>OY728150.1:1193391135-1203391135 GCA_963277665.1 Viscum album | reverse complement strand
TAGGAGTATATCATTCTATTTTCAAATAATTTAAAAGTAATGTAATTATAAAAGAAAACATTGACTTCAAAAATATTTTTATGAGATTTTAGTGGAAGATTCGATGATGTTATAAAGGTGAAAAATAGTTATTCTCCTTGTATAAGTTAAAAAAACATTATTACCTTAATTTTGTCGAAAAAGTCATAAAGTACCTTCTTTGGAATATGACCAAATGATTCCATTAAAAACATATACTGTAAAATAAGTGTATAAATGACTTTACCCTATTTTTTGTTAAATAGAAAAAATGTTTTCAATTACATTTTGAAAAAAATGGATGTGGATAAGATTGATTTTCCTGTATATAATTATTTATAAACAACCACGGATTATGAAAAGATTGTAAAATTAATCCTTACCTTATAATTTTCCTCAGATGAGGGAAGGTTAACATCATGTATAAAGGTGAAAAAATTGTTATTAAATTATAAAATAACCATATACATTATTATGATATCATATATGATCTTTTAATATTTCTTTTTTAATAATTTTTTAGAATTATTGTCATTTCGGGTGTTTATTGATTCATTTTCCTTTATACGATTTGTTACATAAGTAATGTTTATTATGGATAGGATGTAACTTATTCATATTCAGAATGATATTAAGTCTTTAAACATTATTTTAAATCATAAAATGAAAATTATTCTAGATTGGATATGATGGGGAATAAATCTCATCGTGTTCATGGAGACATTAATTTGTACGTACGCACAAGAAAAAATATCATTCTATTGACCAAAATCGTATATAATTGGATGGTATGTCATATATACAAGAACAGTATCATGTTATATTTATTATTTACATCAATTATACATCATTATTATACCCATTTAAATAATAATGTATTGAATAACAACTACACCATGACGTGGGGACGGTAAGCCGTACGTACGCACATATCATGACATGTCATTCCAATGTTCGATAGAGTAATTAATATGGTTGTACCATATTTATAATTACATCACAAAATATAGAAGATACTGGATTTATTATTTTATAATTTAAACAATAAGGAAACAAGAAGTGGGAAAAGAAAAAAAACATGAAAGAGGTGATAAAATATTTACTTCTTCTTCGGTTTCTTCCTTCTGATTTGATCAAAAGGGATATGTAGGATTGATTTATGACTAAAGTAAGGCCTCTATGATTAAGGTAGGATAGTGGAGAGGATCTTTGGTTAGGGTTTGGATGAGCCAAATGGATTTTACGGTGTGAATATGAGAGAAGGGGAAGTGCCCTTTTATTAGAGGGGGAGGGGCACCTTAGGAAATGATTGAAATATTATTTTAAAATAAATTCATTATCGGTTTCTAATTGAAAAAAAAATTAAATATTTAATGTATATGGTAAGGATGGTTTGAAAACCACTCAACCAATAGTTTTTAGATAGTTTTGGGTCACTATATTAACCTTATCTCTTCGATATAACTCTTAGTTAAATAGTTTGACATTTACCATATCTCTTTATTTTTTTATATTATATGGATAAGAAACTAACTATAAACATTAAGTGAACCCCAAGGGGTTAAGTAATGACATTTATAGTAGTATTTAATCCATTTGGGCTAACCATATATTTTTAGGAATATAATTCCAATTAATAATATAATATTTGTTTTAAAAACAATTTTATGTCAATTTGACACTATTTGGTATTTTGATTATGCTAAATTCATAATAGAATAATTACATCAATCCCAATACATTTCATCAACCCTAACATGTCATAAGAACCTATAAAATTAGTTTAATTCATAAAAATCTAAAATTACATTTATTTGGGTATTTATAATATCAATTATTTTAATATTTCATTAATAAGGTAATTACTGCATCATCATTGTTTCATAAATAAATTAAATTATTTAACGTATAAAAATTATAAATAAAATATCATGTGGTAGGAAATATTTTTATATTTCTAATAAATATTTATATTAGAATTTATCTTATTTATAACCCTATATTAAAAATGGTTTAGATATTATGCTTTGATTTTAGCACTTTCATCTCTTCTTTCAATTAAATAATAATACATTCCCTAATATAATCCAGGTATACCTACAAGAAAATATTTTATTCCTAATGGTTTTTTTTGAATTACACTTATCCTATAGAATTAGGACATGTGTTAGGGTAATAATAATAGCATTTTTACACTTAATTACCCTAGTTATTTTTTAACTGTGGTAAATAAAAGTCAAATGTTAATATTTACCAAAAATTATTTGTATCTTATTCAACCACATTTTACTTACTGATATCAACCATTTCTCTCATATATTTGAAATTAAATTTATAGAAGTGGTAAAATTGTGTTTTATTCAAATTTTCAAATCCCATAGGAGGTAGGTATAAGAAGGTAAAAAGTTCGATAAAATTTTTATATATCTAAAATTCTTATAAACTGACTCCAATGAATTAAATTCAACTTATATAGGTATTATTTATCTATTGTGAAATAAATGAAATTTAAATAAAATAAATAATTATTTAAATTATATATCGGTTTTAAACTATAACTCAGTGTTTTTCATTATTCATCAAAAATTGAATGTTTTCAGAAAAATAACAAAAAATAAAACTACGATAATTTCAATATTAAGAACCCCAAAACGATCTCCATTTTGAAAAATAAAATTTATAAAATTTCAAAAAGTTTGAATTAATAATCATAACAGCTAGTTTGATTGGTCATAGTGTGTTAGAATCTTGAAGTTGCGTACAATGCAAGCTATTGCATTATTCAAAAGGAAATGTACCATAGAAGCTTGGGGTGTTACATTATCCCCTCCTTCAAATAATTTCATCCTAAAAATTTCTATGAATATTACTAAATAAAAAGATTTGGGCGGTTCTTCATCATATGTTCTATGGGTTCCCTTGATGCCTCTACTATTTTATGGTATCTGCATAAAATATTTAATAGATGTGTCGTCCAGTTTCTCAACAGTTGTTCTCTTGTATCAAGAATCATGACAGGTACTTCGCAATAAGGAAAATCGGGTTCCAGTTCTAATTCCTCATAGGTGAGCACATTGTTTGGGTCAGGAATGTATTTTTACAATAATGATACATGCAACACATTAGGAACATTGGATAGAATTGGGAGAATTTACAAATAGTAAGCTAGAGCACCAATTTGTTCTAGAATTTTGAAATGTATGATGTACATGTGACTTAATTTACCCTTCTTACCCAATTGGATAACCCCCTTCCAAGGAGATACCTTCCAGAAAACATGATCTCAAACTTGAACTTCCAAATTCTTCCTCTAGTTATCGTAATAGTTCTTCTACCTACATTGAGATGCCTTGATATGGGTTTGGATAACCTTCACGTTCTCCATCATTTCCTCTACATGTTTTGGGCCTAAGAGTTTTCTTTCACAAATATCATCCCAACAATTTGGTCTCTTACATCTCTTTCTATATAACTCTTCATATGGTGCCATCTGAATACTTGAATGGAATCTATTTTAATAAAAAAAATCTACACTAGGTAAATATTGATCCCACATACCTTGAAAGTCAAGTGAGCAAGATCTCAACATGTCTTCTATGGTTGGAATAGTCTGTTCTGATTGTCCATCAGTTTGATGGTGGTAGGCAGTGCTCAATAGAATCTCAGTATCCCGGGATTTCTAAAGACTTTTCAAGAATCTTGATGTAAAATGTGAATCATGATCACAAACAATCGATAGGGATACTCCATGATGTCTTACAACATCATTAATAAACATTATAACTAAACGTTCAATTGGTAAATCATCTCTTATAGTAAGAAAATGTGCTGACTTGGTAAGACAATCAATAATGACCCATATTCCATCATTCCTTCTATGATATTTTTCTATTCCCATGATAAATCCCATCGAAATATTATCCCATTTCCACTCAGGTATGGGAAGAGGTTGCATGACTCCTCTAGGTTGTTGCCTTCCAGCTTTCACTAATTGAAAAACCATACAACTTGACACAAAATCAACAATCTCCATCTTCATGTTGTCCCACCAAAAATGTTCTTTGAAATATATATATATATATATATATATATATATATATATTAGTTCTACTAGGGTGTATAAAAAAATTGGAGCTATGAGAATCATCTAACAATTCGCTTTTCAAATCATGTATATCGGGAATACAAAGTCTCTTCCCAAATTTCAAAATCCCATCTTCATATATGAAGTCGATCTATCTCCAAAAATTCACAAATTTAATATTCTTTTGACATTCCTCATCATCATCCTGGGAACATTTTATCCTTTCTATTAAATATGGTTTGGATATTATGCTTTGATTTTAGCACTTTTATCTCTTCTTTCAATCAAATAATAATACATTCCCTAATATAATCCATGTAGACCTACAAGAAAATATTTTATTCCTAATGGTTTTTTTATTTTAATTACACTTATCCTATAGAATTAGGACATGTGTTAGGGTAATAATAATAGCATTTTTACACTTAATTACCCTAGTTATTTTTTAACTGTGGTAAATAAAAGTCAAATGTTATATTTACCAAAAATTATTTGTATCTTATTCAACCACATTTTACTTACTGATATCAACCATGTCTCTCATATATTTGAAATTAAATTTATAGAAGTGGTAAAATTGTGTTTTATTCAAATTTTCAAATCCCATAGGAGGTAGGTAAAAGAAGGTAAAAAGTTCGATAAAATTTTTATATATCTAAAATTCTTATAAACTGACTCCGATGAATTAAATTCATCTTCTATAGGTATAATTTATCTATTGTGAAATAAAAGAAATTTAAATAAAATAAATAATTATTTAAATTATATATCGGTTTTAAACTATAACTCAGTGTTTTTCATTATTCATCAAAAATTGAATGTTTTCAGAAAAATAACAAAAAATAAAACTACAATAATTTCAATATTAAGAACCCCAAAACGATCTCCATTTTGAAAAATAAAATTTATAAAATTTCAAAATGTTTGAATTAATAATCATAACAGCTAGTTTGATTGGTCATAGTGTATTAGAATCTTGAAGTTGCGTACAATGCAAGCTATTGCATTATTCAAAAGGAAATGTACCATAGAAGCTTGGGATGTTACATTCTCCCCTCCTTCAAATAATTTCATCCTAAAAATTTCTAAGAATATTACTAAATAAAAAGATTTGGGCGGTTCTTCATCATATGTTCTATGGGTTCCCTTGATGCCTCTACTATTTTATGGTATCTGCATAAAACATTTAATAGATGTGTCGTCCAGTTTCTCAACAATTGTTCTCTTGTATCAAGAATCATGACAGGTACTTCGCAATAAGGCAAATCGGGTTCCAGTTCTAATTCCTCATAGGTGAGCACATTATTTTGGTCAGGAATGTATTTTTACAATAATGATACATGCAACACATTAGGATCATTGGATAGAATTGGGAGAATTTACAAATAGTAAGCTAGAGCACCAATTTTTTCTAGAATTTTGAAAGGCCTGATGTACATGTGACTTAATTTACCCTTCTTACCCAATTGGATAACCCCCTTCCAAGGAGATACCTTCCAGAAAACATGATCTCAAACTTGAACTTCCAAATTCTTCCTCTAGTTATCGTAATAGCTCTTCTGCCTACATTGAGATGCCTTGATGTGGGTTTGGATAACCTTCACGTTCTCCATCATTTCCTCTACATGTTTTGGGCCTAAGAGTTTTCTTTCACAAATATCATCCCAACAATTTGGTCTCTGACATCTCTTTCTATATAACTCTACATATGGTGCAATCTGAATACTTGAATGGAATCTATTTTAATAAAAAAAATCTACACGAGGTAAATATTGATCCCACATACCTTGAAAGTCAAGTGATAAAGATATCAACATGTCTTCTATGGTTTGAATAGTCTGTTCTGATTGTCCATCAGTTTGATGGTGGTAGGCAGTGCTCAATAGAATCTCGGCATCCTGGGATTTCTAAAGACTTTTCAAGAATCTTGATGTAAAATGTGAATCATGATCACAAACAATCGATAGGGATACTCCATGATGTCTTACAACATCATTAATAAACATTATAACTAAACGTTCAATTGGTAAATCATCTCTTATAGTAAGAAAATGTGCTGACTTGGTAAGAAAATCAATAATGACCCATATTCCATCATTCCTTCTATGATATTTTTCTATTCCCATGATAAATCCCATCGAAATATTATCCCATTTCCACTCAGGTATGGGAAGAGGTTGCATGACTCCTCTAGGTTGTTGCCTTCCAGCTTTCACCAATTGAAAAACCATACAACGTGACACAAAATCAGCAATCTCACTCTTCATGTTGTCCCACCAAAAATGTTCTTTGAAATATATATATATATATATATATATATATTAGTTCTACTAGGGTGTATAAAAAAATTGGAGCTATGAGAATCATCTAACAATTCCCTTTTCAAATCATGTATATCGGGAATACAAAGTCTCTTCCCAAATTTCAAAATCCCATCTTCATATATGAAGTCGATCTATCTCCCAAAATTCACAAATTTAATATTCTTTTTAAATTCCTCATCATCATCCTGGGAACATTTTATCCTTTCTATTAAAGATGGTTTGGCAAGAATTTGAAAAAGAATCTATGTTTCACCTTCCATGGTTATTCCCATATCCATCTTTACTAGATCCATGATAATAGGATCCCTTTAAACTCTTATCTTGTTCAAAACTCCATGATCCTTTCTACTCAAAGAATCTTACACCTTATTTTATTTCCATGGGTGGTAGTGTATTGTGAAATCATAATCCTTGAGTAGATAATTCCATCTCCTTTGCCTCATGTTGAGTTCCTCTGAGAGAAAATCTACTTCAAACTCTTGTGATCGGTATATATATCACATATTTCACCATAGAGATAGTGTCTCAAAATCTTCAAAGAAAATATTATAGCTGAAAACTAAAGATCATGAATTGGATATTTTTGTTAATTAATTTTCAGCTATTGTGATGCATAGGAAATAACTCTATCATTCTGCATAATGACACGACCAAGTCCTTTCTTTGAGGCATCACTATAAATAGAAAACCCATAATTTCCCACTAGTAGAGTCATGATATAGGAATTGACTAATCTACTATTCAATTCTTAGAAACATTATTCACACTGTTTTATCGCAAAAAAATTACCCCCTTTACATGTGAGCTTCGATAATGGGTTATCCAACCGGGAAAATTTATAGATGAAACATCGATAATAACCTACTAAACCAGTAAATCTATGTACCTTAGTTAGACTTGTCGTTGCTGGCCATTCATGGATCGCCTTTGTTTTAGATGGGTAAATAGAGATTCCATCCATAGAGACAGTATGGCCAGAAAAAGAAATCTCTTGAAGCCAAAATTCACACTTTCTAAAATTCCTGTATAATTCATTTCTTCTGAGGGTTTTTAGAATGATGCGCAATTGATTTTCATGATCTTCATAGAATTTGCAGTATACCAGGAAATCATCAATAAAAAACACTAAAAGCCTTCAACATATTCCTTAAAATATATATTCATTAGATCCATGAAGACATAGAGAGCATTAGTCAATCCAAAAGGCATTACTATAAACTTGTAATGCTCGTACCAGGTTTGAAATTATGTTTTTGGAATGTCTTCCTCTTTCACACACAATCGATGATATCCAAATTAATGTTCAATATTTGGAAAATATTGAACTCCATGAAGTTGGTCGAATAAATCATCAAAGTGGGGTAGGGGACATTTTTTCTATGTTTTTATATCATTGATCTCCCTGTAATCAATGTACAACCTCATAGATCCATCTTTAATATTAAAAAAACAACATGGGATCCCCATGGAGAATAACTAGGGAAAATAAATCCCTTATTACTCAAATCCACTAGTTGTTTCTTTAGATCCACTAATTCCACAGTGTCCATTCTATATGGGGTTTTGATATGGACATTGAACCAGGAATTAAATCAATAGAAACCTCAATTTCTCTTTCCGGAGGATGTCCAGGTAAATCTTCTAGAAACACATCAACATATTATTTCACAATAGGTACACACGCTATTTGAATATTAATTTCCTCGCCCATATTTATTTAATTATCATCCTCTCCAATAATTTAATTTGTTCAGCTACTGGGGGTAGATCTAGATAAAAATGAGGTGGTGGCATTTCTGATCTAAAGATAAGGTACTATTTATCATTATATAAAATTGTAACCTACTTCTTCTTATAATATATTTTCACATCATTGTCTAAAATCCAGTCAATTCAAAGGATTATATCAAATTTAATCATTGGTATGACGATGAGATCAACAGATAAAGTAAATTTATATGCCCAAATGGGAACTGATTCAGAACATATTGTTGCAAAGATACTTCCCTTAGATGTTTTTTCTGAAAAATCCCTTATTAAATTAAATTTGAATTATATAATTTTCATAGAAAACTAGGAAGATATGAAAAAATGCGATGATCCAGAATAAAATAATGGATTTTCTAGACATGAGGAAACCATTAAATTACTTGTCACCGCATCTTTAAAAGCTTCAACCTCAGTAGTATTTATCACACAATATTATCCTCAATCCCATGGCCTTTTTTGAGTTATGTTTCTCTTACCCTTATTACATTCGTTTTAATAATGTCCCATCTCCCTGCAATTATAGCATTGAACATTGGTAGCATATATCATTCTCATATAATCACAATAAAGTTTGAATTTCTTTCCACATTTTTAGCCAACTCCTTTTACTTTTAGACAGGCACTGGGGTGCTCCTTCCACAATTATCATAGGGTGGAAAATCAACTCTCCCTTTCTTCCCTATTTCCTTGTTTCCATTACAAGAGTGTTAACAAGATCTCTTCTTCTCATTCTTTTCTTTAATGTTCTAAGACTTATAGAATTTATTTTCTATATTGATAGCACACGAGACAATATCTTCATATGATGAGAAGGATTGTGATACTAATTCTCTATGCAGAAATGGTTTTAACCCATCAATGAAACGGTCAATATTACTTATTAGGTGACATATATAATCTGCAACATGGCTTCCTAATCCTGTATATTTATCCTCATACTTTGCAACATTCTCATTCTGCCTTTTCCTCAGACTAAAAAATTTCCTTTCGATAATTTCTCAATGGTCATGAGGAAATTATTTTTCTATAAAGAGTAATTTAAACTCCCTCCATTCCGTACTGTACACTTTTTCATCTTCCTTTGTGTTTTGAATCAATAACCACCATTGATCTGCATCTCCATTGAGGTGATAAACTGGCATGACAACCTTTTCCCTTTCGCTACTCCCCAAAGCATGAAATATTTTCTCTAAGGAATTTATCCATTTCTCAGCCACTAATGGATTTGTACTCCCATTGAATGTTGGTTGTTGTTTCTTCATTAAGAAGTCTTAAATTTATCCCCCCATGTTGTGGATCAGGGTGCTCTATACGGGTAAGTTTATTATTCATAACCTGTGTGAGTTGTCTCAATATAGTGATAAGATGATCAGTACCAATTGCATCACCACATCCACTTTAATTATCTTGAGTAGGAGGTAAATCCCTAGATGGATTAAATGCGTTGATACGATTTCCATTCCTTTTACTAGGCACCATATATAAACAATGGCATACACTACATTAGTTTAGGTATCTCAATATATAAATAAATACATGTAAAACACTTAACATAAATTGAACAGTTTATGTATATAATCTATAATCATGAAAATGTTTTCTTTGAGAAAGTATATACTCATAAACCCTTCATAAAGGTTTGTAATTAAAATGTGAATTATCCTAATCATATCCCCCAGGAGTGTCATAACCAAGAGTGCAGCAAAGATCATTGTCGTGCACTAGTTCTAGTTCGAGTCTAGCTCAGAGTGGTGTTTTCATATTTTACCCCTAGGTACATCTGTGCCAGAGATGCCTCTACATTCTCGGATCCAAACAGGGATGTATATCATGGAAAACTCACAAAATCTTAATAGTGCCAAAATTATAGGATGTTCTTCTATAATAATCCTCAAAGTATTTCTTATGGCTATGTGCTCTATTCAAACTTTATCTAAATCAAGTTTACAATGTTTTTACTTAACATTCTCTGATACCAACAGTAACGCCATGACCCTAGTTACCCAAATTTAGTGCATTATTACATAACATTGGCATGATCACAAGGAAATCATTTCCTAAAAAACTAATCAATTTAGTATTATTGGAAATAATATACATACATAAGTTCTATTTTAAAACTTGAAACGAAATACAACACTAGCTTATTCCTTTAGAAACATCCAATCTTCCTAGATTATGCCAAAAAGTCACTCATAACTAACATCTTCATATCCCAGTAAAATGAATCATTAGAAAGGGGTGAGCTCAAACGCTTATTAAGGGTAAGCAATACAGTGGATGATAACATAAATATCAATCATCATGAATAATTGAAGACACATGCCTTTACCAATAATAAAAATGAACACTTTTATAGCCGGAATATGAGCTTAGTAAATAATTCCATAATAAAACATAATCATGTGTAATCTACTAGTCGAATGACCACACGAACCATCCATATTATTTTCATAATTAGGGAATGTATAATGCCAGACATTTTGAAACATTTTTTTCATGAACTCATCCAAAAATTCTAAAAATGATTAAGGCCTCGGACAAAACCGTATATCGTATTGGGAAAGGCCTCGGCCAATTCCACGTCTAGTTTTCTCCCGATATCTACCGATGCACCGAGGAGCTATACCAGGCTCCACCCATCACTTACTAAGTCCAATACATTCGACATATGAAAGGGTTGAAATATAACATAAAAATTCATATTAAAACTAGCATACGAAATGTCAATACGTTAACCATAAACCATGAATGATATAAAAATAACACATCCACAGTCAAACATATTACAGTATTAAAGATTAGAATCATAATAGATAAACTTCAATCTAATTTAAAATTAATTAAAGGATATTGACATAGATGAAAGGAAAATTATTGAATCAGAATATATATTTCTATTTTGAAATAATTTAAAAGTCATGTAATTATAAAAGAAAAAATTTATTTTTAAATTATTTTTATAAGCCTTTAAGCGAAGATTCGACGATGTTATAATGGTGAAAGATATTCACACCCACCGTATATGTTAAAAAACATTCGTAACATAATTTTGTTAAAAAAGTCATAAAGTACCTTATTGAGAAAATGATAGAATGATTCCTTTAAAAAACATATTTGTCAAAATAAGGGTATAAATGACTTTAACCAATTGTTTGTTAAATATTAAAAAAAATTAGAATTTTTTTAAGAAAACATGGATGTGGATAATAAAGAGTTCCCAATAGATAACTACATATAAACAATCACGAATAAGGAAGAGATTATAGAATTAACCCTTAACATGTACTTTTCCTTGGTTGAGGGTAGTTTATTCTCCTGTATAATTTTGAAATAATTGTTATTAAATTATAAAATAACCATAAACATTATTAGGATATCATATAGGATCTTTTAATATTGCATTGTTAATAATATATTAGTATTATCATCGTTTCAACTGTTAAATGATTCGCTTTAGTTTATATGCTTTGTTACGTAAGTAATGATCGTTATTGATAAGATTTAACATATTTATATTCAGAATGATTTTAATTCTTTAAACATTAATTTTAATCATAAAATGAAATTTAGTCTTGAATGTATACAATGGGGAATGAATCTCATCATGTTCATAGAGATGTTAATCCATACGTACGCATGGGCGACAATATCATTCTATTGACTAAATTCATAAATAATTGGTTGGTATATCATATATAAAGAATAATTATCATGTTATATTTATTATTTAAATCAATTACACATCATTATTATACCCAACCAAATAAAAATGCATTGAATAACAACTACACCACGGCATGGAGACGGTAAGCTCTATGTACGCACGTATGGTGACATGTCATTGAAAGGATGGACAAAATAATGATTATGGTTGTACCATATTTATAATAACATCACATCATATGTAATGACCCATACCTGATTAGCCACCCAGATAGTGCTAAACGGGATGGGTGTTATGACCTTAGGTGCACCGCCCCGAATGCCAAAGGCTGTCGACTAGTAGCGAGGGTCATTTAGGTATAGTGGGGAGGCTATACCCTCTCATAGGATAATAATAAGGGTACTGGTTCGAGAATAATAATAAATATGCAGTGGAATAAAGGACTCAATAGACTCGAACTAGACCCGCAGAGAGGAAGCATAATCAATATAGATAAACAACAGTGGAAATAAACACAACAACATGCTGATCAAATGTAACAACTACTGAGAAACAAAAATGCATCCAAAATAGGTTCGACATATCTGAATATAAAAAGGGTGCCAATGGCTAACCAATAGTAGACACAACAAGTGAGCATTATAATACAGGAAAGGAAAAAAACATGATAAATCTATCTAGGTAAGACCTCAATGTCTATACCATCTCCATGCAACAACTATGCAGCCCATCTCCTGATGCTGGACTCTTTCCTGCACATAAATCCATAAAGTCACCACGTGTCCCGAAGGGCCCATGCAGGGTGTGAGACAAATCACAGTAGGATACCACTCAATGGTTCATACCTAATATATGTGTTTAAGCAGACATAAATTTATACGGAAAGCATTAAACAGTACAATACACCAATAAACACTAACTCTACTATTGCTCAGTAGCCACCACGGAGTGTCACTTTCTTAGGCCAATGTAGGAATCTCTGTCATGTAACCCAACACCATGTGCCCCCTAACACCACTTGTATCATTTACCGACGTCCCGAAGGGATTCCCAAGAAGTAACAACACGACACCATGTGCCTCTTGAATCCTCGTGTCTCAAGTACCAATGTCCTGAAGGCACGCCAAAGAAGTAGCCCAGAGGAATAACGATGTATGCCCTCATATAATGTATCTAGAAGGACATCGATATCTGCCCTCAAAAAATACTGAGCCTCAGCCCCCAACACGATTTCCTCAATGATATCCTCTGAAGGCTCCTCACCTCCCACATGGCATTCTATGACAAGCACCCCCAACCAAAGTACCTAAACCGCATCTATGGGGACCTCTACACACACGAGTGGTCAAAACCACCTCATCATAGAGTATCTATGTGTGAACACTACTCAAAGTTCTGAGTGAGCGGTAATCACCAAAATAGTAGCTAATCCACCTACACATCTAACACCTCATGTCCCTATGACCATGCCTCTCATGTCTGATGGCCTCGCCATCCATGTAACCTTGGCCATGTGCTCCCTGATAGTGGTACTGCCTCAAGAAGAACACCATGATGCCCAATCCTATGGTCAAAATCACCCTAAGTAACCCAATCTAATCCAAAAACTGCCCTAAAGGTCCAAAATATGAAATTCAGCACTTGCATATATGTCAAATTTCAAAAGAACACATAATGAGGGAAAAACCCTAAACAGTTGAATTGCACTATGCACGGTGATATCCCATACCAGTACTGAGGTCTTATCTGCCTCTAATAATTTATATATATCATAATCAATTAAACTCTATAGTTTATTACAGTACAAGTCAAATATAACCATTTTGGCATCCCCTGGCGAAAATTCCATAATGGGCTATGGCCTCTCGCCCGACCACGCTTAAGAAAAATAGGTTACATGGAATACCCAAATGGGTCCCATAGGTCCAAAAATCAATTAAATATGAAATATCAAACAAAACCGGTCCCGCTCAAAATACCCAAAAACATGCTGAAGGCTGTGTTTCCCAAAAGACCACGAAAACACAAACAGAGGTATGCACCACCTACCTGAGACTCGTACAATGCTACTCCACTGGTAACAACCACCAATTTGGTCTACTACACAGTAGATCTAAAAAATAATTCAAACTATTCAAACCCCTATACCATTTTCTAGAACAGAAATCAATCAAAATGGCTGAAGAGGGATCGAGGTCTTATCGAGGGGGTTCCAACGCATCAATCGGTGTTCGAATCGGGTGCTGGACGGACGGTCGAGAAAAGAAAGAAGCTTCGGCTGACTTGGTTAATGAAACAGGTTGGAACATATGATTTCTTCCTCAAAATTAGGCTACTACATATTTTAAAGAAAAAAAAATAAACTACACGACATGTAATTTGGACTACAAGCCATGTAAATCATTTAACTGTTCATTTGAGGGCTAGAATTATGCCGACATACTTTCTAGAACCTGCCTACATGAGTACATGGTGTGTACCTATGGGTACAAGGAGTGTAGTTGGTTTCCTTCTCTTCCTCACGGACTTACCCACACGCAATGTATATCTCTTATACACCTCTAGACTACACATCTTGTCCAAAGTGAACATAGAGTTTTATTGGTTCAAACAAATCTACCCAACCAATAGGCCTACACACCACGTGTGGCCTCCATAGGGTTAAGGGTATATGGTGTGTCATAAACTACACTCCATGTAGTATGAATGTTTCTACACAGTCAACACACGACATGTACTCGTCGATCACACGGTCTGTACTCACTTAACATATACACAGAATGTACTAAAAGTACATGGCGTGTAGACTAGAAATATCCAAAAACTACCCATTTTATAAATTTTCCTCGGAAACAAGTAAAAAATTCAAACATGGTCATGATTTTGACCCATTCCAAAAACCTGGGTTCTTACAATCACCCCACCATAACATAGCTCGTCCCCGAGCTATCAAACGAAACCCAGAGATGGCACCAAACATACCACCTCGTTCAAAGTAACATGGACTTTCCCAGTGTAAAGGCCCTGGTAAAATTCTTCAAGGGCTCCCCACCATATGATTTTCCTAACTCAGTCTCAACCCAACAAAACTTAAAGAAAACAAGGTTTACTAACCTATTTTCCATATTCATAGTCCTTTCATGATGAATCGTCACCCCTACACATCAATGGTTCTCCTGTGTCGCTCTCGACACCCAACATAGCCTACACCACATTGGTGTGTACCTCCACGAGGTCTCGTTTCCTAGAACATCATACAAAATGCATCCTTGATGCCTTGATACCCATGGAACCTCAAGTAACACGCCTCCTCGATGCCCTGATGCCCACGAAACCACATGTATCCCACATTCTCAATGCCCTAATGCTACTCATCTCATATATATATATATATAGAATATATCACCCACTTGATATGGTGCCAATCCCACTGACTAGCATCTAGTCAGTGCACATAGATCATGTGAACCACGTGCACTCAAAACAGACATGCCTCTATAGGTCATGCCAAAAAGGAAACATGGGGATCACGACCAATCCGCGGTGTACCTCTAACCATCGTCTGCTCACCAGCCTCCTCAGCCTTGGGCTGTTTGACAACATGCACCTGGCCTGAAGTACGTCTGCCTGATGCCTGAACTCCCTGAGGTGTTACTCCAGTCACCAGCCATTGAACCCTCTGCTGGGTCCCACATTATCTATCACGTCCTCCGCGTGCAGCTAAACCTTGGCTACCCTTTCCTGGTACTGAACCCGAACCAACTCCAGATGCCACCGTCTGTCCCGGTCCATGTCTGTCGGCTATCTGAGAAGTATGCATAAAATACATCTCCAGATGTCTAACTTTTCCACATGCCTGACACTCCTTGGGAGGCCTAGCGCACTGAGTATGAAAATTTCCCATCTATCTTCACAGAAATAAAATCACCGAAGAACTACCAGGAGGTGGTCTAGGTATGTCCTTAGCCTAACCACCCTAGAAGAACTCATCCTGCCCTCGCTTCCTACTATCTTAATCGTTACATGAAGTTGTCGACCAACCAACCTAGGGCCAATCCCTCTGGTTTCCCTTCGCCATAAGTGCCTGGATCACCACCTCAGAGAAGGAACCCAGCCTGAAAATGTTCACCTGGAACCGAATGGCGTGTCGTAAGCCATCCTCAAAGCACCTCACTCTAGTCATGTCATCGCTAACCATACCAGGTGAAAAATCTAGACAACTCTGTAAAGGTATCCACATAGTCCATGAGAGACATGTCTCCCGACTGAAGAATCATGAACCCACGAGCTCTCTATGCCCTCAGTATCTCTGGGTAAAAGTGCTCAATGAACCTATCCACAAAGACCTTCCATGATAGTTCCTCGTACCTACGAGCCTGAACTTGTACATCCCACCAACGCTTTTTAGGTCCTCAAATCATGTACCTTGCCAGCATGACCCTACGCCCTGGAGGCATCTCGAACTACTCAAAGATCATCTACAAGCTCTCTATCCAGTTCGTAGCCGCTTGCGGACCACCCACACCCTTAAAAAGTGTCGGGTGCTGCAACTGGAACTCTCGCATCAGATACTCCATAGATGGCTCTATACCCTGTGCACCTCCATCGATCCCTAAAAGATGCATAACATGCTCACTTAGAGCTGGTCGTCGCGCCACGGCCCCGACGATGCCAAACTCGGTTGTTGTCCTTCCTACACTGGATCGTGTCTATGAGCCTGTATGTACAGCTCGTTCCCTGCCTATACCAAATCATGCACCTGATCTTGCACTAGTGGCATTGTATCACCACTTCTCTGACTCTCCATCAAGATGTGTAGGAGGAACCCACTGAATACCATAAATGGTCAGATATCCCATATATAAATATATATAACAATATATTTTATGCAGATAAGGAAAGCAGTAAAGAGGTAGTGTATAAAAACTACCCTTACTCTCCCCTATCACAATTGATTCCCTCGGCATCCTAACCGCACGTCCTCCTTAACCGCCCTCAATAGAGCCATGTATCAATGGTTCCTCGACCATGCCCGTCCTGACTACCAACATTGCCTCTAACCCGATGACCGAGTCACCCAATCCTGACAGTACACTGCCCCAGTCATAATACATGCCTACTCTCATAAGACCCAGACCCAATATCCTGAAACATGCAATTATAAAATACACAAAGCATGACATACATATTGTAATAAATAAGAAATTCTATCAAGAGTTTCACCTATTCACATTTCAAAGCATACACAGCCTGGATATTGATTTCTATTCACATGGCATTATCACTTCACAAAGAATACATGCAATTATGAAATTGAAATACTCTAAAAATGTGCTTATCAAATGCCAAACAAGAAATCCTTTCCATACCAGGCCATGGTCCAATTCTCCCTTACCACACCAATTCAAGGGCTACATATCACAATCAATAACCTCACACACCAAGTGAGCCACCATGGTGGAAATTATATAAATTGTAACCTGGTCAAAAGCAACCAGAAATTCCAACCCAAGGTAACATGGTCCATCCCTCATACCTAGGGCAGCAGGCACCCAACCACAAGCTAGAAACCCAGTTCCAGTAACAACCTATCTCCAGTCTACCATACCTCCAATAGTAAAACCAGCAGAAATAAAAAGAAAAGTCTCAAACTGATTAGTAGTTAGCAAAGAAAGGCTACTAAATCCCTTTCCAGAACTCCTCCAGTAGCACTTTTTAACGACTCGGACCCGATTAGCCACCCAAACAGTGATAAACGGGTCAGGTTTTACAACCATAGTTACACCTCCTGGAACACCAAAGGCTGGCGACTAGTAGTGAGGGTATTTTAGGTATATTGGGGTGGTTATACCCTATCAGAGGATAATAGTAAGGGTACTGGTATGAGAATAATAATAAATATGCAGCAGAATAAAGGACTCAGCTGCCTCAAACCAGACCAACAGATCATATGCATAATCAATATAGATAAACAATAGTAGAAATAAACCCAACAACATGATGATCAAATGTTACTACTACTGAGCAAAAAAACATGCATCCAAAACAGTTCAGACATATATGAATATAAAAAGGGCGCCAATGGCTAACCAAAAGTAGCAACAATAAGTGAGCATGCTAATACAGGAAAGGAAACAAAACAAGACAACTCCAGCTAGGTAAGAAATGAAGGTCCATACCATCTCCATGAAACAACTAATGCAGCACAGATCTTGTTGCTGGCGTCATATCTTCAAATAAATCCATAAAGTATGCATGCGTCCTGAAGGGCCCATACAGGGTGTGAGACAATTCAAATTAGGATACCACCCAATGGTGCGTACCTAATATAAGTGTTTAAGTAGTCATGCATTTATAAGGAAAGAAGTAAACAGTAAAATACACCAAAAAACACTAACTCCATTGGTGCTCAGCTGCCACCATGGTGTGTCACCTTCTTCGGCCAACGCCGAAATCTCTGTCATGTAACCCAGCACCATGTGCCCCCTGACACCGCATGTCTCAAGTACCGACGTCCCGAAGGCACGCCCAAGAAGTAACAACCTGACACTATGTGCATCTGAACACCTCGTGTCTCAAGTACCGGTGTACCGACGACACGCCCAAGAAGTAGCTCAAAAGAATAATGATGTCTTCCCTCAAATAACATATCAGGAGGGACAACGATATCTTCTCTCAAATAACCGCAAGCCTCAGCCCTCAACCCGATAGCCTAAATTCTATCCTCTAAAGGCTCCTCAACTCCCATGTGGATTTCTATAGCAAGCACCCCCAACCAAAGTACATAAACGGCATCTACGGGGGCCTCTACACACCCGAGTGGTCAAAACCACCTCTTCACAGAGTATCTATGTGTGAACACTACCAAAAGTTTCGGGTGAGAAGTAATCACCAAAATATTACCTAATCCACCAACATAACTGACACCTCATTTCCTGCAACCATATCGCTCAAGATTGATAGTCTCGCCATCCAAGTAACCAGGGTCATGCCCAACTTGATAGTCATATTGCCTCAAGTCGACGTCCATGACGCTAAATACCTTGGTCAAAACCACACTTTGTATCACTGTCCAAGCCCAAAACCACCCCAATGGTCTAACATATTCAATTCATCACTTGCATATATATCAAATTTAAACACAACACATAATCGGGAAAAACAACCTAAACAATTGAATTGCACTATGCACGGTGTTGTCCCATACCAGCACTGAGGTCTTGAATGCCACTAATAATTTATTACTATATTAATTAGTTAAACTCAATAGTTTATAGTGGTATAAATCATATATAACCATTTTGGAATCCCACGGCCAAAATGCCCCGATGAGCTACGACCTCTCGCCCGGCCCCGCTCAAGAAAAACAGGTAATAGGTCATACCCGAAGGCATCCCATATGTCCAAAAATCACTTCAATATGAAACAGAAGGTAAAACATGTCCTGCTCAAAATACCCAAAATCGCATCAAAGGCCGCTTTTCCCAAAAGACCACGAAAACATGAAAATAGGTATGCACCTTCTACTTAAGACTCATACGATGCTACTCCACCAGTAACAGCCTCCAATTTGATCTAAAACATGGTAGATATACAAAATTATTCAAAACTCTCAAACCACTATAACTAGTTCTAGAACAAAAATCAATCAAAATGGCTCATGTGGAATTGAGGGCTTCCTGAGGGGTTTCTAACCCATCAATTGTTGTTCGAATCAGGTCTTTGACGGACAACCGGGAGAAGAAAGAAGCTTTAGTCAGCTTGGTTCGCAAAACCGGGGGGAACATATGAGTTATTCCTTAAAATGAGGCTACTTCCCATTTTAATGAAAAAAACGAAACTACACGGCATGTACTTTAGGAATACACACTGTGTATACCATTTAACATTTCATTTAACAGCTGGAATTCCACCGACATACTTTCCAGAACGTGCCGACATGAGTACACGGCGTGTACCTATGGGTACACAGTGTGTACTTGGTTTCCATTATCTTCCACGCCAACATACCCACATTCCATGTATATCTCTTATACACAGCTAGACTACATGGCATGTCCAAATTGAACATTGTGTGTTCTTGGTTCGGAAAAATCTACCCATCCAACAGGCCTACACAACATGTGTGGCCTCCACATGGTCAAGGGTACACGGTGTGTCAAAAACTACACGCTGTGTAGTAAGAAATTTTCTACACGGTCATTACACAACATGTTCTCAGAGGGCACACCGCCGGTACTCACATAACATATACATGACGTATACTTAAAGTACACTGTATGTAGTCTGAAAATTTCTAGAAACTGCCCATTTTATCCATTTTCCTCGGAAACAAGTCAAAAATTCAAACAGGGTCGAGATTTTCACCCATTCCAAAAACATAGGTTCTTACAGCTTATATAATATACTGGAGTTATTATTTTATAATGGAAACAACAAGGAAACAAGAATTGCAAGAAGAAAAAAACATGAAAGAGGTGATGAAATATTACTTCTCCTTCGTGTTATTATTTTTGATTTGATCAAAAAGGATTCTAATGATGGATTTATCATGAAAGTAAGACCTCTAAGATGAAGAGAGGACAGTGGAGAGGATAATTGGGTAAGGGTTGGCCAAGCCAAATGGCTTTTAAGGTGTGAATTTGAGAGAAGGGGAAGTGCCCTTTTATAAGAGGGGTGAGGGGAACCTTTGGAAATGATGGAAATATTATTTTATAATAAAATCATTTTTAAATTCAAATGGATCAATAATTAAATATTTAATGGATAAGGTGGGGATGGGTCGAACACCACTCAACCAATAGGTTTTAGACAGTTTTGGGTCACTATATTAACCTTATCTTTTAGATTTAACTCTTAGTTAAATAGTTTGACATTTACCATGTCTCTTGTTGTTTTTATATTATGCAGTTAACAAACATACTATAAACTTTCACGTGAACCCCAAGTGGTTAATTAATGAAATATATAATAGTATTTAATCCCTTTTTCAAATCCATATATTTTTAGGAATATAATACCAGTTAATAACATTATATTTATTTTAAAAACACTTTTATATCTATTTTGAAACTATTTGGTATTTTGTTTTTTCCATATTCATAACAGAATAATTAATTTGAATAAAATTAATTTAATCAACCTTAACATGTCATATCATCCTTGAAAATTATTTAAATTCATAAAAAGTCTCAAATTACTTTTATTTGGGTATTTATAATATCAATTATTTTAATACTTCATTAATAAGGCAATTACTGCATCATCATTGTGTCTTAAGTAAACTAAATTATTTAAGGTCTAAAAATTATATATAAAATCTCCCAAGGTAGGAAATATTTTTATATTTCAAATGAATATTTTTAGTCAAATTTATCTTATGTATAATCCTATATGAAAAATGGTTTAGATACTAATATATGATTTTAACGCATTAAACTCTTATTTGTATTAAATAATAATATATATACTAATCTAATCCCAGTTGACATAAAGGATCCAATTTTAATCCTAAGGTTATTTTTGTTCGAATTAAACTTATATAATAGAATTGGGACACGTTTTTGAGTAATAATAATATCATTTTTACCCTTAATTACCCTACGTACTTTTAACCGTGGTAAATAAAAGTCAAAAGTTACTATTCACCAAAAATTATTTTTATTTTATTGAACCACAATTTACTTACTAATATCAAACATGTCTCTTAGATTTTTGAAATTCAATTCATAGAAGTGGTAAAATTATTTTTTATTCAAATTTGCAAATGCTCCTAAGAGGTGGGTAAAAGACGGTGAAAATTTCGATACATTTTTTATATATCTAAAATTATTATAAACTGACCCCAATGAATTAAATTGAAAATATATAAGTATTATATATCTATTTTGACCTAAAATAATATTAAATAAAGTAAATAAATTTTTAAATATAAAGTCGTTTTTAAACTATAAATCCGTGTTTTTCACTATTCATAAAAAATTGAATGTTTTCATAAAAATATTAAAATTCACCGTAAGCTAATTTTGATCTTTCGAATCCAGAAATGACATTAATTTTGAAAAATTAAATTTATAATATTTCATAAAGTGGTATTACTATTCATAACGTCTTGTTTGATTGGTCATGTTGTGCTATAATTTCAAAGTTGTCTACAATGTATGCTATTGAATTATTCAAAGGGAAATGTATCGTAGAAGCTTGGGGTGTAAAATATTAAGGGTTGTCATTCCATTAATGATTTGTTTTCTGAAAGATTAAACTATCTAATGAATAAATTTTCTAGGTACCATTTAGTATATGATCTCAAATATTTATTCAAAAAGTATTATAGTTCAATCCTTACATATTTCATAAATCATATGATGAGAAAAAAATATTTTTAAAAAGTATTTCTTAGATCAAGACATAGAATTATATTTATCATTACACCTCAGTTTTTTCAATAACATATTCTTGAACTTGATCCCTTATCTTCTTATGAGGTATATTATCCTGACAAATGGACAATTTATTTTGGTAGTGACCCATCTCATTGGAGTGGTAACATTTAATATAAATATTTTCCTTCTTTCCTTTGAATTATTTTTCCTAACAACCCTTTCCACCACACATAAAAAAAATCTGAATCCTTTAATTCATTTACCATGGTGATTCATTCAACAATTATAAATGTATTAAAATAGTTATTTCCTTTCATATTCTTTGTATCATTTCAATTTTAATTTTCATTACGAAACCGATTCTTATATTAGTTTCTATTGAATTCATAAGATATTTAGAATTCACTATCAGTCCTGATATCACATAAAACTATTTCGACGTATGAATAATATTTTTTACACAGTGGATCGCTTCATATATGTGTATTAATTACTTCAAATAATTGGTTGATCAAGAACATTATGTTTCATATATAATCTATATAATACATTATTAACTTTGTAAAGGTATCTTTATAATCGGGAAAACTCTCTTCATCCTTTTTCTATAAGGCAAGGATCTTCCTTTTAATCTCAATTTCTTGATAATAATGGAACTTTTTATTAATGAATGTATCATTAGACACTCTTCATTTCATGAGTTCTATTTATTCTTCAAATATAGTATTTTGGATCAAGGACCACCATTGATCAACATCAACATAGAGGAAATATACCACAAGTGTGACCTTTCCCTTTTTTGCATTCCAAGGATGTAAATATCTTCTCCAAAGACATAATCTTTTCATCAGATACAATTGGATTTGTAGTGCCCCTAATCGATGAGGTATTCTATCGCATAATGAGCTCCAACATAAGATATTCACTACATGGGATACAATTCTTCATAAGTGAAATCTAATTTGACCTAACCTAGCTATGATACCCTAATATATCTAAAACATTCCCAGATCTAATACTAGCTATATTTTCCTCACAGTAGGGAAATATCATCATTTTCTATGAGTATTGGTACCATTATTCTTTCCTAGATCCATCTCTAGACAATGGAATACACTTTATTATTTTACAATGTTGTGAAAATTGTATAACTCTAAATATAGTGTATCACATAGCATAAATTTATGCATCATGAAACAGAAAATCATAAACATTGGTAACCTTGGGGGCATATTTACTTTTAAATATTTCAAAACGGTAGGTAAAAAAAATGAAAACTGTCCTATGTGTATCCCACCCGGGAGTGTCAAACTAGTTGTGTGGTGAGGCCCATTTTCATATTCCAGCTTACATTGAGTCTGGGCCAGATCACATTTTAGAGTTCTTATTCCTTCGTACATCTGTGCTAGAGCCACACCCACTTGTAGTACCCAGACAGGGATGTATAGTAAGGAATACCGACATACTCACCACTATACAAAAATTCTAGGATGTTGTTGTATACTAATCCTCAATGCCTATATTAGGGTTGTACTCCCCAATCAATGTTTTATATGTCTATTTTTCAAAGTAGTTGAGAAACATCCTTAGATAGAAAATGTAACACCACAACCATTAAATCCAAGAGATGGTGCATTATTTTATAATAATGGCATGATTTAAGAAATAGAATACTGAAGGACTTATCAGTTTAGTAGTCTTTAAAATCCAAATTAAAAGCATGATACCCAAAATACATTTGGAAGTATGAAATTAATACATGATAAATAAATAAATTAAATAGAATGAATCCATGAATGATTAATAAAATATTTATTCTTCATCACATGGTGAAATGAAACATAATAATGGTGACCTAAAATTATCAGTAATGGTGGGTAAAAGGGAATTAATAATGAATCAATGAGAATAAATTAACATGGAAAGGAAAATAACGGATAAGACAATCCATTTAAATTACAAGATAATGAAAAATCAATATTCTAATCTAAGAAACTAAAATACATGTCATTTAGTCAATGAATTGAAAATGAAATGTATCCATAAATATATTGATACAAAATCCATTGGACGAATAATTAATGAAACTAAATGTGGTAAATGATTTATTAATGGAAATCACGTCTGAGTCACATGAATACCAATACCATCAAAAACATCACAAGGTGGATTAAATTATTCATATTTTCAGAGAAACGTTTTCTCATTAGAACCTATCAATTCATGGAAGAGCTATAAAATTTCTATGATCCACCTATTAATACCAGTCTAAATAAATCCTCATGTCGAATAACAAAAATAAATTGTAATCCTTATCAAATATCTATATTTAATAAAGAACAGAAAATTATACAATATTTTTCAGAAAAAACAAATAACTGTCATGGAAGGAATCATAAATAAAATGGTACTTGGTTTATAAAATATAAATATACATGATAAATGAAATGGACAACCAAGGAGAAATTTGGTGTTCAATGATCATTTGAGGTTGAATATTTCATAGGGAGTAACAAATGGTTCAATGAATTGAATGAGAATACCATCCTTGTACAAATATATAATAAACCATCCAATGGAAGAATAAAGATTGTATCAATAAGACATATCAAATATAGATTAAAATAAAGTTTTTTTCATTGATGAATTTAACTATAATCAAAATATAATTTTGAAACGTTTTTGATAAAAATATCACATTGTTTTGAAAAAACCATTTGAAAACAATTCTATTGAAAAACAGTATAAAGACAATTTTCATTAAAAAATAACTTTTTAAATAAGTAAATGCTTCTTTTTTGGAATTATGGAGGGTAAATATTGACATTTCATAAAAGAAAATTCATTTTCAATCGTAAAGTTTGTAGAAAAATTACTTTCTCGGAAAGAGACAAGGTGATTACATTGATAAAATTGGTAGAATAAAAATGTTTGTAAAAATTTCTTTACCAAATCATTAAAAAAATTAAAATAATTTTTAATAAATCACATTTTTTATAATAAAACAGGTTCTCCCACTAATGAGAGAATTGTAGTCAGTTTTTATAAAAACATTATAAGTCATTTTGAGTACCAAAGTGTTGAGAAAAAAATCTAATAATTGATTTTTTTTCATGAGTAACTAGTTAATAATGAAATGGATTATTAAAAAAAGGTTATATAATTTCCTCAAATTGAAATTGTATTGAATTATAATTAGTAATGGTCATGAGGAAAATATTATTTAAACACTCTCATGCGCCCAATACCTATTTGAAACAATTTAAATAGTAATCATAATGAATGAATATAATTAAATGAAAGTTATAATATCATGAGAATAATTATATTCATTTTATATCATGTAAAATTCTTGTATATACACTGTATAAAAAAAATTAGGTTCATAACAACAAATAAGTCTCAATAGAATATAAATTGAAATGAAATCCCTAACTATATACTTCAATTTTCTTGTATAATATTTAGAATACTATATATTGGATTATAATATATTAATAAAAATTTTAATAACAATACTCATGTTCTTAATACCATATATTCACTTATTATTTTATATCATTACCCATTTTTTAACACCTTTCATTAATTTACCATTTTGGGTGTTAATTGCCATTTTTCCCAAGTATGTTTTACATTTTTTGTTGTTGTTATCATTAATTATATTTCAGTTTCTTCATATACATAATTTAAAACATGGATTAATTATTAAATATAATCATAATATAGGTAATTATTGTAGTCCATTATATTTGGATATTATAAATAATGTGCATCGTCCATTGAGACGGTAGACCATACATACACAAAAATGCTACTTTCATTTCATTATTGTATTAAAAGAATAAAAAATAAAAGATAAATATATATTTATATTTATATATTATAATTAAAGTATAATATCATTCAAATATATGTTACATAGGTTTATTAAAACTAAAATTTATACATTTCAGGTATGGAATAAACAATTCGAATCACCTTGAGGGGGTGGTAGTCCACACTTCTTCAAATGAAATTATCATATTTACACAATAAGGAAAGCATAGAGGTATGTTATAAATTGATAATAATGAGTCATAAAAACATTATAAATATCAAATATAACATATATAACGATATTTTTCATCATAATGGCTACTGTGATAGGTTGAAATACAACAACGCAACAAACAACATTTTGTGAGGAAGTAGTTCGCTGTAAAGAGAAAAAGTATGTTCATTACACATTAGATGGATGTGTGTGTAAGGGTTGGTAAAATTCATATAATATGTAATTCCCCAACCCATGTTACCCCGAGTAAGTTCATTATTAAATAACATTGGCATTATCACAAGAGATCAAGTCTCGAATGAATGATTAGTTTAGTAGCCTTGGAAGTACTAGATACATACATAAGTTTTACATTACATCATGAAATAAAGTAAAACAACATTGTTTCCTCTTTGAAAATACCCATATCTTTTTTCCTATCCCTACAGGTTAATCATTATATACTTATCCACATCCTAGGAGAAAGAAATCATAATAAAATAGTTAGCTCAGATGCTCAGTAGGGATAACAATATAGTAAAAACTATCTTAGGTAAGCATAAAACAATAAGGAAATGTATAAGGCTAAAAAATCCTTTAAATATAAAAATTCACCATAATATAGAAAAGATAAATCAAATAATTCCATTTACTAATTCATATTTATATTATAAATGTTGAATAATTACATGTAATATCAATAGCTAATTTTGTAATGATGGAATGCATAATGTCGGACATCATATCCAAAAATTTAAGGCCTCGTGCCAAGGTTACAAATATGATTTTTTGAAGGCCTTATGCTAAGACACTAGTTGTTGTCATGAGACCTAACGATGCATCTAGGAGCTATAGTGTACTCCACCCATCACTTACTATGTCCAATGTATTCATAATCGGAAAGGGTAGAACGATAATCTAAATAATCTTATTAAAACTAGTATACCAAATGTCAATATATTTTCAACAAACAATGAATGGTATAAAAATAGCAAAACACCAGTAAAACATAACTCATTAAACACAATATAGAATATTATATTATAATAAATCAACCTTAATCCATAATAATGAAGGATATTGAAATAGATGAAAATAATCAGTAAAACGATTTTAGAGAAATATCCACATTTTCATGAAAACATTTAAAAGTTTCTGTATTTATCAAGAAGATGTTAAAAAAACAATTTTAAATCAAATTTCCCCATAAAACTATGAAAAATTTAAAAGGAATTCTAATTATAAAGCATTAATTTCCATATAAGTAAACCTTAACAACATTTTTAAAACATGGACATTAATGAGAAAGATTTAGAAGAATAAATCATTAAAAAAATTAAAATAATATTTTAGTTACAGTTCCTAACAAATTGAGAGATTCTTAATACAAATAATTGAGGTAAAAAAACATTATAATATCATGGGAATAAATGGATTCATGATAAAATATGTCAAAATACTGTATATACACCACATAAAAGTGAATTGGAGCATAACAACGAAAAAGTCTCAATGGAATGTAAATTGAGATGAAATCCCTTATAAAGACCATATCATTAGGTTTATGATAAATCAATGACATAATTATGGATGAAAAAATTAATTACACTCTATATTGTTGTATATTCAATTTAAATAAATCAGTTTACATTTTCATATATTCTTGTAAAAAACACAAATGACATGGTTGTTTAACTCAATGAATAGAAATTGAGTTAATATTACTTTAATCAAGTTAATATCGATGACATGGGAATTTATAAATGGGGTTACTATGTGTATCAATATTATTTCCACAAAAAGGGGAGTTTAAATTACAACATAAATAAATAAATAGTTATTTCACACTTAATCTTGGAGTAAAATAATCAATGATGTTTGAGTAAAACTCAATGAGTGGAAATTGAAATTAGAAATTCCTTTACAAATTTTATTAACATACAAAACATACACCAAATGAAAGAAGGTTCAGAAAATGTAGTTGTAAACACTCATAAATTAAATGTTATTATACAAATAATACAATCATGGGATGTACATACACCACACAAAAGGAAAAAATTGAAAATACATCATGAATCTCACGGGAATAAAAAGTGAGATAAATACCACATACCTTGTGATTATTCATAGGAGAATGTTGGTTAAAATCATGTATAATGGTGACATAATTGTTATTAAATTATACCAGATCCACATAGATAAATTTGATATCATATATAATCTTCTAATTTTGGTTTGTTACTGATATTTCAGTAGTATCATTGTTTTGGGTGTTAACTGATTCATTTTCCTTTATATGTTTTGTTATGTATGTCATGTTTTCTTTGAACATGATATATTTGATTAATATACAGAATGATTAAAATTTCTTAAAAATATTTTTAATTATCAAATAGAAATTATTCTTGAATGGTTACGATGGGGAACAAACTCTCATCACATCGTGGAGATGACAAGCCGTTCGTACGCATGTTTGGTGACTTTTTCATTCATAGGATGAAGAGAATAATGAATATGGTTGTAACATATTTATAATAACATAGAAATATTTAGAAGGTACTATATTTATTATTTTGGTATGGAAACAACAATGAAATAGGAAGTGGATGAAGAAAATAACAATGAAAGAGTTGATGAAATTATAACCTCTTCTTCAGGTGCTTCCTTATGATTTGATCAAAATAGATCCATAGGTTTGAATTATGATCAGTGTAAGGACTTTAGGTTTATATGACTATAGTTGGGAGGATATTTGAGTAGGGGTTATCTGAGACATATGGATTTGGAGGTTTGATTATGAGATAAGGGGATGTACAGTTTTATAAGAGATCTGAAGGGCACTTTAAGAAAAGCTTGAAATAATATTTTACAATAAAATAATTTTCGTTTTATAATGGGCCCAAATGGATTTATTTTGAGGCCAAAGTGTGGATCGGTCAATATAATATCAACAAATTGGTCTTAGAGAAGTTTATGTCACTATATTGACATTATCTTTTAGATTTAATTATTCGCTAAATAGTTTATCTTTTAAATGTCTTCTTGTTTTTTATATTACACTATTATTAAACAAGCTATAAAATTTAAATAGAACCTAATGTGTTTAATTAATGAAATATCTATTATTATATAAGTCTTTTGGATAAACCATATATTTTTAGGAATATTATATCATTTAATAATATAATATTTGTTTTAAATGCTCATTTATGTTAACTTTGAAACAATTTAGTACTTGGTTTTTGTGAAAGTAAAAAAACATGATTACATCAAACAAAAATAAATTACATCAAACCAAATATGTCATATTTACCGAGAATATTCGTGGAATGCATCAAAACACTCAATTTAAATTTATTTTGATATTTATAATATCAATTATTTTAATCATTCATGAATAAGGTAATTATTGCATCATCATTGTGTCATTAATAAATTTTATAATATAATGTCTAAAAATTATAAATAAATTACTAAGATGTAAGAAATATTTTTATATTTCTAATGAATATTTATAGTCGAATTTATCTTATGTATGACCCTATATTAAAATTTTTTAGTTATTAATCATAGAATTTAAATGTTTTTACTCTTCTTTAAATAAAATAATAATAAATGTTTTAATCGAATTAAAGTCGATAAAAAGGATCATATTTTATCCCTCAAGTTTATTTTGGTCTAAATACACTTATTAAATCGAATTAGGACATGTGTTAGGGTAATTATAATATAATTTTTACCTTTGATTACCTCATTTACTTTTAACTATTGTAAATAATATTCAAAAATTACTATCCAACAAAAATTATTTTCACCCTATTAAACCAAATTATAGTTTTTAATGTCAAAAATGTATCTTGGAATTTTGAAATTCAATTTATAGGAGCAGTAAAATTATGTTTTATGATAATATGAAAATGTGCCTAGAATTTGAGTAAAAGACAATAAAAATTTCAATTAAATTTTATATATATCTAATTTTATTTTTAAATTAAATAAATGAATTAAAATAGACTAATATTGGTATTAGGTATGTATTTTGAATTTAAAATAAAATTAAATTTAAAAAATTTATTTAATAAAAAGTCAGCTTTAAATAACAACATAGTGTTTTCACTATTCATCAATAATTGAATGTTTTTAGGAAAATACAAAAAAACTCACCCAAAGATAATTTTGATATTACAAATTTAAAAATTATGTCAATTTTAAAAAATTAAAAACATTGAAGTAGTATTAATTAATTTAAAAAATATTCCTATTGTAAAAACCAGAAAGTGGGTTTTTTAGAAGTAAAAACTATCAAAAGGTTGATATTTGATTGTGCCCAATTTAAATGTAAAATTACTTCCAATACCAAAATTGTATTAAATGATAAAAATATAATCTAATTATACTTTATCCCTATTCAAATGAATAAATTAACAATATAAATTATTTTTATTGAAAAAGTTGTTTTTAATTAAAATTTAGTAATTTTACTATTCATCAAAATATGAATGTTATCAGAAAAGAACCAAAAATTTATCCAAAATAAATTTTAATTTCGCGCTTCTAAATATGATTTTTATTTTGTATAAATGAGTATAGTGAAGTGTAAAATATAGGATTTAAAAATGATTCTCTATTAAAAGGTGGTAAAATTGATTTTTTAAAAAAATACTTCTATGGTCTGAGAAATTTAATTTATGATTATATTATGTCTACAAATAACATAATATGGATCTTAAAATTATATGGAGTATATAAAATTCTAAAAGTTTGTTAACACTATTCATATTTGTTTTTTGAACGGTAGGTGTGGTAAGTCGTGGTGTGGTGGAACTCGGTGTTGTGTGTAGCAAAAGATATTGAATTACTTTAATGAAAATAACATAATATGAAGTATTGGGGTGTTACATTATTCACCCATTGTGTAATTTAGTCCTTGTGATTTTAAAATTGTTCTTGAGAACTTCATTGAAAGTCCCACATTGAAAAAAGATTCAATAAAACTATCAATTTAAAAGAAAGAAAGAGAAGTACAAAGGTCACCCAAGATAACCCATACTGGGATTCCATGTCGGAAAACATGGATATGGATGATAAAAAAAGTGCCATGTTCAAATTGAGATCGATATAAATCATGATAATAAGAAATTTAAGAATAAGAAAACCACAAACTTATTATGGGTTAAATGGTCTTTATTTTCCCAGTAGGAAAAGTAAACTAACAACATTTTTTATTTCAAGATCCATGTCATAATGTTGAGGAATTTATTTATGAGACTAAATAATAACATAAATATATATACTTTATTTTTTATTATAGTTTCATTCTATAATAAATTTCTACCACTAACACTTATTTTCTCAAAATGAGGAGTATTCAAGATTACATGGTCACACCAAAAGAATTAGAATCAACTTATAGAGAAACATATCATACACAAAGGATGAACTACATATTTATTTTATCTTTATAGATTAACCAAATACAAATAGTTAATACAAGATTAGATGATCTCCAAAATGTATAATCCATTATAAAAATAAATTCTAATCTTAATTTTCAAAATTAAACAAACAATAACAACAGTTTAATAAAGACCATTCAATAAACAATTGTCCTTAATATTTATCAATATAATACATATTATGATTGAAAACCAAAACATAGAATAATTGAATCATATAATCTTTCATATTAAATATTAACATTTATTTCCAAATCACGTCACACACTCTTAATGTCTCATAGAGAAGTGAAATTAAACAAATCACATATTCTCTATGATTGGCTAATCTTTTCCATTAATAACCTAAATATCTATAGGAAAACATAGAAACTACAAAAATAAAAAAACTACCCTTACTCCTCAAATGAAATCTCGTAGTATCCTAATTTTTCATAGGCATATGGTGTTCCCAACAGAGTGAACACCTTCCAAAATAACATTTATCACATAATCAACAAATAATTTTCTTATACTAAGGATATCCATTTGATAAAAAATAAGATCCCAAATTATCTTATTTTTGAATAAATAATAATTTAACTAAAAAAAAATTAGTCCCACTAACCAGGGGCATCACGTAGTCCAGTGGTAGGTGATAAATCCCAGTAGAACTTTGGTTGTTGGTTTGATTCCCAAAGCATTTTCTGATGCGATGGGTTGTCACACTGTATTCATGTAGTCATTTAAAAAAAATATTTTATAACATTCAAAAATGAGATATGTTACTCAAAAAAACTTATCATAATTTAACCACAAATGTTATCTCATACCTCGCATTTTCAACCCAAAAATTAATAACCATTGATTATCTCAATTCAAAGATCATATAATCCCAAATGGTTCATTATAACTATATCTACAAAAGAAATTATAATTCTTCCTCATATAATATTATCACATAAAAAACTATAGGGTTAAACATAGAAGTGAAAAGTATTCAACTGTAATCCCATTAACAAAGATAATTAATAATTTTAATCATTTTATATCCATTTATTTCTACATAGGTTTATCCATGACCTAGTGGTTATCCTATAAAATAGGCCATTGACCCGGGTAATTCCCAGGTCCCCTAAATTTACAGCAAATGAAATAAATGGATTCTTAGGATCATTTTTATTTTCTTCCATATTACTCTTCATTTTTACATAGAAATTCTTTACTTTATGTCCTTATTTCCCACCCATAATGCATTTTTTTATTCCAATGAGACACTTTCGTGGGTGTCTTCTTCCAAATTTTTGGCATGATAGAAAGTGAGCTTTCATTTCCCTACAATTTCCACTACTGGAGCACTAATCATTTTCTTTCTCTCTCTTCTTTTTTGATTTTTGGAGTTGGTTAATGTATATATTATTGATAATATTTTTGGAATATTCTTTCTGCGTGAACACAATATCTTTTATTCCTATCAACATCACATTTATTTTCTCATTTCCACCAACATTCACACCATGTATATCATGTTTAATGTTACAATGACTTCCTTGGAATCTAGCCATTGACTAAAATTAGAAAGAATAGTTTGATAAAAAATAGTCCTAAAAACAATTTAAAGAATATAATGTCACCTTATTTTCAATATAAAACACCTTAAGAATAACTAAGGTTATTTATTCTCATATTATATTTATATCTTTCAAATCATTTGGTAATGAAAATGTGAATTATCATAAGCATATCCCCTGACAGTGTCGTAACCAAGAGTTAATCGAGCCCATTATCATGCACCAGTTCCCATTCAAGCCATGCTCAACGTGGTGTTTTTGGGTTTTACCCTAGGTACATTTGTGCCAGAGTCATCTCTACTTGCTCGTATCTAGTCAGGGATGTATTTTTTGGAAACCCCATATAATATTTATATTACATTTTTTATATTTTTCTGTACTATTCCTCAAATTCTATCATAGGTTTTTGTTTTCTAATCATATTTTAAGTAAATATATATTTAATGGATTGTACTAAACTTTCAATGATACCAAATGTAATGCCTTGACCCTAGTTACCCATAGTCAGTTCATTATTACATAACATTGGAATTATCAAAATCGATCAAGTCTCGAATTACTGATTCGTTTAGTAGCCATGTAAGTACTTGATACATATATGAGTTTTATATTACATCATGAAATAAAGAAAAACAACATTCTTTCTGCTTTGAACACACTCAAATCCTCTGGCCTATCCATATTGGTTAATCATAACATACTTTTACACATCCTATGAAAAAGAAAACATAATAAATTTGTGAGGTCTGATGCTTAGTAGGTATAACAATATGGAAGAAACTATCATAAATAATAACAAACATTTAAGGTAATGTATAAGACTAAATCACAAGCCTTTTAAACATAAACATCAGAATAGTATGAAAAAGATAAATCAAATAATTCTATTTACATATTCAGTTGGATATTCTAGTAGTCGAATAATCACATATAATATCAATAGCTAACTGCATAATGATGTAATGTATAATTCTGAACATCATAACCATAATGTAAAGGCCTCATTCCAAGACTAAAAATATTATTTTTTTCAAGGCCTTGTGCCAAGACACTTGTTTGTCTCATTAGACAAATTGATGTATCGAGGAGATATAGGAGTCTACATGAGACGAACAATGAATGTTATAAAAATTGCACATCCATAGTCAAACAAAACTCATTCAATTCAATATGGAAAATAGTATTATAATAAATCAACCTCAATAAAAAATAATTAAGGAGATTGACATAGATGAAAATAATATGTAAAAATAGTTTAGGGAAATATTAATTTTTTCATGAAATGATTTAAAAGTCTGAGTATTTATCAAGATGTTGTTAAAAATATATTTTTGTATCAAAGTGGCCCATAACACTTTGAATCTTTTGAAAGAAATTTTAATTTTAAAACATTCATGTCCATTTAAATAAATGCTTAACACCTTTTTTAAAACATGAAAATTAATGAGAATGATTTAGAAGAATCAATCTTTAAAAAAAATTAAATGATATTTTTGTAAGAGTTCTCTAACCAAATGAGAGACGATTGAATACAAATAATTGAAGTAATTTTTTTGTAATATCATTATAATAAAGGGATTAATGATAAAATATGTCAAAGGATAGTATATACACCATATAAAATTTTATTTGTGCATAACAACAATGAAGATTTAATGGAATGTAAATTGAGATGAAATACCTTATAAATATGAATCCTTAGGATAAGGATAAATCAATGACATAATTATGTGGGAAAAATATAAATACACACAATATTAATGTATATTAAGTGAAAATCATTCAGAATACATTTACACATATTCTTGAAAACACAACACTAATTACTTGGATGTTTAACTCAATGAATGGAAATTGAGTTAAGACTACTCTTATCATGTTCATATCAATGACTTGAGAATTTATAAATGGATTAATTAGGTGTATCAAATGTATATCCACAAAAAGGTTTGTGGAAATTAGTACATAAATAAATAAATAGTTATTTCACTCATAATATTGCTGTAAAATAATCAATGAAATTTGCATAAAACTCAATGAGTGGAAATTGAAATTAGAAATACCCTTACCGATTTGGTAACATACAAAACATATATCCGATTAAAAAATTATCATAAAATTAAGTTGCAATTACCAATAGATTAATATATATAATATAAATACTACAATCATATGCAATAAATACCCCACACAAAAGGAAATAGAGGGAGATATAGCATGAATCCCACAGAAAAAAAAAGTGCATTGTAAACCCCTTACTATGTACTTTTCCTTAGTGGAGGGTAGGATAACCTCCTTCATAATGGTGGAATAATTGTTATTAAATTATAAAAGAACCAAATACATAAATATGATATCATATATTATCTTCAAATATATTTTTTAATTATATTTCAGTAGTATCATTGTATTGGGTGTTAACTGATTCGTTTTCTTTTATTACGTAAGTCATGTTTATTATAGATTAGATATATTTTATTCATATGCAAAATTATATTATTCTCTTAAACATTATTTTTAATCATAATATGAAAATTATTTTTTAATGGTTATGATTTGAAAAAAAATCTCATCATGTTGTGGAGACAGTTAGCCATATATACGCAGTTATGGAGACTTTCTCATTCATAGGATTGATAGAATAACGAATATGGTTGTACCATATTTATAATAAAATAAAATAAATTATATGGTACTGGATTTATTATTTTCCTATGGAAACAACAATTAAATAGGAAGTGGAATAAGAAAAGAACTATGAAAGAGGTGATAAAATTATTACATATTCTTCAGTTGATTACCTTTGATTTGATCAAAAAGGCTCTTTAGTTTGGATTTCTGATCAATGTAATCCTCTAGGTTCAAGTGAGGGATGTTTTGAGAATATTTGACTTGGGTTTGTCTGATCCAAATGGATTTGGAGATGTGATTGTGTGAGAAGGTGAAGTACCCTTTTATAAGAGAGGTAAAGGTCACTTTAAGAAAATCTTGAAATATTATTTTATTATAAAAAATTCATGGTTTATAATGGATTAAAATGGATTTATTTTTAGGATAAGTTGGGTATTGGTAGCATTCCTCTAAAAGAATGGGTTTTATACACGCTTAGGTCACCATATTAACCTTATCATTAAGATTTAATTCTTAGTTGAATAGATTAACATTTACCATGCCTTCTAGTATTTTTATATTACTTGGTTAATAAACATACAATAAATGCTAATATAACATCAAGTGGTTCATTAAAGAAATATCTACCACTATATAAGTCCTTTGGCCAAACCTTATATTTTTATGAATATTGTATCATTTGATAATATAGTATTTGTTTTCAATACTAAATTATGTCATTTTTTACACTATATAGTATTCGGTTTTTTTGAAAGTAAAAAAAATTTATTACTTCAAATAAAATAAATTAATTCAAACCAAAAATGTCATATTAATCTATAAAATTTGTGTAATTCATCAAAAGTCTAAATTTAAATTTATTTTTATTTTTATAATATCAATAATGATAAACATTAATTCGTAAGGTAATTACTGCATCATCATTTTATCTTAAATAAATTTAATTATTTAATGTCTAAAAATTTTAAATAAAATACCTTGATGTATAAAATATTTCTATCTTTATAATTAATATTTATAGTCAAGTTTGCCTTATGTATAGCTGTATATTAAAAATTGTTTAGTTATTAAACATTGAATTTAACACTTTTAACTCTTCTTTAAATAAAATAATGATAAATCCCCTAATCTAATACAACTGTATAAATTGTATCATATAGTATTCCTAAGGTTTATTTTGGTTGAAATAAAATTATCTAATAGAATTATAAAATGTGTAGGGTAATTATAATATCATTTTCCCATTAATTACTATATTATTTTTAACCGTGGTAAATAGAATTAAAAGATAATATTAATGAAAAAAAATTCATCCTATTGACCCAAATTTTACTTACTGTTGTCAATAGTGTCTCTCAGATTTTTTAAATTCATTTCACATAATTTTTAAAATTAGGTTTTATGCAAATTTTCAAATGTGCGTAGAAGGTGCATGAAAGACGGTAAAAAGTTCTATAAACAATTTTGATATCTAATTAATTATAAAATTAATTTAGTGAATTAAATTGGAATAATATTGGTATTATGTTTCTATTTTTAATTTAAAATAAATTTAAATTAAAAATATTTTTTAAATAAAATGTCAGCTTTAAATAATAACACAGTTTTTTCCACAATTAATCAAAAATTGAATATTTTTTTGAAAATTACCAAAAATTCCCCAAATGATAATTTTGATATTAAAAATTCAAAAATGATATATATTTTATGAAATTCAAAACATATATGTGTTATTAATAATATAAATAAATATTCCCATTTTCAAAACTAGAAAATGGGTTTTTGAGAACAAAAAACTATCAAAAGATTAATATGTGTTTATGTCTAATATAAATGTAAATTTACTCCCAATGACCAAAATTTGATTAAATGATATATATATAATATATTTATACTTAATAACTATTCAAATGTATAATTGAACACTAAAAAATATATTGATTAAAAACTTTGTTTACAAATTAAAATTTAGTATTTTTCATTATTCATTAAAATATGAAAGTTATCAGAAAAGCACTGAAAATTTACTCAAACTGTATTTTCCTATCCCAATTTTAAAGAATAAGTTTATGTTGTAAAATTTAATATATATAAGTGTCAAATATTGGATTTAAAAAGGGTTCTCCATTAAAATTCTTTAAAATTGCATTTTTGAAAAACAGTTATTTATTAGGAAAAATTGAATTTGTTCTTATATTATGTCTAAAAAACACATAATATGAATTTTAATGTTATTTGTAGCATATAGAAATCAAAATTCAGATAATAATATTCAAAACTATTTTTTGAACGACTATTTTTGTAAGTGGTGGTGTGCTCGAACTCCGTGTTGCGTGTAGCCTAAGCTATTGAATTAATTTAAAGAAAATAACTTTCTATGAAACCTCAGGGTATTTTATAATATCAAAATCCTAATATATTGATGATAATTTATTTTTTATAAAAGTATATGACAATAATATTTTATTATTTTTATAAATGAAATGAAACAAAAAAGCTTGAGAGAAGACAATACCTCTTAATTGCGTAACTTCTTGTGATATAAAACAAAAGGCTTTCTTGAAGGGAATTATAATGAAAGGGAGGCTTTATGTTCAATTAGAAAGATTTTAGGAATATATTTGAGAATATATTAGGTGAAAATAAATGGTTTGAGTTGTGGGATAAATGGTTAGAGGTTATTTCGTTTTGTAGGGAAGGAAAAAGACTCGATTGGAATTTTTGGCAATAAGATAGATACCCACATATAATTACCTATGAAAACTCATACCAAATCAAAAAACAAACATGTTAATGGAAGGTTTATGGGAGATATATTTACATCCAATAGGTTTTTTATATGTGGATAGGTCATTGGAGACATAAAGTTAAAGATTTAGTTCATTATTAAGAATAACATTTTTTTAATAATTGAATTGAATATAAATTTCATTCAATAATATTTTTGGTAAAAAAATTGAAATTTTTATAAATTATAAAGTATGATTATTAAAAATATGCGATTAATTTTTCAAAATTTCAATAACTTCAGTGGTAGGAATTAATTTAAAATTTATTCCACATGCGGGGCGAGAATGTGGGTTTTAGAAGTAAAAATTGTCAGAAGTTTTCTATGTTTTTTAGTAAATATTTTTCTAAAATTGAATCTAATAATATAAATTAAATTAAGTGATAAAAAATTTATCTATTTAAAATTATTAAATACTATAAAACATCACTTATCCTTTTAAATAAATCAGATGAAAAGTATTTTTTGAACTAAAATGTAGTATTTTTAACCATTTGTTAAGAAATGAAATGATTTCGAAAAACATCAAAAATTCATTGTAACCAAATTATTATGTTATAATTTCAAATAATAAGTTTCTTTTGATGTATGAAATCAATTAATGTGTATAAATTAATATTTAAAATTGGTTTTCTACTAAAAGTATGTAAAAATTCCTTAATGAAAATATATTATTTTATGCATAAAATTGGGTTTAATATGGTATTATGTTTATCAAATACATGGTATTATAATAAAAACATATTATTTAATATATAACATAAATACCTAATTAATATAATTAAAAGAAATTTATTAATTTAGTTTATTGGGATAAAACACCTTTTTGAAAATAAAATTCATTTTATATAAAAACATTCCATTTATAAACATCCAGTTCCTATAATAATTAATAATTAATTTTTAACCTATAAATTATTACATAATTAATATAAATATTTTATTTTATTAATTATTTAATACTATTTATAACTACTAATTTAATAGCTAGGTTATTATTATTATATTAAAGAATAATATATTGATAATGTATGGTTAAAACTCGATCATGTGTCAAATGTAATCATTCGAAGAATGCCACACATGCATGTAACACCTGGTAACTCGGGGTCAAGTACATTACCGAATATTGAATATACCAAATCTATTTAAAATAGTAAATATTTTTTAATGTATCATTTTATTATATCCCCTTGCACACTTGGTTTCACATGTCATGAACACTATCAAATAAAAGGTTCTTATTTATGAATTTTGGGGTGTTACATTGGTTATACACAACATAGGTCAAGAATTCGATACTCCGCCATGATTGAGTTTGAGTAGTCAAAACTCTAATAAATCAGTATAATTTTTTTGGGATATTTTGGGTGAAACAACACAATTTGAGTATAAATTAATAGTAGAGGGATCATGTTTTCAGAAATGAATGTATTCCTGAAAGAATAACTCTGATGTGATTGTGGCTATAGATGATATTTAATTTGAATAAAAAATCATTGATGTTCTCTAATAGTAGTACAGGGTTTAAATAAGTATAACTTTAAAATTATGGACACTTTGTAAAATAACAGAGTCAATCAGATGATGTTGCAACACTGTAAAATATTTTCATAAGAATATAGTTGAATATGTGTGTATTCACCCATGTTTTTGAAAAGATATTGTGATATAATATATATTGTAGACTGCTTGCTTTAGTATTCCATATATAATAAAATCACCTAATAGAACACAGATATTCAAGTATGAAATAAATATTTTATTTTTAACTACCATTAAGAACAAGGGTGACCATTATGATAAGTAGGATTCATTTTATCAATATGAATGAGATTTGAATCAGTTGTATATATGATTTTATCAGATAATTAAATCTATAATGAATGTTAAAGAAATATCAGATAAAATCATGTATTTAAGCATCCATCATATAATAGTAAAATTTATGGTTCTTTCATAAAATGAAAATATACAAAACGTAGGGTTCATCTACCAAGAATCCATTCTCTCTAAATATAAGTTTGACAACATATGGTTGAACATAAATGTATGGTTGACAGACGATTCATTTGATTCTCAAATATAGGTTTCCTTACTTATGTAGGGTTTCTTAACTGTACATTATTCTCTTAACAAATGTATGTATCCATCCAAACATAATGTTATTTAACAATAGATTTCTTAAAACATATGGTTGATGATCCATACATTCTGTTATGAACATAGGGTTCATTTCTTGTGTGTGGATCAATGCATAGGGTTTTTTTTCCTTAAATTATGTTTAACAATGTAGGGTATGTACAATGTTTCCAAATAACATTAAAAAATGTTCAAAATTCATTAATGAATACTATTTTGAAATTAAAATATTGAATATAATTAGGTATTAATGATTTCAATGAATAATAATTTCTTGAGATAAATTTAATGTAATATCATTAGTAAAACCAAAAAGGGTCTTTGTGTGCCTCAAAATAAATAAGATTTATAGATTTTTGTTATGACAATACATTCCCAACAATCTCCCCCATTTTTGATGATCAAAAAACACATAAAATAATTTTTAAATTTTTGTAATCACTAATGAAATAAAATTTAATTTTATCAAGGATATATTATGATTTTATAGAACTATTTTTATTTTTAAACAAAATATTTGAATTTTGATTTTGAATATTTTATTTAGACAATTTATCCCCATTTTTCTATCATTAAAAATAATATATAATAAAATGGTTTGAAAAAATTTTAATTTTTCAAAGAAAAATAAATAAATGTATATAATGTATTGTTTGGATAAATAATACAAGGGTTCTATAAATAGAGAAAAACATATAATAAAATAATAATTAAGGACATAAAATAAAAATATGATTTAGAAAAAGATTATGTTGACTGAATAAAATATCATTTATTTGAAGAAAATTTACTTCCCAAGTAACATTTAAAATTTGAAAAATATGATTTAGAAATAGTTTCAGATTTCATAATCCCAAACTAGTTTAACATCTATCTCTTAAACCCATCAAAATCCCTTTCGAACATAGAAGTTTATCTTAAATATGGAATACCTCAAGTTCCTTTAAAACCATTTCCCTAATATTTGTTGTTCCAAATATAAATAACATAATATCCTCTGATTTTGTATCTTTATTTCCAATATATTGAAGATCAAAATTGAATAATCCTTTATGATGGAATTTCAAAATATGAGAAATAGATATTGGGGAGATCGAAAACATTGTATCTTCTATTTGAGAAGAAATATTATCTTCTATTTGACTAAAATGAAAATGAAACTTTCTTTAATAAATATTCAGTTATATATCATTACAAAATTATGTGTACATCTAATTAAATTGAAATTCCAAACCTTGAAACACTGGATCATTCTTGAGTATAAGGTTTTTATCATACAACCCTTCAATATCTATGACATTTCCTTGATAAAATTTCTGTATGGGGATACACTGACACATCATATCAGATGGTTCACCTTCATTTGTGGTCTTTGTCTTCTTATTTTATAATAAACTGATTATTAAAGGTTTTTGGATTCAATGGTTTGGAATAAATATGAGGGATCTTGGAGGAGAATAATATTGGTCACAAAGGGTAAAGTAGGTTGTTTTTTATAGATGGTAACACGTTATAGTTTCTAGTGCTAATTAAAACCTTATTTAAACAAATTTAACGAATATAAATTGATAATATCTTATTTAAAATTAAATAAACATAACTACAACCTAATGAAATAAAATCATGCAGTGGGAAATGGTTTAGTAAAACTAAACGCTAATTGTTATTTGGTATTTAAAAATTTTAAATATGTATCATTTTTAAGAACATAAACCCTTATAAAATAATGTCTTATATCAATATAATTTTTCCTATAATGAATTATTGGATTTTTTGAAATATTACTTCAACTAATATTATCTCATAAAAAAGTATATTATTAATATTTAGTCTAAAATCCAGTAAAGTTATTTTAATCAACAATAATTGTTCATAGAATCTTCCTACAGAAATATATTATTCGTTAATTATTGATACACAAAATGAGTATTTTTCCATACTAGTCCTTGATACTTTGGATTTTATTATAATATTAAAAGAAACTAAGATGCTATTTCAATATAACTTATAACCTCCAGAATCAACATTTGAATATTAAATAAAATTAAATTCAAAAGTTTTAGGTTATATAACAGATTGAAAAATATTTTATCTAAATATAAAATTAATTTAACAATACTAATATGGGATTATTTTCGATTTTACATAAATTAGAATATGAAAATATAGAAAACATAAGTTCTTCTCTACTAGAATTATGATATAATAAATTACCAATTGTACCTCTATATAAATTTTTATCAACTAGTTTTCATGATTCATCCAAATCATGTTTTATATTAGTACACATTAGATTTTTATAAGTCTTAATATTTTCATGCCCAAACATTTTAAATAAATCAATAATATGGCTTCTTAGATTTAAAGCATTTTCACAATCCCTATAATAAATCTAAAATCCTAAAAAAAAAATTCCACATTAATAATCATTTAAATTTATTTTTTCATTAGTTTTTAACAATCACTAAAAATATTTTTATTTTTTGAATGGAAAGAAACATCATCCTTATAAATTTTTTCTAAGAAAATTTTATAACAAACATTTTTCTTAAAATTTTTTGGATATTCCAATCCAATATTAAATCTATTTTAAAAGGAAATGTATATAATCTTTCATACTAATCTCTAGGATCTATTTTATGTCCATAAAGAGCATTGGTATTTTAAAAAAAACCAATTTGGTATATTATTGTTTTCAAAACCAAGGGTTGTTCAACATAAACAACCACCATTAAATATCCATTTAAAAAAATTTAATATAACATCTATTAGTAATAATTTAATTATTATATTATATTCTTAAGTTAAAAGGATTTCAATGGTTACTAATCTTGTTACAGGGGAGTAGGCTTCATAAAAATATATATCTTCATTAGGATTATATTCTTTAGCTACTAATCATGCATTGTTTCTAGTAATGATCCCTTGATCAACCTATTTATTTCTAAATGTCAATTGAGTTCATATTACTATAAAATCTTATAATCATTCCAATATTTCCCAAAAATTATATCATTTTTGTTAGATTAGTTTTTCATGCATTCCAAACATCCATCCCTCAAATTTTAATGTTTATTCAATATATGTAGGTTCTAACCGAGTTCGAAATTCAACGAATTCATCTAGGTTTCCTATATTTTTTTCATGTTCTAATTATTTTATATATGTCTCCTTTGATAATATCTAAATAATGATTTTTTATGGTTTTAGACTATCTGGGAAATAAATTTCCTGGTTTTACACTTTCATGTTCTTATGAACAAGACAAAATTTAATTTATATCATTTTTAGGATCATATTTTGGAAATTTTATTCTCAGGTTGTCAAATGAATCAATAATTTCATATATTTGGTAGTTCTCTTTAATTAAAGGTCCAGTTTCATCATAATTCAAATGAACTAATTCTTCCATAATCCCTGACGTTTTATTAATCCCACAATAGGCTTTAGAAGTTGTATAATATCCTAAAAATATTCTTTCATCAGATTTTTGATCAAATTTTCCAAGGATCTCTTTAGTATTCAAGATATAATCCTTACATCCACATATATTAAGGTAGTTAATTTTAGGTTTTTTGTTATTCCAAAGTTCATAGGGTGTATTTTTAATAATGGTCTTATTAAAACACTATTAATGATATTTCATTTTGTTGTTACATATTCTACACAAAAATTGGTAGGATAACTATATTAATTCAGTATATTACATTCCATTTCATTATTATTTATATTATTTCATTCAAAATTTTCATTTTGTTGAGGTATTCATGGTGTACAAAAATTGTTTTTATACCTAAGTTTTAGAAAAAAATAATTAAATTCATGATTCTAAAATTATCCAACATGATCACTTCTCAATGAAATTATTTTAAAATATTTTTCTTCTTAATTTTTTTAAAAAGATTTCAAATATATTGAGTAATTCACTAATGATTTCTAGATAATAAAACCATGTAAATCTAGAAGAATAATCAATTAATAAAAAAACATATAATTTACTAGGCAAAATTGATACCCTAGATGGTCCCAACAAATCCATATGGATATGTTCTAAAGATTTAGATGATCCAATTTTGTTATTAAATTTGAAAGAAGATTTTTGATATCTTCCAAACTAACATGCTTTATAGAAGATACCATTTTCAAAATAAAGACAACGGAAATCATAAACTATATTTTTTTATATAATTTATGTAAATCATATATATTTCAATGTATAATTCTTATATTCTACTTCCATGACTCATTTTTCATAGTAGTTATATAGAGTCACAAAATATGATGTACATGGACATTACATTACTTTTGTGGAATAATTAATACATAACAAAAATAGACGGAAAAGTACCATAATAGTTTAGTGTCTTTTGAAACTCGGAATATAATCTTCTAATCATGGTGAAAGATCTTAAACCTCTCCCACAAAGATCTTCCCCTATTTTTTTCTAACCTAAAACAATTCTTTATATCCTGAGGGAAAAGAAAACATATAAAGTGGGAGCTAAAATTATCAGTAAGGGTAATCATGGAGAAAATAAAACAAACCATATAAATTTGAACTTAAAAACATGAATATAACGTTTACACATCAAAATCATGAGTTGTGAAACAAATCATGGCATTACGTGAGGCATAGGTCATAAAGGAACATTAATCATGATATAATAGCATGGGAATAAAACATTTAATTGTGTAAATCCCTTAATCACATGATATGATTTCCATATTATACAAGGCATTGCTACCAAGACCATCTTAGTGGGAAAAGTCCCTTTCTGAATTGAGTTCACTCCTCGTTTCAGTCCTATAACACTGAACCAGATTAACTTACCATTCCAGACTTGTATATCTCAGGATATATAAATTTTTACCCAATTCATTGGAGGGAGATATAGGTCCCACCCATATTATAATGAAATCATTCTTACTTGTGCCACAACATAAACATAAATCATTCATCATAACCCAAATAATAAAATGTGTTTCATAAGCATCATCCCATCACAACATAATCCATATAAAAGAAATGGATATCATTTAAACATAAGAAAAGTGAAACCATTTAAATCCTAGATACATTATACTTTAAACATTAACATATGGTATAATGTCATCTTAGATGGAAAATGGTTTTGATAAAACACTTGAAATGAATTCTTGAGGAAAATATCCTTTCTTCTTCAAAATCATTTTCTTTCAAAAATTTCCACGTAATTTTAAAAGAAAACGATTTTGTTGAAAATAATCATGAAATCATGTAGTGAAATGTTTGTTTAAATAAGGGTTTATGAAACCCTAAAAATCCTTTCATGTCGTATAAGTTAAAAAAACACTCTTCTTGTACTTTTGTCAGAAAAGTCAAAAAGTACCTCTTATGGTAAACAAAAGAAAGATTCCTTACATACCATGGTGTAAAAGTCCAAAATGGGTAAAAAAGTCATTGAACATACATGTAATAATAGTAAACATTTTATGAAAATATTTTTTAGAAAACATTACATGGATGATAAACATAACCCCAGTAAATAGTTATGAATAAACAATCTCAGATAAGAACGAGATTGGAATAATTATCCCTTACCTTATCTCCAATTTCATCTGTATGTGTCTGAGACTCCAGTATAGTGGGTTTCAAACTTTTATTAACTTATAATAGAAACATAACAATATTTATGATATCATATATGATTCACTTACGACTTTATGTTATCCGTTCATTTGTCAATTCCTTGTTAAAGTAGCATTTTGGGTAATTTCGTTTCATTTATTGTCGGTGTTTTGACTTGTAATTATTAATATGATTACATAGATCATGATTACAATATTCTAGAATATAAAACATGATTTATATGTAATATATATTCAGAATATACATATATATAATAGATCGATATATGGAACAAAATACATCGTTCATGGATATGGTAGGCAGTACGTACGCCTGGACATTGTTTTTCATTTACTTATTGAATTGAATGGAATTATGTAGATGAAATACATTTACATATAAATAAATCTAGTAGAATTATTATGTCATATATTTCATGATTACTTTTTATATATACTTTATAATCATTCTTCAATTGTTAACATGGAAAATGAATCACATCCCGTTGTGGAAACTGTAATCCGTACGTTCACACGAGTGATGATATCATTCCCATAGTTATTGAATGGAATTTTAGTGGATGATATAATATATTAGAATATTTATGATGTTATAATAATTATATATAGTTATTATTTACACCATTATACCCATACAAGTAAGGTGGTGGTGGAAAAACTGATTACACCACGGCGTGGAGACGGTATTTCGTACGTACGCACATGCGTTGATTTCGTTTTCCTTAGGATGGATAGAATGTTAAATAGGGTTGTTTCATATTTATAATAAAATAGCAGTATATAATTAATAATTATGTTACTAATTTATAATTAAACAACTAAATAAGAAGAAGTATAAGAAGAATGAAACATGAAAGAGTCGGTAGAAGAGATTACCTCTTCCTCGACGCACCTACTTTAAACTACTTCTTAGGGAATTAGAGTTGGTCTCTTGAGAATACCAGAACCTCTATGATATAACTATAGTGGTTTAGAATAGGAATTTTTAGGGGTTTTCCGAGCTTCAAGGCTCAAAAGGGTGTGAAGCGAAGAGGGAAGGGGTGCCCTTTTTATAAGGGAGGAGAGGGGCACCTTTGGAAAAACATAAAATATTATTTTATAATAAAGTAATATTCAGTTTATAATATCTCTAAATTCATTTATTTAGAAGCTAAAGTGGATATGGGGAAATTTTTTTTCCACCAATAGGTTTTAGACAAGTTTAGGTTACTATTTAAACCTCATCATTTAGATTTAACTATAAGATAAATAATTTAACTTTTACCGTGTCTTCTTGTTTTCTTACACTATATGGTTAATAAACTTACTATGACAAGTAAAACGAACCCAAAGTGGTTAATTATTAATATATATAACCTTATCTAAGTCATTTGGCCGAACCGTAGATCATTAAGAATATAATAATAATTAATAATATAATATTTGTTTTAAAACCTATTTTATATCAATTTTGAGACTATTTGGTAATTGATTTTTGTGAAAATTATAACAACATTATTAGTTCAAAGAAATTTAATTTAATCAATAATAACATGTCATATTTACCTATAAAATTATTTTAATTCATAAAAATTCTCAAATTACATTTATTTGGGTATTTATAACATCAATTATGTTAATATTTCATTAATAAGGTAATCACTGCATCATCATTGTGACATAAATAAATTAAATTATTTAACGTCTAAAAATTATAAATAAAATACCATTATGTAGGAAATAGATTTATATTTCTAATTAATATTTATAGTCAAATTCATCTTATGTATAACCCTATATTAAAAATGTTTTAGTTATTAAACATTGATTTTAAGTATTTTAACTATTCTTTAAATAAAATAATAATAGGTGTCCTAATCTAATCAAAGTGGACCTAAAGGGTAAAATTCTACTCCTATGGAAGTTTTTGGTCGAATTAAACTTATACAGTAGAATTAGTACATGTGTTATGGTAATAATAATATCATTTTTACCCTTAATTACTATATTTACTTTTAACCGTGGTAAATAAAAGTAAAAAGTCACTATTAACCAAATATTTTTTTATCATATTGAACCACATTTTACTCCGTCATATTAACCGTGTCTCTCAGATATTTGAAATTCCACTCACAGAAGCGATAAAATTACGTTTTATGTAAATTTTCAAATTCTCCTAGGAGGTGGGTAAAAGACGGTAAAAAGTTCAATAAACTTTTTATATATCTAAAATTATAATAAAATGAATCAAATTAATTAAATTTCACTTATATAGGTATTATGTATCAATTTTGACCAAAAATAAATTTAAATAAAATAAAAAATTATTTAAATAAAAAGTGGTTTTTAAATAGTATCTCAGTGTTTTCACTATTCATCAAAAATTGAAAGTGTTCAGAAAAATACCAAAAATTCACCCAGGATAATTTCGGTATTCCTGTAGAGACCCGAAGCCTGACGTATATTGAAATTACATTACATTTGCGGAATACTTAGTACATAACAAAAACACACACACAAGGATCGTAATAGTTTAGTATCTTTGGAAACTCGGAATATAATCTTCTAATTCCTGGTGAAAGATCTTCAACATCTCCCATAAAGATCTTCTTTTTTTTATACCTAAAACCTTTCTATATATCCTGGGGAAAATAAAACATAAAAGGGTGAGCTCAAATTCTCAGTAAGGGTAAACAAAATAAATATCAATCACATCATATACATAAGCACATAACTTTTGGAAATCTTATCCTGCAAAAGAGATCATAATTTCATAAAATGGGATAAATCATGGCAGTGAAATGTAATCACAATAATCATAAATTAAAACATTAAACTTTGTACCATACACACATAATCATAGAGAATCATTTCTTGTTAGTCAAGACTCATTTCCAAGACTATCTTAGTGGACAAAGTCCCTTTCTGAATCGAGTAACCCTCGTTTCAGTCCTGTTTCACTGAACCGGTATAACCTACCATTCCAGCCATGTCTATCTCATGAGATATAAAATCTTTACCCAATGCATTGGAGGGAGATATAGGTCCCACCCATCTCATAATGATACAATTCTTATGTTTGCCACAAAATAATATGCCATACATCATTGCATAACCCATGTAATAAAAATGGGAATCATAAACATCATGACATCATAAAACAATTCATATACGATAAAGGGATTCATAAAAATAATTCCATCACAACATAATAAAATCAATGTAATAATAGGGATAAAAACAGAACCCTATGTTATCTTATATGGAAAATAATTTTGATAAAACACTTGAAATGAATTCTTGAGGAAAATATCCTTTCTTCTTCAAAATCAATTTCTTTTCACAAAACGTCATGAAATTTTAAAAGAAAGAGATTTTATTGAAAATATTCATGAAATCTTTTGGAGTAAGCTTCATGAAAATAAGGCTTTATAAAACCGTAAAAATCCATTCGTTTCGTTTAAGTTAAAAAAAAATTCTTCTCGTACTTTTCAGAAAAGTCAAAAAGTACCTCGTACGAAAAACGACAAAAGATTCCTTTCATATGTTTAACTAAAAACTCACCGAATTGTAAAATTGGATTTAAATAATTGTAGGTGGATGGAAATAATATTACATATTGAGGAAACATGGATTTGGATGATAAAATACACCCCAGTAAATTTCAAAGTATAAACAATCTCGGATAAAAATTAAGATTGCGAGATTTTCCCTTACCTTAGGTCTGACTTGCTTTGTAAGTGTCCGAACCTCCTATATAATGATTTAAATCACGTTATTGACTTATTCCAGAATCATATTCATTGTTATTATATCATATATGGTCCACTTATGACTTTATATTACCCGTTCTTTTGTAAATTCATGTTAAAGTAGCGTTTTGGGTAAAATCGTCTCATTTGTCGTTCGTGTTTTTAACTTGTAATTATTCATACGATTACTTAGATCATGATTACTTTATTACAGAATATAAAACATGATTTATATATATATATATTCAGAATATACATATATAATAAATCAGTAAATGGAAAGAAATACACTGTTCATGGAGACGGTAGTCCGTACGTACGCATTAACGATGTTTTCGTTTCCTTATTGAATTGAATGGAATTAAGTAGATGACATACATATAAATAATTCCAGTATCATTATTATGTCATCTATTTAATTAGTACTTATTATATATACTTTATAATAATTCATGAATGGTTAATCATTGAGAATGAATCTCATCGCGTCGTGGAGACGGTAGTCCGTACGTACGCACGAGCGATGATATCATTCCCATGGTCGTGGAATTGTGTTGAAGTGTATTTATACTATTTCAGTATCAATATCACTTTATAATAATCATATATAGTAACTCATTAAACCATTATACCCATCCAATTAAGGTGGTGGCGGAAAATAGATTACACCACGGCGTGGAGACGTTATTCCGTACGTACGCACGCGCGGTGATTTTGTTTTCCGTAGGATGGATAGATGGTGAAATAGGGTTGTTTGATACTTATAATAACATATCAGTATATGAGTGATACTGATGTTATTACTTCATAATGAAACAACCTAAGAATAATAAGTGGAAGAAGAAATAAAGTTGAAAGAATCGGTAACGGAAATTACCTCTTCTTTGAAGTGCTTCTTTGAGACCACCTTTTAGGGCACTAAAATTGGTCTTTGAGGAAGCCCATAACCTCTAGGATGTTTCTAGGGAAGTGGAGAGGAGAATTTGGCAGGGGTTGGCCGAGGTTGAAGGCTCAAAGTTGTGTGGGGAAGAGAGGGAGGAGGTGCCCTTTTATAAGGGCGGAGAGGGGCACCTTTGGAATAACTAAAAATATTATTTTATTATAAAGTCAAGTACGGTTTTAAATAGCTCCAAATTGATTTATTTCGAGGATAAGGTGGGCATGGGTCTAAATCCTATCATCAAATAGGATTTAGACAAGTTTAGGTTATTATTTTAACCTTATCAATTAGATTTAACTCTATGTTAAATAATTTAACTTTTACCGTGTCTTTTTGTTTTCTTACACTATATGGTTAATACACTTACTATAACATGACAAACGAACCCCAAGTTGTTTATTATTAATATATATATCCTTATCTAAGTCATTTGGCCGAACCTTAGATTTTTAGGAATAAAATAACAATTAATATCATAATATTTGATTTAAAAACTATTTTGTGTCAATTTTGACACTATTTGATATATGATTTTTGTGAAAGTCATAACAGAATTATATGTTCGAACCAAGTTGATTAAATCAACACTAATATATCATAGTAACCTATAAAATTAATTGAATTCATTAAAAGTCTCAAATTATATTTATTTGGGTATTTATAACATCAATTATGTCAATATTTTATTAATAAGATAATTACTGCATCATCGTTGTGTCATAAATAAATTAAATTATTTAATATCTAAAAATTACAAATAAAATACCATTATGTAGGAAATTGCTTTATATTTCTAATGAATATTTATAGCCGAATTTATCTTATGTATAACCCCATATTAAAAATGTTTTAGTAAATATACATTGATTTTAACTCTTTTAACCCATCTTTAAATAAATTAATAATAAATGTCCTAATCTAATCCAAGTGGGCCTAAATGGTCATATTTTATTCCTAAGTTTGTTTTTGGTCGAATTACATTTATCCAATAGAATTAGGACATGTTTCAGGGTAATAATAATATCATATTTACCCTTAATTACCCTATTTCCTTTTAACCGTGGTAAAAAAAAGTAAAAAGTTACTATTCACCAAAAACTATTTTCATCTCATTGAACCACATTTTAGTCCTTGATATTTACCGTGTCTCTCGGATTTTCGAAATTCCACTCACAGAAGCGGTAAATATAAGTTTTATGAACATTTCAGTTTTTTTAACTACCACTTAGTGGTTTCACTATTCATCGAAAATTGAAAGTTTTCAGAAAAATACCAAAAATTAGGCCTAAGCTATATTTGATATTATGAAACCAAAAATGATGTCTATTTTACCAAATTCAAAACATATCAGTTGCATTAACTAATTTAAAAATTAATTCTCGTCGTCAAAACAAATAGCGTGTTTTTAAGAGATAATAACTATCAAAAGATTGACACTAGTTTATAACTAGTTTAAATGTGAAATTACATCCAATGACCAACATTGTATTAAATTGTAAAAATATATTCTAAATATACTTTAAAACCACTCAAATTAATGATTTATCACTATTAATTATTTCTATTAAAAAAGTTGTTTTTAATTAAAATTTAGTAATTTTCACTATTCATCAGAATATGAAAGTTATTCGAAAAGTACCAAAATTTCACCCTAATCTAATTTCGATATTCCGAATCCAAAAATGAAATCCATTTTGAAAAATAAAATTTAAAAAATTTCAAAAAGTGGTTATTACTATTCATAATGGCTAGTTTTAATAATATTTTAATAGCATATCGTTGTTTAGTGAAACTCGGTATTGCGTACTACACACGCTATCAAGGAAGTTCGCAATTGCGTGTAATGAAAGGCAAGTCAAGGATGCGTGTTGTGAAAGCTCCTTTTGGTGTAGCGTACAACACAAGACATTAATGAAATTAAAAAGAATATTTTTCATAAAATCTCGGGGTGTTACATTCTACCCCCCTTAAAAATAATTTCGCCCTCGAAATTCGTCGGGGTTATAAATGGTTTACTACTCGAAAGTTTCTTTAATAGAAACCCACATCGTAAAAAGGAATACCAAAACCAATCTTTAAAAACAAAAGTATGAAATGTAACGGTTACCCAAATAAACTAATCACTGGGTTTCCACATAGGTGAAAATATGGATATGGAAGAGAAATCTAACCATCATGTTCTGATGGAGAGTGGTAGAGAACATGGCTATGGAAAATCCAACAATCAAAAATCCATAAATTTGTGACGATCTAAGGTACCATCTTATTAATCAGATATAAGAGCACTAGGATGACATTTTTGGTTTTCAAGATCGTTTCCCTAAAGTAGATGAAATTGGAATTAGAAGAAATGCTTTCGTGATTTCGGTATAGTCTCACCATTGGTCATTATTTGGACAATTTCCACTTCATCTCTTAAAGAAATGAAGTTGAATTTGTCATTCGTGATGTGTTAGCAGATCATGTAATAGAATGATGGGTCATTCCATCTGTCTCAAACAAAAGGTTTGCAAAAGTTATAAGTTCATCTTATGGTTAGATTAATCCTATGGTTCCAAAAATGAACTTATACTTCATATATCATACCGCTTAATAAAATAAAACTAGTTTCTACTAAACAGGGATTTCCTATAGGCCAGTGGTAGGCGATAAAGGCCAGTCGCACTTCGGTTGTGGGTTCGATTCCCACAGCCTTGTCCGAAGCGATGGGTTGTCGCCCGTCCTGCAGGTTGTCCTTTTTCTAAAACTACATTACTATAACATCCCATCAATAATATCGAAAAAAAACTTCTATCCTTAAACAATACTCACTTATGTCCAACATAATCCATTTCAATCTTTAGGCTTATCCATAATACTGCAGTCCACTCTTATAACATAGTGAAAATGATTACCAGAGATTTAATACCATCGTTGATCCCCATATATCATAAGATATGTTTTGTTGGTCACATTCCAAACATTCAAAGGCCTTAATCATGTATTCTCTTGAATACCCATTGAACCTTAGTGAAAACATGAATGCAGTTAAAAGTTAACACTTTCCACATACCAAAATCCTCAAAATTCTATATCCTCAAACCATGATATCACTTAGTCCTTATATCAATCATGAGCTCATGAATACTATTAAACATTTCATTTTCTCGTTTTCCCTTCATTTTGTGCATATCATATTATTTCCAAAATATATCAATCACTTTGAATACCACATCAATAAATATTGCAATACCCAATGATACAACATTATTTCGAAATCCCATTACATAAACACTTAATCATTCCACCACATCGTTGTCATATTCAACATTTCCAATAATGATCGCATGTGACTTCCCTTTGTCCTTTGCCTTCAGTGGTTGCTCATGTTGATCATCACTAACCCTTGGATTAGGGCATTTATTAGCATAATGCCCCATTTCCTTGCACTTGAAGCATTGAAGTGTTGGTGGTGCGTTCTCTGCAGTGTTTGATTTATTCACATCATTAGAAACCCTTTTTCCATTACTTCGACACTCAGCTGCTCAATGAACTTCTTTTCCACACTTAAAACATTTTCTAGTCCCTTTAAGACAATCTCCACCATGCTTCTTTCCACACTTTGTGCATAAGGAAACATTCATCTTCTTTTCACCATTATTCTGAGATTTCTCCTTGCACTCCATCTTTCGTTTCTTGTCAAAACCATGAGATGGATATGTAACACCAACTTCCATTTCTACCTTGATAGCACAACGCACAATTTCTTCATAGCTACTGAAGTCTCTTATAGATAATGCCCTTCGAAGACTTGGTTTTAAGCCACTGAAAAATCGATCAACTTTACTTTCAGGTTGGATGATAATGCCAGATGCATACCTTGCAAGTCTTGTAAAATTCGCTTCGTATATACCAACAGATTCATCATCCTTTTTCTTTAGTTCAAGAAACTCCTTCTCCATATTTGTTCGAAGAATACGAGGGAAGTACTTATTGAAAAATAAGTTCTTGAACTCGTCCCATTCCATGGACTCAATTTCATCTCTTTGCCTTGTATTCTTGATAAGATTCCACCATTGATCAGCTTCACCTTCCAAACGATATACTGCTAAGATGACTTTATCATGTTCAGAACATTGAAGAACTGAGAATATCGTTTCAGTGGTACTGATCCATTGTTCAGCAACAAGTGGATCAGAATACCCACTGAAAGAAGGTGGACGTTGCCTCATGAAGGACTCAATAGTATATTGTTCCCTTCTCTGCTCATTTGGAAGTCCAGAATGATTCATAGCTTGTGTAAGTATAGAAATAAGATTTTTCACTCCATCTCCCATAACATTTGTTTGTTCAGGAGGGCAATCATTGCATTGTCCATTGCATTGATCAACACGGTTCCTTCGGGTTCCAGCCATCATCTAAAACCCAAAAAAAATAGTGTGAGAGGAAAAACTCATTCTAGGGAAAACAACATAATAAAGGGGAAGTACCTTAAATATCTAACATCTTAGGTTTAATTCTATGATCGTTAGCGTAGTTCTAGTACTATAACCTATATGTATACTTAACCTTAGAGACATCCCTAGACATACCTTAGAAATATCTCTAGGGATCTCACTAACGTTTTCGCATCCTAGTTTCCAAAGGTTGACTAAAACTTTCCTCTGATACCAACTGTAGAGACCCGAAGCCTGACGTACATTGACATTACATTACATTTGTGAAATACTTAGTACATAACAAAAACACACACACAAGGATCGTAATAATTTAGTGTCTTTGGAAACTCGTAATATAATCTTCTAATTCCTGGTGAAAGATCTTCAACATCTCCCATAAAGATCTTCTTTTTTTTATACCTAAAACCTTTCTATATATCCTGGGGAAAAGAAAACATAAAAGGGTGAGCTCAAATGCTCAGTAAGGGTAAACAAAATAAATAACAATCACATCATATACATAAGCACATAACTTTTGGAAATCTTATCCTACAAAAGAGATCATAATTTCATAACATGGGATAAATCATGGAAGTGAAATGTAATCACAATAATCATAACTTAAAACATGAAACTTTGTGGCATACACACATAATCATAGAGAATCATTTCTTGTTAGTCAAGACTCATTGCCAAGACTATCTTAGTGGACAAAGTCCTTTTCTGAATCGAGTAACCCTCGTTTCAGTCCTGTTTCACTGAACCGGTATAACCTACCATTCCAACCATGTCTATCTCATGAGATATAAAATCTTTACCCAATGCATTGGAGGGAGATATAGGTCCCACCCATCTCATAATGATACCATTCTTATGTGTGCCAAAAAATCATATACCATAAATCATTGCATAATCCATGTAATAAAAATGGGACTCATAAACATCATGAAATCATAAAACAATTCATATACGATAAAGGGATTCATAAAAATAATTCCATCACAACATAATCAAATCAATTTCATAATAGGGATAAAAACAGAACCCTATTTTATCTTAGATGGAAAATAATTTTGATAAAACACTTGAAATGAATTCGTGAGGAAAATATCCTTTCTTCTTCAAAATCAATTTCTTTTCACAAAACGTCATGCGATTTTAAAAGAAAGATATTTTATTGAAAATAGTCATGAAATCTTTTGGAGTAAGCTTCATGAAAATAAGTCTTTATAAAACCGTAAAAATCTGTTCGTTTCGTTTAAGTTAAAAAAAACATTCTTCTCGTACTTTTTCGGAAAAGTCAAAAAGTACCTCATACGAAAAACGACAAAAGATTCCTTTCATATCTTTTAATAAAAACTCACCGAAGGGTAAAATTGGATTTAAATAATTGTAGGTGGATGGAAATAATATTACATATTGAGGAAACATGGATTTGGATGATAAAATACACCCCAGTAAATTTCAAAGTATAAACAATCTCGGATAAAAATTAAGATTGCAAGATTTTCCCTTACCTTAGGTCCGACTTGCTTTGTAAATGTCCGAAACTCCTATATAATGATTTAAATCATGTTATTGACTTATTCCAGAATCATATTCATTGTTAGTATATCATATATGGTCCACTTCTGACTTTATATTACCCGTTCTTTTGTAAATTCATGTTAAAGTAACGTTTTGGGTAAAATCGTCTCATTTGTCGTTCGTGTTTTTAACTTGTAATTATTCATATGATTACTTAGATCATGATTACATAATTCCAGAATATAAAACATGATTTATATATATATATTCAGAATATAAATATATAATAAATCAGTAAATGGAAAGAAATACACCGTTCATGGAGACGGTAGTCCGTACGTACGCATGAACACTGTTTTCATTTCCTTATTGAATTGAATGGAATTAAGTAGATGACATACATATAAATAATTCCAGTATCATTATTATGTAATCTATTTCATTAGTACTTATTATATATACTTTATAATAATTCATGAATGGTTAATCATTGAGAATGAATCTCATCGCGTCGTGGAGACGGTAGTCCGTACGTACGCACGAGCGATGATATCATTCCCATGGTCGTGGAATTGTGTTGAAGTGTATGTATAATATTTCAGTATCAATATCACTTAATAATAATCATATATAGTTACTCATTAAACCATTATACCCATCCAATTATGGTGATGGCGGAAAATAGATTACACCACGGCGTGGAGACGGTATTCCGTACGTACACACGCGCGGTGATTTTGTTTTCCGTAGGATGGATAGATGGTGAAATAGGGTTGTTTCATACTTATAATAACATATCAGTATATGAGTGATACTGATGTTATTACTTCATAATGAAAAAACCTAAGAAGAATAAGTGGAAGAAGAAATAAAGTTGAAAGAATCGGTAACAGAAATTACCTCTTCTTTGAAGTGCTTCTTTGAGACCACCTTTTAGGGCACTAAAATTAATCTTTGAGGAAGACCAGAACCTCTAGGATGTTTCTAGGGAAGTGTAGAGGAGAATTTGGCAGGGGTTGGCCGAGCTTGAGGGCTCAAAGTTGTGTGGGGAAGAGAGGGAGGAGGTGCCCTTTTATAAGAGAGGAGAGGGGCACCTTTGGAATAACTAAAAATATTATTTTATTATAAAGTCAAGTTCGGTTTTAAATAGCTCCAAAATGATTTATTTCGAGGCTAAGGTGGGGATGGGTAGAAATCCTATCATACAATAGGATTTAGACAAGTTTAGGTTATTATTTTAACCTTATCAATTAGATTTAACTCTATGTTAATTAATTTAACTTTTACCGTGTCTTTTTGTTTTCTTACACTATATGGTTAATACACTTACTATAACATGACAAACGAACCCCAAGTTGTTTATTATTAATATATATATCCTTATCTAAGTCATTTGGCCGATCCATAGATTTTTAGGAATAAAATAACAATTAATAACATAATATTGGATTTTAAAACTATTTTGTGTCAATTTTGACACTATTTGATATATGATTTTAGTGAAAGACATAACAGAATTATATGTTCGAACCAAGTTGATTAAATAAAAAATAATATATCATAGTAACCTAGAAAATTAATTGAATTCATAAAAAGTCTCAAATTATATTTATTTGGGTATTTATAACATAAATTATGTCAATATTTTATTAATAAGATAATTACTGCATCATCGTTGTGTCATAAATAAATTAAACTATTTAATGTATAAAAATTACAAATAAAATACCATTATGTAGGAAATATCTTTAGATTTATAATGAATATATATAGCCGAATTTATCTTATGTATAACCCCATATTAAAAATGTTTTAGTAAATAAACTTTGATTTTAACTCTATTAACCCTTCTTTAAATAAATTAATAATAAAAGTCCTAATCTAATCCAAGTGGGCCTAAATGGTCATATTTTATTCCTAAATTTGTTTTTGGTCGAATTACACTTATCCAATAGAATTAGGACATGTGTCAGGGTAATAATAATATCATCTTTACCCTTAATTACCATATTTCCTTTTAACCGTGGTAAAAAAAAGTAAAAAGTTACTATTCACCAAAAAATATTTTCATCTCATTGAACCACATTTTAGTACTTGATATTAACCGTGTCTCTCGAATTTTCGAAATTCCACTCACAGAAGCGGTAAATATAAGTTTTATGAACATTTCAGTTTTTTTAACTACCACTTAGTGGTTTCACTATTAATCGAAAATTGAAAGTTTTCAGAAAAATACCAAAAATTAGGCCTAAGCTATATTTGATATTATGAACTCAAAAATGATGTCTATTTTACCAAATTAAAAACATATCAGTTGCATTGACTAATTTAAAAATTAATTCTCGTCGTCAAAACAAATAGCGTGTTTTTAAGAGATAATAACTATCAAAAGATTGACACTAGTTTATAACTAGTTTAAATGTGAAATTACATCCAATGACCAACATTGTATTAAATTGTAAAAATATATTCTAAATATACTTTAAAACCACTCAAATTAATGATTTATCACTATTAATTATTTCTATTAAAAAGTTGTTTTTAATTAAAATTTAGTAATTTTCACTATTCATCAGAATATGAAAGTTATCCGAAAACTACCAAAATTTCACCCTAAGCTAATTTCGATATTCCGAATCCAAAAATGAAATCCATTTTGAAAAATAAAATTTACAAAATTTCAAAAAGTGGTTATTACTATTCATAATGGCTAGTTTTAATAATATTTTAATAGCATATCGTTGTTTAGTGAAACTCGGTATTGCGTACTACACACGCTATCAAGGAAGTTCGCAATTGCGTGTAATGAAAGGCAAGTCAAGGATGCGTGTTGTGCAAGCTCCTTTTGGTGTAGCGTACAACACAAGACATTAATGAAATTAAAAATAATATTTTTCATAAAATCTCGGGGTGTTACAATTCCGAATCCAAAAAGGGAGTCCTTTTTAAATGAAAAATTTTATGAAATTTTAAAAAGTGGGTATTACTATTCATAACGGCTAGTTCATAGTAATATTATAATAATATAACGTTTTGTGAAACTCCATATTGCGTACTACACACGCTATCGAAGAAGATCTTGATTGTGTGTCATGCATGCCAACTTAGGGTTACGTGTAGTGAAATCTCTGTTGTGTCTTGCATATAACAAAATCAAAACTTATTTCATTTATACATTAAACAAAATCTATACTTAATGTTGCATAGAATAATTACCACAAAACGAACATGAAAGTATGTGTAACACAAGCCAAGAATAGTGTTGTGTATACTGCATGCTAATACGGTGTTGTGTATAGTACAAGATATTTTTTTGTAGTGTATAATAGAATACATCAAAGAAATTAAAAATAATATATCTCATAAAATCTTGTGGAGTTACATTCTACCCCCCTTAAAATTAATTTTTCCCTCAAAATTCGTAAGGGATATAAATGATATAGTACTTGAATGTTTCTTTCATAGAACCCCACATCGTAAAACGGAATACTAAAACATAATTTTAAAATGTGACGAATAAAACATAATGGTTACCCAAATTAACTCATCACTGAGTTTCCACAAAGAAGAACATAGGTGAAAATATGGATATGGAATAGAAATATAACGATCAAGTTCTGATGAAGAGTGGTAAAGAACAGGGTTATGGAAAATCCAACAATCACAAATCCATATATTTGTGATGATCTAAGGTACCATCTGATTCATCAGATATTAGAGCACTAGGACATCGTTTTTTTTTCAATATCATTTCCCTAAAGTTGAAAATTTTGAATTAGAAGAAATACTTACTTGATTTTGGTACAATCTCACTTTTATTTATGACTTGAACAATTTCCACTTAATGTCTTAAAGAAATGAAGTTGAATTTTTCTTCTGTGAAGTGTTAGAAGATCATGTGATAGAATGATATGTCATTCCATCTGTCTCAAACAAAAGGTTGGAAAAATTTATATACATAAGTCCATCTATGGTGTGAGTAATCATATATGATTCCAAAAATGGACTTATACTTCATCTATCATACCGCTTAATAAAATTAAACTAGTTTCTACTAACTAGGGACTTCTTGTAGGATAGTGGTATATTATAATGGCATGTCGCACTTTGGTTGTGGGTTCGATTCCCACAGCCTTGTCTGACGCGATGGGTTATCGCCCGTTCTGCAGGTTGTCCTTTTTCTAAAACTATACTATTATTACATTCTAGAAATAATATCGAAAAACCATTTCTATACTTAAATAATACTATCTAATGCCCAACATAATCCTTTCTAATCTATAGGCTTATCAAAAATACATATGTCCAATCTAATAGTATAAAAAATGATCACATGTAAGGTCACATAATAAGAAAGTGAATACCATCATTTATCCCCCATATATCCTAAGATATAACTTGTTGATCCCATTCCAAACATGGAAATACCTTAATCATGTATTCTCGTAAATTACCATAGAACCATAGTGAAAACATGAATACTGTCAAAAGGTAACTATTTCTATATACCAAAAACTCAAAAATTCTATATACTCAAACCATGATATCAATTTTTCCTTATATCAGTCATGAGATCATTAATACTATAAAACATTTCATTATCTCCTTATCCCTTCTTTATGCGCATATTAGGTTATTTCCAATAATATTTGAATAACCTTTCATGGTTACCAGTACCATTCAACATATAATTTCAAAAAAACATAAGGAAAACAAATTGTGTAACAATCCTAAGATGTCTCTTTATTCCATAGTACCATGAGATTACTTATACAACATTACACTTGATAAACATGTAATCATTCAAATACCTTCTTAAACCATCGACTGATCTTGAACAATTATTTCATCTCACATATCATTTGTTTTCTCTTCATTATCATCAATATAAATACTACCTATAATCCCTTTCTAATTCTCTTCACGAGATTTCCCCTTAGGGAATTAGTTTTCATAATGCCCTTACATTCCACATTTAAAACATTTAACCGTTGTTGATGTCTTAGAAATTCCATTATCCTTGTCCATGGTGTTAACTGAACCTTTTCCTTTGAAATTACGTGCTTTGTTTCTATCTTTTCCACACCCAAAGCATCTTCCAGTTCTTTTGAAACATTCTGCATGATGCCTTTTCAAACATTATTTACATGAGGGGACTAGAACATTCTTTCCCCTATGATCATCATGAAACTTCATCTTTCTTTTATTATTTGAGTCGGGATACTTACCAACGTTGAGATTATTGATCATATTATGATATTACTGATTAGGGATAATAACAATATTTGGACTTCCAGATCCAATTTCATTTGGTTTCTCATGAATAATATCATTCCATTCTCCATCATATCCTCCAATATCGTGAATCTTCATGTTTCCATCCATTTTCTAAAACCCAAAAAGAATAGTGTCAGAGAAAAAAATCATTAACAAAGGGGATTACCTTCAATATATAACATTTTAAGTTAAATTATATGATCATTACCATAGTTATAGTACTATAACCTATATGTATACTTAAACTTAGAGACATACCTATACATACCTTTGAAATATTCTAGGTATTTCACTAAAGTTTTCGAATCCTTGTTTCCAAAGGGTAACTAAACCTTTCCTCTGATACCAACTGTAGAGACCACAAACATGACATACATGGACATTACATTACTTTTGAAAAATACATAATACATAACAAAAATAGAAACACAAGGACCATAATAGTTTAGTGTCTTTGGAAACTCGGAATACAATCTTCTAATCGTGGTGAAAGATCTTCAACATCTCCCATAAAGATCTTCCACTATTGTTTTCTTACCTAAAACCTTTCTTTATATCCTGGGGAAAAGAAAACATATAAAGGGTGAGATAAAATTATCAGTAAGGGTAATCATGGAGAAAATAAAACAAACCATATACATTTGAACTTCAAAACATGAACATAAAGTTTACACATCCAAATCTTGATTTGTCAAAAATAAATCTTGGCAGTACATGAGGCATAGGCAATAAAGGAACATTAATCATGATAAAATAGCATGGTAATAAAACATTTAATTGTGTAAATCCATTAATCACATTATATGATTTCCATAGTAGCCAAGGCATTGCTACCAAGACCATATTAGTGTACAAAGTCCCTTTCTGAATCGAGTTCACTCCTCGTTTCAGTCCTGTAACACTGAACTAGATTAACTTACCATTCCAACCATTTCTATCTCATGAGATATAAATATTTACCCAATTAATTAGAGAGTGATATAGGTACCACTCATATCATAATGAAATCATTCTTACTTGTGCCACAATAGAAACATAAATCATTCATCATAACCCAAAGAATAAAATGGGTTTCATAAACATCATCCCATCATAACATAATCCCTTTAAAACAAATGGATATCATTTCATCATAAGAAAAGTGAAACCATGTAAATCATAGAGACATTATACTTGAAACATTCACATATGAAATAATGACATCTTATATGGAAAATGGTTTTGATAAAACACATGAAATGAATTCTTGAGAAAATATCCTTTCTTCTTCAAAAATAATTTTCTTTCACAAAATTCCATTTAATTATAAAAGAAAACAATTTTTTTGAAAATAATCATGAAATCATGTTGAGGAAGCTTTATTTACATATGGCTTTATGAAACCGTAAAAATACTTTCATGCTGTCTAAGTTAAAAAACATTCTTCTTGTACTTTTGCTGGAAAAGTCAAAAAGTACCTTGTATGGTAAAAAAAGAATGATTTCTTACATACCATGGGTAAAAGTCCAAAAAGGGTAAAAAATACATTGAACATACATGGACTAAAAGTAAAAAAAATTATGAAATCATCTTTAGAAAACACGGACATGGATGATAAACATAACCCCAGTAAATACTTACGAATAAAAAATCTCGGATAAGAATGAGATTGGATTAATTATCCCTTACCATATGTCCAATTTCTTCCATATGTGTCCAAGACTCCTGTATTGTGGGTTTAAAATTTTTATTAACTTGTAACAGAACCATAATAATATTTATGATATCATATATTATTCACTTATGACTTTATATTATTCATTCATTTGTAAATTCCATGTTAAAGCAGCGTTTTGGGTAATTTCTTTTCATTAATCCACCGTGTTTTGACTTGTAAAGATTAATATGATTACATAGATCATGATTAAATAATTCCAGAATATAAGAAATGATTTATATAAAATATATATTCAGAATATACGTATATATAACATATTGATAAATGGAAAGAAATGAACCGTTCATGGAGATGGTAGGATGTACGTACGCATGAACATTGTTTTTCATTTCCTCATTTAATTGAATGGAATTAAGTGGATGACATACATATATATATATATAAATAAATCGAGTTTCATTATTTTTTCATATATTTCATGATTACTTATTATATATACATTATAATCATTCTTTAATTGTTAACATTGAAAATGAATCTCATCAAGTCGTTGAGACGGTAATCCGTACGTACGCCCGAGCGATGATATCGTTCAAATAGTTATTGACTAGAATTGGAGTGGATGATATAATATCATAGAATCTGTTTGATGTTATAATAATAATATATAGTTATTATTTACAGCATTATACCCATCCATGTAAGGTGGTGGTGGAAAAATTTATTACACTATGGCGTGGAGATGGTATTCCATATGTACGCACGCGCGGTGATTTCGTTTTCCATAGGATTGATAGAAGGTGAAATAGGGTTTTTAATATTTATAAAAAAAATATAAGTATATAAGTAATACTTATGTTATTACTTTATAATGAAACAACAAAATAAGAGTAAGTAAAAGAAGAAAGAAACTTGAAAGTGTCGGTAGAAGAGATTACCTCTTCCTCGACGCACCTCCTTTAAACATCTTCTTAGGGAACTAGAGATGGTATTTTGAGAAGACCAAAACCTCTATGATATAAATAGAGAGGCTTAGAAGAGGAATATTTAGTGGTTGACCGAGCTTCAAGGGTCTAAAGGGTGTGAAGAGAAGAGGGAAGGGGTGACTTTTTTATAAGGGAGGAGAGGGGTAACTTCGGAAAAACATAAAATATTATTTTATAATAAATTCATATTAGGTTTATAATATCTCCAAATTAATTTATTTATAATCTAAAGTTGGTATGGGTTGAAATAATCTCAGACAATAGGTTTTGGAAATGTTTAGGTTACTATTTTATCCTTATCATTTATATTTAACTTTAAGTTAAATAATTTAACTTTTACCGTGTCTTCCTATTTTCTTACACTATATGGTTAATAAACATACAATAACATGCCAAAAGAAACCCATGTGGTTCATTATTAATATATATAACCTTATCTAAGTAATTTGGCTGAACCATATATTTTTAGGAATATAATAACAATTAATAATATAAAATTTTTAAAAAAACAATTTTATATCTATTTTGAGACTATTTGGTAATTGATTTTTGTGATAATTTTAAAAAAATTATTAGTTAGAAAAAAGTTAATTTAATCAATACTAACATGTCATATTAACCTAGAAAATTAGTTTAATTCATAAAAAGTCACAAATTACATTTATTTGGGTATTTATAACATCAATTATGTTAGTATTTCATTGATAAGGTAATTACTACATCATCATTGTTTCATAAATAAATTAAATTATTTAATTACTAAAAATTATAAATAAATTAAAATAATGTAGTAAATAGTTTTATCTTTCTATTAAATATTTATAGTCGAATTTATCTTATGTATAACCCTATATTAAAAATGTTTTAGTTATTAATCATTCATTTTAACTATTTTAACTCTTCTTTAAATAAAATAATAATAAGTGTCCTAATCTAATCCAAGTGGACCTACAGGGTAATATTTTATTCCTAAGGTTTTTTTTGTCTAATTAGACTTATCTAATAGAGTTAGGATATGTGTTAGGTTAATAATAATATCATTTTTAACCTTAATTACACTATTTACATTTAACCGTGGTAAATAGAAGTAAAAGGTTACTATTCACCAAAAATTATTTTTATCTTATTGAACAACATTTTACTCCTTGATATTTACCTTGTCTCTTGGATTTTTGAAATTCCACACATCGAAGCGGTAAAATTATTTTTTATGTAAAATTTCAAATTCTATTAGGAGATGGGTAAAAGACGGGGAAAAGTTCAATAAAATATTTATATATCTAAAATTATTATAAAATGACTCAAATGAATTAGATTGAACTTATATAGGTATTATATATCAATTTTTACTTAAAATAAATTTAAATAAAATAAATAATTATTTATATAAAAATTCGGTTTTCAAATAGTAACATAGTGTTTTCACTATTCATCAAAAATTGAATGTTTTCAGAAAAATACCAAAACTTCACCCTAGGAAAATTTTGATATTCCGAATCCAAAAATGAAATCCATTTTGATAGATAAAATTTATAAAATTTAAAAAAGTGGGTATTACTATTCATAACGGCAAGTTCATAGTAATACTATAATAATATCTCATTCAGTGAAACTCGGTATTGCATACTACACACAATATCGAAGAAGGCCTTGATTGTGTGTCATGCAAGCTACGTCAGGGTTGAGTGTAGTGAAATCTAAATTTTTTGTTATGTATAACATAATCAAAACTTAATTCATATATACATTTAACAAAATCGATACTAAATGTCACATAGAATAATTACCACAAAACGAACATGAAATTATGTGAAACACGAGCCAAGAATAGTGTTGAGTATACTGCAAGCTAATATGGTGTTTTGTATAGTACAAGATAATATTTTTGTAGTGTATAATGAAAGACATCAATGAAATTAAAAATAATATATCTCATAAAATATTAGGGTGTTACAAGTTAATCATTTCAAAATTTTAACACAAGTAATTAACATGGAAAGTATAACGAATTTCACTTCAAATAGTTCTAAATTTAACCAGTTTATCTTTGAAAAGTGAGAAATAGTTGTTAGAAAAATACACATAAAATACATCATCACAAAGTTAATAAATACATATCAGGTTTTTCATTAACTCTTTCATGTACAGTACAATGTAGATTTAGATAGTATTTGGTTATTCAATTATTTCTATTCTAATGATCATTCCCTTTTTATTGTCAATAATAGTTACTAGTCCTATTTTCATTTGAGTCTATGTATAAAAATTTGTTGAGTCTCCACTCATGTGTTTGGAATGGCCACTTTCCATATAATATATATCCTTTTGGTTCTTGTGGCCTTTTTCCCTCTTCTTCTTCCTTATCTATAAAGCACATATTGGCTTTCATATTTTCTATCACATCATCTGAATCAAATTTCAAAGTGCTTCTTGAGTATTCATATAAATTCCACATACATTCAATGTAAATTTTTTCTTTATGCTCATAATTTATATTTTCTTAATGTTTCATTTCTATCCTTTTTCTTTTATCTTTCATTTGAGCACAATCAGGTCCGATGTTATCCATTTTTTTCATTCATAGAATATTACATCATGAGGTTAACTTTAATCCTTCTTAATTGATTTTTTGAAGCCTCTTTTCTAGGTTTATAACATTCTATACATTATAGTTGGCTAATCCAATTCCATTTCATAATCTGATGAGTCAGTATTTTATATTGTTTTGACATCTTTTTTTGAATTTTGTTAATGCTTTGAAGATGTCAATTTAAGGGATGTATTTTCCCTTTTTAAAAAATTATGATATTAAACTTCATATTTTATTTCTTCTTTATACATCATCAATGTTATAATTAATTATTTCATTGTCATGTTATTGATAGGTTATGATTGTCGGATTTTTGAATATTTTCCATTTAATATTAAGGGTATTACTCTATGTACTTTTAGTTATTGTTCTAATTGACTGATGGGATTTCCAAAGGTATTAATATTCCTTACAATATTTTTTAACTTTCCGCTATGTTGTATTATGATTTAACCATAAAACAATCCAAAAGTTTAAAACATTAATTTGGTAGTAGCATAATTCATCTTCCTGATGTTGTATGTTCATTCATTTATGATAGTTATTTTCTTTCATATTTCATAGGAAGTAAAGAACTGTGATAATCAATTAAATTTATAAGTTCCATGACCAATGATTATCTCATTCATTTCTTGTATGTTGATTCCAATTTCATCTTCTATTTCAACAGTCTATGTCTCTCATTTTTTAGGAATCTCATAAGGTTTGATGATCATTGAATAAACATTGATGTCTAGATTACTCAAATAAATGAATATAAGATACATAAATAAAACATAGTTGTCACCATTAGTGTAGGGAGAATTGCCCATTAAAAATGAATATTTTATATCATCCATTTCCATATTATTTTTATAGGCCTTATTATCTATATATTTACAATTGATTTATCACAACATCTCACCACTGATATCAATTTTTATGTCCGAATAATTAAAATGTAACACAAGTTGGGGAAAATTGTGTCTTTTTTATAATAATCACTGACTCTTGATTTTATAGATTTTTTTTATTTATGAGGATATGAAATGTTTACTTATATTTTAAATATAACCAGTTAATAAATAGAAATAATGAACACTACAATTATATTGTAGTTCTGGGAACCAAGATCCCCTAGTCCACTGCTCAAATTCTCTCTTTGTGAGCTTGGTGATTTTCACTAGACATTTCCTCTTATCACAAGACCTCAAATTCACATCTAAGTGATAGAAGTTGAAACATTTAAAATAAGTCTAAAAATAGAGCCTTCTAGTTCTTTTACAGGGAACCGGTTATCCACAGCTTATATCAAGAAGTTGATACTCCACAACAACTGAGTTTGAGAAGTCAAAACTCCAATAAATCAATAGAATTTTATTTGGTGATGGTTGGGTTGAACATAAAAAGTACACATGAAATTTACAATTGGTGCATATTCTTCTAAAAAATGAAATTATTCAAGAAAAAATAGCTCTGAAGTGATCTTGGTTGAAAATGATATGAAATTTAAATAACAAAAAATAGTAGAAGTACTCCAAGAGTCGTACATGGTTGATGTGATTAGAACATTCAAACAATATCCTCTTTAAAAAATAATACAGTCAATCACATGATGGTGCATCACCCTAAAATATATTCCCAATAATATAGTCGAATATGAGTGTATGTATCCGTGTTTTTTTAAAACAAATCATGATAGAATATATTGAGTTAACTTCCTTCATCAGTATTCGTGATATATGAAAACATCTTGATAGAATGTGGATTTTCAAGTATGAAATAAACAGGGGATTATTAACATACCATATAAAATGAGCAATTTTCCATGATGAATGCAGTTCTTTGAATAAATCATATTGAGATTTTAATGGGTCGTAAACCAGATTTTATCATATCATTAAATATTTCGTATCCATTGTGGAAATCTCGAATAGAATTGCAGATTTCATCTTCCAATGTAGAATATTCAAACATATGGATCCTTCATAAAATGGTAAAAAACCATACATAGGGTTAAACTATGTATCACCCATTATATGAATGTAAGGATTACAATTTACAGTTGATCATAATGGTATGGTTGATGAACCATATATTAGTTTCTCAAATGTATTATTCGTTAGATATGTAGGGTTTCATACCCATACTTTATTCTCTTAACAAATTTAATTTTCCATCCAAACATAAGATTATTTTACCATAATGTTTTGAAATTGCAGGGTTAATGATCCATAAATAATGTTATGAATATAGGTTTTATTCATTGTGAGTTATTCTAAGCATTGTGTTTGTTCTTTATGTTGTGTTTAACTATGTTGGGTATGAAATCTCTTTCCAGAAAACATAATAATGAATTCAAAATTCTTTAACAAATATTCCTTTGAATTAAATTCTTTGATAATGTTCCAAAATAATTTTTAGTGATTATTAATATCAAAAAAATATACATAAATTAAAATCATTAGTAAAATAAACAAGTTTATTTGTGAGCATCAAAATAAATAATATTTTTTATAGAATTTTTGAGACAATACATGCCCAAAAAAATGGATTACAATAAAGAGAGTGCATGGATTTCATTATAGAATATAAAACAATATCAATTAGAATCATATTCCAAAATTTTTGGGTTTAAAATAGAACATTAATCATTCCAATATCATTATAAAGGAAAATATGAAAACAATTTCATTCATAAATTTTAAAATGAACACATTTCTTGAAACCCATTGAAACCTACATCACAATATAAATTTAGTTATATAATGTTATATGAACATCCAATAGATATCAATGAGATGAAAAATGGTTCCCATAATATATTCAAGGTGAATTATATCAATAAACATATCAATAAAAGAAGTTATTATATCAAGAAATTAAACATTAGGGGCATGTATTAACTATGAATGTTTTTGTGTATCACGTACAGAGAGTAATGAGGTCTTTTATACAACCTTGATAATATATCAATTCAACCATATTCTATCTAATAAATAATATAAGTCTTACTGTCAATATTACATCATGTATCATGGTTTTGAAAACAATACATATATAATAACACATTGTTCCCATGCACCACATCCATAGTTCAACTATCATGTTATCTATAGATTAATTTGAAGATGTTTTTACCCCAATAATTTTTTTTAATTGACACCATTTCATCATAATACCCATGCTCTAATGAACACCAGTTAATTGGATATATAAGGGTCATGAAATTATCACCAATGTATTATCACTAAAGAGGATCATAAAAAATTTCCAACAGGGAGGTCAATACATAATCAAGTTCAATTAATAACATTTTAATCAAATCAATACTAAAATAGGTAATCATATCCACTTTATTTTAGAATTTTTCATCAAAATAACTATTGGAACCCAAAAATTAAATTTAAAATAAAAAACACCAAATAATTTTAAATGATGTTTCTCACTATAAAGGGGGTAATTTTAAAACATCTGTCTATAATCATTTCAATAAAAATTTGTAAGAACCCAGATATTATTTTTTGGTATGTAACCCCTTGGTTGATGTTTTTCTTGGTTTTAAATTTAAGGGCGATGCTTGGGAGAGTCAGGGAAATATGAAATGATGTTTTTAGAAAAAACGTGGAGCTACACGGGTGGCACACAGTTTGTCTAACCATGCTGCCAGACCGTGCGTAGCTAGCACTCAAGGTAGTGGAGACCACACGATTGTCGCACGGTTAATGGAAACCGTGTGAAGAGACTATGAGAGGAGTGTTAGCAAGGTAGTGCAGACCGCACAGTTAGCGTACAGTTTTTCTAACCGTGTGAGAAAACCGTGCGGGCACTTAAATTAGATCTTTAAATTGTGGATCAAACTCTTTTTGCCTCTAATTGCCTCGTTTATTCCCCTAAGTGGCCATTACTTATGATTACTCTCCCTTGAAGGGTAGAAAACTGATCCCAAGTGTTCCAGAGGCGATTTGAAGGCTTCTATTGGAAAATCGATGTAGGATTCTTGAGGTTTGTGATTGTTCTCCTTCGTTCTTGATCGTTTTCTTTGATCTACTTAGATCTACTTCTCCTCTTCCCTCTGTTTCTTAGATCTACGCCCATTATGGGTAGATCTAAGTGTGTGGATGCCAAATTTGATGAGTTTGGGTCTTGACCTTGTTAGGAGAAGGAATCTAATGTGGGTTCTTATATAATCAACCCGAGTTTCTTGTGTATTCATTGTTGTTGGGGTTTTTGTCAAAACCTATGAGGTATGTGGTTTGATGCCTTACATTAAATGTCTTTGAGTTTTTTTTGTACAAGTGCCAGATACCCATGTATCGGGTATCTCAGGTTAGGGTTTGATACTGTGATATTATCTGGCTTAGATTCCATGTGTTCTTGTGGCTGTTAGATGAATAAAGATTTCTTGTTAGCATGTCTGAGGATCACCCCATAGTTGTTTTCCATTTTATGGCTGTTTATCACCGTTTGGCTTAGGTTTCCTGTTAGGCAAACCCTGTTACAATGATTTCCTACCTTGATAGGAATAAATGCATGTGTTTCCTACAGTTTAAATGTTTTTTATGCATTGTAGCTATTATACAAGTAGTTGATGAACATAATTTGGTCTTCTATGAATCGGTTATGTACATTTTCTTTTCCTCAGGGTTTCCTGAACCTGGTGTAGCAAGACCATAAGGGGAATTGACATTGAGTTATTCCTCAGAGGGCATGTTTAATTTTTAACACTACGTGACCATAATAGAGATTCACTTTGTTCTCTCTCAGAGGGTCTGATAATTGTCGAATTGAGACTAAAGTGGGAATTTGATGTAAGTTCTTCCTCAGAGAGTCTATAGTATCGCTGCAAGACCATTGGGGGAATTGACGATGAGTGCTTCCTCAGAGTATCTTTGCTTTTGTTGATTACATGACCATAGGGGATTGCCTGCGTGAGCCACCCAGATGGTTAGTGTGATAAATTACTGTTGGTTGGTTGTGATGCGTCCACAAACCAAAGAACAAGCTTGGGTTTTTACTGTTTGTTGTTAGGTAGTCTATTGAGATACATGTTGTGTTACCTGCTATTCCTTTGGATTATAGAGCTTTTTCGTGATTCATTGGATGATGATTAAATGATTGAATTAAATTAATGAATAAATGTGAATGGAGTATTGTACAATTGTTTACTATGTGTACTCCTGTTTCTCTGATGTATTTATTTTCCATCACTTTTGCTATATCGCTCACTGACTGTAGGGAAGCGATCTTGTGGTGGTTTCCAATAGGGATTAGTCTGACACTATTTTTGGTTACTGCTTTTCGACCCAAACTGGTTATATGTTTGTAGGTGTGGATAGGGATTGTGGCCCTTCTACCTCAGGTGCTTGATTTCTGGTTGGAGCTGGAGAGCATGGGACTAAGCATAGGCTTGCAATGCTACTGGAGTTTACTGTTTACTTGTAGTACATATATTTTAGTTTTATTTCAGCATGTTGCTTTGATTACTACTTTCCACAGATACATGTACCATGCAACATCATGTTTATATTACACATTTCTTCTACTGTTAGGTTATGTTGTCGTATGATGTTAACATCTTCCGCTATTATTTATTATCTTCCTTCTGGTGCATGCTTTACCAAATGAGGGCATAGTTTCCCAAATGACTCACCAAGGCCCTCACTGCTAGTCGGAATCCTCTGTAGTATGGGGAAACACGCTTGACGTCCTGTGGTGAACCAGGTATGGGGCACCAGTTGAGTGGCTCCAGATTAGGGTCGTTACAAAGTGGTATCAGAGGCGTTTTCTTTCTTTTATATTTCCTTACTATTTGGTGACAATAGATATAGATAGGATGGAATGGGAATATGGAACTTAAATGTGTCGGGGAGTAATTATCCCATGTACAGGGAAAAACTATTTTACATTGAAATTGAAATTTTTTGTTTTTTCAAGTGTTACAATTGATTATATTTCACCGTTCGGTGATGCACTTTTTTTTGTAGTTACAATTTATATGATTTGTGGTTCTATTTTGTTTCAACCCGATGAGATGAGGGTATTCCATCTCATGAATCATTTAGGCACAGGTTTGAAAATCACATTTCATGCATTTTTCCATGCCATCTATGGTGCATTAGAAATTTCATGCTATTGTTATAGATTTTGTGATATATTATGCATGATGTTGTGATAGTTGTTTTGATAGAGATGCTTGATATGCTGATAGGGTATTGTTTATTTTATATATTTTTTATCACGGACATCAAGAATTGGTCTTAGAGGTGTTATGGGCCCTCTAGGATAAGAATTTCACAGATCATGGTATTATCATACTATTTACTTGTTTTTAGCATTGTTATCATGTCATAGTTTGATTCACAGGGAGAATAGGCCCCCAAGGATCGAAATTTGACACATAGGTGATGGTTTTCAGTGTTTTTCAGTGGTTTTGGGGAGTTTTGTATTCCTACTTCCCAGAAACCCAGATAACATGTTGTGTGGCCTTATGTACCCAGGCCATGTGTTCTTCTGGTCGAGAAGAACTACATTTCACGATTACACGTCGTGTACTTTCCTTCATGGTAATCCAACCATGTAATTGAATACATGGGTTGGAAAATTTTAGGTACAACACGCCATGTACATTGTTTAAAATCCGTGTAGTTGTGGCCCATGAACTAGCACGTGTGACTAACAACACAGACGGGAAATATCATTAAGAACATGTCGTGTAGTTTGGGTTTACACAACCAGTTTGGCCGGTGTACACGCCCAAGTAAAATCTTTCTGGAAGGCACCATGCAACCATGTTTTTCAATAATAAAATAATTTATCCTATCTAGTGGAGTGCGCAGATTTCGGTAAGATGGGTCACCTGCAGCAGATTTTCAAGGTTCATCTACCATCAGCTAGTGAAGGTGGATCTGTTTTAACTCGGCGTATAGGCACAGGATTACCAATTCCACAAAAAACTGGGGGATGGAGTTCTTCAGGTAGTTCGGGCTATGGTAGATGCCATGGACATAGTGGCTAGGCTCAGGGAGGATCAACTCAGGGATCTCAGGCTTCACAGGGCCACAGTACTTTCCAGATGATTAAGGTGGAGCAGATTCATCAGGAGCTGGAGCCTGGACCTTCCACAGTGAGAGGTATGATTTCTGTAGCCTCAGTTTTATCTTCTGCACTTTTTGATACAGGAGATTCTCATTGCTTTATTCTTGTGAACACTATGGAGATAATTAGACTTACTATCATTACGTTTGAGGATATTATGACACTAGACACTCCCTTGAGACTTAGAACTGCTAGTGTGCGTCAGTACAAGGTGTGCCTCCTTGAGGTTGGTGGGTGTCTGTTGGCTCCAAAATATTTAATGGAAAGAAGGGGTGAAAAAGAAGCCCCACGTGCTATCTCACAAAGCTCCAACGCGAAGCTCCCTGAGCATCGTGGCCCCACGAAGCACCGGAGGCGGTAACTCTCCGCGAACGGCCTGACGTTCGTGAGCCCGCCGCGAAGCCCCTGATGCGGTAACGCTCCACGAACTCCCTGACGTTCCCGTGCCCTCCGCGGAGCACCCACTGCACCTTCGCGCCATGTCAGTTATGCTTCGCGGTGCCCCTAGCCTATAAATACTTGGTTCCCCTTAAGTCTAATGGACATACAATCTGAGCTTACCGCTTCTCAACTCCCAAATCAGGAAGCACCCTTCGCCCCGAGAATCATGAGCTCCATGAGGTATTTTTACTTCGCCAGATGCCTCCACTTTGTCTCGTTTTGAGCCCCTCTTACGATAGGGATGGCCTTCATGAAGCCCAGGGCATTCGCAGAGGAGGGGGATTCCCAAGGGAACTCGGGCAGCCACGGAGTGTTTATGCTTGGTGAAACACCCATCCTATAATAGTGATCCCAATGCCAAGGCAGGGTCGCTGCACATCGTAAAGCACACTGCCTCGCATCACCTTGCTTCACAAGGCACCTCTGATTCGCGAGGTAGTGCTACGCGAATACTATTCCACATCACGAAGCACCCCCCATTCAAACCTCATCCCCATGCTAAGGCCAAGGCACTCCATTTCGCGAAGCACACTTCTTTGCTTTGCAATTCCTCTTCCCATGCGACCCTCCAGGTTTTCACGATGTGATTTCAAAGTCCCAAAGACAACACCAGTCGTAGTGTTTCTTTACCTAATGCTTCTTCGCATAGGCATGCTAACGACTATTGCTTCTTCGTATAGCCACGCTAACGTGGACCCCTTGATGATTCGCCCTACGACCCCCCTTTACCACCACCTTACTGGTACCTTAACTCCATCAAGGAGTAGAGGGGGCCGGTCATGTATGTCCTAGGGGTGCGGAGTAAACCCACCTCGTTAGAGCTGTAAGATGTTATACTGTCAAGCCTCTCGTCCTAAACACATGACATTAAACTGTGGCCTGACCTCGTACCTCACACACAGGGTCCCCCCATCTCGGACATTCTTTACGCCACTCAGCTCCACGGGAATGGGATCACCCCCCCCCCCCCCCCTCCACAAAGGATGTATCCTCTTTATCGTAGTGGTGTATGTCCACGAGAGAAGGGAAACCACCTTGGTGTAAGCCCCTAGCCCCCACTTGCAGAAGGTAGCACCCATGCACCTCCATACTTCCCACTTCCAAGGTCAGCGGAGGGCATGATAGGGAACAAGTCACCTACCATCATTGGTCCCAAATCCCTCTCTCACTGCACTAAGCCACACTTCAGGCCCCTATCCTAGAGTAAGTCCCAGCACCATGGGCAGCTTAATGCGTAAGCCCCTCTTCACTTCTCATGGACGCACCCTTCGCGACGTGATCGTCATGTCCTTACTGCCTCTTGTTTCTCACACCGAGCATGACTCACGTGGGCTTAGAGTGAGAATCGACCATGTCAATTCCCTCATACAGCATGATGTTAAACTGTATGCCCAAGTCCAACATGATGTTAAACTGTATGCCCATGTACGGCATGGCGTTAAACTGCACATCCATTTGAACACGTCATTTCTTCACATCGAGTTCTAACTTCGTCCAACATTATGTTAAACTACATTCTAGTCCAACTAAAAGCCGTTGTGACCATTATGAACTACGAGGTCTTTGATCCATGTCAATTCATGGTACGTAGGGAGCCTCCACGAGGTTCAAGCCCACCGCCCATCATTTATTCACATCAGGGTTCATCTTCGTCCCGCATGATGTTAAACTGCATTCCAGTCCGATGAAAAGCCATTGTGACCATCCCGAACTATGAGGACATTGATCCATGTCAAGGTATGGTATGTAGGAAGCCTCACGAGGTTCAAGACCACCACTAGTGGACCCCCTAGTATACTTTCACGTCGGTTCGCTGATGAAACCCTTTGAACTATAAGGTCATTGATCCGTGTCACAACATTGTACGAAGGAAGCCTCCTAGAGGTTCATGCCCACCACCCGTTGGTCACTCCGACCTTCTTCGTGTTGGTTCATCAACACCAGGGCAGCCTAGTGTGTAAGCCCCACACCATCTGGACCAAGGTCCATGCTCATGTCGGTTCGCCGACACACCATTCTGAACTACGTGGTCTTTGATACATGTCAAGGAATTATACGTAGGAAGCCTCCATAAGGTTCAAGCCCATCACGTGGTCATCCCGACCTCACTCACGTCGGTTCACCCCCATCAACGTTGGACGTTAAACCTACGGCATACCCTGTGTTAAACATAGGAAGCTGAAGAAAACCTTAGATATATGCCTACATAATATAAATTCCCCGCGCTTGATGTGGGATGCCTCGGGCTTCCACCTCCTCAAGAAGCCCTATGACAAGGGACCAAATACAGACACTCCAATTACCCAGTGTTCAGACATGCTACTGATGCCTCGACGTGACTACTCCCCCAACTGAAGGTTGCTGTCCTGATCGGATCCTATGGAATATCCTGATAGAAGCAGTGTAATTAACCGGTGTCCATGGAAACAAGGCACGGGAAAGAGTTTCACGAACAATTTATTAAATATATGAGGGAGACCCGGACTAGGTGACGAGTTCCGAGGAGGAATCCAAGGAAGGATGAACTGACATCCCATCATCCCATTTAGATCAAGGAGCAAAAGTCCATGAACAAGGAGCGAATGCTGCCCGCCTTTGGAAAGAGGGAATGCAGGGCCATAGCTACGCGTCCTCCGCAGACGGATGCACACGCCCCGGTGGAAGCGTTGGAAATAGAATTGGTGAACCTGACATGAAGTTCTTCTCCTCAATGTGAGATATTAGTAGCGTTCGAGACACCAGTAGATTCACGTGTCAACAGATCCAGATATCTGGCACCGAGTACCACCAAGAAAAGAGCGGGCCTAGTGTGACCTTCACCGAAAGTTGGGGTAGTAGAATGTGGGGCATTCCATTTTGCAATGTGTTGGCATGGATCCCTCTTACTGATAGGTAGAAGGGAATGACGTTGGGGCACTGGTTGTCAATCCTTTTCCTCGCAGTGCTGATTAGTTGATCTCTCAGTTTCCCAGGAACCAGGTTGCTATTGTGGGGACACGATCATCGCCCTCTCGCCTATGTAGGGGCAGGGGAAATACTGGCACAGCCGCCCCGCATGGATCCGCTACCACCACGACGGTCTCTACATCCGTGAATATGGGGTGCCCATGTCCCTTATCCCCGTCAGAGATCATCCCGTGAAGAGTAATCAACAACCTTGTACGCAGGTATGAGGAAGAAGGGGTCATCCCAACTCGGGATATGGCCCCCCTAGACCTAGAGGTATCTAGGCCCTACCATCAACGCTGCCCTCAAAGACCGCGTAGCAAGCCCCTGCTCCCCACCCAAACGTTCAATCATTTTGGGAGCATATCCCCAGAATGCCTCAATGACTCCTTGCCTTACGCTGATGAGGCGGGTGATGTCTGGCTTGGCCCACTCAGAGTCCCAATCCAAGGGCTCCAAGCAAGGGCCCCCACCCGGCTGCATCAGCGCTGCCATCCGGCTTCGCAAGAAGAGAAGGTAGGCTATGCCCCTACACCACCTGCACCAGCTCGTCTGACCTGATGTCAGCGTCGGGCCCGACCTGAGGACGTTCGTCAACGTGCGTCGACGTCAACAGCTACTGTGGCCCGAGCCATTGCCGACATGCATCATGGAGTTCGTGAATACACTGATCAGGGGAACTCCTTCACCCAACTAGGATTGAGGCCTTAGTCGCCCCATGGGTAGACTGCGTTAACTCCCGAGGTCACAGGCCCAAGCGATGATTGCCGCGAACCAATCCATGGTAACGTCACACCATACGGAGGTCCTCTCTGTACCACCATCCCATAGATCATGGGCCTTCCCTGCTCTGAAGCTCGTCACGGAGGTATGCCCTGTGCTACCCTCATCCCGAAGGAAGACCTGCCCCATGGCAGTGACACTCAGCGCGGAAACCTCTCCTGCGCCCACCATATAGGGTATGGGGTCCCTCCTCCTACCTCTGACCTTCGATTTGAAGGCACTGTCCATCATGTCCATCTCCAACGTGGGGGTCCTCCCTACGTCCTTTTTGCAATGGGAGAAGGTCCTCCTCTCCCCAGCAACTCGAGGAGTGAAGGTCAGCCTCGCTCTGCCTGCATCAACCATGGAGGTCCTCCCCATGCTCCTTCCAATTCCAACAGTGGCTCCACCCACATGGGTGTTTTCCATGGAGGTCCTCCCCATGCACCCTTCAACATTTTCCCTGATGCCCCTCGCACCCTGTCTATCTCACGCAGGGGCCCTCTCCTCCACAGCACCAGTGACGCCCCAAGGCTACATGTTGAGAATAAACCTTGTCCCGAAGAGCCACCCAGGGGCAGGAGTATGGGTCGTCACTTCCACAAGAAGAGTCTTGGGGGGCCCAGGTGGTGATCAAACCGGTCCATTTCTCGGATTCGGAATAATAATGTGACTTAGTGATGGAACCTTCTCCCTGATCCTCTACATCAAAGACTGGGGTAGAGACCAGGCACGTCAGTCTCATTCTCCCAGAATGCGAGGACCACCAGATTCCTGCCTCTCTTCGCAGGTACAACCAGGAGGAAGAAATCATGGAATTTCAGCAAGTCCCGACCATTTAATCACCATTTTCTTCACCAGAAGCATCCACTACCTCTACCATAGATCACATAGAGCTATTTTGGGGACCAACGGCGGTAGAGCAACGACATGACCTATCGTCGGCAACTGTAACTCCTGCGCCAGAAGCTTTGGCTATTAGTCCATCATATCACGATATCATGGTCAGGTCACCTCACTCTTCAGAGGATGGCCCGGAGTTCAGCGGCCAGTCAGCTCGTTCGACATATTCTCCGCCACCAGGTTTACTGTCCAAGAAGTCTGCCTCGGTACCGCTACCGGTCCCTTAGGCACCTCTAGTTGACGATTTGGGCCATATGAGGCCAGACGCTGAGTCCGATACTAGGAGATTCTGGAACATTCTCATAGCGGATCACTTCTCGAAGATCTTCTGGCTGATGACAATGCCAAACTTTTGTGCACCAGTGTCCCTTACCCCAGATGAAGTGGGGTGCTTCCTCCAAACCCTATGGGTGAAACACTTCCGCCTTCATTATGGGTGGGTGATGTACCATAGGAGTCGAGAACACCTTGAAGAAATAGGTGATCAATTCTGCCTAATCGATTTGGCCACACTCCTTGTGGCCTAGCGCCCTGAGTCACTAGGACGTCAGAGCACCCTTCAACGGAAATGCCTTCAGAGTTTCAAGGAACACCGCAGAGTCATCAGGGAAGCTACCCCCCATGTCAAAGTTCGTGGCTAGGGACACTATGCCGCACTCCTCTTCAGCCCTATCTGACAACAGCCCAATTCGTTATGCGACATTGAGGACATGCCCTCGAGAGGGGTCGTGGTCCACATGGCTGACATAGTGGACAAGAAAGACGAGTTTGAATTTCTCGATGGAGACTTACCCCCTGAGGGTGTACCACCACATTTGGACCAATCAGGGAGGGTTTCGCATCAGCATAGGAACCTCTTAGGCCTCACTGTACCCACTGAGTAACTAGTACATAGTCGAAATGCCAGTAAGGGTAAGGAGAACATCGGAACTGTCATGCACTCTGACCCATCAGCCTTTATACAGAAGACAGACGAAGATCCCAAAAAGGTCGTGTTACGCCAGAATCTTGCTGAATAGAAGAGGTTGGTTGACAAACTACTTGTCAGGCGTTCTATAGAACAGCGACCAGACTACGGTAATCCCAAGATGGGGCAACAGGGGCCGGAACAATTTCCACCCTGCGAGATGCCTCCTGGCAACCCTGATCATGCTGCTTCCGCAGATAGGTCAGAAGCCAGAGCCCATGGCAAGAGGGCACGATACGTCTCACCAAACCCTCCTGAACAACTGGGAAATCTGAGGAATCCAGCCCGAGTTCCCCCAGTCACCCCACATGCCATTCTTCCAGTCGCTCCATGAGCTGCAGAAGCCACCTACCGTGTCGAAGAACCTGGCAATGAACTTGTGATTAGGGATCCCCATGAAGACAGGGACCCCCACCCGGATGATCTTATAGCGGCACTCATCGCCCACCTCAAAGAATTGGAAACACAACAGGTGGCAGTCCCACTGGATGGCAAGCCATATCCCGCGTGGGTGGATGATATGCCCGCAACCCTGGGTTTTGGAAAGCCCAATTTCTCTCCCATCAACGGGACAAGGGACCCGCCGCAGCACTTGGCCCATTTTTCTTCCAGGTGTGGCCCCATGCTGGGGACTCTGGCCCAATAAGAAGCCGTTAAGCTCTGGTGTTTCATGCAGACAATGGAAGGCCCTGCATTCGTCTGGTACAGTCAGCTCCCTATCGGGTTGGTGACCAGTTGGGAGGATCTCTCATGGCAGTTCCTATACCAGTTCAGTTCCACCACGCGAAAGACCAGCATCACAGACCTCTTCAAGTGCAAGCAATGGCCTGATGAGCGAGTCACAGACTTCATCGCCTGGTGGAAGGGACTTACATATTCCCTCGACATGCCGCTACCTCAGGGGAAATTATTGACATTGTGTGTAGGGAATGTTAAAACGGAGCTGGTACCTTCCCTGGTCACCCAGAACTACCCTGGAGGGTTCCGGTATTTCTCATACAAGGCTCAGCGCCTTGAGGAGACTCTGCAACTGGCTAGTCAAGCACGTTCGCTGCCCCTATTATCCCATCCAGGAGAGCTGCCAAAGCCGAACCCACCGCGGTGGACGAAATAGAAGCCTCCAGGTAGATTGAATTATTGCCAGTGGCCCCAGCCCCACAACCTCGTAGAAGTCCTCCACCTCAAGCACAGGCTCCTGCCCAGCAGCAGCTGCCTCAGAATCGACAGGATCCCCCGCGCAATGCGCCACCACCACCTAGGCGAGACAATCAGGCGCCTCCTCCTCTACAGGCCCCTCTGGCCCCTCGTCAGGGCCAGGCCCCTAGGGCCCCCTATCCAGTAAAATGCACCAGACTTATTCGTTCAATGAGAATCAGGTCCATGGCTACTTCCGAAGTGCTCTAGATTAAGGGATTGTGCGCCTACCCAAGTGTAGAAGGCTGGCGGAGGCGAATCTCACTGATCACTCCAACTACTGTCATTATCATTTGATTCTGGGGCACACCCTCAAGCAATGATATGTGTTTAAAGAATGTCTTCAAGACCAGGTCGACAACAACATAGTCAGGTTGGGACTGGCACCAACACAAGTAGTAGGTGTCTTTGTAGGGTCATAGATTGGAAGCAATAGTGAAGGCGAGTGGTAGCAGGTTCCCAGCCATGGGTCCCAAAAATACGACGACTGGATGGCTCAAAAAACTGTCTCCCATGCCCATGGTATCATCCAGGATTTCTTGATTCAACCGGAGCCCCTGGAGGAAGTAGCCGGTACCTCTACATCGCCTTCAAAGCTGACCTCTTCCCAAAGGGGCAAGCAACGATGACATAAGAAGAAGCGACATGCTCCGCCACTGCCGTCATCGTCCCGCACCCTTGGAGACATCATGCCCCCAGAAATGGGGATTCCTTCCAGAATCCGCCCGGTGGTGGATAACTCGTCGAGCAACTACCAGGGGTACACTTCGGTTAACACTGTGGAGTTGGTAAAGCCCTATATGACTCCCGACGAGGGGGAATGCAAGGCGAACCTTCCCAATGTTTCCCGCCGACATCAACGTCAGCGGAACCAAACCCATTCCGGTCGTCGAGGTACATCAGCGGGCACTTCCAGTCAGGCCGTGCACTCTACTAAAACCAGACAGCATGCTCAACGTAGAGCCCAGCACACACAACCCCATCTGACGCCCTCAACTCTCCCTCTACCACCGTTTGGGCTACTAGATCATGCAGAGCTGCCTCGTCCATATCACAGTCAGTCTTGGATGGCTATAGTCCAGTCTCCGCTGTCCGATCCTAGTTCGGAGAATACTCTTTAGGCTTCAACTAGTAGGCAGCGGGATGTACCCAACACTAGCCAACTGCCGGTTCAACCTGCAGGACCCGCTATGCCTCCAACTACAGAACGACCTCTTATAAGCAGAGGCTCGTGCTTGGCACGAAAGTATGATGTTTTAAAGCACATGGATGGAATTCTAGCAAGGCTTTCTATCCTTGAGTCCCTTTTCCTATCATCTGAAATGTGTGAGGCACTTTTCGAGGCCCTAAGGAGCCCCCTTTATTTTTAGCCGAAGGTACCAGCTATGGAGGCCTCCAAAATTGAGGCAATTGAGAACGCCGAATGTCAGGCAGTTAACTCGTTCTCCAGTAAAGATGAGGACCCTCCCTTATAGGGGTATATTCACCCACTGTACATCATTGTCCACTTCAATAGCGTGGAAGTCCGCGGCATCCTCATTGACACGGCTTCCGGGATCAACCTAATCCCGACTCAGACACTACAAAAGCTGGGACTATCTGAAGATGATTTAACTCCTTCCGACCTCAGAATACAAGGATACGACAGGACCGAGAAATCCCTAGTCACAAGATACTTCTGAAGACTCAGTTTGGTGGCCTGAATGCCATCACCGAGTTCATGGTTGTCTCCCAGGACACTGCCTACAATGCATGGATGTGTCGGCCATGGCTCCATCTGCACGCAGCGGTCCCTTCATCATATCACCAATGCCTCAAATACTCTATCAATGGTCGAGTATGCATTCTCCAAGGATATACGCCACCTTTCTCCTCTTGTGAAGACCACTATCTGGATTCCAGTTATTACAAGAGCAAGGATAAGGAAATCCTTTTAAGTGAAGATGAACCTTCCCCGGTCACAAGTGATCCCTGGGAAAGAATGGATGATGCATACATCCTTACGATCCACCGATTAGAGGCCACGACCCTGGACATGGGGCAGTGTTTTGTTGTTTCGGGTATGCATGGAAGGTGTGTTCCCATGTCCAAGCGATGACGGAGAATCACCTCGTACTCTTACACCAACCAGGCTCAGGTGATCCCAGAGCCTCCAACCCCTGTGCGGTACCAGAATGTCAAGGTTATGACAACGGTAGTACGTCATATGTGTCTCTTCTACCGGACTGGAATCAACCGACTCATGCCGACGAGTCACCACTGCTTTGACGTCATCAAACGTGCCCCCTAGGCCGAATGCCAGATGGGATAGGATTGACTTCCTTTATTGCTATAGTCTAAGTGGCAAGTGGGTCTCCTAATATGATGACCAATGCTGCCCAAGCCGGCAACAGCTGGCCATCAGGGTTTGATAGCTCAGAAGTAGCTCCCTTTGCGGGAAACCCCTCCACGGGTGGAGAGGAAGATCTGGAGGATGACCCCCCCCCCCCGCCTTTGAGGAAGGAATCTCTTCCACGGTTTATGAACTAGTACAGGTGAACCTAGGTAGTGAGGCTGATCTGAGACCCACATTGATCAGTGCAGCCATGTCCCCCGAGGAGCAGCAGCAGTACATAGACTTTCTCAAGAAAAATTGTGATGTGTTTTCCTGGAGCTACGATGAGAAGCTAGGACCTGACCCCCAGGTAGTCTTTCACTAACTGGGCCTCTTGTAAAACCACCGTGGGTTTAAGCATCCTCCCAGAAAGATGAACCCTTCTCACAGTGCTATGGTTGAGGCCGAAGATGACAAGCTTATCAAAGCCAACTTCATCAAGGAAGTCCAGTACGCCAAGTTGCTTTCCAAAATTGTGCCAGTCAGGAAGAAGAATGGGCAGATCAGGGTCTGCATCGACTTCTGTGACCTCAATCACCACTTCCCAAAGGATGACTTTCCCCTCCTAGTGACTGAGTAATTGATTAATGTCACGGCCTGGTTCCATGATCTCTCATTCATGGATGGGTATTCCGGGTACAACCATATCCGGATGGACCCCAGACGACGAGGAGTCCACCGCCTTCAGGGCTCCCTAAGGTATCTTTTGTTACCAGGTTATGCCCTTCAGCCTAAAAAATGAATGTGCCACTTATCAGAGGTCCATGCATTGCATATTCAAGCCGATTCTCGGGATGCTGGTGGAATGCTATGTGGATGACCTAGTGGTCAAATTGCGCCAGCGTCAGGACCATCTCAAAGACCTTGAGAAAGTGTTCAGTTTCCTCTGTTCCCACCACCTAAAGATGAACCCATTGAAGTGTGCCTTCGGGGTAACCTCTGGGATGTTTCATGGATTTTTTGTTAGATACCGAGGCATTGAAATTGACCTAGATAAGATCAAGGCCATTAGCCAAATTCCTCCCTCGAGCAATATTCGGGAAGATTGAGGTCTCCAAGGACACTTAGCCAATATACGCCGATTCATCGTGAATCTGGCTGGAATGTGTAAGCCATTTTCTTGGCTCATGAAGAAGGATGCCGCCTACGAATGGGATGAAGAGTGTCAGACAACCTTCGAGGAAATCAAGCAGTACCTGCTCCGACCACCGGTTTTGATGCCACCCATCTTGGGAAAGCCGCTGGTCCTTTACGTGACCGCCCTAGAATGGTCCCTCAACGCAATTCTTGCCTAGAAAAATAATGAGGTTATGGAGAACAGTCTCTACTATCTCAGCCGCATGTTTCTCAATACGGAGATCAGATACCCCCTATCGAAAAGAGCTTCCTTGCACTCAATTTTTCCGTACAGAATTTGCGGCATTACCTGCAGAACCATGAGGTACAATTGGTCTCTCAAGTAGACCCACTGAAGTATATCCTGAACCACCCCATGTTGACTGGCCGACTAGCGCGATGGGCAGTGATCCTCCAATAGTTTGACATCAAGTTCGGGCCTCAGAGGGACATTAAGGGACAGGCATTTGCACACTTTTTAGCTACCCATCCAACCTCCGCGGATCAGTCCCTCGACCAGGATTTTCCTGATGAGGCGATCCTCTCAGTCGATCATGCTGTCTCATGTTGGCAAATGCACTTCGACGGTGCCTCCCGGAGCCCCACTAGTAGGAGGCTCAACGATCCTAAGCTCAACAGAGTGGGTCTGGGTATTGACTTCATTACCCCGGCACAAGCCATCCTGCTATACTCATTCCTGTTTTCAGATGGCTGTACCAACAACGAGGCAATGTATTAGGCTCTCATCACTGGCCTCAAGTTGGCCATCGAGATCGATGTGTCCCATCTACATGTCAAAGGGGATTCCAAGATGGTAATCAAACACGTCAATGTTGACTATGTCGTTAGGAAGCTAGATCTGGTACCATTGATGGAGTACACCCTATGTCTAATGGCCCAATTCACTTCTCGACTAGAGTTTACCCATGTCCCTCGGTCACAGAATGGTCAAGCGGACGCCTTGGATGGATTAGCTGCATCGCTTGCAGAACCTGAGCAAAATAATTTGATTATACATGTGGAACACTGGAGAGTCATTGCCCCCATCACCCAAGAGGACAATGATGACCTGCGGGTAAGTCATCTCACTACCAGACCTGCTACGTCAGGGGTCCTGGGTCCGTCAGAAACAGTGGCTGAGGACTCTCCCGAATGGAGGGCACCTTTTGTCGAGTATCTCCAAAATAGTCCCCTCCCGGATGATCGGGCTGAGCGCGAGTGAATCCGACACCGCGTGGTGCAATGTACCCTCCATAGCGGTCCTAGTCTTGAGAAGATCCTTTAAAAGAGGAGATTAGATGGCATCCTCCTCTGTTGCATTCAAGGAGTAGAGATTTCTCACGTTATGCAAGAGGTTCATGCCGGTTCCTGTGGTTCCCATCAAGCCGGGGAAAAAGCTGTACCATCAAATCAGGAGGTTAGGGTACGTATGGCCCTCTATGATCCATGATTTCATTAGGTATGCCAAGAGATGCCACTCGTGGAAAGTTCATGCCAACTTCCTGCATCGGCCCCCAGAGCCCCTCCACCCCACCAAGTAATCTTGGCCATTTGCAGTGTGGGGACTTGATATAGTGGGACCATATCCACCAGCGACAGCTCGCCATTGTAGGTTCATCCTAACTGCTTCAAATTTCTTCTCCAAGTAGGCCGAGGCAGTTCCACTCAAAGAGATTAAGGCCCACTCCATCGTCGACTTTGTGAGATCCAACATCATCCACCAGTTTGGGGTCCCCCACACTATCCTCACCAATAACGACACCAACTTCCGAGCGGTCGAGCTGAAGAAGTTGTACACGAAGTACAACATCCATTCGAATCATACCTCCTGCTATCACGCACAGGCAAATGGACATATCGGGGCGTTCAATAAAACCCTCTCTAAAATTATGCAGAAAATGGTTGGTCAAAACAAGAAAATTTGGCTGGACAAGATCCCCAACGCCCTCTGGGCTTATCGGATGACGACTCGCAACTCTACCCAGGTAACCCCGTATTACCTAGTGTATGGGGGTGAGGCCATCCTACCCATTGAGGTCTAGCTACCATCATTACGCATTGCATTCTATGACCAACAGGTACCAGATGAGGTGGCCAAAATCAGTCTAGCTGAATTAGAAGCACTGGATGAGAATAGGCTTCATGCCCTGCACAATTTAGAAAGGCATCAGAATATGATAGTGAGGGCCTTCAACAAGAAGGTCCTCTTTTGTTCTTTTCTACAGGGTAACCTAGTGTTGGCCCTTCGAGCGCCAATGATCCCTGGTAGAAAACCTCCCAAGCGAGAGCCCAAATGGGAAGGGCCTTAAATCATTCATAAGGTTTACCCCAATGGGGTATACTCCTTGGTTACCGCAGATGGCGAGCATGTAACCCCTCCCTCCAATTCCAAGTTCCTCAAGTAGTACTTTGCCTAAGAATCCTTGGTCCGACATGACCTTAAAATGTATGGTCCTACACAACTATAAACTGCACCGCCATCTTGCAAGATGATAAACTGCAAAATGGTCCGAGCTCTATGACCTTAAACTAAGATCTCCCTCCCACATCCTCACCGCATGACGTTAAACTGCATGGCCTTCAAGAACTATGTGCGGCTTGATTCCCATCCTAATAGGATATGTAAGAACACTCAGATGCCTCATCTTGAGCCCAACCCAGAGCTCTTCTCTTCCGCTGCCCCTAGGTATAGTCTCCTTGGAGGATCCTTGCATGAAGAGCAGTAGTATTCATCATCCTCACTCATACAAGGATTATAAGGGTTGCATCATGTGCCCACTCCCGTTCTTCTATCCTCCCACGTTCTCACCGCACGACGTTAAACTTCATGTCCTTCAAGAACTACGTGTGGCTTGATTCCCATCCTAATTGGATACGTAGGAATGACCAGACATTTCGTCTGTTTTCCCAGCCGAAAAGCCAAAATCTTCCCCTCGGGTCAAGACATATGGTAGGGTGCACACTTTTTCCCCAACTCACGTCGAGCAAGACTCGACCCAGCTGCACGTCCCCCTGGAGATGTTCGCCTCTTTTGTGGATGGATACAGCTATGCTTCACCCACTCCTTGACTGGGATTCCATCATCTTTCACACCCGGAAGGGCCCCCCCAGAACGGCCTGGATACTACGCCCAAGGGCTCTCTTACCAACACGGGCCAACGCCCCTGAGGGTTTCCGAGCAACAAGCCAATACAAGTCCCGCGTTGAGAATTTGGTCAACAGTCGACGCTCATTTGTTGCTCCCATACCAGGTCCCCATCAAGACGCTATGTTTCGAACATGGTCGACAGTGTCCTGGATCTTCAGGTCCACCCCGAGATGTCCCAAACATCGAGTGTAGTGATTCGTTCTGCAACATCCCGAAGTGACAAACTTACCTCTGAGTGGTGTTAGCGGTCGGACCCACGACCCTGAATCTATTAAAAGTGATGTACGGTGGGGTGAAGGATTATGTCTTCATTCATTCCGGGTTAATTTCCATGATGTGCATATCCCCGGATGAGATACAGTTATCTATTTCCCCGTCCTCATGTAAGACGTTAAACTACAAACCAGTCCGGCCTTCCTAACCGATGCCTGACTTTAGGCCCCTTGGCCTTCTCGGGCCCCTTCACCCAACCTTTTACCTAGAGTGTATAGTGTGGTGTGGGACTATGTCTTCATTCACGTTGGGATCATGTACCATGTCGTACGCTTTCTCTCAAGAGGCCCAGCCTCAGGCCTCTCAGCCTTTCTAGTCCCATGACCATTTTCCTCACTGCAAGACGTTAAACTGCAAATCAGTCAGGCCTTCCTAACTGATACCTGACCTTAGGCTCCTTGGCCTTTACGGCCCCCTTCGCCCAACTTCTTACCTGGAGTGTACGGTGTGGTGTGGGAATATGTCCTCATTCACACTGAGATCATGTACCATGTTGTACGCTTTCCCTCACGAGGCCCCGCCTTAGGCCTCTCAGCCTTTCTGGGCCCATGACCATTGTCCTCACTACAAGACATTAAACTGCAAACTAGTCAGTCCTTCCTGACTGAAACCAGACCTTAGGCCCCTTGGCCTTTTCGGCCCCCTTCGCCCAACTTCTTACCCGAAATGTATGGTGTGGTACGCGGTTATGCCCTCATCCACGTCAGTTTTTCCGCCGTACTGTACACTTCCACTTACTTTGATTGGGGGTATCTTACTCCCACATCTCATCCTGCATGATGTTAAACTGCATCTAGAGAACTACGTGTGGCTTTATTCCCATCCTTATGGGATACATAGGACAACCCAAATATCTATGCTTTGGGTCCATCCCCATCTTTTGGGAATCTCTATCCCACCTCAGCTCCTTGGACTACTCTTCCTCCATGAGGGGATTATATGGTGTGGTGTGGGATTATGCCCTTATTCACAATGGTCTTCTAATGACCACACCATGTACCTCTCATTCTCGAGCTATTTCGTCAACCCTTTCTGATGGTTCACCAATGTGCCTAAGGGTACTGCAGTTTATTACCTGGAATGCTAGAATTTACTCGGACACGTCTGCACCCACTTTCTAGGTTTTTCGTATCCCTGTATCAGGGCTTCAATCATCTTTCAAACATAGAGGGACCCCCAAGAACGGCCTGGATACTATTCCCAAGGGATCTCCTACCATTACGGGCCAACGCCCCCAAGGGTTTTGGACAACAAATTGATAAAAATCCAACGTTGTGAATATGTTAAGCGGTCGACGCTTGTTTGTTGTTCCCACCTCAGGCTAACATGATATGGAGACTTTTTTTCCGCCACGGTTAACGGTTATCCTCCATCACCACACCAACCCCATTAAGACCAAAATGTCAGTTACTCAATTCAAATCCTTCTCCATTCTCATCATGTCCAAGTGGTGTTTCGAAACTATTGGTACTATTGTTCCATGCACGTCTGCACGTTGGGGGAACAAAGCCGTGTCAAAGGTGCCCTTTGGGGCTCTTCACCAACTTCCCCTTGATGGATGTTTTGGGTATTATGATAAGAATCATCCACCCTTTGTTTCTCACATAGATTTTAACTCACGTGGGCTTAGGGATAGGGTCGAGGTCCGCGCTTACCTGGAAATTTTCCATCCACCCCGGGTTTGAGCTCTAAGACCATAAACTAAGATCTCCTCGGAACTACGTTCATCTTGATTCCCATCATCTGGGGATATGTAGGGCCGCCCAAACGTCTCATTTTCAGGTCCATCTCATATGGGATCTAGTCTCTCCCCCGTTACCTTTCACCTCTATCTGGGCCACTCATCCTGAGGTACCCCTCTTAGGACTGCATACAGTATAATGTGGGATTATGTCCCCATTCAAGTGGGTTATGCCACATAACACCATACAAATTCCCCTCTTAGTATCATCTTTGCTACGTCTGCGCTACATGATGTTAAAATGCATGCTTGGTCTTATCACACGACCCTGAACTGTGAAATTATTGTCCTGGCCACACGATGAAAAATGACACTGCATTGTGACGACCTCATTGTAGAGGACATCATGTTGGGTATTGGTCATGTGCCATGACATTTTTCAACTCCTATCACGGCTTGATTCTTGTGGCGACACCAGGGCCTGCTACCCTAGGCATGTCACTTCACAAAAAAACCACTCACCTTAAAGGACAAACGAGATTTATCAAATTCCTCTTCTTTTAGTGTAAGGGCCACACCCGCACTCCACTTTTTCCCCAGCACTAGTACCCTACTGTACCACCTTTTAGAACTATGTATGGCTTGATTCTCATCTTAATGAGATACGTAGGAGTGCCTTGTAACTTCCCCATAGGCCCATCCTAACCTTCGGGTTCGGTCCCTCGACAGGATCACTTCCCCAGAGAACACATGGTAAGTAGGGTTTAGGTCTTCATTCACGGCGGGTTCTGTTACCACCTTGCCATGTGTCGTCCCCTGCTCCCCTTACCCATTCATGGTCTGATCTCTAAGAACATAAACTAAGACTCTCTCAAGAACTATGTATGGCTTGATTCCCATCCTCATGGGGTACGTAGGAACGCCCGGCCGCTCTGCTTCGGGCCCAGCCTAATCCTCACTCTTGGTCCCTTGACCTAGAGAGTTTCCCCTGGGGTTATGTGGTGTGATTTGGACTCCAAGTCCTCATTAACACCAGATTGATGACTACCACACCATATGCTCCCTGGGCCCTTCTCTTTCACTCCACGTCCTGTCGTATGACGTTAAACTACATGATTCCATATGTCCTCCACGCATGACACTAAACTGTGGTTCTACCCTAAGCAAGTTCGGGATGCCCCTTGTTAATAATGGGATGTACCAGAGCCTCTGTCAGAGAGGATTTCACCTACCAGTGTTGGTCTATGACTAAAATGTGTATCCAGAACTACGTGTGGCTTGATTCCCATCCTCATGGGATACGGAGAGTCTCCCTAGTATTTTTCCTAGGGTCAAGCCCATAGGAATCACTAATCCTATCCTTCCCCTTTCCGGCCCCCAGGCCGGACCCCTCGCCAGAGAGGCCCTGTCCCATAGAAGGAATGATCTATGATCAAACCAATGTGCCCATCTGGTGTACTCCCACCACGGTGGTGTAATTACATGAGTGTTGGATTATGTTCAAACAAACCATCACTCCATATTCAACTCTTTGCATGCCCCTTATTCGGACCCTCATCCCCTTTAATGTCTGAAGGGACCCCCTAACGGCCTAGTCTCATGCCGCATCAGCTCAACTACTATCCTAGGACAATGTTCTGGAAGACTGGTCATGTTTTGAGGGACCCCCTAATAGTATGGATGCTCGACCTAGGTTCCACCAACTATCCTGGGCCAAAGTCCTGGAGGATTGACCGAAAACATTTTTGACCTGGTCCCGTATTTCATTCATGGTCAACGGTCGACCCCCATTTGTTGTCCCCATTTCAGGCTAATTCAGTAAGGATATCATTTCTCCACCTTGGTTAACTATTGTTCTTTATTGTAATGTCATCCCCACAGTGTTACGAATGTTGGGCATCGTAATTCATACTTCCCATTTCCATCTATTCGGACTAATTTTAGCACCCCTGGAGTTGCACCGTTTTTGCATGAGGGAACACTGGAGAAACGGTAATTCGGCTATATTGAGAACTTCCTTCTCCGGTCGGGCATCTCCGATCTTTTGAAAATCTGGACTGGTTATCCAAACCCCGGATGCCCGAAGATTTCCTTCTTTTCACTATGTTGAGTGGGACGAGAAGGCAACTATACCCTGTTTCTCACATCGGGTTTGACCTACGTGAGCATGGGGACTTATCGCCAAATGTCCCGCAAACATCGTAGGGATATAATGAACTGATTCAATCAGTGGAAATCGTGCATTCTACGGCATTAAAAACGAAGAAGGTTGAAATTGAAGTACGAAAGTACCATTAAAAAGTTTGTAATTTGTTAAAGTACTCGGGGGTCGACTCCCCCCATGGACGGGTTGACCCTGTCAAAAGAACGCTACAGCTCAGCCACCCTTCAGCTTGTGGTGTCCAAGATTTGCTGCCGCTGACTCAGCTCCCGCTCCTCCTCAGTAGTGGCGGGGCACAGTTCGTCAGACTTGGCTCTGGCCCTCTTTACGCTAGCCTGAATGGCATCCATCTTTCCAGAAGCCTACCTCATATGCTCTTCGCCCTCTGCCAGCTGGGCCTTCAACTGTGAGATCAGCTCAGATTGTGCATTAAAAAGGCTAAGTGCTCATCTGCCTGGGTCTGCAGCTGTTGGACCTCGCTTTCAGCCTCCTGGAACTTATTAATGTTTCTTTCCTTCCTCTGCTGCCAGCCCACACTGAGCCCGCGATCATACTCCTGGATCTTCTCAGCAATGAGATCTCGGATGAGCGCATGAGGACGTTGGGAATCCACTCCCCCAGCGCATAGTTCGCGCATCCGTGAGCGAAGTCTGTCCATTTCGTTTAGCCATAGCGCTTGGGGGATGTCCTTGATGAAGCGCGTGATTAGCATCCACGATCGGCGGCGGACTATGCTAATGTCCTTCTCGTCGGAGGCCATTTCGTCCCAGTCTTCGCAATTGGTAGGCTCTTATGCAGGATACGCCCGCAGGAAGTCCTCGACAGGATCTGCATCTGGTGTCAAATCCGGTGCGACATCTGGCGACAGGGCAGGCGTGACGGGACTTGTGTTGGCCAATGGATCCTCGTCATCAGACTCCACCTCAATAACCTCAGGCATGACCCTACTGGTGGCCCCGCCGATGATAGTTTGTGTTGCAGCTCGAGGAGATGGGGGGACTATATCCACCATCACCAGCATATCCCTAGGAGAGATGCCTCTAGACATCCCGACCAGCCTTGCTACAGCAGCCCACACAAGTCAAAGAACTGTACCATAAGGAAGGACACAAACATTAGTTAGTACCACCTACATACGACGATAATGAATCCGGTAGAAGAAACTTATGGAGATCGACCTCCTGGTGCTTATCCTGAGTTGATGCTGATGGGACCCCAAGGCGGGGCAATCTGAATACATTCATAAGTTCAAGAGATTCCTGAGGATCCACCTCAGGTGCTCTGGCCCCACCAGACGCAGAACTGGACGTAGCTATAGGTGCGGGTTCTGAAGGTCCTGCATCATTACCCGCCAAGGGGAGGGAGCGAGGCCTATGTACGAGTTCCACCTGCATATCTCAAACATCGGTGAGAAATCCATGATGGCCCAGGAACGGACCATAATGAAAGAATTGCGGAATTCTACATCGAGAGCCTCTGCGAAGTCATCAGAATCTATGTTCTGGTCCCTGACTTCGCCCTCCTCCAATGGGCTCCCTCCGCCAGCCTCATCCTCCCGAGAGGAGTCCTATGATTCTTCTGACAGGGGGAAGCGCTCCCTGAGATCGGCAGATGACTACTATGGGGGGACCGTCCAATCCAGTAGTACCCTCACCCGGTCTGTCATTGGGCGTGGTGCACCACTAGAATGAACGTAGTCCTCCAGCTCATCCATGTATTGCTCTGCCTCCGCCAGAGACGCCATGAAACCAGCCCGAACTGGGCCTATGACCAGTAACTCCATCCCGAGGCGATTCAAGTGTGCCCATATCTTGGGTGGACTGAGGAATTTCCAGTTGACATCCCAAATCTCTCAGGCCTCCAGGAAGACGGCATCCTCTGCCATGTTGATATGACGCAGCTGCTTCCCCGGAGCCTAAGTTGATATCCTACGAAATCCCCTCGGTGGTCGCCGCTCCGGATGGCCCTGCTATTCCGGAATCACCGGGTTCACCAATACTGCCACACTCTCGGCCGGTGCGGGTCTCGCTGCCATGGCTGCCCCGTCACCGCGAGAGGCCCTTGCTGCCCTCCAACCCCGACCTCGGGATAGAGGAGGCCCTCCGTCACAAACCCGAATGGTTGGCTGCTTCAGCATCTCCCCCTGATAAGCATCCTCCCAGCTAATGGTATACTCCCTCACCAATACGAAGGTGGAAGTGGATGGAGGCAATGTAATTTGCATCTTCCCGTCTTCCCGCGTGAACATGAGCCACAACTGCCTCATCACGCACGTGTGCTCCTCGTGATGCACCTCCCAGTAAACCTACGGGGTCTGCTGCTGGAGGCACCGGAACTTCCTTGAAAACTGATGCGGGGTGTACGGTTCACACAGCGGCTCATGATCTACTCATTCCACCAAAAATCCTTCTCGAAAGGCCAGGAGATAAGCCCGATGCACTTCAGTTCCCTGCCGTCGTCAGTAAGTACCCCCGTCGGCAATGGGAATGGGTGGAAGTTAAACTCATCCGCCCTCCACACCAGGTTCAACACCATCAGCTCAGTTAGTTTGAATCGGAAGCTCCTGGACGCATTCAGAATGTAGGGGGTGGAAGTTTGACCCCGGTGGCGAAAGAGGGTTTGGATACTCATAGATCCCCCTGATGTGTGCTGCAATCCACCGATACCGGAGGTGGAAGGGCTCGCATATCCTTGGAGGATTCTTTCCCTCGCTAACGTGATGAATCATCCTGTACAGCTTGGAGAGATTTGGAATCCCCAAATTGATCTGATGCCCCAGGTCCAGCATGGACGCCATGATAAATGAGCTGGTCCGCACCCCCATGCCGGTATCCCTCACCGGTAGGACCCAACCGCAGATAAGGGCCGTGATGAACGCTGCCAGCCTGACTATCGGCTGTTGTTCAGTGCTGATACTGAAACCCCAAGACTTCCATTGGCTGTCCTCCATGACCCGCCAATACTAGTGCTCCATGCCCCGTTGAGCCACCTCCGGACAAGTTCGAGGCCTTTGAGGAAACTCTTGATTCTCCGGGAAGTTCAGGAACTGCTCGAACCACTTCTTAAAGGGGACATCCCTCATTTCCTCCTTTTCCTCTCCAGGTACCAGTTCAATCAGTGCTGACGCCAGTGGCAACATTTTCTCTGTATCCTCCCATGTTCTCATGACAAGGAGAAACTAATCATACATAGCCCCCACGATCGGAACCCCCGAAATCTGGTTTACATCCCACATGCTGATGCCCACCTCCCCATGGTGCAGGTGAAATGTATTGGTCCGGGACAACCATCTGCTCAACAACCCCGACATCAGCTGTTTCAGTTGGTAAATGTGGAAATGGGAGGCCCATGCTGCCTCATACAAACTCACTCTCCTCAGCTCGGCCCCAAACTCCTCGCATGAGGCGCCTACCTTGTAGGCCCATTCCCAGTAATTAGTGAAGTTTCTGCCCTGGCAAAGGTCCCACTCATCAGACCACCCCTTCTTCGAATCCTGCAAATCCACCTTCAGCATGGTACGATACAAATGAGTGGACATCTCCGGTTGCAGTGTCTTCCCGTCAATATTGTTGACATGGTTGTGGAGACAGTCGGAGGTAGCGGGTGTGAAGTCCTCCCACACATGACCACTGGCTGCCCTGAACCACTGGTGCTGACATGGCGTGCTCCTAATCAATCAAGCTGGTTCGTCCCTACTCGCCTCAGGGATGAAGATGTCATCCCTCAACCCGAAGCCATAAAAGGGTAGCTTCTTGCACTGTAGATAGTTCTTCTAACCCTCTGATAGCAGTTCTGTCAAAGAAGTATGATCCGAGTGGTTGCGGACCATCTCCCCAAGGCCCAGACAGTTGGCCATCTCATCCCTCCGAGCGGCATCTACAAGCACCCACAACACAGCTTATCGATGGCCCATTTTGATTTCGGCACAGAAAAAAAAAATTCAGGCTGGATCGTGAAGCTTTCTCATGAAGATCTCTCACAATGATCGTGTGCGAAACCAAGCCGCAGAGTCTGGCCTTGGCCGGCAAATAGAATTTCGCTTGGCGCGGTCGCGGAGTTGGAGACTCACGGTTCTCCGAGAAACTCGATTCGCGGAGAGCAGATGCAGAGTACGCAGAGCTTCACGAAGTCGAGAGCGCAAAAGGAAAAAAGACGCCAGAGAAAAAAAGGAGAGGTTAGCCCCTTTATTTATAGGCAGTGACGTAGATCTTCGCGGCGTGTCCCCCCCACGCGGAACATCGCGGCGCGTCCGGACCGCATGGCCGCTTTCAGCGTCGCGGGCCCCTTCGCGAGGCTGCATCGCAAACCACCGTTAATTTTGGCGATTTTCCCTCAGACTTAGACCCTTCATCCGTCTGTGGATCTAAGTCTGAGGGAGGGAATTTGTTGGTGCCAAAATATGGAACGGAAATAAGGGCTAGAAAGAAGCCTCACATGCTATCTCGCGAAGCTCCGACGCGAAGCTCCCCGAGCATCGAGGCCCTCTAAAGCACCCGAGGCGGTAACTTTCCATGAACGGCCTGACGTTAGCGATCCTGTCGCGATGCCCCTGAGGGGGTAACTCTCTGTGAATGGCCTGACATTAGCGAGCTCGTCGCGAATCCCCTGAGGTGGTAACGCTCCGTGAACGGACTAACGTCCGCGAGCCCACTACGGAGCACCCACCGCCCCTTCGTGCCACATGAGTTCTGCTTCGCGGAGCCCCTAGCCTATAATTACTGGGTTCCCCTTGAGTCCAAGGGATGGACAATCCAGCCTTTCGGCTTCTCAAATCCCCGATAGAGAAGCACCCTTCACCCTGTGAATCATGAGCTCTGTGAGGTATTTTTACTTCGCGAGATGCCCTCGCTTTGTCTTGTTTTAGCCCCTCTTCCGAGAGGGATTCTGTTTTCAAAGCCCATGGAATTTTTGGAGGAGGGGGATTCCCAAGGGAACCCGGGCAGCTGTGGAGCGTTTATGTTTCGCGAAACACCCATCCTGTACTAGTGATCCCCATGCCAAGGGAGGGTCACTGCACATTGCGAAGCACACTACCTCGCAGCACCTTTCAATGCGAGGCACCTCTGCTTCACAAGGTAGTGCTCTGCGAATACTATTCCACTTCGCGAAGAACCCCCCATTCACCCCTCTACCCCATGCTAAGGCCAAGGCACTCAATTTCTTGAAGAACACTCCTTTTCTTGGCAATTCCTCTTCCCATGTGACCCTCTAGGTTTGCAAGATGTGATTTCAATGTCCCACGGACAACACCACTCTTAGCATTTCTTCTCCTAATGCTTCTTCACATAGGCATGCTAACGGCTATTGCTTCTTCACATAACCACGCTAATGTGGACCCCTCGATGGTTTTCTCTACGACCCCCCTTTACCATAGCCTTACTGGTACCTTCCCTCCCCCAAGGAGCAGAGGGTGCCGGTCAAGTAAGTCCTAGGGGTGTGGAGTAAACCCACCTCGTCAGAGATACAGGACGTTAAACTGCCAAGCACCTCATCCTCAACACATGACGTTAAACTGTGGCCTGACCTCGTTCCTCGCACGCAGGGTCCCCCCATCTCGGACATTCTTTACACCGGTCGTCTCCACGGGAATGGGATCACCCCCACCCCCCACAAGGGATGATATCCTCCTTATCGGAGCGGCATATGTCCACAGGAGATGGGAAACCAACTTGGTGTAAGCCCCTATCCCCCACTTGTGGATGGTGGCACCCATGAACCTCTGTACTTCTCCACTACCAAGGTCAGTGGAGGGAATGATTGGGAACAAGGCACCTCTCATCATTGGTCCCAAATCCCTCTCTCGTTGCGCTTTGCGGCACTTCAGTCCTCCATCCTGTAGTAAGTCCCAACACCATTGGCCGCCTAATGCGTAAGCCCCTATTCGCTTCTCACGGACACACCCTTCCCGACGTGATCGTCAGGTCCTTGCTGCCTCTTGTTTCTCACACCGAGCATGACTCGCATGGGCTTAGAGTGAGCATCGGCCATGGAAATGACCTACTCCAGCATGACGTTAAACTGTATGCCCTTGTCCAGCATGACGTTAAACTGTATGCCCCTGTCCGGCATGACGTTAAACTGCACATCCATTTGAACATTTCATTTCTTCATGTCATGTTCTACCTTCATCCAGCATGACGTTGAACTACATTCCAGTCCAACGGCAAGCCGTTGTGACCATTATGAACTACGAGGTCTTTGATCCATGTCAAGGCATGGTACGTAGGAAGCCTCCACGAGGTTCATGCCCACTGCACATCATTTATTCACGCCATGGTTCATCTTTATCCCGCATGACGTTAAACTGCATTCTAGTCCGATGGAAATACATTGTGACCATCCCGAACTACAAAGACTTTGATCTATGTCAAGGCATAGTAAGTAGGAAGCCTCATGAGGTTCAAGCCCACCACTAGTGGACCCCCAGGTCTTCTTTCATGTCGGTTCGCCAATGAAACCCTTTGAACTACGTGGTCATTGATCCATGTCACGATATGGTACGTAGGAAGCCTCCCAATGGTTCAAGACCACCACCTGTTGGTAACTCCGACCTTCTTCGCGTCGGTTCATCAACACCCGGGCAGCCTATTGTGTATGCCCCACACCATCTGGACCAAGGTCCTTGCTCACGTCGGTTCACCGACACACCATTCTGAACTATGTGGTCTTTGATACATGTCAAGGCATGGTACGTAGGAAGCCTCCATAAGGTTCAAGACCATCACTCGATCGTCCCGACCTCACTCACGTCGGTTCACCCCCGTCTCCACTGGACGTTAAACCTATGAGATACTATGTGTTAAACATAGGAAGCTGAGAATGCCATAGATATATTCCTACGACATATAAATTCCCCGCGCTCGATGTGGGATGCCTCGAGCTTACACGCCCTCGAGAAGCCCTATGAAAAGGGACCAAAGACATACTTGTCAGTTTCCCAGTGTTCAAACACGCTACTGATGCCTCTAAGTGACTACTCCCCCGACTGAAGGTTGCTGCCCTGACCGGATCCTTTGGAATGTCATGAAAAAAGTAGTGTAATTAACCGGCATCGATGGAAACATGGCACTGGGAAGAGTTTCATGAACAATGTATGAAATCTATGAGGGAGACCCGGACTAGGTGACGAGTTCTGAGAAGGAATCTACGGAAGGAAGAACTAACATCCCATTATCTCATTTCGATCATGGAGCAAACATACCTGAACAAGGAGCGAATGTTGCCCGCCTTTGGAAAGTGGGAATGCGGGTCCACAACTCTGCGTCCTCGGTAGACAGATGTGCGCGCCCCGGCGGAAGCGTTAGAAACATTGTCACTTCTTGTGGAATCTTTATGTCCCAGAGAAGATAGGTTACGATGTCATTCTCATAATGGACTGGCTAGTTCCTTTTCTGGCCTTTGTCGATTGCTATCACTAAAGGGTGTGTTTCACATCTCCCGAGGGAATACCTTTTCTTCACAGGGAGAATGGGATGTCCAGTCGAGCAGATTTAGACCAAAGCATCATGGGTTGGGCAGTGTTATATCCCAGATTTCTTGTCTATATCTGGATGATCAGGGGACTTCTCAGATATATTATCCTCCAGTGGTTGATCGTTTTTCGGATGTATTTTCAGAAGACTTTTCAGGGTTGCCTCCGGAGCGTGAGGTAGACATATCTATTGATCTTTTTCCCAGAGAAGCACCAGTATCCATACCTTCTTATAGAATGGATATTCCCGAGTTACAAGAGCTTATGAAGCAGTTGGAGGAGTTCCATGAAAAGGGTTTTATCCGACTTGGTACTTCTCTTTGGGGTTCGACTATTTTTTTTGTGAAGAAGGAGAATTCAAATTTAAGGCTTTGTGTCAATTATTAGAAGCTAAACTAGTTGACGATCAAGAACTGATATACCATGCCATGGATTGATGATATTTTTGATCAGCTTCAAGGAGCCATGGGTGTTCTCTAAGATCGATGTGAGATCCGACTATCATCAGTTGCAAGTCAGACCATTGGATATACCTCTTATAAACATCCAGAGAAGGTATGGTCTATACGAGTATTTGGTGATGTCGTTATGTCTCACAAACACGCCATCAGAATTTATGGCACTGATGAACAGAGTTTTCCATCCTTACATGGATTCCATCATGGTGGTTTTCGTGGACAATATCCTGGTGTACTATAACAGTCGACAAGACCATGATGCTCATCTGGATATCGTATTGAATACACTGAGAGAGAATGAGTTATATGCTATGTTGTCAAAGTGACTCTTCTGGATAGATGGGATTCTATTCCTAGGTCATGTCATCTCAGAGACACGAGTATCACTATACGTAGAGAAGGTGAGAGTAGTAGTTACATGGGAGCATCCAGAGAATGTCTTCGAGGTACAAAGTTTCTTGGGACTGGCTGGTTACTATAGGCGGTTTATACAGGACTTCTCACGCTTAGTAGTGCCATTGATGGGCTTGACTAAAAAGGCGGTGAAGTACATTTGGATAGAAGCCTTTGATTCATCCTTTTAGGAGATGAAGGGGAGATTGTCTTCAGCACCGATTCTAGTTCTGGCAGAACCGTGCAAGAGTTATACAGTTTTATGTGATGCATCTGTCATCGGGCATGGAGCAGTGCTTATGAAAGAGGATTGTTTTGTTTTATACAGATCTCATTAGTTGAGGCCACATGAGAAGAACTATCCTACGCACGACCTGGAGTTGGCTGCAATTGTTCTTGACTTTTGTTGCTGGAGACACTATCTTCTTGGAGAGAATTTTGTGGTATATACTGACCACAACAACCTCAAGTATATCTTCATGAAACGTGACATAAATATGAGAAAATAGAGGTGGGTCGAGTACCTACAGAATTTTGACTTTGAGCTTGCTTATATGCATGGGAAAGGCAGTGTTGTAGTAGATTCACTATATAGGAGGACTCAGTTACAGGTAGTTCAGGAGACCAAAAGCGAGTGGAAGCTTATGGCTCTGTTCTGTGAGATAAATTTGGAGGTGGAAGAAAAATAGGGATTGACAGTTCTTTCTTCTATAGCTGTTACCTATACATTTTTGGATCGAGTTCGAATGAGGCAGCTATCAGACTTAGAAGGCCTATTCCTATGAGAGGGTGTGTCAGGTGGAGACCCAACTCTATGGTGTACAGTGGGCGATGATGAGGTGTTACGTTTTCATGACCGTGTATGGGTTTCAGTAGATATACGTGAGGATCTAATGTGGGAGTTTCATGCTTCACCTTGCGCAGTTCATCCTGGTGTCACAAAGATGTATTGAGACTTACATCGTCAATATTTGTGGCTAGGAATGAAGAAGGATGTGGTTGGTTTTGTTATGCAGTGTTCCACCTGTCACTAGGTGAAGGCAAAGCATAAGTGACCAGCAGGGCTTTTGCAGTAGTTACCTGTTCCTGACTGAAAATTCAATGATGTCGCAATGGACTTCGTGAGAGGGTTACCATGTTCGCCTCGATGGAATGATGCAGTTTGGGTTGTTGTTGACTATCTCATGAAGGTTGATGATTTATTCCCATTCAAGGAGATCTTTGGTGTGGATGAGATTTGGAGGTTGTACATTCGTGAGGTGGTAACAATTCATGGGGTTCTGAACACTATCGTTTCAGATAGGGATGCCCACTTTACTTAACATTTCTGGAAGGGGATACATAGGGCTTTGGTTAGATAGGTACTTCTGAGTACATCTTACTATCACCAGACAGATGGCCAGTCAGCGCGTATGATTCAGGTGCTGGAGGAAATTTTGTGAGCATGTGTACTTGATTTTGGAGGTTCTTGGGGGAAACATATACCACTAGTGGATTTTTCCTATAATAACAGTTTTCAAGCGACTATTCAGATGGCACCTTATGAGGCTTTGTACGGTAGGTCGTGCCAATCACCCTTGTGTTGGCTAGAGGTTGTAGATGTAGCTATGCTGGGACGTCGTCTAATTTAGGAGACCACAGAGTAGGTGGAGGTGATTCAGAAGAGGATGGCTACCGCACAGTCTCGGTAGAAATTTTACGCTGATCAACGGAGACAACCTTTGGTGTTCATGGTCGGAGATCAGGTTTTCACTAGTGTTACCTCGAGGTTAGGACATAAGAGGATTAGGAGATAGGGAAAGCTTTCACAAAGATATGTCGGGTCGTTTTAGGTTCTGGAGAGAGTTGATCTAGTTTCTTATAGGTTTCTGTTACTTCCTAGGTACCAGGCTATGCACAAAGTCATCAATTCTTCTCATCATCGACGGTATTTCTTAGACCTATCTCATGTTTTTTAACCCGAGGAGGTTGATTGGGAGTAGGATGAATCGTTCTAGGAGCATCCTATCAGGATTTTTGATCATAGTGACAAGGTTCTTCGTGGCCAGTCTGTTCCTCTGGTATGGGTGCTATGGCATCCAAGGAGAGTACATGACGAGGCATGGGAGAGGGAGGCCAATGTATGATCACAGTGGCCAGAGTTCTTCAAGGATTCTTCTTCTATTCCATGTTAGGAAATTTGGGGATGAATTTCTTTAAAGGTGGATGTTTTTAAGAAATATGATCTTCTTTTCAAGTATGTTACCATGTGGTTTATGTTTTTCTTGTTTTAAAGTTAAGGGTGATTCTTGGGAGAGTCTTGGAAACATGAAATGATGTTATGAGGAATAATGAGGAGCTACATGGGAACAACATGGTTTGTCTAACTGTGAGGCCTGACCGTGCATAGCTGGCACCCTAGGCAGTGGCGACGTCACAGTTGTCACACGGTTAAGGGAAACCGTGCGAAAAGACTGTGTGGGGAGTGTTGGCAAGGCAGTACAGACCGCACAGTTAGCGCCCGGTTTGTCTAACCGTGCGACCTAACCATGCGGGCACATAAATTAGATCCTTAAATTTTGGATCTAACTATTTTTGCCTCTAATTGCCTCTTTTAAGCCCCTAAGTGACCATAACTCAGGATTACTCTCCATTGATGGTTAGAAAAATTCTCCCAAGAATCCTGGAGGCGATCTGAACGATTCCCTTGGGAAATTGAAGCCCGATTCTTGAGGTATGTGGACGTTCTCTTTCATTCATGATCATTTTCTTAGATCTACACAGATATACTTCTCCTCTTCCCTTGGTTTCTTATATCTACACCTATAATGGGTAGATCTAAGTGTGTGGATGACAAATTTTATGAGTTTGGGTCTTGATCTTGTTAGGAGAAGGAATCTAAGTTGGGTTCTTAGAGAATCAACCTGTGTTTCTGTGGCATTCTTAGTTGTTGGTGTTTTCGTTAAAACCTTCTAGGAAGGTGTTTTTATGTCTTACATTAAATGTCTTTGAGTTTTTGTGAAAAATTTTCGGATACCCATGTATCGGGTATCTCAGGTTAGGGTTTGATCCTATGATATTATCTGCCTTAGATTTCTTGTGTGCTTGAGGTTGTTACATGAATAATTATTGCTTGTTATCATGTCCAAGGATAACCCCATGGGTGTTTTCCTTTTTTTGCATGTTTATAATTGTTTATCTTATGTTGCCTATGAGGAAAACCTTGTTACACTGATTTCTTTCCTTGATATTAATAATTTAAATATTTTCCTGCTGTTTAAATGTTTTTGATGAATTGTTGATATTATCCAAGTAGTTGTTGAACATACTTAGCGATGATACAAATCGGTTACATACGATTGCTTTTGCTCAGGTCTGCAGGAACCAGGTGTAGTAATACCATAAGAGGAATTGATGTTGAGTGATTTCTCAGAGGTCCTGTTTAATTGTTACCGCTATGAGTCCATAAGGGAGAATGACTTGGTTCTCTCTCAGAGGGTCTGATAATTATCGAATCAAGGCTAAAGGGGGAGTTAGACGTAAGTGCTTCCTCAAAGAGTCTGTAGTATCACTTCATGACCAATGGGGAAATTGACAATGAGTGCCTCCTCAGAGTGTATTTGCCTTTTCTGAATACATGACCATAGGGGTCTGCCCACATGATCCACCGAAAGGGTCATCTTGATAAATTAATGTTGGTTGGTTGTGATGAGTCCCCCAATCCAAAGAACAAGCTTGGTTTTGTACTGCTTGTTTTTAGTTAGTCTGTTAAAATACCTATTGTGTTACCTGCTATGCCTTTGGATTATAGAGCTTTTTACAGATTCTTTGGTTGATGATTAAATGATTGAATTAAATTAATGAATAAATTTTAATGGAGTGTTGTAGGATTTTTTACTCAATTTACTCATGTTTCTCTACTGCATTAATTTTCCATCACTTTTGATATATCTTTCACTGACAGTAGGGTACAAATCTTGTGGTGGTTGCTTACTAGGATTAGTCTCACACCCTTTTTGGGTCCTGCTTTTCATAAAAAACATGTTATATGGTTGTAGGTGTGGATAGGGATTATGGACCTTCTACCTCAGGTTCCTGATTGCTGGTTAGAGATGGATAGCATGGGACCGAGCTTAGGCTTGTGATGCTACTGGAGTTTAGAGTTTACTTTTAGTACTTGGATTTTAGTTGTATTTCAGCATGTTGATTTGTTAATTGCTTTACACATATACATGTACCGTGCTACATCATGTTTATATTACTCATTGCTTATACTATTAGTTTTAGTTGTTGTATGTTGTTAACCGCTTCCGCTATTGTTTATTATTTTCCTTCCACTGCATACTTGACCAAAAGAAGGCATAGTTTCCCCACTGACGTACCAAGGCCCTCGCTACTAGTCGCTAGCCTCTGGAATTTGGGGAAATGCACTTGAGGTCATGTGGTGAACCAGGTACAGGGGACTAGTTGAGTGGCTCCAGATTCTAGTCTTTACAAAATATATAACTAATATCCTATCTACTAAAAAATAAATTTTATTAAAAATGTGAGATCATTTAAAAAGGCATATTGAAAAATACAAAATTGTACATATTTTTATCCATGTTGAAATCAATATTTGAATCACCCCTTTTCATTAAAATAAATGATTTTTCACTATAAAAATAAACATATGTGCCTAAGAACATTAAACCATCAAAACTATCATAAAATGTCCTTTGGATGGAATTATAAATCATCCTGGACTTTAACATACATAATATAATAATGGTGATCATGATTATAATCAATTATATCCATTCCAGGTATAAATCATAGAATATAGGGCCAACAAATCTTTCATTAGGAAATTCATGATTATGATTCATAAGAAATATACATTAAAAAATAAATGCTTGTCTTTGAATTCGTATGAAACATCCAATCATAGGATAAATAAAGAGAATAGAAATACCAATATATAATTTCTAGAATAAAACTAAAAAAATCACATCATATGCCAACTCCAATAAAGAATAACAAATCAAGGTAGATAAAAAAAATTCAGCATGGAACCTAAAACCACAATTACAAATCGTCAATTCTTTTATCAATGATTCCCAATGCTTGCATGGACCATATAAATTATAAATCTAGAAAAGCAGTTATATTAGAGGCCATGAAGTAAAAAACATATTGCAATAGGGTCACATCATCAAATGGATTATCAATATTCCAACATAAGTGGTTTTCATATCCAAATTTTCCTAAGAGGATCTCAAATATCCTGAAGGTGGAATTGGATTTATGGGAAATATGAATTAAAAAAAATAATTGTTCAATGTAAATTTCTCATACTTCATTGGTGTTACCATATGTCCAGCAACACTAATGGCTACCTAATAGACCTCATTGACTATCTTAGGGTTGTAATACAAATTTTGTGACCTATTTACAACCCAATATTTATGTGATTAATGTTGTAGAAGTGTTTTATATACTCTTGTCCCACAAGCAAGATAGTATCCCTCACTAGCTAACTGGTGGACCACCTGAATATTTTTTTATTATAGATTTGCTGTAATTTTTTTTCAGAAAGGCTCATATCATCCTATAACCCCTCTAGACAACTAAAAACAAGGTAAAGGCATCATCTTTGAATGGTTAATCAATGAAACAAATATTGTTATGCTATAATTATCTTTTCTACAATGCTTAATATCCTCATTAATATTCCATTCTATAAGTTATAAATAATATGAGATAGAAAATAACCCTTACACAAAAATTATGTAGTTTATGGTCCGTAAACTAGAAGGATACTAAAAGAAGAATGAAAAACTCTTAGTGTGAGTATAAAATAATTGACAACCAATGTCCAAGGAGACCATTAAAAAACCACTATGATCAACACCTTACTTCAAAAAAAACAAAAAATCCATCACATTTGAATACATCAAATAAATACAACAAACATAAGCTATATATTTCATCAATTAAAAAATTCCCCAAAATTTTGAAATAAAAGGAATAAAATAAAATTAAAACATATCCATTCAACCCAAAATATGACTCGTCAATCACATTCTATATGGAAAAAAATTGAAACCATGTATGAAAGGATAAAAATAACTCAATTATTCCAAAAGGGAAGACACCATAAAATAATTATCATTGATATATATATATATCCAAAATAATTTAAAAATAATTTAAACACTACTAGAAAAGAAGGTTATACCAATGGTTCTAAGCTGTTGGTATAGGTTGGAAAACAAGTGGTATAGCCTATACCAACGGTTTTCCAAACCGTTGGGTAGTAAGTCGTGAGGAGAGCCTTATACCAATGGTTTGATCTAAACCGTTGGTATATTGTTTTTTTAAATTTCTCCCAATGTATACCAATGATTTATAACAGTTGGTACTTTATTTTTTCAGAATAATTATACCAACGGTTTTCAACTGTTGGTAATGTGATTTTCCAGAACACCTATACCAATGGTTTAGAACCGTTGGTATTGTGTTTTTTCAGAATTCTTGAACACCAATACCAATTGTTCTAAACCATTGGTGTTGTGTTTTTCCAGAATTTCAGAACACCAATAGCAACGGTTTAAAAGAATTGGTATTGTGTTTTTTCCAGAATTCCAGCACACTTATACCAACGGTTTAAAACTGTTGGTATTGAGTTTTTCCAAAACATCTGCATAGCAACCCCCCTCTAGAAGACCCTCCACTATAAAACTGCATAAAAAATATCACAATAACCACATACAGACTTAAAATAGTATAAAAAAAACCTAAAATAGCACAAAAAACATGCATAAAACCATCAACCTCTTCCAACCATGTCATGTACTACAATTCCCTATTTCAATCTTCATATGACAACAATCATCCGGTAGTAATTCATCACAACCCTATACAACCCCCCAACCAGCATAGCCCCCCGACCTCCCCATCAAATTCTAACAGGCAGAATAGCATGAGAAATACTTATTAGAGTAGAATAAGAGTTTGAAATTGGCTCATATCCCTTTTTCTTCTAATCCTAGATTTGGATATGTAATGATTTGTGATGAATTTTGCAATGAACATGTATTTTTTATAATAAATAGTGAAAATTTATTTTCATAGAAGTCTCTTCACTTATGACCCCATGAGTGAAACTACCCAACTCATGAAGAATAGTTTGCGACTATCGTTGATGAGTGTAAATTTCAGTTGTATTCACTTAAAATGATATCTTTTTGAATGAAAAGAGAGATTTTGAGTGGTTTCATCCACATCACGCCTCAGATTGAGGAGTGGATGACTATTACACATCAGATAAGACCCATGGATCATATTCCTATTGTTTCAACAGAATCCAAATGCATTTGGTCGGTTTTCCATATACCAGTTGTTTTTTTTTTCACTTAAAATCTGGTCCATTTCAAATAAAAGTGAGACAGTTTGAGTGGTACCGGCCACACCATGCCACATATTGAGGTGGGGTTTACTTTTACACGTCACAAATGACCCATGGACACTTTTCCTAAAGTATCAACAGAATCCGAATGTGTTTGGCCTATTTTTTGTATGCCAGTTGTTCTTTTTACTTAAACTGTTGTCCATTTTAAAAAAAGTGAGATACTTTGAGTTGTGCCGGCCACACCGCGCCTCAGATTGAGGAGGGGTGGACTCATACACATAAATAATGACCCATGGATCATTTTCCAAATGTATAAACACAATATGAATGTGTTTGTTCGGTTTTCCGTATGTCGTTTATTTTACTTAAAAGCGCATCCATTTTAAAAAAATAAAGACACTTTGAGTGGTAGCAGCCACATCGGCCCTCGGATTGAGGAAAAGATGACTTTTACTTGTGAAAAATGACCCATGTAAACTTTTCCTAAATTATCAACAGAATCCGAATGCGTTGGGTCAGTTTTCCGAATGCCAATTGTTGTTTTCACTTAAAATCTTGTCCATTTCAAAAAAAAGTGAGACACTTCGAGTGATACCAGCCACATCGTGCCTCATATTGAGGCGGGGTTGACTCGTACATGTCATATGTGACCCATGTATATTTTTTCTAATGTTTCAATAGAATTAGAATGACTTTGGTCAGTTTTCTGTATTGTCAGTTGTTGTATTCACATAAAATGATTTCTTTTTGAAAAAAATTTCAAATACATAATGGGGGAATAAAAGTTAATGATATTGAGGAAAAAAAGTTACATAATGAGTAACAGTCTATAAGGAATGAATGTTATAGAAAGAATAAATACGTGGGAACTAATGTTAAGAATTTGAGGAATGATAGTTACATAATGTGCAATATCAATTGTAATAAGATGTTATAGAACCCAAAATCGGATTTGTTTATCTAGTTTACAGAAATACAAGCAACCTAATAACTTTTGAATCCCTCTCTTGAAGCACCAGAACCATCAATTTAGCATAAAATCTAAGCCTAAATGCTTCGAAATTAATTTACATTATTCAGGATCAATTTTAGAGTACAACATATCTCTGTCATCAATGACTTAGTGATCAGGCAAAACTCATCAAATGAAATATCCAAGCAGGTACCATTTAGGGAGGGACATGATTTCCTTCATTCTTGGTAGCACTTCATAAGTACTAACTTTGAGAACTCTGACTTCATGGTCTACATCAAAATATTATAAACCATTATTATTTTTATCTTCTTATAGTATGTGTTGAGTTTTATAAGACATTTGCAATAAGTGAACCTAATTCCATTAGACGGCTAGAAAATATGTACAGAAATGGAAATATATCTAATAATACATAGGATTTATTCATAAATGGAAAGGACCATTATTTATTAAAAATGATACATTTATTGGCAATAATACCTTGAGATACAAATGCATTCACAATGAAGACACCCTCCCTAAAGGTCTGTTTGAAGAGGACATCATGAATGATCAATATTATGCACCTTATAACAATATTAGTTTCCAACCAAGGAGAATTTTTTATACAGTGTTTAAAACTCACAAGTTGGCCCAAATGAGATTCCACTTCAGCAATAACCATTTTGTGCTGACTTCATATCATACATCCCAGCAGAAGAGACCTGTCCTTTTCATTAAGTGAAGACCCATCACAAAAGAGACATTGAATTTTATAATAACCAAACTGTTGATTTCCCTGAATAATTTTCCACAATGTATATGCATAGCTAAGAAACAACTATCCTTGTTTAACTTCTACATTGTAATGGGTGCATTCCAACAATGAAATATCCCCAGTTTGACATACCTATCCTACCTCTTAATGAATGAAATTTGCAGCAACAATTTTATGGCCACCACCAATTCTCCCCATGCCATAAGAAACCCATGAAGATATTGTTCTCGGAATTAATACAATAGTAGAAGGCATAAATTATATTGGAACATGATTGAAAATTTATTCTCAAAAAATTGAAATAGTAATCCTGAAGTAACATACATTTACAATAATAAAAGGAAACAAAATCAATGAAACATGCAGAACCTCCCCCTCCCACCCCAGCCCCCCCTGCGCATCCCCTTCCCCCATCACTCCCCCTAGCCAACCTCTTCCCCCACACTACCCAACCCCTTCCCATAGTATCCCCCTCCCCCCTGCTTAGATCTCCCCCTCCCGTCCCACCCTGCCCATCTCTTCCATCATGTATAACATATCTTCTCCAAAACCTTTCCATGTTTCTTTCAACACAACCTAAGCTATGAATGATTGAAACATATGAGAAATCAACATGTATCTACTTTTTTAACTAGATATGATCAACATGTAAAAATATAGGTAATCCACTATCTATGATGGCTAGTATGATTTAAGGCTGGTTGATTTTACATAGCCCATTTAATCCACCAATAGGATCAACAACATTTGTCAATGAAAAAAAAACAGTACTACATCACGAGAAGTAATCGACCTGGAGAACATAATAAAATAGTAGTACATTATGTGAATTAAATTATAGGGAGAGAATCTGGCCATAAAAAAGTGGAAAACTTAAAAAACATTGAAAACAATAGTGGAAAATGTTATTAAAAACATGATGTAATACATTTGAAAACATACCAACCTGCCCATCCCCTACCCCTCTCCTCCCCTCCCCCCTGCACAAACATTTCCTCCAGCAGCCCCCTCCCTCCTGCCATCACCCAGCCCCTCCCCTATCGTCCCCTCCCCTCCCCTTCCTTGCCCTCCCCTCCAACCTACCCAGCCCCTGCCCCTCCTCTACCCTCCCACCCTGCTCACCCATTTCCCCCAGCATCCCCTAACCCCCCCTCTCCTACCCCCTGCCCACCCATTTCCCCCAGCTGCCGCCTCCCCTCCCCTCCCACATCCCAACCTCTTCCACCGGCACCCCATACCTCCTTCCATCATCCTACTCTCCTCGACCATCCCCTCTCCTCCCCCTGCCCACCCTTTTCTCCCAGCAGCCCCCTCCCCCTACCAAAACTTTTCCCCCAGTAGCCCCCTACCTCCTGCAATCACCCAGCCCCTCCCCTACCCTACCCTACCATCCCCTCCCCTTCCCTGACCTCCCCTCTAAACTACCCAGCCCCAGCCCCTCCCCTCCCCTCCCCCCTTCCCACCCTTTTCCGCCAGCAGCCCCCTGCACCCCCCCTCTTACCCACCCTTTTAACCCAGTAGCCCCCTCCCCTCCCCCCTACCCAAACTCTTCCCCCAACACCATACCATTCATGATATATGTTTACATGAAGATACAGTAATCTTTAAAAATAACAACACATACTATGTATGGCTAATAGGGAAACACTTTAATATGAAATTCATAAATATGTATAAGAAATTTCATAAAACAGTATGCATGATAAATATGAAAACACTTCAATAAGAATTCCAGAATTTAGTTGGCATACCCAAAATTCCCAGAAGATATACCATTACTAAAACATAAATCATCCCTTGAATGGAATGGAAATTCAAAAATGGCATGATTCACTTCAAAAAACACAAAAATAAGAACATAATCAATAATATTTCAAGTGATTGTTTTTTAACATTAGGATGACTATATTAACTTATCAAACCAGATATCATATAGGGAATCATTTATTTCATTCTAATTCCAGATATAAATCTATTCATATTAACCTACAATGGGGACAATAAGGAATATGGAAACCATTTTTCATAATCATTAGGGAAGCAGTTATTCATAAGAAGTCATTTAAAACCCTGTTTATGAGAAATTGGGAAATAATTGTATAAGAAAGTGGAAGAGATGGTTTGGATGAAAGGTAAGAAAACAAAATGTGTATAGAAAAGGAATTATATCTGAAAATATGGTTTAGTTATCTTAAACAGGGTCTACTTTTAAATGAGTATAGTACATGTAAATAACACAATCTCATATATAACTCCTAATAATGAATGGGAAAAATGTATAGGTGACACCTGAAATCATTGAAGCACAAATATGATGTTTAATAGTTGCAGGGTTTTAATATTCTTTCACTAAATAAAAGATTACTCTGGATTTGAAACATTATATATACAATCAATAGTGTTGGTCCCAAGTAATGTTTTCATAAAGCATTAATACATAAGTATTATTAAATGGTTTTTGCAGCTACAACAAAGAAAATACAATATTTCTTGTGATAAAGTGTCTAAAAAAAGTGCAGAAGGATCCTTTCTTGAAATATTTATTACCAACACAGCTCCCAGAAATAGTGAAGTGTGAAGGCATTAAGGAAAAGGTGCATTGGGAGAACATGAGATACCTGAACAGAGGACGAAAAATAAATCTACAATCATGACCATCGTATGATCAAAACTATAATGTACAATTACTACTTTCAAAAGAAAATTTATTTGCATATGATTATTCCACGCATGTTACTATCCGGCATAAAACTATCATGCATAAATGACATAAAATGCACTTCTATTGGAAAATGACATAAACATGAAATAAATGGAAAACTAAGAAAGCTAAGTAATACAAAATAGAAAAATGGGTATCACAGTACCAAGGAATACTAAAGGTCTAGGTAGTAGACTACTCATAAAATAAGAATCAAGTTCAAAAAATAGATCTAATAACAACATCCCTATGAATTAGAGGAAAACCCCACAGTGGAAAACCAGGTTAAAAAATAAAGAGTTATACAAAATTCAAAAATGTAATGGATCAATCTGCCCCTGACCACCATCACCATCACCAATGTCATCATCGACCTCATCCTCACCGCCAACTCTGTCCTCATCGTCGTCCTCATCATCGTCCCCATGATCATCGTCAGTCTCATCCTCGTCCTTGGCCCCATCCTCGCCCTCAGCCCCATCCTTGCCCTCGACGCCATCCTCACCCTCATCCTCACCCTCGTCTTATTCAGCATCCTCGTCATCACCAGGAATGTCATCATCTCGACCACCACTAGAGCTTCCACCTGGTGCATTGGATAATGCACCCATCGATGACATAAATGTCTGATGAGACGCTCTGGCCTGTGGTGGAAGTGACGAAGATAATGCTTTCATCAGTTTCATAAATTCTTTTTCCCTCGTTTGAACTTGTACTTCCATCTCTCTGACCCTTTTATCAGATTGTCTTGCATTCTCCTTGACCAGATCCAACTCGGTGAAACCAGAATGGATACCTAGAGAGGACCAATACCTCATCGGGACTATATTCTTACCAGGTTGGCAGCGTACTCGACCAGAGTGCTCCTCTCCCAAAACCTGATATAAATGATCGTGTGGACCAAAATTGTCATGATCCAGGGAATCAAGAGCCTATAATGAATCCTGTTAAATATACTATTAGATTATTAAATTTCAAAATAGATATTAAACCTTGAAATAAACAAATTAATACTTACAATATTTTCTTGGGTCGGTTTATTTACCGCAGTTCCATCTTTTTTTCTTCTACTCAAGAAAAACAATTTTGATCGAGGGATACATACTTAAATATTAAATTTTTGCTTCTGTAATGACATTAAAACAATATAAAGTGAAAATATAATCATATATTCAATATTCAATAAATCACATAATTTATGTAGGAAACAATAAAAAGGGAAAGTCCTAAAGAAAAATTATAAAGAACTATATCGTACCAGCTGCTTGTCATGATCAGAAATAGTTGTGCGCCCCAAAGTGTGGAGGTATTGCTTTGAATCAATGATTTTTTGTTTTATTTCTGATGATTCCTAAATAATGTTTCATAATAAATAAGATTACATTAATGAAAAATATGAAAATTCTCATTTAAATACCTCAAATGAGATAAATACATTAAATTTGGCAGTCGCCCAATGGGTAATCATTTGGCGATATTTATCTATCGAGCAGTCACCCATGATAGGTAATGTATCTAACTCAGTGCCCACTCTATCACACCATCCAACATAAATTTCATTCTTATAAGATCTCCAAATCTCTCTTAAGTCTTTTAAATGCACTGGTTGTGCACCTTCGCCATCAGGAAAGTTAATCCAAAGCTGAAACCCAATATATTTGTTCATATAAATACAAATAAATACTGCATTAAATCCAATAGAGTTTTTAACCATATTTGTGCACACACATTATCTTCGACTTCGTGTGGCAGATGTCTCCAAGAGAGAGGGCAGACCGGAATGATATCAGAGTATTTGGCTAGAATCACCAAAAAAACCCGACATTCCTGCCCAGATTTCTCAATCATTTGTCCATCAACATTGTATTCAACCATCAACTGTGTCTGGTGGTTCCATACCACGCAAAAGAGAGTACGCCCCTCCCCTAACTCCTATATGTAGATGAATCTGTTATTTAAAAAAATAATATCAGTACAAGTTATAATAAAAATAAATTTTGTTATAAAAAATTGATAGGGTTATATAAATATAAGTGTGGTATTCAGATCAATGGTTGTCATTGGATGTGCAGAAGCTGAAGGAATATCCTGTACAGGTGGGGTGTCCCTCAGTGTATGCTCCTCAGCCACATACTGTGTCACAGCAGGACTCGAAGAAGGTGGAATATAATAGCTCAGAGATAATGAACCAGAAGCAAATGATGATGCCATAGACGTCTAGCCAACTGGTAGTGTAAAAATCGGAGGTCTAAATATCCTGTGTGTCCCTGAAGACACATCGAGATGAAAATGGGGAGAAGAAGATATGTTTTTGTTAGTGGATCATCTATCTCTCGCCCCACGAGCCCTCGTACCACCGGCCTCAGTACCGGGACCACTAGATGATCTTCCATCTCTGACACCACCCCCCTCCTACCACCAACCTCTCTACTGGGAGAAATATCAGGCTCCTCATCAGGTATCTCTCATCTAGGGGGTCGATCCTGAAAAAAAGTTTAACACAAAAGTAAACACAAGATATTATAAGTTATTGAAATATTTATATTTGAAATAAAATACTCAGAACATGGATGAGTGTAGGAACACCAATCTGTATCATGCGATGATTATTATCTGTCATATTTTTCTGTCGCGTCTCTTCAATGGGTGTCATTTCCTGCAATGAAATCAAATATGGAAGTAATTATAAACAGATAACTAATCCGTAACCCAAAAAACAAAATATAGAAAACAATTTTTTATAAAAAACATAAAGTAAAAGAATATTTATGTTGGTTTGAAGGTATGTACTAGGATAAACACTCTGAATGATGTAGGTGAAACATGTAAGTGAGAACATGACTATATGATTAAATATATTTCCCACCACACCTTCAGGTTCAAAATCAACTCTAACAATTGAGCTATTTGCGTCATCATAAGTAATAAATGGATTGCTTGCAATTACAGTAGGGATCGTTTCAAATTCATCAACACCATAATCAAAAACATGTCTCGGATTTACTTCAATAATTGCACCAAATTTAGGATCATGATGATCTTTGACATAAAAAACTTGTTTCATCATTGATGCCAATACATATGGTTCATTTGTGGCAAGAGTGCGAGTCATCTCAATAACTCAAAATCCCCAATCATCAATAAAGGTTCCTTGCCACATCATTGAATCAAACCATTGAAATTTCATCATCGTGACTCGACCATGCGAGTAATAATCCAAAATTATTATTTTCTCCATGACTCCATAATAAGCATCATTTTCAGAATGACGTATAGTATCTGATGAACTGGCATAACAGTCTGTTGTGGTAGTTAGCATAACACCAATATGTTTTGTTCTCATGATTTTTTCTCGTTCAGTGATTATAAATTTGTATCCATTGATCACATGTGATTTACAAGCACGAACCATGGTATTAGGACCAAAAGCCAAAGCTCTTACTTCCTCAAAAACGGAGTCTTCATGGAAACTCGATACCTGAAATATAAAAAAATAGTAAACTTAATTAAATATTATTTTTATTTAGTTATTAAAAAAATATTTTTACCTTCAATTTCAACCAATTAGAAAACCCTTTGCTATGTTAAGTATCTTTCCTTCTCAAAGATAAAGAAAGATGATTTCTATATCAATTCTTTATGTTCCTTGTATATAAAAATAATAATAGTTTAACAAATATTTAAAATTTAAAGAGATAAGATAAGAGATACATGTAAAATTTACTTATTTGATATACTCATCGAACAAATCACAATTGAACAACACTGTGCTATGTGTCATCTATCGCTCTTCAAGGCCTATTGTCATCAATGTATATGATCCCGGAATTCCTCCTGTCTGAGGAAGTGATGGAAAACTGGGTTAAATTTTACCATATTGTTCTTCATTATTTCTCATTGGTCTATTTATTCTCTTAGTAAGATCAGACAAATACATTGAGCAGAAATCCATACATTCTTGAGCCAAGTAACAGTTCACAATAAAACCTTCGGGATAATTCATCTTCCGAACATATGATTTCAATGTGCATCTGTTTATTTCAGTTGGATACATTAAATGTAAAGCAACAGGTCCTCCAAGAAGTATTTCGGTCAGAATATCGATAGTCAGATGCAACATACATGTAAATAATGATGGAGGGAATATTTTCTCTAACTCACACAAAATTAATGGTGTCTCTGCCAATAGTTTTTACAACCAGGATTTTGACAACCTCTTAGCACAAAGATCTCTAAACAAACAGCATGACCGAATAACTGAGACTCTAACATTGTTGGACAAGAGATGTCAGATTTTTATTAGAATCAACACATGCAAAAGGACATGGTAATCATGAGTCTTCAAAGATTTCAGCTTCAACTCTTTTCTGATGACCCATTTTGATATATTTTTTGAATAGCCATCAGGAACTGTAATAGTCTCTAGCACTTCCAGAAAATGATTTTTTCAGCAGGTGTCATCACATAAGAAGCACATGGAACTTGACATTTATTTTCACTGATTCATACAGGATGCAATTGTGGTCTGATCCTCTAATCTACCAAGTCACGCCGAGATCATATATCATCTTTTGTCTTCCCCTTGACATTTAGAAGAATCGAAAGAAACATTTCACGTATATTCTATTCAATGTTCATTACGTCTAAGAAATGACATAACAAGTTGTTTGACCAATACGACAACTCAAAGAATATACTCTTCTTCATCCAATTGTAACAGGTATCATTGGAAACATTTTTCCTCTTTCTAGACATCATTACACCCTTCCCAAATGAATAACTGAAATCTATAAATTCATTAAGCACATCAGTTCCAGACATACACTGAGGGGGATCTTCATTCTCTATGGTATTGTCAAATCTTTGACTATTGTTTCTATATGGACGGTTCATTGGAAAGAATCATCGATGTCCCATAAAACGAAAACTACGACAATATTTCAGTCTTCTCGATCGAGTATTCTTCATATAAATAGGACATGCCAATTTTCCTTTTGTGCTCCATCCAGACATCATTGCATATGCAGGAAAATCATTGATCATCTACATAAGGGCAACACGCATCTAAAATATTTCTTTTAAACATGAATTGTATGTGGGCACACCCACATCCCAAGGAAGTTTCAACTCTTTTATTAAAGGTTGAATGTATACATCTATATCATTGTTGGGATCAGAAGGGCCATATATCAGTATACTCAAGAAAGTGTAAGGATTTTTCATGCACAACCAAGGGGGAAGGTTATAAATGTGTATGGAAACTGGCCATGTGCTATGTGAAGTAAGCATCTGTCAAAATGGATTAAAATCGTAAAATGAAAGACCCAATCTCACATTACGCATGTCGGTTGCAAATTCAAGATATTGAGCATCAAATATCTTCCATGAAAATCAATCTACAGGGTGAACCAATTCTTCATTATGCTTTTTTCTCTCGGTGTCATGCCATCGCATGTTTAAGGATATTTCATCAGACATGAAAAGGTTCTGTAATCTAGGGATTAATGGAAAGTGCCGCATTACACTTTTGTGTCACACCAGATGGGGTTCCATCATCTTTTAGCTTCCATCGAGAGGTTCTAAATTTGATACAATCATTTCTTTCAGCAGTTTCCTCCCAAAATAAGTTGCAATCATTCTGGCAAGCATGAATTTTTTTTGAGAATCCAAGTTCATCAACTAACATCCTAGACATATTGTGGTTTGATGGAATATCTGCATCATCTAGAAATAAGTCCATAAAGAAGGTAAGAATGTAATCAATTGCAGTATTTGAAATCCTATACATAGTTTTTCCATGAAATAATCAGATTAAAAATTCCAACTTTTTCATTTTACCACATTGCCGATATACTGGATTCGTCGTAGCATCATTCATTATTTTCACACTATCAACATCATCAGTTTCATTGGATGCATCATGTGTGCTTGTATCGAAGTCTTGTTGGATGGACATCCTTTCCTTCTCATGATGCTGAATATATGGAAACCGATCATATATCAAACTCTCTAATTCAGTCCAATCATTTGGATCATCAACATTTTGAGATTCCATTTTCTCTCTATTGTGATACCACACATAATAGTTTGTTTGGGAACCATATTTGGTTATATGATAGCTAACTTCTTCATGACTCAACCAATGTCTTCCAACACAATTAAAACATGGGCAGTGTATGCGACCACTATCTGAAGCCTTGTCAAATGAAAAATCTAGAAATTTGTTCAAATTATTTTGAAAATTGGTTGAAATTCGATCAGTTTCGTACATTCAATTTCTGTCCATTCTATAAAAAAATTACAATAAGTAATTTCAAAGAAATTCAATTATATTGAAGTTTAATCAAAAAAATATTTAGGTAAATGAAAATTGTTTACATTATATAAAATCATAACTGACACATTACACTATATAATAATGATATTAAGAAATAAAACAAAATAAAATGTATATAAGAAAATAAGATTCATAATTTCTAATGCCTATATTCATGGATTTCCCAATAATATATTGGAAGTTGATCAAGGAATACATAATCTTTAAGGATCCTGTTTGTAGTACATGAGCTTTATAATTTAACTTCTTCAGGGAGATCATGATGAGGAGTAGCATGAGGATCAGGGGAGTGGATGGACAGTCCGAGGGGGTGCGGGGTGTCCAGGGGGTGTGGGGTGTCTGGGGGGTGGTGGGGCCGTCTGGGGGGTCGGAGGTGTCCAGTGGGTGGGGGATGTCTAGGGGGTCGGGGTGTCTAGGTGGGCGAGCTATCCGCGGGGGTAGTCAGGCTGTCCAATGGGTTAAGGGAGTCCAGGGGGTGGGCGGGCTGTCCAAGGAGGTGAGTGGGGTGTCCAGAGGATGGGTGGAGCTATCTGGGGGGTGCGGGGTGTCTAGGGGGTGGGTAGGCTGCCCATGGGGGTGGCGTGGCTGTCCAGGGGGTCTAGAGTGTCCAGGGGGGTGGGCGGGCTGTCTAGGGGGTGGGCGAGCTGTCCACGAGGGTGGTCGGGCTGTCCACGGGGGTGGTGGTGCTGTCCATTGGGGTCAGGGGTGTCCAGGGTGTGTGGGGGGGGGGGGGGGGCTTTCTAGGGGTCGGGGGGGCTTTCTAGGGGGTGGGGGAGTCCGGGGGGATGGGGGTGTCCGGGGGGTGGTGGGCGGGCATCCGGGGGTGGGGTGGGCGGGCAGTCATCAAGGGTAGTGATAGGTGTGAAAATTGTACACCTAGAGTTTGATGAGGAAATACTTATGAGGATGGATTGGAATCTTGGTAGGTTCTTAGAGAAGGATGGTCACTCTTAGTATATAAAATTTATATGAAATGTTTTAAGGAAATATAATTATCATACTGGGAACATGTCTATAAGGTGATAAAATTATATTTTCACAGATGTAAGATGTTATTTTATGGATTTTTTGGACGAAATGAATCATAATTAGTTAATAGAGATGAAGAAGTTCTCTATAACAAATATTAGGAAAAACTGATCTGTTACAGGAAATTTTGTTGCTTTCTATGAATTAATATCCTTAAAAATACCATTAGTAGTGGTTCATATAAAGAATCATTCCCAGGATTGTGTTTATGAGTATATGTGGTTATTATTATTTTTTCCATGACTTTTGGGTTGATAAACACTATAATTTATTTCATAGATCTCATGAATATGATTTTTCATCCATATAATGTCTCATTAATCATTATATTTATTGATGAAATGAAAATATAGTTTGTGAAATTATTTTTTAATGATTGACACTGTGACATATTAATGATTACAATTCAGTAAAATTTTATTTATAAAAATAATTTTGTGTGTCAATATTGGATACAAAAGACTAAAAGCTATTGAAATTAGAGAAGCACCAAGATTTTGGTCTATCTCAATCTCAATTTAAACATCCAGTCAAGGGGGTATCATCAAAACCTCCTCACAAAAAACAAAAACAAAAACCCTAACAACCTTGGTATCCTCCAACATAATAGCTTTAATCTATTCTATAAAAGTATGAACAATCACATGAACTAGGTGGTCCACATATCAACATCCCCCTAAAATTCCCACTCAATAACAAAAAATACATTGTTTCTATCCACATATGATTACACAACCCTCCTTCAGAATCATTTGATGACAATATGGAAGGAATATAACTAGTTGGTTCATTTGATGACATAGTTTAGGTATATTTATATGAAAAGAATACCCCCACAGTAATCATGCAGCACTATCATCAGTCTAAACCCCTAGAACATATAAAATAAGCTAGTATGGAAATTTACAAAAATATTTAATACCATAAGAATAAAAATACTCTCTAAATATAGTTTGAGAGGATTTAATGGTGTGTGTGGAAAAAAAATTATATTAATTCAATTTAAATGAATATGGAACAAATGAGGGTTTACAATACACTAAGAGTACCTCAAACAATCTTAAAACACTATAGAGCCACATATTCAACTTCATGAAACAGGACATGGAAATCATACCTACGTCTTTACTGATGACCACCTAATTAGAACACTCTATTTATAGTTCTTGAATACAAGTAACAAACTATGTTTGGTCTCTACCAACTCAATCACCCCCTTTCAGATCATAATCTTGTTTCCCCTTACACTAAAATGGTATAACTGGAAGATACTTCTAATGCTGGTCCTAAACCATTCATTCTCCACAAAAGAATGATCAAAGAACCATTATACACATTTTAATGATGATATAAGCTCATCACATATAGGTTAAATAACAACAGAAACAAAAACACATACACATCAAAATCAAAACAAAAAATTGAAATATTAGAAAATTTTTAATAAAAATATGGTACCAATTAAGAAAATACCAAATTTAGGATAGGTCTGATAAGATTCAGAATGAGATTCAACACCTTGGATGGGATGGAGGAATAAGAAGTTGAAGGAGCTCGAAGGTCACCAAAATGCTCCCACCGAAGGAGCTCCAAGATAACATGCTCCCGTTTAGGGTTTTGTATCGTGAATGGCAGAGAGGACGAGCCGCTGTTAATTTGGGGGAATGTTTTACCAACGGTTTTTAATAAACGTTGGTATATATCATCTGACCAAACCTATAACAATGGTTCCTTGTAACTGTTGGTAAAATCTTCCCTGAACCACACCTATACCAACGGTTCAATGAGAATCATCAGTAAAACTCCCCTAAACTACATCTATACCAATGTTTCATTATAACTATTGGTGAAAGCTCCCACAAACACACTTACACCAATGGTTCCTTAGAACCGTTGGTAAAAGCTTCACTAAACCATCCTTTACCAATGGTTTCATGAAACCGTTGGTATGGAAGTGTGGGGAAAAACCCACATTCCAGTAGTGAAAATTATTTTCTATTGGGAATTGATCGATTATAACTCAACATTTCCTTCATAGAGCCACACCCCTTGATGATCTAATTGAATCAAACACAAGAACCTCCTTGTTCTCTATCACCACAATCCAATTTACCAAATTACATTCCCTAGGTAAATCCATGTCTGAAAAGAAAGATATCCAACCAACATGAATGTGATGAAAGGTAACAACATCCCCTGAAAATGTAAGATTTCCTAACTAATGAAAAAATCTCCTCTGAAAATAAATGGTGTGAATGAAATGTGAGAAATAATCAATAATTAACATGAATTGTAGTGAGTAGTGACCATTGTAATTAATTCAATTTATGAAATAGAATGGGTTTCAAATTTCAACAACCGTAACCATTAAGCTAATTTCATAACAATATTCCACTCTATCAACAATATTGAACATACCTATAGTTTTTGGACATGTTATGTAAGCACATCCATAGGGATTATAAAAATATAGATCTCAAGAAATTGAAATTTTTTTCATGATCAATACCATAGGCCGCACTATATCACCCATAATGAGTTTGAAGCATATTAAAATAGATCCATAGAACATGGTGGTGACTAAATTCTATTGGTCTGTAATATGGAAAATTCAAATGGTCTTTAAAAAAAATACATTGATCAACTTATTGGTCTAATACTAACTTCTACCTATAACTCGAACAGCTTCACTATATAATAGAGCTTCACTCTGAGTCATAGTGAGGAGTCCCCACTATCATGAAGCATCTGTTGCAAAAAAATTGGAAAATATGATCCTTGATTGAAACATCTATTTTTGGTAACCCTTATTGTAAATAATTTTTTGTTCACCTTGGTAGCCACACCAATTACAATATCATGGATCTTTAATACATGAATTACTATAATGACCAGGTTACCCACAGTAAAAGAACTCATGATTAATGTTTTTTACCCAAGAATACTATACCTACTCAACCAACCCCTTTCATCCAGTCAGCATGACATCATAATTTGAGATCACTATGAATGAGTAATTTTTCTATTTATATTGTATTTTTAACTCTACATCATATAACTCGGATATTTCTAGCACCATTAGGTAAGAGATCTGGTAAAATGTAGATATAATAGTTCTAAGGTTAGAGAGAAGAAATATATTAATACAATGATCCTTAAGAGATTCTTAATGAATAGATTTGGTGAAATAATTTCTAAGCATGAGAATTTCGAAGAATTATATTTATCCATACAGTAACCCTCATTGAGAGCAATGAGATTAAAAATTTCTCCTTCATTTCCTTAAGATATATCCATTTAATTAAGTCAAACTTTAATAATTTCCAATATATTATTTCATGAAAAATGGGAGGATCTAAAAATTCCCCCCACACTCAATAGGACCCTCATGTAAAGAAATGAATTACATGACCATCAGTGCTACATTACACTCAATGTAATCTCATATCCCATTATTTAGGCTTATTAAAATCCATAAGAGAACCTTATTCAGCTATATATAAGGATGGAAAACTATCAATGAAATCCTAAATGGTTTTATGGAATTGGAATTATTCGAATCCACCACTCAATTCATAGTTTGTGAAGTGTAATTTACTAGAAAAACATATTTTGAAAAACAAAACGTAATAATTTAAAAGAAATTATAGAGAATGAAAATTCATTAAATAATGCATTATTTTTCAGATTATGATAGAAATCATGGAACAGAGGCTGATCAAATAAATCCTAAGAAAAAAATTCACTAAAAATCCATAATAATTTAAATGAATCTTGTGAAAACATTAATCAATAAATATCCATCCTAAAAATAAACACGATTTTACAATATATAAAACATTATAATTTCCCTAAAAATGTGAAATGTTAATTTAATCTATTTCAAAATTTAGAAAATAAACTTCTTGTACATGGATATTTTTCTTGGTTTCAGAACAATATTCCTATTTTCAAATTTCAAATCCATTTACATTTTATATATATTTTTAAAAATGCTTCATTTTAAAAAAATCCCCAAACAAATCATAAAATATCATTTAAAAATAAATTTTAAAATGTACACCCTTTTTATATCACATGATTATGTAACTGAATTTATTTAAATGAAATACAAAAATTAATTTAATACATATATTCTTATTTAAAAAGTATTTAAAATCTCCTCTAGTGGGATTATAATGAATCAACTACACAAAAAATGAAAATATATACTCCCATTCACATCTATATAAAACATCAACCTATAAAATAACATGTCAAACATGAATAACATTTGAGAGAAATGGAAAAGGTTATAATATTAGGTTAGATTAAAAGTATGCATTGGGTGGTTTAAGGGATTATAAACCACACACACACACACACTATAATGATTATTTTATTGAATTCCAACTAAATCTCATTGATTCTATAGAGATTACCAGACTATGAATGAATTGTTCAATTCTGGTTATCCCTCTATTATATCTAAAAAATAATTATTGATTAAAAAAATATAATATAATATCATCATGAATCCAAATATCATTATCATTATGAATCAAATAATTCAATTGAAATACTGAATTCCACATATTCCACAGTATCTCGTGTGTTATTGTAAAAAGGGGGTGATTGAGAACCCATTTTGAAACTAATTATTCACTCTTGAAGGAATCATAATAATTCTTGTAACTTGATTCTCCCTAAATAATAAAATATAATTGAAATAAAATATATTCTATTTGGAATTGACCCAGTTTTTCAGTGTTTTAATGAACCATCCTAGTGTACCCTCTAATCCTATATATAAACTAATAAAAAATTGAAAGAAGGGGATTCATGATCTCCAAGGCATAGATAAATATTAATTGGCATCAAAAAAGAAAATTTGTAAATTATTATTCCCAAATATAAGAATAAATAAATTAATTATAACTATAGAAACATCATCATATAAATAAATCAATATAACCATTATATGATCAAGGAGAAGATATAAAATTTTGAAGTGGACAAAAAATACCAAAACCCCTCTCCATGTATTTTATGATTACATACCATGTCCCAACAATCCTTTCATAATCTAATTAATAAATATAACATAAAATAAATCCTAAATTACATAATATCCTTCCCTAATAACATAAATACTCTAATCAACAATCGATACAAGAATAGTGTGAGAAAAAAAGTGTACCAGGATTTCTCCAATGAGTCCATAAAATTAAACATATGGTAAATAAGATATTTTAAAATGGAATATAATAAATTGAGTACACGGATTTAAATTTTATAATATAAAATTAAATCTATCAAAATCAGATCACAACAACTCTCTGATTAAAATAGTAATTTTATTCATTTCAAAATCATTAACAATAATAGAGTTAAATGTAAAGTCATTCATCATTTTTAAATCCAAACCATTTCATGAGATGAATTTAATTTTAGATAAATAAATTGATATGAACATGAAATTCATATAAATAATATAACTAAGGGATAATATTTTTGATTCAAGGTGAAACATATATTTAAATAATTAAATTAGTAATTTTTATAAATAAAATCAAGAAACTCTACTTTCATTTAGTAAAAAAACATTATATTGTATTTAGTATAAAGTATTAATATTTAATGGTCATGACAAAAATAAGATATAAAGTCTACTATTTTCTATATAATAAATAAATCTATTCTGGATACTGAGTTTACATTAAGTCTTAGGGTTTATCAAGCAATAAAATTCCCCTCGTGCGCGCACACCCACTCTCTTTCAATAATGAAATTTCATATAGGAACACTGAAATTCTATAAATATTAACTAGTATCCATGTGAGTACATCATAACATCATAAATCTTGTTCATCTCATCCAACTACTCATGTTATAATGAAAAATAAAAAGAGGTGACTGTAAACAACTAATTACAAGGATCATAAACAGAATCCTAATCAGTTTCATTATTTATTCGTGAAAAAAAATATCTCATTCTAATTCATATCAACATATCATGAAATAACTCCATTAATTCTAATAATTCCATTTTTTCACCAAAAAATGAGAATTACATGAATGAATAAACTCTCATCAATAAATTATTACTATAGAGTACTATAAAATTGTTTAAAGTGGGCAGGCAAAACAAAATCAATTTTAATTAAAAACCTTTTATACTAATTAACTCTCAAATTAGTAATCATACCCACTACCATTAAAAATTCATCATCAATATTTTAAAATTAAATAAAAATGAATTTAATTCAAAAACCTATAAATAATTCAAAAAAGGCCCACAATAAAAATTGATTGATGAGTTTTAAAAAAATTTGTCTACACCCTTTTCAATAAGAACAAGTCAATCATTTAAAATATCCCAAAAACCCACATTTAATATGTAACACCCCGACCCCAGTTACCCAAATTCGGTGCATTATTACATAACATTGGCATGATCACAAGGGATCAAATCCTGAATGTTCGATTAGTTTAGTAGCCTTTAAAGTACTACATTACATCATGAAATAAAATCATCAACAAAATTTTGTCCCCATTGATCAAACTTATATACATCGAATATCCCTTCAGGTCAACCATAAAATATTTCATCACATACTAGGGAAAATAAAACATAGATAGGGGTGATATCAGATAGCCAGTAATGATAACAACATAGCCGAAACATTCATAAATAAGTATAAACAATTACAGCAATGTATAATGCAAAAAAATCATTTTAAATATAAACTTCAGTATAATATGGAAAAGATAAAATCAAAAAGTTCCATATAAATATTCACATGGATATTCTTTTAGATAAATAATCTCATTCAATATCAATAACCACATTCATAATGATGGAATGCATAATGGCAGACTTTTTAACCACATAGTCAAGGCCTCTTACCAAGTCCACAAATAAGATTTTTTCAAGGCCTTAAGCCAAGACACTAGTTTGTCCCATGAGACCTACTGATGAATTGAGGATCTATAGTTAGCTCCACCTGTCACTTACTAAGTCCAATAAATTCCTCATATGAAAATGTTAAAACATAACATAATCAATCATATTAAATCATGCATAGGAAGTATCAATACATTATCTATAAACAATGATTGGTGTAAAAATAACACATCAACAATCAAACATATCACATAACCTTCAATAATATATGGATGATTTTTATCATAATAAATAAACTTTAAACCTATTCTAAATCAATTAAAGGATGTTTACATAGATTAAATGAATTTTTTTTGAGAGAAATATCACTTTTTATTTTGAAATCACTTAGAAGTCATGTAATTATAAAAGAGAAAATTTATTGTGAAAATATTCTTAAAATCTTGTAAGATATGCTTCGAAGGTGTTATAAAGGCAAACAAATAGTTGTAACTTCCATTTAAGTTAAGAAATCATTCTTTCTTTATGTTTTTCGAAAAGGTTATAAAGGACCTTATTTGGAAAATGATGGAAAGAGACATTTTTAAACATTTTATAAAAATTCATGCAAGGGTATAAATGAATTTAACCTATATTCTATGAAAAATTAAAAAACAAATTGAAATAAATTTTTATGAAAACACATATGTGGATGATAAAGGGGTCCCAGTATCTACTTACATATTAACAACCTTAGATAAGTAAAGAGATTATAAAATTAACCCTTACCTTGCACTTTCCTTGGTCGAGGGTACGTTAACCTCCTGTATAATAGTTAAATAGTTTTTATTAAATTAAAAAATATCTATAAACATAAATATTATTTCATATATGATCCTCTAATATTTCTTTGTTAATAATATTTTAGTAGTATCATCGTTTCAGGTTTTAACTGATCTGTTTTCCTTTATATGAATGGTTATGTAAGCCATGTTTGTTTTGGATAGGATGTATAGTATAAATATCCAGAATAATATTAAGTTTTTAAAAATTATTTTTAATCATAAAATGGAAATTTTTCTTGAATGATTAATGTTGGGGAATGAATCTCATCGTGTTCATGGAGACTGTAATCCGTACATACACATGAGTGAAAATATCATTATATTTATGGTGAAATCATATTTAATTAGATGGTATATCATATATAAAGAATAATTAACATTATATATTTATTATTTAAATTATTAATATTATAACACCTCAAGATTCTATGGTACATTTCTGTTTAAATAATGCAATAGATTTCATTATACACAATATCGAGATTCTAACACACCTCGACCAATAAAACTAGCTTTTATGAATAGTAATACCCACTTTTTGTAATTTAGTAAATTTTATTTTCCAAAATTGACATCATTTTTGAATTCATAATATCTAATTTATCTTGAGGTGAATTTTTAGTATTTTTCTGAAAACTTTCAAGTTTTGATGAATAGTGAAAAACACTACATTATTGGTTAAAACCGACTTTTTATTTAAATAACTATTTATTTTATTTCATTTTATTTTAGTTCAAAATAGGTACATAATAAATACATATGTTCAATTTAATTCATTTTATTCATTTTATAATAAGTTTAGACATATAAAAATTGTATTGATCTTTTTACCATCTTTTACCCACCTCCTAGGAGCATTTGCAAATTTGCATAAAACATAATTTTACCGCTTATGTGAGATTAATTTAATAAAACTAAGAGACATGGTTAATATCAGTATGTAAAATATGGTTAAATAAGATGAAAATAATTTATGGATAATAGTATCTTTTGACATTTATTTACCATGGTTAAAAGTAAATAGGGAAATTAAGATCCAAAATGATATCATAATTACCCTAACACATGTCCTAATTCTATTGTATAAGTACAAATAGACCAAGAACAACCAAATGAATAAGATATGATTTTTTTGGTCCACTTGGATTATTTTAGGAACTTTTATTATTATTTTATTTAAAGAACAGTTAAAAGAGTTAAATTCGATGTTTAATAACTAAACCATTTTTAACATAGGGTTACACACAATATAAGTTCGACTATAAAAATTCATTAGAAATATAAAAATATTTTCTATATAATGGTATTTTATTTAAATTTTTTATACATTATATAATTTAATTTATTTTTGATGCAATGATGATGCAGTAATTACCTTATTAATAAAATGTTAAATTAATTGATATAATAAATATCCAAATAAATGTAAATTGATACTTATGCTAAATTATACTAATTTTATAGTGTAATGTGACATGTTAGGGTTAGTTAAATAAACATTATTCAAAGTTTTAATGTATTTATGACTTTCAAAAAAATTAAATACCAAAGAGTGTCGAAATTGACATAATTGAGTTTTTAAAACAAATAATATATAATTAATTGATATAATATTCCTAAAAATATAAGGATCCACCAAAGGACATAGATAAGGTTAAATATATTAATAATTAATCACATGGGGTTCTCTTTTCTTGTTATAGTAAGTTTATTAACTATATAATATAAAAATAAAAAGAGATATGGTAAATGTAAAACTATTTAACAAAAAGTAAAATATAAAAGATAAGGTTAATATGATGTCCTAAACCAGTATAAAACCTATTGGTTGAGAGTTTTTCAATACATCCCCACTATAGAAACTAAATAACTCATTTTGAATCAATTAGAGAATGAAAATTATTTCACTATAAAATATTATTTCAATACTTTTCCAAAAGTGACCCTCACCTCGATTATAAAAGGGAACTTCCCCTTCTATTAATTTCACATATCCAAATCCATTTGGCTCGGCCAAAACCTACCCAAATATCCTCCCAACCCCCCTAAAACAATACTAGAGGCATTACTTTGGTCATAAATCCAACATGAGGAGCCCTTTGATCAAATCAAAAAGAAGAACCCGAAGAAGATGTAAATATTTCATCTCCTCTATCTAGTTCTTTTTTTCTTCCACTTCCTATGTATTTTTTTTCCTTTATAAAATTATTACTCCAATATCTTATATATAATGTAATGTTATTATAAAAATGTTACAACCATATTAATTATTATATCCATCATATGAATGAAAATGACACCATACGTGTGTACGTACGGTTTACCATCTCCATGTCGTGGTGTAGTTTGTTATTCAAAAACATCATTATTTGGATGGATATAATAGTTAGAATAACTAATGTAAATAATAAAAATTAAATTTTAATCATTATGTGTATATGATATACCATACAATTACATAATATTTCACCATTAATATAATGATATTGTTGCTCGTGCATATGTACAGATTACCGTCTCCCCGAACGCAATGAGATTCATTCTCTATCGTAATCATTCAAGAATATTTTTCATTTTATGATTAAAAATAATGTTTATGAACATAATATAATTATTTATACGAATGAAATACATGATATTCATAACAAACATGGTTTTCGTTACCAATAATATAAGGGAAAATGAATCATTTAACACCCAAAATGATGATACTACTAAAATATTATTAACAAATAAATATTAGAAGATCATTTTTGATATCATATTAACATATATGGTACTTGTATAATTTAATAACAATGATTTAACTATTACATACGAGGTTAGTGTACCCTCGACCACGGAAAATTTCAAGGTAAGGGTTAATTTCACATTAACTTTATTATTCAATGTTGTTTTTACCTAAGTATCTAATGGGACCTATTTATCATCCACATCTATGTTTCCTAAGAAATATATTTCAAAACATTTTTTACTATTTAATAGAATATAGATTAATACTAATTATACCTTTGATTGACTTTTTAAAAAATGTTTATGAAGGAATCATTCTGTTGTTTTCCAAACAAGGTCCTTTACGACCCTTTCGAAAAAATTATGGAAATAATGTTTTTAACTTATAAGGTGGGTTTGGATATTTTTCACCGTTATAATACCTTGAAATATTCCCATAAAATATTTAAAGAATATTTTGAAAATAAATTTTTTCTTTTATAATTACATAACCTTTAAATGATTTCAAAATATAAAGATTTATTTCTCTCAAAAAGTTTTTAATTCATCTATGACAACATATTTTGATGAATTTTAAACTTGTTAGAAGTTGATTTATTATGATAAAAATATTCCATATTGTATTTAAGGTTTTGTGATATGTTTGATAGTCGATGTAATATTTTTACACCATTAATGGTTTATGGATAATGTATTGACATTTCATATGCTAGTTTTAATATAAATGTTTATGTTATGTTTAAACATTTTCATTTGAGGAATGCATTGGACTTAGTAAGTGATGAGTGGATCCAAATATAGCTACTTCATTCATTTGGAATGTATCATGAGACAAACTGTTGTCTTGGTATAAGGCCTTGACGAAATCTTATTTGTATTCATGGAAGAAGGCATTGACTATGTGGTTATGATGTATGAATTATGCATTCCATCATTATGAAAGTGGCTTTTGATATTGCATGTGATTATTCGACTAGTATAATATCCATGGGAATAAGTAAATGGAAATATTTGATATTATATTTACCATATTACACATATGATTAAGTTTGAAAGGCTTTTGTTTTATTCTTATACATTGCCTTAAATGTTTATGCTTACTTATGAATGTTTACGCTATATGGTTATCCCTACTGATCATCTAAGCTCAGCCCTTTTTTTGTTTTATTTTTCCCAGAATATTAAGAAGTATTTGATGGTTGACCTTTAGGTATAGTATAAGGATATATGTTTGGTTAAAATGAGATGAAATGTTATTGATGTTTTTATTTAATGTTGTAATGTAAAACTTATGAATGTATCTAGTACTTCCAATTCTATTAAACTGATCGGTCATTCAGGATTTCATCCATTGTGATCATTCCAATGTTATATAATAATGAACAAAATATAGGTAACTAGGTTTGGGGAATTACATATACTCATTATTATATACATCCAAATAATGAATTGTTTGAATAACCTACACCATAACTTGGAGATGGTAAGCCATACGTACGCACATATGGTGACATTGTCATTCATATGATGTATAGAATAATGAATATGGTTGTAACATTTTAATAATTATATAACTATTTATAGAAGACACTAGAGTTATTATTTAATAATGGAAAAAATAATGGGGGAGTGTAAGATGAAAATAACTTGAAAGAGATGATGAAATATTTTCCCTTTTTCGTGTTCTTTCTTTTGAATTGATAAAAATCACTATTTAGGTTAGATTTATGACCAAATTAAGGCCTATAGAATGAAGGGAGTAAATTTTTTAGGATATTTGTGTAGGTTTTGGTGGATCCAAATGGATTTTGAGGTGTGAAATTAAGAGAAGATGAGGTACCCTTTATAAAAGAGGTGAGGGTTACTTTAGGAAAAGTTTGAAAAATTATTTTACAAAAAAATCAATTTCGGTTTCTAATGGCTCAAAAATAATTTATTTAGAGGATATGGTGGGTATGTATCGAAAATGTCTCATCCAATATGTTTTAGATTGGTTTATGTCAAAAATATTAACCTTATCTTTTAGATTTAACTCTTAGATAAATAGTACTATCTTTTACCGTGTCTTCTTTTATTCTTACAATATATGATTAATAAAATTACTCTAAACACTCCAAATAACCTCAAGTTGTTAATTAATGAAATATATAATAATATTTAAGCCCTTTTTTGATCCTTATATTTTTTGTAATATTATATAATCTAATAATCTAATATTTCTTTTAAAAACACATTTCTGTCAATTTTGACAATATTAAGAATTTGGTTTTTATTAAAGTCATAACACCTTGATTACATAGAACAAGATACATTTAATCAATTATAACATGTAATATTCACCTATAAAATTCTTTTATCTCATAAAAACTTTGAAATTTTATTTATTTCCATTTTTATAATACCATTAATTTGATTAATTCATTAATAGTGTAATTACTCCATCATCATTGTGTCATAAATAAATGTAATTATTTAATTTCTAAAAATTATAAATAAATTAACATTATGTAGAAATTGTTTTTAGTTTATAAATAATATTTATAGTCGAAAAGATAATTTATAGAACAAGTTGTAATTTTTTTTAATAAAAGATATATGTTTATGTCAATTTTTGTCTTTACTTTAAATTAATTAATATAAAGTGTCATTATAACTATCATGTGGATCCATGTTGTTAAAAAATAGTCACAAGGATTCCCATGGTCAGAAATTTATGAACCAATAAGAATAGGACACATGTTAGGGTAATTTAATAATATTATTATAATATTTTTTCACCCTTATTTTCCAGATTTAACCTTTAAGCATGGTAAATAAAATATTTACTAAAGTAAATATTCATAACGTCAAAAAAATTGAATTTCCCAATTTAATGAATTTCTACCTCCTGATTCCAATTATGGAATCAATTTTTCCAAATTCAAAGCACATAAGTGGCTGAAATTATGTTTTAATTAATTCTCGTTGTCAAAACGAAAAACGTATTTTTAAGAAATAATATCTATCAAAAGATTAACAGTTGTTTATGTCTTGTTTAAATGTAAAATTACATCCAATGACCATAATTATATTAAATGATATACATATAATCTAATTATACTTTAAAACCACTCAAATTTATAATTTTACTGTATAAATTATTCTGATAAAAAAGTTTTTTTTAATTAATATTTAGTATTTTTCACTATTCATCAAAATATGAAAGTTGTCAGAAAAGTACCAAAAATTTATCCACACTAAATTTTTATTTCATGATTCTAAATAATTATTTGATATCAATAATTATAATACATAAAAATGTCAAATATTTGTTTTTAAAAAGGTTTTCCATTAAAAGGTGGTAAAATTGCATTTGTTTAAAAATACATCTTTTATCAGAAATACATGAATTTGTTATTATATTAGTTCTAATAAACTAATAATATCGTTTCTTAAATTATATGGATTATATAAAATTCAAAATTTAGTTAATACTATTCATAACAACTTTTTGAACGACATGTTTGGTAAGTCGTGGTGTTCTCGAACTCAGTGTTGCATGTACTGCAAGTTATTGAATTTATTTTAAGAGATAATGTTTTAGGAAATATTGTGGTGTTACATTATCCCCTACATAAATAAATTAAATCCTTAAAATTTGTAATTTTTCTTCAAAAATAAATGGTTAAAAATAGAAAAATAGCTTTGTGGAAAACCCACATCGGAAATTGGGTTAATAAAATTTAGTATTAATAAGATGGAAAGGGAAATGAAACAGTCACCACCAAATTATGATCTTAGTTAAGAGATCATTGGTGGAAATTAGAAACACATAATTGGATGAAAAATGAAAATATTTATAGGTAGTGATTGAGGTCATCAATTACAAAAATGTGTATAATTGGGGGCCTCAAAGCCATCAATCTAAGATGATGTGACATATCACCGGTTCAATAAAACATATGTTATTAGAATAACACATTTTGATTTTAAGATCCCTTCCCTAAAGATTAATTAATTATTTATTCATAGAATAATAGGAAAAAGAATATATATATATATACATGACAAGTAGAGTTTCATCCTTTAACTAATTCTACCACAAACTCATATTTCAGTCCAAAAGATAATAGATTTAAAAAATATTCTATTTATCCTAATCATATAGGGTACCAAAAATAATGAATTTATAATTCATTTTTTCAAAAATTAAAAAAACTATATAATAAAAACAAGGAAATAATGTATGCCAGTTGTATGTGATCCACCCTTGTCTCTCATCAGTTGCATGTTCAAGTCTCATGGCCTTGTCGGACATGACAGGTTGTTGCCTGACCTCTGGGATGTCCTTTTTATAATAATTCAAAAATAATCATTATAAATTTATTAACCTTAATAATAGTGTCCAATGTCAAATTTAATCCATTCCATCCATTAGAATTATCCAAAATACTTCTGTCCAAACTGACAGTCCAAAATTTATAAGGAAGGTAAACAAAATGAAGATCTATTTTCCCACGTAATAACATAGGAATACCTTCATGAAGTATTCTTTTAAAACTTGGTAACACCCTAAATTACCATAAATCCTTATTTATTACATTCATGATACATTATTCCATATAGAAAACTAGATATAGAATTTATATCCAAAAAAAAATTTAATATTCCAAAAATGATGGAATAAAAAAACCATTAATCAGTTCCAAGGTTGTTAAGAATATCCAATATAATCAATCCAAATAAACCATCTCTTATTCCAAAATCACTAACTCAGTATCGAGACCATTTTATTCATTACCTTTCATTAAAAAAATTATTTTCTAAATAGTTTAACTTGAAACATTGTCACATTACTTGGTACCACATAATCTCAAATCATTAATGAAATAGTAATGCAGTACAATCCTTATATATTTACATAATTCATATAACCATTAAATAATTGATACAATACTCAAATGAAATAATTTTTTAATAAGAACATAATAACACAAGTAATTCCTCTTCATCTGTGGTAATATCATAATTGATTATTATCCAATAGCATCATCTGGGGAATACTATGATGATTGGGACATTGATTCGCATAGTGTCCTAACTCCATGCAGATGAAGCATTGTACATATGAAACCATTTTTTTAACCTTTCAATCACGTACTTGGGGTCCTTTTTCTCCACACTTATAAAAAACTACCACTCCCTTCAATCATTTATCAAGTTGATTCTTTCCACACTTATCACATATGAGAAAATCATTCTTTCCCATCGTCCCTTTATCCATTGTTTTCTCTACCATCCTTTTCTTCATTTGAATTCCTTAATAGCAATTGGACTCAAGGAATTTATTACTTATATTATTATCACATGGTATTATTTCATCATATGATGAGAATACATGGGAGACTATTTCCCTTTTAAATGTTCTCTTAATACAATGAATGATGTGATCCATATTAATCTTTTGATCTTGACTATGCCTCGAATTCTCATTCTTTCTACTAGGCACCATTTCTAAACAATGGCATACACTAGATTGGCTTATGAATCAAAATACATAATTCCAAACTTGTATAATAGTTAAAATAAATTGAACAGTTTATGGATATAATCCATAATCATAAAAATGGTTTCATTGAGGAATTATATACTCATAAACCCTTCATAATGGTTTGTAATGAAAATTAGAATTATCCTAAGCATATCCCCTGGGAGTGTTGTAACCAAGAGTACAGCAAGGCCCGTTGTCGTGCACCAGTTCTCATTCGAATCTAGCTCAAAGCAGTGTTTTCTAGTTTTACCCCTAGGTACATCTCTGCCAGACCCACCTCTATCTTCTTATATCCAAACAGGGATGTATTTCTTGAAAAACTCCATAAATATATACTGTATGAAAATTCTAGGAATTTATTCTATACTAATCATCAATTCCTATATTTGGGTAGTTTTTTATCATAGTTTTTCTAAATCTTGGTTCCATGGTCTGTACTATACATTCGTTAATACCAACTATAACTCCCCAACCCCAGTTACCTAGAGTAGGGGAATTTTTAAATAACACTGGAATGATCAAAATAGATCAAATCCCAATTGACTGATCATTTTAGTAGCCTTGGAAGTGCTAGATACATTCATAAGTTTTACATTATACCATGAAATGAAAACATCAACAACATTTTGTCCCCATTGAAAAAACATGTATACTTAGATTATCCTTTCAAGTCAACCATAAAATATTTCTTCATTTCCTAGAAAAGATAATACATAGAAAGGTGTGAGCTCTTACGCTCAATAAGGATTACAATATTGCAAGAACATTCATAAATAAGAATAAACTATTATATAAATGTATAAGACTAAAAAACACTTTTAATGATAAAACAAAATAACTCCATTTATTTATTCACAAGGATATTCTCCTAGTCGAATAATCACAAGAAATATCAATAGAGACTATCATAATGATGGAATGCATAATCCCAGACATCATAACCACATAGTCAAGGCCTCGTACCATGACACTGAATAATATTTTGTAAAGTCCTTGTGCCAATGCACTATTTTGTCTCATGAGACCTACCATTGCATTGAGAGGCTATACCGAGCTCCACCTGTCACTTACTAAGTCCAATGCATTCCTTATATGAAAAGGTTTAAACATAACATAAACATTCATATTAAAACTAGCATTTGAAATATCAATAATATATCTATAAACCATGAATGGTGTAAAAATAACACATCCCCAGTCAAACATATCACAAAACCTTCAATACAATATGGAATATTTTTAACATAATATATCAACTTCCATCAAGTTGAAAATCCATTAAAGGATGTTGACATAGATGAAATCAAAACGTTTTTATAAAAATATCTCATTCTATTTTGAAATAATTTAATAATTCTTGTAATTAAAAAATAAAACATTTATTTTCAAAATATTTTTATAATATTGTAAGGTATGTTTCGAAGGTGTTATAATGGCGGAATATAGCTGCACCTACCAAATAAGTTAAAAATTATTCCTTCCTTAATTTTTTCGAAATGGTCGTAAAGGACCTTATTTGGAAAATGTCAAAAAGATTCATTTATAATGAAAATATAAAATTGAAATAGGGGTATAAATGACTTTAACATATATTCTATGAAATAGTAATAAAAATGATGAAATGTATTTTTTAAGAAAACACAGAAGTGGAAGATAAAGAAGTCCAAGAAGATACTTACATATTAACAACCTCGGATAAGTATAGTGATTTTTGAATAAACCTTTCCCTTGATAATTCCTTGGTCGAGGGTATGTTAAAATCCTATATAATAGTTAAATAATTGTAATTAAATTATAGGTCAACTATACACATAAATATGATTTCATATATGATCCTCAAATATTTCTTTGTTAATAATATTTTAGTAGTATCATAGTTTCGGGGGTAAACTGATCTGTTTTACTTTATATTATTGGTTACTTAAGCCTTGTTTGTTATGGATAGGATGTATTTTATTCATATCCAAAAAAAATATTAAGTCATTAAACATTATTTTTTATCATAAAATGAAAATTATTCTTGAATGATTATGATGGTGAATGAATCTCATCTTGTTCGTGGAGACGGTAATCTGTACGTACGCACGAGTGACAATATCATTATATTGATGGTTAAATCATATGTAATTGGATGGTATATCATATATAAAGAATCATTAACATGTTATACTTATTATTTTACCCATAAAAATAATGACCTATTGAAATAACCTACACCACGATGTGGAGACGGTAAGCCGTACGTATGCACGAATGGTTTCTTTGTCGTTCATATGATGTATACAATAAGGAATATGGTTGTACAATTTTTATAATTACATAATATTATATAGTAGATACTGAAGTTATTATTTTATAATGGAAACTAAAAATAATGATTGAGTGGAAGAAGAACAGAACATGAAAGTGGTGGTGAAATATTAACATCTTCTTTGGGTTCTTCCTTTTGATTTGATCAAAAGGGCTCTTTAGGATGGCTTTCAAACCAAATGAAGGACACTAGGATGAATAGTGTAAAGTTGGGAGGATATTTGTTTAGGGGTTTTGCGAGCTAAATGGATTTGGAGGTGTGAAAGGGAAGGAAAAGTACCCTTTTATAAGAGAGGTGAGGGTCACTTTTGGAAAAGTTATAAATATTATTTCAAAATAAAATAATTTTAAGATTCTAATGGCTACAATGTGATTTATATAGAGGGTAAAGTCGGTATGGGCTGAAAACATCTCAACCAATAGGTTTTATTCCCTTTGAGTGAACCTTATATTTGTAATAATATTATATAATTTAATAATATAATATTTGTTTTTGAAATTCATTTATGTCAATTTTGACACTATTTAGTATTTGGTTTTTGTAAAAGTTATCACAACTTTATTACTTGGAAAAAGATAAATTTAATCTATCCTATCATCTCATATGCTCCTATAAAATTATTGGATGTCATAGAAACTATGAAATTATATTTATATTAATATTTATAATACCATTTATTTGATTTTTTCATTAGTAAGGTAATTACAATGTCATCATTATGTCATAAATAAATTTAATTATTTAATGTCTAAAAAATATAAATAATATAAAATTATATAAGATATATTTTTATCTTTAAAATGAATATTTATAGTAGAAAGGATAAATTAAATAACACTGGTAAAAATTGTTTTACTAAAAGATTTATGTTTATGTCATCTTTGTCTTTACTTTAAATTAATTAATATAAAGTGTCATTATCACTCTCAAGTGACTCCAAGTAGTCCCAAAATCAACCCAAAGATTACCATGGTTGGATAGGTATCATCCAATAGAAATATAACATATGTTTGGGAGTTTATTATTATTATAATAATATTACTTACCCTTATTTTCCAAATTTACCCTTTAACCATTGTAAATTAAATATTTACTAAAGTAAATATTAATAATGTCTAAAAATAAAGGATAGATATTTACACATTTTTTACCTCCTGATTCCAAATATAGTATCCATTTTTCCCAATTCAAAACACATATGTGGTATAAAATAATTAAAAATTAATTCCCATTGTCAAAACAAAAATCGTGTTTTTAACAAATAATAACTATTAAAAGATTAACAATTGTTTATGTACAGTTTAAATAGAGAATTACATTCATTAACCTAAATTATATTAAAATATATAAATATAATGTACTGATACATTAAAAATACTCAAATTTATAATTTAACACTATAAATTATTTCGATTAAAAAAGTTCTTTTTAATAAAAATTTAGTATTTTTCACTATTCATCAAAATATGAAAGTTTTCAGAAAAGTTCCAAAAAATTTTCCAAACTAAATATTCTGTAATAATTCCAAATAATAATTTAATTTCATTAAATTTAAAGTATAAAAGTGTCATATCATGGTTTTAAAAAATGATTTTCCATTAAAAGGCGGTAAAATTCCATTTTAAAAAAAATACTACTTTAATATTAAAAACATGAATTTGTTCTTATATTATTTCTAAGAAACAAATAATATGATTTCTAAAATTGTATTGGGTATATAAAATTCAAAATTTAGATAATAATAATCATAACTGATTTTTGAACGACTAGTTGGTTAAGTCGTTGTACACTCGAACTCAGTGTTTCATGTAGCACAACTTATTGAATTTCATTGAAGAGATAAAATACATTGAAATCTTGGGGTATTACATAATAATAATTTATAATATCATTCAAAAATTTTAATTTTTATTTATATAATAATTTATTTTGAAAATTCATTAAACATTTAACAAATCAGCCCTTTTATTCAAATCAAGGATGTTTTACATTAGATTTTAAAATCCAGGCTTAGAAATTCACTTTCCACAACTAAAAATTAAAATATCTATGAAGTGAAAAAAATTAATTTGTTATTTAACAAATATAAAATGATGATAGGTATTTAGATAAAAATAATAAAAATCAATTCCATCTTGAAAAGATAGGGGTGAGGTTCAATGAGTCTTTCAAGAGGAAATTTGATATCCCCATTCATAGGAAGTATCTAACGAAAATGCAATACATATCTATTAATTATTAATAAAAAATGAATCGTAATATGAAGAAAGTGTATAGAAATAACAAAATGAATATTTCTTGAATCCAACAGAAACAGACTCATGTTATATAACCTCAAATAGAGAATTCAAAATCAAGTTAGAGGAATCATGAAAGAGGCAAGAAGTGATCCCAAAAAATAATTCCAGATTAAAATTTCTAGGTTCAATGTTACCCATGTATTCAATATCTTCTCAGAAGAATCAAAAAAGAGAATAAAGTAGATTGAAGACTAAGAAGTATAAAACATACCAGAAATGTATCTCCTATTAAAATGACATTTTGGTACATTATGTGATGAGGTTTGTAGATCCAAAATCACCCATGTGGCTCCAAAGGATATTGTGGGTCGAATTGGGTTTTATGAAGAGGTTAAATAAACTTATTCTAGGGTTTCATGGTATTATTTTCATAATTCCCAAACATTTTACTATATCTAGTGACACAACCATCTAGATAGATACATTCACCGAATAACTAATGGTTAGATAAGTAATGATGTAACACCCATATATCCCACTAGAATGTTGTTGGATGTAGTTGGAGTGTTTTAGCTACCTCAATCCAACTAACTTGTTGCCCCCCCCCCCTGTTAGAAGGTGGACCACCTACACTTTTTTTAATAGGTTCCGATATACAATTTCTATAAAGGCTCCAAATCTCCTCTAGACCCTACATACACTTGTGAACGAGCTATATGATTGTTCTATCATTAAAAGTAAAATTTATAGGCTACAATGTGTTTCTAAGAGATGTAAGGCATATGTGTGATCTTTTTTAGAGATAAATTATTTGGAGATGCTTGGGAGATTCAAGAATAGTTATGAGGAATTTTTCAATTCATGAAAAAGAACCCTTTGTGCCACAATATAATGATTGAATTTTATTGTACATGATCATTTTGGTTTATAAACTTATTGGTCCTAGATAAACGTTAAAATCAAGTGGAAATCATTTGGGGATAGTCATAATTTTTGAATACTTCTTATGAGGTTGTTGGTTTTGTAAATAAACTTATAAGGTGGTGATCACGAATTTGAAGAGGATTTCCTAGGGATCTCCTGGTAGAAAGGACCAGCCATTTGGTTTGAGAGTATCTAGTAGATTTGGGAAGTAAGCCTTGATATATGTGAGATTTAAATCCCTTTTTGTATGATAGCATCTATGATTCTTTTCATTATGAGAAATTGAAAATAATAAATCTTCAATAGCTATTGAGGTAGTATTGTGAAGCTAGTCTTAATTTGGTGAGACTCATATAATAATGTGTGTCAATTTGATGATTTGGTGGGAATAGAGTCTAAATCATTTTTCTAATGAAAATAAGGTATGAAATGTATTGGTTACATATGGTTCTATTTACATTAACATTATTGATTAGATGTGTTGGGGATAGGTTTGATGGTCTTAATCTAATTCCATGAGAAAGGTGGTTTGGGATTTAAGATGATAATTTGAAATTACCCACCCCCGATGCGTTATGAGACCTTGTAAATTAATTAGGATTGATGGTATGACAACCCCATGGGTATTCTGTGACACATATTTTTAGGTTGATGTGGAATTATGTTTTTCTAGTGGATTAGGATGGCTGAGTGGAGTGACACAAATATGGTAATGGATCCTTCTGAGGTGTCCCATGGGGATGGGTATAAGGGATTCCATATGGTAGGGATGACATGATTTTTAGTTTTAGAGTGGTACAATCGTTATCAATTTAACATTAATAGGCATGACAATCCATTTTTAGGTTTGATAATAAATGGGATATCATTCATGATGGTCGATATCTTATACTAATGTAGTAACAATAAGGAAACATATATGAAAGGGTGTGTAATTTATTTCCATGGTAATAAAACTATCTTTCTAGGGGTTCATTGATTTGTCGAATCGGTGGAAAAATGGTCATTTTTTCATATTTATACTAGTATGTAATCTATTTTCATTCCACATTAATTGAATGGTATAAGCCCTGGTGTTATATTTATTGGGTTATGATGTTTAGTGTTAAACTCACAATGAATTTGAGATGATACATTGGTTCCTCATTTCATTATGGAATCAATTAGGTCAGTATGACATGATGATGAATAATCATTCATCTAAGGGTTCAAACATTAAGTCTCCCAAATATTTGAGATGAAACATCAGTGAGAATTCTTTGATGATGTTGGGAATCCTATGTGATTTAAGGTATAATGAATGGGTGTATTTGATAGCATTTTAGTATATTAATCCCAATGTTTTATAGGATGGTTTCCCTGTAGATGTACAAAAAATGTGTTTCCTTAGAATTTGATGATGTGAGCTATAAAAATCATAGATTATGTAATAATTTATAAGATTAATATATCTCAAGAATTAGACTGGGGTCTTCATGGAAAAACTAGCATATCTGGTCATAAGGATTGATGACTAATACACATTGAATTTTATTTTGGAGTAGAAATGAGAATGGGTACATGTGATTCATTAATTTTCTTATTTAATTCAAAATTTTATATTATTGAAACCACTTTAGAAGCATCCTTAAATTTTTGGAATTATGTTTGTGTAGTCTATTCCATTAGTCAGAAGTTCCAAGGTATGTAATTATTTGTTTTGAGTTAATTAATATTTTGGAGAGAACCACTATCTTGATTATCTATGGGATCATTAAAAGATAATATCTTGGGGAAGAAATAATCTATTAGTTTTCATCTCTGTATTTAGTAATTGAGAAAGAGTTTTGGATTATGGGGTAGTTGATTAATCACATTAAAATTGAGGTAATACTTTAATAGTTAATTTAGCTCTTTAATTTAGGAAGTGTATTTTCATGATGAATCAATGATCTAGATATGGTTGTATGTATTTTTGGATAATCAATGTGACTTATCATGGTTTATAAGTGTTATTATTAGGTTTTTCAATACAATGTGTCTATAAGAGAAATTTAAATTAAAAAAGGAATACGAATTTTGAATTCGTTAGGGGAAAAATATTCATTTGGGATTCGTAAGAAAATTAAAATAAATTTAAAATCATAGAATTGTATTTTTGGAAATTGATAGATATAAATGGGTGGTAAAAGAACATAGGAGTTTATTGGGAAATCCTCACAGGGGCTCAGGATAGTTTGGGCCATAGTATATAGCCAGTAGATGATCGATATCTTGGAATGTGGAACCCACATTTGGAAGGTTCCCATTAAAGGGGCAATGTGATTTCAATGTGGTATAATGAAAATTCTTTAATCTCAAACTTATAAGGAGATTTCCCCCTCTTCTACTAACAATTCTCTTGTAATGAGGGGAATGTTTCTTGTATTCTCCCAAATGTCTACCTCCGTTTGGGAATCGTTTTATAGTTTTGTTCTTGAATATTTTTGTATTGTTACATCTAACACATACCCTTATTGATTACGAAATTACCTCTTCCTAATTTTAACTTTCCCAGTCTATGGATAATGGAAAATTGCTCTAGATAATGTTGGTATTATTCTGAGGTGATGGGGTTATTATGTGATTCTTAAGAAGAGGGTGCCCTAGGAAAACCATTTCATGTAATTTCATCATGATGTTTTGAATACATGTCACTAAAAAATTACTTAAATAATCCAAAAAATTTAAATTAAATCAGTATAGTATCAATTCTTATTAATATGGATTTTACCATGCTGGTATCAAGACCTTGGTCTGGACCTCCATCATGTGTTTCTGTATGAAATAATGAAAATTAATAATGATTTACATTGGATCCACAATTTTATATAGATGAGTCATGACAGATTTATTTAATTATATTTTAAATCAGATAATAGAAAAAAGTGTGAAATTATATTAATAAATTAATTTCCTTTGGACTGTGGGTCAATATTATCAAAAATAATTCTTATATCTATACCAGTTCATATTATTTTCTTTATCAAGCCCCTAAAAGAAAAATTATCCAAATAGGAGAATATCATGAATTCTATCTTATGAGATGATGATCTGGTTTATCATTTCCATTAGGCTTCAGAGAATAACCTATCTTTTATAATTGAGGAGGTATGAATTGTTATCCAGAGTGTTTTAGAAACCATGCAGGTAGTGTAAGAGAGATTGGTGTGGGATTTAATTGAAGGGAACTCCATATTAATTTTTTTAATAAAAAATAGTTATAGAGAGGTCATGATTAATTTGTAGAATGAAATATTATATTTGATAGCCTAGAATGATGTAGGAACAAGCCAATATAGGTTTCACGTGGACAATCTCGATGGATAGTTGGATTTGGAGACATTAATATATGGATGACCAACTAGGAAGTGTCGTTGTACTATCCATAGTTCCTAGATATGAGGATCACTTTCATAAAGTCCATCACATTTCCATACTTCTTGAATGATATCCTATATAATTATCGTGAATATTTTTATTAGACCATCAGATTGATTTACGAACCATAGAAACTTTTGTTTTCATGTTTAACATCAGGTAATTTTTTATTTCAGGATTTCAAACAAATGATTCACATGAGAGAAATTTTTTATGAATGGGTTCAAAAAATTTGTACATGGAGATTACCGAGAAGATGAATTTTAATTTTTTGTAAATTTAAGAAGTAGTTATTACCTAAGAATGAAAATTTCCAAAACAAAAGAGTTTCATTATACTCCCACATCTAGTGTTTTACAAGGCCCTAGTGTGAAACTAATTCACATGTTTTCATTCATCGGGTCTAAGAGAATTGGATTTAGGGCTATATGAGAAATTTAAATAATCATCAGAGGAATTTGGAATCTAGTTCATGAAAAACTTTAATCCTAGTTTCATGGTGATAGTCTTGAAGTAGTGGAACTCAAGGCCCATTGTGTGGTCTTTGTGGATATCTTCTAAAATCCCTAGGAAGAGAGAATGAATCCTAGAGAAGTTATTGAAAAATATCACATTTTTATAATGTTTATATTGATGTTAATGGAAGAGAATCGGTGGGATATGATCAAGGGGGGGTGGATTCGACCACTATGTGGAGTATTATCCTAGTGGTATGAATGAATATGGAAAAAAGACATAACCATTGATTGTGGGTGTATTTCAATCCCACCATATAAAGGATTAAACAAAAAGTGGATTGCTATTTTTTGATGGAGTGATGAGAAGGGGTTGTATGGTATGTGAGAAAATGGGTTCAGTTATCCTTGGATATAGTTCCTTTTATAAAATAGGCATATATATAGAACGAGAGGCAAGAGCCTTGGAAACTAGTATTATGATTTATAAGAATAATAACATATACATTAGAGAGGATGAGTTGAATATAGTTTTGTTGGATGGGATACTTCAAAATAATGAAATTAAACCAAGGGATTCGAAACATTTCATCAAGAGGTATAGGTTTCTCCTCATAAAAGGAATTTCAATTCGTTACATATAGAGGGAAAAGAAATGTATGGATGATTTCCTTTCCAAAAAAGGGAGGCCATAGTAGAGTGTCACCTTGTACAGTAGTATGGGGTCCACATATGATGATTTTATGGTAATAGATAGCGTTTATTCCCATGGTCTTCACCATTTTCAAGCCCCATTAGATGTGTTTTTATAATTGAAAATATGCAATTTTATTTATAAATAGTAATTTTTAGTCAGTCAGGTTCAGAGAGGATACTCATTAGTTGTCTTCATTAAATATTCTTATTTTTATCAATTAAAAATGAATAATAAAATGAGAAATTAATAATTAATTGGTTATAACTAATCAAATATCGATGTACTGGTTTGGAAAAAAATTTAGAGTAAGGACTCAGGTGTATATCGAGGTTAAATGTTGATTGGTGATCCTAAGAAAATTTTAATTCTTCAAGAATTAAATAGAAATGTCATTAGAAAAATATATGTTGACATTGGATTATTCTAAAAGGATTTAATGTATAGTTTTTATAGTGTATGATTTTTTAAACTAGTCCACTATAAGAATTATACATTTCCTCTTTTAATTAACGACCATGATTAATCATAATTAAAGGTTTTAAATTTATTTGTTATAATAATATAAATGAAATGTAAATTTTATTTTATTATATTATTATATGTAAAATTATCAGTATAGAGTGACTATTGTGAAATTTTTTCTATAAAACATTTTTACTCACATGAAACCTTAGCTACTTATAGTCAATACCGATATTTTCATCTGTGAGGTTCAACATTATAGCCTATAGGTATATATAATGAATTTGAAAATGATGAGGAATGATATTTCCTCCATGAAATTTTTTTTCATTGTAAACTTATTGTGGAAAAAATCATGAGTGGGATGACACAAAACCAGAAGTGATCTATGGGACCCATGTGGGTGCCATATTGACTCTGGACCTGGAGTTGATGTGTGTCATCATGAATAGAGGTGGTTGCGGGTATCACCCAAGAACTCTAATTAATGGTTAATACCAATGGGGATATGATAATGAAAAATGGAGTTAGTGTTTGACCATTCCTTGTATTTATTTTAGATATTCATGCACATGATTATGGATTTCCCGGGATAACTATAAATCATTTAATGGGAATGAGAATTTTTGTTTTTTCAATATGATTCTGAATCCCTTATTGAGATAGATGAGACCTAGAGTTTTTATATAATCCTGGGATCTGGTGTCACCATTTATTAGGGGGGATTCCATGTTTGAATAACATTCATGAAATATGGGTTATATAGATAAGGGTGCCAAGATATGGTTCTTAGTATTTTTAATATGATCCTGTGTGATGGTGTACATGAATGAATTCATAAAATTCCTAGGATTCCTCTAATATAATGTGACTATTTCCAAATCCTAGAGAGCTGCATATTCCAAATTTTTATACCATCGAAATATTTTATATTCTTATAAACTAAATGATATTAATTATTTTATGAGGTAACATGTGTGTGTATATCTCTGTGATTGTATTTTTGACATCTTAATGGTAATAGTTGGATTACATTTGTTGATTCCCATAATACCCAGAGGATCAAGTGGATTTTCTAGAAATAGTTCAAATGAGGAGAGACCTGTTATTGGATTCCCAGTATATAGAATGTGGGGGTCCAATAGGGTATTATCATTAATTCCTCCATTTTCATAGGAATCGGTCACACAATCCCATATAATATTTCTAAGATCCACCCCTCTTTAGAAATAGATATCGACCTTGAATGGAGAATTCTCTAATACTAACATGGAGTTTATCCATTGGTATTATTTATAAGAGAGTATGATGATTCCCTATATACCAAACTTATTATTATGATGGATTGAGAATTACATCTCCATTGTGTGGATAAAGGCTCATCAAAAGTGAAGATCATGCAGAGAGACACTTGAGAACTAGGAAAAGAGGTTATTGTCAAACAAGGACACAATACTAAGAATCGAAATGGATTTTTGGTATGGCACAATTTTTAAATATTTTCAACTATGACCATATTGATAATATGGGTGGAACTATCCCCATGACATGCCCAGATAAATTCTCTCTCTGGAAAAATATGACATTGTTATATGTTTTTTTATTTAGTTTAGTTTAGTTTAGTTAATTATTAAGGGCATGTAACATGCCCATATAAATTCATTATTGGTATGGTAAGTGATATTATTTTTTCATGGTTCACAAATTACTATAGTCACACCATTCAGAGGATTTAATTTCACTTGTGTACCTATGAATCTATAACATGTTGCGGTTTTTGGTTAACTTGAAGCATGATATTTATTGATTGTGGTGTAAAACATATATTGGATATTATAGTAGTATTATCTATGGATCATGGATATAACATATATTAGCTTAATATTTTTTGGTTCTAATTATTATATATATGTGATTGAACCAAATAGCGATCATTCATGTATTCTGCATTATTTTTCAGGTATTTATTACAGCATTTTGTTTATTATGGGTTTTTCAATTTTATTTCATCATGTTAAACGACCTCTCTCTTATGTGTGATTTTTTTCTGTTTCCATTAGTATTGTTCACTATAAATAGAATGTATAGTTTACCTATAATTCATATTTATACCACCATAGCTAGACGGTAGCCTCATCCATAGGCAGAGGTGTGCCTGAGGTCATTTCTTTGTCTGATCTGATTACTATTCTTAATTATTAAGGATGAGGCATTATAACAACATTAATTTTTTTTTGGATTATTATATTAATTTACCAATTAATGGTGTAATTAAAATAATAAAATCCATCATTCATTTGACCCGAACTCGGTTCTCTATATGGTGTGAAACACATCATTAGATCTCTTTTTTTCAGTGACTTTTTTTCGATTAAATATATCTATTTGACAATTATTTTACTTTATAATGAAATACTAAAAAAATCACATGAAATGGTCAATACAATATTTATGATTTTTTATATAAAATCCACCAATGTAATAGGTGTATATATGAACAATAATACCAATAAAAAAACATGATGGTAATATAAATAAAATAAAATTGTAGATACATCCACATCGAATCATCCAATAAGTACATATCTATATCATTATTATATTATTTATAACTTACCACTAACTAATTATTGTGTCTTTTCATTACGTGCTTCATTGGAAAAAATGATTACATGTATACCTATCTGTACACATATAGGGTGTGTAAATATTTCATAGAAATTTATTTAATAAGCCAATTGGGTTTCCATTCATTAAAAATTAAAAAAGTGATTTTTATGTAAAATATCTATAACATTCCAAAACACCCATATAATTCATTTGATTTAAAAAACATAATATAATAAAAATTTCAAATCTAACAACTGAGGTATTTAGAGACATTTTATCCCTTAAAATATTATGTTAATCATTCAAAATGATTTATCTTTATTCTATTTGTGTAGTTTAACTTATTATATTTTTTTACAATATATGATTAAAAATACATAAATTTTATTTATTCATATTGGAAAATTATGAAAAATTTAAATGAAACAATTTTTATTATTCCATAAATTATTTTATCCCATTAAAGTGAATAAATTAAAATCTTATATTTTATATTTAAAAAGGAAATTTATGTAACTTGAGAATCCCCTAGATCAACTTCACCCTTTAGAAAAACTATTTATAAAAACAAAATTAGGAATGAAATAAAACATCATTAATTTAAACCAATATAAAAAAATAGAAAAATAAAATTAATTTAATGAGAATTGTGACTGTTGAAAATACAATTAAATTAATTTATAGAATTTAAAGGTTTAATATACTCAATATAAAACTATTATAAAATGGTATATAGTTGTTTGGTATAATTCAATAAAACATATTACTAATTTTGGATAACCAATATATAATTGATAATCTTAATGTTTATTTAGATGTTAAATGATACTAATTTACATGAAAAAGTAACATATATTCTAAAGAAGATTCGTTTATAAATTATATTTTATAAAAATTTATTATTTTTTATTTATAATATCAAAAAAACAAGTAATTATTAGTAATACAAATTGATAATATCTATTAAATAATTGTGAAACTATAAAAAATAATTAATTAATTATTCAAAACAAATAAATTTGTTATCTAAATACTTTATTTTATTATATAATTACTATTTTTTAATATATATGTTTATATAATTCTAATTATAAAATATATAAAAATGGTTTTTATATTTAATAAAGAATAAATATTCATTCATTTATTACTAATTATTTTATAATGAATATATATTCATTTAATTTTAAAATATATATATCTTTGATTAAATACTTTTCTAGATGTTGTATGTTATTATTTCAATGATTTAAAATTATAACAGTTAATAAATGATTTAGGAAAATTTTATTTCTTATTCATATAATAAATACATTATTTTGCATCCAATAATTATTAATTAGAAATTAATAATATTAAATTCATTTGAAATCTAGAAAAAATATCTAATTTATTTGTTCATTATGTATTTCAATCATAATAAACAAACTCTATATTGTTATTGGGATGAGTATAATAAATTTCATAGGTGTAGGGTATAAATAATAATTAATTAACGTGTATAATTATTATTTATTGATATGAAAAAATTATTAATATTTAGTGTTTAAAAATTTAATTTTCAACAAATATTGTTTTTTCAATAAATTTTTTAAAATGATAAATTTGAAATATTTAGAAATAAAAATAAATTTAAATAGAATAAATTTTTTAATTATAGAATTAAAATGAGTAAAGAAGTCTAATATCATTTTTTGGAATGAAAATAAGTTATTGTGTTGGAAATTTTGTTACTGTGGTCCAGGTAAAGTGATATTAAAATTCATAAAAAAAATTAAAAAGACTTATTATATAATGAAACCATATATCTAGAATGTGTTCATGAGGGGTTCTATGAAACATATAAACTATTTTTTAACTTTCATCATGTGGAAATTTAAAATTACAATCATATAAATTATGAACTGAATATTTGTGAAAATAAAACTCAAAACTCACATGTAAAATAGACACTGCTACACCCATATAAACACACATTGAATTTGGTTTTAATTATAATTCCATATAACTTTACCTATAAAAATACCTATTAAAAATTATATTTTCTTCTAGTAAAATTAATGAAGCTTAAATTATTTATTCTGATGGAACCCATTCTGAGATGTAGAGTATTCGACAAAGAAACCAGTTCTTCACCTTCATTATCAATTAAATTATCATCTACACTCTTTATAATAATCACCCCCCTATATAATGGTGGTAATTTAATTTCATTATTCTAGTATTAAATTGGTAGTTCTACTATGTAACATTAATCTCTTACCCATTCATTAGTCTGACCTATTCTTGTTCATGTCTCTTCAACCACCTATATGGTTGATATTGTACAAAAATCATAATTTACATCCTAAAAAAGTAACAAGAAATAAAAAATAGATATATATTTTATTATGAGGTAATTTATTTCATTAATATATTTTTTAAATAATGGAAAAAAATTATGTAATAATTATAATGATGCTTTTTTATTAAGGAATTACCCAAAATATACGCCTTGTGTTTTTAATTTTCATAAAATCTACCCATAATAGCCATCAATTAAATATACGAATAAAATAATTATTAATAAAATTATTATAATGACTAAATTAATGTATTAATGATTATCTTTTAGTCCTAAATAGTATACCAACATCAACATTATAAAACTAGTACAAAAGAGTGAAATCACTGACATATAATGTATAAAATATCGAAAAAATAGCTAATATATGTGTAATAAATGATTAACATTGAAGAGTATAGAAGGAATTTTGTATTATTATTTATGTTGAATAATTTATTAATATAGTATGCTTTTCATAATGTTTGATAAGGAACATTCATGGAAATCATGAGTAATGGTAAGGGTGTTTTATTGCAATTTCCATTCATTGGGGAATGATTCTAATTGGGAACAAAATTTTATTTTATATAAGGTACTTATACCTTGTTTTACTAATATTATTAGCATTACAATTTAATTATCATTGTTCTAAAGTATATTTCATGATCCTTTGGTCATATTAGTTTTATTTTTTTGATACAAATTTTTCTAAAGGTTCTTATTCACATAATATCATTTAAATTATGTTAAAATCTATGTTAATGCATTACATAGGATGTAAATGTACCTCCATACACATTAATTATTTCTTATAGTATTACTATGAATTTTTTTATTTTATTAAAATATTATTTCTACTTATTTTCTTTTTAAAAAACTCTGTTTTAAAATAAAATTCTGTAAAATTGAAGGGTTTTCAAATATAAATTCCCTTTATTGGAGATATGTATAATATTCATAATAGAATTTTTTATATGGTGTATATATTATCTTGTGAAGTTAGTTGACCATTTATTTTTATAATTCATATTTTTTATAAATCTACATAAAATTATTTCAATCAAATAAAATTTATTCAAATTTTACAAAAGCATTAAAAGATTATTTTAGAGTTATTCGTTATAATAAAGTCTATTTTTTGAATAAAATGAAATTGTGATATTTTTTAATTTATATAAAAAATAATTTTACTCTACACTGGTTATTTTTTATTTTTACATGTATTAAAAAAAATCCATCTTCTATTATATATCAATTATTATAAAAGGATGGATACATAAGGAGTTGACCTTATTAATATTTTTAATTGGAAAATAGTATCCTCCCTTCCCATATTAATTTAATTATTTTATAGATGTAATAATATATAAATAATTTATCTTTTATGGAAATATTATCTTATCATTTAATTTCATTAAAATATAAATAATTGATTAATTATAATTTTTTTTTTCATATTTTCCATTTTCTATTATCTATTCCCTCCATTAATAGTTTAAATGAAATATATTTTAAAAAAACAACATGAATTCATTTTAATACAATAATCATTTCATTCTTCCATGAATCTTATTCTCTAATATCTTGGGTTTCCAATTTAATTTTTATTACCAATAATTAATAAATTCAGTTCCTCTGAATGAAAATTATTAACATTAAAGTATATTTTATATTATATTTATTGAAATTTTCATGAGGACTTATAAATTTCTTAGAAATTTCCAAATAATTTAATTACCCTTAGAATTTATAGGGTATATTCTCTAATCATACAATAAACCTTCTTTCTATGGATAGATTATAATAATATATCATGGACAGTTTCAATAATATTATATTATATCACATAATTTAATCAATATATTCTGTGATTGTGAATGGGTTCATATTAAAATTTCCTAAATGTGTATGATTTTTAATTAAATGGGTTTTATTAAGATATGGACCTCAAATTCATGTAGTGATTTTTAATATCACAAGTTATAATTATGTTGTTTGTGAACATCATTGAAGGTCTATTTCATCACAATTTCATCAATACGAATGATTGTAGGCATCTTTTCTAACTTGTTTTTGTGTAAATATGATTTCAGTTATCTTTGTTTAAAATTTGGTACATTGAGATTTTTTCAACTAGTTATGTTGACATGTTTATATTGGTTGTCTATTTACTCCCTAATTAAACTAAACCATTTTGATTTTTTGGTGGGATTTATAATGATATGTAATGAATGTTCATATAAAATGTTAAAATATGAATGTATAATAATGTGGGTTGCCTTGGATAATATTAAATAATCTGTTTAATGAATATGTTTCTTAGTATCGAATAAAGGATTACATGTATAGTGAATATTAGATAGAATCATATTTAGGTTTAGTTATCAATAGGGACAATTATATGACTAATTATAGGATAGTACAAAAAAACATTTAAAGTAAAAATAATTATTTAGCATGAAGAAAAAATGTACTGGGTGAAATGTATGAGTAATGATATTGAACATTTTATGATTGATTTACCTTATAATATGATATCTAACTATAATAATTGATTTATAAATATGACACTAAATTTATTAGTTTTATACAATGGATGGAACATGGATGAACCTTGCTAATCATGACTGTAAAAGAAAATGCAAAGAATTTTCCAATGAGGAGCCAAATTTGATATGATATGCAGTGAAACCATTTATTTAAATGATATATGAGGTTATGAATAAAATGTTTAACCATGATAATCTCTGCAATTCAATAATTTCGGATCAATATGATATTGATTCGTTAATAAATCAATGAAAACAAACCATTTATCAATCATTTTATCCACTAAATGCTAAAAAATTAATTAACAATTTAGAAAAGATAATTTTAATACATCAATTTTTATTTAATAGGTACATTATTCATTCTTGTATACCATTTTAATGGTGAATAAGAACCATAATGGTCATTGATAATGAAAATTACACAATAAAAAAGAAGTTGACTCTACTAAATGAATGTACTTTAAGGAGATATTTCTCAATTAATATTAATGAAAAACTATTTTAGCAAATATATAAATATATTTCCTTGGGTAGTTAAAAATGGGGATTAATCAATTAGTGAAATAAAAAACATCAAAATACATGAATCTTAAACCTATTGTTTTTACAATTTCTATTAAAATAAAACTTAGTCACCTATCTTGTTTTTTAAAACCAAGTATTTGAAAAGATGATATAATGTACTTGGGTAGCTATAAATAAATAACTCATTGATATATGATGGTAGATATGGAGAATGGATATTCTAATCAATCTCATAATTTTTGTGACAAGAAGATAGAAATTGGGATTTGAGGAAATATAGATGATAAAACCCATATATGAATAAATAATAATATTCACATAAGACTAAGACATCAGAAAGGGAAAGGGAGAAATTTTATCGATGTAACATTTAAATTATTCTTCTATTATATATAAATCCATCATATATATAAATTTCTTTGGGAAATGGTGAATTAAAATAACGATCAACCTAATACACCACCCACAAACAAATTATTTAATTATAATGATAATGAATTTTACATCAATCAGTGAACCATTAAAAGCGGTAATGAATACAATTGACATCATAAAATTTCTAATCAATGTGAAATAGTGGAAATCTATTCATTCAAAAATGCTACATGGGGTTATATAAAATTTTTGATGCAATTTATATATATAAACTACTTAATATCTATAAATTTACTATTTGATCTTTGTTTTACCCACATTAATATATGTATAATAATATTTATGGAAGTAATATTAGCATTAAAATTATTAGATACTGAATTATTAATGAAAAATTACAGTGGTTCAATGATTATATCCTCAATATTGAAATCTATCATGGTAAATATTTATGGTAATGTTATTCTTGTTACCCTTATTAACAACCCATTGGTTGGACATGATGTGACTTTTGGAATGTGTAGACTATCTATACAGATCCCATATCAATTTATGATACAAACAAATGATATGTTATATCCCCAATCAACTCATTATCATATCCAGATTCAAGGCTAGTTATGAACTCCTAATGACAATTACATCCATTATATGAGTCATAATACCCGATCATGTTTTACATTATGATAATATGGTTTATGTGAAAAAAATGAGGAATATTCAAATTATTATAGAATATATATGTATCTTAGTCTTACATATGATAGTGAGGTTGATAACTCAAAAGAAATTATATATTGAGTATTTCCAATCTTTTAGATAACCTATACTATTTTAGAAGTTGGAGATAATTGAAATTTAGAGGTTGGAATTTATTTAGGTGGAGAATGTGACACCCTTGATTTACGATCCATTTTCTCCTTAAAATAAGTGACTATCATCCAAAAAATATTTTATTAAAATTTAATTAATGCAATTTAACTGGACTAGAAACTAATTCAAAAAGGATATAAATCAAATTGGTAATGCATAATTAAATCATAATGAATCATTAAAATGAATGTAAATAAAACCATATATTACATTCAAATGATGAGTATATATATAAAACATAATAATTTAAATTGGGATAAAAATATATAAAATAACAAAAAAAATTACAACATGGAAACCCCTTGGTTCATTATCACCCTTGATAATTATCAATAGTCAAACTAATACAACAATGATAAAAAAACAACATGAAAAATTAGAAAACATTGTGACATCTAAAATGGAAAATAAAATAATGGGAAGAATGATTTGAAAATTTATAATTTTATGTATTATTGAATTTAAATGGGTCAATATAGAAGTCTTATGACTCTTAAAATGGTATATATTCATGGGGTATAATTTCGGTAAAAATCATAAATGTTTAGAATTATAGTTATAGAATTCACAATGACATTGTTTTTATATGATAAATGATATTAATTTTTCAATATAAAAAAATAATTTTAAATTAAAATAAATTATTCTGGAACATAATTAAAATATAATAATTTAGATTGGAATTTTTCATTGGTTTTAATGAAACTGGATTTTGGTTTTTTTAATATATTTTAAAATATTAAAGAATGAAATGAATAAAAAAATTAAAATAATGATTAAAATAATAATAATTAAATATATGATAAAACTGAGTATCTAAAAACATTACTAAATTAATTATTTATGGATTTAACAATATGTTCTTTAAAAACCCTATTTTTATTATAAATTATATGTTTTTTTATTAAAAGTTAAATTTCTCACATTTGGGTGATTAAATTCAATAAAAAAATATTGAAATTGTTATAAATATTAATTCACTAATTAAGAATGATATTTAATAATGATTAAAATTTTAAAATTAAGAAGACCCATTTGTAAATAATTTTTTAAATATGTGCTTTGTATATTTATTTTCACAAATTATAACTATCATGGTTATGGAATAATTTTACTATAATTCATCAGTCATATATATATATATATATATATTAAATTTTAAATCCATGAAATGATAATTACTTAGTATTAAATATTACTATATTCATATTTATTTTAAAAAATACATGATTCGGAAAACAGTTTTATGAATTATAAATTTTTATCATAAAAACATAATTAAATCATGAATGATGATATGTTTATTAAAATCTAATTTTTATTAATTTTAAAACCCAGTTTATAACACATTTAATTTTTTAGAAATGTTATAAAATATTAATAAAAATAATTGATGTTTAGAGAGTCTTTTTTTAAAAAAAGTTTTTATTTGTTTTTCATTTTTATTTAAAAGATAAATTCATCATTTTGATATTAAATTATATTTTATTTATTTAAAATTTATAATAAGGAAGTGAATATTATTTATTATGTTTATTTTCATATTTATGCAGAAATATAATTTACCGAGGTTAAGTTTTAGTTACCATGGTGAATGATAAATGAGGTATAAACGATCAAAATAAGTAGAAATAATTAACAAATTTATGAAACATTGTCTATAAGTTATCTACATGTTGATAATCGTGGATCATATACATTAATTTTACACATTTTATCCACATTAATTTTAAAATTATAACTTCATACAATATGAAATGTATATTTTTCAAATTTCTACTCAAAACGCACTTATAAAAGAACCCCTTATTTACCCCTCCTAAACAACTGTTGAGTCAATAAGGTTCTCCTTATGACATTTCCATTCCTTAATGATTGGCGGAGATTGTTGAGTCAATAAGGTCTCCTTTTGACTTTACCATTCATTCTTGATTTGAAAATCAGAAACACCTTATCTCAAGGAAAATCTCATTTTACCTTGTGTTTTACTTCTATAAGGAAAATTTCCCTTCCCCAAAGAAATTTATCCTTACCTTGTTTTTCATTGGTCATTATTATATCTATGTGTAAAATTCGGTTTCATATCTAAAACCTCGGAAGCATATAATACTTAGATAAAGGGAATTTTGTTTTCAGGATCCAAATTCAGACTCTGAGTTCTCTTAATTCAGACTCGAAACTCTTATGAGTTCTAAATCCGAATTCTAATGAATTCAGACTCTGAACTCTTTTGAGTTCTGATTCAGAATTAAAATGAATTTAGACTCTGAACAATGTGAGTTATGACTTCGAATTCTCATGAATTCTGACACCAAATTCTAATGAATTCAGACTTCAAACTCTTATGAGTTCTGACACCGAATTCTAATGAATTCGGACTCCAAATATTGTGAGTTATGACTCCACATTCTTATGAATTCAGACTCTGAACTTTGTGTGTTCTAACTTTGAACTCAAATGACTTCAGACTTTGATTTTTGTTAGTTCTGCATCAAATTCTCATGAACTTTGACTCTGAACATTGTTAGTTTAGGTTATGAATTCTTCTAAATCCAGATTCCGAATTTCTTTGAAATTTAGACTCCGAAATTCTATAGAGTTCAGGTTACGAATTCCATAGAAAACTGAATCTAAATATCCCTTTATTATATACACTGAATGATTTTTTGGATATACTCTGAACTTTTATTTTCTTACATTACTATTATTTGATTTTGGTTATGTAACCATACTTTTGCTTACAATAGTTTTTGTTATAACACGATGTCATGATTTCAGTTACTAAATAACCATTGTTTGAGTGACACGTGAATAGTCCCCTCTGAAATTCAAGGAAAAATATGACCATTGGAGGAGAGATACGACCGTTGAATCCATGATTATAAATAAGAGCTCATTTGAAAGAGTTCACAATAAATTGATCAATCTAGATATTACATGCTGATGATGTGATTTCTAGAGAGAGATACTTTATTAATTATAGCATACAAAAATTATTGTTCGGATTTGATTTGTGTGACTCTGATTGTTGTTGTGTACAATCGAGGTCTTCCAGGGATAGAAAGATAGAGGTGTTGACTGCCTTGATGTTGATGGCTTCCTTGCTAAGGAAGACAGAGGTGCTGACTACCTTGAAGTTGAGGGCTTTTATGGATAGCAAGATAGTCTCTGATCTTTGTATCGAGGGCTTACCCTGGTGAGGGTAGACAAAAATTCTTTAAATTATAAATCAAGGGACCTTTATCCAAGTATTTTTGATACCCTTTTATTTGAGTTAAAATATTTTCTTCTTATTACTTGTTTTCTTACAATTTTTTCCACTGTATTTTATTGGTTGAGTAAAGTATAACAATCGTATATTACCTTATACATGTACTATGATTTAGTGAGATTCTATACGCATTATGGTAAAATCATTTTCATTGTAAAATTCCATTAACATTCATTATTCGAGACCATCATTCTGAATTCGCTTTCTCATAATCATATTTCCTAAATCAAGAAAGTGTGTAGAACTAGAGGTTTTGTGAATTACCTTATTTAACATTGTTGAACATAACCATATTTAAATGTTCCAAAAGAATTTTAAAGTGTACAATTCACCCCCCTCTTGTATATTGATCATCATTAGATACATTATTCAGAATCTATATTATTTCGATCCTACATTTGTTATTATAGAGTATATTATACTCACATATTGTCTCAAAAAATGGTATCACAGGATTGGTTCAATCAAAATTAATCCCATGATTAGATTCAAAAGAGAATTCTTCTTCTTCTTATTTATTCGGAATCAAATTTCTGGACTCATAATGTTCAGATTCATATTTTTATCAGAGATACTCTAGTTAAATTTTCCTTTCTTATGATTACAAACTTTTTCTGTTAATAAGTTTTTTATGGAATTATTTTTCATTAAGATGGCAGCAATCAATGTTGGTTCCAGTGACAATCACAATCCAAAAACTCCACATATTTTTGATGGGAATGATTATTCATATTGGAAAGATCACATGAAGACATTTTTTATCAATACTAGATGTGATAATTTTTTTATGCTTAATGGAGGATATAAAATATCTTACAAGGAAGTTAGTACATTCACCAATCAACAAAATCATGAGTATCAAATGAATTATAAGGTACACAATACCTTGATTTCTTCTATGAATAGAAATATCCAGATCCAAATTTCTTCGTGTGAAGCAAAAAATTTCATTTTAAAGAAACATGAAGTCACTCACTTTGGAACTTCCAATGTTATTGAAACTAGAAGATCCATGCTTAGAGCTGAATATCATGGTTTTTTATTTCCTTATGGAGAACCCATAAACATTGTAAAACAAAGGTTTTTAACTATTCAGAATAGTTTACAATACATTGGTGACAATGGATTAGATGATTAATCTCTTGATTATAAGATCTTAGACATCATGCGCAATGTGTGGGAATCCAAGTGGATTTCTATTGATGGGAAGAGAAAGGTTACTCAGATTTCCCGTGATGAACATTTTGGAACTCTTCTTCAACATGAGACAAAAATGATGATAGATGCTGATAATGTAAAAAAATGGGAATGGAAGTGTTTCTTTTACTACAACTTCAAATCACATGAAATCCAGGACCCCTAATAGAGTTACTAGATCCAAATCTAAGAATATTGTTATCCAATCTGAATCTAGTGGAAGTGAATCTTCCAAAAATATGATTTCAAATCTTTCTCGAAGGATGAAAAATATTATTGGATAGAAGAACATTCAATCCAGATATAAGAAGAAGTAATGGAAAGACAATTAAGATTCTGAAGTTACATGTTATGAATGCAAGAGATCTCAACATATAAGTCCTGATTGTCCAATTATTAAGAGAAAATATATAAAGGAAACAAATTATGATAGAAATAAAAATAAGTACTATAAAGCTAAAGCTAAGAATGTCTTGAAAACCAAAAACACCAGGAGTGCCAGTGGTGGTGACTCTTCAGATGAATCATCAGATTAGAAATCCTCTGGATAGAAGAATCTTGGTCTAATAGCCAGACTACCTATTAAAAATTATTTTTTGATGGATAAGGTACAAAATAAAGAATCTATGACCAATGTTTTTTATATTCAAATTATAGTAATGATAAATATAATGATTCTTCATATGAATAATCTTCTTATGATGAAGATAAAACTTTACCTACATATGAATAAGATTATAGGTTTTCCAAACTCCTTGATATTGAGAATTCAAAACTCATGAAGAATCATGATAAAGAAAATTCTAGGAATACTATTCTTACTGAGTAAATATCAAATCTTTCTAATTATTTTGATAATAAAATTATTGAGTTTGACTGTATTTCAAATAATATTGAGGATGTAAACTCTGAGAAGAATAAACTTTCTAATGATCTAGAAAATTTAGTTTCTAATAAAAATGGTTTCGAGCCTAACTCTAGTTCAAAATCAAATGTTTTAGAAGACAAGAACTTGGTTATCAAACTGAAATCTATGATTTTTTCCTTAAGGAAGTGTTTTTCAAACTATACCTTAGGAAAGGGAAATTTTGATAAGATGTATTCTCAAATATGACCTCTATGGAATAGTTCTGGTTTAGGTTATTCTAGTTCTAAACCGATTTTTAGCAACAATTATTTGTTTCCTAAAAGTGCTCTATTCTATACTAAGTGTCAGTGCAGTGGGAATTGGGAAAAATATTCTTCTATAAACAAAACTCAGTCTTTAACATTTCATAAAGCTTATTTTTCTAAAAAAACACGGGTGCCTATGATTTTACTTTCTAAAATTTATGGATCCATGAATGTTGGGTTTCTGAAATTCGAAAATAAAATTCTGGAAAAAAGAGAGAGTACCAACAGCAATACTTGGTAAATGGATAGTGGATGTTCCCAGCATATGACTGGAACAAAAAATATTTTGAAAAGATTATGAAGACAAAAGGAGTTAAAGTAGCTTTCATAGGTATTCCTCAAGGACAAATTATGGGTATAGGTAACATCATTCTTCATGGAAAAACGTTGATTTCAAATGTTTTATTTGTTAAAGGTCTTAAGAACTACCTTATTAACATAATCCTATTATGTGATGATGGTTACCTTGTGAATTTTAGGAATGATAAGTTCTTAGTACACAATTCCAAGGAAGAGTTTATTCTTTGTGCCCGTAGGCAAGAGATTGTATACAAACTAAACATAGAAGACCTTAGGAGCCAAGATATACCATGCTATAGTGCAATGGAAGACCATTCTTGGTTGTGGCAAATAAGGTTATGTCAATTTAACCATAAGAACCTATGAAAACCTTCTATGAAAATATTAGTTTAGGATATACCGAAGATTAGATTTGATTCATCAAAAGTTTATGATACTTGTCAATATAGAAAGCAATATAAATCATGTTTTAAATCAGTTAGTGAAGTGTCAACTACAGATGAATTATATTTAGTGCAAATGGATCTCTTTGGTCCTACACAAACTAGAAGCATTGGATGCATGTATTATATATTTCTTTTTGTTGATGATTACACTAGATTTATGTGGGTATATTTTTTAGCAATGATGTCTGAAGCCATCTCATATTTTAAAAGATTTAGAGACCAAGTTAAAAATTAGAAAAACATCTATTGAAAAATATTCATAGTGATCATGGTGGTGAATTTCAAAATTATTATTTTGAAACTTTTTTTAGTATAAAATTAATTACTCACAATTTCTCAGCACTGAGAACTCCTCAACAGAATGGTGTTTTTGAAAGAAGAAATATAATTATTCATGAGATAATAAGAACCATGTTCAGTGAATATTCTATAGCAATAAATTTTTGGGATGAAACTGTAAGTACTTCTTTTTATACTATAAATTGAGTTTTAATTAGGTATTTTCTTAACAAAACACCTTCTGAGTTTGGAATGGTAGAAAACCTAGACTTTTCCACTTTAAGGTTTTTTTTGCAAGGTATTCATTCTAAATACTAAAGATAATCTACACAAATTTCACAAAAATTTGATGACGGAATTTTCTTTGGCTACTCAACACCCTCTAAGGATTATAGAGTTTTCAATAAAAACACTAGTACTGTTGAAGAGACAGTACCTTCCAAATTTGATGAAACTGATCCTTTTGTTTTTAAACAACCCCAACCTACATCTTCGGATGTGTTTTCTAAAATTGATTATTAATCATTGTTAAATGATATTTATGATAAGACAAATTCCCATGAAAATGTTTCTGAAGCATTTAACCCAGAAGATTTCCTAACCTATGTTGATGAAAAAGTTTTACAAAACCCAAACCTGTTGTTTCTAAAGATTCATCCCAGTGGAACTATCATTAGTGATGTGAATCAACCTATAAGGATTAGAAGTTTTTTAAGAAATGAAGTATAACATCAAGAATTTCTATCCCAATTAGAACAAAAAAGCCCTGATGAAGCTTTTAGTGATGATGACTGGATAAAAGCTAAGCAAGATTTACTAAATGAATTCTAAAGAAATAATGTTTGGATACTGGATGAAAACCCCAAGGAAACTTCTATAATTGGAGTAAAATGGGTCTTCATAACTACGTGTGATGAAAAAAGAATCATTGTTAAAAATTAATCTTGATTAGTTTATAAAGGATATAATAAACAAGAGGGAATGGACTATGAGAAATCTTGTGCTCTAGTAGCTATACTTGAATCTATTTGTATCTTACATGCCTTTTCATCATTCTTCAACATCAAACTTTTTTAAATGGATGTGAACTGTGATTTTCATAATGGTTATGTTCAAGGGGATGTTTTTTTTTAACAACCTCTTGTTTTTGAAGATATCAAACATCCTGATCAGGTTTTTAGACATACGAATGATTTGTATGGACTTATGCCAGCCCCTCGAGCCTGGTATGATTGAATTACAAGAATTTTGCTTCAAAATAATTATGTTTAATGAAATAAAGATCCAACCCTTTTATAATGAAATATAAGAAAAACGTTTTTATTGTAAGAAATTATGTTGATGACATTATATTTGGCTCAACTCATCAATCCTTAACTGATTCTTTTGCGGATCTAATGAAATCTGAGTTTGAAATGAGTATGATGGGTGAGTAAACATTTTTTCCTTGGTTTTTAAATTTTTCAAAAACCATAAAGAATTTATATATCACCACATAAGTTTACTAAATATCTTCATAGAAAGTATGGATATGAAAACACTAAATGTATGAGTTCTCCCATCGGTACCTCAAACACTCATGATCTTGATGAAGCTGGTAAACCAGTAGATCAAACATCTTTTATAGGTATGATAGGAATTCTACTTTATATGACACCTAGTCGTCCAGAATTAATGTTTTCAGTATTCTTATGTGCAAGATAACAATCTAATCCTAAGGAATCTCATTTAAAGGAAATGAAAATAATATTTCTCTACTTAAATGGAACCATGGATTTAGGACTCTCCTATACTTCTAGAAATAATCTTGTTTTAAAATTTTTTTCAGATACTAACTTTGGAGGATGTAGAATGGATAGGAAAAGTACATCCGAAACTAGTTATTTCTCAGGTGATTCATTAGTTTCTTGTTCTTGCATGAAGAAACACTCAGTAGCACATTCCACTACTAAAGCTGAATAAGTAGCAGCTGGAAGTTTTTGTGCTCATGAATTTTGGATGCAACACACACTCACAGACTACGGTATCAGTTTTACTAAAACACAAAATTTGTGGGATAATACCAGTGCCATTTCACTATGTAAAAACCCAAAAATAAGACTCATAAAAAACACCTATATATTGGTCATGAATTCTTAGGGAGCACTCGTAGAAAGGAGACATCATTCTTCAATTTATCGTAACACAAGATCAACTTGCTGATATTTTTATAAAATTTTTACCCTTTTATTGATTTTAATACATTTAATCGAAGTTAGGAATGATAATCGTAAGGTAATATTCTTTGTTAACTTCTTGTTGAACCAATATACAAATAGTAATAAACTCTTTTTCCTAGGGGAGAACATTTTCCTATTAGTTTTTCAGGTTTTTTGTAATGAATTTTTTTTAAGCATTTCGTAATAATGATTTTAATGTTTTCGTAATGACGTTTTTCATGTTTCATTTCATAATAATGTTTTTTAAAATTTAGTATTCAGATTTTTCAAATCATTCTTCATAAAAACTTTCATACTCTAAAATTTACATACTCAAAATTTTCGTATAGAATAATTTCCTAATGTTTTTTTCAGGTTTTAAATTTTTGTAATAAAAATTTTTAAAATCTATATTTCTTCAAAAATAATTTTTCCTCACTAGAAATAATCTTCATAGAAATCTGGATGGTATGATTTCTTTCTTATGTTTTGGTAGTCATAATTTACTTGCTGGTATTTTATTTTGTTTTTTAAATTTTTGGATTCTAGTTTCCATAAAATCGAATGTTTTTTTCTTCTCTTTTAAAAACCTTAAAGGATCAGATCCTACAAAATTTTCTGTGCGGCTATTATTTCAACTGTCATATCTAATTTGAAGATTTCTCAACAGTTGTATTGTCTTTGTATGTTTAACATTTTTATCAAACACCTATATAAAGGACCCCTTTAAGGTGATCCCACATTAGATTTCAATCTTTTGTGTGCAAAGCTCTGCCCCCATTTCAAAATCCCTTTCGAAACATCTCAAATCTTTCTCAAATCTGAATGTTTGTTGAAGTTCCCTCTTAAGAGATTTCAACTGTCAGGTCGATTTCCGAGTGGTAGATTTATAAGGAGAGGTTGGTGCAAAAAAATTTCATTCCCAAATACGATTCCATTATATTCGGAAACATCAGGTTGAATGGATGGGAAATCATTTTCATATCAAATCCAGGAGCTCAAGATGTAGTATATCCGGATCTGCTTGTGTAATTTTATGAATCTATTGGCCTTTTCAAATAGGAGGAAAGGAGTACATTTTCTTTCAAAAACTATGGAAAAACTTACTCCCTTTCATACACCAAGGATTCTTGCTGGGTAGGGTTGTCTTATTAAGTGGAAGCTGAATTCTTTTCCCATAAATTTCCAGATGTACAAGGAAGTTTTGTCAATGTGAAAGCTATGGAGTGTGTTCGACTTTCAGATTCCATGACTCTGAAGATTTCTCATTTGTCTACAAATAATCGGATCCTTGAATTGAGGGTTCAAGGTTTTATCATTCTGAGAAATGTTGATAAGGACACCATAAAGAAAAGTAACATTTACCATCTAGATTTTCTGGTGAGCCTAAGGAATATAAACTTGATGAAGCATATTCTCATTACAATAGAGAACATCATTAATGGAAATCTAAAGGCTCAGATTATAATGTATCTAGCCATCATCTCTAATGTAATTGTTCAGTTACTTGAGTCTTTCAAGATTTCATGTAGTTCCAAGATGAGGAATTTCAATGTCATGTTAGTAAATGATTATACATTGTAGGGTATGAATATTGGTTTCTCAAAAGAATCTAAAGAATTATATGACTTACCAGAGGAAGAGGCTGAAGTTGTTATAAAGGAACAAAAAGTTCCTGAACCATAAAAAAGGAGGAATGAAGAGGAAATTGAAGGAAGTAGAAGTTTAAGGTAAAACACCAAAAGCAAATGAAACTCATTCTGTACCTCCAAAATCCAAGAAGAAAAAATCCAATCTGGATGAGGGTGTTGGAAAGTGGAGGGAAGAAAAAATGAATAGGAATGCATGGGGGCTAAGTTTTGGTTTGGATCTTGCTGATTCCAAGTCTTTATAGGAGAATACCACTAATGATATTGAGAATCATGCTATGGAAAAGAATCAAAAGAAGAATATTTCGGAAGTAGAAATTGTTCAATCTCTTCTATAGGATACTGAGAAAGCATCCAAGAATATCCCTGTACCGAAATAATTTTTGGTAGAGGCATTACCTGAGACTCCAGGGAAGAAGTTCACATCTCTGAAAAAAGCCCAAGAGAAGGTTGTTGAAGAAAAGGAAGTTGTGGAAGAAGTGTACGAAGAAAAAATTAGCACTGACATAGAATATTTGAGTAAGCCAGTTGAAGAATTTCATTTGAAAGAAAGTGCATCCGAGAAATTGTCAATCTATACTTCTCAAGCCTGATCTTAAAAGCATGCTACTAATAGGTTAGATGAAAAAGCAGGAGATAAAGTGAATATGCCCTCTGAGGAAGAATGTTATAATCATCATTTCATTCACCCCGAATATGCTGAGGTAGGATCTGAGAAGTAAAACATAGATGAATATAGAATTGTTCAGCTATCTTACTGTGAACATGAGTCTCCGGATGAGGAAGTTGTTCCGAGAACTGATAAGGGGAAACATGTAACTATGGATACATCTATTAAAGTTGTTTTATAGAAAAAACAAGTTGGTATATCTTAAAAGAGGAATGTTGTCGATATAGAGAAAGATCCCTCTTCATTAAAATTATAAAATTCGAAATCACTATCCCTAGGACATGATTTCATCATTCAATCACTAAATAAGCTTGATGACACCATTCCAATATTCACAAGCATTTACTCGAGATGTCATATGATCCAACATAGCATGAATAAAAAATCAGATTCAGTATCATTGGTGATTGATAAGTGTGTAAAACTTGAGACAGATTTAATGAACTTGTTCATTAACTATGATTCCCACAAAAAATCATGTAAGAAAGTGATTATATGGTCAAAAAAATTGTTGAAGACTTGAGAGATCTTGATGGGTTTCAACGTGATGTTAATAGATTTTTTTTAATGAATATAGTAAAATCAAGGATCTCATGACTATCTTTGAGGAAAATATAACTCTTGAGCAGAATACTAAGATTCAAGAGGAAAAGGATCTGAATGGGAAGCTATATTCTATTGTGAAAAGTTGGAAGAAGGAATGGGATCTTGAGATCGAGATCGAAGAGAATCTAGTTAGGAATGATGATTTGTTGATGTCTCAAGAAGAGTCCATGAAGGCCCAGGAAGAAAAGATCAAAGCTTTAGAGATGAAAGCAGAGGATCAGGATCAACTCCTAAAGAAAGCATAGGAAGACCATAAGAAACTCAAAAATCTAAAAACCATAGTGAAGAAATTGATACCCAAGGAGAAAAATGGAAAATAGATCCAATAATATCTTTTGTTGTATTATTTACTTGTAGCAATTCTTCCCATCTAAATGCAATTTTGGTTGCCCATTTTTTTTGGATTCTTTATACTAATATTTCAGGTACTATAATTTCTTTTCCATTCCCTCAAATTCTTTTTGAAAATCACAAAGGGGGAGAAAGAAAATAGAATACTAAGAAAAGATGAATTTTTCCTAACTAAGGGGGAGTTTATCTAAAGGGGGTTTTCATTACGAAGATTTTCGTATTCAAGATTATGAAAAATCACATTTCAGAAATCTAGAATATGATCCTTAGCGTTCTAAATCCTAAAGAGGATTTGGTAGTATTCATCCTTGCCTATATGATATGAGATATAAGTTTTACTTTTAGATTCTAGAAAAATATTGTCTAAGCACTTATATTCTTTTTCATAATGATGTTTTTGATTTCCAAAAATGGGGAGATTGTAGAGTCAATACGGTTTTACTTATAACTTTTCCATTCCTTCATGTTTGGGGGAGATTGTTGTGTCAGTAATGTCTCCTTATGACTTTACCATTTATTCTTATTTTGAAAATCACAAACACCTTATCTCCAGGCAAATCTCATTTTACCCTATGTATTACTTCTATAAGGAAAATTTAACTTCCCCAAGGATAATTATCATTACCATGATTTTCATTGAACATTATCTTATCTATGTGTAAAATTGGGTTTCATATCTAAAACCTCAAAATTATATAATAATTAGATAAAGAGAATTCTGTTTTCAGGTTACAAATCCAGACTCTGAGTTCTCTAAATTCATACTCCAAACTCTTATGAGTTATGACTCTGAATTATAATGAATTCAGACTCCGAAATTTCTGTGTTCTGATTCTAAATTATAATGAATTTTAATCCAAAATTTGTGTGTTCTGACTCCGAATTATCCAGAATTCTGACTCCAAATTCTAATGAATTCAAACTCCAAACTCATAAGAGTTCTGACTCTGAATTCTGATGAATTTAGAGTCCAGACATTGTGAGTTATGACTCCAAATTCTAACGAATTTAGACTCCAAACATTGTGAGTTCTGACTCTAAATTCTAATGAATTCATACTCAGAACCCTATTAGTTTGGACTCTGAATTCTCATGAACTCTGACTCTGAGCATTATCAGTTTAGCTTCCGAATTCTTGGGAATCAGATTCCGAATTCCCTTGAAATTAAGACTCCAGAATTCTATAGAGTTCATGTTCCAAATTCCATAGAAAATAGAATCTGAATATCCTTGTATTATATACACTGAATGTGTTTTTAGTTAGACTCTGAACTTTTATTTTCTTACATTCTGAATATTTGATTTTGGTTATGTAACCATACTTTTTCTTACACTTGTTTTTGTTATAAAATGATGTCATTCTTATAGTTACTTACTAACCGTTTTTTGAGTTACACGTGTATAGGTCCCTCTGAAATTCAAGGAAAAATATGACCATTGGAGGAGGGAGTCAACCGTTGAAGTCATTCCTATAAATAAGAGCTCATTTGAAATATTTCACAACAAGTTGGTCAATCTTGAGATTCATGCTGTAGAAGATATTTCTTGAGAGAGAGACTTTATTGCTTAGTATGTACTGAACTTCTTGTTCAGATTTTTGTTGTGTGACTCTGATTGTTGCTGTGTATAATTGAGGTCTTCCAGGAATAGGAAGATAGATGCTGGAAATTCTCAAATAATATATAATCCTTGTATAAAATTAACTAGCTAAGTAAAATAATACATCAGAATGAATTTTTTCTTTTTCTAAAGATTCGACCTCACTGAACATTGAATACATAGATTTGAATTTCCTATGAATATCTGATAGAATAACTATCCCATCCTTAGTCGCAAAATAGAACACATTGTTTATGAAATATATATTACATTTTAATCCAAAAAACATTAATGAATGAACATAAATGGATGGATATCTCATACATCATACATGTATATGGTACACTGCATGGTCTACACAAATATTGTATATATTCATTGATGCATGATTGAACTACATTAAACAATACTTTTGAACCTTCACAAACATCACTTTATTATTATGTATGAATTTTTTCACATGTATATATATTCTTATCTGCATTCGGGTACATACATTATCCACCTCCATTCATTGCACACACACTGTCCACAAGCACTATTTGTTTCTCGATGCATGAAAATTCACATATGCATCAAACAATGCATGAACTTATTTCTGACTCAATGAATTAAAATAATACATTGGTGAAAGTAAAATTTTCTATCTAAATAAAAAAAACTCTTCTGCGAACCTCAATGGAATCACTAATCTTTTTTCTTCATATGCATAAGCAATATCATAGTACATGTTGGATACACAATGTGGGTTCATAACTAAAAGAAACCCATTATGTGTTTTCAAGTTCCTTCAATTATTTCTCTTAAACACAGTCACTTTTCTGCAACCCTTCACACAAGTGTAAACCATATAATCATGGTAATTTTCACAAATCAAGAGAAAACTTATGAAATTTATCCGACATCCTCTATGGGTTCATGAAACATAGTTCTTTATGCTGATACTTTGATAATGTTAAACACTTGAAAAAGGCATATGAATCCCCCTTCTTCATTGTGTATGATTATCATGATATATAATTTCTCATTCAAGAACTATTGTGTCATGGTGTCTCAATTTTCATTGAAAAGTGAGATCATATGTTAGTTCATCAGCAAAAAAACAAATTATCACACCCCTAGGTATTTATTGGAAACACTTTTACAGCATGTCCACCATCAATCATCATGTCTCACAATAACATGAATCACCTTATTCTGAAAAAAATCTTCCTACTTTATATCATCTATTAGATCCTTTTTTATCCATGAAAATGATACAATTTATTTATTTTTATTATATTCACATCACAGGATAAATAAAATGATGATTGGAATCATTGATCAAGCTTTTTTCGATGTCACTAAAGGAAATCCTGATGAACATGAGGAAATATAAGATAAAATCATTCTAGAAGATGTCACACAGAGAGACTGAACCGTCAAAATTATCTAATTGGATAGATCAAATGGTCGACGTTATTTTGATGCTATAGTAAACGATCCCAATTAAAAACAAACATCATTTATCCTCTCCATTATAAAAAATATACGACATACACCATACAATATTGGTTACCCAAAACATATGACAGGTAGGCACCACCCCATGCCTGCACCCCCATCCGTTGTCGTGTTTCCCCACATGGTGGAGGATCTGCAGCTTGCATGTGCCTTACGTGTAAAAACTTACACACCAATACTATCTACGGAGCAGAGAACCCACCTCATAAGTGTTTGTATTCCTCTTAGGATGGTTGGTTGGTGTAGGATTATTTTTTAACAAGACATCATTATAATAGTATGTCACATTCCATCACAGACCCATATTGGCTAGGGATTCATCTACCCACCTTAGTAGTGTTCATATTCATCTTAGGAGTTTTGGTTTGTTTAGGTTGATTTTTTCACACCACATCAATAAAAAATAATTCACAATCCATATTATGCTAATCCAATTAATTTAATCAAAAAATACATATTAATTCTACATTCAACATACTCAATTGTTCTCTCAATGGAATTCAATCATAAATTAAAATGATTTAATTATTACTAATGTTGTGAAAATTTTTATAAAAATAAAATAAAAAATGAAAAATGTTAATATAATCTATAATAAAATTTCAAAATTTTCACATTTAAAACTTCAGAACATATTCTTAAACACTTATTGGCAACAAATACAATCTAATGAACACTTAAATATCAACCATTGTATTTTTTTAATATACTCATAAATAAAATTTCTTATATTATTTCACCCCCATATATTCAATGAATAAAAGGTATATTTTGGGGTTTATACTTCAACTAACTTCTGTTCGACTTTTATTTTTAAATGAATGAAGAAATACTTCAACAAAAAATGATCCTTCTATTGATCAACTTAAATTCAACATGGGTAAGCTCAATGTTGAAAGCCACAGTGACGTCAACTAATTATCAAGGCTATTAATATTTTATAATATAATAAAATTGTAAACCATGTTTCAATAACTACTTAATAAATGATAGTTTTGAAATATTATTAAGAAATTTCATGCCCACAACCCAATAAACACATAACAATGTTTATCTTTAAGAACATATAGCTCCCCATTTTTAAAATTCAAATTATAAATTTGATAGTAATCATAATTTCACAAAATTATGAATATTTTATAGATTAAAATCACATATAATCCCCAAAAGTGATGAATCCATAACCATTAATTCCCTATATTTTAGAACAAAATTTTTTATAAAAGGGAATTAGGAGGATCATGTTGGTACCTTATTAATGTCACCAGGAATGATAGTTGCCTCTCAACCTTTCTATTCCATTATTTCATTTTAAGTCGGAGTTGGAAGAATTCTCCATCATCTCTTGAGCTGTTAGAAGTGTCATGTAATGTTTTGTATTTTTTCAACATTCTCCACACCTTTAATACTCAATAATTTTGATGTCATCATTTATAGATGACCCCTCATCATCATAAAATTATTTAAATTAATGTACTTGTTTTTATTTTTCTTTGACATGAATCATATCTTTGTTATTATTTATGATTCTCACTCAATTCACAGGTGAATACTTATTTCTCCTCTATCTAAATTCTCATATAATTTTCACTCTAAAGAATCTCACAAGACAATAAGACATTTCATTTGTTATATTTGTGAACTAATTAAACATATATACCACAAAACTTGACCATGGATTCATATAAGTTCTCCAAATATAGTTTATATGAAGACATAATCATAGGATTGTATTCCTAATAATATGATCTCATATTTTATTAATTTATCCTCTTTGATTCATTCATTCTCCTTAGTAGTGACATGTTATACGATCATGAATATAATTTATGAACAGAGACTCCAAAAAACCAAAAGTATTGTCTTAACATTGATATTTCATATAGATAGAAATTTCGATTTGATGATTATAGTTGATTCTTTTTTACATATTGGTAATTTATGTCTATATGAGAAACTCATATTGATGAATTAGTACAATATTCCATTTTAGAAATTTTTTTCTTCTCTTTTATTTAGTTCATTTGGATCTGGTCTAGTCCTTCACACCTATTTTTATAGAAATACCACATGTTTAATAAGATTTATTTTCACTAGAATCATTACTTTTCTATAGACCCTTATTCTAAATAGATTTGAAAACATTTTTCTCAACAACATTGGTGAATTCTTATTTCATATTTTTAAAATCACTTTGAGACAAAAAAAATAGTTTGTGTCTCATATAATTATCCCTCTTTATAAAAAAATATTTCATCCGGTCCTTTTACCATCTTATCAAATTCATCATGTTTCATTCAGTTTTTTTATTCTCTTCATAAAATTTTGATTCATCCTTTTCAAGATCTTAGATACCAATAGTTATCATATTTCCTACTATCTCAACAAACATCATCCTATTTTATCTTATATCATTGAGATAAACCTCCAATTTTTTGATATGTTCTTTATTTTGAAAATAGATATTATCAATTTCATTGTTTAGTCTTTTCTTTTACATCATGATATTCATATTTAACATAAAAGTAGCTTCCATAATTTCTTTTAACATCCATAATAAATCAGTTCTATCATCACCATCATCACCTTTAAATGAGACTCTAGATTACTTTGATTTATCCATAAAGCACATTTAATTATTAAAATATCTTCCATATTCTGAATCACTACATGATGATTTAAATTCATCAATTTCTCAACTCATAATATATATATTCATTGAATTAAACCTATTCTAATACTACTCCCACATTTTTTTACTTCTAATACTCTTAATGTGAGTTAGTATCATTAGCGTTATTCTATTTAAATTTACCAGAAAAATGACCACTATTGTGAAAATTCTTCACATTAGTGGTTGTATTCTATTTACATTATATTTCCCCCATTTGATTATTCATATAAAAAAGGGAATATTTCAACTAAATTCATGTATAGAAACTTTATCCTCATAATCACCTGATTCTGGTTCTTCTTTGATTTTACTTTTAAAATTTATCATATCTTTAAAGCCCATATAATCTCTTTCTTTTTTCATGATTGTTGTTAAATTTGTCATATCATATTATATTGGAGTATTATGAAGTTAATAAAATAATAGATCTTATATCTCTTATAATATTGAAATATTTGAGTTTGAATATAACTGGGAATCTTCTCATAAGAAACTTCATAATAATATAATCATCCAGCTTCTCTCAAAAACCTATGATATTTCTAAAAAAAATCATTTAATGTTGTTAAGTTGTAATAAGTACATTCATCATCGACAATTTTGATATCATTAAACATTATCTTATAGATTATCAACATGGATTATCTAAAATTAAGATTTCATTCTTAAATGCTTCTCAACTTATCCCAGATCTCCTTGGGAATTTGAATACCCGTCATATTAGTGTAAACATTTTCTCATAAATCCATCATGATTTAAATATGAGTCATGTCATTAAAATCTAGATTTATATTATTATATTTAGTTAAAGAAACAAATTAATTAATATAAGAGAAACTCATACATGATTCATTTTCACACTTCTAGGGCATGAGATAATTTTTTAACTATTCACTAAAATCAAATTATTCGTTTTAGAAATTTTTCTTGATCTACTGAGGGTCCCTTTCCCTTTGATACAAATTTCAGTGTTTAAGGATTATTTAAATACCATTTATAGGGGGGTTAATCAGTGGTGATCTTTTTTAAAAAAATATTTTACATTTGATTTAGCCTCTGTGGGAGACCCCTTTTCATTAATACTCATCGTAACCATATAAGTAATAAAAACATAGAGAGAAAAAACAATGGGGTTTTCATGATTTGGTGCAAGGAAAACTCACTGACATGTTTTTTTGAACCCCATACCATAGGGATTACTCACTATATTAGAAGGTGACTGCAATATTAATTAGTTGGACCTTCCAATTACAAACTGGTAATACACTCTACTTCCAATTAGCCTTCAACAGTTGTTTAGACTACCCAATTGCAGCTTCTTCATAGTTATTGGTTAGACCACCATTCACAATATTTACCAACTGGTTATATTCCCCACCATCAGCCTTTAATTTTCGATATCTTAATACACTATATAATGTTCACTTGAATATAATCATTGACAATATCATTTTATCACACTAACTTGTGTATAATTTCTCGTAAAATTTCACTAATGATGATCTTGAAAAAATAATATCTGACCCATATATAAAATTAGATTCTTCACGACAACTATTTTTGGGAAATAATTCATTATTTTTATAAAAACCTTGAGTAGCATAACACTAAAAACACAATTATGAATTTCTTCATAATCAATGATAGAAATATTGTATTGTATTTTGTCTCAAAATACTGCACACTGATTGTTCAATGTATATTGAATATTCATATAATCAACCTTCATACATGAAGATACATTCATGGATACCTCATTCTTTATAAATTTATATAGTACACATCAAGTTCTTTTCATGAGTTTTTCATGTGATTTTATTCTTTTATTCACCACATTAATCATTTCATGACAACTTCCCGACAACTCACTTATTACTGATTCTTGTATTCATATCAATATATATTTATATATTTCGTAGGGTAAATGTATTATGAAATTCATTTATCATTCATTTCACATGAACTACCCATAAACACACTATTTTTTTCTCAATATATAAACATCCACATATGTATTGAACCATGTGGGATATCTTTTCTGCTTTTGTGCATGACAACCAATGTTTAATGAACATAAAATCTTCTGTCCCAAGAAAAATACATTTTCATACTCAATAGTGGAAGACTCGCTGAGCTTATTCCATCTTACATGAATGTAATATCCCACTTCCTCCGGGTATCAAATTGTGTGGGCACAAATAAAAAAACACTTTACATAACAGGAAATGAAAGATCCTCAAATTAACTTTATCGCATAAGTGTCTTCCAGTTCTTTATTACATGTATGGTAAGCATTGCCTCCTTCACGAAACCCTTCTCAAAGGTATAAACATTATGATCATGGTACTTATAACAAATATATATAATAAAGGAGAAATATATAATAATTCTTGATGGAATAATGAAACTCAGTTCTTCACATGGACACTTAAAGAGTGTGAAACACATTTCTATGGCCTGTAGATCTCTAATCTCCTTCACAAAAGATTATCATGTGAGATGAATTCTTTTATATTATCTAATTGGTCATGGGGTCTTTATTTTCATCACAAAACATCATAGCCTATTAGTTCATCATAAATATAATTAATATGTAACCCCTCATGTATTTAAAAGAAAAAATCCACAAACATGTGTACAATATATCATAATGTTTCGTGCTAATCTAAATCACCATAAAGATAATTAAATAAACAAAAAAATCCAAATGAATTCAAGTTTCATAAAACTCTATTATTATCTCTTTAGAAGTGAATAATAAATTTCAAATAATTAATTCATCCCAATGTTCTAAATTTTTTTCTCAAACTCAAATAACCAATGACACATGTTTTTATAAACTACTGACCAATTCAACAGTCATCACATTTAAAACCGAAAAACATATTCGAAAACACTTATTCACATCAAATGAAATTCACTGAATAATTCTGTTTTGTATAAATTATGTTCCATGTTGATGATAATTCATTGGAGTTGAATTAAATGACATAGTTTAATTAATTATAAAAATTATTTAATTCTTTTTAACTTCATAACCTAGATATTTCCCCTATTTAAACATCATTATATATATATTCTATAAGGTTAAGCGCATAAATCTATGAGATTGAGATGGAGAAATATTCACTACAGGGAATTGAAATAATATTTATAATTGATGTATGAATAAGTATCATAAATCATATTTAATGTATCAATCCATTGGGAAACAAATTCAAGAACTTCATCGATGAAATTGACACGGAATCATTATTTATTAGTAATTGATCCAATAATTATGTATGGTTTTATTATTTGTGGATTTTTTATTATTAATAATAGATTAAATTATTAATTAGAAATATTTTTGTATTACCCATATTATTCTTTTTCATTTCACGGAACAAAAAAATTAATTATTTCAATATTCCATTTATTAATATATACCACTATAATTCCTTGAGTTTTTATCTATTCAAAAATTTAAATTGTTTAATAAATTCCCCTTTAAATAAAAGAAAATATATTTTAATTATTGGCCATTTTTTCCCCTATATTTATTCATTACAAAAAAAGTATAGGCCAATGAATCAACTATAGATCTAGTTCAAATCTTCATCAAACCATTTATTTTTTACAGTTTGATTGATAATTTCACAAGGTGATGATAGAATATGTATTGAAAATCAATTATGATATCATGAATGAATAACGATGTTATGATTTCCCTAGAGTCATGATTTTAATGATACAGTACCTACTGTTTAATAAAAATATTGAATTCAAGCCATAAAATGATAGAAATTGATGAAAAATGATGTATTATTCAAGATAAAGGCTATGGATTAATCCTTGGCTTAATTTGTGTAGAGACCCGAAGCTTGAAGTACATGGAAAATACATTAATTTTATGGAATACTTAGTACATAACAAAAACACACACACAAGGACCATAATAGTTTAGTGTCTTTGGAAACATGGAATAAAAACTTCTAATCGTGTTGACAGATCATCAACATCTCCCATAACGATTCTCCCCTTTTTGTTTCCTTACCTAAAACCATTCTTTTAATCCTGTGGGAAAAGAAAACATAAAAAGGGTGAGCTCAAATGCTCAGTAAGGTTAATCATGTAGAAAATAAAACAAACCATATACATTTGAACTTAAAAACATGAACATAATATTTAAACATAAAAATGTTGGGCAATGACATAAAACATGGAAGTACGTAAGGCATAGATCATAATGAAATATTAAACATGATAAAATAGCATGGGATTAAAACATGTAATTGTGGAAACCATTCAGAACATGTCATGATTTCAATAGTAACCAAGGAATTGTTTCCAAGACCATCTTAGTGGACAAAGTCGCTTTCTGAATCGAGTTCACTCCTCATTTCAGTCCTGTAACACAGAACCAGATTAATTTACCGTTCCAGCCATGTCTATCTCCTAAGATACAAATCTTTACCCAATGCATTGGAGGGAGATATAGTTCCCACCCATTTCTTAATGAAATCATTCTTACTTGTGCCACAACATAAACATAAATCATTCATCATAACCCAAAGAATAAAATGGGTTTCATAAACATCATCCCATCATCACATAATCCATATAAACGAAATGGATATCATTTCATTATAAGGAATTTTAAATCATGTAAATCATAGAGAAATGATACTTGAAAAATACACATATGAAATAATGTCATCTTAGTTGAAAAATGGTTTTGATAAAACACTTGAAATGAATTCTTGTGGAAAATATCCTTTCTTCTTCAAAATCAATTTCTTTTCACAAAACAACATGTAATTTTAAAAGAAAAATATTTTGTTGAAAATATTCATGAAATATTTTGGAGGAATAATCATGAAAATAAGGCTTTATAAAACAATTAAAATCCATTCGTGTCGTATAAGTTAAAATACATTCTTCTCGTACTTTTGTCAGAAAAGACAAGAAGTACCTCGTAAGAGAAAGATTCCTTCCATAGGATGTGGTAGAAGTATAAAAGGGTAAAAATGACTTTAAAGATACATGGAAGAAAAGTAAACATTTTATGAAAACATTTTGAGAACATATGGACATGGATAATAATCATAACCCTAGTAAATACTTACGAATAAACAATCTCGGATAAGAATGAGATTGGAATAATTATCCCTTAGCTTACGTCTGATATGATTCGTATATATCTGAACCTCCTGTATAATGATTTAAATAATTTCATTGACTTATTAGAGAATCATATTCATTGTTATGATATCATATATGGTTCACATATGACTTTATATTACCCATTCTTTTGTAAATTAATGTTAAAGTAGCGTTTTGGGTAAAATCGTTTCATTTGTCGTTCATGTTTTAACTTGTAATTATTCATATGATTACTTAGATCATGGTTACTTACATCCAGAATATAAAACATTATTTATATATATTATATATTCAGAATATACATATATATAATAGATCGATAAATGGAAATAAATACACCGTTCATGGAGACGGTAGGCCGTACGTACGGATGAACGCTGTTTTCGTTTCCTTATTGAATTGAATGGAATTAAGTAGATGACATACATATATATATATATATACATAAATAAAGTATCATTATTATTTCACATATTTCATTATTACTTATTATATATACTTTATAATCAATCATGACTGGTTAATCATTGAGAATGAATCTCATCGGGTCGTGGAGACGGTAGTCCGTACGTACGCATGAGTGATGAAATCATTACCATGATCGTGGAATTGTATTTAAGTGTATGTATAATATTCAAGAATCAATATAACTTTAAAATAATCATATATAGTCATTATTTACACCATTATACATGTCCAAGTAATGTGGTGGTGGAAAATAGATTACACCACGGCGTGGAGATGGTATTCCGTATGTACGCACGCGCGGTGATTTCATTTTCCGTAAGATGGATAGATGGTGAAACAGGATTGTTTAATACTTATAATAACGTATTCGTATATGATTGATACTGATGTTATTACTTCATAATGAAACAACTAATGAATAATATGTAAAAGAAGAAATAAAGTTGAATGAATCGGTAACAGATATTACCTCTTCTTTCGACACACCTTTTAAAACCTCCTCTTTGGGCACTAATATTGGTCTTTGAAGAAGACCAGAACCTCTAGGATGTTTCTAGGGAAGTGGAGAAGAGAATTTTTCAGGGTTTGGCCGAGAATTAAGGCTCAAATTGGTGTGAGGAAGGGAGGGAGGAGGTGCCCTTTTATAAGGGAGGAGAGGGGAACCTTTGGAAAAACTAAAAATATTATTTTATTATAAAGTCATATTCGGGTTTTAATAGCTCCAAATTGATTTATTTCGAATATAAGGTGGGGATGGGTCTAAATACTGTCATCCAATAGAATTTGGACAAGTTTAGGTTTCTATTTTAACATTATCATTAAGATTTAACTTCAAGTTGAATAATTTTACTCTTACCTTGTCTTCTTGTTTTCTTACACTATAAGGTTAATAAACTTACAATAACAAGGAAAAAGAACCCCAAGTTTTTTATTATTTATATATATAACCTTATCTAAGTCATTTGGACGAACTTTAGATTTTTATGAATAAAATATCAATTAATTATATAATATTTGTTTTAAAAACTATTTTATGTCAATTTTGACACTATTTGTTAATTGATTTTTGTGAAAATTATAACAGAATGATTAGTTCAAAACAAGTTAATTAAATCAATGATAAAATTTTATTTTATCATATAAAATTAGTGTAATTCATAAAATGTTTCAAATTACATTTATTTAGGTATTTATAACATCAATTATGTCAATATTTCATTAATAAGATAATTACTGCATCATCTTTGTGTCATAAATAAATTAAATTATTTAATGTATAAAAATTACAAATAAAAGTCCATTATGTAGGAAATCCTTTTTATCTTTCTAATGAATATTTATAGTCGAATTTATCTTATGTATAACCCTATATTAAAAATTATTTAGTTATTAAACTTTGATTTTAATTATTTTAACCCTTCTTTAAATAAATTAATATTAAATGTTCTAATCTAATCCAAGTTTGCCTAAATGGTCATATTTTATTCCTTAGGTTGTCTTTGTTGGATTTACACTTATCCAATAGAATTAGGACATGTTTTAGGGTAATAATAATATCATTCTTACCCTTAATTACCTTATTTACTTTTAACTGTGGTAAAAAAAGTAAAAAGTTACTATTCTCCAAAAATTATTTTCATCTCATTAAACCACATTTTACTTACTGAAATCAACCGTGTCTCTCAGATTTTTGAAATTCCAATCACAGAAGCGGTAAAATTATGTTTTATGAAAAATTCAGTTTTTTTAACTACCACTTAGTGGTTTTACTATTCAACAAAAAATGAAAGTTTCCAGAAAAATACCAAAAATTATGTCTAAGATATATTTGATATTATGAATTCAAAAGTGATGTCTATTTTACCAAATTAAAAACATATAAGTTTCATTAATTAATTTCAAAAAATTAATTCCCATCGTCAAAACAAATAGCGTGTTTTTAAGAGATAATAACTATCAAAAGATTAACACTTGTTTATGTCTGGTTTAAATGTGAAATTACATCCAATTACCAACAATGTATTAAATTTTAAAAATATATTCTAAATATATTTTAAAACCACTCAAATTAATAATTTATCACTATTAATTATTTCGATTGAAAAAGATGTTTTTAATTAAAATTTAGTAATTTTCACTATTCATCAAAATATGAAAGTTATCTGAAAAGTACCAAAATTTCACCCTAAGCTAATTTCAATATTAAAAATCCAAAAATGAAGTCCATTTTTAAAGAGAAAATTTATAAAATTTCAAAAAGTGGGTATTACTATTCATAACGGTTAGTTTATATAACATATCGTTGTTTAGGAAAACTTGGTATTGCGTACAACACACGCTATCGTGGAAGGTCGTGATTGCATCTAATTCAGGCCAGGTCAGAGATGTGTGTTATGGAAGCTCCTTTTGGTGTAGCGTATAACACAAGACATTAATGAAATTCAAAAGAATATTTTTCGTAAAATCTCGGGGTGTTACATTCAACCCCCCTTAAAATGAATTTTTCCCTTGAAATTCGTCGGGGTTATAAATGGTTTACTACTCGAAAGTTTCTTTAATAGAAAACAACATCGTAAAAAGGAATACCAAAACATGGTTTTAAAAACTAAAGTATGAAACGTAAAAGTTACCCAAATTAACTAATCACTGGGTTTCCACATATGAGAACATAGGTGAAAATATTGATATGGAAGATAAATATAACCATTATGTTCTCAGGGAGAGTGGTAGAGGACATGGCTATAAAAAATCCAACAATCACAAAGCCATAAATTTGTGATGATCTAGGGTACCATCTGATTCATCGGATATAAGATCCCTAGGGAAACATTTTTGGTTTTCAAGATCATTTCCTTAAAGTTGAATAATTTGAATTAGAATAAATACTTACTTTATTTTGGTACAATCTCACTGTTGTTTGTGATTTGAACAATTTCCACTTCATCTCTTAAAGAAATGATGTTGAATTTGTTATTCGTGAAGTGTTAACAGATCATGTGATAGAATGATGGGTCATTCCATCTGTTTCAAACAAAAGGTTAGCAAAAGTTATCAAGTATATATAAGTCCATGTATGGTGAGGTTAATCGTATACGATTCCCAAAATGAACTTATACATCATATATCGTACCGTGTAATAAAATAAAACTATTTTCTACTAACCAGGGACTTCTTGTAGGCCAGTGGTAGGCGATAAAGGCCAGTTGCACTTCGGTTGTGAGTTTGATTCCCAAAGCCTTGATTGACGCGATGGGTTGTCGCCCGTCCGGTAGGTTGTGATTTTTCTAACGCTATATTACTATAATATCCCATCAATAATATCGAAAAAAGTTCTATCCTTAGACAATACTAATTTATGTCCAACATAATCCATTCCAATATTTAGGGTTATCGAAAATACTTCGGTCCAAGATCATAGTATAAAGAAAATGATTACTTAAAATGTCACACAACAATCACATGAATGCCATCATTTATCCCCCATATATCATAAGATATATATTATTAGTCAAATTACAAACATGTGAATACCTTAATCATGTATTCTCTTGAAGAATGAATACCCATTTAACCTCAGTGAAAACATGAATGCAGTTAAAAGTAAACACTTTCCACATACCAAAATCCTCAAAATTCTATATACTCAAACCATGATATCACTTAGTCCTTATATCAATCATGAGCTCATGAATATAATCAAACATCTCATTATCTTCTTATCCCTTCATTATGTGCATGTCATCTGCTTTCCAAAATATTTGAATCACTTTTCAAGGTTATCGGTAGTGTAAAATTATTGAAAACCACAATAGACTAAAAAAAAATATTCCAATACACCATAAAAGTACCTCAAAAAAATTATTCTTGAATACCAATCCATAAACACTTTAATCCATCCTCTTCAATGATTATCCTGGAATAAGTCCTTCCTTGATTTAGAAGTAACTTTTTAGTTCCGGGCATTGAGTTTGGGTAATGCCCATGTTCTCCAAAAATAAAACATTAAACTCCATAACAGTCTGTCACTCTATGACCCTTTTCCCCACACAGATAACATATGTCCCTCCATTTGAGGTATTCCTCAAGGTTCTTCTTCCCTTCTTTATAAATCTCAATCTTCTTTTCTTTATGCTCCTCACTATGAGAACATGCATAAAATTTCATCTTACTCTTATTTGATGACTTAGGAATACCACTAAATTTCACCTTGTTAATCATATATCACGATGACTGATTTGGAATAATCACAATATCTTTCTCTCTAGGCATTACATAATTTTGTTGCTCATAGTCACGAATTTTTCCATTGGATTCAATGTTAACTGAATTCCTTCTGGTTCCCTACATTGACTAAAACATAAGAAGAATTCTGTGAGAGGCAAAAATCATGCTAGGGAAAACAACATAGTAAAGGGGGAGTACCCACAATATCTAATATCTTAGGTTAAATTTTAATATCGTTATCGTAGTTCTTGGACTATATACTATACATATACTTATCCTTAGGGGCATCCCTAGACATAACATAGAAATATATCTAGGGATCTCACTAACGTTTTCGCATCCTAGTTTCCAAAGGATGACTAAACCTTTCCTCTGATACCAACTGTAGAGACCCGAAGCTTGACGTACATGGACAATACATTTGTTTTTCTGAATACTTAGTACATAACAAAAACACACACACAAGGACCGTAATAGTTTATTGTCATTGGAAACTTGGAATATAAACTTCTAATCATGTTGAAAGATCATCAACATCTCCCATAACAATTCTACCCTTTTTGTTTCCTTACCTAAAACCTTTATTTTAATCTTGGGGGAAAAGAAAAAATAAAAAGGGTGAGATCAAATGGTCAGTAAGGGTAAGCATGGAGAAAATAAAACAAACCATATTAATTTTAACATAAAAACATGAACATAATATTTAAACATCAAAATGTTGAGCAATGACACAAAACATGGAAGTACGTAAGGCATAGATCATAAAGAAACATTAATCATGATAAAATAGCATGGGAGTAAAACATGTAATTATGGAAACCATTCAGCACATGTCATGATTTCCATAGTAGCCAAGGCATTTCTTCCAAGACCATCTTAGTGGACAATGTCCCTTTCCGAATCGAGTTCACTCCTCGTTTCAGTCCTGTAACACTGAACCGGATTAACTTACCATTCCATCCATGTCTATCTCATGAGATATAAATCTTTAACCAATGCATTGGAGGGAGATATAGGTCCCACCCATCTCTTACTGAAATCATTCTTAGTTGTGCCACAACATAAACATAAATCATTCATCATTACCCAAAGAATAAAATGGGTTTCATAAACATCATCCCATCATCACATAATACATATAAAAGAAATGGATATCATTTCATAATAAGGAAAGTGAAACCATGTAAATCATAGAGACATGATACTTGAAATAAACACATATGAAATAATGTCATCTTAGATGAAAAATGGTTTTGATAAAACACTTGAAATTAATTCTCGAGAAAAATATAATTTCTTCGTCAAAATCAATTTATTTTCACAAAAAATCATGTAATTTTAAAAGAAAACGGTTTTTTTGAAAATAGTGATGAAATATTTTGGAGTAAGATTCATTAAAATAAGGCTTTATAAAACCATTAAAATTCGTTCGTGCCGTATAAGTTAAAAAACATTCTTCTCGTACTTTTTCCAGAAAAGTCAAAAAGTACCTCATAAAATAAAGATTCATTCCATACGATGTGGTAAAAGTAGAAAAGGGTAAAAATGGCATTAAACATACATGGAATAAAAGTAAACATTTTATGAAATCATTTTGAGAACCTATGGACATGGATAATAATCATAACCCCAGTAAATACTTACGAATAAACAATCTCGGATAAGAATGAGATTGGAATAATTATCCCTTACCTTACATCCGATATGCTTCGTATGTATCCGAACCTCCTGTATAATGATTTAAATAATGTTATTGAATTATTAAAGAATCTTATTCATTGTTATGATATCATATATGGTTCACTTATGACTTTATATTACCCATTCTTTAGTAAATTAATGTTAAAGTAGTGTTTTGGGTAAAATCGTTTCATTTGTCATTCATGTTTTAACTTGTAATTATTCATATGATTAATTAGATCATGGTTACTTACATCAATAATGTAAAACATGATTTAAATATAATATATATTCAGAATATACATATATATAATAGATCAATAAATGGAATGAAATACACCATTCATTGAGACGGTAGGTCGTACGTACGCATGAACGCTGTTTTCGTTTCCTTGAATTGAATGGAATTAAGTAGACGACATACATATATATACAAATGAATCCAGTATCATAAGTATTTCATATATTTCATGATTACTTATTATATATACTTTATAATCATTCATGAATGGTTAATTATTGAGAATGAATCTCATCGCATCGTGGAGACGATAGTTCGTACGTACGCACGAGCGATGATATCATTACCATGATATTGGAATTGTATTGAAGTCTATGTATAATATTTAAGAATCGATATCACTTTAAAATAATCATATATAGTCATTATTTACACCATTATACCCATCCAAGTAAGGTGGTGGTGGAAAATAGATTACACCACGGCGGGGAGACGGTATTCCGTACGTACGCACGCGCGATGATTTAATTTTCCGTAAGATGGATAGATGGTGAAATAGGGTTGTTTCATACTTATAATAACATATCCGTATATGAGTGATACTGATGTTATTAATTCATAATGAAACAACTAATGAAGAATAATTAGAAGAATAAATAAAGTTGAATGAATCCGTAACGGATATACCTCTTCTTTCGACACGCCTTTTAAATCCTCCACTTAAGGCACAAAGATTGGTCTTTGAAGAAGACCAGAACCCCTAGGATGTTTCTATGGAAGTGGAGAAGAGAATTTGGAAGGTTTTGGCCGAGAATGAAGGCTGAAATTGGTGTGAGGAAGAGAGGGAGTATGTTCCCTTTTATAAGGGAGGAGAGGGGCACCTTTTGAAAAACTAAAAATATTATTTTATTATAAAGTCATATTTGGTTTTAAATAGCTCCAAATTGATTTATTTCAAAGCTAAGGTAGGTATGGGTAAAAATCGTCTCATAAAATAGAATTTGGACAAATTTAGGTTTCTATTTTAACCTTATAATTTAGATTTATCTTTAAGTAAAATAATTTTACTCATACCTTGTCTTCTTGTTTTCTTACACTATAAGGTTAATAAACTTACTATAACAATCCAAAATAACACCAAGTTGTTTATTATTTATATATATAAACTTATCTAAGTCATTTGGCCAAACATTAGATTTTTAGTAATAAAATATCAATTAATAATATAATATTTGTTTTAAAAACTATTTTATGTCAATTTTGACACTATTTAGTAATTGATTTTTGTGAAAATTATAACAGAATTATTAGTTCGAACCAAGTTAATTAAATCAATTATACAATTTCATTTTAACCTATAAAATTAGTGTAATTCATAAAAAGTCTCAAATTAAATTTATTTGGGTATTTATAACATCAATTATGTCAATATTTCATTAATAAGATAATTATTGTATCATCTTTGTGTCATTAATAAATTAAATTATTTAATGTCTAAAAATTAAAAATAAAATAAAATTATGTAGGAAATATTTTTATCTTTATAATTAATATTTATAGTCGAATTTATCTTATGTATAACCCTATATTAAAAATTATGTAGTTATTAAACTTTGATTTTAACTATTTTAACCCTTCTTTAAATAAATTAAAATTAAATGTTCAGATTTATCCATGTGGGCCTAAATGGTCATATTTTATTCCTTAGGTTGTATTTTGTCGAATTACACATATCTAAAAGAATTATGACATGTGTTAGGTTAATAATAATATCATTCTTACCCTTAATTACCATATTTACTTTCAACCGTGGTAAAAAAAGAAAAAAGTTACTATTCACCCAACATTATTTTCATCTCATTGAACTACATTTTACATTCTGACATCAACCGTGTCTCTCGAATTTTTAAAATTCCACTCACAGAAGCAGTAAAATTATGTTTTATGAAAAATTCAGTTTTTTTAACTACCACTTAGTGGTTTCACTATTCATCAAAAAATGAAAGTTTCCAGAAAAATACCAAAAATTAGGCCTAAGCTATATTTGATATTATGAACTAAAAAATGATGTCTATTTTACCAAATAAAAAACATATCAGTTGCATTAATTATTTTTAAAAAATTAATTCCCGTCATCAAAACAAATAGCGTGTTTTTAAGAGATTATAATTATCAAAAGATTGACACTTGTTTATGTCTGGTTTAAATGTAAAATTACATCCAATGACCAAAATTGTATTAAATTGTAAAAATATATTCTAAATATATTTTAAAACCACTCAAATTAATAATTTATCACTATTAATTATGTCGATTGAAAAAGTTGTTTTTAATTAAAATTTAGAAATTTTCACTATTCAGCAAAATATGAAAGTTATCAGAAAAGTACCAAAATTTCACCCTAAGCTAATTTCGATATTACGAATCCAAAAATGAAGTCCAATTTGAAAGATAAAATTTATAAAATTTCAAAAAGTGGGTATTACTATTCATAACGGCTAGTTTATATAACATATCATTGTTTAGCAAAACTCGGTATTGCGTACAACACACACTATCGTGGAAGGTCGCGATTGCGTGTAATTCAATCCAAGTCAGAGATGCGTGTTGTGAAAGCTCTTTTTGGTGTATAGTATAACACAAGACATTAATGATATTAAAAAGAATATTTTTCGTAAAATCTTGGGGTGTTACAATTTGGTTGTAACATTTTGGGAGATAATTGTTTAATAAATATTTAGGATTAATTATCCTCATTCTATGAAATTCCAAACTACAAGTCATGTGTTTCATATGACACATGCCATATAGTCTGTTTATATAGTAGATAGAGTTTCTAGATATGTTTTGTATCAAATTGACAGTATCTTGGTGCATGTTCTATGATTCCATTTCAAGGTTGATGATCAATGTTTGGGGAGTATACGAATAGGACACTAAGTTTTCTAAAAAGGAATGGTAGGATACCTGTTGAGTCACCCCGTGTTTTGATGGTATATGCCTTAAAACCCGGGTAGTCCAACAAAATAGGTGGATCAAAACACCTCTAGTGTATATGATTGTACTCATAGATATTGGAATAATAAAACTAGTATATTTTATGAATTTAGGCAATGCAACATATACCATAGTGGAATCAACATTTACTTTTCATTAAATGATCAACCCCCCATATATCCTTCTTTGGGACACAAAATTGGACATGTGTATAGTACTTCTTGATTATGATTATAAATTGGATGTAATGGTGGCCTTGTATTTCACATATGAGATATTATGGGTGATGGTATGGTTGATTCGTTATTACCTTTGTGATAGTTGGATGACATCAAGTTCTGAGCTATATAAGTAGAGACGATGTTGGGTTCAACACTCCTTGGATGAAGGGTCTTTATCTCAGGAACAGTGTCTCGAAAATATTTTATATAGGTTTGGTCGGTTCTCCCCATACATATTTGGGTATGGGTCCTCTATACGTGGTTTTTGTACTCCCTGGTCATTAGGCTATGCTGGGGAGCATGTCCTCCCTGATGTTTATACTACCTTGACTAATGAATCTTCCAACGAGATGTGGGTCCTATATTAAATTTGGATATAATTTATGATGAGATAATGGTTTCATTTAGAAGTTATAGTTTTATGCATAATCATTATCATTAAGTGGATGTAAATATTGACAGCTTCACTCACACTATATTTATTCAGTTATATCTAAGAGAATATAGTTTCCAGGTTTCCTTCCCAATGTTTTTTTGTGGGTCGAGATAAATATTTAATTATCATTCCTACCCATTTTCTAGGGTTTCATATTCAGTAGGTATATAATAACCACTACATGTCTTTTTCCTACTTATATTATATCATATATAGAAGAAAAACATTTAGACAGTGACCCTAGAGGGCTTGTCATTAGTGGATCGTAGTTGTACTTAGTGAATTTGATTTTATGTGGTGGTTGGACATGGTGTTAATGGATGTGACTCTTCATACTCATCATTTTTTTCTTAATAAACACTCACAATTTAACTTTGTTATTTTATCATTTGTGTTTTTTACTTTTGATGAATTTTTATTATTGTAAAATAGTCCTTATTGTGGGTTAGTACATGTAGTGTTTCCTTTATATTCGGTGTAGTTTTATAATTTTTCATGGTTATTATTTAATTAGTAGATTGTGAATGTGTTTTGTTTATTTTATTATTTTGTTTCACTATTATAAGGATTACCATTTTTATGAGATGCCTAAATTTCAATGGTTTGAACTACTATCCTCTTGGAGATGTGCTTTGGGTGTCACACTAGATTTTCCATAGGTCCATTTTGGGCCTCAGTTTTTTAGGTATTGGTTTGTTGGTATAAGAGAGGTATGTCCTAGGGATGGTTTTTATATTATTAATATTACTGTGGATCAAATTTTTATTTTAGGAGAATGTTCTAGGATATCATTCTATTACATTTCAAGCCCATGCATCATTTGATGGTGTGATGACTGACCTATCCATTAACAAGAACTCGGACGACTAGATTTTTAACGAAATATATTGTGAAACCTGTAACACCCGAGACTTTTATGAGAAATATTTTGTTTTTATTTTATATAAATCATCAATGGAATCTCTTACTACACACAACACTTGCTTGGATTTCTTTACACGCAATCACGACCTTCCTCGATATCTTGCATCGTACGCAATACCAAGTTTCACTAAACAACGATATGCTATTAAAATATTATTAAAACTAGCCGTTATGAATAGTAATATCCACTTTTTGAAATTTTATTATTTTTATTTTTCAAAATTTACTTCATTTTTGGAATAGGAATATCTAAATTAGCCTAGGGTAAAATTTTGGTATTTTTCTGGAAACATTCAATTTTTGATTAATAGTGAAAACACTGGGTTACTATTTAAAAACTGACATTTTATTTAAATAATTATTTATTTTATTTAAATTTATTTTAGGTCAAAATTGATACATAATACCAATATAAGTTCAATGTAATTCATTGGAGTAATTTTATAATAAATTTATATATATATAAATTTTATTGAACTTTTCACCGTCTTTTACTCACATTCTAGGAGAATTTGCAAATTTACATAAAACATAATTTTACCACTTCTGTGAGTGGAATTTAAAAAATTAGAGAGACACGGTTGATGTCAATAAGTAAAATGTGGTTCAATGAGATAAAAATAATTTTTGGTGAATAGTAACTTATTACTTTTTTTACCACGGTTAAAAGTAAATAGGGTAATTAAGGGTAAATATGATATTATTATTACCATAACACATGTCCTAATTCTATTGGATAAGTTTAATTCGACCAAAAAAATCCTTAGGAATACAATATTACCATTTAGGCCCACATGGATTAGATTAGGACATTTATTTTTAATTTATTTAAAGAAGGGTTAAAATAGTTAAAATCAATGTTTAATAAGTAAATCATTTTTAATATAGTGTTATACATAAGATAAAATCAACTATAAATATTCATTAGAAATATAATAATATTTCCTACATGGTGGTATTTTATTGGTAATTTTTATACTTTAAATAATTTAATTTATTTATGACACAATGATGATGCAGTAATTATATTATTAATGAAATATTTACATAATTAATGTTATAAATTCCCAAATAAATGTAATTTGAAACTTTTTATGAATCCCAATGATATTATAGATTAATATGTCATGTTATTATTTATTTAATTAACTTGGTTTGAACTAATAAATCTTTTATGATTTTCACAAAAAACAATTACTAAATAGTGTCAAAATTGACATAAAATAGTATTTAAAACAAATATTATATTATTAATTGATATTTTATTCCTAAAAATCAATGTATCGGCCAAATGACTTATATAAGGTTATATATATTAATAATAAACAACTTGGGGTTCTTTTGTCCTGTTATAGTATGTTTGATAACCTTATAGTCTAAGAATACAAGAAGACAAGGTAAGAGTAAAATTATTTGACTTAAAGTTATGTCTAATTGATAAGGTTAAAATAGAAACCTAAACTTGTATAAATTCTATTGGGTGAAAGGATTTCTACCCATCCCCACCTTATCATCGAAATAAATCAATTATGAGCTATTTAAAACCGAATATGACGTTATAATAAAATAATATTTTTAGTTTTTCCAACGGTGCCCCTCTCCTCCCTTATAAAAGGGAACCTCTTCCCTCTCTTCCTAACACCACATTGAGCCTTCAATATCTGAAAAAAACTTCCAATTTCTCCTAACCACTTCCATAGAAACATCCTAGAGGTTCTGCTCTTTTTCAACGGCCAATCGTAGTGCCCTAATAGGAGGTTTCAAAAGGCTTGTCGAAAGAAGAGGTAATATCCGTTACCGATTCTTTCAACATTATTTTTTCTTATACTTATTCTTCATTAGTTGTTTCATTATGAATTAATAACATCAGTATCACTCCTAAATGGATATGTTATTATAAGTATGAAACAACTCTATTTCACCATCTATCGATCCTACGGAAACGAAATCACCGCGCGTGCGTACATACGGAATACCGTCTCCACGCCGTGGTGTAATCTATTTTCCACCACCACCTTACATGGATGGTTATAATGGTGTAAATAATGACTATATATGATTATTTTAAAGTGTTATTGATTCTGAAATAGTATACATACAATCCAATATAATTCCATGATCATGGGAACAATATCATCGCTCGTGCGTACGTATGGAATACCGTCTCCATGATGTGATGTGATTCGTTCTACATGATCTTCATTGCGTAATGATTATATAAATGAATTGAATGAATAAATATCATATATAGTACACTAATACCATTCTGGAAATGAGGTATATATAACCTAAAGAAAAGAAAAAGAATTTATTCGACAAAACACGCATATGAACAAAAAGTAATAAACACCCGAATAACAAGTACTAATAAAATATTACTAATAAAAAGCTAAGAATATGACCATATGTGATATAATAACAATATTTATGATTCTGGAATAAGTCAATAACATTATTTAAATCATTATACAGGAGTTTCGGACACTTACGATGCAAATCGGACCTAAGGTAAGGGAAAATATCGCAATCTCATTTTTATCCGAGATTGTTTATACTTCAGAATTTACTGGGGAGTATTTTATCATCTGCATCCTTGTTTCCTCAATATATAATATAATTTCCATCCACCTACAATTTTTTAAATCCAAATTTACCCTTCGGTGAATTTTTAGTAAAATATATGACAGGAATCTTTTGTCGTTTTTTATATGAGGTACTTTTTGACTTTTCCGACAAAAGTATGAGAAGAATGTTTTTTAACTTATACGACATGAATGGATTTTAAAACATTATTTCCAAGAAGATTACTTTACATGTTTTCATGTTTAGTTTTACTCAACTACTTTTAATTTAAAATTTTATAAAATGATAAGAAACTAAAAATGTTTTGGATGTAGAAAGGATATTTTCCTCAAGAATGGAGTTCAAGTGTTTTATCAAAATCATTTTCCATATAAGATAATAAAGGGTTCTGTTTCTATCCCTATTATTAAATTGGTTTGATTATGTTTTGATGGAATTATTTTTATGAATTCTTTTATCTTATATGAATTGTTTTATGATGTCATGATGTTTAAGAATCCCATTTTTATTACATGGGTTATGCTATGATGTATGGTTTATGATTTTGCGGCACACATAAGAATGGTATCATTATGAGATGGGTGGGACCTATATATCCCTCCAATGCATTGGGTAAAGATTTTATATCTCATGAGATAGACATGGCTGGAACGGCAGGTTAAACCGGTTCAGTGAAACAGGACTGAAATGAGTAATGTACCTGGTTCATAAATGGACTTTGTCCACTAAGATAGTCTTGGAAATGAGTATTGACTAATAATAAATTATTCTCTATGATTATGTGTGTATGCCACAAAGCTTCATGTTTTATGTTATGATTATTGTGATTACATTTCACTACCATGATTTATCCAATATTATGAAATTATGATCTCTTTTTCAGGGTAAGATTTCTAAAATGTTATGTTCTTATGAATATGATGTGATTGAAATTTCTTTTTTTACCCTTACTGAGCATTTGAGCTCACCCTTTTGTATGTTTTCATTCCCCAGGTCAGGGAGAAAGATATTAAATATGATATGCCAAAAGGGACTATAGATATGATGAAATAAATGGGAGACAGTGTAGACACTTTATGACCCAGTTGTTTATGTTTCCTAATTTCTAAAGACACTACACCTATACGTTCCTTTCATGGTTTTGTTATATGTTGTAATAAGTGTACATCAATTTTGAAGTACTAACATTGTATGTAATGTATGGGTCGTTATAGTTGGTATCAGAGGAAAGGTATAGTCAACCTTTGGAAACTATGATGTGAAAGCCTTAGTAAGAATCCTAAAGATAATTCTAAGCATAGAACACAATCTTAGTGTTTTAGAAATGGCCATGAATAACCTAGGATAAGACATTATGTGTGTAATTTTATTCTTGATTATGTGGTTTTCCTATTATAATTAGTGTTGCTCAGACTATTCTTCTTGGTTTTAGTCAATGGATGGAACCTGAAGGAACCGTGTAAATTCAGAATGCGATGGGCAATGCAATGATTGTCCCCCTGAGCAACCAAACGTTATGGGAGCTGGAATGAAAAATCTTGTAGCCATGGTCACACAAATTTCTCAAGCTATGAATCATACAGAACCTCCAAATGAGAAAAGGAAGGAGCAACATTCTATTGAATCCATCATGAGGAAGCGTCCACCCTCATTCAGTGGGTCTACTGATCCATTAGTTGTTGAACAATGGATCAGTACTACTGAAAAGATATTTTCAGTTCTTCAATGTTCTGAACAAGATATAGTCATCTTATCAGTGTATCATTTGGAAGGTGATGCTGATCAATGGTGGAATCTTATCAAGAATACGAGGCCAAGAGATGAAATTGAGACCATGGAATGGGACGAGTTCAAGAACATATTTTTCAATAATTTCTTCCCTAGTATTCTCCGAACAAAGATGGAGAAGGAATTTCTTGAACTAAAGCAAAAGGATGATGTATCTGTTGGTACCTATGAAGCAAATTTTACAAGACTTACAAGGTACGCTTCTGGTATTATTATCCAACCCGAGAGTAAGATCGATCGATTCTTTAGTGGCTTAAAACCAAATATTCAAATGGCGTTATCCATAAGGGACTTCAATAGCTATGAGGAAATAGTTTGTTGTGCTCTCAAAGTTGAGATGGAGATTGGAGTAACCCATCAGTCATATGGGTTTGATAAGAAGAGGAGAATGGAAATCAATGGAAAATATAAAGAGCACACAGAAAAGAAGTTGAGTTTTACATTATGCTCAAAGTTTGGAAGGAAACATGGAGGAAGTTGTCTTAAAGGGATAATTAAATGTTTCAAATGTGGAAAGGAAGGTCATCGGGCATTTGAATGCCGCAATGATGGGAAGAAGATGTCTAGTGATGCGAACAAAGAAAAGGCTACACCGAGTGCACCTCCTACACTTCAATGTTACAAGTGTAAGGAAATGGGGAATTATGCCAATCAATTCCCTAATCCAAGGGTTGTTGATGATGATCGACGTCAACAAACTCTTAAGGCCAATGAAAAAGGAATTTCAAATGCAATTTCTATCAGCAATGTAGAGTACGATAAAAATGTGGTGAAAGGTACACTTACCATCCACTCTAAAGTAGAAAATGTTTTATATGATTCTAGATCCACCCACTCTTTTAATGCTGAAGAATTTTCTATGGGTATCTCAGTATTAATTCAACAATTAGATGTTGAGTTAGATGTGACAACCCCTAATGGTACAACAGTCGCATCAAAAGTTTATAATTCTTCTCCGATTGAAGTTTGTTGGAATGTGCTTCCTGCAAATCTTGTGATCCTCCCTATAGTGGAATTTGATGTGATTCTTGGAATGGATTGGCTTTCTCTATATGGAGCTCATAACAATTTCCAAATAAGGAAAGTCACATTTCTTATTCTAGATCAATCTATGATCCTTTATTGATGCAAGGATGAACATAACCTTCCAGTGGAAATTTCTTCCATAATATGGGTCTTGATTCCACTAAATGAAGGTTATTTATCTCAAATGGATGGAGAGAAATTCACGATTAAGAATATTCCCATTGTATGGGAGTTAAATGATGTCTTTCTATAGGAATTGTCGGGTCTTCCACCAAATCGTGATGTTGAGTTTTCAATTGAACTCGTACCGAGTGCTTTGACTATTTCAAAGACACCTTATAGAATGGCCCCAATTGAGTTGCAGGAATTGAAGAAGCAACTCCAAGAGAATCTTTATAAGGGATTCATACACCCTAGTGCATCACCTTGGGGAGCACCTGTTATATTTGTTAAGAAGAAAGATGGATCAATGAGACTCTGCATTGATTATCGAGAACTTAAAAAGATCACTATCAAGAAAAAATATCCTCTCTCGTGCATTGATGTCTTGTTTGACCAACTACGTGGAGCTCAATACTTTTCCAAGATTGATCTCCATTCAGGGTATCATCAATTAAGGGTCGAAAGGGAGGATATACCAAAGACAGCTTTCCATACAAGGTATGGACACTATGAATTTATAGTGATGCCATTTGGTCTTACTAATTCCCCTATTATCATCATGGATCTGATGAATAGAGTCTTTAGAGACTATCTTTATCAGTTTGTGGAAGTCATTATAGACGATATTCTTGTATATTCAAAGATCAAAGAAGAACATGATGATCACTTGAGAATTATATTGAAGACCCTGAGAAAGAAGAAGCTTTATGCCAAATTTACCAAGTGTGAATTTTGGCTTCAAAAAGTTTCATTTTTGGGTCACATATTCTCAAAAGAGGGGATATCTATGAATCCAGCAAAAACAGAGGTTATCGAAAGATGGTCGAGACCAACAACAGTAACTGAGATCCGAAGTTTTCTTGGATTGGCTGGATATTATTGACGTTTTATGAAATATTTTTCACGTTTATCTAATCCACTCACCATGTTGACTCGGAAAGGAGTTAAGTTTGTTTGGACGGAGGAATGTGAAGTGAATTTCAAGGAGTTGAAAAGAAGGTTATCCAGTGCACCAGTTCTCATACTGCCTTGTAGTGGATAAAGGTTTGTGATCTATAGTGATGCATCCACGAAGGGATTGGGGTGTGTTCTCATGAAAAACGATATGGTGATAGATTAAGCCTAACAACAGTTTAATATCCATGAGCAAAATTACCCAACTCATAATTTGGAGTAAGCTATGGTAATCTTTGCATTAAGGATTTGGAGGTATTATCTTTATGGGGAAAGGTGTGATATTTATAATGATAATAAAATTTTAATGTATATTTTAACACAAAAGGAGATGAATATTCACAAAAGAAGATGGTTGAAGCTGATTAAAGATTATGACTGCTCAATTCATTACCACCCTAGGAAAGCAAACTCGGTGGCAGATGCATTAAGTCGACAAGACCATGCTAGCTTATCCATGATGAGGATCACAAAAGATCCAATATTCATGGATTTACAAAGGATGTATCTTGGAATTATAATGAAAGGGGAAAAATTGTACCTTTCTCAAATGATTGTTCAACCATCTATACATGTGAGGATTAAAGAGGCACAGAAAGAAGATGTCGAGTTACAAAAGAAGGTGAGAAATATTCCTGGATTCAACCTTGATTGTGATGGGATAATAATGTTCAAGAATCGGGTTTGTGTTCCTCCCATCCCTGAATTAAAGAAGGATCTGCTGGATGAGGCTCATAGTTCTTCATTCTCTATTCATCCTGGAAGCATGAAGATGTATAGGTACCTTAAAGAGTACTTCTGGTGGGACGTCATGAAAATAGATGTAGATGAATATGTCTCTCAATGCATGGTTTGTCAGCAAGTTAAAGCTGAGAGACAGAAGTCTAAGGGGATGTTAGAACCATTACCCATACACGAATGGAAATGGGAAAACATCACTATGGACTTTGTCATAGGACTTCCTAAAACATCCAAAGGCAATAATGCTATCTGGGTCATAGTTGATCGTCTTATAAAGTCTGCACACTTCATCGCTATTAGAGAGTATTTCTCTCTGGATCAGCTTGCCAGGATATATGTGAATGAAGTGGTAAGATTATATATAGTACCACTTTCTATTATATCTAATTGGGATCCGAGGTTTACCTCAATGTTTTGGCAATGTCTTCAACATACTCTGGATATAGAGTTGAGTTTCAGCACTGCTTATCATCCTCAGACGGACGGTCAATTTGAGAGGATAATTCAAACTCTAGAAGATATGTATAGAGCTTGCTATATGGATTTCACAGGAGGTTGGGATCAACACCTACCTTTGGTGGAATTTTCTTATAATAATATCTTTTACTCCAGTATTCAGATGGATCCTTATGAAGATATCTTGGAAAGAAATGCAGGACTCCAACTTTGTGGGATGAAGTTGGGGAATGAAATCTATTAGGACTTGATCTTGTTGATGAGATGGCAGAAAAAGTCCGATCTACTGAACAACACATAAGAGCAGCTCAGTGTCAACAAAAAAGTTATGCCGACAACCAAAGAAAAGACCTAGAGTTTGAAGTGGGTGATAAAGTGTTCTTACGAATATATCCTTGGAAGAGGGTCGTGAGATTTGGAAAGAAGCGGATGTTGAGCCCTAGATATATCGGTCCTTTCAAAATTCTGGATTGTGTTGGGAAGGTATCTTATCAAATGTCGCTTCCACCTAGTCTCTCTCAAGTTCACGATGTGTTAATGTATCTCTCCTGAGAATGTACATACCTGATCCTTCACATGTACTCAGCTCAAAAGTTGTACCGCTGGAACAAGATCTTCCTTATGAAGAACATCCGATAGAGATTCTCGATCGTAGTGAAAAAGTCCTACAGAAAAATACCACTCGCTTGGTGAATGTTTTATAGAGGAAACACCAATTAGAAGAAGCTACATGGGAGGTTGAGGATATCATGAGGTAGAGGTATCCTCATTTATTTGTTACAAAGTGACGAATTTCGAGGGTGAAATTCATTTTAACGGGGGTATAATGTAACACCCGAGACTTTTATGAGAAATATTTTATTTTTATGTTATATAAATCATCAAAGGAATCTTTTACTACACACAACACTTGATTGGCTTTCTTTACATGCAATCACGACCTTCCTCGATAGATTGCGTCATACGCAATACCGAGTTTCATTAAACAAAAATATGCTATTAAAATATTATTAAAACATGCCGTTATGAATATTAATAACCACTTTTTGAAATTTTATGAATTTTATTTTTCAAAATGGACTTCATTTTTGGATTCGGAATATCAAAATTAGCCTAGGGTGAAATTTTGGTATTTTTCTGGAAACATTCAATTTTTGATGAATAGTGAAAACAATAGGTTACTATTTAAAAGCCGACTTTTTATTTAAATAATTATTTAATTTATTTAAATTTATTTTAGGTCAAAATTGATACATAATACCAATATAAGTTTAATTTAATTCATTGGAATAATTTTATAATAATTTTAGATATATAAAAATTTTATTGAACTTTTCACCGTCTTTTACCCACCTCCTAGGAGAATTTGCAAATTTACATAAAACTTAATTTTACCGCTTCTGTGAGGGGAATTTCAAAAATACGAGAGACACAGTTGATGTCAGTAAGTAAAATGTGGTTCAATGAGATAAAAATAATTTTTGGTGAATAGTAACTTTTACTTTTTTTACCACGGATAAAGGTAAATAGGGTAATTAAGGGTAAAAATGATATTATTATTACCCTAAAACATGTCCTAATTCTATTGGATAAGTGTAATTCGACCAAAAACAACCTTAGGAATAATATATGACCATTTAGGCCCACATGGATTAGATTTGGACATTTATTATTAATTTATTTAAAGAAGGGTTAAAATAGTTAAAATCAACATTTAATAAGTAAATGATTTTTAATATATGGTTATAAATAAGATAAATTAGCCTATAAATATTCATTAGAAAGATAAATATATTTCCTACATAATGGTATATTATTTTTAATTTTTAGACTTTAAATAATTTAATTTATTTATGACACAATGATGATGCATTAATTATATTATTAATGAAAAATTGACATAATTGATGTTATAAATACCCAAATAAATGTAATTTGAAACTTTTTATGAATCCCACTAATTTTATAGGTTAATATGAAATGTTATTATATATTTATTTAACTTGGTTCGAACTAATCGTTCTGTTATGATTTTCACAAAAATCAATTACCAAATAGTGTCAAAATTAACATAAAATAGTTTTTAAAACAAATATTATATTATTAATTGATATTTTATTCCTAAAAATTTAAGGATCGGACAATTACTTAGATATGGTTATATATATTAATAATAAACAACTTGGGGTTCGTTTTGCCTATTATAGTATGTTTATTAACCTTATAGTTTAAGAAAACAAGAAGACATGGTAAGAGTAAAATTATTTAACTTAAAGTTAAATCTAATTGATAAGGTTAAAATAGAATCCTAAACATGTCAAAATTCTATTGGATGAGATTATTTCGGCCCATCCCCACCTTATCTTAGAAATTAATCAATTTGGAGCTATTTAAAACCGAATATGACTTTATAATAAAATAATATGTTTAGTTTTTCCAAAGGTGCCCCTCTCCTCCCTTATAAAAGGGTACCTCTTCCCTCTCTTCCTCACACCACGTTGAGCCTTAAATCTCGGCCAACCACTGACATTTTATCCTCTCAACTTCCCTAGAAAAATCCTAGAGGTTTTTGTCTTCTTCAAAGACCAATATTAGTGTCCTAAGAGGTGGTTTCAATATGCGTGTCGAAAGAAGAGGTATTATCCGTTACCGATTCTTTCAACTTTATTTCTTCTTATACTTATTCTTCTTTATTTGTTTCATTATGAATTAATAACATAAGTATCACTCATATACTTATATGTCACTATAAGTATGAAACAACTCTATTTAACCATTTATTCATCCTATAGAAAACAAAATCACCGCGCGTGCATACGTACGGAATTCCGTCTCCACGCCGTGGTGTAATCTATTTTCCACCACCACCGTACTTGGATGGGTATAATAGTTTAAATAATGACTATATATGATTACTTTAAAGTGTTATTGATTATGAAATAGTATACATACAATCCAATACAATTCCATGATCATGGGAATGATATCATCACTCGTGCGTACGTATGGAATACCGTCTCCATGATGTGATGCGATTCGTTCTACCTGATCTTCATTGCATAATGATTATATAAATTAATTGAATGAATAAATATTATATATAGTAAACTAATACCATTCTGTAAATGAGGTATCCATAACCTAAAGAAAAGAATAATAATTTATTCGACAAAACACGCATAAGAACAAAAAGTAATAAACACCCGAATAACAAGTAGTAATGAAATATTACTAATATGAAGCTACGAATATGACCATATATGATATCATAACAATATTTATGATTCTGGAATAAGTCAAAAACATTATTTAAGTCATTAAAAAGAAGGTTAGAACACTTACGAAGAAAATCGGACCTAAGGTAAAGGAAAATCTCGCAATCTAATTTTTATCCGAGATTGTTTATACTTCAGAATTTACTGGGGAGTATTTTATCATCAACATCCATGTATCCTCAATATGTAATATTATTTAAATACACCTACAATTTTTTAAATCAAATTTTACCCTTCAGTGAGTTTTTAGTAAAAGATATGAAAGGAATCTTTTTTCGTTTTTCGTACGAGATACTTTTTGTCTATTTAAAAAAAAGTACGAGAAGAATGTTTTTTAACTTATATGACATGAATGTACTTTTAAAACATTAATTACAAGAAGCATCCTTTACATGTTTTCAAGTTTATTTTTAATCAAATCCTTTTAGTTTAAAATTGTATGACATGTTAAGAAAGGAAAAATATTTTTGAAGTAGAAAGCATATTTTCCTCAAGAATAGAGTTCAAGTGTTTTATCAAAATTATTTTACATCTAAGATAATAAAGGGTTCTGTTTCTATCCCATTTATTACATTAATTTGATTAAGTTGTGATGGAATTATTTTTATGAATTCCTTTATCTTGTATGAATTGTTTTATGATGTCATGATGTTTAAGAATCCCATTTTTATTACATGGGTTATGCTATGATGTAAGTTTTATGATTTTGTGGCACACATAGGAATGGTATCATTATGATATGGGTGGGACCTATATCTCCCTCCAATGCATTGGGTAAAGATTTTATATCTCATGAGATAGACATGAATGGAACGGCCGGTTAAACCGGTTGAGTGAAACAGGACTGAAACGAGTAATGAACCCGGTTAGGAAATGGACTTTGTCAACTAAGATAGTCATGGCATTGAGTCTTGAATAATAAGAAATGATTCTCTATGATTATGTGTGTATGAAAAAAATCTTCATGTTTTATGTTATGATTATTGTGATTACATTTCACTACCATGATTTATCCCATATTATGAAATTATAATCTCTTTTACAGGGTAAGATTTCCAAAATGTTATGTTCTTATGAATATGATGTGATTGATATTTCTTTTGTTTACCCTTACTGAGCATTTGAGCTCACCCTTTTGTATGTTTTCTTTCCCCAGGTCAGGAAGAAGGTTATTAAGTAATATATGCCAAAAGGGACTATAGATATGTTGAAATAAATGGGAGACAGTGTAGACGCTTTATGAACTAGTTGTTTATGTTTCCCAGTTTCTAAAGACACTATACCTATACGGTCCTTTCATGGTTTTGTTATATGTTGTAATAAGTGTACTTCAATTTTTAAGTACTAACAAAGTATGTAAAGTATGAGTCGTTATAAAACTAGTTTTATGAAATCCATTAGAAACTTCATCAAATAAAAATTGTCCATTGACTTCCATGTACTACTAAAGATATATCTCAAGATATGATCATCTAAATGTGTTATGTCTTGTTAATTTTAAATATACCACCATGACATAGATAGATGGTAAACTAAGATAGGGTCATAAAAAATGAACCATTGAGTGATAGGGATATAGAATAGTGTAATTTTCATGTGTAATTCCTTGTAGGAATGAAAAGATGTGTGGTTCCCCCTATGGAGTGGAAAATAGATCCGACTATTGCAGTTTAGTATGGTGTTCATATAAACATAATGAAACATATTTTTCTAGTAGGATAAAATAATAATGATTTTTTAATAAACGTTTTGGGAGTTTAAACTTTATATACCACTCATGTTTAGTTGAATTCCTTACTATTGTGAATATGTTGACTGGCTTGTGTTGGTGGTTTGAGAGCTCCCACTCACGAGGACATTGAAATATAATATAGTTGTGCCCGTGACTAGTATTATTCAAGGAGGAGGAAGTAATTGGAATTTTATGTTCATAAATCCATTATAATAAAAATATATCATGAATATAAATTTATGGTAGTGGTGTCATCGAGATCATATATTTCTTCATTGAGTAATGGTCTAACCCTGGGGATGAGGTACAAAAAGAGGGGATGTATGGGCCATAGAATATGGGTTCATTTGTGGAGGATGATGAATTGAACATCTTTGTTGACCATTAAATGAGGACTATTCTTGTTTCATAGTTATAGTGGGAAAGGATGTGGTCTGCTCCATGGTATATGCTGATATGATAAATATAGACATGATATGATTTGAAGTACAATCGTTGTCTTCCCTACTCATGAATCATTTCGTGTAAACACGTGAGTTAGTAAATTTCTCACTATCTTATACCTTATTCAAGATCTTGATATTCATTTGTTACGTTTAACAACTCATTTGTTTCTATAGTGTCAAATGATAATTGATTTTACTGTTTCCCGTATCTAACGAGTCTATGATATGATTCTCAATGGAGAGAGCGTCACATGAAATGTTTTATTTATTATCATTATTTCATAAAAAAGTGCTACTTTTTGGATAACCATGTTATGTGCCCAGATAAACATTCTACTTAATATAGTAATAATATTTTCAAATAATGTGATGATGTCCACTTACAATGGAGAGAAGGAAATACACATAGAGATGGTGGTACTAGTGCGAGGGAATTTTCAACATATATCACTTTATTGGGTGATTTTTTCAATTGTTTTGGTGGTTTTTTAGATATTGATCATTTATTGGTAGCAGATGAGTATATGGACGTCTTATTGGAGTATGATTAAATACTACCTTCAAATCATGATATTGAATTATACATTTATTTTTCTCGTAGACTATACAAGAATATTTTGTGGGATCTACTATATGACCTATCAAGATATAGGATATTAAGGTAATGTAGGGGACCTTCAAGCGAAGGGTTTCATCCGATCCAATATGTCCACCCGTGGCGGTTATAGTGTTGTTGACTAAGATGGATATCAATATCCTGAGGTTGTGAGTTGAATATCATCAGCATAATAAAGTTACAGTTACGAAAAATTACCCCTACCATCGATCGATGACCTCTTCACCCTGCTAAAATGTATTAGATGGTTATTGAATATTGATTATAGGTCTAGATATATCTAGTTCTGAGTACATGGCGAGGATATTTTAAAGGTGAAATTTTGATATCAATATAGGCCCTATGAGTTCCTAGTTAATCCATTTTGTCTAAAAAATTCCCTCACTATATTCATGGGATTTATAAACGAGATCTTCCTAACATAATGAGATCAGTTCATGATTTTTGTTGTCAATTAAAATCATATTTGATTTGGGTTAGATGAAAAGAACATAAAAACCTAAGTATGGTCCTAGACTTAACATTGTTAGAATCAGTTATTTAATAATCTATAGAAGTGTGACTTATGGATCAGATAGGTTCACTTTATGGGGTATGTCAGCTCAGATCATATTTTAGTATTAGTCATTATAATTATAGAGGCAATGCAGGATTGAGAACCACCTAATAGAATATATGGGCTTTGAAATTCCTTGGTTTGGATGGTTAGTTTATAAGTTTTGTGGAAGGGTTTTCTAGGATAATGGACTCTTTGACTCCCTTGAAACAAACAAGTATCCATTCTCTGAGATCGTGTAATTATAGAAATCTAATGAGAAACATAGTCAAATTTTGAAATTTTATATTGTTAATACTACAGTAGGATGGTGTGGAGTATGTAATATTTTTTTATGCCTCTAGAGTCAGACTATGTGTTTGGCGATGATTTTGAAAATAATGATAACTTATTAGTATTGGTAATTGATCCCCCCATAAGAAGAAATACCTAAATTTAAGTATATATATTGTTTTAGTGTAATTTTCCGTGAAATCTAAAGTCATTATATTTTTTTGTGATAGATTTTTAGCTTACTCAAATGTATAGATATCCATGTACATGTTTTTGAAGACATTAAACTGAGTCTAGTAAAAATAGTAGAGTTCCTATGCGATAATGAATTTAGGATTCTATATAATATATGAGATAGAAACATGGTGGCATATAACATAATCATGAAATGTTGTTATCATTTGTTATAAGAGGTGTCTGAGTAGTTGTCCTCACTAAAGTAGGCATTGGTAGAGGACAAAGAGGTAGATAACTATAATAGATGGTAGTGAATATAATGCATCAATAATATGTGAGAGATGCATAGCATAGAGATATCCCTTATGATGATTAACAAGAATATATATCTAACATAGACACGACCATTTGAAATCATGATGGTGGGTATCCCATAATCAATTTCGATGGAGAGATACTATTTTTGGACATGTTGTTCAGTGTGGTTATGGGAAGGTTTCATAACCTCCCAGAGTGGTACATCCTAGAGTGTGGAGAATGTACTTGAGATTTTGTTGATTTTTTAAATAAGAATGTTCGAGTCTAATTTTTATTAAGTTTTTTCCTAATTCCTAAAAAATAAAGAGTTGAAATTTGAGCATCATGTCCTATATTTATAGATTTATCCTATTGAGATCCTCAAATTTAAGTGGGATGAGAAATCAATGGATTTTGTGATGTGTATTACATCGTCATTGAAAGTCCATAACTCAATATTTGTGATTTCTGAACGACATAACAATTTATCTCAGTTACTTACTATATAAAATTTAATTTCATTTGGATATTTTGATGTGATTTTATTTGTTTTATATAATTTGGGATCATGGGGAAACCAAATTGGTAAAATACAACTATGATAATCAGTTCATGTCATGGTTATTGAGAGGGTTTCAGTGGTATTTTGTTACCCTCTTAAAAATGAGAATGAATTTATATTAAAATTTATACCTTGAATTGTTATTTTTCATCACATGGCCCAAATAAATTAATTATTTCAATTAGACATGGTTTTATCACTTTTTCTATAGTTCCTTTTGTTTTAAAAATTTCAATAATTATGATTGGTATTGGGATTCTCCATGAACATAAATGGACATAAATTTTTGTTTGTTCCTTTATTGACATGTAATTATTATTCATCATCAGTCTGACTAAATAAAAATTCCTGGTCTAGGAAGATATTTTAAGAGACTATGTGTTGGTTTTGATTCTTTTATGGGAGGATCACAAACATTTTTTGGTGTTAATTTTATAATAATAATCATCACTCCACTTCCATCCCAGAACTATTAGGGTATCAATATAGGAGAACCAATTAGTTACCACTTTTCTTGATAGATATATGTGAGTCAACCCTTATTTGGATAGAGGTGGTGAATTTTTCATCTGATTAAGATTATGTGACTGAAGAGTGGATGAATAAAAAATTGAGTAAATAAAAATAATATATATAATAAAGTCAAAGAACATTATAGTTTCATTTGGGAGTATATATATTAAAAATGTTATCTCTTAGATGAGTTTGGATTTGGATTCATTGAGATAACAAGTTGTCTTTATTGTTTATAGGCATGTTTCAAATCCTATGAATGGTTTTTGAGGATTCATACCACTTTTATTTTCCCACAAAAAAGAATAGAGTGAATGATGTAATCCATGTATCATATATGATGAGATACATGTATTACATGTCACCTATTACTCACTAGTACATGCTAGACATAATAGATGAACACTCCATTTTATAGTACCCTGGTGGAAATAAAGGATCGACATGAGAAGACCTTTCATGGGAGGTCCATTCTGTTGGTGCGAGCTTAGTACCCTCATCTTTTTTGAAAGGGTTTTTTTATGGGTGATAATACATAATTGTGTGAAGAAATGAACATATATAATTTTCTTAATTATATAATTTTTAAATTTTTAAATAATATCCTAATTTTTTATTCATAGTAAGCATCAAATTTAATGGAGTGAAGGACCCCAATATCATTATATTAAAATGAGTAAATATATGAAAACACAAAAATAGATTATTTTATGAATAATCTAATTTCCATTAATTGGAGTAAAAAATTGGAAATCCAAGAAATATTTTAATTCTATAATTTGTAGTTTATCCTATTGCTGAAATAAATTTAGTGTGTATTAGGTTTTAGGTTGCTGCTCAAACAAGGGTGGAGAATTAGAAGAGTTAAATTAATAAATTGGTTCAATTTCATAACATACATATTTCCTCCCATCTATTACCCTTATATAAAAATAATTATTTTTCAAAAATAGCTTTTTATATTTAATGTTGATATTTTCAATAGGGGGAATAACCTTCGACGTCCAATTGAAGGAGGATTCAATAATGAAAATCAAATTGAACATATCTCTCCATCAACATTGGAATCCTTGTATTTCACCAATAACAGTGACATGGAGTACTTCTCCATTATTATTAAATCCCATAATCAAATAAGGAATTCATATTTATGTATTTTCGCCTTATACATATTGGATTAAATCATAAATTTTATATTTTTTGTATACCTTAGGTTATACCCAATATTCACATTGATCAAAAAAATAATATATATTCTCACTAGTTTAATCCATTATGATGGAATCCCATTCTTTCTCAAATTTTTAGTAAATTGGTATTAGTTTTAACATTCTCTCAAAAAAACAAGTTTGATTACTTTTATGATGGTGCATTTCTTCCCAAAATATATATGTTCATTTTCAGCCGACATTCATCCTAGGATTCAATATTGTACCTGATTCAAATCATGATTAATCACTAGATTCGTTATTATTTTGTTATGGTTGGAAAATACAATAATAGATGATTTATAGTGTATCATTGATGGGATCAATAAATATAAATGTTGTTAGGTGCACTCTAGAGGCACTAAATGAATATCCTTAAAGGCATAGGTTAATGGAAGTCACTATTTCAATTCATCATAACATAAAAAAATAATTATGGGTGAATAAATCATTGATTTTGAGGATATGTAAAAATTATTTTGGTTCATTTGGTGGTGAAATTAGTGGATCTAGTGGTGTGTTGAATATTTCGGAGGAATAATAGTTTTTTTTTGTGAAATTCCAGAGTACAAAACACATGTCTTGAAAAAAACACACTATGTATTAATCATTTAGGGTAACTAGGTTATCCAAGGTGACTTATGTATCAATAAACATGTGTCCATACCTCTATATAGTTTATAAATAGCTAAGTAGGTCACCCCCATAATTTGTGAACATTACTAAGAGAGAAAATGATCTAATGCACCATGTCCGCAAATAGACATTCCCAATTTTTCCACCTAGTAATCCAAGCCATGATAGGAGGTATAACCCTAATACATTGGGTCATCCCATGAACCATGTATATTTCTTTCACTTAATGATTCATATACTAAAACATTAATGGGCATGTAACGATTTGTATTTCTATAATAAGTATATTTGAATTTTGGATGCGATGGTGTCCATTTTTTTCAATATTAATGACATGAGGGGTATGGGTGTAAGTGAGTATCTATTACCTAGTTCATGGTTAGATGATGTCAGTAACTGTGTGTGATCATTTCAGTTGGTGTTTTCATTATTAATCTAATGATATAAAAAATTATCTTGGGTCATGGGTAACCCAGGTCATTTATAAAATAATGTTATAGGATTATCCATACACATGTGGGAATGGTAACTCTATTAGTGGTGTTTTTGAACCCCTATCATTGAGCTTAAGCCTGAAGAAGGTTCTATAATATAGTTAGTAATCCCTTCATAGAGGCATAATCAAATGATAAGTAGGTCCCCCACAATATATTTAGGTGATACATATGATTTGATTTGGGTTTGAGAAAAAAATTGCACATGAATATTAACAAAAACTCCTCATCACAAGATGGTCATGATGAAAGAGAATTACCTCTCTCCCTATCTCTATTCATTTAGTTACTTCATGGAGCATTTTTGTTGTTGTGATTATTTCTCAAAAATTATTATGGGTTTATATGACTGTTTAATTCTATTTCATCCCACTTTTTGTTGGGGTATCCTAATTCATAGACATTATCCCACAAAAGCATGGTATTTTCCTACACATGTGGTTTTTTATGTATGTATCAGATAGTTATATGATGACATTGAGTGACCTGTAATTGGTGGAGCATGGAGGTACTTAGTTGAAATGATAAAATATGGTTATTATAGTTAGTTTTTTTGAGCTTGACACTTCTACCCCATCAATTTTTTGTTCAAGACTCTCTCTTTATTTTGGTTTGGGAAATTATTTTTCACATTTCATTGTTTGAATGTATTTTTTTATACTCTAGTTATTCATTGAGGTAATTAAATTCATTTCTTTCTATTGAGTTTGTAAAATTTATATTATCCTTCATAGATATTATATACATGGATGTAATCTTTTATATATGTTCCCTATGTTATGTCTTCCCATTTACATGATATTAATACATGACAATAGTTTTTTACTCATAGTCAATTATAGTTGGTATTAGGGTATCACACTCTTTTTATTATCGGTTTAGGTGGGGTGTCAGTTGTCCCACTCAAGATGGACACCCTCATCAATATCTTTACTAAACAGAAATTAAATTTTAAATGATGAACATTATTTATGGGAGATATAAAAACAAAATTTATAATAACCATTATAGTTCCATAATTTATATGTTTATCATTTAAAAATATTTTTTATATTATATTAAAGGAATTTTACTTCAGTTGAAAATAATTCATACATGATATGAATAAGAATAAAAATTATTCATTCATTCTTAATAGTAAAATTTTATAAAATTACGAGAAACTATATATTGAATTTAATGGATGACAAAATACCCCAAAAAGGGACAAAAATAAAATTTGGTAAAAATTTGATGATATAAATATTTTTTTCACTATGAAATCCCCGAAAACATCATCACCCTCTAGGATCACCATTATTAAAACTATAAAAACTAAGTAAACAACATCACGAAAAAATAACATTAAAATTATCTAAAAGAATAGTAATGGGATGAGATTTTTATTTGTGATGTCAGAATGGGATGAATTTTAATAATATATATTCAGTAATATAGTTTTCATATGACTAATAAAAATTTTTTACTGTAATTTGAGGGGATTCTAGTGGAGACATACAATTTTAGAATTATTTGTAAATAATTTATATATATAATGTTTATACAGATTATAAAATATATATCTCTTCATTAAATTTTTTTTATTTAATTTAAACAATTTACTTTATCATATATTTCGAACATACTAACTCAATTGAGAACATATCATTTATTCTAATGGAAATTTTTTATGAATGATGTATTATTTGTTAAATTTATTTATAAATAATGATATCAATAATATAAAAAACAATTAATTAATTTTCAAATCAATTAACAACATATATGAATTAGTTGATGAATTATAGGGACTGCTACTTCAAATAATCATTCCAAAAAAAGACATGTGTTATTTGATAAAATTGTTTGTAGATTATATCAGATGTTTTCAATTAAAAGATAAACTTCATAAATTTAGTTTATAAATATTTTTAAGAAGTATATTTTATATTAAAAAATTGAATAAAAAATCAATCATTTATTTTTAATTAATTAGTGATAATGAAACAATCAATTATTATAATTATAATGGAATATTTTTCAAACTGTTATTCTTCTATGTGTTGTTTAAAATTATTTCACTAAAAAAATTGTCTCTATTATATTATTAATTTAATAAATTTAATTATATAAACATATTATGATAATTTAACATCAATACAAAGATTATTACTTATAATTGTATTATATTAAATTCATTTTTATGCTTAAATAAACCTCAATATAAAAAATTATCTATTATGAAAATTCATCCTTAAAAACTAAATATATCATGGTGCAAGAAACATTAAATTTAATTTTAATTTTTATAATTATATGAAATAAAATTATCACTCATTTAATTGTTTGTAATGGATATTAACTATGAATTAGAAAATACAAATTTTAAAAAGCTATTTTTCAACTATATAAATAAATATATATATTACTTATCTATTTAAGAGATAAAATTATCATATTTAGAAAATTATTTATTTTTATTGGATTTGAAATTCATAATAATAGAATAAAACTAATTTTATAAAACTTAAATTACATATTTATTAATAAATTTTTTTTATTGATGTAAAAATTGAGTTACCATTGTCCGGGTTAATGGAGTAAAATAAATTAAAATAACTGGAAAGACAGAAAATATAATTAAAAAATATATAAATTTTTTATATATGAGTAGAGTCACTATCCATATACGTTATTCATGCATTTTTATACCCTTTACATTTAAAAAACAATCTTATAAATTAATTGATGAATATTTCCAAAAATAGACATTAAATATCTCCTATAAATGAACCCCTCCTATACCCCTCCCAAAAATTTATTTCCTTATATTATCTATCTAATAAATTCTATTTTTTATCCAAAATCCTCTATGGACGTTTTTTAACATTTTCTCTTATGATGGAATTCTAAATCCATTATTCTAAAGGAATCCATCTAGAGAATGAGGAAAATGTGAGTACCAAGATCTTCACCATAATTGTCATTACGACTACATATCACCACTATTTATAAATATCATTATCCACTAATAGTGTTTTATATTAACATTGTTATCAATTTTTTAATTATTATAATACTATAACACTCTAAAATCATACTCATTCATTGCAATTATGTGTTCTATTTTTGTCAGTTCAACCACCTACATGGGAGATTCTATACAAATATCACCCCTTTCCACATAATATTTTACTAATATATTGATAATTGTTATATATTATATGAAGGATTTATTAAATTCATTATAATTTTTTATTTATGAAATATAAATAAATTTTCATTAAAAACATTCTAGATAATATCTGTAAATTACCCAAAACATGATCGTCATAAAATCTATTCCTCTAAACCATAAATATAACATCCATTAAATTAACAAGTTAATCAATAGATAATTAATGAAACATTAATATACTACCATTAATAAATTTTAGGATGATAAAATTGGAATTGATTTATGAGGATCAAAAACTCAAATTGGAGACTTGTATGATATTGTGAAAAACACTAAAATATGCTAATAAAAATAATCAATAACTAAACAAATAGGTGTAATAAAAGATAATAATTAGAGATTATACAAAAAAAATATATAAGAATAATATTTTAAAATTTTTTTGGAATAAATATTTCTATTATATTGTTAGTTAAATAATAGTCATGGCATTTTAGTGTAAATGTATGAGTTTTTCATCATAGTTTCCCTTCATTGAGGAAAGTTTCATATTAAGCACAAAATTTTACTTTTTATATGGTATTCATGTAACCATATATAAACCTATTCTAATCATTCTAGATTTTCTCACGTTCTTAACAAGTATATTTCTAGATCAGTCCTTGGTATTGTAATTTCTAATTAATTACTAACACTATAAGAGGTCTTCAATATCTCTTATTCATTTTATTTCCTTATGATTATTTTTATTGATTTATGAATGATTTTAATTTTACATAATTTAAACTAATTTATATATTATTATTCTTAAACAAGTATAAATGGAATTCAAAACTAATTTATACTTTCAATATTTTATGAATTATTTCAATTTTAAATAAATGTTATAAAAAATTAAGGGGTTTCCATCCCAATTTATCTCATTATGATATATTCTATATTCACCATATTCTTCATTTATGTTCAGTATATAATACCCACTTTATGTATTTTTTAATATATTTCATTTAATTCTAAGGATTTTAAAATCCATATATTATTATTTTTCCTTATATATTTTGATTCAAATTTTATCAAAGACGTATGGATTAATTTTACAATTTCACAATGAAATTTCTTTTTTATATATTTAAATATCCATTCGGTTAAATTTCATATTAATTATTTCTATAACCACATATATTTTTTCTCATATTGTTATTTTATTGGATAACCTTACATTTATCTCTTCTTGGTTCACAATTTGACAAAATGGATTTGTGTTAGTAAAATATATATATATATATATATTATTTTTTAGATTGTAATCATTCTTCTATACAAACATATCTATTAATAATATTTATCGATTTACTTCTATAAAATTAATTGGTTTCATATGAACATTTTATATTGGCCTAAAAATCAATTATCAAATGATGAAATGAATCTCTTTTTATCTTTTTCTAAATTATAAATTTTCAAGGGAAAGGTGATGTCCTTTGATGTTAAACATACCTGGTCTATGCATGTGGAGTAGAGATTTCTAATGACTGTGTTGTACTTCATATCCCTAGAGAGGCCAACTTCACGACAGATGCTCTTTCTCGAGGAAGTAGTCGTGACGCCCCTTTGTTGATATTCCCTACAATGGGCTCTCTAACCCAGGAATGTATAGGTATTGTGTTAGGGTATGCCTTGGGGCATCATCATTTCAGACCATCATGATTCTTGTAAGGTAATGTTCCTCTCTTTCAAATAAAAAAATAAAATTTCAGACATTAATTGACCAGATTTTAAAAACTATGAAATAAATCTTTGTATTTTAATTTTTTTGAATTAAAACATTTTAACACCATACTAAGTGGATTTAATTGAGAAAAATACTTTCTATGGTAATCTAGATTTTAAATGGTATTATTATTTCAATTTTATAATTATTTACATTTAAAATAAATTATACAAAAATAACGGATATTTCTTCTAAATTATCGTGTAAATTTTCTATTTATTATATAAAATTCTTATTCATTTATCACATCCTCTTACAATGTGTCTTATGAATCACTAGGGATGTGATATATGGATAAATTCCATCTTCATTATATTTATGTCTTATGATAATATATTTTTTTAGGTTCTCATGAAACCTATTTTTTTCTCATGGGTTAATCAATCAATGATTACAATAGAAATTTTTTCTTATTTATCTATAAAAAATATGTATTTTTTATGATTATGTGAATGGTGATTCCCATATAGACATAAAATTCATTAGTTAAATATTCATCTATCATGAGATAAGTATGTTGTTCATGAAAATTATTTCCATTATATTTGTCTATATGTTTATATATAGAAATAAATGTGGGTATTCTTGATCCCATGTTTGTTAATGGGCATGACATTAGATTTATATGATTTAATGTTTGTGAAATGCCATTAGTTAGGATGACCTTATCTAGAATATTATTTATGTACATCAATGTGGCTATTTATTAAATTGATCTATACTTTTCCTTAAAAGGTATAACATCTTAGTAGATTTATATTAATTATATAACGTGATGATTTAAAAAATAATCAATTAGATAGAGCATATTTATAAATATGAAAACATAAAAAACAAGTTCATAATATGTCTACATCATATCCCAATTATTTCATAATAATGATAACCAATATTGGATATATCATTCATAGTTCCATTCATCAAATCCTAGAGAAAATAATGGGAAATTACTCTACTTGTTAGAATTCACCGCATGTTCATCCAAAAATTGGAATTTCATCACATGTGAAACTTGCTCCATCCCTACATGATGCTTCTACATCACCAACAACCAAGGAGACCTATGCTTCATTGCCTAAACCTATACACTACCTCTCTAATGGAATTTCAAATTCAACACCTCTTTCTCCTACTCCATTAGTCATATAGATAGTCGAGGGCCCTTGTCTGAAAGAATATACACTTTTCCTTTCATTATCGAAGTTTTCATGCCTTCAACCGATTCTAGAGATTCACTTTGGTGTTCATCGGTAGGATTTTATAGATTGTTATCTAGTGACCAATGTTCCCTTAGAGTCCCTTGAGGAGGATGTAGGTTTCCACAGGTGAAATATTAATGAAATTTTTAGGGATGATACACCCCTTATTCCATACTTATAGAATATTTTAATTACCTAGAGTTGAACCCTTAAATTCTATTATGCGACCTTTATTTATTAATTTTAATTATATAAATTATAATATTTATCTTTCAGAGAGTTTAAGGAACTTTTTAAGGGTTTTGGAGATTTTATATAGGGGATCATATGGTGAAAAAGTTGTTGAATCCCTAGAAAACTTCCAAGGAACCATGCACAGTGAGATAGGGGAAAAAGAGATCACTCACAAAGGGCACACATTTTTTCAAAACCATGCATCTACTTTGAAGAAATAGAGCACTTCAAAAATCAACTTTGTTAATTTTGAAGCAGTGGTTTTGGTGTGATTGGTGAATGGATTGGAGACCCTATGAGACAACCATGTGGGGGCCACCTTTTATGCAGTGATAATGCATGTTGAATGTAAGGTTTTCTTAACTGAGTGACTAAATCATGCGTGAAAAAAAATTTCCTTAAAAAGTTGAACTATGTTTGATTATGCATTTGACCCATTATTTTCCCACTATAAGTCCTTAACATGTGATTTTGCTCTCACAATGATAAAAGAAGGATCACTCATCGATATAGATGTGATAGGAAGGATTACCAGGGAGATTAGAAGTTGATTCTTCATTGTATGTGATTGTTCATGATGTTTTAATTAGATCTACATGTCCCTCTCTTTCATATAAATAGGTTTAGGAAATCTTTGATTAAATCGAACGTTATGAATTCCATATGTGATGTGTATTTTCATGTTTTATGTTAGGGGAAGTGATATAATCGGGGTTAATGGAGATTCAATAATTGTTTGTGATGAATTTCACATAGCTTATTGTTTCTTATAAAACTCTCAATGTATTGGGATTCACTCTCGACTCCTCTTTCTATAACTGATTGGATTAGTAACAAATTGATTTAATTGTTTTATATTTATTTTTAATTTTTTGTCTATAACATGATATAAGTCATCTTTAGTGATGATTTAAGGTTTTTGGTGAAATTTTATGATTTTGGTAATGTGTGGTAAAAAGTACTGTGGTTTCTTGATTTTAAAATATTGATTTTCTAAATTTTTTAAATTTTGTTTTCAGAATATAGTTTTAATAAAAAAATTACTTTATTAAAATGGTTTTTCATGTTTTGATTTCCATGGTTTTTATGCATACATGGGGTGTTTGTTCATAGTCCATTTAAAAGGATTGGTTGAAATATAACCTTATGATTAGTGAAAATGTTGTAATGTAACATTGTATATAATTACCTTGAGACGAATTGTTAGACATATGAGAAACCACTCGTGAGTATGTAATTATCATAACAATTCATGCATGATTAGTGGTGTTGATATGTGAAATAGAAGGGTACTGCTAAAGCGAAATTGTAAAATTCATTTAAGGAATTTTATATATGATGTGTTTTGTATTTATTGAACTTTTTTTATTCAGAAATAATCTACTTTAGAGATTGTTTTGTATAATTGTTTTTATATAAATGTTTTTATCTTTCTTTCCTAGTGTCATGAGTCAGTATGTAATCCAGGAAACCCTACTATTTTTTATCTCTTACCCATGCTTTGGAACATTGGTTCTTTTGAAAATATTATCTATCAGGATATATGTAACACCTCAAGCTTCTACGGTACGCTTCTCTTTGAATAATGTGATAGCATGTGTTGTACGCAACACTGAGTTCTAACACACCATAACTAATCAAACTAGCCGTTATGAATAGTAATACCTACTTTTTGAAATCATATATATTTTATATTTCAAAATGGAATTCATTTTTGGATTCGGAATATTGAAATTAGCCTAGGGTGAAATTTTGGTACTTTTCGGATAACTTTTATATTTTGATGAATAGTGAAAATTACTAAATTTTAATTAAAAACAACTTTTTTAATCAAAATAATTAATAGTGATAAATTGTGAATTTGAGTGGATTTAAAGTATATTTAGAATATATTTTTACCATTTAATATAATGTTGGTCGTTGGACATAACTTTACAATTAAACTGAACATAAACAAGTGTCAATCTTTTGATAGTTATTACCTCTTAAAAACACGTTTTTTGTTTTGACAGCGGGAATTAATTTTAAATTAATTTCTGCCACTTCTGTGTTTTGAATTTAAAAAAATGGATTCCATATTTGGAATCAGGATTTCCAAATTGTGTAAATAGGTAACTTTTATTTTTAGACATTTTGAATAATTACTGTGGTAAATATTTTATTTACCATGGTTAAGGGTAAATCCGGTAAATAAGGGTTAAAAAATAATATTATAATAATACAAAATTACCCTAAAACGTGTCCTAACCTTATTGGTGGACACATACCCGACCATGAGCAACCTTGGGTCAATTTGGGGACCCCTTGGAGCCACTTGTATGTGGTAGGGACACTTTATATTAATAAAGTTAAAATAAAAATAAAAATGGCATAAGCTTACATCTTTTAGAAGAACAATTTTTACATAGGGTTATAGATGTTGGATTTTCGATTATAAATATTAATTAGAAAGCTAAAAAGATTTCCTACATAATTATATTTTATTTATAATTTTTAGACATAAAATAATATAAATTATTAATGACACAATAATGATGCAATGTTTACCTCATTAATAAATCATTTAAATAAATAAGATTATAATGATTAAAATATTATCTAAAACCTGTCAAATTCTTATTGGTTGATGTTATTTAGAATATTAGTCATCTTATATTCGACCTCAATGATTTTTGGACCATTATAAACCGAATATAATTATATTATAACCTAATACTTTCACTCTTTCCTAAAGAGCCCCTCTTCTCCCTTATAAAAGGAGACCACTTCTACTCATTCCTCACACCTCTCAAGCCACTTGGCTCGTCCAAACTCTGCCCAAATAATCTCCCCACATCCCTCTCCTCCTCCTTGAAGCTTCCCCTTAGGCAGAAAGCATTTCAACAAGTCCTTTGGTTCCAACCAAAGTGAGTTACCTAAATTAAAGGTAACGATTTCTCTTAAATTATTTTCATTTATTTTGCTTCTTCAACTCCCAAACTCTTTTTATTTCCATTATTTTGTAACAACACCAGTATCCTCAATATAATAGGATGTTGTTATAAGAAGGATTAAAACTACACATACACACAACTCCATCTAATGGATGATGAACATAATGTTTCTGTGGATGGAAAACTAACGCCTCACGAAACGATGATTGTTCAAATACATCTTACCACCTCTCATGGTGGCCATTATGATGGAACTGTAATTAAAAATGATATTAATGATATATATTTTATATATAAGCTTCTGTAATTCCATTTTATTTCATACCATTATTCCTTTCATGTTGTATATACATACGATAATTTCATTTGAGGAAGTGCGGACTACCGCCCCCTTAAAATGATATGACACGTTCATACCACACATGGAACGTATAAAGGATGGTGTTAATGAACTTAAGTAACATATATAAAATATTATATTATACTGGAATAGTAATATAACTATGTATCATTTGGATTCAATTCTTTTAAAATAAAAATTAAATGGAAGTAGCGTTCGTGCGTACGTACGGACTACCGTCTCCACGAACGCGGTGAGATCCATCCTCCATCGTATCCATTCAAGTCTTATTCTCATTTTAGGGTTAAAAATAATGTTAATATCATTCTGATTATGAATAAGATTTAATCTATCCATTACAAACACGTCTTACGTAACCAAACATTTAAGAAGAACGAATCGATTATCATCTGAAACGACGATAATACTAAGATATTATTAATAAAGCAATGTTAAAAGATCATATATGATATCATATTAATGTATATGATTCTTGTATAATTTAATAACAATTATTTCACCATTATACATGAGGTTAACCGACCCCAACAAAGGAAAATTACAAGGTAAGGGTTATTTCACAATCTCTTCATTATCCGAGGTTGTTTATACGTAATAATCTACTGGGATATCTTTATCATCCACATCCATGTTTCTTAAAAATGTATTTCAAAACATTTTTACTATTTACAAGAATATGGGTTAATGCCATTTATACCCTTGTTTGACTTTTTATAAGAGGTTTATAAAGGAATATTTCCGTCGTTTTCAAAACAAGGTCCTTTTTAACCATTTCGACAGAATTGAGGTAAGAATGTTTTTTTTAACTTATACGGCGGGTGTGGTTATTTTACGCCGTTATAAAATCTTCAAAGCTTTCCTTACAAGCTTATAAGAATATTTTCAAAGAAAATGTTTTATTTTATATGGATCTTAAATGATTTCAAAATAAAAGGAGATATTTCTTTAAAATGAATTTTGATTTCATCTACGTCAACATCCTTTAATGGATTTTAAGATTATTTGAAGTTGATTTATTATGATACAAAACTTCTATATTGTATTGAAGGTTTTGTGATATGTTTGACTATGGATGTGCTATTTTTATACCATTCATAGTTTATGGTGAAATTATTGACACTTCGTATGCTAGTTTTAATACGAATGTTTATGTTATGTTTAAACCTTTTCATATGGGAATGCATTGGACTTAATAAGTGACGGGTGGAGCCCGCTATAGCTCCTCGATGCATCGGTAGGTCTCATGAGACAAACTAGTGTCTTGGCACAAGGCCTTGACAAAATCTTATTTGTAGTCTTGGCACGAGGCCTTGGCTATGTGGTTATGATAGTCTGGCATTATGCATTCCAACATTATGAAAGTGGTTATTGATTTTTGCATGTGATTATTCGATTAGTAGAATATCCATGTGAATAAGTAAATGGCATTATTTCATTTTATTTATGCCATACCATGTTGAAAGTTCATGTTTGAAAGGCTTTTGTTTTAGTTATACATTTTCTCAAAAGTTTATTCTTATTTATGAAAGTTTCCGCTATTTTGTTATCCTTACTGGGCATTTGAGCTCACCCCTTTTATATGTTTTATTTTTCCCAGGAAGTGAAGAAGTAAATTATGAATGACCTGCAGGGATATTATGTGGGGATATGAGTGTGGATTATGGAGACATTATGTTGTTGTGGTAGTTTTTCATTTTATGATGTAATGTAAAACCTATGAATATATCTAGTGTTTCCAAGGCTACTAAACCAATCGGTCTTTCGAGATTTGATCTTTCTTGTGATCATGCTAATGTTATGTAATAATGCACCGACTCTGGGTAGCTGGGGTCGGGGCGTTACAGTTGGTATCAGAGGAATTTTAGTACAAACCTTGGAAGCTAGATTTAGATAAACTCTGATTAGAGCACGTATACCTAAGATGAACTTTGAGGATTAGTATAGAAGAACTTCCTAGAATTTTGGTATTGTAGAGATTTTGTGAGTTTTCCGAGCAATACATCCCTGTCTGGATACGAGCAGGTAGAGGCGGCTCTGGCACATATGTACCTAGGGGTAAAACCCGAAAACACCGCTTTGAGCTAGACTCGAACGGGAACTGGTGCACGACAACGGGCCTTGCTGCACTCTTGGTTACGACACTCCCGGGGGATATGCTTAGGATAACTCTCATTTTCTTTACAAATCATTATGAAGGGTTTATGATTATATACTTCCTCAAAGAAAACATTTTTATGATTATGGATTATATCCATAAATAGTTCAATTTATGTTAAGTGTTTTATAAGTATGGGATTATGTATTTTGATTCATAAACTGATCTAGTTTATGCCATTGTTTAGAAATGTCGCCTAGTGGAAGAAATGGAAACCGTATCAATGCACGCACTCCATGTAGGGATTTCCCTCCTGCTCAAGATAATTATAGTGGGCCTGGTGATGCAACTGGTGCTGATCAACTAATCACCATACTGGGACAACTTACTCAGGTTATGAATAATAACCTTACCCGTATGGAGCACCCTGATCCGCAGCGTGGAGGATCAATGTTAGATCGATTCATTAGACAACAACCACCAACGTTAAATGGGAATACAAATCCCTTAGTAGCTGAGCAATGGATATTTTCCCTAGAGAAAATATTTCAGGCTTTGGGGAGCAGTGAAAGGGAAAAAGTTATCATGGCAGTTTACCGCCTCACAAGATATGCTGATCAATGGTGGTCATTGATTCAGAACATGAAGGAAGATGATGAAGTATCAAATATGGAATGGAGGGAGTTCAAAGATCTGTTTTTAGGAAAATACTTCCCTCGCGACCATCGAGCAGATATGGAAAGGCAATTTCTGAGTCTGAGACAGAAGGAGGATGAGAATGTCACAAATTATGAGGCTAACTTTACAAGGTTAGCGAGGTATGCTGGAGATTATATTTGCAACCCAAGAAGTAAGATTGATCGTTTCTTTGATGGGTTAAAACCATTTCTCCGTCGAGCATTAGTCTCACAATCCTTTTCATCGTACGAAGACATTGTCACATGTTCTATCAAGACCGAAAAGGAATTCTCTAAGTCTTATGACTTTAAAGCAAAGCAAGAGAAGAAGAGATCTGCTGATCAATCTGGGAATGGAAATAAGGGGAAGAAAGGAAAGGTTGAATATCCATCATGTGGTAAATGTGGGAAGAAACACCCCGGTACTTGCTTGAAGGGAATGGGAGTCTGTTACAAGTGTGGTGAAAAAGGCCACCAAGCTCATCATTGCAAGGGGAAGAAGGAAGCTACCAACGTTCAGTGCTACAATTGCAGGGAGATAGGGCATTATGCAAATGCATGCCCTAAGCGTCAGGAGAACTTACCTCAGAAAAGGCCAAGGGATCAAGGCCAGGCTTATGCTATCACTACTGCAGAGGTAGAAGCTCCAAAAGACGTGGTGGTAGGTAATTTAATGGTTTCCTCAAGTTTAGGAAATGCATTATTTGATTCTGGATAATCGCATTGTTCCATATCTTCCCAGTTTGCTAAGAAAATTAGATATTTCCAATTTGATTTAATAAGGGAGTTGTCAGTTAAAACTCCTAAGGGAAGTATCGTTGCAACAAAGTTTTGTGAATCAGTCCCCATTAGAGCACATAAATTTTCTTTATCTGCTGATCTCATCGTCATACCTATGATTGAGTTTGATATAATCCTCGGTATGGACTGGCTTTCGGACTATGATGCGAAGATTTATTGTAAGAAGAAATAGGTTACGATTCTTGATGATAATGATAAGGAACACCTTATTTTTAGAGCAGAATCGGCACCACCTAATTCTTATTTAGATCCACCCCCAGTAGCTCAACTAAATTCAATTATTGGGGAGGAAGAGAATGAAGTAACTATCGGTGAGGAATGGAATGTTCAAATAGAGGATGTACCTGTTGTGAAAGAATTTGTAGATGTATTTCCGGAAGATTTACCTGGACATCCTCCAGAACGAGAAGTTGAGTTTTCCATTGATTTGATTCCTGGATCAAGGCCTATATCGAAGACCCCTTATAGAATGGCCAATGTAGAGTTAGTCGAACTAAAGAAACAACTAGAGGAATTGAGTAATAAGGGATTTATTCGCCCTAGTGTTTCTCCATGGGGAGCCCCTGTTCTTTTTGTTAAAAAGAAAGATGGATCTATGAGGTTATGTATCGACTACAGGGAGATCAATGCCATAACGATAAAGAACAAGTATCCCCTACCTCGTATTGATGATTTATTTGACCAACTTCATGGAGCTCAATACTTTTCAAAGATTGACCTTCGATCTGGATACCATCAGTTGTGTGTGAAGAAGGAAGACATTCCGAAAACAGCATTTCGAACCAGGTACGGGCATTACGAGTTTACTGTAATGCCGTTTGGATTGACTAATGCACCCTCTGTATTCATGGATCTAATGAATAGAGTTTTCAAGGAGTATCTTGATGAATTTGTGGTGGTATTTATTGATGATATCTTGGTATACTCAAAAACCTACGAAGATCATGAAAATCACTTGCGCATTATCTTGAAGACTCTGAGGAGGCATGAATTATATGGGAAGTTTAGCAAGTGTGAATTCTGGCTTCAGGAGATTTCCTTTCTTGGCCATATTGTCTCTAAAGATGGAATCTCTGTTGATCCTTCTAAGACCAAGGCAATCCAAGAATGGCCAGCACCTACGAGTATAACGGAGGTACGTAGTTTTATTGGCTTGGCAGATTATTATCGACGTTTCGTCCAGAATTTTGCCCGATTGGCTAACCCATTAACGAAGCTCACACGTAAAGGGGTTAAATTTGTTTGGACAAAAGAGTGTGACGAATGTTTCGAAGAATTGAAGAAAAGATTAGTCAATGCTCCTATATTGACTCTACCATCGGGGAATGATGGGTTCGTTATTTATAGTGATGCATCAAAGAAAGGACTTGGTTGTGTCCTTATTCAGAATGATAGAGTTATTGCCTATGCATCACGACAGTTGAAAATTCATGAACAAAACTATCCTACTCATGATCTTGAGTTAGCAGCTGTGTTCTTTGCTTGGAAGATATGGAGGCATTACCTCTATGCTGAAAAATGTGAGATTTATACTGATCACAAGAGTTTGAAGTATATTTTCTCACAAAAAGAACTCAACATGAGGCAAAGGAGATGGCTTGAATTACTCAAGGATTATGATTGCACGATACACTACCACCCGGGGAAAGCAAACAAAGTAGCAGATGCTTTGAGCAGAAAAGACCATGGAGTTCTGAACATGATGAGAATTGAAAGGGATCCAATTTTCATGGATCTAGAGAAGATGGACATGAGAATAACCAGGGAAGGTGAAAACTCAATGCTTTTTCAAATGGTTGCCAAACCATCTTTACTAGAAAGGATTAAGAGTTCCTAGACCGATGATGAAGAATTCCAAAAAAATATTAAAGCTGTGAATGATGAGAGATTGAGAGACTTTGTGTATGAAGATGGAATTTTGAAATTCGGGAAGAGACTTTGTGTTCCCAATATACCTGATCTAAAAAGGGAATTGTTGGATGATGCTCATAGTTCCAATTTCTCTATACACCCTGGGAGCACCAAAATGTATAGAGATTTGAAAGAACATTTTTGGTGGGACAATATGAAGAGGGAGATTGCTGATTTTGTGTCAAGATGTATGGTTTGTCAACAAGTGAAAGCTGGAAGGCAACAGCCTGGAGGAGTCATGCAACCTCTTCCTATACCGGAGTGGAAATGGGACAATATTACAATGGACTTTGTCATGGGGCTACCAAAGACTCCTAGAAGGAACGATTCAATATGGGTTATTGTTGATCGTCTTACCAAGTCAGCACATTTTCTTTCTATAAGAGAAGATCTACCCCTAGAACGTCTAGAAAGACTATACATTAATGATGTTGTGAGACTTCATGGTGTACCCCTATCGATTGTTTCTGATCGTGATCCCCGTTTTACTTCAAGATTTTGGAAAAGTCTTCAGAAATCCCTGGATACTGAACTTCATTTAAGCACTGCATACCACCCTCAGACAGATGGACAATCAGAACGGACTATTCAAACCTTAGAAGACATGTTGAGATCTTGCTCACTTGACTTTCAGGGTATGTGGGATCAATATTTACCTCTGGTAGAATTTTCCTATAACAATAGCTTCCATTCAAGTATTCAGATGGCACCATATGAATCGTTATACGGAAAGAGATGTCGTACACCAACCTGTTGGGATGACCTTGGTGAAAGAAAACTTGTAGCCCAGAACTGGTGGAGGAAACGGTGGAAAAGGTGAAGGTAATCCAAAATCACATCAAAGGAGCTCAAAGTAGGCAAAAGAGTTATGCCGATAATCGAAGGAAGGATTTGGAATTTCAAGTCGGTGATCATGTTTTTCTGAAGGTATCTCCATGGAAGGGAGTCATACGTTTTGGTAAGAAAGGTAAATTGAGTCCCAGGTACATCGGACCTTTCGAAATTCTAGAACGAATTGGGGTGGTAGCTTACCAATTGGCAATGCCGCCAAGTCTCTCCAAAGTTCACGATGTGTTCCACGTATCTCTATTGAGGAAATACATGCCTGATCCGACGCATGTACTCACCTATGATGAATTAGAACTGGAACCTGATCTTTCCTATTGTGAAGAGCCCGGCAGGATTCTTGATACAAGAGAACAAGTACTGAGAAACCGGACGACGCGTCTGGTAAAAGTTTTGTGGAGAAATCATAAGATGGAAGAGGCAACGTGGGAACCCGAGGAACTTATGATGAAAAACCACCCGAGTCTTTTTATGCATTAATACCCTAGAAATTGCGAGGACGCAATTATTTGAAGGAGGGTAGAATGTAACACCCCAAGCTTCAACGGTACGCTTCTCTTTGAATAATGTGATAGCGTGTGTTGTACGCAACACTGAGTTCTAACACACCATAACTAATCAAACTAGCCGTTATGAATAGTAATACCTACTTTTTGAAATCATATATATTTTATATTTCAAAATGGACTTCATTTTTGGATTCGGAATATTGAAATTAGCCTAGGGTGAAATTTTGGTACTTTTCGGATAACTTTTATATTTTGATGAATAGTGAAAATTACTAAATTTTAATTAAAAACAACTTTTTTAATCAAAATAATTAATAGTGATAAATTGTGAATTTGAGTGGTTTTAAAGTATATTTAGAATATATTTTTACCATTTAATATAATGTTGGTCGTTGGACATAACTTTATAATTAAACCGAACATAAACAAGTGTCAATCTTTTGATAGCTATTACCTCTTAAAAACACGTTTTTTGTTTTGACAGCGGGAATTAATTTTAAATTAATTTCTGCCACTTCTGTGTTTTGAATTTAGAAAAATGGATTCCATATTTGGAATCAGGATGTCCAAATTGTGTAAATAGGTAACTTTTATTTTTAGACATTTTGAATAATTACTGTGGTAAATATTTTATTTACCATGGTTAAGGATAAATCCGGTAAATAAGGGTTAAAAAATAATATTATAATAATACAAAATTAACCTAAAACGTGTCCTAACCTTATTGGTGGACACATAACCGACCATGATCATCCTTGGGTCAATTTGGGGACTCCTTGGAGCCACTTGTATGTGGTAGGGACATTTATATTAATAAAGTTAAAATAAAAATAAAAATGGCATAAGCTTACATCTTTTAGAAGAACAATTTTTACATAGGGTTATACATGTTGGATATTCGATTATAAATATTCATTAGAAAGCTAAAAAGATTTCCTACATAATGATATTTTATTTATAATTTTTAGACATCAAATAATATAAATTATTAATGACACAATAACGATGCAATGTTTACCTCATTAATAAATCATTTAAATAAATAAGATTATAATGATTAAAATATTATTTAAAACCCGTCAAATTCTTATTGGTTGATGTTATTTAGAATATGAGTCATCTTATCTTCGACCTCAATGATTTTTGGACCATTATAAACCGAATATAATTATATTATAACGTAATACTTTCACTCTTTCCTAAAGAGCCCCTCTTCTCCCTTATAAAAGGAGACCACTTCTACTCATTCCTCACACCTCTCAAGCCACTTGGCTCGTCAAAACTCTGCCCAACTAAGCTCCCCACATCCCTTTCCTCCTCCTTCAAGCTTCCCCTTAGGCAGAAAGCATTTCAACAAGTCCTTTGGTTCCAACCAAAGTGAGTTACCTAAATTAAAGGTAACGATTTCTCTTAAATTATTTTCATTTATTTTGCTTCTTCAACTCCCAAACTCTTTTTATTTCCTTTCTTTTGTAGCAACACCAGTATACTCAATATACTAGGATGTTGTTATAAGAAGGATTCAAACTACACATACACACAACTCCATCTAATGGATGATGAACATAATGTTTCTGTGGATGGCAAACTAACGCCTCACGAAACGATGATTGTTCAAATACATCTTACCACCTCTCATGGTGGCCATTATGATGGCACTGTAATTAAAAATGATATTAATGATATATATTTTATATATAAGCTTCTGTAATTCCATTTTATTTCATACCATTATTCGTTTCATGTTGTATATACATACGATAATTTCATTTGAGGAAGTGCGGACTACCGCCCCCTTAAAATGATATGACTCGTTCATACCACACATGGAACGTATAAAGGATGGTGTTAATGAACTTAAGTAACATATATAAAATATTATATTATACTGTAATAGTAATATAACTATGTATCATTTGGATTCAATTCTTTTAAAATAAAAATTAAATGGAAGTAGCGTTCGTGCGTACGTACGGACTACCGTCTCCACGAACGCGGTGAGATCCATCCTCCATTGTATCCATTCAAGTCTTATTCTCATTTTAGGGTTAAAAATAATTTTAATATAATTCTTATTATGAATAAGATTTAATCTATCCATTACAAACATGTATTACGTAACCAAACATTTAAGAAGAACGAATCGATTATCACCTGAAACGACGATAATACTAAGATATTATTAATAAAGAAATGTTAAAAGATCATATATGATATCATATTAATGTATATGATTCTTGTATAATTTAATAACAATTATTTCACCATTATACATGAGGTTAACCGACCCCAACAAAGGAAAAGTACAAGGTAACGGTTATTTCACAATCTCTTCATTATCCGAGGTTGTTTATACGTAATAATCTACTGGGATATCTTTATCATCCACATCCATGTTTCTTAAAAATGTATTTCAAAACATTTTTACTATTTACAAGAATATGGGTTAAAGCCATTTATACCCTTGTTTGACTTTTTATAAGAGGTTTATAAAGGAATCTTTCCATCGTTTTCAAAACAAGGTCCTTTTTAACCTTTTCGACAGAATTGAGGTAAGAATGTTTTTTTGAACTTATACGGCGGGTGCGGTTATATTACGCCATTATAAAATCTTCAAAGCTTTCCTTAGAAGCTTATAAGAATATTTTCAAAGAAAATGTTTTATTTTATATGGATCTTAAATGATTTCAAAATAAAAGGAGATATTTCTTTAAAAAGAATTTTGATTTCATCTACGTCAACATCCTTTGATGGATTTTAAGATTATTTGAAGTTAATTTATTATGATACAAGACATCTATATTGTATTGAAGGTTTTGTTATATGTTTGACTATGGATGTGCTATTTTTATACCATTCATAGTTTATGGTGAAATTATTGACACTTCGTATGCTAGTTTTAATACGAATGTTTATGTTATGTTTAAACCTTTTCATATGGGAATGCATTGGACTTAATAAGTGACGGGTGGAGCCCGCTATAGCTCCTCGATGCATCAGTAGGTCTCATGAGACAAACTAGTGTCTTGGCACAAGGCCTTGACAAAATCTTATTTGTAGTCTTGGCACGAGGCCTTGGCTATGTGGTTATGATAGTCTGGCATTATGCATTCCAACATTATGAAAGTGGTTATTGATTTTTGCATGTGATTATTCGATTAGTAGAATATCCATGTGAATAAGTAAATGGCATTATTTCATTTTATTTATACCATACCATGTTGAAAGTTCATGTTTGAAAGGCTTTTGTTTTAGTTATACATTGCCTTAAAAGTTTATTCTTATTTATGAAAGTTTCCGCTATTTTGTTATCCTTACTGGGCATTTGAGCTCACCCCTTTTATATGTTTTATTTTTCCTAGGAAGTGAAGAAGTAAATTATGAATGACCTGCAGGGATATTATGTGGGGATATGAGTGTGGATTATGGAGACTTTATGTTGTTGTAGTAGTTTTTCATTTTATGATGTAATGTAAAACCTATGAATATATCTAGAGTTTCCAAGGATACAAAACCAATCGGTCCTTCGAGATTTGATCTTTCTTGTGATCATTCCAATGTTATGTAATAATGCACCGACTCTGGGTAGCTGGGGTTGGGGCGTTACAATATAGTGACTGGTAATGTATCACTCAACATTATCACTTTTTCATGATACATGGTCTATTTAGTGGATTTGGATCTGGGAGTATGTGGAGATTTTTCTTATTTTGGTTGGCTTGGATTTTTGATAGTCTTACCTTCTTCTGTTTTACTTCATTTTATTTTTTCATCTAATATAGTACTCTTTTATTTGTTTTAAATGAATAAAAAGTTTGATATCTATTTCATTTATCAATGCACCATGTAGTGTTTTATTTGGTTATGGTTTATGATTGGAGGTTTTATCCTCAAAGGGAAACTTTTCTCCCTAATTATGTTTGAATCCCTTTGGTATTTATTACCAGACGTTGGTATCTTGGGGAGTATCTTAGGAAACAATAAAGTCTCACCATCCACTATAGACAATGTTAATGGGCAGGAAATTAAAAATGTATCAAATTTTTTATGCCGAAAAGTATATTTGAGAGAAGTTTCATTATCTTGGATCTTTCCTTATGGAACTACTAGTCATCTGTTCTCTTGGCCTTGGAGTTGAATTTCATAATTTTTTACCTAGAGATTAGATAAAATAAAGGTTTAGGATTGTCAGGACATGAAATGTTGACCATAATAATATTTATATAACCTTTTTATGTTGAACATAATGCTTCTAGGTTTTTGGGTACATTATTGTTTTGGGGACACTTATAGGACTTTCGAATCTCATTTTCATTTGTTTAGACAATGAGATGAGCATGGCATGCATTAGTGGAATGAATTTTCACTATGATTTCATATTTCAAATTTGAGTAATTATATATGATTTGGTGCAATGTGTTAATTTTTGAAATATGTTTAAAATGTTTTCAAAATAATGATTTTTAAAAATATAATGATGGTGGTATTTTGAATGTAGTTTGATTTTCAAAAGATATTTGATATTTTTTCAAAAGTGTTTGAATGTGGAAAATGATTACCTTTGAATGAAATTTTTTTATATTTGATGAGACATAATTTGAAAAACTAAGACTTCAGTTGATTGATTGTGAATCTTATTACGTTTGTGATTTGTTTAAAAAATGACTCCTGGAAAGAATCATAGAAACCAACTGGATAAATCTTGGAGGAATGTGGATTCACATGATCCATCGGTGAACTAATGGATGAATTCGAGTATTATCTAAGAAATTTATGTTTTGATCATTGGGAATTAAGTTGATGATACTAGACAAGTGGATCATTCTTCCTAGTTCTAGAAGAATAATCCACCCATCTTTTGGGGGGATTTATGACTGGAAAATTTTGATGTGTGGATGAGTATAATAATTCATATCTTAGATTTGTTTGACCCACTAGTGTATATGAAAGTCATGATAGAAACATATATTCTGAAATATTCATCACGCCAGTGATGGGATCTATAGGTCCAAGATAAAGTGGATATGGTACTTTTTTAGGAGGATTTTGAATAAATGTTCAAAAAACAATTTTATCTTCACACGTTCAATATTTATAGGATGATAGACTTCTTTACCTAAAGTATAAAATCTCTCTATCAATGATTTTTATTATAAATTCATGAATTTAGACCACTTTTCACCTGAATGTTCTGTTATTTAAACCTTGAATGTAAGAATATTTGAATCAGGGCTATGATAAGAGATTTGCTCCAAATTTATTGTACTCTATATTAATAAATATTCATAGATGCTTAATCATGGTTTATTGGATTAAGGAGAAATATAAGGAGTTATGGAAGGAAGAAGTATTTTGATTCCCACACGAAGTAGTGGAAAGTATAATGTAAATATTAAGAAAAAGTGGGACACCTACATCCTTGGTGGGAGCATAAATCAAAATTTAAATGGCTGGATCAATGAATATTCCTCTGAGACCTGAACAAAATTTGTATATTTACAATGTTGTTCCATTTACCACATGAAGTGATTATGCATTAAACCAAAGATATAATTCCATAATTACCAAATAATGGGGACAATTCAATGTTATTACCAAAGTGATCTGGGGTCGGGTGCTCGAGCCATTTATTTGGTATCACAGGTGTCACATGCTACGATGAGATGATGGAAATGGAATCAATATCATCCCAAGAGTAGAGTGACACATAGTGATTCTAGGAATACAATGAATCCTCAACAAAAGTAATCTCCGCATGGTAACAAAAACAACGTGTAGCGATGAATCAATTATATGTAACTGAGCTAGTGATTTTGGATAATCAGTCTAGAATTTCTATGGTGAGAGTAAACATTATTTTGAATTCTACCCTTATGAAAGTGTTATTCGATACTTGTTGAATAAATTCCATTATTTATTTTTGTACCATTGAATTATTGAGTTTATGATATTATATTATTCCCAATGTCATAGGATTTAAAACTCTTCTTAAGTAAAGAGAATGACAATACATTGTTTTTAGATCATGTTCAATTACCATTTATTGTGTTGACATAAAATAAGACTTCTATTTTCATAACATGAATGTCTATGATGTAATCCTGGTTTTTGAGTGGTTTAAAACATTCAAGGCACACATATACTATTATAGAATAAATGTTAGTTTCACAACTAAAGATGTCACGAGCCTCCCTTTTAAGGAGACCATAGTGTAGGGACATGTTCAATGGGATTTTAGCCTCCCCCAATCTCTCTGAGGTGGAGTTGTGTGGTGGGATTCAAGGATCATTGGGATGTGAGTTTGTGTGGGTAATTTCGGGGGGAAGACAGTGTTGAAGGCATGATCCGCATCAATGTGGAGTTTTTGGCACCAACAATGACAATGACAGTGGTTGGTAGTGATGTGACAGATGGTGAAGCGTGATGCTGGATGGCTTGTGGTTTGATTTTGGTAATGTTGATCATTGTGAATTTTGAATGTTGTAAATTTAGGGGTCTTTTTATTTTTGTGTTTTTAATGGTTGCGACCTTGCAATGGTTGAATTTGTAACCGAGTGGAGTTTTTTTGGTTAACACATACCCATTAAAAGTGTCATTTGAAAATAAAAATATTGATTATGGGATTGTAGGCACTAGTAGTTGGAATTATTTCTTAGTAGTTGGTGGTGATGAATTTTGTATCGATGGATGCGGTCAATAATAGTAGTTGTTTTTTAGTTGTGGATCCGTTTTTCATAGTGTATCCTAAAAATATATTAGTCTTACCACCATTATGGTTTGTTGAGTTTATGATTGATATCCTCCTAGGGAAAATTACTATCTCAATTAGGACTTATAAAATGGAATACATAGATTTAAGGGAGTAAAATTGCAGTTGTAAGAGATTGACATAATGGGGTTTTTTAATCCTAGCACATCTCCATGGGCAACACAAATATTATAAGTGCAGAAAAAATTGGAAACCTAAGGCTATGTGTAGATTATACTAATCTTAACCAAATTACTATAATGATTCAATTTACACATAAACACATTGATGATATGTATCTTCAATTGAGGGGAGCTCAGTGGTTCTATAAGATTGACTTACGATCATGATATTAGAAATAAAATTTTCAAAAGTATGATATTTTAGAGAATGATTTCAGAAGTAGATATGGAAATTATGAATATGTGGTAATTCTTTTCAGTATTATAAATTCACCAACTATCATTATGTCATTGATGAATTGTATATTTCAACAATATATGTATTCGCTTGTTTTCGTATTTATGGATGACATCCATGACATGGAAATAGTGACAGGAATCTTGATAGAACATTTTCTATATTCCAAACCATGAAAGTGTTGTGTTTGGATATAAGAGACACTCGTTCTTAGCCATATGATATTTTAAAACGGAGTTCTAGTCTACCTGAGAAGATGGAATATATTATCTCATAGAATATGATGAAAAATTTACTTGATATATGAAGCTTCTTTAATCTATCTGGATATTATTTTTGAATTTTTCATTATTTTTAAGGACTAAATTGGACTATTAAAGAATTTCCATAGAATAATTCTCCTTTCCAATGGGGTGAGGTATATCATAAGCCCTTTTGAGTGCTAAATTTTTTCCTTACATCACCACCAATATTAGATTTTCTAGAAATAGAAAAAGGTTATGTGGCATATTGTGATTCTATGGATAAGGGTTGGGGTGTGTTCTCATGCAGGGAGATAATGTTTTTGCATATGGATAAATAATGTTAAGAATGAATGAGAAGAATTACCAAATAAACAATTTGGAGTTTCTACAATAATCCATGATTTGAATACTCGACATGATTATATCATTAGTGAAAAATTTACTATGTTCACAGATCATAATAGATTAAAAAAATTGTCCTCACAAATATAGTTTAATATTTAGAAAATGATATGTATAATGTATCTCAAATTTTTTTACATGGTCTTGATTTATACAAAGACAAAATAAAATTTGATGTCTGATTCATTAAGCAGAAACTCATAAACTTAGTTCAAAAAAGAGGCATCAGATGAGTTGTATTTGACGTTAGTATGAGCCTAAATTCATGTGGAATGTGGAGAAGAAGATGATGTTATAGTTTTATTTTTAGTTTTTCTTCTTCTAGATTTGGGGAAAAACATTAAATTGGAACATACTTCTGATACATAGTGAGTTTTAATGAGTTCAAAATCAATGGTGGGGAAACCATTGAGTTATGTAGTCTATATGGGAGTTCAGTTTTATTGTTCAAGAATCAGATTGTTGTACATAAATACATGACATGAACAACTTCTTCATTATTACCACCAGTTGAAATAGGTTGTTCATCATAGAATACAGAAGTTTAATAAAACACTAATTGCATTGTTCTGCTGGGTCGGTATGAAAAATGAAGGTGGATGAGTTGGTTTCATGATGATTAATTTCTCAGCATGTTATATCCAAACATCATTGATTAGTAGGTATGTTTCATTCCTTACTTATTATATTATTGGAATTTTAACATATAACAATGGATTGTTTTACACATCTTATAGTAATGGTTCAGAAATAGGATGCAATATGGGTGATAGTGGATTGTCTTACAATGTCAGTCCATTCTATCTCAATTCATGAAACGTATATGGTGGAGGATATGTCCAAAATATATATCAAAGAAGTGGTAAAGAGACCTGGAAAACTAGTTTCGAGCATATCAGTCAAAGATCCAATGATCTCATCTCAATTATGGAAATCCTCATAGAGATCCCATGGTAATCAGTTGAATATGAGTATGGTTTATCATCCTTATATGGATGATAATTCTGAAATAATGATACAGTCATTATAATACATATTATGGGATTGTGTAATGGATTTTGGTTGAACATGGGAAGAGCATGTGTCATTGGTATATTTATCATAAAACAAATGCTATCAGGACATGATAAACATGGATACTTCTGAAGAATTTTATGGGATTCATTGTAGTTATCCACTATTCTCAGTTGAAATAGGTGATACTTCACTAGCTGGGATAGGCCTTGTCCAAAAAATAGGCAAGATTCAGTTCATCGGAAAGAGGATCGAGTTGGCTCAATGTTATCAAAAATTCTGTATAGATAATTATTGTTGTTATTTCTCATTTGAGGTGAGAAATCATGTGTTCATGATTATCTCTCCAAGGATTGTACATCAAGGTTTTGAGAAAAAGGGAATGTTATATCTTCGATACATAGCCCCTTTTAAAATACTGGAATATATTGGAGATGTTGCATATTTATTTTAAAATTCCACCATGAATTTGGGTGGGGTACAATGTGTTCTTAAAATCTCTATTGAAAAAGTATCAGCCTTACCTTGAATATGTGATCATATTGAATCATGTTGACTAATATCAAGATGTTTGTGGTTACATGTACCGGTGTGGATTCTTGATATATAATCGAGAGTCTTTTGAGGAAAAAACATCTTCATAGTTCTAGTATTATGGTAACTAGGTCATATATTGGAAGTGACTTGGGAATGTGATAAGGGAATGAAAGAGTAATCGCCAAATCATGAACATGGAACTATTGGATTTCTCTATTCTATGGATGAAAATACCAAAAGTAGGGAGAATGTAGAACCACTAGTTTTGGTATGTAACACTATCTTTATGCCTTTTATGTATATAATGTTTAAGGGTGAATTTTGGGAGAGTTTAGAAATCATTTTTAGAGTTTGGGGGGGTTTTCTATAAGTTAATGGGTTGTGAACGGGTTGTGTAATCCATGAATAGAAAGACAAGGGGAAGAAAGAATGTGAACTTGTAGTGCAAAACTTTTCAAAACCATGCGTCTTCTTATTAAAAGACATTTTCTTTGAAAAATGGATTTTCTTTCATTTTCAGCAACTAGCATCACCACAGTTAGCACACTATTTGGAGACAATGTGAGAAGACCATGAATGGTTTATTTATAAGGAAGTGTCTATCACACAGCTAGAGCATGTTATGCCTAACTGTGTGACTAAACCATGTGTGGAATGAAAACATTTCTTTAAAGAGTTTATATATGTCAATTTAAGCATTTGACTGCTCATTGTTCCCCTATACAGCCCGAAATATTTATTATCCTTCTCAATGGTCATGAATGGTTCTAGAATTGATCTGGAGGGGATCTAAAGGCTTCATTTATAGATTAGAAGCATATTCATTGTGGTATGTGATTGTTCTTGATCATTCATGACTTTATTCTTCTATCGACTTCACACCTTTCTCATTTTCATAGATATAAACCCACTATCAATAGATCCAATGTTTTTGTTTCCAAATATTATTTTATTTTTCTTTTATTATGTTAAGGGAAGAGACCTATGGCCAGTTTGCAGAGATTGAACCTAGTTTTGTGACATTTTTCTTCTGTTTGTCGGTTTCACCAAAACTCTAATTGTAGGTGGCTTAACTCTCAACTCCACATTATAGAGATGGTTGTATTAGAATCATATATATTTAATGAATTGAAATTAATTGTGAAATAGTTGTGAAAATAATTATATAAATATTATTTAGTAACGACTTATGGTTTCTACGGAAATTTTCGAATTGTGGTTATGTGTTGTGAAAATTGATTTTTTTAATGTTGATTTCAAAATATGGATTTTATATATATTGAAATATATTTTTTGGGAAAAATGTTATTAAAGGCTTGTTTTATAGAAATGGATTAATTATGTTTGGATTGGCATGTTTTTTGGGCATACATGGGGTCCGTGTTCATATTACATTTATACGGTTTGGTTGAAATATTACCTTCTTTCAGTTCCAATGGTGAAATCACACATAGGATATAATTACATTTCAATTACATAATATATCAAAGAGAAAACATTCAATATTATGGAACTTTCATAAAGATGTATGCATGGTTGGTATCTTGGATATGTGGAATGGAATGGTATTGCGAAAAGAAACATCTTAAATGGTTTTAAGGAATTATTTTCTTACTCTCATTAAAAAAATGTTTTTAGAAAAAAATGGGTGATATTTCACTTGTTTATATTTAGTTATAAACAATTTTATAATTTTTTTAAAATAAAATATTTAATATAAATGTTACTAAATTTTTTATCCTAGTTGCATGAGTAGGAAAGTCCTTGGGGAAAACCTACTGAGTTTTAGTAGTAACCCCTTCTTTGGAACATTGGTACTTTTGTAAATACCATCCATTAGGATATGGGAAAAGGTAGTTTATCACACATATTTAGCACAACTTCATGATACATGTGGTTTTTGGTGGAGTTAGAGCAAGAAGCATGTGGGGCTTTAGCATCTCTCAGTTGTCATTGACTTTTTATATTCTTTTGTTCTTATTATTACCTTGTTGTCAATTAGTCTTCCACTGTGTTAATCTTCGTTTTTTTATATAAATGAAAGGTTTGAGTAGTCTTTAATTAATCAATTTATCATGTATTGTTCCCTTTGGTTATGGTGTGTGTTTGGACGTTTTATCTTAAAAGGTAAAATCATCTCCAAAATTGTTTTGAAGCCCTTCAAAATTAATTTTAAACCTTTTTTGTCTTTTGTATGTCACTTAGAGCCTAAAAATGTCTTAATACCATATTAATCCAATGGGATGGGGTAGAACATTACACTTAGGGTCTAGAATATCTAACCCGAGTCTCAATTCTCAATAGAAATGCATTCTTTTTTATGTTAGTTTCCCATAATGATTTTGTCATTTCATGGCCACACATCCATTAATGTAGTGGAATATTGTGATTCAATCTATTCCATGGGTTTATAGAAGCAAACTTCAGTTGTTACTCTTTTCAAGAGATACTATGGATCAACCTTCTGGAACTCCCTCTTCCTTTTATAAATTTTTTTTTCTTGTGCTGTATAAAAGTCATTATAGGTTCATTACTTTACACATAGGAACATGCAATTCATCTCCCAAATGAGTTATTTTCCTATATTTTCATTGATATAATTTTTTCTCAAAATCAACCATTACCAATCCTTATCTAAGATAATTTGAATGTTTTGTGGTTTAGAACATTAATCATCCTTTCATCGGTACGATTCAATATATAATTAAATCTAAAATGTCATTATATTAAGATATTTTTTATGAATTAGGCCAATTTGGATTCTACTCCCAACATCAAAACATCATCATCATGTTCCTCCCTGATACAGATGAATAGGTCTCTAGTAATAGTGGTTGTTCCTCCTTCATTACATCTTAGTTCTCACAAACTCCCACAGTTGGAGTCTTTAATATTATTACTCTAACAATGTCCTTCGAAAAGAATAATTATTGAACTAACATTATTCTTATCTTACCTCCTTTATATCCCCATACTATCCATATCTCAATTAATGGTCATGCATTTGATTACACTCTTGCACTGGGTTTGTCATCCACTTGTTATGTTGTTTATAATATAGCTTGTCACAAGGGAAAGAAGCGATGATCTCTCCAACCTTCTCCTCAATGTTACAAACCCCCGCCTCTCTTTCATTCTCCAAAAAATGGATACATTAATCTTCCCCATTTTTATCTTGGAATGGATATCAGTTACATCTCTCTACATCTTGTAGATTCTCATACTAGAGGTTTTTTGAATTATGATAATGTATCATCCTATTTTCAATCTAAGTTCCCATTGGCACTGGGGGCCAAATCAATTTTCCTATAGTTTCAATGATACCCTTATATATTTGGGATTATCAGGGCCAAGGCTTCATGGGTGAAGACCAACTACCTCACTTTTCAGAGTCATATTAATAAGATCTTGTTAGTGGAAGCCTTTGAGATCATGTGAAATAAATCTGAAATCTAAAACATCACTACAAAGATTGAGTTTGTAAATATATGAATGGTGATACATAGAAACACAATATCTGAATTTTATTGAATAAAATATTATAATACAAGAAATGTTTTTTATCTCACAAACATATTTCCATAAAAAATGTCTTGACAACTACTCTAGAAACATTCCCATAGTATATTCTAAATGTGAGGTGAAGGAGAGGGAGTCTCTCGAGCCAGACTAGTATAGATTCAACTCTTGGGATGAGGAATGGGTTTTTAGAGGATATATTTACAACACCATGGATCCATTTGATATGAATGAAGGAGGGGTGTATTCATTGAATCACAAACAAGCAATTATAGGTTTTTCATCTCATAATGGTCTCTTAGACATGGGGTACATAGGAGATAAATATGAATGTTGAAGTAATCATAAAGGGAGCTAGTATATGTGGTGGTGGGGGTTGGAACATTTTTTATCCAATATGTAAGTCATATTCTGTGACATGAACACTATAGTGGATCACTTATGTTTAGCAATTTTTAACCACTCTCTTCTCCTTGTACGTCATGAAGAAAGAAATGCAATTTGAGAATACCTATTCTACTCATGTATCTATGTGTCCAACTCCTCTTATCATGGTTTGGTACATTAGTCAATGAAAAAACACTAGGTAGATTGCTTGTGGGTTTTGTTTCATAAAAAATATCGGCAAATTAAATAAACCATTTATATTTTGGATATAAAGAGGCTTTCCCATTTCCTAGACTTGGACGCACATAATGATAACATCAAGTAGACTGAGACAGTCCTTAATATTAGTGGGATAATAATACATTTTCAAATATAATTTGTTTAAATAATCATTTTCATGACATTCTTATTAAATAGGAAAGCGTTTCTAGGGTACACTCAAGGGTGAAATGTACATAATAGTGGACAAAAACATAACTTACATTCAGGAGTTCATTAAGGATAAGAGTTGTTCCCCTATTCCATATATTCTTTTGGAAGATATCTCTTTCACCAATTATACTCAATTGGTTAGATGCAAGGTTACATCAAAATTTAATTCCATATCAACACATGTTAATGCTACTGTGTAGGATTGTTACCCTTAAAAGAAGGCTGAATATTTTTATTCTCTCCCACATTTGATATCTCCTAACAGTAATGATTTTTTGAGATGACTATAGAAGATAATAACATATGGGAAATTTAAATTCATAAAACTAGAAGTTCCCCTAAGGAATGATGATTTTATTGGTTATTTTTACATTGTATCTTGGGATATCATCATAAAAGATCTGGTGTATATAATTCAGGATTACTTATTACGATAGAGATTATCTTGAGTAGCATATGTTACTACATTGATTCTAATTCCCGAAGTTTAATATCCATATTATTTGAATCAATATTGGAAAATTATTACGTTCAATTTACTCTATACAATCCATATATTACTTTCTAATAGAAGGATAGTGGTGCATCTAAATAATTGGATTTCTGATGAACAAGAAGGTTTCATCTAAGGAACATCCTCTCAAACTAAAATTTCCTTTACTCAATATTTGTTAGATGACATAAATATGATTTTATTGGGTCATAACATTCCCATAATGATGTATATGGAAAAATAAAATGTCATGGTTGAGTGGAGCTTCAACATTAGAGTCATGAGGTTCATGGGCTTATCAAAATGTTTGATTGATCTATTCCCTAGATTCCATGGATCCCTATGGTTTTTCGACTCCTTAATAAGAAAAATCTATTGGTTTATCAAACTGGTTTTCGACTGAAGGAAGAGAGACCACTTATCCCCTAGTTTCATCATTATTAGAAAGTATACCTTTTAGATATCTGAAAAAATGTAACAATGAGGGATTGGTCCATACTTTACATTATATGTTGAACTCATTTGGGATTATTCACATTTTCATTGAAGATGAAATTGTACATTTAATTAATGTAAATAAAATGTATATATAGGAGCTCAACCAGATTATTTCTGTGTATTTCAAGTGAAGTGGTCAACTCATCAGTCATGGAAGGTGTATTGTACAAAAATAAAGGTCCTACTCATATGGAATGGGTAATAATGTGGATTAAATAATGGGGGTCTCCAAAAACTAGCTTCTAGTGAGTTATTAGGGTCCCAAATTTCACCATTTAGGATATATATTCACAACTTTGATGGAATTTTCGATAAGATCAAATTAATTATACTAATTTTGAAAAGAATTTTTATATCATTAAAGGGTTAATTAACCTTCATAGAACAGTCTTATCCTCAAATTCCTTACATGTTTGGTTGGACTTAAATATCCTCAAGATAGTTCTAGGAAATATAGAGAACATATTGGTTAGCTTCATTTGGTATGCGTAGGTGGGAGGTTGGTTCCACAAATCATTATGGCATAGGATGGACCAAGATGACTAGGAGGGTGGAGTTTATCTATAAAGAGTTATAAAAACCATGAAATTCCTCCAGTATAATCTAGCATGTTATTTTATGTATGTATATTCATTTTGGTAGTGGTTCATCTCTTTTAAATAAGAGACTCACACTAGTGTATTGTGAAAATGATTCTCAATGCTATAGGCTTATAAATGTCTACACATTCACACACTCTAGAATCACTCATAATGGATATTGGGGTCAGAAAGGATGAATATATGAAACAAAAACTTAGTTGGAGACATGTTGGGGTTCCTTGGATTCCTGGTGCTCGAAGTAACTTTCTAACATTATATTTTCTTTCCATACATCATCTATTAAATTCTATACCCCAAACAATTAGAGGTATTTTTGATGTATTTTTATTTCCATTAATCTAGGTAGACTTGTTTTGAATTTATCTTCTATTATATTCTTCTCATTAATGTAATATTGACGTGTTTTATAAGAGGGAACTTGTCATGAATCATGGGGTAGAATTTTGTCATGAAACTTTTTTCCCACTAACATAAATTTCCTTATCTAGAAAATCCATAACCATGCACTCCAAACAGATAAGGGGTGCACCTAATGGGTTTTAGATAGTTTCCAAGGGATCCGACCTTCAAGGTCCCAAGGAGTATTTGGAATCACACTTATCTTTGAATGATAGTGGTAATTTGTGGTATAGATTCACATTATAATTTTCACTAGGATAGATATATGAGGTATTCTGGTGAGTTTTTCTCCATTAATGTTTTCATGGTTTGTAAGATAACATGCATGATAATATGAAAATATTTTTTCTAATAGAAGAAAATGTTTTCTGTATTTGGAATGAATGAAACAAGGACAAAAATGATGTAGTTTATATTTCACTGATAGAAATTAAAATTGGGATAGATCATTACATTAAGAGATGGTTCTTCTAATAAAATAATTGGAACCATTACCATAACAATGGATGCTCATGGTTAGTAAAGTCCCTTATCTCTCGATTCGAAGGATTCCAACAGATGGTAAATCAGTTATATAGACTCTAACTCATATTGGGCTCATTATGATTGTTTAATGTTCTTGTATAGAGGAATGTATGTAGGGAGAATGGGGTTTTTAGGGTCATAGAGGATCAATTGTCATTTATTTATTCATAAACCAAGGACATCCAGACACTCTCATGGTATAATCGATTACCTTTCTCAAGGAGTTGGAGTTATCCCTCTGTAATGGTTTACTTTGTACTGAGTGGAGACAGATTCCTCTATTATCTATAGTTATTTCTAGGGAGTTATCATTATCCCATGGTCTATCATTTCTCTTGTTTTCAAGGGAAATAATTCACTTATTAGTGGAATTGATCTTATATATATATGGGTAGAGGGTAACATGGTGGTGGGCTACATAGATTCTTGTGTCACCCCAATTAACACATGAAACCTTTTTAATTGTATAATATCCCTTTCTCCAAAGCACATTAATCTTGTATGGGATTATTCCCTAGGCCTGCATTATTTCATATCCTCATTACTTGTTTTATCTTCCACCTATTTATCATAAAATTTAATAAGGATATATTTATTGAAAAATAAACATATGAAAAATAGTGATCTCATATGATCATTAAGAGAAAATAATGGAGATATCAATGACACTATAAGAATAATGTGAGAAAATTGATATAATAAAATGTCAGGGAATTTCGAAAACCATTCTCTATAAATCAATGATTATAATCTTATGTCATCTCATAAATCATGCCAGTTTATAAGAGATGAATCATAGGGGATTCAATTAAAATGATTACTGAGAGAATAACATTGACATTAGCCATGTAATTTTGAAATATACATAATCATATAAAATCATTTTCTTATTAATGCATGATCATTTTTTTTATCTCAATGGAATGGATTCACTACCCAAACCATTATAGTTGTCTTGGTTAACTCCCAAGAATACCATAGTGGAAAAAGTCCAGTATTGAACTAGCATCAGTCACCAATGCAGTCCTATTTATCCCATGAGATATCTTATATTTACCAATGTTTTTGGATAGAGATATAGGTCCCGCCCATTATATAATGAAAATAATACATATATTATCAATGGGGTTATAAAACTATCCTAGAATAAAATGGATTCATAAATATTTAAATATTCCATAACGCTTGAAATGAAAAAGGTTCCATATATATCTTTTCATAATAAATATAAATACACAAGAGAAATAATAATGATGGTCTCATTGGTTGATAAACATAGTAATGAATATGTGATATCAAGGGACTTTTTCTTTTATGAATTGAAAAATCATTAAATGGTCATTATGATATTCTTAAGGAAAATATCCTTTCAATTTTGAAATCACTTATTTTATTGAAATTATGAAACTATAAATGAAAAAAATTTCTTATTATTGAATAATGTAATCTTATAAAGGATTATACAATTAAAAATTATTCAATATTGAAGTAAAAGATTTTAATTTTTAATAAGAAAAAAAATTCCTCCAATACTTATGTCAGAAAAGGTACAAAGTACCATGTTTGGGAAATAAAAAAACAACCATTTCAATACATTTTTTAAAATTTTAGATTTTTATAAAAATGAAATTAAAAAAGAATAGGAGAATTGAAAAATTATATTGGATTTTTTTGAAACCATTGACATTGAAGAGAAAATATCTTTGACTGAAGAATGAAAAATGTATTCAGTTTTCTATAAAAACACAATTTTCAGTCACTTTAGTTTTTAGGTGATATAAATGAAATGAAAACATGTATTTTCGAGATATAACCATATGATAATATAATTCATATTATATTTGAAATTTTGATCATTAAATTTCATCTTCATAACTTAATCGTAACTCATTCTGATAATTAGTGATATTGTAAAATAAAAACCCTATTTAATTTTTCCTTTCATCAAATAAACTATAACCTCCTCAATAATAAATTAAATTTATTATATATGTATACTAAATTCATGTTTAAAATATTAATATCATTTTTATACCATTATAAAATATATAATACCCCCATTAATCAAAAATTTCCTATTAAAATCATTGTTTCGAGGTGTTAACTATTTCATTTGTCATGAGTATTTCAATTTAATAGTTCTAGATCTTATGTTAGAGTTGGTTCTTTATTAACAACTATATTTTGATTTTTATTATATATATATATATATTCAAATATTATAATATAATGATAAATATCTTTCATCTAATTTTTCGTTCTTCATTATAATATTTTTTTTGATAATGCCAAAGAATATACATAGAATTAATAAGGTCATAGAATTTTCCTCCAATAATGATAAGCCTGAAATAATATGAAAATATTTTTAATTATTTTTTAATTATTAGATAAATAACTGTAATAGGCTATGTATTATCAAGTCCATTAGCTTTGAGTACTTTTATGTAGATGAGGATTCATATAATGATGTATGAACCTGATAATATCTATGATAGAAGATCCTGAGAACTGTCCTATTCATGATTTGGTGTCATCAAATATTCTAATATGCTAACATGTTTAATTGTCCTTAGAAATTAGGATTATTATTAATACATGTTACAACCATGGTACATAGATATATTTTGAAGATAGGGATGATAACAGTTTATGGTGATGTTAGATACGTTGGTTGTGTCATAAGAGATATGTTCTTAATGAATAAGAGGAGGTAGGATTTTTTACCTTTTATCATTATTAATGTCAATATATCAGCCTGTTTACTGGATTATATCTATCACATTACATTACATTTTCATTACACAAATACATGATTATTTCTAAAAGTAAATTAATGTCATATTGAGCACATAGGTTGATGAAATGGATGGGAAACCATATTGATTTGATTCTGAGAAAATCAGATTATATTACATAGTGACATTCATTTTTATTTTCCCTCATTGGTAGATTAATTTTTTTCCCCTTTGGTGTTCAGACCAATTTTTTGATAGTAATCACGTTATTTGGAAAATCCCACCTAATTAAAATTAAAACGAATCCTTGAGGGCCACACAGTAATTTTTATATATTACCATTACCCACTCTCCCAACAGTTTCGACTTCCATGGTTCTAATTAATTTAAAGAGGATGGTGACTTCTTAAGTCCTGCTTCTAGTGGGCCCTAGGTTCCCAACTATCACCAAGGGTAAAATAAACAAGTATATAGAATAAATTAATCACTAATAAAACATTAAAAGTATTGATATTAAAAAGATTCTTCAAAAAACCTACATAGAAATATATAAATAAATAAACCAAATTTAAAACATGAAATTCAATACAATACTATAAAAACTGTATTGAAAATACAATTACCAATATGATAAAGATGAAAGCTACCAAAAATCCCAAATAGATCCTATAAAACCATGACATAGTAATATACATCCCGGTCTCTATCATTATCCAAATGAACAGAATATATTTGTGTGTGTGTGGGTGTGTATAGGGTGTTGGATGAGAATAGTAGTATACTCATTAGGATCATACCCAATGCCTTTCATGCAAAAGATAAATAATGCAAGCTAAAACATAGTGAACAATAGTGAAAATAGTAAGTTTCCTAAATAGTTATGCTATGATCAAAGCCTCATCATGGATAACTTTAACCATGTCTCTTATAAAATTAAATATATAATATGATAATTAAACATCAAGGGCACCCCACTATCACATCCCCACTTGTGTTCTTGTCATCCACAACATTAGATTCCATGAGCTATCTCCCTCCAAAATAGGCTAGCCCAACCTCATAATGGAATCAAAAAATCAATATCCTATATCACATAATCACATAATCCCATCAACATATTGATATAACATGACCTTATTGTTTTTGAGTTCCTCCACAACATGTATAACATCTATCAAATGTCATGTATTATGCCACAAAATCTCAAATCTCATACACCATGTAAGTACCTCAAGCCATAATATTACATACACATCGAACTTATAATAATAATTTGGGAAAAATATTTAGTAATAAATATGTGTAAAATAATCACAGGCCATCGAATACGTCTATTCACATATATGGGAAAACTAAATACTATGTATATAGAAACATGCAGCAACCAAGTGAAGAGATTGGGTCTTTATGGGGTAGTTACCATCCATTATCCCATTGGGTTGTTTGGGAGAACAACGTCCCAAATAACACAATGTGTCATTTTACCTATCAAACATGGGTGGGGTTGTGTATGAAGTCAAGAAATATACAAGACATAAAATATATCACAACCACTTTATGGGAATAACCTACTATTAGACTCAGCTTTAGTTAATGTCTCTCAAACTCCCAAATGCGACTCTTACAACCATATATACTTCAAACACACACAATACTAAAAAAGTTACATTAATTACTTTATTCATTTATATCATTTCCTTCCACTAGTTCATTGTCAAGAAATTAATTAAACATTATCATTAATCATCGTAGTAATGTCCTTTTCCTCCACCAATTCTCCAAAATGAATCTATGGTTTACCATGAATGACATTTTTTATCATCTTTATTATAGAATCAACCAAACCCATGTGTAAAACATTTAATTAATCAATATTACCATAATTCCATTATCTAAGAAATCTAGGAATACCATTTTAATTTATTACCTAGAGGAAACAAGTAACCAAGAACACCCATAAGCCTCATGTAGATGGGAAATGAATTTAGATAGAACAACAACCAGCAATCATCCTTTAAATAGATTCATAATAAATCAGCCCACCTCCCAACATTACATCAGTTCGTAATACTTACTTTAACCCATTACATTTTTTCTGGTTCCATCCGCAACACCTGCATGCCTATCCTAATGCATATTCCAATCTCAAGTATCAACTGCTCCCACATCATCTGGGCCTCCCCATCCAAATATCACCCCATCCCTCTTAGGATCATTCATCCTATGCTCATATTATATTTAATCCACCTCTCCCCATATCAAATCATCCATCCCAGAATCATATCACATTGCATAATGATTCACACATCCAGATAACATCATAATGTATAAAAAATGAAATTGGCATAACCAACATGGAAATCCATTCCATTAAAATATGCATCCATCTTTCACACATAAATGATCTATCATAACTCCAAACTAAAGGAACTCATCCTTCTTAAGAAGACAGTCACCAAATGACCTATAAATTACCTTTATCAAAAACATAGTTCTTAATATATATTTCATTTATCGGTTCAATAATCAAAGTTTACAACTACATGAATCCTACGACATCAAGATATTACATGATATGAAAATATAAATATGGTCTTAGATTTAAACCTTTTTCAAAACTCTATGAGAGTAACCATTATCAAATAATAAGATTTTTTATTATTATAAATATTCTCAAAAATAATTATCATGATTCACACACATTACCAGTTCCATTAATCCCATGGAAGAACATTTTCAATTATACATGAACATTGAATTAATTTGATCATTATATAATTAGAAGAATCACCATATTCAAATAGGAAGATTCATTAAATTCTTTGGAAAATTAATTATAAAATAATCACAATATCACTTTTTTAACAATTTCATCATTCTAATCAATGAATTATAACATGATAAAAAATTATACATATATCATGCTATCTAGATAATCAGGGGGGAAACATTGATCATTGTATCAAGAACATCAACATGTGATCTCTAACAAATTAATTATAAATATGGTTCAATATATTACTAGGATAATTCCAATTCTATCTAAAGGGATATGCCAATAATATTTTATAATTTCACATAAATAATAAGGGAATAAATGAATCCAATGACTTAAATGATTCCATGTTCATCACATGATAACATTCTAATGTTGAGGATATCTGATCACCTATCCTATGAGTAAAATATAATATATTAATGATGTTTTTCACAAATGAACAAAGAAAAACAAAAAATAAATGTCCTTAGAAATAATTGAGATGAGGAACCATGTCATGGAAGAAGAAATGAAAATAAACAAGATTGATCAGGTAGAACCAACTATATATCAATGAAAAAAGAAATCTTGGATCACAAAAAATAATATATAGAAGGTAAATAATCAATCCATGGTGAAGGAATCCCAAAAAATAGAATTGGTAATTACCATACTTCTTAGAAATTGGGAGAAGGGGAATAATGTTTAACCTAGAATTCCCCAAAGGCCTTATTTTTTATCTTATTATGGATAATCCCCCTTTTAAGGGTTTATGGGGAACCCTTACAGAAATTTTTTTGAAAACTCCTATGCCACTACACCCTTTGTAGATGGACTTAAAAGGTGATATACATGGAATGTAACCCATAAATATCATGTAAATAACATGATTGATGTTTTATTTTAAAAACATCACCCTGATGAATTTAATCCAAAAAATCTATACCCCATTAAACACCATATGAACCATCCTTAACAAGATCTGATCTAAAAATAAACAATGTCTAAAAAATATACATTATGTGTATTCAACATACATTCTTCTTTTAGTAGTCGAACCAATCCATACACACACTATACCACCTTCGAGCACCTAATGCCTCAAAAATTCACAAAGGATTGGTATATAAGGATTATATACACTAAATATGATACCTCTCAATGAATTATATTACTTGTGGTTCAAAACCCCAATTTAGAGATAAAATGATTATGGGTCATCTAAACAGACACCCCAAGAGATACCTCTCTAGGAGATAATCATCAAAGTACCTCAGCCACATCATTAAAGGAACCACATAAAAACATGAAACAAAAACAACCATTTACTAGACACACTCATAAGGGAGATACCTCTATAATGAGAGTAAATCTTCAATATGAATAAAGTGGAAAACACTTTATAAAAAATTAAGGATCACATCCAAAAGAGAAAAATTAAATAAGAGATGAAATAAACATAAAAACCTAAGGGTACTGAATGATAATCTACAAATTTTATTCATAGGTACTCTTGTTCAGGACACTATTTCACCAAAAGATACGGACCAACGAATAATCATTCTTGTACAACACCTTCACTTTGATGTCTTGGATATCTACAGATTGGTCCTCAAAGGTGCATAATCATCAAAAGTGTTCTCACCCCAATCAATTATTTGAGAGTAATCATTAATATAACAATGGAGATGCAACACTTTATAATCGTCATGTATGCAGCTTATTAACCAATGAATTTCTATCAGATACACTATGTATCTAACATTATTTGACACATCAAAGGAGAATAAAACTACTGTAAGATTACTCCAATGACTAAACTGTCACTTTCCATGATTTGGAGTGACCTTCACAAACACATGATTTATAATTAATACCTACATATGTCTACTCAAATGATAATGATAGGATTTATAATTATTTGGTACTCCTTAATTCTATAACAAATTTATTGTACCATATATATCATATTATTGACATGTTACGGTCTATGAATTGATTCATATCCTACCATGGTCCATCATAATGGAATATATTAACAGAATAAATAAATTTCTTCAGATAGTGCCATAAAAATGTTGTTGTAGAAACTATTATAATATGAAAACTCATCCATGGGTTGGTTCCTTTCCCATGATCCTTAAAAATCCAGGACAAAATTTCATAACATAAATTTAATATTTTGGTTGGTCTGCTCTATCAAACTCTTTTTCAATGGTTCCAAAGTAGTGATAAGGTAAAAATAATTACCAAATGCATGCATGAGTCCTCTACACACAATATATGTAAAAAGAAGTATCATGATCAAAGATGACTATATTGATACTCTATGGAGTCACATAGCCTGTTATAGATACATCCCCGACAAAATTACAACTATGAATGAATACCAAATCATTTTAAACTCAGATGATCAAGTAAAATTATCCACTATCACCAATATATAATCATTGCCTCCCAGATCTGAAGGTAAACTGGTTAAGAAATTCATTGATATATCTTCCCAGTTCAACCAAGAATCATATAACTACTGGGTAAAACTAATGGTAACATGGTGCTTGACCATTAAATTATGGAAGACCAAACATCAAGAAACATTCTCTATAACATCATGTTCTAACTAGTCCACAAAAACAGACCTCTTTTGGCTCAATAAATTTTTTTCACACCAGGGTGTACCACCAAAAGGTAAATATTGAACTCATGGAGAACCATCTCATTCATCATTGAAGGACTGTAAATCATTCCCTTGAACAACACCCATTGTTTTTAATCCTCAGACCAACAATCATGGGAATTTCAAAAAACATATCGGTCCCTCCAAACCACCACCTTAGAATCCCCCAAATATGAATCCTCCCATACTACACAAAATAATAGTATACCAGAATCTATAAAAGATATACTCTTCATCAGTCATCGATAATATCTACTTTATCGATAAGAGTTCTTCAATTACTTTTCAAGAATAACTAGATTCATGCACAACATCACTAAAAGCTTCCTTCTCAACGTGTTAGCCACACCATTTTATTTTCCTAGAATATAACAATTTTCGATGTTATAATCCTATAATAATTCCATCTAGAATTGTTTATACTAGTTGATGTCACACTGGCTGAAGAAATGCACATGCTCTTATAAATGGAAAATTCCACAGAACTACCACCAGTGATTTAATGTCACCACAACTTCAATGAGAACAAACCATCTACGAACTGAAGATCATGGGTGTAATATTTTTTTATAGGAATGTAACTACCAAATCAAATAATAGATAATGGATATCTATTGAATCAACACACATCACATTCCAAGATATGAATCATCATATTAAAACTCACAATGAACTCATTCTACTGAAAAGCAAAGTACTCGAGTGATGAACACCTTCTAATTTAGGTACTCAAAAGATGAAAGAAACAATTCAATATATATGAACGAATAATATTATTTTGTAATGACTTTCAGATTTTCTAAAGCATAGATAAAAAAGTGATGAACCTCATGTAATAGATTTCAAGACCTAGGGAACATTGATCCTCTTCCATTACCTTAGACGATTCCCATGATATAAGAACCTATATTTTTGAAGTATCAATAGATAATCCCTATTAGGACACAATTTTTTATTCGATATGGTCTTCAAAATCCCAAAAATAATACTTTCAAAACATCCCTAATAGCCTATCATGATGAAGAACTCCCAAAATATGGAAAATATCTTCATGATTCTCTTCAAACACGGAGTACATAAAGATGTTGTCGATGAAAACCACAAAACAAATTCGAAGAACAATATAAACACTACATTAATGAACCCCATAAAAAACAAGAGTATTTATCACACACAATGGTATCATAAAAAATAATAATATCCTTGATGATAGTGGAAATAAGTCTTATGAATATCCTCATCATTCACTGACATCTGATGGTATCTGATTGAAAATTGCTATTAAATAACCAACATCCAACCTTTATATGATAGAATATATCATTAATACATGGAATTGAATTTAGTTTCCTCCCAATCACTTGGTTCTAGTGATGATAATCGATGAAAATATACAAAATTCCACTAGTATTCTTCATGAACAAATTGGGTGAGCCCAAGATAACATACTTAGCTGAATGAAACCTCACTAGAATATATCACTAATATGTACACATAACTCTAGAAAGATGCATGGATTCATCCTATATAGAGACATAGATATTTGAGAAAATAATAGATTTATCTCGATCCAAAACGTGGTCTCTCATCAAGGGGGTATCATTATAACCTTCTTTGGAAATACATCATGGTACTCTTCTATGACACTATGAATCACTGACTGATGAAACAATGAAATACTCAACATTATCTCAGTTATAAAATATGATATGGAAGAAACATACCTCTTACACAGATGAGGTTCTCCCTCACCATCAAACACAGTTGTCTCTCCATTCGTCTCATAAAACACATCCTAACTCCTAAAGAAATCCATGATATCCAATACCAGATATTTCGAATCCATTCAAGGGATGTTGTTATATAGATGTATCCATAAACATTGGAAATATCACCAATATTTTTTCTATCCTAGAAATATCTCACAGTCTCTATATACTTCATACAAGTCATCTCGACTTCCAACTAGCATAGTAAAATCCAAGGGAACTAGGAGTCTCTTTACATCATGCCCAAATGAATATATGAGGTTAGGTTATATGAAGGATATTTCACTCCTAAATAAAAAATAATAATTTACCGATTTCTAAAATATGAATACGATACCATGAATGATGTATCAATATCCGACACTAAGAATGCTAAACTATTATGTATACCACAACATGTGCATGACCTCTCTGATCTTGCTGGAAACCACTTCCATGGATTCAATCTAATCTCGGAGGAAGTGGAGTTTCATATTTTTTTACACATCCTTACCTCCTTTCCTCTATACTAATCCAATACTAGAACACCCTAATACTACAACCTCTATTAAAACTGCTTCGATCAAGGATCCTAATGCGGAACACCATGCACACGCTGAATACTCAAGAAATGTCAAACACTCTAAATGCTAATGGCCTTATTATTCATAATAAAAATATTCATATGAACCATTGGAATAAGTATGAGTGCCTAATATCCTTGATTTATGATGTGATGTGGGTTGCGACCAACCCTGGATGACTAAAAAATCATATATCCTAACAACTGTGTACCTCGAACCATAGCTCTGCTTTATGTGGTATCTGGATGACTCTCCTCTCATAATGATCCTGTTAAGATGGGCATCCATTTAATGACCTATTCTCCTTCCAAGACCTTGATAAATTTCGTTATCATAAATAGGGTGTCCTATTACATGTTTTTTACAAGCATAGCCTATTAAAAATTACATTACCTAGCCTCCTAATATTGAGAAGGGTCAAAATGATATTTTCGAATGGTCTAGAAATAGATCCTGAACACTTGTACACTACAAATCCCTTATCAAATGGTTAGAAAATCTAGGTGATAGGACCCCTAAGTTATTAAACAAATAAATAATACTCATAATTTTTCTCTAAAATTCTCCCACAAGACATTTTACTCCTTATGATACCCATGGAAAAATAAATACCACTACCTCACTACTCTATAAAACAATGACATAGACAAGAAAAACTTTTACTCCTTCCGAGAATAGACCAAATTGAAATCTTTCTCATCCCCTTCTTACCATTATTATATGACTTACTCTGAAACAAAAAACTCTTACTTTTGTATACTCTAGGGCTGAAACTCTCTGAATTTCCACTTTCATGTTTTATATTCATCGACCTCTAATATGTGGTGATCTGCAAGCATATCCTTATGAACATCATAGATTCGAAGGTGATGAGGTTTTTTACATGTAGCTATTAATATAAAAAGAGAAATTGGTTACATATACAAAAAAATTTATATGGATTATTATTAATTAATTAGTTGATTTATTTATAATTTTATATAATGCTTTAACATATTCAAGGGACTGCCAATTCCCAACAGATGTGCAATGAATAATGATGCATTATTTTTCCCTATTTCCCTACCAGGAAACCGATATCACATCATTTAGTAGGCTCAGTAAACATAAATTTCCATTCATCAGATCATAGGGTCCCTTAAACACTCATGTCTCAGCCAGTCTCCCATGTTCAGAGTTATTACTTAACATAGCTAACACATTTTACCTTCCAACCAATGCACCTCACTTGCGCCCAACATCGAACTCCATAATATCCCTCAACATTAACCATTGATACCACTATATCATGAACATATCACCCCCCAAAAAATGGTCCCCACCTATTCCAACATTGAGGGATGGAAGATAGTGACTATTTGAGTCCTACCTCTAGTATGATATGGGTTGACGGCTGGCAATGAGGGTATAATAAATATGCATATGGGAGGCATTAGCCTCAACAAGATAATGTTTAATATAGAGATAAGAATGTATTAGAAAAACAAATATACTTAGATATATATATATATATAACTAATGTGATAACATGTAATTACTTATAGTCCTATAAAAATTGAATGAAAAACTACATGTACCAAAAATGAAAAAAAAAGATAGTGAACCAAAATTCAAAACAACTCCCAAAATTCCACAATCTATAAATATCTATCCTGATCTCGCACAAAATATAATGGAAATAAAAAAATATTTATATATACATAGGGTTATCATTACAGTATACTAAGTAGGATCTTCCTTAGAACCTCTCATGAAATTTTTTTAAAAAATCATTATAAATCACAATAAAGAATACTGAAACTAACTTTCCACCAAAAAAACGTATTATATGTTTCCATTATCACATTGGATAACCTTAACCATGTATCTCATTGAAAATATAATATAATATAACAATAAATCATCAAAGTTACCTCACTCTTGCTTCCCCTATTGTTATCCATTTTCCCCAACCTCGGATGTCCTGATCCATCTCTCTACAAAGTAGGCTACCATGAAAACACCAGGGAGAGGAATTAAAACCTCAACATCATTAATCACATCATCAAATTATCTCATTCATGTATATTTATAAATTAACTAAGTATTTTTTTTGTGAGTGACCACAAACCACAAGACATGTATCAAACATTTGGTATGATAAGTTAAACTATCAGATCCCACATCCTAAGTAAGTACTGCAAGCCATCACATCCATTACCTAGAATATTTATAATACTACTTTAGATACTATATCTAGTAATAAATGCATGAAAAATATCAATGATCCATCACATAACTCAATAAACATATTTGGTAAAACAATCCATAGTGCATATCATCACAAATAACTACCAATAGAAGACAACTGGTCCATAAGGTGTAGTTATCCGTCCATACTCACACCAGGATGTTTGGGAAAAAACCCTCCCATAGTCCAATGCTTTTTAGTTTTCCTATCCATCATAATTGGGGAAATAGAAAAAATAATTGAATATATAGGATAATAGACCACTCACCACTACACTATAGGAATAACATAGTCTCTGAATCAATGGAAGCTATTGTCACTAAAACACCCGACTTCCACTTCTAAGACCATATATCCTATAAGGATGCATGAATTTAAAATAGCTAAATTAATTACTTATTTCCTTTTAATAACTTCATTTTATTAATTAATTGTATATCCACAAATTATTCATTAAAATTAATCATCATAGTAACTTCTATTTACTCTAGGCAAAATCCGAATTGATTCCCTATTTTAACAAGATTATTATCTACTTAGAATTTTTATTCCATCAATAACTAACCCCATTTGATAATTATTTTTTTAATTATTATCATCATTACAAAAACCATATATCCTAAAAAGATGATCCTATGATACAAAAAAGAGGAAACATTCAACCAAACACACCCAATAACAACTAAATGTTTGGAAAGAAATATATATAAAACAAAAACCTGAAAATCTTCCATAGAAAATTTCTAAAGAAATAAACCCAACTCCTATCATTAAATCAACATGTATGCTTTGAATTAATTTAATCCATCATCCCTGGTTTCATCCTTGACTCTTTCATGTATATCCTGATTCATCTCTCCAACATAGACGTCATCTTATACCACATTATTTGGGCCTCCCTACCCATATATAACATTAACCATCCCATGCTCATCTATCAGAGGCTCATATCACATTCTTGCCTCCCCGCCCCCTGTCACATCTTCAATCTTAGGATTATCCATCCCAATCTCATATCACATCGACCTGTGAATATAACATCTAGATAAAATCACAAGGTAGTAATAATAAAACATGAATTACCTATAGGGTAATGTATAACCTAAAAAATAAATCCACCAATTACACATAAAAGTGTACTCACAACTCTAAACTGATGGAACTTAACCTTATCAGGATTATATGAAGCTTAGGCCCAACCAATTATCATTATCAAACATCTAACTCTCATTCCATATATAATTAACTTATTAATTACTCACATGTTCATACTATGGGAAACTTAATTCATCAAGCTATAATAATCTATCAAAAGATAAACATTATATTAGGTATAAAAAATTTCAATTTTTTTTGAAAACTACTATTTTCAGTTAAAAATCTATTTTATTATTCTCAATATTATCAATAAGAATTATCACACTTCATATTATTTATAAATTATTCTAATCACATGGAAGAGGAATTTAAATTATATGGCTTCATTTCCTCAATTTAATCATTACAAAATTACATGAAACTCTAGATTACAAACATTACTGTTATTTAATTTCATAATCCAATTAATTATAAAATAATTATCTATGTACATTATTTATAAATTTCAACATGAAACTATAAAAATAAGAACATACTATCAAACAATATTATTGATATTAATCCTTCTAGGAATTCAAAAGGCAATCCTCTATCATTGTATCTAGAAAATAATCATGTGATCAATAGTAAATTAATTATTAACATTTTCAATATATAAATATCATAATTAAATTTCCATGCATAGGGATAACCCATTATCGAGTTAAGATTTCACATCAATAATAAAAGAACCAATTAATCCCCTACATTAACGCTTACAGCCTTCATCACATGAGAATAGATGACATTACAAATCTCTAATCACCTCCCCCATGAGAAAACTATGATATAATAAATTCATCAAGCTAGACACATCTAAATAGTAATAAGGAAATCCTATTATAAATATAATATATCATACAACATATCATGGCTGGAATTAAGGGGATTGAAGGATAATGTGAAAGGATAACCCACAAGATAAAAATGAATGAACATGCCTTGGATCACCATATATCAAATATGGAAGGCTATGAATCAATCCCCAATGGTTGAATCCAAAAAGATAAATGATGGTTCCAATGGATTTTATAGAATCAAGAGAAGTGGCATATGGTTTGAGAACCCTCAATCCATCTCATCCTTTATAGATGTGATGTGATGGTGATTTATATATTGTGTAACCCCTACACATCAAGTAAATGTCAATATAGATGTTTTGAACAAATTCATATCCTTGAAGTATTTAATATCAAATATTTACACAGCATGAAGCACCATAAGAAACATTGTTAATAAGAAATGAACATCGAATACATGAAATTGAAAACATTTTTAAGTTGTCTATTCCCCCTACATCCATATTTCAGCTACCGAACCCCCCTAGAATCACGCATGGCCTTCACTGAGCACCTCATTCCACATAATATCTCAAATGGCCATACTATATAGACCATGTAGCATACATAGTGGATTCCAATTAATCTATATTTGAATATGTATAATGGAATAAATATTTTTCATATGAATGAGGAATAATATTATTTATATTTAACTTATTGTAAAAATTAAGTAAAAAGTTAATCACAAAATTGTGAATAAAATATCATTTTTCATTGAATATTTAATAAATATTTATTTTCTTCTATATATTCTATAATTCAATAAATTCCAATATTACTGAATGAACCAAGACCATTTCTATTGATAAATATTAAATTTCTAACATATAAAACTATATTATTCATTAACCATGTTTGAGCACAAAATAAAAATATTATTACTATTTTATTAATATATGGGATTGGGTTTGTTAATGAATATTATAGAATTAATGGGATGGGTCAAAATTAAATAATATATAAGCTTAAACCCTATATCTATATATGAATTGTCCTTTTTATTGTGTAGTGTTAAAATAATAATTAATAATTGATAATCATTTCACTTAATGAACTTCACCCTCTTGAGTTTTCTTTTGATATTCCTTTAAAGAACAATAATAACACCTTAATTCTTGAAGGATCACGAAGTGATCAATATTAAAAAATACAGTTGATTCAAAACTCTACCACCAATAAATAAATTGGAAATATTTGGATAAAAATGGAGCACATGTGGATAATATATAGAGGGATTCTATTATATAATATTAACAATATGATCATGGTTATCAAAAAAGTATTTTTGAAATATTTCATCATAACTAAATAAATATAGTAATCCATGTTATATCATTTCATCCATATATAAATAAATTAATTATATATTTAATTTGAAATACACACTCATGTTGTTCTCGGAAAATTCCTTTAAATCATATTTTATATATAATTCCCACCACTCATGCTTTTGTTGCGCTCTTAACCAACATGTGGTGTTAGAGTGGTCAAATTTTAAAATTTAAATTGTCCATTTTATATTACATCAATGTAAAATAGTTGTTAGATTTTCATTTCGTATTATTTTTTCTTCAATCTGATTTTTATTAACACATTATTCAAATAGTAATCATGTTTATAGAGTGATTCATTTCCTTGAAGGTCATAGAATAGATAAATAATGATCAAAGATTCTATCAGGAAGTGTCATGAACTCTAGATTGATAACATGGTATTATACCATTTATAGCTAGAGTAAGCACCATGTACCCAAGTTCACCCCAAATGGATGTTCTAATGCACTGAGCTATAATTACATGGGGCCCATTTATTTCACACTCCATGTATACTGGGATAACCTATAACATGATATGTTATATTAAACAATATTTACCTGGTGTACATGTCATGTAGTCTATGTGGGATAGTGGAAGAATTCACACAACTATGTGGTCATTATATAAAATCAAATTTCAGAATATTAATATCATGGTGCATTAATTATATAAATGAAAAGTATTTAGGGTAAAAGGCGTGTTTTCATATTTTTCCATTGCCAAAAATCATGTTCATCCATTAAAATAGTTATGAGGGTAGACAACATGAGTCATACCAGGTGATTATCCATCCTATATTTATCATGTAGTCTAGAACTTCAAACACACTATGTTATTTTCTAGGTTGTGTGACCACATGAAAAGAGTGATACATAGAGTGTAGTGGGATTGTACATGTTGTGTAGTCTAGAAAAGTACACAACCAATTCACCATGCATGTAAACTAGGTATATAGAAACCAAGAAACATGGAATGTATTTTATAAGTACATACTATGTAGTCTCCAAATAAATCACTTAATTAAATTACAATAAATTTATAATCACATCAATAAAACATTATTTTTTTTATCGTTATACATGGCATGTTTGAAAAATTATTTATGGTTTAATGAATTTTAAATAATCAATTAATTTATCATAATAAATCAATCATTATTAGTTTTGACTCTTATTTTAGATAAATTACATTAATGATGGGTTTTTCTAAATGAATTATAATGGTCATTAAGATTAGAGCAAAATAATTAAATAGTTAATTAGATATTTAATAGATGTGTGTTGATCTTAATAATAAGGAATGAATAATGAATTAATGTTAAATGGTTTCACATTTTCATATTCATTTCATGTGTATTATAGTGAAATATATTGACCAATATGTATGTATATGTTGGAATTAATTATTTTAATTTATTTAATGGATTTGAACTTATTTAAAAATATATAATTCTTTTTTAATATGTGTCATCACTCCCTCCATTATTATATTGTACCTATGTTTCCATGGTTATTTATATAATCCCCATTATTTGTTTTTTGGTTACTCCCACATGTGTGTGAGTTATATATACTTATAATTAATGGTGTTACCTAAAGTTCATGTTGGTTGTTCAAGATGGAACTGTAATGATTCCAAATTAGGTGATATGAAGGTGTTCATGTGGAATCTTTTGATGAATTCCATGATTGAAAAAAATAATTTCCCCCAAGGTCAAAGGTTGATTTATTGTCCACTCATTAAATAAAGAATTTTATAACCACAATATCATTACATTAATTACATATTTAATTCTTTATTATTCATTATTTTTTTAGGGATACCTAGCTGCTATAACATAAATAAGAAAATTAATGTGAAAATGTAGAATTTAAATAGATGTGTTATGTATAAATGTGTTATGTTACATGGTTAATGTATTATGTAAAATAAAATTCAAATTAACTTTATATTTAAAGATTAAAAATGATAAAATTGATGCATACTATACAAAAATACCTAACGTTATTATTAATTCATCCCTCCCTCCACCATATTAATTAAGATGGACCATTGTTTAAAGGTCCATTCAACCTTTATCGTGCAAACAATTAATTATTAGGATGCATTAACAATGATAGTGGGTAGACTAATCCATGTCTTTATTGAGTTTAATGGACCCGATATATCGAACATAAATTTGGATGTAAGTGTTGTGAAAATGTGAGTTACAATTTCTGTATTAGGGAGTTCATTCAATGGATCAATGATCTACAAGACTATAGTTTTCAAGACCCCATAGCTAAAAATTTCTTGTAATATTCATGGCCTATGTCTTTATTGTAAGAAAGTAAATATATATCCTTTCTAATTTAATATCATCGGATCTATACATTCCATGATAAATAATGAGGGATATTTATATATAAAAAATTATAGTCAAGATTAATAAAATTAATTATTATTATTCATTATCACATAATATATAATCATGTCATGCTTTAATAATATATTTTAATTATTGTAGAAAATATATTACAAAACAAGTGTAATCATTTCATAAATCACTATATGTCCCTACGAAAACAATTTTTCTGATACGGTATAATCTATTATACAATGCATTATTTTTAGAAAGCTTGTATTACGTGTTTGAATCCCTTATTCGTATTCAGATACCCCATCATGTTTGAAAATTTGAAAAGGGTTTTAATGAGATGTATGTTATGGACCCCTCATATGTCCTTTGTTTTATATTGTTGACTATATCTAGATATTTGATAATGCAACATAAATACATTGATTATTACCCCCATTATATCATATCTCAATTCTCTTAATAAAGATATGTAATGGATAAATGAAAACAATATTATTAATTATATATATATGCATTTAAATTATAAGAAGGTATTATAGATACTGACCATGATATGAATGTGTTGGGGTATATTTATCAGTTATTGAAATTGGTTTTCCACTAGGATAAGTAATTATTCAATAATATTATCTAATTATCTATACCATCTAGATTATCTATATTTTTAAAACAATAGATAATCAAAAATGGATAAATTTTTTACAAATGTTTTGTCCTTTATTCACCAATAAAAATATTGATTTTTTGAAATCTATTTCTAAATCCAATTTTTTGAATGATTTGATAAACAAGGCTAAATATCCCTGGAAACTCCAATGCCAAAATATCTATTACAAGGTATTTAAAAAAGAAAAAAAATCAAAGTTAAAAGAATAAAAATTATTCTCCTTTCTTCTTATGTGGGAATAATTAACACCATATATAAAATTACAATGATTTGAATAAGAAATAAGATATATTAACATTATATATTTTAATCATGTTTTTATTCTATTTTCATGTATTAAATAAAATATTAATAAAATATACATTTAATTAAATATAGGAAACAAGAAAGAATATTATGGTTGTAAAGAGAAGACTATAACATAGAAGAATGGATGATTTATATATCATCCTAGGGGAGGTCACTATTTATCATTAACATATTATATTGACTCATGTATGTAATAATTGTTAAAAAAAGATTATCCCTTTTCCTAGAATGAAAAATTGAGGAATTCTTAAATTTTTTGATTTTGTTTTTATACATTAATAATAAAATAATAGTTAAATAGCTTTTAAATCATATATATATATATATCCGTTTTTAATAATAATGAATATAAAACATAAGACTATTACCTAACTATTGAAGGATAATAAATTATTAAATAAATGTTAAACATGTTTACCAATTTATACACATAAAATTGTTTGAGTATTAATTGTGCCAAGATTATAGATAACAAACAAACAAATAAAAATATTTTAGATAAAGATTTTTTTTTAAAAATATAGGTTTGTCGGAAAAGATTTAGAATTATTTTAACAAGACCATGGAGACTATTTTGAATATAAAGGTACATTTGAATACCTCATTATATAATATTAATAAATTTTAGAAATCATCAATTAAAAAATAAGTGTTATTTCTAAATTTTAAGGAATCTTGGAGCTATATTTTTATAAAAATAACTTACTGAATTAATCATTGATCATGTGTGCTGAGTAATTGTTAGCCCTAAGTCATTTATAACAATCAATTTCTAAAGGTGAGTTAAATGAATATCAATGATGAGTCTCATATATATTATAAATCTTCCATCAATCCTTCCATGAAATGTTATGTTTATTGTAGTGAAACAATTATGAATATAAAACCATATTTTCTAATAGATATATAATCAATTGTGGCATGCTAATAATCTATTATGATATTGTCCCAAGTTTTATTCAAAAACCGTATGATTAAAATACATACATTGGTACAAAAGAACATTAAAACACAAAATGAAAAATGAGTTAAGGATCTTATGGTCATTATGTACATTAATATATAGTAAATATTCACATAATTTCCATAATGTAGCCTATAACTTTTAATATAGTGGGAGAAAAACTATCATATTTTGGTTACTGATCTGGATGAAAATGAGTTTTCCTAATAATAATACTCCATATCTTTGATGAAGGATTTGTTTTAGATATAAAAATTGAGTAGGAATTTATAACAAAAGAGGTGGTTTATATTCACCATTGTGGGTGATACATTTATTGTTATTCTGGGATAAAGATTAGTAAAATGAACTAGCATGTTCAAATATTCTATGATAGTAAATAATATATGTATTCAAGTAATGGACTCAACGTATCCTGATTTGGGATGTATGTATTTTGAATGACTCTATGAAGTGATACTTTTAGTGATTATTCTTGAAAAACATGACATGGATGGTACATGATGATAGAAATAAAGAATGATTGATTTTTAAGATGTCTAGTTTATAGAAAAACTGGAAACCAATCATCATTAATAAACATATATTGAACCATTCTTCTTGAGAGCATATTTCCATGATTATCATAATTGGACATTGATTTTCAAGGCTACCTAACATAGAAGAAAAATCATGGTAGATATCTATAAAATGTGACACATATGATACCCTATGGTATATATATACTAGGAATAACATAAAAGGGTAGGTGATATAAAAATATTACAACCAGTTAGTAAGATTACATAAATTTAATTATGAGTTAATCATGAATAGTGATCCTATAATATTCCATTGGAAATTAATTAGTGATATGTGTCTCTATCTAGCTAGTTAGGGAACTTTATGTTTTCAAGATAGATATTTTGATGATATATGGAAATATTTTGTGTCATATTTTTTTGTTAAGACTATAGAATAAAATTTTCAATGTACAACTAAAAGAAGAAACCGAGTTCTAAGGAACAATATCTACAATATTTATCAATTTATTTTATCAATTTAGTTATAGTTTATTATTAACTACTTATTGAATAATATATCTTCTAACAATTCTAGAAATAAATTTTTGGGCATCTAATATTACAACATAACATGTATTATCAACGAAAGAGATTGTTGACTTGTATATAATTTAATGAGCTTAGGTGATGTGAATTTATATCAAGTACTATAACATGTCCTGAAATTTTAAATTATTGTTGAATTATTAATATTGTGTAAATCTAAAAAAATAAAAAATAAATTCATCAACTATAAATTAGAACTATAATACAATATTTTTAAAGCATAACTGGAAGATTTCATAATGTTTATAAACATTAGAATACGAGTAATAAATGTAATTAAGCAGTTATCTACACTTTTTTTTGTTTGACTACTATCATAGAAAAGGATAACGTAATATAAAATGAATATTTATTCTATATAGTGGTTTACATATTAATAATATCTGAGTACTATTCATCTTCTTATTTAGTTTATGAATATATTTACAATCATCCTATCCTGCTTTTTTGTAATACAAAAAGAATGGTATTTATCATTATATGATAATAATTGACTATGGATTTAGTTAGGATGTTATGAATCTAATATGAGAGCAAGAGTTGTACACTCAATTCTATCAATACATTAGGGATTTTATCAGGATAATTATGTTTTAGTAAAAATATTCATTATAAAAACATGTGTCTTTACCAACCCAATCGATGAAAATATAGTATGGCTTGTAGCTATAGCCAAAACCAATAGAATCATGTTTTTCAAGTGAGTAAAATTTTCCATTAGCTATTTAATCTAGTGTAAGTTGGAGTTTTTTGGACTTCAAGGTCTAGAAAAAAATCCTTTTTTTACTTTGTAATTAACATATATATTCAAATTAGATATTATTAGTCTGAATATATTTCTGTATATTGTATGTTCTTTTCCACCACATTAATGTGATAATGTCATTTAGTATATTTCTAATTGATTATGTCATAGAAGTTCCCAACTATGATGATAACCTTCAAATTACATAACATTATATATATATTTATTACTTTTGTTCTGTAACGTATGATGATAGGGAACATAATATATATACTATCAAGTGTAAGTACATATATGTTGATGAGGCTTCTTATCTTGAGTTTTTCACTAGGTAATATCCATGATGGGGGATTATAACTACATACCCACTATTAAGAATTTCAAAAGAATTTCTATCATCAGATAATCATATTTATGAATTTGTGTAATGTTCCTTACACTTTAGGATTATTTTTTATAGATGTTAATACTCATACAAAAATTTGAATTTTTAAAAACATGACTATAACAACTCATGAAAAAAGATGGATATGTTGAGTTTTTCATTAGTGATTTGTTATTAATGAATAAAAAGATGAAGGATTTTTCCCATCCATATTTATGGATTTTTTTTATAATGGAACATTGATTGGAATATAATTTACACATTAAATTAAATGGAAATGATGTAATAACATTCTTATTTCATATTTTCAATGAAAAATGCATCTTGAACATTGGAAGATGGCACTGATGTGAAACATGGATGATGAAATATTGAAACAAAGGGATTATATTATATAGATATCATTCATATATGGTTGTCATGATTATCAAATTAAGTAATTTCTCTTAGATCCCATGACCCATTGCTAGATATTGATCTGGGAAATTGAGAAATCCCTCCTAATGCAAACAAGAATAATTCTAGAGGGTCAAATAAGTGTTACCATTGATCTAAATGAAATTATAATTGTATTTAAATTATATAATAAATATTTTTTGGAATACTGATAAATAATTTTTTTTATGTTTTATTAATTGGATAAAAATTTATAGTCCTCCATAAAATTTAGAGATATTCATGTAAACTACACCATTTACAGAGACAATAGGTCATACGTCCCCCTCAATGAAATTTTAATTTTTTTACCAATGGAATGAATGCATGGTAAATATTATTTTGAAATTATTGGATAAAAATTATAACATATATATAATATATATAATATATAATAATATAATTATTCCTTATTACCATAAAATTAAAATATAAAATTAAACTAAAGCACCTTGCTTCGTGGAGGTTTTTGTCCATAAGTTCACCATAATAAGTTATTATTACCCGAATCATATGATGGTTTGTAGGTAGATGTGTTATTATAATTATTGAAGAGTAATAATTTCATAAATTTAATATGAAAATATTAATCCCATCATTCTACCAATCCAAAAAAGGTAGTGATGAAAATTGAATTAGATTTTAATTTGGAGATGGTAAAACATACCTACACATAAGCAATGCATTAAATTATCAGTTGACGGGGGAGTGGTTTTATAATGGTGTTTCATGATGGTTATAATATTTATAACTATTTGGTAAATTATATGTATTATTTTATTAAAATAGTATATATTTTATGGATTTTATGACATTTAGAAAAGAAAATGATTTGGTATGTCGATTACCTATACTTTGAAATGACCCTTTTATATCTCCTCTAAAGGGATCTAGGGTTATTATATTGGGATGAAAATAACCTCTATAATATTTAAATATAAGTGTGGAAAAGATATTGGCCATGGTTGGTTGAGAATGAAGGAAAAACTAGGTGTAAATAAGTTAGAAAGGAAGTCCTCGTTTATAATTGAGTTGAGGGGCACTTTTAGAATTTTACAAAATACTAGATTATAATAAATTCATTTTCATGACACATTCCTAAAAATATATTTTAATTCAATTTAATTACATTAATTAATATAATTTATACATGATATATTTTCATTTTAAACACTATCAAATTATCATTTTGATTGGCCCATAGTTTCCGAATTTTAATTTTGACTACAATAGAAAACTTTTTAATATTAAAGAGGGGTTATTATTCTTTATATGAATAAAATTGGACCCTAAATGGATAAATAATAAAAAAATTTACCATAAAAATTCTATTTAATTTTATTTAGGATATTTTTTAGTTTCAAAAAAATTAAAAACATTTAATTTTGATAAACTTCTAGTATTGAAAATTCTGACTCAATTCATTTAATTTGTCTTAAATTACATAAAGAAAATGTTCCAATTAAAATAATTTTTTAAAAAAATTATTTCTATTTATTATTTACCTATAAAATATGTTGAATATAATGACATACTATATTTATATCTCTCTTAATATTTTAGAAACCATTTATTGTAATTTTTCATTAATTGAATAAATATTGTTTTTACAATGTGTATGAGTTTAATGAAAATATATAAAAAGTATTAATAATAATAAATAAATAAAGATAACAAATATAATTTCATTACGTATTAAATTACATTTAATATTCAACACCAAGTAGTTTTTTTCACTATTTGATTACAAAATTCATATTTAAAACTAAGAGGATGAAGTTTTATAGCATTCATTTATTTAAATAATCTTTAAATAATTTTCATGGATAAGTGTCCATTAAACATATACAATTTGAGTGTATTATGAATATAGTACAATTTTATTCAACACATAATAATTAGGATGAAAAATAATGGCCTTAACACTTATTTTAAATCACGATTAACAAGATTTTCTCATTACCAAGGTGAATAATATTACTATGGTTACTACTCATATAGGAAAAATAAATGAGACCTATTAACAAAATTTGAATCATTTTATTATAAATATGTATCTAATTTTAACTAATTTAATATCTATAATTGGATGAAATTATATTTAATGTATGTGTGAAAACTTTTCCAAAAAAGGTTTTTTTAGAAAAATTCATTTTTAATCGTCTATATTGATTTATTTTTGCCCTATGATTTGAAAAACAATTAATTTTTAAAACATTTTATCAAGTAAATAATATATCAAATTTATTAAAATTGATAAACAATAGTTATTTATTTTATATATTTAAAAAATTGAGAATAAAAATAATTTTTTCAAAAAAACAACACTTTTTATTTTCAAATATTTATGGTTTTAATTCTATTATTTTGATAAATAATGAATCCATTTTATAAATTTTGGGAAATTTGATTTTTATAATTTGTTTATTACTATTCATACTCATGAATCTAATGGGTATGAGATAACAAACACATAAAATTTTAATAATTTTATGTGATTCATCGAGTATGCATTTGTGTGTATGTTGACACCCATAATTTCATAATAAGAACGTTTTCATCAAGTGTTTTATTTTTTTGATGGTAAAGTAATAATACTGATATCCTGCATAAAGGACGTAAAGGTTTAATATTTTATGAATAGATTTGATGTGTAAATGAGACACATTTTTTTTCTTTGTTCAACTCATTTTAGATAGAATTTTATTCTATGTTATTGTAAGTATTTCTACCACCCTATCCAAAAACATTATGGACAATCCACTAGCCAGCTATTCCACTGCTAATCCATAGGCCCATGTGGGACTGAGGTTGACCATGCCTAATGGTATCCAGACCCAACTATCCAGAGGATGGAAATATGTATAGTACCCATAAGGAGCATGAATACCTATGTATAGGGATCATGCTATATAACCCTGAAGGTGTGCATAGCCTGGGCCTAGATCCCATAGTGCCAATGTTCTTGTAGTTATGTGTGTAGGTGGTGAATGTATCTAACCCCAGTAAGATCTTGATGGAAGAGCATCCACTAATTTTTATAAAATACAGAAAGAGTAATGGGGAATTTTTCAATATAGGATGGGATTATCATGATACAATTCGTGAGAATGATCCCAACAAATTGACTATTTGGTCGCGAACATCTACTAGAATATCTAATATTTCCCTTTTGTACTAAATAACTAACACATGGAATATTTAAAACAATTTTATCCCACACAGTGTTAAATTCTATATTCAGCCACCTGATATTTAGTTCGATATCACATGACCTGTCTGGCCTTACGATAACTAGACACTATAATGTCATCAAGGAAAAGCCCGAATCAAACTAATGTTTGACATAAAACATCATTTTAAATGTCTCTGATGAAAATATTTCCTCATGAGAACCATTTACAATATCATCCGACAATGTATGATTCCATCGCTTGATTATCTTTTGATCTTGAGATCGAGTGAACAAAATCAATAAAATCCACAAAAGATGATAACGACTACATGAACCCCTTATATTTTTCATGATTTATGGACTGAATATGTTTATTTTTTTGATTGGAGGTCAACTGATCATGAAAAATTCTACTAGGATAATCCAATCAAGTGTTCACGCTATATTTGTTGTATGAAAGAGTGAAGATCACATGAAGCCTTTTTTTAGTTGTGTGATGTTGATCCCTTGAAGTCTCCACCACCACATATAATATATATGGCATGCCATTCATGAAACATGAAATAATCATTGACCTCATTTAGCATATAAATAACATTTTCTTCTTCAAAAAATAGACAACAAAGGTAGTAAAGTGAAAATAGTATAATATGTGAGTGAGGTGGAGAAGGGAATGTCATGGATAGATATATAAAGGTCAAATATTATTGTGTGGATCTACTTTAGATAGTTTTTGGGATCATTTCATGAGACCATGTCTTGGGATTCTGTCACAATAACTCATTGTGTGATCATAAGTTCACTTGAACACGTCACAGAATAGCATCAATTGAATCCCCCTGATAAAATTGAATCTCATCCAAACCATAAAAACCTTGATCCCATTCTCAAAACCTCATGATAAACCATCTTTTGGATCAGAAGATTTCTTGATTAATGTAATCACATGAGATTCAGTAATGGAGGCCTCCTGGATTCACAAGACATATATTCTAGTTTCTATAATCATGTACAAGTTGAAATGACAACATTAGATCTAAAAAATCCATAAATCCTTTGTCTCATGGGGCCTTCATGGATCCTTAGACATGGATATTTTTTCTTGAAGCACCCCCAATGTTTCCTTAGTATGACAGGTAATCCGACCACAAATACCCTTTTTAAGGCATGAGAATCACATTAACAAACGAGATTTTTGGAACCAACTATAGCACAAGACACTCTCATGAACTCATGATAACGTGTGATTCCACCATTAGAATTAGTAACTAATATATCTATCCCTAAATTTATGTCCTATATGCATTTTATTTCTTCATGTTTCCATGAATTATCGATTACACAAACCCTTAGTCTTTCAATTCCATGAACCTTCATGTATCATGAAACCAACATGTAGCATTGAATGTTTATTCCTTGACATCCATCTTACACACACACACCCTTTATGAAAGGAAAAAATGACAATGTGTGACACATATGTCATCCAGCATCATTAGGTAGTGTTCACCCTCTCCCATGTATATGGAATGAACATAAGGACCCACACATAGTCACATAATCCAGCACAATACCTTTTTGAGGTCTTGTGAGTCATATGAAAAATGAAACTTTACCTAGACCCACCATATGGGGTTCCCCTATTTGTTTATATGTCACATTGATTCACATGAGAACTCCTAGTGAAGCAATCACTTTTCTATGATGAACCTAAGAGGTGAGTATATGGAATGAATCCACTAGAAATTCAATCCCCTTCCATGGAGAAAATATTAATGTTTTCATAAAAATTTATCCCACATGAAATGAAGATCCATCATTCATGAAAGAACAAGATTATAAATATGATAATAATACACCCCATGTTATTTGTTTATGGTCATGTGATAGTAAGATTAATGACCAATCTCATGATGTCTTTGGACATCGTTGGACAAGTCACTTTGATTGTAAGAAAATCCTTGTACAAATGGGATTGATTTTATGGAATTTGATTAAACTTTTACCATTTTCATGGGATAGTCTAACCAAGTTAATCATCAATTATCCCCTTGATATTTCTTCATTATCACGATATAATACCAATAACATTTAGATTGATCTTGAGGAGAATAATTTGTATGTCATCATTATCATGTGATTTTCCACGGATATGTTGGCATTATCAAGAAATATCTCCAAATAGGTTATCATTTTCATGAAACAGTATGAGTATAATATAGATTAATATTTTCAAAGACTATAGACCATGCACATTGATAATTTGTATACATCATAAAAAATGTAGTTGATCATGTGGTAGATTTTCAATATTTTCATCATTTCTATGGAGAAGGCCATGAACATTCCCACATTGATTATATGAATCATGTTTTACATGTCTAGTAGACACCCATGGACATATCGCCCATGTCAGACTGAATCCCAAGACATGTCATATGGTCAATCAAAGAATTCCATTTAGGAAACCAGTCAAATTCGGTAGAAAACTATGTTAGGTATGGCAAGAATTCCTAAATGTGATAATCTTGTCCACTACCCCCAATATCATTGTATACTCTGTGAGTAAGCCCCCAGTCATTTAGGAATCCATCTGAATATAAGCCCCTAAAATTCATATATCATTTGGGATAAAAATAATGTATATGAACAAGATCACCCACTTTATAAAAACATCAGATTAAGTGGTAAATGAACTACGATAACTTTCATTCCTCACCAAACATGATATGTATGATGCTTCCAAAGGACTGAGCTCAAATGGGCGTCTACATTGGTGTAATTTCCCTCATGTATCTTACATTTCTTCTATAAAGGCCCTATAATTCCCATGATATGATAATTCTAAACCATCCATTAGTATATCAAGATCCAAAATGAACTAGGATGACTATGATTACTGTTACAAAACATGATGTGTATGATGCCTTCCTAAGGCTCGAGCTCTATACCACATATCTCAATGTGAATATTTAATGGATAAGTCTCATAAAAATGTTATCTCATGCAATTTGTATCATTTATCACTGTCTCTTGATTCTTATTGTGAAAATGGCCCCCATGGGCTTATATACAAGTGATGATTGTATCATTATCTTGATGACAATTCTTATAGCATTGTCCTGTCATTGTGAATCTTGATATGGATATGTGCCTTATAAGGCCTTAATTGTTGTATCTCCCTTGATATAGAAGACCATATAAGAACTACAAAAACAATAATTCCTATCTCGAAACAATTTTATTTATAATTGTGTAGTGGTTCTACGATCAACATTCACACCCTTATTAACTGACAGTAAACTGCATGGATGAGTTTAGTCACACAACATTAATCTATATCTAATAAACTATAAAAATTTCGATCCTTATTTTTCCAGGATAAGTACGATTACTTGAATAGGTTCAATCCTATGTATAAGACACCAACTACCTCCCTTTTTTTTAGTAAACACTTGAGCTCTAGAACATGGTCATCAATTGGAGAATCATTGATAAAAAAGTGAATAATAGAGAGCCCATGATATGCACATAATCTATCCTATCAATACACATTCTTAATAAAGTTATTAACATAAGAGTATCTTGCCTCATATTAGTTAATGGAAATGGTATCATGAAAATTCCTTAAATATATAATATTGTCTCAGAGTAGGTAACAATTTCCACCAAAATGCAGTGATGAGACCAAACTCCCATCTTCTTGACCAATTTGAATAAATTTTCATCATTGGGTTTGAAACCCCATAGAACCACTTACCAATTGAAAATGTTATGGAACCAATCATAGATATTTATTAATTGAGTGTTTCTAGGGGAGACTAAATAATTGGTAAACCTAATGAAATAGATTGTGAATGGAATTTAAACACCAATAATAACACCATCATCTAAACCCATCCATGGTTTTCCCGACATCACAAAATAGTGAACCCAATTGGAAATTCATTAATTGGGTCGTCCCTTTAATATTTCAAAAATGATATATTATACACATCCTATATGGGCTATTTTGATGAACACTAGTTAGAAATAAAATGGAAAACTCTACATGTTTCATTTAACTACACTGAATCATGCATAAAAAATGGTCAATCACTTTATCAACTTAATTTTCAATGTAATTGATCGAACATGTACTCTTATATATGATGTTTCACTTATAATGTGTCTTTATTCTTCATCAGTACCTTCTAGATTCATTTCAATAAAATTACATCATTAAATTTTCCAATGGAGTCATATATCACTATAATAGTAGCTTTGGACCCGAGGCCCTAATGTACGTTGTCACCAACACAACACGTCAATCACTAGTTGGTAAAAATCATGGTGTGTGAGGTCTACATCAAAATATCCATCAAGTAGCCCATGAAATCTTTATAGGATGAAATCCCTACATGCTTTATTTTTCAGGATAATCCAAAAAAGCGGAAGTGGTCCATGGTTATACATTCAATAGCGTTGGGATCATACCCCTAGTGAAAAATAATGAATACCATACCTACCTTAGAGATGGGGTTGAGGAAAATTGTTAGGTCAACTCAATAACTCAAGAGATACCTATAATGGATCCCACACATTCTGTTCAACATCATTGACATGTGACTATGATTCTATAAAGATCTCCATAGAATGTTGTTCCTACACAAACTATAAAAGTTTGGGAATACAATATGATATCCATTCAAGGGTATCAAAACAATGTAGTTTTAAGGAAGGATTATATCCCCACTACCACCAATCTATCTATGGCCCTCAAATTTTAGTTGATAATGTACAAGAATGAATCCCATATCGTCACTAAAAGGGAGCCTTTGACTTCATCACAACAATTCGTGGTGAATATGGAAACCTAGGGAGAACCCCATCCCACAGGGAAGGTAAATTTTTATCATATTTTTCCCTAGGATAATCATCAATATAGGCACTCATCTCTAAAAATGGTACAATGAAAACTGACATCTAAAAAATTATAATGGTCACCAATAACTGTAATCGTACAGTGGGAATTTACCGCCCAAATGGTATCTAAGGAAACAACCATGAAAACAATATCATGGGAACTAACCACTCTAATGGTATCATGTTAACTGACCCCTCCAAAGGTATCATGGGAACACACCATCCAAATGAAATGTTGGGAACCAACCCAACAAACAAGATGTATCATTGTTGAGGAACACCAGACTACTTATTTATCAGTCAACATGATATTATTCAGATCTAAAAAATCTTCTTTGGATATGGATGAGTTCACTCATGAATAGTAAAATCATACCCTCTTTTATTCATCAAATTCATAGAAGGTTGCACATCCTTGGTCCATTGGAATATTAAAATAAAGGATCTGTAATATCATTCATGAATTTGAAAATGTTTCTTCCAACCTTGTCGATATTTAATACGGTAATAAAATTTGAGAATTTGGATAGTGGAAGTAGTGGATTCAATATATGATGTCCACATAGAAACTCATGTAATCATCCACTGCCCTTACCACTGATAGAGGATTTGGTATTTTCATGGATTCTTCAAGACAAATTCTTATAGATGAAAAGGAAATTTCAATAGAATAATAGATCACCCAAATCAAAAGGGAAAATACGGATCTATGGGAAATAATTATGGTTTTACTTTTGAGATCTCTACCATTGAATCACATACCACTAGTGTAGAGACCCGTATCTTGACGTACATTGACATTACATTACTTTTGCGGAATACTAAGTACATTACAAAAACACACACACAAGGACCGTAATAGTTTAGTGTCTTTGGAAACTCGGACTATAATCTTCTAATCGTAGTGAAAGATCTTCAAAATCTCCCATAAAGATCTTCTTTTTTTTTACCTAAAACCTTTCTTTTTATCCTGGGGAAAAGAAAACATAAAAGGGTGAGCTCAAATGCTCATTAAGGGTAAACAAAATAAATATCAATCACATCATATTCATAAGAACATAACATTTTGGAAATCATAACCTGCAAAAGAGAGCATAATTTCATAATCATGGGATAAATCATGGCAGTGAAAAAGTAATCCCAATAATCATAACTTAAAACATGAAACTTTGTGGCATACACACATAATCATAGAGAATCATTTCTTGTTTGTCAAGACTAATTGCCAAGACTATCTTAGTGGACAAAGTCCCTTTCTGAATCGAGTAACCCTCGTTTCAGTCCTGTTTCCCTGAACCGGTATAACCTACCATTTCAGCCATGTCTATCTCATGAGATATAAAATCTTTACCCAATGCATTGGAGGGAGATATAGGTCCCACCCATCTCATAATGATACCATTCTTATGTGTGCCACAAAATCATAAATCATACATCATTTCATAACCCATGTAATAAAAATGGGATTTTTAAACAACATGACATCATAAAACAATTCATATAAGATAAAAGAATTCATAAAAATATTTCCATCACAACATGATCAAATCAATGTAATAATAGGTATAAAAACAGAACCCTTTATTATCTTAGATGGAAAATAATTTTGATAAAACACTTGAACTCCATTCTTGAGGAAAATATCCTTTCTTCTTCAAAAACATTTTTTTCTTTCATAACATGTCATACAACTTTAAAAAAAAGAAGTTGATTAAACATAAACTTGAAAACTTGTAAAGGAAGCTTCTTGGAAATAATGTTTTAAAAATCCATTCATGCCGTATAAGTTAAAAAAACATTCTTCGTACTTTTGTCGGAAAAGTCAAAAAGTACCTCGTACGAAAAACGACAAAAGATTCCTTTCATACATATTACTAAAAACTCACCGAAGGGTAAAAATGGATTTAAAAAATTGTAGGTGGATGGAAATAATATTACATATTGATGAAACATGGATGTGGATGATAAAATACACCCCAGTAAATACTTACGAATAAACAATCTCGGATAAAAATGAGATTGTGATATTTCCCTTACCTTATGTCCGACTTGCTTTGTAAGTGTCCGAACCTCCTCTATAATGATTTAAATCATGTTATTGACTTATTCCAGAATCATATTCATTGTTATGATATCATATATGGTTCACTTATGACATTATATTACCCGTTCTTTTGTAAATTCCATGTTAAAGAAGCGTTTTGGGTAAAATCGTTTCATTTATCGTAGGTGTTTTGACTTGTTGTTCTTGACATCATTATTACTTATATCATGATCTACTTACTTCCAGAATATAAAATATGATTTATATATCATATATATTCAGTATATATATATATAATAGATAGATAAATAAAATGAAAAACACCGTTCATGGAGACGGTAGTCCGTACGTATGCATGAACGCTGTTTTACTTTCCTTATTGTCTTGAAATGGAAGTAAGTAGATGACATACATATATATATATACATAAATCCAGTAACTTTATAATGTCATATATTTCATTATTATTTCTTATATATAATTTATAATCGATCTTAAATGGTTAACATGGAGAATGAATCTCATCGCGTCGTGGAGATGGTAGTCCGTACGTACGCACGAGTGATGATATCGTTCCCATGGTCGTGGAATTGTGTTGAAGTGTATGTATACTATTTCAGTATCAATATCAATTTACAATAATCATATATAGTTACTCATTACACCTTTATACCCATCCAATTAAGGTGGTGGCGGAAAATAGATTACACCACGGCGTGGAGACGGTATTCCGTACGTACGCACGCGCGGTGATTTCCTTTTTCCGTAGGATGGATAGAAGGTGAAATAGGGTTGTTTCATACTTATAATAACATATCAGTATATGAGTGATAATGATGTTATTACTTCATAATGAAAAAACCTAATAAGAAGAAGTGGAAGAAGAAATAAAGATGAAAGAATTGGTAACGGTAATTACCTCTTCTTTGAAGCGCCTTTTGGAGACCTCCTCTTAGGGAACTAAGATTGGTCTTTGAGGAAGACTAGGACCTCTAGGATGTTGCTAGGGAAGTGGATAAGATATTTTGGCAGGGGTTGGCCGAGCTTGAGTGCTCAAATTGGTGTGCGGAGGAGGGGGAGGAGGTGTCCTTTTATAAGGGAGGAGAGGGGCACCTTAGGAATATCTCAAAATATTATTTTATATTAAAGTAAAAATCGGTTTATAATGGTTCCAAAGGGTCTTATTTCGAAGCTAAAGTGGGTATGGGTAGAAATCCTATCAAACAATAGGATTTAGACAAGTTTAGGTTCTTATTTTAACCTTATCAATTAGATTTAACTCTAAGTTAAATAATTTAACTTTTACCGTGTCTTTTTGTTTTCTTTCACTATATGGTTAATACACTTACTATAACATGCCAAACGAACCCCAAATTGTTTATTATTAGTATATATATCCTAATATAAGTCATTTGGCCGAACCTTAGATTTTTAGGAATAACATAACAATTAATAATATAATATTTGATTTAAAAACTATTTTGTGTCAATTTTGACACTATTTGATATATGATTTTTGTGAAAGTCATAACAGAATTATATGTTCGAACCAAGTTGCTTAAATCAACACTAATATATCACAGTAACCTAGAAAATTAGTGTAATTCATAAAAAGTCTCAAATTACATTCATTTGACTATTTATAACATCAATTATGTTAATATTTCCTTAAAAGGGTAATTACTGCATCATCGTTGTGTCATAAATAAATTAATTTTTTTAAAGTCTAAAAATTATAAATAAAATATCATTATATAGGAAATCTTTTTATCTTTCTAATGAATATTTATAGTCGAATTTATCTTATGTATAACCCCATATTAAAAATGTTTTAGTGAATAAACGTTGATTTTAACTCTTTTAACTCTTCTTTGAATTAAATAATAATAATTGTCCTAATCTAATCCAAGTGGGCCTAAATGATAATATGTTACACTTAAGGTTGTTTTTGGTCGAGATACACTTGTCAAATAGAATTAGGACATGTGTTAGGGTAAAATTAATATCATTCTTACCCTTAATTACCATATTTACTTTTAACCGTGGTAAATAAAAGTAAAAAGTCACTATTCACCAAAAATTATTTTCATCTCATTGAACCACATTTTACTTACTGACATCAACCGTGTCTCTCAGATTTTTGAAATTCCATTCACAGAAGCGGTAAAATTAAGTTTTATGAAAAATTCAGTTTTTTAACTACCACTTAGTAGTTTCACTATTCATCAAAAAATGAAGGTTTTCAAAAAAATGCCAAAATTTCATCCCAAGCTATATTTCATATTCCGAATTCAAAAATGAAGTCTATTTTACCAAATTCATAACATAGAAGTTGCATTAATTAATTTTATAATTAAATCCCGCTGTTAAAACAAATAGCGTGTTTTTAAGAAACAATATCTATCAAAAGATTGACACTTGTTTATGTCTGGTTTAAATGTGCAATTACATCCAATGACCAACATTGTATTAAATTGTAAAAATATATTCTAAATATACTTTAAAACTACTCCAATTAATAATTTATCACTATTAATTATTTCGATTAAATAAGTTGTTTTTTAATTATAATTTAGTAATTTTCACTATTCATCAGAATATGAAAGTTATCCGAAATGTACCAAAATTTCACCTTAGGCTAAATTCGATACTCCGAATCCAAAAATGAAGTTCATTTTGAAAAATAAGATTTACAGAATTTCAAAAAGTGGTTATTACTATTCATAACGACTATTTTTAATAATATTTTAATAGAATATCGTTGTTTAGTGAAACTCGGTATTGCGTATTACACCCGCTATCGAGGAAGGTCGCGATTGCGTGTAATGCAAGGAATGTCAAGGATGCGTGTTGTGAAAGCTCCTTTTGGTGTAGCGTACAACACAAGACATTAATTAAAAAGAATATTTTTTATAAAATCTTGGGCTGTTACATTCTACCCCCCTTAAAATGAATTTCGCCCTCGAAATTCGTCGGGGTTATAAATGGTTTACTATTTGAAAGTTTCTTTAATAGAAACCCACATCGTAAAAAGGAATATCAAAACTAATCTTTAAAAACAAAAGTATGAAACGTAACGGTTACCCAAATAAACTAATCATTGGGTTTCCACATAGGTGAAAATATGGATATGGAAGAGAAATCTAACCATCATGTTCTGATGGAGAGTGGTAGAGAACATGGCTATGGAAAAGCCAATAATCACAAATCCATAAATTTGTGACGATCTTAGGTACCATCCGATTCATCAGGTATAAGATCACTAGGACAACATTTTTGGTTTTCAAGATCATTTCCCTAAAGTTGAAAATTTGAATTAGAATAAATACCTTCTTTATTTTGGTACAATCTCATTGTTGTTCATGCCTTGAACAATTTACACTTCATCTCTTAAATAAATGAAGTTGAATTTGTTATTCGTGAAGTGTTAGCAGATCATGTGATAGAATGACGGGTCATTCCATCTATCTCAAACAAAAGGTTAGCAAAAATTATATACATAAGTCGATCTATAGTGAGATAAAGCATATATGGTTCCTAAAATGGACTTATACTTCATATATCATACTGCTTATTATAATAAAACTAGTTTCTAATAAACAGGGACTTCTTGTAGGCCAGTGGTAGGCGATAAAGGCCAGTCGCACTTCGGTTGTGGGTTCGATTCCCACAGCCTTGTCCGAAGCGATGGGCTGTCGCCCGTCCTGCAGTTTGTCCTTTTTCTAAAAATAAATTACTATAACATCCCATCAATAATATCGAAAAAAAACTTCTATCCTTAAACAATACTCACTTATGTCCAACATAATCCATTTCAATCTTTAGGCTTATCCATAATACTGCAGTCCACTCTCATAACATAGTGAAAATGATTACCAGAGATTTAATACCATCGTTGATCCCCATATATCATAAGATATGTTTTATTGGTCACAATCCAAACATTCAAAGGACTTAATCTTGTACTCTCTTGAATACCCATTGAACCTTAGTGAAAACTTGAATGCGGTTAAAAGTTAACACTTTCCACATACCAAAAACCTCAAAATTCTATATACTCAAACCATGATATCACTTAGTCCTTATATCAATCATGAGCTCATGAATACTGTTAAACATTTCATTTTCTCGTTTTCCCTTCATTATGCGCATAATATCCCAATCACTTTGAATACCACATTAGACCAATACATAAATATTCCAATATTCCATGATACAACATTATTTTGGAATCCCATTACATAAAAACTTAATCATTCCACCACATCGTTGTCATATTCCACATTGCCAATAGTGATCGCATGTGACTTCCCTTTGTCATTTGCCTTAAGCGGTTGCTCATGTCGATCATGACTAACCCTTGGATTAGGGCATTTATTGGCATAATGTCCCATCTCCTTGAACTTGAAGCATTGAAGTGTTGGTTGTGCGTTCTCTGCAGTGTTTGCTTTATTCTCTTCATTAGAATCCCTTTTTCCATTACTTCGACACTCAGCTGCTCGATGACCTTCTTTTCCACACTTAAAACATTTTCTAGTCCCTTTAAGATAATCTCCACCATGCTTCATTCCACACTTTGTGCATAAGGAAACATTCATCTTCTTTTCACCATTATTCTGAGATTTCTTCTTGAACTCCATCTTTCGTTTCTTGTCAAAACCATGAGATGGATATGTAACACCAACTTCCATTTCCACCTTGATAAAACAACGCACAATTTCTTCATAGCTACTGAAGTCTCTTATAGCTAATGCCCTTCGAAGACTTGGTTTTAAGCCACTGAAAAATCGATCAACTTTACTTTCAGGTTGGATGATAATGCCAGATGCATACCTTGCAAGTCTTGTAAAATTCACTTCGTATATACCAACAGATTCATCATCCTTTTGCTTTAGTTCAAGAAACTCCTTCTCTATCTTCGTTCGAAGAATACGAGGGAAGTACTTACTGAAAAACAAGTTCTTGAACTCATCCCATTCCATGGAATCAATTTCATCTCTTTGCTTCGTATTCTTGATAAGATTCCACCATTGATCAGCTTCACCTTCCAAACGATATACTGCTAAGATGACTTTATCATGTTCAGAACATTGAAGAACTGAAAATATCTTTTCAGTAGTACTAATCCATTGTTCAGCAACTAATGGATCAGTATACCCACTGAAAGAAGGCGGACGCTGCCTCATGAAGGATTCAACAGAATGTTGCTCCTTCCTTTGCTCATTTGGAAGTCCTGCATGATTCATAGCTTGAGAAAGTTGTGTGAGCATGACTACAAGATTTTGCATTCCAGCTCCCATATCGTTTGGTTACTCAGGGGGACAATCATTGCATTGTCCATTGCATTGATCAACACGGTTCCTTCAGGTTCCATCCATCGTCTAAAACCCCAAAAGAATAGTGTGAGAGGCAAAAATCATGCTAGGGAAAACAACATAATAAAGGGGTAGTACCCTCAATATCTAACATCTTAGGTTAAATTCTAAGATCTTTAGAGAAATTCTAGGACTATAACCTATACGTATACTTAACCTTAGAGACGTCCCTAGACATACCTTAGAAATATCTCTAGGGATCTCACTAACGTTTTCGCATCCTAGTTTCCAAAGGTTGACTAAACCTTTCCTCTGATACCAACTGTAGAGACCCGTATCTTGACGTACATTGACATTACATTACTTTTGCGGAATACTTAGTACATTACAAAAACACACACACAAGGACCGTAATAGTTTAGTGTCTTTGGAAACTCGGACTATAATCTTCTAATCGTAGTGAAAGATCTTCAAAATCTCCCATAAAGATCTTCTTTTTTTTTACCTAAAACCTTTCTTTATATCCTGGGGAAAAGAAAACATAAAAGGGTGAGCTCAAATGCTCAGTAAGGGTAAACAAAATAAATATCAATCACATCATATTCATAAGAACATAACATTTTGGAAATCATAACCTGCAAAAGAGAGCATAATTTCATAATCATGGGATAAATCATGGCAGTGAAAAAGTAATCCCAATAATCATAATTTAAAACATGAAACTTTGTGGCATACACACATAATCATAGAGAATCATTTCTTGTTAGTCAAGACTAATTGCCAAGACTATCTTAGTGGACAAAGTCCCTTTCTGAATCGAGTAACCCTCGTTTCAGTCCTGTTTCACTGAACCGGTATAACCTACCATTTCAGCCATGTCTATCTCATGAGATATAAAATCTTTACCCAATGCATTGGAGGGAGATATAGGTCCCACCCATCTCATAATGATACCATTCTTATGTGTGCCACAAAATCATAAATCATACATCATTTCATAACCCATGTAATAAAAATGGGATTTTTAAACAACATGACATCATAAAAAAATTCATATAAGATAAAGGAATTCATAAAAATATGTCCATCACAACATGATCAAATCATTGTAATAATAGGGATAAAAACAGAACCCTTTATTATCTTAGATGGAAAATAATTTTGATAAAACACTTGAACTCCATTCTTGAGGAAAATATCCATTCTTCTTCAAAAACATTTTTTTCTTTCATAACATGTCATACAACTTTAAAAAAAAGAAATTGATTAAACATAAACTTGAAAACTTGTAAAGGAAGCTTCTTGGAAATAATGTTTTAAAAATCCATTCATGTCGTATAAGTTAAAAAAACATTCTTCGTACTTTTGTCGGAAAAGTCAAAAAGTACCTCGTACGAAAAACAACAAAAGATTCCTTTCATACATATTACTAAAAACTCACCTAAGGGTAAAAATGGATTTAAACAATTGTAGGTGGATGGAAATAATATTACATATTGATGAAACTTGGATCTGGATGATAAAATACACCCCAGTAAATACTTACGAATAAACAATCTCGGATAAAAATGAGATTGTGATATTTCCCTTACCTTATGTCCGACTTGCTTTGTAAGTGTCCGAACCTCCTGTATAATGATTTAAATCATGTTATTGACTTATTCCAGAATCATATTCATTGTTATGATATCATATATGGTTCACTTATGACATTATATTACCCGTTCTTTTGTAAATTCCATGTTAAAGAAGCGTTTTGGGTAAAATCGTTTCATTTATCGTAGGTGTTTTGACTTGTTGTTCATGACATCATTATTACTTATATCATGATCTACTTACTTCCAGAATATAAAATATGATTTATATATCATATATATTCAGTATATATATATATAATAGATAGATAAATAAAATGAAAAACACCGTTCATGGAGACGGTAGTCCGTACGTACGCATGAACGCTGTTTTACTTTCCTTATTGTCTTGAAATGGAAGTAAGTAGATGACATACATATATATATAGACATAAATAAATCCAGTAACTTTATAATGTCATATATTTCATTATTATTTCTTATATATACTTTATAATCATTCTTAAATGGTTAACATGGAGAATGAATCTCATCGCGTCGTGGAGACGGTAGTCCGTACGTACGCACGAGCGATGATATCGTTCCCATGGTCGTGGAATTGTGTTGAAGTGTATGTATACTATTTAAGTATCAATATAAATTTAGAATAATCATATATAGTTACTCATTACACCTTTATACCCATCCAATTAAGGTGGTGGCGGAAAATAGATTACACCACGGCGTGGAGACGGTATTCCGTACGTACGCACGCGCGGTGATTTCCTTTTTCCGTAGGATGGATAGAAGGTGAAATAGGGTTGTTTCATACTTATAATAACATATCAGTATATGAGTGATACTTATGTTATTACTTCATAATGAAACAACCTAATAAGAAGAAGTGGAAGAAGAAATAAAGATGAAAGAATTGGTAACGGTAATTACCTCTTCTTTGAAGCGCCTTTTGGAGACCTCCTCTTAGGGAACTAAGATTGGTCTTTGAGGAAGACTAGAACCTCTAGAATGTTGCTAGGGAAGTGGATAAGAGATTTTGGCAGGGGTTGGCCGAGCTTGAGTGCTCAAATTGGTGTGAGGAGGAGGGGGAGAAGGTGTCCTTTTATAAGGGAGGAGAGGGGCACCTTAGGAATATCTCAAAATATTATTTTATATTAAAGTAAAAATCGGTTTATAATGGTTCCAAAGGGTCTTATTTCGAAGCTAAAGTGGGGATGGGTCCAAATCCTATCAACCAATAGGATTTAGACAAGTTTAGGTTCTTATTTTGACATTATCAATTAGATTTAACTCTAAGTTAAATAATTTAACTTTTACCGTGTCTTTTTGTTTTCTTTCACTATATGGTTAATACACTTACTATAACATGCCAAAAGAACCCCAAATTGTTTATTATTAGTATATATATCCTTATCTAAGTCATTTGGCCGAACCTTAGATTTTTAGGAATAAAATAACAATTAATAATATAATATTTGATTTAAAAACTATTTTGTGTCAATTTTGACACTATTTGATATATGATTTTTGTGAAAGTCATAACAGAATTATATGTTCGAACCAAGTTGATTAAATCAACACTAATATATCATAGTAACCTAGAAAATTATTTTAATTCATAAAAAGTCTCAAATTACAATCATTTGAGTATTTATAACATCAATTATGTTAATATTTCCTTAAAAGGGTAATTACTGCATCATCGTTGTGTCATAAATAAATTAATTTATTTAAAGTCTAAAAATTATAAATAAAATATAATTATATAGGAAATCTTTTTATCTTTCTAATGAATATTTATAGTCGAATTTATCCTATGTATAACCCCATATTAAAAATGTTTTAGTGAATAAACTTTGATTTTAACTCTTTTAACTCTTCTTTGAATTAAATAATAATAATTGTCCTAATCTAATCCAAGTGGGCCTAAATGATAATATGTTACACTTAAGGTTGTTTTTGGTCGAGATACACTTGTCAAATAGAATTAGGACATGTGTTAGGGTAAAATTAATATCATTCTTACCCTTAATTACCCTATTTACTTTTAACCGTGGTAAATAAAAGTAAAAAGTTACTATTCACCAAAAATTATTTTCATCTCATTGAACCACATTTTACTTACTGACATCAACCGTGTCTCTCGGATTTTTGAAATTCCATTCACAGAAGCGGTAAAATTAAGTTTTATGAAAAATTCAGTTTTTTAACTACCACTTAGTAGTTTCACTATTCATCAAAAAATGAAGGTTTTCAGAAAAATGCCAAAATTTCATCCTAAGCTATATTTCATATTCCGAATTCAAAAATGAAGTCTATTTTACCAAATTCATAACATAGAAGTTGCATTAATTAATTTTATAATTAAATCCCGCTGTTAAAACAAATAGCGTGTTTTTAAGAAACAATATCTATCAAAAGATTAACACTTGTTTATGTCTGGTTTAAATGTGCAATTACATCCAATGACCAACATTGTATTAAATTGTAAAAATATATTCTAAATATACTTTAAAACTACTCCAATTAATAATTTAGCACTATTAACTATTTCGATTAAAAAATTTGTTTTTTAATTATAATTTAGTAATTTTCACTATTCATCAGAATATGAAAGTTATCCGAAATGTACCAAAATTTCACCTTAGGCTAAATTCGATACTCCAAATCCAAAAATGAAGTTCATTTTGAAAAATAAGATTTACAGAATTTCAAAAAGTGGTTATTACTATTCATAACGACTATTTTTAATAATATTTTAATAGAATATCGTTGTTTAGTGAAACTCGGTATTGCGTATTACACACGCTATCGAGGAAGGTCGCGATTGCGTGTAATGCAAGGCAAGTCAAGGATGCGTGTTGTGCAAGCTCCTTTTGGTGTAGCGTACAACACAAGACATTAATTAAAAAGAATATTTTTTATAAAATCTTGGGCTGTTACAACTAGCTTCCTATAGAATCCCACATTAGAGTGAAGTGCACCGACCCACAAGGCTGGGGGAATCTTCATATTTCACATCCCCACATCAGGTGATATATAGATATTATTCCACCACATATGACCTCAAATGTTTCTACAAAATCTATAGGACTTTTAGGATCATTTAATTAGTAGGAATCTTCTATGTAATTGAAGACCCCAATGCTTCAGCACCATCCACCAGACCAATAAAGACTGGGACTCTGTACCCATGGCTCCAGACATAGTCATACGATTACTGTAATAGAACCGTAGATAACATGAGGGGGATGATTCAGGCTCACCCATATCATAAGGGAATGTAATGAAAATTGTATTCCATAAAATCAAGTCATCTTCCAAGTAATTTTAACTATTCGATGGAAAATGGTTTGATAGAGCTCTCAGAAGTGAGAAAGTCAAATGAGGAAGGGTTGACAGGACATGAAAAAAACTTCCCCAACCATCAACATCTCGACCACACAACTGAGAGATTATTGTCATTATTTATTTGTTAAAGATGCATTGTAAGTGGTGGATTTGTAGAATTGGAGGATTTAAAATCCCATTCAATATTCAAAAGATATATCAATGTTCTATAGGAATAATTATTGTCTTGATAGGTTATTAACATTGTGCATATCATAGTGCATTAAACATCTTGGTCAATATCCTCACTACAAGGTTTAAAATTGCATAGAAGAAGTCCTTACCAGAAGATATTGAATAGAAGGGTTGAAATCCTTACTGTAGTATGTTAAACTAAATGACCTATGTTTTTACCACAAATCTTTAAACTACACAACCATCATCCTCTACGCATGTTATTAAAATACAATGAATATGAAATTACAATATTACATTACAGAGCACTGATGAAGTCCATACTACATTATTTGAAAATGAACAACCCACTTCCTTACCAATAGATGTTAAACTGAATGAATGATGACCTTACCTCACAACATTAAACTCAATGGACCATAGCCTTATCATAAGATGTTAATCTGTATGGATTATTTTCTTGCGACATGAAATTAAACTACATGGGTTTTTAGGACTACTTAAGTCTTTATTCTCAACCTAATAAGAAACATAGGGATTCATGGATCCTATATCTTAGCATGTACCCCTATGTTTACGTCCTTACCACAAGATGTTAAACTACACGGCTGATATCCATGCTTCATGACATTAAAATACACGATTTTATAGAACATTTTATGACTTTATTGTCTTCCTATTGATAAATGATGAAATTATTGTATCCTATATTGTGTCCCACCAACATATATTCATGCCCTTACCACATTATGTCAAACTACATTACTGATGTCCTCACAACATGACATTAAACTACATGTGTTTTGAGAACTATATACAACATTATTCTCATCCTAAAGGAATATGTAGGCACACCTAAATATTATACATTATCCTAACCACACATATTCACATCGTTAACACATTATCATAAAATACTTGGAACACTACTCTGTCATAGGATGATAAACTATGTGACATCATAATATCTAGAATCCATCATTAGTGTTAGGTTGAAATTGTAGTTTCGAGAACCACCAATGATATAGTGTTATATTACTCCATGATATATAACTAAATCACCAATAACCCTCATATTCATACTAAAGTGGCTCTTTGATTGGTCACCACCATGCTTTCAGATATGAGTGTCATGGAAACATTTTCAAATGAAAAAAGTTTTGGTCCATATAGATAAGGGTCATTCCCCTACAATTTAATGTAACGTCTTTTATCATTTCTGGGTAGCATGCATGGGGAAGGTACGAATCGATGCCTTCATGAATAAAGTACATTGTCATATTTTGATGGCAGGAGGAAGAAAAGAGTATGTGTATATCCCCACTTAAATAAAAGACATCGACCATCATATCATTGAAGTTGAGAGCACACATTCATATATTATTGTAGAGACCCAATTGACGTGCTTTTTCTCTATGAAATCAATAGAGGAGATCCACTGATATATTTTATTGAAGATGTAGGGATTGTAATATATTTAAATCCTCTTACTAAGAGTATTGCAACAATATGATTAGTATAAAAAGTGGTTAATCTAGAGAAATATCATATCCCTGCTTCCTTCCTAGAGGATTATCAGTATATTTTGATAATAGATTCATTATAAGGATAAGACTCATATCACTATTCTTACAGTGGCTCAAATGGTGATATAAACACATATGTCAGGTAAAGCTAATATTCTCATCGTAAATGTATATATGCATATTTTGAAGTCCCTATATTAGGATTATATCCTCATTATAGATGGGGATAACCATGTGAGAGTATCACAATCCTTGGGAAATGAACCTATCCCTGAAGAATAATGACTGTTGACATACTCCAATGGCCCAGGATAAGGTTCATAACACCATTCCATTAGAGGATCACTAGGAAAGAGCAGAACATCCCTTGGGATAAATTCATTTTCTAGTCAACAAAGGAAATCAAAATAACACGGTAGTTTACTATATAAGGCTCATATCCCCTATTATATTTCACAAGCCAATTGACATGTTATAATGGGGACTACATATTTAGACCATGATCAAATTCTAGTTAAAACTGTGGCTCACAAAGTGAGAGGAAAACAAGACATGAGAACGATTCATACTCGAATCATAAAATTACCAATTGTATATTCCAATGGCCTAGGATTAGGATCTTATCCATGATCCGGGTGAGGCCATCTATGTTAGAGGGAGACATGCCTCAGGATAGGATCATATCATAATCAGAGAATCTCACTGACATAATATGAAATTTTTTCAGAATCAGGTTGATATTCCTATATCACTATACAGTTATCAAAAGATTCCAATAGTCATTATATATTAGTCTAATATCCCTACTCAACCCAAAAATGAAAATTCATATATTCCGACAACAATGAAGAATGGGGATCATACCCATGACCTTATCATTTCCAAGTGTCCTTAAGGTTGTTCGAGACACATTATCAATACACCAAGGTTTCGTCGACTATTAAAATGAATAACAAGGAGATCATTACAATGATATTTTACTTCTTGGTAGTGTGGATATGTATTAAAAAATCTCTAATCATAACATCTATTATGGTCTAAATTTTTACAATGATATCTCCCACGGACATGGAACTGCTCCCTATGATAATAAAACATCAAATATATAGGTTCCCAAAATTATCAGGCACCTTCATATATAAAAATTCTAACAATACAAGGTTTAACCATATATAGTTCCCCCATCAACCATCAACAACACATCACCATGTTTTTAAAGAGACAAAGAGAGGAAAACATAAAGGTCTGACCATTTAAAGTCATATAGATCTCATGAATAAGCCATTAACAAGGAGATATGGATTTTGTTATCCAACAGAATAATCCAAAACATTCTTTGACCCATTTCCACTTACAAATATTAGATCCAAAAAATATCAAAAATTGACTGCTAGAGTTTTTCCTATCCACATTTCATTAAACTCTATGGAGAATATCCTAGATGTAAAATGTTAAAATGTATTGATTATGTCTTGACCACATGAAGTTAAACTATAAAAAGTACACCCTAAAGACATGACAATAGAATGTATGGATTTATTCTTTACCACACTATGTCAAACTGAATGAAGCATTTTGTGTCCACATGGTAATAAACTTTACAGAACACATCCTAGTAGTATGACAATAAACTATGTAGGTTTATACAAACCACATGAAATTAATATATATATATAAGCCATTCTCAAAAAAAGACATTAAATGAGAACAACAACTATCATCCAGACCTCATGATTTTAATCTTTACTTAGAACATCCTCACCACATGACATTAAACAGTATTTGGAATTTCATGAAAACTTATTGATAACTTGTACCAAGAACTTCTTCACCACATGTTGTAAATCTACAAGGGAAGCATTGTCTTAACAACAAATAAACACACACATGTCAGATCTATGTAAATGATGTATGAAACTCCATTGTCCCCATGCGAGAGTCAGCTTCACATAGGGTATCTCATCATCTAAAAACAATGTGTGGCTTGCTTACTTCAATCACATGTACATAGTGAAGCTATGACCTCTACTCATGGGACTAGCCATAGTGTTAAATTCTATTCACATAGGGTGACTCATATTATTACTAAAATATGTTAAACTACACGGCTAATGTCCTTGATACATGAAAATAAAACTGAATGGGTATCTAGAACAATTTGCATCTTAATTATGATTTCAATGGGATTTGTAGGGATGCCATGATCATATATTTTGGCCAAGCCACCACATGATACAAAATTACCATGTCGTGTCTTTAATCACCACAACATGGTGAGAGGAACCCTTGGCATTCCTTGTTTCTCAAATTTTTCATAGCTCACATGAGCTTATAAATTTTAGTAAGATATTCCATACACAAACATGGAATTTCAGCTCACTATAGGGTTATGATGATCTAGAATGAAAAAACATTTAATGTAATACCTTTATTCTTCACTGTATAATGTTAAACTACATGGTTGATATCTCATTAATGTCATAAAAATGCACATTCTTATGAACCTTTCGCATGGGGGGCCACTATTTTTAGTGACTGGTCTCCTAAAAAATTACAGTAAAGAGCAACATGTGTATTGATTCATAATACCATTGGATACATTGAGACTCCCATGTTTTCATCCTTATTTCCAACTTCAATACCCCTTTTCACATCACGAATCCTTCATCCATGTTGCATAAAGTTAAAATTCCTAATAACTCAAGATATAATTAGGGATTTAATCTTATCATCATTGGATATGTAGTGATTCTAGGATATCCAATACCAGTACTATCTACAATAATAATTGAAAATAATTTCCATCTCTATATACATGTCAAACCTACATAGATTGTTTCCCATTCAAGAAATTTGTGTGGATAGATTCATATCATCACATGATATGTAGGACACTCATACCCCCAATCCTAGGCTGAGCTATAAAAAAAATAAACTATAAACCACAACTACACAAGGGTTGTTTCATATAAGATCATTCTGTATACATATGAGTTGAATCTATATAAGAACTACTTATTAATGTAATATATCCTCAAAAAATTTCATGTTGGTCCCTACCTCCTTACAACATGACATTAAACTATAATGAAACAAATACGTCATTACCACATGATTTTAAACTACAAGTAAAATATCATGATTTCATGACATTAAAACAACATAACAAATACATTCCTAATACATGATTTAAAAATGTGTAAGCCATTACACATTATCATTCCTGATTAATGTACCAAAATAACCTTACCCCAATCAACCAATGCATAGGTTTCTTCCCCCATAATTTATTAACCTCAATCCTTATACCACACTTCTTGTCCTAAGTACCTTAGGATGCAAAAAAATCATGGACATTAGAAAATAAAATTGAAATATTTGACTGAGCATTATGTTGATTCATATTATCCAAGACATACCAATTTTATATATTTTGGATCAATAATATTTTATTTCTAAATATTAGGAGATTGGAATCACCAAGGTATAATTCAACACCTTAGAGTGTTTTGGGGGTATCCATTGTATGATTCTCCCAAGTCATGACACATGACATGAGAAACTTGATTTACGATTGATAACATTTTGATATACTTCTTAGAAGGATGATGGATTATTCTTGGCCCGGCATACCCAAATCATGTTATTATGTAACATCTCCCTCATGATAGGTCCATGTCCATTGTGACATTAAAATACCTACACATTTTTTAATGTTGTATGACCATAAAATATTGCGTATAATGGTAAAAAACATAATGATTTAATATACCGGTGAAGAAGATACAAAAGTTGTTAGGTTGAAAACTCGTGAAGGGAGGCCTAAGTATAATTATGGCCCCTTCTCACAATACTATTCATCTCTAGAGTTTATGATAAAATTAGAGAAAAAATAAAAAATGAATAAAACTCAAAATTTCTAATTTTTAGCACTATTAAACTATATTCTACTATAGATGGACCCCTAGTCATAAAAAATGTTAGAGTAATGGTTTTTCACATATACACATCATAATAACATTTTCATTAAGTGGTGACAAAAAATCTTGGGTATACGAACCATCCATGCATATTAAATTTTCCATAAATCACATTTTATGATTTGAGTGCCAGGGATATTTCCTTCCTTTCAGGGACCATCCAAAGAAAATTATAAATATTTTTTTGTCCATTCTATTTATGTGGAATGTCTTATATGCACCAGCTAGATACATCTTGGATCAATATAAAGGGATTTCTGATTCTTCTGATCCTAATGTCAGCATTGTACAAGCAAATACATAAGAGTGTTCATGGTCATTTATGACATGATTTTCTCATATATTATTCATGAACTAATAACCGTGCACAATGATTTACAATACCAATAATAAGAATGTTTTAAATGATTAGTCATCCTCAATTATACATCACTGTGTATTGTACCCTTTCTAAATGATCGGATGCATCACACCAAACCTGAACTTTTTTTAACCCACACCCTATGACTCAAAACCATAGAGCACATAGTCGAGGATTCCCAAACAAAGGTTTAACCACTCATGTGGTGGAAGAACCCTTCTAGGATAGCTCTTTCTTCATATAAAACATCATAACACGGTCAAATGAATCTTTTAAAATCATTCATGTCATTAGGAAAAGAGTGTGGATCAGTTCTACATGACCATGAACATAAGCCATATTGACTCATACAAATGGGTTTAGAATAATCAGTTACAGTAATACCTTCATTATATGAAAAGAAGTCTAATAATTGTGATCCCAGGTGGCACTATTGAAGAACTCAATAAAATAGGGCATTTTGGGTCTCCCTAAGTATGTACACCATATTCCATTATCCATAGATTCAATCTCCTAGACAGATGATTTACACAACAAAAACACTAATTATCCATTATGGATATGGAATCCCTAATATTTTTTAAAATACAAATATTAACCACTTAATCATTAATGGCCCTTGTTTAAAAGTGGAGACTCCTCTGTATGAACATGCTGTCATAAAATATGGTCCTTGAAATACTATTCAGAGGCTTCTCCTCCATGTAAAGGAGGAACACAAATCCTCATGATCCCTGGAATCACTATCATGGAACTAAAAACCATAGGGTATTATGGGTCATCATTGGAAAGGCTGCCCCATATTTCATATTCATTAATCAATTCAGGGGAGAAATAATTCAAACTTCATGGAATCTAGTGATCTATGAGAAAATACCCAATACATCAGTGATACAAGGACCTATCTGAAATATAAAAAACTATAGTAACATATTGTTTGATCTAGATGCTTGTAAACTACAAAACCTCAAAGGTTGAAGCCAAATACCCCTAAAATATATTACAATAAATTTATATGTTGGAATAATCAATTCAAAAACACAATTATTTTCAAGCTTGCATGACCTTAAAAACAATAATGTTAAATATATAAAATTCTTGCTACATTGAAACCCATATAATGGAATCCAGGGAAAAATTCAATTCTCTTTTAATAAGAAACACATTTTTTTAATGTGGAAATATATACCACCTATAAAATGGATGATGTTAAAAACATGTCCAGTCTAAAACACAGAAGAAGGTATAAGAAGGAAAATAAAAGTCCACACCCACTAAATCATTCCTTCATATTAAGTATATGAAAAAATTTAGGTAATTGTGAATAAACATATCAAAAGCTTGTGGGGACCACTATAAATCCACAGAAAAAATTATTATAATCTTGTTGAGTCCCTTCAATTAGGTATAAGTCATATCATTCTACCTTCATGATGGATACCATATTAGGATTATCCTTATAAAATTGGTGATATCATGACAACTGGGGAATGTACATCAAAGAGGAATCTCATATCGGTAGGCATTCATGAAATTTTATCAAGAAAACCTATTATTAGTTATGAACTCAAATACAGGTTATTTGATATATTTGGTATTACACACAAAGGAAATTTATATTGTATGATATGAGGACCATATCCACTAGAACACATATCTATACCCATGATTCCATCACTAGACAGAAACCATCCCATTCCATAGTATGAGCTAGATCTTCATAATGACATTCATCATAGATTTCTTCATTTGTGAACTTATGTTTTCTATTCACCAATTTCATCTACTTAGTTCCATTTTTTAGAACTATATAAGACTTTGTTAACATTATAATTAGATATATAGTAACATCCAAATATCTTACTTTGGTTCTAGACACAAGTTCCTTTCTACCCAATCCATATTCAAAAATGAAATTTACACATATTTTAGTCTTTGTGAACACAATCCCCAAGTCAATGATACTTCATATATTAAATTAGATAGAATGTTTCTTTCTAAAATTCACATATTTATGGAACATGAATGTTCATCATTCATCACACTAGAAAAAAAAATTCATGGGGATCTGTATTGAAGTCTTTCATATGTTCATATATACAAAAAAGTGATATAATTTTACATTAGAATTAATCTCTTTTTCATCTTAATAATTCTAATTCTATGGTGGGTTTTTTTAACACCCATAATTGTGTGATATGAAATTTTATGTCATGGAATTCAGATGTTTGAAAGAAATGATGGTGAATTGATATACTAAATAATGGATATAAAAGTTTCATACTTGAAGAATATCTTTGATGTGTAAAGGATATACACTTGATGAATTTTATACACTCATTTTAAATATAATTTTATTCTATGTATGTTGTGAGTATTAATCCCACATCACCAAAAAATATGTCAAAACTACTGGATGATTAGGCCAAGGATTGACAATTGGAACATGTTGGACTAATGCCATCCATGCCTAATGGGATCCATACAGATCTAGCCAGATTATTTCAAGAACCATAGTTCCCACAAAGAGTTAGTGTGATATTGTATTTGGGCCCGTGGTGTGAAATCCCAATGGAACACATATCTTGGGTCAGGATCCTAGCTGGTGGTTTGTGTAGGTGGTATGTGTTTTGAACTCTACATTTGCATTCATGGAGCAGTAGGCATTAATTTTTTTATAATGTTGATGGAGGCATGATGGATGTTTCGATGTGGGATGGGATTTTCACAACACTATTCATGTGATTAATCCCAACCAATTGATCATTTTATTATGGTCCTCTAATGGAATCATGCACAGTGACCTTTTAAAACTCATGATCCTATGATGTTCATATTTGAGATAATCGAATCCTGCAAAACACTAAACTCCATCAACAATGTCCTAAAACCATGGTTTGATATCACAAAACATGACTATGCTCATGAGAAATAGACATTGTAATGACATTGGGATAATTCTGTGATCAAAACAATGTAATGAATTCATCTTTATCTTTAATTTAATTGAAAAAATTGATTCCATCTCAAGAACCAGTCATAAGAACATCATCCAATATAGGGATCCGTCATGTGATTCTATTTTGATTACGCAATAAAGTGAAACAAATCAATGAAATCAATGGATGATAACTATGAACATGTGAAACTCTATACTTCTACATGATTTATGAACTAAATAAATCGATATTATCAAGTTGGTTTTCACCTATTGTAAATAATCCATTATATGAAACTGATGATAATATCATGGGAGAGATATCACATGAAAGACCGAAGATCACATGAAGCTATCTTGGGGATACATGATGTCGATCCCATTGAGTGTCAACAAACTCAGTGGATACCTAAGGCCTTCCAACCAAAAAAATAGGATTCATCAAGAGCCTTATTAACCAGTAAATTCCTTAATCCCAATCAAAAGGACAGACATGCTACGGAAGAAAGATAATAGCGAAAATGTAGGGTGCGAGTTGGACAAGGGAAAGCAGTGGAGAGATAGGGAATGATGAAATTCGACATTAGAGATCATATCTGGGTAATTAATGGTTAACCAGTTGGGAGAACATTTTATCATTTTTTTCATAAGAAAATTTTACATGATCATAATATTACGTGATCACATCATAGAATACCATCATGTGAATTCCTCTGATTTTTTTGTCTTCATTTGGCCATGAACCCCTTATTCCCTTTTGAAAAACCTCATGAAAGACCTTTCTATCGATCATGAGATTTAATATGTAATTAAATATCAATAGACTAAAAAATTCAAGCCTCATGGACCCATGGTACATATTTGTTAGTTTATGCAAGAACATACCAGTGGACATGCCATCCTTCTATATTATGAATAATGAAAGACTTATATATTTTGATGCAAGCATGTAGCCTTGTCCATGGATGATTTGGCCTAAAACATCACTTTTGGTTCCTTTGATTGATAGGAGTTCCCACCTAAATTCATCTTTTGAAGGCTTGTGAAATGTATGAAGAAAGGATCTTTATGTGAACCCTCTCTAGTCTAATACATTATCAGGCACCTGTGATCATGTGGGATAGTATTCCTATAATTGGAAGCCAAGATAGATAGACCCTAATGCATTCCATTTGAGCATGATATTCCTTTATTCATTCTCGAACAAGTTACTGCACAAACCCTCAGTATTGAGATTATATGAGCCTTCATCTTTCATGATTCCTACATGCTGCCTTAGATGTGGTCGTCTCGATAAGCAGCATCCCAACAGACACTCCCTTAAAGAAAGGAAAACAATGAGCATGTGTGACCCATATGTTACACACCCTTACCATGTAGTGTTCACCCTCTCCCATGTTAACATCATTAACAAATATACTAATACATTCTTGTATAATCCATCACAATACCTATTTTAGGTAATTCCAGTAGCATGAGCATGACACCTCCTTGTGGAGCCATCATACAAGGTTCCCTTAATGGGTTTAAATTACCTTGATGAACATTATAACTATTTTACATTCCCTATCATTTCGACAAAAAACCTAGTAGGTGAGGTTTTGGAATGAATCCACTATCTATGGACTCCCCTTATATAGATATAATATCCATACATACATGAGGCTTGATCTAATTTGCAATATGGATACAAAGTTTGGAAAAGTGAAATATTATAAATATGTTCTTCATACCACACATCAGGACTAATTTTAGGTCAATATATAGAAATATTCCTCACTAATCACGTGATATCATTGGACATCCGAGTACATGTCACTTTCATCTCAATACAATCCAAGGACAAAATGGGTTGATATCATGTTGGCTGATTAACATGTCACTATTGTTGTGTGGCGGTCCAAATACAAGACAAGTTGATAATGTGACATCCCCTAAACATGTGTACATTATCACAATATAGGCATACTAAAATTTAGAATGATCTAATGAACCATCTTTCGTATTTCTTCATTGTCAAAAAATTTCTCAGTAACATGTCATCATTGTCATTCCAAAACCCCCGATATGTTAGTATTATCAAGTGACGACCCCCAACATTTCACCATTGTGATGAGATATTATAAGAACAAGATAGATTAATATTTTGATAGATTATGTAAAATAAAAATTGATCATGTGTATACTTCTATAAAATTCTAGTTGATCATCCGACATTTTTTCAAACATGTCATCACTGCCACATAGAAGACCCCATATGTGCCTGATTTCATTATATAAAGCATCTCTGATATGTTTGGAAGACACAATTAGACATATTTTTTATCATGAACTTTCCCATGATGATATCTGACTTAAAACCCAACCCAACCCATGGCTTGTACTGAAGGGATTTTCAGTTCCCCACACACTAGAAATTAGTATCTGGGTCTCAATAATACACTTTTGGGAATGCTTTCACTGATGAAAAACAATAATAGACATCTAAAATAATATATCATCAAACCATGTGGAATATCTATAACCAGAGGATATAAAAACTATCGAATTAAATATTTGACAGCATAAATAAGACACAAAATACCATAATGGGTATGGGGTTACAAACAAAACCATTCCACCTTCATGAAACAATAGGGAAAACACCCACATTCCACCTTCACCAACACCTGTAATAAGAGTGATACAATAGCTACTTGATACACCATCACAAATAATAAATAATTTTTTCCTTCAACTAGGTCAAGAATAATATTTTATACATGAACCCAAGGGTGTATGTCGGGTGTGAGAAAAATCCCAACCAGATATCACTCAAAAGAAGGATTTCATACCAAAATGTTAAAAGGAAAATCACCATGGTAGTTTTATGAAATATATTGGAGAAAATTTTCAAAAATAATTTTTAGAAAACCATTTAAAGAAAAATAGTAGTTCAAAAATAATATAAAATCATTATCAACAATTTTATAATGGTAGGTAACACATTACAGGATCACCATGGGCAAACCATAAAGTTATTATCACTATTGTGTTCATAGGAACCTCATATCTCAATGATAATGTTATAGTAACCATGATTCACAACTTCCTAGGTCATCAGCCACTAGAGTGTAATCTATCCATTGTTCTAGTGGTTTCCAATAATCTGCCTAGTTTAGTTAGTGTTGTAACATCTATCCTTATAAAAATAATTAGGCCTCTTCCCTATTGATCTAACTACCATACTAATCCTAGTCCACCCACCTAGATACATAGTATTCAATTTCCAATGAACATAATTTTTCATGTCACATAGATCACCAAGATAACATACACCCACAAAGAAATATGAATACACATGAAATCCATCATTTTTCTTAGGTAGAACAACATTAAAATCCATACTCACACTAAATCCATTTTAAATAATTATATTCAAAATATTCACAATTGTTTTTAAAATCACTATAATGGAACAAAACATGGTACACAATCAATTGATTTATAAAATCATTATACAACCCATGTACACCTCAATACATTAGAAACAATTTCTTGGCATAGACATAATCCACAGAACACATTTATGAAGAAATGAAAAAAGACCAAAGTTATCTAATAATACTAAATAATTGAATCACTAACCTCATGCTCGGAAGCTTCTTGAATTGGGAGGAAACCCACAACTTCACCACAAGTGGACACTATAAAGGCAAGATCAAACTATACACACCAATATTGATCCCAAGGAACCATGGTTAATCCAATTATTGGGAAACTAATCCGTTGGTGACAGATGAACCCAATAAATTAGAATGAATTAACCTATAATAATGATGAAATGCAAAATATATTGATTTAAATGATGATTCCAGGAAGATCTACACCAAAACACCCATGATTTGAGGGTCTAAGGGAGGTAATTGTAGGAGAGTAGGTTCTTAAGGTAGACAATCCAAAATGGGGAAGAAAGTGGTTGATTTGGGTTAAAATAAATGGAGGTTGTAAAGGTTAATTCCATATTTTTAATGACCTAGACATGACATACTATTAGGACCCATTGTTTTTCTAACTTTGTGGAAATTGGGAGGTATCCACTATTTATGAGTAAACCAAGCACACCATTTTCACGGGGAGGGTGAATGCTTATGTGATAAGGCATATGTCCAAGACAGTGCCACTATCTATATTGTACAGTCTAATTTGGGATGGCACACAGTTTCTACTAATAGGGGGTCAATCATATTCCACCTGTTATCGGGTCAATGAACTCCATTTTCACCATAAATATCTCTAGAGAAAATAAGGAACCCAGATAAGACAAAAATAAACTAGAAAAATTCATCATAATATAATCATACAACTGAAATATTCTATTTCAAACTAACACCATGAACATGTTGGGTGGACAATCAAGGAATTTCAAGTATGAAACCATGAAAATCATATAGACAACTATGCCATGTTTGGGAGGAATACTAGGACATGATAATCTCGTCCACTACCTCCAATATCAGGGAATATTCTTTGTGAAATCCCCGATCATTACGACATCAATGTCATTATAATCCCCTACAATTTCTATAACCATAAGGATAACAATAATTTCTATGAGTGTGATCACCCACCATGTACCATTAGTCGGTTAATGGGTAAATGAACTATGAGAAATTTGATTCTTATTGAAACATGATATGTAGGATGCATTCCTAAGTCTTGAGCTATAATGGACATCCACATTGGTGTAACTCACCTCATGTCTCTAACAATTAAACCATCAGAGACAAAACATCCTCATTGTATACTCATTCTACCTCACCCATCAATGGATTGAGAACCCAACTGAACTATGATGATTCTTATTCATATTATAAAATAGTATATATAGGAAACCATATTAAGGAAAAGATTCATAGGAAATCTTCATGGATATTGGATATTATACTACAATAGGGAAAATTTAATGTTTAATCCCCTTAAAAATGTGCACCCATGAAATGTGTCTAATATTCCTCTATCTCTTATTTCTCACACCAAGCAGGGACCACATGGTCTTAGATACAAACAATAATTACATAAATAGCATGTTCTAAATTCGCTTATTACTGGCCCATCATTGGGAATCCCTATATGAATAAGTCCCTCCAAAGGCCTTTGTGTTTTATTTCTCATGATGTATACTCTCTTATAAGAACATTGTGAACTTGAATTCCTATCTCAAAGATGATATGTAGGATTCCTTTAAATGTTTGGAACTTTATTTTCACATCCTTACTGCATGGCGTTGTACAACATGGATGTGTCTGGTCACATAGACTTTAAATATGTCAAATTTACAATGTAGATTTTGATTAATGTTTTCACATGATACGTAAGACACCTCATAGAGGTTCTATCCCCTTTCCAAGACAATAACCACCTCCATGGATGAAAAATAAAATCCAAAGTTCATGAACATGGTCATCCACTGAATAATCATAAATTAATAATAAAATGATGGTGAACATGTGATATGAAAACATATTTCACATCAATATATGTTATTTATAAATATAATCAAATAGGGCTAACAAGCCCTATATCAGTGCTTTGGAATGATTTCATGAACATATCTTAAATCTATAAGAGAGTCCCATAGTAGGAAATATTTATCCCCAAAAGGTTTTGATGAGACCCAAATATCATCCTCTCAAACAATAGAGTTCCTAAGTATTCATGGGTTTGAAACCCAAAAGGTTCTACCATCCATTTGAAAGTAGCTCATTACCTAATTATGGATGTGATAATTTTTGGAGTTTCTAGGGGAAACTAGAGAAATGGTAATCATGATGCAATAAATTAAGAATGTAATTGAAACACCACATAAAACAAATATCATCTAAAGCCATAAATTTCATTCCTTATGACATAGTGTAACATAATAAATCACGAAAATAATAATATTTAAGGAGAAATAATTAATAAAAATTTTGGGGAATGAAATTTTACCCCCATTAAAATTAATTTTCCCCAAAATTCATCACACTAATACAAATTGATAACAACAGTTCAATCTTATAACATCCTTAGGCTCCCATGTTTATTTCTCAAATTGGTGGTTAATACATAAATTTTTACATGGTGAGAGGTTTTGTATCATTTCACATTCATTATATGATCCAGAATCTAGAAAGGGTATTCTTTACAACTAATGTGTTTCTATAGAAGTATAACCTCTAGGTTTGGTACATTTGAAGTATCATGTATTCATATCCTATAGATAGATAAATAAAACACATACTTAACATCTGAGGGGTTAAGTTGAAGCACCAATCAATATGCTACCATCCTGATATGATCATTAATTTGAAGATAACCAATATTAATTTGTATTAGCTTTCTTATCATTACAAATCACATCACCATCTTCCATGTTGATTTTAAATGGAAAACATTTTCTCTAACTTAAGACTATATGTATTTCCGATGATTGTCTCCATAAGATTTATCAAATCATAGTTACTCATATATTATGTATTATGACCTTTAACTTCTCTACGAATTCATTATTAATATCAGGACCCAATATCATTATTTCACTAAATTAATTCCAGTATGATGGAGTAATTCAATTCCTACCATATAGGGATTTATAAGGATAAATCTTAACTCTAGAGTGGAAATAAAATATTAATGGTAATTCCACCAAATTAAGCTTTCAATCCTAATACCCATTGAATAAAATAGAGTAAGAAATAAATATTCCTTTTATATTTTTAATTTTACTCAAATACTGAGCATATATCTGAAACTAAAAAAATTGATAAAATTGAAATCTCTATCCATAGTATATCAAAGGCTTATAAAAAACACTAAATAAAACCCCAGATACTGATCATATATGATTGATAGTGGTACACCATGCAATCATAATTGATTTATGATCAATATACTAATTTATCAAGAGAAAAAACTTCTCTAATAAGAATGAAGTGTTCTATCTTCATAAGGTGACTGATTACTGCCTAAATAACATTACCAAATTTTGATGTTTTAGGTCTTCCGTTGAAAAAAACCCATAAATTTTTTTTCCAGTTTCTAGTATTTTATGGGTAATGGTTGTACCATATCCTTAATGTTCTATCTTTCAGCCTCTTACATGGAGGCATACCCATTAATGAGAAAAAAGTCTCCAATATATTTCATTATGACATCCAACTATAAACGTAACACCAAAATATTCTAAAATAAGAACATATTATTTAGTAGTGTCCATCAAACACATACCCATTCATAGAATAAAACATAACACCTAGATAAATTATGATATATTTATATTTAAATAAAATAAATCTCTTAAATAACATGATTTACATGAAACACTATGTTTATATTTCATTACAGGAAACATCGATTTAGAAAGAAACATGAAATATTATTAATATATTAATTTTAGAAAATATATTAATATACCAGATGATAAATTTTATCATATTAAAAATAATCACTAAATTAGGGAAATTTTTCTTATCTATTTATTATAAATGGAAATAAGAATCATTAGGAAGAAAATGATATGTTTTCTAAAAAACTAACTATTTATAAAATAAGTTTTAGTATATTGAATAAATTTTATTGATCTATTAAAAACTTTATTCCTAAAATTAAAATTATTTTTAAAAATAATAATATCAATATTATTATAGGGTTATTTTTGGTATTTTTTGAAAAGATTCATTTTTAGATGAATTTTAAAAAATAATATCTTTTAATTGAAACCTGCATTTTATTTTAAATAATTTATAATGATGAATTAAATTTTTAATATGATTTATTTTAAAATTATTTCAATTTTAAATAATGTTTTTCAAATTTAGGTTTTCATAATAACTTTCATATTGAATTTTGAAAAATATAGTTTGTTAACTTTTGAACGTTTTCTCTTAAAAATGTCTGTTTCCCGACACATCTATGAAAAAAATTTAATATAAACATTTTCTTATTATGTGAATTGAATTTTTAGAAACATGTTCCATATTTGGAATCCCAATAATTCATTATTTATAATTTTGTATACTTAATTTTTTACCAAAATTAATAGTTAAAGTAATAAAAATTAATTATCATTATTACGGTTGAAACTTGTTTACCAAGGGTAAAACTAATATTTTAATTGTAAAAAATGGCCTAAAAACATTTTCAAAAGGAATTTTATTTCCATATATTAACAATATCTCATATTTTTGGAAATTAAATTTTTTTAAGCATTATGCATGAAAAAAACATCGTTATGATTGAATCTTTTAAAAAAAATACTGTTGTGCCACGAACATCATTTATAAAATCCACCCTCTCTTCTTTTCTTCAGTAATTAAAAACACATTAGATCATCATATAAAATCAAAAATAACATCATAATGTCTCTTGTATCAACCAATAAGCATTATATTTTTCACAAATCTAACCAGGGAAGGCTATGTTGCTACCTAATGATGATACCAGAAGTAGAGGTAATGTTCTTCAATGAGAGTCAAGGTTTTATTTTTTCTAGAAAAAATTAAATTATTATTAAAATAATTAAATATAATAAATCAGTATAATACATATATTATATTTTTAAAAAAATAATTTCATGGCCTAGAACTTCCACCACTACCATCAATTAGGTTACAAAATCATAACTCATGTGTATAGTAGACTACCGCCTCACGAACAGATTTCATTCATTTCTCCAATATCACTAATACAGGATTCATATATTATAGATATAAAAAGTTAATTATATTTATAATATTATAATTTATCTAATATCATTATACAATGTATAACTTTAATACTTTCCATTCCACAAGAGATATGTCAACATCGCTCATGTGTACGGTTAACTAACAACTCGTGAAGTGATGTGATTCATCGTTTACAAATTCTTCACATAAAATTTAATAAGGATAAAATAAATGATTATTTAATATATAAGTGAAATATTTATAATATTAAGGATAAATTTTTTAAAATAAATTATAACATATCAATTTTTATTACCTTTTCACTCACTTAAAGATGATAACATCTTTCATGTACATGTGGACTGCCACCTTCAAAAAGGGATGTCACTCTATTTTCATCACCACACCACATGGATGATATATAAAAGTATATAATATAATATATATCATATTATGTTAATTATTCAATTAGTTTTTTGATTGACCTTTTTCCATATTAATCATTGAAAAATGGAAATTTTACTCGTGCATACAAATGTACAACCGTCTCTTTGGTTGTAACGTACATGATTTTTCATATCAATCATTAATGAATGGTTTTTAAAGTAATAATGATCTCAAAATAAGATAAAAATTTATTTATAATTATTATAGGGATGATGAAACTATTTAATATATTCAAGAATCATATCTTTAATGAAAAAACACACATAATAAAACAAGGAAATTAACAACTGAATTGATAAAAACAATGAATGATTATATACATAATGGTGGGAAGATGTAATAAATGGATCATATGTTCTATTATAAATATTAATATTGATCTATTATAAGTTTATAACATGTTTTATACTACTATAAATGTGGTTAACTAATGTTCAACTAAAGGGATGTGTGGGTACAAGATTTCATTACTAAACTTACATTCACTAGGTTATACATATACGTCATTTATTATGTCAGTCGAAGAGTATGATTGTAATGAAAATTTATTACGTTATATTTTATATATCCTTGTTTTATTTGAATTTAAATTTTATACACCTAATAAATTTATTTATTAATCCCACTTCAATAATATGGTTTTTTATGGTATTTCATCTCAATTTACATTCCATTAAAAATTTATTATTATTAAGCACAAATTCACATTTTTGTGGTGTTTATACTACCCCATTAACATGTAATATCATAGTTCATTCATTATTCATAGTTATATTTTGTTCTTTTTTAATCAATTAATCCAATGGGGATTTTAATTGAATGTTACTAAGTTATGAAGTTATTATAGAAATATAAATTTATGTAGGGATTTTTAACTTTCTCATTAAAACCCAAGTTTCTTGTAATCATTTTTTATTTGAACATAAATTTATTATAAATATCCATATTATTGTGTATGGTATATGATTATTTCTTATATAATATATATAATTATATATATTATATCATTTTAATGTTATTTGATTACCTGGAGAAATATTGACAAATTTATATCCTTCCTCGACATGGATATTTTATTATGAATCATGTTGAATCACGAATTAAATATTACATTATATATATAATGGTTAATTAGAAAAAATTAGTGATGGTGTGTCCTGGATTTTATATATTCCTTTTATGCATTGTGTTTTTTCATTAGGGAAATTGTTTTTCCAAATTAAATGGGTTTCTACCAGTAGATTTAATCCATCCTAGGAATGTTCAAGAATGTAGAGGTATCATGAAGAATGAGATAATGAATTTCAATAATTAAATATTTCCATATTATAAAAATAATTGATTATTAAAAAGGAAATTTTGAAAATGAAATTATCTAAGGATGCATTTCATTCTCATATATTAATTTAATGTAATATGTGTTCAGTTACTTACCTTTGTATAATGATTATGCCTTATCATATCATGATATTAAGGTAATTATAATGTCATGTTTGTTCACTTATTTAGCATTACATATTTATTATGACTACTTTTTCTAAATATATCCCACTATACATAACCCTTAAAGAGCATTTGAGATCACTCTAATTCGGTTTCCTTTCCATAGGATATGTAGTAGGGATATATCAATAATATTTTAAGGTTGAAGCTTATTTATTGTTGTTATGTAAAATGTTATATACTATATTACCAATGTGAAATGGGAATTACAATATGTATTTGGTTTTCCAAACCTTCTAAACTGGGCAATCTTTTGGGATTCATCCCATTTTAAATCTATTAAGGTAATAAAGCTGGCATGGGATCTGTGCTAATGGGTTCATGTCATTATATTTGGTATCATAAGGACTTTACTAGAAAAAATAATAACTTAATTATGGAAAACATAGACTATGAAACATAACCATATGATATAAATTGAGGATAAGTATATAATAACATCCTAAATGATTGTTAAGGAAACAATTGTGTGGGTTTTCCATGAAACACATCACAATAGAAATACTACTAGGGAGAATGGTTCTAAAATAGATAAACCATGGCTTAGTAAATCCAAAATGGATGAATTGGGTAGACCTAATCTTAACATGAATCATGAAAATTGTCATTACATTGATTTTTTTGGAAATACGGTAGGATACACATAGGATAATTCACATTTTATTTGAAAACCATTATGATGTATTTAATGAATCATTTGGGATTATATCATATGTTTCCTAATGATATGATATAATTTATTGTATTCCATCATTTAGAAATTATTATTATAATAAATATTTTTAATTTTATCAGTGCACATAATCTAAGGAGTAAAAATGATGGTTTTTTGATTAGTTAAAGAAAATTATTTTAACGGAACATGTCTCTTAAGAATTTTCTTCATATTCCGAAATATATTCTTCTACTAAAAATAGAGAAATAATTTTAAATGTATTATGTATTTGAAGGGAATTAATATAAGAAGATGATAACAATGAACAATATTGATAAATAGATGAATGAAAATAAGGATCTTCTCATATGTGATAGTTATTGAAAAACAAACATGATAGTGCTTGATAAAATGGAATGGTTGTTTTCTATAAGTGTGGAGAGAATTCCCACCGTGATAATGATTTCATGTTATGAAAAAAATATCCAATGTACACTACTTTAACAGTATGTATATAAGGACCTTCTCAAATGAACATCTTAATTATCAATGAATATACCTCAAAAGGTGCTAATTTATTATCATCAAAATTCTTTTATTACTATAAATGAATAAAAATGATTAATGTTCCTCTTATTTAATTCATGAAATGTTTCATTTGATTATTTAATTAATTATAACCATGTTATAAGAATAATGAAATATATGAGGATTATACTATATCACATTTCATAATGGCTTTTAAATAATATGTTGAATAGTACTATTGTCAAAGATAAATGATTCACTATGAAGTTGAACTTTTTAGAAAACATGTGATAGATAGAATTATAAAACATACTATGTTGTGGGTGATAAGATATTGTGTTTTGGATAATTATAATAATAGATATGTAAAAAAAGAGTTGTATAGTATTGATTACCTTGTAACTAATTATTGATTTACTAAAAAAGTTGTGTTTTCTATCACTGGTTGTGTTCACAAACATTTTTGGATTTATGGAATATATCCAATAATCTGTGTTTTATATAAGGAATAAGGAAGAATGAATTTTTTCAAAAATAGTTTATTTTGACTCATGTTATCAATATGATTCCAGAGAATACATAATAAAGGTATTCATATTTTTTGGCATGTGATGATTATGTGCTAAATCATGTTGTTTTGTAGATTAATGATAATTTCATTTTAAAAATTCAATAAACTTCATTCTAAATTAATGGGACTTATTATTTTTGAAGGGACATAATGTTTACAATTTATGAAATGGATTAAGTTGAACATTGGATGAGGTTTTAGAGATTAATGTATTAAATAACCATATGTTTATCAGTCCATATTGGATAACCTATGATAACCATTTTTGTCATTAAAGCAACTAGAGATAAAATAAACAAAAGCTAATTCTATTATGGATATTATGATCTATTAAATGTGAAATTTTGTGCTTCAGGGATAAAATATTAATTTTTGGATAATCAGTTTTTGGAGCAAGTGATGAATTGTAAATTGACTAAGGAATGAACAAAAAATGAATTATATAATATGAAATAAAAATATATAAAGAAATAATGTTTCTTATTATTCATATAGAGTAAAATTATTTCTCAAATTTATGAAAATTATATCCAAATAAAAAAATCATATTATCATAAATTTTGTTGATATCAAAAAAATTTCAAAACTTTATTTTATTTCACTATGGTTTCTAATATCCTCGTAACCATGTTCTCTATCACTATCTAGCAGTATTTTGGTGTCATTTTTATCTAATATGTCTATGATTTCCCTTCTCACCTTTGTTCTTCTATTATCAAACCTAGTATGTGTTATTCCATGTGACCTTTGTACTTCCCTTTCTCTACAATTATGATGATATTTCGTTTAACCTTATTACAATGTAGTTTTATAACATAATAAATTAAAAATATAAAACCATTGATTACCGATATAATGTTTATGTTGCGAGGATAGAATTTATTTAGGGAAGGGATAATATAACACGATGAAATTCAAAAATAAGAACATTATTTTAGATAGAGTGTTAGAAACACAAAACCAACTTATGAAGAAGTTATAATAAAATGGGAAACTATAGTATTTATATTTAAATAAATATAATCGATTCAATATCATGAATTACATGCCCGGATGATGGATCGGGAGCTCTCTTGGGTATTTCCCTCCACAATCCTACTATTTTCCTATAACAACCATGATGTGTTCTTCATATTTTTGTAGATATAGTATATCATGGTGGCTTTGTCCATGATTGTGAAAGACCCTTTGAGGGTCATGGTATCAAAGTATAAAAATTAAAGAACCCTACTGGTTGAAAGATCCAATGGAATTTCAATCCTTGAAGCTCATAAAGGTATTGATTCATATAAAACTACCTTGATGAAGACATATCTTTATAGGAAACACGAAATGGGAATGTAGCAGTCAATAATGATTGTGAGGTTCTTCAAAAACATAATCAATTGTGTATGTTTTTGGGGTTTGGTATAGATTTCATATATTAAAAGTGATAAACCATGGTCACCCTATGAGATTAAACCTATAATTGTACATGTTTTCGGCTTCACTAGTTGGAAACTAGTTACAATAGGCATGGTATACTTTCACATCTTGTTAAGATCATATGATGATCATGATCGTATTTTGAAATTATGAGACATACATATCAACCCTGTTTTTTTATGAATATCTGAATGGGATTTTGATTTTAATCCCCATGCATATAAAAATACTATGGATCAATTTTGTGTTAGATTACATGGCCATAATTTGTTTTATAGAACCCCATGAATTTCAATTACATAGTATTCTACATAGGTACTCCCTCTAATATTGATTAATGAACCTTAAATGTTGAGCTAGGACTATTTTAAATAGTTATGGGGGAAGTCAATATAGAATCTAAACTCTCAGATGTTATTAGTTTTAGAGTAAAAGTCTACAAAACGAAGGTTAGGATTAAATTTGAGCATAAAACCACATTCTTTTGACTATGTAAAATCATTCGGCGCTCTATTTAGAACTGTAGGTTTTTGAAAAGTCAAGTTACCCAACTGAGGGATAATGAATGTATAAAATTTAGAAGGATGAATATAGAAAAAAGAATTGTTATTGAGAATCCTGATATTTCCGAGAAGAAAAAAGAATTAGGGGTGATCGAATATACACTTTTGGGAGAGAATTTGGTACTACAACGACTGATCTTGTGGATGATGAAGAGAATGCTACTATGGAAAAAGGAATTTTAGAAGAAATTGAAAGGATGTTCATGGGTGCCTTTGAGAAGTCCCAAGATTAAATTATGATAGTGGAATCTCGTAGGTAAACGTATACTATTTCTAGGCTGCTTGGTTCAGTGCCTACGGACTCATCTAGTGGGAGTGAAATCAGGAAATTCTTGAAGGCTAAATACTCATGTACATTGTAGGTTTCAGATCCTGCAACCTCCAAGGATCTGGTTTCATATTCTTCAAAAATAGGTTATTGCGGTTCAATTGAGGTTACATAGTCTCAAGGGAGGCGGAGGGGGGGGGGGGGGGGGGGGGGTAGAAAATCTTGGTCTTGAAATGAAAAACTGAAGCTATCTAGCTCTCCACGGGTACTAATGAATAGACTAGTTTGGCTACCCTAAACACTTCTATAGTTGCTACCAAAAATAGAAATGTTCCTATATATATGCATACCTCAAAGATAGTTGGAAGACACCACACTAATTCTATTATGAATTTTTCTTTTTTTACCTAATATAAAAACTAGTAAACACTTAATGGATACATGGGTTTGCCCAATGACTATACCATCACAAGGTAAAACACCTGAAACACCTTAGTTTTTTTTCTAATACTGGTACATCTAACAAATCCTTTATTTCCTCTATGTGTAAATGGGGGATGAAAAATGGTCTAAACTAGACTCAATAGGTCATAAGATCTAAGAGAAGGAATGGATCAGGTAGTTTAAAAAAATAGGGCCTCCATCCACAAAATCAAATTCTAATGATTTTTTTTTAAATTTTCAAGGTATGTCCAACCCTAACACCTTTAATGTATTGAAAATATTTTTAATTACTCATATACCTATTTTTCTACTTTTGAACATAAAATCAACCCTTCTTCTAAAGTTATACACCTTTTCTAGTATGGTTATAACCTTTTCGGTGCTTGAAATGATGGTCCCACTGTTGAATCTCTTTAGTTTTTTTATCATTCCTCTTTGAAAAATGTGAATTCTTTTAATTCTCTTGAGTAGATGTTTACTTGTTATTTTTCCTTTGATGGCTTAAAAAAAATTTAGCGTAATATATACTAAAAATAGATACCATGTTGGAAGACCTCTTTTTCAGGATCTTTCTTTTTTAGAAAATAACATCAATGATCCTTGGTTTTTGATTGGTGATTTTAATGAAATTCTATCTTATTGTGAGTAAATTGGCATGATCAATACTTCTATCTCATCAAAATAATTTAAAACGTCCATTGAGGATTGTAATGTTTTGGAAATTATCCTCACTAGTCCTAGGTTTATAAGGTATGGAAAACACTACAATAGTTTAGTTTCTAGAATACCTAATAGAGATTTGACAAATATATTTGATATGGATAAATGGGATACTATATCTAGTATTACACTTCCTAAGTTGAACTCAGATCATCATCACAACATTTTTAATATATTTATCAAATGTCTTATACCCATTCTTCCTTTCAGATTTAATAACGATTGATCCTCTAAACATATGTGTTCTAACATCATAAAATGTTTTTGGGGGTCTAATCGGTACAATGGTGATATATATTGTATCACCAGACTAATTCAATGTAAAAAAATTATTAAAAGTTTGTGTAGCTCCAAATATAAAAAAATTAACAAAGACGTAACTTTAATTGAAATTTAACATATCCAAATTCTAATCAACTCTACAATATCTGAATTTTCATGGGATCATTTTTATGACGTGAACTATTTTATGGAACTCAACACTCAGGGTGTCCTTAAAGATAACTTGAAAAAGAAAATCTTCAAAACTAAATGGCTCTCGGATGGTGATAGAAACAAAAGGTTTTACAACTCTCTCCAAATAATCTGGAATGTTTTTAGATGTCTTACAATTCATATAAATTAAGAAAAACTCATTGAAAATGAGTATGCCATTGCAAAACATGTTGTATCTTACTTTGAAAATATTTTCAATGATTCGGATGTCAAAAAAGACCACTTCCATGAGGTCACTCCGACTATGGTGAATGTGGAAGAAAACACATAACTATTAGGCAACCATCTTGGTAATGAATTCATAGAAACTATTTTTCTCCGTAATCATGATCATGCCTCGGGCCCAGGTTTCTCCAATAATGGATTCTTCCAAAAAAATATTGGAAGTTATCAAAATGAATATATGCAAACTAGTGAAATACATTTTTTCCAATGTCATGCATCTTAATGGTCTAAATTCATTGTTTCATACATTATTTCCTTATGTAGAAAATGCCTCTATGTTTCATCTCTATATACCTAGTGCACTTATTAAAACACATTACAAAATCATTAACAAAAATCTTTCTAAAATACTCACTACTATAAGCAATAAAATTATTTATAGTAATAAATTTGGATTTATCATGGGTAGGTCTATATAAGATTTCCCTTTTCATGATTATGAATATTCTGACACATTAAACAAATCCACCAGGGGATGTAATATTTTTATTAAACATTGTATTACGAAGGCCTTTGGTACCATTGATTGGTTTTTGTTTTCAAAGCCCTTAATAAAGTTGGTTTTAACATTACATTAATTTGTAGGATATAAACCTTATTCAAATTTTCCTCCATGTTCATCATTGTTAATGGTTCCCCAAAGGGTTACTTTAAATGCACCATGGGTGTTAGACAAGGTAATCCCTTATTTTCTATTCTTTTTTCAATTTTAAAAGATCACTTAAGCAGATTCCTCACTCTCCTTGTTGATAAAAACAAGATTAAACCTACTAAGGAATCATGAAACATAACTTCTCCCACACATCTTTTTTATGGTAATTAAATAATCAGGTTCTTATAAGGTGATAAAATTAATATTCAAAATCTCAAAAATTCCTTGCCTCATTATGAAAAAATATTTGGTCAACCAATTATCTGGAATAAAACCCTTGTATTCTTTAGGAAAAATTTCACTTCTAATAGAAAATGTAATATCATCCATAATCGAGGTATCAAAAAAGGATCGTTCCCTTTTACTTATCAAGGTGTCCCAATTTTTTGGGGAAGACCTCAATCCAACTATTTTTCCCCCACTATTGATGAAACCATTAATCAAGTTTCCTCTTGGAAGGGTAAATCCGTTTATATGGAGAGAAGAATATATTATGTTAAATGTAAAAAAATTTCCAAAATGTTCTACTCACTAATGGTTTATAAATGGCATACTGGTCTTCTCAAGAGAATAATTTTTTTTATCAAAAACCTTGTTTGGACTAGAAGTACTCTTGAAAGAAATCTTGTGACCATTCCTTGGGCTACTTGTTTTAAAACATTCGATATGGGAGGTCTTCAAATAAAAAATCACAAACTCTTTAATGATTCTAATCATGAGTGTATTGCTCAGAAGCAGCTTCAAAACATCTTTGATTTAATTTAATTCCACCAAAATTTATTCCTTACTAATTAAAAGGAAGGAAAATTAAATTATATTTCCTCCTCCATCTGGTTTGTCTTTTAGAAAATATTTTTCCCGCTAAATGAATAATCCTAGATGGATAGTTAGTACTGAATCCTCCAGGATCATCTGGCTGGACCACTGGACTGGTGTCCCTTTAATCTCTATATTTCCCCCCAATTCATTTCAAAATAACACAAATGGATATATCAGGAATGTTATTAACTCTCCTAACATTAAACTTCCTGATAACATTATTCATCTTATTTGACAATTATCCCTACTCCAAATTTTGATGTCTTCTTTATATAGGAACCTGTTAATAATGGTTCCCTAGATTCCAACAGTTTTTATAGCCTCAAATTTTTAAATTATGATACTAACTTTTTATGATTAGTTTTTTTTTGACAAACATTCGATTCAACCATTAATGATTAACCATGTTTATCATGTTTCTCATAACATATTCCCCTTTAAGTTTGTCTCTAGTCCATTTGGATTTATCTTTTCTCTAAATTTCCTCATTGTATCCAACACAGAGAAGATTCTAAACATAATTTTCTTTCTTGTGCTACATCCTTAGATATTTTGAAATATATCTTTGACATCTTTGATTAAATATGGTTACATATTGATTCAATTATCCACTGATTAAAGAATTTTTTGGATTTTGTAACCTCTCATAAAATCAAGAATCTTTCCATAACTACTGTTTAAAATCTCATTCATATGATTAGGTATGATATAAATGCTATTCTTCATAATAATTACTCATATAGTCTTAATATAGGTTAAAAATAGATCCTCATTTCCATTTGATATGATACATCAATTCAAAAGGCCTGTTGTTAAAACACTGTTAGACACATTGAGATCCTATATCGACTTCGGATAAATGGAATCTATTATCAACCTATATGTAGTTTTGAGTTGTTCTGGAAAAACCTTCTCCAAGGTTGGATTAAAGTGAATGTTGATGTTGCTTCTATAGCCAATCCGGGTCCTATGGGATGTGGTTTTATTTTCATAGACAACCTTGGGTAGTGTGTCGATTTTTTCTTTGGTATTTATGTTATCTACTTGTCTCGGGAAGTGGAAATGAGGTGTTTGATACACGTTGTTTCTTTTTCTATGCAAAATGGTTGGAACAGTATTTGTCTTGAAAGTGACACAACAACTATTATCCAAAAAATTTTGAATGGTGTGAGTAATCTTGCCTATAAACTTACTACCCACTAGATGGACGTTATTTCTTCACTTTTAAAGACTAGATACATTTTCACTCATTCCTTTCATGAAGTGAACATGTTTGTATATGGCCTTTCTAATAAGGGATTTAACTATGACATAACAAGGCAGGATGACATTACTATTGATTTACACCTTCTTTATGAGAAATATTGTTATAAGATTGTGTACTTCAGACTCATGAAACTCATTTTTTTATTAATAATTTGTTCTCTGGTCTTGGACCAGGGTACCTCCTACTTTAAAAAATTAATTGCATGCCACACTATGTTTACCTTCTGTTACACACAACATTGAGTTCAATTGAAATGTGAAATATTATTAATATAATAATATTTAATATGATATTAATCTAATGCATGATAAATTTTATGGTAATAATAGTAATTAATAAATTATGGAAAATATTCTAATATATAGATTATAAATTAAAATATTAATTATTCAGAGGAAGAATATTCATTTTTTTAAAGTATGTTTTCACAAAGACAGTTCAGTCGTGATATACAAACATATTTTATTATAAATTTTTAAAACATTAATATATTTTATTTAAAAAAATATGCATAATTTTTTAAATCTTAGTATCAAAAATAAAATTGGGGAATTTTTTGGGGCTTTTGTTGAAAAGGTTTTTTGATGGATTGTGAAAAATAATGAATTTTCATTGAAAACTTCCATTTCGTATAGAAAATTTCTAATCATAATATATAGTTTTTATAGTTTTTATTTTATAATTTATTCAATTATATATCAATTTATCAAATTGAGGTCATTGGAATAATTTTTATATTGACTTTCATTAAAAATACTTTGTAAATATTTGAAAATTTTATCTTTAAAAAAATACATTCTAATCGAATATAAAGGGAAATATTTTACATAATAAAATTTCCACATAGATGAATTTAATTTGGATAATTTTATTCAAAACATGTAATAATAAGATTTTATAATATCTAAAAATATCAAAGAAAATTACAAAAATAAATACCAAAAATAAGAAACATTAATTATAACAGTTATAGTAAAAAATCGATTTACTGAGGGTGTTAATCTGAGAAGAATGGGGGATAAAAATGGGATAAAATATTTTTTATGAAATTTTTTCTAGCCATATTTCCTCCCTATAACATATATGTTATAAAATAGAAATTTTTTTATATTTTTTAATGATAAAAATGTGGGTATGATTGAATATTTTCAAAAAAAAATTACAAGTGCACCACACACCTCAGTTACGAGTGGCCACCCACTCACATAACTTATTCAAACCTTAAAGAAAATTTGGATCATCAAATACCAAAAAAAAATTCAAATCATCCTTAATATCATACAAAATGTATTATTTTTGGAATACAACCAATAAAGGAAGGATTTAGTGAAAATATAAAAAGGATATCATAAGTGTAGTTAATGTTATCCAATGTGCATCATTATTTTATTTCATTCCCCATATGATTCAATTCATATTAAACCATGATGACAAAAAATATTAAATTCCATATAATGGTATTTTTTAAAAATATGTTCCTAATCTACCACCACCCCAACTCCAATCTAATTCATAAAAAAATCATCATTCCTATGTATAGTGGACTACTGCTTCATGAAATAATGTAATTTGTTTTTCCCTTACCACCTATAATAACAGGGTATAATGATGGATATAAAGTATACAAGTGATATATATAACATATTTTTACCTTTTTATTCATTATATCAAATAAATTTTTTCACATTCCCTTATATAAGAGATACAATATGCCTGCTCGTGTCTACGGCAGACTATAGCCTCACAAAGTAAAGTTACTCATCTTTCACTAATGCTTCAAATGGATGGTGATAAAGATAAATATAATGATAATATTTGATATAAATGAAATAATTATAATATTAATGAAATTATTATCATTATGGAAACGTAATATATCATTTTATAAGTTATCTTTCCACACACATAAATATCTTAACATCATTTATGTAGTCATGGACTACTACCTCCACAATGGGATGTGACTCTCTTTTCTTCCCCACACCACATAGATGATATATAAAAGTTTATAATATATTATATAAACAATTTTATTATCATTATATAAACATAACATATTACGAACCTCCATTCTATAATCATAATTTAAAAATGTAAATATTACTCATGAATATGTATGACTTACCATCTCTATGATCATAACACAATTCATTTTTCATAACTATCATTCATGATTGGTTTTAAAAGAAACATTGATGGAAAGAAATATAATAATTATTCCATGATTATTACATTAGATATTCTGAAATTAGGTGATATGGGAATAAACTAGATATTTAATGACAAAACATGCAAAAGAATACAAGACAATTAACACTTGAAATAAGGAAAATAATGAAATACTATTAACAAATGGACGATATAATGTTATAAAGGGATAAAACGTTATAATATAATCATTAATATGATTATGTTATTGTAGACGCCGGAAAAGTCCGTTGTTCCCAAACGAAGCTCCGGATGTGGAAAACGAAGTGATATTTGGAGCCAGAGGCACGTTCCGGAGGGCCCGGAGGACTTGCGCGAAATTTCAGAGGCCCACGCGCAAAGTTGAGTCGCGGCGCGCAATCCTCCCGGGATGCGCGCAATGCGCTGGGCCGGCGCGCTATTTTGCGCGCCCGCGGCCTGCGCGGCGCCCTTGCGCGCCGGGTCCTGATTCCGCGCCCGCGAAGGGAATTCCGCGCCCGAGACCGGATTCCGCGCCCGGGGTTGCCTATAAATATAAGGCGACCCCCGACGTTTTGAAGGTTGCCAGAATCCGAAGCGTCGCTCGTTCGTGCAATCCAACCCCTTCTGCGCGCAATGCCGATCTTCAGGTAACCTCCTTTCTTTCGCGCAATAGAGCCTTGGGGTTCGCCTTCGCGCGCAATCCCCTTGGCTCCTTTCCTTTGAATAATCCTTAACCCAAAGGCCTTTGCGCGCAAAAGAAGCCTCTTGCGCGCAATTGCCCCCGGGTGCGCGCAATCCAGCCCGATTGCGCGCACCCCCCATGTTCAAAGTGGCCATTCGTTAGAGAATGAGCTGTTGCCCCCGCGTGCTACCCGAAGCCCGGTGCGCGCAATCTCAATCATCCGCGTGCATAGGGCTGGCCCGATTGCGCGCCAGCCCGCCATTTTGCGCGTCGGCCTGCTGTTTTGCGCGCAAAGCTCCTCTTTTGCGCGCAAACCGCCAGGGTCGCCCCCCTTGACCCCCTGAGGGTACCCGCCTGCGTGGAGCCCGATGATCTTCATCCTGGGTGCCCGCACCATGCGTTGTCTTTCCGTACGGCCCTCCAGGCTCGCGCGAAGTGACACGGACCTATCGGCGGCAACCTACGTCCAGCATGACGTTAAACTGCACATACGTCCAGCATGACGTTAAACTGCACATACGTCCAGCATGACGTTAAACTGCACATACGTCCAGCATGACGTTAAACTGCACATACGTCGAGCATGACGTTAAACTGCACATACGTCCAGCATGACGTTAAACTGCACATACGTCCAGCATGATGTTAAACTGCACATACGTACAGCATGACGTTAAACTGCACATTCGTCCCGCATGACGCTAAACTGCATCCGTCCAACATGACGTTAAACTGTACTACGTCCAAGCTGCACGACGCTAAACTGCCTAGCCCCTATCGTCCGTGTTGCAAGACGTTAAACTGCCAAGCACCTTCGTCCTCAACACACGACGTTAAACTGTACTTCGTCCAGCAAGACGTTAAACCGTCCGCTTCGTCCTCAACACATGACGTTAAACTGTACTTCGTCCGGCAAGACGTTAAACCGTCCGCATCACCCGATCCTGTGCCTCGCACGCAGGGTCCCCCCCGGTTTGGATGTGGCCCCCACCCGCTCGTCTCTGCAGGGATGTCGGGATTTCCCCTCTTTAGGGAAGATTTAATGGGAGCGGCTTTTCCCTACGGGGGTAGGGTATTACAAACCCCTAGTTTCTTGTGGGGGGCAGCACATGTGTATCTCCATTGCGCCTCCCCACTGCCGAATCCAGTAGAGGGTGTGACTGGGATCGAGGTGCCTTCTACTTTCGGTCCAAGTCCCTTCCAACTGAGCTTTGCCGCATCCGGGCTGCCTCAAGTGCGTAAGTCCTGACAGAATGAACTACGTGGACATTGATCCCTGTCTTCTAAACAGGGTACGTAGGAAGCCTCCCTGAGGTTCAAGCCCACCACTTGGTCGTCCCGGTCGTATTCACGTCGGTTCGTCCATCAGTGGACCCCTTCAGGGTTCACGCTTGCGTCGATTCACCTATGAATCCGCCCCTGTGGGAGACTGCCCGTGTGTATCTCCACTGTGCCTCCCCACAGCCCCCTTTTTCCATTTCTCCTTTTATCGTCCAGCATGACGTGAAACTGTGATCCACCCGGCCGTTCCATCCCCCTCTGTGCGAGGTGGTTCGGTTCAATCCTCCACCCGGCGGCCTCGACCCCTTCGTGAGTCGGCTTGCCGACGTCCAGCATGACGTTAAACTGTATACCCGAACTACGTTGACTTTGATCCGTGCTAACGCGCGGTACGTAGGAAGCCTCTACGGGGTCCATGCTCTTCACTCCATCATCCATCCTGATCCTTACCCGGGCCGCCACATCCCGGTGGGGTCATGCCACTTCACTCCACTCCATATCACTTGGGAAGCCACCCATGCGTTGGCCCCAGCGTCGGAGGTTCCCCGCAAGGGGTTCTGTCATCTGATCCACTCTTCGTGTTGATCGGTCCGATGCCGTCCCCGCTGGACGTTAAACTCGCGGCATACCCCGTGTTAAACATGGGAAGCTGAGGAAAACCTCAGGGGACACAGTTCCCCGCACCCAGTGCGGGATGCCTCAGGCCATCATGCCTTTGAGAATCCCTATTAGGGACGGAAGACAGACGTGCAGAGCCGCAGTGTTACGACACGCCCCCAGCACCCAGAGCCACCCGGCCTCCTCACCGCAGGTTGCTGCCCCGACCAGACTCCTTGGAGCGTCCGGGCGGAAGCAGCGTAATTAATCGGTGTCCATGAAGATATGGCGCCGGGAACGAGATTCACGAGCATGTCTTAAATCTATGAGGGAGACCCGGATTAGGCGACGAGTTCCGAGGAGACGTCCAAGGAAGGAGGAGCCGACATCCCATCATCCCGGTTTCGATCAAGGAGCAGACGCCCCTGAATAAGGGACGGATGCCGCCCGCCTTGGGAAAGCGGGACTGCGGGACCACAAGCCGCGCGCCCATCCCCTCGGGTTGACGGGTTCACGCGCGAACGCGTCCTGGCGGAACAGCGTAACCTGACGCACATCCGCACCGAAACAGAAAAATGGTGAACCCGACGTGAATCTCTTCTCCTCGATACGAAGACCGATGGCTTTCAGAGGTGTTGGAAGACCGGCATGTTGCCCGGCCAAGCATTCAGTCTTACCCACCAGGGGCTGCGGAAGGGACATCGGGCACTCCGTCTCGCAACGTCGAGGGCCTGGGTTCCCCCCACGGAAGGCGTTGTGGCGCTAATGGTTGGTTGTCGATTCCTTTTTCCTGTCAGTGTTAATGGGTCCTTCTCCCTGCTTTCAGAAATCAGGTCGCCCGATCCAGTGCCCGATCACCACCCGCCCACTGGCGCAGGGGTAGGGGAAACACCGACGCGGCTACTCCGCGCGGTCCCGCCCGTTCCACAGCCGTCCCAGCAGCAGCAATTGCGGGACGACCACGCCCTCTCTCCCCCTCGGAGGTCATCCAGAGAAGGGTGATCAACACCCTGGTGCGGAGATATGAGGAAGAGGGAGTCATCCCCACTAGGGACATGGCTCGCCTAGACCTTGAGGAGGCTGCACCTCGCCACCACCGCCGCCCCCAAGGGCCGCGCAGGGAGGCACCGCTGCCTACCTCAACGTCCAACCGCTTCGGGAGCTTATCCCCGGAGCGCTCTGACAGTTCCCTTCCCTGTGCGGATGAGGTGGAAGATGCCCGGGATCACCCTATCCGGGATTCGCTCCAGGGATCTACGGTAAGGACTCCCGCCAGGCCACGGCGACACCGCCGCCAGGCCTCTCAAGTCGAAGAGCGGGCTCTCCACCTGCCCGCGCCGCTCATCCCGACTCGTCTGTCCCGACGCCAACGTCGGGCACGAGTGGAAGAGGATGCCCACCTTGGGGCCCTAGCAACAGCGGCCGTATTGGCCCAAGCCACTGTTGGCTCCAGTCGCCAGGCCCTTGTTCATCCAGAGCAGGGGAACTTCTATGCCCGACCTGGATCGAGGCCTCGACCGCCCCAAAGGCAGGTTGGGTCGACTCTCCCGGTTGCTGGTGCAGGCAGTAGCCACCGCGGACCACCTCGCGGTAGCGCTATTCACCAGCGGGATCTACTCCGTGTGGCCGATCCAGGAGGCATGGGTCATCCCACCTTCCGATCCTGGCCCGGAGGCCTGCCCGGAATCATCTCTCCCCGTGTCCCCTTTGATATCTGTCCCGGTGCCCCTCGCATCTTGGTTTCCAGTCCTCTTGGCCCCAGCACCAGTGCGGCCGGAGGACGCCAGGACAGAGATCAGCCCTACCCCGAAGAACCACCTAGGGGCAGGAAGGCAAGGCGTCGACGCCGAGGGAAGAATGTTACGGAATTCTGGACAGAGATCCGACCAGTTCGCTTCTCTGATTCAGAGGCGGAGTACGATTCGGCGACAGAGCCCTTTCCCCAATCCCGCCAGTCAAGGGCAGGGGTAGGAATGCAGCACATCAGCCTCGTGCTCCCCGAGAGCGAGATCGATGTGATCCCCTCTTCTCTACGAAGGTATATCCGGAGTAACGGGGTCCTGGTAGACCCCCAAGGATCAAGCTTGCGGTTGGTACCGGCCCCTCCGGAAGTGCCTTCCGTCTCGGTCGGAGAAGCCGGAGACTTTTTCTAGGGACCGACGGTCGAACCACGATCTGGAGCACCCTCGGCGAGCACCGATGCTACGGCAGGATGTTCGCTCGCCGGCCCGTCCTATCGTGATGTGGTAGCCAGGGCACCGCCACCCTCAGAGGGCGGCCCGGGATATGGAGGCCAATCGGCCTGTTCGCCGTATTCACCGCCGGCCAGCCCGTCAGCCCGGCGGCCCGCCTCGGCACCACTGCCGGTTCCCCGTCCGTTCCCAGCCATTGAAGAGGACCAAGGAGATCTGGGTCCCGAGTTTGAGTCGTGGAGCTTCTGGACCGTCCTTTCTGAGGGCCACTTCCCTGAGAAGTTTTGGCCAGTCGCAGGACCGGGCTTTGATGCACCCGAATCGCTCACCCCGGATGAGTTCGAATGCTTCCGCCGAACTCTCCGGGAGACTCGCTCCTGTCTTCACCGCCTGCAAATGCCATACCCCGGGAGTCAAGCGCACCTGGAGGATATTGGTGAGCAGTGCCGTCAAATTGACCTGGCCATGCTCCCCGTGGTTCGGCACCCCGGGTCATTTGGGCACCACGAGGCCCTCCAACAACGATGCGTTGAGTGTTTTCAGGTACTCCGCAAAGTTATCGAGGAAGCCACTCCCCACGTGTATATCCGTGGATAGGGGCAGTACGCTGCCCTACGCTTCAGTGTGATTCGCCGACAGCCTGATTCGCTGGGTGACCCTGAGGGTATATCCCCAGGGACAGAAACGGTCAATATGGCTGACCTGTCGGGAGAGGGGAACGACTTGGAACTTCTCGACGGGGGCTTCCCCCCCGAAGACAAGCCGTCGTCAGAGCCATCGGTGAGAGTTACTCGTCATCAGAGGAACCTCCTGGGGCTCCCCGCACCCACTGAAGCACTGACGTTGAGCCGAAACGTCAGCAAAGGAAAAGAGCACAGCGAGGGTATAAAGCCCGCCGACCCATCTGCCTCCATGCTGAGGGCAGAGGAGGATCCCGAGAAGGCTACTCTACGTCAGCAGCTCGCCGAACAGAAGAAGCTAGTTGACCAGCTCCTCGCCGAGCGCGCTGCAGAACGGCGGCCTGACTACGGCGATCCTAGGCCAGGACAGCAGGGACCGGAACAACCGCTCCTCGATGAGACTCTCCCGGGCAACCGTGATTACGCCGTGTTCGCCGACAGGAGAGAGGCCATTGCCTACAGCAAGAGGGCGCGGTATGTTTCGCCACACCCTCCCGAGCGGCGTGACTACCTGAGAGACCCCACTTGGATTCCTCCCGCTGCCCCAAGGGCCGCTCCGCCCGCCATCCCACGAGCTGCCGAGTTCGACGACCCGGTCGACGACCCGATTGAAGGGCCATGCAATGCGCTCGTGGTTAGAGATCCTCGCCAGGACTGGAACCCATGTCCGGACGATCCGATGGCGGCACTCATTGCCCGCTTGGAGGCCTTGGAGACTCGGCAGGTGGCGATCCCACCGGACGGCAAGCCCTACCCAGCATGGGTGGATGACATGTCGGCGCCTCCGGGATTCGGGAATCCCACTTTCGCTCCCTTCAATGGGACTGGAGATCCGCCACAGCATTTAGCCCACTTCAACTCGAGGTGCGGGCCTATGTTGGGGACTCCGGCGCAGCAAGAGGCCGCTAAGCTTCGCTGCTTTGTTCAGACACTAGAAGGGCCAGCATTTGTCTGGTACAGCCAGCTCCCCGTCGGGTCGGTAACCAGCTGGGAGGACCTCCGTAGACAGTTCCTCTACTAGTTCAGTTCCACGACCCGGAAGACAAGTATCGCAGACCTCTTCAAGTGCAAGCAGAGGCCTGATGAGCGAGTCGCGGACTTCGTCGCCCGATGGAAGGGTCTCACGTATTCCTTTGACATGCCATTGACTCAGGAGCAGTTGCTGACAATGTGCGTCGGGAACGTCAAGACCGAGCTGGTCCCTTCCCTGATCACTCAAAATTACCCCGGAGGGTTCAGGGACTTCTCAGACAAAGCTCAACATCTTGAGGAAGCCCTGCAACAGGCCAGCCAGGCACACCCGCTGCCTCCTATGATTCCTGCAAGGAGAGTCAGCAGGGCTGAGCCCGCTGCTGTTGCCCAGATAGAGGCCCCCAGGCCGTTGGAGCTGCTGCCAGCGAGGCCAGCTCCACAGCCTCACAGGAACCCGCCTCCACGGGCTCAGTTCCCGGCCCAGCAGCGGCAGCCTCAGAACCGGCCGGCCCCTCCGCGTAATGTACCGCCGCAACCCAGGCGAGATAATCAGGGTCCACCTCCTCGGCTGGCCCCTCCAGCCCCTCGTCAAGACCACGCTCCCAGGGGCCCGCGACACCTGACTTACTCATTCCACGAGGATCAGGTCCCCGGTTATTTCCGGAGCGCCCTGGAGCAGAGGATTGTGCGACTGCCTGAGTGTTGGAGGCCAGAGGAGGCACATCTTACGAATAACCCCCGCTACTGCCTCTACCATCGGGCCCTGGGGAACACCATCCAGCGGTGCTATGTGTTTAAGGATTGGCTCCAAGACCAGATTAACAACAATGTAATCAGGTTGGGCCCAGCTCCAGCACAAGTGGCGGGCGTGTTCGTGGGATCAGATGATGATAGTGGCAACGAGGACGAATGGCAGCTGGTCTCCAACCGCGGATCCCAGAAGTATAATAACTAGATGGCCCGCAAGACGACCATTCGCGGCCACGGAATCATCCGTGCGCGCTTGAATCAGCCTGAGCCCCCAGAATCTGCGGGTGCTGCTTTGGCATCGCCGTCCCAGCCTGCCTCTTCCAAGAGGATCAAACGGCGGCAGCGCAAGAAGGAAGAGCACGCCCCGCCAGTTCCGCCACTATCCCGCACTCTCGGCGATTTCATGCCCCCGGAGATGGGGGTCCCTCCTCGAATCCGCCCGGTGATGGATGATTCGTCCGATGACGGTATTGGGTACGCTTCGGTTAACACCGTCGAGCTGGTAAATCCCTTTTCGGTTCCCGACGTTGAAGAACACCAGGTGGACCTCCCTAGTGTCCCCGGTCGTCGCCACCGTCGGAAGAACCGCAGCAGCAGGAGTCGCCGGGGCACAGCCGTTGGTACCTCCAGCCAGGCCGTGCACGCCACTGAGACTAGGCAGCAGGCTCAAAACCGAGCACAACGTGTGCCGCCCCCCCATTCGGGGATGACGGATTCGCCTCCGCCGCTGTTTGTGGTGTGGGACCAGGAAGAACCGCCTCAGCCGCGTCACGACCAGCTCCGCCCTGCCACGGGTCCATCCCGGCCTCCTGACCCCAGTACGGTGACCATTTCCCGGACTGCAGCCAGTGAACAGCGAGATGCGCCAAGTACCAGTCGGCCGCTGATCCAACCGGCAAGGCCCGTCATGCTTCCAACCGCAGAGCAACCTCCTGCAACCAGGGGCTCGCGCTTGGCCAAAAAGTATGATGTCCTGAAGCACTTGGCCGACATCCCAGCAAGGCTCTCCATCCTTGAGGCTCTGCGCATGTCATCTGAGATGCGCGAGGCACTCGCTGAAGCCCTGAAAAGCCCCCTCTAGTTTGAGACAGAGGTTGCGGCTGCAGAGGCCTTTCACGCCGAAACGATCGAGGACGCCGAATGTCAGGCAGTTATCTCGTTCTCCGGTAAGGATGAAGACCCTCCTATACAGGGACATATTCGTCCGCTGTATGTCACTGGCCAGTTCAATGGCCTTGAAGTCCGGCGCTGTCTTGTCGACACGGGGTCCGGGATCAACCTGATTCCAACTCGGACGCTCCGGAGATTGGGGTTGTATGAGGATGACTTGATTCCCTCCGACCTCAGGATCCAGGGGTACGACCGCACCGAGCAAACCCCGGTCGGCAAGATACGTTTGAAGACCCAATTCGGTGACTTGGTTGCCAACACCGAATTCATGGTAGTCTCTCAGGACACTGCGTACAACGCATTGATGGGAAGGCCATGGCTCCACCTTCACGCGGCGGTTCCCTCGTCATACCACCAATGCCTCAAATACTCCCTTAATGGTCGAGTAGGAGTGCTTCAAGGAGATGCCTCTCCTTTTGCCTCATGTGAAGCCCGTTATCTGGACGCGGACTATTACAAGAGCAAGGACAAGCAGATCCTGGCAGGTGAGGTTGAGCCTGTCGCTGTTGCAAGTGATCCCTGGGCAAGTCTGGATGACGCTTACGTCCTCCCGATTCACCGTTTGGACATCGCCATGGTCTCGACGGCCCGCGAGTCTCCTGATGAGATGACCGCGACCGCCCGCGCCAGCACCAGTGGCCCAGCAGGATCTGGTAGCCCCAATGCAGTTTCCAACACAGTCTCTCCCGTGGACGATCCCTCCTCGAGTGGAGAGGATATGGAAGACGCACCCCCATCCTTTGAGGAGGGCGTCCCCTCCACGGTCGATGAGTTAATACAGGTGAACCTTGGAACCGAGGCCGATCCAAGACCCACATTGGTCAGTGCCGCCATGCCCTCTGAGGAGTGACAGCAGTACGTGGACTTTCTCAGGCAGCACCGTGATGTGTTCGCTTGGGGCTATGACGAGATGCCGGGGCTAGATCCTCAGGTAGCCGTCCACCGCCTTGGTCTCCCGGCGAACCATCGCGGGTTCAAGCAGCCTCCCAGGAAGATGCACTCGTCCCACGGTGCCATGGTTGAGGCCGAAGTTGACAAGCTTATCAAAGCCAACTTCGTGAGGGAAGTTCAGTACCCCAAATGGCTGGCCAACATTGTGCCGGCCCGGAAGAAGAACGGGCAGATCAGAGTCTGCATCGACTTCCGCGATCTCAACCGCCACTGTCCGAAGGATGATTTTCCCCTTCTAGTGACAGAGCTGTTGAATGACGCCACGGCAGGGTTCCAAGCCCTCTCCTTCATGGATGGATACTCCGGATATAACCAAATTCGGATGGCCCCTGAGGATGAAGAGTTCACTGCCTTCAGGGCCCCCCAAGGTACCTTTTGCTACCAGGTCATGCCCTTCGGCCTGAAAAATGCAGGTGCCACCTATCAACGGGCGATGCACCGCATATTCAAGCCAATCCTCGGCACACTGGTGGAATGCTACGTCGACGACTTGGTTGTCAAATCGCGCCAGCGTCAGGACCATCTCAAAGATCTTGAGAAAGTGTTCGGCTTCCTCCGGTCTCGCTGCCTGAAGTTGAACCCGTTGAAGTGTGCCTTTGGGGTCACCTCCGGAAAGTTCCTTGGATTTGTGGTAAGATACCGGGGTATTGAGATCGACCCAGAGAAAATCAGGGCGATTAGCCAGATGCCTCCCCCAGGTACCATCCGGGAACTGCAAGGGTTCCAAGGCCACTTAGCCTATATACGCCGATTCATCGCGAATCTGGCCGGCAAGTGTAAGCCCTTTTCTCGGCTCATGAAGAAAGGTGCCACCTATGTATGGGATAAAGAGTGTCAGACCGCTTTCGAGGAGATCAAGCAGTACCTGCTTCAACCTCCGGTTCTGATGCCGCCTGTATCCGGGAAGCCGCTGGTCCTCTATGTGACCGCCCTGGAATGATCCCTGGGTGCCCTTCTCGCCCAGAAGAACAACGAGGGAACAGAGAATAGCCTCTATTACCTCAGTCGCATGCTCCTCGATGTGGAAGATAGGTATTCCCCCATCGAGAAGAGCTGCCTGGCGCTCGTATTTGCCGTACAGAAATTGTGGCACTACTTGCAGCACCATGAGGTACAGTTGGTTTCTCGGGTAGACCCGTTGAAATATATCCTGAGCCGGCCTATGTTGACTGGCCGTCTAGCACGGTGGGCTGTGATTCTCCAGCAGTTCGACATCAGGTATGTGTCTCAGAAGGCCATCAAAGGGCAAGCATTGGCAGACTTTCTGGAAGCTCACCCGACCTCCGCGGATCAGCCGCTGGATCTAGGCTTTCCTGATGAGACCATTCTCTCAGTTGACCGAGTCGATCCATGCTGGTAGATGCACTTTGACGGTGCCTCCCGGAGCCCCACCGGTAGAAGACTTGATGATCCTAAGCTCAACAGAGTGGGCTTGGGCATCGTCTTCATTACCCCGGAGCGAGCCGTGCTGCCATACTCTTTCCTGTTGTCAGAGGGTTGTACCAACAATGAGGCGGAATAATACCATGCCCTCATCACCGGCCTCGAGTTAGCTCTCGAGATCGACGTGCCACGTCTGTGTGTGAAAGGGGACTCCGAGCTGGTCGTTAAGCAGATCAATGGCGACTATGTTGTCAGGAAGCCGGAACTTGTGCCATTGTTGGAGTGCACCCTCCTTCTGATGGCCCGGTTCCCTTCTCGGCCAAAAATAGTCCATATTCCCCGGTCGCAGAACGGTCGAGCAGATGCCTTGGCCAGCCTTGCCGCGTCACTTGCGGAGCCTGAACAGGACAACCTGATCGTCCGCGTGACGCGCCGCAGGCTCATCACTCCTGTTATCTCGGAGGAAGATCGCGGTCCGTTGGTAAGTAATCTCACCACGGTTTCCCCTATGCCCGGAGCCCTGAGTACCCCAGATATGACAGTCGGATCAGCCCCTGATTGGAGGACGCCTTTGGTTGAGTACCTCCAACATGGCATTCTTCCATCGGATCGGGCCGAGCGTGAGCGAGTTCGACGCCGCGCATCGCAGTTTGTCCTCCAGAGCGGTCCCGGCCTGGAGCAGGTCCTCTACAAACGCGGATTCGATGGTGTTCTCCTCCGTTGCCTTCAGGGAGTTGAGATCCCACGAGTCATGCAAGAGGTTCATGCCGGTTCATGCGGCGCCCACCAGACTGGACCGAAGCTGTCCCACCAGATTCGGAGTCTGGGGTCTGGACGTTGTGGGACCTTACCCACCGGCGACAGCTCGCCAGTGTCGGTTCATTCTGACCGCCACAGACTTCTTCTCCAAATGTACAGAGGCGATTCCGCTCAGAGAGGTCAAATCCTGTTCGATCGCTGACTTCGTGACCTCCAACATCATCTATCAATTTGGAGTGCCTCACGCTATCCTCACGGATAACGGAACCAATTTCCGAGCAGCCGAGTTGAAGAAGTTGTACGCCAAGTATAACATTCGCTCGAACCATACATCTCGCTATCATGCACAGGCGAATGGACAGATCGAGACGTTTAACAAAACCCTCTCTAACATTCTGCAAAAGATGGTTGGTCAGAACAAGAAGAGTTGTCCGGACAAGCTCCCCAACGCCCTCTGGGCTTATCGGACGACGACTCGCAATTCCACCCAGATGTCCCCTTATTCCCTGGTGTATGGAGCTGAGGTCGTCCTGCCCATCGAGATCCAGTTACCGTCCTTGCGCACTGCGGTCTACGACTAGAAAGCGCCGGACAGAGTTGCTGAAGCCCGTCTAGTCGAGTTGGAAGCACTGGATGAGAATAGACTTCGCCCTTTGCAAAACTTGGAGAGGCATCAAAGCAGAATGGCTCGAGCTTTCAATAAGAAGGTTCGCCTCTGCTCCTTCCTGCAGGGTGATCTAGTGCTAGCCCTAAGAGCACCGATGATCCCCGGCCGGAAGCCGCCCAAGTTGGAGCCCAAGTGGGAGGGACCTTTTGTTGTCCACAAGGTCTATCCCAATGGCGCGTACTCCCTAGCGACTATGGATGGTGAGCGTGTCACTCCTCCCACCAACGCTAGGTTCCTCAAGCAGTACTTTGTCTGAGTGTACCAACGTCCAGCATGACGTTAAACTGCACATTTGTCCAGCATGACGTTAAACTGCACATTCGTCCCGCATGACGCTAAACTGCATACGTCCTGCACGACGTTAAACTGCATACGTCCAAGCTGCACGACGTTAAACTGCCTAGCATATCGTCCGTGCTGCAAGACGTTAAACTGCCAAGTGTTTCGTCCTGCATGACGCTAAACTGCACTACGTCCAAGCTGCACGACGTTAAACTGCCCAGCGTATCGTCCTGCATGACGTTAAACTGCCCCTCAAGAACTACGTGCGGCTTGATTCCCATCCTTATGGGATACATAGGACCGTCTGGACATTCATGTTTCAGGACCATCCCCATCCTTTGGGAATTTCCATCCCATCTCGGGCCCTTGGCCCAGTTGCCTCCGGGTGTGCGGCGTATGGTGTGAACGCGGGGCTATGCCCTCATTCACGTCGGTTTGCTCGCCACGCTGTACGCCCCCCACGTTTGGGGATGCCTTCTGCTCCCCCCTTCTTTTCTCATCCTGCATGACGTTAAACTGCACTTCAAGAACTACGTACGGCTTGATTCCCATCCTTATGGAATACGTAGGACCGCCTGGACATTCATGTTTCAGGCCCAGCCCCATCTCCCGGGAATCTCTATCCCGCGTCGGGCCTCTGGCCCAAGTTCCCCTCCTTTTTGTGCGAGGCGTATCGCGTGAGCGGGGGATTATGCCCTCATTCGCGTTGGTCTACTGGCCGCGCTGTACGCCTCCCCCCATGTGTGGGACCACCTCACACCTCTCATCGTCCTGCATGACGTTAAACTGCCTCTCAAGAACTACGTATGTCTTGATTCCCATCCTTATGGGATACGTAGGACCTCCTGGACGCTTGTGTTTCAGGTCCAGCCCCGTCTCTTGGTTGATCACGGGGATCTGCCCTCTTTTGGTTGCTCTCAGGGTGAGTCATCCGACCCTTTTCGGTGATCTGTTAACATGTTTTGGGTACTTCGGTCTATGACTCGTAGTGTCAGATTCAATCTCGACAGGTCCTGTGTTGCTTGTCAGGCCTCGCACTTCCTCTTGTTCGAGCCTTCACTCAAAGGGATCCTCGTTAGCGGTTTGGGTACGATTCCTCAGTGCTCTCCTACCACTCCGAGTCGATTTACCAGCGGGTCTTGGGCCGCAAATCGATATGAATCCTGCGATTGAGCGGTTGATGCTCGTTTGCTTGCCCCTTCTTAGGCTGACGTGATCTGATGTTGTGTTGCAAATATGGTCAGCAACGTCCTTGATCGCCATGTCGGCTCTTTCAGGCTCTGAACATTGGTTGCGCAGTCCTCATCACACTCCGCCTTTGTGCGTTGTAGTGGAATCTTGACACTCTTCATAATGACCTTCAGTACACCTCTACATGTTAGGCAGACCAACCAGGGTAATGATGTCGTTCGAGGCTCCCATGATCTGAGCACCAAGGATATATGTGGATGTCCTCCCTAAGGGCCATGCGTAGCTGGACCCTCGTCCCCATAAGGAGGAAGGAGTCGCCCGAACAATCGCGTTCTGGGCCCAGTATATCTGGAGGCTAGCATCTCTGCCCCTCCGGTGATGGACATACGCAGGCCCCGATCCCAAGACTCTTCTCTTGGAATCGTGCGTGACTGCAGGGCTGGGTATGTTCCCACCCCCGCCGTGTCCGCCATACCGCAACAAGCGGATTCCTCCATGGTCCGAACCACACGACCATAAACTGTGTTGTCTGGTCCTACCACACGACCGTAAACTGTGATCGTCTTGGCCGCCCGACGAGAAACGGCACTGCATCGTGATGTCCTCCTCAGGGGACACTCATGTTGGGCGCTGGTTAATAACCACGTCATTCATCAATGCCTTCCGTGGCTTGATTATTGTGGAGACGCTAGAGATTTCTCAATCACAGGCATGTCGCCGCACAAAGAAAAACCATTCATCTTTAAGGACAAACAAGAAATATCAAATGCCGCTCCTTCTGTGTGCGAGGGTCAGACCCGCACTCTTCCCCGCGCTGGTGCCCGATTGTGTTGTGCCGCGCTTCAAGAACTACGTGTGGCTTGATTCCCATCCTTATGGGATACGTAGGAACGCCCGGATGTTTGAAGCATCGGGTCCAGCCCCCCACCTCTTAGAGATTCCCCCTTCTCTGGGGAATCCGCCGCCTTCAAGTCACCCTCAAGGCGTGTTCCCCGACCCCTTGCAGTGGTCCACCGGTGTCAAGAGTACTCTGGTTTATTGCCAGGAGGGTCAGGATCCGCTTGGTCAGGTTTCCTCCACTTTTCAGGCTTCGTGCTCCCTTTCATTCGGACCCATTGTCTACGCCCTGGGTGGAGCCCCCGTGAACGGTTCGGACACAATGCCTCAGTGCTCTCCCACCGACTCGGGCCGGTACCCCCAATGGCCTCGGGCAGCAAATCGATATGAATCCTGCGATTGAGCGGTCGATGCTCGTTTGCTGCCTCATTCCACCAACGGTTAGTGCGATATTGATGCTGCTTTTCCGCCACGGTCGGCAGTACTCCCATATCGTTACTCTGGTGCCCCCAGTTCTTGAGTGAATGGCCGCATGATTCACATTTTCCACCTCCCATTCTGACCAGGCGAAACCTCGACACTCTTGACACTATCCCTCAGTGCATCTTCGCATATCCAGGGGATAGGACCACGATGTGGCGTACTTTGAGGTCCTTATGGTCCGAGCTCTAAGACCTTAAACTAAGATCTCTCCTTATGGTCCGAGCTCTAAGACCTTAAACTAAGATCTCCCCTTATGGTCCGAGCTCTAAGACCTTAAACTAAGATCTCTCCTTATGGTCCGAGCTCTAAGACCTTAAACTAAGATCTCTCGTTATGGTCCGAGCTCTAAGACCTTAAACTAAGATCTCCCCTTATGGTCCGAGCTCTAAGACCTTAAACTAAGATCTCTCCTTATGGTCCGAGCTCTAAGACCTTAAACTAAGATCTCTCCTTATGGTCCGAGCTCTAAGACCTTAAACTAAGATCTACCCCTATGGTCCGAGCTCTACGACCCTAAACTAAGATCTCCCCTAAACGGGATTCTACGTCCTGCATGACGTTAAACTGCACTCTCAGAACTACGTATGGCTTGATCTCCAGCCTGATGGAGTACGTAGGAACGCCCGGGCATCTCAACTCGGGTCCAGCCTCAGGGATCGTTAAGCCCCGCCCGTCCTCGTCGCCGGCCGTCTGGCCTGGCTTCTGGTAGAGTGGTGCAGTTGTGATATTCTCCCCGATTCAGCTCGGGATGCCCCACTGCAATGGTGGGAAGCGACGGTTTCCTCGTCAAAGAGGTGCTGTCTGAGAATTGGGGTGACTCACGGCCAGATTAGTGCATCCGCCTAATACGCTTTCCCCACGGTGGCGCAATTTTGAGATCGTTGGATTCTGTCCGAACAAATCGTCACTTCGCCCCACGCTTCGCATGCCCTGTTGATCTGGATTTCCACCCTTGTGTCTGAAGGAACCCCCAAAGCGGTATTCATGATGACATGTGGTCCGCCTCCTGCAATATTGCAGTTGTTATGGTCGATCCACTGTCCGCCTACCGTCTTGGGCATTTCCTGGAAGGCCGACCGTTGTGGATGTCCGGATTCGGGACACGCGATTCACCCTTTCTCATTTCCCTATGTTCGGATAAAATCTCAACGCCCCTAGCATTGTCCCGCTCGTGTGTTGGAACAAGTTGGGGGGATGATACACTGATTAGGCTTGAGGTCTCCTTTCCTAGGAATGACCTCCCTCTTTTCTCCAGCGATCCAGGCCCAACTATGGATGCCTGATGCTTGGTTAACGCTCCCGCAAGACAGTGAATTGTGGTTGATCATGTTAAGCCAAAAGATGCAGATAAATATATTGGTTCATACAAATGGATCAAGGTAGCAGAAGCAAAATGTTCTGGGAGTGGCAAAACAATGCCCCTAGGGATTAGCGTGCTGAATGAGTCTTTCTAATGCCGCTACCCTTTGGCTGGTGGCCTCCAGAGCTGCTTCTCGCTCTCTGCGTGCCCTCTCTTCGTCGGCGGTCGCAGCACGCAGTTCGTCGATTCTGGCCTGTGCATGCTCCCGCTCGACCTGAATTGTGACCATCTGTTGGCCCGCCTCCGTCAGCTGTACCTGGGCGTCAACTAGCTGGGCTGCTAGTTGCTCCACAAGCTCGGTACACGTTGCGACGAAGGCCTCCTTCTCTGCCGCCTGCCCTTCGAGGCGCCGGACTTCCTGCTCCGCCGCGAGGAGCGCCCGCGTGCTCTCCGACATGTCCCGACTTTGTGTGACGTCGGCACGCCGGCAGCTCTCGCGCATCTTTTCGGCCATGAAATCACGGACCGTCAGATGGAGGCGTTGAGCATCAGCTCCCCCGGCACACAGGAAGCGCAGCCAGGTTTGAAGTGATCCCATGCGCCCCAGCCACTCCGATGGGTCTCGCTTGAGGAAGCGCTGGATGCACTTCCACCCCCTGCGGCGCGTTATCCGGCTCTCCTCGACCACCTCCGCGTCTGAGTCGTCCATCTCATCGGGGTCGGCAGGCCGGTAGGCAGGGAAGGCAGCCAGCAGGTCTACTGCAGGGTCCGCCCCTGGGAGGTCCTCATGAGGGATGGGTTCCCCAACATCCGGGCGAACTTCTTCTCTCTCCCCAGCGGCGCTGACACCCTCGTCAGCCCCCGACCTCTCTCCGACATCAGCACCGCCGGCGTCCGCAGCCCCCTGATCAGCAGTTGGTGGGGCCGGCTCGGTTTGGGAAGTCTGTTCCGGAGCAGGCGGCATGTCCACCACTGGTCCACTCATAGATGGCCCGGGTTCGGCAACCCGACGAGCCTCCAGTCCTGAGATCACTGCGCGGGGCATGCCATGGTTAGTCATGGATCGTCAATGGAAAGCACCAGCAGTAAAGCAAGGAGACTTACGGGAGGTCAGAGCGTCATCTTCCGCTATCCCGGCCGCCGCAGGAACAGTTGCAGCAGGGGGCCCTTCCGCGCCTGTCAATTCGATAATGGGTGCCTGGCCCCCGCCTTGTCCTGCTGGCGCCCCTCCTACTCCCGCTGAGGATGCCTGACCAACATCCGTGTGCTCCTGAGAAAGATGGATAAATGGGTTAGAAGATGCATAAGAGAATGGATGAAGCAGATTGAGTAGGGATAGAAGCGGACCTCGAGGAGCTCAGTGACATCAACATTGTCAGAGCCGGCCACCTCGCAGCTCTCCCGTGGACTCCTCTAATGGGATCTTCCCTCGGAGCCTTCATCCTCCCCCATTTCCTCCTCTTCCTCAGAGTTGTTGCTACTGTCGTCTTCTTCTGGCGGCATCTGTTCTGGAGCGGGCTCTAGACCGAGCATCACCTTCACCAGAAGGGATGGCTCCGCACGCTGACCACGTTGGCGCGTGTAATCGTCCATGGCCGTCAGATACGCATACTGCCGGTTGAAGTCCACCCTGTCGGCAATATGGAGGCGCCCGACCTTTGGCAGATGGATTCCTTCTCTGAGAATCTTTCGCCAGATGGCGTCGGTCCCCAGTGACTGCCGCAGGGTCATCCAGGCCGACCACAGCGCCGGGAAGACTGCATCGTGGGAGGTTTCGAGCAGACGTCTCACCTGCTTCCCGGGCCGCTCTTCGACCACCGCGCGTGCCCCCTCTCTGGGCGCCGAGGTCGTGGCGGCAGCTCGCGATGTGCCCGCCGCCGAAGTCCCTGCCCGCGCCGGCTCCGCTGCTTGGCGCGCCTCCGTTCTCCCCCGTGTGGCGGCGCCTCGCCTCCTCCCTTGACGCCCGGTCTCCGCACGGGTAACCTCGAGCCGCCGAACTGGCTTCCGTAGAAGCCCCTCGGGGTACGCGATGGCCCAGTGTTCGGCGTACTCGGTTGCCAAGCCTGCGTCAACCCCGGTAGGAGGGAGAGTGATGACGTCGCCAGAGCCGAAAGCGGCAAACATCAGCCACATCTGGCGAAGGACGCAAGGGTTCGTCTCCTCCTGGACGGCAGTGAATACCCTCTTCGGCATCCGCTGAAGGCACCCGAACTGCCTGGCGAACCGGGTTGGCACGTAAGGCTCGCAGATCACCTTCCCGTCGATCCGAGCCACGAGCACCCCGCCCCACATGTTCAGGAAGTATTCGTGTTGCTCCAGCGGACCCTGCCCATTGTCGATCATCTGGCCGACGGGAGTGGGGAACGGACTGAAGTTGAAATTGGCATGATTTCCAATCCGAATCCTCACGCCCTCCTCACTTAGGGTCATCGGAGCGACCCCCGCGATGTTCAGCAGGGAGGGTCGCAGGCCGTTGCCCGGAGGAATGATGGCGTTCGGAAACGTGTACCCACCGAGGTGAGCATCCACCTAGCCGTGGAAGAACTGAAAGGGCCCACAGATCCTTCGTGGAGACCCCCCTCGTGAGATGCGTCCCAGGATGGCATACAGCCTCGCCAGCATTGGGACCCCGAGGTTGTATCTTTTGTTGGCGGCCATTGCGCCCGCCACCGCCAGTGTCTCCGGGCGAACGCCCATTCTCGCGTCCCGCACTGGCAGGAGCCACCCACTCAGAAAGGCGGCCAGGAACGCCGCGTACCGGACATTTGGGTCACGGGCCTCGATGACGCGGTACCCCCATGAGCGGTAGTCGCCCGTCTCCAGGACCCGCCAGTACGACCCGTTCCGGCTCCTCTGAGCTGCGGTCGGGCACCGCTTCCCCCTGCCTGGCATCTTGACCGCCGGGTCATGCTCCAAGAACTGGCCGAACCACTCCTTGTAGGCTATGTCCTTCTGGAAGTCCTTGATCCCGAGCCGCTACGTAGCCAGGTCAAGCAGATGCCAGGTCAGAATAGGAGTCTGTGACCTGTCTTCCCAGGTGTTCTTCGGTGGCAGGAACTCATCGTATTGGTAGCCCTCCAGCGGGATACCTCCGATGCAGTGGATGTCCCAGAGACCGATGCCGACCTCCCCATGGTGAAGATGGAAGGTGTTGGTATCCGGAGACCAGCGGGTGAACAGCTCCGGCCCGAGCTCGGACTGCTGGTAGAAGTGGAACTGCGACGTCCACACCGCCTCAAATAGGCCGATGTACCGCAGCTCCTCGGCGAAGTGATCGCAAGTGTGGCGTACCCAGAACGCCCAGGCCCACTCGCTGGTGAAATTGCCCCCAGACCGCAAGTCCCAGTCCTTCAGCCAGCCCTTGGTGTCTTCAGTGACACTCTGGCGATATGTGCTCGAGTAGAGGGCTGGAGAATTCTCCGCAGTAGGCTCACCTCCGTCAATGGTTCGCGTCCTCGGGTTCAGGACATAGACGTCCAAGTTCCTGGTCTCCCTGGCAGGATGCCCATTGTTGGTGATGTTATAGCGGGGAAGCTCGTCCTCCCGAGTCACCCAGGTCCGTAGCGCATCAACCTCGAACCCTGGCACCGGAACCTCATCTAGGATGCCGAAGTTCCAGAGCGGTAGGTTGTCCGATAGTGGATATGTCTTCTGGGCCGGCGTCAGTAAGTCGAACAGGGATTGATTGTTGGAAACAATCTCCTTGGCTCTGTAAACCTCCTCGTTCGCCGCCATCTCAGCTCTGCGAGTGGCGGCGTCCCCCTCATTTCCTTGATGCGCGGCCATCTCAGAAGTTTCGGGAGTTGTGCGGGCTAAGGGATGAAGCATGCGGGATCGGACGAGGCTGGTAGAGAAGTTTGATGGTTGGCGCGCAATCCAAGTGGACGGCGCGCAATTGGGAAGAATGTCGCGCAAAGTTCCGGGTTTTTGCGCAAAGGCAGGCGAATTCCGGATGGTTTTGCGCGCCGATCGGGCGAATTTCGCGACCGGAAAAGGCAATTTCGCGCACGAGAGCGTTGAAGCTTATCGCGCGGAAAGCCTGTGTACGGAACGCGGAACCCTGGACCCCTATTTATAGACGAGTCCGGGATTCCGCGCCGCGCGGAACGCTCGATTGCACGACCGCGGCGGCGAATTGCGCGCCCGGCGCCCCTTTTTGCGCGCCTAAGTCCCGCGCAGCCCAGGACTTCGGCATTCCGGCGTCTCCCTCGGAACCCGATCGTTGCGGCCTCTCGCCGATCCGATTCCGAGGGGGGGCTTTTGTAGACGCCGGAAAAGTCTGTTGTTCCCAAACGAAGCTCCGGATGCGGAAATCGAAGTGATATTTGGAGTCAGAGGCACGTTCCGGAGGGCCCGGAGGACTTGCGCGAAATTTCAGAGGCCCGCGCGCAAAGTTGAGTCGCGGCGCGCAATCCTCCCGGGATGCGCGCAATGCGCTGGGCCGGCGCGCTATTTTGCGCGCCCGCGGCCTGCGCGACGCCCTTGCGCGCCGGGTCCTGATTCCGCGCCCGCGAAGGGAATTCCGCGCCCGAGACCGGATTCCGCGCCCGGGGTTGCCTATAAATATAAGGCGACCCCCGACGTTTTGAAGGTTGCCAGAATCGGAAGCGTCGCTCGTTCGCGCAATCCAACCCCTTCCGCGCGCAATGCCGATCTTCAGGTAACCTCCTTTCTTTCGCGCAATAGAGCCTTGGGGTTCGCCTTCGCACGCAATCCCCTTGGCTCCTTTCCTTTGAATAATCCTTAACCCGAAGGCCTTTGCGCGCAAAAGAAGCCTCTTGCGCACAATTTCCCCCGGGTGCGCGCAATCCAGCCCGATTGCGCGCACCCCCCATGTTCAAAGTGGCCATTCGTTAGAGAATGAACCGTTGCCCCCGCGTGCTACCCGAAGCCCGGTGCGCGCAATCTCAATCATCCGCGCGCAAAGGGCTGGCCCGATTGCGCGCCAGCCCGCCATTTTGCGCGCCGGCCTGCTGTTTTGCGCGCAAAGCTCCTCTTTTGCGTGCAAACCGCCAGGGTCGCCCCCCTTGACCCCCTGAGGGTACCCGCCTGCGTGGCGCCCGATGATCTTCATCCTGGGTGCCCGCACCGTGCGTTGTCTTTCCGTGCGGCCCTCCAGGCTCACGCGAAGTGACACGGACCCATCGGCGGCAACCTACGTCCAGCATGACGTTAAAATGCACATACGTCCAGCATGACGTTAAACTGCACATACGTCCAGCATGACGTTAAACTGCACATACGTCCAGCATGACGTTAAACTGCACATACGTCCAGCATGACGTTAAACTGCACATACGTCCAGCATGACGTTAAACTGCACATTCGTCCCGCATGACGCTAAACTGCATCCGTCCAACATGACGTTAAACTGTACTACGTCCAAGCTGCACGACGCTAAACTGCCTAGCCCCTATCGTCCGTGTTGCAAGATGTTAAACTGCCAAGCACCTTCGTCCTCAACACACGACGTTAAACTGTACTTCGTCCGGCAAGACGTTAAACCGTCCGCTTCGTCCTCAACACATGACGTTAAACTGTACTTCGTCCGGCAAGACGTTAAACCGTCCGCATCACCCGATCCCGTGCCTCGCACGCAGGGTCCCCCCCGGTTTGGATGTGGCCCCCACCCGCTCGTCTCTGCAGGGATGTCGGGATTTCCCCTCTTTAGGGACGATTTAATGGGAGCGGATTTTCCCTACGGGGGTAGGGTATTACAAACCCCTAGTTTCTTGTGGGGGGCTGCACATGTGTATCTCCATTGCACCTCCCCACTGCCGAAGCGAGTAGAGGGTGTGACTGGGATCGAGGTGCCTTCTACTTTCGGTCCAAGTCCCTTCCAACTGAGCTTTGCCGCATCCGGGCTGCCTCAAGTGCGTAAGTCCTGACAGAATGAACTACGTGGACTTTGTTCCCTGTCTTCTAAACAGGGTACGTAAGAAGCCTCCCTGAGGTTCAAGCCCACCACTTGGTCGTCCCGGTCGTATTCACGTCGGTTCGTCCATCAGTGGACCCCTCCAGGGTTCACGCTTGCGTCGATTCACCTATGAATCTGCCCCTGTGGGAGACTGCCCGTGTGTAACTCCACCGTGCCTCCCCACAGCCCCCTTTTTCCATTTCTCCTTTTATCGTCCAGCATGATGTGAAACTGTGATCCACCCGGCCGTTCCATCCCCCTCTGTGCGAGGTGGTTCGGTTCAATCCTCCGCCCGGCGGCCTCGACCCCTTCGTGAGTCGGCTTGCCGACGTCCAGCATGACGTTAAACTGTATACCCGAACTACGTTGACTTTGATCCATGCTAACGCGCGGTACGTAGGAAGCCTCTACGGGGTCTAAGCTCTTCACTCCATCATCCATCCTGATCCTTACCCGGGCCGCCACATCCCGGTGGGGTCATGCCACTTCACTCCACTCCATATCACTTGGGAAGCCACCCATGCGTTGGCCCCAGTGTCGGAGGTTCCCCGCAAGGGGTTCTGTCATCTGATCCACTCTTCGTGTTGATCGGTCCGATGCCGTCCCCGCTGGACGTTAAACTCGCGGCATACCCCGTGTTAAACATGGGAAGCTGAGGAAAACCTCAGGGGACACAGTTCCCCGCACCCAGTGCGGGATGCCTCAGGCCATCATGCCTTCGAGAAGACCTATTAGGGATGGAAGACAGACGTGCAGAGCCGCAGTGTTATGACACGCCCCCAGCACCCAGAGCCACCCGGCCTCCTCACCGCAGGTTGCTGCCCCGACCAGACTCCTTGGAGCGTCCGGGCGGAAGCAGCGTAATTAACCGGTGTCCATGAAGATATGGCGCCGGGAACGAGATTCACGAGCATGTCTTAAATCTATGAGGGAGACCCAGATTAGGCGACGAGTTCCGAGGAGACGTCCAAGGAAGGAGGAGCCGACATCCCATCATCCCGGTTTCGATCAAGGAGCAGACGCCCCTGAATAAGGGACGGATGCCGCCCGCCTTTAGAAAGCGGGACTGCGGGACCACAAGCCGCGCGCCCATCCCCTCGGGTTGACGGGTGCACGCGCGAACGCGTCCGGGCGGAACAGCGTAACCTGACGCACATCCGCACCAAAACAGTTATAACTAAATAACTTATTTAAAACCATTATAAAGGATATTTTTACACTTTCATCTAAAATCATATGTGAGGTATGTGATTTGTTAACTCTATTTCCATTCATTAGGTTAAACTTATACTTCATTGATTATGTCGTGATATGATTATTAGTGTAATTAACATTGATTATTGTCGGTTTTATATCCTCTTGTTTTATGTGTACTTTCATTTTTTTAAAATAATCAATTCATGGATTAATCCGAAATTCAATTATATGGTTGTTGTAAATGATTTCATCATAATTTACATTCCATTGAGAAATAATTATTATTATGCACCAATTTAATACAATGTGGTGTATATAATAACCCCTTGAAATTTAATATAATGGATCATTCAAACTTCATTTTTTGTTATGTTTATTTTTGAATCCTATTATCCTAGTGGTTTTGAAATTAAAATTACCATGTGGTGATGTTACAATGTAGTATAACTTTTTTATGTGATTGTTAACAATCCCTTTAAACAATCACATTATTATAATCATTTTTTTGGACGATAAATTTTTCTAAAATATCCTTATTATTGAGTGATGGCTTTTATTATTTCTTATACGAAATATATTTTTACATATGGTTTTTAATTTTAATGTTGTTTGATTAATTTGGAAAATATTGATATATCTATATAATTTACACTATACAGATTATTAATGATGAGGAATATTTATTGAGGTATTAAATAGATCGTTCAATATGAAATAATTTTTTGTAAATTATGTCACATGTGGGGAATGATTTATATACCCCCTTGATGAATTGATAGTTCTAATGGGACAAATCTATTGGAAAAATTATAGTGGACTCTATATGTAGTTTTAATCTATCCTATGATAGGTCATAATAGTAGAAGTATCTGGTTTCCTAAGATCATGGTGCCCAATAATTATGAACATACATCATTTAGAATTTAATAATTATTATCCATGTTCTATTTTTATGATATTATATCTAAATTTAATACATTCATAGTTATTTATAAACTATTAAGTTAGTTCAGTTATTTTTTATTCCATATTAATTATACCTTATATTATCATGATATTCAGGTTATTTAAATAGGATGTGTTTTCAATTATTTATCTTTACGCATTTCTTTTATTAACATTGATTCAGGATAGCTTTCAATGTACTTGAATGTTACTAAGAATGTGAGTTGAATATTTTTTTTCCTTTACTAAGATATGATGAATAGATCATTGAATGAGTTTTCATGGATTTAAATTGTTGTTTATTGTAATTTACTATGTTTGGTTTTCTTTTTCCAATGTTAAATTAGTATCATGTATGTATATATTTCTAAAAAACATACTTGACTAAACAGTCCTTTAGGATTCAACCCATTGTATCTCTATTAATATGAGAAAAGTATACAACATCATTAAGTTACAGGGGTTGGATTAATTGCAATGAATACCTATTAAAATCCTAAAATATGTTTATACATCAATGCTGAAATGTGAATTTACAACATTGAGATTCATCCATTAGATCCTTCATAAAATATTATACCGAAGGAATTGATACATTGTTCCAGGAACTTATTGTTCTATTATAATTAATGTTGATCTATGGGACAATTTTGACCTTCTTTTGTAGTTCTACATATTTCTCCTTTCCATATTTAATCTACACATGGATAGATGGATTCATAGTAATTTTAGAAATAAAATATTTCTCCCCATACTTGTTGATTCCAGGATCTATACAATTAATTTCCAAATAGTGTATCTTTTTTATCCTTATCATATATATGATAGAATAATTATTTCCAAATAGAGGATCTTCCACCTTGTTTGCATTATCATTATTGTATTGTATTATACAGTCATAATATTTAGTTATATCCAACTATCTTCTTCCGGACATGTTCATCTGTTTTTGAATAAAAATATACTTTAACTTTTTTGACCATTATATATGTCACATCAATATATATTAATATAATGTGTCCATATCATTAATGAAAATTTTCTACAAATAACACCAAATCATGAGTAGGGTATGCTTTCCTAGGATCCAAAAATAGTCCAAATACATAATCTATAACCATATCATTATACATGAGTATTCATCCCAGTCCTTTTATTTATAGCTCACTATAGATTGCAAACCCATACCCATTTTAGTGTATTATAAGAACACATGCACTGACTAGCCATCAACATAGTTCCTTAAAACACTCCTTGCATTCATACATCTGAAGGAAAATTGATCCCTTCTGAGTTAATTAAAATTGTGTAATCAATATCAATAAAAACATTATCCAAAACACACCAAAATTATCCATCCACATCATCTAAAATATAGTTGTAATTCTTAGTGGATAGTACAGTCTAATGTCCAATAACATCAATATTTCATGTGTCTACTAATATATTGTTACATGGGATTTTATGACCTATGAATGAAACTTTCGGAAGATAAAATTCATAGTAAATTTTTCTTAAATCTTCTCCTTCCATATGGTCTTTAGTATAATTCTAAAATGGTCTCCCATATTTTCCATTCAAATCGAATAAATAATAACATAATATATAATGAGAACAAAAAATTATCAATGTAATCTCTAAATACTATATTTATTGAATACATGAATATAGTGGGATAATTTGAGACATAAAATTAAATTACTACAAATTAATTGTGCTTATACCTTGTACAGAATGATTTATTGTGTATATCCACCTACATGAACATCAACTAATGATATTCAAAATTAAAATCAATCTTGGAAAAGTATCTATGAAGTTGACCAAACAAGTCACTGGTATAGGGTAGAGGATACTTTTTCTTGATAGTGATATTTTTATGTTCTTAATAATCATTGAAATCTATCAATGATCCTTCTTTCTTCTATAAAAATAGAACCGGTAGACCCCAACAGGATGCACATGGATGAAAGAATCCATTTTCATGGTTCTCCTAGAGTTTCTTCCATAAATATTTCAAATCAATATTGTCCCTTCTTTATTCTATTTTCAAAATATTTGTAAAACCAGGTATGTGATCTATTGAAAACCCATATTCATGATTTTTTTGGAAGACAAGGATTTTATTCCATAAATACAATAATAAATCCTTCACAACAGATAGATCATTGATGTTGAGTTTCTACACAACCATCTGATGTGAAGTGATATATCGAATTGGAATCATGATCAATATGATGGAAGTAAATACCATCATAAATTCATTTTTTTCATTTAACATAGAGTCAATCATATGTTAGTTTATAATATCAAATGTAACATCCATTCTTTAATTGAATTTGTGATTTATTTAAATAATTATTGTCCATGACTAAAATTACATTGAATTCCAATAGAAGGGGAATGATATGACTTCCAGGAATCACATTCCCATAGATAAAAACCTTAGAAAACTAATAGACTTTGAAATCATTCATCATACCTTTACTGATAATTAGTATCAATGATTATAACCCCCATCACTTGAAGGCCAACATCTATTATTCCCAATTAGTATGATATATTTATACCATAGAACAGAACATTGATATTACTCTCACTGTATCTATTTGTTATAAATATATACTAGTACCTTCTATGAACCTTTGATATGAAAAATAATATATGGAAAATACTATCAATATAGTGGATGCATAAGTATATACAATTTTATATAAAGGCAATGACATGTATATTTATATAACTATAAACGTGTTGTGATAATCAAATTACATCTCATGTTGGAAATAGGGAACCCTCATTCTACATTTATTTAAAACAATCACAAAAAAATAACATCCTTATGTATCTCACCAAATCCCATAATCCTTTTTAGATCATTATTTCAATCTAGGAAGGCTTTAGTATAATCCTAAATTGGTGGTCTGAAGAATAGGTAAAATTTTAAACTATTGTTTTTTTGATTTACATATTCTTATCAATCCATTAAATATTACACAATTTTGATTATATAATAACACTAGTATATTCCATTTTATTAGATGATATTATTTTAAGGTGATAACTTAAATCAATATACTCTTCCTTCAAAAGGGATTCAAAATAGTCGATTGTGTGTATGGCGAATAAACCCCTCGGTAATAGATGTTATAATTTTTCTATCTCCAACTTTCACAACTAGAAATAATAATTGATTTATCATTTATATATTTTATATATGATATTATTAAACATTTGGAATTATAATAACACATATAACTTCTTAGCTTCAAATCCATTTGAATAAAATAAGTTTTCTTGTGTGTATGGAGGCATACCGCCTTATTAAAGGATGTGATGTTTTTTTCAATATATTTTTATTTGAATGTAATAATAGTATATATAATCATTATAATTGATATTTTTAATGAAATTATAATTCTAAAATTATGGTTTCATTTATACCATTTATTACTCTACATTCTATGATGGATACTATAACATCATTCATGTGTATGGTGGGCGATCTCTCCATGAAGAGATGCCATCAATTTATCACTAACTCTATTCATCGAGGTTAATTAGGGTAAAATTAATGAAAATATGTGAAATATATGACTTAAAATTATAAATTAAATTTAATATATTACTTAACTTTCTTTTATTTTAGCCATCCGGAAAATGGAATCAATGTTCAATCATACATACATCCCATTATCCATATAAATGGTGTGTTTCATTTTCTATTTTTTACATTTATAGATTAATATAAATACATATATATGGAATATAGATGTTATTTAAATCATTGATGATATTATTTTTATGATTGAACCATGATTAAGGTATGAGAACCCAAAATAAATAATAAAATTTAATGTGAAAATGCAGTTATTTTCTAAAACGACATTTTAATAAGGAATATTTCTTAAGTTTTTAATAAAAGATCCTAAGTGTATGATATATGGTTTGTAATTATAATGAAATAAATTATTATAAATGAAATTCCCTTTATGATCGAATTAAATTATTTTTAATGTATTATGGTTATACAAACCACATCTACATCCTTGGTTTTATTATATCCTATCATATTTCAAAGATTGTAAATAACCATAATCATTAAAAATATTGTCATTTAATAATGATCATATCATTGGAAAAAAGTATATTTTTTTGATAAATTAAATTTAAATAGAATAATAAAGTGATGACCTTGACTAGTAAGATCATATCCAATAATTCCCATTTATCAGAGCCTCTATGGATGATAACATCAATGGGATTTTCTAATGACCAATCTCATACCAAGATCCAATAACTAATGCATGTGTGAAACCATTTGCACTTAAAGTTCAAGCCCATCGAGTTCATGCCCAAAACCATGTTTGGTGAACAAAAAAAATTAAAATATCACTATTATTCCCCTTTCCCTTTTGGTGTATAATAGTTTAATAGTGGTCTATGTATCAATACCCTAATAAAAGAAAAATCTTTATTGTATTTTCCATATAATAATGGTGATATTTACCTCTTGTTTTTTAATAAAGGGATCTGATTATGGTTTGATAAAACAAGAATTTTATTTTTCATAACATTGAATTTAAATTAAGATATTCTTTTTGATGAATTAATGAATTTTAGATGAAAATTTTATTTCAATAAAATAATAGTATTAAATAACATTTATTATGTATAATTTTAAATAAAATTTTTTGAAGTCAAAAGTAATTATTATTTGGATTCGAAAAGAATTACTACATAAAATTGTTAATTTATAAATGAATATAAATTATTATATTAAAAGTAAAAATTTAACTATTTATAAATATATTTTGATAAAATATATATTTGATTTGAATTAAAATTTTGATGTTATTTTATATTTATTTTTTGATTATTTTTTCTGAAAGTCTAATTTTTATGTAAAAGTTAAATATTGTATAAAAACCATGTTTATTATGATATAAAATTGAAAAATTTCATGTAATAAAGGATAAAAATTGTATACAAGAACAAATATATATTTCCCCTTAAAAATAATGTGTTCCTAAGAAAATTAGATTATATTTTCATAGCCTTTATAAATCCTAAAAAATTAATATCATATTTTGTGGTTTGAAAATAATTTCATTATAAACACAACTCAATACCACAACACCAAGGGTAATATTTTAATGAGTATGAACCATGTGATTATAATATAAATAAAACCACCCCAATTTATCAGAAATAATGAGGAACAACCATGGTATGTGTTTTGGTTTTAATTAATTTTTTTTATAGATTCCAAAACCTATGTTTGCGAAATAATAAAGATATCCCCTATATTTCTCTATATAAACCCACTAATACTCCCATTACACTTTACAAAAAAACCATTGAGAATGTTCCAAATATTAAATATCTTCTCTATAGTCCTCCAATAGTTACCCCAAGCTCTAATGAAGATCATACCAAACATTTGCAATATCTCTCTTAAGGTAAGTGATCCATTCATCCTCCTCTTTATTCAAGCGTCTTCTTTATTTCCTGCCTTTTAATTCAAATTAATAATGTGGTGGTATATTTTTAAACAACCATGTTACAATAAATTATATATCCATATGATTATGTACCCCTTTAAATATCATTAAATCATTTTATTATTATTTAAGTTCTATCATTATGTTGCTGAAATTTCAAAATGACTTTTCCATACCAAACCTATGTATTGTAAATACCATCACTATTTATAATCATGGGTATTGAATAATACAAACTTATAATGATTTTATTGTTCAATTAATTGAATTTATTCAATACTCATTAAATGTGGAATTATATGTGATGAAATACAATCCTATGTTGAGTGATCTATGTGGAAGACTTTTGCATGTACATGATATCAAAGAGAATGGTGTACCTAGAATTATAAGTGTTCCAATGAATGTGCAATTTTTTAGTCTCATGAGGAATCTTGAATGTGATTATCTAGTGAAACTAATAAATCATGGGACATTTACATCATTTTTAGCTGTCTTTTTGGTTATCCATAGTCTATGTTTTTTAATCCATGTTTAAGGTTGTATACACATTTTCCATTTTTCTTTTACATTACCATGTTAATCTATTGACTATTGTTCATGTTGATTATTAAATCCCCTTTTTAAATCACATTTTAATGACTATTTTATACCCCATGATAATTTTTTATGTATTATTTGTTCTTTCTTTTAATGGTATATATAGATCACCCCTTTCTTATGTACGTCCTCATATAATTCCATATAGTTTTATAGGGTAGATGATTTCTAAGTGCATATTAAATAATTATTAAATGATTTTGTAACATCCCATGTCCAAGATGATATTATATGTACCTAGTTAACAGATACACTATACTTATATATTTTTGTTTATATTAAATTTATTCTTTTTTAAAAAAATGTGTTAATTTTTAATAATGGTAGGTGTTATCAAAGATGGTATCAATGGAGTTTTTAGTTATTTTTGGATTAGGATTAAGAAACTCTTGTGAAATCCATTTGGATAACACTAACAAAAATAATATATCCCAAAATTTTGATAAATTATATTGTAAAAAGTTTTCAAAAAACACATACTTGTATGGATCTTACAAGTGGATGTGACTCTAGAAAAGATGTATCTACAGGTAACACCCCCAAATCACTATATTGAATTAGACTTGATTGGGAACTAGTGAAAAACCATGATGCCAAATGCTTACATATTTTTACACTCTCAGGGATTGGATTTTTTAAATTCAAAATATATTTACTAACCACTATTATGTGAATACAAAAATCTAATTAGAGTCCTTTTTTGAAAATGGATCCTAGATAGATTATATTGAATCCGAACAACTCATATGTTAAGTAAATGCCTTTCATTTATAAATTAACTTATTAATTCTATTTAATTCCTATTTATATATTTAATATTTCAATAAATTTTCTCTTTATTCAATCCAATGTACTTAAATATGAAGAACTGAGTTAAAATCCAATGTGAATGGAAACCGGATGACTACCCAAATGAGAGTCCCAACCAAATTAGAGAAGGAATAGTGATATTTTTAATGATACACTCTCATTTGACTCAAATAATAAACAAAAGCATTATTCAACATGAATATAAAAATCCTACAAATAAAAAACACCGGTAATTGAGGCCTTTGAGTGACAAAGGAAATTGAATTTTAATAGATCATCTAATCAATTACTTGAAGACCAAGGGATAAACTCTATTAAAAATATATTTTTTATAATTAAATCATATCAGAAAGTTAAATTTATATATGTTGTTTAACTAATATAAGGAAAGGTTAATCAGTTCTGTACAATGATGAAAAATGAAAAGCATGATGAAAAGATCGAGGTGATGACGTGGAAGGAAATTCTAGAAAATTCATTTCAAAATATATTGTCCTCAAACTATCTGACATAAAATGGAAATGGAATTTTATTCCATCTTGAAATAAAGGCGATGAATCTGTTAGGGCATGTGAGGAATACATAAAATTACTTTCTTTCTCTGCCATTGATGTCATCATTACCCCTAAATGAATAGTCTAACACTTCATTTGTTGTATATAACATACTCTATGAAAATCCTTAGTGATTCATGACATTTATATCTTAGAAAAAACTTTTTGATGTTCCCACAAAGTTGAAGTGGTTATCAGAATATCTCATGGTTCTAATGGGGACAATATGTGAAATATAGAGTTTAATTATTTTGGTGTTATGGATAAATATAATTGTGGTAATAAATTTTAGCATCCCACTTGATGAATATGTGGAATTAATAACCCCATGAATTGCCTAAAGGGGATGAAGAAATGATATATGTATGGGATGTAAGGCTACCCAGATAACGATAGCTGATGGGAGAAACCCAAAAAAGTAATGGAAATGTTTAATGTTATATTAAAACCATAGGATACTCTAAAATGTTTAAACTTCAAGGAATAAGGTCAGTTTTCCAACCAATTCAACAAGATAAGGGTGGTTAGAGGCAATCGTCGCTAACAAACTCCAAGGAAAGAAGGGATAGAATATGACATTACAACTGCTGACGTTGATCAAAAAAAAAGTGATTATGGGTAAGATAATTATTCATTATGATATATAGAATATAATTTCTAATTCTTGTTCTATGATTTCAATCATATCACAAACATTTGTAAAACTATTCAAACACCCCCACAAAACAAGTAGAGTTTTCATTGAAAATAAAAGATTGGGAAATTATCGCATCCCATGTATATAACAAAACCCCACAAATGTTATTAGATGAACATACTAAATAATATTTTGATATTCCCTTTAGTGGAATTTAATTCAATTTTATGTATGGATTTTCTTTTCTTTATATAGACAAAACATAAATTTATATTATAATGAAATCAGTCTATGTATTTTTAATCATCTACTAATTCTATACAAGTTCAAGGAGGTGGATGAATCTTATTTATCACCAACTTCAAAAGAACATATTTTTTCCCCTTTGATAAAGAATTTCTATAAAAAATTATTGAGTATAATAAAAATATTGTCACGGGCCCCTCCCCACAAAGTGTACCCATCCTGGGTCGGCAATGTGAGAAAGGAGATAATGAACCCTTGAGTCCCACCTCCAGTAGGCCCTGGGTTGGTGACTAGCACTGAAGGTATAATAACACACAAATGGGAGGAATTACCCTCTATGAGAACACATGCGAAAGAGAGAGATAATATAGAAACCAATCAACTACAACTCAGAACAGGAAATATAAAAGAATCACAAGTGCACAAATGGAATGTCCTGAAAAATTACTACAACAAAAGGATAAAAACTGCAAGTACCCAAAAGAAAGTTAAAACAGATGCAACCACAACCCGAACAGCAGATGCTACCACAATCTAGTAGTAACCAGACTGACCTCCAACTAGCTCAAAGTGACCTGAAAAATAGTTTGTATATACGTAAGGTGAGTATAACAGTATAATCAGTATGATCCTCCCCAAATCCTCTCGTGAAAAAGTAAATAAATAATGCTAAAGCACAGTGAACAACAAGTGAAAATAACTTGTCACCTAAACAGGTATACTATTTTCCTAACATCACCATGGATAATCTCACCAAGTAAAGCATAAAAAAATATATCATATAGTAAAAATATCAAAGGTAACCCGCTACTACTTCCCCACTGGTTTTCCGCTTTCCCCCAATGATATACGTCCTGTGCATCTCTCTCCAAAGGCTTGCCGCAGACACCTGGGCTAAGCTCCACAATCTGCACCACGTGCACCACAAAGGCTTGCCCGTAGAACCCTGGGTGAAGCACCACACCATCCTCATAACCAAAAGTAACCAGGTAGTTTCTGGAAGCCACCACAACTCACATAACTTGTATCATATGTTGGGTATTATACCTCAATCCATTACAGCCCATACACTGAGTAAGTATCCTCAAGAAATCACAGCCTATACACGTTACACCTACAGTAGTCCATAGGATACAGTATCCAGAATATATGTGTGTGAATAACCACAAGCCATTTTAGCCCTCTACACACATATATGGGGAAAACTAACTGTTGTGCCTAATGGAACTAGCCTCTATCAAGAAAAGAGAGCGGGGTAAAAGGGTGTAGTCAGCCATTCATCCTCCAACTAGAATGTTGGGGAAAACACCCCCAGGGCCCAGAATCCCTGGGGTGTCAGTTGTCCTTACTGACAGGGTGGAGTAGCATAGAGAAACACAAAAGTACAGAATATATTATAACTCACAACCACACTATGGGAATAACCTAGTCTTAGACACAACTGCGTCTAACATCTCTCAGACTCTGGGCTTCCACTTCTAATACTAGGTATCCTATAAGAACACAACCATTTAAGGGATTTATTAGATTACATGATTCCATTTTTTTCAAATCCATTGTACATTAATTAATTCTTCAAACATTAATTAACCATGAAAAATTCCACATTAAAAATTTCCATTAACACCACATCCAAAAATTTGACCATCCCTTCAAAAGATCTCAACCTCATCTTTATGTTTCGTAAAACTCCAACCCCATGGGTTAACATCATTTATTCAAACATTCATTACAAAATTACATTCCCACATTCCTAGGCATTCTAGAAAAGAATCCTATGCTACTAAACAAGAGGGGGCTCAACACAGTGAGTATATGTACTACTCATCGAGTCATTACTGCCTATAGCAATAGTGTAGACCCATCATCCCTTGAGAATCTAGACACGGAAAGAAAGGGGCACACCCCTCATGTCTTCACCTCCTTCGGATGAAGGGTAAGCAAGACCAGCTACATTGAGTAGTGGGGAAAATTAAAGTAGATAAACAACCAAAGATTTGACAAGCATCCAATAATCACATCCATCACATTCCATCATCCTTGGTGTCCTCCCTAACACCCACATGCATAAACCAATGCATCTCACCACTCTAGGCATCATCCGCTGCAATAAAAAAAATTCCCCTATGCCTCCACATATCCCAACACCCCTCTAGGGTCACATCACAATACAAGTAGTAGGAAATGAAACATCACATAAATTGGGATCTTGGCCCTTTTACAATCAAGAGGGTAACTTAGAACCCTTCAAGGAATTATCAAACAAACAAATCATTAAACCATCTTGAATTTACAGATTTAATCTGTTGGTTCCAAAATCAGGAACCTAACCAGTAAGTTATCACAAAAGATTATACATGCTTACAATGATAATTTGATTAACATCAAATTACAACATGTACTATATTTGTTCACATGCGTCTTTATCTTTATCCAAACAAATATAAATTTGTCCTAGTTTATGTTCTTTTCCAATTTCCACCAAGAACAACTGCTATGTAAGGCAAGTATAGATACCACTCTGTCGAGAAAAACATGAGGCAATAACATACAATCAATACGATTTTGTTATCCGGTTTAATTTATTTTATTATGTCAATTCCATTGTCATCCAGCAGGATTTAACATGCTAACAATACGGTTGCACATAAAAGAAAGAGAAGCAACGAATCTCTTACTTCAAGGTTTTTGATGAAAACCCCAACAACGACGAACGCACAAGAAGGCTGGGTTGATTCTCCAAAAATCCACCTTAGATCTATCCTCCTAGCTAGATCAATACCAAATCTCAACATAATTGGCATCCACACACATAGATCTACCCATAATGGGCGTAGATCTTAGAAAACGAGAAAAGATGAGATTTATATCCAAGAGGATCTATGAAACCTAAAAATAACGATCACATACCTCAAGAAACCAGCTTTTATTTTCCAAGACAAGGGTTAAGATCGCCTCCAACACGCATAGGATAGGTTCTCCTATCATCAATGGAGGGTAATCCCATGTTATGGATGATTAGGAGCTTAAACAAGTAAGTTAAAGGCAAAACGGCCAAGATCCACAATTTTAGGATCTATATTTAAGTGCATGCACAGTTTTCTCGCATGGTTAGACAAACCATGTGCTAACCGTGTGGTCTCTACTGCCTCATCAACACTCCTCACATGGTTAGGATGCAGAGTTGGAGAAACTGTGCGTTAACAGTGCATTAGCCACTGTCTCTAAAACCAACCTTGCACGGTCTGGCCGCATGGTTTAGGAAAACCATGCGCCAACCGTGCGAAAGATATTTCCCTTTAGCTTTCATTTAAATTCCACCCAAATGCACCCCCAAATAACTTTCACGTTCCATAACACCTCTAACACTGCATTTTAAAAAAGTAATGGACTGAAGAGGTCTGGGCCATTATATTAGATACCTCTCAAAACATTGTCATCCTCGAGAATCCAAAACCCACCTAATGTGAAAACAAAACAGGGTCTGAACAACCTCCCCTCAAGATACCTCTCAAAAAAGAGAAATACACAAAAGAAACCAAGGGAGCCATCACATACACAAGAATGTTTCATAACCACAAAAGTTACAATGATACATGAAGAGAGTCAAAAATCAAACAACTCTGGGTACTGGACACGAATCTGTGACTCGTGTTCCTAGGTACCCTCCTTGGAGCCACCGTGTCACCAAAAGACACGAACTATGGGGATAGAATTCACACGCAACACCTTATCCTTACATTCTTGGATCTACATAGGTTTCTCCTCAAAGGTTACATCGTCATCAACATCGATCTCTACCCAATAGATGATGTCAGAGTCGTCGTGAAGATAATGATGGAGCTGTGATACATGGAAAACATCATGTATCCGGCTCATCTGAGGGGGATGTTCTACTCGATAGGCCACAACTCCAACATGAGATAACACCGTGAAAGGCCCAAAAAACCGGGGAGAAAGATTAATTCAACTACCAAACCTTCGCTTCCCATGATGGGGAGTCACCTCTAGAAACACATGACCCCAACAATAAAATCCAAGGGACTCCTTCTTTGATCAACATTTGATTTCTGATGATCTAGCACTGTCTTCATCCTCTCATGAATCACCTGAACCATCTCTATTGTATTCTGCACTAGTTCTAGTCCGATAATTTTTGACTCTTCGACCCCTGTCTAGCACAATAGAGAACAGGAAGTCTGGCCATACAAGGCATCAAATGGAACCATACCGATGGTGGAGTGAAAACTATTATTGTAATAAAACTCCACCAATGGTTAGTGCCTCATCCATGAACCTCCAAAATCAAGAACACAAGAGCGTAACTTGTCTTCAAGAGTCTGGTTGGTTCGCTTCGTCTGACCATCCGTTTGAGGATGAAATGTTGTTCTAAGGCATAGTTGAGAACCAAAAACATGCTGGAGACCTCTCCACCCCTGGAGGTCAAATGAGGAGCTCGATCAGAAATGATCATCCTAGGGACTCCATGAATTATCACCACATCCTCTAGATAATTCCTCAACAAAAAATCCACTGAGCTTGACTCTTTGATTGCTATAATGTGGACTGATTTTGTTAAATGATCCACTACTACCCAAATAGCATCATGTCCTCTCGGAGCTCGAGGTAAGCCAGTAACAATGTCCATTGAGATGTCCTCCCACTTCCACTATGGAATAACTAATTTTTGTATAAGACTACCAGGAACACGGTGTTCTGCCTTCAACTTTTGGTAGACTAAACATAGAGACACAAACTACGCAACCACATGCTTATGCCCAGGCCACCAACACTGACTCCTCAAGGGTCGGTACATCTTTGTCAACCCATGATGTACTACTAAAGGTGAATTTTGGAACTCTCGAAGGACCATCCGGCACATCCGCAAGGGAACAGAAGCCTTCCATGATACAAAACTCAGTGTTGTTCATCCTCCGTCCATCCATCATGGGCTTCACCATATTCAACATGGTCTCTCCAGACCTCCACCTCAAGATCGCCCAACTGGGACTCTTCCACCTTCTACATCAGGGATGACTGCGCCATCATCTGGAAAAGACAACCTCTACCTCCGACTTCTTCCATATTAAGATGTAATGGTGATAGTTCTCCCATTACACTCCAAGAATCACCAGATTCATTCAAAACATCACTACATGACTTTAGGAATTGTGCATCAGCCACAACATTTCCATTTCCAGGTGAATACGATATTTCAAAGTCATATTCCTATAAGAACTCCATCCACCGAAGATGTCGCAAGTTCAAGTCACGCTTGGAGAAAAAATACCTAAAACTCTTATGATCGGTGAAAACCACGATGCTCTCACCAATTAGGTAATGTCTACACAACTTCAGAGCAAAAACCACGGCTTCCAACTCAGGATCATGGGCGGAAAAGTTGCATTTTTGGGGACGTAACTGCCGAGACCCACAAGAAACAACGGACCTCTGCTGCATGAGAACACAGCCTTACCCCAGATGTGAAGCATCGCTAAAAACATCAAAATTAACACTTTCTGTTGGAAGACAAAGGACTGGAGTAGTAACTAAATTCTCCTTTAGATACTTGATATCTTCTAGACACTGATCAGTCTATATGAACGACTGATCATTCATAGTCAAAGCTGTTAGAGGAGTTGAAACTCATGAGAAATTGGCTATGAACCTCTCGTAGTATCTTGTGAGACCAAGGAATCATCGCACCTTTGAAACTTTCTTGGGGGTTTCCCAAGACACAAAGGCTTCAATATTATATGGATCCACAACTACTCCCAACTGGGACACAACATGCCTCATGAAATGAAATTCTCAAGCCCAAAACTAACACTTCGACAAATTCCCAAACAACAGATGTTGGTGAAGATATCCTAAAACTTCTTGTAGATTCATTGAATGATACTCTTCAAATGTGGAGTACACAAGTATATAATCGATGAAAACCACCAAAAACTTGTCCTGGAACTCATAGAACACAACATTCATCAATCCCATGAACACAGCTGGAGAATTTTTCACACCAAATGGCATTACCACAAACTCATAATGCCCATGACAACAACATAAAATAGTCTTTGGAATATCCTCATCCTTCACACACATCTGATGTTATCCTGACCATACGTAAATTTTTGAGAACCAACTTTCACCCTTTAGTTGATCGAATAAATCATCAATCTACGGATGAGTATAGTGATTGTTTATTTCCACTTTGTTTATGTGATGATAATCGACACACAACTGCTCACTGTCATCAGCCTTCTTCACAAAAAAAACTATTATACCCCATGGTTTCACACTTGGCCGAACCAAACTGCACTATAACAGACCATCAAGCTATATATTTAGCTCTCACAACTCAGAAGGGTGCATCCTATATGGAGACATAGAGATATGAGACGCTCCTAGCTATATCTTGATCCCAAACTCGATCTCTCGTCGAGGGTGTAAGGCTACAACCTATTCTGGAAAGGCATCAGGGTACTCCTCTATGACCCGAGGAAATGCAATCTACTGAAACTTTGAAGAACTCAGCAACATCTCGACCATAATGGATAATAAGGATGATATGTGCCTCTGACCCATCTGAGGATCTCCCTCACCAACAAACACCACATTATCTCCATTCGCACTAAATAAAATGGCCTTCTTCCTGAAGTAATTCACAATAGCCTACAATGAAAAAAACCAATCCATGTCATGGATTAAATCACATGGTTATATTTGTAAACATAGTAAATCTCCCCAAGAGCGGTGTTGCCCCAACACTAGCTCACAGTCTCTACATACTTCAAACAGGTCATCTCGACCTCTAACTAGTATAGACAATGCCTTGGGCACTAGAAGCCTCTCTACCTCAAGTCCCAAAGTAAGGACAAGGGTTGGTGATATGAAGAAGTGTGTCACTATTGAATCAAACAAGGCATACACCAAGGTAGAAAAAATGAAAATGGTACCTAGAATGAAAATATGGCTTGTCTGGTTCTTGAAACACTAGATCATGAAGCTGACCACAACCTCCTCCACAACCTTTATGACCCTAATGACGACCACCACCAAGGTTGTGCTCTACTCTCTGAGGACGGGGAGCATCATGGGGCTATCCACTGTCTGCACTATCTACCCTCATCTGATCTAAAGCTGGTGCAACTAGACACTACTTCCTCGGCTAAAACAGCCTCAAAGGAGGAACCTAGAGCATAACACCTCATGCATGATGACAAATCTGAAAGGTCGAGCACTCCCACAGCTGATGGCCATGACCACCACAAGAAAAATATGCGCCTGATACCTTGGCGTAGGTCTGAGAGTTGCTGCCTCTGGAGAAATGAGATGTGATTTGCTGGGACCTACCCCCAGCTGAACGGAAACTCTTCTCCCTGAAAACAGAGAACCCCGGACCACATCCTTTCTTTGTGAGGGATCATGACGATCCCCCTGTCATGATGATCCGGTCCTGGAAAAAGTCCTCATGAAACCCTCTTCCCTCCCCAGCACCTCAAGATATATCTTTAGCATAAATGGGGTGACCTGGCACTGGATCTCCGGATGCAAAGCCTCCTCAAAATGCCTCGCCTTAGCCTCCCCATGTGGTAAAAGGTCTGAAACATATCATAAAATGTTCCTGAAATGGATTCCAAACTCTAGAATAGTAGATCTCCCCTGTAGAAGGGTAAGAAGCTCACGGTGACTGGATTCCTTCGCTGTCGATGAAAGGAACTCGACTCTAAACATGTCTCAGAACTCCTCCCATGAGAATGCTGATTCCTCATTATCCCTGAGGAACCAGAACCACCACTGCCTCACTGCTCCACGCTGCATCGTCATAGCTAAGGACACCCAGTGCTCCTTCTGAGCACGGATCAAACTGAAACCTATCTTGACCTCCTCCAACAAGACTTCTATGACTACATCTGAAACGGATCCCTCGCACTTCTACAAAATCTGGCACTAAATATCTCAGAGTGTCTTCCTATAAGTGTCATCTTCATCAACCTCTACCCTACGACGACCTGCTGGAACATCCTTCTGGTTGTTTTCTGTGAAAACCTGATGAGGACGTCAACCTGGAGCCATACCTGTAAAATAAAAAACTCATAGAGCTCCTAATCCTGGAATATGGAAGACATAACATTAATTAATTATTTTCTTTCTTTTATTCATTTTAGGATAACCTATCCAAAGGTCTACCCATTCAAACATAGGCACAAAGAAGAATAATGCATGATCCATTCCTAGGTCTCTACCCTGCAACCAGTGTCACCTTGTTTTGTAGCCATTGTAAACTTAAAATATCATACATCGGATCATAGGGGGGCCTACACGCCTATGTCTCATCTGGTCTCCAGTGTTTAACTCACTCTCCAAACATGAATGACATCGTTTCCCTACCAACCCATGCAACCTCACCTGTATCTAACTCCAAACTCCATCCTATCCCTCAACTTGAGCCTCTGATACCACTCTGTCATGACCCCCTCCCCACAATGTGTACCACTCCTGGGTCGGCAATGTGAGAACGAAGATAATGACTCCTGAGTCCCGCCTATAGTAGTCCCTAGGTTGGCGACTATCACTGAGTTTATAGTAACACACAAATGGGAGGCATTACCCTCTTAGAGAACACATGCGGAAGAGAGAGATAAGTTAGACACCAATTAAATCCAACTCAGAACTGGAAATATAAAGTAAACCCATGTGCACAAATGGAATGTCATGAAAAAGTACTACAATAAATGGAGAAGAACTACAATACCCAAAAGAAATTAAAAACAGTTTCAACCACTATCCCAAACAGCTGCTACAACCACAAGCTAGTAGTAACTAGCCTGACCTCCAACTTGCTCCAAGTGACCTGAAAAACAGTCTGTATATACATAGGCTGAGTATAATAGTATACTGATAATGATCCTACCTAACGCCTCTAATTAAAAAGTAAAGAAAGCATGCTAAAGCACAGTGAACAACAAGTGAAACCAACTCGTCACCTAAACAGGTATACTAATCTCCCAACCTCACCATGGATACTCTCAGAAATTCATACATACAAGAATATATCATATAGTAAAAAATATCAAGGGTACCCCACTACTACTTCCGCACTGGTTTTCCACTTTTCCTCAATGACATACGACCTGTGAATCTCTCTCCAAAGGCTTGACCGTAGTCACCTGCGCTAATCTCCACAATCTGCACGATGTGCACCACAAATGCTTTCCCTCAGACACCTGGGCGAAGCACCACACCATTCTCACATCCAAAAGGAACCAGGTAGTTTCCAGGAGCCACCACGGTTCGAATAACGTTTATCATATGTCGGGTATTATACCTCGTTCCATTACAACCCATACACCGAGTAAGGATCCTCAATCCATCACGGCCTATACATGTTACACCTTTAGTATTTCATAGGATAATATATCACGAATATATGTGTGTGAATAACCACAAGCCATTACAGCCCTCTACACACATATATGGGGAAAACTAACCGCTGTGCCGAATGGAACTAGTATCTACCAAGAGAAGAGAGTGGGATCAAAGGGGGTAGTCAGCCATTCATCCTCCCACCAGAATGTTGGGGAAAACACCCACCAGGGCTCATAATCCCCAGGGGGTCAGTTTCCATTGCTGATAGGATGGAGTAGCGTATATAAACACAAAAAGTACAGAATATACTATAACTCACAACCACACTATGGGCATAACCTATTCTTAGACAAAACTGCAGCTAACATCTCTCGGACTTTGGGCTACCACTTCTAAGACTAGGTATCATAAAAGAACACAACAATTTAAGGGCTTTATTAGATTACGTCATTCCGTTTTTACCAATTACACTGTACGTTAATTAATTCTTCAAGAATTAATTAACCATGAACAATTCCATGTTTTAAAAATCCATTAACACCAAATCCAAAAATTCCACCGTCCCTTCAAAATTTCTCAACCTCATCATTAAGTTTCAACAAATTCCAACCCCATGGGTTAAAAACATTTATTAAAACATTCATTACAGAATTACTTTCCCACATTCCGAGACATTCTAGAAAAGCATCCTATGCTACTAAACACAAGGGGGATCAACACGGTGAGTAGATGTACTACCTGTCGAGTCCTTTTTGCCTATAGTAAGAGCTTAAACCCATCATCCCGGGATAATATAGACACAAAAAGCATGTGACATACCCCGCACGTCTTCGCTTCCTATAGAAGAATGGAAAGAAAGACCAGCTGCCTTCAGCAGTGGGGAGAAGTAAAGCAGATAAACAACCAAAGAATCAACAAGCATCCAACAATCACATCCATCCCATTTCATCATCCTATGTATCCTCCCTGACACCCACATGCATAAACCGATGCATATCACTACTCTAGGCATCATTTGCTACCACAACCAAAAGGCCCATATGCCTCCACATATCACATCACCCCTATAGGGTCACATCACAACACAAGCAGCAGGAAATCAAAAATCACATAAATTAGGCTCTTGGCCCTTTTACAATAAAGAGGGTAACTCAGAACCCTTCAATGAATGATCAAACAAAAAAATCTTTAAACCATGTTGAATTTATAGATTTAATCTTTTGGTTCCAAAATCAGGAACCTAACCAGTAATCTATCACAAAATATTGTATATGATTACTATACCTATTTGATTAACATCAAATTACAACAGAAACCAGATTCGTTCACATGCCTCTTTATCTTTATCCAAACAAATATAAATTAGTCACAGTTTACGTTCTTTACCAATTTCCACCAGGAACAACTGCTATGCAAGTCAAGCATAGATATCTCTCTATCTATAAAAACATGAGATAATAACATACAATCAATATGATTTCTTTATCCTATTCAAAGTATTTTATTTGGTCAATTACATTGTCATCTAGTGGTATTTAACATGCTGACAATATGGTTTCATGTAATGGAAATAGAAGTAATGAATCCTCTACTTCAAAGTTTTTGAAAAAAACCACAACAATGAAGAACGCATAAGAATGATGAGTAGATTCTAAAAAAACCCGACTTAGATCTCTCCTCCTAGAAAGATCAAGACCAAAGCTCAATATAATTGGAATCCACAAAATTCTATCTACCCATAACAGGCATAGATCTATGAAACCAAGAGAAGAGGAGAAGTATATCCAAGCGGATCAAAGAAACCAAACAAGAACGATCACACACCTCAAGAAACCGACTTCGATTCTCTAAGAGAAGCCTTCAGATCACCTCCAAAACGCTTGGGAAAGGTTCTCTAACCTTAAAGGGAGGGTAATCCCGAGTTATGGCCGATTTAGAGCTTAAATGAGAAAGTTAAAGGAGAAAAGGCCAATATCTACAACTATAGGATCTAGATTTATGTGCCCGCAAGGTTTTCTAGCACGGTTAGACAAACCGTGTGCTAACCGTGTTGTCGCTACTGCCTCATCAACACTCCTTGCATGGTTAGGCCTCCCGGTTAGAGAAACCTTGCATTAACCGTGCATTAGCCAATGTCTCCAAAACAAACCTTGCACAGTTTGGTCGTACGGTTTTGGCAAACAATGCGCCAACCATGCGAAAGATATTGCCCATTATATTTCCTCAAAAGTCCACCCAAACGCACCCCAAGTCACCTTGACCTTCTAGAATACCTCTAACACTGAATTTTCACAATGTAATGGACTGGAGAGGTCTGGGCCATTACAAAAATAATCCATGAAGACATGCCTATTTTGAGGGAATATGATGAAGTGTTTCCTGAAGAATTTTCTATTATTCCTTATAAATGAGAGGTTGAGTTTTCAATAGATCATATATGTGGGGATTTTACAATATCACATTATCTATATAGAATGGACGCTGAGGAACATGCGTAAATGAATAAATAACTATAGGTGAATTTGGATAAAGTATTAATACGCCCATGTTCTTCAATGTGGGTGCAGTTCTCCTCTACTTCATGAAGAACGATGGGAAAATGCACTTTTTCATTGATTATCACGATCATAAAAAGATCAAAAAAAATTAAATCTTTTCTGTATCATGGATTATTGACTTGTTATATTATCAATGTGTAGGAAATTACTTCTCAATGGTGGTTCTTCGGTAAGGGTATTATCATGTAATGGTGAAGACAAAGGGAATCCTGAAGACTACATTTCATACAAGGTACATGATCTATTAGTTCATAATAATACGATAATGATTCAAAATTTCTTTAGAAATCATCGCAGATGTGATTAAAATAGTCTTCATAGATTACCTTGAATATAATTTGATATTTGTTAAATATGTTATCATAACATACTCTAAAATCATGGAGAAGCATGAGGTGAATCTAGGAACTATGATAATGACCTTATAGAAGGATAATCTTTATGAAAAGTATAAAAACTGATATGTCTGTGGCATTTAATCACAATCAACCAGATATATCACTACAAAAAAAATTAATGGTTAGGGGTATTTTATTCATGGATATTATAATAACAAATGTTTCGTAAATACAATTAAATTTTTTTTAATATAGTAGAGGTTTCATAAAACTATCGTGATGTTTTTTATGTTTTAAATTAGTGGTGGTTTCAATTAAACCACCACTAAAATTTTTGAAAAAACCCCTAATCCTTACCTCTCAACCACTCCCTCTATGAGACCCTGAGACCTCCCCTATGTTATATTTTCATCTTCCCAATAGTGACATTGAGTCTGTAACCCTGAGCAGGATACCCCGTTCCCATGACCACCGACTCATATGACCCCCCTCTATCCCTGAACCCCACAACCCTCCCCCTCCAACATCCTCTCTGGTAAGCTCTCCATTGATGCTATCAACCCCCCATTTAGCTGAGATCCCCTCCTCAATGGAAACACAAACAACCATTTATGGTTTCATCATCCTTACCCTTCATTTATTTTTCAGATTTCTTATACGTACAATCATGGGTGATAAAAACAGTATAGAAATTTTTTTATTCATTTGACATCAATTATATATGTAATTGTTGCTTATAACGTGTTGTTTGAAATTTTTTTAGTTAGTTATTTAGAGTAATAATAATGATTAATTTTGGTTTTTACTATTAAATTAAATAAATAAATTCTTATATTATATATATCTATTATGGAATCTCGACCCATCATAATTTTATGGTTTTTATTTAATATTAATGAATTACACATTATTATATATATGTTAATGCCTCAAATTTTTGAAAAATACATAATTAAGGATATTTTCAAACTCATGACCTATTGGTAGTCAGGTTTTTGATAACACATGGTTCATCACCAACCATGGAAGGGTATCTAGGGACAAAGGCCTTGAAAATGAGATATTATACCCTTTTAAAATTTATCAAAATGTGTTATTTTTTATTCATATGTTACTAATCATTTAGTTTAACAAAAACAAATCTAATAATGATAGAGTTGTTGTGTTTAACTTTTACAAGAATGATAACTAATTATTGATTATGGAAACTATAATTGCCAATATATATTCAATGATATTAAAATCCAAATAGTCATTATTCAAATTTTTGATAACATCATGTTTTTATGTTTTGATCAAATTAAATTAACATTTGATTTTAAGTTATTTGATCAGAGATGACTTATATTATTCACTGAATAACACTAAGTCTCACTAAATAATTTAAAAATAATATATGAATTTTTAGCTAAATATGATTGGGATTCATGAAATATCATGATATCAAAATAATGTATATTGTGCATTCATATTTTTAATGGGGTTCTCTTGATATTAGTTAGATCTTGGAAAATGGTTCAAAATATGATTAATTTTGATATTTTTTTAATGGAATGAACCCTCCTTAGTAACAACAATAAGTAGAATACACCATTATTTTCAATATTATTCATCCCATTCTTCTTGGATTATTATAAATAATAATTTACTTGATTCATGTTTTTATATTTTAGTTTTCGTAAGAAAAAATTCATTTTTCTTTTCATCTCATGTTATTTTTTGGTTTTTTAATAAACAGAAAATAGAGAAGTTGTGTGATATTTAATTTTGATTTCACATGTTTTATTAAACATTTATATCATTATATATTTATGTGTAGGGAGAATAAAATATAATACATATTAATAAAATTTGGATTAATTTTCCTCTAAACACACTATGATATGCCTAAGGTTTGGAATAATTTTTATATTATCCAATACAAAACTGATCAATGGATTATAGAATAAAAATTCCATGCCTTTATTGTAAATTCATGAAAATTTTGAAGAAAAAAGAAGTATATGAGGATATGATATTGAAATATATTCCTAAAAGATATGTATGTTGTATTTGAAATGGTGAATAAAATTTTATGGAATATCCAAACAATGACATTACTATAAAAAAATATAATGTGACCCAACAGAGGAGAATTCAGTTCTATATGTTTCAAATGATGGTTTTTTTTACAATAAAATTTCATGGATTTCAACAGATCAACAAAGCCATTAGTTGATCCTGATCAAGTTAGCCTTTCTTATAACTTCAGTGACCAAAAAAATTATTTTTATAAATTAGTTGGAGATGAACATCAATAACAATATCATATGTGTTCTATGTATTTAATGTTTTCTTCCCTATATGAATTTTATTGTATTAAGTGATTATGTGGAATTACAAACAAAGAAATTTCCATTATTTTAGAGTTTCTTCATATTTCATTTAGTGAACCTAATATCCCTACACAATTCTATGAGACTAATAAATTCATCAAAAACATGTACATGATTATTGAAATATACATGAATTCCGAAATGATTTAATTATTTACTAGGGAAAAGAGTAATGTAAAGAAGAAAGTGAAAGGTTTCATTCAAGAATATGAAACTCAAAGAACAACAGTGAGATAATAACTCCATTAAACCCTAGAAAGAAACAGAAGAAGAAATATCCTACTAAGGTATTTTGTTATTTTCATCTAAAACCATGCTTGAAAATTTTATCCTTGTCATCAAATACTACAGACCACAAGAAGTAGAATACTCAAGATAGTAATGATAGATTAATGACTCATCCAAATGATTCATCATCATGAAAGTAGTTTGACTCTCTATATAATTTTTTTTCTTTGGTTCCTTGTAATGTATGTTTCATATTTTCATTAGATGATTTTAAACCATTTGGAGCATTATATACTAATTATATCATTTGGCTAGTTGTTCTGACACCCTATAATCAACCTCCATTGATGTCTATAAAGAATAATTCTTTCATTATTTCAATGATTATTCTTGAAATATAATTCATGTAAATTACATTGATGTAAACCTTCAACAACTAATCAAAAAAATGTGAGAATTATGGGATTATGGTGTCGAAACATATGATGCATAAAAGATAAAACTATTCAAAAAGTGTACTGATTTAATGTGTAAAGGTATTTACTTTCCTATAAAAGGAAATGTATATATCTGGAAAACATATACTAGTTTGTATTTTCATGTTTTCAATTTTTATTTTGAACCTCAATGATTACCTCAACGAAGAAAATGTTGTTTTACATTTCATCATAGAGATTATGATTCTAATTATAAATTTAGGTTTAAAAATCCATGATTCAATAGAGATATTTAAATGAGAAACAAATAAAAAGTAATATCTCGAAAAAAATTATTGGGACAAACCTTGAAGAATTTTGAAAATTTCATCACATTAAAGAAGGAGAAAACAGTATAAGGTACAATATTTGAATAAGGTGGAAGATAAAACTGTAAGAAAATTAGTATATTTTTGAAAGATCATTATTGTTAGTTTAATTTGATACATCATAATCATGACATAACACATATTGTGAAGAATGATTGTTATAATGTAATTTTTACAGTTCCTAATGAGTAGGGTAAATCAAAGTATCAGTGTATTGCTTGTAATGATTTGGAGTTACATAATATAATGAATGTTATGTGGGGAAATAACAATTGAAAGTATCCTTAATGTATTGTTACAATTAATTTTTTTCAAAAAAGTTATATTCAATAAAAATTTATATAACTATCAATTCCAAAAGGACATTCAAGTAGAAAATCAAGGTGTGCTTAATTAAAATATTAAAAGTTCCAAGGATTTATAAGTCATGAATCACATTTTTCAATGGATCAAATTTTTCCATTGGATTTGTGTTATAATTTACCTAAAAATGTATCTATGATTATTGTTGATTTTTGTACCAATTTTTGTGATATTTTCTGAAATTTTTTAAATACATCCGAGTTTGATAAACATAAAGAATGGATTTTTTTGACCCGATTTCATTTAGTGATGTTATTTCCCCCTTTATTTTATAATAATCATGATTCATTTTACAGTTCATTTTCTTAAACAATATAAATTTGGTGTACCTGTACACTGTAGATGGATGTATCTAATTGGGATTTATGTTTATTTTTTTTATTTTTATTAGTGAATTCTATTTAATAAAATCATTCCCAATCATTTCATAATATTATTATTTTTTTCATTATGTACTTCGGTCATTTAAATTATATGTGGGGAATAAATCTCAACTAGAAGGCACTATTCTTAAAAGTTATATTGATGAAGAGTGGTTGACCTTTTCATTTAGTTATTTGGATAGTATTGACACTATATTCAATCATGATGTATTTGAGAAAGACATATCCACTAATTGAAGTTATGAAAATTATTCATTTGTAGTTCCAACTATTAGAACGTCAATTGGAAAGGGGAAAATTTTACACTGATAGAATTGGAGTAGCAATAAGAATAAATTTCTGTTATAATTAATTGTGTTACATCATGACCAATTTCTGTAAAATGAAAACTTCAAAAAAACATCAACTATGTTGTTAATATTGAAATGAGATGGAATTAACAAAAGATGTTAATAAAAAGCTTGTCGAACAGTTTGCATGTCATGTAATTATATACTCATATTCAAATTATTAACATGTAGTTATTTTTCAATGTTTAATGTAACATAAAATTTATGATGTTTTTTGCTGAAGATCCTCAAATTCTTGATTAGAGATTCGCTACCTACAATATTCATGGCTTAATGTTTTATAAAATTTATCTTCAAGAATACATTAAAACTAAAAATAGTTTTTTATTTACATTTTTAGAGGTGTGATACAATGAGAATAATTTTGATATACATTAATTAAACTATCATGTCTAGTTTTTAGTTGACATTTCAAATGCAAGTGGATAAATATTGACAGGGGAATAATGAGGTATTCATTATAATTTACTTCTAACAACTTCTATATCATGATGGACATTGGTGAGCGTACATAACATGATTAATTTTACATGGATTCATAAGAGAATATGTCTTATTATGTAGATGATGAAATACATTAAGGTTAGATTGTTTTTGTACAATTAAATATGAGAGACATATGATATGAGTGATGGAGATCAGTTGGTTCTTTTTTATAGTTAACCTCATTAACAAAAAAATACTGAACATTTTTTCTTAATAATATAAAATTTTAGTACTTACAAGAGAGGGTAAAAATGAAGGACTCATCATAATAACAGTTGAAACTAATGATTATAATGAAAATAAAGATAATTGAATGTATAAATTTGTACTGAAAATATAATAAAATTTCTCATGGATATGATATTGGTATATATAAACATTGTTCTAGATTTTCAATTAATTTTTGTAAACAGATTTTACTTTTTCATTTTGTATATATTGAATATACCTGAACCATTTGAAATGAAATAAGGGAGATAATCATAAAAATAAAGTGTCTGGAAAATCATTATCTCATAGAATTCCACCACTACCATAATCTTATGTGGATCCTAGTGATTATGTTATACCTCAGACAACATGCGAGGAAACAGTTTTTCCGGATTTCATTTGATAGCCCACTACAACTTTCACCTATAGTGATCAAGTATTTGTTCTCCCCTCTATCTAGAGGATATTATTTTGTTACCATTAATAGTATGTATGTAAATTTTTTATACATAAAATGCTATATATTATTAATTATTTAATGATTTTTCAAACAGATAAAGACAAATGAATACAGTATAAAAATATAAGCATAGTATATATATGAGACATGATGAAATTAAAGATTATGAATCCATTTGATGAGTCTAGGGTGGCTACTAGTGACACTACTAAATTATATGGGCATATCCATGGGTATATTCCTTATGAGTCAATGACAATTCACATTAATTATATACATTAGAGGAAAATTTCTAAAATAGGGAAACATAATGTCTTTTATACTCAGGTAAAGGTAGAATTATGTTAATATTACATGACAAATAATTAAAAATACATAAGCTATATTTTTTAATGTACTTATACAATTTTTTATATGTGATTTCTAGATGTTTTTTAATTTTGATGTCCCTGAATCAATTTAACTCTCATGGACATTTCAAAAAACACATACAATATCAATAAAAATATAAAATAAATCATTTATATAGAAAATGTGCATTTTGAGTTATTCTAACAACATATTGTTCTGGGGTGATGTGTGGTTGATCATATATTTCCCAAATTAATATAAAATTTTTAACCTTATTTTTGAATACATTTTAATATAGTTATATGTATTTTGACTCAGTAAATACTTATGAAAGGAACAAGATCCTTTAAAACATGTGTTGGGGTCAAAATAAGGAAAAAATTGTTGCATTTCTTTGAAATCTGGGGGAAATAACTATATATTTATTTTTAAATTGTAGGAACTCATGACATGTCATTATGAATAAAGGTTATCGTATTATGATTGGAAATTATTTTTTAGTGTTTTAAAACTCTAAAATTTTCATGCAAAGTCCAAACCAATAAGAAAGGTTATATTGTTCTGAAATCACGAGACATTGATTGTAGGATTAATTTTTAAAAATAGAAACTGACAAAACATGATTCTGAATGATGGTATTCCAATTATTATTGTAATTGTATTTGTAGTGTAATAAAATATTTAAACATGAATGGAAGCGTCAAAATTGGAAAAAAAACATTATTTTTGACTAATATAAGGGAGAAATTACATTATATTTAATTTTTAGATATAGTAACGGACATCGCATTATTCGAAATGAAGGTTTTACTATTATATTCCTAAATTAATTTTTAGTGTTTTAAAAAACTAAAACATGCATCAAATAGTAAAAACTAGGAAAATGAAATTAGATTTCATTAAAATTAAGGAAAACAAATTATTAGTAATTTTTGTTCTCTTTACACAGAAAAAAAGTAAATCTGACGTGTGGTGTGGTTGTAATTACTCAGTAATCACTTATGAAAGGTACATAAGCCTTCAAAAAGAAGTGTCAGGGGGTCAAAACTAAGAATACGATGTTGTATTTTTTTTGAAAACTTGTGAAAACTGCATTAGATAAAATTGTGAAATATAGGAACTAATGACACATCATTCTTAATGATTTTTCCCATTATTCATATAAATACATTTTTTCTTTTTTGAAACACTAAAACACGCATGGAACAGTCAAAACTAGGAAACAAATATCGGATTGCACTAAAATCAGGGGAACCCCACTGCATATTTTTTTTGATGTGTATAAGCAGACAACACATCAATACAATATGCAGTGTGGGTAGAATTACCTGTTAAACACTTTCTAAATGTTCAAAATCCCCTAAAAATGTATTGGGGATCAACACAAGTAAAAAAAGTTGTATAACCATAAAAAAATATGTGGTAAAGACTGTAGATTTAATTGTAAAATGTTAGAAGCAACGACACATCGTTCAGAATAATGGTTTTCTAGTTATGTTTGTAAATGTGTGTTAAGAGTTATAAAACACTAAAACGTGCATCAAAAGGTCAAAAAAATGATGTCAGATTTTCTTGAAATTATGGTAAAACCAATAATTAGTTGCATTTTACTTGTATATTATGAAAACATGTCAATATTACATGTGTTATCATAATTACTCAATAAACACATTGGAAATGTATTAATGTCATTAAAAATATGTCTTGGGAGTTCAACACCTGGAATACAAATATAGGTATCGCTAAAATCAGGGGGACACATCCATATATTTAATTTTGAAATCTAAGTACCAAAAACATGTCATTCTGAATGATGGTTGTCCAGTTATGGTTGTAAATGCGTATTTATTTCATTAAATAACTAAAATGTGCATGGAATGGTAAAAACTAGAACAATTGTGTCATATTATGATGAAATTAGGATGAAAATATGGTATATTTTATTAGGAAATGTATGAACATATGGGACATCATTTTGAATGATGGATTTACCATTATGGCCATAAACATGTTTGTAGTGTTTTAAACCACTAAAAAGTGAGTGGAACAGAAAAAACTAGACAGACACCATTTAATTGTAAATAAATAAATGGAAAACCATCATAGATTTAATTTTGAAATTTACGAAATAATTGTACATAATTCGGAATGATTGTTTGATGTTATGGTTGTAAACCCATTTTTTATGTTTTAAAACAATAAAAAGTGTTTATAATGGTCAAAACCATAAAAATAATGTCATATTGTCCAAAAATATTGTTAAAACCACTATTGAATTAATTTAAACTGTAGTAATCAATCAAGCATCATTATAAATGATTTTTTCTTATTTTGGTGATAAGCACGCATTTAGTGATTAAAAACACTAAAACATGCATGGAACATTCAAAACTAGGAAAAATGTCTAATTTTCTGGAAATAAGATGATAATAACTATGTTTTTTATTTATAAATGTTGGATCCAATGGTACATAATTCTGAATTAAGTTTTTATTGTTATGCTTATAAACACGTTTTAGTGTATTTAATCTCTAAAATGCTTGTGTATGGTTAGACCCCTAAAAAACTCTGATTTTTGTGGAATTAATTTAATCCTATCACTTAGTTTTTTTAAGTATATAACATGTTTTTATATATAAATCTTTAAAAAAATTATTAAATATATTTCGCGCACACCGCAGAATGCTTTAAAATAATTAGAATATTTACTTATCCCTTTCGAGTTTGATGTGTTGAATAATATATTAAATATTATTGTATCTATTTTCAATTTTTTTTCATTATATTTTATATATTAAATTTTAATATCCCATATTTTTTATTAATTAAGTAAAAAATTTTATGTGCAGCATTGTGAATATTTATTGGGCCTTTTTTCAATCTCATTTCTTTTTATAAATGTTCTTGTTTTCAATGTTGGTGGAATATTCCCATAGTCGAAATGAGGTTGACAGTTAAGATCAATGATTTTTTCATAAGTTATTCATGATATTATTCGCATCCATAGAATGTAAAAATTATAACAATTATTGTACTGAGATTATGATTTATTATGTATACTTTTAATTTGTATCTCTTTTTTGTTATATTTGATGAGATGATGTGGTCAGCTTCAGTTGATGAGATTATGAGGTTACAGACAAATGCCAGGAAGGATGGTAAATGGGTGTATCTTCAGCATGGGTTATTTTTGGACATATTTTATATATATATGTTGATTACTGAGGAATTGGTATATGTATGTGATGAAAGTTACTTAGGTTATTATGATCATGTTTCTTTGCATATGATTGTGGATGTGTGATGTATGTATGATGGGATTTTTAAATATTTATGTTTTAGTTTAAATAATTAATTTTTTTTATTTATATAATTTTTTAATTATTATTTTAAAAATAATAATATATTTATTGGTGGTTTTTAATAACTACTACTAAATATATTATATTGAATGTATTTAGTGATGGTTTAACTGAACTGCCACTAAATACATTATGGAGGTTAACATTTTTTTATATTCCCTTTGGATATTTTTATTATTAGGAACTGTCAATAATCAATCTACAAAACACTGCTAAATTGTAAAAAAAATTAAACATTAAAATTTACCATGATATAAAATATATCACCTCTAATTGGCAAGAAGATGTTAAATACACAACGATTTTCAGAACTATTACTAAACTATTAAGTGTTGGTTAAAACAAAAGAAAGACCACTAAATAACAAACTTTTATTTCCATTTCCTTGTAGTGTATTTGAACTATTCAATTATAGAGGCATTTTAAGGATGTCCTATATTAAAAACTATGATGAAAATATGTACCTTCCATGGATAAGATGGGTACTACCGTCGATTTGTGAGAAATTTTTCATGACTTTAAAATACTCGAACCAAGCTAACTCAATAAGGGTCAATTTTTTTGAAATAATAAGTGTGAAGATAGATTCATGGAGTTTAAAATAGGCTTATCACTACACTAGTACATACGCAACCGACATGTGGGGAATATATCATGATATAGAATAATGCTTTAGAAAAGGGATTGGGATTTCTATAAATGAAGAATTATAATATGATAGTTGATGCCTAAATGAAATTAAAATTTCATTAATATAACTACCAAAAAATGATGTTGATATTGTTTCATTAATCATTGAATTTAAAATTTGGATACATTATCTATTTAGGGTGAAGACTGATATAAATAAGAATCATAATAGCCTCAAGTATATATTCACATCTAAAAAGATAAATATGCTCCAATGAAGATGGTTATATTTGACAAAGAAGAATGACTATTCTATCCAATACCATCCTAGGGAAGAAAAAATTGTCGATGATGATGTTAGAAGAAAGGATATGACAATTTTATCATTGATGGTATATGAGAAGTTTCAAATCATCTTACACATTAAAATGATCAGCATCATAATCATAAAGGAAGGAAGATCATCAATCCTTTCAAAAATGATTTATGAACCATATGTTCTTGAGAAGATAAAATATTTTCAAAGGGGTGATTTAAAAATTTAGAACACATTGGAAGCTGCAAGAAAAGGGAAATCCTCATAGTTCAAAATTAATTAAGAAATTTTTTTTATGATTTGGGTCATGACTATGTGTACTATCAAATCCTATGTTAAAGAGAATGTAGTTGGATGATAAAAATGGATTGAAATTATCCGTAAATAAATGGATCATCAAAATATATCTATATATATATGAGACAACTATTGGTGAGAAAATATAATTATGGAGATCTTGGAATATACATCATTGTTTATATATGCTAGTATGTGATGGTCGAATACAAAAAATCCAAGCATGTGATGACACCATTACCCATACCTACATGGAAATGGGAAAACATAACCATAGTCAGTTCACAATTCATCCAAATAAATCATGAAGAAATAATTATATATTGGTTGTGTTGGATCATTTTAAAGAGATCTCTCACGTCATTTAAATTCTAGAGTACATCTCACTCAATCAGCTCATATGGATATACATTAGTGAAGTTGTGAGGATTCATGGAACACCACTATCAATAGTATAAAATCGAGATCCAATATTTAACAATAATATATTGATGATTCTATAATACTATCTAAATAATGATCTAAAATATTTCATGAATTTTCACCCCCAAAAAATTTTCAAACTTATCGTACTATACATACACTCAAGGAAGTGTTCATAAAATTTTTCATATACATCAAAGGAGGGTAGGATCAACATATTCCTTTGTATGAGGTCCTATATAATAATAGTTTCCAATCAATATTAAAAATGGTACCTTTTAATCACTTTAGGTTAAGAGTTATATAACACTATATATTGGGATAAAGTTAGTGAACACAAACACTGGAGTTCTGAAATATTTTTGGAAATGGAGGAAATGGTCATGCCCATTCAGCAGCACATTAAGGCTTCTTATATTCGATGAAAGAGCTATAATAACAAATAGTCAGTGATACCTATAGTTTGAGGTTAGAGATAAAATATTTTTATATGTATCTATATGAAAACATTGCATGTTATTCGGGATGAAGGAAAATATTTTTCTATGTTGCATCGGTCCCCATGGGATATTTGATCACATTTGAGTGATTTCCAATCAACTAGAATTCCAAACTATACAAAATTGGGTACAAGATGTGTTTTATGTGTCCCCTTAATGAATTTCATAACAAACCTCTTACAATTATTTAATCCTAAAAAGGTACCATAGTATAATGGTTTTTCATATGAGGAGAAAATAGTAAATATCATATATCATTGAGACCATTTTATGTTTTATAATACAATTCTAGGGGTAAAAGTGGTATGAAAACAACATGTCTAAAGATGTGATGCAGGAAATACATGATGAGATGAAATAAAATTAATCATTTTAGTTTGACTATGTGAAATTAAACATTTTATGGATAAAATTATAAAGGGGGATATTGTAAGTAAATGTACATTTATAAATAAAATTCCATTCATGATTAAATTATATTAACATTTATGTTTTATAGTTATATAATAGGAATTAAATTATTTGATTTTATTATATATTCTCAACTTTAAAATACTGTTATGCATCATAACCATGGATAATATATCCACTGAATGATGATGATGTGATTAATATAAATATAGGGGATTTATGAATCTAATTGACACAAACAAAGGATGAGATTACCTCAAACAGTAGGATCATAACCTATTAATAAAAATTATCAATGATTCCAAGGGATATAGAATCTCAGGAATTTTCCCTTTACCATTCCCAATATATGATCAAACAACAACATCATGAAAAAAACTATTTATATCATAATTTCAAGCTTATCATTCCATGACCCAAACCATGTTTGTCAAACAACTACATGAAAATATCACCATATTACACCTTATTATTAGGTAATTTTCTATATTAATAAAGGGATATATATTAATTTTATAATAATATGAATATTTATATTTTATTTTAAATAGAATAATGTAAATATTTACTTCTTATATCTGTTTCATTATAAATGATTTTGATTTTGATATGATAAACCAAAATTGTATTTTTTGGTAATAAATAATTTAAATTAAAACCTTAATTTCGATCAATTAATTATTTTTTGAAAATATTAATATTTATATAAAATTTTTTTATTATTAATTATTTAATAATTATAGTTGAAACTATAAGTTTACAAAATCAAAAATATTTTTTTATAAGAGTTTGAAAACTATTATTTTAAAAAACACATCATTTCTAAAAAAATTATTATTATAATAAATTTAAATATTCACATATTCATAAAATTAATTTCATAAAATTAACATTATACATTTAATTATCCCATTAAAATTATCCACTAGTTATTTTTTTATATTTTTATGATAGAATAAAAAAAATTGGCTAAAAATTAAATAAAGTATAAATAAATGGTCTATATTATGACAAAATAAAGACCCAAAGGTTATTTAATTATTTATTTAAATGGGATTCTCATAAATAAATATATATACCCTTTTAAATAGTGAATTTATTATTTTAATTGATTAATTTTATTAAACCATTATTAATCCTACAAAACCTATATTATATTTTGTGGTTATAAAATCGATTCTTAATAAAGATGGGTCACTTACAAATCACCAAGGAAAATATTTTAAGGTGTTTAGTCATTGGAATTATAAAATAAATAAAATCACTCAACTTTGTAAGAAACCATGGGTGAAACCCATAGTAATGTTTTTTTTATTATTCTATTGTATAGAGTCCATAACCTATATTTCGGAAATAATAAAGTACTCCCCACTCTTTTCTTATATTAACCGACCCAATATCACATTTATTTTCACTCAAAAACCATAAAAAACTTCTTTAGTCATCCATACCCTTTATAGAGTCCTCCTGAGGTTCCCCCAAGTTCTCAATATGCTCCTCTCATGTATTTGGAGTCACCCTCTCAAGGTAATGGATACATTTCTGCTACTATTTATTCAAGAATCATCATTATTTTATGCCTTTTAGTTTCAATTAAAAATGATGGGATATGTATTTCAATATCTCTGACATAAAATATTATATAAAATTAATGAGAAACCACGTTCCCTCTTGGTAATCCATTTTATGATCCTTTTGTACTTTTGTTCTGTTGTCGAAATTTCAACTCGATTTTTCCATTCCAAACCATTCTATTATTGATTCCATCACTATTTACACTCAAGGGTGTTCACATTGACATACCTATATTCTATTTATATTGAAATTACATGTATATATTCCACACCACTTGATCGTTTAATTAAATGTTATGAAATATTATCCTATGTTGAATCATCTTTGTTTCACACTTATGCATGTACATGATATGAAAGAGATGGGTGCAACTATATACCACTGTAATGCATTTGATAATTTTTTAGTCTCATGAGACAACATAAAAAGGATTAGGGAGTGAAATTAATCCATCAAGGTGATTTTTCCTCAAATTTGTTAATTAGTTGGGGTTAATCATGACCTATTCTTACAATTTAATTTTTAAAGTTGTTGGCAAATTTCCCATATTACCTTTATGTTACCATGTTATACCATGTATTATTATTCATCTTTCAGATTATGACCAATTTCTATCCCATTGAAATGAATGTTTTATAACATTTAATACTTTATTTATGTATTTTTTTTATTTACATATTTGGATTTATATCTCACCCATTTTCATATTAAAATCCCCTAGATATCCCATGTATATTTAGAGGGAAAATAATTTCTAAGAGAAATTTTAGGATGTTTTAAAAAATTTTGTTATATCCCATGTTCAATATGTTATGTTATGTAATGAATTCACAAATACACTAGAATTATAGATATTCTGTGATCTTTTTGTGTATTCTTAAGTATCATATCATCAATTAATGGGTAATAATGACAAGAGTTGTCTTAGATACGTATAAAAATGATTCTGTATGGGATTTTTAATAAATATATATTTTTTGTAAAAGTGGTTCAAATGTGTGTGACAAAAGTGAAAACATAAGGCTAGGTATTTTTGACTCAATTAGTCTTCTTTCGATAAAATGTCATTTTATACACCTATATCCTTTTATAAGATGTATATACAGCCCCATTGACATGTAATATCATAAATTTATTTATTATCATGATATTTTTATATTCATGTTTTTGTTCCATCATGGGGATATTGATTCAATTCTACCAAAATGAAGTTGTTTTTATTATATACATTTATTGATTATTAGGATTATTTGTGTTTATCCATCATATAATTAAATCTTATTAACTCTCTCCCATGAAAGTCAATAATTTAAATCTATTATATTTATTTATTTAGAATAATTTTCTCTTCATTTTAACCCGTTTGTGTTCTCATGATTCCAAAATAATTCATTTAAATAAAACCATTTTTACTTATCTCATCCATCAAAAACCAGTTTTTATTCCATTTCCATGTTTTCAAAAACTATTCTGATAATTGTTAAAATGTTCCTCTATAATTTTGTATAGTTATTCGGAAAAATCTGGAAATTATTAATTTTTTAATTGTATATTTATAGCATTTTCAAAAAAAATCAATTTTTATTACTGAAAATGTAATAGGAATCAATATTTTAACAATTATATAATTTCCCACCATCATGAACAATTAATGTTTTAATTCTTATATTATAATATTTAATATTAAAATTTAGATAAAATGATTTCCAATATGTTTAATGAACTATTAGATATAATATTTTAATTTCCAAGAAATGTTATTTTCCTCTATATTATTTCCAACTATCCTTTCAAAATCATTTTCAATATAATATGACAGCCTTTGATGTCATTTATTCCTTAATGAGTATATGATCTTCTGATAAAATTTTTAATCTTTTTCTAGAAGGTTTATGTTAATGGCAAAAAAGAATTACAAAATCCATTTCATTACCTTGTGTTATGATATGATGAAATTTTTTTTAATCCCATTTCATTTTGTGGGTTCTTATATGAGTAATGTTTTATTATCTTATGGACCCAAATGTATAGACTATGGGATGGGTGGGAGATATTTCTCCCTAAATTTCATTAGATAATGATTTATGTTTTATGATATAAAGGGTATATGAATATTTACCCCTATTCTAAAATAGGATTAATTAGAGGTTAGCCAATGTCTATAGTAGTTACACTTTTGGTCATCCGAAGCCTAAAATGTTATGAAATTCTTGGTGGGTATCCTTCACAATAGTTTTTTGATTATTATGTGTTTTCTTAACCTATATAACTAATGATAATGTTATTATATCATAGATCATGTTCTTTTATTTTCTTATTATTCAAGTCTTATAAATTTCCAATATTTATTCCCTGACTCATGATTATGATCTTCCTGATACAAGGTAGAGTTTTCATATGTTATGATCATGTTCTAGTACCGTTATTTTTATGTTATTTTTATATACATTCCTTATCTACACTTACTAATAACCTAATCTCACCATTTCTTACATTTCTTTTCTACATGTTATGATGATAGGTATTATGTGTCACATTTCTAAGAAGGGTTCTATTTATGAGAAACAAAGTGGGATATGACTTATAATTAATAATAACTATTTTTTTATGATTCCATTTTTCCAAAGGAAATATACCTATATAATCCATAGGCCTGAGTTTGTGTAATTTAATATATAATCATATAAAAATATGTTATATATACCTATGAAAATTTTGGTTTGTTATTTTTATCCCCTAAGGATTTATGGTTTTCTGGCCATAAAAGAACTCATCATCAAGTTCTCTATCACTCTGTACTGTTACATGGATATTATTTTTCGCATCCATGTAAAATTTTTGAAATCTTTTCAATGATATATTTATCTAGTGTGACATCCCAAGCCTGGAGGCCACATAGTGGTTCCGCTATCCTGGTTGGTCACTAGTCCTCATGCACATCACCCTAAATGCCAAATTCTAGGGACTATTTGTGAGTTCCTAGGGCGTGGCCATGGGGAGACTATTTCTTCCTCAATATAGTGTAGAATAACAGCAAAATGAAATAGAATGTAAATTGATGAAGAAATATAAATATATTGGTGGAAAAAAGAATAATTATATAGAACTAACAAATAACATAACAACTTATAATAATTTAAAAAAAATATGATGATATATGTCATGTATCTATAAAGCTAGAAAAAATATATACATGGAAGTAGACAATACATTTTATACAGGAATAGTAAAAAGGAATCTGAAACAATGAAATCATCTTGATATATCACAATATCATTTGCAGCCCATCTCTATCATAATGGAAACAAGAAATCAATTCTTAGTAGAATGCTTCACTTTTTTAACATCTTATACATGTATTATTTATGATTTCCAATGACGAGTCAAATAGGGTGTGAGAAAATTCATAATAGGACCCTAAAAATGATGTCTATAACTTATAGTCCATGTAATATAAACTAAAATATTGTGAAATCATGTATATATAATAATAAAGCACTAAAGATGTGTAATTACCCAAATACATGATTCGGCCACTATTTTTTGTCTAAACATGGAGCCATTTCATTTATTAATAATATTCTAGTTTATATATTTAGGTCACAAGATTTAATACCCACATTAACATCCTAACATGATAACGACAATGAAAGGATCCAATATATAACCTGGAATCTAGTAATGATAGTTATGAAAGGTATATAATTACATAACCTAGGAATCCATGAACTTAAGGGTATTTAATTCATTATTAATTGTATCCTAGATAAAAGGTAAGAGTGTATTACTAGATGAATCATAAAATAATTCAACAATAATTTATTTATAACTAAGTTTATGGAATTCAACCAAGTTAAAATGGGATAATTAATATCATGGACCAAGTTTGTATCCAAGGCGGGTCATTTCTGTAGACATCTTGATAGATTCGAGGAGTGTTTCAAAGGAACCATATAACATTAAATGAGGGATCCTATGGTGTCATACCATGTGTTCAAAAGTATACAATGTTTGGGTACCAAGGTGTTTGTTGCCCTTGGAAACCTGTATCTCTAAAACATAATGGAATCGACAAGTGCTCAAGTCATTCCCTTAGGAATCTAATTCTACATCGTGTCTTAACAATCCTATAATAATGTCATGGTCTATATGAAACATGAAACTTCTATTTAATTCAATTAATGAATTTGTTCCATGTAACAATCATTCCATTAAATTCATTTGGTAAAAATCATTTCCTTTAATTAGTGTGAGAAAGAAAAAGGGAAACCATCCATTTAGTAAATTAATTCAAAAAGTTTTTATAAGGTTCACTCACCTAAATTCTATTAGACATGAAAATGGGTAATATGGTTGTTCAACAAAGTACATAAATTATATTTAATTAGGAAAATAAATATATATAATATACATTCCATTTGTTTTTTAGATTAATTTATCATGTTTGAGAAATTACCTTACAAGTTCCAAGGGATACAAATACACGATCATTCAATTAAAAAGTAATTGATGTAATTAAACACTTACCAATCAAAAGTTCAAGTCACAGATCAACCAAATGGTAGTTCAAATAGCCTCAAAATTTACTAAAATCATGATTATATAAAAGACCCTATGAGTGGTGGTCAACATTGAGGTCACACACTCCAACGATGGATAAAATTTATATGAATATTCATATAATATGGTTAATTGAATATAAAAATGTATCATTAATTAAATATGTAATGCTCAGTGTAATCACTATGAACCCATGGAAATTTGTAAAATGACCAAACATAATGGATGATTTGTATACCATACACCTTATACTCATAGAACTCCTCGCATCGGGTATAATCCTCTAGTTTGTCATGGATTGGACGATTTTTAAATATTGTCTAAATTCTTGTAAAATAGGGTATATGATCAACCATTTAATAGTTTCATTGATACGAAGAAGTATGAGGAATGACTACATATTAATTATGTTATTATTGTTGTAGATCTAATGAGATAAATGGTTCTTCAATTAGAATTTAGATGAAAGAGTGGGTTGAAAATATAAAAATTATCTCAAAATGACTCAAAGAAGGTGAATAGATGGGTTGTTATCTGTTAGAGAAGACATATGAGATAAGGGTATGTTAAAACATCAAATTTATGTGAATTTTTATTATTTCACCAATAATTGGTCATCACATGGTTTGGCTACATGGTTTTAAAAACTGTGTGCCTACTATGTAAAATTTGTTTTATAAATGGGAATCATTAATGGTTTAGATACATGATTAGGGAAACCATGTGAAAACAATGAGAAAAACATCAACAACATGTCTATTTTTTGGATAGTTGTTTGGCCCTTGGATCATAGCTGGGGAAAACCGTGCACCCTATGTCACGACCCAATACAGACTTTCATGGTTCTAACCAACCATGCAGTCTACACTATATAGATTCTACTAATGATATTGAAATACATCCTCTCCAAAAAAATGTTCTCTAATCTATGAACCATCCCAAGACACACCCGATAAACCATTGAACTCATTGGGTATTTTTATTAACTCCAAAATAAATAATTAGACTAGAATTAAAATTATCCAAACATGATTCAAAAACCACGTTCATATAGTCTTCCTATATTAATATAACACATCCGTGATATCATCTTACAGTGTTATAGAAATAATATCTTAGGAAAACACTGCTCAATAGGCATGAACATCGACCTCCCACTCCCATATCTCATCATGTAAATGGTTTGGCTTCCATAAAACCCATACTATAGGGACATATCCGCCTTATAGAACCATAATGCTCTAATAAATGATATATATATGGTAATAATCAATTTAATAATTGACATAAAACACTAATTCTTCATGATAAAAAGTATTATATAGGTCAACATGATACTAGGTGTGCTATGAAAAAAGGAAGATGTCATGCCTAGAAGGAAACCATTGAGGCCACAGAAACTAAGAGGATATATGCATGATATCAGTATATGTTTTTTTAAGGCTTATTAGTAAGAATATTTTTCATGTTCATGTAAAGATTTTATAATGTCTCTATCACATGATTTGGACCTTGTTGTACTACCTCCCATACTTCTATCTAGGACATGGGTAAATTCCCAAAACTAGCATACAATGCATATAAATGGTCCATCTGAATTATAGCCAGAAATCTAATATTAGAAGAGAACTATACGTCAGGGATATTCTTATACCATGAATCAGAAATTTTTATTACACATGCCTAAATAATTTCATCTACAACTAGTATTCTACATTCCAATAATCATTTATACGAGGGTGAAATGATCAACTCAGAATCACCTCATAACCCATAGCTCTCTGTATCCCCTCTGAAAACTATGACATAATGTGAGAACCCCAATCATAATTGTTAGTGGTAGGTAATACATGAAGTAAAATAGTCTCCATGACATAAAATTTTTCTGTCTCACTATCTGAGAATGTCTCTCAGATAACAAGGAAGTTGGTGACATTCTTAATTTTATCAATGACAACCCATGAAGCATTGGTGCCTCTAGCAGAACTAGGTAATCCAACTAAAACATCAATGGAAATATCTTCCCATTTAAATTTACCGAATGAATGTATTTATACAAAGGATATAGGTGTATGGTGCTTCGGCTTCACACGGCGATAGGTGGAACACTTAGTGATGAAGATTTTGATCTCACATTTCTTCTTAGGCCACAAATAATAGAATCACATATCCCAATACATCATGGAGTTTTCTTGATGAACTCCCCACTAAGAAGCCTTGTACTCTTGAATAAACTAATATATCATATTTTTATGAGACCATACACATCCATGTACACACATGATTTCATCTATATCCATGAACCAATCCAGAGTCGTATAATATCCTAAAATACTCTCCCAGAGAAATAGGCCTTCATATATGTAAATTTTATTATCTACACCATCTAAATGAGGTAAGAGATAATTATCAAGGATGGGATATAATATTTATTGTTACAATTGTGAATCTCTAGATGCTCCTTAGAAAATAGGTCCATCATTTTCTGTCCATCACTATATTCACATTAGACATGTGCCTGAGTTTTATAACTCAGCGCATCCAATACAACCTTTCCCTTTCTGACTCTATATGAAACATTATAAACAAGTGAATGAACTTATTCAACCAATATACACTATATTTTATTAAATTCATATTATGAAATGAAATACTTGACTCTCTCATGGTTCATATACAACAAAAAGTTCTCACCCATCAGAGAGTGTGTCCAGTATAGTAGGTCATGGATAATTACAACTTGTTCAAGGTCATTCATTTGGAAATTTCTCTCTAGAGGCCTTTACATCCATTATTTGTATACATTGACTTTGTCTTCCTAAATTATCACTAACCCTAGGCTGATTATTGATGCATAATAGAAAATTTTATATCCTCTTTTTTCCTCTATGAGAATCAGAATCGGTTTCAAGACATTCCCCCATTTTAGATCTTGAATGTATTTCTCACACTCTTCAGACCGCATGAGAATAACACAATTATTTCTATGACCAGTAAGAGGTGAAAATGGTGTAACATGTCTAGTATTAAATTCCTATAATACCAATCTATCCCCAAGAAACTATATATATCAAAAACATTCTTAGGTTACTCTCACGAAAACACATCACTCACCATCTATAGGCCAACAAGGAATCCTAATTATGAGATAATGTGACCCAATAAGTAGAAATTTTTGATCTAGAATTGGAACTTTCTAGTTTTCCATTAATCTAATGATCTCTTAGTTTACATAGAATGATCTCGATATGATTAGCATGGTCACAATGAAAATTATTATACACCAAGATATCATCTACAACAACAATGAAAAAAATACAGAAATAGATGAACGACCCCATTCATCAATACCATTAAAATAGTGGGTACATTTGTAAGACCGTACAACATATTAATGTATTCATAAAAACCAAACATTCTATTTAATGTTATATAATGTATTTATTATGGGAAATCTAGAAAATGATGATATCTTGATCTTAGGTCTATCATATAGAACACCATATCTCATCAGAGCTGGTCAAATAGATCATTGATTTGATGAAGTGGAAACCAATTCATGACTAAAATCTTGTTCAATAGTATGAAATACATAATTGGAAAAGGGTCTCATACATCCTCCTTCCTCTAAAAAGAATATTTGAAGCCCAATAATATGTTGTTGGATATATAAAACCTTTAGACGAATCCTCTATGCCCAGTACACTCACAATCCCTCAGGTTTCACAAATTGATATTTTCAAATTGGATGATCTAAGATAGTTTATATAGGTAAGATTCATTCATATGAGTACTGATTGACTATTTTATCCCATCCTTGAAACATATAGTGTTCAAAATATCATACATATCACAAAGTGGTGGAAATAACTGCAATCCACTAAAACATACTAAATTCTGTATAATTGATGTAGAACCTTGAAAAAAATGCATAAAATATTGGTCTTCATCAACTATCCATGTATGACAAAAGATGTAATAAGAGACAACAGTCTGAAAATCATCCCATACCATGCCATGGTGGCTACTAACCTGGGAAATCCCATCCCACCAATATTTTTCAGAATCACAAACCATGATAGTAACATTTTTTACCCTCCACTCTTGATTTGTTTATAAATTATCAATGATATATAAAGTGAAATATTTAGATGACTCTGTATCCTGTGTATCATCAACCCCATGAAGGTCGAAGGATGTTGTGTAAGAACTCAGAGGTTAGATCAGCCATCATAGGATAAGGTTGTGGAGAACCTTACATGGAATGTATCATATTTAAGAAACTATATTGAACATGAGTGTTAGTTTCTATATCAGGTATAATATATGGTGTGCCATGTGGATCCCATGGTAGTAATACCTGAGGCTCAAGGCCGACCACATCTACAGTATGGTCTCACCACCCTCCTAGTGCATGACAGGAGGATGCCATGGAGGAATTGTTAAAAAATTCCTAGTACACCCCACAAAACAACTATAGGTAGACCCATAGAATAAATAGATAATGATTAATGTAATGAAAAATTCTCACTAAACAAGGAATACAATTCCAACTACCTTCTTAGATGGATAGATATTTATAGTTTTCTAGTTGTAAATTATATGGGTTTGAGTAGATGATGGGTCAGTAGCACCATACCTCAGCATTTCCTGGAATTAATTTCACATTATAAATCATGTTTTACTTTTATAGTTATGATTTTCTTATTTACATATATCAAAGTTCATTTAAAATGGATCATCATTCCTAGTTTATCAGTTCCCATAAAAAGTATCACTAAAATCGACAGCCATTTAATTTAATTCTAATTGATCAATTTGATAAATTAAATATTCCAACCCTTTAGGGCCCATACTCCACATGAATTGAAACTAGAAATCGCTCAATCATAGAAAATATAATGGAAATCATATATATGATCAATGTTCACCCAAAAATCCTAGGAATTTCAAGAAAATTAAAGTAGTGAAATATACTTATATGGAATGTAAATATACATTGAAGGTGAATTATTGGATCCCATGATGATGCATGTAACAATGATCCTTTACCTCTTATAATTGGGCCACATATTAAATGAAATTATCATTTAGAATAATAATGACCCTCACATAGAATGTGCATCTCCTGATGGTGAAATTATATTAATTTTAATAAGAAAATCCAAAACAATAATTATAAAATTTGAATCACATAATTTACCCAAAACATGGGTTAGATATGACCATGAATAGCTTATAACCATATTCCAAAGAGTTCATAATATCCTTTCTATTTTATCCAAATATTAATATAAGAAAGAAGACATGATAACATATTGTGATGAACAATACATGGATGCCACATAGAGGTTCCCCGATCCCAATGGGTTAATAACCCTTAAGCACATATCCTCGAATTCCATAGGTTTTAGAATAGTATTGAGGGCCTAGGGTGTGTATCTGGGGATATTATTCCCTTATTACCAAGGTGTATCATAGTAGAAAAATGAAAGAACATGTAAATTGTGTAAGAAGTATAAATATATAGATGGAATAGTAGAGAATGGATTTAGTAATAAATAAAAAATTTCCGATAATAAGATACAAATTATGATGATGATATTTGTAATGTATATATAATTCTAGAATACATGTGAATTTCCAAAGGATTAAATAAAAAAATAAAGTGGATTTTGAATTAGTTATTCAGTTTTCAAATGTTTTAATACTTATTAAAACTTAAATTTTATAACCTGTTAAATTTTGTATCATTATAATATGTTTTAAAATAATCATGAATTAAAAAATCATAATTAATGTAAAGAACATGACATTTATAAGGTTCTTCCTCAGAGTGAGAACCTACATTTTTTTTATGTCCACTCATATTGGTCTATAAAAATTTACTATTATAAAGTTGTTATTACAACTTGTTACAACTCCCATTAGACACATTCTATCTCCAAATAAGGAATATAATACCGACTCCCACCAATTTACAATGTTTTCTTGTAAAAAATAGATCTAAACCAAAAGTAATTAGACTTTTCCAGACATTTTCTGTAAAATATCTTTGGTCGAATGAACATGAATATGATGACCTTCAGTCCAATGAACCTAGTCTAATTAACTCTGTACATTTGATTCAATATAATCTTCTTTTTCTCTATATGCACTTCTCATACATTGATCAAAAGATCAGTCTGACCTCCCTTTATCTGATTGACTCAATATGATATTTTCCAAATTATGATTCTCAATCTGGTAAACCAATACATTAGATATATGATCTTCCAATGAGATCTCCTCCATCAAGGAAATTTTAATTGAATTCATCAGTTCTCTTCATTATCCGATTATTTGAAAATTTACAAATTATGAATGTAAAGATAAAATATTTATTGGAATCCCAAAATAGAAAATGAGGGATCCTGGAAAACATTCCCTATATTCTCAATTTAAAAATTATGATGTTTACACATCATTGAATTTAATGTTTGATAACATAAACTCATCATAAATCTTATGGAATGTTCATGAATCATTTTTGTATTCATCCTTTTTTGAGTTATTTACTTTTATTTAGTCTAATTTGGTGAATCTTATTATATGTTATTTCTTATCGTTGATCATCCTTTCTTCTTCATATTCAGTCTGATAGACCTTTTTTGTCTCATTAAAATGACATTATTACATATTTTTTAATTTACCTTCCTTCTTAAAGTTAGTATGATTGAAATACATCCTCAGAGTTTGCATAAGTGAATTTCATTATCCTAGCCAGTCTAATAGAACTAATTGCACACCACTTCTGATGGACAATTACATGTAGTAACTTATTTTATAAATATAAATATTTAAAAATAAAACGTTCATTAACCAAAAAAAATATTCAGCTTATTCATCAATATTTGATGATCTTTATATTTAATTTATTGGTTTTGATTGAAAAGTATCATCTTTATCTTCACAAATTTCATCCTATATAATAAATCATAACAATGGAATTCTCACTACAATTTTGACATCTGATGAATGATTCACATAGAATCTTTTAAATCCATCAAAAATCCTCAGTTATTCATTTTCTCATTACAAATATCTTCATCGTGTCATATGTCATTATTAATCATTGTCTTATTTTTATAGAACCAGTGAAATCAATGAAATTCCTATATTTCTTAAAAATCATTCATTATGTGAGTTTTCATGATTTTAATGAACTTTACGAATGGAAGAGAATCATCCGAATTTAGAAAATAATGTTTTAAAGCATTCTAGAACCTAACTTCTATTTCATCGACAAACCACTTCAGAATCATTCTGACTTCCTCACTCCCAAACTTCAGACATTATAAAAATTCTATTTTTGATAAATCAGAACATCATGTCAATGGATTTGAGATCAATGTTTCAACTCATCATCTACATTATATTTCTTTAAAATCTTGTGAATGCTAAATATCATGCGTAATTTATTAGTCTAGTGTTTCTTAGTTCAATCTTCAATGTCAAGAAACCTATGTCCAATAATTAATTTTCAGAATGAAAAAACTTTTTCCCCTTTTATTCCCAGGTTAAAAAATTTGGAAATATTCACCTTTCTTACAAAAACTCATTCTTATAGACATGATCTAATCGGATGAATAAATAAATTATTATACAAAAATGTTAGTTATCCAAAAATACCAACATATTATTAAAATAAATTAACAAAAAGGATTTTAATCACTCTATTTGGATTTACTGAGAACCCTCATAAATAAAATTTTGAAACTTCATAATTGTTTTAAATAAAATTTTAAAATAAAACAATGTTTTATAACATTATCAAAACATATCATTTATAAAAAGAAAGTGTATAAATACTGCACTACTACATAAAGTATTCTTTTTTAGGAATTATATCACTTATTTACATGAATAATTTTAGATATGTGAATATTAAATCCTCCTCACTTTTATCCTTCCCTCTCTCATTTTTTATTTTTCTCACTCTTTTACTTTTATCTCCCCTATTTTATGATAACCACATAATCAAATTCATCTAATAAATCTAAATAAAAAATTAAATAATTTTTTTTCATTATATTCCCATTTTCGAACATAATAAAAAGTACAGTGGGGACCCTTCTAGTGAGGATAATGGATCATGGTAGGAGGATAAATGTCAAGCTAGAACCTCAATTGCAAAAAACCCACCTTTTGTCTTAGCGTTTATGAAGGTATTAGAAATTATATTCGTTGTTTATATATATTATAATATAAAATATCTAAAAGAAATGATATATATTATAAATTCAAACATTAAATAGTTTTATTTTGATCTTGAGTGTTGTATAGGATTTATAGAATGATCAATTGGAAATGATTCTCTATAAGTATCTATAGTGGTTTATATAAAATCACATCCAAGTATTCGAGCTAAAATTTTATCCACAACATTAGAGTACATGCCTGAGTAGATTCACTATATGTGGATTTAACATTTATTAATGTTAATGATCATTATTTATTACTATGTGAACTAACAGAAATTTTCTCATAAAAAACATTTTTTCTATGATTGTTTTTTATATCATTTAATTCGCCAACCCAATCAGAATAAGTATAACCATGAAACATAATTTCAAAATTTCATATTAATAATAAACCATGTGAATTTATTCCATTTATATATCATAGAATTATATTTATTGAAAGCATATATGATTATTTCATATTACATTGAGACATGGTACACAAAGTCACATCATAAAGAATTTTAGAACATGGGGATGTAAGGTAATGTAAAATTACTATTAGAAATCATAATCCTTGCTAATTTAAAATATTTCCATCATTATCATTACACAACATAATCCCCATTTATATTGTATTAAAATCTTATTTGGATGCTTCCATTCAAAACATTTGTTACAATTCCTTAGCATAAAATTTTTGAGATAGGAAAATGTTTTTTTCTTTTTTTTAACATGTAATCCAATGAATAAAGTTATTTTCTCCACATTGAAATTTAAAATTTATGGTTTATTTTTAAAATAATGTTTCACATTATTCAAATATATCCCTTGAAAAGGTTATATCAAAAATAAAATCAATTAAAATTATAGTTCTGGAGTCAGTATCTTTCATATAAAAGTTTCTATCAACTTTTACTTTAAATAAAATTCAGCATTCTCAAACATTTTCCAAGTATTGAATTCCATGAACATGGATAGTTTTTCATCGCATAAAAATAATTCTCATGTTTAAAAACTTTTTTTCATACTCATCATATAGAAACCAACAAGGTTGTTCATTTTGAACATATCCATCAATTTATCCATAGAGAAATGTGGACATTACATCCATCTAATGTAATTTATAATTATAGAGAGAATATAATAATACAAGAATTAGAATTGTAATTAACCATGAAACATGAGTAAAAATTTCATAAAACTATACACATTAAAAATATTCATAGATATTACAAACCAACATGGATTTGTTTAATTGAAATTCTCCATGTTCATTAAAATTGATTCTATACACCCACTTTGTTCAGATCACCTTTTAATTTTTTGTCTATGGAATAATATCCCCATTTTAATTTCATCCAATCTGATCCAACATTTCCTTCATATAATCCACCCATTTGTTTCTGTTCAATATCTTCTAAAACTATTTTCAGTTTAAAATATGAAACAAATATAGTTTGATTTTCTAATCTCAACATTATTCCAGTATGAACTGGAGAATTCTAATTTTGAATGATGTTTTTGGAGTAAATGTGTTTTTAAGTTAGTAAATATAAATTTTTATTTTATATCTACACATTCCTTATAAAAAAAATATACTAATATCGGTATGGACATTTTGACATACTTTTACTGTCATTGGAAATATCCATATTATCCTCCTCAGCATTCTCATCAAATTTTTTAAAGGATTTTTTATTTTTTATTACATTGACCTAATATGAATCCGAAGAACATTTTAAGAATTTTTCCATCATTTATAACATATTCCATTTGGTGAATAACCCATAAAAATTCCCTCATTTACTTTTACAAAAAACATTCCCAGATACCAATTTCCTATTTTAATATACAAGGACTTCCAAAAACATTTATATACCCCAATGAATGTTTTTTATATAGCATTTCATAATATGTCATGTTGATTTATAGTCTCAATAAGAATTTTTTTGAACATGTACAACATAACAAAAAGATTATTTCTAGCAAAACATTAATATTTTGTATTCTACAAACATACTTCTTCTTATTTCCAAAAAAAATTATATTCTTTTTTTTGGTTACTTTATTTTGATTTGAGTATAGGGTGAAATATAATAATTTTTTATATGATTATTTCTCAAATAATTTTCAAATGTATTTCTTTTGATTTTAGTAAAATTATCTTTTTTCAATATCATTATATAAATCCCCACTTCTTTCTCACAATCATTTTTAAAAAATAATAACATTTTCAAAACCACTTACATATGTTTCAAAAATGTTATGTTTTTCATCTAAGTGAAATAATCAATAAGTGTGATGAAATATAAGTCTCATATTTTTTATTAACGTCTCATCATTCCATATAAATCCAAATGAATACTCTCAAGAGGTATAGTAGACAGAACCTAAACTCTCTTATGAATACTTTTAGTCATCTTCCCCTTTTGAAAAATAACAAAAACATATTCATATCTTCCTTTTAATTTTATAAAATAACAAACAGAATCAACATTTAAAATTTTGTTCTTGCTTTTCATCCCATTATGGACAAGTCATCAGTTCCACAGTTTATTTTCATCTTCAGTACTCATGTATCATGTGTTATTAAACTCTCCAATTATTAATATATTCCCACTTGTTCATTATACATTTTTAATAACATTTCCATAATTATCACTTTTGCTAACAATTTAATATTTCCTAAATATCACTTAATTTCCATCATCATGGAGAATACTTACACTAATTAAGTTATGTTTTAGAGCATTAGAAAATAAAACATCCGTAGAATTAATATTTTAAACCTTAATATCAACAGTTATGATTCCTCTTATTTTTATGAAACTATCAACACCAAATGTATCCTTCATATATAATTATATTCAAAATGTTTCAATATATTTATATCACCTTTCATATGTAAAAATAACCTGTATTATGTACCCGTTGTTTGTTCCATTAAATTCCAATCAAATCTATCTCAATAGAAAAGGCTCTTTCATAAATTTTATTCTTTCTAGCATTCATAACTTTTCTACCAAAATAATTATGTTCTAGAAATAGTGTCATATATATTTTTTCATAATGAAGACCTGATCACATGTTCTATAAACTTCATATAGAAATCGAAATTTATGTTTTGTGGGAATGTATCTAACATCTTATGTTTTTACATATATAACTTCCTATGAATTTGGAAAGTTATTAATCATTCATACACTCTTTATTTATCTTTTTTAAAACCATATTATGGAACACAAAAAATTATTCCAAAAATTATAATTACAATTCTAATCGATTCCTAAACACCAATAATAGCCATAAAATATTTATTTTTTACCAAAGAAAGATCTTTCTCTATATAAACATTGTTGAGGTTGAGTTCCTTTAACTTCTCTGTAATAACAAGGATGTGGACCATCTTTCCTTATGAGTTTGTTTTTAACTTTTATAGATGTGAATGGTTTCTCAACTACTTTCTTGTCCCATGATTAACCATCACCTTTTAGGGAACCTAAAATGTTAATTGAATTATATGAAACATTAATTATGGTGACTGAGGATTTCAACATATTCTTATTGTGATATCACAACAACTTTTGAAGTATTATCATTTACAAAAGAATCTTTTTTGATGTTTTCATTCATTTCTCTCAAGGAACATTAAAAATCAAGATGTTTTGATTGATACTTGTTATCTTATTCTTCTATAGCTTCCGTATTATTGATTACATCTTCAACAATTTTACCCTATTTATTATTTCCTTGTTTATAACATAATATGTCATATATGTATTATTCATAATACTTTTTGACATATAGTCTTCCCTCAGAAACTTCTTTACAATCATTATTAACTACTCTCAGTTAATTCTTAAGAGTAGTGTTTTAATCAAGACATGCAACAAGTTCATTTTTGAAATGATATTATATATATAAATCTTCACCACCTTCTCCACTATCTGACGAATATTTTATTTTCATAACATTCTCAAGGATGGTATTGAATTTTTCTGAAATCTCATCTTCTAAATAATTTTTTTTATGTTGATTTAGATTCATTTTTCTTACTGAACATACTTAATTTGTTATTAGTAAACTTATTTTTAAACATTTGGGGAAGAATTTTCAGCATCAGAAGATTTTTTCCACTTATTACATTTAAAATTTTTATTCTAATAATCTTGATATTCAACAACATGATTCTTGGGACAATTCATTGAATACTATCTGATACCACCACACTAAAAATAGTTTAGAGGAAGGATACCTACATGGTTTTCTATTTCATATCAATAGTTCTTATATATAAGTGACATGATTTTCTCATTAAATAAATCATCCTATTTATCACTGGAGTCACAAGGATAAACATTTTCAATATATTGTATTTATATTCTTCTCATGGAATCAAAATCCATTTCATTTTATATAATCTTGTTAAATATTTTATATTTCCTAATTTAATAAGAACTTATAATGTAATGCAATTAATCATGTGATAAATAATTCTTATCTTCTAAAGATGAAATTTTGTAATCAAACATGTCTCTAATGTTTTATATAAAATTTTTCACAAGTGTGGAATATTCCAAGAAATATTTGAATCCTTTGATTTTGTAATAAAAATTCATTTATTCTAGTGATGTATTAATCAATATAGTATTCATATCTCATTTTGATGTCATCATACTTATTACTCTAGATATTTAGTTTTCTTCCATCCCGTTAGTATTCCCATTCAAATTACATTTGAGATTATCTCACATACTCGTTTAGGTTTTGAGACCATTCACCAAATATATATATTTTTTATATGGGAATATGTATCAAATTTAATGATTTCCCATCAACATTGATATTTCTCTTATTAACAATAGTTATTTGGGAATCATTCTCAATCGGTGGAAAACTAATTGTAGCATCATCAACAATATTTAGACCACGAGATAGAAGATAAAGAGTTATTATATTTTTCATCCATACATTTTTTTACATAAAATGTTGTAATTCCACTAATTTTGATAGAAATTATATTTCTCATGATAAGGATTAAAGAAGGGAATCACCATTTGATTCCAATTGAAGTTCCAAATTAACTAATTGTAACTAATAAGAGGAAGGGGTTGAATTAGTTGTTCACTTTTTATATGTTATAATACGTTTTTAAACTAAAACCCTACATCCTGTTAAACATCATATCTTTATCGTATTTTTGTAAATACTCGTTCATGAAAAAACATGGAATAAAGTAAAGAACATGAGATTTACATGGTTAAACTCAGTGAGAGAAACTAAATCATTTCTATAGCCATTCACATGGGTTTATGGAAATTAAATATTATGATAATGTGATTAAAACATGTTCCAACTCCCATAAGACACCTTATACCACCCGAAAATAAATATTATATTGACTCAAATTATTTTTCAATGTTTTATTTTAAAAAAATTGAGCAAAAAAAAGTGATCATTTTACCTATTTTATCTATAAAATTTCCTAGTTCCAATGACCCAATTTGAGATGATCATAAGTTTTATGAAACTAGTCCAATAAAATTAGAATGAATGACTTAATAAAACTTTCCCTTTCTCAATATTTACTTCCCAAACTCTACTAGAAAACACAGTTCATTCTTCCTCATACTGATCGACTCATTAAGATAGTATCAAAATTATTTTTTCTCTATCTAGCAAACAAAAACAACTTATTAATAATATTCTAATGATATACATTTCAAGATGAAACTTTTTATTGAATTATTCAGCAGTTCTCCTTTTCCACTTATGTGAAAAGATAAAAAGTATGAGTGAAATGAGATAATATTTATTGGAAACCCAGAATATAAAAGGTGGAAAACAAGAATACATTACATGCTTCCTTAAAATCGAAAACACTAATATTTACACATAATTAAATTTCATGTTTGACTGCTTCAACTCTACAAAAATCTTCTTTAATCATCTTGAGTTGTTTATATAATAATCTTTTTGATAATTCATTACTTTTCATTAGTTTGGTATATTAAATATAGTTTTATCTTCTTACTTGTCACATATATTCTTTTTATCCTCATCTTAATTGTATTGGACGTTTATCAGCTAATTATAATGAAACTATTATTGATTTTTTGAATTTAAAATTTTCATTAGAGTTTGCCTGATTTACATTCCTCCTTAAAATTAGTCTAACTGAATTTACATATCAGAGTTCGTCTGACTAACATGATTGAGCACCATATATGATGGGTCAGTACCTACAGAAACATTTTTTCTTTCTCTAATAAAAGAAAATGAGAACATTTATAAACCAAAAAAATCTACTTTTGATTATTCTAGATCTTCAAATATTTATATTTTATTTATCGATTCTGAATGAAAACAAGTATCTTCATATTCTCATGTTTCTTCATGCCAATTAACTCAAGAAAATGGAATTATTGTTTTGATGGTTTGTATCTAAAGAAGTCTTTACAAATAAAAATTAAAACTTCTCAAACTTCCTGAGTCCTCCATTTTCTCATTACAATGATCTTATTAGTGTCATATCTAATTGGAAATATTTTCTAGTTTCTTGTAACAGACGTAATATTTATGAATCATCTCTTTCTTCAATAACTTCTAGCATGAGGGTTTTTATTATTTATAATTACTTTATGAATAGAAAAGGATCATCTATATTTGGATTAGATAGTTTTAAAGCATTATACCCCTGAACTAAATTTCATCTACTATCCTCTTTAATATCATTCATATTTATTTAATTCACAAAATTAAAATTTATTAAAAAAAGTCGAGTATGATGAGTATAAACATCATGCTAATGGATCTAAGACCAATTATTAATATGATCAACTACATCATCATTTTAAAAACTCTTATGATCATTGAAGCCCATTCATTCAATATGAGTCTTATGCTTCTCAATCCAATATTTTATGTACGGAATGATGTGTTCGATAAACAATCTTGAAAATGCCAAAAATATTCCTCTTTTTTGTTTGGGTTAAACCATTATGAAAAATAAAAATTCATACAAAACCAAATTTCAATGGACATTGTTTGATCATGGAAAAACACTTATAAAAAAGTTTAGTAGTGGAAAAAATAAAAAAATAGTTTTAAAAATTATCGCAAAGGTTTTTCAGCATGGATTAATGGGAGAAGAAAATCCATGATATAAAATAGTAGCAAAAAAGAATCCAAAAACTATGTAAGAATCCCAAACGTCCACTCTGTCACATACTACATAGATCCACCCAAATGAAAGAAGGAAATAACGTTTCAGAAGTGGTATTCTTCCTTTTTTCGACACCTGCATAAATTTCATTTTCCTGGGTTCTAATAGCGGCCTAGAGAGTGTGGGATATAAATCTTAGTATTCCACCATAAATGGTGTCTATAAATTTCATTTATTTAATATAAAGTAAAACTACCTGTAAGAATGCCAATATATATTTAAATAAGTATAGTAACATAAATAACCACGTACCTACTATAACCTCAGCTGGTTTGTGAACATGAAACCATTTCATTAATTAATAATGTTATAGTTTTTATATTTAAGTCACTTGAGGTGAGGCCAGTAATGAAATCCTTACATGATAATGATAATTAAAGGATCCAATATAAAAAAAGTTATCTTGAAAGTATAATAATTAAAGGGGAAAAATGTAATAACCAATTCATTAATGACTTCAGGGGTCACCAACTAAGTATTAACTATAGTTTGGCTAAGGGGTAAAATTGTAATCCATGGGGAATCTCCACAAAATACAAAAAAAATATTTTTTAATTGAGTTAAAGGAATTCATCCAATGTAAAATGGTATAAGCAATGAATAAGCCCAAGGGTGTATCCAAGGAACCTCATATATTTGGACGTAATGATTGATTAGAGGTGTGAATCCATGGAATCCTATAAAAATAATGGAGGGATCCTACAATGTCATACTCGGAATTCACAAGTAGACAACGATCAGGTTCCAAGGTGTTTCTTACCCTTGGAAACTGGAATCTCTGAAATAGATGGAATCCATGAGTGCTCAAGGCATTCCCTCCAAAATCCATGGCTTGCATGAGTCTGACCACTCCTTTAATAATGTCAAGGTTTGTGTACAAAATTAAAATATATTCAATTATTTTAATTAATTATGGAAATATAAAAAATCATTCTATTTAAGCCATTTGGTTGAAGTCATTTACTTTCATTAGTGTGATAAGACTAATGGTCAGGAAACCATTTAGTTAAAGATTTCAATATCATATTATAAGTTTTACATTAATACCATCCATTATACATGGAAAGGGGATCTATGTAAGTGCAAATGTGATCATAAATTTTATATAATTAGGCCAAGTAATATATATAATATTCATTCCAGTTCCATTTATGATTAAAATATCATGTAGAAGTAGTTAACTTTGAAGGGCCAAGAGATATGAAATTTGATTTCATGAAATTAAAAATTCATTATTGTAATTAAACACTTACATTTAACAAATTCATCTCACATCTCACATGAAAATTTGTGAAAATAGGATAAATAATCCCTTAAAATCATAATTATTTAAAACAACCAACATGGAGTGGTCGACTTTAAAGTCACACACTCTAATAGTGGAAATCATTTATAAGAAGATTATCATAATACGGTTCAATCAAATATAATAATGGTACTATAACATACATGTCACACCCATTGAAATTGGTGTGCACATAGGGTAATGTATAAAATAAAGAAAGATGAGGGATAATTTATTGAATACTTAACTCGTACTCCTATGAATCTCTTCATCTAGTATCATCATCTAGTTTGGCATAAATTCAATGATATCTGAAGAATATATCAACTCCTTGAAAATTGGTCACATGATACTTCATTTAAATTACATTATTGATTGAAATAGGGATGAAAAACTACTAAAAGGAATTGTGATCTAACCAATGTGGATCCAACGAGATGAGTACGGCTTTGAGCAGACTCTAGAAGAACGAATGAGATCAAAAGATAACAATGGATATCTGAGTGGCCAAAATGAGGTGAATGGTGGGATGATTTTCTACTAGAGAGGAAATTAGAATGAATTTTTAAATAAATAAAAAATTTCTGTTCCTTTTAATAATTTCACCCTAAAATGGCCATCACATGGTTTTACTAAATGGTTTTAAAAAAAATGCACCAACTGTGCACTATCTTTTGTATGAAGGGGCATTTTTAATGGTTAGGCAATGAATTTTTGAAATTTTTATAACACCATGAAGAACACCACTACAAAATTCCTATTGTATTTTTCACTACCATACAACACTTAGCATATGGTTAGGGAAATCGAGTTCCATGTATCACACTACTCTATAGCCTTTCACAATTAGATGTTAACAAGAAACCTAAACCTCATGGTTTCTACTAACCATGAGGCAAGACAATTTCTCCCAAATGTTTTTTCTACAAGCATAAATCCATCCTCAGACACATCTCAGACACTCATGAACTCTTTAGGAATCCATATTATGTCAATCATAAATAATTAGACAAAAATTTAAATGATCAATACCTATGTCAAAAATTGGGTTCCTACATCTGGGAACCTGGTTATGTGTCTTTTAAAGATACCTTCATATTTCACTTTTTCTATATTAAAATGATATTTTAATATTCATTTTATATGATTTGGGTTTTCAAAAATGGTATTTTTAAAATTATATAATTTTTTACATTTCTTGATCATTCGTTTTATCTACTACTCTATGGAATTTATTTTAAAATTATGTTAAACTTTTCTATTTGGCACGATATTAAATACCAAGTATATTTTATTAAGGGGGTATAATATGATACACCATGGTTTTATATTTATTTTATTTATGTAATATATTTCATAGATTTTTTTATATGAATCATTGATCATTAATCAAATATTGATATATTATAAAAATATATTTATTTCAATGTTACGATTATAACCTAAAATTTACCATAGAGATATAAATGGGAGTAATAAATTATAATGAATATGTATAAATATTTAATATAATTGAAATGTATTTATTAAATATTAATAATTAATTCATCAATTTTCATTGAATTTATTTTACGTTTTAAAATTTCTTTTTCATAAAAAATGTGGTTTTATTATTTTTTGTGATAAAATTACAAATAATTTCAACCCGTATATGAAACCTTTTATATGGATATTAATATCATTTAGAAATAAAAATAAAAATATTATATTTGGGTGATATATTTTTATTTTTTTTGAAAAGATTCATTTCTCAATTAATTGTGAGAACAAAAAAAATGATAAGAAAAATGTAATTTATTTTCATGAATGTTCATATTATAATTTTTGAAAATTTCAAAACAAATTAGTAGTTAATTTTTATTACATATAATCTAAAAAATTCATTTTTAATAAATATTATACATTAACTTGGTATAAAAAATTTTATACTTGAAAAGGTAATTATCATGAAACCCATTTTTCATAATGTTTTTAGGTTTATTTTAGAATTTTTTTTACCACTTATGGAAATTTAATTATATAAAATTTAATCCATATTTTTATCAATAATGTATTAATTTTAATAAGGCCGACACAATTTTTTATTTATTTAGAGTAACTTTGGTTAAAATGTCACTTACAATAGTTGGAGTTAAATCATGTTATAACAATTAAAATTAAAATCAAAAGACTTAAAGGTAGAAAACCCATTTAAATCCAATTTTATAGTCATATTTGGACGCTATCACATATAATATTTGTATATGATTCATTCTGGAGAAATTTGTCTTCATATATACATTAATATATTTTAATATTTTCAAATAATTCAAGTGTGTTCTCTACCCCACCTATAAAAAGACACCCCTTCTAATTTATTCTACACACTTCAATAGCTTATAAACCCAACCAATACCAAAAATAAATCCTTCATAACATACCACCCCATCAATTATATGTATTGGTATGATCAAAATACAAACCTAGGATGTATTTATGTATAATCTTATTGAGGTTTTTTGAAGAAGGGGTATAGTTCATAACTGAGTATTTTCATTTTATTTATTCCTTTTCCTCCATAAAAATAATCTTCACCTTTATAATATGAAAACATAAAAATAGAAAATATAATTCAATTTTTTATTTTATAATTTGTTGAAATTTATTTATCCATCCAATGAAAAATGAAAACATATTTTGTGCATGTGTGAATTTTTCTACCTCACATATATTGTAAGAACCCAGTTCTTCATTGAGGTATGTATCCTTTATTTTCCCTCAATTATCAGTTTAAATGTTTAAATATGTCATATGATGAATACCCTTTGAGGCCATAGAGGTTTCCAGGATATCTGAGGATGGTTCGGAGCCCAGAGCCCTAGCTTTGGAGTGATTTATTTCATGTCACACAGTTAGACTAATCCATGCGATTCAGGTTGCACACATTAATAATCTATGCAGGGAAAGAGAATAGAGTGGTAATAAGTCGCACAACTATGAGAAACCATGTGAGACGGAGAGTATGGTTCTGTGGCTAGCTCTGCAATGTTTAATGTTGGGGTTTTTTTTCACAATTTCCTCATAGTTTGTCAAATTGTTGGAGGTATATGTGTGTCACCCTTCCTCAATAGGTACTTGTACACAATTGAATATCGGTTTTCCAAACCGTTTGACTAAAATTTGTGAACCCTGATACTTTGAAAAATTTATAATTTAAAATTTAATTTAAAATACTATTAAAACCTAAATTGAGTTCTTATTCATCCCATACAACACCTCATACCTTAAAAATCCTTTATCCTTGATTAAATATGTACTTGATATAGATACTACATCTAGACAATGATGGAAACATCATTTTTCATGTTGGTTCGACATCGGTGAGTTAGTAATTCCTTTTTAATATTATATCATTCATCTATATATTGGATTCCCTAATTGGATTTATGAAAATATACTATATTATTTGGTTCTTTGTCTTTTTTTATATTCCTCCCAAACAGAGTTGAATTCGGGGCGAGACTCGATGAGCTATCCTATACAGACTTAATGTAGGTGGTACAGTGCATTTATCTTAATTTCAGGATATTTATATATTATTTTGTGTCAGATTTTCATACATTGGGAATCACATAAAACTAACATTGAACCATATTACTTCCATTTATGTTCTTGGTAATTGAATTGTCTTGTAATTTCTTTTATAGGTTGTGAACATTTAACGAACCACCCCTTCAGGTGTGTCGGCTTAAATGATGATTTGACAAATTCTACTTTATACCCCCTTGAGGTGTACCTTATTAACCCATGTCATGGGATGTTTATCCATAAATTTATCTGTGAACTAAATGGGTCAAATAAGAAGGTACGAGTGAGCATGAATCATTCCCCTAGTCCTAAATTAGCATTTAAATGTTTTAGTTTCATCTTATGCTTGTATTTCCATAAATTTCTTTTCCAATAAGAGTAAAATTGATTTTAGTCGATGTAATGGTTAACATGGATTGAATTTCCATTAATATTTATTTTCCCATGTGAGTTTAATGAGAAATAAGCCATGTATTATCTATTTATGTAGGTGATTCTAGTTATATTAAAAATTCCCAGGTGATTAGTTTATGTAAATCCTTCAATGTTTATCCTGGTATTGAAATCCCATTATTAACTGTGAATTCACGACAATATGGTATCCCCATGTGAGTTTGATGAATACCATTACATGCACTAGATAATTAATCTTGAAAATCTTGTTTTAATAATATTTCCATCTTTTGTAATTGAAAGACCATGCCTTATGAGTTCCACTTTTATATTGATACACCTTTTAGGTGAGAATGTATTAAATTATATTGTTCCTAACCTTAATATGTTAGATAAATCATCTAAATGTATTTAAATCAGTTAAATGTGTAATAGAAATAGGTTATACATGGATTTATATAATAATTCCATGGAAAAAATAAACTGTCTTGAACCTTGATTATGTCTATGTTGTTCATGGATTCAATGAAGAATTTCATGTAAAAATCAGAGGTGTGACTCTTTTTCCTGAGTGAAACTTGTTTTCCAAGGAAGGACTTGATGGGGCATGACATAAATATCAAATGATACTTGTAATCCAAATGGATTTCGATGGATGGAAACAAAAAGAAATAATTTAAATGTCATGAGTAATACATGGGGATTCCACATAGGACCTCCAATGATGGAATCATATGGCATGGAAATTATACACCTCATAAAAAGATACTAAGTTCCATAGATTTTCTATGTGGATTGGCTTGTAGGGTGTTCCATGATTATACATTGCTTATTATTGAATTACAAAGAAGAAATGTTAAGGATAGAATCGTGTTCTAAATTTAAAAAATAATGAAATGACTTGTGATGCATCTTCTAAGAAAAAGGAAAATCTTGGATTTAGTCTTCACTCTATACCTTGAGGTTTCCTATTTATGCATCCTTGGATTCCTATGATTTCATTGGACTATGATCCATGTCACTAGAATTATAATTTATATGATATAGAATTTATATTCGAAATGGGAATTAAATGTGAACCTAGTTTTAAAGAATGGTTACTTTTGATTATTTTATTGCTTATTGTTATATCTTCCTGCAGACATGTTATATACATTCAATGACTAATTGGAATATTTCATGTGTTGTTTCCTACATGGATTGTATCTCACACCCTATTTTGTCCACTTTTTGGGACCCAATCATAAAATATGATTGCAGTTGTTGATAAGGGAAAAACACCTATATAGGTACTTGATATGATATAGAGGATCAGAATTGAGTGGAAATAAGTTGAGGTTTATGATGTTATTGGGTAACTTTTGTATTATTTCCATACTTTTTCGTCTATATTTTATATGAATTTACTATACCTATTTTTTTTAATTTTTGTAGTAACAAATTCATGTATCATCATTATTATATGGGGTGACTTCTAGCATTGTTCATGTTATAAGTCTTCCAAAGTTTACATATATCATCATTATGTTTTAATACATCCAATAAATGTATTTATTTTACAATCCTTCATTCCAAACTCCAATGACGAGGGAATAGTCTCCCCATGAATATATATAGACCCTCACTACTATCCAGAAACCTCTTGCATTTGGGGAGACATTCTTTAGTACATGTGGCAACTGGTTAGGCTATCGAATTAGTGGTCAGATGGGAAGGGGAATTAAAAAGTGTTACCAGAGCACTTTTTTTCTAGATTGATTTACTGTTTAATGGAAATTAAAATGGGTAGACATGAAATTGAATTTGGTAATATGTTATGACAAGGAATATCTAACCAGAATATAAGAAAATAGCCAAATTTTCTCGAATAAAACTGACATTTTATGGATTTTGATAGTTACAGTTTATTTGATTACATTGTTGGGTGATTCACATTAATTTTGATATTATTATTAATTTGATCATGGTACTATTTCATTTAAACTTCAAGATATGAGAGAGTTTGATCTCATTCCTCATATAGCAGCCAACTATATTTCAGATGTCATGCATTATTTCATTCAAATTAGGATGCATTAATCATGTCATGTTTTTCTTAAAGGTGTTGTGAAACATATATATCATTCAGTGTGACAGGTTTTGAAAAAAATTATGTGGTTAGATTATTGGATGAAATCATTTAATCCCTGAGGAGTATGGGAATTCTTGGATCAGAATTTTGTACATGAAAACTAAACCATTAAAGTGAATGTGATATGGATTGAAATGAATATGCACCATGTTTTTTATGAGGTTTTATGTGCCCTCTATGATTTAAACCTAGTGAAACATTGGTTAACCCTTAAAAATGATCAAATTCAAGTGAGAATAAAATTTAAAATTAAATATGGCATCAAATAGAAACATGAAATGAATTATAAAAGGGTACAAGACTTGACTTAACCATAGTAGTGGGATTTTGGTTGTATCAATCACTAGTAATTGATCTATGTGACACTGATACTTAACCCCTGGAGAAAGAATATGGGTGTGTTCTAATATAACAAGTCTTGTACTTTTATTATTTCAATTCTTGTGCTTTTGATCTGCAAACCATGTTAATATCTAGAATTTAGGTGTGCACAAAGATTTATATAGGTATGTTGTGGAAACTTCCTCCATTCAAATGAAAGGAGTGTGACGATGATCATACTTCAGAGTTGTTGGGACATGGGATACAATTGGATCTACCAAAAGTGTCAGCTACTACACCAGCAGTTATACCAGCCACAGGTGATGAGGCACAATTCAATGGTAGATTTTTGTAGTTCATGTAGATAATTTACGGAGCAATAATTCCATCAAAGACTATGGAGAACTTTTTTCTGATGTTTTAATAGCAATATATTCCAACTTTTTCAAGAGATTGAGAACAACAAGATGCATGGTCATGGAAAGTGGTCATGTTATCTATATTATGGCATCTTGAGATGCCTCCTGATAGGAGGTTGAATCTTTTTATGTATCTTCTATTTGATTATTCCAAGAGACGGTGGGGTGTTTTCACTCTGACAAATCATATTTGGAGAAGTCCTGGAGTGATTTTTATATGACAGTTTTCGATTAATTCTATCCAAATATGTTGAGGCCCGATCAATCCTAGGAGTTCATACAACTAGAGAGTGGCTCACTATTATTCATGGAATACTCAGTCAATTTTACTAAAATTTTGTGCCTATTACTTATTTTGATGGAATGTGTTCTATCCAATGATAGTAAATTTGATGACAGTCTTAGATAAGAAATCCAATCGCATGAAAATTTATTCCAGATGACTTTTATTTCTATAATAGTGAATCATGTGATTATCAGAAATCCAAACTATGAGAGGCCATATGTGAGAACTAGGGCTACTCAGCATTGAGATCTAGAACTGCATTAATTGGTATTATGAGGCATCATCTAGATCTTTCATGTGGTAATACTATAAGTGAAACCACATACCCAGGTAGCTAGTTGAAGTGATATGGGTGTGGTACTAATAGGCCCCTCATACCTTGTTGCGTCATATATACAATCCTACAACACCAATATCACCTGAACTAGCTAACAGGGTAATTGGTTTGACTTCTAGTATCACTACGTGAAAGATCTAGATGATGCCTCATACATTCAGTTGATGCCATTCCAGATCTTAGTGCTGAGAAACCCTAGTTTTCACCTATAGACTCTCATAGTTCGGATTTCTGATAAGCACATGATTCACTATTCTAGTAATATAAGTCATCTGGAATAAATTTACATGTGACTGGATTTCATATCTAAGGACATCCTCAAATATCCTAGCATTGGATAGCTCACCTTCCATCAAAATAGGTATGATGCACAAAATATTAGTTAAATAGGCCGAGTATTCCGTGACTGATATCAATCCTTTCTCTAGTTTTAGAAACTCTTTGGATGATCGGTAATCATCATCATGGGATAGAAGTAACCAAAAACGGTCATATGAAAATCACTCCTGGACATCTTTGATGATGACCTGTCTGAGTGATAACATCCAACAATATCTTGGAAAGATCACATAGAAGATACATAGAAATCTTCACTCTCTTATCAGGAGGCATATTAAGATGCACAAAGATAGATAACTTGACCTCTATCTGTGACCCTGCATCTTGTTGTCTGCTATCCCTTGAAAAGGTGGGAAGATGAATCTTCTGAAACATAAGCACCAAATCTCCATAGTATTAGATGGTCTTATTTCTCCTTAAATGATCTACATGAACTATATAAATCTATCATGGAATTGTGCCTCAGTACCTGCAGCTGGTATAAAAACTGGTGTAGTAGCTGGCACTTTTTGAAGATCCAATAGTATCCTATATCCCGGAAACTCATATGTCTGATCATCGTCACACTCCTTCCATATGAATGGAAGATGTTTCCAAAACATAGCTCTATAAATCAATGTTCACACCTAAATTATATATATTAACATGTTTTGCAAATCAAAAGCACATGAATAGAAATATAAAAAGTACCAACCTTCCTATATAAGGACATAACCCTCTCCCAGCCCCAAGGGTCAGGTATAGGTGTCACATAGTTCAATTGACAGTGAGGGATAGTACCAAAATACCCCTACTATGGTAAAGTCTAGTATTATTTATGAAAAAGGTGGATTTTACTCTTAGGGTATGTGTATATTTTGGTATACTGAACTACTTTATGGTTAAGAACCGATATCATCCTTTGTAGATACATGATCACTTTGAATAGCTCCAAGAAGATCAGATATTATCAATGTTTAATTTTAGATCTGGTAATTATATAGTTCTTGTTAGTCCCTCATAGATACCTCAATAAACTTTTTTTAATTGGTATAGACTATATAAGTATTTGGATATTTTTTTCAACCTCATGAATGTGCCAGCGGTCTTCGTGAAACTGATGAACTGAGTGTTCTATATTTATCTTGATTCATTTTGTGTGGTTCTTGTAGAAGAAATATTTGTTTATTATCATAATCAATAAAACCATGAAAAAAATACTGATATCATTTTAAATACACTGATATAGAATCATTCATCGGCAAAGTTCTCAAAGTTCCACTTCTAGATGGATCAGATTCACTTCTTAGGTAACATCATATCAGAGAAAATATTTTTAATAGTTCATAAATAGGTGAGAGATAGAGTTTCCTGGGAACATCCCAATAACCTCATTGATGGATAGAGATTCATAGGACAAGATGGTTACTATATGCATTTCATATAGGACATCTCATGCATATAAGCCCCATTAAAGTTCTTGACAAAATGGGGGTAGATTTGTGTGGTTAGATTCTTGTGAGATGTCATTTCAAGAGTGAATGGGGAGATTTACTTCAATGACAATAGATACTTCTCCAGATCAAGGAAAGAGTTACATGGTTTACTCTGAGGCATGAATTTTTGTCTAGGATCATTACATATAAAGGAATATTGAGATATTCTATATGGGTCTCTATAGGTGTGTCGACATTAAATGAATTACTTGAGACATGTTCTCGAGTTAGTAGTGGTTGTTCCCACATTACAATGTCGGAGACATTATTTACTGGGAGAGTGTTTTGTGGTGTACACAAACCACAAAATCCTTTAGAACATATTTGACCAGCATTATACGAATCTGAGCCAGCCAAGTTGGGTGGAGTTCCTTTAGTATTTTGACTTTGAGAATGCCTATAAACTTGGTAGTGGAAATGATGTGGTTGATGCATTGAGCAGGAGGACTCAGATACAAGCATTACAGTAGTACATTAGTGAGTGGTAGCTTATCTCTTTATCCTCTAACATGAATTTATAGTTTACTGATTATTATAGGAAGACATTTTATTCATTCATAGATGTTACCTATGAAATTCTACATAGAGTTAGGATTAGGCGGATATAGGATTCGAAAGTCTAGTCCTATGGTAGAGTGTGGAAGGTGAGGACTCACCCCCTCATTAGACCATTGACGAGGATGATATTCCTCATTTCTAGGGTCACGTATGGGTCTTCTTTGAAATGAATGAAGAGATTATGCAATATTTCCATGACCCATATTTAGCAGTGAATCTTGGCATCACCAAGATATATTGAGATTTACATCACCAAAACTGATGGCCAGATATGAAAAGATATGTAGTTGGTATTCTCATGAGTTGTTTACTTATCAATAGGGGATGAAAAGACACCAATTACTATCAAGAATATTACAATATCTACCCATTCCAATGTGGTAAGAGAATGATGTCACGATAGATTATGTGATATGTTTACTAAGGTCGCCTATAGTAATTATGTTTTATGGTTAATTTTATATAGGACCAAGAAGGTTACACATTCAATAATAACCATGGAAACCATCAGGGTTTATGAGATTGGGAGTTTTTATATATGATAGTTAGTACATCTCTACGAGGTCTCGTATTCGATCATTTTAGATAGAAAAACCAAGTTTTTTTCATGATTCAAGAAAGGAAAACATAGGTAATGGGGTAAATATGTACTTATGACAACAACATTCCACCCCCAAATTGATGGACAGTTAGAGTACACGTTTCTTTTTCTTGAGTTCATGTTTTAGGAATGTTTCATGGATTCCATGGGATTGTAGGGAGGTTATACACCCCTGGATGAGTACTCCAACAATAATAGCTTTCAAGATACTATTTATATGTCTCCATATGATGATTTTTATGGTAGGCCAGTCCGATCAAACCTCTATTGGTAAGAGGGAGGATATGTATCAAATCATTTGATCTCCTCTTGTTTAAGAGAACATATAACAGGTGTAGTTGATTCAGAAGATGATGACTACTATGCAGTCTCATCAGAAATCACACATTGATATCCACATAAAACATCTAGTGTTTGAAGTTGGGGATCAGGTTTTCATATGTTTTAAACTGAGGCTAGGAACCAAGAGGATCAAGAGATAGTCTAATATTTCATGGAGATATATTGGGTCATTTGAGATTCTGGAGAGTGTCATATTGGTAGAATGTCGGTTACAGCTATCTCAGACAAACAAATCCAGGCATGACGTATTACATGTTTCTCAACAATGATTCTATTATTCAGACACATATCATACATTGCATCCTAAGGAGGTTGAGTAATAGTTAGATGCATCCTTTGAGGAGAATCCTATAAGAAATTATAATCATAACATATTGTTTTTCTATGGTCTATATGTTTCATTAGTATGGGATCTATTTTAGTACAAATAAGTATTAGATGAGACCTAGGAAAGGGAGGTTGATGTATGATCATAGTGGCCATAGTTGTTCTAAGTCATTCTAGATCACCTTTGATATGGAAATTATGGGATGAATTTATTTAAGGGGGTAATTTTGTAAAAACAATGTTCCTCATTCAGTTATAAATCCATTATTTTCCATCTGTTATCTGTTTAAATGTTTAATTATAGCATAATTTGAATTCCCATTGAGTTACTGGGGGTTTCAGGGGTTTTGGGGGCTGGCTCGGAGCCTAATATTTTTTTTATTTTGGAATTTTTGATGGTTAGAGATAATCATTTATGTTAGGCTGCATGGTTTAATAAATCATTCAAGAGTTGGGAATATAGTTGGTGAAGGATTCACGATTAGGATATTTCGTGCAAGATGGGGTGAATAGTTGTGTGTCTAGATCATCAATCATGAGATAGATTTTTTACATGGTTTCCACATGGTTTCCACATGGTTATTAAAACCATGTGAGGTATCTATACAGTTCCCCTTCCACTATCGGTACTCATGCACAGTTAGTGAATTATTTTCTACACCATGCACATAAACCGCACAACACCAAATACTTTGAGAATTTTTTAATTTTTAATTAAATTAAAAATCATAATAAGTTCTAAATTGATTTCTTATTCCTCCTACACATCACCTCATGCTTTTGAAGGCTCTCATCCTTAACTAAGAATGTATATTATATATATCCTATCGACAAACTCCTATTCAAACACTTATTGTCTTTTTGGATATATATTGGTGAGTTTTTTATTCTTTTTTAATGTTATGTGATTCTTCTAGATATTGGTTTCACTATTTGGATTTTGGATCATATGACCTATTATTTGGTTCTTCATAAATTCTTCATATTTATTTAAAACTAAGTCCAATCACAGGCTGAGACTGGACAAGATGTCCTATATGGAAATAAGGTAGGTGATCTCTTTCAATTATTTTAATGTCAGGTTTTTTATATATGTCTTCATTCCTCATATCCACTTTTTGATCATCTATTTAAACTGAAATTTAACCCTATAATTTATAGTATTATTATGTTTAATTGAATAGGTTTGTTAATTCCTGTTATCAGCTGAGAACCATGAATAATCCACCACTTTGAGTGTGTTGGATTAAATGTCTATTTGATGGCATATTCTATAAACCCCATTAAGATGTGAATTATTACACAATGACATCAGATTTTAATCATTGACTTCATTTTTGAAGTAAATGGATTAACTGGTAAGGTGTTAGAGACCATGAACCTTTCATCTTCTCCTTTAATAACTTGTAAAATCATGACTTTCATGAAATTATTTAATTACCATAATGTAATTTTGATATTTGATTTAAATGGAGGTTATTCCATATAATTTTCAAAAAGGATTCAATTACTCTTGATATTGATTTTCTTATGTTAGTCAAATGATAAATAATACTTCTATTATCTTTTTATGAATGTGAGTCTTGATATATAAAAAATTCCCATGTGGGTAGTTAATATAGAGAATTCTATGTTTATACTTATTAAGAAATCCCTTGATATAGTATGAATTTCCCATTGCATGTTATTTTCCATGTGACTTTAATTTAGACCAATCCATGTCATAGTTTATTTATTCTTGGAAATATTTTTATAATTATTTTTCCAATAGTGTAATTAGAAGACCAAGCCTTATGTGGTTGGATTTTTTCTTGAGTTACCATTGAGGTGTGAGTGAATTTGATGCTCTTGGTTTTGACCTTAGAATATTTAATGAATCGTCTACATGTAATTTAAATATCTAAATTCTTAATAGAAAAGGGTGAAACTTGGATGCATATTATAATTCCAAGGATGAAATCATTTTTTTATTGAATCATACTAATTTTGGGATACATGGATTTGTATTATAATTCTATGGTTGTACTAAATATGATTTAACCATCATTATTCATGACTAATAAATGGATTCAATGAATAATTTCTTGGATGGACTATGAGGAGTAACTCTTATGACAAAGTGATAATTGGTTTCTAAGGATGATCTAGAAGGGGATTGGTATAAATATTGAGTGATATTTGGAATCTGAAATGGATTTTCAAGGATGGACTCAATGGGAATCATTTATATGTCATGAGTGACAGTTGGGTAATCCTTAGAGGACTTGCAAGGATAGATTCATATTGAATGTACATTATACCACACATAGAGTGATATTGGGTTCCTCATAGGTTTTCCATGGGTGGGCTGGTAGGGTTTTGGTTAATTATACAATGAGTGGTTGTTTAATTCCAACATAGAAATTATCTTGACGAACACATGTTAAAAATTAAATAAATGATGAAATGACTTATGATTCATCTTCCAGGTAAAATCACAAGCATTGATTCAGTATTCACTTTACACATTATTGATTGCCTATTTAGGAATCCTTGGATGCATGGAAATACACGAGGTACTTTGGGATTTGATCCAAGTATTGAGACGAATAAATTATATTATATTGTATTGTTAAATGAAATGGATATTATATGAGAACATGGTTATATAGGATGGTTAATATTTAGTATTTCCTTTATTATTGTTATATATTACTACTCACTTATTATATATATTCACTGGATGATTGGAACAGACCATGGGTGGTTTCATACTAGGATTATATCTCACACCCTATATGGGGTACTTTTTTGGACCCAAATGACTATATTATTTTAGTTTTTGATAATGGAAATCACAATTCAATCGTTACTGGATTGGCTTCTTTGGATCATAATATCATGGGAACAAGGTGAGGGTTACAATGCTACAAGGATACTTTTGACATTGTTTTGTAATAGTGTCATTTGTATTTTATATGACTGCAGTGTACGTATTTTTGATATTTTGTTAGATACATCTAATATGTATCGTTACTTTTTATATGCGATGACTTTTGGATTTGTTTATATTATTAGTCTTCTATTTTTTACTTCTATATATTTTTTTGTTTTAATGAATTTTCTACTTGTATGTATTTGATAATACATTGTGCTACACTATGGTGATGAGGGAATATTGTCCCCACTAACACAATAAGGCCTTCACTACTAGTTGATATACTTTGGTGTTTGGTGAGACGTTTTTGAGGCTATGTGGAGATCGTTCTAGATTCCAAATTCATGGTCAGTCAGCCCTAGAAGTTATATAGATTATGCCTTTCATTTTTCACCATCGCCTCTTATGGATGGTCATAAATATTGAACCAACGAAAATAATATGATATCAATGATATCAATTTTAATAGTTAATAAAAAAATAATAATAATTTGTATACCAGAAAATGGAAAATTAAAACACCTGTCATGTGCAATTGCAAACTACCACCTCTTGAATGAATGTATTTTATTTTCATCCCCAACACACAATACTTGTATATATATATGTGGATTTAAATAAATAATATTATATTGATGGTATATTTATCCTTATTGAAAGATAAAATAATATATAACTTTTTCACCTTATTTAGTAAAAGTTTTAAATGTTACTCATGAGTACTTACAAACTACCGACTCAATGATGTATCATAATTCATTTTTCATAAACATCTCACAATGTTTGTTAATAAGGTTTAATTAGTGCATAAGAATGATAACTATAACATGATTATAATTTTGGAAATTATATAATCATGATCTATTTGACCATATCTAACATACCAAATTCATGTTAAACTTATGAATTAATCATCATAAAAATATCCAATGTGAACATAATTAGTTAAAGGTTTTAGTATAAAATATCAATAAGTGAAATTAATGGAATGAATGAAATAAAATTAACTTTTATAATAATATTATGAAATTTAATATTTAATATAACTATATTATTCCTGATGATAATTTATGTACAAGATGAGTAAGACTCGAGGTAAGGGATTTTTCATATCAATTTCGATGACATTAAATTTAAGATATTTTGGCAACATGTTTTCTTTTGTGTATTATATAAAAAAATGTATGGATTTATTTTATCATTATTATTTAAAAATTATGGTGTATAGAAATCAATTAAAATTTCATTCTTTAAATTATTTATTGGTTCGAAAGTTATCAAATCATATTGGATTTTTTATTTAATATATTTTTTAATATTTAAATATTTTTAATCTATTTTTATACAGATAATTTAAATATAAATGTTAAAAAATTGATAATAATGTTAAGAAATTTATTTTTATTTTAATTTTAATATTTTTTAATTTCATTATGTTTTTTAAATTAAATATTGTTGTTTTTTTAATTGGATAATTTTTAAATTTTAACAAGTCTGAATGGATTCTCTTTTATGAATACAAAATTAGTTGAATTTACCACATTCATGGCCATTATAATTTAAGATTTTTTCTAGGTAATTATTATTATTTTTCTTAAATAATATACTATTTTCATTCTTATAGGAATATTTGTTTAAGTAGTTTTCAAACAAATATGGATTTACTCTATATTACTACTTAGAGTCCTAAAGAGTTTCCAAATATGTATTAAAAATAATATTTTACAAATGAAATGAAATTTTATATATGTTTTCTATAATTAATTCCCACATAAATTGTTCATGATGATGTTTTATCCTAATATTTATCTCTAATTCATCATTTGATGAATATTTTCATTGGATATTTTTTTTGAATTAACCGACCTGGTTATTCCCCTTGTAAGGGTTCTTATAAGGGTTCTAAGAATATGATATCATGAGGAACATATATGAATATTATATTATTGAAAATTATTTTTAATATATATTTTATATTATATAATGTAAGATAATTATCTTTTGTTCAATGGAATGATTCTTCCATTTAAGAGTAAAAACTAGGTTTTTAAGTAATTGTTTTTCAAGGGTGCTATTTTTTTATGAACATATCATTATTATAATTTTTCCCTTATATTTTAAAAAAAGTGTTTTGTGACAAAAAAATTCTTTTTAAATATATTTTATTTTGTAAGTAAAAATTATTTTGGCACAATTTTTTTATACTAAAGTAAAACTCTGTTATATGCCTCATTGTTTGTGAAATATACTAACATGTTGCTTTATTTATTTATATATGTCCCTTAATGAGTATGTTGTTCCTATTACATGTTTTAAAAAACTTTCAAATGTTTTATGGATAAGTAAAAAGAATAATGGAGACCTTATGTGGAAGAAGAAAATCTAGGTATAGTGGGAAAAAAGATAACATCTATAATTGGGAATATTTATGTAATATTTTATCCCAATTATCTAAAACTCTAAACCTATTATGTTCATTAGTACATTATGGATCCAATATTTTTTTATGTTGAATATTTTTGATGGCTAAAATTGCATCATGTTTATCTGTAACAAATATATAAAAATAACTATTATTATTTTAGTATTATATCCCAATGTGTATGCTTAAAGTTATTATTGTAAATCTCTAAAGGATATCCATGAAAACTCATGAGTCATAAAGGGTGTAATTTAAAAATTTACTATGATGAAATATGATGACGTATGTGTTTTTAATATTTGATCAACATATTGAGGGACATATAAATAATTTGGAAATTATTAATTCCTTAGGAATAATGATTTGATCACAAATGAATTGGAATAAAATTGTAGGGATACAATGCATATGGATTTGGTCATGGAACCATCCATGCAATAAAAATTGATGAGGATGAAAAAAAGAGTTGGAATTAGGTATGGTCTTTATTTAATCATCTCATTACTATATTATTATTGATATTAGGGCATCAAATTCATTCATTACACCTTTTCTTTTCAATGAGATAGATATTGAGGTACAATAGATTCATTGAGAACTATATTTAATTACACCCATATAAGCTCAATCATGATTATTTTTGAAATTATTTTTTCATGTTTGTGGTAGGACATGATAAATCCCCATTCCATCTAGTCTTGACATAAATGACACCATGTAATGTTATCCCCATATAAAATATTAGATATTTTAATCATGGTCATGTGTTGAATTTTATCATTGATGGTAAATCATTGAAACTATGATAGGATACTCTATAAAATAAATTGGTGATAGGGAAATAGAAAATTTATATTTTTTTCATCCTATAGAAAATTACATTGTAATTGGATAATTTAAAAAAAATTTATCGGATGTAATCTTAAGAAATTTCCCTTGTGTGTCAAGATACATTACTGAAGTATTTGTATAACATGTTACAAGCCTTCCACTATGATGTATAATTGAGTTTTGTATGTAATTATATCTTATAGCATAATTTATCTTAGTTGGAAAATATTTTATATAAATTTTTTGGTAAAGATCAATGGATTAATGAATTATTTAAAATTGTAGTCATCAACCATCTTTTACAACCACGAGAACCCATATTATTATTTTCCAAAAAAGATAGATGTTATTTTGCATTTATTCATTGATTATATATGACTAATTAAATTAATTGTGAAAAATAAAAATGACATATCAATGATAAATTTTTATTTACCTGATAGGAGAGATAATCTCTATGATTATTTATTTATGGCCAAGCAATATTTTTCATAGACAAAGTTTAATAGAAATAAAAATTATTTAATTATTAGATCATGTGATTTTTTATATGTTTTAGAGATAATAAGGTTCATTTTAATTTTTTTATTTTATAGGTTTTCTAATATTAATATTTTTTTATTATGATAGTTATGATAAATATAATTTTATTTTGATATTATAAAGGTAAAAGAATTTTTATTTGTGTTTTAAAATGAAATACTCTGGGAACAACTACCCCATTTACATCTTATCCATTGAGTAACCTACATATATATAATAAAATACATGTTAACATGTGGTAATATAATTGATCAATCTATATTTATTTTTTATTCACATCAATCATGATAATTGTGAGTATATTATAGTTTCAATGATATTGAGTTGTTATTGATTTTTCTATGTTATGGAGAAAGTCTATATCATAGTGAGTACATATCAAGGAATATTTTATGAGTTATAGTGAGAGGATAACATAGTAGGATCAATGATATTTCAACATTTTATTACTTATACGTATTGATTCATCACATTTGAACAAATAATTACATTATTATAGAGTTTTTTATATTTTTAAAATTTATTATTTATAGATCCTTTTGTATTTTCAAGTGATATAAGGGTTATGATGAATCATTAATTCATTTAATAGAGAATTTATATAAATATCAATCATTATTATTCTTATTTTTTACTGAATCAATACTTTCATTATAAATTTCATTAATAAAAACAATTTGGATATTTTTTATAGAAATTAAAACATCCTCATTCCATATTTTAAGGAATAAATAATTTTTTCTAATATAATTAAAATAATTTATTTTAATACTCATGGAACTAAAAGTCTGTTGTTTGAATAAATTATTCAACTAAATTTTATTTATTGGTTGTTTATGATTTTTTAGAAATTTTTTTGTATAAAATTATATTTATAGATGTTGGATTTCATTAACTTTATGAAATGTGATTTTTTGGTGTTATTTAGAATGAGTTATAAAACATTAACTCAAGTATAATCATGGTAGATATATTGGGATGGCATAGATTTTATTTTGTGCTTGATCATCAGAAATAATGGCACATACTATCATATTTAGAGTGGTTGATTCCTAGGTGAGATAGAGGGGACAAGGACATGACTAGATTAAATAAGTATGGTGGGTCCTTAAGTATTACGGGGGGTCTAACTTGGGGTACTTATATTTTATTTCCTAGATAAACAAATATAAATTTAATTATCTATTCCTTTTAGATTGATTTTTGAAGTAATATCGATATTGGGAGAACTAGGTAGTGGTCAATAGAATTGAGTAACTTTATACAAGAATTGAGTGTATTGTGCTTCTTGAAATTTAATGACTGTTATTTTAAGAACAATTGGTTATTATTTTTCATTATATATAGAAAAATTATGTTAAAAAATTTCATTGGATGGAATCATGAATTATCATATCACTTGTTTAATCCCACATAGACTTCATATGCATCGTAAACCATTGGGATCATTTGGGGGGTCTTACACTACTATGCACCTTAATACCCATGTATATGTCATTTTCTTTTGTGTTACTTGTTAACATTCTTGACTATATATTGTAATTTAAGAGGGGTAGATTTTTTTCTTATGGAGGTTAAATTAAAAAATTTAACATTACATTTATATATATATATTTTTCTTTTAGCATTGTATTACTATTGAAATGTTATAATGGTGAGTTGCTATATTTAATTTTTTTGTATCATTGTTTGTTTTAAAGCTTCGTTATGTTTTCTAAAATCCTGTATGGGAGGTTAGTATGGTTTTCCTGTGAAATGATCACCCCCTGATATATATCATTAAATTATCACCAATTTGTGACCTATGATGATTTAGTGGAATGAACTATTATTCATGAGTAACTATAGATCTACTATTTGTGTTGTAGAATTCTAAAATGGTATCAATTTTATTGTTATAAAATTCATTATGTGATATGAGTGAATATAAGATGGTTAAAATAGTACATATATATTTAAAAAAGAAAAAAACATCATTATAGGATCAACTATTTAACACCCTTACTTGGACCACCGAGTCTGAGCCAGTGGGTCACATGACCTCATGAAAGACTCATTATGTAACACCCCAGGTAAATAAAGAATATGAAATTTTTATATTTATCCATATTTTTGAATAAAATAATAATATTTCTTTAAAGGGGATGCTATGCTCAATGTTGTACTTAATACGCAACAACGAGTTTCTTGGGAATCTTACGTTGCACTCTAATAATAAAATAATATTATTTTAAATAGTAGTTAACGCCTAGCCGTTGTAATGGCAGGAATGAACAGAAATAACTAAAAAATGATTATATATGTTTGTCAAATATTTTTACTCTTTACAATAAATGTTAGAGGATTAAAAATGCGAATGAATCCAATTTTAAGCGTAGACATTCTAATATACTTTAAAAGGTCGATTAACCGCCTTTTGAAGGTGAACCTCTTTTAAATCCACTTTTCGATAATATTATGTGTTATATTTGACAAAATAAAATTCTTATTTAGAATAGGGACATCAAAATTTAATTTGTGTAAATTTTTGGTATCCTTCCGATAAAGTTCATTTTTTAATGAATAGTGAAAAATGTTGTATTTTAATTCAAAACCAATTTTTAATCTAATTTATTTATATGATTATATTGTCTATTGAATTGGTTTTAAAGTGAAATTAGAATATATTTTTACCATTTAATCCAATATTGGTCATTGGAATTAATTTCACATTGAAATTGGAATTAAACTAGTGTCAATCTTGTGATACTTATTGTTTCATAAAAACACGCTATTTTCTCTGACAGCAGGAATTAATTATTAAATTAATTAATGAAACTTATTTGTTTTTAATTTTTTAAAATAGAAATCATTTTTTAATTCGGAAAATCAAATATATCTTAGGGTGCAGTTTTAGTTTTTTTCCGGAAAACTTCAATTTTTGATGAATAGTGAAACCACTAAGTGGTACTTAAGAAACTGATTTTTCGTTTAAATGAAATTTTACCACCTCTGTGTTTTGAATTTAAAAAATCTTACATACATGGTTGTCATTAAGAAGTAAAATGTGGTTCAATGGGATTAAAATAATTTTTTTTGAATAGTAAATTTTATGTTTTTAATCGCGATTAGAGGTAATTAATGTTTTTTAAGGTAAAAATAATGTTTTAATAATATGAGATGAGCTTGAAACCTTTTCTACCATCATTGTATGTGTCATGGCCGACCAATAAAATCCATGGGTCAACTTGGGGACCCCATTGAGCCACTTTGGTTGGGAAATGGCATAAATAACTTTTTATTTAATGTTAAAGTAAAAATTACACAAACAAGAGATATTTTACTAAAACAAATTTTAAATGGGGTTATACAAGTTAGATTTTTTACTATAAATATTCATTAGAAATATAATAATATTTCCTACATCATGATATTTTTTTTTATAATTTTTATACATTAAATATATTAAATTATTTATGACATCATGATGATGCAGTGATTACCTCATTAATAAAGGATTTAAATAAAATGAAAAGATAATGTAAAATATATGACCTACACATGTAAAAAACCTTTTTATGGGTATATTTCGAACCCATATCACCTTATCCTTTAATTATATCAATGTGGGACCTTTTAAATCCGATAATCATTTTAAAATAAAGGAACATTTCTTTACTTTCCAAGGGTGCCCCTCCTCTCCTCTTATAAAAGGCCCCCACCTCTACCTCCTTACCCACACATCCAAAGCCTTTGGCTCGGCCAAAACCTGCCCATTTTGTATATCCACATCCCTCTCTAACTCCCGGAATCCTCAATTTGGGCATAAGTCTTCCCATGGAAGCCTTTGAGCTCAAACCAAAGGGAGTTACCCGATTTTAAGGTAATGTCTTCACTTGAGTCCTTTTGTTTTATTTTGCTTCTCCAACCCCCTAAACTCTTTTTATTCATTTCATTTGTAAAAAATCCAGTATCTTAAATATACTAGGATGTGTTTATAATAAGTATTGTAGCTACACTTACACACTCCTTCGTCTAATGGTTAAAGAACATACTCTTTTTGTTGTTGGCGATTTTCTTCCTCACGAAACGATGATTGTTCAATATTCTTTTAACACCTTTAAAGGTGGACATTATGATGTCACTGTATTTTATATATGATATATATGGTATTTATGTTTACTATATGTTTCTGTATTTTATATTTAAAACATACCTTTATTCTTTTCATGTTGTGTAAATGCGATAATTTCATATGAGGAACTGTGGACTACCGCCCCCTCGAGTGATGTGACTTGTACATGCAATACATTGAATGTATAAAGAATGAAATTAATGAACATATGTGACCTATATAACATATATATTATACTGAAATTATAATATATATATATATCATTTATTTTTAATTCCATTAATATGAAAAAAATGAAAGTAGCATTCATGAGTACGTACGGCCTACCATCTCCATGAACGGTGCTTTTTGTTTTTTATCTCCAAATGATATGGAATAGTATAAAATGAATATTTACTGGATATATATGATATTTTAATCATTAATACTATTCTGGAAATTATTTACTTATATCTACATGGGAAATCATTTTTCAAACAATTTCATTTTTGACTCATGTACCAAACATCGGCAAAAACATCTAATATGAACTAAAATTATTAAACAATTATTATAAAATTATAATATGTGATATGAACTGAGTGATAATTTTTAAAGGAGGTACTTAGGAAATTGTAAATTTACCAAAGTAAATTATTCAGGAATATAAAGAAAAGAACAAGACAAGTCGGACTTGAGGTAAGGGATCCCACTCCTCGCTTTCTTTTTAAGTAAACTCTTCTATGTCATTCCTTTTAATGATCATATTTCTTGTTATTGGGATGTTATTTTATATTACTATTACTGTAATTTTTATTTTCATATGATGAGAGACCCTATTCTCTCGAATCAATCCATTTTGGAAGTTTAAAGTGGCGTCGTTAGGCTGTTGAGTTTTCATAAGGGATTTTTCATCTCACTTTTATTCCCATGAGATTTATGCTACATTTTCCACAGTTTCCTTTGAGTGGTGTATGTACTACCCATTATTTTACTCATTGTGTAATATAGTTTCATTTATGAGTATTTACATCAATGTTGTATTGTCCTTCTTTCACGAGGTGTATGTTTCGAAAGATACCCATATCGGTAAGGGAACCTTTCACCCCCCTCTTTTTAAAAGACATATTTTGTTATGTCATTTAATACAGATGCTATTATGTTAGGATATTTTCTTCTATATCCTTATTTATTTATATTTTATTTCCATGTGATGAGATACCCTTTTATCTCTTATCAACTCATTTTCTGAATTTTGTAGTGACGCCGTTAGGCTGTCAAATTTTTGCAACGGAACTGCTAAACTCAAATTTGAATCTTTGGGATAATCTTGTACTCGTTGAATATGTCATTCTATGAATATGTGTGAATAACCTCTGATTGTTTTACACTTAATATTCACTTATATTTGGTGTATTCATTTGTCATACATAATTATGTAATTGATTTATCCTTAAACCAAGGATACCGTCTTTGTAAGGGACTTCGTCTCAATACTCCATTCATTGAGGCATATTTTGTTTTATACACAACCTTATTTTATACGATGTATAAACCGCTTTTACTTTTAGGTTTATCCAAAAATGAATCTTTTTTATATGAAGCATTTTATTAAAAGACAAAAGTGAATTTTTTTTTCGTACGTATGCGGCGATAAAGACTTCTCTATCGATGTGACCATTATTTGAGTTTCAGCTTCCTCTACAAGCCATACCGTATTTTTAAAAGAAAAATAAATACAATGTTTTACATTTATTTTATTTTGGTATTGGAAATGGTTTTCATAATGTTTTTTATATCAATGTGTTTTATTGATATCTAGTGATTGAAATGAGGAAATGTTATGTTTCCTTTATGCATGTATTATGTGGTACGATTATGTTATGGTTCTTGGGAATTGTTATGAAGACCGGTGGTTCCGTGATAAACTAAGGGCGGGTGAGCCCAATATATCTCTCCAATGCATTGTGTAACGAGAAGGAGTGAAACGTTACGGTTTATCCGATGAGATTTAGGGAATACACTGTGGTGGGTATTCCAAACGTAACCAAGAGGGTTACTCCCTACGTAAGAATGTTATGAATGCCTCAAGATACCATTATTTCTTATGATTTCTATGATTTATTCATGATTTGATGAGGTATGTTAATGTGCTTATGTTTTATGAGTAAAGTATGATTTCGTTGATTGTTATGTGTACATGTACTCATGTTTCCTTTCCATATTTTTATATCCCTTACTGAGATTTTTATGCTCATCCCAAGTTTTTTTGAAATATTTTTCACAGGTCAAGGGAAAGGTACATGATATAATGATAGTGTCAAGGAAGTGTCAAGAAAGAATCCATGTTTTATTTTAAATATGTTTCCGTTGAAGGGAAAAAATAATACTATCTTTATGTAACCACTTTGTTTAAATGTGGAATGTAATGCATGTTTTGTGATCTAGTTCTATAAAACTCTAAACCTGGAAAGATCCTCAATGTGTAATCTTGTATTAACTCATGATTAAGTATGGTTTAAGGCTGGGGCCTTATAGTTGGTATCATAGGTCGTTTTAGACAACTTTAGGGATTAGGAGTTTTTGTTAGACACATTATTAGTCCCTATATCTATTATTTCTGTTAAATCCTTGTTTTATAACTTTTTTCAGGTCAAGTAAAGTCTGTTATGAATGGAAGGAGAATGATCTCAAACGACATTCCTATCTCTTCTTGATGACATGCTTGCAATAAATATTGCAAAGTCATGTTCGGATGATTGTGAATATTTTTCTAGCATACAACTCACTTGCAAGCAGTTGTTTGATATATCAAACACCTCCACTATACCTCGTTATCATCGTGGATCATGGGTTGTTTTTAGAGAAATATTATTTTCACAATATTATCATATTTTAATGAAAGGTAAATATTATCAAGGTATTTTCAAATATTTTACCTTATCACAAGAATTTGAAGCATATTATGATTTTAAAAATGGTGCCGAGGAAGGAGACCCTTGCGCAACCTATTTATATTTGCTTTTAAAATATAGTATGTCCACACATACTTATGGTATTTTAAAAGGAACAATAATAGAATGTTTTAACTCAAATTTTGTCAGACTATTTTATATAAACCATGTTTTATCAGATGTTTTGAAAATATATGTCATACATGATTATTTTCCAAAATGCTTTTTCACCGAACACCCATATGACCCATGTTGTACAAGGTGTATTTGGATAGAGGAAGAAAATGATTTTGAAAGATCTTGAAATCATTGTTGTAATGCATGGGACTTCTACCTACGTGAGCAAGATGATGATGAAACCGAGTGGACTCCCTGATCAATGTATGATGTTATTCATTTTCGGAATCGTTTTATTTTATCTTATGGTGGTGAAATAAGACTTCAAGAATTAAGATGTTGAGATTGAAACGAATTTGGATGAAAATGATAGGTATAAGGAATCTATTGAGGTTAAAACATGTTAGGGTTATTTTTGGAGTTTTATGAAATGGATAGCATGCAGATCGTGTGACAACCCGTCGCGTCGGACAAAGCTGCGGGAATCGAACCCACAACCAAAGTGCGACTGGTATTTATCGCCTACCACTGGACTACGTGAAGTCCCTGGTTATTTTGACTGATTCTTTTTAGTTATATGATTTTATGAATTAAGAGTACGTTGATTTTGGGTTATCTATATAAATTTATTAACCTATCATGGAGGATATGTGATTAGGTTAATTACATTTCAATACATTAAGAGCAACTGATGTTGTTTGTAGATAAATGTTATGATTTTACTTGGAAGACTATGTGACTAAATCCTTCAAATATTTGGGTTTCAATCTTATTTTGGTTTACTTTAAAGAATTTTATGGACAGATTTTTTATCGAATGGTCCTCTTTGAACTTTGGGTTTTTTTTTGGACAAATTTTGGATATTAAGAATAGATTTTTTTATAAATGGTTATCCTTTTTGGATTATCTGATCTTGTACTAACCTTTTTGGTTTTGGTTTTGGTTAAAGACTAAAGACATGGGAAGTATATAGTTATCTTTTGTGGATTAGGTTATTCTCTAGAAGTTTATTATAGTACTCTTAATGTGAACAAGTCTTCTTAAATACTTGTCTTTTGGAGAAAATATGAGTTTCTGTAAGGAATCTAATAAAAGTTGAAAGTCATCATGATAAGTAATTATGTTTCCTTATGAATAAATTCTTCAATAAAAAGTAACTTAAAACAAAAATGTTGTCTATTAATTTTTCATATTGGGGAATCGAATACCGTTCAACCCATCACAAGTTTGTGATTTTATTGTGGTTAACTTTCTCCTAAATATGTTTTCTCTCACCCTCCATCAGAACATGACCCTATGCTTTCTCCTACATGTCCATGTTTTCCTACATGGAATCCTAGTATGGGTTAACTCGGGTGACCTATGTACTTATCTTTCTTTATTTTAAAGTGATTGTTTTATCGACTCGTGTTCCGATGTGGGACTTTCAAGGTTGTTTCCAAGCCCAATTTTAAAATTGTGAGGACGCAATTCCCAAAAGGGGGGAAGGATGTAACAACCCAGGTAAATAAAGAATATGACATTTTTATATTTATCCATACTTGTGAATAAAATATTAATATTACTTTAAAGGGGAAGCTATGCTCAATGGTGCACCCAATAAGCAACAACGAGTTTCATGGGAATCATACGTTGCACTCTAATAATAAAATAATATTATTTTAAATAGTAGTTAACGCCTAGCCGTTGTAATGGCGGGAATAAACAGAAATAACTACAAAGTTATTATATATGTTTTTCAAATATTTTTGCTCTTTACAATAAATGTTAGAGGATTAAAAATGTGAATGAATCCAATTTTAAGCATAGACATTCTAATATTCTTTAAAAGGTCAATTAACCGCCTTTTGAAGGAAAACCTCTTTTAAATCCACTTTTTGACAATTTTATGTGTTATATTTGACAAAATAAAATTCTTATTTAGAATCGGGACATCAAAATTTACTTTGTGTAAATTTTTGGTATCCTTCTGATAATGTTCATTTTTTAATGAATAGTGAAAAATGTTGTATTTTATTTCAAAACCACTTTTAATCTAATTTATTTATATGATTAGATTCTCTTATGAATTGGTTTTAAAGTGAAATTAGAATATATTTTTACCATTTAATCCAATGGTGGTCATTGGAATTAATTTCACTTTGAAATTGGACTTAAACTAGTGTCAATCTTTTGATACTTATTGTTTCATAAAAACAAGCTATTTGCTCTGACAACGGGAATTATTTATTAAATTATTTAATGAAACTTATATGTTTTGAATTTTGTAAAATAGAAAATCATATTTGAATTTGGAATATCAAATATATCTTAAGGTGAAGGTTTGGTTTTTTTCTGGAAAACTTCAATTTTTGATGAATAGTGAAACCACTAAGTGGTACTTAAGAAACTGATTTTTCGTTTAAATGAAATTTTACCACCTCTATGTTTTCAATTTAAAAAAATATGACATACATGGTTGTAATTAAGAATTATAATGTGGATCAATGGGATTAAACTAATTTTTTGGTGAATAGTAACTTTTATGTTTTTAATCGCGATTAGAGGTAATTAGTGTCATTTAAGGTAAAAATATTGTTGTAATAATATGATATGAGCTTGAAACATGGCCTACACTCATTGTATGGGTCATGGCCGACCAAGAAAATCCATGGGTCAACTTGGGGACCCCATGGAGCCACTTTGGTTGGGAAATGACATAAATAACATTTTATTTAATGTTAAAGTAAAAATGACACAAACATGAGATGTTTTTACTAAAAAAAAGTTACATGGGGTTGTAAAAGTCATATTTTTGACTATAAATATTAATTAGAATCATAAAAATATTTACTACATCATGATATTTTTTTATAATTTTTAGGTATTAAATATATTAAATTATTTATGACATCATGATGATGCAGCGATTACCTCATTAATAAAGGATTTAAATAAAATGAAACGATATTGTAAAATATATTACCTAAACATGTCCAAAACCTATTGGATGGGTATATTTAGAAACCATATCACCTTATCCTCGAATTATATCAATTTGGGACCTTTTAAATCTGAAACGCATTTTAAAATAAAGGAACATTTCTTTACTTTCCAAGGGTGCCCCTTCTCTCCTCTTATAAAAGTCCCCCACCTCTACCTCCTTACCCACACATCCAAAGCCTTTGGCTCGGCCGAATCCTACCCATTTTTTATCTCCACATCCCTCTCTAACTCCTTGAAGCCTCAATTTGGGCAGAAGTCTTTCCAAGGAAGCCTTTGAGATGAAACCAAAGGGAGTTACCTGATTTTAAGGTAATGTCTTCACATGAGTCCTTTTGTTTTATTTTTCTTCTCCAACCCCCTAAACTCTTTTTATTCATTTATTTTGTAACAAATAATTTATCTTAAATATACTGGTATTTTTTTATAAGATGTATTCGAGCTACACATACACACACCTTTGTCTAATGGTTAAAGAACATACTGTTTCTGTGGTTGGTGATTTTTTGCCTCACGAAATGATGATTGTTCAATATACTTTTAACACCTTTAAAGGTGGACATTATGATGTAACTGTATTTTATATATGATATATATGGTATTTATGTTTACTATATGCTTCTGTATTTTATATTTAAAACATACTTTTATTCTTTTTATGTTGTGTAAATGCGATAATTTCATATGAGGAAGTGTGTACTACCGCCCCCTCAAGTGATGTGACTCGTACATGCAATACATGGAATGTATAAAGAATTAAATTAATGAACATATGTGACCTATATAACATATATATTATACTGGAATTATAATATAAATATATATTATTTTTAATTTAATTAATATGACAAAAAAATTGAAAGTCGCGTTCATGCGTACGTACGACCTACCATCTCCATGAACGGTGATTTTCATTTTTTATCTCCAAATGAGATGGAATAGTATAAAATGAATATGTACTGGATATATATGATATTTTAAAAATTAATACTATTCTGGAAATCATTTACTTATAACTACATGGGAAATCATTTTTCAAACAAGTTCATTTTTGACTCGTGTACCAATCATCAGCAAAAATGTCTTATATGAACTAAAATTATTAAACAATTATTATAACATTATAATATGTGATATGAACTGAGTAATAATCTTTAAAGGAGTTCCTTAGGAAATTATAAATTGACCAGAGTTTATTATTCAGGAATATAAATAAATGAACAACACAAGTCGGACTTGAGGTAAGGGATCCTACTCCTCTCTTTCTTTTTAAGTACACTCTTTTATGTCATTCCTTTAGAATATCATCTTTCTTGTTATTGGGATGTTATTTTATATTACTCTTACTTTAATTATTATATTCATTTGATGAGAGACCCTATTCTCTCTCAACAATCCATTTTCGATGTTTTAAGTGGCATCGTTAGGCTGCCGTGTTTTTGTAAGGGATTTTTCATCTCACTTTTATTCCCGTGAGATTTATGCTACATTTGCCACAATTTCCTTTGAGTAGTATATGTACTTCCCATTATTTTAATAATTTTTTAATATACTATCATTTATGAGTATTTACATCAATGTTGTATTTTCCCTCTTTCACAGGGTGTATCTTTCGAAAGATACCCATGTCGGTAATGGAACCTTTCACCCTCCTCTTTTTAAAAGACATATTTTGTTATGTCTTTTAATAAACATGATATTATGTTGGGATATGTTCTTCTATATCCTTATTGATTTAAATTTTATGTCCATGTGATGAGATACCCTTTTATCTCTCATCAACTCATTTTCTGAATTTTGTAGTGACGTCGTTAGGCTGTCAAATTTTTGCAAGGGAACTTCTTAACCAAAATTTGATTCTTTGGGATAAACTTGTACTCCTTGAATATGTCATTTTATAAATATTTGTGAATAACCTCTGATTTTTTTACACTTAAAATACACTTATATTTTGTGTATTCGTTTGTCACACATAATTATGTAATTGATTTATCCTTAAACCAAGGATATCGTCTTTGTAAGGGACTTCGTCTCAATACTCCATTCATTGAGGAATATTTTGTTTTATACAAAACCTTCATTTATATGGTGTATTAACCCATTTTACTTTTACGTTTATCCAAAAAGGAATCTCTTTTATACGAAGCGTTTTACTAAATGACAAAAGGGAATGTTTTTGACGTACATATGCGGCGATAACGACTTCTCCGCCGCCATGACCATTATTTGAGTTTCAGCTTCCTCTAGAAGCCATACCATATTTTTAATAGAAAAATAAATACCGTGTTTTACTTTTCTTTTATTTTGGTATTGAAAATAGTTTTCATAATGTTTTTTTATATCAATGTGTTTTATTGATATCTAGTGATTGAAATGTGGAAATGTTATGTTTCCTTTATGCATGTATTATGTGGTACGATTATGTTATGGTTCGTGGGAATTGTTATGAAGACGGGTGGTTCCATGATAAACTAAGGGCAGGTGAGCCCGATATAGCTCTCCAATGAATTGGGTAACACGAAGGTGTGAAACATTAAGGTTTCTCCGAATAGATTTATGGAATATACTGTAGTGGGTATTCCAAACGTAACCAAGAGGGTTACTCCCTACGTAAGAATTTTATGAATGCTTCAAGATACCTTTATGTATTATGATTTCTATGATTTATTCATGATTTTATGAGGTATGTGAATGTGATTATATTTTAGGAGTAAAGTATGATTTCATTGATTCTTATGTGTACATGTACTCATGTTTCCTTTCCATATTTTTATATCCCTTACTGAGATTTTTATGCTCATCCCATGTTTTTTTTAAATGTTTTTCACAGGTCAAGGGAAAGGTACATGATATGATGATAGTGTCAAGGAAGTGTCAAGAAAGAATCCATGTTTTATTTCAAATATGTTTCCATTGATTGGAAAAAAGAATACTATCTTTATGTAACCACTTTGTTTAAATGTGGAATGTAATGCATGTTTTATGATCTAATTCTCTAAAACTCTAAACCTGAAAAGATCCTCAATGTGTAATCTTGTATTAACTCAAGATTAAGTAATGTTTAAGGCTAGGGCCATATACTTTATATACGAGGGGATTCTGAATTTCAGTGAGAGTATAATAAAATATGTGGGAAGAATATACCCTCAAAATCATTTCTTATAAAAAATAATAAAAAATAAAAAATACAATAAACTTGACATGAAAAACTACTAGATGTATTACAGGTGATATATGTAATAAACGAGCTCTCAAGGTGGAAACAGAAACCAAACTATTTAATGAATTAGTTAAATAAATTATAAAATAGTGGGTTATTCTGGATTCATTCATGGTACTATAAAAACTTAAAGCACCTTTAGTCAACCATTTTCCATGGACCACTTTCCCTTATCTTGATTCATATTCCGAAAGTCTACACATGCATAAAAATTCATTTACTGGTTGCAAGTACTAAAACCAGAAGGATACCACAAGTATCTCCTTAAAAAGTGTCCTCAATTATAACTAATTTATCCTACGATAATAATAAATATGTGAATATCATAATTATAATTTAACACATACCAAGTGGTTATGTGCTATACAAGATACCAAAACACACCGGTCATACCTCCTATAACTATAGGATTATAGGAAAATAATGGTATGTACAATGTGGGCTTGATCAATCCACTTGGTTGATAACACATATCCTAATGTTCTCAAGGTAATAACTTCAAATAGTCTCCAATACCATCATATCCTGACCCCATCATGGTTCTGGAATCTTAACCATCATACCCCATTTACCCATCATGTTAGGACACCCATTTATCATTCCCTTAACACGATACCCTAGGCCATCCCCCAAACTGTCATTCACTATTAAAACCCAGGTTTTCACAGAGGTATTGATCCGTTAAATTTGGTTCTAATTAATTATTTTGGGCCTAATAAGGATGACTAGTGAGTTAGAAAAGATCCCAAAGAATGTCAAGGGATTTTTTGGATCCTGTAACGCATATTTTTGGGGAATGTGGGCATGTCACATGGGTAGAGGAAACCATGCAAGTAGGACACATTATTAGATATAACTGTACAGATGGTCTTCATTTTTGAGAAGTTTCATCTTGAATGGTTGGTTAATGGTTCCCAAACAATGTTACTTTACCATGTAGTATTCACATGTCTCTAAAAAATCGTGCATATGCAAATTTTTTGGTTAATTGTACATTTTTCCATTAATGTTGTAATTAAACCTCATCATTCCTTCTATATGATTTCTATTGGAATGAAAAACCATTTTTCCCATTTTAAATATTTATAATCCCTTAACTATGGATCAATATATCTAATTCTTCTAAGATTTGTTCAAGATTCCATTCATTATGTTGGATACACAACAGTATATACTCAACTTCTTTTTATCCATTCTTCATCTCTCTTTCTCTCAACCTACTTATCATACTGTGAGTATCTCTACCTTTATCGCAAATACATTCCATTAAAATACAAATTACATTTTAATGCTCGATTAGGGGAGCCATAAAACCCTATGGTGAGTGGTCTATAGCTCATTCAACTTGTTGGCTAATTTTGGAATTGTCGTGTGGGGCCTCCCAATTTCAACAGATTTATTTTATTGAATATATATAAAATTATTATAAAAATTAGATATTTATGGTTATTATCTATATAAATATTTTATTATTTTTTAGTTTTCATTCCCACAACTCCATCCATCCAATGTTGGGTTTTTACACAGTTTTCATTTTATTGTTTTGACCCATTTGAGATATTGTCGGGTGTGCCTTGGATTGACCTGTATTTGGGTAATAATTTATATATATTAAATTAATGGGTTTAAAATATGAATTTAATTATTTAATTTACCATGTATACTATCCACTTAACTCATCTAATTAAAGTTCCTCAATTTGATAATTTAATGTGAAATTGAAATTGGATGTATGCTAAGTATATGACACAATCTTTTTAAATGTAATTTAATAATACATAGCATGTCTATAACACTACTAACATCTTTATGGAAGGTAGAAGAGTGAACATTGATTTATGAAAATTCATTTAATGGATTAAATGAATGGTTTCATTCTACTTGTCCTTGTCATAGTAATTAATGTCTAGGCTCGAACAAAATGGACATATTGATTAAATTTAACTTGACTAAATGGTTTCATGATCCATTATCCCTATCACACTAATAAAATGTAATGGAATGAACATTATGAAGAATTATATGAAATAATATTCCAATAAGAGTGTTCTGGAATGATCTAACATTGGATTCCATAGGGAAATACTTGAGCACTTAAGAACCCTATTCTGATTCAAGGATGTAGATTGCTTTGGTTGAGATCCACCTAGATTCTGATCATTGTCAAACATTGGATGCCAGGTATGACACTATAGGATCCCTTTAATAATATTTTAGGATTAATTATATAATGTCCTTGTATATATCATTGGAATGTAGTTTCCATAGTTAGTTACCATTGAGCTGAGTCATTGCTTTGCCTAATTTTACCTTGGATGAAATCCTTAAACTCAGTAGGAATCTTTTTATGGAATTCATTGGAATATGATCCATTGATTACTCTCTTACACCTAGCCATCATATATTCATTAATGAGTTGGTGGCCATTGAGTTCTATGTTTCCTTGTGTTTTACCTTGGAACATCATTATTTAATATCATCGTAGGTTTCCTTGATACAAATTGGAGCCTTAAGTATTGCTATCATGTGTCATAATTATAAATTCGTAAGAATAAAGTAATGAATTGGTTACATGTTAAAGAAACCAAATGATAGATAAAGCAGGTACTTGGGTATTTATTTACATTATATTGATTTATTTTATATATTCACGAAATTACATTATTACTATTCCATTAAATGGGTTGGATGTTATAGACACCATTAGTGGTGGTCCACTAAGATTTATCTCACTCCATCTCTAGGAATCGTTTGGTACCTGGTGTAGATTAATTGTATGTGGGTGTTGAAAAAGGGAATCATACTACTACAAATTGTTGATTACGTACTACTTAGGATAAACATTAATAGTAGACGATTGATCCAGAGTTCTGTATTATTTGGATAGTATTTTGATTTTCATTATATGTTTCTGGAATAGGTTTTTCCTACAATCGTGTATCTATGTTTTCAAGTTTTCTAATGACATTAAATATCATTATTAGTTATTCAAGTTGATTCAGTAAATTTTATCTTTATATATTTTTATTGAGCCTTATTTTTTTTACTTGTATTACTTCAACTATTTACATATATTTATATTATTAATCTATTCTATACTATGGTAATGAGGGAATAGTCTTCCTAGGGATACACCCTAGGTCGTCTCTATTAGTTGGCAGCCTCTGGATTTTTGGATGTTGTGGTTGAGGACATGTGGACCACTGAGCTTTGGGCACCTATTATGTGGCATCCAAGTCTGGGATGTCACAATGCGGAATGATAAGAGTTTGCCTTTCTACATTACTATTTGGAGACAATATTATGGAGATTAGTAATGTTATCGGACATGGTCGTAATCCATTCACGGACCTCATGAACCTAGGTTTCGGTTAAAATCCCAGTTAACCAAAATATTATTATTATACTTTTTTTAATTATAGTTGATATCATTTCACCATTGGGTGACACACATGGTGTGTGGGGTTCTTGTTTATTATTCTAATTGAGATTCTATTTTATACTTGGCCCAATGAGATAAGGGATAAGATATTTGTTACATGCACCATATAGTCACCTAGAATTCCCATGTCAAGAAAATTTCCATTCCATATATGTTCATTTCACTACATGAAATTCTTGACCATCATGTGATTGTTGGGAGATGTTGTGATAGTTAAATTATGCATGTGATATTCCTTTATTTTAATTTACTTATCTCTTATATCATTAAATGAGGTGTATGGGCCCTCATGGGGTTGGATGAAAAATTTACAATTTCAAGCCATTATGATATTAATAAATGGGTTTCATTTTTAGTGATATGGTGTATGGGAACCGATTCCATGGGAATAAATATATTTTATAAATAAAAAATTGACATCTAAAATTAAATGGATACACATCCTTATCCCTCTATGTAATGTTTATGATAGGTAAAAGAGTGAACCTGGTAATTAAATGTTAAATGAACTTCAATGCTAACAAGTACATGGTCGTATAAGAAGGGAGTTGGGGTAGTATAACTTGGTTTGTGACCCATTATTCGTTTAAATTTTGTATCTATTTATATCTATATTATTAATGCTTATTATGAGGTGTGTGATTGGAATTTTTGAGCAATGTCACCACAGTGTCCTAATATTTTACACTAGGGTGGTGGAGATGACCATACTTCTGATGTGGTGGGCATTAATCCTCCAATCCTACCACCAAGAGTGCCACATGATGAACTGAGTATTGAACCTAATCCAAGAACTGATGCCAAAATCTATGATTTTTTCGTATGTTTGATTTTGTCCATGCATGGTGCTTTGTGAGGTACAACTACAGTAGATGATACGACTTGTGTGTTCCAGCTACAACACCCCTCTATCTTTTCGAGGGATGTTAGTCTTCATGCTGCAGAGTCTTTGCTGGAGGAAACCCTATCAATATTTGACAGTCTACAAACACCTATAGAGTGAAAGGGTCAAGAATTCCACTTAAATGATACATGATGTGTACAATAACTGTTGGGATGTGATTACCGAGGTTGTTCATCATCAAGGCACATTATGGGTTGATTTACAGACTACCTTATATGATCAGTTCTTTCCACAGATGCTATGAGATGATAGATCCTAATGTTCTTGAATCTTGAGTAGTTTTATATTCCTTTTATTGAATATTAATTTTGTTTTACATAGTTTCAACTCTTTTCACCACTTCTAGCCAATGATTAATTTTTTGCATGCTAGCCCATTGGGGATGGGATTGTCTACACCATCAATATATAGGTGACTGTATTCTTCCTCTCAAATTTTCCTAAAATTATAAATTAGGATCTTATAACTGAGTGTAACCTAAGGGATAGTTATAGAACTAGGAATATAGGATCAGTTCCACTATAGGCCAGTAGTTCTCCTTGTGGTAGGAAACATTTCCATGAGGTATCTCTTCAGGTTAGTGACAACTAGAGTACCTGCTTGGATAGTTTCATAGTGTGTCATCAGTTTGGATGATGAGGGAACCTAAAACCCTAATGTGATAGATACCAAATGGAGTGTCAGATTTATAGTTGTATAAAGAATTTATAGAGATTTTGTAGGTCCATTCCACTAGATTCGATTAGAAAAAGGATCAAAACTATCTCCAACTATATGAGAGGGTTCTTTTGACCATTTCATGTAAGGAGTTGGAATAGAACCAGTATGATGGGATGAGGAGGACGTCATAGTCATGGTTGCTTTACCCTAGATCAGCAATAGTGCAAATTGAGCAGTTATGATCATTGTAGTCTAGTAGTTTTTAGGGTTTTGGTTCATTCCGGTTGCATTCACTATATCCAATACATGAGGATTATGCTTTATTGCCATCAATAGTACGAGTTACGATTCTAGTTTCATCATCTCTAGTATCTACTTCATTTGATATAGGTTCTTCCATCTATTTTATATTTGTTTATATTATGAAAGGTCTTAGATTGGATATACAGTATTACCATGGTTTAATAAAAGTAGACACATCGTTAAGAGTGCAGTCATAGGGAATATGCTAATTTTGGGATTTTACCCTTGATGTATGTAGTTACCCTATATTATGGAAAAAATACGTTCTCTAGATGACATTCTTCGATTTCATTCTCGAGATGGATCGATTAGTTCAGAAACACACAATTGTAGACTACTATCATCATAGGGTATCATTTACATCAATAAAGGGTAGTATTTATCTATATAAGGGTGAGTGGAATGCCCAACGTAATAGAGTAGGACTGGATCCTCTTTGGCTAGGTAGTATGGCCATGCAGATTTAAAACCTCTACATAGAAGATCATGGTTTATGTCAATATTATTTACCTCTAGTATTTTATCATTTAAGGGTTATTTATCATGAGGGATTATTTTCTTACAACCAGATAGAGAGGTAGAGTATATTATTGTTCTTCTTAAAAGAGAGTCTATAGATTCCATTCATATATATAAGATGACACTAAATAAGTTTCATCAGCTCAAGTATAAGTTAGAGGGTTTAGAGGCCAAAAGATTTTTATGGCCTTGTACTTACTCTAAGGGTTCAACCATTCTTTTTCCCAAGAGGAAACACTGAACCATATGTATGTGAATAGATTATATAAGGTTGAAATAGCATATCTTGTTATGGCATTCAGTCTTATGAATTCACCATCCATTTTCATGGATCTAATGAAATGGTTTTTCAATTCCTATCACGATTATTTATTCATGCCTTCTATGGATGACATATTAGTGTATTATCCTAATTATAAAGACTATGAAATAAACTTTTATATCATTCTTTGTACATTTAGAGATCATAATCATTATGTAGAGCTAGATAATTTCTACTTCTGTATCGATAATGTTCACTTCTTAAGTCATATAATATCATAATTAGGTGTATATATTGACATAGAAAAGGGTAGTGTTGTGTTTTATTGGGTGCACCCCATCAATGTGTTTGTTATACAGAGTTTCTAAGGGATGGAAAAATATTACAGATATTTAATAAAATACATTTCCCGCCTTGATTCACCTTTTATATCCTTAAAAGGATGGGTGAAAAGTTTTCCATGATCAGAAGAGTGTGAGAAATCCTTTCAGGAGCTGAAAGGTAGGATTGTCTCATTGTATATTATGACTCTACTAGATCTATGATGAGTTTATATCATCTTATTTGAGTCATTGGTCATCATCATAGGTGCAGTACTAATTTATTAGGAAAAATTATTTCCATATGGATCTTGGTAGATGAGGCCTCATGAGGTAAACTACAAGACACATGACCAAGATCAAGCAGCCATTGTCCATGACTTACATTTCTAGAGATACTATATATTAGGTGAGATTTTTTTTAGTGTGAATGTATCACAAGAGCCTAAAATTTATCTTCACACATCATGAATTGATCCTTAGGCAGTGTAGATGGGTCAAATTTCTACAGTCCGTTGATTTTGAGCTTGCTTATATTCCTGAAATGGGAAACATATTTGATGATGTGTTGAGCTGAACAAATCGAGAATATGACATAGATGGAGCTGGTGATGAATGGGAATTAATGTCCCTCTTCTCAAATATGTATATATTGATTCATGATAGTCAGGAGAAATCTAACATCTCATAAATAATAGTTACCTCTTCCCTATTGAGAAGATGATGGGTGAACAATTTTTCAATCATGAGGGATTATTTCTCAATGATAGTATATTAGGAGATAAACCCCCTCTGTAATGGTCTGTGGATAGATATTCCATTTCTTTTTTTGGTGTGTCTAGGATCAATAATATATGATACAGGATTTTATGAAAGAGTCACATGCTTCTCTATGGGTAGTTCATTCTAGGTTCTCCAAAAATATATTAAGATAAGATACAACTGTATTGTTTTCCTAGGATGAAACATTTGATAGTTGACTTTATGAATAGTTGTTCCACCTTTGGGAAAGTTAAGTCATAGAACCAAAGACCTGCTAGCTTATTACAACTTCTTCCATTCCTAAAAATGAAATGGCAATATGTTTCCATGGACTCTGTAGTTGGGTTGCCTTGGTCGTAGAGCGGTAGTGACATTGTATGGGTAGTTTTTGATAAATGAATTAAATCATCCCACTTAATTCCTATTTGGCATAATTACCTAGTTGATGAGATTAGGATACTATATTTTCTTGGGATTATAGGACTACATTGGATCCCTTGCACAAAAATTTTAGATAGGGATGGTCATTTAACATCATAGTTCTTGTAGTGATTCCAGAAATCTATGGGTACACAGACACATCTAATCATAACATTAAACCCTCAGGACGATGGACAATACTAAAATAAAATACAATTTTTATAAGACATTATCAGATCATGTTTCATTCATTTTGGTGATTTTTGGGAAAAGCATATCCCTCTCATCAAGAGCGCCAATAATAAAAGATTTAAGGAAAACATTTACATGGATCCTTTTTATTTTTGTATAGTAGGTTCTGTCATTCACCCATGTTCTAGAGAGAGTTTGTATAGGTAGGCCAACCAGGTCCTTGTCTCATACGTGAAAATTTAGAGAAAGATTAGTTGATCATGAAGCGAATGTCTAATGCTCAGTTGAGATAGAAATGTTTTATTGATTGTCATCAAAAACCTTTAGTGTTTGAGGCCGGTGATCATTTTCTCAATAAGGTATCTCCATGCTTATGGTATATATGGTTATGGAAGTAAGGGAAGTTTTTTCCTCATTATGTACGGATTTTTTTGATTCTAGAAATAGTCTGGATGGTTTCCTATCAGTTGCTACTACCATAGCGGTACCTTGTCATGAACGTCGTCTTCCATGCTTCCCAGCATTGACAATATCATGTTGACCCATCTCATACCTTTTATCCTAAGTAATTTGAGTTAGTTTTCAATGATACCTCTAAGGTATATCTAGTACACAACATTGACTGGAGCACAAAGGCTCTCTAAGGCCATTTAGTCGCACTTGTATACATACTATGGCAGAACAACCATGTGCAGGATGATACATGGGAGTGGGTGGCCAACATACATTCTCAATGGCTAGATTTTTTCTCTGATTGAGTTTCACAACCCTTTTATGGTGAACATGGGGATGATTTTCTTCACGGTGGAAGATTATAAGAACCTAGTTTTTCACTCAAATATGGATCCTTTGAAAATTAGACTAATTCTTTATTTTGGACATAATAAGGATTTATAGAGATTTAGTGAAGGGACTAAGGGTGTGTGTGTCTTGTTCAGTGCCTGGAAAACTTCATTTTCAGATAAATTCCCTTGTATCATGGTTAGTGAAAATCGTGCAGGTTGGCCACGAGGTTAGATATTATTCAGCATATGGTCTGAACATTTTTGGTAGATCCATCTCGAACTATTGGAAAATGGTTTCAATAATTGTGTGATCTAAACATTTAGTACATTCCATTATCAAGGTATTCAAGAATGGTTAGTGCATGGGTTGTAAAACCATTTTGAAAAACTGTGCACAAGCTATATATGTATCGCCCTGACCCGAGTTACCTAGAGTCGGTGCATTATTACATAAAATTGGAATGATCAAATGAAAGATCAAATCTCGAAAGACAGATTGGATTTGTAGCCTTGGAATCACTAGATATATTCATAAAGTTTTTCATTCCATCATAAAAATGAAAACTACAACAACATTTTTTCTTCATATTCCACACTCATATCCCCACATAATATCCCTACAGGTCATTCATAATTTACTTCATCATACCCTGGGAAAAATAAAACATAAAAAAAAGGTGGGCTCAAATGCCCAGTAAGGATAACAATATAGCAGAAACTTTCATAAATAAGAATAAACATTTAAGTCAATGTATAATTAAAACAAAAGCCTTTTAAAATTGAACTTCAACATAGTATGGAAAAAATAAAATGAAATAATACCATTTACTTATTCATATTGATATTCGACTAATCTAATAATCACATGAAATATCAATAACCACTTTCATAATGATGTAATGCATAATGCTAGACTATCATAACCACATAGCCAAGGCCTCGTTCCAAGACTACAAATAAGATTTTGTCAAGGCCTTGTTCCAAGACACTAGTTTGTCTAATGAAACCTACCGATGCATCGAGGAGCTATAGCGGGCTCCACCCATCACATATTAAGTCCAATGCATTCCCATATGAAAAGGTTTAAACATAACATAAACATTCGTATTAAAACTAGCATAGAAAATGTAAATACTTCATCCATAAACGATGAATGGTATTAAAATATCCCATCCAAGTCAAACATATCACAAAAACTTCAATACAATATAGAAGTTTTGTATCATAATAAATCAACATCAAATAAGGGTAAAATCCATCAAAGGATGCTGACATAGATGAAATCAAAACTCTATTTAGAGAAATATCTCTTTCTCTTTGGAAATCATTTAAGAGACATATATTTATAAAATAAAACATTTTATTTGAAAATATTCTTATAATCTTGTAAGGGAAGCTTCGATGATTTTATAATGGTGGAAAATAGCCGCACCTGCCGTATAAGTTAAAAATGAAACTCTTACCTTAATTTTGTCGAAAAGGTTAAAAAGAACATTGTTTGGAAAACAATGGAAAGATTCCTTTATAAAACACTTATAAAAAGACAAACAAGGGTATAAATGACTTTAACCCATATAATATTAAACAGTAAAAATGTTTTGAAATACATTTTTATGAAACATGGATGTGGATGATAAAGAGATCCCATTAGATTATTACGTATCAACAACATCAGATAATGAAGAGATTGTGAAATAACCCTTACCTTGTTCTTTTCCTTGTTTATGGTATGTTAACCTCCTGTATAATGGTGAAATAATTGTTATTAAATTATTCAAGAATCATATACATTAATATGATATCATATATGATCTTTTAACATTGATTGGGTAATAATATCTTAGTATTATCGTTGTTTCGGGTGTTAACTTACTCATTTTATTTTATAATGTTTTATTACGTAAGCCATGTTTGTAATGTATAGGTTGTATCTTAATCATATCCAGAATTATATCATGTCAATAGATACTATTATTAATCATCAAATGAGAATTATACTTTAATGGATACAATGGAGAATGAATCTCATCATGTTCGTGGAGACGGTAGTCCGTACGTACACACGAGTGACAATATCATTCTTTTGATATTAAAATAATATATATTTTCATGGAATATCATATATAAAGAATAATTATCATGTTATATTTATTATTTACTTGAGTTACACATCATTATTATACCCATCCAAATAATAATTTATTGACTAACAATTACACCACGACGTGGAGACGGTAAGCCGTACGTATGCATGTATGGTGACATTTTATTCAAAGGATAAATAGAATAATAAATATGGTTGTACCATATTTATAATGACATCACAGTATATATATGATACTGGAGTTATTATTTTAGAATTGTAACAACAAAGGAAGAGGAAGTGGAAGAAAAAAGGAACTTGAAAAAGGGTGGTGAAATCATTACCTCTTCTTTGGGTTCTTCCTTTTGATTTGATCAAAAGAGCTCCATAAGTTGACTTTCTGATCAAACTAAGGCCTCTAGGTTGTAGTGAGGGAAGTTTAGACAGTATTTGGGTAGTGGTTTTCCGAACCAAAAGGCTTTGAAGCTGTGAATTAATGAGAAGGGAGAGTTCCCTTTTATAAGAGGGGTGAGGGAAACCTTTGGAAAATCTAGAAATATTAATTTGTAATAAATTCATATACGGTTTTTAATGGTTCCAAAGTTGATTATTTAAAGGTTATGGTGGGTATGGGTCGAAAAACACTCAAACAATATAATTTAGATAGGTTTGGGTTATAATATTAACCTTATCTTTAAGTATTAACTCTTAGTTAATAAGTTTCACTTTTACAATGTCTCTTCGTATTTTTATATTATACTGTTAATAAACGTAAAATATACATACAAGAGACCCACACGTAGTCCATTAATGATACACCAATCATGATATAAGTCTCTTGGCCGAACCTTATATTTTTAGGAATTTAATATCAATTACTAATATAACACTATTTTTTTTAAAAACTCTTTTTTTTTCAATTTTGACACTATTCAATAATTGAATTTTATAAAAATCATATGAGAATTATTACTTTGAAAAAAGTAAATTAAATCATTCCTAACATGTCATATTAACTTATAAAATTAGTTTAATTCATAGAAAGTCTCAAATTATATTTATTTGGGTATCTACAATATCAATCATTATAAGTTTTCACTATTATTGTAATTAATGCATAATCATTGTGTCATAAATAAATTAAATTATTTAATGTCTAAAAATTATTAATAAAATATCATTATGTAGGAAATAGTTTTATCTTTCTAATGATTATTTATAGTCGAAAATACAACCTATATAACCCTATGTAAAAATTTTGTTTCTAAAAGATATATGATTATGTCATTTTTGTACTTATTTTAACATAATTAAAATAAAGTGTCTCTATCACCTACAAATGGCTCCATGGGGTCCCAAAATCGACCCAAAGATGCCCATGGTCTGACAGGTATCCACCAATAAGATTAGGACACGTTTTACTGTAATTTAGTATTATTATAATATTTTTTTTAACCCTTATTTACCGGATTTACCCTTAACAATGGTAAATAAAATATTTACCGAAGTAATTATACAAAATGTCTAAAAGTAAAAGATTACTATTTACACAATATGAACATCCTGATTCCAAATATGGAATCCATTTTTCCAAATTAAAATCACATAAGTGGGAGAAATTAATTTAAAATTAATTTCCGTTGTTAAAACAAAAAGCGTGTTTTTAAGAGATAGTAACTATCAAAAGATTGACACTTATTTATGTCCAGTTTAATTGTAAAATTATGTACAATGACCAACATTATATTAAATGGTAAAAATATATTCTAAATATACTTTCAAACCACTCAAATTAATAATTTATCAATATAAATTATTTCGATTAAAAAAGTTGTTTCTACTTAAAATTTAGTAATTTTCACTATTCATCAAAATGTAAATGTTATCTGAAAAGGTCTAAAATTTCACCCTAGGCTAAATTCGATATTAAGAATCCAAAAATGAAGTCAATTTTGAGAGATAAAATTAATAAAATTTCAAAAAGTAAGTATTATTATTCATAACGGGAAGTTTGATCGGTTGTGGTGTGTGTTAGAACTCGATGTTGTGTACAACACACGCTATTGCATTATTCAAAGAGAAGCGTACCGTAGAAGCTTGGAGTGTTACATTCTCCCCTCCTTCAAATAATTTCATCCTCTAAATTTCTATAATACTACCACATGAAATGACTCAGGTGGTTCTTCATCATAATTTCCTCGGGATCCCACATTGCCTCTTCCATTTTATGGTTTCTCCACAAAACTTTTACCAGACGCATTGTCCGGTTTCTCAGCACTTGTTCTCTCATATGAAGAATTCTGACAGGCTCTTCACAATAAGACAGATCAGGTTCCAGTTCTAATTCCTCATAGGTGAGTACATTCGTTGGGTCAGGCATGTATTTACTCAATAGAGATACGTGGAACACATAGTGAACTTTGGAGAGACTTGCCGGCATTGCCAATCTGTAAGCTACAACCCCAATTCGTTATAGAATTTTGAAAGGTCCGATTTACCTGGGACTCAATTTACCTTTCTTACAAAAATGTATGACTCCCTTCCATGGAGATACATTTAGGAAAACATGATCACCGCCTTGAAATTCCAAATCCTTCCTTCGATTAACGGCATAGCTCTTCTGCCTACTTTGAGCTGCTTTGATGTGATTTTGGATTACCTTCATCTTTTCCATTGTTTCCTCCACCAGTTCCATACCTACAAGTTTTCATTCACCAACGTCATCCTAACAGGTTATTGTGTGACATCCCTTTCCGTATAAGGCTTCATATGGTGCCATCTGAATACTCGAATGGCAGCTATTGTTATAGGAAAATTCTACCAAATGTAAATATTGATCCCACAAACCCTGAAATTCAAGTGAGAAGGATCTCAACATGTCTTCTAAGGTTTGAATAGTTCATTCTGATTGACCGTCTATCTGAGGGTGGTAGGAAATGCTCAGATGAAGTTCAGTATCCAGGGATTTCTGAAGACTTTTCCAGAATCTTGAAGTAAAACGAGGATCACGATCAGAGACAGTTGATAGGGGTACTCCATGAAGTCTCACAACTTCATTAATATATAGCCTTGCTAGACGTTATAGTGGTAGATATTCTCTTATAGCATGAAAATGTGCTGACTTGGTAAGACAATCAACAATAACCCATATTGCATCATTCCTTCTAGGAGTCTTTGGTAGCCCAATGAAAAATTCCGTCATAATATTGTCCCATTTACACTCTGGTATGGGAAGAGGTTGCATGACTCTTCCAGGGTGTTTCCTTCCAGCTTTCACTTGTTGACAAACCATACATCTTGACACAAAATCAGAAATCTCCCTCTTCATATTGTCCATCCAAAAATGTTCCTTCAAATCTCTATACATTTTGGTGATCCCAGGGTGTATAGAGAAATTGGAACTATGAGCATCATCCAACAATTCTCTTTTTAGATCAGTTATATCGAGAACACAAAGACTCTTCCCGAATTTCAAAATTCAATCTTCATACACAAAGTCTCTCAATCTCCCATCATTTACAGCTTTAATATTATTTTGAAATTCTTCATCATCGGTCTGATAACTCTTAATCCTTTTTAGTAAAGATGGTTTGGCAACCATTTGAAATAGAATTGATGTTTCACCTTCCCTAGTTATTCCCACGTCCATCTTCACTAGATCCATCAAAATTGGATCCCTTTCAATTCTCATCATGTTCAAAACTCCATGGTCTTTTCTGCTCAAAGAATTTTCCACCTTGTTTTCTTTCCTCGGGTGGTAGTGTATTGTACAATCATAATCCTTGAGTAATTCAAGCCATCTACATTGCCTCATGTTGAGTTCTTTTTGTGAGGAAATATACTTCAAACTCCTGTGATCAGTATAAATCTCATATTCTTCACCATAGAGGTAGTGCCTATATATATTCAAAGCAAAGATCACACCTACTAACTCAAGATCATGAGTAGGATAGTTTTGCTCATTAATTTTCAACTATCATGTTGCATAGGAAATAACCCTGTCATTCTGTATAAGTATAGAACCAAGTCCTTTCTTTGATGCATCACTATAAATAATGAACCCATCATTCCCTAATGGTAGAGTCAATATAGGATCATTGACTAATCTTCTCTTTAGTTCATCGAAACATTCTTCACAATCTTTTGTCCAAAAAATTTAACCCCTTTACGTGTGAGCTTCGTTAATGGTTTATCCAACCGGGAAAAATTATGGACAAAATGTCGATAATAACCTACTAAACCAATAAAACTACGTACCTCAGTTATACTCGTCGGTGCTGGCCATTCTGGGATCGCCTTGGTCATAGAAGGACCAATAAAGATTCCATCTTTAGAGACAATATGGACAAGAAAAGAAATCTCCTAAAGCCAGAATTCACACTTGCTAAACTTCCCATATAATTCATGTCTTCTCAGAGTCATCAGGATAAAGAGCAAGTGGTTTTCATGATCTTCGTAGCTTTTGGATTATACCAAGATATCATCAATAAATACCACCACAAATTCATCAAGATACTCCTTGAAAACTCTATTCATCAGATCCACGAATACATATGGTGCATTAGTCAATCCAAAAGGCATTACTATAAAATCATAATACTCGTACCTAGTTCGAAATGCTGTCTTCGGAATTTCTTCCTTCTTCACACACAACTGATGGTATCCAGATCGAAGTTCAATCTTTGAAAAATATTGAGTTCCATGTACTGGGTCAAATAAATCATCAATGCGAGGTTGGGTATACTTGTTCTTTATTGTTATAGCAATGATTTCCCTATAGTCGATACATAACCTCATCGATCCATCTTTCTTTTTAACAAAATGAACAGGTTCTACCCATGGAGAAACACTAGGGAGAATAAATATCTTATTACAGAATTCCTCTAGTTGTTTCTTTAGTTCGACTAATTATACAGTGGCCATTCTATAAGTGGTCTTCGATATAGGCCTTGATCTCGGAATTAAATCAATGGAAACTCAACTTCTCATTCTGGAGGATGTCCAGGTAAATCTTCCGGAAATACATCTACATATTCTTTCACAACAAGTACATCCTCTATTTTAACATTCCTTTCCTCACCCACAGTTATTTCATTCTATTCCTCCCCATTAATTGAATTTAGTTGAGCTACTGGGGGTGCATCTAGATAACAATTAGGTGCTGAAGATTCTTCTCTAAAAATAAGGTGTTCCTTATCATCATCATCAAGAACCATAACCTCTTTATTCTTACAATAAATATTCACATCATAGTCTGAAATCCAGTCCATACCGAGGATTATATCAAACTCAATCATAGGTATGATGATGAGATCAGCAGATAAAGAACATTTATGTTCTCTAATGGGGACTGATTCACAAAACATTATTGCAATGATACTTCCCTTGGGAGTTTTAACTGACAACTCCCTTGTTAAATCAAATTGAAAATATCTAATTTTCATAGAAAACTGGGAAGATATGAAACAATGCGATGATCCAGAATCAAATAATTCATTTTCTAAACTTGAGGAAAGCATTAAATTACCTTCCACCACATCTTTCGGAGCTTTTACCTCAGCAGTAGTGATAGCATAAGATTGGCCTTGATCCCTTGGCCTTTTCGGAGGTAAGTTCCCCTGACACTTAGGACATTCATTTTCATAATTCCCCATCTCCCTGCAATTGTAGCACTGAACATTGGTAGCTTCCTTCGTCCCTTTGCAATCACAAGCTTGGTGGCCTTTTTCACCACACTTGTAACAGACTCTCATTCCCTTCAAGCAAGTTCTGGGGTGTTTCATACCACATTTACCAGAGGATGGATATTCAACCTTTCCCTTCTTCCCCTAATTTACATTCCCAGATTGATCACCAGGTCTCTTATTCTATTGTTTTTCTTTAAAGTCATAAGACATAGAGAATTTCTTTTCGGTATTGATAGCACATGAGACAAAGTCTTCGTACGACGAGAAGGATTGTGAGACTAATGCTCGACGGAGAAATGGTTGTAACCCATCAATGAAACGATCAATATTACTTCTTGGGTTACGTATATAATCTCCAGCATACATTTCTATCCTTGTAAAGTTATCCTCATTCTTTGCGACATTCTCATCCTCCTTTTATCTCAGTCTCAGAAATTTCCTTTCCATATCTGTTTGATGGTCGCAAGGAATGTATTTTTCTAAAAACAAATCTTTGAACTCCCTCCATTACATACATGATACTTCATCATCTTCCTTCGTATTTTGAATCAATGACCACCATTGATCAACATCTCCAGTGAGGCGGTAAACTGCAATGATAACTTTTTCCCTTTCACTACTCCCCAAAGCCTGAAATATTATCTCTAGGGAATTTATCCATTGCTCAGCTAATAAGGTATTTGTACTCCCATTGAACATTTGTGGTTGTTGCCTCATGAAGTGATCTTTCATTGATCCTCCACGCTGCGGATCAGGGTGCTCCATACGGGTAAGGTTATTATTCATAACCTGAGTGAGTTGTCCGAGTATGGTGATTAGCTGATCGGCACCAGTTGCGCCACCATCTCCACTATAATTATCTTGAGCAGGAGGGAAATCCCTACATGGAGTGCGGTCATTGACAAGGTTTCCATTTCTTCCACTAGGTGCCATTTCTAAATAATGGCATAAACTAGATCAGTTTATGAATCAAAATACATAATCCCATACTTATAAAACAATTAACATAAATTGAACTATTTATGGATATAATCCATAATCATAAGAATGTTTTCTTTGGGGAAGTATATACTCATAAACCCTTCATAATGATTTGTAAAGAAAATGAGAGTTATCCTAAGCATATCCCCAGGGAGTGTCATTACCAAGAGTGCAGCAAGGCCTGTTGTTGTGCACCAGTTCCCGTTCGAGTCTAGCTCAAAGCAGTTTTTTCAGGTTTTAACCCTAGGTACATCTATTCAAGAGCCGCCTCTACCTTCTTGTATTCTGACAGGGATGTATTGCTCAAAAAAGTCACAAAATCTCTACAATACCAAAATTTTAGGAAGTTCTTCTATACTAATCCTCAATGTCCATCTTAAATATATGTGCTCTAATCAGTGTTTATCTAAATCTAGCTTCCATGGTTTGTACTAAACATCCTATGATACCAACTGTAATGCCCTGACCCCAGTTACCTAGAGTCGGTGCATTATTACATAACATTGGCATGATCACAAGAAAGATCGAATCTCGAAAGACCGATTGGTTTAGTAGCCTTGGAAACACTAGATATATTCATAAAGTTTTTCATTACATCATAAAAATGAATACTAAAACAACATCTTTTCTTAATATTCCACACTCATTTCCCCACATATTATCCCTACAGGTCATTCATAATTTACTTCTTTATAACCATGGAAAAATAAAACATAAAAAATGAGTGATCTCAAATTCCCAGTAAGGATAACAATATAGCGGAAACTTTTATAAATAAGAATAAACATTTAAGGAATTGTATAACTAAAAAAAGTCTTTTAAACTTGAACTTCAACATAGTATGGAAAAAATAAAATGAAATAATACCATTTACTTATTCACATGGATATTCTACTAATCGAATAATCACATTCAATATCAATAACAACTTTCATAATGATGGAATGCATAATGTCATACTATCATAACCACATAGCCAAGGCCTCGTGCCAAGGTTACAAATAAGATTTTTTCAACGCCTTGTGCCAAGACACTATTTTGTCTCATGAGACCTACCGATGCATCTATGAGCTATAGTGGGCTCCACCCGTCACATATTACGTCCAATGCATTCCCATATGAAAAGGTTTAAACCTAACATAAAAATTCATATTAAAAATAGCATACGGAATGTAAATAATTCATCCATAAACCATGAATAGTATAAAAATAGCACATCCACAGTCAAACATATCACAAAAACTTCAATACAATATAGATGTTTTGTATCATAATAAACCAACTTCAAATAAGCGTAAAATCTATCAAAGGATGTTGATATAGATGAAATCAAAACTCTTTTTAGAGAAATATATCATTCTTTTTTGAAATCATTTAAGAGTCATATATTTATAAAATAAAACATTTTCTTTGAAAATATTCTTATAAGCTTGTAAGGGAAGCTTCGACGATTTTATAACAGCGTAAAATAGCCGCACCCGCCGTATATGTTGAAAAAGACATATTTACCTTAATTCTGTCGAAAAGGTTAAAAGCACCTTGTTTGGAAAACAATGGAAAAATTCCTTTATAAAACAATTATAAAAAGTCAAACAAGTGTATAAATGACTTTAACCCATATTATTTTAAATAGTATATTTTTTTTATTACATTTTTAAGAAACAATGATGTGGATGATAAAGAGATCCAAGTAGATTATTACGTATAAACAACCTCAGATAATGAAGAGATTGTGAAATAACCCTTACCTTGTACTTTTCCTTGGTTTGGGTAGGTTAACCTCCTGTATAATGGTGAAATAATTTTTATTAAATTATACAAGAGTCATATACATTAATATGATATCATATATGATCTTTTAACATTGATTTGTTAATAATACCTTTGTATTATCGTTGTTTCGGGTGTTAACTTACTCGTTTTCTTTTATATGTTTTGTTACTTAAGCCATGTTTGTAATAGATTGGTTTTATCTTAATCATATACACAATGATATCAAGTCCTTAGATACTATTATTAATCATCAAATGAGAATTATACTTTAATGGATACAATGGATAATTAATCTCATCGCGTTCGTGGAGACGGTAGTCCGTACGTACGCACGAGCGACAATATCAATCTTTTTATATTAAAATAATATATAATTGGATGGTATATAATATATAAAGAATCATTATCATGTTATATTTATTATTTACATGAGTTACACATCATTATTATACCCATCCAAATAATAATTTATTGAATAACAATTACACCACGACGTGGAGACGGTAAGCCGTACGTACGCACGTATGGTGACATGTTATTCAAAGGATGGATAGAATAATGAATATGGTTGTACCATATTTATAATAACATCACATTATATATATGATACTAGAGTTATTATTTTAGAATGGTAACAACAAAGGAAGAGGAAGTGGAAGAAGAAAGGAACTTGAAAAAGTGTGGTGAAATCATTACTTCTTCTTTGGGTTCTTCCTTTTGATTTGATCAAAAGGGCTCCTTAAGTTGGATTTATGATCAAACTAAGGCCTCTATGTTTTATTTAGGGAAGTTGAGAGAGTATTTGGTCTGGGGATGGCCGATCCAAAAGGCTTTGAAGGTGTTAAGTAATGAGAAGGGGGAGTGTCATTTTATAAGAGGTGTGAGGGGCACCTTTGGAAAAGCCAGAAATATTAATTTATAATAAATTAATCTTCGGTTTCTAATGGTTCCAAAGTTGAATATTTAAAGGTTAAGGTGGGTCGGGGTCTAAGAACACTCAACTAATAGAATTTAGACAGGTTTTCGTTACTATATTAACTTTATCTTTAAATATTAACTCTTAGTTAATTAGTTTCACTTTTACAATGTCTCCTTGTATTTTTATATTATATGGTTAATAAACATACTATATACATCCAATAGACCCCCAAGTGGTCCATTAATGACACACCTATCATGATATAAGTCTCTTGTCCGATCCTTATATTTTTAGGAATTTAATATCAATTAATAATATAATACTATTTGTTTTAAAAACTCTTTTATGTCAATTTTGACACTATTCAATAATTGATTTTTGTAAAAATTATAACAGAATGATTACTTCGAAAACAGTTAATTAAATCATTCCTAACATGTCATAATAACTTATAAAATTAGTTTAATTCATAAAAAGTATCAAATTATATTAATTTTCGGTATCTACAATATCAATCATTTTAATTTTTCACTATTATGGTAATTACTGCACCATCATTGTGTCATAAATAAATTAAATTATTTAATGTATAAAAATTATAAATAAAATATCATTATGTAGGAAAGATTATTATATTACTAATGAATATTTATACTTGAAAATATAACATATATAACCCTATGTAAAAATTATGTTTCTAAAAAATATGTGCTTATATCATTTTTGTACTTATTTTAACTTAATTAAAATAAAGTGTCCCTATCACCTACAAGTGGCTCCATGGGGTCCCAAAATCGACCCAAAGATGCCCATGGTCGTAAATGTATCCACAAATAAGGTTAGGACACGTTTTAGTGTCATTTAGTATTATTATAATATTAATTTTTAACCCTTATTTACCGGATTTACCCTTAACCATGGTAAATAAAATATTTACCGAAGTAATTATTTAAAATGTCTAAAAGTAAAAGTTACCTATTTACAAAATATGAACATACTGATTCAAAATATGGAATCCATTTTTCCAAATTAAAAACACATAAGTGGCAGAAATTAATTTAAAATTAATTCCCGTTGTTAAAACAAAAAGCGTGTTTTAAGAGAAAATAACTATCAAAAGATTGACACTTGTTTATTTATGGTTTAATTGTAAAATTATGTACAATAACCAAAATTATATTAAATGGTAAAACTATATTCTAAATATACTTTAAAACCACTCAAATTCATAATTTATCAATATAAATTATATCGATTAAAAAAGTTGTTTTTAATTAAAATTTAGTAATTTTCACTATTCATCAAAATATAAATGTTATCCGAAAAGTTCCAAAATTTCACCCTAGGCTAAATTCGATATTCTGAATCCAAAAATGATGTCCATTTTGAGAGATAAAATTTCTAAAATTTAAAAAATTATTTATTACTATTCATAATGGCAAGTTTGATCGGTTGTGGTGTGTGTTAGAACTTGATGTTGCCTACAACACACGCTATTGCATTATTCAAAGAGAAGCGTACCGTAGAAGCTTTGGGTGTTACAATATATTTTTGGTAATTTTAAATATTTACACTTAGTGATCTAATTTAACCTCATATATACTCTTATAGGATTTACAACTCATAGAAAGACCATTTTCTCACATTTGGAAACTTTTAAAGGCATAACCCAGGGATCAATAAATCTCCATCATTTGAGATTTGTTCGAGCTTTTAATTGTCATTTTTATGTGAAATGGTAAGTTCTCAAGTACTATTTAATCATTCTATATCTCTCTTACTCTCATCATAGTTATTTAGGCGTGATTTTGTTTACCTTTTTCTCATATATACTCTATCATAAGATGAATTGGATTCTAATACTGGATGAGGATAGTTGCAAAATCCTACTGTGGGTGGCCTATAAATCATCCCTCAAGTATGTTGATTTTGAAATTTTCATGTGGGGCCCGCCGATTTCATCAGGTTCTATTTGTTGAATTTCATACCCATGATTATAATAATTTAAATGGTATGGTTATGCTATTTAATAATATTTTATTAGTTGTTACTGGTTATGACTAAAACATCATCCATCCCATGTATGATGTTTTTCCAAAAATTTCAATTCAGTGCTTTGAAATGTTGTAATCGTCGTTTGGGTGTTCCTTGTCTTAAACATCATTAGGGAAATATTTTGTATATTAAATGGATAGATATATATTTTGAATTGAATATTTGAATGTACCATTTATACTCACTACTTGATCTGTCTAAGTTAATTGCATCAATTTTAAAAATAATTGTGAAATAGAAATTGGAAAGTATACTAAGTATATGAATTTACCTTTTTAAATGTAATTTATTAATATCTATCCAATATATGGAAACCCTTACCATGATAATGAAAGGTAGAGTAGTGAACCATGATTAATTAAATTTTCATAAATGGATTAAATGAATGACTTCTTGCAACATGGACTTATCATAATAATTAAAGGAATGTCTTTATTCAAATAGGCTTATTGATTAATTTTGGAATGATTAAATGGTTACATGATCAATTAGACTTTTAGCACTAATGAAATGTAATGGATTGAACCTTATAAAATATTATATGACATTTTATTCAAATATATGTGTCTTTACTTGAGATAAACTTTGATTATATAAGGAATTCCTTGAGAACTCAAGAACCCCATTCTGATTCAAGGATGTGACTTAATTTGGTTGACACCCACCTAAATCTTGATCCTTTTCTGACAATCTATTCCTAGAATGATAGTAAGATTCATTTTTTAATATTATTGTATTCCTTGGATACACTCCTTGTATCTATCATTGAAATGTAGGTTCCATGGTTAAATCCCATCAGGCCCATTCATTTCATATCCCCTTTTTACCATGGATGAACTCCTTAGACTTAGTAGGTGTGTTATTGTGAAATTAAAATGACTATGATCCCTAGATTTCACTATTACACATTACCATGCTATAGTAATTACTATGGTGGGACCCTTTAGGAAGATTTTTCCATGGTTTTTTACCTTAGAACATCATTATTTAATATCATTACAGGTTTCTTTGTTGCATCTTGGAGCCTTCACTATTTCTAATGAGTGACTAAATTATGAACTCATAAGAATCAAGTAATGAATTGGTTAAATGTTCAGAAATATGATAATGGATGAAGTAGGTACCTAGGTATTTAGTTACACTGTACTAATTTAAATTATATATGCAAGCCTCCATAATGTTACATTTCCATTAAATAAGACAAATGTTTTAGATACCATTATAGTTGTTGATTAAGGGAAGGATGCATCATCAAAGTCTTTATTGATTTCTATTTAGGATGGATCTGGAGAGGAGATGACCAAGTCAGAGGTCATGATTCTTGAAACAGTATTTTTATTTTTATTATAATTTTGTGGAACATGCTATACCTGCTATCTGGTATCCAATTTTCCCAATTTATAATGGAATGATATATCCTAATTAGATATTCTAGTTGATTAAATTATTTTTATCCTTATATATTTCTGTTGTGCTTTATTTATACTTATATTGATATTTCTATTTACCTCTGTTTATATTAATTTGTTTTGTTACACTCTAGAAATGAGGGAATAGACTTCCAATCGACACACCGTTGACCCACGCTATTAGTCATAAGCCTTTGGTGTTCAAGGAGATTCTATTGTGTCCAGGTGGAACACGGAGCTCGCAACACCAATTAATTAGAATCAGGGTTAGGTATTACATATTCACCAATCTAATGAACAAGTATATCATCATTTTCATTAAAATTCATGTTTAATCCTCCTCCAAGGGATGCACAACACACCATATTCCACTTATCTAAAGTACCAAAATGATTCTCTATGGAAATGAAATAAAACATTTCATGGAAGAGTATTCATGGATGGAATGTCGTATGATCATGAGACAATAATAGAAACACATTACAACATGAGAAAATAATCCTCTATGCAATAAAGATAATCTAGAAATTAACATTGAATAAGTTATCATAACATGTCTCATCTTCCATAAATAAACTCACATGTGGTCTTAGTCAAGTATGATAACACAACATGAAAAATAATTTATTATATCTATGTAAATTTTACAAATAAGTGAACCAATAGTTAAGGATATTAATACTTTATATTAATCTATTCAAACATCAAGGATAAACAACACTGTGTGGTTCAAATAGTGTAATAGAAACATTAATCACAAATAACTTCCTATCCCAATCATTATTATTATATTTTTTGACATAAAAATATTGTTTTATTAGATATCCATATAACTGAAACCAACTATTTTATTTCCAAATTAATGAATATATTTCATGAGGAAATATTAGTTCTCAATTGGAAAATTTACGATTTATCAAAAAAAGAAAAAAATGTATGTTATATCAATTTCACACCAAAAAATAAAAATAAAAACACATTTTATAATACTCTATCTCTTTATAATAATATTAATCTTATATTTCATCATTTATATTCTTCAACATTCATGGAGAATAATTTTTCTGTAATTCATAGATAATTTTTATATTATTATAATTCCCAAAATATTTATTCAATTTATAAAGAATTATTCATTAATTATTATACATGAAATATGGATAAAATAATAAAAAATTTGTATGTAGTATTATCTAAATTAATAAATAAACCCATGAATAATAATGGTTAATGGTTTGGTCCTTTCTGGAATAATAGAAGGAGTGAATGGTTATATCAATAAGAATCCAAAGATCTTATATAAGGGAATTTATAGACTTATCAAGAAGAAAGGAATAATTTCAATAAAAGTATCTAAGGGTTATAATATTTTATAGAATAAAATAAACGTATTTTCTCATAATTATATAAATGAAAAAATAAAAATAATCATTTCTTATGTGTTTTATGTGATTCATAAATGAGAATGTATAATTGCCTCCATAAATATCAGAAATAATCCTTCAATGAGTCAAAGATTCAATTATAACAATTATTTCAATTAAAGAAATTAAGAACATGATAAAAGGTTGTACTGCTGAAGAATAATAGATAAATATAAAAACATAGATTAAAAATTGATATCCTTATGTACTGTGTATGTGTTTCTTGGGGGAAACCAAGTTTTTCCCTTATATAGATGGGTACACATAATCGGTCCTTACAAAATATAGATGAACCTTACGAATATACATTTTAATATTACTCATGATTTGGAATGTCTATTTTACACTAACAATGTGAATGGAATACCCTTATATTGCACCATTACATGAGAAGTTACCCATACGCAGTGAAATGATATCCTTATACAACAGCCATATAAAAGAGGGTTTCCATGTCACAGTTCCCATACATGAGATGTTACATTTAATTATTTCATTAAACCCTTAGGCATATTTTTTATCCCATTAAATTCTCTGAGAGTTGTTTCTCTACAATTATACAGTTTCTTTTACCCTTACTGGACCATAAAATATTTGTTACCCTTACTAAGGGTCATTAAAACCCACATTACCATTGCATAAAACCGTAAAATCATGTATAAGAGTAAATTTTATGTAAAAATAATTGTAAATTAAAAAATTATAATTTTTATTATAAATTAAATATTGATAATATTACAATACTATACCCTTATTGACTTCTAATTGAAGAGAAATGTCTTTAGTAGTCTAGTTCAAACATATCTGTCTACAAAGATTGAACAACAGAAATCCAATACCATGTCTCATCATAAATATTCATATAACAACCACTAAATCCAAATAAGTGTTATCATAATCCCTCATAGGACATTATTACATAGTCATATTATGTACATCATATTATCCACTAAGTGGCATCTTGAAGCAACTCAATGTCCCCGCAGATAATGAAATTCTTAGGATTAACAGGTAACCTAGGGATATTTAATGCATAAATCATGTAATTCGTACAACAGTACTGTGAAAGATGAACCAAAAGATACACCCCTATCCCAACGTTCTTGGTGAACTGGAAGGGTCTAAAGAATGTGGTGGTGGTTCTCTTTGGTTTATCAAATGTTAGTGGCCTTACTGATGAGTCAGACCAATGAAATCCTTATAGAAAAAAAACTACAGATGGTTTATATAATGGTTTTAATGTTATCACTTACTATTATAAAAAATGATCATTTTCTTCTAAATCAGTTTCAATCGGTTAAAGGTATTGCAAATCAAACTAGGCTGCAAAACTTTTTCTGAACTTTCCTCATACCAAAAAAGTGTTGAACAATTTTTCCTCCCATAATGTTACTTCCTTATAAATAATATCATTTTATGTTTTGTTGAATGCAATTTCAACCATATATAGGTGTTCATCAAACTATAGAAAAGTTTCTACAGTCCAATATCAATAAATATACTCCATTATATGAATTTTTTGGTTTCACTATGATTTGGTTTGAGTAGTTTATGTTGTACTCAATATCAACCATGTACCAAGGTCAATCCAAAATATGTACCAGAATAATGTATTAAAAGGTTTTATACTTCCAAAAAATATTCAATAATACTCTATTTAATTTTACCATCTCAAGTATTTATAGAATGTTTATATCATCTATAAAGTTAGTCTCCTAGATTGGTAATAATATGGAGACCTTTATAAATTGATCGATAGTCACCTATAAATTTTCCGGACTCAGGGGGTACTTGGTATCCCTATCAAAAATTCTACAGTGACGTCCACCAACTATGACATGGGTAGTAGAAGTTGCTAGATAAAAATACCAGGATGGTGGTGCTCATCCATTACTCTCTATTTGGTAAGGCATCAGAAAATAAAATAGTAGTGTCTAGACACATCCTAGGCCACCATAAATGGCATCCAAATTCATGAACAATCATTATCTAATTGAGATGAATTCCCTTATAGGGTTATGAATATCACTAATCAACATTCATGGAAGTAGTGACTACTAATATCTCATGTACAATGTTAAAATCATTATCTCTCGACATCCACCCATGTATCAAATCAGCACAAACATGTTACTCCCATATTACCATACACTCTAGTTCAGTATCCTACTTATCCTTTTCCAGGTACACTAAATGTAAGAACCTTGTTTTTTATGAGGTATTCATCCATTTTTTCATTATGAATTTGTAAATAAAACATAATGAGAATTCCATCTGATGTCATGGATGTAACATGTGAATTCAGGACTTCTTCGGAGGCTGAATCCCGAGTTTAGGGTAAAAATGGAAAGGACCATGATTAAATTAAATTTAATTGGTTTGGACATACGGTTAGATCAAATCATGTTAATGTTGATAGTGGAAAGCTACAAGACGCACATTTTGGCCAAATAGTGTGATTTTGGCCACACAAACATGTGACAACAACTTTAATTATGATAGGGTGTTTTTGTATGGTTTCATCATGTTTAGTCAATCTATGTGATGTATCCATGTGGGTGCCCCTCCCATACAGCTTACAATGCATAGTTGGTGCACAATTTGTCAAAATTGGAACGCAAACCATAAGACACCATTATTTTGGGTTATTATTTCAATTTTTAATTAAATTAAATTCTTTTCAACCCTAAACTCTCGTTTATTTCTATGTATAAAAAAGACCGATTTTAGAAGATCCCATTGAACATTATACTTGTATTTGAGAGATATATTCTACCTAATCTCTAATTCTGGTGTGTAACATCTCATTAGATCCACATTTATGATTACACTATTCGTTTTTAGTCATTCAAAGTACTTCTTCCTATTAACGATGCTATTAAGGTGCAAGATGATTTTACATAATTTTATGTTCTTCAAATTATCTTCATTTTTCTCTTGATCAAAGTCAAATCAGGATTTTATACTAGATAAGCACTCTAATACTAAGATATGACCCATAGTCTATACTTTTCATGTTGGTTTTTCTTCTTTTATATACTATTCCATCATTTTTCTACATACCATACATTCCAACATGGCTGCAAAATTGAACTCACTAATTGAATTAAATATAATTGGACATCTTTGTGATTTACATAGGATCCTCTGATATGTATTGACTGTTGTTTCCCAACCTAAATCCACCCATGGGGTGTTCTATATGAATTTACCTTTTTGATTCCTTGTCAAATAATAAATGGAATGTGTTCTAATGTTTAACTAGTTAATGGGAGCATTATTCTGATTGAACTGTTATCCATGTTGAAAATTATAGTATGAAATTAATCTACATAATTTTTTAATTTAAAAATTGTTATTTTTGGTTTTGATTATGTATGTGGGTATACACATTATTTGGTTTCCATTAAATTTAAATAGATAAATGAGTATAGATACTCATAGCTTTTATTTGGATGTGAATGCTGTTATAAGTGGGTTAAATCATATTGTGTGATATTTAATATGGTTTGACATGATAAATGGTATGATATGTTAATTGATTTTGTATAATACTTGGAAAATCTCCATTTTATTCATGAGCATGGCATATGATTCCTTGGATTGGGTCTTCTCTCAGGTTATTAATTTTGTGGTATTCTTTGAGCCTTTAAACCCCTTATATCAAGATTTATTATACTGAAATATGACATGTTTGGTATGAAATGCTCCTAGGACTCCATATAGTGCCTATCGATGTTTCCATCGATATGATCCTAGGACTCATTGAGTATTCCATGGTCTTTTGCACCTTAGATCATACCCTTTATAGTTTGAGACTTTGTAAATATAGTAATTTCATGAAAAATATGATATTTTGCATTGAAAGGAATGGTCATGGATATTTCTGGAACATAGGGTATACGGTTTGCTCGTGGTAATGTATCATTTATGATTATATGGCTCAGTAATGGTTGTTATTCTTTTTTAGGTTGGATAGGTGGACATGGTGACTTGATATGTGTTAATGTGTGACAATGACATGTTCTTTATTTATATTTATATTATAGATTCCTTGTAAAGCGATTGACCCTTAAATTATAGTCATCCTTGAGAGGCTTTTTAGTATACCTTGAATAGTGGGTTAAATTCCATGGTCACTTTACCATTATTTTAATGCTTACCTACTTTACCTTCAAATTGCTTAGATAATTATATGGAATAAGCTAAACTTTATAGATCTTTGGGTTGTTAAAAACTATTATTGTATCTCACAATCTACATGGGCCATAATTGGGTACTTGAAAAGAAAATATGAATGCAGGTAGAGATAGGAGAAATTGCCCATAGTTTCAGGGTTGATTTATTTCCACTATAAGGAGTGGGGAGCACAGGATTTAGATGAGGCTCGTGATATTATTAAGAGATATCACATTGGGAATTTGTGGTATTGTGGCTAAATGTATTGTATTTTAATTCTATATAACTTTTTTGGATACTTTTTAGATACTTGTGTCTTCATCATTTTACATCAGACACTTTTGGTCTATTTTATATATTCATTTCATGGATATTTATTAGTTTTAATTTTGGTGTGTCTACATCCACTATTGACTTTTACTGTTATTCCTATATGTTACACTAGGTTAATGATGTAATAGTCTCCCCATTGACACACATTATGCTCTTACTACTAGTTGGAAGCCTCTAAAGTTAGGGGATATGTGCTTAAGACCATGTGACCTACTTGGATTGGGGAATTATTGAGTGGTGTCTAGGTCTATGTTGTTAAAATGTGGTTTCAGGGAAGTTCTTTTCTAGTTCTCATTACTATTTGGACACAATGAAAGGTGATATAAAGGAATATGTATTTGGAAATTAATTTTTTCCGGCATAGCTAACCCACATATAGGAAAATGCTAAATTTCAACAAATTAAATTGTTGTTTCCTTGATATGGTCTATTAGAGAAGATTCGATTCCACTTTTGGGTGAAAAACTTAAATTATGATATTATTATTTATTATATTTTGGGTTCTATTATATGAGACCTGATGAGATGAGAATATTTCATCACATATATCATGTAGGAGCCTATTAGAAATCACATTTCATGCACTATTCCATGCCATTTGAGATGCATTGTTTATTTCATTATATTTTGATAAGTTTTTTGATAAATAAAAAAGAATTAGTGATAGATTTTGTGTTTCATTTAGGCAAATGATGTCATTTTTCAATTCATAATGAGTATGGACCCTTATGAAATTGAATGTGACAGATATTTGGATTAAATATGTTAAAGTTAATTTCATATGATATGGATTATATTGACCAAAATTTTGATACATGAGGTGTTATAGGCCCTCCTGAATTTGAACTCAGTGAACCATTGGTTAAATCTTTTGAATAAATGAAAGATGTAAATTAAATGGAAATGAGTATCAAATGAATTGAAATGGAATAATAGACATGGAAAAGTGGCTTACCATAAACCCAACATTGAGTTGGAAAGAGGCAGTGTCTCTAGTGGTTATTTGAAACTATTACTTTTAAAATCCTAGATTTCAGAACAAGTGTTGTGGTATGCCTTTGTTTTTAGTTGGGGTTTTTCCAATCCTAATCTTTTTAGCTATGAACATTGGCGTGGTTCATTTTTGAGGCATGTGTTTGGCTTGAAAAATGAAAAATTGGCCCATGTAGGTCATATGTGGCATGTTTTTTTGTTAAAATACTTTATGGCTATTTATAACCATAGTAATTAAAAAAATTCTATTGGTTTTTTGAAACCCCCAAGTTGGTTTAATAGGACCCTTAGAGCTCTCCTTATCTTGAATAATTTTATTTTTTTATCAAAAAATTTCATATTGTGACTGAATGTTAATAAATGGTTAATTCATTAAAAATGATGTTTGATAATACATTCTTGTTTTTCATTTATGATCATTTTAAATATGCTACCATGTGCTTTTGTATTATATTTGGTTTTTTATGTTCTATTTAAAATCATTTAAATAATTAAGGATTAAACGTGAATTAATGTAAGGACATAAAAAATGGAACCAAAAGTGGTGACCTTCATCTAAACCCTCATGTACCGGTAGAATAAATGTTCCCATGAGTTTCGATTTAAATTAAATGTGATAATTTTCCATTCGAAATTTCCTTTTAATAGTGTCTAATGTCACAGGGTCTTAATACATAATGAACTTGTAAGTGTGAAATTGTTATGGGGGTATGCTTTATGTTTTTTAAGGTATTGTCCCACAGTAGGTAACACCCTAGATCCTATGCACATAGATTTGTTTGTGATTTTTTATCATATAGTGTCATTTTCTCTATTAGGCCTCTTGGGTTTTTAATAACACCATTATTTCGAGGTTTCTTCATGATATCCTTGACCCTTGATATAGTAGTGATCATCTGGTAATGCTCGATTTCAACAGGTTGGACATACTGAGGGAAGGTTCGGTTGCTTAGTAGTTTTCAAGACCACTATTCTTAACCATTGAAAATCATAATTGTATTTAATCAAACATGTTAATGGTAATATGGTTAAATATGACTCTAGGTTAAATTTCTTCAAAATACTATCTGATGTATATATGCATATCATGGAATTCCTATGGATATAATTAAGGATGGTAATATTTTTTCTGAAACCTCATGGTACTATGTATTCATGTACATGGTACCCATCGAGTTTCTCAATGACATTAAAAAACTAGTTGATTTTGGTGAAATCATTGGGACTTGAGCTATTATGTATGTACTTAGTTCATCTCCGAAGTTTAGGTACTAAGGCATTAAAGATATCTAGCTAATCCCAATTCCGCAGATGACTTCAAAGATAATTGGTTGTTGGACATGATTGTATGTCTAGGGTTGGATTTCATTCCAAATTCCTTGATTTATGTGATTTTGAATTGGAGGAGTAACATTAATTCTTTAAAGTTGTATCTGATATAGCATGCTTATGTGCATCTAGTCTTTCTCATTTTTCTATGAATATGAAACTCCTTATGTGGGGAGTGTCACTTTGTATCTTGTGTATATGTTAGTGCTTTCTCAAAAATATTACATTAATGTGGTTGGATGGGTATGGAACCCTACAATATCACTATTATCCATTTATAGACTTAAGTGTTTTGGCATGAATGATCACATTATGCCTTGGGTGGTAAAGGGAATCATTGTTTTGTTTGTGGGGATGTGTTGGCTAGTGGTACCAATTTTCATTCAAAATATGTAGACCAGTTGTGGTTTAATCATTCTTTATCATGTGGTTTGGTATTGTTGACTAGAAACCATTCAAATCCCCTTACTATAATCTGTATTGAAATGAGCATGTCCCATATCTAGAATTTTATCTTAACACACTATGATATCATTGGTCTTACATGATTATAATATTTAAAAATAGGATGTTTGTTGGGTGATCTCAATCAGAGTTCCATGTTGGATGACATGTCCTTCTTGAGGTGTGGCTAGTATGGAGTGATACTAGGATTAATGAGTAAGAATTCCATGGTAAAACTCTTCAACCCTATCTATTCATCTCTAACTAGACTTCCTAGAGGTTGCCACTCTGAGATCAGTCAATGATCCAACATGAAAGTCTTGGTAATGAACAAATATATTACTTGTAAATATGGAGTATATACTCCCGTGTTTTAGTTCCATGGGAAACATATTTTTAATATGAGTTTCCCTAGACCTATTATCAGGCTCATAGGTAATTTTTATGGTGGATGATTATTTTAGTGGGTTGGATCTTGTTTACGAACTTGTTCTTAATGAGGTGCAATAGTTTTACATTTTTGGGGCATTAGATGACCAAGTTACATCTTTTGGAATCGGTTATGGAATTTAATGGATGTGTTTGTGGTAAATGTGAGATTCCATGGAAGAATGTGTCACAGTTCAATTTGTAATAGGCAGTCATCTAAGCTGAGCATTATAGTAATCAATGGATAGGGTGGTTTGATAGTTTATCTTTATTGTTTTATATTTATAGTCATAAGTAATAGGTTTAAACATGACTTTGGGTTGATGTGGGTGTGCTAAAAAGATTTTTTGTGTCCTTCCAAAATGTATATGTGAGCAGTTTTAGTTTTGTCGACTGGGATTTGACCATTCATTTATGGTGAGGTCTCTGAAATAACCTCATATGTATTTGGGTTTTCCCAGATAAATAAGACATGTCAGAAGCATCTTTATAATTTTAGTGGCATGTTGTGTAAGGAAATTATGATGGTTCTGGTGTCGTGGTTCGGGATAACCACCCTTTTTTGATAATTTCAATGGTGGGGAGCACCATGGGTTGCATGTTTAAAGAGACTAAGATGTTATCATGTCTCTAGTTCAATAGTCTCAGTAGTAGTAGTGTCCAGTTAAAAAAATTTATGTAGTTGGTTTTTCCTAGTGATATTTGACAAATCAACAGGTGAAGGCAGAACACCAGTGAACATTCAACCCATTTATTGAGTTTAAATGTAATGATTCCACAATGGACATCATGACCAATTTATCGACCTTGCCTAGAGGTTGTGATGCTATCTGGGATGTTGTTTACTTGCTCGTAATGGTTTATCATTTCCTTCCAATCAAGGAGACCTTCAATATGAATAAGAATGAGAGGATGTATTTCCATGTATTTTTTAGACTTCATAGGGTCTCACTTAGTATTTTTTTGATCAGGATGATAGGTGCATTTATTGTTTCTGGATGGTTTTGCAGAGGGTGATGGGAACAGAAGTTTTCATGAGCATAACATACCACCCTCAGACTAATTTCCACTTAGAATGTATGGTAAAAGTGCTTTAAGAAATTTTGAGAGCATGCATTCTAGATTTTGTGGGCTCTTAAGAAATACATATACCATTTGTTAAGATCACCTACAATAATAGTTTTCAGGTGAAAATACAGATGGTACATATTAAGCTCTATGTAGTGGGAAATTTCGATTTACACTGTTGGTTAAAGGTAGGTGAGCTAAATTTACTAGGACCACATATCATGTAAGAGACTTATCAGTATTCTGGTTGATTCAGAAGTGAATCTCTACTACACAGTCACGATATAAATCTTACGCCTCTCACTACCGATAACCTATAGTGTTAAACGTCAGGGAGCAGGATTTTGTGGGTGTCTTACCGAGTCTGGGTCCTATAAGGATTGAGAGAGCGGTTAATATTACACTGTAATATGTCAGTACATTAAATATTCTATAGATATTTAAATCAGTAGCATGTTGGTTATAGTTACCTCAGAGGTACTAAGTCAATCACGACGTCTTCCACCTTTCTCAACATGGATGTTATCATTCATAACTATATCTTTATTTTTTATCCCACTGATGTTGAGTTATAGAAAAATGATTCCTTTGAGGATAATTTTATTCATATCGTTGTTATATGCTAAAAGGTTCTCTAAGACAGGTCTGTTTCTCCAATACTGGTTCTTTGGAAGAATTCCCATTTATAAGGCAAGACTTGGAAGTGGGAGATTGACATGTTTTATTAGTGGTTAGAGTTATTCTCAAAATAATATTGACCACATTTCAAAGGTCAATTTGGGGATGAATTTCTTTATAGGGTAGATTTAATGAATCTCAGTTTTCTTGTAAGGTATAAGTCCCTTGTTTTTCAGTTTAAAAGTTTAAATATGACCTAATGTGATTTCCCTTTGAGTTCGTGGAGGTAATGGGGTGTCTGAGGATTATTTGGGTCTCCGAATATGTGTTTAGGGTTGAAAATGGAAGGGAGTATAGTTATATTAAATCATGTATGGTAGGGTTCATGGTAAGATCCAAAAGTGTGAGGCTAGATAGTGGGGATCTGCAAGCCCTAAAGTTATTCCAAATCGAGGGATTTGGTCTGCATGCCCATGAGGATAACTCTACAATTTTGACATTGGTTTTTTTCATGATTTTCAGAAGGTCAGTAAAACTGTGTTCGGTAACCATATGGGTTCTCTTATCCTATATCTAACCATTCAAACTTGGTGAATATTTTTTCAAATCATTCAGTAAATTCGTATAACACATTAATTTATTAGTAATTTTATAATTTTAAATTAAATTAAATCATTTTTAATCCTACTCTCTCAATTTTTTCTACTCATAGAAAATGATCCTTTTTGAATCCTATATTGATGAATAACCTTGGATTTTATAGATTTTTTATATCTGATCTTTGATTCAAGTTCTAAACTTCTTATTAGAACCTCATTGGTGGGTACTTGATTCATTTTTAGCCAATATTCATTTTTCTTCTTTTAGAAGTTGCTATTTAGTTGAAATCTAAATAAACCTTATTTCAGATTCTTTGAATCTTCATCATTTCTCACCTAATATGAGTCAAATCGGGAGTTGATGCTATATAATAACTCCATAAATGAACTACGGTATGTGGTATATACTTTTCCCATTGGTATCGATGCATTATAGACTTTGTTGCAATTGTTCCACTGACCAGACATTTCAGGGATGCCCCAAAATTGAACTGATTAATTTAATTAAAAAGAATAGGTCATGTTGAAGATTCCCTTAGAATCCATTGATATGTATTAGTGTTTTTAACCTATATCCATCCATGGTGTGTGACATATGAATTCAACTTATTAATGACCTGACAAACCATCAATGGGATGTGTTCTCATGCTTACTTATAGTTCCCATTTTATAGTCACCAATAATATATCATCTGTTGGGGAAGTAAAAAAGAACCATCAAAGATATAAACCTATATAAACATGGAATATATTCATCATATCCATGCCAAGAGTCACATTGACATTCTTTATTAGATTTCTGAATTCCCATTCTTGTACAAAATAAGATATTACTAAAGGAGCAATGTGAATCTCTTTGTAAGATCCACATTCATGAATAATGGTGTATCACGTGAGACTTACTCAATGGATAAATTGAACATAAAAACATTTGAAGAAACTACGTTTTTATACATAATGTAATAGGGATTCCCCATTAAAAAATAATGTAGTTGATAAATTATAAGTGATAAAAACTATATTTTTAATAGTGCATGATCCCTCAACATCATCGTCAAGTATTTAACCCACTATATATAAAGGGTATGAATCATTACATTTTCCCATACATTAATAATAACAAAATTCATGAGTCATCATTTGTGACTACTATTGAGGACCCCATCTAGATCCCTAGTTCTCTATTCATATATTATTTCCCCCTTATGAATTACTGACCTTATAGATGAGTAAAAACTATTGGATATGCTCCATCTTTCCACACTGACAACATTTTTATTGAATGGTAGAGAAGGCCCAATAGTATTTTTCAATTTTTCTATTGTTGAATAATTATGGGTCACATCCTAAGGGTTCTAAGGAAACTATAAAATTTTGTTCTTACATTACACTTCTCTACTGCACATCGCTAGAATTTCTGTTTCTTCAATGGAAATAGGTAATCATGGTTGTAGTAGGTGGTATACCTGTCTAATAACTGAAGCATATGAAAATACCAAAAACTCAACCATAACCCAATATCTTATAAATATATATGTCCTTATGAAGAACATCTAAGTTTGATTACAGTTTGATGTTTTATACCAATTGTGTGATATCAGGTTGATTTGTGATCTTGAACATCCTGGCCTTCATAGCATTATTATCATCTAGATGAGGTGAAATGTGAATAAGAGAAGTAAAGATATTAGAGTAGGTGGATATAGTCATTGAACATGTATATAGATCTGTGAACCACTTCACACATTCATGAATAAAAGTGTTGATAAATAACCCCTGGTGAACATATCCTTGAAGGAATCCCTTATGAGAACCTTATGTCATCCAACATATCCCATGAGTACACACCAACACTTGGAAAGCCCATGATGAATAATATATGAAAGATTCACCTTCCTGACTACTTGTATCTATATGATTTTGGTAGTTCCATTGTTGATATCCAAATAGTCCTCACCATCCTAAGGTCCAATGGTGTCCTGAATGGATAGAGGATGTTGGAGATAAAAATTCATATCTTACTTGAAAATGATTATTAAATTGAAATATATATACTAATTGAAGTCTAATTCTATAACCCTTATTTTAGTTTCATAAGAGTATTCTAGGGAACCCACGCTCAACTCATGGTACCAAAAAATTTATAAAAGGTGAAATATTATTTAACTCAATAGAAAAATAAGAACATAATAAATACCTAAAGAGAGTAAGGGACCACAAGAAAATTTCTATAGGAGTTTACTCATATCCCATGGTATAGCCCTACTAGTACTAACACGAGCCTCATCCAGTTACATTATTTATCGTCTTTATATATAAATGAATAACATCATGTTCAAATCAACCAATAAATTTAAATAGATATATATCATAACCAATAATTTATGAATAATGGATAGAACAAAATAAATAATTTAATTAATAAAATAATATGAATCATAGAATAATTGATATATATATATATATATTGAATTTCAACCTAAATTATTAATCATCATTCATGATCATGCAAAAATTCTCATGAAAATAGTATCAACAATCTCATTCAGTGTAACTTGTTTTATAATACTATATTCCCTAGACTCAACTAAATAGTATTTTATGATTAAAATGTCATCAATATAGTGTGTTATTCATGATATATACATACCATAATAGTTTTTTTATTTCTTCATAATCTATTAAAATGGTAATTTCCAAAAATTATTTTTCATATCAAAAGTTATAGTAGTTATCACGCCATAACGATAACCATGAGATTCTAGGACATTATTATTATGAGTATGTCATATGTCCGAGATAAATCATCCATATTGGACATATATGATGTCATATAATTAGATGTTGGATGAACATAATAATTTAAACATTGGTTGTGCCATTAGGTTCATGGCAGTGATTTAATAATCATGACAGAATTTGAAACTTTTAAAAGGAAGAGATTTATTAGCCATAGTCAATGAGTATGTTAGTGTATTTTCTACATAAAATGACATTATATAATATTTTATGTATATCAACTTTGATAAAAAAGAATAAATAACATATGGTGAAAAATGTGCCCAACCAGCTTTATTAGATATCATTAGAGAGAGAGATTATATTAAAAAATGTATGTTTATAGGAATGGTTTTCCATGATATAAATATTTCTTATCAATAGAGGGTCCTTGAAGGGATTCCAAAATCTACATCTAGTTTTTTAATATAATTCAATTATATCGGGAAATTTTCCTATAGGGTAACTCATATAACATATTCAAAAGTGTTCACAATTCTAATGAAAATAAGATTAGGACAACATAGGCCCCACTACAAGTGTCTTGGAGATTTCTGTGTTTTTTACTGTCACTATGAATAGATAAATTCATATTCATAAATTTAGGAGTTATTATTATCTAATAAATTTATTTAAAATATAAACAATATATTGATTTCATATATTAATACCAAATTAAAATATTAATTTTATTTTTTTAAATGCCCATTAAATATTTGAGGAAACAAAGAGTCATACTAATGGAGCCAATTTTCATATAATATATTTTAATATATTACATGTTAGTCATAAAATTATAAATTATATTTAATTTTTAATTAGTTGGTCATGACATATAATTTAAGGATTATTTATTGGGAAATACCTATTTAGGGGGTTCAATTTGTAGGTATATTTAGCTTTTCTATATAAGTGTGAGGTGATCCCTTTTGTAGTACTGTTTATCATGATGATCTTAGAGTCCTTATATACTCTCTACATTTTTCTATAGGGTTAAGGTCTCGATCCAAGAAAAATATTCTCAGATTAAAAGAAATATGTTGTGGTGATCATCAGGATTTGAAGGTGTCATCAGATCTCTATGATAACTCACAGATTTTGGAGATAATTGCCCCACGATTTTTGAGTTGTGTGATAGATCATGAGGGGCTTTACTTTGGATTATTCAAGTAATGGTTTTTAATGAGCGGCTATCAAAAATGTCATCAATGTATTTAATGATGTTTTTTGATTTATTTTTGTTGTTAAACAATTCATGGCAGATCATCATGAGTTTATCTGACTACACATTACATAAGATGTTTTAGTTACATTAATCAGTGATAAAAACATTTAAATCCTCGATCTATATTCTTATTATTTGTGCCTCGGAATCATTAATTTTTATTAGAGGGAGTGTGTGATTGTTTATATTAAAGTGGAATAAAATATGAAAATAAAACATGTGGTGGGTGTTGTTTCAACATAACCCTCAAAGAAGTTAATCTAATCTAATATCAAGTGGACATGATATAAAAATATGATGTCAAAAAATAAAATAATAATAATATTCTACTAGCTTAATTTTGGTGAAAAATTGTGTGTGTCTGTGTGTCTACACATAAGTTATACTTTTCAATGAAGGTAATTGGTGGAGGTGATTTATGGTGATCCCGACCACCATGAAATGTTATAATATTAGAATATTAATTTCATGCATTACTAAATTCCATAAATTTATGGAAATAATATTTGTTTATATTATTTTTTCTATATATAAATAAAATATTTTTTCTATAAAATTTTGGAAAAAAGCTAAAATTTAACAAGGGTTGGGGTATTGTTACGGTTCAAAGAAAAGAATAAAAAATGAAACTAATGGTGAGGGAGTCTAGTAACATTATAATATGAATTAGTGTAAGGGTTATTTTATTTTTTAAAATAATTTCAAGGTTGTGGGTTTTCTACATTTATGTTCATGTGGCAATGAAGTTCTAATTGATGTGGTGATGTCCTATTTACCTGAAAAGTGACACATTAAATGGAACTTTTTTTAGGATCGAAAACACTGAATAATGTGGCTTTTTTGGGCTCCCCAAATACCATGCCCCGCCCATTTAATATCCCCCTATTAAAATTCCCCCTAACACATATAAAAATATATAAATCAATATTAATATATAAATATATTTGATTTATTTTTATAAATAAATAAATAAAACTATATTTATATATATTGAAATATTAATATATATTTAAAAATAAATACCAAATATATTTATTATTTATATATCTTTATATAAATAATTTCAAATTTATATATATGTATTAACAATTATATATATATATTGTTATTTTAATATATTTATTTATTTATAATTATGTATCTTTTTCTAATTATATATATATATGTTTATAATTATCTATATATTTTTAATTACATTTATTAATAATTATAAATCTATATTTATATAAATAAATTTAAATTTTTAACTATATACACATAATTATATTTACAGTATCTTGCGTATTCCCTAGGGGTTGAGGCTCCCAGTTAGACTATGTAGGAAGGAAATCAAACCCCACTCGCCTCTATTTAAATGATTTATATATCAACCTCTTGATATTGAGGGTGGTTATAGTGGGGTCTCACATGCATTTGGTGGATGGGTTTCAATACCCAATGTTGATGACTAGTCCTTATCCTGTGGGGAATTTACAATGGCATAAGTGGAACCCACTGCTTGTTTGAGTGGTGCGGGTTGTTTAGTAGTTGGGAGAGATAGCAGGTACCATAGAGGCTGGTGGCAGGAATGATAGAGTATCTATGGAAGGAGACGGTCGGTTGCAATTAAGGTTCTGAATGAAGATGAAGGGCCTTCGTGATGAAGGGCCGATGTCATAGGGTTTTCGGTAGTGGTAAGTGGCAGCATGTGCCATAGAGCTCAGTGGATGGAAGAATGGAGTATGAAAGAGTGTGGCAGTTGAGATCAAGGGGTTGAAAGATGTTGAAGTGACATCATGATTGAGGATCAACAGTATGGAAACTGAAGGCTAATGATGACTGGTGTGATCTGCTTAATGGTATGGTGTGTTCAATAGTGGGATGTGACTGTGAGTACTATTGAGTGTAGTGGGGGGAATATTGGAAGAGGTAGGATCTTGGCGACTATCATAGGGGGTTGAAGGAATACGAAGTTCCTTTGTGATTAAGGGTCGATGGTATAGGGGATGATGGCTAATGATATCTTGTGTGGTTTACTGAATGTGATTGGATAACATTTTTCCATGACAAGGGTGGTGGTATAGCAGTCATGTGTGTCAACCTGACAGTACATCTGACAAGATGCTGGAAATATGTTACACATCAATGATTTGTAGGGGAGGACCATTCGGTGATCCAAGATAACCATGGTATATTGGTCAATATGATTTTCAAGGGGTATTCGGTCCACTATTGTTTGAGGTCTGTTAGTTTATATAATATATGAATAATGTGGGTGGGTTATCCCTTATAGGGGGATATTATAATTTTATTGGCCTGTGAGGGTGAGACATGTCTTTGTTTCATTGTAATTGTATCTCTAGGAACTGATAATATATAATCGATTGCGATAAAGGGTTTGATTGATGATGAAGGGACATCAGGATGAAGGACCAACAATATGGGGTCAGATGAAAATGATGACCAGTGTTGCCTGCATAATTATACAGGGTGTTCAAAAGTGGTGAGTGACCATGAGTACCATAGACAGTAGTGGGGGTAGGCTGGAGGAGGCAAGATCCTAGCAGTTATGATCAAGGGGTTGAAGGAGGACGAAGGTCCTTCATGATGATAGATTGATGGTATATGGGATAGTGGCTAATGACGACTTGTGTGGTCTACTGAATGAGATTAGTGAACCCTCAACGATGGAGAGTGTGGTGGTCTAGCATCCGTGTCTTTCGACATAACATTGTGTATAACAAGGTGAAGGAAAGAGTTGTACATCATTGATTTATAAGGGATGACCATTCGATGATCCTATATAACCATGCTGGATTGGGCCATATGATTTGTAAGGGGTCTTATGTCCTCCATTTTTTGGGTTCTATTAGCCTAGATATTATGTGAATAATGTCGATGGGTTATCTCTTAATGGGGGTTATGAACTGCTTATTGGCCCATGAGTGTGAGAGGTCTATTTGTTTCATTGTAAATATTCGGCCTAAGAACCTATAATATATATTTATATATATATATTTATAATTTATTATATGTTTAAATAATTTTTAAATTTATTTATAAATAATTATATATTTAGGAAAATATAATTATAGATTTATACAAAAATGAATATAAATATAATTAATAATATAATTAATAATATAATTATAAATAATAATTATATTTTTAAATATATATGTATATATTACTAAATATTTATAAATAAATAAATATATATATATATATATATTCAAGGAAAAAATGTATAATTATATAATTATTCAAATATATTTTATTTTAAAATATATTAATTTATACATTCATATGTATAAATATATATAATTTTTTAATTATATATATTAATTATTGTTAATATATATATATAGGAATAAATTTATATTTATAAATAAATAAATATATTTATATATTTGAATAAATAAATAAATAAATAATATTATATATATTTATATATTTATAATTTATTATATATTTATAAAATATTTAAGCTAATTTATAAATGAATAAATATATATCTCACTGTATAATTATAGATTTATAATTGTAGATTTATAATAATTGAATTAGTGAAGACAATATAAGGAAGTGTGCGAATTCTATCAATGCTCACCATTCATTATAAGACCAAGAAATGTATTTGAATGTTTTTGAACTAAGGAATCGTCTTATTGATATATGGGATTTTGATGGAAGTAAACTCATCTCATTGTGGAAGGGATTCTTTCACATTTTGTTGCAGAATGAGGAATTATATTGAAGAGAATGGAGGTTTGGTCTTGTGAACCAAAATCCAATGGACATTAGGATTCAATATTGGGATCTGGTATTTAATTCCATGACTATAAAGAATTAACATACCTAGGCTTGGGTAAAAATTCAGGGCCTTAGCTAGTTTCTTTGGCACTAGAAAATTTTATGAGAAATTAGCCAACAATTGGTATTTTGATCAAGATGGGTAGACAAACAGAATGGGCATGATATGACCATTTTTCACATCTACTTGTAATGGATGACCTAACTTCCCATTTTATAAATTTTTTTTGGCAATGTCTGATGTTTATTACAGGTTTGACTTTGTTATTTAATTTGAAAATGTTATTAAAATTTTCAAGGATTTCAACAATATTGGGCATACCTCTAATATATGTATAAGAGGGCTTGTTTCTACTTCCTATGGAATATAGGGATTCACATTTGATAAATGTAGGACGTTCTCTTTGAATTTCCTTTCTCTAAAAAAATGTAAGGATGATGAAATTTTCTACCAACAACATCCTGATGGTGGTGAATGAGGTTTACAAATGGATGTTGGCGAACGAAGCTCTACTTCCTACCTTATAAAACATGACCTGCTTAAGTATGTCCATTAAGAAGGAGACTTTAATTATCTCAATGCTAGAGAAGAATGGGGTTGATCAACCTGGTTATACAGATGATATTGGTGCTTCAATATTTGAGATTACAAAGTAAAAAATTATGAAATTTCTTATGAACCCTTCTTTGCAAGGTAAAACTGATTTTTATGATGTTTTAGAGGATCTATAGAATCGTTACATTCACTCTTTAACAAGAAAATAGATGAAGTTTATTGGGTTGAACATAGACTTATGATTCAAGAATACTACACCAAGTAAGACCAAAGATGATGTTCATGTAAATTTTACTAATTCTAATACCTCATGGATGTCTGGAATCAATGAAAATCCACTTGTTCCTGATACCTCAGTTGTGGTTAATTTTTTTTGAAAGCACCTACTGGAAAATAATTAATGGAATTTGATGATGTTGCTTCTATGAGAATTACTTTGTAGCTTGCTCTGCATTTGAGGTTATGTAATGGTTTTCACCTACTGATATTAATGGAATGTTTTCCCCTACATGATCATTTTCTAAGCGTCTATCCAATGTTGTATTGTAAAACCCATTTAATGTTCGGGGATATAGGTAGAAGGTTGATGGTGTATTTAACCATTGGGTACTTTAGGAGGATCCTGCACCATAAGAGTTTGTCTTCGATGGTGGTTAATCCTCTACTAGTTTGGATGATCCAGTTGTACATGGGATTTTTTTCCAGATTCCTACTAGTTTAGAGCAGGCCACAATGGCTAGGGGGGATACACTTCCAAATAATATGGGTTAAATTAATCCTCCATTAATTTTAATACTATGATTGACCATCTTAATTTTACTGCTAGAAGGGAGTCCTATATACATGAAGTGGAAAAATCCATGGGGCTATGTAATGGGCCCTAATCCAGAAAAGATGATTCAATCACCTCTGGTAAATAATAGAGTTAGTGGGTGATAAACTGACCCTATAAATGCTTAAAAAGTTATCCATCTAGTCATATAGAGGATGAAAAAGTACCTGGGGGAGTTGATGTAGAAGTTGGAGTATGGAACGAGGTTATTCTTCAAACACATACCAACTAAGAATAAACTCAAAATGGAATCCTAACTAGAATAGAGATGGTGGATCCAAATACATTGATCACTCTGAAGTGGACAAAATATTGAAACCCCCGAGGAAGGGGAGGTAGTAGAAGATGACCAAGTTATCTATTTTCCTTTTAGAATCTGGGCATGTTTTTATTTTTCCATATTCAACCTTGTTATATGTCTTATATTATTTTTTCATTAAATTGTTGCGACCATCTATTTCCTTATGGTTTTCACCACTTTTGATAAATGAATTTTAATAAATAAATATATAAAACTATGTAATTATTAATATATATATATATATATATAATTTATTTACAATTACATAATTAAATATACATTAAATCATTAAATAATTTTATTTTTATTTTTCTTATATATATATATACATCTGTGGGCTTACAAGAGTGGAAAAGCCTCCCCTGATCTAGCATCACACCCAGATTTGAGTGAATATCCACCAGTACCATTGTAAAAATATATTAGATGTTGTCACACTAAGATGAGGACCTAGGAATGATGCATGATGGATGAATGTAGTGATGCATGCTAACGCTGGCATGGTGATGCATACAATATCATATTGGCTTAACGTTGCTCAAGACCTTCAGTATATTTACTGAATAAATAAGGCTTAATGGGTGGGCCACCCCTAGGGGATATGGCCTGCCTTTCTGGCATGCATGTGTAGTGTGTGTATTTAACATAATTGTACCCTCAAGAAACTAATATTTATATAAATTTATAAAAATATAAATATATATAAAAAATTATGAAATTATTTATAACTATATTTATAAATATATTTATAATTATAAAATCATAACTCTCTATGTCTGAATCTATGTTTATATTGTAATAAATATATATTTATTTATAACTAAGTTTGAAATATTTTTAAACATTGAATAAATTATAAATAAATATTTAAAAATATAATAATAAATTTATATTTACAAAAATAAATCTGTTTATATTAATATATATTGGTAATTATTAACAACCATAATATTAAATATATACATAGTTATAAAAAATATAAATATATTTATAAATATATTTATATAAACAAATAATTATATTTAAATATGAATATATATATATATATATTATATTTATAATTATATAATTATAATATATTTATATTATATAAATATAAATTTACCAATATAAATAAATAATATATGTATATATACATTTATAGATAAATAAATTTATTTACATAGAAATCTGAAATTAATTGAAAATATATTTATAATCATATTATTGTTTATTTATATATATAAATTTATATTTATAAATATAAATATATTTTAATAAATATATATTTCAAATTATTAATTAATATATTTATAAATATATTTATGTAATTATAAAAATATATATTATTTAAAATATATTTTTATAAATATTAATTTATCTATAAAAATCTAAACATAAATAATAAATATAATCTTCAAATTATCTAATTATATATCAATATATTTATATTTATAAATATATCAAAAATATAAATATATATTTAAAAATAAAAATTATATATAATTATATTTTTAAATATTTTTTGGAATTATATATTTATAAATCTATTTTTATATATCTATGATTATATAATTAGAAATATATATATATATTTATAAATAAATTTATATTTTTGTTGAATATATAATAAAGAATAAATATATATATTTTTAAATATTATTGTATATATTTATAAATATATATTTATTTCTATAAATATATATTTAAAATTATTAAGAAATATAATTAAATATGTATACATAATTTTTATAAATTGATATATAAATATAATTAAATATATATAAATATAGATATTTATAATTATAAATATGAATTTTTATATATTAATCTATATATAAATAATAAATAAATTCTAATAATTATATAATTTTAATTATATAGAAATATATATTTACAAATATGAAATTATTTATAATTATATTTATAATTATATTTATAATTTTATAGTTATAAATTTATATTTATGATTTTATAATTTTAAATATAAATTTATAATTATATTAGATAGTTGGGGGTATAACAACATGAAACACACACAAATGTTACACTTAGAGCCAAACTGGAATGTCATATCCCCCCCACCTAAAGGGGTAACCCACATATTGAGCCTATGTAATTTATTCTATTACTTGATTCATATTCCCACTTTATTATAACACTTTCCTAATTCACAAAGCCCATATTCCCATCACCATCCTACTGCCCATAGACCTTTATTTATCCCCACGCCACTGCCAATCGACAGTGTAACATTATATTATCACTACAATGCAGACTCCTTGTCCACTACAACCACCACCTCATCGTCACTGGACACCAAATCCTGCCATAGTCACCGCATTAATTATCACCATCACTGCAATTTGAGCCCTTCCACAACACCATCATGCAACCTAGCTACAAATCCCATTACCGACCAACATCAAATACCTTACTAAGCTGCCACACATCACAACCCTTTAGCAATTCCCATCACCATCCTTAAAGGTCGTCACCTGACTGAACCTCCCCGCACACCCCTGTCATGGCCAGCCTCTACTGCACCTGTTAGGTATCACAACACCTTCATTTAGGTTCTCAAATTTTGAAGCTGGCTGGAATTTATCCCATGTTTAGTGCTGTATTACGTGGCCACCAATTCCACTAGGCCCACCACTAACTGCAATAAATCTATATTTATAATTCTAGAAATATATGGTTATAAATTTATATTTATTTCTAAATAAAATTGAAATATTATTAATCATATAATAAATTATAAATATATATTTCTAAATATATATATATATTATATATATAAAAATATTTTTATAACTATTAATAAATTTAATTGAAATATGTACATTTTAATAAATAAATAAATAAATATAATTAAAAAAACGAATTTACCAAAAAAGTATTTATATATATAAGTTGTTAATAAATTTTTATAATTATATAATTATAAATAAATTTATTATTATATAATTATAAATTCATAACTATAAATATATATATATATTTATATATTTATATATTTATAAATATCTATTTTTTTATATAAATATATATTTATTAATATTAAACAGTATAATTAAAAATATATACATATTTATAATTATATAAATATAATTGTAAATATATATAATTTTAATTATTTATTTATAAATATTAATTTATTTATATACTCAAAAGGCACATTCATGGATCTAGAGGCCAGAACCATGACTTACAATTTGTTAGTAAAAGTAAAAAAGTATAAGAGAGGGAAATATAAAAACATGAGTGAAAATCCCACATTGAAACAAAATATCATTTCCAATGGACCACTCTCCATCACATATTGCTCGGAAATATGCACATTCCATTTGGATGTTGGATTTTCCATAATGTCTTTACATGTATGGTGTATTCATATAATTATGACATGTAGGCTCCCAAAAAAATAGAAGAAATTATGAATTTCCCTGATATGTATTAGAAATTAATCTCTGAGTTTGAGTGAAATACATCTTCAAAATTACGTTATAGAAACTTCTAAACTATTAAGTAATCACTAAAGTTGAACACATCCGGATCCAACATGGAAAAAGTGGCCTCCAACTTGGAGAAAATCTAATATATGGGTTCCACATTAATTCCATCAACAGGCATTTCACCCTCCTGGAATTCATGAATAATGAACATTAGAATATTATATCCTGAAATAAAAAATTCCATATTTTAGGGTTGAAAACGTATACATAAGAATTTTGTATAAGATCAGAGAAATTTGATGGAAAATTCTATATCAAATTCATGGGATCATCCACATTATTATTTGGGAATGCAGCTTGCAAGAGGACGAGATATTTCCATGCTAACTCATAAACCGTCTCAATTTTTTGGGAATTTTCTAGGGTGACCAATTGGAAGTCCTCATCATTCATTAATAATTTATAATCTCTAGATTATTTCATCTGTTCTATAAATAATACCTCATTAAATTCATGAAGCTTATGAAAAACACTGCTATTAGGTTACCCCTTGGAACTAAACACATTAGAAACTAGAAGTGGATCTTCCTTAATCCCTTGAATGTCCTTATAAGCAGCTGGTGCACCGACCTTTGATCCAACCTATCCACCACCTTTATTAGAGTCCTTAAATTAATGATCAATTGCATTGTCACCCTTTTTTCTAATTAGAACACTCTATAAAAAGTAATCTTGCTTAATCAGTTCATTCATATCCCTATATTTAGATGGGACTAACTACTACCTAAATGATCCACAAAGAAGTCATCTTCCTCTAGTGGATCTTTATTCAAGGGACTGCCATCAACAATAGAATTATTAGTTCTACCCTTAAAGAAAATTACTTTGACTAATATATCCTCATGATCTCACATAATGCCATCATCCACCAACAATGATTCATTATCCCATGAACCCATAACATTAGGATTCATATTTTCACATATACCAAAATGTTATGAAAACTCCATACCTACACCATGAACCTCTAGAGGAAGGTTAACCCCTGCAAAGACATGTAATTGTATACCACAATGCATCCTTGTTCAATATCCATAGAGACTATTTCCCCATCCCCAACATCAGAAAAATATAGAGTAGAAAATCGAGCTATATGCCCTGACCATCAGCAATAAGGGAATTAAGATTAATCACAACATTCATACTTCTTTCCACATCATATATTGGTTTCTTAATCATGAAATGATCAATCAAATGACTAATCTTCTTATAATTATAAATTTTTTAATTCCTCCAAAATGATCTATCTAGATGTTAAATGTTTTAATAGCTAGAGAATAAGCCATTATTTTTCTCCAGAGAGATTGAGATAAGAAATCTATAATCATTAGCAAAAAAATAACGTGTTCAATTATAGGACTACAAATTATATAGCAATTAAGACCCTGGAAAAGAGAAAAAATTATCTTATTATAAATTCCTTTCTCAAACATGATTAGAATACCCATATTTGATGTAATATACCATAAACTCTTTGGGTGGTATTGGAACTATATTAAGTCCTTGATTGAGAAATAAACAGAAGCAATATAGATCTTGATTTCTAGATGATTGAATATGGGGTACCATTCCATGATATAAAAAATATTATGCCTAATAGACACCATTTAACCCCCCCCCAATATGAAAGATGTTCATGGAGTAACCTGTTCCTTCAATGCATTTATTGTAGAAAGTGGGTAACCCTACAAATAATAAAATATTGGGAAACCCTAATCTAGTCCTATAGATTCATATTATTAGAATCATTAAAATAAATAGTGCAATTTATCATTATTTTTCTAGAAGATCATTTGACATTGAAGATGAATCGGCCTTTTCCTCATTTTCCAGACGCGATGACTTGGGAATCCTACCTTGGATGTGAATCATATAGAGGAAACATCATATCCATTTTTTAAAAAATATTTTTTCTTATGATTTGAATCACAAACGTACACCTCACTCATATCAAGGTATACATCAATATCCATCGCAAATCACCTCTACACGCCATATGAAATTAAGAATATGTTCTCCCAAAACCCATTTATCCTATATATTATTTCAACATGAGTGTGATGATATTGAATGGGTGGGGGAATGGGATTTTAGCATCTTAATAAAACCATATAATGTGGAATTTTGGTAAACCCACACATTTCTTTTAATGTAAACCTAAAATTTACACTCGACCTTATGATTCATTTCCCCATTAAACCTTATTTATAATCCACGTAACTTTTAAATAAATTAAATTAATAAATAACCACTTCTACTATTTCTTCCATCACATCCACTCTTCCCACCACTATGCTAACTCCATTCGGCTCACTATCACACCCTATCCATTATATACCATTATATCCCCCTATATCACAATAGTTGCTACTAGTTAAATCCTCTTTTCCACCATGGTTGGACTTGTCCCTTACTATTTCTATGCCCTCCAGAACACCAATTTCTACTAGCTACCATATCCACCAAATCATCACTTCCCTAGACTTTAATGAGCTCTCATCATGTGTGGCCACTAATCCCCCTTCCATCAAGGCCCACTCTGCCAACCAGACCAACCATGCCATACCCCTCCAACCAAATTTACTGGTACTATCCCTTCCCTACTAACTCATTCTTAGTTCCACTAATCCTCACCATAGTCGACCATCCTATAGAAACATTATATTTTTTATACTGAACTAGGCCATGATTTTTAGGGATATTCTGGACTCACCAAACCTATTTCAAACATGTATTTGATAAAACCACTTCTTATGGTTTTTCAAAGCTACTCCAAGTCTGGACGAAATTGTTCAAAACAATTTAGAAATTAAAAAAGTAGGTTTATTTTTTCATATATGATTAAATTAAATTTTGGGGATGAAGGAGTATTTTTTTAATTAAAAAATGGATTTTTTTTAATTCCCTTAATTTTATCTCAATGTAAATTTATTGTAAATTTAAATTTTATTTCGTGTGAAATTTTCAGGCTGATTATTATTGGGGAATGATCCCAAATGTAGGTACGGTATATTTAAATTTAATTAGTTATTCCATTTTCATGAATTATGTGTAATTAAATTATTTTATATGGTCTCAGCATCGTATGTCTTTCCAATTATATTTATAGGGGACTATTTATCCAAATGGATTGTATTTCATGGGTATTATGAATTCTTGATACCCCATAAATTTCATTAGAGTTTTTATGTATTATGAACAACAGGAATAGACACCTAGACTATGCCAACGCTAGGTGATTATCCATATGAGACATGGATACATTTCGTTGGGTGTGTGGTCTTTGATATGAGTTAGGAACAACAAATGTATTTTATATCTAGGGCCACAGATAGTCCATTGAGCATATATATATAAACCAATAAAAAAACATCAAATTATGAATTTTATTTATTTTATTTATGCACTATTTATTATTGTTTTTGGAGTACGAAAATAAGAACAATCACAAAAAATAGACCGAAGAAAAACTATAGATTAAAAAATCATACATCGTGAATGTTTTTTATTTAATAAAAGTACATGTTGTGATTTTGACCACATAATAAATGTTTACATAATAGAAAATTATTTCATTCACTATGGGAAAAAACCTAAAAAATGTTATGGCCAAATTTATTAATATTTTTAGGCAAAATGTTTTCTATGTCATAAACCTTTTTGGTTAACATTATCTTATAAAACCTTAATTCATTTGAATTTTTACAAAACCGAGTGTATGAGGTAATTGAAATACCCTATTTAGGTTCCGTTATAAAATAGGAGAGTTCTTATGAATGTGATAGATGAATTATCTAATGATTTAAGAAATGAATTACCTATAATCAGTTTGTTTCATTTTTAGATGTAAATAATTTCATAAATCATTTTTACAATTTTAATAATTTGGGAGTTCAATCAATTTTTTGAGGTGCTGTGATTCAATGATATTTTCTACTTAAAAGACTACCTTGAAACTCTTTGAGTCATGACAAATCCATAAATTTGTCTATATGGAGTTGTTTTAGGGATCAAATATAATATAATACTAGAGTTACTGGGTATTACTTATCATCCATTGAGTTCAATTAATCTTCAATACAATAGTACGATACATTTCATTATTTATTAGGTAATATATAATCAGTAATAAAGATAAAAGTACTAATATACACATGTATACTTTTGTGAAAAATGGTTTTTAATACTAAGAACATTTTATGTTCAATATTTGGAAAATAAAATATCAGTAATGGAACAAATTTCGAATAGTGGTATAGTATCTTTAACATAGTACTATAGTTTAAAAAGAAAATTATATGTCATAGAATATACACAACATTACCAGACTCTTAATGAAGCTAGTGAGAATGAGAATGATTAAAAAAGGAGACTCAATTATGAATTAAATGACTTTTATATAATAATTATACCATCAATTATCAAATAGTTTCAAATGTTACATAGGGATATGGTTGGATATAACATTTTTCCTCATTTATGACACGCTTCTATGGAGAAACTAAAAAAAGAAATTAATTGGATAATGATTAAATTGTTCATGTATATATTGGAATATATAACACATGAGGGTCTTTATTTACTCAGGATGATAAATTATATTGTTAAAATTCCAAAATTTGGTTTCAATTTGAATTATGAAATTTCATTTCAACTCATTCTCTCATCCATAGCAACTAGTTTCTCCAGTCCCATTAAGAATTATCAAATGAATATTTTGGATAAACCGGTTAGATATCATGTGGAAAAGATTTTCCATAATTATGAGTATTTAATGACAGATAAATATTAAATTATTAAGGAGGATAATAAGAAAGATAATATGGAAATAAAAATTTCATGTACACTTGAATGGAACCCTCATAAATTCTTTGTAGAAAACCAAATATAATGAGGGTGAGAATTTAATAAGAGGCTATTTTCTTTGAAATTTTCAAGACAGTTCACTATAATGGAATCTATAATGAATTAAATAATAAAAAAAGATCACACATCATGTATAATGATCATTAAATTCAATATTAAATATTCACTCGTTGAGTAATATAGTAAATATTAACTTACATATTTATCAATAAATACAATGAAAAATGGAATCATGAAGCATTACTAGAAATAATGGTGCGTTCACCAAGATACATCAGATGGATGATACTGGCATAAATGATGAGAGGAACAAGATTTTATTTCTATGTTTTTGGTTTAAAAAAACAATTGTGTAACAAATTCTATCAAATCATTTATGAATAAATATTTTTTATTTTATCTAATGCATAACCAATAGTAGTGTAATTCATGAATCATTGGAAATACACGATGAATATAAAATATAGGAATATTATACCATAATTTTTAAATATAATTCGCTGTCTAAAAAACTAAATACAGTTGTTAAGGTTATGATAAGTATGGTATTAATACTCTTTTGAGTTAAAATACCTTAGGAATTATCAACACATTTACAATATTATTTTTACAAAAAAGAAATCATTATAAATTAATGTAATAAAAAAATATTTTAGAATTAGTTCATGACTAGACCATGTTATAAGGAACTATCCTTAAACATTGCATTATTTGGATTTTTAGTCAATAAATTACTTTCATTCACAGTGAGGATCTTATAATGTTTACTATTTTAGAGATTTATGATATAATTCATACATAACATTCCACAGTCATAAATATTGGAAAAATTTAAAAAAGGATCAATTTCATTCATAATATATATATTCTAAATAAAACATAATATCCTTTTCATGAAAAAGTCTTTTAATATTCAAATTGACCTATTCATTTATCTTACTGATCTATATACCCAATGAAAATCATTTTAAAACATCATTTGAAACAAAAGGTGAGTATAAGAAATAAATAAAGAAGATAAAATGTTATTAAATGAATATTTTAAATTCATAAAATCAATTTTACAAAATTTTACTTTTTACCCATAAAGCCTATGTTCGTTATCTTACCTCATGAAATCATATGTTTCTTGTAAAAATACAAAGAAAATATAATTCATAAAGGAAACATATGGAATCAATTTCATTTCACTATTATAATATCTCTCAGATTTACATAGGTAGTAAAAATAATTATTTAATTTGGAATAGCCACACTACTAAAAATTGGACCTATACCAACAGTTTTGGAGAAACTGTTGGTATAAGTGTCATTAAATGGACATATACCAATGTTTTGGCCAATACAGTTGGTATATGATCCATAATATGACCTGAATTGAATTTTGTTTTTAAAAAGTAGGTATACATTATAGATATACCAATGTCTTGGGTAAAACCATTGATATATCCTCCATTTAAATTTCATATACCTACATTTTATTCCAAAACTAGTGGTACAGGTCATGTCTATACCAACGGTTGTGCAAACCCTATTAGTATATCCTCCATTTAAAGACCCTAAACTAATGGGTTTTTCCAACCATTACTATAGTTCCTAAAAATCTAAATAACTATACCCATGGTTTTTAAAACCCTTGGCATATGTACTTTTATCTTTAATGAATTATTTTATCAAATAACATTGAATGCATCAAAAATTAATTAATATATATATATATATATATATATAATTTTCTATTTAAAAAATCATTTTAGATTAGTGGTTGGCTAATTAAAATATAAATTGATGGTGTGGTGATCAAATATAGTAGAAGTTTTTTTTGAAATACTTATACCAATAGTTTTTAGAACCGTTGGCATATGCATTTCGTATTACTTATACCAACAGTTTGGAACCCTTTGGTATAACCCATGTATTATAATGAAATACAAGCCAATGGCCACCCAAAACGTTGTTATACTCTATACCAATAGTTTTGGGACTAATACCAATGGTTCCAAACTATTGGTATAGTATTTTTCCAATAGTTCCATTGTAGTATACTCCTTTAATCTCTTAGGAGAAGCCATACCGATTAACTCTGTCTCATTACCCAATTCATTGGACAACTATCATGGGATCACCAAAACATGAATTATCATGGAACCACCCATATTCATAAACTCTTCCTAATAACAACAACATAATCATAACATATAAAAGAAGAATAAAGGGAAAAATTACATTTCCACATTGAAATACCATTTCATTTTTAAAAAGTTGTGCACTCATAAATGAAAAAGAATTATATGAAAATAAAACAGTAAACATGTAAAGAATACATAAATAAAATAAAATTTAAATAAATAAATAAATTCGGTTCGTGGAATATATATTAAAAAAAATTCCTTTTCTCTTTTGTAAATATAGTTAAAAAATATCATAAAAAATGGTTTTTAAAAGAATGTCCCTTTCCTTGAGTCACACTCGTAATGTACAATCATTTTCTTCTTGAATAAAAAGCATTGGATAATTTTTTACTTGTTTTATAAAAATTTTAATGTTTATTATTCCTTTTATATGAATTATTAGCATTTTATAACAATTATATAACTATTTATTTTCACACTGGGTGTTTTGTTGTTATTCGGTACTCAAGTCTAAAAATAAATTTGAAGTGATGTATATATTCAAAATTTCCATAATTATAACATATCAAGAATAATGTTCATGAAATAATAATAACCTTAATACATAAATTATATTTTTAAATCATTCAATTTATGTATGGTTATGAAAAATGAGAAACATTATAATCATGTATACAGTAGGTTGTACGTATGAATGAGTAACATTACCATTTTTCTATGAATATTATGGAATGAAACTACTTATAATTTTATCATTATTGAATGATCATTATATAATTCATCACATATTAATAATTTTAAGATAATTAAACATATAATCAATGTCATGTGGTGAATAAAAACCAATTATATCAATTCGTGGATGTGATAGTTCACATGTACACATGAACAATTAATTATTTTACTATTTGATAGAAATAGAGATGTATTAAGGTGATGATATTACCAATATAACATATTAGTTTGTTGACTTTAATGGATATATTATTTCATCATTAATTAATAAGATTTTAAGGATGTGGAAGAATAGGTAAAAAACAATTAACTAAAATGATACGTTTTCTACGGACAACCTCCTTTGATTAAACCCTTTCCACATCTAAGGTGAGTGTTATGACTAAAATAAGAGATATAGAATTTGTTTTGAGATTATAGGAAGTTATTTTATCATATATTGGCTGATACAAATACTTTTTTAGATGTGATGAAATGGGAAGAATATGTACCCTTTTAAAGGAAATGGGAGGGTACTCTTGGAATTTGTCAAATTATAAAATAAATGTAAATAAATATTCTAATCCAAATGTTCCAAGGCTAATTTTTAAAAGGATAGAATTATTATTGGTCGAAATAAATTCATATAATGAAAAATATATATGTTTTACAATTTTTTAATCATTATCATATTCTTTAAACCATTATTAATTTTTACCATGATATCAGTTAATTTAAATATTGACGGTTAATATAATTACAACAAAATACCCAAAAAAGAAATAACTGAGTTTTTATTGATATTTTTATATTTATCATTATATGTTTATTGACAGATATATTTTTATTAGTTTTATAGAATTTAATAATATATTATTTACTATTAATGTTCATTAATGAAAATTTTGACACTATCATTTTTTGAATTTTCAAAAATAACATAAATAATTTATATATATAAAACCTACTAAATCATCCCTAATATGTATAATTTATCCCGTAAATTCAGGGATGAAATTAGTAATATCAAATTATATTTATTTTAATATTTTTAAAATTATTTAGTTTATTCATTCTTTAATTAAGCCATTACTGCTTCGTCTTTGTGTCTCCATTTAATTTAATTATATACATCCTAAAAATTATAAATAAATTACCATGATGTATGTAAACATTTTATCTTTAAAAATAATACTTATAGTCGAACATATCTCTTATATAACCCCATATTAAAAAAAATTACTTGTTAAGAACTAGGGTGTGACAAAACTGACTTCTCATAGAATATAATATTTTAAAAGGGTTGAAGTCCCAAAACTGAATCGATGTGGACATAAAAATATCCCCAGGAAGATTTGGGTAGAAAAAAAATCTCATCCAAAGAACTTGTGAAAAGATTTAGTGTAAATTTATATTATAATGTTATTTTATTTTTACCACTAATTACCTGATATACCATTACCCATTATAATAAAAATATTTACTAATGTTTCTATTCATGTTTTCCAAAAATGAAATGGGCCTTTTTATTAAATTATGATAATATAATAAAAATTTTTTAATCTATTTTTCAAAATTAGAAACATAGAAGTGGCTAAAATTAATTTAAAATTAATCCCATTGAAGGATCGAGAAAACGGGTTCTTAAAGTAAAAATGTTCAAAATATCACAACTATTATATTTCCATTTTTATATGTGTAATTGATTCCAATGACCTAAATTTTATTAAATGATAATAAATTTATTTAATTATACACTAAAAATTGTTTAATAATTTTTTTCTATATAAATAAACTCGAAGGAAATTCATTTTTGAACTCATATTTTTTAGAATTTAGTATTCATAAAAATATGAATGTTCACAAAAAATACAAAAAAAATTCCCATATTAAATTTTGATATATAAATTTTAAAAAAATAGTTTAATTTTTCATATAAAAATTATAAAAGTGTCAAATATTAGATTTAAAATATCACATCTATCAAAATAAGGTAAAACTTCTATTTAAGAATATTAGATAATTTTAGGTTTAAAATTGGATTTTTTCTTATATTGAGCTTCTAAAATTTATTGGATGAATGTAAAATATTTAATAAAAATGAGTAAATATAACATAAGTAGTTTTATAAATTCCCACCGGTAAAATGGCATGACAAAAACTTCTAATTCTAATAATAATATTAACAATATATTATTTTAAGGTACAATTCATAATTATGTGAAATGTATGATTTTAGAGAACATAATTGTTGTGTCTAGGGTATGCTATCAGACATGGAGTCCCATTTATTGGGAGATCACTATTTAATTTAAAAATATTAACAAAAATTGAAATTATTATTCCATAATTACCTGGGATGTTACATCATATCCCCCTTTTGGAAATTCTTTTATCACAATTTTATTCTAGTATAAAATAAGTGGTGGTATTTTCCCTTAATATATTTTATACATTCACATGTTGTCTCTAAATCCATATGGTTTTTCAATAAATACATTTATTGATGAACTTATATATTTCACAACACATTCTTTATACATCCAAGAATCTAAAATGAATATTTCTCATAAACAGGATTAGCTTCCAACTGAATTAAGTATAGACTCAAAACATTGGATAGATCAAACATATATTCCCAAAAAATTGAAATAATAAATACATTGTGTAACTGTGATAAAATCAACTGTAAAGACACTTTGTAGGAAATTTATCCACCTTTCCCCAGTATTTCATGGGGTCCAACGATCCTTTGACTTAGCATCCCTTTTTTACCGAAATTCATCACACATTTCCACTGAGAAACTTTTAAAAAATTCATTATATCCTACCTCAAAAGAAAAATCATTACTATTGTTATCCGCATAACTATTCTTCCAAATATGATATGCCTTTATATTTTTCTGAATCAACCTGACTCTCTCAATCATTTTCACTAACAATTCTATTCCCATCAACCTACATTCACCAACCTCACCACATTTTTTTGAGTTTGAAACCAATTTCAATAAAATGACTCAAATTATGCCATATGTATACTGGAATGAATGAATTTATTATCATAGAAATACACATTACTATAAAACTAGGCTATATCCACAGACATGTAGCCAGAGTTTTGGAAAAATGTTGCTATAGGTATTTATACAGAGGTTATAAACATAATTTTTTTTTGAAACATGGATATAAACTTCCCATATAGCTATAGTTATCATAAACCATGGTTATAGGGTGATTCATCAAAGTCTATTTCCCCATTTCTATGAAATCATGGATATAGCATACACACATAGCCTCTATTTACTAGAATAGTGGTTATAGGATTCAAACATTAGTGTCGGGGGAAATCATATTTGTAAATGCAGGGAAGAGCTATAACAATATTTTTTCTACTATATCAATAGTTCCTAACAAAATATATAACAATATATATATATATATATATAAACCAAAATTTATCTATAGTGTAGTGTTAAGTCATTCAATCCATTGTAGCGTTGGTAAGCTGATCAAATCCAGTTGGGAACTATTTATTTTAAATAAATATCCATGGTTTACAATGGTTGTACCCATGGTTTTATACCATGATAGTAGACTATATAGAAATGGTTTAAAAAGTATTTATATCTCTATTTGAACAGTGGATAACCATGTGAGCTATTTCCATGGTTTTCAAAACCATGGAAATATGGTCTATTGTCACGGTGTAAACTGCGGAAATGGCTTCTTAATGGTGTGGCTATATGTTTTTTATATATCCACGGTAATAGGTTCTAAATATAAATGAAATAATGGATATGATATATATCCGTGGAATTATCCCCTATATCCATGGTTTTTCATTACGGCTATAGAAAACATTTTTACTTGTGTAATGAAAAAACAATATTGATGCCAAATTCCCTTTTAATCCATTGAGTAAGCACTTATCATGTCCTCCAAGGATTTAATTGATTGTTCTAACTACCCATCTGATTGAGGATGAAAATTTGTACTAAAATTTAATTCAGTACTCAATTACTTTTAAAGGCCATTCCAAAGTATAGGATTGAACCTGATAATTTGGTCAGATAAAATGGAGGGATAAAAAATATGTAACCTAACTAACTCTTTAAGATACATCTAAAAATTATGAACTAGGGATAATGTGTTTTGATTTGGAAGAAAATGGGAAAATTTATCTAATCATTCCACAATAACCTAGACAAAATTTTTACCTAGAGGTTTTTTCAGTAATCCCACATTGAATTCCATATATATATTTTCCCATTTCCACTATAGCCCTAAAAAATAATGTAGAATCCAAATTGAAAACTATCTTTATTCTGTAACCTATTTTAAATTCAAATACTTCATAGTAAAATACACAAAATATCATTTCATTACATCCCACCATCAATATTCTTGATGGCACATGTACATCTTAGTGATTCAAGGATAAACTAATAACAATGAACTATGAACTTTATATAACTACTCATTGTTCAACTGTGAATCACAAGGAATACATAACCTCTTTCCAAATCTCAAAACACAATATTAACCAATGATAAATTTAGTGAACATACCGTTTCTAACCAATTATTTGTTTTTTCAACCCATGGTCTTCCATCTTTGCATGATTAATTTTGTCTGATAGAGATGATTTCACTAACACCTAAAACAAAATAGGGGAATTTCCTTCACCAAAAAATTCCAAACCAATGTTCATCAAACCACTATCTAATGTGTAATATTCCAAATGTATCATGATAAATGTAGAATTATATTTCCAATTAAATTCATCAACCAATTTTTTTTTCAGGATGGAAATGAATTGTGAAATCAATATCCTTGATTAGTTCGAGCCATCATCTCGCCCTCATGTTCAATTAATTATGAGTTAATATATTTTAAAAAAAATATGTACATAAATAAAATTTTAATGTATATAAACAATGCCTCAAAATTATTAAACCAATAACATAAATAACTAATTCCAAATCATGTGTGCGGTTATTTTACTTAGGAGGTTTAAACTGAATTGAAGCATAACCAATTACCTAATCATTCTTCATTACTACAAAACCAATTTCATTCAACTAGGAACCACTATAGATGATAAATTCATACCTTATAGAAGGTAGGTCCAGAACTCTATCATTATATAATATTCTTTTTAATTCCTGAAAATAATCATCACATTATTTTGTGCATATGAAATTCACAAAATTTTGAGTAAACATAGTCAGTGTCTAGATAGCCATGAACTGTTTTCAACATCCTCTAATAATATCCAAATAATCCAAGATAAATATGTATATTAATTTTATTTTTGGGTCTCTTCCATTATCTAATAATTTTCAATTTATAAGGACCAAGATTTATTCCAAATTTTGAAACAATGTGACCAAGGGAATAAATTTGTTGCAACCAAAATTCACACTTACGTAATTTCCCATACATTTTATTTACTTTTTATTGTTGAAGGAAACCCCTTAGATTCCATTCATGTTCTTTTATAATTTTATAAAAAACAATTATTCAATAAACACCACCAAAAACATATACAAGAACAAAATATCTATTCTACAGATATGATCCATGAATACAATTTGTGCGTTAGTTAACCAAAACAACATAACTAAAAATTAATATTTTCTATATCTAGTCTGAAACATAGAATTTAGAATAACATCTTCCATTATATTCAATAAATGGAACCCCGACCTTAGATCAACCTTCAAAATATATTATTCCCCCTTAATCTGATCAAATAAATTATCAATAAGAGGAAAATGGTAATTGTTATTAAAAGTTATGTTATTCGAGGCTCTATAATCAGTGAAAAGTCTCATTGAAGCATTTTCTTTTTAACAAACCAGATTAGAGAATCCCATAGTGAACTTCTAGGTTGGATAAAATAGTCCTATAATAACATCTTCAATTTATATGTCAACTCTAATAGATCAATATGAGCCATTAAATATAGTGATATAGAAATTATCTTAAAATTAGAGACAAAGTCAATAGTAAATTAAATATATCAATCTAGTAAAATATAAAGAAACTAATTAGGAAATATTTCCGGATAATCCATTACCATTGGCCCATTATTAATACGAATAGTTTGTTTATTTTAAAAAATATGTGAATGATTAAATTAATTTCAATCTATTAACATTTTATCTGCTTTCTGATATGTTATTTTTGGATTGAGTTCATTATTTTTTAGAAACAAAAACTATTTATGGAAATTAGCTTCTCTATCACTAAAATTTATCATAACATGGTAAATAGAAAACCAATCCATACCAAGAATAACATCAAACTAAAATAGAGGAAAAAAATTCTTCTAGGTAAATTATTTCCAAATAAAAATACATGAAGTTTATTTTTTAATTTATTTTGCCTTAATGTTTCAACGATGAGGTTTTCTCATAAGTTATGGATTCATTTCATTATGTGTAATTTATAATTTACTATAAAATTTATCATAAAAGAATAAATGTGTAGGCCTTGATTCAAAAAACCCAATATAATAATCTAAATATACAAAAAAATATACCTAATACTAATCCATTTCATGTCTCATCATATGCTAAAATAGTTTCAAATGATTCTACCACATATTTATTCTTATAGTATAGATACATCCCATCATTTAGGTTTCTCTTTGGACACTAATTTTCATAATGACCCATCTCAATGCATTTAAAATAGTTTACTGACTTTATATAATATATTTTCCTTACCACTACCTTGATATTTTTCATTGTAATTATGAGCCATATGCCCCATTTTACCACATCAACAGCACTTAACAGAATTATGAGGCATTCCCCAATGGGGTTTTCTCATAATTCTCAGAAATTGTAATGTTATTTTTCATATAATTGGAATTTATTGATAAATTATTCCATTTTTCTACCATATAAGCCTTTTTTACTGTTGGTTTCCCAAGGACACATGATCATCGACAATCTTCATTTCCACCTTCTATGCATGCCAATCATGTTTTTCATAACGTTTGAATTTACTAGAATTAAATGTCCTGGATATTTTGGGTATAATCATATATAAAAATGATTGATTTTACTATCAAGATCCCAAAGGAAATTTGGAAAGTACCTTTCCATTCATGTGAATTTTTGTTCATATATAACCATTGAGTCCTCCTTCGGCCAGAATTCATAGAATTATTATCCCATCCTAAGTCAAAGGAACATAAGAAAAAAAATCAATATAAATATTTTTTAAATCATTCTATATCAAGGAATCAGTCTCCTATCTATCCCTTATGCTATTAACCATTTACCACCACTGATAATATTCATATTTAAAATGATAAACAAAATTGTTAAATTTTTATACTACGAACATCCCATTAAATAAAAAAATTCCCATGTATTGATACATACTTCACCTACCACTGGGTCATGTAATTCACTGAATGATGGTTGATTTTTCCTAGTGAAAATAATCACAAAATACATGTTCATACATGGAAAATCATGTTACTCGCTATCATGGATATGTCCACCATTTATTTCATGATTCAACTGATCCATCACTGAAACAAACTACTTGGTTATAATTTCCAAAATCTCATTATACTATTTGGAAAGGTTGTTCTCCTTTCAAGGCCATCCCACTAGAGATGACCTCTTTCTTATATGGAAAATTTTTATGAATAGACATATCCTAGAAGAATCAACATACTAATACTTAAAATGAAATATCATTTCAACATTAACATGAATTAAAAATAATTTATGGATATTCTATTAAATATATCCTAACACCTAATGTTTTCTAAACTATCCTTTGATATCATCCCTAATAACCATGCCTTAAATATTATATAATCATGAATTTTAGTCAAGAAATTACTTTATATCACCTTGATGATCATTTATTGTTTATATATTTAGAGAATTAGACCATAATTAATATATAACATTACACTTTTATATAAAATGGATACTTATAAACTATTATCAATTTCCTTCATAAAATGAAATTGTAAAATAAAAAATGAATTACTTCTCATGAATAATCCTAAAATATTTAAACTTGGAATACTCCTTTAACATACACATCCGTATTCCCCATGAAAAAAAATTATAACATGGTATGTGCTCAAAATATCATTAAGGAAAATAAAATAGGGAAAGAAACCATTATTCAATGATTATTTAACGATCATTAAAACATTTTCACAGTATTATACTTTTCACCGACAAAACATAAGCTCTATATCTTACCTCATGAAATCATATGTTTCCAAAAAATAACTATAGAAAACAATAAATGTAACATATATGCTTAATTTCATTTAACTCTTACAACAGGTTTCCTGGCTACATAGGTAGTAACCTTTATGATTACATTTTGATTACCCACCATAGTATATTCCTTTAATCTCTTAGGATAAACCATACCGATTAATGCAGTCTCAATACCCAGTTCATTAAAGAGCAATAAAGGGATCACATGCCCTCAATTAATCACTGAACCAACCATACTCATAAAAAAATACATTGAACAATAACATAATCATAACACATAAAATAATTATAATTGAAAATATAACATTACCATTTAGAAATCACATTTCATTTTTTTAATGTCACAACATAAGAAATAAAAATAAATTATTTTTAAATAAAATGGTAAACATATAAAGTAAGCATAAATACAGTAATGATGCATGAGATTAATAATTTTTGTTCATTATATATATATATATTAACAAAAAAATATTTTTATCTTCTGTAAAAATAGTTGAATGATTAGCATTAAAATATGTTTTTAACAGAGGATCCCTTACCATAAGTCCAACTTGTCACATAAAATTTTAATGTTATAGAATAATAAACATTGTTAAATTATTTAATATTTTGAGAACTTTTTTAATTTTTATTATTCCATTTATATATCTTATTAACATTTTTTGACAATTACATAAATACTTATGTTCACTTCGAGCCTTTTATCATTATTTGGTACAAAAGTCCAAAATGAATTTCAATTTATGTATATAATCAAAATACTCATAAATAGATCTTCAACAAAATAATATTCATTAAATAATAATAAATTTTCTATACTAATATTAATTTTATATAAAATCAATTATTTATGGTTATTAAAAATTAACAACGTTGTGATCATGGAGGTAGTATGTCATATGGATTCATGAGTAACATTTATATATTCCAATGATCATTATGGAAAGAGAGTAGTAATAATTTTATTATTAAAAAATGATTATAATATCATTAATAACATATGAATTGGTTAAATAGAATTATGTATATCACCCATGTGTTGTTGTGATGAAAAACAAATTATATCGGTTCGGGGAGTAGATAGTTCACATAAACGCACCAATGATTATTTTTTCCCATTTGTCAGAAGAGGAAATTAATTAATGTGATGATACCAAAATAATAAAATATAATTATATTGTGGATATTGGAGTTATTATTTCATCATGGATGAAAAATATTTTAATTAAGTGTAATAAGAAATAATACCAATGATCTTACTTAAAATAATACATTTTCTTTAAAACATTAATGATTTAACATTGCTAAAGTGAGTGTTCTCGCTAAACTAAAAGATATATAATATTGGGAGTGATTATAGTAATGGGTGAGGGAAGATATTAGGAACCAAATATGTTTTCATGTGTGAATAAAATATAATCATGGGTACCCTTTATAGGACACGGGAGGAGCACTCTTGGAATTCGTAAAATTATTTAATTAATATAAATTAATTTTCTGATCCAAATTGTCCCAAATTGATTTATTTCAAAGACAGTATGATGATTTATCAAAAAAAAATCTTCTCGTGAAAATTACACAAGTTTGAATATTTTTTTGATCCATATTTTTTAACCATTTTTAATTATTATATTGATATCATTTAATTTAAAATTTGAGTGTTAATATAATTCTTATAAAATTCCAAACGGCCAATAAATGAGTCATCTCTAAAATTTTGATACATACCAAAATAATATGGCTGAATTTTATATGATTATGTATCTTAAATAATATTATACAATATTATTTAATTTAATAGATCATTAATGTTAATTTTTACCCTATACATTATTTGACTTTTTGAAGATATTATAACAACATGATATTTTTAAAAATATTTCTATTTTATCATCCCTAAAATTTAAAACATATCTTTAAAAAATATATTACAGGATAAATTATATGAAATTATTTTTATTATAATATATTTAATAAAATTTATTTGATTTTACCACTAATTATGTAATTACTGCATCACCATTGTGTTAGTATTTATTTAAACTATTTATTTCCTAAAATTATTAATAAATTACCATGATGTTGGTAAACATTATAGGTCTATAGGAACTATTTATAGTAGATAATATATCTTATATAAATCCATATTAAAAATATTTTACTTGTTAAAAACAATGGTGTGACAAAGTGGACTTTTTTGAATATAATATAATAAAAGGGTTAAAGTTCCCCACATCGCTTAAAGTGGACATAAAATCATCCCCTAGAATATTCTAGTCGAACAAATACCATCCAATGAGAATATTAAATTTTTTAGGATAAATTTATAATATTTTATAATCTTATATTTACACTAGATTACATGATTTACCCTTAAACGTGGTAATAAAAATAATTACAAAACTTACTATTTATATTATCCCAAAATGAAAGGGGAATATTTATTAAATTTAAAAAAATTTATTCTTAATATGGAATACAAAATTTATATTAATAAAAAATATAATTAGATTAAATTAATTTAATAGTAATCCCATTAACGGATTGAGAAAACGCGTTTTTAATGAAAAAAACATGCAAGATATAAAAAAATTATATCCAAACTCAATGTGAAAGTGATTCTAATGACATAAATTTTATTAACTAATAAAAAATTAATTTAATTATACTTTAAAAATATTAAAAACATAATTTATCTATATAAATAAATTAGATGAATAATTAGTTTTCGATTAATAATTTGTATTATTCACTATTTATAAAAATATGAACGTTCTTAGAAAAATGCCAAAAATTTACCCAAAGAAAATTTTGATATTATTAAATCAAATAATAAAGATAATTATTCTTGTAAATATTATAAATTTATAAAATTTCATATGTACGATGGGTTCTCCATTAAAAGGTAGTAAAACTACATTTTAAAAATATTAGAGGTTATTTTATTAAAATTGGATTTGTTCTTTTCTTAAGCCTATTAAATTAAATGGAAGAATGTAAAAAAAGTAATATACATGTGAAAACAAAATATAGTTTTTCTATTAATTCTCTTTGAAAGATCAACTAGATGGTAACAACTATATAAAATTATAATAATAACAAGATAATATTTTTCTGATAACATAGTCTTGCGTAAAAAATGATTTAGGAGAAACACATTGTTGAATATCATGTACACTATCAGAAATAGCATCGCTAGGATGGTAAAATTAATTTCTAATTCATACATATTAATAAATATTTAAAATTATTTTTCTCTAATTAACTAGAATGTTACATATGAACTATGTCGAGGATAATATAGTGGTAAATATACTTCACTAGATTCCCTTTGGAGTTTTATTAAATATTAAAGAGAAGTATATAATATTAATGGTTTTATGATATGTGCTTCTTCTTTCCCATGTACCAATGAATATATTGAATAATATTTGATCTATTATGAAAATTTAGTATAAATTTATTCATAAACAAAATTTTCATTATATTGATCAAAGTTATAGTGTTAGTATAATGATAGATGATGAAACTTTCATGAAAAAATTTGTCAATAAAATATAGTGTGGAGTAATAAAATAAAAACCCTATCCTTATACAAATGATATTCATGATGTAAGTATACACAGTTTCAAAGTTGATATGTATATAAATTATAGAAAAAATCATTCTTTTTTAATTAATTCATATGAAATAGTGATGTTATCCAATAACAATATAAAATTTGAAATAAAAATGGATATGATAATATTTATAGTGTGATATAAGAACATCATGTTAAGGGAACATGTTTTAATATATAATGTGTATTTTAAGCATAGAATCAAACTTTCATCAAGAAAATCACAATGTGAATCTAATGTAACTATCTTTTAGGTTTCTAAGGATATGATAAAATTTGTTGACATAGAAAGTAATAGCTATGTAATATATTAGTTTTTTATAAAATTAGGTACATATATATTTCAGATAGTGGGAGAAATATTTAATTCGGTTTAGTTAATTCCAAAGACGCACAATTAGTTTTCATAGGAACAAGTTCCATAGCAGTCTATGAGAAGGAATTTCCCAGAGCCATATATTAGGTTGGATGGATAATATTGTGGTAATGGTTTTACATTTACCGTGGCTGGTGAAACATTATTTCTAATGAATAATGGATCCTACAATTAAGTAGTAAATGTCAATAATATATGAATGAAAACATCAGTTGAAATATAATAGTGGATTCCAAGAATCATAATTTTGGTGATTATTACTTTTAATGTTTGAAATCATGATATTGTAGTGCTATTTAAGAGAAATACTACAGGCTTGGAACATGATTGGAATTAGTAAGGCACCAGTGGTTATACTCAGTTATCATTCAAAAATAAATAAGAATATTCCTTTTCATAACAACATTATATTAATTTTTTTTGTAAATGGATTCTAAGAACATTAATTTTTGTGAAGTGTCTATATAATATCACTAGAAATACTTGTTGACACTTTAAAATTCCAATAAGGATTTCATGTTTCTAAAATTTTGTTTTATATTGATGAAATAAACAAGGATACATAATATTAATTTGGAATGAATTTATTTTGTTGATATATAAATGGTTAGGGAGAGTTTCACTATTTTTCAAGGAAAAATAAATTTTACAACATTACAAATGAGAAAGTAGTTTTATTGTTAATTAATCATAGAATGAGTGAAACTCTCTTAATTTTGACATAATTTTGAAACCCTTGTTTTAGGGAACAATATCTAATAAGGTAGATGTAATGATTTCCTTACACAATGTAAAAAATAAATAAACATACAAGGTATTAAAAAAAATTGGAACTCTTTGAGAGAGAGTCATTACCAATGCCACATGGAATAAATCTATATAAGAAATTATATATGTGACAAAAGAGGATATTAACCATGTGAGTAAAATTATATAAGAACCTATAATTGATCTATCACTAATATTGTACTATGTACTAAATTTTAGATTTAAAACATACACATTATAGTAAAAAAATATCAGTATAATATAAGAGAACAATACAGGATGCAGTCTGAAGTATCCAATTGTACTTGATAGAGTAAAAGTGATACGTTCTTAGTTCATGAAGGGAAATTGACACTATATTTGAATATCCAAAAAACATGTATTCATTTTGAAAAAATGTTGTAATATCATATAAAGGGTAAGGTAAATAAAAGGAGAGTTTTCTCAAGAATGTGTTATTAATATTTAAAAACATCAAATGCATTTCTTCTTCAAATGCATCCAATGATGAAATATATAATATGGATTGACTTTTTCCAGTTCATGGAATCCCACCTTGTAATTAATGTATTATAATGTCATATATTAGGATTATTATACTACTAGTACTGACCAATATGTATTCTTTTGATAGTGGAAAATTAATACACATGGGTATATCATCTCTTGGAGAGTCTTACACAGGAAGGTGACTTCATAGATAAAAGAGATTCCTCTCTAATGTGATGTTTTAGGACCAATGAATAAATCCTTAAACACATTAGAATAATGATATTATATTTTTATAGATAATAATTATAGTTATAGTGTCACCTCTAGAAAAAGTAAGGGTGTTGTAATAGTGGGGGTATATACCCAAATAATCATTATATTACGATTACCATATCATGTATAAAGTGATTTCTGTATGATGTTTAATTTATATAATATTTTTGATATTTTTATGTCAATAATTTAATTGGTAATGTACATATATTATTTATCATATGAAAAATTAATAATAGTTTCCAGGATATAAATATAAACTTAGGATATAATCAATTTAATTTTAGTCTTATATCCTTTGTTCTTGAAACAACAGACTGATTGGACACATATGATGTATGACTATTAGGTTTTGGGGGATCATCTTCACTGATACTTCATCTCATGATGTTCACACTTAGTGATATTAGGTAAATGATATCATGAGTACTAGTCCACCAATAGGAATACATCTTGTTTCATGTGTCAATTGTAATTTCTATATGTGAAAACATGTAATCGTCTAATGACATGAGATTATTATATGTGTATACTATTAGATCATATAATTTTTTGCAATGAAAAAACATTACATTATTGTTATTGATATGTTTCTTATGTATAGTGTCCTACTACTGGTAGGATGTTGGCTAAATAATCAAGATAGAATTTGTCTCTTTTTAAAGGAAGTGTTATGTTAGTTTAATTGGATTAGGATTGTATTACCTTCACCAAATATATTTTTCAAGGTAGAGCATGTTTTTTTTCCTATTATATCATATAAAAATAAAGTGATAATGAAATTTGACAAAAAGTGTGTATCCTAGTTTATGAGATATTGTGATTCAAAGACATTATTTTAAATATTGTGTATTCATAGGAAATATTGTCATTGCTATGAAATTTCGTTATCTAATTAGAGGACCTAAAGCTTTTATGGACAGCTATCCTTTTTTTGAATAATATTTACTACTATTGGGATAACGACTAGAGGGTCACACACAATCCTTGTTTAATTGTATTATATATTCAAATGAATTACACTTTACGACATGGTAGGAATCACTACTCGGGTCTGGGAGAGATTTGAATTTTTTATAACCACGATGAATAAATAAATTCATATTATTTAAGTTAGTGAATTATTTGTATTGAATTATTTATAATATTTCTTACCTAAAATAATTTTAATACATTAAAAAATATTTCATTAACAAATGTAATATTAATATTCAATGTTTTTCTAATATTTTTCAAAACGTCTTTCCACATGAACATAAATCATTCATCATATATCATAACTCTTGAAACAAAATTTTTTTTAATACACATTTCTAAATTTAATTATAGAATAACCTATAGAAAATAAAAATATTATCATAAATATATTTTCATTGTAAATAAAATCATCCATAGAATGAAAATGGTGGTATCATTCAATAATATCTCTAGTAAAGAAAAATTAACATCAATGGATGTGAAAATAAATGATTTTTTAAGTGTTCCCTTGAATTTTTCTCGAGGAAAATACAATTTTAATTTTGAAAACAATTATTTAAAATATAAATATTCCTAATATATTATGGAAATAAATTTACATAAAAATAATCATGTAAAATTGTAATATAATCTGTATATAATTTATCTGTCATGATTCTATGCAATTATTTTCATGATGAGTATTTTAAAATAAATATTCCATTAAAAAATTTAATAAAATTTTATAAAGTAATACATTTAGAATATTTTAAAAAGATTCATTTGAAACCATTTTATTGAAATTCAAATATGGTTGAAAATGAGAAAAAACACACATAGTGGCATGACCTTACCTACTGAGGACCTCTTGGATAGAAATAAGCTATCAATGACACCCCATGCTCAAATCCTATATCCTATGAGATGATTATATGTGCCAATTTTTTATATCACACACATGAGAGGAATTATTATAATGTACATTTATTCATACACAACCATATTGATATAGTAATATAGAGTTAAAAATAAAATTTAATATATTGGGAGTAGAAAATGTATAAACATACTCTTGAAATAAATTTATATCGAAATAAATGAGGAATGAAATTAAAAGAGGAAAAAATACGTGGAAAAATAGAAAATTTCTTCCAACATACCAAGAACTAGAACATGTGAATTGTTAGAGAGAGCCCAGCTCCGATCTCTAATGGATTCAACTTCATATGGCACTAGAAATAGAAATTTCCCCCTTGATACTAGGTTCTCCACTATCACTAAAAATACACTTATCATCAATATATGAAAAAACACATGTGAAATAAATACCTTTCTAGGGTGAGTATATACATACCCAATAGGCACCTAGAAATACAAAAACACAATGAACCAAGGCAGCGGTAATGTTCACACCATGACTGTCGGTCAATTAGGACATGATACCCAAACATAATAATTACCACTTCTATGTTATTCTCATAAAATATCCAAGAGTAATATATAGGGGATCAATATATATATATCCTATATATGAATGCTAAGATAATATATAGATCCTAAGGATCTATACAAATAAAGAGAATCATATGAAACCACATCAAGAACTGTGTTGTATGTCTACACAACCAAATATAATAAAGTGGAGGGCCCACCCCACACCACTAATCTTTATAGATGAGGGTAAATGATTACAATACCAGTCTATATGAGGCTTTATAGTTATTATAATCTAGGATAACTCACTCTTCAATCCATATAACTATGATAGTGATCATCCAGGAAGTCATACTCATGAGGAATTACATGTAGAAGATCATACTACACTCTTAAGATCATGATTATAAGATAGATGATATCACCAAAGGATAATAGTGGATAACATAAGCCAACTTTTGAATTTAAAAGATGTTGATACATATATAGAGAATCTCACTTGGGGAATTTGGGGTGTACCTACAACCCTAATAAGAATAACCCACTAGATTTAAAATCAATTCCCGTGCATTCTAGTCACATTGATACATTAAACCCCACCTATGGATGTAGATAAAATGAGATATAATCCCACCATAGGTAAAATGTTGTGATTCCCATACACGGTCCAAACTAATCACATATATGGGATCACATCCGATTCTCAAGATGCAATGTTTCACTGAATCCTCCTAAGGATCGACCAAGGGAACACAATGAACTAACATTGGTCAATACATCACAAAAATAAGAATCCTACTTTAATAATCTATCCTCATAATAAATATTCCAAAAAATTGTTTTCCATCACATTATACATTGAAAACCACTCAATGTAGGCTACTTGTGGCCCCATTCTGGGTTTGGAAGAGGGATATTGAAGATAAAAGAGTCTCTAAAGGGAGTACAATAATACCCTCCTATAGTACATGAAATTTCTTATGAGGATAAACCCTAAAGATATCCCATCATAAAACCCTGTGTGTATAAAAAAATTACATGGTGTGCACAAGGGTTCACATGTTGTTTGAACTCAACTAGACACTTGCACTTGTCCTCTCTAGTACACTGCTTTTATAAGAATTTCATCACACACAACTTGTATATGTAGTAACCGGTGTGTAAATCCATCCCAACCTGAGAATGTGTTTCATTAAGCCTTCCAGTGTACATTATATCAGGAATATGTACCTAAACCTTTGCTAGTTTACCTTGTTGTGCCCTTCAGTTCATTTAAAATAAGGGATCTAGTTGTGTAATAGTACACATCCAAGTCCAATTTCAACAAGAAATCTTTTATATTCCTTGACCAGATGGCCATGTACCTCTACTATGTTTGTACCCCTAGTATATGCCAAATAGACCTCAACAGTATTGATTCACGAAATGGTAGTAACACATGGACTCTGATCCTAATCTATAGACCATGTGATCAGATTTTTCGAATGAGAAACCTCAAAAATCCTCCTAAAATATCTATTTTTTCCAAAATATCCATAGATCAACTATTTAGGGTTCTATAAAATTTATAAAATGGTTTTAAAATACATAAAAACTCATAAATGGGAAATGGGATATAAAACCCATAAATATTCATACCTCATGTTATAAACAGCAATGCTTCGTATCCCTAGTGATGCCTGAAATCCATTGTACCTCAATCATGTCTTTATCACTATTTATGATGAGGTCCAACATGGCCTCCACGCTTAAACTATTCATCCTTTATCTATGGATCAAGAATTATCCCATATTATATTAATTGAAATAAAAAATTGTGGTCCATAAACTTAATTAATTAATCAAATGAATTAATCATCACATATGGAAATGGTCCACTTCCACCAAACACCCAACATCGAAAAGCATTATGTCATGACTAGGATAAACAATGTGTATTTAATGAAACCCTGGTCCATGATTTTTGATCTTATACCCAATTTTTGATATATTCATTGGTTTCCAATATTCATTGCAAGTGTAAAAATTTATACTTAATATTTTTAAAATAAAAACAAAATTCCTCTTAGGGCCCCATAATTCATCACTATATATGCTCCCAAAATCATAAATATTCTAAAATATAGAAACTTATAACCTGAAAAAAAAACTACCATTATAGTCTCCCCACCTTAGGGATTTTCATCATTAATATAAAAAAATCATACTCACATGAGAGGATACCATGCTCCAAACTAGGTATTGGCCTCCCTAAAGCTCCCATGGAGGTTCCTATGATGTAAAAAATAATAAATCCAAGTGATACAATTTTCGAAAAAGGTAATTGTATACCCATAACTAAAAATATACTGGTAACCATGAAAGATGAAATCCACTCTCAAAATCTAGCTCATCCTAGTTGACATCGGTTAATGAGCCCTGCACATAGGTCCCCAACTAAGACATGTATAATACATCAAACACCCATTATTATTTTATCAATAGGTTCATGTTGTATTCCACTTCACTAACCCAATGTATTAACTAGAAAAAGTTATGAAAAGTCAATATAATATCCTTTTGTGTTTTCCAAATTATAGTAATCCTCGACGAGGTGAGATCACTTGAAACACTTTATCTTTTTATGGAACCCCAAAGGCCACTATAAACTATCCTAAAAGGACGCATAACATTTCCCTACAGTATTCATAATCATCTAGAATATATCCAACCTCTAAAAACATTTATAGAACAAAAACAAGGATAAAATGTTCTTTCTCACGCAACATTTGACAATTACAGTGGTGACCTGATGGTTATCCCATTCATGGATTCAATTTGTACTACCCTAATGTTGGAGTGGAAATTGTTGCGATACAAAAAATCAAATGAGGGTAGTTGATCCACGATGATTTGTCCCTGAACTAAAATGATATCTCAAATCATGTTATCTAGAGCGTGAATGGTCCACTTAATTTGTCCATTTAACTGGGGTAGAAAATCCATGCTCAAAAAAATTGTGTCCCAAATATCTTGAATCCCCTCTGTATTTTTAATGTAATATGATAATCAATGTATAAAATTATAATTGACATAATTCCATTAATTCATAATTCCTCCAACATGTAGAGGGTTCAGATACACCCCACTAATCAAAACTATCATATTTCTTGGAAGTGTTCAAAATTGGAGAGTTAGTTTAAAAAAACTCATATTGCATCCTAACATATCCTTGACCATGGAAAACACATCATGAAAAATACAATGCCTCCACCCAATTTCCACAATCATTTAGGCACATTAGTCATCGTCTACTATTTGGTGAGAAATAAAGATCTAAAATAACAAACAAGATTCAAAAACATTGTCCACTGAACCTAATAAAATATGATATTATTTTAAATAAACTTATCTTTGAAATATTTATAAGTTCTAGAAACCTCCTAATCACCTCATATCACTATGTGAAAAGTTCAATTTTCCATCGTTTGAAGGATGAAATACTCCTCCCCATATGAAAATACATAATAAAAATGTCCACTGGTTATCTTTTAATGAAGTACCTTGAAAATAACATCTCCATGTTGTGCCGCCCTAACTCTGGGATGAAGTTGAGGGGTAACAAATCTCAATTTGAGATAAACTACCTCATCCATTACCTTTTCCACTATCACTCCAATACTCAAGTGGACATAACCTAAAATGTGGAAATCCATAATCTATAAAATTCTGAATAGATGTTTCCCATTACTATAGTACTCTCATAAAATGACTAAAATCATCTTATAGTCTGTCACGTACTCTATCACTGATTCTGAGAACATGTGGTTGTAAACAAAGATGAATTCCAAAAACTAATCAATGAAGGGAAAATGAAATGATTCTTATGGGCCATAAACACTATTGTTGAATCCAACATCCAAAAAGTTATCAACACAAAATTAAACTGAATGTTGCCTGAAACACATACCAATGTATTCATTGATTCTTGAGAGTAGATAGTCCTCCCAAAATTTAGCATGGTTTCGGTTATGTCAATCCAATGGGTATCTTTTGGAGGATCTAGATAGTTTTGATGTTCTATATAATCTTCTGTTTAATCAATACAATGAGATCCTGGGATCCATTCTGAGTGAGAAGTAAATTTTTGATTCCTTAATGCACTTAATCCCTGATAGCATGTTGGGTCAGAATGTCTCCCAAACTTATGTTTCTAAAGGCTCCTAGGATATTTTGAAAGTAGTAGTGATTGGTTACTTTCAATAATTCTTTCATGGTGGTAACCTACCCCGTTTCACTTATGCTACCATGTTTTTTATTCTACCCAATACCAAGAACATGTCATCAATATTACATTATTTCCCTATGAGTATGTATAGTGTACCATATAAGATTCTAACGGGCATCCTCAACTCCAAAGGGGATACTCAAATACCCTAGTGGGTCTTGTTGGAACAACATGGTTTCTTCATGGGATGATCTTTACTTCAGGTTATTGGGATGGCCCAAGAAATGGTTAGAGATATTAATTTCAAAAACTAATGGTCAAAATTCCCCATGAAGCTTGATATGAACAAGTAATATCATCATGATGAATGGATCTTCATCAATAAGATGTTGGCATATATGAGGTTTTATTTTACGAATATTGATATCATGGTTTACTGATTTATCTCTACATGGATTTATGATAACTTCATATGAATATCATATGACATATTTTAATCAAAATAGGGCCTAAGATAGGGGTAACTAATCTCCCCGAGACCATTCATCATTGTGCAAGATTTTCTAGGCTGTCGTATCTAGAGGTGCATTAATAATGGGGACATTATTCCCAATCATGGAAGGAGGGATGAACATGTTATCTACCACAACTTATTTTAAGATGATACTATTATATTCATGAAATCATTGAGATAATCCTTATAAGGCTAGGAAAATGTGTTGGAGGATTACTGTCATTGGAGTGGACATATAATCAATAATGACAAGAGTTACATTTATATTTCCATAACACATATTTCTAGTCAAGAGGTTTCTATGATGAGAATTCTCAGTACTTCATCTGCAATCTCATTGGTTCATTGGGGGTAGGTGATGTTTATTTTTGGAATCACAGTTAGGGTGGGGGGATTATATTATTTCCTTGGTTATCGGTCATTTAAATATCATCTATGTAATAAAGATATTTCCCTCCTTATATCAGAGAGGTCATTGATAAGGAGGATCCGACTCAGTTTGAATGCATTGAAATGTGTTCAGATCCGGATTGTTGCATCTTCACTGCCTCACCCATCGGGTTCCTTTACGTCCAAAGAATTTCATCATATTAATAACATCCATATCCATGCAGATACCTAGGATGAGGTCCTATTGGATAAAATCATCCATACTAAAACATAAATATTTTCCTTGCGAATTAGGAAAGGGGTAGTCCCAATGGACTAAACTATCAAGTGGTTTGACATTGATGTTGTCCCTAGATGTGTGTTGAAAATTACATAGCAAGGAGAGTACCAAGAATCTATTTGTTGAAAGTGAGTGGTCCCAAGATGTATGTAAGCTATTAGGGGATTTCTAGACTATATCTTATTCCATCATGGTGTATTTCTTCTTCCTAGAGAGATTGTTTGATATGTCAGGTTCACATGGATCAGAGAGGCTGGCACGCATAGTGGTAATTCATGTGGGATGCTGGTGCCTTTGGTAGGTGAGAAACAAATACCTTCATAGAGAGAACACCATTACAGTACACTATATCTGTGTTTATATGTAGAATATTCTTGTTGTTATGGACAGGGTGGTTCCCATCTAGAAGGAGTATCACACCATTCTTCAATTTAAGGTAGTGTCTCCTGATGTATCATCAAATATACTCAATACAATGGGGAACTAGATCAGGTGTTTACATCCTTTCAAGGGTTTAAAGATCAATACTAATGGTTCCTATGCTTAGGGGTCATGAGAAGAGTTGGGGGGTTTTTTAAGAATCCTACAGTTCAGTCTACATGGATTTCATGGTCATAATGGGTATGGTAGCATCAATTTAGGAGAAAGCGATTGCGATGGTCAAAGGGCTCAAGATTTTCGGTCAGAAGGGCCTAGTTATTCGTGATATTGAAATTGATTCTTTATTGGTTTATAAATCCATTCTTGGAAATGGGGTGACTCCATGGGATATCATCTACATTTTTAGAAGGTGTCAGATAATTCTCAACAATAACACTATGATCGAACACACCTAGTGTGAGTGAAACAAGGTTGCATATTACATAGCCTCCCTTGACATCCTTGGGTCAGAAGATGCTTTTTTCATACTATGGATAGCTTGAAGCCCAAATGGGTGAACCAGATTAGGGGTATTCCATGGAGATTCATTATCTCATACCTCCCTATCATGCTGGTGTAGAGTAGGTTTGTGATCCTCTTTGTTTTTATTGTCATATTCTTCATTGAATAAACAATTATAATAGCGGGTCATAAGTGAACACACCAGGTCTAACCGGCCCTTTTTCTAAAGACTCTTGAAACCATACATATATGGTGTCATCAAATATAATATGTAAAAAATGGGCCACACATAGTAGAAGATGATGTTGAAAACACTATTTATAGGGAGTAAAACATAGAACACCCTGTGAGAAAACATTCTTGTACCTCACCTATTTCATAGGAAATGGATGCTCAGGGAACACATTGCGCCAAGGATTATACAATCCCACTATAAAAATACATTGTATCCTTATATAAATGATTCCATCCTTCACAACATGAGATTCATCACCCATTAAGAAAACAGATGTACTCCTGAAATTAGTATACTATAACCCATACTGGTAAAAATTATGATGGTTGTGGAAGGTAATCAATTTTTGTGTTCCAAGGAATCCAATGTAGGGAATAGACACCTACTATGAAAATAATCTTAATATAGATCTGATATCCTAATAGTCCTATGATATTACAAGTTGAGGTGTAATCATTGCTCCTACTTTTCACGATATTATGAATACAAGGGCTGAGAAAAGGAACCACTAAAATCATTTGGTCTTTAATAGGGGATTAAATTCGTCAAATGTGGCTTATGTATAACCAAAAAAACTATAAATGGAGCAGAAATAACCCATGTAAAACATCTAACCACATTCCTTTCTACCAGGTCACAAGATGCTATATCTTAAATATATCCTTTCACATTACAATCTCTTAACAAAAACTATGGACTACAACAATTCCTAGCACATCGAATCACATATAACACAGAATTAGAATGAACTCATCTTCCACACCTCAACACTATCAAAAAATTTCACCACTAACTCAGCTAAATTATTTTGGATTTTTTTCAAGATATTTTATTGGTAGGGGATGTGTACTTCTTCATTATTCACCCAAATACACATAAAAATCCCCAATATAGAGCTCTATAGACATCCCCATGTCACTCTAGATATGTCTTTCTTCTTGAACCACCACTAAGAGGGGTCAAATCTATGTGTGAAATTCACACTATATGCTTATCATGGTACTCTACTACCTAAAAATGGTTTCAATATCACCATGAATGATGGGATGTCTCTATCTATATAACCCATGTTGTGTAATCAACATTGGTACACCATCAACAAGTATAAGAATAAAAAATTACATCTCCACAATAATGACATGTTTCTTGAACAAACATTTGAACAGTCATGGTCTGAATGAAAGAAAAAATAAACCACTTCATTCAACCAATCCTCTATAAACAGAGGAAAGAGAACCCCATGATAGCTTAGGATCCCATAATTTCAACTCATGTATCTCACTAAACATTCATGTATCTTAACATGACCCAGATATTTCCCTATAACAATCAGCATATGGATGATCAACCATCAGACCCACTTAAGGATACTATCACCACTTAAAATTTTTATCCCCACTCTATGACCATCTATAGAAAACACTATTCTCAAGTGTAAATGCTTCCCAATCACCTCTTGAAATATTTTACATTACTAGTATGTGAAATGGTCATCGTAGTAAGAAATAATCATTGATGAGACTGAATGGAGTTAAACTACATACTAAAAATAGAGGTGTCCCATGCTCTCTATTCATTTCTACTCCTGAATAGGTATGATGCGGTCCAGCATAGTGAGTCATTATATGATCACCCATATGGAATCGTGTTCTCTAGAGTTATGTGTTAATCACTTCATAATGTTCATGGGTATCACATCCCACATCCACTTTAGAACATCAAGAGTTTGAGCAAAGCCCACATGAATGTGATTCTCATATTTCACTTTCTGACAAGTAAGGACTCTGGAGACAATCTCTACAAACCCATTCTTCATCATTGTCCACAAAAACTAACAATGGAAGTCCTACTGAATCATTTCCACACAAGGATGTAAAACCAAATGAAATGTATGAAACTATCTTATAACCTCCTCCTGTAATGTAATAGGTACCATCATGCATCTTACGAAAATAAATACATGCTCCCCACCTTTATAAAATACTTTGGTAAAATTATTAAATTATATCATGATATGATTATGATGTTCATATAATAATTATTTACCAAACAGTTCCCGTTAAGGAAGTATTAAATAATAACATGAAATGATTGGGAAGTTCATATGAATTTTGAAATGGATTATATGTACCAATAATCAATTAAAATATTTGTATGGATTAATAAAATCCATTTAGAAAATTATAAAATTATAACATGAAAAAATTGGGTAGATCATATGAAAATGGTTTACCAAACAGTACCTCTAAAAGAAGTATTAAATTATAACATGATAATATTGGGAAGTTCATATGAATTTTGAAATGGATTTCATGTACCAAAAATAAATTAAAATATTTTTATGGTTTATTATGATTGTGTAAACATATTTTTGGGCATTCCAAAAGAAACTAAATATTTATGGTAAATTTCATACCAATATAGAATGATTTATTTCTGGTGACTAAAATAAGCACCTACATATTTTCAATTATGAATCATTTTTACTAGTCATCAAGATAAAATATATTAAAATTATAAATACATTAGAAGCATTATACGATAATGTAATTAAGAAAATTGATTGAAAATCTATCTTCTATAATGGAAAACATAAACCCTAACCTTGCATTTATGAATAATGTTTCTTATTTCATGGTATTTTTGTATACTATTGAATATCATATCAAACATGTGCTAAATTATATTTTAATATTGTATCTTTATAAGAGTGTGATTGTCGCATGGCTAGTATTAACTATGGGGTTGGATAAATATAATAAAATACATTTTTATTATGGTTAGTGCATGACTTCCCAAAAAAATATAAAAAATAGGTGGGTTTCTAGGAATTTCTAATAAGTGAGGTATTATTTGGAACATCACTTATCCAAATTTTGTGAATAAAATAGTTTTCATAAAAAATAGATACTCTTAAACTATATCTAATAATTTAAACCTCATGGAGAAATCATCCCTCTCATTACTAAAAAAAAATTAAATGATGGGGATTCCAATGATCTTTTACTCATATTAACCTTAGATATTTCAATATACATTGTTTTTTAGTGGGTCTTTCCAAGTTACAGATTATTATACCCACATTTCAATTTCCCCATAGTTCCTCTTTTCCCTTAACTTAGGGTATCTTTGGTAGAACCCTAGATTAAGGGTAGGCCTGAATGTATTGTTTCTATTTATATTAAGGTCTATGGTTGATTCATTTGGATTATTCCTTTATTTATTACATGGTTATCTAACATCCACATTGGTCTCAGGTAAGTTCTTCAATCATTTTATAATAAAAATATTTTTTATTTGATTCCTAAACCTTTCAAATTTTTAGTCATTTGAGTTAGAATTTATATTGAACATATTTTTTTAAAAATCTTTAGTTTTAATGGTTTATTTTAAAATTTCAAACCCAAGTGTTTCAATGCCAATGTTTTCTTTTAAGAATGTATATACTTTATGTGTTTTCCAAAATGTGTAAGAGGGAATATTTCACAATAAATATTAGAGATTAAAATGATTATTATGAATTATTTAATTTAGTAATTTATTTTTTTGGAATTCTGTTTTGTTTTGTTATATCAAATTTTTAATTTATTTTTAATTTTTTTAATTGGAATTTATTGTATTTCATAGAATGGGGTGAATTATTCATTTTCCATAGTATTTCATAATTCCATATCTATATTTATATATATGAATGTCATATGTATCTATATAATTAAATGTATCTATACATATATATAAACATTTATTTATTTATATATTTGTAAATTTCAATGAATACCTTTCTCTAAAACGTAGTATCGAAACTTTTTCCCCAATTTCATAAAAAATTCTAAAAGTTCTTTCAAAACATTTTTTCCTCAAGCATTAATTAATGGGGTATTTGGTATATTGGAAATGTGGGTTGATGATTAATTTTGAATTTTAGATGGTATTGAATAAAAGAAATATTTTTTTCTTAAGTTTTTAAAAGTTTCACCTATTATGTACAAGTTATTACATTTCTATAAATAATGAACAAGATTCATAGAAGCCCATTTTCATTCATTATAAGGAATCATTACTGTTACTAAAATGGGTTTATTCACATTGATGGGTTTATGGAGGTTTGATGAGTGGGTTTTTATATATTATATGGATCCTTAGTTGATATTTTTAATGAAATAGATACCTCACCACGAATTTTTCGAATTTTCTATAGATCCTAGGTGTCTTGGTGGGGGATAATATATGGTTACTATTTAGTCCTGATTATACATAAAAAATCTAGAATGGTAATGTAGGATATAGATGTATACCACAAATGAGGATGTCATAGGTAAATTGGTTAGATATGGACATCAAAATTTATTTATATGACAAAATATGGCACCAAATTGAGTATCTTAGCTTATCATCATGGGTTTTTTAGGAATTTCCCATGATTACATATTTTTTATTATTTCTATTGTACTAAACTATTTTTTTCTTCTATTTCATTTTTAATTTCTAATTTGGTTTCTTTTTCATTTTAAATGGAATTATTGGTTTCATCCATTTATCTTGTAACTTTTTTTCTTTATGGGTTCCTTAATATATGGTTATAAAGGTTTTTTAAAGGGTATTTTCATAGAAGTCTTTTAAATAGATATGAATAGTTTAAATGTTTCCCTAATATTTTATTAATGTTTCAAATAATATATTCCTATAATGAATATAGTTCTTTAATAAAAACCTATATTTTCTACCATTATGTTCAAACTAGTGTATATGGCATATTTTGGGGAAAGAAATGCATAAAATCATTGTATCTTTACTATGATTTTTTCTGACACCATACTTATTCCACTCATCATTGATAAAATTGTCCTATTTTGTATGTTCTTTTTTGTGTTCTTGTGGGGTATATGAGTAGTTTTTTCTGGTGGATGGAGGGTTTCCAATATGTCAGAAGGATATTGTATCAACCATTTCGGTTTCAGGTTTGTATCATGGTAGTATCATTATTTTGTCTAGTTTTATGGATATTATTTATTAGATTATATTTTATTTATATGAATAGTTGGATGTAAATTTTTTATTATGAATTATTTTTAGTTATATATTTTAGATCATGTTTTTATTGCATTGAGGTCTAATGTATAGATTCTTTATGTCAGAATTATTTTAAAATTGTAATACTTCCTTTTTGTCACTTATTTTATAAAATAACAACCAATGATTGAATTTAACTCCCTAGAAATTTTTTTTATACCAAGAGGGTCAAGAATGAACCTTGAGTATGATAAATTCAAGGTCAACTGCCCGTTTCTGGGGTGAAATGGAGTTGGTTTGTGAACAAATTTAATTTCAACCATGATATTAATGGTTTAGTTTTTCTAGAGAATTCCCTCATTATATGGAAATTTTTCTACATGGGAGAAATAATCATTATATTTGGGGAGGCTTTTCATGGGTAGGTTTATGATCAGTACATCTTTTTGTGAATATTATGTTTCAGTATGATGTTTAGATTTAATTATTTAATTAAGAGTATCTACAATGGTTTCAAGTGTGTTTAGTTCATAAGGATGATATTATTTTCTTTTCATAAGATTTATATGTGTTTTGTTAATAAAATGTTAGTATAATTGGAATCATTGGTCTACCACAAATAGACTTGAAAACAATTTGGAGCCAATGTGTAAAACCGTGCTTAACATATAGTGGTCATTTTCATGATTGAAATAGGATTCCCAAGACCATATGGCCATGTTATGAATAACCACTAGTCCCTATAAAGGAAATTTTCTACATTATGTATTCTTCCAGAAATTAATTTTCATTATAATTTATTGATATGGATATTAGATTCAAAATGGAAGATATTTATTCACTGACAAACTGATTTTTAAATTAGACATTGGAATTTGGAAAGTTAAAGTTATATTAAAAGTGGTTTGAGGCATAAATATATTTGATTTATTATTTAAAGGAACATGTTGAGTTTTAAAATGGTTTCCTATTGATTTAATTGGGTTTGAAATTAATATTATTGGATTTATATTTGTTTTTAATGAAGGGTATTCATTTATTTTTGTTTCATTAGTTTTTATTTTGTAATTTTTTGAAATTTTGTGTGAACTTATTTTAAATATGAATTAAATTTTATCTATACATTTTTTAGCTTGAATTATTATTGATTAATTGTTATACTGTATTGATATTTTAAAAATTCTTCTCATAATGGTCCAAAATAATAATAATATATATCTATCCTATAGTTACATTTCCTTTATTCCATTAGTTTACTCTACCAAACTCAGAAAATAGTAGTGTAGTTCAAATCCTATAACTTTTTTATATATTGTAGTGGTTGATCTCTTCTAGATGGTATAGAGTGGATAGGTGAATTAGTTAGATATTTATGTCCTTGAGATCACCAAAATCCTTGATAATGGAAACTGCCTTAGGTGTTTTTAAGGAATTATGTTTTCATCAGTGATGGATTTTCATTAAAAATAACATATAATGTGTATTGATGTGTGAGTTCATTAAGACCACATTCATTAATTGGTTTCTTTATGCAGAATCATTGGTGAAACAGATGGTGGATATTATAGATATCTATTATGACCAATTGATTTTTATGGGGTACATTAACCTATATAATGATTTGATTCCCTATTCTCTAATCATGGTGTTTTAGTATTCATTGGAGGATCTTTTCTAATGATGGTTCTTCTCACATGATTTAGTGAATTAATTCTTCCTTGAATGATGGTTTTGTTTATAATGTTGTTGGATGAGACTTATATAGTAGATTGGGTCCATTGATGGAAATCTACGAGGGATGAAAGGCATGTTCCCTATATTTCTAATGAATTTTAACCATTTAGTGTTGAGTGGAAATTGATGTAACCCAATAATAAGGATTATTCTACCTTTTTATTTGTATCTACAAAAAATAAAATTCTAGTCATATCTTAAACATATGGTCATTTTTTCATCCCATACCCTCTTTTGATAAAGTTCCAAGGACCTATCATCATTTTGTAAAACTAGGTCACCTACATATATTCACTGGGATGCGATATTAGAAATAATTATAATAATTTCATCCTATATTTGGAATCATAGAACCAGTTTTTTTAATATTACATGGTAAACAATTTTATACCTTCACTATCATTTATTTATTTTTCTTTAGGTGTTTCTCATCATTAAACATTAGGTATTTTGGGTCAATTTATTAATTTTTTTTGAAGTGATGGGAATCTTTTTGAATTATATATTGTGTCTAAAATAAGGTGGTATGTTTTAGATCATTTAGTTGGAGGCCTCTTACATGAAATGTGATGGACATTTAGTGTTCTAATTTGTTAATCCACTATGCTAGATTAATATTATAATGTTGTGGAGAACCATTATGATTGTTATATTTTATATCCCCTTTTGTATTTTTTAGGTGTGACTTGTGTAATTGAGATTAATTCCTAGTGTGTGATAACCTTTTAGAAAATGATATAACTAGAAGTAATCATTTTGGAGGTTCGTTATTTCATGTTGAGGGACTATGTTTTTTTTTGTGTAAAATTAAATTCAGTTGGTTATTATTGTAATAAAGTGTTTTAGGGGGGTCAATTTTCACACCTATAACATTTATTTCCTTAATAATTTATTTATTTATTGGTTTTGGACTTTTCACATTAGTTTTTGGTCGAGTTTGTGAAAAATATTATATTTTTAGAGTATTTTTATAGGGGCATATTTTTAAAATGATTAGTTGTAACCATACAGTATATCGTTCAATGGCGTGTAATTATTAACTAAAACATTTTCCATTGATTTGTATAGTTTCAAAATATCTACAGTTATATCACACATCATTAGAGGTGATTCAAGTAAGGGGTTCATGGTAAGTGAATTTTTTGGTAAACAATTTATCTAACACTATTTTCATACATTGTTATTTTCCAAATATAAGCCTCTTAATTAAAAACCCCAAAACATCCCACCAATCTTCTCTCATGATTAGAATATAAGAAGGGGATTTAAATCCACCAGACATTTTAATCCCAATATATTTTTTAGGATACTATATTTATTTATTGGGGGTTCCTTAAATGGTATGTCTAATAATCTGTCCATTTTTCCTTCTTATTTCATATTTTCTTTTCCATTGTGTCTCTTGGGGAACCAATGTTCTGCGATTGATGTTATGCATATTTTCTCTTATATATTGGGTGTTGGTTTGTTCCTTTGGCGATTCTTCTTATTACCATTTTATCAAGTATTCCCTTAGACTCGTCGTGGTTTTCCAATCCTTTGAGATTGGTAGGATACCTATTGTTGTACTGATCATGTGTTAATCATGTTTTAATGTTCCCAAATATCTTTACTATTAATTGATATTGATCTTCATTGCACATCTTGATAATGATCTTTATTCTCAATAATAGCTAAACATCATGTTTTTATAATAATAATGCTTATAGATGTTGATTACTCTCTTTATTATTTACAAGTCTTATGCATGATCACAATTCTCACATATATTATCACACCTTTATATATATGATTCACATTCTCTTACTCTTTAATGATTAACCTTAATCCATATTCTGCATATCACTGTCTTAGTTCAAATACAGATATTTGTCCAAGTATGCAGACACCGTGACCAGACACCGTGAAGGACTCACCGTGACCAGACACTGTAAAGGACACACCGTGAACCAGACACCGTGACCCGATACCGTGAAGGACTCACCGTGAACCAGACACTCTGACCAGACACCATGAAGGAATCACCATGAACCAGACACCGTGACCAGACACCGTGAAAGACTCACTGTGACCAGACACCATGACCAGACACCGTGAATCTCACACCGTGATGCTCATACCGTGAACCACATATCGTAAACAAGACACCGTTTCCATAATCACTGTGACATTGTTTCTTATCTTTTTTTCAATATTATTTAAATAATGATAATGGTCATATTTGTTGTTTTTAATACAATTAATGTTATTTAATGATAGTTGTTGTCATGTCAGGAAACTGTATCACGTACCTATGAAAAGGGAATCATTACTACTACCAGAACTCGTGGAATATAAGAAATAATGAGATGCAGTACATGTGAAACTAGTAATAAGAAACAAGAAACAATAAGAAGAACTTACATACACCCGAGTGCACTGTGCTGAACAAGAAGAACAATACAGAACAAGAAGGGGATTGCATTTCTTTCAGCGAACTCTCATGAGTGAAATCCAATACTGCTGAAGAACCCACGATGAATCAAGATATCTTTCTCACTCCTAAAGAAGACATGCTAAACAACGACACACTGTTTTTCAACAGAAAAACCAGAGAAGGAATCAGAAGCATTCCTGCTGAATCCAACGAGTCCAGAGATATATTGATAATCACTAGAGCTTTCTAAACTCTAATCTATCATCTCTACATGATTTATTTATTAACTTTCGAGTAGTGTGGTGTACTCTGTGTATCTTTACACACACTATCTCTTAAACTGAACTGGAGGATATCAAACTCCTCACTCAAATTCTCTTTACTTCTTTTTACCCATTTCAACTGTGGAAGGGGTATTTGTGTGACCTGGTCTTTGTTTTGTCTCCCACGAAGAATAGTGGCAGAGGTCCCTGCGTGGCCTGGATGGTTTTGTAAAACTGTTGTTAACCCCGATCCAGGGTGTGGATCAAATTTATATATATTTCAGAGGACTAAGTCTCGGCTTGAGACTGATCCTTTTATTATATCTATTGTGCATCTTTTATTTATGTTTAAATTATACTACATATATCTTAATTATTCTGCTGCTATTACTTTGAAATAAAAAACTATTTTGAAGCTACATTGATAGCTAAATTAGGAAGTGTTTACATTTATTGTAAATCAGTAGGTTAGCTTCAAAAGTTAGTTTGATCATGTTGTTAAATTAACTGAGACATAATCAATCTTTGAGAAGCTAAGTGAATATTTACAATCTATATAAATTCCCTACAGTTTAACTTATTTTATAAATCGGGGGATTTTATCTTGACAATATTTTAACAGAAATTTTAATTGGAACTCAATTCACCCCCCTCTTAAGTGTCCACTCCAACCAACATTTGGTATCAGAGGTTTAGTTTTTGTTCGAAGATTTTTTAAATACTCTGTTTTTTCAACTATGATTTTAGTTGCATCTTTAATCACCTTAAATTTCTGTTAGTTCTAAATTTTTATCTCTTTGAATTATATTTCTAAAATCTACTTATGGATAATAGACTAGAGGGTGCTGCTACTAAAAGGCCACCTTTCTTCAATGGTACAAACTATGATCAGTGGAAACTTAAAATGAAAATTCATTTATAAGGCATAGGTTTTGATATTTGGAATGCCATAGAATCAGAATATAAAATTCCTACTACTCCTAGATCCACTTTGTATGAACCTACAGAGACTGCTTACAAAAATAATTGTAAAGCCCTGAATGCCCTATATTGTGCCTTAGGAGATGAAGAGTTTAACAGAATTTCTTCTTGTAAAACTGTTTTTGAAATTTGGGATACTTTGGGTGTTCCTCATGAATGAACAAACAATATTAATGAAATTAGATTAAATACTTATACTATTAAATATGATAATTTTAAAATGAATACTGATGAACCCATTTCTGATATGTATCTCAGGTTTATTGAGATAGTCAATACAATGAATTCACCTGGAAAGGTTGTTCCAGCAAAGGAACAAATTATGAGAATTCTGTGATGTTTACCAGGCCGATGGATAGGCACATCTGTTTTAATTAGAGAGTAATGTGACATTGCTGCACTACCTGTCAAAGAAATCATTAGTAAGCTTATGATGTATAAGGAAGAACTCAAGGTGAATGAAGAGGAATATGATGAACCTAAGAGGAAATCAATGGCTTTCAAGACTACTGCTTCAAAGAGGAAGGACAAAGATAAAGCTCAAATACCTACTGACAGTTCAACCAGTGAAAATTCAGACTTTGATAGTGATACTAAAATGGCTCAGATAGCCAGAAGGTTTAAGAAATTTTATAGGAAGAAGAAATTATTCAGAAAATCAAATTACAAAGGAAATTATTACAATAAGGGACATTGGAAGAAGGATTGAAAAAAGCCAGATGAATGTGATGAAGTTGTCTGTTATGAGTGCAAAAGAAAAGGACACATTAAAGAAGACTTCAAAAAGATCAAATTCAAGAAGAAATCTGATTACAATGATAGTAAGTACAAAAAAGCTATGAAGGCTACCTGGAGTGCTTCTGAGGATAACACAAGTGAATATGAAATGTATGATTCTGAAAAGAATCGTGCCAACATGTGTTTCATGACATACACATCTGAGGTAACCTTAGATACTCCCGTTTTAAATTCTTATTATTCTGAAGATAGTGCAGAATCTGATTCTGATTTTGAAAACATGACTAGTGAGGAATTGTTTGAATATATCAACATGCTGGAAGAGACATGCAATGAACTTAAGGATAAATACAAATCATTAAAGAAACAGCATGCTCTCACTATTACTTTTAAAACTGAAATTACTATTGAAAAAGAGAATAATGCTCAACTGTTAAAGGAGAACACCAAACAGAAAATGCCTAATGATAAACTCAGAAAGGATTTAGAGAAATTAACAAATGGAAAGGATACACTAACTCAAATGCTAGGAAAGCAAGTTTCACCAATATACACTACTAGAATAGGCTAAAAAACCTAGACAGAGACAGATTACTAGGAATGGATTTATTCCTAAATCTGGATAGAATACAGCTATTTCTAGCTCTGGACATTCATATGATTCAACTAGTTATTCACATAGTTATAAATCAAATAGAGTTTATCGTTCACAATATTTTTACTCTGTAAATTATATGAGACCCATAAGACAAATTTGGGTACCGAAAGCATTGATTTCTAACCTGTCTGGACCCAAGAAGATCTGGGTACCAAAATATTTTCCTATCTAAATTTGTTTTGTAGGAAACCTTCTTGAAGAGTTCCCACAAGAAGACATGGTATTAGGACAATGGATGTTTAAGACATATTTCTGGGGATTACTCATGCTTCAAGAGTTTAATAAAGGTTGATGGAGGCTTTGTCACCTTTGGTGATAATTCTAAAGGGAAAATCATCGGCCTAGGCCAGATTGGTAACACTGAATTAGTATTAATTTCTAAAGTTTTATTTGTTGATGGACTTAAATATAATCTGTTAAGTATTTCTCAGTTATGTGATGATGGTTTTAATGTTAAATTTGAAAATTATTCTTGAAATGTTTTTAATTCTAAAAATGCTTTAGTATTTTCTTCCCTGTGAAATGAAAATGGTTATGCTGTTGATTTAAATTCATTAGCCATGCAAAATATTACTTGTTTAAATTATTTTCATAGAGTCTTGGATTTGGCACAAAATATTAGGACACTGCAATATACAGTCACTTAGAAAACTTACTAGGAAAAACATAGTGAGAGACCTACCCAAACTTGAGTTTCCAAATGACAAAGTTTGTAATCCCTGTCAAAAGGGAAAGCAACAAAAAAATATCTCTCAAACCAAAGAAATAAGTTTCAACTTCTCAACTTCTCAAGTTGGTTCACATGGATTTGTTTGGGCCATCTAGAGTTTATATCTTAAATGGGAAGCACTATTTCTATGTCTTAGTAGATGACTTTTCTAGATATACTTGGGTATACTTCTTAGTTCACAAAAGTGAAGCTTGTTCTTACTTTTCTAAATACTCCAAATCTGTAGAGAACCTTAGTGGAATTACAATTAAACTATAAGAAGTGATCATGGCCATGAGTTTGAGAATAATGAATTTGAATCCTATTGCTCACACAATGGCTATAGTCATAAATTTTCTTCCCCTAGAACACCTCATCAAAATGGTGTAGTAGAAAGGAGGAATAGAACCCTGCAAGAAATTTCCAGAACCATGCATAATGAATATAACCTGCCTATTTATTTTTGGGCTAAAGCTTTAAATAATGCTTGTTATATTATCAATAGAGTCTTGATCAGACCTGTTCTTAAGAAGAACCCTTATGAGTTGTGGAACCATAGGAAACCTAAGGTTAACTACTTCAGAGTCTTTGGATGCAAAGTCTTTATTCTTAATACCAAAGATAATCATGACAAGTTTGCATCCAAGAGTGATGAAGTAATTTTCCTTGGTTAATCTATTTCTAGTAATTCCTATAGAGTTTTCAATAAAAGAACCAAGTGTGTGGAAGAATTTGTTCACATCAAGTTTGACGAAACTGATCCACATGAGCCTAAACCCTCTCATGAAAATCTTGAAGAAGATTTATCTGTTCTAGACCTTAATGAAAAATCAAATGAACCTGCTATAAAGACTACCAGTTTTGGAAATTTTCCAGAACCTGCTTCTGTTGATTCCCAACCTGTTGGTGAACCTGAATTTTCTAGTCCTACCATTACTAGATCAACTAGAATTCTAAAGAAGCATCCATTAGATGCTGTTGTAGGAAATCTTGATAGAGGGACACAGACTAGAGCTTCTCTTAGAAATCAGGTTGAACATCAGGGCTTCTTATCACAACATGAACCTAAAAACATTGATGATGCTATTAATGATGAAATTTGTTTAATTTATATGCAATAATAACTCAATCAGTTTGAAAGAAATAAAGTTTTGAATCTTGTTGAAAGACCTAAGGACACTTTCACAATAGGAACAAAATAGGTGTTTAGGAATAAAGTATATGATTTTAGAAATATAGTTAGAAATAACGCTAGGCTAGTTGCACAAGGCTATAGTCAAGAAGAAGGTATTGACTAGGAGGAGACTTTTCCCCAGTAGACAGATTAGAAGCTATTAGTATTTTACTTGCTTATGCTGCACTTCTAAATTTCAAACTATATCAAATGGATGTCAAGAGTGAATTCATAAATGGATATATTTCTGAGGATGTTTTTGTTGAATATCCACCTGGATTTTCAAACCCTCATTTTCCAAATCATATTTTCAAACTATGAAAAGCTTTATATGGTTTAAAGAAAACTCCAAGAACTTGGTATGATAGATTAAGTACGTTTCTAATTTCTAAAGGTTTTACAAATGGAATAGATGATTCTAATATGTTTATAAAACTAATTTCTAAAGATGTTTTATTTGTACAAATTTACGTAGGTGATATTATTTTTGGATCTTCATAAACTACATTATGTACTGAGTTTTCTAAAATGATGAAAAATGAATTTGAAATGAGTTTAATGGGTGAACTTAAATTCTTTCTTGGTTTTCAAATCATTCAAAATGATTATGGAATTATTTTAACTCATATTAAATATAATAGAGATCAACTAAAACGTTTTGGATTGGAGAGCACATAAAGTAGTGACACTCCCATGAGTACCACCTCTAAGATGGATCTTGATGAAAATGGATAATCTGTTGATCAAACCACTTATAGAGGAATGATTGGAAGTCTACTCTACTTGACTAGTAGTCGTCCTGATATTATGTTTAGTGTGTGTATGTGTGATCCTTTTCATGCAAACCCTAAAGGGTCACATTTAAATGATTTAAAGAGAATTTTCAAATACCTCAAGCATACTCCCAATTTAGGATTGTTCTATCCCAAAGGACAATAATTTGAATTAGTTAGTTACACTAATGCTGACTTTGCGGGTTGTAAGCTATATTGAAAAAGCACCTCTGGAACATGTCACCTTTTAGGAAAGTCACTAGTATCATGGTGTAGTAAGAAACAAAATTCTGTTGCATTATGAACTGAAGAAGCTGAATACATAGTTGCTGGAAGTTGTTGTGCACAAATTTTGTGGATGAAACACATGTTACTAGACTATGGATATCAATTCAGATATGTCTCAATAAATTGTGACAACACAAGTTCTATTAATATTTCTAAGAATCCTGTTTCTCATTCTAGGACAAAACATATTGATGTAAGAAATTACTTTTTGAGGGATCATTATCAAAAAGGTGATATCACTTTGAAATTCATTGGTACTGAATATCAACTTGCTGATATATTCACTAAACCATTAAATTCCGAAAGATTAGACTACATCATACATGATCTTGGTATGATTAATCATAAATGAATATCTTACTGATTTTAATGTTTAATACCTTATTGTACTTTACTTTACGGTTTCATACATATTATTTCTAAGTTACTGTTTTATGATCACGGTCTGACAACTCACTGTCTCACCGTGACTATATAAAATGCTCATTGTCTCAACGTGAAGACTACAAACTGTCTCACTGTGATGACTAGTTTTTTTTTCTCACTGTAATGCCTACTCACGGTCTCACCATGAGAATTATGTTTGTTTTTATTTTAACCCATATCACGGTAATTATTATTTCACCGATATTTTATTTCCCACATTTTGGTTTTTATGACGTTTTACATTCCCAAATGATGAAACTTAAGGGTTTCATTTGATTCCTTACCCGAACTCTCTCCTGAACCTTCTCTTCCCTCTTGCCCGAATCTTTAGTGAATGCCAAGGATGAAGCATCCATCTTCACCCTCGTCTGAGAAGTGCCGTTCTAAGAAACAAAAGAGGATACCGAGGATATCTCCCGAAGGACCTCTAAATCCAATCCTGGTAAGCCGTACAGTTGTACCTGAAAAAGAGGTTTTCCATGAATGGCTGCTATCGAGCAGATCTTTAGTTTTGAAATTTTTAAGAGAAGAAGGATGGATTGAATGGTTCTCTTGATAGAATAGACCAATTTACCCAAGTCTTGTATCTCAATTTTATCAGCATGTGAAGTTCTCCTTTGAGTTTGTAGAACGGTTTTTGGTGACCAGCTGGATTGACGGTCAGAAGTGCTCTTTCTCTTCAAGGCAGTGGGATGCATGCCTAAGAATTACACATGATGGAATTTGTGAGTATTATAAGAGAGACCCTCCTCCAATAACCGACATCTTTGACTTGGAGACTAATTTGGAAAGTCTAAATAGAAATGGCACCAAGCGAAGGGCCATAGCTGCTGAACTAGATGGGGAGACAAGACTTATGTTCAAGTTTGTTCAGAATTTGGTTAGCCCAAGAAAAGGGGATTTTTCTGTGATGATGTATCAGGATGTGTTCCTGAATCACCTGTTGAAGAATGGCCATAAGGTCAATCTGTTTAATTATGTTATCAACCATATCTGTGAGATGATCAAAGTAACTTCAAAATCCACCTCCCTATTTTACTCAAGGATGATTTCAGCTATGTTAATTGAAAAAGGGATGGTTGGACCGAATGAAGAAAAGTTAGAGGACATTGATTTCTGCCTATCCATGCCTATCATCAGATGGATGAATATAAGATGGAATCCCTGGAAGAAGAAATGGGTTGAGGATAGTGATCAACAGTATAAAAAGTTTAATCCTGTTGACTATCCAAGAAGGCCTAAGAACCTAGCTGATCCTAGTTTGGAACAAGATGAAGTGGTTGAGTATTCAAGAGAAGAAGAACAAGAAGAAGTAACAGCTGAAGTACCACCTAGAGAAGATCATGTAATACCTCTAATGGAAACAGTTCCAGTTGAAGAGGAAATGGTTGTTTCCCCTTCTATTATCCCTGCTGAAATTCCTCAAAAAGAGAAAGTTGTTGTTGAAAAGGAAAGGACTAAGGATCCTTCAGTTGTTCTTCATGAGGAAGAAGATCATCCTAATGCTTCAAGGAAATTGGTTTTTCCTATTTCAGAACAACAAGCAACCTTTTAGGAAGATCTTGTTGAAGACACTCTTTCTGTTGAGAAAGAAGATAGTCTGGAAGCTTATCCAGTGGAACAATTGGTTCCTGAGATTATTCCATCTGCTGAAGAAAGAATGGAAATTTCCTTTCCGCTGGCAAGGAAAGAGTTTGCTGAAGAGATTAGGGATGATCCTGTGGATCTTGTCCATGTTCCTGAACCTCAAGAATCTGGAAGGGAAGCACAAGTTGAGGGGGAGGAACCTCAAAACCTTGATATTGTGGAAGTTGGATCTACAAAAGCTTCTCAACCTTCTATCACGTTTTTTGTGCACTCTCGGTATGATTTCCCAAGAATTTATGATGTGAATGAGTCACATCACGTGACTGCAACTAGAATGGATCTTTCTTCTCTGTTTCAACTGAAGTCCTTAGCTCATCCTAAACAAGAACCAGAACCAGAGCCCCAACCTCAATCTGAATCAGAATCTGAGTCTGAAGATGACTCTGAACCTCAACCAAAATCTGAACCTTTAACTTTACCTGCATCCTTACCTGAGCATCACTCCTTTGTGACCGAAGATGATCTGAAAGTTTTTGGAGAGACTTTGTTAGCTGGAGTTGATAAAATCGTCTCCACTCAACCTCTCCCACTGACTCAGTTAAGTCAAAAAGATGCATCAATTCTCTTGGAAAATATTTTCTTTCATATTCAACTAAGGATGATACGAGAAATTCATGAAGTCAGAGTAGAGAATAAGTTACTGAGTGCTGTTGTTGAAAATATGAAAAGTATGGTAGCATGTCTGCAGAATGAGTTATCTTTGAGATCAGAGCCTGCTCTTGTTTCTGCTCCTACACCTGTTGTTGTTTATCCTGAGTCTTCGGATTCCCTCCTTGCTAGGGAGATTGTGTCTCAAGTTCATCCATACCTAATATATTTTGATGAGAAGGTTAGAAAAAGGCACACCAAGATACTGGAACACATGAGAGAGCTTGTGGAAAATCTGAATAAGCTTACAGATGAATACATTGGATGTCTGCAAAAAGTTCTAAAACAGCTCAAAGTTCTAACCAAAGTTGTCAAGGCTTCACCTGCTTCTGGTCAGACCTCCACACCTTCTTTGGATGATTCTATGTTAAGATCCATAATAAAGGAATAATTTCAAAATGCCTTCAGTGGCTTGGATCTATCTTCTTTGTCAGAAGTGATTAAGAACATTGATAGAGCATTGGACTTGGTTAGGATTCATTCTAAAATAGCCAATGATGCTCAACAAGAGAGCTCTAAGAAAATAGATTTGTATCTTTCCCTGATTTTCTCTAAAATTTATATGACAGATCACTTTAGATATCTTGTGGAAAATTTGGGAATCCTTCCGGGGACTCAAGCTTTTAAATATCAAGTTTAGAAACATTCAGAGTTCACCAGATTTTTGGACAGATTTCTGGAGAATAAGGATGATTTTGAAAAGGCTATGCAGTATGGTGGTGAAATCATTACTGATTTCATCAATCTTTTGAAGTCGTATGTTCATGTGCAGAGTACTGCTATAGTTGCTTTAGCTACTGCACCCCATAGACCTGGACTACCTGCCTTAGCCTCAATTTTCATGATAGTTAGTCAAGCTCTTTCTCAGATCCGGCCAGTCATTCTTGAAGAACTGCAGCCTAGATCTTCTACTGCTCCTACTTTTGCTCCATCTGTTTTTGAAGGTCTACCCTTACCCTCGTTGTCTACCACATCTATGCCTTATTCTACTTCAGCACCAGATCCTACTGCTGATAAAGTCCAAGAAAAAGTTGATCCCTGAAGAGTCTGAGGACTGTTTTTATATTTGATGGGATTTCTTTTGTTGTTTCATGTTTTATTTAATTCTGAACCCTTTGTTTAATACCAAATACAGTGTTTCATTTCATTATCTCTACTTTTTGATAATCCCAAAAGATGGAGAACAACTACAAATATCAATTCTATAATAGTATAAATGGGGGAGAAAAACTACAAGTATCTGTTCTATAATGTTTCTTCTATGCTAGATACTGTAATTTTACATGTCATTTATATTCTACCAATATATGATTTGTGATCATCAAAAAGGGGGACATTATTGGACTCCTCATGTGTTAATCATGTTTTATGGATCACAAATCTCTTTACTGTTAATTACTCTCGATCTTCATTTCACATCTTTCTAATGCTCTTCAATCTCAATAATAGCTACACATCATGTTTTTATAATAACAAAGCTTATGGATGTTAATTACTCTCTTTATTATTTACATGTCTTATGCATGATCACAATTCTCACATATATTATCACACATTTATATTTATGATTCAAATTCTCTTACTCTCTAATGATTAACCTTAATCCATATTTTTCATGTCACTATCATAGTTCAAATACAGATATTTGTCCAAGTATGCAGACACTATGACCAGACACCGTGAAGGACTCACCATGACCAGACACCGTGAAGGACTCACCGTGAACCAGACACCTTGACCAGACACCGTGAAGGACTCACTGTGACCAGACACCGTGACCAGACACTGTGAAGCTCATACCGTGAACCACATACCGTGAAGAAGACATTGTTTCCATAATCACTGTGACACTATTTCTTATATTTTTTCCAATATTATTTAAATAATGCTAACTGTCATATTTGTTGTTTTTAATACAATTAATGTTATTTAATGATAGTTATTGGCATGTCATGAAACTGTATCTCGTACCTATGAAGAGTGAATCATTCCTACTTCCATAACTCCTGTAATATAAGAACGACTAAGATGCAGTACACGTGAAACTAGTAATAAGAAACAAGAAACAACAAGAAGAACTTACATACACCCAAGTTCACTGTACTGAACAAGAAGATCAATCCTAAATAAGAAGGATATTTCCAGTCCTTCAGAGAACTCTCATGAGTGAAATCCAATACTGCTGAAGAACCCATGATGAATGAAGATATCTTTCTCACTCCTGAAGAAGACAAGCTGAACTACAACACACTGTTTTTCAACATAAAAACCAGAGAAGGACAAAAAAGCATTCCTGCTGAATCCAACGAGTCCAGAGATATATTGATAATCACTAGATCTTTCTAAACTCTCATCTATTTTCTCTATGTGATTAATTTATTAACTTTCGAGCAGTGTGGTGTACTTTTTATATATTTACACACACTGTCTCTTGCACTGAACTGGAGGATATCAAAATCCTCACTCAAATTCGCTTTACTTCTGTTTACCCACATCAACTGTGGAAGAGGTCCTTGTATGACTTGGTCTTTGTTTTTTCTCCCATGATGAATAGTGGTAGAGGTCCCTACATGGCCTGGAAAGTTTTGTAAAACTGTTGTTAACTCCGATCCACTGTGTGGATCCAATTTATATATATTTAAGAGGACTAAGTCTCGGCTTGAGACTGAACCTCTTGTTATATCTGATGTGAATCTTTTATTTAAGGTTAAAGTATACTACATATATCTAATTTATTATACTGATATTATATTTAAATACAAAACTATTTTGAAGCTACATTGATAGTTCAATTAGCAAGTGTTTACACTTATTGTAAATCAATAGGTTAGCTTCAAAAGTTAGTTTGATCTTTTGGTTAAATAAACTGAGACCTAACCAATATTTTAGAAGCTAAGTGAACATTTACAATCTGTATGAATTCACTACAGTTTAACTTATTTTATAAATCGGGGGATTTTAACTAGACAATATTTTAATAGAAATTTTAATTGGAACTCAATTCACCCCTCTCCTGAGTGTCCACTCCGACCAACACCTATAATGGTGATTTCAATGATTTCCTAGACATTCATCTTTATCTAGATTTTTCTATAGGATGTTGAATGATTTCACACCATTTTACTAGGTTGCATACTGTGTAATTGTTTCTAGGTACAATCCATGAAACAACATTCATGTTGTGAATTTTTACACATTGTGGAGATTAGTTTCACATCAAGACATCCTTAAATAACTGTTCTTAACCCACTGTGATAAATGTTTCAATGTACATGTACACCATGGATTTCATGGTGTGTAACTATATTACACATTGTGAAATGGATCGCGTCTAGTGTTTAAAACTTATGCATAGCTAATTTTTCTAATTTATTTTATTTAGGATTATTTACTCTCGATCTAGAGCTCTTCCTATGAATTTTTGAGATACTCCTCTCTTTATAGATCGATCCAATTGGAACTCAATATCCATTATAATTGTGCTACGTCTCTCCGAGTGAGTAACATTTTCACATCTTTATTGTAATTGATCACTTTATCACCCATAGGATGGGTTATTGGATCTTTATATTTAATTTGGTGTTTGCTGTTGACTTATTCTTAGATCTGTTGTGTGATCTAGTTATGAAGGACATTCTTTATTGGTTATGGTGTGGTAGGATTTTTCTCTTGAGGTATGTAGTTTCGTCTTCTCTTCCTAACATTTCATTTTCCAATTAAATTATTCCAAAGGAATATTGATTTGGGTTCTATGGTTACTAATGGTGTTGTTGGGCATCATTATTGGTCGATCAATTTGAGGGCGTGTGTGACATGAGTTTTCAAGTAGGTGGTGAGCGTATGATAATTATCATAATTTATCTTTATTTATAAATAAATTTATCAAATTGGCCTTACTATATTTTTTTTGTTTAAAAGGGTTTTTAAATGTGATATTTTATTTTCCTGGTTTTTGATAAATGAAAATGACATTGGTAATCTTGAAACATTGTCATTGATTAATGAAAATGATCACCTGGGTTACCTTGGGCACTTTGGTGGAAGGATTATCATAAGGCCTTAATCCATGTTTTTTGATCATCAATAGGTTTTCTGATGGTTATTTCCTACATTTCTTAGTCTTCTTGTTCAATGGTACAAATATATAAATTATCGGGGCCTTACTCATGGGGTATTATTCTACCTCCTAGGTATGGGTTCTAGGAACTGAAATGTGAACATGTTATATTGTGGTATGATAAGTTGACTAGTCTAAATAATAGTGATATATTGTACTGACATCTGTGCTACTGTTGTAATTTATATTTCAGGGATTTAAGGGTAAGCCTTGATATACATGTTATAGCTGGTTTAGTTCAGAATTTTGAAAAAGAGAATGTTTTACCATGATTTCTATAAGAAAATATTTACTTATGATCATTCCATGTCTTATTTAAAATAATAATACATTAATGGTTATATAGAGGTTTTTTATTGACTGTCTCGGTGGTATCCATCTGAGCCTATTTCCTCACACCCTACGTGCCACATCGGTGTTGTATAGACCATTTCATGTCTTTCAATACGAGGAAATGAAAGGCACCATAGTGAGGAAATGAAGTTTTGTTTTTTCTAAGTTGGGTAGTTGGTGGTGAGATCGTGGGAGTTCATCCACTCCATCAAATTGAGTAGCTATTGGTTTTAGTCCATTGTAGTTGGACATTCCCTTTGGGGTTCTTGGCGACTTTACAGTAATTTTTATCTATTGTATTTTGACTGTTATGGAAAATATATTTTTTAGTCTTCCATAGTTTCTTTCTAACAATATATATATATTATATGTGTGTGTGTCATGTTATTGTTCTAGTTGGGTAAAATATGACCTTATTTTTCATTAAGGTTTTGTGTTCTTTTCATCACCTCATGGGGATCGGGAACGCCCTTCGGGTATGTGAGGAATTGGGTTGGGTGGCTGGTTGAGGGTAGCCCGGGTCAGTTCCTTACAATTTGGTATTATAGGAGGTCTTTTTTCATGATTCCCCATATTAGGATGTGTGTTAGACTAGAGAAAGGATTGTTGGAACATGATAGTTATATTGTGATAAGTGCCCAGCCGTCTCTTGTTGTAATTAGATACATGTTTTCATGGGATGTTGGGATATGTATCTCTGGAGTTGTATATTATTTTAAATCATTATTTCAAATTATGGGTTTTCTAGTTGGAATTGTGATTTTCTTTGTTTGTCTGCTCATTCTCAAATTTCTGTGTGTAGTAGTATGCCTATGAGACATCTTCCAAAATATTATTTGGAGGGTGTAGCTGATTATCCTAAAGGTAATCCACATATATATCATAATCTCATTCATACTATAGTGTGGGAAGTTATTATTGATTATCAATATGTACCATGAGTTCCGAATTTTTTTTTGAGATACAACCAGGTCTATAGGAGAGAGAGAGAGAGCGATTGTAGGATTTTTTGCAAGAGAAGAAACCATCCTTTAAAAGAACATATGATCCTCAATATATAGAGAACTGGATATATAAGATCAATAATATCATATAATTTCTAGAGACAATAGAGAATATTAGAGTTATTTGTGAAATGTTCAGGCTCCAAGGATCTGGAATGAAATGGTGGGACTCCATGGTCTATGAAAATAAAAATGTGGACTTGGATTGGAAGGGTTTTAAAAACTTGATCCTTTAAAAATTTTAACTAGATTACCTAATACTGTAAAAGTATCTATAATTTATTTCTTTGTAGTAGGGATACAATTTGGGGTCATCGTACACTAACCAATTTACTAATCAATTCTTTTTTATCTCTAGATGAGGGGAAGAATGACCTACTGAAGCTGAAAAATTGCCTATAGGGTTTGCGACTGGATGTCAGATCGCATGTGTTTATGTTGATTTTTTCTAGCTATGTAGAGATGTAGGATAGATCTAGGATGGAATATATTGATATGGAATGAAATTTTATGTTTCTAAATCCCTAACTTCCTTTTAATGGAATCTTTATTGGCGTGGATGGGATGAAATAGAAGTGACGGGATCCTTGCAGGAGTGGTAGAGGTGGTTCTCCTTAGTAAGCCTCCAATGAACCATCTGTCATAGTTGATAATGTGTGTCTATGATGATATTAGTGCGGAAAGGGTGTAAACACAAGGAATTATTTTTCTATTCAAGAGAAGACATAAAATAGTTAGGGATTCATTGGTTACTAATAATGATTTTTTCAGGGTATGACTATACCTCATTATGGTCAGGGTTTGTCGGCTCCAAAGGCTACTATAGTGCAGTTTGGAGCATCAAGGATTGTAGGTATCCAGAAACAAGGCTTAAGGGTGAAACATTTTTACAGAGTAGATGAGTTTCCAGATGAATTTGATGTATCTCCTTCATGAGGGAGAATTACTATCCTTATTGCACCTTCTATAACAATTTCTTTATTAGATTTTAGGGCCTCCCACTCTTTTATATGTTCACCTTTTTTTGATAAACATAAAATTCTAATGGATATTATTTCATTTAAAATAGAGTTATGTAATCTTATTGGGAAGAGGAAATATTAGGGGTCTCATTTTCCTTCTTGTTCATTAATGATAGTCGATAGGGAGTTCTTCTAGGATTTTTCCTTTAGGACATGGATTTGTTCGATGTCATCATCAGTATGGATTGTATTTTCACTCATCGAGCTAGTTTTGATAGTTATCATCTACGCGTCTCATTTCCTATTGTGTATGGGATCTCTCAAATTTTTCAGGGGGTGAGGGGTCCGTGGTCTGGTCATGCAGGACCCTCCTTCCAAAAGTTGAGGTGTTTTTGGTTGTTGTTTAATTTGATCATGAGAACATTTCCCCTATTATTGATCTTATGATTTTTGTTTGAGACATTCATGATATTTTCCTTGATGATATCTTATGTCTTCCTATAAAAAAAGAGGTAGAGTTTATGGTATACCTGGAGCCCGTTACATATCTAATAAAGATACCTTTTTATTGTATGGAACCTGCAGAGTTGAAAGAGATCAATATTCAGATGGAATACCTGTTTATTTTTTTCATTCACCCAAATGTTTCACCTTGGGAATCCCCTATACTCTTCTCAATAAAATAATATGGATCTCTTCGGTTATGTGTGTACTATCAGATGTTGAATCAGGTAACGGTTATGGAAAAATACCCTATTCCTCATATGGATTATATGATTAATCAGTTGATTGGGAAAAGTTATTTTCGATAAAAAAAATTCTATTAGGTTAAAATGAAATAAATTTTTGGGATTCTGAAATAACGAAAATATATTTCTAGAGCAGGTATGGCCATTATAAATATATTGTGAATCCTATTGGTATGGATAATGATCCTACAATTTCTTACATCCTTAATGAATCTAATATTCCATCAATATCTGGACACATTTTCAGTAGTTTTCATGGATTATATTCTTATTTATTCAAAGTTCATTTGTAAGCATGAGCACCAACTAAGTCTGATTCTGGAAATTTTGAGAAGTCACCTTTTGTATGGAATGATTTCTAAATATATTTTCTATATTTAAGGAATGATTTTCTTAGGGAACATAATTTCTAAGCACGGATTATCAGCTAATCTAATGATGGTAAAGGCTCTTTCTTCCTTGATGGAACCATGGAATGTATTTTCGATTCAATGCTTCACTGCCCTTTCAAGAAACTACAGATGGATTTTCAAGGGATACTCTAAGCTTGCACCACCATTGACTAATCCTACTATGAATTTAGTGAAATTAACATGGGATGTAAAGTTTCAGTCTTATTTTGGTGAATAGAAATGGCTTCTAACATCATCTACTATTATGATATTACCTGAGCCTGGAAAAGGGTACATGGTGTTTTTAAATGCTTCGAGTTCCAGTTAGGGATTTATGATTATATATGGTGATCATGTGCTGGATAACGTCTATCATCAATTCCAACCATGTAAGATGAATTAACCCACTAATAATTTAGAGCATACTATAGTTATACATTCGATTAAATGATATTGGCATAATCTTTTTGGGGAGAAGTATACAGTCTTCTCTAATCCTAAGAGTCAAAGTTATATCCATTCTCAGTAATAATTTAATGTCAAACTAAGAATATAGGTAGAATACCTTCACACTTTCGAATTCAATATCACATTCACCCTACGGAATGGAAACGTTATTGTTGATTCTCTTAATATGAATATACCATCGTAGGTTGTTCTAGAATAGGAGGAATGGACCCTTATGCTTATTTTCACACAGTTGCACTTGGATGATGAGTATGATGTTTCATGTATGGTTCTGACCAGTTTTTTCTTTTCATATTCTCTTCAAGAGTCTATTTTACATAGTTAGCTACAAAATGACGAGTTTAGTAATGTTATAGAAATCCTTTATGGTGGGGATATCATTTCTGGTTGGTCTCTTTCTATAGTTGTTATTCTCCAATTTAGGAATAATTTTTGTCATCCCAGGATCAATAAAATGTTTTTTTCTCGTTTTATTTTCACAAATATTCATGGACCCTTCATCATGGCACTATGAAGATATATTATTACAAGCGGTGATGATTTTGGTGGCTAGGTATAAAGCATGATATCACTGAGTTTGTGTCTCATTATTACACCTGCCAATAGATAAAGACAGGGAAATTGAGACATTCTAGTTTTCTTTATCACCATTTTGTTCCAATGTGTAAATGGGATGAGGTATCCCTGGCTTTGTTTTTGTATTACCATGGACACCCCATGGGAGTAATTACGTCTAGGTGTTTTTTGATCGGTTGAAAAAGTCTACTAATTTCATTCTAATCAAAAAAAATAACGAATATTAAAGAAATGGTTAATGTTCATGTGTAGAATATTTTGAGGTTACATGGGAGTCCATATGACATTATTCATGATAGGGATCCTAAGTTTACCTCAATTATCTGGAGGAGTCTTCAAGAGGTAATGGGATAAGAGTTCAAGATGAGGATAGCATACCACCCACAGACTAATGGTAAGACAGTGTGTGTGATTCAGATTTTGGAGGATATACTCTAAACCTATGTCATGGATTCTGAAGGATCACATGATATCCATCAAGAACTGGTTGAGTTTTATTTACAATATCAGTTGTCATTCATTGATAAGAACTTATCCCTTCAAGGCATTGTATTAATGCCCATATATATCACCTTTTTGTTGCGAGGAGGTGGGTGAAGTATCAATTTTTTCAAAGAGACGCCGTCAAATATTTGAGATTTGCATTGATGTCTAGCTATAGCCCATAGTTGATAGAAATCATATATTGATAACAGATGTATTATACTAGGGGTTTTGTTAGTGATTGAGTTTTCATGAATATATATCCTCGGTTGGGTCATCGTAAACTTGGAAAGATGGAAAAGTTGGTTCTGAGATATGTTGGACTATTTGAGGTCACTGAGCAACTCCGAAAAATTGCTTAACGGTTATAATATCAATTCCAATTGATAGGTATATATAATTTCATTCAAATGTCTCAGTTTAGGAAATACCATTGTTATACCACTCATGTTCTATGTTGGGAAGAAATTTATTCAAAGCTAGATGTTTCTTTTTTGGAGAAACCAGTTGAGATTTTTTACTCTCAAGTAAATTTCCTATGTGTGAAGTTGATTTCATTAGTTATTGTTTTATGGAAACAAGGATTATATATTCATGAGACATGGGAGTAGAGGTCATTGATGATGGAGAAATTGCATCCAAATTTTCTTGGGATTACATCTTCTACAGGACTTTTGGTGTACATAATGTCTATATGGTGAAATGATTGTAACAAATCGTTACCAATTTATCAGTTACAGCCTTATCCTTATCATGGGATTTCCATCCATTGATATTGGGAGGATACTAATTATGATGAATTAATAAATTTTTTGGTCTTTCATCATTAATCATTTTTTCTGCAGGAGGTAGAATGATTTCACACCATGTAAATAGGTTACACGTTGTGTGACTGTTGTGGGGTACAAGCCATGAAATGGGATTCACGCTGTTAAATTAACATGTCATGAAGAATTTTCCCACATTGTGACTTCTTTAAAAAAATATATCTAAGGTGGACGATTTTTTAGAATACATGTACACTGTTGATTTTATGGTGTGTAACTATATTACATACCATGAAATGGACTGCATCTCAGCTGTAAAACACATGAATATATGTTTTGTCTCATTTATTTTCTCTAGGCTTCATCGCCATCAACCTAGGGATATTCTAGGGAATTTTTGAGAGACTCATATCTTTCTAGATCAATCTAACTTGCATTATAGATCTATCGCCATTACAGTGTGTCTATCTAGGTAAGTAAGCTTTACACATCTACTATGCTATTGACTGTGGTAGAATCCTTAGGTTTCGATATTATATATAATGATATAAGTTACTATTTCCACTTTTATTATTCTAATATATGTTGTGTAATATTATCTCGATGGCCTTTCTTTATTAGTCATGTTTAATGGGGATTTCTTTCTTTAGTTATGTGGTTTACTGATCTCTACTAGCCCTTCTATTTTCCATGTAAACCAATCATAAGGAGTGTGGACTTTGATTTTGGAGTCTCTACTAGTGTTGTTGGGTTTCATTGTTGGTGGATCCCATTATGGGCATGTGCAACCTGAGTTTTTGATGTGGGTCATTCTGTCTCTAGGTTATGATAATTCTATTGATTCATGTTACATTATAAATTGATTTATCAAATTATCATGGTAGTTTGTGTGTGTAGAAAAAGGTTGTTTAGAGAGGTATTATTTTTAAATGGTTTTTGATAAATGAAAAATATATGGGTTCTTTTGAAATAAAGAAATTTATTTTTAAAATTGAGCACATAGGTTACCATTGGTATGATTTTGAAAGGTTAATCTTATAGACATTGTCCATGTTTTGTGATTATCAGGAGGTTTTCTCAAGGGTATATCCATGATTTCCAAGGATACTTTTTCTAGGGAACATATATTGGCTTTTGTGTGGGGTTACTCATGGGGTATTTCTCAACATCCTTGGTCTATGTTCTAGGAACTAGATTATGCACCTTCTTTATTATGGTACGATTAGTCTAATAATCTAACCAATAGTTATCCTGGGTACTAATGTATATGTTTCTACTCTATTTTATATTACTTATATTTTAGATTTAGCCTTGATATGCATGTTATACATGATTTTGATTAGAATTCTAAATAAGGGAAAATTTTACCATGTTTTATATGAAACATATTTTTCACATATATTTCCATGAATTTTTTAAAATAAGCATAATTTAATGCTTATATATAGAAATTCTAATGAACGACTGGGTGGAATTCCACTGAGCCTATAAGATAACACCTCGTACATCTCTTCGGTGGTCTGTAGAACTTTTATATGTTATATAGTTCAGGGAAAGGAATGTCACCAGGGTGAAATGATGCGGTTTCATTTCAGTTGATTTGGGTAGCTAATGTTGAGATGGTGGATTTTCATCCACACCATCACTTGGAGTAGTTGTTGGATTTAGTACTCTATAGTTGGAATTGTCCATTGGATTTCTTGTCTACTTTCTAGTAGTTGTTTTTTTCTATCTTTTTTTTACCATATAGGAATATATATTCATTAGCCTTCCATATTTTCTTTCTTTATATATATATATATTACTTGTGGTTTTTCATGTTGGGAAAAATCATTCTCTCTACATTTTCATTTCATGTTTGGGTGCTTGTTGCCAATCTGTGGGGATGGAGGATGGGATGGATTTGGTCGGGTGTCCATTTGAGGGTATATCGGCTGACTTCATTACAATTGGGGCTTGTCCATTTTGTATTTAGGAGTTCCAACACATTTTCCATGATTGTGTTTGGTTTTTTCTCCATTTATCTTACAGAATAAGATCTGTAGACTCTCAATAGAATTTATAATTAATTTTAGTTGAATTTTCATTCTTTGATGAAGAATTAAAAAAAATTGAATCTATATGTGCTTATAATTTGATTTAAAATGGGATACCCATGAGTTTAAATGAATATTTTTAATTATATATATATATTTATATGAGAAATTAATTATTTGAAAATATTTATTTTCATATTTTTTTTAGAGAATATCAGTGTTTTAAATGATTATTTTCCATTAATAAAATAGTATGGTTGGTTTTGTGATTCAATTGTGGTTATTTGTTTTCTTCAATTTTTTGAGGTTTTTCATTGTATTATATTATAATTATTATATTTATAATAATGGTTTGAATTATATATCTTCTAATATATTTTCTAATTATTAATGAAGTTATATATAAATATATAAATGAGATATAAAAATATATTTGTACATGTAAGTGTGCATATTGATTTTAAAATTTATATATTTAGAAATTTGAGAGAATGAATTTATGGTAAACCTATGATATACAATTTTACATTGATTTAAAAAATTCATTCTGAAATATATTTCGAATTTTTGTTCTATTATGTATGGTTAAATGGGAATTTGGTACCTCAAAAACGTGTTTTGAAACATTCTTTTTATTTTTAAAAATTAATTGGATAAAAAATGATTTTCTTAGATAATTGATTCCATATTAAATTGATAAGAATCCTTTGATAACATAACAAGTTTTTTTAAATTGAGAACCCTCAACTAAATCCATTTATTTGTTATTCTGAGGAACTGATATAGTTTTAAATAAAATGGGTGTCTCACATTGATGGGTGTATGGATGTGAGATGTGTTGTTATGTTTAACATATGATGATGCATGGTTGATATGTTTTATAAAACATATTTCTCAAACCAACCCATTATTAATATTATCATGGGATCCTAGGTGTCATAGTGGGGGTTGAGAGATTGTTAATATATAGTCCCCATTATAAAAAATAGAACCACAAATATATTATTGTACATGGGGGAGTTACACTGTTGTGGCTAATTGATGACATATGGCTGGTAATAGATATTTTAATTCAATGACAGGTTGGAAGATTCTTTTAACCTAATGGAATTTATTGTCTCATAATACATTGTTCAAATATTTTCAATGAATAACTATATTTTACTATTTCATATACATTATACTAGTTTATTCTAGTCAATAATTATTAATTTTTCATTTTACGTATTATTTATTTTATAATTCTTCATCAATATGATTTATTTTCTATTTTAGTTTCCCATTGTTTTTCAGAACAATTTTTTATGGTTGTGTGTGGTGTTATAAAAGTGGACTTTCATTGGTGGATTATAAACAAAAAAATAATGTTTTATATGTTTTAAGGTTAATTTTTCTTTTTAAATTATTTGTTTCAATAAATAAAATAGATTTATTATTTTCAATTATAAATTACATATTTTTTAATCCAATTTTAAAAATTATTAATAGTTTATTTTGGTAAAGGAGATTCATAGACCATGTAGTTCTTAAATGATAAGATATTTTTTGCTCACATCATATTTTTGCAACGCAAAATCGATAGAACTATTCTATTTTGTATGTTTAGGTTGTTATTCAACATTTTTCTATGATTCTGTGGATGGTTACCAAGAGGTTACATGGTTATTATTTCTAGATTTTTCATTTTTTTTGTATGTATCTCACATATATCTTTCACTTTGGCCACTAGCAGTATAGATGAAATGTTTTTCCAAATATTTTGTTTATATGACTAGTGTGGGGTATATTATTGGTTAAGAAATATTTTAAATTCTTAAATTAGTTTCAATTTATTTTTAGAGCATGGAATTCCAAAGTGTGGGAACCTCATGGAATAATTTTGATAGAATTACACTATTCAGTTAATGTTATTTATTAAAATATAACATCAATATCAATTAGATTTGATTTCCTAGTAATTTTTCCAACCTATGTTGGGAACACCGCTTGGGAATGACATGGGATTCTTTAGGTCCTAGGTTCAAGGGTGACCTTGGTTCATGGTAGAAACCATGATATAGTTGTCAATAAAACATATTATGAAAACGTGGTGAAATTTATTAATTATAATATTATATGAATGTTCTAGAAAACCATTAATGGTTTGAATAAAGCATCATTGTCATCGAATATTTATTATATAAACCCATATAATTTTTTTATTATTATTAATGAAATTAAGATAAGTCTTAATAAGATGATATTGGTAGAACTATAGTTTTTAATGTTACATATGTTGGAAAAATAAGAAAAATAATATATTATGGATTATAATTTATCAAAAATAAGGAAACATTTCTCCTTTTAGAATTTCTAAATGCTTATGATTATATTCTAGTTAAAAAAGTCAACCAAAATAGATCTATGTGGTTTCATATATGTATTTACAGTATAAAAATTGATATTGTACTGTAAAATAAAATATTGAATTATTGAATAGTAAATTGGTCCCTACATTTTATGGTGATAAATATCAATAATATAATGTGTTATATCAAAATAAGAGATTATTTTTATGGGTTTTATCACATATTAATTATTTTTTTATTCTATAAAATATGTTATAATATGAATAAGATCCAATATTTTTATTAATTTTGAATCCATCACATATTGTATATTACATTTTGGGATTTAATATTTCTTATAAGTAAAACAAGATGAGTTAACATTAAAACTAACTAGAGGTTCAAATTGGGTAGTGCATAAACTTTTACAATAGTTATTTGGAAATTTAAAAGGGTAAATTAATTATACATGGAGATTTATAATTTATATTCATCAATGGGATACAAAAAAACTCTTCCTTTATATCATTGTGATATAATATTTCGGTAAGGAATGTTTAACTAGTAATAGAATATTATATTACCTATTGGTTTATACATCTATATAGATATAATAAATTGTGGATTCAGATGCTTCTTATGAAGTGGTTTGAAATTTATTTTAAGTATATTATTTCTTTTCAGGATGATAATAAAATTAATATAACAATGTAAATATTTTAATAAACCTAAACAAATTTTCTAATTTAAGACATCATGTTTATGACATTTAGTAAAAGATAAATAATCATTTATCTCACTTCTAGAGTGATTTTTCAAAAAAAATGGGATTCCATATTTAGTAGAATGGTCATATGGGAATTTCTAATCTTAATAAGAGATAAAATTACATCATTAAAAGTATGTTTATCATGTTAGATCCATTATTTTATGAGTACATTGATGTGGGGATGACAATTGTGATTGAATATGCTTGTGTTGAGGTAGTATATGTTGGGTGCATCATCATTAATATGACATAATTTGTTTATGTCATGAAAGTATTTTCAATTTAATGTAAATCGAAGAAGAAATATTTTTCCCCTTGATTAAAATGGATATTTTTCATAAAATCAATGGCCATTGTAGTTCATTGATGATTGTGATTAGGTATTCAAAGAATGGTAAATCATGAAAATATTATGATCACACATATATAAATTATTATTGATAAATTATTGAAATAGAGGATTATATTACACAATATAATTCTTCGGATGTTTCTTGTCTTTGTGAATTTAACTTCATTATTCATGGGTTCCTCAATGTGTTTCTAGTTGATAATATATTACATTAGGTATGTTTATCTTCTTCCACTAATAGAGAGGCCAGGTGGGTGACACACAAAGTGTATAATTAATCTCATTAAATTATTTTTAATTTAGCATTAATTAAAAATATTATTCTAAACTTATAGAATAATAATTAATTACATTATGTGGATTGCATATATTCAAAAAAAATATTTGAGTATAGAAATTGAGAGATAAATTTTATCGCTTGTTTATTTTTAAAAGAGTAATAAATAAATATTTGTTTTTATTCAATTTTTTAGTGAATGACTATATAAAAAATGTTATTTATTCACATAAAATTTAAAATAAATATTTCATTGATAGTTTAGTGAAAATTAATTTAATTAATTTATTAATTTTTAATATTTTTTTATATTAATAAATCATTATTTAGTGATGGTTTGATGATTTATGTGGAGGAATGATAGACCAATTTAATGAAATGATGGAAAATATTTATTTATCCCGGAGAATGGGCATGCATTATTATATAACAACAATTTAATTATTAAAATTTCATAATGCTTCCACTCAGAATAATGAATTACATATAGTCTATTTATGAAATTATTAAATTTTAAAAATCATGTTCAGAATCATAATTATATTATTTGTTAGAATTATAAGAGTTATTAACCATAAACACATATTATAATTCTCTTATAAACTCAAATAAACATTGTACTCCTCACCAAAATGAAAAAATGGAAAAGAAGAGATGTTCCATGTTTTGATTAACGGTGACTAGAGAAAGGAAGATGATTCATCTTATTTATCAATGGTAATATCAATAATGTTTTTGGTGATTTCATGAGCATATGTGGACACAAAAATTAGATTCCACATATAGATTATCAATCATAATGTTGGTATGAAAATACATGTAACTGATTTGATCATAAAATAAGATTTATCAAGTTTAAGGTAATTATTGATGTTAATAATTTATGAATTAAATGTAAAAAATAATAAAATAAAATATTTTATTGTTACCATCTGTATTTTCATTAATTTTTTTATGTTTAAACTACTAAAAATTGTTTTTTGGAACCACCCCAATGATTCAATTATTATATGGATCCTTCAGTCTCCCCTCAGTCTTCTATTCAGACACCCATTCTGTCACATTGACTAGATCCCATGAATACCATATATCTCAAAAATAAAACATGTATGTCTACATGTGCAACATGCATCTCATGTAAATTTTGAAAAAAATATATTAAAAAGGAATTTATAACAGCAATCATCATATATGTCACAATATGAAGTGTTGGTTTTCATATGGAATTTGAAAATGGTGACAAAAAATTAATATTAGCTTATTATGGGATTACTAGTTCATAACGACGCATGAACACACTTAGTTAAGATAATTCTGGTGATCACAATTTTCAAATTCATCCTAGATTATAATCACATCTGTTGAAGAATAAAATAGATCATTATCCAGGAAAACAATGTAATTGGGGTTCCTTTCAAAGGACACTAATCCAATGAGCACTCAATAAAGATAAATAATGGAAGTTATAATTTACACACAATCATATCATGCATCCATGCCAAATACTCATCCTAAACTACCAATCACATCTAACATTACACATAAAAATATGATCATGAAAATATCATAAAATATCCAACCTTCTATATGAACCAAACCTCCAACACAAGGGCTCATGGGGAATTATATATAAAAAATGAAAATCCTATGTAGGTAAAAATAGAGTGAACAAAATTCATAATTTAATCCCAAAACACATTGTTGGTCTAATGGTTAACCTCACATATAGAATTGATATCATTAAAAAATAATATAGCTCCAACCACCAACATGAGATAAACTACACTCACATGTTAGGTCCCATGGATAATCGCATATAAAATAAGTAGATAATGTTGATAGAATGACATATACAATATCCTAAATAAGTTTAGCCTCCAATATAAGATACATAACATAGAATGTAACAAATCAACCTTGTTGTAAAACCCCACACATACATCCATATCTTGAGAATATAGATAAACGATGTGGTCTAACTCTATAACTCATTGTTTTTGTACCTATATAGTTACCCTGGACAGTCATTCATAAATATTAAATCATTTTTTATCAATACTAATTCCATTTCACAAATATAAACCTGATGAACATAATAGTTTATTGTATTTGGAAACATGGAAACACAAATAACTAATCTATATGTAAAATAAATGAACTCCTACTATGATCATCATAACTAGAAACATTTTTTAGACATGTCATAATTAATACATATCTTCATAACCTCTGGAGAGGAAGTATACAAAGATGTGAGCTCATATTCTTATTATCTGTATACAAGGGAGATGAGTAAGAATGTCAAGAATATAAGGGTATTAGAATAAGATAATAGTATTTTAGAATTTTACCTTTCATATCAATGATCATAATATTTATTCATGGAATAAATATTAGTAGTTAATAATATAGGTATCATATGAGAATGAAATAAACGGATCCTTGAAAACATAAAATTATCAAATGAAATAGATTTTCTGAATATGCATAAGTAGATAATATCATTCCATATTAGTCAAGGATCACTACCAAGGCTATCATAGTGGAATGAGTTCACTCTGCAATCCATCACAGTAGTCATGATTTAATCCCAATAAAATCATAGTGGAAATGTACCTTACTTACCCATGTTTACTCCTAGTACCAATCCTATCTATCTATTTATATATAAGTCATTACCCAATACATTTGAGGGACATATAGGTCTCACTTGTCAGATAATGAAAATAAAATATATGTGTACCAAAATAACATAGAACATTCATCTTATCATGACATATGTAATCAAAAGGGTTTCTTAGAAATTTCTTCTTATTATAAAATTTGGAAAAGAGACAGGTTTCCTAATAATTTCAACATCTCGCCAATAAATAATAGACACAAAAAGTAATTGTTTTCATAATAATTTTATCATGGTATAACCCCCAGTTGAAAAATATTTCTCATAAAAATCATGCCGATATAAACATAAAACATTTAGTGAAAAAATAGGAATCTTATCATCGGATCATATTCCTTGTAAGGAATAGGACAAATTAACAAATTTCATATTATATAGAAAATTATTTTGAACTGTCATTTAAAACATTACTAGAGGAAAATATCTTTTTCAGATTTAATGTACATTTTACAAATTAAAATATTATGAAATTATTTTTAATATAAAATAACATTGAAAAAATATAAAGGAATATTCAAATAAAATAATTTTCATTATGATGGGAATATTAATTCATTCCATACACATTAAAATTGATATTTATGTCATGTTGATAGTAAAATCCAAAGAGAAATTGTTTTGAAAATGACATGAAGATTATATTTAAAACAATTTTGATTAGTGAACCATATTTTTAAAAATCTATATTAAAAACAGGAGTATAATAATGAAAACATATTATTTTTTTAAAACAAGGTTTCAGATGAGATTGGATTTTTGATGGAAGAGAGAAATAATTTCAGATTATAATAAAACTATTTTATCAATTAATTTATATAAAAAAACACAAAATTGGTATTCTTATATGGAAATATCATTAATAAATATAGGATAAACATATTCCTATATTTCTTGAGAGCTGGATCAAAATATTTGATCATCATAAACATAATCAAAAACAAACTCCATAAACAATGATATGGTAATATAAAATCATTACCACATTGGTAAAATTAAATCATAATCAGTGTAATGGAATAAAATAATATTGAAAATTAGATATGAGTTGAATAAATAAATTCATGATAATACATGTTAATGGTTAATCATGTTATCCTCATGGTAGAATATTGGAGCATAACATAATGTAGGACTTAAAGATGGAAAATTGAAACCAAAATACCTCACCATAACTCTCGAATTCTGTTATGCAATATCAAACCACCGGTATAATAAATTTGAGTATATTATACAACTATTAAAGAACCATATATATATATATATATCATAAAATATATTATTTTCTTATGATCATTTTTTACCCTCTTTTTAAAAATTCCTTGTCAATGTTACATTTCAAGTAATAAATGATTTCTTTTTTGTATATGTGTTGATTTGTAATTTCTATTCCAATTACATTAATTATCCTTAAATAAATACATAATGTTAAAAATTATATTAATTACATATATATTCAGTATATATACATTTACAATAATCCATAACATTTATCAACATAAAATGAAATACACTATTTATAGAGATGGAAGGCCTACGTATGCTTGAACTCTATATCCACTAACTTATCGGATTACATAAAATAATGTTAAATAAAATTATGTAGTTAAAAATAATATTCTATATAATACATTTCACATATTTAGATTAAAAAATTCCTTATTACTTTCCATATAAAGAATGAATGAATCACATCGCCTAGCCAGGTGGTTCTTTATTATACACACGAGCAATATTAACATATTCCCACAAAATGGATAGATTGAAGGTTTGTTTGATTTAATAATTAAATAATTATAATATTATCATAAATGTACTATATAAATAATAAATACATACTTATTTCCTTCTTTGGGTGCTGCTAACAGAAAAAACAAATGATATCGATTTGTGAGGTTTTAGTTCGTCGTACAAAGCCATGACTATTTCACAAACAATTTTATGGAATTTTAGATATTTTTAGGTAATAAAATTAGAATATATAATTTTATGTATATTTATTTCAATAAGAATATTATATCATAATTTCAAAGAAATAATTTAATGGTATGTTCGAAGATATAGAATAAAAAACACATTAATAATCAGCACCTCTTGTTTGGGTATCCTCCCAGTCTATAGACCAAAATCCATCTTATGAAAGATTTGTGTCAAAAATAATTAATATAATATGAGGGGACAGATGCTAAAAAAATTATTTTTGTAGGTAATTTCCTAAAATAAATTTTTCTATGTTGTACAAAACATAGGATATGTGGTGTTCTTTTATATGTTGGGTGAGTGGAAAACATGTAATATATTGAATGAAAAAAAAGAATAACCATGTTTTTGAACATCACAAAAGAATCCAAAATATATAAAATGAAAATTTAATAAATAATGAGGTCTAAATATATCTATTAAAATATTTTTCTACCATTTTATACGTCATATTAATCCTTTTCATTTTAGTTTAACCCCCCATGTAACACATTTTTACATTATCCTCTTTAAATAATTGTTAATATCATTAAAATTGGTCTTGGTAAAAAAATAATTTCAACATAATATATAATATAAATTATTCTTATTTAAAATATAGAATTTTTTCTAATTACATTTACCAAAGTGGAAAATTCTATTTAATAATTAATCATACAGACACGATGAGAGATAAGGGTTTTAAAGAAAAAATTCCCAAAATTTTACAAAATTGTTTATATAAAAATTTGATACAAAATTAATTATAATTAACCAAATTGGATTAATAGATGTTTTATTGAATATTTTTATATTCTAAATCAGTTTTTTAATATAATTTATATCTATAATTAAATTAAATAAAAATTTAGTTTTCAATAAAAAATTTAGTATTTTTCACTATTAATCAAAAAATGAATCTTTTTGAAAAATTATCAATAAATCACACTAAAATAAATTTTAAATATGATTTAGAAAATTATTTTTTTTTATGAAATTATTTTAATAAAAGTGTAAAAATATATTTTAAAATGTTTCACAAAAAAATAAAATCAATTTTTAAAAAAATTACTATTTTTGAAACATATAATGACAGTATAAAATTTTGAAATTTTTTTAAAGTTTATTTCCATTATATAAAAAAAATATAATTATTAATTAATAATTATTTCATATTATTCACATATCTTTTTTTAATTTCATGGTTATTAAGGTTGTGTTTGGATAATGGTATTAATAATATAATATGGTTTTGTTAAAACTCAATGTCATGTGTAACGCTTAGTAACTCTGTGTTGGGTGCAAAAAAATATTAACACGGTTTTTTTGTAACACAACCAATCAATGAAATTAAATTTATTCCATAAATAACAAAAAAACATGGTATGTTTCATTATTCCAACCGTAAAATGAATTTTCTGCCAGAATTCATCACTCTAATACAAAAAAACATCAGGGTATTTATTCTTCATAATTTCATCAAGCATCCATGTAGAATTATCTAACTAATAGTTTTGTCTATAAAACATTTACTAGATGGGTGAAATTATTCAATATTACATTATCTATTTTTTCAATAATCTTCAGCAGTTATTCCTCAAAAGATTGATCTTCCTCCAATTTATTGACCTATTAGTTTAGTACGTATGAAGGGTATGGTATGTATTTTCTCAGGTGATATATAGAGGATAAATTATGGACTAGAGAGAGGTTTTTGGGAAGTATCCACTAATAATCTATTTTCCCAATACAATCAATAATTTCAATTGTACTGATATACATATGGCGTAGTTTCACTTTATTCCTAAATCTCATAAACTTAATGCATTAAAAAATTCATGGAATCTCTTTGTAAACAACTTAAAATTCTAGATCACATAATTAATAATCATCATAACATTTCTAATGAATCTGAGCTACATTGGTATGTTACTAAATGGATCCAAATAGTAGTTTAATTTCATTAGATATCATAGCTCTCAAGTGATTCCTTTATCCAACACCATTCCATCACGTTGGAACACTACATTTATTTCCTTAAATGGATTCCAAACGATCCATATAAATTATTGAGTGAATGTTATTGTTTCATAAAAACTCAACTAGAGGAATTTGATGATCTCAAAAATCATATAAATACAAATAAAAAGATCTCAATACATACTCTAGGATTTTAATTATTAATTCATACCAACCATTTTATAAGGAAGATATACAACATAGAAACTCATCTTTAAATCATGATAATCTAGAATACATATATAAAATATAGAGGTAAACCTAGGATTCTAATCATATACAAGTAACCTGGTTATCCATGAAACTATAACACTTCCTTGATGCATATCCTTCTATACTAATCTAGAGGGAATTCATCTTTGTTAGGAATGAATTTCTCTGACATAGTAATGTGATTAACTAAATCCTATATAGCATTATGGCCTCTAGATGTTTTGGGGAGTCCAAAAACAAAATTTATGGTGATGGTTTTACATTTACATTATATTATAGGTAATGGATATAAGATTTTCATAGTCATTTTCCTCTCATCCATAACTTTATAACATTCAAATAACTAAGATACAAATTCTATGGTATACATCTTTATCCCATTAAACAATAAATACTCTTGATAATCTCTATAAATATTTTTTCAACACAAATAAATTGAGAATGAAGAACAGTGAGAGTCCTCTAATAAAAAATTATTTAAATATCGAATGGATGAAACTCATACACAATTATTGAACTTAATCATTATATCTAGATCATGGATAAACTCAGGATGACTTATAACCATCTTCTATATCTCTACACCTTCCTTATGCTTCTCTTTAATCATTACATGGATAGATGGTTGAACATTCAATTGAGAAATATATAAATTTTCTCCATTATTCCGGATTTCCATGTCTATGAATTGAATATATAGAAATATTAGATGTTTTTAATCCTTATTAGAGATGAGATGGAATTATCCTTCTGATTGAAATCATACCACACCTTTTTGTCTTTCACATAGTGATAATGTTTTCATTATTCATAGTCATTAATTAGCTCTAACCTTCTCTTGTAGTTCATATTCAACTCCATCTATGTAAAGAAAAATATTAAAATTTTATGAACAATATATATATATATATATATCACCTTTCACCATAAGGATAAAGGATCTATATATATTATGAAAAAATACCGTAGTTAAATCCAAATTATGATTTGGGTGTTTTTTTCTCAGGAAACATATATTGTCATGATCCATATTCTATGATCATATCATTTTACGTAATAAAAAATTTATATAACATCTTGTATGAAACAGTGTAGATTAAAAACCCTTCTTCACTACATATTAATTTATGAATAAGCATGTTGAAAAATAATATATTTAGTTTCAAAAAAAAATCATCAAATCCATATTCCCAAAGGGACATGTCTTCCTTATGAGTTATGTTGATCAGATGATTATATATTAGAGATAAATTATAGATAATCCATAAATAATATCCATATAATGTATGAAAACTAAAAATATCATTCCCCATGGTTGGTCAGGGCCAACATCAAATAGCCACCATCATTGATGGATCTTCTAATATAGCCTCTCTTTAGATTATATACCCAATAATAAATCCTTCTACAATTAAATTTCACATTTTGTAACTTTTTCATATATTTTCTCCTTTATTAGTCAATTTATTAAAATTATAATGTGGTTTTAATAGTATTTAATTCTCATTAAATAAATAATAATATCACCAATAATGATTATGAAAAATTGATCAAGGTAAAATCAAAATACTCTATTCATTTAATAAATGATGATAGAGGTGAAATTATAAATATGTAATGGAATCACTATATATTGATATTTTACACAACTTCTATAGATTATTTTTTTGGGTGTATAATTCTTCTTGAACCTCAATTTATGATATCAATAATGAAGTTCAATATCAAAAAAAATTATTGATCTCCACATAGTATATAAAACAAGTCATCAATATGGGGAAGAGGATACATGTTCTCAAAGTGATCTTTTTCTACTCTTTATAATAGAAATAATTATTTATTGATACATATTTATATTTTAAAAAATTAATAGGTTCACCATAAGGTGAAACACTTAGCAGAATGAATCCTTCTTAAGGTTTTCCTAAAGTTATGTAAATTCATCAACTTGATCAAGGCCAATATATGGGGAGTCTAAATTGGTAAGGCACAAGTTATGAGTTCCATTGATAAAAAAACTTCACATTGTAGATGATGTAGAGGGTAATTTAAGAGAAAGAAATCAAAAAAAACTAACAAAATAGGCATATCCATTTTGTTATGATTATCTCGAAAAAGTTATGATAAAACCCCATTCTGAATGGTAATTACAAACTATACCGTGGATTTGATCCCCTTATGTTGTTCATGAATTTTTCACACATATAGACGATAAAAGGATGGTTTATTATAACAAATATAAATTCACTTACTCAAAAGTTAATATTGTATTAATGTATAGAAATAAAATCCACTCCCACAATGACATTAAATTTAACTAGTGGATGAATTAAAATATTCTCAAGATGTAGATTCCCCCAACATTAATCGAAAATGAATCATAGACATGAGATGAAATCTGCATGTCATTTGGGGTTTTCACTAAAAAATTTACATGTTATCATTTAGGTGGAATCTTAATAACCTTAACAATTCTCCAAATATGAATGAATGGGTAGATGTTGGGAAATATAAAACAAAATTTTTTATATAATGGATGGTTTGTGTACACTTCATTGGATGTCATCACATCGCTGATTGGAAATAGTGTTCAAAATACATTTTCCTATATCTCTTGGCTTAAGAGGTTGTTGAAATCAATAATCACTAATAAACTTTGGATTTAGCCACTGATATGATAATTCCCAAACACCGTTCATGTCAAACAGTAGAGTGTGGGTGATGAATTTATGGGACATTCTCTCTAATCTCATCATTATATATCTTCTTCTCATTTCTTCTGAAATAAATTGTTTTATAACCTCCCCTTCAGCACATAAATATTATAAATGTCCCCGTAAAAATATTTTATTCATGCTTTGTCCCAAACATTGATAATAATGGAAACATCATCTTCTTCAATCCATGGTTTTTAGATTTTCCTTTAAATTCAATTTTCTCTTCTTATCAAAACCATGAGATTGTTAGGTAACTTCAACCTCTATTTCAACCTTGATAAAAAATCAAAAAAAATATCTTCATAGATACTAAATTCTTTTAATAACAACTCCCTTTAGGAACATGGATCTAAGACACAGAATAATCAATCAACCAGAAATTTAGGTTGGATGATAATAATAGAATCATATCAAATAGGACATGTAATTTTTTTTCATATATAGCAAAAAATTCATCACCCTTTTTCTTTAGCATAAGGAACTCCTTATCCATATTTAAATAAATAATACAATAAAAATTGAAATTGATAAATATGTTCATGAACTCATCCCAACACCTGAATTTTATTTTATCTTATTTCTCCATATTCATTGTAAGATTCCTCTATTGATCGATATCATCTTGTAAATTCTATACGTAAGCATTATTTGAACATAGGTGTGTGAGACCATTGGAATAACATTTGAAAAAACCCATCATATCAAAGATCATAATATTTATTCATTGAATTAATATTGTCCATTCATAATACATGAATCATAAGAGAATTAAATAAAATTATCCTTAAGTGCATAAAATTGGCATAATACATAGTTTTGTGGAATAAAGTTAAGAATATATAATCATTTCCATAATTGACATTGATCGGTGCCAATTATATAATTGTTGATTGTGTTCACTCTCAAATATATCATAGTATTGAAGGTTCACTAAAAACACAATCAAAGTAGAAAAATTTCTTTAACGAATCATGTTCTCTCACCATTCTATTCTTCTCTATCTCATGAGTTATAAATTTTTCCCCAATTCATTGGAGGGAGATATAGGTACCACACATCTCATAATTAAAATCATATATCTTTATTCCATATGATATTAAATAATTAAACTTATCATAACACATGAAATGATTAGGGCTTCCTAAAAATTTATTATAGTCATAAACTATATAAAAGAGACGTGCTTTGTAATAATATTATCATCTAAATAAAACAGAATCTATGGAGGAATAAATTGGTTTCATGATATATTTTTAATGTTATGACCCATGAGTGTAAAATGAGATTTATAAACATAATACCATCATAAATATAAACCATTCATTGATAGAATAATAATTTTATCCTTGGATCATATCACTATTAAGAAATATGTAACATAAAAATATGATATATTATATGGAAAATAATTTTGAGCGTTCATTTAAAACATTTCTCAAATAAAATATCCTTTAGAACATGACAAGATAATTTAAAAAAGAAAAAGGATTTAAAATTATATTCATTTAAAATGAGTCTGAAAAAATATAACAAAATCATGAAAACAGATAATATTTATAAGTATGGGAAGTTTCATTCATTCTTTAAATGTCAAAAAAACATTTTGTTCACATTTTCAGTAAAATCCATGTGATAATTGTTTGGAAAATTACAAGAATATTACATTAAAGAAAATTATAAAATTATAAAAATAGTTTATCATTTATTTTAAAATTAATATTATAAAAATATAACATTTGATAGAAACATTTTAGAAAATATGGTTTTTGAGTTAATTGGAATTCTAACTAGAGAGAAAAATAATGGAAATTTTTAATAAAAACATTTTTTCAATTAATTTATATAAGAATGAATTTATAAATAGTACAGTTACATGAAATTTTGATTAATTACCATTGAATAATTAAATTCATCTTTACATTGTGAGATATTTCATAATAATTTATCCTCAAAAATTAAAAAAAATTATCCCAATAAATGACAATATTAGACCATGAAATGATTACCACTTTTGAATATTTTAATCATAATCCTCGTGAATAAATAACATGAAAAAATTTGAAAATATCATGAGTGTATATAAATTCATTATAATACATTTTAAATTGGCTTTATATACACATTTGGAATGTATATATCTTCATAGTACAATGAATGTATTAGAGAAGGAAAATTAAAAACAAATTACATACATAATGTATTGAATTCCATTGTAAATGTTTTCACCTATGGTATAATAATTATATATTTTATATAAAACTACTAAAAACCCAAATATATAAATATATAATACCATATATGATTATATTATGACATTTTAGTACCCTTTTATTAAAAAACTCTGGTTAGAGATACATTTTGTGTAATAACCAATTAGTTATTGTATTTTTAATGACATGTTATTTTGGATATTCATAATTTGATCAACATTTCATCATATTAATAATTTTTACCTTGATATAAAAATAATTTATATTCATTATATATATAATTATATTCATATATAATATTTACTGACTGAAAATGAAATACACCATTCATTGAGATGGTAGACCATATGTACATATAAATGATATTTCCATTTTCTTAGAAGAATGAAATAAATAAGGGTATATGATATAAAATTAATCAAAAATAATTTATATTTATAATATATCATATATTTTCTTTACATAAATTCTTAATACCTTCCATGATTAGAATTAACGAATCACATCACTTCGTGTGGTGGTAATTTTTCAAACACATGAGAGACATTATCATATCACCAAAAATAGAGATGATGAAGGTATGAGTGACATAATAATTCCATAAGCATAATAATATCATTAATATAATATTTAAATAATAAATCCATCATTATTTTCATCCTTGGGAGGTGGAAATGGAACAATGACTTGCACTATTTTGTGAGGCGGTGGTCTTCCATACACACAAATGATGTTTTTGCAACCCATTTGATTGATGTGGATATAGTTTATCTAATTCCCATAACATAAAAATAAATCATTATATTGATGTTAATGAGGTTATTATATTATCATGTTATAATAATTGAAGTATCTTGAGGAATAAGTATGAAATCCGAGTTGATAAACATTACATGTTCATCTGGTATCCTCTATATTTTTTCACCAAAATATTTACTAGGTATGATTTCTATCCAAAATAAATAATATAGCATTATAGATAAGCTGGAAACTTATTTTGGGAGATATTTGATGATCGAAAGGGGTATTATGGTTTCAATAATAATGGTTAGGGTGGCCTTTTATAATTGAGGTCAGTGGAACACTTGTATATTTATGAGTAAAAAATTTATACCCCCATTTTTTACATTCCCAAATCATCCAATATGAAGAAAATTTTAAATTAATTGAATATTTTGTCAAAAAAAGGCCATAAAAGTTAATTTATGCAACTTTATAGGTCACTTTGATCTTTATTATTTTAGTTTAACACCCCAGCAAACGCATTTATAATATAAACATGATAAATAATTTTTACATTATATACTATTAAAATTGTTAAAAAATTATTTTTACCATATTAGATAATATAAAATATAATGATTTTAAATATAGAATTTATTTTAAAAAACCCCTTGTACGAATGTAGATAAATATAATTTAAAATTAAACCCAGAAACGCGACAAGGATGAAGGTTTTCCAAGAAGAATTTTTCAAAAGTATACAATGTTTTAATATTAAAATTCAATATGAAATTGATTCCAATTTCTTAAATTGGATTAATGGAGGTGTAATTGAACAATTTATACAATGAAAGGCATTTAAAATCTAAATTATCTTTATAATATTTTTAAAAAAAATCAAATTTTCAATTAAAATTTTTTATTTTTACTATTCATGAAAAAATTATACTTCTCAAAAAAATACAGAAAATAAACCCTAATATATTTTTGAAAATTTGATTTAGAAATTGAACATTAGTTTATAAAATAAATTATTAAAAAGTGGGGAAAATAAATTTCACTATTTTTTGAAAAATTAATAATTTTTTTATGAAGATATTATTTTTAAAGAAATATAAAGACTACATAAAATTATGTGAATAATTATCATTATTTTTCCATTATATAAAATAATTACAGTTAATATTAAAGAAATTATTATTACTATTCAAATATCCATTAATAATTGATGTATTATATTTTTCATGGTAAAATAACTATAAAATAATGTGGTTTTGTTAATACTCAATGTTATGTATAATGAAAGATAAAACATTGTTCAATTTAGTGAAATATTATTGTATTGTTTCATTTAATACAATATATTAACATGATTTAATTTATTGAAAAAAATCCTGGAAGTCTAGCGTTACACGCTAGGAAATGTCTTCATCTTTACTACACAAGCACGATCATGATATGACAAACTATAATGGCTAGAAGTCAACATCCTTTATCTTACCAAGACACATATCCACACATAGTCTATATTATAGGATAAATCACAACAACTCCATGTACCCTACCCTATCAAATGTTATTAACCCAAACTTAACAAGTATGACCTACAACTGATCAATTCCTTTTGACGATCATGAATCATAAAAGTCACAATCCATCTACATCTCTGTTCATTAGTCATATTTGATCACCCAAAAATATAGCACCCCTTTAATTAATTTTCATACTCTTGAGGTCAAAATTTTATCATGAAATCATTTTCCAGTTATATTTATATCTCACTAAACAACACATGTTGGTGAAACTGAGCACTCATTACCCTTTTCTACAATATCAATGAACTACATATATATGTTTTCCAAGGGGAAAAAATTATTCAATATAAGAATAGTTTTCTGATTTTAAATGATATAAAATACATTAAATTTACTAAAAGGATTATATCTAATGAAAAATGAATAAATATTGTGTGGATGTCTCGTTAATTTTTTGTTGAATGATTTTACATCACTTAACCAGTTTTTTTATTAAAATAATGGGGAATATATTTTGATAATTTTCCTTCTGATGTAAGAATGAATCGTGATAATTTTGACCCAGTTTATAACTACTTTCTAAAGGTACGAAATCATTGGTTAAGTACTATGTATTTTTAGGAACCAATCGATTGAGTGGATGATGTTTTGTTCTCATCTCACCCATTAGGGGATATATTTCTTACCCTAGTACAATGCTTGGAATTTAATAAATTTTCATAAATCCTATCAAAATCCAACCATGGAACAAGTTAACTAAATTATATTTATTCACTTAATGATATTTGATTAAATAATCATCTATAAGTATAATTTTTTTCTCATATCATTTCACATGTCGATTATGCTTTGGTTTGAAGTTTCAAATCTAGAAACTTTTTAGATTATTTTCACCTAGATTTTTTGAAGACTCTATGATGCTGGGATTGGGACCATGAAAAGAATATTTCTATATATCAATATAAATGTAATAATAACCCATATATATTAGTGTCACCTTAATAATAAACATAGTACCTATATATGTCTTCTTAAAATGACCATTATGCAACTATTAAAACTGCTCCTATTCATGGTTTTGATGGGACATATCCATGATAGTTAATTTGTATAATACATTTTATATTAGTTAATTGATAGAGAATGGTATGATAGTTAAATAATAGAGTATATTCTATAGTGAAAATATCTCTTAGTTAATGTGTCGTGAAGAGAATAGAGTCTCTTACGGTAGATATAGCTAGCTGATGATGGGTTATATGTTTCATTGGGAGTATAAACTAATGTTGAAGAATATTAAATGTTGTTTTATAATTGGAATATGGTTTCTCATTCAAATGATAAGAAAAACACAAAAATAAATATATTGGAGACTGAACCCCATGACCAGGGCCCCAAAAACCCCTCTCTCCTAGCCACCCTAGTCGCATGTGGGGGAATAGATGTGGATGATCTTGATATATGAAAAATAATTTGGTTTTGGGAGGATATAGTCTTCTAATGGACTATGTCCCTTGAAATGTATTTATTTTTATGTTATGTTTTAACATCATACAATCAACCTATTTATCATGATTAAAAAGAATAAAATCCTATGTAGTTATAGTTTTAAATTTTATAGCCATGTGTTAGGACTATACCCTATAGTTTGACATCATGCATAAAGGGTTTTTTATTTTATTTTACATCATGTGAATAGAATATTAATTTCATAATCTAAAGAGGTTGTTTGGGTCGAAGAAAGACCAAAATGAATTCGATGGGGATTATGCATAGGCGACCTCTATATTGGTGGAATTCCCACACCTATTATTATTATTAAAAGGAATAAAAACAGATCTAATAATGAATATATCCTCATGATAATGAGTTGTACTTATAGGTAATATGGTCATTTTATGGACACATCGTTATGATATGGCATTATGAGAATAAGGGTGACTCATAAGTAATATGTCCCATTGTGGGAGGTATCATGAAGAATATGACCTTATTTGAATGAGGTATACTTTTATGGGATATTGACCATTATAAGATTTGTAAAGAGGGTTTTTTCCTTTTGAGGATGTTTTGGGGCTTACAAAAGGGATTCCCTTGTACAGAAATACAATCACTATTTTGTAAATGAATAAAGAATGACATGTCGAATCAAATAAATTATAGCTTCATGATAATACTATTTGGGATTACATATTTTATGATCCTACATTATAGAGAATCAAAAGGTTGGTTTGATTTAATTATGTGCATGATTTAGTGTTTTAATAAAAAAATAATTTTAAATCTTACACCTAGTAAGTATCCATTTATATCTCCCTATATAGTTGATTTGATTAAAGACGACCATTGGATACTTGGTATTATTATGTACTGGTAATGGGTTAACAAGATTGGAATATTTTCTAGGGGAGGTTTTTCTGGTATCCTTAATAAAACAATCCTTGATATCAAAGGACCATTTGATATTGACCACTCAAGGGGTCTTATCAAAAGACCCATAAGACACCCTTTATAAACCGAATACATGATCAATGGGGTGCACACTATTGTGAACATATTATCCATGTAATTTGGGAGTCCATGGAGAAAACTTTTAGGGGTGTCAGCCTATAATGAGTTGATCTACAATAGTGGGTATCCATAAGGTCTTTTAAGAAACCATATTTTATCTTATAAAAGGCATGATTAAATAAGATCCCTTAGAATAGTTTTATGTATGATTAAAATAAATTAATAGTTCGTTCATTATCAAGTACTAATTTCTATAGGAATCAGAAACATAGAATGGGTTAAAGGGATGTGTATCCATAGTATTGGGACCAGGTGACGGTTCTCACTAGTATATTAAAGAATAAAGGGTTATCACTAGGTGAGGTTACCAAGGGGTTTTAATTAGTTTATTGTAGGGTGATGATTCACCCAAGATAAATTTATGTAAATGGTTTAAATTATTTTGGGTAAGTCATAGTGTCAACCTAGTTGGGTATCCTAGGAAAATATACACCTTACTATAAGGTAGTGTGAAGTGGCTTTCTTAATGAGGAGTTATGATAAAGGATAATTCCTACATTAAGGCCACATGTTTTGAAATAGGAAAATATATCACTTGTTTTGTATCTATTATGGTCTCTGTAACCCTAGTCATTGATTACTATTTTAAATTTGGTCACTGAAGATTGAATATTTTCACTTTAGATAACATGATTTTCTCAATTTTTCAATTTTTCTCTTATTATTTATGAATAATTATGATAGATGAAAGGGTATGAATGATAGGGTTAATATAGGTCCATTATAACATGGAATCCCTATTCAAATTTCCTAGTTTCATATAAGGACTCATGTCATCCAATTTATAGGAATGTATATCGATTAGGGTGCATCATGTCAAGGCATGAATGCTGATTCACCTGTATTTTGAGGAACACAAATTCAGCATGAAGCCTAATTCACAAAAGACAATGAATAAGATTTAGAATGTTCCCATAGTGATTTAATAAAATTAATACATGTCAAAATAGGATATTTATCCTAGTAGAACATCTAGTGACCTGGTAAAAGTGATTTGGGAACATGGCCACGTCATTCGATAATGTAATAATCCACGTCGTATTTTTTTTCTTCCCAAAATCATGGTGTCCACAATTTTCTAAAAAAATAGAGCCCCAACCCCCCCCCCCCCCATAATTGGTTCTTATTTGATCATGTAGGATACAATTATCTCTTATATTTGACTATAGTGTTAATGTTTCCTCAAACGGTAAGTTTGGAGCATAAGTTATACTATGAAAAAACACAACCATGCTCCACCTCACATACATAGTGCATGCTCTCATAGTGAAGAAATGTGTGATAGAAATTATTTTTTAATACATAGGATAATAGTATGGATATACTTATAAATAATTTGGAACTATTTTTACCTCACACTAAACTTGCATGAATAATCAATGGAACATATCTTTAATTTCTCTCCCAAGAAATTCATGTTGTTTGTGGTATGCATGATCAACCTTTACATTTTAATAATCCATTTTCTATTTATTTGGGTGGATATAAGATTAGTACACACCCTAATCACGAAAAAATATCTGTGGTGAATAAGATTAAGTGATCTAACCTATGTAAATTGGATTATGTACAATTTCATTAATTTTTACTTTTATATTTGTGTTACTTGTACATGGTTCATTTTCTATCATAGGTATTATCATACTATAAAAAATACATTGAACATGTTTTTCTAAATCTTATCTTGTTTTAAAAATGGGTCATACTTCATTCAGTACCTTGAACATTAAATTATCTACTCCGATTAAAGTGAATATTGAGGATATTAGATATGATTATCATTGGACAACTGAATCAAATAAATAATCCACACCAATAATATTACAAAAATACCATCCAGATTATATGTCATCCATGTTCCTTAAATTACACAAGAATTTTATTTTAATAGACATTGTCATCTAACATATAGATAATATATTTCTCCAATTCTGATCCTCATAGTATATGAATTTTGGTAGATCCAACTACTCATCAAAGGGTTTATTTATCTATGAGGTTGAATATAACAGAGAATTAATGTTATATCACTGCAAACCCACAAAATAGAACCTCACTATCATAATATAACTGTATATATATTTCTACACATATAATATCAACCACTCATCCACTAATCGAATTTATAGTTGCAACAAGGATTGGGACCTGCACCATGGAGGTAGAGTCATACTTAAATATATGTGGTTATATTGGGTCCACTATACATATTCTAATATAAGAATGAAATGATGATGTTTTATATTTATGACACTATCATGATAACTTATATGTATGCATATCTTAAATCCATCATAATTTCATAATGACTCATCCACTAGATGTCGTAGGAAATTATGTGACATCTAATACATAGTAAGGATTATATAATTTAAGGCGATTTATATAATTTATCAAGGGAACTAAAAATTTAAGATATTTTTAAACAACTCCTCCCTCCAAAGCATTTTTTTGGAGATCATAGTTGGATAACCATATTAGTGAGAGTACTATTTGGGCTAGTGATGATCACCAAGGGAAGGAACCTCATCTAATTTTCAGACCTCATCAACAATGCATATATGAAAACCATTCAATGCCTCATGGAAATATACCAAATTTTAAACACCATGGGGGGTTCTCTTTGATGGGGAAATCAGTCTAATAGAATGTATTGTATATTTATATTTTGATGCTGGTATTATTAATGTGGTTATGATTTCAACCCCAAAATCCTCCTATATATGTGGCTAGTAGGATTCAGGATGATTTGACTAAGCAGCTACTTAATTTATATTTTTTACTCCAAATAGTATCTGGACTAGCTCAGTTACCATACATTAAATCCATGAAGAGTGGGTTCTAATAGCCCTTGTAGTTCCCTTGATAGAAATGAACTTGTAATCCTAATCATATATTTATACATGGAAATTTATGTTCCCCACATTAAGGAAATATCATGTCTTGTGGTGGAGGATAGTGGCCCATTTTAAAATGAAAAAAAATCCATTTATATTAAAATATTTTATATTATAGGTATTTTCATTTGACTATGTAATCTTGAGCATTATTCCATTGTCCCTTATGAAAAACGAGCCTCTGAAGCTACTCAGTACACAATTAGAGTTCAAAATTTCCCCCTACAATGATCCTACACCACAGATGAAATTTTATGAGGATTTTAATAAGTATATAATGATGTCATAGATTACTGCTCTATGGGAGTGAACCCTAGTGAACATAGTTGAATGTGATTATCATTCCCATCATTTTTAATATAGTATTTTTAATAAAATTACTTATCATAATTTTACATTAATATGTTTTGAGGTCATTTTGAGGATTAGTATCTTGGAAAATAGATTAATAATACAATAATTACATAACAAAATTATAAAATTAAACATAAGTGAATCATGTGTATGGGAAAATATATTATTCTATTCTTAGTCACTTCACATTAATTAATTTCATAGTGATATTCATCTATTTTAAAGGGGAAGCATAAATCCTAGTTGTAGCACCCATATATTTTTTTATTCCTTTTTAAAAATTAATTTAATATTATAGATTTATAGTGTTACATGTAACATAATCTTTAGATTTAGTTAAATTAAAACTGAGTTTAAATTTTGTTTTCACAAAACACATTGTTTATCATTTGTCACATGTAACACTATGTTTAAATGAAACACGAGTTTCTATTAAGAAATTATTATTTTAAATGATAGTTTTTACATAGTCATTAAAATTGAGGGTATTGATTGTATTAAATAATATATTAAAATATATGGTTTAAATAATTATATTTAATTAATTATATGAAATCCAATTATATAGAATTTATAATAAAACTATTTTAAAATAAAGAAAATATAATTATAAAAATCTATTTTTATGAGGGAAAAACATTATAAAAAAAATAAATTAAAAAAACAATATCGGGTAATTAATTTAATTCATTTAATATATAATTTATTCCAAAAAAAATTCAATGTAATCATATTTTAATTCTAAAAAAGATATTAGAATCGATCCAATTTTACACTTTAAACTGTATTTTCCAAAAAAAGTTGTTTTATAACCTTTTTTATCATTTATTTTAAAAATAATTTTTTAAACATTTAGAAAATTTATTATAAAAAATTTATACATTTTTTAAATCATCATTTTAGAATTATCTTAGGGTTATTTTTTGATATTTTATTGAAAATATTTATTATTATGATGAAAATTATAAAATATTGAATTTCAATTGAAAAATTCATTTTTCATTATATTATTTAAAAATTTATATGCGTTTCTAAATTTAATTTAATGTAAAATTAAATCAATTATATATTTATTAATCAAATTTATGTAATTTTAAACAATTTGAATATGAAATTGGATTTAAAAGTTTGAAAAGTTTTGGTCATTTTTCTTTTGAAAACCTGCTTTTTCATTGCATATAAGAGATTATTTTTAAATTAAATTTTATAGTTATTTGAAATGAAATTAATTAAAAGGATTCCATAAATAGAATAATAATAATTTATATTATCTATCCAATTCAACTTCATATTTTACTAAAATTAATAGAGAAAATATTTAAAAATATATAACCACAATTGTGGTAAAAATGTGTTTATTGTGGTAAAACTATAACAATAAGTGTACAAATAGGATAATTACTTGTATAAAATCACTTATATAGGAATATTTGGATGATATAATTCATATATATCTATAATAATATAACTTTTGAGACTTTTCACATGATAAATATCTGTTTCCACCATTTTCTTTTTAAATAATAACAATTCTGCCACTCACCCCAATAATAAATAGTCATCCCTATATTCTATTATTAAGACATTAAAACTATTTTGCATCATCCTAGAACACCCAAAATAACAATAACAATAAACTCTTTAACCATATAATATTTTTTCATAATATATGCATCATATGAAGGATTTTGGTTCAAACCTAATGACAATAACCAAATAATATGTAATGTTTTTATATGAGAATATTTAATTTCTTTATTCTTACACCAACATAAATTATTTTTAAGACATGATAATATAACGAACTCAGTATATTTCATCTAATAAGATTTATTTATATTCATTTTATTATTTAAAAATATCTCTACATCCGTCTAATGGGTTATAAAATCATCATACGTGTGTAGAGTGGAATACCACCTCATAAACCGATGACATTCATTATTTCATTACCACCTCCTATGGTTGGGTATGCTATTGGATATAAGGTATATATATATTACTTATGATATAATTTTACCTATGGATTCCTTATATAATATATACCATTTTCATTTTTATTTTGTATAGTATATGATAATGTCACTCGTGTATACGAGTGACCCCTAACTCTTACAACTATGTGATTCATCAATGATTTAAATGGTTGGTAATAATGGAGGATTATTAAAAAATTTGTGTTATACATTAAATAAATATGATTTTTTATTTATAATTTGTAATTTTCCATTTTTTATTTGATCATTAAAGACCATGGAAACAACTTTCTTGCATTCGTCAAACCTACCATCTCTATAAATAGTGTATTTTATTATACACCACTAAATATTGTGGATTAGTATAGATACATATATACTTAATATATATTATATTTATTTAATGTTTATTATTCTATATTTTATGAAATCATTATTAAATCAATTGGAACAAAATTAACATATCAAAATATATATGAAAAACAAAGCAGGTATTACTTGAAACATAACATTAACAGAGAATTGATAATACAAAATTAAATAAATTTTCAAAATAAAATAAAATATGATATGATATATAAAAACATATTTCTCATTAATTTATTTATGTTCAACATATATTTATTATACAATATTTTTTAACATGTATGATAAAATTCATGACTTTGTAAGAGATTTTCATCCAAATTATTACTTCTGTGAGACACATGCCATATTCAGCACCTATTTATGATTTGTGTTCTATTTACTACACATGAAATTATTATAATATTATTATAAAAAATTATGATAATATACATTTCCATTTTAATAACTCTCTGTCATTGGGTTTTGTTTTCAGAAGATACTAAAGAAATATGGTATTCTTGTCTAAATTTTCATTCTTTAAAATGTATGGTATTGTAATAAACCTATATTTTTTTGTCAATATAAAGCCCCTTTGACATGTAGTATCATAAATTAATTTATAATCATGATATTTTATGTATCTTTTAAGGATATTTTTTCAGCGTTATTATGATATAAAGTAACTAGAGTGGTAATTATTTTATGTTACAATCACTTCATTTATGGGAATTGTTTATGAATATTTTTCTAATGATAATATATTCTAATATATCTCTAAATAAATTCATAAATTCATTAAACCTATGGTCATGTCATTAGAATAAATTATTCTGATCATTTTCAACTCTTTATGTACTCACGATTTCAAATATAAGGTTCAAAAAATATATTTTTGGTTAAAATGCCTTTTTATTTTTAAATTATTTTCCCATCAAATTTTATTCAAAAAAAATTAATTTTTAAAATATTTTATTAAAATAATTTTCATCCATGTTTGACTTATTAAAATCTATTCTAAATTGAATATTCATTTTATTTTACAAATAATTCCTTTTTTCTATTAATAAAAATTCCTTTGAAATAATTATCTTATCATGTATAGAATTAACTTAATTTCATTTACTCATGATCACAAATTTAATTGAATATTAATTTAAAATTTTTAATTCAATTTTCTAGGAAAATAATTTTCAAAATGTATTATGTATTAATTTTTATTTTAAATTGTAAAGATAATTTTTCTCAAGAAAGGACTTAGGTAATCTTTAAAAATCATTTTCCATCTATGATGACATAAATTGATGTTACTTATTATTTTCTTCTTATATTTTCCAAGGATACCATTATAATTCTTTCTATGAATGTTTTATTTTTATAATGAAAATATTTTTGTGTAACTCATTTATCTTACCTGGGTTATACCATTTTAAACTGATTATGAAGCCCGCTTTTTATTCCATATCTTATTCCCTAATTAAATGATAAAATTTTAATTAAACATATTTATTTACAATATGTTATGTTTTGATGGAATTATAATGAAAGACATTTCATTTCATGGGTTCTGATTTGACAAACACTTTATATTATTTTGAAATAAATAATTATGGTTTTCATTATGTTATTGTGGTTATGTTATAACAAAGGATGGAGGTCACATTATAACCAAATTTGGGGGGGGACCTATTTCTTAATCAAATTAATTAAGAGATGATTTATATCTCATGTGATAGATAACACTAGAATGGGTAAATAACTGACATCATTATGTGAAATTGTCTTCTGTGATTGTCATGAGAGTGGAACATGAATACCAAGATGGTTCGGGAGAGAACCAACTCCACTATGATAAAAGTTCTACCACTAGGGATAGTATTGGGTCTCAGCTATGAATTATATCTTCACATTGAGTGCATTGATATGTTTTTGAAATTATCCTTTACTTGTATGGAAATGATTAATTTTTCTTATATGTATGCCAAAAATCTATGTCTTTTTCCAATGTTATGTTCTCATGTATTAGTTTCATTTATATATACAGTATTTGTGTATTATGAACTTCTAATATTTTCCCCATGACTAAATATTATGATCTTTTATATGCATGATATGTTTTTTAAATGTTATACACATGTTCTCATACTATTATGTCCATGTAATGCTTATGTATCTCCTTTATTAACTCATACTGAGAATATAATCCCACCCTCTATTAAGTTTCCTTTTTATATGTCACGAATAAATGTATTGTGAATGATATTATTCTGAAGGGTGATTATTTAAAATATCATTGTAAGAGATGATTTACATTACATACAGACCTATTTTTTATGATTCCTTGATTCAATAGACACTAATCAATTGTGGTCCTTGAGTGTGTTTTTGTTTAATGAAATTAATATTCACTAAAAATTATATAATATTAATATATGATAATCTTTGGTCACTATAGTTGGTATCATAGGATGCCTTTGGTTAACTATTGGATTCTAGGATGAGGAAAAATAATCGAGCTCCCTACGGATATTTATGAGGATATCCCTAACAATATGTATAAGGATAATTCTATGGAAGAGAAAATTTATAAAAAAATGAACTGTAATTTAATTAAAGGATAGAGAATTTGTTTCCAATAAATTACATTCATGTCTAGATACTAACATTTTATGTGGTTATTACGTAGAGGTACATAGGGATGATATATCCTAAAATGTAACATTGAGCGTGGCATGTTCATCACCTGGTGGATGAAAATATTCTTTACTCCAAACTTGGTTTGAGACTCTCATGAGAGATTATCGGTCAATTCATAGACTCTTTATGAGCCATTCCTAAGGATTTAAATTGATGGTAACTTTGAATGACCTAGTATAATCCAACTTTTTCCGAGATTAAAAAAATTGTCCAATCATAGATATAATATAAGTGATTTTCATTATTATCTAGTTTCTCATTATGATTAGAGTTTCTCACACTATGATTTTAGGTTTTTTTATGGGGGGATGCATAATGTACTAGGTTAACATTGAATGTTATGTAAACTTTTTTAAGTAGATGTCAAATGGGATGATGATTAATGTTTAGAATATTTTGATTATGACTAATTAATTACCAATAAAATTATTAATTATGTGAACATTAACCAACTATCAACCTCACCAAATTAAATAAGGATAAAATTCGATGATATTTTGGTAATGATGACTATAGAGGAAAAAAGATTTAGTATCTTATATGTCTAGAAAGTTGGAAGAAGAACACTGGGGAATGTTTCAAAGGAAGGATAGTGTGCTATATATCTCTCGAAGAAGTGTGTTGTGTAATAAATTACCGATGAAAAATTTATTTTTTTGTTAATGAAATTGTTTTTAATATTGTTCTCTCTAATAAATTATAAATGGATGAATTTTTTAAATATGTAATGTGTTATAAATTTACAAATCGATGTCCTAGGGGAAATTTAATCATGGGATTTAGTAAGAGGATATATGTAATTTCTATACTATAAATGATGAAGATGAGAAAAATGAAATATGATATGTATGGTCTATTCAATACGTAATGATTATGTTAAATGTAAAAAGGATTACTAAATTGACGTTCATACTAGAAAATATTAATATTTTATATTTTAGGAATGAAGAATTATGGAATAAGATGTATAAGCATAATAAATTGTTTAATAATGAAGTTGAATGATTAAAATAGTTATATCATGGAATTAAATAATAAATTGTTATTGATGATGAAATATATAAGGATTATTCTATATAAGATTCTTGTTAATGATATATAAGAATATGTGGAATAGTAATAATGACCTAGTAATGCGATTTAAAGGAAAATTAATATTTTAATTAAAATAAAATATTAAGAAAATATAACCCATAATATGATATTGAGGTCGAAAATGGGGTTTAGTTTGGATGTAGATATGATCGATATGGAAAAGTAAATTGGATAGTATTAATGACCGTAGAACTGATAAAGGATTTGTTAGAAAATTGGTTTATATTATCATTGATAGAGTTCCCAACATCTTCTAGATTTTATTAATTTATCATATAATTTATATTTTATTTATATGATTAGGAAATATTGTATGTTTTCAATAATTATTAATGGTAATTCCAGATATTACCATGTTTCAAGAGAATACATGATGAAGGTATTCACTTATTTGGTATGTGGAAATCAAAGGCTTCTTTTTGATAAATGGAATATTAATGTTATGTTATATTGAGAAATTTAGTGACCTTATTTTTAAATTATGAATTTTGGATGGGTTATAATTTTTACCATTTATGGAATTTTTTATGCATAACATTGGATGTGGTTTAAATATTAATCTATTATATCTCCTTGTAATTATTCATCCATGTTGGACAACTTGTTCTTTAATTTTTAAAATTCACTAGTATAAATAAATAATTATCATTCTATAAATAAAATTTATATTCATTAGTACATCATTCATAAAAATAGGTCTTCAATCTAGGAGTAAGAAAATATGTGTTAATTGATTGAAATAAAATGAAATGATGAAGAAAAATTTATGATACAATGTAATGATAATACCTAGGTCTCCTGGTCCCCTTGAAATACTTAATCATATTGGGATGATATCCTACCAACTTTTTCTACAATATAAACTCTAATAGTCTCAAAATGTGTTACATGAATCATAATGAGGAGGTATATAATAGATATATTACATGTAAAAAACTCAGCGGTCACACATTTTGGGAATGATATTTTTTATAATGAATAATCGATTGAGATTATATATCATATAGATAAGTTTCTATGACATATGACCACTCAAATAATTATTTCTTGTGGTGAATCCACCATCTTGAGTTAGCTATTTAGGAATATTAGGATTTAATGTTGTCTAAGTATCCTCATTTGATGGTATAAAAGTGGAAAAGATTGACTATAAAATTCATTTAAATGTTGGTTGAATGTAACACTTAGATATTTTTTGAAATATAATTTTAAAAAATAAATTTATTTATTTTAATATTTTGTATTTAATTAAATATTTAATATAAATTATATTACCAGACGCATCCACATTATATTGAATTACCTGGAAAACACAGATTATCTTGTGTTACAGGAAAAAATTAGTTTAAACAAAATGTTAATTTAGATTAATAAATTATTAACTAATATTATAGTTTAAACAAAGTCATTGGAATAGTGGTTATTAATTGTATTAACTAATTATAAAAGATATTCTTTTAAAAAGTATAAATAATAAATTATTGACTGGAAAATTAATTAAAAAAGAAAATATAAACTATTCTATGAAAAGAAGATTTCAATGAAGGTAAGTACCTCACAGGTACACCACACAGAAGAACACCACAAGGGTAACACCAAAATGGTATGTACCACCTAGGTACGCCACAGAAGAGAATACCAAAAAGGTAATGAATCAGCTCACACCAGGTATAACATAGGTAAAGTAGTAGAGATGATTAGATATAACTACTGAATCATCTTACTCTGTTAAGAGGCTGACCCACGTAAGATCCTAAATCATCAGACCCACAAAGGATCCTAGTACATCATCAGAACCAGACAGGATCCCAGTACGTTATTTGACCCACACTAGGTCCTAGTATAGTAGACCAACATATGATCCTAGTACATCAACAGACCCACACATGATACTTGTATAACAGACCCACACAGGATCCTACAGTAGTACCACATGGATACCTAGAGCGAATCCATGTGTGATCCTCCATCACATACCCATGAAGGATCCCTTTCTCATGTTTCAGCCAGCTATAGGGTTCCTGCACTATGTTCACTTGATTCTGGGAATATTTTCTCCTCAAGACATATGTCGATATACAAACTTCCATGAATTCCAATGAAGAATTATCCCAATGGAACGCCACATAAAAGTGGTCTCAACGCAACAGACATTGCACCAATCGGATGCCTCATCTATATGTTATTGGCCTTTTATCCCAAGGACCCAGTTGGATTTGTGTTCTATCCAACTTGGTCGTACCCCATCATTAACCAGAACACAAGTGGGGTATACAAAAAGTTCGGTCTCTCTCCATGGCTTCTAGCACCCCTGATGGTTCACAAAATGGACGCCCGTATCTCTAGATGTTCTCGAAGGAGTGAATAGGGTCGAAGTGGGTCTATGTCCAGTCTGACCCGGTCGGACCGACCCAGCCCACTATGCACGCAGTGCAGTGCAGCCTGCAGTGAAACAGCTGACTGGGCATGTGGTGCGGTGGCCCACGGGGTGGCGACACACCACGGCTGGCCGGCTATCCGACCGCCATCCCCGCACGGTGCTTCGAGCATCGCGCCTTCGCCAGTGTCAGGCTCACCTGGACACCCTCTATTCACCGCTCAAAAACAATGTTGTCACTCTCATTCGCTGTGTGACGCGGACGTGTGCCACCATTCCATTCATGCGGTCAGCCTCTGCTAGCCTTCACCCTTGCTCCACCACGGCTGATGGGTGGAGGCCCTTCTCCAACAGCATGGTCCTGCCACCACCTTCGTCACGACCAGCCTTTGTGGTAGCTCCCATTCATGATTCCCATCAGTGTCGGTCTCCATCCTACTCTTTCATGAATAACACATCAATAATCACAAAGAATTACGGAGAGGTTGGGCCATGTTCATTTGGCATGCACCCTACGAGTTTGGGCAGTAAAAAGTGGCTCAATAGTTCATGAATCTTGAAGAACATCAAGAATAGGTATGGGGTACAAATCAACAAAAAAACCTACCTCACAAATGATAGATAAAAGCCCGCAGTTGAGGATTTGGTTCATTTTTTGCCATTCTCACAACTTCCTCAAACGACGTCACTTAATCATCAAACCTCATTTGGGGTTTAAGTGTCAATCGCCACCACTTGCCGGAACCAACTCCATCCACTATGTGTCGGGCATTGTGGAACTCTACCAGAGCTTCGTCCCTCGGTGAAGTCATGCCAAATCCTCCCCCCAATATCCACATAAATAAGAGATGGGGAGGGTATGTAATGATGGTGGAATTTATGACGTTTCATTTAATAAGAACCATCATAAATTCCAATGATTATTTTTCATAGTATTTGATTGGTTTAAATAATTAGTTTAGATTGGAATAATTAAATGTTGACACAGTTAATAAATTTTCATTGGATAAACTAATTAAATGGGGAGTTGAAAGGTTATCTCTAATTAAAGAGGGTTTGGGTGGTCTCTACCACCATAACCCATGTAGAGAGGTTTCAGTAAAAATAAATTCAAACTTCTTCTTTATTTTATTTTTATGTACACATAAAACATGAAAACAAACATTAAACCTCGACCAACTGCATTCAAGGTGAAGGTATCCACAAGTTAATAGTGGTGCTAGAATTTCAACAGTGTCCTCAGATTTCAATATCAAGAACCGATTCATTTGTTACAAATACCCAAATTTCACATTTCTGAAAGAACAAGAAAAATTGTTCAGAAATTCACTTCGGGCACACGGGCCTCGGAATCACTCGTTGTCAATTTTCATAGACTCATTAAATTCCCATATAATTAATAAATGTTACATGGAATATACGGGTCTTTATATTCTCCCCACCTCAGGGCTTTGCGTCCCCTAAATCCACATCACAAAAACAGAGAAAACAAGTGGGGGTTCTCAGCACGAATCTGAGCCTCCTGCTCCCATGTGATCTCCTGGAGGTTCTCATGCTGCCAATGTACGTGCACCAAAGGTATCGATCTCCCACTAAGGACTCTCTCCTATCGATCCTCAATCTCTACTAGAACCTCTATAAATGTCTCCCTATCATCGATGTCCAGCTGACAGTGGTCGATGACGTGTGATAGGTCATGCACATATCTCTTCAGTTGGGATACGTGGAAAATGTCACGCACCTAGTGAAACATAGGGGCTATGTTCTTGGCGGTAAGCATCAATGAAAATTCTTTATACGACCTGAAAGGATCTGATGAACCTCAGAGAAAACTTTCTGCCCCAGAAATATCTCCACAAACCTCATCAGGGTGAGACTCGTTGAAAGACGTGGTCACCATCATAGAACTCAAGAGGTCTCTGTCTCCTGTTGGAATAAGGCTTATACATTCTCTATGAAATATTCATCCACTCATGGATGATCTTCACCTTCTCCGTGGTAGCCTGTACTATCTCTGGTCCCATGAGTGTTGACTCCCCAAGGCCAGTCCAACACAAAGGTGATCTTCCAGGTTGGACGTACAGAGCCTCGAAAGGTGCCATCCCAATGGTGGAGTGATAGTTGTTGTTTTATTAAAACTATATCAAGGGAAATTGATCCTCCAAGCTATGAATGATGTCAATGACGCAAGAACACATCATTTTTTAGATGGTCTGAATGGTCTGCTCTGTCTGGCCATCCGTCTGAGGATGAAAGGCATTGCTCAAACAATGCTTTGTCCCAAAAGCCTCCTACAACCACTTCCAAAGCTGGGAAGTGAAACTTGCATAATGATTGGAGGCAATCGTTGAGGGTACTCCATGTACACAAACAATATCCTACACATAGAGGCATCCCATGCTCTCTAATGAACCCGAATCTCTAATCTGTATGAAGTGGGCTGACTAAGTGAGTCAGTCAATGATCACTCAAATAGAATCATGACTCCTAGATTTATGTTGAAGCTCTATTACAAAGCCCTTGTATATCCCATCCCACTTCCACTTTGGAACCACTAATGGCTACACTAAGCCGGCTGGTACCTGATGCTCCGCCTTCACTTGCTAACAAATGAGGCACCAAGAGACAAACTATGCTACTTATTTCATCATTTCCGACCACCAATGATGTAGTCAAAGATCCTAATACATCTTATCCACTCATGGATGTACCATAAGAGGAGAGGTGTTGAACTCCCTCAACACTTCCTCCAAAAGTGTCACTGGTACCATGGTACATCCTCAAAAAAGGATGACGTGCACCAAACCTTCAGAAAATCCATCGAATGCATGTCGTATTGATATCGGAGCACGTCAAGCCTTGTAGTTAGTGTCCCCAGGTTGTGCATCCCTGAATGGTTGATGATGTGGGGGAGTGACTGTAAAGGAATGATGAAAAGCTACTCCACCGCGATCAACAAAGGATATTTAGAAAACGGTCAGCTGCTCTGTCGCCTCACCAAGCAACTGTATACCGGATCTCCTACTGAGTGCATCTGATACAACATTCCCCTTCCCCTGAGTATAGACTATCTCAAAGTCAATGTCCTGGAGTAACATGAGCCAATGTCACTATATCATGTTTAGGTCCTTCTGAGAGAAGATACACTTGAGACTCTTGTTATCATAATAAAGCATAAAATGCTCACCCATCAAGTAATGTCACCATGTATTCAATGAGAAAAACACGACTACTAACTCCAGGGCATGGGTAGAATAGTTCTTCTCATTCTGTTTCAAATGTTGAAAACCATACACAATAACTGCTCACACCTACATCAGGACAAATCTGAGTCCATTCCCTGATGCGTCATAGTAGACTATGTACCCAACTCCATCCTCTAGAAGCCTTCGGATGGGGGAACTAGATAGCATCTTCCCCAGCATCTGAAAACTCAACTGGAACCTCTCCAGCCAAAGGATGGGTTGTGCCATCTTCGTTAATTCTGAAAATGGTGCTACAACTCTGGAGAAATCTGTCACAAACCTCCAATAGTAACCAGCCAAACCCAGGAAACTTTGTACCTCCATCACACTCTTGGGTGGCTCCCATGAAAGTACCACCTCAATCTTTACTGCATCCACTGAAAATCCATCCTTTGAGATGAAGTGTCCCAGAAAGTGAACCTATAGGATCCAGAACAAGAACTTCGAGAGTATACCATAAAGATGGTGCTCTTGAAGTGTGTTTAGAAGTATCTGCAAGTGATAGGCATGCTCCTCCTTTGTAGCTGAGTAGATCAAAATATCATCGATAAAGACTACTACCATGTGATCAAGGTACAGCTGAAAGATCATGTTCATGAGTCCCATGAACACTGATTGAGAGTTGGTCACACCAAATGACATAACCCAGAACTCATAATGGATGTATCGATATCGGTAAGTCTTCTTCTACATATCCTTGTCTCGTTCTCTGAGCTGGTGATATCCTGATATGCGGTGTATCTTCAAGAACCACCATTCACCCTTCAGTTGATCAAAGAGGTTTTCAATCAACAGAAGTGGCTTCTTTTTCTTCACGGTCACCTGATTCAGGCGTTTATATTCAACACAAAGTCTAAAGCTCCCATATGCCTTCTTAGAGAACAAAATAGGGGCTTCCCAAGGAGAAACACTGGGTCAGATGAACCCCTTCACCTGTAAGTCCTCCAGCTATAACTGCAGCTCACGAAGCTCTGTTGGAGCCAGCCAATACACTGGTGTAGATATTGATGTCGTACTGGGGTATAAATCAATGCAAATGTTCACCTCTCTACATGGAGGTAGACCCAGAACATCATCTGGGATGACATTTGTGTACTGATCCTCCACCATAGGATAAGTCAGACTCTCCACATCAACTCCTCTGAGGGTATGGCCAGCCAAATTATGAGTGATCGGCTACACTCCCCTATGGTTAATTCCATCCTATGTTTCAAAGGTTCCCTTCTCGCTGGTGAAGGTAAACCTAGTCCCATCCTTACAGACACACCACACTTTGTTCCTTATATAGTCTATATGGGAATTGATTATGAATAAGCATTCCATACCCAAGATGACGTCGTTAGCCCTCGACCCCACTACTATGAGATCCCAGTCGAAGATATTTCCCCTAGGGAAAGATGACACTATTGGAACTTGTTTTTAATCATTGAATTCACATCCGTAGGAGTCTCTAATTGCAAGGATCGAGCCAACAGATCCACCGGAATCACCGAGCTCTGAACGAGGTCAGTGGAAATAAAATAATGACTGGAACCTATGTCTATAAGTACTATAGCGAAGGTGGATTAGACATAGATTGTACCTTATATCATCTCTAGGGCCCCATGTTCATAGGCCTCTACTGCCTGAAGCTGAGCTCGCCCATGTCCACCTGCTACCTATAGTCATGATGGAACACATGGTGGTGGTGGTGGTAACATCTCGAATCATATCCCACCGCCTGCTGTACATCTTACTCCTCTGCCATGTCCACCATCTCCCTGTGGACCTCCTCCGTCGAACCTCTATCTCTTCTTGGGTGGTCCTTTGATCGTCTTCTGATCATCTGTATGGAGGTTCGACTAATCATGAGCACTGTGACCCTACCCACCACAAGTGAAACACTACCTTCTCCTCACATAACTAGTTCTGTCTCCAGTACCCCACATAACTGACCATGAATCCTACAGTTGTCCACCTATAGGCCTGGTCCTCTTGGACCTCTATGACATTTTTCTACTGCCAATTGCAGAATACTCCACTACGTGATTCCGGGTGGTGGGTCTCGCTGCTGAAGACAACTCATCAAGAAAACTCTCCACTAAGAGGGATCTCTCTAACAATCATGCATGCATCAGGTTGCGAAGAGAAATCATAGAAGACCTGATCTCCCACCTAATCCCATACATGAAGGTCAGGGCCTTGAAGAATGGTCCCCACACCATATCAATAGAGTATCATAAGAGGTCGGTGAACCTTTTTGAGTATAGAGACACAATCCTACTTCCCTACCGTGGATGAAGAAGCCCATGTATGTGCACTGCTTGACGGGTCGCTGGGACAAACACTTCCTAAAACAAGCACTCAAAGTCTTCCCAGAAAAGTTTCAACTCATCATGAACATGGAACATCAAGCTCTATCATCTTCTTTCTGGTGCCTGTGAAATACTAGTGGCATGGATCACCATGAGACCAGATGGTGTCCCTACCAGTCAGAAGACTCTCACCACAGCTTCCAAACAAACCTCAGTCGCCTGCGGGTCCATATCCCCCTTGATCAAGGGTGGAATTTTTCACCAGAACTTGGGAAACACACTCAAGTGTCGTGGACCCTCTAATGTTGGGGCTGGTGGCATTGGTGGCCCAACGGGTAATGGTACCGCAGGTTTCACCACTGGTTCCTATACTAGAAGATGTACCTACACCGAGGACTCGTTGCTCGGTGGGATATCATCATGTACTATACCTAGAACCCTAGCTGGCTATTGCGTTAAGCCATCATGAAAGGAAACATATGCACCATTGTTAATAAGTTATACCTAGTGAGCTGAATCCAATAAAACAACAAACAAAACTTTTCGAATCAGACACGCAATCAGTGTTTTCGTGCACTAATTCTGAAATCAGAAGTTAGAGTCCTGGTGTATGGATACATTAGCCACCGCACCAACAATAGATTCCCAAAACTGATAACCACACTCACTACACTCAACACTATTTCCATTAAAAAATCAGAATCCAATGTTCTATGGTAGAACCAACTCCTATGATACCAATTTGTCATGACCTGTCCCCCGAGGCCCATGCCGTGACTACCCCAAACTTGCCTTCTGTAGGCCATGGGCTAGCGACTGGCACCGAAAGGCGTATCCCCTAAAACCGGGAAGGCGTTGCCTTTATATCTTGTAAACACACTCAACCATGCACATAGCAAGATATGAACACAAGTAATCTATATAGAAAAAAGAGTGATGAAATTAAGAGGTTTTGGAATACAATCCAACCTATAAAAGGAAAAATTACAACTGGAAATACAATACAACCGATGAAAAAGAAAGATAGCTACTGGGTCATCCGCCAAGGTTCCTACCATAAGGGTACGTACAGATCACCTCCTCTACACTCCACGTCTACCCGTCTCCTCTACGTACCGACATGCCATATGGTCCAGCTCCATGCACCATCCAGTCCTGGTACCCTCAACCCCAATCGGTGCTTTCCGTCGTCTACACCAAACATAACAAGATGCGGGTGAAACCCATGTAGGGGTGAGTATAACGATACTTATTAGGGACCCTGATACCATCAAGGTCTCACAAAATCCACTAATAATAAACTACAAATCATGTAAACCCTTGACAACCCTACTTAAGTATATGCCCATACATATACCTATGTTATCAAATATTACCCTCTCATTCATGAGGAATCATAAGGCCCAAATTCATAGCCAAAGTATAAATATGACAAAAAGGAAAGATTACCACGAAGAAAAGTAACACACAAGTACGCCACTAAGAAGAACACCACAAGGGTAACACCATGAAGGTAAGTAACACACACAGGTATGCCACATAGAAGAATACCACAAAGGTAAAGACTCAACTCACACCAGGTATAACTTAGGTACAGTAGTAAAGATGATTAAATGTAACTATTGAATCATCTTACTCTTTTAAGAGGTATACCCACTTAGGATCCAAAAACATCAAACCCACATAGGAACCTAAAATATCATCAGTCCCACACAGGATCCTAGCATACCATCAGTCCCACACATGATCCTAGTATAGCAAACCCACACAAAATCCTAGTAAATCATTAGACCCAAAAAGGATCCTATTACAATAGACCCACCCAAGATCCTAGAGAAATCCTACATGGATTCCTAGAACGGTTCCATGTGGAATCCTCATTCAAAGACCCACAAACAATCCCTTTCTCATGTTACAGCCAGCTACAGGGTTCCCACACTATATTCGCTCGATTCAGGGAGGATCTACTCCTCAATCCACAAGTCGACAAGCCAACTGCCACGAATTCCAACAAAGAATTATCCTACTGTAACACCAGATAAAAGGGGTCTCATCACAATACATGTTGCATCAATCGGATGCCCGGTCTGTGTAATTTATTGGATTTTTAGTCCTGAGGGCCCAGTTGGAGTCATGTTCAATCCAACCCGGCTGTACACCAACATTAACTGAAACATAACTGAGGTATAAAAAAAAGGTTTGCCTCACTCCAAGGATTCTAGTACCACTGACATTTTGTCAAATGGATGCACATAGCTCAATATATGGCGGAAATAGCGGAAAGGGTGAAAGATGGTCCGTGTTCGGTCCCACCTGGTAGGACCAACCCGACCCGACCTAGCCTAGGCCAACCCGACCCAGCTCGGGTCATCCCGGCCTGACCCAGGTCTGGCCATAGGTTGGGCCTGGCCCGCAGGATCCGACCCGGCCCACTGGGTCTGGCCCGGCTTGCCGGTGAGGGTCGGCCTGCTAGGCTCGCTGTGTGGCATGACCTGTGGTGTGACAGCCCACCATGGCTATCCGGACGACCATCCGCCTTAACCGCACGACACATCTTGCATTGCGCCTTCATCGGTGGTCAGCTCATCTAACCACCCTCCCTTCCCCACCGTGACACTCGCTTTTTGGGCGGCACGAACACTCGCTGGACGACGTAGACCTATGCCAACATCCCCTTCGTGCATCTGGCCTCCACCAGCTGCAACCCTTGCTCCGCCATGACCGATGGGTTGCGAACCTTCTCTGGAAACGTGGTCACACTTCTGCCTTCATCTCGGTCGGCCGTGGTGTCGTCCGTTGTTCTCGTGATCTACCGATTTTAGTATCTATCCTCTTCCATCGTGAAGAACTCATAAAAAATCACAACGAATTGCGGAGACGATGGACCATGTTTGTTTTGCCCACACCCTCCGAGTTATGGAGGTAACAAGCAGCTCAATAGTTCTTGATTTATGAAGAACGTCATGTATAGTTGGGGGTATAAATCAACAACAAACCTTTCTATGTGAATGATGTAGAAAAGCCTACAGTTGAAGAAGTGGGTCGGTGTTCGCCATTCCCGCAACAGCCTCCAACGACGTCGTTTGATCTTCAATCATCGTTTGGGGTTTCATTGTCGATCGCCACCACTCACCAGAACTAGCTCTGTCTTCTAAGTGTTGGGAGCCGTAACGCTTTACCAGATATACGTTGCTTGGTGAAGCTGTGAAAAATCCTCCCCCAAGCTCCATATAAATAAGAGAGGGGTAGGGTATGTAAGGATTGTGGAATTTATGATGGTTCATTTAATTGGAACCTTTTTTAAATTTCAATGATGCTTTTACTTAGAATTTGATAGGTTTAAACAATTAATTTACATTGGCACTTCTAAATGTCGACACATTTAATAAATTTTCAGTGGCTCATTTAATTAAATATGGAGTTTAATGGTTTTCTGTAATTAAAGAGGGTTCTGGTGGTCCCCACCACCATAACCCGTGTAGAGAGGTTTCAATAAAAATATAACAAAACTTGTTCATTATTTTATTTTTTTCTCCACGTAAAATAGAAAAACAAACATTTACCCATGACCTACTACGGTCGAGGAAAAGGTCTCCTTAAGAGAATATCGGCGGTGCAAGATCCATAGTGTCCTCATATTTCAATTCAGAGCACCGGTTCATAAGTGAAAAAAACCCTCTCGCACGTTTACTAAATATACGTGAAAAAATGATTAGATATTCACTCCAAGCACACTAGGATTTAGAATCACGTTCCCTCACTTTTCGTGGCCTTGTAAAATTTCTAAATAATTAAAAAAAATGGAATTTCTAGGTCAGTACATATATTATTTTTAAATCAAAAATATATTATAAATTGTTTATAATGTAAAATTAGATCAAATAAATATAAATATATATAATTTATTTCATTTTAATTAATTTTATTTTAAAATTGGATGTAATTAAATTGTAAATTTGATAATGTTTTCTCTTTGAAAATCAACTTTTCCATTATCGACATTTAAAATTGGATGTAATTAAATCGACTTTTCCATTATGTCTGCGTGATTAATTTTATAATAAATATTTCCACATATGTGAATTGAATTTAAAAAAATGGATTCTATACTTGTAATCAAAATAATTTATTTTATCTATCAGGTTAAAAATTAATTTTCACCAATGTTAATAGAAAAAAATAATACAAATTAATTACCTGGGTTAAGGTAAAAATGGGTTTACATGGGTTTAACTAAAACAATAAGCTTTAATTGACTAAACACTTTTATAAAATCTACATTCTATCCATATTTAGAACCTATAAATTCTAATCCTAGAAAAACTCCATTTGGGATCCTTTAAAGAAATAAAGTGGTTACATCATTTCCATTCCAAACAAATTAGTAGTGTGCCACTCAGCCACTTATAATAAGTCATCCCCTCTTCTCTCTTCTTCACATATTAATAACCTAATTTTTTAGATAATTACCCTAGAATAACATCCATACTACCCACATATCTTAATAAAATCTTTATTTTTTGAGGAAATATAACCTAGGATAGTTTTTGGTGAAGTCCAACAGAAAAAACCTGAATAAGATGTCACATTTCTCAGTGAGCATTTTAATTTAATTTATTCCTCTACATCGTTAAATTAATATTAAACCATGATGATATAATAAAAATAGAATCTCCATTGTGATAATATTTTTTCATTGTTTTTTATTTCCTAAAAACATCTCAACTTCCATAAAATGGGTTAAGAAATCATTATTCATGTATACGGTGGACTACTGCCTCATAAATCAATATCGTTCATTTTTTCATTACTACCTCTAACTGTTGGTTATCATGATGGATAAAAAGTATATATATATATATATAATTTATTAAAATATCATGCCACTAGTGTAATTATTTCATACATACATTTTTATGATATAGTTTTTGTGGGATGAGATTATATCACTCATGTGTATGGTGAATTACTACCTCGTGAAGAGATGTGATTCCATAATGCTAATCATAGAAGGTAATAACGATCGATTTAATAATAATATGTGCTGTATAAGACATAAATATTTTTCTTTAATGATAATATATTATTTTTCATTATTTATTTTACTCTAACAAGTAGATTGAATCTGTTTCCTAGTGTATGTACATCCTACCATCTTAGTGAACAGTGTATTTCATTTTCTATCATGAATTTTATCGAATAATATAAATAAATATATGATGAATATATATGATTTTTATTTAATGGTTAATATTATAAATATTATTAAATCATGATCAAATTAATGTGAATCAAATTTAAAAATCCAAGTATATATGAAAAAACTACATCTTTTTACAATAAATGAAACATTAACATATAATTGGTCAAAAATATGAAATAAAATGTCATGAGAAAATAATATATGGTATGATATTTATATATTATTCTATAACAGGTTTATATTAAATATATATTTAATTTATATGAGAATTTGACATATAGGATGGCTGTCAGGACTTGTGGTTGGGGGTTTCCACATAAGTTTTTACTTCTGTGAGACCCGAAAAATATTCACCAGCTATTTATTTTATGTGATATATATACTGAATCTAAATGAATTTTATGATATTTATAATAAAATATCATATATTTAAATATCCATTTATTTTTATCTCTTTCATGTTTTTTTATAGTTCCAAATATTCTAGAATAGTAAGGTATTTTTGTCTCAATTTTCCTTCTTCAGTAGACATGGTTATGTTATGAACCTATCTTCTTTTATAAGGTGTATATATAACCACATTTTCATCTATTATAATAAATTAATTTATACACATTATATTTTATTTTTATTTTTAATATTCTCATTCAAGGGTATTATGTTTTATTATTACCAATTTGGTGATGATTTTATGTTATAATGTCATTGTTAATCAGGATTGTTTATGACTATGATTCTAATGATCATATCTTTTGATAAACCTTTCAAGAAACTCATGTATTTTATTATCCTCTATTTATGCAATGATAATAAATGTTTTCTCTTTATTTTCCACTTTTAATTCTCCCGTGAGTTCAAAAAGAATATCCTTATGAAAAGTCAACTATTTTTTTGAAAACCATTATTAATCCAAAAAAAATTCTTCTGAAAATGTTTTTAATTTTTTTAACACTCTCCAATAGATTTATTATATAAATTTATTCCAATTCATTAAATTTTAAACAGAAATTTAATTAAATATTAAAATCTTTTTTTAAAAAATCCCCATTTTTATTTTAGTAAAAATATGAATTTAATCATTGTTTTAATGTGTAAGAGATGAATGTAATTTCCCACTATTATGACTTGTTAATTTCTATGATGAATAAATTATAAAATTTCTAGTTTATTTTCAAATTAAATTATTTTTAAATGATTGATGTTTTAAAAAATTGTTCAACAAAGTGTAGAGGATATTTTCCCCCAAGATATTTTTCAATAAATATTTTAAAATCATTTTACATCAAATATGATATCATTTTATGTTACTAATTATTTATAAAGGATATAATAAAAGGGTTCCATTATTATTCATTCGTTGAATGGTTTATGTTTATAACAAATAGAATTTTTATGAAACCCATTTATCTTTCACAGTTTACACCATAATAATATTATTAAGAAAATGACTTCTTTTTCCATTTCATATGTATTGATGAAATTATAAAATGATTTTAAACCATTATATTTACAAAAACATATAAAATAAGTAAATTTTAATGAAACCCATTTCATATCATTGGATTTGTTTCAATGAATGTTTTATGATCTTATGGCACAGATATATGTAATTTTCAATATTTGATGTTGGATAAATTATAACCGTGGATGGTGGATGGCTTATAACCTAAGACAGGTGGGACCTATATCTCCATCAAATTAATTTTTTTTATATTTATTTCCCATTAGATATATTTTACAATAATAGGGAGTGAACTTGGTTCAATAAGGGATATTTTTCTACTATGATAGACTTGGTATTAAACCATGACTGTCATGATGGTTTGGGGAGTGAACCAATTCCAATATGAGGAAAGGGAATCCACTCTGTATGGTGGTATATCCCAACCTAGAGGTGTATCCACCCATAGAGATCACTGATATGTTTTTTCAATGAACATTGACTACCTGGGAAAATATTATCCATTGATATGTGTATTATACAAATCATTCTTATGAAAATGTTAAATGAAAAAATGTTATGATATTTGATTTTTTTTATGATTTATGACTTATTAACTACAAATATTTATTCCATTACTCATTAATATGATCATTGGTTAGCATGATATGGCTATAAAATGGTTTTTTTTATATTCGCATACCCTTCTATTCATTTTATCATTTTATATCTCCATTTTCATATATTACTGAGCATCTTAGTTCACCCATTCTTATTTTTTCCTTTCCCTATGTTATAAAGTATGATATGTCTAATAAAGATTCTATTTATTATTATCATAGAGAGTGATTATGTAGTTTATATATGAACACTTTTTTTATATGATTCTAAGGATACTAAACAATTACGTTCCCCAGGTGTGTGTTTCTATAATTTAAATAATATTCATAAAAATGATTTAAAATGATTTTATGATAAATATAGATCACTATAGTTGGTATTAAATTATTGGTTTAGTTATTATTTGGACACTATGATGAGAAAAAAAATTTGAGATACCTATATATATTTATAAGGATATGGCTAGGGAATGTATTAAGACATTTTCTAAAATGATTCAACATATATAAAATTGCCTTGGAATTTTGGTAAAGGATTTAAAAATTGCTTTCCATGAAATTAAATCCATTTTTGGATACTATAAGGGATATAGAACTGGGAAAAATTTACCTGTGGGTAACATGTCCAAAATGGAACATTGATCGTGTCTCGATCATCACTTTGTTCACAACCACGAGCCTTGTTGTACAACATGTTTGAGACTACTAGGGGAATATAAATTTTAAATTGACAAAATATATATAAACCATCATGATGGATTTAAATTTATTATTACTATAAATGAATTTGTATAAACATATGTTTTTATAAATTAAGAATAATTATTCATGGTTTTTAGATCCTATAAGTGATTTTCATGATTATTTTATCCCATCTTGATTATTATTTCTCATATTAGGATTCTAGTTTTAGTAAATTATATAAACCAGATAGAATTGGGTTAACATTTAATGTTAAGGAAAATTTCATAATGAGTTGGAAAATGGGATTATAACTATAGTGATGAATATTATGATTATTTCTAATCAACAATCAATTATTATTTTTAACAAATTACACCTTAACCAACAATAAAAATCACCAAAGTTTATAATGATGGAGTTCATTGAGTGTTCTGGTTATAGGTACTATGATGGACAAAATATTCATCTTTCTATATGTTTTTAATGTAGAAAGAAGAACTCTCGGGAATGTCTTGATGGAATGATAATATATTTTATATTTAGTGAAGAAAGAAACATAGTATGAAATTTTACAGGAAAAATGAAATGTTTATTTAAGGAAAATGATGTGAATATTGGTCTCCCTAAGTTATTATAAATAATTGGTAGATTTAAAATTTTAATATATATGTATTATGAAAATAGATTTCCTATGGGGAAATCTCTTGAAGGGAATTAGTAATGTGTTAAGAGTAATGGTTATAATAAAAATAATTATGAGACCATAAAGGACATATGATATGTATGGGTTGTTTTAATGATATTTTTTATACTTAACGTGAGAATAATTAAAAAATTTATGTTTATAATATTCATATTTAATATTTCTAATCATTTTTTTATTTTTAAAAACTATTTTGAAAGGAATATTCATGTAATTTTACAAAAAATTCCCATCTATATTTAGCTGAAAATGTGAAATAAATCTTTGTTTTAATGTGTATGATATGAAATGAATTTTCATCCACCGTGACCATTATTTTATTTCAATATTACATTATATATTATCATTCTTACTTTGAAAGAAATGTATTTCTTAATTTTATTTATGTTTTCAAAATGTTCTTCAATGTGTAAAGGTTTTTTCCTACTGAAATTTTCCAATGTAACATTTCAAAATAATTCTCTATATAATATTTCATCAATTAATTTTATTTATGATTTTATGGGGATATTTTAAAAAGGTATCATTGTTATTCATTCTCTGTATGGTTTATTTTTATAATTCCATGATGTTTATGACATCCATTTCTCTTCAATGATTTATACCATGATTAAATTAATTTGAAACATTCTACATTTTTCATTTGTAATGAATTGATGAGATGATTCAATTATTGTGAAACCTATTTATTTTACATTGTTTAGGTTATTAGAAAAATTTTATAAAACCAATTTTATTTCATAGGATCTAATATGATAAATGTTTTATGATCTTTTGTCACTGATATATATGATTTTTATTTTGGGATGGTAGTTATGTCGTAACCATGGATTGTAGTTATGTTATAACTAAAAATGGGTAGGACCAATATCTCCTTCTAATGCATTGGTAAAAGATTCATATCTCATGTGATATATAAGATAGGAATGTGAAATTAATATGGTTTAGAAAAATAGTTTGTCTTATATGATGGTCATTGGAGTCAAACATAACTACCGTGATGGGTTTGGGAGTAAATCCATTCCAAAGTGAGGAAATGGATTCCATATATGATGGATTGGTGTATCTCTAAATAGGTTTATCCACACATGGAGTTCCTAGATATGTTTCAGAAATTCAGCATGAATTCAAGGGAAATGATTTTAAAAGCATATGTTTATTCCATAAATTTTTTCTTATGAAAATGTTATGTTCTAATGGCTCCAGTAATTTAATTTCATTGCGATTCATGACTTATAAACATTCAATGTGTATTATAAGACTCAAGATTACAATATTTGATATTTCGGTTATGGTATTAAAATATTATTCTATTGATCTCATACCATCAAGTTCATGATATTATTACATGTCTCCCTTGTTTACCCATACTATGCTTATTTTCTCATCCTTTATTATGTTTCCATTACATAGGTTATAATGAAATTTTTTAAATGTGGTTTGTCTATAAAGGGTATGAGTTATGAAGATAATTATGGAAGATTATTTCCTTTACATTTGGGCCAGTTTTTTTGTTTCCATGCTTCCAAATATACAAAACTATTATGGTCTTCAGGAATGTGTTTGGGTTATATAATAAATATTCATAAAAATGATGTAATAAATATGCTTGATAAGATTGTTTCACTATAATTTCTGATCTTCTTCATGTATTCACACTTTTCATAGCACCATGGTATGATAATAATTTTTTATATAATAATGAATAATCTTCCACTTGTTTTTTATATCTTGATTATTTATGATTCCTTTAATAGTTACACATTAGTATTTCAGTTGTTTATCATTATTTAATACCATTTTGATAAACATTGATCCTAAGGGTATAGTCTCCCTGCCATACTATCATAGACCCCCATTGCATGTCATAATCCTATAGTGTATAGAGAGGCCCACTCGACCCAATGTGGCCAGCCATGTTCAGTTACTTATGAATGAACCGTGTCTAGGACATCTTGTCCTTTAAAAAAAATCAAAAACATATAAATTTTACATTAAAATAAAATCATTATTTTTCTAAATTATAAAAATAAAATAAAAGGTTGTATATTGGGAAACAGTTTCAAATTTTTTTGGTTACTGTCTATAGTAGGACATCTGGTGTTATGTTCACCCCATCATGAATAATGTTTTATTAGAAATTAGTATATATGTAAAATGATATTTAAATTTTGGTAATACTTAAATATAGTTACTTAATAATCCCATGTTTCATCCTCTATTTTGTGATTTTTTAAAAATGATTTCAACATCCATGTTTTTTAATCTATAAAACTTTATATCATCTTTCAATAATCATGAAAAAATCTCCATTATAAGAAAAGTTAGTTTTCAACTCGATTCCCTCTTAGGTCAGTAGACACATTGGATCTAGAATGTATTTCCTTAATAATACAATGTGGATTATATTGTATAATTTAGAGAGGATGGATGGATAATCTTATTAGTAGGTAATAAATCTAATTATATTGAAAATTTAAGAGGACTAATATTCATAGTCCCCAACATCCCAATTTTACTACATCTTATAAATCATTTACATAAATAAACCGTTATTATTACATGAACCCCCATATAAAGTTATAATTAATATCCATGATTATTATCATATCTCTTTTACATACCATGAGATGATTTATTATTATTATTAATAGTTGAAACACTCATTATTATATACTGAAAACGATTTCAACCTACTTACATCATTTATATATTTTCTTCCCAAAATGATGGAGTATGAAATCTCTCCTCATACAATGGTTCAAATTGTGCCACATGGATGATTGAATGATATCAATTGTCATATAATAATTCACTAGTGTAGATACTAATACCATATACCATTATATTAAACAGAGAATCATGTCTTACTACATTATATTTTTTGAATAGTTCTTTTATTCTTCGGATCTGTTTGTGTATGATAGACTTTATTAAAATATATCACATCATTTAGAGCCTCTTAAAGTATCTTATAATTATTTTTATATAATCAATGTTAATAATATGATATTATTGATAGTGATACACTATGATGTCCCATAATTTCATTAATATTGGGTCATTAAATGTCCTCAAGGTTTATATCTTCCCCGAATACTATGAAATTTATAGACTTTATGAGGTAGTCAACAATGACACATATAACATCATTCATCTTATTATTTTTCAAAATTATAGTGGAAAAGTACAATATAGAATTTTCCCACTTTCAAGATTATATAAGAAGTGGTTTTATAATTTCATTAGAATTTTTTTATCATTTTCCTAATAGAACATTGAGAAATTGAACACATAGGCAATAATTTCTCACTTTATATCAACCCACCATAAGTATTCTCTTATAAAGAAATAAATTTTTTGCTACCATGGTGTAGATAGGTATTTAATTTATTTTATCAATCTAGTACATCTCTCTTCATCTCCCTCAAAAATTAAAAAGATAACATCTTCACAAACATTAGCACTATATATTCCTACAATAAGACAAAACATTTCCCCTACATCATATATTTTATCATCCATTTTAAATAAATATCCTCCTAGTAAGACATTACTATTTTTTAATAAATATGGTTTATTAATTTTAGAGATAAAGAATTATATTTCCACTTTCTTAACAATTACCATATCCAAAATTTTAAAATCTGTAAATTTTGGAACTTTTTTAACCATAATTATGGTCTAAAATCTATATTCCATCCTACACAATAAACCATCCAACATAATTGAATTAGAAATGTGGTATTATACTATGTTAGAATTTTCATTCATTAGTTTTAACCATATTCTCTTCCTCATGTTTTTCTCTTTCTGATTGAATATGTACAACATTCATTTTCCCCAATATATGTAATGTCTTTCACCAATGAGAGAGTGCCTATATATCATTATGAAAATTATTATAACATATAACAGAATTTTAGAGGTTTAATAGTTTCATTATATGTTTTCTCATTTCCAGGACTCATAACTAACCACAAAATCATTTTATAAAGGTAAACAACCTAGTTCATTCATCAATTCTTCAATTTATATTACAATTCATTCCTTTTTTAATGTTAATTTCAATACTACCTCATTAAAAAATAAAATATTTATCTCATAAAATAATTCATTAGATTCCTTTGACCAAATTAATTTATATAAGGAACTGTATTTTAACATTACAAAATCTAGTTAAACGAATGAGAATACACACATTACACTCTCAAATATCAATTCCATTTTTGAGTTTAAGAGAATTATTCCATAATTGAAACATGACAATAAAAAATAATACAAAGTTCTACTACTAAAATGGTATCAATTTTCTCATACACATTTTTTTAATAAGACAAATTTTCATCAATGAATAATATTCACTACATTCATCTTGTCTTTTTAGTTTTTCGTTCCCATCTTTAAAACACTTGGAAAAAATTTAATAAACATGGGGTGAGAACAAAAATCGATGTAAGGTACAAAGAAAAGGAAAGGAACCGTTATTCCATATATATATATATACATAAGAAATAATTATAACAAATACGTACTTTTAACCCTTAATGTATAATATCCTTACATTGTGAAAATTTGAGATATCTATAAAACATAAAAATCATAAAAAAGATTTAGGTAACATAGGTAATTACTTAATTAAGATTAAACATGCATGGATACCAAATGATTTTTGACCCACAAAGATACCTTGAAATGCAGTGCTCGAGGATAACTTATGTTGTAACCCTCCCAGATACCTTATGGTGTAACCATCACAATTACACATCGAATAACCATTAAAATGTACTTCCTAAATAAACATTCCCAATGCAATATAGACAGATAAAGGTCCTATCATTCATTGTGAAAAATTAACAATGACCATATAATAATCATAAAACAAGAATACTTACATTATAAAAACATTTCATTGGATATTTAAGAAAAACATTATATAATGGTTTAATGTGTGTTATTAATATATTAAATAACTATATTAATATTTAAAAAACCTAATATAATCTATTTACAACATCTTCAAAACCCTTTATTGATAATATATTTTCTATTTGTGTTTTTTTGGTGCAATTATTTTATAGTCTCCACAGTTGGATCATTATGGGGATTTTTATCAAATTAAAGAAAAACTCTACAAGTGGAATGAAATTATATTAAATATTTTCCATAATTTTAAATGATACGATAAAACCTTTTTTCTTATATAAGGATGATTCATTAGATAAATATCAATGAAAATGATTTAATTTATTTTGGTGGTTTTTACAACCATCACAATCATATAATATTCTATTTAATATAATTTCTCTATATTAGTTATCGAACATCATATAACATATAATATGTAAAATAATGTCTTATTTTAATATAATAATGGTTTTATGAATAACCTTGAATTCAGTAATATAAAATGAAAAATCAACATCCATAATGAATGTAAATCGATACATTACAAATAATGATTTCATTTTTTTAGAATTAGATGATAAAAGGGAGTTTTGATGATGGATATTCCATTAACAAAATAATATTATAATATATTTTAGATATTAGAGTTATCATGTCACTTTTATGGGGGAATGTGGTGAGAGAATTGGAAAATATATCAAAAATAACGAAACTAAAAGAAAACGAATGATGATTTTACCTCTTGATTTGTTATCATTGAGTATCTCCTTAAGGCCATTAGTGTTGGCCTTATTGAGATACTAAAAGGTCATAGATTAGGGGAATAGAATTAGGAAGAAAATTACGAAGAAATTAAACAAGATAAATTCTATGATTTGTGAGGATAATATGTAGTGATTTGTTGTTTTTATAGTGGAAGAAAAGTTGTGTTTTGTGAATATTTTATTTATTAGTTTATTACTTTTGATTAAGACTATGAATAGTTAGAGAATTATCATTAAATATTTTAAAATAATATAAGGTTCGAAATTTTAGTCTTATATTAAGAATATATCATCTACGACTCAATCATTAATGAATTTTTTTAATACTATAAACTGTCCTTTTTCACTATTCCCAAAAAATCAACTATTTTAAAAAAATATCCAAAATTCACCAAAACCGTTTTTTGTTGTGTAGAATTGGAAAATGAACTCCATTATTCTAAAATAAATATATCAATATGAAATTATTTTAATGAAAACAATCATTTATTCCATAAATACTAATTTTAAAATTATAACTAATTTTATAACTCTTTGAAAAAATAATTATGGTCTCATAAAATTATTTTATAATCATATGGCCAAAACGTTAATTTATGAATCTATTTTATGATGATATGTTTTCTTTGAAATCATTATATTAATTATAAAATTGTAAATAAAAAATTTTGTTTTACAAAAATACCAATACTTAATTTATCATTTTTTAAAAAATTCTTATTCAATGAAAAATATATATCATATTTTAACTTATAAGATACACAAATTTATTTTATAATTTCACATGTCAAGTTACTATTTTTCTTTTATGTATTATTTATTTTATGTAAATACAACATTTCTAAATAAACATTTATAATATATTTAAATATTTAATTCCAAAATGAGAAAAATTAATATTGTATAAGGACCATGGAATTTACATTCACCCCTCTTTCTAGAAAATGAATCCTCCCGATTTTTAATCACATGTTATATAAGTTAGGATAGCTTTACCTCGTAGATTTTTTAAATTCCCATATTTCTTCTATAATCACATGGTTTTTCCAAAAAACCATAACATGGTGAATTAACTAACTCTATAATACTTTCTCTCTACAATCAAGAATCTGAACACATTTTTCATCATGAAAAAGATTATCTTCTATAAAAACTAACTCTAGAATCAAAATTTGAGATGAATATGGAAAGTACTCTCCAATCATCAAAACATGAAAATCTTTGTGTACCCAAGTTAAACATAGAGGTAAATCAACTCAGCAGAAAAAATTTCCAACTTTATATAGGATTTCATAAGGTCCAATTAATCATGGATTCATCTTCCCATTCTTACCAAAACACATCACAAATTTCCATGGAGAAATTTTTTGAAAGACGTGATGACTTACCTCAAAATAAATTTACTTCCTCTGTTTATCCTCGAAACTTCATTTTGTGCTCTCAGATATCCTCATGTGCTTCTAGATCAACATCACTTTCTCATCCACTTCCTCTAATAGTTCTTGTCACATTAACTTCATTTCCCCTATTTCATCCAAAAATTATTATGTCTCACACAACATTCCAACTAATTCTTCTATAGGTACCATCTATATACTGGAATTAAAACTTTTATTATAATAATACTCAACTAAAAAAAGGTGTTGATCCCAATTTCCTAAGTAGTACATTAAAATTATGGAATCATGTCAACTAATTTATAAATATTTCACACTATCATTCCATCATATTAAGGACGAGTGGATGTACTAAAATTTAATTAAGCTCTCAACACCAACTAAGTTAATTTCAAAAAGTTATAATTGAATATCATATACTTTTTAGATAGAATGGAAAAAATATATATATAACTAGACAATATCATTGAGGTACAGTTGAGAAATATTATCTAAATACATAATATCTCAAATGTGAAGAAATTTTCATATTTAGTCAGTTAATTAACATTAAACCAAATCAAATTGTTACCTTGAGATGTCTTTGGTAGTCCCACCATGATTTCCATGGATAAAGTTTACCATTTCCACACTTGTACTAGAAAAGGTTGAAGTGTACCCTTTGGTATTTTCACTCGGTATTAACGTGTATACTTTTCAAACATTTCAAGGTAAAATCTATAATATCTCTTTTCATCCCATCACACCAATAATACTCGTGATGGTCTCTTCACATATTATTTATCATGACCCCCTCCCACCAAAGATGCCCCTCCTGAGGTGGAAATGGTGAAAGGGAGATAATGACCCCCGAGTCCCGCCTCCAGTAGGCCTCGGGTTGGTGACTAGCACCAAGTGTATGTGTTTCACAAATATGGGAGGCATTACCCTTTTTATTATTTAGGATCGGGAAATAGGATGAGTCAACCTCCAAAAAGGAAAAGAGAAAGTGTATAGAAATAAACCCAAACTAATCCCACATGGATGTTTAAACAATTTTATAACAAGGTACAAGTACAAAGAAGCTCAAAAGTACAATACCAAAATAAAACAAGAGAACAACAACTACAACAACTCCAACTGTCTGACTAGTAGGGTCCCGCACAGCCCTGGTAGTCCTCCTAGAAACTTGAAAGTAAACGTAGGGTGATCATACAAGTATACTCATTAGGGAAACCTAAAGCTCTCGTGAACAAGTGGGGAGACATCCTAATGTCCCGTGAGAACAATAGAAGAAACCAAACAAGGAAATATATCCACCCATCCTCACCATCCACACTCACCAAAACACAATCACAACAGGTAGTTGTAGTATAAGAACAAGAGTATTGGGTACCCCACACCATTTCCCATTAGTTTGATAAACATCCTGACACTGTCACACTCTCCCCCCGCCCACATACACCTGGGCCTCAGAACCACGTATCCCGCCCGCACACACCTGTGCCTCACAACCACACATCCCGCCCACACTCACCTGGGCCTCACCCCCACGTATCCCACCCGCACACACCTGGGCCTCACAACCACACATCCCGCCTGCAAAAACATGGGCCTCACCACCACGTATCCCGCCCGCACACACCTTGTCCTCACAACCACAGCCACATTTCTGCCTGAAGGCACCTGGGCATCATCCCGAAGATTATTGGGAACAGTAATAGTAACAGAACTCTCGCCTGAAGACACTTATGCTTGAAATCGAAACCTACCTGAAGAATCTTAGGTGTAAGGTTGCATCAATCTAGCACAACCTATAAGTCTTCCCGAAGAGTCTTGGGCCTAACCACCCCAATTGAAACCTACCCGAAGAGTCTTGGGTGTAAGGTCGCCTCAAGACATCACAGCCTAGGGGAGAAGGAGCATGAAGGAGCTAGTAACTATGGGAAAACTCCCACTCCCATGAAATGGGAGTGTTCGGAACTAAGTGCTCAACATGGGTGAGGTGCGATAAAACACAAAAGATACAGATATATATATAGCAACCACTCAGCCCAACCTATGGCTTCCAAAAAAATGAAACTGAGCATGTTCCACGGCACTGCTACCACGAAGCATGTACACAACAAACAACCCCAACCCCATTAAGGTTTTAATGTTCTATAGAAATTAGCTTTTTTAGTTCCTTAACTACTAGGAAACTATCCAAAACCAACCACTTCAATCATTCGTAAGCATATCCCTGCCATCCATAAATCAAGTTAGGAAAACACAACCAGCACAACAAAACCCTTCTTAACAACCAACAAACCCATTGATTATTATTTCTGTTTCATTACCAAGCCCCATAATTCATTAACTCTTCCACATTTTATTTATTAAACACAACCCATAGTCAGTTCACATTTAAACTCATCCCTGAAGCCCCACTTCCAACCACCATAACCACACCATATATCATTATCCCTTTAATACCATTTATTTCAGCCCCGCTTCCCATCACCATTAAACATTCAAACCTTCCCACAATCAAGCCAACTGCAGCCCCGCTGCTCACCCATTCCACAATAACCCACACAACACCCCCATCTCATGCCACATAACCAAGCCAATACCCACATGTTCATTATTCCATTTTGGTTCAATCGAGGTGATCACACAACGATTCCAGATTTTCATTTAATCAGCCAACTTTATGTGATTATCAAATTTCCTCATTCCACAAAGTTCCATTCACATAAACGGTCTATAAAGATAGGGAAACATTTAATTTCACATGAAAAGGCCCCAACAACCATGATTTTCAGTAGGCATAAGCCTATTCATTTCACAACATAATATCACATGATATAAAAGATAAAGTAACAGTAATCAGAAACTTCCCATCCCCCGTTCTTAAACTTGTTATTATCATTATATAATGGTTCAACCATTTCTCATGAAAACCAAAGAATACCCACCGCGCATGATGCACAAATTATAGAGATGAAGGTAAAATCCCTACCTCAATAGGTTCTGGTCACAACGCTCCCCCGGATCAACTTTAGAAGACGTTCGTCGGCGTCCCGGAAAAACATCCTCGGGTAGATTTTGGAAAGGAAGAACTGAAGGAAAGACAACAGATTCAAGCTCAGAAGTTCCACCTCGTCGTTACAATCTCGTGGCTACTGATGGATCGTAAATTGGAGTTTGGACAAAAAAGTTATGGAAGAAAGAGCCTTCAAGTCTCTTGAGAGAGCTCTGCTCAGAGGAGAGGAGAGGAGAGGTGTGAGTTGAAAGGAGGAGGGGACCCCTCCTTTTATAAGCGTGAAAAGAAAAAGTACACGGTGTGTACTTATGGTACACGGCATGTACTCACTCGTTTTAACATGGTCCCCACGCGGCCTCCAATGCGGCACCACGGCCGTTGACTAGTCAACACACGGTTTGAAGGTAACGGATACGCAGGGAAGGACTACACGGCTTGTAGATTGGACACACGCAGTGTACTAATTTATTGCACACGGAAAGGACACGGCCTTTACATGGAACATGACCGATGTTGGGTAACACGTACGCAGAGAGGGACTACACGACATGTAGTACTGGACAGACGACATGCACCCATTTATTGCACTCAACAAGGACATGGCCTTCACACGGGGTATACCCGGAAAGGGGGTACACGACGTGTACTCAAACTACACGGTGTGTAGTTTCAAAATTCTGGAAAGTGTGGGAAAAGTCCATTTTACCGTCTAGAACCCTTCATGGCCTTATTTTTTACAAAGGAATGGGCCGGAGAGGTTCGGGCCATTACATTATTATTTCTTAAATGAACTTAAAATAGAGAATTATGAGGTTCACATAAAAATTCATTCTATATCAAAGAATCACAACACACATATAATATATTTAAAAATATAAAAAAGGTATATCAATGTTAGATTCTAGAATCATACACTTTTTAACCAATTCTATCTTTTTCTACAACTCATGACCCTTCTTCTGATCTTTCTTAATTCTATCTAATAGATATTAATGAACAGACACCTAACACAAAATAGAGTAATATCATACACAAAAACATAGAATCCAAAATTAATTAAATCATTAATAAAGGGGTCATATTCAAATTGTATCATGGTTAATATAGCATGATTTGTTTAATTATGGTATTCAACACATTTATTGCTTTTCCCGAATCGTAATTGGTCCTAAAATCTTAACCCAGTATCAATTTTTCCATCGTTTCTACCTTATGTTCTATTCATTTTGAGTAGATATTTACTTCAATCATTTATGGTTACTATATATTTCTCATTTATATTGATATAAATTCTACCTATTAAATTATAAAGTGAAAACCACAACTGTTAATTACCTATCTTACGTGGGATAATTTAACTCGTGAGGTAATAGTTTTCTTAATGCATATGAAATTAACCGATAATTATGCATTATAATATAACAAATTCCCTTAAACGAAGCATATTTATAGCTGAAAAAATAACCATTTTTTGAAGGTAGGGCCAAAATTAAAGCATTCAATAATATGCATTTCAGTTCTTGAAAATAATTATTGGAGTCTTTTATCCAAATAAATCTAACCACTTCTTTTTTTAACATAGTTATCATGAAAAATAACCAGGAAATGTTTTTTGGAAAACTATAGGTAATATCCAACTAGTACTAGGATTATAGAAATATCGATATCATTTATAGTTCTTGTCTATTCATTAACCTTTTTTTGTGGGATCAATTGTTATTCCATTCTTATTTACATTGTTCACAATAAAAAAAATATATTGCAACCAAAAATCACATTTTTCAAATTTCATGAATAAGTAATTTTCTTTAAGAGTTCACAAGATAATAACTACATGATTTTTTGATTTCATGAATTTTTTAGAACCCAAAAATATATTCAATAAAGAAAAATAAAAAACAATCAAAATTTTTACAATATGTTCTATCTATAAGATCCATAAATATATTAGGGGAAATTGTTAAACTAGAAGGAATAACAAAATCCATAATTCCCATATCTAGCTCAGAATGTTGTTTTTGAAATTTCATCCTCCTTTTCCTTCAGTTAATGCTACCCAGATATCAAGTTAATCTTGGAAAAAAACTATGATCCCTGGAGCTAATCACAATATTCATCGATATCAACCAACATATACGTATTCTTAACAATAATTTTATTTACGGATATTTAAACAATTAAAATTCTCATGGAAGAATAATTTTTTTAATTAATAAGACTAGATCATCCCATGGTGATGTTCTAGGATGAATGAATCCTTTATTAAAAAATTATTGCACTGTGTTTTTCAATTATAGGAGTTTCACTTATTCTAATCGATAAGGTGGTTTTGAAATATTCATTGCATTGAGATGTAATTTAACTATAAATTCAACATCCCGATCATGTAAAAAACTAGGAAACACATCAAAAAAAATCCATGTATTCGTTTACTATTAAGAGATCATTAATATGAGAATTTCCCCTATTTTCAAAAATAAGTGAAAGATAATATTCATTTATATATTTTATGAGTTTCCCTACTATCTTGTATGTTATCAATGGTATGGTTTTATTCTTGTATACAATTGAAACTCTTTATTATAAAACAACATCATTATTTCCATAATTAATCATAGAATGATAAAAGGAAATCCATTTCATACTTAGAATAACATCATAATCTACTATAGAAAAAGCATAAGGTTTATATGTAATTACTTTTCAAAAAAAAATATCAAAAAAAATTCTTATAATGTTGTTTTACCATAAAATTTAACGACAAGTGTTTTAACCATAATCTCTTATATCATTTATTGAGGTGAAATAATCAATTTACCAGATAATTTCTCAGAAATAACAGAATGTGTAGACCTCATATCAAAAATGGAATAATAAAAATATGGGTAAACATCCAATTTAACTAATACCACTTCATTGGATTTCCAAACATTTACTGATGTAATTTCAATTTAGTTCACTTCACATTTTTGCTTATAATCTTGATTATTTCCATCATTAAGTTATTTTTTGTGTAGGTATTCGTATAATGAACCGTCTAAAAATATTTTAAATAGTTTATTGTTTTTTTATCATAATTAAAAATATCATCACAATGATCTATTTCAATTAAATCTCAGGCCATTTATCAAAATATACCACATCGAGAACACTTCCTAGATTTTTTAGTCATTTCCCAGGGTTCTTTTTACCACACATTCCAAAAAATTGAAACATGATTTTTTAATATTAGACTTATTTGATTAATTCTTACACATTATGTTCTTTCTAAAAAATTTCATTATTATTTTTTAAATACACATGATTATTAGAAAATTCTATTTCAAAACTCCCACCACATCTAACAAGTTCATCAAAACTTATGAATTCATTGGATACTAAGTCACTTGGTTATCTTGGATTAAACTCTAATTAAAAATGACTGGATTTTCAATCAAGATCTCAAATAATATTTTGATCATACTATGAAAATCGAGTAACATTTTCTTCATACACAACCATTTAATATTCTTCATTTTGTTTCATTTCCTGGAAATTATTTCCCATCATAAGTCTAATAACCTTACGAAAAGAGTTTCCATGGAAAATATTCTTAAATTCATCATATTCTAAGGCATAGACCTCTTTTTTATCCCTAATATTCTTCAACATTGACCAACTATATTCATATTAATCATCAAAACGAAAAATATATACTATACATTTTTTTATTAGAATACCCCAGGACAACTAATATCATTTCAAGTGTTTAAAGCAACCCTTTAGCCACAAATAGGTTAGAATATCCACTGAATGTAGGAGAATGTTGCCTTATAAAAAGTTTCACTATCATTATGTCCCTTTATGGTAGCTATGTATGTTCTCTTTCATGGATTCCACCCCCATTTATGGCCCACTTAAAATAACCCCTTAATATCAAAATAATTATTGGTTCCAATTCCCACCATTCCAAGTTATAGACTCATAATGATATCATACTCATGATGCCTTCTTATGTCATCTTCATTATTTCCTCTACAAAAACCATTCTGAAGAGACATATCGTAAATAAGTAATCATTGTAATATTTAAATTATATATCATTTCAAAATAACTATATAGTAAAAATCATTTCTTTTATTCTATAATCATCATCCTAATCCTTAAATTTATCTAAAATATGATCTGATAGTACCTATAAGGACCCGACCTCTTACATTATGTAATCTAGTTAGTTAAAATAGAATACAATAATTATATTACCACATATCATTTTAGTTTAGAGTTTTAGATAAATAGGTCATAATTTGAACTCGGAAATCCACTATCATACAATGTGGAAATACTAAATTAGTATCCATTTTTATTCATAAAATAAATGTTTTAAAAAAACTTTTTTTCATCCATGAAAAAGTAATTTCAACATTCATCTTAACTACTTTTTTTCTGTTAACTATAATTTTAACCCAATGAAAATCATTTTAAAAAAAGGTATGATCAAAAAAAAGAACATAAAGAGACATATAAAAGAAAATTAATCATTATTCCATGAATACTTATAACCCTATGAAATCGTTTATACAAAGACACGATTCTCTCTATTAATGTATCATATACATACATTGTAAAGATATGTGATTTATATAAAACATAGAAAAAATAAATAAACTATCTAGGTAACATAGGGAATTACTTACTGAATATTGTAGCTCTCACATCTAATATATTATTTTTAACCCTCCCACATACCTTACAATGTTACCCTTATAATAACCTTGTGATGTTACCCTCTTGGCTACCTTATGGTGTGACCATCACAGTTACACGTGGAAAAACAATTACGTTGAACATCTATAATAAACATACACAATCCATTGGAGGGAGATATAGGTCAAACACAAGATCATAAAAAATTCCTAGAACTATAAATTAACCATAAAACATGAATACTTTATTCGTCGAAACATTACATTTTAATTTTATAGTAATTGAAATTGAAAGTGGATACATAAATAGAAGTACATTTCCTCAGGTTCTTCTCACAGAAAATGTTTGTAAAAGTATTTTATAATGGTTTAATTAATGTGAATAATATATTTGTGAACTATATTCATACTTATCATACCTTGTAAGATAATTTTATAACATATTTCAACCCATTTATTGATAATATTTGGTCATTGTTATTGTTTTCAGTGAATTTAATCATTTTTTTAAAATAAGAGGATAAGAGACGATGTCTAATGATGGATATCCCATTCACACAATAACATTATAGTATATTTAATTGAATAGGGTTATCATGTCATTTTGATTATGGAAGGTGGGGATAAAATAAGAAAAGAAAACAAATTGGATATAAAAAAAAGAAAATGAAAGTGGATTTTTACTCTTGAAGTATTCTCCATGAAAACTTTTTAAATGCCCTCTGTTCTGGTCTTATGGTGATTTTATATAGTATTGGATGTGGGGAAGTGGTTTTGGAATATAATTGTGATGAAATTAAATAATCTGTAGGTCTTTGAGGTGTGATGAGATGATGTGGTTAGGGGTGGTTTTTTATAGTAGAGGAGAGGGGTGTTTTTTCCTTATTTTATTTTTTAGTTATTTATTTTGGCTCAAGATTATTACTAGAAATAGAATTATCACAAAATATAATAAAATAACCAAATAAAGATAATTAATTCAGGCAAAATTAGTCATAGAACATCTATGAATCACTCATTAATGAATTTTTTAGATACCACAAATTATTGTAATTCAACATTTAACAAAAATTAAACAACTTTAGATAAAAATAACCCTGGCCATTTTTTCAAAATTTAAGATATAAAAATTAACCTAATTTTATCTAAATAATTTTTCAAATATGAGAAATTTAATTTTTAAACAAAATCATCATTTATTTGAAAATTTATAATTTTTAAAATATAACTAATTTAATAAGGAATTTAAAAAATATTTTAGGTATCATAAAATTTTCTAATAATAATAATAATTACTTTTTAATAAATTTTATTAAGATAAATGTTCTATTAATTTATAATATTAATAAAAAAATTATATAAAAATTCTTGTGTCACAAAAATAACACCACTTAATTTATCATTTTCAAAACATTTAATTTAATACTCCATGCTAAAAATATATCATTCATTCCCTTATTTATACATTCTTAGGTAAAGATACTATTATATTTATATATATTCCTTTTTTTTGTAAATACAAATTATGTCATTATACATTTATAAATAATTTAACTATCTAATTCCAGAATGAGAAAAAAAAATTATAAGTACCTAGGTTGTTACAATTTAACCCAGTTACATCTAATTATTGTTAACAAATTTTCCAATTCTGAATTTTTTAAACATATTTCTTTTATTAATCTGATAAACCAAGAAGACTATGATTATTAGTTATTTTTATTTTTATGTGATATTAATTGACCATATTTTTTAATAGATTAATAGATATTTTATAATTTTTTATACTGAATACATGAAAATAAACATTAAGAAACCAAAATTTACACATTCCAAATCCCCCATATAATTTTTTTTCTCCAACAGTGTTAATAATTATTCATGAATGATTGTAATGAACTTATATGATTTTATAGTATAGAAATATATCATCAATATATACAACAAAAAATTCAACAAGGTAATTCTTTAATACTCTATTCATCATATCTATAATTATAAAAGGATTATTATTTAATATAAAAGTTATTATCATAAATTCATAATGTTCATACCTCGTATGATATGTCATATTTGGTATATCATTCATCATCGCATTTATTAATTTTAACCATTGTGAAGATATAATTTTGAAAATCTTGAGCTACTTGAAGTTGACCAAATAATCCCTTAACTCATGGAATATGAAGCATATTAATTATATTAGATGAACTGATATTAATATAATATATGTAAAACCATAAATATTCATACACTTTTTCTTAAATATTATATTGGATACCTAATATGAAACACTAGAATGTACAAATCCAATATTAAAAAATCTTGTTGTTTTTTATTGACTATACATATTCCATTGGTTTCATTATATAGGGATTCTTGGATACAGGTTTATAATTAATGATGAGTTCAATAGAATACTCAACAACAAAATCAGGTGGATTATTTGATATATAGAATCATAATCCATAAAAATATTACTTCATAAATCAGGTGGATTATTTGATATATAGAATCATAATCCATAAAAATATTACTTCATTATTCTTAACATACATTTTCAAACAATTAAATCCAATAATCAAGAGGTATAATTTTTTTGGTGATTATACCCATAAATATATTAACATATACATAAAAACATTATCTTTATTTAATACTCTATATAGTTATTCTAAAAAAAATAGATTATATAAAACCTAATGTGATACCCTATAAAATATACATATAAAGAGGGTGATCTAGAGATCCCAATAGGAAAATAAACATGGAATTAATGAATAATATGAGGGTCAATAGAAATAAAAATATATTATAAATATAATGATCATTACTTGGAAACATGGAATATAGAAACCAAATTATAAGATCATAGATTCATATAATAAATGAAAAAAGACATGACATCATAAATATAAGTATGTTTTCACTCCCAATACCATTATCATAAATTAAGAAATTTCCCAGGTTGGATTGGGCTCACTCCCTATTTGTATAAATATATTGTATAGAGTCCCAAAGTGGATTAGTTTCACTCCATGATCCCTTACATAACATTCCATGACATATAAAGCCTTACCAAAAGCAATAAAAGGCTATATAATTTGGTTTCAAATAGTGACATATTGAAAATAATACATATCTGTGCCACATGAATCAAAATAAACATTACATACATCAAATTTATAACCAATATTATGAGGTGAATTTGGGTTTTATTGTAACACCCCAATATTTCATAGTACGTTATTTTTTCAAAGTAATTCAATAAATTTCACTACATGCAACACCAAGTTCTAGTACATCATGACTTACCAAACAAGTCGTTCAAAAGCTGTTATGAATAGTATTTACTAAATTTTGAACTTTATATAATCCTTATAATTTTAGAATCCATATTAGGAGTTTTTTAGACATAATGTAAGAACAAATACATTTTTTCAGATAAAAGAAGTATTTTTCAAAAAATGCAATTTTACTGCCTTTTAGTGGAAAAGCATTTTTAAATCCAATATTTGAAACTTTTATATATTAAAATTGAAAAAATAAACATCTTAATTATAATTGGGACATAAGAATTTAGTTTCAATAATGTTTTGGTGTTTTTCTAATAGCTTTCATATTTGGGTGAATTGTGAAAAATACAATATTTTAACTGAAAACAACTTTTTAAATAAAAATAATTTATATTGTCAAATTATAAATTGTAATGGTTTGGAAGTATAAATAGATTATATTTTTATCATTTAATCCAATTATGGTCATTGTAAGTAATTTCACTTTGAAATTGGACATAAAAAAGGGTCAAATGTTTGGTATTATTATTTCTTAAAAATACGCCTTTTGGTTTTGACATCGGGAATTAATTTTAAATTAATAAATGAAAATTCTATGTTTTTAATTTGGTAAAATAAACTTCATTTTTGAATTTGGAATATCAAAATTTTCTTAGGTTAATTTTTTTTATTTTTCTAAAAGCTTTTAATTTTTGATGAATAGTGAAAAACACTAAGTTATAGTTGAAAACCGAATTTTTATTTAAATAATTATTTATTTTATTTAAATTTATTTTATGTCAAAATAGATACATAATACATATAAATGTTCAATGAAATTAATTGTAGTTTGTTTATAATAATTTTAGATATATAAAAATTTTATTGAACTTTTCACTTTCTTTTACCCACCTCCTAGGAGAATTTACAAATTCACATAAAATTTAATTTTACCACTTCTGTGAGTGGAATATAAAAATTCCAAGAGACACGGTTAATATCAATGAGTAAAATGTCGTTCAATAAGATAAAAATAATTTTTGGTGAATGGGACCTTTTTACATTTATTGACCATGGTAAAATGTAAATAGGGTAATTAATTGTAAAAATGATATTATTCTTACACTAACACATGTCCTAATTCTATTGACTAAGTACAATTAGACCAAAAACTTACTTAGGAATAAAATATGAACCTATTTGGTCCACATGGATTAGATTAGGACAGTTATTATTATTTAATTCAAAGATGAGTTAAATGAGTAAAAATCAAATTTTAATAACTAAAACATTTTTAATATACAGTTATACATAAAATAAATTCTATTACAAATGATCATTAGAAAGATAAAAATATTTTCTACATAATGGTATTTTATTTAAAAAAATTAGTCATAAAATAATTTTATTTATTTTTGACATAATGATGATGTAGTAAAATACCTTATTAGTTAAATATTAAAATAATTGATCTTATAAATTCCAAAATAAATATAATTTGATGCTTTTAATGAAATAAACGATTTTTATTGGTTAATGTGAAATTTTAGTATTGATTAAATGAATTTGGTTCGAATTAATAAAGTTATTAATACTTTAAAAAAATCAATTATTAAATAGTGTCAAAATTGTCATAAAGAAGTTTTTAAACATATATTATATTATTAATTGATATAATATTCCTAAAAATCTAAGGATTGGGAAAAGGACTTATATGATGACAGGTATGTCATCAATTGACCACTTGGAGTACTATTGGTAGTTTATAGTAATTTTATTAACCATATAATATATAAATACAAAGAGACATGGTAAATGTCAAAATATTTAACTATGAGTTAAATATAAAAGGAAAAGGTAAAATAGTGTCCCAAACATGTCTAAAACCTATTGGATTAGTTTTTATAGACCCATCCCCACCATATACTTTAAATAATTCAGTTTTAAGACATTATAAACCGAATATGAATTTATTATAAAATAATACTTTGAGTTTATTCTAAAGAGCCCCTCCTCCCCCTTATAAAAGGACACCACTTCTAACCAATTCCTCATACCTCTCAAGGCTTTTGGATCGTCCAAACTCTGAACAATTAAGATACCTACATCCCTCTACTCCTCATATAAGACTTACCTTAGTCATAAGGCACTTCCAGAGTTCTTTTTGGTTCAAACCAAAGGGATTTACCCAAATTAAAGGTAAAGATTTCTCTTAGCTTCTTTTCTTTTATTTTACTTCTCCAACACCTAATCTCTTTTTATTCATTTCTTTTGTAATAAAACCAGTATAATAAATATACTAGGATGTTCTTATGAGAATTAATCTAACTAAACTTACACACACCTCCATCTAATTGGTGAAAATCATAATGTTTCTGGGGATGGAAACCAAACGCCTCATGAAACGATGATTATTCAATTATATCCTACCTCCTGTCATGGTGGCCATTATTATGGAACTATAATTAAATATGATATTAATTATATTTATTTTATATATAAGCTTCTATAATTCCATTTTATAGCATACCATTATTCCTTTCATGTTGTATATATATATATATATACGATAGTTTCATTTGAGGAAGTGCGGACTACCGCCCCCTAAAAGTGATATTACTCGTTCATACCATACATAGAACATATAAATGATGGTATTAATGAAATTAAGTAACCCATGTAAGATATTATATTTAATGGAATAATAATATACCTATTTATCATTTGGTTTTGATTCCATTTAAAATGTAAAATGAAATTGAAGTAGTGTTCGTTTGTACGTACAGACTACTGTCTCCACGAACGTGATGAGATTCATTCCTCATCATATCCATTAAAGTTTAATTCTCATTTAATGATTAAAAATAATGTGTATGGACTTTATATCATTTTGGATATGAATAATATACAACTTATCTATAACAAACATGGCTTATGTAACAAAACATATAAAATAAAACTAGTAAGTTAACACCTAAAATGACAATAATACTAAGATATTATTAAAAAAGAAATGTTAAAAGATCAGATATGATATCATATTAATGTATATGATTATTTTATAATTTAATAACAATTATTTCACCATTATACAGAAGGTTAAACTACACTCAACCATGGAAAAGTACAAGGTAAGGGGTTTTCATCTCACTCCTTATTCCCATGAGATTCGTGCCATATTGCCACTATTACCTTTTATGTGGTGTATGTACTACCCATAATTGTATTCATTGTGTAACACACTTTAATTTATGTGTATTAACATATTAATTTTATTATTCTTCTTTCATGGGGTGTATGTTTCGTATGTTACCAAATTGGTAAGGGTTAATTTCACAATCACTTTATTATCTGAGGTTGTTTTTATATAAGTATCAACTGGGATATATTTATTATCCATGTACATGTTTCAAAAAAGAGTTTCCAAATAGAATATTATGAAGTTACTTCTTTACTTAAAAAATATTTTAAATTTTTTAAATATTTATTCATCTAAATCTTTCTCATTAATTTCCATGTCTTCAAAATGGTTTTTTAGGATTTATTTATATGGACATGAATGTTTTTAAAATGTTAATTCCTTTAAAATGTTTCAAAGTGGTATGGGACACTTTGATTCAAAAATGTCTTTAAATTTCTTCCTTTCTAAATTGTGTGACTTTTAAATGTTTTCATGAAAAATGGATATTTCTCTCAATGAGTTTTACAAATCATTTTCATCTATGTCAACATCCATTGATGGATTTTAAACTTGTTTAAAAATGAATTATTATGATACAAATATTCCATATTGTATTAAAGGTTTTGTGATATGTTTGACTATGGATGTGTTATTTTTATACCTTTCATGGTTTAGGGATAAATTATTTACATTTTTTATTTCAGTTTTAATAAGTGATGGGTGGAGCCCACTATAGCTCCGCGATGCATCGGTAGGTCTAATGAGACAAACTAGTGTCCCGGAACAAGGCCCTGAAAAAATCTTATTTGTAGTCTTGGCAGAAGGCCTTAAATATGTGGTTATGATAGTCTGACATTATGCATTCCATCAATATGAAAGTGGTTATTGATATTTCATGTGATTATTCGACTAGTATAATATCCATGTGAACAAGTAAATGGAATTAAATCATTGTATTTTTTCATTGTATTCTAAAGTTCAAGTTTAAAAGGATTTTTTTGTAATAAATTCCCTTAAATGTTTATGATTATTTATGAATGTTTCTTCTATATTATTATCCTTACTGAGAATCTCATCTCACCCCTTTCTATGTTTTATTTTTCACAGGATGTGAAGAAATATTTTATGACTGACCTGGACGGATAGTCTGAAGGGGATATGAGTGTGGACCATGGAGACTATATTATTTAAGTTTCTCACTTTATGATATAATCTAACATTTATAAATGTATCTTGTGATTATAAGGCTACTAAACTAATCGGTATTTAGATACTTGATCTTTTTTTATCATGCCAATGATAGGTAATAATGCACCGACTCTAGGTAACTGGGGTCAGGGCGTTATATTTTGTATCATTTGAAGATTAGTATAAACCATGGAAGTTATATTTAGATAAACTCTAATTATATCACATAGACTTAAGGTAGACTTTGGGGATTAGTATAGAAGATTTTCCTAGAATTTTGGTATTTTAGATATTTTGTGAGTTTTTCGAGCAATAAATCCATGTCTGGATACAAGCAGGTAGAGGCTGCTCTGGAAAAGATGTACCTAGGGATAAAACCCGAAAACGCCGCTTTGAGCTAGACTTGAACTGGAACTGGTGCACAACAACAGGCCTTTCTGCACTATTGGTTACGACACTCCCAAGGGATATGCTTAGGATAATTATCGTTTTCTTTATAAATAATTATGAAGGGTTTATGAGTATATAATTCCTTAATGAAAACATCCTTATGATTATCGATTATATCCATAAATCATTCAATTTATGTTAGCTATTTTACAAGTTTGGAATTATTCATTTCAATTCATAAACTGATGTACTTTATACTATTGTATAGAAATAGCGCCCAGTAGAAGGAATGTGAACTCCAGCAATAAGTATGATCCAAAGAGTAAGAAGGATCATATCTTTCACTATATTAAGACAACATTTAGATGGGAAATAGTAATCCATGTATTCTCAACAAATGAAGAAATAATAACATGTGTTAATAAGATAAGTAAATAATTCTACGAGTCCTACAGCTTTGAAGGGATTAAAGAGAAGAAAAATATGGAAGAGATAAAGATGGATAAACGGAAGAGGGAAAAGAATAATTTTCCCATATGTGATAACTGTGGGAAGAAACTCCCTGGAACATGCATGAAAGGGAATGGGAGTTTGTTATAAGTCTGGAGAAAAAGGACACCAAGTACGTGACTGTAAGGGTAAGATAATGGTTTCAAATGAACAATGCTTTATCTGCAAGGAGTTGGGACACTATGCGAACCGATGTCAAAATCATCAGAGTATTCCCCAAATGATGCTATTGGATAATAATCAAGTTATGATACTACCACAAATGAAGAGGAATGATTAGAGTTCTTATGTTGTTATTAGAGAATTATTTCATATGAGTGTTTTATCAACAATGTACTGGTTATAATAATTATGGAGTATATAAGGATTGTAATGCATTTCTATTTTATTAACGACTTGAGATTGTGTGGAACTGAGAAAAGTGACTCAATAGCAGGTGAAATTTTTGGAAAATATATGGTTGAGAGAACGATAAACCATAATATGGTTCTGATACTGAGGTAGTGATTTTGGAATAATACATGATTGATTTGGATAAATTATATTGGATATTCTGGATTATCTTGAAATTGATTAATGATTTGTATATTCCATCATTTTTGTAGTTGACAACATTTTTGGATAGAAGGAGTATATCCAGAATTGTATAAGGAAAAGGGATCATGAATGTAATCAATATGGGTTTATGGAAATTCAGGATGTTGTAGTGTTTTTAAAAAATACATGATGAATCTGTTCACATGTTATTACGCGGAAAAAATGATCTTCATTGTGTTTTCCTTCCTTATAAATTTAGGATAGTGAGTTTGGACAGAAGTATTTTTGGATAATTCTAGTATGAGATTATTTTTGGATTTCCATAAAAGGACAACCCAGAGGTCGGGCAGCAACCCGTCGCCTCCGGAAAGGCCGCAAGACTTGAACCCGCAACCAAAGGGTGACAAGGGCGTATCAACTACCACTGGCCCGTGTGATGTCCTAGATTGAATAATGTTGTATTTTAAAAAAAATAAGGTAGATGAAGGATGAGAGTGGTTTGTGGTGAACCAAAATTCAATTAAATTCTTATTTACCTAAAAATAGACCATAGTGGCACATCTTAGGGTGGATCACAAGGAGGCCCCTCACACGCAGTATTTTCCTATTGTCACTATTATAAACTAACTAATATAAAATATGATAATAATATAAATGGGGAGGATAATTCATATATATAATATATAAAAATAATATATATATATATATATATATAAAAAAATCTAAAACACAATGAAAAGGAAGAAATGACACAAAGAAGTTAGTATATGAAAACAATTATTCTTGGGGTTTCATGGTGGAATTTTCATTGTTATTCAAAATATCTATCAATGATTTATTCAATATGGAGATCAAGACCGGTCACTCCACACCCTCTCGTTTGAAATGTATTACCCTTTACCAAGACCTCTGCATGTAGGATTAATCTCTTACACATCAATGCCCAATCCAAACTCCACCATCTAAATGAATTGGTTATTGATGGGAAGGAAAATTATAAAACGAGGAGGAAGAAGACAATAGTAGAGAATGTGGGGCGACCGCTCACCACAATCATTTAACCAATACTAATTCCATAGAATAAAACATGATAAATTAGTAAAGCACAAAAAACTCAAATACCACCACTTCCCCCATTGAACAACAGTGACGGTTAGCTCTCCACAAACATGGAGTTTGAAAGAATCACGGTGGGAGAAACACATAAAATAAATGAAATGAATGAAAAGAAGAAATGAATAGAAGAAGTAGAAAGCTATAATAATATATATTATAACTGTACAAAAGAAATACAGAAACAGAACTAAACCTTTCCCCCTTGAAATTTCTATACATGTAAAAGATAGAAGAGACACATATTTATAGGTGAAATGGGTGAAGGAATCTCACTCAAATTTTGTCTTATGGATTTCATCGACTTTTAGACCCATTAAATGACCTAATTATTAAATGGTCCCTTCTTGAATCTTGTTCCTTTTATTCTCTTCCGTGCCTCCACAAAATATCAGCCTAATTGGATCTGTCGGATTTTATATAAAAGCTCATCTTTAAAACATTCCATATCCATGCACAGTTTTTGAGGTCCGGATTGAGAGATGTTGTTGGGCCTCCAAATGATTGATTGAGTTGGGACTCCAGAGGGATGAAATGAGGAAAATTATGTAAGGAAACCTACAAGGAAGGAATTTCACAATTCGGTTCAGTGAGTGAAATGATATGTCCGAAATAATGAAGACAAATAAAACAGTTAAACACCAAAATTAATCCATTTTTGCATTTGAGCTCAGAATACCAATAAAACATATAAATGTGACAATTACGCCTAAAATAACACTTTGGTGGGATTTAGAACATTGAAATACAGTATATAATATATGAAAATGTTAGATTTATCACTATGGTGGGATTTAGAACATTGAAATATAGTATATATTTAGAACATTCAATTAAATTTTTATTTACCTAAAAATGTACCATAGTGGCACACCCTTTGGTCGATCACAAGGAGGCCGCTCACACGCACTATTTTCCTATTGTCACAATTATAATCTAACTAATATAAAATATGATAATAATATAAATGGGGAGGAAAATTGAAATACATAATATATAAAAATATTATAAATATATAAATATATGAAAATATAAAACACAATAAAAAGGAAGAAATGACACAAAGATGTTAGTATATGAAAACCATTATTCCTGGGGTTTCATGGTGGAATTATCATTTTTATTCAAAATATCTATCAATGAATTATTCAATGTGGAGATCAAGACCTATTACTCCACACCCTCTCGTTTGAAATTTATTACCCTACACTGAGACCTCTGCATGTAGGAGTAATCTCTTCCACATCAATGCTGAATCCAAACTCCATCGTCTGAATGAATTGGATATTGATGGGTAGGAAAATTATAAAATGAGGAGGAAGAAGGAAATAGTAGAGAAAGTGGTGTGACCACTCACCACAATCATTTAACCACTACAAATTCCATAGAATAAAACATGATAAATCAGTAAAGCACATAAAACCCGAATACCACAGCTTCCCCCCTCGAACAACAGTGAGGGTCAGCTCTCCACAGACATGGAGTTAGAAAGAAGCATGGTGGGAGAAACACATAAAATAAATGAAATGATTGAAAAGAAGAAATGCATAGAAGAAGAAGAACAAAGATATACCAATATATATTATAATTATACTGAACAAATACATAAACAGAACTTAACATTACCCCCTTGAAATGACTATCCTTGAAAAATGGAGAAGAGACACATATTTATAGGTGAAATGGGTGAAGGAATCACCCTCAAATTTTGTCCTATGGATTGCATCCACTTTTAGACCCATTAAATGACCGAATTGGTAAATGGTCCCTTCTTCAAACATGTTCCTTTTCTTCTCCCGTGTCCCTCCACAAAATATCAGCCTAATTGTATCTATTGGCTTTGATATAAAATTTCATATTTAAAACATTCCATATATGTATCTTGTTTTTGACGTCTGGATTGAGATCTGATTTTGTGCCTCCAAATGATTGATTGAGCTGGGACTCTAGATGGATGAAATGAGGAAAATTATGTAAGGTAACCTACAGAAAAGGAATTTCACAATTAGGTTCAGTGAGAAAAATGATATTCCTGAAATAATGAAGGCAAATAAAACAGTTAAACACCAAAATTATGCCACTTTTGCATTTGAGCTCCAAATACCAATAAAACATAAAAATGTGACAATTCCCCCTAAAATAACACTTTGTTGGGATTTAGAACATTGAAATACATTATATAATATATGAAAATTTTAGCTTTATCACTCCCCCACACTTAATCATTTCACTCCTGGGCAATCATATTATACCAAGGTCAAAACAAACTTCTCAAAGTATAGATGAGCACACAACTCAACTATCATATCATAGAAAATATCATGCCTCATATATGGATAAAAAATTCATAACTCCTAAAAAATAATATGAATCCATTCAATATCATCTTAATCCTCACATGCATGTCGTACCTACCTCCCCAAAAAAATACTTCTCTCTTCACTCAAGGATATTTAATGTGGAGTTTTTCTCATTCTCAAAACATGTGTGATCTCTATAGGCTTGCTATTCTCATAATATCTCCACATCACAAAGTCAAAAATGTTTCAATCATGACATCTTTTTTATGGGTTGTTCTGAGGCTGAGGGTTGGTAGGTTTAAAATGTAAAAACATATAAGGCAGAATGACGAGGGTTATGCTCTAAATTGAAGTAAATGCATGAAAACAGTTTTCTTCAAGAATGGTGTACTCTTCAATTAGCTAAAAAATTAATCACCTCCAAGCTCCTCTTATTTTGGGAAGTTCACACATAGAAGTTCAGAATCAATGATTTTCATCCCTTTTTTCCCCATTTGTAGCATTGTTTCAGATTGAATTCAGATCTGGATTTCTATTCAGAATCATGCTAGGAAGGAAAAGAGAGACATCTTTTGATCTTAAAATATTATTGAACAACTAACCCATATATGTAATGATATTTTGGTCCACCCATACATATTCCCATTATGACATTTTCCCCCCAATCAGCAATAAATATGACAACACATTCAATTCTGCTCAAAAATATTATTCATGAAAGCAAAATACATCCCATCTTCTACCTCCCCACACTTGAGTTCAACAATAATCAGGCATTTAACTTCTAGAGAAAGTTGGAAAGGGATAAAAGGCTTGTAATGTGTCTGACTAACAAGGTATTTCATGGCTACAAGGGGCTTAAATAAGTTTTGATGAAAACGTAGTCCAAAATAAGAGTTTGATGCCAAAAGGACTTTTAAAATAGTGCCTCAATCATACTTAACACATTCTATGAACTCTAACAGATTTGAAAAAGACAAAAATATAATGTTCTGGATCACAAAACATGTCTCAAGACTCTCAAGAAAAAGAGAAATGTAATGAATATGTCCAAAATGTTTAAAATCCTCTCGGGTTGGGAAATATTTTCAATTTGGACAACACTAGTGCACATGAGTTTCACAGTCCATCAAACTTCATCAAATGAAAAGATCAGAAATCAGAAACAAAACCCATTCAGAAATGATTTAAAACCTCAAATACTCAAATTGGGTAATGTGAAAAAAATACCAAGATGGTTTGAATTTTCCCAAGAATTCGATTCAGCAAAAGATTCCTAAAAACAAACCAAAAAGAACAACAAGAAAAATAAATGCACACAAAAAATCCCTAAAAACAAGTTGAAATTCCTCCCCACAATTATTCCACTTACTACCCTATTTTATCTCAAATTAGATCAAGAAATATGTTCACACAGAATTTAAATTGGGTAGCAAACAAAATAAAGAAAAGTAAAGACACAACCTGATTTATTTTTCAGTGGCAGCGATGAGTTAAGCTCCTAGCTACTACCACTTGACCTAAAAGACATGAAATAAAATAAATATGAGAGATATAAATAAAAATAAATAGGAAATGAAAAGAAAGACGTTAATTCTTGGTTTAACCCCACAATCAGGTGCTAGGTTTTTACTTCCCCTAGGTAGGCAGTAGCAGTGGTTTAACCCCAATCTGAAGGTGGATAGGGTTTCTTTCTTAGAAACCACCAGAACATAGTTCTTCCAGTGCTCTTTGTAAAAAAAATTATTATAGAGGATACCATGGACAGAGTATATCAGTTCCTTCCCCTATTCAATGTGGTACAACTTAGAATATAAGGGAAGGATAGAGAATAAGTCCTCCACTTCTTCAACCATGACTTCTTTGGGCACTTCTACTTCAACATCCAGGGCTTTAACATATGATGATGCGTCAAAAAATTCAGAAGGGAAGTCAGAAAATAATTCCACTTGGATATGATTAAAACTTGAACTATCAATATATAAATACTCGCTTTTGTGTAGATCAGCTTGAAATATGACCTCTTTATGCAAGGACACTGGGAATTCATTTGCAGTAGGGACGTCTTCATCATCCTCCAAAGAAAGACAGGGTTATAGAGGTATTGATTCTTCTTTTAAAAATATTGGTGGATCACTTACCTTTTGGTATTCAAAAAAATCTAACCAATGTTCATCCAAATAATTTTGATCTCCTATAGTTATATCAGCTGGCATGACATCATCAGGAACCTCTTCAAGCAGTGGCCATGGAGAGACGATTGGATCTTCAAGTTGAGTATTAAATTCCTCCTTGGGTTATTTAACTTCAAATGTAGGTGGAAAAAATTTACCTTTTCTTCTTCAGATTGGTACTTTTTTGTTGTCATATTATTCATATAGCATTAACTTCTTCAACTTCAGCCGCCCGTGATGCTACCATCTTTCTTGAATTTTCAAGGATTTTGAAATTAATTTGAATCATCTTGGCATCTGGTGCCATCTAAAAAATAAAATCCACTTCCCTGCTAGACAATTATACACTAGTCCATGCATATGAAAAATAAATGACACAATCCATGACCTAAAAAAACAATTATATTTAATGAAATTATATTTTTTAGTTTTTGAAAATTTTTAATTTTTTTGGGGTTTTATGAAAAATAGAGTGTGAAAGAACTTGACCTCCCTAACAATGGTGAAAAATTGATGAGGGTGGTTTTTCATGAACCACAATTAAATTAAATTCTTATTTACCAAAAAATGTACCATAGTGGCACACCCTAGGGTTGATCACAAGGAGGTCGCTCACACGCACTATTTTCCTATTGTCACTATTATAAACTATCTAATATAAAATAAGATAACAATATAAATGGTGAGGAGAATTGAAATACATAATATATAAAAATAATATAAATATATAAATATATGAAAATATAAAACACAAAGAATAAGAAGAAATGACACAAAGAAGATAGTATAAGAAAACCATTATTCTTGGGGTTTCATGGTGGAATTATCATTGTTATTCAAAATATCTATCAATGAATTATTCGATGGGGAGATCAAGACCTATCACTCAACACCCACTTGTTTGAAATGTATTACCCTACACCGAGACCTCTATATTTAAAATTAATATCTTCCACATAAATGCCCAATTCAATCTCCATCGTCTGAATGAATTGGATATTGATGGCAAGGAAAATTATAAAACGAGGAGGAAGAAGACAATAGTAGAGAATGTGGGGTGACCCAATCATTTAACCACTACTAATTCTTTAGAATAAAACATGATAAATCAGTTAATCACACAGAAATAAAATACCACCACTTCCCCCTTGAACAAAAGTGAGGGTTAGCTCCCCACAAACATGGAGTTAGAATGAAGCACAGTTGGACAGACCCATAAAATAAAAGAAATGAAAGAAAAGAAGAAATGAACAGAAGAAGAAGAAAGCTATACTAATAAATATTATAACTATACAAAACAAATACAGAAACAAATCTCAACCATGCCCCCTTGAAATGTCTATCCTTGTAAAAGGGAGAAGAGACACATATTTATAGGTGAAATGGGTGAAGGAATCTCGCCCAAATTCTGTCATCCAGATTGCATAGACGTTTAGACACATTAAATGACTGAATTGGGAAATGGTCCCTGATTTAAACTTGTTCCTTTTCTTCTCCTCAGTGCCTCCAAAAAATATCAGCCTAATTGGATCAGTCGGCTTCGATATAATATCTCATCTTTAAAACATTCCGTATCTATACACAATTTTTGAGGTCCAGATTGAGATCTGATTATGGGCAACCAAATGATTGATTGAGCTGGGACTCCTGAATGATGAAATGAGGCACATTATGTACAAAAACCAACAGAAAATCAATTTCACAATTCAGTTTAGTGAGGAAAATGGTATGGCCTAAATAATGAAGACAAATAAAATAGTTAAAGACCAAAATTAAGCCATTTTTGCATTTGAGCTCAAAGTACCAATAAAACATAAAAATGTGATAATTGGCCCTAAAATAACACTTTGGTGGGATTTAGAACATTCAAATAAAGTATATAATATATAAAAATTCTATCTTTATCAATGAATTCTAAATTCATTTTTTTTTCAACCCTATACGAATAGGATAAATAGAATATTATTTTTAAGTTTTATTATCTTATAGAGTGAAAGATGAGTTTGTGGTAGAAATTAGTTAAAGGATGAGACTCTACTTGTCAGGTATATATTTTTCATCTTCTATTATTCTATGGAGAAATTAATTCTTATACATTTTTGAAGGGGTCTTAAAACAAAAAATGTGTTATCCTAATATCATATGTTTTGTTCAACCGATGGTATCTTAAATCATCATAGATTGATAAATTTAAGGCCGTCAATTTTACACTTGTTTGTGATTGATGACCTCAATCACTACCTATAAATATTTACATTGTTCATCCAATTATATGTCTTTTATTTCCTCCAATGTTCTTCAAAACCAGATCATAATTTGGTGGTGACCCTTTCAATTCCCTTTTCCTCTTATTAAGACTAAATTTTTTTAACCTAATTTCCAATATGGGTTTTCCCAAAGTTATTTTCCATTTTCAACCTTTTATTTTCAAAAATTAATTTCAAATTGCAAGGATGAAATTTATTGAAGGAGGGAAGAATGTAACACCCCAATATTTCAAAGTACGTTATTTCTTCAAAGTAATTATATAACTTGCACAACACGCAACACCAAGTTCTAGTGCACCATGACTTACCAAACAAGCCGTTCAAAAGCGGTTATGAATAGTATTAACTGAATTTTGAATGTCATATAATCCTTATAATTTTAGAATCCATATTATAAGTTTCTTAGACATAATGTAAGAACAAATACATTTTTTCAGATAAAAGAAGTATTTTTCAAAAAATGCAATTTTACCACCTTTTAATGGAAAAGCATTTTTAAATAAAATAATTGAAATTTTTATATATTAAATTTGACAAAATAGACTTCTTATTTAGAATCGGGACATAATAATTTAGTTTCAATATTGTTTTGGTGTTTTTCTGAAAACATTCATATTTGGGTGAATAGTGAAAAATACTATATTTAAACTTAGAAAAACTTTTTAAATCAAAACAATTTACATTATTAAATTTTACATTATAATGGATTGGAAGCCTAAATATATTATATTTTAACATTTAATCCAATGATGGTCATTTTAAGTAATTTCACATTGAAATTGGATATAAAAAAGTGTCAAGCTTTTGGTAGTTATTATTTCTTAAAAATACGCCTTTTGGTTTTGACATCAGGAATTAATTCTAAATTAATAAATTCAAATTATATGATTTGAATTTGGTAAAATATATTTCATTATTGAATTTGGAATATCAAAATTATATGTGGGTAAATTTTTGGTATATTTCTGAAAACTTTTAATTTTTGATGAATAATGAAAAACAATGAGTTATAGTTTAAAACCGAATTTTTATTTAAATAATTATTTATTATATTTAAATTTATTTTATTTAAAAATAGATACATAATACCTATATAAGTTCAAATTAATTCATTGTAGTCAGTTTATAATAATTTTAGATATATAAATATTGTATTGAACTGTTCACCGTCTTTTACCCACCTCCTAGAAGAATTTGCAAATTCACATAAAACATTATTTTACCGCTTTTGTGAGTGGAATTTTGAAAATCCGAGAAACATAGTTAATGTCAATGAGTAAAATGTGGTTCAATAAAATAAAAATAATTTCTGGTGAATAGTAACGTTTTACTTTTATTTACGATGAAAAAAAGTAAATAGGGTAATTAAGGGTAAAAATGATATTATTATTACACTAACATATGTCCTAATTCTATTTTATAAGTATTATTCGACCAAAAACAACCTTAGGAATAAAATATGAACCTCTTTGATCCACATGGGATAGAATAGGAAATTTATTATTATTTAATTCAAAGAAGAGTTAAAAGAGTTAAAATCAAAGTTTAATAACTAAAACATTTTTAATATAAAGTTATACATAAGATAAATTAAATTAAAAATATTCATTATAAATATAAAAAAATTTCCTACATAATTGTATTTTATTTAAAAAATTTAGACATTAAATAATTTAATTTATTTATGACACAATGATGATGCAGTAAATTACCTTATTAGTGAAATATTAAAAAAATTGATATCATAAATACCCAAATAAATATAATTTGAGTCTTTTAATGAATTCCAAGAATTTTATTGGATAACATGACCTGTTAGAATTGATTAAATGAATTTGGTTCGAATTAATAATGTTATTAAGACTTTAGAAAAAATCAATTATTAAATAATGTCAAAATTGACATAAATGAGTTTTTAAAAAAAATGTTATATTATTAATTGATATAATATTCCTAAAAATACAAGGTTCGGAAATAGGTCTTATAGGATGATGGGTATGTCATTAATGAACCACTTGAGGTTCTCTTGGTAGTTTATAGTATATTTATTAACCACATAACATAAAACTAAAAAGAGACATGGTAAATGTCAAACTATTTAACTATGAGTTAAATGTAAAAGATAAGGGTAAAATAGTGACCCAAACTTGTCTAAAACCTATTTTTGGGTGTTTTTAGACCCATACCCTTCATATAAATAATATAATCCAGTTTTGAGCCATTATAAACCGAATATGAATTTATTATAAAATAATACTTTAGATATTTCCAAAAGAGCCCCTCCTCCCTCTTATAAAAGGACACAACTTCTAACCAATTCCTCACACCAATCAATCCTTTTGGCTCGTCCAAACTCTGCCCAATTAATCTCCCTAAATTTTCTATACTCTTCCTATAATACTTAACTTTGTCATAAGGAACTTCAAGAGTCCTTTTTGGTTTAAACCAAAGGGAGTTACCCAAATTAATGTTAACGATTTCTCTTAGCTTCTCTTCTTTTATTTTACATCTCCGCCCCCTAAACACTTCTTATTCTTTTCTCTTGTAACAAAACCATTACCATAAATATACTAGGATATTGTAATAATATTTATTCTTTATACACTTATACACACATGCATCTAATGGGATAAGAACATAATGTTTTTGTGGATGACAACCAAATGCCTCACAAAACGATGATTGTTCAATTATCTCCTACCGCTTCTCAGGGTGGACATTATAATGGAACTATAATTAAATATGATATTAATTATATTTATTTTATATATAATCATCTGTCATTCCAATTTATATCATACGATTATTTATTTCATGTTTTATAAATATACGATAATTTCATTAGAGGAAATGCATACTACCGCCCCCTCAAAGTGATATGACTCATTCATACCATACACGGAACGTATAAAGGATGGTATAAGTGAAATTAAGTGAAAAACATAATATAATATATTATACTAGAATAATAATATACCTATGTATAATTTGGTTTTGATACCTTTTAAAATGAAAAATGAAATGAATTTGCATTTCTACGTACGTACGAACTACCGTCTCAACGAACGTGATGAGATTCATTCCCCATCGTATCTATTCAAGTATAATTCACATTTTAGGATTAAAAATAATGTTTAAAGACTTTATATCGTTCTTTATATGAATAATATACAACATATGTATAAAAAACACAGCTTACGTAACAAAACATATAAAATAAAACGAGTAAGTTAACACCCAAAACGACGATAATACTATGATTTTATTAACAATGCATTTTTAAAATATCATATATGATATCATATTAACAAATATGATACTTGTATAATTTAATAACAATTATTTAACCATTATATAGGTTGTTAAACTACCCTAAACCAAGGAAATGTACAAGGTAAGGGGTTCTAATCTCACTTCTTATTCCCTTGAGATTCGTGTCATATTTCCATTATTTCTTTTTGTGTGGTTTATGTACTGCCCATAATTGTATTCATTGTGTATTACACTTTAATTTATGTGTATTTACATATTCATTTTATGATTCTTCCTTCATGGGATGTATGTTTTGTAAGTTACCAATTTTCTAAGGGTTAATTTCACAATCTCTTTATTATCTGAGGTTGTTTTTACGTTAGTATCTACTGGGAAATATTTATTATCCATGTACATGATTCATAAAATAGTTTTCAAAGGGATTATTTTTATGGTACTTATTTACTAAAACATCATTTAAATGTTTTAAATATTTATTCTTCTAAATCATTCTCATTAATGTTCATTTCTTCACAATGGTTTTTATGGGTTTATTTATATGGACTTGAATGTTTTTAAAATGTTAATTGCTTTAAAAAATTTCCAAGTGGTATGGGACACTTTGATTCAAAAATGTCTTTAAATTTCTTCCTTTCTAAATTGTGTGACTATTAAATGTTTTCATAAAAAGAGATATTTCTCTCAATGATTTTTACAAATCATTTTTATCTATTTCAATATCCTTTGATGGATTTTATACTTGTTTGATGATGAATTATTATGATACAAATATTTCATATTGTATTGAAGGTTTTGTGATATGTTTGACTATGGATGTGTTATTTTTATACCACTCATTGTTTAGGGATAAAGTATTTATATTTCATATTCTATTTTTAATACTAATGTTTATGTTATGTTTAAACCTTTTAATATGAGGAATGCATTAGACTTAGTATGTGAAGGGTGGAGCCTGCTATAGCTCCTCGATGCATCGGTAGGTCTAATGAGACAAACTACTATCTTAGCATAAGGCCTTAAAAAATATTATTTGTAGTCTTGGCACTAGGCCTTGAATATATGGTTATCATAGTCTGGCATTACACATTCCATCATTATGAAAGTGGTTATTGATATTGCATGTGATTATTTGACTAGTAGAATATCCATGTGAACAAGTAAATCACATTCTTTCATTTTATTCTTTATATATTATTCTGAAGTTCATGTTTAAAAGGCTTTTGTTTTAGTTATACATTGCCTTAAATGTTTATGGTTATTTATGAAAACTTCCTCTATATTTTTATCCTTACTGAGCATCTGAGCTCACACCATTCTATATTTTATTTTTCACAGGATGTAAGGAAATATTTTATGACTGACATGTAGGGATAGTCTGAAGGGGATATGAGTGTGGAAAATGGAGACTATATTACTATAGTTTTTCACTTTATGATGTAATGTAACATTTATGAATGTATCTAGTGATTCCAAGGCTACTAAACTAATCGGTATTTCAAGACTTGATCTTTTCTGATCATGCCAATGATACACAATAATGCACCGACTCTGGGTAACTGGGGTCGGGGCATTACATTTATAATTATGATTCAATGCATAGTTAAATGGAAAATCATAAGGATTGCCTGGGGAAGGTGGACTGATATTATTTATTTAAAGAAAATAAAAATTTCCATAATAGTTATCTATATATTAATGATTTTTTTTAAAAGATATTAGTAATTAAAAAATTTACTGATGTGATACCTTACATTAGGAAAGAAACATAAATGATCCCTTAAATCGGGTTTACATAAATTTTTTAATTTTTAGGAGAAATAAAATCATGTTTAAACACATAAATTAAAAGGATATTTCACTAGGTATATAGGGATGGGAAATACGTAAAAAAATTAGATGTTTAGGATAATAAGATTACATAAATGGAACAAAAATAAATATAATGGGTAACTCAAATGTTACTAGGGTGATACGAAAGATCCCATACCTCAGGTTCATTATTTATTCTTCGTAGATGATTAACATCCTTAATAAGAATTTTTTTTAAATAAATATGTAATTAATAATAATAATAATCTATATTCCATATATGTATTAACTATAACACTAATTTTTTTATAATTTTATTATCTTTGATACTACGGTTAATTAATGTTGTTTAGTAAATTTTTCAGTAAATGCATATATGTGTAGACCATATAATAATGAATTGTAAAGAAATTTTAAAATTAATAATTTTAATAGTTTTATAGAATTGTTTTTTTTCGTAAAATATGTTTTAAAATCCATCAATGCTGGTTTTTAATGATAGATGAAATTCAAGGTTCATCGAGTTGGAATTCCACATATACAAATGATTAACAATTCATTTTCTCAATGAATAAAATTGAATTAAGGAAAATGATATTAGTTATATTTTAGATTGATATTTATAATATATATATATAATATAATATTTATACAACTATTATAACCTTGTTACCACACATGAATACATGTAATGAAAAATAGGAGACAACTCTTAGTGGGGATAGTAGTATGCACAAACACACGAAGGATGCTTTTGTTTTTCATAGTGAATGGATATTAATAAATAATGGTTATTATATAAAAATAATAGCCTATAAATATAATAATGGTAATTATTTTATGATATTTCTCTCAGTGTAATATATTTGGAGGAGAAATGTTAGAAGTAAAAGATTTCAAATAAGGTGATACATGTGTTGGATACTTGGTCCTCTCTAAGAGTTCGTCTTAGATGTGGATGCCTTAAGATAACTTAAAAATATGACGAGATTAATAAAAGAGAAAATAAATCATTTAGAGTTATTTTGGATAGCTTTTCAAGGTAAATTCAATTTAAAATTGTAACCAAATATGGGTGGAAGTAAATCCCTTTTATAAGTGAAGAAAAAGGGAAATTTTAGGAATTCACATTACCCTTCTATGATATCATTCGGCTATTCAATTTACAGTGACTCCAAAATATCATAATAATGGATTGTGGAGTGTTGTTTGGTCAAAAAAATATTGATCCAGGAATGTAAAATTATTTTTTAAACATTATTGATATCTTTTACTATAGATTTTTACATTTTTAAATTTTTATATTTAACTTTAAAAAAAATTCCACATAGTAAATTATATATTCTTTTACAAAAATAAGGTAACCCATATTAAAAAATTTAAATTTATTCAACCAAAATTTAATCACTAGTAAGTATTATTAATTTTTTGAATAATATTAAATTATATTATAAAAAGAAAACATAAAATATATACAAAACATGTTTTATTATAATCATATTATTTAAAATTTATACTAGAAATATAATTTTTATACCTAAAAATGAAATTTAATTTATTATATATGATTGAAATATGGATCATATATAGTCAATTAATATTTTTAGATTATATTACATGGACTGAAAAATGTTAATTATAAATATAACTTTTTAAATTTCAGTTGTTTTAGATTAAACTACTATTTAAATTACAAATACATTTCAAATTATATGTATGTATTCTTCTTGTTAATTTTAAATTGATTATAGAAAAAAAAATTATTTGAAATAGGTTTCATAAAAATTGTGTTATAATAACAATAATTTTAGGAAAGTTTATATTTTTTAATACTTTATCCAAAATAAATAATAATAATAAATTGAAAAAAATAATCTTATTCTAATTTTTTTGTGTAACATTCAAAAAATGATTTTCATTTTATTAAAATCAAATTGAAATGTGATATAAATTAGTTTTAATATAATAACACAAAATTTCGTGAATACTATTTATTCCTGCTATATTTGTGGCTATAAAAGTCTTTGTTAATAATTTTGTTTTATTAATGTTTCATGGTTTATGGTTTAGTGTGATATTGAATGTAACATTGGATACAAATCATGGTATTTATTAAGATTATATAATCATTAATATCTTGGGTTGTTAGACTCTTTGACCACTAATAAAATTCTCCCTTGAAATTTTATTTCTAACACTAAGGGGAAAAATGAGGGTATTTTTGTTTCATGGACTCTTAATGATCCCTCATATCATTTTCATACATATGGTTTTTCTAAATTATATTTATGGGGGTGTTGTATTATTTCATAAAACGCTTTCTTTATAGTCTTGGATATTAATTAAATACCCCTTCAATGATAGATCATTCTTTAATTTTACCTCCTCTTAATTTTTCACATATAATAGATCTAATTTGTACTTCCTCAAGAGTGACACATTAAATACATTATGTTTTTTAGAAATGTTTTTTGGGATATTTTTGATATTATATAGCTCTGATGTAGTAAATAATCTCAAAGTAAACAATATATCTCAATCATAACACCAATTTACTCCAAAAACTCATGAATCTCTTTCACGGATATATATACATGAACAAATTATCACCAACTAAAAACATTGTTCCTTTTCAAAAGTTATCAAAAAACACTTATTTTGACTCTCCACAACTCATTTATGGTTATTAATAGTATCAAATTTTTCATATATATTTTTGATGATATCAGGTCCTATAAATATTTTTTCACCAAGAAAATCCAAAAAAATAATTTGTTCTATGTCATTTAATGTCGAAATTAAATTTATGGGTCTATTTGGATTGTTGAGTGGAAACTATTATTGTATGAAAACTCAACTAGATAACTATTTTAGACTAATCCTCCCTTTATTTCTATAATGTAGGCATCCAATATTTCATCAAGTTTCTAGATAGTCCATTGCGATTGTCCATCAGTCTATGGATGATAGTCAGTATAAAATTTAATTTCTAGTTTTATATCATACAAAATAGTTTACCAAAAATTTTAGCTAAATCTCATATATCTATCAGATAAAATATATAAGGGAATTCATTTCAACCATATCCCTTCTATAATTTTTTATATTTTCAACTTTATCTAGTTATAATTCATCTCAAATGGAAATTTAGTGAGTATTCTTTGTAATATGGTCCTTAAAAACCTATATAACATTATTTTATTTAGAAATATTTTGAAGAAAAATGACAAACTATATAGTGGACCTTTTCAATTTCCATATAATTATAAGAACTTCTTTTGTCATCATATTGTAATTTTTCATTTTAGCCTTAATTTTCCAACACACTAAGCACATGGATGTATATTACAAAATATCCTTCTTCATTTTTAATGAAAGTAGTTTTCTCTGAAATCTATATACTTATTCATGTTTCTTGGGTGGATTAAAACTTGTTGGCTATGATCATTACTTACTATATCATACTTTATAATTTTCTCTGAGAGAATACATATTCATTTCCCTAATTAAAAAACCCCTTCATTATAAATGATGAATGATGAAGATTTTCATTTTTTCTATAGATCCATAATTCTATTCTATTTCTATATCATATCTTTGATCTTCATTAATCATTCAAAATAGTGATGGATAAAAAATTATTTGATAATTGTAACATGATTATCCTTTATTTATAAATATCATATCGATAATTTCCATATCAAATAATATTGGATCCTTATCAATCATAATCATTGACATTGTTACAATAAATTTTATAATTCAAGAATCTTGTTCTTTTTTTACACTCTGTAAAAGGTATTATATTTAAAATTTAAAATCATTGATCATATATAACCATATTCATCCGTTTAAGATGATCATATTAATGGTAGATATATATTTTATGTTCTTTAAGTATATATATATATATATCATAGATCAGTCTATAGAGATAATGAATCTAAATTTTCATTATGAGTATTATTTTGGATTCCTCAAAAAATTCTGTAATATAGTTTAGTTCATTCAAATTTAACTATATTGTGGAATATGATATCACATTATCATTCTATATGGGTAAATTTTCCTATCCCTTTTAATGAATCACTATATATCATAATTGCTTCACAACATGTGGGTATATTTACTACAAGTGTTGTCAATAACTATTCATCAACTCCCTTAGTTATCTCACACTCATTTATATATAAATACTTCACTACATTATGAGTATTTATGGATATTTTTTTTGAAAATTTTGAGATGCTTCTCAGTAAATGCTAATTTTACCCAACTAAGCTAAGGAAACTATGAATCTATGTCTAATTTCTATGACATTCATCAATCTCTATAGTTTTAGAGGATATATAGATATACCATTACCATTGATATCACTCCCCCTAATTGTTAATTGATATATCCAAAAATCAAATTTATTATGCATTCCATATAACTTCTCCTACCAATATGCCTTCTCTAAAGTATTATAATTCTCCCTATGTTCCTATTTGATTTTTTAGTATATATGATTATCATATAAAATTGATACTATAAATATTTCAAGGAAATATATAAAGACAATATTAAATAAGTCCACAATGATAATTGGATTATTTATGAGTGCAATTTTCATGACATTGAACTCGTAGTGTCCTTTCCTTTTAAGGAAAGTGGTATTTGGAATATTCTATTTGTTTACATTTAACTAATGTTATCCTGATAGCAGGTAAATTATAGAGAAGTTTATATATTCACATAATTAATCAAAAAACTCATCAATATATGGTAAAGGATACCTTTTCTTTATTATGATCCTTTTGATCTCATTATAATAAATACAATGATTCATAGATCAGTCCTTTTTTTATAAAGAGGATTAGCGCAACCCATGGTGAATTCCTCTATCATATGATACTCATTCCTAGATATTACATTATTTTCTTTTATAATTCTTTTTGTTTAATGAGTCCATTCTATACGGATTCATGGATATTAGTAAAGACTCATATATCAGTGTAATTAATAAATCACCAAATCAGGGGGAGTTTTAGGAAATTAGATGGGGAATATAGTAGTATAATCTTTTATAATGGGAATGTCCCCAAGACTTGTCATCTCATTTAATACAACCACATGATCTTGAAATGTTTACTAATAAGAAAAAATATCCATGCTTATAAAAAATATTCCAAATGAAATTTATCCACTTCATGAAAATTCTATAGAATTAAAGGGTAAATTGGGATAAGGAAGTTGGTTTCCATATCCCTGTAGTTGCTGTTGGCACTATATAGAGTCAAATAGTAAATTCTTAGTGTACCGTCATATTACATTAAATGAATTATGATATTAATTTCAAGAATATGAATTCCATTGAAATAAACCAAGATATATTTATGTACATTACATGTAATTATCACTCTATATGTAGTTTTAACCAATAGCATAACCTCATAAAAATCATGAATTTAAATAGTTCTCATTAAAATTTATGATATGAATGTTTTCACAGAACCAAAATAAATTATTATGAAATCTATTGAATGATGAATAAATATTTCAGAAGTCACCACATTTTTTTGATCAACCTCCATATTAGTAATAGAATTATCCCTCCCTTGTTCCCTTGTCATTGGGGTTAGTTTTCAATGGTTATCTTCAATAACCCTTGTCCTAGTGAATCGGTTTTCATAGTTTCCACATTTTGTGTAGTTGAAACACTTGACAATAGACTAAGGACTATGTGAACTTTTTTTATTCAAAAAAATTTGTGGGATTCATCAACACACATATATATATGTGTTAGCCTAATGTACCTTATTCACACAATCAAAACACTTTGTAGTACACTTGAGATGGATTCACTAATTATTCATTCCAAACTCTTGACATGTGGGATGTTGTATATTCTTACCTCTATGAGTTTTATTCCATGATCTTCTCACGAACCCCTTCCCACAAAGTGTACCCCTCCTAGGCCGACAATGTGAAAAGGGAGATAATGACCCTCGAGTCCCACCTCCAGTAGGCCCCAGTTTGGTGACTAGAACCGAGGGTATAACAAACACACAAATGGGAGGCATTACCCTCTAAGAGAAAACATAAAGAAGAGAGAGATAAGATAGAAACCAACAAACTCCAAATCATAACTAAAGTATAAAATAAAACCCAGGTGTATATGTAATTTCATGCAAAATTACTAAAACAAAATGGGGAAAACTACAAGTGCCCAAAAGAAAGTAAAAACAGCAGCGGCCATAAGCCCGAAAAGCTCCTGCAACCACAACCTAGTAGTAACCAGACTTACCCCCAACCTGCTCCCAGTGACCTGAAAAACAGTTTATCTATATGTAGGGTGATAATAACAACATACTCAATAGGGTCCTCCCCGAATCCTATCATGAAAAAGTAAAGAAATCATGCTAAATCACAGTGAACATCAGTTAAACTAACTCGTCACCTAACAGGTATACTATGTTCCCAACCTCACCATGGCTACTCTCTCCAAGTAACGCATACATAAATATATCATATAATAAAGAATATAAAGGGTACCCCACTACTAATTCTCCACTGGTTTGCCTCTTTTCCCCAATAACATATGTCATGTGCATCTCTCTCCAAAGGCTTGCCCATATAAACTTAGGCTAAGCTCTACAATCTGCACCACATGCATCACAAATGCTTGCCCGCAGTCACCTGAGCTAAGCACCACACCATCCTCACAACCAAAATTAACCAGGTAGTTTCCAAGAGCCACCATAGCTCGCATAATGTGTATCATAGGGTGGGTATTATACCTCAAGCCATTACAGAACATACACCGAGTAAGGATCCACATACCATCACAACCCATACATGCTACACCTATAGTAGTCCTTGGAAACTATATCCACAAAATATGTTTGTGAAATAACAGCAAGCCATTACAGCACTCTACACACATATATGGGGAAACTAACTGTTTTGCCAATGGAACTAGTATCTACCAAGAGAAGAGAGCAGAGCTAAAGGGGGTAGTTAACTATTCATCCTCCCACCGGAATGTTGGGGAAAACACCCCCCAAGGCTCAAAATCCTCAGGGTGTTAGTTGCCCTTACTGACCGGGCAGAGTAGAATATAGAAACACAAAAAGTATAGAATATACAATAACTTAAAACCACACTATGGGAATAACCTAATCTTAGACATAACTGCAGTTAACGTCTCTCAGACTCCGGGCTTCCACTTCTAAGACTAAGTATCCTATAAGCACACAACCAATTAAAGAACTTCTTTAGATTACCACATACCTTTTTTTCATCAATTCCACTTTACGTTAATTAATTCTTTACACATTAATTAACCAAGAACAATTCCACATTAAGTTCCATTAACAGCACATCCGGAACCCACTTTCCCTTCAAAAGTTCTCAACCTCAACATTAAGTTTCATCAAAATCCAACCCAATGGGTTACCATCATTTATTCAAACATTCGTTACAGAATTACTTTCCCATATTCCCAATAATTATATTAAAGAAACATATGCTACTAAACACAAGGGGGCTCAACACCGTGAGTAGATATACTACCTGTTGAGTCTTTTCCGCCTATAGGAAGAGTGTGGATGCATTCTCCCTCAAGAGGAAAAACACGGAAAGCACGTGGAATACCCCACGTGACTTCATCCCTTTCAGAATAAGGGTAAGAAAAACGGACTGCCTTGAGCAGTGGGGAAAAGTAAAACAGGTAATCAACCAAACAAAGCAATAAGAATCTAACAACCACATTCATCCCATTAGATCATCCCTGCTGTCCTCCCCAACACCCACATGCATAAACCGATGCATCTTGCCACTGTAGGCATCATAAGCTGCCACAACCACAAGGCCTCCCAGCCTCCACATATCACAACACCACTATAAGGTTACATCACAAAATAAGATATCACAACACCCCTCCATGGTCCCAGCACAGCACAAGCAGCAGGAAAACAAACGTCACATCAAATTGGGATCTTATCCCTTTAACAAGGAATCTAGCCTTCAAACAACAAGAACCAATAGATTTCAGGTTTACAAACCAACTAAGTTATTCATGTACATCGACATCAATTTGATTAACATCAATTTGGAAAGACATCCACAACAACAACAATCGGATTCATTTACATGACTCTTTATCTTTATCAAATTATTTATCAATTAATTCTGGCTTTATTTTCCTTATCAATTTCATCAATATCAACATGATAACAGGTATGGCATATATATCACACTATCTAGAAAATCAAGAAGCGATCCGTTATCACGTTACAAAGAAACAACATGCAATCACCAATTCTTTTAATCCGATTGAAGTATATAATTAGGTCAATTCCATTGTGATCCAAATGACTAAATCATGATAACTCTACGATTACAAAAAAACTATTAGAGAAGCCATGAATCCCCTACCTCAATGGTTTTCGAGGGAAACCACAATGGTCGATGAGCGCCCAAGAAACCTGGTTGATTCACCACGAATCCTCCTTATATATCCTCTCCTAACTCAACCAAGACCGAAGATCATCATAAATGACATCCACACACTTCGATCTACCTATAACAGGCGTATATCTATGATCTTGAGAGAAGAGGAGGAGTAGATCAATGTAGATCTAAGAAACCAAACAAAAGGATCACATACCTCAAGAAACCGGCTTCAATTCACAAGGAGAAGTCTCTAGATCGCCTCCAAAACACTTGGGAGAGGTTCTTCTACCTCCAAGGAAAGGTAATCCTGAGTTATGGCCAATTAGGGGCTTAAATAAGGTGATTAAAAGAAAAATGAGTTAAATACTAAATTTTCAGATCTAACTTTATGTTCCCGCACGGTTAGTCCGCACATTTTATCAAACTATGCGCTAACCATGTGTTAGCTTCGTCCTCGACAATCACTCCTCGCATGGATAGACTACACAGTTAGACAAAACCTACGCTAACCGTGCGTTAGCCACTGCCTCCAAGACCAACCTTGCACGGTTTGGACGCATGGTTTAGGCAAATAGTATGCCTACCATGAAAAGGCCATAACCCTTTAGATTTCCTTAAAAGTCCACCCAAACACACCCCCCAAGACACCTTGTCCTCTCAAAACACCTCTAGAACCACATTTTCACAAAGGAATGGACCGGAGATGTTCAGACCATTACATCAGATACCTCTTAAAACATTCTCATCCTCGAGAATCCAAAACCCACCTAAAGATAAAAAGAAACAGGGTCTGAACAACCACCCAACGAGATACCTCTCAAAAGAGATCAAGAAACCAAAGAAACAAAGGATTTCATCTCATAAACATGAAAGTACCAAAACCACATAAGTTACAACAATACATGAAAATAGTTAAACATCAAAAAACTCTGGGTACTGGGCGTGTTTCTGTGACTCACGTTCCCAATTACTCTCTTCCAAGACGCCATGTCACCACAAGACATGAACTAAAGAATGGATTGCAAGTGCAACATCTTCTATATCAGGGATGACTTCACCGTCATCTGAAAAAGACAACCACTACCACCAAATTCTCCCATATAAAGATGTAATGCTGACAGTTCTTCCATTACCCTCCAGGAATCACCGGATTCACACACAACAACACTAAGTGACTTTTGGATCAGTGTATCAGCCACAACATTCCCTTTTCAAGGTGTATATGATATTTCAAAGTCGTATTCCTGTAGAAACTCCGTCCACCGACGCTGCCACAAGTTCAAGTCACGCTGGGAGAAAACATACCTTAAACTCTTATGAGCAGTGAAAACCACAAAGTGTTCACCAATGAGGAAATGTCTCCACAACATCAGAGCAAACACCACAGCTGCCAACTCAAGATCATGGGTTGAATAGTTTCATTCATGGGGACACAACTACAGAGACCCATAAGAAACAACTGACCTCTGCTACATGAGAACACAGCTTAACCCCAGATGTGAAGCATCGCAGAAAACATCAAACTAAACTCCCTCAGTTGGAAGACAAAGGAATAGAGCACTTACTAAATTCCCTTTTAGATACTCAAAAGTTGCCTGACACTGATCAGTCCATATGAAAGCCAGATCATTCCCTGTCAAAGCTGTCATAGGAGTTGCAACTTGGGAGAAATTGGCTACGAACCTCCTGTAGTAGCCTAAGAGTCCAAGGAAACTTCGCACCTCTGACACTTTATTGGGGGATGACCAAGACAAAACAACTTCTATCTTAGATGGATCCATAACTACTCCTTGTTGGGACACAACATGCCCCAAGAAACAGACTTCTCGAGCCCAAAACTCACACTTAGACATCTTTCTGAATAGCTGATGTCTATGAAGAACTCCCAATATAGCATGTAGATTCTCTGCATGCTCCACTTCAGATGTGGAGTACACAAGGTTGTTGTCGATGAAAACTACAACTAACATGTCAAGGAACTCACAGAACACAGCATTCATCAATCCCATGAATACAGCTGGAGAATTCATCACACCAAACGGTATTACAATGAACTCCAAATTCCCAAGATGACAACGAAAAGCAGTCTTCGGAATATCTTCATCCTTCACACGCATCTGATGATATCATGATCACAATTCGATCTTTGATAACCAACTTCCACCTTTATGTTGATCGAATAAGTCATTGATCTGCGGAAGAGGATAGCGGTTCTTTATTTTCACATTGTTTAAGTGATGATAATCGACATACTACCGCAAACTATCGTCGGCCTTCTTCACAAACAGAACTGGTGCACCCCATGGTGACACACATGGTCAAACAAAACCGCACTACAACAGACCATCAAGCTATATACATAGCTCTCATAACTCAAAAGGTTCCATCCTATACAGAGAAATAGATATTAGAGACACTCATGGTTGTAGCTTGATCCCAAAATCGATCTCTCACTGAGGGGTAAGGCTACAACCTCTTCTGGAAAAACATCAGGGTACTCCTCTATGACCCTAGGAAACTCCAACTGCCAAACCTCTGATTAAATCAGCATCATCTCAGCCACCATGGTTGATAGGGATGGAACTCACATGTGACCCATCTAAGGATCTCACTCACCAACAAACACCACTTTCTCTCCATCTACATCAAAGAAAATGACCTTTTTTCTATAGCAATCCACAATAACCTGCACTAAATACAACCAATACATGCCAAGGATGACATCATATGGTTGTATTCGTAATCATATGAAATCTCCCCAAGAGAGGTGATGCCCCAACACTAGCTCACAATCTCTACATACTTCAAACAAGTTTTCTTGTCCTCCAACAGGCGTAGTCAATGCCAAGGGCACTGGAAGCCTCTCTACCTCAAGTCCCAAGGCATGGACAAGAGTAGGTGATATGAAGGATTGAGTCTCTCCTGAATCAAACAAGGCGTACTCAAAGGTAGAAAATAAGCAAAGGGTACGTCGAACGAAGTTTGGCTCGTCTAGATCTGGAAACACAAGAGCATAAAGCTGACCACGGCCTCCTCCACGGCCTCTCTTACCCTGATGATGACCACCACCATGGATGCGCTCTTCTCTCTGAGGACGAGGAGCATCATGGGGTCATCCTCTAACCACCCCATCTCCCCTCTACTGATCGAAAGCTAGTGCAACCTGCTGCTACTGCCTCGGATGGAACTGCCTCAACGAAGGAACCTAGAGCGGAGCACCTAGTGCACGATGACCGCTCTAAAATCTCGGGCACTCCCGCTGTTGATGATCACGACCACCATAAGAAAAACAAGCGCATGATCCCCTGGTTTAAGCCTGAGAGTTGCTGCCTTCGGAGAAACAAGATGTGAAAGGATGGGACCTACCCCCAGCTGAACGGAAGCTCTTCTTCCCTGAAAACCGGGAACCCCAAACCACAACCTTGCTTCGTGAGGAATCATGCTGATCACCCTCTCGTAATGATCCAGTCCTATCCAAAGACCTATCAACAACCTCTGCCCTCGCCAATACATCAAGATATGTGTTTAACATAAATGGGGTGACCTGGCGTTGGATATCTGGATGCAAAGCCTCCTCCAAATGCCTCGCCCTAGCCTCCTCATCTGGGAACATGTCCGAAGCATATCGTAAAAGGTTCCTAAAATGGATTCCAAATTATCTAATAGTGGAGCTCCCCTGTTGAAGGGTAAGAAGATCCTGGTGACTAGACACCTTTGCAGTCGAGGAAAGGAACTCAACCTTGAACTTGTCTCGTAACTCCTCCCATGATATCGGTAACTCATCACGATCCCCAAGGAACAACAACCACCACTGCCTTGGTGCTCCACGCAGCATCGTCACAACCAAGGACACCAAGAGCTCCTTCTGAGCACAGATCGAACTAAAGCCTATCTTGACCTCCTCCAACCAGTCTTCCGTGACTGCATCTAAAATGGAGCCCTCATACTGTTGCATACTTCGGCGCTGAAACTCTTGGAGTGTCTTCCTTCAAGTGTAGTCGTCATCAACCTCTACCCTGCGGTGACCAACTGGAACACCATGTTGAACGTCTTCTACGCAAACCTGACGAAGACATCGACCTGGAACCATACCTAGATAATAAAAAACAATTAGAGCTCCTATGCCTGGAATATGGAAGAATTAACATTAATTAATTAATTTTTTTCATTGATTAGTTTTAGGTTAACCTATCCCAAGGTATACGCATTCAAACACATGTACAAAGAAGAATGATGCATGATCCTTTCCTAGGTATCTACCATGCAACCAGTATCACCCTGCTTACTATCCATTGTAAATGTAGAGGTCCATACAATAGATCATAGGGGGCCCTAAATGCCTATGTATCAGCCGGATTCCAGTGTTTACCTCATTTTCTAAACATGAATGACACTGTTTCCTTACCAACCCATGGAACCTCACCCGTGCCTAACTCCAAACTCCATCCCATCTCTCATCCAGAGATATGATACCACTCTGTCATGACCCCCTTCCCACAAAGTGTACCTCTCCTGGGCCGACAATGTGAAAAGGGAGATAATGATCCCCGAGTCCCGCCTCAAGTAGGCCCCGGGTTGGCGACTAGCACTAAGGGTATATTAAACACACAAATGGGAGGCATTACCCTCTAAGAGAACACATGCAGAAGAGAGAGATAAGATAGACACCAACCAACTCCAACTCAGAAATAAATTATAAAAGAAAACCCAAGTGAATATGTAATTTCATGAAAAAGTACTACAACTAAAAGGGGAAAACTACAAGTACCCAAAAGAAAGTAAAAAACATCAGCGACCATAAGCCCGAACAGCTCCTGCAACCACAAGCTAGTAGTAACCAGCCTGACCTCCAACCTGCTCCAAGTGACCTGAAAAGCAGTTTATATATAAGTAGGGTGAGTATAATAGCATACTCAATAAGATCCTCCCTGAATCCCCTCATGAAAAAGTAAAGAAATCATGCTAAAGAACAGTGAACAATAGTGAAACTAACTCGTCACCTAACAGGTATAGTATATTCCCAACATCACCATGGCTACACTAACCAAGTAACGAATACCTGAATATATCATATAATAAAGAATATCAAGGGTAACCCACTACTACTTCCCCACTGGTTTTCCGCTTTTCTCCAACAACATACCTCATTGAATCTCTCTCCAATGGTTTGCCCGTATAAACTTGGGCTATTCTCTACAATTTTCACCATGTGCATCACAATGGCTTTCCTGTAGACACCTGGGATAAGCACCACACAATCCTTACAACCAAAAGTAATAAGGTAGTTTCTAGGAGCCACCAAAGCTCACATAACATGTATCATACGTTGGGTAATATATCTCAATCCATTACATCTCATACACCGAGTAAGGAACCTCAAGACATCACTTCTCATACACGTTACACCTATAGTAGTCCATAAGACACTATATCTAGTATATATGTGTGTGAAATAACCACAATCCATTACAGCCCTCCACACACATATATGGGGAAACTAACCACTGTGCCAATGGCACTAGTATCTACTAAGAGAAGAGAGCGGGGATAAGGGGGTAGTTAGCCATTCATCCTCCCACCATAATGTTGGGGAAAACACCCCCACCCAAGGATCAGAATCCCTAGGGTGTCAGTTTCCCTTACTGATAAGGTAGAGTTTCCTATAGAAACACAAAAAGTACAGAATATACAATAACTCACAACCACACTATGGGCATAACCTAGTATTAGACACAACTGCAGCTAACGTCTCTTAGACTCCACGCTGCCACTTCTAATACTAGGTATCCTATAAGCACATAACTAATTAAAGAACATCATTAGATTACTTCATCCCTTTTTTTAATCAATTCCACTTTATGTTAATTAATTCTTTACACATTAATTACCCAAGAACAATTCCACATTAAGTTCCATTAACAGCACATCCAGAACCCACTGTCCCTTCATAAGTTCTCAACCGCATCATTAAATTTCATCAAACTCCAACCCCATGGGTTAACATCATTAATTCAAACATTCATTACAGAATTACTTTCCCATATTCCCAGGCATTCTAGAAGAGAAACATATGCTACTAAACACAAGGGGGCTCAACACGGTGAGTAGATATACTACCTGTCGAGTCTTTTCCGCATATAGCAAGAGCGTGGACCCATTCTCCCTTGAGAGGCAAAACACAGAAAGCAGGTGGAATACCCTGCGTGTCTTTGCCCCTTTCAGAAGTAGGGTAACCAAAACCCGCTGCCTTGAGAAGTGGGGAAATGTAAAGTAGGTAAACAACCAAACAAACCACCAAGCATCCAACAAACACATCCATCTGATTCCAGCATCCCTAGTGTCCTCCCCGACACCCACATGCATAAACTGTTTCATCTCGCCACTCTAGGCATCATCCGCTACCACAACCACAAGGCATCCCTACCTCAACATATCACAACACCCCTCCAGGGTCACATCGCAACACAGGATATCACAACACCCCTCCAAGGTCACAGCACAGTACAAGCAGTAGGAAAACAAAAGTCACATAAAATTGGTATTTTGTCCGTTTAATAAGGAATCTAGCCTTCAAACAACAAGCACTAACAGATTTCATGTTTACCAACCAACTATGTTAATCATGTACATCGGCATCAATTAGATTAACATCAATTTGGAACAACATCCAAAAAAATAACCGGATTCATTTACATGCCACTTTATCTTTAGCCAATTAATTATCAATTAATTCAGACTTTACGTTCTTCATCAATTCCATCAAGAGAAACGTGATATCAAGCAAGGCATATATATCACACTATCTAGCAAATCAGGTGGTGAACCGTTATCATGGTACAAAGAAACAACGTGTGATCACCAATTCTTTTAATCTGGTTCAAGTATTTAATTAGGTCAATACCATTGTTATCCAAAGAAATAAATCATGCTAACTCTACGATTGCACAAAAACAATTAGAGAATCCATGAATCCCATACCTCAAAGGTTTTCGAGGGAAACCACAATGGTCGATGAGAACCCAAGAAACCGGGTCGATTCTCCATGAATCCTCCATAGATCTACTCTCCTAACAAAACCAAGACCAAAGATCATCATAAACGACATAAATACACTTTTATCTACCCATAACAGGCGTAGATTTAAGATCCTGAGAGAAGAGGAGGAGTAGATCTACATAGATCTAAGAAACCAAACAAAAGGATCACATACCTTGAGAAACCAGCTTCAATTCATGAAGAGAAGCCTCCAGATCACCTCCAAAACTCTTGGGAGAGGTTCTTCTACCTCCAGGGAAAGTTAATCCTGATTTATGGATGATTAGGGGCTTAAACGAGGTGATTGAAGGCAAAACGAGTTAGACCCACAATTTTAGGATCTAACATTTTGTGCCCACATGGTTAGTCTGCACGATTTAACAAACTATGCGCTAACCGTGCTTTAGCTTCTGCCTCGACAATCACTCCTCGCATGGTTAGTCTTCACGGTTAGACAAACCGTGCGCTAAATGTGAGTTAGCCACTACCTCCAAGTATAGCCTTGCACGGTTTGGCCGCACCATTTAGGCAAACTGTGGGCCTCCCGTGCGAAGGCCATAACCTGTTAGATTTCCATAAAAGTCCTCCCAAATCCACCCCCAAGTCACCTTGACCTCTCGAAACACCTCTAGCACCACATTTTCATAATGTAATGGACCGGAGAGGTCCGGACCATTATAGATCTCCTAGAGTAAAAAAAATTTGTTCTTATGTCTAGTTACATGAAACTTTTGAGAGTAAACCACTTCCAAATAAATATTTACGTCACATCGAACCACTTACTAATATTTTTGAAATACTCAAACTAAAAATCCTCTTCATAGACTCAAACTTATACCACAAAATATGCAGTTGAATTTATATTGAGTTGTAATGAAAAAACTAATTTTGTATTTTAATATCCTAAGAAGTTCACATGAGAATATTTGATCTATATTTAATACTTTTTTTCTTTATTAAATATAAATCATTATATATTTTTAGACCATCATTATTAGGGAAATATTTATTAATTAATAACCTACTAAATTTAACATAATCCAAATATTCTACTTATTTAATGGGATTTTAATTCTTATTTAGTGTCTACATTGGATCAACTTGTCCATTATGGATATAAATATCCATATCAACCATCTCCTTATCAATTTATTAAAGGAAATATAATACCATTTCAATATAGTTATTTAAATTTTTAGATATAATTGAATTATAAGATCCACTAAAAATTTTACGTCTCTAATACATAAATTAATTAGCTCTAACTTTTTCTTTGAGTGGGATTTTAATTTTATTTGACTAATATATCAAAGAATATTAAATTTTTTCTATTACTATCTGGGGTTTCTCATATACTGAAACAATAATTTATAGTATTTCATTAGGGTAGCCATCACCTTTCCCGTATTTTAGATTGTTAACACGAATTCTCAAATGTGTTTCGATGTTTTTAATAAAAAGTATAGTTATGGATGGGTATACTTTGATTAATAAATTTAAAATTCTAAAGCACAATAATAGAAGAAGTAAATCCTACATTATGTGTACAACAAAAATTAATAGTATATAAATTTCAATATATTTTAATCATGGTCATTTAATTATTTACATTTCTAACCCAATTAATTTCCATAAACAACTACTCAAATAATTAATAATGATTTTAAAATCAGTCTGATTAAACCATATAATATCCCTTAAGAGTTTATATATAGTTATTAAGTCTTAATAACACTCATAGTGCACCAAATTGATGATTGAGTCAATTCTCAACAAACCTTGTTTTGGGTGATTACCCCAAAGTTCATATATTTTATAATCATAACCACATTCTAGTTTAATGATGGGGATACATTTATAATAAACAAAAATAATATTTTCATTAAAAAAAATAAGTTTCTCTATTATTATTAAGAATATACTAATGGTTTTTATAAATTTTATCTCATCCAAATCTCAAAAAATAAGTATACCTTCCTCTGATACAAACTATAGCGACTCCAGACTTAATCATATATTATTTCATGAATCAAAACATACTTTTCCAATAAGTAAAATATTAGGATCGAGTGTTCTAGAGTCATTGATTTATTTTATTCACAAATAAGCCATCTAAACCATAAGCACATCATTATTATGTCAGACTCCAAATTGTGCCCTTGGATTCAATTTATCTTCTAAAATTACATTTTATACCCTGGGTAAAATTTAAACGGAAAAAATTTAGATTTAAATCCTATTAAGTGTAGAAAGATAACAATAAATACTAACATGAGTTTCAAGTGGCTTAAAATGATATCATCATGAGGATGACCACAATAATAGAGGTATAAAATAAATGAATCACGTTATAAGATCATAAAATCATAGAATATATGGATAATACATAATAAATGACATCATAAATATATTTCATGGTTCACTCCCAAGACATTAATTATATAGCTTAAAAAGTACCATGTTGGATTAGGTTCAATACCAATTCCCATAAAAATAATTTACAATGTCTTATTGTGTACTAGGTCCTCTCTCTAATTTCAAACATAACATATCAGGAGACATAATTATCTAACCAATGCATTAGAGGTATATATAATTCTTGGAATACCAATAAAATAATTAAAATCATATATATTAGTGACGTTTAAGGAAGAGAAACCTTAAAATCAGAATACTTACTAAACCCATGAAAATGAAGTGTGTTCCATAATTTTGGTCCCACACATAATTCAAGGCTAAATCAAAATGATTATTAATAGAAGAATGAATAAGATTATTTTTTTACATAAAAATAAATTGGATTAAAAAATTCCTACAGTAAATAATGGGATTTTTAGATGTTTTTTTATGGTTTAAATTCATTTTATGGGTTGATGCTCACATGAGAAATGAAAGACGAAATTGCCCTTAAATAGAGTTTGCATATAAGTGGGAGTATGAAAGAGAGATGGAAAAATGTATAAAACTATAAATGAAAATTATATTTAACATTATAATATATTATTAATACATACCAAAAAATTAATGATTATAATGATATTATTTTTTTAATATTTAGAAACGTAAATAGAATGTGTAACTCAAAATTAATGTGGTTAGTATAGAAGATACCTTATCTCAGGTTCTTAATTTTTTCAAAAAATATTATAAACATCCTGAATAAAAAAATAATCTTATTAAATACCTAATTAGTAGTCATATTCATATATACTTCATATTAAATTTTCTTTTAAATACGATATTTAATTTAATTATATAATATCTTTTCTACACATGTTATATACTTGTGGTTGTTTGGTTATTTTATTTGTAACACAATATGTATGTTCAACATAGTATAAAGTGTTGTAAAATAGTTTCAAAATATCCACAATGTTAATAATTTTATATTCATACTTTATATATATTAAACAACATTTTAAATCCCTCCATGATTGTTTGTGGTGATAAATTAAACTCATTGTTCGTGGATGTCATAATTCACATGAACATATGATAAATGATTTCATTTCTCAATAAATTATTTTTAATAAAGTTAAATTATAATTTAGACATTTTTTAATAATTATTTATTATAAAATTAATATATTTTAATCAAAATCCATAATTTTTTACCATCAAAGAATAGAGTTGAAGAAAAACAAAAGATGTCACCTTATAGAAGATGTAGTCATGGAAAATGAAGTAGGGTGGGTTTTGTTTTTCTTAGAAGATATTGATGAATAAATAAATTTTATTACATTGGTATAATAATATATTAGTATAATAATTATAGTGATGGCTCTATATATTTATGCATAAATGAAATTATTTCAGGGAATATTTTGGAGAATAGATTATGAAGTAGGTAAAACTTATGTTGGAGACCCAATCATTTCTTGTAGATCTCCTTTAAAGTAGAAGAAATAACATAATTTATAGTGATAAAGGAATTAAGATGATAAATTTAAATCTACGAATTGTATTTTGGTCCAAAATACATGGTAAATCCTTATAAGATTTGTATCCATGGAGGAGTGGATGTTATCCCCTTGTGAAGAATATGTAATCTATTAGAATACTATTTACCCTACCATGATATCATTTAACATTCCTTGTTCAATAAATAAAAAAATTATAATAATAGAGTTTGTGTTTATATTGGGTTTTTAAATCCTTATAATCGATTTCTTATACATATTTTACACATGTTTTACATATTTTACAATTGGGATTCTCATTTTCTCATTTTTATTTCTACCATGGTAACTAGTTTTTAACTACATAATTTCTTATTTATTTAAAAAAATAACGTAAAAACTATTAAAAAATTATGATGTTTTCCACCGAAATTTTACTCTATTTAAAAAAATTGAATTTATAAATTACATATTGCTATATTTTTACATAAAATATTAAATATATAATAACATTTCATCGCTATAATCATATTAATTGACATTAATCATATTAATATTTTTGTCATGGATAAAGATAAAATAGAAATTATTATATAATATTACCATTTTGATAATAAATAATAAAATAAATTTTTTATTTTATATTTCTAGAAGTTATAAATTTATTGTTAATATAAGCGTATAAAATGTTTTTTTATTGAATGACTACTTACAATAACAAATCATAAAAAAATTGATTTGTAATTTTAAATTGGTATTTATAAATGAATTATCTTATAAAAAAATTAATATTTTTTATTTCAAAATTTATAAATAAACATAGTGTTATGATAATGATAATTCTAGGAAAAATTGTTTTTTACTATTCACCTAAAAATCAATTGAATTTAAAAAACATATAATATTATTTTAAGAAAATTTTGATGTTTTGAATTCAAAAATGAATTTTATTTTATGAAATTAATTTTCTAATGCGGTAAAAATTAACTTCTACAATGTAGAAAAATTATTAATGTTTATTTGTTCATTCAATTTAAATTTTTATAATTTTTCGAATTAAAATATTAATTTTATTAATGATTTGTGTTTTTTTTCATTTCTCAACATAATAATTATAATTATTATAAAATAACTAATATTATGGCTCAATTCATAGTAATACATCATGTAATACATAAATTAGTATAAATATGTATATAATTAATTTATATTATAATTATACAATTATTAAATTTTTTGAGATTTTGGAAACAAGGTTGTTGTACAAGGACTATAAGTACCAAAATGAAGCTTTTTTTGAAAAGAAGAAATCAGTAACACCATATAGTAATGTTCTAATTCTGTTTCATTAATAATTGGGTATTTAAGCGTATATGTTGACAATAAATAATATTATACATATGTACATGATTTTATTATAGAATTATAATAATTTTAAATTTATTATAAAGGAGGATGGAGTAATTTCTATGAAATATGTATTTGAGGTATGAGATGTATGTTTCAATGTTAGTTCGATCAGAATTTATTATATAAAAATTTCTATTAAATGAAATTATATGATCCTTTTCTAATAAACCCATTTCATTTTATTCTTCAATAGTTGTTCATTGAATTATAATGTAATATTATAATAACTTCTATTTTATACTTAAAATAATCAGGATATTGCTATTAATTAAAATTGTCTTAATTTCCTATTTGGTCAAGATTCTTTTTTCCATGCATGTTTTCCTTTAAATTATTTAAAAAATATTTCTAATATTCTCATCTAATTTTTATATTTATTTTTAACCATTTATTTCTTATATATAATGTTTCATGGGAATGTTATTTTCACTTTCCAAATGTGTTGCTTTTTTATTTTTACCAAAAATGTGAAAGTAATTTTTGTTTCAAAAGACTCAAGATGAATATAATTTCATACTATGATTTCTACTCAATGATTTAGACCATCCTTTAAAATTTTAACTGTTTAGTTCTAAAAAATACGTTCCTTTAAATTTTGGAAATATTTTTATTTTAATTAATTGATTTAGAATCTAAAGGGGTTTTTACCTTGGAAATGTTATAAAAATATTTTAATATATTTTTCATCTCTGATAACATCATATGATTTTACTTATCCTTTACTATGGATATGACCCAATTAGATCATATTTACTCTTTCTTTATATGGATTATGATTATAATGATGATGTTTTTGGGAAACCCAAAATTTATCCATGGGTTATGATATGATGATATAAGGAATGTTTGGTGAACTTCTAGACCATGTATGAATAGATAGGGTTTTTGTAATAAGTGATCTAAAAATTATGTATCCCTCAAATGAATTTTCTAAAGATGAATATCTACAATGATTATGAGAAGATTAAATTGTAGTTATACTAGTCCAATAAGTGACTATTTCCACTATAATGGACTTGGTATTGAACCTTTAGTAAGGATATGATGGAATGGGTAGTGAACCCAATGCATTGTGATTTCCTTTTAAATGATCCTTTATTAAGGAAATGATTTCACAGGCTTATGTGTATGCTGAAAACGTATATTGTGTTAACTTTTTATGATCTCATAGCCCATGTTCCTTTATTCAATTATTATTTATGTCTTAATAACTACTAATAATTATTCCATGAATCCTGATTGTAATATATGATATGCTTCATATGGTTTTTAATTTGTAATCTTATGTTCTAATATGATTTTTTCGATTTTATGCTCAATTGATCATTGATATATACATTTTTCTGTTAAAAATCATTTAATCCCACCCTTTTTATGTAAATTTTCCTTATGTTTTAAACGAATGTTTTAGGTATTATATGTATAATAATTGCGATGGTTTTGAAGAACTAAGTGGGTGATGATATAGATATTTTATATAACGGTTTGTTGTGTATATATGTTTTCCAATACAATATAATTTATGGTTGTGGAAGGGATCTTAATTTTATGAAATTAATATTAATTTAATAAGATTTAATATATATGTATGAAATGTTTGGGTCACAATAGTGGGTATCAGAGCACGTTTCTTTTATTATTTGAAACAAGGAAGATAAATAATCGTGATTAACCCTTGGATAATCCTATATATAGTACAATTTCGTTGGTTTTGGTAAATAATGTATTCTAGTCTTCTTATAGAATACATCAATATGCATAGTAGAAAGTGAATGTGTTTGTTTCATTGATTCACATAGGGGTAAATACAATAAATGTGGAAGATTGGGTATTAACATGATCTTCACCAATGCATGATGAGCGGGACTATGACTACACACCTAACTATAAATTCTTGGGGGATAACAATGGGTTAACTCAAATTTTCATTAGGAAAAAATATAATGTATTTGAATAGATGATGATCATGGATGGAATAGGTTAAATATTAAGTGTAATAAATTAAAGTAATGTTTTGTGGATTTAAACATTCTATAGATTATTTTAATGATTATATAATTTTCGAATATAATAATTATATCCCATTATATGATTTCTATTTTTTTCAATGGTTGTAACTTCATGAATCCATTTCAAAGGTGAATGTGATGAATAATATAATGATTATACTCCAGAGATACCAAATTTTATGGGAGATATGTTGGGAAATCTTTTTTCTTCACATATAAATCTTTCTCATGCTTTGAATCATGTTGGGAACCAATCAAAAAAGGGGGTAAATATTTTTTTTATTTCTTTATAAGGAAACATCCGCCTTATTTTAGTTGATCTTATATTCAACTAGTTAATGTGAAATTGATTAGTACCATTAATATGATATTTTCCTTTCTCATGTGTTCTAATAAAAAATATTTTTTTATATATCTTTTAGAAGGTGGATCAGTTCAATGATATTATTTTATCATGTACACGAGGGGAAAAATTATATCTATGGAGTCATCTGAGTTAATATTTTTTTTAATATGTAAATTCCCAATATTATTTTATGAAAAAGCATAATGATTAGCTTGAACTAAATCAATTTTTTAATAAAACAAATAGTACTAATGTTTTTAATTTTTCAAGGCTTGTGAGGTAGGATTATATTATTATCCTCAATCATGAATGACAGATTGATTGATTATTCAGTAGATTTAATCAAAAAATCTAAAGGTCGTTATCCACAAAAAACATCAATAACTATTTTGAAATCATATGATGTGCTATCATGGTAGAAATGAAAATCTGAGTAAACATGGAGAAGATTTTCTTAAGGGTACTTCATACATTCAAATACAAGGACTGTGGGAATTATACTAACTAGTTCTCAAATAAAATATTCAATTATGTTTCTTAACTTCAGTAACCTCTTAAGAAAAAATAAAACTATTAATATCATTGGAGCATTATTTATGATTTCTGTTATAATAAATATATTTGTAATAGGACACTTACAATCCACTTTATAACAATTATTATAATATTTTATTATAGATATAAAAACCATTTTATTTCTAAATATTTTTTTATGGTATCAGATTGCCACCAAAGTAAATATATCTTTAATTAAGAGTGAAAAAATATAATGGTAAGATGATCTCATCTCAATTATATGATTCTTCTATGATTGATTTTTTTGGATGTTTATTTAATGAAAATATGGACACTCCACCTATAGATGAATTCTATATTATTTTGTGAATGGATTATATTTCATTATATAAATTCCATATCAATGTACAAGGAATGGAATCCAAATTTGATATTCTGAACGATCTAGTTATCATTTATTGGTGTGATAATAAATATGACCTTTGAATAGACATCTCATACAACACATGGGTATTAATTCATATTCAGAATATGTGTTATCTTAGATGGTTGAGAAGAAGGTTAATATAGATTATCAGACTATAGTATGTGAGTTTATAGATTTTTTCCTGAGGAGTTTCTTATTATTCCATCAAATCGTGTATTTTATTTTCTACTAGAACTCTTGTTTGGGTCTATAAGTACTTAAATGGAACTATACATAATTAACCCAATTATGTTTTGGTAGTTAAAGAAAAAACTCCAGAAGAAGATTGAAAAGAAATTCATATTCCATAGTATTCCACCATGGGGAACACCTATTTTGTTGAAGAATAATTAATATTAAATTAATCTTTTAATTGATTATAATTTACCTAAATAGACACTATCAAAAGATTTTATCTTATACCCAATACTTATGACTAGTTTCATCAACTGCATAAAGCTCAATACATTCACAAGTTTATCTTGATACAATCAATTGAGGCTAAAAATTGAGGGCATACCCAATACAACATTTATTATGAGGTATGGAAACAATGAATTTATAATTATAATATTTTGTACTACTAAATCACCCACATTCATAATTATTTTTAAAGAATTATTATCTTGATATTAACATTATTTGTCTTTGGTTTTATTTATATATGATATTCCAATAAATTTAAAGATTATGTTAGATAGTTATGATCAATTAAATATTGTATTAAATACAATAATAAAGGAGAGTTTGTATGAAAAAATTTACCCAAAATGAATTTTGGATATAGAATGATTAATATTTGGGTCATATATTCGAAATCTAGGGTATATCAGTGGATCCATCAGTGATATAATTTATTAAAAATTTTATAAGACCAACCACCGTGACAATGATCTATAGTTTTTCTATTTTTGTGGGATATTATCTTCTCTTTAGAATAATTTATTATGGTTATCTAGTCAACTCAAATTTTTATCTCATTAGGGATTCATGTTCCTTTGGATAAATTAATGTAATGAAATTTTCCAGGTACTGATGAAGAGCTTTTCCAACACACATGTGCTTCGAATACCCTATAATGGAGAGGGTTTTGTGATATATGATAATTTATCAATGAAGGGGCTAGGATTTATCCTCATGTAGAAATATATGATGATAGCTTACATATCATGACAAGTGATCATTAATTGGAGAAATTAACCAACAAAATATTTTGATTTTACTTTGTTAATTTTTTCATTGATTATAAGGAGGAATTATCCTTATGTAGAAAAGGTGTATCATATGTACATATTTTAATGGTTTGAAATATTTATTCACATAAAATAATAGGAATTTTTGAAAGAAGATATTTAGAATTGATTAGATATTACGAATTATCACTATACTACAACCCTAAGAAAGTGAATAAGGGGGCATATCCAATGATTTGAAAGGATCATGATAAATTTTATATAATGTTGATCATAGAAAAAGAAATAATTTTGGATTTACAATGTATAGATAGGGAAATAATGAATGAAGGGGATAAATATTATATTTCCTAATTGTTTTTTGACCATCTATTTTATGTGATTATTAAAGAGGAGCATAAGAAACTTTTTGAGCTATAAATGAATTTGAAAAATGCTCTATAGTCTAAACTTGATCGTTCTAGAATGGTAAGTTTAAGGATTTGTGCATGTGTCTAGTTAATACTAGATATAAAGAAAGATCTATTTGATGAATATCATAGTTCATTATTCTTGATTCATACAAGAGGTACAAATATATACTAGGATCTAAAAAGTATTTCTAGTGGATAACATTAAAATTGATATTTTTTATTATGTATCATAATTCTCATAATTACATAATTTTAAGGATTAAATACATAGTTCTAATGGTATGCTAAATTCATTAACCATAACAGAACATGAATGGGAAAAAATTACTATGAATTTTGTCACAAAACATCTAATATTATATAAAGGACATAATTATATTTGTCCATTAGTTTTTTACCTTATAAATTTATCACACTCATTATTATCAAATAATATTTCTCTCCCAATCATATTTCGAGAATATATAATAAGTAAATTTTAAGGTTTCATGGAGTACTACATTTTATTGTATTTGATCGGGATATAAGGTTTACCACAACATTCATGGGATGTTTTTAGCATGATCTGGATTCAAAATTTAATATCATTACTTATTATAATCTTTAAAATTATTTTCAAGATGAGATAAACAAAAAAACCTGGTGTATATTCAGAGTTATTACTGTACATATTTTAATAGTTGTTTTCATAAGCACTTTCATCCTATTTAATTCAATTAAAAAAAATTCACATGACAATTTTTATGGAACCTTATAAATAAATATATTGAAATATGTGAATAAATAAAAAATTACGAGATTAAGGTGGATTATGAATTCCATTATAACCTAATCTAGATAAGGAAATAGTGGTGAAGGATTTAGGCATTGAGTAGAAAATCATGGTAACGTATAGTCAATATAAAATTAATTTTGAATAATCATTAATGAAATCAATAATATATTGTTATTAAAAATGAATTCATATGTTTTTCTATATGGAATACATATATGATATTCTAATGGAAGGAAATGTCAATCCCTTGGTATATTATCCACTTTTATATTCTTAATCGAGTAGGGATGATGTCTTTTCATTTGGTACTTCTAATGAACCTATCTATTGTCTATAATGTATTCCATGTATCTCTCTCAAGGAATTATGAAACTTTATCCTTCACATGTACTAAACTCAAATATTATAATGATGGAGAATAATAAATCATATAACGATAAACCGATATAAATATTTAGTCAAATAGATAAATGAATATGAAATAAAACTACTCACATTGTTAATATTTTATTGTAGGAATCAGAATTATGAAAAAGATACATAGGAACATGAGGATGATATGAAATAGGGATATCATAATTTCTTATATTTTAGTGATGGTATTTTTAGTGATAAATTCATTTTATGGTGGATATAAGGTAACACACGAATATTTATTGATATATTCCGATTTCAATAAATCTAATTTCATTAATAGGTTGTGATATTTGTAACCTCGTGCCAAAATTAACCATAATATTGAACGTAATTATTAAATATGCATTAAATTTGATAAATGAATTTGAATATTTTTTTGAAAATATTTATAATGGTTTAAAATAATGAAAATATATTGATAAATAAGTAAATATTTTTTATTAAAGTCATTATATGATTCAAAAATACATTTTTTCATCAAAAATGATTCTTATTACATTTTTTAAGAAATAATATATTCAATTTATTTCCCTTTTATTATATTTATTTGTAAAAAATTAATTCATCTATTAAATAATCATGTCAAAATACTAATAAATTCAATTTTTGAGTGTCTTCATAAAAGATTGATTTATCAATGAATAGTGAAAAATAATGTTTTTTATTTAAAAGTATATTTTTATTATTTACAAAGTTATATTTTATCTAAAATTATTATTAAAATTTCATTAGTTCCTATATATATATAATATTATTATTATATTTTCTGAAATAGTTTTTATATTTGAATTTTGTATAAAAACATTTTATATTTAAATGGGGAAATTATTTAAAAAAATTCAATTGGTTTTTCTTTTTTATTTTTAAATTAAATTCTACCTATTTGGTGTATTTATTTTTTTTAAAAAAATTATCTAAATTTAGAATCGTTGAGTCATAATTTTTTAAATACATATTTTTTTGTTCAATAATAATATTAATCTTACTATTATTCGTTGCCATGTTTAAGGGAAAATCAGGTAATTTAAAGTTAGAAATTAAATTTTATGGACTCTTAATTAACTATAATAGTGGAATAAATGTGGGTTTATGATTTTATATCATCCATAATCATCCAATGGTCATAATGATGACCTTTTGGGGAAATTGATATTATATTATGACTGTTCTAATAATTTATTTAACGAAAAGTCAAACATGTCACCCACATGTTTTTATTAACTAAAATATTATATTCAAAGGCATATATAGAGACCATGATATACTTTAAATATTATTTTTAAAGATAATATAATTTTTCTTACAGTGTTATTTTATTTTTAATTTTTTTTTCTGAAACCCTTATATTAAATAATGAAAAAACGATGGTGCAATAATTGTTAAAAAAATGAACAATTAAAATAAATTATATAAAAAATATAATAATGAATATAATTTTAGATAAATAATATTTTCGATGAGTTTTATATTTCAACACGAAATTTAAAATTTAAAATATTTTTTTTTCAAATATTGTATTTTTTCTTCATGTTATTAATGTCAAAGTATTGAATAGTTCTAAAAATTATCATTATGGATATATTGAAATAAATAATATTTTATTAAATTATATAAAATTAATAATAAAACCAAAATTACTCACAATGATTGGGATATGGTTTATGTTATCATCCATGATCCATTTATGTGTCTTTTTTCATTTTATAGGTAATAAATTTACCCATATTGAAAAAATATTCATGATTCCATAATAATAGTAAAAGAGTTTAAATATGGTTTATTAACAATAGATAATTGTATATATATTGTTAAAACATGAATAATTTTTATTTGATGCAATTATTTCTACACATAATAATATTTTATTTTAAATAACTCGCTTTGGAGAAATATTTAAATTATTATTAATTTATTTTAATTTAATATTTTTAGAACATCCAAGTGTTTCCCTCCGCTATATTATATAAGGGAACCTCTTATTCTCATTAATCCATGCCTAAAAGCATTTGTGTTCCACCAATACCTTCCAAAATACCTTTCCATATTCCATACACACATTCCATATGCAATATTTTAGACTTAACACCATCCTTAAAAGGCTTATAGAGTTAATAAAAAACTAGTGTACTCTATATTCATTTAATTTTCAGGTTTTAGTTTTGTTTCTTATTACACCACCTTCAAATATTATTCATCAATGATAAAACAACAAAACATCTGTACTCTATATTTTTATCTTTTATTATTTTAAAATCATAATCAATATCCATCTAAAATATCCATCAAATGTGAGAAGAGTTAATTATTCATGTGTATAGAAGAATATCATCTCGTGAACCCATGTAATTTCTTTTCCATAACTGTCTCTCAATAATGGTTGTAATTATGGAATTAATGAATATATTCAATATTAACCTCCAATTTATATTTTTTAAAATTAAATATATCATATACCTTCTTAAAATTCCATGCATTGATAAATGATAATATGATACATGAATTAGTGTGGAATACCACCTCGACGAAGCAATATGATTCATTTTTCATCAACACAAATCATTTATGATATATATATATATGAAATTAAAATTTTCATATGATAAATATGATTCAATTATCATTTTGGATAGTTAAAATTAATATTAAACTTCATTCAATAGATATTTTTTGAAAATAGAAATGATACTCATGTGTATGTATGAACTACCATCACCATGATTATAACATAGTTGATTTTTCATAACTATATATGATATTTGGATTTAAATATACAATTTATGTCAATAAATGATAATAATTTAATTATAATGATCTTATATATGATGGAATAATGAACTATTTTACCAAAGTCAATCTACTGAATCAATTTTAGACCTCTGATAAATATTTCACTAAAACATACTCTGTGAAGACAAATGATTTCATAATTTTTTCACATTTTAATGAGTGAAACAATAAAAATAATGAACATTAAAATTAGCATAATATTTTAATAATTTATCTATGTCATTTATTTAGTAATAAAAAATAAATACACAATTATTCTGACTGATGATAACGGATTTTCATCCCAATTTAATTAATTTTTGACCCATGTCGTACACACTACATGTTAATTTGTTGTGTATATACTACCCAAAAATAAATTTTGTTGTAAATATTAGGAATATCAAAGGGATTAAAAAACTAACTATATTTTTATTTTATTCATGTGGATGATGATTAAAAAGTTACAGAAGGGGTAAATATTCATTTCACAATCTAATCATTATTCAAGAATTTTTATGGATAAGTTGATGAATATTTTCATTACATTTACATGATTCTAAAAGAGTTTTACAAAAAAAATTTTACTATAATCATATTTTTTTAAAATTGTTATTATAAATTTTTTACATTTTTTAAAATGGATTAAAAGGAAATTTTTGGCTCAATAAATGATGTACTTTTTTATTCCAATAATAATAATATAGAAGAATTTTTTTTAACTTACACAAAAATATTATCTTTTCCATCCATCAAGATGAATAAATGATTTGGAACTCCCTTTAAATGTTTAAATTTTTATTTTCAAGAAAATGATTTTATATATATGTGTATAGATTTTTAAATAGACAATTTATTTTTAAATGTAATTGTTCTTTTACTCAAGAATAATTCCATGTGATATTTGAAAGTAATATTTCATCTATGTTTACATTATTGGATGTTACACAAGAATTACTAAGGATATGATCCAAAGAAACATTCTTAAAACATTATTTGGATGGTTTATGTTTATGATGATATTGTTTTTATAAAACCTATTAATTTTCAATGGGTTATACATTAATGGAGTGATGAATTGTTTATAAAACATAATTCTTTTCCCTAGGTTGTGCTATATTTGATTTTTTTTAAAGATAATTTCTTTTCTATGGTGTTTTCTATGAAGGAATGATTATAAAACCCATTTAATTTCAAAGGATCTTATTTATGAATGTTTTATATTATTCTAGAATGCATATGTGTGGTTTAAATTATTTTAAGGTTGTAACATTATAACATGGAAATTGATTATGTTATAAAACATTTATGGTTATGTTATAACTAATGATGGGTGGAACTTATATCACCATCAATTTCATTTGGTATATATTGATATCTCATGAGATAAATAAGATAGTAATGGGGATAAAATATATTTTACAAATGGACATTTTCAAATATGATGGTCATGAGAGTAAACCTTCAATATGATGATTTTTTAGAGAGTGAACCCATTCTACTATAATTTTTTAGGAAAAGACCCTTGACTACTAAGGAAATTACATTCTATACCTTTGTGTATACCACAATTCAATGTTTTGTGAAAATTTTACACTCAAGGATTTCATTGTTTTATTAATTTATGATTCATGTTTTATGTTTATTAAATAATAATTCTATGAATCATGATTATGATCTATGATATTCATGGCATCATTGTAAAATGTTCATCTCATGTTCTCGTATGATTTTTTCAAGGTTACTCTTATATGATCATTAATATATCCTTTTTTTCCCTTAATGATAATTTTTTCACAACCTTTTCTTATTTTAAATTTCCCAATATATGAATAAATGTATTAACTATTTTATATCTAATAGGTTTACTATAGGTGATTCTTTTTTGTGAGAGACGATTTTGGCCTTTATGAACCATTTATTTATGAACACATGTTGTGAAGAGTTTTTCCTAGTTTTATAATATTATTAATATAAACGGTCATTAGGTATGTAATATATCCCATATTACCTTTCTATAATGTGTGTTTTTATGAAACAAATGGGTCATATTTATCAAAATCAATTCCTGAAATGTTATGTTTATTTCTGTTCATTGGATCAGGAAGTGTGGGTTTCAAGCAATATTAGTTTGTATCAAATAAATGTATAGAAAAAATTTTATGGTATGAAAATTTTATTTGAAATTATATTAACTATTATGGATACCATCATTAAGTTATAATTTTTTTGGTTGACCATAATTTTATAGTCTAATAATACTTTTTGAAATTTTAGGTGGTGGAATTTTTATGAGCATAATGATATTTTGGGTAACATATATGCAACCCCTTTGTTTATAATTTAGTATTATTTGTGTAATAATGAATTTAAATTTTGGTGGAATATGTTTCAATGTTATTTATGAACTCTTCATTTGATATGATATAGGATTTTGAGGTATGTATGCGTAATTTCATTGTTGGGATGAAAAATGAATTGTATGAGATATCCATTGAGGTGAAATGTTTTCTTAATAATGAATATATTATGGATATTTTATTAGTAAGTTTGTAAAATTTCTGGAAATTTTATATTAATTATATTCATTTCTATTATAAAAAAATACAACCTACATGACGTGAAGAACCCATCACATATTGCAAAGCCACAAGGTATAAACCCACAAAGGAAGGGATACAAGGGTACACACCTACCAATGGACTACATGATGTTCTAGAAATAATTTCATTGATTGATATATTTAAAATATATTAAATATAGAAGTTATTTTAATTTAGGGAACATAGGTTTTATCACACAGATAATCATGGGATTGAAAATTGATTTTGGGTTAGGTGACTAATGTTATTTTTGAAATATTCACTATTCTTGGAACTCTATATGAGTATGGAAAACATGTCATTATGGAATTATATTTGATTAAAATAATTTGGATTTTATTTTATATTTATATATGATTTGATTGTATATTTATGGTGATTTAGGTTATTTATGAAATGCTTAGCGTATCTTGGGGGTTATATGTTTAGGATTTTTTTACTTTTAGAAATAAACTCTAAATTAATCTTGGATAATGAAGTAATAGAATCCTTTATATTTTTTGGTTTCAATATTATCCTAAAATATTTTATTCAATTTAATTAGATTTATTTATTAAATGATCTAATTTTATCATTTGCTTTTACTATTGATTTTTTTAGATTGATTTATTTTCCTCATAGGATGTTTTATTATTTTTCAACATCATCATATTGTGTACTAACCATTTTGGTTTTTATTATTTCTTAAAGATAAGAGGAATGAATTATGAATATTTTATTGATTATGAGATCCACTATAAGTTTATTTATGTGATTTTGGGATGAAGAACACATCAATTAAAGTCATTATTTAATAAAAAATGAAATATTTTGGAAAAATTGAATAGATGATGAAACATTATGTGGAAACTTATCCTATTTACTCATGTTATTATAATATTAAGTCCATTAATTCCCCAACTCTAGGAAAATGATATTCAAATAAAAAACATTTTGTTTACTATTGTTACCAAAAAATCATTGTCCTTTTAACCCATCATAGAATTATGGTTTTGAGATGGTTACCTTTCTCATTAATATGTTCAATATCATTGTATATCATTCATTCAGAGTAATATTTCTAATTCATGTCAATATTTCCACTTTCCACCCAATTGTTCCTTCATAGAAAACTAGTTATGTAATTTTCATGAAAAAATATGGGTCGTCAATTAATCGACGCGTGACCCAGTCCATGGAAAGACCCAAATGGTGTCCCTGATGCCCATAGGCTAGCACAAATGCCCATGTGTCAAAATTTATAGTTTGTAATGATTTAACATATTATGTATAAATTTAAATAAAATAAAAAAAGCAAACCAAACTAAGATTACAAGTCAAAACCAAACAATCCATTAACCAAACTAGAAAGTGAGTTGCATATGTAAAATAAAAACACAAATAAAAACTATATTTTTGTAAGGTGACAAAAACGAACACAAAAACTACTACCCAGAAATAGGAAACCACCCTTATATCTCCCCACAACAATGCTCCCTAAAGAAAACTAGCAACCAAAGCGACCACAATCAATAACATTACCATTACCAGTATCAAACGTAAAAAAATATAATTACACCCAAAGGTGTAAGTAGTGTGTGATTTAACACCCAGTAGGATTCCACTAAGGAAAGACTCCATGCATAAATATAAAATGAAAAAATAGATTCAAGTTTAAAATACAAAAACAAATAAATTCTTAAAAAATATCTAATGAAATTAAATGTAAGGATAAATACATTAAAAAAATTATATTAAAAAAACACACGCATACTTTTATGATAACACCAATTCCACACCATGTGTCGATGGGGAGAGAAATGTAAACAAGGAGCACAAAATATGAAAGAGGCCCTATAGGTACTAGAGAGAAGTGAGACCCAAAACATCATGTCTCAGTGAAACATTGTGTAGGAATTGCAAAAAAAATATGTTCTCATGCATGAGACACAAATAGCGAACACTCCTATAACCTAGTGGTTTATAATAATCATCCAGAAGATTTTTTAATGTTGTAGTCATCAAACCCGCTATGTGAAACTTAGAGGAGCCACTTATGTGTCACTAGCGCACTATTCTCAGTCCACCCACCTTGTACCCAGGATTCCCATTTGTGCCCAATAGGTTTCAAGTCCATGCCATGTGTCAAATTAAAATAACCACAAAAAAAGGCACAACCTCTACCCAAAACCACACTCGCACACCAAAATTCCATTTAAAAAAATTTAAGCACACCAACGAACTTCCCAAACCCAATCTGCATCACCCACATAACCAATTAAAACAACTTTTGATTCAATGAAAACATTTTTATAATAAAAAAACCACTGAAATAATTTATTATATAATTTTGAAATGGGTCACATAACGTTAAACAAAACCCCCAAACTTCGTTTATGACAAATTAATTTTAATGATACACCAAAATTCCAACCGAAACTCGTGCACACTAATACAAAAAAAAACTGCAAATCTTTCCGAACACTAATAAATAGTTCAAAATTGGTTGTCCTAGATAAATACGTTTAAAATTCATAAACATGGTAATAGAAAAACCAATTCACATTAAACCTCAAATAAAACTATATTCTCTATATGAAAAATAATAAATAAACTTGCTAAATTAATTAAACTCGCAATCTAATTAATGAATTAATAGTTATATGCAGAATAATCTACTTCGGTGTAGACAAACAGTTCATATTTTTGCGTGAAACTTCCACCGCATGTCAATCGCACTATAAACTACACAATTCGACCCTAAAAACAAAGCATTGGACTAATTATGCCAAAAAAGAACAAGAAAATATATGAAATGCCAATTGCAAGTATACCAATTGGGTGAAGAAAATGAATGTTTATTGAACCTATATAAAGGGGTTCGTGAAGCTGGTTCAGAAATATGGGGGCTTCCTGAGGTGGTTTGCGCCGTCTGGGAACATGATGGAAGGAGATTATACCAGGAATCTATGTGCAATGGGTTTTAGTGCAAGTAAAGTTGTAGGGGAAACACTCAAGGGATGTCTATCAGATGAGGGGTGGAGTGTCTGTCGGTTGAATCATAGAAGAGAAGCATGGGTGGGGCTCACTTGGAGTGCACAAGGGTGGTGAAAAAATAGGGTCCGGGGAAGGCTATAGTTCGCTATGAAAAGAGCAAGGGGGGGAGAAGAGAAAACAATTATGAAAAGGAAACAAAAAATGAAATGAAAAATATATAAACTAAAAACTAAAAAAACTTCAATTAAATAATAATAATAATAATTTAATAATTATACTAATTTAATAATATATTTTCAATAATAATAGTTATAATAATAGTTAGCTATTATATTAAAAACATTTATGATATTAAATATATAATGAAAACTACTTAATAAAAAATTATAACCTAATAAAATTATTAATGAAGAAAATAAAAATAAGAATAATCTTACTGTAATAATAATTATTATTATTATTTCTAAGATAATTATACAATAATTTTATCATTATAATTTTCTTTAATTTTTATTAGGTCAACTAATTAATTTACGGTGCACCTTGTAGGCTGCACAATGGTCTAAAGAAGCTCCATATCTTCGACTATGCCATTCGTGTGTGTCAGACATTACCAAGCCAAAATGATCTTTTATCATATAAAATGAAAAAACTAATGGTAGGACATGCATGCACCTTAACAAAAAATTTAATTTCATATATAAATATAAAATAAATATAAAAGTAAAAATATTTCCAAAGTCAGAAGTCTGAGTGTGACAATTCTCCCCATTATGAAAATATTCCTCCCTCAAAAAGTCAACTCAAATCATTTTTCTAGAATAATATTGGGTACTCTTGCTCCAACCAAGACTTCCACTCCCAATTCTTATGGTTATCGTTTCCATGTTTCCAGAGGACACATACCAATGGAATAGACTTTCAATGAAGCACCATCTTTTGGGAATCCACTATCCGCACTGGCCACTTGAACACTAATAAATTCAGCTCTATCTCTAAATCTTCCAATTTCAACACATGAGATGGGTTCGGAGTATAATTATTCTATGAGGAGACATGAAATACGTCATGAATTTATGTAAAATAAAAATGTAAAGAAAACCTCCATTCCACCTTGAATTTTTTTTAAAATCTCAAAAGGAAAATCATATCACAGTCTTAGCTTTCCCTACATTCTTAAGTGATGGTGACATTAGCAAGTAACCACATTCAAGAACACCTGATAACCCACAAAAAAATCCAGATCCATATTCCTCTAATCATCAAAAGATTTTTCACAACTCTAAGCTATCAGTAACTATTGTATGATCAAATTTTCTTTCTCATTCATATCCTACACAAGGATTGGTCCCAAAATTGAGGTCTCACCTACCTCATCCCATAAAAAAGGAGACTGACACCGTCAACCATTGAGTACCTCAAATGGTTCCATTCAAATATAAGATAAGTATTTATTGTTATAATTTACCTCAGCCAATCCCAAATGAGAATCCCACTATCCTTTGAAATCCAACACACAAACGCAAATCATCTCCTCCAGAATCAAATTTTCTCGCTCTTTCTAACCTTCAATTTGGGTATGGTATGTCATCTTCATTTTGATCTATGATCCCAATTCCCTTTTAAGGCCTTCAAAAAATTGATATGTAATGTGGGGGTGTCTATCAGAAAAACTTTCTAACGGTGCACCATGAAGTCTGTCAACCTCTTGTATATACAATCAGCCCAGCTCATCTACCATAACATTGTATTTGATTGGAATAAAGTGAGCTGATTTGTTTAAATGTTAAATCACTACCCAAATAGTTATCATTCCCTATTTTTTACGAGGAATTAAAATAATGAAGTCCATATCAACATCATCCCACTTCTAGGTATGAATGGGTAACAACTAAATCAAATCAGAGGGTCTTTGATACTCTTCTTTCACCGGTTGACAAGTATAACATCTCGATCTGATGTTAACATTGTCTTGTCTAGTACCTAGCCACCAGAACCAGTGAAAAACATCAGTATACATCATGGTGATACAATGATGGACTTATAACCAAGAAAAGTTCCTATCTAATGTCACCACCACCCACAGAGACAACGACGCCACTACATGTCCATTGAAGTGTAAAACTACCTCGGGAGAGAAAAACCAATCAGAAGAAGTCTCCCCACTATGATGAATCTTCATTGACCACTAACATAGCTCATCATAAGACTTATCATGCTAAATAAACTCTAAATCAAAAGAAAATTAAACTAAATAATCAACAATAATTTATATTTTTTGTGCTCCATTATCTCGATGTGAATCTAGGAAATAAGTCCCATCAATGTCAACTCATCATTGGACTTCCTCCAATCATGCACCAGAACATTCCTTCTCAAAGAATTATCCCCCACATTACCATTTCTTGGAGTATAGATGATTTCGAAGTCAATCGCCTTCAAATACTCGATCCATCGGCACTGCTTCAGATTAAGATCCTTCTATGAGAAGATGTTTGGTAGGCTCTTATGGTCATATTAGACCTCAAATTTCTCCCCAAGGATGTAGTGATGCCATTTCTTCTAGATGTGCGTCACCACTACCAAATCAAATTCATGAGATGGTTAATGCTTCTCATGAAGTCAGATATGGTGAGGAACATAAGCCACTACAAAATGATCCTACTTGGGAACACACCCAAGGCCCATAGTAGAGCTATCACAATAACCCACGTAACCCTTCCAGAACTCAGTAAAAACAAACATAGTTGTGGTACTTATGAGCCACATGAATTCCTCAAAGGATTCCTAGAACTGTGTGATCCATTCAATCTTCACCCCATTCTGTTTGATTACAGTCATAGAAGAATAAATCCACGATAAATCTCAAAATAAATCTTGTAATAGCCATCCAGGCTAAGAAATATCATAATCTTGAACACATTCCTTAGTTGTTCCCATGACATAATTTCACTTGTCTTCATGGGATCCACTAAATCCACTTTTTTCCAAATGACATTCCTAGAAAATTCTATACTCTAATCTAGAAGAGTCACGAAAAAAGCTTCGCATAATGGCGATGGTCCTGCAATGTGCCCAACACATGCTGAAAATAATACTCACCCTCTACCTTAGATCTAGAGTAAACCATGATATTATCTATAAATACCATGATCAAGGAGTCATGATTCATGTCAAAACCCATATTAATGAGAGGTATAAAAACCAATAGAGTATTTTTAAATCAAAAACGCATGAACAAATACTCAATATGGTCATACATTCTTTGGAAATCCGTCTTCAGAATGTCCATTTCTCTTGATCAATTTTTTTTAATCATACAAGGGAAAACGCCCTTCTCCCATGAAATGATATCATAGTGGTTTATGGAGTTTAAGGATGATGGAATACCCTTGGAAAAAATAATTACATTCCTAGGGTATCGAACGCACATTAGAGAACAAAAACAACAGTTCCTCATGACTACTCCCCCAAGAAAGAGAATTCGCAGAATAGTTAGCTTCCATTGTAATTTGTCGAACAAAATATATGTTTGGGTCCTCCATGCCACAACATCAAAAAAATTATGTCAAAAGCCATGGAACCCCAAATATTCAATGTAAATCCTAAATCAACACCTCGGAGTCTGATTCTAGTTCAGATCATGCCAATATGAACATGTTTCAAGGAATGAGGATGTCTGCTTCTCTCACATTGAGTTGGTGGAATGTTGAACAGAAGTTTATTTTGGATAACCACTTTACCCCCTTCATCTATTCAAATAAGTCATTAATACTAGGAAAGGGTATTTATTTTTTATGGTTACCTAAATCAACATCTGTTAGTCAATTAATAACTAGAGATATCCATTGAATTCTTTGCAAATACGACTAGGGAGGCCCATGGAGAGATTCTCAAGTGAATGAATTTTTTTGGATTCCAAAAAATATAGTTGTATCCTTATTTTATTTAATTTGGTAGGGGTCATGCTATATGAAGGAAGAGATATAGGTTTTGTTCCTGGGGCCAATTCTATTAAGAACTCCACATCCTGCTCTTGGGGTAAGCCTGAAATATCATCTGAAAATATCTCTAGAAACTTATCCACTGAACGAGGTAGTCCACCCTAAGGATCACCACAATTATCCTATAGTATGAGCGACAATAACAAATAAACATGATTTACCAATTTTGGATGTTCAGTTCCCACGTGACCCGACTAAGGATCCGATTCGTAAGAAATACATGAGGACTCCCATCAAGTGCCGTAAAACTAACTCCCCACTCATCGAAATAAATATGCCCTTGAAAGCAAATCAGTTAGTACATACTATGGATCACATTAAAGAGGTCCATATTTTGGACCATGAAGTCCCATATCTAAGACCAAGAATACCAATTCTATCTCAAAATCCTGAAATAAAAATACATATGACAGACACTTAATGCCTTGATCATTCTTCTTTCCCCAACAGTGTTACCAACTCCATTGAAAAAGGTAAAATATAGGTTTTTAGGCTCAATAGATTAATAAGACGAGATGATATAAAAGATATAGATACACCAGTATCAAATAAAATGGTATCTCTATAAGATGAAATCAAATTGGTACATCAAATAGTAGATGGTCCTACATCAGATCCCACTGGTGCCAGATCCACAACATGCAGATGTATAGTCACTGTCTGTGAACGACCACTCCCTGATGACTCTACCATAATCTAGATTTTCCTAGATGGTTATCTGGACTTGCTTCCATGCCCACTAAACCATGATTTTATCATCTTCTTTGGCTCATAATGGATTGACACTCCGTTTGAATCCAAATATCTTGACCTACTCTGATAAGGGTTTGTCAGACTAAAAAGGCATTTCATTTTTCCTAGAACTCCACATCGATAATAAGGCCTAAAAGGGGAGGAACATGTCGTCCAAATGTGTATTTCCTTCCCACACTAATGAAACACCAAAGACCATAGACCAGAATCCATAGATTAAATCTTCCAGGGAGGATGACCTGAGCTGCCACCACCCTTCTTTTAATGCTCATCATGCTCCCTCTTATTCTCATATGAACTACCACTACCAAACACTAACATAGTCCCAAAACAACCAGACCTACCTTTGCGATCAATATCCACCATAAAATATTGTTCAACCACCTCAACTTATGTCATGAACATGAACATGAATACCTAATAATAAATATCAGGTTTCAAATCCTATTCAACATTTTAAGCATACATTTGTTTGTTAGAGACTATTTCTTGTTCATATATGTCTATCATAGCGACGTGGTTGGCATTCTCAGGCACTAAATGGCCCCCTGAACAAGATCCATGAATTACTAAGATCTATAATACACCAATACTTCAAGGAATTGTCGGAAATTGAAGACCACCATGATGTCCTTACAGCTCATATGCTCATACTTTCAAGCTTACACCACTGAGTCCCACCACCTCCGATTGGAACCCTCTAGTAGAAAGAAATATAATTTCACTCAAACATCTTAAATAGTGTCTATGAACTCAAAAATTAACTCTATATTCTCAGGAAATTATTTTTATTCTTTGAGGTTCTGTGCTACAACAGAATAAAGGGGGTTTTTTCTTGAGAATTTCTTGGGGTTTGTTCTTGAGAAATTCCTGGGTTGTTTCTTTTTGAGAACCAGATTCATCTTCTCTAACTGGAGTATGAGTAGAAGTAGGAGTAGCTCCATGTCCTAGGGTCTGACATGTCAAACTACAGATTCCACTAACCTTTTATCATATAGTGATAGAGAACTCTCACCAACTTCTTCTCGGGGTTGAAAAGGAGCTCTTCGAGGATGCATGCCTCTATAGAAAATTAATTTTCAAAAAAATAGAATCATTAATACATTGGGTCTCAAAAAAAATTCAGCAAGAATAATCATCAACCGTAAAGAAAACATGTAAAACCAGCATAGTGACCAAACAATCTATCCCCTACCCGATGACCGCATGCAGTCTTTGGCCTACACATCCCACCTAGAGGAGAATCCAAATAAGTTTCCCAACATCTCATGGTGACTCGAGTTCTATCACAAGGTGTGTGGACTATACTCCTGACTTGGAACCAAAAATTTAATCCATATCAATACTATATCCTATCTTACCAGAGACATCCAAAATAAAATAACCCAGAGAGAAAAACCGAATTTGATATGATTTTGTTATGAAACATGTCGGGTCGTCATCCAATCAACACCCAACTCGGTTTGTGGAAAGACATGAATGGTGTCCCTGGTCCCCATGGTCTACCACAAGTACCCCGGTATCAAAATGTAATGTTGGGAATGATTTTTCTGATTATATATAAATACCAAAAAACCAAAAAATATACCAAACCAAGACTAGAATTCATAAACAAATAAACATTTATCCAAAACTGAAAGTGAGTTGCATATGCATACTAAAAACAGAAATATAAATTAAAAACTTGGTAGAGTGAACAAAAACCAACTCAAAAACTAACACCTAGAAAGAAAACACCACCCTCATGCCATCTCCACAACACATGCCAAGAAGACAGCTAGAAACTCAAACACCTACTTCTAAAAACGTTGCCATTACCTATATCAAAGACAACAATATCAACACACACCCAAAGGTGTATGTATGGTGTGATTCATCTCTCAATAAGATGCCACTGAGGAATGATTCAACACATAAATGTTAATTGAAAAAAACAATTTCATGATTGATTGATGAAAAGAAGTAAATGCTTAAACGATTTTAATGAAAATAGTTTTAATATTAACTACATTAAAGAAAACATCTTAAATAAAAACACAAACATAATTATAATTATAAAAACCCAGAAGACACAATGCGTGACAATAGTGGGTGAAAAGTAAACAAGGAGAAAAAAATACGGGAGAGGTACTATAGGTACTACTAAGAAGTGGGACCTAAAACATTGTGTCTCAGTGAAAATGGTGTAGGAACCACAATATCATGTGTTCTCAAGCACAAGCCATTAGTAAGAAACACACCCATTACCTAGTGGTATCCAATCATCATCCAAAATATTTGTTAATTTTGTAGTTCTCTATTAAACTAAGTGAAACTAGGAATATGCTACTTCTGTGTCACTAACGTAGTAGTCCTAGTCTTCCCACATAATACCCAAGCCTCCCAATTATTCTACACACGTTTCAAGTCCATGTCACATGTAAAATTTAAATAACTAAAACAAACCTGGAATTACCTGTACCAAACACCAAACTCCACACCCTAATTCCATTTTGAAAAAAATTATACACACCAAAAACCATCAAAAACCTATTATACATCACCCACACCACCAATTAAAAAAAATTATCGCCAAATAAAACATTTTTATAATAAAAACCACTAACATAATTTATTAAACAATTTTAAAATATGTATCATTAATTTAAACACCCCCCTCATTATTTTATTGTAATCACATATTAATGCTACACTAAAATACAACTCGTAGCCCTTTCGCACATTAACAAAATATCTGCAAAAATTTTCAAACATTAATAAATAGTTCCACATGGGTTTTCTTAGAGAAATTCATTAACATTTCAAAAATGTGCTACTAACAAAATTAATTCACATTAAATTTCAAATAAATCCAGATTTGCAGCACACAAACTAATAAATAAAAATTATAAGTAAATTAAGCTCAAAAATTAATTCTTCAATTAATAGTTATACACAGAATCACCAATATCAGTGTATAAAAGCATCACCAATTTAGGTCTAAAACATATTTTGCATGTCAATCATACTAAAAACGACACAATAAGTCACTAAAAACAAAACATCTGAAAAATTACACCAAAAATGAACTATAATCAATATGAAACCCTAATCAAAAATAATCCAAGTATGATAATGAACAATGATCATATATAGGACATTTAGAAAGGGGTTTGAGAAGCTGGTCGAGCAAGATGGGGGCTTCCATATGTGGGTCACACCGACTGGGAACGTATTAGAAGGAGGTTCAGCCATGTAGTTGTGCAGAGCGGGTTTTGGAGGGAGGTGGTTTGGTGGGGTGGTGGGCACGGGAGGTCTGCCGAATGAGGGTTGGAGCACTGATCAGCAGTGTCACAGAAGGGAAGTCGGGGGTGGACTTGGCTTGCAATGCACAAGGGATGCATGTCGTAGGGTTAGGGGAGGGTTATAGTTCATCACAAAAAGAGAGAGGGGGTGAAGAAGTCTAAAAAATAAACAACAATAATGACAAAAAATAAAAAGAAAAAAAGATAAAATAAAATTTAAAAAACATAAATTCAATAATAATAATAATAATAATTTATTAATTATACTAAGTTAATAATATATTTTCCCTAATAATAGTAATGATACTAACTATCAATTATAATAAAGACATTGACGTTAATAAATTTATAATGATAACAACGAAATAAAAAAATCATAAACAAATTAAATTATCAACTAAGATAACAATAATAATAACAATATTATTATTGTTGTTGTTGTTGTTGTTGTTATTATTATAGTTCTAAAATAATTTTTTTAGTATTCACTTCAATTTATATTTGGTCACCTAATTAATTAACCACACACCAGCAGGCCATGCAGTGGTCTGGGAAAGCCAAACAACTTCAACCATGCTTTTTGTGTGCATCAGACATTTCCATTCCAAAACGCTCATTTATTAGAAAATACAGACAAAATAATGTCAGTCCTAACCTATACCTCAATAAAAAAAATTCATTCTAGATAAAAATATAATATAAAATTAAAAATAAAAATATTACCTAAGACTGATGTTTGAGTGTGATAGTATTATTCTAATTGACCTTTGTATCCCTCTTCCACTCTTTTTGAGAGCATGTTTTATTGACCCTTATTATGATTTGTAATTTCATCAAATGTCTTTTGACCATTCAATCTCATGGATACTAAGACCATGTAATAATTAGAAAGATTAAATTAATTAATGTTTGTATAAAATATAATAATATTATATTTTAAAGTAAATTATCATGTTCAATAGCATACAAGATGTGAAGCACGATACTTAAATGAGGAATAAAATATTATTACTTATATGTGACTGTTAGAACCAAGAAATATAATCACTGGGTATAAATATTAATAACTAATTTATAAAATATATATAAATATATTACTCTATATAAATTTATTGAATAATTCTAAGGAAATAATCTCTTAGTATATTTTGCTGTCATTTTATTCTTGAAAAATATGTTTTCTTCAAAAATGAGGATTTTTTATTTGTTATGGGTGAATTCAATAATTAATTTCTTCAAGTTATAGAAGTTTATATGACGTTTAAATTTTATTTTTGAATTCATTATGTCAAAATTATATTAAAAATAATTTTTTTATAAGTTTTTTAATTTTTTATTTTTCGATAAATAATGAAAATTAATATTCTTTATAAACTGTATTTTTATTATTCAAAAAGTAAAATTATATTTTCTATTATTAATAAAAATTAATGTGTTTTATTTTATTAATGATATCCAATTTATGATTTTGAAAATGGATTTTATCTATACATTTATTATTAAAACATTATATATTTTAAAGTGCAATTTTCTGAAAATCCAGTTTTTTTGTTTTTCCAGCATAATATTAAGTTAAATTTTTACACTTTTTGTGTAAATTTTTTTTAAAATATATTTCGTATTTTTAATCAATGATTCAATATTTATTAAGTAGTAACATTTTAATTTTGGTCAATATGAATAGTAAACTTTGAAATTTTTCTTAACATGGTAAATTGAAAATTTGGTTATTTAAGGTTAAAAATAAAATTATTATGAATATAATATTACCATAATACATAAAAAATATTATTTTATTCTTAAATATCATAAATAAGCATAAAAAGGTCTAATTTTGGACCTTTGTTTCTACTTGGATGAGATTATAACTTTTATAATGTATTATTTAATAAAAATTCTAACTTGTTACAATCTTGTTTTTAATAAATAAAATAATTTTAACATACGGTAATCAAGGGGAATGATAGAATATAAATTTTATTTTTAAAAATAATGGATTAATGATCATCATGGTAATTTATTTATTATTTTTAGTGAATAAATAATTACCTTAAATTCTAACAAAATGACGATGAATTTTTTTTTCTATTAATAAAAATCGAATAAGTACTATTAATCATATTAAAAATATATTATTTGAGATAAATAGTGAGATAAAATAATTCTATAGAATCAAATTGAATGTTATGAATACAATGAAATATTGTTTCTATTATATTATTAATTCCATTGTAATGAATAGTTTTAATAATTGATATTATTGATATTTTGTAGTAAAAAATATTTTTCTAAATTCTATAAATATACTCAAAATATTAAATTCCTTATAATTAATATTATTTGTTTAAAATTATCTATATTCATCCACTAATGCAACATTTTTTCATTTTAAAGTAATTATATTGTCACATAAATAGTAAAAAATGTTGTTTTCTTGAAATGAGTTAAAGTGGTTAAATGGGTTTATAACCCAAAGATAACTGTAGGAATATAGTAAAAATGTATTATCATTGGTGGATTTGAGTATTTATACGCATAATCATCTTATAATTTAATTAAATCAATTTTCTCTATTTGTAATTGAATATTAATTCAATTTAGTTTTATATTTTAAAAATTTCCAAGAGTCCCCTCCCCTCTCGAATAAAAGTGAAATTTTTATTCCAAATAATTTACACTTAAAACCCAATTTAAATAATCAAATAACAACCCAAATACCTTTATAATGACAGAAACAACCTATTTATGGGATTAATTTTAGCATAAAACCACCCTTTAATTTCTAAAGTAGTTAATACAATATGTATTTCCAAATAAGATGAATAATTTTTATCCACTCAGTTTATTTTTTTTCCTTCTCCACCACCTTAAAAAATTAGTCAACCATGGTAAAATTATAACACCAGTATATTTAAAATACTGATATTTTATTATGTTAAAATAATAAAATTTATTTTTTTCCAACATCCATAATATTGTAGAATAAATCATCAATTGTATTTAAGACAAACTATCACCTCACGGACCAATGTAATTTTTTCCATCATTGTCTCTCATTATAGGTTGTAATGATGTAGTTAGTGTTTATATATGATATTTATGACATATTTATCATTATTTAAATGGGATCTATATTTTACCTTCTCACTATTCTGTGAAAATAAAAATGAAATCGTCATTTTTGTGTACGTGTGGACTGGCACATCCACAAAGTGATGTGATTCATTTTTCAACAACACATTACATGGAATATATATATATTTATATTTTAATAATTTATATGATATATATGATATTATTATAATTATTTATTGAAAAAAAATATCTAACTTCTTTTCATAATCTTCATTAAAAAATGGATGTGTTACTCATTTGTACGTACGACCTACCGTCTCCAAGATTGTAATATAATTAATTTTAATTAACAATATTGAATTGTTTTATTTAAATTTAAAATTGATATATATAAATGATAATATTTATGTATTATTATTCATAATATTATTTAATAACTACCACTTTGACTATAGTAAACAAATCAAGGTCATTATGCTCATATGATCCAAATATCACTAAAACATATGACATGAACACAAACGATTATTTAATTTAATTTCATTGAAATAATTAAAATAAATTTAACAATATAATATAAAATATTTCTTCAAAATGATTAATAATTAATATATATTTATTATTAAGGATGATAATGGACATACATGATTTATCAGACTTAAGATATGGGATTTTAGTTTCACATTTATTTTTGTGGGACAGATGTCTTATACACTACTTACTTCCTTCGTAGTGTATATATTTCCCATAAAATCCTTTTATGGTAAAGATTATAAATAATATGGGTATTTAAATATCAATATATATTTTTCTATTTAATTGGATTTGTGATTCAAAAGTTTTCAACGTATTATGTTTTTATTTCACTATCTCATCATTATTCAAGATAGTTTATGACTATGATGGGGAATATTTCTATTATCTATAAATGTTAGATAAAAATGATTTAAAAAAGGTTTATAATATTTTAATAATTGTTTTGACAGTCATTATTAAACAAATTTCATTTCATAAAATTGTTTTAATGGTATCAATTTTTTTTTCTAAATGATTCGTATTGTATCTTTTTCAACAAAAATATTAACGGAATATTTTTTAACATATATGGAATGAGTAGATTTAAAAATCATCCTAAATCATTATTGATTTGAACCATTAATTAAATTTTTATATTTTAATCATAAATGAAATTTTTTTTCTTTTATAATTTCAATGTTTTTAAAAATATTAGTTCAATAAAATGGAAAATTAATTCTCTATAATTATTATAGAAAGTGATCTCCCAAAATCATTATCCATCTAAGATGATATCATTTGATGATTCTCAAGAATTAATGGGGAAATCATCCAAGGATAGAATCATTATTCATTATATATATGGTTTATGTTTATGATGATATGGTGGTTAGGAAATTGGTTACATTTCAATGGTTTATGGATTGATGAAAATAAAAAGTGTTTATGATAAACATTTATTTTCAACAAGTTTTACTGGGATGGAATGTTTTTGAAACCTGATTTTTCCTTTGTTTGTGCTATGAAGAATGTTTATGAATCCCACTTATTTTCATTGGCTAAAATTTTATAAAAGTTTTATAATCATGTACAATATATATGTATGGTTTTAATTATAAGATGGTGGTCAGGTTATAGGCAAGGATGGTGGTTATGTTATTAATAAGAAGGTTGGTTATTTTATAAGAAATGATGGCTGGGACCATTATATTCATCTACTAAATTTGGTAAATATAGATATCTCATAAAATAAATACGAAATTAATAGGTAGTGTACCGTATTCAGTAAGGGACAATGTCCACTATGATTATCTTAGGATTGAACCTGGAATAAATTGATTGTTTGGGGAGAAAACCCATTCAACTATTATGGTCTATGAAATGATCCTTTACAAATATTGAAATGATTTTATATTCTTATTTGTATGGAATAATTATATGTATTATTCCAATGTTATGATCATTTTTCATATCCTTTTATAGTTTTATGATTCATGTTTTTTGAACTGTTAATCATTAATAAATGACTAAAAATTATGATATATGATTGAAGGGTATGGTTTTCAAATGTTTATTTTTTCCTATAATACAATTTTCTCATGATATTCTTATATGATCTTCAATAACAGTATTTTTTACCTATATAAACAATTTCATCTCACACTTTTCCAATGTTTCTTATATCCTGGCCATGAAGAATAGTAATGTGTATAGTATACTTATGTTTTATTCTAAATGAGAATATTTTAGTGGAAGATGTTGTTTACCATTATAAAAAAGTTTTTTACTAAACTATATTTTTATGAGTTTTTACTAATTTAATAAAACGATTATTCCCAAAGGTACATTGGTATGTAAGTTATCTAATATTTCAATCTTAAAATGTGATTTTTTAATGGAAAAAAATTGGGTAAAATTCATCAGAATCAATGCCAAAAATTTAAATATTATATTTTTAGAACAACATTCAGAAGTAATGGTTTATGGCCAATACATTTAGTATCATATAATACATTTGATAAATTTTTAGAATATTATGTTTTCATGATTTTTTATATAAGGGGTTATGGATACCATCATGTGTGTATTTTTATAGGTTGTCCATATGATTATAATCATAGAAAACCATTTGAGGTTTTAAGTGATGGGATTTTAATTAGGTTAATAGTATTTTGGTATAGGTAAATGTAACCCCAAGGATTAGCATGAAGACTTATTTGAGGAAGAGTGGATTTATGTTTTTTGGGAATCTTATATAATGATATTTAAAACTTTTTTAGTTTACATGATCTCTTATGTAGAGGTATGTATAGGTTGTTACATTATTGGAATATAAAATGAAACTTGTGAGATAACCTTCAAGATTTAATAATATCAATACTATTGAACAAATTAATGTTATTTTGTTTGATTTTAAAATATTTCTAGCAATTTTATAAGGGTTATTTTAATATAATTTTAGAATGAAAAGAAGAAAACCTACAGGCTGAGAAATAACTCATCGCATATCGAAAAGTCTTGAGGTTGGAACCAACTACTTAAGGGAGAAAAGGGGTCATCACCTACCACTGGCCTATATGATGTCTTAGTTAGTATGATTTTTTTTTCATTATATAAAATAACTAACATATAAATGTTATGTAAATTTTTGTAATATAGGTTCTATATTATAAGTAATCATGGGATTATTAATTGATTTACTGTAACTATTTAATGTTATTTTGGAAGATTTTTTATATTGTAATAACCCTATATGATTGAAGTAAATAGAATATTATGAAATTTTATTTAAATAATAGAGTTTGAATTTTATTCAAGTTTAATATATTATTTTATTATGAGTTTATTACAATTTATGTTATTTATAAAAATGATTAGATATCTTGGATATTATATGATTTTGATGTGAACATTTAGGTATATAAATGCTAAATTTATCTTTGAAGATTATGTTATAAAATACTTTTGTATTTTAGGTATCAATATTATTCTGAAATATTTTGATAAATTTTAAGAATAGTTATTTACTAAAAGATCTATTTTGAACATTTCTTATTAATGTTGAATTTTGTTGATTAATGTTTTTTTATTATATGATGGTATATTATTTTTGGGAACAAACTTTTCATGTTTTTTTGAAAGATAGGAGGAATATCGTTTTATTTAAATTTAGACTATTAGATCTCTTAGATGCTGATTTTAGTTCTTCAAGCATGAAAAATTAATCTTAAATACTAATCATTTAGAGAAAAATATAAGATAATGCTGGAAATTTATTAAATTGTGAAGTATTACCTTTCATGTAAGTGTATCTCCTCAAGTCCATATACTAATAATTAAATTAATCACTCAACTATAAGAATTTTTTTTTAAAATAAAATATTTACCATTTACTAATATTACTATGAAATCAATGGATATTTAACTTGTCATGAAATTATAATTTATTTAGGGTTAAATTTCTCATAAACATGTTGTATATCACTCTATATTTGTTATTGGAAATTAATTTTCTCTTTCATATCCATTTTTTACTTCCCATAAATGTATTAGAACATGGTAACCTAGTTATTTATTATTCCATATGACCATGTCATTTAAATTTCTCTCTTTTTGAGAGAATGTTATATTTACCTTTTTCAATGTGGGATTTCATCAAAGGGATCTTTTAAATTTAAATCATAGGTTACCGAGACTGTTATCAAATTATGAGAATTGAATTTATTAATGTGGTGGGGGATAATTTAATACTATTATATTTTAAAATTAAATAATTTTTCATTAGTGTACAAGATACACAACACCAAGTATAAACAACAACCAAATATTATTATTTCAACATAACTATTATAGCCTAGAAATTAAATTGTAGGGTACAAATAAAAACAACTGATTAATGAAATAAACATAAATTTAATATTTAGTATATTTTTTTTGAATAATTATTATTAAATAATTGATAATTTTTTATTAATGTAATATAAATCTACAAATTTTCACTTTCTACAAAAACTTGTTTTTCTTATTTTATTATTAGGAACTATTACTATTAATATCATAAATTTATAAAAAATAAATATCAAAAATATTTTATAATTTTTTAATTAATCTTGTAAAAAATATATTTAAATCAATTTTTATAATTTTCTTAAAAATAGACATTTTGAGAAATAGTGAAAATGTTAATTTTTATTAAAAATATAATTTTTTTCCTTAGAAACTAAAAATAAATTTTTCATTTGAATAAAAAAATTAATTAGTTCCATTTTTTAATGTAATAGAATTATTATTTTCTAAATATATTACATACGAGAATTTATTATAAAAATAATTTATATTTAAAAGAATTTTTTTTTAAATAAAATGTTTTCCATTATGATTTTCCCAATTGATTTTATCTTAAATTCTTCCAATCCTATGAGTTGAATTTTGAAAAAATTATATCAATATTTCAAATCATTGAGTCCTATTTTAGTAAATATGTCAATTTTTTGTCATTATAAATAGTAATCATAGAAAATTTTTTCACCACATTCAAGGAAAAATTGGGTAATTGATGTTACAAATATAATGATAAAGACTATAAAATTACATTAACACATACATAAAAATTATTAGATTTTTATATCCATACATAATCATTCAATTATCTAATTTATGACATATCAGGACTATATGGAAGAGATAAGGATTTTTATAATATTTCATTTCAAGAAATGTCAAACATGTCGCCTTCTTATTCTTAATGAGAAAAAAATTTAACATGGGATTGACTTGATAGTATATATTATAAATAATCTTTTGAAATAATTTTTTTTAGATTCATCCTAAAAATTTATTTTTTATTTTATCTGAGAAATAATTACCACAAATTCTGACACAATGTTGATGTGGTAATTATTCAATTAATGAGAAAAATAAAATAATTGACATTAAAAATATTGTAATAATCATATTTTTATATAAATAATTTGATTAATGAATCTTATAGATTATCATTATAATTTAAGGATATTAGAATATTTTTTTTCTCGTTTTTGATTTCATAATATTATTATTAATGTCACTGTAATTAATAGTTCTAAAAATTGACATTGTAGATATTTTTTACTAGATAATATTTATTAAATGATATAAAATACCATGAAATATTTAATTCATCCATGTGTTATTAAGAGGTCATAATTTTCAACCATGGAATATATATGGGTCCTTGGAAAGATTATGGTTACTGTATTAATGCTCAAAGAGTAAAAATTAATACTGCCACAATATGAGTTAAAGTTGTTTAATGGAGGATAATTGTAACAAAATAATTATAGTATAAATGAAATAAAAAATTAAATAATTTTTATTTTATGATGGTATTTATAAAAAAATAATTTTATATTCTAAATTATTCTCAATTGTTACATATTTAGTTGAATATTAATTTATATTAATTTAATATTTTTATAAATTTGAAGAGTGCCCATCACCTCTATTTTAAACGGGAAACTCTTCTTATCATTATATCACACACGAAACCCCATTTGGTTAATCCATTATATCTCAAAATACATTCCTATATATTATACGATTATTCTAGAATCCTAATTTTATGAATAACAAATACCATATATAGATCAAGGTGCTCATTAAAGAATGTTTTCCGATTAATATGTGTCATTATTGTCCACATCTTTTAGTATTGATTCATCTTAAACCTCATTAAAATATTATTAAAAATTATAAAATAATAAAACCTATTTAATAAATATATTTATAAGTTATTATGTTAAAATAATATAATATATCTATATATAATGCTGATCGAATTGGTGAAAAATGCAGCATTCGTGAGTATGCCAGACTACCACCTCACGAACCAATAATTTTTTCCCATAAATTCCTTCCAAAACTATTTTTAATGATGGAATTAAAGAAAATAAAATATATTCATGACATATTTTTCATTATAAATATACCATATCTCATTTTACTTATTTTCATTCTTTACACTGAAAAATTATATTGTCGTTCAGGTGTAAATGTGGACTACCACCTCTACAATGCGACGTGATTTCTACTTTATCATGACATCACATGAATGATATATATATATATATATATATATATATATATATATATTTAATATTATTAATATGATATTAAAATAATTATATGAAGATAACAATATTACTTACCTTTTTTCCATAATGATTGTTGAAAAATGGAAATGTTACTGATGCATATGTATGGACTACTGTCTCAATGATTATAACATAATTAAATTTTCATAACCATATTTAATAAATCTATTTAATGAATAATTTATTTATATAAAATACAATTATTTCAAGATAATTATTCTAGATATGATGGAATAATGGCCTCTCTGGCAATATTAAACCTACATACCTCATTTTTGACATATGTTCCAAATATAACAACAATTAACTATGTGAACATATATGATTAATTACATGTCATAACATGGTAATAAGTGGGATAAAAGGAATAATATGTTGGATCGGGTATTACCAAATATACACAATAGGGGGGTGAATTGTGACTTTTACTAATTCTTTGAGAGATCATGTTCTGACCTTTAACTTTAATATGATAGATTAATGCAGTAGAAATTTAAATAGAAAGGACATAAAATGTATAGTGGTTTGCGGTACAGAAGGCCCCTATTCTACTCCACCAATGCTCCACCCAACAAGCTTGGTGATTTTCACTATCTGGTCCTCTTATCAACAAATAGATCCACAACAGAGTATAGGTTGTTGACACCTTTACAATCTAAGGAAAAACAGAGCCTTCTAGTTCAATCAAAGAACCTAAAAATCATAGTTTGAGAATCTGGTCACTCAAGATAAAAAGAATTATATGCTCCTTGAAAATACTTTACCATTATTCTTCACAATTTCAATATAATTCAATTGACAGTAGATGGATCATCATCTTTTGAAATAATGATCCTCATATAAGAGTTTTTTTGAGTTGATTCGATTGAAGTTTATATAGAAAAATATTTCACAGCTTCAGCAGTAGTAGATTTGAAATATATCTTCTATTTTAAATGAGTAAATCTTTTATAGTGTTTTCTTATTATTCAATAAACAGATCTTGGTCGCTCTTCATAATTAGTATATATATAAGTCTCAATTATCTCAATTGTATCAATGTTTTCCTACAGCAGATTTTGTATATCGTAATATTATCTACTCTCATGTTTTTGTTTTTGACCTTGTATGTTGTATATATTGAATTTTAAAACAGAAAAAATATATCAATCACTTTTTATGCAAAGTCAGATCCAAATAAGTCGCTATCTGACTGAGGATATTCAAACATTTAAATTTAAAAAAACATTGGTAACTCCCTTAAAATTCAGCATGAAAATATCCTTTTAAATTGATTCTTTGAATCATAGATTAATGGGTTTGAATCATTAAAACATGGTCATTAAAATTAGCTTTTAATCTAACTTGAAATCAGCCTAATAATTCTCTTATAGACTGTTGCATACTAATATCATCCTTAATAATCTGATGCCAAACGTATGGTTGAACTGTTTAGAATGCATCTTCTGAACGTAAGGTAGATCACAAACGTATGGTTGATGACACATCCTTCAAACATAAGGTTAAATACAAACATAAGGTTGTTGACACATCCCTCAAACGTGAGGTTGATAAGAAACGTAGAGTAGAATAATAACGTAGGGTAGATCATCAATACTTTTCTTTCCAACATTCAAATGTATGATAAATGATCCATACTTTTATAAGCATTCAAATGTAAGGTACATGATCCATACATTTGATGAAACGTAAGGTTGTTCACAAAAGTATGGTTGATGAATCATACATTTGAGAAACAAATGAAGCATTTAAAACATAATAACGGTTCTTCTTCCATACATTTCCAATATCTCAAATGTAGGGTTCATTCTTAATATATGAATCTTATTCCAAAATTTTTTCGATAACGTACGGTTGTTTAACCGTACTTTTTTGATATCTCATAAATTATACATCGCATTCAATCTTTACAATACGCTTCTCCACATAGGGTATGAACAGTGTTTCAAGAACAAACATAAGCAATTCTCAAATATGTAGAGCATGAACACTGTTTCCAGAACACAATAATGCGAATACTTTAGAAATTAATTCTCATTGTTAATGAACATAAATATGTCTTCCAGTAATAAAAATATAATGAATAATAAATTTTTAAAATATTATTAAAATAAAATAATTAGAAAACTGTAGAGACCCAAATCCTGATGTACATGAACATTACATTACATTTGCGGAATACTTAATACATAACAAATACACACACACAAGGACCGTAATAGTTTAGTGTCTTTGGAAACACGGAATATAATCTTATAATCGTGGTGAATGATCTTCAACATCTCTAATAAAGATCTTCTTTTTTTTAAACCTAAGTCCATTCTTTATGTCCTGGGGAAAATAAAACATAAAAGGGTGAGCTCAAATGCTCAGTAAGGGTAAACAAAATAAATTTCAATCACGCCATATTCATAAGAACATATCTTTGGGAAATCTTAACCTAAAAAAGAGATTATAATTTCATAACATGGGATAAATCATAGTAGTGAAATGAAATCCTAATAATCATAACATAAAACATGAAACTTTGTGACATACACACATATTCATAGAGAATGATTTCTTATTAGTCAAGACTCATTGCCACAAATATCTTAGTGGACAAAGTCCTTTTTTGAACTGAGTTCACTCCTCGTTTCAGTCCTGTTTCACTGAACCGGTATAACCTACCGTTCCAGCCATGTCTATCTCATGAGATATAAAATATTTACCCAATGCATTGGAGGGAGATATAGGTCCCACCCATCTCATAATGGTACCATTCTTATGTGTGCCACAAAATCATAAATCATACATCATTGCATAACCCATGTAATAAAAATGAGAATCTTAAACATCATGACATCATAAAACAATTCATATAGGATAAAGGAATTAATAAAAATAATTCCATCAAAACATAATCAAATCAATTTAATAATACGGATAGAAACAGAACCCTTTATTATCTTAGATGGAAAATAATTTTGATAAAACACTTGAAGTCCATTCTTGAGGAAAATATCCTTTCTGCTTCAAAACACTTTTCCTTTCTTAACATGTCGTATAATTCTAAACTAAAAGATGTTGATTAAAAATAATCATGAAAACTTGTAAATTAAGCTTCTTGGAAATAATGTTTTAAAAATCCATTCATGCTGTATAAGTTCAAAAAACATTCTTCTCGTACTTTGGTCGGAAAAGTAAAAATGTACCTTGTATTAAAAACGACGAAAGATTACTTTCATATCATTTACTAAAAACTCACCAATGGGTAATGTTGGATTCAAAAAAATTTAGGAGGATATCAATAATATTAAATTTTGAGGAAACATGGATGTGGATGATAAATACACCCCCGTAAATACCAATGTATAAATAATCTCGGATAAAAATGAGATTGTGATATTTCCCTTACCTTAGGTCCGATTTTCTTCGTATGTGTACGAACCTCCTGTATAATGATTTAAATAATATCATTGGCTTATTCCAGAATCATACTCATTGTTATGATATCATATATGGTTCACTTATGGCTTTATATTACCCGTTCTTTTGTAAATTCCATGTTAAAGAGCGTTTTGGGTAAAATCGTTTCATTTGTCGTCCGTGTTTTGACTTGTAATTATTCATATGATTACTTAGATAATGATTACTTAATTCTATAATATAAAATAAGATTTATATATAATATATATTCAGAATATAATAGATCAGTTAATGGAAATAAATACATCGTTCATGGAGACGGTAGACCGTACGTATGCAAGAACGTTGTTTTCGTTTCCTTATTAATTTGAATGGAATTAAGTAGATGAAATATATATACACATAAATCCAGTATCATTATTATGTCATATATTTCATGATTACTTATTATATGTACATTATAATCATTCATGAATGGTTAAAGTGGTGAATGAATCTCATCACGTCGTGGAGACGCTAGTCCATACGTACGCACGAGCGATGATATCGTTCTCATGATCATGGGACTATATTGGAGTGTATGTATACTATTTTATAATCAATATCACTTTAAAATAATCATATATAGTTATTATTTACACCATTATACCCATCCAAGTAAGGTGGTGGTGGAAAATAGATTTCACCACGGCGTGGAGGCGGTATTCTGTACGTACGCACTCGCGGTGATTTCGTTTTCCGTAGGATGGATAGATGGTGAAATAGGGTTGTTTCATATTTATAATAACATATCAGTATATGACTGATACTGATGTTATTACTTCATAGTGAAATAACCTAAGAAGAAGAAGTGGAAGAAGAAATAAAGCTAAAAGAATCGGTAACGGAAATTACCTCTTCTTTGAAGCGCCACTTTGAGATCTCCTTTTAGGGCACTAAAATTGGTCTTTTAGGAAGACCAGAACCTCTAGGATGTTTCTAGGGAAGTGGAGAAGAGAATTTGGCAGGGTTTGGCTTAACATGAAGGCTCAAAGTTGTGTGACGAAGAGAGGGAGGAGGTTCCCTTTTATAAGGGAGGAGAGGGGCTCCATTGGAAAACTAAAAATATTATTTTATTATAAAGTCATATTCGGTTTTAAATAGCTCCAAATTGATTTATTTAGAAGCTAATGTCTGGATGGATCTATATCCTATAATCCAATAGAATTTAGTCAAGTTTACGTTCCTATTTTAACCTTATCATTTAGATTTAACATTAAGTTAAATAATTTTACTTTTATCGTGTCTTCTTGTGTTCTTATACAATAAGGTTAATAAACTTACTATAAACAGCCAAAAGAACCCCAAGTTGTTTATTATTAATATATATAACCTTATCTACGTAATTTGGACGAACCATATATTTTTTAAGAATAAAATAACAATTAATAATATAGTAATTGTTTTAAAAACTATTTTATGTCAATTTTGACCCTATTTAGTAATTGATTTTTCTAAAAATCATAACAGAATTATTAGTTCGAAAAAAGTTAATTAAATCAATAATAACATGTCATATTAACATATAAAATTAGTTTAATTCATAAAAAGTCTCAAATTATATTTATTTGGGTATTTATAATATCAATTATTCTAATTTATCACTATTATGGTAATTACTGCATCATCATTGTGTCATAAATAAATTAAATTATTTAATTTCTAAAAATTAAAATAAAATATCATTATTTATTAAATATTATTATCTTTCTAATTAATATTTAAAATCTAATTTATCTTATGTATAACCCTATATTAAAAATGTTTTAGTAAATAAACTTTTATTTTAACTCTTTTAACTCTTCTTTGAATTAAATAATAATAAATGTCCTAATCTAATCCAAGTGGGCCTAAATGGTAATATTTTATTACTAAGGTTGTTTTTGGTCGAATTAAACTTATCCAATAGAATTAGGACATGTGTTAGGGTAATAATAATATCATTTTAACCCTTAATTACCCTATTTACTGTTAAAAGTGGTAAAAAAAGTAAAATGTTACTATTCACCAAAAATTATTTTCATCTCATTGAACCACATTTTACTTACTGATATCAACCATGTCTCTTAGATTTTTGAAATTCCACTCACAGAAACGGTAAAATTATGTTTTATGAAAAATTCAGTTTTTTTAACTACCACTTAGTGGTTTCACTATTCATCAAAAAATGTAAGTTTCCAAAAAGTTAACAAAAATTAGGCCTAAGCTATATTTGATATTATGAATTCAAAAATAATGTCTATTTTACCAAATTCAAAAAATATCAGTTACATAAACTAATTTAAAAATAAATTTTCGTTGTCAAAATAAATAGCGTGTTTTTAAGAGATAATAACTATCAAAAGATTGACACTTGTTTATAACTGGTTTAAATGTGAAATTACATCCAATGACCAACATTGTATTAAATTGTAAAAATATATTCTAAATATAATTTAAAACCACTCAAATTAATAATTTATCACTAAAAGGTTGTTTTTAATTAAAATTTAGTAATTTTCATTATTCATTAGAAATTGAAATTTATCCGAAAAGTACCAAAATTTCATCCTAAGATAATTTCGATATTAGGAATCCAAAAATGAATTCCATTTTGAAAAATAAAATTTAAAAAATTTTAAAAAGTAGTTATTACTATTCATAACGGCTAGTTTTAATAATATTTTAATAGCATATTGTTGTTTAGTGAAACTCGTTATTGCGTACTACACACGCTATCGAGGAAGGTCGTGATTTCATGTAATGAAAGGCAAGTCAAGGATGCATGTTGTGCAAGATCCTTTTGGTGTAGCGTACAACAAAAGACATTAATGAAATTAAAAAGAATATTTTTCATAAAATCCCGGGCTGTTACATTCTACCCCCCTTAAAATGAATTTAGCCCTTGAAATTAGTCGTGGTTTTAATGGTTGACTATTCGAAAGTTTCTTTAATAGAAACCCACATTTTAAAAAGGAATACCAAAACCAATATTTAATAACAAAAGTATGAAACATAACGGTTACCCAAATAAACTAATCACAGGGTTTCCACATAGGTGAAAATATAGATATAGAAGAGAAATATAACCATCATGTTAAGATGGAAAGTGGTAGAGAACATGGCTATGGAAATTCAAGCAATCACAAAGCCATAAATTTTTGACGATCTAAGGTACCATCTGATTTATCACATATAAGAGCACTAGGACAACATTTTTAGTTTTTAGGATCATTTCACTAAAGTTGATGAAATTGGAATTAGAAGAAATACTTTTGTTATTTTGGTATAGTCTCACCGTTGGTCGTTATTTGGACAATTTCCACTTTATCTCTTGAAGAAATGAAGTTTAATTTTTTATTCGTGATGTGTTAGCAGATCATGTGATAGAATGATGGTTCATTCCATCTGTCTCAAACAAAAGGTTAGAAAAGTTATCAAAAATTAAACAAGTCCATATATAGTGAGATTAATCATATATGGTTCCTAAAATGGACTTATACATCATATATCATACTGCTTAATATAATAAAACTAGTTTTTACTAAACAGGGACTTCCTATAGGCCAGTGGTAGGTGATAAAGGCCAGTCACACTTTGGTTGTGGGTTTGATTCCCACAGCCTTGTCCGACGCGATGGGTTGTCGCCCGTCTTGCAGGTTGTCCTTTTTCTAAAGCTATATTACTATAACATCCCATCAACAATATCGAAAAAAAGTTCTATCCTTAAACAATACTAACTTATGTCCAACATAATCCATTCCAACCTTCTGGATAATCTAAAATACTTCGGTCCAAGCTCATAGTATAAAGAAAACGATTACATGGAATGTCATCAACCAAGCATGTGAATACCATCATTTATCCCCCATATATCTTTTTGTTCACAATCCAATCTTGTGAATACCTTAATCATGTATTCTCTTGAAAAAATGTATACCCATTAAACCTTAGTGAAAACATGAATACTATCAAAAGTTAACTCTTTCCACATACCAAAATCCTCAAAATTCTATATACTCAAACCATGATATCACTTAGTCCTTATATCAATCATGAGCTCGTGAATACTGTCAAATATTTCTTTTTCTCGTTTTCCCTTCATTATGCGCATATCAAATTTTTTTCCAAAAAATATCTCAATCACTTTCCATGGTTACCAGTACCATAAAATTATTGAATACCACAATAGACCAATACATAAATATTCCAATATTCCACAATACTATATACAACATTATTTTGGAATCCCATTACATAAACACTTAATCATTCCACCACATCGTTATCATATTAAACATTGCCAATGGTGATTGCATGTGACATCCCTTTGTCCTTTTCCTTAAGTGGTTTCTCTTGTCGATCATCACTAACCCTTGGATTAGGGAATTTATTAGCATAATTCCCCATTTCCTTGCACTTGAAGCATTGAAGTGTTGTTGGTGCGTTCTCTACAGTATTTTCTTTATTCACATCATTAGAAAACCTTTTTCCATTACATCGACACTCAGCTGCTCGATGACCTTATTTCCCACACTTAAAACATTTTCTAGTCCCTTTAAGAAAATATCCACCATGCTTCTTTCCACACATTGAGCATAAGGACACATTCATCTTCTTTTCACCATTATTCTGAGATTTCTCCTTGAACTCCATCTTTTGTTTCTTGTCAAAACTATGAGATGGATAAGTAACACCAACATCCATTTCTACCTTGATTGCACAACGCACAATTTCTTCATAGCTACTGAAGTCTCTTATATCTAATACCCTTTGAAGATTTGGTTTTAAGCCACTGAACAATCGATCAACTTTACTTTCAGGTTGGATGATAAATCCAGATGCATACCTTGCAACCCTTGTATAATTTGCTTCGTATATAGCAACAGATTCATCATCCTTTTTCATTAGTTCAAGAAACTCCTTCTCCATTTTTGTTCGAAGAATATGAGGGATGTACTTATTGAAAAATAAGTTCTTGAACTCGTCTCATTCCATGGACTCAATTTCATCTCTTTGCCTCGTATTCTTGATACGATTCCACCATTGATCAGCTTCACCTTCCAAACGATATACTGCTAAGATGACTTTATCATGTTTAGATTATTGAAGATCTAAAAATATCGTTTCAGTATTACTGATCCATTGTTCAGCAACAAGTGGATCAGAAGACCCACTGAAAGAAGGTGGATGTTGCCTCATGAATGACTCAATAGAATATTGTTCCTTTCTCTTCTCATTTGGAAGTCCAGAATGATTCAAAGCTTGTGTAAGTATAGAAATAAGATTTTGCACTCCATCTCCGATAACATTTGTTAATTCAGGAGGACAATCATTGCATTGTCCATTACATTGATCAACACGGTTCCTTCCGGTTCCAGCCATCGCCTAAAAACCAAAAAGAATAGTGTGAGAGGCAAAAATCATGCTAGGGAAAACAACATAATAAAGGGGGAGTATCCTCTGTATCTAACATCTTAGGTTAAATTCTATTATCATTTCCATAGTTCTAGGAATGTATCCTATACGTATACTTATCCTTAGGGACATCCCTAGACATACCTTAGAAAAATCTCTAGGTATCTCACTAACGTTATCGCATCCTAGTTTCCAAAGGTTGACTAAACAATTCCTCTGATACCAACTGTAGAGACCCGAAGCCTAACGTACATGAACATTACATTACTTTTGCGGAATACTTAATACATAACAAAAACACACACACAAGGACCTTAATAGTTTAGTGTCTTTGGAAACTCGGAATATAATCTTATAATCTTGGTGAAAGATCTTCATCATCTCCCATAAAGATCTTATTTTTTTAAACCTAAATCCTTTCAATATGTCATGGGAAAAAGAAAACATAAAAGGGTGAGCTCAAATGCTCAGTAAGGGTAAACAAAAGAAATATCAATCACGTCATATTCATAAGAACATATCTTTTTGAAATCTTAACCTGCAAAAGAGATCATAATTTCATAACATGGGATAAATCATAGTAGTGAAATATAATCCCAATAATCATAACATAAAACATGAAACTTTGTGGAATAAACACATAATCAAAGATAATCATTTCTTATTAGTCAAGAATCATTGCCAAGACTATCGTACTGGACAAAGTCCCTTTCTGAACCGAGTTCACTCCTCGTTTCAGTCCTGTTTCACTGAACCGGTATAACCTACCGTTCCAGCCATGTCTATCTCATGAGATATAAAATTTTTACCCAATGAATTGGAGGGAGATATAGGTCCCACCCATCTCATAATGATACCATTCTTATGTGTGCCACAAAATCATAAATCATACATCATTGCATAACCCATGTAATAAAAATGGGAATATTAAACATCATGACATCATAAAACAATTCATATAGGATAAAGGAATTCATCAAAATAATTCCATCACAACATAATCAAATCAATGTAATAATAGGGATAGAAACAGAACCCTTTATTATCTTAGATGGAAAATAATTTTGATAAAACACTTGAACTCCATTCATGAGAAAAATATCCATTCTACTTCAAAACACTTTTCCTTTCTTAACATGTCGTACAATTCTAAACTAAAAGAAGTTGATTAAAAATAAACATTAAAACTTGTAATGGAATATTCTTGGAAATAATGTTTTAAAAATCCATTCATGCTGTATAATTTAAAAAAACATTCTTCTCGTACTTTGGTCGGAAAAGTAAAAATGTACCTCATATTAAAAATGACAAAATATTCCTTTCATATCATTTACTAAGAACTCACCAATGGGTAAAGTTGGATTCAAAAAATTTTAGGAGGATATCAATAATATTACATTTTGAGGAAACATGGATGTGGATGAAAAATACACCCCAGTAAATACCATTGTATAAACAATCTCGGATAAAAATGAGATTGTGAGATTTCCCTTACCTTAGGTCTGATTTGCTTCGTATGTGTCTGAACCTCCTGTATAATGATTTAAATAATGTCGTTTACTTATTCCATAATCATACTCATTGTTATGCTATCATATATGGTTCACTTATGGCTTTATATTACCCGTTCTTTTGTAAATTCCATGTTAAAAAGCGTTTTGGGTAAAATCGTTTCATTTGTCGTTCGTGTTTTGACTTGTAATTATTCATATGATTACTTAGATCATGATTACTTAATTCCAGAATATAAAACATGATTTATATATAATATATATTCAGAATATAATAGATCATTAAATGGAAAGAAATACACCGTTCATGGAGACGGTAGACCGTATGTACGCATGAACGCTGTTTTTGTTTCCTTATTGAGTTGAATGGAATTAAGTAGATGACATATATATACACATAAATCCAGTATCATTATTATGTCATATATTTCATGATTACTTATTATATGTACTTTATAATCATTCATGAATGGTTAAAGTGGTGAATGAATCTCATCGCGTCGTGGAGATGGTAGTCCGTACATACGCACGAGCGATGATATCGTTCTCATGATCGTGGGACTGTATTGGAGTGTATGTATACTATTTCAGAATCAATATCACATTAAAATAATCATATATAGTTATTATTTACACCATTATACCCATCCAAGTAAGGTGGTGGTGGAAAATAGATTTCACCACGGCGTGGAGACCGTATTCCGTACGTACGCACGCGCGGTGATTTCATTTTCCGTAGGATGGATAGATGATGAAATAGGGTTGTTTCATAATTATAATAACATATCAGTATATGAGTTATACTGATGTTACTACTTCATAATGAAACAACCTCAGAAGAAGAAGTGGAAGAAGAAATAATGTTGAAAGAATCGGTAACGGAAATTACCTCTTCTTTGAAGCGCCTCTTTGAGATCTCCTTTTAGGGCACTTAAATTGGTATTTGAGAAGAACAGAACCTCTAAGATGTTTCTAGGGAAGTGGAGAAGAGAATTTTTCAGGGGGGTGTCGATATTGAAGGCTCAAAGTTGTGTGAGGAAGAGAGGGAGGAGGTGTCCTTTTATAAGGGAGGAGAGGGGCTCCTTTGGAAACCTAAAAATATTTTTTTATTATAAAGTCATATTCGGTTTTAAATAGCTCCAAATTGATTTATTTTGAAGCTAAGGTGGGGATGGATCAAAATACTCTCATCCAATAGTATTTTGACAAGTTTAGGTTCCTATTTTAACCTTATCATTTTGATTTAACATTAAGTTAATTATTTTTACTTTTACTGTGTCTTCTTGTGTTCTTATACTATAAGGTTAATAAACTTACTATAACAAGCCAAAAGAACCCCAAGTTGTTTATTATTAATATATATAACCTTATATAAGTCATTTTTCCGAACCTTAGATTTTTTAGTAATAAAATAACTATTAATAATATAATATTTTTAAAAAAAACTATTTTATGTCAATTTTTACACTATTTAGTAATTGATTTTTGTGAAAATCATAACAGAATGATTAGTTCTAAAAAAGTTAATTCAATCTATTCTAACATGTCATATTGACATATAAAATTAGTATAATTCATAAAAAAATTCAAATTATATTTATTTGGGTATTTATAATATCAATTATTCTAATTTTTCACTATTATGGTAATTACGACATCATCATTGTGTGATAAATAAATTAAATTATTTAATGTCTAAAAATTATAGACAAAATATGATTATGTAGGAAATATTATTATCTTTATAATTTATATTTAAAATCTAATTTATCTTATGTATAACCCTATATTAAAAATGTTGTAGTAAATAAACATTGATTTTAACTCTTTTAACTCTTCTTTGAATTAAATAATAATAAATGTCCTAATCTAATTCAAGTGGGCCTAAATGGTCATATATTATTCCAAAGGTTGTTTTAGGTCGAATAACACTTATCCAATAGAATTAGGACATGTGTTAGGGTAATAATAATATCATTTTTACACTTAATTACCCTATTTACTTTTAACCGTGGTAAAAAAAGTAAAAAGGTACTATTCACCAAAAATTATTTTCATCTCATTGAACCACATTTTACTTATTTATATCAGCCTTGTCCCTCAAATTTTTGAAATTCCACTCACAGAAGTAGTAAAATAATGTTTTACGAAAAATTCATTTTTTTAACTACCACTTAGTAGTTTCACTATTCATCAAAAAAATGAAAGTTTCCATAAAAATACCAAAAATTAGTCATAAGCTATATTTGATATTATGAAAAAAAAATGATTTCTATTTTACAAAATTCAAAACATATCAGTTACATTAACTAATTTAAAAATAAATTCCTGTCGTCAAAACAAATGGTGTGTTTTTAGGAGATAATAACTATCAAAATATTGACACTTTTTTATAACTAGTTTAAATGTGAAATTACATCCAATGACCAAAATTGTATTAAATTGTAAAAATATGTTCTAAATATAATTTAAAACCACTAAAATTAATAATTTATCAGTAAAAGGTTGTTTTTAATTAAAATTTAGTAATTTTCACTATTCATCAGAAAATGAAAGTTATCTGAAAAGTACCAAAATTTCACCCTAAGCTAATTTCGATATTACGAATCCAATAATGAATTCCATTTTGAAAAATAAAATTTACAAAATTTCAAAATGTGGTTAATACTATTCATAACGGCTATTTTTAATAACATTTTAATAGCATATTATTGTTTAGTGAAACTCGTTATTGCATACTACACACGCTATCGAGAAAGGTCGTGATTGCGTGTAATGCAAGGTAAGTCAAGGATGCGTGTTGTGCAAGCTCCTTTTAGTGTAGCGTACAACACAAGACATTAATGAAATTAAAAAGAATATTTTTCATAAAATATCGGGCTATTACAAAAACAATTAAGGGTATACGTGAGCATCAAAATCATCATGAAGAGATAAAGTATTATTCTCAAAAATCTCCCCATTTTCAATAAAAATATTATGTATTGTTGAAAACAACACTTGCTCAAAAATCTCCCCCTTTTTCATGATAAAAAAACCCATAATATAAGAAATTAAATTAACTTCCAAAATTAATTACATATAGATTATAGTTTTGATTAGATAAAACAATATTTAATTTTAACAATGTTATTAAAAAAATGACTATTGTGTTATCCACAATCATAAAAATAAATTTCCCCCACTTTTTCAAAAGATTGAAAAAAAATATCCAAATTTCTCCCCTAATAAAAAGAGTTAAAAAAATTTCTCTAATAAATTTAAAATAATGATTTGGAACAATTATTTTACAAAAGTGAAATAGGTAAAATAAAATATTGTTTTTATCCAAATTTCTCCCCCGGATATCAAAAATAATTATATAATATGGAATAGAACACGATTTAATGTAGCACTGAACTAAAATAAATCATATTATTAACTGTTTTCTAATAAGTGAATTTGGATTACTGGAATATCTAAACAAAGATAGTAAAACTAATAGAAACACACAAATATAGAATGAACCAAAATTTCATTGCAAATATGTAACAGTGATAATCATGATGAACACAGGAAACAAGGTATGGTAAGGGTATGAGATAGGGTTTCTCTCCTCTGAACTACTGCCTTGATTTCTGTCAACAGCTCCCTTAGCCTTATCATTATTCCATATCCTTGCTTGATAATAATATCTCTATTCTCCAGAGTTAAATAAATATCTTTTATCATATTTACTTTGATAAACTGAAAGAACATTTCTTCCTTCTCCATAAACAGAGTCAACTTCACTGTGAACTGAGTCATTACAATTCTAATACTTGGTTCACTTGAGGTCAACTGGTCATCTATATACATTTTATTATCAAATATCACTGACAAAGGGGCTCTATTGAAATGAAGGTCCAACAATCTGTCATTCATATTTCTCATTGCTGCTATGATATCCTAAAATCTTTTGATTAAATTAGGTAAAGTACTTGAAGTACTGGCCTCACTTAGTCTAACAGATGAAAATTTTTTGCTCCATAAAAGATCTAAATTACATTAAATTTGACTTCATAACCATCTCTGATTTCAAATTTGAAAATTCAATTTACATTTAATTCTTAAACACTTCAACTGCTTTCTTTGACATTGAACTAGATTTTATGTTCCAAAATTTCAACTTTTCTTTCTCTATGGCTCTCCTCATAGCAGCATTCTCATATTCCAAACTTGACAACTTCCTGTAAAGCTCTTCTACTTCTTTATTAACTGAATCAAAGGTACCCTATGATTGATTCTCATCATCAACTTGTACTTGATGTAGCATCACTATGTGTAATGGATCTGCATCACATTTATCCTTATCTTCCTCCTGAGTAGGTTCTTCCATTGGCTTTTCTGTAGAGACTGTCCCAGACACTTGCACAAAAAAATCCTCATTCAACACCTCTGTATAAACTTTAGAAACATTTTCATCCTGAATTTCAACATTTGATGGAAGTTACTCCTCATGAGCATAATATTTATCCATTTCCTCCACTGTGTTATCTATATTAATTTCTTCTTGAATTATATGAGGATTGGCCACTTCTACTTCACCAGGAATGACCTTCTTTTATTTTTCAGCTTCAGATTATATTCCATATTCTACAATAGTTTCAACATCAACTACAAATATTACCTCTTCTTGAGCCTCTACTCCTTTTTTTAACTTGAGGAGTCATCTCAATTTGAGAAGCTATTGGTTGAGCATTGTCTTATACTGTAGAGTCTACAATAAATTTTTAGCTTAGAATAAGTTCATTTTTATCTATTTGTGCTTCAGTAGACTATTCATCATCTTGATTCACTCGATGTCTTGACCTTTGAAGTTTGTTTTTACATTCCTCATCAGCTGATGTATCAACTACTTAAAACTGTATCCTCCGTGATATTGTACTTGTTCTAGATTCACCTGATCCTTCTTTTGGTTATGATGGTTAGTCCTGAGCACTTTAATAATCTTATTCAGCTCAACATGCAACAATTTTCCTTTGATAGTGCTCAGAAATATGAAATTTTTCTCCAAGTACCAGAAATATTGATATTACTATGGTGGAATCTCACTTGATCATCCAACAATCTTATCACATCTATCTGAAAGGGAATTTTTGAGATAAATATTCCAAAAGGATAAAAACTCATCCAGGCGTCTGCATGACAACAGTAATGCACATACCTTACCATGTACCTAGGAAAATTTAACATGATATCGCTCATGAGAAAAAACATCAAATAAATATCTGGATAAAGAATATTTTCCATTTCTGACATCCTTGGTGCAATACTAGTTTGTAAAAAAATTTCAAGATTCTTCTAATCTGGATTTAAGTCTTTTACAGAACTTTTATTCATATTTGTTGATAAAAAAAAGTAATATTATCCTCAGATATATGTACTAAATCTTCAGTATTCTTTAAGTAAAATGGAAAACTCCCTCATGAGGGAAATTTAGAATCTGATAAATTTATACATATGAGATAGAAAAATGTATGCCTTCTATTTTCACTATCTTTGAATATTCATCTTCCCAAAGACTAAACTCAAAAAATTTGAAAAAATAATGAAGCTCTACCTCATATAAAAACTCATTTTTTTCACCATTAAAAGTATGTTCATGGTTTTGAAAATCAAGAGCCTGTTTCAGTAATAGGTTTATCTGTTATAACCATTCCCGATCTATGACCATTCCTTGCAAAATTTTCCATCCTTCAGAGCACTACCTCTTGGAAGTGCGGGTCTTAGCTTCATTGGTTCTTTTTCTCTTGGCCATTTCTATCTTAAATCGTTGAAGGATAGAAAAAGGATTAGGGTTTCAAAGTTCATTTTTATATTGACAAAGAGTGGTAATGTTTCGCGGGTTTGAAAGGGTTTTTCGTAGAAATAAAACAATTCAGAATTCGAAAGTGCTCTGTCATCCTTGATTTTTTTGTTATCAACAATCATTACATTAATTTTAAAAATAAATGAAATTTTACGCATAGATATAAAAATAAATCATATAAAAATAAAAATTACAATATTTGAAAAACAGGTAAATAATTTATTTTATACTGTATTAAAAAAAGAATAATAAAATGAATAAGATAAAACTTTATTTAAAAAATAAATAAACCTAAATCCACCTTAATAATATCAAAACTTGTAGTGGGAAGCAGTTTAGAAAAAATGTCAGCTAATTGAATTTTAGTACATACAATTTCTAAGAAAATATCCTTTTTAAGAACATCATCAATTAGAAAACGATGTTTGATATCAATATTCATAGACCTAGAATGATTAATAAGATTTATTGAAATATTAATTTCACTAGTATTATCACATAAATAGGTGTATTATTAAAATTTAGTCCAAATTCCATAAGGGTGTTTTTAATCCACAATACTTGTGCACAACAACTGCCAACAAACACATATTTTTCCTCGGCTATTGACATGGGAACTGAATGTTGTTTCCTACTCGACCATGATACAAAGGATTTTCCAAAAATGTGAAAAGTACCTGATGTTCCTTTTATATCTAATCTAGAACTCCCAAATTCTATATCTTCATATAAAATTAAATTAAAATCAGGCGTTTTTTGATAGAGAATAAATTGAAAAACTGTTCCTTTTAAATATCTAAAAATTTCTTTAACAATTGTTTAGGGGGATTCATTATGGTTTGATTGAAATATTCCACAAACACATACTAAATACATTATATCTAGCCTACTAGCAGTAAGATATAATAAACTACCAATCATACCTCTATATAATTTGTTCTGAACTGATTTCCCAGTTTCATCCAAATCAAGTTTCATATTAGTACACATAGAAGTTGTATATGTAATGATGCTTTGAAGTCCAAATTTCTTAAGTAAATCAGTAATGTATTAGCATTGATTTAATACATTTCCATAATATTTTTGATAAATTTGAAGACATAAAATGAAATTTAATTCTCCCATCATACTCATTTAAAATTCTTTTGGATTAGATATAAAAACTCATGACAAATAATTTTATTAGTTGATCAAAAAATTACTTCATCAACATAAATTTGAACCAATAAAATATTTGAATTTACAATTTTCTTAATTAGTGTTGGATCTTCCATTCCAACAGTAAAATCATTTTATAAAATAAAGGATATTATTATTTCATACCAAGCTCTAGGTGCTTGTTTAAGGCCATAAAGAGTTTTAGAAAGTTTAAAAACAGAATCTAGTTTTTGTGAAATTTCAAAACAAGGAGGTTTCTCAACATAAACATCCTCCATTAAATAACCATTTAAGATGGTAGACATAACATCCATATGAAATAATTAAATGTTTATATGAGATGCATAGTCTAAAAGGATTCTATTAGATTCTAATCTAGCTACAGGAGAAAAGGTCTCATCATAATCAACACCTTCTTATTGATTATATCCATTAGCTACTAGTCTTGGTTTATTCATAGTTATTATTCCTTGATCATCTTTTTTATTTCTAAAGACCAGTTTTGTTCTTATAACTGGATAATCTTGTGGTGTTTCAACTAATTTTCAGACTTTATTTCTTTTAAAAAAGATGAGTTCTTCATTCATTTATATCATTAAACTTTCATCATCTAAAGCTTCTTCTATAGACTTGGGTTATAATTGGGATAGAAAGGAAGAAAACTCAACAATATTTCCTATGTCTATTCTAGTTTTAATTTCTGTTTCTATGTCTCCTATTACAGTTTCTAAAGGGTGATTCTTTAGGGTACTTGATTTTCTAGGTATTACAGTTATAGGCTCTTTGGTGTCATGTTCTTCGGGACTGAATTTAATTTTATTTATATCTTTTTCAAAATAATCATTCAGGTTCTAAAGTCTAATTTTATATTTAGAATCAAGTTCATCTATTTGATCCATCCTTTTATAAAAGGGATTAAGTTCATTAAATTTCAAATGAACTGATTCTTCAACAATCCATGACTTTTTATTAAAAACTCTATAAACTTTGAAAGTAGCATTATATCCTAAGAAAATTCCTTCATCAGATTTTGGATCAAACATACCAAGATTGACCTTGGGGTTTAAGGTGTAAACCTTATATCCAAAAAGGTTGAAGTATTTTACTTTAGGTTTTCTAATATTATAGAGTTCATAAGGTGTATTTTTCAAAATAGGTCCAATGAATACTCCATTCATTATACAGCAGGTTGTACATACAGCTTATACCCTAAATAGGTGGGAATAATGTATTTATTTAGCATTGTCCTAGAAATTTCATAAAATATCATATTTCTTCTTTCAATAATTCCCTTTTGTTAAGGTGTTCCTGGTGCTGATAAGGTGTTTTTAATATATATATTTGAGAAAAAGGGATTTAATTCCATATTATCAAATTCACTACAATGATAACTTCCTAATGAAATTATTTATAAACCATTTTCATTTTGAACAAATTTCCAAAAACTTTCTAATAATGTAAAAGCTTAAATTTTATATTTTTAAAAGAAAATCCATGTAAATATAGAATATTCATCAACTAAAACATATACGTATAATTTACCAACCAATAATTATACTCATGAAAGTCCAAACAAATCCATATGGATAAGTTCTAAAGGTTTAGATGTAGCAATTTTGTTAACAGATTTGATGGATTATTTGTGCTACTTTCCAAGTTGACATACATCATAATATCTATCACTTTCAAACTTGAGACTAGTAAAATCAGAAACTAATTGTTTCTTGTGTATCTTCTGTAAATATTATATATTGCGTTGTCCAAGACTTCATATGCCAGATCCAAGATTCATTTATCTTGGAATTTAAAAAGTTTACTTGTTGTTTACATAAGGAATTTAAATCCAAGGTATACACATTATCAGTTCTAGGTGCTCTAAATTTCAGCAGTTTATTTTTTAAAATAGAACATAAATTATTAGAGAAAATAATAGCATAACCATCATCATAGATTTGAGATATACTTATCTGATTGTGTTTTAATATTTCTACATAATGTATTTTACTGATTGAGATAACTTCTCGATCTACAATTGTTACAATTCCAATTATATTGCCTTTCGAATTGTCACCAAAAGTGACGAGTCCACTATCTTTTTGAGTTAGTGTAGTGAAATTCAATGAACATCCACTCATATGCCTTGAGCAGCCACTTTACATACACTATATATCCTTTTTTACTTCTTTGACCTTCTTCGTGTAAAGGCATTTAAAAAAATTGCTTTCGTACCCATATTCTGCTGGGTCTAGCAGTGTAAGACAGCAATGATCTGGAAATCCAGACTTGTGTATATTTTAAAAATTTAGAAGAATCAAATAAATTATTTGATATAAAATCTTTCTTAATGACACTTATTATAATATCTCACGAGAAACATTTTTTAAAAATATGTCACCTTGTCCCATAGTAACTACAATTTAATCATTTTGTGCTTGGAGCAAAATAATTCTTGTACAACTTTGGTTTTTCGCCATTACTGCCAATTCCAAATCTTTCATTCTTAATGATGGTTTTCCCAAGAAATTAATTCAATGAGTTTTATTCTTTTGTAAAAATATGGGCTGCAATTTAAGAGGATTTTACTTCATTTTTCAGGGTTTTAACCTTTGATTTATAATCTGTATTGTTAGTGTTAATTGAATTATACATATTAGTTAACTCCTTAAGTTGTTTAAACATTGTAACAATTTTATATAAAATAGACTTGTGAGTCTTCTTTAAAGACTTATGCTTCTTAAAAATAAGATCATATTTTTCATTAAGAATGTTGCAGTAGGCTGAAATATTTTCATTAGAATAGCTTGTTTCAAAACTAGAGTTAGCATTAGAATCAGAAGAGTAGTATGATTGTACCTCATATGTTTCTGCAACAAAGAAAATGGTGGCTTTTAGATTTACTTCAACATTCTCTATGTTTGATTCTGAAGAGATGGTGGAGTCTTCAGACACACTCCATGTAGCTTTCATTGATTTCTTATCTTTTTCCTCATAATCATTCATTTTGAAGAAATTATTCTTCTTGTCTTATTTTAAGTGAGGACAGTTAGGTCTGATGTGCCTCATTTTCTTGCACTCATAACAATTGACTTCCTTTTCATCCTTTTTGAATTTTTTCTCATGCCTTTCTTCTTTCTATAAAAATTACTACACTTTTTGGCTAGCTGAGGCAATTCTACATCAAAATTTGATGAATCAGAACATTCTGATTTCACATTAACTTCCTTTTTCTTTATATTTCGTCATTTACATTGTGATGATACTTTTAATGTAGTGTCATCTTTATTAATAAAACCCTTATACACATTGGATTCATCTTGCGTCTTGGCTTCATAAATTATAAGTGCTCTGGTCCTCTATATCATTGTTAAGTCTTTGATAGGTGTTGACTGTCTGATTGCAGCAGAGATTCCATTTCAATAAGTTGACAGTACTCTCAGTACTTTTAAAGTGTGATCCTCTGGTTTGATTGGTTCTCCCAAAGCAGTTATATTTTTCACAATTTATGTCAATATTCTACTCACTAGAGTAATGTATTGACCATAAAACATTCTGAATGTATCAAATTTAAGCATAGTAGTAACATAAATAATTTTCCTGACATTTGCAGTTCCGTTATATGAAATAGAAATAGTTTGCTACATATCATGTGATGTCGGGCATTGAGATACTCTATTGAATTCACCAGGTCCTAGAACACATATAATTTCACTAATTTCCATAGAGTTCATATCATATTCTGATTCAGTAGCTGCACTACATATCTCAGGATTTTCGGGTATTTCATAAGGAGTCATAATCATAGAATATACTCTTTATCCATGTTTTATCAGATAAATTATCATTCTTGAATTCCAACATCCATAATTTTCAACATTGAAGTATGGTGTTCTGACCATAGACATTCCCTCTCTTGTTTCAGTCATCTTGCTCTATATATAATCATTAATCACTTTCATCTTGTTAAGGATTTATCTGAAATCTCCTCCTCTAATACCAATTATTGGATGATGTTATACCTAATATACACAACTTGGGGGTGAATTTTGTCTTTTACAATGTCTTCACAAGATTGTGTTCTGACATTTAAATTTAATTAGATTGATTAATGCAGCAGAAATTTAAATAGCAGGGGCACACGATTTCAGGGTTTCGGGGAACAAAAATCCCCTAGACGACTCCACCAACACTCTACTCCATGATCTTGGTGATTTTCACTATCTAGTCCCCTTATAAATAGACTTCTCTAAAACTGAGTATAGGTAGTTTACACCATTACAATCTATGAAAAAACAGAGCCTTCTAGTTCAATCGCAAAACCTACACAACTTAGTACGAGAATCTAGTCACTCTAGATAAAAAGAAGTATATGTTCCTTAAAAATAATTTCCCAGTATTCTTCATAATTGCAGTAGAATGAAATTGACCGCAGATGGATCATCGTCTTCAAAAATAAATATCTTCAAGTAAGATTTGTTCTTAGTCGATCCGGTTGTAGTAGATATAGAAAAATCATTCGCAACATCCGCAGTAGTAGATTCACAATAGATCTTCGATAATGAATAAGTGAATCCCCTGTCGTGTTTTCTTCTTCTTCAATAAACAGAGCTTTATCGGTCTTCATAATCAGCAGATCTGTATGTCTTGATCATCTCAATTGTATCAACATTATCATGTAGCTGATATTGTATATCGTAAGAGTATATGATCACCTGTTTTTATTTTTGACCTAGTACGTTGAATATATTGAATTTCAAAATAGCTCAAATATATTGAGTTCTTTCTCTGCATTGTAAGATCCACAAAATCCGCCTTCTGACTCACGATATTCAAACATTTTAATTAATAGAGCAGTCATAACTCTCCTGGAAATTTGGCATGAAAATATCCATTTAAATTGATCTTTGAATCATATATAAACGACTTTGAATCAGTGAAGTGCGCGCTTTAAAATCATCTTTTAATCCGTCTTGAAATCATCCTAATAATTCTCTTGTAGAGCATTGCATAATAATAACATCTTTAATTCTATGATGCCAGACGAAATGTTGAACTATATAGAATACATATTCTGAATGTAAGGTAGATCACAAAAGTAAGGTTGATGAAGCATCCTTCAAACGTAAGGTTGAATACAAATTTAAGGTTGATGACACATCCTTCAAACTTAATTTTGATAAAAAAATGTGTGGTTGATAAAAAATGTTGGGTTGATCATCAATACATTTCTTTCCATAATTAAAACATATAATAAATGATCCACACTTTTATAAGTTTCCAAACATAAAGTACATGATCAATACTTTTGATGAAAAGTATGGTTGTTCACAAAAGTAAGGTTGATGAACCATACTTTTGAGAAACAAATGTAACGATTAAAACTTATGAACAGTTCTTCTTCCATACTTTTCCAAAATCCCAATTTTAGGGTTCCTTCCTAACATAATATTCTTCTTAAAAACTTTTTCCAATAATGTTTGGTTGTTAAACCATGATTTTTTGATATCTCATAAAGTATACACCGCATTCCATCCTTACTCAATGCTTCTCCACATAGGGTATGAATAGTGTTTATAGAATATGCTTAAGCAATTCCCGAATATATAGAGCATGAATAGTGTTTCTAGAAAATGCAAATATGAATACTTTAGAAATTAATTATCATTGTTCAAGAACATAAATATATCTTCCCTTAATAAAAATATAATGAATAATAAATTCGTGAAATATACTTAAAATAAAATCATTAGAAAAAAATAAGAGTATTTGTGAGCATCAAAATCATCATAAAGAGATAGATTATTGTTCTCAACAATCTCACCCTTTTTAATAAAAATATTATGTATTGTTGAAAACAACACCTTCTCAACATAATAAACATGAAATTATTTGTTAATAATGTAAATTATTGACATATGTTTATTTTTGACAAATATAATGGACCGATGTTATGAGTCGGACCCTAGGTGATGGATTTTCACTATCTTTGTTTTCAATGGGACACGTTTATTATCCAATAATTATTTATTTTTTGTATATATAATTAAATTAAATAACATATATCGTATTTTTTATGAATATTATGGATATTTTCATATCAATATATTTTTATTCTATTTCCGGAAATTATGATTACCAATGTGATAATTTCTTCTTTACAATATCATTATTATTCGGTATAGTTTATGGCACTCCTAAATAATATTTACCTTATATTTATATGTTTTCTAAAAAAATTTAAAAAGGTTTTTAATATTTTTATAAAAAACTTATGATAATTTTTAACCATTTTATACTTTTTAAAAAATGTTTTTAAAGGAATACTTTTTTTGTTTTCTAATTGAGGTACAATATGACCTTGTCAACACAAATAATATATTAACCCTTTTTAACATATATTGAATGGGCACCATTTCACACCTTCATGACACCTCAATAGCTTGATTCTTATTTTAAATTTTTTTTATTTTTCCTTCAAAAAACTTATATCATTTATAAATTCAGATTTTTTTAAAATATAACTTTTTTTAATAAATAAAATTTTTTCCATCAAGAATTTTATCAAGTTAACAATAAAAATAATATTCAATATTATATTACATCCTATGATGTCACATAATATTTAATAGGTATATGATCCAAGGATACAATCAATACTCATTCTTGGGAGGGTTAATGTTTTTGATGATATGGTTTTTATGAAACTCATTAACTTTTCATTGGTAATGATTTGATGAAATGATGAAATGATTATGTAAACCATTTTATTTCCATGGGTTATGAATTGATGGAATGTTTAGGAAACCTGTTACTTTTACTTATGTTTTTTTATGATGACATGATTTGGAAACCCACATCTTTTCAAGGGTTTTGATTTGATAAAAGTTATATAGTTTTATGGCACACATATTTTTGGTTTTCAATATGTGATTATTGTTATGTTATATCCCAATATTGTGGTTACATTATACCTAATAACGGTGGTTACGTAATAACTAATGTTGGGTGGGACTAATATTACCCTCTAATTCACTCGTTAATGATTGATATCTCCTAACATAAATAAGAAATTAATGGTGAGTGAACCCTATTAATTAATGGAAACTCTCCATTATGATAGTCTTGGGAGGAAACATTACTACATTGATATATTGTTGACTGAACCCATCCTACTATGATAGTCTAGGAAAAGATCCCTATCTCCTAAGGGGAAGATTTTATATTCGTAGGTGTATGTCACAATTCCATGTATTATGCCATTTTTTTCCTAGATGTCATGTTCTTAATTTCCTTATGATTCATGTCTTATGAACTTCCAATATTTATTACATGACTCAAAATTATTATCTATTATATGAAGGGTATGAATTTAAGGTATTAGCATGTTGTCACTATACCCTTTTCCCTATGTTATGCTTATATAATAACTAATGTATCTTTTATTTACCATTACTATGAATTTTATGTCATTATTTTCATAAGTTTCTTTTCTATAGTCAAGGAATAAATTTATTAATTATGTTATATGTAATAGTTTTACTAGTTGTGAAGATTTTATTTTGAGATGATGCTGACATTTATGAAATAGTTGTTTAAAAACCCAAGTGGTTCTGAATTTTTCTAAATTCAATAAAACTTTAAATCTTAATATTAATTTCTTATGTAAGGGATACAATATTTACAATTTATTTTTTATGTTTTTATGAAAAAAATAGGTCACATATAACATAATCAATTCCAAAAATATAAATATTAGTTTTTGAGCACCAGATCTAGAACTATGGGTTTTGGACCATTACATTATAGTATTTACAAAAATGTATCAATATATTATTTATATTTCATATAATCAAATTAAATTCATTATAATCAATTTTATGTTGTCTTTTCGTATGAAAATGTATTATACAAAGAAATAATTATTTCTATAAATTAATTTCATATCACATTTTATGGGTCAAATTTATAATTAATATATACCAATTTTATGATTTTAATATATATAATGGTCTCCATATTTTTAAGGGAAAAAAATAATTATTAGTAAATAAGATAAAAAACATTGGTGATAGTAAATTTTAAATATAGTAAAAATTTATTTCCACAGATATGGTTAAAACATGTTTTTGGGTGGTCAGGAAAATATATAAGGGTTAGATTATAAATTAAACTTGTATAAATCCAATTTTATTAAAAAATTTCAACAATATGTAATTAAATATTTTAATCCTTATATACATGGAATAATTTTTTTTGGATAACACATCTTTATGTTTTAATATTTTAAAAAATTCCATATGTATCCTCTCCCAGAATCATAAAAGAAAAACCCTCCTCTCATTTCATTTCCCAATAGTGAGTCACCTAGATCTAAAAAACCCTACCCATTGATATTATAAAAATCCATTGACATTAATTATAGGTTATTATATTGGTAAAATACTAATCAAATAGTTATATAAGAATGGATCTAAATAATGTCTTCTGAAGAATATGTAATCTTCTTACCTGACCACTTTCGATTAACTTATTCTTTTATATCATCAAAATATTATGTATTTTATATAATATAATGGTCATGGTATTATAAATTATTTTATATTTATATATTTAATTTATTATATAATTATGGTTCTATAGTGATAACAAATATTTTATCATTATTTTTTTCTTTTTTATAGAAAATGGAAACACTATACATGCATTCGTACGACCTACCATCTCCAATATCTATGTAAATAATGTGTCTATCTATAGATTTTATAGATAATTGTAAATATTTTTTAATATTATATATGATATATATATATATGTCATGATTAACATTATACATATGATACCTCAATAATCAACAAATACAAACTAGAACTGTCGAACTAAAAAATCAATGAACAAGATTGAATAATTAACACCAAAAAAAGGTGAATTTGTTAAGAAACTATTAATAAATTTTTATTTAAATGATATAACTATATAATAAATGATATTATATGTTACATCCCAAAACCATTTCACTCATATGTTTTTGATCCCGGTTTTCCACATGGTCTGATCCATTCATCTCTATATAACATAGGTTCTAACTAGAAATAAGGGTCTTTGATGATATAGTGGGGAGAATATACACTATTATCAATGTGGAGTGCAATGGTGATAGTAATAGTTACATAGAAAAAACAATATATTGTATTATTGGAAGTAATATTTATATTATAAAAGAGATGAAGCATATAAATAATATATATTGAACATAATTTATAGGTCCTAACATATAAAAAATGATGATGTAATAATGAATTTCAAAATGGGGAAGTAGGGGGAAAGTAATCATAAATAAAAAATATATTCTAAAAAATATTTAATGTATATAAAATATTATAACAAATAACACCGTGATTACTAGCATGGTCCTCTACTACCATACTCAGTCATAGTGCAAACAATAATGAATCCATATTTGGGTGTTTCCCTACATCCCTACCTACATCCATTAAGTCTATGTTCTTACTAATAAGTGGCCCATTAGGGTGTGATTAACATTTAGTTGACCAAGATATACTATTACTATGACTATAAGTATATTTTATATTATATTAATATTGTGCATTTACAAAGATAAAAAAAGAATTAATATAACATAGAAGCTAGAAAACTGGGTTCTTTTGGGATATTATTCTGATCCAAACCTATTTTACCTAACATGAGGTGTCCTTAAAAATGTTTCATTTTATTATATTTTATTTCCCATCACCCATGAAAAACCCAAAACGTGTCCAATTGTAATGATAATAATATAAATAACCACATATTCCCATAACATCTCAGAACATAGTGGTCGATCCAACACACAGGATCATCAATCATGTCAGGAAAAATAAGGGGGAGTTTAATCAATAGTTGAACCCTTGTAAATTCACACTTATATAAATTCCAAATGTTCCCTAGGATCATAAACCATGTATCCTTGAGAAAGACTTGATTTGAGAATAAGGATATAATCTGAGTCGGCTTGCATCCTATAACACAAGTATGAATCAATGGAGATAATCAAGGCACTCTAATTTTCTAGATAAGGATGGGGTGAATCCTTGACACCATGTTGATGTGTTCAATAATTTATGAATATGATGTAATCCATTACGTATATAAACCTTTTAAATAAAATATATTTATCAATTGGAGTACCATGTGTAGTCAAGTAAATCACAATTGGGAAACATAAAGACCCGACCAATCCACAATTGATTATTGTTTGATCATAAAGGAATGATAAGAGTATTAAGGGAAGATATATAACTTCACCTAAGGGTTGAAATATGTGAGGGTCATCGACGTCCAACATCTTCCTAGATCTATGGGAGTATCTCATGAAGGTCTAAAAAATTTAATATTAAAGTACAAATTTTATAGAGAAATGCATGGGAATTATAGTGTCTAAAATAATATAAAACAATAAAAACAACAAGGATTTAGGGGAGCATACTAATACACCTACCTTATATCAATATAAAAATCATCATCTATTATAAGAATTAGATTCAGGATACAATGCGATAAATTAGATAAAACTGAAAACTCTATAGAAATTGGGTATATAAGTTCACATGGAATATAACACTGTATATAGAGATAAAAACTATGAAAGTAAACAAGAGAAATGTTAGAATTATAGAGGGTCCTCCAATGAAACTAAAAGTTATCTAATCATAAAATATATGAATTATATGGATCAAAGACATGGAGGAGAATATGATTGTTATCTCATAGGATATTGTACATGAATTAGATATGAAAAGGGTGGAATAATGGTAAAATCACTAACCAGAATAATGCCATAATCACTGTTTTTAAAGCAGTGAAAGGTCTTTTCACACAGTTTGCCTCATTTTGCACAAATAGTGCAATAAAAAATATCCAAGAACCCCATTACATTCAGGTTCTTGGTGTATATATAGAAAAACTACACACACACACATAGGCATTACATGTCTACTACCTAAGAGACAATCGATCACATGTTCTCAGTGCATAGTTAGAAAAACCAGATGCAATCTATTTGAAATAAATATCAGGTTTCCCCCATATGGATAAAATTTTATTACTAATTACTTTTTTACTACATGGTTGAACTATATGCTAATTAATAACCATGAACTAACATTTTTCCTCAATATTATTCTTTAAACAATGGTTATCTATGACCTACACCAAGCAAAAAAATAATAAAAACTATGAGAAACTTTTTGGAACATTCACATAAATAAATCATTATGTTTAATGTATAATTATGTGGATCATTACCTCAATAAAAACCAAGATAATGCATCCTATCTTCCTTAAAATAACACATCCCAAGGTTTTTATTCTAGTTATGGTTTAGATGAATCAAAGAATAAATCAATCAATTGAGCACACATACCATATCAGTATCCTTGGTATCATCCTATAAACTCCCATTATATATATTATTTAATACAATATAAGTTTTCCTACCTTGGATTTCATTCATTCTATGATCCATGATAAAATCTTCAAAAGAAGATTCATCCTCTAATTAAGTTTTCATAGGTTCAAAATCATGAGAGGAGATTGAATGAAACCAATAAAGATAAGAAAAACAAAAATCATCATGTATTTCCTAATACCTCTAAGATATATTGATGTGATAAGTTACCAGCCCAATGCTCTACATGATCTAGAAGTGTCAAAAGAAACACTAGGTTTTGTATTCCCTTGTATCAAAATCCAATGATGAACTAATAGTTGTGAAATATGATATAATACTTTATCTCCAACCTCAAACTATATGGTTGACCCATAATTATCATCATTAGAATAAATATTATACTGAGATGTATTCAAATGTTTCCTAATCAAATGAACCTAATATAATATTTCATTAATGGAATTTGGTGCTAATAATTTTGTATCTCTTATCTCTAATCATCATAGTGGGGAACATAAATACCTACCATAGAGTGACTTATATGAAACTACATAGATAGTTACATGGAAAATATTATTATAATCAAAGAAAAAAAGAGATATGTATTTCTATCAAAAATCTATAAAATCATGGAAAAAATCCTTAATAATATCCTCTATCAATTTTATAGTATGAATGGACTGACCCTCAGTTCTAGGGTGATATTTTTTACATAGTAACACCATTAAACATAGATCCTTATAGAACCCCTTCCAGAACCGATAAGTAAAATAAGTTACCGAGTTATATATGATAGTGTATAGAACCCCAATAATGAAAATTATGTCATGAACATGTATCATCCCTAGTTATTCCACTAAAAATTTCTCCATAATTGGTAATAAGTAGAAGAACCTTTTCATACTATCAACAGTTATGCATACAACGTCACGGCCTCAAAGTGACAATGGGAATCCCATAAAAAATTCCTTATCAACAAAAACCCATTTTCACATGGTAATGGGTAATGTCTACAATATAATATTTGGATATTGTTGTAGAGACTCGAATCTTGACATACATGGACATTACATTACGTTTGTGTAATACTTAGTACATTACAAAAACACACACACACAAGGACCGTAATAGTTTAGTGTCTTTGGAAACTCAGAATATAATCTTCTAATCATGGTGAAAGATCTTCAACATCTCCCATAAATATATTCCATTTTTATACCTAAAACCTATCTTTATATCCTGGGGAAAAGAAAACCTAAAAGGGTGAGCTAAAATGATCAGTAAGGGTAAACAAAAGAAATATCAATCACATCATATTCCTAAGAACATAAATTTTGGAAATCTTAACCTGAAAAAGATATCATAATTTCGTAACATGGGATAAATCATAGTAGTGAAATTTAATCCCAATAATCATAACTTAAAACATGAAACTTTGTGTCATACACACATAATCATATAGAATCGTTTATTATTATATAAGACTCATTTCCAAGACTATCTTAGTGGACAAAGTCCATTTCTAAACCGAGTTCACTCCTCATTTCAGTCATGTTTCACTGAACCGGTTTAACCTGCCATTCCAGACATGTCTATCTCATGAGATATAAAATATTCACCTAATGCATTGGAGGGAGATATAGGTCCCACCCATCTCATAATAATAACATTATTATGAGTTCCACAAAATCATAAATCATACATTATTTCATAACCCATGTAATAAAAATGGGAATCCTAAACATCATGCCATCATAACATAATCCATATAAGATAAAAGGAAATCATAAAAATAATTCCATCATAACATAATCAAATCAATGTAAAAATAGGGATAGAAATAGAACCCTATATTATCTTATATGGAAAATAATTTTGATAAAACACTTAAACTCCATTCTTGAGGAAAATATCATTTCTACTTCAAAAACACTTTTCCTTTCTTAACATGTCATACAATTCTAAACTAAAAGAAGTTGATTAAAAATAGACTTGAAAACTTGTAAGGGAAGCTTCTTGGAAATAATGTTTTAAAAATCCATTCATGTCATATAAGTTAGAAAAAAAATTCTTCGTACTTTTGTCGGAAAAGTCAAAAAAGTACCTCGTACGAAAAATGACAAAAGATTTCTTTCATATCTTTTACTAAAAACTCACCGAAGGGCTAAATATGATTTAAACAATTGTAGGTGAATGGAAATAATATTACATATTGAGGAAACCTGGATGTGGATTATAAAATACACCCCAGTAAATGCCAATGTATAAACAATCTCAGATTAAAATGAGATTGTGATATTTCCTTTACCTTGGGTCCGATTTTCTTTGTAAGTGTCCGAACCTCCCCTTCTTGGAAGCGCCTCTTTGAGTTTTCCTCTTAGGGCACTAAAATAAGTCTTTGAATAATACCCAGACCTCTAGGATGTTTTTAGGGAAGTGGAGAAGAGAATTTGGCAGGGGTTGGCCGAGCTTGAAGGCTCAAGGTGGTGTGAGGAAGAGAGGGAGGAGGATCCCTTTTATAAGGGAGGAGAGGGGCACCTTTGGAATAACTAAAAAATATTATTTTATTATAAAGCCAAATTAGGTTTTAAATAGCTCCAAATTGATTTATTTTGAATCTAAGGTGGGGATGGGTCGAAATACTCTCATCCAATATAATTTAGACAAGTTTAGGTCATTATATTAACCTTATATTTAAGTTTTAACTCTTAGTTAATTAGATTGACATTTACCATGTCACTTTGTATTTTTATATTATATAGTTAATAAACATACCATATACATCCATGCGACCCCCAAGTGGTCCATTAATGATACAAATAGCATGATATAAGTATCTTGGTCGAACCTTAGATTTTTAGGAATAAAATAACAATCAATAATAGAATATTTGTTTTAAAAACTATTTTATGTCAATTTTGACACTATTTAGTAATTGATTTTTTTGAAAATCATAACAGAATTATTATTTCCAAAAAATTTAATTAAATCAATAATGACATGTCATATTAACCTATAAAATTATTGGAATTCATAAAAAGTCTCAAATTATATTTATTTTGGTATTTATAACATCAATTATGTCAATATTTCATTAATAAGATAATTACTGCATCATCATTGTGTCATAAATAAATTAAATTATTTAATGTCTAAAAATTACAAATAAAATACCATTATGTAGGAAACATTTTTAGCTTTCTAATGATTATTTATAGTCGAATTTATATTATGTATAACTCTATATTAAAAATGATATACTTATTAAACTTTGATTTTAACTATTTTAACCCTTCTTTAAATAAATTAATAATAAATGTCCTAATCTAATCCAAGTGGGCCTAAATGGTCATATTTTATTCCTAAGGTTTTTTCTGGTCTAATTACACTTATCCACAAGAATTAGGACATGTGTTAGGGAAATAATAATAACATTTTTAACCTTAATTACCCTGTTTACTTTTATCCGTGGTAAAAAAAGTAAAAAGTTACTATTCACAAAAAATTATTTTCAACTCATTGAACCACATTTTACTTACTGATATCAACCGTGTCTCTCGTATTTTTGAAATTCCATTCCCAGAAGTGGTAAAATTATGTTTTATGAAAAATTCATTTTTTTAACTACCACTTAGTGGTTTCACTATTCATCAAAAAATGAAAGTTTCCAGAAAAATTCCAAAAATTAGGCCTAAGCTATATTTGATATTATGAACTCAAAAATGATGTCTATTTTACCAAATTAAAAACATATAATTTTCATTAATTAATTTAAAAATTAATTCCCGTCTTCAGAACAAATATCGTGTTCTTAAGAGATAATAACTATCAAAAGATTGACACTTGTTTATGTTTGGATTAAATTTGAAATTACATCCAATGACCAAAATTGTATTAAATTGTAAAAATATATTCAAAATATACTTTAAAACCACTAAAATTAATAATTTATCAATGTTAATTGTTTCGATTAAAAAAGTTCTTTTTAATTAAAATTTAGTAATTTTCACTATTCATCAGAAAATGAATGTCATCCGAAAAGTACCAAAATTTCACCCTAAGCTAATTTCGATATTCCGGATCCATAAATTAAGTCCATTTTGAAAAATAATATTTACAAAAGTTCAAAAAGTGGTTATTAATATTCATAACGGCTAGTTTTAATAATATTTTATTAGCATATCATTGTTTAGCGAAACTCGGTATTGTGTACAACACACGCTATCGCGGAAGGTCGTGCTTGCGTGTAATGAAAGCCAAGTCAGGGTTGTGTGTTGCGAAATAATCCTTCATTTTTTCGTATAACATAATCCAACCATATTTCATTTATACATTGAATATATATATATATATATATATATACTCAATGTTGCGTAGAATAACTATTATCAAAATTGTGTGTAACACGATCCAAGAATAGTGTTGCGTATACTGTAAGCTAATACGGTGTTGCGTATAGCGCAAGGTAATATTGGTGTAGAATAAAACACAAGACGTTAATGAAATTAAAAGGATATTTGTCATAAAATCTCGGGGTGTTACATTCTACCCCCCTTAAAATGAATTTGGCCCTCAAAATGTGTCGGGGTTATAAATGGTTTACAAATCAAAAGTTTGTTTAATAGAAACTCTTATCGTAAAAAGGAATACCCAATCTTTGCTTTAAAACTAATGTATGAAATTTAATGGTTACCCAAATTAACTCATCACTGGGTTTCTACGTAGGAAAACATAGGTGAAAATATGGATATGGAAAAAAATCTAACCATCATGTTCTGATGGAGAGTGGTAGAGAACATGGCTATGGGAAAGCCATAAATCACAAAGCCATAAATTTGTGATGATCTAAGGTACCATATGATTCATCAGATATGAGGGTACAAGAAAAATATTTTTGGTTTTCATGATCATTTCCCTAAAATTGATGAAATTGGGAATAGAAGAAATACTTTCGTGATTTTGGTACAGTCTCATCGTTGTTCGTTCTCTGGATAATTTCCACTTCATCTCTTAATGAAATGAAGTTGAATTTTTCATTCATGAAGTGTTAGAAGCTCATGTGATTGAATGATGGGTCATTCCATCTGTCTCAAACAAAAGGTTATAAAAGTTATCAAAAATACATAAGTCCATCTATAGCGAGATTAATCATATATGGTACTTAAAATGGACTTATAATTCATATATCATACTGATTAATATAATAAAACTAGTTTCTACTAAACAAGGACTTCATGTAGGCCAGTGGTATGTGATAAAGGCCAGTCGCACTTCGGTTGTGGGTTCGATTCCCACAGCCTTATCTGACGCGATGGGCTGTCTCCCGTCCGGTAGGTTTTCCTTTTTCTAAAGAAATATTACTATAACATCCCATAAATAATATCAAAAAAAAGTTTTATCCTTAAAAAATACTAAATTATGTCCAACATAATCCATTCCAATCTTTAGGATTATCTAAAATACATCGGTCCAAGCTCATAGTATAAAGAAAACGATTACTTGAAATTTCATCAACCAAGCATGTGAATACCATCATTTATCCATCATATATCTTGTTGGTCACATTCCAATCATGTGAATACCTTATTCATGTATTCTCTTGAATAATGAATACCCATTAAACCTTAGGGAAAACATGAATGCTGTCAAAAGTTAACTCTTTCTACATACCAAAATCCAAAAACTCTATATACTCAAACCATGATATAACCTTCTCCTTATATCAGTCATGAGCTATTGAATACAATCAAACATTTAATTTTATCCTTATCCATTCATTATGCGCATATCATCTACATTCCAAAAATATCTGAATAACCTTTCATGGATACTGGTACCATTAATCATACACTTTCAAAATTCAAGGAAAGACAACAGTGTAACAATCCTTAGATGTCTCTTTATTCCATAGTACCATGAGATTACTTATACAACATTACACATGATAAAAATGTAATCATTCCACTACATTCTTAAACCATTGACCGAGCTTCAAAAATTCTTTCATCTCACATATCATTTGTAGTCTCTTCATCATCATCAACATAAATACGACCCATACGACCATACTGATTCTCTTCATGAGACTTTCCCTTAGGGTATTGGTTTGCATAATGCCCGTACATTCCACATTTAAAACATTTAACCATTGTTGATGTCGTAGCAATACAATTATCTCCATCCCTGGTGTTAACTGAACCTTTTCCTTTGCACTTACTGGCTTTTTTTCCTTTTTTTCCACACCTGAAGCATCTTCCAATTCCTTTGAAACATTCCCCTTGATGCCTCTTCCCAAATGATTTACATAGGGGAAATTGAACTTTCTTTCCTCTATTATCATCATGAAACTTCATCTTCCTCTTATTATCCGAGTCAAGAAACATACCAAATTTTACATTATTGATCATATTATGAGATTGTTGATTCGGAATAATAATGAAGTTTGGACCTCCAAATCCCAATTCATTTGGTTGCTCAAAAATAATATCATTCCATTGTCCATCATATCCTCCATTATCGTGAATCATCTTGTTTCCAGCCATTTTCTAAATCCCCAAAAAAATAGTGTGAGAGGAAAAAATCATAATAATGGGGGAGTAACTTCAATATCTAACATCTTTGGTTTAATCTAATATCGTTACCATATTTATAGGACTATATCCTATATGTATACTTATCCTTAGGGACATCCCTAGACATACCTTAGAAATATCTCTAGGGATCTCACTAACGTTTTTGCATCCTAGTTTCAAAAGGTTGACTAAACATTTCCTCTGATACCAACTGTGGAGACCCGAAGCTTGACGTACAGGGACATTACATTACTTTTGAGGAATACTTAGTACATTAAAAACACACACACACACAAGGATCGTAATAGTTTAGTTTCTTTGGAAACTCGGAATATAATCTTCTAATCGTGGTGAAAGATCTTCAACATCTCCCATAAAGATCATCCTTTTTTTACCTAAAACCATTCTTTATATCCTGGGGAAAAGAAAACATAAAAGGGTGAGCTCAAATGCTCAATAAGGGTAAACAAAAGAAATATCAATCACATCATATTCATAAGAACATAACTTTTGCAAATCTTAACCTACAAAAGATATCATAATTTCATAACATGGGATAAATCATAGTAGTGAAATTTAATCCCAATAATCATAACATAAAACCTGAAACATTGTGGAATACACACATAATCACAGAGAATCATTTCTTATTATTCAAGACTCATTGACAAGAATATCTTAGTGGACAAAGTCCATTTCTGAACCATGTTCACTCCTCGTTTCAGTCTTGTTTCACTGAACCGGTTTAACCTGTCGTTCCAGCCATGTCTATCTCATGAGATATAAAATCTATACCCAATGCATTGGAGGGAGATATAGGTCCCACCCATCTCATAATGATACCATTATTATGTGTTCCACAAAATCATAAATCATACATAATTGCATAACCCATGTAATAAAAATGGGAATCTTAAACATCATGCCATCATAACATAATCCATATAAGATAAAAGGACATCATAAAAATAATTACATCATAACATAATCAAATCAATGTAAAAATAAGGATATAAACAGAACACTGTATTATCTTAGATGGAAAATAATTTTGATAAAACACTTAAACTCCATTCTTGAGGAAAATATCCTTTCTACTTCAAAAACCCTTTTCCTTTCTTAATATGTCATACAATTCTAAACTAAAATAAGTCGATTAAAAATAGACTTGAAAACATGTAAGGGAAGTTTCTTGGAAATAATGTTTTAAAAATCCATTCATGTCATATAAGTTAGAAAAAACATTCTTCGTACTTTTGTCGGAAAAGTCAAAAAAGTACCTCGTACGAAAAATGACAAAAGATTTCTTTCATATCTTTTACTAAAAACTCACCGAAGGGCTAAATATGATTTAAACAATTATAGGTGAATGGAAATAATATTACATATTGAGGAAACCTGGATGTGGATTATAAAATACACCCCAGTAAATGCCAAAGTATAAACAATCTCAGATTAAAATGAGATTGTGATATTTCCTTTACCTTGGGTCCGATTTTCTTTGTAAGTGTCCGAACCTCCCCTTCTTGGAAGCGCCTCTTTGAGTTTTCCTTTTAGGGCACTAAAATAAGTCTTTGAATAATACCCAGACCTCTAGGATGTTTTTAGGGAAGTGGAGAAGAGAATTTGGCAGGGGTTGGCCGAGCTTGAAGGCTCAAGGTGGTGTGAGGAAGAGAGGGAGGAGGATCCCTTTTATAAGGGAGGAGAGGGGCACCTTTGGAATAACTAAAAAATATTATTTTATTATAAAGCCAAATTAGGTTTTAAATAGCTCCAAATTGATTTATTTTGAATCTAAGGTGGGGATGGGTCGAAATACTCTCATCCAATATAATTTAGACAAGTTTAGGTCATTATATTAACCTTATGTTTTAGTTTTAACTCTTAGTTAATTAGATTGACATTTACCATATCACTTTGTATTTTTATATTATATAGTCAATAAACATACCATATACATCCATGTGACCCCCAAGTGGTCCATTAATGATACAAATATCATGATATAAGTATCTTGGCCGAACCTTAGATTTTTAGGAATAAAATAACAATCAATAATATAATATTTGTTTTAAAAACTATTTTATGTCAATTTTGACACTATTTAGTAATTGATTTTTTTGAAAATCATAACAGAATTATTATTTCCAAAAAATTTAATTAAATCAATAATAACATGTCATATTAACCTATAAAATTAGTGGAATTCATAAAAAGTCTCAAATTATATTTATTTTGGTATTTATAACATCAATTATGTCAATATTTCATTAATAAGATAATTACTGCATCATCATTGTGTCATAAATAAATTAAATTATTTAATGTCTAAAAATTAAAAATAAAATACCATTATGTAGGAAACATTTTTAGCTTTCTAATGATTATTTATAGTCGAATTTATATTATGTATTACCCTATATTAAAAATGATATACTTATTAAACATTGATTTTAGCTACTTTAACCCTTCTTTAAATAAATTAATAATAAATATCCTAATCTAATCCATGTGGGCATAAATAGTCATATTTTATTTCTAAAGTTATTTTTGGTCTAATTACACTTGTCCAATAGAATTAGGACATGTGTTAGGGTAATAATAATAACATTTTTACCCTTAATTACCCTATTTACTTTTAACCATTGTAAAAAAAAGTAAAAAGTTACTATTTACCAAAAATTATTTTCATCTCATTGAACCACATTTTACATACTGACATCAACCGTGACTCTCAGATTTTTGAAATTCCATTCACAGAAATGGTAAAATTATTTTTTATGAAAAATTCATTTTTTTAACTTCCACTTAGTTGTTTCACTATTCATCAAAAAATGAAAGTTTCTAGAAAAATACAAAAAATTAGGCTTAAGCTATATTTGATATTATGAACTCTAAAATGTTGTCTATTTTACCAAATTCAAAACATATCAGTTGCATTAATTAATATAAAAATTAATTCCCATCGTCAAAACAAATAGCGTGTTCTTAAGAGATAATAACTATCAAAAGATTGACACTTGTTTATGTCTGGTTTAAATGTGAAATTACATCCAATGACCAACATTGTATTAAATTGTAAAAATTTATTCTAAATATACATTAAAACCACTCAAATTAATAATTTATCACTATTAATTGTTTCGATTAAAAAAGTTGTTTTTAATTAAAATTTAGTAATTTTCACTATTCATCAGAAAATGAAAGTTATCCGAAAAGTACCAAAATTTCACCATAAGCTAATTTCGATATTCCGGATCCAAAAATTAAGTAAATTTTGAAAAATAAAATTTAAAAAATTTCAAAAAGTGGTTATTAATATTCATAACGGCTAGTTTTAATAATATTTTAATAGCATATCATTGTTTAGCGAAACTCGGTATTGCGTACAACAAACGCTATCGCGGAATGTTGCACTTACGTGTAATGCAAGCCAAGTCAGGGATGCGTGTTGTCCAAGAATCCTTCGTTGTTTCGTATAACATAATCCAACCATATTTCATTTATACATTGAATATATATATATATATATATACTCAATGTTGCGTAGAATAACAATTATCAAAATTGTGTATAACACGATCCAAGAATAGTGTTGTGTATACTGCAAGCTAATACGGTGTTGCGTATAGTGCAAGGTAATCTTGGTGTAGCATAAAACACAAGACATTAATGAAATTAAAAGAATATTTTTCATAAAATCTCGGGGTGTTACACTTGGTGTTCCACATTTACATATGGATAAGTGTATCACTAAGTGTTGAATCCTTTATTCATCTTTTTATTCTGTAGCCACCAATAATATTGATTTAAGTAATGATAATTCTAGATAAGTCTCTAATGCACTTAAAATTTTGAAGCATGAGACTCTCTCATAAATTCCACTTGAATTTATTTTGGAAAACAGACATTCCCAAGAATACAGAATATCAAATCCTCATTGACAACACAAACCGATCATGGGTCATGATCTAATACATGTTCCCTCGGGGTCAAGCCTTTAGGATAAAAAATATTCTTACCTTTCACTTGATATTGAAGTGATGTGTTCACTACTAAGGCTATATGACAGGTTTTCTCAAGACACTATAGGACATCTAGATACATCTAAAAAAATATTGATCATTGGCTATTTTCTAATAGATTCCAAAATTGCTTATATCTATATTTTTTGGATTATATAATTAGAAACTAAATTTTCATTTTTTTTCATATAAGTATTATCAAAGTCAAATGACTAAATATATTCAACCAATCATTGATGTATAAGGTTCAAATCATGATTTTGAGAATATGAATTTGAGTCTTTTATCATTGTATACAATGAAACATTCCCCCAATAAATATTATCATTAGAAAAATAAATAATGGAGCACAAATAATAACTTGATATCATATGTAAGGTAATTATGCTCATGTATTTTCAACTAGGCAGATCAGTATAATACAACCTATTCCCCATGCGTCAAAAATTCTCCAATCCTAACACGCGATGCATCAAAAAACAATATATAGCCATTTTTAGTCTTAGGTAAAATTATAACCAATGATGAGTTTATACATTCTTTTAACACATAAAATCAAATACCATAATCACCAAATCATATAAAGACAACACGTATCTTGGTCAACCTTATTAGGGGTACTGTAAATAATGACAAATCAAGGATAGAACACATATAAAAACAACTTAACCACAATATTCACTTTATATACAAACTTTTATTGGGGATTCTACTTGGAAAAAACTCTCTCAAAAACTCTGGACCTATAGATTAATATTATTTTTAGTTCATATGTCCTAGGAAGCAAACTTCATCATCCGAAAGTGAAATTTTGTAATATCATAATCAAATATATGATCTGTTTGTGTATTGAATGTGATGCAATTTTTTAATTGGATTATGTTGTGTTTGATAATACACTATGATATCATATATGAAAAGTTTAAAATTAATCTAGGTACTGTTGAAAAAAAATTCATTAATGGAATAAATACATTCAGTGCATTAGGTAGACCGAACAACATAAAAAAAATTGTTTTCAAAGAATACCTACTTTGTAATTTCACACAAGTTATATTGATGGACAACTACACACATGATGGTATCATAATATCAACTCAATATTTTAGAATAAACTACCTCATTAGAGTTATTTTAAGAGATCGTGTGTAGAAGAATGTAGGATTCATTTCTTATTTCTGATTATCCACACACATCATTATTGTTTTATCTTTCATATTAGCGAATCCAATTACTGAACCCCAAGGAGAATTATTCGATCATTCAAACCCAACATTTTATTTTTTCTCTAAATTCCTCTTGAGTTCGTAAATCTTAATATAATCTATCCTATTTGGAGGAATATAATATGATTCCACCCTTGGAAAAAGAAAAATTATGAACTCTGTAACTCTATATGGTGTAATTCCCTAAATTTAATGAGGAAATACATCTCTAAAATGACACACCACTAAAGAAATGCATTTTTATGTAGCCCTTTATCATCTAAGGAGATACATGCAATCTGGGATGACACACCTCCCAACCCATTATGCTTATGTCCAATATGACAATAAAGTACATTCCATTCACCCTTATGAATGTAGTTATCTCCCTTATAGGTTATAAAAGGAAAATTTTAAAAATAAAAGTAAATATGATTATTTTAGGTCCCTAATAAATCCATTATGAGAATTATATTTAATCTAATCATCTTGAGGATGAAAAGGTTATATATAAAATTGTAACCACTAATATCAAGGAGAAATTCCCTTTACTAATTCACACATTCCAATCTAATTCCCAATAGAGTTTCATGATCCATCACTCCAGTAAATTACTAAATCTCAATTCCTAGAATCATAATTAATTTCATAGATAAAAAATATTATGAAGAATATTCATCAAATGAGGATGATATTATAATCAAGTCTACTAAGATTATACCTTTCACTATAGATGGTCTAGGTTTGGAGTTTCATGTCATGGGTCTGCCTTCCTCAACCATGACCATATCATAGGTCAAATCTCTGGGTGGTAGTCCATATTATTTTCAGGCATGGAACTACTAATCCTACTCATGAGTCTGGATATGGGGAAAATACTCTCACTGGGAACTGGAGGAAAATTCCAAAAAAAATTTAAGATGACCCATTCTATCAAAAGGTCAACACTCTACTTGGTCTTCAATGAACTGGGGATTCATGTGAACTGGCATCCTTTGTTGATGACATACTACATAGCTAACAATGTGGTTACTCTTATTTCCACTCCCTAATGAGAAATGTCATGGTGAACATTTTATCCACTAAATGAATTGCTTCCCTATATAGGTGACAAATTACCTGACATTCTTATTCTCTTATGTTATTCTTAGATATAAGGGTCTGGTTTCCTATCTCAAATATCATTCTCAAGCATTATAAATTCCCATAGGAGCATATTTCATACTAGAGACTATCCTTTAATAACCTAGCTGTGGGTACCTCATCACCAATAATTAAATAAAAAATCATTAGAGTTACATTAATCAAGATGATTAGTCTACACCAGACAGAGTTCCCTACCCCAAATTAATAATCACCCTAGCACAATCAGATGTTAATATATATGGAAAAAACTGATCATAGAAAATATTATAGAAACATCTCTTAACCATAACATGATACAAATACACCCACATAAGGACATCCATAAATTATTGGATGATTGTCGATGCATATAAACAATGATATTCAAAATCCATTCCATAGAATACAACAAGTTCTCCAAGATTCACTATATATCCTCCTTCTATGGATTAGAATCATAAGTTCACCCGTACCTAGAGAAATTAAGAGTTTTATTCTTCTAAAACACCCAAGTCATATGTGACATAGTCAGTGAAGTTTGCAGAGCTACCTGCATTAATGGTACTAGCTCATGGAAACTCTCTTCATGCTTAGTGTTAGTAACCATTCCATGGTCAACAAGAGGAAAATCACATGTCCCTATAGGATATAACACTGATAGTTCAGGTCCAACCACTTTTACAGCATGTTTAACAACACTCTTATATCCTATTACCTACTGTCATTATGGATGCATATATCTATAATTCCATACACAATCCTTAAAATGAGATTTGTTAATTGAAATTGTTACAAATTCACATAAGACAGACTCATGATTTCCCACTAAAAAGGTTAGTTTAGGGACAATGTTACATGGTTCAAAATGGATTTTCTATTATATTCAGTGTGAACTACACGTTATAGAATAAAAATACTTTTATATTGTAATTGGAATCCCCATTTCATAGAAATCATTCCTCTTAAAATATAATGTTTATTATATTATATATAATGGTTTTGTAATGTGTTTATTAGATCCCATTCAATAATGGACTATAATTTAAATGTTATAAATGGTATTCCTTGACATAGAAACCAACCCATACATCCATCCTCAGGATGTAACAATATCATATAGAATTACTAAATTATATGCATCTCCATTACTTAAATATAAAAAAATATTTTAAAATTATAATTTTTGTCCATTTAATTAAAAACAAAATACATTTAAAAATATTTAAATAAACATTTGTAGATTAATCATGTTATAATTGGTTAGTTAAGGTTTAACCATAAATATATGTGGGAAAATATACTTATGTTAATGAAAACACATTATGTAATTAATTATCTTTCTTCTTTTTTGAAAATAAACATTATTACAAAAATAAATGTTGAAATAAAGGACCATAATATATACAATGGGTTATAAAATAATCATGTCATGGAATATGAATGTCGAATAAATTATAAAGTGAATATAATAATGCATGAACTAATATATCTAGGGCATACCATGAATAGGGTAGAAAATCTTCAAATCATAAAAAAATCTTAATTCATGTTCGTCACCTAATGATGAAATAGTGCAACTATAATAAGAAAAATATTGAATGGAATTTCCCATCTCTTTTAAAATATATTTTCCCCCAAAAATTCATTAGCTACTCCTAGTATAGGTTAATTACCATGTTTTGAAAAATCCTAGTCTCATGTCTACCAACCCAAATAGTAGTACAAATGATATAAAATCCCCTATGATAAAACAATGTAGTTTATTGGAGCAAATTCATTCATATGTAATTGATGTTGGTTGGCTATATTGCATCAAGTATATCTCAACATGCACCTATGGATAAAAAATTCTAGTAATTGACTCTAAAGTTACATTAAAGAGAATATACAACCATTATCATAGTGTAGAATAGCGGTGATACAAATAGTGAATATTTAGAAACAACATAATGATATTGTAAAACCATAAATAATAATATAGTGTGTGTAAAACATTAAGTATTAACAAATAAACATATGTTTTACATTTTGAAATATAAAATATGATGATTTCATGATTCTATAAAAATGGTTATCTAAGGGGAACAGGTTCATTTCCCTAGAAATATACACGCTTTTAAAAAAATATCTAAAATATTAAATGTAAAATCTCTAACAACATTAACATCACTATATGAGTCCTCTACATATATACTCTAACATAGAACTAATTATTAGGAGGAAATATTTATGTGCTCCCCCTTTTTCGTAGCTATATCCAAGAAGTCTGTTCAGGTACCAGTTAGTGTTCTATGATAGTTCATGCCATCATGTCCCATTACATTGTCATGTTATGGTGTTGGAGGTTCTTGGATGGGGTTTAGAGTCGTCTTGGAGGCGTTTGGTAGTTAAATACTAGATGCACGGTGAATATATGTTGTGAAAAGCTTACACATCATGTATGTGTGTTTTACAACTAATGAAGGCAGGTTCACAAGGTCTTACAAGCTATGTGGTCATTCAAGGTTAAAAATAAAAAGGTCATACATTTTTTTGTGAAAAATGAATCTTTTGAATCTTTTGACTTACGCATCATGTAATTATTACAAGATGTGAAAATTCTCTAGTTCTTAGTTTTAAATACTTGTCTTAGATAAATTTTCATTCAATTATCCACCTCCATTATCTCTAAATTTGGAAGAGTTCTAGGCACTACAAGGAGTTCATAAATCTATCTTACTTCATCTAGTATTGTTTGTTTTGATGGTTGATGATTTGCAATCTGTGTTAAGACCTTCCTATTTTCTTTGTTAGTTTCATTCAATTCTTCTACATAGATTTGATAGTGTGGTTTTTTTTGGGTTTTTTAGGGATGTATTTTTATGATCCATTAATGTGTTATAGGTTGAACCATGATTTCTCATAGTGTAGTCGAGGATAGTGGGGGTTTTTCCTCACTATTTGGTGTGCATCCATTTGACAAATCATCTTTGAGGTAGGGAATCCCCTGTTTCTATTTATTGTGTATTATTCAATATCTGTTTTCTTTTTTATCAGTGGATAATGTTTGTTTTGGATTAGTAAAAGATAAATAATCTTTTAAAATGAATTTGAATTGTGTAAAGTGGGGTTTTTTTAAGTTTTTATAGCTTTCTTATTATCTAGATGTTTTTATTGTATGGGATTCATGCCCAACCAAATTGTTTGATCATTTTGGGATTTGTTTTTTTGTTTTGATATGTTTTGTGACTAATGTGACAAAATTGATATAACACTAAAATGGAAATTTATTTGCCACTTATATTTGACTAATAGACTTTTTTCCCTAGGATTATGGCTTTTGTGATAACACCCATAAAATAAAGTGGAATGTAATAAAATACCCTATGAAAATATATTAAATTATCATGATTTGTTTTAGTGTGTGGTTGTTCTTTTGGGGAGGTGAGTGTTTTCTCCATTTTTTAGCCAGAGAGGTGGATTTTTTGTCTTTCTTTTGGGGAGGTGAGGTGGTTTGATTGGCCATAATTTGGGGGTGGCTAGGTGGATTGTTTTTCCTTGATTTTTGGGAAATTAGGTGGTTTTCTATCATGATTTTAGGGTGGTGTGGTTTATTTTCCAATTCTTTTTAGGTTTTGAGGTGGTTTATGATTCCATAAATTTGGGGAAGCGAGGTGGTGGTCATTTTTTTCTAGATACCTAGGTAGTTATAGAAAAATAATTTCTAATATTGATTGAAATGAAATGGGTTGTTTTCATGAATGGGATGTGACTTATTAATGAATAATTAAATAAATATTTCTGTTATTATTTTTGGTGAATGGAAAATAATGAAATGAATGGTATTATAAAATTAAATTGTACAGAAGTGTGAAATTGGGATTTTGTATTGTTTTTGTGTGTTTGGAATTTAGGGGTTGAAGAAAAAATGGCCATGTTCTTTAGAGTTTGGTTGTGAAACAATAGGTTAGGATTTTTGTTATGTGTGTGTATATATGTATATACTTGTATACTCTCTGTTATTTTGAAATGAACCTCAGCCACATCAAGAACTATGTGCTGACACATGAATTATAATGTGTGGGTGTTTTCCCTGATATCTAGTGAGGAGGACAGATGGTTGTGCACCCTCTTTTTCATGTTCTCTCTTCTTGGTGAGGTAAGTATTTCACAATATGTGATGGATAGTGTTTTTTTAGGGTATTATATTTTGTCTATGTTAGAATATGTTTTTTCGTTCATGATGTTATATAACAGGTCAAGTGGGGTGGCTTCTTATTGGGATAATTCATGATAGGATTAGGGCATGATGATGATGTCCAACATGTTCATGATACCCTACTACTATGGTTATTTTGGTGGGTGTGTTGTGGCGCATGAATTCTAGAGAAAGATGTGATGTTTCCATTCTTATCTGGTAGTAAGCCCATGTGTCATTAGGCAAGGAGTGTTGTCACCATTTGATTGTAGAAGTGTGGTATACGAAATATATGGGAGTTCTAGGAAGTATGATGTTAGGGTGTGAGAGCGGCATAACAGTCAAAATGTTTTGTGAACCCATTATTAATGGGATTCTTATTATATTAAATTACATTTCTTGTGTTTTTTTGAGTGTGTCTAGGTGAGGTTGGCATGGATATTTGACATGTTTCGTTTTTGTTGGTTCCATTGTTTCCCCATTGGTTAATTAGCATGCTTCCTTCACATGTTCTTGGGAGACTTCAATTATTCTACTGAGTATACATGTTTTCCCACACTATGTATGTAAAAAAAATTAAATTTGTAGGAGGATAATGTAGACTTTTTTGGACATTAATAGATTAGACCATTGGATTGATAATCTATGGCTTCTTTAGCTATGGTTTTTGGTATTTACTTTTTGAGACTTTTACTTGTTTAATTTCTATTTATATATGAATATGGCATGGTTTTGGTATTTTTATATATTATTTCGTGGAGTTTAATATGGATAATTTTTCATATCTCTAGATCATATTTACATTATATAGGGTAATTCCTCTGATTCAATGTATTTTTATACCCTAAGTGATAGTCTCTATATCAGGGCCTACTAGAGGCTTGGATAGGGGTATCATTATCTCTTTCCTCTCAATGTAGTATCTTTGGAGAGAGGGGGTCATGACACCCGGAACATGTTAAAACCTAGATGCCCTGGGAAAAATATATAACATAATTAAACCAAATTCATCCAATTGTTAAGCCTAACTTGATTCCATCAACAATATAAACACTCTTTCATTCCCTACATGGCTTAACTGAGGGTCAAAATACCAAAGTACATCTGGTTTTGTAATAAGGCCCACTAGCCAAAGAATAATATAAACTAGTTCAACAAATGATCTATAACAATATACTAGTTATTCAAGGTTCCCATGTCATATCTATGTTGGGTTCATTCTAAAAAATCCAAAAAAATAACCAATCACATAGACATATAAAGGTAACATTAAATAGACATAATCACCAACCCTGAATCACCCTAATGAATTTCCCCTTCCTTCAAACATTTAAAACATAAGGGATTCGCCATGCCAAGGAACTCCCATTAACTTTACAAAAAATTCAAGGTAAGATACTCACCACTATAAGAGTTTTTAATGGAATCCCAATTTAAGAATCCTTCAAACAGTTCTCAATAAACAATTTAGAGAAAAACTATTTCTAAAGGAATTAAACACTCTATTTCTAAACCTAAAAAACATTATGAATGTATTTTAAAACCAAAACACATTTTTAAATAATAAACCTTACATGAGTAAACACAAATCACTTGTAAGGTCTAACCAGGCCATTTTTCAAACACTTTTAATGCAAATTTTAATAATACAATTCCATACAATTAAATAATGAGAGTATTTCACTTCATTTCAAAATAAAATTCATTTCTAGAAATCATAAATCACTAATTAGCGTTAATGTATGTTCTTAAGGTATTAAATCAATGTTTCTTCAATTTAAAGGGTCAATTTAAAGGGTAACCAACCTCAAACGGGAGATAACCATGATGAAAGACCTCGACACTCAATGGTGTTGATGAATATATCTCCACAAATTCATTCAAATACACTTATATTTTCATATTTCCCTCTAAATGAGGTAATAAATTCAAGGGGGATAATTATATTCACACATAACTAGGTATATGTGTGAAACCATTAACTAATAGGGTAAAATAAACTAACCAGAAATGATTACAGGAAAACTAGAATGGTTTAAAACACTTTTCCATCAGCATCAAATGATGAAAAAGACATAATAAGTCTAGGAATACCATTTTCATTCAAAAAAAGAAGAAACAAAATCAGTTTAACACATAACCTCGGGATTGGATGAGAATACTGGGGTGATGGGGAAGAAAAAAATTCATGAAGAATGTATGATAAGGAAAGAAGAGTTTAAACCTTGAGGAATCGAGTTAAAATCGCAACAAAATTGGATGAAACTAGGGAGATGAGAGGAGGATAAGGAGTGAGAAAATCATGAATCCATTAAGAGTTCCATGGGGGTGTTCAATATGAGAATGGTGGGGATAATATTAGGTTTTTTAAATTTCTTTAATATAATTTTTTTAAAATATATGGTCATAGCTTTCCAAACTGTGTGCCAAACTGGATTCCTCTACTATGATCCTAGAGAACCCTACAATGGTGGGATGAAATGTTTGGAACATTGTACACCAACAATTCATTTTTATCTGTTAAAACTAAAGAAAATTTTGTCACATGGTTACCATAGTGTCGGGAAAACAATGATCCTTAATCGTGCGACATGCTTTGCATGCCCAAAAACTCCAATTTTAATATAAACACCCAAAAAGTGTAAAATTTCATAGTATCTCAAAAATATTTAAATTAATATAAATGTTTCATATTGGGGTATAAATATTTAGATATGATGTGATGGTGTGGAAACACTATCATTTGACCTTGGAATGTTACATTAGCCATGGAGACAAGATATGACCTGGTATTTTAGGGCTCCCATGATCTGATACAATGAACGAGAGTCTACCTGATGACTATGAGATGATGTATATTATGGGATACATAATTAATAGAGGTTCAAAATTCATGATTTATTATTGTAATGTTTGAATTGGGTGCTTTTTGGGAAATTAAAATGAATTACCTAAATGAACCATAATAACAATTATATTTTATTAGGTTTTATGTTTTACCAATGTTTTTTAGTGACAGATCATGTTCATCAACCATGTGCACATTAGGTAGTATATTTGAACAAGGATTATCTAGTATATCATTATAGGATCATACATTTGGAGGAGAATAAGGCATGTTTGTGATCATTATGATCTTTGTAGTAGAATATATGAGGGTATTAGGAGGAGAGGGTCTCTTATCTAGTGATGGAAAACTAGTTGCAGGAACTAGATTTTGTTATTGGGATCATACATACTCACGATGAGTTTGGGGTTTGGATAGATTTCTAGTGATTCATTTTGGTGGTGGATGTTGTATCTCGGTAATCCGGAGGGGGAGGGTATTTAGTGGGAAGAATTCCAAAAGGAATCTCAAGTGAATATCATATCATCAAAATTAACGGTATTAAAGAAGCAGAAGCTACATTCTCTTCAACTGGGATGTGTTTCTATGTGACATATTGGGATCATGTTCAAGGTTATTTTCTATTTAACCACTAGTATTTTATTATGCCGATTCCCATGCATGGAAACATGAAGAGGTACACCACCAACATATCTAGTATATGTTTACTCTATTCTTGTTGTTTATATATTTTTAGTTGAATACAAAGTAAAATTTTAGCAATATTATCCAATCATGAGGATGGATATTGTGAGAGGGGTTATAGTGGGGGTTCCTAGTGTAATATATTTTCTGATAGTAGTCATAGATGTTGGGGTCTTTATGTTTTTTTATTAAAGGGATCCAATTTCATCTTCCTACTTGATGTCTTTTTATGGATAATATAGCATGATTTTCTATAGATGTATTTTTATTCACAATCTATAATATCAGTGGTTATAGAAACAATAAAGATTAGTTCCTCATTAATCATAGTGTATTTGTTAGTTTGGATGTTCAATCCTAGTCATAGCAGCTATATAATCCACCACTATTCATTCAACAACTATGGTTAAATGGAGTTTATATAGTTCTTCCCTGTAGTGGCCTCCATTTTCAATGACCTATGCCAGAGTATGGCCATGTAGGTAGCCATCAGTAGTGAGGAAGAGGACCCAGGTCTGTAATGATTCATGTTGTCATGGTGGTGGTGATAGAGGGTTTAGAGATCATCAGAGATATTATTACCTGATCATCAACACTTTTTTCTGTCTTATTGAACTCAAGATCCTTACACTCCATTGTTTCAACCACCATTGTCTAGGTATTGGGAATTTACTTGGAGAGTCTCCTCATATATCTATTGTTGTCTATGGAATTTTAGTCATATCATTATTTTTTTATGTGTGTTTGGGGTGTAGGCTAGTGATGGGTTAGAATCAATTGATTGGGGATCTCGTCTTCCTATAGATACCGTGATAATATTACATACTTATTATTGATTTATTGTGATATTTACATTTGGTTTTTGATTTATTCTTGTGGAAGTATTAATTATGATTATTGTATCGTCAACATGATTTTGTTTTGGAAAACAAGGTTATCGAATGGGTAATAGGCATGTAGAGCCCCTAATTTACTTGACGGTGGAATCATCAGCAATTTATGTTGGCAGTGGGATTATTTATATAAACAAAGTTGTTAAGGAATTTCAAATATATTTCTCGAATAGGTTATGACACTAACCCCTTAACATGATTTCATGTTTTTTATATATTTACATATAAAATATTCTCCAATTTCAATTAATTCATATCAAGTTTAACTTATTGAGTTGTGGGAGTTGATAATTTAGATAGATGAATTAGTAAAAAATTGTTTTATCTGACCGAGTGTGTCCCCAGGGGGTCCTACCATGTCATAATCCTAGAATATAGTTATTAGTATGAGGGAGTGTATAGATTAATGAAGGAAGAATCATGTGAATTTTGGTGTAGGTATGACAACATTGAATTCATGGTTATTCCATTCAGTTCCATGAATTCTAGAGTTATGTTCATGGGGCCCATAAACTCCATCTTCTGTTGGTTCATGGACCACCTTGTTGTCAGGTTCATTGATGATATATTGATCTACTCAAAGCACAATAAATAACATGTAAATCATCTCAATGCAATTTTGTTGGTCCTGAGATGGAACCTGCTCTATGGAAATGTTTCAAATGAATGTTTATAATGCACGAGTTTCATTTCCTTTCACAAGTAGAGACCCAGAAGAGTGAGTTAGTTGACTAATCAACGTTCAAGTAAGTTGACTCATCGAAAAAACATAATAGTGTGGTAGACATGGGATGTTTCTTTGGTCCTTTCAGGATATTAACTAAGTTTTTATTTAATTTCTAATATATAATGGAGACATTGATATAATTTATGAGGAATAATTAATCATTCAACTATAATTATTAGGGTAATAATATTTTTTCAACTTGTAGGGGGGATTGATCAGTTCCTCAATGCATTAGTTTCTAGAAAAAGGGTTATTTTTTCTTTCTAATATTGGGATATGTATGAATGAAATAGAATGTAGTGTAATATTCAAGGTTAAGGATTAAATCACAACGAGTGTAAATAGTACACCCATGTTTCTGAGAAAGTGGTGGTTGTGTTTTCACTAAATTTGTGGAGACATTACCACCTTAGAGAACTCTTTCTGCTCTTTATTTATCATAATATACTGAGTTATATTTTTTCTCAATGCAACCTGAACCCTCTACAAAGATCCAAGAATAAGTTTCATTATTACTGTAACGTTTAAAACTCGTATACCTTAAAGAATTGTAATTTTTTGGATGAGACACTAAATATAAATTCTTTAAAATATGATTTTATATCATCTAAAGATTATTTGAGGGTGATAGAGTAGTTTTCATCTGTTCAACTAAAGTCATATGTTGTTAATGGAGTATTTTTTTTGTTTTATATAAGAGTTAAATATTCTATTATTTAATAGGTCAATGAGTCTCTGTGTTTGACTCAAAGGTAGAGGTGATTTACAAATATGTTTTCTATGGTAAAGCCTCATATGGAAGGTCAAAGTATAGTTAGATCCAAATATTGGTTATACAGAGATTAGTCATCATGTTGGTGATGTCTAATGTATTACTTCATGAGTTTCGTATAGCACCATTTTTTGTGCACCCATGAGTATCTAAGTTATATCAAGATATGATGGAATTTTTTTATCCCGTGATGAAATGTAAAGTGGAAGATATCATGGTTTGTTAACTTTTTTAAAAGTATGTAAAAGAATAACATTATATTCTTAACATTTTTTTGTAGACTTGGATGTCACTGAGGAGAAGTGAGAAAACATATCCTTGGATTTATTCAAAGAAATTCCCCTATATTTGTGAGGATATGGTTTATTAAGGGTAATCATAGATCATCTAAAGAATTCATATCTCATCCTACCAGTTAGATATCTGAGTTGAATGGATTTTTTGGAAAGGATGTTTTAGGATCAATTCATATATCTACATGGGTTCCTGTGCTCTATTATCTTGGATTGGGATACTCATTTTACCTCAAAATATTTCAATGGATTGTAACATTCCTTTTTCACTTAGTTTTTCATCAGCACTTCCTTCCACCCTCATAAAAATGGATATATAGAGCAGACTATCTAGATTTTGGAGGATATTTCAGGTGAATGCATCTGATATATTTACAATTGCTTGATAAAGAAATTTATATTGATTGAGTTTACTTATAAAAACATCAACAACTCATCCATTGGAAAATATCTATTTGAGGTGTAGTAAGAGAGACATTTTTGATCCCCATTATCTTGGACTGATGTTGGTGGGTCATTTATTCTAGAACTATTTGTGGTGTGAGGAATAATAGATAAGGTTTAGAATGTTTATGTGAGGATAAAAGAAGTATAGGAATGACAATAATATTATGTTGATCATAGTTGGAGACCCCTAGATTTTTAGGATGGATTCAAGTCCCCAGGTGTGTAGGTTGATTGTTAGGTTGAGTAAGATTTATCTCCATTTTTTCTAACATTTTGATGTGTTAGAGCATGTTTTCAAGGTGTTTAATTGGTTCGTTATCACACAACTTCTACAAAATATCAACAAAAACATCCACATGTCTTGACATCATCGATATCTTAAAAATGAATAAGATTCCAAACAATATGGATAGTTGGATATGAAAGATGAAATAATTTTCATGCAATAAAAAGTATTAATACAAGATCTTCAAGAGTAGGTTTTGAGTAGAATAACCATTACATTGGGTTGTGTGTTGTGTAGGCATGGTGGGTTGGTGGAGAGTACTAGATATTGTGAGACACATTTGAAAGCTGATTACCCTAAGATTTTATGAGTTTTTTCATCATTAGATTCATTATATAATGTGATGATTGAGTCTTGGTGATTATGACATATGTATTTTTACTTTGGGATAGTGTGTATTGTGGATTACAACACATAATGAAGGTAAAACCCCTTAATGATCAAGAAATTTTATGTTTATGAGACATTTGAGAACCATAAAGGTGACTCCCTATCACCAAAATAGGAAAATTTATTAATATGGTCGGTGTATTTCAATGATTTGTTTTATTGGGTAATTGTTCAGTGATGGTTGTGGTATTTGTTTTCTGCAGCTATATAGGGTGTGAAATAGTGGTGTGTATAGTTGTGTAGAAGAGATTTGTATTGATGAATGTGTGATATGTTGTAAGTGTTTCAATTATAATGATATCATAGAGGGGTATCTCATGGAATGGTGGTTTGGACCCCCGACCCCCAATATTATGTGTTATACATTCCATTTTGGTTAGAAAGGATGAGAATTATCTGAGTAGAATTTAATATAATGGTTTCAAACAACCTAAATATTCCTTTATAGTTTCTTAAGACATGGTGGTAATGATATGATGTTGGTTGTGTTATAGCGGTCATGATAGGGATTTAATACATTCTAGGGGTCACCGGGACTAGGAAGAGGGTGAGTTGTTTGCTGTTTTAGGATGGTCATGGTTAGACCTGGTCAGGTTGGTTCATCATTGTTGAATTAAAATACACCAAGATAAGGTAAAATCCTTGTCAATTTAATTTTAATGTAGACTCTTTTTGGAATTCACCCAATGTAACCCAAGAAGCTTAAAGAATCCTAGTGAAGGTAATTGTACTGATCATTGAATATTTAGGGACCCTTTATGTGAAATGGGTAGTTAAAGATCCTCATGTTAGAGCCTTGGTCATAGTGAGGATAAAATACAAATATTAATGTACCATGACATAGTAGTTGGTCATTCAAGATATTAATATAGGCACTGCAACATGTAATACACTATGGTCTAGGTCATAAATATAGTCAAACTAGGTTTTAAAGAACATGATTTTTGAGTATCTGGGTGCATAGGATTCTGCTCTCACTTTGACTGAGGAATCCACAACATGGTAGGGACCACTATAACATATTGGACCACAATGATATCTCATCTATAAAAAGAGGGCATATCCTACCCCATCTTGGTTTCATTTATTCTCCTTCTATCTTGGACCGACTCCAAACCCCATTGGTGATATTTTTCATCTATTTTGATGTTTTTAACCCTATAGATCATTTGATCATGTATTTTTGATCGATATATGATCTAATATCTTCACCATTTCCATTTTATTGATTTCATAATTTCAATGTTGTATTTCTAAATGGGAGTCCTTATTTTAGGTGTCATTTGAAATATGGAAGGGGGGATTGAAAAGTCTAGGATTTTGCAACATCTCTTTTGATATGGGTGTCATTTTTTTTCTTTCTTCTTAATTTTGAGAATTAATAATCTTTAAAGCATCAATAATGATATGGGTCCTTCATATCTCTCTTAATTATATTTACATGTAGAAATTGAATTATTTTTTCTTCCTTAGATAAAATGGTATGTATTTTCTTAATAATTATAATTAATTAGATTAATTGAAATTGAAGGTGATGGGAGGTATTACATCAGGTTTAAATGTTCTTATGATTAGTATCTATATGGTTTTTCATGCTTGTTATGTTTCCAATATTAACATATGTTCATATTGATTTGTTGATATGGTTTTTGAATTGATAAAATTCATAATGGTTATTTAAAAAAACACACCCCCATAGAAAAGGATAAAAACATATATCTAGCTAATTATTTCATTTTTCATGGAATCTCAAATTTGTGAGACAATACCCTTGAAAATAATGTGGTAATTGTGAGGAAATTCCACGATGAAACTGGATTATTTTATTATTGTTTGAGATGGTTGGTGGTTGTGATGTGGGAATTTAATGATGAAAGGTTTGTTGATATGAGATGGATGGGTTTTGTCTTGTGTTGGATTGTTTCCAAAAAGTTATGTAATTAACATGAAATGTTGACATGGGAATGAACATGAGAGGAAATTAATTTGGGGTAAATTAATTAGTGGATGGAATGGATATTTTATATAATTCATTTAAGTATGAAATGAATTGTCTTGGTAGAACAAGATGGTCTGTAAATTTGAAAATCACGAAATGGGTTGACTTGAAAAGGAAGATGGAATCTGGCTTATATGTGTAAATTTAATATTTGGTGTAGTGAATTTATAGTTTTAAATTATGGTATCTGATATTGTGTGACCTTGTTCTCATATGGTGAGATATACTGATACACTTGTTATGAACTGCTGGTCAGTTATTGTATGTCATATATGTATAATGTATTTTTATTTTATTTGTATGCACAATCCACCAAATTCATGTGTTTACATCGATACCCAATGTTTTTGGCTTCCATGTGTTTCTAAAAAACCTTCATGATGGAAAGGGTGGATTTCAAGATTCCACATAACCCCTCTATATATTTCTACCTTGTATGTGAAAATTCATACACATGGGTTTTGATAGAAATAAGTTGAAAGATTACTAAATGTGATATTTATGCTAGGATGAGGTGGTTCATACTAGAGTCGTGCCTAGTATGAGGTGGTCATAAAGACTGTGTTCATAAATTTCATGATATAATAAAATTCTGGTTATGTGGAAGTTGTTCTTAGGAGGATGTGGATGTTATCTAGTTTCACAGGTACTTTGGGGTTGGATTTTATGTGGTCTCTTGGGTTTCACTTAGTGGGATGTGATGTGGTTTCTTTGGTTTTCTCAGGTGTGGTTATTATGGATGGTATGGGAGAACAATTCCATATAATGTTGGTGAATGAGATCATAAAATCATATGGAATGATGTGTTGGATACCCTTTATTGATATGCTTCTAATTATGTTACTATTATTGGATAAATTATTTGTTGAGAATGCATTGGTGAGAATGATATTGGTTAGTTTACCCATTTAATGAATGTTGGTTCACCTAGTTTTCGACTATTGTGTTACTATTATCTTTCCACATGTGCATGAGGGACCACAAATATTATCTTACTGAGTATACATATTAGTCCCACACTAAACATATAAAAAATATTTCTCATGTTTCCAAGAGTACATTAGGGACCTCTATAGGCATTTCTAGACCATGTATTAGAGTTTTTGTCCTTTTCCTAAGGATTTATTTTAATATTCATTTGGATACTATTTTTATACATGTTTAAATTATGAATATATTATGATATGGTTTTCAGTTTTCCTTGAATTTTATTAGAGTGTGAGTTTCTTGGTTATTTCCATTCTATCTTCTAATAATTATTCTATATTACATGTAAATTTCTTAAATACATGATTTTTAATCCCTTGATGATAGTCTCCAACCAAGGGAATTTAGATAGTGATATATAGAAATTACTATGTATTTTTCTTCATTATTGACCCAGGAGGCGTACCTTTAAAGGGAGGATATCAGGAAAGAAAATACTAAATAAAGTGTAAAACCACATCAAAATTTATCAATTAAAATAAGGGAATCCAAAAAACACAACATAATGCAATTATTTACGAAAAAAATATATTTCTCAAATAGGAATCAAAAAATAAAAAATTTAAAAACCCATATCTCCACATAAATATCATTTATTATTTCCCTTTAAAATTTAAGGATCTTAAAAATAATAAAAAATATATCCATTAATAATCTATAATATCATCAATTAAAAGATAAATAAAAAAATTGTAGTTTATTTAAATTCCATCCATTTATCCATAAATTCATCCCCTATAAATTCAATCTAAACCAAAATACAATATAAGATAATGTTAAATACTAAATTATGATTTATATTCACCTGGGAAAAAATATCGTAATTCTATGGCCTAACCTCCCTCCTTGAATTATGATGTTGTGATAATAAAACCATCACTACATCACAATAATGTGTTATAATTGAATTTATATTATATTTAAAATCATCATGAAATAAGTTGTACAATATAATGATTATCACCTTCCATTATTAACAACAATTACAAAAAAATCACAATCATAGTAATCAATCACTTACTAAAATAACCCATTGTGATTACAATTTATTTTCATATAGAATTTCATCTCCAATTCAACTCTATACATCCTCTTTCTATAGCATCTAAAAATGGAGATGAAGGGTTAGGGGACTAAACATAAGAATATTATTGAGAAATTTTATCTTTCCAGGGAGATAGAGGGGGATTGTATCTCCATAGAGAACCTTTATGTAGCATTTACTTGAATACAATTTTTTTATTATATATATGTACCTAAGATATTCCAATTATGTTGATCTTTTTCTTTATTATTTTGTATGATCATGGCATAGTTTAGTTGTTTTTTACAGTTTTTATCATTTTTATGTTATTGTATATTATATTGTTCCTCATTTAATGCTAGAATTTATTTTAGAATTGGGTAATAATTATTTAGATGTTTTAGTATCCCTATCCTATGAAAAAAACTTTCTACTAATTGTTAATATTTGGAATGTAGGTTTTTGTTCTTGAGGTCATGTTTTCCTCAAGCTTAGACCCAGAAACCTGAGAAAAACTAGTTCATCATTTCATCCCATATATTAGTGGAACATTGTTTCAATATATGAATCCTTCTTTAATTTTGACTCTTAATGAAAATATTATATTTTATTCCTTTATTCATCTTCTAAAAAACAACATATTATAAGCAATTAAAAAAATAATTAAAAAAGTAAACTTTTCATTTGGATAACCATGTTGTATATCATAAAAATTAATTTGCAATAACTATATATAATGTAATTTTTTTCTTTGAAATTGATAGTACAATATGATCAAATTATGATAATATGAATCACCATTTTATTTTAAGGTAATAAAATATCTATTATAGTTTCATAATAATTTTATTCATTGTACAATGTTATTTCCCTCTTGATTTCTCTATATTTAAACCTTATTTTTTTCTCATCTTTCATTTTAAATCATAATCAAAATCTAAAAATTCTAATCCATGAGCCCCCTTAGTGGTTTTTTTGTTTTTAATAGATAAATATGTAAGAATAAATTAATCTAATATTTACAAAACAAAAAAAAATATTGAACATAAAAATAATAAAAATTATTATATAAAAAAATGGAAAAAAATCATGGTCATAATCTATCAAATAAAATGTTATTCTAAGTTAAAATAAATCACTTGAAACAATTACAAACATTTTAAATGGTGGTGCATTATCAATAAATATGTATATATAGTAAGGGTATGGTTCATAAAAGAACCAAAATAAAATATTGATCCTGAGAGTACTTCATTGATTAAAATTTTATGATTTTAAAAGTAATTTTATTTTTCATTAAATTAATGAACATACAATTTTAACCTAAAAAATATTCAATGGATGGTAAGTGTTAAGAATGTTCTATCTAGGATAAATAATTAATTGAAAATATATATATTAATGAATATAATATTGTCCTAGGAATATGGGAAAAATATATTATTGATCCAAATTTTATTTTTAAACCATTAAATTACCTTATTATTTTATTATGGTAAATTAAACATAATATTGAGTTACTTAAATCCATATTTAATAAAATAATTCTGTTATTAATTTAATGACCATGAATAATTTTATAACATCTAGTTTACATGTCAAATTATAAAGCATAGATATATTCATAACGATAATGAGAATTAAATTAGCTATTGTAATGAATGGAAAATGAACCTATAAAACAATGAAAATATTATTAAAAAGTTATAAATATATTTAGTCAATCACTCATTAAAAACATTCATTGAACAATATGTTTACTGAAATATGATTTGGTGATTAAACTTGATAAAATAATAAATTTCACTAAACTTGATGAAATACGAATTTTATTTAAAATCCCTTATAAAGTTCTAATTTATTCTAAAATAACTATTATTAAAACCTTCATATTATTAAATTTTACTCCAATAATTCATATATCAGCTCATATAATATGATTTTATTGTATTTATAAAATAATTTTGTTTAATAAATGCACAACATGGTTATATTCAACAAAACAAGTTATTTATTTCCTTAATTTCAACTCCCCATCCATGAATATTATTCCCATTTTTTTATAACATTTAAACTATTTCAAACATATAACTCCTAAAAGAAGAATTCGTGTGTTACACTACAATTTGTCATCAAAATGTTTTCCTTCAAACTTTTAATTATTGAATTAAAATTTTCATCATCCCCTTGATTCACAACAATAAAAATTTAGTAATTATATTTTATAAACCAAAAAAGGCCACTTGGACAATTGAAAAACTATATAATCACCTCAATATTATACTTTAAAATGGAATCCATACATATATAAACATTTATATTTTATACAAAAATAATTCTTTTTATATTCTCAACTAAAAATCAGATCCATGTCTGAAACAACTTCATCAAAAATATTTTAAACAACAAGGAATTATCTTTATTATATTAGTAATGCAGTAAAAAACTATGACATTTAATGTAGACAATTGACAAGGTTTTATAGTTAATTTTTCAACTATACTCAAATATTATAAAAAATGATCCAAATTCACTAACTTTCACCATTATCCTATGAAAAGTAAAAAATTGTTGGCATCTCCTTGAATAAAGTTTGATTTATTAACAAAACCATTTTCTACATCACTATTAAAGATAGAAGAAAATTATTAGAAAATTAGTGATCCATGTGGAGATTTCTTTGGACTTTCCATGATCACGCCAGAGTGGATAATGGTATTTGTTCATCCAATTTCAGATAAATTAAAGATAAATTAATATTATTGTTCCCCATGTAAGTAAATTAATATACACAAAAATATAGTTGGTAAGAAAACCTAGATTATGAGTTCTAAATTTTTGAATGCTTTTATATTATGAAAGACACGTAAATTAATTCATTTATGTCCAAAGATAATACTTTTATGTCTACATAGAGATATGTTTTAAAATATTTCAAAACCATATATCATACAAGAATAATTTAATTTGGATCATATTTTTTTTTATTTCTCCATGACAATTTAATCTAATCGGAATAATATTAAAGGGAAATATATAATGGGGAGAATCTTAAGATTACTCAGATATATAAAATTAATTGTGAGTTAGCTTGTTTTTGTAAGATGATTTATCATAGGCACATAAAATGTTGAAATAAGTCAGATAACATGGATTATAAATTTCAGTTACGTATATGATCACCTATGTAAATATTTTTTATATTATGAAGGATTGGTTAAGGGTATTGTGAATGGAGTGAATATGTGAGGTTATAAAAAATAGAAGGTCAAGGTAAAGACTATGATAATTATATGTGCAGATTCGATTGTCCATATTTTATGATAGATTATATTGGCATATGGAAATATTCTCAAGGAATTATTTCATTAATATGTATTTATGTAGTTGTAACCCATGATATGCGAACAAATATATGTTTCCTTTTTGTACCTTAAGGTGGAATTTAAACCACATGTGATAAAATATATATAGGATCAGATGATTTTAACCACATACTATATAGACATCCCTATGAAAAACGAAGACACAATGAGAGATATACAGATAATTCTATGAGTTTTACAAGATCGCAACTAGATAGTTTCATGATCAAGAAGTTTTTTCATGGATGACATATTTTCACTAGAATTCTACATTTTATGTGCTAGAGAGAAAAACCATTATTGGTGTATATATCATTATCATGTGAATATTGAATTTTTCAGTAAATGGTGTTGTGAATTCCTTATTAAAGTGGAGTAGAAATCTCTCATAATTTTAATTATCCTGAATTTTGAGGGATAGTGTGACTGATCCAAATTATACATAATGTATTCATGTTTTAGTAATTTTGGTGAAAATGTGCATTCTAATGAATTTTTTTATTTTATCCCACTATGGGTGAACCATCTAAAATACCTTATTCATCATTCATTGATCATTTCATATTTAAGAGAAAGTAAATGGGAATTTTATGTATTACTTGTGGAAATAGAAAAATATTATTAGTTAAAGAATTTTTATTTACTTTAATACCAAGATTCACCTCCCCCTCCCACTCTTTGAGATTTATCCTCTATAAGGATAGATTAAGGGGAATAAAAGTGGTTTTAATTATTTTTCACTATTAGAATAATAGAAACAATTTTCATCCATAAACGCAAACCCATATTTGAAGGTTGTAATTTTTATTTTTTGAAAATTTTTTATGAAACATTAGTTTAAATCCTTCTTATTCAATGTTTAAGAGGTGTATATTTATAGAATCACTACTAATATTAAATGTAGAGCTCAAATTGAGAGGGATGATAGAGAAATGGATGAATATTTCAAATCCAAAAATACCTTGGGAATTCTACTTTCAATTCCCATTTTTAAAATTGGAATATCATATAAAAATTTCTCCTATTATTTGGGAATTTGTTTTTAATATTAATGAATTGGTTTTGAAGGATCTGGAGGAGAATTCAGGATATGTGTAACAAATATAATTATTTTATAAAAAACATAAATGGCACATTTTATTCCTTTTTTCATCATCTCAATATTATTATCGACAATATGAGAGGTTTCGATGAATATCTGAAAGACATGAAGATCATGAATATTATCATAGAAAAATCCCTCCATGTTTCAATGATCAATTTTCAGTTCTAGGTAAAAATTAATGACATGATATTTCAATCAATAGTTTTCATGGTACTCTTGAGGATTATAAGATGAGAAATGTTGATAATGAGTAAATAATGATGGAAAATACTTGAGTGATTTCCTATAATTTAACTAATAAGATATCAATCAAGGAGAATCCACAATTTTATGATGTTGATAAGGTTATTTCAATACTAATTTCTATTATTAATAGAGGAAGAGGAATGTTTAAGGATAATATTCCCATTGTTTTCATAAAATGTGGAAATTTGGGACATCATGTGTATAAAATCACAAAAATCAATAAAGGTAATTATGATAATGAAAAATAATACATGATGATCAATTTTTTTTTCCAATTATCCTCAATTGAGGACCTTTGAAATGAATATTTTCATTTATAAAGAAGAACGTATTTCAAGACAAAGGGAAGTTAAATTAGTTTTAAATTGTATGTATGGAGGAGTACTAATGGTTATTGAAAATATCCCATGAAATACTGCTTTATATTATGAGAATGAAGGTGTTTTTAAGGGGTTATCTATAATAAGAACACGAGGAATCCCTTTGAATCCTAGGGATTGTAGGATGAATATTTAAAATTAAAATGTAGTGGTTCGTGATTATAATCTCAAATGAAACAATAAAAATAACAAAAGATATAGTTTAAGTATAAATTTAAAAAAAATCAACTATGTAAGTTCATGAAATGTGAGGAACTAAAAATTACTAAAATAAGAAATTGAATAAGAAACCTAAATCATAGATTCTTTAGATAAAATAATCAATGAAAGATTATATATAATCAAGAATATTGAATAATAAGTTATAAACATGAATTGAATGTGTAAAACTAAGATTGATTTTATCCACCTGGAATTGTGATAGAAAATGTAGTCATCATATTTATGTGAAGATAAATGGGTTCTTAAGTAAGAACACATACATACTTCTTATGTTAAAATATTCAATGATTATGGAAAAATACAATTTTAAATAAATCCCCAAGCTCTATTTATCAAAATGATATTAGGCCTTAATAAATCTATAAAATCATTTAAGTAATTTTCAAAAAATAATACTAATCACAAAATACATATATGTTTTATTGCATAAATTTAGGTCACAGATACTATTTGAGTTTTATTTCTTGGAATTCCTTTATGGAGAAAAATAACTAAACATCAAAGTGTATTATTAATAATTATTTTTATTTAAGTGGATATTATTTGTGTGAATTATTTTGGAACTAGTTAATAAATTTCACATCAGTAACCCAACAAATTTCATAAATTAATCACCAATTGTATGAAAGAAAAATATAGAATCATCCTCTAAAATCATAGAGAATTAAAATATATTTTTTTTCTGAATGATGAAGAAGGGTTTATGGATCCAACTTGTTTTCAGCCACATTCATCACCAAAAAGTGTAATGAAATTAATTTTGAATAAGGCAACAATTATTGATATTTTTTTAGGTAAATGGTTAACCCAATATTGTGGATAGTGGATAGTGGATTAACAACACATGTGACATGAAACCGAGGCCCCTTGTGAATTTCATTGATATAAAGGTAGTTAAATTGATTTTACAATAATGAGGTCCCTAATATTATTGGTTTTATAGAGTCCAAGATTAATGTAAAATATAAATAGTAGATAGATGTTCATATATTTATTTGGTTATGTCATAATCCCCTAAAATTCATTTATTTATGTGACTAGGAACAAGTGGTTGAGTTCAGCCAAAATGTATATAGTAAAAAAATTATTGTTTCTATACCCTAAAGGGAAAAATAATCAAGGGGAATCTTCATCTAGTAAAAGTGAAAATATTTCTTCATGATATCCAAGGAGGAAGTGAAAATGATAAGGTATAAATGGATTTTCCATTTATTCTAACAACATTGGATATATTTTATAACAGAAATAAACACATAATATTACCAACCTTATTTTTTATCACACTAAAATATTTCATTTACATCAAATATGGAAGATTATATATAAAACTGAAAAGTCAAATAATTTGATCGAATAAATGTTTCTTGATATTATATGTCTAGATTTTTTTATGATAATCTCACACGAATCAATAGATAGATTAAGAAACTATGTGTTTATTTTTATTTATTTCAGAAAAATGAAATGGATTATGACTGTCGCATATAATACCAACATGTAAAGATGTTACAATATATATTGGAGAGGAGCTTAAAATTTTTTTCTTTTAAAGATATAAATTTTTTAACAAGATATTGGAGTAAAATTTAAAATCATCAATTTAATGAATATTTATAGAAATATGTAATTCAAAATCACACTTCAAATTTTATAACACCCCAAAAAATAGGGTAGTAGAAATATTAAATTTCATAATATAAATATATATCTTGAAGAATGTTTACTGAGATCACTATTCTGGAAATGTACGAGAATTAAGTTGTCCATAACATGGTTTAAATCTATAATATAGATTTTCTGTGTCAAATTTTAAGGACAACTCCATAAAAAATATGGTATGGAACAAAAACTATACTCATATACATCCAGAAATTTTGATGTATATGATTTATACTCAATAAAGAGAAGAGAATAAAATATTAATATCATATATATTAAAGAATATTCCAGGGATAGTCATCAAAGATTAAATATTATGTGTATTACAACAAGTTCTTTGAAAAATAATTTTTAAATCAATGATATCATGGAAGTTAAAGGATAAAAAATGATAGCTATATATGAATAAATTTCTCATGATAACAATAACTTTTTTTAATAAGATGGTGATGAAGAAGAATAAGATACGATGAATGTTATATGTAATAAATTGAAATCCAATTAAGAGTGAAACTGTTAATAATGTGTTAAAATTTGGATAGGTTATAGAATAGAAGTGAGTAGGGATGAAATAATTGAATGAATCATTATTAGAGACCATAAATCCCTTATACAAACCATATGAATGATGATTTTAAATCTTGTGTCATTACTATCATTAGAGGAAGTAATAAAATTTAATAAATAAGAAAATAATTATAGCTTGGTAATGGCTAGTGATGAGGAGCTTCCCATGTAGATAAAAGAAAAACAAGGTATGTTTTTTCAACCCCAAGCGATAATAATTACATCTAAACCATGTGGTTCTTTCAAAATAAAAATAATGTATATTGAATGGTGATTTGTAAAAAATACTTCTTGTGAGTATGTGGTATTATCAAATAAAAGTAATTCACATTGACGAGACATTTTCACCTATAAAATAAATAAAAACTATCCAATTATAATTGTACAAGATCATTCAAAAGTGTTTAAAAATATATTAAACTTATGGTAAATCATCCTTCTTGAATGGTGTCTATTAAGAAGAGTTATAAAATAAGAAAATGGGTGTGTCTCTTATTAATGACATTAATGGAAAATTATTCAGATATAATAATGATTTTTATAGCTTCAAACAAGCACTGAGGGTTAAATTACAAGATAAATCAATGTTTAATGAAGTTAGCCTTCAATAGGCTATGATTTCATTACAACCTCTATATAAATATAGAAAATTAGTAGTGATTGATAGTTCTTATCTATGTTAATGAAATATTTTTTGGATGTTGATATGATAAGAAATGCATATTGTTTTTAGAACTCCTGAGGTGAGAATTATATATGTATCTAATTCATAAGATTTTATTTTTACTTTATATTTAGGATTCTAAAAATAGTGGATGGTATATTTATCTACTAAAATAAAAATTACTATAGAGTTTTTAGATGGTTTTATATGTCAGATACAAATCTCATGGTTTCCCTAGTGGATACAATAATAATATTATAAATGTATAAGATAAAAAATAAGGCCAATGTGATTTCATATTGAAAAATCATTCAAAGTTTATTATATTTGACTACCACTCAATTAGATAGTCTATTATCCACTTTTCAAGTCTCTCATTTTCATAGTGATACTAATGAAAGATGAATGAAGGATAAGAAAATAATACTTTGATATATCTACCACATTAAATATTATTGGTTACTAAATCACAATGATTGATAGATGAATTTTATAGAATGTACTGATTTGTTTTAGGATGGGTTAGTATATAACCAAAAATCAACATTATGTAATTTTTTTATCTTGGGATATCATATATATCATGGAAAATAAAAATATAGAATTGTATTTTACTAATCACAATAGAGTTGGAGTATATTATTGCTATTCAAATGTGACCCCATTTGTAGAGTATGAAACCAAAACATAATTATGTGTGTGTAGAAGTGATATTTCTTATTCTAATTATCTGTTATAATTTAAGTTAAATAAATCATAGAAAAAATTGTATCCAAAAATCATAGACCATGAACATTGATAAAATTTCCACTTAATAAAGTAGAATGTGGAGCAAGGAATTCAGGTTTTAGGATATATTTAAAATCAATATGATGTTACAGATATCATGATAAATGAAATACAAAAAAACTTGTGTTTGAGAATCATCATAGTCTCTATGATTCCAATAGTCTCTGTTATCCTAGTTTATTCTACGATGGTCCCTGACTACCCATAGATTGTTCCTTTAGAAGGTATGTTTATCACCTTTATTTTTTGGTCATCTAACCCTCTATTAGGAACATTTTTAAGAAGTGACCTCTTTTGGTTAATTAAAAATGGGTATAAATTTTAAATTCTGTTAATATGGGGGAGAAGTGATTGAAAGGGGAATATTATATCAATAGTAATTACAGGATAGATGTGTAATGTGGTTATTGACTAGATTAAATGGTGCTTTTGAAATAAATTTTATTTTATTCTTCTTTTTCACATTGATCATGGCTTATGTGGGAATAGAATTGATTATTAGTGGATCATTTACACCGATCTTGAAAAGTGGTCTCCTTCCAAAATGAATGAATTTACTCTTGGTGCATTTAATGTATATACAATAATCACATTACAGGAGTATTCTGGAATATTGATTATGAAACATGGTTTTATTTATGATAGAATTGATGAAATCGCAAGTTAAAGATGACAAAAGAGATGAATGGATATGTGGTGATCCATGTAATGGTTTCTTGAGAATTTATTCTATCATACAAAAGATTATGAATTTATGTTTTTTTCCATTTTTATAGAAATAAAAAGATTCATTTATCTTACGCATTTCAATATATGTCAATTTATTCACACTATAACATAATTATTTTATGAGTAACAAGATAAAAAGTGTAAAATTTTAAAGGAAATTTATCTCATACAGGAAATATAATTAAATTAATAAATTCTATAATATAATTAGTTTAAAAATTAATATATGATGAATTAAAATTTGAAGTATACATTTTCCTTATAAATGTATTCTATTTTTACATCTTAAGGTATTAGTAATTTCTATATTATAATTACATCTATGGGACCAAACCATAAAGAATAATATCTTATGAGGAGTTTTATAAGATAAATTAGATACAGACAATGAGTTATGAGTTGTCAAATTATAGTAACATCATTTATCATACACTATTAGGATATTCCACTATGTAAGAAGTAGTGTATCAAAATTTTGGATATGTGGATGACCAGCTACATAAATATTATACTCTTTTGGAGGTAAATCTATGGTATTGGTGAATGGAGTGAGTGTGTTTGGTTATCCTTAAATGGATGGTAATGATGAATAATATGATAATTATGGGTGCACTTTCAGTTTTCCATATTTTATTGATGATCATGTTAGAAGATGAGGACTCGTTCAGGGAGTTATTAATTTTAGAAATATCCATACATTTATATTAATAAATAAATGGTAAAATTTATAACTCATTTATATCTATTGATGTTTTAGTTACATTACATGTCATAACAGAAATATATGTTAATAATATCACAATCACATGATAGAAACAAATCACTAGGAAGAATGGAGACATAAAGAGAGACCTGGTATAATTCTGGTGGGTTTTTATTTCTCCTCACCATGGATGATGTTCGAATAAGGTTTTATAATGGGGATTTATATTATCCACAGAAGTCTCCATTCTATGTATTGATGGGAAAAAAAATTCCAGTGTATACATAATTTTTATTTGAATAAGGAAAGATTTAGAACATGATTAGTGAGTTCCTTGTTGATGTAAATTAGTGAGTTCTCCAAATATTTTTGTTGTAGACAAATATTTTCAACGAAGCATTTCAAACGTATAGATAATGTGGCGATATATTAGTTAATTTAGTGAGAAATTTCATTTTTATGAATTATCCATTGAAATATCTCAATAAGTGTATCCCATGTAATGTAAATTATATTTTTTACTATAATAAATTATTTTTGAGACAAAAAAGTGATAATATTGATGTGATCGTCAAGGAGAAATAAAAACATCCCCATTCAATTAATATTTCTTTTTTAACATTAATACCCCTCCTCCCACACATGAAATCATGGTGTTATCCTCTATATGGATCTTACAAAAAAATTCCAATTTAGGAAGAAATAAATTTTATAAAAATTGAAACCAATTTTAAAAATTCATTGATTTATCACCATTCAATAATTCTCAGTAACAAAACGTACCAAATATTCCTACATATAATCCTCAATCACATTATCAAAATCATTTTTGAATTTTGATAATGATATTGTAAAAAGGTTTTTCGTGTATGTTGGGTATAATATAGTCATATTTTCTTAGAAATATTATATTTTCCTTCATATATAATTTGTATGATATGTTGAAACTCAATATAGTGAAAGTAAATGAATTTTCTACCTTTTTTAATATAGTAAAACATGATAAATTAATATAATCAAATAAATAAAATTTTATTTATTCATTTGTTTTGGTCTATTTACATCGATAATTGATAATATATTACTTAGATTATTTAAGATTGAAATTCATCAGGTCTGATGAATATAATTTATTTAATGGGAAAATTGGTTTTGTTACAAGGATAAGGGTGAAAACACAAAAAATAGTGGGTAAATTATGGTTTCAATATTTTCCTTTTCTAACAAGAGGTTTCCCATTTTTATCATTGAAATATGAAGATGAAAATTTCAATAAATCATATATTCGTCAAAATATGAAAATAAAAGCACATGGATATAATTAATTTTCATGAGTAAAAAAATAAGTAAATTTAACACTCTAAGAGTTCAGAATATATTTATATTTAATAAATAAATTTGATATATAGTTTTTGAATCACTAAAAAATGAAATTATTTAATTTATTATAATAAATTATAAAAGTAACAAATTTATAAAGTATTAAATTGAAATAAAATTTAAAAAATTAATATATATTTCATATATAAAATACTATTGATCTTAAAGATCTCTTTTAAAATATTATTTTTTTTGTAATTTTTATCTTATACATTTTTTAAAAAATTTAATTTAAAAAATCAAAAAAAATATGAAATATTTATGTTTTTAATTATATATAATATTAATTCATTTGTTATCATTTGTTTAGAAATGAAAAAAAAAATTAATTTGAAGGTAAAGAATCTTTTTTTTTAGAAAAAATAAATTTTATCTATATTATGAAATTTTAACATAATAAATTATAATAATCAGTATTGATGATTTATTTTGAATAAATTTATATAGAATGAATTCATTATAATGTTTTAACTTTAATTTGATTTTTTTTACTATGATTGGAATGAGAATACATTATGTCTTATTCATAAACAATTTTTTTTTTAAAAATAATATTTATTACATTTCTTGTTTTTATTTTAAAATTAATTTCTAACAATTATTAAAATTAAATTTTATAAAAATATTAGCATATTTTGGATCATTATTTTAAAAAATTTATTTAATAAAAGTTCATTTTTTATCATAATAAAAAGTAACTATAATGAAAATTTTGTTACTATAGGGATGGTTAAGGAGAGATAACAAAAAAGATAAACCAAAATATTAGGATTAAATTATTAATTAAAATTCGATTATTTGAAGATATTTCAATCATAAATTATCTTATCTTAACAAAAATTCACTTGGTTTCATTTTCACTTTAATATTTCTCTATTAAATTTTAATGTTTTAAATACTTTCAAGAGATCACCCATCCTTACTTATTAATGCTCACATCCCCTCATTGCTTATTTATACACATATAGATATATATATTGGCATATAAATACCTAAATATCTTTATAACGTCTATTAACACTTAATATACTATATTTTATTCCTAAAATACCATCTTTCTATGGATTATGTTATAATACAGATGAAAATTCTCATGGAAGGGGTAATTTTATTTATAGATCTATTACAATTTTCATTCATTAATAACCTCCTACAGATATTATAAAACTATATTAACATGATTATACAAGTATAATTACTATACTAAAAAAATTATTCTAATGTTACATCCATTTTCAATCTTCATTTCATCCTATGGTAAATAATAGCTTTGTCTATATGTATGTGCTTACTACCACCTCCAGGAAGCGATGTGATATGTTTATCATAACCACCAAAAATGGATGGTAATATTACAAGAAATAATGAATATATGTTAAATTATCTATGATTATTATTTTTTCATGTTATATTTTTATTTAACTTTATTTATTTCAATTCTTTGAAAATTTAATGCATTAATCATGAGTACGTATGCACTACAGTCACTATAAAGTGGTGTAATTATTTTTGTATCACCGCATTCTATGAATGGTTATAAAAATATGTAATGAATAAAAATTATAAATAAAAATTAATTAATATTCTTTATATTTTGAAACTATTACCCTAATTCTAGGAATGGAACCTACAAACTGAAACATACATAAAAAATAGACCAGTTTTCAAATAAATATTTATTTTAACAATAAATTATTAGAAAATTGGGTAATTTAAAATTATATGGGATTTTTTGTTTTTTATGATATGTATAAATATTATCCTATAATATATTTTTTATAAACCAAAATTTATTACATTGTAACATTGTAGAATAATCAAATACATTCAGGACCTGAGGTAAGGGTTTATGTTGTAATCTAGATTTCAATTGGGATTTTTATGCTTGAATATACCTTATAGTAGTTATATGATAATTATCACTAAAATTTATTATATTTTCTTATAATATATTCTATATTAATTTCATATTTCCTTTTTATTCCACTTTATTTGGTACTTAAAATGACCAAGAATTGTTTTTTTATGAAATGTTAACCTTATTTTTTTCCTTAATCAATAAAATTTTTCATTCATGCCCATGTTCTATAAATAAAATCTGGATTTTAATTTTCAATTATATCCCGATTATTTTAATTAATTTTAAGAAATATTTTGATTTATTTTCTATTTATTAAAATATAAATTTTACAATGGTTCCCGAATATGAAATTTATGATGTTTTACAAAAAATGTAGAAGTAGTCATTATTTTAACTTTTACCACATGAATGAATTATACTGACATCATGAACATTGTTTTATTTGTATATTTCTTGTAATATTTCTATGGTTATATAATAAAATAATTATTATAAAATTTTGATCGTTTTTTAATATTTTTTTAAACACATGAGATATTTTTCTAGTTTTTTTCAAAATATTTTAAATTCAAACTAAAATGATTTTTTCATCTACATCAACATCCTTTGATTTTTATTAATCTAGACTAGGGTTATTATATCATGATAATATATAGTAATTTCCCTAGAAGGAAAATTATGATGATTTTTTCAGGATGATTCCATTAAATCCATTTTTCCCCTAAGTTAATTATTCTAAAATGAAATGCTGAATGTTTTTTTAATCTTATCACACACATTTGTATGGGTTTCATTAATTGATGGGTGGGTTTTTTAAGTAACTCTAGTTATTTTTGTAATTGTTTATATCTAATTATATAACAAGAATAAGTTGAGTAGTGAACCCATTTTATGAATCAAAATATGATGGTGAGTGAATCTAATCCTTTACGGGACTTTGTTCACTATGCGTTGATGGTATTAAAAGTGATCATTATCCAATGAAATAATTATATGTTATTATGATCATTCCACTAGTCCTATTACATGATCATATTCTTATGATATTCTCTAATGGAATATCATTGATTAATGTTGATTCCTCTCTCTTAGAAATCAGGTTTTTTGAAATACTAAATCTATATTTTGTGACACATGATTTATTATCTTTGATAGATTATGTATGAACATTAAATAATATAATGATACTATAATACCTATATGATTATACTATGACTTTATATGATCATAAATTGATATCTAACATGTTTACCCATATTGAGCATATAATCTCACCATTTCTGAAGTTTTCCATTTTCCTCAAGCTATGAAATAAGTATTTATGTAAGACACAACTATGAATAGTACAATGAGAGAACAACAGTAATGGTTATTTTGAGTATATTTAATGAAATATGGTGGTTATTATTCAAGTATCAAGATATACTAGACCAATATAGTTATAAAACATTTAAAATTGTAAATATTATTAAAAACTCTTCTAAAATGATTCAATATTTATTTATTTTATGACCAAGAAACCTAAGTTTGTATCCGAGTAGGTTAGACTTATTTTTGTTGATTTATTATGAAAAATATAGCGATATAACATCATAAATTTTATGATTAAATAAAATTATAATAGGGAAATCCTAAATGTGTCATAAGATGATAATGAATTGTGATACTTGATGATATCATAGTAAGTAAATTCATAAATATATGATAAATCACTATAATTATTGTATCTTGATGATTACAATATGATTTTTTATTTTAGTTAGTGGATATAACTAGGATGGATTGTGAAAACAATAAATGTGAAAGAATAGTCCATGAGAAAACGATCATAAAGTCATAAAATTAGAAAACGTGTATGAGAAATTGATCATAAAATCTATAAATAGTCCATTCATATTAAATATCATCATCTTAAATCAGGGAATAAATAATGATAGTTAATAATAAATGAATCATAAGAAAATTAATGAACATGATCCATGATGGTATAAGGAATGGAATTTTTTTCATGAACTTAAGCATAGAAAATGACTTCATATTAGCTAATGGTCACTTCTATGAATATCATAGTGGAAAATACCTTTATTGAATAATGTTAACTCTCTATTCAAGCCCTATATTACTCAACCGAGTTTACTACATGTTCCATCCTAATAGTAATGAATTGATTTCAATTCCCATTCTAATCATATATATCTCATGAGATATAAATCATTACCCAATGCAATAGAGTGAGACATAGGTCCCACCAACATCATAATGAGAACCATATTTATTTGTTCCAAAATTTAAAAACCATCACTATATTATAACCCATTAAATGATATGGTATCATAAAAATTCCATCACATCATAACCATCGTAAAAGAGATATGTTTTATAATCATATCAACATTTCATATCCCATTATAAGATGTGGGTTACATTAGAATATAACCCATGTAAGGGAAAAATATTGATAAACATTATTCCAACCAAATATAAACCATTTAGAGAAACAATATGAATTGTGATGTTTGATAATATCCCATGTAATGCATTATTAACACCAAAATCATCCATCTTATATAGAAATTATTTTTTAAATGACCATTAAAACATCTCTTGAGGAAAAAAACCTATCAAATTAATTTTTTTTTAAAAAAATAACTTCTTTGAGAACCTTTTTTTGAAAATAAATTTTAAAAATTACAAAAATCTGTGAAAAAATTTCTACTCATTAAATCACAATAGTACTTGCATGTCGTACACATAAAAATGAAGGTTATTTTCACATTTTTAGTAAAAACCCAAAATTCATTGTCTTAAAAAATACATGAATATTACGTCCAAAATTTATTTTAAAAAGAAAAAAATTGAAACAAAAATGCCATTTAAAAATAATAAAATGGAAACAAATAATTTTTTAAAACATTTTTAGAAAACATGGTTTTGAAATAAAAGCAATTTTTGATCGAATAGAGAAATAAAGTGTAATTTTATTGATAACATATTCATATGTTTCTTAAGTAAAAAAAGAGTGAAAATAAATCATACCATTATATAATGATATAGGTAATAACAAAATGAGAAGATAATTCAAGACAATTATTAACATATTGATTGTAATATTTCATCAATGAAATCATAATCATAAAAAATCATAATAAATGATGATATTGTAGAAATAATCTCATACTACTTTGGAAACATTGAATTATGATAAAAATGAGAGAGAAAAATTATATAATGCTTAAAATACCATAAACGGTAATGGATTAAATTTATAACATGTGTAATGGGAATTACATATTCCACAAATAAGAATATAGTTTCATAACATTACATGTATCTCAAAGAAAAAAATTGAAAAAACATTTTCATACCAATTTGGTATCTTTTAGACCACAATCCCCATAAAATGTGATATGAATATTAATATGTAATTAATAATAATTCATATTATAATATTTATAAAATAAATTCATGGTAAGAATATACACTTTATAAAAGACATTGTTGGGGAATATAGAATGTGTCCCATAAATGATTAGAAGTGTGACCATAATCCAATATCATAATTCTTGAATTCCATCTTACTCATTGTAAACACATGTATAATAATTATAAATAAATAATAGATATATTAAATAATTAAATTAATATATTTCATATGATATATCAATTTATGATGTACTTTTATTACACTCTTAATAATGATTCATTATTAAAGTTATGTATTTTTTAATAAATGATTTGTTTTTCGTAATTGTTCTGATTCAATGTATTTTTTGTTCTATTACCTTAATAAAAATTAAATCATATCCTGAATCATAATCATGATTTAAAAATCATATATATTAAGTAGAAATGTATTTATAATAATTTATAACAGAGAGAAATAATAACTTAAACGAACCGTTCATACAGATGGTAGACCATATGTATGATTGAACAATGTTTCCATTTTCATGCCATATTGAAAGAAATAAAATTATATTACAATGATCCATGATGGAACAAAGAATGGAAATTAATGAACATGGTCTTTTCTGGAATAAGGAATGTAAATATTTTCATGAACATAAGCATAGAAAATAACTTCATATTTGCCACTGATCACTTACAAGAACATCCTAGGAGAAACATCCCTTTATTTAATCATGTTAACTCCCTATTCTAGCCCTATAATACTCAACTGAGTTCACTACATATTTCATCCCTGTAGTAATGAACTAAGATTAGTCCCCATTCTAATCATATTTATATCATGAGATATAAATCATTACTCAACGAAATAAAGTGAGATATAGGTCCCACCAATATCATAATGAAAACCATATTTATGTGTTCCATAATTTCAAAAACAAAATCACTATATCATTAACCCATTAAAATATATGGTATCATAAACATTTAATCACATCATAAACTTTGTTAAAGAGATAGTTTTTATAATCATTTCATTATTTCATAACCCATGATAAGAGGCAGGATTCATTATAATATAACCCATATAAGGGAAAAAATATTGATAAAAATTATTCCAACCAAACATAAACCATTTATAGGAACAATATGAATTTTATTTAATTATAACATCCCTTGTAATGCATTAATAATAACAAAATATTGCATCTTTTATAAAAATTATTTTTTAAATTATTGTTAAAACATCTCTTGAGGAAAACACTCATTCTAGTTATAATTTTTTTAAAATAAATAACCTTCTTGAGATCCTTTTTTTAAATATATTTTAAAAATTACAAATTAAACTAATAAGAATTGAATTTTCATTACATCATAATATTACATCAACGTCGTACATATAAACTTGAATGTTCATTTAACATTTTTTGTAAAAACAAAAAATTCATTGTCTTGAAAAAATACAAGAATATTACTTCCAAAATATCATATAAAAATAAATAAATTTGAAAAATTTTATTTTAAAAATAATAAGAGGGAAAAAAACTTTTTTGAAAACCCTTTTAGAAAACATTATTTTAATATAAAACCAATTTTTGGCCGAATAGAGAAATAAAGTCAATTTTTTTAAAAAACATTTTCAAATGTATCTTAAGTAAAAAAGAGTAAAAAAATAATATCATTAAATAATGATATCATGTTTAAAAAAATGAGAAGATAAATAATGATAATTATTGATTGATTTATTGTAATATTTCATCAAAGAAAGCATAATCATAAAAAAATCACGATCAATGACGATATTTCAGAAATAATTTCTTTTTTACATTGGTAACATTGGAACATGATAAAAATGATAGAAAAAAAATTATATAAAGATTAAAATACCATGAATGGTAATGGATTAATTATATAAAATGTGAAATGTTAATTATGTATTCTAAATAAAAGAATATAGGTGCATAACATAACATGTGTCTCAAAGAAAAAAATTTAAAAAACATTTCTTTACCGATTTTGTATTTTTTGAACCATAATCCCCATAAAATACAGATATCAATATACATATGTAAATACTACTAAATAAAATTATAATTTTCAAAAAATACATTCATGGTAAATATGTACACTACATATAAGACATTGGTGGTGGATATAGCATGAGTCTCATAAATGTAAAGATGTGAGGCCATAATCCCTTACCATAAGTCTTGAATTCCATCATACTCATTGAAAATTCCTGTATAATAAATATAAATCTAATATAAATCTATTAAATAATTATATTAATATATATCATATCAAATATTAATTTTTTATGTCCTTTTATTACTCTCTTATTAATGATTTTGTAAGTTATGTTTTGGGTAATAAACACTTTATTTTTCATAATTGTTCTGATTCAATATATTTTTTGTTCTACTACCTTAATAAAAATTTAATCATATCCAGAATCATAACCATGATATAAATATCATATAATTTTAGTATAAAGGTATTTATAATAATCTATAATAGATAGATATAGTAACTAAAATGAACCATTCATGGAGATGGTGGACAATATGTACGATTGAACAATGTTTCCATTTTCTTGCCATATTGAAAGAAAGAAAATTTTATGACATATTATGATTATAGAATCATTTTTATTTCATATATATTTAATACTTTTATTTAAACAACACATAATACACAAAATTTACATTTTTAATGATTCATATCGTTTCTAGAGACCGTAGTTTTCTGTGCACACAAAAAAACTTATTAAATTACCATAATATATACCGAATGAATGTATTTATGATATTAAAATAAAATAAATAAATTTAAAAAAAATTAAAAATCATATATAAATAGTATATCCATCAAAATATCTGTCAATTATTTATGGAAATGGGAAAACAAACGGCATTGATTCACAAGACGGCAGTCATCCATACAGACTAATGATGATGTCATAGGCCATTTCGTGGAAGTGTGTATGATTTTAGGACATAAACATAACATTAAAAAATATTTTTATATTTAAAATAAAAAATTTATTATATGATCGTGATTATATAAAATTTATGTGGGTTGAGTAAGAAATAAAACCAAAATTTTTTTTAATGATTGTTACCTCTACATCAAGTATGTCCTTTTAATATGACCAAATACTAACCTTGGTTGGTTTTATGAAGATAGTAAGGATCATAGGATTAAGGGAGGTAAGTTGGGAAGCTATTTGGATAGGTATTAGTTTACAAAAATCTATTTAGATATGTGAAGATATGGGGAGAGTTTTGGAATTTTATAAGGGAGTTGAGTGGAAATCTTTTACATTTTTGAATGAGATAATTCCACCAAAGGTTCACATATGAGAAAAATACCCAAAATAGAAAACATTAGAACCTTAAACATTATAAGTTCTTAATATTTCCATATAATATTTTTTGGACATGTTTTGGAAGATTTTTACACCTTATTTTATAATTTTTACAATTAAGTAATCTTGTTGTACCCTTAATCACCGTAATTAATTTTCAATTTCCGTCACTATTAAATTTTGTAAAAAATTAATTTATCCTTATTATAAATTATAAATTATTATTATTCAAAAAATTTAATCTGTTTTTGAAAATTCTAATCACATAGGTTTAAAAATTTAAATTAAAATCAATCACATGGAGGTGTCGAGAAAGTGGGTTTTTACAGCGAAATTGATCGAAATGTAACAATGTTTTTATGTTAATTTTCAATATGGAATTGACTATAATAAAAAATATTGGATTAATAGATGTATAATTGAAATAAACATATACTAAAAAAATAAAATATAATTTAACAATATAAATGAATTAAGCAAAAAATCATTTTTCAATTAAAATTTAGTATATTTCTCTTTTAATTAAAAACGAAACTTTTTAGGAAAATTAAAAAAAAATCACCCTAAGTTAATTCTGTTATTTTTAAATTAAAAAATAATATTATATTAAAAAATAATTTTTATTAATTGTAAAAAAAATTTATTATTCTTCAGAAAAATACATAAAATAGGTTTTGGAGAAAATATAATTATCAAAACATATAGTCTTTACTTAAAAGGTTGTAACTAATTATCAATATGTTTTCCTTTGTTAATAATAATTTATTAATATTTTTTACTATTTTTCAAATCATGGTTATAATGGTTAGGTATATCTATCTATATTTATAATATATCATTTTTTAATGATAGTGACACTTTTAACGAAAGCTAAACGTGTGTTGTGTGCTTCACATTCATAATATGTTTTAGCTTGCAATGTAAGGAAAAAAATAAATATTATTTATTTACAAAGAAAAAATTTCATAAAAATCAGGGTCTGACATACTTCCCCCCATAAAATAAAGGTATCCCTCAAAATTGATCACTCTGATATAGAAAAATGAGGATATTTCTACCTCTCATATCCTCAATATCCCACACAGATTATTCGAAATGGTGGTTTGATAAAGAAAACATTGACAATGTGAGTGTTATGGTTTCATAGAACCTTTTATATATGTTCCAAAATCTCAATAGCTTGTTCCTCATAAAAAAATATCTTTTTCCATTAGTATTACCTCTAGTTTTAGTACATGTGATGGGTCATGTATTTAATTTTTTAGGAGCGATACATGTAACACATCATGGGCTTGAGAGTGGTTTGGTGGATGATCCAAGCGATAGGTTACTATCCCAATACTATTATGTATTTCAGAGGGAATGATATACCTAGGGATTATTTTCCCTCTACTTAGTAATCTCATAACCATATTCCATAGAAAAATTATTAGAAACACCTTCTCCCCATATTGAAATGCTAAACCATGTTGGTGATTGTTAGTATATATTTTCTTCCATCTCTGAGCTACCTTGATACGATTCTGAGTGGCTCTGACCTTACGTTCCATTTCTTCATATATCAGCAATACCAATAGCATTTTTCCTCCAACATTAATCCATCACATTGGAGATTCACTGTTCATTACATAGATATATTTATAAGGATCCATATAAATGAATGAGTGAATTATATTTTTGTAAGAAGACACTACTATAGGAACATGTAGATCCCAAACACCTTTCAATTCAATGGAACAATATATAAAAATATCATATATGTTTTCAATTGATCGTTTATACTGACCATCTATTTGAGGATGGTAAGATGTTTTGAAACTCAGTTTTGTATGAAGGGATAGAAGAATACTTCACCAAAGCATTGAGTCAAACCTCATAACCTGATAATATATAATGGGATTTGGTACTCCATAAAACCTTAACACTGCTTTAATATATATCTTGGAATGAAGGTCAAGAGAGAATTATTCTTTTATAGTGATGTTGTGTGTTGACTTTGTAAATAGATTTACTACAACCTATATAACATAATTCCCTTTAGAGGTTTTGGAGTGTCAAATGTAAAAATCTATAGTTATTCTCTCTCATTTACATTTTGGTATAGGTAATGGATGCAACATCACCTTAGAGTTTTTTCTTTCGTTGTTAATTTTTTGACTTACTAATTTCTAAGATACAAACTATGAGATATTTTTCTTCATTCCACCCCAAAAAATGAATTATTTCCAATATCTATACATATCATACTTCCATTAATGAATATATAATGAAGAAATATGAACAAAAAGTAAAAAATCATTATTTTATTCTGGTATGGGAGAAACATATACATGATACGTAAAACTTATCATCGCATCCTAATCATGGTCAAATATATGAACATTTCATAACATTATTTGGTAATACTACATCTTCTTTATGTGCCCATTTAATTATAACTTTGATAGATGGTTGTACATTAAATTGAGCATGATATTATTTTTCATATTTGTTTATAATTTCCAGATCAATCATTTTCTTATCATGAAATAATAGATATTTTTTTATTCACATCAGTGATAATCCAACATGATCCGTTCGACTCAATGAATTAGACACCTTGTTTAATTTTAAAAGGTGTTAATTTATTAACCAGCCATAATCCATTATTATATATAAATATCTTGTTTGGATCATGTTCGATTCCTTATATATTAATATATGATTTAAAATTTTATAATTGGTGTATATATATATCACAATTTTATCTGTATATATAATTAATCTATTTCATTAATTAAATAATTACCATAAAAAACTGAAAATATTCAGTTTTGTAATTTTTCTGTCGAACCATCAATTATCATGAGGAAAAATCCTTCATTATTCCATAATTCATAATTATTCCTCTCAATATCCCCATGTAATCATTATTATATATCAGAAACCCATATCCACTATAGGTTAATGTATGCAGATGAGCACTGACTAACCTTTCCTTCAATTACATGAAATTTTATTCACATTAATCTAACTTGAAGAACTTTTCTTCGTCCTAAGTCAACATGAACACAAGATTAGATAGTCATGATAAATTTTTAAAAATCCATTTATAATATCAAGATAAACCGACGAAATTACAAATATATAGCACCATCATTATTCTCATCCAAAAATCAATAGCCTTTATCTTTGATGTATCTACATATATATACTCTCTAGATATTAACTAACCCAAAAATGAATCCTTTTTCATCCAAAATTAAAATATTGTAAATTTTTTATATTATTTACATTTTTATATGGTAATTAGTACAATTATCAATTAGCCTTCATGCTCTTCCTTTCCCTTTGAATAGATAATAATATCATCTATAAAGATTACCAAAAACTGATCAAGGTAAACTATAAATACTTTATTCATTAAATCCATAACGATATAATGGGAATTATTAAGACAAAAAATAATCACTATATATTCATAGTGTACATACATTAAAAGGAATATCGTCTTGGGTATATCCTCATTTTTTAACCTCAATTAATGATATCCAAAACAAATGTCAATATTAGATAAATATTGAGTTCCCTGTACTTGATCAAACAGGTCATCAATATGAGTAATATGATACTTTTTATTATATGGTATCTAGTTCAACTCCTCATAAGAAATGTGAAGTCAGGTTGATCAATATTTATTATTTCCTGATATTAACTTGTGTACCCCAAGGTGACATGCATGGCCATATGAATTCATTATTATGGTTTTCTTGTTTTTTCTTCTTCAATTCTTGAAACTCATTTAGGTCCATTCTATATGGATTATTTGAAATTTGTGTGTACCTAGGTATGGGTCATATTGAAAAAATAACATCACATTTTTTTGAATCCTCGGAGACTCTTCTATAAAAAATCCAAAAATTATCAAAAAACATTAATATCATTGATGTCATGTTTTTCCCCAACTAGTGGAGATAATCACCTCATATGCATGGGAATTGATATTATTACACTGCAAGTAATATCTAATAAAATTTCATAATTATCATAACATTAATATGAAATCATAGGTTTGTTTGGGATATGAAACATGACATCTCTTCCTAAAAATATCGATGTGTGATTTATGTAGAGAAATCTAGTTAATTCCAAGTATAAGATAAAATTTAATGATTGTAATGATGAACTAATCTTCAGGAAGCATATTCCCACAATCATCAACTAAATTGGAATCATAGACATAAGCTGTGATAATCATATCATTAGGTGGTTGCACTGCTAATTATAAATATAATAATATATAAGGTATCTTGATAACCATATCAAATTTGTTTTATTTAAAATAATGGGTAGATCAAGAGTAAAATAATATTTTATTAGTTCTATAGTGTGTGGTAATTGTACCTTTCACTATATCGTTATTTCACCACTCGTTATAAAAAATTATCACTTGATATTTAATCTTGTCCCTTCTCTTACATGGTTACTGGCATTGATCATCATCACTATCTCTTGGTTTTGTACACTAGTTACTTAATTCCCATTAAACTTACTATTAAATAACTGAAGTGGGTGAGGTTCATTATATGTAGATTTTATTCTATTTACATCATTAGAAAAATCCTTCCCATAACATCAATAATAAATTTCCTGATGACATTCCATTATAAACAGAAATATTTTCCTAGTACCCATAAAGAAATATACACAATGTTTCTTCCCACACATAAAGCATAATAAAATGATCATATTTTTTTCACCATAGTTCAAACATTGTCTTTTTAACTCTATCATAAATTTCCTTTCAAATCCATGAGATTGATATGTAAATACAAATTTCATTTACACCTTGATTTCACATCAATCATTCTCTTCATAACTATCAATTTTGTTTATGGATAACACCCATTAGAGGCATGGATTTAAACCACTGATTAATTTATTGACAATAATATATGGTTTTATGATAATAACATATGTGTACCTCACAGGTATTGTAAAATTAACCCCATTGGTACCAATAAATTATTCATCCTTTTTTATAGCTTATGAAACTATTTTTCGATATTTATATAAAAAATACAATAGAATTAATTTTGGGAAAATATGGTCATGAAATCATCCAAATATATGGAGTAAATATCTCCTTATTACATTGTATTCTTGATATGAGTCTATCATTGATCCAATTAACCTTCTAATTAATATAAAACCAAAACGTGTTTTTCATGTTCCTAGCATTGGATAAAGGAAAATATATTTATTTGTGGTATTGATCCATTTTTGATAAACTAATATATCAAAAGTATCTATGAAATAAGGTTGATTTTTCCTCATGAGGGACTCAACATAATTATTTCCCTCCTTCCCTCATTTATAATTATAGTATGATTCATAGATTGAAAATTTTATATCAGAAAACAATAATATTTTTCATTTGATCACCCATAACATTTTTCTTCTCAAGATGAAAATCAATACATTTTTAATTTCACTCATCATTAATGTGATTTCTTCAGGTTCCATCTAATGATTAAAACCAAATATAATAATGTAAGAAAAAATAATCATAGGGGGAACCAATTAATCATGAAAATAACATATAGCATGTGTAGATTATTACACATTCGGTAATCTATGACAAATTAATATTATCATAGGCCATTCATAGTCATTTTCTATTTAAATCATTTATTATGGTTTGTAAATAGTTTTTTAGTTTTCAAATAATATCCCCATGACTGTCAAACTGGTCGTGTAACATCAAGAATTGTCGTCCACCAGTTCCTGATCAATTCATTCTCAATATTTTTTTTTCAGGGTTATAATGCCTAGGTACATATATTCTAATGCCTCATCCACTTATATATTTTAGATATGTATGTATTTCTTGGAATCCACTCTCTCTATCATCTACAAAAAAATTTGGACATTTCCCAATACATTGTCTCATCCTAATACTTATCCTTATACAAGACCATAAAGATTTGATCTCAATTTCCACATCATACATTCCATAAGTTAACTAAACCTTTGATTTGATACCAACTATAATTAACAAGATATATCATACAAATACATTAAATAATTTTTTGGAACATTTATTATAGTAAACAAATTCTCACTCGATAACTATAATAGATTTGTTACTTTGGAAACTTGAAAACATAAAATCTGGTTCATATGTGAGGTGAATAATATCCCACTATATTCTTCACAAATAAAAAACTACCTAGAAATATCATAAATAAAACATAATATGATAATATAAGGAAGGAAATATAATATAGGATGAGATCAGATGATCAGTAATGGTAAAAAATGGAGATTTAAGAGCCTAACATGTCTATAAAGGTATGAGAACGTCATCATGATAAATTAAAAGCACACCCTTCATATCAAAGGAATTCATCATGAATCATGGGATAAATATTTGTTTTTTGTAATACATGAATCATATGTAAATTAAAGCACATAAACCATGAGATCATAAGATAAGGAATTTTTGTCCTACACACATGCAAAGAAAATCATTTTATATTAGCCAATGATCACATCCAAGACCATCAAAGTTGACAGATTCCAATATTGAACTGAGTTCACTCCCCTTTATTTCCATGTATTACTAAATTGTGTTCACTTATTATTCCATATTTGTAATACTAAATAGAGTTCACTCCTCATTCATGTCCTAACTATCCCAAGTGGTATAAATATTTACACAATGCATTGTATGGGGATATAGGTCCTACCCATCTCATAATTAATACCATATTTATGTGTTACACAAGACCATTAAAATTGATCATATCATAAATAATGAAATGAAATGGTTATCATAAAAATTTTATGGGTGATCATATCATATATAATGAAATGAAACCTGTTGGTGTCACTCATTCATTATTGGCTTCCCCTGTACTCAATGAACCTATTTTGTAATAAATATAAGTTTATTATACCCCTATTTAATTATCATATTAATATATATTATATCTTATATTCTTTTCTTATCACCTTTTTTAGGATTATTAAGGATTTCTTATTAAAGTTCCATTTTTTGGTGATAATCGCTTTGTTTTTCAGAAATGTTTTGATTCAGTATATTTTTTATTTATTAACTAAAACATGATTTAAATATGTATATAATTATAAAAATTATATTAATATAATATATATTCAGTATATTTGTATTCATAAAAATCTATAAAAAATAGATATAGGAAATAAAATACATAGTTTATGGATATGGTATTCCAAATATATGAATGAATACAGTTTCCATTTAGTTTTCATAATAAAGGAATGAAATATATATAATATATTACCATTATAGGATCATTTTTATTTCATAAATTTCACACAGATATATATATATATATATATATATATATATATTAAACCTTTCATTAATACAATCCATGTAAATCATAAACAAGTCACATCACTTCGTGAAGAGATAACCGGTCGTACACATGATCAATGTTATTGTATTCTGACATATTGTAAATCCCGACTGTATACATGAGGTAAAAATTATATATTCATAATAAAAGCATAAAAATAATATATATCATTTATAAAGAGTATTTCTACATTTACTCTCATCCTTGATACATGGTAATTGTGAATCCAACGACATTAGTTGAGGAGGTGGTAGTCTTCTGTACACAGGAATGATGATTTCATAACCTATTTGATGGATGCGTGAGTGATTTTAAGTCATTACCTTAAAATAAAATCAATATTTGTATATTTAAAATGCTTTGGATATTATAAAAAAATTATAAAATAATAATTTAATGGTTTTGAGGATGAAATAAAATAAAAACATTCATTGATGAATGTTACCTCTTCTTCTGGTATCTCATATTTATCTCCAGAAAGTCCTTCCTTCATTGGATTTATACCCACTATAAGGATTATAAGATGATCATAAGGATGTTTTTAAGATATTCTTATTTTTTTATGCCTAAAAATTATATTAATAGGTTTGAAGAGACATGTAGAGTGGGTGGTCTTTTTTAAGGGATGTAAGTGGAGAAGATGTAAATGTTTGAAAAAGAGAATTCCATCCAAGTATATTATATTATAAAAGTGTCCAAAATGTATAAAATGATGACCTTGAGCATTTTATTTTCACAATGTGAACATAAAATTGGCTCTGACCAAGTTTTTTATTATTTTTACACCTTGTTTTCAATGTTTATACACCAAGTAATCTTATTTTTATGCTAATCACGACATTTAATATTTAATTTCTATAACTAATAACCTTAGTAAGAAAATATTTTGAAATTTATAGAAATGATAAATTATAATGATTCTAAATATGGAATCAACGTTCAAAATTTCTAATCATAGAAGTGGGGAAAATTATTTTAGAATTTATCCCACATATGTGTCAAGAAAATTCGGTTTTAAATGGAAAATAATCAAAATATTAAAATGTTTTTGTATTAAATTTGAAAATAAAATTATTTAAATAAACCTAAATTGAATAAATATATTTATAATTTTACATAATAAAATTTAAATGAATATTATAATATAATTTAACAATATAAATAAATAAATAAATAAAGTCAATTTTGAATTATATTTCAATATTTTTCTATATTCATCAAAAAATGTAACATTTCAGAAAACTCCTAAAAATGAACCTATGATAATTCTGAAATTAGTAATTAATAAATTATTTTTATTTTTATAAAATTAATTTTTTATAATATTCCCATTTTAATTTTGTTATTGTTCAAAAAAATACATTGAAAGTGGTTTTTGAGAAAATATTTTTTTAAAAAAATATAAAGACATTACCCAAATTATGTATTTCATTATCAATGTGTTTTATTTATATATAAGATTATATTTATTATTAATATTCATATTTATATGTTTATAATATATATTATAACAGTTTCATTTAAATATCTATAACAATAATATCTCATTATTTTGCTAAAAATGAGTGTCACGTGTAACACAAGGTAAGATGGTGTAGCATATAGCACATGATTAATGTGGTTTACCATGAAGCACATAAAATAAATTAAATTTAATTTATTAAGAAAACTATGTTCCTAAATACATAGGTTTTTACACACTGTTGTTAGTCTTCACCATTTTCAATAACATCTATATTTGAATGATCAACTGATATCTTCTTACTTGTGAATGGATGAACCACGATTGATATTACCTTCTTAATATTTCACTTTTACTAAATTTGGAATTATTATTATCCTTCCTCTTGGTCTACAATATAATAATAAATTTATTTTATTTCTCTTTTAGGTTCTTGGAATGTATATTAATATCATCTATAAAGTCAACCATAAACTGAATAATGTAATCTATGGAGTTTTCATGTTATTAAAAAAAGAAAAATCCATGTGTTCCTTACCCCTACTTTCTCTCACAAACATTGGGGTAATATTGTTTCTATTCAAGTAATTCAAAATAAGGCCTTCCCTATGGAGTACCTCAGTACCCCAATCTCCCTAGGCTAGATCCTAATTATGTACTTTGATGGCATGGTTAATAATATCACAAATAGGATTACCAATAAGAAGAATTGATACTTTACTTCAGAGATAGAATCTCCCTTGTGAATTGTGTGCTAACTTCTATTCCAATGCATGTTATCTCTATGCTCAAAGTGCCAGCAGTAGTCATAAAGGCATTCAAAAAGATCACAAGTGCCTTCATTTGGGATGCCCAAGGTGATGGTAGGTGCCACTGGACTTCCTAGAAAAAACTCATGAGACTGGTTGACAAGGGAGGTATGAATGTTGAAAATGTTTAAAAGAGTATGCATCACCTCCAAGGTAAACATTATTGGGAGGTTATCAAGGGCCTCTCCCTATAGAGATGATTTACTAGGGAGAAATATGGAAGATATCTGTGAAATGCCAGGATTCACCCATCCTCTTTATAGAAGTCCTTGTGGGCCCAATTTCCAGTTTTTTCTTGGTCATTCTTGTTGGATTGCGAGTTGGGGAGACTTCGGCATCTAGTATTGAAAATGGGTGGGAGAGTTCTTAGATTTTCATGTTTTCGCCACCCCAGAAATTAATTTCAAGAAGGCTATCTCCTTCCCATATTTTATACAAGAAATTCTTGATCCCACTCAAAGGATGGTCTTTGAAAATATTAGAATGGAGGAAACTTCTGATGTCTATATCTTCACTAGAGATTCGTCAGGTGATTTTTCTGCTAAAGCCTATTGCTAGGAAACATCTCTGTATCAGGTCAGTGATTTTTGGTGTGATATTTTGTGTTTTAAAACCATCCCTATGAAATCTAACATCCTTATTTGGAGGATTTAGAATGCTGCTCTGACCACAGAAGTGGCAATAAAATTTAAACAGATCTTCTTGGCCTCTTGGTTCTCCTACTACAAGTATCAGAAGGAGGAAACTAAAACACACCACTTATTCCCAAGTGAGTGGGCTAGGATAGTGTGGAGAATGTTGGGTGACTATTCTGATTTTAACTCAGCTGTGGAATCAACTTAGGATTTTTTGTAAAAGCGGTTTAGCGGGCTGAATGGTAATAACCAAGAGGCGTGTGCACTGGCCCTCCAGCTCGCTGTGGGTTTCTGGTGTATCTGGGAGGTTGTGAACAACTCCCTCCACATAAGACCTTCCTCAATAGTTGTCCTCAAAGTGAGAAAAAAATTCTGTGTTGTGTTCCATTCCAGCATTAAGGATCAATGGTAGGGTTCCCCTTCTCTTAGACACTTCATGAACAGAAGGCAACGCTCTGCTACTCTCATCCCCCACTCAGTGGGCCATTGGGTAAAATATACCCCACCACTCTTGGGATTAAGATGAATATCAATGGCTCATATTTACATGGGAGCATCTAGGGTAGCGGTGTGGTCTTTGACCAAATATGATCAGTGGTTCTTGGCTTCAGCCCTATTATGGTGCTTGAAACTCACTATGGGCTAAAGCGGAGGCCTTACCTAGTGGCATGGTGTTATTCTCCACCAAGAAGATTACATTATCTATGATTGAAAAGGATTAAATTATTATATAGAGCTCTACCATAGGCCTTACTCCTAATCCTTGGAATATCACCTATTTGATCTGTAAATTCAAACATTATCTCCCCTGGGATATTGATCTTTCACATACGTGGTGAGAAAGAACTCAGTTGGCATATTTTTTTTGGATTCAATGGCTTCCCAGGAGGTCCCCTCATGGTGTTTGATATTTTTGGTTCCCTTCCCCCTGGTGTGTGGAAATATCCATTGGTGATGATCTTGAGCCTCTGTTTCTATATAGCCCCCTGATGGCCTAGTGTACTGTGCTCTTCATTAATAAAAATATTATCTTTTTGTAAAAAAATGAAGATAACATGGGAATTAGTAATTCCAAATATAATTTCTATAAATTATTAGTTTCCATTCCTCATATGAAATTATATCTTGGATATGTAATCCTTTTTGACCCTCAAATGATGTTCTCCAGATCCAAGGATAATCTTTAAAAATTATTGGTCTCCCCAAATTTCAAAAATCAAATCATTAATATAGGTAACATGATACTTTTTTTAATATTAATATTGTTATGTTTCTAATAATAAATAAAAATATGAATTAACCCATCTTAATATTTAGTAAAACATTTAGGGTCACCCCATAAAGATTCACTTGGATGAATGTATCCATTATCAATATTATCCTAGAGATTAATCGTCAATTCTGATAAGATAATCTGGGAAATTTTTCACAGAGTCTTTTAATTAGTCATAACACCAGGTATGAATTCTATTGAAAACTAATCCCAATGACTCATAGTTTAACTTATAAATTCATTAATAAATACATTAGTGTATTCCAAAAAAATCCTTCTACAAATGTTGAGTTTCTTCCCAACTATTTGTGATGGATTCCCCTCATGAATAGGTAATAAGACCCACACAATGGATGAAGTTTCCATTAAAAGTTAATATCCACCCCTGATCTAATTTTCAATTATTGTTTCCTTCACAATATTAAATATGACTTAACTTTCTGAAATTTCTTTATGGGATCTATATTTGTAAATAAAAAACAATCATAAAATAACATCAAATTCAACAAGAGGGAGAATCATTATAATTTATTGATACACATTAAAACAGAATTCTATAAGAGAGGACCTAAAAACATGAGATGTAATCCTTGCACTATTTACAGTTTTCAGGAATAATTATATTTTTAATTATTGAGGTGGTGGTGTCATTCAATTTAAAAATTATTTATTTATAAAAGAGTTGCTATAACAAGAATTGAATAAGACAATTTAAATGATATAGTGGTTGATATGTGTATCTTTCACTACTTTATTCTCATGACCCTCTTTAGTGATTAAGATCACATTTTATTTTCCTTTATCTCCTTTCTAAATATGTTTGAACAAAGTTGAAAATAAGATAATCATTTTATTATGCTTTAAGTGTTGGATGAAAAATTGTGGAAATTTTTATATGGGTGTATGGAAATGATTTATGTCTATAAGGGAAGGTCATCAGAAAATTTATTATTGATGTTATGGGAAGGAACTTTCTAATGATGTGAATAGAGGAAAATATACAAATAATGAACCTCACAAACTTCTATGCTTTATGTGTAAGTATAATGAGAATATTTTAACTAGTGTCCAAATCCAAGGGTTAGTGATGATGATCGATGCTAGAAATCTCTTAAGACATGGGCAAATATTAAATCTCAAGCGGTAATTTTTTCTAATGAGGGGTGATATAATGACATGGAGAAAGGTACAATTACTATACACTCTAGAACTAATAAATTATTATTTTACTCTTGATCTAACCAATATTTTAAATAAAATTAATCTAATAAGGTTATCAAAATACCATATAAATTATTAGGTTTAGAATTATTAGTGGAATCACCTAGTGGTAAAATTATCATAGATTAAGTCTATGATTCCAATTTAGTGGATGATTGTGGGAATGTGCTTCCGGAATATTATGTCATTCTTCCACCTGTTAAATTTTAGGTTATAAAATGGAATTAAGTATATTTATTTACTTAAATCACACATAAATGTTTTGAGGATGTGATGTTATGTTTCATATTCCAAACCAACCATTGATTGTATATTAATGTAATGATAATTATAAAATTTTAATGGAGATTATATATTGTGTAATAATTTTAATTCTCATGCATATGGTGTGATTATCTCTACTGTTTGGGAAAAAACTTAGCATCGATGATATGAATGTTTTTTTGAGATTTTTTGGATTTTTTCGAAAATATTTTTTAAGGATTCCAAAATAAATTTAATATTTAGTTTTCAATTGGACCCATACCTAGGTACACAAAAATTTCAAATAATCCATATAGAAATGCCCTAAGTGAGTTTCGAGAATTAAAGAAGATAATACAATAAATCCTTAATAATGAATTCAGATGGCCTTGTATACCACCTTGGGGTACATAGGTTATTATCATTAAATAATAAATATGGATTAACCTGACTCCTAATAGTTTATGATGAGTTAAACCTGATTCCATATAATAATAAGTATCATATTCCCCATAATGATTTCTTTTTTGATCAACTATATGGATCTCAATATTTATCTAATATTGAAATTTTTGATTGATTTCAGTAATTGATGTTAAAGAATGGGGATATACCCAAGACGATATTCCATAATATGTATGTACACTATGAATATATAGTAATTATTTTATCCTTAATAACTTCCATTATATCTTTAGGAATTTAATTGATATATTCTTTATAGATTACCTTGTTCAGTTTTTTGTAATGTCTATAGATTATATTATTATCTGTTCAAATAGAAATGAAGAGGATGAAGGCTAATTGATAATTGTACTAATGAACATATGAAAATTTGAATAATATCAAAAATTTAAAATAAATTTTAATTTTGGATGAAAAAGGATTCATTTTTGGGACACATAATCTCAAGAGACTATATATAAGTAGATATATCAAAGATAGAGGCTATTTAATTGTGGTCAATAATAATTATGGTGATGGAGATCCATAATTTTATTGGTTTAGTGTTATATTTTTAATGGTTTTTCAATAATTTATCATGACTATCTAATCCTCTGACCATGTTGACTTAGGAGGGAGCCATGTTCTTCTAGATATATAAATGTGAATAAAATTTAATGTATCTGAAGGGATGGTTAGTCAGCACTCATGTGCATACATTAGCATGTAGTGGATATGGGATATTGATATATAATAATGCTTCCATTAAGATATTGAGATGCATAATTATACATTATGGAATAGTAATATCTTTTTCTTCAAAATAATTTTTGGTTCGTCATAAAAAATAAAAAACTAAAAATTTTGAGTTTTCTATGATAATTATTTAATTAATGAAATGGATGAATTATATATATAGATTAAATTGTGATATATATACCAATTATAATAGTTCAATTCATATATTAATATATAAGGACTTGAACATGATCCAGATAAGATAGTTATATATAAAAAAAGATTATGACAGGTTAATACATTACCACCTTGGAAAATCATACAAGGTGTTTAATTCATTGAGCCAAATGGATCATGATAGATTATCCATGATGTGGATCACAAAATATTCAATATTTCATGACATGAAAATGATTGATATGGAAATTCTAATGGAATAGTAAAAATAATATGACACACAATTGAATGTTCAACCATCTATCAATGTGAAAATTAAAGAGGCCCATAAGGGAGATATAGAGATACAAAATAATGTTAAAAATTTTCATATATTTAAACATGACTAGAATGTGATGATAAGTTTCAAGAATAATTTATATGTTCCTCCCATACCATACCTAAATAATGATTTGTTAGTGCGCGCTCACAGTTCTCCATTGCCTGTTCATATAGTAAGTATGAGGTGTATAGAAATTTGAAATTATTCCTTTTATGGGGTGGCATAAAGAAAAATATTGCCTGATTTGTATCTTGGATCATGTTATGTCAAATCATTAATGCTAGAAGGAAACCCCAAAGGGGATGTTGCATCCATTACCTATACCAGAATGTAAATTAGAGAAAATAACTATAGAATTTGACATTGGTCTCACCAAAACCTCTAAAGGTAATTATGTTATATGGGTGGTAGTAAATCTACTTACTAATTCAACACACATCATCACTATAAAATAATAATTCTCTCTTGACCATCTTTCCAATATATATTAAAGAAGAGGTATGGTTTTGTGTAGTTCCAAATTCTATTATATATGATCATCTTATGAGGTTTACCTTAATTCTCAGGTGAAGTATTATGAAATCCCTTCACAATGAACTGAGTTTCAACACATCTTACCATCCTGATACATATGTTCAGTCTACAATATCAATTAGAACCATAGAGGATATTTTTATATCTTGTTCTGTTTATTTGAATGTTGTTTTTGATCTTCACATTCCTCTAGTAGAGTTTTCATACAAAAATATAATTCACTCATTAATTAAAATGGATCCTTATGAATCCCTCTATGGAATGAAAAATGGACCTCCAATGTGATGGATTAATGTTAGAGGAAAAATCATTTTGGTATTGGAGATAGCAGAAGAAATGGAAGGGAAGATTAGAGACACTCATAATCATATCAAGGCATCTCATAGATGGTAGAAAATTTTTTCTAACAATCACCTATATGATCTACAATTTCAATATGGTGAGAAGGTGTTTCTAATAATTTATCTATTGAATATGGTTATGAGATTACTAAAGAAAAAGAAACTTATCCCACGGTATATCAGTCCCTCTTAATTACAAAATAGTATTGGGATAGTAACCTATCACTTGGATCTTTGACCAAACTACTCTCAATTCCAAGATCTATTACTTGTATCTCTCCTAGGAAATTACATACATGACCCATCACATGTACTAAAATTAGACGCAATACGATTGGAGAAAGATCTTTTTTATGAGGAACAACCTATGGAGATTTTGGATCTTATATAAAAGGTTCTATGAAACCATAACACTCATATGGTCATTTTTTTATCAAAGCACCATTTCAAATAATCTATGTGGGTTCTTGAGTATATGGAAGGAAGAAGTATCCTCATTTGTTTATATTAGTGTGATAAATTTTTTGGGATAATTTAATTTTATTGGGGGAAGAATTTAAGAACCTTATTTTTGATGAACTTTTTTCTTTTTAAATAATCATAATATATTATTTTTCCTACATATCATGCAATAATATGTTATTATTATGAAACACACAACACTAGCATAGCTTTCGTTACACGTGACACTAACTTTAAAAAATGATATATTATAAATATAGATAGATAAACCTAACAATTATTACCATGATGTTAAAAATAGTAATATAAATAGTAATAAATAATTGTTTTATAACGAAAAACATATTAATAATTAAATACAACTATTTTAGTAAATAAATTAAATGTTTTGATAATTCTATATTCTCAAAATCATATTTTATGTCTTTTTTTGAAAAATAATAAAACTAATTTTTTACCATTAATAAAAATTATTTTTATAATATAATATTAATTTTTAATTTAAAAATACAACAATTATTTTATGGTTAATTTTTGGGATTTTCCTAAAAGGTTTTATTTTTTATTGAATAGTTAAAAATATTAAATTTTATTCGAAAAATGAATTTTATAATAATTTATTTATATTGTTAAATTATATTTTAAATTTTTAGAGTATATTTATATAAATTATATATTGATTAGTCCAATATTTTTCATTATAATAAATTTCATGATGAAATTTAACATAAAAATATTTGTTACCTTTTGATCTTGTTCACAGTAAAAACCAACTTTCTCGACACGTCCATGAGATTAATTTCAATTTAATTATTTTAACTTATGTGATTAGAATTTTCAGAAATGGATTTCATGTTTTAAATAATAATAATTTCTAATTTCTAGTAAGGTTAATTTTTTTTACAAAATGTTATAGCGAAAGAAATTAAAAATTAATTACGGTGATTATGGTTACAAAAAGATTACATAGTTGTTAAAATTATAAAATAAAGTGTAAAAATCATCCAACACATGTCCAAAAAATATTATATGGAAATATTACAACTATATAATGTGTAACGTTCTAATGTTATCTATTTTGGGTAGTTTTTTCATACGTGAACCTTTGATGGAATTATCTCATTCCAAAATGTATAAGTTTTCCACTCACCTCCATTATAAAATTATAAAACACTCTCCCTATCTTCACACATCTCAATACATTTTTATAAACTAATACCTATCCAAATAGCTTCCCAAATTACCTCCCTTAATTATAATATCCTTAATTTTTTCATAATGCCTACCACGGTAGGTATTTGGTGCAATCCAAAAGGACATGCCTAATGTTGAGGTTTCATTCATCGACAAAGATTTTTGTTTTATTTCTTCATCAACCCACAAAAATTAAATATAGTGATGATTATATAATAAATATTGTATTTTAAATATGAAAATATTATTTAATGTTATGTTAATGGCGTAAAATCATAGACTTCCACCGAATGGGCTATGAAATCATTATTTGTTTGTATAGAAGACTGTCATCTTGTGAATCGATGTCGTTTTTCCCCTTACCAGCAATAATGGATAGATATTTTAAGGGATATACTATTTATATTTGTTTTTTTATTGTTACTATTTTTTATTTTTTAAAATTTTTATATAGTACATACATTCATTCAGTACATTTTCTGGGAATGCAATAAGTTCATTTGTTTGTTCATAAAACTATGGTCTCTCTAAGAAATAGGATTCATTCACAATTGACATTTAATGTATCAAGTGTTGTTTAAATAAAAATATTTAATATATATAAAATAAAAATGATTCTATAATGATAATATATCATATAATTTTATTTCATCTAATATCGCAATAAAATGGAAACATTGTTCAATCATACATATGGTCCACCATCTCCATGAAGGGTTCATTTAATTTATTATTTATATCTATTATATATTATTATAAATACCTTTATACTGATTATATATGATATTTATATCCTGGTTATGATTCTGGATATGATTAAATTTATATTAAGGTAATAGAATAAAAAATATATTGAATGAGAACAATTACGAAACACAAAGTGTTTATTACCCAAAATGTAACTTTAATAAAGAATCATTAATAAGAGAGTAATAAATCGATATAAAAAATTAATATAAGATATGATATATATTAATAAAATTATTTATTAGATTTATAATAGATTTATATTTATTATACATGAATTTTCAATGAGTATGATGAAATTCAAGACATATGGTAAGGGATTATGGTCTCACTTCTTTACATTTATGAGACAAACTCTATATTCACCACCAATGACTAATATGTGGTTCACATACTTACAACGAATGTATTTTATGAAAATTATATTATGATTTATTATTATTTACATATGTATTTTCATATCACAGTTTTATAGGGATTATGGTTCAAAAGATACAAAATAGGTAAGGTAATGTTTTTTAAATTTCCTTCTTTGAGACACATGTTATGTTGTGCACCTATATTAGTTTATGTGGAATATATAATTCTTATTTTAAATTTTATATAATTATTCCATTAATTATCATGGTATTTTATGCTTTATATAATATTTTCACACATTTTTATCATGTTTCAATGTTACCAATGTAGTAAGAGATTATTTCTACAATATCATCATTTATCATGATATTTTATGATTATGCTTTCATTAATGAAATATTATAATCGATATATAAATAATTATCATGAATTATCTTCTCATTTTGTTATAAATTATATCATCATGTAATGGTATGATTTTTTTCATGATTTTTTACATAAGGTACATATGAAAATGTTTTTATAAAAAATCAAATTTATTTCTCTATGCGGTCATAAATTGGTTTTATTTCAAAACCATTTCTTCTAGAAAGGAATTCAAAAATGTTTTTGTTCCCTCTTATTATTTTTAAAATAAGTTTTTTCCAATTTGTTTATTTTTAGATGAATTTTTTAATGTAATATTCAAGTATTATTTCAAGATAATTAATTTTGGGTTTTAATAATATGAGTAAGGAACCTTCATGTTTATGTGTATGATGTTCAAGTAATATTCTAATGTAATGACTAGGAATTCATTCAAATATTCATTTGTAATTTTTAAAATTTATATTCAAAAAAAGGATCTCAAAGGGGTTATTTTATAAAAAACATTAAAATTAGAAATAAAGTTTTCCTCAAGATATGTTATAATGATCATTTAAAAAATAATATCTATATATGATGGAATCTATTGGTGTTACTAATGAATTACATGGGATATTATAAAACATTAAAATTCATATTTTTTCTCTAAATGGTTTATGTTTGGTTGGAATAATGTTTATCAATATTTTTTCCCATACATGGGTTATATTCTAATGGAACCCACCTTTTATCATGGGTTATGAAAGGATAACATGAACATAAAACCTATCTCTTTTAAAAAAGTTTTTATGTGATGAAATATTTTTGATACCATATCATTTAATGGGTTATGATATATCGATTTTTTGGAATATTAGAACACATAAATATGGTTTTCATTATGATATTGGTGGGACCTATATATCAGTCTATTTCATTGGGTAATGATTTATATATCATGTGATAGATATGATTTGAATGGGGACTGAAGAAATTTTAGTAATATAGGGATGGAACTTGTAGTGAACTCGGTTGAGTAATACAGTGCTTGACCAGGAAGTTAACATGATTCAATAAAGGTATTTTTCCACTATGTTATTCTTGTTTGTGATCATTGGCTAATATGATGTTATTTTATATGCTTATGTTGATGAAAAAAATTCCATTCTTTTTTCCATCATTGATCATGTTCATTTATTTCCTTATGATTCATTTATTATTAACGATCAGCCTTTCTTCCTTGATTCAAGATAATGATCTTTGATATGCATGGACAATTTTTTAGATTTTATAATCATTTTCTCACACACTTAATCTCATTTTATGATTATGTATCCAAATGTTTTACCCATAATGAGAATTTCATAGAACCATATATCAAAAATTAAAAAATTTAATGACAAGGGGTAATATCCAAAAAATAATGAGGGTAAAAAATAATGGAGTGCATGTGTATCATATCTCATAATATTTAAAATCTCCAAAGGAAGGGATCCATTGCAATTAAAGATGCAACCTACGTTATTATAGGTTTCTGAAGAGGATAACCATATTTCCTTCATTCTATGTGTGACTAATATTAATTTGATCAGATATAAGACTCACACATCTATGAACATGATAAATAGTAGACCAAGGTATTTAGATAGTCTCTCTGAAGGATCTTTGAAAAATAGATGAATCATTTTCCACCCCATCCAATGAGATACCATGAGATAAGAACAATTCTACCCCCTTTAGTATGGAAGAAGCATCCCTAAGGATTGAGTCATCATAAACAAAATGAAGCAGTGAAAGAATATATGAAGGTGCTGGAATAGTTGCGAACAACTCTCCCTGCCTCAAATTAATGCAGATTCATGACCCCTAAATATTCATTTTTAGGCCCAATCCAAAAGGAATCCATCATAACCATTTTTTCTTATAGGGAAGACATGTGTTCCATGCTATCATAAATAATTATATCTATGATCCTTTTAAGGGAAGAGTAAAAATCAAAATGTTTGAGAAGAGGGACCTCTTCAACTATCAGGTAGTGTGCTATGACCAGAACTGCCAACCTCATACTTTGAATCCCCTCGTGAAATCCCATTTAGTGAGAGTTAAAGATACTCCCTTATATGGAATCTATGAACAATGTTCTCTATTTTCATTCAATGATGTTTCCATTTGTGTTATGGAACCAAATAGGGAGAAAATTATTTTTGGGATACTCTAGTCTGATCAGTTTTCTATATATGCAAAGGTTATACCATACACTGGTCACCCATTCCCCTTCAATGAATACATAGTCAATGGACTACTCTAATGGATGATGAGAACAGTTTCATAAAGAGGAAATGGAGATCCCCATTTGACACCCCATCTCATCGGTAGCTAATTAATTTTTGTGAATATTCTCTAATAGGATGTTTATTTTGTAAGGTATTTCATTACACCATAGTGATTCTCCCAATGTTTAGTGAACAAATTCCTCATACAAAACAATATGTAATCTTTTTTCATGAAGACAATGGTTGAGGAGACAATAAAAACTAGCTCTTATTCATTACATTTTATCAAAATGATACTGTATACTACCTATTATTGTTGGTTTGGTGTGGAATAGATAATGTTATGGAATCTGTTAGCATGATTGAAGAAAATATCCAGCACCAGAGACCTTGGTAGATAAATATCACTCCAAATCTGGATGGAATTCATCTAGTTAATTTATCCACACCCAAAAATCCACAATAAATATTGTTGTAGGATTGGTATGTGGCGTCATATTGAGTCCTAAAACCTATGACTCTTACCCCCGATCCATCCAGATCCCCACTTTACTTGTCAAAAAATTATCTTTTCCAACAACGATGTTCCTACCATGATATCCCATTCTTACCTTGCTTCGATAAAGTTTGTGCATTCATTGAAACATCTTATACCAATTCGTTTTCCCCCCACAACCAAATACATTCTATGACATGATGCCCAATGATGTACATCATATTCATGAACTTCACAAATGAAGTCATTTATTATATTTTAATCATTCAGGATTACCACTTTAAGAGCAATGATATCAGACAAGAGATTCATGGGCCCAGAGGAGATAAATATTATTAAACAAGGTGATGCATCCCGGAACGAAAGGATATGGTTTTTAAATTTTTTAATATGGATGGATATTATGATAATAATACCATAAAAATGGTGAATATAATCTCTACCTAGGAAGATCAAGAATCCCAAATACAACCAGAAAAAGGATCTATTTGGGACTCCCAGCCTATCCATAAGCTTTTTTCCCTTGCCTTCGGAAAATATTTTTGAAGGTAAAGAGTACTCTTTTCCCTACTAATGTATTGGCCACTCCATATTCTATACAAAACAAGAGTATGGTAGATCACCTAGATAGACAACAAAATTTTATTAAGGAAGAGAATCAGATCATCCATAAATAAATTTTGGGAAGGCTCACAGATGATAGGCTTGCGCTGGAATGAACCCACGTGGCCCTCATAAATGAATTTATTTAAATGTCTACTAAACAGAGCCTAAACCAAAATAAAAACACTAGGGTAAAGGAGAAACTCGTTTCATAATACCCAAAATGACTTGAATAAACTATATCTTCCACCCATTAATGTAATAGAGAACTATTGTGAACTAATTCTCTAGAAGAGAGGTTAACAACATTTTATTAGAACCCTATAATAATGCATAACTTTTATGATGAGGCTCTAATCCATCATAGAATATTCCTTGTCTATATCAATCTTGATGGAAATTTTTGACCCATGTAACTTTTTATTAATATCATATATCATTTCATATATAATGGAAATATAATCTTGGGTAGATCTTCCATGAATGAAACCTTGTTGCTCCTCGCAAACCCATTTCTGATGTTATATAGAGGGTATTTTCATGATAATTATTCCACATACATTATAAGGTAAGTCACACATACAAATTTTATGGATCAATTTGATAGAGGATGGATTATTGACCTTTGGGATGAGGATTAGTGTAGTGGCACAAGTATATCTATGTTTACTCCCACCTCGAAAAATGTATTGGATGATTATGAAAATCACTTTTGTGGTGGTTTCCCACTAATTTGTGTCGAATGTTCAGGGAAATCCATCATATCCTCTGGATATTCCATAACTAAGGGAGGAAATATCCTCCCCAATCTCCATATCATTCATAATTCCCTTAAAATAAATTAAATATCATTAGTTTCACAATGGGGGATGCTGTCAAAAAATTATGAATGTACTGAAGGATATTCATCCTACATTCAAGGGTTAAATTCATCAAGCGAGGAACCAAAGTATTAAATTTCCATAACTGTAACCGCAAGTGGATCATTGGTGAAGGAATAACCTTCTATAATTATATTTGGAGAAATGTAATGCTTCTTCTCATAGATATATGCATTGAAGAAGGAAGTATTCTAGTATCCCTATGTGAGAAAAATAACTCAAACCCTCTCTCATACTGCTTATTCCTTCTCAAGAATCAGATGGGAATGATGAGACATCCTGCCAAACATATTTCTAAAAACATCATCATCATATTATGATAGAGTTTCATCTCATCCTACTCAATATCTTCTTTATGACCATCAATATCATGGAAGCATGAGGGTTTTTTGACTCCCAAACAAGGAGATAACCTTTCAACTATATAAATATTTATGGAACCCAAACCATGATCCTTCACAATCACGAACTGAATCTGGTCTCTAACAAAACATGAACCAAACCAATCTTCAGGAATGTCCCTAAGATAATTATTTATATAAGGCCCCAGCATTAAACCTTACTTAATCTTGAGTTATTACAAGATTACACATTGAGGATCTTTTCGGGTTTAGAGTTTTAGAGAATTAGATCATAAAACTTTCATTACATTCCACATATAAACAAAGTGGTTACATAAAGATAGTATTCTTCATTCCCATCGATGGAAACACATTTAAAATAAAACATGGATTATTTCTTGACACATCCTTGACTCTATCATCTTATCATGTACCTTTCCCTTGACCTGTGAAAAAAATTTCAAAAACTTGGGATGAACATAAAAACTCAGTATGGGTTATAAAAAAACATGGAAAGGAAACATGAGTTCATATATACATAAGAATGAAATCATACTTTACCCATAAAACATAGGCACTTTAACATACCTCATAAAATCATGAATAAATCATAGAAATCATAAGACATAAAGGTAACTTGAGGCATTCATAACATTCTTACGTAGGGAGTAACCCTCTTGGTTACGTTTGGAATACCCATCACAGTATATTCCCTAAATCTCTTCGGAGAAACCTTAACGTTTCACTCCTTCGCGTTACCCAATGCAATGGAGAGCTATATCGGGCTCACCCGCCCTTAGTTTATCACGGAACCACCCATCTTCATAATAATGCCCAATAACCGTAACATAATCGTATCACATAAAACATGCATAAAGGAAACATAAAATTTCCACATTTCAATCACAATATATCAATACAACACAAAAAACATTGTGAAAACCATTTTCAATACCAAAATAAAAGAAAAGTAAAACATGGTATTTATTTTTATTTAAAAAAGAAGGTATGGCTTGTAGAGGAAGCCAAAACTCAAATAACGGTCACGACGGTGGAGAAGTCATTGTCTCCGCATACGTACGACAAAAAAATTCCCTTTTGTAGTTTAGTAAACGCTTCGTATAAAAAAGATTCATTTTGAATAAACGTAAAAGTCAAAGGGGTTTATACACCGTATAAAAGAAAGTTGTGTATAAAATAAAATATTCCTCAATGAAAGGAGATTGAGACGAAGTCCCATACAATGATCATTTTTAAATAAAATAGATCTATTATGTGTATTCACTATATGTACACATAAAGAAGGTATAAATACAAGATAAGACATAATAATATCAGGACATAATTTGAAAGTAGGATATTAACCCAAAGAACAGAAATTGGGTGAAGAATTTCCCATACCTCGTATCCGACTTGACCCGACCGTTCTTTAATCTCCTGAATAATAAACTTCATTTAATCTCTACTTTCTTATGAACCCTTTTCAAGTTCATTATTCCTTTTATACCATGTTATGAACATCATGTTATCATTTAATTTAATATTGTTCATCTTGTCGGTATTTGGTTCTTAAGTCAAAAATAGACTTCTTACACTTACATGTTGTTAATTTGGTCAAAGGTTCGTTATATCCAGAATGATATTAATGATTTGTATAACATATATATCATATATATTCATCATATACATGTATTTATAATATTACATCACATTTAGAGGTAAGAAAATGAAATGCACCGTTCATGGAGATGGTAAGCCGTACGTACGCTTGAACGCTACTTTCATTTCTATTTCGTATTTCTGGAATGGAATCAAAATTATATAAGAGTATATTATAATTCCAGTATAATAACATATATAATATCATTAACTTTATCCTTTACACATCCCACATATGGTATTAACGAATCAAATCACTTTCAGGGGCGGTAGTCCGCACTTCCTAAAATAAAGATATCATGTTTACCCATAGGGGAAACCATAAAGGTATGCCCAAAATGAAAAAAAAAACAGAAGCTTAAGGAAAACATAAACATATTATATATCATATATAAAAATAGTTACATCATAATGGCCACCTATGATGGTGTTAAATGAGTATTGAACAATCATCGTTTCAGGAGGCAGAATTTCGCCATCCACGGAAACCGTATGTTCTTTAACCATTTGATGTAGTTTTCTGAGAGTTTAGCTCAAATAAATCTTATAACAACATCCTATTATATTGAATATACTGTTTTTGTTACAAAATAAGTAAATAAAATGAGTTTAAGGGGTTGGAGAAGCAAAATAAAACAAATGAACATGAGAGAATGAATTACCTTTAAAAGTGTAACTCCTTTTGATTTGAGCCTAAAGGCTTCCTTTGAAAGGATTATGCCCAAAGGGAATCCTCTATGATGAGTAGAGGGATGTGGATAGAGTAAATGGGCAGGGTTTGGTCGAGCCAAAGGCTTGAGGATTGTGTTAAATGAGGTAGAGGTGGGGGCCTTTTATAAGAGGAGAGGAGGGGCACTTTTGGAAAGTAAAGAAATATTACTTTATTTGAAAATGTGTTTCGGTTTTAAAAAGTCCCACATTGATATAATTCGCGGATAAGGTGATAAGGGTTCGAAATACACTCATCCAATTGGTTTTGGCCATGTGTAGTTCATAGATTTTACATTATCTTTCCATTTTATTTAAATCGTCAAATAATGATGTCATCGCTGCATCATTATTATGTCATAAATAATTTAATTTATTTAATGTCTAAAAATCATAAAATAATACTATGATGTAGGAAATATTTTTAGCTTTCCCATGACTATTTATAATCAAAATTTGGACTTGTGGAACCCCACTTAAAAACTGTTTTAGTAAAACAACTCATGTTTGTGTCAATTTAATTTTAACATTAAATAATAATATATTATTGTCATTTTCCAACTAAAGTGACTCCAAGGGGTCCCCAAGTTGTCCCATGGATTGTCTTGGTCGGCCATGACTCACCCAATAGGTTTAGGACAAGTTTCATGGTGTTTTCACATTTTTATAATATCATTTTTACCTTAAATTACACTAATTACCTCTAATCGCGATTAAAAACTTAATAAGTTACTATTCACCATAAAATTATTTCTATCCCATTGAACCACATTTTACTTCTTAATGACAACCATGTATGTCGGATTTTCAAAACTCAATACACATTAGTGGTAAACTCTCATTTAACTGAAAAATCAGTTTGCTTGATTACCACTTAGTGGTTTCACTATTCATCAAAAATTGATGTTTTTCAGAAAATTAACAAAAATTCACCCTAATATATATTTGATATTCCAAATTAAAAAATGAAGTCTATTTTAAAAAATTCAAATCATATAAGTCACATTAATTAATTTAATAATTAATTCCCATTGCCAGAGCAAATAGCGTGTTTTTACAAAACAATAAGTATCAAAAGATTAACACCAGTTTAAGTCTAATTTCAAAGTGAAATTGATTCCAATGACCACCATTGGATAAAATGGTAAACATATATTCTAATTTAACTTCAAAACCAATTCAAAACATAATATAATCATATAAATAAATTAGATTAAAAAGCAGTTTTGATGTAAAATGCAGTATTTTTCACTATTCATTAAAAAATGAACATTGTCAGAAAAATACCAATAATTCACACAAGGTAAATTTTGATGTCCCAATCATAAAGAATAAGTTTATTTTGACAAACATAGTTTATAAAACTGTCAATGTATAGATTCAAAAATGGTTTGCCATCAAAAGGCAGTAAAATAATCTTTTAAGAATATTAGTGTATTCCATGCATAAGATTGTATTTATTTTCATTTTAAGCCTCTATAACACTATATTAATCATTAATAGACATAGATAAAAATATCTATTATTCATTACTTACTTGGGATTTTACATCCTTCCCCCCTTTAGAAAATTGCGTCCCCGCAATTTATTTACTTATCGAATAAATGGGGGTACTTATCCCTCATTGCATTTTCAGATTCCCATGTTGCCTCTTCAATCATGTGGTTTTTCCACAAAACCTTTACCTGGTGAATCACCTTATTCTGTAACACTTTCTCCCTGTGGTCAATAATCTGAACCGGTTGTTCCTCATAAGATAGGTTCTCTTCCAGCTGAACTACCTATGGACTCAAAACATGAGATGGATCTGGCATATACTTTCTCAACATCGAAATGTGAAAAACATTGTGTACCTGAGATAAACTCGGAGGTAAAGCCACTCGGAATGCAACTGATCCAACTCTCTCCAGAATTTCGTATAGTCCAATGAACCTTGGACTCAACTTTCCTTTCTTACCAAATCTCATCACACTTTTCCAAGGAGAAACCTTCAGAAAAACATGATCACCTACCTCGAAAGATAGATCCTTCCTTCGGTTATCCGCATAACTCTTCTGCCTGCTCTGAGCTGTTCTCATGTGTTTCTGAATCAGCTGAACTTTTTCTGCCATCTCTTCTACCAATTCTGGTCCCATCAACTTCCTTTCACCCACTTCATCCCAGAAAGCTGAAGTTCGACACCGCTTCCCATATACTGCCTGAAATGGTGCCATCTGTATACTGGAATGAAAACTGTTATTATATGAAAACTCAACCAAAGAAAGATGTTGGTCCCAACTTCCCTGATAATCCATAGAAAAAGCTCGTAGCATATCCTCCAATGTATGAATTGTTCGTTCTGACTGCCCATCTGATTGAGGATGAAAAGCTGTACTAAAATTTAATTTAGTACCCAACGACTTCTGAAGGCCTTTCCAAAAGTTAGAAGTAAACCTGGGATCACGATCTGATACAATGGAGAGAGGAACTCCATGTAACCTAACTATCTCTTTAAGATACAAACAGGAAAGTTGATCAAGAGAGAAAGTATCTCGTATAGCAAGGAAATGATGAGATTTGGTCAAGCGATCAACAATAACCCAGATTGCATTATTAACTTGAGATGTCTTCGGTAATCCCACAACAAAGTCCATGGATATATTCTCCCATTTCCACTCTGGCACTGGTAAAGGCTGAAGCATCCCTTTCAGTAACTTTCGTTATGCTTTAACCTGTTGACATGTCAAACACTTCATAGTAAAATCAGCAATGTCTCTTTTCATTCCATCCCACCAGTAATACTCTCGCAGATCTCTGTACATCTTAGTACTTCCAGGATGAATCGAAAACAGAGAACTATGAGCTTCACATAACAACTCTCTCTTCATCTGTGAATCACAAGGCACACACAATCTCTTCCCAAATCTCAAAACGCAATCATTATCAATGTTGAATTCAGGCAACCTACCTTTCTGAACCATCTCTACCTTTTTCTGCAACTCACTATCTTGCTTCTGTGATTGCTTGATTCTATCTGATAGAGATGATCTCACTGATACCTGAAACAAAACAGAAGGACTTCCTGCACCAACAACTTCTATGACAAAGTTCATCATATCCTTAACCAAAGGATCACGTTCCAAACGCAAAATTGTTAATGAAGCATTAATTTTTCGACTCAAAGCATCAGCCACTTTATTTGCTTTTCCCGGATGGTAATGAATTGTACAATCATAATCCTTGATTAATTACAGCCATCTCCTTTGTCTCATGTTTAACTCTTTCTGAGTGAATATATACTTTAAACTTTTGTGATCAGTATATATTTCACACTTTAATCCATACAAATGATGCCTCCAAATTTTTAAAGCAAAAACAACAGCAGCTAGTTCCAAATCATGTGTAGGGTAATTTACCTCATGAGGCTTCAACTGTCGTGAAGCATAAGCAATTACCTGATCATTCTGCATTATGACGCAACCAAGTCCTTTCAATGAAGCATCACTGTATATAACAAACTCACCATTCCTGGAAGGTAGTGCCAAAACTGGAGCATTCACCGCTCTTCTTTTCAATTCCTGAAAACAATCATCACATTATTTTGTCCAGATAAACTTAACACCCTTCTGAGTTAGCTTAGTCATTGGACTAGATAACCGTGAAAAATTTCTAACAAACCTTCGGTAATAGCCCGCCAAACCAAGGAAGCTACGAATCTCGGTTACATTTGTGGGTCTTGGCCATTCTTCCACAACTTTTGTTTTTGCAGGATCAACAGTTATTCCATCTTTAGAAACAATGTGTCCAAGGAAAGAAATTTGTTGCAACCAAAACTCACACTTGCTGAATTTCCCATACAGTTTCTTTTCTTTTAAGGTTTGCAAGATAACCCTTAAATGTTTTTCATGCTCCTCTTTACTTTTAGAAAACACCAAAATATCATCAATGAAAACCACCACAAACGTATCCAAGAACTCATGGAAAATTCTATTCATTAAGTCAATGAATACAGCAGGTGCATTGGTTAGCCCAAAAGGCATTACTACAAATTCATAATGGCCATATCTCGTATGGAACGCAGTCTTCGGAATATCTGCCTCCTTTACCTTCAGCTGATGGTACCCCGATCTCAAGTCAATCTTTGAAAAAAACTGAGCTCCCTGGAGCTGATCAAACAAATCATCGATATGAGGCAAAGGATATTTGTTCTTAACAGTGATATTATTCAAGGCTCTATAATCAATGCAAAGTCTCATAGAACCATCTTTCTTTTTAACAAATAAAACAGGAGCACCCCATGGTGATGTGCTAGGTCTAATGAAACCTTTCTCTAATAAATCTTGCAATTTCTCCTTTAACTCTAAAAGTTCAATTTGTGCCATTCGATAAGGGGGTTTTGAAATTGGCTTAGCATCAGGAACTAAGTCAACAGTAAACTCAACTTCCCAATCTGGTATTATTCCAGGCAACTCATCAGGAAAAACATCAGGATACTCATTTACCACTGGCACATCATTAATCTGAACAGTTCCTTTATTTTCAACGACGTGTGCAAGGTAACATTCATTTCCATCTTTTACAAGTTTCTCATCCTCTTGATATGTTATCAAAATTAAGGGTTCATTCTTGTAAAAAAACTGAAAGTCTTTGTGAAAAGAAACTTCTTTATCTCTACAGTCAATCTTAGCATGGTAAATAGAGATCCAATCCATACCCAGGATAACATCAAACTCTACTAGAGGTAGAACAATAAGGTTTGCAAGTAGGTTCTTTCCACAGATAAGGATAGGAAGATTCTTATAAATTCTTTTTGCCTCAACATTCCCCCCAAGTGTTTTTACCAAAAGTTCAGGAGTCATTTATTGAGATGGTATTCCCATTTTACTAGAAAAGGTTTCAGAGATGAAAGAATGTGTAGACCCCGAATCAAACAACACACTGGCATAATCTGAAAAAACAAACAAAGTACCTGATACAACTTCATTTGATGGTCCGACATCTGCTGAAGTAGTTGAAAGGGATTTCACCACCCCTTTCTGCTTGTAGTCTAACTGCTTCCCATCACTCAAGCTCCTTGTCGGACACTCGTTTGCATTGTGACCCATCTCATTGCACTTATAACATTTCACTAACTGTAAATCAAATTTGTTCTTACCTTCACATTGATCCTTCTCAGTGCAATCACGAGCCTTATTTCCCATCTTACCACATCGGAAGCACTTCCCAGAATTCAGAAGACATTCCCCAGCATGTCATTTGCCACATTTATCACAAACTGGAAACTTAGTTCTCTTACCATCAGACTTTTTTGAAGAATTCTTACCTTTCTCCTGCCACCTCAGTCTCTTCTTCTGCTGGTTGTTATAGAAAACCTGGTCATTGGCAAACTCCATTGCCACCTTCTCAGCACATCGAACAAGATTTTCATAACTTTTAAACTCACGAGAAGCTAATTCCCTTCGATATTTTGTCTTTAATCCTGAGTAAAAACGATTGATTTTACTATCAAGGTCTCGGATAAAATTTAGAGCATACCTTGCCAATCGAGTGAACCTTTCTTCGTAGGCAGCCACTGAGTCTTCCTCTTGCCTCAATTCCAAGAATTGATTTTCCATCCTAAGTCGAACAGCCTTTGGAAAATACTTCTCAAGAAACAAACCTTTGAATTCATCCCAGTCAAGAGCATCAATCTCATCGGCGTCCCTGATATTTTTAACCATAGACCACCACTGATCTACTTGATCCTCCAAACGGTAAATAGAAAGACTAACCTTTTGATTGTCTGAACACCCCATGACATCAAAAATCTTCTCCAGTGCTTTAATCCACCCTTCAGCTAGCACAGGGTCAGATGATCCTCTGAATGATGGTGGATGTTGCCTCATGAAATGTTCCACCACTGACCTGTTCCTCTGCGGTTGGTCTGGCTGATCTCGTGTATGGATACCACCGCCATTTATCGCTTGAGTCAACTGCGCCATTACTGCAACAAACTGTTCAGTTCTAATTCTGACCATTTCTGGATGCTGATTTGGAAGGTTATTTCCTTCTGTATGCCTTCCTAGCACTGCTTCCTTGTTTACTCTGTGGAAAACCATTCTGAACAAACATGTCTTAGATGAAGCAACATGGTAATATTCAAATGCTATATCATTTCAACAAAAAATTTGGATAATCATTTAATAGAATTCTAACTCCTAAGGTTATCTAAACAGACCTCTGATACCAACTATAAGGCCCTAGCCTTAAACCTTACTTAATCTTGAGTTATTACAAGATTACACATTGAGGATCTTTTCAGGTTTAGAGTTTTGGAGAATTAGATCATAAAACTTGCATTAAATTCCACATATAAACAAAGTGGTTACATAAAGATAGTATTCTTCATTCCCATCGATGGAAACACATTTAAAATAAAACATGGATTATTTCTTGACACATCCTTGACTCTATCATCTTGTCATGTACCTTTCCCTTGACCTGTTAAAAACATTTCAAAAACTTGGGATGAGCATAAAAACTCAGTATGGGTTATAAAAAAACATGGAAAGGAAACATGAGTTCATATATACATAAGAATGAAATCATACTTTACCCATAAAACACAGTCACATTAACATACCTCATAAAATCATAAATAAATCATAGAAATCATAATACATAAAGGTAACTTGAGGCATTCATAACATTCTTACGTAGGGAGTAACCCTCTTGGTTACGTTTGGAATACCCATCACAGTATATTCCCTAAATCTCTTCGGAGAAACCTTAACGTTTCACTCCTTCGCGTTACCCAATGCATTGGAGAGCTATATCGGGCTCACCCGCCCTTAGTTTATCACGGAACCACCCGTCTTCATAATAATGCCCAAGAACCATAACATAATCGTATCACATAAATCATGCATAAAGGAAACATAACATTTCCACATTTCAATCACAATATATCAATACAACACAAAAAACATTGTGAAAACCATTTTCAATACCAAAATAAAAGAAAAGTAAAACATGGTATTTATTTTTATTTTAAAAAGAAGGTATGGCTTGTAGAGGAAGCCGAAACTCAAATAACGGTCATGACGGCGGAGAAGTCGTTGTCTCCGCATACGTACGACAAAAACATTCCCTTTTGTCGTTTAGTAAACGCTTCGTATAAAAAAGATTCCTTTTGAATAAACATAAAAGTCAAAGGGGTTTATACATTGTATAAAAGAAAGTTGTGTATAAAATAAAATATTCCTCAATGAAAGGAGATTGAGACGAAGTCCCATACAGTGATTATTTTTAAATAAAATAGATATATTATGTGTATTCACTATATTTACACATAAAGAAAGTATAAATACAAGATAATACATAATAATATCAGGACATAATTTGAAAGTAGGATATTAACCCAAAGAACAGAAATTGGGTTAAGAAGTTCTCATACCTCGTATCCGACTTGACCCTACCGTTCATTAATCTCCTGAATAATAAAATTGAGTTAATATCTACTTGCTTATGAACCTTTTTCAAGTTCATTATTCCTTTTATACCATGTTATGAACATCATGTAATCATTTAAGTTAATAGTGTTCATCTTGTCGTTATTTGGTTCTTAAGTCAAAAATAGACTTCTTACACTTACATGTTGTTAATTTGGTCAAAGGTTCATTATATCCAGAATGATATTAATGATTTGGATAACATATATATCATATATATTCATCATATACTTGTATTAATAATATTAAATCACATTTAGAGGTAAGAAAATGAAATGCACCGTTCATGGAGACGGTAAGCCGTACGTACGCATGAACGCTACTTCCATTTCTATTTCGTATTTCTGGAATGGAATCATAATTATATAAGAGTAAATGATAATTACAGTATAATAACATATAAAATATCATTAACTTTATCCTTTACACATCCCACATATGGTATTAACGAATCAAATCACTTTCAGGGGGCGGTAGTCCGCACTTCCTAAAATGAAGATATCGTGTTTACCCATAATGGAAACCATAAAGGTATGCCCAAAATGAAAAACAAAGAAGCTTAAGGAAAACATAAACATATTATATATCATATATAAAAATAGTGACATCATAATGGCCACCTTTGAAGGTGTTAAATGAGTATTGAACAATCATCGTTTCAGGAGGCAAAATTTCTCCATCCACGGAAATTGTATGTTCTTTAACCATTTGATGTAGTTGTGTGAGAGTGTAGCTCAAATAAATCTTATAACAACATACTAGTATATTTAAGATACTGGTGTTGTTACAAAAGATAGTAAATAAAAAGATTTTAGGGGGTTGGAGAAGCAAAATAAAACAAATGAACATGAGAGAATGAATTACCTTTAAAAGTGTAACTCCTTTTGATTTGAGCCTAATGGCTTTCTTTGAAAGGATTATGCCCAAAGGGAATCCTCTAAGATGAGGAGAGGGATGTGGAGAGAGTAAATGGGCAGGTTTTGGCCATGTCAAAGGCTTGAAGAGTGTGTTAAATGAGGTAGAGGTGGGGGCCTTTTATAAGAGGAGAGGAGGGGCACTTTTGGAAAGTAATGAAATATTACTTTATTTATAAATGTGTTTCGTTTTTAAAAGGTCCCACATTGATATAATTCGTGGATAAGGTGACAAGGGTTCGAAATACACTCATCCAATTGGTTTTGGCCATGTTTAGTTCATAGATTTTACATTATCTTTCCATTTTATTTAAATTGTCAAATAATGATGTCATCACTGCATCATTATTATGTCATAAATAATTTAATTTATTTAATGTCTAAAAATCAAAAAAATACTATGATGTAGGAACTCTTTTTAGCTTTCCCATGACTATTTATAATCAAAATTTGGACTTGTTTAACCCCACTTAAAAACTATTATAGTAAAAAAACTCATGTTTGTCTCAATTTAATTTTAACATTAAATAAAAATATATTATTGTCATTTTCCAACTAAAGTGGCTCCATGAGGTCCCCAAGTTGGCCCATGGCTTGTCTTGGTCGGCCATGACTCACCCAATAGGTGTAGGACAAGTTTCATGGTGTTTTCACATTCTTATAATATCATTTTTACCTTAAATTACACTAATTACCTCTAATCGCGATTAAAAACTCAATAAGTTACTATTCACCAAAAAATTATTTTTATCCCATTGAACCACATTTTACTTCTTAATGACAACCATTTATGTCGGATTTTCAAAATTCAATACACATTAGTGGTAAACTCTCATTTAACTGAAAAATCAGTTTGCTTGATTACCAATTAGTGGTTTCACTATTCATCAAAAATTGAAGTTTTTCAGAAAATTACCAAAAATTCACCCTAAGCTATATTTGATATTCCGAATTCAAAAATGAAGTATATTTTAAAAAATTCAAATCATATAAGTCACATTAATTAATTTAATAATTAATTCCCGCTGCCAGAGCAAATACCGTGTTTTTACAAAACAATAAGTATCAAAAGATTGACACCAGTTTAAGTCTAATTTCAAAGTGAAATTGATTCCAATGACCACCATTTGATAAAATGGTAAAAATATATTCTAATTTCACTTCAAAAACAATTCAAAACATAATCTAATCATACAAATAAATTAGATTAAAAAGCAGTTTTGATGTAAAATGCAGTATTTTTCACTATTCATTAAAAAATGAACATTGTCAGAAAAATTCCAAAAATTCACACAAGGTAAATTTTGATGTCCCAATCATAAAGAATAAGTTTATTTTGACAAACATAGTTTATAAAATTGTCAAAATATAGATTCCAAAATGGTTTGCCATCAAAAGGCAATAAAACAATCTTTTAAGAATATTAGTGTATTCCATGCATAAGATTGTATATATTTTCATTTTAAGCCTCTATAACACTATCTTAATCATTAATAGACATATATAAAAATATCTATTATTCATTACTTACTTGGGATGTTACAATTTATCTCCATGGTCATCCATAACTACCTGACTATCATAGATTTTGGTTTGGGAATGATTTACCTAAGTATGGATACATAAAACATAAAAAAATAGATAAACTGAATCTAAAAATTCATACCAAACAAGCATTAAATAATTACTAACTGAATACATAGGTTGAAACATAAAACAAGAGGTACAAAAACACATAAAACTAGCAGAAAAATAGCCCCAAGTAGTACACATTAGAATGGGTCATCACCCACCAGTTGTCTTCACAACACTACACCATGGAAGGGAACTAACAACCTGAACCTCCATCACCCATGTCATTTCCATTACCAGTGTCAAACATGATCAATTATAATTACACCCAAGGTTTTTAATTACTTTCTGAGACTAATTGCAATATTATAACTCCAATATATTCAATAGGGCAAGTAATAAAAGATAAAAATCATGCTATTTTTGATTTGCAAGAAGTGATGGAAATAATTTCTAAAGAATGTAACTTTTAAATATAATAAATTTTCAAAGGGAATTATCCATTAATGAGAAAATTTTGATAAAACATGCAAGATTTTATTTTTCAACCAAAACCACCATATGCCAAAGATTAATTCAAAAGATACAATGAGCCCTAATCCTAGGAATGCCCTTAGGCACTAGTTAGTCTCGGGGCCCATTTACATCTTATATAGGTATAAAGTAACTATTAAAAAAAATGTACCTGGGCACAAGATACTAGTAGGGAACATACCCATAACCTTGTGAGCCCCAACCATTATCAATATAGTTTAGTTAGTTAAATATTTATCCATTGTTTCAGAAACATAGGGCTAAAATCACTCTGGATCACTTGAATACTAGTCCATATCCTCTCTCCAAGTTACTCAGGTTTCCCCCATTGTGAAAAAACCATTTTCACATTTTACCAAAAGCCATTATCAAATAAAAACATCATTTATAGTCATAATAAACTCAAAACGATATCTACACATTATTTTGACCAATTACATCTCTCAATAAAACCATTATAAATTCAATAGAATAACTTCACAAAATTTGACAATATTTTGGGCACAAAATTCATTAAAAACCCCACATTGAACACTATGTACATACCCATATTCACCAAAATAGAATTTTCAGCTCTAAACCATTTTCATAAATTCATTATGCGATTTTTAAAACAACCCCAATTGGTATAACATAGAATAAACATGTAAAACACCCATCTTACCATAAAATTGGAAGATAAAAACCATTTTCTTAACATACATCACTGAAACCAAAATTAACAACAAGGTTAATTAGGTATATGTGTGTGAAAAATGGAAATTAATCAAATACAACTCATATACCAGTGCTTCACATGTGATGACCTACCACAAGTGTCAAAACAATTGAATCTTTGTGTGAAAGTTTAATCGCACCACCACCACACCACAAGGGACTTAGATCAAAACCAAAACAACACATTCGACCAAGTAATTCAAGATAAAACCCAAATTCAAATCCCCACTTTTGGGAGATTAGGAACTCTATGAATAAATGGAAAAAACCCTAAGAAAATGGATGAAACCCTAAGAAAATGTGTGGAAAAAAGAAAGAGACCCACTTCCTTGAGGGATCTTGAAGAAATCTCCCTACATACACTAGTAGATCATTTTAAAAATATCCAAAAATGAAAGTGAGGTTAAAATAAGGATGAGAAGTTCATGTGAGAATTGAAGTGGGAGAAAATTATAAAAAATGATGTTTTTGTGAAGGAAACAAGTTACCTATTCAAATCTGAATGATTTGAGAAATCTAACGATGTTATTCCCTAATTTGAGATTAATATTAGCTCAAAAGAGTGGAAAAAGATAATGTGGGTGCTTCTTTGTTTAGTTTTCTTGGTTGAGAGTTGGAATCACTAAAAAATAACTAAATTTAATAATATATTAAATAAATACATTTTTTAAAACTGGAAATGGGCTTACGGGCTAGCCCAATTCCTTAAATAAAAATCGAAATCGACCATGATTACGGATTCTTAAAGCATCCAAATTGATATATTGGTGTTAATACGTTAGGCGAGCCCATTTTGAGAGTTCAGTGGGTGAAAATTTTGAAAATGTAAGAGTTATAAAAGAAACAAATTTGGTTTTCAAATCTGGAAACGGGCTCATGATTTGGCCAAAATCATGAAAACTCACCCTTTCCTCCATGAAATCATGGGAATCCTCCCAAAAAATGAAATAATGGAAATTAAATGAAATTTACCTTTAATATGAGTCATGGATGTGGTAATTATCTCTACCATGAAGGACTTTCCACCACAAAAATTCATCCCAAATCTTGATCCGAAAACAAGAATGGGTACTCCTTCTCAACCCACAACTTCTACTCCCAAGTCTCATGTGTATCATTCCCATGGTGGTAAAGAACCCAATCTAGTGGAATAGACTTTTACTAAAGAAAATTTTCTTTGATGTACACTATTTTAAATTTTCACTCAAAAACAGATAAATCTGGATCTATATCCAACTCCTCACAATTCAATACATGGGATGGAACCAATTTCTATTTATTAAACATAAAGACATGGATGAAATCATGGATGGATTTAATGTGAGACAGTAAGGCCAACCTATATTCCACCTTTCCAATACACATAGTGATCTCAAAAGGTTCGACATTTTGCAACATCATCTTCCCTTGATTTCTCAATCAATGATGGCCTAGACGTGGGGACTTTTTCAAGAATACCATTTCACCCAAAAAAACACTACTTCCCAATGCCTCTGGTTAGCATATGATTTTTGGTGACTCTGAGCTGTCAAGAAGCACTACCAGATCAACATGGCCTTCCTAAACGTCTCGTGCACAGGACTCGGCCCCAATAGTGAGGTCTCACTTACCTCAACCCAAAAATGGGGGGACTGACATAGCTGACCATAAAGAGCCTCACAAGGAGACATTAAAATTCAAATTTTGTAAATATCAGTATAATAAAACTCAAACAATCACAAAATCTATCCCAGGAACCTCCAAAGTCCATATCACATGCACAAACCAAGTCCTCCAAAATCTGATTCGACCGCTCTGTATTACCATCCGTTTGAGGATGGTATGTCGTTTTCATCTTAATCTGAGACCCCAAGTCCTTTTTAAGGCCTTACTAAAACCAAGAACTAAAATGGGGGGTCTATATCTGAGAAAACCTATGATGGAACACCATGGAGCATTACAGCCTATTTGAGTTACAAAGGACCCAACTCATCCACTATAGTTGTATCTATAATCAGAATGAAGTGGGATGATTTGTTCATACGATCAATCACCACCCAAATGGAATTCATACCGTGTAGTTTATGAAGAAATCCAAAAATGATGTCCATGGAGACCTCATCCCACTTCTAGGATGGAATGGGTAACAACTGGTGAGAATCAGAGGTCCTTTGATGCTCTGCTTTCAGCTGCTTCCATTTTTAGCATCTCAACATGAAGTCCTTGATGTCTCATATCATACCTGGACACAAGAACTACCAACATATGTAAAAATACATTGTTGTGGAACTGATATGGATAGTCCAATGAGACTGGAGTCTATGCTTCTTCACCACCTTTTTTAGAGGTAAAGGCACTACTGAATGGCCCTTGAAGCACATGATTCTCTCGGGAGACAATGACCAATCAGAAGATGTCTCCCCAGCATGAGGAAACTGATTCAACCACAAAACAAGATCATCACTAGGTTTCTCCCACTGAATTAGCTCCACTAGAGAATGATTCAATTGAAATCTCACCAAGAAATAAACACAATTATGTTCTTTGGTATCCAGATGCATCTGAGCAAAGAGTGCCATCAGTGTCTAGTCACCACTGGACTTCCTCAAAGCCTGCACTAGTTCTATTCTGCTTAAGGAATATTCCACCACATTAAACTTACCTTTTGTATAGACAATTTATTGTCCCAGAAATCCTATGGAAATTATTTTTCATAAGTACATGGGAATTTTACAAGTCCGTGGTTTCTGACGATGCCTTATTTCGAGGCCCGGTGTGCCCGGAATCAATTTCTGAAGTTTTGTTCGGGTAAGTTTAGTAAACGTACGTGCATGATTTTATATCTTTTGAACATGTGCTCGAAATTGAAATCAGAGGACACCGATGAACTCCCAGCGCCGGTATGCACTTAAGGAGACCTTTTCCGCAATTTTGTTTAGATGAGGATAGAAGTTAATTTTTTTTTGGATTCTTAATAAATTAAAAAAAATTATGTGTGACATAATTTTATTTAGGTGGTGGATGAATCCTCCAAGGGGAAGTTGGATGTGGGGCCCACCCCCACATAACCTCTCATGGGAGGATATTATGTGTTGGGGGCCACACGAGCATCAAACTCCTCAACTCTCCTTGATCTCTCCTTTAACTCCTGGAACCCCCAATAAATAAGGATGAAACTCTCTCTTAATTATTTTGGATCCTCTTCACCTCCTCCCTCCAATTTAATGAGAGAACACACCTTTTTAATTAATGGATTTAACTTAAATAATTTGAATCTTTTTGAATTCATTAAGCCATTTTTTAATAAGTTGTGTTGTTTTATTTTTATGTTGGTTGGCACATATTACCTTGTTGGAACATTGGATAATTAGTGAGAGAGCGTTCTTCCCCAGATGAACACGAAGAACATTTCCAACAACCTCCATCCACGTTAAAGGAGTAGACGCCGCCTGTGAAGAATGTTTCCAATGATGATGCTTCTTCATTGGATGCACCCCGACGTCAATGAAACGACACCATCGTCAACGAACAAAGATAAAATCAAGGTAGGGGGTTTGATTATTTTGATGTATAAATTGTTCCCTTGTTCCTTGTAGTTTGTTTTCAGTCATTGATGGACACTTGTTATCACCTAATGCGGAGGATGTAGGCCGAACCAACATGGCATGATGCCCCTCTGTTGGTTTTTGTTGATTGACGTTGGAGTCGAAGCTAAAAGGGCACGGTTTCGTTACACCGCGCAAGAGAAGAACCACGGGACGGAGGCAGCGGTGGCATCAGCGACCGGACGTGATGACAGCGGCATTGGCGACCGGTGGTGGCGGCGGCCGTGCATCAGCCTCGTGGAGGGAGACCACTGGCCAGTCGGGCAGCCTATACCACGGGACAACCGGCTGGAAAATCAGGCCGGTCCGCGTGTAGGAGTCGTGGTTCCAGAAGCTACTGCGTAGAGGGAGACCGCGGCCCATGGCCGCGGGCCGCTCGGCTGGAAGAACCGGCTAGCCACCTGCCCGCCCAGCTGGTGAACTGCGGTGCCTGCAGGCGTCGTGCAGAGGAGGACATGGCCTGCATCATCGGGACCGTGGGCTGGGCGACCCTTTCGGCCGCCTGTCGGCTAGGATGGAGAACCGCAGTGCCCGCGGGCCCCGCGTGGGAAGAACCACGGCCCGCAGCATAGACCGCATGCACCAGACCGAAGCGGCCGGCTACGGCCAGTCGGGCAAAGGAGGAGGCTGCAACGTTTGGCGTCACCGCGTGAACCGGATCGGCCCACAGCATGGGATAGGTCCGTATGTGGGCCACACTCCACCAGTCCGGGACGACCCCCAGTTGGGTCGGACCTATCGAGTAGGGTCGGGCCGACCCATCAACACACTAGGCTTGACGGGTCGGGCCCATCTTCGCTTAAATGTGAATAACTTCTAGACCGCACATCTAATCGATGCGCCATCTTTGGAACTGGATCCCTCGTGACGGTGTGGTACTTTTGGAATATTCTAAGTGAGTTTGGGACAAATTTGAAAGATGACTGGGTTTGGATTGAGCGTAAATCCAACCGGGCGCCTAGAATAGAAATGCCAATAACTCTCAGATTGGGCATCTGATTGATGTTGCGTCTATTGCGTTGGGTTCCTTTTGATGAGACGTCACTATGAGATACATCAACTTAATACATTTTGATAGTTGATGTATCGACACTTGGTTCAAGGAGTGGACCCTCCCAGAATCGAGCGTGGAGTGTGCGGGAAACCTAGGGCTGGCAGCGACTGAGATGTATCGGAATCCTCTATGGGTTTGACAGTGAGTGAGATGTACCGGAGTCCCCTATGGGTTTGACACCGACTGAGATGTACCAGAATCCTCCATGGGATTGATAGAAACTGAGATGTACCAGAATCCTCTGTGGGTTTGACTGCGATGACTACTGTACTGGAATCCTCCGTGGGTTCGACAGCGATGACTATTGTACCGGGATCCTCCATGGGTACGACAGTTCTGACATCTGTTCTTGTATCCTATATGGGTCCAATAGAATAGATATTCATGTATTATGTGTGGGTCTGACCGCTTAGCTGGTCTTGTATCCTGTGTGGGTCTAGCAGCTTAGATGAATCAATGACAACATCTGATCATCTCTATCACTCTACGAATGATTTATACCTGTGTGAGATGAGTCTTGACTTCCAATCATTTATCTTCAAGGTGATTGACATTACTTCCTGTGTGTACTGGGTTGTGCTTGGGCTTGATAGTTGGAGCTAAACCTTGATTGATAACTTAGGTATATGTATGAGAATATAACTAATTAGGGTTGGTTGACACTTTATGATTGTATATTTCTTATGTGGTTAATCCTTCGTGGATTTTGAGAGACCTTCGGGTGGTCTCGGGGTCCCCTACTAAGTATCATTATACTCACCCCTATATTGGTCATGCACGCACTTCATTGTATTGGTTGTAGACGATGGACATCACTGATCAAGGTAGGGATTTGTAGAGCTGGAGGGTACCCAGACGTGGACCACTTGGCGAGACGTACATGGAGAAAACGGACGGACCTCGGGTGCTGAGGAGGCCATCTATACCCACCCTTTAGGTATGATTCCCAAATGACGACTCATTTGTTGTTGTTTTACCTTTCTAAAGTTGTAGTAGTTTTTCAGTGTCTTGTACTTTACTGGTGGGCTAGTATTTTTGGCCCCTTTCCTTTAAGTACTTTCTTTTGAATACAGTTTTACTTAGTGTTTAATTTAAGTTTCATACTATATTGTTTTTGTTTAATTATTAAAGGAAATTCCTTCACTTTTTATCAAGATTACATCTTTGCTGCTAGTCACCAGCCCCTGGCCTATAGAAGGCGGGCTTGGGGTAGTCACCGCACAGGCCCCGAAGATGGGTCATGAAAAATTTGTATCATAGGAGTTGTTTGTACCACATAACATGGACTCAGATTCTTTTAACGGCAATAATGTTTTTTGTTTTGGTTGTGGTTATCATTTTAGGGAAACCGGTGTTGGTGCGCCAGCCGACGTATCCATACAGTAGGACTCTAACTTCTGATCTCCGACTCAATGCACGAAAACACTGATTGCATGTGTGTTTCATTTGAAAAAGTTTTCTTCATGATTACATTGTGTCAGCTCACCAGGTATAATGTTTTAACCATGGAAGATATGATTCTTTTCAGGATGTCCCCATAAAGGCAGCAATCTAGGGTTCTGAGTCATGTACGAGATGGTAGCCCACCGATCGACAAGGCCTCGGTACAGGGCCCCATCACAGCGGAGGTACCAGCGGTACCACTACCCACTGGGCCACCGATTCAACCTGCTCCTGAAACAAAGAGTGCACGCCACCTGAGTGTGTTGCACGAGTTCTAGCACTAGAGGCCTGCTAGTTTCTGGGGAGAGATGTACCCACAGGCAGGTGAGGATTGGATGGAGGATGTCGTGAGAGTCATCAGATTGGTAGGGACACCAGCCGACCTCATGGTGATCCTTGTTGCTAGTCTCCAGCATGCAGTAGTAGGCAGATGGTGGAGCCTAATTCTCCAGATGCATGATGAGGCCTATTTACTCTGGATAGACTTCAAGAGTCTCTTTTTCTCAGAGTTTGATCCAGCTACCCTTCGTGTGGTGTATATTTAAGAGTTATTTCATCTGCAGTAGGGCAGGATGACAGTAGCTCAGTACTTAGTGAGGTTCACCGACCTCTCACACTGCTCCATGGATACGGTGAGTTACCCATTCTTCCGGGATCATACCTTCTATCAGGGACTCAGGCATGAGATCCGGGCTTCGATGATTCCCCTCAACATCCCGACACAGGCAGGTGCTAGAGCGAGCCCTTTTAGTGGAGAGTTTTCTTTATGGGCAGTCACCAATGGAGAGACCCACAACAGTGCGACACATAGCAAAGTCTTCTGTAACCGATAGTAGACAGATGACGTAGAGGTCTATGTGTAGAAAGCCATCAGGTAGGGGATCCCAGGATACAGGTTCGGTTGTGCGGGGAACACTAGACAGAGCTAGCTATATGAGGATTAGGCAGTGTTATGCATTCATTGGTCAGGGCCACATGGCTCGTGAATGCCTGACCCATCATGCGTATGAGTAGAAGATAGTAGAAGGACTTCCCAAGCAGAGGTAGAGGTTTTACCATGGTGTTCCACCAGGAGCAGGCAGACGTGGCAGAGGAGTTGGACGAGTAGCGGGTGGTGGACGCTGATTTGAGGCTCTACACCACCACCATCAGGAGGTCCACCCCGACCACAGAGAGTTGGCGGACATAGGCGGGCGTAGCACCAGGAAATAGAGGCCTACGACCACAGTGCACCTGAGAAAATTTGAGGTACTATATCTATCTTCTCTTCCCTTTCTTTAGTATTTATAGACACAGGTGTGAGTAATTATTTTATTTCCACTGCCCTCGTTCGGAGCTCGGAGATTCCAACGGAGCTGTTGGCTCGATCCTTATGGCTAGAGACTCCTACGGGATCAGACTCGACAATTATGCCTAGGTGTCGGTAGTGTGAGCTTACTCTAGGAGGCGAGATCTTTGGCTAGGATCTTCTTGTAGCGGCATCGAGGCCTTATGACATCATCCTGGTTATGGACAGGTTATCCACAATTCTTGCTCACATATTCTGTATTGGGCACAAAGTATGGTGTATCCGCACGGATGGGACCATGTTCACCTTCACCGATGATAAGGGAGCCTTTGAAGCATATGATGGACTTACACAGAGGAGGGGGAAACTGATCACACATCAGTGGGCTAGTCTCATCCTTGGAGTGGTTGATGTGCGGAGTCCGAGTTTTCATGTTGTGGTGGATCAGAACGTGGATGTCTTCCATGACGACGTTCCAAGACTACCTCCTTGCAGAGAGGTAGACTTCTACATTGAACTGTACCCTGGGACGACACTGATTTCTACTACAACATATTAGATGGCTCCTGTCGAGCTTCGTGAGCTGCAAGTAGAGCTGGAGGACTTGCAGGGGAATGGAATTATCCGACCCTTTGTTTCACACTGGGAATCTTCGATTTTGTTCACCAAGAATGCGGATGGGATCATGTGACTGTGTGTTGACTATCGTCTCCTGAATCAGGTGACCGTGAAGAACAATTACCCACTCCTCAGGATTAAAGACCACTTTGATCAGATCAAGGGAGCACGATGGTTCTTGAAGATAGACCTCATGTCAGGCTATCACCAGCTCATAGTTCGAGATGTGGATGTGCAGAATATGGCCTTCAGGTGTCAGTATGGCCACTACAAGTTCGTTTTTATTCCCTTCGGCATGACCAATGCTCCAAAAATGTTCATGAGTCTCTTGAACAAGATCTTCCATCCTTACCTAGATTGCTTTTTTGTAGTCTTCATCGACAACTTACTGATCTACTTGACTACTGAGGAGGATAATTACACCATTTTCGGGTAGTACTGGACACACTCAGAGAGCACCGGCTTTATGGTAATCTCTTGAAATGACAGTTCTGGATTTGAGAGGTTCAATTTATATGACACGTCATCATAGAGGCTGGAGTTGTAGTGGATCCAGCGAAGATCGAGGCAGTACTTTCTAGGGAGCCACCTAGGAGTGTGACAGAGGTATGGAGTTTCCTGGGTATGGATGGGTACTATCAGAGATTTGTGCCAGACTTCTTCAGAGTTGTAGCACCACTTTCAGCATTGACAAAGAACGGGAAACCCTCCATGTGGTCAGAGAGATACCGGCAGAGCTTTCAAAGCTGAGACAAATATTGACTAGTGCGCCCATATTGAGGCTACCAGAGGAGGGTGTTGGGTACATAGTTCACTTTGATGCATTAGGGACCAGACATGGGCATGTCTTGATGCAGGAGCAAGCAGTTATAGCTTATGGTTCTTGTCATCTAAGACAGCAAGAGAAAAACTATGCTACCCATTACCTGGATTTAGCAGCAGTGGTATTCTCCTTGAATATGTGGTGAAACTATATTATCAGCAAACATTTCATAGTCTACTCAGACCACCAGAGTCTCAGGTACATCTTCTCTCAAAAGGAACTGATCCTGAGACATCAGTGACGGCATGAATTCCTCCAAGACTATTCCTTTGATAAAGTTTATACTCCTAGAAAGGGGAACGTTGTATCAGATTCTCTCAGTAGGATGTCAGGCATTCAGATTCTTGGAGAGGCGACAGAGCAACTGGCCGTGTTGCAGATATCCTTTGTGGATAGAGATGGTGCAGCCTTTCTACAGTCTCTCATAGTCACTCCTCAACTTCCTTAGCGACTAAAGGAGTCACAATGTGGGGACATTGACTGTGAGACACGAAGTGCCCAAATATCCTTATGGTAGGTGGATGATGGATTTTATGAAGGTGGGGAGCACAACATTCTCTTCAGGGGAAGAACCATGGTACTAGTTTCATTTTAATAGGAATTGTTTGGGGAGTTCCACACTTCCCCTCTAGCGGTACATCCAGGAGTTGCAAAGATGTATCAAGACCTCAGACGACAGTACTGGTGGCCAGGTATGTAGAAGGCGGTTGTAGTGTTTGTCTCATGATTACTCAATTGTCCGCAAGTTTAGATGGATCACGAGGTTCCAGAAGGCTTGGGTCTGCCCTTAGAGGTCCCAGAGTGGAAGTGGGATGGGATATCCATGGATTTTGTGATGGGAATTCCACATACATCCAAGGGACAAAAATCTATCTGGGTGATCGTTGACCAACCCACTATGTCAGCCCACATCCTACCGATCAGATATTAGAGCTCAGTAGAGATATTGTGATGCCTCTACGTAAAAGAGATTGTAAGACTACATGGTGTGCCATCGACGATCGTCTCCAATCGAGATTCTGGTTTCACTTATCTGCTATGGAAGGGGTTGTAGGAGGATTTTAGGACACATCATCGCTAGAGCACCGCCTTCCATCCACAGATGGATGGCCAGACCGAGAGGACCATTCAGACTCTCTAGGACATGCTTCGTCCATGTGTCCTCGAATATGGTCGAAGCTGGGAGGATCACTTTGCCTTGGTAGAGTTTTTGTACAACAATAGATTCCACTCTACCATCGGTATGGCACCTTACGAGGAACTTTACAGCTGACATTACAGATTGCCTCTGTGCTGGACTCACCAAGGGGAGTCAGCACTTGTAGGACGAGAGATGGTACATGCTACGATGGAGAAGATGTCGATCATCCAGGAGCGGATGAAGACTACCCAGAGTAGACAGAAGTCCTATGCTGATAGGAGTCAGAGACAATTGTAGTTCGAGGATGGAGACCAAGTCTTCCTACTGGTATCACCTCGATGAGGTTTACAACGATTTGGCTGAGGTGGAAAGTTAGCTCCATGATTCATTAGTCCTTTTTAAGTCCTCAGCAGGGTCGGCGAGGTGGCTTACCTCTTGGCTCTCCCACCTCAGTTACACTGGTTGCACGACATCTTCCATGTATCTCAGATGAGGATAAATGTGCACGACTTCTCCCACATCATCAACCATGGGGATCTAGACATCAATTATGGGGCGAAATTCATTGAGGTTCCAATGTAGATTGAGGATCGACAAGAGTGGGTCCTGCGTGGACAGTTGATTCCTCTGGTGCGCGTTCACTGGTAGCACGGGAACCTCCAGGAGAGAACATGGGAGCGGGAGGCTTAGATGCATGCTCAGTACCCCATTTTGTTCTCCTAGTGTGTATTGTAGCTTATAGGGATGTAAATCCATGAGGTTAGTAGAAAGTAAAGACATGGAAATCCTATGGAAATTTTTTTCTTAAGTACATTGTAATTTTACGAGTGTACGGTTTCTGACGGCGCCTGATTCCGAGTCTCGGTGTTCTTGGAATCAATTTCTGAAGTTTTTTTCAGGTATGTTTAGTAAAAATATGTGTGGGATTTTATATCTTTTGAACAGGTGCTTGGAATTGAAATCTGAGGACACCGATGAACTTGCAGCAACAATATTCGCTTAAAGAGAACTTTACCGCAGTTTCTTTTTATCAAGGATGTGAGTTAATTTTTTTGGGTATTCATAATAAATTAAATAAAAATTATGTGTGACATAATTTTATTTAGAAGGTGGTTGAATCCTACAAGGGGAAGTTGGAGGTGGGGGCTGTCCCCACATACCCTCCCATGGGAGGATATTATGTGGTGGGGCCCACTTGAGCATCAAACTCATCAACTCCCCTTGAACTCCCCTTTAACTCCTTGAACCCCCCAATTAAAGAGGATGAAACTCTACCTTAATTATTTTGGAGCCTCTTCCCCTCCTCCCTCCAATGTAATGAGCCAACACACCTTTTTAATTAATGGATGTAACTTAATAAATTTTAATCTTTTTGAATATGTTAAGCAATTCTTTTAATAAGTTGTGTTGTTTTGTTTTTATGTTGGTTGGCATACATTACCTTGGTGGAACTATGAAGAATTTGTGAGAGAATGTTCTTCCCCCGAAGAACATGCAGAACATCTCCAATGACCTCCATCCGCGTTAATGTATTAGACGATGCCCGCGAAGAACATTTCCAACGACGATGCTTCTTCCTTGCATGCACCCCAACGTCAAAAAAACAACGTCATCGTCAATGAACAAACATCGAATCTAGGTAGGGGGTTTGATTATTTTAATGTATAAATTATACCCTCATTCATCATTGTTAGTTTGGAATTTATGATGGCCACTAGTTATCGCCTAATGTGGATGGTGTGGGCCGAACCAAAACGGAACGACACCCCTCCATTGGTTTTTGATGATTGACGTCGGAGGAAAAACTGATAGGGGGTGGTGTCATCGCACCACACCAGAGAAGAACCATGAGACGAAGGAAGCGGTGACGTCGGCGACCAAAGGTGGCAGTGGAAGCAGCGGCCGTGTGTCGGCCGCATGGATGGAGACCAATGGCTGCTCGGGCTGCCCGGACTACGGGACAACTAACCAGCCGATCCGAACGGTCTGCCTGTAGGAGTCGCGGCGCCCAATGGGGCCGCGTGGTGGGAGACCAAGACCCGCATCCGCGGGCTGCTCGGCCGGATGAACCGGTCGGCCGCCTGCCGACTGGGCTGGAGAACCGCGGCACCCGTAGGGGCCGAGTGGAGTAGGACGCGGCCCGCATCCGCGGGCCGCTCGGCTGGGAGAACCGGCCGGCCACCTACCGACCGAGATGGAGAACTGTAGCTATAAGGCCCCAGCCTTAAACATCTCTTAATATAGAATTAAATTAAAAATTTACATTGAGGATATTTCCAGGTTTAGAGTTTTAGATAATTAGATCATAACAATTACATCTCAAAAGATTACAAACTAGAAACTTCTACTAAGTTTCCATAGAATAAAAAAACTCTTAAAAAGATACATGTCTAGTTCTATGTTTTATATAGCATGACTTTCCCTTGATCCCATCCTTGACCCTATTCCACATTAAGTCCTGTGAAAAACATTTCAAAAAAACTTGGGGTGAGCATAAAAAGCTCAGTAAGGAATACCCAAAGAATGAAAACTGTTAGTTTTTCAAACATCAAGTAAACCATGTATACATTATCAAAGTAATACCTTCACATTCATGAATTATTAAAAACTCTTCACTGAATAAAATATCATTACATACAATTTTTTAACCAAAGGATTACCATAAAACCCATATAAAGAACACATAACATATAAAGGTAACATGGGACATAAACATACTTAAGTGGAATAACTATACGGTCAACTTCCACACATATCTCTTAATAGAATAGCCATACGGACAACTTCCATACATACTTAATGGAATATCCATACGGCCAACTTCCATACCCAATGCATTGGAGGTTATAATGTAACCACCCGTCCTGGTATGCACGGCACCACCCGTCACATGGTTTATCACGTAACCACCCGTCAAATGTCCAAGTACCATTATAAAATCATAAGACATAAAACAAATATAATGGAAAGAAAACATTTCCACACTTTGATCACAATATATAACATAAATATATTGACATATAAAATCCATTATAAAAACCATTTTCAATACCAAAACAATGAAAATAAATACATGGTATTTTTTTTCATTAAAAGGTAATGGCTTGTAGAGGAAGTCGAATATCAAATAATTATCACGGCGGCGGAGAAGTCGTTGTCGCCGCATACGTACGACAAAAACATTCCCTTTTTTCGTTTAGTAAAACGATTCGTATAAAAGATTAATTTTGAATAAACGTAAAATTCAATGGGTTTTATACGCCGTATAAAAGAAATTTGTGTATAAAACCAAAAATGCCTCAATGAAATGTGATTGAGACGAAGTCCCTTACCTCGGGTCCGACTTGACTCGATCTTTCTTTATAGTCCTGAATAATGAACTTGAGTTAATTTCTATTTTCATAAGAACCATTTTCGATTTAATTATTCCTTTTATATCACTTATTTCCATTTTATAAAAATTATGTAATCATTTAAGTTAATAATGTTTGTTTTGTCGATATTTGGTCCTTAAGTCGAAAGTGGACTTCTTAAAATTACATGTCGTTCGTGTAGCCAAAGGTTAATTATATCCAGAATGACATTCCTGATTTGGATATCATATATATCATATATATCTAGAATATACATGTATTTATAATATCACATAATAATTTAGAGGTAAGAAATGAAATGCACCGTTCATGGAGACGGTAAGTCGTACGTACGCATGAACGCTACTTTCATTTCTATGTCATATTAATGGAATTAAAACTAAATGAGAGGTATGTAAATTTTAATTCCAGAATTATATTAATCATTTATATGTAACATACATCATATATATCCATTATATATATGTACATATAATAGTACATTACATTTGGGGATAAGAAATGAAGTGCACCGTTCATGGAGACGGTAAGCCGTACGTACGCATGAACGCTACTTTAATTTCTATCTCATACATTAATGGAAAGAAATAATAATGATATAGAGGTATATTATAATTCCAGTATAACATCATATATAATAACTTTAAATCCATCCTTTATACATCCCACATATGGCATTAATGAATCAAATCACTTTGAGGGGGCGGCAGTCCGCACTTCCTAAAATGAAGATATCGTGTATACCCATAATGGGAGCCATAAAGGTATGCCACAAATGAAAAATACAGAAGCTTAAGTAAAACATAAAAATATTATATATCATATATAATCATAGTGACATCTTAATGGCCACCTTTGAAGGTGTTATATGAGTGTTGAACAATCATCGTTTCGTGAGGCAGAAATTCGCCATCCACAGAAACAGTATGTTCTTTAACCATTATATGAAGGTGTGTGTAAGTGTAGCTCTAATAATTATTATAAAAACATCCTAGTTTATTGAAGATACTGGAGTTGTTACAAAAGAAATTAATAAAAAGAGTTTAGGGGGTTGGAGAAGCAAAATAAAACAAAAGAGCACAAGTGAAGACGTTACCTTAAAATCGTGTACCTCCCTTTGGTTTGAACCAAAAGGGTTTCTTCAAGAGATTACTACCTAATTTAATGCTTCTAGGATGAGGAGATGTATGTGTAGAGTCAAAATGATCAGAGCATGGCCGATCCAAAGGCTTGAGAGGTGGGGGTAAGGTGGTAGAGGTGGGGTCCTTTTATAATAGGAGAGGAGGGGCACTCTTGGAATGTAAAGAAATGATCCATTATTTTAAAATGAGTTTCGGATTTAAAAGGTCCCACATTGATATAATTCTAGTATAAGGTGATAAGGGTTAGAAATATACCCATAAAATAGGTTTTGGACATGTGTAGGTCTTAGATTTTACATTATCATTCCATTTTATTTAAATCGTTAACTAATGAGGTAATCGATGGATCCTCATTGTGTCATAAATAATTTAATTTATTTAATGCCTAAAAATTATAAAACAAATACTATGATGTAGGAAATCTTTTTATATTTCTAATTAATATTTATTGTCAAAAATATGACTTGTATAACCCCATGTAAAAATTGGTTTAGTAAAACATCTCATGTTTGTGTCATTTTTACATTAACATTAAATAAAAGGCATAAATGTCATTATCATACACAAGTGGCTCCATGGGGTACCAAAAATCAACCCATGGGTTGTCTAGGTCGTCCATAACTCATAAAATAGGGTTAGGACAAGTGTCAAGATATTTTCATTTTATTATAATATCATTTTTACCTTAAATTACACTAATTACCTTTAATTGCGACTAATAAAACATAAAAGTTATTATTCACCAAAATTTATTTTAATCCCATTGAACCACATTTTAAATAATAATGAAAATCATTTAAATTGGATTTTTTATATTCAAAACAAAGAATTGGTAAAGTCCCATTTAAATGAAAAATCAAATTTTGTAACCACCACTTTGCGGTTTCACTATTCATCGAAAATTGAAGTTTTTCAGAAGAAAACCAAAACTTCACCCTAAGCTATTTTTTATATTCCGAATTCAAAAATGATTTCTATTTCCGAAAATTCAAAACATACAAGTTTCATTAATTAATATAACAATTAATTGCCGATGTCAAAACAAATAGCGTGTTTTTATGAAACAATAAGTATCAAAAGATTGACCCCAATTTAAGTCCAATTTCAAAGTGAAATTAATTTCAACGACCACTATTGGATTAAATGGTAAAAATATATTCTAATTGAACATGAATACCAATTCAAAATATTATCTAATCGTCTTAATAAATTAGATTAAAACGAGGTTTTGAATTTAAATACAACATTTTTCGCTATTCATTAAAAATTGAACTTTATCGGAAAAATATCAAAAAATTACACAAAGTAAATTTTGATGTCCCGATTCTAAAGAAGAGTTTTATTTGGTCTAATAGAATTTATAAGAGTGACCAAATCTATATTTAATGATGGTTCTCCATCAAATGTTGATAAGTGGACCTTTCGTGAAAATTAGAGTATATAACCCTAAAATTGAATTCTTTTCGTATTTGAAGCCTTTATCCTTTATTAGATAAATGTAAAAACATTTAACAAACATATATAATAATATTTTAGTTACTTTTATCCATTCCCACCAGTACAACGTCTACTTGTTAACTAACATTTAAAATAATATTATTTTTTTACTAGTGTGCAATGTACGATTTCAAAGAAGCCCTTTATTGCGTATCAGGTACGCTATCGAACATAGTAACCCCTTTAAAGTAAAATTAATATTTAATTCGCAAATATTAATAAATATGAAAATGTATTATTGTTTATTTACATGGGATGTTACATCCTTCCCCCCTTTTGGGAATTGCGTCCTCACAATTTTATTCACTTATCAAAATAAGTGGGGGTATTTATACCTCATAGCATTTTCAGATTCCCACGTTGCCTCTTCAACCATATGGTTTTTCCACAAAACCTTTACCTGGTGAATTACCTTATTTCGCAATACTTGCTCTCTCCGGTCAAGAATATGGACTGGTTGTTCTTCATAAGAGAGATTCTCTTTCAACTGAACTACCTCTGGACCCAAAACATGAGATGGATCTGGCATATACTTTCTCAACATCTAAACAAGAAAAACATTGTGTACCTGCGATAAACTTGGAGGTAAAGGCACTCGGTAAACAACTGATCCAACTTTCTCAAAAATTTCATATGGTCCAATGAACCTTGGACTCAGCTTTCCTTTCTTACCAAATCGCATCACACTTTTCCATGGTGAGACTTTGAGAAAAACATGATCACCTACCTCGAATGATATATCCTTCCTCCGGTTATCCGCATACCTCTTCTGTCTGCTCTAAGATCTTTTCATGTGTTTTTGAATCAACTAATCTTTTTCTTCCATCTCTTCTACCAATTCTGGTCCCATCAACTTCCTTTCACCCACTTCATCCCAAAATGTTGGAGTTCGACACTACTTCCCATATAATGACTCAAATGGTGCCATCTGTATACTGGAATGAAAAATTTTATTATAAGAAAACTCAACCAAAGAAAGATGTTGGTCCCAACTTCTCTGATAATACATCGAACATGCTCATAGCATATCTTCCAAGGTCTGAATTGTTCATTCTAACTGCCCATCTGATTGCGGATGAAAAGCTGTACTAAAATTTAATTCAGTACCCAATGACTTCTGAAGGCCTTTCCAAAAGTTAGAAGTAAACCTAGGATCACAGTCAGATACAATAGAGAGAGTAATTCCAGGTAACCTGACTATCTCTTTAAGATACAAACAGGAAAGTTGATCTAGGGAAACATTATGTCGTATAGGAAGGAAATGAGTTGATTTAGTCAAGCGATCAACAATAACCCAGATTTCATTATTACCTCGAGATGTCTTCAGTAATCCCACAACAAATTCCATGGATATATTATCCCATTTACACTCTGGAACTGGTAGAGGCTAAAGCATCCCTTTCGGTAACTGCCGCTCTACTTTAACCTGCTGACAAATCAAACACTTCACAGTAAAATCACCAATATCTCTTTTCATTCCATCCCACCAGTAATACTCCCGCAGATCTCTGTACATCTTAGTACTCCCAGGATGAACTGAAAACAGAGAACTATGAGCTTAACATAACAACTCTCTCTTCAACTGTGAATCACAAGGCACACACAATCTCTTCCCAAATCTCAAAACACAATCACTATCAATTTTGAATTCATGCAGCTTACCTTTCTGAACTAGCTCTACCTTTTTATGCAACTCACTTTCTTGCTTCTGTGCTTGCTTGATTCTGTCTGATAGAGAAGATCTCACTGATAACTGAAACAAAACAGAAGGAAATCTTGCACCAACAACTTCTATACCAAAGCTCATCAAATCCTAAACCAAAGGATCAAGTTACAAACACAACATCATTAATGAAGCATTACATTTTCGACTCAAGGCATCAGAAACTTTATTGGCTTTTCCCAGATGGTAGTGAATTGTACAATCATAATCCTTGATTAATTCCAGCCATCTCCTCTGTCTCATGTTCAATTCCTTCTGAGTGAATATATTCTTTCAACTTTTGTGATCAGTATATATTTCACACTTTAGTCTATACAAATGATGCCTCCAGATTTTTAAAGCAAAAACAACATCAGCTAATTCCAAATCATGTGTAGGGTAATTTACCTCATTATTTTTTAACTGACGTGAAGCATAAGTAATTACCTGATCATTCTGCATAAGGACGCATCCATGTCCCTTCAACGAAGCATCAATGTATATAACAAACTCACAATTCTGGGAAGAAAGTTCCAAAACTGGAGCATTCACCAATATTATTTTCAACTCCTAAAAAGAATCATTACATTATTTTGTCCAGATGAACTTAACACCCTTACGAGGTAGCTTAGTCATTGGACTAGATAACCATGAAAATTTTTCAACATACCTTCGGTAGTAACCTGAAAAACCAAGGAAACTACGGATCTCGGTTACATTAGTGGGTCTCATCCATTCTTCAAAAACTTTTGTTTTAGCAAGATCAACAGTTATGACATCTTTTGAAACAATGTTACGCAGGGAATAAATTTTTTTTAACCAAAAATCAAACTTGCTGAATTTTCCATATAGTTTCTTTTCTTTTAAGGTTTGAAAGATAACCCTCAAATGACTTTCATGCTCCTATTTACTTTTAGAAAACACCAAAATATCATCGATGAAAACAACAAAAAATTATCCAAGAACTCATGGAAAATTCTATTCATAAGGTCCATGAATACAACAGGTGCATTAGTTAACTCAAAAGGCATAACTACAAATTCATAATGGCCATATCTAGTACGGAATGCAGTCTTCGGAATGTATGCTACTTTTACTTTCAACTAATGGTACCCCGACCTCAAGTCAATCTTCTAAAAATAATGAGCTCCCTGGAGATGATCAAAAAAATCATCGATATGAGGAAAAGGATACTTGTTCTTAACAGTAATATTATTCATGGCTTTATAGTCAATGCAAAGTCTCATTGAGCCATCTTTCTTTTTAACAAACAAGACAAGAGAATCGCATGGTGATGTGCTGGGTCGAATGAAACCTTTATCTAATAACTCCTTCAATTTCTTCTTTAACTATAAAAGTTCAACTTGAGCCATTCGATAAAGGGTTTTGAAATTGGCTTAGAATTTGGAACTAAGTCAATAGTAAATTCAACTTCCCGATCATTAATAATACCAGACAACTCATCAGTAAAAACATCAAGATACTCATTTACCACTAGCACATCATTAATCTGAACAGTTCCTTTATTTTCAACAATATGTGCAAGGTAACATTAATTTCCTTCTTTTACTAGTTTCTCAACTTCCTGATATGTTATCAAAAGCAAGGGTTCATTATTGTACACAAACTGAAAATCTTTCAGAAAAGAAACCATTTTAGCTCTTCAGTCAATCTTAGCATGATAAACAGAAATCCAATCCATGCCCAAAATAACATAAAACACTACTAGAGGCAAAAAAATAAGGTTTTCTGGTAGATTCTTTCCACACAAAAGGATAATAAGGTTCTTATAATTCCTTTTTGTCTCAACTTTTCCTCCAGGTGTTTTTACCATAAGTTTAGGATTCATATATTGAGATGGAATTTCCAATTTACTAGAAAACTTCTCAGAAATGAAAGAGTGTGTAGACCCTGAATCAAACAACACATTGGCATAATCTGAACAAACAAACAGTTTACCTGATACCACTTCATTCGATGGCCCAACATTTGCTGAAGTTGTTGCAAAGGATTTCACCACCCCTTTCTGCTTGTAGTCTAGATGATTTCCCTTAGTTGAGTTCTTCATTAGACACTCATTTGCATAATGAACCATTTAATTACTCTTAAAACATATTACTACTGGATTTTCATTGCCTGCTTGATCATCTTCCTTACATTTACGAGTAATATGATCAGACTTACCACACTGAAAGCACTTACCAAACATGGATAAACATTCTCCAGGATTCATTTTACCACACTTCTCACAGGATGGAAATTTTGTTTTTTTACATCCTTGCATCTTTGATGAATTCTTTCCCTTTTCCTGCCAACTGGACCTCATATTCTGTTGTTTGTCATAGAACACCTGATCATCGGCAAACTCCATTTCCAACTTTTCTGTACATCGAACAAGTTTTTCATAACTTTTAAACTCACGAGAAGCTAAAGACCTTCAATACTTTGGCTTTAACCCTGAGTAAAAATAGTTTATTTTACTATCATGATCTCGTATGAAGTTTGGAGTATACCTTTCCAATCGAGTGAACTTTTCTTCATAAGCATCCATTGAATAATCCTCCTGCCTCAACTCTAGGAACTGTTTTTCCATCCTAAGATGAACCACCTTAGCAAAATATTTCTCAAGAAACATACCTTTGAATTCGTCCTAGTGAAGATCCTCAATCTCATCACTACCTCTGATATTTTTTACCATCGACCACCACTGATCAACTTCACCTTAAAAACGGTAAACAACAAGACTAACCATTTGATGTTCTGAACACCCCATGACATCAAAAATCTTCTCCAGTGCTTTAATCCACCCTTTAGCTTGCACATGGTCAGATGATCCTCTGAATGATGGAGGATGTTTCCTCATGAAATTTTCCACCACTGACATGTTCTTCTACGGTTGATCTGGATGATCTCATGCATGGATACCACCACTATTTATAGCTTGATTCAACTGTGCCATCACTGCAACAAACTGTTCAGTTCCAATTCCGACCATCTCAGGTTGCGGATTTGGAAGGTTTTCTTCCTCCTTATGTCGTCCCAACATAGCTGCATTGTTTCCTCTGTGGAAAACTGTTCTGAACACAGAAATATCTTAGGGGAAGCAACATGGTAATCTTTAAATGCTACATCATTTCAGTCATACCATAAATTAACTTCTAATTTAACAATTTTCTAACTCCTAAAGTTTTCTAAAACAACCTCTGATACCAACTATAAGGCCCCGACCATAAACATCTCTTAATATTGAGTTAAATGAATAATTCACATTGAGGATCTTTCTTTGTTTAGAGTTTTAGATAATTAGATCATAACTATTAGATCTTAGAAGATTACAATGTAGAAACTTCTACAATGTTTCCATAGAATAAAAAAACTCTTAAAAAGAGACATGTCTAGTTCCATGTTTTATATAGAATGAATTTCCCTTGATCACATACTTGACCCTATTCCACATTAAATCCTTTGAAAAACATTTCAAAAAAACTTGGGGTGAGCATAAAAAGCTCCGTAAGGGATACACAAAGAATGAAAACTGTTAGTTTTTCAAACATCAAGTAAACCATGTATACATTATCAAATTAATAACATCACCTTCCTGAAGTAGTAAAAACTCTTCACTGAATAAAATATCATTACTTACCCTTTTCTAACTAATGGATTACCATAAAACCCATATAAAGAACACATAACATATAAAGGTAACTTGGGACACAAACATACTTAACTGGAATAACCATACGGTCGACTTCCACACATATCTCTTAATGGAATAGCCATACGGCCAACTTCTATACATACTTAATGGAATAGCCATACGGTCGACTTCCATACCCAATGTATTGTAGGTTATAACGTAACCACCTGTCCTGGTATTCACGGCACCACCCGTCATATGGTTTATCACGTAATCACCCATCAAATGTCCAAGTACCATTATAAAATCATAAGACATAAAACAAATATAATGGAAAGAATACATTTCCACACATTGATCACAATATATCACTTAAATATATTGACATAACAAATCCATTATAAAAACCATTTTCAATACCAAAATAAAAGAAAATAAAAACATGGTATTTATTTTTCATTAAAAGGTAATGTCTTGTAGAGGAATCCGAATCTCAAATAATGGTCACAACGGCGGAGAAGTCATTGTCGCCGCATACGTACGACAAAAAGATTCCCTTTTGTCGTTTAGTAAAACGCTTTATATAAAAAGATTCCTTTTGAATAAACATAAAAGTCAAAGTGGTTTATACACCGTATAAAATAAATTTGTGTATAAAATGAAAAATGCCTCAATGAAAGGTGATTGAGACGAAGTCCCTTACCTCGGGTCCGACTTGACTTGATCGTTCTTTAACGTCCTGAATAATAAACTTGAGTTAATTTCTATTTTCATAAGAACCTTCTTTGAGTTCATTATTCCTTTTATATCACATATTTCCATGTTATAAACATTATGTAATCATTTAAGCTAATAATGTTTGTTTTGTCGATATTTGGTCCTTAAGTCGAAAGTGGACTTCTTATAATTACATGGTGTTCGTGTAGTCAAAGGTTCATTATATCCAGAATGAAATTTCTGATTTAGATATCATATATATCATATATATCTAGAATATACATGTATTTATAATATCACATAATAATTTAGAGATAAGAAATGAAATGCACCATTCATGGAGTCAGTAAGCCGTACGTATGCATGAACGCTACTTTCATTTCTATGTCATATTAATGGAATTAAAACTAAATTATAGGTTGTATATTTTAATTCCAGAATTATATTAATCATTTAGTTGTAACATACATAATATATATCCATTATATATATGTACATATAATTGTACATTATATTTGGGGATAAGAAATGAAATGCACCGTTCATGGAGACGGAAAGCCGTATGTACGCATGAACGCTACTTTCATTTCTATCCCATACATTAATGGAAAGAAATAATAATGATATAGAGATATATTATAATTCCAGTATAAAATCGTATATAATAACTTTAAATTCATCCTTTATACATCCCACATATGGCATTAACGAAACAAATCACTTTGAGGGGGCGGTAGTCCGCAATTCTTAAAATGAAGATATTGCGTATACCCATAATGGGAGCCATAAAGGTATGCCACAAATGAAAAATACAGAATCCTATGTAAAACATAAAAATACTACATATCATATATAAACATAGTGACATCTTAATGTCCACCTTTGAAGGTGTTATATGAGTGTTGAACAATCATCGTTTCGTGAGGCAGAAATTTCCCATCCACAGAAATAGTATGTTCTTTAATCATTAGATGAAGGTGTGTGTAAGTGTAGCTCGAATACATATTATAAAAACATCCTAGTATATTGAAGATACTGTAGTTGTTACAAAATAAATGAATAAAAAGTGTTTACGGGGTTGGAGAAGCAAAATAAAACAAAAGAGCACAAGTGAAGACGTTACCTTAAAATCGGGTAACTCCCTTTGGATTGAACCAAAAGGGTTTCTTGAAGAGCTTACAGCCTATGTTACGGCTTCTAGGATGAGGATAGGGATGTGGAGAGACAAAATTATCATATCTTGGAAGAATCAAAGGCTTGAGAGGTGTGGGTAAGTTGGTAGAGGTGGGGGCCTTTTATAAGAGGAGAGGAGAGGCACTCTTGGAAAGTAAAGAAATGTTCCATTATTTTAAAATGAGTTTCAGATTTAAAAGGTTCCACATTGATATAATTCGAGGATAATATGATAATGGTTCTAAATATACCCATCCAATAGGTTTTCGATATTTTTAGGTCTTATATTTTACATTATCTTTCCATTTTATTTAAATCATTAAATAATGAGGTAATCGCTGCATCATCATGGTGTTATAAATACTTTAATTTATTTAATGTCTAAAAATTATAAAAAAACTACTATGATTTAGGAAATATTTTTTGATTTATAATAAATATTTATAGTAAAAAATATGACTTGTATTAGCCCATGTAAAAATTGGTTTAGTAAAACATGTCATGTTTCTGTCATTTTTACTTTAACTTTAAATAAAAGGCATAAATGTCATTATCATACACAAGTGTCTCCATGGGGTACCAAAAATCTACCCATGGGTTGTATTGGTCGGCCATAACTAATCCAATAGGGTTAGGACAAGTTTCAAGATATTTTCATTTTATTATAATATCATTTTTACCTTAAATTACACTAATTACATTTAACCATGATTAATAAAACATAAAAGTTACTATTCACCAAAATTTATTTTAATCCCATTGAACCACATTTTACACAATAATGAAAATAATTTAAATTGGATTTTTGAGATTCAAAACACAGAAGTGGTAAAGTCCCATTTAAACGAAAAATCAAATTTTGCAACCACCACTCTACGGTTTCACTATTCATCGAAAATTGAAGTTTTTCAGAAATAAACCAAAACATCACCCTAAGCTATATTTGATATTACGAATTAAAAAATGATGTCTATTTTAAAAAATTATAAACATACAAGTTTCATTAATTAATTTATTAATTAATTCCCGTTGTCAAAACAAATCGCGTGTTTTTATGAAAGAATAAGTATCAAAAGATTGACACCAGTTTAAGTCCAATTTCAAAGTGAAATTAATTTCAACGACCACTATTGGATTAACTGATAAAAATATATTCTAATTGAACTTAAAAACAAATTCAAAAGATTATCTAATCATCTTAATAAATTATATTAAAAGGAGGTTTTGAATTAAAATACTTCATTGTTCACTATCCATTAAAAAATGAACTTTATCGGAAAAGTACCAAAAAATTACACAAAGTAAAATTTGATGTCACGATTCTAAAGAAGAGTTTTATTTGGTCCAATAGAATGCATAAGAGTGACCAAAACTATATTTAATGATGGTTCGCCATCAAATGTTGATAAGTGGACCTTTCGTGAAAATTATAGTATATAAGCCAAAAACTGAATTGTTTTCATATTTTAAGCCTTTATCCTTTATTAGATAAATGTAAAAACATTTAACAAACATATAAAATAATATATTGGTTATTTATATCCATTCCCACCAGTAAAATGGCTATGTGTTAACTAACATTTAAAATAATATTATTTTATTACTAGTGTGCAACGTACGATTTCAAAGAAACCCTTTGTTGTGTATCGGGTACGCTATCGAACATACCAACCCCTTTAAAGTAAAATTAATATTATATTCGAAAATATTAATAAATATGAAAATATATTATTCTTTATTTACCTTGGATGTTACATCCTTGTCCCCTTTTGGGAATTGCGTCCTTGCAATTTTATTCACTTATCAAAATAAGTGGGGGTAATTATCCCTCATAGCATTTTCAGATTCCCACGTTGCCTCTTCAACCATATGGTTTTTCCACAAAACGTTTACCTGGTGAATTACCTTATTTTGCAATACTTTCTCTCTTCGGTCACGAATCTAGACTGGTTGTTCTTCATAAGAGTGATTCTCTTCCAACTGAACTACCTCTGGGCACAAAACATGAGATGGATCTGGAATATACTTTCTCAACATCGAAACATGAAAAACTTGTGTACTTGAGATAAACTCGGAGGTAAAGCCACTCGGTAAGAAACTGATCCAACTTTCTCCAGAATTTCATATGGTCCAATGAACCTTTGACTCAGATTTCATTTCTTACCAAATCGCATCACACTTTTCCATGGTGAGACTTTGAGAAAAACATGATCACCTACCTCGAAAGATAGATCCTTCCTCTGGTTATCCGCATAACTCTTCTGTCTGCTCTAAGCTGTTTTCATGTGTTTTTGAATCAATCAAACTTTTTCTGCCATCTCTTCTGCCAATTCTGGTCCCATCAGCTTCCTTTCACCCACTTAATCCCAAAATACTAGAGTTCGACACCGCTTCCCATATAATGCCTCAAATGGTGCCATCTGTATACTGGAATGAAAACTGTTATTATAAGAAAACTCATCCAAAGAATGATGTTGGTCCCAACATCCATGATAATCCATCGAACAAGCTCGTATCATATTCTCTAAGGTCTGAATTGTTCGTTCTGACTGCCCATCTGATTCCGAATGAAAAGATGTAATAAAATTTAATTCAGTACCAAACGACTTCTGAAGGCCTTTCCAAAAGTTAGAAGAAAACCTAGGATCACGGTCAGATACAATAGAGAGAGGAAATCCATGTAACCTGACTATCTCTTTAAGATACAAATAGAAATGTTGATCTAGGGAAAAATTATATCATATAGGAAGGAAATGAGAAGATTTAGTCAAGCGATCAACAATAACCTAGATTGCATTATTACCTCGAGATGTCTTCGGTAATCCCACAACAAAGTCCATGGATATATTCTCCCATTTCCACTCTGGAACTGGTAGAGTCTGAAGCATTCCTTTCGGTAACTTCCGCTCTGCTTTAACCTACTGAAAAGTCAAACACTTCACAGTAAAATCAGCAATATCTCTTTTCATTCCATCCCACCAGTAATACTCCCGAAGATCTCTATATATATTAGTACTGCCAGGATGAACTGAAAACGGAGAACTATGAGCTTCACATAACAACTCTCTCTCAAATGTAAATCACAAGGAACACACCATATCTTCCAAAATCTCAAAACACAATCACTATCAATGTTGAATTCATGAAACATACCTTTCTGAACTAGCTCTACAATTTTCTGCAACTCACTGTCTTGCTTCTGTGATTGCTTGATTCTTTCTGATAGAGAAGATCTCACTAATACCTAAAACAAAACAGAAGGACATCCTGCACCAACAACTTCTATGCCAAAGTTCATCAAATATTTAACCAAATGATCAAGTTCCAAACACAACATCATTAATGAAGCATTACTTTTTCGACTCAAAGCATCAGCAACTTTATTGGCTTTTCTCAGATGGTAGTGAATTGTAAAATCATAGTCCTTGATTAATTCCAGACATCTCATCTGTCTCATGTTCAATTATTTCTGTGTGAATATATACTTTAAACTTTTTTGATCAGTATATTTTTCACACTTTACTCCATACAAATGATGCCTCCAATTTTTTAAAGCAAAAACAACAGCAGCTAATTCCAAATCATGTGTAGGTAATTTACCTCATGATTTTTCAACTGACGTGAAGCATAAGCAATTACGTGATCATTCTACATAAGGACGCATCCAAGTCCCTTCAACGAAGCATCACTTTATATAACAAACTCACCATTCCTGGAAGTAAGTGCCAAAACACGAGCATTCACCAATATTCTTTTCAACTCCGGAAAAGAATCATCACATTCTTTTGTCCAGATGAACTTAACACCCTTACGAGTTAGCTTAGTCATTGAACTAGATATTTGTGAAAAATTTTCAACAAACCTTCGGTAGTAACCTGCAAAACCTAGTAAACTACGGATCTCGGTTACATTTGTGGGTCTCAGCCATTCTTCAACAACTTTTGTTTTAGCAGGATCAACAGTTATGCCATCTTTTGAAACAATGTGACCCAGGAAAGAAATTTGTTGTAACCAAAACTCACACATGCTGAATTTTACATATAGTTTCTTTTCTTTTAAGGTTTGCAAGATAACCCTTAAATTACTTTCATTCTACTCCTTACTTTTAGAAAACACCAAAATATCATCCATGAAAACAACAACAAACTTATCCAAGAACTCACAGAAAATTCTATTCATAAGGTCCATGAATACAACAGGTGAATTAGTTAACCCAAAAGGCATAACTACAAATTCATAATGGCCATATCTAGTACGGAATGCAGTCTTAGGAATGTCTTCTTCTTTTACTTTCAACTGATGGTATCCCGACCTCAAGTCAATCTTCGAAAAATACTGAGCTCCTTGGAGCTGATCAAACAAATCATAGATATGAGGCAAATGATTCTTGTTCTTAATAGTAATATTATTCAAGGCTCTATAATCAATGCAAAGTCTCATTGAGCCATCTTTATTTTTAACAAACAAGACAGAATCACCACATGGTGATGTTCTAGGTCGAATGAAACCTTTATCTAATAACTCCTGCAATTGCTTCTTTAACTCTAAAAGTTCAACTTGATCCATTCGGTATGGGGGTTTTGAAATTGGCTTAGAATCAGGAACTAAGTCAACAGTAAATTCAACTTCCCAGTCAGGAATAATATCAGGAAACTCATTAGGAAAAACATCAAGATACTCATTTACCACTGACACATCATTAAGCTGAACAGTTCCTTTATTTTCAACAATATGTGCATGGTAACATTCATTTCCTTCTTTTACTAGTTTCTCAACTTCCTGATATGTTATCAAAAGAAAGGGTTCATTCTTGTACACAAACTGAAAATGTTTCTGAAAAGAACCCATTTTAGCTCTTCAGTCAATCTTAGCATGATAAACATAAAGCCAATCCATGCCCAAAATAACATGAAACTCTACTAGAGGAAAAACAATAAGGTTTACTGGTAGATTCTTTCCACACACTAGGATATGAAGGTTCTTATAATTCCTTTTTGTCTCAACGTTCCCTCCGGGTGTTTTTACCATAAGTTCAGGGTTCATATCTTGAGATGGAATTTCCAATTTACTAGAAAACTTCTCAGAAATGAAAGAGTGTGTAGACCCTGAATCAAAAAACACATTGGCATAATCTGAACAAACAAACAGTGTACCTGATACCACTTCATTCGATGGCCCAACATCTGCTAAAGTTATTGCAAATGATTTCACCACCCATTTCTGCTTGTAGTCTAGATGCTTTCCCCCAGTTTAGTTCTCCGTTAGACACTCATTTTCATAATGACCCATTTCATTACACTTAAAACATCTTATTGATGGATTTTCATTGCCTTCTGGATCATCTTCCTTACAGTTACGAGCAATATGACTAGACTTACCACACCGAAAGCACTTACCAGACATGGATAAACATTCTCCAGGATGCATTTTACCACACTTCTCACAGGATGGATCTTTGGTTTTCTTACCTCCTTTCTTCTTTGATGAATTCTTCCCCTCTGCCTGCCAACTGGACCTCTTATTCTGTTGTTTGTCAATGAACACCTAGTCATCGACAAACTCTATTTCCACCTTCTCCGCACATCGAACAAGTTTTTCATAACTTTTGAACTCACAAGAAGCTAAATCCCTTCGATACTTTGGCTTTAACTCTGAGTAAAAACGGTTTATTTTACTATCAAGATCTCGTATGAAGTTCGGAGCATACCTTGGCAATCGAGTGAACTTTGCTTCATACGCAGCCACTAAATCATCCTCCTGCCTCTACTCTAGGAACAGTTTTTCCATCCTAAGACGAACCACCTTAGGAAAATATTTCTCAAGAAACATACCTTTGAATTCGTCCTAGTGAAGATCCTCAATCTCATCACTATCCCTGATATTTTTTACCATCGGCCACCACTGATTAGATTCTCCTTCGAAACGGTAAACAACAAGACTATCCTTTTGATGTTCTGAACACCCCATGACATCAAAAATCTTCTCCAGTGATTTAATCCACCCTTCAGCTTGCACGGGGTCAGATGATCCTCTGAATGATGGGGGATGTTGCCTCATGAAATGTTCCACCACTGACATGTTCTTCTGCGGTTGATCTGGCTGATCACGTGCATGGATACCACCACCATTTATAGCCCGAGTCAACTGTGCCATCACTGAAACAAACTATTCAGTTCCGATTCTAACCATCTCAGGTTGCTGATTTGGAAGGTTGTCTTCCTCCTGATGTCGTCCCAACAAAGCTTCTTTGTTTCCTCTACGGAAAAAATTTTTGAACACAAGAAATATCTAAGGTGAAGCAACATGGTAATCTTTAAATGCTATATCATTTCATTCATACCATAAATTAACTTATAATTTAACAATTTTCTAACTCCTAAAGTTGTCTAAACCGACCTCTGATACCAACTATAAGGCCCCAACCTTAAATATCTCTTAATATTGAATTAAATGAATAATTCACATTGAGGATCTTTCCATGTTTATGGTTTTAGATAATTAGATCATAACTATTACATCTCAAAAAATTACAAAGTATAAACTTCTACTACGTTTTCATAGAATAAAAAAACTCTTAAAAATAGACATGTCTAGTTCTATGTTTTATATAGCATGACTTTCCCTTGATCCCGAACTTGACCCTATTCCACATTAAGTCTTGTGAAAAACATTTCAAAAAAACGTGGGGTGAGCATAAAAAGCTCAGTAAGGGATACACAAAGAATGAAAACTGTTAGTTTTTCAAACATCAAGTAAACCATGTATACTTTATCAAAGTAATACCTTCACCGTCATGAAGTAGTAAAAACTGTTCACTGAATAAAATATCATTACTTACCCTTTTGTAACCAAAGGATTACCATAAAACCCAAATAAAGAACACATAACATATAAAGGTAACTTGGGACATAAACATACTTAAGTGCAATAACCATATGGTCTACTTCCACACATATCTCTTAATGGAATAGCCATACGGCCAACTTCCATACATACTTAATGGAATAGCCATACAGACAACTTCCATACCCAATGCATTGGAGGTTATAACGTAACCACCCTTCCTGGTATTCACGGCACCACCTGTCATATGGTTTATCATACAACCACCCGTCAAATGTCCATGTACCATTATAAAATCAAAAGACATAAAACAAATATAATGGAATGAAAACATTTCCACACATTGATCACAATATATCACTTAAATATATTGACATAAAAATCCATTATAAATACCATTTTCAATACCAAAATAAAAGAAAATAAAAACATGGTATTCATTTTTCATTAAAAGTTAATGGCTTGTAGAGGAAGCCGAATCTCAAATAATGGTCACGGCGGCGGAGAAGTTGTTGCCGCTGTATACATACGACAAAAACATTCCCTTTTTTCGTTTACTAAAACACTTCATATAAAAATATTCCTTTTGAATAAATATAAAAGTCAAAGGGGTTTATACACATTATAAAAGAAATTTGCGTATAAAACGAAAAATGCCTCAATGAAAGGTGATTGAGACGAAGTCCCTTACCTCAGGTCCGACTTGACTCAATCGTTCTTTAACGTCCTGAATAATAAACTTGAGTTAATTTCTATTTTCATAAGAACCTTTTTCAAGTTCATTATTTATTTTATATCACTTATTGCCATGTTATAAACATTATGTAATCATTTAAGTTAATAATTTTTGTTTTGTCGATATTTGGTCCTTAAGTCGAAAGTGGACTTCTTACAATTACATGTTGTTCGTATAGTCAAAGGTTCATTATATCCAGAATGACATTCCTGATTTCGATATAATATATATCATATATATCTAGAATATACATGTATTTATAATATCACATAATAATTTAGAGATAATTAATGAAATGCACCGTTCATGGAGACGGTAAGCCGTACGTACGCATGAACACTACTTTCATTTCCATGTCATATTAATGGAATTAAAACTAAATGAGAGGTATTTATATTTTAATTCCATATTTATATTAATCATTTAGATGTAACATACATCATATATATCCATTATATATATGTACTTATAATAGTACATTACATTTGGGGATAAGAAATGAAATGCACTGTTCATGGAGACAGTAAGCCGTACGTATGCATTAACGCTACTTTCATTTCTATCTCATACATTAATGGAATAAAATAATAATGATATAGAGGTATATTATAATTCCAGTATAACATCATATATAATAACTTTAAATCCATCCTTTATACCTCCCAGATATGGCATTAACGAATCAAATCACTTTGAGGGGGCGGTAGTCCGCATTTCCTAAAAATAAGATATCGCGTATACCCATAATGGGAGCCATAAAGGTATGACACAAATGAAAAATACATAAGCATAAGTAAAACATTAAAATATTATATATCATATATAAACATAGTGACATCTTAATGGCCACCTTTGAAGGTATTATATGAGTGTTGAACAATCATCGTTTCGTGAGGCAGAAATTCACCATCCACAGAAACAATATGTTCTTTAACCATTATATGAAGGTGTGTGTAATTGTACCTCGAATACTTATTATAAAAACATCCTAGTATATTGAAGATAATGTAGGTGTTACAAAATGAATGAATAAAAAGAGTTTATGGGGTGGGAGAAGCAAAACAAAACAAAAGAGAACAAGTGAAGACGTTACCTTAAAATCGGGTAACTCCCTTTGGTTTGAACTAAAAGGGTTTCTTGAAGAGCTTACTGCCTATTTTAATGCTTCTAGGACGAGGAGAGGGACGTGTAGAGACAAAAGGATCAAAGATTGGCCGAACCAAAGGCTTGAGAGGTGTGGGTATGGTGGTATAGGTGGGGTCCTTTTATAAGAGGAGAGAAGGGGCACTCTTGGAATGTAATGAAATGTTCCATTATTTTAAAATGAGTTTCGGATTTAGAAGGTCCCACATTGACATAATTCGAGGATAAGGTGATACGGGTTCGAAATATACCCATCTAATAATTTTTGGACATGTGTAGTTCTTAGATTTTACATTATCTTTCCATTTTATTTAAATCGTTAAATAATGAGGTAATCACATCATCATCATGGTGTCATAAATAATTTAATTTATTTAATGACTAAAAATTATAAAAAAACTACTATGATGTAGGAAATATTTTTAGATTTCTAATTAATATTTATAGTCAAAAAAGGACTTTTATAACCCCATGTAAAACATGGTTTTGTAAAACATCTCATGTTTGTGTCGTTTTTACTTTAACTTTAAATAAAAGGCATAAATGTCATTATCATACCCAAGTGGCTCCATGGGATACCAAATATCAAACCATGGGTTGTCTTGGTCGGCCATAACTCATCCAATAGGGTTAGGACAAGTTTCAAGATATTTTCATTTTATTATAATATAATTTTTACCTTAAATTACACTAATTACCTTTAATCGCAATTAATAAAACATAAAAGTTAATATTCACCAAATTTTATTTTAATCCTATTGAACCAAATTTTACTTAATAATGAAAATCATTTAAATTGGATTTTTTAGATTTAATAAACAGAAGTGGTAAAGTCCCATTTAAATGAAAAATCAAATTTCGTAACCATCACTTTGCGATTTCACTATTCATCGAAAATTGAAGTTTTTCAGAAAAAAACCAAAACTTCACCCTAACCTATATTTGATATTCCGAATTCAAAAATTATGTCTATTTGAAAAATTTCAAAACATACATGTTACATTAATTAATTTAATAATTAATTCCCGCTGTCAAAACAAATAGTGTGTTTTTATGAAACAATATGTATCAAAAGATTGACACCAGTTTAAGTCCAATTTCAAAGTGAAATTAATTCCAACAACCACTATTGGATTAAATGGTAAAAATATATTCTAATTTCACTTAAAAACCAATTCAAAATATTATCTAATCATTTTAATAAATTAGATTAAAAAGAGTTTTTGAATTAAAATACAACATTTTCACTATTCATTAAAAAATGAACTTTATCGGAAAAATACCAAAAAATTACACAAAGTAAAATTTGATGTCCCGATTATAAATAAGAGTTTTATTTGGTTCAATAGAATGTATAAGAGTGACCAAAACTATATTTAATGACGGTTCTCCATCAAATGTTGATAAGTGGACCTTTCGTGAAAATTAGAGTATATAATCCTAAAATTGAATTTTTTTCGTATTTTAAGCCTTTATCCTTTATTAGATAAATGTAAAAACATTTAAAAAACATATATAATCATATTTTAGTTATTTCTATCCATTCCCTCCAGTACAATGGCTATGTGTTAACTAACATTTAAAATAATATTATTTTATTACTAGTGTGCAACGTACGATTTCAAAGAAACCCTTTGTTGCGTATCGGGTACACTATCAATCATAGAAACCCAATTATAGTAAAATTAATAATTAATTCTCAAATATTAATAAATATGAAAATGTATTATTCTTTATTTACATGGGATGTTACAGTAGCACCCACAGGCACCGTGTGGGAAGAACCATGGCCCACAGCGCATGCCGCATGTGCCAGACCAAACTGGCATACTATGGTCGGCCGGGTAGAGGAGGAGATGGCGACGCTAGGCGCTGTCGGGCAAACCGAACCGGCCCGCAGCGCGGGTCGGGTCCATAGGTGGGCCACACCCAACCGGGCCAGGCTGACCCCTAGTTTGGTCGGAAATTCAGAGCTAGGCCGGGACAACTCCCAGCCAGGTTAGACCTGTCTAGATTGGTTGGGTCGACCCACTAGCCCACTGGGCTTGATGGGTCGGGCCCGTCTTAGCTTAAATGCAAATAACTTCTAGACCATACGTCCGATCAACGCTCCATCTGCAGCACTGGGACCCTCGCCTCGATGCGGTCCTTTTGGAACACTCTATGTGAATTTTGGACAAATTTGGAAAGCATATGTGTTTGGATCAACCGTAAATCCAACCATGCCCTTGGAATGGAAATGCCAATAACTCTCAGACCAGGAATCCGATTGGCGTGCCATCTGTCTCATTGGGTTCCTTTTGATGATATGGAACTATGGGATACCTAAAATTAGTACTGTGTGATAGTTTATGTATCGACACTTGGCTCGAGGAGCAGACCCTCCTAGAATCGAGTGTGTTGTGTGCGGGAACCCTAGGGCTGGCATCGACTGAGATGTTCCGGAATCCTTTGTGGGTTCGACATCAACTGAGATGTACCGGAACCCTCCGTGGGTTCGAAAGAAACTGAGATATACCGAAATCCTCCCTGGGTTCGACAGCGACTGAGATGTACCAGAATCCTCCATGGATTTTTTAGCGGTGACTACTGTATCAAAATCCTCTTTGGGTTCGACAGTGATGACTATCGTACTATGATCCTCCGTGGGTCTGACAGTTCTGACTTATGTTCCTGTATCCTGTGTGGGTCTAACAGAATAGTTTGTCCTGTATCCTGTGTGGGTCCAACAGCTTAACTAGTCCTATATCCTGTGTGGGTCTAACAACTTAGATGAATCAGTGACTACATCTGATCATCTATATCAATCGACGAATGATGTATACATGTGTGAGCTGAGTCTTGACATTTAATCATTTATCTTCGAGGTGATTGACTTTACTTCCTGTGTGGACTGGGTTGTGATTGGGATAGACAGTTGGAGTCGAACTGTGATTGATAACTTAGGTATTTGTATGAGCATATACTTAACTAGGGTTGGTTGAAACTTCGTCATTTTATCATATTTATGTGGTTTATCCTTCGTGGATTCTTAAAGTCCTTTGGGGGTCTCGGGGTCCCCTACTGATTATCGTTATACTCACCCCTACACGGGATATGCCCGCACTTCGTTGTATTGGTTGCAGACGACAGACAACACTGATCAAGGTAGAGAGTTGTAGAGATCGATGGTACCCAGAGGTGGACCACTTGGAGAGATGTACATAAAGCCGATGAACGAACCTCGGATGTTGAGGAGGCCATCTATATCCACCCATCAGGTGTGATTCCCAGAGGAAGACTCAGTAGTTTCTATTTTACTTTTCTGAAGTTGTACTAGTTTTTCAGATTTTTGTACTTTACATTTGGACTTGTATTTCCGGCCCCTTTCCTTTAATTACTTTATTTTGTATACATTTTTACTTAGTTTTTACTTTCAGTTGAGTACTCTGTTGTTTTTTACATATTAAAGGAAATACCTTCCCTTTTTATCGGGATTACACCTTTGGTGCAAGTCATCAGTCCCTTCCCTGTTGAAGGTGGGCTTGGGGTAGTCACGGAAGAGGCCCCGAGGACAGGTCGTGACAGACAATGTCAAATTAGAACCCCAACGAGTACATAATAGAATGATGATGCTTCAAGTTGATGTCATTCTCTAAAATGATATAGACAATGATTTTGTGATTAGAGTAGGCCAAAAACTTCAACCCAAAGTGATAGTGATGGCATGTTTTCAACACATTCATCACAGCAGCAAACACCAAGTAGTGGTTTGGGTAATTATTTTCATGTGGTTGGAGTTGGTGAGAACCATACGCTACCACATGATCATCCTGCATAATCACACACCCAAGATCCATACCTGAAGCATCATAATACACCACATACCCATTTCTTGCCTTTGAAAAAATAAGAACAGGTTGTAATAAATCATCTATTTATCTCCTCGAAGGATTACGGACATTATGGGCCCCATAAAAACATCACCCCATTCCAGGGCAGTGTGTTCATCGGTGAAGAACTCTGAGAGAAATCATAAAAAAATTGCCTGTAATATGCAGCTAGAAAGATGAAACTCTTAATCTCGAACAAATTCTTCGGCTACACCAATGACATAACCACACTGATCGTCTCTGGGTCAAGGAAAAGCCCTTTCTCTGAGATCAATTGCCCCTAAAATTCACCTCCCTGATCTTGAATGTGAACTTTGACAACTATTCATAATGTAGATGCTCTCACAATGTTCCCCGAATAATCCTGAAGTGAAGTTCATTTTCCTCCTCAGATCCCAATTAAACTAGACTTTCATCAAAAAAATACCCTGACAAAAGAGTCAAGATACTAATGGAACACCCTATTCATGAGTTTCATAACTACCACTGGAGCATTGGTTAATCTGAAGGGCATGACCAAATACTCAAAGTTGTTGTACCTACTTTGGATGGCTGTATTTGGGATATCTTACACTTTCACCCTGAGTTGCAGCACTGAAAAATAGGTTTATACCCATAGTTTTGAAAAAAACTGTGGGTATAGGGTACCCCTATACCCACAGTTTTCCAATATCATGGGTATATGGATAGCATGTGAATCTATACCCACGGTTGTGCCAAAAACCGTAAGTATAGATTTATTTTAAGACCTATACCCACGGTTTTGGAGAAAAATTTGGGTATAGGGTATTTTCCGAAGACCTATACCGATGGTTCTTCAAAACGGTGGGTATTGGGGTATTTTTGAAGACCTATACCCACGGTTCTATAATACCATTGGTATATATTTCCCACGTTATGGTAGAGAAAGAAAAATAGGCGGGATAGAAAAAAATTTGGCGGGAAGAAATTTTTTCACAGTTTAGATTAATATATTTATATAAATATAAATATATATTTCCCAAAAATCTTTATCTCTATTGGAAAACCATTTTCTGTGGCTGTTGTAGGTTGTGGTTTCAATTTCCGTAGTTAAAATTTTACAAAACACAGATCATATTAATATATATATGTATATTTATGTATATATATCAAATAAAAATAATAGCTTGGTTGGTCCCTTGGGGATGCACGGTTGTGAGGTGCATCGTGAGACGAGGGTTTGAATCCACCCACCAGCTATTTTTGAATTTAAATACCCCACATGGATCATATTAATTTATATATATAGATGTATGTATGTATAAAAATTAAAAATCATAGATCGGTTGGTCCCTTGGTGGGGTGTGGCCGTGAGGCGCAGCGTGAGGTGTGGGTTTCAATCCCCCCTCCGCGCGTTTCATGAATTTAAATACCCCACAGTTTGAATACCTTGGGGTCTGTTGTGTGCCACGCTGGAACAGCGGAGTTCCACACTTTGACTCCCCTATAACCACAGGTCTCCAAAACCATGGGTATAGGCTAAGACCCTTATTGTGATGCCTTTCCATCCCACGGTTCCCAAAACTGTGGGTATAGGATATACCCACAATTTTGAACCGTGGGTATAGGTCGTTTTTCTTGTAGTGTTGATGATATCCTGAATGGATGTCTATTTTAGAAAACCACTTTTCCCCCTTAAACTAATCAATAAATTCATCTAGTTGGGGAAAAGGATATTTTTTCTTGATTGTATCCTAATTCATCTTTCAATAGACAATGCATAACTGGAGGGATCCATTAGTCTTTTTCGTGAACAACACAGGAGTGGCTGAAGGAGAGATGCTCAGGCGAATGAATCCTTTGGATTCTAAGTCATGTATCTGTGTGTTTAATTCCCTCAGTTCAATTGGGGCTATGTCATATGAGTGGATAGATATTGGTTGTATTCCCAGTGCCAGATCAATCGAGAACTCCATATCTTGTTCCAGGGAAAAACCTTAAAAATCATCTAGAAATACCTTCAGATAATCATCCTCAACATAAGGTATTCCACCATTAGGAGCATGACCATTTTACTCTACCAAGAGTGACAAGAATTGAAAAAAAATCTATTAACTCTAGGAGTGGAGGTCCCTCACGACTCGACTAAGGATCTCATTCCCCATGAAAAACCTGAAGAGTCCCATCAGGTGTTGTGAAACAGACTCACCGCCTATACAAATCGATGTGCCCTGAAATGTCTACAAAAAATCCATTCCAAGTATCACATCAAATAGATCCATATATAAGTCTAGGAGGTCCCACTCCATCTCAACCCCTCACACAAAAACTAGTCACAATTGGAATCTGAGTCCTTGCTCCTTCTTCTTTCCATGCGGCATCACCAACTCCATCATAAATGAAAAGGCATAGATGGGGAATTAAGCATGTTCAAAAATTGGGCAGAAATGAATGAAACCGAGGAAAAAATATCATTAATAGTAGCAACTATAGATGATAAAATCAAAATGGTACCTTGAACTGTCGACAGTCCTTCCTCTAATCTTGCTGGTGCCTGATGCACCACACAGAGATGTCTGGTCTCTGCCTGAGGATGACTGCTAGTCTATGGATGTGTCCTAAACTATATATTCCCCAAATATGACCCATAACGATCACTACAGACACCAAATGAATACCCCCCATCATCGATAGCTATGAATGATCTATCACTCCTCTTGAATCCACTAATACTGCCCCACTCTAATGTCGACATGTCACCCCGCAAAATCACTACAAGTGACCCGTAAGTCCAAAATGATAACATGGATTTGGATGAAATTGTCATGCTGGTCAGATGTTCCCCAGCCACCCACACTGGTGGACCATGACAAATATCACATCAGAATCCATAGATGAAAACTACCTTGAAGAGAGGCGTGAACAACCACCACCCTTCTTCCCATACTCCACTCATTTCCTATTCTTCTATAAAGAGCATCCACTACCCACTACTAATACTATCCCATAGAAACAGGCCCTTATTTTTCGATCAATATCAACCATATATGTTTGATTAACCATGTCAGTATAGGTCCTCATCTAAAACAAGAAACACTAGGATTACATCTATAGTCGTAAGCCTTTCTCAAACCTCGGGGCCCTTGCTTTCTCATTATAGATGATTTATAGAGCATACCAAACCAGCTTTGAGAAACGGTTAGCATACTACATTAAAGAAAGATACCCCTAAGCAATATCCATGAACTATCAGGATATATCATATTCCAATACATCAGGGTAGTATTGTTCATTGAAGACGACATTGAATTATCCACAACGCATCTGGTCATTCTTTACAGTTTTTAGTATAGATTCCCACCACTTGTAGTTGGGACCATCCAATGGAAAAGAGGAACATTTCACCCTAACCTCTTCGGGTGTTCCTAGTAACTTGAACATTCACTCGATCATTTCGATCCAGTTTTCTCCTTCATAGGATTCTATGCTACCTCAGAATGTAGGAAGCTTGATTTTACAAACCTCATGGGCCTTTTCCTTTCTCGGACCAATCTCATCTTATCTAACGGGAGCTAGAACATGATACAGACCTTTTCCTAGAGCTTGTAAAACCCTAACCACATCATCCACTAGCCTCTAATCAAGTGGTGAGGGAGAACTCTCTCTGTATTCCTCCTATGGGTGCATGGGAGCATTTTGGGAATGCATGTTTCTATAATAGACAACAATCGAAAGAAAAAAAAACCAGAATAGTAATTCTGAAAATTTCATCAGTAACATCAAATATAAATAATCCAAACACATTATAACTATAAAAGAAACAACTACCACACCACCACCTGACATCCACATGTAGTCTGTAGCCCACACTTCTCACCTTGAAGTGATGTCAAACAATTAATTACAATGTACAATGGTGACTGGAGGTATGCCAAGAGTGGTGCGGGCCATGAACCCTACTCATGACCAAGACTCTGTGTCCTGATGGTCCGAGCTCCTGACTAGCCTGACTCATACCAAAATATTAATATAACCCAAATAATTAACCTTTTCTGATACCATTTTGTCATGAACTGAATTACATTGCAATAAAATCTGGAACCAAATCTATCCTATGACAATTCCCAAAGGGAGTTCCCTATCCTCATGGGCTGGAATAAGTTCCTAGGTATTGTAGATTTTGTTTTGGGAATGATTTACCCATGTATGGATACATAAAACATAAAAAACAATCAATAAATTGAATCTGAAAATTCATGCCAAACAAGATTTTAAATAAATTGAGAAATAAATAAGTATGATTAAACATAAAAAATAGGTCCAAAGACACATAAATGTAGCAGAAAAATAACCCCAAGGAATTTACATGAAAAAGGGTTATAACCCACAATCTGCCTCCACAACACCACACCATGGAAGGGAATTAACAAATCGAACTGCCAGCACCTAAGGCCTTACCTTTACCTGTGTCAAACATGATCAATTATTCTTACACCCATGTATTGTAACTAGGGTTTAATCCAAATACCAATACTATTCTACATTGATATTCCATAGAGTAGGTAATACAAGATAAAAAGCATGCCAATTTTGATAAGGATGAAGTGGTGGAAATAATTTCTAAAGAATGAACCTTTTAAATACTAATAGTTTTCAAAGCGAATTTTCCATGAGGAATAAAACTTCAATAAAACATGTAAGATACTTTATTATAAATCCAAAACCACCATATTAAAAAGATTAATACAAAATATTCAATTAGCACTAATCTCAGAGACACTCATAGGCACTAGTTAGTCTTGGGCCTCATGTACATCATATCTCGGTGTAATGTAACCATAGGAAAATAAGTTCTGCTACACGAGACACTAGTTGGGAACATAACCATAACCTAGTGGTCCCCAAAAATCATAAATATAGTTTTTTTGGGATGCAGTTATCCATTTTTCTCAGTGAAACAGGGATAAAACCACTCAAGATCTCTAGCGTACTAGTACATATCCTCCCTCCTTGATACCCGGGTTTCCCCCATTGTGATCAAAAAAATTCACATGTTACCAAAATCCATTATCACATAAAGACATAATTTATAGCCTAAATCAACTCAAAATAGTAGCTACACATTCTTTTCACCACTTACATCACTAAATAAAACCTTTAGAATTTCAATAGAATAACTTCACAAAAGTTAACAATGTTTGGGACACAAAATCCAATAAAAACACCACATTGAACACTATATGGATACCCATATTAACCAAAATAGTACTTTCATCACAAAAAAAAATCATAAATCCATTACAAGTGGTATAATACAACCCCAATTGGCATAACATATAATAGACATGTAAAACACCCAATTTAACACAAAAAATTGTAATAAAAATCATTATCTTAACAAAAATCACCAAAACTAAATTTCACTACAAGAATGATGAAGTATAAGTGTGAAAAAAATATAAATTACTCAAATCTAACTCATATCTCAGTGATTCCACATGGAATCACCTACCACAAGTGTCAAAACACTTGAATCTTTGTGTCAATGTTCAACCGCACCACCACCACACCATAAGGGACACAAATCATGCATAAAAAACAAGATTAGATCAAAAAAACATGATATAACAGTAAGTTTGAATACCAAATTGATGGACATTAGGATAATCAAGAATAAATGGAATAAACCTTATGAAATTGGAAGAAACTCTTTGCAAATGAGAGGAAGAAGAAAGGAGACCCACTTACTTGAGGGATCTTGAAGAAATCGCCACAAATATACCTGTAGCTAAACTTCCAAATTGCCAAAAAAGATAGTGAGGATATAATAAGGCTGAAAAGGGCAAGTGAGAACTAATATGGGGGAAATGAGTAAACTATAAAGGATTTATGAAGGATATAACTTAACTCTTCAAATCTGGATGATATGAGAATTCCTAAGAAGTTCTTCCCTAATTTGTGATGCATATGAGCTCTAGTGAGGGGTAAAAGAGAATGGGGGTCTACAAAGGGCTAATGGGCTTGGGTGAGAGTTAGACTCACCGAAAAATCCGAAAAATTGAATATGATATTAAATAAAGATTTTTTTAACTGGGAATGGTCTTACGGCTGGACCAATTCTTGAAATAAAAACCCAAATCCACTATGACTATATATTTCTAAGGAGTCCAAAATTGACACAGTGGTGTTAACAGGTGAGGGGAGGCCATTTTTAATGTGTAATGGGTGAATGTTTTTGATAAAATAATGAATTTTAAATGAAACAAAATTGGTGTTTATATCAGGAAATGGGCTCATGATTTGGCCCAAATCATGAAAAATCACCTTTCCTCCAAAAATGCATGTAAAACCCTAACAACCATGATATAATGTAAATTAAATGAAATTTAACTTTAAAATAAGACATTTATGTGACATTAACTCGTTGATTTTTCCCATTAATGATGCACTACCGTGTGATAGTTCAGTTTATAATCCCATCGAACTGATTAGAAAAATTAGTTTATATGAGTAACATTGTCATCCAGACTGATGAATAGTGAAGATTGATCTTACAATGCCCAAACCTACTATTTCAATTTTTCATTATGGAATGTGTAAATGCCTTTAATACTATACTATAATAGATCTAATCAGAACCGCCTATATTATTCCCCCATTTTATTGCAACTCCATGATAAATTATCCTTGGTGTAACTGATGACAAGGAGGCAATTACGCACCACAAAGCCTAAAAACTCTTGTCTATGCTTCCTTAGGTAGACCCCTCTAACCATTTTAAATGAAGGATCCATGATTAAATGAAATTCACATCCAACAATCTAGTACATATATCTTCTAATGTGATTTTGAACTCGGGCCAATGGGAATCCCACTCCCTCACATTTAACATTGCATAAACAATGGAAATGATGCTATAGGAATGATCACAAGTGACCATCATAAATATATGTTGATCATAAGTAGATAAATTATTTGAAAATATATAATTGTTACATTAGACCTAGATCTATCGATTATCAGGCTCCCCATGCATGTAATTATGAAGACCTAGTTTGAAGGAGTTGTTCTGAATGTTCACCTATTGTTGCTTAAGATCTATAATAGATACCCCAATGGATTTGGGATGATGAATCTTGGAATGAAGTGAAGGAAAAATTTCCAGGAGAAAAAGAACCTTAGAAATATATAATATAAAGGATTTCATTGGGGAAGAGGCCTCGGTGATTTTTCCCTTACAGTGGTAGGTTCAAAAACATCGAAGAAGAGATATTTTGTTCACGTCTGGAAAACCACCTGGTTAATAAGACGATATGATTAGGAGATAGAAGAGAAGACATATATAATCCCACATGAGATAACACATTGTACCCATTTTAAATCTACATAGGTGGTGTTCAATGGGGTTAATGATAGAGGATAATGATGCCTAAATGGTAGGTTCTTTTCCATGATTTTGTGGGAATTTATTTGGGATAGAAGGAGGAGATAGTAGAGATGAGGAAGAATAAGACGGTTTAGGGTTGGTTTCGAGATCTGGAGTTGGTTGAAAAACCACAATATCTATGAATGATATCTATGACCTGGATAATAAATTACCTTATACCAAGGATATATAATTTGATGTGTAATATATAAACGAACAAAGAGAGTTGGAGGGATGAATTGGGTACAAAAGTAGGCTCAGAAGGAGCAGAGTGTTCCTCCTTTGATGATTACTTATCAATTAGTATAGACAAGTGTTTCACATGTGAGGAGTTTATAGGTGGATGGTCTTTAGTGTATAAAATATGATTTCTATGAATTGAGAGGGATTGACCTTGAAGAAGGAAACATGTGTAGGTGTATTTTGGTGAGAGGAAGTCCAAGTATTTACACAAGGAAAATTTTTCTCCCTCTCAAATAAGAACACAATCTGGGATAGGGTGAGAAATATCTTGTTCATTGAAAATCCGAGAAACACCTACCCCCTATAACTATAACATCCACTAATCCATAATGAAGAAGGATCTAATGGAATTGTCATTAAAATTAAGAAAGCTATAATTATTAATGGGGATGTAAGGACTAAGAAAGTTCATCCGAACTCCTGTGTTAGGGTAATATCGTCTAATTTTTAACTCCATCATCCACTAAAATACATTGGACCTCAATTAGGTGACAGATCGAGGGCATTGTAACTACACCTTCACGGCATCTTATTGAGACTTGAGAAAAATACCCAACACCATCTGATTAAGGACTCAAGCATGATCTAGATTATTAGTCCCCAACTAAAGAACAAAATTCTGTAAGATGGTAAGGGGTGGCTTATCCCTCCCATACCATGACACTATTATTCATAAGTGGAAGTCCACATCCACTTTGAAGGTATCCAGTGGAAAATAAAGTGGTGGGGAATCATCCAATACTGTATAATTACGGCTTTAATGTTTTATTAATGGTATTAGAGATTGATTATATGATAGGGGAGGATATGTTCATGGGAGAAGATCCTTCGAGGAAGACCCGGTGAAGATGTACCTATAAGATGCTTAGAGTGGATATACCACAGTATATGGAGGAACCAAGGTCAATGGTGGGTCAGATGAGAAGCGTTGAGTAATGAAACCATAGGATTTAGGGAGGATGAGGTAACCAACATGGGTGGAGGACAAATATTCTCGGGAATTTGAACATCTAGAGGTGTGTGTGGATTATTCTCAGGTCACATCCTCCACTTCCTCTTAATATATATCTCTTTATTAACTAAAATTCCATTACATATATGATAATTATGACCACATCCTTTACTAATTTTCCTTTCCCTAGGTTATGAATATATGTATTATGTATGATATTTCAAAGAATGTTTCAAGTTAAGAAGAACATACTGTGAGATTGCATAGATCATCTATCAACCAGTTTTTATATTTCCATGATTAAAAAAAACTAAACTATTATGGTTCTTGGGTGAGTATTTGGGTAATGTAATAAATTTTCAGTAAAAATGATGTAATATATAATTATGTTTATACTGAATTATTATACAATGTCCAAAATTTATAGCTTTTTGGAGGTGGATATTAACAATAAATTGTTAGAAATGTTTTACATTCACCAAATCCAGAAAACAAGTTAATAGAGAAGGCATATGAGTTCAGTTGGATAGATGAATGTCAATAAAATTTCACAAAATTGAAAAAAGGATGGTCACAGAATATTTACTCACGCATCCCTATAGTTGAGAAGGGTTTTTTGATATACAATGATGAATCAAATAATAGACTAGGATGTGTTCTCATGCATAATTACATGGTAGTAGCTTATGCCTCATGCCAATTGAATGTATACGATTAAAATTACTTGTGTCATGATTCCATACATAAAGTGGTAATTTTTTTCATTCATCATATGGAGCCACAATTCATATGGTGATATATTTGACATATATATTAATAATAAAATCTTTAATACTATATTAACATGGAAAGTGATTAATTTTCATTTCAGGATATAGTTGTAACTAGCAAATGATTATAATTATTTGACACATTATCACCATGTTAAGGTGAAAAATGTTTCTAATTCTCTATATTAGAAGAAAACTTACAGTTTATCAATGCGGTGTATTGAAATACGTAAAATAAAAGATTATTTTCAAAGGATAGAACGTGATATCTTCTAGAAAAGAAAAACATATTATATTTATTAGAATAATGTTCAACCATTTATTCATGAAATATTAAAGTGGACTATAAAAAATATTTGGAGATTGAAAAGAGGGTAATGATGGTTTCTGAGTTAATCCATAATTGTAATGGAATGATAAGTTTTAGAAACAATGTATGTGTCCTATAAATAATATAATGAAATAAGAAGATGTTAAAAAACTCACAGATAATAATTTTATAATCACCCTGGAAGAAAAAAACATATATATGGATCTTAAAGAACATTTATGGTGGAAAAAATGTTTATTGATATTGTGAAGTGTATATCATGTTTTTTGGTATGAATAAAGATAATTATAAGAGACAAAGGCCTAAAAGAATATTATATCCATTTACCAAGACTAAGTGGAAATGGAAAGACACCATTATGAATTTTACCATGGGATTCCACAAGAAATCTATAAGGAATAATTATTTTTTTAAGTTGATCACCTTACAAAATCATTATATTTCATCATATTATAGAATTAATCTCTATTGAACTTCTCATTAGGCTATACATTATGAAAGTATTAATTTTTTCATGGAGTACTACTCTTAATCATATCTGATCTACATATGATGTTCACGTCAACATTTCAGAGAGATATTTAGTAATATTAAAAACCAAAATTAGTCATTTATACTACATATCATCCTAGGATAAATGTTTATTCATAAAGTGCCATTTAAAACCTACATGATATGATAAGATCCAAATCTATGTATTTTAATGAAGGTGTGAATAAATACCTTCTACTTCTGTAATTTTCATGTGAATATGTCATTTACTAAAGAATTTAGTTTAATCCTTATGAATCCATCTATAGAATTTATTTAATAAATCCAACATATTGCGATGATTTTGGGGAACAAATGATATTCAGACATGAGATATATAAATAAGTGGTTGATAATGTTAGATATACTCATTAAATATTACATGGAAGCTCAAAGCTAGTAAAAAACATTTGTTAACAACAATCAAAAGGATCTTGAGTTCAATCTTAGTGAAAAACATTTCCTACAGATATTTACCTAGATAAATTTATTTTTATTAGGAAATAAAAGAATATTAATCCATAGATATATCAGTGCCTATGAGATTCATTGTCATGTCAATATGATAAATTATCACAGGGATATTCCTCTAAAAATCACTCACATTGATTATTTGTTTCATGTAAAATTTTTATAGAATGTAAAAAAACAACATTCACAAATTCTGAAATAATATGTCATACCATTATAGAATTATTTTTCTTATCACGAGAAACTAGTAGATATACTAGATCATAGGGGTAAATTGTTATTGAATATGACTAATAACCTAGATATGGTTATTGATGGAATAAAAATATTTTTATCCAATATGTGAGCATGAGGATTTAATTATGTAGATGTATCCTTTTTTATTTGTATTAAATTGATAAACGTTTTGTGGGTAAATTGTTATAATTTTGGTATAGTGTAACACCTCCTGATTTTGGATTATACTTATATATAATAAATAAATTTGTTCAATAACATATGAAGCATGAATCTATAATCTTATATGAATAATGATCATACAATATTAAAGTAGTCAAATCATATATTATTTATGTGATGTATTGTTTTTTAAAATAATTTCGAAATCATTTTGGAAAAAATATGGATCTTAAATAACTGTTTAGAAATATCATTTTTAGAATTTTTTTCCATATTTGATTATTTTAAAGTTATTTTATATAAATTTAATTATAAATTTTTTTACACATGTAGAAAATTAATTCAGTTATTATAAATTTCTTTGATATATAAAATAATATTTTTAATGTAAAAAAGACATATTTTGTGATAAACTATTTTTTTCCATTATATGAATTTTTAAACTGAAAAATATATATTAAACTTGATTTATGAAATATATATGGTAAAGTTTTTGAAAATATATTAAGTAAAATATTTAAAAACCATTTATTGTTTATTACTATGTATGTAATGAGAATGAATTCATTTTTATCATTAAAAATGTATTTTTTCTAAAAACATTTAGCAATTTTTTACATGTTTAATTAAAAATTAATTTCTACCACTTATTAGAATGTAATATTAAAAAATTATTTTTACATTTGGAATCTTAATGTCAAATGTTTTTATGAATATAATTTTTTTTATGATAATGAAAATTAATAATGTTAAATATTTTCTAACTTGGTTAAGGTAAAACGGTTTAAGAGGAGCTCAAACTAAAATATTATGACTAAAATATCACATAAAATGTCTATTTTCAAATATATTTCATCCTTAATTTCTCTTATCATATAACATTTGGATTCTTGGTTCCATGTTAACTTTATTATTACATTATTACATTTTGCTGTTTTAATTATTTATAAGACTGCCAGCCACATCACTTATTATAAAGAACTGTGTATCATCACTGATTAAAAAAATGTCCCATATGGTTCATCAAATCCTAATGAAAATATCTTCATAACTTACTTAACCCATTTATAGAGCATCTAGTTTTTCCATAAGTGCATCCGTTGAAAGATTGATGTGTAATATAGAGAATGTTATCCGAAGAAGTTGTAATTGTCCCAACCGATCAATTTCGTTTATATTTATTCCTTAACCTACTCTAAATATAATATAACATTATTAAAATTATTATATCGTTATAAATACTAAGAGATAATTTTTTTATGTTAATTTAACATCCATTTTCTGTCTCTTTTCAATCCTATGAGAAATGATAACTCCGTGTATACGTGTGGACTAACACTACCATGAACCAATATGAATTTTTTCATGTTCACAATAAATGGATGGTCATATGGATGGATTTAATTCATATTTATGATATATATGATGTTATTATATGAATATATATTATTATTTACATATATTTATTTCCATTAATTGTAAAATTATATCCTTACATTTGTGTAAGTATGAACAACCCTCTCTACAAATTTTTGTAATTCATTTTTTATCACCATCTTCAATAAATGGTAATTAATGTGTATATAATTAAAAATAATGATATTTATGAAATTATTATTTTTATGTATATTTTAAACAAATTTCCATGGTGTAATGAAAATAAACAATAAAACATAATAAGCACTGAAAATGGGCCAGTTTTCACTTGATTATTGATTTTGATGAATAATTTTTAATTAATGTATACTTTGAAATTATAAAATATTTTTATACTATAAGATAAGTAAGTGTATAATAATTTAAAATATTTATATTAATTTTAAATTTATTAAATTATATTAATAGCACATACTATCTCATGACCTGAGGTATGTGTTTATGTTGCAATTTTATTTTTAATTTGGATTGTTTATTCTTGACTCTTATTTGGGGAATTATACTATCATTGTCTATGAAACATCATCTAATTGATATTAAAATATTTATTTATAAATGTTTTTGGTTTTTATGTTATTATTTATTCATTGGTACGTCAACTGATCCAAAAAATGGGTTTTAAGGAAAATTGATCATATTTTCCCTTTGGTTAAAAATGTTTTTCTTCGATGAATATATTTGAAAAGATATTTGAAACAATGTTAGTTTCTATGATCTGTTGGTTATTTAAGGTCTTTTTAAACAATATTTGTCTTCCATATCAATGTTTTAAAAATAAATTTTTATATGTTTTTGAAATAGGATATTTATGAAATTTATGAAAAACTATTCAACTAATATTTATTTTAAAATTTAATCAATGAATATATTTTTCCAATATAGTAAACATTAATATATTTAAATATTATCTCATAACATTTCCTGGTTACTTTCAATGAAAATAATTTTCTCATTATTTTAGAAATTTTTAATTATAATATATTCAAATGAAAATGATATTATTCTCATTTTATTTAGGGAAAGGTTTAAATTCCCTTTTAATGGTATTTTTCTGTAATGTCAACATCCTTTAATGTTTCTTATGCTTCACTAATATAAAATATTTTGATAAAATCCACCTTATTTATATGAATTTATGATGATTATAACGTTTTAATGTTGATTTTATTAAACCTATTAATTCCCAGGAATTAATTATGATATAATAATATAATGAATGTTTTTGTGATATTGTGGAACACAAATATAAATTTTTCATTATTTTATGGTAGGTTTTTTATTTATCTATGAATAATTGGGTAATGATTTATTTCTCAAAAGGAAACATGAATAGGATGTTGAGTAAACCGATTTTATGGATGAAAAGAGGTTAAGGAGTAAACCCAATCTGCTATGGAACTTTTTCACTATGTAATGATGGTGTTTATAGTGAGCCTTGACTAAAAAATTATTTCTCAGGATTACTATTTTTATATAATTCTAATAAAATTGTATTATTATAATTATATATTTTCATGGTTCATGACATATTAATGATGATTCCTCACTCTGGTAACTCATGACTTTTGAAATATTAATGTTGTATTCTAGGAATCATAATTTAGGATCTATGACTAATTAGGTTTTATTTTTGTTTTTTATAATCATGATACAACATGATTTTTCTATTTTTATGCTTCAATATGATCATCAATTGATATATCTCATGGTTACCCTTATGGATAATCTAATATCAACCTTTCTTTGGTTTCTGTTACCCGTATTTTTAAGGAAATATTTCAAGTTGTCTTTGTGAAAAAAATGTTATAATGGGAAAATAAAATTACAGTAGATCTGGAATGTTATTCATGAATAAAGTTTACAATTTATTTAATCTCTATATAATATGAATATTTATGATTATAGGGCTTGTATTATTTTAAAATGTGATGAATTTACTACTAAATTATAAAAAATATATGTATTGTATTATTAGGTCACCTTCATAAACACCTAATAAGAATACGTTGAAATTATACTAATTTACTACAGATCTAGAAAATTGGACTATATCTATGGTTGAGAACCGTGGATTCAATCATCATGGTAGTAGGACCCGACCTGTTACCAGGATTTAAAACTATAGAAAATAGGTTGGTTATTTATATGGTTCTTAAATATAGGCAATATGTCTCCTCAATATCCATAGTTGTAATGGATATATTATCACAGTTTAAACCACGACCATAGGTATAATTTCTATAGTTGAAAAATATGGTTATATCCCCATAAAACCATGGCTATAGCTCAAAAATATTATGTCACCACCCAAATTCGATCTCTATAACTCACCTTTATAATTCATCTGCCTAAACACTACCCCACTCTAAGATATGGGTATATAAATATATATTATATTATATATATTATTAAAAATTGTGGCGGTAGCCTGAAAACTATGGAAATAGAGCTGCCCGTTCTAGTTTATGGGGGAAAAGTTTTCTCTCGCACAAGGGCAGGAGATCATTAGCCATGTTTTACTAAAACCGTGCCTATATCCCTTGATAAATCTTATAGCCACAGTTTTCAATACTAAGGATATATGCCACACAACTTTGGTTATAGACTACATATAGCCACTATTTTAAAATTGTGGCTATTGGTCCCTGGAAATAAATTAGTTTTCTACCTGTTCTAGAGAAATAATTAAAACACTATAATGATTAAAAAAAGTTCCAATAGCTCATTACCAATAGCAAGGTTTGGTCACAAAATCAATATATCCACACCCTAATAAAATATATAGTCATAATAAAAGTGTATAAATTATTATCTCATGCTAAATAATAAATCAATATTCAAAACAAAATCCCAAAAAATGTGTTTATATATATATATTTAACTCTTTTATAATCATAAGATCCTTAAATGAAATATTTATAGTAACTCAATCAATTTTCATATGTCAAATACCTAATTAATAGAATCATCTACGATAAAGTAAAGTAATTCATAAATGATCATATCTTTCTATAATTTTAATGTAAACTAAAACTAAAAAATCATTAATTTTAATAGAAAAATAGATTGTATAAGTTCACCATGGAATAGTTTATTTTCCTATTATTTTACTCTAGAAACCATGGTATCCATGTACCATACCTCTTAAACATTATATCATTTATTTAATTGAAAAATAAAATCAAGATTATATCAAGGTGTTTTATTCAAAAGACCATGGCATGGTTAGTATCTCCCAAGTTAATGAAGACCATTAAATGACACTCAATGAAAATGTACAAATCTAGGTCCTCCAAAACATCTTGTGACTAATTTTTCTATAAATATATATTACAAAAAATCTATGATATCATAACTATTTTTTTCTATATTAAATATAAATTTATTAAGTCATAAGCATAAACCCCACTATGGTATATTTTATTATCACTTCTTATTTTTTAATCATATTCATAGAACAAAATAAACATAACTCGTTCGACCACAATTTCCCCTCATTTTACATTAAACTAAGACATTAACCAAGAAATAATTTGGATCCCTAATGGTCTCATAGGATTTTGTAAAATTTAGTGTCAAATAATCAATATTTTTTATAGAAAGAGGATGTTCCCCATGAGATTACGAAACTGAATACAAATGGGGAAAATGGGTCCAAGAGAGTTGCATACAAAGTGTGTGCCCTATAAAAATTTTTATACATTAAAGAATCCTTATACTCCAACCATTCCAAATAGTAATTTAAAAAAAAAATCAACGCTTGGTCTATGTGATTCAATTTTTATATAGAAAATAAGTGTTGAAGAAAAAAATATTTTCTTATATTATGAACTTTACCATTCATCTCTATTAAAAAATTTATACATCATAAATTTTCATATAACATTACCTTTTCACATTCATACTTGATGTTAAACCATTTTGATAATATACTATCCTTCAACTTATACAAAAAACTCACCCTCAATTATAGATTTCACCCCTTGATATGATATTGATTCTATGATTCAAATTATTAATTTTTTTCTAAATTAACCTTTCATTCTTATATCACTATATGGTAACTAATAATATAAATTAAAAAAACTAATTTCTTCACTATTAACAAGGACCCCAAAGGATAATGTCATGTGAAACATGAAAACCCATGTTAAAAAAAATTCATATAGGGATTAGGGATATTTCAAACCTCATAAAGATTTTTTAGGTGGTTGAACACCAATATTAAAATTAGATTTATCTAATATCAATATATTAAATGGTGTCATGAATATATCATCACTTATTAATATTTTCAAATGTGTTACACTTTGAAAAATTCATGTTCCTTCTTTTTTATAATAATTTAGTACCTTATTATATTATGCTTCATTTGTGAATAGTGTGCCATGTTCTTTCACTATAGAAAAAAGTGTATCTAGAGGTAGTTTATTTTGGTTTCCTAGTGGTTTAAAAAACAATGAAATAATCTGTCTAGATATATTTCATTGGGGGTTTCTAATTGTGTGGTAGTTTTATGAAAATATCTAAAAGAAATATTTTGTAGTCATCTTTTTATATCTCATGAAGGTTTTATTTTTCATTTTATGAAATCAAGTAATAGATTATACCAATAAAAATTATTAACAATTAACTCATAGTATTTTAATCCACTATGAGAATATATAATGTAAAAATATTATACCAACCTAGTTATGATAAATTAAAAAATAAAAAAATTATATCAATAAATATATAATGAAAACATCCCATGATTAAAGTGATATAAACATATCAATAGGGAATTCAATCACACATTTTCAACATATTAATGATATAATTCATGAAAATATCTTAACAAGATATCAGTTTAATTAAATAAAAATATTCTCACAATGCATACATATAAAAACAAAATAATTTAGTTAATGTAATATAGGATGACAATATACACCATGAAAACATGTTCCAAAAATCTTCCAAATAAGTTTCTATTTCCATAAAAATAATGAATTACACCATAATATTATAAAATTAAATTACACATGTACAAACATAATAATTTAAAATTATTCATTTTAGTTTTACAAAAATATAAATAACATCGATTCCAAAATATATGTTCATCATGACTACATTATATTGAGTAATGATTAAATATACCTCAACTCTCTACTTCTAGATTCTTCATTATAATTTACATTAAAATTAAAAAAATGTTTTATATACATATATAAGAACCATATGTGATAAAAATTAGTATTGTAAATGATTATGAAATTATAAATTTTAACTTTGGAAAACATTCAGACATCATGGAAATATAGATTATATTTGGATGGTTGGATAACAATTTATTATCGATGAAATGTTATTAGTGAATTAATTTTTATTTTTAAATCCAATAATTAAAACCTGTAACCAAAATTTAGAAAAAATATTTTAAAATAAATAAGAAAATTTTATTTCAAAATAAAACAATTATTAAATAAAAATAAAGTTACATAAAAATATATACTCACAATACTTAGTAAATAATATAATATATAGTTAATTTATTTTTTAATGGATGGGTACACATATAAAAATTTTATCCTTTTATAGTAATATTATTTTCATAATCAATCATTAATTCATCAACGTTATCATCCATTGGAAGATCAATATTTCCAATATCGTCATGGACAAGAATGTAAATTACTTAATACTGATGGGATTTAATTTCCTAACAAAATTCTTCCACTTCATCACCCATATCATACAAGTCACTTTTTTTCATGTGAACATCAACACTCCACTATTCATCCATTGTATATTCAACATAATATACATTTTTTAATTTTCATGTGATGATACACATTTCATGTAAAATATGGTAACCATAATTCTTAAAGTTATAGTATTAAATTGAAATAAATTTTAAGTAATATCTTTTAAAAAACATAATATTATCAAATGACTATAATTTGAATAAAACTACATAAAAATGATCTGGTAGTTTAATTTGATAATATCAGTGAACTTTTCATAATATATCTTTTTGAGGATACTAAATAGAGAACTGTTATGTGTTTTTAAACCATATTCCTAATAAAGTTTATGAAATTTCAAACCATTCATTATATAGGAATCAAATTTCCTATCCACATTTAGGATACCCTAGGACAAAATATTAAAATCAACTAACAATTCATCTTGAATATCAATATTGAAAATTTTGAAACCCAATATGTAACTATGGTATAAATTAATTACTTAAAATAATTAATATTAAGAATATGTTTGTGTATGACTATTTTGGGATAGAATTTTAAATTTTTTAATGGAATTGTGGATTTTATTAGTTTTTCACAGTGTGGAGTTACTATATATAGATCATGAGTGAGGGGTCTTAAAATTAAAATGTATGTTTTCATTGTTTGATAATAGATATCTCAACCATTTGACCTGCATTAGGTTACCATGTTTGCGCCTTGGTCATGTATACTAGGGGAATCATTGTTGGAACATGGTTTGGCAAAGCATTAAATAAAACCATATGTGGCACCTATATTGTTAAAATCTATATTTCTTTCCAAAAATCAACTTAATTTTTTCTGGGATTTTATTCACTCTTCTAATCCCCTCTATTTTACCTTAATATGTGAGTTCCCCCATAAAAAATTCACCCTCTTCCTTTGGTATCCCTCTCTTCACATGATTCTACTAAGTTTCTTATAATTTCATGGTTGAAACATCTATGTGAGGTTTCCTCTTCCATCCTACCTCTCATTTATGGTGATTGTACCTCTTCTAATCACCCCCCTCATCTTAGTCAAACACTAGGTCAATGGTTTTGACAAAATTATTGTTTTGATTTTATTTTTAGGGTGTATTATGGGTAGGTTGGATCACCATCATTTTATATTAGAATATTCCTCTGATGTAAATCCCTTTCCTACTTTTTTAGTTCAACCTCTATCAATTTTAGGTTGTTCTTTTTATAAAAATACATTTTAATTAACTATATATATTTATGGATTTCTTTTAAATTCCAATTTATGAATTAAAAATACTATTCTATATCATGGTGTGCTTGGAATACAGTTGGAATAGATTTTAATGTTTTTAATAACACTTAACTAAATTCCATGTGCTTATGAAATTTCATCTTTGGATATTTATAATTTTTTGTTTCTTGGATTCGATTTGATGTTGAAACCCTTCTTGGTTTCATTTTTTGTTTCAGTTATTTAAAGACATAGAAGGAAATTAATTCCCCTACAATATTTTATTTAAAATGAATCTTAATATTTGACAAAGGGATTTGAAATGAAATAAAAATATTCTTAATTTTAGTTTCATTTTTTAAATGTATGATAATCATTTTAATGGAATGTTTTTATGAAAATTGGGAATTTATCATAATTTTTTTGTGTTTCTAATTCTATGGTCTTCTCAGTGTTTTGAAATATCCTTTACCTAGTGAACACGTATTTTTTTCAAAATTTTTCTTTTCACTATTTATTTTTTTCAGAATAAAAACAATTATTTAATATTTATCTTCATGAATAAATTGGAATCATAAAAAACTTTCAATATGTGGTGTGATAGGGTGAATCTCGAAGTATTTTTAGAAGGTTTATTTCCTAATGGTTTTCCAAATTTTATTTTTGGAAAATAATTTATAGTGGACATCTATTGTTCTTTGAAAGACTGGTTTTAAAGTGTTAATTGAATTGAGAATTAAAATATCATTTTAAATTGGTTGTGAAGATCAATATCCTATGTTGTGTATTTTGATGGTTTTCAAGGAACATTAAATGTTTTACAAAAATTTGTGAATCCCTATATGATACTAGTTTTATTAGTTCTCCTATTATGGCTTCTGATCCCATAGGGTATGCTTTATATTGACTTGTATTTTTGTGATTATTATACTTGGATTTATGATAATGGTTGTTTTATGTGGGGGTGTGGGATGTTAAAAGAGATTTATTTTCAAATTATTTATATTTAGAGAATGTGATTATTAATTTATTTCCTCATTTCATAAAATATCATAAGAGTCATAGGATAGGGTAGATGACCAATTTTAGGGAAACCCTAGTGGAGAAAGTGGGTTGACTAGGGAATGATTTTTAAGACTCTCTACTAGTGTTTTAAGAATTTGTTTTCAGATACATCAGTAGAAAAATAGGGATTTCATATGTTTAGTAGTTTCATCCTAGTTACTTTTTCACCAGTTCAAGTATATTATTCCTAGATCCTATAAATGATTCAAATAAAACTAGGTTCAATTCTAAAACATGGAGGATATATTAATAATTTAATTATATAAATATTTTTTCATTGAATGTATTGGAATCATTTCTTGAGTTTTATAATTTATTTTTTTCCATGATGTATGGGATTATTAGAATAGTTTATAAATCACTTTATGTTTTATTATCTTAAATTCTAATTTGATGTTGTAAAAATGGTTTGTAATTATGATTTGGAATGAAATAATAAAATAGTTTGTATTTCTGGAATAATTTAAAGGATTGGTTTTAAATGGATTTATTTACGAAAAAAGGATTTTTGTGAGATTTTTGAAATGAGGGAATGGTGTTTTTTTCTTGTTTTAGATTCCCCATTCAATGAATTAAATGTTTAATTTAAAATGATCATCTATTGAAGTTTCTATTTTATTTAAAATGGTGTTATTTTTAAAGAAAATTAGTTTCTTGGTTTTATAAAGAATATAAAAAATTAAATTATATCTTCTATTCAAAATAAAATTCTAGATATTATTTAATTAATTTTTTCTAATGATTCAATGAGTTTTTTTGGAATACTGAATTCTTTTGTGTTAATGCCTATTTTATATCAATTTTATCTTTTTATTTAAGCTTCGTGGCTTCTCTTGAGAGTATTGATTGATTAAAGTATGTTTTTTTATTATTTTCCTTTTTATCTAACTGGATAATTCTTCTTTTAGTACTTTCTATAGATGTAGGGTATATATATTATTGGGAATAGAGGAGGTAACATGAGGGTAAAACTGACTTCTTTTAATAGAGTGATACTAGTGTGAGCTTAGTGGTTATTTTTTAACATTTATTTATTTTTATCAATATTTTTTCTTATATGTGATTTTTTATTTAGTATGGATTTAAGATATATGGATTGGCCCTTATAGGTCTCTAAAAAATTTTATTTTTGAAATTACACTAATTATCTGGTGATACAGTTCCAAGGAGTGATAATGTGATACCCAAGAACTAGTATTCATCCGATATTGTTAAGGGATTTCCTTCAGTATAGTGGCGGGAAAGTTCTTGCATCTGTCTGATGTATTTCCCATGTGGGTATCTTACTAATGGTCTAAAAAATTATGCATTTTTCTCTAATATTTACTATATCATTCAAATAAACTTTATTATTTGTTTTGTGACAATATTATCAGGTTATAATTTATATTGGATCTTAGTAGATAGGTGTAGGGAGCATTTGTCTATCCATTTCCTACCACGACACAAATGTTTTCATGGAAAGTGGGCATGAGTCTTGAATTTGAGATTTTTTTGGACTTTAGTTGATCTTTTGTTGATCATCCTTTAGTATAGTTGAGTAACATTTGATTCATATTGTATTTTGGGATATAAAGAGACGATGTATCGGTGGAATAAGGATGGTTTTTAGGGCTTGATAATCCGGGTAAATTACTAAATTATCTATATTGAAATTTATTAGGAATTTTTTATAGACTATCCTGCGGACCATTAAACCTTGAGGCTAAGTCAATCATGGTTTTGTATCACCTTTGGATTTTTTTACCACTCTCAAGGTATCCTAGATTTCATGGGATGTTTCTATGTGGTACTTTAAATATTTTGATGAAGTGGATTATGTTTTGTTTGATTTGTGATGTGCCACATTTTTTTTTGTGATTTGAGTGTAGAATGGTTTGTGAATAATGAGTATTTCAAGGGAATTTTTTATTTTAGGTGTCCAATGAATCATTAAACATTTATTTTTTAAAAATGTTCTCTTTTTCCAAGTTTTTTTTGGATTTTGTTTCTTAAATTGGTTGATTGTGTTTTTTGGAAATGTTTGGGTTTTATTAACATATTTTTTTAATTGTAAATGAAATTGAAAAACGTGGGGTGATTTTCTAAAATTGATTATGTTTATTTAATGAACATGAAGTGATATTTTTTTATTGAAATGATTTAATAATTAAAATTTGAGTTTATTTAGAGTTTTTAAAAATAAGTTGGAGTTATTTTGAATTTTTCATATATAATTTCATCCTTCTAAAAGATCATTTTATTTTTAAAAATAGTTTTTATTCCTTTTGGAACAAGTTCATTTTCAAAATATTTTTGTTTTGGTCATGTGGTTTCCCTTGATTGGTTGTGTTTCAAAATTTCATATTGTTATAGTATTTCAGACCATTTATTTTATTTTGAAAATAATATCATGTTGGGTATATGTTTTCTTTTAAAATAAATATTCCACTAGAAAGGCCTGTGTAAAAGTGGAGTGACAAGAGTTGTCCTAAAATTATTGTATGGTATCATTTTTTCTACCAGTTTTTCATTTAAATCCTATTATACATGATCTTTCTCTAGTCTATTGGATTAAATCAATGATATTATATATTCATGGGGATGGTTTATTGTTTTGAGAATATGGGATTGATGATTTTAGAGCCTCCAAACCCTGAGGAGACCTTTATTTGGGGTGATCTAATAGTTTATATTTCATGAGTAATTTTTTATCAATTATTAGTGTTTTATTCTTTAATCCTTTATATATACATTGGGATTTTGATTTTGGATGAATTGTTTATTAGATGGTTTCCTTATATATGGGATTCCATTGTTTTAATTATTTTGACAATGATGTTATATTTTTGGGTAAAATAAGGGTGACCTTGGTTCTAGTGCTTCAATAATCAAGATAAATTTTATATTAGGTTATTTTAGAACATGATGGTTCTATTTTTATAGCTTTCATGTTTACCCATTGATCTTTGTTACTCGAATAAATATCCCCTGTTATTTTTATGTTTAAAATGATCTTGGATCGGTCTTCACGATCAATATGGTTTATATGAATTTTCTAATTATTAGAGTTCCATGTGATCTCATAGGATTGATAATTGGTCATAATATATTCTATATTCCATAGTTTTGTGGTCCTTTTTTTTTTCATAGATGTTTCATCCCTTTTGGAGACAATCTTCTTTTTAATATACATGGATAGTTGAATCGTGTTTTATATATCTTCTTTTAAGAAATATATTTATCATGGTTATACTCTAATTTATGGAGAGGATATTCAATTCATCACCATTTAGTTTAATTATAATGAGTGGGAAGACTTTTTTTCAGCCTCCATTTTTTTTATTTTAGTACTGGATGCTTTTTAATGATTATTGTTTAAGGCTATTATCATTGTTTAAGGATTTTAGTAGTCCTTTTAGGTGAAGTGTGTTATAATATTCTCTTTTATATTTCTAAGTGGCTGAAGCCTTTACCTTTATGATGGGATTTCTAGGGGATAAAAGTGTCCTTGTGGGGAGGTTTTTGAAAAACATCGTGTCCCTATGAAATAAATTAGTTTATTTGATTTAATTAATTTTAAGTCTTTTTGGTTCCTAAGTGTTTTATCTTAAATTTTTATAATTTCTAAAGAAATTTGTATTGTGAATTGTTTGTATATAGTTATGAGTAGCCAGAAACTAACTTTGAATGAGGGGTGTACACTTTTTAGTTTCATTTCACATAGTAGGAATATGGTTATCTCAACTATGAGTACTTATTTAGGTAGTCATATGGGATCATATTCTTTTTCAGTATGGGAAATATAGATGTCTTGTGATTTGATATATTATGCACTTAAAAAATGTGTGACACCCATAATGATTTTTTTTTTAATTCTTTATAATTTATCCCTTACATAATTTTTGAGATTTTTTCCTCTTCATCTATTATACCATTCAGATCATCTCCCTGAATTAGCACCCATATGAATGTGATCCTTCCTCCTCTGATCTCTCTCTCTTCATGTTATTCCTCCATGCTTCGTAGAAATTCATAGATTATACATCATTGTGAGGTCTCATTATTCATAATTTCTCTATTTTTGGGATTCATACACTCCCTATATCACCACATAGATCATTCAAACCCTAGGTCAAGTTGGTTGACCACATTATTGTAATTATTTTAATTTTTGGGAGTGTGATGGGTCCCTTTGGTCACCTTCTTTCATGTTTTGACATCTTCCATTGAAGGTGATGCGTTTCACACTATATCATATTTCATGTAATCAATTTTTGGTAGGTTCTTCTTTGTGACTCCCTAGTAATTAATATTATAAAACTAATTTTTTCATTTAAATTCATATTTATGAATTTAAAATCTGATTTTATGTCATCATATACAATAAAAAAATTTTGAACCACTTTTAGTTCATCTAATTGGGCTTGGGTTCATTCCATGTGATTGTTAAATTTCCCATGTGAATCATTAAAAATATTTCATGTATAATGAAATTTTCTCCCATTTATTTGAATGGTTCTTGCATCCTTTTTCGTGTTCAATTTTCCTTTATGAAAATCAAACATTTCACAGGGAATTATGTCCTGTTGCAGGATTCTATTAAAATTATTGTTTGGATTTTGAAATGGGATTTTATATTATTTATAAATATTTTTAATGTTAGTTCCATTTTTTAAATTAGAGGGAATTAATTTAAATGAATTTTTTATTAAAATTAGGGATTTATCACTCTTACAATGTAGTTTTGAGACTGTTGTCAGTAGAGATCATTGTTGTATCCTTAAAAAATGGGATGATATTATTTTATTTGAAAATAGTTCCTTGAACTATTGGGTCTTTTTAATATGGAATCATTTATTAAAAATTGAATATCATGGAATGAACTATATTTCTAATAATTATTTAATGTTTGGTGTGATAATTTTAATTTAAAATTATTTTTTGAAGGTGGATTTCAAAATTGGTTTGAAAATGGGATTTTTGGAAAATTATTTAATGTTTCAATTCACCATTCATTAAAATATTTTTTTAAAGAGATATTTGGAAGGAAAATTAGATAAATTTAATTATTAGGTTAAGGGACTCATATTATGAGAGGTTTATTTTAATAACATGATTGTCACGTAAAATTTTTATCATGAATGTGTGAATCCCTATTTGACCCCCACCTGATCACTTTTTTTATTATGTCTTATAACCTCGTGAGAGATTATTTATGTTTGAATGAATTTTTTTATTTAGGTTATTTAATTTTTGTTTAGAATTATTTTATATGAATGTCTAGGAAGTTTGGAATGACTTATTTTCAATGGATTCATATTTTATGAATGTCCTGAATACTTTTTTACCTCCTTGGTTGATTTTTCAAGGTATTAGTTCGATATTTTAGATGACATGTGTGAGGGAAAACCCCAGTTGTGATATTTTATTTACTAGGGACACTACTAAAAATAAGGATTTTAAATTCACTATAAACCACTTCTAACAGCACTAGAAAAGTATTCTTAATCATGGAGAAGATAAAGGGGGTACCCTTAATAGTACTAAAAATGAACTGATAAAGGGACACCTTTATCAGCTCTATTTAGAGCACTGATAAAGGCCCTATTTATCAAAAATTAATTAGTGATGATAAAATAGGCCTTTATCAGCACTAAAAATGGAACTGATAAAGGTCAAGTTGTCTAGGTTGTGCTGTTTATTTAACAGCACACCCATCACCTGCACACCTACACAAAATAGGACCGCACACAAACAAATCCAAGAAGAATGAAACAGTTCCCACAAGAGTTTCACAAAAAATGTTATATACATTTACTTGACATCATAAATACATGAAAACACACTTATATATATATATATTTAAAATAATTTTTTATATTGTTACAATTACAATTAGCCATAAAACTGTTTAAATCATTAATGTTTTATCCTTTAACTTATGTAATCCCCTCTCTAAAATTATTGTCCATGGTATTAGTTGTCCAAAAAAGAATATAAACTCAAGAAAAAAATTCCAAATATATAAGAAAACAAATATTATATTATTAATACAATAATGAAGTAAATTAAACATTAATCCGAAAGAATACATTAATAAAATGATATCAAATATTGAAGGATGGAGGATTGTGACTCCCCCTCTCATGTTTTCACCAGTTGAGATGCTGTAACAAAAAACCCTAGAAGTCTGAAATTGTATGCATAAGATTTCCTTTTAGTGGTTTCACATCATGAAAACCATTCGAGGAGCACGATGGTGATTGATGGAGGGAACCTGATGGCCTTCACGGGTTCCACTGTCAGTTTTTTTTGTAGCTTTTAGCAATAGTACATCATGGTGTATTATCTGAAAAGTCATAATGGCCCATGTCTCGGAATCCAATGGTGATATTGCAGAAAGGTAAGATATTTTTAAGTTATTTATCATGGCCCAAATCAACCTATCGAAAGGAATGAATCTATTGAAACTTGTTGATCTTGTTTTCTAGCTTACAACCATTTGGGGGTTTTCCAATTTTAAATTTATTTCTTCAGGATGTGGTTTTTCCACATTCTGTTTCCTTATAGATACTTTAAAGGGAAATATTGGAGCACTGGGTCGATCAATTTAAGTCCAAGAACTTTGAGAATACATGATTGGAAATTAAATTTCAACCTGTCTGATTTCAAGAAGACATGTGCCCAGGTTTCGGGTAAAATACATGGTGTAAACTGGATCTTATGAAACCTAGATATTTTATTTGATATCTCATATTAATTAGGAATCCCTATAAAGATGGATTGTTCCACAAAAATGTTGTCTTTTGGCCAATTTAATCATATGATGGTAGAGGTTGATTTGAATATTCCAATGATTGATAATATTATTCATTCTACTCTGCATGATGATATTAATATTAGAGTAGAATATGAAAAAATTCCTTTCTTTTATGAAAAATGTACTATTATTATTCATAATACATTGGACTGTAGTAGAAAATGATTTTTTCTTAATGCCACCTAAAGGTTCATGACTTAGATCACTGTATAATAAAACTCAAGAGTGACACACTTCTTAATGAGGTAGAAGGGAATGAAGATGATAGTCTAGTTCCACCTCATATCATAACCCCATATTTGAATTCAATTAAAAAAACATCTCATTAAATGATAATGGTGGCACCATTTTATATTGAACATGGTTGGAAAAAGAAAACTTAGAAGGTGCCTAGTCCATGAATGTTTCTCCAAGTCGTGATAATACATTTTTTACTACTTTCTTGTCTAGTCCAGAAAAACCTACAATCTCTTGGACTAATTTAGCAGCAATTGAACATCAGAACACAGTTTCTTTCAAGGAAATGTTTTCCAATGCTCTTTATGATAACCAGGTTGCTGAAGACTTATAGGATAGTCAAAAACCATGGAATATTTCTCCCTAGAGGCAGTGGACCACAACATATGGCAAGAACAAAATATGATATATGATACGAACCACAATGGGAATTCTAAGCTATATGTAGTCTACTTGAGGTGTATTAGATTCAAAAAAATCGTAAATTACTCATGGATTATTTTCATAAATTATCAAAACAATCTGAATGTTGTTTCTCGATTTTTAGTATGTCACTTACGTTTTCTTCTAAAATTAATGATAATTTTTTTTATAAAAAGAGACACTTTGAGGCATAATAGCGCATTGTGCATTGAATTGATGTTCAGATTATTCCACCATGTCACAAATGAATTATGGATCATTTACATAAATTATCAAAACAATATGAATGTGTTTTCTTAGTTTGTAGAATGTTAGTGGTATTTTTCTTTACTAAAATGTCATTTTAAACTAGAAACACACATTTCGAGTCATATCGGTCGCATCATACATTGGTTTGATATAATAATTTTTCACACACATCACCAAGAACATATGAATTTTTATCCTAAATTTTGAATACAATTGGAGCAGGTTTGCTTGGTTTTTAGTGAGTGACATGTTTTGAGCTAAAATGTCAATTTTAATACCACAACAGACACTTTTTTCCTTAACGGTCACACTATGTGTCAGATTGAGGTGTTTTTGTTCTAAAACCTCAAAAATGACTCATATATTGTTTTCCTAAAGTATCAAAACAATATGATAGTCTTTACTCAATTTTCAGAATGCCACATGTTTTTTCTCTAAAATAAATGTCAATTTTAAATAAAAAGTTACACTTTGAGACATAAAAGTAACATTGCACATTGAATTGAAGTATGTCCAATTCCTACATGTCACAAATGTCTTATGTATTGTTTTCATAATGTATCAAAACAATAATAATGCACTATCTTAGTTTGTAGTATGTCATCTGTTTTTATATACAAAAATGTCATTTCAAACTGGAAATAGGCATTTTGAGTCATATCGGTAACATCTTGAATTGGTTTGAAATGAGACTTCTTCATACTCATCATAAATACCTTATAAATAATTATCCTAAATTATGAATAAAATTGGAGTGGGTTTTCATTGTTTTCATTGGGTGATAGTTTTTATGCTAAAATATCAATTTTAAACTGATAACAGACACTTTTATCCATACCAATTACACCGTACATCATATTGTGGTGTCTGGATTCGTACACATCAAAAATAACTCATGGATCATTTTAAAAAAGTATCAAAACAATCCAAATTTGTTTTCTTAGTTTTCAGTATGTCACTTGTGTATTTTCCTAAAATAAATGTCAATTTAATATAAAAAAGACACACTTTGAGTCATACCAATCACATTGTGTGTTTAATTAAGGTTTGTTCGATTCCTACAATTGAAAAATAACTTATGGATCACTTTACTAAAGTTTCATAACAATCTATATGTATTTACTCAGTTTTTTTATGTTAGTTGTGTTTTATAACTAAAATGTTATTTCAAACTGGAAACATGCATTTTGAGTCATATCAGTCACATCGTGCATTGCATTGATATTAGACTGCTTCATACACATCACAACGAACTTATGAATCATTATCATAAATTTTGAATAAAATTGGTGCATTTTTTCTTGCTCTTCAGTGACTGACATGTTTTGAGCTAAATTGTCAATTTTAAACTAATAACAGATACTATTAGCCATACCTATCACACCGTGCATCAAATTGAGGTGTGTTTGATTCGTACATGTCACAAATGATACATAGATCATTTTCTTAATGTATTAAAACATTCTGAATACATTTTCGTGGTTTTCCATATGTCACATGTGTTTTTTTCTAAAATTAATGTCAATTTAAAATAAAAATGAACCCTTTGAGTCATACCAATTGCATTGTGTGTTGAATTGTGTTTTGGTCAATTTATACATGTAAAAAATGACTTATACATTGTTTTAAGGAAGTATCAAAGAAATCCTAATGTGTTTTCTTAGCTTCCCTTACTTCACTTGTTCGTTTTACTAAAAATAATGTCAATTTAAAATAAAAAGATAAAATTTGAGTCGTACTGGTTGCATCATCTGTTGTATTGAGGTGGGCTTGATTCCTAGAGATTTCAAATGACAAATGGATAATCTTCTTATAGTATGAAAACAACTAAATGTGTTAGCTTGATTTTGAATAGGTCAGTTACTCTGATACAAACTATAATGACTTAAACATTTCATATATTGATATCACATATGAGTAAATTAATATTCCTTACATTAAAGAAATAAATTAAATATAAATATGAAATAATGAATTAATTATATGGAAAATTATTTTACTATGAAAACATAAAACTTACCTCTATGATTGAGTAGACAAAACCTTGGTTCTATTCCTGTAACGTCATGTCCCATGGACAAAAATCTTCTAAAATAAATGAACCCTACAAGGAATAATGAAAATCAAATCAACATTTCATTATATAATTTTTCATTAAAATAGATATATTATATCCAAACATTACCTTTCAATATTTTCAAATTGATTATTTGGTCTAGATATATGCTAATAATAGAACTAATTATTCTTTGTTCACTTCACTATTGTTGGTTAACTAACTCTTATCATCGAATCTGATCTGAACATCTGATATGGCATCCCTGTGATGCTCTCATCTAACACCATCTATAGGATATCATCATGCAACGTTATCTTTTCCATATTTTCCTACACTCATTTACAAGTAAATGGGTGTAGGAAGAGAAAAAAAGTTAAGGTTTAATGATGATATCATGGAGACGGTGTCAGATGAGAGCATCACGGGGATGCTAAATCAGAAGTTCACATTGGATGCTATGCTAAGAGGTAGTTAACAAACAGTAGTGAATAATCCTTAGTATTCTTATTAAATTTGAGAGTTATGTAGAATAAATAATCTTAAAACATTCCACATTAGTATAAACTGCAACATAAATGACCAAAATATAGAATATAAATGATCCATTCCATAATAGTTTAGGTCTAGTGTATTTGGATGCATGGAAACAGAAAGAACCAGTTCATAAGAGTCTCTTGTTAATTTATTCTTTTCTAGAAATACAAATCATTTCTAAAAATTTTATTCATAACCTATGGATATGAATCTTAAAAAAGGGGTCATTGATTCTCAATAATTGTAAAAAAGGGTGATATCAATGATCATATAAGGATAACACTTATAGTATAAAATCAACTTCATCTTATTTGTATACAATCTTCCATTAGGTGTGTTGCCCATTATTTCTAAACACATCTATATCATCTTGTGAATATGTGGTTTTCAACAGTCATGGTAATACTAAAACTATAAAAATACAAAAATCATTAAAACATATTTTAAAAGAATAGGTAATTATTTTCAAAAATAGCTTTTCAGGGATGATAGTTTGTTGATGAAATATGATATATTTTATAAATTTACAAAGATAATAACCAATGTTCTTTTCTATTTGTTTGTTTTGGACACTATAGAATCATTGAAAAAAATAATTAGTTTTTTTATAAGCGTTTGGATAGTGGAATATTATTATATATACATTGATACTTGTCTCGTTGTAGATCTCATGGGTATTCTTGTCCTCAGGCCCTGTATTCATTCCATGAAGTAGAAGATATTGATGCACCACCCTATCATAACATAATAATCAATAAAATATAATATAAATTATATAACTATATGTTTAGTTCTAAAATATAGGATATAGTGTATTAAATAATGAAAAACACCATCATGTGTGGTTGGTTTGTTGGATATCCACGCATTGAAACCAAAAAATAAATATTCGGAGTATCCAAATTGACTGCAATAACCCTCCAATTCTACCTAAAAACAAAAAAAATGGAATAAGTAGTGAGATTAATGAACATATAGTGGGTCTAATTAAATTATAGTGTTTAAAATCTGTATGATTGGTATTAAAAATACTTTTTCATCCATAATGTTGTGTTCATCCAACTTGAGAAGGGATGACATCATGTCACCCTATTTATCAGAATTTATTTCTTCTTTTGAAGAGGTGATGTGAGGACTAATGAGTCCAAATTATTATTCATTGGGAAACCCCATCAAATTTTTATCATATATACACTTGTAAAAAATACGAAATGTATTTAGTCATAATTATCATAGTATATCAGTTTTTGTAAAATCAAATCATGAAAACATACCTCATGTATACATTTACAACTGAGGCACCTAGCCATTCATACTTGAGGTTTTAATTAAAATTTTCAGTAAGAATGAAATCTGATTCTTCCCTTATGTTCATATGTTTTAAAAAATAAATTGTGTGATTATTTCCATCTATCAACTTTGTATTCACATGATCCTGCAATTATATTAAATGTGGATATAGAACAGGTGGGGTGAAGGTGCTCTTAATAGATCATTTCGATCAGTTGGTTGATCCATGAGATAGTATTAAGACGATCATTCATTTCCCCCCTTCAATTTGTTGTTCTGTAATAAAATTCATCAATTTAGACATTTGTTTCATTAAATATCAATGCTTTATCTTGACAAATAAATTGGAAATAAATACCTCCTTCACAACATGTTTGTTTACAAGAATTTATGGCCATGTGATGAGTGTTCAAATAGATTGTTGGAAAATATTAATGTTGTCAACATCATTTGGAAAAGGTAGCTCAGTGATTGGATCATGAGATATGTTAATCGACATACTAACATGATCTGTTGGAAGTGGTCTATTATGTAGCATGGTGTTCTTTCTATTGAAAACAGTAGCCCTCGCTACAGGGTGATAGGTTGGAGTTGTTAAATATAAATCACTTTCATTTTCACCCTGTTGAATATCAGTAAAAGAAACGTATATGTGTCTATGTGATTTAAAATTCACACAAACAATTATTAGAAATTTGATTACCTTAGCTATGTCAGGTTTTTTAGGGGAATGGATCACCTCAAAACTGGTAGGGGTGGGGGGGGATCTTCATGCATGGGTTGTTCTTGAGTTTTTTCTTCTCTTTTCCGCCCCCATCAAACATGTTATCAGATATATTTAGTATTGTAATTATTCTTTGAAACATAGATAATGTTTCTCTCATGTTTTTCATTTCCTCAGTTTGATCTTCCACCTGTTTTTCTATCTGAAAATATGTTTGGGGTGCAACCATAAATCCCAACACCTCTGATGCGAACATACTATTCTGGATGCTTCAAGGCCACTGAAATTATGTCTAGATCAGGTTCAGGTGTATTTTATTCTTATGACTATCTCAGATATAAAATATTGAAAAAAATAATCACTTTTCTACAATAGAGATTTAAATAAAAACAAATTTATATTATGTCATACTTACACATGTTTCCCATGATTTTGGTGAGTTTTCATCTATCAGTATCCCTTGCTTATTTACCTGAGCCTCCTTCTATAGAATATGGCATGGGATGGAAGTGGCTTTTTATTGAGATTCATAAATCTACATATAAACATATGGATATACTTATGGTGTTGTTTTATATAACAGTAAAGTATTAAGGTACAATTAAAATACATACAATTTTTTCTCAAGTGAAGCATACCCCATCCTTTCTTTATGGTAGGGGTACTCTGGTTTTTCTACCCATTCCTTATTTTCAACACTTAGATTTTATTCCATAAAAAAACTATCAATAAAAGTGATGATTACAAGAAACTTCAAACAACATATTACCAGACACAATGTACCTAAAAATTCTAATCTTCATGATGGATACTAAACGCATCCCACACTCCATGGGATATCTAGTGTGCATAAGGATTAGGTGGGTCCAGCTTGATTTTCCCTTCATCGTCATTAAGATGATATTACATTAAATGTGTGCGAAAGCCTTTATGATTTATTCCTACAACTCTTAATACATATTACTTGTGTGATGCTTCTACTATAAATTCACTCTACAATGGATGATGTAGAGTAAGTCAATTTTTAGTATTTTATTTTATTTTAAAAAATTAATGAAATGATATCATAATGTTATCATAATCTCTTCCCATGTTAGTGTCTTAAGCATGGTGACAACATGGTTCCTTGGGAATACATCAATAATCACACATTTCTGAGTGAAAATTCTAATATAGAAACTAAATATGGCTTTGTTGCGGATAGCATGGCGGCATCGCTTATTCCATACCCCCTCAAATATGAAGCCTTTGTCATTTTCCTTATGAATTTTTGCTAACACTATAAAGCTATAGTGATCTTATTTTTTTCACTAGAAGGGTTTCATTTCCTACCATTTCCTTGGTTTCAGCATCATTATTATGTTCCTTCAGAGTGCTAGCTTCGGCACATGGACCAGGAGAAATTGATTAAGAAGTATGTTGTATCTTGGCACTAGGACCATCAAAAATACATTGAGAAAAAAGTTATTTCTCTGCACTAGGACCAGCAGTAGTTGGATGAGAGACCTATTGGGCATTGAGATTGTGCACATCAGCCGGTACAGATGTCATTGTCTACAAAAGTGGTTTAACTATAAGATTAGATTACATAAAATCAGTAGCAAACCGATTATAACTTAAGGTAACACAATGCATATTACAATAAAAAATAACTAGATTATTTAACTCTCTTTTTTTAAGGGTGAAGAGATTTTACCTGTCTATTGACTATGAAAATCCCATCATTATGGTCTCCTATGACATGAAAACCACCATCTACATTGGGATAGCTACAAAATGATTTTGAAGTCCCAATGAATGGGTCATCCTATATTGAATTTTCATCTAACCCTTCATTTGTTTTGGTCGATAACAAAAAAATTAACAAGTTTCATTTTGCTAGATCTGGAACCAAAAATACATCTACTACCTATGATGCAATTACAATCAATTTTTCTTTCTCCCCTTCCTTACTAAAATCAAATTTCATGAATCCCAATTCATCTTTTTTATTATAACCCGTATTATCAACCCACTTTCATTGAAAAATTGGAACTTGGAATATTGTATAATACAACTCCCATATTTTTTTGATGATGCCAAAGTATGACATATTTGCATAAAATAGATTTTTTTCCTTAACACTGTAAACATGAATCACTTCAACCACAAGTGTAACCCCACTGTTCTGCATGATACTGGGTTCGTCATGTTCATTAGTATAGAATGTATAACCATTAAATACATAAGAATTTTATAATAATACAGACCCACTTATTCTTCTGGCTAGCCATCTAAGTCGATCTAAAATTGAGTCCAGATTTTCATCTTAATTTTTAAAAATATAGACTTCAATCCATCCTATAAACTGTCAATTATATATATCTGGTATCCATTTTCACCCCTAGATGGATTAAATTTTATAATAATTTTTTCTGTTGGTTTAAACATATGGTTAAACATCAAAATAGTTATGAAAAACATAAAGGTGGACCTGATCCCAATTTGTATTATTGATTATGACAACCTATCTTACATAAATTCCATCACCCTCAAGATGCCCAGTGTGATGAGATTTCGGTAGGCTAATGCTTTCCATAATAGACCAGTATTCAATACAGAATTCAATGGATTCCCCAAAATTATATCTTTCCATAATACAACCCTCAGTCCGACTTCATCTTTTGACATACCATATCAATATCTTCATATACCATACAATGGGGTACATCCATCTATAATATATAGGACCATATAGTTGAATCTCTCGCACCAAGTGAACCATCAATTAAACCATCATATAAAAGTATGTCGGTAGGAATTAAAATTCCAATTCACATAATATGATAGAAATCTCACTTTCCATAGTTATAAGTTTTGTCAAGTCTATAACATTACCGTATAAAGGTTTGAAGAAGAAATAGAGATTTGTTAATTTATGGAGGATATTCATCGGCCAAATTCAACTTAAATCTATAGGAATTAGATCTTACATCAAAACATGGATGTTATGTGATTTCATACCCTTTAAATTTAAATAATCCATTGTCACAATGTTCTTGATATTTGATAAATACCCCTCTGGGACCATTATATCATTCATGAAGTTGAAAAACCGATATCTCTTCTTCCAAGAAAGAGTGTATGTAGCTGGAGGAAGATATGTTCATTTATCACCCTTCACTTGTGCCAACCCATATTGGATTCCAATCTCAACCACGTCCACCCTATCCTTAATTACATCCTATGTTTTTTACGTGAATTTAGAAATGTGTCAATGACACTACCACATAAATTTTTTTAACATGCATAACATCAAGAAAATTTATGACATACATACAATTCTGGTATGACAATTCAAAAACAAAACTGCTCTCTTTTTCCAACCAGGTTTGTATGACTTTTCAAAAGTAGTTTACCAATATTAGTGCCCATATATTGTACTTTCTCAAACAATTTATCACCTGTTAGGGGACATGGTGTTGTGTTTTATTCTGAACTTCCATCATATGATGTCATCCAAGATTTTTAATGTTGGTTAGAGTGGATACTCAAGAGGGGGTGAATTGAGTTCCAAATAAAATTTCTGTTAAAAACTTTTAAGATTAAACACCGCCAAATTAAAACAGCCTAGTCAATTAAGGCAGTAGATATACAAGTGACTTATTGTTCAAGAGGTTTCTCAAAGGTTGATTACTCCTTCGTAGAATCAGTATGAAAACTAATTACACTTTTGAAACAAGATTACTAAACGAATCACATATACTCACTAACCAGAACTAACTATCAGAGTGAATGTAAAAACAGATTTTTGACATTGCAACTATAAGCACAGCAAATAAATGTAAAACAGAGGAACTGAAGGATGAACACAACAATTTAAATAAGAGTTTCAGTATTAAGAAAAGACCTAGTCCTCTCTTCTTGGTGATCACCTGCCACAAAGCAATTATATTAAAAAGTGATACATATCCTATATAGGGCTTTACAACAGTTTTCACAAACTATCCAGTTTTTGAAACCTCTACCACAGATCTACGTGGGAAAATTAACTACCAAGCCAGACAAGGATTATTCCATAGTTATACATGGGAAACAAATTTATAGATAGTTTTGTATGGGGATTTTCAGTATCCCTCAGTTCAAGTACAAGAGTCAGTGTGTGTAACACAGACACACTGCTCACAAATGTAAATTATTTAAACAAAGTAGAGATAAAGATAGTAGGGATGAGTTTAGAATGCTCTTTTGTGTTGGAAGATCATCTCTGGACTCATCGAAATGAATGAGATGAAGATTTGGTCATTCTCTTCAAGTTGACTCCAAAACAACGTTTCGCAATATCCAGGTTTTGACTTCCAGATGTAGAGATGATCTGATTCTAGGGTTTAATGCTCTTTTTAGAACACTACTAAAGCTTTTAGAGGGTTGTTTCTATATATCTTCATGAAGATCTATGTTCTTCTGAATGAGTGCTTGACGGTTCTTCTTCATATTGTGTATAGTTCTCTCTTATGAGTGTTCTGTGTATATTCAATATATCCACGCCACTCTTATTGTTTATATATGTATTAATCTCTGTTCTCTAAATGTATCTCTTAAATATATATATATATACTCTTTTCCAATTCATCTTTTTTCTCATTTGGTTCAACAGGGGCCGACAGGAAAGATGTTTCAACCACGTGTCATCTTCCTCGTACATTGTACTACTTCCTGATGTGCCTACAAATAACATTAAATAACTCCAGGATAATTAATTTGTCTAGAAATGACCATTATAGGAGTATTAATAAAATTGGTAAAGAAAGGAATACAATATCATTAGACTAGTAACAGGTGCATGTCACATGGTAGACTTCAACTGTGGTATTTCCAACTCTGAACATCAACGATAGGCTCTTTTTCTGTAGGCTTGTAATGGTGGACTTTTTGTTTAGTGTATGTCTTGTAATGGAAGTTCTTTACTCTATGTAACAGTGGCTCTTTATCAGTGAACATCATCGTTAGGCTCAATAGTATACCTTTAACAGTAAGCTTCTAATCGGTAGTTCTGTAACATCAGAATAATTCAATAGTAACCTTTCCAACTGCAGACTTGAATAGTGAAGTTACCAATAGTAGACTGGAGAAAGAGTCTGACAGTGAACTTCTAACAGAAACTTTGTCCCAGAAATGACCTTGTGATAGTAACTCTTTGTCTGTGATATTTGATAAGCAGATCATCTGTAGACTTGTGACAGTAACCTTATACCGGTAGCTTCCAACAGTGATTGTAAATCTTCAACGGTGATCTTCTAGCATCAGTGACTTATATTGACAGTGATCTATAATGGTGACTTTGAACAGAAGGCTCTTTCCAGTAGCCTTTAATAGTGAACATATATTTAGATAAGTATAAACTGTAAGCTAATGCAGTAAAGTCATGAGACTTAAGAGTATACATTGTTCAGGATAAGATAATTAAAAATTTAGATTAAAAATATTACTAACTAACTTAGTATATCATGATCAATATTTAAACATGATTTGGGATTATCAAAACAGGTGATTCCAACAATCTCCCCATTTTTGATAATCACAAATTATGCTAGTGTATTAAAGATACATATCATATATAATACAGTGACTAAGCATAGATAAAAAATGTATCAAGTATCAGAGATTAATAAGAGTGTAAAACCTGAAAATATTAGTACATGTTATCAGAGAGAAAGGAAGACATGATTCAACATAGAATTATAGTAGTATATTAGCACATTTCTCCCCAATAACATGATTTTTCTAGAATTAGCACAGTATTCTCAAATTAGCACAATATTTCTCCCCCTTTGTGATTAGCAAAAATAAAGACGAATGAGAGAGAACATAGAGAGCTTTTATTAATAAGCAGTTTAGTACATGACCAAAAAAGAATATAGAGTCCCTATCAAAAGACATAAACAGACTAAATCCACATCATTGGTAAGGGATCTTTCTCTTTGGAATAATAATAGGGAGGATGAGCTAGTGGATCAGTATGTTTAGAAATGGCTGCAGGAATGACTGGAGGGGCAGCAATAGAAGCTCTTGTGGGTCTGTAATGGGTAGCTAGTTGAGGTATCAATGGAGTAAGGCTTCTGATAGCTTCAGTAGGAGACATCGTAGAAGAACCACTGGGTTGAGATACAGGTAAGGCCAGAGGGATGATGACAGGGGTGTAGGCCACATTGAGAAAGGGTAGAAGAAGGTTTCTGAAATCTATAATAATGTGTCCTCATCTTTCCATAGAAGATAAGAAATTATCTTTTTTCTCCAAAAACTTGTCCAACGAAGGGGTCAATTCTCTTAGCTTACTGACCTACTCCCTGAATTCCTGATTCACTAGAGGCAGCTTCATATTCTCTATCCAGATCTTGAATTGGTTGGTCATTTGATGCTTGGTATAGACCTTCTCAAAGTAAGAATATACCTTATTCTTAATGGCCTCATGAGAAGTAGTAGCTGCCCACAGGTGGTCAGGAACAAAACTGTTGACTTCCCTAGTGGTAGCAAGTATCTGAGAATCAGAGGTTCCACTGGTACTGGCCTGAGCAAGCTCTTCCTGGATCATTGTCCTCATCTGGTCAATAGTCACAAAGGAGATAGATGAGGGAAGGGGTTTGACCGAGAAAGTCTATGTCTCTTTGAAAGACAGAGTCAAGTTTCCAATCACCATCTAAACAATTGCATCTTGAATGTTCATATGTTCTTTTACCAATTTCTTAAAAGCCTCAAAAACTTCCACAAACTGCTTGACTAATTCTTTGATATAATGAATATCAGCATTTAGTTGGTTTTGAGAACTGCTCATGGAATTCAATGAAGCAATTGATTGTCTCAGAGAAACCACAGCTCCTGTCCAGCTCTCAAATTGAGTATGGAACAATTTAACATCATCCATCATTACTTTCACAGGACTAGACATATCACATCCTAGACATAGCTCCAAGGATTTATCCACACTCCCCATCTCTTCAACCATGCTTATCTTCAAATCTTCCACTGATTCTCTCACTGCCTCTTTCATTTCATCCTTTAAGGACTCAAGGTCCTCCTTGGTTACAAAATTGTCAGCCACAACAAGTAGGATAACAGAATCCCTTTGGGGCTCGTCTTCCTCATCAGAATCTCCATAATTGAGTCCATGTACCATATATCCTGGATCTGATGACTAATCTTCGATGTCATACAGCACAGAAACTGAACCAAGATGCTCCCCCTCACTTAGAGATCTCTCATGAGGAATCTCCTCTATCTTTTCTGCTCTAGGTAACCCCACAACCTCCGCTGCAACTCCAGATGATTCCAAAACCACTTGATCTGTTAGTTCAACAGTAGGGTGAGTCTTATCCTTCTATGAGTCATCAAAGACTCCCATATCAATGGCAGTAGATGCCACTTCTGCGTCCTGACCAGACACTATCTTGTATATACTATCTATCAGAGGGCTCAAAATGAGTTCTTCTTCTTCATTGTTCTCATCATCATCTTTAGCAACAACCTTTTTTCCATCATCCTTATCACAATATTCCTCTACCTCATCCTCTTTAGAGGTTTCCTTGACAATATTCTGATATGGTTCTTCTTCTTCCTCAGGGTCTCAGTGTCACTGTCCTTTAGAACAACCTCTCTTCATGGATGTTCATTTGGAGGGATAACTGCTCCAAAAGCTACTATCCTTACAAGACTGTGAGGCAAATCAGAATCACACCCATCATCAATGGGGGTGTTCTCTCTTTTAAGGTCCACATCTCATTCAGCCTCCTCCTCATTTGAATAATCGGGTTATGGCTTATCAGGCTTCAGGCCTGGATCTCTCTTGTCTTTTAGCCTAGATGGTTGTGTAGTAGGGTAAAATTTTTCATACACCTTTCCTTCATCATTAACACATGCCTTCTTCCAGGGGTTCCATCTAATTTTCATGAATTTTCAAATCACCTTGGAGATATATACACTTTTCTTGGCCACTATCATTTCTTCTTGATTTCCAGCCACACCCTTTACCTTTAGCATTACTGAAATAAGATTGGAATGAAATAAGGCATTGGATTTTGAGCTTGACTTAGTCATATCCTCCAATTGCGCCATCAGTAACCTACATAGGTTAATTTTCATTCCATTCTTCAGTAAGTATATCAGGAATATGTAATGGTACATCAATACTGCAATGTCTCCTCTCCTCGAACTAAGTACATGCTGAAAAAATTTGAATAAAAGCATGTCTTCTCCATTCATCTTAGCCGCAATGATCCTCCATGATTTTCCATCACCTATCAGTTCTTCCGGATCTTTTTCATATTCAAAAATAGCACTATCTGGAGGAGCCACTCCAGAGTAGAAATCAGATATTCATTCATGAGGAACTCTCAAACAGGAAGCCCACTCAGTAGAAAAGAAGCCAATTTCATTTCCATTGACTCTAGAAATTATTTTATGAACATCATCTTCCTCTTATAACATATGATATTCATATAATTCTTTCACAATATTCTGGTAGTATGGTCCATTTTTATTAGAAAAACATTATGTCCATCCTTGGGCATCTAGGGATTTCAGCACTAATGACTTGCTCTAAAACAACCATTCCACACTGAAATCCTTCTCAGAAAAGATTTGTCTCTTGGTCAAATGTGGGTTTACAGGTCCCGTCGGAGTATTACTGGTGCCACTGGATTCATCTTGAGCCTTATTTGGCCTTGGGTCATCCTCATTGACAATCGGCGGTCACTATGATCTAGCCATAGAGATTGAGAGAGGTTTGAGGGCTCAGGTGAAGTAACAGGGTTTAGGAATTTTGAGAGCAAGGCTCGAGATTGAGAGAGGAAGGTGGATTGTGATGTGTTTGTTGCCTTTGATTTTATCATTTAGAGATTAAAACAAAAAAATAAATAATAAATATGAATAAACACGGTTCTAATTCCTGCAAAAATAAATACAAACTGCGAGGTATCCAACAGTGAGATGTACTAGTGAGGTACACCGGTGAGGTGCAATGGTGAGGTATAAAGGTAAGGTCTAACTGTGAGGTCCGACTATGAGGTATAACTGTGAGGTTCGACTGTGAGGTTCGACTGTGAGGTTCGACTGTGAGGTTTGACTGTGAGGTTTATGCGTGAGGTCCGACTATGAGGTCTATGTGTGAGGTCCTACTATACTGAGATTAATCATACCTAACTCATGATTGATATAATTTATCCTATCAGAATTCAAAGGCTTTGTGTATATATCCACCAATTGATGTTCAGTGCCAATTAATTCAAGAGTGATATCACCCTTTTGATAATTATCCATCAAAAAGTGATGTCTCACATCAATATGCTTAGTCCTAGAATAAGATACTGGATTTTTGGAAATGTTAATAGCACATGTATTGTCACACTTTATAGAGGCATGTTTGAATTGATATCTATAGTCTAGTAAAGTGTGTTTCATCCACAAAATTTGTGCACAACAACTACCAACAGCTATGTACTCAGCTTCGACAGTAGATAATGCAACCGAATTCTTCTTCTTACTACACCAAGATAATAGTGACTTGCCTAAAATGTGACATGTCCCAGAGGTTCTTTTTCTATCTAACTTGCAACCGGAAAAATCAGAATCAGAATAACTCAACAAATCAAATGATTATCCTTTTGGAAAAAAATAATCCTAAGTTGGTAGTATGTTTGAGATATTTAAAAATCCTTTTTACAATAGTTAAATGAGACTCTTTTGGATTGGCTTTAATGCGAGCACACATGCATACACTAAACATGATGTCGGGTCTACTAGCAGTAAGATAGAGTAGACTCTCTATCATACCTCCGTTGTTGGTTGTATCCACTAGTTCTCTAGCTTCATCAGCATCCAACTTAAATGTGGTACTCATAGGAGTGTCACTAAGTTTACTACCATATGAAGAAAAATGTTTTAAAATATCCTTAATATATTTAATTTGATTCAAAACAATGCTATTTTTATTTTAAAATATATAAAATCCAAGGAAAATTTTGAGTTCTCCCATTAAACTCATTTCAAACTCATTTTACATCATTTTTGAAAAATCAACACATAATGAATTTTTAGAAGATCCAAAAATAATATCATCCACATAAATTTGTACTATCAAAATATCTTTAGAAATCCATTTAATGAAAAAAGTAGGATCAACTATCCCTTTGGAAAACCCTTTTGAAATAAGAAAAGAGTTGAGACTATCATACCATGCTCTTAGAGCTTGTTTTAAGCCATATAAAGCATTACATAGTTTAAAAAAATGATTGGAAAATCGAGATTTGTAAAACCAGGAGATTGTTCAACAAACACAACCTCAACTTTATATCCATTTAAAAAACCACTTTTAACTTCCACTTGATAATGTTTAAAATTCAGGTTAGCTACATAGGCAAGCAGTATTCTAATAGATTCTTATCTAGCTACAGGTGAAAAGGTCTCTTCATAGTCTATTCCTTCTTCTTGACTATATCCTTGTGCAACTAACCTAGCCTTATTTCTAAATATATTTCCATATTCATCTACTTTGTTCCTAAATAGCCATTTAGTGCCTATGGTCAAAGTGTCCTTTGGCCTTTCCACTAATTCCCAAACATTGATTCCTTCAAACTGATTTAGTTCTTCTTACATATCCATTACCCAAAATTCATCATTGATAGAATCATTAATATTTTTGAGTTCAAGCTGTGAAAGAAAAGCATGATGTTCATCCTGGTTTCTTAGAGAAGCTCTAGTTTGTGTTCCTCTATTCAAATCGCCTACAACAGCATCTAGAGGATGATTCTTAAGAGTCCTAGTACCTCTAGGAAGAGTTGAACTTGATTCTTCATTGTTGTCTATTGGTCCAGAATCGGTAGGAGCAGATTCTGGAAAATTTCAAGAACTGGATACTTTTACAGGGGATTCACTATTTTTATCATTAAAGATTAGATTTGACACATCTTCCTCAAGATTTTCAAGAGAGGGTTTAGGATCATGTGGATCAGTCTCATCGAATTTGATATGAACTAATTCTTTGAACCATTTGGTTTTCTTATTGAACACTCTATAGGATTTAATTGAAATAGAATAACCCAGGAAGATTACTTAATCACGTTTGGGAGAAAATTTGTCAAGATTATATTTAGTATTAAGAATAAAGACTTTGCAACCAAAAACACTAAAATAATTAACCTTAGGCTTCCTATTATTCCAAAGGTCATAAGGGGTCCTTTTTAGAATAGGTCTAATTAAAACTATATTGATAAAAAAAGCTGTAATTATAGCTTTAGCCAAAAAATAAATAGATAAGTCATACTCATTAAGCATAGTCCTTGCAATTTCTTTAAGGGTCCTATTTCTTCTTTCTACAAATCCATTTTGTTGATGTGTCCTAGGGGTAGAAAATTTGTGACTATAACCATTGTGTGAGACGTAGGATTCAAACTCATGATTCTCAAACTCACGGCCATGATCACTTGTCAGGGTCATAATTTTAAGTCCACTAAGGTTTTCTAAAAACTTGGAATATTTGACAAAATAGGAACAAGATTCACTTTTGTGATCTAGAAAGTATACCCAAGTATACATATAAAAGTCATCTACAAGAACAAAAACATAGTGCTTCCTATTTATACTTGAAACTCTTGATGGTCCAAACAAATCCATGTGAACCAAATCAAGTAGTTGAGAAGTTGATACTTCTTTCTTTGTTTTGAAAGAAACTTTCTGTTTTTTTCCCTTTTGACAGGGGTTACACAAATTATCAATTGGGAATTATAATTTAGGTTGGTCTCTAACTAAACATTTCTTAGATAGCTTCCTAAGTGAGTGCACATTACAGTGTCCTAATCTTAAATGACACAACCAAGAATCATTATGAAAATCATTTAAGCAGGAAACATTTTGTTTGGCTAAGGAGTTTAAATCAACAACATATACATTCTCATTTCTACATGCAGTGAAAACGAAATCATTTTTTAAATTAAAAACATAGCATGAATCATTCTCAAATTTTACATTACGGCCATCATCAAATAACTGAGATATTCTAACAAATTATACTTTAATCCATTAACAAAAAGTACTTTAGAAATTAATATTGTATCAGGGTTACCAATCTGGCCTAAGCTGATGATTTTTCCTTTTGCATTGTCACCAAAGGGGAAATTCCCACCATAAACATTAATTAGACTCTTGAAGCAAGAATAGTCTCCTTTCATATGTATTGAACATCCACTGTCCATTTACCATAGGGTGTTACAGGAACTCTTTAAACAACTTCCCTTCAAAACATATTAAACATGGGATAATTTTCATACCCAGATCTTCTTTGGTCCAGAAAGGTTAGCCAATAAAACTTTGGGAACCCATATTTTCTTTATAGGTTCTCTAAAATCATCAAATATATTTTGAGACATAAATACTTTGTTTGTTCCTTTAAAAAAAATTCTCAACTGATTATCTAGAATTAGCGGTGAACTATCCAGATTTTGTATAAATTTTTTTTTTGCTAATTTTTCTCTATCCAGGCTAATATCCTAGACCAGTTGCATATTTTGGAGCAATATGTATTCCTATAAGTTTTCTCAATGTGTCCCTACCGGCAGTGAACTTCTCAATATCTTTTCTTAATTGTTCATTAGATAATTTGAGTTGAGTATTCTCTTTCAACAATTGAGAATTCTTTTTTTTCTACACTTAGATCGGTTTTAATATTACTAGTCAAGGAATGTTGTTTCTTTAATGATTTATATTTATCTATTAGTTCACTATAGGTATCTTCCAGTATATTGAAGTATTCAAACAGTTCATCCTTAGACATATAATTTTCTGAATCACTGTTATTTCTAGAGTAATAATCATTTAGAATAGGGGAAACAAGTACCTCAGATATGTTAGTCATGGAGCACATGTTGGCATGATTCTTTTCAGAGTCAGTAGCTTCTGATTCACTTGTGCTATCTTCTGAAGCACTCCAGGTTGCTTTCATGGCTTTCTTATACATATTTTCCTTATAATCATATTTATTTTTGAATTTTATCTTAGGACGGTCATCCTTGATGTGTCCTTTCCTCTTGCATTCATATCAAACTTTACCATTTTCTTTATCAGATTTCTTTCAATCTTTCTTCCACTTACCATGTTGATCTTACTTACCCTTGTAGTTTGGTTTTCTGAAAAACCTTTCTTCCTATATAACTTCTTAAATCTCCTAGATATTTTAGCCATTTCTTAATCACTTTCTGAATCTAAATCTTCAGTAGTTGAACTTTCAGTAGGTACATGTATTTTCTCCTTGTCTTTTCTCTTTGAAGCAGTAGAATTTAATGCTACGGATTTTCTCTTCGGTTCATCATCTTCTTATTTGTTCACCTTCATTTCTTCTTCATACATCATTAGTTTACCAATAAACTCCTTAATATGTAGCTTGCTGATGTAACATGACTCTCGGATAGACACATAAGTGCCTCTATATCTGTGAGGAAAACATCTCAATATTCCCATGATCTGCTCCTTTTCTGGAACAGCTTTTCCTAGGGAACTCATGGTGTTGAAAATCTCATTAAACCTAAGATACATGTCAGAAATGGGTTCATTAGGCCTCATCTTATAATTATCATATTTAATAGTATATTTATTTAATCTTATTTCCTTCACGTTGGTTGTTCCTTCATGAGAAATAGCCATGGTGTCCCAGATTTCATGAGCTGTTTTACATGCAAAAATTCAGTTAAATTCCTCATATCCTAAAGACAGTTAAGGGAATTCATAGATTTACAATTATAGTTATAGTCATACTTTGTAGCATCATCCCAGGTAGATCTAGCAGTTTTGGGAATTTCATATTCTGATTCTATAGCAGACCAAATATCAAAACAAATACTTTTCCAAATGAATTTTCATTTTAATTATCCATTGAGAATAATTCACACCATTAAAGAAAGGTTTCTTGTTAGTAGCAGCACCTTAGAGTCTATTGTCTATAACTAGATATTAGAGAATATATTAAAGAGATAAAATTTTGAACTAATATAAATTCTAGATCTTTAAGATAAATCTAAAATCATAGCATGAAAAACAGAGTGTTTGAAAACATTGTATATAAAAATGAACTCCCTCTGATACCAAATGATGGTCGGGGTGGATACTCAAGAGGGGGGTTAATTGAGTTCCAATTAAAATTTCTGTTAAAAACTTTTAGGATTAAACTCCCCCAAATTAAAACGGACCAGTCCATTAAGGGAGTAGAGATACAAGTGACTTACTATTCTAGTGGTTTCTCAAAGGTTGATTTCTTCTCAGTAAAATCCGTATGAGAACTAATTCCACTTTTGAAACATGTTTACTAAATGAATCCCATGTACTCACTAACCAGAACTAACTATCAAAGTGAATGTAAAACCAATTTTTTTTTCTTTGCAAGTATAATCACATCGGATAAATGTAAAATAGAGTAATTATAAGGACCCGACCGTAAACTATTCTTGTTATTGAATTAAATGAATAATTCACACTGAGGATCTTTCCAGGTTTAGAGTTTTAGAGAATTAGAACATAAGTATTACATATTAGAGGTTACAAAGTAGACACATCTACTCATCTTCCATTTTTTCACAAAAATAAAAACTCTTGAAAAAAGATCCATGTCTAGTTCCTTGTTTTAGACAGCCTGACATTTCCTTGATCCCATCCTTGACCCTATTCAACTTTATGTCCTGTGAAAAACATTTCAAAAAAAAACTTGGGATGAGCATAAAAATCTCAGTAAGGGTTATAACAATACGGAATGAAATCATTAGTCCATGTATACATAAGAATCAATGAAATCATACTTTACTCATAAAGCATAATCAATTTAACATACCTCATGATATCATAAGATTTATGAATAACTTATAGAAATCATAAGACATAAAGGTAACTTAAGGCATTCCCAACATTCATCCATAGGGAGTAACCCTGATGGTTAATTTTGGAAAACCCATCACATTATATTCCCTAAATCTCTTTGGAGAAACCTTAACATTTAACTCCTTTGCATTACCCCATGCATCGAGAGCCATATCGTGCTCACCCACCCTAAGTTTATCACGGAACAACCCGTCTTTATAAACAATGCCCAAGAACCATAACATAATCACATCACATAACAAAATAATAAAAGGAAGATAACATTCCCACATTCAAATAACGATATAACCTTTTAAGATATTGAAATAATGAATCCATTCTAAAAACCATTTTCAAAACCATTTAAAACCATTTAAAAAAGTGTTTTTTGAATCAAAGTGTCTCATACAACTTTGAATCTTTTAACATTATAAACCATTAATATCCATATAAATAAATCCTTAAAAACATTTTGAAAACATGGATATTAATGAGAAATATTTATAAGAACAAATTAATAAAACATTTAAAACGATATTATAGTTAAAGGGTTTTTAACAAAATAAGAGACAATTGAATACAATAATTGAGGAATAACATTTAATCAGAACTTTATAATATCATGAGATTAAATGGATTCATGATATAATATTCCAAATGACAGTATATACACCATATAATAGTGAAGTGGTGCATAACAACAATTAAGTATCAATATAAATGTAAAATGAGATGAAATCCATTATAAAGAAGGTATCCTTAAATTAAGGATAAATCAATCTCATAATTATGTGTGAAAAATATAAATACACCCAATATAAGTGGATATTAATTTTAAAACAATCAAAGGTCATTCACACATATTCAATGGATGACATATTCAATAACTACATGTTGAACCCAAAGAAATCGAAATTGGGTTAATAAATTCCCTTGGTAAAATTCGATAGCCTAACGACGTCACTTTAAAATTCATAACATTAGTTGATGGGAGATAAAATGGTATCTCATCACTTGGAAATAAAATTTAAATCAATAAGGATATATAAGAATATATCCCAACATAAAAAGATATAAATTAAAAGACATAACAAAATATGTATTTTTAAAAGAGGAGTCTGAAAGGTTCCCTTACCGATTTGGGAAACATTCGAAACATACACCCCATGGAAGAAGGGTCATAAAATGAAGATGTAACTACCCATAAATGAGATTATATTATACAAATAGTAATATAATGGGCAGTACATACACTACACAAAAGTAAATAGTGTCCAACATTGCATGAATCTCACATGAATAAAAAGTGAGATGAAAATCCCCTTATGAAAATTCGGCAGCCTAACGGAGCCACATAAAACATCCAAAAATGGATTGATGAGATAAAATATGGTCTCTCATCATATTAACATAAAATTTAAAGCAATAGGAATATAAAATAACACCCCCAACATAATAAAGAGGAGCTTACATTATATTATATAAAAATAGTACTTAAAAATAAAGAGAGAGGTTGGATCCCTTACAAAAGTTCGGCAGGCTAACGACGCCACTTAAAAATTCTAAAAATGAATTGATGAGAGTAAGAGGGGTTATATCATCATATGAAAATAAAAATTACATTATGGTTAATATAAAATAACATCCTCCAACATAAGAACATGGATCATAAATGAAATGACATAAAAGAGGGCACTTGAAAAGAAAGAGAGAGGTCAGATCCCTTACCTCAAGTCCGACTTTTCTTGTTCGTTTCATTATATTCCTGAATAATAAACTTTGGTCAATTTATAATTTCTTATTTTCCTCATTTAATGATTATTATTCTGTTCATATCACATATTATAATGTTATAATAATTGGTTAATAATGTGAGTTAATATCAAATGTTTTTGTCGATGTTTTGTACATGAGTCAAAAATAAACTTGTTTGAAAATTATTGTCCATGTAATTATAAGTAAATCATCTCTATAATAGTATTAATGATTTAAATATCATATATATCCCGTAAATATTCATTTTATACTATTCCATAACATATGGAGATAAAAAGAAATTAAATGCACCATTCATGGAGACGGTAGGTCGTACGTACGCATGAACGCTACTTTCATTTCTTTGACATATTAATGGAATTAAAAATAATTGGCAGATATATATATTACAATTACAGTATAATATATATGTCTTATAGGTCACATAAGGTCATTAATTTCATTCTTTATACACTCCATGTATTCATGAACGAGTCACATCACTTGACGGGGCGGAAGTCCACACTTCCTCGTATGAAATTATCGCATTTTAACAACATGAAAAGCATAGAGGTATGTTTTAAATATAAAATACATAAGCATATGGAAAACATAAATACCATATATATCATATATAAAATATAGAGACATCATAATGGATACCATGAAAGGTGTTAACAGAATATTGAATAATCATCGTTTCGTGAGGCAATAATTCACCATCCACAGAAACAGTATGTTGATAAACAATTATATAGAGGTGTGTGTAACTGTATCTCTAATCCTTCACATAACAACATCCTAGTATATTTAAGATACCGGTGTTGTTACAAAAAAACGTAATGAAAATATTTTAGGGGTTTGGAGAAGAAAAATAAAATAAAATAACACAAGTGAAGACATTACCTTTAAATTGGGTAACTCCTCTTGGTTTGAACGAAAAGGGTTTCTTGAAGAGCATTCTGCCAAAGGTTAGGCTTCAATGATTAATAGAGGGATGTGGAGAGATGAAATGGGTAGGGGATGGCCGAGAAAAAGTCTTGAGATGTGTGGGTAAGGTGGTAGAGGTGGGGGCCTTTTAAAATAGAAGAGGAGGGCCACTCTTGGAAAGTAATAAAATATTACTTTATTATAAAATGATTTTCTGATTTTAAAGGTCCCAAAAAGATATAGTTGTAGTCTAAGGTGATATGGTTACGAAATATACTCATTTAATAGGTTTGTGACAATTTTAGGACTTATATTTCACCCTATATTATCACATTATTTAAATCGTTCATTTATGAGGTAATCACTGCATCATCACAGTGTCATAGGTAAAATAATTTATTTAATGTCTAAAAATTATAAAAACTATATCATGATTTAGGGAATCTTTTTATATTTCTAATGAATATTTATAGTCAAAAATATGACTTGTATAACCCCATGTAAAAATTGTTTTAGTAAAACAATACATGTTTGTGACATTTTAATTTTAACTTTAAGTAAAAAGTTATTAATGTCATTATCCAACCAAAGTGGCTCCATGGGGTCCCAAATGTTGATTCATTAAGGTTTTCCTTATGACTTTTCCATTCCTTCTTGTTTTTAAAATCACAAACACCTTATACTTAAGTAAATATTATTTTTACCCCATAAGGAAAATTTACTTCTTTAAAGAAATTTACCCTAACCTAGATTTTCTTATACATAGAAATATTTTCTTAAATTCAAAAACCGAATTCATACCCAAAATACCGGAGCCATATAATGAAAATATTTTGAGCATTCTGATTTTAGGATCTAAACTCTGAAGTAGTTCGACTCCGAACTCTGAAGAAGTTCGACTCCGGACTCTGAAGAAGTTCGACTCCGAACTCTGAAGGAGTTCGACTACAAACTCTTAAGTAGATTGACTCCAAAATCTGAAGAAGTTAGACTCCGAACTCTGAAGAACTTCGACTCCAATCTATGAAGAAGTTCGGATCCGAACTCTTAATAAGTACGACTACGAACTTTTAAGGAGTTTGACTCCGAACTCTTAAGAAGTTCGACTCTGAACTCTTAAGTAGTTCGACTCCGAACTCTGCAAGTTTAGAATCTGATCTCTGGTGAAACCAGACTCCAAATTCCTATAAATCAGAATCTGAATATTTCTTATCATAGACTCCGAACTTCTTTTTGGTTAGAATATGGACTTTTAACTTTCTTACACTGTGAAATATTGATTAGCTTTTTCCTACACATGCTTCGTTTCAAAACGATGTTGTGCATTCAGTTATACATAGTTTATTTTAAAACGATGCCATCTATTCTATTTCTAATTAACCGTTGGTTAAGTTACACGTGTACAGGTCCCTCCGAATTTCATAGAAAATATGACCATTGGAGAGGAGGCCGACCGAGCCTATAAATAGGAGCTCATTTGAAAGATCTCAAGAGACAATGAAGTTGATCGATCTAGAGACCACACGATGCTAAGGTGATTTCTAGAGAGAGAAAGCTTTTCTTGCTTTGTGGGTACTGAACCACTTGTTCAGTTTTTTGCTTCGTGTGACTCCGGATGTTGGTGATTACATTCGAGGACTTACAGGGATAGGAAGACAGAGGTTCCGACTACCTTGAAGTTCGATGGATTCCTTGCTGAGGAAGACTGAGGTTCCAACTACCTTGAAGTTGAGGTCTTCCAAGGATAGAAAGACAGAGATTCTGATCATCGTATCGAGGGCTTACCCTGGTCTGGGTAAGATAGACTTGCTTGAAAGTATAAATCAAGGGATCTTTATCCAAGGTTGTTGGATACCCTTCTCTTTGGGTTAAAAGACATACATCTTGTTACTTGTAGTTTCACTACTTGTTTTTCCGCTGAATATCGTATTTTAAGGAATGTATAACCTTCTTATATTTCCTTAAAATTTTAAATTGATAAGTTTAGATTCTATACGCTTTAATATAGAATCTCATATTGTAAACCTTGTTCCAATTCTCAAGTTGGTGTCAGAGGTGATTGTGAATTTACTTAGTTTAACTTTGTTAAACTTAGATCTTTCCTTGTCTAAGGAAAATATAGTTATATGTAACAAACTTTAAAGGTTCCAAAGAAATTTTTACAGTGTACAATTCACCCCCCTTGTATATTGAGCATCTACATTGTTATTTTGATCCTACAATTGGTATCAGATTAGGTCTCTAAAATACTCGTACTAACGTATAAGTTTTTCTTGCTCATTTTCCGTTATTCTTCATACTTTCTTAGAATGTTTTTTGTCATTCCAAACTTTGTCATTCCGAACTTTGTCATTCCGAAATTTTTCATTCCGAACTTTTTCATTACGAACATTGTCATTCTGAACTTTGTCATTCCGAATTTTTTCATTCCGAACTTTGTGATTCCAAACTTTTTCTACTAACAAGTTGGTGTGCCGAAGGTTGTTTTAAGTATGGTAGGAATCAATGTTGGATCCATTGATAATCTAAATCCTACAAGACCACCAATCTTTGATGGTAATGATTATGAATATTGGAGAGATCAGTTGAAGACTTTTATTATCAATACTGGAGTGGAAAATTTCATTATGCTTACTGGTGATTATAAAATTCCTGATAAGGAAGTTAGAACTTTCACTAATCAAGAAAAACAAGAATATAAACTCAATTATAAGGTATGCAATACTTTACTATGTTCAATGACTTGAAATATATATAGAAAAATTTCTTCTTTTGATGAATCTAATTGTATCTAGAAGAAGCTAGAAGTTACACACTTTGGTACTTCTAAAGTGATTGAATCTTGGAGAGATATGCTAAGAGCTGAGTATCATGGATTCAATTTCACGTATGGTGAACCAATTTGCAAAGTTCAACAGATATTTTTGACTATAGTCAACAGCTTACAGTCTATGGGAGTAAAAGGGTTAGATGATGAAGCCCTTATGGATAGGATAATTGATATTATCCCAAATGAGGGGGAATCCAAAAGAACAACTATTGATGAGAATAAGAATGTCACTCAAATTTCCCGTAATGAGCATTTCAGAACTCTTCTCCAACAAGAAACAAGAATGAAGAGAGAAGCTGACAGCATCAAAAAGAAGAATGGAAATGGTACTGTTTCTTTTACAACAACATCAAATCAGATGAAAGCTAAGACTCCTGAGAGAGTAACCAGATCCAAGTATAAAAATGTTATTTTCCAATCTGAATCTAGTGAGAGTGAGGTCTCTGAAAATGAGTTAGAAAATCTTGATTGAAGGATGAACAAGATAGCTGGCCAAAGAAGTTTCCAATCCAAGTATAAGAAAAAGGAAAGGAAATATAGGAAAGATGGAGAAGTCACGTGTTATGAATGCAAGGGAGATGGACATATTAGACCAGATTCACCTTTTCTCAAAAATAAAGAAAGGAAGGAATGAAATTCAGACAGGAACAGAAAGACGTATTATAAAGCCAATGCTAAGAAAGTTCTAAAAGCTAATGACACCAGGAGTGTCAGTGGTGGTGACTCTTCAGATGAATCTTCTAATTATGAATCTTCAGGATAGAAGAATCTTGGTCTTATATCCAGATTACTTATTGACAATCATTATTTTATGGCTAAGGTACGAAATGATGAATCATTAACCAATGTATCTTTAAATCCTTATGATATAGAATATTATAACTCTTCAGATGAAGAATCCTCTTCTAATGATATAAATACTTCACCTACCTCTGAATAAGTTTCTAGGTTTGCTGAACTTCTTGAGATTGATAACTCTAAACTCAATAAGAAACTTGATAAGGAAAACACTAGGAATTCTATTCTTACAAAAGAAATATCAGATCTTTCTAAAGATCTTGATAAGAAAAATGCTGATTTCATAAGTATTTAGAAAAATCTTGAAGAAGTACGTTCTGAGAAGAACAAACATTCTAAAGAGTTAGAAAAATTAATTTCTACGAAAAGTATTTTCGAGCCTAGATCTAGTTGTGAGTCTAATGATTTTGAAGATAAAAACTTGTCTATAATAATCATGTCCGAAATATTTTCCTTAAAGAAGTGTTTATCAAACTTTACCCATGGAAATGAAAATTTTAATAAAATGTATTCTCAAATACGACTTTTAAGAAACAAATCCGGATTTGGTTATACCCATGCAAAACCTATTTTTAGTAACAACTACTTTCTTCCACAAAGTGCCCCATTTTGTACTATGTGTCAATGTGGTTGTCACTGGGCAAAGAATTGTTCTTTAAATAAAACCCAATCTCTAGGTTTTCAAAAATCCTATTTTTCTAAGAAAGTTTGGGTTCCTAAGATTTTGTTGTCTGGAAATCCTGTTCCAATCAAGTTTGGATTCTGAAAGTCTAATTCTTTTCTTGATTTCATGAAAATAAAGGGAGTACCAACAACAATACATGTTACATGGATAGTAGATGATCTTGGCACATGACTGGTTACAAAATCTATTTTGAAAAGATTATCAAAACGATAGGAGGAAAGGTAACTTTCGAAGATAATGCTTAGGGAGAAATTGTTGGTATAGGTAATATTGTTCTTCTTGGTAAAACTTTTATTTCAAATGTTTTAATTGTTAAGGGTCTTAAGCACATCCTCATTAGCATAATTCATTTATGTGATGAAGGGTACCTTGTGAATTTTAGGGATGATAAGTTCTTAGTACACAATTCCAAGGAAGAATTTATTCTCTCAGCCAATATGCAAGAGAATTTTTACACATTGAACATAGAAGACCGTAAGAGCCAAGACTTACCTTGCCTAAGTGCAATTAAAGATCATTCTTGGTTATGGCATATATGATTAGGTCACTGTAACCTTAGGAACTTATGTAAACTCTCTAAGAAGAAACTAGATAAGGATCTGCCGGAGCTTAGGGTTGATTCTTCTAAAGTTTGTGATCCTTGTCAATATGGTAAGCAACATAAATATAGTTTTAAATCAGTCGGTGAAGTCTCAACAACTTATGAATTACAGTTAGTACACATGGATATTTTTGGTCCAACACAAACTGGATGCATTGGAGGCAAATACTATGTATTTGTTCCAGTTGATTATTACACTAGATTTACTTGGGTCTATTTTCTAGCAACGAAGTCTGAAGTTTTTTCATATTTCAAGAGATTTAGAGCACAAGTTAAAAATGCGAAAATCCTTCCAGTGAAAACTATTCATTGTGATCATGGAGGAGAATTTTAAAATTCTGATTTTGAAACTTTTTGTAGTAGGAAAGGTATTACTCACAATTTTTCAGCACCTAGAACTCCTCAACAGAATGGTGTAGTTGAGAGAAGAAATAGAATTATTTAAGAGATAACTAGAACCATGTTGAGTGAATATTCTCTAGCTAGACATTTATGGGCTAAAGCTGTAAGTACTGCTTTTTATACTATAAATCGAGTTTTGATTATACCTTATTTAATAAAACTCCTTATGAGTTATGGAATGGTAGAAAACCAAGACTATCCTACTTGAAAGTTTTTGGACAAAAAGTATTCATTCTGAATACTAAAGATAACATACATAAATTCACACCAAAATCTGATGAAAGAATTTTCTTAGGTTATTCCACATCTTCTAAGGCTTATATAGTTTTTAATAAAAATACATGTACTATTGAAGAAAAAGTGCATGTAAAATTTCATGAATCTAATCCTTTGGTTTTTAAACCATCTCAACCTACATCCCCAAATGTGTTTTTAAAAACTGATTATCAACCTTTGATAGAAGATCCTTCTGATAAGGAAAATGTTTGAGAAGATAATTATGAAATATTTACCCCAGAAGACTTTCTACCATATGTTGATGAACAGTTTTTACAAAACCCAAATCTGGTGTTTCTTAAGAATCATCCCAGTGATAGTATCATTGGTGATGTAAATAAACCTTTAAGGACTAGAAGTTCATTGAGAAATGAAGTAGAACATCTAGCATTTCTTTCCCAATTGGATCCAAAAAGCACTGAAGTAGCTTTAGGAGATGATGATTGGATTAAAGCCATGAAAGATGAACTAAATGAATTTGAAAGGAATAATGTCTGGATCTTGGTTGAAAGACCTAAGGAAACATCTGTGATTGGTGTAAAATGGGTCTTCAGAAATAAGTGTGATAAAAATGGAGTCATAGTAAGAAATAAAGCTAAACTCATTGCTAAAGGTTATAATCAGCAAGATGGAATAGACTATGAAGAAACCTATGCTCCAGTAGCTAGACTTGAATCTATTCGTATTTTACTTTCCTTTACAGCATTCTTCAATTTCAAACTTTTTCAAATGGAAGTGAAATGTGCTTTTCTTAACAGTTATGTTCAAGAGGAAGTTATTGTTGAACAACCTCCTGGTTTTGAAGATACAAAACATCCTGGTCATGTTTTTAGACTTACCAAAGCTTTGTATGGTCTTAAACAAGCCCCACGAGCATGGTGTGACAGACTCACAGGATTTTTTCTTCAAAATAACTATGTTAAGGGAAATGAAGATCCAACCCTTTTTATAATGAAAGATAAGAAAAATGTTTTCATTGTTCAAATTTATGTTGATGAAATCATATTTGGTTCAACTCACCAAGCTTTAACTGATTCTTTTGCAAGTCTAATGAAGTCTGAGTTTGAAATGAGTATGATAGGTGAGTTAATTTTTTCCCTTGGCTTTCAAATTTCTCAAAAACTAGAAGGAACTTATATATATCAACATAAGTATATTAAATATCTTCTCAAAAAGTATGGTTATGACAACACAAAGAGTATAAGTACTCCCATTGGTACCTCAAACTCTTTAGATCTTGATGAAGCTGGGAAACCAGTAGATCAAACGTCTTTTAGAGGTATGATTGAAATTCTACATTACATAACAGCTTGTCGACCATACTTAATGTTTTCAGTGTGCATATGTGAAAGATATCAATCCAATCCTAAGGAATCTCACTTAAAGGCAGTGAAAAGGATTTTTCGCTACCTAAAGGGGCCCATGGATCTAGGATTATTTTATACTTCTGGAAATGATTTTTTTTAAAAAAAATTTAGATGCTGACTTTGGTGGATGTAGAATGGATAGAAAAATTAGATCCAGAACTTTTCATTTCTTAGGAGATTCATTAGTTTCTTGGTCATGCAAGAAGCAACATTCTATAGCACTTTCCACTGCTGAAGCCGAATATGTAGCAGTTGGACGTTGTTGTGCTCAAGTGTTGTGGAAGCAACACACACTCACAGATTATGGCATGAGTTTTACTAAGACTCAAATTATGTGTGATAACACAAGTGCCATTGCTTTAAGAAAGAATATTGCGCATCACTCTTTTTCAAAGTACATAGATATTTGGAATCAATTTCTTAGGGATCAAACACTTAAAAAAGATATCATTTTTCAGTTTATCGGAACTCAAGATCAACTTGCTGATATTTTCACAAAATCATTACCCTCTGATAGATTTGAATACAATAAACAAAAGTTAGGAATGATAACTGTAAGGTAATCATTCTTCATTAACTTCTTGTTGAACAATTCTCCTAATAGTAATAAACTCCTCTTTATAGGGGAGTAAATTTGATTGTTAGTGTAACTATTTTTTCAAAAAAAAAACCTTTCAGAACTGAACTTCCAGAATGGAAATTTCTGAAACTAAAATTTTCACGATGTGATTTTCCGGAACTAAAATTTTCAGGATTGAAATTTTCGGAATGAGAACTTTTGGAATGGAGATTTTCATACTGAAGTTTTCATAACAATATTTTCGTAATGAGATTTTTTGGAATGGAGATTTTCAGACTGGGGTTTTCGTAACGAGGTTTTCGTACTGGAACATTCTTAATGAAGTTTTTTTCCTTCAAGAAGAATATTACCAATTACGAACAATATTTCTTGTTAATCCGTAAGTTATGATTTTCTTACTTATAGTTTTGTAATAAAATGTTTCTTACTGGTATTTTACTTGTTTTTAAAAGTCCTAATTCTAGTTTTTCGTCAAATCAGGGTGGTTTATTTAAAAAACCTCAACTGATCGGAGTCAAATTTTCCTTGCGGGATTGTTCTCAACTGTCAGATCTGGTCAAAGTTTTTTCAACCGTTAGATAGATTTTAGAAGGCCAACGGTCAAATTATTTTCCTATATAAAGGGGACCCCGAGACTCATCCCACATCGGTTTTTCCATGATTTCGCGTCTCAAAGCTTTGTTGTTCTTCTTAAGGTCGGTTTCGAACATTGTGAAGCTGATCCGAATCTTACAAATTACTTTACTCCGAATGTCTGTTGATGTAACTTCTAAATATATGTCAACTCTGAAAACAATCTCTAAGTGGTTAGTTTTCATGGAAAGATTAGTTCATCCGGATTTTTATAAGCTTGATTCTCTTATTTCAATGAATATTAGACTGAATGGATGGGAAGATGCCTGCATAGCAAAGTCAGATAAACAGGATCTGGTTTATACTGATTTGTTGATAGAGTTTTAAAAGTCTATTTCCTTCCATATGGAAGATGGCAGATAGAGGTTTTCTTTCAAGTCTTATGGGAAGACTTATAAGCTTTCTTACACTAAGGTCGCGAGTCTGGTTGATTTATCATATGAAGGAGAAGCTGAATTCTGCTCTCACAAACTTCCCGATGTGCAAGGAAGTTTCAATAAGGAGAAGGCATTGAAGTGTCTTTGGCTTAAGGATGATTCAACAATTAAGATTTCTCGCCTCACTCCACACAATAGAATCCATCAACTATGGGTGCAGGGTTTTCTGGTTTGAAGAAGAGGTGACAAAGACAATCTGAAGAAGAGTGATATCTATATCATAGATTTCTTGTTAAATCTATGAAAGATAAATCTGATAAGGCATGTCTTGGTTACAATCATGAATATCAAAGAAGGAAATTTGAGAGCTCAGATTATCATGTTTCCTGCCTAATTATCTAAGTTGATAGTTCGATGCTTAGAATCCTTTAAGGTTGCCTGCAAATCAAAGATCCAGAATTTAAAGCTCATGCTAGTCAGTGATAATACTCTTAAGAGGATGAATATGGGACTTTCCAGTAAATCCGGAGAATTTTACCCCCTATCTGTGGAGGAGTTTGAAGCAGCTCAAAAAGAAACACAATCTCTGGAACCTTCAAAAAAGAAAAGGAAGAAGAGAAAGGCTAAGAAAGTGGTTTCTGATGAAGAAATTCCTCATGCTAAGGAAACTCAATCTGCTCCCCCCAAGCCGAAGAAGCATAAAACATATACGGATGAAGTAGCAGTCAAATGGATGGAAGATAATGAAATGAGGAAGGAAGGGGCTTCTCAATTCAGACTAGACCATGCCGAGGATAAAGCGTTAAAGGAAAACGCTACTGAGGAGGTAGAGAGACAAGCAAATGAAAAGAAAATGAGAAAGAAGATGTCTGAAGTTGAACTGGTGTGATCTTTGCTGAAAGATACAGTATTGGATTCTGAAATGCTTCTAGGTCCAGAATCTTTTCGTGTTGAACCTTCTTTTCCAGAAACTCTAGCTAAGAACTATGACACTCCAGAAAAGGTCAAGGGTAAAGGAATATTTGTAGAAGATGAGAAGGAATTTGCTGAAGCAGCAAAGGAAGAAGTTGAAGAAGAAGAAGAAGAAGAGGAGAGTGAAGATCCGGATGCCTTGATCAAGCAAGTACCAGACTACAAAGATAAGGTTGAATCCGCAAAGATAGTTACTCCAGGTAAGGGAGATGAGGAAGCTAGCAAGAAACATTAAGAATAAGAAGAAGAAAATGTGTTGTATGATGAAGAAGAATCATATGGGAGGAATTTTCTTGAGGAAGGTCAAGAAAAATAGAAACCAGATGAAGACAAGATCGTTCAAGTTTCTGAATCCGAGGAAGTATCTCCTAATGTGGAACCCATTCCTAAATCTGGTAAGGGGAAGAAAGCTCTCATGGAGACACATATAAAAGAACTCATCAGGAGGAAAGAGGTTGGTGGTACCTCTAGAAGGAAGTTGGTGCCAGTTGAAGAAGAGAAATCTCAAAGAGAAATTTCTGATTTGGAATCATTGTCTCATAGGAATGGTTTTATAGTTCAGTCTATGATAAAGTTGGTGGACACAATTCCGATTCTTCAAACACTATATTCTAGATGCCAGATGCTACAAAAAACTATGAATCAGAAATCGTATTCTTTATCCATGGACATGGATAAGTTTGTGAAGTTGGAATCTGAACAGAAAAGTTTTCTGATCGATTATGATATACATAGAAAGTCTTGCAGTAAGATAACAAAGTGTTCTAAGAGAGTTGAAGAAGACTTGACTGTGTATGATAATTTTCAGAATGACATGAAAGAATCTTTTGACACAACAGATAAAAAAGTTAAGAATCTTGAAGATGAGATGATTATTGAGCAGAGTACCCAGATTCAAAAAGAGAAGGAACTGAATGACATGTCAAATTCTCTTGCTCAGAATCTTATAAATGATATAAATCTCCATGTTGATGTTGAGAAAAAAGTCGTTCAGCAAGATGGGTTGTTAAAGTTGCAGAAAGAACCCTTGGATGCTCAGGAAGATGCATTAAAAGATCAAGAAGAAAAGGTAAAAGCCTTGGAGAGGCAACGAGAGGAAGATTAAAGAGACTTGAAGAAACTCAATGCTTTGTTAAAGCAGCTCATTCCGAAGGAAAAGGAACACAAATGTACCCACTCCGATATTTTGTTGCAGTTTTCTTTCCTTATAATTTTTTTCCAACTCTAATGAAATGGTTATCTGGATGGTTGTATCTTGTTATATCCTAATGTTTCAGGTACCATACTTTGTTTTCCATTCCCTTCAATTCTTTTTGAATATCACAAAGGGGGAGATGGAAAAAGAACTACTCCTAAGGATGAGAAAGAAAAAATTTCTAAGAGAAATATCCTAAAAAAAAGGGAGTGCTTCCCAATATGAAGTTATTCATTCATACAATAATGAAAACTCCACTCCAGAAACTCAGAATACAATCCTTAGAGTTTCAATGCCTAATGGGGAGTTAGTTGTATTCACTTCTATCCATGAACAAAGGGAGATAAGTTTTAATTTTCAAAGTCTAATAAAAATTTTCAAAATCCATTAATGCTTTTTCGAAAGGATGTTTTTGCTTTCCAAAAAGGGGGAGATTATTGAGTCATTAAGGTTTTCCTTATGGCTTTTTCATTCCTTCTTGTTTTGAAAATCACAAACACCTTATACTTAAGTAAATATTATTTTTATCCCCATAAAGAAAATTTACATCTTTAAAGAAATTTACCCTAACCTAGATTTTCTTATACATAGAAATATTATTCTTAAATTCAAAAACCGGATTCATACCCAAATTCTAAGAGCCATATAATGAAAAGATTTGGAGCATTCTATTTTTAGGATCCGAACTCTGATGTAGTTAGACTCCGAACTCTAAAGAAGTTCGACTCCGATCTCTGAAGAAGTTCGACTCCGAAATCTGAAGAAGTTCGACTCCGAACTCTTAATTAGTTCGACTCCGAACTCTGAAGATGTTCAACTTCGAACATTTAAATAGTTCGACTCTGAACTCTTATGCAGTTCAACTCGGAACTCTTAAGTAGTTCGAAACAGAACTCTGCAAGTTCACAATATGATCTATGGTGAAACTAGAATCCGAATTCCTATAAAACAGAATCCAAATATTTCTTAGCATAGACTCCGAACTTCTTTTTCGTTAGACTCTAGACATTTAACTTTCTTACACTCCGAAATATTGATTAACTTTACCCTAAATATTCTTTGTCTCAAAACGATGTCATGCATTCAGATATAAATAGTTTGTTTTAAAACGATGTCGTCTATTCTATTTCTAATTAACCATTGGTTAAGTTACACGTGTACAAGTCCCTCCGAATTTCATGGAAAATATAACAGTTGGGGAGGAGGCCGACCGAGCCTATAAATAAGATCTCATTTGAAAGAGCTTGAGATATAATGAAGTTGATCGATCTAGAGACCACACGCTGCTAAGGTGATTTCTAGAGAGAGAAATTTTTTCATGCTTTGTGCGTACTGAACCGCTCATTCAGTTTTTTTCTTCGTGCGACTCCGGATGTTAGTGATTACATTCGAGGACTTCTAGGGATAGAAAGACCGAGGTGCCGACTACCTTGAAGTTAGAGGGCTCCCTTACTGAGGAAGACAGAGGTTCCAACTACCTTGAAGTTGAGGGCTTGCGGGGATAGCAAGACAGAGATTCTGATCTTCATATCGAGGGCTTACCCTGGTGTGGGTAAGACAGACTTGCTTGAAAGTATAAATCAAGGGACCTTTATCCAAGGTTGTTGGATACCATTCTTTTTGGGTTAAAAGACTTATATCTTGTTACTTGTAGTTTCACTACTTGTTTTTCTACTAAATTTTGTATTGTATGGAATGTATAACCTTCTTATATTTCCTTACACTTGTACTTTGATAAGTTTAGATTCTATACTCTTTAAGATAGAATCTCATATTGTAAACCTTGTTCCAATTCTCAAGTTGGTGTTAGAGGTGATTGTGAATTTACATAGTTTAACTTTGTTAAACTTATATCTTTCCTTGTCCAAGGGAAACATAGTTATCTGTAACAAACTTTAAAGGTTCCAAAGGAATTTTTAAACTGTACAATTCACCTCCCCTCTTGTATATTGAGCATCTAAATTGTTATTTCGATCTTACACCCAAGTTGACACATGGATTGTCTTGGTTGTCCATGACTCATCCAATAAGGGTAGGACATGTGTCAAAGTCATTTCATATTATTATAACATTATCTTTACCTTAAATTACACTAATTACCTCTAATCATGATTACTAAAACTTAAGAGTTACTATTCACAAAAACATTATTTTAATCTCACTGAACCACATTTTACATCATAATGACAACCATTTATGTTGGATTATTGAAAATCAATTCACAGAAGTGGTAAAGTGTCATTAAAATGAAAAATCAGTTTCTTTAACCACCACTTAGTGGTTTCACTATTCATAAAAATTTGACGTTTTCAGAAAAATACAAAAAATTCACCCTAAGATATATTTGATATTCCGAATTCAAAAATGATGTCTATTTTAAAAAACTAAAAATATATAAGTTGCATTATTTAATTTTATAATTCATTCCCGCTGTCAAAACAAATAACGTGTTTTTAAGAAACAATATCTATTAAAAGATTGACACTAGTTTAAGTCCAATTTCAAAGTGAAATTAATTACAATGAACACCATTGGATTAAATGGTAAAAATTTATTCAAAATAAACATTAATCTCAATTAAAAAAATTATCTATCGTTATAATTAAATCAGATTAAAAAGTGGTTTTGAATTAAAATGAAACATTTTCACCAAAAATGATATTTATCGTAAAAATAACAAAAATTTACACAAAGTAAATTTTGATATCCACATTTTAAAGAAGGATTTTATTTTGTGAATTACAACATATAAAATTGTAAAAAGTATATTTAAAAAGGGTTCTCCATCAAACGGTGGTTAATGGACCTTTTAAAGAATATGAGAAGATTTATGCTTAAAATTGGATTCATTTTCATTTTAAGCCTCTAACATTTATTGGATAAATGTAAAAATATTTAACAAACATGTGTAATCATTTTGTAGTTATTTCTGTTCATTCCCGCCATTACAATGGCTAGCCGTTAACTATTATAATATTATTATATTATTAGTGTGCAACGTAAGATTTCAATGAAACCCATTGTTGCGTATTGGGTACGCCATCGAGCATAGAATTCTCTTTAAAGTAGTATTAAAATTTTATTCACAATTATTGATAAACATTAGAATTTAATATTATTTATTTTCCTAGGATGTTACATCCTTCCCCCCTTTTGGGAATTGCGTCCTCACAATTTCAAAATTGTTCTTGGAAACATCATTGAAATTCCAACATCGGAACAAGATTCAGTAAACCTATCACTTTAAAAGAAATTGAGATAAGTACAATGGTCACCCGAGTTATCCCATACTATTATTCCAACTATGAAAATATGGATATGGAGGTGAAAACAAAGGGTCATGTTTTGATGGATAGTGATAGTAAACATGTCTAGGAGAAAGTTATCCACAAGAAAATCACAAACATGTGATGAGTTAAATGGTATTCAATTCCCCAGTAGGAAAAGTTAACAGACAACATTTTTGTTTTAAGTTACTCTTCATTGAGGAATTTATTTAGGAGCTTAACTAAATCATAATGAAACATACTTACTTATCACGTAGACTTTCAACTTTTACTAGATTCCTTAATCAAACTCATATTTTCTCCAAAAGACAAGTATTTAGGAAGACTTGTTCGCATTAAGAGTACTATAATGAACTTCATGAGAATCACATAATCCATACAAGAGAACTATATGTTTCCCATGTCTTTAGATCTCAACCAAAAACAAACCAAAAATTTTAGTACGAGATCAGATAATACCCAAAAATGATATTTTTTTTACAAAACGAAAAACTACTCCTAATCTCCAAAATTGGTCAAAAAAAACCCAAAATTCAACGAATCCCATTCAATAAACAATTTCTCCATAAAATTATTCAATGTAAACCCAACTAAGATTGAATCCCAAATATTTTATGTATTTAATCACATAGTCTCCCAAGGTAAAAATTAACATTTATCTCCAAATAATATCAGTTTCTCTTAAAGTCTCATACTGAAAAGTAATTAACCTAATCACATATCCTCCATGATAGGTTAATAATTTCCATAGGTAACCCAAAATCAACTTACTCATGATTCATAAAATCATCTAACTAAAAATAATTAGTCAAACTAACCAAGGACTTCATGTAGTCCAGTGGTAGACGATAAATACCAGTCACACATTGGTTGTGGGTTTGATTCCCGCAGCTTTTTCTAATGCGATGGGTTGTCACAGGGTCTGTGTGTTGTCCTTTTTCAAAAACTATATAATTATTAAAACATTCCCCAAAATGAGATATAATCTTCAAAAATAACCATAACATAATTTAACCCCAAGTTTATCTCATGTCGTTCATATTCCATCATAATGAATAGTAACCCATAATTACCTCAAAATTAAGGATCATATAAACTCTAATGGTTACCATTATAATTATTACCTGAACATCCATGTCGAGTTGGTTCTCTCGTACATGATGCATGGGAGGACTCACCATGGTTCAAGTGGTTGATCATGACTCATGATAGTTGGTTTAGAATAACCACGAGATTTCTCATTGAATCACTCATTTCATCCAGTCTCTTAATCAGAGAACCGCCACAGTTTCCTTCAAACCCATTGTCACTTTGGTGACTGCGAGATCCATACATTTACTAAAACCAGAAATGTCAACGTGAGTATATCAACAAAATCATTATGTACTAAAGAGGAAGATAAACAAAAAGATATACTTATCCAAGCTATCTCAAACTCATTCCAACCTTCAAAAATAACAATGATTCTATCTAATATAATAGCCATCGTGGTTATACAAAACTTGTCACTTAACACTCTAACATCTAAAGTTATCTAAACCGTCCTTTTATACCAACTATAAGGACCCAACCTTAAACTTTACTTATTATTGAATTAAATGAATAATTCACATTGAGGATCTTTTCAGGTTTAGAGTTTTAGAGAATTTGGACATAAGTATTACATCTCAAAGGTTACAAAGTAGACACATCTACTCTGCTTCCATTTTTTCACAAAAATAAAAACTATTGAACAAAAGAGTCATGTCAAGTTCCTTGTTTTAGACAGCCTGACATTTCCTTGATCCCATCCTTGACCCTATTCAACTTTATGTCCAGTGAAAAACATTTAAAAAAAACATGGGATGAGAATAAAAAGCTCAGTAAGGGTTATAACAATACAGAAAGAAAACATTAGTCCATGTATAAATAAGAATCAATGAAATCATATGTTACTCATAAAGCCTAATCAATTTAACATACCTCATGAGATCATATGATTTACGAATAACTTATAGAAATCATAAGACATAAAGGTAACTTGAGGTATTCCTACCATTCTTACGTAGGGAGTAACCCTCATGGTTACGTTTGGAAAACCCATCATAGTATATTCCCTAAAACTCTTCAGAGAAACCTTAACATTTAACTCCTTTGCGTTACCCAATGCATTGGAGAGCTATATCGGGCACACCCGCCCTGAGTTTATCACAGAACCACCCATCATCGTAAACAATGCCCGAGAACAATAACATAATAACATCACATATCTTAATCATAAAGGAATGATAAAATTCCCATATTTCAATAACAATATAACCTTTTAAGATATTGAAATAATGAATCCATTCTAAAAACCAATTTCAAAACCATTTAAAACCATTTAATAAAGAGGTTTTTGAATCAAAGTGTCCCATACCACATTGAAGATTTTATCATTTTAAAACATTAATATCCATATACATAAATCCCTAAAACCATTTTGAAATCAGGGATATTAATGAAAAACATTTATAAGAAAAAATCAATAAAACATTTGAAACGATATTTTAGTTAAAGTGTTTTTAACAAAATGAGAGAAACTTGAATACAATAATTGAGGAATAACATTTAATCAGAACTTTATAATATCATGAGAATAAAGGGATTAATGATATAATTTTCCAAATGATAGTATATACACCATATAAGAGTGAAATGGTGCATAACAACAATGAAGTCTCAATTGAAATATAAAATGAGATGATATCCATTATAAAGAAGGTATCCTTAAATTAAGGATAAATAAATCTCATAATTATGTGTGAAAAATATAAATACAACCAATATAAGTGGATATTAAGTGTAAAAAAATAAAAGGTCATTCACACATATTCAAAGGATGACATATTCAATAACTACATGTTGAACCCAAAGAAATGGAAATTGGGTTAAGAAATTCCCGTGGTAAAATTCGGCAGCCTAACGACGTCACATTAAAATTCATAACATTAGTTGATGAGAGAGAAAATTGTATCTCATCACTTGGACATAAAATTTACATCAATAAGGATATATGAGAATATATCCCAACATAAAAATATATAAATTAAAAGACATAACAAAATATGTCTTTTTAAAAGAGTAGTGTGAAAGGTTCCCTTACCGATTTGGGCAACTTTCGAAACATACACCCCATGGAAGAAGGGTCATACAATGAAGATGTAACTACCAATAAATGATATTATATTATACAAATATAACAATAATGGGTAGTACATACACCACACAAAAGGAAATAGTGGCCAAAGCAGCATGAATCTCATAGGAATAAAAAGTGAGATGAAAATCCCCTTATGAAAATGCGGCAGCCTAAGGGCGCCACATAAAACTTCCAAAAATGGATTGATGATATAAAATAGGGTCTCTCATCATATTAACATAAAATTTACAAAAATAGAAATATAAAATAACATCCCCCAACATAATAAATAGGAGCTTAAAGTAAGTTACATAAAAAGAGTACTAAAAAATAAAGAGAGAGGTAGGATCCCTTACGAAAATTCGGCAGCCTAACGTCGCCACTTAAAAATTCTAGAAATGAATTGATGAGACTAAGAGGGGTTATCTCATCATATGAAAATAAAAATTACAGTATGGTTAATATAAAAGAACATCCTCCAACATAAGAACATGGACCAGAAATGAAATGACATAAAAGAGGGTACTTGAAAAGAAAGAGAGAGGTCGGATCCCTTACCTCAAATCCGACTTGTCTTGTTCATTTCTTTATATTCTTGAATAATAAACATTGGTCAATTTATAATTTCTTATGTTCCTCATTTAATGATTATTATTCAGTTAATATCACATATTATAATGTTATAATAATTGTTAAATAACGTGAGTTAATATTAGACGTTTTTGTCGATGTTTGGTACATGTGTCAAAAATGAACTTGTTTGAAAATGATTTTCCATGTAATTATAAGTAAATAATCTGCAGAATAGTATTAATGATTTAAATATCTTATATATCCAGTACATATTCATTTTATACTATTCCATAACATATGGAGATAAAATTAAATGAAATGCATCGTTCATGGAGACGGTAGGCCGTACGTACGCATGAATGCTACTTTCATTTCTTTGCCATATTAATGAAATTAAAATTAATTGAGATATATATATATATATTACAATTACAGTAAAATATATATGTTTTATAGGTCAAATAATTTTATTAATTTCATTCTTTATACATTCCATGTATTTCATGAATGAGTCGCGTCACTTGAGGGGGTGGTAGTCCACCCATCCTCGTATGAAATTATCGCATTTGCACAACATGAAAAGCATAATGGTATGTTTTAAATATAAAATACAGAAGTATATAGAAAACATAAATACCATATATATCATATATAAAATACAGTGACATCATAATGGACACCATGAAATGTGTTAAGAGAATATTGAACAATCATCGTTTCGTGAGGCAATAATTCTCCATCCACAGAAACAGTATGTTCTTTAGACATTAGATGGAGGTGTGTGTAATTGTAGCTCGAATAACTCACATAAAAACATCCTAGTATATTGTAGATACTGGTGTGGTTACAAAATAAATCAATAAAAATAGTTTAGGGGTTTGGAGAATCAAAATAAAACAAAATAACACAAGTGAATGCTTTACCTTTAAATCGGGTAACTCCTCTTGGTTTGAACCAAAAAGGTTTCTTGAAGAGAATTTTTCCAAAGTTGAGGCTTAAATGATGAAGAGAGGGATTTGGAGAGATGAAATGGGAAAGGTTTGGCCGAGCCAAAGGCTTGAGATGTGTGGGTAAGGTGGTAGAGGTGGGGGCCTTTTATAAGAGAAGTGGAGGGGCACTCTTGGAAAGTTATAAAATATTACATTATTATAAAATGATTTTCGGATTTTAAAGGTCCCAAAAAGATGTATTTAGAGGATAAGGTGATGAGGTTTTAAAATAAACCCATCCAATACGTTTGTGACAAGTTTAGGACTTAGATTTCACCCTATCTTCTCATTTTATATAAATCGTTCATTTATTAGGTAACACTGCATCATCACGGTGTCATAAATAGAATAATTTATTTAATGCCTAAAAATTATTAAAAAAAAATCATGATGTAGGAAATATTTATATATTTTAATGAATATTTATAGTCAAAAATATGACTTGTATAACCCCATGTAAAAAGTGCATTAGAAAAACAATACATGTTTGTGACATTTTAATTTTAACTTTAAATAAAAAGTTATTAATGTCATTCTCCAACCAAAGTGGCTCCATGGGGTCCCAAAGTTTAAAAATGGATTTATTTGGTTGTCCATGACTCATAAAATAAGGGTAGGACATGTGTCAAGGTTATTTCATATTATTATAACATTACCTTTACCTTAAATTACATTAATTACCTCTAATCGCGATTAATAAAACTTAAAAGTTACTATTCACCAAAAAATTATTTTAATCTCATTGAACCACATTTTACTTCATAATGACAACCATGTATGTTGGATTTTTGAAAATCAAATCATAGAAGTGGTAATGTTTCATTTAAATGAAAAATCAGTTTCTTTAACTACCACTTAATGGTTTCACTATTTATAAAAAATTGATGTTTTTCAGAAAAAAACCAAAAATTCACCCTAAGCTATATTTTATATTCTGAATTCAAAAATTATGTCTATTTTAAAATATTAAAAATATTTATTTTTCATAAATTAATTTAATAATTCTTTCCGTCTTTTAAAACAAATAGCGTGTTTTTAAGAAACAATATCTATTAAAATATTGACACTCGTTTAAGACCAATTTCAAAGTGAAATTAATTCCAATGACCACCATTGGCTTAAATGATAAAAATATATTATAAATAAACATTAATATCAATTAAAAAGATATTCTATCCTTATAAATAAATCAGATTAAAAAGATGTTTTGAATTAAAATGCATCATTTTCACTAAAAATGATCTTTATCGGAAAAATAAAAAAGAATTACACTAAGTAAATTTTGATGTCCATATTTTAAAGAAGGATTTTATTTTTTCAAATACCACCTATAAAATTGTAAAATGTATATTTAAAAAGGGTTCTCCATCAAAAGGTGGTTAATCGGCCTTTTGAAGAATATTAGAAGATTTATGCTTAAAACTGGATTCATTTGCATTTTAAGCCTCTAACATTTATTGGATAAATGTAAAAATATTTAACAAACATATGTAATCATTTTTTAGTTATTTATGTTCATTATCGCCATTACAATGGCTAGGCGTTAACTATTATAATATTATTATATTATTAGTGTGCAACATAAGATTTCAATGGAACCCGTTGTTGCATATTGGGTATGCCATAGGGAATAGCATTCCCTTTCTAGTAGTATTAACATTTTATTCACAAATATTGATAAAAATTAGAATGTAATGTTATTTATTTACTTGTGATTTTACTGTAATGGAAGGATGAACAAAATAATTTAAACAAGAGGTTCAATTTTAAGAAAAGACCTATTCCTCTCCACTTGGTGATCACCTGCCGTAAAACAATTATATTAAAAAGTGATACACAGCCTGCATCGGTCTTTATAATAGTTTTCACAAACTTTCCAGCTTTTTCAACCTCTACCATAGTTCTATATGGGAAAATAAACTACCAAGCCACACAAGGCTTCTCCCATAGTTATACGTTGGAAACAAATGTAAAGATAGTTTGGTATGTGGATTTTCATTATCCCTCAGTTCAAGTACAAGATTCAGTGTGTGTAACACATACACACTACTCACAAATGTAATGTATTTAAACACAGTGGAGCTAAAGACAGTAGGGATGAGTTTAGAATTCTCTGTTGTGTTGGTAGATCATCTCTGGACTCATTGGAATGAATGAGATAAATATTTGGTCCTTATCTGCAAATTGACTCCAAAATAGAGTGTCGCAACTTTCAGGTTATGACTTCCAGATATAGAGATGATCAGCTTCTAGGGTTTAATGCTCTTTTCAGCACACCAATACAGCTTGTAGAGGGTTCTTGCAATAGATCTTTGCAAACCTCTATGTTCTTCTGAATGAATTCTTGAATGTTCATCTTCAGATTGTGTATGGTTCTCTCTTATGAGTGTTATGTGTACATTCAATATATCCAATTCACTCTTCTTGTTTTTGTATGTATTAAACTCTAATCTCAAAATGTCTCTCTCTCTCTTATATATATATATATACTCTTTTCCAGTTCATCTTTTTCTCATTTGGTTCAGCAGTGGCTGACGGGAAAGATGTTTCAACCACGTGTTGTCTTCCTCGTACATTGTACTATTTCCTGTTGTGCCTAAAAATAACATTAAATAATGTCAAGTGCTTGAATTTGTCCATACATGACTGTTATAATAGTATTAATATAATTGGAAAATAAAAGAATAGATTATCATTAGACTAGTAGTAGGTGCATGTCACACGGTAGACTTCAACTGTGGTCTTTCCAACGATGAACTTCAACGGTAGGCTCTTTGTCTGTAGTCTTGTAATTGTGGACATTATGTTCAGTGTATGTCTTGTAAAGGTAGCTATTTACTCTATGTAATAGTGGCTCCTTATCAGTGAACTTCATCGGTAGGCTCAACAGTAGACCTTTAACAGTAAGCTTCTAATCGGTTGTTCTGTAACATCAGACTACTTCAACAGTAACCTTTCTAACTGCAGACCTGAACAGTGAAGTTCCCAACAGAAGAATGGAGAAAGTGTCTCACAGTGAACATCTCACAGAAGCCTTGTCACAGTAGTGACCTTGTGACAGTAACTCTTTGTCTATAAGCTTTGATAAGAAAATCATCGGTAGACGTGTGACAGTAACCTTAAACCGGTAGCTTCCAACAGTGACTGTAAATCTTCAATGGTGATCTTCTAGCATCAGTGACATAGAGTGACAGTGATCTATAATGGTGACTTTGAATAGAAGCATCTTACCAGTAGCCTTTAATAGTGAACTTATATTTAGATAACTATAAACTTTAATCTAATGCAGCAATGTCATGAGACTTAAGAGTATACGTTGTTCAGGATAAGATTATTATAAATGTAGATTAAAAAGATTTGTAACTGACTTAATATATCAGGATAAATATTTAAACATGATTTGGAATTATCAAAACAGGTGAGTCTAACAGTTAAATATATCATCGAGGTAGAAATATACAATGTTTGAGAAACACAGTTTTCGATGAATGTATCAACCTAATTAACTGTGTACCTTGTTCACAAATGGGACAACCATGAGTTCCTTTAATTCTATATCCTGGCAAATTTACATATGCAGAAAAGTCATTTATCATCCCATAAAACATGTATCTCAATGTGAAATCTTCATTATTGTAAGCATCATACAATGTAACACCTGAATCCCACAATAATTTCAAATCCTCTATCAATGGCTCCAAATAACCATCATTATCATAACTTGGTAGTTTTGGTCCTGATATAAGCATAGATAAAATGATGTATTTTCATTTCATGAACAACCACAGTGGAAGTTATTATTTACCAACATTCTCCGGCATGTACTATGAGTGCTTCTTGGAAAACCAAAAGGATTCACTGCATCTGTAGATAATGCAAGACTAAGGTTTCTCAACTCGTTTCCAAATTTGAGGTGCTTATGATCAATTATCTTCCACATAGGAGAGTCTGATTGGTGACAAAGTTTACCATTATTAATTCTTGTATCTTCATGCCATGTTAATTAGCATGCAGTATCCTCACTTCCATATAGGCGGCTAAACCATGGAATGATTAAGATGTACCATACAACCTTCGTTGGAGTGGATTCATATTTTTTATCAAGAACCACTACACATTAGAAATTCTATAAGTGATTTTTTGTCCTTTAGAAATAGTATACAGTCCTTCAGGTAGGTGTGTATTCTTTGAGAGATCATACCCATCGAGAGTATCTTTCATTTGGCATCATATGTTTGGATCGAGAGCTCGTTATCTTCTAGGATCATGTCATTCAAGAGAGCATTAGTTCCATAAAACCTGAATTACTCCACCCATTGCCTACTTTCAAATTATATGGCTTAAATATTGATAATAATGTTGTATATTTAGTGAAACTAGTATAAAATGATGTCTTTGCACAACTATTTATTTTCTCAAACACTTTTGGGAAATAACAATGTTTATCTTCAACTGTCCATGTCATTTCCTCAATACAGTCTTCATCATCATTCACATCTGTAATCAAATCCTGAATAAGGTGGTCTTCATTTTTCACACATGAAATCATATTAGACGGTCCATAAAATACAGTGATATCCTTTCCACTACATACATTATTTATTCCCCATGATTATTCCAACATATTTAACTTTGATCTATTCTATGACAGATTAAGTGTTCTTCAAACTTCTTTGGAGTAATTTTCCATGAATAACAACAGCGTAAACACGGAAAAAGGATTCGAGATGGGTCATATGCATGATAATTTTCAAACATTATAAACTCTTTCGCGCCACCTTTATACTCTTAGTTCAACCAATTGGAACTCATCCATTCATTATTCATATTCATCATATATGATTTATAATATTAATATTAAAAAAAATATTACACAAAAGATGTTCAACTAGGGTAATCAACCAACTATAATCAATTGAACTAGAAATTGTAAAAAATACCCTTACCTCTACATGAATTACTAAGGACCAAAGTAGATCAAAATCATCTTTGTAACCACTATATCAATGGAAGTAGATATGATAATCCCTTTCACTACAATGTTTTATTTTCCCACATGTGATATATATGCATTGTTGTAAACTGTTTTTTAGTGTTTCTCTAGAAACATAAGGTATAAGGTCAATATTATGGTACTAAACTAATATATGGTATTATTTTACATAGAATTCATGTGAGTAGAATTATTCATTACATGTTTTTATCATTATTTGATGAGGGTTTCCATAAAGTGTCCCATAGAGTCCTCTAGTGAAGTGGTTTTCCATGATTCAGAAGAATTGCACTAGTAAAAAAGTGGTGGTTCCATAAAAATGGTTAAGTTTTGGATTTATATAAAATGTTTGAGGAACTACAACCTGGAAAATAAATGTCATACAAATAATTCCATCATCTAAAACACCATACAAACACACAATCGTTCTCTCAATTGCAACACTATACAAACCAAACAAAACATTTTCAAATTTTACAATGCATACCTTATTCAATTAATGGGTTATCATAGATTTTTTATCATCCCAGGGAATTAATTCATCATCCCAGTACATGTAAACTACCAATTTCAATATTCAAATGTTCAACAAGAACCAAACAACATTCAATTCTTTTAGTATACAAACATGGACAACCAACAACCATGATTTTTAGTGGGGAGTTTATCCCATAAAATTTACAGCGTAACCATCAATATCAAATAGTTACAACATGAATACAAGAAGAAAAATTGATTAAAGGGAGAAAACATACCACGAAGCTGTCGTTCATCATGGGGTGAATGTGAATTCTTGGTGGAGGAGAGACGTGCAGAATAAGAGATTTCCAACTGAAAAAAATAAAATAAGAACTCATATGTAATAACTAGTGAAAATAGAATAAATGAGATTTAGGAATGGGAAATTTCTAGTTAAATAGTTTTATTGGTTAGTAGTGGGATTCTATTTTACACTTATGATATCTTCTTCCTATTTTTTTCATATCTACTATTTTCTTAGATGTTTAACTTATGAATTGAGAATTATAGGTTTTTAGGATAAAGATAATTTTTAATTTACTCTAATTTAGGGGTAAAATATTACAAATTACTTGTATCTTTTTCAAAGGTTATCATTTTTATCCCAAAGGGATCATGAATTCCTCATAGGTTAGTGGAAGTTCAGGTCAGTTCTTGGTTATGATACCATCATAGCTCGTATCATCACATTTCCAGTTGTAACTAACCCATGTCCATTTAATTATATGATTGGGGGGTCAGACACTAACATATTCCCAACTCCACCGAAGTTACTATGAGGGTGGATACTAATAGTATCATATCTGATATATCTTTTATAGATTGGACATTAGAGTAGTCACTAATATGGATTTTCTCATTTGTATGTTAGTTATGTTTTTTGAAACTAGTGTGTGATTTATACATCATATACTAATAGTAAATATCTTACAAACCTCATTGAATCATAATAGGTTTGGTTTCACTCATCGTACATCTACAAGTGATGTGGAATATGTAAATAATAATCTTGGATGGATGAATGATGTGGAGATGTTGATGGAAATAATGATGTTCTAGTGTGTTTAAATTTTCATTGTACATTTTTCATTAGAATGAGGTTGGTTTAAGTAATTATGTTTAGGTCGGTTTTGTTATTCCATCACAAGGATTAATAAAAAGAGGTGCATCAAGAATCTAGGAATCAAATGGACTTAATTGGAAGGGGCCTAAATATAAGGGAGAACAAGACATGAATCACAACACAACACATATGAAATCTAGGAAAACATGAATCACAACACAACACGTAGGTCCATGCGAAAATGCGTCCCAAATGAGAAATAACTATGACACAAAGGAGATGGAAACACCACAATGTTTCCTAGTAAAAACACATCTTGAATCCATATGCACGGTCAATAATGAGATCATATAATCTAGTGTAAAGGGACTATGATGCATTTGTTATCACTACACCATAACCTCTAATCCCTCACACCCTACATAGTGAAATGATACCATAATTATATGAACTGTGCCAACTACACATTATAAGACTTCACAAAACAACCAACACACTATGAAACAACTATTAAAAAATGACTAGAACAATAAAAATTGTCTTCCACAACGTAGTTCCCAAACCATTCCATAAGCACAACTTCCACTATGTAGAATATTCACCAAGTCATTGAATTTGTTTCCATTTGAAAAATTAGTTCAACTTCTCTCTTTCTCCATCAAAACCAACACTATGTTATTCATTAAAATACAGGGGTTTCATTTGGATATGAACTAGATATAACTCAATTTCGAAGGATATTTTAACACTTAAATGTCTATCTTTAACCATACCAAGGAATGAATAAGAACCCCTTTCCTTTTATACACCTAGAGGCATAACACATACATATGCCTTTTTCTAATGGTAAGGCAAAACCTATGATCTAATATTTTGTTAGGTTGTCAAACTCAATTCACATTTCTTTTAATGTAGGTATAACCGGTGTGTGAGATGATATGGATTATGGAAAAATAATTTTTTTTGATGGGAAGGTAATAGGAATGTCCTAAGGCCACGATCTATATATATAGTTGTGGTAGGACATTCCCATAACACCTACGACCGTAGTTTATATGGACTATGACCGAAGGTTCTGGAATCCATGACCATTTTTCTTTTCTAAATGTATAATTATTATGGTTATAAAAACATATACACACACACAAACATATATTTATATTGGTAGATATACCGATATGTATATATTTATACAAATAGTTCATTGTAGCTTATTGTAAATGTCTTATATAAATTATAGAAGTGTTCCAGAGATACAATCTCATCATTTTGTTTAATATTTCGAATTATATGACCACATTAATAAATAGTAGCTTGAGATACCTATTTCTATTATCCACCCATCGAGGTTGATACACTTTGGAAAAGGCTAGAAACCATGGCTATAGGTTCCCCATAATAGGCACTACATCCACAATCATTGTCTATGCTACTAGACCATCTGACCATGTCTACTGCCAGTGGGATATGGAAACTCGGATAACACCCATGGGTGTCTTGATAGGGGATATAAACTATATCCTTTTTCAATTGGTCTATAACCACTATAATAACCAACTAATATTTCATAATCATCGACTACTGTGATTATCAGGCTGGGTAGATTGCTGGGGTCTGGTATAACCAGAAGGAGGTTGGGGATGGAATAGAGCCCTTATGTATTTTATTATTCTGTGTATTTTTTATATGTGATAATCCCATTTTTTAGTCATTGAAACAAAAATCCTTTTTTTATTTTTTGTCAATGAGCATGAAGTGTCAATAAGATTGATTTCAATATATAATATAGAAATACAATTTGGAAGTATGTTGGAGAGCTCAATCAGATCGACACACTTATATGAGTTACCAAGATTTTAATTATTATGTGTGGTGAATTGTGAAAATTAAAAGAGTATTGAAGATATACCTTTTTTCAGGGAAGCAATACTGGTTACTTCCAATTCAATTTAGAGTGAAGGGAATAATAAAAGCCTTAAGGACTATATATTATATTAGGCTATTACTAAGGTAATTTTAAAGAGTAGGGAGATGAGTCCTACATGGTTCTCATTACATGTTGTTTCTATTGTATTACTCAAGACTCTAGAATTTATAAAAAAAAAGATAAAGCTAAAATATTTTCCAGCTATAATAGATAGACACTATCAAGAAGTTATCCATCATAGAGGCTGCCGACTGAGTATTAGTGCAGGATCTATCCAAATATAGCATGTACGAGGGTATAAATAGTTAGAATAGGTCTATGTAGGTACATAAATCACATGGAAGCATAAGTGATAGAATAACCATATAAATTTATATGGGATATGACTTTATCTAATAAGAATCTCAACCATAATAAATATAAATAAACTATAAACTAATAGAGGAATAAGTAATTATGTGAATAAAAATAATAAAATTGTAGGGGGATATGAATTTATCAAAACATAGAAAGAGTGGAAAGGAACCATTCAACCAATTTGATAATTACCAAATCCATTAAACTCTCCCAAAATTTGAATTTCTCTCCCCCTTTATGTAAGATAAATAAGATAAGAAAATTAAAATTAGTACATTGAAAATAAAAACAAATAAGATGTAATAAAAAAGAAAGGGAATGGAATATATCTAATAAGAATCTACACCTAATTTATATTAAAAAGTACAGTAAACAATAATTATCAAATATAGAACAATAATACTCAATATATATACCAACAATCAGACGAAAAAAAACCCAAAAACTCAATGATATACCAAAAATTAGTTGAAAAAATCAGAAAAACCCTATGCACCCTATAGAAACCAGGGAAACCATAATAGAGACTCACTGAAGGAAATCTGTGTGATGTAGAGGAGGCTATTAGGACCATTTTCAGATGAAGAGTGTAACGACCTGCCAATTCTTATTGGCTTGAGATTACAAAAATTCCTTACTATGCCTTAAGATACATCCCCATGATGCCCAAGGCTGTCAATAAATGCTGAAGGGTTTCAAATACAAGTGGGGGTGATTTACCCTTTAATAAATAAACTAAAAAACCTACCAACTATTACCACACATTCTCTATTTGTTGCATGAAAAAATTAAAGACAACTCAAAAACCTCATGTACTCAAAACAACATCAAAGTAAGTAACAATTAAAGGATAACCAAGTATCATAGAACATAATTGATAGACTACACAAGACTCTCCAAAGATGTCAAGAGTCCATGCTCATTAAGCTCCAAGTTATAAAATATCAGAACAACACAAAAATCCTGTGTTAGTGATAAACATGTGTGAAGCATTACCTTTTCCCTTGTCCGGGTAGATAACATCTACAAGAGAACCAATGTTCCAACGAAGGGGTTACTATAAAACTCGGTAGGTTTTCGCCAATGTCTTCCCCTCTCACACCACTATGATAGATGAGTCATAAACAATTAAATAATACTATTTGTATAAAAAAAATTCTCAAATCCCGTTTATAACTTAATATAAACAAGTTTCCAAAACCATTCATCACCAAAAGCATACATGTGGAATTGAAACCAATTTTCCCAGCAAGATATTTTTCTAGAAAAAAAAACAATATTTACAACCCTTTCAAAATATCCCTTTCTCAGCATACTTGAGCATTCCTAAAATCCATTAAACCAACCATGAATGCTACGTTATGACAGTTCCATACTCGTGAGTGGTTTATCATCGATCTACCAAGTCGTCACACGATAATTGTTTCCCACGTTCCATTAACCCTTTGGAACCAAGCACAATGTCATATTTCAACCAAGCCCCATGTATGAAATTCCCATGTGCCATTAAACCTTTAGAACCATGCACGTGGTCATATTTCAACAAAAACCAATATATGAAGCATGAACACATTCCACATATTCCCAATTATCATGTCAAAACAACCCTTTCAATAAAAACACCTTTTTATTTAAATCCATTTCTGTCAAAACCATTTCAATGCAAAACATTTTAAATTCCAAAGCATTTCAATAAAACTACATTTTCATTGAAAACAATTTCTATTGAAAATATCTTTTTCATCATCTGTTTTTCAATTCCATAAAATCCATAATTTAAAATCATCATTTTAAATTCATGAAACTAAACCCCATTTTGCACAATTATTCACCTAGATCATGCAATTTCACGAAAACCATAAATCAAAAATATGAATATTTTGCATGAATTTCAAAACAAATAAAACAATTTGAATCTAATCCAATAAATTCTAGCACAAGGAGATGAGAGTGAATCCCCCTACCTCGATGGTTTTGATGAAACTTAACAACAGATGACGAACGCACAAGGAAGAGGGTCCATTCTCCAAGAGAGGCCTTAGATCTCTTATCCTAGCTAGATCATGACTCAAAATTGAAATATTCGGCATCCAAAAATGTATTTCTACCCAATATATGTTTAGATCTATGAAATAATGGAGATCAGAGAGGTAGATCGAAGCAGATCTAAGAAAACATGACAAATCCATAAAGAATGGTGACATACCTCATGATTCGGAGTCGAAATCACCAAGGGAAGGCTCCAGAATGGCTTAAATTCGTGTGGGGAGGGTTATCCATCCTTATAAAGAACGTAATATAGAATTAGGGGAATTTGGAAGCTAAAATGAAATAAATAGAGAAAAAACAAGTAATCTTTTTGAAGATAGGATCAAGATTTGACCTCTGTGAATGATTTGACCACACGGTTTGTGCCAACCAATTATGGATCATGGAACATTCCTTTTGGTCCCAAAACTCCCTAAATAACACCCAAATTCTTCCATACTTCACCTTTACCCATTTTTATAGAATCCCCTTATTTATGGAAACACCAGACATTATGGAAACAACCCACTTTATGGAAACACCCAACTTTATGGAAACACCCCACTTTATGGAAACACCCCACTTAATAGAATCACCATACTTTATGGAAACACACCACTGTATGGAAACACCCCACATAATGGATTCTCTATATAATATGGAAACTGTCTATTTTATGGAAAATCTCTATTTTATGGAAACTCTCTATTTTATGGAAATTAACAATTTTATGGAATCTCCCTATTTTATGGAAACGCGATCAATGACACACCAATTAAAATAATTTGAGGAGAGGAGGTTTTGTACATGAAATCGGTGGTACAACATTCTCCCCACCATTGGTATTTCCATCCTCAGAGAGTAGAAATCCCTTTCTAGCCAAAAAGAGAATTGTTCACTGCTCTTTTATTTTCTTCTCACATTCCCAAGTCTCTTCTTGAATCTGACCATGTTGCCATAAAACCCATATTAGGCCATTGATTTTCCCACACAAGACATTTTCTTATATATCCATGATACACACTAGAATATTTACCAGTGATGCATCTGGTTTTGGCTTTATGTGATTCCATCTGATGACATGGTCAGGATTAGGGTGATACATTTTCAACTCGGATACATGGAACACATTAAGCAACAAAATAAACCATGGTGGTAATGCCAACCAATATTCCACCTCTCACACTCATTCCAAAATCTCAAAAGGGACGATGTATTTAGGTGATAACTTGCCCTGCTTCTTGAAAAGATGATTTCTAGGCCTTGGAGAGATCATCAAGAAGACATGATCACCCACAACGAATGACAATGGTCTTCGACGGTGATCTATATAAAATTTCTAACAACTTTGAGATATCTCCATCCTCTTTCTAATCAACTAGATATTCTCTATTGTTTCTTGGACAATGCTTTGCCCGACTTGTGATGTATCACCCGTTTCCAGCCAACATAGTAGAGAATGACAAGGATGCCCATACAATGATTCAAATAGAGCCATGCATATCGAGGATTGATAGCTATTATTGTATGAAAACTCCAATAAGGGTATATGCTTCTCCCATGAGCCATCAAAATCCATTAAAAAAGCATGTAATATTTCTTCCAATGTTTGATTCATCCAGTCATATTTCACATCCTTTTGAGGATGATACGTGGTGCTCAAAGTCAACTGATTTCCAACAGCTTGCTGTAATGATTTCCAGAAACGAGATGTGAACCTCATATCTCAATATAAGACTATTGAAACAGGTACACCATGCCTCTTTACCACTTCTTGGATACATAATTTTTAAATATCCTCCATCATATGAATTTCAAGAATAGGGATGAAATGGTCTGACACTGTTAGATGATCCACTATCACCCAAATGGAATCGTGTTTCTGGATAATTCTTGGAAGACCTGTGACAAAATCCATTTTTATTTGATCCCATTTCTACACTAGGATGGGAAAATATTGTAACATACCACCTGGTCTCTGATGCTCTTCTTTAACCTGCTGACAATTTATGCACCGTGAGACAAACTTGACCACCTTACTTTTCAAGTAGCTTCACCAAAATTGTGCCTTAAACGACATACACATCTTTGGTGTACCTATATGTACAACCCATATTGAATGATGGTTATCATGTTGGATTTGTTTATGAAAAACTATAGGTACAACCACTTAATCTTCAAAACACAAAACTTAACCCCCATAAATTTTCCTGCCCTCAATGGTCTCACAACCATTGAGTTTTGAACATACAACCATACATTCTATATCTATTGTTTGTGACTCTTTTACCATTTTTACTAAATCAGTAAAGGGATTAATATAAAGGATAACTATAACTTCACCTTGGAATTCACATTCCACATGAATTTTGGCTATGACCAACATCAACTAACATTCATCTGAAGCGTCTTTTTCTAACTCAGCATATGACTTTCTACTCAATGAATCTGCTAACAAATTTTCATTCACAGGTGTATAAATCATGTTAAAGTCAACCATTTTGAGATACTTCATCCATCTCATTTTCCTCAGATTCAAATCTCACTTTGAGAAAATGTGTTTCAATCTTTTGTGATCCGTAAAGATAGTAAATTTCTCACCAAAGAGATAATGTCTCCATGTTTTTAGGGCATGGACGACAATAGATTACTCAAAATCATGTGTTGGGTAATTATTCTCATGAAACCTTAACTGTAACGAACCATAAGACACCACGTGATCACTTTCCCTAAGAAAAAATTTCAACCCTGATCCTATAGCATCACAATACACCACATACCACTTTCCGGATTTTGGAAAGATCAATATAGGTGGTGATGTAAGCTGAAATTTCAGTTCCTGGAAATACTTTTGACATTCTTTCACCCATTGTAATGGAGTATTATTCTTTGTCAGAGTTGTCATTAGTTATGCTAGAAATGAGAAATCACTCAAAAAGTGTCCGTAGTAACCAACTATATCGATAGAACTTCATATCTCCAACACATTATTTGGTGGTTTTTTATGTGATAATGGATTCTATTTTTTTAGGATCAACAAAAATGCCTTTCTCAAAAAATGACATGGCCAAGGAAACGTACCTACTATATCCAAAAATCAAACATTGATAGTTTGGCATACAAACGATGATCTATCAATATTTGTAACACTATTTCCAGGTGCACCTTAGGACCATCCCTTCTCTTTGAATAGACTAAAATGTCATCCACAATCACCACAATAAAAAAATCCAGATATATTTTAAATATCTGATTCATTAATTCCATGAGGACTGTGGGTGAATTTGTTAGACCAAAAGGCATGAATAAATATTCATAGTTTTATATCCACTTTTGAAAGTTGTCTTTTGAATATCGTCTTTTCAAACTCTCAATTGGTTATATCCTGGTCAAAAGTCAATCTTGGAGAACCATTGAGTTCCCCTTAATTGATCGAATATCTCATCAATTAGTGGAAGTGTATATCTATTCTTTATTTTATCTTGGTTAAGTTTCGATAATCAAATCATAGACGAAGAGTTCCATCTGCCTTCTGCATGAACAAAACTAGTGTTTCCCATGAAGACATACATGATCGAATGAAACCCTTTCTTTCCAACTCCTCTAACTATACATTAAATTCTTCTAACTCAATTGGTGCCATACAATTAAATGGAATGGATATAAGAGTAGTCCCCGGAAGGAGATCAATTTTAAACTCTATTTTCCTTAGATGTGGTAACCATAAGATGTTCTTGGGAAAGACTTCTTGAAATTGATCCACAACAGCTAGAAAAATATTTTCCTCAATCTCTTCAATTGATTCCAAATTCAAACCTACCAATTGGTAAGATATTCTTCCCACCATTTGTTCCAACAAGATCTTTTCACCTTTATTTACAATCCTCACTCTAATAAATTGATGCTCGATGACATCCTCAGTCATGAAACTAATTATTCTCTTATAACAGTCAATTTGATCCTTGAATGTTTTCAGCCAATCCATACCCAATATTACATCAAAAAAATCCATATCCAACATCAAGAATTCCCATTTTATCTCACCTCCAAAAATAGTTATAGCACATGCTCTACACACAAAGTCTTGTCATTCTATTCCACCAATAAGAGTTTTCATTTTCAAAATAGTATGTTTAATTTCCAGTTTTAAACATATCAAGTCAACAACAAGAGAAGAAATAAAGGAATGTGATGCACCAGTATCAAACAACACTTTCACAAAGGTAGAATTCAAAAGAATCGTGCCTCTCACTATAGATGGTCCAGCCTGATCATTGACAATCATCTTCTCAGCTCCATAAAATTTCTTCTTCACTATATTTGTTCACCTTGTTTTCTTTCTGAGGTTGTCCTGGTTGAGGAGTCATGGTATTTATAGAATAACCATGGCTAGTTCTACTCTACTGACAGGACTGATTATGTGGTCCTCATCCAGTCAAAGCATACGATGCTTGCGATAGCTAAGAAGTGTCTTGAGCACCTGACCTTGTAGGATTGTGATAATAGCGTTGAATATGTCCCATCTTGTTACAATTATAACATGCTATAGGTTGTGCCATACAATATTTATGTGGTCAAATGAATTACATTGAAAATAACCTTCCTTTCTCTAGGGTCGTGGTTTAAGGTTTACTAATACATCAATCAGGTTTTGATTTCCACTTGCACCATGGAAGTAGGTGTCCCTTTTCCTATTTTTTCTAGCAGTTGAGTTCCCACAATTTCATGTAGGTCTAATCATGCCCCCTACCATAGATCCCAAGATATCACATTCAACAATAATCACTCTGTTCACCATCTCTGTATATTCTGTAATATAAATTACTCCAATCGTTGATGGAATCTCCTGTTACAGCCGTGATTCGAAGATATATGCCTTCTAAGAGGAACTTATCATGACTTCTGGTGAAAAGCATATTAAGTTCATGAATTTAGATGCATACTCTATGAAATAGAGACTCTCTTGTTTCTTTCTGAATAAGTCCATCATTTTCTGTATCCTGCACATGTGATGATAGAATTGTTTATTGAACAATTCCTCAAAATCCTCCCATGTAAGTCCTTCAGCCAATTTAGAAAGCACCATTAAATCCCACCACTGACGTTCAAGATCCTAGAGAATATACGTCTCCAGTTTGAGCATCATCTCTACTGGTATGCCGATTAAGTTGAAGCTAAGATTCATCCTAAATAACCACACCTCTGCCATCTCGGGTTCAGAATCACCCTAAAAATTAGGTGGATTCTACTTCATGAACTGGATGGTATGATCCAAATAACGTGGCTCATTCCTCCTATTCCATGTGTCCGTAGTTTGAAAATCTTAGACAATACTATGAACTAGTTCTTGGTTCACAAGTTGTTTAGGTGCAACCACATTCTCTGCATCTACTTTAGGTTGGTTTCGACGATGCCTACTAGGTACCATTTTCAAAATTAACAACAAACTCCATTAATATCACTCTCTACAAACTGTTGGCTTAGAATCAAAAATTCTCTCACATCAACTATCACAACATTGTTTTCCAAATCATCATTTTCCCATGTTCATCTATTTTTGAGACCACATCACATACTTTTCAAAATTAATCCATTTTTAAAATAATGTAATCATTCGCCTTTTCAAAATCGTTCATTTGAAAACAAATTCCATACCTTTTAAAATTGATCTTTTCTCAAAATGATGTATGCACTCCTAGTGGGGATTCATTTTTCTATAATGCATGTCATGCTCTTATCATTGGATAAACCCAAGAAAAAGAGATTTCAAAATCCTAAAAGTGTCTCCAAACACTTATTTAAACAACTCCCTGGTAACATGATTTTCATCATAAAAGGGTAAGCTACATCCTTTTATGCTATATATTTCATGTTCTGACAATTCTACTCCTTTCTAAGATTATCGCCTAAGGAATAGACAATAAGGGATTACATCTCCAAAACTAGGAAAATCGATGAATTCTTGTTAAGAAATGACCGAACTAGTTGACACCATTTGTAATGACCCTCCAATTCTCATTGTCTAGAGAGTACAATGAGTCATTACTAGGCCTTAAGTTACATCCCCAAGGCACCCATGGTTGGAAATAAATGCTGAAGGGTTTCAAATACAATTGCAGGGATGATTTAACCTTTATGAAATAAACTAATAAACCAACCAACCATAACCAAACATTCACTCTATAATGCATGAACAAATGAAAGACAACTCAACAACTTCATGCACTCAAAACAACAATAATGTATGCAATAACAGAATGATAACCAAGTGTCAGAGAACAACATAGATAGACTACACAAGACTCTGCAATGATGTCAAGACTCCAATCTCAACAATCTCCAAGATCCAAAATCTATGAACAACCCAAACATCATGAGGTAGTGCTAAACACATGTGAAGTATTACCTATTCTATTATCCCGGAAGAAATCATCTGGAAAAGAACCAAAGTGACAAAGAAGGGGTGAGTATAAAACTCAGTAGGTTTTCCCCAATTAATTCCCTACTCACGCCACTAGGACATAAGAGTTATAATGAATTATATGGAACAGTTTATATAAAACAATTTCTCAAAAACATATTATTACTAAATATAAATAAGTTTCCAAAACCATTCATTACAAAATGTATACAAGTGAAATTGAAACAAATTTTCACAGAAAAATATTTTTCCATAAAAAACTAAATAATCTTTACAACCATTTCAAAATATCCCTTTATAATCATACACAACCATTCCTCAAACCCATGAAACAAACCATTAATGCTACGTTATGACTGTTACAAACTCGTTAGTAGTTTCTCATTGATCTACCAAGTCATCACAAGGTAATTGTTTCCCATATTCCATTAACCCTTTGGCACCAAGCACATGGTCATATTTCAATAAAGCCCAGTGTATGAATTTCCCAAGTGCCAATAAACCATTGGCATAGAGAAAAAGGTCATATTTCAACCAAGCCACATATATGTAGAACGAACACATACCCCATATTCCCAAAGATCATACCAACACAACCCTTTCAATAAAAACACATTTTTATTGAAAACCATTTCAATCAAAACCAATTCAATGCCAAAGCATTTCATTTCCAAAACATTTCAATAAAACTTCATTTTTATTGAAAAACAATTTTATTGAAAATATCTTTTTCATAAACCTTTTAGAAATTTAATAAAATCCATAATTTAAAATCATCATTTGAAATACATGAAACTAAACCCCCTTTTTCACAACTATTCACCCAGATCACGTAGTTTCACAAAAACCATAAATCATCAAAAATGAATATTTTCAATGAATTTCAAAATCAATAAACAAATTTGAATATAATACAATCAATTCTAGTAGGAGAATATGAGAGTGAATCCACAAACCTAAATGGATTTTATGAAACATTAACAATAGACGAAGAACGCATAAAGAAGCGGGTTGATTCTCAAAGAGCGGCCTTAGATCTCTTATCCAAGAAAGATCAAGACTCAATATTGAAATATTTAGCATCCAAACGTGTTTATCTACCCACTATAGTTTCATATCAAGGAAAGAATGGATATTGTAGAATTATATCTAAGTAGATCAAAGAAAACATGACAAATACATAAAGAACGGTGACATACCTCATGAATCGGACTCGAAATCACCAAGGGAAGGATCTGTAATGGCATCAACTCATGTAGGGAGGGTTCTATATCCTTCTAGAGAGAGTAATATCAAATTAGGGGCGTTATGAAGCCAAAAAGAAATAAATAGAGCAATGACGAGTTTTCTTCAAGAAAATAGGATTTAGATTTAACCTCTGCACAAGATTTGACCACACGGTTTGTGCCAACCATGTATGGATGATAAAACCTTCTTTTTGTTTCCAACACTCCCTAAAAAACCCCCAAAATTTTCCATCTTTAACCTTTACCGCTTTTTATGGAAGCATCCCAATTTATGGGAACACCCCACTTTATGGAAACAACACACTTTTTGGAAACACCCCACTTTATCGAATCACCAACTTTATGGAAACACCTGACTTTATGGGAACACCCCACATTATGGGAACACCCCACTTTATGTAAACTCTCTATATTATGGAAAATATATATTTTATAGAAACTCACTATTTTATGGAAACATTTTATTTTATGGAAACTCTCTATTTTATGGAAACTCTATATTTTATGGATAATCTATATATTATGGAAACTCTTTATTTTATGGAAACCCAATACAAGACACACCAATTAAAAACGCGAGGAAAGGGGGTTATGTACATGAAATCGTGGGTACAACAAGGATGGCCTGCCAGAGTAGGTCAGGTGGATAAGGGTGATGCGCATGGAGGAGGATGATAAAGAAGTGGTGGTGGTGGTGGTGGTTTAGGTGGTAGAGGAGGATGAGTCGGCGGTCATGGAGGAGGAGGAGGAGGAAGCAGCGGTGGAAGAGGAGGAGGAGGAGGTGCCGACATCGGAGGAGGAGGTGGAGGATTAGGGGACATGGTATAGGAGGGGTTGTGGTGAGGAGGAGGAGGAAGAGGTAGCAGTGGTGGAGGAGGAGGAGGAGGGCTCGTGGTAGAGGATGGGTCGCGGTAAAGGAGGGTTTGTGGTAGAGGAGGGATTGACAGAATAGGGGTCAGCTTCTGTGAAGGCTTGAAAGAGTGTGAATGAGGAGGAACCTTTTAGGGTTTTTTATAAAACCAGTTGGAACCTTTATTAGTGCTAGTTAAACGTGTTGATAAAGTATGTTTTATCAGCACTAAAATATAATGTGTAGATAAAACATACATTTATTAGTGCTTTGTTAGCGCTGATAAAAGACTTATTTATCAGGGCGTTTTTAATGCTAAAAAAGGATATCTTTATCAGCGCTAAAAATGCAATGAGTAAAGTCCTATTTATCAGTGCTAAAGTAATAGCGCTGATAAATAATTATTTTATCTACCTTTTTTAGCGCTGATAAAGGATATCATTATCAGAACAATTTCATATCCAATTATGTAATCATTTAAATAAATATGAATTTATTTATATTTATTTATTAATATTAGTATATATTTATAGATATATCTATTTAATTATATATTTAAAACATTATAAGTAGTGTAATAAATATATTTATTATAATATTATAATTATTTAAATAAAGATATATATTTATTTATAATATTAATTTTAACTATAAATAGTATATATTTATAAATATTTTTATATAATTGTTAATATATATATATTAATAATATTATAATATTATATGTATAATTTTATAAATATATATATATATAGTTTTAATTATAATTAGAAATGTATTCTAAAAGTATATATATATATCATTAAAAATATAATAAAATATATTTATTATTTAAATATATTTAATGTAATTTAATAAGTACATTTTTAGAACATATATAGTTCATATGGGTAATATTATGAATTAATCAATATAACACTTTAATGGTCAACGTGATGTAATGTATAAATGAACATTCATTCATGATACATAACATATATATACGCATGATCAATATATTCATTGACCAAATTCATTAAAAAAACTTATATATTCAATAATTTTAATTTTAAATATATACATTAAATATTATTTTATATTTATTAATAAAATAAATATATTAAATATAAAAAATATAATTAATGTATTTAATTAATCTAATAAATCTAATAAATTAATCTCATTAATCTAATAAATATAAATATAATAAATCAATAATAAATCTAATAAATCTAATAAATGTAATAAAACTAATAAAAATATTTATTATTTAGTGTAATTTATTATAATCAAAATAATATTAAATTATATTAATATATATATATATATATATATATATTTAATTATAATCATAGAAATACTTTTTTCAATTAAAACATTATATATATATATTGAATCATTAAAAAAATATTAATTATAAACAATTATTTTTTATTTAATATATACAAATAAAAATTATTTTTTAATATAAATATAATATTTTTATATAAATTCATATTATTTTTTATTAAAAATCAGTTCTTTTTTTAGCACAGATAAATTTCACATTTATCAGAACTTTTAGCTAGCACTGATAAAGGTTGTCCCCTTTATCAGTGCTTTCTGTATAGTACTGATAAAAGGCAGCACTTCCCTTGCCCGGTTTTTTGGATGTGGGAGTTCTATCTAGCTACTCTGAGATGGTTATATTGGAAGTAGTAACAGTCCTATATGTTATCTTTTTTTTCAATCTCATTTATAAAGGAATTATACTAAAATTTACATTTTGATTATTTAATGGTACTTCTATGGATTTGATATTTTGATTAGTGTTGGGCTAAAGTAATTGCAACCAATTATAATTTGTCATTTCTAGATCCTAGTGATAATTCCCTTCCCACAATGTAATTTTTTTGAAAAATGTGGGGATTTAAATTTTTTATTTGATTTTATTCCCGTATTTCGATTGATTACATTGGATCAATATCAAGATTATGAACTTGTATTATGTTTCATTTACTCTTAAGTTCCTCTGTATATATTATAAATAACATTTTGTGTTTTTATTTATATTGAAATAGATTGTTTTAAAAATTGTTTAGATGTATGATTTGAAAAAAAAATTGATCAGATTTCATTATGGGTTTAACTGAATGTTATTTCAATGATATTTTTGGAAAATCAAATTTTCTTGAATTTATTTAATATGGGGAAAGGTGTTTTGGTTTTTTTACATGTTTGGAATCCCATTTTCCTTGACATAATGTTTCAATTTAAAATATTTAACTCTCCTTGTTTTTTAAAGTATAGTTGTCTAAAAATTTTCACATGACTCGGTTTATAAAGAATGCTAAAACGTATATTATAACTTATTTTCAAACTCACGTTTTATAATATATTTTACAAGTGGTATCCATATATTTGTTTATTTTTGGTGGCATACAATGTTCTGTTCTTCTTATGCATATTATATCTCAATTTTTGGTTGAGGGTTCATTTTTCAATCCACTATTGGGAATGTTGATTCTTGAAGGTATGTTATTTTTTATTATTGGTTTCATTTTTATCACATCATACAATTATGTATTTATTTCATTATATAGATGGAGGGAATCTATATTGGTGTGAGGAAATGAGGGTACTCGATGTGGCTATGGTTTTCTTTCATGAGGAATGAGACTAGTAATGAGCAGAGAGGTTGTTAGTTTACATTACATTACTGATTTACCATATATAATTGTTTATTTCTTCTTATTAAATTTGGGGTGGAAATATCGTATATGTATTGAATATGTATTGTTTTTTTTCTTTCATGGTGTATCATTTATTGTTATTATTATGTCAAAACATTCCCATGTTTTTTTCATTGATTCCCATACACAATTTTTTAGCCCATGGGGATGAGGAAATCCCTTATTTCATATTTTGGCATCTATTTGATGGATTAACTAGAATCTTTCCTTTAACAAATATTTAATAAATAATATAAACTAATAAATTTTCTGAATAATTTCTCATCCTATTATAGACAAGTTCTAATATTTATTAACTAACATGATAGGTAAAAAATTCTAATATTAATATAATAAAAGTTTTTGTTAAATATTTATCATTCCATATTCTACTATTAATAATTATAGTTTTTAAATTCATTAATTATTCAATGAATGTGACTGTAATTTCACAATTTTTTAGAACATTTATATGTGTCCCTAAAATGACTTTATTTGTATTATTGTTGTAATGCCCAAGATTCATGCATTTTTTCCTACAAATAAATACAATTTTGGAAAATGTGTATTATATACAAAAACAAACTATATTGATCATTGATATATTTTAAAATACCAGAAATATTTTAATACTTTATGAGAATGAAACATGAAATATCATTAAGATTATTAAAAGAAAAGTAAAACCTCTTGTAAAAAAATAGTTAAAATTAATCATTTTTAATATTATTAAAAATTTTGGAAGGAGACATTTATTTTCTCTAATACTATGGTATTATGTAAATATAATTTTTAAAATAAAGTTAATAAATTGACTCGGATTGAAATCAATTAGTGTTAAGAATGAAATTTTTCATAATTATGTTTTACTATATATTATGTATTTTTTATAGTAAAAGAATTAATCACTTTTTAATAATGAATTTTAAAAAAAGGAAATATGTATTAAAATATATTAACACTCAATTAAATCTTTTATTACTTCAAATAAAACAAAAAAAAATTACTTTAATTTTAAAAAATACATCATTAAGAAAATTATTTTCCAATGTCATGTATTGTTATATTAAAATTTATTTTATTAAAATTTATTAATTGAATAAGGTAAAATAGATTTCATATTTTTAATCATAATTTTCATATTAGATTTTATGTTAATTTTATTTTTTTTAAAATAAATAAGTTACCAATGAAAAAATAATCATCATAGTATAGGTTAAATTGAGGTAAAAATTTAAATTCAAGGTAATGTATCGAAATATCTTAAAAACTCATCTATAAATGGATTAATGATTTCTTTATAGAAAAATAAATTATCATTTATTATATATTTATAAATTATCGATCCACTTTCCTTGAATATTATATCACTTGTTTTATTAAAAAATTAATATTTTCAAAAATGACACCCATCTCGCCTAAAATAGAACCCCTTCACTTCACTACTTCTTCTCACACATAAAACCTCATAGATTTAATAAAACTCCAAAAAATCCTTTCCAACCTCATTTTCACATCCTTAATATTTTACTCAATCAAGAATACCAATCCATAATGGATAAATGAGTGGTATAAAGAAGGATATCAAAGGAACATATAATTATTTTAATTGGGTTATTTTATATTTCTTCCTTCTTCCTCCCACTAAAAATATATCATGCCCATACTAACATAATAACTCTAGAATGGTTACTTTATTGAAATGATTTTCATTTTATTTAAAAACCATTATCCGCCTCCATATAGTAAATTATAAAATCAAAATGCCACTCATTTTATGGTGGGAATCCCGCAACTATGAATAATGTATTTCATTTTTAATCACCTGAATACACATATGCACTTAATTGTGGATTTATTGGATAAATATTATATGTTTGAAATTATTAAGAATTGGGATATTTAAATTAGGGAATATTTTAAAAATATTAATGATTATTGGTCATTATAAATGACCATACAATGTCACTTTTCATCATTTCAATGTATTTTTTCAATCGTATTAAACAATATACTTTTTTCCTATAGAATGGTAATGATCATAAATATGTAAAATTTTAGAGATGATGAAACTATTTTATGATTATATTTACAGTGTTATTTTACAAAACATATTTCAGAGGAATTGACCGAACAACCCAAAATAGCTAATGAGAATAAAAATTATACAATAAATGATTGACATATGAAATTAAATGGACCATAAAAGGATATATAGATGAAAAAGGTTCTGAAAAACTTATTAAATAAAATTAATTTGTGCATTTGGGAGGTTAGATATATGATCTATGCGATTCAAGACATGAGTTAAGGGTTTTTGTCTCGATTTAAATTCCATAAGACATGTTTCTTATTATGAAACAGTTTAATTCTTTATGGTTTATATATTGTATAATTTAATTTTTAAATCATAAAAAATGTATTATTAATGGATTTTCACATTAATTTAATCTCTCATTATCCCATTTTCCTATGTTTCACACATTACCAATGTTTTATGAATTATTTTTAATATAATTCTCTTTTATTGATTTATAACATATATTAATGAATTTCAACCTTATAATATTGTATTATTCCACCCAATGTTTGTATTACATTATATTACCTCTATATTTATAAGGTTTAAAATTCAAATTTACATTTCACTTCACTTTGGATAATAATTATAACAAATGGTTACTTGTATGTGAACCTAGTCATATCTCTTTTTTGAAAAAGGGAATATTTTTCCTACATGAACTTATTCATTATATTGTTACAATAGTGAACATATATATAATTCAATGATATCATAATATATTTTTCCAATGTATTTATTTACTATGTTTTCAAAACAAAATTAACATTTTTTCGTCATTATGAAGCTTATATTAAATGTTTTTAATGTTTTTTAATGAAAATCATTTTCTCATTATCCTGTAAATTTTTCATTATAGAAATAAATGATAGTATTTTACAAAAATAAATAAAAATACTTCATTCCACTTAGTTATGTTTTTATCATCCACCCTATATTCCTTATTTTAGAAATTATTTATCTTCAAGGAATAAATATTTGAAATTATATTGAAATTATGTTTTTAAATATCCTATCCCCCCCCAAATGGATTTATAAAATTTACATATATGTTATTTTTACAACCATATTAATAAATATTTATCAAAATAATTTCTATAATTTATCTTCATTTTTCTTCTTGAGATCAAACAAATATATATCTTATGGACTTATGTATCATATATTTCTATCTAAATTATATTATTAAGGTATAGTTGATACATAACCTTGTTCGTAAGGGTAATATTCATTATAAATCTTCATCCCCCTGATCACTTAATTTTTCTTCTTCATGTCAATGTTTGTTAATTTCATGGTTATATTATGTATCACTTCCATTATTTTTTCATCGTGTATTATATTATTTTATTAATAATATAATCACTATGTTATATTGTATTCGTTTGATTGGGGATTTAAAAAAATGTTATTCCATATATTTATTAGGTAAATACTAATGATATGTAGAAATAATATTTCTATTCCTATGTTTATTGATTAGTAAGGAATGATGGTTATGTATTGTATTTTTTATTCATTCCTTCATATGATAAATTCAATGGAAATAATTTATGATGGATGCAGATTAAGATAATATAGGAATTGTGTGTAAAACCAGTTTGGTTTAACCCATCTAATCTCCCAAACATATCCACTATAGATCCTGACGTATTTTCCTGATAACCTTGTGTTGGAGACAATTACCATGGGTATCAAATTTAACCATTTATGAATTCTTTCAAATTTGACATCATAAGAATCACACCAAGGGTACCACCCTAAAATCTAGAGTGATGTATCCATAACATGGGAATTCATGGACATAAATAAATATATAAAACAAATATAATCAATCAATACCAAGTATTTCAAAATGGAAATAATAGAAAAAAATCCATACAAATACTTTCATTTCAACATTTATAATCCACAATAGAGGAAAATATAAGTAATTAATGCCAATGAGGTAGATACAACTCATATTGAAAATGATACCATGATCTACGAAATTTCATTAACTATTTGACTCCAAGTCACCACCATGAACCAATACCCACCCTCTTTATAGTATATAGTAATACAAATCAATCGTGTATGTTAAGGCTTTATCACCTACATAAAAGATGATGACTTCATCCCTAATAAGCTGTGTGTGTAGGGTGTGATCCAATTCTTACTATGGTATAAAAAAATCCTATGTACAACCTTTTTATAAGACAAACCTAGAATGCATGACTGAAAACAATTAGAAAAAATAGGTAGTTATTTCATTTTTATGGTTCTAAAATATGGACACATTTGGTTTCCATTTAATGAAATTTATTTCCATTTAAAGACTAAAACAGGACATCTATTATATATAAAACACCAAAAATAAAACCAAGCTATTTATATTGCTTTAAAAATATTCTTCATGTTTTTTTGATAAAAGACAATATTTTAAGGGAAAAATTTCCCTATATTTCTTTAAGACCATAAAAACACCATAATAAAAACATTTAAAATAATTTATAAAATATAAAATAAATATACACTATCCAAATTCATGAAATAATGAAAGTAATAACAAATTTAATGACCATATAACATCACGGATTGACCATAAAGATGAATTCTTTAAAATCATACTCAATTTGAGAAATAATCAAATCACAAGATAGATAAGAAATAAAGAATTAATAATGTACAATAAATTTTATAAGGAAATATATTAGGGATAAATGGGATATTAAGAAATTTTTATAGGTACAAGAAATGGTCGATATGCTTTATAGTCATATAACTTGTCACATAAATTTCTCTCAACTATCCTCATTAGAGACTTATCCCCAAGTATATATCTTTAAATAACTAATATGGGCTGTTATACAGTGTTTCATATCAACTGGCATAAAACCCATCCATTATTTTTAATTTAGTATCCTAGGAATCCCATTTACTAGAAAAAATAAATGATATAATTTTAATCATTCAACAATCACATAAAAAATTGATTAAAGAAACATACAAAATAACAATATTCATCCCTTGACTAATAACCCCTACCTAAAAGAAGCACCACTAACCTTAAGGAGAAACCTAAATAGAAATAAATTTAACCAAAAATAAACACAAGAATCAACTATAAATAAAAAAATTCTCATAAAGGGGTGTCTAATACCTATGAAATATCTTTTTCATCATTTTCAAAATAGACCATTAATTTTAATCTAATATACATACATTAAAAAACTTTTTCAAAGAAAATTAAAACATATTGTATTCTAAGGAATTAATAAAAAATATTAATGCCAGATTCTATTCAAATGACAAATGTAATCTGCAACCAATCCCATAAATCAAACACACACACCTTAATAACATGGAAAACATCAAAATGAAAAAAATACCAACTTTATAAATCTTATTTGATCTAGAAAACCATGAATAAATTATTTACCATGTATAAAATTATCAATTAAATTTTATATGACACAAATAATTCATAAATCATCATTTTCAATATAATTTAAAATTTAATATAAAATAAAATCATTATAAAAAATGAAGAGCATAAAAATTATTAAAAACAATTGAACAAACACATACAGGTAATATATAACATGTTTTTATAGAGTGTGAATGTGTTCAGAATGCTAATAAATCAATATTTACTCAAATAGATGGAAATAAAAAAACCATAATTAATGGGATGAATCAATGTATTCTTAAATGAAATATTTAAGGAATAGATCATAAGAGAGACCATAATGTATATAAAGAAGAAAAATCTATTAATATTAGATAAATAAACAGATAGATTTTGAACAATATAGACACTATGGTAAGATAAAAAGTATGAAATTTGAAGAAATCAAGATAAAAAAGGAATATAATGAGAAAGGATCCATTACATTGTGTTTTTATGAATAAACCATCAATAATATATCATGGATGGAGAAGGGGGGAGAAAAAATTGTTTGGAAGACATTCTAGGGTGAACCCTTGAATATGTGTATGAAATGAAAAATATCCTTAATTAAAAAAGCACAGGTAAAGACAAAATATCCTCCACATGATCACGTCATAGTATTTACTCACATGGCTTACGAAACCATAGAGTACTCTTGTGATCACTACTATAAAAAACTACCATATCTCGTACAATATACATGAACGGTTTAACAAACCATGTGGATAACTAAGGGGACTAGATAATGATTTAATAATTTTAAAAATTACAAAATGATATACTAAAAAATAAATAAATAATTTAATATTTGAATAATAAAAAAAGGTGGAATTATGAGTATCATAATTTTTCCACCATGCCACATTCTTCTCCCAGAATTTCATTATCCACTAGGAATGGTGGAATACCATGACTACATCTCCTAAAAAAATGACCAGATATCCATATGACATAAAAAAATAAAAATGATATTAATTAAAAATTTATCCCTAAATAAATTTTCTATTTATATTAAATGTCCCCCCTACAAACATTGTTCAAAAAATCAAAATATAAATTCTTCACTAAGAAGATCAATGAATAAAATAAATATTAAAGAATAAAGAAAAAAAGAAATTATTTTAGTCGAAACCATTTATATACAATAGAAATTGGAATGTACAATACTATTATCATCATTGGATTAAAAAATACCAATACATATACCATGACTCATAAGAAATCCAAAAATTCCACACCAAGATAGAGAATAAATATACCATCAATAACTATAGAAAATAGAATTACAGTAGATCTAAGACAAATTTCATGCACGAATCTAGATAAACATGGAGGAAAAATATACTTGGATAAGGTTTCACATTGAGATATGTTACAAGTATCCCCACTATTGTTAATCAAACTAGTGATTGAGAAAAAGATATGGAACAACCCACTAATGTCACTTACACCCAAATCACAATAAAATCATCAAAACCACAGGAAAATAGAATGAATATTAGATTTAAAAGATTTATTACATTAAAAACAAGTACGGATTATTTCCACATAAAATAAAATTAATTACCATAATAAAAGAGAGTTAACCTCATCGACTAAAAGAAACTTATAACTAGACCAAAATAAACACCACCTTATATCACCTCTAGGTTTTAGTTTGAATATGTGTCTAATAATTCAACTAAAAATAAAACATATAGATTCATTGAGGGTGAACAAAATAAGAAACAATTATTATAGGTCCAGGGATCTATTGAATAAGAGGTCAAATGAATCCTAGATTTAAAACACCTGAAACACCCACACTAGATTCCTCTCCACCATATTGGTTATAGTCATTTGGGTAGATAGCTATATAATGTCATCATCTACATACTTAGGCATCTTCAAATTATGATCCACACTTTTTGGATCTCCATCACCAATACCAATTGGGATTGACGAATCATATGTTATAGGTTACCCATATTAAGTCACATCAACGATGATGGTCTTCATGACCATTTATACATATATAGTTATGAAATAATGAAATGATATAGAACTAAAATAAAAAATAAGGACTTTTACTATAAATCAATCCTTCATTGAATCATCAGTGGTCATATTTTTGGGGAAATACACCATTTTTGAAATACATTTAAAATATTCTTTAACTAATTAGTAACCTTTATTAATTCCCAAGAATAATATTTTTTAATCAACCTTCACATAATATGGTTAATTCCACTTGGTAAAAAGTATCATAAATCAGTCCTAATACATTCCTTAAATTAGATGAGAAATAATTAAGGTCTTTCATAATTTGAGACTCAGACCATATAATAACAATGTGATAGACATTACACTCAAGGTTTCAAGAGTACCAAAGGAATTAATGATTTTTTTAACCATACTCAGCCACTATATCCCATCTTTAGGGAATTTATCACTTGAAAACACAGATGTACAAATAATTAGGAACATTTTTACATATCGAAAACAAATGAAGATTATACCACTAGAACACCATAAATAGTTTGGGGAGAGTTACATACATGGAACATCAATCATGGTTCATCAAAATAACTACCTAAACCATTCCCATAATTTATTTTCGTTGATTTTTTTTTGGGATCTTATTCAAAAATATCACAAATAAAAGCATTCATTAAATAAATCAAAAAACCTATACAAGGGATGTAATTTTTTAAATTAAATAAATTAGGATTAGAAAATCATGTTTTATAGTTTTAACGAAATATATTTGAAAAACATTCATGGTACATTCAAAAAAATTGAAGTCATACTAAACCAAAAACCATTCCATTTACTAAAATAATCCATAATGACATCAAAAAACTCACAAGACTATCCCGTAGTACCAATAAATTGATTTTAGATGTTGTTAGAACATTAATTCATGAATTTAAAATATAAATAAACCAAATATTAAAACCATAAAAATTATTGTAATTACTTATATAAAATTAAAAATAATAATTATTGATGTTTAAAATATAAGATGAGTGAAAAAATTAAATTTCCAATCATTTACGATAATTCTTTTTTTTGGACAAATAGTTTTTCATATGGTACACCAACTATGTTAGTGCCACTAGAATTCCACCAAAATCAATTGTCATGTCATGTTTATGGTTTGATATATAGTACACCATAATCGTGTTTCCCTATATATCCTCCAAATTTTACCTCAGGAAATGGAATTCCTCATAATATCTCTCGGGTAATCTATAAAACATAGAGTAATAAAAAATCAAATAAAAAAGTCTCCAAAAAATAATTTATAAAACTAAAATTAAACTAGATCTCCAAAACATATAGGGTAACCTGAGGATCGGTAAAAAAACATTATAACCACACCGTTAATATAATCAACCTTTTAGGATCCAATGTTCTTATTTATAATCTATAAATAATCCCCAACTAAAAAGGTGGATCTAGAACTATTTCATAATATACCATCCATAGATTACCCAACCCATCACCCTGATTACTCTACCCAGGGTTTGAAGCATGTTCTTGATTGCCACATGTTGGTGAAAAGTGTAAATTGAGTCAAATTTAACAATTCGGGAATGTTTTCACCCCTTGAAATCATAAGAACTACACTACTGATCCAAAATATAAGTCCATTATTATATTTCCATAACATAGAAATCCATTCACATAAAAAAATTGACAAAATAAACATAATACATTCAATAAATATATTAAAAAACATAAATAATCAAAGAACATTCCTACAAATACATTACCCAAAAAAATAAAATCCATACATATAAAGTATTAAATCCAAAACAGAGACTAAAACTATGAATAAGGTCAAGCATAAAAATACATGAAATATACTAAACAATCACAAGATCCATTAAACAACATACACCATGTAAATCCAAGTCACCATCTTGTAACAACACCCACCAACATTATAAAATGGAATGGTAGTAATACCACATGAAAGTCATGAAATTGTCACCTATATTAGACATGGATCCTAAATACCCACTGATGTGAGTATGTAGGGTATAATACAAAACCCATTTGTATACCACCAAGATTCCATCGCATTCCTTTTTATAAGAGAAACTAATAATTCAAATTTAAAAATAAATATAAAGAAATAGGTTCTCATTTCATTTCAATGGTTCTGAAATCAACTACGCTTCAGATAAAACTTTAATGAAATTCCTTACCTTTAAAAATCCCAAAAAACCCATCTATTATTTTGAATACATCACCCATAAAACTAATTCATTTAAATATTTTTTTTAAAAAATTCATGGTTTTTTCATAAATAAATAGAATTTGAGAACAAGGTATCAAATTTTCCATTAAAAACATTACACACATACAAATAAAAAATTAAAAAAAATATTGGGGAAAGAATTATTAAATGTGATTCCAGGTAATGTAATTAAATAATAGAAAAAATTACACATAGAAAAATCATATAACATCTAGGATGGACAATGAGAGGTTTAAAATATCAAAATCATTATCAATACAAGAAATAAGATACAATCGTGCACAATATACCATGAAAGTCTAGGATCCGGTCAAAACCGGTCCCAAGAAAAAAATTATTAAGAAAAGAAAAAACAGTGTCAGGAAACACAAAGAGTATTACAAGACCGAGAGTGAAAAAGAGCATGAATATCTGCATCCACCAGTGAAGAGTAGTAATCAAGGATCGTGAACAACCATACCATATCCATCGCCCTGATTTCCTTCTTGGACAGAGTATATTCTACCTGATTGACATCTTGAAAAGCATGTGAGACAATCAAGTTTATGCGACTAACCTGATTGAGGCATTCAACCCAATTTAGAAGTATCCGCCAAGGCACATTCCATGTTCTTGTTTTTTTGGGCTTGAACCGCAAGTTGGTAATCTGATTCAATCCATATCATGTTGAAATTATATAAATTATCATACCTGATAGCATGAACAATCGCCCATAACTCAGCTTCAAAAGAAACACCAACGCGAGTGAATTGATAGAAACATCCTTTCACAAATCCATGGTACGTACGAAAAACACCACCGCACCCCGATGAGCCTGGTGCACCAGAAGCATCTCCATCCACATTAACATTGAGCCATGGGCTGATTGGAGGAATCTGGTAAATAAACCTGGTCATTTTTGGCTTCTGAGGCTGCCCAGAAACCCAAAGTGACCGCATAATCTCCTAGTCCGAAATAGTGTTAAACATCGCACCAGATTGCACCTTCGAGGCAGCGAACACCTCTCGATGAATCGCCATCATGCCCGCCCAAATGGGAACCTTTCTGTCTTCAATAGATGCAGCATTCCGAGTAGCCCAGATTGCTGCAATCACCGTCACAACAGCCACCAGGTGAAAACTCTTCACCTGTTCACTACAGCAGAAATCGGACAGCCTTGCAATCAGATCCAGCATCGGTAGATGGTGCACATGCAGCCTGAACAGATCGCCAATGTAATCCCACAACTGCCTGGAATATGCACACTCCACAAACAGGTGCTGGACATATTCTTCAGCACGAATACATAAGTAACATGCTGAAGAAAACATAAAACCAGACTGCTTAAGATGGTCATGAGTGGGTACACAGTTCTTCAAAATTATCCATATAAGAAAAAAGCAAGAGGGCCGAATAAAAGAGTACATGTATTTCTTGAGCCATGAAGGTGAACTACAACAGACCCCACAAGAAAACTGATAGTGATCCCTACTATTAAATTGGCAATTCCTATTATACTTCCATTTGAATGTGTCGCAATCCATAAAAACATAAGCTTGAAATTCCAGCTCCACCTGAGGAGGTATCATGCTATCAAAAAGATTCTTATGAGATACAAATTCAGAAATGGAGAGATTCCCAGTACCATAGGGAATGTCCAAATGACTTGAATTGGCCGATCAAGCCAATTTGTTGTCCAAACAATTGTTGTTAGAGTCACAACAAACCAACCCCTTTGTGTCATTCATGATCTACATGAAGGAGCATTTGAGAGCAGCCAAACAGATATAGCAATGTAAAATGTATAACCATTCATTAACCTGCCTTTAAAGAGGTTAACTAAAAAATCACCCGATTTATCCTTGAATAGTAGACCCCAAGCAAACTTACCAATGAGGCCATAATTAAAATTACTTAGATCCTTGACCCCAAGACTGCCAAATTCAGCAGGCTTGATACACTCCTTCCAAGAAACAATAATGAGCTTGCACTCATGAATTGACCCCATCCAGATAAAGTTTTCGAACAGACTTTGTATCCCCTTAATGAGTCCCCTGGGCCACTGATAAAGAGAGAAGGAGTACACAAATTTAAATGTTATCAATGATTTGACAAGACATATCCTCCCAGACATGGACATCACCTTCCCTTTCCAGTTAGCAAGTTGATTGAGAATACCAGAGATAATCCCCTCCAAATATTTCCCCTTCACCTTTCCCTAGAATAAGGGAACACCAAGGTATTGAAAGGAAAAAAGACCTCTTTTTAACCCCAGGGGATCTAGTTATCCTATTCTGCTTCCTAGTCGTGAAACCATTTCCAAAAACATTGAAGGATTTATCCCATCTTATTGCTTAACTAGCCGCATCCTCATAATGTTTAAAAAGGGCCTTAATAGAGGAAATAGTTTTCCTTGAGGCTTGCCTCAACAACATAATGTCATCAGCATACAACAAATTAGATGGAGAAAATTCATTCATACCATCCCAAATTCTCTTATACATACCCATGTGTGTAAGATCATTAATAAATATGCTAAGATAGTCCCTATCAATAGAAAACAAAAGACCAGAGAGTGGGTCCCCTTGTCGCACACCTCTAGTACACATAGAAAAACCTCTAAGTGTACCATTAATCAAATTAGAAAGCCTTGATGAGCAGAGAACGATGCTAATCAATTTGATAAACTCATTTGAGAAACCATATCTTTTAAGGGCCTCCAAAAGAAAGCTCCATTTAAGTGTGTCAAATGACTTTGAAATATCTATTTACAATTCAAATTTTCCTACTTTCGCTTTCTTTCTCATGAGATTGACACTTTATGAGGTGGTGAAAATTCACTCATGAATATTCCTTCGAGGAACAAAACGAAATTGATTTGCAGTAATCATATCACCAACCACCCAACCCAACCTATTTATAAGGATCTTACTGATCATCTTAGGGATAGTATTGCCCAGATCCACTAGCCTAAAGTCCTTTATGTCAAGAGCTTTTCCTTTCTTAAGTAATATGGAAATAAAGCAGAAGTTCATCCCATATGGAATGTAATAATGTGTGAAAAAGTCTGTGATGTCCAAGGTAAGATCATCCTGCACAACATTCCAGAAATACACAAAAAATTTGTTATTGAACCCATTTGGAACAGGGTCACACTTAACATTTAATGATAAAAGAGCTGTTCGAATTTCCTCCTTGAGAAGGGGGTGACACAAAGCTGGTTGTCATAATCACCAATGCATGAGTTGATATTTCCCACCATTCTATGTGTTTTAACCTATCCATTTTCAGGATACAATCCCATGAAGTACTCTACAACTGCTAGAGTAATCTCATTTTTAGAAGTAAATAAATTTCCATTAATGCTGATTTCTTTATCCCATGTTCATGCTCTTTTCTCCCAATTAAGCCTATTGAAAAACATTGAGTTCCTATCTCTATTCCTTAACCATGTAATATTCAATTGGATTATAATCAACCACTCCTTGATTGTTATAAGATAATCTAATTTTTTATGAGCCATAATATCATCTTAGGAAGGGATATCCTGATGCTGGTTGCAGTTCTGAGTAGATGAGAGCTCCTCCTTGGCAGCCTTGATATCAGAATCAATTTTAGAAGAAGGATTTTTTCTCCATTCCTTAAGACGGTCCTTGAAATATTTCAATTTATCAGCAAACCTCTGGAGAGGACATCCAATCGGTTTAGTCCTCCATGGTTCTAACATCCTTTCCCTGCTTCCATGTTCTATTATCCACCCCCTACTAAACCTAAATGGAGGAGGACCTAACCTTGCAAACTGTGTGTTAATGTCCACCACAATCATGTTATGATCTGAGTGATGTTTAGGGAGTGTAAAGCCAGGGATCCCATTCCAAAAATCCTGATCACTCATCTGGAAAAAACATCTATCAAGCTTTCTAGCTTGCCTCCCACTCTATTTGTATCTACATTAAGTAAACTCAACTCCAGCAATTGGGACATCAACAAAATTACACTAATCAATTCAGATGAAAAAATCAGAAGCATCAATCCTATTGAAATTCCGACTAGTTTTTTCCTCAGGCCTCAAAACTCTGTTAAAGTCTCCCATAAAAATCCATGGATGATCCATTCACCTAGTTGTCACTTTAAGATCCTCCCATAACTCCCTTATCCTGATATAATAATTGGAGGCATAAACAAATGACACTGGAAAAACATAATCATCGAAACTGCAAAATAGCAGAGTACACTGAGACATGTCCATGTAAGATGTAATACAGATGTCCTCATGCCGAAATACCCAAAAATGATCCATACCAATTTCATGCATGTCATGTGACAAAACCTTGTACCCCATGGAATCCCATTTAAAACCCTTATAATTTTCAAAGAGAAACTTTGGTTCAGTAATTCCAAATAGCATAGGCTTATGGGTCATAATGTAATGTCGAAGGTCTTTGGTCGTTCGGTAGTTCCCCAACCCTTGAAAATTCCAGAAAAAGACCTTCATTGTGGATGGGTATTACCCCTTTTCTGGGGTCCACCCTGTGTCACCAAAGGCATTTTGCCTTTCCCTTTTACCCCCTTTCCCTTCTTCCCTGGACCCTGCAGGTTTGCAACAGCTCCAGGCCTGCTGATCAAATCCCCAGCACCCTGCACTACAGCAGTGGAAACATCCCCAGTGTCCCCAATGCATTAAGGTGCCTGAAAAGAGGTTGTAGCCCCTATGCTGGAAGGTTCGGCATGCCCATATGGTCTAGCCACAACATGTCCAGAGTCCTCAACTTTCTGAGGCGCATGCGTAATGACAGCCACTGTGATAGGAGTTACAGCTTGCACAGGTGGACTCACTACAGTAGAATCAGTTTCACTATCAGGAATGGAAACAAATCGATCAAAGGGTTGAGTTTTGTCAACATAATCAGACTGGAATATCCCATTCAAGGGTGTAAATTTATTGTGATCTTTCAGGTGAGAAGGGTCACTGCACATTTGTGGTTTCCTATTGGTAGATTTAGAAGGAAAATTCTGAATGAAATTCCCCCCGGATCAGAGACAACGAAGGCCTCAGCATGTCCACCACCATCGCTAACAGGAGATGAAAAAGGTGTGACAACCTCAACAAACTGAAGTGTGCCATGCGCCATAGAGACATCCTGTGCAGCAGCCGCAACACTGGACACCTGAGAATCCATCGTCAACCCTTCCACATTAAAAATCACCACACCCTCCACTGATTGAGGTATGCCTTGCACTATAGGATTATCATGTGCAACAGTGTCACCAGGGACAACATCACTGGGCACCACAGCGGGCCCTCCCACCACCCCTGTATCCCAGATTGAGCTAGGTTCCTACCCTTCATGAGGCTCAAAAGGATATCCAGAAGCAACCCCTTTTTTCAAAATCTGGTCCAAGTGCACAGCTGAGACAGTCCCCACTATGTATTAAAGAGTGATTCCATGTGAAATAGTAGTTTTGAGACAGTCCTTACTATGTAGTAGAGAGTGATTCCTCTAAATGTGAATAATTTGAACTATGTAGTAGTTTTGTGAGCCTAGAACTTGTCTCCTAACCCACACTAAACTATCATAATTAGAGACATGCCACCAAGACCATGTCATAATAATAAAACTATCCAATGTGGTTTATTAACAAGAACAACACCCATCCCTTGATTCTATACTTACTAGACAGTGATTCCATGTGCAATAGTAAAATAATGTGGTTCATGGTTAAATACATATATGTCCCATGAAAACAAATATTACAGGGAAACATAACACATATCCCAATTCATCCCACACCCATGACCCCCTTTAATAATGATCCCCCTTTACCACTATTATAAGCAAGAATTAAAATCCATTTAATCATTAATGAAAAAAATAATCTACCATAAATAAAAATAATAATTTTCAAGGGGTATCCAATAACCATAGAAATCATTTTTAATCAAGTTCCAAATGGTCCTTTAATTAAAATTTTATATTCATACATTATAAATCATTTTTTATGCCATTATATTATAAAAATAATTCCCAAAAATTCATAAACAATATTGGGGTACCATCATACACTAATAAGAACTAAAATGGCTATTTAATTACATAAATCAAACACAAATCACTATAATAACAAGTAAATTGCCTTATATAAGAAGAATCCCATTTTATAAATAATTATCAATATAGAAAACCATGAATAAATTTTTTATCTTAATGAAAGCCTTCATCGTCATTTTATCAAATACTTACAATGCATATAACACAATTTTCAAAATAATTACCATTAAATTATAAAATTCATATGTTATATCAAATGAAGGTCTAGGAAAATTATATAAAACCTTTAACACATCACATATGAAATATTATAAAAAAATTATGTTTAGTACAAATTAGTCTAAAATAACTTGTGTAAATGATTTACAAAAAAACATTAAATGGAAACACATATCTCAAGTGATGAAACCATGTCTCATTTGATGTAGTCTACTACAATAGGTCACAAGAGGGGCCTAATAGTTCATAGAGACTAAACTCACCATGCAATAGACAATCTAATCCACCGATCCCATTCACCAGGGCCACTTTCTTTAGAGAAATAGGGAGATTTGGATGAAATAAATATAATAAATAATATGAGTATAGTTGATCGATTACCTTGATATTTAATGAATAAATAATCAAGAATAGATCATTGAATATTAAGGGAGGGGATAGAAATTTATAGGAGGACACCCCATCCCCCCCCCCCCCTTCAATGTAGCTTCAATAATGGGGATGAAAGAAAAGAGAATCCCAATTAAAATGAACTGAAAAAGAAAACATTTCCTCTCACTCAGTAGGATACAAGGTTTAATACCAATGTTTATAGAAATATTTTCATGTTGTGTGATTTCAATTATCAAAAATTAAAATTGATTACACAGTTTCCTTACATGGTTTACCAAATCAAGTGTCGTATAAAATAATTAAAAAAAATTGAAAAATCCACTATCAAACACCCAAAACACAAGGAATAATTTTGAATTATAAATATATATATATATATCATTAGGGGTTTTAGGTCCTCTATGCATTGATGGGACTCATGAGATAAATTATCTTAGGTATTTTTTATAATAAGCGACTGTTTATATATAATGTCGTGAAACAAATCCCTGATGGTGTGTTCATTATATCAGGAATTATGAAGTCTGTAACTAAAAAATAATTTATTGTTATCCATGTGATTATTTACATTGTTATATTGTACACTGATATATTAAATTCTCATATTATTAGTTATATTGATTTATTTGATTATTTTTTATTCCTCCCATATTATACAATCCTTCTTCATTCAATGATAATTTTTATTTAACATTACACCTTTCTGAGTTTTTTATCTCACCCTTATTATGTTTCAATTTACCAAGTTTATGAAAAAAATTATTCTGTAAAATATTTCTTGAAAGTTATCATGTGTGTAGAATTATTTTTGGTGTTTTTAAAGATTTATTTCTAAGTATTCAGTTCCGTATTTAGTGGAATAAATTCCAATTGGATGGGAATGATATGGGATTTTTTATTAAAATTATTTTCCTAACTCTCTAAAACCATAACCCTAAAATATTAGGGTTTTATAAGTGACTCAATATTTTTTTATTCTAATAATGTGATGTTATGCTTGGGTTACTTATTTTTATATCAATCCCAATTTACAAAAAATATGTTTTATCACCTTGTATGGAATTGTGGCTCTAGGGAATCATAGTTGGTATCAGTTATGGAAAATTTAGGAGTTTGAGACACTTTTATGGGTTAATATGTTTATAATTGATCATAAGTTAGAAGTCATATATACCCTTATGATGTCTTATGTGATTATATATTAAAGAGATTAATGGTATTTTACAAGATATCTATTTTGTTTTTGGAAGAATAAAATATTAAATTTTAGTTAAACCACTAGGATGGTATGTAATTTTATGTTAAATAAAATTAGTTTATTTTTAAAGAAATATTATTATATTCTATGGAAATTATATGATTATGTTTTGTATTGATTTAAATAAAATCAATTTTCATTGGGGATAAAGGTTATTTATAATTTTAGGAGAATTGTTTCCCATGAAGTTTAGGGTTATGATATATTAAAAAAGATATTAATTAAATTATTACTAAAAATTAGGATTCAAATATATTAGTGGTCAACATTATGATAAATAAATATATAGGTAAAAATCTAAAAATTTTACTGATGTAAATATTTTGTTGTTTATTAGAAATGAAATAAATTCTGGGGTACTACAAGGGGTTACAGACATTGACTCTAATTCACCTAGCGGTAAAACCCCTAAAAATGACGGTTGTAGATTTACTTGATCATCGCTCAGGGTACATAATAGGTCTTAACTGCTCACCATGTTTGAAACTCACATGGTGTGTGGTTTGGTAGATTAAAAAGACCATTATTAACCATTTTATAGGATTTGAATAAAATGTCATTTTGATAATCATTATTAGACTATGAATACCCTCATATCCTTTAATTAGAGAGAAAATTAATATTGTGATGTAGTAACTCATTTAAGTGGTTGAAAAAACACCTAATAATTTTGTATGTGTTTCTATTTAAATAAATACTATATTGAACATCTTGTATCATTTCCAAAGACCAAACTAAAGTAAATTATGATATAATTTTCAATCAAATACCAACATAAATATATTATGATAATAAAATGTTAAATATCTTTATGAAAATTATAATAATAGTAAAACATTATTTAAATAATATTATAGTTACGAAATTATTTTACATATTATTTTTATTTTATATAAAAATAGTAGGTGTTATAGTACCAATTAAATGATTAAATTTAGTATTTAAAAGATAAAAATATGAATTTTTTGTGATTAATTTTTTTATTGTTTGAAAAGAAAAGACATAAAAGAATTATATTTATATAAATTATTTGTTTACATCTTATCAAATTAAATTGGGAACAATTTTTGAGTAATTTAGGAATTTTTTTAATCGATATAATAAATAAATTATCAACCATTTAATTATTTTTTTCATGGAATGTAATAAGAATAAATTCATTTATGCTTAAAATATACATTTTTCTTCAAAATGTTTTTCCCTTAAGGAGTTATTATATTTAAATTATTTTTTAAATTTTTTTAAATTGAATTATCTAAAATGGATTTAAAATTTTAAATCCTTACATCCAAAATAATTTTCAATGTCAATTTCTTCTTTATTCATAAAAATAGTTACCAATCTATAAAAATAAGTCACTAGAGTAATAGTAAAAAATTAGTGTAAAATGTTAAATCACATAGTAAATTTTTAAAATATTATAAAAACATAGATATAAATTTGTTGACGATGGATTTCCAAAGCATAAAATATCTTTTATTTTATAGGTATAAATTTTAGATCCACTTTACATGAATGATCCATCTCTTTTTTTCATTATGAAATTAATTTTTATAATATTGTCACCCCTATCACCAATAAAAGGAACCCATCACCGGCTCAATTCATAACACACAATAAATTACTAGAATGATCAAACTATACAAAAACCCATTCCAAAACTATTTTCCACATCATATAAGTTATTTTCCTAATAATATACCAATCTATCCGGGCTCATGGAGGGGTCTAAAATAAGATATTGAAGAGGCGTGTAATTGTTTTAACAAAATGTTTTCAAGTTTAATTCTTATTAAACATTCTGAAAATATGTTATAACATGCCAATTAAAATAAATAATATTATAATTATACAAGAATTTTATTTTTTTTATTTAATATCCATTATTAACCTCACTCACATAAATTAATAAATTAAAATGTCACATGTGTTATCATCAGATTTCCAACTCCATGATTGATGAGTTTAATTTCTCATAACTTACTAACATTGATGCTTATAAATGATGATTTAAGGATTAAATATTATATTTATGATATTTTTATGTAATATGGAAGATAAATGAAGAATTCTATTTAGAATATTAATAATAAATGGAAATTATAAATTTACGCACCTAAAATGGTAATATTGATACACATTTCTTAATTTGGGTATATATATTCTAAAACCTCATTAACCATACATTTTTTTCTCTATTAATGATAAATAAAAAATAAATCTAACATTATAGATATTATTAAACTATTTTATACTCTTTTGTCCATTGTCAGTATACCGAACAAATTTTGGAAGAGCTAATCCAGCATCCCAATGTGGTAGATGAGAGTTGAAACTAAAAACTAAATATATGAAAAAAGATTATAATTTTTGTATAAAAATTATGTATAGAAATAATTTTTTCTAAATAAATTACTTATTAAATTTATTTTTTTACAGAAATAAGGTTAGACGCAAGCCCCATGTGATTTAGTACTTAAGGTAAGGGTTCTTTATATCAATTTAAATTATATGAGACATGTTTAATATTATGTAATAATTTAAATTTATATAGTGAAAATAATACATTATTTTATCCATATATTATATATGATTTTTTATTAAGATTAATTTCACTTTCATTTAATATCTCCATATTCGGTGCCCTTTGATTCCTACAGTTCAAAATATGTATGATTTTTTGATATATTACTTTATTTAGTTTTGTTATAAACATTAGCTTAGAAAATAATCCTTATAGGTTTGGTTTTTCAATCCTATTGTTATATTATACTGTATTAGCCATTTGATTTTTACACTTTTTAAGTATTCTTTACATTACACTGCTATTTGGTTCACAATTCAACCAAATATTTTCTTGTATGTGAACCTGACTGTATCTCTTATTTACATTATGGAATACCTTTATACTATTTACATATTATTTATATTGTTAACAAAATTCAATTATATCAACATCATGGATTTTATAAGGTTCTTTTTTCTTTCATGTTCTTTACCATGAATTGTAAATAATAATATTAATTATTTCCAGAAATGAATTTTCAAACATTATTTTTAAATGTGCTAAAATAATATTATTATTTAACATTCTCTGCATGAAATATTTTCCAAATTGTATATATTTTATTAATTATAAATATTTAGTTCCATTTTTCCATTGTTTTTTAAAGAAACAGTTATTCTCGTTTCTCTATTAGTTTATTTTTTATAAATAAATACTAATTTTTTAGAATAATAAATAATGGCACTTCATTATAAATCTATTTATTTTTATCTTATACTCCACATTTTTTATTTTTGAGATCATATATTGTCATGTTTTAAATATTTGTAATTATTTTGAAATTACGGTTTTCAATGTCCAATTTCTATAACTATGATTTTTTTTAAGTTTCAAAGTAGTTTTTTATAACCATATTACGAAAGCTTAATGAAAATTCTTTTTAAAATTGAACATACGTTTTCTTCTAAAACCCTAAAATGTATATCTATTTGGTAGTTACATTCCATGAATTAACCTTTAAAGAATATTATGAATGTATTTTTTATACCTCACTATGATCATAAGGGTTTTGTTCTATAACACTCTTCACCTCTTTCTTAAAAATTATTTTATCCTTCATGTCCATATCCTTTAATTTCGTGGATATATTAAATATCCCATACACTATTTATAAATTTTTTTCCAGTATTGACTTACCTATATACCCATTACTTTACACAATCTCATATTGAATGTAGATTGCACATAATAATATATCATGTATCCACTAGGTAATTATTTCAAATCGATAGTCCTATTATTTTAATAATGGTTTTTATTCATTATTAATGCTTATTGGATAGGTATTGTATTGTTTATTAATTGTATAATATGATTAATACCTTTTATTTAATTATTTATGAGTGGTTTATATAATAATATAGGCCCTCAATAAATAAATAGGTATCATGAGACTTAATATCTTGTGTATTTGGGGTAAATCATAATTATTATATATGATTTCTTAGTATTATAAATTGATGGAATATTAATGATTTCATGAATTGTAAATTTAATTAATATGATTTTTTTTTATTTTTATCCATGTGATAGTTTAAATTGTTATTTAATCTAGGGATATCTTACATGATCCTAATATAAATTGTATGGATGTATTTGATTATTATATAGTCCTACCAAATTATTTGTTCCTTGTTCATTCTCTGAATGCATATGTCATACAATAGTTTTTAAGTATCATTTGAGACCACTACTATTATGTTACCATTTATCAATATTTTAAGAAGATTATTTAGTGTGATATATCTATAGGGGTATCATTTGTATTGAATTTTTTTGGAGGTGATGAAAATCCATTGTTAAAAAAATATTCCATGGTTTATTTGAAAAATGATCATTTTATGATAAATATTCATGTTTTCTTGTTAATGTTTATTCCTTGAACTCTAAAACTCTAAACAAAATATTTATTGAGTTCATATGTGACCCAATATGTGTTGTTGATATATTAATTAACGATGATAAGGTTTGGTTCACTTCAATTGGTATTATAACTCCTTTATAAAAAAATTATTTTTATTATATAATTTTGGAGAGTGGGTCTAGGGCATCACAAGTATAATATTTGAGGTCCTCACAACTAGTTGGCCAATAGTATGACAGATTTTTGACATATTATATGTTTAATATTGAAAATAAATATCATCAACATGACTAACACATTTTAATCATGTATCAATATCATCTAATTACCTAAACCCATTTATATACTCCTATACCAGGTGTCCGTTATAATCGATCCTTCTAGTTGGAAATTAATTTTCACATATGGTTTCAAATTAATGATGTATCTATAAAAAAATATAATAAAAAATAGTTAACTATATATGTAATGAAATGGATAGAATGGTTTACTCAAGAATAAAACCTATATATAATATACCATTAAATTATATAAATCTGATGATAATTTATGGGAACTTATAGTTTATTTTCATTGACTATAATTCATTGTAAAATGCATCCTGATAGTAAAACAATTATAGGGAGAACATCATATCAATATGGAAGAAAATATGTAACAATTTTTCCTAAGTTGTTTCATTTTTATTAGTTGTATATATGTTTGTAAAAATTTGATGTATAATGTAAAAAACGTCCATTATATCTTCATTTTCATTTTTAGGTCACAATTTATAATATTCATATCGTAGTAACTACTCTACAAAAATATGTGAATATTGACTTTTCCAAAAATAATACATACAATGCTTTAACATAACACATCCATAAATGTAACTTAACTACCCCGTAATAAATTTTTATTTTTTATGTATTATACATACATATATAAATATATATATAAGGAACTTAGTGTGACATTAATCTAATAGGGTGTGTCGTATGTTGCGTATATACAAGAACAATTAAAACTCATTATCTTCAAAGCATCACTTGCACATAATGGATATTGGCCTCTCAACATTAAAGGTTTATTTTTTATTCACATTAAGTAGAAATTATTTATATTTCGTGATATATTTCTATGTATGTGAATAATGGTAATATAGTAATGAAAATTTACTTCAGTAGATATACAGGGCTAGTCCATGCATAATTCTACCTAAATCGTGTTTGTTTACCCAAAATCACAATACACACTACCTCCCAAGATTTGTGTGATGTCACCTCTATTCCTTGGATAAATACATTGAATTTTAAGGGAGAGATAATTAAATCATAAGGGAAAATCCCTCTAACAATCCTTCTCTGGATCTTTACTAGTGAAAATATCAACTATTCCTCATCCTTTGCTTACTTCTCGAGGACGGATCCACACACAGTGTATGGACATATAGGTCCTTTCATTAGAAACATTGAATGCATCTATAAAGAAGGTAAATTCTTTGAATTATTTCTTCTAGGATTTTTTTCAGATTTATGAGTATTCCTTGATACACCAGATTATTTTCCTAAAATCTATTGAACAGATTATATTTTTTGTTGGCACATAAATTACCTTCTTCTATATATTTCTAGAATAATTATGGGAAAAAATATTTTTTATGAACAACAAAACTATTTCTCTACATTGGAAATATATGAAAAAATAACTATACTTCAACTTCATATCCCCTTGTTTTTAGAAACACCTTCTCCTTCCTCTGAATAAATATCTATAATATTATATTTATTCAGTTTTTTTCTTTAGAGTTCTATCTCTCCCATGATTCTAAGGATATTTCTATGGGTGGAGTGTCCCCATTATTATTCTATTAGGGTGTCTCATGTTAGGATGACATTGTAATTTTATACCATAATTATCTCATATAATGTAAACTTCCATATTAAGATTCATAAATGAATCTTAAATACTCCATATGTCTTAAAAATGTCCGTGGTGCATAACTACATTGTTTATTATCACATATAAAATGTATAACTACCCAAGAATATATCTATAATTTTTGAAATTTTTTCACATCTATAAATATAGAAAACTAGTGAATACCACTATGATTATAAGTCAAATAAATGCCTCTTAAATTATACACACTACTCAAGTATGGAATTATGATATGGTAAAGAGATAAATTCCTATAATAATTTTCCTCAAGAACATCTCCATATACCAGCTTGAACTTCATAATAGTATAGAAAACCAAACCTTCACTTCATTGTAATCATGGTCTAATGATTTTAATCTCTTTTAGGAACATGATCATAAAACAACTGTTAAATGTGTTTGACCCCTAAAATATGAATAAATATACTTATTTTTTACATTATCAGGAAGATATATATCTCATAATCTCCTCCCACAATCTCACATTGTCTAAATTTCTAAATTCCAAAATCCAATTTGTTGCATAGTTGAATCCACATAATTGTTTTGCCAATATATATAATTTTCTCAAATCATAATTTTTAACATATAGATGATTCACAAAAAAGTTAATGCCTTGTGTAAAATTTTCTCACATAGCCATTTTGTCCATGTTTTCGATTCACCTTTTCCCAATACAGTTGATTTCATCCATATAATACTATTCCAGAAAATTAACTTTTGGAATGTTTTTTGCATAAATATGAACATCAACACTGTTAAAATGAAATTTAAAAAATAACATGAACCTTCTATTACCATAATTATGGAATTAATGTCTCTATAATAATTCTTCATTTATTTTCTACTTGGTTCACACTTTGTGAATGACTAATCTCCCAAGTAACAATTCAACACATTGGTCATATTTAACATGTAAAGTAAGTAATAGTATTTTTTAAAAAATACAACATGATTAATTTATATTCCTACGCATATATTTTTCATCAATATTGACCAAAAATTAAGACCAAACTTGTTCTGCATCACCAAATCCATTAACAATAAATCCAACATCAATCCTTTGGTATTTCCCATAATCTCCTTATTTGAATTTTATTGATGGTACAACATAATTTTAATCCCCCTTATTCAATTAATATAAGTAATTATAGACCAAACCTAATGATATATTATTATCACCAAATAATATTTCTTCTTCTACACCTCCCATTCAATGAAATAAAAAGGTCATTTTGAATTCAAAAAGAATTTCCAAAATGTAGGGATGTACTTTTCTTCCTTCTTTTATTTTATGGAGGGGACATCATGTTCAAATAAACCACCCTTAATGTTTGGAAATATTCTAGGAAATCTAAAATACCCTATTTTGATATCATCTTTACTCTCCCTTGGGAAAATATTCCCCATCTATTTCATTATAGCTTCATTTTGTTGCACAAACCACATGTCGATTAGTTTAATCCATCAAAACTAGATAGCACACATGCTAATCACCTTTTTTATTTTATTTTATCATTAAAATAACTTAGTGAATTTAATTTGTTTCACTAAATATTTCAATAAACACTATTAGGATACTAATATGGTCCTTGGTGTAGGAAGAAAAGTATTCTTATAAACAACAATACGACTAACAATGTCACTGATGAGTATCACGAAACACACAAAATATATTTTAATTTTCTCTTTGAAAACATAACTTGTTATCTCTATTCCTTCACACCAAACCATTAGGGCATAACATTAATGTTCCTGGTGTTGAGAAACATACCACATGGTGATGTAATTTATAATACTTGAAAAACATTTAATACCACATATTAGAGGATTCGTTCGGGTAGAAATAATTAAATCATTTGATCTTTAGGATTTTCATAACTTCATAATTTTTTAGAAATATAATTAAAAATAATTTGTTTTCATGTTCCTCACAAATCCCCTATACATGTTTGGTCTTCACACTATTGTTAATATAACTTAATGATGTAAAACATATGTATACCATTTATTCAAAGTCTCCTTCCAATTTAGAATAATTTTGATTTCTATCCAACATAAAGTGATAGAAACACTATAACCAAATTTAATAAGAACAAATATAAAATATAATGATCATTTCTATGGTTTCAAATATTTTAAAAACATTAAATTATATTATGAGCATTGATTAAAAAATACAACCAGAAATAATGTTTTTTAAATACTAACGAGGCCATAATTCCTTGTTTTTCATCTCTAAAATTCTCTACAAATATAATCTTCAGTCATGATACCAATTTAAATAATTAAAAATTTATATAGCTTAGAAACATAAATAAAATATATATTTTCATCCACATGTCTTCTTATCTATATTTTCATTCACCTACATCAACTCTTTCTTTTGTATTATAATCATTCATGTACTCTTTAATCATAATCACCCCATGGATCGTATCTCCCAATTAATTATACACATCTTCAAAAATAGTTAGAAATAATGAATAATTTGGGGAGTGGGGTACCTCAATGTTCCTCTGGATTTGGAATACGGTTTCCCAATATGATATAATCCATTACCATCTACCTTTCCTTTTAACTTTATTAGATTTTTTTCAAATGAACTCAATCACAACTCTAAGTTCATAATCATCACTTGATGTCAGATAAATATTCCTCATGCCAATGGATCTCTATTAAATACTACCATATTCAAAGTTATTTTATTGGATGTTAACATTGCCATCCATCTACATCATGAACATTTCCATAATTGTGTAATAAATCACACTTGAAAAATTATCTTCATGGGTGTCATCAATAGTTGATCTCACAATTTCCTTTTTTCTATTAGGTATTATACTATTTAATCTTAGTGGTTTTTATTGTAAATATATTGAAATTTTCATCCCTGTTATCCAAAACTTGTATATTGTAATATATGTTAATTGGTGGATTCGACATCACATTTTATTCCACCTTTTTCATATATTCAAAAAACTATTTTTTTCAGTTTTCCATTACTTATCTATTTGTGATATTTTTTTAGTGATCATATATTTGTTCTTGATACACAATTTGTTTAATATTTTTCTCATTCTACAATAAATGTAATTTTTTTGTTTAATAGGTCCACTTCTTTGATAATGAATCTCATTATAAGTCTTATGAGTTGACTGTATATGTATGGATTCTTTAATCTTCCATGAATTTATTCGATTAAAATACCATTAAATATGATCAAGGTTAGAATAATGAAACATCTAGGAAAGGAATCATACAAAAAAAATTTCTATCCTTGTTTGAGATATACGTTTTGTTAGATTTCTCCTCACTTATTTGGGCCTGTCAGCTTTAAATCATATATCCATTATGTATCCATATCATCCATAATAAAATAAATTTTTAACCTCTAATTATTTAACCCCACTTATAGTTTTTCAAAGAATAACACATTAATTCTAGATATCATATCTATAATTCTCTTCTATACTTCACAATTGGATATGATAGTTTGAGGGATCTTTACCTTCTCACTTATTCATTTCATCCACTCTTCATGGTTTCTTATTTAAATATAATTTTCCACACATTCCACACAACATTATAATATCTAAGAGGAAATATATCATATCCCGTTTCCATTCATTATATTGGTTTCTTAGGGGTGGAACACATTCCTTTAATCCCATCTCTATATCAATTTGAATTCTGATGTCTTTGAAAATATCTTAAATAATATTTATTTTTTCTTCATCTACACTCTAATTTTTTATCTGATGAATATAATTCCCACTTCCTCATTCTTTAATCATTTTATTATATGGATAAATATTTAATCATTAAAGAGTATATTGTGTGCATGATACTTCATCACTATTTATTATCATTAGAAAAATTAAATGGAATATAAAATTTATTTTTTTCCATTTCATCACCACATGTAATAACCCGGATCTTTCTCCGGACCTTAATTTTCAAAATTCAAATGTTGAATTATTCTAGGAGATTTTAGTGGCTCAATTCATGTGTTTTTCAAATATCCACTTTCTTCATCAGCATGTCATTGTGTAGGCATGTCATTGTGCCGACGTGTCTGTGAATCAGCGATTAAGATTTTTTAGCATTGGTGATTCAAGGGCCTCAGCATCAGCAGATCAAGGGTGTATGTGTCGGTAGGTTAGGGTGTCGGTAGGTTAGGGCATCATTAGATCTGGGAATGGATAGGTCATGGAATCGGTAGCTCAGCATCTGTATCTCAACCTCACTGAATCAACCATCGATGACTCATTTTTATCGTTTCCCATTTTTCTAGTTTCACCCATGTTGCGTTATTTTCTCCATTTAAAGTTAATCTATCAACTCAAAGATTTTTATTGGTCTATATCCATTGTTTCCATGGGAAATTAATAAATCTTGATTAATAAAAACATGTTAAACCTCTAACCCTCATGGTCACACGACGATCCAACTTTTACGTACATCGAAATAGTCTCCATGATTTTATGATCTGGACTCTTCTTAAGTCGAGATCCTTATTCTATCATCATTTTCATTTCTATTGATGTTCCTGGAGACTTCCTCCCGAGATGAGTCATGCACCCATAATAGAGCCCTTCCTGCTCAACCTTGGAGTTCTTCCTACAAGTAATGGAATCCCCTATTATTGCCGCATGAAGGAACATTGATCTTTGATCATCCAAGTAGGGTTTTAATTTTTCATATCTTTAATTGTACAACATCTGGGGTGGGCATGTTGAGGGTTCCTTATGAGGAATGACTGGATACTCTTCTAAAAGTGATAATTATATAAGTTTCTAGTATGAGCAAAAGATAACTTGTTAAAAAAAATAATGGGAAGGGTGTGGTTCGATGTTGGCTTCCTATTTTATTTTTTATATTTGATAATTTTCTGGTTGTTTTGGATCAATTCCTTCTCAAAATAATGGTCATTGGAGGCCTTTTTAGGTGCATGGGTGGTGATCTATTTCATTGTGATGTTTTTCTGTACAGATGTATCATAAATCTGATTAATCACAAACCATCTGTTAAATAAATAGATTCCCTAGGATCAAACCTAATTTGTGATCACCCAAGTTATATTCAAGTGAAATTAAATAGCCAATGTTTGTTAAATTTTAAAACGCATGGTTTGATAGTTGTGGTTATGTGTTGTGTGTTCTGATTGGGGTTTTGTGGGATTAGTATGTGGGGTGGTATGGAGGGAGTGTATCGGTGTCTCGTTCCGAGAGATTGATTGATTGTGGAATGGATGAACATGTATGCATCTGAACTGCCTTTATGTTGTGTTTTGGTCATGAAGAGACATCGAAAAGTGGGACTAAAATGTGGTTATTGACTCGTTATGCTGTTGGACTGCATGGGGATTACTTTGGGTATAAAAGATGCATGGATGGTTTGTGGGTGATGAAATGGGTGGTTTCATATTGAATAATGATAAATGGCAGGAGTGTATAGGGGATGTACAGTGGCATTGCGAATTCTAGATTTGTGTTGTTCTGTAGTGAGACTATAGTTTGGTTTCGTTTATTTCTTGGTGTCTTTAAAGTTGTTAGTTTCCTATTTCTGATAGAATAATTTAATGTGAATCCCCTTAAATAAATAAATAGAAGTTGAAAAAATTGGGTTGGTTTTATGCTTGGTAGTGGTTTTTATATGTTTGTTCATATATGGGTATAAGAAAAAGCGGTTCTGGTGTGGGATTGTTGTATGTAAATTTGAAACCCATAGGTGGGGGATGAGTGTTTGATTACCTATATATATATATATTATTTACTTGTGATTTTTATATGCACCCCATCCTTGTTGGGTTGCAGGTGTTGAACACCTCCATTTCATTGGGGATGGTGTCATTCCAACCGTCCTAGATGGATGATGGATGGCTGGTTACTGATGTTCTTCCTCATACCCTATTTGAATCTTGTCTCTCAGGAATATCTAGGTTGATTTTAATGGATCAAGGCTTACCATATTCAAATATTCCTAATGAAAAGGTTTGTTCTGAACTAGGGGCTCGTGTGTTTACAGGATATGTATGTTTTCCCATGTACATTTAAAATGATGCCCTGGTGTCCTCGGGCATGGCGTGTCATTGTTAAGGCCTAGGTGTCTTTGGGTGTGGTAGTGAATATTGTGGAAAAGGATTCTATGGGTGTGGTTGTGTGCATTTTGGGGCCCAACTGTGTGTGGGTAGGTTGTGGCAGTGGGGCTCCATGCGAGAAGTGTGGCAACCTCAAGACATTAGATCATTATTAATGAGTAGTTACTCAGTGGGAAAGTGGTTCAGGGTACCCAAATTTTTAAGTGCTTATAATATTACTTTACTTGAATTTTGTTACTTAGGTGAGTGTTCCATGGTGAGGTTGGGATAATTAGTATTCCTTTGTAGTTGCTTGATGTTCTACTATTTTCTCATAGGGTCAATAGTATTTTTCCTCATTTGTGAACATGTAGATTTATTTTTCCCTAATGGGTATTCTTGTATGCACACCCTATGTATGTAAAACCGTTTTCTTATTTCGAATAGTAATTTGGGGATTGGTTGGACATTACTTTCTCATGCATTGGGATCGTTAATGTTTTTTCTTAGTTTCTTTTCATTATTACATTGTTTGGGAGTTCTCTCTTACTTTGTATCAACTTTACTTTTTAACATGAATGTGGGAATGTATTCTCGGCTTTAATTTTACCCTTAGATATTGTTGTTTCTAGGATTTACCATATTATCTCTCTATCGTTTTCAATAAAAAGGGAAATTATTTCAATTTGTGTGAGATTACAGACCCTTGGTTCTAGTCACCACTCTCGGGCCTACAAATGGTGGGTCTCGGGGTGGGGGTGACTATATCTCTCCTTCATTTTGGGGAAGGATGGTGAGGGCACATTTCCATCCCTTCCTTCACCTTGAAGAAGGTGCGTCATTAAATAATGATATATGAGATGATTGTTGATAGATATGATGGAGTTCAGGGTTAGCCACAGTGAGGACGACATGGGATGGTAGGGAAGCAGTATTAGGAAATCATGGTGTGTCATGTAGGCCTAGGAATACTGTCTAGGAAACAGGATTTTAGGACACCCCATGATCGGATGCAAGGACTCTGGACCAACTAAACGACCAAGCGATGCTATTATGATTGCAAGGTAGAGACCCAACGAAAGGTAAATGCATCATAATGACCTATATTCTTGTGTTTCTAGGTTTTTTTTGGAATTTAGAATAAATAAAGATTTCAGGAAAACAATAAATTTCCTTACTCAGTCTTAGGAATTAGTTGCTTCTCTTTTAATCTATGTAACCTAGACATCATCCACATGTGGTACAAGTAGTCAAGGCTCAACAGGCTGATCTAGTTCACTAGCAGAGGGCCGATTGAGAGGAGTAGGATGACCAATGGAGGAATATGATTTGTTCCATCTATTGGAAGACCTTGGGAATGTATGAGGGTAGAATCTCGGACATGGAGATGGAGAGCTGTCTAGAGGATCTGGTGATTGCTTTCAGCTTGATTCGAGATCCTACAGAGTATTGGGTTCCTCTGGCAGTGATAGAGATGTGAGGATCAGCACATTTGTGGTGAATGCTTCACCTCATGGAGGTGAAGGAGACTGTTGTCTCGTGGAATGACTTTAAAAAGATGTACCCACCAAATTTCATTTCCTCCATGAAGAATGTTGAGAAGAGGCAGAATATTATCTCCCTTAACCAAGGGAGTATGCGGGTAAGGGATTTGGGGATCATGTTCAAGGATGTCTTTGATTTCTCTCTGGATCTCTTTCTAGATGAGGAGTCATGACAAGAAACTTAGAGGAGGCACTCTTACCTACTCTTAAGTATGTTGTTACTCTATTCACTCTACTGACATACATGGAGGTTTAGAAGTAGGGTGAAGTAGTGAAGAGGGTTCACACACTAGGAGGTGTTCCATGAGAGGGGAGATAACCAAGTTTCTCAAAGGGGAAAGCTGTCAGGAGTAGGTCTCTGGCATCCGGGCCTTCCAGGTTTTAGCCAGCTGGAGTAGGTCTTATATGTTCTAGTTCTGATCTCCTAGTCCTCGACCTTTCTCCATGGGCCTAAGATGGAGGTTCTTTATCTGTATCATCTGTGGGAATCTATGGAATCAGTGCCTTATCTGAGTGAAATACAGTGGTCATGGGCAGGTTTAGCACCCACCTCAGCAATAGATGTTTCCATCGGGGCCCCTCCCAGAGAAGGGGCAGCGAGATCCCACTCCACCAAGGTCGAACGGTGCCATAAGAGGGTGATCTAAAGGAACTCCTTAGGTACCTAAACCAGGGTGGGGACATAGAGGTGATCGATAGATGAGGAGAAGAGGGGATGAGCATGCAAAGTTACATGGCACAAATGAGGTATTTCCAGTGAGGCATGAAGTTTTTCGATGTACGATCAGTCTATTTATTACCCTTTCTAGTTACTTGTTTTATATAGGAGCTTCTCACTCATTTTTTTCACCAAAACTAGACCATGCCTTGGTTATAGATGTAGATAGACCTTCCACACCCCTATTGCAAATATTGCCAGTTAGAGGTTAGAAAATCATGCCTGTTTTCTTTCAAGAATGTAGACTGATGTTGGGGCTGCAGCAATCCAGTGGGGATCTCCTTCTGCTACAAATGTTGCCATATGATGTCATATTAGGAATCAACTGGCTATTTTACACAAATGGTATTATCGACGGCTTCTATAGAAGTGTCGTGTTCTCAGATATGGGTGTCCAGCGTATAGAATTAGTTTGTTAGCAGAGTGGCCATGAGGGCATCTAGCGTGTGGTGCCTCATATTTTTTTATCATCTAAGATGTTAGTGGAATAACCAGACTGAGATATGCTAGATGTTCTAGGTATTTTTAGTGAGTTACTGGGTGTCTTCCCTAAATAGGTCGTGACTCTACACCCATAACGTGATGTAGATTTTGAGACAGACTTACAACTCGGTGTCCATATGATTTTGATGGCTCCCTAGGAGATGGTGGCTTTTTAGTTGCAAGGGTTTTGGATTCAGATTGATGACCTGATGAAGAATGGTTTTATCTAACCATCTTTTTCTCCATGGGGTTCTCTAGTATTGTTCTAAAAGAAGGTAGATGGTGGTATCAGGCTGTATATAGACTACTAGAGACTGAATCAGTTGATTGTCAAGAACTGTTACCCCTACCGAGGATCAATGACCTTTTTGACCAGTTAAAGGGAACATATTTGTTCTTTAAGATCGACCTACGGTCTGGATGTCACCAGTTGAGGGTGAAGAAGGGTAAAATCATGAAGAATGCATTCAGGTGCATGTATAGGAACATTGAGTTCGTGGTCATGTCATTCGGTGTTATAAATGCACCATTTGTGTTCATGGGGCTCATGAACTCTATTTTCTATGAGTATCTGGACTAGTTTGTTATCATGTTCATTAATGAAATCTGGATCTACTCAAGGTCAAATGAGGATCACATTGATTATCTAAGGAATAGTAGTGGACACCACCGGATCTATGGGATGTTTTCCAAGTGCATTTTCTAAACATGAGAGGTTCAATTACTTAGACACATGGTGTCCCAACAAGGAATAGTAGTGGGCCTATATAAGGTTAAATATGTTGTTTCTTGGGAATAACCCAAGAATGTTGCAGAGGTCCACAGTTTCTTGGGTCATGCAGGTTACTATCGTAGGTTTGTACCTGGATTTTCTTGAGTTGCAGATCAGTTAAAGTTTTTTACCAGAAAAGATGAGGCTTTCATATAGAGTCGGTAGTGACAAGTAGATTTCAATTATTTGAAAGGAAAGCCGGTGAGCACCGTAGTGCTAAGGTTTCTAGAAGAAGTGGCCACATTTGATGTGTTCTTTGATGCTTCCAATAAATGATTGGTGTGTGTGCTGATGCATTAGTGGGGAGTGATCTCTTATGGGACTAGGTAGCTATATCATCACAAACATAACTATTCCACCCATAACTTGGTACTTGTAGTCGTTGTGTTCACACAAAATTTAAGGTATCATTACCTATTCGGGTAATGCTTATTGGTCTTCACAGATCACAAGATACTGAGGTATATCTTCTCCTAGTGTGACATGAACTTGCAGAAGTGAAGGTGGATGTAATTTATTTATGACAGTGACTTCAAAATCTTTTGACCCTCAATAAAAGGTAATGTGGTGGATGATTCTGTAAGCAATGAATCTAGAGGGATGTATTTCGTGTGTTACCATATGCTTGGAAGGAAATTGAGGAGTTGTATGCCTTACATCTGGGCTTGAGAGTGGAGGAGGGTATAGGATATCTATTTCAGATAACAGTGTAGTATTCCTTCGTATGAAAATTTGAGGAGTCTCAGGGGGGAGACTCAAAGGTTGATGTTATGTTTCATCCTGTTAGCCAGGGTGATGCATTGGAGGTATGGTCAGATGATAGTTATAATCAGATATTGTTTCAGGTAAAGGTGTTTGTCGCAGTGGTGATGCGTAGTGGTGTAATTAATGATTTCCATAACAGACACCTAGTGGTACATCTTGGATTCATCAAGATAAATTGGGGGGGTCTATATGTTAGTTTGTGTTGTCCAGAGTGAAGTGGGAAGTGGTGGAGTTTGTGGAAAGGTGCATAGTGTGTCAGCATGTGAAGGATAAACACCGTGTTCCCAAAAGTCATTTTTATCCCTTGGAAATTCTCTATTGGCAGTGGGTTGACGTCTCGATGTATTTCTTCACAAGAATACCTTCAACTGAGGGAGGTTGTAAAGCCATTTTGGTAGTGGTGGATGGATTGATGAGCTCAGATGACTTATTTATAGGTTAATGAGATGAGCATAGTGGATTCCTTAGTACAGAGGTATATGGGTGAAGCGGTATGGCTATATAGAGTTCTAAGATCCATCATTATGTATCCGAATAAATGCTTTAGTTCATGAGTCTGGAGGGGATTACAGTGTGCTTTCGGCATATAGTTATGCCTCAACACTACATTCCACCCTTATATGGATGGGTAGACATTGAAGTCCATAAAGATATTGGAGGATATTTTGTGATCATATGTTCTAGACATCATGGGATCATGGGTATGGAACTTTCCCCTGGTAGAGTTTGCCAAAAATAATGGCTATCACTCTACCATTAGAATGGAACTACTCAAAGCCTTGTATGAAAGATTTTGTCATTTACCCATGTGATTGATAGAGGTTGGGGAGGATTGTTTTCATGGACCATCAGTGGTATAGAGCATGATCGAGAAGGTTCAACCTGTGCATCAATGGATGCAAGCATCTCAGAATTGGTAGAAGTCATTTTCTGATCAAAGGACAATACCCTTGGTATTCAAGGTTGAGTATAAATTGTTCTTAAAGGTATCCCCTCTACATGGAAAACAATGTTTTTTAGGGGATGTACGATTTCTCCCATGTTCATCAGACCCTTTGATGTGTTGGGATGAGTTATTGGGGTTGAATATCAGCTGGCATTACAGCTATGGTTGGGGATGATCCACAATGCCTTTCATGTCTCTCAACTCTGTCATTTTTTGTATGATGAATCACATGTCCTATACTGGGGATAGTTGGACTTCAAGGAAGATGTTCCACTCATGGAGTGACCAGTTAGAATTGGGGATTGTAAGGTGAAGATTCTTCATGGATTCACCATTCCATTGGTTCATGTATTATGGAGGCATTGTGGACTCAAAGAGATTACCTTGGAATTGGAGGAATAGATGTCTGCCCAGTACCCAGTTCTGTTTTAAATTTTGGTCTTGTGTTTTTTTGTTCCTTTCTTATGATGTAATGTTTGACCTTGCCTATTGGTTGATAAGTTGATTCCACATTATCTTATTTTTTATGAAAAGTCCTGAATATGGGGAATGGAGGACCTGATCCCCAATCAAGATTCATTAATATGGATGTGATTAAACCCATGTGGATGAGTTAGTGATACCGAAAGTATATAGTATCTTGACATGGAGGAAGGGGATATTTAATCCATGTGTTTGTAAAATGTGAATTTTGGTGTTTGTGTGGTTACTTGGGGGATCAGAGTGGTCATATTTCTTTAGTTTTTCAGGAGATATGTGTCGAGGAAGATTCCTTGTATGTTCAAGTTTTTTATCCATATTTATAATAACATATGGTGGTTTACTCCTAAGAGGTATCTCAAGGGATGGTTGTTCGAAATAGTTTTCCTTCAAGGTTAGTTTTGAAATTATCAGGTATGATAATTTTTTGAGAGGTATCTGATGTAATAACATGGAATTTGTCTAGGCCCTTCCTTTTCAAAAATCTAGTATTGAGGTGTTTGGTAGATTTTAATGACTCATTTCTAGATTTTTTTCAAATTTGTTGTTTTTTCCTTAGAAAGATAGTGCATCCGAATGTTAGTACATCAGTGAGTTAGGGGAATCAGCATGGGTGAGTAAGGGGCGTCAACATCAGTAGATCAAGGACATATGTGTCAGTAGGTCAGGGCATCGGTAAGTCAGGGCATCAGTAGATGTGGGCATCGGTATCATAGGGTTTCAGTATATCAGGACGTTAGTAGGTCAGGGCATCATTTGGAAATGGCTTCGATAGATCAACGTCAGTATCTCATCATTGACTACTCACCCATTGGTGAATCATTTCTATTTTTTCTCATTTTTTCCTATTTATCCCCTTTTACTTTTTTATCTCTATTTAATGTTAATATATCAACTCACAGCCATTCGATGGTCTATCTCCACCATTTCTGAGGGGATTTATTAAATCTAAATTAATTCCAACATGTGAAACAACCAAGTCGTGTGCTCAAACTTTTATCTGACATTTAAATACATTCAAATGGTCTCCCATATTTTAGTATCTAGACTTTTCTTAAGAATAAATACTCTCTTACTTATTCCTTTTCGTTTCTCTTGTTTCCCGTAGATACTATCTCCTAATACAAGTCGTGCGCCTATGCTTGATCCCTTCATACTCATCGTCAGAGTTATTCTGGCATGTTTCACTATCCCATGTTCTTGGATTATGAAGTAAATTCTATCCTTGATCATCCATGTATGGATTTTGTTCTTCTCCTCCTTAAATGTGCATCCTTGGGGGGGGAGGGTATGTTAATGATTCATTGTGGGGAATTAGAGGAAAATCATCTTAAAAATGGAATTAAACAAGGATTTAATATGATAATAATATAACTCGTGAAAATAAAATAATGGGTAGGGTGTGGTTTGATATTGGTCACCTATTTTATTTTGTTATCTTTGATTATTTTCTGGCTGTTATGGATGTATTCCTTCTGAAAATTATCGTCGTTGGTTGACTTAGCTTGTGCACAAGGGTGATCTATTTCATTGTGATGTTTTTATGGGTAGTTGTAACATGAAATATGATTAATAAATTACACTTAGTTTACTATAGAGATTCCCCAGGATCAAACATGTTCTATGATCACCCTAGTTATATTTGAGTTTAAATTAAATAACCCATATCATTTAAATTTAAAGATGCTTGGTTTGAAGGTTGTGGTTATGTCTTATGTGTTCTAATTTGGGTTCTGTGGGATTGGTATGTGGGGTGGTACATAGGGTGTTGGTTTCTCAGTTAGGGAGATAGATTTATTGTGGTATGGATGAAATTTTAGGCAGCTGAACTGCATTTCTGTTATGTTGTGTTCTCGAAGCGACGTTGAGCAGTGGGATTACTATGTGGTTATGGACTCATTTTGTAGTAGTACTATATTGGTGAATTTTTTGAGAAGTGGGGAATCATGGTTGGGTTGTGAGAGAAGAAATTGGCTATATCACTATAAAGAATGATATTTGGTAGGAGCTGAACAGGGATGTGTTGTGGGACTGCACAGTCTAGTTTTTTGCTATTGTGTAGTGGGACTGTATTTTTGTTTTTTTGTTGCTTGGTATAGTTATAGATGTTAGTTTCCTAGTAGAGACAGAATAATTTAACGTGAACACCCTGAAATAAACTAATGGAAGTTGAACAAAAAAGGGGGCTGGTTTTATGTTTTCCAGTGGTTGTTATATGGTTTTTCATATAGGGGTAGCAGCAAAAGCAGTGCTATTATGGGACTATTGTTTGTTTGTGTGAAACGCGTAGGTTTGGGCTGAGTGTTTGATTACTTATATATATATTTTATTTCCTTATGTTTTATATACACAACCCACCCTTTGTTGAGAACCATGTTCCAAACACCGCCATTTAATGGGGGAGGGTGTTTTTTCCAACATCCCGGTGGGGGGATGGATGGTTGATTACTGATTTTCATCCTCACACCCTCTTCCAGATCTTTCCACTCAGGCATATCTAGGTGGAATGTAATGGCATGAGGATTACCATTGCCTAAGATTCTTCATGAAAGGCATCGTTTTGGAATAGGGGATCAGGTGTTTGTGGCCCATATATTTTTTCTAAAGTATCTTTGGGATGACTACCAAGTGTCTTCGAGTGTGGTGTGTGATTTATGAGGCCTAGGTGTCTTTGGGATTTTTGGTGGTTGTTATGGCCTAGGTGTCCATAGATGTGTTTTTGTGAAGTTTGAGGCCCATGTGTGTGTGAGTAGGTTGTGTCAATAGGAATGCTTGTGGGAAAAGTGCAGCCTCAAGTTGTTATATCATTAGGAATGAGAAATTTCCCAGTGGGAAAGTGGTATGGGATACCCAAATGTGAATGTGATTATATTATTACTCTACTTAACTTGTGTTACTTATGGTGAGTGTGCATGGGTGAGGTTGGGATGGTTTGTATTCATTGGTAGCTACTTGAGGTTCTATTATTTTCTCATAGTGGAATTAGTATTTTCCCTCACTTTTTTACTAGTAGATTTATTTTTTCGTACTCAGTATACTTGAATGCTCACCAAATATATGTAAAATTGCTTCAGATTTCCCAGATGACTTTGATGACCTCTTTAAATCATATTGTCTTATGCATTGGAATAATTTTTGTTGGTTCTTAATTTCTTTTCCTTGGTCTATTAGTTGGGAGTTTTGTCATACTTTGTATCAGCTTTACTTTTGAACATGCATGTGGGAATGGAGTCATGGCTTAACTTTTACCTCTAGATCTTGGTTTTGCTGGGATTTAGCATCTTATCTCCCAATATTTTTTTTATAAAAGGTATATTCCTTATTTTTTTATGAGATTTCATAACCTTTGTGCGAGTCACCCCTCTGAGTTCTATTGAAGGTGGGACTCTAGGGTCATTGTCTCTCCTTAATCTTGAGGAATGAAGAGAAGTGCACTTTTCCATACCTTCCCTCATCTTGAAGAAGGAGGGTCATGATATTATAACTACTTGATATTTTGACATACAAGGGAGATTCTAAAATTTTACATTCCTTATCCATAAGAGTATCGTAGTCATAGAAAAAATATTGATCAAATTTTACCTCTATTAGAGAACCCAACTTCTAGAATGACGTCCTCTTCCACTTTTTCTTCTTTATTTTTTTTCTAAATCCACTTATCAATTGGATTTTAGTTTTCACTAAGAAAATAATTTAATTTTATCCCCATATCAATGAATAACCTTACATTATTTTCATATGTGTTTAATTATCACACAATTGTCTCATTAAAAGATTTTTTGAAAATATAATAAATTTCCATTACTCTTTTTATCAGTGAACCAGATCACTCTTTGTATAATCAATATAATTGATCGTTATTAAACCACATATTGAGAAACTCGAAGTTAATTATACATAAACTAGATGAACTGATTATTTCCATCTCTGAAATTCATTCCGTCAATGAAACAATGATTTACTATGTATTTTATTGTAAACAGAACTTCATATCTTGTTAGAGGAATAACGCATCCAAAATTTAACATGCCTTTGATAACAATGGTTTGAAAAAAGGGACATATTTTGGGTATATATAGAGAGGGGTTTGATTCTTTTTTCCACTATAAATGATAATTAAAATTCATTATCTTCAATAACTCAAGTTATCTTACTGGATCTTGACCTCTAAACCTTCAGGGTCACATTTTTAGACAATTTAACTAAATATTCTTTAGACTTATTAATATTTTTTTGTTTTCCAGTATTAAGTAAATATAGACATGATTGTTTACATGGTTCACCCGAAAGGGACAATATTGGGATCATGTGACCAATATCATGTTGGTGTAGGAATATCACATGGCTCACTACCTTTAAAGGTTTAGTCTTTTTCACTCTTATGCATGGGATTACTTCATTATAATTATAGTGATAGATCACTATTTTCATATGGATAATACCTCAAAAAATTTTCATATAGACCACCATTAGTAGAATGTACCACCTTATTCTTTATTCCATTGATCACTACTTCAATAAGGATAAAAATAAATCTATGGACATATGGATCCCTCACCAAAAACTTTGAATGAATATTAAATCACGTTATATGATACGGTGTAGTTCTTCCAGGATTATTTTTTACCTATATGGGAATAAATTTATGGATTAACATAATTTCAAAATATTTATAAACACTTTATATTTCTTTGTATTCCTATAAAATACCATCGTATTCTCGTTTCTATAATAATTATAGAATAAAATTTCTTCTCTATAGTCATAGGAAACACAATATTCAAATTTGTAAAGACCATAAATGATTCTTTTTCATCAATCTTTCATCCCCTATTATTGATAAAAACCATCATATTCCTATTAAAAAAATATATTCAATATTATATTTGTTTTATGTTTTTTGATGGATTTCTATATCTATCTCTCCTTATTCTATAGATATTTCTGCAAGTGTGGAGTCTGAAATCATCTTTTAAGAGTTTAACAAAATGACCATTATTAAAAATTATACTTTAAGTAGATATTGATTTTTATTTTGGGTGATGATTTTTAGGTGGATCCAACCATGAAATTTTAAAATTATGGAATTCAGTGTATGACACATAGTTAGCCCACATTGTTATTCTATCCAACAATCAATCCTGAATAAGACATAGAATTCTTCTTAGGGATGTTTTTAATTATTAGTGCATGGTTATATTTACTATTCATACCAACCATTCAAGTTTCTATATGTTCCCAATGAATGAACATGGTCGACACACATATGGGGAAATCATGAAGAAACCATTCAAGTGTCTTTATTTGAAGGAATAATAATTACATTAAAACTATAAATAAAATAAAAACAATAAAACAAAACCTAATATGCCCCTTATCCCCTTCTATATCTCATAAAACTCTACCCAATGGGTGATTACCCTTGCACACATACCACCCCCTTCTAGAAGCCTCAAATCCTCATTGATTTATCCATGTTTTTTATATAATTATCCAAAGTTCTATTGTCCTATTATCCACAACTTTCTTCACACCATTTTTCTCATTTTACTTTCTCTATTGGATGTGAACACATTCCAAATCAAAAACCAAACCATAATTTTGTGATTCTTGGTGATTATTGGTTCATGGGGTTCATAAGGATCATTCAAGACTTGTTCTAGCCTTGGTTATCAAATGTGATGTGTACTATGATAATTATGGGTAATGTTTCATTACATTTTCTATATAGGTAAATTTTTTATTATGATTTTTTGGAATTTTTCACATCTTTTTATAAAGATCCTTGGAAAATTTTGAGATATATCCTATACATAATTGAAGATGGTGACAATGTTTTATTTTTTCTAGCCAATTTCCAAGACATTATTTTGACACTATGCATTATTAGTGATTTAAAAGTGTGTTTTTATTTTTATATAATGTTCATATGGTATGTGAAGTGGTTTTGGTTCATGGAAATGATTTCTCACTAGTTTTATATGTTTAACCTAAACATCTAGAATTGGTTTTCTTTATTGAATCATGTTTCTAAGATTGTTTAAAAAAGCATTATAAAGGTTTAATTTTTCATATATGTGAATTTTACTTGAAAAAATTGAATTTTCCAATGTCTTTTTTGTTATTTAACCTAATTTCAATGAATTTTGGTGTCATGTTCTTTTTTTCATGGAATCCCTAAGGGGTTGTCTAGTCATGTGGATTATTTAATGTGTCTAACACATATACACATATATTGGAATATATATATACAAAATATTTTTACATATTCACTCATGGTGGTGTGAATATGTACATTAAGAGAAGGGGTTATTATATATTTGAATATGATAAAATTACTGTATGTTTAATGAAATGTATTTCATCTTATAGGCTTTGTAGAATAGTGGTTTCTTAAGAGATAAGTAAATCCATTTTTAAATGATGGGTATCAGTGGAAAAATTGCGGTTTGTACTTAGAAATGAAGAAACTATTTTATATCTTGGACCATGTATTAGAAATGTGAAGTGTTCTAATTGTTTAAAATGTGATGTAGTACTAATAAGATTCTTATTTATTATTTATATAACTTGTAATTAGTTTTCACTTAATAAGGGGGTTCAAAGGTGAGAATGTGATGGTTTTTTTAAAATAATATGATATGTATTTATATGATATATTGATAAAACTGTCCTCTATTTCTAGATTATTGGGTGTTTTGGGGTTTTAAGAGTGATATCTATGTACACATGTTGTACTAGTTCAGTATTTCTCTTTAACTATTGGCCCTGAGAAAGACTCGCTCTACTAGCAGGACATTCCCATCATTTAAACTAGTTAGTATAAGGACGTTTTTATGGTGAGATGATTGTAGATAACTTAAACTAGTAGGGATTGATTTTGTGGATGTTTACATATATTTCCAATATCATATCAACTAGCTCCTAAGATACCATGAAAAATTATTTTTTGTATCCACTAGTCTCTTTTTTTATAGATATTTTATAAAAATTTTCCCAATATTATGATTTATACTATACATTTTATTTTTTTCACATACTCTTTTAGATAATTGGGTTTTTCAAATTTGTACCATTCAATTGAAATTATTTTAAAGATAAAAATGGAAGTTCTTTTTCATGAAGTATCAACATGTTATTTTTGTTAAAAATTAATGGAAAATATTATATATATATATATATATATTCAAAATAGAATGTAATGATTTTATCTTTAAAGGTAAATCATATATTTTTCATTCACTTTTAGAATCCCTGTTGAATATCTCAGTTCTCATGCCTACTTTATCATTTTCATTTATAGGTATCACCTTATCTATTCATTCCAATGGGGAATCATGGTTCTTTTATTGTTCATTGGGTTGTATATTCACAATATGGTAAGTATTTCAATTTGACGTTTTATTTCATTTTTCTTTATCGCTTTGGCGACATACGAATTTACATCCTTATAAAGAATGTGGGAATATATAGATTTTTTTTGTGAAGAAATTTAATTGGAGGGTCATATTTTCTTGGAAGAATATGGATATCAGAGAGTGGGGGATGTTTTATAGTCAATGTAATTTAATATTTTTATAGTTATGATATTAGTTTGTTGTTTTGTTTTTTAGACATGGAAATATGATATATGAACGGGTCATACCATAATTTTATTTTTTTATTTTTTATATTATTTTTCATTATTTATTAAGAGAAATGTTTATAAAGTGTTATTTCATAGATTCTTAGAATATTATTCTTGCTCATGGGGATCAATAATGCCCTGTGAACCGTCTTGTAGTACTGGTAGGGAATCCAACAAAGGGAATGCATGAGTTGAATCATGAAAAAGTAGTATTAAAATAACTCTTTTATATTTTGGGTGTCATTTATATATATATAATATTCATACTATCAGAATATGATTGGTATTATAAGGGAGAGTTTCATGAGCTCCAACTCCTCTGGAGCCACATGTTACCATGGGAAGTCATGATTTGTTTTTTGTTGAGTTGTTTAATTTTTTGGTGATTTGGGGATGAAATAGTGGAGTTAACTGGTGGAAGTCGGTTAGATTTAAAGGCTAGTGAATTAATTTAGAGACTAATTAAATATTTTATGATGACTCCATGTACCATTTTTTGTATTTGAAACATGTTTTACCAAGCAATGTGTCCAATATTTATACTGGTAGTAATCCATTTTTCCATTATGATTTGGAATTTTTTGTTCTGTTCTATTTTTAATATGTTATTTTCTGTTTTATTAGAGGAGTTGTGAGTTTAAATTATTATAAAATAATTTCAAAATGGAAATTTTTTTCTAAGGGAATTATATAACTTTCTATAAACTAATTAAGAGATAAATTCATTTTTTAATTTCTAATTAAAAGTTTTGATCAAAGAAAAAAAATTCTTTCTATGTTGGTGAATTTTCATTGATAATTAATAATGTACTGTTTTTGAAGTATTTTGATGTGTCTCTTTGGAATTATATGGTTGTTTTGAAATGTAAATGTGGTATTATGTTTATATGATATGTTTTAAAAATGGTAAGTGAGTTTCTAAAATATTTTGAGGATAATTTAGTGTTATGTATTATGATAAAAGTTACAATATTTGATTTCATAATTTTAAACTAATTTCAATTATGGGATTTTGGAATAATTTTATGTTTTCAAAATAAGAATGTTTTTTAGAATTTTAAATATAATAGAGTTTATTTTTTTAGTTTGAAACACATTTGTGTAATTTTAAATTGATTTAAAGGGGAAAATTAGGATTCTATCAAATGTTTTAGTTTATAAATTAGTATTTTGGGAATAATCTTTATATTTTATCGTCTTTCCTCCCTTACATAATTGGATGAGTTTTTTTAGTGTTTTCCCTCTAGGATTACTTCCTCTAGTTTTCTTGATTTAATCATGTTTTACATTTGTGAGATTTGGTTATGTTGTGAGATATGTATTTGTCAAAACCTAGTGTGGAGAGAGACTTTAAAATTTTTCAAGATATCATGGAATTTGGTAGACACTTAAAAGATCTGGTCCCCTATGTTTTCATTCAATTCTCTTAATAGTGTATTGATTTCCTGGGATTCATGTATGTCTCAATGATCATTATTATTTTGAGGGACCCATGGGATGTAACCCATACCATGTGATTTTTAAGGGGTAAGAGGGTAGAAATATTGTGTATATTCATGGATGAATGGAATGTGTGACACCCCAATAATATGATTATTCTAACTATTTATTGATTTATGTTGATTATTTCTATGAGGATTTGGTTTTAAACATATCATTCCCCAAGATACATCCTTTAATAGTTAAATCTCAATTCTAACAACATTTGATATTATTCAGTCATGTCCCATATTAAGTAGTTGATTCTTGCCTTATATTACCTCATTGGATTGTATAATTTTTCGTTATCTTCGGTGGAATTCTTTCTTTAGGCTTTGGTGATACTATCTTATTATGGTGTTATGTTTTTTTTAGTGACTTTTTAGTCCTCATCCCCTTTCGATAACTATTTTAATAATTTTCTATCCTGTTGAGTTCTATTTGTTTATGTAGTGATATTGATCCTTCATGTAACATAGAGTGGGTAGTTTCCTTAGAATGTTATTGTTTTAGGGTAATCATAATATGGTGGGGAGACCTCCATTATTAGTCTTTTTATTCAAATATTTTTTTCAAGTTAGTGTTTCTTCTTATTTAGGTTGTGCTTTCCCATGTGGTTCGGAACCCATGTTATGATTTTTTTCCAAATTTTACCAATAAAATTTAATTTATAATCATGGTTTATTCGTGGATCTTCTATAATTATTTATATCTTTTAGTTTTGTTCAAGGTGTTCCTTGAGTGTTGAGGTTGTCTCTTGGGTAATTAGGATTTTTCCATTCATTTTAGTTCCCTTTGTGTTAAGGTCACATTGTTGTTGTTTTTTGTTAAGGGAATTTGGTCACTTGTGCTTTGTATCTTTTCTATGTTTTTCATTATTTTTTCAATCATTGGTGGTATCTTTAATGAAGGTTGAAATTTTTAAATTCATTTTTATAGTGTGGGAATTTAACATCTTTTATATTGAATTGACCATTTCATTTAAATGATTTTTGTGGGTAGAATGTGTGGTCGTGATGATTATTATAACACATGGATCATTAGTATAATTTTTTTTATTTATTTATAGATCATTAGTCTAGGAGATTAGTTTTTTAGAGAACACCTCCAAATTTTATAATTTTAGAATTAATTGAAGGGTGTATAGTTAGCCATCATAATTAGTATAACCTTATAGGAACCATGTGGGGGACCTTCAATTATTATAAGAGACATTTTTCAGGGATGGTTTTTAAATATAATTACCATGTAGAGAAATATTTAAATTGTTTTTTATGTTCCCTTTGAGGGTACATGGTCAATGCATAGTTTGGGTAAACCTTATAGAAATAGTGTGTTCTTCACTATTTTCAATAAAATAATTTATTAAATTAAAAATAAGATTAAAACAATCAGAAAAAAATAAAATAAAAACTAATATAAAACCATTTCATTCCCTATACCATGTAACACAGTCTCTAGGGGGCTCCCCTTGTGTTTTATCCACCTACATATATTGGTCTCTTCTCCTCATTTATTTCATGCCCATTTCATTATGAGATATTCCTAGGTTTGATTATCCTCTTCTCATTCTCCATCATGATTCATTTTTTGTGGTTTTCTTTATATCAAAAATAGTGTACATAAAATGAATGAAACTTAACCTAAATGGGTAATTTTCATGGGGATTATTTGTTATTTTAGTCCATGAGGAATAATTCGAGACCCACTCTAGTTTCTGTTGTGGAAGGAGACATGTTCTCAATCAAATTTTGATAGGGTTTTGTCATATTTATTTTTTAGCTATATTTTTTATTAGTTATTTTGGAACCTTTGTGTTTATTAAAATTTTATAGAGTTTAATGGAACCTATTATAGTATATTTGTGCTTCCTTAACCAAAGGATACATAGTTTGAAATAGTTTACCCTATATCCAAATCGTTAATTTGAAATATTTGTATTATTAATGATTTTAAGGTGAGTTTTATTTGTTATATAATGTTTATATATGACATAATGTATTATTAGTACTGTGAAATGATATCTCACTAAGTTTCAATTTTATTTCTAAGCATGAAACATTAGTTTCCTTTGTTGAAGATTGTTTTTATCCATGTTTTGAAAAAGAAAGAATTATAAATGTATAAGTGGTTTTCAATATTCATTTTAACTGAAAAAATAGAAAATACCTACAGAATTATTTCCCTTTGATCATATTTCCTAATGTAATTATGATATCATTTCGTTTTCTAGGAATCATTTTGCATATTTCTGATTTTTGGATCACTGAACGTGTATTACACATATATAACTATATAGAGCCATATATTAGTAACATATTTATAAATATTCAATGATTGTGGTGTGAATATGTACACTGGGACAAGTGGGGATTATATATATGTATAGGTTCAGATGTATATATGTTTAGTTAAAATTATTGGTACTTGAAACCAATTGGAACAAGTTTTTTTCAAAATAAAAGTGTTTCCTTTTTACAATGATGTGGAAATTTTGGAACATTATGGTTCATCCAAGAAAATGAAAACCCCCTATTAAGGAATTAAACTATTATTGAATATATAGAGTGTTTTAAATTTTTAAAATGTAATGAAATATAGAAATGGGTTTTGTTCAAATTTTTTTGTAACTATTAAAGGTGATCGGATTAATTAGGGTGTTTTTGGGTGAGTGAGTGAGGGAATTTTTTGGTGAAAAATTATAATATGGTTTTATATGATATATTCATAAATATTACCTCCTTTTTAAATAATTATATTCCTTGGTTAGTTTATAGGAATACTAAAGAACCAATATTTCACTAGTTTGGTATTACACTCTAAATAAAGGATTTGATAAAGACTTTATCTACCGATCAGATATTCCCCTCAGTTTAACTATTGTGGGTTTTTTTCATTATTAGGGTGAGTTGATAGTGGATACCTGGTATCATTTGAGATTTGTTATTTTATTTTTTATTTCTATGTCTTAGGAAATCTTTACTACCTCGTAAGATACCATGACACCCATTTTTTATACACATTAATTTCCAATGTTTTTTATCACATTTATAAAAAATCCACTATTATGATTTATACAGAAATGCTATTGTTATCCCTTTAACATTAAAATAAATAAATGTTAGGAAAATTTTGCCTTATTTTTAATTGTTTTCCACAATATAAATTGAAAAATATTTATCTAGAAGTATGATCTTGTAACATTTTTTAAAATGAAATTAATTTTTTTTATATGTCTATACTTTCAACCTACCAATAAATGATTTTATGACAACCCAAATATTTATTACAAATTAATTCAGGATTTATTTATATAAAAGACCACTTTTTATGAACCATATGATTTATAAGTCATGTGTTTTATGGATATTAGGAAAAAATAAAACCAACTTGATACATGGATTCAAAAAATTTATTGAAAACATCCTTAAAATGTTTCTAATATTTCATTTCTCATTATAAACATCACTAGATAACCCGTGGAAGTACATAAAAAGGGTGATATATAAATATTAGCAAAGGAAAAAACTTAAAATATTGGAAATTAATAAATATGATCTAAGAGGCATGAAAATTTAATATAATTTGTGAGAATCATAATCATGAACAATGTGGCATGAAATAATATGATTTCTTAAATGAAACATTGGAATATAGAAACAACATCAAACATGGAATCATAAGAATATGTCAAGGTTAACCACCAAGAAATTATAACATAAATGACTTAGGATAACCTCTAATGTACCTTACCAAGAGTCTCATGAGATTAAACCTTTACCCATTACATTGGAGTGCTATCTAGGAATACCCATCATAATCATACCATGTACATGAGAAAGTGTGATACATAGATTATATAACATAAGAATTTATTTCAAATATATAAAACCCAAAAATTAAGAGTTTCTGTAACATATATGTAATTACTGAATTTAATAATTATTTTTATAGATAGGTGAATACTCTTGAGTATAAATGAGTATGTGAATTTATTTCACAATTGTTTAGCATGATAAATCTCAATGAAATTTTGGCACCATAATAGAAGTACGTAAAGATTCATAACATTTCATAATGAGAGTGAAAATTCTTTCCCATCAGTTGAAATTTTAATATAAGATCTGAAGGATGTATAAAAATATATCAGGGCATTAGGAAAAGGGCATCAAAATGATTAAAATAATGAAGCTTATTGAAAAAAGAGGAGAAGTATAAGATACCTTACCCTGATAGGGTGTTTCCAAAATATTTTTAGTGACTTTATAAGATAATGGGGAACCTTGGGAGGGATATAGGGTGGTAATTTATATTTATGTACAGTATAAAATGTTTTTTATCGATGGTAAATGGTTTTTTTGTTGGGTTTATAGATTAAAAGAGACGTGAGTTCTTTATTATTTCCTAGAAATAGGTTTAGGAATCTATAAAATATAGTAATCAAAAGATAAAACCATCCCACTATTTAAAAAAAAGTGGATTCATTTTAAAGAAATAATTATTTCTTTTACTGAACTCATAAAAATATTTCCCTTGGGGAAGTGGAACAGAATCATGTTTATAATGATTTTTTTAAACCTTATCATATAGTATAGGTTTTAAAGGATTCATGAAGGCTTTTAAAATTAATCAAATAGCCTCAAGGGAACATCATTTTAAATGGAAAATATATTTTTGGTTAGGGAAACCTTTTTTGGTTTCTATGATATCTCTTTTGGTTCATTCAAATATCATAATACCCACTGTATATTTACACAACATTTAATTTTTACAGGAAAAATTATTGCATAAAAAAATTATGAAAAATTCTTCATTGAATTGTTTAGATTCATTTAACCGAAAATTTATATTAATTTTATTCAAATATTTATCTGAATATGAGAAATTATATTTTAAAATAAAAATCTCCATTTATAAAAAAAATATTTTGTCGATGCATGTTTTCAGAACTCAATAAAAAATATATTTAAACAAATAAACTATTTTTATCAACTATACATAATAAATGTTATTTAATAGTAATATATTATTAAAAATATCATTGATTTTGAAAATTCATGATCTCGTTGAAGGAATGTCTTAATTGAAATTTCTTATTCACAAATATATAATTCAATTTTTTTGTATTGAAATCTAATTTTTTTATTTACACTTTATTTAATCATTTTTAATGTAAAAAAAATTAGGAATATATATAATCATTATTTCACATAAAATAAAAGATAAATATTCATAATATTATGGTTGATATACATATCCATTTATATCACTAGTTAATTTTCTACGGTTAAGGTGTGTGAGGGATAGATTTGCTTTGGAGGATTGGAAAACATTAATTTCAATCTAATCTCGATAGGCATGAAATTCTATCATAAATGGTTTCCATCACACATTTGTTATTAAAAATCATCTTTTTTTAGTCTCTGGAAAATCCAGAAGATTAAATATCCCCATAATCTCAGATAAATGGACTTTATATGATATGATCATACTCTTCGAGGCAATGACATCTATTGTCTATGTCTATTGGATTTTTCATAAACGATAATATATTATAATCATACAATAATTTATCAATATCTATATTATCAAATTTTATGATTCTTAACATTCTTTTAAATATTAAATGATAAAATATTCCCATAAAAATTGGGTGCATGTTCTTTCTATAACATCATTTAAAATTATAGAATTTAATTTACCAACAAATGAAATTTTATTTATGATATTTTATGTCGTTATATACATCCCACATTTAGTAATTTACCGCTCAATATTTTAATATTATATACTAATATTGATTAGGGTAATTCTTTTTCATCTCATCTTCTGGTTCCTATGTCACTTCCTCAAACATCTGGTCGTGCTAAAACACTTTGACAATGATTTTTTACTTGTTTCATAGAAAATTGTTTCTATATTCCAATATCTCTATAAGTTCTCCTCATATGAATGTTAATTATCCAATGGAACCGTTTCTTTATTTTTTACATGTTAGTTGTTCAATATGTACTATTTGAGAAGTGATACATGAAACATATCTTATATTTGAGATAAGATATGTGGAAGTTCTAGTTAGTAGGCCACCTCTCTAATGAGATAAATGGTATAAAAAGGGCCAATGTATCTTGGAAAAGATATTTCATTATTCCAAAAAATTATGACATTTACCAATGCTAATATACAAAGAAAAAAATATATCACTAACCTCAAACATTAGGTATCTTCAAAGATTGTCTCTATATATTTTCTATCAATTTTTTTTATTTCATATGACATTGAGTGGTCTGAAACTTCTCTATAATATCTTTATCAATATCAATTCCCATCAGTTTCCACTCTCGAACATCATCCCAATACATCAGAGTGTGAAACCACTTCACATATAGAGCCTCATAAGGTTCCATTTTATACTCGAATAGAAATTTCTGTCATACGATAACTCCAATAGGAGAATTAGTTGATCATAATATCCTTTAAAATCTATTGAACATGATCTCATCATATATTATATTGTTTTAATGATAATTTCAAATTGACTATAACAACGTAGGTTGATGTAAATTATTTTTTCATTCTGGAATTAAATAGTTATATTCAATATAAATGTATAATGAAATTAGTGAAATTTACAGAAATTATTGAATCTATTGAAGTAGAATATTAACCTCACCCATGAATGTATAAACAAAATTTAGGTATCTTATAAGTGAAAAAATGATATATTTATATCATGGAATATTTAAATAAATATTTTGAAAATGATAAATTAAGTGTTAGTATTTTGTGAAACATAAATGTTAATTTATAATAATATAATTTATATAATGAATTAAAAGAAATTTATCTTATAAAATATATTCATAAATTAATATTTTTCATTTTTGTGATTATAAAATAATTTTATAAAAACTAAATTAATTTTTCAATGTGTTAGAAAATCAATTTCAATTTTAATATTGGTATCTCGAATAAATGATATTTTTAATTAAAAAAAAAATTTATAATATTCAGAAATGTATATCCTAAAATTAGGTAAAGTTTTTAATTTTACATGTTAAAAAAATTTTAAGGTTACTTTTTTTGTATTTTACTAAAATCGTTGAATATTTTGTGAATAGTGAAATATGATCATTTACATTATAACCAAAATACATGATCTATTGAGTCAAAGTTGATATGTGCCCAATGTAAGACCAAAATATCGAACTATATCTCATTATTTTAATATATATAGTGGAAATGATAAAACTATTCATAGTATTGAGCCAAAATAATAAACTAATGAATAAAATAATCAAAAAAACACCCCTCACCTCCAATATAAATACCACCTCACACCACCTCTTCTACTCCAACCTAAAATCATTTTATATTATTTAATTTATTTTTAATTACCGTACATTGCCTCTTACACACATTTATGAACTACTGGTCTCACCAAATGTCCAATACCATGTTCTTTAAGGAGGTTCTCATGGGGAAGAATTCAAGAAGTAAAATCCTCTTTAATTTTCTTTAATTTTATTTTTAATTTATATTATTTTCTTTTTATCTCTGTACCACTTCTTATCCATGTGGTATAAAAACTATGGTATCTTATATATACATGATTTATTTCAAGTTGATGGAAAAATTCAACCATAAACCCCTTCTCCTCTCTCTTTCATACTAAAATTGATTACAATATTTGTGATGTGTCAATTTACTGCCACCATGGATGATACACATAATTTTATTATCACGTTCAATACTGGTCATAAAACTATTATTATGGTTTAATAATATTTTATTATATATATTAAATGTTTTATAATATTTCTAAATGATTATAGAAACATTATATTAAGTAAAATCAAATAATATCAGGAGGGTCATCAAAAGTTTGTAAATAAATTAAATCATTTTCATGAAGGTTTTATCTACTAAATCATCCTCAAATTAAAAAAATTATATATGGTATAATTTAAAATAATAGAAAAATATTAACAGAATTTAATTACACTTATATAATTCTTCTCCCATTAAATACGAAAATCAACAATAAACCAATGATGAAAACGATGGAAAGAACTCACCAGAAATGATTGAAATAGAGAAATATTATTAATAAATGGGTGGAAAGGTTTTTTTAATATGGTCATATAATGTTGTATAAACATGAGTATAGATTTTTAATAAATTAATAACACTATTTAAACCACTATACATAAGGTCTCAAAAAATTTATGTAATATTAGCAGAGGTAAGTTTTATTTCATTAAAAATCCTCTATTAAATTTATATTCAAAAAGAATGTTTTTATGATGCAAGTATGCATGTTTTATGATTATGTTTTCGTACATGGTAATTGTTTATGATGATTGTTGGAACCAATATCTCTATTCATTTCATTGTGTTTATTTATGTTGGAGGTCTATCATATGGTTACTCCCAGTGTAACTACGACGGTTACACCATAAGGTATCAACGAGGGTTACATTATAAGGTAGGAACGAGGGTTACATTGTAAGATAGTCAGGAGGGTTACAAATAATATTATATTTTTCAGGGTTAAAATATTATATACCTAATTCCCCAATTTTCTGAAATGTTTATTATGATTTATATTCTTTATAGAAATATCTTGTTTTCAAAAGGTGGTTTTATAATACATAATAGATGAGAAGTATGTCTTTGCAAAAATGATTTCATATATTTATAAGTATTCCTGGAGTAACACATTCTTTTATTTTATGTCTCTTAGTGAGATTTTTTTCCTCATTCCATGATTTAGGATTATTTTCATAGGATTTAAGGATGGTTATGAGGATAAAAGAAGCTAAAATAAATGTTGTTATGATTTTTCATGAAAGGATTTCAGGTTTTATTAAAAAAAATTGTATTAAAGAAAAAATGGATACTATATTAGTCTTATAAACTTTGTATTCTTATGGGTTTTCATGTATGTATTGTGACATAATTATATAAAATTTTAAAATGAAAATATCTTTGGGAATGTAAGAAATTGGATGATAAGTGAATTTACTATTTTATGAAGTGTTTATGGTTGGGTCATTATAGTTCAAATCAAATAAATGTCTAAATAAAATTATCGTTATTATGATGTTAATAAGAACACAATAAATTAGTTTTAGATTATGGTTTAGTAGAAATTATATATCATTTAAATATTACCATGTATTTTTCATCTATTATATGTTTATCCAAAATGGTTTTCTGTAGAAGAAACATGGATGTTGAAGTGGGAAGGCACCGATAGAATGATATCTTTCTGAAACCAAAACCTGGAATGGTGGGGATTAAAACTGTTAATTTTTTTACAATAATGGATTAGTTTAAGAAGTCTATAAATTGATGTGTCATTTATACAGGATAACATCCAAATCTACCACAAAGAATGATAATGAGTGCGGATCATTTTTGGAGTCAACACCCTAATTCTTTCAGTGGTTCTTCTGACCTAGTGGGTGATATAAGTGGATTAAAGCCCTAGAAATGATATTCGATGTTATGGGTTATTCAGATAATAAATAATATATTCTTGGTAATTATTTTTTTGAAGTTGAAGCTGACCGGTGGTGGTCAATGGTCCAGAATATCAATGATTGCGGGGACATTGATGCCTTAGAATGGGAGGAATTTAAGATTCTTTTCCATGAAAAATATTTTCCTATCGTGGTTTGAAAGAGGTTGTTAAATAAATTCCATGAATTGAAAAAAAAAGTATAAATATTAAATGGTATGGTATGAATAAATCATCACTCATTTGGTAAGGTTTACTCCAAATCTTATTTGGGATATTGATAGCAAAATAAATAATTTTTACTCAATAATAAAGCCAAGATACAAAATGGATTGGCCTCCTGTGATTTAAAATGTTATCAGAAGCATTTTTTTATTATGAGAGGGTAGAAATGTAGTTCATAGATGGTCATGTGTACATAGAAAACAACAATAAGAAAAGGTCCATATAGAAAGAAATCGGTAATATTCAATCAAATAAATATAAGGTAAGAAATATAATTTTCTTGTTTATGAGAAGTTTTATAAAAAACATCTTATAGAATGAATTATCTTAACCAAGAAGTGTTTCGGATGTGGTATATTTTCTCATATAGCCTAAGATAGTAATGAAAAATATCATAGTGATGTTATGTTTAATTATTATAAGAAAAATATAACATAATGTTTTGAGATGGGTCATTATGTAAATACATACCCAATGAAATATTTGAATAAGGGGATATGGCCAATCTATAAGAAGAAAGGTGTAGTGAAAACCTTTGAAACTACATTATTGGATATTGGGACATCCAATGAAGTGGTATCAAGTACTTTGGATGTTTACTCGTATTTTTTACAATTTCTCATTTGATACAGGGAGTACACTTTCCTTTGTTTATGTTTTTTTATTGCAAAAATTGAAATTTCACACCATCAAATGAAAACAAAAATTATTGTAGAAATATTAAGGGGACATTGGGGAAAAGTGATATTAAATGAATATTACTATTTTCGTATGTGGAAATACATTACCTATAATCATTTTTTACACCTTGTATAGATTTATCTTTTTATGGATATAGATTGGGAATATACAAACCATGTTAAGATTGATTGTAAATCTTAAGAAGTTGTTTTCCAGAAATATTTATAGGTTGATTACAATAATGAACCCATAATTTTTGTAACATATTAAGAAACTGAGAAACTATTAAAAGATAAAATGAATTTGATCATCCACATGTTTTTTAAAACAAGAGAGTGGTTCAGATTAATGTTGTTCCAATGGTAAATGAATATCTAGATGTTTTTTTGATGATTTTCCAAGAGTTATACCTGATAAAAAAGTAAAATTTACTATTTACTTAGTTCTTGATGATAATACAAATTTCAAATAACCCATATCGAAGGGATTAAGTGAAACATCTATAATTGAAAAATATATTTAATGAGTTTCTTGATAAAGTTTTAATTTAGCCAATTGCTTCACTATGGGGTGATCCTATTTGGTTTGTCAGAAATAAATATAGTTATGTGATGCATTTCATTGATTATAGAGAATTTAATAATATTGTTGTTAAGAATAAGTATCCTTTGACTCATATCAATTAAATGTTTGATCAGATTCAATGAGATAAATTTTTTTCCATGATTTAAATGAGATATAGGTACCATCAGATAATGGTATAAGAGGATTAAATTCCAAATAATGATTTCTATACTAAGTCATTATGAGTTTTTTTATTACCCTTTTGGTTTAAAATCACCTTTCTATATTCTTGGATCTTATGAATTGAATATTTCTTTAATATTTGGATAAGTTTTTATTTGTTATTTTTGATGATATTTTTTTTCCAAAATTTATGAAGATTATAAAAAACATTTAAGTATTGTTTTGAATTCTCTCAAAGAAAATAAGTTTTCCAGAAAATTTATCAAATGTAATTTTTGTTTTTAATTGATTTATTTTCTTGGGACCATTGTAAATAAGGATGGAATAGAAATTGATCACACACAAAAATCATGGTTGATGATTTTCCAAGACATAAAAATGTTACTAAGATTAATTATAATCATAGATTAGTAGGATATAACTGATGGTTTGTTCAATAATTTTCATGATTATTTATCCCATTAACTAAGTTAACTTGAAAAAGGAGTTGAATTTATTTGAATATAAGAATGTGAGTATTTCATTGGGAATATAAAATGATGAATGGTTATTACTCTAGTTTTATACCTTCCTTCTATAAATGGCCATCTCTTAATCTACTGTGATGTTTCATTGATGATACATGGCTATATTCTGATGAAAAATGATCAGGTTATTACTTATACTTCAATACAACTGAAACATCATGAGATAATCTATCCTAGACATGATTTTCAATTAGCTTCTATAGTGTTTAATTTAAAAATATTAAGGAATCATTTATAGGGATCCAAATAAGAAATATATATTGACTATAAAATTTTGAAGTATATATTTAAATAGATATAATTGAACATGATGTAGAGAAGATGGCTTGAACTAATAAAGAATTCGGATTTCATGATTAATTACCATATTAGAAATTTGAAATGTGAAAAATTAATTCATTCAAAAATATCATGTTACATTAACATTGTTATGTTCGGATCGTGACCCCTTGGTTAATGATTTGATGAACGTTGTCTTGGAAGTTATTGGTGCTGGATATTCATCTGTTTTGTTTTAGGTGTTAGTGTAGTTGTCTCTTTTATAAATAATTAAGAATTTATAGAATGAAGATAGTGAGTTATAAAAATGGTATAATTGTTTAAGAAAGGTATGATTCCTTAATATAATTTTTAAGAAGATTATGTCTTGAGATTTGGAATGATACTAGGAGTTACTTCTGATTCCCAACTGATGAAATAATTGTTAAGTAACACTCATAGTTCTATGTTTTATTTTAATCCTCACATACCTATGATATAAAGAGGCTATCAAGAGTATTACTGGTAGAAATTAATGAAAATATATATTGCTTATTTTTTCATGAAATGTGTTAAATCTTAATAGGATAAAGCAAATCAATAACTAACAAAGGGGATGCTTAAACATTTTTTAGTACCAGAGTCGAAATGGGAAAATATATCTTTGGACTTCATTATGGGAATACCAAATCCATCTTGAGGTAATAATGAAATTTGGGTTATTGTTGATCAACTAACTAAATTTGTACATTTTCTTCCTATTAGAGACACCCTTTCTATATAACATCTTTCTTGATTATGACTTAATGATATTGTCTAGTTACATGGAGTTCATCTCTCCATTATATCTGACATTGATCCCAGGGTCACAAATAACCTCTAGAAAGGCCTTCAAAAGACATTGGGAATTGAAATAAATTTCATAATATCTCTTAATCCTCGGTTCGATGGAAATTCAGAGTGAATTATTCAGAAATTATATTATATCCTTCAATCATGTTGAATGGATTACCAGGGAAGTTGGGATCATCATCATTCTTTAGTTTCATTTTCATATAAATATAGTTTTCATTCTATTATATAGATAGATCCTTTAAATTAATTATATGGAAAAAAATTTCAAAATCCATCATTATGGGATGAAGTCAAGGAATCAATGTTTTTGAGAAAAAATTAGTAGAGAATGTAGTTGAGAATATGAAGATGATCCAACAATACATGAGGACTGCTCAAAGAAGGCAAAAAAGTTATGTTGGTGACATGAGTAAAGACCTTTATTTAGAGTAGCGTGACCATGTTTTCATTAAAATATATTATTCAAAAAATGTTATGAGTTTTGGATAGAAACAAAATTTCTGTCCACAGTTCATTAGATATTTTCAAATCCTAGAAAAATTTCGACCAGTTTTCTACTGAGTATCTTTTCCTCTGAGTTCATCTCAGGTACACAATTTTTTTAATATTTTTATGACTAGAAATTATGTTCTAGATTCATCAAATGTTTTGATACAAAAATTATTTCAACATTAAGAAAACCTTTCTAATGAAGAAAAACTTGTAGAGATTATGAATCCTATAGAGAAAGTATTGCCGAATAAGTAATTCACCAGGTTAACATTTTGCAGAGTAACCACATGGTTGAAAAATGAACATTCGAATATAAAAATTATATGAGGTAAAAGAATAAAAAATTGTTTAATAATTGAATAAAAATTTTGATTATGTACGGGGAGAATTTAACAACCTAGATACTTGTAAAATTTTTTATTTTCATTCTATAATTAAATAGATGAATTCATTATAAATGTATAATGAAATGAGTAAATCTTATTGAAATTAAATTATCTAAACAAATAAAATAGTAACATTAACTATGAATGTATAAATATTATTTATATGTCTTATAATTGAAAATATGATATATTTATATCATCGAAGAAGTAAATAATTTTGTTGAAAATGATAATTTTTGTGTTGGTATTATTGTGAAACATAAATGTTTATTTACAATTTTATAATTAATATCATGAATTAATAGAAAATTTATCTTCATAAAAATATTAATAAATTAATATTTTAATTTATTATGATTATAAGATAACTTTATGTGACCTTAATTAATTTTTCTAATTTTTAATAAATGGGTTGTAAATTTGAAATTTTCAATTTTGAATATATTATGATTTTAATTAAAAACTAAAATTCTTATATTTAGAAAATTATTTTCATAAAATTGAGTTAATTTTTAATACCACATTTCAAAAAATGTTTTGGTTTAATTTTTTTATATTTTTATAAAATAGTTGACTTTTTGGTGAGTAGTGATGTAAAGTAATTTACAGTAGAAGCAAAATTAATAATTTATTGAGTCATAGATTATGTGTGGTCGATGTATGACCATAATATCAATCTATTATTAATTATTTAAATATATTTTGTGATAATTCTTAAAATATTAATAGTCTTTATCCAAAATAATAACCTAGTGAACACAAAATCAATAAGCCCCACTCTCCTCCACTATAAATTCCACCCATCACCACATCTTCTCATCGCAACGCAAATACATGTAGCTAGTTTAATTCATTTCCAATTATCTTTCCAAGACTCTTCCCCACGTCCAATACCTACTGGTATATCCAAATAAAAAATACAAATTTCCTTTAGGGGGTTACGAGGAGAATAATTCAAGAGTTAAATTCCTCTTTTATTATATTATATTTTATTTTTAATATCATTTATTTTATTATTCTACCCATACTATCCCAGGTCATATTTTAATGAAAACTACAATAACTCATATATACTATATTATTATCATGTTTATAAAAAATCATCATTAAAATCCTTCTCCTCCCCATTTTATTCTAAAAATTATATCATCATCAAGGATGTGTTACTTTACAGCCACCGTGGATGATACATGCTCATTTTACATAACCACATTCAATACTAGTCATAAAACCATTATTATGGTTAAATAAGATTTTATTATACATATTATAAGACATATAATTTTTTTAAAGAATTATATAATCTTTATATTAAATGAAATGAAATTAGTTCTTGATGGTGATAAGAACTTCCAAAATAAGATAAATTATTTTCATTAATTTTTATTATAAGGAAACTTCTTCATATCAGAAAAAATTGATATATGGTATCATTTAAAATACTATAAACTTTAGTATATTTTGGTTTTTTCCACTATAGAAGTGGTGGAAACTATATTACATATTGTAGTGGTGGTAGTATAATAATGAGTATTGTTGCTGCTCAGGTACTGTAGCATCATTATTCACATATGGGCCTTTGGGTAAAAAATTATGGGCCTACGTGATATGTAATGTGATTTCATTCCCACATGAACTATGGTCAATGTAATGGGATTCATTTCCATTTTTTCAAAAACCATTTATTGAATTAATAAGGCTTGATGGGTGGGATATCCCCATGAGGAGCTACAGCCTGCCTTTTCGGCTTCTGTGTGAGGTGTGTTTGTTTTTAATTGTAATTGTACCCTAAAGAACCTACAATATATATTAATTAATTAATGGTTATAATTTGGTAATAATATTGTCATATAATTTTGTATAAACATTAGTTTAGTTTGGTAATAAATTAATAACACTCTTTAAACCATTATATAATAGGTTTGAAAATGTTTGAATTATGATAACCTGGGGTAAGGAACATTATTTTAGAATTCCTCTTTAATATTTCTATTCCAATGTAATGTCTTTAGGATTCAAGTATTCATGTTTTATGATTATGTTTTGGTTGTTTTTTATTTTTCATAAGGAAGGGTGGTACTTATATCTCCTTCTTATCCCTTGAGAATGTTAATATTTAGAAGTCAAATATATGGTTACTCTATGTGTAACTATGATGGTTACACCATAAGAATGTTGTGTGGGTTACATCATAAGGTGGCTATGAGAGTTAGACTTTATGTTATTTGTGAGGGTTACAAACAATATTCTAGCCACGAGGGTTACAATATTTAAGAAAAAATTCCCAAAATACCTAAATGTTTATTTATGTTTTCTATGTTTTATGAAAATATCATGTTTTCAAGAGGTAACTATATAATAATAAATGGGTGAGAAGTATGTCTTTGTGAAAATGATTTCATATACTTATAAGTATTCATGGAATAATGTCATCCTTTCTTTTTGGGACCCTTACTATGATTTTTTGGCTTATCTAGTGTTTTAAAATGTTTTTCAAGGGGTTAATGGATAGGTAGTGGAATACTAAATCAGAAAATTAACATTATAATGATTTTTCATGATAAAATTTGATGTTTAATTAAAATATTTATTATTTTTGAATAAATGGATACATTTTTAGGGGTATCTAATTTTTATGGTTTTTGGTTGTCACATATGTTTTATGAACTAATTATCTGAAATTTTAACCAAAAGGGATCTTTTATAAATTAATGAATTGAATTCTAACTGATTTTAATGTTTTATGAACTGTTTAATGTGGAGTCCTTATACCAACCATCCATATAAGGATGATAATTATTGTTGAATATTATTTATTTATTAAATTATTATTAAACAATTCTCCATAATTTTGAGGTAAACATCAAATCCCAATAAAATAAAATAAATAGTGGAACTCCATTATGGATTTTCACATATCTTATATATATCATTGTGATTTGGTGAATAGATAAATATTCCTTGATAGAAATGAAATGAGCTAATTCGGTAACATGATCAAAAACCACACAGATGGAGTAATTTCACTTTGGTTTCCTTAAGATTCCAATGATGAAATTAATGGAAATGTTTTCCTATTTATATACTAGTATGGTTAATGGTTTCATCATACCTTTAAACTTTTTTATTCCACGTTGAAAAGATGGAATACTAGGAATCATCATATATAAATCAAAATCTCTCTCTTCATGTTATCCCATGAGTAATTTTGCATCAAATATTTATATACATCATAGTGATTTATAGATGAATATAGAAGGATGAGATATATGGATCATCTAAAAGTTACCTCTTCAGTTTTAGATTTCATGGAAAACATATCTGAGTTTTGAACCATATAACTCCATGTTCATCAATGTTGAACCCTAAAATATAGGTTAACTTATTCTATATCAATATATCAATATTCAAGTCATTCATGATCCTTTCAAGAAATGATGGTTGATAAGTTAATTGTGAAATAAAGGATTAAAAACAATTTATTATTCCCATATCTATCATTTTCTTTTATACGATGATTGGGTCCCTTGTAATCCTCATTATGGAGAGAGTTATGGGATCCATTTTACTCAGATAATCTACCACTTTATTTGCTTTCCCAAATTTTTAATGGATTGAACAATGAAAATCCATTATTATCTCTAACCACCGATTTATGTGAAACTTAATATACTTTTTTTAATATATAAATTTGGATTTAATTGTCAATATATATGACATATCCTCATAGAGATAATTCCATAATATTTTTAATGTAATGATTACTGTATCCAAATCTAGATCATGAGATAAGATGTTCTTCTCATGGATCATCAATTGGAGAGATGCAAAGGGTATCACTTTGTTATTATTCATGAGTACAGAACTCAGTAACGTTTTATATTCATCATTCTTGATCACATATTATTCCCCACTTATGGGTAATGTTATCATTTTTTTATTTATTAACCACCTTTTCATCACAAGAAAATATTCCTTAAATTCATCATTCCAAAATATATTACTCCATTATAAATTAAATTGGATAGAGGGCTTGCTAATAACCTAAAATTCTCTGAAATTGATTATATTATATAGATTATCCTATAAAACTATAAATTACAATCACAGAGGCTAGCGTTTTCCACCCTTCAAATGTCTTTATTTTTGAAGGGTCCAAAAATATCTATATTTGTGATGAAATTACAAAGGAATGTTACTAGTTCCAACTGGAATTAACATTTTCTATAATTTTCATACGTTTTTTATATCAACTAGGTCCTCGGTATGGTGTTCAAATACTCCTTATATTCCACTACGATTTTGGAGAAGATAATAATATTGTCTATAGATAAAATAAAAAATTGTTTGAGGTAATATCGAATTAATATTAATTATGTTTATGAAGATTTAAAGATCCTTATTAGGACCAATTGGAATCACTATAAAGTCATAGTTCCCATAAATTTTAATAAATTTGATAATGTGGGTATCCTCCTTCTTCACATTTTCATGATAATATCTCTTGAAAATATATATCTAATAGAAGTATTGGGATCCACATAAAAGATCAAATAAATAATCAATCCATGGAAGATGATGCATGTTCTTTATGATGATCTTGATGTTCTCATGATAATATATGTAAAGACACATTGACCTATCCTTATTTATGAGGAGGACTGGTGCACCCCATAGTGAAGCTCTTGGTCTTAATAACTCTTTACTCTTCTATATGTCATTGTTTCTTTAATTTCTTGATTTCAACAACAAAAATTATATATGGTGTCTTAGATATTGGAAAGTTCCATGTATAAGATCAATTTAAAATTAAACATTTCATCTATGAATAAGACGATGAAATTATTAAATAAAAAAATCATAAAATTCCATCCCAATGGGAATTTATTTAAGGATGTTATTTTATTTAGATTCAATCATTTTGGATAGGTAATCCTACTCATAGAGAAATAATATGCATACTTTTTATAATATTAAAAAAATCATTCATCCTCTTCCATTCACTTGTATATAAGGGTAACTTGTTATATGGTGGTTGATTTCCTTATCTTTTCAATTTATATTCAATATATATAAGGAAATATATGTCAAGCCTATGATATAATCGAATCCCACTAAAGAGGGTACGATAAGGATCACTGGAATGTTTATCCCCATATTTGGAGAAAGGATGAATTATATTCTTATGATGAAATAATTCCCCCATTTCCATTTTAACTTACATATATACTTCTATGTTTTTAGGTGGTATTTTGGTAGTTATAATAAACTAAATAGATATGATGAATGTGTAGAACAAGAATCAAAAAGTATATTCCCTATTATAGATTGAATAACTAGTGCACCCATCATCAATTCATTGTCAGGATCCACTTATATGGTTTTGATGGAAAATGTTTTCCCTTTATTCTGTAGAGTTTTTTGGCATTGAATTTGTTTAACAATACTAGGATTTGGGAAATAGTTTTCATAGTTTCAATGTTCCATTCAGTTGAAATAGTGGAAAATAGGATAAGACAAGATTGGATAATACCCATCTCCAATTACATTGGTGGGTTTCTACAGTTGGAAATCACTAGCTAGGTTCCCTTATTTTCTATATCTAAATATTTTCCACATCCCTCTTAGGTAATTTATTGTTTTTTTATTCACACACATTTAAAAATTGGGATGTTGGAATTTATTTACACCATTATATTTATCCATCAAACAACCATAATTAAACTCCACATTATGATTCTTGTCCCTATTATTACCTTCAGATTTAGTGATATCAATTTAAAAATTGTGGACACATCAAACCACATTCTCATAAATTTCAATGGCTCGAGTTTTCATACCATTTCAAAGAATATAATTTAGTTTACAAAAGAAGTTGTAAGCTTTACATTCATGGGTAATGATAGATTATAAAGAGTATAATGAATGTCTTGTGAGGTTTTACTTATGTTCTGTGATATATTCATCATATTTTTTCATGAGGCTATGGATGTCCCCCACCCTTTTTAGTTAGAGATTATGAGGAAAAATTTATCCAAAACAATTTTATGTAATCCCCTCCACGTCATCTCTCTGATCTCCTCATTCAGTTCTATTTTCTTGACCAATATACACATTTGATTAGATTCTCCAACCATATAATAAACCACCAGTATGTCCTTCCCTTTATCATACCATTTAATGAAGGAGCATATCTTTTAAATGGAGTTGATCCATTATACCACAATTAATGGACCATAATATCCACTAGATTTTTGAGTACTTATTCAAATTAAGTTATCAATTGAAACTTTATATTTCTAATGTGGATTTGTGAATTCTTCTTAATTCTGTTTTTGTTTCTAAATTTCGGTTTGATAATAAATTATTATCACAAATTTCAAGATTCCAACTCCTGATGGGTTTGGAATCTCATTTAGTAAGTCACCACATTGCCCTCTCACATTGGCTATTGTCGTGGTCCCTCATATTTCCATCCAATGAATATATTAATGGGAAAATTATGGATAATATTTTTTAAATTAGAAAACATACATAAAAGTTAAACTAAAAAAATTAGTGGGTTAAATCCTAAATGACATTTGTTCTGTAACTTATCAAGCTTTAGGCTTCATTCTAGTTAATTTGTGATCTATTTCATAACATTAAATATTATACACATATTTTTTCCCATAAAATAATGGTTCATAATGATCTTTTCAATCTAACAAATATTATCCCCTTATATTTTCAAACCATGTTCACATAAAGGATTATTTTCAGGCAATAGTTCCCAATCGAGTCTAGATCGATATTATGTTATTTGGGTTATTTCCACTAGGTACATCTTTTGAGAGACACATCCACATAGAGTGTCAATTCAGGGATTTATTTTCTTAGAAACCACTAGTTAAATACATTATATAAATTATATGGATGTTTTTATATGTTAAATCTTATCCCAAAGGACATTAATTGAGTTTTCTAATCCCATTCCATGAAATAACTGGACATTCCTCTAATACCAACCATAACAACCCATATTTTAATTAAACATAAAATCATGATATATTAAATAAATTTAAAATTTATAAAAACCAAAAGATGGACTATACTTTAGTTAATGGTTGATTAGTTTCATAGAATATCATCTTGATATATGGATCAAAAAACATTATTGAAAACATCCTTAACATTCCTCCAATATTCCATTCCTCATTTAAAAATTCATGGGATAACCTATGAACATTCATAAGAAAGGTGTGAGCTATAAATCACTATAAAGAATAAAAAAATAATGTCATATGGAAAATAAATACATGTGTTCCATGTGGTATAATAATGTAACATAGGAGGTGAGAATCATAATTATATACAATGAATCATGATATAACTTGATAGTATAAAGGTAATATGGGAATGTGGATATAAATAAGAATGCGTAAAAGTTAAACACTAAAATATATTAATAGAATGTCCTTTGGATAACCTCAAATTCACCTTATATGTAATCTCATGAGATTAAATCATTATCTAAATAATTTGAATGTTATTAAGGTGCATCAATCAAAATAATATCATGTATATTCATAACACTTCCACATAGATCATATAACATAAGAATGAATACCTTGTCTATTAACCACATGATTTAGGAGTGTTGGATAAATGAATGGAATATGCCAATCAATTATGTATAGATAAATATAATTTAATACCCTTGATTCTAAATTGGTATGATAATTCACTTCACATACATTTGGAAATAAAAATCACACCGAAGTTTTTTCAGCATAACAGATGTCATTAATGATACAATAAATTGTTTAATTAGAGAGAAAAGTTTATCTAGTAATTTTAAAATAAATATTATAGTATGAGGTGTTTTTTAAAAAACATCCCATCATTATTACTGAGAAATCAACATTAATAAAATAATTAAGATGCTTGAATAACAATGAGAATGAGAGGATCCTTTACCCTGAGAGGGTGTTTCCAAAACCTTTGGAAATGTTTAATGAGAGATTCGCGGAACATTGTAAGAGAAATAAAGAGATAATTGAATATTAATGATTTTATCAAAAAAAATTAGTGAAGATAAATAGGATCTTTTGTGGGTTTACATAGGAAAATATAGCGGAGTACTTTATTATTTAATAAAAATAGGTTTTGGAATATATACAAATATGTTATAAAAAAACATTCCCAGAGTTATATTCCAGGTTTTATGATAAATTGTATTGTTTAAAACTATTTTATAATCCCAATAACCCAATGAATTAAAATATTACCCTTGGTGTTGCGGAAGTAACTCATGTTTAGAAAAAAAATTATTTTAGAACCTTAATATATAGTATAGGTTTTGGAGGATTATAAAAGGCTTCATAAATTTTAAAAAATACCCTATATAAAGAATTATTTTATATTTAAAATTTATATTTTTTAATACTTTTCATGTCACATATTAAATCATCTATGGTGTATTATGATGTCAAAATATATGGTATATTAATACTGTATTTAATTTTTAAACCAAAATTCAACTAGCTTAGAAAATTATGAAAAATTATCCATTGAAAAATTTCAACATGATGAATAGCAAAATAATATTTATTTTATTTAAATAAATATAAAAATAATAATTTTTTTAGAATAAATATCCTCATTTATTAAAAAATACTAGTTTTTTTAAAATAATATTTTTCTAACAATTATAAAATTTATTTTTGACATCTTAACATATTAATATAAAATATAATTAATAAATATTATTTAATAAAAATATTTTACTAAAATATCATTTATTTTTAAAATTATTCAAATCCTGAAAGGAAATTCCTTTATTAAAATTTTTTTCTAACCAAAAAACAATTCAATTTTTTTCATAGAAAATCTAATTATTATAAAATTAAATTCAAAATAAAAACAAAAAAATGTAATCATTATTTCATATAAAATTAAATATAAAAATTCATGTTGTTAGGATCCAGATACATATCTATTTATTACAATAGAAACTACCCTCTGGGTAAGGTGTCTGATGGTGAGATTTTCATTGGATGGTTCGACGAACATGGTTTGGGTCCTGATCTCAATTTATTTGAACTTCTCTTTTAAGAAGTTATTCTAATGATTTAGTTGTTGAATATTAGGTTGGGATTCGTCAGGGGAAATGTCTTTATATTCCATATCATTCTGATTCCCTAATAAATGGGCTTCATAGGATTGATCCTACTGGTCTAGGACATCACTACCTTTGCCTCTATCAATTGAATTTTTCATAACCCATAATATATACTAATCAAAAAAATCATTTTTTGAGGTTTATATTATCAATTGTTTTGAGGGTTACAAATATTTTAAATAAGAAATGATATAATATACCTAAAAAAAGTTTAGGTCTTTTTATTAAATTCATTTAATAAAAAGGTATTTAATTTAAATTCAAAGGTAATTTTATTTATAAAAGACCATATCGTTGAAATTTTTATCATTAAAGTTATGTCATATTGAGTGTTTTCTATTTTGGGATCGATAATAGAAATTTAGTTTCTAAAACCAACAATATAATTTTCAGTTACATATATCACCTTATCTATTATCACTCATGGGAAATAATATTTCTCTTATTAGGTGGTGACTTGTATAGTCACAAGGTGAAAGGTATTTCCCTATTCATATTTATTTAAATTTCCTTAATCAATTATCCCACTTAGTATTTTAATTATTTCTATAGACAGATGTTAACAATAGATTTTGTTGTGTGAAATTAATCCATTAGAGAGATGTATTTTCCATACAGAAAAGGTATACTAGATGGTGAGGAAGGTTTTTTGTACCTTCCGATGGTTACAACATTCCTAGTTTTGATATTATGTTTATATTTGTGTATTATTTTCTCTATCATGGATGTGTGATGTACAGAGGGGTCATTCAATAAGTTAATTTATTTTTTAGTTTTTATTTTTTCATTATTTATTTGGTTAAATCATACCCATTTGGTTGTTTTATCATGCCTAGGTACTTTAGAAATCCTAGGGGGATCAAGAACATCCTTAGGGCCTTCTCACAAGTCAATTTGGGTGTCTAATAGAGGGATGAATTGTGTTGGTTAATAAAAGGGTGGTTTTTTCTTGTCATGTGGATCTTCTAATAATTTTTTATATTATCACGTGTGATGAAAACTGTGACATTAAGATTAATAAATCACACTTATATACTCCATGATATTTAGTATATATTCTATAAAAACAACTACAAGAGATATCTTCATATATATAAATTATATCTACCAGAGAATATCTCTATCTTTTATGCATGTATTTCTATATCAGTAAATTTGTTAAACTGGTGAATTACACCATTATTTTACGATTTATTCATATATATATATATATATATATATAATTACCTATATTCCTATGTCCAGATATTTTCATATGAGAATTATACAATTTATGGGCCTTTTGGAAGACATGATACTGGCGGACTGTGACGCGTGCATGATGCTCCACTAGGCTTCCGGGCCATTTTTGGGCCATTGGACATGTAATGGGCTTGAGGCACACTAGGCCTTTGGTCCATATACTAAATAAATAATACTTGATGGTTGGGTTATCCTTTAGGGGTATATGGACTACCTTTATGGCATGTGTCTTTGGTGTGTTTTTGTTTAATGTAATTATACCCCCAATCACCTAATATATATATATATAATGTGGTTGACCATTAAATTACTAATAAATAGTCATTATTATACATCAGCTAGAAGATAAGGATCTTATAATCTCCTCCTAAAATCTCATGTGGTCTATGTTTCTATGTTATAATGTAGCTAAATCAACATAACCCTTTTAGCCACGTGGCTATTTCACTCCCATAGAAATTTTCTCCATGTAGTCCATTCATGTAGTTGTTTATACCACATGACCTATTTTCCCACATATTTATTTTGTCCTTATAGACAATTTAGTTTTTCATCTTGTTTCTAATTTCCTCAAGAATATATAATTCCACAAACAGCACATATAGAACATTGTTGGTGTGGCTCCAGATACCTCCACATGCCTCTCTATTGATCCAATCATCACTTTTGTCTTCTTTGACGAGTCTTATAAACATAATGATTCCCTTAAAATTATCAAAGAATCATCCACATTGTGTTCACACTAAGAATTACCAATCTTTCAAGTAACACATTAACCCTATGTTCATCTTCGTCATGTGATGTCAATAATTCTATATTCAACAAATCAAACTTTCTTCACTGAAATTCAAACACACATATTGTTCATCAGCATTGGCCATCCTACTTTACCAACCATGTTTTGGTTAAAAACTGTTTTCAATAAAAAAAATTAATCATTTAATATTTTTAACATCCATCTCTATGTTTTTTCATGTAAAAACATTTATAAAATTCCTTCCATTATCATATGTCTATAGATCACAACATATATTAATTTATTTTAAAATCCTTTGAGAATGAAGATGGTCATTTAATTTACCAATATAATGTATTGTGAAATTCAGGTTTCTCTAAAAAATCTTCAATATATACATGATATCATGATTATGATGTAGAAAATTAAATTACCAATATATAAGTGTGACAAATATTTATTTTGTACACCATTATTGTGTTTGAAATTAAACTAATTGGGTACATATAACTCGTTTCCCATTATAATTCAAATGGTGGGCCATTACAAATTATACTTCAACATTTACTAGTTTTCGTAATATTTTTTACTCGTTAGTGAAGTTGGTGGTGTTCTATTATTAATAACACCATTTTATTTTAAATTTTTCTTCCAAAATCTACGAGACACATCAATAATTCTACAATGATGCAATAAGCGAAATTTTTTACTATGTGGTAGTCATTTAACCTCAAAAATAATATTTAAAAACTAAAAAATCCAAACTACTATAATTAAAATAACTATTTAATTTCCCATACTTTGGGAAGGTACTAATGATATACATTAGAGATATGTACATTTTAATAATTTTTATAGTAGATGCATCATATGTTTCAACACTGTTGTTTCATAAGACCTATAATTATTCAATTAGAAAATGAAATTATATATCATTTTCATTTATATGAATCTGTTTTCATGAAGTAATAATTTAAATGATAATATATTCTTAATTCAAATAAATCCTTATAGGCCAAAACATAGGATTCAAAAAAATTAAAAATTTCTATGACTAGTACTCAAAGTCATTAATTGATTGAATATATTAGTTTCCAATCCTAACAAAAAATTACTTGGATCAAAAAATGAAATTTTATATAATTAATAAAAAAATTCACATGCTATTGAATATTGTGGATTCCAAATTATCCATTTATTTTTATTTTATATAGCATACCACTTCATTTGATCATTGGTTTTAGATAAAATAAATAATCTTTTTAATCATTGATTTCATACGATCAAAAAAACCATTATGGATGTTTTATTTTCAAGTTTGTTAATATTTTTATTTTTATTTAAACATTCAATGTTACTCATTGACATCCATATAGAAGCTAAAAATATTTTTCCCTATTATTTTCTCGAATCGTCACCCCAAAAATATAATATAATCACTTGTATAATAAATTGTTTTTTATAATTGAGGATGATATTGTTAACAACTTTATTCATGGCATGACGAGACATAAGAATGTTAGCTTCAAAAAATGTTCTATGTGGAAATACTAATATAATGAAAATTTCAATATTTTTAATTCCAAATAGGAACCTAATAAAGAATAACATCACAATAAATGAATTTTTTGATTTCTTGATACAAAATTTTTATAACTATTGATTTCCATTATTAAAAAATTCAAGAAATTAATTTTTATAGTAACTTAATATTTCTCTTACATTTTATTTGTAGAATCAGGAAAATGTTCTAGTAATATGTTATAATGTTGATATGGTTGTCCTGAAGTAACAAAAAAATCAATTACAATGTTAATATTTATAGAAGACATGACTGGTCGCATTGATATATTTTGATGTTGATGATGTTTCCCTTTAATTCCAAAATAATCAATAATCATGTTTACAATTTCATTCTCTATAGTTTGGTAAGTTTTATATTCATTCTCCCCATTGACATCATTGTTTAAATTTTATTTAAAATTCGATTCTTCATACCAAATTTAATTCACATATTGAGAATGAAATTTCTTAAATATCAAGTGTTCATAAACAATAATTATCTTAATCCATATTCTAATTTTACAGTTGGTACATTGGAAGATTATTCCCTCAACCATGTGTTAATTGGATCTTAAAAATTCTAAAAATTATTCATAACCTTTCTATACCATTTTTTTCATTGGTACTCTAAGATATATTTTATAAATATATTGTGAACTTCCTACAATATTAGAAACAATATATAGTCATATAAAATAATAAGTCTAAAATAAAACTATTAACTCATTTTATTTTATTTTCTGAGATATTAAATCATTGATATTCTTGGAAAGAATTATTAATATTATCAATTAAGGTAGTTCTAACTTTTTATTTCATAGTTCTTTGGATAACTTTATGAAGAATACTAACACACTCAAATAAATGTATTATACAAATAAAAAGGCAATGTAATCCTAAAAAAATAATATTAAATAAAAATATATGAACAAAATTTATTTATTTATGGTAATTTATTTTGAATGAGATTATGTATATAATGGTTATATATAGCATGTCAAAAGGAATAATGTTAACTACTGGTAGATTCGTTTATTTTTGGGAATGAGGGAATCTCTCACATCATCGAAACAGATTCAAGGAGGATAATAAATGTGAATTTGGGGTTCTCACATGTAACTCCTAGATATTTTGACATTTATATAATAAATATTATATTTAATATCTTTTTTCACACACAATAATGAACTAGTATGAATATTAATATATTTTATTGAGAAAAACATTATGATAAAATTATAAAAAACTCTGTATTATGTACCATTGTTTTTTACATCCCTCAAAAGTGTATAAATTAAAGAGGGGTAATACATTGAATAGAATGATATTTCCATAATTAATTTTTTTTGGATCACCATTAGTTAATTAAACAAAACATGAGAAAGAAAGTCAAGAATGTATAAATAATTATAAAAAATACTAAATAAATAATTAAAATAGTGATTTATGATGTCAAAATGGAATTAATGAATGATTTTAGTAAGCCTGTATGTAGGAATAAAATTTGGTCGTTATAAATATAGCTTTTTATAATATGGTCTATGGAGATATTGTCATTGGGTATGTATTTATCCAATAATAGTATCTAATTTGTGTAAATTTGAGTAAAAATTTGAAAATAATACATCTCCTGAATCAAACAAAACATAATATTTAATTAAAATTATTAATATATAAAATATATATTAATATATGTGTTGTGTATTATTTTAATTATTACTATTATTATTATAGTATGATATGATATATTTATAAAACTAAAATAAATATTTTAATAAAAATTCATTTAAAAAATAAAATGGTCATGGTAGAAATAATTAATTTTGATAGTATTTGTTAGTGATTATTTAGAAATTATTTTTATACTTAACTATTTTCATGATGTATTGAGTTTCTCTACCTTAATAAAATTATATAATAAAAAATAATTATTTTGATATAAATTGGTTAATGATATATATCATAATGTAAATTAACATTCAAGAAATTTTTATTAATTGAAAAGTGATAAAAATTAATTAATTAAATGATTAAAAGATACATTTTTTATAAAATTATTTGATATATTATGCGCACTTATATTAAAAATTATATTTTATCTTCCTTATATATTAAGACTCATGACTTTTTTTCACATTTTTAATTAAGATATAAAATGTGTCAATAATTCCATTTCTATCTATAGAAAAAAATAATTTACCATAGTATACATTAGTTACCATGTTAAAATATTAATAGTTTCAAAGAATTAATTTTAGAAACATTACATAATTATTATCTAAATAAGTTAAATTAACATATTTTGATGAATATGATATTTTTAGAAAATAAATATTAAAAATAATAATACTCATTTAGTTTTTTTTGGATTGGAAATAAGATTAAAATAAATAATCTATAAAATAAAAATTTTCCTTGAAAGAAATTTTTCTATATTTAAAATTTTATATTTAAAATTTCATTTTCTCATTTTTAGAAATCGAATTATATTAAATAGAGTATAAATTAAGAATTATAAAATAAATATTAAGTAATTTTTTTATCTATCATTTTTTTGAAAAAATAATTACCATGGTAAATATTTAATCGAGGTTAACAAGGGTAAAATTGGATAAATTTAAGGGGCTCAAGTTTTTTAAAATTTAAGAGAAACATTTAACTTTTAGAATACATTTTTATATTATAATTTCATACTAACATGTTTCACCCTACTTTCCTCACAAATGTTATCTAATTTAAATATGAGTCATTGTTTTTCCCTCACCAACCGTCCAATATTAATGAAAAGTCCCTCTCTTTGACCTATAAAAGGAACAAAATTCCACCAACATCAAGCAACACTAACCATAATAATTTCTGTAACATCCTAGGTAAATAAATAATATTACATTCTAATGTTTATCCCTTTTTTGAATAAAATGTTACTATTAATTTAAAGGGAACGCTATGCTCGATGGTTTAACCAATACGCAACAACGAGTTCCTTTGAAATCTTACGTTGCACTCTAACAATAAAATAATTTTATTTTAAATGGTAGTTAACACCTAGTCGTTGTAATGATGGGAATGAACAAAACTAACTAAAAATGATTATATATGTTTTTCAATTTTTTTTACTTTTTACAATAAATTTTAGAGGATTAAAAATGCGAATGATTGCGATTTTAAGCATAAACATTCTAATATTCTTTAAAAGGTCGATTAACCACCTTTTGATTGCGAACCTCTTTTAATTACACCTATTGACAATTTTATGTGTTATATTTGACAAAATAAAATTCTTCTTTAGAATCGGGACATCAAAATTTACTTTGTGTATATTTTTTCTATTTTTCCGATAAAGTTCATTTTTTAATCAATAGTGAAAAATGTTTTATTTTAATTCAAAACATCATTTTAATCTAATTTATTTATATGATTAAATTATATTATGGATTGGTTTTAATGTTAAATTAGAATATATTTTTACCATTTAATCCAATAGTGTTCATTGGAATTAATTTCACTTTGAAATTGGACTTAAACTAGTGTCAGTCTTTTAAAAGATATTGTTTCTTAAAAACACTCTATTTGTTTTGACAGCAGGAATTAATTATTAAATTAATTAATTCAACTTATATGTTTTGAATTTTTTAAAATAGAAATCATTTTTGAATTAGAAATATCAAATATAGCTTAGGGTAAATTTTTGTTATTTTTCTGAAAAACTTCAATTTTTGATGAATAGTGAAACCACTAAGTGGTAGTTAAAGAAACTAATTTTTCATTTAAATGAAACTTTACCACTTCTGTGATTTGATTTTTCAAAATCCGACATACATGGTTGTCATCAATAAGTAAAATGTGGTTCAAGGAGATTAAAATAATTTTTGGTGAATAGTATCGTTTAAGTTTTATTAATCGCTATTAAAGGTAATTAGCGTAATTTAAGGTAAAAATAATATTTTAATAATATTAAATGACCTAGACACATGTCTTACCCTCATTGGATGTGTCATGGACGACCAAGACAATCCATGGGTCAACTTGGGGACCCCATGGATCCACTTTGGTAGGAAAATGATATAAATAACTTTTTATTTAAAGTTAAAATAAAAATGTCACAAACATGAGTTGTTTTACTAAAAAAAATTTAAATGGGGTTATACAAGTCATATTTTTTACTATAAATATTAATTAGAAATATAAAAAAATTTCCAACATCATGATATTTTTTTTATAATTTTTAGACATTAAATTAATTAAATTATTTATGACACCATGCAGATGCATCGATTACCTCATTATTTAACGATTTAAATAAAAGGAAAAGATAATGTAAAATCTGATCCCTACACGTGTCAAAAACCTATTGGATGGGTGGATTTAGAACTCTTATCACCTTATCCTCGAAATATATAATGTTTGGACCTTTAAAATCTGAAAAACATTTTATAATAAAGTAACCTTTTATAACTTTCCAAGAGTGCCCCTCCTCTCCTCTTATAAAAGGCCCCCAACTCTACCACCTTAACCACACCTCTCATGCCTTTGTCCCGGCTAACCCCTACCCATGTTGTCTCTCCACGTCCCTCTATTACTCCTTGAAACATCACTTTGGGCAGATGTCTTCCCAAGCAAGCCTTTGAGCTCAAATCAAAAAGAGTTACCCGATTTAAAGGTAATGTCTTCCCTTGTGTTCTTTTGTTTTATTTTTCTTCTCCAACCCTCTAAACTATTTTTATTACTTTATTTTGTAAAAAAACTAGTATCTTCAATATACTATTATGGTTTTATGAGAATTATTCAAGATACACTTACACACACCTTCGTCTAATGGGTAATGAAAATACTGTTTCTGTGGATGGTGAATTTCTGCCTCACGAAACGATGATTGTTCAATCTTCTCTTAACACCTTTCATGGTGGACATTATGATGTCACTATATTTTATATATGATATATATAATATTTATGTTTTCTATATTCTTCTTAATTCTATATTTAAAACATTCCTTTATGCTTTTCATGTTGTGAAAATGTGATAACTTCATTCGAGGAAGTGTGGACTACCGCCCCCTCAAGTGATGTGACTCGTTCATGCAATACATGTAATGTATAAATAATAAAATTAATGAACATATGTGACCTATATAACATATATATTATACTGGAATTATAATATATATCTCTCTCAATTATTTTTAATTCCATTAATATGACAAATAAATGAAAATAGTGTTCATGTGTTCGTACGGCCTACCATACCCATGAACGGTGCATTTCATTTCATTTTATTTCCAAATGTTATGGATTAGTATAAAATGAATATGTACTATATATATATGATATTTAAATCATTAATACTATTCTGGATATTATTTACATATAACTACATGGAAAATCATTTTCAAACAAGTTCATTTTTGACTAATGTACCACACATCGACAAAAACGTTTGATATGAACTCACATTATTAACCAATTATTATAAAAGTTTAATATGTGATATGAACTGAATAATAATATTTAAAGTATTACCTTAAGAAATTATAAATTGACAAAATTTTATTATTTAGGAATATAAAGAAATGAACAAGACAAGTCGGACTTGAGGTAAGGGATCCAACCTCTCTTTTTCTTTTTAAGTACTCTATTTATGTCATTTCTTTTAAGATCATATTTATTATGTTTGGGGATGTTATTTTATATTCCTCATACTGTAATTTTTATTTTCATATTATGAGAGACCCTATTTGATCTCATAAATCCATTTTTATAAGTTTTCAGTGGCGTCGTTAGACTGCCGAGTTTTCATAAGGGATTTTTCATCTAACTTTTATTCCCGTGACATTTATGCTATGTTTGTCACTATTTCCTTTTAGTGGTGTATGTACTTCCCATTATTATACAATTTTTGTAGTATAATTTTTTTTATGGGTATTTACATCTTCATTGTATGACCCTTCTTCCATGGGGTGTACTTTTTGAAAGTTACCCCACTCGGTAAGGGTACCTTTCACCCTCCTCTTTTTAAAAGTCTTCTTTTGTTATGTCTTTTAATTCACATACTATTATGTTGGGATATGTTCTTATATATCCTTATTTATGTAAATTTTATTTCCAAGTGATGAGATAACATTTTCTCGCTCATCAACTCACTTTCTGAATTTTAACATGACGCCATTAGGCTATCAGATTTCTGTAAGGGAACTTCTTAACCCACTTTCAATTATTTGGGTTAAACCTCTACATATTGATTTTATTTTTCCAAGATTATGTGTGGAATATCTATGTTTTAATTTTCAAAAACCTTTGTGTGGATATACTATTTCTACACATAATCATCTCATTGATAAATTCTTACGAACTTGTATGGGAAATCCTAACTCAATCTCATTTCATTGAGGTAAATATCTATGTCATTGGTTTTGTTTTTCCAAGATTATGTGTGAATGACCTATGATTGTTTCAAACATAATATCCACTTATATTGGGTTTATTTAAATTTCTCAAACAAAATTATTTGATAGATTTATCCTTAATTTAAGTATACCATATTTATAAGGGGGTTCATCTCAATTTACATTCCATTGAGACTTCATTGTTGTTATTCACCAATTCACTTTGATATTGTGTATATACTGTCCATTGGAGTATTATATCATGAATTCATTTATTCTCATGATATTATAATGTTTTGATTAAATTAAATTCCTTTAAAAGCTTCAATGTGGTAAGGGACTTCGTCTTAATCCCCATTCATTGATGAATATGTTGTTTTATACAAAACATTCTTTTATACGGTGTATAAACCCCTTTGACTTTTATGTGTATTCAAATGGAATCTTTTTTTTTACGAAGAGTTTTACTAAACGATTAAAGGAATGTTTTTTTCATACGTGTATGGTGACAACAACTTATCTTCCTCCGTGACAATTATTTGAGTTTCGACTTCCTCTACAAGCCATAACTTTTTTTTAAAATGAAAAATAAATAACATGTTTTACTTTTCTTTATTTTTGGTATTGAAAATGGTTTTCTTAATGTTTTTATATCAATGTGTTGTATTTATATCTTGTGATTGAAAAGTGGAAATTTTATGTTTCTTTTATGCATCTTTTATGTGATATTATTATGTTATGGTTCTTGAGCATTGTTATGAAGATGGGTGGTCCCGTGATAAACTAAGGGTGGGTGAGCCCAATATAGCTCTCCAATGCATTGGGTAACATTAAGGAGTTAAACGATAAGGTTTATCTGAAGAGATTTAGCGAATATACTGTGATGGGTATTCCAAACGTAACCATGATGGTTACTCCCTATGTAAGAATGTTATGAATGCATCAAGTTACCTTTATGCCTTATGAATTATATTTAGTTATGCATAAATCTTATGATTTCATGAGGTATATTAAATTTCTTATGTTTTATTGGTAAAGAATGACTTCATTGATTCTTATGTATACATGGACTGATGTTTTCAATCCATACTGTTATAACCCTCACTGAGCTTTTTATGCTCATCCCAAGTTTTTTTGAAATGTTTTTCATAGGATATAATGTTGAATAGGGTCAATGATGGGATCAAGGAAATGTCAGGCTATCTAAAACAAGGAACTAGACATGACTTTTTTGTTCAAGAGTTTTTATTTTGTGAAAAAAAGGAAGCTGAGTAGATGTGTCTGCTTTGTAAACTTTGATATGTAATAGTTATGTCCTAATTCTCTAAAACTCTAAACCTAAAAAGATCCTCAATGTGAATTATTCATTTAATTAAATAATAAGTAATGTTTAAGGTCGGGTCCTTATAGTTGGTATTAGAGGTTGGTTTAGATAACTTTAGAGGTTAGGGTATTCTCTAAGCATAAGTGACATTTCCATAATGGCTAGGATTTCAGAAAGAGTCATTGTTTTTAGATAAATTGAATGAGTAGGTATATCTTAGTGTTTATCTTCCTCATTAGTACATGATGATTTTGTTGATATACGCCCACTGAAATATCTATTTTTTTGTAAATGGGTGGATCTAGGAGGCATCAAAGTGACAGTGGGTTTGAAGGAAACTGTGGTGGTTCTCTGATTAAGAGACTAGATGAAATGGGGGATTCCATGAGGAATATCGTGTTTGTTCTAAACCAATTATCAAGGAGTCATAATCAATCATTGGAACCTTAGTGAGTTCTCTAATGCATCATGTACTAGATGTCCAACTCAATGTGGATGTCCAGGTAATAATTATAAAGGTAACCATTATGGTTTATATAATCCTTACTTTTGAGGTAATTATAGGTTACTATATGTTATGATGTAATATGAACGACATGAGATAAAGATGAGGTTAAATTATGTTATGGTTATTTTTGAAGATTTTATCGTTTTTTGGGGAATTTTATAAGAATTATATAGTTTTGGAAAAAGGACAACATGCAGACCAGGTGACATCCTGTCACGTCTAACAAAGCTATGGGAATCGAACCCACAACCAAAGTGTGACTAGTATTTATCGCCTACCACTAGACTACATGAAGTCCCTGGTTAGTCTGACTAATTCTTTATAGTAATATGATTTTATGAATCAAGAATATGTTTATTTTGGGTTATCTATGGAAATGATTATCCTATCATGGAGAATATGTGATTAGGCTAATTACTTTTCAATGTGAGACTTTAAGTGTAGCTGGTGTTATTTAAAGATAACTGTTAATTTTTTCCTTGGAAGACTATGTGATTAAATCCTTCAAATATTTGGGTTTCAATCTTAGTTTGGTTTACTTTGAATAATTTTATGGAAAATTTGTTTATTGAATGGTCTTTGTTGAACTTTGGGTATTTTTGGACAAATTTTGGAGATTAGGAGTTATTTTTCTTTTTGTATACAAAAATATCCTTTTTGGGTATTATCTGATCTCATACTAAACTTTTGGGTTTGGTTTTGGTTGATATCTAAAGACATGGGAAATATATAGTTCTCTTTTTTGGATTAGGTGATTCTCAAGAAGTTGATTATAGCTCTCTTAATGTAAATAAGTCATCTTAAATACTCATCTTTTGGAGAAAATATGAGTTCGTGTAAGAAATCTAGTAAAAGTTGAAAGTCAAAATGACAAGTAAGTATGTTTCCTTATGTTTTAGTTAAGCTCAAAAATAAATTCGTCAATTAAGAGTAACATAATAAAAAAAGTTGTCTGTTAACTTTTCTTACTAGGGAATCGAATATCGTTTAACCCATCACAAGCTTGTGATTTTCTTATAGTTAACTTTCTCCTAGACATGTTTACTATCACTCTCTATCAGAACATGACCCCTTATTTTTTCCTCTATATCTATATTTTCATACTTGGAATCCTAGTATGGGTTAACTCGGGTGACCTTTGTACTTCTCTCCCATTATTTTTAAGTGACAGTTTTACTGACTCTTGTTCTGATGTGGGACATTCAATGGAGTTTCCAAGCCTAATTTTGAAATTACGAGGACACAATTCCCAAAACGGGGGAAGGATGTAACATCCCAGGTAAATAAAAAATATTACATTCTAATGTTTATCTCTATTTGTAAATAAAATGTTAATATTAATTTAAATGGAACGCTATGCTCGATGGCTTACCCAATTCGCAACAATGAGTTCCTTTGAAATCTTACGTTGCTCTCTAATAATAAAATAATATTATTTTAAATGGTAGTTAACACCTAGTCGTTGTAATGACGGGAATGAACAGAACTAACTACAAAATGATTATATATGTTTTTCAAATATTTTTACTTTTTACAATAAATGTTATAGGATTAAAAATGCGAATGAATCCGATTTTAAGCGTAAACATTCTAATATTCTTTAAAAGGTGGATTAACCGCCTTTTGATGGTGAATATATTTTAAATCAACTTTTTGACAATTTTATGTGATATATTTGACATAATAAAATACTTCTTTAAAATCGGGACATCAAAATTTACTTTGTCTAAATTTTTGGCATTTTTCTGATAAAGTTCATTTCTTAATGAATAGTGAAAAATCTTGTATTTTAATTCAAAACATCTTTTTAATATAATTTATTTATATGATTAGATTATCATTTGGATTGGTTTTAAAGTGAAATTTAAATATATTTTTACCATTTAATCCAATATTGGTCATTGGAATTAATTTCACTTTGAAAATGGACTTAAACTAGTGTCAATCTTTTAAAAGATATAGTTTCTTAAAAACACGCTATCTGTTTTGACAGTGGGAATTAATTATTAAATTAATTAATGAAACTTATATTTTTTTTTTAATTTTTTAAAATAGACATCATTTTTGAATTTGGAATATCAATTATAGATTAGGGTAAATTTTTGGTATTTTCTGAAAAACATCAATTTTTGATGAATAATGAAACCACTAAGTGGTAGTTAAAGAAACAGATTTTTCATTTAAATGAAACTTTACCACTTCTGTGATTTGATTTTCAATAATCCAATATACATGGTTGTAAATAATAAGTAAAATGTGGTTCGATGAGATTAAAATAATTTTTGGTGAATAGTATCGTTTAAGTTTTATTAATCGCTATTAAAGGTAATTAGTGTAATTTATTGTAAAAATAATGTTGAAATAATATGAAATGACCTAGAAACATTTCTTACCCTCATTTTATGTGTCATGGCCTACCAAGACAATCCATGGGTCAACTTGGGGACCCAATAGAGACACATTGGTAGGAAAATGAAATAAATAACTTTTTATTTAAAGTTAAAATAAAAGTGTCACAAACATGAGTTTTTTTACTAAAAAATTGGAAAATAGAGTTATACAAGTCATATTTTTTTACTATAAATATTAATTTGAAATATAAAAAGATTTCCTACATCATTATATTTTTTTTATAATTTTTAGAAATTATATAAATTAAATTATTTATGACACCATGATGATGCAGGGATTACCTCATTATTTAACGATTTAAATAAAATGAAAAGATAATGTAAAATATAAAACCTACACATGTCAAAAACATATTGTATGGGTGGATTTAGAACTATTATCACCTTATCCTCGAAATATATAATTTTGGGACCTTTAAAATCTGAAAATAATTTTATAGTAAAGTAACCTTTTATAATGTTCCAAGAGTGCCCCTCCTCTCCTCTTATAAAAGGCCCCCACCTCTACCACCTCACCCACACCTCTCAAGCCTTTGGCTCGGCCAACCCCTGCCAATTTTGCCTCTCCACATCCCTCGCTTACTCCTAGAAGCATCACGATGGGCATAAGTCTTTCCAAGGAAGCCTTTGAGCTCAAATCAAAAAGAGTTACCCGATTTAAAGGTAATGCCTGCCCTTGTGTTCTTTTGTATTATTTTGCTTCTCCAACCCTCTAAACTATTTTTATTCATTTATTTTGTAATAAGAACAGTATCTTCAATATACTAGGATGTTGTTATGAGAAGTATTCGAGCTATACTTACACACACCATCATCTAATGTTTAAAGAACATACTGTTTCTGTGGATGGAGAATTTCTGCCTCACAAAACGATGATTATTCAGTCTTCTCTTAACACCATTCATGGTAGCCATTATGATGTCACTATATTTTTTATATGATATATATGGTATTTATTTTTTCTATGTTCTAAGGAATTTTATATTTTAAACTTGCCTTTATGCTTTTCATGTTGTGCAAATGCGATAATTTTATACGAGGAAGTGTGGACTACCGCCCCCTCAAGTGACGTGACTCGTTCATGCATTACATTGAATGTATTAAGAATGAAATTAATGAACATATGTGACCTATATACAATATATATTATAATGGAATTATAATATATATATATCTCTCAATTATTTTTAATTCCATTAATATAACAAAGAAATGAAAGTAGCGTTCATGCGTACGTACGGCCTACCGTCTCCATGAACGGTGCATTTCATTTCTTTTTATCTCCAAATTTTATGGAGTAGTATAAAATGAATATTTACTGGATATATATGATATTTAAATCATTAATACTATTCTGGAGATGATTTACTTATAACTACATGGACACTCATTTTCAAACAAGCTCATTTTTGACTCATGTACCAAACATTGACAAAAAAGTCTAATATGAACTCACATTATTAACCAATTATTATAACATTATAATATGTGATATGTACTGAATAATAATATTTAAAGTAGTACCATAAGAAATTATAAATTGACCAAAGTTTATTATTCAGGAATATAATGAAACGAACAAGACATGTCTGACTTGAGGTAAGGGATCCAGCCTCTCTCTTTCTTTTTAAGTACTCTCTTGTATGTAATTTCTTTTAAGCTCATCTTTCTTATGTTTGGGGATGTTCTTTTATATTCCTCATACATTAATTTTTATGTTCATATTATGAGAGACCCTATTTGATCTCATAAATCCATTTTTGGATGTTTTAAGTGGCGTCGTTAGGCTGCTGAGTTTTCATAAGGGATTTTTCATCTCACTTTTATTCTTGTGACATTTATGCTATGTTTGCCACTATTTCCTTTGAGTGTTGTATATACTTCCCATTATTATACCCTTTATGTAGTATAATTTCATTTATGGGTATTTACATCTTCATTGTATGACCCTTCTTCCATGGGGTGTACGTTTTGAAAGTTATCCAACTCAGTAAGGGGACCTTTCACCCTCCTCTTTTTAAAAGACTTCTTTTGTTATGTCTTTTAATTCACATACTATTATATTTGGATATGTTCTTAGATATTGTTAGTTAGGTAAATTTTATGTCCTTGTGATGAGATACACTTTATCTCTCATCAACCCATTTTTTGAATTTTAAAGAGACGTCGTTAGGCTGTCGGATTTCTGTAACGGAACTTCTTAACCCACTTTCAATTCTTTGGCTTAAACCACTACTTCTTGATTTTATTATTCCAAGATTATTTGTGGAATATCTATGTTGTAATTTCCCCAAACCTTTGTGTAGATGTAATATTTCTACACATAATCATCTCATTGATAAATTCTTACGAACATTTATGGGAAATCATAACTCAATCTCATTTCATTGAGTTAAATATCTATGTCATTGGTTTTGTTTTTCCAAGATTATGTGTGAATGAACTCTGATTGTTTCACACATAATATCCACTTATATTGGGTGTATATATATTTCTCACACATTATTTTGTGATAGATTTATCCTTAATTTAAAGATACCTTCTTTATAAGGGAGTTCATCTCAATTTACATTCTATTAATACTTCATTGTTGTTATGCACCAATTCACATTGATATAGTGTATATACTGTCCTTTGGAATATTATATCATGAATTCCTTTATTCACATGATATTATAAAGTTTTGATTAAATGCCATTCCTTTAAAAGATTCAAAGTGGTAAGGGACTTCGTCTCAATCTCCATTCATTGAGGCATATTTTGTTTTATACCCAACTTTATTTTATACGGTGTATAAACCCCTTTTACATTTACGCTTATTCAAAGGGAATATTTTTTTATACGAAGCATTTTACTAAACGACAAAAGGAATGTTTTTTTTCATATGTATGCGGCGACAACGACTTCTCCACCGCCATGACAATTATTTGAGTTTCAGCTTCCTCTACAAGCCGTAAATTTTTTTTAAAAAAATGAATAATAAATACCATGTTTTACTTTTCATTTACTTTGGTATTGAAAATGGTTTTCATAATGTTTTTATATAAATGTGTTTTATTGATATCTTGTGATTGAAAACTGGAAATGTTGTGTTTCTTTTATACAAGTTTTATGTAATACGATTATGTTATGGTTCTTGGGCATTGTTATGAAGACGGGTGGTTCCGTGATAAACTAAGGGCGGGTGAGCCCGATATAGCTCTCCAACGCTTTGGGTAACAAGAAAGAGTTAAACGTTAATGTTTTTACGAAGAGATTTAGGGAATATACTTTGATGGGTATTCGAAACGTAACCATGAGGGTTACTCCCTATGTAATAATGTTATGAATGCCTCAAGTTACCTTTATGCCTTATTATTTCTATTGAGTTATGTATAAATCTTATGATTTCATGAGTTATGTTAAATTGATTGTGTTTTATGATTAAAGTATGATTTCATTGATTCTTATGTATACATGGACTGATGTTTTCTATCCATACTATTATAACCCTTACTGAGCTTTTTATGCTCATCCCATGTTTTTTTGAACTGTTTTTCATAGGACATAAAGTTGAATAGTGTCAAGGATGGGATCAAGGAAATGTCAGGCTATCAAAAACAAAGAACTAGACATTACTCTTTTGTTCAAGAGTTTTTATTTTGTGAAAAAAATGGAAGCTGAGTAGATGTGTCTGCTTTGTAATCTTTAAGATGTAATAGTTATGTCCAAATTCTCTAAAAATCTAATCCTGAAAAGATCTTCAATGTGAATTATTCATTTAATTCAATAATAAGTAATGTTTAAGGCTAGGGACTTATAATTTCCCTTTAAAACCTAAAATTTTTCATCTCCATCACATTACCAGTTTTGGGCCCTTTTTTTAGAATAAATGATCCCAATATATCTATTTCCCATTGGTTTTTTGTGAGAACACTCAAACTCTCATCATGTTTATTATCCAGTCACAATAATTCTCTTTTCTAAATTTATCAACCAAAATACTCTAATAAAATTCATATTTTAAATATATAATTACAAACATTTAATTTTTTTTATTGAAATTTTATTATATTAATTGAAAAAAATAATATATCTCGCACTCAACTATTCAAAAAAATAAAATGTCATCTATTCGTGCATGCAGACTACAACCTCCATGAATGGAGTATTTCATTTTTATTTACACAGTTAATGGGATGGTTTAAAGATATATACGTAATTAATAAATATTATATTTATGAAGTAATTAATATTATATAAAGAAAAATAAGACATTATTTAAATATTTTCATCTATTGAAAAAAAATATCACTCAAAAATTCATGCAGATTACCCCCTCCATAAAAGATGTATTTTTTCAATACCTTCTTTAAAATTAGAGTTATAATACTTTATTTAATTCATAAATATGATATCTAGGAATTTATTTGGATTATATATATATAAATTATGAATTATATTAATATTTTTACCGGTTGGAAAATTAAAACATCGCTCATGCCTATGGGCTTACTACAACCTCTCTGAAGGACCTATTAAATTTTTTCACAAAATTGAATTGTTTATTATAAGGACGTATTTAGTGAATAAATATGACAAAATTTACAGAATTATCATTTATCTTTCTTCCAATATGTTCATTATAAAATGAACTTGTCACTCATGGTCATTTGTGGACAACTCCCTCAAAAGATGATGTGATCATGTTCATCACCATATAACATGGTTGGAAATAAAATAATATTTATCATATATGTATGACATTATATATTGATATATTTCATAAATATTTTTATTGAATAATTAAAAAAATGTTCATTATAACTTAATGCCTTAATATTTGTAAATTGCTCAAAATAATCTCGCATCAGATTTCAACTTCATGAATCTTAACTAAAAATATCATTGAACATATATTCTAGTACCTTTAATAATCCATGACTGGTGAAATTTTTACTAAATAATGAGAATTGGTTTCTCCATTATAGAACCCATTTGAAATGAAAAAAATATATTAACATTTGATGATGTAAGAAAACTATAATTACCTAATATCTTTTTCAAGAATTGTTATAAGTAAAATATGTAAAATGAATTATATTTTAATAGTTTTGTGAAATAATTTCTCTAGATAAATATTTATATTATAATGTAATTTAATGTTCTTTAATTGAAGTCAAGAGTCAAGGTAATGATTTTTCTCTTCTCAATTTTTATTCATTGAGACATAATCCATATTCACAACTAGTTTCATTTTTTTGTTGTATATACTAATATATGGTTTTAATAGTCATACCATTAATTAAATTAAGTATATATATATATATACATATCTAAATCATTTTATCCTTTTCAGGTGAGTTTGATTCAAATGTTACCAAAGTCATAATGGTTTTTTTACTTAAATCCCTTTTATAAAGTTTTAAGCATTAATCCAGATATTTTTTTATTTATTATTTGGTTAATTGAAACATGATGTTTTATTATATTAAAATTTATATTTCAAATATTGTAAAATGTGTTTTATATTCAATTTTTCCTTGTTGATGGAGTTATTTCACATAAAAGTATAACATTGTTGTAATTAATTATCGTTTCCATTTAAGACCATTTTCCTTCCATATAAACATTCTTTATTTTCACAATGGTTACCATTTAATATTTTGAAATAAAAATATGTATCTTCACAAATTATATTCATATTTTTAATTTAATATTATTTAAAATAAGTTTTTTACTCTTTTTTCATGACATTTTAAACAAAGGTATTTTAAAATATTAAAATTATTTCATTCTAGTATCATATGTTTCCACTACAAAAATCTTATAGAATTCGTTTAAATATATTTATAAGGTAAATATTATTTATATTTATTATAAAATATTATTTTAAAAACATTTCATTGAAACTTATAAAAAACTTTTGAATGTTTCCAATAATTTTTTTTAAATTGTTAAAATAATTTTATAATATAATTTTTTTTATAATTTATCTTCTATTTTCCTATTTAAATAGAAAATATCTATCCAATTAAGAGAAATGATTCTTGAATCAACCCATAAATTTTTTTAAACACTCTTTTTTGGTGATTTAGTTTTTGATATCAACTAATATAATTCTTAATATCACATTATGTCATGCCATTTGGAAATGTTATTAAATCCATATTTATTGACTGGTATTTTCATGATAACATATCTGATTGATTTTGTACGACACACATATATATGTATTTTTGTGGTTGGGGTCCAATATCACCACCAATTCAATGAGTAATTTTTATTATATCTGGAGAAAATTATGGGATGTTGGTAGGTGTCTTTCTATCCCATTATATTATATGACTTTGGGATATGAATTTCTACCCCACTATGTTATGGGATATAGGGACATGAATTCCTATACTACTATATTATGGGAGATAATAATGGGAATTACATAACCAAAATATAATGGTATATATGGACATGAATTCCATAACCATTATATTATAGGATACACTAATGTAAATTCCTGACCCACTTTGTTAGGGGAGACAGAGACATGAATTTCTAACTCACTATGTTATGATTAATGTACATATGTATGTGTAATAATTAGTTGATATTCAAAATTTTCATTTTTTATACGTTTCTAGGTTATATACCTATTTTATGATTTATAATTCATTATTTTTATCTAAAATTTCTACATTATAATACCATGGTATATGTTCGATCATTTGAATTTATATATCCTCTTACCATTCCTTATAGAAAACTCATTTTTTATTGTTTTTAAATCTGATATTTCTCCAATGATAATGTTTCCCATATTCTAATGATCTATTTATTTTATGATTTCTGATATGTTATCCCTTCCAAACCATTTAATCTCACCCATTTATTGTCTTATACGTTGCATATATTTTAATATTGGTATAACCTAGTGATATCTATTTGTGGATATAGTGTGGAGAGATTGACAGTATATATACATAATAAAACGTTGTAGAGATAATATAAGAAAACACTTATCCTTTGGGATATGTGTTAGTGTGATCATTTATGAGATTTAATGTTTATATTATGGATATGTGTGTGTGTGTGTGTGTGTAATATTGGATTGATTCATCTAAGATGGTATTGAATCAAGTTTGTAAACTGTGTGTTTTAGAACCTAATTTATTAGTGCAGGTCGTAGGAATATCAGTTGGTATTATATTAGGGATTACATATTTTTTGGGTTATTTTAGTTATTTTTTGGGACTATTTTACTTAATTTTTGGGACTATTACAAGATACCATTAGTTAACACACCAAGGGATATGATAAGTAAGAAAATATATGTGGATTTTTTAAAAGTCTAGTGCATATAATTTCATAGAAATAACATCCATATCTGGATAAAAACATATAGTTTCATTCTTTGGAAAAGAATCCCCAAATTGTAATAGACCAAAAAAGGCTTTTTTATTATCATTTAAATATTCACATGGTGCAAAATAATAGTTCCTTACTAAAAAACCAGTTTGACACTCCCCAAGGATTTTCATTGGGGAATCACATACTCGTTATAAACCATTTCATAGGATTTAAATGGAATTTGATGATGTGCCTTATGACTAATTAGTTTTTAGAATATAATTATAAAATGATCATATAAAACTATATTAATCTGAAAATTTGTATGTTTATTCAATTATATCATAGTCATAGTGAAAGTATCATAGGTTTACATGACAGTTTCATTGGAGAAAATATATTAGGATTCAGTTTTCATATTCATAAAGTCATTTACTCTATTTCTATTAGATATTTTCATATCCACTGTGGTATATGTTTTTAGTTGGAAACAACATCATAAAAAATGAATTTATCAGAGGTATGTCGCTAGAAACTCATAAGTGTTACAGATTGACAAGGAGGAATATTTAGAAAAAAATTATTGATATTTTCTAGATATTTTAATTTTAGAGGAATAAAAGAGTTTCAATGTCTTAAAAATATAGTAATTTTCATATTATGTTTTTTATTCTACTGGATACCATTATATTTTTTTATTAGTAAGTGAAAATTAAAAAATATAAGGGTTCAATTTATTTAATGGGAAAAAATTTAATACCTTAAATTTTTTTATTAATTTTCACTTTAATGATATAATGTGTTTAAAAATTCTTTTCACACACAGCACTAAACAGAAATTAACCATGATATATTTTATTGAGATAAAAATTTTCAAATAAAAACAAGAACCCATGTATTACATATTATAGTTGATTACATCCTATAAATCTAAAAAAATAGGGCGGTAATAAATTAAAAAGAATGTTATTTTCACAACAAATAAATACCCTTGGTCATCTTCACTTTTGAGGGTCACTATTAGTTAAAAAAATACATTAAAAATAAATTCATGAAACGATAAATCATTATTAAAATTTTATATTATGGGATGATAATTGTTATTTATAAAGTTATAATGGAATATGTGAATTATATTAATAATTATATATATATAAATGAAATCTAACCATTATAAATATTTTTATTGAAAATATGATCATTGTAACTATTCTCATCAGTTATGCACGTATCAAAAAGTTATATAGAATTTTTTAAAATTGTATTAAAATTTTGAAAATAAGATAAATATAGAACGAAAAAGGCTAATATTTAATAAGGTCGTTATATATAAATATATTAATTTGATATGTATTATTATTATTATTACTATTACAATTTTTATTAAAGTAAGATATATTGTTTACATAAAGATCAATGAAGGATTTCTATATTCATGGATTGAAAAAATTCCAGGATTAGGATATAAATTATTATGTTTAATGATATTTGGTAAAGATTATTTAAAAGTGACATTAAAATATTCATTTTTATTATGTTTAGAGTATCTATAACTTGATAAAATTAATATCTAATAAATGATTTTTTTAAATGATTTTTTTTAATTTAAAAAATCTTAACCTTCATATGATAGTTAATAAAAGTCAAGTAGTTATAAATTCATTTTATCCTTCAAACATATATTTTTCAAAAATTTGTATATGTGTTATGAAAAATTATATTAAAAATTAATTTTTATAAATATTAAAAATATATAATAAAATTTATTCATGTTTTTTACCATAATATATAAATTTGAAAATATGTTCATTTTTATATTCAACATAAAAATTAGTTGGGAAAGTAAATATCATTTACTATGGTAAATCATTTTTTTCAAAAAACTATGTTTATAAACATTTTTTAATTATTATCAAAATAAATTAAATATTTATACCTTGATGACACAGATGTGAATTTTAAAAAATATAAACAAATATATTAATACTCATTTAATATTTAATTTATATTAAAAAATAATGTAAAAAAATGTATAAATAGATAAATTTATACGAATTATATATATATTACATGATTTAAAAAATGTTAAATTTTCTTATATTTTACAATTTTATTAGATTAAATAGAGTCTATATTTCAAATAATAACCTCCAAATTAGGTAGTGGTTTTATTTTAATATTTTTATTAAAATATTAATTACCATGGGAGATATTTAATAACGTTCGGTAAGAAACAAAATTGGTAATATTAAGTGGAAGGAATTTTTCGAAATTAACTACAACAATAGACCATATATAAGATCATTTCTTGTAATAAATTCATATCCACGTGTATTACCAACATTTTGTCCCCTAAATCACCTAACTCTAATATGATTCTACCTTTAACCTTGACCTACCAATCAACTCCATAAAAAGTCCCTTTTTCACCTCTAAAAGGATCTCACTTACACATACATTAATACACACTTACCATTATAATTAAATTTAAAAAAATACCTATTTATAATATCATATAGTCGTTATACATGTTTATCCAACCTTTTTTATAATACTATGGTATATTTTCTCTATTTTATAGAGGTCATTAAATAGTTGATTCACACTCTCAGTGTGAGTATTATCCACTACCTTACATTCTCTTTTCAATTTTTTTCACCACCCTCCTCAAAAAATATTACCACAATACTAATATAATTATATATATATATATATATCACTTTTGTATTAAAATATTATTATTTTAATCGAACAACCATTATCTATATGCCTCACTACCATTTGAAAAATTAAAATGTTGTGTATGCTTACATACGAACTACCACTTCTTTGAATATTGTATTTCACTCATCATCATCACTATACACAGTAGATTATAATAATGTATTTGATGAATAAATATGTTATTTATGACATAATTAATATTCTATAATGATAAATTATTCATTTTATAAATAGTCACATCCATTGGAGAATGAAAATTGTCACTCAATTACTTGTCTGCCCTACCCCTTCTATAAACAACATATTTGGTTTTTAATCACCGCATTTATAACTAGTTATTATAATATATTTATATAATATATATTTTATATAAAAATAATAATAATATTTATTAATATATATTATTTATTCTATTAATAATCTCATCTGTTGGAAAATTAAAACATCTCTTATGTATATACACGGATTACATCCTCCACAAACATTGTATTTAATTTTTCATCATCACTCACGCTACTCGAAATAAGAATTTTTTTAAAGAATAATTTTTATATCTATGTACTGTTACTGATTATATAAGGATAAATCATTTTCTACCTTCCTTCACTCACATTCATTAGAAAATGGAAATTTCTCTCATGCATAAGTGCAGACTATTTTCACTATGGAAAATGTGTTTTATTTTCATCATCTCTATACATTAATAATTCTAAAACGTTATTTTATTAATATATACAATATTTTGGTATTCTATATTTTATGAATATGGTTATTAATGTATGAAAAAAATCAATAGTCATTGTATTGTAATTTTCTGATATCAGTAAATTACATGAAATAGGTTCGTCACTAAATTGATTTTCATAATTCAAAACTAAGAATATCATGAAATTATATTATAACTTTATAAATCATTAAATGACTTATATATTATTACATATAATTATTTTGGAATTATAAAAAATTCAAATAATATGTATTTATATCGCCATTATGAAACTTGTATGAAATGAATAAAATTAGTAATATCTATTGATGAAGGTATACTATAACTAATATATAACTATGGGAGGAATGTTAATAAATTAATTATATGAAAGATATTATTTATGAATAAGGTAATTAAATAACTTATTATGTTGGTGATTATTATTTTACATAAGGATAATTAATGGATTTCAGAGTTAATGTAAGGGTCTTTTTTATCTAATTTTTTAATCTTTGAACCATATACCATATTCTCTGTTGTTCTGTTTTTTTTGGTTTATATATTTCCATATATATTAAATTTTCATACCTACCAATAAATTTATTAGCTTAAAAAATCTCAAATACTATTTTTTAAGGGATTTCTATTCAAAAGTTACCAAATCCATAAGGTTTTTTTAACTCAACTCTTTTTCATTTAGATATATAATTTATAGTTAAAAATAGTTATTTTATGTTTTTTTATTGCACTATAAGGTTTTATTTTAAATAATATTCACTATTTTTCTAGGAAAATTACTTTTTTAATTCAAATCATATTCTATGATGAATTTATTTCATGTAAATGAATAACATTTTTATGAATAATTATCATTATTTTTAAAGAATATTTTCTTTCAATATCCATATTTTATCAGGATATAATTGTTTTCCTTTTTTATTTTTAAAATATAAAATTTATTTTCTCTTTTTATCTTCATATTTTTTATTTAATCTTTTCAAAAAAGGGAATTTCTACTCTTTTTACAGTGTTCTTTTTAAAAAATTTATATTAAAATATTAATGGATTTCCTACCATGACTTAATGTATTATTATACACTAAAAATTTTATCTACAAAACCATTACATTATTTTTTTGTAAATATTATAGGAATTTCTTATGAAATAATATTTTAATTATAGTATCATGTAAAACTCCCAAAAAACTTTTCAAAGTGGCATGTAACGTCATTTATTGATTAGTTAAAATGATATATTAAAACAAATTATTTTATTTCACATCCATTTTACTCTTTACTTCCACTATATATATCTTGTTTAATATAATGATTCATGAATCACACACTAAATTCTCTTATGATTTAATATTTTTTTATGGTTAATTTTTTTTTGTATCAAGTTATAAAATTATTTAATTAATTTAATGTTATTCCATTTAGAAATGCGACGATACAAATTTTTCCTTAGATTTTTCATCATTGTATATATAGTGATTTTATATAGAACACAAAAATATAGATATATATATATCTATGTTTATGGGTGGGTTCATATATCACCCTCAAATTAATTGTATGATGTTTGTCATCCCATGAGATAATTATTGTGGAAAGGAATGTAAATTCCAAGATCACTATATTATGTGATATCATTATGTAAATTCATAGAACACTATGTTATGAGATATATAGACATGAATTCCTGACTAAAAATATTATCGGAGATCTTAATTTGAATTCCTGTATTTCTATGTTATGGGAGATGGTACTTGAATTCTAGAAAAAAATATGTTGTGGGAGACATGGATGTGAATTATTTACCCACTACGTTATGGGAGGAATGGATGTATATTCCTACCCCAATATGTTATAATGTTTGTGCTTAAATTTTTACGAAAGTACCATGATATGTCCCATTTCCACGATTTTCAAAAAAAATATATGTTATATTCATATATTATTCTCCCAGTATCATGATTATTTTATCATATTTTCATACACTTATACCATGGTATATGTTTTTTTATTTAACTTTATATGGAATCCTATCATGCATTGTGGACCACTCATATTTTTTCATATTCTTTTTAATAGGTTATTTCTATAATGCTAATGTTTTCCCATATTAATTTGATCTATCACTTCATGTCTCATTGATAATATTTCCCTTACTTATAATTTGATCTAACCCATTTACTCTATGTTCTATTCCCTATGTTATGAATATTAGTATAACCTATCATATTTTAAATAGGATCTACTATGGTGTGATTATGGAGAAATGTTCATAATAAATGTTTAGGTAAGTAATATCAAAATTCACTAAAAAAAATTTCTATGGGATTTCATAATCATTTTTGAGAGTTAATTATTATATTATATAAATATATAAAATTGTGACTTATTTCATCTCACTTGTTATTGATTGTAGTTTGTAATATATGTGTTTCATCACTAGAAACTAGAGTATTCTTCTATTGTCACTCATCATATGTCCCTAGGAATCATCAGGAAGGATGGGGTCATGATAACTATTAAAACATAAATAAAATCACTAATTTATTGTTTTTTATTATATACACTATTATAGAAAAATATCACAACCATGTATATGTATAAAATAATTATATCTATATAAATTTTAATCATAATAATTTATTTAACAAATATAATCAGTAAAAATAAATTTATTATTAATTGAGGGATGATTTAAACCACATTCACTATATAAAAAATAGTATCTGAATTTATAAATATGAATTATTGTCTCATAATTTTCAATATAATATAAAATTTAGATAAAAATATAGTGAGCATATAATTTTACATAATGAAGCATTATAATATCATGAATATGGAATCCAAAATGCCTTTATGTTTTAAATAAGTAATAATTCAGTGGATTATCATAGATATTTCTATTATTGTTTATAGAATATAAATTTATAATTGAGATTTATATACATAAAATTCCCCTTAACTAGTATCTATAGATACACATTTTCATTCTCTAATTTCATATTAGGTTTCAACTAATTATCAATAAATACTTTTTAAAAATGTAATATAATATGTATCAGTGACAATAAATGCACTCTCAATATCATTTCTTTTATAATTAATATTCATATATGATGTTTTTTTCAATTTTTATTTACATAATAATATTATAATTTTTTGGTTGAATAAATAACATGAGTGATATAGTTAAACGAAGGAGTGAATTTTAAATAGCCTTAAACTTCTCTATCGACATAAATTACACAAATAATTACATGTATTAATCCATATAAAATGTAAATTTAAATTTCCACTATGGAATTTGATAAATGAATTAATTAATTACTCTTTTTCTATAAGTCAAAATAAAATTTTAATACCAATAATTCAAAAAAATTAATATTCCATCACACAAAATAGAGAATAACTAAAAAATTGATCAAGGATTATTTTTTAGTTGATATAACTATATATTCTAGTATGGAGGGAATATTTCAAGATAGTATGAATATTTTTTTTCTCTAAGAATTATGGGGATTTGATCATTGTGAAGTAATATCCATCCATTGACTATTTAAATGTGTTAGGCTAAGTAGAAGGATACATACTATGAAGATGGGGATCTCACATATAACCAAGAATCCATGAATCTTTTGGATGGAGGGCCCTTTAATCAATGGGAAAGAAGATCCTTTGAATTGATATTTTAGGTTAGGATTTTAAATGTATTGGGAGACTCGATGAAGAAAGGATAGGCTCAGGGAGGGAATTGGAGCTCAAAGAAATAAGATTGTTTTTCATTTTTAACATATTTTGTTGTCATTTTTTAAAAATAATCACTAAGGTAACATATGGAATTTTTTATGATATCCCAAACCACCACTAAAATAAACATTAAATTATCCTAATTATTATATTTTTTTATCCCAAAATAAATTTTTCAATACAAAATATCACCACATGAACTTTTAACCCTTATTTTGTATCACAAAATTATTTCTTCATCCAAAAAATTTGAGAAAAAGGTTTTATTTCTTAAATATACCAAATGATATTTATTCTAATAAAGTTGATTTAATTTATTCTAAATAACCCAATCAATATTATTTATTCTAATATTCAACCATGTTAAGTTCACTCCTAACATCAAGCACTTTTATAATCAAGGGCACCTTTAACATGCTTTAATTTACTTTATATAAATTTAATTGAAACCTCATAGACAATAAGGTTATTTAGATAAGTAATGAAATCAAAACTATCAACTACAATATAATCTCAGTCATGCTGTGAGAAAAATTTATATCAATATCATATCTATCCCATGAATCCCATGTTATGCTAAAACCATGATTAGAGTAGAATCTAGCTTGCAAGAATTCATATTAAAATTTTAAACTGGATCATTTGTGTAAATTTCATTAGAAATAAAATTATACTCACACTTTGTAAGGACATGAGTCTTTAGAAATTATGTTATTTCACCAATAATTCACATATAAAACTTGGATCACATCAATTTTCATGATCAAACAACAAAAACGTTTGGTTTCATCATATATCATAACATAATCATATATAGGTATCATGTGCTTCTTTTGATACGATGATTTCACATTGTGTATTTTATTAACACATCATCTATTGAACTCCAAATTCATTTTTATTTAATCTAAACGATCATACCATGTTTATGGTGTTTTATATACGATATATAATTAATTATTTTAATTGAATGGGTTTCAGTTGTTGTCCCCAATTTAAACGAACACATATTGTTTAATATATACCTCCTATTTAATCAATCATTTCAATAATATCACCTAAAAATCGATTTAACATATCTTGAATAATATTTAAATTGAACCCACTAAGAATATTAAAATCAACACAACTATAGACACTGTTGGAAAAAATAAATTCCATACATATACCATCTATTTTAGTATATAATTTATACACCAATAAGACATTATTACAAATCAATCTCATGTTTTCATTATAGTTTTTTTCAAATGGGAATATTTTTCTATTGGAATTTTGATCATCTAGGATATTCATAATCTTTAATGTTTTATTTTTATCTATTTTATTCTACTCTTCATTTAAAACATAGACATATAATTCATTATTTTCTAATTATTCAAATGACGTAATCTCAACCTATGATAACTGAATTTTTTTCTCTGTACTCTACATTCTAAGATTTTTTATTATAGTTTTATTATATCTAATGATATTTGATTCATCATTCCCATATATTATTTTCTTATATTGATTCAATTGTTAACTCTATTCACCACTTATTTCAACCATTGATTCACCCTATAAGTCTCCCTTGTAAGATATGATTCAAGGTTCTATAGAGGTTTCATCAAAATTATCCTATTAACCTCCTATTTATTCCAATTCATAGTTTTTATATTCATACCATGATTTTTTATTGAAAAAAGGGTATAATTTCTCTCCAAAATCTTATGAATTCACTAATTTAAAAAAAATTCTATTTATTCTTACTTTAGTAGCTGATAAATTCACCATTATAATCCACATCTACATATATCCTTCAGTTTCTTCCTTATTTGGGATTAATCACTTTCTCTCAAAAAAACTACTATTTTAAATTAGGATTAATTCCATGATACTTTTTTATAGTATTATATTCTCACAAATACATGACAAATCATTGTTTGGGGTGTAAATCCCCACTTTTCAGAATATTATCATTAAATACTACTCATAATTATTATTGTATTTTTCATGTTATTGACTATGATATTACCCATTTAAATGACTATATATTTTGTGGAGTTTGTATTGATGATACTTCATTATTTATTCCATTCCTCTCAAAGTATATTTCAACCTCGATGGAAGATTAATTTAGGCCATTAGATGATAGAAAAATCTTGTAAATCGTTGTAATTTAGTTTTCAACACACTTATGATACCTTTTTGTGTACTTTATGACTTATTTTCTTATTTTCATTAAAATTATAAAACATATCATATTATATTCATCAACTAATAGTATGAAAAAAATTTCCCCATGAGTTTCAACATGTTTCATTGGACCACAAACATTGATGTGAAATTTTTCTGGAAAGTGTGTAGCTAATTATATAGTTTTTCATATATTGATTTCACATCAACTTCACCCTCGTGAAAGAATCAAGTTTCCTTTATCAATCCCAATTCTTATTTGGAATATTAATCACAAACACGAATATTAAAAGATTTTCAAATTTTTATTGAATTTAGATAACTAATCAATGTCCTAAACTTTTCAATTATCCCACCATAAGGAGACATGTGATCTTATTATATTCCACATTTTATAAATTACCATTCAACCTATATCTATGAATAATTGAGTTTATATATTTCAATTTGATTTAAAATCCATTCTAATTGAATGTTACTTCAATTTTCATGTTATAAGGATTACATATGATCCAAAATATTTGATGAAGCCCCAAAATATAAAGTATTTTCAAGATATTAATCCTATATTTAACAAGACCCATTTTACTTATAACCTAAATTTTCATATATCAATTTTGTAAAAATTTAATTATTCTATTGACACATAAATTTATATTATTCATCATGTTCGTATTCTTAGTTTTTTTGGATAAGCATCCATTATTAAGAATCAATGTTTTGTTTTTATTTCCATCCATAAATTTGATATTAGCTAAGATATCCATCATAATATTCAAATTTTACTTCTATTACACTTTTTATTAAATCGATACATTAGTTGGTATCAACCCATTCTTCTCAAAATGATTAATGATATATTCCTCATTTTCCTTAAATGGAGACAAATTTTAATCAGTAGAATTGAGTCTATTATTTTATTCTACATTATCTATGATGATAATCAATATTTTTTTCCATTATTTTTTTCTTAAAAATAAAATCCTTATGACCAATGTTTTAGTAATAAAAAATTATTAATAATAATAAATTCTTCTTTGAGGTGTATGATATGATCACATAGACCTTTGTTTAATTATTGATAACTCTCCTCATAAATAACTCCCAACCATATCATAATAGTCCATAGAATATAATATATAGCCTGAAAATCATCACTTCATTAGGTTAAATATTTTATCACTCTAATCCATAGTTTTTATACCACTGAATTATTATATGGGTTACAAATAACTCTAAATTCCTGATAGTTATCTAAAAATTTTAATTTATTTTATACATAGTTCAAGTTGTTTGAGTGATGGTTTATTCTCTTAAAATATAATTCCTTAAATACTCACATTATTAGAAATTTGATCGTTTAAATACTTCTAAAAACTCATCATTACTCTTTCAATACCTAAATTTATTCTTCATATAAGAATTTTCTAAATTGGTAATTCATTTTGGAACCCCCTTTCTTCCTTTTAACTTCAAAATATTTTTTTGAAGTAATGAATTTTTCCTCAATAATTTTAATATTATATATTCACCCATCGATAAAAGAATTACATATATTTATTATTTTATCTTATTTATTATTCTCATTCCTAAAATTAAAAACTTCAGCTATATTTTATTATATATCTACATGATCTTATAGAAACATCTTTAATTGACTTGAATTTTAATTTTTTCAGCATACTCTAATGACTCCTTTACAAGTCATATTTTTTATTTTTTTTCTTAATTTGTATATATAACTCCTAAAGTAATCCTTAAAACTAATCCATGACACAAAATTTTATTTTTTGTTCAACTATTTATTTAGTTTTATATTTTTTTTCTCCTCATTTTCCATAATTTCATACTCAAAATATTTTTTGAATTCAACTGGAATTTCATAAAGCAACCGTAGTCAATGTTTTCCTCATTATAATCCAATATTAATTCCGTTGAATATATTTCCAAATATATATATATATAATTTATAGTTCATTGATAGGTAAGTTACTAAGAAAATATTTATAACCAAACTTATAATAATGACTATAAAACTTTATTATAAGCCTCACTTTTATACAACCAATAATTCTGAATTGGAAACAATCTTGTGTATGCCTAACCAAAAATCTTTCATTTTATAATTTAAACATTCTAGAGAAAAGTGAAAAAAAAATTTATCACCCAACAATATATATCTGTATTTAAATTGATTGACTTAATTTTTTTCCCCTATCATTGAACGTAATATCCATATATAAATGAAAATTCATCCCTACTTTTTTTAAGATGATGATCTTGCCCAAAATGACCAATGAAATATACACTATATTCCACTACCATAACACCAATTTCATGTAACATGTATTCATCATTTATTAATTAATCCACATATCAGAGTTAAATAAACTACAATTCAAGTCAAAAAAATATCTACTAATTTCCATTAATCAATTACAAACAACATTTAGTTTTAGAAAGGTGGAAATATAATTAATATCATATATGCTATCTCAAAATATTTTATCACAATACTAAGTCAGAAAAATGGATCTAAAAATCTCAATGATTCAATTAAATAATTCATGAATGTTATTGTTGAGGTATATTAAATAATATTGTCAATGACACTCTCAAATGATGCATACTTTGTCTAAGTGTCGCATTGTGCCTAACCATTTTCATTCCCTTTAGTAGTTAGTATTTTGATCAAAATATTAATGTTTTATATAAATTAATTAAACACGAAACTTAAAAACAATGGTTTACATATTTGTTTTATGTTTTTTGAACAAGAAATGTTATGCAACGAGAAGATTTTTTTTAAAAATTATATATTTTAATTAAAATTTCTCTAATAATTCAATTTCCTATTGACTTTATCATTTTTATTAAAAATATTTAAATTATGATACCTTGATTTATCAACATCTAATATCTCAAAAATTGACATAACCACTAATATTAAATAAACTAAACCTTTGGCTAACATTGAAACATGAAATCTTATCCCCTACCCTAATTTTTGTCACTGAGATGAAATATGATTAGTTTCAAATCAAGAAAAAATATACATAATAAATGGTAATGAATATATTTTCAATAGTATACATGATACCAAAAAAATGATTCTTCATGATGAGTTTTTGTCAATTAATAATTCAGTCATTATACTTACAACATCTTGACCACACATGTAAAGTATTTATTTTTTTAATGATTTTGAAAATAGAACCCAATTAAAATATTATAATTAAATTTTAAAGTGAACTTTGTGATTTCGAAAATCATTTTATATGGTTTTAATTAGATCTAAATTTAATTTACAACTCTTCCATCGGTGGAGTAGTAATTGAAGAAATTACCTACACATAAAATGCTCCTAAGAGGGTATAACCAAATAATGTTTCGATTATTGATTTAAAAATTAAATAATTTAAATAAATAATTTTAAAATATATTTTTAACAAATAATTCTAAAATAAATATAAAATTTATTATAAGAAAAAATAACTACAAAATAGAATAGGGGGAGAAGAGTGTTATAAAAGAGATCCTAGAATGAGTGCATACCTTCTCTTATAGGGTAATGATATATAAACGAACCTATTTTCTTCTACACTAAATCCAATAATTCATGGACAAATCATTTAATATTATAAAATAAACAATTTTAGTGTTGAGGGGTGCTAGAGATATATGTGGTTACAAGTTTGGATGGAAAATTAAGACAAATTTTTTAACTTAAATTTCATAGGCATTTTTACAATAAAACACATTAAACTTATATCCCTTTAAAAAATTTAATTGTTTGTAAATGGATTATATATTTTCTTTCCAATTGTGAGATAAATTCAAGCCCATATGAATATTAAATACCCCAAATAGTGAATTAGTGTCCACATTGATTTTTATAATCCATATTTGAATTCATATCTAATTTTATCTAGTCAAATGTATGATAAAAAATTGATAGTTAAAATTATAATTTTATCTAATAGAGTGATGAAAATTTTCATGAAATTGAAAGTCCATATTATTCCTTAAAAATAGTTACATGATAAATTCCATCTTATATTTTAAAGGGTTGAACAAAAAAATTTATCAAATTTTCAACTGAAAAATATAATCCCATATTTTCTATAAATATAAATATTTTCCACAGTTAGGATAAATTATATCATTTACTATTAATAAAAGATTCATCAAAATTATATTTTAACAATAGTTCCATAATAACCATTTTTTACTTTTGTTGAATGTCATATATCCAAATAAAAAGACTCACCTAAATAAAAAATTTAAGATAATAAATATTATTTTTTATATAAATTAATTAATTGTCTTTTATGGAATCTATTACTATTTAGTTTTAATTTTTTCACATTATAATTCTTTTAAGATATTTATTTAAATCATTAAACATGTTATAAGAAAACTCATTATATATTTATGTTACTCAACTTTTAAGTGTGAAATATATGCAAATTCATGCTAATCTCAAAATCATTAATGTTATATGATGGGATTGGTAAAATCATAAATCTCTATATAAGAGGCGGAATAATTGAATCATTGGAATTTTAATGTTTCCTCCATACATCATTAAATATGTTGGTAATGTGTTAAAAAATAATGTTACAAAGGGGATGTTTTTTATTATAACAAAAAATGATCACTCATTCAAAAAAATTGTATTCCACACTCAAATTAATCTAATATTAATCACTAATCTATATTTTAACATTCAATGAAAATATCATAGGTTAAAATAAGTAAAGGGTACGGAAAATTGCCCCTATTTTTTCTTCTTTTATATTTTTCATTTTTTAGATAATTAGAAGTAAAATATATACATTGATTGAATAGTGAGACATACCATTTTCTTCTAGTGAGGGTCAAGAGTAATATAAATTAATTGATTAAGAAGATGATTCCCATTATATAAACTAATTATATTATATTTTTTCTTCTTTTTACTTAATTCAAAAAATGAAATTCAATGATGCATACATGACTTTTGGACATTACATCAAATTTTAAATCCACATCATAATTTTAGACAACACAAACTCTCCACATAGTGACTCCTGGAATAACCAAATTCATCTAAAATTATTTTAAACTACTATCATAAAAAAAATTAAATGGTGATGGAATCTATGGAAAATAATCTTTTATTGTGGCTAAATTATAATTAATTTCATGTATACAAGGGTATTCCAAGGGAAAATGTAAGGGCAGGTGTCAAAAGATGGTAAAAACAGGGGATTTTTTCAAATAATTACCTAAATAATATTAAAAAATTTCTTCGTACTAAAAATATATATATAAATGATAAAGAAAAGTTCTGAATGAAAAAACACATTCTGAGTCCACTAGATAATTAAGGGTATTAATAAAATAATATGAATATTTGTTTAGATTACCTCTTAGGATGTGGAAACCAGTATTATTCAGATATAAGAAAGTATGGTTTTACAAAATCCATTAAACACCTAATGATGTTTTGAAAATTCAAAATTTATATATATATTTAATTTCAACCCACATTTTTCGTTTTTCCAAAAAACTATAGAATTTTATCCCAACTTACTAAAGTATTCTAAATAATTTTTTACACTAAATTTCAAATTAAATATATTATTTTTTCCCTTTTCATGTTTTTTTCTAAAATAATGACACAAAAAAACAAATATAAAAATCATAAATAAGCAACCCAAAATGGTGTCCTCTCCCCCATAATAAAATTTTTAATTAAAAATAAATATATCCTAATGAAATAATATATTATTATGAATATATGATTTTAAATAGAAAAAATTACAAAACAATTAATGTGTGGGTGATATCATGATGATTTCAAGTGATGTTGTGTCATCCAGTGTGATGACTACAACAGCTTGTATTGGTAATCTCATAAACATTTTCTTCAAAAACTCGGAATTGAATATAAATACCTATCATATGGAACAATTTTATCTCCATTTTACCATAAGGAATATTTTGAAATCCAAAATAATTTCTTAAATAATTAGAACTCAACATATCAGGAATCATCTTCATTCGTGAGTTGAATATAAGGAATTTTTCTCTCTCTTGAAGCTCTATCTTTTGGATCATATTTTCCTTGGTTATATTTTTCTATTTTTAGGGCCTCTTTTATAGTATTATTATTTCCAAATCACCCCAGTATCCAAAGTCTATAACTTTATATGATCCTATTGAAGCTAAATCAATGTTTCATTTCATTATATCCTAAAATTTCTAACGATCAGCCTCTATTAGGATATTGATGACGTTCAAAAAGACAATATAATATGTGGGTATTCCAAATATTGTCTTTTAATTCATCATTTAATCCAAAAGATCATCAACTAAGTGATTTATCAAATAATTTTTATTTATCGTCACAGATATCTTTAATATCAGCTTCAAATATAGATTTTAAATTTCAACCTTGCCCATTATTTTGGGGTGGTAATGATTTTTTTTTGTGTCACGCTATACATTATAAGGAGTAAATAGAATTTTTTGTTGAAAAATTTTATATATATTTCATTTATTCGCTCTTTAGGTATATAATAGTAATAAAAAAAGTTACCCTTGTATAATCTATTATAACATGAGAATCTTTAGTCTTAGGGGCCTGAGGGTCTACACATTTTCTATAATAATCAATTAGAATACGAATTTACAAGAAAAAAAATTATAGATAAAGGAAAAATTAAATAAATGACCCATACATAAAACATATCATTGAATAATACGAGTTCGTAAGGCATCTAGTGTCTCTTAGAAACGATTTCAGTGTATTGGCAAGGTGGGTAATACTTACAAAAAACATGGGCATCCTAGAACATAATTTGACATTATAATAAAGAGGCTAAGACTTATGTATCTTCCCTTTGGTGTCCAAACACTACATTTTAATAATTTTTATGAAAAAATTTAAAACATACTCAAACTCATGATCTGGAACACATTTCCTAATAACTAGTTCACTACATAAGCGCTAGAGGTAGAAGTAATCACACACATAAAACAAATTCTCACTCAAAAACTTTTCAGCTTAGTGTTTCATAAGATTCTCAATAATTTACTTGGAAACCATGTAGTTATCTAAATTATCATACTAAGGATGCGTACCTAATATTGAAAAAATTTGATAATTAGGAAATGTACCCTAATATGGTACATGGTGAAAGGTTTCATCCTATAATTTGTGAGTAATCCTACACATGTGGTCCACCAAAATTTCCTGTAAGCCCTTATTTTCTTTTTTATAATTTTTTAACGTTTGAACGAGGATAATCTAATGGATTATTCAAGGATTTACAAATATATTCTTCATGAGGTACCTCAATGATGCATTGTTAGAAAAAAAAATTAACTATATTTGAGCCCCAGATAATATAATGTAATTTATATAATGATAAAATTATAGTGAGACACTCATATTTCATTGATTTATAGTTTTTTATCAATCCAATTTCCTTAGAGAATATGAAATAACTTGTGGAAATCCCTCCACCCTCAGCAATAAGACCAATTAAATTGTAAAGTTTTGAGCATCAAGTTATATTTAAAACAATTTCACTCAATATGGGGTTCTATGATTGGTTAAGTGGTGGAAAACATCATTAAATCATAAAATATAACCATGAAATAATATTCAAATGATGTAAAAATTATTATATAGAAATCTACATAAGGTATTAGCGATCATAATAATATCTATAATAAAACATCAATACAAACCCAAATGTCCATGGATTTTTTATATATCACATACAAGTGTAGGATAAGAAAAGGTTGAAATAATTTCTACATTAGTTATATCAAACTCAATTCCATTTGATGACACTATATTAACGAGTATAATTCTCGTCTCTACAATAAAGTGACATTTTTAAAAATCTAAAACCATATTTTTCAAAATTTAAGACTGCATTTATCTCAATAAATCCATATACATTATTTCATAAATTATAAGACCCTAACAAAATTAAGATCTAAATAATGTAACGAAATATTTAAATACATCCACAAAATTAATAAGTAAATTAGAAAATATATTCACCATGTATCTTTTAATGGAACTTGGGTTGTTACAAAGTATAAATGGAAACCATTGATAATCAAATTTACCAAATTATCGAATGAATATCATTTTCTACAAGTCCTATACAGAATTAAGAGCCTGAATATAAAAAAATAAACCATCAATGAAACAATAATTTTTCCTATAAACTTGTCTCTTGAGTATCTAATCAATGATGGGTAGTGTAAATAGATCATTTGAGTGGGTTTATTTAGTTTCATATAATCATTTCACACTCCCCAAATATTTTTCAAACTCCCAAACACTAACTCAATATTTTCATTTTTAAAAATAGAAAAACCAATTTTCTTTGACACAAACTAGACAAGGATAGAAAAATGATAATTATACATGAGTTAAATTATACCAACCTCATGAAATTTTTTAATTTATTTTTTTATCAAAATCTAATATGTGGAATCATTTTTTTTACCATTCTATTTTTTCTCATTTCACCAAAACAATATTATGCCTGAAAATAGTGGGGTTAATACCTGATATGTCATTCATGGTACACCCAATTTCCCTAATGTTTTCTCTAAATGGATTAAATATTTTCTCATTCTATCCTGGTGGATAATTTTTATAAATGATACCATATAATCTATCTCCATTCAATAAGTTTGAGAATGTGAGATTCTCTAGAAATAGATTCAGTTCCAATGTGGGAGGGTGATATATGGATGGATATATCAATGAACTTGAAATATATTCATAATGAACACAAATATAGGATTATAAATCCTTAAAATTAGAGAATAATTCATCAATTCCATAAATATACCCATTTCAATGTCATAATTTTAAATAAATTTTTTATTAAGAATATCAATCCATTCCTAAATCAAATCCAATAAAGGTGTAATCTTAAAATACAAGCTTGAAAATACTCATAATAATAAAAATAGACCTAATATGAATAATCTATTTAATAATTGAATAATCATAATCAAATTTATTTTTATATAATGGGTATAAAATAGTTATAAAAAATAAGAATGGTCCTTTGAGGGGTTATTTTCAGATTTTATAATATTAAATGTGACAATATCACACCCAAAATCACAATCATGTACATTTATAATCATTTTGGTTGTTCTAAGGAAATTACAACCTAACATAATTGGATAATGACAATTTATAATATCATCCTCAATGTTAATCTTAGATAAATCAGTAGGAAAGATCATTTATCTTACCAAACAAATTACATTCTAAAGGACAACTATTGGATATGTCATATATCTATTCCCTAATTAAAAAACCTATCTTATTCACCATAACTTACCAATCTTGAAATTGGAGAAAATAATTTAATTAATTACATTTATGGAATCCCCCAAATAAAAAAGGGCTTCAAAAAAATTTAACATCTATATGGTTCATGGTATTATATATTTTTCAGGTTATTTTCAATTCATAGTTATCTCTTTTGTGGGTGAAATAAATATTATCACATTTCATCAAAGATTAGTCCAATTATTTCCCTTGATCCCTATTATTTTTCAAAAAAATATTTAAAAAATTTATCATACATTTTCACCTTCTTAATGGACTTGAGAAGTGGTATATTGATGTCAAATATATTGAATGTGTCTAATATTTATTTTTTTCCTTTACACCTCAACCATATTCCTAGTTTATAGTACTTTAGTTGGAATGTTAAGTGGTCTATATGGTTCCTCATTTAATTTTTTTTTCCTTTTCCCTCTCCTTTAGTTTCACATAAACCCATGTTGATGGTGGGATCCCACTATATGGGGTGAATCCAAGTTGAGTTCTCGAAACATACCATTATTTTTTTTCATCTCCACTCCCCAATGTGATGGAACTAAAATTTTCAATGTGATTTGGAGTTACTTGGTAAAGAGTATTTCTAGAGTTCATACTTTCTAGTTGATTTATGTTGGTTTCCATCAGACTCATTTAGGCTATCATCTACTTCAATTATGTAATTTGTATAAAAAAGTCATCAAGGGATCATTAGTTTTAGAATCCAACATTTTATTGTAATTACCATGCTGTTGTTGAATTTTTATTTCTTATTCTTCATATATCTTTGGGGTTTTTAAATACCTTATTGATAAGATAAAGTTTGTTGAATACATTATTAAAAAGGGGTAATTTATTGTTTTCTGATTTTCTTATTTATGACTATGTGATCATTCCATATCTATTTTTTTTGTATGAAGGTATAATAATTATTCTAAGGGGGTTGAAATTTTTTTAATACTAAAATATTCTCCCAATTATTATGGATTAACAATATTAAATTTACTATTATTTTTTGGAAAAAAAATTGGATAGTCCAGTGTCGGGAAGATTATAAAAATATTTATCAGAGTGGGTGATGATTCTTTTTTATCCAATGATATCTATATCACCATAATAAAAAATGAATAAAAATTAGAAAAATTAAATGATTTTTTATAGATGAATGATTTATTTATGAAATCCTCTTACCGAAATTTTACCTTGATCACATAATGTTTGGGAGTTTTGAACAATATTTCCAATCACTGCCAACATTCTAATGGAATACTTTTAAAGAACACTCCTTCGAGCATAAAATTCATCATTCAACTCTCCTTGGGATTTAAACCATCGTATAAATATTAGATGATGAGTTTTATATTTATTTTTTGATGATTATTGCTCAAAAATAATATATTAAACCTATTTTATTACTCTTACATCTACTCTATAAGTTATTTTATTATTATTAAGTTCATATTATAAATTTTTATGGCATTGATTCTTTTATAAATATCTATAATAAATTATTTTTCAAAACATTCAAACATTAACATTTTATGGTTGTAATAAATATGTCCATTATTTTAGAGTTACCTCAAGTGATAATGGTAGTGTTATTAATTTGATTTTTTCATCATAAATGATCACTGGTTTGAGAAAGCCACATTGAATAATTTTTTATTTTTGTCTTAACCATGCTTGAGAGGCCAGCAAATTTAAGGAAAATAATAATTAACATGAATTTTTTCTCAGTGTATAATTGAAGATGTTTTTATTAAATATAGTTTTATTTACATTGAATATCATTTATAAACAATTTTAAATTTATTTATTAAGATATTATTTTTTAACCATTTTATTAATATAATAGATTTTTTGAGATGAGATACCAGGACCCCTACTTTCAGAATGATGGAATTAAGGAAATGGTTAAATTTTTGACACATACTAAATTTTCATATTTAATAATTTTGATCCCCAAATATTCATTCAACCTAGTGTTCTAGTTAAAAATATAAATTAATGGTGGATGAGGTAATTATTTATAGGAAAAAGAAAAAAAATTCTGACCATAATGTAAGACAATGAGGTTTTCAATTTATGTTCAAAAAATGGTTTTGTAAAGTAATATGAGGTAGAAGTTTGAGGGATAATAAAACAAGTAAAATAAAAATGTAAATTAAAAATTTATAAAATGAGTTGAAGAAAATAATTTCCTTCATGACAATAGTGCCAACCTGAATAATTTTAAGTCATGTGATCTCTTATGATGTAAATTTTCTCTATGTCTAGTGAATTAGATAATCTATGTTACTATTTGGATGAGCAATTAATTTAAACAAACTACTAATTTTTTAAATATGTATGTAAAATATGAAAATGAAAAACAATGGTTAGGAGGTTCTAGTTAATGTTGATGGAATAAGATGATATATAGAATGATAGGATGTGTTTTCCTAGATAATATTTTATAATTCATAATAAATATTAATCAACCTATTCAATTATATATTAATGATTATTAATTTAATTTAATTTTATTAATTAAAATAATCAAATTAATCATCTTCCAAACCCTTGGTTAATTGACATAACCAATAACATTAAAAGAATTAAACCATAGACTATCATTAAAACGTGAAATCTTAAAACCCTATTTGGATTATCATTCCTATTCTAAAATGTAATAATTGATTAATTAGAGAAAAATTTCACACTAGAAATGATATTTAATTAGGATTAAGTATTAAAATTTCCCGTTTACAAATCAATCTCACTGGATTCAGTTTTGTTGTTTAATATTTCAATCATGTAACTCAAACTTTTAAACTTATCATGTAATGTGTTTCTCATCTGAATTCATTTATAACGAGAAAAATATAAAATATTTTATTAATATAAATATTAGTGAACTTTTAAATTCAAAAAATAATTATAATATATGAGATTTAGGTTGACTATTAATGTAATACTCTTTCATTGATGGAGTAGTAATTATTGAAATTAATTGCATATATACTTTTATCAAAAGGGTATAACTCAAAAATGTTTCAAATAATTATTTAGAATAAAAATATCTGAATTTAATAGTTCTAAAAAAAATTGATAAATAAATAGTAGACAATAATGAATTAATTACAAGAACAAAACACTATAGTATATAAGTGGACTAGAAGAGCGTTATGAAGTAAATCTTATCATGATAATTTACATCCACCAATAGTGTAGATAAATGTAATGTAACCCGTTATCATTTATTAATATTATTATTATTCATATCCAAAACCTAATAAATGTGAAAAATACACATTTATAGAGTGGATGGGTGGCAACATTAAAAAACATCTAAAATTAGTAAATGTGTATTTTTTTCTAAATTGAACTAACTCGTTGACCTCCAAAACACATTAAATAGATATATATATAAAACATTATTATTTGTTTAAAAGTAGATTCTTTATGTTTTTATCATGTGTTATCCTAATAAAATCACTAATGATGATAATGTGACCCAAATAGTAAAGTGATGTCCAAGTTGATTGGTCTATTCAACCATTGAATTATTATCCAATCATACCATAAAAAAATTTATAATCCCTTATTGATAGTTAGAATGATAATTAAATTATAAATTTTGGAGAATAATTTCATATGATTTAATTTCTAAATAAGTACTCACATAATATTTATGGTAAAAATATTAGTATGTACTTTAAAAGATTAAAACTAGAATTTTTATCATCTTTTAAAATTCAATATCTAATCCTATATTTTCAACAAATAAAAATATGTATCTCCATTTGGATAAACTATATAATTTTATTCAATAAAATTTTAATAAAAATCCATTTTTTCAGTAATCTTTGTATCTTTGAATTTATTTTAAAAACATTAAAATTCAACTCCATAACCTTATAGAATCAGTCTTAAATAATTTAAAACATGTCCTTGATTTATTTATGGTGAAATAAAAATAAAAAATTAATTTATATTTGATTTGTTCATTCAATGAATTATAAATTATTTTTATACACATTATTTTTGGGATATTTCTTTCTTATTTTAGTCAAATACATCTCTATATGATAACATTATTATATCTCATATATAGTTATAAAGAAAACATAGAGCCAAATAGAATATATAAGTTATATTATATGATTCCTACATATTAAATAATTACATTCACAAAATAGGTGAACTATTTTTTCATTTATATTATTTTCCATGTTAAAGTTCAATTTTTTATAGTTTCACCAAGGAAAAAACATTTTTAACTAATTCCACAAACTAAATCCATGAGGCCCAAAACATCCTAATATTAGGTGAATTATAATTTCCAATGTATCAATTTTCAAACAGATCATTCCAAAATTATTAAAAGTAAAAAAACTATAAATTTCAGTCAACAAAACAAATCATACAAGAAAATGAAAAACACCTGAACATAAGGGGTTTAATTATTACACCAAAAAGGGATATATACAAGGATCATACACTGATGATGTGTAATTGAACCTTGTAAATAACTAATAAACTATCTAGATTATAATGTTTCTTATTCATCCTAATTATAAAACCAATATTCCATCTCTTGTTCTACCTATCCACTTGTTACATCAAGAGTGAATCACAAAGAATGTAATCATTAAAATTATTCACCCTAAATATTAAAATAAGATTCCAAAATTGATACTCATGATGGTATATCTCTCCATTTTCAACCCCTAAATAAAATTAATATATTAAAATAAATTCATGATGGCTTGTATCACTATATTAATGTGTTAAATGACTTTTCATTACTCAATTGTGTAATTATATTAAAAAAAATTTCTCTTTAAATTCCTTTATTAATCATTTGAAATATTCCTTCATTAAATTTTATGTGTCCCATGATAATCATCATTTTAAAAAATAATGTATGGTCAAGTAATTATTAATAAAAAATATCTTATCTTTCAATAATTTTTTATTGAAAAAAATGGTCAAATCTTCAAAATCAATGAAAAACATAGCATATTTTATTGGTCAGTAATTTAACTTAAAACATGGAAGCCTAAATATCTTGAAACTCATTAAAAATTAATCATTTATTTCTTTTTAAATTTATATCTGTGTGACTACATGGTATAATATTCATTACAATATGGCATGTCTTATCCCTCTCCAATTCAAGATGTTCCTTGAAACTCATTCCTGAAAAGCACTCAACATCATGTCAAAAACCTTGAATAGATACCTATTTTTTCTAAATAGAATAATCTAGAAAATGTTTGTATATTCTTTACTATTAATTTCCCTCAATAATTTGATAATTCTAAAGCCTTTAACATTCACTCCACTATGGTGTAGTTCATTATCTTTACTTATGTTTCGATCAATAAAAATACAATTAGAATTACTCTTTAGGGAAATGACTACTATATTTTATTCAAAAAAAAAAACATCAGCCATGAAGTATATTATATGTCCCATATCTTCAAGTTAATAAGTAAAATTTCATCAACATAAAATGAGTTCTTCAAGATTTTATTTCCTAAACTATGACATGGTTATTATAACAATGATGTTTTGTCTCTTATTGGTTCCCTTTGTAACTCCAAATATTTTCACAAAATTTGATTCCACGTGACATGATCTCTATAATCATTAAAACTATGATGGTGGTTTCATAACTATTATGTAGTATACTACTTTATGAATTCATTTTGTTATCATCAGTAAGGACTCATAAAAACCTTACTAAATAATATCAATTAATATTCAATATTTAAACAAAATTAGACTACATCCTCTAATATTAATTGAAAATAAATTATGATAAATATTATAACCACTTTTACTGGCTTTATAGAACTTCTATTTGGATATAGATTCATAATCATAAATAGAAAAGATTTTGATAGAATATAAAAATATTCACAAGTTGCATTATGATATATATAGATGATATGGGACACTTTTCAGAACTCATTCCCAAGAAAACTCCACATGGGTTCACATTTAAGATAATAGTAACCCTAAAATCAAATCTCTAGGAGTCCAAAATTTGGAAACTAACATCATGGATATAACTCACCCAACACATGAGGCATTACCCACAATATTCTTAAGAATGATAAAACAAACCACTAATAAATATTATCACTATAAATAAATAAATTCACATAATTTTAATATGATGCATATAGATTCATACAAAAATTAAGGTCAACATCAACTAAAAACTATTTCACTTTTTCCAATGGGGGCATATCTGTTGGTAATATTGAATTTTCTATTGGTAAGAAATTTCACCAAAATATATGTCCTTATCACTAAATTTTCTGTAAAAACTTTTTCAGTAAATGTTTTTGCAACATATAACAATAGTTTTGTTTCAATTATAATAATACCAATAGATAATATATATGTTGGTTAATTTGTTTACCAACAGATCCAGTGAAAATGTTTTCAATTGGTAATAATATTACTAACATATTAAATTTATTTATAAATTATATTTGAATAAAAATTATAATTTTTTTTAATAAACTTTAAAATTATATTTATTAATTTATCATATATAATATAAGAATGTTAATTATAAAAAACAAAAGAATATTTTTACACAAGATCAAACATAGAAAAAATTTAATTATATTAATAATGAAATTCATTACAAATTAATCAATACAAAAAATATCTCGCCAATAGGATCCCAAACCCCTCCCCTAAGATACATGACCCCCAAATAAGATCCCACCAACATGATCCATCCACGTGCTTGCGATGAAATCCACACATGTAAGAAGGTCCCCTTTATTCTAGATCACTTTTCATACACTTGTACGTGGGGTAGAAAAAGAAAATTTTTAGGTGATATTCAATGTCATTGTTCACCATGTAGGCCCAATTATGTTTTTTGTAGGTCTATTTTCTCGTACTTATGCTTAGTGATAAAAGTATAATTCTATAAAATGTTGTATTTTTCATGGTTAACCACTCATATAAGAATTACTCTTTCATACACTTGTCATTGAAAGCATCTCTTCCCTTATATTAGACTGAAAATATAACAAATATTATAAATCATCAAACAGTATAACTCGAATTCATTTCAAATAAGATTAATATTGATTTTTAAAATTGGATGTATAAAAATATTATAGGGTCAATTACATGTCAATATAATCCTAACAAGATCAAATAATTTTTGATTAATTCAATCCAGTTTAATGGTATAGGCACAACTCATAATTTTGTTTCTACCAAATGAAGACAAATGATACATGGGAGCATGAAAATAATACCATTATTTTTTAAATGAAATGCTCATGGGAGGTATCAACATTTTTTGGATGTGACAAGTCCATGCCATACATGCACTTTTATATATGGGTAAGTGGTTCACAATAAAACACGTTCAATTTGGCCTACTCTGATAATGAATTCAAGAGATTACTAAACAACCATAATACCCTATGGTTGAATCATTTGATCAAAATATGACATCATGCATACCAGGCTACACCTATACCACAAAAAACATAATCACTCCACCTCTATAAATTATGTAGCATGAATTAATATTTATTCAAATAAATTCTCAACATTTCGTAATTGGGACTCTTACCCCCCCCCCCCATAAAATCTTACTTGATTTATGAAAAATCACTATGAAATAAAAAATCAATCATTTTATATAAATCCTTATAATTCATTCCATTATTTGTAGCATTGATGTCATTAAATAGTTTATAATTAAAAAAAGAGTACAGGCCTATGATTGTTAGGGAAATAAAGCATACAATAATTTCAATTATGTATAATAGAACTAGATGTAATATAAAAAAAGGGCTTTTTATTTAAAACTATAAAATATGAACACCACATTCTCTTACAAACCATTCATTCCATCATCTATATATTTCATGTCATTAAGCAGTTTATAATTAGAATAATAATATAATACAGTGATATTTTAGGAAATAAAGAATAAAATAATGTCAATTAAGTATAAGATTACTAGATGTTATTTAAAAATGAGATTTTATTTCAGAAGAATCCAAAACTGAACAATTATTTCATATTGTATAAGACAATCCAATTTATAATTTTGATTGACAATGAACCTATCTATTGAGATGGAAAATGCAATAATAACACTAATATTTTTATGAATTATATTTTACTTGAATTGTCATAAAATTGTTCCTAGATAGAGGAAGAACTTCAAAAAAAAATATTTCCTAGGAAATAAGCTAATGATATAACTATTTATCCAATATGATCAATATGTGGGCATGCCCATACATTGTATAGGTTACAAAGATCATATTTTTAGCCTCCCTCCAGCAGCATTAAATAAATCTACTTTAGTAAGGATTTAAAAAAATATATTTCCATCTTTTTTGTTCCCATACCCACCCCGTGAGTGTTATATCCATCACTATAATAGGAATAATTCCTTCTACATATTACTAATAAAGAGAAAACCAAATAGCGAATGCATTACAGAGAAAAATAAAATAATAACATTAATAAGATGCACTTACCTTTCATGTGTTCTGTATAATTATGTAGAGAATAATATGAAATCAAGGGTCAATTATGTATCGATCTCACAACCACTATGATTATAATAGGATTTGAAGAAGCCTGAATGAAAAATTCAACATCTCTTCTAGCATCACCCCTAAAATTCTATGAGCCAAGTTATGAATTTTAAATTCCTTCAATATATAATTTTATTCATTTTTAAATTTATTTTTTTCAATTGAAGTTAAAATCAACTCACCTACTTCAAAATATCTTGTTTCCTTTAATTTCTTCAGTTCTTGTTTAGAAGAATAAAGCTACCTAGAATCAATGTGTGTTATGGACATGAGCATGATCCCTCTTCATTTCTCAGTTGGTCCAACATCATTGCAGTACTTTAAAATAAAAAAATGATAAAATTTTGAATATTCAATCAAGTCCTTATGGTTACTAATTCAAGGTAAGTATATCATCATTAAAATAGAGTGTTAAATTCTAGTAAAATTATATCATCATCATAATCTTCCAACAGTCGAAGTGATTCAATATATTATGTAAATAAGAAAAATTGTATGGTGTTCCATGAAGAATTCATTTACTTTCAATATTCTTGAAATATGGTAACATATAAATTGACTCAGGTTACATTGTGTCACCATAAATCAAGCTTCCCAAACTACACTTCAGAACTGTATGAGTGCTACTCACATAGGTAATGTCAAAACCATCCCTATTAAATTTTTTGTTGATCGTACCATGAATCATTGTTTTATTTTACCCTTATACTGATGTATTAAACTAATTTTGTATTGAGAATTACATATAAAATAATAAATTCCACTCCATGTTTGATTCAATTATTTTTTTTAACACTGTTAAAATGGAAATGTCACTTGTTTTGATAATTATATTTTAGGTAGAGATGATTTGGAGGACCTATGATGACGTCCATGAAAAATGGGACATTCTATACATGATCTAAGAACACGGGTACACCAAAACATATGATTCTACAAATCAGTCCATTCAAATGGGCTGACACTTTTTGGGATGGTTCAAAATTTAATGAGATCAATTTCATATGAAGTAACCAAATCTCAATTCATCAATTAAGAGGACTATACAAGCTAATCTGTAAAATAATGTGGATCAGCACGGGGTAAATACATTGCCTTTGTAGTTTGGAAATATTTCTTATTATATTACATATCTCCCAGCCAAATTTTACATGGAGGTATAAGAGGTGTCTTGAAACAACTATATAGTTTTTCCCAATGTGAGTTAAGGATTTATGACTTGTTAAAACCATGGACTAAGAGGATTCGTGAAACCATGGTGCCCAAATCCACTTCTCACCTTGCCTATAAATTTGCACCTTGGGCACCCCATTTTAGAGTTCGAACCATAGACAATTTGATTCCATTCCGGAGTCCCAAATATGGTTTTTCAACATCACTATAAGTTCTGGAGGCTATGGGAAGTTTTACTTTAGCTTATTTTTCTTCCTCCCCTCCCATGGATTTATAAACCCCTTGTTATCACCCGGGGAGGAACGTGATATAAATCCCAATCATCATGTTTGTAATATTTGAATGAAATTCTTAATTCCAGGTTGTTGTGTTGATTTTTATCATCCTATATTCTTATTTTATTGAGTTATGTACTGGTATTTCATGCTCAACTCATATGATCAGGTTTGGGGGTACACATTCATGTGATATTTCACACACTGTTCACCACTTCCTTTTCCCATTCCAATTGCGGTGTTTGTGTGGTTCATATTGGTCAGTTGGACTCACATAAGCACTATAAAGGTCATGTACATTTATTTATTGGTATCACAATGAAATAACATACAAACTAGGAAATCACATCAAGTTATTCATGTGTTGCCTTCGTGAGTTTCAGTTATGATGTCGAACACGAATCACCCAATCATCATCAGTGTCTGGTGAATCATTGTATGTTTTCGACTGAACCCTAGGAGTTATCCTAGTATAAACTCAGTACATTTTTGGTTATAGGAGTTATAAACCAGGTATTAAAATATCATAACCCCGTATCGTGATGCGATGAAGGATTAACATCATGAGAGTACCCTGGGTTAATCACACTTAATTAATCTTGTTCATTTATAGTTTGTTTTATTGCGTTCATTTTCTATTTTCATCTATAATCATCAAACCCAAAAGTTTTACAAAACCTCATTCATATTCTAATTTCATAAACAAAACTTTATTTTTAATGTAATGATCTAAGTCTCCATCGAGAGATGACCTAGGGTTGTTGCTATACTGCAGAAATTCTAGTCAAAATTAAACAACTAATTTGATGTGCTCGATAAGTTGATCGAATTTTTCCACCATTTCTGGGGATTCAAGATATTTTCATTTCATTATTTCCTTTTATTTATTTACTTTACTTATTAATTAGTACTTCTTTCATTACCCCACCCCCATTTGGTTGTTTTTGTTTTTTGTTTTTCTCTTTATTTTTGGTTGTTTTTTTGTGTTCTTTCTCTCTCTCTCTATATATTCTTCTTCTCCATATCTCTCTCACTATAATTCTGTATTATAACATTATATTATATTATCATCCTTAATAAGAGATTTTATCCACATTCAAAAGAAAAACTTCTCAACTTATTTTCATGACCCGATTTGGTAAAGAAACCCTACTTCAATTTGACCATGAAATTGAAAAATCATTTCACACACAAATCAAGTCATATATAGAAGTTCAATCAAGTAACATTGAGGAACTACTTTTTTAACCTCAAGTGGTCCTAAACCAATCAAAAATTAAACCCAATAAAATCTAAGAATACATCTCTGCAAATAATCTAACATTAAAAGAACTGACCACCCCTGATGTGGAGTACCTACCTGCGTACATCCCATATCTCGAGGAAGCATCCATCTTTGAGCTGAGATCAGGTCTCATTCACCTTCTTTATAAATTCCATGGTCTTCCCAGCGAGGACCCTCGTAATCACCTTAATGAGTTTCACATTGTTTTCTCCACCATGAAACCGCAAAATGTGTCTGAGGACATAATTTGGTTTAGGGCATCCCCTTTCTCCCTTGATGGTGTAGCAAAAGACTGGCTATACTATCTGCCTACCACAATTGGGGGCTACAATGACCTTAAATGACTCTTTCTAGAGAATTTCGTCCCTAACTGCCAAACTGCATCAATTAAGAAAAAATATGTGGAATAAAGTAATCACACGAAGAGACCCTTCATGAATACTGGGATAGATTCAAGAGACTTTACTCAAGCTTCCCCCACCACCAAATTAGTGAAAAAATGATAATCCAATACTTCTCGGAGGGACTTTCCCCATGGATCGTAGAATGATAGATGATGCAGCTGGTGGTCCCTAGTTGATAAAACTCCTTCCGCTACTCGCGACTTAATAGAAAACATGGCTCAAAATGCACAAAAATTTGGTACATGAGAAATTTCACCAACCCGAGGAGTTCATTATGTATGTAATTCAGCCCTAGAACCAAAGCTAGATAATAAACATGATGAGATGCATACCCATCTATTGAAATTAGCTCAATCAAAAGGTAATTCATATTCTATTCATGTTCCATTACATTGTTGTATTTGTTATGACAATACTCATTTTTCTAACCAGTGCCTACAACTTCAAGATTCACCTGATTCTTGTTCATCTGTGTTCCTAGGGCATCCATTCCAACAAGTACCTCCCTTCAATCAGGAACAATTCAGGCCAAATCCAAACCATTGGAGGCCAACACAACCCCAATACTGACAAGGAGGAAACTCAAGCTACCACATGCAGAATTTGTATCCATAAGGCCAAGGTATGCAACCTTATTATCCTTCAACTTCTCAAAATAATCATCCTCTAACACCCAAATCTAAACCATGCCTTGAGGATATGGTGAAGAAATGGCATCCCAGAACCTCCAGTTCCAACAGACCACATAATCAGAAATTCAAGACCTACGAACTCAAGTGGGACAATTGGCGAACACCATCAGTGAGATTAATATTAAAGGTTCCTAACAACTACCATCCAAACCCATTGCTAATCTGAAGGAAAATGGTAATTTATGTGCAATTACACTTCATAGTGGAAAATAAGTTTCTCCTTCTACTGATTCTACACAATAGTTATGTCCCCCTCTGGAAAACACTCTTTCTCCACCCATAAAAGATTCCAATGAAGAAAAAGAAAATAAGAAGGGAAATGAAATTATCATTGATGATTCAAATGAACAATCCATTCTATTTCCATACACCCAAAGACTCTCTAAATCAAAGAAAAATTTTTATAATGAGATTTATAATGAAATAATAGATACATTTAAAAAGGTTCAAGTTAATATTCCTTTATTGGATGTAGTCAAGAAAATTACCCATTATTCCAAATTTCATAAAGAAATTTTCACTCATACAAGAAGGCTGAAGGGGAATGAGAGAGTCAACATGGATATGAATTTCTCAGCTTTGATTTAACTAGAAATTCCAACCAAATTCAAGGATTCGGGCACATTCACGATACAGTGTACCATATGGGAGACTTTCTTTTCTGATGCTATGATAGATTTAGGTGCTTCCATTAATGTAATGCCTCACTCTGTGTACACTTCTATACTTGTTGGAGAGCTTCAACCAATGGGAATTGTCTTACAACATTCCAACTGAAGTACTACACATCCAATGAGAGTGATTGAGGATGTCCTTGTAAGAGTGGAGAATCTCATCTTCCCTACTTATTTTTACATTATTGAGGTGGAAGATACCTGAACCCAATGACATTATCCTCTCATAATTGGGATGCCATTCCTCAAAATAGAAAATACAATCATCAACCTTCACAATGGTATTCATTCCATGTAATTTTGATGAGAAAAGGTTAATTTTAACATCCTTGAGGCTGTAAAACACCATATTGAAGATCACTCCACTACTAATATATATTCAATGGAAGTTCTCACAAACAATGCACACACACACAATTCTCTCCTCCACCCAAATTCTAATTAATTTTTTTATTCACCCTTGGATGATTTGAGTTTTATGTCATGTTCTGAATGTTGTGTGGGTTCTGAAATGTGTAAATTTTGTACTTTAATTGATGAGCGTGTTCATTCTATGGTACCCATGACCATCGATGATTATGAAAATCTCATTTCAATGGATTATTTATCTCTAGATAATAAACATGAGAAGATATATAGTTTGATGGTCCTCACTCCCCCTAAATCCCCTACCTCAGTCCAAAAACCCACAGTGATGGAATTAAAACCACTTCCATATAATTTAAAATATGCCAATATTGATTTTATTGACCAATTTCCTGTCATTATTGCCAATAACCTCTCTCAATAGCTGGAATTAAAACTGCTTGATCATCTAAGAGAGTGTAAAATGTCATTAGGATGGACATTGTCTGATATTCCTCGGATTAACCCATATATTTGTATGCACCATATACTTATGGATGATGAGGTTACGCTCGTAATACAATATCAATGTCGGTCGAATCCCACTCTCCGTGAAGTGGTAAAATTGGAAGACAGAAAATTTCTTTCTATGGGGATTATTTATCCTATATCTGATAGTAAATGGGTTAGACCAGAGAAAATTGTGCCTAAAAATAGTTATAATAGTAGTGTCAAATTAAAGGAATGAATTGGTTCCAAAACGTGTTCAAAAAAGTTGGTGAGTCTTTATTGACTATCGTCGACTAAATCACGCCACGTGGAAGGACAAATTGCCTCTACCATTCATTGACCAAATGGTAGAATGATTGGGTTCTAAGTCCCATTATTGTTTTCTTGATGGCTATTCAGGTAATTTCAAAATCCATATTTCTTTTGAGGATTAAGAATAGGAAACACTTACCTATCCATTTGGCACATTTTCATACAGAAGGATGCCTTTTGGTCTTTTTAATGCTCCTGGTACATTTCAGCGTTGTATGTTGAGTATATTTTCAGACTACCTAGAAAACTTCATGGATGTTTTTATGGATGATTTTACAGTTTATGGAACTTCCTTTGATGATTTTCTAGCTCACCTAGGTTCTATCCTACATCATTGCATATAAAATGATCCTGTATTAAATTATGATAAATGCCATTTCATGATTGAACGGGGGTTAGTTATTGGGCATGTTATTTCAAAATTGAGAATTCAAGTGGATAAATTAAAAATTGAATTAATTTCTACCCTTCCATATCCAAAATGTGTTCGTGAGGTTTGATCTTTCTTGGGTCATTTTGGTTTTTACTGTCAATTCATTAAAGACTTCAGTAAGATAGTACTTTTTTTTGCCCCGGTTATTATAAAAGGATTCTATGTTTTTGTTTGATAAAAATTGTGAGGATACATTCAATTCACTAAAAAGGAGTCTCACATCACCTCCCATTATCCGAAATCCAAGGTGGGATCTCCCCTTTGAACATATGTGTGATGCCTCTAAAATTGTAGTTGGGGAAGTTTTATCACAAAGGGTTGAGAAGGCTCCTCATGTCATTGTGTATGCCTCACGTACCCTTGACCCTGCCCAATCAAACTACACAACCATTGAAAAAGATCTTCTTTCTATTGTGTTATCCTTGGAAAAATTTCATTCATATATTATCTGGTAAAAAATCAATGTCTTTTCTAATCATGCTACCCTTTGTTTCCTGCTAATGAAACTAGAAGCTAAGCCCCACCTCATTCGGAGGATGCTCCTCCTCCAGGAGTTTGACCTTGAGATTATAGATAAGAGAGGAGTGAAAATGCTGTAGCTGATCACATTAGTAGGATTTCCCCACCATTGGACCATAATGTTGACTCACTGCTCCCCATTGTAGAGTTATTCCCCGATGAGACAGTTTGTGATGTTGTGGACCTTACCCCCTGGTATGCAGACATTGTGAATTTTCTAGCAACATCTAGGGTCCCACCTGATTTTAGCACTTCACAATTCAAGATACTTAAGCATGATTCTTGGTGGTACATTTTGGGATGACCCATATTTGTGGAAAATTTGGGGTGACCAAGTACTTCGTCGGTGTGTCCCTGACTATGAGTTCACCTCTTTTTTGACCTTCTGCCACACTTTGGCATGTGGGGTCCACATTGTCTCCCAATGTACAGATCAAAAGTTCCTTGAATCAGGACTATATTGGACAACTTTTTGTAGGGATTCCAATAGATTATTCAAGTCATTTAGTCATTGTCAATTCACAGGGAATATCCCCAAGAGGAATGAAATGACCCAATATACCATGTTATTTTTTGAGATCTTCGATGCATGTGGAATTGACTTCATGGGGCCTTTTCCAAATTCATATGAACTTGTGTACATATTATTGGTTGTTGACTATGTATCTAAATTGGTTGAAGGAAATTCCATTAGAACCGATGACTCTCATGTGGTTGTTGATTTTTTGAGGTCTCATATTTTTAGCAGGTTTGGTTTACCGATATTCATCATTAGTGATCAGGGTTCACATTTTTTCAATCTCAACATGAAAATTTTACTTCGTATGTATGATGCTGATCATAAAGTATCCACTGCATATCACCCCCAAACTAACAGACAAGAAGAAATATGAAATCCGGATGTTAAACAAATCTCTGAAAAATTGAATCAACCTAATATAAAATATTAGAGTTTGTGCTTGGATGATGCACTTTGAACAGATTGTACATCTTTTAAAACCCCAATCGGAAAGTCACCATATAAAATTGTGTTTGGAAAGTCTTTTAACCTCCCATTGGAGGTAAAACGCCAAGTATATTGGGCTGTTAAATAATGTAATATTAATCTTTCAGATGCAGGTGTGCATAGGAAGCTGAAAATTCAAGAATTGGAAGAAATTCTATGTGATGCATATGAAAACTACCAAATCTATAATGTGAAGACAAAGGTTTTCCATGATAGCATGATACATCAGCGTAAGTTTCATGTTGTTGAGAATGCTATCAAGTATAATTACAGGCTAAAGATCTACCATGTTAAGCTTTGTTCCCAATGGATGAGTCCTTATATGGTTACTGATGTTTACCCTTTTGGTGCTATACAGGTTTTTCATGTGAAGAGTGGACAAATTATTATGGTCAATGGAAATAGGCTCAAACACTTCTATGATGATTTTCCAAATCATCTCGTGGAGGGAATCCAACTGATAGATGCCACATATGACATCCTTTGGCAACATTCCTCTTCATTTAAAATACATTCATTGAGGACAATGTAACTTTTAGGTGTGGGGATGGTGACATGTCATTGTTATGACTAAACAAAACAAAAAAAATTAAATAAAATGTGTTTTCATTTTGGATTTCTTTTTATTTATTCTGTGTTTTTAGATAAAAATTGATCTAAAAAAGAATATCCAAAATCATTTTTCATGCTTGAGCAGATTTCATGAAAAATTCCATTGTATTTTGAAAAATTATTTTCAAATGAATGTTAATATGGAATATTTTTCTAGAATTTGTATTTTAAAATCATTCTTAGGTGTTTAATGGATTTTTGAAACCCATGCCTCATTAACACTGACCAATATTTTAAATCCCTTACCCAAGAGTTATTCTATGCCCTTTTCTTTATTCTTAATTTTAATCACATTCTTAAGAGTCTCGGGTCATGTAGAGAAACTAAAACATTCCCTAATTCTATATGAATCCATTATATTAAAGTATGTTACATTAATGATAGAGGCAATCATTCATTTAAAATCCCTTTTTATAATTATCTTCTATTTTCATCCACCTTTACATTTTATCCTTCTTATTCCTTAGAGACCATGAAATTCCTGTTAGATTCCACATTACAAGCTAATTTATCCCTACCTACCCATCTATTGTGTATATTCATGTTTTATTTTCAGAAAGTGTGGGATAGAGTGTGTTTCCATGGGAATTCTGGAGAGAGAATTATTGTTATGGGTTGATGTAAAGGGTGCCTACATTTTCCTTGGAAAATGGGTTCACAAGACATATTATATCATAGTTTTACTCATGTTTCCCTCGTTATCTCCAAAAAAAATATACAAAAAATAGTGTTGTACAATGAAAAAAAACAGAACAAAAGAAAAAATGGAGAAAATAAGATGTTTACTCATTATTATTAATTTCTTGGTTGTGACCCACAAAAAATGGACAATGGGGAGACTGAGTTGGAGGTGATATACTTTTTGAGGGGTTGAGTGTGTACATTAGTTGTGGGAACTTGCTGAATTTTGAAAATTTCTATAGATAATATATTAAACACTCATCTTCATCCTCTGATTTTCAAACATTAAATCCTACCAACCCCTAAACCACAGAATAACCTGTTGGATGTCCTCCTGAGTAGCACACTAGTATATGCTGGAAGAGAAATGTGAATCATGAAAATAATATGGTAATATCACATGATCTCAGGGAAAAGATAATAAATCCACTTTCATATGTTCCTTGAGTGATGATGGAAAATATTAAGGTGAGGTAGGTTGTGACATGTTGCATGGGTGAAAAAATGGTGTTCAAAAATTTTGAATGTGAGAAAAGAAAAATGATAGGAAAATTGATTACATAGAAGAGACATGATGAACATCATTTCAAAAGAATATTGGATATTTTCACAACTTTTATTTAGTAATGGGACATTATTAGGATATTATACTTCACCGAGGAGTGAAAATGTTTAGGTGTGGAGGTGTGATCGTACCACGATTTATTGTTTTATTTCACCCTTATACAAATTTATTAAACTGATTTTGTATTGAAAATTACATATATAATAATAAATTTCACTCCATTTTTGATTCAATTATTTTTTTAACATTGTTAAAAATAGAAATGTTACTTGTTTTGATAATAATATTATATGTGGAGGTGATTTGGAGGACCTATGATGAAGTCCATGAAAAATGGTCCATTCTACACATGATCCAAGAACACCAGTATACCACAACACTTGTTTGTACAAGTCCATGCATATAAATTGGTGGAAACATTTTGAGATGGTATTAAATGTAATGATATATATTTCATATTAAGGAACTGAAGCCCAATTAGTCAATTAAGAGGCCAATACAAGATGATATGTCCAATAAAGTGGATCTCCACTTTGTCAAAACATTACCTCTGTATTTTGGAATTATCTCATATTATATTCTATATCTGGACGCAAAATTTGACAAGGATGTAGAAAAGGGGTATGCAATCAAATATTTAGTTTTTTCCAATGTATGTTAAGGATTTATAACCAGCCAAAACCATGGACTAAGAAAATTCGTGAAATCAGGGTACCCAAATCCACTTCCCACTTTGCCTATAAATTGGCACCTTTGGAACCCCATTTTTGAGTTTGAAATAGAGGAAAGGAGGTACCATTTTGGAGTCCCAATGAGTACTTTTCATCATCACTAGAAGTTTTGGAGGCTATGGGATGTTCTAATTCAATATCTCCTTCTCCCCCCCCCCCCTCCAATGGATTTGAAAACCCCTTGTGATCACCTGGGGTGGAATGTGAAGTAGATCTCAAGCTTTATGTTTATAATATTTGAATGATATTTTTAATTACATGTTTTTGTGTATATTTTAATCATCATATATTGTTATTTTATTGATTTATATACTATTATGTCATGCTCAACTCATAAGATCATGTTTGGGGGTACACATTCATGTGATGTTTCACACAATGTTCACCACTTCCTTTTCCCCTTCCAATTGTGGTTTTTGTGTGGTTCATATTGGTCAATTGAAATCACATAAGCACTGTCAATGTCATGTACATTTATTTCATGGTATCACAATGAAATAAAATACAAACTTGGACAACACATCGAGTTCTTAGGGTGTTTCCATGGTGAGTTTCTGTTATGATGTCGAACACAAATCACACAATCATCGGTGGTGTCCGGTGATTCATTGTGTTTTTCTAATGAACCGTAAAAGTTATAGTAGTATAAACTCAGTAAAATTCTTGTTCTAGGTGTTTAAAACTAGGTATTAAAAGATCATAATCCTATATCCTGATGCGATGAAGGATGAACATCAAGAATGTACCCCGGGTTCATCACACTTAATTAATCATGTTCATTTCTACATTGTTTTATCGCTTTCATTTTCTATTTTCATCTTTAATCATCAAACCCCCAAGTTTTAAAAAACTGCATTCCACTTATAATTTCATAACCAAAACCCTCTTTTTAAATTAATTATCTATGTCTCCATCAAGAGATGACCTAGGGTTACAGCTATACTGCAGAAATTCTAGTCAAAATTAAACAACTAATTTTACTCGCTCGATAACAACATCATATGGCTGCTCACATTGAATTACAATCAATGTTTCTAATTAATATTTACTTCACCTAACATGAATAAACATATATTGTTTCAATTAAATTGTTAATATAATAATAACAATAATACCACAAAAACATAGATATCATGCTCTAGTGAATTCCAAAATTAAACAATAATATAACACTGTAATATGAAAAAATATTCTAATAAAATATATCACAAAATAAAATATTTGTTACCAGAATCCAAAAATGAAAAAAATAAAAATGGAAGAACGAGGCCTTACAGTTGAAGGAACAATATCTGGAAACCTGTAACTCTTTACCCACCTCGATTGTCTTCTATAATTTTACTAATGTCATTCAAATCAATTCTGTATAACTTAAACAGCTGTAAAATCCCATGAATTACCTATATGAATCTCAATTCATATTAATAAAAGTGAAATTTCTCAAAATAATAGAAAAAATTGAAGAATGAACCTCTAGTTAATCTGTGTAATCACAACATGTCAATTACATCAACAAGATTTGGAGCACAACTAAAAATATAAATCCACTGCCACAAAATGTGTATGAGAGTTAGGATTTATTTTATAACACATCATGAACACTATTTTTAAAATATAATAATTACTTCCCTATGATTCCACGTACTTATGTTGAGTTCTTCAAATATTAAAGTGTTAACATAGTCATAGACCCTCTGAATATGAGAAAACATTTCAATCAGTAAACAATATGTATGTGGTTTATGCATGCCACAATGAGAAGCCTGAAATCAATTCCAATTTCAAAGAAAAATATCCAAAAAGTTGTCCATTAGTATAGAAACACTAATAATGTTGCATAATTTTATTTAACAACTAAAAAAACAAATAAATGTAATAATGAAACTACCTTTGAAATAACATGTACAATAATTAATTTTAAATACTGAAATAAATGTTGGTATTAACATGAAACACAAATACAACTTAATAAAACAAATAAATCATGTTGGTGTTCAATACATAATCATAATAGATATTAAATGCTATACATATTTAACCTAATTAAATGTATGAACATGAGGAGCTTGTGATGGTTCTCATTGTCAATTCATTCGACTCCTATCCTTCTTCGTATACTTGGGTTAAAATGAGATCTGATGTAAAACTGCATTTATAATTTGAAGTAGAAATTGATGAGGAATGAGCGAAGCTTGGTCCAGATGACTCCATAAAGGATTGTGAGAATTATCTAAATGTTGTTTTCCAGGTGATGTTAAAGGATAGTAATGATGCAGAAGTGAATAGAGGGTGATGGTTTGGTGGGAGGAAAAATAGTGTGATCATGGATGATGGTAGTGTCAGTTACATGATGGTATAAGACCTGGATGCTGACACTTCCATGCTGTAGAAGTTAAGCGTTGAGAAAAAATCTACAAAAATGGCTAAAACATGACTAAGAAGAACATATTATGTACTACCCGAAAACATATTATACACTACCAATGCCTAAAATGCCTTTAAAAAATGCAGATAAAATAAACAGATTATGCACTATCATAAAACGCCTTCAACAAACACAGCAAAAACTAACCTCAATCCGGGCTCAGAACCCTAACCATCAAGAAAAAACAAAAGAAATACCCAAAATAGGGTTAGGGTGACGTTGGGTAACTTGTACCACAATGAATAGAAATAAAATCACAATGAAAATAGAAGAAGAGAGTGGAGGATAATCAATGCTAACCTGGGAAGACTACGTGAGAAATTAGAAGGATATATGGCTTGATTACATGGGTAATGAAGTAGGGAGGTGTGAGGTCGCGCTATATGGGGCGCATGACATGAACAGAAAGGGGATGGGGTGGGTTGATATCGGGGATGAAAAGTAAAATAAAATGAAAAAATAATTATAATAATAACAAAACATTTTTTACAAGACTCGCACACTATTGTGGTTTGACACTTTTAATTTAGGAGTTATATTATTAGAATAAATTTAAATAAATATCATGATATATAATAAAATTTATATATAATTTATATATAAATAAATCTTTTTATAATTTATATACATTCTAAATAAAAATGTATATTATATACATATAATTAAATTATATATATATATATTTATTTTTTTAATTTTTTCTAGTGTATAATCAATCCTATTTGAGTTATCCAAAATTTCAATCATTTGTTATAAATTTTATATTAGATATATATTATATATAAAAAAACATATAATTTGACAATGCAAATATATTATTATATAAATGTATTAAAATAATTATAATTTATAACATTTACTAAAAATAATATGCGTATATCAAAATCTTAGTATTGATATGATAATGTAATAGATATAACTATTAGTAAAAGATTTTTGATGTTAAATGACCAATATCAACAGATATAACTATCGGTAAAAACAAGTGTTGGTACATAAAATCAATACCAATAGAACTTAATATCTATTGGAATTGATTATTTTTACCAATAGAAATATTATCTGTCAATAAATATCTATTAGTATAAGCCATTTTTTGTAGTGATATCTGTGATAAATAACAAAAAGGAAAACTCCTAAGGTAGTGACCCTAATTCCTATAGATCTCCAATTAAAAACCGATTAATTTCCAACCTAATCACTAAATCCATACTACTAATCTAGGGAAAAATTATAAATGTTAGATAGAGAATAATTTAGGAATACTATGATTTGTTTTTAAAATTTATGAACAAAAAACAATTTCAGTGATTTATATTGATCCAAAAGATTGAATTGAATCTTTGGAGTCAAGAAAAGCATTCTATAATGACATAAATCTTCACATATATTTACATTTTTCATTAGGTTGTTATAGGTGTTAGAATATGTTTGGGGGATGGAAGGTGTAATTCGAGTTGGGATTTCATCTAGATAGCTGTATTGTAGTGCGATTATATGTTTTGTGTCATGTGTGTTATAATAGAAGTTTATTTCATAGTGCGATATTTGGTCATTTATTAGATCATAATCCATGAGAGTTCAATGCTCCCACTATCTTGAGTTGGGAGTGTGGTTTTAGTGTGAGAGGTGGTGGTTGGTTTCGCAATGAGAGGTGGATGAAACTAGTTAGAATATAGTTTCCCACTAGGAGAGAATTTGGTTGTTAATAATAATTATTATAATTGTTAGTGGGTTGTGATTTAATAATAATTTATCTGTTACTTAATTATTAATTTTCTAAATTAATGATTAATGTATATGATAAATGTGTTTGATGCATAAAAAAAGGATAACATTAAATATAGATAAATAAATATATTTATGAAGGTAATGAGGTTGGTAAATTTTAATTCTTAATGTTGTAATGGTGACATGATAAAATAGTAAATTAAAAAAATCATATTATGGTTGTTTTGTATGGATGGATGAGGTTAGTCATATGGTAGGGTTGGAAGTAATTTCTACTGTATATTATAGATGTTGCAGTGGTAGTTTTGGGGGTTGGTCATATGATAGGGTTGTTTATATTGTGTAACTATTTATGATTTTTTTCACAACAAAACCAAAGGAAGATAACCTTGTTGACACACAAAAGATTTGGGTTTTCAGTTTTTTCCCAAAAAACAATATGGTGATGGAATTAATGTTTGACTACTCATTCTTCCATGTTATCCCTTATTTTTGGTAGTACGGATAGTGATTTCCTATGAATTGTATGTTCATATGGGTTGTAATGTATTAATTATTTATCATATAAAATAGTGGATAACATTTTTATATTGTTTTGAAAAATACATAGTGGGGTCATATATGATTTGATGTGGGGTATATGGTGGATGTCCTTCGTATTCATATTCCCAACTATGATATCATTTTAATATAGGGAATTGGTGTTTTATGTTGTCATTGTGTTGTTATAGTTTTGGTATATTGTGTATGGTTGTGATATGGGATATTATTTGAGATGTTTTAGATTCCAAATGGATGAATCACTAGTACTTCTTCTATTGGGGGAGAGATTTAGAAAATATTGAGGACATTTTCATAGGGTAGATTATTGATATATATTCTTTTAATACTTGTTTGTTATACATGTATGATATGTTGGTTGATTAATCCTTGGTGATGTCGGTTGATAGTTCTCATTGCCTGGGTGTGTGTTCACGTTGTTGTTTACTAATTAAGGATTCATTATACTTCTTTTAAATGAAATTATAGGTTATAAGGAGGATCCTATTGATTATAACTATGTTCTCACCCCTATCTATAATTTTATTTCCCAGTTTTCTAGGACATATTCAACTATGAAGAAATACGTTTCTATCTTCAGTCTTGGATTAGTTGTTAGAGTTTATTCCATAAGAGTTTCATTTTTGGAATATTATTTCAAATACATTGATTATATTGTATATTTAACTGAATTTTGGATTGATTTTTCATTTTATATTATTTATTAGAATAGTTGTTCGCTATATTTTACAGGAATATATGAGGATAAATCAACCCATTTATGTGTATTTATACCTTTGGTGGTAGTGTCTTACACCTACCATATTAAAGGTAAGAATTTTTTTTTGCCTAGAAGGGTTTACAAGTGAATTAAGGTCATGATAGAGTATTATCAAAGATATGGATAATATTTATGATAAATATTACCATTCAAAACTTGTGATAATTTCATGGTTTATGAAAAAAAAATGTATTAGATAAACATAGTGTGTGATGTAGAAAAGAATATTATCAAGGAAAATGGTGATTGTGGACCCCTATGATTCAATGCATGAACTTGAATCGTATTGACAACCCTAGTCAATGTAATGCTGATTGTAGGAAAGAGACCTATGACATGTAACTTTATCATATTTTTTTTGTGTATTTATTTTGAATTTGGGTGATTCTAGATAAAATTAAAACAAATATAATTCAATTATTTTAAATGAATTTCACGTTCCTAATATTAGTAGTTTCGTTATTCATACATGTATTAAAAGTTCCTCAATGTCATTTATGTGTGTTTCAATTAATTTATATTTAAAAATATGATATGGTTAGTAGGATGAGGATTCTACAAGATATCTATTGTCTGTGTTAGTGTAAAAATGAGGGTAGTGGATTTTATTTATTGATAGAGTGATGGTGGGAATGACGGAGATCAGTTGCATTTTGATCTGTACTATAATAGAAAATTATTTCACATACATTATTATTTAGATGAGCGAACATGTACGCCAATGGTGGTTTTTGTTAATCATATATTGTGAGGAGTTAATGAACTCATGATATTATTTCATGAATCTGTTTTTTTAGTGAATATTTCAATGATAGTGAATATGTAGTAGGTACTCCAAATCTAGTATTTGAGTATGAGTGTGCAGATGCAAAGGATACAATTTTTTGACCTTATCAGCATTGTCCTAAATAATTTTCTAGTAAAATATGCTAGAGAACGTTATTTTTTATGAGGAATTTTTTTAATCTATTCAATATATGGTTACCCAATTTATTTATTCTACGTTTATGTATGTATTGGAGATGGGATAGGTGATTAGAAGGATATATGAAAAGTTGGTATCACATCGAGTGGGTTATCATAACATTTTATGGTGTAGAACTACGAATATAGGGTCTTTGATTTTGGGATATTTGAGGTTTTTGACCAAAAAGATGTCAGACTTAGATCTATTTATAATTTTTATTAGAGATAGTTATTCCCATAAATCCACCAGAATCACTTTTCTTATGTTATTTTTCAATTAAGGTCATGTTCTGGTTTGGTTCTAATGTCTATAAATTATTGATGGATAAAATGGTGTTGGTATTCAGTTATCAGTTCATCCTTAGAAATAGTTTAATTAGAGTACGTATTAATAGTAGGTTCAATGGTATTGCAGTTAGCCTAAAGAAGATGAAGTGAGAAAAGGACAACCTCATCATATCTTTAGTCCTTAAGGAAATAGGGATGACTGTATTTTCAGATCTCATAATCATCACTTCTAGTGATGTTGATTATTTGGGTTTGTTTAGTTTCACAATATGGAAATGAAATCTTTAGGTGGGGAAGAGACCATTTCAGGAACCACATGATTATTATATTTCTTATACATCTTATTTTTTATTGTGGTCATCATTTCATTTTTTATATACCTTGGCTCAATCCATGGGACTCATGGTGGAGATTGTTCTAGTGACTATGGTGTTGAGTATACCATTTCAAGGCCAATTTAGTTATCATTATGTGTGTGTCATGGTTTCAATATAATAATGGGGTGTTATAAAATGTGGTGGATTAATTCTTAATATATATCTAACCATAAGATATCCCAATTAGTATAAAATGGTTTTAATCATTGGTTGTTGTCATTAATTTCATCTAGATTATAGATACATTTTATTATGAGGAAACACAATGTGTAGTTTTCATTGGTGATAATGATAATTAGATGGGTTTTCAGAATCTCAAGACTCTTTTATCATATCAAGTGGTGTTTTTTTGGGTTTGGTATAGTAATAGGTGGTGGTGTTCCCTAGATTTATTGAGTTGTTTCCATATGATTTGCCTAAATGGGTAGTGGTGTTAACCACTCAATGTGATATTGAGTTTAGAAAAGAGTAACATTGTAGTTCCCCTCCAATTTCAATGGCTACAAATCTAAATAATCATTTTCAGTCATGGGTGTTGAGGATAAAAATCAATAATTTGATGTGGAGGGGTTTCATCAGGATAGTGTTCCATTTTGGGGTACTCCAGTGATATTTTCTAAGAAGACTTATATTACTCTAATGTTGTTCATATAATATTAATGATTGAACCAGTTGGCAGTCAATATCCATTACCCCCTCTTCGGTATTGATTATTTTTTAAATCAGTTGAAGAGAGATTGGTTTTCAATTATCATTATAGTCTTGATGTCATCAGATGATAGTAAATGTGAAATATATCTCATAGAATATTTCTAAGTATTTTATGGGCACCAAGAGTTCATTGTTAGGTTATTGAAGTTTATAAATTCCCATCTATTTTCATGGAACTCAAGAACCCCTTGTTTTATGAGTTTCTAGACTAGTTTGAAACGATTATAATCAATGGGATCCTTTGTATTTTATGTTATGGGAGGATCCAGTAGAGAACATTATTGATGTTTAAATATTCATTTGATGCCATCAACTCCCTGGGGATTAGTCTAAATAAAAATATTATACAAAGAGTATTATTTTTTCAATCATGTATTATATCAGAAGTGATTATAAATAGACCATTTGAATATTCAGGGTGTTATTTCGTCGGAATCACTGAATAATTAAGTATAAGATCATGTTAAACTTGGTGATATAGGATATTATCAGATGTTTGTGTGCAATTTGTCATGTATTACAACGCCTTTGATATCCTTTACCCAGAACTACTATGATTTCATATGGACTAATCAATGTCATGCATCTTTTGAACACCTAAATGAGATGTTGATTGGTGCTCCAACTCTTTGGTTTTTATAGGAGAGAGTATTGGTCATGGTTTTCTCTGACAATTTTATTCATAGTTTGGATTGAATTATGATTCATAAGAGGGTAGTAATATGACATGGATCTTACAAGTTACATACCCACGAGAATAACTAGTCCAACCATGATCTCATGTTGGTAGTATTTGAATTTTCTCTGACAGTATGGAAACACTACCTCATAATAAAATTATTTTTTTTATCTTCAAAGATAAAAACATCCTTAGGTATATCTTCTATTATTGGGATTTGAATCTATGAAAATTGATATGGATAGTGTCTATTTAGGATTTAGGATTTAAGATCACATATACTCAAGGGAAAGGGACTACAGTTCCTAATAAACATGGTAGGAATTCATGAGGTGAAATTGTTAGAAAGTATTAATATTCTTATAGAGTTATGGGTAATCTTATAGTGATGTATCTTGATGTGAAGGATTCTATTGGTATTGGATTCTTAAATGAGATAAAAATGAAACCATCCTGGTTATATTTCTTTTGTGGAGTCCTTGTGGGTAGACTTGTAAGAGGAGATTATATAGGATTGAATACTCCATAATGATTCCCCATAAGGATGTTTGGAAGATGATCGACTTTGAGTGTTGCTTCAAGTGAAGATGTTTCTCCCATTAGTGATTCTGCAAGTGGTTCATTATACATTTTTTATATCCCCCTTGGGAATATATCATAGTATATAAAATATTTATCATTATCTTATGCGTAAATTCTAGTAGTAAGTGGTAGAGTAGCCTATAATGGATTTTCAATAATGATTCTAGGTCTATCATCGGGTGAAGACAAAGAATCAAATCCTGGGAGGTTTGTTTCAACCATTGCATTTCCCTAAGTGGAAGTGGCTGAAAATAATGATCATTGTTTTTATCTAATGTATTCAAGATCAAGGGTGGTGTAACATTATTTTGGTGATTATGGATAGGTTGATGAAGTCGTCACTTTTTTGGTAAATATAGTTGTTGTGTTCACGAGATCTTTTGAAGAGGTTGTATCTGGAAAAGATATTTAATATTCATGAGGTTTAAAGGAGAATAATTTTTCAAATAATTTTCAATATTATATAATATTTAGAATGAAGTAGAATGATCATATAATTTTAAATAGGGAAACATTATAGTACCAAGATTATGGATTCCAAAATTCATTAATGTTTTAAATAGGTTATAATTTAGTATATTATCATTGAGTTCCCTTATACTGGTACAAGTATGTAAAATTTTTATTGAGATTTATATACATAAATTTTCCCATAACCAGTATCTATAGATATTGGATTTCTTCCTCTAATGTTAGACAAGGTATTATGTAATTATCACTAAATAATATCAAAATGTTAATATAATATATGTTGGTGACCATAAATGAATTCTCAATATCATTAATTTGATTATTAATATTCCCAAATAATTTTATTTTCATATTTTATTAACAAAATAATCTTATTAATTTTTAGTTGGATAAATTACATGAGTGACATAGTTAAACGATATAGTGAATTTTAAATGGTCATAAACTTCTCTATCAAAAAACATTACACAAATAATGACATGTATTAATCCATATAAAATGATCATTTAATTTTTGGCCATGTATTTAATTTTTTACCATGTAATTTGATAAATGAATGAATGAACAACTCTTGTTTGATAAGCTAGAATAGAATTTGAAAACCAATGAGTAAAAAAAATTATTAATCCATCACACATAATTGAGAAGAACTATAAAATTTTTCAATTTGTATTTTATAGTCTACATACCAATATATATTAGGAAGGAGAGAATATTTCATGTTAGTAGGAATAGTTCTTTATCAATGAAGGATGGGGATTTGATTTGTGGGAAGTAAGAGCCATTCATCGACAGTTTATTGGTGGAGGGGAAGTGGAAGGCTACATACTATGTAGTAGTAGATCTTACATGTCACCTAGAATCCATGAATCCTAGGGAAGGAGGTAATATTAATAGGTGGGAAAATAGATCCTTTTATTGGTTATTTTAGCTTAGTATTGGAATGGTATGGTGAGACTCGATGAGGGAAGGTGGGGCTCAGGGAGGGAATTTGGTACTTAAGGAAGATGATGTTTTTTAAATTTTTTACATATTTGTTTTTTGTTTTTTAAAAAGAATCATTAAATTACCATATAAATTTTTTGATGATTTCACAAACCACCAATAAAATACACATTAAATTATCAAAATTATTTTATTGTTTTTTTTCTAAAATAACATTTTCATTACAAAAGATCACCACAGGAACATTTACCCCTTTTTTAGTATCACCAAATTATTTATTCATCCAATTAATTGAGTCAATGATTTCATTACTAAAATAAACTCTGTGTAATTTATTCTAAGAGATTTGATCTATTTTATTCTATATAATACAATCAATAAAATTTATTCTAATATGCCACCAAGTTAGTATCTTTCCTAAAAACAAACCCCGATCTATAATCAAGGGCACATTGAGCGTGCCTAAATATTGTTTATTTGAATTTAATTGAATCCACATAGTTGTGAAAGTTTTGTAAATGATTTAGGACATCATAACTATGAAGTACAATAGAATTTCAACAATACACTAACATCAATGAAGATCTATATCATATTCATCCCATGCATCCAAAGTTAAGTTCAAAACATTATTAGAGTTTAATCTTGCTTCGAATAGTTTATATAAAATTTTTACAAGGGATCTTTTGTGTAAATTTATATACAGATAATGATATAATAACTCTTTGGAATTACATTTATTCTAATAAATTAAGTGATATAACCTATTATTCACATTTAAAACAATGATCACATAAATTTTTCAGTCTCTTCAAAAGAATCTATTTAGTGTCCATCCTAGACCATAACATCATTATATATAAGGAGAAAGTACATATTTTCTTGTGATGATTTCTCATTGACAAATTTATTAAGACCTCCATTATTGATCTACAAATTCATTATATTTGAATCCAAATGAGAATACCAATCTTATAGTATTTTATTCATGATATATAATTACTTATTTAAATGGATTTTTTTCTTTCATTATCACCAATTTGAAATCCCAAATATTGTTTAATATAGGCCTTATATTTAACCATTAATTTCAATAATATCACATAAAAATAATTTTAATATATATTGTGTCATATTTAAATTGAAACCGCTGAGAATATTCAAATCATCACATGCCTAGACACTTATGTAAAAATATCTTCCATATATATACCATCAATTTGATTATATAATTTATACCCAAATCAAACATTGCTCCAAATCACACTCTTGTTCTCATTATATTTATTTTTGAATGAATGTATTTTTCTAATTAAATTTTTATCATTTAGGATCTTTATAAGCTCCAATGTTTTTCTATCTATTTGATTCAACATTCCATTCAAGACATAGATAGACAATTGATCCTTTTATACTTCTTCAAATTATGTTATCTCCACCTATGAAATGGATTAGTTTTCTCTATAATCATCATTTTGAGAGTTTGTATTATTGTTTTCTTATATCTAAGGATATTTGATTCATCATTACCCTATTTTATTTCCTTATATTTATTTAGAGGTTAACTATATTAAATACATATTTCATCCATTGAATCACTCAATATGTCTTCCTCATGAGATAATATTCATGGTTATAAATAATTTTCATCAAAATTATCCTATTACCCATATATTTATTCAAATTAAAAGTTTTCAGATTTATTCCAAGCGCTTTTCAAGAAATAGTTGTATTGTTTCTCTCTAAAATCTTATGAAGATTCTTATTTAAAAAATTATTGTATATATTCTTAGTTTAGTATCTAATAAATCCAACTATATAAGGAACATAAAAATATTTTCCTTAAGTTCATTCCTTATTTTGGATTAAACAGTTGTCTACAAAAACACTCGTGTTTTATATTAGGATTACATACATGTTATATCTCGTATAGTATTCTCTTCTCACAAAGACCTAACAAAGTCCTGTTTTTAGTGTAAGTAACAAATTTTTACAAATAATAAAATTAAATTCTACTCTCAATGAGTGTTTTTATTTTCATATTATTCACAATGATATTTCTTCTTTATATGATTTTTTTAGTGATGATAACTCATGTTTTATTCCATTCCTCTCTAATTATATTTCAACCTTGAAGGAATTTTAATTTATGTGATAAACTGATAGAAAAATCATTGTAATACTTAAAATTAAATTTTATTCATGGTAATGATAATTTTTAATGTTCTATATGGGTTCTTTTCTTATTTTCATTAAAATTATAAACAATATCTTTTTATATTTATCCACTAATAAGATGTAATATTTCTATCCTCTATTTTCAATATGTTTCATAGGACCACAAACATTGATGTGAACCAAATTGGGCGAGTGAGAATCTAGTTATTTTTTTCAAGTAGATATTTAAAATCATATTCACTCTTAGGAAAGAATCAAATTTCTTTTCTCTATCTCTATTAATATTTGGAATATCAATTTCAAACATGAACATTAAAATATTTTCCATTTTTTAGTGAATTTGGATAAGTGATCAAGGAAATAAACTATTCACTTATTCCACCATAAATAATCGTATGATATTTTTAGTTTCCACATTAGATAAATTACCATTCATACTATATCCATGAATAAATAAGTTTATATGTTTTTATTTTATTTAAAATCCATTTTGATTGAACGTTACCACAAGTTTAAAGCTATAATGATTACTTTCGATCAAAATTTTTGAAAAAGACCCTTAATATAGATTATTTTTATAATATAAATTCTATCTTTAACAAGCCTTATTTTACTAGTACCCTTAATTTCCATATATTCTTCTTTCCTATAATGAATTATTCAATTCATAAATACATTTATATTCTTTATCATGTTTATATTCCTAGTTTTTTGAGATTAACAACCACTATAAAAAACCATTTTTTTTATCCATAATTTATATTTTAAATAAGATATCTATCTTCTTGTCCTTATTTTACATCCATGACACTTTTTATTAAAATGATACATAAGGGGGTATCTCCAAATTCATCTTAAAAAGATCAGTGATGTATGCTTCGTTTTCCTTAGCTAGGGATAATTTTTTTATCCATAGAATTGTTTCAATTAGTTTATTCTTCATTATTATAGATCAATATAAATATTCATTTACATTCCTCATTTTCCTAAAATTACAATCCTTATGATAAAAGTTAATTTAATAAAAATTTATTATTTTAAATAAATTGTTTTTGAGGTGTTTGATGTGCTCTCATGATCCTTGGTTTAATTAGGGATACGTCAGCTCATAAATAACTAAATACTATATCATAATAATACATAAGAAAAAATATATATCCTTGAAATAATCACTTCATTAGGGTAAATATTTTATCACTCCAATCCATGTTTTTTCTACCACTGAATTCTTACATGGTTTTTAAAAAACTCTAAAATCTTGAGTGTTATCAAAAAAGATTTATTTTCTTTTATACATGGTTCTAGTTGTTCTGGAAATGGATGACTCTCTTAAAATTAAATTTCAAAAGTACTCATTTTATTAGAACATTGATCATTTAAAAACTTCTAAAAAATAAACACTCCTCTTTCCACTATTTCTTTCACATCATCATATGATAATATTACAAATTGGTGTTTCATTTTTGGAACCTCCTTTATTCTTTTTTACTTGAAATTATTTTTTAAAAGTAATTAATTTTTTCTCTAGAAGTTATATATTATTTATTCACTCATTAATACAATAATTATGTCCATTTTCTATGTTATCTTACCTATTATTCTCTTGCCGAAAATAAAAAATGTCACCAGGATTTTCTTATATATCTACATGGTCTTCTACAACCATAAAAAACAGAGTGATTTTAAATTTTATTTTCTCAAAATACTCTGATTAAACCTTTAGTAGTCCAAAATTATTCCTATTTTTATTAATTTTTATATATAAATCACGATGTATTACTTCAAACTCGGCCTTGAAATCAAATATTATATCTAGTTCATCTATTTATTTAGGTTTATATTTTCCATTTTCAACATTTTCCAACATTTTATAATCTTAATATTTTTTAATTCTATTTAAATTTCATAAAGAAACTATATTAATTTTCTTTCTTTTTTTAATCCAATACAGTTTCATTTGAAAATATTTCCAAATAAATATATAAACTTGATACTTTATTAATAAGAAAATTACAATGACATTTTTTATAACAAACCTTACAATAATAAATATCCAGATTTATTATAATCCTCACATTTATATACCGAACCTTTCTTCATTTGAAACATACTTGTGAAGGCTTATCCTTAAATATTTCATTTAATAATGTAATATATCAAGAAAAAAGTGAAAAAAATCATCAATCAACTATTTATTTCTATTTTTCCATTTATTGGTTTCATGTTTCTCTATATCTTTGAATGGTGTGTACATATATAAATTACTCTTCATACCATAATAATTAATACACATATCCTAGGAAAATAAACTACCTTCGAAGTCAAAAATTGAAATATCCACTAATTTATATTCATCAATCACCATCAACATTGGATTTTAGAAAGGTGGAAACATAAATAAGATATTATATACTATCTCAAAATATTTTATCACATTACTAAGTCTAAAAAATGTATCTTAAAACCTCAATGATTAAATTTATAAAACCCTCAATGTTCTTTTTGAGGTACATTAAAGTTTGTTGTCAATGAAAAACCATTTTAAATCCATTGTGTAGTAATTATTTTATTCAAAGTAATAATTTTTTATATAAATTTATTATGTATTAAAATAAAAAACAATGGTTCAGATTTTTTTATGTTTCTTAAACATGAAAATGTATGCAATAAAATGATTTTAAAAAAACATACAGTGCAATTGAACTAACTGTACTAATTATATTATCTACTAACATTATACTTTTATTTAAAACTATTTAAATTATAATACACTATTTTATTAACATCTAATCTTTAAAAAATTTACACAACTCCTAATACTAAATAAAATAAACTGTGGTCTAATATTGGAATGTTAAATTTTATCACCCTAACTTGATTTTTATCGCTAGGAAAAATTATGAGTAGTGTTAAATTAGGGGAAACAATATAAAAAAGAACGGATAATGAATTAGTTTTCATGATTTTACATGAACCTTAAAAATTTATTCTTATTGATGTGGTTTTGTTGATTAATATTTTATTCGTCACACTTACAACATTTCGACCACATGTATAAATTATTAATGATTTGAATTATTTTAAAACTAGAACCCAATTATAATATTATAATTAAATTATTTGAAGTGAGATTTTGGATTTTGAAAATCATTTTATTAGGTGTTAATTAAACCAAAAGTAATGTGATACACTTACATGGGTGGAGTAGTCATTGTAAAAATGACCTATATATACAATGGTCCTAAAAGGGAAAACCCAATCATGTTTCTATTATTGATTTAAATACCAATTAATTTAGATAAATAAGAATAAATTAAAAATAAAAAAATTTAATATAATATAAATATAGAATTTATTATCATAAAAAAAGACTACAAAATAGAAGGGGGATAGATGAGTCTTATGAAGGAGATCGTAGAATGAGTGCTTCCCTTTTACTATAGGGTAATAATATAGAAAAGAAAAAATTCTACTCTACACTAAATCCTCTAATTGAAGGTCAAATCCTTTAAAATGATAAAGTAAAAAAATTATAGTGGAGGGGATTCCATGGAAAAAAGTAGTTACAAGTGTGAAGGAAAAATTAAGATAAAGATTTTAATCCAAATATAATAGGAATTTTTACCTCCAAAACACATAAAACATATATCCTTTAAAAGATTTATTTTTATTAATTGTATTCTATATTATTATTCCAATTGTGGTTCAAATTAAATCTTAAATGAATTGGATATAACCGAAATGGTCAAGTAGTGTCAATGTTGTTTAGCCTAATTCATATTTGACTTCATGACTAATTAGATCCCATCAAATGTATGGTCAAACAAGTATAGTCTAAATTATAATTGTATCCTATAGAGTGAAGAAAATTTTCATGAAATTTCAAGTAAATATAATTTCTCAAATAATATTTACATCAAAACTACAATATTATATTCCAATGGGCTGAAAGTATAATTTTCCTCAAATTTTCAACTACATAATATAATACCATATTTTCTATATATAAAAATATCTCTCACAATGTGGATAATATATATCATTTATTATCAATAAAAAATTATACAAAATTCATTCTTATCAACACTCCAACAATTACCCGTTTAAATTATAGGAAATATCATATATCTAAATAAAAAAACTCACATAAATAAAAAATTAACAAAATCAAGATTATTTTTATAGTTATATTCATTTATTATCTTTTATGTAATCTTCTATCATTAAATTTTATTTTTTTCACATTTAAATTTTTTCAACATATTTTTTTAAACCATGAATCATATTTAAACCAAACACATATTAAATTAATGTTACTCATAAATTAAGTGTGAATTATATGAAATGTTATACTCATCTCGTAATTATTAAAGTTATATTATGGTCTTGGTAAAATATTAACTCTTTATATGAGACAAAAAATGTTCCAATCATGATGATTGTTAAGTTTATACGATAGAGCATACAAAATATTTGTAATCGTTTATAAATAAATATTATAAATAGTTGGTTTTTTATTACAACAAAATAAATGATAACTCTTTCAAAAGAAAGTTATATTCCCCACTCCAAGTACCAAAAATTTAATCACTCATATTGATTTCACCTTTGAATGAATATATCACTGGTCATAATAAATAAATTTTAAGGAAAATTTTCCCAGTTTTTAATATTTTTTATATTTTTTCATTTTTTTGATAATTAAAAGGAAAATGTATTCGTTTATAGAATAGTGACACATACCCATTTCTTTTAGCAGGGGTCATGAGTAATATAAATTAATATAATTAAGGATTTAATTACAACTATTTCAAATAATTTTTTTGTTACTATTTTTTCCTAAGAAAAAAAATGAATTATAACCTGGCATACATTAATATTGGATATTACTTCAAATTTAAAATACACTTCAAACTTTCATACAACACAACGTTTTCACATAGTAACTCATGAAATAATGAAATTCCTCCAAAATTATTTTAAATGATGATCATAATAATAATTACAGAGTAAGAGAAGCTATGAAAAATAATCTTGTAATGTGTCTAACCTATATGTAATTTCATATACCAATAGGGATTATAAGGGAAAATACTAGGGTTTTTCTCAAAAGACTATAAAAACAAGGGCTGTCTTCAAATAATTACCTCAATAACACAAGAAAATTACTTTATACAAAAAATATTTTATAAAGGATAAAACGACATTCTAAATGAAAAAAATAAAATATGTTTCCACTAAAGAATTGAGGGTATTGATAAGAGAATAAAAAAATTGGTTTACATTACCTCATAGGATGGGGAAATCAGCAGTTGTTAGTTCTAATGATTCATGGTTTTGAAAAATCCAATAAATTATTAATGATATTTTGAACATTCAATATTTAAAAATAGATTTCATATCAAAAAACTTTTTATGTTTTCCCCAAAAAATAAGGAATATTACCCAAAGTTACTCAAGAACTGAAAAAAAAATTTATACTATATTTCAACTTAAGGTAATTCTTTTTTCCTTTTTTGATTTTTCTTAAAAAGTGACACAAAATAGACATAAAAATCCATAATAATATACCCAAAATGAAATCCCCCCTCCCCACATAAATTGTTACATTAACCTAAATGTCTCCCAATAAAACAATATATTTCATGAAATAGATAATTTTAAATATACAAAATTAAAAAAAAAAAGTTAATGTGTTAGGTATATCATGATGTTCTCAAGTGATGACGGGTCATATATTGTGATGATATCGACTACATCTATTAGTAATCTCATAAAGAATGGCCTCAACAACAGTTAGTTGAATATAAATACCCATCATATATAATATTTTTTAATGTCCATTGTTCCATAAAAAATATTACATGAAACAATATAAGGGCTTCTATATTTAGAATACAACTTATCATGAATCATCTTCAGTCATGAATTGTAGAGAATGATTTTTTCACCATCCAGAATCACTATCTTTTGGATGAACATGTCATGGGTTGACTTTTATTTCTATTCATATGGACTTTTTATAGTATTATAATGTCAAAATCACCCCAATATCCCAAATTTCTGTTTCCCTTGATCCTAATAAGTCTAAATCCATGTTTCATTTCAAGATTACCTAAAATTCTTAACGATAAAAATCTATTGGTAGATAGAAGAACTTCAAAAAGGAAATCTAAAGTGGGGGTATTCCAATGGTTGTCTTGTACTTAATCCTGTAATCCCATATTAAATAATTGGTCTGATTTATTGAATAGAATTTATTCACTGTCAATGTTATCTCTAATATCTACTTCAAATATTGATTTTAAATTTCATCATAACCCTTCTTTTGTGGTTGGAAAAGAGTTGATGTTTTTTGTGTCTCCCTATACATTCGAATGAGGTAACAAAAAATTTAGTTGAAAAAGTCTTACCATATTTCATTTATGTTCTCTTTATGTATTTAAAAGAAATAAAACATTGTCCCTAATAAAATCCATTATAACATGATAATCATTAGTCACAGTGGACTAGGGATCTACCCATTTTCTAACATAATTAATTGTAATATGAATGTACAAGAAACAAAATTATATAGTTAAATGAAAAAAATTAAATCAATGACCCATACATCCAAAATATCATAGAATAATGTGGTTTATTTAGGAATCTATTGTCTTTTATAAATGACGTATGTGGTTTTCCAAGGTGGGATATACTTACAAAAAACATTGGAATCATGGAACAAGATTGGAAAATATAATCCATAGGCTTAGACTTATGTATCTTCCCTTTGGTGTCCAAAGTTTTAATTTTAATAATTATTATGAAATATTTGAAAACATACTCAAACTAATTATCTGAAACACACTTCCTAGTAACTTGGTCACTACTCATGAGCTTGGGGTTGGGATCATCCCACACATAAAACCTAGTCCAAGTCATTACTTTTTCAACATAGTGTTTCAATAGATTTTCAGGTATTTAATTAAAAACCATATAGTTAACTAACTCATAATGCCAATGATGCATACCTAAGATTGAATAAAGATAAAAATTATGAAATGTGATCCAATATAGTACATGGTCAAAGGTTTCATCCTATGGTGTGTGAGTTATCCTACTCGTGTGGCCCGCTAACATGTTTTCTAAGACCTTCTTTTCTTTTCTATAAATTTTTAACAATTAAAGGAGGATAATCCAATTTATAATTGTAGGACACAAATATGGATACTTCATGGGGTACCTTAAAGATGTATTTTTAGAAAAATTACTACATTGGAGCCCAAAAAAATAAAATGGAATTTATATAAATATAATATTATAGTAAGAAAATCATATTTTATTGTTGTGTAGTTCATTTGGGGTGAATCCAATATTTTTAGATCATATAAAATCACTTATTGGAATCCCTCCACCCTTTGAAATAAGACCAATACATATTTTATATTGGAAGTATCAAAAAAAAATTGAATAAATACACTCAATACGGTGTTGTATTCTAATGACCTAAAAATGTATTTTTATTTCTGGATCTCTTTCCTCCCAATAATTTTTTTTATTTTTTACAATTAAAGTACCTATAATTAATTTTTATTTAATGAGAAAATTATACATCATTCATAAATTGGGATCAGTAAAACTATGAACAATAATGGAATATATACATTTAATAATAGTTTTGCTTAATAAAATATATGTTTAATTGAGACAAATTTGACAAATTGCTTTTTCAAACCAAAATTGTACTTTTAAAAAATCATATAATTATTAAATAAAATTATGCTATTTTGAATAATTATTATTTTAATTAAATAGTATGATTAAAACACAGCTTTTTAAATATAAATGAAAAAAAAAATTTATTTTTTAGAAGTGTAAGAAATTTCACGATGCAATTTCACTATTCATTTTCTATCAGCTATTATTTTTAATAACTAAGTATTTTTATAATTAAAAGTTCAATTTGGAAACTTATAGAATTATTATATTAAAATAAATATCAATTTTTAATTAAAAATTTCAAAATTAATCTGGGGTAAATTTTTAGTGGTTTTCTAAGAAGATTCAATTTTTCAAGGAATATTATTATTTTGATTAATAGTTTTTTCATGAATATTTTTTGATGGATAGTATTTTTTTGATGAATATTATTTTATTATTATTGTTATTTTTATGAATAGTAAAAATTGTTTTTCAATAATTATTAATTAATTGATTTGGTGAAATGATTTTGGAAAAACGGATATACACGGTTGCAATCAGTAAGATATTTAGAGTCTAATTGGATCAACATGATTTTTTGGTGAATACTAACTTGACCCTTTGGAATGGTAATGTTACTATTAGGATTAGTAGTTTGATCAATGGAATATTAACCTCACCTAAAGAAGTATAAATATATTTTAGTCATCTTAAATGGTAATGTGATACAAATACATCATTATATAAGTAAATAATTTTTTTTGAAATTATTATTTAAGTATTAATATTTTAATTATTTTAAAAATAAATTCATTTTTATAAAACGGATTTCATTTTTTAATTCTCCACGTCAAAAAAGGGTTAGGATGAACTTTTTTTTGAAATGGATGAATTTTTGAAAAATAGTAAAAATATAGATCTAAGTTTTTATTATGTTTAATGACAACATAACTCTAACATAATGATTTAATGAGTAAGTTAAGATGATGGTAGACTTTTTTCGATTAAAATATGATATTATGTGTCTCAATTGGCCAATAAAATGGGAAAATAAGATTAATGAGGTGTTGTTTGAAATTAGTAAAAAACCTCTCTTTTACTATAAATACCCATATATTCTTTCATTTCCTTTCATTCCAAAATAATTCTTCTATATGATAGGATATTATTACCTCCCAATGATTCATCCCAAGGATTCCCTAATCCCTTAAAGTCCCAATCATATAGTTTTATAAGTTACTCTTCAAGGTAAGAAAATTATCAACTTCTCTTTACATATCAAGTTCTCTTTTATGTGGTATAAATTTAAAATTTCAATACCATATTATTATTTCCATTTTATTATGTACCTCTACATATTATGAGTATTTTAGGAATAGCTGACCCTTGTTCCCTCTCTTTTTAATGTTTTTTAAAACCATGTATCATAACAGTTATGCTATATAATATTCCTCTCAAAATCTCTCTATTTCTCAAGAAATGTTTTTTTTCTTTATGTGAATAGAAAAACATAATTATTTTAAATATTTATTCATAAATACATAATACTTATTTATTTTATTCTATAATTTAAATACATGAAACCTTTATTCCCTTTCCATTGGTTATAAATGACATAATGATCATGTTTTAAAGCACGTTTTAAGATACCATATTTTTTATAAGAAACAAATTTCATTATTCTCATTAGCTTATTTATAAAATGTTTGATTATGATATATGTTTCTCAAATATAAATAATTAAATATTATGTTTTTTCCCTGATAGAGCTCAAATGCATTGGGTAAATATATTAATCTCTAGAAATCATAATTTTCACGATACCCTGGTAAATATGCATGTTAATTTTTATTACACGTTGGGGATGGATATTGGTGATATTCTCATGAATTTATAAATTAAATGTTTCATCCACATTTTCATTTTATGTTTCATGTTCTCATTGTTATTATATGCCTATTTCTCTTTCCTTTATGAAATTCCTCATGTTCTTATTTATATCTCTCAAGATCCCATGTGAACTGCTTCACTTGTTTTCCCTCACTAGGCCTTCTGCTCACCCATTCCTCTAATGTATGTCCCTAGGTTATGGGTCGCAGTAATTTTACATAGGAAAAACCTATGGTGAATTCTTTCATGTGGAATAGAATATTTAATATGTTTCCATATATTATGTTCCTGATTTCCATGAAATTAACCCCAAAAGATCTTCTATTTGTAAAATGTTATGTAAAGTTATGTAATAAAAAGTCAGGATGCAATAATTGTTATCAAAAGATGATTTAGTTATTTCTAGAATTTAAGATTTCAAAACTTTATGAATAATCGTATATAAATATTTAAATATAATAAAAATTGCTGATATTTTAGTGAAATATTATGTGGCTTCTAAACAAATAAATCCATGTATTGATATGAACAAGTGGATGTGGATCTGGCACAGATGTATCTGGGGATAATACCCCGAAACAACACTTTGAACTAGACGAAAATGGTTACTGGTGCATGATAATGGGCCTTATTTCACTCCTAGTTTGACACTCTTGGGGATATTTTTGGTTAATCACAATATTTTTATGAATCATTATGTTAGAATTATATAAAATGTAATTATTGTTAAAGAATAATATATTTTTTTTAAAAAGGTTTTTAGGACATAAAATTATTTATAATTATAATATTCATAATAATAACAAATTTATAATAAAATAAAATATTGTGAAAGAAGTTTATTTAGGGGGTAATGTAACGACCCAAAAAATGTACTACTTTTATTAATGTATCTCTTTCCTCCAAATAAATTTTTCTTAAGTTTTAAAATTGAAGCCCATATAATGACTTTTTTTAATGAGAACATTATATATCATACATAAATTTGTATTAGTAAAACTATGAAAAATAATGGGATATACACATTTAAGAATAGTTTTGGTTAATTAAATATATGTTTAATTATGAGGAATGAGATAAATTGTCTTTCAAAACCCAAATTTTACTTTTCATAAATGATATAATTATTAAAAAAAATTATGTTATTTTCAATAATGATTATTTTAATTAAATTGTATGATTAAAACACCCATTTTTAAATGTAAATGGTAAAATAATTTTATTTTTCTTAAGTGTTAGAAATTTAACTATACAATTTCACTATTAATTTTATATCCGCTATTTTTTTTAATAACTAAGTATTATTATATTTGAAAGTTAAATTTCTTATACATAGAGAATTATTATTGTATAATAAACATCTTTTTTGAAATATAAATTTCAAAATTAAGATATTTAAATTTTAATAGTATCAACATAATTTTTTGGTGAATAGTAACTTGACCCTTTGGAATAGTAAAATTATCCATATAAATAGTAATTTTATCCATGGAATCGTAACCCTGCCTGACGAATTATAAATATATTTTAGTCATGTTAAATGATAATGTGATATAATTATATCATATTATAATTAAATAAATGTTTTAAAAATTATTAGTTAAGTATTAATATTTTATTCATATAATTAAATTTAAAATGATATTAATTTTTATAAAATATAGTTCATTTTTGAATTCTACACATCAAAAACGGTTAGGGTGAATTTGTTGTATTTTTTTTAAATAGTTTAATTTTTGATGAATCATAAAAATACAATTTTGAGTTTTTAGTTTGATTATTGATATCATAACTATATCATAATCATGTAATAAGTAAGATAAGATGATGGTCAAATCTTGTGGATTAAAATATGATGTGATATGTCTTATGTGGCCAATACCATGGGAAAATCCCATGGGAAATCCCATGGTTATTCAAAATAACACTAATGATGTATCCTTTGAAATTAATTAAAAAAACTCTCTCTCTCTTTTACTATATATACCCTCATATTCATTCATTTCCAATCATTCCAAAATAATTCCCCTCAACGATCTGATAGCATTACTTCCTAATGAGTCCTTCCAAGGTTTCTTCAAGACCTCAAGGTCCCAATATTATAGTTTTAGAAGATACTCTTCAAGGTATGGGAACTCTCAACTTCAATTTACCTTTCAAGTTCTCTTTTATGTGGTATGTATTTTAAAACTCCATACTATGTTATTATTTTCATTTTATTCTCTACCTATATTGTATTATAATTCTTATATTAATGGGTAATCCCTTTACCCTATTTTTTAATGGTTTATAAAACCTTGTTTCATACTCGTTGTGTCGCATCATGTTCCTCTCAAAATCTCTCTATTTCTCAAGAAAATATTTTATTTTCATTATTTGAATACCCCAAACTATTTGATTTCATGAGGTAATAATAAATAAATAAAAATTATTTATTTCATTCTATAATATAAATTCATAAAACCTTAATTCCCTTTCTATAGTTTATAAATGGAATAATGATCATGTTTTTATGCACTATTTTAAAATGACATGTTTCTTATATGAAACCCATTTATTTTATTCTATTTGGGTAATTTATGAAAATTTTTATTGGGATATATATATATCACTTGAAAGTAAATACATATTAGGGGTTCAACCCAATAACACTCTAATACATTGGGTAATGAAATTAATCTCTAGAGATGATAAGTTTTATGATAACTCGATTAATAACCTTGGTAATTTTTATGAAACCATAGGCATGGACCTTGGTGATATAATTATGAATGACTAAATTAAATGGTGTAGCCATATTTTCTAGTAATTATTCATTTTATTAATGTAATTATATTTCTATTTCTCATTCTATTATGAAATTCCTCATTTTCTTATTTATATATCTCAACTTTACATGTAAACTACATCACTTGTTTTCCCTTGTTGGGCCTTCTCTTCAACCTTCCCTCTGGTGTATATCCCAAGGTTATGAGATGCAGTAATTTTACTTTGGATAACCCTATGATGGATATTTTCAAGTGTAATGGAATAATTCTATATGTTTTCATGTATTATGTTCATGATTTCCAATGGACTAAAACTAAAATATCCTATGTTTGTAAAATTTTATGTAATGTTATGTTATAAAAAGTAAAGATCCCATATGTATGATCGGTTTAGTGGTGAGAAACTAATATAAATTATAAAATAAAACCATTAAATAATCAATAAAAAATATATAAACATCATTATAATTAAATATACTTAAGAGAATTGTGATCATATTATTGTCTATAATAAAACATTGATAAAACCCCAAATGTCCAGGTATTTTTTATAAATCACATACATGTATAGGACATGTAAAGGTGGAAATATTTTCTACCCCATATATATAAACCACAATTTCATTCGATGACACTGTATAAACTCGGAAAAATCCCTTCTCTACAATGGAGTGGCTTTTCTAAAATTTAAAACCTCATTTTCCTCAATAAATCAGTGAAAATTATTTCTCAAATAAAAGAGACACTGATTAAATAATGATCTATATAAAGTAATTAAATAGGTAAATATGTCCATTAAATTCTAAATTAATTTATAAAATATACTCACTATGTATCTTTGAATGGAAATTTTGGTGTTACAAAGTCTAAAAGTAATATATCAATAATCAAATGTACCAAATGTCTTAATAAATATCATTTTCTCCATGTTTTATAAAGAATTCAGAGCATGGGTTTTAGAAAATAAACCATAAATAAAACAACAATTATTCCTATCCACTTTTCTCTTGAGTATATAGTCAATTACGGGAAGAGGAAATAGACCTTTAAATTTTATTTATTTAGTTTCCTATAATCATTTCACACTTTAGAATGTTTTTCACACTCACTAGAACTAACTCATTATTTTCATTTTTTAAAATAGTGAATCCAGTTTTATTTAACACAAAAAGTACTAGGATAACCAACTATGAATTATAAATGGTTTAAATGATACTAAACTCGTGAAATTTTTAAACTTTTTTTTTATAAAATTTCAAAAATTGGAATTAATTCTCATTTGTGGCAACATTGCATTTTTTCCTAGTCCATCAAAACAATCTTATACCTGCAAATAGTGGAGTTAATAACTGGTATGTTATTCATTGTTTACCCAATTTTCCTAATGTTTTCTCTTAAATGATTCAATATTTTCTCTTCCTGTATAGGTGGAAATGTTTTTGAAATTATAACTTGTAATCGGTCTCCACTCAAAAAGTGTAAGAATATGAGATTTAGTGGAAATGGATTGAGTTATAATGTGGAAGCGTGATATTTGGATGGATATATCTAATGAATGGAAATATATTCATAATGAACAAAAATATCAGATTATAAATCATTAAAATTAGGAAATTATGCATCAAATCCTATAGCATACTCAATTTTCATGTCGTAATTATAAATACAATTCCCAAATCATAATATGAATCCATACCCAAATCAAAACCAAGAGTATTGTTATCTTAAAATATATTCTTGAATGTACTATTAATCAAAAAACTAGACCTAAAATAAATAATCTCCCTATTAATTGAATAATAATAATAATATATATATTTTTTTAATGAGTCAAAATTAGACACACAAAAATAAGAATTGTCCTTTAAGGGGTTCTTTATAGAGTTTATAATATTATATTCCATAATATTGTCCAAAATATTAATTTAAATCATACCATTATATAAATTTAAAATCATTTTGGTAGTTATAAGGAATTTAGAACCTAAGGTAATGGGATAATGATAATGTATAAGATTATCCTCAATGTTAATCAAAGAGAAATATTTATAAAATATGCTGTATAATATCTAAAAAAGTACATCCTTAAGGACACCTATTGGATATATCAAATAACTATTCCCTAATTAAAAAACCACAGTTAATCACTTTAACTGACTAATATACAAAAAAAGATAAAATAATGTAAGAAATTTCATTTACAGAAACTCCTAAATCACATAAAACATCAAAAAAGTGTAACACCTAAATTGGTCAAGGTATGGTGAATATCCTAGGTTCCATGCACTTAAAATGAAAATATTGGGTGGGTGTAATAAATATTAACACATTTCATCAATGATTAATCCAATAATATCCCTTGATCCTTGTTATTTCACAAATATGTGTTTTATAAAATTTATCAAAACATTCCATCTTTTTAATGGCCTTGATAAGTGGGATATTTATCTCAAATCTCTTGAATGTGTCCAAAATTTATTTATTTCATTTCCACCTTAACCATATTCATATTTTGTATAAGTTTAATTGGAAATAGAAGTTGGATATAGGGTATGTCATTTAATTTTTTTACCTTTTTCTTTCTCCTTTAATTTATCATCAACCCTAATTTATGGTGGAATCTCATTATATGGGATGAATCATAGTGGAATTATTGAAACACTTCACTCGACCATTTTCATACTAATACCATGTGTGATAGAACTAAATTTACCTTTGGGACTCAAAATTACTTGGAAAATAATATCTCTAGAGTTATTATTTTCTAGTAGATTGAGATTGGATTCCATTTTACTCATTTATGTCTTCATTTACCTCAATTATGTACTTTGAATAAAAAACATATTCAATGGGTCATTAATTTTAGAAGCCAAATTTTGTTTTTAATTCTTTTGTTTTTGTTTAATTTTTAGTTCTTGGTCTTCAAAATAATTTTAGGGTTTTTAAAAACCCTATTGATAAGATATAGGCTATTGGATATATCATTAAAAGGATTAATATTTTATTTTCCAAAGTCGTACATCATGTCTATATGATCATTCCATATCAGGTTTTTTGATTTTGTGAATATACTATACTTATTCTTAGGGGGGAATTTTTTATAAATAAAATACTCTACGAATGATTATGGATTCACAATACTATATCTTTTGTAATTTTGTGAATGAATTTTTTAGATGGTTATGTGCAATGAAGCTTCCAAAAATAATAATGGGATGGGGTGACTATTATTTGTCATCCAAGTCTATATATATCACCATAATAGAAAATGAATCCAACATAATAACATTAAGTGATTTTTTGTAGAAAATGCCTTACCATATGTACTCCTCTTATAGAAAATTTACCTAGATCACATAATGTTTTGGAGTTTTTAACCATATTTCCAATCACTACTCTACCTTCAAATTTAATTATGTTGACGGATGCTCATTTAATAATAAAATCTATCATTCACCTCTAACTAGGATTTAAACCTTCATATAACTATTTTAAAATGAGTTTTATATTTATTTTTTGATGATTATAGCTCAAAAAGTATATTTAAACCCTATTTTATTTCTCATAAAAAAACTATCTCAGCTCTTTCTTGATTCTTAAGTTCCCCTTCTAAATTATTACGGCCTTGATGCTTAAATAAATCTCTATAATAAATGATTTTTAAATTCATTCCATCATGTAACATTATATTATTTTAGGAAATATATCAAATATTTTTGAGTTACCTCAAGCGATAATGGGAGTGTTATTAATTTTATTTTTTCATCATAAATTAATATTGGTCTTATGATTGAGATAGCCACTTGTGTGAATATAAAATTTGGTCAAATATTTTAGTCTAAATTGAACTAGATTGTTGACCTCCAAAACATATTAACTAGCTATCCATAAAAAAATATTTTATGTTTAAAATTAGATTCTATATGTAATTTTCATATTTTATCCTAATAAAAATCTTAATGCTGCAAATGTGGACCAAATAGTAAAGTGATGTCTATGTTGATGAGTCCAGTCATCCTTTGAATTCATATCCAATATTATCCTAAAGAAATTAGAATCCAACATTAATAGTCCAAATGTGAATAAATTCAATACTATAGAGAATACTTTCAAACAATTTATTGTTAAAATATGTATCCAAATTCTATTAATGTCAAAAATAATATTGTGTACATTAAAGGATGAAAACTTCAATTGTTATTAAATTTTTAAATCCATTATCTACTCCCATAAATTCCATAAATAAATATATTTATCTCTATTTGGAAAAAATATATCATTTTGATTAATAAAATTTTCATAAAAATCCATTTTATCATTAATATTTGATTCTTTTATTTAATTATAAAAAAACATTCAAATTTACCTCCATAACCTTGTAAAAGTATTATTAAATATTGGAAAAAATGTCCAAAATTGATTTAAGTTACATTAAACACAAAACATTAATTTATATTTTATTTTATCAATCCATTGATAATGAATTTTATTTATATACATTAATTTTTGGATATTTCATGTCTTTTTTAGTCAAATACTTCTCTATAGGGTCACTTACTTGTATCTCATTTATAGTTGTAGAGAAACCATAGTCCCAAATAGAATATAGATGTGATATCGTATGATTAATACATTTTAAATAATATCATGCATACCATATAGAAACTATTTTTTTCAGATATGTAATTTTCATTGTCACATATCATATTTTCACAGATTTACCATGAAAATCATTTTTTAACTTGTACAACTCACTAAAACCCCAAGGCTCATAACATCTTAATATGGAGTTAATTGTAATCTCTAATTTCTTAATTATAAAATATATGATTCCAAGATTAATAAAAAAACATAAAAATTTCAGTCAACAAAAAAATTCATACATAAAAAAAACAGATGAACAAAAGGATTACTTGTATCACCCAAAACAGTTATATCTAAGGAAAATACATAGATGATGTGTAAATTATCCAAAAAAATCACTACTTAAATATTATGTTTATAATATTTCTTTTCTATCTTACTGAAAATATCAATCATTAATATCACTTTCTACCTATCCACTTGATGATTCAATAGTGAGTCACAAACAACATCAGAATTTAAATTATTCACACCAAATGTTAAAATAATATTCAAAAAACCATACTAATGATGGTATTTCTCTTCCTCTTAAACACCTAAATAAAATTACGACACTAAAACAAATTCTACATAGTATATATCACAATATTTTTTTGTTAAATGACGCTTTTGTTACTCAATTTTGTCCTTATATTGAAAAAACATTAATCTTTCTCTTTAAAACATTTTATTACTCTTTCCAAAAGAATCTTACCCTAAATTCTTTGTGCCACATGATAATTATCCTTTTATAAATATCACCTTTGTTCAAGTAAATAATTATAAAAAATATCATTTCTTTTAATATTTTTACATTGAATAATAATTGTAAAATCTTTAAAATCTATAAAAAAACATGGCATATTTTTTTGGTCAATACTTTAACCTAAAATATCATGACCTCTATATCGTTAATATCTTAAAATATTTAGACATTTATTTATCGTTAAATTTATATCTATGCAATAGTTTGGTATATTATTTACCAAACTATGACACGTTTTATCCCTCTTCAATTAAAAAATCTCATAGAAACACATTCTAGAAAAGCACTCAATGCCTTGTCCACCACCATGAAAAGGTGCCTATTTTTTGAAAAAATAATCTATAAAAGGACTGTAGTGCTTTTACTAGTCATTTTCATCAATAATTTCATAATTCTAATTTAATTAAAATCCACTCCACTATGGTGTAGTTTATTATATGTACTTATGTTTCCATCAATACATAAAACCCACAATTTTCATTATTCATTATGAAAAACATTACCAAATTTTAATCAAATCAACAACATCAACCATGAAGTAGATTATAAATCCCATATCTTTAAGGGAATTGGTACAATTTCCTCCACATAAAATGTGTTTAACATAAAATGTATTTAACATGACTTCAATTTCTATACTATGACATGGTTATTTTAACCATAATGCGGTGTATCATTTTATTTACCTTTGTAACTCCAAATGCAAACACATAATTTGATTCGAGTGACCATTATCTCAAGAATTAATATAACTATGTTGGTGGTTACATAACCAAAATGTAGTATACTCCATTATGATGTCATTTTGTTATCAACAATAATAATTCCTAAAAACATTACTCAGTCATCTCAATACATATTCATGATTCAAAAAATAAACCTCATCCTATAATATCAATTGAAAATAATTACTGAGAAAAATGGTAACCATTTTTCCTTTCTTTAATGAAATCCTCTTTGGATCCAGAGTCATTATCTTAAAAATAATATTTTTTGACAGATTATAAAAATATACCTTTGGTTCATGATAATATATCTAGATGGTGTGGGATTCCTATCACAGCCCATCCCCAAGATAACTCTAGATGGGTTATTATTTTATATAACAATTACCCTCAAATATATCCTCTAAGGGGCCACATGTTGTAAACAAGAATCAATGATATAAATCAAACAACATTATATGAGTTACCCTCTATAATATTAACAATGATAGCACAAACCACTAAAAAATATCATAACTATAAATAAAAAAATATCTATAATTTCAACATGTAGCATATAAAGTCATACAAAACATAAGGAAAACATCTGAAACATAAATTCCAAAAAGTGAAAAACTTCTATGTATTGACCCTAATTTTTATAGATCACCAAATCAAAATCTATATATTTTTATCCAAGACACTAAATCTAAACTGGAAATAAAAGGAAAAAATATAGATTTAAGATAGATAAAAAAATTATACATATTAGGATATTTTGCTAAAACTATTAAAAAACCCAAAAATCAATCTTAGTGATTTATTTGGTTCAAGAAGAATAAAATACATCTCTGGAGATGAGAAAAACATTCTATAATGGCATGGCTCTTCACATATCTTTATTCTTTTCCGTTAGGTTTTTATAGGTTTTATATGATTTTTGAGGGGTGTAAGGTGTAATTATAGTTGGGATTTCATCTAGGGAGGTATATTATAGTGTGATTATATGTGTAGTTCCCTGAGTGCTATAATACAAATCTATGTCAAAGTGTGAGGTTTGTTCATTTATTAGGGCATAATCAATGATAGTTCAATACCCAATTGTCTCGTGATAGGAGTGTGGTTTTAGTGTGACAAGTGTAGGTTATGATTGAGAGAATCCCAGTTCAGTCTTACATAATGATACATGATTTTTTTAGTTCACCATTACTTATGATACCATTATGGTGTGATTTTTTATGCTTCCCTGTGAATTTTTCATGAAGTGTTTTTTGAAACTTCCTTTTTTATTATTATTTCATCTTAGTGTTTTTGTTATATTTCATGTTTTTTCAGGGTTATACAATGTTTTCTCAAGGATAATGTACTAAAGTGTGGAAAACAATTTTTTTGGTGCCTTAAGTTAAATCATAGGGTTAAGGATATCATAACCATGATATTTTATGGAATATAAGGGATATAGAAAAGTAGATTTCTAGATTTTGTTTGACTTATAACTATTTTCGAGTGAATATGACCATTTATTTCATATTTCCTTTAAGTTAAATTTATATTATAAATTTATAATTTCATTCACATTATATTAAATGTTTCAGATTCCTCAGAACATTATGAAACTACAGGTTCTTCCATGGATACCTTTGAGAATAATTTGATTTTCTTTGACCCATGGATTCACAAAATATACCACATGATGATCAAATATGAGTTTCATTTCCCTTTTAATTTGTTCTATCATATTATTTTCCTTTAGATTATTGAGTGGAGTTAAGATTTAGTTTTCTAAACAATGTTCACTGTTTTCATGAGGGTTATTATGCACTAGGTTTTTTATGTTTATCTTACATATTCTTACCATTTTGATCATATCACTCTCTTTTTTCTTGTATAGTGGCTATTGAATCATAGTTGAGGTAGGGTATTCATGGTTTCCATTATTATAAACATATATATATATATATGAAATTTTTTAAATATCATGGTCTTATTTCCATTTTGTGGATAGCATGACTCATCCTAAGAAATATAATAACTAGACTAATGACATTTATTGAGGAATAATTGAGTTTCATGAGAATTATGTTAATTCCATTATTATAATATATTGAGGAATATTGATTAATGTTTCTTTTATGTGGATAACATATAGGTTTATATTAATGAGTAAAAATCATCTCTCAAAAAGGATAATTATATAAAGATAATAACATAATGTTTTTTTATAAATATATAATTTTGTTAATGATATTCATGTTAGTATCAATTAATTTATATGAAAAGTAGGATTCAATGGATTTTTATTTATGTATTTCACTACTACTTCTTCTACAACTTTTTATTGTTATTTTATTCCCCGTTGTTTGGTTATAATGGTCTCAGTTTTGGATATTTGTTTCTAGTTTTAGTGTTCTTGATAGTATTTCATAGTTGGTAATATGGATTTATTTCTATGGTTTTCATGTAGAAATATGGATGGTCAATTGTAAAAGGTGGAATGGTGTTATAAATATTTTCATGGGATGGTGTGATAGTAGTTGAATATGGTGTGTTTAGTAGTTTATGTAGCATTTAGAGGTGGATGAAACATGTTATGTTATAGTTTCCCAGTGGAATAGAATGTGGTTGATAATAATAAATATTATAATTGGAAGTGGATTGTTATTTAATAATAATTTATATATTAATTTATGATTAATTTATGTAATTAATGATTAATGTACATGATAAATGTGTTTGATGCATAAAATATAATTTAACATTAAATTTAGATAAATTAATAGATTTATGAAGGTAATAAGGTTGGGAAATGGTACTTCTTAATTATGTAATGGTGACATGATAAAAGTAAATCATAAATATTACTATGGTTTTTTCGGTGGATGGATGGTGTTGGTCATATGGTAGGGTTGTAGGAAAAATATCGTATATATTATTGATGATACAATGGTATTTATGGGGGATAGAAGGGATTGTTATTTTGTGAAACATTTATATATATATTTTTGTGGTAATGATATGTGTTTTAATTTCTTATGATTTTTTACATACCAAAACTCAAGAAAGATAAAATTTCTGAAACCCAAAATATTTGGGTTTTGAGTTTTCTCCCCAAAAACCAAGTTGGCGAGGGAATGAATAGTTGAACACTCATTCCTCTGTGTTCTCCTTTTTTTTGTAGAATGGGGAATGATGGACCGTGAGAGGTATATTAATATGGGTTTTAAGGGATTAATTATTTATTATATAGTATAGTAGATAAAAATTTTATTTTGTTGTGATAATTACATAGTGGGGGTCATATATGATAAGTTGGTGGAAATAAGGTTGATTTATTTCATGTTCATGTTCCCAACTAAAATACAGTTTTTATGTGGGTAATTGGTTTTTCATATGGTCATTATGTGGTTATAGTTTTGGTATGTGGTGTATGGTTGTAATATGGGATATTATTTGTGATGGATTGGATGAAAAATGGATGGAAGCACTATGAAATTTTCTAATGGGGGTGAGGTTAATAAATTATTGAGAAAATTTCCATGGGGTACCTTATTGATATATATTATTTTAATGATATGATTTTATATATGTATTATATATTGGATGATTAATCCTTGGTGATGTTGGGTGATAGTTCTTCTAGATTTGGTGAGTGTTTACATTGTTGTTTATTAATTAATTATTTAGTATGCTTTTTTCAAATAGCATGGGAGGTACAGAGCAGTGTCCCAATGAGTATACATGTGTTCTCACCCCTATCAATAAATTTATTTCATAATTTTCTAGGAAATATTCCATAACTGAGATAGTCATTAATATCTTAAGGCTTGGAGTAGTAGTTAGTATTTCTTCCAAATGATTCCCATTTTAGAAATATTATTCAAATTAAATTTATTATATAATCTATTTAAATTCATTTTTGATTGATTTTTTAATATTATTGATTTTATTAGTTTTTTTCTATATTTTACTAGGATATATTAGGATAAATCCACCCATTAATTTGTATTTATACCCATGGTGGTTGTTTTTAACCCCTAACATAGTAGAGGTGAGAATTGTTGGCCCATAAGGTGTTATAGGTGGATTAAGGTCATGATAGACTATTATCAAAGATACAGATAAAGTTTTGGATAAATATTCTAGTTCAAAACTGGAGAAAATTTAATGTGTTTTGAAGTAAATAGTATTATCTAAACATAATGTCTGATTTAGAAAAGAATACTATCAAGGAAAATGATGATGGGGGAACCCTATCATTCAATGCAAGAACTCTAATCAAACTTACCACCCAAGTAGTGGTGATGCTAATAGTAAGATAGTTTCCTATGAGAGGTACCTTCATCGTTATTGTTTGTGTATTTTTTTTCAATATGGGTGATTATAGAGAAAATTAATATAAATGTAATTTAATTATTTTAAATTAATTCCATGATATTATGATTATGAGTTTATTTTTTTTATTTTTGTATAGATTGTTCCTCAATGTCATCTATGAGTGTTTCAAATCATTGAGGTGGATAAATATGATCTGGTTTGGATGAGGAGGAGTATACCTGAGATATAATGTAAGTGATTGATGATATATGAGGGGAGTGGCTTTGATTTAATGATAGAGTTCTAGTGGGAATTTTGAAGGTCACATTCAATTTGGTCTGTACTATAATATAGAATTGTTTCACATAAGTTATTAGTTAGATGAGAGAAGATGTACACCAATAGTGGTTTCTATTTCTCATATAGTGTGAGGAGTCAATGATTTAATGAGACGATTTCATGAATTAGTTTTTTATAGTGTATATTTATATTATTATGAAATTAATGAAGAGGTTTTAGTTACTCTTAATGTAGAATTGGATTATGAGTGTGAAGATGTGCATGATACAATGAACTTACCCTCTATACATTTTCCTAAATCATTTTCTATATTAAGTGGCTATAGAAAATTATTTTTATGAGTTATTATTTTCAAATTTTCATTATATTGTTACCCAATTTATGTTTTGCATATTTATGAGGGATTGAATAGGTAATAGGGTAGTATGAGGATGTATTCACAATTGGAATCACATCGAGGGGGTTATCATAACATTTTATGGAGTAGAGAAACTAATATAAGGTCATTGATGTTGGGAAAGATGATTTGTTTTCCAAAAATATGCTAGAATGAGAAATCTTAATCATGTTTATTGGAGCTAGTAGTTCCCATGCGTCCACTAGAATCTCTTTTCTTGCATTATTTATCAAAAGAGGTCATGGTCATATTCGGTTTTATTGTCTAGAAATTATTGATGGATAACTTGGTGTTTTAGTTAGTTCTTAGTTCGACCTTATAAATTGTTTCCTTATAGTACTTATCAATAGTAGGGTCAACTAAATTTTAGTCATCCAATAATACATAGAACCAGAAAAGAAAAATCCCATGATATCCCAAGTCCTCAAGGATATAGGTTTGAGCATAGTTTTAGTGCTCATCACTATCACTACTATTGACGTAGCGGATATGGTTGTGTTTAGTTTCACAATATAGAGATGCAATATCTAGGTGGTGCAGAGACCATTTGAGGAACCATGTGCTTATTGTATTCCCTAAATTTGTTTCCCCATTATGGACATCATTTCCTTTATTTTTCCAACCTTGGGACACACCATGGGACTTATTGTGGAGATTGTTTTAGTGCCTCTAGTGTTGACTACACCATTTAGAGGATAATTTCGTTATCATTAAGTGTTTCGGGGTTCCAATCTAATGATCAGGTGTTATCAACGTTGGGGTATTACTTCTTAATATATATATATATATATATAGAACCATAAGATATCAAAATTAATATTACAAAGTTTTATTCATTCGGTGTTTTCAAAAATTTCAACCAGAGTAGAATTTCATTTTATTACTAGGAAATACAATATGTAGCGTTCATTGGTGAGATTGATAATTAAATGGGTTATGGCCATCTCAAGACTCTTCTATCATAACCAGTTGAGTTATTTTGGGGTTTGGTAAAAGAATAGGTGGTGTTGTTCCCTAGAGTTATTGAGGGGTTTCCATATTATTTCCCTAAATGGGTGGTGGTGATAACCTCTCTATGTAATATTGAGTTTAGAATAGAGTTACATTCTAGCCCCCTTGCCTATTTCAATTGCTACAAATTGAAATAATCCTTTTTAGTTGTAGGTGTTTAAGATACAAATAAATGATTTCATATGGATGGGTTTCATCTAGGATGGTTGTCCATTTTGGGGTATTATAGTGATATTTTCCTAGAAAGAGTATGGAACTCTAATATTGTTCATACACTTTCAGTGATTGAACTTGTTGACAATAAATCGCTGTTATCCCCTCTTGGGTATCGATTATTTCTTCAATCAGTTGAAAAGGGATGGTTGGATTTCAATTATCATTGTTTTCTGGATATCATCAATTGATGGTGAACGAGGAAGATATCTAATAGACTATTTTTAAGTATTTTTATGGGATCATAGATTTCATAGTTAGGTCATTTAGTGCCGTAAACTCCCCACATAATTGCATGGAACTCATGAACTCCATTTTTTATGAGATCTTAGATTAGTTTGTAATAGTGTTCATCAATGGAATCCTAATGCATTTTATGTTAGAGGAGGGTCATGTCGAGAACCTTATGTATGATTAACAAATAATTTGGTACAACCAAATTTATGGGGTGTTATCTTAATGAAAGTATTAGAGACAAGAGTATTATTTTCACAATCATGTAGTATCTCAGTAATGAGTAGAAATAGAACCTTTGAATATTTTGGGTGTTATTTCAGGGGAATCACCCAATAATGTTTTATAATATCATATTTTACATGGAGATATAGTTCATTATCAGAGGATTGTGTGTAATTTATCTTTATTTAAAACCGCTTTGATATCCTTGACCTAGAAGGACTCGAATTTCATATTGACTCATCAATGTCATGCAATATTCGACCACCTAAAACAGATATTGATCGATGATCAAACCCATTGGTTTCAATAAGAGAGAATAATGTTCCTGATTTTTAATGATAATTGTATTCATGGTAATGTTTTAATTCTGACACATAACAAGGTAGTAATATCACATGGACTTTAGAAGATATGTCCCCACAACAATATCTACACAACACATGATCTCAATTTAGTAGTAGTTGAATTTTTACAAATGTTACGGAAACGATGCCTCATCATTGATTTATTTTTGATCTTCATAGATAAAAACATCCTTAGTAATATTATCTCTTAGAGGGATTTTAATATATTTCAATGAAGGTGGATAGTGTCTGTATATGATTTTGGATTCAAGATAACTTACACTCAAGGGGAAAAGAACACAGTTGTTGATGGACATGGTAGGAATTTATGAGGCTATGTTTTTAGATATTTTGATATGCTTTGACAGTTATGGGGAAGCTTATAGTTATTTATATTGATGTAGAGGATTATATTCGTATAGGATTCATACACTAGATAAAAATGAAACCAACCTAGTTATATATTTTGTTGGTGTCTTAGTGTGGAGACTCATAGATGGAGGTTAGATGGGATTGAATATTCCATGAATATTCACTATATGGATATTTTGAATATGATCCAAATCAATCATTTTTTCAAGTAAAGATATGTGTCTCATTAGTGTTGTGATAAGTGGTTCTTTATATATTTCTTATGTCACCCTTAGTAGTATATCCTAGTGTATATAATTTGTATCATGACCTTATGAGTCAATTATAGTGGTTAGTGATAAATTAGTCTATAGTATAGTTTCTGTAATGACGTTTTTTCTATCAATATGTGAAGTAAGAGAATCAAATCCTTATAGGTATTTTCCGTCCATTGGATACCCCGAAGTGGAAGTAGTTGAAAATTTGGATCATGATTGGATTAATGATCAAAGGGGTGTAGTGTTATTTGGGTGATTTTGGATTAGTTGATAAAGTGAAATATTTTTTTGGTAAATTCTAGATTTGAGTTCTCAAGATCTTTTGGAGATGGGGTATATGGATAAGATATTGAATCTTTATGGGTTTCTAAGGAGAATAATTTTTTATTGGGAATCCTATTTTACCTATATTTTATTGGGAGGTCATCCACTAAATTTTTACTCTCATATATGTCTTTTTCAATTTCTTTTATCCTTAGAAAAATGGTCACACAAAGTAGACTAGTAAAATACTAGTTGTTATGTTTTGTTAATATGTTTTTAATATTTATTGATCATGGGTAAACAACCTACCGTTGTGTTATTTTTCCAGTAATGATAGTTATCAATATTAAATTTTAATAGCTATGTTAAAGGTACTATATGAGAATTATTAAGGATCGCCATTATGATGGGACAAGGATAGGAAGACATTTATCCTTTGTCCAAATTTAATGGAGAGCATGAACATGAAGGTTTATAGGATTCAATAACTGATTATGGTAGTGTATGATAGATGAAAGTATTATACTGATTAGAGGAGGCAGCCTCTAGAGTTTGAGGTTAGAAATTATCTTTTTGTAAGGGTGTCATCTCATTATGGGTAGTCGAATTCTAGGGTTGTCAATTTTTTCTTGGATATATCAGTTACCCTATGGTGTTGATATTATTGGTAAGCGGATGAATAGTTTATATCTTCCAATTTAATATGTAAGGATACATGATGTTTATTCATGGATAATTTATTTGTCGATATATCTATGATGACCCCCATATCATTCATTAGGGAGAGTTAGATCTAGTAGAGTATTAAATGTTTATAGAGTGGTTGATTAAGATTGAAGATCATAATGAGAAAGAGTTTTTTGGGTACCTAATTCCCTTGGTTCATGTTATATGGAGTCATTTTGGATTTTAGGAATGTATGTTGGAACATTATATGTAAATGCACACTCAGTACCGTAAAATGTTTGTAACAACTTTTTCCTTAATGTTGAGATGATTTTATAGTGTTATTGTCACACCCGAGACTTTTATGTTATATAAACCATCAAAGGAATCTTTTTCTACACAACACTTGCTTGGCTTTCTTTGCACGCAATCGCGACCTTCCTCGATAGCTTGCGTCGTACGCAATACCGAGTTTCACTAAACAACAATATGCTATTAAAACTAGCCTTTATGAATAGTAATAACCACTTTTTGAAATTTTATAAATTTTATTTTTCAAAATGGACTTCATTTTTGGACTCAGAATATCGAAATTAGCCTAGGGTGAAATTTTGGTATTTTTCTGAAAACTTTCAATTTTTGATGAATAGTGAAACCACTAAGTGGTAGGTTAAAAACTGAATTTTGCATAAAACTTAATTTTACCGCTTCTGTGAATGGAATTTCAAAAATCCGAGAGACACGGTTAATATCAAGGACTAAAATGTGGTTCAATGAGATGAAAATAATTTTTTGGTGAATAGTAACTTTTTACTATTTTTACCGCGGTTAATAGTAAATAGGTTAACTAAGGGTAAATATGATATCAATATTACCCTAACACATGTCCTAATTCTATTGGACAAGTGTAATTCGACCAAAAACAAACTTAGAAATAAAATATGACCATTTAGGCCCACTTGGATTAGATTAGGACATTTATTATTAATTTATTTAAAGAAGGGTTAAAATAGTTAAAATCAAAGTTTAATAAGTAAATCATTTTTAATATGGGGTTATACATAAGATAAATTCGCCTATAAATATTCATTAGAAAGATAAAAAGATTTCCTACATAAGGGTATTTTATTTGTAATTTTTAGACATTAAATAAATTAAAGTATTTATGACACAATGATGATGCAGTAATTATCTTATTAATGAAATATTGACATAATTGATGTTATAAACACCAAAATAAATGTAATTTGAGACTTTTTATGAATTCCAATAATTTTATAGGTTACTATGATATATTAATGTTGATTTAATAAACTTGGTTCGAACATATAATTCTGTTATGACTTTCACAAAAATCATATATCAAATAGTGTCAAAATTGACACAAAATAGTTTTTAAATCATATATTATATTATTAATTGTTATTTTGTTCCTAAAAATCTAAGGTTCGGCCAAATGACTTAGATAAGGATATATATATTAATAATAAACAATTTGGGGTTCGTTTGGCATGTTATAGTAAATGTATTAACCATATAGTGAAAGAAAACAAAAAGACACGGTAAAAGTTAAATTAATTAACTTAGAGTTAAATCTAATTGATAAGGTTAAAATAATACCCTAAACTTGTCTAAATCCTATTGGTTGATAGGATTTCGACCCATCCCCACTTTAGCTTCTAAATAAGACCCTTTTTAACCATTATAAACCGATTTTGACTTTAATATCAAATAATATTTTGAGATATTCCTAAGGTGCCCCTCTCCTCCCTTATAAAAGGGCACCTCCTCCCCCTCCTCCTCACACCAAATTGAGCACTCAAGCTCGGCCATCCCCTTCCATTTTCTCCTCTCCACTTCCATAGAATAATCCTAGAGGTCCTGGTATTCTCCAAAGACCAATCTTAGTTCCTTAAGTGGAGGATTCAAAGAGGCGTTCCAAAGAAGAGGTAATATCCATTACCGATCTTTTCAATTTCTTTCTTCTTCAACTTCTTCTTCTTTAGTTGTTTCATGATAAAGTAATAACATCAGTATTACTTACATACTTATATGTTATTATAAATATGAAACAACCATAATTCATCTTCTATCCATCCTACGGAAAAATGAAATCACCGCGCGTGCGTACGTACGGAATACCGTCTCCACGCCGTGGTGTAATCTATTTTCCACCATCACCTTACAAGGATGGGTATAATGGTGTAATGAGTAACTATATATGATTATTATTAAGTAATATTGATACTGAAATAATATATATATATACTCCAATACAATTCCACGATCATAGGAACGATATCATCACTCGTGCGTACGTACGGAATACCGTCTCCACGATGTGATGCGACTCATTCTACATGATCTTCATTTCATAATGATTATATAAATGAATTGAATAAATGAATATGGTATATTCTACACTAATACCATTCTCTAAATGAATTATCTATAACCTAAAGATAAGAATAAGAATTTATTCGACAAAACATGCATAAGAACAAAAAGTTATAAAGACCCGAGTAACAAGTAACAATGAAATATTACTAACAAGAAGCTAATAATATGACCACATATGATATCATATCAATATGTATGATTCTGGAATAAGTCAATAACATTATTTAAACCTTTATACAGGAGCTTCGGACACGAACAAAGCAAATCGGACCTAAGGTATGGGAAATATCACAATCTCATTTTTATCCGAGATTGTTTATTCGTAAGTATTTACTGGGGTGTATTTTATCATCCACATCCATGTTTACTCAATATGTAATATTATTTCCATCCACCTAAAATTGTTTAAATCCATTTTTACCCTTCAGTGAGTTTATAGTAATACGTATGAAAGGAATCTTTTGTCGTTTTTCGTACGAGGTACTTTTTGACTTTTCCGACAAAAGTACGAAGAATGTTTTTTTTAACTTATACGGCACGAACGGATTTCTACTGTTCTATAAAGCCTTATTTTCATGAAGCTTCCTCTAAAATATTTCATGACTATTTTCAATAAAATCTCTTTCTTTTAAAATTGCATGATGTTTTGTGAAAAGAAATTGATTTTAAAGAAGAAAGGATATTTTCCTCAAGAATTCAATTCAAGTGTTTTATCAAAATTATTTTCCATCTAAGATAATAAAGGGTTCTGTTTGTATCCATATTTTTACATTGATTTGACTATGTTGTGATGGAATTATGTTTATGAATTCCTTTATCTTATATGAATTGATTTATGATGTCATGATGTTTCAAGAATCCCATTTTTGTTACATGTGTTATGCGATGATGTATGTTTTATGATTATATGGCACACATAAGAAAGGATTCATTATAAGATGGGTGGGACCTATATCTCCCTCCAATGCATTGGGTAATGATTTTATATCTCATGAGATAGACATGGCTGGAACGGAAGGTTATTTCGATTCAGTGATACAGGACTGAAACGAGGAGTGAACTCGGTTCAGAAAGGGACTTTGTCCACAAAGATAGTCTTGGCAATGAGTCATGACTAACAAGAAATGATTTTCCATGATTATGTGTGCATGCCACAAAGTTTCAAGTTATATGTTATGATTATGGGGATCTCATTTTTACTTCTATGATTTATTCCATGTTAAGATATTATGATCTCTTTTGCAGGTTTTGATTTTCATAAAGATATGATATGATTTTTATTTCCTTTATTTGCCCTTGCTGAGCATTTGAGCTCACCCTTTTATGTTTTCTTTTCCCCAGGTCAGGAAGATGGATATTAAGTAGAATATGCTAAAAGGGACCCTAGATATGATGAAATAAATGGGAGACACTGTAGAAGATTTATGAACCAGTTGTTTATGTTTCCCAGTTTCTAAAGACACTATACCTATACGGTCCTTTGTGGTTTTGTCATATGTTGTAATAAGTGTGCTTCAATTATGATGTATTAACAATGTATGTAAAGTATGGGTCGTTATAGTTGGTATCAGAGGAAAGGTATAGTCAACCTTTGGAAACTAGGATGTGAAAGCCTTAGTAAGAACCCTAAGGATAAGTCTAAGCATAGAACACAATCTTAGAAATGGCCATGAATAACCTAGGATAAGACCATAAGCATGAAATTTTTTTTTCTTGAATTATGTGGTTTCCTATTATAATTAGTGTTGCTCACACTATTCTTCTTGGTTTTAGTCAATGGCTGGAACCCGAAGGAACCGTGTTAATGCGGAATGCGATGGGAAATGCAATGATTGTCCCCCTGAGCAACCAAACGATATGGGAGCTGGAATGCAAAATCTTCTAGCCATGCTCACACAACTTTATCAAGCTATGAATCATGCAGGATTTCCAAACGAACAAAGGAGGGAGAAACATTCTGTTGAATCCTTCATGAGGCAGCGTCCACCATCTTTCAGCGGGTCTACTAATCCATTAGTTGCTGAACAATGGATTAGTACTACTGAAAAGATATTTTCAGTTCTTCAATGTTCTGAGCATGATAAAGTCATCCTAGCAGTGTATCGTTTGGAAGGAGATGATGATCAATGGTGGAATCTTGTTAAGAATACGAGGCAAAGGGATGAAATTGAGTCTATGGAATGGGACGAGTTCAAGAACTTATTTTTTAATAAGTACTTCCCTCGTATTCTCCGAACAAATATGGAGAAAGAGTTCCTTGAACTGAAGCAAAGGGATGATGAATCTGTTAGTACCTATGAAGCAAATTTTACAAGACTTGCAAGGTACGCTTCTGGTATTATTATCCAACCTGAGAGTAAGATCGATCGATTCTTTAGTGGCTTAAAACCAAGTCTTCGAAGGGCGTTAGCCATAAGGGACTTCAATAGCTACGAGGAAATCGTTCGATGTGCTCTCAAAGTCGAGATGGAGATTGGAGTAACCCATCAGTCACATGGGTTTGATAAGAAGAGGAAGATGGAATTCAAAGAAAAATCTAAAGAGCACACGGAAAAGAAGATGAACTTTCCCTTATGCTCAAAGTGTGGAAAGAAACATGGAGGGAGTTGTCTTAAAGGGACAGGTAAATGTTTTAAATGTGGAAAGGAAGGTCATCGGGCATTTGAATGCCGTGATAATGGGAAGAAGATGTCTAATGATGCAAACAAAGGAAGGGATACACAGAATGAACCTACTACACTTCAATGTTTCAAGTGCAAGGAGATGGGGCATTATGCCAATCAATGCCCAAATCCAAGGGTTGATGATGATGGTCGACGTCAACAAACTCTTAAGGCTAAAGACAAAGGAAAGTCACATGCAATTTCTATCAGCGATGTGGAGTACGATAACGATGTGGTGAAAGGTACACATACCATCCACTCTAAAGTAGCAAATGTTTTATTTGATTCTGGATCCACCCACTCTTTTATTTCTGAAAAATTTTCTAAGGGTATCACCGTATTACCTCAACAATTAGATGTTGAGTTAGCTGTGACAACACCTAATGGCACATCAATCGCATCAGAAGTTTATAATTCTTCTCCGATCGAAGTTTGTGGGAAAGTGCTTCCTGCAAATCTTGTGATCCTTCCTTTAGTGGAATTTGATGTGATTCTTGGCATGGATTGGCTTTCTCTACATGGAGCTCATATCAATTGCCAAAGAAGGGAAGTTACATTTCATATTCCAGATCAACCTACGATCGTCTATCAATGCAAGGATGAACATAACCTTCCAGTGGAAATTTCTTCCATATTATGGGTATTGATTCCACTAAATGAAGGTTATTTATCTCAAATGGTTGGTGAGAAACTCATGATTAAGAATATGCCCATTTTACGGGAGTTTGATGATGTCTTTCTAGAGGAATTACCGGGTCTTCCACCAAATCGTGAAGTTGAGTTTTCAATAGAACTCGTACCGGGTGCTTTGCCTATTTCAAAGACACCTTATAGAATGGCCCCAATTGAGTTGCAGGAATTGAAGAAGCAACTCCAAGAGAATCTTGATAAGGGATTCATACGCCCTATTGCGTCACCTTGGGGAGCACCTGTTCTATTTGTTAAGAAGAAAGATGGATCAATGAGAATCTGCATTGATTATCGAGAACATAACAAGATCACTATCAAGAACAAATATCCTCTCCCACGCATTGATGGCTTATTTGACCAACTACGCGGAGCTCAATACTTTTCCAAGATTGATCTTCGTTCAGGGTATCATCAATTAAGGTTCAAAAGGGAGGATATACCAAAGACGGCTTTCCGTACAAGGTATGGACACTATGAATTTATAGTGATGCCATTTGGTCTTACTAATGCCCCTGCTATCTTCATGGATCTAATGAATAGAGTCTTTAGAGACTATCTTGATCAATTTGTGGTAGTCTTTATAGACGATATTCTTGTCTTTTCAAAGATCAAGGAAGACCATGAAGATCACTTGAGAATTATATTGAAGACCCTGAGAAAGGAGAAGCTTTATGCCAAATTTACCAAGTGTGAATTTTGGCTTCAAAAAGTTGCATTTTTGGGTCACATAATCTCAAAAGAGGGGATATCTGTGGATCCAGCAAAAACAGAGGTTATCGAAAGATGGTCAAGACCAACAACAGTAACTGAGATCCGAAGTTTTCTTGGTTTGGCTTGATATTATCGACGTTTTGTAAAAGATTTTTCACGATTATCTAATCCACTCACCAAGTTGACTCGGAAAGGAGTTAAGTTTGTCTGGACAGGGAATGTGAAGAGAATTTCAAGGAGTTTAAAAGAAGGTTATCCAGTGCACCTGTGCTCACACTGCCTTGTAGTGGAGAAAGGTTTGTGATCTACAGTGATGCATCCAAGAAGGGATTGGGGTGTGTTCTTATGCAAAATGATATGGTGATAGCTTATGCCTCACGACAGTTGAAAATCCATGAGCAAAATTACCCAACACATGATTTGGAGTTGGCTGCGGTAATCTTTGCATTAAAGATTTGGAGGCATTACCTTTATGGTGAAAGGTGTGATATTTATACTGATCATAAAAGTTTAAAGTATATTTTCACACAAAAGAAGCTGAATATGCGCCAAAGAAGATGGTTGGAGCTGATTAAGGATTATGACTGCTCAATCCATTACCACCCTGGGAAAGCAAACAAGGTGGCAGATGCATTAAGTCGACAAGACCATGCTAGTTTATCCATGATGAGGATCACAAAAGATCCAATATTTATGGATTTACAAAGGATGGATCTTGGAATTATAATGGAAGGGGAAAAATATTATCTTTCTCAAATGAATGTTCAACCATCTATACATGTGAAGATTAAAGAGGCACAGAAAGAATATGTCGAGTTACAAAAGAAGGTGAGAAATGTTCCTGAATTCAACCTTGATTGTGATGGGATAATAAAGTTCAGGAATCGGGTTTGCGTTCCTCCCATCCCCGAATTAAAGAAAGAGCTGGTGGATGAGGCTCATAGTTCTTCATTCTCTATTCATCCTGGAAGCACGAAGATGTATAGGGACCTGAAAGAGTACTTCTAGTGGGATGGCATGAAAAGAGATGTTGCTGAATATGTCTCTCGATGCTTGGTTTGTCAACAAGTTAAAGCTGAGAGACAGAAGTCTAAGGGGATGTTACAACCATTACCCATACCCGAATGGAAATGGGAAAACATCACTATGGACTTTGTCACAGGACTTCCTAAAACATCCAAAGGCAATAATGCTATCTGGGTCATAGTTGATCATCTTACAAAGTCTGCACACTTCATTGCCATTAGAGAGGATTTCTCTCTAGATCAGCTTGCCAGGATATATATAAAGGAAGTGGTAAGATTTCATGGAGTACCACTTTCTATTATATCTGATCGAGATCCGAGATTTACCTCGAAGTTCTGGCGATGTCTTCAGCATACTCTGGATACAGAGTTGAGTTTCAGCACTGCTTATCATCCCCAGACAGACGGTCAGTCTGAGAGAACAATTCAAACCCTAGAAGATATGTTGAGAGCTTGCTCTATGGATTTCAAAGGAGGTTGGGATCAACACCTACCTTTGGTAGAATTTTCTTATAATAATAGCTTTCACTCCAGTATTCAGATGGCTCCTTATGAAGCTCTCTATGGAAAGAAATGCAGGACTCCAACTTGCTGGGATGAAGTTGGGGAAAGAAAGCTATTAGGACCTGATCTCGTTGATGAAATGGCAGAAAAGGTCAGATCTATTCAACAACACATAAGAGCATCTCAGAGTCGACAGAAAAGTTATGCCGACAACCGAAGAAAAGACCTAGAGTTTGAAGTGGGTGATAAAGTGTTCTTACGAATATCTCCCTGGAAGAAAGTTATGAGATTTGGAAAGAAGGGGAAGTTGAGCCCTAGATATATCGGTCCTTTTGAAATACTGGATCGTGTTGGGAAGGTAGCTTACCGATTGGCGCTTCCACCGAATCTCTCTCAAGTTCACGATGTGTTCCACGTATCTCTCCTGAGAAAGTACATACCAGATCCTTCACATGTACTCAGCTCAGAAGTTGTACCGCTGGAGCAAGATCTTTCTTATGAAGAACAGCCGATAGAAATTCTGGATCGTAGCGAAAAAGTCCTACGAAACAAGACCACTCGCTTGGTGAAAGTTTTATGGAGGAACCACCAACTTGAAGAAGCTACATGGGAGCTTGAGGATATGATGAGGGAGAAGTATCCTCATTTGTTTGTTACAAAGTGACGAATTTCGAGGGCGAAATTCTTTTTAAGGGGGGTAGAATGTAACACCCGAGACTTTTATGTTATATAAACCATCAAAGGAATCTTTTTCTACACAACACTTGCTTGGCTTGCTTTGCACGCAATCGCGACCTTCCTCGATAGCTTGCGTCGTACGCAATACCGAGTTTCAGTAAACAACAATATGCTATTAAAACTAGCCGTTATGAATAGTAATAACCACTTTTTGAAATTTTATAAATTTTATTTTTCAAAATGGACTTCATTTTTGGACTCAGAATATCGAAATTAGCCTAGGGTGAAATTTTGGTATTTTTCTGAAAACTTTCAATTTTTGATGAATAGTGAAACCACTAAGTGGTAGGTTAAAAACTGAATTTTGCATAAAACTTAATTTTACCGCTTCTGTGAATGGAATTTCAAAAATCCGAGAGACACGGTTAATATCAAAGACTAAAATGTGGTTCAATGAGATGAAAATAATTTTTTGGTGAATAGTAACTTTTTACTATTTTTACCGCGGTTAATAGTAAATAGGGTAACTAAGGGTAAATATGATATCAATATTACCCTAACACATGTCCTAATTCTATTGGACAAGTGTAATTCGACCAAAAACAAACTTAGGAATAAAATATGACCATTTAGGCACACTTGGATTAGATTAGGACATTTATTATTAATTTATTTAAAGAAGGGTTAAAATAGTTAAAATCAAAGTTTAATAAGTAAATCATTTTTAATATGGAGTTATACATAAGATAAATTCGACTATAAATATTCATTAGAAATCTAAAAAGATTTCCTACATAAGGGTATTTTATTTGTAATTTTTAGACATTAAATAATTTAATTTATTTATGACACAATGATGATGCAGTAATTATCTTATTAATGAAATATTGACATAATTGATGTTATAAACACCAAAATAAATGTAATTTGAGAATTTTTATAAATTCCACTAATTTTCTAGGTTAGTATGATATATTAATGTTGATTTAATCAACTTGGTTCGAACATATAATTATGTTATGACTTTCACAAAAATCATATATCAAATAGTGTCAAAATTGACACAAAATAGTTTTTAAATCAAATATTATATTATTAATTGTTATTTTGTTCCTACAAATCTAAGGTTCGGCCAAATGACTTATATAAGGATATATATATATTAATAATAAACAATTTGGGGTTCTTTTGGCATGTTATAGTAAGTGTATTAACCATATAGTGAAAGAAAACAAAAAGACACGGTAAAAGTTAAATTAATTAACTTAGAGTTAAATCTAATTGATAAGGTTAAAATAATACCCTAAACTTGTCTAAATCCTATTGGTGGATAGGATTTCGACCCATCCCCACTTTAGCTTCGAAATAAGACCCTTTGGAACCATTATAAACCGATTTTGACTTTAATATCAAATAATATTTTGAGATATTCCTAAGGTGCCCCTCTCCTCCCTTATAAAAGGGCACCTCCTCCCCCTCCTCCTCACACCAAATTGAGCACTCAAGCTCGGCCATCCCCTGCCATTTTCTCCTCTCCACTTCCCTAGAATAATCCTAGAGGTCCTGGTCTTCTCCAAAGACCAATCTTAGTTCCTTAAGTGGAGGATTCAAAGAGGCGTTCCAAAGAAGAGGTAATATCCATTACCGATCTTTTCAATTTCTTTCTTCTTCAACTTCTTCTTCTTTAGTTGTTTCATGATAAAGTAATAACATCAGTATTACTTACATACTGATATGTTATTATAAATATTAAACAACCATAATTCACCTTCTATCCATCCTACAGAAAAATGAAATCACCGCGCGTGCGTACGTGCGGAATACCGTCTCCACGCCGTGGTGTAATCTATTTTCCACCATCACCTTACAAGGATGGGTATAATGGTGTAATGAGTAACTATATATGATTATTATTAAGTAATATTGATACTGAAATAATATATATATATACTCCAATACAATTCCACGATCATAGGAACGATATCATCACTCGTGCGTACGTACGGAATACTGTCTCCACGATGTGATGCGACTCGTTCTACATGATCTTCATTTCATAATTATTATATAAATGAATTGAATAAATGAATATGGTATATACTAAACTAATACCATTCTGGAAATGAATTATCTATAACCTAAAGATAAGAATAAGAATTTATTCGACAAAACACGCATAAGAACAAAAAGTTATAAAGACCCGAGTAACAAGTAACAATGAAATATTACTAACAAGAAGCTAATAATATGACCATATATGATATCATATCAATATGTATGATTCTGTAATAAGTCAATAACATTATTTAAACCATTATACATGAGCTTCGGACACGAACAAAGCAAATCGGACCTAAGGTAAGGGAAATATCACAATCTCATTTTTATCCGAGATTGTTTATTCGTAAGTATTTACTGGGGTGTATTTTATCATCCACATCCATGTTTACTCAATATGTAATATTATTTCCATCCACCTAAAATTGTTTAAATCCATTTTTACCCTTCAGTGAGTTTTTAGTAATACGTATGAAAGGAATCTTTTGTCGTTTTTCGTACGAGGTACTTTTTGACTTTTCCGACAAAAGTACGAAGAATGTTTTTTTTTAACTTATACGGCACGAACGGATTTCTACTGTTTTATAAAGCCTTATTTTCATGAAGCTTCCTCTAAAAGATTTCATGACTATTTTCAATAAAATCTCTTTCTTTTAAAATTGCATGATGTTTTCTGAAAAGAAATTGATTTTAAAGAAGAAAGGATATTTTCCTCAAGAATTCAATTCAAGTGTTTTATCAAAATTATTTTCCATCTAAGATAATAAAGGGTTATGTTTCTATCCATATTTTTAAATTGATTTGACTATGTTGTGATGGAATTATGTTTATGAATTCCTTTATCTTATATGAATTGATTTATGATGTCATGATGTTTCAAGAATCCCATTTTTGTTACATGTGTTATGCGATGATGTATGTTTTATGATTATATGGCACACATAAGAAAGGATTCATTATAAGATGGGTGGGACCTATATCTCCCTCCAATGCATTGGGTAATGATTTTATATCTCATGAGATAGACATGGCTGGAACGGAAGGTTATTTCGGTTCAGTGATACAGGACTGAAACGAGGAGTGAACTCGGTTCAGAAAGGGACTTTGTCCACTAAGATAGTCTTGGCAATGAGTCATGACTAACAAGAAATGATTTTCCATGATTATGTGTGCATGCCACAAAGTTTCAAGTTTTATGTTATGATTATGGGGATCTCATTTTCACTTCTATGATTTATTCCATGTTAAGATATTATGATCTCTTTTGCAGGTTTTGATTTTCATAAAGATATGATATGATTTTTATTTCCTTTATTTGCCCTTGCTGAGCATTTGAGCTCACCCTTTTATGTTTTCTTTTCCCCAGGTCAGGAAGATGGATATTAAGTATAATATGCTAAAAGGGACCCTAGATATGATGAAATAAATGGGAGACACTATAGAAGATTTATGAACCAGTTGTTTATGTTTCCCAGTTTCTAAAGACACTATACCTATACGGTCCTTTGTGGTTTTGTCATATGTTGTAATAAGTGTGCTTCAATTTTGATGTATTAACAATGTATGTAAAGTATGGTTCGTTATAGTTATTTTTATTGATATTGTTTTTTTCTTATGTGGCTTTAGGATTTAGTTGTGGATTTATTCTATTTGAATGGTGTATTCTAGGGTTATTTGGGTTTTGAGGAGATTATTTCCATTCTAGGTTGGTTTTCATTCTAGAGTATGAGAATCATTTTAGAGGTATCCAATTTAATGACCTAGTTTTTCTAGTACCATGATTTTGTGTCTTTAGGTTAATGGAGTTATTGATAGATGGTTGAGGGAAGGTAGGTGTTTCTGAAGTTGATATTTCAGTTGGAGAGGTGTGTTGTCATGTGATTATATATGTTTCCCTGTGAGTGTTCAGTTTTAATGTTTTATCGTAGTGTAAAGTTGAATTGTGTTTGAGGCATATGTTGGGAGGTTCAATGCTATGCTTTATCACGCTGGGAACCTATTTATGTTGTGATAGGTTTGGATATAGAATTATAGCTCCCAATTAATTCTTATATAAGGGTATGCTTTGTAATTATTTTACCCTTATATATGATTCCCTTGAGGTCTAAATTTATATGATTACCCATGGAGTTTATGGTGAATAATTTCCTAATTATTCCTTTCTATGTATCATTGTGTTATGGTTCACTTTTTTTATTGTGACATGGTTTTGGATATTTATCCATTTTTTAGAGGATAATTTATTTTAGTATGACCACCTTGTTTTTTCCGGGATTTCATTCATGTCATAGAGTATAGGATTTTTTTAATTTTAGATTTATGTGATGAAAAGGGACATTACATCGCTATTTTTGTGGGTATGTCAGCTTATACCTATTGTAGTGTGACCATGACCTACCACATTTTGATTCCATGATATTCTTGTTTTTTGTAATTTTATAAGCCTATTAAGATTATTAAAAACCCTTATACTTCCTCCAATCTCTAGGTTACCAAAGGTGAGTTCTTGGAGACCAATGAGTGCAATTTTATATTCTTTAATCTTTTTTCAAGAGATCAAACACTAGGTGATCCAGATTGAGTATTTATTACCTTATTCTTAGTTCTCTCATTTGAATTTTCTTATATAATTTTTTATATAAGTTTGGATTTAGTTTTATGGGCCAGGGGTTGTGATTTTTATGGTGGTTTTTGTACTCTAATTTTAACAATATCCCAAAGTGTTCGTAGAATTGGGATCATCTTCATCTCATTGTTCCTATATAGTGATTTTTGACGATCGAGGTAATATTTTAAATTTATGGATTCTCCTTGTTTTATTTATATTCTATTATTTCATTATCATTATTTAGTTTAAATTTTAGGTGTAGTATAAATTAACTTAATATTAATAATAACCAAACTAATTAAATTGAAGGGTGGAATAGGTGAATTTCATGATTAATATTTTAGTTCATGTTATTAGTATATATTGACGAATCCTAAATAATGTGACTATTTTATAGATTCCTAGTATGTTTATGTTGATGAGATTGAATCAAATCCCTTAAAAGGTTAATTATTTTAAGATGATAATTAAATAGTTGATTAGAAATCTATAATTTTAGTAATGTTGTTCAAATTGTCCACGATTAAATCATATGAAAATAATGATTAAAGAGACTTTTCTTCATGAAATTATATAACAACCTGATATTTTATGACATACTTCTCATAAAAAAATATTATCCATTTGATAACTTATTTAAGATGAAACACTCCTCTAAAACGAATCATGATACAACTACTATGATTTAATCATTGAATTGGGGGGTATAAATAAATGTAATCATAATATGATATATCTGGATAAGAAATAAATTTCATTTTTAATATTAATTCACTTATAAAATTAAATTATCTAAATAACTAATAATATCATATAATACTTATAATTGTATTTCTTCTAAAAATTGTTTTTATGTGCTAAATGTTTTTATTTCAATAAAATAAAAAATATAAATATATTTAAATGATGATAATATATATTTTTTATATTAAGAATATATTACCACTAATTTAATTATTAATTTATTTTAAATAATAAAAAATTTATTATTTCTACAAAACAAATATTCTATATATCACATGTTTTAATTTAAAAGATAATTATATCATATATAGAAATTAAATTGGATTAAAAGGAGTGCAAATTAGTAATAATCACGTCAAAAATTCTCAATAGGGTTAATTATATATTTTTGTAAAAAATAATTACCATAGATAATTTCTAATCAAGGTTAATAAGGATAAACATGAGTAACCTAACTGGCTCAATTTTTATTGAATTTACATAACAATTACAACTTCTATAGGCCCTGTGGTAGGTTATAAAGTCATACCAATACGTCTCACCTTACTTTACTCTGCTAATTCATCTAATTCTCATGAAATTTTATTCTTACACCTTACCTGGCATTCATTTCCACGGCAAGGTCCATATTTATCACTTATAAAAGAGGCTCACATCCACCCACATCAAGATGTATCTTCCCATAAAAATTATACTGATACTATAACTATTTTATATCCCCAATATCCCTCTTATAATTTTTTTATTTCCCTTATTCTAAGAAGAATCCCTATGTCCTCATTTTTTATAGTATCATTCCAGAGAATATTCAAATTATCATTGTTATTATTAAATGATATAAAACATTTCCTTCTATATATTACTCATACAAACTCATCTAAAACTATTAAAAATTATAATATAATAACATTATAATCATTAATATACAAAACATTTATTTTATTAATGGAAAATCCATAATACTAATCATGTTATATGTGGACTACCACCTCCATGACTGACATGTTCTTTTTTTCATAACCTCTTTAAATGTATTATTAAATAAGGTATTAAAATATAAAATATAATATTCCAAAAATTATTCGTATTTCTTTAATTATTAATCAATTTATCCCTTCTTTTTGTTCTATGGAAAATTAAAACATCACTTATGTCATTGTGTAGAATCCCACGTCCATAGAGTGATGTGTTTCATTCCATAACCAATGTACATGAATGGTTATAAAATAAATTTTTCAGATATATGTTATATTTATGATTAATATATTTCATTAATATAGTTCTTAGTTAACGAAACATAACTATAATTATAATGTATTATATTAATATCGGTAAAATTCCTAAAACAAGTTCATCATCTATCCAATTCTCACGAACCATGCCCATATATTACATCATGTGAACATAGAGATTTATATATAATGAAAATAAAGTTTTTTAAAATAATTTATATTATTTTAAATATTAACATGGCATCAAATAATTATGCTCTACATCTATATTACCAAAAATGTGTAAAATAATCTAAATTACAAACATCCGATGATAAAAATAAAAATTTTCTTACTAATAGATGTGTAGTAAATTATTATAATTGAGGAATATAAATGGTAATATATATATATATGAATAATTTTATTAAATAAGTAATTAATATGATTATTCTTACTATATTGTATGTTAAAATGATTATGTGACAATAGAGAGAAGAAGGTAACTGTTTGTTGTCTCAAATTTCTTCCATTGAGACATATACCATCTTCACCAGTTATTCTACTTGTGGTGATTAAATTAACATATAGATTAATTTTATAATAACATTAATTAAATTAAATTTACATAAAATTCTATCTTATGTTCTCTTTTTAAGGTATTTCTATTCTATTGATCCCAAATCCATAATGTCTTCCTTCTAATCTCATGTCCAAATTGATACTATCGTGAATGAATGAGGAAACTTTTTCTGAACATTATCGCTAAAAAATCAACAATTTTATTCTCCTCTAGTTATTATTCAAGTTTAATTTTCCACTAACATTTTTATTTTCCAGGGTTAATTATTTTCTTAATGTGATGTTGGTGATAAAAATCAACCACACCTCTTTTTTTATTATGAATATTTCTAATATATTCCTAAATTCATTGGTTGATATTATTTATTTTATTTTATATGACTAAATAATTGATTAGTATAAATTTATAAAAATTTTCCATTTTTTAAATGTATCTCTTAACATTTTCCACAATGGTTGTTTTATTATGTGTGAAAAGATCATGTTTTTATGTCTTCTATGTGAACACATCTTTTTAATGCCACTATTATTTAAGAATATTCCTCTTCAAGTTAAAATTTATTTCTAACATAATCTATATTCATAATTATTTACAAAATAAAATTATTATTACTTATTATTTGGAAAATAGATATATTAAATTATCTAAAAAATGTGTTTCTCCTGAATTTCAACATCCTTTGCCATTATTTTTGTTACATTTGGGATATTTTCATATAATAACATTAACCTTTTTTCTCTAGACATATTTGATGATGATTCTTTAAAAAGGTCATTAAATTAATATCTTTTCCATGGGGTAATTAATTTTTAATAAAAGAATGAATTTGTTATTTTTTTGTGACATAATTAAGTATGGTTTTCATTAGGTGAAGTCTTGCCCTAGAATTATATATTCCTATAATGAATTTGGGTATTCATTTATATATCATGAGATAAAATGTCATATGTTCAACTATACCAATCATTGAGGGATATATGGATGTTCATACCAGGCCCAATAAGTTTAACATTTTGTTATCTCAGTCATACAATATGATGAAAATCTTGGTGGGTAGCATAAATATAATATTTTTATGCTTAATTTTATTCCAAAAAATTATGTCTTGTTCTTACGATATTATCTCATGGATTATGATGTATTATTAATTATTTAATAATCTTATGAATGATGAATATTTTATATTGAATTATTATTCTATGACACATGATTTATTTTTTTTGAATTATAGGGTATGTTTTAGTAATAGTTTATCATGTTATATTACATATATATAAATATTATTCCCACTTACGATCACAGATTAATATATCCCATGATTACCTAATCTAATCATTTGATCTCAAATTTTTTATGGTTCCATTCCCTTATTTATGATGAAGGGAATTAAGTAATATGTGTTTATAAGGACATTATATATAAATAATTTTTCTATGAGATATTGAACATTATTAATATATATTTTGATTTTGTATCTAATCGTAAAATAAACATCACCATTATTTTTCTTGGGAATGTAATATTATGAGATTTATTCAATATTCATTTAAATTATTGAAATATTTATATATATAATTATTGAGTCTCCTCATATTCACTTCAATGTTTTATTTTTTTCTTATATTGATTATGGATCCCTTGATGTTGTTAAAATGGTCTTATAATTGTACTATTTTGGAATGTTTTAGGCTATTGGAATCAGTTTTGTAGCATATGTTGTAAATACTATCACATGGTTGACTTGAGTAGATATTATTGTTAATTTGTGAGATAATTTCCATAAGTCATTTAATAATTAAAAATTTCATCAAAATAAATATATAAGGTTGTGGTGATGATCAGGTTTTATCACGAATATATTGGAATCCACTGTTTTTCTTATTATTTGAGTGAGTTCATGTGGTGGTTGAGAACATATAACCCAATGTGTTGTGGGAATTAGTGAAAATAAAGAAGTTCCTAAATCAGATTTTAGAATATGGATACACATATGATATTCTGTAACCTTTAATTTTAAATCACAATTAATTAAAATTACATGATCCCATTCTATCATTAATTACCAAAAACATCAAATAATTATCCTTGGAATTATCTCAAATTGATTCATGAAATAATCATTGAACACTCAAAAAATACCTAAACAATTCGTCAAAGACTTGTGATCACACCTTAACCAATCCACACAACCCTCCACCATATATAAAATTAATAATATCTTTGTGGTAGTGTGTGAAATCAAATATTATAGAAGGAATATGAACTTAATTGAAAAAAATAAAATATCATTCTACCAAAAGTAAAAAATAAATTCATTAAGATAAAGAAATATAGATTTTTATATTAGTAACAATAATTCATTATTTGGGGGGTCCAATAAAACTAATGAGGTCAAACAAAATTTCCATGGTGTTCCATCACTGGATAAGTATAAAATTAAAAAGAAGAAAAATAAAAAACAATAAAAAGAAACCTATTAATTGAATGTTTATCCATTTTATAAGGGATGAATGGATGTCTAGGAACCTCTCTCAAATATGGGATTGTCTTTACAAGATCTGTAATGATAAATATTCCCAATATATAAATCATCAGAATCCATGAAATTCTAACTACAATGATGTGTGCCTTTATTATAGTAAAATATCTCCCTTAATTATAAGATCATACACCATATCTGAATTCTTAATCACTTTTTTTATTTCTCCGTGAAATTATAATGGAATAATATCATGGTACTTAATTCCATGAATGAGATCCATGTGGACTCCACTTCAATACATGGTATTGAGATTAACTTCAAGAAGATGGGGGTACTTCTAGAACATGTTAAAATAAACTTAATATGAAGTTGAGGAAAATTCTTTTGATTATTAATTCTTTCTTCATTCCTCAATAATTATGAAAACTTTATTTGAAAATTTTGTAAAAAATTTCATGATATATAAAAACCTATATTTATACAACATAGATTAGAAGTATATCAAGAAAATACCTTTTACACATCGGGTGTTTCATCCTTAAAGAAAAGTCATGAACCTTACATATCAGTTGGTCATGCGAGTACTCTTATTTACAGGTAGGTAATCCTCCAATGTAAAAGGAATATAACCTTATTTTACATATAGATTCATGAGATAACCCTCAAAAATAACTACTAAAAACAACACTTGTCATTTCTCGGGACTTGTGCATATCATTATACAATTATAAAATATATCATGTCCTTAGTTTTATGTTTCATCAAAATATATATATGTAAAAATAGTAGGCATTAGTGTAAGAATCATAAATATGTTCTTAACAATAGATAATGTTCGTAACATTACCCAAAATTTATTATAAACATAAATCTAGTGCATTTTTAATCCAAATTTATTCCAACATGATACATTCAATAAAATTTCATGAATGATAATATTTCATCCTATGAATTCTAAAATCAATAAAAATATAAAAGAATATACATTTGTTTATAAATAATTATAATAATTATAATAAATTATTTAAATAATAAAAAAATATCAAAATAATGGATTGATCATTGTGCGAGACTTGGATTGATGTTATAGTTGCTGGATTGGGATGGTGTGATGGTCTTTGGTTTGTGTTTGTATGGAAATTAATGTGTCCATGTGAGGTGGAAACTATGGGTTGTGTTATAGTTACCAAATGAAATTGAATGTAAATGGTAATAAAGAATATGATAATCAGTAGTGGGATGAAATTTAATAAGTATTGGGTTGTTAATGAACTATTAATAGTTGGAATCAATTGTTACTGGTTGGACAAACATGGTTTATTTTTTGCGAATATTTTTATATAAAATATTGAACAATGAAGGTTATGATAAATAGAAAAATTCTATTAAATGGTATTTATGAACTTTTTATCATAAGATAGTTAAATGAAAAATTAAAATAGTCTTTATTGTTGTTTTATGTTCATGGATGGGGTTAATCATGAGGTAGGGATGGAAGTATTTGTTAGTGAAAAGCTGAGGTGATACGATGGATGTTTTGGGGGATGGAAGTATTGGTTTTGTCTGAAACCTTTAGTATCAGATTTTTTTGTTAATATGATATATGTTTTATATTCTTTTTATTTTTTATGCACCACCACTCAAATAGGATATCCTTACTAAAGCCTAGATTTTGTTTCTTATGTTTTTCCAACATCCAGGTTAGTAAGGAAATTGATAGTTAATAACTCTCTCTTCCATGTTCTCCTTTTTAGCTATAGTGTGGTCTATGATTGATCATTTTAGTAGTATTAATATGAGTTGTAATAGATTAAGGAATATTTTATATAATAAAATGTATGACATTGTTACGAATTTGTGAATATAACACATTATAATCACTCATCCATAAAATAATACATAATCTTGATTTTTCAATAATGAATTATCTTATGAACATTTTTAGGATATATATGGTTTATATATATATATATAATTATGTCATAACACATATATAACAAACCCCAGGATTACAAAGTGGACACATCCACTCAATATCTACTTTTCCTGTGGTATAATGTTTTTAAAACGAAACATGTTTTTTAACATGAAAAATCTATATGACGTTCAATATCAATTATTCATTTTTCATATTCATCCTTAAACCCTATGAAATGAATTTAAAATCATCTGATGGGAAAAAGGTTCTGAACTAGAAAAAGAAGAAACCCATTAGTCCATTTTAAAAACATGAGATCATAAAAGTGAGTTTTTATTTAACGTAATAAACATTGGCCTCAAATAATCATTTACGTAAATATGAAATAATATTTGAGGAAAAAATAAATTCATAAAAATTTTATAATAAAACAGAAAGGATATTTAATAATCATGAGGGTTTCTCACAAAACATTACATCCCATAGAAAACAATTTCATAAAAACATACATTTTTACCCTAAAAGGGAATAATCATTACTTTAAATTGAAATATCATTAGAATACCATTTAAAATCAAATAAATTAAATTAAAAATCATTATAAAGCATAAAAATTTTATATAGGTTCATTGTGACATCATAATCATAGAACCATTACAAGTGGAATGCCCAATATTGCTAATTTCAAACACAATTCTATAAAAAATATATCATTACCCAATGTATTAGAGTGATCTATCAGGATAACCCATCAACAGAGCTCTATAATGATCACCCATCATTCATAAAAAATTTCCATAGAAACTCAAATTTCTTTAAATAAATAAACCCTTTCATTTTCATTATCAAACTCATAATAATAAACTTTGGAAACCATAAGCATAACACATTAATATATTTGTATATCTATTTTCATTAAAACCAATTTAAAAAAAACAAGAGAATAGAGAATTATGGTTTTATTAATAAAACATAGAATATTATAATTTAATCCATATATTCGGAGACACTTGATGAATGGGTAGAAATCTATCAACTTCTTATATGTCAAAATAGAACATTTCTATTTTTCATTTTTATAGAAAGTCAAATAATACTGTATAAAATTCATAAAATGATTCATTCTAAAAACCATTGAAAGAAAAGAAAAAATTAGATACAAAATGTAATTTATAATTAATTTATTACCATGTAATTTCATTTATAAGATAATATAAAAAATATGTACACTGAAGAATTATTTTTATAAAATAAATATTTAAATTATTTAAAATGATGTTTTTTTATAAATTGTCTCATACCTAATGTCAAAATTGTCAAATATTTTATTTATCTTCTGTAATAATAATATTATTTTAATTATATTATTATGAAAACCCAATATGATGCTTATTATTCCTTTTATATTTTTTATTACCATGTTATATTAAATTATACAATCAATTAAATTTACCTCAGACATTTTTTATGATATCCAACTCATTTATACAAAATGAACATGTTAGGTTGAATATAGTCTAAAAATTAATTATTCTATCAAATCTAATATAATAATAATGAAATAATTATTATTTTTTATATATTAATTATTATTTTAAAACTAACTATGAATGATGGTTAAGGGAAATGTATTTTGTTACAATCATAGAGGCAGTATTTCATATGTATTCATGAGTCACATTTCTATTTTAAAAGAACAAGAGGGAAATAATTTTTATAAGGCCCCAGCCTTAAACCATACTTAATCTTGAGTTATTACCAGATTACACATTGATGATCCTTTCAGGTTTAGTGTTTTAGAGAATTATATCATAAAACTTACATTACATTCCACATTTAAACAAAGTGGTTACATAAAAGATATTATTCATTTTTTCCATCAACGGAACCATATTTAAAATAAAAAATGGATTCTTTCTTCACACTTCCTTGACACTATCATCATATCATGTATATTTCCCTTAACCTGTGAAAAACATTTCAAAAACTTGGGATGAGCATAAAAAGCTCAGTAATGGATATAAAAAAATGGAAAGGAAACATGAGTACACATATACATAAGAATCAAATCATACTTTACCCATAAAACATAATCACTTTAACATACCTCATCAAAACATGAATAAATCATAGAAATCATAAGACATAAAGGTAACTTGAGGCATTCATAACATTCTTATGTAGAGAGTAACCCTCTTGGTTACGTTTGAAATACCCATCACAGTATATTCCCTAATTCTCTTCGTAGAAACCTTAACGTTTAACTCCTTCACGATACCCAATGCATTGGAGAGCTATATCGGGCTCATCCTCCCTTAGTTTATTACGGAACCACCCGTCTTCATAAACAATGCCCAAGAACTATAACATAATCACATCACATAACTTAAGCATAAAGGAAAGATAACATTCCCACATTTCAATAACAATATAACCTTTTAAGATATTGAAATAATGAATCCATTCTAAAAACCATTTTCAAAACCATTTAAAACATTTAATAAAGATATTTTTGAATCAAAGTGTCCCATGCAAGTTTGATGATTTTAACATTTTAAACCATTAATATCCATATAAATAAATCCTTAAAACCATTTTGAAAACATGGATATTAATGAGAAATATTTAAAAGAATAAATCATTAAAACATTTAAAATGATATTTTAGTTAAAGGTATTTTAACAAAATGAGAGACAATTGAATACAATAATTGATGAATAACATTTAATGAGAAATTTATAATATCATGAGAATAAATGGATTCATGATATAATATTCCAAATGAAAGTATATACACCATATAAGAGTGAATTGGTGTATAACAACAATTAAGTCTTAATAGAAATGTAAATTGAGATGAAATCAATTATAAAGATGGTATCCTTAAATTAAGGATAAATCAATCTCATAATTATGTGAGACAAATATAAATACACCCAATATATGTGGATATTAAGTGTAAAATAATCAAAGGTCATTCACACATATTCAAATGATGACATATTCAATAACTACATGATGAACCCAAAGAAATTGAAATTGGGTTAAGAAGTTCCCTTGACAGCCTAACGGCGTCACATCAAATTTTAGAAAAAGAGTTGATGAGATAGATAAAGGGTATCTCATCATATGGAAATAAAATTTACGGCAATAAGGATATATAAGAACATATCCCCACATAATAAGATGAAAATTAAAAGACATAACAAAAGAAGTCTTTTAAAAAAAAGGAGGGTGAAAGGTTCCCTTACCGATTTGGGTAACTTTCGAAACGTACACCCCATGAAAGAAAGACTATACAAAATTGATGTAAATACTCATTAACGGAATTATGTTAAAAAAAGAGTATAATAATGGACAATACATAAACCACTCAAAAGGAAATATTGGCAAATGTAGCATGAATCTCACGAAAACACAAAGTGAGATAAAAAGCCCCTTACGAAATTTCGGCAGCCTAACGATGCAAATTAAAACATCCAAAATGGATTGATGAGAGAAAATAGGGTCTCTAATCATATTAAAATAAAAAGTACAGTAATATTAATATAAATTAACATCCCATTCATAAGAAAAATGAGCTTATAAGGAATAACATAAAAGACTGTACTTAAAAAGAAAGGGAGGGGTAGGATCCCTTACCTCGTGTCCGACGTGACTCGATCATTATTTAATCTCCTAAATAATAAAATTTGGTCAATTTATAATTTATTAAGTACCTCCTTTAAATATTATTATTCATTTCATATCACATATTATAATTTTATAATAATTGGTTAATAAAGTGAGTTTATATCAGATGTTTTTTTCGATGTTCGGTACATGAGTAAAAATTGAACTTGTTGGAAAAGAATTTTCCATGTAGTTATAAGTACATCATATCCAGAATAGTATTGATGTTTCAAATATCATATATATCCATTATATATTCATTTTATACTATTCCATAGCATTTGGAGATAAAAAAAATTAAAATCACCATTCATGGAGACGGTAGGCCGTACGTACGCATGAACGCTACTTTAATTTTTTGTCATATTAATGGAATTAAAACAAAATGAGAGATATATATATTATAATTCCAGAATTATATACATCATTTAGATTTAATATATTACATGTATTTATCCATTATATATATGTACTTATAATAGTACATAACATTTGGAGATAAGAAATGAAATGTACCGTTAATGGAGACGGTAAGTCGTACGTACGCATGAACGCTACTTTCATTTGTTTTTTTAATGGAATGAAATAATAATGATATAAAGGTATATTATCATTCCAGTAGGATATCATATGTAATACCATTAATTCCATCCTTTATATGTCCCACATATGGCATTAACAAATCAAATCACTTTGAGGGGGTGGTAGTCCGCACTTCATAAAATGAAGATATCGGGTTTACCCATAATGGAAACCATAAAGGTATGAAATAAATGATAAATACATAAGATTAGGGAAAGAATAAACATATAATATATCATATATAAATATAGTTACATCTTAATGGCCACCTTTGAAGGTGTTAAAATAATACTGAACAATCATCATTTCGTGAGGCAGTAATTCGCCATCCACAGAAACAGTATGTTCTTTAACCATTAGACGGAGGTGTGTGAAAGTGTAGCTCAAATCCTTATTATAACAAAATCCTAGTATATTTAATATACTTTTGTTGTTTAAAAAAAGTAATAAAAAGATTTTAGGGGTTTAGAGAAGCAAAATAAAATAAAAGAACACAAGGGAAGACATTACCTTTAAATCAGGTAACTCTCTTTGATTGGAGATCAAAGGCTTCCGTGGAAAGAATTCTGCCCAAAGTGAGGCTTAAATGATGAAGAGAGGGATGTGGAGAGAAAAAATAGGACGTTTTTGTCCGAGCCAAAGGCTTGAGAGGTGTGGGTATGGTGGTAGAGGTGGGGGCCTTTTATAAGAGGAGAGGAGGGGCACTCTTGGAAAGTTACAAAATATTACTTTATTATCAAATGAGTTTCGTATTTTAAAGGTCCTAAATTGTTGTATTTATAGGATAAGGATGTAAGGGTTCGAAATATAATCATCCAATAGGTCTCTGACAAGGGTAAGTTATATTTTTAACATTATCCTTTCATTTTATTTAAATCCTTTATTAATGAGGTAATCGTTGCATCATCATAATGTCATAAATAATTTAGATTATTTAATGTCTAAAAATTATAAAAAAAAAATAATGATGTAAGAACTCTATTTATATTTATAATTAAGATTTATAGTAAAAAATATGACTTGTATAACCCCATTTAATGTTTTTTAGTAAAACAAGTCATGCTTGTGACATTTTTATTTTAACATTAAATAAAACGTTATTTATGTCATTTTCCAACCAAAGTGGATCTATGGGGTCCCCAAGTTGACCCATGGATTTTATGGCTCGGACATGACACATCAAAGGAGGGTATGACATGTTTATAGGTCATTTCATTTTATTAAAACATTATTTTTACCTTAAATTACACAAATTACCTATAATCGTGATTAATAAAACGTAAAAGTTACTATTCGGCAAAAATTATTTCAATCTCATTTAACCAAATTTTACTTACTAATTATAACCATGTATGTTGGATTTTTGAATATCAAATCACAGAAGTGGAAAAGTTTCATTTAAATGAAAAATCGGTTTCTTTAATTACCACTTAGTGGTTTCACTATTCATCTAAAATTGATGTTTTTCAGAAAAATACCCAAACTTCACCCTAAGCTATATTTGATATTTCGAATTCAAAAATGATGTATATTTTACAAAATTAAAATCATAAAATTTTCATTAATTAATTAAATAATTAATTCCCTATGTCAAAACAAATAGCGTGTTTTTAAGAAACAATTTTTATTAAAAGATTGACACTAGTTTAAGTCCAATTTCAAAGTGAAATTAATTTCTGTGACCAATATTGGATTAAATGGTAAAAATATATTCTAATTTCACTTTAATAACAATTCAAATGATAATATTATCATATAAATAAATTAGGTTAAAAAGAGGTATTGAATTAAAATATAACATTTTTCACTATTCATTGAAAAAATGAACATTATCATAAAATTACCAAATATTTACACAAAGTAAATTTTGATTTCCCGATTCTAAAGAAAAATTTTATTTTGTCATATATGACACATTAAATTGTCAAAAAGTGGATTTAAAAGTGGCTCGTCATCAAAACACGGTTAATAGACCTTTTAATGAATATTAGAATGTTTACGCTTAAAATTGGATTCATTCGCATTTTTAATCCTCTAACATTTATTGTAAAAAGTAAAAATATTTTAAAAACATATATAATCATTTTTGAGTTAGTTATGTTCATTCTCTTCATTACGATGTCTAGGCGTTAACTACCCTTTAAAATAATATTATTTTATTATTAGAGTGCAACGTAAGATTCCCAAAAAACTCGTTGTTGCGTATTGGGTACGCCATCGAGCATAGCGTCCCATTTAAAGTAATATTAATATTTTATTAAAAAATATAGATAAATGTGAAAATTTCAAATTATTTATTTACCCGTGGTGTTACATCCTTCCCCCCTTTTGAGAATTGCGTCCTCCCAATTTTAAAATTGGGCTTCGAAACTTCATTGAAAATCCCACATCGGAACAAGAGTCAGTAAAAAAATCACTTTAAAATAAAGAAAGAGAAGTACAAAGGTCACCCGAGTTAACCCATACTAGGATTCCATGTAGGAAAACATTGATATGGAGGAAAAAACAAAGTGTCATGTTCTGAGGGAGAGTGATATTAAACATGTCTTGGAGAAAGTTAACCACAAGAAAATCACAAACTTGTGATGGGTTAAACGGTATTCAATTCCCCAGTAAGAAAATTTAATAGAAAACATTTTTGTATTAAGTTAATTTTCATTGAGGAATTTATTTTCGATCTTAAGGAAATATACTTACTTGTAATGTTGACATTCAACTTTTACTAGATTTCTTACAGAAACTCATATTTTACCCAAATGATGAGTATTTAGGAAGACTTTTTCACATTAAGAGTACTGTAATAAACTTCTTGAGAATCACCTAATCCACTAAGGTGAACTATATATTTCCCATTTCATTAGACCCTTACCAAAACCAAAATTGTTAGAACAAGATCAGATAATCCAAAAAAAGATAACCCTTTATAAAAAGAAAATCTATTCTTAATCTCCAAAATTTATCCAACAAAACCCAAAGTTCAAAAAGGACCATTTGATAAAAAAATTGTCCATAAAATTCTTCAAAGTAATCCAAACTAAGATTGAAACCCAAATATTTGAAGGATTCAGTCACGTAGTCTTCCAAGGTACAAATTAACAATTATCTCCAAATAACATCTGTTGACCTAAAAGTCTCATATTGAAAAGTAATTAACCTAATCACATATCCTCCTTGATAGGATAATAATTTCCATAGATAACCCAAAATCAACTTACTATTAATTCATAAAATCATATAACTAATAAGAATAAGTCATACTAACCAGGGACTTCACGTAGTCCAGTGGAAGGCAATAAATACCAGTCACACTTTGGTTGTGGGTTCGATTCCCGCAGCTTTGTCTGACACGACGGGTTGTCACACGGTCTATGTGTTGTCCTTTTTTCAAAACTATATAATTCGTAAAACATTCCCCAAAATGAGATAAAATATTCAAAAATAATCATAACATATTTTAACCCCAACATTATCCCATGCCTTTCATTTTCCATCATATCATAGAGTAACCCATAATTACCTAAAAAGTAAGGATCATATAAACCATAATGGTTACCTTTATAATTATTACATGAACTTCCACATCAATTTTTCATCTCGTACATGATGCATTACAAAACATACCAAGGTTTAAGTGGTTGAACATGAATCCATGATAGTTGGTTTATAACAACCATGATTTCCTCATTGAATCCCCCATTTCACCCAGCCTCTTAATCAGAGAACCACCACAATTTCCTTCAAACCTACTATCACTTTGGTGCCTACTAGATCCATCCATTCCCTAAAAACAGAAATTTTAGTGTGAGTATATCAACAAAACCATAATGTACTAATGAGGAAGATAATCACTAAGATATACTTACTCATTCACTTTATCTAAAACTAGGAGTCTTTCTGAAATCCTAACCATTATGGTAATGTCACTAATGCTTAGAGAATACCCTAACCTCTAAAGTTATCTAAACCGAACTCTGATACCAACAATAAGGCCCCAAACGTAAACCTTACTTAATCTTCAGTTATTACAAGATTACACATTGAGGATATTTTCAGGTATAGAGTATTAGAGAATTATATCGTAAAACATGCATTACATTCCACATTTAAACAATGTTGTCACATAAAAGATAGTATTCATTTTTCCCATCAACAGAACCATATTTAAAATAAAACATGGATTCCTTCCTGACACTTCCTTGACACTTTATTCACATCATGTACCTTTCCCTTGACCTATGAAAAACATTTTAAAAATTTTGGATGAGCATAAAAAGCTCAGTAAGTGATATAAAAATATGGAAAGGAAACATGAGTACACATATACATGAGAATCAAATCATACTTCACCCATAAAACATAATCACTTTAACATACCTCATCAAAACATGAATAAATCATAGAAATCATAATACATAAAGGTAACTTGAGGCATTCATAACATTCTTACGTAGGGAGTAACCCTCTTGGTTATTTTTGGAATACCCATAACAGTATATTCCCTAAATCTCTTCGGAGAAACCTTAACGTTTAACTCCTTCACGTTACCCAATGCATTGGAGAGCTATATCGGGCTCACCTGCCCTTAGTTTATCACGGAACCACCATTCTTCATAAACAATGCCCAAGAACCATAACATAATCACATCACATAACTTAAGAATAAAGGAAAGATAACATTCCCACATTGCAATGACAATATAACCTTTTAAGATATTGAAATAATGAATCCATTCTAAAAACCATTTTCAAAACCATTTAAAACATTTAATAAAGAGATTTTTGAATCAAAGTGTCCCATACCACTTTGATGATTTGAACATTTTAAACCATTAATATCCATATAATTAGATCCTTAAAACCATTTTGAAAAGATGGATATTAATGAGAAATATTTATAAGAATAAATCATTAAAACCATTAAAATGATATTTTAGTTAAAGGGATTTTTACAAAACAAGAGACAATTGAATACAATAATTGAGGAATAACATTTAATCAGAACTTTATAATATCATGAGAATAAATGGATTCATGATATAATATTCCAAATTATTGTATATACAACATAAAATATTGAATTGTTGTATAACAACAATGATGTCTTAATGGAAATGTAAATTGAGATGAAATCCATTATAAAGATGGTATCCTTAAATTAAGGATAAATCAATCTCATATCTATGTGAGACAAATATAGATACAGCCAATATAAGTGGATATTAAGTGTCAAATAATCAAAGGTCATTTACACATATTCAAAGTATGACATATTCAATAACTACATGTTGAACCCAAAGAAATAAAAATTGGGTTAAGAAGTTCCCTTGACATCCTAACGACGTCACATCAAATTTTAGAAAAAGATTTGATGAGATATATAAAGGGTATATCATCACATGGACATAAAATTTAAGGAAATAAGGATATATAAGAACATATCCCTACTTAATAAGATGAAAATTAAAAGTCATAACAAAAGAAGTCTTTTAAGAAAAAGGGGGGTGAAAGGTTCGCTTACCGATTTCGGTAACTTTCGAAACGTACATCCCATGAAAGAAGGACTATACAACATTGATGTAAATACTCATAAAATAAAGTATGTTACAAAAAGAGTAGAATAATGTAAAATACATAAACCACTCAAAAGGAAATATTGGAAAATGTAGCATGAATTTCATGAAAACACAATGTGAGATAAAAAGCCCCTTACGAAATTTCGGCAGCCTAACGACGCCAATTAAAACATCCAAAATGGGTTGATGAGAGAAAATAGGGTATCTCATCATATGAACATAAAAATTACAGTAAGATTAATATAAAATAACATCCCAATCATAAGAAAGATGAGCTTAAAAGGAATCACATAAAAGAGTGTACTTAAAAAGAAAGAGAGGGGTAGGATCCCTTACCTCGTGTCCGACATGAATCGATCATTATTTAATCTCCTGAATAATAAAATTTTGTCAATTTATAATTTATTAAAGACCTCCATTAAATATTATTATTCATTTCATATCACATATTATAATGTTATAATAATTGGTTAATAAAGTGAGTTCATATCAGACGTTTTTGTCGATGTTCGGTACATGAGTAAAAATTGAACTTGTTGGAAAATAATTTTCCATGTAGAAATAGGTACATCATACCCAGAATAGTATTGATGCTTCCAATATCATATATATCCAGTATATATTCATTTTATACTATTCCATATCATTTGGAGATAAAAAAAAATTAAAATCACCGTTCATGGAGACGGTAAGCCGTACGTACGCATGAACGCTAGTTTAATTTTTTGTCATATTAATGGAAATAAAACAAAATGAGAGATATATATATTATAATTCCAGAAATATATACATAATTTATATGTAATATATTACATATATATATCCATTATATATATGTACTTATAATAGTACATAACATTTGGAGATAATAAATGAAATGTACCGTTCATGGAGACGGTAAGCCGTACGTACGCATGAATGCTACTTTCATTTCTTTTTTTGTATAAAATGGAATGAAATAATAATGATATAATGGTATATTATAATTCTAGTAGGATATAATATGTAATACCATTAATTACATCCTTTATATGTCCCACATATGGCATTAACGAATCAAATCACTTTGAGGGGGCGGTAGTCCGCACTTCCTAAAATGAAGATATCGCGTTTACCCATAATGGAAACCATAAAGGTATGAAATAAATGAAAAATACAGAAGCTTAAGGAAAACATAAAAATATTATATATCATATATAAATATAGTGACATCTTAATGGCCACCTTTGAAGGTGTTAAAAGAATACAGAACAATCATCGTTTTGTTAGGCAGTAATTCGCCATCTACAGAAACAGTATGTTTTTTAACCATTAGACAGAGGTGTGTGAAAGTGTAGCTCGAATCCTTCTTATAAAAACATCCTAGTATATTAATTGTACTTGTGTTTTTTCAAAAAAAAAAGTAATAAAAAGATTTTAGGGGTTTGGAGAAGAAAAATAAAACAAAAGAACACAAGGGAAGACATTACCTTTAAATCGGGTAACTCTCATTGATTTGAGCTCAAAGGCTTCTGTGGAAAAGATTCTGCCCAAAGTGACGATTCAATGATGAAGATAGGGATGTGTAGAGACAAAATTGGAAGGGTTTGGACGAGCCAAAGGCTTGAGAGGTGTCAGTAAGGTGGTAGAGGTGGGGGCATTTTATAAGAGGAGAGGAGGGGCACTCTTGGAAAGTTACAAAATATGACTTTATTTTCAAATGAGTTTTGGATTTTAAAGGTCCCACATTGATGTATTTATAGGATAAGGTGTTAAGGGTTCTAAATATACTCATACAATAGGACTTTGACAAGTGTATTTTATATTTTTAACATTATCTTTTCATTTTATTTAAATCCTTTATTAATGAGGTAATCGTTGCATCATCCTGATGTCATAAATAATTTAGATTATTTAATGTCTAAAAGTTATAAAAAACTATAATTATGTATTATCTCTTTTTATCTTTCTAGTTAATATTTATAGTAAAAAATATGACTTGTATAACCCCATTTAAAAATTGTTTTAGTAAAACAAGCCATGCTTGTGATATTTTTATTTTAACATTAAATAAAAAGTTATTTATGTCATTTTCCAACCAAAGTGGCTCCATGGGGTTCCCAAGTTGACCCATGGATTTTATTGGTCTTCCATGACCCATCCAATGAGGGTAAGACATGTGTATAGGTCATTTAATATTATTAAAACATTATTTTTACCTTAAATTACACTAATTACCTCTAATCGCGATTAATAAAACTTAAACGTTACTATTCACCAAAAATTATTTTAATCTCATTGAACCACCTTTTAATTCCTAATTACAAACATGTATGTTGTATTTTTGAATATAAAATCACAGAAGTGTCAATGTTTTATTTAAATGAAAAATCAGTTTCTTTAACTACCACTTAGTGGTTTCACTATTCATCTAAAATTGATGTTTTTCAGAAAAATACCAAAAATTCACCCTAAGCTATATATGATATTCCGAATTCAAAATTTATGTATATTTTACAAAATTCAAATCATAAAAGTTGCATTAATTAATTTAATAATTAATTCCCGTTGTCAAAACAAATAGCGTGTTTTTAAGAAATAATATCTATTTAAAGATTGACACCAGTCTAAGTCCAATTTCAAAGTGAAATTAATTTCAATGACCAATATTGGATTAAATGGTAAAAATATATTCTAATTTCACTTTAAAAACAATTCAAATTATAATCTAATCATATAAATAAATTAGATTAAAAAGAGTTTTTGAATTAAAATACATCATTTTTCACTATTCAATAAAAATGAACTTTATCGGAAAATTACCAAAAATTTACAAAAAGTAAATTTTGATGTCCCAATGCTAAAGAAAAATTTTATTTTGTCAAATATAACACATAAAATTTTCAAAATGATTATTTAAAAGAGGTTTGCCATCAAATGACGGTTAATCGACCTTTTAAAGTATATTAGAATGTTTACGCTTAAAATTGGATTCATTCGAATTTTTAATCCTCTAAATTTTATTGTAAAAAGTAGAAAATATTTGAAAAACATATATAATCATTTTGTAGTTAGGTATGTTCATTCTCTTCATTACAATTTCTATGCGTTAACCACCCTTTAAAATAATATCATTTTATTATTAGAGTGCAACGTAAGATTCCCAAGAAACTCGATGTTGCGTATTGGGTACGCCATCGAGCACAACGTCCCATTTAAAGTAATAATAAGATTTTATTCAAAAATATGGATAAGTGTGAAAATGTCATATTATTTATTTACCTGGGGTGTTACATCCTTCCCCCATTTTGGGAATTGCGTCCTCGCAATTTTGAAATTGGGCTTGGAAACTTCATTGAAAATCCCACATCAGAAAAAGAGTCAGTAAAACAATAACTTTAAAATAAAGAAAGAGAAGTACAAATGTCACCCGAGTTAACCCATACTAGGATTCCATGTACGAAAACATGGATAGGGTGGAAAAAAAAGGGTCCTGTTTGGAGGGAGAGTGATAGTAAACATGTCTAGGAGAAAGTTAACCATAAGAAAATCACAAACTTGTGATGGGTTAAACGGTATTCAATTCCCCAGTAAGGAAATTTAATAGAAATTTTTTTAAGTTAATTTTCATTGAGGAATTTATTTTTGATCTTAAGGAAACATACTTACTTGTCATGTTGACTTTCAACTTTTACTATATTTCTTACACAAACTCATATTTTCCCCAAATGATGAATATTTAGGAAGACTTTTTCACATTAAGAGTATTGTAATCAAGTTCTTGACAATCACCTAATCCACTAAAGAGAACTATATATTTCCCATTTCTTTAGACCCTTACCAAAACCAAAATTGTTAGAACATGATCAGATAATCCAAAAATCGATAACCCTTTATAAAAAGAAAATCTATTCTTAATCTCAAAAATTTTTCCAACAAAACCCAAAGTTCAACAAGGATCATTCGATAAAAAATTTTTCTATAAAATTCTACAAAGTAAACCAAACTATGATTGAAACCCAAGTATTTGAAGGATTTAGTCACTTAGACATCCATGGTTAAAATTAAAAATTATCTCCAAATAACATCAGTTGATCTAAAAGTCTCATATTGAAAAGTAATTAACCTAAACACATATCCTTCATGATAGGATAATAATATCCATAGATATCCCAAAATCAACTTACTCTTTATTCATAAAATCATCTAACTAATAACAATAATTCATACTAACCAGGGACTTCACGTAGTCCAGTGGTAGGTGATAAATACCAGTCGCACTTTGGTTATGGGTTTGATTCCCATAGCTTTGTCCGACACGACGGGTTGTCACACGGTCTGTGTGTTGTCCTTTTTACAAAACTAAATAATTCTTAAAACATTCCCCAAAATGAAAAAAAATATTCAAAAATAATCATAACATATTTTAACCCCAAGTTTATCCCATTCCTTTCATTTTCCATCATATCATAGAGTAACCCATAATTACCTAAAAAGTGAGGATCATATAAACCCTAATTGTTACCTTTATAATTATTACCTGAACTTCCACATCAATTGGTCATCTCATACATGATGCATTATAGAACATACCAAGGTTCAAGTGGTTGATCATGAATCCTTGATGGTTGGTTTAGAACAACCACGAGTTCCCTCATTGAATCCCCCATTTCACCCAGTCTATTAATCAGAAAACCACCACAGTTTCCTTCAAACCTATTGTCACTTTGGTTCCTACTAGATCCATCCATTCCCTAAAAATAGAAATGTCAGTGTGAGTATATCAACAAAACCATAATGTACTAATGAGGAAGATAAACACTAAGATATACTTACTCATTCACTTTATCTAAAACTAGGACACTTTCTGAAATACTAACCATTATGGTATTGTCACTTATTCTTAGAGTATACCCGAACCTCTAAAGTAATCTAAACCGACCTCTGATACCAACTATAAGGCCCCAACCTTAAACCTTACATAATCTTGAGTTATTACAAGATTACACATTGAGAATCTTTTCAGGTTTAGAGTTTTAGAGAATTAGATCATAAAACGTGCATTACATTCCACATTTAAACAAAGTGGTTACATAAAAGATAGTATTCATTTTTCCCATCAACGGAACCATATTTAAAATAAAACATGGATTCTTTCTTGACACTTCCTTGACACTATCATCACATCATGTACCTTTCCCTTGACCTGTGAAAAACATTTCAAAAACTTGTGATGAGAATAAAAATCTCATTAAGTGATATAAAAATATGGAAAGGAAACATGAGTACACATATACATAAGAATCAAATCATACATTACCCATAAAACATAATCACTTTAACATACCTCATCAAAACATGAATAAATCATAGAAATCATAAGACATAAAGGTAACTTGAGTCATTCATAACATTCCTACGTAGGGAGTAACCCTCTTGGTTACGTTTGGAATACCCATCACAGTATATTCCCTAAATCTCTTCGGAGAAACCTTAACGTTTAACTCCTTCACATTACCGAATGCATTGGACAGCTATATCGGGCTCAACTGCCGTTAGTTTATCACAGAACCACCCGTCTTCATAAACAATGCCCAAGAACCATAACATAATCACATCACATAACTTAAGCATAAAGGAAAGATAACATTCCCACATTGCAATAAAAATATAACCTTTTAAGATATTGAAATAATGAATCCATTCTAAAAACCATTTTCAAAACCATTTAAAACATTTAATAAAGAGATTTTTTAATCAAAGTGTCCCATACAACTTTGATGATTTTAACATTTTAAACCATTAATATCCATATAAATAAATCTTTAAAACCATATTGAAAACACATATATTAATGAGAATATTTATAAGAATAAATCATTAAAATATTTAAAATGATATTTTAGTTAAAGGTATTTTAACAAAATGAGAGACAATTGAATACAATAATTGAGGAATAACATTTAATCAGAACTTTATAATATCATGAGAATAATTGGATTCATGATATAATATTCCAAATTATAGTACATACACCATATAAGAGTGAATTGGTGTATAACAAAAACGAAGTCTTAATGGAAATGTAAATTGAGATGAAATCCATTATAAAGATGGAATCCTTAAATTAAGGATAAATCAATCTCATAATTATGTGAGACAAATATAAATACACCCAATATAAGAGGATATTAAGTGGAAAATAATCAATGTTCATTCACACATATTCAAAGGATGACATATTCAATAACTACATGTTGAACCCAAAGAAATCGAAATTGGGTTAAGAAGTTCCCTTGACAGCCTAACGGCGTCACATCAAATTTTAGAAAAAGAGTTGATGAGATAGATAAAGGGTATCTCATCACATGGACATAAAATTTACGGCAATAAGGATATATAAGAACATATCCCCACATAATAAGATGAAAATTAAAAGACATAACAAAAGAAGTCTTTTAAAAAAGGAGGGTGAAAGGTTCCCTTACCAATTTGGGTAACTTTCGAAACGTACACCCCATGAAAGAAGGACTATAATACATTGATGTAAATACTCATAAATTAAAGTATGTTACAAAAAGAGTATAATAATGGACAATACATACACCACTCAAAAGGAAATATTGTCAAATGTAGCATGAATCACACAAAAACACAAAGTGAGATAAAAAGCCCCTTACGAAATTTCGGCAGCCTAACGACGCCAATTAAAACATCCAAAATGGTTTGATGAGAGAAAATAGGGTCTCTCATCATATAAAAATAAAAAGTATAGTAAGAGTAACATAAAATAACATCCCAATCATAAGAAATATGAGATTAAAAGGAATGACATAAAAGAGTGTACTTAAAATGAAAGAGAGGGGTAGGATCCCTTACCTCGTGTCTGACATGACTCGATCATTATTTAATATTCTGAATAATAAAATTTGGTCAATTTATAATTTATTAAGGACCTCCTTTAAATATTATTATTCATTTCATATCACATATAATAATGTTATAATAATTGGTTAATAAAGTGAGTTTATATCAGACGTTTTTGTCGATGTTCGGTACATGAGTAAAAATTGAACTTGTTGGACAAGAATTTTCCATGTAGTTATAGGTACATCATATCTAGAATAGTATTGATGTTTCAAATATCATGTATATCCAATATATATTCATTTTATACTATTCTATAACATTTGGAGATAAAAAAATTAAAATCACCGTTCATGGAGACGGTAGGTCGTACGTACGCATGAACGCTTCTTTAATTTTTTTTCATATTAATGGAATTAAAACAAAATGAGAGATATATATATTAAAATTACAGAAGTATATACATCATTTATATTTAATATATTACATATATATATCCATTATATATATGTACTTATAATAGTACATAACATTTGGAGATAAGAAATGAAATGTACCGTTCATGGAGTCGGTAAGTCGTACGAACGCATGAACGCTACATTCATTTCATTATTTTGTATTCAATGGAATGAAATAATAATTATATAAAGGTATATTATAATTCCATTAGGATATCATATTTAATACTATTAATTCCATCCTTTATATGTCCCACATATGGAATTAACGAATCAAATCACTTTGAGGGGCGGTAGTCCGCACTTCCTAAAATGAAGATATCTCGTTTACCCATAATGGAAACCATAATGGTATGAAATAAGTGAAAAATACAGAATCTTAAGGAAAACATAAACATATTTATATCATATATAAATATAGTTACATCTTAATGGCCACCTTTGAAGGTGTTAAAAGAATACTGAACAATCATTGTTTTGTGAGGCAGTAATTCGCCATCCACAGAAACAATATGTTCTTTAACCATTAGACGGCGGTGTGTGAAAGTGTAGCCCGAATACTTATTATAAAAACATCCTAGTATATTTATTATACTGGTGTTGTTTCAAAAAAAAGTAATAAAAAGTGTTTAGGGGTTTGGAGAAGCAAAATCAAACAAAAGAACACAAGGGAAGACATTACCTTTAAATCGGGTAACTCTCTTTGATTTGAGCTCAAAGGCTTCCGTGGAAAGGATTATGCCCAAAGTGAGGCTTCAATGATGAATAGAGGGATGTGGAGAGACCAAATGGGAAGGGTTTGGCCGAGCCAAAGGCTTTAGAGGTGTGGGTAAGGTGGTAGAGGTGGGGGCCTTTTATAAGAGGAGAGGAGGGGCACTCTTGGAAGGTTACAAAATATTACTTTATTTTCAAACGAGTTTCAGATTTTAAAGGTCCCACATTGATGTATTTCTAGGATAATGGTGTAAGGGTTCGAAATATACTCATCCAATATGTCTTTGACAAGTTTATGTTATATTTTTAACATTATCTTTTCAGTTTATTTAAATCCTTTATTAATGAGGTAATCATTGCATCATCATGATGTCATATATAATTTAGATTATTTAATGTCTAAAAATTATAAAAAACATATAATTCTGTAGGAAATCTTTTTATTTTTCTTGATTAATATTTATAGTAAAAAATATGACTTGTATAACCCCATTTAAAATTTGTTTTAGTTAAACAAGTCATGCTTGTGACATTTATATTTTAACTATAAATAAAAAGTTATTTATGTCATTTTCCAACCAAAGTGGCTCCATGGGGTCCCCAAGTTGACCCATGGATTGTATTGGTCAGCCATGACACATACAATGAGGGTAGGATATGTTTCTATGTCATTTCATACTATTAAAACATTATTTTTAACTTAAATTACACTAATTACCTCTAATCGCGATTAATAAAACTTAAAAGTTACTATTCACCAAAAATTATTTTAATCTCATTGAACCACATTTTACTTACTAATTACAACCATGTATGTTGGATTTTTGAAAATAAAATCACATAAGTGGAAAAGAATCATTTAAATGAAACATCAGTTTCTTTAACTTCCACTTAGTGGTTTCACTATTCATCTAAAATTGAAGTTTTTCCGAAAAATAACAAAAATTCACCCTAAGATAAATTTGATATTTTGAATTCAAAAATGATGTATATTTTACATAATTAAAATCATAATAGTTTCATTAATTAATTTAATAATTAATTCCCGCTGTCAAAACAAATAGTTTGTTTTTAAGAAACAATATCTATTAAAAGATTGACACTAGTTTAGGTCCAATTTCAAAGTAAAATTAATTTCAATGACCAATATTGGATTAAATGGTAAAAATATATTCTAATTTCAAAAAAAAATCAATTCAAATGATAATCTAATCATATAAATAAGTTATATTAATAAGTGATTTTGAATTAAAATACATCATTTTTCACTATTCATTAAAAAATGAAATTTATTGGAAAATTGCCAAAAATTTACACAAAATAAATTTTGATGTCCTGATTCTAAAGAAAAATTTTATTTTTTCAAATATAACACATAAAATTGTCAAAAAGTGGATTCAAAAGAGTTTTTCCATCAAAAGATAGTTAATCGACCTTTTAATGAATATTAGAATGTTTACGCTTAAAATTGGATTCATTCGAATTTTTAATCCTCTAACATTTATTGTAAAAAGTAAAAATATTTGAAAAACATATATAATCATTTTGAAGTTAGTTATGTTCATTCTCATCATTACAATGTCTAGGCGTTAACTACCCTTTAAAATAATATTATTTTATTATTAGAGCGCAACATAAGCTTCCCAAGAAACTCGTTGTTGCGTATTGGGTACGCCATCGAGCATAGCATCCCATTTAAATTAATATTAATATTTTATTCAAAAATATGGATAAATTTGAAAATGTCATATTATTTTTTTACCTAGGGTGTTACAATTTTAGTATTTTTTTAAAATTAAAAATTTATTATTTCATAAATATAATGCTCACTTTTTATATAAACTTATTTTTTTCATCAATGTGATGCCTTGATAATAAATGTTTCACAGTGCTTCAAAGAGGTTCTAATCAACAATAATGCACAGACGACATTACTATTATTCAATGAATTTATATTTAAGAAAACATTTCATATAATAACTTAAAATAATGATAAATAGTTCATTAATATAATATATTTTTACCTTAAATACATTATTATAATTATTCAATAGAGGAGATCATGGGAAAAAATTACATCAGTTCGTGAGGCGGTTGTCCTTCATACACATGAATGATGATATCATTTCTAATTTGATGAAAAAGAAGATGGATTAAGGTTATTTAAATAAAATAATTGAATATATTTATATTTTATATAACGATTCTGGTATACCAGATTTATTATAATAGTTTTAAAGGAGTTATAAGATGAAATAATAATAACACATTCAACTAAAAGTCATACTTCTTCTTTATACAACCTCTTTTTCATTATACCTTAAGCCATATACACTTGGTATTCAACCAAAAATTAGTCATATTGTATGTGGGTAAGGATTTTGGGAATATATTTTGGTAGTTATTTTCCAAAATGAAAGGCTCCTGTAGTGTGGAAAATTGATGACAGGGGGAATCCATTTATAAGTGGGGGAGGGGACAGACTTGAAATTTTTAAAAATATTAAAATATATTATTATCTCAAGCTAGTAAAATAGCTCTAAAATTGACCATTTATAAATATTATTTGATAAATGTTCTAAATATGTCCATCCAATAGTATTTTTAAAAAAATATTCCATTTTAACACTTGTCACTTTATTTTGACCCCCCCCCCATAAACCTTTTTTAAACATAGTAGTGTTGATAGATTTTTAATGGTTATACTATTCATTATTACCAAAAAAATAATTATAATTTATTTTCAAAATATTAATTATGATGATTAAAAATATGGAATCCATTTTATAAAATTCATTTCTCATAATCAGTATAATCTAATTTGATATCAAACCTGTTAAATATGATGACATGCAATTTTACATAAAAAATGTCTTCTTAAGTACAAGACATTTTATAACAAAATAAAGAATAAAATTGATTGCAATGACCATAATTGGACTATAAATTATATAAATGACCTATATTTACTTTAAATTAATTTTAATAATATTCCATTTAAAATTATTCAAATAAAAAACAGTTTTTTACAAAATTAGTTATTTCAGCATTCATCCAAAAATCATTGATTTAAAAAAATATAGAATATCATTATAATAATATTTTTAATAGACAATAAATAAAACTATATCCATTTTGTAAAAATAAAATTATAAATTATTTAAATTAAACTTTAATAATTGAACATATAATACATAAAAACAATTTTTTAAAGAGTAAAACAATTTCATTTTTGATTGGAAAATTATGTAATATTATTATAATTAATTTAACTCTACTAAATCTAGTTAATTAATAATAATAAGATATCATAATTATTATTTTTTAAATTGATGAGTTTTTTATTTCTCCCCCTAAATGAGATTGAATCAAGGTTATTATATTCATTACCTAAACAATGATATTTTTTCTTCACGCAATTAGCTAATTACCCTAATCCTTCTTCAATTATATGATTTTTCCAAAAAAATTATCAACCAAATGAATAACCTTGTATCATAACACCTACTATCTATGATTTAGAGTATGAATATGTTTTTAATTATAAGAAAAATTTTATTCCAATTTAACTTTTTTGGGGACCAAAAAATGATATGTATCTTACATATATTTTTTTAAAAATGAAACATGAAATACATCATAAACCTATGAAACATCAAGGGGTAATAGACCCTTGGTAAGTGACTAGTACAATTTTTTCTATGTTTTCATATGGTCTAAATAACCTCACAAATAGATTACATTTTTTTAAAAAAATTCCTCAAACATTTCCATTTTGATACTTTAAAAAATGAATGATCTCCTACCTAGAATGAAAGATATTTACTCTGAATATCTACATAACATTTCTACCTACTCTAAGATTTCATAAAATATTTTATAATCATATTCACCATCTCTAGATTATCTTCGACCGATTGTATTTGTTAAAAATTTCTTTCACTTACTATGTCCCAACAATGTGTAATCTGACACTACTTTCTATATAATGCCTCAAAAGGATCCATCATTATACTGGGATTAAAATTGTTATTATTAAAAAATAATCTAATGAATGATATGGATCCCAAATTCACTGGTAATCCATTGAATAATCTCAATGAATTTCTTCCAATGTCTTAATAATTCTCTATTATAATCAATCATATCAAGGATGAAATGATATAATGAAATTTAACACAGTACCGAATGATTTTTGAAGACATTTACATAAAATTTATAAACACCAAGGATTATATTCATATTCAATATAATTAGGAAATCCATGTAACGAAACTATATGATTAAGATATTATTGAGTAAGATGTATCATTGTGATGTAAAAAATAAAACATTTAATTACAACCCATCAATAAATATCCAAAATGTATCTATACATCATATTAAATATAATATGAAAATAAAATATAGAAAATTGAGCTTCAATCAATAATCCCCTCGTTAATTATGAATTAAATTGCACACATAATCTCTTTACAAATATGAAAATACCTTTATCAACATTGAAACCTAAAAAAACCCTTCTTAACTGACCCAAAAATCTCCCATTAAATAGGATCCTAATTCATAAATTACTAAATTATTTATGATAATTATGAATCCAATGGCACATAAATAAAGATGAAGTTCTGGCATATAAAATTTGTTGACTAATATTCATCAAAAAATTTAAAAATGATCATGTTATAATAATGTCAGAGCTAAGGATGTATTTTCATTTTGTCTCAAACCATTAGCTACTCTATTTTATTTTCCTATATAGAAATAGTTGGGAAGTCATGATCTATAATTAATTACAACCATCTTCTTTATGCTAGGTTCAACACATTATGAGTGAATATATACTTCAACATTTTATGTTAATTAATAATTTTATATTCTAATCCATATAAATTCTGTCAAATATTTTTAAATAAAAAACCCCATCTTCCATTTCATGTATAATTTTATAATATTATTTCTCATTATCTTTCAAATTTCATGAACCATAATCAATTAGATGGTAATTTTTCATTAGAACAAAAACATGTCCCTTAGAATAAGAATAAGTGCAGATCAGAAAGCCACTATTTTAGGATGGAAGGGCCAAAACTGGCTCATTCACAAATATTCTTTTCAATTCCTTGAAAAATTGATCACACACTTTCATATAGATGAATTTAAATCATTTACATGTTAAAATTTTTATGGGGAATAATAAACAAGAAAAGGATTCAACAAACTATTGGTAGCAACCCACCATACCTTGGAAACTATGAATATCTATGAGATTTTTTGGTATTTTACTCTATTTGAACACTTTCATTTTAATGGGATAAATACTTATTCCATATTTATTGATAATATTTCCAATGAATAAAACCTATCATAACAAGAATTTTCTTTTACTAAACCTTCCAAATGATTTGTTTTCATACAAGTCATGTAGAAAAAAGCATAATTTTTTATCACGATCTTCATAAATTTTCAAATATATTAGGATTTCATCAGAAAAACACCCAAAAAATTATCTTATAACTCATGGAAAATATATTCATAAGGATTAAAAATATAATACCCAAAGATAATAACAACAAACTAATAATGTGCATACATAGTCTAACCATTATCTTATGGATTTCATAATCCTTATTATCATTTTATTATACCAAACCCTAAGATCAGATTTCAAAAAAAATATTCTCCTACCTATAGATGTTAAAACAATTATTTCATATGAGGAAATGTATACATATTCATAATAGTGATGTTATTCACTTCTATATAGTCAATAAAAATCCTCATGGAACCTTATTTCATTTTAATAAAAAATAATGGATGTCACCATGGTGATGTTCTATAATGAATTAAGTCATTAACAAGAAATTATTTTCACTGGTTATTCAATTATAAAAGTTCTATATGATCCATTTGACAAATAGGTTTTGATATTTTCATAACATCAGGAACCAAGAAAATAGAAAATTAAATTTCTATATTGGGTATAATACTTGTAAATACGTTAAGAAATACATCTAGATATTCCATTACTATAGGTACATCTCCCATTTGACCAGTATCCCTTTTAAAAAAATATGAAAAATAACATTAATTTCCATATTTAATAAATTTCTCATTTACATTATGTGTTTTGAATGGTGTGAATTCATTATTTTATACAAAATAATACTAATTATGAAAAAAAAACTTATTTAGATCATCAGACTATCTTATAATGATAAAAAACACACACCGTAACTAAAATAACATAAATCTATATAAAGGGAAGGACAAAAAGGGTTCTGGTATGTCCCTTCCATATAAAACAATATGAAGATTATTATATTGTTTTTCTTAATACACCATAGTATTTTTTGTTGAATGTAAGGACTTAATTTCATGTGGTAAAATTCCCAATTTAAAAATAAATTTAATAAAAATAAATGAATATGGAGACCACAAATCGATCAAGAAATTGGCATAATTTGAAAAAAAAATTAATTTACATGACACCACATCCCTGGATGGTCAATAAATTTTGATGCATTCACAAAGGATTTATCCACAACATTATTCTGGAGATCCTATAGACTCACATAAATTATTGTAATTTCTAGAATTTTACATTCATAGTAACCCATTTTAATACATTTAAAACTTATTACTATTGGAATTTAGTTATTTTATTATCAATATAGTGATCCTTTTCTTTATATTTATGAGCCAAATTTTCCAAATAACCATATCAAAAACCCTTCCTAGATTTTATAAAACATTGTTCAAGATTCTTTTTTAGACACATATCACCATATGGAAAAATTATTATCATAACTTTGGATTTTCTTAACGGATTATTCCTATATTAATACCGCTTAGACCACTTTTTCATCATTTTTTCATAATACATGTGATCATTATTAATCTCCATTTCTATATTCATTGAACATCGAAAAATCATCTTATAACTTTTAAATTCATGATATGCCAATTATCTATGATATCATCAATTAGATCCATATTAAAATTGATTAATTTTTCTATCAATATCTCGAATATAATTTAGTGGGTATATTTCCAAAGAAGTGAATCATTCTTCATATGTATCCATATAATCTTCCTCCATCTTCTTCAATTTCAAAAATTATTTTTCCATCCAAAGTAAAACCACCATATGAAAATATTTACCAGGGAAATGTTTCTTAAATTCTTCCCATTACAAGGAATCAACATCTCCTCTTTCACTAATAATCTTAACTATTGAACACCACTATTCATTTTAACCTTAAAATGATGAATATAAAGATTTAAAATTTTATGTTCTGAATAACCCATGAAGTTGAATATCATCTTCAAATTTCTATCCCATCCTTAAACTATCACAGTGTTAGTGATCCACTAAATAATTGATGGTACTTCTTCATTAAATGATTTCACTATAAAATGTTCTATTTTGGTGAATGGGGATTCTTTGTCGCATAGATACCACTAAAATATATAGAATTTTTTTACTAATCCATCATACAAAAAAACATATTTTTTCCAATTCCAACCATTTTAGTTTTCTGATTTATAACCTCTTGGTGTATTATTACATAAACTTTCATGTTTACTCTATGGAAATCCATTCATAAGAATCATAGTTTTAAAAATTAATCTTGGTAATGTTCAAATGATATATCATGATAACCATAAATTAGAACCTCTTAATGGTACTCGCAAACATTCTAATACCCTCTAAAATTATCTAAACCCTGCATTGATAATAACTATTAGGGGTCATCCGTAAGAATTACATAATATTGTGTTTTAAATAAATAATTTATTTTTATACAATTATAAGATCTTAATAGTTTAGATTATATAAAATTAGGTCATAAATCATCCATAACAAACTTATGCATTAAAAATTGGAAACTTTCCTTCAATATCAATTTATCCCACTTTATAAATATTTAAAAATTAAAAATATTGGTTGTGCAAGAATCAAGCCTTTTCTATGGAGTAGTTGGGTGTTGGTGGAGTCTTATTACCCAGATGTGCGATTAGTTAACACTCTCATGACCTGACTTCCAATATCTATTCTTTGAGATTATTACCCCACAAGCGTGTTCTCATTTAAGATTCAAGAGATTTTGGAGAATCATTGTAGAGGGATGATGGCGGATGAGTATGAAACATGGTTGAACAAACTTATGTGGTACTCCCTTAACATGATCTGAGATTCCTACTTTAAATCATGGATTTTGGAGCAAGAACCCCTGTAGATAGATATATTTTAGTGTAGTTCCCTTCTGCATACCCAACTATGTAGGGGTGTTGGAGAGGGAGCTTATAACTAAGACGATCTTGTTTGAGGGATTCTAGGTAGTATGATTTTGCAGTGGGCATAATTAGGATGAGACATTTGTAGCACCAAGAAAACACCTGAGGATAGGATATTGATATAGAAGACCTCCCCATGATCAGACTCAGACATGTGTTATGGGGAAGCACAAAGGGTCGGGGTATCCCAGATAGGGTATGTGCTATGCTTTTGATGGGATAAGTCACATAGCGTGAGACTACCAAACTAGATGTGTCAAGGAGTGCAGGAAGGTAGTTTATGGACTTCTATGATAGATATGTGCCACGATAAAGGATCTCCCTAGAGAGGGAAGGGATGTCCCATAGTAGGCAGAGAAAAAAATAAGAGTTGGAGGAACTTTGGGTGGTGGAAAACACTATGAGGTCTTATCACTACCTCCATCAGGTGGCCAATGTTAAGCTTGGAGAGATAGAGGTTGGGGTCATAGACAACAACAATATTTGAAGGCTTTTGACCCCACAACACAAGAGATGATTATAGGTACGATATATGTTTATTATACACTCCCTTTTGTATTTGTAGAAACATGTTCTTGTTATTCCTTCATATCTATACTTTTTGTGTGAGAGATAGAGATCCCATGTGAGGATGTATCCTAGATGCTTCATCTTGATGTTCCTTTATGGAACAAATATTTTGTATATTTTTTCTTCTAGTAGTGCAAGTTATCTCTTAGTGGAGGGAGGTTTATGTTGGAAATTTTGGTCATATCAACAGAACCATATGACATCATTTATTTATAGATTGGTTTTCTATTCTCTTATCCCAAATTGATTTTCACTATATGTGAGTCAAATTGCAACACACTGATATGATGAGATTTACCTATATGGGTGAGATAGAACTCGTGGTACGATAAGTGGGTTATTTGAAAAGAAGAATGTAAAAAATTACTCATCTATTGGTGAGTATATCCCTTAGTGTATAAATATATTTAGGAATCTGAAATCTTTATGTTATCGAGGATTATATTGATGTATTCATCGAGGGAATTTCCAGACAACCTCTGAGGTGGAAGATAGATTTTTTCATCTAATTTCATCTCAGAACCACTCTAAAGTCTTTGGAAGCATATCAGATGGACCCTACCAAGTTTCTTGGAATGTAGTTTCAATTGGAGGACCTTATAAAGAAGGGTATAATTAGGCCTAGTGTGTCCCTCTAGGAAGCTGTAGTATTGTTCGTGAAAATGGTGGATGGGTGTTTGTGGCTTTGTGTAGATTATTGTCACCCGAACCGGGCCACAGTAAATAAAATATTACACCTTAACAAGGATTTATGTCCTCTTGGACCAATTGCGAGGCACAATAGAGTTCTAGATTATTGATCTTAGGTCCATCTACCGCAATTTGATGCTTCACGAGGCTAGTATTCCGAATTTGGAATTTCAATGTTACTCTGAACCCTATGATTTCATTTTAATGCCTTTTATTGTATGTAATTCCCCTTCAATGTTCGTGTAATATATAACCCATGTATTTTAGAAATACATGGACTAGTTTTTTGTTGTTATTATTAATGACATAATCATGTAATCTTAATTAGATGAGGAACACTCATAGCACTTGATTTTGGTTCTAGGTTCTCATTTGGTAATCAAAATTTATTTTAAGCTCTTGAAGTGTTGGTTGTTGATTTATGAGGATCACTTTATAGGGAATTATATTTCTGATGATGGATTATCTATAGACCCAAAAAAATATCGGTATAGTGCTTTATTGGGAGTCACTAAATATAATATTGAAGGTGTGGATGTTTTTTGGTTTGGAGGGGTACTATAAAAGGTTTGTGGTATTCTTCTCTAGGATTTCAGCACCTTTAACCACCTGTAACATGGAATGAGCGTCATTTTTCCTATAAATACAATTGCTAGAAATAATTTAAGGATTTAAGGTTAAGGATGAAAATTTCTACTCTATTGTGACTACTGGGGGAGGGCATGGAGTACGTAGTGTATTATACTTCCTTGGGAGTTGGGCTTGGTTTCATGTTGATGTATTAGCAGGCTATTAATTCATTCATGTGGATGATGTTTAGACCCTCGTTAGCCTAAGAACATTACTCAAGATCGAGTGATTTTATCTTTAGTATTCACTCTATGTATGTACATGCACTACATATTGGGGGAGAACTTTGTCGTATACTCAGACCATCAGAGCCTCAGTAATTTATTCACACAAAGAGACTTGAACCTCATACAATGGGGCTGGTTGGAGTTCTTATAGAAATATGAATTCAAGATAGTCTATACCTACTGAAAGGTAATTATAGTGGAAGATTCCATTATTATTATTTCACATGATCTCTTGGTGCATGAGGCATTTGAGCAATTGGGTTCTTTATAGCTAACCCTGGTAGAGCATAATGGTATATCTTTTATGCATTCAATGGTGTTGAGTCCTCCATTTATCGATCTTATGAGAGATTTATAGATAAGACACATCAACTATGAGGTCTTACCTATCCTAATATCCATTGGGGACACATGAGATGTATATTATGAAGGAGGTAATCACATCTTCCTTTTCCATAGATGGATGGTTTTCTGATTCATGATGAGTGATGAGGTGATGTGAGAGTTCCATACTTCTATCCTAGCTATACATCCTGGTGTGGGGAATATGAATAGAGACCATAAGTTCTAGTATTGGTGGTCTAGTATGAATTGAAGTATAGCTATGTTTATCTATCACTGCCTCAACTTTTATCAAGAGAGGGCTTAGCACCATGTTATGGAAGGTTTTTTGTAGCCCCTGGAAATCCTAGTGTGAAAGTGTGATGACATACCCATGGAATTTATTATATGGATTTTGTTGATAGTGAAGGTACATGATTCCATTTTGGTGATAGATGATGGCCTCACAAAGCTTAAACACTTATTTATTAGGAGGGTGCACCATTTGGTTGATATTTTGAGGTAGGTTTAAATACGGGTGTTTTTTTCATCATGGGGTTCCCTTGATGATAGTCTCCAATCGATATTTTTGGTTCACATAATGATTTTGGAGAGGCCTAAAGGATAAATTTGGGACCTATATGAGGATGAGTAAATCCTTTCACCACCATAATCATGGGTATCCTGCATACACTATCAAGGTGTTGGAGGATATGGTGAGGGTTTTCGTGTTAGACTTCAGTTGTAGCTGGGAGGATCACTTTCCCTGGGTATTGTTTTTTTAAATCAACTACTACCACTCTATTATTGGAATAGAACCCATTGAGGGTATGTACGAGTGACTATACAGGTCACACTTATACGAGAAAAATATTGGAGACACATCTCTTATGGGAACAGAGTTGGTGAAGGTGATGGTGGATAAGGTCTATCTCAACCATGAGTGGATGATGATAGCCCAAAGTAAGAATAAATCTTATGCAGATCATTTTCATGGTCTCTTGGAGATCTAGAAGGGGGCATGTTTTCCTAAGAGTCTCCACATAAATAGGATTAAGGATGTTCGGATAAGGAGGATATTTATCCTTAAGGTTCATCCATAAATTAATTATCATGCATAGGGTTAGAGAGGTTTCCTACCACCTCTCCCTAACCACACAACTGGAGTGGGTGCATGACGTTTTCCACATGTCGTAGCTGAAGAAAACATGCATAAACTTATGTACATCATCAATTGGGGAAATATGGAAATCTAGGATTGATCCACCTTTGTAGAGTACTTATTGTAAATAGAGTATCGATAGTAGAGGACCAACAATGTATGGACCAGCCCCTTAGTTTGTGTGTTGTGGTAATGTAGGAATGTGTAGTAGAGCCTCTAGGAGTAGGAGATCAAGATGTGGGCTCAATATCCTAATTTTTTCTTTTAGTTTTTCTTTTTGGGTTTGAAAATATTAAAGGAGGGAATGATGTAGAGAAATTATTTGTTCCTCATAATCCTTTATTGTATTTCTATATATATTTCTTGATCTATGTGCTAATACTACATGTGATTTTAAGGCCTGTGGTGCCAAGAATTAATTTAATGAAAATATTAAATATATTATATATTAAATGAAAGAATTATTTTAAGGAAAATGGGATATATATTTAATGGAATATTAGATCATTAATCCAAGACCATGGTTGAGTTTGGAACACATTATTTACCCTAGGTTCGACCAAAAATAGGGCGGTGAGGGACTTTTGGATATCTCCCTTATTGGTGGTAAGTTCAGTGAATTATTTAAATTTTTAATTTAATTAATTTTATTGAATAAGATAATTTTCCTTTCCATTAATTATATTATCATAGATATTTTCCCTTAGATATCTTTATAACCTTGGGATTGTTAAGACATTATACTCATCTCCTTCCATTGTTAGGATCACCACATACATTGATGAAACATTGCATCAGAGAATATTTGAGTGCATCAAATGTAACGAATACAATTGATCATTTTATAGTGATTTATTTAGTAATTAATGATCCAATATCCAGGTATGACTCGTCAATTTGATGATTATTATCATTTTGATTAAATTTATTGAGAAAATCAATCCCTTTCATTTATTTTTTCCACTTGTGGCCTTTCCCTACACCCATGTACCAGTTTAATTGATTATTATTTAGTTTTAAAACCATTGATATCCTTATTCTTCTTTGTTGGACAAGAATTCTAGGAAATGATCAATAAGATATTATTTTTGTGATTTTACCCCTAAATTACTTTATCTTCATCACTAGTTGGACCCTATGGTCTCGATTAGAAATTTTCTAGTGGTACTAAGCCCTATCAAACCCTCAGAATCATGAAACAAATCCTTATAAGAATAATAGATAGATGAATTATGGATATATCTAGGACATTTTCCATTTTGTGGAATATTTTCATAAATGATCAGAAGATAAGTCATCATTGAAAGAAGGAATTAGTGTGTGTGGTGTGTATGCTAAAACCTGATGGGTAGATGGAATCCAATTTTGAACCACCGTATGACTGAAAAATAGAGATCTGGAATAGATACACTGATTGAGAAAAACATCAATGTTAGATATATGGAAGAACATTCATATTATAAGTGCAGATTTTCAAAATATATTTCTTGACAAATCCTAAATACATGCTATGTAGTTCAAAAAACACATAGAATGTTGGGCCATTGTTGCATAGGCTTGAGTTTCAGTAGATTATAAGTACCAAACACCATTTGGGAACCCCACATGCCATGTCAGAACATGCTAGTATACTAGGTGTGTAATATAGGAGTTCATGGGAATAAGAACTACTAGGTACGTCGTGTACCAAATTACATAGACACCGCTTGACTACCCTAACATGAGATGGATACACAGACATGGCCATGCTAATGGGCAGAACCAAGAGATGCATAATCACACCAATTAGTTCCCCCTCATGTCATGTATTCATACAAATTTGGTGAGTCATGTAACTCCAAGGACATGACTAGGTGATGGAGTAATAAAACACACTATGTGGGACCCCCCAAACTATATGTACCACCTGGATCCTTTTGAGAAAAATTCAATCTTCCATATATTCTTTGTTTGAACTCAGATTTTTTCTTTTTGGTATTGTATCCTAGTTTTTTTCCTCATATAATTTAATGTCACCCTCCATTGTCAATTTTCGGATATGATTTGTCATTTTCAAGGCATGTATCTTATTCTGGTGATGCTCAATGGTGGTAGTGATTAGTAAATGGATCACTAGAGACTCTAGATTGGAACCTCCCATTATTTGGGGAACAAGTCCCTAACCTACTGAGTGGAAACACCTATCTGATTGGGTACGGGTCCACAATAACAACAGTGGAACCCCTATCAAACCATGGTGCGAGTCCTCAACCTATAGAGTGGAACTCCCCATCATCTTGGGAGCAGGTACTCTTCCTACCGAGTGTAACCCACTATCGAATAAGGTATAGTTTCTTGATGACCAGAGTGGAACCCCCATCTCACAACCGGGTTTCGGTCCTTGACCTATAGAGTTGACCCCCCCCCACCCATCAAATTGGGTTTGGTTCCTCTACGTACCAAGCGTAACTCCCTCTATTAGAAAGGTAACATTTCTTAGTGACACAAGAGTGGTACCTACTAACACATCAATACATGGGTCCTCTACATGGTGATTGTGCCCCCTCAATTGTGAGGAATAGTGGCGATGCATGGGTCTTCACATAGATACCTCTGGGAATACACCTATTATTCTAGGCATCATTGATGTACTTTTGGGACTATTACATACTCTCTTATTATGTTGATATGGGGGATAGAGATCCCCTTTCTCTCTCATTTGGGCTTCTATTTACTAATAATACATATATTAGTATACATACCATTGGATATGGTTACTCTCCTACCATGGGTTGTGAATACATGTGGGGTATGCCACATAAAACCCCTATTTAGCCTATCATTGTTGGATGAGGTTACCCTCCGACTGTTGGTGGAAAATAAACGATGTGTAGTTTATCCATACATTTTGTTGATCCCCTTGAACTTTAATGAGTTTTCTATTTCCCTTTTTTAGGTTCAGTTCTATCTTGTTTACTAACTATTGTCTTTTTATTCATATTTTATCTCTTACTCCTCCTCCTTCACCTTCCAGGGAATCCTAATAGTTATTTATATACTCATCATAGCATTGGATTTTCCCACATGTGTCATGTCATATGTAGATGATGGATAGGTTAGTGGTGACTTCAGAGAAGCTTAAGGATAACTCATAATTTTGACCACATACAATGGTCTCAGTGTGATGATCAAGAGTTGGTGTATATTAGCATTTTACATTCCAATTTGGTCAGATTGTGATATATTTCTGGTTTGGCATGTAATTTTACCCTTTATATTTCAGATTTCACTATCGTTCTTTTATACTCTCTAGAGGTTTTACATGCATGGTTGTTCCCCTTGTATTTTTTAATCATGTACTATTATTCATATACACTATTGCATCAACATGTCTATGTGAGTGCATACAGGTAAATTTTAAAAGACCACACCATATTAGTTATTCGTTCGGTTCTGGTCACTAACCCATGGCCTGTGGAGTTGGGCTTGGGGTAGTTCTGGCTTGAACCCCAGTTAGGGTTAAGTCGTGACACATAGTAAATTCTCCCAACATTAATTTGGATCATAGTTTTATTGGAAAGTTGGTAAAACTATCCACTAACCTTGCTCCATAACTATCCAATGGTATCCACCCCTCTCAGAGTTATCCCGCATGGTTTGGAATAATCTTTCACCAATCATGTAGGGTTACATCTTATGTGGAACAATGGGTGTAGGATTGGCACATGATTTTCAATATCAGGTGTAGCCCATATGGGTGCCCTATGAAATATGTCTATATTTTTACACATTACCATGTGGCCTCCATTCAATGGGTTTTCAAACCAATATCCCATATATATGGGACATATAGTTGAGATGCATAGTTTTTGTTAATAGTGGAACAAACATGAAACTAATACCACTTCTCCAAAATTTAGATATGTTAGATTCAAACATGAACTAGATGTTGTTAAACCCTTCTATAAACTCATAGAAGCATTTATAAGAATTAAAATAAATATTAAAACTAACAGTTTAAGGTTTCATACAATAGGGAAAAACTAGGGTATTACATCCTCTCCCACATATGACAACTGATCCATGGGTTACCCATCAGAGTGTACTAAAGCACTATCTGAGAGAGGGTAAGGCCACTGAGCACATATAATGGCCTCTCACTCCTAGTAAATGTCCTATACAAATTCATTCTACCATAACACCCCAAATAAAAAAAAATTCTTCCTTTGAGAGTCTCTATTCTCTAGTCCATGGTATGAATTGGATGCTCTCCAAAAGAATCATCAACATCCAGTTCCACCTCGTCTGGCTGGAAAACATGAAATGGGTCGGTTTAGTAGTCAAATAACTAAAAAACATGAGACACATTTTGTATATATTTATATCAAGTATGAAGTTCAATCTAATATATTATTGATCGAAACCACTCTGAAACCTCATAAGGTCTTATAAAATGAGGTGACAACTTACCATGCCGCCTAAACCATCGATTCCCCAATATGGTGAGAATATGAAAGAATACCAAATACTTAACCTAGAAAACTATTGTTCATAGAGTATTTTCATCATATGATTTCCTATTAAACTATAAAACATCCAGTTGATTCTTCATCATTTGATCATGCTCTGGAGTATCCTGAATGAGGCGAGTTCCATGTAATGAAACCTCTTCTACCTCCCACTAAAATAGTGGTTAACAGAATATCCTACCATGATGGGCCTCATAAAAAGCCATTTGAATCATCCCTTACAATTTTTTATTATATGAGAACTCATCTGCAGGTATATTTTTTTAACCTTCAAAACATAGGATACATTCAATATGCATGTCCTCTAACACATGTATTTTCCAATGGAATGCCCATTGGTCTAAGGGTGTTATATTGTACTCAAAAGTTTTTGTCTTCCTAATTCCTTCTAAAATCATATGCAGAACCAATAAGTGAAATTTGAATCTATATATGATAAATTATTCTATCATAATCCATGAATTAAAATAATCCCTCTGACATAGATCCATAAATAGAATACACCAAAAATGACTCCTACATATGTAAAAAGTGTGTGACCTCTTTGAGCCTATCAAACATCACACATACTGCATCATTACCTCAAGGGGTCCTATGTAATACAATCCCAAAATCCCTGGTGACATCATATCATTTCCACTCAATAAGGGGAAAAGGATGTATAATCCATTTTGGTTATGGTGTTCAAATTTCACCTACTAATAGGTGGAACACCAAGAATCAAAGCTGACAATCCCCCTTTTCATGTCAAGACACCAGTATTTGTGATGTATATAATCATACGTATTTACAAGATGATGGTGTAACACACATTTAGATGAATGAGAAACTTAAATCAATTCCCCTTGGTTGTCAGTAGAAGCCTAGACACATCAATAGATGCATGATACCTAATCCTCATCAATGATCCATCCTAGTAGTGGGTCCTCAACCAAAACACATTACAATAGAAATAGGACTTCAAGGGATAAAATTTGTGTCATTTTCACTCTTTATAAATGTTAATAGGTCACACATAAATCTATAATGATAGGATATTTTTTAATATTTGGTACCTATAAGTTCTTCTCATAAGATTGTTCCATCAACTATAACGAACTACTGGGCTCCATAACTGCATGTTTCTGATTCCCCCATCTCAATTAATCTACTCTTTATTTTCCATTCCTAGGAATATATAAAATATAAAAATTTATTTACTATAGGTATTCAACCCACCATCACTTACTAAGGTTCAAACTATTCTGTGTAAAGATATACATGATTATTTCTTTATATGTATACACCAAAAAAATTTCTCCCAATAAATAATTCCTCTAACAATGAAAGGAATGAAAAATTGCTTCTAGTTCATGCCCCTGGGTCATGTAATTCATCTCATGTAGCCTCAACAGATTATAATAGTAAGCCACAAATCTATCTCCCGGAATCAGAACATCCCCTAGCCTGATCTCATATGCATCCCAATAAACTATGTATATTGTTCCCAACTCTAGAATAACTAGGATAAGTGTTGATTTCATTTTAACCTATAGATCCTAAAAGGTAAACTGACATTCTATATACCGTGTGAACATTACACCCTTCTTGGTTAATCATGTGTGTGGATATAAAAGACATTATAAATCATGAATTAAGTTCTTGTAACATCCAACCATCATCGAGAAACTCTGAATGTAAATGAACTTATTGGGATGTTTCCAAGAAACTATGGAACTAACCTTATCTAGGTCAACATATACTAATTAATCTAAAACAACTTGACCTAGTAAGTGAACCTTGTTGTTGATAAATTTTAATTTTATATTCTTTTCATACATTTGGTGATCACTTTTTGTATTCGGTATATTCTCAATATGTTTGACATAGTTCTGTAATGTTTTTAGTATATACCAAGGTATCATCCATGAATAACACCATGAATGAATCCTTAGACAAGTAAAAAACCGGATTCATAAAATCTATAAAAATAGAGGGTGTTCTCATGAAACAGAATGGTATAAAAAGATACTCATAAAGTCTATATTTGATCCAAAATTTTGAACATGGTATATTCAAAGTTCTAAAATGATCTTGGTGATAACCTTACCGCAAATAAATCTTGTCTAAGACTAGATATCCTTAGATTTTATCAAAGAGGTTGTCTATTTGAAGAAAAAGATACTAATTCCCTACACTAATATGTGTCAATTGTTATTTATATATAAAAATAAAGAGGTTCCCATCTCCCTACTTGATGAAAAATATGGGTTAACACTTAGTTGGAGTAATTGGTCATACAATACCCATAGCTTCCAATTCCTCTATCCAACTATTGATATCTTAAAACTCAGTGGTATCCATGCTATAAAAAGGAATGGAAAATGGTGAATCTCCTAGAAATAGATCAATTTAAACCTCATCCTCTTTCTCATGAGGTAATCCATAAAATTAATTTGAGGAGACATACATAGAAATATCATCCATAGTATAGAAATTGACCAAACATGTTCTATGATCATCCAAATAAAGGCTATAAATCTTTACAATCACTCTGCCCAACCAATGATTCTTTATTTTATCTCTACTTTCTCAGACATCCATTCTTCTATGTGAATATATCTATCACCCTATGGTGATGTGAAAGATGATCAATGATGTTATAAATTGATATATGTTTAGTGACGAACTAACTAGTCCATTCCGAGAGTGACCTCAAATCATATCATCTTATGAGTGAATAAATCCCATAATAATGGATAGATTCATACTTCGTGCTGAAATTACTTGATCTAGAGTACACTCTCCCATCATATACCCAATGGAGTTTCAATTTTCATAACAAAAAAATAAATATTGAATTTAATCCTATGTATTTTCACAAATTATATAGATATAATGGTTGGTGATGCACTTGTATTAAACAAAACAAATTCCAAGGTAAATTCTACTAAAATTATTGCTCAAAAATAGAAGGATAAATAATTGGATCACCTGGTATATGATACACAAAATAAATATGCTCTAATTTCTGTCCCAATAATATAACCTTACTACAACATGTATTCTTGCCCTGATGTTGTTATACCACAAGTGTCTGGCTCACTCATCCATGACTACCCCCTTGGATTGATTGTTCTGTATCACTGTAGATCCAGTTTTTGAAGTGGAGATTCTGATCCCACACCAGTACTCGGATTTGGTATAGATCCTCCCTCATTATCTACTAGAGTAATGGTTCTTCCAAAAAAACTACAAATGGTACATCATTCCATTGGATCATTAATCAATCGGGGTCATCTCACACTGATGTTTTATATTCCCATGAATTCCAAACTCTTGAAAACTATAAAAATTACATCATGTGTACATTGAGTAGTACATACATTATGAGAGGTCCCAAAGTGATCATTTAATCCACCAAATACTAACCCATTCAGTTGAAATGCTGGTCCACTATAATCCTTACCTCCATATTCTCTAGGTTATGTTTGATAATAAGAGTATGGTTTACTATTGTAGCTGTGGTAGTAAACCGAAAGACATTCACCAGATATCGGATAGGATACTTGATCTCATACTCAAATCATCTTTATCTATATCAATCATAAGGCATATAGATAGGCACAATGAAATAAATATCTATGAATCAAGATAATTAAACCATCACAGACATAGTTCCCACCTCATAGTTCATAAATGCCCTGGTTCAATCATCCCTGAAAATCTTGATGAATTGGTACTCAGAAAATAATGATTGTAAATCCCTCCATATCATTTTTTGATGCTGATCTCTAGGGGATTTATTATCCCAAAAATGGTTTTTAGATACATGAATCATATACATCATGAGCATGAACATTATTTATGGAGGATTTTCTAGATTCTCGATGACTGATATGATGGTATCAATCCATCGCTCTGTGGACTAGGAGCCTCCATCCCTCATGAATGTAGGTGGATGCTTCTACTGAAACTCTCACATCAACTCTTCCATTGAATAAGAAGGTCATAGAGCTCCCTTTATGATCTCCATAAGTCTCACGAATCCCTCTCAAAAATAGTAATCACCACCCATGTCAAAAACAATTATAGGTGTTGTAGGATTCACTACTGGTGGGATCACTGGTGGCGTAGGGACCATTAAAACTATAGCATGGTCATCACCAACCTTCTAGCACACAACTATTTTATTTCAAAGAATCATAGCTTTATAAATTCCATGAACATGGCACATATAAGATTTTATAACAATAGACATCATATATTAGATAAGGTCATGTGTTATTTTTCATATATCTAATTAAAACCCCTCTATTTTATCCTAAAAATAGGTCTAGGTGAAGTATTTGACCATATAGAGTCACAAGGGGTAATTACTATTGCCCACTTGTATGTTCGGATCTAGGTCAAGTTATATTATTTATTTAGGGGTCTGAGTGTATGAAATTTTAATTGAAAATTATAGAGAGAAACACCCTTTAATTTAAATATAGAATCCCCATTTAATGGTTACTGTATTTGAATTAATATTTTTTAGTTATACATTTATATCCTTGATTAGTTAAATGAATTATCAATTATATTGTATAGAAATAAATTCTTTATAAATTATAATTGGATGTTCATGTCAGCAATCCAGAACTTTAAATCTATTAACAGTACGTAATACGTCATATATAATGATTTCACTAAATGAATCACCATAATCTATTTATTGAGGTACATGCACTCTTTAAATTGAAATTACCATTCCTATATTAAAATCATATAATGTTTCATTATTTGTAACCAAAATTGAATAACACAAGCTTGTGATAACTGGTTAATTAAAGTGACATTATAAAAGTATACTAGAAATAACAATTTATATTGATTAAGAAATTTTAATAACGAATTATTCATTCTACTTTTTCTATAGAAATGTTGGTTGCATAATAGATGTATCACTCAATCAATTTTCAATAAGTATCATCCATCAAATAGTGAAACCTACATGGCATATAATATGCATGGTATGTGAATCTATATGTATCATATAATTATGCATGAATGAAGCTTCCTTAACATACCATTATGAGGATAATGTATAATCAATAATAATAATAATAAGTACACCACACCTCATATTCATCATCAAATGGAAAAATCATTGCAACCGTAATAGGCATAATCCAAAACATTATGACCCATCCCATGTAATTTGGAATTTTTATTATACATGGATTATATAACCCCACAAATAGGCTCAATACCAAATTATGACATATCCTAGTCTACTTTATTCCCACCCAAATTAGTAATAATGGTGAAAAAACCTATGATACAATTTTTTAATTTCTCAAACCCATTCCACTCATAATAAATGAACCTGGTTGATCACTTATCCTTAGGAAATCCTTCCCTATACACTAGAGACTACTGAATAGTAGAAAGGGTACAGGGTGTTATAGTGGGGAGGCTATACCCTAATGATCAAAGTAGTAGTGTGGTGATAATAAATTAATAAATATTCGAATCATTATAATGAACAATAGGTAATTATAATTAAATCATCCAAAAAATAGTGATCATCAAGCTAGATATGGTCTTATACTCAAAATGATGAGTATGCCATGGAGGTATAAAAAATGAAGTAATACATGGTATCATGCACACATACATACAATACATGGATAAAAAAGTAAAAAATCCCAAAAGGATTTCTCAAGTAATATCACAATCCATGGATCATTCCCATGGTCCCAAACTCATGTGCCTTAATTCAATCAGGCATCAATGACTAGGTTCTTTACCTTGTCCCTACCTTCAACAAATTATTCTCTCCAAGTACCTATCTATATACTGAAAATTGTGTCATTTAAACTCAATAGGAATCCATGAATGGTGTCTATAAAAACTACAAAATGTGTATAAAAACATTAACAATGTTCTGGTAGAACTGATAATGATATAATATGAATGATTGACATAAATAAGTCTATAAACATGTTTGTAAAAATGATCAGGCTATAAATGTTATTTAATAAAAAATAAAAATATATTGTGAAATTAACCCTAAGATTTTCCATACTCAATTTATATAAAAAGTATCATACCTATATGGGCTAGGTCTCAAGTCTAATAACCAAGGTGACTTCCTTGAGGCCATGGAACTTCTCTGAGGTGAGATCAGAATATTGTAGGCCTACCATGGCTATTAAACCATGGTTCATGTCCTATTAATCCTAATTTAAAAATATATAAATGTCTATCTTGGACATTTTTCCTATACATAGATCCCCTTATTGGATCCATACAATAATAAAGATCAGTTTCATACCATTAATCAATACTGGCACCATATCGTAATATCCAGAAAAAATTGGTAATATAAAAGTTAGATCTATGTTAGTTTACATAGAAATTTATAATCATACATTTCATTAAAATAACATTATTTAGTCTATTAATTAACTCGTCTAATTTTACATAAGGATTCAAAATGGGTGAAAATCTCACACACCAAAAAGGAAGGTCTATCTTAGTGATGTTTAATTAACCCACACTATAGGTTGTTTGGGCGGAGGTTGATAACCTTCAACTATGTCATTATGCTACTTGGTCTTCACAATTAGGGTTCATGAAATTACATTAAAAAATTGTTTAATTTTATGAGAAATTCTTTTAAGGTATACTGTATGGCACAACATGAATAATTTAATAATTGACAATAACTTAGATAAAAGGTATAGACCACTGCCTTATTGTGGTAGAGGATAACTTGACCAATATCAATCCTTGGTTTATTCAAAATCAAAAGAAACAAAACTTAATTGATGAATAACCTATAAATATTTTATAAGCCCCATAATGAATATATCACAATAAATGGAGATAGAAACCTGGAAAATAAGGTAACAAACTGAAGATATAACAGTTAGTTATCCAATATGATAGTCACAAATAGATTCAGTCATCAGATGGAGAAGAGAAATAAAATCCATGATTGATTCATGGTAAATACTCTAAAACTAGGAGGATCTTGTGTATAAATGACTAAATAAAACAAGGTTTAATTTTTTAATCAATGGAGGGAAAATAGTAAATTTATGCAACTTTAAGACGGTACCCATGTTTGTATCATAGTTGGCTAAACTGTGTGCCAACTAAGCACTATCCCGACCAAAATAGAGACACCACTCACATAGATATGAATAATTTATTTGTAGAACTATGCTCCAACCATGGTGGGTTACTTCCTATGTGGAACTAATGGTAGAGGAAAGATGCACGGTTTGGAATACCATGTGTAGCCCATGTGGGTACCCTCTACAATAGGTATGAAATTTTCTTCCTAGCCTTGCGAAATCCCTTACAATATTTATCAAACAATACTCCCTTATATATGGGACACATGGTTGATATGACCCATTACTAATAACCATCCTCCATCCATTCCCCTCATTTGTATTCTCCAAAATTTAGTGATCTGGGCTCCGAATAGGACCTAGATTCCCCTAACAACTTCCTTAAACATTTAGTCCCATTTTCATGAATAAAAATAATGATTATTGTTAATGTTTAATAGTTTTGAACCATTAGAAAAAATTGGGTTGTTACATAAATATTATTGGTGTATTCGATCTGGAGTTCCAAAGATAATGTTAATGAAAAATCATTCAAACTACATGGAATCTCAATCATACTTGTGCATCAATTTTCACATTTAAAAATATTAGTGCATCCAAATATGAATCCATTTTGTTATTGGATCCATAAATATGTGGAATAATACTCTGAAGAATAAAAATAATACCACTTCAACCATATGGTGGGATAAATGATATGATATATCTAGAAAAGTAAAATTGATTGAAGTTATGAGTATATCTATATATTTTGACAATTTCTTGCATTCTACAACTCCAATACTAGAAAATTTTCATAGGCATAAATTCAAGAGGTATTATAACAAATATTATCTACTTTCATTGTGTAGATAATTTCTTTTACTTATCAAAATATGAGTCACAATTAGTATTCTAAAATCTAGGTGAAAAAATCACTACCAGCCATTGCCTATAAATTTGCAGCCTTGGTGCCTCATTTTAATGTTTACACTAGGGATTGATACTCTAAAATTTTGAACATATAAATGGTTTTTATAATAATTTTAGAGTTTTTGGATCTCTATAACATTATAAGGAGATATATAATGATGAATTGGATTCATATGAGATACCTCCTTTTTTTAGGGAAAGATAGATTGTGGGACATCATTGTGATATAGAAACATGATTGGAAAATGAGATTTGAAAAACATTTTAACAATTAAATTACTTTATTTTGTTAGTAATATTTTTATTTTAGTTATATTATAACATGTTTTTATTTTAAAGATTTTTTTGTATGATTGAATGGAATTTTTTTCATTTCATAATTGATGCATTGATATTTTTCGTAGGAATATTATGTTGTTTCCATTAGACAGCATAACAGTCGTTTTTATCATACACATACATGAGATATTAGTCTTCATTGGAAAACATCACACAATAAATAATATTATAACAATTACAATCTTATTGTTGTGTCAGAGGTTGGATCTAGGTGAACTATTCTAAAGGGAAAGGAGTGGAATCAAGATCTTAGTTACCCTCTATAAGAGAACCTCATTAAAAATGTAATTTTCATAACTTGAACATAATATTTTTTGGAGTGAACTTGTAATGATCTTCTAATTATAATTATTTCAAAATCCACTTCATTTCATATAATCTATGATTTCTTTTTCTTTCTATTGATTTGAAAATCCACCCTAGTTTTTTAAAGAACATATGAAAATTTCACACTATAATACATTCAATCAACCTTGTGAGAGAAACTAGGGTTATTTTATTATATAAATCATCTTTAATTAAATTCACCTGACATGGTTATTAATTAACCCCATGGGAAATTAGAATTTCTGAATATGTGTTATATGCTAACCTTGTGTGAAATTTTTAACAACGACTATGTTTTCTTTTCTAACACAATATTTTTGGACCTTTTTTCCCTAGCATTTTTGGGAGGGGAAACTACCCATGTAACTCCCCATAACCTAAACACAAAGGTCAAGATGAAAAATTGGTGTACTGATCTATAATCTTGAACATATTAAATCAGGAACCGCATATCTCATTATGATCCTTCCAATAAACTCTTATGATAATATAAAGGGAGAATACCAAAGACTCAGTGAAAAAATATTGAAACTAAATCATTAAATTTCCCAGGTAAACTACATACCATATCACCAAACACTCACTCTTCAAATCTAAATAAAAGTAAAATATGTTAAATATATAAAATATATCAAAGTATGTACCTCGCACCCCCTTACCCACTGATTAAGTCACCCTCCCAATCCTATGGAAAAAATCATGGTTCTCACATCCCTTCCATATTCAGATATCATAATCACATATAACATCAGATCCATATCCACATGATCATATCTACATATGAACACCACATCACATCCACATAACCACATCCATATAACCATATCCAAATATGTATATCCACATCACTTCCATAAACCCACATTCTCATGCCACATCATATTAACATATTCAAAATTACATACCAATTCCATGTACAACATCACCACACTACCTCTAAAATAAATTTCAATAGAGGGTGAGTACTTATTCATTTGTATCACCCACATCCTAGATATTAGGGATACACCACATTATTCCTCCCTATAAGTACCCATTTTGGGTCAAAAATGAAGAGATGGGTGACTCTTTAATCCTTAATCAAATAGACCATGGGTTGGTGACTTGCACTATGGATATAAAACCTAAAATAGAATGAATTACACTTAATAGTCTCTGGAATATTGTATATGCCCCAATTATTAAAAAAATTCAAAAATATTAAATGAAAATAACCCCACAATACATTTCAAGTGATAAAATATAATAATATCCAAAATATAAACAGTACCAAAAGAAATACTATGGAAATAACTATGTAACAACTCTATCATGTTAAATAATAGTTCCCATATAGTCACTAAAACAATCTTGGATTGCACAAAAACTATATATATATATATATATTTATATATATATATATTGGGTGAGATGAATATGTATAATCTATGAGATCATACCAAAGGTAACTCATAAAAATGAGAGATGAGAATACTAGATCTCCCTTAAATGAAAAATAGAACTAACATGCACCTAAACAAGTCATATAATCAAATGAAACATCTCCAAAGATCACTCTTCACGTAATTTATCCTTACAATAAGATAATATCAATTGAAAATAAACCATTTCACCCAAAAACTATTTCCCCAATGGGTTTTCCCTCTCACATCCCAACATTTGACATACTGTGCTCCCATCCCTTCCATGTATACCCAACTAACATATAGATTCAAGGTTTTAAGGTATCATGAATATGAATGAAATCATTCATTCTCCCAATTCCTACCATAAATTACCCCCATAACACAACACATTATATACTTCCAAAAATTGGAAATCCTTATTCTTTAGGAATCGCCATCAACTATGTCATCACAACTAGGGATCGCTGCAAAAATAAATTTTTACTATGAATTTTCACTAACTAGACATCATCACTAGGAATTTCCACCAACTGATCTATCATTACTAAGAATCACCACCAACTATACATCATAATTATGAATCACCACCAAATAGATATCATCGCTAGGAATTGCCACCAACTTAACCATCATCACTATGCACCTCATCTGAAATAGAGAGTGGAGGAGAGGGGGTACTCATCCATCCTCAACCACTAACCTGAATGTTTTAGAAAACACCTAGAACCCAAAACATTTGGGAATTGGTAATGATAACCAAATTGGGTTGGGTACATTTTGAAATCACATGAAAATAGAAGGATATTGTTTATCAAAAATCCCAAAATATGGGTTCACGTTAAATATTTTTATCATAAAAAAAATACAAACATAACACCCCCACAACATCTTCAACATACTTTTTACACCACTAAAAGATACCCACCATAAAATACAGCCACACACAACCCTTATTTTTCTTCTTTAATCATGAATTCATCCAATTCATAATTTACAAATAACTAACCATGTTCCATTTATTTAAATTCTTTATTAATTATTTAATGATATACATTTTTCAATCATACCCTATATTAATTGTATCCATTAATCATTTATTCAAGTCATTCAGAACATCACTATCCATTATGAGTCATTAATCAATTGGCACATATTAAATTGTGTCCCATGATTATTTAATTCCAACTTAATTTATTCCTTTTCCATCATTCAAAAAGATATTCCATATCTACCAAGAAATTAAAATGAATCCATCACACTCTATCCATAACACATAACAACAACAATCCTCTACCATCCAGTAATACCTATTTATTCACACATTTCTTATCTTAACTAGTCACCACCGTCACAATAAAATACCACAAGATTCAAGAAAACAAAAAAATAATGTAAAATACAACTATAAATACATATTAATAGATTTTAGGTTCAAATATTTTAAAAATTAAATTAAATGATGGATTTAAAAATAATTATCCATCTATTGAATGGTGGATTTCCCATAAATCCAATTTTTACCCATATAAGGATCATAACCATATTCAAGTGAATAGAATTATCTGATTAGAGAATTAAATCAACAAAACATAGTAAGGGATCAGAAATCACAATATCCACAACCCTCACATCAAAACAGTTCTTAAAGTTAAATATAAGGAAAAAACAATTTCAAACCATTATTCCAGTAAACACATTTGAATTTATCCTTCCCCTTCAATTTCATTTGTTATAGTTGATTATGTTCTTCAAGTTAGTCCTTACCATCCACCTAAATAAACAAAAAAATACTAATTTTATGGGTGCACAAAAATAATAGGAGTGATCAGATCCCCAAGATTAATAAATGATTTATAAATAGTTGTATAGGATACATGAAATAAGATGATGATCGCAAGTCTATTATCCCATCAGGAGATACTCATCAACCTATAACATGATCTTCCCTATAATCTTACCACATCATCACCCAAACCAACCATTCCCACAACAAAAACATTATCCGTATGAATAATGTGAAAAAATAAGGATGTGAAGGGAAGTAAACCCACCCTATATGTCCATGGATAAATCCCATGATGTTGAGAATCATATCCACTAAAAAGGGATGAGAGGACACCTAAGGATTCGCCAATAATTCCAAATAATTAAGATAAAATTTACAAGAGTGATGAGTTTCAAGTAGGTTCTATAATTAATATTAAATATATTTTTAAATGGATCTTGGTGTGACACAAATAATCATTCCATATTTAATATGGTTTTTACTCAACCCAAAATTAAATATATGGTGTTCCACTATAATATAACTGGATCTAATGTCCCTTTGGAATCCATGTCATAATTAATATCTAGATCATATATACATAGGGTAAGGATATATAGAAACTCAAGAACAATGACACAAGTTCACTCAAATTAATAGAGACCCCAAAATTAGCCATATCATACCTCTATTACATGAAGGATTATGTTATTCTATAAAACTCCAATCTTCCGGGACACTACACCAAAAACATAATTTCATGAAACACTCCCCATAGATTTATCGTGGAATCAAAATAGGCATATCTAGGACACTATATAATTGTATATATTCATTTAACATCAAAAATTCCTTCTACCCATCACTATATCATAGCTCATCTATACATCGTATCAACCTCTCAGGAGTCAGACACACCAAAAACATCACCTCTCCTCCTCCACACTACAAGGACCCATGTTATGATATATCTAGGTATACCAATATATAATTATAAAATTATATTGACTATAATACTATCCTAACATATGAAAATTGATCAATAATAAAATTTAATTTCATAAACCTACCCTTATGCATGATCTCCTGTGGAATAACCCATCATCCATAGGTAAATCTAATCATCGGTTGAAATATCATCTCCAAATAATTCCAACACCTCCATCACCTCAAACCACACAATTTAATGGATACAAATATCTAGTTCAATAAAATAGATACCCCTTAAATTATTATCATCCCTATAAATAAAAAACAAACCTGTAAGGATGGGGAATAAGTAGGTAAATATCAAATAATTGTTCCACAAGATACCTCTCAAGAATATCATTATAGATAAATCATTTCCACTAACCAATTTAGTCTTGTAAGGGGATTAAAAGTATCAATTAAACAAATAACACTTCATGAATTACATTAGTGATAAAAAAGAATACAAATCAAGAAAAATAAAAATAACTCATGATGTTTTTGTCATATCAATGTCCCATTATGCCAAGTACTCTCTTCCAAACCACCATGCCTCTATATAACACTAACCAAGGGGATAAAACACTCACATGGAACTATTTATTGATGATCCTAGATCTAAACATACCTCTCCCTAAATGTCACATCATTATCCATATCCATCTCTCCCTAGTCAGTGACTTTGAAATAATTGTGAATATATTGATAAATATGGGACATGTTGAAGATGTTATGGATCCTACCCAATTATATTGGATGTTATATCCAATAAATAAACTATCTAATGTAATATATTGTCTTAAAATCCCCAAAACAATTGGAGAAAAATTTTCCTCACCCCAACCAAACCTTTATTTCCCCCATTTATGGGAAATAATAAAGTACACATGGTCTCCAGCCTCGAACTCTAGGGGTCTCCCCATACTATCATCATATACCTTATGGAAGTACAATTACACATTCATAAACTCATAAACCTTATAAATCCAATCCTTCATATAATATTTCTCATATGTGAAAAGGGACACTAATTCTTGATTTCATTGCTTAACACTTCATTTTATCCGCATATGGATATTCATGATTTGAATTTTGGATCAGAATCAAAAATGATTTTCCTCAGTACCCAATTGAGACTCACCACTTTATCTATATTTATATTTACTGGAATATCTATGGTACTTGACACCTGAATTTTTGGAGAATGAGACGAATTAATCATTTGGTCTACAATCCTCTAAATGGAATCATATCCTCACTATTCTAATGGTTACCATATAATAAAATCTATTTACATTCCCTACAAACTCCACAAGGAGGAATCCAAATGATTCACCAACCCTCTAGGGACATGGTGATTCACATTCAAATGTTACATATCAAACATCAATCCATAAAATCTACTACTGAACACTTCATCCTTGTACACCAATGTCACCTCTTTAGAAAACATTACATGTTAGCAATACCCAAACACACTACTATAGGTAATATGGGAAAATCACTAAGAAATCCCACTCACATGTTAATTATAACATACAGCCTTCCCGATAACAATATTCAATATTTACTATCTTATCATCACTAACATAGAGCATTGATATGACCAACATGGCCTTATATTACATCAACCTCGTATTCTCCCCAGGAGTACTCTTATACCAACCATAAATGAAATATTCTACCATAATGTAGTGTAAAAATAATCTACCATATGCCTCCCCTATTATAAGATAATAATACACTAAATTTTCTATCACTCCATGAATCCTTGAACTCTCAAACAACATCTCCTAAAAACATCCTCCTCTACATGATAGTCACAACATTAACCATTCCGGAGCTGTAAAAGTTATCATAATCCTAATCATGGAGAAACATTATCCCCCACTACTAATTTAGATTCATATACCACTGGGTGAGAATATACCTTATACATTTATCATCTATGAAGCCCACAAAATTCTCACGAATAAGTAAATGTTTCCACATATTTTTTGGAGAATAGTACCACCACAAAATCCTTGTTGTTGGGGGCATATTTACTCCCATGTAGATGTGTCTTTATGGAACCATAAGAGATCAGTTACATTTTTAGTATAACAAATAATCCTAAATCTAGATACGAATCATTAGAAAAAGATTTGACAATCTACCTCATTTGGTAACCAATTCAATAGGGCACTAAACAACCTCCATTTTAGGTACTCAAAGGCTTCTGGGAAGTGGTATATATAGATGAAGGCCTACACATTCATTGTGAAATCTATAAATGGGGATATATTCTAGGATAATTCATACAAAAATTCCAATATTATCCTTTAAGACCAATGAAGCCTCAACCCTAACCCTTATAATTGGGTATAACCCAAGAAATTATAGCCTTAATCATTGACGGATCAATGGACACACCCTATTAATACTACACATGTCCAAGGAATTAAACATCTCACATGAAAAAAAGTCATTTGAAAACATTACCATATAGTTAATGGTTTCAGAGAACCTACCAGATAGCTCTATGGTTTTTTTCATGCCTCCCCCCCCATGACTTTGAATATATCTAGATTACTTCAATGACCACAACTATCAACTAGTTTAGGAACTCAAAGAGCATAGAGATTATGAGACCCCAAAAAAAGTTTGTGTGTTCAAGACAATAAAATATATGACTATAAACATCATGTTTCCTTAACTGAAAAGTAATTCTTGAAGATATCTACCTATTTTATCACCATTTCATGATATTAAGATCATAAATCAATCTTCAAAAACATACTTCTATCCTTAATATATTTAAAATAACTTAAATTATAGAATGGTGGTAATAGTTATTGATTGTCACCTAGTTCAACCTTTGGTATTCCAAAAACAAACTTTGAATATGAAATACCGTTTTGAAAACAAAATTAGAGCACATTAATGAGGCACCCTAGGTCAAATGTGTCCCTTATGTTTCATATCATCAATCTGGATTCTCAACACCCATAACTCCATGGGTTCCATATGGAACATAACCATAAAAATAAAATAATCACCTGATTGTTACATTATCCAAAACTCAACATCATGTCAAAGGGGTGATGTCACAATATATTCGGGGAATACATATAGAATCTCCTTCAAAACACTGGTAACCTCCATTATCTATGCTTTTACTCATAAATGTAAAAACTATGACAGGATGTTCGATTCATTAATACCACCAATATAATAATTTGTCTCACTAATGAAAACCACTCACTACCCCCCCCCCCCCATAGACACACATACACACACATTAGAAAATTTCACTCTACTTCCAATGAAACAAATAACATCAAACATTTATTTCGTCTAATCCATGATAAGGATGAAATAATATAGGTTTATTTGTAATAAAAATAAATCAACCATTCAATGATGTTTCCCCATAATTAGTGTGTTCCCTTCATTCACATTAAACATCATATTTCAACATCCAACTAGTGTTTATAACATAAGGGTTACAAGAAGTCTATCCTACTATTGACCTAATGTGCAGACCAAATATGGTTCACAAAAGGAGTGTGAATATCTGAAATCAAACAACATAGAAACTAACTTATAAGATAAATTTATCATACATCATGAAACCTCTATCCCTGAAATAATTAGTTCTTTTATAGTATGAATTTATATATATCCAAATCCTCAACCTCATTATTGATGGCATCAATGAAAATAATCTAATCTGGGTCTCTAATGATGTTTTCTATCAAATAGCTAGCCTCTACCACATATATCTTCCCCTAGTGGGTTATAAAGATCCTGACCAAAAAATTTAAAATTAACAAGAAGTCCATACTTCTGAAATGTCCTCAAGAGAAATTACCCTCATTGTAGTTGAAAAGAGGCATATCCACCCGTACCATACTGACTTCTATGAGGTGATAGACACCAATTCCAATAGTGACAACAAACCCTAGAGGCATAAAATAATAAAATATAATCCATATTTGATTCTAGGAAATTATGGCCCCAGAATATCATGAAACATATTGGTGGGGTCATATCTATGTCATTCAAGACCTATACTTCTTTAACATATTTGATCCACTTCTTAGTGCTCTATATCTCAAAAAATTATGTTTACTTTCCTCCCAGGGCACTACTCCCTACTAACACATCTCCTAGATCAGATTAAACATTGTATTAACATTTATGTATATGGTAAGTGTAAATTGGTTGATTACATATCTTATTTTTGGAATAATCACCTCCTCAAGACTCAAATCCAAGACTCCTTGTCCAAAAAATGATCCAGAGAAAAAATAATATGGTTATGACTCTAATCATAATCTATCACATTATTATGTTCACCTTCTAAATGGAATAAATCTACCTCCTCCTCACATCCTTAGTTATTATTAATAATAAAGATGAATAAAAAACTACTTGAGTTCAACCCATGAAATATATACCTATTTTTGATTTCCAAGAAAGATCACCCACCATTAAAATATTTCCCCTCACATTTGGATGACTGAAAATTGTACACAATACTGATATATAGCCTAAATCAAATTGAATGAGATATCTTTCTCCATTAACAAGAACTCCACCTCCAAATTAGAGACTCTCCCCACTTAATTTTCTAAACTCTAAAGCTATAAATCAGAAGAGGCATTTTTTCACATTTAATCATCCTCAGTCAGATAGATCCTCCAAAAATTGACTGTAGTTACTTGTGAAACCTCTCCTCCAAGAACCACACATGGATGACTAGGGTCCATTTCTGGAAGGAAGCAGACTAATTCCTATATCTAGTAGCATGAAAATTATTTATATTCACATTATTTATTTTATTTCATAATTTAATGACAAGACCACATCCTATCACAATCACAAAAAAAACATGATGCATATACCTCTCCCAGGATTTTACCTCACATCAATAATTACAACACTAATAATTTTCAAAAAGGCTAATGGAATTGCATTAGTTAATAGTAAACCTAAAAATTTGGGGTCTTAGTCAGTATCCCATGATTATGTCATGAGAAAAGTTCAACTCGCACTATTTTCCTACCATACTATTAAATCCACAAATGTTCCCAACCCCAATACTCAAGCTAAATCTTAAATAAATCTATAAAACCACTCTATCCTGACCCCCCCACCCTAGTACCTATGATTGGATCGAAATGAAGATTTTGGGTGACCCCAACACCCACCTTCAACAGGCCTTGTGCTGGAGAATATCAACAAGGGTATAAACCACAAAATGGAAGGTATTTCCCACAATAATCCAAATAAAATGACAGAAAACCACAAATAAACACCGTATAAAAAATAAAAAAACATACTCATTCATTTTACATCAATTGATATAAATAGAATTATCCAAAATAAAAGTTGTATAGGGGAATTCATAAGGAAACAACTCCGAAACAGCTCCAAACTCCATGCAAGTAGTGCCCATCTCTGTCTCTAAAACTAAGGTAACCAAATTTTTTTCATATATAAAAATTACTTAATTTTAGATTAATATTCAAATTATTATATTATTATCCATACAATAAATGTAACTTTTTAATGTCTTTATAGAGTAAATATACAATATTCTTATTTTATGATTGATCATTAACATCTCTCACAAATATTTTATCATATAGTACTCTTCATATACATGCCCTCCTTAAAACCTATATTTATAACCTATGGAATTAAATCATAGAAAATGGTGGGATTTGATTCTTAGTAATATTAAACAAGTGAGATATCATTCAATTTTCATATGCAAGCATAAGATAATAACAAGGGTATGAGATTATGATCATAACATACAAAACTCACACCCACTTTCTCATGGATAATAATAATGATCCATGTCATAAAACATGATAAGTTGAAATAAATTAATCATAAAAGTGTTTAATAAGCATTAAAAATAACAATCCTTTATTTCAAATCAAATGAAAAAAATTTCATAATATTATGGAACCATCATAAATATATAAACCATTTCACATGTTAGTGTTAACAATTGAGACCATAAAATCATTATGGATCAATAATAAATACGTGTTTCCCATGTCATAATAGATCAGATATCATCACATACTTTCCATAAAGGATTAGGAATCCCATCATGATTCCCTTAGTGGATAAGGCACAACAACTTGTTTCTGAAAATTATATTATGTGATGTAAAAAATTACATAATGAATCAGAGGTATATATAATCCCCCCATCACATATTTAAAATGATAATTTCTTTTATAAAAGAGCATAAAATATTTCTCAAATAATTATATAATTACCTATGTAAACAAAAAGGGTTTTATAAACACTATATAAATTCATCATAGCCTAAATGATGGAAAATAAAGGGGTTCTGTAAACATCTTATCATAATAATCATAAACCTTCCAAAGAAATAATAAGGCTGGTATAATTTGATCATATACCTAGTAAATAATAATTGACATCAAGGATGTTATTATATATGAAAATTACATTAAAATATCACTTCAGTATTTCATAAGGAAAATACAATTATCATTTTAAAATAAATTCTTTAATGTGTAAAAATGTATAATTTATTATGGGAAAAAATTTGTTGAAAAAAATCAATTAAAATAATAAAGGAAACTTCAAATATTATATATCTCATGATTATTGGATATTTGGTTCATGTTTTCTAAGCTAAATCAAAGATTCATAGTATGTTTTTGGTAAAAAATCAAAAATACATCATTGAGAAAACAAAAAGAATATTAATTTAAATTTTGTTATAAAATTTAAAACCAAAACTAGGGTAAAAAAAATTAACCAATAATTGTGTAATATTAAAAACGTTTGTATAGAAATTTTAAAATAAATATGGAAATATAAGAAAATTATTCTCAGTTGAAATGAAAACAAAATTAGTTTTCCATTAAAACATTATTTTAGTCTCTTCAGTATGTAAACAGATTAATATGAAAGGAAAATAATTATTTTCCGAAATTAAATTGAATAAAATAAAAATTAAATTTCTTTATCATATATGGATTATATAATTTATTCAATGTAAAACAAATCATAAATAATCCCAATTAATATGAGATTGAAATATAAATCCCTTACCTCAAGTCTCTTCTTTATTCATATCCATTAAAAATTCATTTATAATAAATATAAGATTAGTATAAATGTATTAAATAATCCAAATCATGTATATAATACCATAATATTATATACCAGTAGAATCTGATGATCAGTTTATTAAAAATTTGTTATTAAAATTAGTATTCTGAGTGATATGACATCATTTCTCATGCCTGTTAACATTTTTAGTCCTAGTATTTATAATTTGATGGTGGTTTAAATATATAGATAATGCTGATAATGATATAAATATAATATATATTCATTAAATATATATATATATATTAATCCATAAAAGATAAAGATATAAAAATGATTTACATAGTTCATGGAGAGGGTAGGTAGTTTATATGCATGAACATTGTTTTAACTTTTAAAAGGATGGAATGAAAGAAATTTTTTTAACAAGTCGCCTTTATAGAATAACTAAAATAAAATATATACCTTATATAATAATTAAATTTACCCTCATTGGCATCCATGTAAAATAGAAGCAAAAAAATCACATCACTTCATTACGGTGGTTGTCCACGTTTATCCACCAGCGACTTTATAATTTTTTTATGGATGTGAAGTAGGTGGATTATGATTGTTCCATACTCCTAAAAATAATTAAGTATATTGAGGATAATTATTTCATAATTTTTTAATGGAAACAAGATATTTGATTATTTATAAGATGAAATAAATTGAAAGATTTTGGATAAGATGATTACCTATTCTTTGGTAGGCCTCCTTTAGATTCCTTTTTAAGGACCCTTGGAATAGCCTTTTAAGATGATTATAACCTATAATTATATATTATTTAAGTTTATAAGATAAATATGTACTTCTTGGGTGAACTAGAAAACTAAAAATGTGTTATTAATGGATGAGAAGAATTTCCCTTTATAAGTTATGGTAGGGGAACTCTTAGAATTATATAAACTATTAAAGTAATATAAATTAATTTTCTTATTAACATGGATCCACATTGTTATAATTAAAATTTATTGTGAGTATAAGTTTCATGAACCAAGATGGTTCTCCAGCAAACTGATTCCTGACCTTGTTCGTGTTAAGGCCTGAGGGGCGCTCCCAATCCCCACAAGTTGGCACAAGTGCCCAGGTATCAAAAAAATTTGGGAACGATTTACCTGAATAAATAAATTTAAAACAAGAAGTAAGATGAATAAATCAAAACTAAAATCAGACAACCAAATGGGCCCTCACACTATATTTAGATTTAAAGTTTACAACGTGAACTAAAAACCCCAATAGAAACTACAAAAAATGAAAACCAAATCTCTAACTCAAACCCCCATGTAACATAAGGAGTCACATCCCCAAGCCACCACCACCAACATGGATGAGGAAAAACACTACCACTCATACCATCAATTCTATGCACAATGCCTAAACCAGTAATACAGAAGAAACAGGATCCAAATATACCTAAGGGTGTATGTAGGGTGTGATCCAAGATCCCATTAGGATTCCAATGATAAAAAGGTTCCACACACAATTATTAAAATGAAAATACATTTGTATTTTTAATTAAATAAAAGAATTAAATTCTTGAACAATTTTTAGTTAAATGAGTTTAAAAAATTATTTCAAATGGAAGAAATTAAATTAAAACACACAAACTTAATTCTTTAAAATAACCAATGTATCACACCGATGAGAGAAAATTATCAAAGGAATACCAAATACGAGAGGGGCCTCGTGGGTGTTAGCTAGCTTAGGACACAAGATCATTGTTTCTTAGTGAAATGTGTATTAGAAACCACAACCCTCAATAATCGTGGAATAAATACCACAACCCTCATTCACTGTGGCATAGAAACCACAACCCTTATTAAAACGTGTCTTAGAAACCATGACCCTCTGTCATTTATATGTTCAATTAATGTTTAATCGTCAATCTTTCTAAGTGATATAGGGCCAAAGACACTCCTCGATCAGAATCCCATTAGTCTAGTCCACTCTTCTAGCTACCCAAGATTCCCACTTTATACTCAAACAAGTTTGCAGTTCAGGTAACATGTCATATTTATGAACTGAAAAAAAACAAGACACTATACATGCCAAAAACCACTAATTTCACTCCAATATACCATTTTGACAGAATACACAAACTAAATGTTTTTTGAAACTAAATATGTATTAAATATATAACCACATAAAACAATTATACGGATAATGAAAGCACTTTTATAGTCAAACAAACCATTAAAAAATTATTAAACGACATCAACATATGTTGTACGACTTTAAACTCTAAAAACCCTTACACAATTCAATCAAATCAAATTGTTCATCCTTAATAATTAGTTAAACAAAAATGTAGAATTTTTATTAATAAATTTTAAAGATCATAACACTACATTACACACAAAAATAACCCACAGTTAAAAAATGGACCATTTTATGGATAAGAAATTCATTAGAGAAATATATCAAACCATTTCATAACATGTGGTAAGAATTTAAACACCAAAATCCACTCATATATTAATTTAGGGAAAAGAACATACAGACTCTACACCAAAACACCATTCACTCCCTTTTTCACATCCTAACAAATAAACTTCGCATCATATGAAACACTAAAAAATAGTTTGACATGTGTTTTCACAGCATCAAAATACTCATATCATATAACCATACTAAAAACACATTAAAACATAATAAAACTCATGTAAAAATTAACTGCACACCAAAAAACCAACTAGAAAACATTATAATTAATTAGGTATGAAAATTAACATAAAAATTAATATTTATATGTAGAACAACCTAACTCTGTGTAGAGAATCACAAGATTTTGGTGCGAAACTGCCACCACATATAAAAAGCACCACAAACGACACAATTATAACCTAAAAACAAATCATCTAACCAACTACACCGTAATCAAACCAACTTTTATAGAAAACCCCTAATATGATAACCCAACAAAGTGGAAGAATGAAAAACTAGAGAAAAACTCACTTGTGGAAATAGTGAGGATGGACAACCGAGCATGGGAGAGGGCTGTCAGAGGTGCACCGCACCGGAAAAAATAGGCGGAAGGGAGGGTGGTTCCGGTATGAGTAGTGCAATGTAGTGGGGGCGATGCGGTTCGACGTCAGGCTGACAATGGTGCAGCTCAGGTGGTGTGAGGTGAGGTAGGGTGGTGCCGATCTGGTTAGTCAGAGGAGGTTGGAAGGTGCAACAGGATACTTTAAATGGAGTTTGTGCATGCTGGGGTCTTGATGGAAAGAGGAGGGGCACACAACGGTTGTCCGGAAGAGAGGAAGGGTGGCACGGTGCAAATGTTCAGATATAGAGGAGGTGGCGCAACATGGAGGTTCGGTGAGGAGGATGAGGATGGGTGGAGGCTAGGGATAGGAGGATGGGAAAACGGCTCGAACCAAGGGGAAACAGAGTCTGAACAAGCAGTGAGGGGAGAGCAAGAGAGGGAGAGAAGAAAAGAAAAAAAGAAAAAAAGAAAAATAGGAATAAATGGAAAATAAAGTAAAAATAAAATAAAAGGATAAAAACCCAATAAGTAATAATTAATTTGATAATAATAATAATAATAAAATATTAATAAAATCAACCATAATAATAATCATAATATTTAATAAGGTTGGAAATCGTGCACAATTGTGTGCACTATCACGTGCACGGTCTCACGCCTATGTAATAATACATTTAACAATATAATGTTTTCTTATTATGGTTGGTCACTATACATGGTCGTGCATATAGTTGTGCACCCATATAAGATCCCAAATTCTTTTAAATAGATCTGGTTCGAACTGCAGATCAAATGCGAGACCTGATATAATTAAAATAAAATAAAGTGTCAGTTTGAGGGTTGAAAATTATCCCCAACATGGAACTTTCTACCCCCAAAATGTACCTAAAGACTTGGTCAACCCAAAATTCCATGAAATAATGTGAAGACACTTTACACAAAACCTCAATTTCCCGAAGACCGAGAATTCAAAATTCCCATGACCTGAAATCCAAATATCTAAAAACCAAAATCACCAATAAAAATTACCAAAAACAAGGAATTCACCTCTAAACACAATTATAACATGGAAAACCACAACCCCTAACAGAGGGAACACTTGATCTAGTCAAGACCTCCAAGAAAAATTATCAAGAAACCCCCTACCCAATCAAAAAAATTTCCATGGTCAAGGTTGGTCTGAGATAAATCAAGGGGTTGTTACGCCAAGTACACATTGAAAATAGATAATTTTTTCATACTTCACCTTATGGTGCTCTCCCCACCATATTAGAGTTCCCTTAAAGCATTTATTCTCTAAAAAAATTACTTACAGGCATAGACAACCTATAAAACTGGCTTCACCCTCCATGTTCCCTAATTTTAACCAAACCAACACAATAGGGGATGTCGGTGAGACTCTCAGTGGGTCTCCCATCCATTTTAGAATTTTCATAATACCACGAAACCAACGGGGTCATTCCCTGCTTATTTTGAGTAATACGGACTAGAATATTCATCCTGAACCCACCAACACAGGGCGACATACATGGATAATTAATACACTGGCCAAATCATCACCACATGAGATGGGTTTGTTAGTGGAAACCATTAACATAGCTGAAAATTGGACAGGCATTCATCAACCCCATAGGACATGAGCATCTCTGAAATGGGTACAATTTCGATCCATAACCAACCATATGATGGTTCACATAGCACGCCCTCTATATTTACAGGAATACAAATTCTAAAAAAATCATTAAGTCCCAAGAGAAATGCCCAAAATTAAGACCATAGTAAGGGGACATGGGCTGCATGCCCCTGAAAACAAAAATTAAGCCATCAAAGATGATACCTCAACAGGTAAATTTAATTTGTCTCCATCTCATCACGGTGGACTTAAGTCGGACCAATCCCATACCATGTATAATGAGATTTTACTCCACATAAGCTTCACCCCAAGACCGATGGATGGGGACCTGATGTATACAGCATCTACCACCTCATAGTTATAAGGTGGCCACCTTTGACTAGAACTTCCTCTTCTGGAAAAGAAATCTCCATACTTCTCCTCGTGTTCCAAGTTCCCACTCTATCAACATACAAATTGAGAATTGCAGCAAATAACATAGCGTGCCCAACTAACCACATTAGATATAGAATATTGAGTTCCAGTCAAACACGCGACACAAACTAATGGAAGGGGAACTCCAAGAACAGGTCCCTTTGGTTTGCACGCCTCATCAGATGATGAACCTACACATACCACAATATGAACAATACCAACTACTATTATGATCTTTAAACTGATTGTTCCACACAACCTCTGGGCAACATGAAACTAGATCACCAAAAATGTAAACACACCTCCTAAACCACCTTTTGACTGGTCAAGCACCTATGAGATCTGCCACTTTCCCTCGCCTTCACTTTATTAGGTACAACGGTTGTACAAATCTAGTCTTGAGGATCACTCAAGACATCCCTATCCGCAATGAATATAGAAAAATACCCATTTAATGGTCTAGTACCACTCCACCATACTTACACGAGACTACTTAAACAAACAAAACTTTTGGAGTTCCTCCAAAACCAGAGACACTTACAAATTTCCTAAATCACTCAATGAAATTCAACTAACCTCGATATATAAAAATAGTCTACACAACTGATAAAAACCCAACTCAGCCACTCCACTGGTAGTCTGGGATAATCCAAGAACTGAGAGACATGTTAGAAATCCATGGTATCTTTTTAGGGGGCATATCCCGAACAAGAAACATAAGACTAGCCTTCCACAAAACCAAGCAACTAACTAAACTACATCCATATTATAGACAAACTTAAAACAGTTCCAATTTAAAACACCAGTTCATTCTTAATGAAAAATATTCTCTTGAAAAAGAATCACAGTTCAAAAAATACCAATGACTCTTTTAATCCCATTGCTTTCACTCTGGGCTAAAAACATTTTCCAATTTACAAAACCAATTAAGCACAAAAACCCATTTTAGATAAACACCGACTTTACAGTTAACCCGAAGAATCCTTAGAAGTCAATCAATCACCACAAATATTCCATGATTCCTTTCTTTTATTCATTTTCATGCCACTCAGGAACCCATCCATACAATCCCCCATCATTCCATTAATCACATCAACATAAACACTTGAGCACCCATATGAATACTACTAGACCAAAACAATGTTCTTCCGCTTTCAAAACATTACATTCCGAATATTCTAGAAATAATTTTTTTTTTCCAATACCATTTTAAAAATTCATGAAAAAAATTTAAAAATAATTTCCTTTTCCAAAATAACTCACTTCTTTTTCAAAAAACCCAATACATTCTATTAGAAATTCAATTTCAACAAATCGAACACAAAAATTCCAAAAACAATGTCCAAGAGAAATGCACCCCAAAAACATGCTAATCTCACTCAAAGATAAAATAAGAGCAACCCCAAAGTCCTATTTCCTTTTAAAAACCACTTCCTGCAATCCCAAAACTGAAGCAAGACATCAAAAACACTAAATGATTTAGATGAAGGGCTAGTGTTACTGTCTAACCCATCTACATGGTTTAGCCGAAAATTCCCTAGGCAAGCATAAACCACTAGGAGTGTTGAACCATACTCTCAGGTGTCACATGGGTCGCTACTCCTTTTGATACCATGATTTGTATTGGTTTACTAATACTTTCATCCCCCATCCGTATAGACCCTAGAGAAAAACATAAATCCTATACTACACCTGGTTAATAGAGGATTAGAACAAGTAATATTTTGCAACGGTCTTCCCGCACCTACCCCTTGAGTACCGACAATCTTATCCCCAATATATGTGACACCCCAAATAATAAGAAAGAAAACCTCTTTTGATACAATTTTTTCATGAACCAACTTGGTTCGCCATCGAATAAATGCCCAAACTATTGTGTGGTAAGGCCTGAGGGGCATTCCCAATCCCCATGGGCTGGCACAAGTGCCCTAGTATCAAAAATAAAACAGGGGACCAATTTACAGGAATAAATAAATATAAAACAAATAGAAATATGTATAAATAAAAACAAAAATCAGACAACCAAACATTCACTTACACAAATATCAGATTTAAATTTTACAACTTGAACTAAAAACCCAAAAGGGACTACAACAAATGAAAACCAAAGCTCCAACTCAAACCTCCATGCAAAATAAGGAGTCAAATTCCAAAGCCACCACCCCCAACCTACATGAAAAAAAACCACTACCACCCAGACCATCAATTCTATGCACGATGCATCAACCTGGAATACAAAATAAATATGATCTACATACACCCAAAAGGGTATGTAGGGTGTTATCCAAGAGCCTAGTATGATTCCACCAAGAAAATGGTTTCACACATAATTATTATATGTGAAATACATTTTCAGTTTTAATTAAATAAATGAATTAAAATATTGAACAATGTTAAAGAAAACGAGTTTAGAAAAAAAATCAAATGGAACAACTTAAATTAAAAAACACACACTTACTTTTTTAGAATAATAAACATGTCAAACTAATGAGAGTAATGTAACAATGGAGCACCAAATATGGGAGAGGCCCCATGGGTTTTAGCTATCTGGGGTCCCTAGATCTTCATGTCTCGGTAAAATGTGTCTTAGAAACCACAACACTTAGTAAATGTGTCTTAGAAACCATGGACCTTAGTCACCGTGTCTTAGAAACCATGACCCTCTATAAAACATGTATTAGAAACCATGACCCTGAGTCATTCATATGTTCAGTTAGTGTTGCAGTCATCAATCCTCCTAAGAGAACAGGTCCAAAGCCACCGCTGCATCACTAGCCCACTATTCAAGCCCACCCTCTTAGATACTTGGTCTTCTCGCTTTGTAAGTTTAAATTTCATGTCACATGTCATATTTATGCACCCAAAGAAAAAAGACACTACAAATGAAAAAACGCACTACATTCGTGATAAAATTCCATTTTGAAAGAATACAAACACTAAAAATATTTCAAAACTAAATCGGCATTATTTACATAATGAATTAAAAGTACACCACAGTCAAAGAAGGCACCTTTATTGTAAAAAAACCATTAAAATAATTTTTTAAACAATTTCAACATATGTCTCATGACTTAATATATTTAAAACCTTTACAAAATTCAATCGAAATTTTTTTTTCATCATTCATAATTATTTAAATAAACATTTAGAAATTTTATAAATAAGTTTTAATGATCATAAATCCACTTTACACACCAAACCATCCCGCATTTTAAAAAAGGGACATTTCTAGGGTTAAACAAGCCGTCAAAAAAATTTAACAAACCATTTCAAAACACACTGCATGTCTTTAAACACCTAAAACCCACTCAAATATTTATTTATGAAAAAAAACATATAGATGCTACACCAAAAAACCATTCTCTCCTTTGCACATCCTAACAAATAAACTGCGCAAGTTATGAAACACTGGTAAATAGTTCGACATGAGTTTTCACAGCAACAACATACTAATTTCATATAAACAAACTAATAAACAAATTAAAACATACTCAACCTCAATAAAAAATTAAATGCACACCAAAAAAACTAAGTAGTAACCACATTAAATTATTTAAGTAAGAAAATGTAATTCATAATTAATACTCAATACTCATACGCCGAACCACCAACCTTGGTGTACAAAATCAGAAAATTTTGGTGTGAAATTTTTACCGCACACCAAATGCCTCAATAATGACATAATTAGAACCTAAAAACAAAACAACGGACCAAAAACAAAATAATCAAACCAATTTACGATGAAAAACCCTAATATGATAACCTTCCAAAGTGTATTAATGAACAACCAGTGAATGATGCACCTGCGGCAGTGGTGTGAATGGAATACCCGTCATGGGAGTGGGCTGCTGGAGGTGCGCTGCACCAGAAAATCAAGTCAGAAGTGAGGGGATGTTAGGGTACAAGTGGTGAAAGGAATTGGGGGAGATGGGGTTTGATGCGAGGAGGATGACAGGGTAGCTCGGGTGGTAAGAGGTGAAGCAGTTCGACGCTGGTCCAATTCGTCGGAGGAGGTTGGAAGTTGCTAGTGGAGACTCCAAGAAGAGGTCGTGTGTGTAGTTGTCCAATCAGAAAGAGGAGGGGCACACTGCAGTTTCCCTAAAGGTATTTTGGGTGGTGCATTGTGAATGTTAGGATACAAAAGATGCAGCATGGTCTGGAGGTTTGGAGAGTATAATGAGGAAGTGTGGCAGTTAGGTTTAGGAGGGGAAAACAAGACGAACTATGGGAAAGGAAGTCTGCGTGGTGAGATAGAGGAGAGCAAGAGAGGGAGAGAAGAAAAGAATAAAAGAACATAAAATAAGGAATAGAGGTAAAATAAAATAAATATAAAATAAAAGGATAAAAACCCAATAAGTAATTATGAATTTTATACTGATAATAAAAATAAAATAATAAAACAAACCATCATAATTATAAAATTATTAACTATGGTTGGACACTGTACTCAATCGCGTGCATGATCACGTGCATGGTCAGGAACCCATGTAATGATAAATTAAATAATAAAATGTTCTCTTATTAAGGTTGGGTGTTACACACTGTCGTGTGAATAGTCAATCACCCATATAAGATCCCAAATTTATTTTAAAGTAGAACTAGTTCAAACCACAGCTTAAAATTGAGACCCAAAATAATTAAAATAAAATAAAGCATTGAGTCAGGGTGTGAAAATAAGTGTAAATAGTAACATAAATGAAACAATGGATACGTTTTGGTTATTTTTTCATCCTTATCTCCCAATTCTTAACCTCTATTAACCTTTTGACAATTATCTTGATAACAGTTTGCTGACTCTTTAGGGGTCAAAAATGTTACAATAAAAGGTAAAGAGGTCCATATATAGACTATTTTTGATATTTAAAACCACATATCCTTCAAATTATTAAAGATAATATTTTTCTAAAAAATTTAATCATTTAGAAAAATATTTTTTATTATAAAAATATCATTATCATCATTTTTTGTAAATAAATGATATATTTTAATATAATATGTGGCTAACTCATTCAAAATGGAAAAATAATAAACATGTATTTTATTAAAAGGAATATATAGTCTTAATATAATCATCTAATAATATTTTACATGATTAAATAACATTTTGAATCTTATATATTTATTTAACCCTATAGTTAAACCATTTTAATCTTAACAGTGGTAATGACAATTTTAATATTAAAGGGTTATAATATTACTTATATGTTAAAAATGGATTATAAATTGAATAGGGATGTAATTTTAGAAAATTTATCATTCTATTATCCAACTATTTTTTTATTTTTAAATAATTTAATATAATATATTAAAAATAAAATATTATTAATGTCATTTTAAAAAATATTCACATAATTATACATTTAATATAACATGATATTAATTAAATTATAATGTAAACATTTCACACATATCTAGTATGATTTATTTTTTATTAAATAATACTAGGAAAGTTTCAGTCACCAAAAAAATTTAACATTTAGAGTTTTTATAATAATATACTTTCTTTTTTACTTCATCCAAAAGAAATATATGAGTGTTTTATATTCATTCAATGTAATAATTTCATCATTAAAATTTAGCATAATTTTTTTCATAAAAAATTAATTCATTTTTAAAATAATCATTTAAAATAGAACATAATCCATTTTTTCTATATAAAAAAATATTATTTATATTAAAAACAAGAAATATATGTTTCTAACATTATAATGTATTTAAATATTATAAATTTATAAACACAATACCAAGGTTAAAAGGTCATATTTACTAATTTTCAATGATTAATGATGAAATAGATTCATTAAATTAAAAAAATCCATGCATTTGAATCAATTTGAAGCCTTATCATATTAATATTATCCCTATTTAACCAACTTTACCTTAACAATGCTAATGAAAATTTAGTTTCGTTACTATTTATAATGACAATAAATAAAATGAAACTATTAACAAAAACTGAACCTACTCATTCTAAATAATGAATAAAATTTTCTATATTCAATTTATATAATTGGATGGATTTAATTTAATATTAATCTACCAAACATGATGAAAATGGGTTTTCAAAAAAATCCTCTTAAGTAAAAAAATGTTTCTATACAGAATTCATCCATAAAATTAATCTAATCAAAATAATTAAATTATTAATAATATAATAAAAATAATTATAATTTTAAAAATTAAAAAAATGTTTTACTTTGTAGATATTTGGAACGAAAAAATAATAAATTTTTTAATATAAATTTTCAATTTTAGGAATTTTTTTAAAATCAATCATTTCTAAAAATTAACCAAAATAATAACTCAAGGATAATTTTGAGATGATGATATCAAAATTTATTTTATTTTAATAAAATAATACTTCTAAAATTTAAAGAAATTAGTTATAATATTCTCTCATAAAAATCATCAAAACCTCATTTCAATGAAAATGTGTTTTTATGAATAAAATTACTTTCCAAAAATTGGGTGTTTATTTCCTACGAATTAATAAATACAATTTTCTTATTAGAGCATATATATATATATATATATATATATCATAATTTAGTTACTTATATTTATACATTAAAATATAATATCTATGATATAACACTCATAAAATAATGATATTTCATTTTTTGTTTAAGAATTATGTTGTGTATTATATACACTATCTATCATAGTATTATTTTAAAATCTCTAGTTGTTACATATTCGCACCATAAAAAATTGAATCCTATAATTTTGAGCATGTTATTATAAATCAATAGTTTGGAATTTGAAAATTATTTTATTGTAAACCAACATCATTAAAATGGTTAATCAAAATTCCTATTTAATAGATAGATATGGAGATGTGAAGGTCATCTAGAATAATACATAAATAGAATTCCAAATAAGAGAACATTAGTTGTAAGTCAAGTTATAGAGATAGGGTAAAAACTAATTCCCAAATAATTATATTTATTGAGAGAGAATATTGATCACAAAAAGGTGAATGATCATGAAAAATCTGAATAAACGGAAAACCATAAATCAATAAGGTGTGAAAAATACCATTGATTCCCTGAAAATGAATGTAATATGGAATAATTTTATTAAGATTATTTTCCTATATTTTAGTATTTTCTTTACCATCTGGATTAAAAACATAAGTAAATTTATTTTCTTGAAAATTAGAATATCATCACTTAATCAAACTCTTCCACAATTTCATCTCTTCCTCCAATGTATGAGTATTCAAGAAGAATTTTCATTAATGATGCATAAAAATCAACTTAATAATCCATAAAAGGATGTTAATATATTGATCTAGTAATTAAATATTAACCAATACTGAAATGGTTAGCACAAAAAAAAGATTATATAAAAAAATTATAAACCATTATATGATGAAATATTACATTTAAAACTAAAATTTCTATAATAATAACATAATTTCCATATACATCATTTTATAAATTACCCTACATAAAATATATCCTAAAAACATCAACGTTAATGAATGTTTTAACTATAAATGTGATCTCATGCCTTTCTTCATACATCCCCCAAAATGTAATATTTCTCTTCATAAATAACAATTCATGTTAAATCACATGTTAAACCTTTAGGTTACATACACCTCAAACCAATTAATTATTTCCCAAAATATGATTATTCACCATGATAAATCACTATATAATCATATAATGTAATGATCTTTGGTGAAATATCATGGATAAAATTAAGATTCTAATGAGATATATAATTATTCTCTTGATTATAAAACTATAGGAAAATATCACCTTATCAATGAATAACTTCTCAACCATCATGATTATTTATATCCATCTATCCAATATAGCATAATTAATTTAACCTTAAATAATATACTAACACAAATGAGTATGTAAACCCCAATAGTGAATTTTATCTAAAGCCCACAAAATGTTTCAAATGACCTGAAAGTCTCATTTCAGGAAACCTCAAAATGTATATCTATTCCCATGAAAACATGTTCAACCTTAATCTTATAATCCCATTGTTTTATCCATAAATTTTATGTTAACCCCACATGAAAACATATATGCTTATAAAAATTCATACAACATGTATTCCTCAAATAAAATAATACAATAATTGATATATTACATAAATTTAAAAATACAATAAAATTTATCAAAGATATCCTAAATCACTAAAAAAACTCATGGCTACCAATACTATCCCATTTGCTTCATCAATATAAATCATATTTTTAACCCAGATAAAAATTATTACCATATTACTAAATAACTTTTACGGGTTATCTATATCGTTCAACATATGTCTTTAAATCCATGAAAAAAAACTATTGTGTAATAAGAAAAAGGTGTTTCCTGATTCTTATATCTACAATATCTTGGTTATAACAGTTTTACAAAATAATTTTTGAATCCCAATGTATAAACATATTAATCCTTACACTAAAATAGATTCTAAAAAATAATTTATTTTGTGGTCTTGGAGTTAACCCTTGGATAAGGGAATTTCGGTAGAAAATACCAATATTCCCCAAACATAATAAATTTTACTATAAATTGAACCATATAAAAAAATCATTTCCCTCCCTCAATGTTTTCATATTTATTTGAAAATTAATTTCTCTAGTCCCTTATCCATCTCAAATTTTACATCTTCTAATTCCATTGAGACATTCTATCATGTTATTCTTCCCACATTCTCAATATATTGAAATTTGAATCTTCTATACTATATGGTCTTCAAGAAACACAATTTTTATATTATTAGGTATTTCATAGAACTCATTAATGTTTATATTTTTAATAATGTAACAAGATACTACATTACGGTTACTCAGATTGTTTTTCTTCTAGCATTTGTTTCATTTGGTTTCTCACAATGAATATCATTTCATTATCTATCAAATTATACACTAACTTGAATCCTCTCATTTCCATCCATTTAGTAAATCCAAAAAATATACCGTGAGAAAAAAATTCATAATGATGTGTCATTGAATCATGATATATATTTCAAAGTATATCTAAATCATAAAACCTCATTTTAAATATATGAAACCCTATGTTTCACTGAGGTCATCCTTGGTTATAATCTATTAAAATCCTTCATAATCGATAATAAGGAAAATGTGATATAACCTAAGAATATCGAAAAGTATTTTCAAACAAGATTCATAGTTAGGGAACAGTCTTGTGTACTAGAATGATGGTTGATATATAATTCAACCAACACCATTCAACATTGTTACCCCTAGATTCACATGCCTTGAAACCATCACTACCACAAAACAGGGCAAGGGAAGCGCTGCCCTTTATCAGTGCTAAACTAAAAGCACTAATAAAGGGGTATGCCTTTATCAGCAATATCTAAAAGCGCTGATAAATGATACATTTATCAGCGCTAAAAAAGAACTGATAAATGAATGTTTTATCATCGCTTTTATTTTAGAACTGATAAAACATACCTTTATCAGTGAATTTAACGAGCGCTGATAAAGGTTCCGTCGGTTTTTATTTAATAACCCTAACTGGCCATCCTCGCATGCACGCGGTCAAGCTCTCTTGGAAGCTGAACCAGGCCCCTCGTCGTCGCGCCCTCGTCCTCCTAGTCCTCCTTGTCCTCTTCCTTCCTTGTCCTCATCCTACTCCTTCTCCACCGCCTTCGCCGCCTCCACCACCGCCCCCGCTACCACGACCATCGCTGCCTCTTCCGCCTCCACCCCTGCTGCCACGACCATCGCCGCCTCTTCCAATGCCTCCGCCTCTACCGCCATCGCCGCCTTGCCGCTGCCACTGCCTCTGCCTCCGAAGCTGCCTCCGCCACCGCCGCTACCATTATTGATATTCATTTTCAGGCAAATTTTTTTTACTTCTTGAATTGAACGTGTGAAATCCTGATTTATGGTGTTATTGAAAGAGTCAATGGATTATTGATATTATTGAGTTCTTTATTTAATCATTGGACCTCAATAAACACCTATTGAATCTTTTTTCATGTGTTAGATGTTCTTGAACTCTTTTATGGACACCCCTTGAGTGTGCCCAGTAAAATTATCCCTTTAATTTCAAATTATTAACATCCCTGAACACCTATTTAGCTTATGTCAAAGATTTTAAATGAGGTTTCCCTTGATACAAGGGTATATAAATGGAATTGAAGACACATTATATGTGTTTGTCCTAGATTCTTAATGGAATTTACCATGTATGAAATTTCCATGTTGATTATGGCCCATTTTGAAGACCCTTTGAGCCTTATTAGTGAATTTTCCATTCTTGGTAAAATTGAATGTGTAATAATAATGAGGAGTGAATTTTACATGATGGATTTATTTTAATTTAATGATTTAATTAAATTAAATTAAATGATCTATAATGGGTTTAAAGGGAACACCATCTACTGCATGTTATATTGAATGATAATTGTGTATTTCATTTTTTTGAATGAAATTGTACATGGATAAATGGACATATGAGATGTTTTTCTTCATATTTTGTAATATAAATATGAATGTGAATAATTCCTTACTTATATAAATGGTCCTAATTAAATTTATGTATGGGAGGTAATTCCCCATAATAGTTAAAATTAAAATACACCTTTATAGAGGATAACATAAGATGGTAAGGTAATTGTTGAGAATATAAGAAAATCACACTCCCTTACATTGGGTGTTCAGTATAACATATCACACCACAAATAATAATAGGATGTTGGGATTTTTTCACCACACCAATTTATTAGAGTTATTACATGATGGCTTACTCCCCATCCTGAGTTCCATCTAGTTCACATTGTTCTATTCTTGATCACTATTATGGTTGGATTTATTTTCTCGAGGTATGTGATCCTTCGGATTCCTATTTGGATTTGTTTTCACCTATGGTTTGAGTAAAAATTAGTGATCAGATAGTGATTTCTATCAATAAATTTAAATTTATTTTCATGCATTGTCTTTTGGGGTTTGTGGGATGTGGTAAATGGTGTACTCGGTTTTACATTATTTTATTCTCATGGGATTCCCCTATTTAATGTTTTCTTTTCAGTTGGAAATATCCTCTGTTGTGCGCCTCTCCTCTGCCATGTACACACCTCTGGCGTGTTCTTAACGACACCTTCGCGGTGAGTCTTCTCTAGTTACTCATTGGTTTCCACTTTTTCTCATGTTATTACTGTTTGATATTGATGGTTATAATGTGAAATGTATGGGCTAAACGCCCTGCTGATAATCGTGGCCATTGGTGGTCCTTGTTTGCGCACTAAATTAATTGAATGTTGGTCGGTTCTTATTGAACATTGGAATATATAAATTGGTAATATACGTATACTTGACTTATCAATAAACACCCCAGGATGATAAAACTTCTATGATAACCCCTGAATTAACAAACAAAATTTAATAAGGGATGCTTTATAAAATCTAAAATTTTGATTGTTTGGTTTGTATGGTGTTGCAATTGAGGTGTCATTATTATAAAAGATTCATCCACCTAATGTGGTTTTCTAGGGGCATGCAACAATAGAGCCTTTTTTGGGGAACAATAATGGAACTAGAGATTGGGAAGGACTCAAACACTCCTCTAATAATAGGTAGCTAGAGTCCCATGGGATGTTTCGGTCAAGAGAGGGGATGCTGTACCACCATGCAGGGATGACAGTATAAGGAAGAGTATATAACATAGGGATTCTGGCTCCAGCCTAGGGTTTAAGGGCTGGTTATATGCATGTTATTTAGTCTACTTTGGATATTGTGGATTCTTGATCATCTACTTTCAATGGTACAATTCCTATATCATCTACCATTTATTTTCTTTTTTATAAAAGAGAATCACATTCCTTTTTTCACTCTTTTTGTAAATGTTTTAGGCTTGGAGGTGTAAAGCTTGGATAGTGTTATCACCATCGACACACTATTGGTATTATAGTCTAAGAATATAACATGTTGTAAGGAATGATCTCAAGATATTGGTGGTTATCATTTATTTTGTGAACCACCCATGCTTTATATGATATTATTTTATTTTATTTTTGTTATGGATTAGTTTGTTTTATAACAATCCAAAATCATTTGTTCCCAGATGAGATTTACCTTTTTATCTCCAAAATAGACAAAGTTATTTTCACTTGGATGACAGGAATCGTCTATCTATTCATGTAGAACAAATTCAATCTATATTGTATTTTCTCATGGCTCAAATAGTCAGGATTATTGTAGATGTTGCTAGAATGATGTAGGATTATTTTTCCCCAGTGGTAGTACATTTTTAGGATGTTTTCACTGATGAGGTATAAAATTTACTTCTTAATAAAGAGCTAAACATTATAATCTAGTTAGTTTTGGGAGAAAATTCAGTTTCTATAACAATTTCTAAAATAACACCAAAAGAGCATCAGTTGTTTGAATTAAAATTTGATGATATAGAATATAATGGTTTCATATGGCATAGTACTTTACCATGGGTTTTTATAGTTCTCTAAAATAGATGGTTGATTGGTATTTATTGTTTTGTTGGAATATTCGAAATTTAACCTGATGAGAGTCAGGAATATGTATCCTCATCCACACATTGATAGTCACATTGATCATCTATGAGGTTTTATGATCTTATCCAAGATAGATTTGACATTAGGATACCATTATATGAGTTGGACATCGATGGACCTACCATGGACTTCTTTTAAGAGTAGTTATGGCCTGTATGAATTTTTAGCAATGATATTTGGTTTAACTGATGCATTGGTTGTATTAATGGACTTGATGAATAAGATATTTCGTCCTTTTCTGGATCATTTTTTAGTAGTTTTTTTCAATTAAATATTAGTGTACTCCCAACCCATAGTTGATCTTGACCAACATCTTTTCATCACCTTGAGTACATTGATATAGCATCATATTTATTACTATTTTCTCCTGTTACTCATCGGTTTCCTCTTGTTCGCATGTTATTACTATTTTATATTGATGGTTATAATGTGAAATGTGTAGGATAAACACCCTGTTGAAAATCGTAGCCGTTGGTGGTCCTTGTCTGTGCACTAAATGAATTGAATGTTGGTTGGTTCTTGTTGAACATTGGAATATATAAATTGGTAATATACGTATACTTGACTTATGAATGAACACCATAGGATTAAATGTGTTTTACTTCACTCACACCATGTATAGATACCATATAGAATTGATGTGTATAGACTATACACCCCTAGTGGTCTTGTAAGGACTACACACTGTGTATTCCAAAAAAAATGTGATGCATAGCTGGTGAGGTGACTCAATATGTATCTAAAGTACACGCCTTTATCTCGATTTGTTCTAAATTTCATGAAGGGAGGCTAGCCATGGCTAATACCCACAACATACCTCTTTTAAATATATTGTATTTGATCCTTGTATTCTAAATAGGGTACGTAGGAAACCCCCATGAGGTTAAATCCCAACCAATGATAAACCATGGTGACCCCCACACTAGGGTACACCTTCGCTTATATTCCCTCTTGTATTTCCCTCAGTGGTGTCCGAATAAGTCTTAAAAATGAGAAACCTTACCTTTATGGGATGCACCACACTTGGGTCAGACCTCATTGGGCATTTTGATCCATCTATCTGTTAAACATTCCAGGTGCTCCCTCCTAGAGAAGTACCTACCTGATCCACCTTTATAAGTGTTTTGATCCACCCAAGTCTTATATCTCTATAAGACATTAAATCATGACCCTCTATCCTTGTGGGATGTTAAACTCATGGAAGACCACAAGTTAAACATGGGGTTTCAGTAATATATTCAATATTAATGTTTAATCTGTCCTTATTAAGGTATTGTGGAGGTGTGGTTTTATGTTTTCCAGCATATTTCAGAAGATTCCAAGATTTATGTAGTTGATTTCATGCTTTTAAATTATATGATGATTTTATTATGTTTTATTTTCTTTCTAAGTGTACTATATGAAATGTTGGCGTGGTTAAAAATGTGTTATCAAAGGAATTTGTGGTCTGTATAGACTTGAAAGTTATTTTTAAAATGAATACAGTTTTATTTCCTGTAAATTTTCATGCTTAAGTCCTTGAAATATGTTTTAAGAAATGAGAATTTGGTTTGATGGGTGTTTTCAAATGGATTTAATGTGTTTGTGAATTTTAAAGAGGGCTTTCTTATTAGATGTAGAGAGTCTATATATGTGTATTTACATTGAATGAAATTACATGAGAATGTGTTGATATATATGATGCGTATAATTTAAATTGAGCACAATTTCCATACAAGGTATTTTTTTATGATGTGAAGGGGACAGGTGGAGAGGGCAGGGGTGGTTTTCTGGGGGAGGGGGAAAGGGAAAAGTGGTAGGGGGAAGGGGTAGGGGGTGTGCTAGGTCATTTTGAAATATGTAGGGGGTAGGCATGGTGTGTCCAATGGGTAGGGGGAGTGCAGTGGGTAGGGGTGTGCCAGGGAATGGGGAGGGGGTGTTCAGGGGGCAGGGACTGTGCAGGGGTAGGGGGTGTGCTTGGGGGTGGGTAGTGTGTAGGGGGTGTGCTGGGGAAGGGGTTAGGGGTGCTTATTTTTTATGGAATGGGGGACATATAGCCATGGTATTAAACTGTGGCTATAGGTATATAGCCAAGGTTTAATGTTGTTGCAAAAGGCCCATAATTGGTATCCAATAGCATCATGATGTTGTGGAATGGAGACCAAAATCCCTAATATTTGAAACCAAAGTTAGGGGAAGAAGGAGAAGAATATAGAGGAGGATAATAGGGTTGAAGATATTCCACCACTCTATTAATGTAACTGATAATATTTGATTTATCTCAAAAGTAAGGGAGATATCCCATTGGGAAAGGGAGAAGGAGGAGAGTGCGTGTATAGGATTTTGTTGAGTGAAATGAGGGATATACGAGGGTAACACACTTTAATGGTTGATAGTGAAAATTTGTTAATTCCACTCATTAATTAGGTGAATTATGAGGCCTAAGGGTAATATAAATCATTTTCCAACAATGTGGGAATCAATATACACACACTTCTAATCCGTATAGTTTCATTGAGTGGCTTAAATCCATTATTCAACCATATAGAGATACTTCCCCAAAAACTCATACCTTACACAAGTTCATCACATTATTTGACAAACTATTAACCATAATTGTGAGACCATCATAACCTTAGAACCAAACTGTAGGTTTATTTATTCCCCCTCGAATCATTAAATAGACCATGTTTTACTAAACATTGGTCCATTTGATTATTATAGATGATTAGCCCTAACCATGCTCCAATTTCGTTAATTGGTTATTTTATGTTTTGTGCCTCACTAGTAAAATTCCATTTATCAACCCCATTCTTTATTTCATTATTGTATTACTAACATAATATTTGTTTTATTATGTAGGTGAAATCTATTTCCTGCTTTGTTCAGAAACCGCCGCCTTGGACGACAATTTTTTAGAGCGGATGGATGCAAAAAGGATGGAACATCATTGTTTTTTAACTATTTGTGGGATAAATGTAATTGTAACAAAATTAAACATTGTTTTAAATGTATATATAAGTGTTTTGTTTTGTATTCATGATTTCATGTAAATGTATGTATCATTTTTTTTCTTCTGTGCATTGTGTGTGGGTGTTGTTTGTGTTGTGTGCAGGTGTTGTTTGTGCTCTGTGCAGGTGATGTAATGTGTCCAGATGCTGGGTAGGTTCTAGTTTTTCCCAGGATATTTGGCCTTTATCAGCACTAGTTAAGAACTGATAAATGGATAATATATCAGCGCTATTTTGAGCACTGATAAAGGTAGTTTTTATCAGCGCTCAAAATAGTGCTGATATATTATACATTTATCGGTGCTGAAATTAGAGTTGATAAATACTACCTTTATCAGCGCCTGCTTAGCGCTGATAAAGGGGACCCCCCTTATCTTCACCGAGATAAATAGTGCTTTTTTAGCACTATTAAAGGCCTTTTTTAGCGCTATTATAAGCAACATTTGTAGTAGTGCATGTTTGATTGTTTTTTCAAAATAGGGATACATTTATCGAAAAATTACATAATCTTTATCTTACCATAATATTAGGATGGAATATCATCCATATTATTATCCCCAAGGTATTACCAAAATTTATCTAATATTAATCTCTAATGATTGACTCAAAACTTCCAAGAAACCAACTGAGGTTAACCATTATTTTTTTACTTATATATTACATTATTTTAGATGAATATTCAATACAGAAAATTATTATCCATTCGGGAACCGTAAAGGTTTAGTGTATTTTAATACTAGATATAAAATAATCATATTTCAAGAAATATATTGTATATATCCCATAAATATGTTACCACAAAGTACTATTCTTAAACAATCCCTACCTAAAACCATGCTTTATAACATAGAGAAAGTAAACATAAGTAACATTGAGCTTAGATGCTTATTGAGGATATAAAAAAGATATTATGGTCGATGATCGTATGAAGGAACAAAATAAGAATAATTGTATAAGATTATAATAATGAATTACTATGTTAATACCCAATTTTTCCTGGATCATAATCATAAACCATGTTTTAAAACGTTTTCATTTGAAATACATGAATCATAAGAGTCAAAAATCATCATTAATAAATCATAAACCAACTATTCAAATCATAATCATAAAAACAGGTCCTAATGGTGTGCCCCATCATAGGAATATGAACTATTTCATAAGTCATGGTTAAATACCGAGACCATAAAATAATTTTGGATTATGTATCTACACATTTTCATCATATAATATCTAACCAGGAATTGTTACATGTTTCCCATAAAGAATCAGGAATCCCTACCTATTTCATAAGTGGATCAAGCACATTAACTTGTTTCCCATAATTATATCATGAGAAATAAAAATTTACCCAAATAATTAGAGGGATATATAATTAAATTCCCACCCATAACATAATTAAATCCATACATATGTGTTCCACAATAGCATAAAACATTTATTATATCATCATATCATAACTAGTTCATAGAAAATAGGTTTCATAATTAACTTATAAATTCATCGTAGCATAACCCAAGGAGAATAAATGTGTTTTATAAAAAAACTCATAATCATAATCCTAAACCACTCAAATAATGAATAAAGATGGTACCATAGGATCATATACCTTGTAAAGCATTATTAATATAATTGGTGTTACCATAGATTAAAAATCCTTTAATATATCACTAGATAATTTCTAGAGTAAAATACAAATTTCCTTTTGAAATAACTCTTTCAATGTAATAATAAATATAAAATATTATAGAAAATATTTTCATTAAATAGAATAATGGAAATTTATAAATTAATTTTAAATTCATTGAGAGGTCATGATATTTGGAAATGTTGTTCTGGTCATGTATATTAACACAAATATTCCTTTAATATTTATGGTAAAAAGTAGAAATAATCTTGTTTGTAAAATGACCAGAAAAATAATTTGAAACATTTATATAAAAAATTTAAAATGGAAAAAATTAACTGATCGTTTTTAAATAGTTAAAACATTATTCAAACAATTTAATGGAAATAAATACATTGAATAAAAATATTACTGACTGAATAGAAAAAAATTGTGTTTCCTTGAAAACTTTTGAGTCCCTTAAGCAATTAAAAACTTATAAAAAATGAAAGTATTTATTTTATATAAATATATGGTGGGTGATAATAATTAAATGTATTTATTAGATACGTATCATATGAGTTTCTCAGTATAAATTCAAACATAAATAATCCCAATTAAAATGGGATTTGAATATTATTTGTTTTCCTCAGGTATAACCTTTCTTAGTACTCATTGAAATATCATGTATAATAAATATAAATTTATTTTTCATGTATCATATAATTTTAATAATTTTTATAATACCATATATAAACAACTAATAACATATTATCACCATTTTATTAACAATTTGTTATTAAAATCACTGTTCTGGATAATAACTAATACATCTACCATAAATATTTAAGTTTAGAAGTTCTGGTATTTATACTTTTATCATGGTTAAATTATATAAATAATGTTAATAATGATATAAATATGTTATATATTCATTATATATATATAGTCATACATAAAAGGTATAGATATAAAAATTAATTACACCATTCATTAAAAGGGACGGTCATATGTACGCATGAACGTTGTTTTCAATTTTCATCAGATGAAATGAAAGAAAGGTTACTAATAATTAAAGATTAAATAATAATTAATATAACATATATATCATATATTTTAATTATATTTAACCTGATTATCGTCCTTGTAAAATGGAAGTGAAAAATGAATCACATCGCTTTGTAGAAGTGGTAGTCTACACATATGCACGAGCAATGTTATCATTTTCCAATAGATTGGAAGATGGTGGATTATGGTTGTTCAATAATAATAATAATAATAAATTCTATTTAATATATTTAATGATTTTTTACATAGTGGATACAATTTATTTGAATGAGGTATGAGAGTAAGAAAATTGAAAGAGGTCGGGTGATAAGATTACTTATTCTTTGGTGAACCTCCTTTAGAATCCTTCCAAATGACCCTTAGAATAGTATTTCATGAATATTATCACAAATAATTCGTGAATATTTATGTTTATAATAGAATTTTTAATATTATGGTAGAGTTATAAACCTCAAAATGCTTGAGGATAAGAGTAGAGGTTCCCTTTTATAAGTGATGGGAGGGGCACTCGTGAATTTGTTAAACTATTATATTTAATATAAATTTATTTTTGTGGAAAAAATAGATCCAAATGTATAAAATTATAACATAAGATAATTATTATTCTAAATAATATCATAGATTAAAATTTTGATAATTTGTTTTAAGTTTTCACCCTTATATCTTAGTTTTGACCCTTAATTAACCCATTTGACAAATTGCAGTGATATCATAATATTTTACACTTTTGGGTTCAATAATGATTCTATAAAAGGAAAAGTGACCCATTATGGTACTATAGTTGATATTATAAACCATATATCATTAAGTTATATTAATATACAATATTTATTAATTATATTCTATTTCATAAAAAAATACTATAAAATATCACCACTGACATATTTGGTAATTCATTTAATATTATAATATAATATGTGTCAAACTCATGTCGAATGGTTCCAAAATAACATGGATTATAATATAAGAAATACATATTCTAAATATAATCATAAAATCTAATTTTATTATAATTATATATGATTTTAATCCATATCGTTTGGTTTAACCCCTTATTTAACAAAATTTAATCAGTGTGGTGTTGAGTTTTTTAATATTTAAGGGTTATAATTTTACGTATAAGATAAAAAATGAATCATAAATAGAAAGGTAATTATATTTTAGACTAATAAATATCATAAATTTCCACCTAAAATATTTTTTTGATATCTAAATAATTTAATAAAATTTATTTATCACAAAATACAATTAATATCATTTTAAGAAATATTAACATAATTTGACTTTGAAAACAACATAAAAAAAAGAAAATTCGTATATAAACCTTTAAAAAATTTATAATATGTTATATCTATCTTCAAAATATTTTTTATAATGAAAAATATCAAAAAATCATTTTATTGTTCTTAAAATAATTTACATTATTTAATTACATCTTTCACAAGAATTGTATCGATGTGGCATATGAAGTTAATTTTATTATTTCATTACTAAATTTTAAAAATAAATTACACTAATAAAAAAAATTTAAATAAACATTTATAACCAAATTTTGGTTTTTTATTCATATCACAAAATATTTGATATATTATATGAGAGAATGTTACATTTTTTACAACATCTTTTAATTAAACATTATAATGGTCAAAATCAAAGACAAATGAGAAAAAAGGACATTTTTTCCAAAATTGTGTTATTATTAACGAAATTTAATAATAAAATGAAATAAATTAATGTTTTGGAATGAATTTTATGCCTTATCACATTATTTTTAACATTAATTAATCCATTTCACCTTTACTCCGGTAATTAAATTTCACTATGGTTACTATTAATAAGGACCAAAAATATTAAAATATTTTACAAAATAAAACCTCCAAACTCTGAATAAATAATATATTTTTCAATATACAATGTCTTAAAATTGAATAATTTATTTTCAAATTAAATACAAAAAAAATGAAAAACAGTTTTTTAGAAAATGCCATTTAAGTATAAAAATGTTTTTATCCCAAATTCAACCATAAAATTGATTCCAATGAATATAATATGATAATACATAATTAAAGATAACTAAATTTAATTTTAAATAATATAATTAAATGGTAATTCATAACTTATTGGAACAGAAATACAGTTTTCAATAAAAATTATTATTTTCTACTATAAATTGAAAAATCAAATTTTCCAAGAAAATATCAAATATTCACTCTAAGTTAATTTTCATATGATAATTTAAAATATCATATTATTTTTATAAAAAACATAATATTTTGAGAAATTAATTATAATATTTTCCCATTAACATAAAAAATAATCATTTTTGAACTAAACATATTTTGAAGATTAAAATGTATTTAATAAAATTTAGTGCTTATTTAATATAAAATTATTAATAAATTTGTATTGATTAGGAAATTTATATATATATATATATATCATAATTTGGTTACTTTTATTCATACCATCCAATTAAATAGTTGTGTTCTAATGTCTATAAAAAAATATTTTTTTGGTCTATTTAAGTTCAGGGTTATGTGATATATACAATATCAAACATATTGTTTCATTAAAATATTGGGGTGTTAGAAACCCCTTAGGGAAAAAATATAGTTTATATATATTTAGGGTGAGGCTAACATGTATACATAGTAGGATAATACCATAGGTCTCTCATGAAAATGTAACATTTGTATATTAATGCTCTAGAGAATTAACAATAAAACAAACATGCACTTAAATGTGTCAACTAATCACCCTAAACCTCACCAAGCCACACATACTATGTAACACATCCAATTAAAATGGTAATAACATAAGAAAATAAATCGTTGGGCCCCATAATAACATATATTCTAGTTTTTCTATTTCATGCCCTAACACATGATATATTATGATATCAACCCTTCCATTTGTAATATTCTATTTTTTCATGTATTTCTTTCATTTAGTTTTTATTTTTATAGATTATAAATATTTAATATGAGAAAAAAAATGTTTTATTGGTGAAACAACTTAATAAAATCTTTAATACTTTACATAAGAAACAATGCCCAATAAAACATTGGATTATTTTAATGGAGTTTTTTTAGAGTCAGACTCTGAGTAGTGTGAGTTACTGAGGCCTGACAAGCCATGCTGAAGGTGATATTAAAATATTAATTATATTATCATAAGCACACAATTTAATCAAAATAATTTATAACTCTAAATTGGTTCATCATATAGAAAATATGAGACTACTATTAGATCTGAAATGTGGTGTTTACCCAAAGAAGTGTATGACATATGTAGGCATCATATGTTTGGATTCCTCGCTCGTGAGTTAAAGTTATTAAATAATATTTAATATATTATTATTTTTAAAATAATTAAATATCTGTCAAATGGTGCATCTTATGGAAACTCTTAGACCAAAAATGGGTCTGAAATGAGGGTTTTACCCTATACAATGTATAACATTTATATGCGTTGAGCATTTGGATGCCTCACTTGCAAGAATTTGCCCTTTTATATTAATAAATTATTTATTCTGTTTTTTAATGAATATGTCCTTAATAACTCACAAACTGTGCATCCCACAACAAATTCAAGACCACCAATGGGTATGAAATAGGATGTTTACCCTAGGTGGAGTATAATTATTATTTTCAATGATCTTATTATTAATGTAACAAATTAAAAATGTTTTATTTAATTAAATTGTTAAATTACATAATTAATTTGTTGTTCAATATTCAAACACCTTCCCCATATTATGTTTTCCAATTTATGTCTGTGGAATCTTTTGGGAACCTTATTGTGGATCTATTTCAACACAATAAATTTTAAAACCACTTCTAGGAGTGAAATAAATCACTCCACCAATAATAAATAGATCAAACAGACAGAAAAAAAGTGTTTTAATTTTGAGGTTTTATTAAATTCGAACAGTTCTAGATCTCATTTTAAAATGCCCCTTTTGTAGTGTTTCAGGTTAGATAGGTCATGTGTGAAATATTCTAGATGTTATTTTCATAAGTGACCTTCGTCTTCTTCCTTACAAAGAACTGGAGCATGATCATCCCCTGTGTGCCACTTCCGTTTGCGTCTCAACCTCATGTGCCCAACCAGGTTATTTGTCTTGTTTTTTATGTCTTTTATTATTATTATTATTTTCTACCACCTTTATAATAATTATTTTTTTAAGGGATGTAAAAAAAGAGTATTGTTTTATAAATGATAATATCAATTTTCAAATGTTTATTACATAGAATTTTTTTAAAAGAAATTATCAATGTATTATAGATAAAATAATCTTCCAACAATTATCATTTTGTTTTCTTTACGTAATAATATCAAATATATTTATAAAAAAATAATATGGAATTATTACCTGATAAATAAATATGATATTATTATAAGATATTTATTTGTGGTTGACGTGTGCTTTTTAGGGTGTTTGTCCATCTTTTTACACTCAAAGATGATCAAACCATACCACTATTTTTTATATGTGAGTGATCTCTGACATAAGGTAGGTGGTTTAAAATCCAATCCCACAGACTCATCGTGTTATGTGTATGTAGATGCACAAATATCATGAAGTAAATAATATTTGATTTTTTTATCAATTAATTATTTGGTTAAATTATTTAATTTGGGAATTATGAAATTGGTAATTGAATTTTTTTACATAAATAAAAAATTAATTAATTAATTAAGATTATTTTGTGATGATGGATCCGGTTAACCAATTTCATAATTAATTGATGGTCATAAATTGGTTAATTAGTTGGTTTTTTAAAATAATTATTTGGTGGATTAGTTATGTAGATTTTTTTATTGTGGATTTAGTTAAATAATTATATTTGAATAAATAGAATAGTTTTTGTGATTAATGGTTGATTTAATTAATCAATATTTTGAATGAGAATTGCGATAGATGATTAAAGTTGATTAAACATTAAATAATGTGGTATATGTAAAATAGATGTTTGATCGAGAATGGGTTATGGCACATAGACTGATGCTCCAAATACCCATATGGATTCTAGACATGTCACTATAGTACAAATGACATTAATGAAATTATTTTTTTTATAGGAAAAGGTCTGATGTTCCCAATACCCATGGGGTTGTGAGATAGGGACTGACAGTTGAAATACTCACATGTGTACTAGACATGAAGTTATACACTCCATCATTTAATGTGTACTATGGTTTCTTTTGGTTTTTTATAAATTGAATATTGTGACATAATGATTATGAATTGAATAGGAAAAATGGTTCAAACACTGGCATGGGTCGAAGCTAGTATTGTGGTTTGGGTGTCCTCAGGAACCCAGAAGTTTAAGTTACTAAATAAAGGTTATTTGGATAAATATAAATTATTTTCTCTATTGCCTTATTTTATTATTAACACAACTGCATACACTTATTAGGAATGAATTTGTTTTTGAATCTATTGGTGGTGACCTATTGAGTCGTACTCACACCCTACTTGCGCTCTCTGATCGGTACCTGAATTGACTTTGTTGTTGCAGGACAGGGTAAGGAAAAGATCCCTAGTTTAGATTTCTTATTAGGGTGGATCTTGGTTGAGGGAAAAAGACATGGTTCGGAACCCTCTTAGGACTCACTAGCATCTTACATCCTGTTTTTCTAGACACTTGATACATATATATAGACATTTCATGTTTACCTTTCAGTTGAGTATTTTATTTCTTGTCTCGGTTATTCTAGTTACATTTGTGATGTAATAATTATATATTCTTTCTATTTTTCATACTTACTTCTATTAGTATTTACTCTCATAAAAGAGGGTATAGTCTCCCCCACGACTGACTTACTAGACCCTCTTTATTTCTCGACAGCCTCTAGTGTTCAATGAGACGCGCCTGAGGTCATGTGGTGAACCGGATCGGGGCACCGTTGTGAGACACTGTAGGTGGGATGTTACAAAGTGGTATCAGAGGAGGTTTTCATTATTTTTGTGTCTTGATATTATGGGAATGGTAGATATGAGACTTGGAAAAGTTGGGTCATGGTAATGAGCTCGTTCATGGATGTTGAAAACCCATGTATGGGGGAAAATTGAAGTACTCGGAATGGGATTGTTGTCACCTTTTTTTGTCATTATAGTTGAGTATTATTTCACCATGGGTGATGTACATTTTATGTGATGTGTTTACTATTTCTGAAATTTATTAAGTTTGGATTCATGGCCCATAATGACATGAGCGTTTCATCTTCACGAATTATTCTAGGCACTAAGGATTATTGTGGCATGCATCATTTTAGGCATGCATAGTAAAATGGGTTATGGGTAAGTTTTGGAACATAAACTATTTCCATTTCATGTGAAATTCAAATGAAGATGGTGTCTAAATGTGAAATTGAAAAAAATGTAAAATAATCTAAATAAATTGGTGTCATGTATTTGTGATAAAATTCTGAACTATTCCCAAAGGTGTATGCTTGGCTTTGTAGAAATATGCATCCACGACGCCTGTTGACAGGATGACTGGGGGGCATAGCTGGGAAGGGTCCTCCATTAGTTAAACCTGAGGCACTAATAGTACCGGTTGAGGAAGAGGGGGAACATATTTTAGAGAACTTCAACCGTTTCATGCAAATGATGGAAAGAGACCAATGGCAAGTTGTGAAAATCATGTATGATCCGACGAGGGATATTAAGTTCCAACACACACTAACTCTTACTAGAGAGGGTGGTTCGGAGAATACTGATTTCTAGATTAAATCAATATAGACTATACTTGACCACCGGGAGACACCGGTTGAGAATAGAGTCATGTTGGAAGCTTACATGTGGTGTGGTCAAGCGAAATGTTGGTCGGAAATCCAGACTCGGGATGGATAGCTGGAAACTATGGAGTGGATGGAATTTTTGGAGAAGTTAATTGAGAAATTTTATCCATAGACACTCAGGAAGGGGAAATTAGCTGAGTTTATGAGGATAACAGAAGGGAATATGTCCGTGACAGACTATGTTGGACACTTTACATACTTATAAAGTTTTTCTCTAACATTTACAGTAGACAAGGCTAATTCAGTAATACAATTTCAGGATGGACTGAAATGTGAAATTAATTCTCAAGTGAATATGGTTAGGCTAAAGATGTTTTTGGAAATGGTAAATTAGGTCCACATCTATGAGGTGAACCTGAAGGAGGCTTCTAGTGGAAGAAATGTGGTTTCTATTGTATGTTCTGGTGGTGTGACTTTCAAGATAAGGAAGTGACGTTATGAGAATGTCATCCATGGAAGTGAAATTATAGTAACTAGATAGAGGGTTCAGTTACATAGGACTTTACTCGAGTGTTTTTCCACTAGTGCGGTAGGATGGGACACTTTGGTAATCAATATCCTTGACCCCCTATAGAATGTAGATCATGTGGTAGGATGGGACATCTCCATAAGTTCTGAACGAACCCAAGTCAATAAGGTAGTGATGGATGAGATAAAAAGAGTTATAGTGTGGGAAGGGGATTAGTCTTAGGGTTGGAGTTCTACTGGCTGAGGTGGTAAAGGTAACATGCATGGTGATTCTGGGAAAAAACGCCCATATCAGCAAAGTGGTACATGTTAGGGGAGTCAGATGGAATCCCAGGGAATATGAGTAGCACAGTTTCATGATGTACAACCTATACTTGTGGATAGAAAGCTTGGACCATTGATTGTGAGAGGTAAAATTCTTTTGGATTCTATCTTAGCTAGTCCCTTATTTGATTCGGTGCCTCTCATTCCTTTATATCTACAAAACATGTTAATGGTTTGCGTTTCGAAGTGTAGTTTTTGAGCGGGGTTATGATGATAGATATACCTATTTGAGTATGGTCTAGATACACCTATATATGCAAGGTATTCTCTCTTGAGATCATAGAGTATCATTTTCTGTGGGATCTCTATATGCTTGACAAGACAGGCTTTGACCTAATACTTAGAATGGACTTGTTAGTCACATACTAAGCCCACATTGATTGTTATCATTGGAGGGTGACATTTACATCTCCGGTTGGCGGCCATTACATTCACTGTGGGGAGTGGGATATCCAGGAAAGTCGAGCAGGGCCAATTACTCACCATCTAGGAGAGCTCATAGCCCAAGTTTGTAGTCTTTTACTAAATGAAAAAGGTGTTAGGAAATACATTCTTCCACTAGTGGTGGATTTGTTTTAGGATTTCTTTTTGGAAGAATTTTCAAGGCTACCCCCTAAAAGATATGTTGAATTTACTATTGATCTCATGTTGGGAGCTAAGCCAGTATCTATTCCACCATATATAATGGCATTGACAAAGCTTCAAGAAATCAAATCTCAGCTGGAATACATGAATGATAATGTATTTATCTGTCCATGTATGTCACCATTGGGATCACCTATGTTGTTTGGGAAGAAGGTTGATGGTATTTTATGGTTGTGTGTCGATTACCGGAGGTTAAAAAACAACGAATGTGAAGAACTGATATCATCTTCCATATATTGATGATCTGTTTAACCATTTAAAGGGATCTTTTGTTTTCTCAAAGAACGACATAAGATCAAGGTATCATCAGTTGAGAGTTGGGACTTATGATATACTGAGGATGAATTTTAGGAGTAGTTATAGGATTTATGAGTTTTTTGTAATGATGCTTGGGTTAACAAATGCACCAGAAGTGTTAATGTCCATGATGAATAGGATCTTCGGTTAATAACTGGATCAGTTTGTGGAGGTATTTGTGGATGACATCTTAGTGTAATCCAAGACCAATGATGATCATGCAAAACATCTTGACATCGTCTTATGTACACTAAATGAGAATCGACTATACGCCAATCTATCTAAATGTCAGTTTTGGATTGATCAAGTACATTTCTTAGGACAGATCATCTCGAAGGATGGTATTTTAGTAGATCCACAGAAGGTGCAAGTAGTGGTTTCTTGGGAGTAGCCCAAGAATATTTTTGATATCCAAAGCATTATGGGGTTAGCTGAATTTTATTTGAGATTCATCCAATACTTTTCCCTTTTGGCATCGCCACTTTCAGGCTTCACCAAAAGGGAGTAATGTTTGAATATTCAGAGGCTTGCGAGAAATATTTTCAGGAGTTGATGAAGCATTTGACAACTGCACCAATTTTGGTTCTACCTGAGTCAGGTGAAGAGTAAATGGAGTATTTTGAAGCTTTTGTGGTAGGACTTGGAGGTGTGTTAATGAAAAGGGACAAAGTTGTGGTGTACGGGTCTTGGCAGCTATGGCTGCATGAACAAAATTACCATATGCATGAAAATTATTTGAAAGTGGTGATATAAGATTTGAAGTGTTGGTGACACTAACTCTAAGGAAAAAGGATTACATTTAATACTAGCCACAAGATATTGACGTACATCTTTTCTCAGTGCGATTTGAATCTTTGATAGCGGAGATGGGTTAAGAATATGTAGTCTTTTGATTTTTGTGCTAGCATATACACCTAAGAAAAGACACAATGAGGATGACTCTTTGAGTAGTAAAACTCAGACATAGATTATTCAAGAATCTAGTGTTGAATGGAGGATGATGTCATTTTTAATAGAGAGTCACATTGCGGTTTAGGAGAGATAGTAGTAGATGACACTCTTGTCGGTTTCATTGGAGTCTAAGATTTTGAGAAGGATCAGGGATAAGAAATTTAAGTTCATAGTGTGCTGGTCCTTGAGGGAAAACATTAAAGGTGGGGAGACACCTTCTTATTGGATGATAGATAAAGATGATATCATTTATGTGAATAATTGGGTGGTTATTCCTACGAGTAGGAGAGAGGAGCTCAGGCAGGAATTTAATGCCTCAAAATGTGTGGTGTATCTCGTTGTGACCAAAATGTACCATGAACTATGATAATAGTTTTGGTGGCCATGAATGAATAAATAGATATCAGGGATCGTGACATGATGACTCAATTGTCAGTAGGTGAAGGCAAAGCATCAATGACCTGGAGGTTTACTGCAACCATTTCCCAATTCAGAATGTAAGTGGGATGACGTGAACATGTAATTTTTTCTAGTTCTTCCAAAAAAAACTTAGGAATAATGATGCTATTTGTCTCATTGTAGATCAACTGAAAAAGGTAGAACATTTATTGCTTATAAGGGAAACTTTTATAGTTGAGCAGTTGGGAGATCTGTATTTTCTAAATATAGTTTGATTGCATGGGGTGCCATGGTTTATAGTTTCAAATTTTGATTCATTATTTACTTCACACTTATGAAAGGGCTAAAAAAGGCACTTGGTACACATGTTTTATTGAGTACAGTTTTCCATCCACAAATAGATGGACAATTAGATATTACTATACAAGTGCTTAAAGATATATTGAGGGAGCATGTTCTTGACTTCAGTGCCACATGGGAGAAGCACCTAGATATAGTGTAGTTTTCCAATAACAATAGTTTTTAGGAAACTATACACATATCACCATACCAGGATCTTAATGGGAATCCATGAAGATCACCGCTATGCTGGATAGAAGAAGGTGAGTCAGAGTTGTTGGGACCGAGTCTCGTATAGGAGACGACATAGCTGGTTCAACTGATTTAGAAACATATGAAGACATCTTAGAGTAGGAAAAAGTCATAAACTGATAGACAGAGACAAGGCCTAGATTTTATAGAGGGTGATCGTGTTTTCCTTCAGGTGTCACCTAGGGTGGGTCACCATAGGATACGTAGGTAGGGAAAGTTGGCACCTAGGTTTGTTGGTCCTTCTGAGATCATTAATAGAATCAGGCCTGTAGCATACCAATTGTCACTTCCACATAAATATATTTCTATGCATGATGTTTTCCATGTAACCCAACAACGATGTTATCACCCAGACCCTTCTCATTTACTAAACGTGGATGATGGTGAGTTTGAGATAGATGCGTCCTTTGAAGAGCATATGATACGTGTTGGATCATAATGAGAATGTGTTGAGGGGAAAGATTGTACAAATAGTTTGTGTATTATGCGAACATGGACCTGTACAGGAAGAGACATCAGAATGGGAGGCATATATATGGGTTCAGTAGCCTGATATTTTTGGCTTGGAATCCTAGAGAGGAATGGGAGTGCTGCTCGAGGACGAGCTATTATATAGTGGGGAGATTGTAAGATTCCTCTCTTTTTTTAGGTATGTTTTCTATTGTGTTTTTATTTTTATAGATTAAAAATATTTAATGTGATAAAAAATGTGTTATTAGCAAAACAACATAATATAACCATCATGTCCTTACATAGGAATCAATTCCTAGATAATCTTTGGATTATTTTAATGGATTTTGTTTTTGAGTCAGACTCTGCGGAGTGTGGGTTACCAAGTCCCGAAAAGACTTGACAAAGGCACTATTAAAATATTAATTATATTATAGTAAGCGCTAAAAATTTATTCAAAATAATTCAATAACTCTAAAATAGTTCATTGTATGAAAAATCTAAGACCACTGTTAGATATGAAATGTTGTGTTACCCTAGGCAGGGTATGACATATGTAGGTGTCAAACATTTGGATGCCTCACCCATGAGTTAATGTTATTAAATAAAATTTAATATATTATTTTCTTTAAAACAAATAAATATCTCCCAAACGGTGCATCCTATGTAAAATTTGAGAACACCAATGGGTCTAGAATGAGGGGTTTACCATAGACAAGGAATAACATTTGTATGCGTCGAGCGGTTGGATGCCTTGATCACAAGAAATTACCCTTTTATTTTAATAAATTATCTATTCCATTTTTTAAAAAATAGATCATTAATAAATCACAAAATTTGCATCCTATAAGAAATTTGAGAAAACCGTTGAGTCCAAAATAAGGGGTTTACATAAGGAATAGTATAATTCTTATTTTCAATGACTTTATTTTTAATGTAACAAATTAAAATTGTTTTATTTTATTATATACCTAAATTAATTAATTAATATGCCTTTCACTATTCGATCACCTTCATTATATGGTTTTTTCCATTTTATGTCCATGGAAGTTTTTGGGAACCTCATTGTAGACCGTTTTCAATGAAATAAATTTTAAAACAAATTCTATGAGTGAAATAAATAACTCCACCAACAAGAAAATGGATCATACAGACAAAAAATGTAGAGTTTTAACTTATGGTTTTTATGGAATTCGAAGAGTTTTAGATATCTTTTTAAAACGCCCCTTTTTGAGTAGCAGGTTAGATCAGTCATGTGCGAAATATTTTGGATTATATTTGCATAAGCAACCTTCCTCTTCTTTTTTATGAAGACCTGGATCATTACCTTTCCCTATGAGCCATTTCCCTTTGCGTATCAACCTGGTGCACAAAACTAGGTTACTGTTTTTTATTTCTTCTATTATTATTATTTTCTCACCCATTTATAATAATTACTTTTTAAAAAATGGATTTAAAATAATAAAATAGAGGATATTTTTATAAATGAAAGTTGCGTTTTTCAAATTGTGATTACATGGATTCTTAAAAATAAATAAATTATCGATGTATGATTTGATAAATTAATCTTTTAACAATTTATAACTTTTTGTATTCATGTAATAATATCAAATATATTTATAAATTAATAATTTGGAATTATTACATGATAAATAAATATGATATTACCAGAATAAATTTATTAGTGGTTGACATGCATTTTTTTAGGGTGTATGTCTCCTCTTTTTTGCTCGAAGAAAATCGAACCATGCCTTGATTATTGATGTGTGAGTTAACTTTGACATAATGTATGTGTTTTAACTAACAAAATTCATATTTTCCCATACTATGGGATGTTTTACCACTAAACAAAGGATATATATTTTTATAATAAGACTTTAACATCTACCAAAATATTATCCACATTTGATACCCATATAGACATGTCACACTTAATACAGTTCTTTATTAAATGGGTAAAATAAAAACACATGAAGTATGATCTCATATGTTCAATAAGAGGTATCCTAAAACATAAGTAATCAAGGAATAAAAAAATAATTAATAATATCACCAAAATAAATAATATTTTAAATATTCAAAATAAATGAATTTTGACTCTGTAATATATCCATGGATAACATAACAATTTAAATAATCACAAGGATGACTTATAGTGATTGAATAAATATTTCTGGAAATATAAATCAACCCATCAGGGGATAATTCTAATAAAATTTAAAAAATTAAACAATAAAGGCCTCATGTGAATGAAATATAAATAAATTGGTCAGTATACACTGAATATTCAATCCACTTTGTCTCAAGAGGCTTACTATTTCATTATGGGACTATAACTAGTATATTAATTATCAATAAATCCACAGTTAATAAATGTAAAAATATTCTTGGTAAACTACATAGAATTTGTAAAGTTTTCACATAATATAGAGTATTTGATATATGATCCATTCAATAATGGAAATGATTTATCATATCTCTATGAGATTAAAAAATATAGATAATAGAAGGGAATGATAAATTCATTAGAGGGATAAAGAGTGATAGAGAACATAACCCTTAAAAATGAGGTTGGGTATGAACTACAAATTCATATGATAATTCATTGGGTAATACATGAAATATAAATCCAATTGAGATAGACATTTTATATCTTGTTGAAGATAATGGAATCAAAATTTATAAGAATAGTTTTTTGAAAAATAATTAAGATTCTAATAGAGAGATTATGTTTTGATCCACTTTAAAATGTCAATTTTAAAATGGTAAAATGAAAAAAAATTTAAACACCGCTCAAAAATAAACCCCAGTAAAAATACTCTGAAAGAGACATAATGGTTTTTAAATGTAAATTTTCAGTGGAATATAGAATATATTACCAATAATGGAAAATCATTTTTTAATATTTTATAATACATTTACTGATAATAACATTATAAAAAAGGATCATGAAACAATATTTTGAAAATATGTAGAGATAAATAAGAAGATCAAATGAGACAATAAATATTTGGGTTTTAATATAATAAACTGAAATAGTTTTAGAATAAACTAATTTATACATTCGAGAGAATCATCCATCAAATATGTTGAAGACTAATTTTAATGACATTGAATTTTTAAAAAGAAAGAATTTTTTTCAATGAAAAAATAATTTATGCGACAATCCTTTGAAAAGAAGTTTGTGATAAAGAAATATAAATCCCTTTGAACGTAATATTATGTAAAAAATAATTCAATTGTAATGTATATCATGCCTAGATTATAAAAATATTGGTAAAAAATAACAATCATAACTCCTTGAATAAAAATTGAGTTAACAAAAATCCTTACAAATTTCATATCTTTTGAATAAAAATCCCATGAAAGATAAAACATGATATCAATTTTTAAATCCATTCAATTGAATTAAATGTTTGAAAAATATATATATTTAATTATACCCACCACACAAAATTAAAAAATTTATATTTTCTTCATACATTGTATCATTACTATTGAATTTAATGAGAGAGATTTAACATAATGTATAAAAAACCAACCCCTATTAATGAATTATTTAATAACACTATTCATATATATTTCCATTTCTTCACTTTAATTATATTCATTTATCATACTTTTAATAGTTATTTGTTATTTTTTATCACTTTCAGATGTTACTGAAATTGATTGTTTCAACCATGTTTGTGTAATGATGATGTTGATCCTCGTTATTTGACCCAAATTTAATAATATTATGATTATTTATGGTACTAGAAAATACTTTCCAAAATTATTTATAAATTACTAAAATAATTCTATTAGAATTTTTGATATGATTCGTGAATATTAAATCTATGAAGAACATATTTTTGTAATTTTTAACTAATTTAAAGTGTTATCTTAATAATGAGTTAAATATTAATATTTCCATTCCAGAAAAAAAATGAAAATTAAAATCGTATTATACCAATATTTATGTTTTAAAAAATTAACATCCTAAATTGACTACCGAGTCCGAGATGGATTGTTACGTGACCTCATGTGTGTTTCCACATGCCCAAGAGGTTACTGACTATAAGTGAGGGTCTAAGACATTCAATGGGTAGACTATAACCTATGCATCATGTCATCATATTGATAATAACAATAATGAAAAATAATAAAATATCATAGTAATCATGTTGAAATAAAAAGGGGGTATACATGTTAACGAAAACAGACCCAAATGTGGAATGCATGCCTAATGTAACAAAGGTTGATTATATAATAATATAATTTTAGTGTCTTCTAGATTCCAACTCAATCCAATTCCATATACGTCCTCTATTTCTTAGGTATCCACTATAAGGACATTTCTATTAAGTGGATCCCTTGTTGAATATACAAGTTCATCAAAATTCCATACTGGGTTTTGAGAAAAATACTCAATAGAAAATCACCAATGCATTATCAAGCTAATATGCCCAATTATTCAAACTTAATCGAATAATGATATTAAATTAATAAATAGAATAAAAAATCCAAAACTGATTTTTGTATTGCTAGTAATTCCACTATAAACCCATGGTCATAACTTATTCAACTATATGATAGAAGATAATGGAATAAGTTGATATTTAAAAAACCATCCTCTGTACATAATCCTTCCAATGTCGTGTGGACATGCATCCTAGAATCAACTATCCATCAGGAGGTCAATGTCACCCAGTTCCCCCGAAAAACAATATTTGGTACTCATACCAACTGACTAACTCAAAGTGAGTGGAACTTCTAAAATAAAATCTACCTAGAGTGCTTCCTCAACAGAGAACCACAACTTCCTCACACCTCCACTCTATACTAATGTATCTCTTCACCATAGACATAGCTTGTTTTATTCCCCCATATAGGGATTATTATGTTATGATGGTCCTCCTATCTCAATTAATTGTCACAGCATCCAAGGAATTGTAACATTCATGCGTGATGATAACATAAGTAGGCCTATCGTAACATCAGGAATATATACAACATACACAACATCACGTGGTAACAATGAAACATGGAAATAATTTACACATGTAAAACGCATGGAATCAAATATAATGGGATTCACACACACACACCCACATGAGATCATAAAAAATAATATTATTAAAATACAATGAATAAATCATATTATAGAAACATTTGAAAACAATATCCCAAGAGGTAAATAACATCCTACCTCATAGTTGTTGGTGTAAATATCAATGATTGTTGGAGGTGGTGTCACCATACCACATACACACACAACCAGAACATTTGATTACTTGAGAAAATCCTAAAACATATTTTAAACCGTCATGTTAAATGTTCTATAGTATTTCAGGATTATCATAACCAAAATAAAATCTAAATTACCTATGGCCGCCTGCAAAAGACTTTAAAAAACCAGAGGATCACTATTCTTATGGTGTTAATTCCTAGCTAAATGTTTAAGAATAGCTTCACACGTCATATAGTGTAAAAGATAGTATTTTGACACAAAATTAGTTTCCTTCTTCTTAAAGAAAAAAATAAAAGTTCGCATCATGTGAAATTTTTAGGGTGTTCCTCCAATATATTGGGTTGTGGCTGCATAATGTAGGATTTTAAATCTGTTGTGTGGGTTATGGGAGGTCTTATCTATCCGATAGTCAAGTTGTTAGAAATTATACTGACCAAGGATAGGAATTAAGGGTATTTATAGGGGATAATTTGAGGCTCGACACCATGTTATAGGACCTTATATTATCTCAACAAATGTATACTCCATCTACTTTCATAATGGTCATTACTTATTATGACCACTCCCTCATATTTTAACACTTACAAATGTGGTAACTAACATATAAATAGATGTTTCAGCGTAATACCTTCCATGTTTCACCTCTTATAGCATAAATGGATATATTATAAATATGTTAGGGATGTAATATTTAGTATGTAAAATCCTTTTAGAATTAAAATTTTAGGCTGATATTTTTCATCATTAAGAGGTAATTTACCCATTGAAGTGATATTTAGGACATAAAATATGATGAGAATAATAGGTATTCACAATTACCACCACCCCCATAAGATTTATCATCTTTTATAAGAATCTCTAGTACTCCTATCAAAAAAAAATATCCACTGAGTTGAAACATATTCCTATCACTCCCAAGTATCCTCTTAAATATTCCCAATATTCTATTTAATCAAGATGATTGATATTGTTTTCCCTTGAATTACTTTCTCAATATAATCCATGATCTACAATAGAAACTCCTCTAAATACTTAAAACATGGAACACATCATGGAAACCACGATAGATATGGGGATGGTCTAGAAAATACACCACTTCCCATATCTGTTCAGTTCTCTAAATAGGGCCAAAAAAATTAAGGTTATATCTTACCTTTCTTCCTCATATTTATATATCCTAACTAAGGATACATCCTCAAGAAAACATTATCACCCACATTAAACTCCATGGGTCTCCTATTCTTATTGGAATATGTTTATTGTGTCCTTTGAGTGGTGATCAATATCTTCTGTATCAGTTGCACACTCTTGGAGGAATCCTAAACCATGATAAGGGAAAAAACTAAAACCTAAACCACCTCATGCGAATAGAGTGGTGAGCGACGCAGTCTCCCATAAAGAGCCTTATAATGTGTCCTCTATATCAAATCATGGTAAATATTTTTTTACATGAAATTTGTAATGGCCAGGGTTTTTAGGGTCCATTACTAAGTAAAAAATATGATGTTGAGCTTTTCTAGCTGGTCTGGAAGGCCATCCAAGCTTCTCGGTGACTCCTAACAGTAGCCTTGGCCTACCGGTAGCCTCGGCCTACCGCTATACCTAGCCTATCGGTGACCTTGGGGTACCGGTAGCCCTCTTCTGTAGGTATCACTCAGCAACCGGTGGCTCTTGGCTACCAGTGGCTCTCGGCTATTGGTGGCTCTCGGCCACTGGTGGCTCTTGGCAACCAGTTGCTCTCGGCTACTGGTAAATCTAGGCTACCAGTAGCTCTCAGCTACCTATAGCACTTGCCTACCCCAACGGGTTTTCCAGTAGCGCCTCCCTTTTGCGCTAATTGGTTTTTAAACCATGTTTTGACCCCTAAAGCCCATTAATGCCCATTTAAATTAAATGATTGGTGAGGTACCCCATAAATGAAAAACCATGAGGTTTGCATCAGTTTAAACCTCCCCGAAAGGCAGGGACCTATACATAGCATGTGGGGTGTCTCAACCGCATGGTCAACCCACGATCCCACTTCTTACATGGTTTCTAGATTTTTTTAACCATCCCAGGAATGATGTATCTCAACCTTTAAGCCAAAGTATTTTCCCTAGGTTTCTTTTCTCGATCATCCTACTCGAATTACCCTTCCTATCGAAGAGTTGTACCCATATTGCTCCTTTTTCTAGTTTCCATGTGAGGAATTAAAGTTGATCCTTGATCCGTCAGGTAGGGGTTTCACCTTCATCTCTTATTTCTGTGTATCTTGTCGGGTGGGTACACTACTGCTTTTGTAGAATTGGATGAATCAAACATTAATGAAGATAATAAATGGATTCTAAATAATGAATGGGAGGGGTTTGATTGATGATGCTGATTTGTATTTCTTCTCTTTCATGATTAATGATTTATGAATTGTGCGGGCTTACGCCTACTGAAAATCATGGCCATTGGTGGTCTTTCTCAATGCAATAATAAACCTTTACCCCTTGTGATGTTTAAATTGTTTGTATTTTGGTTTTGAACCTTTTTCTGTGTAAAGTAAATTAGTTAATTATGTATATTCCTCTAAATAAATTGGAAGCACCAGGATCAACTCATTTTCAATGTTAACCCTGGTTTAAGCCTAGTTGAATTGAAATCATGGTGTGTGTTAAATCTTTTAAATTTAAAAATACCTATTGAGTCTTCCTTATGTTGGTAGTATTGGTTTGGTTGTTTCCTCAATGGTTGGACAGGGGCTTAGATTATTGGGGTGATGTGGGTGAGGATGGAATCCCATGTTGTTGTACATTAAGGTTGTGTGATTACTTTGCTTATGTCACGAATTGGGGTGGGATCCTCTATTGTTGATAAACCATTGGCTCCTAGATTTTGGGGACATGGGGCTGTACCTTGGGGTTTTCTTTGGTTCCAGTACTTCACGGGATCTCCCTTATCCCTTTGTTGTTGTGTCTTTGCAATAGACCCGAGTGTGAATGCTTAAATTGTTATTTGCTGTAACTTTTTCCCTTGGTTTCTGCTTATGCTTAATAGTTTCCCAAGTAGGTGCAGAAACTTATTTAAACATTATTACTGAACATGAATACAAGGATGGAAAAATGGGGATTTGGTTTGGTGTGAGTTGTGACTTGGGCATGGGTGTTGTTCACTTCTCTTATGAATAAATAGTAAGGATAGTGTTCTTTAGGCTGGCTGAAGGAAAACCTAGATTGGGTGAGGGATTTTTACGTATACATATACTTTTATTTTTTGTGTTCCTTATTCTCGCCCCACCCCAGATGAGCACGTAGTGCTGAACACCACCATTTCATGGGGGAAGGTGTTTTTTCCAACACTTATATTAGTGGATGGTTATTAACTTTTTTATGCTCCCTTTTCCGGATAGCCCAAGTATCTTCGGGCAGGCTGTGATGGCTTGAAGTCCATTATTGGCCAAAGAATCTTCGGACAGGGTAGTGTGGTGGTTGGCACAGGTGTGTGCAGGCAGGTGGTTTCCCAAGTATGTTCGGGATGAGGCCCAGGTGTCTTCGGGCATGCCAGTAGTTCTTCTAGCCCAGGTGTCTTCGGGCATGGAAGTGGTTGCTCTGGCCTAGGTGTTTGCAGGAGTGGTTACGTGTGATAGTTGTGGCCCATGTGTCTATTGGCGGGTTAGTGGTTGTGGCCCAGGTGTGTGCGGGCGGGGTATGGCAGTGGGACTACGATGAGAATGGAGGGATTGGTTCGATGCATAGGATATCTTCAATAACCAGTGGGAAAGTGGCGCGGGGTACCCAAACATCGATGTGATGTTACTATAGATTACTTGAATTGTATTATTTGGGGAGTGTGCCTTGGTGAGGCTTGGGTGGTTAGTTTCCTTACTAGGTTCTTGGTTATCACTTTTCTCACAGGGCATTAATATGCCTCCCCACATGTGCATGAGAGTCTTTGGTTATTCCCTACTAAGTATACTTGTATGCCCACCCTACGTATATAAAAATGCTTTCAGGTTTCCAGGAGGACTTCAGGGATCATGCAGAACTGTACTAGCTTAGACCTTTGGGGGAGTTGCTGTTATTGTTTCCTTTTTTCTTGGTATGTTTTTACCTTTGGAGTTTTGTGACTTGTATCTTTTACCTTTGAACATGCATATGGAAATGGTTTACTTTCAGCCGTATTTTCACTTTCTGTTTTGGTGTTGTGGGATTTACTATCTTATCTCCTGATCCAATTAAAAGAAAAAGGGTAATTCCTTCCATTTTATGTGTGATTTTATACCCATGGTGCTGGTTTCCACTCTAGGACCTATTAAAGGTGGGTTTCGGTGGTCATTATCTCTCTTTCAACTTAAAAAAGAAAGGGCCTGGCAATCTGCTGACCTTTCCCTCCTTTTGGTGAAGGCGGGTCATGACAGAATGATATCAAAGGAGAGATTGAGAGATAGGATGCAGTCTGGAGTTAGGAATAGTGAGTATTGTATGGGATGGTAGGAAAATGGTGTTGGGTGACCATGGTGCACGAATTATGCCAGGGAAGACCGGCTAGGACACGGGATTTTAGGGCCCCCTGTGATCAGATGCAAGACTCTGGACCTACTGAATGACCAAGTGAGGCCACACTGATTGCAGGGTAGAGACCCTAAGAAATGTACATGCAACATAATGACTTTTTTTATTGTGCTTCTAGGGTGTTTTGGTAATTTTTAATAAATAAGAAGTTTAAGAAGTTGTAAGAACAATATTCTGCACTACTTGGACTTAAGCATTCCTTGTTTACCTTGTAGTTAGGGCACCCAAGAGATGACCACGAGTTGTACGGGCGATCGAGGCCCAGGAGGTTGACATGGCCGATTAGCATAGGGTTGATCGAGATGAGGAGGACGACCAGTGGCAGAAGATGCTTCGAGCCTTCCAGTGACAAGCCCTCGAGAAGTACGAGGGCCGCACCTCTAACATGAAGAAGGAGGTATGTCTAGAGGAGCTCGTGATAGCCTTCGGCTTGATCTAGGATCCGACTGAGTACTGTGTTCCTCTGGCCGTCATCCAGATGTGGGGAGCAGCGCGTCAGTGGTGGATGCTCTACCTGGGGTAGAGGAGGGAGGCTGAGGTGGCATGGGCTGATTTCATGGAGTTCCGGGTGGAATTCCTCTCTTCTATGATGAAGACAGAGAAGAGGCAGGAGCTACTCTCCCTCCATCAGAGGAGTATGTTGGTAAGGGAGCTTGGGATTAATTTCAAGGATCTCCTCTGCTTTGATCCGGATCTATTTCTAGATGAGGAGTCTCAGGCGAGACGTTTAGAGGAGGCACTCCGACCCTCCCTCCAGTATGTCGTTACCCCCTTCAACTTGTTGGGATACATGGAGGTCCAGAAGAAGGTAGAGGTGGTAGAGAGGATTCAAACGCTAGGCAGTGTGTCACGAGAGGGGATTCAACTAGGCCCGTTAAAGGTAAAGATTATCTGCACCAAACCTCCAGCATCGGGACCCTCTAGGTTTCGACCAGCATCGAGCAGGCCACAACAGTTCTAATTCTGGTCCCCTGGTCCTCACCCTTTCCCTTCGGGCCCAGGAATGTGGTGCTTCGTCGATGGGATCCATGGACATCTCCGTAATCTGTGCCCAGACTAAGTTTAGTATGGCAGTGGCGGATAGGCCCAGCACCCACCTCAGCAGCAGCTTCCAGCTAGGCCCTTCCAGCAGCAGCAGTAGGGGCAGCGATCTCCTGCTACTGCGAGGGAAGACGTTGCAGGGGGAGGCAGACCTGAGGGTGCTCCTCAGGGACCTCGACCAGGGCGTGGTCGGGGAGGCGGCCGACAGCCGAGGGGCAGAGGAGCTGGGCGTGGACAGTTGTACGCCTCAGAGGCAGCAGTTCTAGCGGGACCAGAGGTTGTTCAAGGTATGATCATTTTGTTCAGTACCCTTGCTTACGCCTTGTTCGATACCGGAGCTCCACACTCCTTTGTTGCACCTAGTCTGGCTCGTGCTCTGGTTCTTGTTGTCAAGAGACTTCCCATGCCCCTAGTGCAGATCACACCAGTTGGAGGTCAGACCGACTTGTTATATGTTTGTAAAGGATGCAGACTGATGATAGGGCCACATCAGTCAGTCAGGGATCTACTACTGCTATAGATACAACCATACAATGTCATCCTAGGCATCGACTGGTTGTTCTCTGTGTGTACCATCGTCGACTACTTCTGAGGAAGGGTTACACTCTCAGACTTGGGCGGTCGACGTGTTACTTTTACCAGAGAGTGGAGTGGCCAGAAGGGCAGTAGGTGAGAGGAACCCCTCCTCTCCTTGTTAGCGGATCTTTCAATAGAGTCAGTGGATGCTGAGATGGTGGAAGTACTAGGGATCATCAGTGAGTTTGTGGATGTCTTGTCTAAGGAGGTGACCACTCTACCCCCTCAATGTGATATCGAGTTTGGTATATAATTTCATCCTGGTGCTCATCTGATATCGCTGGATCCCTACCAGATAGTGCCTTTGGAGCTATGGGAGTTGCGGATTCAGATCTATGATCTGATGAATAAGGGTTTTGTTCGACTGAGTGCATCACCATGGGGTGCTCCTATGATGTTTGCGTAGAAGGTGGATGGTGGTCTAAGGCTGTGCATTGTCTACAGGAGGCTGAATCAGGTAACGGTCAAGAATCGCTACCCTCTTCCAAGGATAGACGATCTCTTTGACCAGCTAGATGGTGCAGGATAGTTCTCAATGATCGACCTATGGTCTGGGTATTACCAGTTGAGGGTAAAGGAGGGAGACATCTCAAAGACGGTCTTTAGGTGAAGATATAGGAACTTCAAGTTTGTGGTCATGCATTTCGGCGTTACGAATGCTCTAGATGTGTTCGTGGGGATTATGAACTCCCTCTTCTGGGAGTATCTGGATCGGTTTGTATTTGTGTTCATTGATGATATCCTGATCTATTCAAGATCAGAGGATGACCACACGGAGCAACTGAGGATGGTTTTGGAGGTCCTCCGACAGCACCATCTCTATGGGAAGTTGTCAAAGTGCAAGTTTTGTACACGAGAAGTGAACTTCCTTGGACACGTAGTGTCCGAGCAGGGGGTAGCGGTGGACCCATCAAAGGTTAAGGTGGTTGTTTCTTGGGTAGCACCCAATAACGAGGTATAGGTTTGTAGATTCCTCGGGATAGTAGGATACTACCGGAGGTTCGTACCCAACTTCTCTTGAGTTGCAGTGCCTTTGACAGCATTGACCAAGAAGGACCAGGTTTTAGTGTGGAGTGAGCAGTGCGAGGAAGGATTAAGCTATCTGAAGGAGAGGTTGGTTAGTGCCCCAGTTCTAAGACTACCAGAAGAAGGGGCAGCGTATGAGGTGTTTTGTGATGCTTAGGGGCAAGGCCTCGGATGTGTGTCGATGCAGTGACAAGGGGTGATCTCCTATGGGTCTATAAAGCTATGCCCTCATGAGCATAATTATGACACCCACGACCTGGAGCTTACAACGTTCATTTTCGCACTAAAGTTGTCGCGGAACTACCTCATCGGAGAACGCTTTGTGGTCTTCACGGATCACTTAAGCTTGGGGAATATCTTCTCCCAATGGGACCTAAACTTACGACAGCAAAGGTGGATGGAGTTCTTCCGATATTACAACTTTGATATTTCCTACACTTCAGCAAAAGGGAATGTAGTGGTTGATGAATTGAGCAGGAGGTCGCAGAAGGATGCGGTCCGAGAGTCAGCAGACTCTTGGAAGGCGATGGAGGAGTTGGCTTCCTTGCACCTGGATGCGAGGATGGATAGCGGTAGAGGTTTCCTATATCATATGACAGTGCAGTCTTTTCTATTGTGGCAAGTGGAGGAGTCTCAGTGGGGAGACCCAGAGTGCGAAGTGATGCGCGGCCAAGTTGACTAGGGCGATGCTCCAGAAGGGTAGATGGAAGATGGTCAAAATTAGATGTTCTTCCGGGGGAAGATGTTATTTCTAGAGGCGATGTGGGGCAAGGTTCTTAGTGATTTCCACAAATCACCCCTATAGGGACACCCACGAGTTTACAAGATGTATCAGGGTTTGAGGAGACAGCTTTAGTGGCCCGGAGTAAAGCGAGAAGTGGCAGAGTTTTGTGGACAAGTGCCTAGTGTTTCAGCAGGTAAAGGGTGAACACTCTGTTCCAGGTAGGTTGTTGCAACCTTTAGATTTCCCCTAGTGGAAGTGGGACGACATATCGATGGATTTCATCATGGAACTACCCAAGGTGCAAGGGGGCTTTGACGCCATCTAGGTAGTAGTGCACCGCCTGATGAAGTCGGTTCACTTTATGGCGATTAAGGAGTCGAGTGCAGTGGACGCTCTAGCATGGAAGTATGTGGAAGAGGTAGTGTGTTTTCATGGAGTTCTGAGTTCCATAGTCTCAGACAGGGATTCACGTTTTACCTCACGAGTATGGAGGGGTTTTCAGCATGTTTTTGGTACCCAGTTGCGCCTTATCACTGATTTCCACCCCTAGACAGATGGGAAGTCAAAGCGCACCATCTAGACATTGGAGGATATGTTGTGCGCATGTATTTTGGACTTTCTGGGATCATGGATGCGACACTTTCCTCTGGTAGAGTTCTCCTACAATAATAGCCATCACTCTACCATTGGCATGGCTCCATTCAAAGCACTATATGGAAGGTCGTGTTGCTCACCCGTGTGCTGGACTGAGGTTGGGGAAGAAGGTGTTCTTGGCCCGAAGATGGTGCAGAGCATGATAGAGAAGGTTCATCTTATACAAGAAAGGATGAAGGTGGATCAGGACCGGCAGATGTCATATGCCGATGATAGGAGGAGACCCTTGGAGTTTGAGGTCGGGGACCATGTGTTCTTGATGGTCTCCCCTAGGCATGGACATCGGAGGTTCGGCAGGGGATGTAAGATTTCTACCAGGTTCATCGGACCCTTCGAAGTGTTGCGGCGGGTCGGTGAAGTGGCTTATTAGCTAGCGCTACCACTACCGCTACTGAAGATACATGATGTATTCAATGTGTCCCATCTTCTTCGATATATACGAAACAACTCCCACGTCATCGATTGGGGAGAGTTAGATGTTGAAGACGACGAAACCTTCATTGAACGACCAATCAAGATCGATGATCGTAAGGAGAAAGGGATTTGTGGACGAACCATCCCCATGGTTCATGTTTTGTGGAGGCATGGTGGCCTGGAAGAGAGCACATGGGAGCGGGAGGCCCAGTTACGCGTTCAGTACTCAGAGTTGTTTTGACTTGTTGTTTTTATTCTGATCCTTGAGATATTGTACTTTGTGCTTTAATATATGGAATTCCTGTTTTTCTTTGCTATTAGATGATATATTCCCTATTCTCTGTGTGTGTGTGGGTGTGCCTGAATGTGTGATGATGGGAAAACCTGACTGCAAATCAGGACGCATTAATGTGGATGCAGTTAAACCCGTGTGGGCGAGTTAGTGCTGCCCAAAGCGGATAATATCCTGACATTTAGGAGGGGACTCACTAACTCATGTGTTGGACATTTTGTTCCTTGTGCTTGTTGTGAATTTTATGGTTGATAACTCTTGGAGGAGTATTCCTGGATGTAGGGGGAGGGTTCTGTTCCAGCTTTTGAACAACTTCGGGGTTTTCCCCTGAGAAGTATCTTTATAGGGTGGTTGTTTAGACCCCAATTTTCACTTTTCTAGGTTGTTCTTATATTCCCAGGGATGAGAATTGTTTGAGAAGTATCTGATGTAATGGACCAGGTTTTTGGGGTCGATTACTTAGTAAAAATCTGATGTTGAGGTGTTCTAGGTGGTCTAAAAGGCCATCCCAGCTTCTCTATGACTCCTTGCGGTAGCCTAGGCCTACTGGTAGCCACGACCTACTGGTAGACCTAGCCCTCCAGTGACCTTGGGGTACCGGTAGCCCTCGGCTACCAGTGGCTCTCAGCAACTGGTGACTCTCAGCTACCGGTGGCTCTCGGCTACCGGTAGCTCTCGGCTACCGGTAGCGCTAGGCTACCAGTAACTCTAGGCTACCGGTTGCTCTCAGATACCAGTAGCTATCACCAACCGGTATCTCACAGCTTCCAGTAGCTCTCTCCTACCCCCACGGGTTTTCCAGTAGAACCTCCCTTTGCGGTAATTGGTTTTGAAACCATATTTTTAACCCAAAGCCCATTAATTCCTGTTTAAATTAAATTATTGGTGAGGTACCCCATAAATGAAAAACCATGAGTTGTGCGTCGGTTTTAACTTTCCTAAAAGGTGGGGACCTTTACATAGAGTGTGGGGTGTCTCATCCGCATGGTCAACCCACGATCCCACTTCTTACGCGGTTTCTTGTTTTTTTAACCATCCCGGGAATTATGTATCTCATCCTTTATAACTGAAGGCTTCTCCCTAGGTTTCTTTTCTTAATCATCCTACTCGGAGTACCCTTCCTCCTAACTAGTCTTACCCCTGTTGCTCCTGTTTTCCAGTTTTTACGTGAGGACTTAATGTCGATCCTTGATCCATCAGGTAAGGGTTTCACCTTTGTCTCTCGTTTCTGTGTATCATGCAGGGTGGGTACGCTACTGATTCTATAGAATCGGATGAACCAAACTTTAATGAATATAATAAAAGGATTCTAAAGAATGAAGGGGAGGGGTGTTATCGATGATGTTGCTCTATTTTTCCTCTCTTTCATGATTAATGATTTTTAAATTGTGCGGGCTTACGCCTACTAAAAACCATGGCCATTGGTGGTCTTTGTTTGTGCAATAATAAACCCTTACCCCTTGTGTTGTTTAAATGGATTGTATTTTGGTTGTGAACCTTTGGCTATGTAAATTAAATTGGATAATTACGTATATTATTCTAGATAAATTGGAAGCACCATGATCAACTCCTTTTCTATGATAACCCCGGTTTAAGCCCAGTGGAATGGAAATCATGGAATTTGTTAAATCTTTTAAATCTGAAAATACCTATTGATTCTGCCTTGTGTTAGTAGTATTGGATTGGTTGTTTCATCCATGGTTGTATAGGGTCTTAGATTGTTGGGGTGATGTGGGTGACGATGGGATCCACTGTTGTTATACTTTAAGGCTCTGTGATTACTCTGCTTATATCACAAATTTGGGTGGGATCCTCTGTTGTTGAGAAACATTTGGATCCTAGATTTTGGGGACATGGGGCTGTATCTTGGGGTTTTCTATGCTTCCAGAACTTCGAGGGATCTCCCTTATCCCTTTGTTGTTGTTACTTTTCAATAGAACCGACTATGAATTCTTAAATTGTTGTTGGTTGTACCTTTTTCCCTTTATTTGTGATTATGCTTACTAGTTTCCCAATTAGATGCAGAAATGTATTTAAAAATTATTAATGAACATGAAAACAAGGATGGGACAAATGGGGATTTGGTTTGGTGTGAGTTGTGACTTGGGCTTGGGTGTTGTTCTCTTCTCTTATGAATGAATAGTAAGGATAGAGTTCTTTAGGCTGGCTGAAGAAAAACCTAGATTGTGTGAGTGCTTGTTACCCGAACATATACTTGTATTTTTTTTGTTTCTTATTCGCACCCCACCCAAGTTGAGAACTTAGTGCTGAACAACCCCATTTCATGGGGGAGGGTGTTTTTCCCAACACATCAATTAGTGGCTGGTTATTAGCTCCTTTCTGCTCCCTTTCCCGGGTAGACCAAGTATCTCCAGGCAGGTTGTGATGGCCTAAAGTCCATTATTAGCCCAAGAATCTTCAGGCAGGGTAGTGTGGTGGTTGGCCCAGGTGTGTGCGGGAAGGTGGTTTCCCAAGTATCATCGAGATGAGGACAAGGTGTCTTCAGGCATTGCATTAGTTCTTCTAGCCCAGGTGTCTTCGAGCGTGGAATTTGTTGTTCTAGCCATGGTGTTTGTTGGCATGGTTACGTGTGACATTTGTGACCTAGGTGTCTGCGGGCGGGTTAGTGGTTGTGGCCCAGGTGTGTGCAGTCAGGGTATGGGAGTGGGACTGCGATGAGAATAACGGGATTAGTTCGATGCGTATGATGTCTTTAATAACCAGTGGGAAAGTGGCCCACGGTACCCAAACATCGTGGTGCAATTACTATACATTACTTAACTTGCATTATTTGGGGTGTGTGCCATGGTGAGGATTGGGTGGTTAGTTTCCTTTATAGGTGCTTGGTAATCTCTTTTTTCACAATGCATTAGTATGCCTCCCCACTTGTGCAAGAGAGTATTTAGTGTTTCCCTACTGAGTATACTTGTATGCTCACCCTACGTATATAAAACTTCTTATGAGGTTTCCAGGAGGACTTCAGGGATCATGTGGGATCCTACTAGCTTGGACCTTTGGGGGCAGTTGCTGTTGTTGTTTCCTTTTTTCTTGGTATCTTTTTACCTTTGGATTTTTGTGACTTGTATCCTTTACCTTTAAACATGCATATGGAAATTGTTTACTTTCATCCGTATTTGCACATTCAATTTTGGTGTTGTGGGATTTACTATCTTATCCCCCGATCCTATTAAAAGAAAAAGGGTAATGCCTTCCATTTAGTATGGGATTTTATACCATTGGTGCTGGTCTCCACTCTGGGACCTATTGAAGGCGGCTTTCGGGGGTCATTATCTCCCCTTCAACTTAAAGAAGGAAGAGCCTGGAAATCTACTGACCCTTCACTCCTTTTGGTGAAGGCGGGTCGTGACCAAATTATCCATGGTTATATGATCATCCCATGCTCCACTAAAGTATAGGACACAATCTCAAAAAATTTCCTTAAGTATGCATATAGTTCTCTTCGATTATCCATCAATATATGGATGGTATTCTATACTAAACCTCTATTGAGTTACTATGTATTTATATAAGACCTACTAAAAAATGATGCAAAACATGTATCTCTTTCTCATAAAATTCTCAATTTAACTTCATAGAATCAAATGATGTCAGAGGAATAGAGCTTTCCTGGATCATCCATCGAGTGTGTCTCTCGAATCTATAAAAAGTGGGAAACATTTTTTAACTAATATATTTCCACCCAAATGGTATCTTGACTCCTCATGGTGTTGGGTAACCCCATAAATATGTCTATCATTATCAACTCATACTTCCTCCGGGGAACTAGAAGTGCTTAGAGAAACCCACCTAGATGTTGGTAATCAACCATCATGATTTGAAATATAAGGTATTGAGAGACAAATCCTATAATGTCTCTCTTCATCCTCAGCAACAAAAATTGATGTCTAAGGTTTTGTTACATTTTATTCTCTATGATTCACTCAACATCTAGAGTTATAGTTATCCCTCATTATCTTCTCTTTGATTTATTTAGTGACTACTACCCTCCCATATAGCATGATCACATCATAATCTCCAAAGAACCACCAGGGAATTAGATCACCTCCACTTAGTTGTTCCCTCAAAACATCAAAATATGATTCTGACTCCTATTCAACCTTTACTCGATCCTTGAGATAATATGTTACTATTAAGGGGGAACATGTCACAATTCCCTATTCCTCTAATTCGACAATCCTCTATTCATACATCCATATCATAAAGTGCTACTAATCCTTGGATGGCTTCTCACCAAGCTCCTTCTCTGCCTACATCTTTTGGCTCTGATCATATGATACGATGATACAATTTCTAGGTTCACACATAATCCCAAATTTGAACATCTATAGATACTCAAACCAATTCCTTTGTCTTAAATTTAGTTCCCTCTATGTGACTGTTTTTTGAAGGCTCGTGTGGTTAATTTACATAAAAAATCTTCAAATAAAGAGACAGTGTAGATATTATTTCAGATCATGGACCACAACATCAAACCCCTAGTCATGTGTAGGAAAATTTTTCTCACCGATTCATAATTTAAAAGACCTAAATTCTACAACCGAATCTGTCTATATTAGAACTAATCATGGACCAATTTTTGATGAGTCACAATATATCTCATAACAAATACCAATATTATAGATTTTAATTAAATGAGTAGTTTTAAACCTTGTATTAAAATTAAGGAAAGACTCATGATATTGATCAAACCAATGGAACTACACTCCCTTATTTGATAGGGATTTCAATGGTATTGATGGTTGGGATAATTACTTGATAAACCATAATAAATATCTTGTAAAACCTAGAATACCCATGTAAAAATAATACAAGGATGTCCTAGGACATGACTACCTCAAATTCCATTGGGACCACATATATTCATGTCTCAGATACATCATTTTCTAAGAACCTAACATCTTGAATCCAGAAGTCTCACTTGGTTATCATATTGTAAATTCTATTTTATGAAAGCATGATCGAGTCCTTCAATAGGTTCCTAGATTGTTTCTATGGATTAAGTAAGTATAATTTTATGTCATCGATGAACCCCACAAATAATGAGTCCATGTATGGGTGGAAGATCTGGTTCATGAGTTCCCTGAACATGTTTAGGGAATTATATAACCTAAAGCACATCAAAAAGTACTCATATAAACAATACTTACTCTAAAAGGAAATTACTATAATTTCATCCCCTTTGAATCATAGATAACAATATCCCAACCAAATTTCTATCTCATAGAAACACTAGGATTGAAATTTCTAATACAAAATATCATTAATCTGGGGAAATGTATATCAGTTCTTTGTTGTCAACTAGTTCAACTTTTGGTAATCAACTCATAGCCGAAAACTACCCCCATCCTTCTTAGAGAAAAATCCAGGTGAGTCACATAGTGATGTTCTCATCCTGATAAAATATTTACACCCTAAGTCATCTAGTTGTACCTTTAGATCCTTTAGATTATTCAGTTCCATATGATATGGGTTATGCAAATTGGTTGTTCACCCAATAATAGCTCAATCTCAAAGTCTACACCTTTATCTAGATGAATTCCTAGGACGTAATCCAGAAAAACATCCTGATATTTTTCTATGAAGATAATAAAATATGAGAGGATTTTCATTTAGTATAATAAGAGAGCCAGGCTTTCCATCTATCCTATGACCATCCCAAGATGGCTGAAGTCTTGTCTAACTCAATCTGCTACCAGTTAAAAGTATCCTCCCATTAAAAAAATATATACCTTCAGATAATTGAATGAAACTCTCCTAAAATGTTATTCCATGTGAGATTATAATCTATTCATCTAATCAATACTGATTATCATAACAAAAGTAATTATATCAAAAATCATGAACCACCAAAGATGTTTGTAGCTAGACATAAATATGGAAAAATTTGAGCACTGTTTTTGATGTCCACTTTCATTCCAAATGTTTTGTCATGGAATACTAAATCAAAATATAACTTAACAAGTATTTCAAGTCTAGAAACAACTTATGAAGCTATAAATTAATGGGAAGAATCAGTATAAAACAAATAAGTAGATATATTAGATGTTATCAATACCATACCTTGAACTATTGATATCCTCTTCCCTTCATCTACTACAGTCGTATCCAAAACATATACAGGGACCTTCTCTGCTCGGTGACTCTACCCCTGAGATGCATGGTCAATATGATATTACTACTAAGAACCTCATCTAGACCTCTAGTTCTTTTATAGTGTTTGTATCAAATTTCTATCTAAAACTTTCTTGAAAAACATTTTGTCATTTGAATTCTGAAACATTAGAGGATCTTAATCTGGGGTGATGGGCATATCTGACTGTAGTGTGTAAACAACCCATAGTTAAAATATTTTGTGTCTCCTCCTTATGGAACTAATGATATATAACTCTATTATATATGAATTCCATTTGTCATCCAAATTTCCCTAACCAACATCTTCCTACCATTATAAGAGGAACACATAGTAGTATTAGGGGGTCCACCAATTTAGTATTGAAGGATAAGAAAATACTAGATGTTTTTCTGTCCTCCAGAATCCTCTCAATAATTAGAACCTTCCTCAAAACATCTATATATGTGTCTAGATCAAAACATCATAACTATGTACTATGGTCGGGTTGATGTTCGATTTCAATCTTCTTATCCTTATGGGACTCACTACCATCTAGAAGTTGTGTGAAATGGATTATCTTAATAATACACACAATGTATGATAATATTATCATATATTTATTCTGTAAATCCATGATTTCATACTGCTTGATCAGACATCAACATTTTTGGGAAGAAATAATTGAACAAAAATCCATAAAATCATCTAATGAGAGTCCCCATCATCGACTAGACTGACCCATTACCCCCCACCAATGCCTATCAGGTCCTTGCAACATGAATTTTCCCAGCATCACCATCCGATATGATGGTGTCTTCATGAGGTTAAAAACTATCTCTATATTTTCCATCCAATCATCATCATCATTAAATGGTCCACCCATACCCTATTAGGCTAGGGGATGATGATATAGAAATCGTTAGCATATTACATAATGGTTTTTGGTGGTGGTGGTAAGGAACCACCACCTACACCACTGGGGTAGGTGCTGGAATGAGATTCATGACGACCTTTTCAATTAGAGGACCCACAAAATGTATATGAGGTAACCCCATCTGTGATAGAGGGGTAATTTGGAACATAAACATCTCTTATGTATTATGTGGGATCATACATGTATTCTTCATGGGAGTCTACCCACAATGCATGGTATACCCCCCAACACTAAGCCTAGCCTCTGCCCTCTACACAATAGTCAAAATCATTATACGTATATACTAACACAACATCATGCTCATTTTTACTATTCAATTCCAATATATATATATATATATATATATATCATAATATCATCAAAACATAGATATATCACCCATGTAGAAACTATCCCAAATAGATGTCATAAATCAATGAATTCAATCAAAGAACTACCATGCAACACAATAATAGGTTTGTGAGAGAGATAGGGAGAGTCATGTTAACCTAAGTTCATAGTCATGATGCATGAAAGTTTATAAAATATCATAAATAAAATATCAATATTATATTCATTACCCTAGGTGAAGTTAGTCAAAATTAAAATGAAAAACAAAATTTCACACTTAATTGAAACATAGAGCTTCACTATGTAGTGTTGGCTAGGAACTTCCCTATCTCCCCTTCTTGAGTTCCAGCTATCCTATCTCATTTGAACCCTATCCCAAATAATATAAATGAGAATAAAAAATTAGTGAATCAAGATTCTATGATACCATATTATAACATCCTAACCCAACCACCATGTATAATATAGAGTTCTATATTTCCTCATATGTACCTTCCCATAAGAAAGAGAATGTAGAAAAGAAATGGGAGTATGAGTCCTCCAATGGGGATATTCGACCATTTTCATCATGTTATTGAATCGATAAAAACAATAAAGAAAACTAATTAAATATTGGAGTAATCATAAAGATCTTTATAGATGTAATTCATGTAAAGGTACATAGTCCCTAGTGTTCCAAGCCTATCCAGAGTAATAAAAGAAAATAAGAAATAAAATAAGATTGGGTTCCACCAATGTCCTTTATAGTCCACACACATCTCTACCCTCCTTTTCTATTCTGTCCACTAAAAGGTATTTTCGATTTATCAGATACCTCATGAAATCTACAAGAGCATCAAAATGAAAAATTAGGGTGTGCGTATAAGACTTAGAAGGACACCACCAATGTATCCTCAACCTGATGTGCTAAATTATAACAAGTGTATTACATAATAACAATAAAAGTGTAAAAAAGAATAAACATACAATCCACAACTGAGTGCTCATGTACTAGGAAACCCAGCATGAACCCCTGACCATACCTTCTTTAGATCAATGATAGATGATAATTGAATAAGTTAGTTTTAACTAAACCAGACTATGAATAGAATCCTCACAATGTTAAGTGAACATGATACTCGATGTCATTTTTCCATAAATAGGACCATTTACCATGTCATCATAAATTCATTAATAACTAGTACTCTCATTGACTCACTACCTCATAGTGAGTATAAATTTGAAATCAAGTCCACCTTGAGTGAATCCTCAACATAACACAATGGTTACCTTGTACCTCAACACTATGCTCGAGTCTTTCATCTCCATAAATACAACTCATCATAATCATCACAAGAGGATAAATATTTCATGATAGTCCACCTATCTCATGTACCACCCACAACAACAAATGCATGGTTACATACCTACAGGGTGAGAAGATATGTAGGCATGGCATAATATCAATTGTATATAGTAACAGTAACAAAATCATTTGATAATACTCAAACATGGAAATAAAAAATACTACTAACACTCATGGAATCAAATATAATGGTCTCACATGCACCCACATGGGATCAAAAAAAATGTAATGTCACAAAATCCAAAATATAAATCATTTTTTGGATATATATTTAAACAAGAGCCCAATAGGTGAGGAACATCTTAACTCCTGGTTGTTGACATCAATGTTAAGTCTTATTATAGGTAGCCTCATCATACAACCTTCATGTACATATATAAAATTATCACACACCAAATAATCCTATAACTAATTCCAATCATTGTGGTAAAGTTTATAGAGTAAGAAGATGATATTTATTACCAAAGTCAAAGATAACTTACCAAAGGTCAGCCACAAAAGCTTTTAGTAAACATGAGGAGCACTCTGATTATGGCATAAACATTTGTATTGTGATGTAGGAAAAGGATCATGATTTATAAATTATAAAATCACTTCTTGTGATGTAGAATAAGTGTCTATGTTCACAGATTATTAATGAAAGGCTTTCGAGGTATGAATAGTTCAATGGGTGCATCTATAGTATTGGGTCATAGCTTCATGGTGTAGTAGGTTGGGACTGCTATGTAGGGAAAGAGAGGTCTTCTCTGTGGGACTAATAATCTTATAGGAATTCTAAAGTCTGAGGAGAGGGATGTAGGGTATTTATTGTAGATCATATAAGGCCAAACACCATGTGATAGGAGCTTATAACATATCATAAAATCATGAATTCCTTCTGCTATAACAGTCCCCATGTGACCAGTGCCCCAGAGTCCAGCACATCTAATTGTTCTAACCAGAGTAAAAAAATAGATTTTCTATTGTAAAACTAGTCTATCCATGAAACTTACTACATAAAATGATGTATTATAGTGTAAATATGTCAGGGGTGTAATATTTTCAAAGTAAAATATATTAAGGTCTAAATATTTTGGTCGATACATTTCAATAATAAATTCAAAAATTATAATGTAATGTTAATATTTTCTTATAAAAATGACAAGGATAATAGGGATTTTTAATAAACATCCATGATAAATATTTATACCATATTTAATGTTGGTGGTTAAACTATCACAAAAAAGAACGTGTTAAACTGATGGATAAGTATGCAAGTGATTTTATTATAATACCATAATTACATAAGCATAATTTTATTATAGATATAAATAAGAATTGATAATATTAAGATGACTAAGGAATGATAACAATCCATTAGTTATTCCTCTTGGTGTGCTTGTTTTAGGTTGTTAAATTTAGAATTATCACATATTATAAATATTCTTAATATAATTCCAATATTATATTTAAAAAACCATAATCATGGAAAAAATATTTTTTATTCATTAAATAAATTCTTCAAACCATCAATGTATGTCTTTGATGAAAAATGAACTACGTTGTTCATGGAGGCGATAGTACTCATGTAGCATGAGTGACATTTTAATTATTAGAATGGATGAGAGTTATATAGATAATGGTTTTACTATAAATATAATAATAATTAAATATACCAATTATATTAGTTTGGAAATAATTGGTTTAGAGGATAATGATGGAGAAAAAAGGATAGGGAGTGAATAAAGCTCATGTGAAGGAATTGATTCTTCTTTAGGAGGATCTCATCAAAATGTAGGACTTGGGACACTATACTATACCCTAGGGCTACCAAACATGTATTTGGATTATATGTTTGGTAATGTTTAAAGTGGTTAGAGAAGAATTTGTTTGGTAGGTGTGGCTTTATTTGGGTGTATGTGAGCTTCTATTATATGTGAAAATAGGGACTTTTCCGTAGAATTGAAATTTAGTTTAGGGGGAAAGAAGAAATAATAAGGGACATAGGGGAGGAAAGTTTTGTGAGAAATTTGGTTCTCAAATTTCCACCTCATAATGGTCTTCTATATGGTCTATTTTTTTAATTTTTTTTTAAAAAATTGAGCCACATTAATTTTCAACTTTTTACCTTTACTAACATTGATTAAATTTTATCCATTTTATTTTGATTACTAAAAATATATAATATCTCTCCTTATAAAATTTAAATGTTTTGATTGAGAATTTTGGATCCATTTAATCTAATTTATTTTGAAAATATGATAATATTACTTTTTAAAAAAAGTAATATATAGAAACAAATTGTTGAAAAATATCTTTTTATACAGTATATGTTTTTTATTTTTCATTCCAATCAATTATTAATTAAATGAGTACTAATATATATTTTTATATGTTTAAAAAAGTAATTATAAACATTATTTAAATTTTATCAATTTAATTTATTTAGATAAAAAGGTAAACCGTTTTTATAAAAACAATTGTTTTAAAAATAAGGTTTCATTTCCATTAAAGTTAAAAATGTGAAATGTATAAAAATACACAAGATGTATATATATATAATATATTATAATTCTAATTACATGTTTAAACCATCCTAAAATATACTAACGTAAACCCTCAATATCTCTGCATATTCCTAATAATATGATGATAAATAATGGTTTTCATGGATGGAGATTCACCTAGAATAGACCTCATAGTGATTTATATAATCTTGAAATTGTCTGATAAATTATTTTTCTCGTGTCACACATTCTTCAGTTTAGATTATTCTTAGTCTTAAAAAATCATATAAAGGATACCTATCTTCTATGCTTGGAAAAATATGGTTGATATGGAAGGATTTTTTACTACCTATTTCCATTTATTCTATTTTCTTTATTGAAGTAATAAATTATTTTGGTAAGAACCTAGATCTTCTTTTTATGTATTTTTTCCTTTTCCATCTTTTTTGAAAAAAAAGAGAAAATTCTGAAAACTTTCTAAGTACATGTCATGTACTCGTTTACCGTGGGTAGCCATTTGCTGGCTGTGTAGTGGCCATGCACACGGCCATGTGGGCCTGATCTGGAGGCCGCCTAAAGTAGAGTACAGAAATGGCGAGTACACGTCGTGTACATAAAAAGTACACGTTGTGAACTTTTTCCCATTAAACGCACTGGGGTCACATCTAATCGCCAGAGAGCTCTCCTTTTAGGTCTTGTTCGACCGATAGAATCGTATGGCCGCATATCTTTGATGAACCCCTGAGTCGGTGTCTGTCCTCCAAATCAAACACTACTGGTTGCATTGGAATCAAATCAGTGAGTTCTTCTTTCTTCTTGAGCCTCGTTTCATGGTTCATCTTCTTCCTCAAGTTATCCTCCATTGAATGTTTCAGAAATTTTTATAGATCTTTGACGTTCTATGGTTTTTTAAGCCATGAGCTTCACTTAAAGTGATCTCCTAACGTCGAGGTAGGTGTTTTGTGCCTTCCTGTTGAAAGTATTTGTGTTTTATGTTCACATTTTCCCAATACCCATGAACGAGGTATTGCTCATTTACAATTTTACCCCTATTTTTTGTATGATTGCGTGTATGCTTGAGTAGAGGTTATTGAATATGAATAGGGTTACCTACAATGCTTTGGAAGTGTTTTCCCATGCATGTTTGTCTGTTTTGACCATTGGTTCTGGTCTTCCTTAAGGGATGCAGTTTACATTTCATTCCTACTTTTGTAGGATGGGTGACTATTGTTCTGACATGCTGATAGGTTGTAGACTGCTAGATAAGTAGTTATTGAGGTTTCCTTTGGCCGATGTGCACTAATTACTTTCTTGATTTACATAGGGCTTTGTGAACCTGATGTATAGAGCACAGGGAGAATGGACGTAATGGCTTTTCTAGAGTGTCTCTTCTTATTACAATGCGAGACCACAGGTAGAATTGATGTTGAGTGCTTCTTCAGAGAGTTTGTAGTTCCTCGACATAGGCCATATAGGGAATGTGATGTAAGTGATTCCCTACAGCGCCTTTAGTAACTTTACGAGACTATAGGGGGAATTGATGGTAGGTGTTTCCTCAGAGAGTCTATGGTAAGCTGAACCAGAGGGGTTGGACTGAGTGTACTTCCCAGAGGGTTGCTTGTACTTGTAAGGTAGAATTAGAGGGGATAGGCTGTGAGAACTTTCCATAGGGTTACCCTGCATTTAGATTCTTGCTTGCACTTGTTAGGTAGGGCGAGAGGGGTTAGGTTGTGGGTACTTCCCTGAGGGTTACATAGTTTTATTTATCTGTATTGATTAATTGTTTCATGTTACGTGGTGATTTGAATGGTTTGAAACTATGGATTGTTTACTGATGGGTACTTACTTGTTTGCTGTCATCCGTACATTACCTACCATATATTCACTTATTGTTAGGCACAGATCTCGTGGTGGTTTCCCACTGGGATTTAGTCTCACATCCTATTTGGGCCATGCTTTTGGGACCAAACAGATTATATTGTTGCAAGTATAGATAAGGGAAAGCACCCTTCTATTTCAGGTACTTGATTGGTGTGAAGCTGGAGAGTATGGGACCAAGCTATGGCTTGCAATTCTGAGGAGTAGTTTACATGCATTCTTTTGTACTTTGGTTTAGTACTCTTATATTCCATCATTGTGAATTTTTTGGCTGTTTTCCTAGACATATGTATCGTTCATCATTCATATATATATATGCGTGCTCCGATTTATTATTACTTGTCTTCCATTGTTTACTTTTGTATGGTTTGTCTCTTTTTCTGCTACTACTATTGTTTTCTTCCACTGTGTTACTCTGCCAATGAGGGCATAGTTTCCTCACTATCACACCCAAGGCCCTCGCTGATAATCGGCAACCTCTGGTATTCATGGAAATGCACTTGAGGCCATGTGACCAACTGGGTACGGGGCGCCTCTGGGTGGCTTCCAGAATAGAGATGTTACAAAGTGGTATTATAGGCAATTATTTGCTCTTGACTTATTGTTTGGATCCTATAGTTTGGGATTGTATGGGATAGGTACTTGATAATAAGTTGTACCCATGAGTAGCTAACCCAAGTATAGGTAAAATCCAATCTACCCCGTTTATTGAAATTTTTATGATTTTTAAATTTTACGGTTGATTTGATTTTCACAGTTGGGTGATCCATATGTTTTTTGTTGTTTCCACTGATTTTTTTGAGGTTCTATTTCTATGTCAATCCAATTAGATGAGGATATTCTATATCAAGAATCATATAGTCACTTGTTAGAAATCACATGTCATGCATTTTTGCCATGCCATCTAGGATGCATTAGCGATTTCATGTTGTTGTGATAGATGTTGTGTAAAATATTCATGTTGTTGTGATAATTTCCTTGATAAAATACATGTTGTTTGATAGGGTATTGTTTGTGTAATGTTTTGGTTGGAATGAATGCCAAACCTTGCTTCTTGAGGCGCTATGGCCCCTAATGGACTGAAATTTGGTGGATTATTTCCTTATTTTCTCTTGTTTATAACATGTGTAAGATGCTAGTGTAAAATAAAATTTCATCTAAAAAATTAATGTAAGATGATAATTTATTCAATTTTCTTCACTTTCAATATTTTTAGTGTCATTTAATTTAGTTAATTATTAACTAAAAAATCATGATTTCACATTTCATAAGAATTTAACAAAATTTTATAATATATAAATATTTAAAGAAATAATCCTGAAAAATAATAATTTATTTTTCAAAAAAATATTTATATTTGAACCTATGTAGATTTTGTTTATTTTAATGTTTTATAAAAATTAAAAGGAATAATGTTATGTTTCTTCCTTTTCTTCTTATATAATTTATTATATGGTTCAATTTCATGGAAATGTATCCAATAAACTCATAAAAATTTATAATAAGGTCCCAAATATCTATATATGTCTATAAATGTTTTTTGACATGTTATGAATCATTATTAAATATAATATTATATGTTTAACCACTAAGTAAGCGAATTTTTTATTTAATTTCTGTAATTAGTTTTCATTGTTTTCACTAATAATTTTGGATTTTTTTTGTTATTGTTTTTATAAAGAATAAATAATGATGACTAAAATTTTTTAATCCATTTTCCCAAATTCAAATCACATCAGTGGAAATAATAATTTAAATTTAATCTTGAAAATGTGACGAGAAAGTGGGTTTTTAAAGTGAAAATGTTCAAAAGTTTACATTGTTCTTATAGTAAAATTTAGTATACAATGAGTAAACTGATCTAAATTTGATTAAAAGATGTAAAATTGAACTACCGTCACTACAATACCAATTCAAAATATAATTTATCCTTATAAATTAATTAAATGAAATAGAATTTTTCAATTAAAATTCCTTATTCTTTACTATTCATCCAAAAATGAAAATTCTCATAAAAATACTAAAAAATGAAACAATTATAATTTTGATATTCCAATTTAAATAAATGTTTTCTATTTTATCATATAAATTTTCTAAAATTGTTATAATTTTATTTTAAATTAAATGCACAAATCCCGATTAACTTGTATTTTATAAAAGGAAATGTTTTCAAAGAAACATTTATTTTTCTTTTAAATGATTGTAATTTTATTTCTAAAAAATAATTAAATAATAAACATGTGAAAAATATATATCTTTATATGTATTTTGTATTATTTTTATTATTTTTATTCTACCCATTCCAATGGTTAGGTGATAGCTGTTATAGTTAATAATATTATTAATAGTATGTTGTAGTACGGTAAAACTAGGTATTGCATGTGACAAAAACAATCAAAGAAAATACGTATTATGTATAACACAAGAAAAACATAGAGGTGTATATACTACCAGAAAACCCCAGTGTTACTTTTAGTGAAACCCTAACTTGGATTTGTGTATAAATCAAACTTTACTTGGTGTAGCGTGTAACTCAAGCAATCAGACTTTTTAATTTTACTCAAAAATAATTATTCAGAAAAACATAGGGTGTTTCATTATACCCGCATTAAAATGAAATTCAACTATAAAATTTATCTAGGGTATCAATGCTTTAATAATTAAATGTTCATTTCATGGAAACCCACATCATAAAAATTAATAATAAAACAACCATTAAAAGAGAGAAATTTAGAAACATAGTGGTTACCCAGAGTTAATAATAACTAGTTTTTCCTAAAGAGAAACATAAGGGGAAAGTTAAAACATAGACTGTAACATCCTATTACATGTTTTTATATGTTTTTAACTATTTATTTTAGTAACTAATGATTGCATATATAGGTGGATTTGTTTCGGTATTTTACCAGACCCCATTTTGAATGTTTTTGGGCCTATGCATGGCTTTCACACTGTTTGTGCATGGTTAAAAAAAAATTACAGCCTCATCGCATGGTTTTTTCATGGTTTGTGCATGTTTAAACAATGTTAATATCTTGGCCACGTCATGTTTCCATGGTTAGTACTAAATGTGTGACTTGTCTTATAAAAATGTGTCAATGGTAATTAAAGTTCCAAAAATTGTAATTAAAATTGTGAAACCCCCTAATTAACACTAAAATCTTCCCACTCAATCCTAAATAAATTATATGGTTTTTAGGAGCCCTCTGAAGGAATTTTGGCTCCCAAAACAAATTATCTTGGTGAATCAAAGAGAAAAAGGTCACAGAGAACTTCTCTTTTAGTGAGTTCTTCTCTTCTCGATTTTTTATCTTTCATCTTCTCTTGATTCCTTCTTCATAGAGGTCATGATGGCCTTGCATTTCTCATGAATCTTGATTTAATTATATGGAATTTTGAATCTATGATCTCTTCTCTCTTCTTTCCTGATTTATCATTCTAGAATGGAGATCTACATTAGAGGCAACACATCTTGAATCTTTATTTCCATCATTCTTCATTTGAGTTTCTCGATTTGGGATTTTTTTTTGAGATCCCACGATTCTGAGGTAGGTGGAACCATTATGATGTCAAATATCGTCTAACCCCAAATATAATGATTTAAAATCAATTTTTAAAAAATATTCAATAGCTTGATTTCAATCAATTTACTCTTAATTAATTAATTAAAAACCCAATTCTATTTAATTGTGTATTTGGATTTGATTTGGAATTAAATTTTTAAAACCCCTTATACCATTGAATTGTGCTGTGTTTTTTAAACTGTTAGATATTATGAAAATTTACATTTTTGAATTTAATTTTTTTAAAACCCCCAACTCCATTGAATTGGGTTGTGCTGGTGAAATTGATGGAAATTATGAAAATTTAAATTGTTGAATTTTAATTTGTAAAAACCCAAAAATTATATTGAATTAGGTTGTGTTTGTGAAATTTTTAGAAATTGTGTAAATTTAAATTGTTGAATTTATATTTGGAAAAATCCCCAATTACATTGAATTGGGGTGTGTCTATGAAATTGATGGAAAATTGTGAAAATTTAAATTAATGAATTTAAATTTCAAAAATTTATTTAAATTGGTTTTTTGAAATTAATTTCAAAATGGTATTTGAATAAAATGGATTAAAATGGCTTTGATATAAACCTTTTGGTTTTATTATGAAAAAGGCAAGGTTTTGATTGAAAACTCATCCTTGTTTTTAAATAGAAAATTGGAATATTTTAAATAGAGAATGGGATGTACTATATATTGATAAGTTTTAAAATAAATTTACCATCATTGTTTTTTATTAGATAATATGAAAGCCTTAGGTAGATAGTGAGTTATTGGACCACACTCTGCGATTTAAAAGGTTCTAAAACATAAATGTAGCACATCACAGCCCTGATAGGATGGTGATGAAATCTCTTTTGGCTGTACCAAAGGGACATGTGTATAAACATACTATAGTCTCACCGTGAGAGTGTGAAGTCCTTTATCATAGAACTATCATATCTTTTAGTAATATGACCATGTTTCTCCCTTTTTTGTATTTTAAATGAATATATTCCATTTTTGTAAATAGTTTTACAAGCCCTATGAATTAATATAAAGTATTTTATATATAATGTTTTAATAATTCATTTTGTAGAAGTATTCAATCATTTTGATGTAAATCATGAATTTTTTAAATATTATTTTGAAATTCCAATCCTATTTATTTAAAATTAAATTTTATTTACATTCTTAATTAAATGTTCGAATCTATTATGGATTCATTGGTGAGACCCTACTGGGATCCTTACCTCACACCCTGCTTATAACTTTTGGTTTTTGGAACACTTTATCATATTATAGTAGGTTTTTGATATCTTTCCTTCTTTTTTTCTTTTCAAGTTTTGGTGACCAAGGGCAGGTGACATAGGACATGGTGGGTGGTCATGGACCATCGGGAGGTGGCTTTGGGTAGTTTTGTTCCTCTTTCAGTTTCCTTAGTGTCTTTTTGGTACATTAATATGTATGTATTGATTTATATATCTAATTATGTTTTCATATTTCACTCTATTATTGAAAAAAGAAGTAGGGTGAAGTCATTCACAATGATTATTTTTTGATTCATAGGTGCTTTTTGTCAGCCCTTAGAGATCGGGAACACTCTTCGAGTTAATATTGAACTGTCTTGGATATTGGTTTAGATAGTATTACTAGTTTGTTTGTTACAAATGGTATCAAAGTAGGTCATTACATAAATAGAGATATTTGATTCTTAAATCTAGGTTTTATTTGGGTTGGGTCATGGTAGAAAAAATATTCAGAATGTGTCAGGACTGAATAAGTATTTTGTGAGAGGGTTCATAGTCAGCACCCCTTCTCAATCAGGCATGAGTTACCAGAGATGTTGGGGATTGAGTTTTTCTTTTGAGTTATTGGTTTTTTTATCATAAATTATATTTATATACTCAATGATACTATCTTTGATTTGTGGAATATCTTATTATTTATTGATCTAGAATGGAAGGATGACTACCATAGCACCATGTTTTCATGGTCGGGTAAACTTTGAGGAATTAGTGTTGCTGATTTGGAAATAAAACCCTAAATAGTTGTGAGTTTGGTTTGTGGTTTACCATCCCATACCTCAGAACCATCATTCCTACATATTGGATGACCTCTTATTTGGGGATTCTCGATTAGGATTTCTCAGCTGAATATGAGTTAATGATGAAACAAAAAGGGAATATTACCTTTTTCACAGTTGATAAAGAACATTGAACTGGAGAAAATAGGATTCCTCTCATGTTATTATAATTAAGATACCCTGGTAATTCTACGAGATGGTTTACTAATTCCCCAAATGATTATGGATGGTATGGCAGTCGAGGTCACCTTCAGAGTTCCTGTAAGTTGTACCACTCAAAATGGAAAATTTTGTTGGAAACATCAGATCCTAACTATGGATAAATAAAGGCTTCCTGATAATAGGGCTCATTACATAGGTTAAAAGGTGTATATTATATCAAGGTATTGAAGCTTCTAGTTTTCATATTCTTGTTTCTGATTTCATAGGGGAAAATGTTTGATTTTTCCTTCTTATGTCCTGTTTGTTTTTGGAATCCTTTTGTTTTGGGATTTTTATGATAGTATCATGTTGAACATTTTTTTATAATTTCGAATTGGGGATGTAATAATGGCTTCCTTATCTTAACACATTATTTTTTGTTCCTTGGTGTTCCTTATGTTTTGACTTGATGGATAGATATTAATTGTGATATATTGGATGATCTCCCTTATGATAGTGTAGTTCCTTATTTTTCACCTATCTGGATGTTTGAGATCTTCGCATATGGACATGGATAAGACTTGGGAATATACATTGGTAACTCAGATGATATAATTTTTCTATAGACCAGGCACTGAATAGTTTTAGAATTTGTTTGGATAAGATCATTGATGAATGAGGCCCAGTTTCAAAAAAATAACTTATGTTATCGACGAGTACTTACCCATGGTAGAAATAATTTTTAGTTCTTTACCATGATTTTGGGTGTTTTATCATTGATGTTTCTCCTCAAATAATAGTTCAATTATCTCCCCTTTGGGTTTAGGGAATGTGGTCTTATTATGTTACACCATTGTGGTAAATATCTAATTGGTGGGGAGACCTATGCTCGGTATCTAGTATTTCCCTGGTTTTGAGAAGTTTGATGATCTTGGTCTTTTTATTTTGGAGTTGTGTGTCTTGTTATACTTTGGGAGAGTCTCACTTTTGGACCATGTATTTTTCACCTCATAAAATAAGTGAGGGAGTTCTCATTATGTCATCATGTCATATCTTTCATATTGAATGATTTCTGGGGATATCAATTCATATAGTGGGGAGGTGGTAACATCTCGTTACATGTTTTTATTTGATTTGACCCATTTATTTGAGTACACAATGATTGGATATCATTATGGGTTGTTCTAAATATTTTATAGGACCCTTTTTGAAGGTTTTTGGGTTTTTCCATGGATTGTGCATGGTTTTTACATGGTTAAATAAAGTGTCCATCCAAGTTACATTGTTTGAACATGGTTTGAACACGGTTAGACAAATGTTTCAGCCTAGTCACATGGTTTGCACATGGTTAAATAGTGTATAACTTTTTTCATGGTTTGCATATGTTTTGTGTATTGTTTAAACCAAGTGTGAAACTTTTTTCATAGTTTGCACAAGGTTATTACTAACTGTGCGACTTACCCTAGGAAATTTTGAAAACAAAAAATAATGCTCCAAATATGCAATTAAAATCCAAATACCCCTAGTGAATCATAAACTCCTCTAACTTGAACATGAATATATTCTTTGTCTTTTGGGAGACTAATAGAAGCATTTTGTATCCTAAATCTCATCTCTTAGTAGACCTAAGTGCCAAACAAAGAAAAGATCATCTATTTTGGTAAGATATTCTCTAATTGATCATAAATCTCTCCTCTTCTCTTGATTCCTTCATCTTAGAGTTTAGGATGGCCTTTCATTTTTCTTGGATCTTAATTAATTTATATGAATTTGTTGATCTAGTACCTCTTCTGTATTCTTTCGAGATCTATCTTTCTAGATCCATTGATTTATATTCGAGGTGAAAATATCTCTAATATTAATTAAAAATTAGGGATTTGTGTTTCGAGATCCCATGATTACATGGTAGGTTGTTCCCTTATGATAGAAAATTTTAAATAACACAAAATTGATTGATTTAAATTCTTTAATTTCCCAAAAATTCCATATAATATTTTTAATTATATGGAATTATTTCCAGACCCCAAAATCTGATAGTGAGTGATTCTGAGGCATTGAGTGCTCGGAATGATCCGTTGAAGTTTGGTTAACCTTTAATTAGCGAGTGTAAGAATTTTTCTTGAAAAAGTAGAATAACTCCTAAACGGTTAGGTGGATCAAAAATCTAAGGGCATCGTTGTACTTAAGATGGCTGGTTTATCTTTGGCATGACTTAATTTTAGTCAGTTCAGGCATCCTGTGAGAAAACATAAAAATGGCATAACCTTAAATAAAATAATTAAATAAACATATTTTATTTTTCAAATACTTATAAAATAAAAATGGTAACTCGGATTAAAAATCTAAGACCACCAATGAACTCATGAGGGTATGATTTCTTTAGGCAGATACTAACATTTTCTGGTAAAAGCCACCAGGGAATGTTAGTTTTTAGCCATGAATAAATTAATTAAGTGACAATTATTTTATTGTAAAATTCATAACTTTTAAACGGTAACTCTGATTGGAAATCCAAGAGTAACATTGGGTTATTTGGGGGTGGTTCACTTGGGCTGATCCTAACCTCTACTGGCACGGGTTGAGGGTGACTGCTAATAATTTTCTGAACTTTTTTTATGGTACGTTTAATAAACGTGCAAGCGGCATTTTGTAACTTTTGAACCGGTGCTCATAATTGAAATATGTGGATATGGTTGAACTCGCAATACCAATATTCACATAAAGAGACCTTCACCTCGACTATAGTAGCTCGAGGGTGAATGTTAGTTTTTTGGATTTTTGTGGGAGAGTTAAAAGAATAAAAATAAAATAAAACAAATTTTATTTTATTTTTCTTTTGAAACCTTCCATTTTAATTCATGATGGTGGGGACCACCTGAACCCCCATTTAATGTGAGAAAACCATTGGAATTATCCCAATTTAAGGAGCCAAATTATTTCATTTAATATGCCTACATTAATGTGCCAACATTATTTGAATTAACTCAATAAAGTTTGGCTATTCACTTCTTTATTGGGAATCATTGGAAAAGGAGAGCTTGGGAGAACCTTTGCTGAAATATTTTCCATCGATGAAAAACTCTTCAGATCAATAATGTTGATGTTGGAGCGTGGTTCGGAAGCGAGTTTCAGGAGTGATGAACGTTGTTGCCCCTTCATTGAATTCATCTCTTTTCTCACGACACCTCCAATGAATGTCAAGGTAGGGGTTTTAAATTGAATTATGATTAAACCTATTTTGTTGATTCTTTATAATCTAGATTCACAATGACGAGGGCCAAACAAACATAGCCATCATCCTACACTTAATCCTTTCCCCTTTATCTGTTGTTCTTCGCATTTTCTTTGTTTGTTCTTCGATTCCAAATAATTAATGATGTTGAAAACAAAATATCTCATTGAGCGCAATATATGGACGCGGAGATCTCGTCATGAGGACTGTGAATATGCGGACGTAAAATTATTTCGGCTTGGAACGAAGCTACAATTACGCTTGGAAGAAGGTCGGTACACATCCAAACCACCGATAGAGGAGGTCGTTGCGGCTTTCAAGCTGTGGCAGCGCACTAGAGGGTGGCAGGCACCCGGATGGCTGTGATTCGAGTAGGCGATGCACAGGAGGGCGGCCGGCACATGGTCGTCCACGGCTTGAGAAGACGGTGCACATGGTGGGTAGTAGGAACCCGGTCGGCCTTGGGAGGATAGTTGTGTCATTATGAAAATGGGAGAAAAGCCATCTGGAGCCCCGGCCAGCTGCGTCGCGTTGAGCGGGACTGCTCTGGAAGGTCCCGTGTGCCAACAGAAAGGTCCACAGACCGTTCAGAATAATGGGGGGGGGGACCTCCCCCTGATGTGTCTAGGGTGGGTCCAACCACGGCAGAACACACCCATCCAGGTGTACCGCACCCAGCTGAGAAGTCAGCACCGAGCAGGCCATGCACTACCGGCCGCACCGAGCGGGCCATGCTCAGCCGGATGCGCCGAGCTGTCCGGGCCACCCCCTTTGTGGGTCGGGCTGGTCTGTGGCCCAGAGGGTGAGGCCCAACATGGTACAGCCCATCTAGGCTAGACTCGGACTGGGTCAGGTCGACCTCAACCAGGTCAGGTCAGCCCAGGTCGAGTCGGACAGAGTCAGACCAAACCGAGTCGGACCGGACCCGAGCCCATCTGGACCCAGATACACGTTTTTGGTCATATCTTGAGAAAAGAGTGTCTATTTGATGAACCGTCTATGGTAATGGATTCCTTGTATCCAGATGGTACTTTTGGTATACTCCACTTGATTTTTATATAAAGCTAGAGTATGGCCGGGTTGGATCAAACCCGAATCCAACCGTGCCCTCAGAACGGAAAAGCTAATAACTAACAGACCGGGAGTCCGATTGATGTGTCATTAGTCGTGTTGGGTCCCTTATGATGTGACAAACCTTTGGGATTCTTCTTTTTAGCACTTTTTTGAAGTTGAAGTATCAAAAGGTGGATTGGGGAGAAGAAACTCCCGAAATCAAACATGTTTAGTGTGGGAACACTATGGATGGCTGTACTTGAAGAATCTTCAGATCTTGTGTGGGTCATCATCAAAAACTATATGGGTCATCTTCAAATATTGTGTGGGTCAGCACTCATCGATCCTATGTGGGTTAGTTCATACTGGTTGTAGAGACCCGAAGCTTAACATACATGGACATTACATTACTTTTGCGTAATACTTAGTACATAACAAAAACACACACACAAGGACTGTAATAGTTTAGTGTCTTTGGAAACTCGGAATATAATCTTCTAATCCTGGTGAAAGATCTTCAACATCTCCCATAAATATCTTCCTTTTTTTTACCTAAAACCTTTCTTTATATCCCGGGGAAAAGAAAACATAGAATGGTGAGCTCTAATTCTCAGTAAGGGTAAACCAAAGAAATATCAATCACATCTTATTCATAGGAACATAACATTTTGGAAATCTTTACCTGCTAAAGAGATCATAATATCATAACATGGGATAAATCATAGTAGTGAAATGTAATCCCAATAATAATAACTTAAAACAAGAAACTTTGTGTCATACACACATAATCATAGCGAATCATTTCTTATTAATCAAGACTCATTTCCAATACTATCTTAGTGGACAAAGTCCATTTCTGAACTGAGTTCACTCTTTGTTTCAATCCTATTTCACTGAACCAGTTTAACCTACCATTCCAGCCATGTCTATCTCATGAGATATAAAATCATTATCCAATGAATTTTAGGGAGATATAGGTCCCACCCATCTCATAATTATATTATTCTTATGTGTGCCACAAAATCATAAACCATACATCATAGCATAACCCATGTACTAAAAATGGGATTCATAAACATCGTGACATCTTAAAACAATTCATATAAGATAAAGGAATTCATAAAAATACATCCATCACAACATAATAAAATCGATGTAATAATAGGGATAGAAATAGAAACCTTTATTATCTTAGATGGAAAATAATTTTAATAAAACACTTGAACTCCATTCTTGAGGAAAATATCCTTTCTACTTCAAAAAAAAATTTCCTTTATTAACATGTCATACAATTCTAAACTAAAAGAAGTTGATTAAAAATAAACATGAAAACTTGTAAAGGAAGCTTCTTGGAAATAATGTTTTCAAAATCCATTCATGCCATATAAGTTAAAAAAACATTCTTCTCGTACTTTTGTTAGAAAAGTAAAAAAGTACCTCGTACGAAACACGACAAAAGATTCCGTTGATATCTTTTACTAAAAACTCACCAAAGGGTAAAATTGTATTTAAAAATATTGTAGGTGGATGGAAATAATATTACATATTGAGGAAACATGGATGTGGTTGATAAAATACACCCCAGTAAATTCCAAAGTATAAACAATCTCGGATAAAAATGAGATTGTGATATTTCCCTTACCTTAGGTCTGATTTTCTTTGAAAGTGTCTGAACCTCCTGTATAATGATTTAAATAATGTCATTGACTTATTCTAGAATCATACTCATTGTTATGATATCATATATGGTTCACTCAGGACTTTATATTACTCGTTCTTATGTAAATTCCATGTTAAAGAGCGTTTTGGGTAAAATCGTTTCATTTGTCATTCGTGTTTTGACTTGTAATTATTCATATGTTTACTTAGATCATGATTACTTAATTACTGAATATAAAACATGACTTATATATAATATATATTCAGAATATACATATATATAATAGATCAGTAAATGGAAAGAAATACATCGTTCATGGAGACAGTAGGTCGTACGTATGCATGAACGCTGTCTTCGTTTCCTTATTGAGTTGAATGGAATTAAGTAGATTACATACATATATATACACATAAATCTATTATCATTATTATTTTATATATTTCATGATTACTTATTTTATATACATTATAATCATTCATGAATGGTTAACGTGGAGAATGAATCTCATCGCGTTGTGGAGACGGTAGTCTGTACATACGCACGAGCGATGATATCGTTCTCATGATCGTGGAATTTTATTTGAGTGTATGTATATTATTTCAGAATCAATATCACTTTAAAATAATCATATATAGTTATTATTTACACCATTATACCCATCCAAGTAAGGTGGTGGTGGAAAATAGATTACACCACGGCGTGGAGACAGTATTCTGTACGTACGCACCCGCGGTGATTTCATTCTCTGTAGGATGGATAGATTGTGAAATAGGTTTGTTTCATACTTATAATAAAATATCATTATATGATTGATACTGATATTATTAATTCATATTGAAACAATCTAAGAATAAGAAGTGGAAGAAGAAATAAAGTTGAAAGAATCGGTAACGGACATTACCTCTTCTTTGAAGCGCCTCTTTGAGTCCTCCACTTAGGGCACTAAAATGGGTCTTTAAAGAATACCAGGACCTCTAGGATGTTTCTAGGGAAGTGGAGAAGTGAATGTGGCAGGGTTTGTCCGATCTTGAAGGCTCAAAATGGTGTGAGGAAGAGAGGGAGGAGGTTCCCTTTTATAAGGGAGGAGAGGGGCACCTTTGGAATAACCAAAATTATTATTTTTTTATAAAGTCATATTCGGTTTTTAATAGCTCCAAATTGAGTTATTTCGAAGATAAGGTGGGGATGGGTCGAAACCCTCTCATCCAATAGAATTTGGGCAAGTTTAGTTTACTATTTTAACATTATCATTTAGTTTTAACTTTAAGTTAGATAAATTTACTTTTACCGTGCCTTTTTGTGTTCTTACACTATAAGGTTAATAAACTTACTATAACAAGACAAACGAACCCCAAGTTATTTATTATTAATATATATAATCTTATCTAAGTTATTTGGCCGAAGCATAGATTTTTAGGAATAAAATAACAATTAATAATATAATATTTGTTTTAAAAACTTTTTTTGTCAATTTTGACACTATTTAGTAATTGATTTTTGTGAAATTCATAACAGAATTATTAGTTCTAAAAACGTTACTTAAATCAATTTTAATATGTCATATTAACCTATAAAATTATTGGAACTTATAATAAGTCTCAAATTACATTTATTTGTGTATTTATAACATCAATTATGTCAATATTTAATTAATAAGATAATTACTGCATCATCATTGTATCATAAATAAATTAAATTATTTAATGTCTAAAAATTAAAAATAAAATACCATTATGTAGGAAATCTATTTAGATTTCTAATTAAAATTTATAGTTGAATTTATCTTATGTATAACCCTATATTAAAAATTATCTACTTATTAAACTTTGATTTTAACTATTTTAACCATTCTTTGAATAAATTAACAATAAATGTCCTAATCTAATCCAAGTGGGCCTAAATGGTCATATTTTATTCATAAGGTAGTTTTTGGTCGAAATACACTTATCTAATAGAATTAGGACATGTGTTAGGGTAAAAATAATATCATTTTTACCCTTAATTACCCTATTTACTTTTAACTGTGGTAAAAAAAGTAAAAAGTTACTAATCACCAAAAATTATTTTCATCTCATTGAACCAAATTTTACTTACTGACATCAACCGTGTCTCTCAAATTTTTGAAATTCCACTCATAGAAGTGGTAAAATTATGTTTTATGAAAAATTCAATTTTTTAACTACCACTTAGTGGTTTCACTATTCAGCAAAAAATGAAAGTTTCCAGAAAAATACCAAAAATTAGGCCTAAGCTATATTTGATATTATGAACTCAAAAATGATGTCTATTTTACCAAATTAAAAACATATCAGTTGCATTAATTAATTTAAAAATTAATTCCCATCGTCAAAACTAATATCGTGTTCTAAATAGATAATAACAATCAAAAGATTGACACTTGTTTATGTCAGGTTTAAATGTGAAATTACATCAAATGACCAACATTGTATTAAATTGTAAAATTATATTCTAAATATACTTTAAAACCACTCAAATTAACAATTTATCACTATTAATTATTTCGATTAAAAAGGTTGTTTTTAATTAAAATTTAGTAATTTCCACTATTCATCAGAAAATGTAAGTTATCCGAAAAGTACCAAAATTTCACCCTAAGCTAATTTCAATATTCTGAATCCAAAAATGAAGTCCATTTTGAAAAATAAAATTTACAAAATTTCAAAAAGTGGTTATTACTATTCATAATGGCTAGTTTTAATAATATTTTAATAGCATATCGTTGTTTAGTGAAACTCGGTATTGCGTACTACACACGCTATCGAGGAAGGTTGTGATTGCGTGTAATGCAAGGCAAGTCAAGGATGCGTTTTGTGAAAGCTCCTTTTGGTGTATCGCACAACACAAGACATTAATGAAATTAAAAAAATATATTTTTCATAAAATCTCGGGGTGTTACATTCTACCCCCCTTAAAATGAATTTCGCCCTCGAAATTCGTCGGGGTTATAAATAGTTTACTACTCGAAAGTTTCTTTAATAAAAGCCTACATCGTAAAAAGGAATGCCAAAACCAATCTATAAAAACAAATGTATGAAACGTAACAGTTGCCCAAATAAACTAATCACTGGGTTTCCACATAGGTGAAAAAATGGATATGGAAGTAAAATCTAACCATCATGTTCTGATGGAGAGTGGTATAGAACATGGCTATGGAAAATCCAGCAATCACAAAGCCATAAATTTGTGATGACTTAAGGTACCATCTGATTCATCAGATATAAGAGCACTAGGACAACATTATTTTTTTTCAAGATCATTTCCCTAAAGTTGATGAAATTGGAATTAGAAGAAATACTTTCGTGATTTTGGTATAGTCTCACCGTTGGTAGTTTTTTGGACAATTTCCACTTCATCTCTTAAAGAAATGAAGTTGATTTTTTCATTCGTGATGTGTTAGCAGATCATGTGAGAGAATGATGGGTCATTCCATCTGTCTCAAACAAAAGGTTGGAAAAGTTATCAAAAAATACATAAGTCCATCTATAGTGAGATTAATCATATATGGTTCCTAAAATGGACTTATACTTCATAGATTCTACTTCTTAATATAATAAAACATGTTTCTACTAAACAGGGACTTCCTATAGGCCAGTGGTAGGCGATAAAGGCTAGTCTCACTTCGGTTGTGGGTTCGATTCCCACAGCCTTGTCCGACGCGATGGGTTATCGCCCATCCTGCAGGTTGTCCTTTTTCTAAAACTACATTACTATAACATCCCATAAATAATATCGAAAAAACATCTATCCTTAAACAATACTAACTTATGTCCAACATAATCCATTCCAATCTTTAGGCTTATCCAAAATAATGGTGTCTAATCTCATATTATAGTGAAAATGATTAGCAAAGAGTTCATACAACTAGCATGTTAATACCATTGTTGATCCCCATATATCATGAGATATGTCTTGTTGGTCACATTCCAAACATTCGAAGGCCTTAATCATGTATTCTGTTGAAACAAAATAAATACCCATTGAATCTTAGTGAAAACATGAGTGCTGTCAAAAGTTAACTCTTTTCACATACCAAAACCTCGAACCATGATATAACTATTTCCTTATATCAGTCATGAGCTCATGAATACTGTCAAACATTTCATTTTCTCATTTTCCCTTCCTTATGCGCATATCATCTTTTTTTTCAAAAATATCTCAATCCCTTTCCATGGTTACCGGTACCATTGAATACCACAATAGACCAATACATAAATATTCCAATATTCCACGATACTATATACAACATTATTTTGGAATCCCATTACATAAAAACATAATCATTCAACCACATCCTTGTCATATTCAGCATCGCCAATAGTGATCGCATGTGAATTCCCTTTGTCCTTTTCCTTAAGTGGTTGCTCATGTTGATCATCACTAACCCTTGTATTAGGGAATTTATTAGCATAATGCCCCATTTCTTTGCACTTGAACATTGAAGTGTTAGTGATGCGTTCTCTACAGTCTTTTCTTTATTCACATCATTTGAAACCCTTTTTCCATTACTTCGACACTAAGCTACTCGATGACCTTCTTTTCCACACTTAAAACATTTTCTAGTCCCGTTAAGACAATCTCCACCATGCTTATTTTCACACTTTGATCATAAGGAAACATTAATATTCTTTTCACCATTATTATGAGATTTCTCCTTAAACTCCATCTTTTGTTTCTTGTCAAAACTATGAGATGGATAAGTAACACAAAATTCCATTTCTGCCTTGATAGCACAATGCACAATTTCTTCATAGATATTGAAGTCTCTTATAGCTAATGCCCTTCGAAGATTTGGTTTTAAGCCACGGAAGAATCAACCAACTTTACTTTCAGGTTTGATGATAAATCTAGATGCATACCATCCAAGCCTTGTAAAATTTTCTTCGTATATACCAACATATTCATCAACCTTTTTCTTTAGTTCAAGAAACTCCTTCTCCATCTTTGTTCGAAGAATACGTGGTAAGTACTTATTGAAAAATAAATTCTTGAACTCATCCCATTCCATGGACTCAATTTCATCTCTTGGCCATGTATTCTTGATAAGATTCCACCATTGATCAGCATCACCTTCAAAACAATACACTACTAAGATTACTTTATCATGTTCAGAACATTGAGGAACTGAAAATATCTTTTCAGTAGTACTGATCCATTGTTCAGCAACAAGTGGATCAGAAGACCCACTGAAAGAAGGTGGATGTTGCCTCATGAAGGAGTCAATAGAATATTGTTCCCTTCTCTACTCATTTGGATGTCCAGAATGATTCATAGCTTGTGTAAGTATAGCAATAATATTTTTCACTCCATCTCCCAAAACATTTGTTTGTTTAGGATGAAAATCATTGCATTGTCCATTACATTGATCAACACGGTTCCTTCGGGTTCCAACCACAGTCTAAAACCCAAAAAGAATAGTGTGAGAGGCAAAAATCACGCTAGGGAAAACAATATAATAAAGGGGGAGTACCTTCAATATCTAACATCTTGGGTTACCGTAATTCTTTTAAAATAACCTATATTTATACTTAAACTTAGGGACATCCCTAGACATACCTTAGAAATATCTCTAGGGATCACACTAAAGTTCTCGCATCCTAGTTTCCAAAGGTTGACTAATCCTTTCCTCTGATACCAACTGTAGAGACCCAAATCTTAACGTACATGGAAATTACATTACTTTTGTGGAATACTTAGTACATAACAAAAACACACACACAAGGACGATAATATTTTAGTGTCTTGGGAAACTCGGAATATAATCTTCTAATTGTGGTGAAAGATCTTCAACATCTCCCATAAATATCTTCCTATTATTTTACCTAAATCCTTTCTTTATATCCTGGGGAAAAGAAAACATAAAAGGTTGAGCACAAATGCTCAGTAAGGGTAAAAAAAAGCAATATCAATCACATCATATTCATAAGAACATAAAATTTTGGAAATCATAACCTGCAAAAGAGATCATAATATCATAACATGGGATAAATCATAGTAGTGAAATGTAATCCCAATAATCATAACATAAAACATGAAACTTTGTGGCATACACACATAATCATATAGAATCATTTCTTATTAGTCAAGACTCATTTTCAAGACTATATTAGTGGACACAGTCCATTTCTGAACCGAGTTCACTCCTTATTTTAGTCCTGTTTCACTGAACCGGTTTAACCTGCTGTTCCAGCCATGTCTATCTCATGAGATATAAAATATTTACCCAATGCATTAGAGGGAGATATAGGTCCCACCCATCTCATAATGATACCATTCTTATGTGTGCCACAAAATCATAAACCATACATCATAGCATAACCTATGTAATAAAAATGGGATTCATAAACATCGTGACATTTAAAAAAAATTCATATATGATAATGGAATTCATAAAAATACTTCCATCACAACATAATCAAATCAATGTAATAATAGGGATAGAAACAGAACCCTTGATTATCTTAGATGGAAAATAATTTTGATAATACACTTGAACTCCATTCTTGAGGAAAATATCCTTTCTACTTCAAAAACACTTTTCCTTTCTTAACATGTCATACAATTCTAAACTAAAAGAAGTTGATTAAAAATAAACTTCAAAACTTGTAAAATAAGCTTCTTGGAAATAATGTTTTAAAAATCCATTCATGTTGTATAAGTTAAAAAAAACATTCTTCTCGTACTTTTTTCAGAAGAGTCAAAAAGTACCTCGTATGAAAAACGTCAAAAGATTCCTTTCATGTATTTTACTAAAAACTCTCTGAAGGGTAAAATTTTATTAAAAAAATTATAGGTGGATGGAAATAATATTACATATTGAGGAAACATGGATGTGGATGATAAAATACACCCCAGTAAATTCCAAAGTATAAACAATCTCGGATAAAAATGAGATTGTGATATTTCCCTTACCTTAGGTCCGATTTTCTTTGTAAGTGTTCGAAACATCTGTATAATGATTTAACTAATGTCATTTACTTATTCCAGAATCATAATCATTGTTATGATATCATATATGGTTCACTTATGACTTTATATTACCCGTTCTTTTGTAAATTTCATGTTAAAGAGCGTTTTGGGTAAAGTCGTTTCATTTGTCGTCCGTGTTTTGACTTGTAATTATTCATATGTTTACTTAGATCATGATTAATTAATTACAGAATATAAAACATGATTTATATATAATATATAGTCAGAATATACATATATATAATAGATAAGTAAATGGAAAGAAATACACCGTTCATGGAGATGGTAGGCTGTACGTACGGATGAACGCTGTTTTCGTTTCCTTATTGAGTTGAATGGAATTAATTAGATTACATACATATATATACACATAAATCCAGTATCATTATTATGTCATATATTTCATGATTTCGTATTATATATACTTTATAATCATTCATGAATGGATAACGTGGAGAATGAATCTCATCGCATCGTGGAGACGGTAGTCCATACGTACGCACGAGCGATGATATCGTTCTCATGATCGTAGAATTGTATTGGAGTGTATGTATACTATTTAAGAATTAATATAACTTTACAATAATAATATATAGTTATTATGTACACCATTATACCCATCCAAGTAAGGTGGTGGGGGAAAATAGATTACACCACGACGTGGAGACGGTATTCTGTACGTACGCACCCGCGGTGATTTCGTTTTCCGTAGGATGGATAGATGCTGAAATAGGGTTGTTTCATACATATAATAACATATCACTATATTAGTGATACTGATGTTATTACTTCATAATGAAACAACCTACGAATAAGAATTGGAAGAAGAAATAAAGTTGAAAGAATCGGTAATAGACATTATCTCATCTTTGAAGCGCCTCTTTGATTCCTCCTCTTAGGGCACTAAAATTGGTCTTTAAAGAATACCAGGACCTCTAGGATGTTTCTAGGGAAGTGGAGAAGAGAATTTGGCAGGGTTTGGCCGCTCTTGAAGGCTCAAAGTGGGGTGAGGAATAGAGGGAGGAGGTGCCCTTTTATAAGGGAGGAGAGGGGCACCTTTGGAATAACAAAAAATATTATTTTATTATAAAGTCATATTCGATTTTTAATAGCTCAAAATTGAGTTATTTCAAATCTAAGGTGGGGATGGGTCGAAATCCTCTCATCCAATAGAATTTGGAAAATTTTAGTCAATATGTTAACCTTATCATTTAGTATTAACTTTAAGTTAGATAATTTTACATTTACCGTGTCTTTTTGTGTTCTTACACTATAAGGTTAATAAACTTACTATAACAAGCCAAACGAACCCCAAGTTGTCTATTATTAATATATATAACCTTATCTAAATCATTTTTCCAAACATTATATTTTTAGTAATATAATAACAATTAATAATATAATATTTGTTTTAATAACTATTTTATGTCAATTTTTACACTATTTAGTAAGATGATGATGAAGTCGCCTTTGGCCGTACTAAAGGGATTTGTAGATACAGATATTTTCATGTAACTTTGTGTGTGTGGAGTCCCTTATCCTGGAACTATCATACCTTTTAGGAATATGACCACATTTCTCACTTGTTTTTATTTTAAATGAATATATGTGATAATTTTAAACCATCATACTTGCATTATGAATTTATATAAACCATTTTATATAAAATGTCTTATTAATCCATTTTTTAGAAATATTACATAATTTGAAATGTAAATATTTATTTTTTTAAATATTATTTTTAAATGAAAAAGTTATTAATTTAAAATTGACATCTCTTTACTTGGTTAATTATATGTGGGAATCTGTTAGTGATTCCTCAGTGAGCCCCTAATAGGATCTTTAGCTCCCACCGTGCTTATAAATTTTGGTGTTTATAGCCCTTTATTATAATATAGTCGGTGTTCATGATCTCAACTTCCTTTGCGGTTTTTGAGTTAAGGTGAGCAAGGGTTGGGGACTTGCGACATGGCGGGTGGTCATGGACCACCAGGAGGTGGGTTTTGGTTATTATGTTCTTCTTTCAGTTTTCTTGGTGAGTTTTTGTACACTGATATATATGTATTGATTTATATATCTAGTGTTGGTTCCAAGCTATACTCTATTATTGTAAATTATTTCATGGTGAAATAATTCTGAGTAGTTATTTGCTGACACCCAGGTGCTTGTCTCTAGCCCATAGAGATCAGGAATGCGGTTTGGGTTAGTGGAAAATCATCTCAGGTATTGATTTAGATAGTATTACCGGTTGGTTCATTACATGTACATATAAGAGAAAACTAACACCCAATTACTAATTGAGATTGATAGAGAAATGGTCATAAAAAATTCATGATCACAAATCCTTAAATAAAATAGGCTTGAAAAGGGCCATTGATATCATCTTAAATTATGATGGTAGGAGAACATTTTATATCAAGACACTTTTCATAATTTTTGAGACTTTTTACTAGAAAATATAATTATTTTATTTCATTCCATAAGAAAAATATCACTCTATAGTTTCTCCTTGATAAATCTCCACTTCATCTCTTATTCAAAGAGATAAAGGTTAATTTTTAATTCATCAATCACTAAAAGATCATATTATCCATATATATAATGATAATTCAATAACTCTATCGTTAATTATCATAAAAAATAAATTGTTAGAATAGGTTATCCCATATGAATTAGTCTTCATATTGTGAAACATTAATCTATAAAATATCATTCAAAGTTCAACTTAAACCATTCCATAAGGGTTAACCTTATGACCCTTCCAAAATATCAAAATCCAAAACATCAGAAAGAAGGTCCCTTAAATCATCTAAACATTAATCCCCTGTATATCATAATGTATATCTTGAATTTAATATACCAAAAATGTGAATACATTCATCATGTATCATCTTGAAACAGGTTAATAACTAGAATTACCATAAAATCACATCAATAACAGAGATTTTTAATCATTCATTATAAAACACTTATTATTGGATATATTCCTTAATTTCAAAGTGTTTTAAACTCAATGCATGATAGAATAAACCACTTTCCAACAAATAAATAATAATTTCCAAGTTAATTAGTAATATAAAATTTACTTAATCTAATCCAACATATTTTTATCCCAACATCATTATCTCAACATCCGAAACATATCAAAATACAACCTTTCCATTAAATAAAATTTATAGTACATCATCATTATTCAACTTATTAATTTTAATACTTAATTAATAAATTCTGCAATGAAATAATTATATATTTCATGATTTTTGTAATATAATCATTCGATTCAATACATAAACACTTTGATTATTCCACCTTATCAATAATAATTAACTGGGATTTCTAATCTCATTCCATTAGACATCTTTCCTTTCATATAAAATTTTTAGTCTCTTAAACATCGAAAATATAATAATTACTCATTACTCCATGATGATTCTCTACACAAGTTTACCCTTTAGGACATAGATTTTCATAATGCCTATTCTTTCACATTTTAAGCATCAAACAATCAATGATATACTAGTAAGGACAATATTATCATCCATTGTGTTAACTGAACGTATCATTTTCCCTCTTCTATTACGTTCTTTTTTTCCTTATTTTCTACAATAAAAAAAACATCATATTTCTCTAATAAATTCTTTTGGGTGTTTTTCCCACATTCACGACACATAAGAAACTGAATCTTTTTTCCTCCAAGATTTACACTTCCTAAACTCTTAGTGAATGCTTTATTTTTATTCATTGTTGAGTCTAAGATTTGGTTAAGGTGTACAGTGTTAATCATTGTATGTGAAATCTGATTTATCATAATCACAACATCCTTCACTCTAATCATCAACCCATTTGACTAATCATCTGTGACTTTTTTACCTTAAACATTAACCTAGTTCCTTCGGGTTAATTACATTGACTAAAAATAAAAAAGAATAGTATGAGCAAAACTAGTCATTGTGGAAACCAGATAATCATGAAAATCACTCATAGGATGTCTGAATTATGAAACCATCTTTTATAAAATGCACATTTTTTCCTAGGTAATTCATAATCATATTCTATTTAAATTATTCATGATAGTTTGTAAAGAGTTTGTAAATTTCAAATTCCTTTCCCCTAGGAGTGTCAAACTAGGTGTGTTGCAAGGCCCATTGTCATGCACTACGTCAAGATCAATTCTAGCTCAATATAGTGTTTTCAAGGTTTTTATCCCTCTGTACATATGCTCTAGATCCAAATCTACATGTAGTATCCATACAAGGATGTAATTTCTTAGAAACCACTCACTCTATCCTTTACAAATATTCCAATACATTTTCCTATATTTGTTCTCATCCTTATACTTATTCGTAGAGATATTACCAGAAATATCCATATAAATAACCCTTGGGATCTAACTATAGTTTTATAATTCTAGTTTCCAAATGTTAAAAAAAAATTACTTTTATACCAACTATAGCAACCCTGTCTTCTCATATGAGGATATTACATAATTTTAGCTGAATATTCAGCACATTATAAAAATACATACCTATAGACTATAATAGTTCAGTGTCCTAAAAAACTATAAACACATTATTCTAACATGGTGAAAATATTCAATGTTTTCCACAAGGATATTCCAATTTAATACTCCTAATTAAAATATTTCCTCACAAGCTGGGGAAATAAAGAATAAGAAATTTTGAGATATGATACATTATAAGGGTAAAAAAGTAGTTACGTAAGAAAAACATGAACATGAGGGTATCAGATCATAATAATAACATTATAAGATAATATATTACATATCGAAGATCATAATATTGAGTCATGACATAAAAATTGGCAGTCATATGATATAAATCATGAAGGAATCAAAGAGAATAATTCTTGTGATCAAAACATAGGTATAAGATTTGAATTTTTGGAAAACAAAAAAACATAGAAAATTATTTCAATATTAATTAAGGATCACAAAAAAGTCTATTCGAGTATAATTTTATTACTCCCTAAACCATTATAAGATTCATGGTTTACTCCAAAGACCATCTTAATAGTTAAATTCTTTTATTGAACTAAGTTCACTCCACATTCTGGAAATCTCTGTCTATTAGATATAAATCTTTACTCAATGAATTAGAGTGGTATATGGGTACACCCATCAAGTAATCTATAATGGATGCACCTGGAACTACATGGGTTTCCCCATCATATAATATTTAATGGGTTTACCCGATGTTACATGGGCCAGCCCATCATATAAGTTGCAACATGCTTATCTAAATCTACCAAGGTCACCCCATTATATAAGATATGATCATATTAACAAGATGTTCTTGGGAAACCCCATATTATAATATTTAATGGTCTTAGTCGGTGATATATCTATTTCCCCATCGTATAATCTATTTCCATGAACCACAACATGAATAATGTACAAATATCTTTCATATCATTATGAAAGCTCATAAAAACCCCGTTATTCATTCATAACATGATTTATCCATGTAAAATAAATGGGTTTCATGTCAATTTCTAACACACATGGTTAACAAATGAAAAATAAATAAATTTTATTACAATATCTTTGAGACATGATTAACATGTGGAAAAGAACCAGGTTCCATTAACATCATACTATAAAAACATAAAACATTTAGAGAGAGAATATGAATGGTGTCTTTGGATCATATACCCTATAAGGAATAGTTAACACTGACACATCTTATCTTATATGGAAAATTATTTTTAAAGTATCATTTAAAAAATTTCTTTGTGAAAATATCCCTTCCTCTTAGAAATCTGTTTTTAAAACATAAAACTTTTTGGAGTAGTTTTTCCTTAAATATCATTGAAAACTTATTATTTTATATATTAATATCATGTAAAACACTTTTTAAAACACAAAACAGTTTAAAAAATAATAATTTTCCTTAAAAATGAACTTAAAATAAAATTTAAAATCATGTTTTAAAATATTTTATGAAAACATTATTTTGGATGAAAACTTGTTTTAGACCGAAGAGTGACATAATGTCCTATTTTATTAAAACCATTTTATTAATTATCATGTGAAAAAATAGTGTCAAATTGGTACCATTTCATGAAGATAACATTAATAACCATCAGGGATGAAAATTCAAAAGAATTCTTGAGAATAGGATCATCAGATTTCAACATTGGAGACATTGTCATGAAAACAATCAATAAATGGTTACATTATAACATAAATCTCTTACCACTTTCGTAACGTTAAATACAAATCCATAAGAAGGAATATATCATGAACCATGGTGGGATTCCATTTGACCCAACACTCAAACCATCCTAATACATGGATCGATATCTATTCCTGATCCACTCAGGTTGGTGACTAGCATCAAGCATCAATGATAAACCAAGTGGGAACAATTTCTCCCAATAAAAAACCATAATAATATATCCAAAATAGTGCACATAGTAAGAACCAATAACAACTATATCTCAATAAATAAATAGCAAAATCTAATACTACTACAACTAAAGAAAAAAACAAAAATAAAGCGCAACCAAACAGAAACCCATTGGGATATCCATGTAACTTCTTAGTAACCAAATACTAATAGACCAACTTAATCCATAGGAAAAATCAAACCAGAAACATGAATGAAAAAAATAGCTCAGGTGTACTGATGATGAGTGGTATTAGTAGGGTGTGAGCATAAACAGCTTAGTAGGAACTCACCATAGATTCCATGCATTTCATTTCACAAAATAGTCCATAAATAAGAGTTTTAAATGCATTAATAGAAAATAAGTTTTTATTATATTAAAAAACTAAATAAAACACTCCCTTACTTATTTTTATAAATAATACTCATTGGTCATCTTTTAAAATCAAATTTCCATTAGAATCCTAGCTTTCATACCAAAACCCAACAAGAATATATACATGATGTTATAAAGGGGTGATTCTGAAAAGAAAGACAAAAAAATCAGGTAAGCAAGAAATATACTAAAACATAAGACACGGATATAAAATCGGAATTTCCTAAACATATCAAGAATCAATCCCTAGATGTACCGAGTTTGTGCTCACTTTTTTGTGTATTGTGTCACTCCTTTGTCAATAATAAACTATATTACTTAAACTATCCAATCCGAAAGATAATCCCTATAAAGACCCAGATTTTTCCATTTATTTTTATTAAATATATGGAATTATTACGAATCTCTGAAAATTTGCAGCGTGTGATTCTGAGACCTTGTGTGCTTGGAATGAATTTTTGAACTTTTTTCAGGTATGTTTAGGAAATGCATGAGAATCATTTGGTAAATTCTGAACTGGTGCTTAAAATTGAAATATGAGGACATCGTTGAACTCGCAGCGCCGATATTCACTTAATGAGACCTTCACCTTGACCGCATTTAGTCGTGTGTGGAAATTAGTATTTGGACTTTTCATGGGGGAAAACAAAACAAACATTCTTTATTTTATTTTGGAAATTGAAACCTCTGATTTTGAATTTATATGTGGGGAATACCCGAGCATTAATCCACCCATTTGAAATTAGTGGTGGGGACCACCCAATCCTTGAACTCCCTATTCAATGTGAGTTAACCAATGGAATTCCCCTAGTTAATGTGCCGACTTCAATTCAATTAATCTGCCAACTCTTTCTATTTAATTAATAAACATAATATTATTAATTTGGAACCACCCCTTTTGTGGGGGAAATCTTTGGAAAAGGAAAGGAGATCCTAGGATAACCTTTTGAGAAATCCTTCGATGAAGAATGAATTCCTAACTAAGAATGAGAAACCCACTTCAGTAGCTTCTTGAGGGAGAGACGTACGCTAACGTCCCTTTCATCGACTTCGTCTTCTTCCTCATGCCATCTCCAATGAACATCATGGTAGGGTGTTTACATTTAATTATGGTTTAATTTGTTTGATAAGTCTTCATATTCTGGATTCACAAAGATGATGGCCAAACTAACATGGCCATCATCCCACATATATACCTTTCCCCTTTATATTTTGTTCTTCTCTTGTTCTTCGTGCATTCATCAATGCCAAATAATTTATGACGTTGGAAACACAATGTTTTGTTGAGTGAGACATAGAGAAGCGGAGCCCTCAACCCAAGGATCGTGAATATACTGTCAACATATTTTTTGGTATTGGAATGAAGCCATGATGGCACGTAGAAGAAGGTGGTGGTATGCACCCAGCTAACTGTAAGGAAGGGGGGGGGGGGCGTGTCTGCGTCAGCGGTTGAGCAAGAGATCATGTCATGTTGCCTGCAGTGGATCATGGTGGCAGCCGACATCCATCCAGCCGTGTGTGCGCGTCTGCACCACCGGTTGAGGAGGAGGCCGCGGTGGAGGCCGAAGGGCAGCCTACACCAAGCCGGTCATAGAGGAAAGAGGTGTCGTCACACCACTGGGAGGGGGAGGACCGGCCCACAAACTGGCTGGTCATAGCACACTGGGTAGGACATGCTCTGGCGGGTCCGGCTTCTAAAAACCAAATGGCCCTTTAGTCGTTCGAGTGACCTGGGAGGCGCCTCCCTCAGGGGTGTCAGCTAGGGCGGACCCCACCATGATGGTCCACCCGACCACGGGTTGTACCACAGTCCGCCCAAATGAGCCGCGCCGACAAGCCATGCTCAACGGGCCAGGTCGGACTGCCCCCTTCGTGGGACGGGCCGGACCATGGCCTAGTAGGCTGGGCCCACCATGGCCCAAGACAATTGAGTCGACCCGAATCGGGTCAGGTCGGCCCAGGCCTGGTCGGGTCGGGTCGGGTCGGGCCGACCAGGACGGTCCGAACCCGGGGCCCTCTACCCCCAGATATGCCTTTGTGGCCATATCTTGAGAACCAGGCGTCCGTTTGACAAACTGTCTACAACACCAGAATCTTGCGATTGAGACAGTCCTTTTGGTATTCTCTACTAGAGTTTTGGATAAATTTGGAGTAGAACCTGGTTGGATCAAACCCCAAATCCAACCAGGCCCTCGGACCAGAAATGCTAATAACTTACAGATCGGGCATCTGATTGATGCTTCGTCTACTGCATTGGGTCCCTTATAATGTGACAGACCTTTGGGATACTTCATTGTGAGACTTCATGGTTGTTGAAGTATGAAAAATATCTCGAGGGATAGATACTATGGAACTCGAGCGCACCGGGTGCGAGGAATCTAGTGGTTGCTAGTGAGGCAGAGGTTGGAGATGGATAATACAGAGGTTAGTTACCTATTGACTATTGGTGGTTAGGATCCTGTGTGGGTCATTATGGGAGTTAGTACCAATCAATCTTGTGTGGGTCAGTGCTAAGCGATCCTGTGTGGTTCTGCGCTCAGCGATCCTGTGTGGGTCAGCGCATACTGATCCTCTGTTGGTCATTACATGGGTTAGTACCTATCGATCCTATGTGGGTCAAACTCCATTTACTCAGAAACAATGCCTCTTGACATAATAAGATGCTCTAGCATCATGATTAATCATTTTTACTTCTATACTTCACTTATACCTGTGTGAGATGAATCTTATATCTTCATGGTGTACCTATGTAGTACTATATTTTCGTGGTGTTACATATGTCATACTCCACCTTCATGGTGTTACTTGTGTGGTACTATTTCCTTCGTGGTGTTACTTGTGTGGTACTTCTACGTCTATGGTGTTATCTTTGTGGTATTCTTTCTTCTTGTGTTAGATAAATATATCTCTATAACTTAGGTATGTGTATTGGAGTATATCTAAGTAGGGTTGACTGTTGTTTCCATGTTTCTGGGTTTATCCTTTGAGGATTTGAGAGACCTTTCAGGGTCTCAGGGTCCCTACTGATTATTGTTATACTCACACCTACATGGGCTATACCTGCAACTTGTTGTGTCTTGTGCAGATGACAGAATGCGATGACTTCTCATAGGTGGACCATAGACGAGGCATACTGCAGAGACGACCATTTGAGAGTTGTACCTATGCTTTATGTAGGATCCTAGGTGGGTGTTCACAAGAGCTGTTTTCAGTTTTACTTGTACATTCCAGTTTTACTTGTACATTCTAGTTGGGATTGTATTCTAGCCCCTTTACTTTATGTACACACCATGTTTACTATATAGTTTACTTTGTGCTTGTATCTTGTTGTGTGCTTGGTTTGTCTCAGTTTATAGTTTATAAAGGAAATGTATTCCTATTTTAGGGAATACGCCTTTTGATGCTTGTCGCTAGCCCATGTCCTATGGAAGGTGGGCATTGGGTAGTCACGGAACGGGCCCTGGGGTACGGGTTGTGACAAATTAGTATCAGAGGAGTTCAGTTATACAGACAAACATAGTCTCTGATCTTTAAAATGGTAATAGTGCTAAGTGATATGACTGTGGTTATCAGTTTGGGGAATCCAGTGTTGGTATGGTGGCCGATGTGTCCATACACCTGGACCATGACTTCTGATTTCTGACTCAGTGCATGAAATCACTAACTACACGTGTGTTTTTGAAAAGTTTTCTCTGTGATATTTTTGAGTCATCTCACCAGGTATAACTTATTGACCATAGTGCACCTTTTCTTTCAAGATTTCTACACACATACAGCAAGTCGGGGTTCTAGTTAGAGTACATGATGACATCCCACCGAGCGATGAGGCTTAGGTGCAGGGCCCCCTTATGGAAATTGTACCATCGGGTGGTGTACCAGCTGCACCACTACCCATTGTGCAGCCAATGCCACCAACCCCAACAAAAGAGGGTACACGCTGCTTGAGCATGTGGCATCAGTTCCACCATTAGAGACCACTGAGGATCCGGGGTGATATGGATCCACAAGCATCTGAGGATTGGATGGAGGCCATGGTTAGAGTTTTTCAACTAGTAGGGACACCAGCTGATCTTGTGGTGGTCATTGTCGCAAGTCTTCCTCTAGAAGAATTGTGTAGATGGTGGAGCTTGATGCTCCAAGTTCATAAAGAGGTGACTCTCATCTAGTCATACTTCAAGAGCCTTTAATGGTTTAGTTTTTTCCAGTGAACTTATGCTCAATGCGTATACAAGACATTCTCCACTTGAAACAGGGTAGCATGACGGCAGCATAGTATTCAGTGAGGTTCACCGACCTCTCACGCTACTCCACTGACATGGTGCAGGACCCTTTCTTCAGGTCCCGGACCTTCAAGCAGGGGATCATTATAATGATTAAGTCTTCAATGGTTATCTCAGCATCTCGACGCAGGTGAGGGTGTTAGAGACAGCAGTTTTAGTGGACAGATTTCATGCTGAGCCGTCACTGGCAGTAAGACCCACCACCGGATGACATGTAGCGGACTCATCGGCAGCTAGCAGCAGACAGATGAGGTAGAGGTCTAAGAGTACCAGACCTACAGGTGGATGGCCACAAGATATAAGATTAGTAGTGGGGACTCTCGAGATAGAGCAGGACCAACGTGGAACAAGCAGTGTTATTCGTGCTGCGGGAAGGGTCACATGGCTTGTGACTACCCGACCTATCGAATAGAGGACTGAGAGATGGTTGAAGGACTGCCTGGTCAGAGGAAAATATTTCATCAAGGAGGTCCATAGGTAGGATTCGGATGTGGTAGAGGATCATGTCGTGCAGTGGGTGGTGGGTGGTGATTTGAGGTTCTACCGCCACAACCAGCAGGTGGTCCACCCCGACCACAGGGACCCTGTGGATAGGGAAAAGCTCGACTTCAGGCAGCTGGGGCCTATGACCTTGGTGCTATGGAGATGATTCAAGGTATGAACTATGTCTACTCCACCTTAGATGCAGTACTTATATACACAGGTTGCAGTAATTCTTTTATTGCCACTACCCTCGTTCGGAGCTCGAATATTCTGGTGGAGTCGTTGGCACGATCCTTATGGCTAGAGACTCATAAAAGAGTAGATTCGATGATTACTCCCTAGTTTTGATAGTGTGAGCTTCTTATAAGAGGTTAGAGATGCATTTGGGATATCCTAGTAGTGGCGTCGTGGCCTTACGATGTCATCTTCTCTATGGACTAGTAATCCACAGTCCATGCTCAGACTGACAGTAGTAGGCGCATAGTGTGGTGTGTATGCACAGACAGGACTGAGTTTTCCTTCACTAATGAGAAGGGAACCTTTACAATGCTGGATGGAATTACATGGAGGAGGGTGTAGCCGACCACACATCAGTTGGATAGCCTTACCCTCAGAGCAGTTGATGTTGAGAGTCCAAACTATCTTATAGTGTTGGACCAGTACATTGATGTTTTTCCTGATGATATTTCGTGTATACCTCATCATAGATAGGTGGAATTATACATTTATTTTTACCCCTAGACAACACTGATATCTACACCAGTATATCGGATGGCTCCCACAGAGCTTAAAGAACTACGAGTATAGCTGGAGGACTTGAAGAGAAAGGGATTCATTAGGCCCAGTGTTTCTCATTGGGAAACCCGAATTGTATTCACCAAGAAGGCAGATGGGAGTTTGAGACTCTTTGTGGACTATCGACTCCTGAACTAGGTGACCGTGAAGAACAAGTACCCACTCCGGAGGATTGACGATCTCTTGGATCTACTAAATGGAGCACGGTGGTTTTCAAAGATAGACCTCTGATTAGGTTATCACCTGCTCAGATAATGAGATGAGGATCTACGGAAGACGGCCTTTAGATGTCTGTATGACCATTATGTGTTCATGGATATTCCTTTTAGCATGAACAATGCCTCAGTAGTGTTCATGGGACTGATGAATAGGATCTTCTAGCCATACCTTGATCTCTTTGTGGTAGTCTTCATCAATGACATCCTGATATACTCAATGATGGATGAGGAGCATGCCTATCATCTACAGATAGTTCTAGACACATTTTGAGAGCACTAGATTTATGTTAAGCTCTCAAAGTGCCTGTTCTGGATCTGAGAGTTCCACTTCTTGGGACACATCATCTCGGAGGCAAGAGTTGCGGTGGATCCAGTGATGATTGAGGATTTTTTTTTCTTGGGACCACCCAAGAGTGTGACAGAGGTGCGGAGTTTTCTTGGTTGTTCCGGTTACTACCATAGGTTTTTTCCTAACTTTTCTCAAGTTGCGGAACCTTTATTAGGATTGAAGAAGAAGGAAAAACCCTTCATGTGGTTGGAGAGATTCCAACAGAGTTTCTAGGAGCTAAGGTAGAGACTAACGTGTGCCCCAATCTTGAGGATACCAGAGGAAGGCATGGGGTACGTAGTATACTGAGATGCATTATGAATTGGGATTGGATGTGTCATGATACAAGAGTGAGTAGTGATTGCGTATGGTTCTTGAAATATGAGAAAACATGAGCAGAACTATGCTACCCATGACCGGGAGTTAGAAATAGTGGTCTTATCCTTGAATATGTGGTGACATTACTCGATGTGTGAACGTTTTACAATCTACTTTGATCACAAGAGTATTAGGTATATCTTCTCTTAGAAGGACCTAAACCTAAGACATCGGTGTTCACTTGAGTTCCTCCTGGAATATGACTTCGAGATAGTCTATACTCATGGAAAGGGGAAAGTAGTAGTAGATGCACTCAGTATGAGATCTGATATATATTTTCTAAGTGAGGCAACAAAGAAGAAAGCCACTTTGCAGATATCCTATGTGGATAATGATGGAGTATATTATCTTTAGTCTCTGATAGTCACACCCCCACTCCTTCAGCGAGTCAGGGAGGCGCAGCTTGGGGACACTGACTGCGAGGCTCGATGTGCTTAGATATCCATAGGATAGGAAACAGATGGATTTTCTGAGGGTGGGGAGCACGTCATCCACTTTAGTGGACGTATTATGGTACCCGTGGCGTTTTGGGAGGAATTGTTGAGGTATTTACATACGTCCCCTCAAATGGTACATCCAGGAGTGGTGAAGATGTACCGGGACCTTCAGTGTTAGAACTGGTGGTCGGGAATGAAGAAAGCAGTGGCAGAGTTTGTCTCTCGGTGCCTTACTTTTTAGCATGTGAAGGCAGATCATCAGGTTCATCTGGGCTTAGTTCATTTAGTAGATGTTATAGATTGTAAGTGGGATGGAATTTCCATGGACTTCATGATAGGACTTCCACGCACATCTAGGGGTCCTGATTCTATCTGGGTGATCGTTGACTGACCCACCAAGTAATCCCACTTCCTACCTATCAAAGAGAAGAGATCAGTAGAGAGCTTGGGACACCACTAGATACAAGAGATTGTACGGCTTCATGGAGTTCCATCTATGATTGTCTCTGATCGGGATGAATGTTTTACTTCCCGGCTATAAAAGGGGTTCTAGGAGGCATTCAGGACAAAGCTTCGGCTGAGCACCACCTTCCATTCAGAGACGGATGGTCAGATAGAGTGGACCATTCAAACCATCGAGGACATGCTATGTTATTGCATCCTTGATTTTGGTCGTAGCTGGAAGGATCACTTTCCTTTTGTGGAGTTCTCATACAATGTTAGCTATCACTCCACTATCAGTATGGCACCATTCGAGGCATTGTATGGACAACCTTGCATATCACCTCTGTACTGGACTGACCTAGGGGAGTCATAACTTGTGGGACCATAGATGGTATGGGATACCATGGAGAAGGTGCAGATAATCTAGGATTAGATGAAGACTACACAGATCAGGCAGAAATCCTATGCTGATAGGAGATGGAGACCTTTGGAGTTTGTGGATGGCGACCATATATTTCTACCGGTCTCACCATGACGAGGTTTTTAGAGATTTGGTTGAGGCATACAGTTATATTTGAGTTTCATCGGACCCTTTCAGGTCCTTATCAGAGTTGGTGAGTTGGTTTACCACCTATCTCTTCCACCTCAATTATACCGAGTGCACAAATTTTTCCACGTATCCCTGCATAGGAGATACGTACATGATCCTTCGCACATCATTGACTGGGGTGAGTTGCACATTGATGATGGGGCGACATTTTTTGAGGTTCTAGTGGAGATTGAGGATCAATAGGGGTGGGTCCTTCATGGGCGTTCGATCCTATGGTGTGTGCACGCTTGTATTATGGGAACCTCTAAGAGAGAACATGGGAGTGGGAGGCTTGGATTCATGCTCAGTACCCCCACTTGTTTCACTAGTTAGTGTTGTGGTTTTTGGGGACACAAAGCCCTAAGGTGGGGAGAATGTAAAGACCCATATTTTCCATGTAAATATAATATTCTAATTATATTAAATTATTACGAGGAATGAAAATTGACGGCACGTGATTTCGAGGCCCGGTGTTATCGGAATGAATTTCTGAACTTTTTTCGGGTAAGTTCATTGAACGCTCGAGCAGCATTTTTATACTTTTGAACTGGTGCTCGAAATTGAAATATGAGGACACTGTGGAACTCACAGCACCAATATTCTCTTAAGGAAACCTTGAACTCGACCACAGTATGTCGAGGGTGGAAATTATTTTTCAAACATTTCAGGGGAGAAAATAAAATAACCATTATTTATTTTATTTTTGAAATTGAAACCTCACTTTTTGAATTTAGTTGTGGGGACCACCCAAGCTTGAAGCTTCCCATTTGAATTTAGTGGTGCGGACCACCCAACCCTTGAACTACCTCTTAAATGTGAGTTAACCCAAGGAATCACCCCTAGATAATGTGCCAACTTCAATTCAATTGTTGTTCTAAATATTTTGGTTTAATTAATAAACTTAATCTTATTAATTTAGAACCACCCCTTTCATGGGAGAAATTTTTGGCAAAGGAAAGGAGAGCTTGGGAGAACCTTTAGAAAAATCCTTAGATGAAGAATGACTTTCAAACAAAGAATGAGGAACCGACTTCGGAAGATTCTTGCGATAGAAACATGCGTCGACATCCCTTTCATCGACTTCGTCTTCTTCCTCACGACATAACCAATGAATGTCAAGGTAGGGGATTTACTTTGAATTATGATTGAATTTATTTGATAATACTTCATAGTCTGGATTCACAATGACGATGGCCATTGTCCCACACATATACCTTTCACCTTCATCTTTTTTTATTCATGCATTCTTCAAGCATTCATCAACGTGTAATAATTAATGACACTGGAAACCCAAATTTTGGTTGAGCGTGACATATGGACACAAAGGCCTCAACCTAAGGATCATGAATATGTAGTCATCGTATTTTTAGGGCTTGGAATGAAGCCATGATGGATCGCAGAAGAAGGAAGCTTCTGACACCTGGATGACCGCAAAGAATGTGCGGCAGTGCGCATCCGTGCTGACGGTTGATCAGGAGGTCACGACATGTTGTCCGCAGCAAAGCAGGGTGGCGGCCGACTTCCGACCGGCTACGTAGTGGAGTGGCGATGTTCTTCCACACCACTGGTGGAGCTGGAGGTCGCAGCAGCTTGGTCGCGGTGAAGGCTGATGGGTGGACGACACCCAGCCAGCTGTAGAGGATAGCACCGCCGTCGTGCCACTGGGAGGAGGAGGACCGGCCAAAAACCCATCCAGTCATAGTGTACTGAATGGGACCCTCTCTAGCGGGTCCTGTTTCCATAAACCCAATGGCCCTTTGGCTGTTCGGGTGACCTGGGAGGCGCCTCCCTCCTGGGGGTCGGCTAGGGCGGACCCAGCCACGATGGTCCACCTATCCTTAGGCTTCACTGTGGGTTGTCCTAGCAGACCACACCGCCAAGCCGTGCCCAGCAGGCCACGCCACCGGGCCGAGCCTCTCGGGCCGCGCCACCAAGTCCCACCCAACGTGCCACGCCTAGGGGGCTGGGCTGGGCCGCACCCTTCGTGAGTCAAGCTGGACCATGTCCCAACTGGCTGAGCCCGCCATGACCCAAGCCAACCAAGTCGACCAAGCCGGTTTGAGCCTAGTTTGTCTGACCAGGTCGGACCGGACCCAGGCCCCTCTAGACCCAGATATGCCTTTGTGTCCATATCTTGAGAACTAGGCATCCGTTTGATGAACCGTCTGTGGAACCATACTCCTCCGATCGAGACGGTAATTTTGGTATAATACACATGAGTTTTGGATTATGTTAGAGTACATCCGGGTTGGATAAACCCCGAATCCAATCGGGCCCTTAGAGAAGAAATGCTAATAACTTACAGGCCGAGCGTTCGATTGACGATCCGTCTATTGCGTTGGGTCCTTTATGACATGACAGACCTTTGGGATACTTCTCTGTGGGACTATGTGGTGGTCGTGGTATGACTGATATCTCAAGGGACATATTTTACAGAACTTGAGCACACCGGGTGTGAGGAATCCAGTGCTTGGAAGTGAGGCGGAGGATCGAAACGGATAATACGGAGGTTAGTTACCTATTGACTGTGGGTGGGTCAGATACTATGTGGGTCATTACGGGGGTTAGTACCTATCAATACTGTGTGGGTCAGCACTTAGCTATCCTGTGTGGGTCAGTGCATACTAATCCTATGTTGGTCAAATCCTATGTGGGTCAGTGCTCAGCGATGCTGTGTTGTTCAGTGCATACCGATTCTGCGTGGGTCAGATCATATGTGGGTTAGTGCTCAGCGATCTAATGTGGGTTAGCCCATACTGTACCTCTGTGGTTTAGATACTGTGTGGGTTATTTAGGGGGTTAGTACCTATCAATCTGGTGTGGTTCAGACTTCGTATAATCATAAGTAGTGCCTCTTGAAAGAATAAGATGATCTATCTTTGTGACTAATAATATGTACATATATATATCACTTATAACAATGTTATATGAGTATTAAATATTAATTTTTTACCTGTGTGGTACTATATCTTTGTGGTGTTACCTGTGTGGTAATCCTATCTTCGTGGTGTTTCCTGTTTGGTACTTCTATATTCATCGTATTACTTGTGTGGTACATCTACCATCGTGGTGTTACCTTTGTGGTATTCTTTACTCATTTGTGAGATGAGTATCTGTTGATTACTTAGGTATATATATAGACATAAACCTAAGTAGGTTTAACTATTGATTCCATGTTTGTTGTTTTACCCTTTTTCGATTTGAGAGACCATCGGGGGTCTCGGTATCCTTACTAAGTATTATTATACTCGCCCCTGTATGGGCTACGCCCGCACCTTGTTGTGTCTTGTGTAGACGATGGACAACACTGACTAAGGACAAGGGTACCAGGACTGGATATTTCTCAGAGGTGGACCTTAGATGATTCATACCATAGAGACGACCGTATGAAATTTGTACCTGCCGTTCAGGTAGAATCCTTGGGGGGTGTTCACAGGAGCTGTTATCAGTTTTACTTGTACTTTCCAGTTGGGCTTGTATTCTGGCCCATTTACATTCTGCACACACCATGTTTACTATATAGTTTACTTTGTTCTTTTATCTTTCTGTGTGGTTGGTTTTTGTGAGTTTACAGTTTATAAAGGCAATGACTTCCTATTTTAGGGAATATTCCTTTCGATGCTTGTCGCCAGCCCCTGGCCTATGGAAGGTCGGCTTGGGGTGGTCACGACAGGGGCCCCAGGAGACAGGTTGTGACAATCCCACATTACCTCTTGGAAAATCTACGGGGTACCAACCCATTTAATCAAGGTTGATAAGAAACCATCACACGACCCTCTAGATGAAACCTTGGAATCCCTGGATAATAGTTTATGGTGAATGGGGAGTTCCTTACACACATGGAAAAAATAAAATTCCTAGCCCCTATTATTTCCTTGACCATACACCAACACCACTTATGATATGACTCTCTCCCCAGTGGGTCCACCATAGAGGTGCACATATCACAAAAATCCATTCACAGGTTCCAACTAGGTCTACACATCACATGAGTTTAAAACGATTTTACAAAACTTCTAAATTATAAATTGGGCCTTAACATTTTAATTTATGAAACCACTTCTAAAATATTTTCCAAAATCAATTTAACAACATACAACATGCTAAGAAGGTTTCAAAAGGGCCTTTAAAGTCTTGGGTTTAGCCAACATACTTCAAGGTTCCAAATGGGACAAGCTATAGAACCCTCATTTGACAACCACATTTCAATAATATAGTGACCAATGAACCATTAAAATTTAACAGGGTTTTTGAAGAATCATTTGAGGAAATGGGTGGGAAGAAAAGAAGTGAAATGGAGAAAGAGCAGTATGAAAGTCGGGTTCAAGGGGTAAATTTTCTATAAATCCACTATCATTTTTAATACCATCTATATGTGAACCCTGTGGACATATTTAAGTTCCCACATAAAATGGAACACTATTTAAAATCCATCAATTACTAACAATTCAATGTGAGCAACAAAAGAATAATTTCATCCAATTATAAGGGTACATACATGTATACTAAACCATATAAGCCACGCAAAACAACACACACACAAGCCTCAATTCACAACCAACCATGTTACCAAAACACAATTGAGACCAAATAAAATCTAAAATCTAAAATTTTCATTTCAAAAGTCCAGGTGGTATTTCATCAAACACCATGAAGGCATATGTATATAGGAATAATTAAGAAAACCCATTGAAACCCAATTTCCCTCTTAATTATATAACAAAAACAAAATATAATTTATAATAACACATCACACCAACGAATAAAACATTTCTAAATTAATTATAAAGTGCTCAAGAATCACATGGATTGCATTGGAAAGTAGATTGACCAAAACACCTACATAAATAACATACAGATGAAATGAAACTATTGGGGAAGAACGAACTAATCCCAACTAACAAACTGCACATCCAAACATCAAAAGAATCAACCCAAATTATCCAACCCACCTTCTATGGTTTATCCTAGAGGGAAACCCTCGAAGAAGAATAAAGAAACAAGAATAATACGGAATAAAAAGAGATTATAAGACATAACCAATGAGATATCCACCCTAAATTTAAAGTAATAACTACTAGAATCGAAGGAGTGAGGAATAATGAATCCACCCAAGGTTCCCCTAGGGAAGCATGAATGAAAGGAATTGAAAAAAGTGGGTTTGGGGTTAAAATTGAAGGAGGGGAAAGAGGAATTTCACAATATATAGTGACATGGGTAACTTTAATGGTTTGGCTACACAGTTTTACAAACCGTTCACTAACCTTGTGCACCCTACTAGTGAAGAAAGACACCCCACATGGTTTAGTTTCACGATTTGGGAAATAGTTCGCTAACCATGTGATTTGTATGAATCAAATTTTAGAGCCTTTTGGTAAACTTTTTGCACAGTTTATCCTAACCATGATCATGTCATGTGCCATGTCATAACACTAACCTTAAGCTGTGAGGTTTCTCTAAGGCCTCACACGGTTTGGCCCAAACCGTGATCAGGTCGTGCAAATAAAACCACGCAAGTGGAAATCGAATTGTAAGGAACCTAAAACTCAATAGTTTGTATGCATAAACTCTAAAACATGTTCAATAACTATTAACATTCCTAAAATCATCCCAAAAACTCAAAAAGTCAAAATATTTCACTGAGAACATGACTTAGAAACTCACCAAAAAGAACCAACATCAAAAAAAGAATAAAAGAAAAGAAAATTCATGGTTAGGGTGTGTTATAATAACATAAAATTAAACATAAAATAATATAATGATGAATAAATTCATGTTATTACATTTAAAAGGGTATATATATATACCATAAAAAGGAATATAGGCTCATAACCTAACATACATCTCAAAGAAGGAAAATCGAGAAAAAAATATATTAATGATTTTTTAGATTTTAAACCGTGTACCCCAGGAAAAAGGGATCCAAAAATGGATATTTAAATACTATTAAATTATAGTATAATCATCATAAAATACATTCATGGTATTTATATACACCACATAGAATAAAGAGGTGGTGAATATATCATGTGTCTTACAAAAGTAAAAAGCAAGACGGAAACCCCTTACATTTAGTCTTGAATTCCATCGTACATGTTCAAAAATCATTTATAATATATACTGGTTTTTTTATAAATTATCCACATAAAAATATTAATATATATCATACCATATTTGATTTGATTATGAATTTATATTTCCTATTTATTAACAATTCCATGTTAAATTTACATTTTGGGTAATAACCACTTTTTTCATATATGCTTTGACATATTATTTTTGGTCCTCTTTCATTAATATTTATTTTTGATACATTATGTAATTTAAAACACGAGATAAATGAAATATATATTAATTATATATGTATTTAAAATAATCTATAAATATAGAAATAGGAAATGAAATATACTATTCATCGAGATGGTAAGTTGTACATACACTTGAATGTTGTTTCCATTTTCTTTGTTGTATTGATGGAATGAAAAGTAAATAATATATATATATATAATCATTAAGTAATTATTTTTATTTCATATATATTAAATATTTTTGTACCCAATCCTTTATACATTCTATGTAAAGTGTGAAAGAATCACATCACTTCGTGAGGCGGTAGCCCTCTGTACACATGAACAAAGTTATCATATTCTCACAAAATGGAGGACATGATGGTATGTGTTATATAATAATTCAAAACTCATTAATATATCATAAATATCATAAATATCATATATCAATATCCTTTACATCATTACTCTAAACCTTAAAATGTGGTAATGAAAAGAAAATGACCGCAGTTTGTGAGGTGATAATCCACCGTACACATGAATGATGCTTTCATAACCCATTTGATGAAATTATTAAAAAATTTAGTTCATAACCATTACATAGAAAAATATAACTATATATAATATAAATTAGGATATTATATAATCCTGAAATGAAAATAAATTATGTTTTTTTTTGAAGAAAAGAAACAAAAATCTTCATTGATGAACGTTACATCTTATTCATGTATCTTCTTCTGGTTTAAAACAAAATACACTTTTGTCAAATTTAATTAAAAATTAAACATTCTAGGATTATTTCAGTGAATTTGGAATGTGATTTGGGTAGATCTAGGTGGATCTAAAGGGTTTCATACGTATAATTAATGGGAGAGAGTTAGTGCCCTTTTACTATTGAGGAGGAGTGTCGTTCTTGTAAATACTCAAATGTATTTACTATGGGAGGTCTCCATTACCTCATGTGTCTCCAAAATTGGATAATAATGAATGGGAGGGCTTAATTTTTTTAGATTCAAACCTCCACCACACAAAACATAATGCAGATTTATAATATTTTCCCTTAAAATCTAAGGTTCCCTATTATTACCATTTTGGTTTCTATAAAGGTAAATAATTTTAGAACCTATGTAATTTATTAATTATAAATAAATTAAAGTGATAACTATCTTAAAATTGGACTCATCATAATATAAAGGATAAATAATCTACCAGTTTCTTGTTTTACCATTTAACAAGCTAACTTCAATTGGAATACAATACTCCATCATCTTACGAATCAACCAAAAGGATATCTCAAGCTCCTCTAGCAACCTATTTATTTCCTGACCATATAAAATCCCAAAATACCTCAGTAGACTCTACAACTAAAAATTACACAAATCATTCCTCCCTAAATCAGTATCCTTGTGATTAAATCTTTCACGATTAGTTGGAGAATACTATTGCACCTAATAAACCTAAAACACAAAATGCCAATTCCATCAAGTCACCTCTATAAATTCAAAAAAACACTTAATTCCATGATATGTAATTAAAATTAATATTTTAAAATTAACTTTAGTTTTAACATATAGTAAAATCTATATAATTAAAAAAGTGTAAAAAAATGCTGAATGTTTCACACATAGGTCTCTAAGAATAAAATATTATAATATTACATTAGTATATTCAGAAGGATTAAGTTCATTTGGTCTTATCATAGGGACCATGATGACATCCTAACCAGTTTCCCTTTACTACACACATTCTAATATTTAATGATATCATTTACTTACCAAACCAAATATATTTATAAAAAATTCCTAACATGATACTCCATCCTAACTTATAATCAAATCTCTGATACCTATCCTTCACGATCATTCCAAATGAATACCCCTAAATTTTGGTCATGAAGAATGAGTTGACCCATGAATCCAACCTCATGTAGGCCAATGTTTGGTAACTATTGATGGGCGTATAAATAAAACAACATTTAATACAATACCCTGTTTAATCCAAATAAATTATAACAGACCACTAATCAACAAAATCTCCCTAAATAAAATGAATCATGTAATACCTACATAATTCATGTATTTTCATACCAAAAAAGAAGACAAGAAAACCATGATAAATAAAAAAAGGTAAATATCTCTTAATGTAGTCAGTTTGGAACCTAGTAATCCCAAGGCCACAAGCTAGTAATGTGTAAAATAATTCTTAAATTCATATTTAAAATATAAAATAAAATAACATAAAAGTATGAGTGTGCATAAAATTATACTCATTAGCTTCCTCCCAAGAAACATCCATGATAATTTGGAGGAAGCATACCAAAGCTATAGTGAAAAAATAGTGAAACTAGCTCATTTATTAGCCTAGATCAACAACATCCCATTTCATAAAAGTATCACTCAAAAAAACATTATCCAAGTACAAAATAGTAAATTAAGAAAATATATGAAAGTAGATACAATGTACCCACTTCATCATTGACCTAGTCACTCTCATATACTAATAGAAAACATCGTGTAACCCTCATCCCATTCATATCAACTTAACAAAACATCACACCACATTAAAACCACATACACATAACCAAGTTAATATCACAATACTACAATCTCATAACCATATCCACATTTAGATAGCCACACAACATTTCCACATAAATACATTTTCATAACATTTCACCTCTATATACCTCGTCCGTGTATCGTATTTATATATATCATAGTTAAAATATGTATGTAATGAATAACAGGAGAGGGGGAGTATTCATTCCGCTATATCACACTTATCATGGATTTTAGTGTTATACAAGGAACCCAAACCCCTATATTGGCTTCTAAAAGGTTACCCAACTTGGGTGATGTTGTGTAAAAACTAACAAAAATACAATTAATGTATATATATATAAAAGATAGTTTAAATTTATGGTCCTCTTCTTATTAAAAAAACTACATCTATATTTCATTATTACACCACCTTATATAAACAACATCAACCAACACCACAACCTCTAAATGTAAAACAGGAAATAAAATATCCACACATCAATTATATTACTTGTTTCCTTTACCAAATTTCATTACCATTAATATTCCACATTCTAGTACTTATCCATTCTTAATAACTACTAAACAATTACCACACAATAAATATATCATACTAATTTAAAAAATATTTAAATTCAACTATTTATTTTTTCATTATTCAATATAGCACTAATTTAATAACCCATATTCCCATATCATTTTATTGAATCCATTAATTTTTTCATCATGCATCAACATCCAAGGAAAATACTACACACTAAAAACAACAATAACATCTAGAAACTTCAATAAAGAATCACATCAATACATCTCCCTATTACATAACATCAAACCACATGGAAACTCATTCAACAACCACAATATTTTGAGAAACATATTTATACAATAATAGAAATGAAACCGCAATCTCATTTCCACATATATTCATTATCAACTTATAGTTCCATGATTAGTAAAAAAATTAAACAATAATTCCAATTTTCCACTTCTTAATTTCATTACCTTCGTTTATTTTGTAAAATTATTTAAAAAAATTATTCCACACATAATAAAAAACATTAAGTCAAAATATATTTCTAACACATCAGTCAAAAAAAAAGAAACAATGACAACAATAACGAAGGAAATCATGTAAAGAGTCATTTGACCAACTTCCCTCTTTGATTTGGTAAAATTAATTATATTTATTACTCAACATTTGAACTCTTTGTCAAAATAATTCTAAATAATGTTCAACACACATTAACACATTAATAAATAATAGAGAATATGGATTACCTGCATCAAAAAAACCTCAAATAGCACAAGTCTAGGAAGAGATGAATCTAATTAACAAACATGCATAATATCAAAAGGATCATACATGAAACCTATAATTCCATAATTACTTATCTCCTCCATACCTGAATAAAAAATCAAGAAAAATGAATATGTAAGGGACGAAAAATAAATAATAAGTAAAGAAGGAATTCCTCAATCGATGTGAATTTTTTCCTAAAAAATAGAGCAATAAAACACTAAGTTAAGTTCATTTTATGGGGTCAAGAAAACCCATATCATAACAAATTGTCAATATAGAAGATAGGGAAGTAAATATAATTTTATAAACCTATTTAATTTATATATTGTATGAGGAAAATAATAATTCATGGTGCAACACATTTTACTAATATACAATGATTGTATATCAAGGTTAATTCTAAAAAACAAAGAGAACCCCCCCCCCCCATGATCTCATGTCAAAACTGCTTAAATTATATAGAAAAAATGAATAGTATGGTGTATTTATATTTATAACACTATAATGTGTGTACTTATATATTTAAATCTAAAATTATTTCCACCTCATAAATTCTATAAATACCACACCTTTAAACTAAAAATCTGCAAGACCATGTCGCATCAAAATTATAATAATTATATCACAAAGGACAGCTCTAAAAAATTCATATCCTAAAAACATGACACAACCACTAACATGAAAAGACCAGATGAAACTCCAAATCCTTTCACTAAAAGAAATTACAATTTAGGGAAAAAATAATTCCACAATGACATAAATCATGAAAAAAAACATGCCACTATAGCAATAGGTAACACTCCTTTCACAACACAACTATGTGAAAACAAATACTCAATTATACTCATTATGGAATGGTTTATGTGGAAGTGGGAATCTCACGTCAAACATAACATCCCTCTCAGCATTAACAACCAAACGTTTTCTCAAAACCTTTAGTGTCACAAAACCAAAATGTGGGGAACCAAAAATATCTTTTCCACCATACCCAATATTATATATATAATCATATGTTTGATAAAAAATTTAAAAACCATTATAGTTTAAATAAAATTGAAATTTTCCTATATATAACTATTTTTAATGTATACCATTTGGAGGGAAACACTGTTAAAATACTATTTCATTTCTACATTCCAAAGGTTGAAAATCTCTTATTGTCACAGTGATAATGATGGAACATTTCCTTGGATGAGAAGATAAGAGGCTGGATCATTACAAATAGGATCATTATTCTTAATTTAGGAATCCATCTTAGATTTATGATGCATTCAAAAATCTATTCTTAGTGTCTCTCCTATAGAAATCAGTTGATTACATATCATATTTCTTTAACAGGGTTGTAACCATTCTGTTTTAGGGATTAATATCTAGAATTCCATTAGTGATATTATATATTCCTCATATTTGAGTATTATGGGATATCAAGTTTACTATATTAAGAGGGATAGATATATTTTTTAGAATTAGGAAATCAATATCACTATATTGTTTTAAATCTAGACCCAGAGGAACTCAAAGTTTGGAGTCAGGTAAGGATATTAATGGTTTAGAGTCTGCTGGGTACACTCACTATTTAGTGTATTTTTGAAACACTCATGGAATAGAGTCTAGTGGGGATACACAAATCTTAGAGTCTAATGAGGACACTCTATGTTAAAAATTCCTATAGGTGGAAACAATAGTATTTAACAATTCCCATTTAGAACTATAGGGTTGGATTTTACATTAGGATTAATCATCAAAGTGTCATCCTACAGATACTATTGGAAAATTAATCATAAATAAAAATGGTCAAATATTTTAGTATATGATCATGTGATTTGAATAATCCATGAACTATACTATAATGTGATAAGGATTGTTGTGTTGTGAAGGATATATCTTCATGATATTTAGTGGGACTTGTGCATGGGATTCCCATAAGAATAAAGAAAGTGCATGGGCCTATCACATATACTACTAATATTATGATTAATTCAAAGGAAAATAAGAGTAGAGGTCACCAACTATGTCATACAAAAGAGGATATACAATTGATATAAATTTCGGTAAACACCCGAATGTGAATTCCAAGATTATCTTAGAGGACTCTATATATGGAACTATTTCTACAAAAATAATTCAATGAGAAAGGGGTGAAAATTGATACTTGAAATAGTGTTTTTATCATGATATTGGTTGTGTGAAACAAAATAATGTGGGAAAAACCCATGAATTATATGACTCATATTCTTCATGGAATGGGATTTTCAGGACCTGGATTCAAGTATTAAAAATGAATTTTTAAGGGATAATGTGAAGTAATTCATGCATTTATCCTCACCTATTGAAGGAAATAATGCTTTATATACCTTCATAGTTTATAGAAGTTATAGTTTCATGATCTGGGTTACCTCTAGATTAATGTTTATAGATGACCCTCAAAATAGATATTTGAGTAATAATTATTAACATTTGTCTTGAAAATGTTCTTTTTTGCATTATTCATGACAGTTTATGTTGCGCACTAGCACATGTGGTGACTGAAACTATGTCTTTTTAAATTTTCTTGTGAAACTCATGGAGTTTGAGAAAATTATTAATTTTTGGATCAAAATTGTCATGTTCTTTCCATATGACCTACTTATTACTTTTCAATGTTATTTTCTAGCACTGAAAAATTACCACCACCCAAAAAATAAAACCGTATAGAAGCATGTTGTTCCAAATTATAAGGATAATAGAGGAATTTAGTTCCTTTATATACCATGTTCACACAACTAGTGGAAGTGAAATGTCACCTCTTCTCACTATATAGAGGGGTGAGGACCTGGAAGGGGAAAATAAACTTTCATAGTCCTAATGATGATCCTATTATTTCCAATAACATTTTCTTATCACAAACACCCTATGAGATTTTTCTTTGTTCTATGTGAGACTTAAATATAATACATAGACTTGAAATCTATGAATGTAACCTTTATGTGAACATTTATTCTGGGATATGCAGTTATCATGAGTATAAAACCATCAAAAAATATTGATGACCAATTGCCTATAAAACAATGATAATGGTTCCACCCAAACCTTCTATAAGAAAAAAGGCCACGAAGGATAACATCAAAAATTGATTTTATTACAAGATCACACTAATATATAAAATATTGGAATATATTATTGGACAAGGATTTTCATATTATCATCTTTTATAGAGGCTACCCTTGTCAAAATGTTTCTACTAGATGACATAAAAATCTTATCACCAGGCTTCGATGCTCTAAAACACCAGTTCTTGAGCTCTATTGATATATGTGGATAAATATCTCCCTTAAAATCCATGTCATGATAGAACACAGTGAAAATCTAGGTTATACATTATGAAATATCAACTGGATGGGGAAAAATAAGGAACCACCCATCGAACACTCACCTCCTCACTACATAAAAATATACAAAGCTTATATATCTTTTAGATGATACAACTGTAACAGGGGAAGGGATATATTCCCAATGGGAAATTTTATGGATGAATGGACATGGTCCTTATGGGTTTGATCAACCTGTATGAAGTTTGAAGATTTCACCCCTGAAGTTATGTGGTATAAGTCATTATGGATTTCCCAATTCCATTCCTATCACCTTACAAGACCTTATCCCAAAGCTCCTCAAAATGTGGTCTCTTGATCCCAACACATTCTTATTGAGCCAAAATGAGGTCAAAATATTTTTATCCGATCTTCATAAGAAAATAAGGATCACAATCCTTAGGGATATGTATGATGAGTTCCTTAAAATTAAAATAATCATGGAAAAAGATGAGAAAACTCCCTAAATGGAGTAGGTACTATTATACATGGTGAGGAAAATAAATAACAAGATCCTCAAAGACACTCTATTATCCTAAGACATCATTTAAATTTTTTGGGCATTTATAAAGAGAGTATGTAAGGGAGGCCAAAGTAATAAATTACATTGTCCTTGTGTGGAAGTTAAAAATCATATTGGGTCATCCTTGATGCTGTTTGATACATATAGTTTGGATTCCTTGTGAAGTAAGAACATACCCCTAATCTAAATCTATTAAAAATTTGTGTGGACTTTATTAGTGGATGGATACTGCAAGTTATGGATACCCACATAAGGTTAATACCTAACACCTTTATCATAGAGTCATAGTTGGTGGATGAATTTCATATTGACCTTCTCATCCTAAATCTATAATTATTTTATAAGCTACTAGGGTTTGTGAACTGAGTGGAAGTTCCCTTAAACAACCCCGGGCCCTTAAAATTACAATATTAGTTGGATAATACTCACTTCATGGGGTATAAGTATCAAAATCCAATCTCCTTTACAATTTTAGAGTTCCAACTAATTATATTTCTCTATCATATAGACCATGACAAAATAAATTATTAGACTAAATTCTATTATGTGGTCCCACACAAGGTTTATTTTTACCCTATATGATGCTCTGACTATGGTCATTTTAGATAATCAAGGTGGATCTTTTAATGATATTTCTTACCTTTTGGAATTTAAAGGAGGGGTATTAGCTACACTCATTGGCATTGAATTTATTTATGATCCATATGCCTCATTTCATAGTACACACTGGTTTATCTACGACAAGTGGGTCACTCCACTGTTATAAACCAGAGTTCATAAAATGAAAACATCTATTGATCATCCAATAGCTCTAGTTTATACTACCACATGAAAACACTAGGTCTCAAACCACACTTTCATAAGAAATACCCCTAATTGAAATACTTACGTATTTCGGTTTTAGTTTGAAAAAAACGGTACCTATATTCCATAATAAAATCATAGGTACTTCATGCAATGTAATTTTAGAACCATGGAATGTCTGGGTGAAGAACAAACAATGGGTCGGGGAACTCGATGGTCTGATTGTAAGGATCCTGCAAAATCTATGGGTATCAATATGAATCCAAGCCCCTACACTCGCAGTTATAGTGAATCCTTAGGGTTTGGTGTAACTATAGATGAGTGGATTCCTATGAAGTGAGTCCCATATAAGGGAAAACATTCAAGGAAGTATGTGTCTATTAAAAGATTCTCTATGAGGAAGCACCTGAGGTTGTATAAGGGATCCGTATATGATGTTGAATTTCTATAATAATAGAAGAAATGGGAGGGGATATGTATGGTTATTGTTCTAAAGGATATTGTGTGGTTATCTTGAAGGGATAATATCATTTTAGTTCAAACCATATTTTTCAAGGTGCCAATGGACCACACTTACTAAGAATAATATGATGAATTGAAATCTCACATCAAATAATTAGAGGAACAAGTATACTATTGTTTCCAAGAGGCTTTATTTACATACCATATATGGGATATGCTATTCATGTAACATAAGGAAAGCCTAAAAATCATTAAGTATCCAAATATGATGAAGAAGGTGAGAGGTACACATACTTTTATTTCTATATTAATATGGAAACTTTTATTCTATAAATTATAGGATAATAACCAATCCAATTAAATCCAAATTTTCTCTCATTCTTAGGATTATATTAAAAGATATATTTATTTTCCATTATGGTATCTACGAAGGATTCACCTGATGATTCTACTTTTGGTTGTTATTCATGTATTATTTAGGGGAAGATAATCATGTTGGAATCGAGGAACTAGTATTTTGATAGTGGCTCACTAAATGTGATGGATTTTTAGGTGGTTTTGGGAAGTGTTTCCTCATACATGAATCATCCACATCCCTTCCCACCCATAACTCATTGCACATGGAATGTGATAGGATGATGAGGATCAACCAATCATATGATACTCCTAGTAAGATCAAATTCCTTTTCCCTTAACATCCTCAGGTATGACTTCTACCAATTATATGGAATATTTCATTACAAATCCAACACACAAAGTTGAAAAACTATTTGTGACATCCTCAGGGTTATCGATAGGCATTGAAGGATTACTTGTCATCGATTCAACATCTAGTGCTTCAGAGATTTATTTTCCTTCCCTTGTGGAATCAATAGAGGGAAAATAAGTAAAAACCTCCAATCTCATAGAATAAATCTTTACACTAGAGGAAGAAGATGAGGTTGTTTCCACTGTAGAAGAGGGTGAGTTATATCTCCAAGTTGATTCACATAACTTGTAATAACAATGTTTGGGACATCATTAAGAATATTCCCATGTGAAATTATAATCTCAAAAGATATACACTCTTTTCCAATAAAATATTTTAAATTGGAATGGTTTTTTATTACAATGATTTTATTTAGAAATAGAATTGTCTATTGGTGAATTAAAATGTGTTTGGAATGAGAAAGTAAAACAAAAAATGATTTTGAATAAGAAATAGATTTATATATAAATTCTAGAAGGTAAAAATATGGATAAGATATTTAACATGGTCTAGTTATTTTCTGTCCTATGTGTATAGAAAAAACACCATAGGAACACACACATTATTAAACGTAAAACAATATTTAAAAAATATTTTATTAATAAAAAATCCAATAATATAATCTTTAAATTATTTAATGATAAAAATTAATGAACTGTAATGAGATACATACAATGTAGAATACATGGATCTGGCCATCCTATTCTCTTCGAGATATTACTTGTAGTATTAAATCTATCTATTAGTATCACCCTTTAATAAGTTCTCACCTTATTGGGATTAGAAGTTCTCGTATCAAGAACATAGCTATTTTTCATACCATGTAAGAACTGTAATGACTTTGATCCTAATAACCAAGATTTGGTGGTTATTTTTTCACATTGGTACTAAATATATGTAATTGCATCCCAAAGGTTAAAATAGATTAGTATTCTTGGTAAAAAATGCATAATTGAAACTACTATTACATTTGAAAACATAAAATACAAATTAGTGGTTTCATTGAGAACATCATTATTCCCTTTAGTATATCTTGCTTATCAAGCATTGTAACCTTCCTGGAATCTTATGGAAAAGAAACATAAGAAAGGTGTGAGATCTTATTCTAAGAAATAATATGAATATAACAGAAGATAACATGAATAAATAAAGTATAATAAACATGGAAGGTTAAATATCAAAATACACATGCCATTTAATTAATAACATGAGAATGAATAATAATATGTTAGGAATAAGTATTGGTTAAATAATTTCATATAAATACTTGCATGAGATTGAAACTTGTCAATGGATATCATAACTAATCAAATAATAGCATGGATGTCAATAAATGGTCTTATAATAAGGGAATTCATAATAATAGTCATAATAAACATACCATCAAGGAAAATTTCTAGGACATATTACATATAAAGGTAATGACTCGTCCAAATTACCAATCTAGTTTGTCTCATGAGACCTACTAATGAATCATGGAGATATAGTGGGTCCACCTATCACATACTACGTTAAACTCATTCCTCATATGAAAGGGGTGAACATAATAAAAGTAAAAAAGTTTACTGATAAACTAGCATATGAAATGTAAAAAATTTCACCATTAAGTAAAAATATTCATATACCATCAATGGTAATATAAGTAATGGTAATAAAATGGTACATCCTCTGTCAAACAAATCATAAACTAGTTAGATAAATAATAAGTATGGTATCATTACAACATATCCCTAGTGGATAATATATAAAATTATGGTTTTTTCAATTATGAATAAAAATTCCATGATATTTACATTAAAAACATTCTTGATAAAAATAAACTTTTAACTGTTAAAATCATTTAAAAAACTAAAAATTTCAATAATATTATGAAAAAAATTTCATTGAAAGGAATAATGGAATATTTTAAATTAATCATCAAATAAATTAGTGCTCATGATGGTGGTTAATTATTTTTAAACTGTATAAGTAAAAAAACATTTCATTCATACTATGAAAAAATGGTAAAAAAAGTACCTCCTTTAAAAAATGAAAATACGATACCATTAAAACCATTTTATAAAAATTTAAATGAGGATAAATATATATTTAATAAATAATTAAAAAAAATTGAAAAAATTAAGGAAAATATTTTTAGAAAACATGGATATCGATGAAAAAGAATTTATGACAAAAGAAATAAATTAAGTTATATTTTCATTGAAATATTTTCAAAAATATTTTATGTACCATAGAGTAAAAATGGTACAATAACGTGAAATGTTAATAAATAACCATATGAGAATAAAATATATTGGGTTTAAGATATATTTATCAAATAATTCCTCCAAGGGATACTTAAACATAAATAGCACTAAATAATGATGGCATTTTGAATTCAACCCCTACTTCTTTGGTATATTTTGATTCATAGTCCCCATGTAAGAATAACTTTAAATAAATTAGTAAAAACCATGATTATAAAATATTCATGATATAACATATTAAATGGAAGTATATACACTACAAAAAAAGTGATGATTATATAATATGTCCTACAAAAGAAAAAGTGAGATGAGAAACTTATACCTTCAGTCTGATTTCTTTCATACATGTCTGAAGCTCCTCTAATATAAAAAACTATTTTATATATCCTCTTAAAGAACCTAGGTTTTATATTTTTGGAATAATATAACATATATAATATTCTAAGGATTTTGAGAAGAGATTTTTTTGGGTATGGTCGAGCTTGAGGGCTCCAAGTGGTATAATTAAGTGTGGGAGGAGGTTCCCTTTTATAATTGGGGTGAGGGTAAATTTTGGAGTTTCTTAAAAGATTAAAATATAATAAAGTCATTATCTATACCAAATTCTTCAAAATGTACATTTATTAAATTATAACATAGAATATGGTTGAAATTTCATCATATAATTGAAATTTGGATATATTTATGAGGTATTTCAAACATTATCTTTTGGTTTAACACCTTAGTTAACCTATTTTTTCCATAGTAGTGGTAACATATTTTTCAATATTAAGCGGTTATAATTTTATTTATATGGTTAAAATTGAATCAAAAATAGACAAGGAATGATAGTTTCTACGATATCTTATCCCCTCTATCCTATTTTAATATTTTAATTATTTTGAAATAAATTAATTAAATATGATTCATATAAAATATCATTAATGTCAATTATGACACTATTAATTTACTTTGACTTTAGTGATATAAAGAAAAAATTTGAAATTTGAATATAACCCTTTAACACAACACTGGTATTTCATAATAATTAATAAAATTCATGATAATCTTTAAATCATTCCTATTATATTAAATTTTAATATTTTAAAATTTACTTATTCAACTTTTCTATTTACTGAAGAAATGTTGCATTGGAATTGTAAAAACATTTGATGATATTATATAGATACTAATAATTATAAATAAATTCATATCATGAAAATAATTTCATTAATATCAGAATAGATATTTGTATCCATTCATAACATTTGTTTCTATCTATGTTGACATATAATAGATATTTAAATCTAAGAGAGTGAAATTTTGTAAAATTATTTGGTTTAAATATTATATTTCTCATTTTCATGGAAAAGATTCCATTAAAAAATACATTTTTAGTGTAAGGTGATCAATGTAAAATTTACATCATAAAATAATAATTAAGATGAACTATTATTACCTTATCAATTCGTATTAACAATTAATAACTCTATTATCCCCTTACTGAGGTGATAAATTTTACCACGATTACTATTCATAATTCATAAAAATAATGGATATAATTACCAAATTTTATCATCTCGATTACCAATATGGATCCTATTTGATAAAATTACAAAAAACATCAAATCATTATTTTATGAAAAAAAAATTAATGGTGTAACAACAAAAATAGTGATCCATAGAAAGTTATGGGGAATGAAGCAATGAAGGTTGAGGGCATCCCCTCTCACCAAGATCACCACTACAGGGGGTAAATACCCTATGATAGTGAATAAAGTAATCTTTAATCCTTAGTGATCTTTAAAAACTAGAAAAATAGTGACATTATTCCCTTCTCAACAGGTGTGATGTACATCCATGTGATTGTTTATAAGGCCCTTACACCTACAAATGACATGGGAAATAGAACATTGGATGGGACCTTAACCTTGATGATATTTATGAATGATTATGGAATCTATTTTGATCCCCACCAGAATGAAATTTTTCTAGCTGCATAGTAGGATACCAGTTAGCATCGCATAAGCCTCATCTTATAATGAGTCTTTTCTTGTAAAGTACATAGTTAGATAAAGGATAACATATCCCTAAGGATATCAAACTATATCACCTCTGCACATGATATCTATCATGACATGTCCCCTGGGGCTAGTGCCATGAATACCCCAAGCCCGCCTTCCATAGGCCAGGGGATGGTGACTAGCACCAAAGGTGTAAATCTCTAAAACAGGGAAGTCGTTTCCGTTACGTAGAGTAACCTCTCACAATAGAGTACGAGCTGAAAGAAAAACACGAAGTAAAGCTATATACAAAAGAGTGATGAAAAGGTAAAGGGGAATGAAAATACATGACCAACAGGAAAGTACAACTGAAAAGAAATTACAAATGAAGAAAAGTAAAGCATCCATAGGGTCATCCTCTGGGGTTCCAATGTGAAGGGTAGTTAAAGATGGAATCCTCAATACTCTACATCCATCAGCCTCATTCGTGCACTGACTCGTCATAAGGTCCACCTCCGGGTACCATCCAGTCCTGCTACTCAGCCTCAATCAGCACTATCTGTCATTTTCATCCAACACAACGAGGTGTAGGAATAGCCCATGAAGGGGTGAGTATAACAATACTTACTAGGGACCCCGAGACCCTCAAAGTATCACAAAATCTAACAAGGATAAACAACAAACTATGAAATCATTAGATAACCCCACTTAGGTATATGCCCATATATATACCTAAGATATCAAGTAATCCATCTCAATCATGAGGAAACACAAGAGTTACTGACTCAGCTCACATAGGTATACCACCTATATAGAGAGATTGAAATGATTAGATATAGCCACTGAATCATCAGAGATGTCTTACAAACACATGATCCAAGACCAACTATTCTGTTAGACCAACACATGATCCAGGAATAGAAGTCAGAACTGTCGGACCAACAGATGATCTTGTAATAGTTTTTAGAGATTTCAAACCAACACATGATATAGAACCAGCTATTTTGTCCAACCAACACATGATCCAGGAACAGAATTTAGAACTGTCAGACCAACACATGATCTAAGAATAGTTGTCAGTGCACAACCAGCCACTGGGTTTCCAGAATAACGCTTGATTCAGGGAGGATCCACTCCTCAATCCATGTTTCGACATTTCAATGTTCTCTTAGTCCTAATTTGATGTATCCCAAAGATTCATCTCTTCAATAGTAACACAACACGATAGACAGTGCGTCAACCAGACGCCTGGTCTGAGAGTTCTTGGCATTTCCGTTGCGAGGGCCTAGTAAGATTTATGTTAAATACAACCCAACCATACCCCAAATACATCTAGACCTCAATTGGGGTATTCCAAAATAATCTTCTAACTCCAAGATTTCCTTCACCGCAGACGGTTCGTCAATCGGACACACGTAGCCCATGTTATGGGCGAAAAGGTGAAAATAGGCCAAAACAGGTCCTGGACCGGTTCGGCCCAGTAGGAACGACCCGGTCTGTGGGTTTGACCCGGTCCGTGGGGGTAGACCGGCCCATGTGGATAGCCCGGACTATGCTGGGTCCGGCCTGGCGGCCTTCGTTGTGTCCCGTCCGGTGGCCCGCACTAGGTCCGGCCCACACGGCTGGCGGACCAACGGCCCATGGGGTCCGCCCTAGCTGTGTCTAGGGGGATTTCACGCACCCCCTGGTAGCCCGAATGGCATATCCATTTTGGTGGAAGGAAAATTGGTGTCAGGTGGCGCCTGTCTGTGTCACACAGGACCCGCAGTGGGTCCCGCTTTTCTCGGCTGGTCGAGCGGCCTGCCGACTCTCTCGCGGTGCCGGATGCGCCGCGCCTCCTCCAGCAAACCAGTGGCTCAGGCTAAAAGACCTCTTCGCATCCGAGCTCAAGATGGCCTTTACTACACTGCCACAGCCAGGGGTTGTGGCCCTCCTTCAATCCATCGCGCGACACTGGTTGCGTCGCGCCTACAAGGTCGATCTGGCGGCTTGAGCCGTCGGTTTCTTTCACGGACAGCCTTTCACCGGTCGCCGGTACACCGCCACGGCCAGGATCCGTGACTTCTCCTCTTGTGGAACAGTTGCGCCGCCGCCACCAAACGTTGACGCACGTCGGTTCCATCCACAGGTGATCTTTTCGCGGGTAACAAGACGAGCTCCGCTGGCCCGATTCTTGTTCTGGAAGAAGTCATGCTCCTCTCGGGTCGTTGCCTTCGATCCGAAGTAGTCATTGATTAGAGTCACTAACCCTAGTCTCAGCCGCATTCAGTGTCGAATTCCCCAAAAAGGAAGAGGGGTCGGGCTGTGTTTTTTCATCAGGCGCCCTCTGCATTAGGGTGATATCAAGCGGCTTCAGATTATAAACCACAACAGTAAACGAAGAATGAGGAACAAAAACAAAGTTCAAACCCCTACCTCGTATCATTCTTTGGCGGTGACAAGGAGGAAGTAAGGATGTTGTTCGCCATAGGTGAGGATGTTCCACTTTGGAAGGAAATCCTAAGGAAAAAGGGCAAAGAATTCCGGTGATCTTCATTGGTGTTCTTTGTCGAAGAGACTTTCCTCGTTGGCGTTATATATTAAAGAGCTCCTCCTCTCCTCAATCCTCATTTCCAACTAATGAACCCCCCCCCCCCAAATAATAGATTATGTGGTATCGTATGTTTATTGGCATAAATTAAAAAAGAGTAATTTTATTAATTGATGTGGCTTAATTAATTAAATTGGGTGGGTTGGTACCATTAAGTGTAGAGGAGATCAAGAGGCTCCCCCTCATTAATGAGGGGAGTTCTAGAGGCTTCCAACTCGGTTGGTCCCCACCAAATTATTCCCCACAAGGGAGGTTGAGTTCGGGTGGGCCCCACCACCATAACCTCTCGTGGGAGGTTAAGGTGTGGTGGTCCCCACCCCAACTTCTACATGGTGAATATAACCAATAAAAATAAATTAAGACAAGCACTTAATTTATTTTATTATACCCACTTAAAACCCAATAACTAACTTTCATTCATGACCATCTGTCACCGAGGTGGATGTCTTCCTAAGTGAATAATAGCGCCACAAGTTAAATGATGGCATTAGATTTTAATTCCAAGTACTGGTTCAAAAGTTATAAAATCCCGCTCATACGTTTATTAAAACATACCTGATCAAAACTTCAGAAATTGATTATGGGCACACCAGACTATAGAATCATGCGTCGTCAGTCTTTTCAGACTCGAAAAATTCCCTTGTATTTAAGAAAAAAAACCATGGAAATTTCAGGTCTTTAAATTCTCTCCCATGTGATCTCATAGAGGTTCCCGTGCTATCAGCATATGTGAACCAGAGATATCGACCATCCACATAGGACCCGCTCCTGTCAATCCTAAATCTCCACTGGAACCTCCATAAAGGCACCTCATCATCGACGTCCATCTCTCCATGGTCAATACTGTGTGAAGGGTCGTGCACATATCTCTTCAGTTGAGATACGTGGAAGATGGAGTGCACCCGGTGCAACTGAGGTAGATCATATAAGTGGTAATACACCTCACCAACTCTACTGAGGACCGAAAAAGGTTTGATGAATCTTGGATCTAACTTGCCGCCTTGACCAAATCTCAGTAGACCTTGTCTGGATGAGACCCGTAGAAAGATGTGGTCCCCATCCTCAAACTCCAAAGGTCTCTGTCTCCTGTCAGCGTACAACTTTTGTCTGCTCTGTGTAGTCTTCATCTTCTCCTGGATAATCTACACCTTCTCTGTGTAGCACGTACCATCTCAGATCCCACTATTGCTGACTCCCCAGGGTCTGTCCATCACAAGGGTGATCTGCAAGGTCGCCCGTATAACGCCTCTAAGGGTGCCTTCCCTATGGTGGGGTGATAGATGTAGTTGTAGTCACACTCCACCAAGGTTAATTGGTCCTATGATGCACGCCTGTCATAGGGCATTGAAAAAGAAATTTAATTTTCCAAGTGCAGCATAAAGGCTGACCAGGGTCGTCTCTCTTAAAGAGCCTTTTCAGTCATTCAATCACTTAATCTAATTTAAATAAACTACTTATTTTGGTTGTTTTTATATTATCTAGGAATGGAATACAATTTAATTAAAATAAAATATAAAACTAACATGCAATGAAAAAATGCAATTAATTGGGAAAGAACTTGGCCTTTATGGGTTGGTTTGGGGGTTTCATCATTCTCCTTGTTGGTATTTAAATGAAGTTTGATAATTCAATTATGAGATCTCATTCATGAATTACTATTATTTTATTTATTGGTGTAAAATATTGAATTCATTTAGAAATATTAACTTCATATCCTCCTATAATCATGGTTGATGGCACACCTCGATCGAGAGTGTGACATCTTCCAAGACCTGGTTCCATCGTATGCCATTTCAACCACTGAATGGATCAACTCCATCGTATGAAGAGCTTGTATCCAGTATAAGGGAAGAAAAATATTGAATAAAAGATTATAAATTATTATGAGTCAATATCGTGATGGAGGATCGCCACACCCATGCACATCACTCTTTCTCATCACAAACTTAATAAAACATCAGAATTTAAGAAATGAAAAAAAAATGAAATTTCCACATACCTCCCCCAGGACAGGTCCCGAGTTAACCCCTTATTTTTTAGGTTAAGACGTCACGGTGGATAATATAAGAATAATAAAAGAAAAAAATAAGGAGAAAAGATAAAGAAGAAAATAGGGTGGATGGGTGGACAAAGAAATAAAAATAATGCATGAATTTTAATAGAAATCGAAATTAAAATTGAAAACTAAAACAAAAATAAAGAAGATAAATAAATAAAAAATGAAATGGGGAAGATTTCTGGCTGGACTCCCTCAGTGGAGATCTCCTCCTTGGGGGATTGAAGTAATGGATGGATAATAGGATGCTTTGAGGGGGAGGAACTCTCCTCCTTTTATAGCCATATTTTTGTCTTCTAAATTTTGTCGCTTTTTTGACACATTAATTGGCAGCTTCATATGTAGACCCCTGCATAAAAGTTTTACATTAATTTGTTGGCCGTCCACCTTAAAATTTCAGCTCATTTTTCCATTGGTTGTAGGAGTTATTATTTTTTCATTGTCATTTTTTGATTCTGGGTGAAGCATCCATGCAGCTTCCTTTAAGAATATGTCATTCAATAGCCACCTTAATGGATTCAAAACACCATGTAATATATTTTTTGAACGCCTCATTGAGTCCTCTTTCATCCCCAATTGGAAGCAACGCATTTTAAGGTGTGTTGTCATATATGGATGTCTGTTATAGTGGTGGGGTCCACGCTATTTGGCTGGAAAAATCTTCAATTTTATTGATTTTTACGGCCTCTAGATGATTTGTTGAAACTCTGTTCCAAAATAAAAAAATGAAGGAAATACAATAAGTATTATAACACAATTTTAATCAGAAAATTTGGAATTATATGTTTTAGGAAATGACCAAAATACCCTTGACGTAAAAATCTGTCAAAAATCCAGAATTTAGCACTTTTCACAATTTATCTCATTTTTTTCTACAATCCATATTGCCCATTATTTTAATAAAAAAATTCAAATACCTGAGTTTTATCATTTAAAAACATCAAAAATTAATTATTATTATATTAAAATTATGCACATAAATTTTCCATGTCAAATACCCCCAAACATAAACCATGCTTTCACTTAAGCATAAAATCCCAACATGGAATTCATAGGACACCAATATTACAAATATCCAAATTTCAATGTAATAAAATAAAAAAAAATTAATGTCAAATAAAATTTCCATAAATCCACATAAAATATGAATTTAATTTCCCAATTTTTAATGAAACAATTAATTCATATAATTTAATTTTCTCCATTGAAAAAAATGATGGAACTTCTTATTTCATTCATTCTAGCTTCTCAATTAATTATTATTAAACATTCCACATCATGATTTACCTAACCTTTGAATTTTAACTCTCATATCTCATGATACAATTCCTGTAGAGTTATTCTCATATCATTAGAACAATAACATTATCCATATTCTTATAAAGGAACTACTTTATCCACTTTGTAAAGACAAAACGCACATAAAATCATGAGGACTGCAATAAAGTTTCAAATGACTCTATGGCTTAGTGTCAGTGGGTAAATGATTGCAATAATTTACGGCCAGAAATAAGAGGTTTGACTCTTAAGTATAATGCATGATTAATCAAGTGAAAACACAGGATGAACCTCACTCAAATCCCTTTGATAATGTGAAACACAACACCACCCCCTTTTAATGATATGGGTCAGGAGTTAATAAATGATTGAAAAGAATTATATCATCCAAGTTCTCCCTATTTTTAAATAAGCTCTAGAAAGGCATGGCTTTATTTATCTTTTTTTGAATTTTTTTTATATAAATCTCTAGAAAGGAATAACTTTATTTTCTCCCTTTTTTAAGGAGAACCGGATGAAATGAAAAAAATATAATGAAATGGTTATTCATGCCCTATTTTCTAATAATACATTGCCTAAAATGACAACACACACCTCAAACTACCCAAAAATGATACACATCCCAATGAATGCACAATAAAGGCCCTTCCCCCACACTTATACTTGAATATTCAGTGCAAAAATACTAAAAGAGTAGAAGGTAAGGAAAAATCGGCTTGTAATGTGTCTTAAACCTATAAACAAATTCCTAGATTCTATGGGCTAATGAAGGATAAATGTATGGGTGGGTCTCAGGTAAATATTTGGTTATCCAATGTAGTGCCTCAATCATTTTAAATGTGTTTTTGTATAGTCACAGCTTTGATAAGTTTCAATACAAGTTCTGGTAGGTGGCATGTCCCAAGATCACTCAAGAAACATGATCAAGATAAAATAAGAAATATTTGGTCTAGAAATCCTCTTGGGAATGGGAATATAACATTGGAAAATAAATCATGGCATGATTAATAATAAAAAATTAGTTCACATGAATTTCAAAAATTCAAAGCATGAAAAATGGTAGGGAATTTTCATTTATATGAATCAATAAATTCATTTAAATCATGAGTCATAATTTCAATATCTAGGCTTCATATTTGAAAATTCAATTCTACATTTCAATCATTTAATCATATAAAAATTGAAATCAAAAACATGGCATCACTTCTTTCTAATAGACTCATGTCTCCTAGATAAGTTGAGTAAATCATTAATTCAAGTGTGGGCATGAGATTTGTTCTTTAAAGATCAAAACTTGTTTTGGACCAAAATTTGGAGAGTTTAAAAGATAAATCACTAAAATTGAACTCCCTTTTCCCTGAATCATAGCCCTTCCCTTTCCCTGTATGGGACTGCCTTCCACCATTATGAACCAAAAAAAGATAATTTCTCATTTAAGAATAAGGATCATGTCGTTAATGCTCAAAAAGATAAGAGGGAATGGGCCGCATGCTAGAATTATTCATAATACTGAATTTGAAATTTGAATTCCTAATGTTGATAATGAAAGTACTAAAAATAAAGTAAAGGATAAATCTTGGTATTATCCCCTAGGTGGGCCCTGAATTTTTACTACCTCCAGAGGGCAGTACGAGATGTTATCCAAAATCAGAGGGTGGATGAAGCTTCTTTGATTTGAACAACCACATGTGGCTCTTCCCAGCTTACATTTATTTGTTCTTGCTGAGGAGAATTCAATGTATAGAGTACACTATATCCTACCCATTCACAATTATATGTCTCTTGCGTATCGGGGGTAGGATGACGTATAGAACCTCCTCCTCTTCAGTTGTTACTTGTGAAATGTATTCTTCAAAATATAGTGGTTGTTCGAGATGTGCTTCATCAAAAGAATAATCAAAGGGAAATTCAAAATTTAAATTTGAAATATTAATTTCAAAATCTTCCCTTTTAAGGTAGGCAGCATGTAGATTTGGTTTTTCAGTCATAGCCACTTTTATCTCTTCATGGAATTCCTCAAGTAGATGATCAATATCTTCAGGGATCTCTAGGTGTTCCTCAATAGGTGAAATTTCTTCTTCTTCCTACAAGGAATTGAAAAGACTATCTGATTCTGTAAAATAATATGGAGTGATATAAAATTATGATTCAATAAGACCATAAGGGATAGAGTCAATGAAAGGTTCAACTCCCTGAGTTGGTTCACCTTTAATCTCCTCTTGATTTGAAAGTTCCTCTTGGACTTGATTATCATTGGATGGATGTAGGTAGTCATGCTACTCCACCTCAAGTTTGGATTCAACTTCACGGATTTCTTTAGTGAAATTAGGGAATACCTGTGTCAATTTCTTCTTAGCATTGATTCTTTCAATGTCAGATTTGAGTTCATCAGCCATGGATATCAAATCTTCAAGTGAGATCCATATTCCAAGTCGTCTTTCCTTCTGTTTGAACCTTATCATTAGAGCATCAGCCCTTCGTTGGAGGGCCTCCTTAGTGTTGTCAGTTTCTTCTTCCTGCACTTGTCAGTAATTATTCCATGCATAATATATAAAATTTGAATGCATCAAGGAAAAATATATTTTTCTTTTAAAAAAAATGAAAACTATAAAAAAATTTAAAATAGAAAAATTAATGTAAACAACCAATGAGCTCCCTGTAAACGGCGACAATTTTGAAACACGCCTATCGTAGGGTGTGGCAATAGAAATTTAATTTTCCTAGTGCAATATAGAGGCTGACCAGGGTTGTCTCTCTTGAAGAGACTTTTTAGCCATTAACTCACTTAATATAATTTGACTAAACTACTTCTTTTGGTTGTTTTTATATTTTTGAAGAATGGAATAAAATTTAAATAAAATAATAGATAAAACTAAATTGCAATGAAAAAATGAAATTAATTGGGAAAGAACTTGGACTTTATGGGTTGGTTTGTGGGTTTTATCATTCTCCTTGCTGGTATTTAAATGAATTTTGATAATTCAATAATGAGGTCTCATTCATAAATTTCTATTATTATTTTTATTGGTGTGAAATCTTGAATTCATTTAGAAATCTTAACTTCATATCCTCCTATAATCAATGTTGATGGCACACCTCGATCGAGAGTGTGACATATTCTAAGACCGGGCTCCATCGTATGCCATTTCAACCACCGAATGGCTCAACTCCGTCGTATGAAGATCTTGTGTCTAGTAGAAGGGAAGAAAAATATTTAATAAAATAATATAAATGAGTATGAGATCAGTGTCATTGTGGATGATCGCCACTCCCATGCACATCAATCTTGTGCATCACAAACTTAATAAAACATCATAAATTAAGCACAAAATAAATGAAATTTCCACATACCTCCCACATGTCATGTCTCAGGTTAACCCCTAATTTTTTAGGGTAAGAGGTCATGGTGGATAATATGAGAATAATTAAAGAAAAACAGCAGGAGAAAAGATGATAAAGAAAACAGGGTAGATGGGTGGACACTAAAATAAAAATAATGCATGAATTTTATTAGAAATATAATTACAATTGAAAACGAAAACAAAATTAAAGAAAATAAAAAAATAAAAAAATGAAATGGAAAATATTTGTGGTTGGCCTCCCTTGGAGGAGATCTCCTCCTTGGTGACTTGAAGGAATGGATGGAGAATGGGATGCTTTGAGGGGGAGGGGCTCTTTTCCTTTTATAGCCATATTTCATTCCTCTGAATATTGTCACATTTTTTACCCATTAATTAGCTGCTTCACGCACATACCTCTTCATAAAAGTTTTAAATTAATGTGTTGGCAGTGAACCCTCCAAATTTCAGCTCATTTGTCCACCGGTTGTATGAGTTATTATTTTTTCATTTTCGTTTTTTGATTCTTGATGAAGCATCTAGGAAGATTCTTTTAAGAATATGTCATTTAATATCCACCTTAATAGATTCAAAACTCCATTTACATTATTTTTGAATGCCTATTTGAGTCCTCTTTCATCCCCAAGTGGAAACAATGCACTTTATGGCATGTAGGCCGAGATGGATGTCCGTTACAGTGGTGGGGTACACGCTATCCGCCCGGAAAAATCTTTAATTTTATTGATTTTTTATGGACTCTAGATGATTTATTCATCCCCTAGTTAAGAAGACAAAAATTAAGGAAATAAAATAGATATCCTAAAAAAATTTGAATCAGAAAATTTGAAATTATATTTTTCAGGAAGTGACCAAAATACCCTTGACGTAAAAATCATTTAAAAATCCAGAATTATGCACTTTTCACAATTTAGCTCATTTTTATTCTATAATCCAGATTTGTCCATTATTTTAATAAAACATTTAAATACATGGGTTTTATCATTTAAAAATAAACAATTGATTATTATTATATTAAAAATATGCACATGAATTTGCTATGTTGTCCTCCCAGGTACGACCAAAGTCGAGGACGCTTGCACGTAGCATGTCCTCGAGTGTATGAATGGTCCGCTCAGTCTGACCATCTGTCTGAGGATAAGAAGGTAGTTATCAAGTGAAGTTGTGTCCTAAAAGCCTCCTACAAACCCATCCATAGCTGGGAATTAAATCTTGTGTCACAATCGGTGATAATCATCTAAGGTAAACCACATAAATGCACAGTCTCAAGCACATATAGGCATCCCAAACTATCTACTGAATCCTACTCTATGATCAGTAGGAAGTGGAACAACGTGGTGAGTTGGTTGACGGTCACCCAAATCAAGTCATGACCCCTGGATGTACGTGGAAGACCCATCACAATTTCCATGGATATCCCATCCAACTTCCACTCTGGGACATCTAAAGGATGAACCATGCCTGCTAGTACCTAGTGCTCCACCAACACTTGTTGACAAGCGAGGAATGGATAGACAAAATCTACTACCATATTCTTCATACCTGGCCACCATTGCTGTCGTTTGAGGAATTGATACATATTTTCCACTCCTGGATGTACCACTAAAAGGTATGTGTGGAACTCCCTCAACGCATCATAATGAATTAACACTAGTACCATAGTACGTCCTCTGAAGAGGATGACGTACTACCCACCATCAGAAAATCCATCAGGTGCCTGCCCTGTGGATATCTGAGCACGTCAGGTCTTGCAGTTAGTGTCTCCTTGTTGTGCTTCCCTGACTCACCGAAGAAGTGGGGGAGTGATTGTAAGAGACAGTAGAATGGCTTCTTTATCCCTATCCATAAAGGATATCTGTTATTCAACTAGCTATTATGTCCCCTCTTATAGTAGTTGTATTCCAGATCTCCAGCTGAGAGCATCCGCAACAATGTTCCCCTTCCCAGTAGTATAGACTATCTCATAGTCATAGTCTTGGAGGAACTCAAGCCAACATCATTGTCTCAGGTTCAGGTCCTTCTGAGAGAAGATATATCGGAGTGTCTTGTGATCAGAGTACATAGTAAAACGTTCACACATAAGATAGTGTCGCCACATATTAAGGAGAAGACCAATGCTTCTAACTACAGGTCATCAGTAGCATAGTTTTTCTCATGATGTCTCAGCTGACAAGAACCATAAGTGATCACTGCTCGCTCCTACATCAAGACACACCTGATACTGGTCCCTTATGTGTCGTAGTAGACTATGTACCCTACGCCTTCTTTTGGAAGCCTCAAGATGGGGGTACTAGTTAGCCTCTACCTTATTTACAGAAAGATTTGTTGGAATATCTCTTACCACATGATGGGTTTCCCCTTATTCATCAAGGATGATAGTGGTGCTGCAACTCTGGAGAAGTCTGGTACGAACCTTCAGTAGTATACAGCCAAACCCAGGAAACTTCGTACCTCCGTCACACTCCTGGGTGGCTCCCAAGCAAGTACCGCTTCAATATTAACTGTATCTACTGCAACTCTAGCCTCTGAGATGACATGACCCAAAAATTAAACCTCTCAGATACAAAACTTTCAATTTGAGAGATTTCTATAAAGATGGTGCTCTCGAAGTGTGTCCAGTACTACGCATAAATGGTAGGCATGATCCTCCTCAGTTGTTGAGTATTTCAGCATGTCATCGATGATGTCTATGATAAAGCGATCGAGGTAATACTGGAAAATCATATTCATGAGTCCCATGAACACTGCTGGAGCATTGGATATGCCAAAAGGAATAACCAAGAACTCTTAGTGGCCATACCGAAATCTGAAGGCCATCTTATGAACATCCTTGTCTCGAACTCTGAGCTGATGATAGCCTGATCTGAGGTCTATCTTGGAGAACGACCACGCTTCCTTCAGCTGAACAAATAGTTCATCAATACTCAGAAGTGGGTACTTGTTTTTCATGGTCACCTGGTTCAGGAGACGGTAGTTGACACAAAGACTCGTGCTCCCATCCACCTTCTTGGTGAACAAAATCGGGGCTGCCTAGGGAGAAACACTGGTCTGGATGAATCCCTTCCCCCTGCAAGTCCTCCAGCTATACCTGCAGCTCATGAAGCTCAGCGGGAGCCATCTGATATGCTGTAGTAGATATCGTTTTCATCATGTGGTATATGTCAATGTTGAAGTCCACCTCTCTGTGAGGAGGTAGTTCTGGAACATCGTCAGGGAAAACATCCAAGTACTAGTCCAGCACTACAGGACAGCTCAGACTCTCCACATCATCAGCTCCGAGGGTAAGGTAGGCCAAATGATGAGTGATCGGCTGCACCCTCCTCAGAGTAAGTCTTTCATGTGATACAAAGGCTTGCTTATCGCCAATGAAGGTGAACCTGGTCCCATCTGTGCGGACACACCGTACTTTGTTCCTAATACAGTCAATCTGAGCATGGAATGTAGATAACTAGTCCATACCCAAGATGATGTCGTAAGGACTCGATGCAGCTATGAGGAGATCCTAGCCTAAGATCTCACCTCTTAGTGTAATCTCAGACTGCCATCAATAGTGGGTAATCGTAGAGTCTTCTCCTGTAGGAGTCTCTAGCGATAAGGATCGAGCCAACGGCTCTATTGGAATCTCTGAGCTCCAAACGATGGCAGTGGTAATGAAAGAGTGACTGGCACCTGTGTCTATATGAACTAAAGCTAAGTTGGAGTAGAAATAGATCGTACCTCAAATTATCTCAGGAGCGTCATGATCGTAAGCCTAAACTACCTGGAGATGAGCTCTCACCTTTCCACCTTCTCCCTATTGTCAGGGTAGACCTCCTGATGGTGGTGGCGGTAACAACTCAAAATGTCGCCCACCGCAAGCTGCTCAACAACCTCCCCTACCGCGTCCGCCTGCACCCTACAGACCACCTCGATCAAATCTATGTCTCTATTGGGGCATTCCTTTGACCGTCTATTGATCATCATTATAGTGGTTTGGACATTCACCAGCCATGTGACCCTACCGGCCGCAAGAGTAGCATTTCCCACTCCTAGAATGACTGGCTCTATCTCGTGTGCCCCGTACAACTAAACCTGTATCGTGATATCGTCCACTGGATGGTCTGGTCCGCTTGGTCCTCTATGAAATCTGTTTACTGTCAACTGCAGAAGACTCTGCTGCATGTCAACAAGTGGTGGGTCTCACTTCTTGATACTTCTCATCAAGGAAACTCTCCACTAGGAGGTCTCTCTCTATCACTCTTGCCTGCGTCCGAATGCTGAGGGAGATCATTGAATCTATAATCTCTCGCCTGAGCCCCTTCTCGAAGGACCAGGCCCTGAAGAATGGGTCTTTTACCATATCTGTAGAGTAATGTGAGAGGTCGGTGAACCTCACTGAGTAATGTGCCACCGTCATGATACCCTATTGTTGATGCAGTAGATCCAATATCCGCACCGCACGTAGGGTGGCTACGACAAACTCCGCCCAAAACATGCTCTCGAAGTCTTCCCAAAGTACTGTTGCCTCGTCATGCACCTAGAGAATCAGGCTCCACTATATTCCTACTGCTTGCTAAAGGAGACTCGTGGCATGGATCACCAAAAGGTCTACTGGTGTACCTACCAGTCTAAAGACTCTCACTATAGCCTCCAGCCAATCCTATGATGCCTGTAGGTCTGTCTCACCCCTGAACCTGGGTGGCCTCTGGCACTGGAACTCGTGCAACATGCTCAGGAGGCATGCACTCTCTGCTGTTGGGGCTGGTGGTATCAGTGTACCAACGGGTAGTGGTACCACTAGTGCCTCTGCTAGAAAAGGGCCCTACATCGAGGCCTCATCGCTTGGGGGGGGGGGTGGCTTTCCATATGCACAACTCTTGGAACCCTGACTGGTTGTCTTCGTGGAGGCATCCTAAAAATAAACAGGTGCACCATGGTCAATAAGTTATACCTGGTGAGCTGACTCAAGATATCACAATGAAAACTCTTAAAAACAATGAAGCAATTAGTGTTTTCATGCAATGAGTTGGAAATCAAAAGGCATGGTCCTGGTGTTTGGATACATCGGCCACCGCACCGACACTAGAATACATGAATTGAAAACCACACTCGGTACCCTTAACACTATTTATTCACAAAAATAATGATCAGATTCCTTAGTTCTACTGTAGAACCGACTCCATTGATACCAATTTGTCATGACCCATCCCCCGGGACCCATGTCGTGACTACCCCAAGCCCGCCTTCCATGGGCTAGGGGCTGGTGACTAGCACCAAAGGCGTAAATCTAAAAAATTGTGAAGGCATTGCCTTCACGTAGAGTAACCTCTTAAAACAGAGTAAGAGGTGAAAGAAAAATACTATGTAAAGCTGTATACAAAAGAGTTATGAAAAAGTAAAGGGGTCTGGAAATACATTCCCAATAGTAAAGTACAACTAAAAAGCAAGTACAACTGAAGAAAAGTAAAGCAGCCACAAGGTCATCCTTCAGGGTTTCTACCTGAAGGGTAGGTACAGATGGCCTCCTCAGCACTCAACATCCGTCAATCTCCTCCATGCACCGAATCGTCTTATGGTCCACCTCCGGGTATCGTCCAGTCCTGCTACTCATCCTCAGTCTGCGATGTCTGTTGTCTATATCCAACATAACAAGGTGTAGGCATAACGCGTGCATGGGTGAGTATAAAAATACTCAGTAGGGACCCCGAGACCCTCAAGGTCTCACAAAATCCAACAAGGATAAACCACAAAGTATGAAATCAACAGATAACCCCACTTAGGTATATGCTCATACATATACCTAAGTTATCAAGTAATCCATCTCAATCACGAGGAAACACAAGAGTTACTCACTCAGCTCACACAAGTATACAAAATATATAGAGAGATAAAGATGATCAGATATATCCACTGAATCATCAAATCTGTCGGACCAACACATGATCCAGGACTAGCTATTCTGTCGGACCAACACATGATCTAGGAATAGAAGTCAGAACTGTCGGACCAACACATGATCCATGAACAGTAGTCAGAGTTGTCCGACCAACACATGATCTAAAACCATCTATTCTATCGAACCAACACATGATCCAGGAACATAATTCAGAACTATTAACAAACACCTGATCGAAGAACAGTCGTTAGTGCACAGCCATCCACAGGGTTTCCACAAAGCACACTTGATTCCAGGAGGTTCCACTCCTCAATCCTAGTTTTGACATGTTAACTACCTCATATCCTCATGTTAATGTATCCCAAAGTTCATCCTTGTTAAAAGAAACACAATGCGATAGATAATGCATCAATCAGACACCCAGTTTGAGAGTTATTTGCATTTTTGTTCTGAGGGACCTGTTGAATTTAGGTTCAATCCTACCCGACTGTACCCCAATTGTGTCTAAACCTCAATTGGGTATTCCAAAATAACCGTCTCTCTCCAATATTTCCATATCCATAGACGGTTTTTCAATCAAGCACCCATAGCCCATGTTATGGGAAAAAAGATGAAAACAGGCCAAAACGGGTTCAGGTCCGGTTCGGCCCAGTTGGACAGACCCGTCCCAACCCGGGTCCAGACTGGGGTCTGACTCAGTTTGCAGGTCCGACTCGGTTCGCCGGTCCAACTCGGTCCGTGAGAGAATCTCGGCCCACGTTGGGTCCGGCCCAGCGGCCTTCACTGGGTCCATCCCGGCATCCCACGTTGGGTCCGGCCCGGCGTCCTGTGCTGGGACCATCCCGACGGTCAGTGCTAGCAGCCCACGCGGCTGGCAGCCCAATGGCCCGGGGGGTCTTCCCTAGCCACGTCCGGGGTGGAGGCCGCACGCCTCCGGGTAACCCGAATGGCTTAGTCGTTCTAGGTGGCGCCTGTCTGCATCACGCGGGACCCGCAGTGGATCCTGATCCTCCCAGATGGCTGAACGGCCAGCTGCCGGTGACCCGATTGCTTGGTCTTTCAGACCTCTTCGCGTCCAGGCTCGAGACGGTCGTTGCTGCACCGTCGTGGCTAGGGGTCGCGACCCTCCTTCGATCCACCGCACGGCGCCAATTGCGCCGTTCCTACCCGGTCGACCTGGTGGCTTGATCTGTCAGTTTCTTTCACATACAACCTTTCTCCAGCTTCCACTGCACTACTGTGGCCTAGATCCATGGATTCTCCTCTAGCGGCGTGGTTGCACTACCACCGCCACCCGTTGACGCACGTCGGTTCCATCCACCGGTGATCTTTCTACGGGTCGCAGAATGAGATCTGGTGGCCCGATTCACATTCTGGAAGAAGTCTCGTTACCCTTGGGTTGTTTCCTTTGATCTTAAGACATTTCTGATAAGATTTTATCTCCCTGGTTTGAGGCTGCATTCATATCGAATTCCCTAAAGAAGGCGGATGGGTCGGGGCGTGTTTGTTCAGCTCGCACCCTCTGCGTTAGCGTGATACCAAGCAGCTTCGAATTCTAAACCATGACAGTAAATGAAGAATGAGGAACAAAAACAAAGTTTGAACCCCTACCTCATATTGTTCGTTAGTGGCGACGAGGAGGAATTATGGACGTCGTTCATCGTAGGTGAGGATGTCCCCATTTGGAAGGAAATCCCAAGGAAAAATGGCGAAGAAGGTCGCCGTTCTTTGTTGGTGTTCTTTATCAGAGAGCCTTTCTTCATTGTTGTTCTATATCCATGTTCTCCTCCTCTCCTCAATCCTCCTTTCCAGAAAATGAATAGCCCCCTGAAATAATAGATTATGTGGTCTATTATGTTCGTTGGCATAAATTCAAAATGAAGCATTTAATTAATTGATGTGGCTTAGTTAATTAAATGGTGTGGTCTAGAACCATTAAGTGTATAGGAGATCTACAGGCCCCCCTCATTAATTAGGGGAGTTCTAGAGGCTACCAACTCAGGTGGTCCCCACCATATTAATCCTCACAAGGGAGGTTGAGTTCGGGTGGGGCCCCCACCATAACCTCTCGTGGGAGGTTACGGTGTGGCGGTTCCCACCCCAACATCCACATGGTGGATAATACCAATAAAAATAAATTAAGACAAGCACTTTTATTTTATTATTCCCACATAATACCAAAAAACTAACTTTCATTCCCAACCATCTGTCGTCAAGCTGGAAATATTCTTAAGAAAATACCGGCATTGCGAGTTCAACGGTGCCCTCAAATTTCAATTCTGAGCACCAATTCAAATGTTATAAAATCATTCTCATATGTTTACCGAACGTACCTGAACAAAACATCAGAAATTTATTTTGGACACACTGGGCCACAGAATCACGCACCGTCAGTCTTCATGGACTCAAAAAATTCCCATGTATTTAAGAAAAAAAAATTACACATAAATTCCAGGTCTTTTAAATAACCATATATAATGATCCACCATTTTTTATCTTAGTAACAATATATTTTCAAAAAAAATAGACCCATTGACCCTAGGATGCACTAACAGTAGGGTGATGGGGAATTTTGTCAGCCAAAAGTAGTTTGAGGGAGGGTTCATCTTGCCAATTTCTGAGGTACTTAGTAAGATTGATCAAGATTTTTTTATTTCAAGGATAAGTTATATCATTGATCACGTTATCCATTCATGGGGGTGTTTTTTTCTTTTCCTTCCAAATAAGCCAATAACCAATATGTATAATTACCACTCTAGCCTTCTTCTCAATGACACAGGTTCCCACACCCTAGAACTAGAAGTTGAGAACAAGAGACCTGATGGCTTCTGAGAAGTAATACCTATGAATTCACCTAGAGAGTTACACAGTAAATCTGCACACTATCCTTTAAAAAAGAGGTGGTTTGAAGCCTCTTCTTGATTCTCACTACAGTAGGTTCAACAAGAAATGAGGTTGATGTAAGTAAACTTGAGATTCTCATTAGTTGGTAAATCACATTCTCTAATTTTCAATATAATAACGTTTTATTTTTTGGGGATATATTTACACCAAATAAACTCATCAAAAATATTAATATCATTTGGAACCATCATCGCCCGATGAAACCTTTTATTAGAAAAATATTGTTTTTAAGTATAAAACTAGATGTTTCCTTATCCCACGCATAGTAAAAATATTTGGTGAATGTTAAAAAAAATTCAATATATAATATATATATTTCTTTTAAATAATTCACCAAAATTGGTCAATTTATTTTATTAAGATAAAAACACATTGCACGTATAAAAATAGCTTTTCATAAAAAATGGATTTTATGTATAAAAATATTTTTATTGAACATTTAGTCATAAAATTGATTAAAATGGACATTATTTAATATTAAAAATATAATAGAAGAAAATTAATTTTAAACCATTTTAAAATAAAATGAATCTTTGAAAATTCAGAAATCAAAACTACATTTTTTTTAAAAAAATCTGTATTTTTATCAATTCACTAGAAAATAAAATTTTTCATAAAAACCTAAAATTTTCACCCAAATATAATTTTGATATGATAATTTCAAAATTATTTTATTTATAACATTCATATAATTTCTAGATATTAATTACAATATTTTATTCATAAAAATTAATAAATAAACATTTTTAAAGAAAACGTATTAATGAAGCATAAAATATCATTACTAAAAATTGAGTACTTATTTACTTTTCATTAATCTATGAATTTGAATTGTTTATGTCCTCTATATATTTTTCGTAATTCAGTTAATAATATTAGTACTTTGTAATTCAATGCGTATGTTTTAAAAATCATATTTAAATAATTATATTTCGTGTTTCCTTTAAGATCAATTTTGGCATGTCGTATATGCTATGGACACATTGTTCATTTATAATACAAGGGTGTTACATTCTCCCCCATTTAATACAATTGTTTCCTAAATATTTTCACTTCATATTTGTAATCAAATTATATCTATATAAAATATCTTTATTTAACTCCAACATGATTCAAAGTTTTAAAAAAACTTATTCTAGAAAAAGTGAAAGGTAAATAAGAAGGTCATTAGGAATAACAAATAACTAGGACTCTATATGGAAACAATTAGTAAGTAGGGGAAAATATGGACATGTAAGAGAAAATTAAACCAAAATACTAATAGAGAGTGATAGATAACATGGTCTATATAAATTTAACAACCACAACACCATAAATTTGTGATGGGTGAAAAGACCTTTGATTCATCAAAAATTATTGTAATATGTAACATTTTTAGTTCAATATAATTTTACAAATGTTGAGGAATTTGTTTACCTTAAAGAATAATAAAATAAGTAAACATACACACATGATATATTTTAATTTAATAAGAAATGTTTCATCACTTGGTGGTGATTCAATCAATTTCCACTTCATCTCTTACTCATAAAAATGATTTTCCAATATTACTTTTTTAGGCCATATGCACTAAAACGAACTTATAAAGGATAAAATATTTAACAATAGGATAAAAATATATTATTCATGTTTTTAAATTTTACCCAAAATATATATGTTTAGAATAATTTGAGATAATACCCACAATGTATAATCTATCATATGAAGAAATAATACATATTACTTTAAAATTTTCACAGTAAGACCAAAGATTAAACTTAGATTATTCCAAAAATGAATAATCCCTTCATCCCAATTAACCTAAATAACATCAAAATTAAATAATGTATTTATATAAATGGCGACCCCATACCTTATTGCTTACATTCCCAAAATTTAATTACATTATTCCGACAAAATCTTTCTGGTTTAACCACATGTTAATCATAATGTTTAAATATATTTCAACCAAATGAAGAATTCCAATATTTCATTAATGACAAATCACTATATAATCATTTAGTGAAATTCACAATAAAATAATGAATAATATTTTGATACTAACATGAAAGGTAATCCTTATGTTGACTATAAATATTTCTAAAAAATATCTCCTTGTTCAAGGATTGATTTTTAATATTATCTATATTACATTATCAAATAGAACATAAAAATAATATACTAACCCCAAGGGTTATTTAAATCTAAATACAGTATTCTTATTAAAATTATGTATATGTTGAAAAGAACCTCAATATAGCATCACATAAAACCTAAAAATGGATCTCTATTCCTTTTAACATATGGAATCCTTAAAATTATAAACCCAAGATGATATCCATAAATCTTATGTTATCCTTATATGAAAACATACATGTTTCAAAACATAATCATAATTTTTATTCCTAAAATAAACTAATGGAATATTTCTATAAATATAATAAACATCACCATGGATAACATAAATCACTTTTTAAATAAAATCACTAACCAAAATTAATGTCACGAAGACTATCCCATTTACTTAATAAATTTTATTTTTGACATAACAAATAAAATATATTTATTTTTTATTTTAACATTTCAACATATGATTTAAAAAAATTAATGAATATCTAATGTGGAACAATCATTAGAATTATCATGATTAATATATTGAGAAAAAAATAATTCTCACATCCCAATGAATATACACTACAATCCTTACACTTTAAAAATTAAAATGGAATATGATCTTCTTTAGTATATGAGTTAAATATTGGATTAGGAAATTGAGTTAGATAATTTACATATTACCCACACATATTACATCAAACTATAAATGATAAATTCAGATGAAATTTATATCTTTATATAAAACTTTTTATTTTTCATTGAAAATTTGTGGATCTAAGACCTTATTTTCAATATATAAAAAACTTCTATTTCCTTTATGAAATTTTATAAGGTGTCTTTTTTTTAATTTCTAACATGATTTAAGTTGATATTTCTTTCCTATATGATATTAACCAACCAAGATCTCAATAACCTATATCCATCTATTCTTCAGTGAGTTTGAGAGTTTTCTAAAGATCACTTTTTTAATGATATATCTTGAAACTTTATTGTATATAATCACAATATCATTCACATAATTCATTATCAAATTTTGTTTCTCATAATAAAAATATTTTTTATCAGATTTAGTGTTAAAAATATTCCACCTAGTTCTAGTAGTTGACTAAAACTAAAAATCATAATAGGAGAAATAACATTCATAGTGGGAAAAACATAATATATGACCTAAAAATATTTTAGAATTTTATCCCATATATAGAAATATCCTCAAATTTATTCTTATTTTAATGTTCCTTAATATTTATTTATTAAATATAGTTTCCAAGGTTTCAAATAAACTTTCTATAATACCAACTATAAATACCTCAACCCTAGTTATCCATAGTCGATAGTTACTATATTACATTGGTACTAAATAAGAGTGATCACATCCTAACAGATCAAATTGTTTATTTGTCTTCGAAAAAATGAAACATACTTGAAACTAACATTATATTTGAAAACATAAACTAAAACATAATAATTTATTTGAGGTCACCATTATTCCATTTATTATATTCTTCATATAAATCATAATATACTTCATGAAATCTTGGGGAAATGAATCATAATAACATGGTGATCTTAGATGCTCATTAAGTGTGTGTATAAAATGGAATATAACATGACTAAATATGGAATAATAAATATGTTAAAGTAAATATATAAAAACACATTCCATTTAATCAATACCTTGATCATGAATAATAATGTGGCATGAAAAAATATTGATCACATTATTCTATATAAATAATAACATGAACATGAAATTTATCCATGGATGTAAAAACTAATCAAATAATCACATGGAAATAAATAAATAATCTCACGATGAGGGAATTAATAATTATTCACATCATAAACATACCATAAAAGCCTCATTCAATGAAAAAGTACTTAAATAGGTAAGTCCTCAGCAAAATATCCAAGCTATTATTCTTCATAGACTTACAAATGCAACAAGTGGTTATAGAGGGATCCACCCATCACATTCTAAGTCCAATGAATTACTTATATAAAATGGGTGAGTTTAATAAAATTTTAAAATAATATCAATAAACTATCATATCAAATGTTAATACCATCCCCAATCAATAAAAATAATCATAAACCATCCATAGAAATATGATGAATGATATCAAAATCATACATCCTATTTCAAAATGATCATAAACCATCAAGATAAATAATATGGATGATAACATTAAAACATATCCTTAGTGGATAATATGTAAAATGAGGGTTTTTATCATTTATTAATTGAAATAACATAAAAATAACCTTAAACATTATTAAAGAAAATACCATTTTCACATTGAAAATTTCGTTAAAAAATTAGAAATTTCTAAAATATTAGGGGAAAAATTTTTTTGGGAAAAGAATCATGAAAACACATAAATTAAGATTTAGAGAAATAACCAGTCATTATAGAGGGTAATTCCTTACATGTCGTATAAGTAAAAAAAATATTCCTTTTTCACTATTTTTAAATGGTCAAAAAGTACTTAATTCAGAAAATAATAATAATATTACTTTAAAAACATTTTTAAAAAACTAAGACATAGGTAAATATGTATTAAATAAATAATTTGAGAATTTTGAAAAAATTCTTGAAAATATTTTTATAAAACATTGATATATAAGAAAATAGATTTTCTAATAAATGGTGAAATTAAGTAATCTTTTATTTAAAAAACATCAATCTGTCTAAGTCCAAAAAAGAGTAAAATGTTTCTATTAGTTAAAAATTTCATGAATGACTAGAGTAGATGAATATATATTTGTTTAAATAAGGAATTTTCAAACTATTTCCCCAAGGGATACTTAAACATAAAAAACCAAATAATTATTATATTCTAAAATAAACCATTAACACATTGGTAACTTTTGAATCACAATACCCATTAAATAATAACATCAAATGAAACATTAAATACCATGAACATAAAATATTCATGATATAACATATAAAATGGAATTATATACACCACACAAAATAATAATTATTGATTACGTAATATGTATCACATATGTAAAATTGTGAAGATAAAACCTTACCTAAGGTATAATTTTTTTTATACATGTCTGGACCTCCTATAAATTAAAAGAAATTATTTATATATCCTCTTAAGGATCCTAGGATTAGTCTATTAGGAATACTAAAACCTTTAAAATGTGGTTAAGGAAGTTGATAATGGATTTTTTAGGGTATGATCATGCTAGATAGATCAATGTTATGTAAATAAGTGATGTGGTTCCCCTTTATAATTAAATTGATGATAAATTTTGGAATTTCATAAAATATTAAAATATAATAAAGTCATCATCTACTAAAAATTCCCCCAAATGGAAATATATTAGAATATAAGTTCAGATATGGTTAAAATGTCATCAACTAATTAAATTTTTACATGTTTAAGTTGTATTTTAATCATTATTTTTCTTTTTAAGAACATTCTTAACCTGTTTTAATCATAATCATGGTAATATATTTTTCATAATTAAGGGTCATAATTTTACTTAAAAGGTTAAAATTGATTAATAAATGGAAAATGGATGAAATTTTTAACAATTAATTATCCCATTAGACCACTTTAAATATTTCATTGATATTTTAATATTTTAATATAATATTGTTTTCATAAAATATGATTAATATCTATTTTTACACTATTCATATACATTAAATTAAACTATATAAAGGAAATCTTTTAATTTGAATATAATCCTTAAATAAACAATAAATTTTTTTAATCATATATAAAATTCTTGGAACACTATAATTAATTCAAATTATATCACATTTAAAAATTTAAAAATTATTTATTCTATTTTCTATTAATTGAAAAAATAATACATCGGTGTTTAATAAGAATTTGAGTCATTATATAATTAATAAAAAATATAATTAAATTTATATTATTATAAAAATTAATTAATCTCAAAATATACATTCATATTCATTTATAACTAAATTGTTTCCCTATGTAGGCGCATAATTTATATTTAAAACTAAAAGAGTGACTTTTTGTAACTTTCCATAATTTAAATATTATACTGCTAATTTTCATGTAAAATTTTACACTAAAAAAATAAATTTCTATCCTAATATGATAATAGTATAATTAAATCCATCTAAAAAGAATTAAAATTAAATATTATGGCTTTATCACTTAGTTTTAAACTAGATAAACCTAATTTACCCTTTAACAAGGTGATTAATTTTCCATGGTTAATATTCATAATGCTTAAACCTCAAAGGAATATATTTTATGAAATTTAAACCCTTTATTCCAAATACTTAATTCATTATATAAAATTTAATTCCTATAATTTTAAAAAGTTAATTTAAAATTAGTGCACAAAACATGGCAAAACTATGATTATAAAATTATAGTTTTTATGTATAAAACTAGATTAAATATTTTTCCATGCATAATAAGAATATTAGCTTAATGTTAAAATATTGTTGTTGAATATATAATATAAAAATTTCAATAAAATAATTCAATAAAATTGATCAATTTAGTTTATTAATATAAAAATGCACTGCACACATAAAAATGGGTATTTATGAAAAACTTATTTTCATATATACAAATGTTTTATACCATATTAAGTAATGTAATTAATTACGATAAAACTAGTTGAGTATTAATAATATTAGATAACTAGTTTTACTTTAAAAAAAATTAAACAAAATTGATGTTTTAAATCAATTAAAACAAAATAACAATGTTTACTAAATATCAGTATTTTTCATTATTCACAAGAAAACCAAACATTTTAGAAAATTTTAAAAATATCTTCCTAGGATAATTTTTATTTAATGATTAAAAAATGATAATATTTATATAATTTATAAACTCTATAGAAACTAATTATAATATTTTTCATAAAACATAATAAAAATAATTTTTTGAAGATAATATATTTCTAAAGCATAAAATAATATTTTTAAAAATTGAGTACTTATTTCCTAAAAATTATTAAGTGAATTTTTATTGTTTAAGTTATATATAAATATATATTCTATAATGTGGATAATATTATAAATAACCTTCAATGAAATGTCTGGGTTATAATGGTCATATTTAAATGATAATATTTTACGGTTCATTTAAGCTCGGCATTGTGTATAGTATACGCTATCAAACATAGTATTATTTTGAAATATAAGGGTGTAATAAGTATTTTTTTAAAATCCACCATGAAATTCACAATAGGGGTGTGCATAGAGAAAAATAGGCCCAAAATTATAATATCTAAATTTAATGAACACATAAAGGGATTTGGTTTTCTGAATGAAAATGAGATCCAAACTAGATTGGAGAGAAGTTCATGTGTGAATGAGATGAAGTAATGGAGGCACATGTGTTATGAAATCCCCTAAAAACTATAGTGCCTCAAAAAATATCACCCAACTAGTATCCACCATGAACACACTACTAAACATTAAATAAACATAATTGCCCATTACCAAGCCACGTGGAAGGATGAGATTTATGGGGTGGTAAATAAATTGATTTTTCAGAAGAAAAACAAACAACGATCTCCAATGTTTTAAGGGTAAAGCACTGTGGGACAAGGAGAACCGAAGCCAAACCAAAATTAATCCTATTCATAAGGCCCATAATAATAGGGAAGGTCTGGAATAGTAAAAAAATTATCATACTAACAATAAGAAAAATTAAACGAAAAAATTCCTGCATGCATAATAAATCATATTAATCAAACATTAAAAAATAAGAAATTTTAAAGAATGGAAATACCAAATTCAAAAATATTTACCATTTTAATTTGAAATTGATGATTTTATTTCCTCAATAGTCATTTAATGGGAACAAAATTCATCTTATCAAAAGTGTATTTGTATTTTTATTATACCACATCATTAATCAAACTATCGACAAAGTAATTATTAGTATGTATCTTATTGACACATATAGTTCTAGATTAAATTATGTATCTAATTTAATATAACATAATTTATATGTTTTTGGTTTATCCATGGAATAATAAATTTTTAGACAAATATAATATATAATGGCTATCACTGTACCCATAATAATATAATTATAAAGGTTATGTTCAGAAGCCAAACCCTTGATCTATAAAACTTCATTGATAACCTTGGTCAAGGAAATATATTTAGCTTTTGTGGTTGAAATAACAACCATATAATTGATATTACATATCCATGATATGAGGCCTCTATAATTAGTGAATAAATATCCGGTAAAAGACTTTATGGAATTAATATTACCTACATAATAAGTATCTACACATTGAGAAATCAATTAAATAATATCAAAAAAAATTATATAACAAAAAGATAAGGTTACTGTGGGTGATAAGTACCAAAGAAGACAATTTAAGTCATGAAAATGTGGCTTCACTAGAATAACATTGAGTGGAGATTAAAATTGAAATTTTAGGTCTAGTTCATATAATATATTACATAACACTACCAATAAAGATAGTATAAGTTAATGTATATATGTATTCATCATCAACAGTATAAATAGGTTCTTAGGTTAAATAATGTTTTATGTGATGTGAAAATGGAACATTAAAAGTTTTAGGGATACAAATAAATATCTCTTATGAACATCCAAAACATAATAATATTGGGAGAGATATTACACTTTATTCGGTCTATCACTAACAATTTACACACCAACAATCGATTCAATGCCCCAAAATCCTTCATTTCAAAAACAACATTCAATTTACATATAGAATAATTAAAGAGATTTATGTAATTGAACATAGTAAAAATTTCATCTATATATATTAGAAGATGAATAATATTGTTCTTCATATGCATGAAATAAACCAATTGATCAAATTGACTCCTAGAAACTATTTATTAATCATATTAGAATCAAATTTCTTATTCCACTACTTTGAGGCTCTCTTTAAACTATACAATGATTTATTTAAAAGGCATACTTTTTTAGGTTTAAAATATTTATAATAAACATCCGGTGACTTAATGAAATATATCATTAAGTTCACGATAATGGATTTATTTTTTCACATGTAGTTATTCAATTTGAAAATCACAATAGGGAGAAATGGTAATTAGTATTCTTATAGAAGAATTTATTACAACTTGTAAAATAATTTCATTATAAAATACTCCTTATATATGGAAGAAACCCTTAAAAATGAATATGGTCGTAAATTTAAATTTCCTTTTCAATAGTTTTATCCGTCTTTTTTTAAATCAACTAACATCTAGTAAATTTATAATTTTTAGGTTTATCATCGATAAAACACCTATTATTATTTTATGAGGATTTCACTTCTTCAACCATGAAAGTGATCTGATTCTTTGAATCTATTTTATTGATGGATTTCTTATAAAATTGAGGGTCATAATCTATAATATCATTGTAAGAAAAAAATTAAATGAAATCCATATCATAATTATTAGAATTAGCAGGAGGTCTTATAACCCCCCAATCTCTATCATGGGACAACTATTAATTGGAATTTTTATTACATGGATCATTATCAAAATTAGAATTAGAACAAGAACATGATATATTTTTGGTTACATGTTAAGGATCAAGTGTAGGAGGCTGAACATTAGTCTCAAAATAAGCCAATCATTGAGCATCATTAGCCTCATCAATGGATGTATCATTCTTATCATGCATGATAGATTTAGATTTTGGAGAACAATATTTATGAAACACCACATCTCTACTCATTATAAAAATTTGTTATATATGTTTATAAACCCATAATTTATAAACTTTAACACTCTTAGGGTATCCTTAAAACACACACTTAAGATATTGAGGTTCAAGCTCATTAGATTTAACATGTATATATACAGTACACCCAAAGACTCATACATGATTATAAGAATGTGGTTTATTATTCCAAAGTTCCTCTAAGGCATTAAACTGATTATCATATTATAGCTTTCTATTTTTAATATATACTGTTATAGTAGTAATGTATTCCTATAATCACTTGGTTAGGACAAAGAATATAAGCATAATTTATAATCACTCATGGATAGTTCCATTCATGCACTAAACATGTTCTTTCAATTTGAGTATCAACTAACAGTTTGGAATAATATTATTTCTCTCTAATTAATATTAATTAGTAAAATAATTATAGAGGTATTCTAATCGATTATCATTTCCCATGGTTTTACTATTTTTTAAAACCTATTTTTCAATAAGGATTCTCTATTCCTTAATGTTTTAGAAAATATCAGATTTGTTTTTTTACTATGTGAATCCAAACTTTTCAATTGATTTCATCAAAAAAGGTTACAAAATAAGAACCCCTACCATAAGGGGTGTTTCTAGATATTCCCCATAAGTTAGAGTGAGTTTACACAGTTGGTAAAATAGATCTAAAGGTAGGCCTATTTAAAATGGATATCTTATTCTTAAACATTACTCAATCATCACAAAAGAGAAATATTATTAGATGTAATATTGGTTAACATCCCTTATTTATTGATTTTATCAAGACCCTTAGAACTCACATGCCTTAATATCCTCTTCCATAATAAATTATTATCAATATTTGTCACATATACACTACTCAACCATATGGATTGGTAATTACAAATCAATACATACAGATCATTAATATGGGAACAGATGATGATATTTATATAGCCTTTATAGGTGTTTAGGCATCTTGGTTCTACCCTAAATGTGAAAACATTTTGGTCTATAATTACTAAGAATATTAGGTTTCTCTATTGTTTGAGAAACCACATAACATAAAATAGTGTAATTATATAGTGTTCTTCTAGTCCTGTTAAGATTTAACCTCTTCCATAAACCTATCACATCCTATTATTTTGTAGAAGAACATATATTTCTGTCCTTTCTACTAAATCATGGAAAGATTCCATAGAAAGGAACATGTGAAATGAGCAGCCTAAACCCATGACATAATCATGACTGAGTATATTCCATGATACATTAAAAACATTATCAGTATCTGACTAAAATCTAATAAAAGTGTGGGTAAACTTGTTATTTATCCGCAGGATTATATTTTGGTGTCCTATACTCTGGCCTTGTATGCCCAGTTTTACAAAAACTCTAAGAAATAAATTTCCTAACCTTGGAAATAGACCTAAACATGGGTTTTTTATTATATTTGGTTCATCTTTGCTATAATATTTCTTATTTCCCTTGGTTTTTTTCCTTTCAGTTGTGAAAATACTCTCATCCACTCCCTTAACTCTTGGTTTAGAATGAAATTTCTTTTTCATTACAGTACATTTATCATCTTCTAGTGTTATAGATTCACAAAAATACATCATAGTCTCTATATGTATCTTATAGGAATTGTTTGAATGAGTAAGAAGAATCATCGATTGATCCTTGTCTTCAATAGTCTCATTAATGTTGGCTAAATCTATCATGATTTTAAAAAATTAATCTAAATATTTTTTAATTGAAACATTATATTTCATTTTAAAGGAAAATATAATATGTTTCTTATAAATTATACCAACAATTAAAGATTTTTTTATGATTTTATCTAGTTTAATCTATATTCCAGCAACAGTACTTTAATTAAAATATTCCCTAATCACCATTTTCTTCTAAATAAATTAATAAAAATCTATGGGCCTTGACAAGAATGTCAATAGATATATCTTGGTATATAATAGGGGTATTTTCATCATCAGACTGGGTAATAATTATTTTATATAGGACATGAAAATCAAAAATTAACCCTTACTAAAAACAATACATTCATTTTAATCCACATCAAATTAAAATCATTATCACCATCAATGTTTTCAATTTCATACTTATTTGAATCCACATTTATCTGAAGGATATGATACCAATTTTTTTTGGGGGGGGGGGGGGGAAGTTAAGTATTCCCCTTATGAAATATCCATGATTAATAGAAATACACTCTCATTCATATAATTCCTTGAATTTGAAAAGGTTTTTTCTGGTTAAAATGATTTCAATTAAAAACATAAGAGGATAATGATGAACTGAATCGAGTTTGGAATGAAAAAGTAAAAAAGAACCAAGATTTGAATCAAATAACAAAATTGGAAGTAAATAAAAGAATGTGGTAACTATAGACAATATATTTTACATGATTTGATCTTTCTTAAACCTATATGAACAAAAAAACACAACCCACCAACACAATTTATTAATGTTCCAACATGATTTATAAATTATAATATAAGTAATAAAATTACAAAAATAGAAACTTCAAAATATATGAATACTATGAATGATAAAACATGAAAAATATACTTAAAATGTTGGATTCTTGAGTTTAAATATCTTATTATCTTCAATCTATTATTGAGAATATAGTACTTATCTGTTGGGATAGTGCTAGACGAAGGTCTCACCTTGTTAGGATCAGAGTTTCACATATCAGGAACTCATTGCACATCATTACAAGGAAGTATTTTTTTCAAAACTCCACCATGAAGTGCACACCAGGGGTATACACAAACGATAATAGGTTCTAATGTCTAACCACTAAAGTTGTTGAACACACTGATGGATTTGGTTTCTAAAACCAAGTTGAGTTCCAAACTAGGACCTCAAGAAGTTAATGTATGAATGAGGTGAATTGATATAGTCATAAGGGTGATAAACCCAATTTAAAACCATATTTCCATGAAATATACCACCCAACTAGAAGTTTCAACACACACTACTGAACTACCATGTTAATGAATTTCCCATAACCTAAGAATAAGGAAGGTTGTGATCAAAGGGGTAGTATAGAAATCAATAAAAAGAATGAAAAAAACATAAGGGTCACTAGTGTAGGATGCTTATAGCATTGTTGGTTAATGAGAATGAAATTTCAGTCCAAATGATGCTTGATTAAGATGATCAATAGAATATTGAAAGCCTGGTCCAGTAAATAGGTTTTTTTGAATAATAGTAATAAATAAAATTTTAAGAAATTATTCATGCAGAACAAATAATATTAATGAAAGAATAAATAATTGTAAAATTACATAATGAAATAAAAATTCAAAAACATAGTGGATGAATGATTCTTAATTACTTTTGATGGACTATATGGGCAAAAGCTGGAAATTCCCACCACTATAGTTGACGAATGCACCCCAATTTTAGAAGATCTGTTAAATTGGAATTCCAAATTAGGTCCCTCATTTTCATTGATGGTTGGTACAACATCTAATCTATTGGAATATAATAAGGATTTATAACTTTATAATCATATAACCCTAAATATTTCAGTCATCACCTCTGGGGATGAGCAGTGGGAGAAATATAGGGAAGCACCTCCACCGTCATTAGTAGAAGATCTAGCCGATTCCCTTGACACAATAGACCCCAAAACTAATATCAAAGGTAAATCATCAAGTTTCCAAATTTTATAATTATATGGACTAGTGACAATTTGTTTTTTTATCAGCTACATATATCTCACCTATTGAGTTAGGTATCCTCACCGCAACTTAGCCAAGTTATGTGAGGCCTATATCCAATCACCCATCATAGCTAATCAAGTAATTTCCTGGGTATAAATATTCTCTCAAAGATGAGGTTGTATAATGCTCAGACATGACTATTGAAAATTGGGTGGCCTTGTGAGGGTCCTGGGAGGACATCTAGGTCCTAATCACCTACACTCCACTAGATTATAAGGGAAATTATATTATAATCTTCTATCACTAGATAGTGATCATGAGGACTGGAAGGGTTTACTATCTCACACTCCATGTTATAATCCATGAATTTTTGGTCTTTTGAGAGAATATATAGTCATGATTAACCTCCTATATCATATTCGAGTCTAAGAATCATTCTATGGACTCCTAAAAGTAGATTTAGTAAGATGTTTAAAAGAGAGAATAGGAGTATCTCTAGTTTCAGGTCCCTGTATTAGTTAGTGAAGGGATGTTCAACTGCTTAAATACTGATCTAGTAACTTTTTAGGATAAGCTCACCCATGAAGAAACATAGGTGATTGAGTATAAGGAATGGTGATAACATTTATGGTATCATTATCTATGATAATTGTTACTTCCCCATAGAACAACCAATTTATAAATTTATAATAAAATAAAAAAAAACAATGATCTACTAATTAGTATTATTACTAAAGAAATTGTGATGTTAACCCCATGGGGATAAGAGTAGGTGAACACTTAAATTCAATAATTAATACCTAAAATAAGATGAAAGGAAATTATAACAACTTCAATTTCATGAATGGTATATATTTTTAAAGATATAAAGAGATAAAAAAGTGTTGGTGAAGGGAAAATATAGTTTCATGAAATAATATGGCATAAAATAATGAATTATAGATCATTAATTTGTCATATTTGGTTCTAAGTGAATCCATTAGTTTTATTAAACAGTCTTTGTATCTCTAAAACATCCCTTTTAATATAATCAAGTACTTCAATTTTTTAATAAAATAGGTAACCTAGAAAACATGTTTAAACCTAGTGTGTAACTCATCCAGTGGTCATGGAGAGTCTCACATACTATTCTATGCATGAAAAAAGTAAATCTCTCAATCACAAAAAATGTTCATGATCTGTGACTGGATTTTATATTTTAGATATAAATAATGAAGAAAAGAACCAATAATAATTCCCATATAAAATTAAAATAACATAATATATTTAATCCCCTTCAATATAATTTCCTTATCACAAAATCTAACCCCTAATTATATCCATGGGAGGGTTATAAAAAATCATAATCCAAAAAAGTAGCAACAACATCTCTTAGAAAAAATTACAGCAGTGGTCTACTCCTATGGGTTTTCTTCTCCCTTTATTAAAAATAAAACCAATGTATTTATAAGTATCAAAATCACCAACGGATTGTAAATTAAATTATAAAATTATATCCTCCAATTATACAAGAATTATTATGTTAGAAATCATATTTCTCCAAAAAAACTATAAATATGGTATATTTTGAATTTTTATTGAACAAAAAATATACAACATGAATGTTGCATACAAAGATAGAAGGTGCTTCACGAGTCACTATATTTCATGGTCATATAAAGAGTCCCTAAATAGTGGCATGAAAGTGGAATACACCAATATCATAAATCATTTATCACCTCTATATTTTTTCATTAATCTTCTTCACAACATGAAACAAACCACCAAAGCATAAACACTTCCTAAAAATTTGGAAAATTGTTTACTCTTCTGAAATTCAATGACCATTAAAAACTCATATTTTATCCATATAATGTATTATTTTTTATCCTTAGTCAGTATATAACTTTATCATGAGTTGAAAGCTTCCTTCATAACATGAAAAACATCATTATTCACCAACACCATGAAATGTGTTCCGTCCATGAACAACTTTCCATGACACTGTCAAGCTTCTTCTATTACAACATTAAGATCCTCTAATTTATTCAATGTTGTTTCATTATCATCATGTGGATGTTTTCTATAAAAAATACATGTTCAATATCTTCATTTGTTTTCAAATTACATTCATTCATGTTTACTTTTCATTCATTATGTATTTTATCTTCATAGAGGTAGCAGCTAAGAACTCATGGAATCCTTAGTCTTATTAATAGAACACATATGGATGATGATCCCACATCGACATTACTCTTGGAATCTAGAGATATTAATGGTTTATTGTGGTGGAATTAATCATGAAACCCATATCCCATGGTGAATCCTTATATTACAAGCTAAACAGGAATGACACAAACAAGGAGAAATCATATCCTTTCATGATGAAGAAGAAGAAGAACAATACAATGAAATCATTCCTACAAGAAAGATATGTATTTATATACATTTTCATAGTTTATTCATTAATGTTTTCCCCAACAATTTTCACTTTATAGGTCTCCACTTTAAAAATTAAGGATCATGGCACTGGTCTAATTTCACATTTTTTGTACCACCCCAAACGCCAACCCCCTCATCTGTGTTGACCTATATTGACACACTACTCGGGTTCTTCTTCTCCTAACAATAATAGTGTAATGTTTATTTCTCCTCTTATCTTCACCCATATTTTCATCCATGTACTATATTTTTGAATAGAAACATAACTCACAAAAACTAACATTGACCTCCTATGGTGCTCAGTCAGCTAGCACATTTTTTAGACTTCCAACTCCTCATATTAGTTTTATTTTTCAAAGTCTCACTTTTGGTAAGAAGTATTATTTTTTCTATTAAAACTTATTAAAAATAATCTCCTTCCATAAAAAATACAAAAATATCTTTTTATAAAGAATAAAAAATTAGTTAAACAATAAAATAAATATAAATAAAATAAAAAATGTAGGCATGATATTGAGCTATCCAATCCCCTCAACACTTGAACTAATTCTTCCCATGATAAATAGAATATTAGCATATTCATAATGGAAACCTCGTATTACCAATATTCAAACATCAAGGTGAAATAAAATTAATCAATTATAAATAGGATAAAAAATTTCTAAGAAAAAATAAATAAATTTCTCTACTCCTAACTCTAAAAAGGAACCAATTAAACTATTTATTTTACTTATCCCCTTTTTAAATATAAATTATTTTCTTAAACTCAATTAATATTTTTTAATTAATCATTGATATGAATTCGAAATCAAATCTTCCCCATCATGAATGTTTTCTCCCATAAATAAATGTAAAAATTTAAATAAATTTATGTTCATACCTCAAGAACATGCATTCTAACATATGATTTAAATGAATATCAAAATATCCAACTCAAAAATAAAACCATAAAAATAAAGCATTAGGAATTCATAATAAGTATCAAATGACCCTAAGTATGGGGATTTCTAGGTAATTGATGTGAAAATTAATTAATCTCTGAAATGGGGTTAATCTTTAAGGCACATTGCAAGATAAATAATGGAATGATCGATAAAAACACATTAAAAAACTTGAATCACCACACATTCCCAAACTCAATGTATGGCTCACAAATAGATAAGAATAATGAAAATATATACCCTCTTTTTTATTTTATTTTTATTTTTATTTTTATCCTTTATATATATATATTGATGTTTTAACTTGGATCAAATCACTTACTCATCACCCAACCCATAATTTATCACCTCAAGATACACATTGAAAATATTATAACAAGATAATAGATTGGGTTAATAGTGGATGACCTACCTAAGACATAAAGATGTATTTTCAATTACTTTTAGTTTTTTTAGTTTTTTAGAGGGTAAATGATAGAATACAATGAATAAATAATAAACCTTCCCTAAAAACTCATGAAAGAAAATCATATCTCTCCTAAATGAAAAAAATCACATTTGACCATGGTAAACCATTCCCCCAATCATAAACTGTTGAATATCAAGAAAATGAACTCACAATCGGGTAGTAAAGACATGATAGTCCTGAGATGGGCCGCTCGCTAAAAATTTCATTCATGGATTCTAAAGGATTAAAATAATGATACAATGTAAATGTGTGTATTAAGAAATATAATGGATAAAAAGTAAATATACCTAAATAATTTTACTGTGATATTATAATTTAATGGTTTTGACAAAATTACTAATTGTCTTTATGTCCTATGTCTCTCAAGAAATGGGTATTTAAACCCCTAACCCTTTATTAAGTAATGAAACTATTAAATATATTTTATTAACACCATTAATATCCCTTTGTGCATTTTCTGTGGTTTGGGGTGATCATGGATGTGTCTAAAGGGCTCAAAAAAGTAGGGCCTATAGTAAAACAGATGTAATGCCAATAGCTAGCTTAAAGGGGGATAGTATCTAGCTGATTCCCCTATAGCCTTTTTTAAATTTGGGTTATCCCAGTGAACCCCCCCCCCCCCGCACTCTCTACTTACAGTCCCCCATTCCATTGTCTTCTCTTTTAGGATGGTGGATGAATTTTCGTTACCTATTAGCAGAATATAATTGCATCTATGGAATTGGTGAGCATAAGGAAATGTTTTAATTATACCTTCATCTTTTCTTTGTGCCTTTACCTATCACGAAATCCCTTACCATGTCTGTATAATATACACAATTTTAGGGATTTTTTATTGTTCCTCATTTTATCCTGTTATATCTTGAATTGGAGGCTAGTAGCGGATGAGTGGTATCCTCTAATGTTAAGGTAGGTAATAATAACCCATAGTCTCACCATAAAAACTAGTGGTTTTTGGTGTGATTGGGTCAGCCTTGTCATTCATTTACATAGTTCAAATTTATTTACTTAATTATTCAAATTCTTGGTTTAATGCACATATTAAAATGTGTTGAACTCAATGAAGAGGGTGATTCTAAGTGAATTCCATTTCGTAAATTAATCATGAAAATATGAATTTTAATTTCTAACAGATTCTTTTAATGGTGATTGATGGTGGGGAAACCTATTTTGGTTTTGTGAAATTAATAAAATGGTTTTAAATGGTTAAAAGGGAATTTAGGTTTAGATTGATAATCATCAGAATGGAATTTCAAATCATGATAAAATTCCATAAATTAAATATAGAAAGTTTTATTTGGTATTTTATTTGTATATTATAGCATTCTAATAAAATAAAACTCTCATAATCTTAAAAAATATTTCCAAGACTTTAAAGGAACAATAGATTTTTAATAATGAACTCATTCTTAGGAGTGGAATTCTAATGGTAGTCTATGGCCATGCATTATAAGGGTCTATAGAGGTTATATTTTAAATGATCCCACTATAATTTATAGTGAGTTTTTACTTAATAAATATGAGATAAAATGTGAATAATATATGCTTAAGGTATCTATTTTTAAATAAATAATGTTATATTTTATTTTATTTTCATGAAAATTGAAATTATAAACAATCAATTTGGTTCATAATAGTAATGGATATATTGGAAAATTTATTTATTTATGTGTAATAGTAAATGACCTTGGGTTGATTTTGATGGTTTATAATAAAATTCTCTATGAGATTGTCAATAATACATTATATGGAAAACACCATGGGTGTATGTGATAAAAAATAAAGACCCCATGATGGGTGTTCTGTGATGAATATTATTAAATCTTGATTGGGGTCGTCTTTGAAAACATAAAATAAATAAAACTATTAGGGTGCTATGTGATATCTATAAATAAATCTCTCATGTGGGTTTTCCTTTGATGATTAAGAAAATAAATATATGAAGTTGTTTGTGATGACTAAAGATAACTCCCCATATAAGGACTTCCATGATACTCTTATTAAAATATTCAGCTAATGGGTGGTTGTGGTTCTTTTGTTGGAATGGTTTACACAACATTGTAACAGAAAATGTGGCACTAGATAAAGCATGTATTTTCAAATTAGGCCACTACGCTAAGAATCCATGATGGTATTGTCCAATATCTGATGTTAGAATGGAACCAAAAAAATTGTAGTTGTTTCATTTTTTATAATTTTCATATATTTTTAAGCTATTTTTTTGTAACCATTTATCATGAACATTGTAACAGTATGGTTATATTTAGGGACATCATTAGTGGTGACCTACTAAGTTGTACTCACACCCTTCTTGGGCCTATTATACTCTTGGGTACCCAAGAAGTTGTACCTTGATTTTTTGGTTTAGGTTTCAGCAAGGTCAATTCATTATGATTGGAATACTCGAATAGGTCATGGATGTTTGGGACTAGTCCAGGACTCAATACTACTTGGGGGTTCTTCCTTGTTTTTCTTTTTTGTATTTTTGTTACTGATATACTTATTAACTATTTTCATTGTATGATTTCTTGACATGTGTGGAATATAGTTTATTCATTGTTGCATGGTTTATTTTGATTATTATTGGAACTTTCCTTCATGTCAATTTATCATATTATTTGGATGATGAATTTGGTTTCCATTGTTTCTGTTATTATTTTACTCTGATATACAGGTATATTATCCCCATTGAACCACCATAGAACCACCATTCTAGTTTTTAGACATTTTTATTTGGGGTATCATGCCTGAGGTATCGTTGTGACCATCGGCCATAGGACTAATTATAGATCAAGGGTTGTAGGATGTTATAAAGAGGTATCAAATATTTTTATTTTGTACGAATATTTGGGTGAGGTAGAGAGGAGGTAATATGTTTTCAAATTGTGTTAAAAAAAATTGTATATGGGAATGAACCACCTATATACAGGGGAAGTATATATTTCTAAATATGGGATTGATGGTATTATTACTCAATTTTACTATTGATTTGATTTCACCATGAGTGAATCAAATTATTATGAGGTCATAGTTTATGGTATTTGAGCTCTTGGATGGTATAGAAATTGTGATTGTGTTCATCCATCATATTAACCTTGTAGGATTCACATATCATATAATTAATTTCATGTGGTTTTCTACCAGGACAATGACATGGGACATCTATTTAAAGTGTCATAATCCATTTATATGAGTTTTTTTTATAATATTATGGTGGTATTTTTATGAACCAATCCCTTTAAGATAAAATACATGTCATGTGATGACTTCACTAGATTATTTTTAAGTCCATAATAACGTAAATTTCAAATTATAACTTATATTTTTCTCCTTTATAACTATTAATTAAAATTTTGTTTAAATGTTTTTTTATGGGAAATCATTTAGTTAATGTAAATGGTTGGAAGAAAGTGATGTGATCACATATCATGATTATTATATGGTGTCACCTAAATAATATTCATAGATTAACTTATAAATCTTCTTCCATGTAATTTTTTTGACTCCTACATACATGATAAAGACTATATGTGCCTTTTATATTAACCCTATTAATGTTTAGTTGGGGATCCTTAGAGATCCTAGGATACGAGTTTCCTTTCATTTGAGATGTAGGGAAAAGTTAGTGTTTCACCTGTTATCACATTCCTTGACGTATAATTATAAAAATTTAAATGAAAATGTTATATGATATGGGTCATGGTCATTAAATGAGTTATAATGATAATAATTTAAATAAAAAATGTGATATGATATGGGTCCCGATTTTGTGTGAATTGATTTTAGAAATTGATTAATGGGGATAGTAAGAGATCTCGAGTTGTGAGACATATATGATGCAAGATTTATTGGATAGTGTGAATATATAAAATTTTTGATATATATGACCCTTATAGGTTATTATTAATTTAATATAAGATAGGGTAGGATAGTATTGATCTCATATGATATCCCTATAGATGTTTCACTGGTGTCAGTATAGCCTTGTGGCATTAATACATGGCTTGGGATATTGGAAAGATAAGCATTATGGATCAATAGAAAGATGTTATCTTGATGCTATTAAAGATATATATTATAGGTAAGGGTAATCCAAAGGATGTGTTATCCCAAAATTATTGACATCCCAGAGATGAAAAGTGTGATAACTTATTATTAAAGATTTTGACTCATAGTGGTTCTAGAAAATTCATGGAATATGAATGTTGATTCCATCTTAAATATTGGTGTTGATTCCCAACCTTGTGGTTGGTATTTGTGTTTGGTATTTGAAGGTAAATATATGTTGGATTCCTAACCCTGGTTTTGACGTAATCCTTGATGGTTGGATATAAAAATCGGTAGAGTGAGGGTAAATGCTTCTGGTTTTGCGGTGATTCCTATGTCTGATAATGATCTCATAGTAGACCTAGCACTGATGAATTTACCTAGGCATGATGGAAAATTTAAATCACTGGGATAGATGGTCTCACATGGATGATTTAACATGTAGTGATTGTGTTCAGCTAGGTTATTAGAATTGTGGACCAAGAACATATGTTTTATCTCTTGAGTCTCTTGAGTTAGATGGTGTGGAAAAGTAATGTAGGGATGCATTCTTAATGGGTTGTCTAGTTAACTTATTGATCTATTAAATGATATTGTGAATGGTTATGTGAGGTATTAATTTTCTTGTACTAGTGAATGGTTTCATCTAAACTTCATGGTTGTTCAGACTAGTACAACCTAAAATTTATCCTTCAGTTGTAATCTTGGTGTTTGAAATTTTGTGTCTTGATCTGGATGACATGTGAGGCATGTCGATGATGTGTTTAGAGAAATAATCAATGTTGGCAGATAGATTAAGGAATGTTACGTGACCCCAGAGTGATATATGTAAGGGCAGTGTGGTTTAGTTTTTCCATATAGTATATGGGTAATCTTTCATGGGTAGTATATGTGTATATTTCCTAGAAACCCCAATCTCTTTAGGACCATATGAGATTTTGTATGATTTGATGGGGTTTAAGACTAATTATCTTTCTAAACCTCTATAAATTGATATATTGGATTACTGATGGGTTTGATAAACAATTCATCATGGTGTGATGGTGGGGAGGTAAGAGGTTCCATGTTGATCAAGAGTGGGAAGAGGGTGAAGACCATTGAGGTTGTGGTGCATGATTGTTAGATCAAGAGTGGATCTAGGGTATGACCAGGTGTAATTTCCTGGTATGTCATGAATTAGGGTATGAATGGTTCATGATATTGGGTCTCAATAAGAATTAAGGTCCTGAATATAGTTTTAGGAGTTCTTTGGTAATATGTAGATGTCTAACAAATCTAATGATGTGTAGGAACTCAGACTTTTTAGAAAGTGAATCCTTGTTTAAATTTTATTTGAACCGCTTTTATTATATATGTTAGTGGTTATTCGATGTATGTGAAGTTTTGTGGGTATCCCAGTTGTTGGGGAATTGAAATGAGGGGAAAATATGTCAATGGTGTGAGGTGAACAGTTAGCGCATAGTTAGAACAAATTGTGTGGCTAACCTAGAAAACCATGAAGCTTGGAGTAACTTTTGGATAAAGGATTGAAAATGGATACCACATAGTTTTCCAAACCATTTGGGTTCTCTTATGAAACCATGTGTCTTGGAACCTCTTGGAAAGAGGGAGCCTCACGGTTGGTGCATAGTTTGGAAAATTGTGCATCCAAACTGAGAGGTCTTTAAAAAGTGGTAAATTTATATTTTACCTTACTGAATCCACTTCTTTAATATCCAATTATTCACCCCATTTGACAACCTACATATTTAGTGATGAAACAAAGCCTCCAAGGATTCCAATAGGTGTTCATACTTCGATTCTTAAGCATTTAGAGTGAGTTTGGGTGTGAATTGATGATCAGGGTGATTCTAACACTCTTCTTTGCACTATTTTTTAGTTTGAGGATTGTAGAATATCTCCTCTCTTTTTTGAATCCCTAAAACCATCATTTTCTAGAAGATTCTATGTTGGGTCTTCCAAGTGTGTTTGATTTCAAATCAAGGTGTGTTTTTGGGCTAGTAATCATCACCACGCATGATGTAGGTTCTCTTTAATATTTCTCCTATAGTCCTGATATTTTTCATGTGTATATGGTTTTACTAATGTGTTTCCTTATTGTGTTTCCTTCTCTTTGGTTACAAAAAGTGATTTGGACCTTTTAATGATGTGTTAAACCCTTCACATATCTTGTCGAGTTCATTAATGATTTGAGACTGAACCAAGGGTAGCCCATGAGGTGTGCTGGACCCTTGAAATGCTAAAATAATTTACGAAACATTTAGATAATTAAAATGTGAGGGAGATGGGTTGAATTTATAATCGATGATGTGGAATTGGTTAAAAAGATAAATTTGTTTGATTTTTCATTGAATTTGTGAATATCTCAATTTTTTTTGAAAAGGTCTTAGAATTATGTTTAGTAGTTTCACCAAACCATGGTTTTGAATGAGGAAACTGACATTGAATGGGAGGATTGTTTTGAAATGAGGTGTTGGCCTCAAATGATTTGAAAAAGGGTTTTATTAACTAATTACGAATGATTATAGGAAATGGGTGTGTCATGTATCTTTTTTAAGAACATTCATAATGAATGTATGAATGGGTGAAAATGAAAATGAAAGAATTGGGGCATCTTTTAGATTTCAAAGAGAAAAAAGCGTGTTTTAATGGGTGGTTTCAAATGATTTCAAATGAGTCATTTGAATTGTATTTATTTTCATGATGTAGTTAAAAGGTTCGATGGGACCTTAGTAATTTAAGGGAAGTAATTTTGTAACACCCCAAGCTTCCACGATACGCTTCTCTTTGAATAATACAATAGCACGTGTTGTACGCAACTTCGAGTTCTAACACACCACAACCAATCAAACTAGCTATTATGAATAGTAATACCCACTATTTTAAATTTTATAAATTATTATATTTCAAAATTAACTTCATTTTTTGATTTGGAATATCGAAATTAGCTTAGGGTGAATTTTTGGTATTTTCAGAAAACGTTCAATTTTTTATGAATATTGAAAAACACTTCGTTATATTTTAAAACCGAGTTTTTATTTAAATAATTATTTATTTTATTTAAATTTTTTTGGTCAATATAGATAAATAATACCTATATAAGTTCAATGTAATTCATTGGAGTCAATTTAAAATAATTTTAGATATATAAAAATTTTATTGAACTTTTTACCGCCTTTTACCCACCTCCAAGAAGCATTTACAAATTTACATAAAACATAATTTTACCGCTTCAGTGAGTTGAATTTCAAAAATCTGATAGACACGGTTGATATTAGTAAGTAAAATGTGGTTCAATAAGATGAAAATAATTTTTTTTGGTGAATAGTAACTTTTTACTTTTATTTACCACGGTTAAAAGTTAATAGGGTAATTAATGGTAAAAATGATATTATTATCAACCTAAAACATGTACTAATTACATTGGATAAGTATAATTAGACCAAAAATAACCTTATGAATAGAATATGATCCTTTAGGTCCACTTGGATTAGATTAGGTCATTTATTATTATTTAATTCAAAGAAGGGTTAAAAGTGTTAAATTAAAAGTTTAATAACTAAACTATTTTTAATATAGGGTTACACATAAGATAAATTCGACTATAAATATTCATTATAAAGATAAAAAAAATTTCTATATAATGGTATTTTATGTATATTTTTTAAACATTAAATAATTTAATTTATTTATGACACAATGATGATACAGTACTTACCTAATTAATAAAATATTAAAATAGTTGATATTACAAATATCCAAATAAATGTAATTTGATAGTTTTATAAATTAAACTAATTTTATAGGTTAATATGACATGTTAGGGTTGGTTATATGAATTTTTTTGTAGTAATTATTCTGTTTTGAATTTAGAAAAAATAAAATACCAAATCGTGTCAAAATTGACATAAAAGAGTTTTTAAAAAAAATATTATAATTTTTTTTGATATTATATTCTTAAAAATATAATGATTGGAAAAGAGACTTATATAATGATAGGTGTATAATTAATGAACCACTTTAGGTTCTCTTAGAAGTTAATAGTATGTTTATTAACCATATAATATAAAAATTCAAAGAGACATGGTAAATGTCAAACTATTTATCTAAGGGTTAAATATAAAAGCTAAAGTTAATATAGTGGCCCAAAACAGTCTAAAACCTATTGGTTGAGAGGTTTTCGACCCATCCCCACATTATAATTTAAATAATTTATTTTTTATCCATTATAAACTGAAAATTATTTTATTATAAAATAATATTTCTAGCATTTCCTAAGGTGCCCCTCACCCCTCTTATAGAAGGAAACTCCCCCTTCTCTATAATTCACACCATAAAAGCCACTTGGATTATCCAAACCCTACCCAAATACCCTCTCAACTATCCTCCCTTCATCCTAGAGTCATTAATTTAGTCAGAAAGCCAACCTAACGATCCATTTTGATCAAATCAAAAGAAAGAACTCGAAGAAGATGTAAATATTTGATCACCTCTTCCAGGTTCCTTTCTTCTTCCACTTTCTATTTATTTGTTGTTCACATTATAAAATAATAACACCAGTATCTTATATATAATGTGATTTTTTTATAAATATGTTACAACCATATTAATTATTCTATACATTCTTTGAATGACATGTCACCATACGTGTATATGTACGGCTTACTGTCTCCACATCGTGGGGTAATTGTTATTCAATACATTATTTTTTGGATGGGAATAATAATGAAATGTAACTGATGTAAATGATAAATATAACATAATAATTATTATTTATATATTATATACCATCCAATTATATATTATTATAATATCAAAAGAATAATATTGTCGCTCGTGCGCATGTACAGATTACTATCTCCACAAACGCAATGAGATTCATTCCCCATCGTATCCATTCAAGACTAATTTTCATTAGATGATTAAAAATAACATTTAAAGACTTAATACCTTTATTAATATGTATAATATACATACTATCCATAAAAAACATTAATTAATTAATAAATCATATAATGGAAAACAAATCAATTAACACCTGAAACGACGATAATACTAAGATACTATTAACAAAGCAATGTTAAAAGATAATATATGATATCATATTAATGTATATAATTCATGTATAATTTAATAAAAATTATTTCACCATTATAAAGGAGGTTAATCTAACTGCGTTCACGGAAAAGTACAAGGTAAGGGTTAATTCTACAACCTCTTCATTATTCAAGGTTTTTTATATGTAATTATCTACTGGGACCTCTTTATCATCCACATCTGTGTTTTCCTAAAAATGTATTCCAAAACATTTTTACTATATACTAGACTATTGGTTAAATTAATTTAATCCCTTATTTTACCTTATAGGTTTTGAAATGAATCTTTCCGTCGTTTTCCGAACAAGGTACTTTCTGACCTTTTTGACAAAATTAATGTAAGAATGTTTTTTAACTTATACAGCGGGTGCGGCTATTTTCCACTATTATAATGTCGTTGAAGATCCCCTCATACGATTATTTGAATATTTTCAAATATAAATTTTTTCTTTTATAATTATGTGTCTTTTAAATGATTTCAAAATAGAAAGATATATTTCTCTAAAAAGGTTTTGATTTCATCTATGTTAACATCCTTTGATTGAATTTAAGTTTGATTGAATTTGATTTGTTATGATACAAAACATCCATATTGTATTGAAGGTTTTTTGATATGTTTGACAGTGGATGTGTTATTTCATACCATTCATGGTTTATGGATAATGTATTGGCATTTCGTATGCCGGTTTTAATATGAACGTTTATGTTATGTTTAAACATTTTCATATGGGGAATGCATTGGACTTAGTAAATGATGGGTGGAGCCTGGTATAGCTGCTCGATGCATCAGTAGGTATCATGAGACAAATTAGTGTCTTGGCCCAAGTCCTTGACAAAATATTATTTTTAGTCTTGGCACAATTCCTTGACTGTGGGGTTATGAAAGTCTGGAATTATGCATTCTATCATTATGAAAGTGGTTATTCATATTTCATGTGATTATTCGACTAGTAGAATATCCACGTGAAGAATTAAATGGCATTATTTTGATTTATATTTTCTATATAATGATGAAGTTTATGTTGAAAAGGATTTTGATTTATTTCTATACATTGCCTTCAATTTTTATGCTTATTTATGGATGTTTCCGCTATATTGTTATCCTTAATGAGCATCTCTGCTCACCCATTTCTATGTTTTTTTTCTTAGGATGCGAAGATGTATATTATGACTAACCTGTAGGGATAGTCTATGGGATATCAGTTTTTTCTATGTAAACAATGTTGTTGTAGTTTTCAATTTTATGATGTAATGAAAACCTTATGAATGTATATAGTACTTCTAAGGCAACTAAAATAATAGGTCTTTAGAGACGTGGTCTTTTGTGATCATTCCAATGATACATAATAATGCACCGAATTTGGGCTTCTGGGGTCAGGTCATTACAGTTGGTATCAAATAAAGTTTAGTACAAACCATGGAAACAAGATTTTGATAAACTCTGATTAGAGCACATATCCCTAAGATAGATGTTGGGGATTAGTATAGAATAACTTCCTAGAATTTTGGTATTATAGAGATTTTGTGAGTTTTCCAAGTAATACATCCTTGTCTGGATACGAGCAGGTAGTGGCGGCTCTGGCACAGATGTACATAGGTTTAAGATCTGAAAACACCGCTTTGAGCTAGACTCGAATGAGAATTGGTGCACGACCACGAACCACACTTCACTCTTGGTTACGACACTCCCGAGGGATATTCTTAGGATATTTCTTATTTTATATACAAACCATTATGAAGGGTTTATGATTATATAATTATTTAAAGAAAACATTTTTATGATTATGGATTATATCAATAAAATATTCAATTTATGTTATGTGTTTTACAATTTTGAAATTATGTACTGAGATTTATAAACTAATATAGTGTATGCCATTGTTTAGAAATGGAACCTAGTGGAAGAAATGGAAATCGTATCAATGCATGCACTCCATATAGGGACTTCCCTCCTTCCCAAGATAATTATAGTGGAGCTGTTGAAACAACTGGTGTTGATCATCTTATCACTATTCTAGGAAGACTCACTCAGGTTATGAATAATATCCTTACCCATATGGAGCAACCTGATCCACAACATGGAGGCTAAATGTTAGATTGCTTCATGAGGCAACAACCACCAACATTAAATGGTGGTAAAAATACACTAGTAGCTGAGCAATGGATAAATTACTTAGAGAAAATATTCCACACCTTGGGGAGTAGGGAAAGGGAAAAAGATGTCATGTAAGTTTATCGCCTCACTGGAGATTCTGATCAATGGTGGTCATTGATTCAAAACAAAAATGAAGATGATGAAGTACGAAATATGTAATAGATGGAGTTTAAAGAAATTTTCTTATAAAAATACTTTCATTATGACCTTCATGTAGATATGTAAAGGAGATTTATGAGTCTGAGGAAAAAGGAGGATGAGATTGTCGTAAAGTATGAAGCTAACTTTACAAGGTTAGAGAGGCCTACTAAATATTATATACATAACCCAAGAAGTAAGATTGATCATTTATTTTATGGGTTAAAACTATATCTCCATAGAGCATTAGTCTCATAATCATTCTCGTCACACGAAAATATTGTCTCATGTGCTATCAAGACATAAAACAGATTCTCTAAGTCTTATGACTTTAAAGAAAAGCCAGAGAAAAAGAGATCGGGTGAACACTCTGGAAATGGAAATAAGGGAAAGAATGGAAAAGATGAATATCCATCCTGTAGTAAATGTGGTAAGAAACACCCTGGTATATTCCTGAAGGGAATGGGAGTCTATTAAAAGTGTGGTGAAAAAGGCCACCATGCTCATGATTACAAGGGGAAGAAAGATGTTTTCGATGTTGAATGCTACAATTATAGAGAAAGGGGGAATTAATCAAATGAATATACTAAGCATCACAGGAACTTACCTCAGAAAAGGGCAAGGGATCAAGTCCAAGCTTATAATGCCACTATTGCTTAGGTAAAATCTCTTAAAGACGTAGTGGATAGTAAATTAATGGTTTCCATAAGTTTATCCAATGATTTATTTGATTGTAGATCATCAAATTGTTTGATATCTTATCAGTTTTCTAAGAAAATTAGATATTTCCAATTTTATTTAACAAGGGAGTTGTCAGTCCAAACTCCTAAGAGAAGTATCATTACAACAATGTTTTGTGAATCAATCCCCATTAGAGAAAATAAATATTTTTTATCTGCTTATCTCATCGTCATACCCATGATTTAATTTGATATAATCTTTGGTATGGATTGTATTTTAGACCATGATGCCAAAAATAATTGTAAGAATAAGGAGGTTACTATTTTTGATGTTGAAGATAGAGACCACTTTATTTTTAGAGCAGAATCATCAAAACCTAATTCTTATCTAGATCCACCCCCAGTAGCTCAACTAAATTAAATTATTGGGGTGTAATAGAATGAAATTAATGTGGGTGAGGAACGGAATGTTCAAATAGAGGACGTACCTATTGTGAATGAATATGTTGATGTGTTTCCAGAAGTTTTACCTGGACATCCTCTAGAATGAGAAATTGAGTTTTCCATAGATTTATTTCTTGGATCAAGGCCCATATCAGAGACCCCTTATAGAATGGCCATTGTAGAATTACTGGAACTAAAGAAACAACTATAATAATTGAGTACTAAGGGATTTATTCACCCTAGTGTTTCTCCATGGGGAGACCATATCCTTTTTGTTAAGAAGAAAGATGGATCTATGAGGTTGTGCATTGACTACAGAGAGATCAATGCTATAACAATAAAGAACAAGTATCCCCTACCTCGCATTGATGATTTATTTGAAAAGCTTCTTGGAGATCAATACTTTTCAAAGATTGATCTTCGATCTGGATATCATCAGTTGTGTGTGAAGAAGGAAGACATTCTGAAAACAGCATTTCGAACCGGGTACAGGCATTGTGAGTTTACAGTAATGCCTTTTGGATTGACTAATGCACCCTCTTTCTTCATGGATCTAATGAATAGAGTTTTAAGGAATATATTGATGACTTTATAGTGTTATTTATTGATGATATCTTGGTATACTCGAAAATCTATGAAGATCAAGAAAATCACTTGCGCATTATTCTAAAGACTCTCAGAAGACACGAATTATATGGGAAGTTTAGCATGTGTGAATTCAGGCTTCATGGAATTTCTTTTCTTGGCCATATTATCTCTAAGGATGAAATCATTGTTGATCCTTCTAAGTCCAATGCAATCCAAGAATGGACAGAACCGATGAATATAACTGAGGTACGCAATTTTATTGGTTTAGAAGGTTATTATTAGTGTTTCATATAGAATTTTACCTTGTTGGCTAACCCATTAACAAAGATCACGGGAAAATGGGTTAAATTTGTTTGGACAAAAGAGTGTGAAGAATTTTTTGAAGAATTGAAGAGAATATTATTCAATGATCCTATCTTGACTCTACCATCAGGAAATGATGTGTTTTTTATTTATAGTGATGCTTCAATGAATGGACTTAGTTTTTTCCTTATATAGAATTATAGGTTTATTGCCTATGCATCACGATAACAAAAAAATCATGAGCAAAACTATCATACTCATGATCTTGAGTTAGAATTTGTAATCTTTTCTTTGAATACTTAGAGACACAATGTATATGGTGAATAATGTGAGATATATACCGATCACAAGAGTTTGAAGTATATTTTCTCATAGAAAAAACTCAACATGAGGAAAAGATGATGGCTTGAACTACATAAGGATTATGATTTCACGATACACTACCACCCGAGGAAGGAAAATAAGGCGGTAGATTCTTTGAGCAGAAAAGATCATAGAGTTTTGAATAAGATGAGAGTTTAAAGGGATTATATTCTCATGGATATAGTAAATATGGATATGGGAATAACTATGGAAGGTGGATCATCAATAATTTGTTGAATGGTTTCCAAAACATATTTGTTTGAAAGGATAAAAATTTATCAAGCTGATGATGAGGAGTTTCAAAAGAAGATTAAAGCTGTGAGTAACAGGAGATTGAGTGACTTTGTATATGAAGATTGAATTTTTGAAATTTGGGAAGAGACTTTGTGTTCCAGATATACTTGATCAAAAAATATAATTTTTGTGTGATGCTAACAGTTCCAATTTCTCTATACACCCTGGGGTCACCAAAATGTATAGAGATTTGAAGGAACATTTTTGGTGGGGAAACATGAAAAGGGAGATTGCTGATTTTTTTCAAGATTTATGGTTTCTCAACAATTGAAAGATTAAAGGAAATAACCTATAGAAGTTTTTCAACCTCTTCCCATACCTAAGTGGAAATGGGATAATATTATGATGGACTTTGTCATGGGACTACCAAATACTCCTAGTAAGAACAATGTAATATGGGTCATTATTGATCATCTTACAATGTCAGCACATTTTCTTATTATAAGGTAAGATTTACCACTTGAACATTTAGGAAGACTATATATTAATGATGTTGTAAGACTTTAGGGAGTACCACTATTGATTGTTTATGATTTTGATCCCCATTTTACATCATGATTCTGGAAAAGTCTTCAGAAAGTCTTGGATATTGAACTTCATTTGAGCACTACCTACCACCCCCAAACTGATGTATAATTAGAACAGACTATTCAAACCGTAGAAGACATGTTTCGATCATTCTCACTTGACTTTCAAGGTATGTGGCATCAATATTTACCTCTGGTATAATTTTCCTATAAAAATAGCTTCCATTCAAGTATTTAGATGGCACCATATGAAGCGTTATAGAGAAAGAGATGCCGCACACCAACTTATTGGGATGATGATAGTGAAAGAAAACTCTTAGGCCTAGAACTTGTGGATAAAATGATTGAAATGGTGATGGTAATCCAAACCCACATCAAAGCATCTCAAAGTAGGCAGAAGACCTATACTGATAACCAAAGGAAGGATTTGGAATTTCAGGTAGGATATCATGTTTTCTTGAAGGTATCTCCATGGAAGGGTGTTATAAATTTCAGTTTGAAGGGGAAATTGAGTCTCAGGTACATTGGACCTTTCGAAATTCTAGAATGAATTTGGTTTTTATTTTACCATTTGAAAATGCCGCCAAGTCTCTCCAAAGTTCACGATGTATTCCACGTAACACTGTTTAAAAAATACATGCATGACCCAATGCATGTAGTCACCTATGAATAATTAGAACTGTAACCCCATTTGTCTTATTTTGAAGATCCTGTCAAGGTTCTTGATTCAAGAGAACATGTTCTAAGAATCCAGACGACTCATTTGGTAAATGTTCTGTGGAGAAACCATAACATGGAAGAGGCAACGTGGGAACCCGAGGAACATATGGTGAAGAACCACCCAAATATTTTTATGGAGTAATATTCTATAAATTTCTAGGAAGAAATTATTTGAATGTGGGGATAATGTAACCCCTCAAGCTTCCACGGTATTCTTCTCTTTGAATAATACAACAACATGTGTTGTATGAAACTTTGAGTTCTAACACACCACAACTAATGAAACTAGCCGTTATGAATAGTTATACCCACTTTTTGAAATTTTATAAATTTTATCTTTCAAAATGAACTTCATTTTTGGATTAAAAATATTGAAATTAGCTTAGGGTGAATTTTTGGTATTTTTCTGAAAACTTTCAATTTTTGATGAATAGTGAAAAACAATGAGTTATTGTTTAAAACCAATTTTTTATTTTAATAATTATTTATTCGATTTAAATTTATTTTATGTCAAAATAGTTACATAATACCTCTATAAGTTCAATGTAAGTCATTAGAGTGAGTTTATAATAATTTTAGATACATAAAAATTTTATTGGACTTTTTAACGTCTTTTACCCACCTCTTAGGAGCATTTGCAAATTTACATAAAACATAATTTTCACACTTTTGTGAGTTGAATATAAAAAATCTAAGAGTCATGGTTTATATCAGTATGTAAAATATGGTTCAATAAGATGAAAATAATTTGTGGTGAATAGTAACTTTTTTACTTTTATTTACCATAGTTAAAAGTAAATAGGGTAATTAAGGGAAAAATGATATTATTATTACCATAAAAAGTTTCTTAATTCTATTGGATAAGTATCATTCGACCAAAAACAACCATAGGAATAAAATATGATCCTTTAGATCCACTTTCATTAGATTATGACATTTATTATTATTTAATTCAATAAAGAGTTAAAAGTGTTAAATTTAATGTTTAATAACTAAACCATTTTTAATATAGGTTTACACATAAGATAAATTCGACTATAAATATTCATTATAAATATTAATTATTTCCTACATAATAGTATTTTATTTATATTTTTTAGACATTAAATAATTTAATTTATTTATGACATAATGATGATGTAGTAATTACCTAATTAATGAAATATTAAAATAATTGATATTATAAATATCCAAATAAATGTATTTTGAGACTTTTTATGAATTCAACTAATTTTATAGGTTAATATTACATGTTAGAGTTGGTTAGATGAATTTTTTTTGAAGTAATAATGCTGTTATAAATTTATAAAAAACAAAATACCAAATAGTGTCAAAATTAACATAAAAGAGTTTTTAAAACAAATTTTTAATTATTAATTGATATTCTATTCCTAAAAATATAGGGTTTAGTCAAAAGACTTATATAATTACAGGTGTATCATTAATGAACCCCTTGAGGCTATCTTGAAAGTTTATAGTTATTTTATTATCCAAATAATATAAAAATACAAAGAGACATGGTAAATGTCAAACTATTTAACTAAGAGTTATATCTAAATTATAAAGTTAATATAGTTACTCAAACCTATATAAAACCAATTGGTTGAGAGGATTTAGACCAATACCCACTTTATCCTTTATATAATTCATTTTGGATCCTTTACTAACCGAAAATGATTTTATTATAAAATAATATTTCTAGCTTTTCCTAAGGTGCCCCTCACCCCTCTTATAAAAGGGCACTCCCCCTTCTCTCTAATTCACACCTTAAAATCCATTTGGATCGGCCAAAACCTACCCCAGTACCCTCTAAAATATCCTACCTTTATCCTATAGGCCTTCCATTAGTCATAAAGACAACCAATGGAGACCTTTTGATCAAATCAAAAGGAAGAACTCGAAGAAGAGGTAAATATTTCATCACATCTTTCAAGTTCCTTTCTTCTTCCACGTCCTATTTATTTGTTTTTTATATTATAAAATAATAACTCCAGTATCTTATATATATTGTGATGTTATTATAAATTTGGTACAACCATATTCAGTATTATATCCATTCTTTTAATGTCATGTCACCATACGTGCGTACTTACGGCTTACCGTCTCCACGTCGTGGTGTAATTGTTATTCAATACATAATTTTTTGGATGGGTATAATAATGATGTTTAATTGATGTAAATAATAAATATAAAATTATAATGATTATATATATGTGATATACCATCCAATTATATATTATTCTAATATCAAAATAATGATATTGTCGCTCGTGCGTACGTACTGATTACTATCTCCACGAACACAATTAGATTCATTTCCCATCGTATCAATTCAAAAATAATTTTAATTATATGGTTAAAAATAATGTTTAAATACTTAATATCATTCTGAATATGAATAAAATACATCCTATCAATAACAAACATTACTTTCATAACAAAGCATATAAAGGAAAATGAATCAGTTAACACCGGAAACGACGATAATACTAAGATATTATTAACAAAGCAATGTTAAAAGATCATATATGATATCATATTAATGTATATGATTTCTGTATAATTTTATTACAATTATTTCACCATTATACATGATTTTATCCTACTCTAAACCAAGGAAAAGTACAAGGTAAGGGTTAATTCTACAACCTCTTTATTATTCAAGGTTGTTTATATGTAATTATCTACTGGGACCTCTTTATCATCCACATCCATTTTTTCCTAAAAATGTATTCCAAAACACATTTACTACTTACTAGACTATGGGTTAATGTCATTTATACCCTTATTTTACCTTATTCATTTTGAAAGGAATATTTCCATCATTTTCAAAACAAGGTACTTTATGACCTTTTCTACAAAATTACGGTAAGAATGTTTTTTTAACTTATATGGCAGGTGAGGCTATTTTCTGCTGTTATAATATCATCAAAGCTTCCCTCACAAGGTTATAATAATATTTTGAAGTATAAATGTTTTATTTTATAATTATGTGACCATTAAATGATTTCAAAATGGAAAGAGGTATTTCTCTAAAAAGGTTTTGATTTCATCTATGTCAATATCCTTTGATGGATTTTAGGTTTTTTTGAAGTTGATTTATTATGATACAAAACATCCATATTGTATTGAAGGTTTTCTGACATGTTTGACTATGGATGTGTTACTTCATACCATTCATGGTCTATGGATAAATTATCTACATTTTGTATGCCAGTTTTAATACGACTGTTTATGTTATGTTTAAACCTTTTCATATGGAGAATGCATTGGACATAGTAAGTGACGGGTGGATCCCACTATAGCTCCTAGATTCATCGTTAGGTCTCATGAGACAAATTAGTGTCTTAGAATAAGGCCTTGACAAAATCTTATTTGTAGTCTTGGAACAATTCCTTGACTATGTGGTTATGAAAGTCTTACATTATGGATTCCATCATTATGAAAGTTACTATTGATATTTCATGTGATTATTCGACTAGTAGAATATCAATGTGAGTAATGAAATGGCATTATATTGATTTATATTTTCCATATTATGATTAATTTTATGTTGAAAAGGATTTTTTAGTTATATACATTGCCTTAAATGTTTATGCTTATTTATATAAGTTTCAGCTAAGTTGTTATCCTTATAGAGAATCTGAGCTCACCCCTTCCTATGTTTTATTTTTTCCAGGATGCGAAGATGTATATTAATACTGACCTACATGGATAGTATATGGGATCTCGGTGTTGTCTATGGAAACAATGTAGTTGTAGTTTTCCATTTTATGATGTAATGTAAATCTTATGAATGTTTCTAGTACTTCCAAGGCTACTAAACTAATCGGACTTTGAAGACATGATTTTTTGTGATCATGCCAATGATATGTAATAAGGCACTGACTCTAGGAATCTAGGGTCGGGGCGTTACAAATTGTTAGTGAGATATAACCCACAAAATTTTTGTTGTCATGTTAACATGATTATGAATGAATTAAGTGATGAATGTGCATAATTGATGATATAGAAAAAGGGAGTGTTTGGAATGTTGTGAAACAAGTTTAAATAGAATAAATTGAATGTGGAAAAAGACTTTTTAGTAAATTATTTAAATTAATACATGGGATAATATATATAAATTTATAAATATTATAAATGTCCTAAGGTATGAAAAATTCAAATGAGTTAAAGGGGATTTTCCAAGTAAATGTAAAATGCATATATGGGTTAAGGCATAAATAAGATTTATATGTAAAGTAAATTGTGGATGTTATGTGAAATTTTTGTGATGTGGTGTATGTGGAAAATGGATAAATATGCATGTGAACATGCCTTAGTAGTGTGGGGAATTGACTAATGTTTTATTCCCATGGGTCGAGTTAGACTAAGGCTCCAAACCCCACCCACAATGCATGGGTTAGGGAAGGAGACAAAGCTCTATCCTGTGAATAGTTTCATTCCACATGGACTAAGGATTTGAGATGACGATAATGTTTTTTTTGTGACATATTTATCCCTTGTGAGATAGGGACATGAAATAATCCCCTTATGAATGGTAATTGATTGGTTTATGTAAAATTATAAATAATGTAAATGTGTAACCCGTGGAGCATGTGATTAATAAGAACTTAATAATAAAGATTGAATAAGTGTTGAAATGGAAATAATGATGAAAATGTATTAAGTGAAAATTGTAACCAATGGGTTGTGATGTTTTATGATTAATAAAATCACTTGTGGTTAAAATTGTGTGTAATCCCTTTTTCCATATCTTAAACTCCCAGTGTGATGTGAATTAGTTTTTTGATTGGTTGACTCTAGAGAACATAATTGTTAAAATTGATATTAGTTCATTACATCAATTATTTCCTTGTTACCTTGTTTACTTGATTAAATTTTTATCTATATACACTATTTTAATGACATGTTATTACTTTATACACCATTGGTAGTGGCATAATAAGTTTTAATCACACCCTTCCTGGGACACCATGGAACTTTGATACCTAAGAAGATGCTAATTTCCTCGGTTATAAGTTTTGGATAAGGACCTGATGTGGGGTTCATGCATGGGTTGTTTGGTTTGAGCATGGGGTGTTTGGAGAAGGTTGGGATCTGGTCTAAGTTCAAGATCTTTTAGATGGTTTTGTTTTTTGATATTTCTTGTTTTATTTCCTGACATGTAGTGTATTCATCATGTCATAATAGCATCTGCCACTCAGTTTCTTATTGTAATGGTCACATGTTGTCCATTTATTTGTGTCCACCAGTTACTATATTTATTGATATTATTTATAATGTTTCATTACTCTAGAAATTGGGTGTAGTCTCCCCAGAATTTCTCTATAGACATGTGTTTCTAGTTGGAAGCATATGGCATACGAGGAGGTGTGCCTAAGGTCATGTGATGAATCGTCTCAGAGCACCAAATAGTGACCACTAGGATGGGGATGTTACAAAGTGGTATCAGAGCCAGGTTTTTTTATTTATATTTGGGTAATGGTAGACCTTATACTAGGATCCTATCAAGGTCTAGTAATCATCTCATTCTTGGATGTCTTCAGCACCACATATGAGGGAAAATCCAAGATCCCAGGGCTCGGAATTGATGTTCAGTTTTATGCTTTTATAGATGAATGTTACTTCCACCTTGAGTGGCATACATGGATGTGATGTTATTGATTTCAAAGGTTTTATATCTTAGACCGGTGTGGTAAGAGAGGTTGTGTGACTTCATGAATCATGCTAGGAACATTGGATAGATAGGTCATTTGTATGTATCCTGTGATTGAGAGTACTTTGGGATTCACATGCGGGTAGTGTATCTTTTTCTAGTAAATTTTGATGATTTTTTATTGAAATTTTTTCGTAAAAGAAATGTTTTGAAATGTGAAATTTAATAAATCTTTTATTTTTAAAATATTTGGTTAATAAAAAGGTTTTTTAAGCTGTAAATCCTTGCTGTTTTCAAAATAAAATGTTTTGGAATGTGAAACCTTTTGTTTTAATTGGTAATGTTTAATTAAGAAGGGAGATGAAACATAATGGAACTGTTAGGGATATTGGAAATGGGGACCCTTAGTGTTCTAATCAGACTTTTTTTAGGGTGGTTTTGGTAGCGATGGTTCCATAGTTGAGACTTATTTTTTGAGTCATGAGGCCATGATGGGTTCCATTGTAGGGTAAAAGAGATGCGCATGTTGTTCCCTCAATAAGGCTACGACCATGGGTTGTTAACCGATAATTTGGATGTGGTAACTCTTATTGGTTATGATCATGCAAGTTTTATTATGGACCCTAGGGTTGGTGTTTGGATCATGTTGTCTACATTTTTGAGTGAGTATTCTCGATGTGATTTTTATAGTATGTTTCCACTACGACGCGTTAGACGTGTTATGTTTTGGAGTGGGGATAAGATATCTCTTTTGGGTAGAAAGTTGGTTGAGGTTGGATGTGTATGGATCAATGATAGAGATTTTGTGATCTTTACTTTATGTGACTCTAATTAAGAGATATGGTATCAATTGATATTTGATGAAGACCAGTGAGAGAGATCAGCTAGGTTTTCAGTTCATTTTGGTGCGTATGAAATTGGAAGACGTTTTGGAATTCGGCAGTGGCACACAAATAGTGTCTCCTAATATGTATGTGGACTATAGGGATAAGAGGGAAAGATAATGGATTTTAAAATTCAAATAAAGTGTTCATTTTACTCGATAGTTTTGGGAAATCAAGGGTCATCTCAAGAGAGGTTGGCCAGTGTTTAAGGATCCTTAAGATGATAATCATGAGTGGGTTCTTTATAGGACGAATTGATGCATGGTTAGTGATGTAGAGTCTAATAAAATTGAATTTTTATGTCTTAGATCCATCCTCAGATAGAGTTTTAGTGTTTTCGGTTGGTTGTAATGTTAGTTTTGGGAAATGGCTTTGTCATTACGAGCCTTGAATTATGGTCTTGATAGAATTTAATATAAGGATTGATGTTGATCTTAAAAAAACAAGGTAGGGGTGACAAAGGTGTGGGTTGATTTTTTTGGTAGGGAAGTGACATCTGATGTGGTGGTGGTCACACATCAGTGCAGTCTTGTATGTTATTTGGTTGGTTGGATTAGAATATTGAGAATGCCTTGAGTCCAGGGAGGCTAATAGTCCCGAAGGATTGGTTAGTTGAGTGATTGGGCTTTGGCCATAGCTCCGGTGATCTCTAATCCATGTAATCTATAGTTATGTTCATTTTGGTTTCATAAGAGTGTTATACCTTGAGAGATTTTAGAGTTTCATATGTCAGAATGTGGTGGAAGTGGATGATATCGTTTTTGATGGAGGATTGGGTGGATCAGGATAAATTCTTGTCTTATTTCAGTGTGATCTCAGTTGTATGTGTGGGTTATGTGCAACGTAGTTTTGTTGTGGTTTGGTGTGGTGGTTGAAGCATTATGTGTAAACCTTGAGGGTCATGCTGGAATGACTCCATTGGGGTAATGACAATGGTTCAAATGTAAATGTTGGGTTATGAATTTTTTTGGAGGGTCAGGAAGTGGTAGTTAATTTTGATTGCAAGTCCCTTTTTGGGTTGAGGTGATGGAATATTGAAGAGAAATTAGAAGGTATGAAATCCCGGAGCTTTCAATGAGGTAATAGTTTCCCCGTGAAGGGAGGTGACATCATGATTGATTGTTTTGGTGGTGTTTGTCAAAAAATGTTTAGCATGATTTTAGATAGTGATGATCATCTACTATATATTTCCATCATCCTGGTGTGCAGAGAAGGCTCTTACCTTATGCCTAGAAACTAGAGTGTGTATTGGTTTGATATGGGACACCATATAGATTATGTTCTTAGGGTGGCACATTTAGAGGCATGGGGTGGGGAGTACACCATCGACTGGTTGCAGGTGAGATCCTCAAGATAGACTTGATATTGACGAATTCCATGGGTGTCATTCTCAGAATCTGAAAATGGGTAGTAGGTAATGCTACTTTTTTTGTTTTGAGAAAGGCTAGAGAGTTATGTACAAGTTTTTAGGTCCAACATGTGATCGAATTGGGATCTATGGTGGTTGAATTAAAATGAGAAAGGTGGTGAGAACAATACTCTAAGGTGGGTGTGGTATTTCATTCATGGATGAAAATAGAAACCCATGGAGTAGTTGGGGAGGAAATGAGACACCAATGAGATGTTGTAAGGGAGTGTATGGTTTTATTGGATAAGTCTAGGTGTGCCTCAGATGTTGTGGTATATTGATTCGATCGATGGATTTGAACTCAGATTGGTTTTAGAGGTGATTTCAGTGTGTTCATCAGAGATGCATTGGGGGTTGTTGTAGGGATGATAATGTTTTGTGGAGCAGTAAATGCTATGGTGGTGAAGTTTCACTAGAGGTTGATAATAGTCTCTGATAGGTGCGAGAAGTTTATTGGATATTACTTAAGTGATACTTCATCATATCTAGGTATCAGATTACATGTAAACCTTGGTTGTTGGGTTCCAATGGAGTGAGTCGACCAGGATAGCCTATCTCAGTTGGGAAAAAAGTGAACAAATGTGGTGTGTTGTAAGAAACCTTCAGTTAATGTTGAGATGTTAATTGTGCCCTAGTATGGGAATATATTTTGATGAAGAATAATGTTTTCTGAGATGAAATTAGTATGGAGGAGGTGTGATTAATCTGGGTGATCACAATGGAAATTTTGGGATCTAGTCTTGGGTGAATTTTCAATGAATGTTTGAGGAGTGGTGATTTGGAAAATGTTTTTTGTATATTTTTTAAGTCAAATTGAGGTTTTTTTGTCTCTTTTTTTTGGTGGTTCCCAACACTGAGTGATGGGGTGGAGATCTAAATATTATGGTGCAGAGTACCATAGAGGAAAAGTGTCCAATTATTGATGTGAGCAGTAGTACAAGTTGGATGGGCACTAGTAGGAGCCATCTTGGTGAGGCGGTGTAAGTGATGAGTGTTGGAATGGATTTTTCACGGTATAGTGGCTTAAGATGATGGTTATTATGGGGTGTACATCAGATTTTAAGAATGGGGTGAGGTCATTGGGAATTGCATTGTAGACTAGGGTGTGTCGAGAAGTGTGGTGGAAATTAGTGTATTTCATCAGTTAGTGGGGTCACCATTAAAATTTTGGAAGTCAGGTGTGATGGGGCCACGTTTTGGACCATTAACTATGGAGAGGATTGGATTGAATGTGTTTCGGCTGGATCACCCAAGGTAATGTAAACCTTGTTAGTATCCTTTTGTGTGGTGGTTTAGTGATATTACCCATAAATTTCCCTTATGTAGTTGTCGGAAATGATAAGTTTGATGTAGCTCATCCATGAGGTGTGTCGGCTCATAGTTTTTGATTACGATAAAATAAGATTTTTTAGGATGGATTATTTCCTTTGTCCGAGTGTGGTGATGGTGTGGCTGTGTTGGGGTGAAATTTCAGGAAAATAATGTTAGCAGGTGGGATCTATGGTAGGATCTTTGTTCTTGAATGATCAATAATGTTTAAAAGTATGGCTCATGGATGATTCGTTATAAGGTGGGGAGTTTTTAAGATCCAAACCATTCAATAAAGATCATACTTGTTTAAATGTTGGTTAAATATCAATTTTTTGGATAGTTAAGTTGTTCTTGGGTGTATGAAAAGTTGTGGGTGTATCTTGAGGATTTGGGATACTAAAGGAGGGGAAAATAGACCAAATTTTTGAGGTGCACAGATGGAGCACAGTTAGTGAAAACTGTGCAACCAACTTAGGAAAATATTCAAATTTGATACAATTTCAAATAGAGGCCAGTGCATGGTTCCCACATGGTTTTCCAAACTGGTAAGGTGCTCCGAAGAAACTATTCATCTTTGTACTTCTTGGATAGAGAGGGTTTCAAGGTTACCACACGGTTTGGAAAACAATGTGGCTAAACTGGGATACCCATAAAAAGTGGGAAACTATATTTTTTCCCTCCCAAATCTATTTCTTTCATTCTTTATATTCCACCCTATTTGACCCGATATAAATTGGGTGATGAACCAAACCCTCTAAGTCATAAAGGTGGTTATTCTCCTTCGATCCATAGTCATTTGGAGTGAGTTTGGGTGAGAATAAAAGATATGGGTGAGTCTAACACTCCTTTTTACTCTATTTTTCTAGATTATGTATTTTAGAATATATCGTCTATTTTTGAATTCCTAAAACCCTTAATTTTATAGAATATTCTAATTTGGGGATTAGAATGGTGTTTGAGTTCAAATTAATGTATGTGTTTAGCCTACTAATCATATCTTAGCATGAGTTAGGTGGTCATTAATCCTTCTCCCATTGTCTTGATGTTTTAAATGTGTATGTGGTTGTACCAATGTGTTTCCTTGATGAGTTTCCTTATCGTTAGTTACAAAAAGTGATTTGGACCATAGATTTGGGTGTGAAACCCTTCACAGACTACGTCGGGTTCATTAATGATGTGACATTGAACCCAGGGCTACCCATGTGGTGTTCTAAACCCTTAAAATGGTAAAATAAGTTAGGAAATGACGAGACAATGAAATGTGAGAATAATGGGTTGTAAAGTATAATAGGGTATGTGGGATTGGTTAAAAAGGTAAATATGTTTGATTGTTTCATTGAACATGTGAAGTAACCAAAGTGCTTTTGATTTTTTTTTTAAATATGTTTTGGGGTTTGAACCGACCATGATTTTCAATTATAAAATTTATGTTTAATGTGAAGAATGTTTTTAAAGGATTTTTTGGACCAAAATGGTTTTAAAACATGTTTTATTAACTAATTTATAATAATGATTATTAATGGGAGTGTGCCTTCCCCCCCCCTCAACTTATTTAGAACATGCTTAATGAATTTTTTAATGGTTGAAAATGGAACTGAAATCCTTGGGGCATGTTTTAATTTTCAAAGATAAAGGTTCTTGTTTTAATGGGTGGTTTCAAATGATTTCAAATGAGTAATTTTAATGGAATTGATTTCCATGATGTAGTTAAAAGGTATTATGGGCCCTTATTAATTAAACAGATGTAATGGTAAGTGATATAGACCCCATAACATTTTTTTTCCATGTTAACCTAATTATTAATGAATTAAATAATGAATGTGAATAACTGAATATATACCATAAGGGGTTATTTGGAATGTTTTTAAAAGGGGTTAAATGGAATAAGGTGAATGTATCAAAAGACTTTTGAGTTAATTATTGAAATTTATACATGGGTTGAAGAATCTGAATTTTTGAATATTCTAAATGGGATAATGTATAAAAAGTGAAATGGGTTATAGGGGATATGTCAAGTAAATGGAAAATGTGTTAATGGGTAAGGCATAAAGTTGATTTATGTGTTAAATGAAATGTGAATTGTGAAATTTATGTGAAATATTTGTGATGTTTTTTAATTGTTAAATGTATAAATATTCATGTGAACATGGATTCGTAGTGTGGTTTATTGATTGAGAAACTATACTCATGGGTCAAGTTATATTGAGGCTCTAAACTCCACCCACAATGCAGAGGTTATGGATGGGGATGGGCCTCTATTCTATTAATGGTTTCATTCCACCTATACTATGGTTTTTAGGTGAAGATAATTTTTTTATTGTGATGTGTTTATCCCTATTGAGATAGGGACTTTAATTATTCCCCTTTTATATGGTAATTGACCAGATTAAGCTATATTGTAAATGACATATATGCCTAACTCATAGATCTTTTCTTAAAAAATAATTTAGTAATAAAGATATCAAAAGTGTTAAAATGAAAAAAATTATGAAATTGATTAATTGAATATTATAACTACTGGGTAGTGATTTTTTATGATTAGTAGAATCTCTTATGGTTAAAAGTGTCTGTAACCCCCTTATTCCTTAGCTTAGAATCCCAGTGTGTCCTGAGTTAGTTTTTTTGAATTGTTGAATCTAGATAACTTAATGGATAAAATGTATTTTAGTAAATTATTTCAATTATTTCCTTGTTACCTTATTTACTTAACACACTTTTTATCTATATACAATATTGTAAAAACTAGTAATTACTTCAGGAACCAGCGGTGGTGTCCTACTGAGTTGTACTCACACCGTTCTGAGGCTGCCATAGAACTTGGGTACCTAAGGATATGCTACTTGTTTTCACTTAGTAGTTCAGGATAGGGACCTGAAGTGTGGTTCATGTATTGGTTGTTTGGTTGTATCATGGGGTTTCTAGATCAGGTTGGGAATAGAGTCTAGGTTTGGGATCTTTTGGGTGGTTTTGGTTTTTTATATTTCTTGTTTTACATTTGGACATGTAGAATATTCATCATGTCAGGATAGCGTGTGACACTTGGTAACATATTGTCATGGTCACATGTTTTCCATTCATTTATTTTTGCTAGTTAATATATCTGTTGATATTATTTATGTTGTGTAATTACTCTGAAAAGCCAGTGTAGTCTCCCCAATATTTCTCCATATACCTGCACTTCTAGTCGACAACCTATGGTGTATGGGGAGGAACTCTTGAGATCACGTGATGAACCACATTGGGGCACAAGATAGTGTCCACTGGTAAGGGAACATTACAATATAGTTTGTGACATCTTCTTATCAATGACCTATAGTGTGATGGTAATTTAGTTTCATGAAACATTGATCTACTCAATGTGATGAACATGGGAGTCTCCTGAAGACATGAAAGGTCACAGACCATGACATAGAGCCATTAGGACCTGGTGTGCAGTGATGGTTTTTGATAGTTTTTTTTGAAATGGTTGTGTAAGGCACCATGATGGTAAATACTTCTAAATTTTAAATCATATTGAGGGCTTGTTTATGTTACATGAATAGGGATTTAAATATTTATGTTTGGATGATGTTGGATCATAGGTAGTGTAATTCTCATAGATCAATAATGAAAAATATCATATATTGTGGTGTGAACCACGGAAAATTATAGTGAATGGAACCATTTTGAGTAGTTTTCAATAAAAATAGGTAGTTTCATGTTTATGGGACCATCCTCGAGGCAGTTACAGTTTTTTAATGTCAATTAGGTATGAGCAACTGATCTAGAGGTAAGAAAAAGAGAAATCATCCAATTACTTCTACCAGCTGATATGGTTTTTTTATGGTAGCTGGTCCAACTGGTTTTTGAAAACTATTAAAAATAGGGTGACTGTTGAGGGATATAACCATGTGAAATCATTAAGAACTATTTTATTATGTATATTCGACTTATGAGGCTTTGTTGGATAGAAGAAACATGTCAAAATGAATGAATGGTGAGGCTTTGTATTATAAAGGGTCTCAAAAGTGATAATGTGTGTTATGATGAATCGGTTGGGTGATAATGGGCTATATTAGACCAATATATTCATCTAGAAATGGGTGATGTTGGTGGTTCTGGGAGTCTGGAATTACACTAGAGGTGGGGTGTCATGTGGAAATTAGTTGAAATAATCAACATCGTGAGTAACAATCTGACATGACATTTAATAATATGGTTGTTTTTGGGTATCATAACCCAAACACAACTAGTGTATGGTTTGGGAACCATTATTGTAAAGACTAAGTCTCATTTAGGACACCTCAGGGCACATAAAAATAATTTTTGGAATGTAAGAAGATTTATCAAGGAAGGTAAAGATCATATATGGATCGATGCTCCTAGCCCCTTGAGTTTGTGGTGGATGGATGCGTGTTCATTAAGATTTATCAAAGGTGGGACATCATCATGTTTGGAAACCTAGGAAGTGAATTTATTAATATAGGTATATTTTAAATTGTGAGAAAAATTGGTGATGGGGATTGGTGGTGTTTTGATATACAACTTAGGGATGATCTATTATAAGGTGTGGAGGTTGTAAAACATGAACCCTCCATAAAGGTATGAGTATTATAAAATTTTGATGAACCACATGTTGACCCCTTGGTTGGGAATGTTTTTAGGTATTTGAGTGGTCTTAGAGTCATTCAGAGGACTTTGAAGAAGTTGTGGCCTGTCTTAAAGGTGCCTTGGTGCCACTAGCTAGCCGGTGGCATGTTTAGGAGCCCTACAGGGCTACTGGACAACCTAACTAGTTGATGGGGTCCAAAACCTAAATAATGGCCCCCAGAACCATTTTATATAGTAGAACCCAATTAATTTCACAGGTTCCACCCCCATATACCTCACTCTAAATTTCTAATACCTTACACTCCAGTATTAGTCCCCACACAATTTTTCTTCCTTCCATTGTGTTTGGATGGATCTCCTTCATCTATGTATAGAACTGGTATTTTCTTATAGAGTTTGAGAGATTGAGGTAAGGATACTACTCAACATTTTTATTTTCATAATGTATTTCACTATTAGGAAATACCCCAACATGTTTTTCTAATACTCTATATTTTAAGGGATTTTGTCTTTTTCTTCATTTTCTCCCATTTAGCTCAAATAAAACGATATTATCAAACAAGTGGAATACCCTATGTTTATGGAATGTTATCCCTTTAATTTAACCCATATTCCAAACTTAAATACTAGTGTTGTGTTGTACTGTCATGATGGCCATGTCATGCATCAACCTAGATCAAATTTAATAAGTTCATTATGCATTGTCTTAGTTAAATTACCCTATTAAAGTGTGTTGAACTCAATGAAAAGGGAGATTCCAATTGAATACCATTATTTTGAAATTTGATCTTGAATAAGGAAATTTTAATTTCTTATCACTTCATATAATTGAAATTGATGTTAGGGAAACCACTTTTGCCTCTATTAGATTAACTTATTTCATTTAGAGGGTTGAATAAGAATTTAGGTTTGAATTGAAAATAATTGGAATAGAATTAAAAATCACGATGAGACTTCATAAATGAAATATGGAAATTTTTAATTGTTGTTTAATTGGTAAATATAAATTACACTTTAAAATAATTTTTCCATTATCTTTAAATAGATATCCATGACATTAATTATAAAGACCTTGACCCAAGTATCATAGAGATTGTTGCTAATATATTTTATCAGTACTAGATGTAAGAGATCATATCCCATATGAATGAATATTTCAGTAGTCATGGAGGACTAGATACACACATGATTTTCAAAAAACATTTGAAAACATAAAATAAAACATAGTAGTTTCTTCAGGGACATATTTATTCCCTCTTGAATATCCCTTTATATCCATATAAAAACATTTCATAGGATACTAGGGAAAGGAAATCTAATAATTTTATGATATCAGAATCTTAGAATGGGTATTCCTATAATGGAATCCAAATAAGGCATTAATAATATTTAATAAATAAATGATGATAAATAATGCTATATAGTTAATCTCATGAGGTAGAATATTTTCTATGGATGTCATAGAAAATCAAATAATCACATTGAATTCAATAACATATTTCATAATGATGGAATGTATAATGTCAAACATAAGAAATGTACTTTAGATACCTTGTTTAAAGACCTCCAAAAATATCATCAAGGCCTTACGCTAAGACATATATATAAATGATTAAGAACTTATCCAAAACCCAATCTTCATAATACATATTGATGAATCAATGGGGTATATTGCACTCCATCCTTTACGTATTAAGTCTAATTCATTGCTCATATCTAAGTGTTTAAACACAATCAATATAAGTATTAATTTTGAAAAACTAGTATATGTAAAATTAATACATTCCCAAATAAATAAACATAATCATAAACCATCTAAAGTAAAATAGAGAGTGGTATAAAAATAGTAAAACCCCGGTCAAATTTACTATAAACATTATAGAAAAAAAAATTATGGTATTATTATAGTATATACTTAGTATAGAATATGTAAAATAATGTTTCTTTGTTAACGAATAGAAATACCATTAAAATTTAATCAAAAACATTCTTGAGGAAAATACCCCTTTAACATTGAAAATAACATTTAAAAAAAAAATACAGAATATTAGGGTGAAAATTCATTGAAAATAAATGTATAAAATTATATAAGAAGATTGATAGTAATTAGTGGCTATAATGGAAAGTAATTTTATATATTCTATATAAGTTAAAATAACATTCCATTCACACTATTGTAAAAGTCAGAAATCACCTCATATAGAAAACATTATAAAGATTACATTCAAACCGTTTTTAAAAAAAATAAATATTGGATAAAATTTAGTTTAATAAATAATTTGGAAATTATTAAATCACAATTGAATATATTTTTAGAAAACATGGATATGGTAGGAAAAGGATTTTCCACCAAATAGAGAAATAATGTAAGCATTCCATAAAAACAGATTCTCAATAATTTAAATTAACAAAGAGTGGGAAATGATAATATTATATTAAAAATTCAGGAAAATAGAGGATATTAAAATGTATTGGGTTTAAAATAGAAATATCAAACAATTCTCCCGAAAGATACTTAAACATAAACAATCTCAAATGATGGTGAGATTGTGAAAAAAACTATTACATCAGGTTTGAATTCTTTAATATGAAAATGAAACTCCATTATAATAATTATATTATATATATATTATAGAACCATATTCAAACATATAATAAAAAATATGATTTACGAATAATCTTTTATCACTCATTTAATAAAATTTATTTGTTAAAATCACAGTTCTGTGTAATAACTTATTTGTTTTTCATGTATGTTTTGATTCAGTATTTATAGTTCTTGTAATTTTATCATGGTTCAATTATGTAAAAAATGTTATTAATGATATAAATATTGGATATATACAGTATATACAAATTTATATTCATCCCTAAAATCTATATATATATATATATAAATGAATGATATTGTTCATTGGGATGGTATGTCATACATACGCATGAACAATGTATTCATTTTTTTGAAGAATGCAATGAATGAAATTTAAATAATCATTAAAAATTATATAATAATTATCATATCATATATATCATACATATTTCTTAAATATAACCTTATTAACATCATAGTATAATGTAAATGAAAAAAATCGCATCGCTTCGTAGAGGTGGTAGTCCATAAATACGCACGAGCAACGTTATTGATTTCGAATAGATTTGAAGGTAAGAAGGTAGAAGTGATTTTATAATTACATAAGAATAATTATTTCATAAATATCATATATAAACAGAAAAAATCGTAATTCTCATTTATTAATATGGTTATGAAAAATGAATGGAATCACTATATGGGGATGGTATGTCAAACGTACACTTGAGTGATACTTTCACTTCCCCTTTAATGAGAAAGATGGTGGATCATTCTAGTTTTTTAATCAAGAAAAATTTAATTTATATTTATGACACTGATATTATAATTTAATGATTAATAACAAAGATTTATAGAAGTTAAAAAGATAAGTAAAAAAATAACTGGTAGGTTAAGGTGATTACCTTTTCATTGGAAAAAGTCAATTGGATATCCTCCTACGTGAAATATGTTTAGTCTTTTGGGATTACCATTACATATATAATGTGTATATTGATGTTTTTTAAGAGAAATGTGTATGTTTTAGTAGAGATATATGTTATATCCCTGACCCATAATCCACTAAAAGGTTCCTCGATCTAGGTCTTCGTATGACCTCAAGCGTGCCTCCCCACATGCAAGAGGTTGCTAACTAGTAGAAAGGGTCTAGATAAGTCATGTTGGGAGACTATACACTCTTTTACAGAATGACTTATAGTATATAACATATTTAAATATCATAAACAATATTCAATAACCAATAAACTTTCATAAACTAAGATCTCCCAAAACTGGGTACGAACCAAAGACAATAATAAACATGGTATGTAATGCTAATAGTTCCCCAATGTGCTGAAAAAATTAACCCAAAATCCAGAAAATAGCTAAAAACCCAAATGGGTCCTGAATTCTGGTATGGAACCTCATTTATTCATGTCCCATGCCTAACTAAACTCCCTAGAATAGGGATTTTTTTCCTTATCCTAACTCGCAACCATAAAATCTGCTCAGGTACCCAATGGCAGCCTGGGCAAGGTGTGAGTAATACTCAATAGTTCACCACCAACAGTATCTATAAAATATATTGTCTAAACAGATAGTGCATGAAAATACTAAATTATTGATAAGTAAATAAAATACAAGTTGGGTTCAATCATTAACAATCTTTACTTTATCACTTTCTATCACTATTACCAATTCCATCAATTATACAATATTTTTCATTTAGTTTATTTCTCACCTTATTTTCAATGGATTAGGCATATTCAATAAAAAATCATAAGGGGAATAAGACAAGTTCCCTAACATGCTATGGATAATCACAACATATACAACACACTCACCTTCAATCATCGTTCCAAGTGGCGCATTGAATGAAACCCTTAGGGTAATAGAACTCTACCCCCTTCCCTAATTCATTCATTGTGGGGTGAAGTATATAGCCTCAGTCTAACTCGACCCATGGGCATAAAGCCTCATGTCAATACCCCACTCTACTAAGCCATGTGGACATTCTTATTTATCTATTCACCGCACATATACCATATCACAACAAAACGTAACCCATACCAATATGAAACATAAACCATAAAAATTAACATGGGTGTTAATATTATTCCATAATACATTAACAAACTTATCATTTACATTAGATAGTCATTTCGCCCAATTCCGATTTTCTATGCCTATCTAGCTAGGCATATTCACTAGTTCCCCTAAATTAGACCACATAACATATTTCCCAATTCCCCAATGTTAATTCACTTAACCCATTCATAATTCCCCATGCATTAACCAACTAATTCATTTTAAGTACAATACACATTCCATAAATATGTTCATATTAATCCCATTTAGCCATTTTCTTGTCAAGACAAACAATCCATTATCCATTAACCCCCTATAGACACAAATTTCTATTTAACCATCTTAATAATGAAAATTAACCATTATAAATGTTTATCATGGGCTCTATTTAATAACGAGTCAATTTTTTACATACCATTTTTGTTAACTATGTTTGGGAAGGTCGGCGCAGCCCGTGGGTGGCTCTAAATTGGCCATGTTATCTTCTATGCATCCCACGTTTATCATGAGGGGATAAATTCTTCATTTAGAAATCCATTTATCCAAAACCCACTAAAATCACCAAGAAAATATCAAAGGAATTCAAGAAAACAAGATTATATGCACAAATCCTTATAAAAATGATGGGATATAACATGTAGACCACCTACCTCGAATCTGTTGATTAATGCACTCTTAATTGTAGCTTTATATCTTGATTCAATCATCCCTTCAAGCATAAAACTATATTCTTCTAGAAAATGAGAGTTTTAGGGCTCCAGAAGAAGATTTCCCAAGATACAAGCCCAAATCTGGAAAAGGGATGATGTGAGAGGATTAGACTCACCCGGATCTTCAATTTGTAACCAATCACTACGAAAAAAACACGCTTTTGCGATAGGCTATTTGCGACGGGAACTAATCATGTCGCAAATAGTCCATCCCATATGTTATTTTCAATGGGGGTTCATCCCGTCGCAAAAAGTAATGTGCGGTTTGGCGCGGGATGCGCGCCAAAGCGTGGGAAGGTTATTTGCGACGCGGGGATCCCCATGTCGCAAATAGTGTGTCGGTCAGAGGGTATTTGCGACGGGACCCTTCGCAAATACCAGCAATGGTAAATGAGTTTTTGCGATGGGATGTTGTCCTGTCGCAAAAGGTGTGTCGATAGGTCACTTTTTGTGACGGGACCCGCTGCAGATTCTCTTTTAACCACAGACATCAATTAATGTGGGCAAAGGTATTTGCGACGGGCCCCGTCGCAAAAAGAACCTTTTGTGATGGTAATCTCATCACAAATAGTCTCGTCACAACTAATCTAACCTATATACCCCCCACCTCCGTTTTTATTTCTCTTTCCCTTATTTCTCACTTCCTCTCTCTCTCTCTCTCTAAACTTTATTTTTAGAGTGAAAATTTCTCTGAGTTAGTTTTTTTTACGGAGAAGTTGTGAAGTCGCTTACATTAACAGGAGATCAAGTTTAAAGGTATTTATATTTTATTTAAATTATCATTTATTTCATTTTTATGTTAATTTTAATTATTGTGGGTTAGTTCTAATTAAAATAGATTTAAATTGTTTTGTTATGTGTATTTATTTCTAATAATAAATTGAAATTATTAATATTAATTCTTAAAAATTAATAGTAATTTATAATTATTAACCAAAATTAGTATTATCTATAAATAATTACTTGTAATTAGTAATTAGTAATTAGAAGTTGTAAATTGTAGTAATAAATAGAATAATTACTACTAAACCAGTATAATTCGTAATAAATATGAATAGTTAGTAATAAATATAAATAATTAGTAATAAATAAGAATAATTAGTAATAAATAGGAATAATTAGTAATAAATAGTAACAAATAGTAATAAATAGTAATAAATAGTAAAAATTAGGAATAAATAGTAATAATTCGGAATAATTAATAATAATTAGTAATAATTAGTAATAATTAATAATAAATAGTAATGATTAACAATAATTAGTAATAATTAGTAATAAATAGAAATAGATATGAATAAATAGGAATAAATAGGAATAAAAAGGAATAATTAGGAATAATTAAGAATAATTAGCAATAATTATCAATAAATAGCGATAATTAAAAATAATTAGTAAACAATTGTAATAATTAGGAATAACTATGAATAAAAATAAATAATTAAGAATAATTAGTAATAATTAGTAATAATTAGTAATAATTAGTAATAAATAGTAATAAGTAGTAATTATTTGTAATTATTAGTAATTATTAGTAATAATTAGGAATAATTAATAACAATTAGAAATAATGAGTAATAATTAGTAATAATTAGGAATAATTAGTAATATAGGAATAGTTAGTAGTAAATTGTAATAAATAGTAATATATAATAATAATAGATAGAAATAAATTGGAATAAATAGAAATAAATATGAATAAATATGAATAAATAGCAATAATTAGTAATAAATAGTTATAATTAGTAAGAATTAAGAATAATTTGGAATAATTAGCAATAATTAGTAACAAATAGTAATAATTATTAATAATTAGTAATAATTATGAATAATTAGTAATAATTAGTAATAATTATAAATAATTAGGAATAATTAGTAATAATTAGTAATAATTAGTAATAAATAGTAATATAGGAATAATTAGTTATAAATAGAAATAAATAGGAATAAGTAGGAATAAATTGAAATAAATATGAATAAATATGAATAATTAGGAATACTTAGGATTAATTAGGAATAATTAGAAATAATTAGGAATAATTAAGAATAAATTGGAATAATTAAGAATAATTCAGAATAGTTTGTAATAATTTGGAATAATTAGTAATATTTAGTAATAATTAGTAATAATTAGTAATAATTATGAATAATTATGAATGATTAGAAATAATTTGGAATAATTTGGAATAATTATTAACAATTAGTAATAATTTTTAAGAATTAGTAAGAATTAGTAAGAATTAGTATTAAATATGAATAAAAAAGAATAAATAGGAATAAATAGTAATAAATAGTAATAATTAGTAATAATTAGGAATAATTTATAATATTAATTAATAATTATTAATAATTAGTAATAATTAGTAATAATTAGGAATAATTAAGAATAATTACTTATAATTAGTAACAATTAGTAATAATTAGTAATAATTTGTAATAAATAGTAATAATTAGTAATAATTAGTAAAAATTAGTACTAATTAGGAATAATTAGTAATAAATAGTAATAATTAGTAATAATTAGTAATAAATAGTAACAATTAGTAATAATTAGTAACAATTAGTAAAAATTAGTAATTATTAGTAACAATTAGTAAAAATTAGTAACAATTAGTAAAAATAAGAAACAATTAGTAATAATTAGTAACAATTAATAAAAATTAGTGACAATTAGTAACAATTAGTAAAAAATAGAAACAATTAAGAAGAAAATAAATTGTAATAACTTGTAATAACTTGGCACAATTTCCAGTGGATTGACAATACTCCTTTGACTTGATGACTCTTCTCCTTTCAACTTTCACTAACTAAAAACATTATAAAAAGTATGCTTCTACATATGAATATCAAATCTTGAATGCACGAGTTTGAATATGCATTCATAGGACCACATTTTTTATAATGTGTTCAGGTGGTGACAGTAGCAAGAAGATGATTCATTGATGAAAAGGGGGCTCTTTTGTCTGATGGCTCATTTACTTGCAACTTTCTCACACATAAATCACAATGAAGAATCTCCTTGGAGGTACCCATATTCATTCTCATATGAACGAGAATGAATATGTGTACCTCTGAGCAGATTCTTCATTGTGATTTCTGTGTGAGAAAGTTCCAAGTAAATGAGGCGTCTGACAAAAGAGTATCCGTCAATCCACTAGAAATTGTGTCTCCCATAAGTAATGGTAATTATTTAGATGTATTTGTAATTATTTATCTTTTTTTCAGATAGTATTTTCATAATTTCAAATTATTCAAAAATAGTAATGATTTTATATTTTGTAAAAAAATATGGAACAAGGTAGTAGACAACAGTAATTATTAGATGATCACACTTGGATAAATCAGCGTAGAAATCCAAACGATTCTAGTTTAAATCTTGTATATATTAAGGGTGTTGAATCTTTTTTATCATTTGTATCATCAAAACAAGATTATATTTCAGAAGGTGCAATAAATTGTCCTTGTAAAAAATGTTCTCTGATAAAATTTGATACATTTTAAAAGGATGGGGGAACACTCTTATCGTTTGGTTTTCAACCAGATTATGTTTTTTGGTATCAACATGGTGAACGCAGTTCTAGGGAAGATACTAATAACTTGATTTGGGATCCATCACGGTTTCAAAATTTGGTACATGATGTTACAGGTCCATCAGTTCAAAAAACTAAAACTCAAGATGATATTGATTTGAATCCTAAGTTGGTACCATCAGAATTTTATGAGTTGTTGAGGTCTGATAAGGATGAATTATATCCTGGTTTTAAGATAAAAAATTAGAAGCAGTTTCAAAATTTATGGTTATTATGTCAGATAATGCAATGTCAAATAACAGTTTTGATCAGATATTTTTTGTTGTTAAAACAGTGTTACCTGAAGAAATTGTGTTTCCTGAAAATTACTATGAGAGAAAGAGGATAGATTGTAATCTGGGCCTTATTTATCAGAAGACTCATGCATGTCCAAATGATTGTATCTTATATTCTAGTGAAAATTATTTCTTGGATAGTTGTCCTACATGTGGACAATCGAGGTATAAAGAAGCTCAACCAGGGAAGTCTGGATCAATTCCAATAAAACATTTGAGATATTTCCCCCAAACACCTAGGTTGTAACATTTATTTATGTCTCAGAACACACCATCAATGATGTCATGGAAAAAAACCAATATATCAACTGATAAAAACTTGAATGATCCAACTGATGGTGATTCATGGAATCATTTTGACCGTCTGCATCCATCTTTTTCTTTAGAAGCCTGAAACCTGCAATTGGGTATTTCTACTGATGGTTTCTGTCCATTTGGTTTTTATGGTAGTAAGTATTCATGTTGGCATGTCTTTATTACTCTGTAAAAATTACCTCCATGGATGTTGATGAAGGAGACCTATATCTTTTTGACCTTATTAATCTTTTGATATCCAAAAAATAATGTTGACATTTATTTGAATCCATTGATTGATGAGTTAAATGCATTGTGAGTGATGTTGCAAGTACATATGATGTTTTGCGAAACAAAATTTCATATTAAAAGCTGCATTGATGTGGATGATTATTGACTTTCCGGAATATGTCATGTTATCTAGCTGGAGTATACATGGTCTGAAATCATTTTCTTAGTGTATGCAAGACAATAGTGCCTATATGATCGTCAATGAAAAAAACCTTGCTATTTTGATTGTCACCACAGATTTCATCCAACCGATCATCCTTTTCAGAGGAAAAAATCTCATTTCAAAAAACGTAAAATTGAATGGGATGATCCTCCAAAAATGATCTTTGGTACAAAGTTAAAACCAGCTGTATTTTTATTACCTCTCATCACATTTAGGACAATAGGAAACAAATATAAAATGCATGGCTTTGGGAACAGACATAATTGGATAAAACAAAGAATTTTTTGGGATCTTTCATATTGGTCTGATTTTTTAGTCCACCGCATGTTGGATGTCATGCATATTGAGAAGAACTGTTTTGATAATTTATTTCATACAGTTTTGAATACACAAGGTAAGGCCAATGATACTGTAAAGGCATGATTCGATCTTGCCCAAATTTGCAGGCGACCAAAACTTAAACTGTTAGAAAATGTCAGGTCACTGAGGTTAATGAAGCCAAAAGCAGCTTATACATTGTCCAAAGATATTCAATTGATATTTTGTTAGTGGATTATAGATTTGAGACTTCTATATGGCTATTCTTCTAATTTGGGAAAATGTGTTAAGAATGGTTTTATTACTAGATTAAAAAGTCATGATTGTCATGTTATAATGGAAAGACTTATGCCGATTGGATTTATAGGTTTGTTGAATTCTCTGATTTGGTATACGATAACAGACATACCATATTTTTTTGAGACATTTGTGCAGTGAAAAAAAACTATGATGCTCTATGAAAACTAGAAAAATATGTTGTTGTAATTATATGTAAACTGGAAAACAACATTCCGCATGTTTTATTTGACTTAATGGGATATTTGATATTAAATTTTCCACATGAATCTAAATGTGGAGTTCCAATAAAGATTTGATGGATGTACCTATTCGAGAGATTCATGCAGAAAGTAAATAAAAAATTTTGTAACGAAGCATCAATGGAAGGATCAATTGTTGAAGCTTATTTGCAAGATAAAATTTCTTTTTTCTACTCTCATTATTTTGAATCTCAATATCCCTCAAGACACAATTGCATATAACGAAACGAGGTGAATGTTAATGATGAAAAGGACAAACAACGGTCATTTTTTAATCATCCAAATCCTGGTTTTGGTGGAGTTCATGAATGAGGTCTTTAAGATGATGAACATCACAAAGATCATACATATGTTCTGATCAACTATGAAGAAAATACATCATTTGTACTGTGAGTGCTTCAATCACTTATTCTATAATTTATGTTACAGTTTGTAAATTTATTTTATTCGTAGGTTATATGATAATCATATCAAGAAACAACTTCCACGAATTACAACATCTTCTCTTGAATAATGCAGACAAAAAAATTATCAATGGTTTCAAAAACTGGTAACATAAATTATTGATGGTTTAATATCAATTTTATTTATTATTTATCATATTTATAATTTTTTTACAAATTTTAGGTGTCTCAACATGCTGATAAAATTGATAAGAGACTATGTATATTGAGTAACCCATCATCCAAAATGGTTAAATCTTATAATGATTATGTGGTGAATGGTTTTCTATTTCATACACATGCATATGGGGAATCAAAAAAACAATGAAAAGTGGTGTTTTCTTGAGAGGATCACATCACAGAGAAACTGAAGTTAACTTTTAAGGAATTATGGATATAATTTTTGAGTTGTGTTATCTAGGACATAATTACATAACAATGTTTAAATATTGGTGTTTGGATACTGAGAGAGGCTTGTGTGTTCATCTGACTCATGGGATCATCCATATTAAATATAAAAGTCTACTTGCAGTAAATGAACCATTTTTACTGGCTCAACAGGCATATAAAATTTATTACGCAAAGCACTGTGCTACTTCAAGAGACTTGAGTGATTGATGGAGCATAATAAAAATGAAATTTTGGAAAAATTAGTTTACTAAAACTGAATGTGGTTCCGCTGAAGTGGAAGTAATTCAAATTTTTCAAGAGACTACTCAAAATCCTTCTTTTTTCACAAAGAGACGTGAATATCGATGATGACACCCCACAATTAAGGATCAATGATGAAAAATATGTTAATGATGTTAGAAATGAAATTAAAATGATAAGAGATGATTAACCGGAAACTCATATGGATATTGATGATGAGGAGGAGGAAGATGAAGACATTGACTTTGATAGCTATAGAGATGAGGATGGAGATAGATATTGACACAGTTAAATGCTGGTCATAATCATAATCAATATATATATATATAATAGTTATTTTCAATTATCTGCTAACAACAATCATTTTTTTTCATATGGATCCTAATCTATTTTATGAGTTGGAGGAGGCTGATCTACCTTTAGATGAGGTGGATTGTGGACCATCTGACCCTCAGCCTACTAACGGTTCAGGGGGTATGTGGAGGGGGTGTGTTCTTGCGTGACTAATGATTCCTGACCCTATCCCCGAGCGACGTCCACATCTTGGCTTCGATCCACACACACGGAGGTATGGTAACCTGTATATTTTAGTTAGCTTTCATTTATTTATTTATATATATACTAATTTTTTGATTATATATTCATTCTTCACAGTTTTTTGCATGTAGTTGTTAGACAATGGAGCGCTATCTTGCACAATTATATTTCTCAGCTATGAATCACATGGGAACAAATTCCCATTGATGTGCGAAGAGACATGTTCGATCATTGGATGGTATGTAAATAAATATTATTTATTTGGAAATTTTTATTTCTAATAACTTGATATTATAAATTATTTTTAGGGTTTATGGTATCTCATCGATGATAGCATGTGTGAAGTTATCCATGTGGCATGGCAGGTGACTATGCGTGATCGTTTCTGTCAGTTTTTGCACAATTTTAGAACAACTATTAAGAAAGAAGGAGTGACAGAATTTGATGAGTTGTGTACAAACCACTGACCAGAGTATATTTCATCTCATGTTTGGGATGAATTTTGTTTACACTGGTTGGGTGGTGTATTTCATAGGAGATATTCAGTGGGAGGGCGGAACCAGGGGATACAAGAGGTGACACATCGAGCTGGTAGTTGTACATTTAGTATGCATAGAGAGCATCTGGTAAGTATATTTTTTAAATATTTTATATAACATTAAATATAAACAGTTTATTTTATATTTATGTACACTGTCGTGAATCCCAATATTATGGAGTTTGACGTTTATCAGAGGATGTACAGTGATCCACCCACTAGAGAGATTAGAGGTGATCGCAAGCATTAGATTTTGGTTAGTATTATTTTTTTCAATATGAAAATTAACTGAATATAATATTTTCACCATTTTAATTTAAAACTAGAATTTAAGAAGTCATATGAGGCTGCGACCTCTCAGAAACAGGCTGAGAGTCCATATGAGATGACTGAGTAGACCAGTGCCCACCATTTTGATGAGGCGACATGGATGCAGGCGACTCAGTATGGTGTTGAGAAGGGCCGAGTAGTTGGTATCGGCTCTCATTTGACTCCAGGTACTTATTCTGGTACTGCTGCAATGTCAGCGTTGAGCTCGAGAGGAGATCATGGAGAGGGCTCATCTTCTGAGTCATAGTATTAAAAGCAGTTGCAAACTCATTTTGATCATATAGAGAGTTTGCAGAAGCATCATGAAGAGATGCGTCAGTAGCAGAAGCTGCAGCAGTAGCAGCATGAGGAGGAGATGCATCGATGAAAGAAGCAGCAGCAGCAGCAACAGCATCACGAGCAGATGGAGTATATGCGGCGTCTGACTCGTATTTTATGGATGGAGTTTCCTCCACCATCTTCTATAGCTCCTCCACCTCCTCCAGAAGACGACCCCCCAGTGATTTTTTTATGTTAAAAAATTGGAATTAAATATTTATTGTAATATAAACTATTTACAGTTTCTGTCTTTTATATTGGTTCACAATATTACATAATTTAATTTTGTTTTATTTTTAATATTTTTTTATTTATAATTAGTATTATATTATTTAATATTTTTTTTACTAATAATAATAATTTTTTATTATTTTTTTATATTTTTTTGTAAATATTGAGCATTGTAATAATTTTTTATTATTATTATTTTAATATAATTAATATTAATTTTTTATTAATCATAATTTTATTAAGTATATTTTCTTACTATTATATTTTTTAATGTGTTTTTATTTTACTAATAATAATATTTTTTTTAATAAAATTAATATAATTTATTCATTAATCATAATTTTATTAAATATTTTTTTATTATGTTTAGTATTTGAAATAGGGCCTTTTGCAATGGGCTCCCGTCACAAATAATTTAAATATAATTTTTTATTAATAGTATTTGCAACGGGATAATGGGTCTGTTGTAATTGTTATTTGAGACGGGCCTGCCACAAAAGGTTTTTATATATATAATGTATATAATCGGAGGCTTATTTGTGACGTCATTTTCTGTAAAGGGCTATTTGTGATGGTTCCCCATCACTGAAGCCTATTTGTGATGGGATACCGTCACAAATAGACAGTCCCAAATACATCTAATTCAAGTAGTGAATGGATCTTCAAATTGCCTATAAATGGAATAGATTGATACTTGGGAGCTTTTGAGTTTCTTGGTTCATCACTAGGGATAGAGGTAGGATAAATGGGTGTGTGATAGGGTGATACATAAAAATCCTATGATGGAAGAATTTTAATTTTTCCAACAATTAAAGGGGTGCACAGTTTACCCACCTGATATTCTAAACTGTATGTAAACCATGGGTAAGACACTGTCTAGAGGGATGTGGGTGACACAAATACCTTGGAAGGATAAAAGGATTGAAAAACTATGTTCCAACCGTGTGATATACCACAGTCCAAAATTGCATGACTTGGTCTCCCACCTTACAGAGTATACTCAAATGCGCACCTTTCAAAGGTTGGCCCAGTTTTTCTTTCTTTCATGTACTGAACCACCAAAACACCCTCAAGACCCCTCAAACTCCCATGAAACACTTTATTAACCAAAAAAAGATTTAAACTATAATTTAAACAATTACACACATCTATTAATTTAGATATATTATACCCTCCCCACCTTATAATAGCTCATCCTAGAGCCATATTCCATAGAATCAATGATCATCTGAAGCAAAGAGATTGGGACAGTAGGAAAATATATCCAATTCTCATTCCAATGTTTCTTCATGAACATCCCCATGATACCACATATCATGAATCAAACCAACAACTTTTTCCCCACATGGCTTTCTCACTATAATCCACAATACGAACCAGATTCCCTCAAAGGATGCATCAGCCTCAAGCTCAACATCCTAAACATTGACCACATGAGATGGGTTTGGGTGATACTGCCAAAATTGTGAAACAAGAAAAACATTGTACATTACACTATACCATTTTAGAATTTTCAATTTGTAATCCACTGGTCCAATCCTCTCCATAATCTCAGACGTCCCCACATAACTGGGTGCCAACTTACCCTTCTTTTGAATCTTCTGGTGACCCAACCTTTGTGGCACCTGAAGGAACACACTATCACCCACTATAAACACATGTGGTCTACAATGTTAATCTGTATATGAATTTTGCCTACACTAATCTATTTCCATGCCATTATGAAACAATTAAACCTTTTTTGAAATATCCTATATGATACTCAATCTTAAAAACATTAATTACCCTACATTTAATGAACATAATGGAGATTTATATGGCCTCCAATAGAGAACCTCAAGTGGTTCCATATGAACCAAATACTTATAAATATTATTGTAGGAAAACTCAACAACTGATAGGTGTTTTCTCCATGATCCAAAAAAATCTAGGAGGTATGTTCTCAAAATGTCATCTAAAACCTGGATCACACGCTCTAACTTCCCTTCAATCTACGAGAGAAAATCCATATTCAAAATCACCTAGGTAAAAAGAGCCTTCTATAATCCCTACCAGAAGTATGATGTGAAGTGTGGATTGTGATCTAAAACAATAGACCATGGTACACCATGAAACTGCACTATCTATCTAATATACAACTCACCCAACTGATCAATGGTAAAGGTCTCTTGGATTGGTAAAAATGATCCAACTTAGTCAACTAATCTACAACAACCCAGATTGAATCATTCGTCCATGTTATCCTTAGAATACCCACTATAGATTCCATCGTTACATCATCCCACTTCTACTATAGAATGGGAAATGGTTGTAATAGAACACCTTGGATTTGATTCTTATCTGTCACCTATGGATAGGTAAGGTAACATGTGACTAAAAACATAACATTTTTTCATTCCAGGCCACCAATACTACCTATAAAGATCAAGATACATCTTTGTAAAACCAGGATGCACTTCACACTTCAATTCCTGGAATTCGTGCATAGACTCTTCTTGTATACACACTTTCACAGCCACATGTACACAAACATTGACAATCCCATCATCATCAGCATCCCAACTAGATGGTGACTCCCCATCTTTAAGACCTTCCTACATTGCTAAAAACTATATATCCTCAAGATAAATCTCCTTGACCCATCCTAAATGCATGGGCTCAAATGATATGGATGAAAGGGTCATCTATTTGTTCCCATCCTACACCTCTAAGCGATTCTTAGAAAACAAGGCCATCATTTTACAATCACAGTTGGATTCCTAAGCCACTTGATTCTAAGACTTTAAGTTAATGTTATCCACAAAATTATTCCCCTTTTGGTGCGTAAACAAACTCGATGTTAAAAAACAAAATTTATTCAACACATACTGACATATGAAGGTTTAAATCAGGATAAGATAAGAAGTAATTAATAATTTTATGATAGGTAAACACCATTAACCACTCTCCCAAAAAGTAATGAATCCAACACAATAAGGAATGATCTACATCAAGCAACATGAGATCATGAGTAGGTTAATTTCATCCTTAAGGCCTCAAATATCATGAAACATATGCTACAACCCGGTCATCCTAGATCAACACTAACCTATGTCCAATACCATATGCATCACAAACCAATGTTTACCGCTTACCTAGCTTGGGAAGGATAAGGATTGGTGCGGTCATCAACCACTTATTCAACTCTTGGAAAGAATTATCACATGCCTCAAACCACTCTAAACTAATACCCTTCTAGGTTAGGCTTGAAATTAAATCCTCCATATGAGATAAATCCTTGATAAATATTTGGTAATAACATACCAATCCCAGAAAACTTTGGAAAATAGATTCACTCTTGGTATTTTCCTAACATATAAATGCTTTCACCTTCTCAGGATCCAAAGAAAACCATCGTCTGAAATGATGTGACCCATGAAATGAAATTCACTAATCCAAAAATGAAATTTCAATAGGTTGTTGTAAATCTTATTCTCTCTTTGTGTACATAGGATGATGTCATGATGGTTTTCATGATCTTCATGAGTTTTAAAGTACACCCAAATTTCATCACAAAGACAACAACAAACTGAGCTAGATTACGGTGAAAGATTCAGTTCATTAAGTCCATGAACACTACCAGAACATTGGTTAACCCGAATGGCATCACCACATACTCTTACAAACCATACCCCTATTGAAAAAAGCATATGTTACATTATAAGGACTCACCCTCAGGTTATGATACCTATACCTTGGATTAATCTTACAGAACACTGAAGAATCTCTGATTTGATAACATTGATCCTTGACTCATGTAAGAGGGTATCAGTTTTTAACTATCATCTCATTCATCTTTCTATAATCCATATATAAACTCAATAATCTATCAATATTTTTTGAACAAAACACGAGAAATACTCAAGGTGATGTTATAAGATGAATGAACCCCTTCATCTTCAAATCTTTTAGATGAACCTTAAGTTCCTAGAGTTGTGACGACACCATTTGATATGGAGAAATGGAAACTAGATCCTCCCCCGACAGAAACTCAAATGTAAACTCAAAATCTCTCTTAGTTTGTATCCCTATGTTGTCCTCAGGAAACACAACCTGAAATTTATCCACTATGGGAGGGAAGAACGACAACTCTACTCCCCCATCATCAAGAATAATAGAATCCACTTATTCTATGAGTCCACCCAACTACTGACAAACTGAACCTGCATGGCCTAATCGAACATCCCAATTTCCCCGATATAAATAAGTGTCTCCCTCAAGAGACATGAAAATTACCCTATTATTGTAACAATTGATGTGGGCCTGGTACAACACCAACCAATCCATACCCAGAATTAGGTCAAAACCAAACATCTCAAGGATGAACAAGTCCCATAGAATCATATTCCCACCAACCACTATAACACAACCTTTACATTTCCTAGTACCCTCATCTCACACCCTCAATAGGGTATCAACTAGAATAACCCCACTCACACATTCCACTGGTAGGTACAAAACACCTTCAAACAGAGTAGAGATAAAGGGGTGTGTGGTGCCTCTGTCTAATGAAGCACTAGTACGCATGGAATCTACAAGAATCATACCTCAAACTGTATATGGTCTAGAATCACCACCTCATAGAGTATACTGAACTATGTGAAGCTAACCTTACCCTCTACCCTAGTCCTTGATCTATATACCTAGCATTGCACTGCCCTTCTAGTATGAACAATCTCAACCTAGAGTGTCATGTCCACCACCGCTATCGGTATAGCCTGTTGAACACCATCTGCATGCTTGATACGGGGTAACTGAACCCCTTACTACACTTGGAATCTTCTTTTAACTTCCATTCATTCCTAGCTATCAAGGGTTCCTACACAACCTATGTATATTCCCCATTCTACCACATGACTGAAACTCAACTGGTGGTCGGGGACACTAACCAAGAAAGTTACCTAGCCTATAACACTAACAAAAAACACTTTATCTCCACTATAAGAGGCTAATCCTATCTTTTGACTAACCTATACACTTAAACCCTAATGGAAACTTCCAAAACAATGCTTTCAGACCATAGAATCTGCAGCACTCTTCTATTTAGATGATACCACAATTTTACTACCTAAAGCTTCCTTCAGGTTTCCTTATAAGATAAGGGCCTAATCCACTACCAAAAGCTTCCTTTAGGTTCCCGACCCGGGTGTGTACCTATCATGATGAATGCCACCTATATTCCTAATTTCCTAAAATGATACATGTATGAAAAATCCCATGAAATTCTAGTCATGTGCTAAATATCATAAAACTATCACACCACACAACAAGGGTGTCACTTAATGGTGAAATGTCATCAATTGTAACAACATGAAACTAGAACAACATTTTCTACCCTGGGTGAATTGGGTTCTTCCCTCGTACATGGGTTAGCAACCCCTAGGCACAAACTCATTACCAAGGCCCGAAACATCATGTTCTCCTTTATACCACCCCAAATAATAATAACATAGAAAATAATTGATCTAATACAACCTTTTAATGTCCCTAACCTGGAAGCCACTAAATGGTGCCCCAACCCGGGTTGCCACATGACCTCAGGCATGCCTCCTCGTACGCCAGAGGTTTCCAACTAGTATCAAGGGTCTAGTTAAGACACATCGGGATACTATAACTTCTTTAATAGAGTGAGTTGCAGCAAATAAAAAATATGGATAGTAAAAAAAATGAAATAATCGATAAACAAGCATAACCTAACATCTCCAAAAAAAATGGGTACAAATTGCAACCAACAATATACATGGTATGTCATGCTAACAGTGCACTAATGTGCTGGAAAAATATACTAAAAATAAAGACAACAAATAAAACCCAAATAGTTCCTGACGCCATGTATGGAACCTCATCCAGGCATGTCCCATGAACAACTCAACTCCCTTACATAGGGATTTTTCCCTTGTCCTGACCTGCAACCATGAAATCTACTCAGGTACCCAATAGAGGCCTGGCCAGGATGTGAGTAAAACTCAGTAGGCCACCACTAATGGTTTCTAAACAATATCTAATCAAAATAGATAGTGCATGAAAATACTAAATGAATTACAAGTAAACAAAAGACATATTGGGTTCTCTAGTTAACACTATCTACATTAGCCATTACTATCCTTATTACCAATTCCATCAATTGTACTGTATTCATCATTTGGATCATTTATCACCACATATTCAATGGATTAGGTATATTCAATGAAAACAAATCATAAGGGAAATAATACAAGTTCCCTAACTCTCTAGGGATAATCACATCACAACATTTATAACACACTTACCATGAAGGCTCAATATAGGTGGTGTCATCAAATGCAAGCATTAAAGGAAGTAGACTTCATCCCCTTCCCTAATCCATGCATTGTGGGTTGGATTTTAGAGCCTTAGCCTAACTCTTCCCATGGGTGTAGAACCTCATGTCAATACCCCACTCTACCGAGCCATGTGGAAATTATAATTTATCAATTCACCACAGATATACCATATCACAACCAAACATAACCCATACCAATATCAAAAAAACCATAATAATAAACACGAGAGTTAGCATATTACATTACCCATTATCACACATACCATTTACATTGAAGAGTCATTTAGAACAATTCCCATTTTTATACCTAACTCACTAATAATATTCACTAGTTTCCCTATATTAACCCACTTAACATATTCCACAATTCTACCATGTTAATTCATTTATCTCTTTCATCATTCTCCATGAAATAACCCATTTATTATTTCTGATTACAATAGACATTCCATAGACATGTTCATATAAATACCATTTAACAATTTTCATGTCTAGCCAAACAATCTCTTAGCCATTATCCACATCTAGACGCAAGTTTCCATTTTCCCTTCTTAATCAAAAAATTAACCATTGTACATGATAATCATGTGATCTATTTAATCACAATTCAATTTTATATTTAAAATTTCTGTTAACCATGATTAGGAAGCTCATCACACCCCATGGGTGGCCCTAAATTTGTCAAGTCATCCTCCATTCATCCCATAAAGATCATGAAGGGATTAATTCATCATTTAGACACCCATTTTAAAAAAAACACTAACAAAACAACGAACACATCACAAGGAAAAAAGAACATAGTTTTATATTCACAAATACTCATAAAAACTATGGGATATAACATCTATACCATCTACCATAAATCTGTTGATGAATGCACACATAATCATAACCTTAGATCCATATTCAAGAACCCCTTGAAGATTCAACATTGATTCCACCAGAAAAGAGAGTTTTTGGGAATTGGAAGAAGATTTCCCAAGATACAAGCCCTAATCCTGAAAATGGAAGAGAGGAGAGGATTAGACTCATCCGGATCTTCGATTCACAACCAACGGGGATCCAAATTGCCTAACAATGAGGGAGACCGATCCTTCAGAGATTTTCATGGGATTGGTTTATCACTAGGGATAATGGTAGGAGAAATGGGGAAAATAAGGTTAGACTTAAAAATACTAAGATATAATAATTGTAATTTTTTTAACTTTTAAAGAGGCATACGGTTTACCTGCATGGTTTTATAAACTGTGCGCAGACTGCGTGCATGCCACTATCTATGGGGATTTGGGAAGTTTGGTTAATTGGGAAGGAAACATGGTTTTAAAAACAATGCACCAACTGCGCGATATGCCACTATCAAAAAGTGAATAGCATGGCCTTCCACCATGCATGGTTTACTCAACCTTGTGATTGTTGTGCGCCAGCCGTGCACCTTGCACAGGTTGGCCTAGTCTTGCTTTCATTCATGTCCTAAACACTCGGAACACCCCTAAGTCCCCTCAAACTCTTTAGAAACACCTCATTAACCAAAATTAATATATTTCAACCAAAATTTAAACAATTAAAAACTACTATGATGTTTCGGATCTTACAATATAAGGCTAAATTTTGTGTAAAGATGATAAAGAAGAGTGTCCTTTTATAATAGAGTATAGGGAAATTCTTGGAATTTGATAAAGTATTAAATTAATATAAATTATATTTCACGACCAAATGGATCCATATTGATATAATTAGAATATAATATGATTATAAGTTGAAATATTCTCATCCAATAAAATTTTGACAACTTTTGGGTCTGCTTTCACCCTTATCTTTTAGTTTTAACCCCATACTAACCCATTTGACACTATAGAAAAACAGGCTTTTATGACGGGCTATTTGCGACGAGAATTAATCATGTCGCAAATAGTCCATCCGAGAGGTTATTTGCGACAGTTATTGGGGTCCTATCGTAAAAAGTAATGCGCAGTTTGGTGCAGGATGCACGCCAAAGCACGGGATGGTTTTTTGTGAAGGGGGATACCCCGTCTTAAATAGTGTGTCAGTTAGAGGGTATTTGTGACGGGTCCCATCGCAAATAACGGCGGTGGAAAATGGGTTTTTGGGATGGGATGTTGTCCTGTTGCAAAAGGTGTGTCGGCAGGTCACTTTTTGCGATGGGCCCCGTCGCAAATACCCTTTTAACATCCAACAGCAATTAATGCGAGCAAAGTTATATCCGATGGGTCAGGTCGCAAAAAGTACCTTTTACGACGGGATTACCAACACAAATAGTCCCATCGCAACTAATCTAACCTATATATACCCCCTCCGTTTTTCTTTCTCTTCCCCTCATTTCTCATGTTCTCTCTCTCTAAACTCTATTTTTACAGTGAAAATTTCTCTCAGTTGGTTTTTTACGGAGAAGTTGTGAGGTCGCTTATATCAATAGAAGAACAAGTTTACAAATATTTATATTTTATTTAATTTAATATTTATTCCATTTTTTATGTTAATTTTAATTATTGTTGATTAGTTGTAGTTAAATTAGATTTAAATTGTTTTGTTATCTGTATTTATTTGTAATAATAAATTGATATTATTAATACTAATTTTTAATATTTTGTAATAATTAAAAATTAGTAATAATTGATAATTATGAACGAAAATTAGTATTGTCTATAAATAATTACTTGTATTTAATAATTAGTAATTATTAGTTGTAAATTGTAGCTATTAATATCAATTAACGCAAATTAGTAATAGTTATGTTTAATTAGTAATAGTTATGTTGAATAAGTAATAATTACGGGTAACTAGTAATAAAGAGAAATAATTAGTAATAAATAGAAATAGTTAGTAATAAATAGAATAATTACTAATAAATATGTATAATTAGTAATAAATATGAATAATTAGTAATAAATATGAATAATTAGTAATAAATAAGAATAATTAGTAATAAATAGAAATAATTTGTAATAAATAGTAATAAATAGTAATAATTAGTAATAATTAGTTATAATCAGGTATAAATATGAATTATTAGTAATAATTAAGAATAATTAAGAATAATTAGTAATAATTAGTAATAATCAAGTATAAATATGAATCATTAGTAATAATTAAGAATAATTAAGAATAATTAGTAATAATTAGTAATAAATAGTAATAAAAAGTAATAATTAGTAATAATTAGTAATAATTAGTAATAATTAGTAATAATTAGTAATAAATATGAATAACTAAGAATAAATAGGAATAAATATGAATAAATATGAATAAATAGGAATAAATAGGAATAATTATGAATAATTAGGAATAATTAAGAATAATTAGTAATAATTAGTAATAATTTGTAATAATTAGGAATAATTAGTAATAAATAGCAATAAATAGCAATAATTAGGCATAATTAGTAATAATTAGTAATAATTAGGAATAACTATGAATAAATATGAATAATTAGTAATAAATATGAATAATGAGTAATAATTAGTAATAATTAGTAATAATTTGTAATAATTAGTAATAATTAGTAATAAATATTAATAAAGAGTAATAATTAGTAATACTTAGTAATAATTAAGAATAATTAGTAATAATTAGGAATAATTAGTAATACTTGGTAATAATTCGGAATAATTATGAATAATTAGTAATAATTAGTAAAAATTAGTAATAAATAGTAATATAGGAATAATTAATAATAAATAGAAATAACTAGAAATAAATATTAATTAATAGTAACAAATAGGGATAAATAGGAATAAATAGTAATAAATAGATTTAATTAGTAATAATTAGTAATAATTAGTAATAAATAGAAATAATTAGTAATATGTAGGAATAATTAGGAATAATTAGTATTAATTATGAATAATTAGGAATAATTAGTAATAATTAATAATAATTATTAATAAATAGTAATAAATAGTAATAAATAGTAATAATTATTAATAATTAGGAAAAATTAGGAATAACTAGTAATAATTAATAATAAATAGTAATAAATAGTAATATAAGAATAATTAGAAATAAATAGTAAGAAATAGTAAAAAATATAAATAAATAGGAATAAATAGGGATAAATAGGAATAATTACTAATAAATATGAATAATTAGGAATAATTTGGAATAATTTGGAATAATTAGAAATAATTAAGAATAATTAGTAAAAATTAGGAATAATTAGGAATATTTATGAATAATTAAGAATAATTAGGAATAATTAGTATTAATTAGTATTAATTAGTAATAATTAGTAATAATTAGTATCAATTAGTAGTAATTAGTAATAATTAGGAATAATGATGAATAATTATAAATAATTAAGAATAATTAGTAATAATTAGTAATAAGTAGTAATAATTATTAACAGTTAGTATTAATTAGTAAGAATTAGTAATAAATAGTAACAAACAGCAATAAATAGGAATAAAAAGGAATAAATGGTAATAAATGGGAATAATTAGGAAAAATTAGTAATAATTAGTAATAATTATGAATAATTACGAATAATTATTAATAATTAGTAATAATTATGAATAATTTGGAATAATTTGGAATAATTAGGAATAATTAGGAATAATTATGAATGATTAGAAATAATTAGTAATAATTAGTAATAATTAGGAATGATTAAGAATAATTAGGAATAATTAGAAATAATTCAGAATAATTGGGAATAATTATTAATAAATAGTAATAAATACAAATAATTAGTAAGAATTAGTAATAATTAGTAATAAATAGTAATAGTTAGTAATAATTAGTAACAATTAGTAACAATAAGTAGCAATTAGTTACAATTAGTAATGATTAGTAACACTTAGTAACAATTAGTGACATTTAGTAACCATTAGTAACAATTAGTAACAATTAGTAATAAATATGAACAATTAGGAAGAAAATCAATTATAATAATTTGTAATAACATGTAATAACTTGGAACAATTTCCAGTGGATTAACAACACTTCTTTTAGTCGAGGACTATTCTCCGTTCAACTTTCACCAACTCAAAACATTATGAATAGTATTCTTCTGCGTATGCATATCCAATATCGTATACACGAGTTTGAATATTCATTTATAGGACCACATTTTTCATAATGGGTTCATGTGGTGACAGTTTTAGGAAGATGACTCATCGACGAAAAGGGGGAACTATTGTCTGACATCTCGTTTACTTGAAACTTTCTCACACAAAAATCAAAATGAAGAATCTGCTTGGAGGTAGAAATATTCATTCTCATATGCATGAGAATAAATATGCGTACCTCCGTACAGATTCTTCATTGTGATTTCTCTGTGTGAAAGTTTCAAATAAATGAGTCGTTGGGAGAAAGAGTAGTCGTCAATCCAGTAGAAATTGTATCGCCCATAAGTAATAGTGATTATTAATAAGTATTTGTAATTATTTATCTTTTTTTTCAGATAGTATTTTTATAATTTCAAAATATTCAAAAATTGTATTGATTTTATATTTTGTAGAAAAATATGGAACAAAGAAGTCAAAACAATCATTATTAAATGATCACACCTGGATAATTCAATATAGAAATCCAAACGGTTCTGGATTAAATCCTGTATATATTGATGGTGTTGAAGCTTTCTTATCATTTTCATCATCAAATCTATTATAAGTTTTATAAGGTATAATAAATTGTCCTTGTAAAAAATGTGCTCCGAGAACATTTGACACATTTGAAAAGGTTGGGGGGCATCTCTTGAGGTTTGGTTTTCAACCAGATTATGTATTTTGGTATCAACATGGTGAATGAAGTTCTAGAGAAGATACTAATAACTTGATTCTAGATCCATCACGGTTTCAAAATTTAGTATATGATTTTTCAGGTCCATATGTTCAACAAAATGAAACTCAAAATGATATTAATTTAACTCCTATGTCAGCACCATCCAAATTTTATGAGTTGTTGGGGTCTGTTGAGGATTCATTATATCCTAGATGCAAGATAATAAAATTAGAAGCTGTAGAAAAATTTATGAATATTAAATTAGATAATTAAATGTCAAAAAACACTTTTGATTATATATTTTCTTTGGTTAAAACATTATTACCTAAAGGAAATATGTTTCCTCTAAATTACTATGAGAGAAAGAGGCTGGTTCGTTATCTGGGCCTTATTTATCAAAATATTCATGCATGTCCAAATGATTTCATCTTATATTTTGGTGAAAATTATTCATCGGATAATTGTCCCACATTTAGACAATCGAGGTATAAAGAAGCTCATCCTAGGAAGTCTGATTCAATTCCAGTAAAACAGTTGAGATATTTCCCCCTTATACAGAGGTTGTAGAAATTATTTATGTCTCAGAACATAGTGTCAATGATATCATGGTACAAAACTAGGATTTCATCTGATAAAAGCTTGAATCATCCTTCTGATGGTGATTTATGGAAACATTTTGACCATCTACATCCATCTTTTTCTTTAGAATCCAGAAATGTGCTATTGGGTCTTTCTACTGACTGTTTCTGTCAGTTTGGTTCTTATGGTTGTCATTATTCATGTTGGCATGTGTTTATAACTCTATACAATTTACCTCCATGGATGTTGATGAAGGAGCCCTATATATTTTTGACATTATTAATCCCATGAAATCCAAAAAATAATATTGATTTTTATTTGAAACCATTGATTAATGAGTTAGATGCATTGTGGAGTGATGGTGTTAGTACATATTATGTTGCTATGAAACAAAATTTCATATTAAAAGTTGCATTGATGTGGATGATTAGTGACTTTCCGACATATGGCATGTTATCTGGCTGTAGTACACATGGTCTTAACTCATGTCCTTACTGTATGAAAGACAACAAAGCATTTATGCTCATCAATGGAAAAAACCTTTCAATTTTGATTTTCACCGCAAATTTCTTCCAACCGATCATCCTTTTCGGAGGAACAAATCTCATTTCTGAAAAGGAAAAATTGAAAGGGATAAACCACCCAAAATGATCTCTAGTACAGAGTTTAAATCAGTTGTATTTTGATTACCTCTGATCACATTTGGGCTAATAGTAAACCAACAGAAAATTCATGGATTTGGGAAATAACTTATTTGGATAAACGAAGGATTTTTTGGGATCTTCCATATTTTGTCTGATTTGTTGGTCTAACACATTTTGGATGTTTTTTATATTGAGAAAAATTGCTTTGATAATTTATTTCATACAGTTTTAGATACACCAGGTAAGACCAAAGATACTATAAAGGCACGATTAATTCTCACCCAAATTTGTAGGCGACCAGAACTTGAACTATTGGAAAATATCATATCACCAAGGTTAATGGAGCCAAAATAATCTTATACACTATACAAAAATATTTTCTTACTATTTTGTCAATGGATTACAGATTTGATACTTCCAGATGGATATGCTTCCAATTTTGGCAGATGTGTTAAGAATGTTTATATTAGTTGATTAGAAAGACATGATTGCCATGTTATAATAAAAAGATTTATGCCAATTGGATTCAGAGGATTGTTGAATTATATGATTTGGGAATCGATAACATACATATCATATTTTTTTCGAGACATTTGTGCAATGAAAACAGACTACGATGAACTAAAGAAACCAGAAGAAGATGTTACAATAATTATATGTAAACTAGAAAAAACTTTCCACCGACATTCTTTAACTCAATGAAACATCTGATATTACATTTCCCACATGAAGCTAAATGTGGAGGTCCAGTACAGTTTTGATGGATGTACCCATTTAAGAGTTGCATGCATATATTGAAGAAAAAAGTACATAAAAAATCATCAGTTGAAGGCTCAATTGCAGAAGATTATTTGCAAGAAGAAATTTCTTTTCTCTGCTCTCATTATTTCGAATCTCAATATCCCTCAAAAAAAATCACATGGTAAAAAATGAGTGGAATGTTAATGATGAAATGGAAAATTAGTAATCAGTTATTAATCTCCCAAATTTTGGTTTCAGTGGAGTTCATGAACGATGGATTTCAGATGATGAACAACATAGAGATCATACATATGTTCAGCTCAATTGTGAAGAAATGAAATCATTTGTACTATGAGTGATTCTATCACATATTATATAATTTATGATATAATATGTAATAATATTTTATTTTTAGGTTATATGATAATCATATCATGAAACAACTTCCACATATCATAGAAGATTCTCTTGAAGAAGACACACACAAAAGTTTTTCTCAATGGTTTCAAAATCTGGTAACATAAATTATTGATGGTTTATTATCAATTCTGTTTATTATTTATCATATTGATAATTGTCTTAAATAAATTCAGGTCTCTCATCATGATGAAAAAATTGATAATTTCCTTTGTATATTTAGTAACCCACCTTCCAAAATGGTTAAATCTTATAATGTATATTTGGTGAATGGGTTTTGATTTCATACACGTGCATATGAGGAATCAAAAAAACAATGAAAAGTGGTGTTTTCTTGAGAGGATCGCATCACAGAGAAACTAAAATTGACTTTTATGGAATTTTGGATGAAATTATTGAGGTGTGTTATCCAGGACAGAATTACAAAATGATGTTTAAATGTTAGTGGTTGGATATTGAGAGAGGCTTGTGTGTTCATCTGATGTCCATGCCTTGGCTTCAATCCATTCACAAAGAGGTATGGTAACCAATATATTTTAGTTAGATTCCATTAATTTATTTATATATATATATTAATTGTTGGATTACATATTCCTTCTCACAGTTTTTCACATGTAGCTATTGGACATGGGAGCGCTATCTTGCGAAATTATTTTTCTCAGCCATGGATCACATGGGAACAGATTCTCGTTGATTTGTGACGCGACATGTTCGATCATTGGCTGGTACGTAAATAAAAAATATTTATTTTAAAATTTAATTTATTAATAACTTGATATTATAAATTATTTTTAGGGTTAATGGTATCCCATCAATGATAGAATGTGTGACACCATTCAGACGACATGGCAAGTGTCTATGCGTGACCGTTTCTGTCAGTTTTTGCACAATTTGAGAATAACTTCCAGTATGAAAGTAGGAGTGACAGAACTTGATGAGTCATGTAGATCCCAATGACCAGAGTACATTTCTTCTCATATTTGGGATGGATTATGTTTACACTGGTTGGGTGGTGGATTTTAGAGGAGATCATCCGTGGGACGATAGAACTGGGGGAGACAGGAGGTGACGCATCGAGCTAGTACTCATACATTCAGTATGCATAGATAGAATCTTGTAAGTATATTTTTTAAATATTTTATATAACTTTAAACATAAATAGTTTATTTTATATTTCTGTAGGCAATTGAGTATGCCGATATTATGAAGTTTTACATTTATCGGAGGATGTACAGTGATCCAACGATTAGAGGTAATCGCCAACATCAGATTATGGTTATTATTATTTTTTTCAGTTTGAAAATTAACCGCATATAATATTTTCACCATTCTAATTTAAAATTGGAATTGAAGGAGTCAAATGAGGTTGTGACCTCTCAGACACAGGCTGAGAGCCAGGATGAGACGACTGAGAAAACCAGTGCCCACCATTTCGATGAGGCGACATGGATGCAGGAAACTCAGTATGGATTTGAGAAGGGTCGAGTAGTTGGTATCAACTCTCATTTGACTCATGGTACTTATTATGGTACTGTTGCGATGTCGGCATCCAGCTTAAGAGGACCTCGTAGAGAGACATTATCTTCTGCCTCACAGTATCAGGAGCAGTTGTGAACTCAGTCTGAACTTATATTGAGTTTGTAAAAGTATCATGAAGAGATGTGTTAGAAGTATTAGTAGTATAAGCAGCACGAGGAGGATATGCATCAATGGAAACAACGGCAGCAGCAGCATCATCACGAGCAGATGGAGTACATGCATCGTCTGACTCGTAGTTTAGGGATGAAGTTTCCTCCACCATCTCCTACAGCTCCTCCACCTCCTCTAAAAGACGACCCCCCAGTGATTTGTTTTTTGTGTTAAAAATATTTGAATTGATGATTTATTGTAATATGAACTATTTACAGTTTTTGTCTTTATTATTGGTGCAAATATTGCATAATTTAATTTTTTTTATTTTTAATATTTTATTATTTATTATTAGTGTTATATATTTTATTATTTTTTTATTTTACTAATAATAATAACATTTTATGATTTTTTATTATTTTTTTATAAATATTGAGAATTGTAATAATTTTTTATTTTTTTATTATTTTAATAAAATTAATTTTAATTTTTTATTAATCATAACTTTATTAAATATATTTTTTTAGAATTATATTTTTTAATGTTTATTTATTTTAATAAAAAAATATTTTTTATTATTTTATTATTTTAATAATATTAATATATTTTTTTAATTAATCATAATTTTATTAAATATATTTTTTTATGATGTTTAGTATTTGCGATGAGACCTTTTGTGACAAGCTCCTGGCATAAATAATATAAATATAATTTTATTATTAATAGTATTTGTGACGGGATGACGGGCCCCTCGCAATTAATATTAGCGATGGGCCCGTTGCAAAGTTTATTTATATAATGTATATAATCGGAGGCTTATTTTCAATGGGGAACTGCCCCATTCTGAAAGATTTATTTATATATAATTTATATAATTGGAGTCTTATTTACGATGAGGAATTTTCACAGTGCAAAAAATAATATTTGTGACACCGTTTTCTGCAACAAACTATTTGTGACGGGATCCTGTTGCAAATAGCTCGTTACAAATACATCTAATTCTAGTAGTGTGACAATTATCATAATATAAATTTTTTTACCATTTAATGTTTAATAATGTCACTTCAAAATTTAGAAAACAATAAATGGTGTAGTTTTTATTTTCAAAGCCATATCCCATTAATTTAGATGAATTACATATTTTTATAAAATTTAAATTATTTAATAAAATATTATTTTTTATAAAATATCATTAAGATAATTTTTTACATTATTCATTCAATTTGACCTTAAGTAAATCAATATAAAGGTGTATTTTGAATATAATACTTTCAAAAATCCCAAAAAAATTATATAGATCTATAAAATTAATAGGACACATTAATTCATAATAATTACCCTTAATATCGTTGATTTCATTGATTTTATTCTTCTATAAATTGAAAAAATATAGTATTAGCTTTGTTTGAGAATTTATGGTGATTATTTGATGATAACTAATGCACACCTATAATAACGAATGGAAAAATAGTATTTTTATGCTTTCCTAGTGCAGCATAGAGGCTAAACAGGGTCCTCTCACATGAGGAGCATTCTCAGTTATTCACTCACTTAAAAAAAATCACATAAACTAAATATTTTTATTGTTTTTATTATTTCTTTTGATGAAATGGAATTTATGAAAACATATGACGTGAAAAAAAATCAATTCTAATCAATATGAAATTCTATCTAGAATGGAATTAGTGAAGAAAGGAATTTCTCCTAAGATAACTTTCAGGGATCACCTTTATTGACTAGCTTATAATATTCTTACTGAACACACTCCATTATATGTGTGTATCCCTCAGTCTAGCCTAGTTATGAACAAAACGTTCACTTAGTGATCGATAATCAAACCCTCCATCCACCTCCTCAATCGAGGTAAAATGGATATAGATTAAGAAGTTAAACATTAGAGAAGCGCAGTGAGGATTACACCCACTATAAATTATCCATATAATTAACTCAAAGAATATTAAAAATATTCTCTCAGGTTTAAGAGCTTGATTATTGCCTCGAGTTATTCCTAGGGTTAGTTACTTGTGATCATGAGTATTACAGTATACAATGGTGAGATGAGAAGAAGAAAAGGCAGCGGATGGGTGGAGACAAAAATAAATATAATGCATTAATTTATTAGAAATATAATGTACAATTGAAAACATAAAAAATAAAGAAAAAAATAAATTAAGTATAAAAAGGGAATATTTTTAGACACCATCCCTCAGGAGAGATTTTCTCCTTGGTGCCTTGATGGAATGAGATGTAAAATAGGATGATTTGAGAGGGAGGATCTCCCCTCCTTTTATAGAAATAATATTTCCTCTAAAAGTTTATGCATTGTAGCCCTAATAAATGACATCATCATGAATTTTACCCTTTAGTAATAATTTTCATAAATATCTTGGTCATATCTCCTCAATCATTCAGCATATCTGGAAATTTATTTCAGGAGTTATTCTTATTTTACTCTGAAAATGTATTCTGTCCATTCAAACCCTCAAAATTACAAACTTGCATATTAGAATGCCATAATGGCCATGAAAGCTGCCAATTCATGCTTTTGAGCCTTCATTAAAGATGTTAAAAAACTTAATCTTCATCATCCTACAGAATTTATAATTAATTGGGACCACCAAGAATGATTTATGGACCCAACACCAAAAATAGATAGATCCGTAAATAGTTTTCATGGTCAAACTTGTGAGATTCTTTTGATCTTTCATATGGTTGATACATCTTTTGGTCAAAAAGGATGAAATTAATATCTAGATGTTTGAAATCCTAAAAATAAATAATTCCATAATTTTTGATAACATATAAATTTTTTTGTCTATAATACAAAAATAGTTTAAAACTGTTAAAAATCAAAAATGGTCCATTTTTACGATTTAGCTCAAAATACAACCAATATCATAAAATGTGGAAGTCTTCTTAAAGTAACAAATTTGTGGGATTTAAAATGATGAAATTAAATTTAAATTTTTTAACAATATTTTCTCTATCAATTCACCCACACATAAATCCTGCTTTTCCTCAAGCATAAAATCTCAACATGAAATTTAGAGGACACCAATGTTACCAATATTAGAATTCCAAAGTAATAAAATCCGATAATTTTCAATGTAAAATCAAATATTAAAAAATATAAATTTAATTTCCCATTTTTGAAAGAAAGAATCAATGCATGTATTTTACATTTCCCCTTTGAAAAATGATAGAAATTATCCTTTTATTAATTCAATCTCCACAATTCGTTATTATTAAACATGTCACATCATGATTCACCTCACTTTAGACTGTTTTCTATTATCACTCATGGTAAAATTCAAGTAGATTTATCTTTGTATCCTGTAAACATCTCTTTATCCGTATTCTTGTAAGTGAACTACTTTCTCTACTTTATAAAGATGAAAGGTATATAAAATCATGAGGAATTTTCAATAAAGGTTCAAATGAATGTGAGGCTTACGGTTGGTAAGATTTGATACTTTAAAAACTATGGATCAACGAGGAGGTTTATCTCTTAAGTACAATGAATTATATAAGAAATAAATTTTTAATGAAATTATCTCCTTTAAAGTAGAAACACCCACTTCTCTAAAACTCAAAGTAATGGTTATGATCAAGTAAGCATAATGAATGATTTTTGTACCCACTTGAATATTTTATTTTTATTTTTTACTTTTTTTTTTGTTTTTTTAAATGTTATGGTTAGATAAAACCTCACATCCACAACCTAACCACATATGATCAAAATATCATTGGTCTATAAAATGGTGTTTTTTTTTTGTTTTCCCAAATCACAACCCATTTATTCTTTTTTTCCTTTTTTTCTTTTTTATTCATGAATAGAATAACAATAAGTAGTACAATGAATGCATCAAAACCCTTTATTTATTTCAAAAATAAGCACCCCCACACTTCATCCTTGCAATGTGAATTATCAATTAAACCTTGACTCCCTCAACCCCCATACTTAAACATTAAAGTATCATGAAAATACCAATAGTAGGCAAGTAATGGATAAAAATAGCTTGAAACATGGCTCATTCCTATAAATGTAATTAATGGATTCTATGGGATAAAGAAGGATAATGTAAAGGTGTTATTCAAGGATCAGGTATTTTCATAAGTTGACTCATTCATTATAAATATGTTTTTTCACAATCATAGCTTTTACATGTTTGAATACAAGTTATAGTTGGTGATATGTCCCAAGATTACTCAGGAAATATAGTCAAGATAAAATAAGAAGAACTTGGTCTAGAAATCCTCTTGGGAATGAGACATATGATGTTGTACAATCACTTAAGTCATGATCAATAATAAAATATCAATTCAAATGAATTTTAGAGATCTAAAGCATGAAAAATGATTGGGAAATTTCATTAGCATGAATCAATCAATTCCCTCAAATCATGAGTCATCATTTCAATATCCACACTTTACATTAACCATTCAATTCACCATTTAACTCATTTAATAATATCAACACTGAATTCTAAAGCATGGAGTCACTAGATTCCTAAGAATCTCATGTCTCTTAGGTAAGTCAAGTAAAGCATTAATTCAAGTGTGTGGATGAAATTTTTATCATTAAAGCACAACTTATGTATTATACCAAAGACTTAAAGAGTTTAAAAGTTTAAACAATAAAAATAAAATCCCTTTACGATGAAGAATATTCATTATCTTCTACTATTTGAGGTTTCCTTCAGCCATCATGAAACTATAAAATAAAACAACTCAATTAAGCATAAGGATCATATATTTATAGATCAAAAATATAGGAGGGAGGGGGTTGCATATTGCACTAATTCCTAAGAAACGAAATTGAAATAAAATTTCCAAGGATTGAAAATGAATGTACTAGAAAGAATGTAAAGGATAAATCTTTGTATGATCCCCCAAGTGGGACCTTGATTCTTTTACTGCCTCTAAAGGGTGGTACCAACTTTTATCCATAATCTCATAGTGGGTAGATTTTATTATATTTGAACCACCAAATGTGGTCCCTTCCATCCTGGACTTCATTATATTTTTAGGATAATTCCATGTATATAGTATACCAAATCTACCCCCTTAGCAATGTGGTATAGTTTTCATGGGGGGGTTAGGATAAACCATGGAACACCCTCTTTTTGGTTGCCACTTATGCAACCTTCTCCATTTTTTTCAACTGTCGGCTCAACCCATGCTGTATAAATATTAATTTAAAAAGTAGGGTCAGAATTTATTTTAAATTTTATATAATTTTAAAATGAAGATGGTAAATCAGAATTCAAACTTTTTTGTGATTAGACTTTATCATAGTTTCCTTAGGATCAGTTACTAGTATTTCATTATGGTCTTCCACAAATGTATGTTCATTAAAATTAATAAGCTATGTGTGTTCCTCAATAGGTGTGGGTGTTGTTGCATCATCTTCCTATAAGGAAAATCAATGATTGTACAAATCTAAAAATTCAAAATCATAAGAATTGATACTCAAATTATATTTAATGAAATCAAAAAATAGAGTTCAATATTGAATCAACTCCTTATGTAGGGTTTGGTTTAATAACTTATTTAGTGATAAGTGACTCTCAATTGAAAGTATCAATCGATGGAAGTACGTAGTCGAGCTATTCCATCCATTATTCAAATCACATAACTATTTTGGCTTCCTCCCCATCCATGGATAGAGTGACATGATATGGTACTAGCTCTTCTACATTATAAGTATCAGGGAGATCATGTTGAACCTTATAATCATTCTAGAATTCATTTAGATCTTATTGATCCCCCACATGTAGCTCCGCAGTTCAGTCTTCCTCATCATGAATACACTCTAAATCATCATGGTCATCTTGATTCTGGTTCCTAAAATGGTTGAGTTGTTGATATTCTTTGATTTTGTCCTCAACTTCTTGGATGAATTTAGTTAAATTGTGGAAAACCAGCAGCACTTCCTTCTTGGCCATGAATCATTATATGTCAGTTCATAGCTCATCAGCCACAACTATCAAATATTTAGGTGAGATCCATATTTCTATGCCTATTTTCTTCTACTTTAATGTTATCATAAGATCATTATCACTTCTTTAGAGGGCCTCCTCAATGTAGTTAGTTTCCTCATCCTGCACCTGTGACTAATTGTTCCACGTATTGTACGAATGTTCGCTTGAAAACATCCTAGAAGAAGAAAGTTTTTATGATTTTTTTAAACAATGTACTGAAAATATATATATAATGTAAAAATAGAAGGTAAATAAACTACTGATTAACTTTACAGAAATGATGATAATTTTGACGCATGCCTATCATAGGGTATGGAAAAATATATTTTTATGTTTTCCTAGTGCAGTAAAGAGGCTGACCAGGGTCATCTCACTTGAGGAGCATTCTTAGTTGTTCACTCACTTAAAAAAACCACCTAAAATAATTCTTTTGGTTATTTTTATTATTTATATGAATGAATTGGAATTTATGAAAATATAATAAATTCCAAAAAAATTAATTCTAATTAATAAGAAATTCTAAACAGAATGGAATTAGTGAAGAAAGAAAGTTCTTCCGAGAGAAATTTCATGGATCACCGTTGACCAGCTTCAAATATTCTTAGTGAACACACTCCATAATATTTGTGCACACCTCATTCTACCCTAGTTATGAATGAAAAGTCCACGTAGTGATGGCCAATCACACCCTCCATCCACCTCCTCAATCAAGATTAAATGGTTGTAGATTAAGATGTTAAACATTAGACAACCATAGTGAGGATTGCACACACAATAAAATATCCTTATAATTAACTAAAATAATATTAAAAATATCGTTTGGGTTTGAGAATCTGATTACCCCCTTAGGGTATTCCTTAGTTTAATTACTCATGATCATGATTATTGAAACACCCATATTTTTTATGAAATATTTTCTTTAAATACTTTTTATTCTTTTACAGCTTTCTTTGTATGTAATAATGATTTTAAACAAACCGTGAGACACCCTTAATATAACATTTTCATTATATCCTATCCATTATTTTAGCATGAATAATTATAACTAACTTATGAAAATATTTTGTGAATTCATTGGTTATTAATTATTTATGAAAAATATAAATTTAAATTTGTATTTTTTAGTGAATTATTTTTGGTAATGAAATTAATGAGATATATTTGTGTTATATACTTAATAAAATATTTTTATATTCATCCAATGGATATTTTAGTCATATGGTATGAATGAAACCCTATTTGATGTTTAAAAACCAATTTTTTAAAAGGTTAATTTTACACCATTGAATGGAGAGCCCATTTTAAATTAATATTTTGAAACATTAATTATATTTATATGATAGAATAAAATTTTTATTTTTAAGTGGGATATAAAAATTTATGTTGGATAAATTTTTGATATCTTTCTGATAACTTTTATGTTTTTATGATTAGTAAAAATACAATAATTTTAATTGAAAATAAAAGTTTTTCATTGAAATAATTTATATGGTTAAATTATATTATTGAATGGTTTCAGAGTAGAAAATAAAATATATTTTTACCATTTAATATAATTTATGTCATTGAAATTAATTTTTCATTAAATTCATATTTAAAAATATTTCAATCTTTCATAATATTTTAACTTTTAAAACATGTGTTCTCATTTCAAAAATGGGATTAATTTTAATTCAATTACTTAAACTTATGTGTTTCTAATTTTGAAAAATGGATTCCATATTTGGTATATTTTATTAACATGGTAAATGGTAAATCGAGTAATTAAGGGTAAATAATTATATTATAAAATTACCCTAAAACATGTATTAATATAATTGGATGATTATAATTTTCCATAAAACATAATTGGGCTGAAATGGAATCCATTGAAACCCACTTGGATGATATTAGGACATTTAATTTATTTTATTTAATGAAAAGTGAAATATGTCTCACTCAAACTTTATTAATTAAATTATTTTTAATATACGTTTATAGGGAAGATAAATTAGATCTAAAAAACTCATTTTAAAGATAAATATTTAATTTATCATGATGATTAATTTATAATTTTTTGGAAATAAATAATTACCTTAAATACTTATACTTGGGTGGTGAAAAAATTTATTAATTGATAAGAAATCAATAAAACATTTTTATTAAAATATTAATAACATTCAAAAGGCCCAAAAACTTGACCAAACCTTATTATTAGAGTATATATTGAACATAAGAATCCATGTGTAGAAATATTTACCAGTTGTAGGCTTATAGAAGAAATTATGACACTTATATTATTTTATTTAAGGTGAAGATAAATTAGTCACATTCATGTTTTAAAAGAGTGTAAATTTTTTAATGTTGGGTATTTTAGAATAAAAATTTGAATAGAAGTATAATTCTAAAATCTAATTTATTTATCTTCATTATCTTATTTTATTTTTAATTTTTATTCTAAAAATATGTATATTAAATAATTACAAATAATTGCGGTTGTAATTATTTTATTAATGAATTGGTCAAATAAATTTTGTTAACAATATTTTAATAAATATAATTTTAGATAATAATTATGCCAAATTAACTTTCTATATTACATTGACCCATTATAAATATAATAAAATATTTTGATCTAGGATCACTTCTTAATTTTATATTTTTTAAAATCTATTAAATAAATAGTGTCAAAATAGAGACTATTGATATTTTGTCAAAATAAGGATTTCTTAAATTATTTAAAAATCATAAAACATTCAAAAAATATATAATAATTATTATATGGTCAAAAATGTTCTAAATTATTCATTTATTGTCTAATTTACTTCAAATAAGTAAATAATTCACCCTTTTAATACTGAAATATTTGTTACCCTAGTAAAAAATAAAATAGAATAACATAGTGTTAATTAAAATGATAATGCTTAAATTGAAATAAACACTTATATAAAATTTATTGGATGATGATATTAAAACCTTATCTCATTTCATCTTTGAAATTGTGACATTTTAGTGGGTTTTAAGTGGGTATTTATTTATTATAAATTAATATTTTTGAGGTTTCCAAAAGTTCATGTCACCTCAATTATAAAAGGGAACTTCCTACCTCATCTCTTATCATAATTTGGAGACTTAAAACTCATACATACCCTGAAAATTTCCATTATAAAATTCACTTGTAACATTATTATGGTCATGGTTTTCTTCAAAGACTTACTCTAGTTCTCTTAGAGGAGATTTAGGAGAGTCGTGTCGAAGAAGAGGAAATATCATTTAACGATTCTTTCAAACTTCGGTCTTCTTCTACTTCTACCTCATGATTTGTTTCATTATAAATTAATAACTCTAGTATTAATTATATAATTAGATGTTATTATGATTATTAAACAAACATATCCTACCTTCTACAAATCCAATGAGAAAATAAATCACTACGTATGCGTACGTAAGACATGCCATCTCCACGCTGTGGTGTAATCTGTTTTTCACCACCAACTTACATGGATAGGTATAATGATAGAATTAATAAATATATATATTATTAATATAAAGTTATATTTATTCTGATATACTATACACCATTCACATCAATACCATTCAAAAATTATAGGAATGATATCATCGTTCGTGAATACACATGGCTTACCAACTGCGCGGTGTGATGTTATTCGTTCTACATAATATTCATTAAAGAAAGATTATATAAATTAATGAAATAAATAAATATGATATATATTATAATAATACCATACTTTTAATGATATAACTATAACCTATAATATTAATAAGATCTTATCTAACAAAACATGCATAAGAACATAAAGCAGTTAATACCCGAAAAATAAGTTCCAATGAAATGTTACTAACAAATTGATAACAAAATGATCAAAATGTTATCATAAGAATATTTATAATTCTGTAATAAATTTGTAACATTATTTAAAACATCATATAGTATATTCATATACATATTAATCATATCAGACCTAAGGTAAGGGATAACTTTGCAAATTTCATTTTTATCTGAGATTGTTTATTCATAAGTATTTACTAGGGTATATTTAACATATACATACATTTTTACAAAGTATTCATTTAAAAATATTCTTTATATACTTATATAATTGTTTAACTTAAATTTTACCCATTTTTTAATTTTTTAAAAACTTTTTGAATGGAATCTTTTTTTGTTTTCAGTATGGGGTACTTTTTGACTTTTCCAGCAAAAGTACAAGAAGAATGTTTTTTATCTTGTACATTATGAATGGATTTTTACACTTTCATAATTTCCTATTTCATTGAATCATAACCTAATATATTACAATGTTATTTTCACATAAAATTATTTCTTCTAATTTTTTTTGGCATTTTGATGAAGGAAAACGTTTTTTAAGAAAAAAGGATATTCACCTCATGAATAAAGTTCAGGTGTTTTATATAAATTATTTTCCATATAAGATGAAAAAGGATTATGATTATATCCATGTTATTAATTTTTTTTTGTTTTTTTATGATGGAATAATTTTTATAAAATCCATTTATCTTCTATGAATTATGCTATGATGGAATGATTTTTAAGAAACCAACTTTTTTTGTTCATTGGTTTTATGTTTGGTTAATTGTTTATATTTTGTGGAAGATGTAAGAAGAATTTCATTATTTTATGGGTGGGACCTATATCTCCCTATAATTAATTGGGTAAAGATTTATATCTCATGAGATAGACATGACTGTAAATGCAAGTAAATCTAATTCAGTAATATTGGACTGGAGAGAGGATTGAACTCGGTTCAGTAATGGACTTTCTCCTCTATGATGGTCTTGGAAATGAGCCTTGACTATTATGAAATGATTTTATATTCTTATGTGTGTATGACATTAAATTTTATGTCATATGTTATTAATATTGGTACTACTTTTCACTTTTATAATTCATCTTAGGACATGATATTATGATCCTTTATATGCAGGATAAGATTTTCAAATTTTATGATCTTATGATTATGATATGATTGATATTTCCCTTGTTTACACATACTGATCATTTGAGATCACCGTTTCATGTGTCACATTTTTCAGGTCATGAATAAGGGTATTATGTATGATATTTCAAAAAGGAGTCCAGTTATGAAGAAATAAGTAGAAGGTAGTGTTGGTGTTTTATAAACCAATTGTTTATATTTCCCAGTTTCTAAATACACTAAACCTATATAGTCCTAGTGTTTTTTATGCTATGTAATAAATATTATTCAATTTTGAATAAAAATATATATGTAATGTATGGTTTTTTATAGTTGGTATTAGAGAAAATGTATAGTTTACCTATGGAATCTAGGATGAGAAAACCTCCGTAAAAACCCTAATGATATGTTTAAGTATAGGTTACAATCCTTTCCTAGTATTTTAGAGATGTTCATAATTCACTTAGGATAAAACCTAAAGTTTCCTAAATTGAAATTTTATTATTTAATTATGTGGTTTTTCCATTATGATTAGTTTTTCTCACCCTAGGCTTCCTGATTTTAGTCAATGGATTGAACCCAAATAAACTCCATTAATGCTGAATGTTGTGGTCAATGAAATGGTTGTCCCCCTGAGAAACCAAATGTTATGGGAGCTAGAATGAAAAATATTGTATTCATGGTCACACAACATTCTCAATCTATGAATCATCTAAAAATTCTAAACGAGCAAAGAAGGGAGGATCATTCTATTGAATCCTTCATGAGGAAACATCTACCTTCATTCAACGGGTCTTCTGATCCATTAGTGGCTGAACAATGGACCAGTACCCCTAAAAAATATCTTTAGTTCTATAATGTTCTGAACATGATAAATTCATCTTAACAGTATATCATTTGGAACTTTAAGCTGATAAATTGTTGAATCTTATCATGAAAATGAGGAAAAGTGGTGAAATTGAGACCATGGAATGGGATGAGTTCAGAAAAATATTTTTAATAAATAATTTCCTTTTATTGTTCAAACAAAGATGTATAAGGAGTTTCTTGAACTTATGAAAAGAATAATTAATCAATTGGTACCTAAGAAGAAACATTTACATGACATTCAAGCTGCACTTCTAGAATTATTATCCAACTTGAGAGTAAAATTGATTGATTCTTTAGTGTCTTAAAATCATGTCTCTGATTGGAATTAGCCATGAGTGACTTAAATAGTTATGAGGAAGTTTTTTGACGTTCTCTTAAGGTTGATATGGAGATTGGAGTAACCCATTAGTCATATGTGTTTGATAAGTAGAGAAAAATAAAATTCAATGGAAAATATAAGGAACATACTGAAAAGAATATGAGTTTTCCCTAATGCTCAAAGTGTGGAAAGAAACATGGAGGGAATTGTATTAAAGGTAATAATAAATTTTTTAAGTGTGGAAAATAAGTTCATCTGTTAGTTTACTTCCAAAGTGATGTTAAAAATATTTCTAATGATGCGAAAAATGAAAATGTTACACATAATGCACCCCCTACACTTCAATTTCATATGTTCAAGGAAATACGGAATTATTATAATAAATGCCCTAATCTAAGGGTTATTGATGATTATCGACATCAAAAAACTATTAAGGCCAAATATAATGGAAATTCACATGAAATAACTATCAGTGATGTGGAGTACGATAATAAAGTTGTCAAAGTTACACTTACCATCGAATCTAAAGTAGAAAATGATTTATTTGATTCTGGATCCACCAACTGTTTTATTTATAAATAATTTTTCAAGTTTATCGTCATATTACATCAAAAATTATATGTTGAGTTAGTTGTGACAACTCCTAATGTCACAATGTTCATATCAAAAGTTTATAATTATTCTCTAGTTGAAGTTTGTGGGAAAGTGCTTCCTACAAATCTTGTGATCCTTCCTACCATAGAATTTGATGTGAATATTGGCATGAATATGATTTATCTATATGGATCTCATATGAATTTCCAATAATGGAAGTCAAATTTCATATTCCAGATTAATATATGGTCATCTATCGATGCAAGTATAAATATAACCATCCATTAGAAATTTATTTCATCGTATGGGTCTTGATTCCTATAAATGAAGGTAATTTATCTCAAATGGTTGGGGAGAAACTCATGATTAAACATACACCCATTTTATGGGATTTAGATTATGTCTTTCTTGATAAATTTATAGGTCTTCTGCCAAATTGTGAAGTAGAGTTTCCAACATAACTCATATTGGGTGTTGTGACTATTTCAAAGAAACCTTATATAATACCCCCAATTGAGTTTCATAAATTGAAGATGCAACTCCAAGAGAATCTTTATAAGGGATTAATACGCCCTAGTGCATCACCTTACAGAGCACCTGTTCTATTTGTTAAGAATAAATATGGATCAATGAGACTCTAAATTTATTATCAAGAACTTAACAAGATCACAATAAAGAACAAATATCATCTTCCCTACATTGATTACTTTTTTAGCAACTACACAGAACTCAGTAATTTTCCAGTATTGATCATCATTCAGGTTGTCATCAATTAAGGGTAAAAAAAGGATATCCCAAAGACAGTATTCCATACAAGTTATAGACACTATGAATTTATAGAGATAGATTTTGGTATTACTAATTCCCCCCCTCTCTTCATGGATCTAATTAATAGAGTATTTAGATACTATCTTGATCAATTTTTAGTAGTCTTTATAAATGATATTATAGTCTATTCAAAGAGAATGGAAGAACGTGAAGAACACTTGAGAATTTTACTTAATACCCTGATAAAGGAGATTATTTATGAAACATTTACAAAGTGTGAATTTTGGATTCAAAAAGATTCATTTTCTGGTTACATAATCTCAAGATAAGGGATATATATAAATCCATCAAAAATAGAAGTTGTTGAAAGTTGTCTGAGACCAAAAGAGGTAACTGAGATCCAAATTTTTCTTGGGTTGGCTGGATATTATTTACGTTTTGTGAAATATTTTTCATTATTATCTAATCCACTCATCAAGTTTAATAAAAAATAGTTACGTTCATTTGGATAGAGGAAAGTGAAAAAAATTTCAAATATCTAAAAAGAAGTTTATCCAATGCACCTGTACTCACATTGCCTTGCAGTGGAGAAAGGTTTGTGATCTGTAGTGATGCATCCAAGAAGGGGATGGGATGATTTCTCATGAAAAATGATATGGTGATAGATTATTCCTCCTGACAGTTTAAAATTCATGAATAAAAGTACCAAACTCATGATTTGGATTTCTCTTCAGTAATTTTTTCATTATAGATAATGAGTAATTATCTTTACTTGGAAAGGTGTGATATTTTTGCTGATCATAAAATTTTAATGTATACTTTCACACAAAAGGAGTTGAATATGTTCTAAAAAAGATAGTTGGAGTTTATTAAATATTATGACTTCTCAATACATTACCACCCTAGGAAAGCGAGCAATGTGGAAGATGATTTGAGTCTACAAGACCATGCTAGCATATTCATGATGCGGATCACAAAAGATCCAATATTTATGTTTTTGAAAAACATGTATCTTGAAATTTTAAAGGGGGAAATATTATCTTTATAAAGTGAATTTTAAACCATCTATACAAGTAAAAATTAATGAGGAAACGAAGAAGGATATATAGCTACAAAAGAAGGTGAGAATTGTTCCTTAATTTAATAATGATTGTGATGAAATAATAAGGTTCATGAAGAAGGTTTTTAGTCCTCCTATAATAGAATTAAAAACTAACTATTGGATTAGGCTCATAGTTCTTTATTATCTATTCACCCTAGAATAAAAAAGATGTTCAGGGACCTAAAAGAGTATTTCTGGTGGGATGGCATGAAAATATATGTTGCCGAATATGTCTCTCGATGCTTGGTTTGTACGCAAGTTAAGGGTGAGAGACAGAAGTATAAGGGGTTTTTACAACAATTTCACATAACAAAATGGAAATGGGAAACCATTACTATGGAAATTATTGTCAGACTTCCAAAAAAATCTAAAGTCCATAATGTTTTATGGGTTATAGTTGATCTCCTTACACAGTCAGCACACATTTTTTCTATTAGAGAGGATTTATCTCTTGATCAGATTTCCATGATATATTTAAAGTAAGTGGTAAGATTTCATGGAGTAACACTTTACATTATATCTGATTTGGATCCTAGTTTTACCTAAATTTTCTTGGAGAAGTCTTTATCATGCTCTAGATATAAAGTTAAATTTATGCACTTTTTATCATCGTCAGATAGACAGTTATTCTAAGAGGACAATTTAAACTCTAGAAGAAATGTTGAGATCTTGATCTTTAGATTTAAAAGTTTGTTGGGATACAAACCTTCATTTGGTGGAATTTTCATACAACAATAGCTGTCACTCTAGTATTCAGATGGCTATTTATGAATCCCTCTATGTATATAAGTGAAAAACTCCAACTTGCTGGGATGAAATTGTAAAACAAAATCTATTAGGACTTGATCATGTTGATGAAATGAAAGAAAAGGTCATATTTATTCCACAACACATAAGAGAATATAAAATTAGAAAACAAAGTTATGTTGACAATATAAGAAAAGATCTCGAGTTTGAATTGGTTAATAAGGTGTTCTTACAAATAACTCCATAGAAGAGAGTAATGATATTTGGAAAGAAGGGAATGCTGAGCCCTAGGTGTATCAGTCTTTTTGAAATTGTAGATCATGTTGGGATGGTTGATTACTGATTGGTGCTCCCACCGAATCACCCTCAAGTTCATGATTTGTTTCATGTGTCTCTACTAATAAATTACATACCCAATCCTTCACATGTACAAAGATCATAATTCATACTTCTAGAGAAAAATAATTCTTATAAAGAACAAATGATAGAGATTTTAGATCGAAGCAACAAATTCTTACGAAATAAGACCACTCATTTGGTTAAGGTTTTATGAAGGAACCACCAATTTGAAGAAGATACATGGGAACATTTGGGTTTGATGAGGGAAATGTATCCTCATCTTTTTGTTTCCAAGTGATGAATTTTGATGGAAAAAATCATTTTAATGGTGGTAGAACATAACACCCGGATATTTTTATGAAATATTTTCTTTAAATAAATTTTATTCTTCAATAGATTTCTTTGCATGTAGTCATGAATTTAAACATACTGATAGATTCCCTTATTATAAAATTATAATTATATCCTAGCAGTTAGTTTAGCATGAATAATATTACTAACATATGAAAATGCATTGTGAATTCATTGGATATCAATTATTTATAAAAAATATAAATAAATATTTGTATTTTTGATTTAATTACTTTTAGAAATGAAACTAATGAGATATATATATGTTATATACTTAATAAAATATTTTTTATATTCATAAAATGGATATTTTAGTCGTAGGGTATGAATAAAACCTTATTTGATGTATAAAACCCTATTTTTAATGGTTAAATTTACCCCTTTGAATGGAGAACCCCTTTTAAGTTAATATTTTGACACATTAATAAATTTTATATGAAAAAATACAAATTTATTTTTATTTGGGATAAAAAAATATACTTTCGATGATTTTCTGATAATTTTTTGATAACTTTAACATTTTTATAAATTGTCAAAATATGCTAAATTTTAATTGAAAATAACATTTTTCATTGAAAAACTTTATATTGTTAAATTATAATATTAAATGGTTTTAAAGTATAAATATAATATATTTTTAATATTTAAGATAATTTAGTTAATTGGAATTAAATTTACATTAAATTCAAATGTAAAAACATTTCACTCTTTTGCAATATTTTATCTTTTAGAACCCTTTTTCTCATTTCAACAATGGAATTAATTTTTAATTAATTACTGATTTTTTTGTTTTGAATTTTTAAAAATGAATTCCATATTTTTAATCAATAAGTCTATTTTTTTAAATAGATTTATTTTATTTATGGGAAAAATGATTAGTAAATTCGATAAATGTTATTAATGTGGAAAAAGTGTAAATCAGGTAATTAAGGGTAAACATAATATTATAAAATTACACTAACATTTTTATTAATATAATTTTATGATTATATTTTTCCCTAAATCATACTTGGGTATAAATGGTATCCATTGGAACCCACTTGGATGAGATTAGGACATTTAATTTATTTCAATAGAAGAAAAGTGAAATATGTCTCACTCAAACTTTAATAATTAAATTAATTTTAATATAATGTTATATAGAAGAAAAATTCGATTATAAATTATCATTTATAAGATAAATTGTTTTTATTTATCATGAAAATTTATTTTTAATTTTTAGGAAATAAATAATTTCCTTAAAGACTTATACATGGATGGTGAAGAAATTAATTAATTTATGAGAAATCAATAAACAAGTTTTTATTAAAATATTAATAACAATATAAAGGCCTAAAACATGACCAAACCTTTTTGGTCGAGTATATATAGACCATAATCATACAAAGCAAAACTTATTGATCATTTTGAGTTTTATAGAAGAGATTATGACACTTATATTATTTTATTTAAAGTGATGATAAATTTGTCACATTCATGTTTTAAAAGAGTGTATCATTTTTAATGTTGTGTTTTTTAAAATAAAAATTAAACTAAAAGTATTATTATAAAATATAATGGATTTATCTTCATAATATTATTTTATAATGATTTTTTATTCAAAAAATAAGTATATTAAATAATTAAACAATATTGACATATTAATTATATTATTAATAAAGAGATAAAATAAATGTTATTTAACATATTTTAATAAATATTATGTGGGATAATTAATTGGTAAAATGAATTTTATATATTAAATTGAGACATTAGGGATATAATAAAATATCTTTATCAATATTCACTACTTCCATGAAATAAATAGTGTTAAAATTCACACTATTGATATTTTTTCAAAATAAGGTTTTCTTAAATTATTTAAAAATCATAAAACATTTATAAAAATATAAAATAATTATTATATGTTCAAAAATATTCGAAATTATTGATAATGTTTTAATTTACTTTACATAAATAAATATTTACCCCTTTTAATATTGAAATATTTGTTAAACTAGTTAAAAATTTAGAAGAATAACTAAGTGGTAATTAAAATGATAATGATTATATTGACCTAAAAACTAGTATAAAATTTATTTGATGATGATATTACAACCCTATATCATATCATATTCTAAATTGGGACATTTTGGAGGTTTTTATGTGGGTTTGTTTTATAAATTAATATTTTTGAGGTTTCCAAATGTGCCCCTCACCTCAATTATCCCTCCACTCTTCACTTCATTTTGAGGCTTGAAGATCGACCAAAACCTGGCCATTTCTCTTCAAAAATTCCCAAGAAACGTTTTAAAGGTTTTGGACTTCTTCGAAGACCATCTATAGTGCTCAAAGAGAAGATTTAGATGACACACGTCGAAGAGGAGTTAATATTATTTACTGATTTTTCATACTTCTTTCTTCTTGTACATCCACCTCATTAGTTGTTTCATTATAAAGTAATTACTTCAGTAGTACTTATATAATTATAGTTTATTATGATTATGAAACAACCATATTCCACCTTCTACCCATCCTATGAAAAATGAAATCACCATGCTTACGTACGTATGGGTTATAATCTCCACATCGTGGTGTAATATGTTTCCCAACACCATCCTACATGGATGTGTATAATGATAGAATTCATAAATATATATATGATTAATATAAAATTATATTGATTCTGAGATACTATACAACATATACTTCAATACCATTCAGAAATTATGGGAATGATATCATCGCTCGTGCGTACGTACGGCTTACCGTCTCTACAGTGTGATGTGATTCATTCTACATAATATTCATTAAATAATGACTATATAAATGAATTAAATGAATGAATATGATATATATTATACTAATACCATAATTCTAATGATATAAATATAACCTAAAATGAGTAATAAGAACTTATCCGACTAAACATAAATAAGAACATAAAACAGTTAATACCTAAATAATGAGTAACAATGAAATGTTACTAACAAACAGATGAAAATATGACCATAAATGTTATCCTAAAAATGATTGTGATTATATAATAAATCAGTAACATTATTTAAATCATTATAAAGGAGTTTCAGATACATAAAAAGCTTATCATACCTAATGAAGGGTAACTTTTCAAATCTCATTTTTATCTGAGATTGTTTATTTTTAAGTATTTACTGGGGTATATTTGTCATCCATGTCCATGTTTCCTAAATATATTTTTTCAAATATCCTTTATATCCTTCTTTAATTTTTTAAATTATATTTTATCCATTGGTAAATTTTTACTAAATGGTAAGAATGGAATCTTTTCTCATTTTTAGTATGAGGTTCTTTTTGGCTTTTCCAACAAATGTATGAGAAGAATGTTTTTTAACTTGTATGACATGAATATATTTTTACACTTTCATAATGAATTATTTCGTTAAATATTAACTTAAAATATTACAAATTTATTTTTACATAAAATTATTTCTTCTAAAATTGTATGGCATTTTGAGGAAGGAAATTTTTTTTGAAGAAGAATGGATATTTTCCTTAATAATTAAGCTCAAGTGTTTTATCAAAATTATTTTACATATAAGATGACATAGGTTAAATTTTCCATACCTATTATTACATTGATTTTATTGTGTTTATGATGGAATTATTTTCATGAAATCCATTTATCTTATATGGATTATGTTATAATGGAATGATGTTTAAGAAAGCCACTGTTTTTGTTCCTTGGGTTATGTTATAGTGAATGGTTTATGTTTTGTGGAACATATAATAATGATGTCATTATGAGATGGGTGAGACCTATATCTCCCTTAATTTCATTAGGTAGTGATTCATATCTCATGAGATAGACATGACTAGAACTGCATGTAAATTTGGTTCAGCAATATCAGACTGGAACGAGGGGTGAACTTGGTTCAGTAATGGTTTTTGTCTGCTATAATGGTCTTGGAAATGATCCTTGACTAATAAGAAATGATTTTATAGGATTTTTGGTGTATTCCAAGAAATTTAATGTCTTATGTTATGACTATTGGGATTATATTTCACTTTTTTTATTTATCCCATTACATGATATTATGATCTTTTATATATAGGATAAGATTTTCAAATGTTTTGTTCTTATTATTATGATATGACTAATATTTTCCTTATTTAAATTTAGTTATAATTTTATGTCACCTTTTAATATTTTCTTTTCCATAGGTCATTAAGAAGGATATTAAGTAAGATATATCAAAAAATGAATCTAGTTCTGAAGAAATAAAAAGGAAACAATGTACATTTTTTATGAACTATTTGTTTATTTTTACTAGTTTCTAAATATATTAAACCTATATGGTCTTAGAATGGTTTTTATTATGTTATTTAATATATATTATTTAATATTTATGTAAAATCAATATGTAATGTATGGGATTTTATATTTGGTATGAGAGAAAAGTTATAGTTAACCTTTGGAAACTAGGATGAGATAACCTTAGAAAAAAACCCTAAGGATATGTCTATGTATAGGTTAAAATCAAATTCTAGTGTTTTAGAGATGTTAATGAATAAAATATGATAAAACCTCAGGTGTCCTAAATTTAAATTTTATTCTTGAATTATATAGTTTTCCCATTATGATTAGTGTTCCTCACAATATTATTCATGGTTTTAGTCAATGGATGGAACCTGAAGGAACCACATTATTGTTGAATGTGACCGACAATGAAATGATTTTACCTATGAGAAAACAAATCTTATGGGATAAATAATGAAAAATCATTTTTCCATGGTCACATAAATTTCTTAAGATATTAATCACTCCAGACTTCCAAACAAGAAAATGAGGGAGAAACATTCTGTTTAATCCTTTATGAGGAAGTGTCTACCTTCAATTCAGTTGGTCTTATAACCCATTAGTGGTTGAAAAATGGTTTAGTACCACTAAAAAGATATTTTCTACTCTACAATGTTCTGAACATGATAAATTCATCTTATCAGCAAATCATTTGGAATTTGAAGCTGATCAGTGGTGGAATCTTATCAAGAATATGTGGCAAAGAGATAAAATTGAGTCCATAGAATGGGAAGATTTAAAGAACATATTTTTCAATAAGAACATTCATTTTATTTTTCAAAAAAATATTGGTAAGTATTTCCTTGAACTTATGAAAAAGGATGATGAATCCATTGGCACCCATGAAGTAAATTTTACAATACTTTCAAGGTATGCCTCTATATTTGTTATCCAACCTGAGAGTAAAATTGATCGATTCTTTAGTTTATTAAAACCAAGTATCTAAAGGTAATTATCCATAATGGACTTAAATAGATACAAGGAATTTTATTGATGTTATATGAAGGTTTAGATGTATAATGGTGTTACCCATTAGTCATATGGGTTTGATAATAAGAGAAAGAGAGAATTCAAAAGAAAATCTAACGACCACACTAAAAAGAAGATGAGTTTTCCCTCATGCTCAAAATGTGGAAAGAACCAATGAGGGAATTTTCTTAAAGTGACTAGTAAATGTTTCAAGTGTAGAAAATAAGGTCATCAGGCAGTTGAATGCTAGAGTGATAGGAAAAGTTTTTCTAATGATGTGAACAAAGAAAATTCTAGAAATAATACACCACCTACACTTCAATTATATAAGAGCAAATAAATGAGACATTATGCCAATCAATTATGTAATACAATGGTTATTGATGATGATATAAATCGACAAACTCTTAAGGATAAAGACAAAGTAAAGTCACATGAAATCACTATCGGTGACATGGAGTATGATAATTAAGTGGTTAAATGTACACTTATCATCAACTCTAAAGTTGAAAATGTTTTATTTTTTTACGGATCCAACCAATCTTTTATTTATGAATAATTTTCTAAGGGTATAATTGTATTATCTCAAAATTTAGATGTTCAGTTAGCTATGACAACTCCTAATGGAACAAAGGTCACATCAAAAGTTTATAATTCTTCCCCAGTTAAAATTTTTGGGAAATTGCTTCCTACAAATCTTTTGGTCCTTCTTATTGTGGAATTTGATGTGATTATTTTCATGGATTGGCTTTCTATATATGGATAACATATCAATTTCCAAGGAAGGGAAGTCACATTTCATATTCCAGATCAATCTATGATCCTCTATTAAAGCAAGGATTAATATAACCTTCCATTATAAATTTATTCCATATTATATGTATTGATTCCTATAAATGAAGGTAATTTATATCAAATGGATGGGAGAAACTCATGATTAATAATACAACCATTGTATGGGAGTTTAATGATGAATTTATAGAGGAAATTCAATGTCTTCTGATAAATCCCAATGTTGAGTTTTCAATAGAACTCTTACTAGGTGTTATACCTATTTCAAAAAAACCTTATAGATCTATCCAATTGGGTGGCAGGAATTAAATAATAAATATCAAGAGAATCTTGACAAGTAATTCATACACCCTAGTGTGTCACCTTGGGTATCACCTATTCTATTTATTAAGAAGACAGTTGGATCAATGAGACTCTACATTGATTATTGAGAACATAAAAATATCACTATCAAGAACAAAAATCATCTTACCTGTATTGATGACCTATTTGACCCACTATGTGGAGAATGATAATTTTTCAAGATTAATATTCATTCAATATATCATCAATTAAGGTTCAAAATGGTGGATATACAAGAGATGGAATTCTGTACAAGGTATGGAAACTATGAATTTATAGTGATTCCTTTTCATCTTACTAATTGCCCTGCAATCTTCATGAATCTAATGAATAGATTATTTAGAGACAATATTGATCAATTTTTGGTAGTCTTTATAGATGATATTATTACATATTCTATGAGAAAGTATGAACATGAAGACCACTTTAGAATTATACTGAAGACCCCAAAAAAAGATATATTTGATATTTACCATGTGTGAATTTTAGCTTCAGATAATTTCATTTTTGGGGCACATAATCTCAATAAAAGGGATATTTGTGGATCCATCAAAAAGAAAAGTTGTTGAAAGTTGTTTGATACAAAAAATGGTAACTATGATCAGAATTTTTCTTGGTTTGTATTGATATTATCGATGTTTTGTGAAATATTTTTCACAGTTATCAAATTCACTCACTAATTTGACTCATAAAGGAGTTAAGTTCATTTGGACTGAGCAATGTGAAGAGAATTTCAATGAGCGAAAAAGAAGTTTATCAAGTGAACCTGTGCTCACACTTCCTTGTAGTGGGGAAAGGATTGTGAACTACTATGATGCATCTAAGAAGGGGTTGGGATGTGTTCTCATGCAAAATGATATGGTGATAGCTTATGCCTCACGGCAGTTGAATCCCCATGAGAAAAATTACCCAACTCAAGATTTGGTTTTAGCTATAGTTATATTTTCATTAATGATATGGAGGCATTATCTTTATTGTGAAAGGTGTGATATTTATACTGATCATAATAGTTTAAGGTATATTTTCACAAAAAAGAGCTGAATATGCACCAAAGAAGATGATTGGATGTGATTAAAGATTATGAATGCTTAATACATTACCACCCTGGGAAATAAAATAAGGTGGCAGATGCTTTGATTCAACAAGACCATGTTATCCTATCCATGATGAGGATAAAAAAAGATCCAATATTTATGGATTTTCAAAGGTTGTATCTTGAAATTTTAAAAGAAGGGGGAAATATTATCTTTCTCAAATAAATCTTTAATCATATATACAAGTGATTATTGAGGATATGCAGAATAAAGATGTAGAGCTACAAAAAGATGGTGATAAATGCTCTATAATTCAACCTTGATTGTGATGAAAAAATAAGGTTCAAGAACATGTATTATAAGAACCTGGCCTTAAACTTTACTTATTATTGAATTAAATGAATAATTCAAATTGAGGATCTTTTCAGGTTTAGAGTTTTTGAGAATAATTACGTAACTATTACATCTCAAAGATTACAAAGTTGAAACTGCTACTCAGCTTCCATTTTTTCACAAAAATAAAAACTCTTGAACAAAAGAGTCATGTCTAGTTCCTTGTTTAGGCAGCCTGAAATTTCCTTGATCCTATCCTTGACACTATTCAACTTTATGTCCTGTGAAAAACATTGCAAAAAAACTTCGGATGAGCATAAAAAGCTCAGTAAGGGTTATAACAATATGGAAAGAAAACATTATTCCATGTATACATAAGAATCAATGAAATCATACTTTACTCAAAAAACGTAATCAATTTAACATATCTCATGAAATCATAAGATTTATGAATAACTCATAGAAATCGTAAGACATAAAGGTAACTTGAGGCATTCATAACATTCTTATATAGGGAGTAACCCTCATGGTTACGTTTGGAATACTCATCACACTAAATTCATTAAATCCCTTCAGAGAAACCTTATCATTTAACTCCTTCGCGCTACCCAATGCATTGGATAGCTATTTCGGGCTCACCCTCCCTTAGTTTATCACGGAACCACCCGTCTTCATAAACAATTCCCAAGATCCATAACATAATAATATAACATATCTTAAGCACAATGTAAAGATAACATTCCCACATTTTAATAACAATACAACATTTTAAGATATTGAAATAATGAATCCATTCTAAAAATCCATTTTCAAAACCATTTAAAACATTTAATAAAGAGATTTTTGAATCAAAGTGTCCCATGCCACCTTGAAAATTTTAACATTTTAAACCATTAATATCCATAAAAATAAATCCTTAAAACATTTTTAAAACATGGGTATTAATAAGAACAAATCATTAAAACATTTAAAGTGATATTTTAGTTAAAGGGTTTTTACCAAAATTAGAGACACTTGAATACAATAATTGAGGAATAACATTTAATAAGAACATTATAATATCATGAGAATAAATTTATTCATGATATAATATTCCAAAGGACAGTATATACACCATATAAGAGTGAATTGGTGCATAACAATAATGAAGTCTGAATAGAAATAAAAAATGAGATGAAATCACTTATAAAGGAGGTATCCTTAAATTAAGGATAAATAAATCTAAAAATTATGTGTGACAAATATAAATACACCCAATATAAGTGGATATTAAGTGTAAAGAAAATAAAAGGTCATTCACACATATTCAAATTATGACATATTCAATAACTACATGTTGGACCCAAAGAAATCGAAATTGGGTTAAAATGTTCCATTGGTAAAATTTGACAGCCTAACAGCGTCACTTTAAAATTCGTAAAATTAGTTGATGGGATAGAAAATGGTATCTCATCCTTTGGACATAAAATTTACATCAATAAGGATATAAAATAACATATCCCAATATAAAAATTTTTAAATTAAAAGACTTAACAAAATAAGTCTTTTTAAAAGAGGAGTGTGAAAGGTTCCCTTACCGATTTGGGCAAGTTTCAAAACGTACACCCCAGGAAAGAAGGGTCAAACAATGAAGATTTAAATAACCATAAATGAGAGTATATTCTTCAAATAGTAAAATAATTGGTAGTACATACACCACACAAAAGGAAATAGTTTCCAATGTAGCATAAATCATACGGGAATAAAAGTGAGATGAAAAGTCCTTTAACAAAACTCGGTAGCTTATCGGTGCCACCTAAAACTTACAAAAATGGATTTATGAGATCAAATAGGGTCTCTAATAACATTAACATAAAAATTACATAATCAGGAATATAAAATAACATCCCCAAACATAATAAATATGCGCTTAAAAGAAGTTACATAAAAGAGAGTACTTAAAAAGAAATAGAGAGGTAGGATCCCTTATGAAAATTCGGCAGCCTAACGACACCACATAAAAATTCATAAAATGAATTGATGAGAGTAATAGGGGGTAACTCATCATATAAAAATAGAATTTAAATTATTTTGAATATTAAAGAACATCCTCCAACATAAGAACATGGAGAATAAATGAAATGACATAAAATAGTGTACTTGAAAAGAAAGAGAGAGGTCGTATCCCTTACCTCAAGTCCGACTTGTCTGGTTCATTTCTTTATATTCCTGAATAATAAACATTGGTCAATTTATAATTTCTTAAGGTCCTCCTTTAAAGATTATTATTCAGTCAATATCACATGTTATAATGTTATAATAATTGGTTAATAATGTGAGTTCATATCCGACGTTTTTGTCGATGTTTGGTACATGAGTAAAAAATGAACTTGTTTGAAAATGATTGTCCATGTAGTTATAAGTAAATCATATCCAGAATAGTATTAATGATTTAAATATAATATATATCCAGTACATATTCCTTTTATACTATTCCATAACATTTGGAGATAAAAAGAAATGAAATGCACTATTAATGGAGACGGTAGGCCATACGTACGATTGAACGCTACTTTCATTTCTTTGACATATTAATGGAATTAAAAATAATTGAGAGATATATATATTATAATCACAGTATAATATATATGTTTTATAGGTCACATAAGTTCATTAATTTCATTCTTTATACATTTCATGTATTGTATGACCGAGTCACATCACTTGAGGGGGCGGTAGTCCGCACATCTTCGTATGAAGTTATCACATTTGCACAACATGAAAAGAATAAAGGTATGTTTTAAATATAAAATAATGAAGCATTTGAAAAACATAAATACCATATATATCATATATAAAATAAAATGCAATCATAATGTCCACCATTAAAGGTGTTAAGAGAGGATTGAACAATCATCGTTTCGTGAGGCAGTAATTCACCATCCACAGAAACAGTAAGTTCTTTAACCATTATACAGATGTGTGTGTAAGTTTAGCTCTAATAATTCAGATAACAACATCCTATTATATTTAAGATAATGTTGTTGTTACAAAATAAAGGAATAAAAATATTTTAGGGGTTTCGAGAAGCAAAATAAAACAAAAGAACACAGGTGAAGACATTACCTTTAAATTGGGTAACTCCTCTTGGTTTGAACCAAAAGGGTTTCTTGAAGAGAATTCTGAAAACGTTGAGGCTTCAATAATGAATATAGGTATGTGTAGAGATTAAATTGGTAGGGTTTGGCCGAGCCAAAGGCTTGAGAGGTTTGGGTAAGGTGGTAGAGGTGGGGGCCTTTTATAAGAGAAGAGGAGGGGCACTCTGGGAAAGTTATAAAATATTACTTTATTATAAAAAGATATTCTGATTTTAAAGGTCCAAAAAAGATATATTTCGAATATAAGGTGATACAATTTCTATATACACCCATAAAATAGGTTTGTGACATGTTTAGGACTTAGATATCACTGTATCTTCGCATTTTACTTAAATCGTTTATTTATGAGGTAATCAATGCATCATCACGGTGTCATAATAATTTATTTAATGTCTAAAAATTATAAAAAAAAAATATCATGATGTAGGAAATATTTTTAGATTTATAATGAATATTTATAGTCAAAAATATTACTTGTATAACCCCATGTATAAAGTGTTTTAGTAAAACAATACATATTTGTGACATTTTAATTTTAACTTTAAATAAAACGTTATTAATGTCATTATCCAACCAAAGTGGCTCCATGGGGTCCCCAAGTTGACACATGGATTTTCATGGTTGGCCATGACTCATCCAATAAGGGTAGGACATGATTCATGGTCATTTCATACTATTATAACATTATCATTACCTTAAATTACACTAATTACCTCTAATTGTGATTAATAAAAATTAAATGTTACTATTCACCAAAAAAATTATTTTAATCTCATTGAATAACATTTTACTTCATAATGACAACCATGTATGTCATATTTTTTATAATCAAATCACAGAAGTCATAATGTTTCATTTAAATGAAAAATCAGTTTCTTTAACTACCACTTAGTGGTTTCACTATTCATCAAAAATTGAAGTTTTTCAGAAAAATACCAAAAGCTCACCCTAAGAAATATTTGATATTCCGAATTAAAAAATGATGTCAATTTTCCAATATTAAAAATATATAAGTTTCATTAATTAATTTAATAATTCATTCTCGCTGTCAAAACAAATAGCGTCTTTTTAAGAAACAATATCTATTAAAAGATTGACACTAGTTTATGTCCAATTTCAAAGTGAAATTAATTCCAATGACCACAATTGGATTAAATGGTAAAAATATATTATAAATAAACTTTAATCTCAATTAAAAAGATAATCTATCCATAAAAATAAATTAGATTGAAAGGAGGTTTTGAATTAAAATGCAACATTTTCACTAAAAATGATCTTCATCAGAAAAATAACAAAAATTTACAGAAAGTAAATTTTGATGTCCATATTCTAAAGAAGGATTTTATATTTTTCAAATACAACATATAAAATTGTAAAAAGTATATTTAAAAAGGTTTCTTCATCAAAAGGTGGTTAATCGACCTTTTAATGAATATTAGAAGATTTATGCTTAAAATTGGATTCATTTGAATTTTAAGCCTCTAACATTTATTGGATAAATGTAAAAATATTTAACAAACATATGTAATAATTTTTTAGTTATTTCTGTTCATTCCCGCCATTACAATGTCTAGGCATTATCTATTATAATATTATTATATTATTAGTGTGCAACGTAAGATTTCAAATAAACACGTTGTTGCGTATTGGGTACGCCATCGAGCATAGCATTCCCTTTAAAGTAGTATTAACATTTTATTCACAAATATTGATAAACATTAGAATGTAATATTATTTATTTACCTGAGATGTTACATCCTTCCCCCTTTTTGGGAATTTTATCCTCTAAATTTAAAAATATGTCTTGGAAACTTCATGGAAATTCCCACATAGGGACAAGAGTCGGTAAAACTATCACTTTAAAAGAAAGGGAGAGAAGTAAAAAGTCACCCGAGTTAACCCATACTAGGATTTCAAGTATAAAAATATGGATATGGAGGAGAAAACAGAGGGTCATGTTCTGATGGAGAGTGATAGTAAACATGTCTAGGAGAAAGTTAACCACAAGAAAATCACAAACATGTGATGGGTTAAACGGTATTCGATTCCCCAGTAGGAAAAGTTAACAGACAACATTTTTGTTTTAAGTTACTCTTCATTGAGGAATTTATTTTTGAGCTTAACTAAATCATAATGAAACATACTTACTTGTCTTGTAGACTTTCAACATTTACTAGATTCCTTAATCAAACTCATATTTTCTCCAAAAGACGAGTATTTAGGAAGACTTGTTCGTATTAAGAGTACTATAATGAAATTCTTGAGAATCAAATAATTTACAAAAGAGAACTACATATTTTCCATGTCTTTTGATATCAACCAAAACCAAACCAAAAAGTTTAGTACGATATCAGATAATACCCAAAAAGGATATTTTTTTTACAAAAATAAAAACTACTCCTAATCTCCAAAATTGGTCAAACAAAACCCAAAGTTCAACGAATCCCATTAAATAAATAATTTGTCCATAAAATTATTCAATGTAAACCCAACTAAGATTGAAACCCAAATATTTTAAGGATTTAATCACATATTCTCCCAAGGTACAAATTAACATTTATCTCCAAATAACATCAGTTGCTCTTAAAGTCTCATACTGAAAAGTAATTAACCTAATCACATATCATCCATGATAGGTTAATAAATTCCATAGATAACCCAAAATCAACTTACTCTTGATTCATAAAATCATCTAACTAAAAATAATTTGTCAAACTAACCCGGGACTTCACGTAGTCTAGTGGTAGGCAATAAATACCAGTCGCACTTTGGTTGTGGGTTCAATTCCCGCAGCTTTGTCCGACGCGACTGGTTGTCACACAATCTGTGTGTTTTCCATTTTCCAAAACTATATAATTCTTAAAACATTCCCCAAAATGACATAAAATCTTCAAAAATAACCATAACATAATTTAACCTCAAGTTTGTCTCATGTCGTTCATATTCCATCATAACGTATAGTAACCCATAATTACCTCAAAAGTAAGGATCATATAAACCCTAATGGTTACCTTTATAATTATTACCTGAACTTCCATGTCGAGTTGGTTCTCTCATACATGATGCATTAGAGAACTCACCATGGTTCAAGTGGTTGATCATGACTCATGATAGTTGGTTTAGAATAACCACGAGATTTCTCATTGAATCCCCCATTTCATTCAGTCTCTTAATCAGAGAACCACCACAGTTTCCTTCAAACCCATTTTAACTTTGGTGCCTGATATATCCATCCATTTAGTAAAACCATAAATGTCAGTGTGAGTATATCAACAAAATCATTATGTACTAAAGAAGATGATAAACACTATGATATACTTATCCAATTTATCTCAAAATCATTCTAACCTTCAGAAATAACAATGACTTTATCTAATATAATAACCATTGTGGATATACACAACTTTTCACTTAACACTCTAACATATAAAGTTATCCAAACCGTCCTTTGATACCAACTATAAGGACCCGACCTTAAACATTAGTTATTATTAAATTAATGGAATAATTCACACTGAGGATCTTTTTAGGTTTATAGTTTTAGAGAATTAGGAAATAACTATTACATCTCAAGGATTACAAAGTATACACATCTACTCAGCTTCCATTTTTTCACTAAAATAAAATCTCTTGAACAAAGGAGTCATGTCTAGTTCTTTGTTTTAGACAGCCTGACATTTCCTTGATCCCATCCTTGACCCTATTCAACCTTATGTCCTGTGAAAAACATTTCAAAAAAACATGGGATGAGAATAAAAATCTCAGTAAGGGTTATAACAATACAAAAAGAAAACATTATTCCATGTATACATAAGAATCATTGAAATCATACTTTACTCATAAAATGTAATCAATTTAACATATCTCATGAAATCATAATATTTATGAATAACTCATAGAAATCATAAGACATAAAGGTAACTTGAGGAATTCATAACATTTTTACGTAAGGAGTAACACTCATGGTTACATTTGGAATACCCATCATAGTATATTCCCTAAATCTATTCGGAGAAACATTATTTTCTAACTCCTTCATGTTACCCAATGTATTGGAGAGATATATCGGGCTCACCCACCCTTAGTTTATCATGGAACCACCCGTCTTCATAAAAAATAACCAAGAGCCATAACAAAATAATATCACATATCTTAAGCACGAAAGAAAGATAACATTCCCACATTTCCATAACAATACATCATTTTAAGATATTGAAAAAATGAATCCATTCTAAATAACCATTTTCAAAACCATTTAAAACATTTAATAAAGAGATTTTAGAATCAAAGTGTCCCATACCACCATGAATCTTTTAACATTTTTAACCATTAATATCCAAATAAATAAATCCTTTAACCATTTTTAAAACATGGATATTAATAATAACAAATCATTAAAACATTTAAAGTGATATTTTAGTTAAAGGGTTTTTACCAAAATTAGAGACACTTGAATACAATAATAGAGGAATAACATTTAATCAGAACTTTATAATATCATGAGAATAAATGGATTCCTGATATAATATTCCAAATGACAGTATATACACCATATAAGAGTGAATTGGTTCATTACAACAATGAAGTCTCAATAGAAATGTAAAATGAGATGAAATCCCTTATAAAGAAGGTGTCCTTAAATTAAAGACAAATCAATCTCAAAATTATGTGTGAAAAATATAAATACACCCAATATAAGTGGATATTATGTTTTAAAAAACCATTTTCATTCACACATATTCAATGGATGACATATTCAATAACTACATGTTGGACCCAAGGAAATCAAAATTGGGTTAAAAAGTTCCCTTAGTAAAATTTGGCAGCCTAACAGCGTCACTTTAAAATTCATAAAATTAGTTGATGAGAGAGAAAATGGTATCTCATAATTTGGACATAAAATTTAAATCAATAAGGATATAAAATAACATATCGCAACATAAAATGATGTAAATTAAAATACATAACAAAATAATTCTTTTTAAAAGAGGATGGTGAAATGTTCTCTTACTGATTTGGGCAACTTTCAAAACGTACACCCCCGGAAAGAAGGGTCAAACAATGAAGATGTAAATAACCATAAATGAGAGTATATTATACAAATAGTAAAATAATGGGTATTACATACACCACACAAATGTAAATAGTTCCCAATGTAGGATAAATCATACAAGAATAAAAGTGAGATGAAAAGTCCTTTAAGAAAACTCGACAGCCTAATGGTGCCACTTAAAACATCCAAAAATGGATTTATGAGATCAAATAGGGTCTCTCATAATATTAACATAAAAATTACAGAATCAGGAATATAAAATAACATCTTCAAACATAAGAAATATGTGCTTAAAATAAATTACATAAAAGAGAGTACGTAAAAAGAAAGAGAGAGGGAGGATCCCTTACGAAAATTCGGCTACCTAACGACGCCACGTAAAAATTCATAAAATGAATTGATGAGAGTAAAAGGGGGTAAGTAATCATATTATAATACAAATTACAGTTTCTGAATATTAGATAACATCCTCCAACATAATAACATGGAGAATAAATGAAATGACATAAATGAGGGTACTTGAAAAGAAAGAGAGAGGTCGTATCCCTTACCTCAAGTCTGACTTGTCTTGTTCATTTCTTTATATTACTGAATAATAAACTTTGGTCAATTTATAATTGCTTAAGATCCTCCTATAAAGATTATTATTCATTTCATATCACATGTTATAATGTTATAATAATTTTTTAATAATGTGAGGTCATATCAGACGTTTTTGTCGATGTTTGGTACATGAGTCAAAAATGAACTTGTTTGAAAATGATTGTCCATGTAGTTATAATTAAATCATCTCCAGAACAGTATTAATGATTTTAATATCATATATATCTAGTAAATATTCCTTTTATACAATTCCATAAAATTTAAAGATAAAAATAAATGATATTCACCGTTCATGGAGACGGTAGGCCATACGTACGCATGAACGCTACTTTCATTTCTTTGACATATTAATGGAATTAAAAATATTTGAGAGATATATATATTATAATTACAGTATAATATATATTTTTTATAGGTCACATAAGTTCATTAATTTCATTCTTTATACATTTCATTTATTGCATGAATGAGTCACATCACTTGAGAGGTGTGGGTAAGGTGGTAGAGGTGGGGGCCTTTTATAAGAGAAGAGGAGGGGCACTCTTGGAATGTTATAAAATATTACATTATTATAAAATTCTTTTCATATTTTAAAGTTCCCAAAAAGATATATTTCGAGGCTAAGGTGATAAGGTTTCGAAGCCACCCATCTAATAGGTTTGTGACAAGTGTAGGACTTAGATTTCACCCTATCTTCTCATTTTATTTAAATCATTCATTTATGAGGTAATCACTGCATCATCACGGTGTCATAAATAAAATAATTTATTTAATATCTAAAAATTATAAAAAAATTGTCATGACGTAGGAAATATTTTTATATTTCTAATTAATATTTATAGTAAAAAATATGACTTGTATAACCCCATGTAAAAATTGTTTTAGTAAAACAATACATGTTTGTGACATTTTAATTTTAACTTTAAATAAAATGTTATTAATGTCATTCTCCAACCAAAGTGGCTCCATGGGGTCCCCAAGTTGACCCATGGATTTTTGTGGTTGGTCTTGACTCATTCAATAAGGGTAGTACATGTGTCAAGGTCATTTCATATTATTATAACATTATCTTTACCTTAAATTACACTAATTACCTCTAATCGCGATTAATAAAACTTAAATGTTACTATTCACCAAAATAATTATTTTAATCTCATTGAATCACATTTTACTTACTAATGACAACCATGTATGCTGTATTTTTGAAAATAAAATCACAGAAGTGGTAAAGTTTCATATATACGAAAAATCAGTTTCTTTAACTACCACTTAGTGGTTTCACTATTCATCAAAATTTGAAGTTTTTCAGAAAAATACAAACAATTTACCCTAAGATATATTTGAGATTCCAAATTCAAAAATTATGTCTATTTTCCAAAATTAAAAATATATAAGTTGCATTAATTAATTTAATAATTCATTCCCACTGTCAAAACAAATAACGTCTTTTTAAGAAACAATATCTATTAAAAGATTGACACTAGTTTAAGTCCAATTTCAAAGTGAAATTAATTCCAATGACCACCATTGGATTAAATGGTAAAAATATATTCTAAATAAACTTTAATATCAATTAAAAAGATAATCTATCCATATAAATTAATCATATTGAAAGGAGGTTTTGAATTAAAATGCCACATTTTCACTAAAAATGATCTTTATCAAAAAATAACAAAAATTTACACAAAGTAATCATTGATGTCCAGATTCTAAAGAAGGATTTTATTTTTTTCAAATACAATATATAAAACTGCCAAAAGTATATTTAAAAAGGGTTCTCCATCAAAATGTGGTTAATCGACCTTTTAAAGAATATTAGAATATTTATGCTTAAAATTGGATTCATTTGCATTTTAAGCCTCTAACATTTATTGGATAAATGTAAAAATATTTAAAAACATATGTAATCATTTTGTAGTTATTTATGTTCATTCCCTCCATTACAATGGCTATGCATTATCTATTATAATATTATTATATTATTAGTGTGCAACGTAAGATTTCAAAGAAACTCGTTGTTGCGTATTGGGTATGCCATCGAGCATAGCATTCCCTTTAAAGTAGTATTAACATTTTATTCACAAATATTGATAAACCTTAGAGTGTAATATTATTTATTTACATGGGATGTTACATGTATTGTATTCCTAACATACCAGAATTAAAGAAGGAGCTATTGAGTGAGGCTCATAGTTCTCCATTCTATATTCACCCTATAAGCACAAAGATATACAAAGACCTATAAGATTATTTTTGGTGGGATGACATGAAATGATATGTCACTGAATATGTCTCCAAAATAATGGGTTGTCACCAAGTTACAGCTGAGAGATTGAAGTGTAAGGGGATGTTACAACCACTACCCATACTAGAATGGAAATGGGAAAACATCACTATGGAATTTATTATTGTAATTACCAAAACATTTAAAGGCCAAAATGCTATATGGTTTACATTTTATCACCTTATGATGTCGTGACACTTCATTGCTATTAGAGAGGATTTCTCACTTGATCATATTTCCATGATATAAGTAAGGGATGTCGGAATTTTTCATGGAGTACCACTTTATATTTTATCTAATCAGGATCTCAGTTTTACCTCTATGCTCTAGCGAAATCAGAAACATGCTCTGGATACAGAGTTATGTTTCAACACTGCTTATCATCCTCAGAAAAACGGTTAGTCTGAGAGGAAAATTAAAACATTGGGTGACATATTGAGAGCTTACACTTTTGATTTCAAAGGTTTTTGGGATAATCACCTACCTTTGGTGGAATTTTCTTACAAAAATAGCTTTAACTCTAGTATTCATATGGATACATATGAATCCCTCTATTTATAGAAGTGTAGAACTCAAACTTGCTGGGATGAAGTTGGGGAAAGAAATCTATTTGGACCTGATCTCGTTGATGAAATGGATGAAAATGTCATATCTATTAAACAATACATAAGAGAATCTCATAGTCAGAAAAAAAAAGTTATGTTTAAAACCAATGAACCGGGAGTTTGAAGGGGGTGATAAGGTGTTCCTACAAATATCTTCCTACAAGAGAGTAATGAGATTTGGAAAGAAGGGTGAGTTGATCCCTAGGTGTATCAGTCCTTTTAAAATTCTAGATCATGTTGGGAAGGTAGCTTACCCATTAAATCTTCCACCAAATATCTCTCAAGTTCATGATTTGTTTCATATATCTCTTTTGATAAATTACATACTCAATCCTTTACGTGTTCTATTCTCAGAATTCATACCGCTGGAGTAAGATCATTCTTATAAATAACAACCGATAGAGATTATGGATCGTAGCAAAAATTTTCTAGGAAACAATAAAATTGACTTGTATAAAGTTTTGTGGAGGAACAAACAATTTGAATAAGATTCATGGGAAATTGAGGTTATGATGAGGGGTGGTATTCTCATCTGTTTGTTTCTAAGTGACGAATTTTGAGGGAAAATTTCAGTTTAAGGGTGGTAGAATGTAACACGCGGATGTTTTTATGAAATATTTTCTTTAAATAATTATTATTCTTTAGTACCTTTATTTCCATGAAATAGTTAGTTTAAAATAACTAAGAGATGCCCATATTACAAAACTACCATTATAGTCTAGGAATTAGGTTAGTGGTAATAATCATAATGAACTTATGAAAAATGCATTATGAATTCATTGGTGATAAATTATATATAAAAAATATAAATATATATTTATATTTTTGAGTGAATTACTTTTGGTAACGAAATTAATGACATATATAAGTTTTATATACTTAATAAAATATTTTTTTTATTCATCCAATGGATATTTTAGTTATAAGGTATTAATAAAACCCTATTTGATACATAAAAACCTATTTATAAAGGTTAATTTTAAACCTTTGAATGGAGAACCATTTTCAAATTAAGATTTTGAAAAATTAATAATTTTTATATGAAAGTATAAACATGTTAATTTTATGCAGGACATAAACATTTATTTTGGATGAATTTTTTATATTTTTCTGATAACATTAATGTTTTGATGAATAGTAAAAATACCCTATATTTTAATTGAAAGTATATTTTTTATTCAAATAATTTATATGGATAAATTATATTATTGACTGGTTTAAAAGTATAAGTAGAATATATTTTTACCATTTAATATAATTTAGGTCATTGTAATAAAATCTACATTAAATTTAGATGTAAAACCATTTCAATCTTTTGCAATATTTTGACTTTTAAAAATAGTTTTCTAATTTCAACAATAGGATTAAATTTAAATTAATTATTGAAAATTCTCTATATTGAATTTTGAAAAATGTATTCCATATTTGTAATTAGTAGGTAAAAACTATTTAAATATCTTTATTTTATTTTGGGGCAATATGAATAATAATTTTGGTAAATTTTATTAACACGGTAAAGGGGTAAATTGGTTAATTAAGGGTAAACATAATATAATAAAATTACCCTAACACATATCTTCATATAACTATATGATTATAATTTCCCCAAAACGCACTTGGGTTTAAATGGTATCCATTGTAACCCACTTGGATAAGATTAGGACATTTAATTTATTTTATTTAAAGAAAAGTGAAATATGTCTCACTCAAACATTAACAATTAAATTATTTTTAATATTAGGTTATACAAAAGATAAATTTTATTAAAAATTCTAATTTTAAAGCTAAAATGTTTTTCTTTATCGTGAAATTTTGTTTTTAATTTTTAGGAAATAAATAATTACCTTAAATAATTATACTTGGATGGTGAAAAAATCAATTAATTGATAGAAATCAATAAAATAATTTTTTATTAAAATATTAATAACAATCAAAAGGTCAAAATAAAAAGAATAAACCCTATTGGTCAAGTATATATTGAAAATAATCATAAAATGGTCTACTTATAGACCATTTGGAGTCTCATATAAGAGATTATTACACTTATATTATTTTATTTAAAGTGAAGATAAATTTTTCACATTCATGTTTTAAAAGAGAATATCATTTTTATTGTTTGGTTTTTTAGAATATAAATTAGACTAAATGTATTCTTATGAAATATAATGGATTGACCTTAATCATAAATTTTTTTTAAATTTTTTTTTCAACAAATAAGTATATTAAATAATTACACAAAATTGAGGTAATAATTAATTTATTAATGAAGAGATCAAATAAATGTTATTAAAACCATTTTAATAAATATAATTTTTTAAAATTATTATGTAAAATAAATTTTATAAACTATCTTAAACCATTATAGATATAATAAAGTATTTGGATCTAACTGTTCTTCTTATATTAATATTTTTAAAATTCAAAAAATTAAATTGTTCTAAAGTTAACACTATAAACATTTTTTCAAAATAAGGTTTTCATAAATTATTTAAAAATCATAAAACATTTTTAAAAATATAGTATAATTATTATATGGTCTAATATTTTCGAAATAATTTATTTATTCTCTAATTTAATTCAAATAATTAAATATTTCACCATTAATGTTTTTGAATATTTATTACCCTAGTTAAAAATTAAATAGAATTACTAAGTGTTAATTAAAATGATAATGCTTTAATTGAAATAAAAAATTCACTAAAAATTATTTTTAGATGAAATTAAACCCCTATAACATATCATCTTCAAAATTGGTACATTTTGGAGGTTATTTAGTGGGTTTTTTGTTATAAATTAATAATTTTGAAGTTTCCAAAAGCGTCCCTCACCTCAATTATAAAAGGGAACTTCATCCCTAAACTATTAACATCATTTTGAGACTTCAAGATCAACCATAACCTTACCATTTCTCTTATAAGATTCCATTGAAACATTATAGAGTTTCTGGTCTTCTTAAAATACTAACTTCATTGATCTAAGAAGATATTTAGAGGAGGCACATTGAATAAGAGGTAATATCATTTACCGATTCTTTCAAACTTCTATTTTCTTCTACTTCCGCCTCATTAGTTGTTTCATTATAAAGTAATAAATCTAGTATTACATACATAGTGAGAGGTTATTATGATTATTAAACAATCACTTTCCACCTTTTACACATCCTATGAAAAAGAAATCAACACGCGTGTGTATATACACATTACTGTCTCCACACCATGGTGTAATCTATTCTTTAGCACCACCTTACATGGGTGGGTATAATGATGTAATTAATAAATATATATATGATTAATGTAAAATGATATTTATTTTGAGATTCTATACACCATACACTTCAATAACATTCTATAATTATGGGAACGATATCATCATTAGTGCGTACGTACGAATTACCATCCCTATGGTGCGGTGAGATTCGTTATACATAATCTATATTAAATCATGATTATATAAATTAATTTAATGAATAAATATGATATATATTATACTAATACCATTTTTAATGATATATTTATAACCTAAAAATATTAATAAGAACTAATCTTACAAAACATGCATAAGAACATGAAGCAGTTAATACCTGAATAACGAGTAACAATGAAATGTTATTAACAAACGGATGAAAATATGATCATATTTTTTATAATAAAAATTATTATTATTCTGGAATAAATAATTAAAATTATTTAAATCATTAAACATGATTTATATATATATATATAAAGCATATTAGACCTATGTTATGGGATAACTTTTCAAATCTTGTTTTCATCAGAGATTGTTTATTCGAAAGTATTTACTGGAGGTATATTTGTCATCCATGTACATGTTTACTAAATATGTATTTAAAATATTCTATATATCCTTATATAATTTTTTGATGTCAATTTTACCCATTTTTGAATTTTTACTAAATAGTAAGAATGTAATCTTTTGTCATTTTTAGTACGAGGTACTTTTTGACCTTTCCAGCAAAAGTACAAGAAAAATGTTTTTTAACTTATACAACATGAAAATATTTTTAGACATTAATAATTCCTTATTTCCTTGAAGCTTCCCCTAAAATATTAAATGTATATTTTCATATAAGATTATTTCTTCTAAAATTGTGTGGAATTTTAAGCAAGGAAAATGTTTTTGAATAAGAAAATATATTTTCCTCAAGAATTAATCTCAAGTGTTTTATAAAAATTATTTCCCATCAATGATGAAATAGGTTTATGTTTATATCCCTATTATTAAATTTATTTTATTTTTTTATGATGGAATTATTTTTATAAAATCTATTTATCTTATATGGATTATGTTATGATGGAATGTTGTGTAAGAAATCCAATTTTTGTTCATTAGGTTATGCTATGGTGAATGGTTTATGTTTTTTGGAACATGTAAGAATGATTTCTTTATGAGATGGGTGGGACATATATCTCTTAAAAAATAATTGGGTAAAGATTTATATATCATGATATAGAATGACTGGAATATAATTTAAATTCAGTTCTATAATACAGGACTGGAATGAGGAGTGAACTCGGTTCAGTAATGGACTTTTTTCACTACGATGGTCTTGGAAATGATCCTTGACTAATATGAAATGATTTTATATAATTTTGTGTGTATTAAAAGAAATTCCATGTCTTATGTTATGACTATTTTGATTTCATTTCACTTTTATGATTTATCCCATTACTTGATTTTGTGATCTTTTATATACAGGATAAGATTTTCAAATGTTAGGTTCTTATGATTATGATTTGATTGATATTTTTACTTGTTTACCCTTACTAAGAATTTGAGCTCACCATTTCATATTTTTCTTTTCCCCATGTCATTAATATGTTTATCAAGTAAGATATGTCAAAATGGAGTCTAGTTATGATGAAATAAATAGGAGACAATGTTGATGTTTTATAATCCAGTTGTTTATGTTTCTCATTTTCTAAAGACACTGAACCTATACAGTCATAGCATGGTTTTTTTATGTTATGTAATAAATATTATTAAATATTGGATTAAAATATATATGTAAATTATGGAACATTATAAGAATTATAGTTCAAAATGGTCAGATGGGAAGAAGAAAAGAGGGTGGATGGGTCGACACACAAATAAAAACAATGCATTAATTTTTTAGAAATCTAAATAACAATTGAAAGCTATAACAAAAATAAATAAATAAAATAAGTTAAGAATAAAAGTGGAAGATTTTTGGATGACCTCCCTCAGTGGAGATCTCCTCCTTAGTGCCTTCAAGGAATGGGATGGAAAATGGGATGATTTGAGAGGTAGGAGATCCCCTCCTTTTATAGCCATAATTTGTTCTCTGAAAGTTGATGCATTTTTTTCCTAAATAAATGATCTCTTAACACGTTACACACTTCATGAATGTTGTTCATGAATATATTTTTCATATCTGCTCAAAATGGAAACGTATTTGGACATTTATTTGGTGAGTTATGCCCGTTTTACTCTAAAAATATATTTTGTCCAGTCAAACTATCAAAATTAAAAACCTCTTGATTAGAATGAATTAGTGGCTGTGAAAACAGCCAATTAAAGCATATAAGCCTTCCTTTAAGATGTTAAAACACTTCTCTATCTTACACCTACCAAATTTATCTATAATTTGGTTCACCTTGAATGATTTTGGGACCAAACACCAAAAATAGACAGATCTGTAAATAGTTTTCATGGTCCAACTTGTGAGCTTCTTTTGAGATTTCATATGTTCAATTCAGATTTTTGTAAATAAGGATAAAATAAAGCACTGAATGTGAAGAATCCTAAAAATAAATAATTTCCCAATTTGGAATAGCATATAAAATTTTATTTCCATAATACAAAAATAATTTAAAACTGTTAAAAATCCAAAATGGGCCATTTTTACAATTAAGCTCAAAATACCATCAATATCATAAAATGTGGAAATCATTTATAAAGTAATACTTTGGTGGGATTTAAAATAAAGAAATTTAATATAAATTTATTGAAAATATTTTCTCTATCAATGGATAAAATTATATATAATTATAATAATTAATATAAATTCATTATTCATAAAATTAACATTAAAATTTGTTGACCACTTGATTTTTTTCCCTATGTGAACACAAGAGAGATGTATAAAACTAATATAATATTGTTTAATAACTAAAATTGATTTAAATATTTTATAGTTAATTTTCATGGATGTGTCCATTACAAAAATAAATTCCAATACTAACTTATAATTATTTAATTAAATTCATTCAATGAGAATTAGGATGATAAATTACTGCCTTATCACTTCGTTTTAACAAATATTAACATGATTTACCCACTAAAGAGGTGATTATTATTTATTATTTTTATTATCCTTAATGAAAAAAATTAAAGGGAAATATTTAAAAAAAATTACCTCCTGGTTAAAAATATGAAATCCATTTTTCATTATTTAATTTCTATAAATGTAAATAATTAATTTAAAATCAAAATGAAAAATAAAAAAAAATTGTTTTATCAAAAAATGATTTTTTATGTATAATAATGTTTCTATACCAAATTAAATAATGAAATTGATTCTCATAAAATTAAATTAAATATTCAGAATACAGGAGAACTAATTTTTGTTTTAAATAATTTTAAAACAAAAATTTACATTTTAAATTCTTGAAACAAAAATATAGTTTCAATTAAAAATATTATTGATCACTATTCAATAAGAAATAAATCTTTTCAGAAAAACCAAAAACCTTATTTGAAGATAACTTTGATATTAATAATTAAAAAATGATATTATTTATATAAAATAAAATTTTTATATATTCTAGAATTTATATTTTCTAATAACATCCATTAACAATAATCTTTGAAGAAAGCTTTCATCTAAAGAATAAAATAACTTTATTGAAAATTAAGTACTTATTTCCAATGAATTAATCAAAGAATTTTTATTGAGTGGGTACATTATATAAATTTAATAATTCAATTACCACTACCCATACCCTTCAATTCAAAATCAAGGTTACATGATTTATATTAAAATAAAAATACTTCATGGTACATTTTGGCTCGATGTTACATGTTGTATATGCTATCAAAAATATTTTTCTTTTAAAGTTTTAGGCTTTTTCATTATCCCCAATTCAATGAATTGTGTCCTAAAAATTTTAACATGATCTCGGTAATCAAAGGTTTTCCATTTTGAAATACCTTTGTTGAAATAAATACTATTCAAATGGTTAATAAAACTGCATCTTAAAAATTGGGAAATATAAGTACAAAAGTCACAAAAAAACTAGGTTTCCAAATAGAATAAAATTAATTTGATGTGAAAATGAAGAGAAGGAAGAAATTAATAATGTCTAAATGATGAAAGACAGTGTTAGATATCATTTATCATAATAAATTTAATGATCATGACAAAGTGAATGACCAAAAACCCATGAAGGTAATATGATAACATTTTTATTTCAATATCTGTTTCTAAGAGTTAAGGAATTCCCTTAACATATGGAATAAGAACCTAAGTAAATATACTTACTTTAAATTTATAATTTCTTACATCAATTGATCTCCACCATAATCTCATAATATACACCAAATAATGAGTATTCAAGTTGAATTTTTTTCCTAAAGCACTAAAATAAATATATAACAGATCACATATTCCATAATAGGATACTAGGATATTCCTCCAATATTTATATATTTTTCAAAATCCAAATGGTCATTATAATTCAAGTAATATTTTTTTAATCACTAAATCCTCAACCATAACACTCAATTTTCAATTTAATCTTTTCCATAAATGGTTAACATTAATACTCTTCTAAAATATTTCTGACTAAATTCAAAACCAAAAAATATGAAATATTTGATCAAATATTTATCCCCAAACAACATAAATTCTCTTGTAGTGTTTAATAACAAACATTTGAATAACTTGAACACATATTATCTCAAAACATACTAATAACATGAATCACATTAAAAATTCTATGAAAATGTAGCTTCTTTTGAAAAAATTACTCAATCTTTATCCCATAAATCCCATAATTTCAAAAATGTAATAAAATCCATCGTAATTTTCTTTGACATTAAATAATTAAAAAAATTAAATGTATCTAATACTATCCAATTTAATTTATCAATACAAGTCATTATCTTACCACTATATCACTTTTCTTGGATATTAGTACCATTCAACATAAGTTTTCAAATTCATAAATAAAAACTAATATAATACACTCCTTATACATTTAATGAATCTTAAAACCATAGTATCAATGATAAAATAATTATAAAACATAATTATTTAATCCAAATATTCAATTACTTTAATCATTCCACTTCGTCTATAGTTATATCATAATCTTGACCTTGGTATCTTGTCTTCATTCAATGTATATTTTCTTAACCCTTGGTAAATTCATTTTTACGGTACACCGTCTTCTTACGGTTCAAAAACTAAGCATTAGAGGATTCCTTATTACACTTGAATTCATGTGATTAATATAAATTCTCTCCACACTTGAACAAAACTCTCATTCTCTTCAAGTAAGTACTAGGTAATTTATTTACACAATTACCACATGTAGAAAATCCTTATTTCCCGTCTTCCCCTAATCCATTTTTTATTCCATCCACCGTTTTCTTCTCTTCTTTCCTTTGAGTCAATATGAAGAGATACTTTTTTCTATATTTCATGAAAATGGTAATATATCCACATAGGATGAGAATGTTTGAGATATTAGTTCCCTTAGAAGGATTGTCTTTATCCCATCATAGAAATGTTCAATCTTACTCTCTGGATTACTTAAATATCCCAAAGCATGCCTTTATAACCTTATAATTTTTTCTTCATAATTATAAATATTTTCATTTAACTTTTTTCTTAAACTCGGTAATTGTCTCTCCATAACCACACATTTCTCATGATGAAAATATTTTTCCATGAAGATTACCATAGAATCCTTCCACTCCATGTTTTTTAATTATTCTTCATCATTATCATTTGGAATCAATGATCACAGTTGATTTTCATCCTATGATTAATGATAAAATTACATGATACCCTTCTCCCTTACATTACATACCAATGTGAGAAATATCTTCTCTAAGTAGCATATCCATTATTGAGATACAAATGGATTTGTAGTTCCATTTCAAGATGAAGTTTGATAACACCTGAAGGGATCTAACATTGTTACATTGTTTTTTGGATGAGAAGGATACAATATATAGGAAAGGGTATTCTTCATAATTTTAGTTACATACCTTTATATAGTTATAATTTATTTATATCCAACAACATCTCTATCTACAGCTTTTTTATCATTCCCATGATGGAAATTACTATATAGATTACATGCATTGGTATAGTTTACATTCATTTCTCTAGGGTTCATTTCAAAACAATAGAATAAACTAGATTAGATCATACCATTATGAATAATAATGTATAATTTCGAGACTAATGAAACACATAACATAAGTTGAGAATTTATGTATACCTAATCTCTAAATCGTAAGAATTGTTTTTTGGGGAATATTCTAAAAGTCTTCCATAGGGTTACATTATCTAATCTATGTTTTCCTAAATCTAGTTCACATGGTTTATACTAAACTTTCACAGCTACCAACTGTAAATGCCCCACCCCTAGTACCCAGAGTCAATGGTTACATTGTTTTATTCGTACTAGATACAATAGATCACATTTTATAAGACAAAATAGTTTATTAGTCATTAAGAACTTGGTATATGATTTAATATTATATTATAAAACATATAATATAACATAATATTTTCATTGGGTTTGTCATTTTTTCCTCCAACATATACATTAATATCAATCATAAAACATTTAATGGGATCTTATGTAAATGGATCATAAGAAATGAGTGAGCTCAGAGAATCAAAAAACTTGTGCATATAGTGTTAGATAAATAATTCATGAATAATATGGAAGTAAAACTAGATGATAAATAATTTCATTCAAGTAATATAATGATTTTTAAACTTATCCAGGGATATCATAACAAATAAAATAATCATATGGATTTCAATAACTGGTTTTTTATTAAGGCAATTCATAATTTTGGACAAATAAAACATATTGTTAAAGCCTTACACTGTGAAATATAAAAATACCATCATGTAATTGTGTCAAGATATCTATATAATGGGTAATTACTTTAGCCAAAACCAAATCTAGTTTGTCTCATGAGACATATCGATACATCGAGGGGCTATAGTGGGCCTTCCCTTCACTTACTAAGTATAATTCATTAATTATATGAAAGGGGTGAAACATAATCAACCTAAACATTCATATTAGAAAACTAGAATACTAAATGTTAATACATTCCCCAATATTTAAATATAATCACAAACCATCCTGAGTAGAATGGTGAATGGTATCAAAATAGTATGTCACTAATAAAACTGATCATAATAAATATAGAGAAATAATAATGATAATATCATTAAATCATATCCCTAGTAGAACTCAAGTAAAATAATGGTTATTTTTTTGATGAATAAAAATATAATAAAAATTCCATTAAAAATATTTATTAGTAAAATACAATTTTAACATTGATAATCACTTTAAAAAACAAAAAATAAAGAATATTTGGAAAAAAATTATCCGAAAATAATAATTTATACTTGTAAAGTAATATTCAAAATAATGGTCATTCGTGATGGCAAGTAATTTCATACATATCATATAAGTTAAAAATATTCCATTTTCACAATTGTAAAATGGTCAAAAGGTACCTTATTTTTAAAATAATAAGAATATTCCTTTCAAACTATTTTTTAAATAATTAGACATGGGTAAAAATTTATTTAATAAATAATTTTTATAATTATGAAAAAAATATTTAAAATAACTTTAAAAAACATGGATATAGAAGACATAGGATTTTAAACCGAAGAGAAAAATAAATTCATATTTTCTTAAAAAAATATCTCAAACATTTAATGAAAAAATGTGAAAAAATGGTAGTACTGCATAAAAATTTCATGAATAACTATATGAAAATAAGGTAAATTTATTTTAAGATATGAATTTCAAAAAATTCTCCCAAATGAGACTTAAATATAAGCAACCCTAAATAATAATAAAATTTTGAAATAAACCCTTACCTTAGATTATATTTTCTTAATATCCATATGAACCTCCATTATAGTTAGTATGTATTTATTATATATATATATATATATTATATAACTATATTCATACATATAAAACCATATATTATTTATCTATAATCATTTATCACGATTTTGTTAATGTTTCTTCATTAAAATCATTGTTCCGGGTAATAACTACTTCATTTTTCATGTATGGTTTGAATCAGTAGTTTTGTTTTTATAATATGATAATGGATAAATAATTCATATAATTTTATTAATGTTATAAATATCATATATATTAATTATATCTACATTTATAGTCATCCATAAAATTTATATATAGAAAAATACATTACACCATTCATGGAGACGGTATGGTGTATGTATGCATGAATGTTGTTTTCATTTTTTTGTGGATGGAACGTAAGAAAGTTAAAAAATAAATATAATTTTTATTATAATTATTACATAATATATATCATAAATATTTAATATATCTATCCTTATTACCATCTATGTAAACTTGAAATAAAAAACAAATCACATCGCTTCGTAGAGGTGGTAATCCACCCATACCCATGAGCGACGTTATTGTTTTCCAAATGATTGTAATGTAAGAATATAGATGTTATATTAAAATTAAATAAGAATAATTATTTTATTAATATATTATATACACCTTTAAACAATCATAATTATCATCTATAAAATATAGTGATGAAAATGAATTGTATCGCTACATAGTGATGGTATGTCGTACGTACACATGACTCGTAAATTCACTTCTCATTTTATAGGAAAGTGTGAGGATAATGGTTATTTAATAATCATGATAAAATTTTATTATATTTAGGATAATTATTTTACTTTTTATTTTAAATACAATAGATTTGTAGGAGGTAAAAGATGGAGTAAAAAATAATGTGATCATAAGGAAATAACCTCTTCCTTGGAAGAAATCTGTTAGATCTCCTCTCAGGGACACTAGGGTTGGTATTTTGGGAAGATCATAATGTGTATAAATTTTCAAGGAATTTTGGGAATATACATTTTCATTTTTGGTCATTCTAGAAGTCACAATGTGGTGTAAATAAAAAAATGTTTTTGTGTCCTTTTATAATTGATGGGAGGGGTATTCTTAGAATTTCATAAATCATTAAATTAAATTAGATTATTTTTCATGCCCAAATGGATATATATTGATATAATTCTAAGATAATATGAGTATAATTTTAATCCTATTATCCAATGAATTTTGTAGAATTTTTTTTGGGTTCAACCTTATCTTTTAGTTTTAACCCCTCGTTAACCCTTTTTACAATTACCATAATTTTAAAATTTTCAACATTTTAAGGATTAATAATGTTATTATAAAATGAGAAAAACCATAAATGGACCATGGAATATTAATATAGCCATATCACATTCATTTTTCTAAATCTGGGATTTTAATTAATTTTAAAACATTTACTAAAATAATATTTATTATAATATAACATTAATGCCATTTTTATTACTATTCGTTTAATTTGATATTAAATACCTCAAGAAAAATGGGTAATTAGAATATAATCCATTAACACATAACAAAAATATTATATGTATCTATAAAATTCATTTATACATTAATTAAATCAAATTATATCACTTTTAATAATTTTAAACTAATTTATTTTATTTTTATATTAATTTAATAAATACTTTATTCACATTGTGAAAGTATTTATGACAACTCTTTAATAACTAAAAATTATAAATAAATTTCCATAATTAATTTCATTTCATTACTCACAAAATTACTATTACATTTTTTTCATCACTTTATTTTTCCTTATACGAACACATAAGAGAAATTTAAAACTAAGAGAGTGACATTTTATAACTTTATTTTATTCAAATATTTTATATGTCATTTTCATGGACAAGTGCCCATTAAAAATATATATATATCAAGACTATGTTTATAATTTTTTAATTACCTTCATACAATAAATATTATAATGATATATTAAGGTATTATCAATGAGTTTTAACATAACATGATTTCCCCTTTACTGAGATGATGATTATTTATTATAGCTACTATTCATATTGAAAAAAATAAAAGGGACCTATTTTCCAAATATGGACCATGTAATTCCAAATATTTAATCTATTTTTAATGATTTATTTTCAATATGTGTAAGTAATTAATTTATAATCAAAATACAAAATGCTACGTAAAAACGTTTTTCAAAAAAAAATACCATTTATGTGTAAAAATATTCTTATACCAAATTCAATCATAAAATTGATTCCAATGAACATAATTTAATTATTAATTATGTAATCGAAATAAATTCAGTTTTATTTAATTTTAATAAAGAGTTAGTCTTTTTATTTTATTATAACAAAAATACAATGTTCAATAAAAATTGGTATTTTTCACTATTCATATGGAAGTCAGTCTTCTTAGAAAAATCCAAAAAAATCATTCAAAACTAATTCTAATATACTGATTTTGAAAATAGATATTATTTTTATATAATAAAATTTATCTATATTCAAGATAATAAATTTAATATTTTCTCACAAATTGAAATAAAAATCATTTTTGAGGAAAACCTAATTTCGAAGCATAAAATAACAACACTACATATCAAGTAATTATTTTCTAATAAGTAATAAATGAATTAGTAATAAGAATATCATTTATATATATTTAATAATTTAGTTAATAATTTTATATTTACTGCATCAATGAGTTTTTATAACCATCGTATTTAAATAATAATACTTCACGGTTCGTATAGGATTGGTTTTTCATGTTGTATATGGTATCGAGCAATTTTTTTTAAAATTTCTAAGTGTTACATTAATGGATCAATAACATTTCAATAATGAACTCATACATAAAAATGGATTTTTTAAGTTATTTTATATCCATGGTTCGTGAATAGGACCATATAGGTTACGTTTTAAATGGTACCTCTTTAATTAGTAATGACTTGTTTCTTAACAACATGAAAACCCTTATACATTCCATTGCCAAAGGAAGACAATTACCTTAAATACATTAGGAGTTATAATAAAATGGTGGAATTTATGCCCTTTTTATTTGAATTTATTTCCCTTCCCATGAGTTGCCATGTCATGGGGGCTCGGGGGGCTTGCCCTAGGGCTGGCCCTACTTAACAACCAAGAGATAAAATTTGAATTGTATAGGATTGAGGAAACCATTATTAAAAGATGAATGTGATATTTTCATTTTTTAAAAAAAATAAATGATTAGTGATCATGAATTATTATTATGTATATGATTATTTTTTTAAATTAATTGCTTTATGTGAAATGGAAAACACTCTTAGGGGTGGATTTGATTATTTATAAGAAAACTCCCTATGAGGTTGCTAATGAATTTTTTTTGAAAATGACTTGATTAAACTATTATAGAAATAAAAAAATCCATTTGGTGTTCTGTGATGACTTTAAATAAAACACCCAATTTGGATGGTCTGTGATAATATTAAAGAAAACGCCAGATTTTGGTTCTCTATGACAACTATAAAGAAAACACACATATGGGGTGGCCAGTGTTGACTAAGAAAACACTCATAAGGGTTGGTCCAAAGTGACTAAAGAAAACTTCCCATGTAGGGTGGTACAGAATACTCTTAGGGAAAACTCACCTCAATGATGGTTGTGGTTCTATAGTTGGTGTGTTCCATGTGACATGCCAAGAAACACACATTCATTGTCTGAAGTGAATATTGTTGATTAGGGTCACAGACCTAAGGATTAACAATGGTATGGACCGGTTTTTGGTGTAATTTTATAACATGGGCATTAGTGGTTATAATCTATTTTTATAAAAAAAATTATTATATGTTTTATTTACGACCATTTGACATGAACCTATTAACAAACTGGTTATATTTATGGACTTCATTTGTGGTGGCCTGTTAAATTTTAGTCACTCCCTTCTTGAGCCTCCACTACTTTTAAGCACCTAATAAGATTCTAATTTATTCCATGTTTGAGCTTGGGAATGATCGATTATTGATGATTAGCATACTATGACAGATCATAGGATTATGGGATGGGGCCAGGACCTGTGACCATTTTGGATTTCTTCCATGTTGTTTTAGATCTTGGGTTCTAATGTACTTATACCTTGATGTTGTTGTGAGACTACTTGAAATACGTGGTATATTGTTAATTTAGTATTGAAAGGTTTATTTGGATTTTTGTCGACACTTTGATGCATGTAAGTTTACCATATTATTTGAATGATGTATATGATTTCCCATATTTTCTCTATTTTTTTACTCAGATATGTAGGTATATGCTCCCCACCATACCACCTTATAATCTTATAATAAGTAGCATATAACATTCAGGGAGGTTCACCTAAGGTACCTTAGTGACCACCGATCCATGCATCAATTAGTGATCTAAGGCAGTGGGATGTTACAGGGTATTAAATATATTAAAAAAAATTATCATAGAAACCTCTTATGAATGAGAACATATTAATTTGTACAATAAATCATGGAATACACAATAATAATAAAACAAACAACATAAATTTTAGTAAATAAATTCTTCTCAAAGATAAGGAAATTTCCATTAACACAAATAAACAAGTTCCTCAAAATCATGATTCATTAAATTTATTCCCTCAGGATTTTCCCTAATTTTTCGTCCCCCGTCTTACCAATTTAATAATATTAAAAATGATTTTTAAAATATTTCATGAGTTATTTTCTATGTATCATCTCTTCCCCTGATTAGTAACCAAAATGATGATTCAAATGTGGCATGTAATTTCTTTTGAAAACAAAAAAACAATATTTAAAGAAAGAACGATAAGTAGTGAGTGAAATAATCAATTTAAAAAATTATCCCCTTATGTATTGGAGTGCTTACCTTATTTATCTTCATCATCCTCTTATTCCTCATTTCGATCGTGGACCAACAAAAGAAACCCACATGTGAATGAATAAGATTCATATATTAATGATCAAAAAGATAAGGGGAATTCAATCTAAATCATAAATCCATTTTATAAAAATATAAAACAATTTTCCTAAACCCCTATAAAGAAATAAAAGACAAGGGTTCCCTGCCCCAAATAATTTTATTTATGGTTTTATAGCTAGACCTTACCTTTTGTTCTCATGTGAAGAGAGTGTGGAATAAAGTTACCGGGCACAAATATTTCCTTATCTAACATTGAATCTAATTAGGTTTACCTTCTTTAATCTTCCTCCTTGACATTTTATTAGCTTATTATTGGGTATGATACCAAAATTTTGGTCACCATGGTGATTATTGAAGAAGTTATTGGGGAATCTAAACGTGATAAAACTCATCTTTCCCCCCTCCTTGATAATTTTCTTCATATTCATCACTATTTTTCTGATTTTATTAGTTATCTATTAAATATTTTATTATTATTACTTCTATTTTAAATATATAATACACATCTGTATTTTAGCAAACCCAACATCCACTTTCTCTATTTTTTATTCATTCATGGAAATTTTGTGTTTAAATTTCTCCACTGATCCAATAGTGATGATGGTTCCTTCCCTGAAATTTTTAGATTTAGCATATAAATTGAAAATTACCTTAGATCTATCCTTGAACTCAGTTTCTCTTTTGGATGTATCCCATAGTAATACTTCAAAGTGATCTTCCTCCTTGGTCATTTCCATTAACTAGATGTATTCTATTGTTATCCTCTACATTTCATGACAATATTCTCATAAAATAAATTCTAATTCATAGAGGATCACCTCATTGTTTCTGTTGAATGGTTTTGGGAAACATTCTTCATCCCACTAAATCTTCTCTATGATCTCATCAATTTAATGTAAACCATCTTCTTGTTTAATAGAGAAATATATGTTCTCCATTAGTAAAAAATTTCCTCTTTCCATCGCAACACAAAAACACCCAACATTCAACAAGAAAACAAAAATAAAATCCTAATATGAAATCATGAAATAAAAAATAGAGAGAGAAATGAATTTTGTTAACTAGTGAATTCATGTTCTACTACACAGAGTCTCTGGATGTTAAACCAAAAACATGATCACCTATGGAGCATTATTACAATCCCATGGGTCAACCGGTTTATAAATTTATAACATAAATCTGACAAAAACACTAAACTATTGATGAGTACTATTGGAAATCCATGTCTAAGTACAGACCCATAGAGACAAGGGTTGGAGAACACTTCAATTCAGTTATTAAGACCTAAAAAGGGATGAAAGGAAACAAAAGATACATCAATTCTAATAAAGTTTATGGATTTTTAAGACCAAGAAAGATGAGAAAGTGTCAATCAAGTGAAAATCCATGTTTATGAAATAATATGCCCTGAAATAATGAATTTTAAATCATAAAGTTATAAAAATTGTGTCTAAGGTAATCCCTTGTTCATAGTAATCATTATCTATCATTAAAAATACTATTTTGTCGTGATCAGGTACTTTGGTTTGTTAAAATAATAGGTAGACCAAAACTATGTTTAAAAATAGTGTTTAACTTACTCAATGGTCACAAAGAGACTCACCAAATAGTTAATGCAAGAAAAAGGAACTCCCTCAATCAAAGGAAATTTTCATGATAAATGAAATAGGGATATATTTTATAATTAATTAATGAAGAAAATAAATAAAATAAATTTTCATTTAAAATTAAAATTATATATTCATTATCATTCATTATAATAATCTTGGAACAATGGCCACTTTTTCTTAATATCCATGAATGGGTAGAAAACAAATCTCAATCCAAACTAGTTACTTCTATGGTAGATAAACTAAAAAGTCTACTTAGACTCATTTGATCCTAGTAACCATGACTCTTATATTCATCTGAGTCTACATAAATAATAAAAATAAATACCTTAGAGGAAAAACCCATTGGAGAAATACTCCCAAGTTGGTCTAGTCTTTTTAAGTTCTATCTGAAAAGTAGTTACATGCTCTTTTAGAACCCTCAAACACATTCTAATAGAGGAAAGGGAGATTAATTTAATATCCACTAAATTCCCCATATAAAGACATTCAATTCCAAATTACTTCCAAATATTAGTAATTCAAATCAAAATTCCTGATCCAACATAGTACCAAAAAATAAAATCCAAAATCAAATCAATAATTCCCATCAATTCAGTAAGATACCCATAATTCACATTAAAATAATTATCATTAAGTATCAAATTCATGTATTCATTTACATTAAATAAATTATAAAAATCCCATAAAATGAGTTACAAATAAGATAAATCGAAATATTATAGGATAAATAACCATTAATTTTATGTTACACCAAAAGTTGAAGGAGTAGAGATGGGTGTGGGATGTAGTGAATTATGGGTTAAGAATAAAACACATGAGTTGTTTCCCATTCATGATATGAGTTCAAGATAGAGTAACCTAAAATCCCAAAATCGGGTATCGGATTAGGGTTGGTTTCTTATCCCAAATATAGAGACACAATTTTCACAATTTAAAAATTTGTAATATTTTAACATATATTTATAGAGCTAGGCTCTAAGACGATGTGTAATTACAAGCCCCACTATGCCCAGAAATAATTATACTAAAATAATAAGTTTTTTTGTACTATGAACGTGTCGAAAATGGGTTATCTTTTTAACAGTAGTTTGGATAAAAAATTTGAAGTTGTGGATGAGTATAAAATGTTCCATTTACTCTAGGTGGTGTGTAAATTTTATTAGCATGGTTCTTCTATGAAAAATTCCACCCAGGGTAAAAATCATAAATAAAATAATTAAATGTAATTATATTATCTTGAATGCTGAATCAAATAATAATCAAACATGTGACATGGATTGGAAATCCAAGACCACTATTGAGTTTGTAATGGGGTGTTTTTCCTAGGCGTGACATAAAAAGAGGGAGTGTGGGGATTTTTTATTTCACGCCAAGTAGGGATTCTATAAATAGTAGTTTAGGGAAATCCCTAAATCTCTACTGATCACTAAAAAGCCTCTATCCCTCTGTCTCTCTCTCTCTCTATGTTCATTATCCATTCTTCATCGGATTGAAGAGAGAACTCCGCTAAAACCACGGTGGATCAATGCGGGATCACAAAACACACGCCGACTGCAATAAATGGATATATCAAGGTATTATTTCTTCTACTATTATGTTACGATTCAAATTCTTAATTTAAAATAATTTGTTGATCCTTGGTTTCTTCATTTTGAATATCCTCGTTGATGGATACACTCACATAGCAATCAGTACTCACTGAAAATCAATTTTGTTTTTTGATGTTCTTCACCTGTTCTTCATCTTTATCAACGTTTAATTTTGACATGCCAAATGTTCATGGGATCATTGAGATCATCTTAAGTCTATATATAGCTTGATCCAAGGATCCCAAAACAGCTTCTGGATCTGAAATATAATGAGCAATGAAGTCACATTGGTCTACGGAAGGAACCAATGGAGCAAGGTTGCCGACAGCAGCGCGCGGAACCCGGTTGGCTGGGTGAGCTGGCGGTGTGTTCTAGGTGGTTATGGGGCTCTGATGTGGTCGGATGAGTGGGGTTGGCGGAGGTTAGTAGGGTGTTGGGTTAAATGTTGTGCAGCAGAATCAGGGTGAGTGGGTTAGTGAGAGGGTCGATGACCAGGCGGAGCTGTGCGGCTGTCACGATCGGGCGACGACCGGGAGATCAAGAAACATGGTTCACTAGTCTGCATTGAAGCATGGGGGGTACATAAGGAGGACCTTTTTCTTAGTCAATCGGTGTTGTCAGGTAGGTTGCATAGTGGTGGATCGGGCCGCAATGAACCGAATTGGACCGGCCAGAGTAGGTCGGCCCAAGCGGAAGGGTCCGACCAGATTGGGCCGACCATGTTTTGGGCCCAGAAATTTTAAATGCTGGTATCTTTTGATACGGGCCTCCAATTCGTGTACCATCTATATAAACATGATTTATGAGTTGAGCCAGACCATTTGAGGTGGTTTTGGAAATATTAATTTCAAGCCTGAAGGGAGGTGGTGCGAAAACCTCACTTTACTAAAAATAATTTAATTATTATTTTTCATGGTACCTCTTTTTAGACGTAGCACCTACATCTGAGGTCCAATTGATGTGTTTTCAGGGGTGTTGTGACCCTGTTGTTTAGGAGAAGTTTTTTAGACTAATTTCAAGCATTAAAACTATAGTCAATGTGTGGTCCCCATAGGGTCGGTTCACACATTTTGCGGTGAAATGAAACTTTTCCATCGGGTATCCATTTTGGATGATCAATTAGTCAAACCTGTTTGTTTTTTCAGGTTTATCACAATGAAATGATCCATATAACTTATTTTGGGACTAAAGTGTGGTCCTCAAATAATGTTATTTGAGTGCAAGGAGGTGACTTCTGACTTTTCCATCAGATGTCCATTTGGTCCGAATAAATAGTTGATCTTGCGTCTTTTTTTGAAAAGATCAAAATAGTGTGATCCATTTGGATGTGTAGAGATTTTTTGATCTCATTAAATGTGAAAACATGAAAAGAATATTTTTTGAATATCCTTTTGAAGTGTTTGAAGTGAACCAATGATTTTGGTTAACCTCAAATCTAGTGGTGGTGGAGAAGATGTATGAAGAGATGCGGTCAAATGTTCTTGAACTGTTTGAGGATGTGTGCTAGCATAATCACACTTTTGGCCCTCAAGGTCAAAAACGACCATCGTGCGCTCTTCATCCATTTGAATAGGTGTATCAAGTACTTTGGGGGTAATCCGGTATGCCTAGGGGCACTTATTCTTAGTTTAGTACCAAATATTTGCTAGGTACACGACCCAACATCGAGGTGTGGCTACACAACATGTGGGACCCACATGCGTCATGTACCACTTTATGAGTTCTTCTATCCCTTGTAACTCCATCTAGTGAACTCATATTTCAGAATGTGAGTATGTTATCTTGAGAGTTTTACCACATATAATGCAATGGTGCCCTCTATAGTGGCTTCTGAGATATATGATGCAAGATGTTCTAGGTGTGACACCTATCCAGGGAGGCACCTAATGACTGCATTAGAGTTTTCCTGAGATATAAAATCTTGAAAGGGATGAAAAATGCTCCTTGAATAATTTTTGAGAGGTACCGTCAATTAGGGATGGCTAGAGAACTTTTATACTTACCTCCAGCTAGGCTGGGAAATGGTCCCCGATGACAGTTCCAAGTAGAACCCTCTAACTGAGCTGGGGATGGGTCCTCAATGAGACTAAAGTGGAACCTTCCAACTAGGCTGGGCATGTGTCCTCAATATTTTCTGAGTAGAACCTTCCAGTCATGATGGGGATGAGTCCTTGATGAGACTAGAGTGGAACCCTCCAGTCGAGCTAGGCTTGGGTCCTCAATCTTTTCTGAATTGAACCCTCAAGGAAGACTGGGGATGGGTCATCGATTACACTAGAGTTGAACCCTCCAGTCGGGCTAGAAATGGGTCCTTGACCTTTGTGACATGATATCTCAAATGTGTGGCACAATTTTGAGTTTTTTTACATGAATTTGGTCTCTCAAGAAAGAGGGACATTTTTTCCACCAAGATGTGTCCTTGTAACGTGACCTAAAACTTTGAGGGAGAGACAGTGCCACAAAAAGTGGATAGTATTAAGGTTCGAAAAATATACATGGGATGTTGGGCATTGATAGTGGTTATTACTGGGACTGTTGGCTACTCTTTCTCCTAGGTTGACCTATGAGATGAAGATCCCCTTACTCTCTAATTTGAGTTTCTTTGTTGATTATATATATATATATTCTATTTCAAGTAACCCATCATTATGTTTTGGTTACTCTCATTCCAGGAGAGGTAAAGAAGTGTAGGGTATGTCACAGGCCTTCGATGTCTAGCTTCTAGTGATTGGGAGAGTCTACTCTTATACTATAGGTAGTGAAGACTTGATGAGAAGTTCATATTCTCACCAGTTCTATCTTCTTATGTTTGGAAGATCTTAGTTCAATCCTTTTTTGGTTGAGTTTTACTCCATTACTATATTATTTTAACTTGTTTTTCTCTATCTACTACCCCCCTCTTCAGTACATCTATTATGGTACCCTTGATCCTTTAGGGAATCCTATTGATAATTTTTATATTCACCCCTGCTTATAATTTTCCTGCACTTGGTGTGCCCATACAGATGACGAACTGGTTAATCGTGATATCAAAGGAGCTAAGTGATATAGGGTGCTTGGAATTCATATGATGATCATGGATTAGGATCTAGGAGTGGGGATCTCTCATCTGTTTTACTTTTCCACTTGTTGATGGGTTGTGGAACTTTTCTGTATGGGATTGTATTTTCTCCCTTTCCCATTCAGTATTCTTTTCTATACTTGTACTGTTTAAAGGTCGATGCATATTTTTATGGTTTATTTTTTTATATTAGTGTTGTATCTTTATTTCTTTTCCTTATACACTTTTTCATTGAGTTGGTTGCGTGTGTGTGTACAAGTTCTTTGGCAATGGTCTGCCTTAGTTTTTTGTGCCTTCAGCAGTAGTCGGCATCCCATGGCCTATGGAGGCGGGCTTTGGGTAGTTGAAACTAGAGCCCCAACATGGGTCAGTTTGTGACACCATTTTTGAGGTAAAGAGAAACTTTTAGTGGGTTCTAGTTTTTGAGGCAATGTAGAAGGATTAGAGTATATATGGATTTTATCTGAGGCAACATCACCAGAAAAATAGAGGTTGATCTTTTGTGGGGCACCAACACCGGTGGAATAGTGGTGGGTCATTTATTAAATACATCACTGAATGAGCATAGATGAAAAAGTTAAAATCCTAGTAATTTTATTTCAATCGAGGTTTTCAGTGTTCATTAATATATTTAAACACAGGGTGGATGATCCACTCATCTGACTACACAATTCTATACGACTGACTGAATTTATTACAAGTCTACCTAAACATCTTCATTTTTTCTCAAAAATGATTCATGTTATGAGTAGAATATAATTGGAATATTTCAACTATATACTCGTATGATTTTATTAGTGGAATCATTATTTTTACTATCTTGGTTACAATAGAAACATCCCTCAGCCCAAACTCCAATATAAATTTTCTTATTAAGGTTTGGATCTCTTTACAATAGCGGTATGACCCATGTATTTATAGGTATAAAATTATCCAAGATCTTAAAATTTATTTCTAAAATTCTCTTCCCTAATTTTCTATGAATTCCCCTGGTCAAACAGGTACTATAATCAAATCTAGTTTGGGTTTTAAACTTGATGATCCCTTCCACTGGAACAAGGAAAATATTCAGGTGGCACATTCATTGTTCATCAGAATAGTGATAGTCCTACCTAGATTTTTACCTTTTCTAGTGGAGTGGATCGTCCTGTTCAGTACCAGAAATGGAGATGATAATATTTGTGTAAAACATTTTTGAATTCATCCAAAAAAACATGAAAATACCATACATTTATATTTTTTTGACCTAAACCATTGTGGTGTGAAGGTGGATTGAGGCATGAACAGGTGCTTCACTAGTCATAAATTTTCATGGGATATATGGAATGTTGTGATAGTTTCTTGCATTCAGCATGAAACAATATCCTAAAAAATTAATCAATGATGTCTCTATTCACCAGAATTAAATAAACCATCATGACACAAGCACTTATTTAGAATATGGAAATTTCATCACTATTCTGAACATCAATTACATGTAAAAACTCATTTTATCCTTATAAAATATTCATTTTTATCCTTATAAGTCCATTGACATTCTCATGGGGGTGAATTATTCATTCATAATATAGACAACATCAGCATGGATCAACACCATGTATGGATAGTTTCCCTTAATGCAATAGAGCTTCCACTAATGGAGTTTCATGATCCTAAGTTTACTTCCATGGTGTTTCACTAGTATGTTGTAGGCATTTCCCATCATAGAGGCATGGTTGAGCCCTTAATTCATTTTCATAGTGATTTCAAGTAGGTTTCCTTTATATGCATGGAATTTTCAATCTTCACTGAGGTAGTAGCTGAGCTCCCATGGAATCCTTGCCTTTCACAGCATCACACACATATCGATTATTATCCAAGCCTCATGCTCTAATATATTAACTTCCATAGAGACTATGGGATTATAATGGGGGAATCAACATCTCTCAGGATGGATCCTCTAGTTGAGGATGAAATAGTCATGACATCCATAAGTTAGGTGTGGCATGAATAAGAAAAATCCCTCTCTGTTTTCAAATAAGAACAAAATGGGATCATTCCATTCAGTCTACCACATATCATGTGATATAAAAAATTGGATTTAATAAACTATAAATAGAAAGTGTTGATAAAAGTGAAACTTTTATCAATGCAATGTAAAAGTGTTGTTAAATTTTACATTAATAAGTGCTAAAATGGCTCATAAGTATGGACTATTTGTCAAAGCAATTAATTGCTGATAAATGTTTTATTTTTCAGGGATTTTTATATCACTGATAAAAGACTTATATAACTTTTAATAAAAATATTATCATTATATAAAAAAATTATCATATTTAAATTTTAAAAAATAATATTTAATTATATAAAATTAATTAAAAAACTCATGGATATAATTAATATATATATATAATATATATATTTTAATAAGAAATTATATAAACACAAATTATTTATTGTTAATATGTGGTATTTGAATTTATATATTATTTTAATGATGATATTTTTGTATGTGTATGCATTATGTTGTATATGTTTGTTTTGTTTGTTTTTGTGTGTATGTTGTACGTGTGTAGATGTATGTATGTTTACATATTTATGCATATGTGTATGTGCACTTGTGTACGTTGGATATATATATGTGTGTGTGTGTTGTATGTCTAAAAATGTATGTATGTGTACATATTTTTGTATATGTGTATGTGAACATGTGTGTTTGGGATATGTGTGAGTGAGTGTGTCTGTAAATGTATAGTACATGTATATATAAGTATGGATAGCATGGGCTATTCATTTTAAATATTATTTCACATTTAAGGTATAATGTTTTTATTTTTTTATCAAATATTTTTAAAATTTATTCATTTTTTAAAAATTTATACTAATTTATTCAAAAAGTATTATTTATAATATTCTTTCAATTTATATGATTAGTATTTATTCAATTTTAATTATTAAGTTTTAATATTTTAAAATTTTTTGACCTTTACATAATGAGGTTATTTAAATGGTTTTTTAATATTTTTTTTCATTTTTGTATGGGTTTAAAATTCATGTAGTTACTCTTATAAGAATTAATTTGTGTAAATAATTTTTTCTATTAAATTTTATTTATTATTTTTTAATATTAATTCATTTAAAATTATTCATTTATTTTTAGTATTTATTTATTTTAATATTTTTGTAATTTTGTGATTATAAATATTTATTTATACATATATTTATTTACTATGTAATATTTGAAATATGTTTTGTAGTTCATATGAATAATATTTATTTTTTTTGTTTAATAAGTTTTAATATTAAAAATCTTTTTGAAATCCATTGAATTGATATATTTAAATGTATTTTTTAAATAATATTTTAATTTAAATAGTTAAATTTTTTTTCAATTTTTTTAATTTTATTTATTCATTTTTAATATTAATATATTTAATAGTAGTTTTTTAATTTTTTGATATTTTTTTTAATATTTTTTGAATTTATTCATGTTTTAAAATTTATACATATTTATATAATAAGTTTTAATATTTTGAATATGTTTTTAATTTATTTTATTAATATTCATTCATTTTTATTTATTATGTATTAATATTTTTAATATGTTTGAAAATTATCTAATTGATTCCTATAAATGCATTTTAATTTTATGATTTTTTAGTCAATAGAATTCATTTTTAATAAATTTTTTAATTAATAATATCTATTTATTCTTTATTATTCATTTTTATGTGTGTGTAATAAATGTAGTTAATTTCATGTAATCAATTTTTTAAATATTTTTATAATTTATTAAATTTTATTTTTTGATTTTAAAAATTCTTTCATTTACTTTTATTTATTCATTTTTTATATTTATTAATACTTAATATTCTTAGGATTTATTAATATTGTAATATTTATTTATACATAATTACTTATAGTGTTTTAATATTTTTAATTTATATGATTAATATTTTTAATTTATATGTGAGATTTTATTTTTTCAAATATCTCTCTCCAATTTTAGGTAGCTCCGGACTGAATGAGGTTGTTGATGAGAAATAAAAGCCTTTATCATTGAAAGGACCATATGTGCACTACAAAACCTATACCCACTTATCATGTAAAGGGGCGATTTAAAATTATTCGTACGAAGAGTTTTTGCAGTGAACAAATGGTAATCTGCTCCATGTTCCAGGTATCCTTCTTTCTCCCATATATTAAAATAAAATAATTATTCCCATTTTCTTATAGGAATAAGTATAAGAACCCAAATCCTTTTAATATTTCTATTTTCATGAGCATCTACAATATGGATTTTGCAACACAAACTGCTAACCTTATTTTTGATTAAAAATTCCTTCTTGTATGAATGTTACAAAAAGTGAGCATACACAATAGAAATTTTGAAATCATTATTAAGAAGACTTTAGGTGTATAGTATAATTATTCTTCAAAGATATTTATATAAAAATAATTCATGATATTTATTCAAATTGTGATGTTAAATATTTTAAAATATAAATGAAATAAAAAATGTGGATATTGTTGGGTTAAAATAAGAGGTTGATATAGTAAAAACCTAAAAATATCAAAAAAAGAGAAATTTATCTAATTAATACTAAAAATAATAGTGTGGTAGAATCATTGATGTATTTACATCAATAGTGAAGAAAAGATAAGGTGGAAAGATATTTTAGGAGATGAAGTGACTATGAGAAGATGAATGCTTGATTATAAAATAAGACACTCCACTCCTATTATAACATGTATAAAATTTATAATCTTATCAAATGAAAAAGTTAAAGTACAAAATATAAAACATCCTCCAGGGTACTTTATAAATTTCATTGAAATAAAATATTACATTTTGAAATAATTCTTGTTTGAGTATTGATGAATCCTAAAATAATATGAAATTAAAATTTAAGATGAAATTCTTACATTAGGGATAAATATTAATCTATATAATTCCAAGAAGGTGGTTCTATCTAGAAAAATTTATAGTCAGACACAACATGAGTCAAATGTTTTTATTTTGGAATCCTTGTTTACATAATTAATATATATTCTAGTGAAAAATAAAAAAGGGAAAACAAGTTTAATTATATTTTTTCAAAAACGAACTTCTTTAATCAACATTAGTATAGCCTCACTGGATATGAATGAAAATCTATACATTATTATTTTAGTTGGAAAAGTATTTTTCAAATGAAAAAAAAAATTATCACTAATATATGAATTCAACTAAAGGATCTAATGTATAATATGGAATTAAAGAATAAATTTTATATTTTAAATTAATATTATATCCTATATTATAACGAATAATATGAAGTAAATGTTACTAAACCCATAAATTATAATTTCTTAAAGGATACATACAGAGGATTTGAATGTGTAAAATATTCTCTGAAATAAAGTACTGGAGAAACAACATTCGTCCTTGATAATGGTAGACCATACCATGTGATAGATAAAATTTTTGAACAAATAGAGAAAACATAATATAGAATTGCATGTTTTGAAGGTTTTTATCCATTAAAAATAAATCAAACTACAAATAGTATAATTTTAGAAGCAAAATGTTAAAAAATGTTGTATATTGAATTGTGAGGAAAAATATCATAATCTTGTGTCAGTAGTATCATTTTCTTTAACATATTTTCAATTTAAGTTTTCCTTTTGGAACCAATAAGAATGTGATTTTTTCTTCTTTGATTATTAAACTAAACTATGTGAAGTATTTAAATATGAATCATTTATGGAATCCAATTTAGTTTTTTCTTTAGTTTTTCAAGTATTTTGAGAACCCCAAACTGATACTTTTGGTTCTTTGAATTTAAAATCAAGATTTTATTCAAATGTTTGATTCTTAAAACCTTATTATTGTCCCTTACCAAAAGTTTCATCATTATACCAAATATCACCTTAGCCTCATAATAATATAATCACATAAACACCACCAGGATCACTATATACCAAGTGATGAAATTAATGAACACCATATCTATAAAAACCTAAAGTTTTATCAATGTAAATTCCATTCTTATAATAATTTCACATAGTATAAACCACATAAAATTACATTGATAACCCAATACAAACATTATTAATAAATAATTAATAAAATAATAATTATTTCTAGAAGCTATGAAACATATACCGATGAATTAGTAACTTGACCTTCAAAATAGTAATATAACCCATATGAATAGTAAACTGAAAAATGAATAGTAACCAAACTCATTAAAGTATAAATAAATTTTAGGGATCTTATAATTGAATGTATGATATAATTATATCATAGTATAAGAAAATAAATGTTTTAAAAATTATTAATTAAGTGTTGGTATTTTAGTAAGTCATTGATATTTAATTATAATTTTATGATAATTTTAATAATTTAAAAGAAAATACATTTGAATAAAATTTATTTATAAATTAATATATTTTTTTTCTATGTTTTTAATATAATATAATTCGACCTTTGTTAATTTTTTAAAGTATTATAAAATCAATTATAATTTTAAAATATGTATTTTTCAAGTAAATGATGATTTTAATTAACATTAAAAATTATCTTATTTAGACATTTTTTTTTATAAAATGGGATTAATTTTTATATTCTAAAAAATAAAAAAAATGGTTAGGGTCAATTTTTTTTATTTTATTAAAATACTTGAATTTTTGGTGAATAGTAAAATATGATAATTTGTGATAAATGATAAAGACGTAGATTTTTGAGTCATTGTTTATGTAAGGATGATTTGAGAACCATATTCACGAAATATCCTTATCATTTTACTATATATTTTCATGGGAATCAAACTATTAATAGACTTGATTGAAAATAATAGAGTAGTGAATAAAATAATGAGAAAACACTCATCTCCTCCACTATAAATACAACCCATTGCCACCTCTTCTCCTCACACCATCCAATATTTGATAATTGTATACATTATAAACAATCATCTTCCTAATACACCCCCCCATCATCCATGATACTTTTGTCCCAATAAAATACCAAAACTATTTCCAAATGGAGGTTCTCAAGGAAGAGAAATTCAAGAGGTAAAATCCTCATTCTTTTTTTATAATTTCTTTTCAAGTTCTTATATTTTCCTATTCTCTCCTAAAATCCCCTCATAAAAATGGAATGATAACTCCAGTAACTTAAATATAATGTAATTTTATTATTTTAATGGAATAATCCATCATCAAACCACTTCTCCTCTCCCTTTTATTCAAAGAATTAAAAAGTTGTTCATGAGATATTGATTTATCGCCTTCGAGGATAACGTGTTTTAATTTTCCTTCCCCACTTTCAAGTCTCTTCATAAACCATTATAATGGTTGAAAAATATTTTAAAATGTGTTTTATAATCTTTTTTATGTTCTAGAACTATTTTTTATAGAATATAATAAATTATAAAACAAAATGAGTTCATTGTGATCGAAACCCACCAAAATTAACCAAAACGATTATCATTAACAATTTATCTAATGATTAATCCTAAAACCATATAATCAAATTTTTTATAATATCATTTAATATATTCTAATTTCATTAATAACTTATAATTTTAATTCTGGATAATTATCCCCATTTTTTACAATCTTCCATACTAATATACAAGCGAACCGATCTTGAAAACCAAGAAAACAAACACTCCCAAACAATGAAATTAGACTATATAACACATCCCAAATCCCATAAATGAACATAATAAAACAAAAAATGAAATAAAATTAATTTATAAAGGGTAATTTATTTTTTATTTAATGATTTTAATTTGATTATCCATGATATTAATGTGAAAAAACCATTCAGATATAATGTAAGGGGAATTATGAAACCCAAATCTCTTCCCTTAATTTTCCCTCTTTCACTCCATTTTCAATATGGAGGTTCCATTAATGTTCCATATATATAATTTTTTTATCCTTAAATATTTTTCTAGATATAAATTTTTCCAATGTGATTTTATGTAAAATGGAAAGATTCCTCTAAAATTACTATTCTTTATAAAAACATGCTTTACTTCCCTTGAGATTATTTATTCTTTACTTAGGATTGATGATTCATTTATCAAGTATGTTTTTCCATCAATATTTTGGAAAATCCAATGTTTATTCATGAATTTATACATTATTAAATGAAACTCATTCCTTTACATGTGTTACTACATGTCCAGTATTTATATGCATTCTATGTGGTAGACATGAAAAAGTAAATGTTATGATGTGACAGGTGCACCCAGAATTATAAAGTGCATGTAAATGTTATGATGTAACAGGTGCACCTTGAATTATTTATCACACTAATTCATTGGGTAATGTGATTAATCTCATGAGAAAAAGTGAAATATGCATGAAGATGACACTATCTTTGTTCACAACTATGTCTGGTATTTTACTAGTAAGAAGTGATATTTCATTTTTATGAATTCCCACATTCCAAGACTTTATCTAATATTTCCAATAATGATTATGATGATGTCATGATGTAGGTTATTCTCACCCATATTTCATGTCTCTTATTCATCCCCTTATTGGGATTTTATCTCACCCCTTATTTTGATGTATATCCTCAAGTGAATACTTATACAAATGAGTATGTGATGGTCAATAAGAAGTTAGATAATATTGAATTAAATATATGTCCCTGTTTTATTATGCACATGTTATGTATGGTCATAATTTTTACAAGACACTAAACCATTTTATTTTGGGTTTTTAATACTATTATGTTGTTTATATTTAAAATAATTTAATAGTAATGAATAAAAATTAGGGTTTCTATAGTTGGTATCAGAAACCGGTTTAGTTTATTTGGGAATTAGGATTAGAGAACCTCAGTGAAACCCCTTAGGTTGATACTGTGTATTATTAATCACCCAAAATTATTTGTTTTAGAAAAATATAAAACATAGGTGTAACACAAGATATTCAATTATTATTATTTTAGTAAATGAATAAATTTTTTATTCATGACTTGTTGAATTATGTTTTGTTCTAACGTTACCTATTTTATAAAATGGTGGGAACCAGGAGAACGTGACCAATAACCCATGCGAGGGACAACGAAGTAATTTCCCAAATGACATCCCCAATTCCTTGGGATGTGGAGTTCAATATATTAAGGAAATGGTTCACTAGATATCTCAGGATAAGAACAATAACCTGAATAATGTTAAATGCCTACCTACAACTTAGAGGGTGAAACTCACTGTCAAGTCTTTTATGCAGCAACAACCACTGACATTTAGTGGATATTTTGATGAACTTGTCATGGAACAACATGTCAAATCAATGTATAATATATTTTATATGATTCAATATTTTAAGACTAATAAGGTAATTATGGTTGTTTATCATTTACATGGAGAGGTCAACCAATGGTTGGCATTGAATAAGAATACTAATCAAAAGGATGATAGTGATAATATGGGGTGGGAAGACATTATTATATTGTTTCTTCATAAGTATTTCCCTTGTAATATTCTTACAAATATGAAGAGTGAATTTATAGAGGTAAAGAAAAAAGAAGTTGATTTTCTAACAACCCATAAAGAAAATTTCACATGGATTACGAGGTATTCTATGGGTTTTGTTCACAATAATCAGAGAAAAATTGATAGATTATTTAGTGTTTTAAAACAAAAACATCTAAAGGCCCTAGAAATTAAATTCTTTGGGATTTATGATGAAGTTATTCGATGTCATCTCAAACTTGAGATGGGGTTTCAAGAATGGTCCCATGGATATGGTTATAAGAAATGAAAGATGAGTTTCATGATAGGGGATCTAATGAGAAAGGTGGAAATAAAACTCAACCACCGACATGTAAAAAATGTGGTAAGTAACATCATGGGATCTGCCTCAATGGGAAGGGGAAATGCTATATGTGTGAAACAAAATTCCACCAAGCACATGAATTTAGAAAATACATGATGAAGTAAGAAAATGTGGTTAAGGAAATGAGAGAGCCACCCATGGTTCAATGCTTCAAATATAGGTATAAATGTCACTATGAAATCTAGTGCACTAATCTTTGAGTTCTCGAGGGTAAAAAGTGTCAACATCCACCAAATAAAAAAGATAAATGGAAGGTTTATGTCATCTCTACTACTAAGGTGAATATCAACAATGATGTGGTGATACGTATACTGGTTATTCTTCCATGAATAGTGAGTGTACTATTTGATTCTTTTTCTATGTATTCATTCATATCTTGTATGTTTAGTAGAACTATTCAAACACAACCTCAAAATATGGAGGATGAGTTATCTCTGAGAATCAAAAATGGGGAAATTATTTCATCAAAGTATATAAATCCTCATCGGTTAATGTTTGTGAACTAAACCTCCCAGAAAATATTTCTTTATTTTCTTTGGTGGAGTTAGATGCTATATTATTCTTGCATTTTATGTCTTTTTACAAATACAACATCAATTGTTAGGAAAGGGATATCACTCTTCACATCCTATGTGATCCTTCAATTCAATATAAGTGTAATGTGGAGGATGAATATTATTGAAAGACATCATATCAAGTATGGATATTATTTACTTATGAGAAATCATATCTTGCTCAAATGATTGAGATAAATGAGAAAATCATTCTTGAATACATTCCCATTGTAAGGGACTACACTAATGTGTTCCCTGAAGAATTTTCCAGTCTTTCTCATGAACAAGAGTTTTGTATATGAAATGAAATTATACTTGGATATCTTCTTATATCATAGAAATCTTATATAATGGCCACCATTGAGTATGAGGAACTGAAGAACTAATTACAAGAGAATATGGACAAGTGTTTTACACACCCAAGTGCTTTTCCATGGGGTGAACCGGTCCTCTTATTCAATAAGAAAGATAGATCAATGCACCTCTGTATTGATTTTCCTGAGTAGAAAAAAAAAATTACCAAGTATCCCTTGCATGGATACATGAATTGTTCAATCAACTGTGGGGGAAAAGTATTTCTCTATGGCGGACCTTCAGTCAGGATATCACCAATTAAAGGAAAGGAATGAATATATTTCCAAAAATACATTTCAAATGAGGTTTGGACACTATGATTAAACTAACTAATTATCCATTAGTATCCATTGACTTAATGAATAGAGTCATTATAGATTACCTCAACAAATTTGTGATAGTATTTATGGATAATATTATGATATAATCTAAGAGAAAAAAGGAACATGAGAATCATTTGAATACTATGATAAAACATTATGAATATAGAAAATTTATGCACAGTATAATAAATGTGATTTTTGGATAGAGGAAGTTTCATTATTGGGGCATGTTATCACCATCAAAGGAATAACTATTCACCCCTCCACGAATAAGGTAATCAAAGAGTGGACCAGGAAAATGTTTTTAATGGAGTTCTGTAGATTCCTTGGTCAATCAATATATTACTATAGATTTTCGAAGAATTTAAATAGCTTTTAAAACCCACTAAAAAAGATGACTTGGAAGCGAGAAGAGGTTTTCTGGACTATTGAATGTGAAGACTACTTCATATAGTTAAAAAAGAGTCTTTTAACCATGCCAATACTCACACTTCTATCTAGTGGGGAACTGTTTGTTGTATACAAAGATGTATGAAATAAGTTATTAGGAATTGTAATGATTAAAAATTATAAAGTAATAGCCTATTTCTCAAGAGTGTTTAATATTCATGAGAAAAACTATCCCACATATGACATGGGGTTGGTAGTTGTGATCTTTGCATTGTAAAACTGGTGGGATTGTCTCTATGGGGAGAGGTGTGAAATATATACTAATCACAGTTCTGTCAAATATATATTCACACAAAAGAAGATTAATATGAAACAACCATGATGGTTATACCTCATCAAGTATTACAACTACTCAATACACTACAATCCTTGTAATGAAAATATAGTGGTAGATTCTCTTAATAGATAGGATCTTGCAACATTATATTGGTGAGAATTTGGAAGGATCCAATCTTATTAGATTTTGAAAGGCTGGTCATGAGAATTATTAATGAATGAACATAATAAATCATTTCTCAAATTATTCCTCAACCATCCCTCATGGAAAAAATAAAGGATTCTAAAATATATGATTTGAAAATTCAGAATAAGGTGGAAGCTATGAGAAAGGGGAAGTCCTTAGATTTTAAAGTTTGTGAGGATGAAGTTTTAATATTTGCGTAATGAAAATGTGTACCATCCAATCCAGAGCTAAAGAATGGTCTTCTAAATGATTCACATATCTCAAGTTTCTCTATTCACCTAAGGAGCACAAAGATGTATTGATATATCTGGGAGAACTATTGTTGGGACAATATGAAGAAGGAGATCACTAAATATACATCAAATTGTTTGGCATGTCAGCATGTTAAGGATGAAATAAAAAATTCTAACAGTTTGATGCAACCATTACCCATACCGACATGGAAATTAGAAAATGACACCATGGACATTGTCATTAGTAATCTAAAGACATATAGAAAAAACAATGTTATATGGGTTGCTGTGGACCATCTTATAAAAACAACTCTCTTTATCATAATTTGAGATGAATTATCACTAGATAAACTTGTAGAGATATACATTATAGAAATGGAAAGGATATTTAATTATCATTATTAATTGTATCTAATCGAGATTCAAGATTCACCTTGAGGTTCTATAAAAGCCTCAAAGAATCTCTAAACACATCGTTGAACTTCAGAATGGCTTATCATCTTTATACTAATGCCTAATCTAAAAAATCTATTCATACATTTGAATAGATGTTGATCACATGTTATATGGACTTCAATGGAGAATGGGAGTAAAATCTTCCTCTAGTTGAGTACTCTTACAGGAAATATTTTCACTAGATCATCCAAATGCTCCATATAAATCCCATTGTCAATAAATATATAGAAAATAGGTATTCTGAGATGATATCGGTGAACAAAATCTTTTAGGACCTGAAATAGTCAATGAAATGGTAGAAAAGGTAAAAACCATTCGGTAGTACATCAAGGCATCCCAAAGCTGATGAAAGATCTTTGCAGATAATCTTCGTCAAGAACATGAGTTTAAGTTTCGAGACATGGAATTCTTCCACATATATCTATGAAAGAGGATCATGGTATTTGGAATAAAGGAAATCCATGTCCTAGGTACATCGTCCCCTTCTAGATTCTTCATCATGTTGGAGCTTTTTCCTATTGATGATCACTTCCACCAACCATTTCCCAATTATATGATGTATTCCATGTATCCATCTTGAGGAAGTACATACCATATCCCTAACATGTACTGAATCCATAGGTGGTACTGTTGGAAAATGATCTCACTTATGAGGAGAATCCAGTGAAGATCTTGGACCATAGAGATAACTTTCAATTAAATAATACTACTCACTTCGTCAAAGTACTAAGGTGAAAGAAAAAGTACCAATAAGAAACAGTAGAACCAAAGGAAGTGATTAAGGAGAAGTATCATCACTTTTTTCACCAAAGTATGTAAAACGAAATTTTGGGGGGTGAAATTTCATAATGAGGGAGAATGTAATTACCCCAAATTTTATCAATTGAAATCACCATCTTATAATTGTTTCATATTGTATAAATAACATAATATCACATTTAGATTGCAATAAAAATATTATAAATAATGAATGTATGAAATAAAAAGTATTTCTAAAAGTTAAAGAACATATATCGATGAAATAGTAACCTGAACATTGAAATTGTAATATGGACCTTATGAATAGTAACCCAGCCAAATGAATAGCAGACTCACCCATTAAAGTATAAATAAAATTTAGTAATCTTAAAAATGAATTTATGATATAATTATATCAAATTATAAGTAAATAAATGATTTTAAAGTTATTAATTAAGTTTTGGTATTTCTGTAAGTCATAAAAATTCATTACAATTTTATGAATATTTTAACAATTTAAAAGAAAAATTATTCTCATAAATTTTATTCATAAATTATTATTTCTTTGTCTTATGATTTTAATATAATTTTATGGGACCATAGTTACTTTTTCAAACTGTTATAAGATAAGTTATAATTTTAATATCTATATGATTCGTGTAAATAATTATCTTAATTAAAAATTAAATTTATTATACTTAGAAAATTATTTTCAAAAAATGGAGTTCATATTTTAATTTTAATAATTGAAAAATTGATAGAGTGAATGTTTTAAAATTTTCTAAAATACCTAAATTTTTTGTGAATAGTAAAATACGATAATTTATTATAAATGATAAATACAATAATTTTTGGGTCATTGTTCGTGTAAGGATAATTTATACACCCTAATCTAGAAAAATAATTATAATTTTATTTTATTTAGTCATGGGAATCAAAACTATTCATAATCTTGATCCAAAATAATAAATTAATGAATAAAATAATGAGAAAACACCCCTCTCTTCCACTATAAATACCACCCTTCACCACCACTTCTCATCGCACCATCCAAGATTTGATACTTTTCTAAATTCTACCCAATACTCATCCTTAGGCTTTCCCTTACACCCAATATCCTTTGGTCTAAAAAAATCCCAAAACCTTTTCTCTAAAGAGTTTCTCAAAGAGGAGAAATTCAAGATGTAAAATCCTCTTTCATTTCTTTTAATTTCTTCAAGTTATTGTCTTTTATTATTCTCTCCTCACCTGCCCTCATAAAAATGGAATGATAACAACAATACCTTACATAAATTGGAATTATATTATTATAATTGAATAATCCATCATCAAATCCATTCTCGTTTCCCTTTTATTATAAAATTAAAACATCATTCGTGAGGTGTTGATTTATCGCCTTCAAGGATGAAAAGTTTTCATTTTCTGTATCCACCTTCAAATATGGTTATAAAACCATTATAATGGTTTAAATATATTGTAAAATTTTTGTTATAAACTTTTATAGGCTCTTTAACTAACGTATATACATAGTACTAAATGATAAAACAAAATGAGTTTTTTATGATCTAAAAGTTCCAAAATTAACATAAATGATTATCATTAACTATTTATCTAATGATTCATCCTCATACCATATAAACAAATTATTTATAAGATCATTTAATATATATATTTTCATTAATAAAATATAATTTAAATTATGGATAATTATTCACTTTTTGAACAATCTTCAATACTCATATACAAGCGAACCAATCATGAAAACCAATAAAATGAGAACCCAAGAATGATGAAATTAAACTATATTACTCATTTAAATGCCTTGAAATAAACTTAATAAAACTATAGTGAATAAAATTAATTAATAAAGGGTTATGTAACTCTTAATTAATTAATTTAATCTGATTATCAATGATATTAAAGTGAAAAAATAATGGTACTTGGAATTATTGAACCCAAATATCTTCCTTTGGATTTTCCCTCTATCACTCCGTTTTTAGTATGAATATACTGTTAATATTCCATAAATATAATTTCATAATAATTACCTTTTCTTTTCTCAATATACATGTTTCTAATCTTATTTTATGAAAAATTCAATGATTTTCAAAGGAACTCTTCTTTTTAAAAACACATGTTTTACTTCCCTTGAGATTGATTCTTCTTCACTCAAGATTGATGTTTCATTTGTCAAGTATTTTGTTACCTATTTTTTTGAATCCTAGGGATTATTCATTAATGTATGATTTATTAAATGAAACCCATTCCTAATATGGGTTACATTAAGTCTAAAATTTATATATGTTCTTTGTGTCACACTTGATAATGTAAATGTTATGATGTGATGAGTACACTCAGAATTATATAGTGCATGTAAATTTTATGATGTGATGGGTGCACCTGCAAATTATATAGTGGTCCAATGCATTGGGTAATATGATGAATATCATGAAATAAAGTGAAATATGCATGAACATGGTGTTATATTTGTTCACAACTATTTCACAAACCGTCCCCCAGGTCACATGTCGTGACATACCCTAAGCCCACCTCCCAAAGACCAAGGGTTAAAAACTAGCACCGAAGGCGTAAACCAGCAAGTGGGAGGAATTTTCTTGGGTACTTTTACTCACACATACAAAAACACATCCCAAATATGGAAAAGTAAACAAGAATTCCGCTATAAATAACCACTAAGTACAAGTAAATCTTAATGTCGAATGGGCCTAAATTCAAACCCCAAAATAGACTAACAAGAAAATAGGAAAGTAAAAAAAGAAACTTTGAATATCCATCCGTTGAAACCCCACCTGATTACTAAGTACAATGTAGCCATTGGATGTTGTAAAAGTACATCCCTTCTGCCTGGTCTCACTAGGAACCACTGGGTCCTGGTCCACCAAGTCCTCCATCAAGGCGGCGGTTGTCTGCACTAGACACAACAGGTGTGGGCGAAGACCATGCAGGGGTGAGTATCAAAATTATTAGTAGGTACCCCAAAATAACAAGGAAATATCACAAAGAAATCCACAACCAAACCACAAATCATGATCATGAATAATGATCACAAAGCACGATAGCTCACTCCAGGTATATTCTAGAGTAGGAAATTAAGACCATCAGTCATAACGTCGAACAACGTGGTTGCTGGAGAACTTATACTCAATGACTATAGTGGGATTATTGGGTCACACAGAATCCTCTTCCCACTACAATAGGACTGATGAGTACCGTGGTTATACTAGGTCACATAGAGGCCACTCCCCACCGTGGGTATATTGGGTCACACAGAATCTGATTCCCACCTATGTTCGTACTGAGGTACTCCTCCTATCGAGTATCATGGGTCATTTGGGTCACACAGAAGCCACTCCCCACCATGGGTCTTTTGGTCACACATAAGTGACTTCCCACTGGTTCATAGTACATAATTCATATAAGGTTTCTCATCATCAATCTCTAGGTCTCATCTAACCACACAGTTTCTGCACGTAGCACACTTGAACATGGGAGGACCAAACCACAATGGATTCATAGAATTCCAACTTCCATTTAATTCTATATAGGTTATAATAAAATATCTACCTCATCGCAAGTGTTCCAACTCCCTGAACACCTCATCAATAGGATGCTCGGTTTGAAATACAATGGCATTTTATCAAAAAGAGACTAGTTGGGTCCAGGTCTAGTCTAACCCAGTCGGACCGACCATACCCAACCCGGCTTGAGGTCCACCAAACCGACACGACATGAGGTCCCCTGACCTAACCCAACTTGAGGTCCATCGACCTGGCCCGGGTGCGCTGACCCGGCCCAAACCCAGCCTTCTGGTATGCCTTATCCTCTAGAGGCAGACTAGTTCATTTCCTGGTTGGGATGTGGCAGGTGGTCACTTCGGGCTCCCTCCCTACCCTATGGGTCATCCATGTGAAAATCTACACCAATCAAATTTGATCGACCACAACTTTGTCATGTAGGACGTGGCGTGGTGCCATGTCCACAGTGCACTGACAAGGTCGGGTGGCCGCGTCCACCCGCCACAAGCCGTCAGCCCATCCGGTGGACCTTGACACACCATCGCGGTCAGTTGAACACGAAGCTCTTATGAAGTTCCTTTATGGAGAACTTCCACCCTCTCGCAGCCGCCACCACTTCTGGTGCCTTCTCACCAATGGGTTCTTCTGTGAACCACTAGGTCCTCTCTGGTGGTCCGTTCATCACACCTCTTGTGTCTATGGCCTCTGTGGGTTCCCATCTTCCATGAAAAATAATAGAATCCTCCTTATTACCAATTTGAAAACCTGGCCATTAATAATGCATAAACGGAGGGGCTCAGACCTTGTTCATGTCATCTTTCACTCTCCGTGTTAGAGTTTTAAAACAGAGTATGTTTGGGGATGATCTTCTATCAATAAAATAATTAAACCATGGATGGAAAACCCATGAATGATACCCTCCCATAAGAATGTACAATCCATGGATCAACCTATTATAGGGCTAGTTTGCCTTTGTTTTTTTAGAGTGTGAACAAAGAAACCATAAAAAAATAAACCCATAACTCAATCGACGTTCATCGTTTAAGTGCTCCACTCTCTAGGATTAAATATCCATTAGAGTTCATCACTTCTTGGTCCCATTAATCATATGGAATCGACATTATTAGAGATCCTTCTAGTGTTATCTGTTCATCATTGGAGAGGAATTCTCTCCTAGGTTCATTAGATAATCCCTAGGGTTTAATTCTCCACTCTCCAAAGCATTATCTTAATAAAAAGTAAAAACGTCACAGTGTTTCTATTACGCTATAACGTCACTTCGTTATGCTGTTTCATTTATGAAATAATGTATCTGTTATGATACATTTACAATCAGTTATGGATCTTCCATTAATGTTCCTCATTGAAAAATCATTGTGTTGTCTTCCACCACAAAATGTTGAAAAAGAAAAAGAAAATAAAATTTTAAGTTATTTTATTATTTTCCAAAAAGCCCGAAAAATAACTTTTTCGTGTGACCCTTTTTGGACAAAGTGATGTCCTTTCTAGAAGAATATCAGAGTTATGTGTTCAATAGGGCCATCATATTTTCAATCTGAGAACTAGTTCAAAATTTAGGAAAACCCACCCGCACGTTTACTTACATGAACTAAAAAAGTTCCAAATTCTTTTTCTGGCACACTGGGCCCCAGAATCATGTGTCATCAAAGCGTTTGGTAACGAAATAATTCCATATAATTTAAAAAAATACATAGAAATTCCTAGACATTACATTCTCTCCAATTAGGTCTTGACGTCCTAGAAATCCAAAATAATGGCTAATCAAACAAATGGGGGTACTGAGCATGAATCTAAGCCTCTCGCTTCTATGTGCTCTCATGCAGATTCTCGTGTTTCCACTGAATGCACACCAGTGTAATTGACCATCTTTTAAGGACCATATCCTATCAATTCACTATCTCTACTTGGAACTCTGTAAACATCGCCCCACCGTCAATTTCCAGCTCACCCCAGTCGATGACGTGCGATAGATCATGCACGTATCTCCTCAGTTGCGACACGTGAAAAAAATCATACACCTTGTGAATGTGTAGCGGAAGAGATAGGTTGTACGCCACTTTTTCAACTATACTAATAATATCGAACGATCCAATAAACCTTGGATATAGCTTTCCACCACGACCAAATCTCTACAATCCCTGTCGGGGTGAGACCCTAAAAGAAAATAAGGTCTCCCTCCTCAAACTCCAAGGGTCTCTATCTCCTATCAGCATATGATTTATACATGCTCTGTGCAGTCCACATCTACTTTCGGATGATCTTCACCTTCTTAGTTGTAGCTCATACCAACTCTGGGCCCATGAATTATGACTCCCCTTGGTACATCCAGCATAGAGTTGATCTATAATGCCGCTCATACATAGCCACAAATGGCTCCATGCCAATGGTGGATTGATAGATTCTACTGTATGAAAAATCTAACAATGGAAGGTGATCCATAAAACTATGACCAAAATCAAGGATGAAATCACTAAGCATTTCCTCCAAGGTATAAATGGTCTGCTCCATCTGACCATCACTATATGGGAGAAAGGTTGTGGTAAAGTATAGATGAGTCCCAAAAGAATCTTGTAATCCCTTTCACAACTAGGATGTAAGGTGTACATCATGATCTGAGACTATTGTAGATGGGAATCCATGGATTCAAACTATCTTTTTCATGTAGAGGCTTCCCAATCCCTTTACTGTACCATTCTCGCGAATGGGTAAGAAGTGGGCAGACATGGTGAGTCAGTCTACAATCACCTAGATGGTATCATGCCCCTAGACGTACGTGGTAATCTATTCATAATTCCCATTGATATCACATACCACTTCCTCTATAGTACCTCAAGGGGTTATATCAAACTTGTTGGAACCTGGTGCTCAGCCTTCACTTGCTTACAAGTGAGGCTTATCAAGACAAACGTTTACACTGCCTTCTTCGTCCCCGACCACTGGAACTGACATCAGAGGCCTTTGTAAATCTTCTCCACTCCTAGATGTACCACCAAAAATATATGTATGGAACTCCATTAACACCTCCTCCTATAATTCCACTGGTACTATGGTGAATCCAATGATACCACTTTTTTCCAACACATCCCCTAGGGCCATTCTGTGACATACCCCAAGCCCGCCTTTCGAAGTCCAGGGGATGGACACTAGCATCAAAGGTGTAAAATTGCAAGTGGGAGGCATTTTCATGAGTACCTATACACACACACACACACAAAATCACAAATAATGAAATGTAAAGAAGAATTCCACTATAAATAACCACTAAGTACAAGTACAACTGAAAGTCAAATGGTCCCAAATAAAAACCCAACAAAAGACAAACTGAAAAATAAGGATGTACAAAAGAAAATAAGAAAAAAACATACTCTAAAAAGTTACCTGATGGGTGACTATAGATTATTGGTTGGATGCCATAGATTTATGTCACATCTTCTTGGTCTTACTGGGAACCACTGGGTCTTGGTCCACCAAGTCCTCTGTCAAGGCGGCAGTTGTCTACACAAGACACAACATGTGCGGGCGAAGCCCATGTAGCGGTGTGAATCAAAATAATTAGTAGGGACACTAAAATAACAGGTAAAGACCACTAATCAATCCAAAACCAAACCAAAAACATGATCACTAGGAATGATCATGAATCAAGACAACTCACACCATGTATATTCTAGTTTATGAATGTATGGCCATGATTCATAGCATCGAACACCTCAGATGCTGGATAAATCCTCCAAAATGAGTATATTGGGTCTTCCAGGTCACGCAGAAGCCACTTATCAATAACTTTAGGATTGTTGAGTTACTCATCTCTATTGAGTATCGTGGGTATCCAAGGTCACACAGAAGTTTCTCCCCACCGTGGGAATGTCAGGTCACACAGAAGTTTCTTACCACATATGGCCATACTAAGGTACTCCTCATGTAAAGTATTGTGGATCAACTGGGTCACATATGAGCCTCTTCCCACCATGAACCTTACGGGTCACACAGAAGCTGCTTCCCACTGGGTTATAGTATCATATCTACACAAGTTCACTCTTCAGTAGTCTCTAGGTCTCAGCTAACCATAGGGTTTCTGCATGTAGCATGCTTGATATTATGAGGACCTCTCCCCATCCTTTAGTTGAATTCCAAATTCCATGAAAACCTCCATAGGTAATACAAAAGTATTCACCTTTAACCAAGGGTTCCACCTCCACAAATGACTAATCAACCAGATGCTCGGTTTGGAAGATATTGGAATTTTTTTAAAAATGAGGTCAGTTGGGTCTGATTCCAGTCCACCCCAGTCGGACCAACCCCACCCAACCTAGTCAGAGGTCCACCAACCCGACCTGGGTCCACTGAGTCGGCCCTGGTCTGCTAACCCGACCAGAACCTGGCCCCAGCCTGGGTCCAGTCTATTGGGACGCAGGTCTGTCCTGCTGGTCCTCCAAAGGCGGACCGGTTCGTTGCTTGGCTGGGATGCGACATGTGGCTGGGTCTAGCTCCCACCTTGCATCACAGGTCATCCATGGGGCCAGATCCCCTAGTTTGGTTCGATCGACTATGGAATTTCCGCATGGGACACAATACAATGTTGTGTTCGTGGTACACCGATGTGGCCAGGTGGCCGTGTCCACTCACTGCCAGCCACCGACCCAGCTAGTTTCCCTTACTGCACCACCATAGTGGGTTGACTGTGGAGTCCTATTGGAATGCCTTAGTCGCACACCACCACCTGCCCACAACCACCACTGCTGGGGTCGTTGCACCGAAAGGTTCTTCTGTGGACCACCAGGTCAGCTCCGGTGGTCCGTTTTTCATGGCGCATGTGCCTATGCCTTTAGGGGATCCCTCGTCTGAGGAAAGGACATGGATCCTCCTTGTAGTCAATTTGAAAACTCATCCATGAAAAACACACAAGAGAAGGATCTCGAGCCTTGTTCATGTCATCCCATTCCCTCTACGTTAGAGTTTTAAAATAGGGGATGTTTGGGGATAACCTTCTATCAAAAAAATAATTAAACCTCAAATAGAAAAAACCAAGAACGACACCATCCCACAAGAACAAACAATCTGTGAATCAACATGTTCTTGTTTTTGTTAGAATTAGTCATTTTTAAAGTAAAAATGGGGGAATCATAAAAAAATTAAAACCCTACCTCAATCGATGTTCGTTGTTGAAGAGATCCACTCTCGAGGATTCAAGCTTTGTTGGTGTCTTTCACTTCTCAGTACCAATCTTCATAAGGCGTCGACTTATCTAGTGATCCTACTAGTGTTCATCATTCATCATTCAAGATTATTTCTATCGTAGTCTCATCAATGAATCCCTAGGGTTTAATTCTCAACACTCTAATGCATTACCTTAAAAAAATAAACACATCGTAGTGTTTCTATTACGCTGCGATGTCACATCGTTACACTCCATTTATGAGATATTACAGAGCTTCCATTAATTTTCCTTGTCACTACACCACAACATTTTCGTATGACACTCAATGGTGAAAAATAAAAATAAAATAACCTATTTTATTATTTTATGAAAAGTCAAAAAAATAACTTTCCTGTCTAATCCTTGCTGGTCAAAGTTAATTCATTTTTTGTAAAATACTGGTATTCTTAGTTCGGCAGTGCCCTTAGATTTTTTATCTAAGAAACAGTTCAAAAGTTATAAAAACCTTCTCGCACATTTACTTAAGTGAAATAAAAAAAAATTAAAAAATCCATTCCAGGCTCACCAGGCCTCGAAATCATGTGTTGTCAAAGAGTGTGGTCCTGAAATAATTCCATATAATTTAAAAAAATACGTGGAAATTCTGGGACATTACAAACTATGTGTGGTATTTGACAACTAATACAAGATGTTTCATTTTTAGGCATTTCCATATTCCATGTCTTTATCTAATGCTTCCACTCATGATTATGTTAATGATGTTATGGTGCTGATAATGCTCACCCATGTTTCATGTCTCTTATTCAACCTCTTACTAGAATTTTTTCTCACCCCTTTTTTGATGTATATCTACTAGTGAATACATGTACTAAGGAGTACAAGAGGACAAATATGAAGCTAAAGAAGAAAGAATTAAATAAATTTTTATGTTTTCTTATGTGAATGTTATGTATGGTCTAAATTTTCCCAAGAAAGTAAACCTTTTGATCTTGTATTTTTAAAACAATTATGTTTTCTATCTTCAAAATGATTTAATAGTAATTTAAAAAAATTATGGTCACTATAAACACCTCCCTATAGTGGTATTCCCACTAATAAAAGTTACATAATCTATCCTTGATCTCTATGTTTTTAAATAGATGAAATTTTAATTATATTATTTATAAATTTATTGATATCAAACATTCATTTACATCATTGATTTCCACCACTAAAAAAATATCTCAATACACATCATTTGGATCCTATTATCTTTGATCAATAACTTTATATGTCTTAAATGTATCTTTAATAGTGTTATTTTATGGGATCTAAGCTCATACATTTTTCATATTTATTTTCATTGTTAAATATTATTGTTAAAAAAATCCAAATAGGATAAATATGAATTGAAAATGGTTGGATTCCAACAGTTTGAGAAAAGAATATAAAAATGAGGTATATTAGTTCATCAATTTTGAAAAATATCATGAATACAACCCTTATCAAAACCTTTGTATGTGTTTATGATATTTTTACTCAATTCTAATTATTCCATAGGAGTTAGAATAAATAATGATCTATTATAGAATAGATCAAAGTTATAAATGTTTCACTAAACACGGTGAAAATAAAATATATCTAATTACTGGGATAGAATTTCATTTTATGGATCGTTTTATTTTATTATAAGTGCGAACAATGAAGAAGACTATGCCAAGGATATGGCTATAGGTGTAATGATGATGGAGATTGAATTGAGGAAATGACAATAAAAATTGAAGATAGACTTCATTATTGTCCAAATATTTTTCAGAAGTTGAAAAGTTAGTCAAAAAAGCCACTGTATGATAGTTGTACTAAATATATAGCATTATTATCTATAATAATGATATATAATGTAAAATATATAAATGGATGGACTGACACCCGATTTAATGAACTACTTTATCCCTTGAATGATATTTTTCTAGGAGATAATGAGCATCCTTGTTGAATGTATGAAACTAAATGAATGATACATTCAATGGGTATGATCTTTAAAATAATACTTGCATATCTAAATAATTGTATACTATTTCTCAAGGATGATAAATCATTTAAAAAATACCAAAATATTATTTTGTCTCTATACATGAAAGATAAATCAGGTCCTATAAATTCTTTTTGGTACTTTCTAAAAATTAAAAGGTTTTGGAATCTATATAGAAGTCAAGAGATTTAAAGGAAATATATATAGACTAAATATACATATAATAAATATGGGATGCTTTGTTACCCAATAGACTCTTTTTAGTGGAAGAAAATTGATAACAAGAATCCAAAATTTGGAAATGAGCCAGGAAACCTCCGTCTTATGCTATAAATATATAGAGGGAAACATTTTTGTTTTCAAACTATCACTCACGGTATATGGTAATTTTTGTTGGTATGTTATAAATTTCCACCATAATTATGAATAAAATAAAAATTAATTTTTTAATCCTTTCTTATATTAGGACCACACAATTTTGGTAATGATATTGATGTTTATTTGGCTGCATTAATCGTAGATTTAAAATTATTGCAGAATATATGTGTTATGTTGTGTGATGATTATAAAAATGATCATTTAAATATTATATCCATATTTAATGGGATTATAAGTAAATTTATTTATAATATAAATTTTTTAAGATATATAATTAAAGGAACTAAGGGTGTCCCATTTTTTGAACATTGTACACACTCAATCAGATTGAAACATTAATAAAATTCTTTGCTTCCAGGACATCACATATTTCAACCATGACAACGTAAATATCAATCCAGAATTACATCATTTGATTGGATTTTAGAAGAAGATACAACACCATCTCCATAAATATGAGAAATTTTTTTTATAATGTAAAATATATAGACACTTATTTTGGAAAACCTTCTTTGAAAAACCTAACAAAAATGAGTTGGAAAAAGTGGTCAGTTTTTTTTAGTTACCATAATGGATTTTTTTTGCATCAATAATTTTCTTAATGTTATTCATGGGGAAAAATTTATGTTATACTATCATTGTAAATTTACTTAATAAACCTAAAAATGAGAGAATTAATTCTTGGTTTGATATTATTAACATGGGAATATGGGAAGTGTTTCCTCCAATAAGTGTGAATGATAGAATTGTCTTCTTCCTGTTTCATTCACTCTTTCCTTGAAAGAGAGATATAAAAATTTCAATTTATAGAATGACGTAAAGGATCTATAAGGTAATTCATCAAATATCATGAATCTTGTGTCAATGAATGATTTAATGTTATTGATCCTTAAATTACTTGATTGTGGGGTTTTGATGAAATGTCTAATGCATATACCTTTATGTTTCATTTTTTCAAATAATATTCGTTATACATTAACCAATACATATTTATTTTTCAAATATATTTGTAGTAAACTTATAAACCCAAAAATATTTTATACTATGGAAAAGTAAATTGCATTAGTATTTTGTGAATTGGTGATTTTATTCCATGTTTTATTCTTTGGTATGATGTTTCACTTGATTGTTCACTAAGTTAGAGATATTATACCATGTGGTCATTTTCATTATAAATAGATGTACCTCATTGGAGGATGTATTAATATTTTGAAATGATATTCAAAAATTGAAGATTGATAGAATTTTGTATTTAGAGCTATATGTTTTTGAGTAAGATGCTGATATTTTTACTAGGTACTTCTCTGATGAGAAAATAATTGGTCTACCAAAATATCATCACATCATGTGGCTTGTGGGTGAAGAAATTTATACAATAGATATTTTCAAAATTATCAATAGAAAGTAGGATATTGATCACCTTTATGTTTTAAATAACAGTTTAAGGTTTTTTTGCATATATTGAAACCCACAATGTAATTGTTATAAATTTGAATCCATCAATGGAAGAGATATGGATATAAAATACATATAATCAGAATATTATAGTATTGTTTTAAGACATTATTTTTAAGGATTCAACTAAAAATTCATATTCAATTTCAGAATGAATTCAATGGATATCTAGTGGATGAAGTTTTCATGTATTATCTTATACTTGTTATGTAATTAATGGTTCTATATTATTTACCAATAAACATGATGAATTCAGTACCACACAAAATAATAGAGTTACACTTATGGATGAAGTGATTCATGTAAATAATGACATTTAAATAAAACCAATTTATGTGAATATTTCATAATTTTTCATTATCAAACAAATATAAGAGTTGGATTATACAAAATTCAAAGTGTTGAATTTTCAATCATAGGGTGTTGGTAAAATGAGTGCAGTTAAAATTGATAAACTTATATTAATGAAAGTGGAATCTAGTAAGAAAGGGTATAAAAGAAAATCCTTTATACTGGATTCATAGGTAGTACAGTTTTATTTTGTTCCAGATATTGAAACCATAAAGTGGTCATTTTTTTCAATTGACCAAAAAATGAGGGGTCTGGTGTCAACTAAACTGAGGATGACCCTCTAATTGTGTTTTCACAATAATTTCATGGTGTTCCTAATGTAGATAGGGTATTTGTTTATATGACAACATAATGAGGGGATTTAGATACTTGATAGAGGGGTAAAATCACTCCAACCACTAAAAACATTTGTTTAATAATTCTTTCATTTTTTTTGTATTATATATTTTGTCACCTCATATTCTTATTTGTTCATTACTATATTTAAATAATCTAAATTAAATGTTCAATCTCATCTAAAGATAATTACATATTCACTTGTCGATGCTCCCAATATTTATGAACAATATGCTTTTCAACATGTTGATACTCCCAATATATAGGAAAAAATTATTTCTACACATTCCAATTATATAAATATAGAGGAACAATATATTGAAGAGTTTTAATAAAAGGAAATTGTAGATGGGGAACAACCAGTGTCCCAAAAAAATAGGATCATCGTAGTATGATAGTTTTAAAAAAAATTATTAATATTAAAAAAATAGGAATGAAATTTGAGGATGTATGTAATGTACATAAATACCATGTTAACCCCAACAAGGACATGTTCAATAGTTACATAAGGTTCACTACCTGAATACACGTTCTGGTTTATGTTTAAATTTGACACAATTTTGTGATTGTTCTTAATATGATATTAGGGTAACATTATGATATAATTTATTTATTTTACTAAAAAAACAAAACATTGATTTAATCTTCATTACTTCTTATAGAGTTCATTTATACAAGATGTGACCCGAATGAAATTTATATTAATACTCACTGGAAAGTCTCTTAGAACATTTTGGAAAATTTGTATGAAGTATCATCTTAGATATGTTAAATGGAAAATAAACATATACCCTCTATAGATGAATTCACACTTGATAAAACAAAAAATGGGATATATTTATTAGTCATTTTTAGGAGAAACATTTGAGGTGCATTGAAATGGGTAATACATGTCAAGAAAATACATGTATTAATCACTTAAATTAAGAATTGTTAATATATGTAATATTAAATGAGTGCTAAAAATATTTAGTTTACACAAAAACTAATATACCCCATACTATATAGAAATTATAGGGGATTATTCACTTGAAAAAAATGGTATGTATTTTAAATCCAGAGTAATACTTTTATGTCACATGAAAAAATAACAAAATTTTGTTCTTTTGTTTATATTCAGATTGATGAATCAAAATCCAAATCCACTTCCATCCCTAGTCATGTTCTATAGAATTAGGCTCATAAAAATAAATATGATATGTTAAAAGATAAAAAAACATACTTATGGGAAGCATGTATAATAATGACATGATAAAAATATTTTCTTCTTTAAATTAGTATTATATAATAATGACAACATATTTTACTATGTTTTTTATCTATATTAGACATAGGACTAACCATCTAATGTACCAAACGAATGACTACTATCATTGCCCATGAAGCGGCTAGAACAATATGTACATGTTAAAAATGTGTGTTTTCATGTGTTTACCTATACATATTTTTAGAAAATAAATAAACATGGGGTTAATGTTAAGAAAATGGATGATATGTGGACATTATTAGCTTCTCTAGAAGAAAAAATTAATTGGCATTCTTATTTACTAAAAAATTTTATGGGAATGAATCAAGTTAAAAAACAACACATCAAAAACCACTACAAGAATAGCCCCCTCCCACCACCCCCACTCTCTTTTTGGTAAGACATTCCCCTAAAAGGGATACCATACATGAGGTAATAAATTTTTTAAAAACAGTATTTTTTATGTGAATCAGGCCAAAACTAATACCATCCTTGTACTAATATTCTATTGAGTGAAACTGATTGTGATTTATATATATCAGTGCCTACCCATCACCCTATTACCATGGGTACAATGTACAATATCCATGGATATATTTTACACACAAAAAATATAATCAAATAGGTCATGTGAGAGTGGTTATTTACGTAGCTCATGAATCGATCAATGAGATACCTATTCCACTTAATGATTTTGATATTAATATATTTGATCTTGATATTGGAACTTTAGTACAATGTCCATTTGATCTGGTAAAAATACATATCTATGAGTAGGTATCCCATTACAATTTATTTTATTAGAAAAATCATTAACAATTAATGAAAAAAGAAATGAACCAATGAATTATATTAAATATGGATAAAGGGAAGGGGTGAAATGGATAGTTGAATCAAAATGATCAAGAGGATTAACAAATTAATCTAAAATATCTTCAGAAAATAACTTTCCCCCCAGTTCAAATTCCACATTTTCTAACATTATATGTTTATGCAACTAAAAAATTAAAAAGTAGTGATATATCCATAATTTCCTTTTAAGAAAAATTTTATAAAGTTGCAATTATAAATTATCTTGATCTTGAGAGTTTAAATGAAATCCTTATGAATCAATGGATATGAGTTTATGTTTTAGATATATCAATGAGTTATGTTTTCATAATTTTTTTAACCAATATATAATCTACTATATTAATTATGAATTAATTCTATTTATATGTTTTTCATGCATATATATATCAATACTATATGAATAATAAACCATATGAACAAAAATTGGGTCTCAATAGACCCCACATCACTTGTACATAATAATTATCATTAGAACAAAATGAATATAAATTAATAGTGAAAACACTAGTCGCAAAGTTTCAAAAAAACATGTATGTGATAAATTCTTCTTAATACCCACGGTGAAGGGATAAAACACTATAATTTAATCATTTAAAAAACATTTTCATAACATTAATTAATATTTAATTTGTTTATTTAGGTAGAATTGGAAACTCATTGCAATCAATTTGGATGCACCAAATAATTATTTCCCAGATTCAATTCATGGATACCCAACAAATCATCCACATTTAATGCCATTTTTTTCAATTTTTAATACATTAAATGATACATTTTACAAATAAACATAAAGTTATACATTTTATATTATGGTTTAATGTGATTTTTTTTATATTTTTTGGTGTTTAAATATCATCATAATCATAGAATAAGGATAGTCTATGGGAATAATAAGCCTATCAACTTCTATAATTGGATATATATTAGTGTATATGTAATAATATTTCACTTTCAAAAAACATATGCAAACTAAATACTAATTTTTATCAATATTTTTATAGTGAATGAAACAAACTAATGGAAATCATGGTGGTTATTACATTTTCCAATTTATAAAAAACATCATATTTCATCAACAAACTAGCATCCATGAAGTGGTATTTCTAATTATAATTATAATTTTATGTGAAATATTTATTAATAATTTGTTAGTTTATTAATTTATTAGTACTAGAACTACTGAGAAAACTTTTTTTAAAATGTGAAATTGATTTTTTTAAAAATGAATGGGAAGAATATATGGTGTTAAAATGTATATAGACATCATGAAGAGGAGAATTTATACTACTTATGTAGTTAATTTTATCTTCATTTTGTATACTATTTTTTAGATTATTTCCTTACCATTTTTATATGATATATAATTTAGTGAATTTTCTTTAATAAAAAACATGTGATGTACTAAAAATCGAAAAAACACATTCAATTTATTTTAATATTTTAATATAGGGATCCTTAAGTCATTTTTGGTATATATTAGTCAACTTCACATTAATCTTGTAGAGACCCGAAGCCTGACGTACATGGACATTACATTACATTTGCGGAATACTTAATACATAACAAAAACACACACTAAAGGATCGTAATAGTTTAGTGTCTTTGGAAACTCGGAACGTAATCTTCTAATCGTGGTGAAAGTTCTTCAATATCTCCCATAAAGGTCATCCCTTTTTTTTTACCTAAAACCTTTATTTATATCCTGGGGAAAAGAAAACATAAAAGGGTGAGCTCACATGCTCAGTAAGGGTAAACAAAAGAAATATCAATCACATCATATACATAAGAACATAGCTTTTGGAAATCTTAACCTGCCAAAGAGATCATAATTTCATAACATGGGATAAATCATAGAAGTGAAATGTAATCCCAATAATCATAACTTAAAACATGAAACTTTGTGGCATACACACATAATCATAGAGAATCATTTCTTGTTAGTCAAGACTCATTTCCAAGACTATCTTAGTGGACAAAGTCCCTTTCTGAATCGAGTAATCCTCATTTCAGTCCTGTTTCACTGAACCGGTATAACCTACCATTCCAGCCATGTCTATCTCATGAGATATAAAATCTTTACCCAATGCATTGGAGGGAGATATAGGTCCCACCCATCTTATAATGAATCCTTTCTTATGTGTGCCACATAATCATACATCATCGCATAACACATGTAACAAAAATGGGATTCTTAAACAACATGACATCATAAAACCATTCATATAAGATAAAGGAATTCATAAACATAATTCCATCACAACATAGTCAAATCAATGTAAAAATATGGATAGAAACAGAACCCTTTATTATCTTAGATGGAAAATAATTCTGATAAAACACTTGAAATGAATTCTTGAGGAAAATATCCTTTCTTCTTCAAAATCAATTTCTTTTCACAAAACATCATGCAATTTTAAAAGAAAGAGATTTTATTGAAAATAGTCATGAAATCTTTTAGAGGAAGCTTCATGAAAATAAGGCTTTATAAAACAGTAGAAATCCGTTCGTGCCGTATAAGTTAAAAAAAACATTCTTCGTACTTTTGTCGGAAAAGTCAAAAAGTACCTCGTACGAAAAAAGACAAAAGATTCCTTTCATATCTTTTAAAAAAAAACTTACCGAAGGGTAAAATTGGATATAAAATATTGTAGAAGGAAGGAAATAATATTACATATTGAGGGAACATGGATGTGGATGATAAAATACACCCCAGTAAATACTTACGAATAAACAATCTCGGATAAGAATGAGATTGTGATATTTCCCTTACCTTAGGTCCGATTTGCTTCGTATGTGTCCGAACCTCCTGTATAATGATTTAAATAATGTCATTGACTTATTACAGAATCATATTCATTGTTATGATATCATATATGGTTCACTTATGACATTATATTACCCGTTCTTTTGTAAATTCCATGTTAAAGAAGCGTTTTGGGTAAAATCGTTTCATTTATCGTAGGTGTTTTGACTTGTTGTTCTTGACATTATTATTACTTATATCATTATTTACTCACTTCCAGAATATAAAATATGATTTATATATCATATATATTCAGTATATATATATATAATAGGTAGATAAATAAAATGAAAAACACCGTTCATGGAGACGGTAGTCCGTACGTACGCATGAACGCTGTTTTCCTTTCCTTATTGTCTTGAAATGGAAGTAAGTAGATGAAATACATATGTACATATATACATAAATCCAGTAGCTTTATAATGTCATATATTTCATTATTATTTCTTATATATACATTATAATCATTCTTAAATGGTTAACATGGAGAATGAATCTCATCGCGTCGTGGAGACGGTAGTCCGTACGTACGCACGAGCGATGATATCATTTCTATAAATATTGAATTGAATTGGAGTGGCTCATACAATATATCAGAATCAATATGGTGTTGTAATAACTATGTATAGTTATTCTTTACACCATTATACCCATCCATGTAAGGTGGTGGTGGAAAATAGATTACACCACGGCGTGGAGACGGTATTCCGTACGTACGCACGCGCGGTGATTTCTTTTTCCGTAGGATGGATAGATGGTGAAATAGGGTTGTTTCATACTTATAATAACATATCATTATATGAGTGATACTGATGTTATTACTTCATAATGAAACAAGCTAAGAAGAAGAAGTGGAAGAAGAAATAAAGATGAAAGAATTGGTAACGGTACTTACCTCTTCTTTGAAGTGCCTCTTTAAGACCTCCTCTTAGGGCACTAGAATTGGTCTTTGAGGAAGACCAGAACCTCTAGGATGTTGCTAGGGATGTGGAGAAGGGATTTTGGCAGGGGTTGGCCGAGCTTGAGTGCTCAAATTGGTGTGAGGAGGAGGGGGAGGAGGTGTCCTTTTATAGGGGAGGAGAGGGGCACCTTAGGAATTCTTAAAAATATTAATTTATAATAAATCTAACCCCACTTAAAAACCTCCAAAAATGACTCATATTCGAAGATTAGATGAGATAGGGTTGTAATCTCATCAACCAATCAAATTTAGACATGTTTGGATATTATTTTAAACCTTATCAATTAGATTTAACTCTAAGTTAAATAATTTATCTTTTACCGTGTCTTTTTGTTTTCTTTCACTATATGGTTAATACACTTACTATAACATGCCAAACTAACCCCAAATTGTTTATTATTAATATATATATCCTTATCTAAGTCATTTGGCCGAACCTTAGATTTTTAGGAATAAAATAACAATTAATAATATAATATTTGATTTAAAAACTATTTTGTGTCAATTTTGACACTATTTGATATATGATTTTTGTGAAAGTCATAACAGAATTAAATGTTCGAAACAAGTTGATTAAATCAACATTAATATATCATAGTAACCTAGAAAATTAGTGGAATTCATAAAAATTCTCAAATTACATTTATTTTGGTGTTTATAACATCAATTATGTCAATATTTCATAAATAAGATAATTACTTCATCATCTTTGTGTCATAAATTAATTAAATTATTTGATGTCTAAAAATTACAAATAAAATATCATTATGTAGGAAATCGTTTTAGATTTCTAATGAATATTTATAGTCAAATTTATCTTATGTATAACCGCATATTAAAAATGTTTTCGTAAATAAACTTTGATTTTAACTCTTTTAACCCTTCTTTAAATAAATTAATAATAAATGTCCTAATCTAATCCAAGAGGGCCTAAATGGTCATATTTTATTCCTAAGTTTGTTTTTGGTCGAATTACACTTGTCCAATAGAATTAGGACATGTGTTAGGGTAATATTAATATCATATTTACCCTTAGATACCTTATTTACTATTAACCGTGGTAAAAAAAAGTAAAAAGTTACTATTCACCAAAAAATTATTTTCATCTCATTGAACCACATTTTAGTCCTTGATATTAACCGTGTCTCTCAGATTTTCGAAATTCCATTCACAGAAGCGGTAAAATTAAGTTTTATGCAAAATTCAGTTTTTAACCTACCACTTAGTAGTTTCACTATTCATAAAAAATTGATGTTTTTCAGAACAATGCCAAAATTTCATCCCAAGCTATATTTCATATTCCGAATTCAAAAATGAAGTCTATTTTACCAAATTCATAACATAAAAGTTGCATTAACTATTTTTATAATTAAATCCCGCTGTTAAAACAAATAGCGTGTTTTTAAGAAACAATATCTATCAAAAGATTGACACTTGTTTATGTCTAGTTTAAATGTGAAATTACATCCAATGACCAAAATTGTATTAAATTGTAAAAATATATTCTAAATATACTTTAAAACCACTCAAATTAATGATTTATCACTATTACTTATTTCGATTTAAAAAGTTGTTTTTAATTATAATTTAGTAATTTTCACTATTAATCAGAATATGAAAGTTATCCGAAAAGTACAAAAATTTCACCTTAGGCTAAATTCAATACTCCGAATCCATAAATGAAGTCCATTTTGAAAAATAAAATTTACAAAATTTCAAAAAGTGGTTATTACTATTCACAACAGCTAGTTTTAATAATATCTTAATAGCATATCGTTGTTTAGCGAAACTTGGTGTTGCGTACAACACACGCTATCGAGGAAGGTTGTGATTGCGTGTAATGCAAGGCAAGTCAAGGATGTGTGTTGTGCAAGCTCCTTTTGGTGTAGCGTACAACACAAGACATTAATAAAATTAAAAAGAATATTTCTTTATAAAATCTTGGGTTGTTACATTCTACCCCCCTTAAAATGAATTTCGCCCTCGAAATTCATCGGGGTTATAAATGGTTTACTATTCAAAAGTTTCTTTAATAGAAACCCACATCATAAAAAGGAATATCAAAACCAATCTTTAAAAACAAAAGTATGAAACGTAACGGTTACCCAAATAAACTAATCACTGGGTTTCCACATAGGTGAAAATATGGATATGGAAGAGAAATCTAACCATCATGTTCTGATGGAGAGTGGTAGAGAACACGGCTATGGAAAAGCCAGCAATCAAAAAGCCATAAATTTGTGATGATCTAAGGTACCATCTGATTCATCAGATATAAGATCACTAGGACAACATTTTTGGTTTTCAAGATCATTTCCCTAAAGTTGAAAATTTGCTTAGAATAAATACTTACTTTATTTTGGTACAATCTCACTTTTGTTCGTGCCTTGAACAATTTATACTTCATCTCTTAAATAAATGAAGTTGAATTTGTTATTCGTGAAGTGTTAGCAGATTATGTGATAGAACGACGGGTCATTCCATCTGTCTCAAACAAAAGGTTAGCAAAAATTATATGCATAAGTCGATCTATAGTGAGATTAATCATATATGGTTCCTAAAATGGACTTATACTTCATATATCATACTGCTTAATATAATAAAACTAGTTTCTACTAAACAAGGACTTCCTGTAGGTCAGTGGTAGGCGATAAAGGCCAGTCGCACTTCGGTTGTGGGTTCGATTCCCACAGCCTTGTCCGAAGCGATGGGCTGTCGCCCGTCCTGCAGGTTGTCCTTTTTCTAAAACTATAATACTATAACATCCCATCAATAATATCGAAAAAACTTCTATCCTTAAACAATACTAACTTATGTCCAACATAATCCATTCCAATATTTAGGCTTATCCATAATACTGCAGTTCATTCTCATAACATAGTTAAAATGATTACCAGAGATTTAATACCATCGTTGATCCCCATATATCATAAGATATATCTTGTTGGTCACATTCCAAACATTCAAAGGCCTTAATCTTGTACTCTCGTGAATACCCATTGAACCATAGTGAAAACTTGAATGCAGTTAAAAGTTAACACTTTTCACATACCAAAATCCTCAAAATTCTATATACTCAAACCATGATATCACTTAGTCCTTATATCAATCATGAGCTCATGAATACTATCAAACATTTAATTTTCTCCTTATCCCTTCATTATGCGCATATCATCTACATTCCAAAAATATCTGAATAACCTTTCATGGATACTGGTAACATTAATCATACACTTTCAAAACACAAGGAAAGACAACAGTGTAACAATCCATAGATGTCTCTTTATTCCAAAATTACACATGATAAACATGTAATCATTCCACTACATTCTCAAACCATTGACCAAGCTTCAAAAATTCTTTCATCTCACATATCATTTGTAGTCTCTTCATTATCATCCACATAAATACTTCCTATATGACCATACTGATTCTCTTCATGAGTCTTTCCCTTAGGGAATTTGTTTGCATAATGCCCATACATTCCACATTTAAAACACTTAACCATTTTTGATGTCGTAGCAATACCATTATCCTCATCCATGGTGTTAACCGACCCTTTTCCTTTGCACTTACTTGCTTTGTGTCCTTCTTTTCCACACCCAAAGCATATTCCAGTTCCCTTGAAACATTCTCCTTGATGCCTCTTCCCACATGATTTACATAGGGGAAATTGAACTTTCTTTCCTCTATGATCATCATGGAACTCCATCTTTCTCTTATTAGTCGAGTCAGGAAACTTACCAAATTTTACTTTATTGACCATGTTGTGAGATTGCTGATTCGGCATAATAATGATGTTTGGACATCCAAATCCCATTTCATTTGGTTTCTCATAAAGAATATCATTCCATTGTCCATCATTTCCTCCATTATCGTGAATCACCTTGTTTCCAGCCATTTTCTAAAACCCAAAAAGAATAGCGTGAGAGGCAAAAATCATGCTAGGGAAAACAACATAATAAAGGGGGAGTACCTTGAACATATAACATCTTAGGTTTAATTCTATGATCGTTAGCGTAGTTCTAGTACTATAACCTATACGTATACTTAACCTTAGGGACATCCCTAGACATACCTTAGAAATATCTCTAGGGATCTCACTAACGTTTTCGCATCCTAGTTTCCAAAGGTTGACTAAACCTTTCCTCTGATACCAACTGTAGAGACCCGAAGCCGGACGTACATGGACATTACATTACATTTGCGGAATACTTAATACATAACAAAAACACACACTAAAGGATCGTAATAGTTTAGTGTCTTTGGAAACTCAGAACGTAATCTTCTAATCGTGGTGAAAGTTCTTCAATATCTCCCATAAAGGTCATCCCTTTTTTTTACCTAAAACCTTTCTTTATATCCTGGGGAAAAGAAAACATAAAAGGGTGAGCTCAAATGCTCAGTAAGGGTAAACAAAAGAAATATCAATCACATCATATACATAAGAACATAGCTTTTGGAAATCTTAACCTGCAAAAGAGATCATAATTTCATAACATGGGATAAATCATAGAAGTGAAATGTAATCCCAATAATCATAACTTAAAACATGAAACTTTGTGGCATACACACATAATCATAGAGAATCATTTCTTGTTAGTCAAGACTCATTGCCAAGACTATCTTAGTGGACAAAGTCCCTTTCTGAATCGAGTAATCCTCGTTTCAGTCCTGTTTCACTGAACCGGTATAACCTACCATTCCAGCCATGTCTATCTCATGAGATATAAAATCTTTACCCAATGCATTGGAGGGAGATATAGGTCCCACCCATCTTATAATGAATCCTTTCTTATGTGTGCCACATAATCATACATCATCGCATAACACATGTAACAAAAATGGGATTCTTAAACAACATGACATCGTAAAACCATTCATATAAGATAAAGGAATTCATAAACATAATTCCATCACAACATAGTCAAATCAATGTAAAAATATGGATAGAAACAGAACCCTTTATTATCTTAGATGGAAAATAATTCTGATAAAACACTTGAAATGAATTCTTGAGGAAAATATCCTTTCTTCTTCAAAATCAATTTCTTTTCACAAAACATCATGCAATTTTAAAAGAAAGAGATTTTATTGAAAATAGTCATGAAATCTTTTAGAGGAAGCTTCATGAAAATAAGGCTTTATAAAACAGTAGGAATCCGTTCGTGCCGTATAAGTTAAAAAAACATTCTTCGTACTTTTGTCGGAAAAGTCAAAAAGTACCTCGTACGAAAAAAGACAAAAGATTCCTTTCATATCTTTTAAAAAAAAACTTACCGAAGGGTAAAATTGGATATAAAATATTGTAGAAGGAAGGAAATAATATTACATATTGAGGGAACATGGATGAGGATGATAAAATACACCCCAGTAAATACTTACGAATAAACAATCTCGGATAAGAATGAGATTGTGATATTTCCCTTACCTTAGGTCCGATTTGCTTCGTATGTGTCCGAACCTCCTGTATAATGATTTAAATAATGTCATTGACTTATTACAGAATCATATTCATTGTTATGATATCATATATGGTTCACTTATGACATTATATTACCCGTTCTTTTGTAAATTCCATGTTAAAGAAGCGTTTTGGGTAAAATCGTTTCATTTATCGTAGGTGTTTTGACTTGTTGTTCTTGACATTATTATTACTTATATCATGATTTACTCACTTCCAGAATATAAAATATGATTTATATATCATATATATATAATAGGTAGATAAATAAAATGAAAAACACCGTTCATGGAGACGGTAGTCCGTACGTACGCATGAACGCTGTTTTCCTTTCCTTATTGTCTTGAAATGGAAGTAAGTAGATGACATACATATGTACATATATACATAAATCCAGTAGCTTTATAATGTCATATATTTCATTATTATTTCTTATATATACATTATAATCATTCTTAAATGGTTAACATGGAGAATGAATCTCATCGCGTCGTGGAGACGGTAGTCCGTACGTACGCACGAGCGATGATATCATTTCTATAAATATTGAATTGAATTGGAGTGGATCATACAATATATCAGAATCAATATGGTGTTGTAATAACTATGTATAGTTATTCTTTACACCATTATACCCATCCATGTAAGGTGGTGGTGGAAAATAGATTACACCACGGCGTGGAGACGGTATTCCGTACGTACGCACGCGCGGTGATTTCTTTCTCCGTAGGATGGATAGATGGTGAAATAGGGTTGTTTCATACTTATAATAACATATCAGTATATGAGTGATACTGATGTTATTACTTCATAATGAAACAATCTAAGAAGAAGAAGTGGAAGAAGAAATAAAGATGAAAGAATTGGTAACGGTAATTACCTCTTCTTTGAAGTGCCTCTTTAAGACCTCCTCTTAGGGCACTAGAATTGGTCTTTGAGGAAGACCAGAACCTCTAGGATGTTGCTAGGGATGTGGAGAAGGGATTTTGGCAGGGTTTGGCCGAGCTTGAGTGCTCAAATTGGTGTGAGGAGGAGGGGGAGGAGGTGTCCTTTTATAGGGGAGGAGAGGGGCACCTTAGGAATTCTTAAAAATATTAATTTATAATAAATCTAACCCCACTTAAAAACCTCCAAAAATGACTCATATTCGAAGCTTAGATGAGATAGGGTTGTAATCTCATCAACCAATCAAATTTAGACATGTTTGGATATTATTTTAAACCTTATCAATTAGATTTAACTCTAAGTTAAATAATTTATCTTTTACCGTGTCTTTTTGTTTTCTTTCACTATATGGTTAATACACTTACTATAACATGCCAAACTAACCCCAAATTGTTTATTATTAATATATATATCCTTATCTAAGTCATTTGGCCGAACCTTAGATTTTTAGGAATAAAATAACAATTAATAATATAATATTTGATTTAAAAACTATTTTGTGTCAATTTTGACACTATTTGATATATGATTTTTGTGAAAGTCATAACAGAATTAAATGTTCGAAACAAGTTGATTAAATCAACATTAATATATCATAGTAACCTAGATAATTAGTGGAATTCATAAAAATTCTCAAATTACATTTATTTTGGTGTTTATAACATCAATTATGTCAATATTTCATAAATAAGATAATTACTGCATCATCTTTGTGTCATAAATTAATTAAATTATTTGATGTCTAAAAATTACAAATAAAATACCATTATGTAGGAAATCGTTTTAGCTTTCTAATGAATATTTATAGTCAAATGTATCTTATGTATAACCCCATATTAAAAATGTTTTAGTAAATAAACTTTGATTTTAACTCTTTTAACCCTTCTTTAAATAAATTAATAATAAATGTCCTAATCTAATCCAAGTGGGCCTAAATGGTCATATTTTATTCCTAAGTTTGTTTTTGGTCGAATTACACTTGTCCAATAGAATTAGGACATGTGTTAGGGTAATATTAATATCATATTTACCCTTAGATACCTTATTTACTATTAACCGTGGTAAAAAAAAGTAAAAAGTTACTATTCACCAAAAAATTATTTTCATCTCATTGAACCACATTTTAGTCCTTGATATTAACCGTGTCTCTCAGATTTTCGAAATTCCATTCACAGAAGCGGTAAAATTAAGTTTTATGCAAAATTCAGTTTTTAACCTACCACTTAGTAGTTTCACTATTCATCAAAAATTGATGTTTTTCAGAACAATGCCAAAATTTCATCCCAAGCTATATTTCATATTCCGAATTCAAAAATGAAGTCTATTTTACCAAATTCATAACATAAAAGTTGCATTAACTAATTTTATAATTAAATCCCGCTGTTAAAACAAATAGCGTGTTTTTAAGAAACAATATCTATCAAAAGATTGACACTTGTTTATGTCTAGTTTAAATGTGAAATTACATCCAATGACCAACATTGTATTAAATTGTAAAAATATATTCTAAATATACTTTAAAACCACTCAAATTAATGATTTATCACTATTAATTATTTCGATTTAAAAAGTTGTTTTTAATTATAATTTAGTAATTTTCACTATTCATCAGAATATGAAAGTTATCCGAAAAGTACAAAAATTTCACCTTAGGCTAAATTCAATACTCCGAATCCATAAATGAAGTCCATTTTGAAAAATAAAATTTACAAAATTTCAAAAAGTAGTTATTACTATTCACAACAGCTAGTTTTAATAATATCTTAATAGCATATCGTTGTTTAGCGAAACTTGGTGTTGCGTACAACACACGCTATCGAGGAAGGTTGCGATTGCGTGTAATGCAAGGCAAGTCAAGGATGTGTGTTGTGCAAGCTCCTTTTGGTGTAGCGTACAACACAAGACATTAATAAAATTAAAAAGAATATTTCTTTATAAAATCTTGGGCTGTTACAAATCTGATGCATAGTGTAACCGGTATGACTCCAAGTGTGTTTTTTTAAATTGAAATCATAGTTCAAAACACACATCACATACTCAATACTGATCAAATGCATTAATATTATTTTGATACATTAAGAAACAATCCATAATTTATTTTCAACAGGTAAGAATATGATACATCGGGTACCAGATATGTCCCAAAGTGTATTATATCTATTTAAAATTGACATTTTAGTTCAAAATATTTGTTTCTCACTGAAAACAATGAAAACACTGGCCAGTTTTTTGATACTTTAGGAAAATAATTCATAAGTCATTTTTGACATATAGGATCAAGAAGCTTGTTAAACCAACACATATATGACTGGTATGACCCAAAATGCATGTTTTCAATTTAAATTGACAATTTAGTAAAATATAGCCATGTGATATACTCAAACTGAGATAACACAATCAAATTGTTTTGATACATTATAAAAATTATCCTTAAGTGATTTGTGACATGTAAGAACCAATTTCATGCCAATCTGATGCACAATGTGACCAAAATGACTTTATATGTTTGTTTTTTTTTTAAAATAAAATTTTAGTTCAAAAGACACATCACTTACTCAAAACGTAGGGAAAACATTGATATTATTTTTGTACATTATTAAAATGATCCATAAGTGATTTTATATTTATAGGAATTGGCCTCACTTAAATTAGATTACCAGTGTTCCTAGAATGTCTGAAAATGTAATTTATCAGTTTAAAATTGATAGTTTTGTTTAAAATGTGTGTCACTCACTGAAAAATGATAAAACATGCTCGTATTGTTTTTGTAACACCCTAATATTTTATGAGATATATTATTTTTAATATCTTTGATGTATTATATTATACACTACACCAAGATTTTCTTGTACTATACGCAACATCGTATTAGCTTGCAGTATACGAAACACTATTCTTGGCTCGCGTAACACACAATTTCAAGTTTGTTTTGTGGAAATTATTCTACGCAACATTAAGTATAGATTTTAGTTAATGTATAAATGAAATAAGTTTTGATTATGTTATACACGACACCAAATAGAGATTTCACTACATGCATCCCTGACTTGGCTTTCATTGCAAGCAATCAAGACCTTCCTCGATTGCATGTGTAGTACGCAATATCGAGTTTCACTAAATGAGATATTATTATAATATTATTATGAAATAGTCGTTATGAATATTAATACCCACTTTTTGAAATTTTATAAATTTTATAAATTTTATCTTTCAAAACGGACTTCATTTTTTTATTCGGAATATCAAAATTAGCCTACGGTGAATTTTTGGTATTTTTCTGAAAAATTCCAATTTTTTATGAATACTGAAAACACTGGGTTACTATTTAAAAACAGAGTTTTATTTAAATAATTATTATTTTTATTTAAATTTATTTTAGGTCAAAATTGATACATAATACCTATATATGTTCAATGTAATTCATTAGAGTCATTTTATAATAATTTTAGATATATAAAAATTTTATTGAAATTTTCACAGTCTTTTACCCACCTCCTAGGAGAATTTCAAAAATTTAAATAAAACTCAATTTTACCACTTCTGTGAGTGTAATTTCAAAATTCCGAAAGACACAGTTAATATCAAGGAGTAAAATGTGGTTCCATAAGATAAAAATAATTTCTGGTGAATAGAAACTTTTTACTTTTATTTACCACGGTTAAAAGTAAATAGGGCAATTAAGGGTAAAAATGATATTATCATTACACTAACACATGTACTAATTCTATTAGATAAGTTTAATTAGAAAAAAAACAACCTTAGAAATTAAATATTATCATTTAGGTCCACTTGTATTATATTAGGACATTTATTAATATTTTATCTAAAGAAGAGTTAAAAGAGTTAAAATCAAAGTTTAATAACTATAATATTTTTAATATAGGTCTATACATAAGATAAATTAGACTATAAATATTCATTAGAAATATAAAAATATTTCCTACATAATGTTACTTTATTTATAATTTTTAGACATTAGATAATTTAATTTATTTATGACACAATGATGATGCAGTAATTACCTTATTAATGAAATATTACCATAATTGATGTTATAAATACCGAAATATATGTAATTTGAGACTTTTTATAAATTATACTAATTTTTCATGTTAATATGACATGTTAGTATTTATTCAATTAAATATTTTGAACTAATCATACTTTTATGATTTTCACAAAAATCAATAACCAAATAGTGTCAAAATTTACATAAAATAGTTTTTAAAACAAATATTATATTATTAATTGTTATTCTATTCTTAAAAATATAAGGATCATAACAATGACTTAGATAAGGTTATATATATTAATAATGAACCCCTTGGGTTTATGTTTTCTTGTTATAGTAGGTTTATTAACCATATTGTGTAAGAAAACAAGAAGACACAGTAAAAGTTAAATTATTTAACTTAGAGTTAAATCTAACTGATAAGGTTAAAATAGTAACCTAAACTTATCTAAAACCTATTGGTTGAGAGGATTTAAACCCATCCCCCACTTTATCTTAGAAATAAATAAATTTGGAGCTATTATAAACCGAATATGACTTTATTATAAAATAATTTTTTTATTTTTCCTAAGGTTCCCCTCTCCTCCCTTATAAAAGGGAACCTCCTCCCTCTTCTCTTTACACAATTTTGAGCTTTAAATCTAGGCCAACCCCTGACCATTTATATTCTACACTTCCCTATAAATATTATATAGGTTCTGTCTCCTCAAAAGATCAACTCTAGTGCCTTAAGAGGAAGCTTAAAAGGGGTGCGTCAAAGAAGAGGTAATCTCTTCTACCGATTCTTTCAAGTTTCTTTCTTCTTCAACTTATTCTTTTTTATTTGTTTCATCATAAATTAATAACATCAGTATCACTCATATACAGATATGTTATTATAAATATGAAACAACCCTATTTCACCTTCTGTCCATCCTATGAAAAACAAAATCATCGTGCATGCGTACGTATAGAATACCATCTCCACGTTGTGGTGTAATATGTGTTTCAACCACCACCTTACTTGGATGGGTATAATGGTGTAAAGAATAACTATATATAGTTATAATAATATCATACTGATTCTGAGATATTATATCATCCACTCCAATTAAATTCAATAATTATGGGAACATATCATCGCTCATGCGTACGTACAGATTATCATCTCCACGATGCGATGAGATTCATTCTCCATGTTAACCATTAAAGAATGATTATAAAGTATATATAATGAAATATAATGAAATATATGACATGATAAATCTACTGGATTTATATATATATATATATGTCATATACTTACTTCCATTCAAATCAATAAGAAAAAGAAAACAGCATTCATGCGTACGTACGTCCTACCGTCTCCATAAACGTTGTATTTCATTTAATTTATCTATCTATTATATATATATATATATACTAACTATATATGATATATAAATCATTATTTACATTCTTTAGGTAATTAAATCATTATATAATTAATAAAAATATCATGAACAATAAGTCCAAAGACGTATGATAAATAAAACAATTTTACCCAAAACGCTGCTTTAACATATGGTTTACAAAAGAACAGGTAATATAAAGTCATAATTGAACCATATATGATATCATAAAAATGAATATAATTCTGTAATATGTCAATGAAATTATTTAAATCATTATACAGGAGGTTCAGATACGTATGAATCATATCGGACCTAAGGTAAGAGATAATTTTACAATCTCATTTTTATCCGAGATTGCTTATTCGCAAGTATTTACTGGGGTTATATTTTTCATCCATGTCTATAAAAATGTTTTCATAAAGTGTTTAATATTATTCCATGTATTTTTAAAGTCATTTTTACCCATATTGACTTTTACTTTGTGTTATGAAAGGAATCTTTATTTTGTTTACTATATGTAGTACATTTTGACTTTTCTGTTAAAAGTACGAGGAAAATGTTATCTTTAACTTATACGGAATGAATAGATTTTTACGGTTTTATAATGCCTTATTTTAATGAATCTTAATCTACAAGATTTAATGAATATTGTCAAAGAATCCTTTTCTTTTAAAATTGCATGGCATTTAGAGAAAATAAAATGATTTTTAAGAAGAAAGGATATTTTCCCTATGAATTCATTTCAAGTGTTTTATCAAAACCATTTTCCATCTAAGATGACATTATTTCATATGTGTATGTTTAAAGTATAATGTCTCTATGATTTACATGGTTTCACTTTTCTTATTATGAAATGATATCCATTTGTTTTATATGGATTATTTTATGATGGTTTGATGTTTATGAAACCCATTTAATTCTTTGGGGAATGATGAATAATTTATGTTAATTTTGTGGCACAAGTAAGAATGATTTCATTATGAGATGTGTGGGACCTATATCTCCCTCCAATGCATTGGGTAATGATTTATATCTCATGAAATATACATGGATGGAATGGCAAGTTAATCCAGTTTAGTGATACAAGACTGGAACGAGGAGTGAACTCGATTCATGAAAGGGACCTTTTCCACTAAGATGGTCTTGGCAGCAATGCCTTGGCTACTATGGAAATCATAACATGTTCTTAATGGTTTCCATAATTACATGCTTTATTCGCATGCTATTTTAACATGATTAATGATTCTTTATGATCTCTCCCTTAAGTACTGCCATGTTTTATGTCATTGCTCAACATTTTTATGTTCAAGTATTATGTTCAAGTTTTGAAGTTCAAATGTTTATGGTTTTTTTAATTTTCTCCATGCATACCCTTACTGAGCATTTGAGCTCACCCTTTATAAGTTTTCTTTTCCCCAGGATATAAATAATGCTTTTAGGTAAGAAAAAAAGGAAGATCATTATGGGAGATATTGAAGATCTTTCAACAAGATGAGAAGATTATATTCTGAGTTTCCAAAGACACTAAACTATTACGGTCCTTTGGTGTCTGTTTTTGTTATGTATTAGATACTCCACAATAGTAATGTAATGTCTCTGTACGTGACAGAGAAATTTTACGGGCATTTTTTATCAAATAATGAGTATTTATTACTGTTTTTTAATGATAAAACCCATGTATTTCATTGTTTTTTTAAAATAATGGGTAATTTGAGTTTTAGAATGAAAAGGAGCTAAATTGTGAGAAATGACTAATTCTGGATTTTTGACAGATTTTTACATCAAGGGTATTTTGGTCATTTCATGAAGAATATAATTTCAAACTTTCTGATTAAATTTTTTTTAGAATCCCAATTTTATTTCCTTCATTTTTGTCTGCTAGACTAGGAACTGATTCAGCCATATATAGGGTCTAACAATTAATTTATGTTAGACATTTTTTCGGGTGGACAGCGTGGACCACACAACTGTAACGGAACCACAACTCGGCCTACACATCTTAAAATCCGTTGATTCCACATGGGGAGGAAATAGGACTCAAGGATGTGTTCACAAAATAAATTACATGGAGTTTAGAATCCACTAACGTTGCTATTGAACGGCATATTCATAAATGAACCTTCCTAGAAACATCATCCATAAATAGAAGACTTTAATGAAAAATCCATAACTCCTACATCCAGGGTCCAAATGAGTTGACCATTTTAGGGGAGACAACCAAGACATATATGAACATTGTTTATGAAGGAGGAAATGTGAAAAAAAATCATTAAGGGGCCATCCACGTGCAAACATCCTGTGGAAAAAATCTGCCTATAAAAGGAGGCTCTCCCCTCCTCAAATCATCAGCTAGACACCCAAATCCAAGGAGGGATCCCAGCAGGGTGCGGGCCACTACTGCTCCTCTCTTCCCCCCTCATTTTGTACTTTTATTTTATTTTCATTTTTGTTTTATTTTTAGTTTTATTTTCAATTGTAATTAAAATTCTAGTTTTATTAATCCATGCATTTGTGTTTCTCTATCCATTTTTCTTCATTTCTCCCTCTCTCTCTATATATATATTCTTCCACCCACTCCTCCAAGTAATATCATACTCTTGGAAATCAGAGACTAATCATGAGGCTTGGATCAGGGGAGGTTAATAAGTTCATGAGTTTTCTTTAATGTTTATTCTAAATTTTTTATAGACTTGAGTATTATTCTTAGGCGAGGCGAATGTCCCCGATTGGCTGATGGTCCCCAACAATATGAAACTCAATATATTTCTATTCTTGAAAAGAATAGTAATTCAACATGAAATTTCATGTTTTAATTTCAAAATACTATCAAACATATAAAGGAGAATAATGATTGAATCCTTGGCTAAACCCCAAACCAAGTACTTTCTTCTTATCATCATTATGTTTAGACTTTCATCTAAGTATAAATTTAGAATTCTTACTTTTCATTACATTGTTATAAATAATTAAAAAACACATAAAGGGATATATTTGGTGATATAGAAAAAATTTACTGAACCAAATTGAGAAGGCTCCTCAAGAGAGACGACCCTGGTCAACCACTGTGCTGCACTAGGAAAAATATAATTGTTTTTCTCCATGCCCCGCGATAGGCGTGCATCAAAACTGGCGTCGTTTCTGGGGAGCCAATCAATTATTCATTTACTTTTTCTATTTTCACATCTTAGATAGATTTCATTTAATTTTATAAAAATAAAAAAACAAAAAAAAATCTTTCCATGATGAATTCAAATGATTATTATTCGACATGGACTGAAAATTACTCACAGGTGAAAGAACACAAGTACACTGAGGAGGCCCTCTAACGAATAACTGATGCACTGATGATAATGGTTAAGCAAGTGCAAAGAGGCATAACAACATGGATCTCACCAGAAGATTTGATGGCCATGGACGATGAAATCTAATCCAACTTAAAAAAAATTGAGGCCATGAAGGAAGTGCGACTAGTCTTCCCAGATTTCACTAAAGACATCCATGACGTTGAGGACAAACTCAAAATGGAGGAGCCTGACTACCCACCTCCATCTTTTGATGATCAACTCCAAGAGGAACTTTCCATCAAAGAAGAGAATCAAGCTAAACCAACTCAGGGAGATAATACATTCTTGAACTCAAATTAATTTTATTTTATTGAAACTAATTTGAGTATAACTCCCAATTGTTTTAAAATTTGTGAATTAGATGAATCCTTTTATGCCCTGGAGGATGAAGAGACAAAAGAATATGCACCTTTTGAGGAACATTTAGAGTTCCCTGGAGAGGTTGAGCATTTACTAGAGGGAGCACAAGAAGGGAAAGTGAATATTGCACAAGTAGCAAAAAATAAGAAGGAGGTTCCACACTTCATCCTACCCCCACCATTCAAGTTGTACCAAATTATGAAGGGGGGGGATCTATTGTACTCTATCCAGGGATTCCTCCTCAACATGAAAGAAGAAGTGGATGATACGAAAAACCACATGTGGTGGTTCATGTCAAAGAAGCCCCAACCTCTATCAGACTTTGGATAATAGCTGGTACTTCCCCCTAGAGGTAGTAAAAATTCATGGCCCACTTGGGGGATCGTACCAAGATTTATCTTTACTTTCTTTTTAGGAAATTATATTTCAATTTCATTTCTTAGGAAGTAGTCTAGCATGCAGCCCCCTCCTTCCTATATTTTTTAGATTAAATGACATGATTCTTATGCTTAATTAAGTTGTTTTCTTTTATATGTTCATAATGGTGGAAGGCATCCCCATAAAATTAAGTGGAAGGACTAAGTTTCAAGGAAAAATTGAGTTTAATTTTAGTGTTTTATCTTTTAAACTCTCCAAATTTTAGTCCACAACATGTTATGATCTTTAAAGATAAAATTTCATGCCTAGACTTGAATTAATGTTTTACTCAGCTTATCTAAGAGACATGAGTTGCTTAGGAAACCAATGATGACATTTTTTAGATTACAATGTTGATATGATTAAATTATTGAAATACAGAATTGAATTTTTAAATTTGAAGCATAGATATTGAAATGATGACTCATTATTTGAAGGAATTAATTAATTCATGTAAATGAAATTCTCAACCATCATTCATGGTTTTAATTTCAAAAATTTATGTGAAATGATTTATTATTATTATTCATTCCATGAGTGATTGTCCAATTTTATATTTCTCATTCCTGAGAGTATTTATAGACCAAGTACTTCCTATTTATTCTTGAGCATATTTCTTTAGTGGTCTTGGCACATGTAACTGACCAGAACTTGTATTGAAACTTGTCAAAGCTATGACTGTGCAAAAACACATTTAATATTATTGAGGCATCCTTTGAAAAAGCTACATTTCCTTAAAATACCACCTTTACATCAATCCTTCATTTAGCCCATAGAGACCATGAATCACCTTATAGGGATGAGCCATGTTTTAAGCCATTTTTATCCATTCCTACCCAACTCTTGGTATTTTCATGATATTTTAAAGTTGAAGTGAGGGGGTAATGGGAATCATGGTGGACAGGATGATACACATTGTGAGGAAGAAGTGTGAAGGTGTTATTGTGGGAATTGTAAAAGGTTGTGAAATCATTCATTATACTCTATTGATTGCCCCTATTGAATTAAAAAAATGAAAAGAATTTCCCAAAGGAAAAAAATAGAAAAATGGGTTTTGATTTTGAAGAAACAAAAATCACCATTTTTCAGACCGATGATCTTATGATTTTATGTGGTTAGGTGATGGATGTGAGGTTTTATCTAATCATAACTTTCGAAAAATGAAAAAAAATTAATAAATAAAAAAATCAATAGTGTGCACAAATCATCTATTATGCTTACTTGATGATAACATTTTCTTTGATTTTTGGGAAGTGGGTGTTGCTATTTTGAAGGGGAGAAATTCATTAAGGTTTTACTTTTAAAATCATGCAATGTACTTTAGAGATTATCCTCCTCCTTGATCCTTAATTTTTAATGCATCAAATCCTACCAACCGTAAGCCTCAGAGTCATTTGAACATTTATTACACATCCTCAGGATTTTTTGTGTCTTTTGTCTTTACAAAGTTGAGAAAGTAGATCATTTACAAGCCCATTGATAAGAAGAATGTTCTCCTGATATGATCAAAACTATAATTGAATTGTATGATGAGTGATGAGAGAAAAAATTTTGAGGTAAGTCATTCCATGGCATGTTTAATAATGATGAATCAAGGAGCTTGAATGAATGAAAGGATAAGTTTCATCAATTTTCAAACATGAAAATTAAAATATGTGAATTATTGGTTTCTTTGAAAAATGGGAACTTAAATTGATATTTTTTGCAGATTTTTGAATGTTTGATTTTACATTGAAGATTATTTGATTTTATTGCATTGAAATTTGAATATTGGTAACATTGGTATCCTCTGATTTCCATGTTGAGATATTATGCTTGAGGACAAGCATGGTTTAAGTGTGGGGGTATTTTACAGAGCAAATTTACGTGCATTTTTTTTATCAAATAATGAGTATTTCTTACTGTTTTTCAATGATAAAACCCATTTATTTCACTGTTTTATAAAAATAATTTGTAATTTGAGTTTTAGAATGAAAAGGAGCAAAATTGTGAGAAATGACTAATTCTTGATTTTTGACAGATTTTTACATCAAGGGTATTTTAGTCATTTCATGAAAAATATATTTCCAATTTTTCTGATTAATTTTTTTTAGAATATTTATTTTATTTCCTTCATTTTTGTCGTCTGGACTATGAGCTGATTCAGCTATACAGAGGGCCTAAAAATTCATTAAAGTTATACATTTTTACCGACAGACAGCGTGGACCACACAACTGTAACAGAACCACAACTCAACCTACACATCTTCAAATCCCTAGATACCACTTGGGGAGGAAAGAGGACTCATGTAGGAATTCACAAAATAAATTACATGGAGTTTGGAATCCAGTAAGGCGGCTATTAAACGATATATTCATAAAGGAACCTTCCTGGAAGATTCATCAAGAAACAGAAGCCTTCAATGAAAAATCCATAACTCCTATATCCGGGGTCCAAATGAGCTGAACTTTTGAGGGGAGACAGAAAAGACATTTATGAACATCGTTTATGAAGGTAGAAATGAGAAAAAAAGTTATTTATGGTGCTATCCACATGAAAACATCCTGAGGAAAAAATCATCATATTAAAGGAGGCTCTCCCCTCCTGAAATCATCAGCTCGACACCCAATGCCAAGGAGGGATCCCACCGGGGAATAGGCCGCTGCTGCTCCTCTCTTCCCCCCTCATTTCTTCTTTTTATTTTAATTTCATTTTTGTTGCCTTTTTAGTTTTATTTTCAATTATAATTCAAATTCTAGTTTTATTAATCCACGCATTTGTGTTTCTCCACCCATTTATCTTCATTTCTCTCTCTCTCCCTCTCTATCTTCTTCCACCAAATCCACCAAGTAATCTCATACTCTTGGAAATGAGAGACTAATCCTGAGGCTTTTCTTGGGGGAGGTTAATAAGGTCATGATTTTTATTTAATTTTTATTCTAAATTTGTGATAGGCTTGAGTTGTATTCTTAGGCATGGTGAATGTCCCTGATTGGGTGATGGTCCCCAATGACATGAAACTCAAGATATTTCTATTCTGGAAAAGAATAGTAATTCAAACATGAGATTTCATGTTTGAATTATCAAAATAGAATTAAAAATATAAAGGATAATAATGATTGAATCCTTGGCTGAACCCCAAACCAAGTACTTTATTCCTATCTTCATTCTGTTTAGACTTGCATCTAAGTATAAATTTAGAATTCTTACTTTTCTTTTCATTATTTTAAATAATTATAAAAACCACAAAAAGAGATATATTAGGTGATATAGAATAAATTATGTTAACCAAATTGAGAAGGATACTCAAGAGAGATGACCCTGGTTAGCCATTGGATTGTACTAGGAAAAATATAATTATTTTTGTCCACTCCCCATGACAAACATGTGTTAGTGCATCCAGCTTTGGGTCTCTACAGTTGGTGTCAGAGGAAAGATTTAGTTAAACTTGAGAAACTAGGATGTGAAAACTTTAGTGAGATCCCTAGAGATATTTCTAGGGTATGTCTAAAGATGTTTGTAAGGTTATGTATAATTATAGGTTATAGTCCTAGAATTATGGTAATAATATTATAATTAACCCTAAGATGTTATATATTGAAGGTACTCCCCATTTATTAAGTTGTTTTCCCTAGAATGATTTTTGCCTCTCACACTATTCTTTTTGGGTTTTAGACGATGGTTGGAACCCAAAAGAACAGTGTTGATCAATGTAATGGACAATGCAATGATTGTCCTCATGATAAAACCAATGTTATGGGAGATGGAGTGCAGAATCTTATTGTTATACTTACACAAGCTATGATTTATTCTGGACTTCCAAATGAGTAAGGAAGGGAACAATATTATATTGTGTCCTTCATCAGGCAACGTCCAACTTATTTCAGTTGGTCACTTGATCCACTTGTTGCTGAACAATGGATCAGTACCATTAAAAAGATATTTTCCATACTTCACTGTTCGGAACATGAAAAAGTAATTCTAGCTATTTACCATTTAGAAGTTGAAGCAGATCAATGGTGGACTCTAATTAATAATACGAGGCCCTGAGATGAAATTGAATCTATGGAATGGGATGAGTTCAAGAATTTATTTTTCAATAAGTACTTCTCTCGTATTCTTTGAGAAAAGATGGAAAAGGATTTCCTTAAGCTTAAGAAAAAGGATGACGAATCTGTTGGTATATACGAAGTGAATTTTACAAGGCCTTCAAGGTGTGCATCTAGATTTATCATCCAACAAGAAAGTAATGTTGATCGATTCTTCAGTGGCTTAAAACCAGGTCTTTGAAGTGCATTAGATATAAGAGACTTCAGTAGCTATGAAGAAATTATGTGTTGTCCTATCAAGGTAGAAATGGAATTTGGTGTTACATATCCATCTCATGGTTTTGACAAGAAATTAAAGATGAAGGTTAAGGAGAAATCTCATAATAAAGGTGAAAAAAATATGAATGTTTCTTTATGGTCAATGTGTGGAATGAAACATGGTGGAGATTGTCTTAAAGGGACTAGAAAATGTTTTAAGTGTGGAGAAGAAGGTCATCGAGCAGCTGCGTGTCGAAGTAATGGAAAACAGGTTACTAATGATGTGAATAAAGAAAAGATTGCAGAGAACACACCACAAACACTTCAATGCGTCAAGTGCAAGGAAATGGGGATTATGCTAATCAATGCCCTAATCCAAGGGTTAATGATGATCAAAGTGAGCATCCTCTTAAAGAAAAGGATAAAGGGAAGTCACATGCGATCCCTATTTGTGATTTTGAGTATGAACATGATGTTGTGTAATGATTAAGTGTTTATGTAATGGGATTTCAAAATAGTATCATGGAATCTCATTTATGGTATCGTGGAATTTTGGAATATCTATGTATTGGTTTTCAATAATTATATGGTACCGGTAACCATGTAAAGTGATTTAAATATTTTTGGAAAGAATATGATATGTGCATAGTGAAGGGATAAAGAAAAAATGAAATGAGCTCATGACTGATATAAGGACAAACTTATATGATGGTTTGAGTATATAGAAATTTTGGGATTTTGGTATGTGGAAAGTGATAAATTTTGACAGCATTCATGTTTTCACTAAGGTTCAATGGGTATTCATTTTTCAAGAGAATACATGATTAAGGTATTCACATGTTTTTAATTTGACCAAAAAGATATATCATATGATATATGGGGGATAAATGATGGTATTCACATGCTCGATAGACGACATTTCTAGTAATTGTTTTCTTTATACTATGAGCTTGGAAAGAAGTATTTTTGATAATCCTAAAGATTAGAATGGATTATGTTGGACATAAGTTAGTATTGTTTAAGGCTAGAACTTTTTCGATATTATTGATGGAATGTTATAATTATGTAGTTTTAGAAAAAGGACAACATGCAGGATGGGAAACAACCTGTCACGTCAGACAAGCTTGTGGGAATCAAACCCACAACCAAAGTGTGATAGCCCTTTATCACCTACCACTGGCCCACAGGAAGTCCCTGGTTTGTCGAAACTAGTTTTATTATATTATGTAGTATGATATATGATGTATAAGTCCATTTTATGAACCATATATGATTAATCTCACTATAGATGGACTTATGTATATTTGATAACTTTTTCTAACCTTTTGTTTGAGACAGATGGAATGACCCATCATTCTATCACATGATCTTCTAACACTTCATGAATGACAAATTCAACTTCATTTAATTAAGAGATGAAGTGGAAATTGTCCAAGGAATGACCAACGGTGAGATTGTACCAAAATCAAGAAATTATTTCTTCTAATTCCAATTTCTTCAACTTTAGGGAAATGATCTTGAAAACCAAAAATGTTGTCCTAGTACACATATATCTGATGAATTAGATGGCACCTTAGATCATCAAAAATTTATGGCTTTGTGATTTTTGTCTTTTTTAAAGCCATGTCCTCTACCACTATTCATCAGAAGTTGATTGTTATATTTATCTTTCATATCCATATTTCCACCTATGTTCTCCTATGTGGAAACCCAGTGATGAGTTATCTGGGTAGCCGTTACATTTATTACTTTACATTTTAAAATTATGTTTTAGTATTCCTTTTATGATGTGGGTTTTTACAAACAAAACATTCAAGTAGTAAACGATTTATAAACCCGATGAATTTCGAGGACTAAATTCATTTTAAGGGGGGTAGAATGTAACAACCCAAAATTTTATGAGATATATTATTTGTAATTTCTTTGATGTCTTATATTATACACTACACCATGATTTTCTTGTACTATACGCAACACTGTATTAGCTTGCAGTATACGCAACACTATTCTTGGCTCGTGTTACAAACAATTTCAAGTTCGTTTTATGGAAATTATTCTACGGAACATTAAGTATAGATTTTGTTTAATGTATAAATGAAATATGTTTTGATTATTTTATACGAAACACCAAACAGAGCATTCACTACATGCATCCCTGACTTGGCTTGCATTACATGCAATCAAGACCTTCCTCTATAACAAGTGTAGTACGCAATACCGAGTTTCACTAAACGAGATATTATTATAATATTTTTATGAACTAGACATTATGAATAGTAATACCCACATTTTGAAATTTTATAAATTTTATCTTTAAAAATGGACTTCATTTATGGATTCAGAATATCGAAATTATCCTAGGGTGAATTTTTCGTATTTTTCTGAAAACTTTCAATTTTTGATGAATAGTGAAAACACTAGGTTACTATTTAAAAGCCGACTTTTTATTTAAATAATTATTTATTTTATTTAAATTTATTTTAGGTCAAAATTAATACATAATACCTATACAGGTTCAATGTAATTTATTGGAGTCATTTTATAATAATTATATATATATATATAAATTTTATTCAACTTTTCACAATCTTTTACCCACCTCTTAGGAGAATTTGAAAATTTACATAAAACTTAATTTTACCACTTCTGTGAGTGGAATTTGGAAAATCCAAGAGACAGGGTTAATATCAAGAAGTAAAATGTGATTCAATAAGATAAAAATAACTTTTGGTGAATAGTACCTTTTTACTTTCATTTACCACGGTTAAAAGTAAATAGAGTAATTAAGGGTAAAAGTGATATAATTATTACCCTAACACATGTCCTAATTCTATTGGATGATTCTAATTCAACCAAACACAATCATAGAAATAAAATATTATCCTTTAGGTCCACATGGATTATATTAGAACATTTATTATTATTTTATTTAAAGAAGAGTTAAAATAGTTAAAATCAAAGTTTAATAACTAAAACATTTTTAGTATAGGGTTATACATAAGATAAATTCGACTATAATTATTAATTAGAAAGCTAAAAAGATTTCCTACATAATGGTAATTTATTTACAATTTTTAGACATTAAATAATGTAATTTATTTATGACACAATGATGATGCAATAATAACCTTATTATTGAAATATTCACATAGTTGATGTTATAAATACCCAAATATATGTAATTTGAGAATTTTTATAAAATCCACAAAATTTTTAGGCTAATATTACATGTTATTATTTATTAAATTATCTTTTTTCGAACTAATCATGATTTTATGATTTTCACATAAATCAATTACCAAATAGTGTCAAAATTGACATAAAATAGTTTTTAAAACAAATATTATATTATTAGTTGTTATTCTATTCCTCAATATATAAGGTTAGTCAAAATTAATTAGATAAGGTTATATATATTAATAAGGAACCACTTGGGGTTCGTTTGTCTTGTTATAGTATGTTTATTAACCATATAGTGTAAGAAAGCAAGAAGGCACGGTAAAAGTTAAATTATTTAACTTAGAGATTAATCTAAATGATAAGGTTAAAATTGTAACCAAAAATTTTCTAAGACATATTTATTGAGAGGATATAGACCCATATCTACTTTATATTAGAAATAAATCAATTTAGAGCTATTATAACCGAATATTACTTTATTATAAAATAATATTTTAAGTTTTCCTAAGGTGCCCCTCTCTCCCTTATAAAAGGGAACCTCCTCCCTCTTCTCTTTACACAATTTTGAGCCTTAAATATAGGCCAACCCCTTCCCATTTCTATTCTACACTTCACTAGAAACATTATAAATGTTCTGGTCTCCAAAAAAGAGCAACTCTAGTGCCTTAAGTGGAATCTTAAAAGGGGTGCGTCGAAGAAGAGGTAATCTCTTCTACCGATTCTTTCAAGTTTCTTTCTTATTCAACTTATTATTCTTTGTTTGTTTCATAAAAAATTAATAAAATCAGTATCACTCATATATTGATATGTTATTATAAATATGAAACAACCCTATTTCGCCTTCTATCCATCCTACGAAAAACGAAATCACCGCGCATGCGTATGTACGGAATACCGTCTCCATGTCGTGGTGTAATCTATTTTTCCACCACCACCTTAATTGGATGGGTATAATGGTGTAAAGAGTAACTATATATAGTTATTATAACATCATATTGATTCTGAGAAATTATATCATCCACTCCAATTCAATTCAATAATTATGGGAATGATATCATCGCCCGTGCGTATGTACAGATTACCGTCTCCACAACGCGATGAGATTTATTCTCCATGTTAACAACTCAAGAATGATTATAAAGTATATATAATGAATAATAATGAAATATATTACATGATAAAGCTACTGGATATATAAATATATATGTATATGTCATCTAGTTACTTCCATTCAAGTCAATAAGCAAAAGAAAACAGCGTTCATGCGTATGTACAGCCTACCGTCTCCATGAACGTTTTATCTCATTTAATTTTTCTATCAATTATATATATATATATATACTGAATATATATGATATATAAATCATTATTTACATTATTTATTTAATTAAATCATGATATAAGTAATAATAATATCCAGAACAACAAGTCCAAACACGTACAATAAATAAAACGATTTTACCCAAAACACAACTTTAACATGGAATTTACAAAAGAACAGGTAATATAAAGTAATAAGTGAAACATATATGATATCATAACAATTAATATAATTCTGTAATAAGTCAATGATATTATTTAAATCATTATATAGGAGGTTCGGATACATACGAAACATATCAGACCTAAGGAAGGGATAATTTTGCAATCTCATTTTTATCTGAGATTGCTTATTCATAAGTATTTACTGGGGTTATATTTTTCATCCATGTCCATAAAAATGTTTTCATAAAGTATTTAATATTCTTCTATGTATGTTTAAATTCATTTTTACCCATCTTGAATGTTACTTTGTGTAATGGAAGGAATCTTTTTTTTTGTTTACCGTATGTAGTACTTTTTGACTTTTGCGTTAAAAGTACGAGGAAAATGTTTTCATTAACTTATAAAGATTGAACGAATTTTTACAGTTTTATAACGCCTTATTTTCATTTTATAACGCCTTATTTTCATGAAGATTAATCTAAAAGATTTCATGAATATTTACAACAAAATCCTTTTCTTTTAAAATTTCATGCCATTTTGGGAAAAGAAAATGATTTTGAAGAAGAAAGGATATTTTCCCAAAGAATTCATTTCAAGTGTTTTATCAAAACCATTTTCCATATAAGATGACATTATTTCATATGTGTATGTTTCAAGTACAATGTATCTATGATTTACATGGTTTCAATTTTATTATGATGAAATGATATATATTTGTTTTATATGGATTGTGTTATGATGGGATGATGTTTATGAAACCCATTTTATTCTTTAGGTTATGATGAATGATTTATGTTTATTTTGAGGAAAAAGTAAGAATAATTTTATTATGAGATGGGTGGTACCTATATATCTCTCCAATGCATTGGTTAAAGATTTATATCTCATGAGATAGACATGGCTGGAATAGAAAGTTAATCTGGTTCAGTGATACCGAATTGGAACAAGGAGTGAACTCGATTTAGAAAGGGACTTTGTCCACTAAGATGGTCTCGGCAGCAATTCCTTTGCTAATATGAAAATCATAACATGTGCTTAATGGTTTCCACAATTACATGTTTTATTCCCAATATATTTTATCATGATTAATGTTTCTTTATGATCTATGCATTATGTACTACCATGTTTTATAACATTGCTCATCATTTTGATGTATAAATATTATGTTCAAGTTTTGAAGTTCAAATATATGGTTTGTTTTAATTTCTTCATGCTTACCCTCACTGAGAATTTGATCTCACCCTTTATATGTTTTCTTTTCCCCATGATATAAATAAAGGTTTTAGGTAAGAAAAAAAGGAATATCTTTATGGGATATGTAGAAGATATTTCACCAATATTAGAATATTATATTCTGAGTTTCCAAAGACACAAAACTATTATGGTCCTTTGGTGTCTGTTTTTGTTATGTATATGACATTCCACAAAAGTAATGTAATGTCTATATATGTCAAGCTTTGGGTCTCTACCGTTTTGATATATTATGAAACTAATCCATAATTAATAGTTCATTTGTGATGTGTATGAATTAGTATCACGTAAAATAGTCTCATGATGTGACTTCTGTGTCTCAAACTGCATATCTTCAGTTTAAATTGACATTTGAGTAAAAAAATGTGACATAGTAGAAACTAATAAAACACAATCATATTTTCTTGATACTTTAATAAATATATCTATATTTCATTTTTGATATTTTTGAATCATCCACACCAAAATCTGATGCACGGTGTGATCGATATGACTCCATGTTTTTTGTTTTATATAAATTTGACATTTTTGTTCTAAATAAGTGTCACAAACTCAAAAATAAAAAAACAAATTCAGATTTTATTGATACATTATGAAAATAATACATAATTAATTTTTGAAATATAGGAATCATCTTCACTTATATATAATAAATGATGTCTTCGGTATAACTCAATGTGTATATTATCAGTTTAAAATTGACAGTTTTGTTCAAAATTTCTCTCACTCAATAAAAAAATGAGAAAACATGCTCATATTGTATTGATACATTATGAAAAGTATTCATTACCCATTTATGATAGGAATTAATTAGTCACACACCATACCAACACCTGATGTGATCAGTATGATTGAAAGTGTATGATTTTAGTTTAAATTCACATTTTAGTAAAGAGACAAGTGATATACTCAAAACCAAGAAAACAAATTCACATTGTTTAGATAATTTAGGAAAAAGGTCCTTAGGTCATTTTTATACCTATAAGAATCAACCACATATAAATTCAACACACAGTTTTACCGGTATGACTCCAAGTTTTTTTATTTAAAATTGAAATTCTAGTTCAAAATACATGGCACATACCTAAAAATTATAAAACAAATTCCTATTTTTTTGATACTTTAAGAAAATGATCCATATTTCATTTGTGACATGTAGGAATTTTCCATATATAAATCCAATAAATAGTGTTCCTGGAAGAACTCAAATTGTATATTATTAGTTTAAAATTGGTAATTTAGGTCAAAATATGTGTCACCTACTGAAAACCAATAAAACATGATTATGTTTCCCTGATAATTTATGAAAACTATTGATAATTCATTTGATATGTGTAGGAATTAGTTTCATGTCAAACCAATACACAATGTGATAGGTGTGACTCAAAATGTATTTTTATTGTTTAAATTGATATTTTTATCAAAAAGACATATTCTATACTCAAAACTATGAAAATTAATTCACATTGTTTTGATGATTAATTAAGATGACCCTTAATCCATTTAAGATATATAGAAATCAACCTAATGTCAATCTTGTGCATGGTGTGACTGGTATGACTTGAAGTTATTTTAGTTATTTAAAAATGAATTTTTATTTCAAAACATACGTCACATACTCAAAAATGAGGAAAGAACATTAATATTGGTTTGATATAATATTAACATGATTCATAATTAATTTTTTATGGGTATTAATTATCCACACTTCAATTTGATACATGTTATCCCTGATATGACTCAATGTGTATGTTATTTGTTTAAAATTGATAGTTTATTACAAAATCTGCATCCCTCATTAAATACACTCAGATTATCTTGCTACATTAGTAAAAATGGTTCATAATTTTTTTTGATATTTATGTATTAGTCATATTTCAAACTAACACATGTTATAACGAGTGTAAAATTGACAATTTTTTTCAAAAACACACATCACAAACTCAATGCAAAGGAAACACATTTTTATTTCTTTGAAAGTTTTTGAAAAAAATGTATAAGTCATTTTTGATATGTAAGAATCATACCAACTAAATCTGATACACAATGTTCCTAATTTTACTTGATGTGTATGTTTTTTATTTTAAAATTAACAATTTTTATCAAGCACACATCATAAACCCAAAAGCTTTCAAGAAAATTTAGATTGTTTTTATAATTTATTGAAGTTATCTATAAGTCATTTGTGATGTATATGAACCATGAAAACCTCAATCCAAACCACAATGTGACTGGTATGACTCAACATGTGTGACTTCAATTTAAAAAATATGATTTTATTATTTTAATATTTTTTATTTATGTTTAATTTATTTCATTACACTATTAATAACATAATAATTTTTGAATAAAGGTGAACTATTTTCCTTGAGATGGAGTGGCTTGTTCGATTACAGGTAACCTGATCAAGCTCTCTCAAGAGGGGTTGGGAGACTAAAGATAATAGAATATTGACGATTCTAAATATTTGTGATAAATTTTACATTGTAATGTAATTTTACAAACCAATATTTTTAAAATGTCTATAATATAGTGTTTTTTATGTATATATAAATTAAATAATTTTAAAATAATTTTTTTTATTTGTTACTATAGTCTGCTATAATTTAGTAGTCCACAATAGTTTCATGGATTTTTTTTAATACTATTTTTGCACTGATAAAATCAATAGACCTTTAAGGGAGTTCATGATAATAGTTTCCTTTTATTGTTTCTAAAACATTTTCTATGCACTATTAAAGGGAGGATATGAAATAAGAATTTTGGTATAAGTTCACAATTCTAGTATGTATGGTTTCCCCACAGAATATTTTATAGAAGGAATACATGTTATTAATTAAGTATCTTGGCATATGTATGGTTTTTCTACAATATCCCCACATCGTTCTAGAAGAATACTTAGATTCTTCTTTTCTTAGAGTTTTCCCCCACTAGGCATGTGTCTCCTCTTATGCTTTCCTACATTATTGGCCCTATATCATGGTTGAGATCAATAGGTTCCCTCATGGTTGAAAATTTTGATCTCCAATTATTGTTATTTGTGGTTATTTGATCTCCTATTGTGGTTTTTTGGGATTCCTCATTTTTCTAAATCTCATTGTCTTCTCTGAATATTTTTCTTCTTTGAAAATTATTAAAAACCATACCATTCAATGAGGAATAATAAATCAATATAAATTTAGGAAAATTATTAACTAAAAAACAAAAGCAATATAAATAAACTAAAAATGTATGCATGATATCGAGCTATCAATTTGATATAACACCTTTGATAATTTTTATTATTAGGGCTTCCTCAGTATCAAGGATCACCTATATTGGCTTATTGATGTTGGTGGAAACTCCCTCTTCAATGGTAGTATAGGATTCATAAAACTCTTCATCAACAGAAGCATGGGGGTGGAGGGGATATTTACCTCCTTAGTCAGAGTGGGGTATGGTTTGGAATCATATTCCCATGTAGGGGAGAAACCATTATAGATGGATGTTTGATCTTTTAACTCCATTAAAACTTTGTTATTGGATCTAGATATTCTGGTCCTCTTTTCCTTCTCCTATGTTATACACCTAGCATGTCAAAACACCATGGATCAATCAACATCAAATTATTAAACCCTTCCCTTTGGTATACACATACAATACATCGATGTAAAGGCATAGGATATAACCTTTGATGAAAATTAGGAGATATTACTTCTATATTTGGACTCTCTTATCCCTTATATAAGTTTTAGTTCATTTGAGAGAACTCATATTTTTGGTATAAGGAAGTTTTCCCTAGTTCTGGAGTAATTTCTTTAAGAAGATAAATTTGTAGTAGAAAAATGCTCTTCAAGTCATCCTAAAGATTTTCCAATGTAGTTGTAATGACCTGAAAATTCCATTATATTATTAAAAGAATAACTCTTTGATTATAATTATTGAATTATTATGAGTACATTTAAATTCTATTAAATTTCATCAGAACATTAACAATAATATATTGATATGAACTACTACAACTAGGGATGGTAATGGAATATAAAAATTTAATAATATTATATTCATTAAAATAAATTCCATAGGCTTGAATTCCCCTAAAAATATCACTCCTTTCATAATGAATATAAAAATAAGGAGATGTTTTAGAAAAATAATAGGTAATATGAAATCATATGTAAGGGACCTTGTAAGTAGTTAATGAGGATGTTAGAATTATAGTGTATTTATAAGGAATTATGGTTGTTCAACATTATCAATAATATATAATATAGTATATTTACATTATAATCAATAGTCAATAATATAATTGGTCATTATTATTATTGGTTAAAAAGATGTAATAAAGAAACTGTCAATATTATGAAGGAAGAAATTAAAATCATATTTTTTAAAAATTATAAATATATTTAAATTTAATTAAAAGTCTGTTTTAGGAAAAATTTAGAAGTTAAAAAATATATATTCATAAAATAATATTACAGAAAAAAATTTAAGTGATAATTAAAATTAATAAAGTCTTAATTAATTTTTATAATAGTGAGATTATTTAATTTATCATGAAATATGATGATTTTAAATAAATAAGCATTTTTATTTGGAATTTAAAATTATCCAAATTAGATAATTATTTTGATAAAATGAAAATCATTTTTGGACTCATCGCATCATAAATAACTTAGGCTGATTTTTTGGAATTCTTTTACAATGTTGATTTAAGGACCCAGCCTTAAACACTACATAACAATGAGTTTTATGTCAAGAATCATTCTCTTATGTTATAAAGAACTTTTTAGGATAGAATTTTTGATAATTTTGTTACAATACATATATAGAAAACCCATATATTGCAAAGAGGAAATTTTCAATCAATATACACTTTTCTTATAATATAAAACTTTAAAATAAAACATGTTTTCTTTTATTGAAAAGTTTTCATGAATTTTAAATTGACTTCTTCCTTCCCTTTACACATCAATAAACCCTATAATTTCTTTTCGAAATGGTTGATGAGCACAAAAAGATCAGTATGTTTCATAAAAAATAACAAATTTGTTAGTCTAGTGAAAAACATGAAGATCCATGAAAAATATTTTCTTAAAAACATTCAATTTTACAGAGAGAGGGTATTACATTTATTTTAAAAAACATCATTTATCTTACCTATCAAAAAATGATTTCTTTGAAAACTCATTAATTATCATAGAAAATTAATATAGGTTCCTTAGGACATTACCTCTTATAACCCTTATATAACCCTTAAAAATATTAATAACAATATTGTCTACTTACAATATAATTCATAGGAGAACATAATCATTACCCAATGCATTGGACTAATATTTGGATGTACCCATTGTATAATCTGTTACAAGATCACCCAGTTCAATATAAGAATAACCATTGTATATTGTATATCAAGATCACCCAAGAGATATAAATGGGCACAAAACATCATATAAACAATGTATGAGGACCATATCATGAATAAAACACATTAATATTGTAATTTTTGATCATAAAACCATGTAAAAATGCTCTTTTAAACCCATATGAAAGTCTATTTTGGATATTAAAATTACATTTTCTTTTTAAAAACCCAATTTTAATACGAAAATACCCAAAAAATGGAAAGATATTATTTATTTGAATAAAACATGAAATCATGTAAATTAATACAAAATTAAAATATATGTTACAATGGTGGGACATGTTTTTGTTGTCGTCTATGTTAAAATATAACATTTATATTTTATATTAGTCAAACTATTCCATACAACCATGTAAAAATAATACTTCTTAAAAATATTTTAATAAAGTCAAAATTGATGTAAAATGAACATTATAAATCTTCTTTATCCATATAAAAATATCTATAAAATAATTTCAAAAATATGGACATAGAGGAAAATGCATTGATAAAAATTTATTAATAGAAGTATATTAAAGAAAATCCCTTGCATAAAACCTTAAAAAGATTCTTTTTTAAAAAAAAATTTAACGAAATTGAAATGTTGTAATAATTATAATTATCATCCATTTAATAATAAATAATAAATTTATTTAAACATATCTATGAACATGGAAATTGAAGAGAAATATATTGAAAATAAATATTTAAAACATTTAAATTGAGGTTTTATGATAATGTGTCCCTTAACATGAGTCCAAATCATATCATATGTTCTTTATATTCTTAAATAATAAAAATTTAATAATCATTTACTTACTTAAGAAAAATATTCAAGTTTATTTTTTCTTTTATTTTATCTCTTACAATGATATACACAATTAGTTAATCATTTATATTCACTTCAGAAGTTTTGATGGTACTAAGCTTATTAGTCAAAAATGACTTTGGTAGGTTGACTATAGTCAATGAGGTCAACATTACATACTTTTTAGAATAAAAATCATGAGATAATAATCAATTTCTTACATCAATTAAAATTTTAATACCAATCAAGAAATATGGTTATAGAAAATGAACTATGTTACGATCATAGAGACGATAGGTCATACAGATGTCTGAGTAACATTTCAATTTATAAAGATATTTATATAATTAATTTAAGTATTATTTAATCATTACATAATAATAATAATCATATCATAAATATGATATTACTTATTTTAAAATACTTATATATATCATCAAAGTGATGTGGTGATGAAAAAGTATCTCATCGTTTTGTGGAAGAAGTAGTCCACACTTATGCACAAATGATGTCATAAATTTTTCAATAATTTGAAAAATGGGAAATAAAATGATATATAGTTTTTTCTTAAAGATAATAATTTCATAAATATCATATAAAAAACTAATTCTGTCATTATAACCATCCATGAGAGGTTTTAATGAAAAATTAATTACATCAGTTCTTAAGGCGGTAGTCCACCATACACACAAATGATAATTTAATTTTATATTTGAGGAAGAGGAGACAGTTGTATCATAAAATGTAAAACAGAAAACACAATTTGGGTTGGGTGAATTTATTTCTTAAATTTTTTATTTACTTCAAACCATCATCTTCTTGGTATGTGAGTTCAAATATTATTCTTGAAAAAAATAGCAATCTGAAATATAAATGATTAATTGAAAGAGATTAAAAACCTTAAATTTATAGTGGTTCAGGGCATAGAAATCCCCTAGTCCACTCCATAAACACTCTAATCTCCATGTTTGGTTAATTTCACTATGAAAACCCTTTTTCCACAGGATCCCATCTGAGTACAAGTAGTAGAAACATATTACAAAGGCATAAGAACTTTCAACCATTCTCTCCCTTTAGAAGACTTTTCCATGGCCTTAACACACTCACTTAAAATGAGTGAATAAAAAATAGAGATGAATGTTTATGTAATGAATTTTTGTAGCATAATATTGAAAGATTAAACTAAAAATATTTAATAATATTTCTTATGAAGATGATAGTCCTCAAGGTACATCCCTGGATGATCTTCAGTGAAACTAATAAACTTCTAAGCATAACATGCGAGAGTCTGTTTGATTTGTTGTCTATGTGCACACGTTCATCACTACTATTATAAGAGTATTTGTAAGTGTTTTGAATTATTGTAAGTCTCTATTTTTTTTTGTTTTTATGTAGGGGATAACTATTACTTTTATATATCCTCTTTTATTTTTAACTTAAGAATATGAGATAATAAAAATGGTCAAATTGATAATCTATTTATAAGACATGAAGTTAATGGAATGCATCCATTATTTCCAAATATAGAAGGTAATTTTGTAGAAGTGAGGTAAAAAATATTCTCCAAATTCATATCTTTCGATTCATGGAAAAATAATATTTTATATAAATCAACCATTCAATAAATGTAAAATACATTTTTTATTATTTTCCAAAAGCATGAAATAACTTATCAATAGATTACGAAAGTAATCATATCATTTTTCATGATATTTATATCTTTATAAGATATCAAACTGATATAACTATTCTCAAAAGATAAATTTTTTAAAGACATCATAAGATAAAACATTCCATTGAATTATAATATGTGTAAGATAAATATAATTCAACATTTCAAAGGATAATTATTTAACATAAGATAAATATATTATTGAAGTGTGATACATAACCTTAAAAACTTCATCTGACGCTTATAAGATAAATTTTTTTTAATAACCATTTCATAAGATGATAAATATTTATAGATGAACACTGACTAAAATAATTAACTATGAATTATATGATAGCTACTCTATTGTCTTATAAATATATTATCTCATGTCTCAAGATAAAATTTCACATGCAGTTTTTATGATTCTGAGTAAATGAAATATAATATTTCAACACATCAATTATTGTAAGATAAAATATTTTTCCAAACATTGAACACTCTACTAGGTGTAATATAATCACATATAGTTAGTTTAAGAGAATTTCCATATACAAATATATCATCTTAAAGACATTATATAAACATATTAGATATTTTTGAGCTATGTAAAAAATATTTTTTTTTAAATGGGCCTTTCACCTAGACTTAATAATCCAAATATTTTCTTTTTAAGTTGGTTCAGACCAATAATTTTGTATAAATAGTCCTCCCCTTATTAAATACACTTTTATCAACTCTAAAGTTCTAAAACCCCCTTTTTAGGTTCTCAATTATGTTAATCTTCTCAATACATGATAAATTATACATTCCCAATTGATTCATTAAATCCATTTTTTTTAATTAGGTCCTCCTATTCATTAAAAATATATTGTAATAATTATTGATGCATTTTGTTTTATTTTTAAAATATTCATACTCGGTTTACAACATGGTAATTTGTTTTTTTATTTATTCATATGAAAAAATATTCATTTTTTGATTCAAATTAATGCTTAGAATAATGATTATAATGTACCTCATCTGGATGTTCTATATAAACAATTTAGGATTTTGATTCAGTTATTCATCTTCTAATTCTAAAGATTTACATTTTTTATAGTCTTTAAAATCAGTCAATTTGTCCTTTATAATAATTCTTATATTTTTTCTTATATTTTTTTCAATGAATAAATTTTTGGAAGACTTATTATATGCATGTAGTTGTGGACACTCTAGATTGACTATTATTAGCCTCTTTCACTCATAGCATCTCACTTTTTTAGAGTTTTCACCATGGTTTTTGTACTTATTTTATCATTCTATGAAGCCTCTTATCTTTTTTAAGACTTTATAAACATTTATGAAAACATTGAGTGTTCATCATTTGATCTATAATTTCTTGATGAATCTTTTTCATCATATGTTTGAGACATATGTAAATTCTTGTTCATCTTTCCATCTTTATAAGTAGAAACCTTTCAGGAAATATCTTTGTTATTAATTATATTATACTATCTATATTCATCTTATATTTCAACTTTGTAAATCATAATAGTGACAATGAGATGTTTTATATTGAAATTTTTAACCTATGATGATTTTATGATGGTAGATGAGATTTCACTCCTCTTGGATGGTAATACTCTAAGGACTACTGATGATTTCTAATGCAAAGAGATGGGTGTTCCAAAAGAAGAAACGTTATTAAAAATATCAGTGAGTCATTCATTAAAATGAGTAAGTATTTCTCATCATCTATTTTTACTGTGTTAAACATATGTTTGGATGTATCATATCTAGGTGCCTTCAAATTTTCTATTCCTTTATAAGAAACTACTATAATAGTCCATATTTCTTGATCTATTTGACATTGGGAAGCTTTGTTGAACTCGTCTAGTACTAATATAAAGATGATAACATTCATAACTTTAGAATTCAAAATGTATTATGCTTCTGTTTTAACATCCCATATTTTGGGTTCTATCGTCAAAATTTCATAAGACGCTAGTTCTTTAATAGAAACTTTTAATCCATGATTTTTTAAATGGATGGTAATACTAGCCTTCCAGTAACCATAGTTATAATCATTTACTTAAGTACCTATAAAAAATTGGCATACCTTCTCAGTTATTATAAATAAAAACTATATGAAAACATATCATTTTATTTCAGCCTTTTAATACATTGAACATATGATTCATGATTTTTTATACCAATTCTGTCATAGATAATGTATAACTGAAAATTCAAGAGAGGGGTAAATTGAGTTCCTAAAATTTTTATTTACATTAAACCACCCTCTTCTAGGTATTTGAGTTTAAATATTTTTCTTGAAAAAAATATCCATCAAAAATATTAAATCATAATGGAAAGTGTTTGATACCATGGGATTTATAGATTTTTAGAGAATAAAATTCCTCTAGTCTACTCCACCAATACTCTAAATCATGATTTTGGGGATTTTTACTATGAAAGCCCTTTTTTCATGAAATTAAAACTAACCAAAAGTATTTTTTACTTATTAAAAAGTTAAAAGAGATTTAAACTAGGCTCTCCCTTTAAAATGCCTACCCATTTCCTTAACACACTCACTTATAATGAGTTTAAACAAAAAAAATATATGAATGAGTATTTAATGAAATTCTTCATTAAAAGTTGCATGAAGAAACTGATAGTAGTTGGATATCTATACTGAGATGATGGTAGTCTTCAAGGTACAAATTTGAATGATATGTTATGTTATAGAAAACATTTTAAGCATAATACATGATAATTTTTATGATATGTATTCTATATAGAAATGTTTTTCATTTCTACCATCAAAGTATTCGTAAGCGTGTTCATATCACTATAAGTCTCTGTTTCGTGTGTGTGAATGCTTCAATTAATTGTTCCTTTTATATGTATTATTTTATTTTTAAATTTATAATATGATTTAGTGATAGTGGTTTAATTTATAGTTCATTTATAATAAATTTACTTAATTTCATGTGTCAACTATTTCAAAATATAGAAAATACTTGTACAAAAACTATGTTAGAAATATTCTCATTAATCAAATCATTATATTCATGAAATGAAAATTTTTATTTAGATAGATCTTTCCTTAAATAGACAATCTCTTATATGATAATATACCAAAGAAACAAATGACTTATCAAGATATTACAGAAGTAATCATATCATTATCCATAAAATCCAACTGAAATAACTATTTTCAGAAGATAAATTTATGATGGAGTTTGTAAGATAAAACATATCCTTGAATTATATTATTCATAAGATAAACTAAATTTAATATTATGTAGAACAATTCTTCATCATAAGATAAATATGTAACTGATGTGTGATACTTAAATTTTACAATGTCATTGGACACTCATAAGATAATATTTTACAAAAAAACATTTTCATATGGTAACATATTTTTATAGCTGAACACTTACTAAAATAAACACCTTTGAATTATGTGGTTGAAAGTCTATTCTATTCATAAAATATTATCTTGCATCATAATATAAAATTTCACATAGGGTTTTTAGATTATGATTAGATGAAAGATAATCTTTCAATACTTAAATTCTTATAATATAAAATAATTTTTCAAATATTGAACACTCTACTTAGATTAAGATAATAAATTTTAGTTAGTATAAGAAAAATTCAGTAAATAAAGAAAACATTTGAAACACATGAGATAAACTAGTTGAAATAATGGTAGGTATTTTTTACATCATAAAAACACGTAAAAATGAGATATGTTTGAACAATATGTTTATTCAGCAATATCCCCCTTTTTTATGATAAACCCCATTGATTAGTATGAAAATAATTTATGAAAAACTAAAAAGAAAAAAAATATTTTAAAAAATATTTTAATTATAATTTTTGTATATTATTTTTTTTCTTATCCAAATGAAAAATTTTGTGTCCTTTTTCTTCTAACCTTTTTTTGATATAAAAAAAATTAGGATAAAGAAAAAAATAAAATTAACATTTCTCATGAACAAGTGTAAATAGTTAATAATACTAAATGTGAATAGAATTTGTCATGAAGTTATCACAACTGAATAAATAGACAACAATAAATTTATACAAAAATTAAGAAGATACATAAAATTATTTAATATAAGCTTTAATAATAAACAATAAAAGATATTATAAGACATGAAGAGTGAATAAATGATATAAATTAGGTAGAAGAATATTGAAAAAAAAATTACCAAAAAATTAATATGAAATAGATAAATGATTTGAACATAATTAATAAAAGCATGAAAGCAGTCAAATGTTTTCTCTAAACTCCATTAATTTTTTTTTTAAAATCCCATTATGCTAAAAACGTAAATCATATAAGTGTGTCATCTCTAACATGTGGAAAAACTTTTTGGAGGTGGTTTTTGTAATGATATTTGATAGACATAGGTTATAGAGGATGAAGAAAAATTAGGCTCAATCATTTCTCAAACAACATCACCCAAAATCAGTAAATATGCTCTATGTTCTGCTTGAGCACATTGAGTGATCCATATAGAGGTGGATATGATATTGATACTAGGTTATTATTCCATTTGCAAAAAAAATATATCATTAGGAGGAAAGGATATATTAGAATATGGTTTAGGTAAATGTAAAGGGACTTCTTCTAAAAACTATATATTTTTCCATTATTATATTTTAGTAGGGTAAATTATTATCTTTAGTATTTAAAAGGTAGAATCATGATGATTGAAAAATAGGTATCTCTGGAAGATATCTCCACTTAATTTGAAATAGATAATCATCTCATGTGTCAATTATTCTCACTATATCATTTTTCGTTAATCTACAAGAGTTTTGAATATATTATACACATGATTATAAAAATTTACAAAGAAAAGTTTTACATCTACCTTCTTGAGGAAACCAATTTCTAAATTTCTAAACACATTAAATTGGTTATTTGATATAATAACTAGGAAAGTAATAAAAAATTACCTTTAATTTTGTAGATACATGACATTCCTGGGGTTCAACAACTAAATCAAACTCTTCTTCTTCTTCTTCTAAAGAATCTGGATTCAAACATATTATAACTAACTGATGTTACTCTTTGCTTTTGACGCTTTCATCGGGGCATCCACATCCTTTTATGGAGGACATGCATCTGTTGCCCCACATTCCCGCTTTCCAAAGGTGGGTGACATCCATTCCTTATTCAGGGATGTTTTCCCTTTGATCGAAACGAGATGATGGGATGTTGGTTCTTCCTTCTATGGATTCCTCTTTGGAACTTGTCACCTAGTCCAGGTCTCCCTTATATAATTAGAACATTGTTCATAAACTCTTCCTAGTGTCATGTCTTCATGGACACCAGTTAATTACACTGCTTCTTTTATGACATTCCAAAGTGTCCGGTCAGGGTAGAAACCTTCGATCAGGGGAGTAGTCACGTTGGACATCACTGGCATGTCAAGATTCTAGAACACAGGCGTGTCTGGGTTTCTTCCCCTTATTATAGGGCTTCTTGAGGGCGCGGAATACCGAGGCATCCCACATAGAACGTGAGGAATTAGTTTCTATGGGCATGTATCTGAGGTTTTCCTCATATTTCCATGTTTAACATAGGGTATGCAGCAAGTTTAATATATAGTGGAGACGGATTAGACTGATCAGAACGCTTACTAGAGTGGATCAGATGGGTGCAACCTCGGGACGGAATGTTGATGTTGGGGTCAACATGTGGTTAGATTCCCGATTGTTGTTAAGGGGAATGAGGAATTAAGTGGCATGATCCCACCTGTACGTGGTGGCCCGAGTTCGAATAAGGATGGACGATGGATTGTTGAATGAAGTGGAGGGGAATGGGATGGAACCTACATGAGGACGGTGATGATTTTGGGATTGAGTCTCAAAGTGACTTCCTACGTATCCCCGTGGCAGGAAATCAAAGTCCATGTAGTTTACCTGACGATGGATTACCACTGATTGGGGGTTTCAATGGCTTATCGCTGAATGGATGCATAACGGCTTACCGTTGGATGGGGATGTCAACGGCCTACTGCTGAATTGGGTCACAATGTTTTACCGCTGAATGGGGTTTACAATTGCTTACCGCAAGATGGAGTTGACAACGGCTTACCGTTGGATGGGGTTGACAATGGCTTACTACTGGATGGGTTGAACCTCATAGAGGCTTCCTACGTACCCTGTCTAGGATACAAGGATCAAAGCTCACATAGTTTAGGATGTAGTGAGTGTGAACTGATGTGAAGATGGTCAGCACCAATGGATGATGGGATTGAACCTCAGGGAGTTGTCCTACGTACCTTTCCTTGGAAAGGATCAAATTCCACGTAGTTCAGGTGGGTGTAACGACTTACTGTTGGCTGGGGAAACAACGACTTACTGCTGATTGAGGTCCGCAGTTTTACGTCATGCAATATGGTGGTGAACCAATGTGAAGGGGGTCGGAACTGCTGGGTGTTGGGCTTGAACCTCATGGAGGCATCCTACGTACCTTGCCTTGGCAAGGATAAAATTCTACGTAGTTTGGAATGTGGGTGTGGGGATTACACTCTAGGCTTCCCAAGGTGTTGGTGAACCAACATGAAGGGGGTTGGAGAGACCAATGGGTGGTGGGCTTGAACCTAAGGGAGGCTTCCTACATACCTTGCCTTGTCAAGGATCAAAGTCCTCGTAGGGTAGAATGCAGGTGTGGGGCTTACACTCTAGGCTGCATAAAGAGGATGTTAGTGTTGGTTCTTGCTCTAAGACCATGTGAGTCATGCTCAGTGTGAGAATCAAGAGATAGGAAAGACCTGACGATCACATCGTGAAAGGCGCATCCATGGGAAGTGGAGTGGGGCTTACACGTAGTTAGTGGACCAAAAAGGAAATAGGGGCTTATGCCTAGTTAGCAGCCCGAGGTGACGGAGATTGGGACATAATCTAGAATGGAGGCTCGAATGGTGATAAAGCCTAGTGGGAGAGGGACTTGTAACCTAGGAAGAGAGGAGGAGAAGGGGTGTAACCTCCTACAAAGAAATCTAGGGGATTACACCAGGGTGGTTTCCCTTTCCACCATGGATAGACGCTAAGGCGTGGTCGTAGTTTAACATCATGTGCCGAGGACGATGGGGCTTGGCAGTTTAACAACCTACAGCTCAGACAATGGGGGTGCACTCTGCACCCCTAGGACTTACATAACTGATACCCGCCTACCCGTGGTGTAAGGAAGGAATTGGTAATGTCGTGATTGGGGGTGTAATGGAGTGAACCATTGGGGGGTCCACGTTAGTGTGGCTATGAAAAGAAGCAATAGTCATTAGCATGCCTATGAGAAGAAGCATTAGGTGAAGAAATGAAATGGGTGGTATCGTCCAAGGGACATTGAAGTTGCTTCGTGTGAACTTGAGGGCTACACAGGAAAAGGAGTTGTATAGAAAATGGGGATATTAGTAGAATCCTTGTGAAGCTATGGTGCTCCATGAAGTGGAGGGACTCTGCAAAGGGATGTGCTTCGCGAAGTGCAGTCACCTAGGCTAGGGATACAACATAGGTTCATATGGGACGAGCTTCATGAAGTGGAAAGGCATTTGCAAAGAAATTCCTCGTGAAGAAAGGGTTCCGTGAAATTCATAGAATTGCGAAGCAATGTGCTTCGCGATGCATAGTGACCCGGCCTTGGAACTTGGGTTACATGTGCATGGAGGTTGCTTCGTGAAGCATAAAAGATTCATGAAGACCTTAGTCCCCGTGGGGTTATCCTTCCTTCACGAAGTCCCATGGTCTCTATAATGGGAATCCATATTTACCGAGGGGCGAAATTCATGTGAAGAGAAGGCACTTCATGATGCCAAAGTACCTTGAAAATATCATGGTTCACAGAGCACAGGTGCTTCACTATTTTGGAGCTAGGAAGGTGAAAGGTCGGAGATTTTTTCCCTTGGTCTCAAGGGGAGACTGGTACTTATAGGAAAGAGGCATCGTGAAGTAGGTTTCACTCGGCATGAAGACAGAACTTGCCTCGCGGTGGGTTGTGATCGTCAAAGTGGTTCGTAGAGCCGTCATGTCTCCTTGCTTCTTGGGAGGTCGCGAACATCAAAGGTGTTTGCTGAGTCATCATTCCTTTTTACTGCACAATGGGTCACGAAATTCAAAGGGGTTAATAGATCCATCCCACCTCGTTGCTTTGTGGCGGGCTGCGAACATCAAAGGGGTTCATGGAGCCATCCCACCTCATTTCTTCGCGGAGGGTCGCAAACGTCAAAGGGGTTCGCGGAGCCGTCATACCTCATTGCTTCGTAGAGGGTCATGAAGGAGATCATTTATGCCAGCTGTAATGTTCTGGGGGATTCATGATCCATCTTCATGGGGCAGTCCCTAATGCTTTCATAATGTTCTGTTTGCCCCAAATTTTGGCATCAACAAATCCCCCCCCCCCTCAGAATGGGAGTCAAGGAGAAGATGTGAATCCAAGTATGAGGGTCCTTCACCAAAATTCCTTGGTTACCTACAATGCGGCCTCATGAATAAGGATCATGAAGCGGAGCTATGATTTGTGGGTTGGGCGCGCTGTGAAGTCCGTTGTGGCTGGATGTTCCATGAAGCACCCTGGGGTCCTCATCTATAAATAGTGGGGTTGACTTCTATTTTATCCTTTCTCTCCTCTACTATTTCAACTTTTGTTTCTCTCAATTCATGAAGCTCCATGTACTCTACAATTTCTCTCTGCGAATCGTGCCTTTAGTTTCATGAAGCACAGCGAATCTTCAACTTCATGTTAGTGCACTCCAAGAATTGCATCTGAGGATCAGTGAAAGGCTCTGTGATTTCACTGTCCGGATCGAGCTCTATGAACGGTCTCCATGATCGAGCTTTGCGATCCAGCTTTGCGATCCAGCCCAAAAATTATCTGAATTTTAATGATAGGATGGCTCACCAAGAGTTTTTTAGGGGATTACATGGGGATTATTCTTGAAGGGAATAGATGGAAAATAAATTGGGTCTAGGGTAGTTGCTACGGAGCCACTCCGACCATGATTCGCTAGTGCAGATTTTTTCAGAATGCCAAAGGGACTACATGTTGTGAAAGAGGCTGACTTTGTATGGATTTGGAATAATGGAAGACGTCTTCATCAATACAGAAAGTAGGGAATAGCCAACCTACTGGTTCAGAAGCATGTCGTGCCTTCTCCAGTTGTCTAGGGCGGCTAATGGTCACACTCAGGAAAACTTTAAACCCATTACCACAGATTGTTTATACAATCATCTGAACGACATTGACGGGAAAGCATTGAATCCAGAGAGGTCCCCTCCTCTGTACCAAACAATTATAATGGCGATGCTAATGAACCCAAATAATGGATGGTCTGATGAGTGGGACCTACACTAAGGTGGAAACATAACGAACGACTGGGCCTGGGCCTACTGGGTAAGCACCTCATGTGAAGAGTTCGAGGTAGAGCTGAGTAGAGTAGGTTTGTATGAGGTGGCCTGGGCCTCCCAATTTCACATCTACCAGCTGAAGTATCTGATTCCAGATCTATTGAGTGGGTGGTCATCAGGGACCAATACCTTCCACCTACATCACGTGGAGGTTGGCATCAGCTTATGAGACATGCATCAGATCTCAGGGGTCCCGATACTGGGAGTGATGTATGACGAATTCCTCCCTGATATGGGTGTGTGGGAGGATACGGATTAGATGATGCCACTGGATATGGCGTTGATGAGACTGGTGCTGGGAGAAGACAAGGATGTAGTGAGAGATGTCCACTTCAGATGGTGGTTCATGCAATTTATGAACTTCTCGGAAGATAGACGGTTCCCAGTGAAACCCTAGACTTTCCCAAAGGGGGCTCAACAGGGCAAGGAGAACTTTTACTGGTAGCTAATGGCGGATATCCAATGGAAGACCTGGGGCTTCAACGTTAGCACCAAGCAACGGTCGGTAGTCAGGCTGGAGGCATTCATTGCGGCACTCATCTGCGGCTGGATCATGCTGGTTAGGAAAAAAACAGGTGTGTGACCCAGTACTTTCATCATGGCATCTATGCTAGTGACCAGAGGGTGGGTGAATCTCAAAATCCTGATGCTCGCAAAGATGTACATAATGCTCTGGCACATCAGTGAGGGGAATAGGCCACAATGGATATGTGGGTCATTCCACCTCTTGTACAGGTGGATAGCAGCACACATTAGGGGGGTTTATGAATACCCAAACCCTATTTTCCCTTTGGGATCAGACTTTCACCCATCCATCCTGAACATCGCGGGGAGCTTTCCGGCCAATCTGATTGTACCATTGGTATTAAACAGAGACTGGAAGGTAGAAGAATTCAGCTTCCATCCGTTCCCACTGCCAATGGGAGCCTTTATGGAAGATGGACAAGGGATATAAGGGCATCGGTCCTATATCCTGGCATTTCTAGGTGGAGTCAGGATGGCGTGGGTTGACCGTGAGCCACTCTCCAAGTTGTACTCTTCAGATCAATTTGCTCAGAAATTTTGGGGAAAGTAGCGACTGACCCTGTGGGTCTATCTAGGGGTGCTCCATGAAGAGCATCCATGCATGATGAGGCATATGTGGCTCATGTTCACTCACAAGGATGGAAACATGAGGAATGAACGGCCTCCACCCACGGTCGTCTTCGGGTTGACAAAAGAATATGCCAAATGTTGGGAGATAGACAACCTAGGGGAAATGCTAAAGAAGCTGACTGTCCAAGCCAGTAATGGTGGACCTCCCTAACCGTAGGGCTGGGTCTAAAAGGTGGAAGGTACATCCCTTGGTAGCGGGGCTGTTGTGGTAGAGAGGTCCACACCAATTTAAGGGGAGGCAGCGGCAACAGACCTGGTGGCCCCAGAAGAGAAAATTCACCTAGAAGGGAGGCCACTAACAGGATTCTTCAAGATATCCACTCAGGCTTCAGGGAAGCGGCTTCTTCACATAGACATGTTGGAGGATGTTCTCTTCCTGGAGGCCTGGGATATCTGTGAAGTCAACAGATAGTTCCTCATCCCTATGGAGGTATCGCAACTCCCGAACCATCTCGGGATGGACTTGCTGGGGATAGGCCCTATCAAGGTCGGCTTTGTGGTGTCCCAAGCAGAAGTAGGGAAATATCTGGATGATCTGGAGGACTTTGTGCATTCTCGGGGTGTCCCGCGTCCAATGACAGACCGCATCAAGGTGTTGCTGGATCGTACGGTCCCTCTACAATTGTCAGCCGCTGAACTGAGAGAACGCTTCCCTCTATCGGAAGAATCAAATGAGTCCTCCTGGGGGGACGAGGCGAGTATAGGGAGACCATTAGAGGAGGGATAAGTTAGCGATCAAGGCTCAAAGATTGAAGAATCCACCAAGGAACATGATGTAAAATCACAAATCTACTCCCCATGATCCATTTCCAGACTACTTTGGACCCTCCGTTAATGTTTAAACTGTGCAAGAAAGCCTCATCCCCATAACCCATTCTCGGCCCTCAGCAGATGTGGATGTCGGGCCCTCGGGATCCACAACTATGGCTGCATCAATTATTACGCCCAGTAGGGCCAGGACACCTGAGGTGACCCCTCCGGAGCTTTCAAATCTTCCGATAATATACGAGAGGCCACACCTCGGGGTCCCAATGGTGTCAACCTAAGAAAGAGACCATGAATTTGATCTCTGTAAGTGTCTTCTACCAAATGCATGATTGTCACACACTAACCATGTTAAATGACGTCCAAGCCCTCTTTGGTGCGCACAGTTCTTCAAATGGTGTGGGCTGCCTTGGCAAGGTTGGTTGGGGCTTCTGGCGGCATCCTTCCCAGAGGGATGTTAGTGATTGTGGAGGTGGATATCCATACAGACCAAACTGTGGAGCTCCCGATCACTGGTGGGACCGCTAGTGGGGTTGTGCATAAGATTATTGACGTGGTTTCAAATGATGAGGATCGATCAAATAGCCTGGGTGCCGTCGTGCCTGATCAAACGCCAGATGCAGACCCTACTGACGAGTTCCTGAGGGTGTTCCTCACATATGAGCCTTCCAATCATGCTGACTAGGAAGATATGGCCTCTGATGAAGAGGACATGAAAATAGTTTGTCGCTGATCATGGAAGTTGATTATTCACTTTGTTAATAACACCCCCAAGCACTGTGACTAGATGTGATGGAAAAACTTCACTCATGACTGCGCGAACTATGTTCTGGGGGAGTGGATGCCTGGCGTCCCCACATGCTCATCCGAGATCTTATGGCAATGAATATTCAGGAGTAAAACCATGGCCTTGGTGTGGGATGGTAGCGGAAGAAATAATTGAACATGAAGAGGCTCGAGGAGGCTGAAAATGAGGTCCAACAGCCACAGAGTCAGGCAGACGAGCACTCAACCACCCTTACCATGCAATCAGGGTTGATATTTCGATTGAAGGCCTAGCTAGTCGAGGCTGAAGAGGGCATGAAGCAATCCTCTGAGGATATGATCGCCATCCGGACCGATGTTGAGTGGGCTCAGATTGCAGTCGATGAATTTCACCCCATTACTGCCAAGGAGGAGTGAAAACTATATAGGTGGCAGCAAATCCTGGACACCACAAGCTAGAGGGTGGTGGAACTGCAACTTTCATTCGACGGAATTAACCCATCCATGGGAGGGGAAGACCCTCAGGTTCTGTAAAGATAACAAAACCTCTAACGTACTTTGATGCTATGATTATTTGGATGTCATCGCATGCATGAGTCCCAATATTAGTGAAGGTTTTATATGCATCTATTATATTCGCAAAATTCCCAATGATCAATCCCTAAGCTCAGGTGGGTCAAGCCCAATGTGAGAAACAAGGGATGATTACTATGCTATTCCGTATGAACATAAAATTGTTGATCATGTTTTGGGCATCCGGGTTTTGAAAAACTAACCCAGATTTCTGGGAAGAGAAGGGGGATACCTGACTAGAGAATGAATCTCTCAGACAGTCAAATTACAATTTTCCTAGTGTGCTCCAGTACACGAATGGGGTAATTCCAGGTGAGATAAAATAAATCTTAATTGGGGTGGATGGAAGTTTTGAATCACGATACCCAAGATTAGGAACACGGTACTAATGACCTGACAATTAAGAATGAATGCTGACCGTGTTCAAAACACAGTATCCTTATTGTGTTATCCTGAAATGGGGATAACAAATGAGGGTCGATCACTGATGATGTTCTAAACATGGGACCTGAATCAAAATTTCATCCATTAGTCTCCCAGAACATTATCCCAAGATAGTAGGTGAGCCATAGGCCATGCATCCATACTGTTAGGGGGTTCCTCTAGACGTGAAATAGAGAGAGGATCCGAAATAAAGGGCATGAAATTAGTTGGGAGTGGAGTGATGTGTTGTTCGACTAGATTCCAACACTCTTGAAATTATTCCACCATGGTGGAAACACATTAGGTGGATACATCAGTCTGATCAGGGATCAAACATACTTCCAAACAGAACCTCTGTGATGAGGAAACTATCGCCTCCCATCGTTATCATGGGGCATCCCGAATTTTTTTAGGATGAATCTACAATTTCATGGTCCCACAAAAAATCTCATGTCAATGGACTGAAAAAAGAGGGGGGAACAAGAATTAAGATTCCTGGGGCTGGACCCAGAGATAGGATGTCGGTGGGTTTCTACATATCCCATGAGAATGGGAATCAATCCAAATGTAATTTTGAGAGCATGGTGTGGTCAGGGGCCAACACTGGTATGGATAATGCTATCTAGAGAGGAAACTGACGCATCCCATGATTAACATAGGGCATCTCAAACTTGTTCAGGGTAGAGACACAGTTTAGTGTCATGTTTCGGGGACACATGGACTTGTGTAGTTTAACGTCACACGATAGGATGCGATGGAAATAGGAAGATCCCAGGAAGAGAGTATGTGGTGCGATAGCTATAAACCCAACTTAAATGATGACTTGAAGTCTGTATCACACCATGTATCCCCAGAGGAAACTCTTTGGGTCAAGCGACAAAAAGGAAAAATTAGGTTGGGCCTGAAGTAAAGTAGTCGAGTGCTCCTGCGTACCCCATGAGGATGGGAATCAAGCCATATGTAGTTTTTAGAGCATAGTTTAACGTCATGCGGGATGAAAAAAGGTATGTGTGGCATGGTTTCACCAGTACACGTCCTACCAGAACTCCTAAGCACATGTGATTCATGATCGCTGTGGGAAACACTAAGTAGTGATGGGACTTCCTAGCACATGGAGGCAGACATTAGGGACAAAGGGGCATTAGGTGAATGATGTCCCACTGATGTTGACCTGCCTATATAACACACATAGATGTGCTGAAGAGTAAATAGAGTATGTTTTAATTCCACTTGAACATAATAAAGTGGGAAATACGTGAATCATGATGCTCAAGATTTAGACTACAATGATGGTGGCGTGACGACAGGGGATAATCGTTGACCATGTTCGAAAAATAGTATCCATATCACGTTATCCTAAAATGGGGATAGACAAATGAGGGTCGACTATTTAACATGTTTGAAACATAGGACCTGTCGCAAATTCCATCTGAGGTTTTTAGGGACGTTGGCCCAAGACAGTAGGTAAGACAATGTTGAATGAGACAAGGCCGCAATGAGGACAAGTTCCCCACCATACCGTGCACGATTCTAAGGAGGAAACCTCCGACCAAGGGGCCAGGAAAGATTAGAGGATAAGGGGAAGGATAAACTAGATTCCAATTGAGCTGGTTCTGAAGATGAGATGTCTAGTAATTCCTACATATCCCATGGGAATGGGAATCAAGCCATATATAGTTCATGAATGTTCCTTTTAATTTCATGTGGGACAATATACAATTTAATGTCATTCAGGATAGGAAAAAGGGGGGTCTAACTCCAAGAAATGTGCATACATGGTGCGGATGATGAAAACCTGACATGAATGAGGACAAGGTCCACACCATGCCATGCATTACCATTATAATTAAATCCCCAAAGACATAACAGAAGAGATAAATTAGTGGAACTCAAGATGAACCCAAAGGCAATATGTCTAGGCATTCCTACGTACCCCATGGGAATGGGAATCAAGTTGTACATAGTTCAAAAAGAGATATTCGTTTATGGTCTTAGAGCTCAGACCATAGAATATCGAATTCCTTCCAAGTAAGTATGGACCTTAACCCGATACCTAAGCCTATGTGAGTCAAAATTTGTGTGGAAAACAAGGTAGAAAGAGGTTTATTGCAATACCTGGAACGCACGCCAAATGGAAATCGGTGAAAATCTCCAAATGATGCCTTTACCATGTCTTTTATCCTTCTAACATGAAAATGAGCACTGAGGGATAGTTTTGGGATTTTCAAAATTCTATTTGGACATGATGGGGTGGAAAATAATGTTAATCATGCGATCGATATTTTGGGCTTAATGGGGTTGGCATTATGGTGGAGGTTAGTTGTTGACCGTGGTCGAAACACCGCATCTATATCGTGTTAGCCTGAAATGGGGACAAAAAACTGAGCCTCCACTACTGGCCATATTTGAAACACGGGACATGTATTGATTTTTTTCTGAAACCATCGAGGACATTGGCCCATAATAGTAGGAGAGCCCTTAGACCTAGATTCCATGCCATTTGGGGGCCCCTACGAGTGTGAAAGATTATGGAAGCCCAAATGAAAGGGAACATGAAGCCTGAAAAATGGGTGAAAACATGTCCAGGTAGAATCTGACACTCCAAGTTCTAGACTAGAGTACTCATGGGCCAATTTCTAAATCACCATAGAGGGTCAAGGGGCTCAAATTGAGAACATCCAATTTGGAAATATGAGTATACAACAAATAGATGGAGGTCTCTTGGGAGAAAAAGGTATTTGGTGTGGTTGTTACAAACCCAACGTGAATGAGGACATAATCCCATACCACACTATATATCCCTCTCATGGAATAATTCAAGCTAAGGTGCCTAGAAAATAGGGATATCTCTAAGACATGAGGCCGGACCGGAAGTCTAGATGTTCGGGCCATCCTATTTATCCCATTAGGATGGGAATCAAGACACATGTAGTTCTAGAAAAGGGTTGATGCAAATCAGGGCTAGATAACCCAATGAGGGTCATGTATGGAATGACGAGTAACCCATAATAAATGAGAATGTGAGTCCATACTGTACAACCCTATGTGAGAACATGGGATGGGGGCTCGAAAAGGCCAAGGGTCCTGAGGCTGGGCCTCGGATTGAAAGTCCCGGCCAGTTGGCAGTTTAACATCTTGCAGTGAGGACTAAGTTAGGGGTAAGGTATCTCGTCTAGATATGTGTATGGAATATAGAGTAACCTAGTTTGAATGAGGACATAATCGCACCCCACACCATTCAACCCTAAGTGAGAACATGGGCCAGGGGACCGAAAAGTCCAATGGGCCTAAGGCTGGGCCTCAGATGGAAAGTCCCGACCATTTTTCATTTTAACGTCCTATAGTGGGGATGAAGGTGATCTTAGTTTAGGTTCATATAGCTTGGGCCATATATTCCTAGTTTAATTTCATATGCGTGGGATAGAGAGGGTGAATCATTGTGCATATGGAAGACCACAAAGTGGAAACAATGATAGAGGAAAACCTTTAACCTGGTTCGAAACACAGTATCCACCCTTATGTGACATTAAGGGGGTGAACATTTGAGCATCGACCATTGTCCATATTTGCAACATGGGAATTACATCAATTTTTTGTTTTAAACCCTCGATAATGTTGGTCTGTAACGATAGGTTAGCCCTTAGTCCAAGCATCCATACCAGTCAGGGGTCCTTTTGGATGTATAGGGTGATGGAAACCCAAATGATGGGCCGTGCTGAGCATGGTAGGGAATGTGCTCATGGAACAGACGATAAATGAATGAAGTAATATTTCAAGGGTATATGTGTGGCATGGTGAAATAGCCCGACATGAATGAGAACACAATTCATAACACACCACATGTCTTGACCTGAGGAGAGATTTTCATGTTTGGGATGGGCCAACCGACAAAATGTCCAGGCATTCCTACGTATTGCATGAGGATGGGAATCAATCCATATGTAATTCTTGAAGGCCATGCAGTTTAACGTCGTATGGTGAGGACGTGGGAGGATAGAAGAACGGGGAGGGATCACATGGTAAAATCATTGTAATCCTGACATGAGTGGGGATAAAGAAGCCTACACTATACCATGCAAGGACCCTCTGAGAGAACTATACCTAGGTGGGATAGTTGAAGAGAAGAGTCTGGGGGCTGGACTCAAGGCCAAGCATCTAAGTGTTCCTATGAATCCCATGCGGATGGGAATCAAGAAACATGAAATTATAAGGGTTAAGTTTAACATCTTGTATGACTCCATATAGTTTAACATCATGCGGGACATTTTATAGTTTAAAATCATGTAGGATAGGGTAGTCTAGGGTCATGCCGGACCTGGCAGTTTAGGGTCATGCAGGACCTGGCAGTTTAGGTTCATGCATGACCTGTGGGCTCAGACAAAGTATTTCTTGAGAAACATGGCATTGGTTGGGGGAGTTATATGCTCACCATCCATGGTCACCAATGAGTACACACCATTAGGGTAAACCATGTGAACAACAAAGTTCATTCCCTTTTGGGCTCCAACTTGGCTGGTTTCCTGCCAGGTATCATTGGTGTGCTAAGGGCCAATACCATATCACCGTACAGGAAAGAGCAGAGGTAGAACTTCATGTTGAAGGCTCTGGCCATCTTGTTCTGGTGTCTTTCCAGGTTGTGTAGGGCATGAAGCCTATTCTAATCAAGTTCTTCTAATTCAGTCAAATGAATTTCAGCAACCTTATATAGATCTTTCTGTTCGTAGACCGATGTGCGTAACGAAGGCAACTGAATCTTGATAGGAAAGACTATTTCTGTTCCATATACTAGGGAATATGGGGTTACCTCTGTGGAATTATGATTCATCATCCGATAAGCCCAAAGGGCGTTGGGGAGCATTTCTGACCAACTCTTCTTGTTCTAACCAACCATTTTCTGCAAAATGTTAGATAGGGTATTTTTGAATGCCTATATCTTCCCATTTTCTTCCACATGATAGTGGGAGGTATGGTTAGATCTGATGTTGAACTTGGCGTACAACATCTTCAACTCAAATGCACAGAAGTTGGTGTTTTTATCAATGAGGATGACATGAGGGAATCCAAATCGGTAGATGATATTGGAGCTCATGAAGTTGAAGATAGAACAGGCCTTGACCTCCTTGAGTGGAACTGCCTCTGACCACTTAGAAAAGAAATTTGTGGCGTTCAGGATGAACTGACATTGGTGAGTTGTCACCGGTGGATATGGTCCCACGACGTCCAGTCCCCAAACTGTGAAGGGACAAGAGTACATGGTAGTGTGGAGAGGCTCTAGTGGCCGATGCACAATGTTGGCATAAACATGAAATGCATGACAAATTTTGGAGAACTCTATGCAGTCATGGATCATAGAGGGATAAAACTGCCCTAGTCTTCGGATCTGATGGAACAACTTCGGACCATTCTGGTGGGCACCATAGAAACTGGCATGAACCTCTTGCATGACATGATAAATCTAGACTCCTTGGATTCAATGGAGGAGAACACCATCGAACTCGCGCTTGTAGAGAATCTTCTCAAGACTAGGACCACTATGGAAGCTAAATTGTAGCGCACAGCATAGGATTCACTCGCTCTCGGCCCAACCTTTTTAGAGATTACTGTCTTGGAGGTATCCAAACAATGGAATCCTCTAATCGGGAGCCACCTCAATCACCGCATCTATGGGTCCTGGGGGTCCTGACGTGGAGGTGTTGGCAGTAATATGGCTTACCGGCAGGATGTCATCACCATCTGGAATGATAGGAGCAATGACTCTCTGATGTTCCACGTGGATAATCAGGTTATCCTTCTCAGGATCTGCAAGTGATACAGCCAGGCTAGCCAGGGCGTCAGCTCGATCGTTCTGAGATCGAGGGACATGAGAAACAACTGGCCGAGATGGGAACTGGGCCATTAGCTGGAGAGTGTGTTCCAACAATGGTACGAGATCTGGATTTCTAATGATGTATTCAACATTGATCTACTTAATGATTAGTTTAGAATACCCTTTTACATGAAAATGGGGCACTTCAATCTCAAGGGCCAGTTTGAGGCCAGTGATGAGAGGCTGATACTCTGCCTCATTTTTAGTGCAACCTTCTCACAATAGGAATGAGTATGGAAGAATGTCTTATGCTGGGGTAATAAAGACGATACCCAATCCTTCCCTGTTGAGCTTGGGATCATTGAGCCTCATGTCGGTAGGGCTTCGGAAAACACCATAAAGGTGCATCTACCAGCATGGGATGACCTGATCTACTGAGAGGATTGACTCATCAGGAAAATCGAGATCCAAGGACTGGTCAGCAGGAGCTGAATGGACAGAAAAAAATTATTTCGATGCTTTCCCCTTAATAGCTTTCTGTGGGAAAAACCTGATATCGAACTATTGATGGATCACTGCCCACCGAGCTATATGGTCTGTCAACATGCGGCGGTTCAAAATGTACTTCAGTGGGTCCACCAGAGACACCAGCTGTACCTCATGGTTCCATAATTAATACCACAATTTCTGCAATGTGAATACCAGTGCAAAGAAGCTATTCTCGATAAGAGAGTATCTTGTTTTTGTAATGAGGACCATGTAGCTCAGGTTGTAAAGAATGTTCTTCTCCTATTCACTGTTCTTCTGGGCAAGAAGGGAACCAATAGATCGTTCCAGGGCAGTAACGTACAGGATCAATGGTTTTTTGGAGACGGTTGGCATCAGGACCGAATGTTGGAGTAGATATTTCTTGATTTTCTTGAACACTGCCTGGTACTCTCCATCCCGTTCATAAGCGGTGACTTTCTTCATGAGCTGAGAAAAGGTCTTACACTTTCTGGCCAAATTCGCAATGAATTGGCATATATAGGTTAAGTGGGATTCAAAAACCTTGAATCTCATGAATATTTCTCAGGGGAGACATCTGGATGATGGCCTTGATATTCTCTAGGTTTATCTCAATGTCCCGGCTGCCTTATACAAACCCACTCTCTTCAACTCTGCCTCGAACTCTTCACATGAGGTGCTTACCCAGTAGGGCCAGGCCCAGTCATCCATGAAGTTTCTACCTTGGCGTAGGTCCCACTCATCATACCATCCCTTCATTGGGTTCCTTAGCCCCGCCTTTAGTATTATTTGGTACAGAGGAGGGAATGTCTCCAACTTGATGTTAAACTATGACCATGCCTCGACATTTGTTCGTGGGGGAAAGGGAAACTACCCTGGTGCAAGCTTTTATCTTTATTTGCAAGAGGAAACACCCCTACTCCTCCTCTCTTCCTGGGTGACAAGTCCCTCTCCCACGATGCTTTGTCACTGTTCAGGCCTCCATCCTAGAGTAAGTCCCAATCTCCATCACCTTAGGCTGCTAACTAGGCGTAAGGCCCTATTTCCTTTTTGGGCCACTAACTATGTGTAAGCCCCACTCCAGTTCCCATGGATGCACCTTTCGCAACATGATCATCAGGTATTTAATGTCTCTTGTTTCTCACATCGATCATGACTCACATGGTCTTAGAGCAAGCACCAACCATGACATCCTCTTTGGGTATCCTAGAGTATAAGCCTCGCACCCACATTCCGAACTATGAGGACTTTGATCCTTGCCAAGGCAAGGTATATAGGAATCCTCCCTGTTGTTCAATCCCACCGCCCATTGGTTGCTCTGACCCCCTTCACATCCATTCACCAACACCTTTGGCAGCCTAGAGTGTAAGCCCCGCACCCACATTCCGATCTATGTGGAATTTAATCCTTGCAAAGGAAAGGTACATAGGAAGCCTCCATGAGGTTCAATCCCAACACCCAGTAGTTCTGACCCCCTTCATGTCGGTTCACCCCTGTCATGCCTGACATTAAACTATGTATCTCAATCAATGGTAAGTCATTATTTCCCCAGTCAGCGGTAAACTGTTACACCCACATGAAATACGTGGAATTTGATCCTTGCCAAGGCAAGGTACGTAGGACACCTCTCGGAGGTTCAACCCACCACCCATTGGTCTCGTCAATCTTCACGTCGGTTCCCACACACTCAATCTTGAAACACATGAGCTTTGATCCTTGTCTTCTAGACAGGGTACATAAGAAACCTCTACATGGTTCATCCCCATCCAGCAGTAAGCTGTTTTCAACCCCATCCAGAGGTAAGACATTGTGAACTCCATCCAGTGGTAAGATGTTGTCAACCCCATTCAGTAGTAAGTCATTGTGACTCCATTCAGAAATAGGCCATTGACATCCCCCTCTAGAGGTAAGCCATTGTGCCTCTATTTAGCAATAAGTCGTTGAAAAAACCCAAGGCATCCCACATCAGTCATGGGGTATTATATGTCGAAGTCATTCCTCTGTGTATTTCCTCAGTTTCCCATTTTTAACATGAGGTGGGCCATGAGTTTAACATCTAGTAGAGACCGTTATTCCAAAGGCGTGTCCTATAAGGTTTTCCTTAGGCATCCCATTTTTATCATGAGGTAGGCCGCAAGTTTAACATCTTATAGAGACATTTACACCAAAGGTGTGTCCTTCGAGGTTTTCCTCAGGCATCTCATGTTTATTATGAAGTAGGCCAGGTGTTTAAAGTCATGTAGAGATGGTTACACCAATGGTGCATCCTCCATGTTTTTACTTAGGAATATCATGTTTATCATGAGGTAGGCTGTGAGTTTAATGTCTTTTGATGACAAAATGAGGGTGATCAGAACATCCCATATAGATGGAACAATGGTGGTGTGTCCTATAGAGGGGATATGTCACACCGTGAAAGCTGATCTGGACACCACTGAGGGCGGATTAGGGAGTGTGCACCCCATAATAGGAGGAACACCAAGGTATACCATTGGCTGGGATTGAACCTCGTGGAGGTTTCCTACATACTCTGTGTAGATGATAGGGATCATAACCCACATAGTTCGAAGGGGTGATGAATTGGGTTGTACATAAAGCACAACAACCCAGATACATGTTAGGGATTACTCATGTAAAGTGTCATAGGTACTACTAGGAGCAGCAAGGAGGTGGATTCCATGATCCCGCTAGGATGTAGCATCCCGAGTGAGAATCAGGATGGATGATAGAGAGTTTAATGGAGTGGAGTGGTGATGAGATGGGACTGTAATGAAGGTGATGGTAGTGTTGGTCTTGAGCCTAGAAGAGACTTCCTACGTATCCCCGGGGCATGGAATCAAAGTCCGCGTAGATTGGTGGGATGATGGGACACCTAATGAGGCGGATCGGGAGAATGGAAACATGGATGGGACCCGAAAGAAGTAGAACCTCCGGGTTGGGTAATGATCATCCCTAAACACATGGGATCGAGGGATAGATCAGGATGAGACATGGGTGCTGGGCTTGAACCTCATGAAGGCTTCCTACGTATCCTCATGGTAAGGAATCAAAGTCCACATAGTTCATCTGACGATGACTTACTGTTGATTGGGGACTTCAATGGATTACTATTGAATGAGTTTGACAATGGTTTACCGCTTAATGGGGGAACAGTGGCTTACCACTATTCGAGGTCCACAGTTTAACGTCATGCATGACGGGGGTGAACTGATGTGAAAGAGGACCTAGGTCCCAAATAGATAGTGGGATTAAACCTCAGAGAGGCTTATTACGTACCATTCCTTGGCAATGATCAAAGTCCTCATAGTTCGAAATGTGGGGTCATTTGGGGGTTACACTATGAGGCGGCCCAAGGTGTTGGTGAACCAATATGAAGGGAGTCAAAGAAACCAATGGGTGGTGGGATTGAACCTCAGGGAGGCTTCCTAAATACCTTACCTTGGAAAAGATCAAATTCCTCATAGTTTGAAATGTGGGTGTGGGGAATACACTCTAGGATACCCAAGGTGTTGGTGAACCGACGTGAAGGGGTTCAGAGCGACCAATTGGGTGGTGGTCTTAAACCTCGGAGAGGCTTCCTACATACCTTTCCTTGGAAAGGATCAAAGTTCTCATAGTTTGGAATGTGGGTGCAGGGATTACACTCTAGGATTCCCAAGGTGTTGGTGAACTAACGTAAAGTGGGTTGGAGTGACCAATTGGGGAGTGGGCTTGAACCTCAGGGAGGCTTCCTACGTACCTCACCTTGTCAAGGATCAAAGTCCTCGTAGTTCGTAATGGGTGTGAGGCTTACACTCTATGCTTCTCGAGAGGATGTCTTGGTCGATGTTTTCTCTAAGACCACATGATTCATGCTCAGTGTGAGAAACAAGAGGCAGAAATGACATGATGATCATGGTTCAAAGGTGCATCCATGAAGGGTGGTGAATGTGGCTTATGCAAGGAAGATACCCAGGTGCCGCTATGGAGCGGCAATTGTGAATGGGGATTACACAAAGAAGTTTATCATATTCCGTTTTGGAGTGCCAATGGTGAATGGGGCTTATGCAAGGAAGCTACCTAGGTTCCACTATGGAGTGACAATAGTGAATGGGTCATACACAAGGAAGTTGTTCGGGTGCTTCTATGGAGTGGAAATGGTGGATGGGGTTTACGCAAGGAAGTTGTCTGGGTGTCGCTATAGAGCAGAAATGGTGCATGGGGCTTACGCAAGGAAGCTACCCGGGTGCCACTATGGAGTGCCAATGGTGAATGGGGCTTACACAAGGATGTTTCCTGGGTGCTGCTATGGAGTGGCAATGGTGGATGGGTTTTACGCAAGCATGTTTCTCGGGTGCCACTATGGAGCAAAAACAGTAGATGGGGCTTACATAAGGAAGATGCTCCAGTGCTGCTATGGAATGGCAATGGTGAATGGGGCTTATGCATGGAAGCTGCTCGGGTGCCGCTATGGAGCAACAATGGTGGATGGGGATTACGCAAGGATGATGTCTGGGTGCCGCTATGGAGTGACAATGGTGGATGGAGCTTATGAAAGGAAACTTCCTGGGTTCCGCTATGGATCAACAACGATGGATGGGGCTTATGCAAGGAAGCTGCCTGGGAGCCACTATGGAGCATCTATGGTGGATGAGGATTACACAAATAAGCTATTCAGGTGGTGCCGCTATGGAGAAATAATGATGAATGGGGATTACGCATGGAAGCTACCCGGGTGCTTCTATGGAGCGGTAATGGTGAATGGGGAATACACAATGAAGCTACCCGGGTGCCGCTATGGAGAGAAAACAGTGGATAGGGCTTACACAAGGAAGCTACCCATGTGCCACTATGGAGCAGCAATGGTGAATGGGGATTGCGCAAGGAAGACACTCAGGTGCCGCTATGGAGAGACAATGGTGAACGGGGCTTATGCAAGGAAGCTGCCCGGGTGCCGCTATGGAGCTACAATGTTGGATGGGGCTTATGAAAGAAAGCTGCCTGGGTGCTGCTATGGAGCGACAATGGTGCATGGGGATTATGTAGGGAAGTTTCCCAGGCGCCTCTATGGAGCAAAAATGATTGATGGGGCTTATACAAAGAAGCTACCCTGGTGCTGCTATGGAGCAACAATATTTAATGGGGCTTACGCAAAGAAGATGTCCGAGCATTGAGGAGATTTTCTAGACAACACTTCTTGTTCTAACCAACCATTTTCTGCAAAATGTTAGAGAGGGTCTTGTTTAATGCCTCGATATTCCCATTTTCTTGAACATGATAGCTGGAGGTATGGTTAGAACAGATGTTGTACTTGGCGTACAACTTCATGAACTCAACTGCACGGAATTTGGTGTCTTTATCGGTGAGGACGACATGAGGGACTCCAAATTGTTAGATGATATTGGAGCTAATGAATTCAACAATAGAATGGGCCTTGATCTCCTTGAGTGGAACTGCCTCTTCCCACTTGGAAAAGAAATCTATAACGGTTAGGATGAACTGATATTGGCGAGTTGTCACTGACGGATATGGTCCCATGACATCCATTCCCCAGTCTACAAAGGGACAAGAGTACTTGGTTGTGTAGAGAGGCTCTGGTGGTTGATGCATGAAGTTGGAATGAACTTTACACGCATGAAACCTTTTGGAAAACTCTATGTAGTCATGGATCATAGAGGGGAAAAAGTACCCCAGTCTTCAGATATGATGGAATAGCTTCAGCCCAGTCTGGTGGGAACCATAGGAATCGGCATGATCCTCCTGCATGACCTGAGAAATCTCTACTCCTTAGATGCAACAGAGGATAACAACATCTATCCCACACTTGTAGAGAATCTAATCAAGACTGGGACCACTCTAGAGGGTAAAAATAGCATGTGGCGTCGGATTTTCTTGTGCTTGGCCTGATCTTCCTGGAGATTACCATGTTAGAGATATTCAACCAAAGGTATCCTTCAATCAGGTGCCACTTCAATCACCACATCTGGGGGACCTAAGGTTCCTGACATGGAGGCGCTAGTAGTAAGATGGATTACCTGCGGGATGTCATCACCATTTGGAATGATGGGAGAAATGACTCTCTAATGTTCCGCGTGGATAATCAGGTCATCCTGCTTGATTTTTTAAAGTGATGTAGCCAGGCAGGCTAGGGTGTCATCTCGATCATTCTGAGATCAAGGGACATGAGTAACTTCTAGATGAGATGGGAACTGGGGCATTAGTTGGAGAGTGCTTTCCAATAATGGTATGGCCTCTGGATTTTTGACGATGTAGTCACCATTGATCTGCTTTGTGAATAGTTCATAATCCCCTTTTAAATGAAAATGGGGCATGTCAATCTCAAGGGCCAATTTGAGGCCAATGATGAGAGCCTTATACTCCGCCTCATTATTGGTGCAGTTTTCTAAAAATTTGGATGAGTATGGAAGAATGGCTTGTGCCGGGGTAATAAAGTCGATACCCAAGCTTACCCTATTGAGCTTGGGATCATTGAGCCTCTTGCCGGTGGGGCTTCAGGAAGCACCATCAAAGTGAATCTGCCATCACGGGATGGCATGATCTGCTGAGAGGATTGCCTAATAAGGAAAATGAATATCCAAGGACTGGTCAGCAGGAGCCGAATGGGTAGCAAGGAATTCTTCCAATGATTTCCCCTTAATAGCTTTCTGAGGGACAAAACTGATATCGAAATTTTTAAGAATCACTTCCCACCGAGATAGATGACCTGTCAATATGGGGTAGTTCAGAATGTACATCAGTGGGTCTACCCGAGTCACAAGTTGTACCTCGTGGTGCTACATGTAATGCCACAATTTCAGCACTATGAATACCAGCGCAAGGAAGCTCTTCTCAATAGGGGAGTATCTAGTCTCCATATCTAAGTGCATGCAGCTGAGGTAGTATAGGTTGTTCTCCGCCCCTTCATTATTATTCTGGGTGATAAGAGTGCCAATAGATCATTCCAAGGTAGTCACGTTCAGGATCAGTGGTTTTCTAGAGATAAATGGCATCAATAATGGAGGCTGGAGAAGATATTTCTTTATTTCCTCGGACATGTTCTCTCACTCTCCTTCCCATTCGTAAGTGGTTCCTTTATTCATGAGATGAGAAAAAGGCTTACACTTGCCGGTAAAATACTCAATGAATCGGAGTATGTAGGCTAAGTGTCATTGAAAACCTCAAAGCTCATGAATATTGCTCAGGGGAGACATATGGATGATGGCCTTGACCTTCTCTGGGTCGATCTCGATGCCCCGGTATCTCACAACAAAGCCGAGGAACTTCCCAGAGTTGACCCTGAAGGCATATTTCAATGGGTTTCTCTTTAGGTGATAAGAATAGAGGAAGTAGAACACTTTCTCAAGGTCCTTGAGATGGTCCTAAAACTGGTGATATTTGAACACCAGATCATCCACATACCATTCCACCAATGTCCCGATGATTGTATTGAATATGCGATGCATGGCTCACTGATATGTGGCACTTGCAATCTTCAAGCTGAAGGGAATGACCTAGTAGAAAAATTTACCTTGTGGTTCCCTGAAGGCTGTAGACACATTTTCCTCAGGGGCCCTTCATATTTGGTTGTACCCAGAGTAACCATCCATGAAGGTGTGAGCTTGGAAACCGCCATAGCATCGATCAAAAATTCCATCACAAGAACGGGAAAATCATTTTTAAATAGTGATAGTTGAGATCCCGTAAATCGATGCAAACTCAGATATGTCCTTTCTTCTTCCTGACTGGTAAATATGTTGGCTAGCCATTTGGGGTACTGGAACTCCTTGATGAAATTGGATCTGATGATCTTATCAACTTCCACCTCCACCATGGCACCATGAAAAGGATGCATCTTCTTGGGAGGCTGTTTGAACCCACGACGATTTGCAGGGAGACCGTGGTGGTAGATGGATACATGAGGATCTAGTCCTGGCATCTTGTCATAGCTCTAGGTGAATACATCACGATGTTATTTTCAGAAGTCTACGTACCACTGTTTCTCTTTGAGAGACATGGTTTCACTGATCAAAGTGGGTCTCATGTCTACCTCGCTACCGAGGTTCACTTGTACTAGTTCATCGATTGTGGTGGAAACTTCCTCTTCAAAGGTAGGGGGAGTGTCCTCAAAATCCACTTCTTCGCTTGTAGAGGAGGGATCCCCTGCGGGAGGAGCTTCCACTGGGTCGAAAAATTCTGACGGGAGGCTGGTACCAACCTGAGCAGCAGTGGTCACCGCATTGGGAGATTCTGGTACTGCTGAATCCATAGCAATGAAGGCTATCGACATGATCCCATCTGGTCTTTGGACCAAAGGGCCATGCTTGATAATATCAAAGCAATAGTGGCGCATCGTCTTGAGCCGGTTAATTCTAGCCCAGTTGAACAAGAAAGTATGGCATACTGCCATTGCCATCGGGCGAACATCTAGATACCTTATAGGAGTAGGTGGGATCAAGGATCAGTGAGGAATAATTCATATTAGAATTCAAACTGATCTCCCGATGTTTCTTGGACCTAAGAATATGCTTCCCCCTATACTAGAGACAAAAAAAAAATTTCCCCATATCGGGGTTTGTGGCCTCCAATCAATGGATTGGGAAGCCGTAGGCGTCATCCAGACCTACCCAGGTGTCAGTTTCAACTGTGGCATGCTCGACCTCATTGGCCCAAACTTGCTTATCCTTTCTCTTGTAATAGTCTTCATCTAGGTAGTGGTCATCACAAGAGGTAATAGAAGACACGCCACCTTGGAACACGGCCAATAAACCATTGAGAGAGTACTTGAGGAACTGGTGATACAATGAGGGAATCATCGTGTGCAGGTGGATCCATGGTCTGTCCATCAATGCATTTTTTGTTGTGCCTTGGGAGACAACCATAAACTCGGTAATGGAAACTAGGCCACTGAACTGGGTCTTCAATCAAATCATGCCAACCGAGGTCTACTCTGTCCTATCGTATCCCTGGATCTTATGGTTGTAGGGTGTCAAGTCATCTTCGGATAACCTCAGCTTTCGTAGTGTCTATGTCGGGATAAGGTTAATCCCAAAACCGGTGTCAACAAGACAGCGGCGAACCTCTAGGCCATTGAATTGTCTAGTGATGTACAGTGGCTGAATGTTCCCATTTATGGTAGAACCTTCATCTTCTCTAGAGAATGAGATAATGGCCTAGAATTTAGCATTCTCTATTTCTTTTTCATGAAAGGACTCTGAAGCCGCTACCTCCGTCTCAAATTGGAATGGGATTCTTAATGCCTCAGTGAGGGCCTCACTCATATCTTCCTATAGGTGAAGAGCCTTGAAGATGGAGATCCTTGGTGGAATACTGGAAATACTCTTGAGAACATCATACATCCATGCCATGTGTGAACTTCTATTTGTAGGAGGTCTCTCTATGACAGGAGGCATGGCGGGCCCTACCGGCTAGACCGGTGGCCGACTGGTGGTGGGATTGTCCCGCTGCTCACTAGTCGAAGCATGTAGAGTGACTACTGAATGGGGGATAGTTGGCTAAGACCGATCCGCAATGGGGTGTGGATGATAACGGTGAGGTTTGAGTGGCTCTACCAGGTCTAGTAACACAAACGGTGGGGGAGACGGGCCTGATGACACTGGATGAGGAGGTTGCGCATTATAAGATCTGTGCTGAGTTTGCTATCTGGTCTCAGTGGTGTGAAATAACTGGTTGGAAGTTCCAACTAATGTGCCTCGACGACCCATATGGTCGCAGATCTGCCGATATTGGCATTGGCTGGGACGTTGGGGAGATCTTCCTGGAACTCCACATTGTTGGGAGAAGGTTTAATAACTCCACGGTGTTAACCGAAGAAAACCTTTCGCTGTCACTCAAAGATCCATCCACTTTTGGTCGGATTCTGGGAAGAATCCCTATCTCTGGGGGCATGAAGTCACTAAGAGTGCGGGAAGATGATGGCATTGGAGGGGTGTGTTTCTTTCCCTTGTGCTGAAAGTGTTTTCTCTTCTGGGAAGAGGCCGACTGAGATGACAATATAGAAGTGATGGTCGCAGCTTCTAAAACCATTGTCTGATTTAGGCATGCACGGATGATACCATGGGTACGAGAGACCATTTTTTGAGCCATCCAGACATTATACTTCTGGGACCCACGGTTAGAATCCTACTACCACTCTCCCTCGCTTTCAATCCTACTTTATGGCCTTACGACGACGCATGCCACGTGTTCTGGGGCTAGGCCCAACCTAACTATGTTGTTATCGACCTGGTCTTGAAGCCAGTATTTGAAAACATAACACTTCTTGAGAGTGTGCCCCATGATCTGGTGATAGGGGCAGTAGTTGGTGTGATCAGTGAGGTTTTCCTCTTCTGGCCTTTTGCACATTGAAAAACGCACAATCCTCTTCTCCAAGACACTTTAGAAATAGCCAGGGACCTGATTCTCATTGAACGAGTAGGTCAAGTTTCTTCTATTTGGAAAGGGGGGCCTTAGAGCATGTCCCTGAGGAGGATCTGAAGAAGCCTATTGAGGAGACAGAGCATGATTTTACCACCTGGGTGGTGACTACGCGTTGCGTGGTGGCACCTTCCAGTTCTGAGGGGGCCGTTACTGGGCCGGAGGTTGCACCTGTGGTGGCGGGCCACTGAGAGGTCGCGGAGGCAACTCCACTGGTAATAATTCCATCTATTTGTGGGCCTCTATTTGGGACACCATGGTTGGATAGGCTCTATAATCCCAATTTGCGGGAATTACAGGGGCAGTGGGTGTGCATGGCTGGCTAGTTGCAGGGCTTCTTCCAGGCATTGGGAATTATCAGAGAAGTCTCGGAATCCTCCAGGGTAGTTAAAGGTGATCAAAGAGGGAACAAGTTCTACCTTGACATTCCTGACGCACATTGTTAGTAATTTATTCTAAGGTAGTGACATGTCAAGGGAATACATGAGTCCATTCAACCAGGCGACAAAGTTGGTGACATGCTCACCAGGCCTCTACTTGCACTTGAAGAGGTTTGTGATAGTCATCTTCCGCATGGTGGAGCAGAACTGGGAATGGAATTGCCTATGGAGGTCCTCCCATCTTGTTACTAATCTGATGGGGAGCTAGTTATACCAGACAAACACAGGCCCCTCCAATGTCTTTACAAAACATCAGAGCTTGGAAGCCTCCTGCTGCGCTGGAGTCCCTAACATGGGCCCACAACTTGAGGTGAAGTGAGCAAGATTCTATAGTGGGTCCCCTATCCCATTGAAGGGGGAAAATGTGGGATTCCCGAAACATGGAGGTGCCAGAATATCATCCACCAATTATGGATATAGCTTACCAACAGGTGGGAGTTCCACTTGTCGTGTTTCTAATGCCTCAAGGTGGGCAATGAGTGCCGCCATTAGATCATCTGGGCGGGGGTCCCTGTCTTGATGGGGATCCCTAACCATGAGTGCATTGGTGGGTTCTTCAACATGATAAGGTGGCTAAGCGGCTCATGGAGTGGCTGGTGGGGCGACCTGCGGGGCTGGTGGGGCAACCTGTGGGGCTGGTGGGGGAACCTGAGCTCGGTTCCTTGGATTATCGTGCCGTCCGGAAGGGTTTGGCAAGACATATCGTGCCCTATTGCCATAAGTTTCAGCTTCAACTCTGTCTACAGGGGAAGGATGGTCAGGGTCACCTGGAGGCATCTCTCTGAGGGGTAGTTGTTCCTACCCTTTTTGCACTAGTCTTGGATTGTCATAGTCAGGTCCTCGCTCCGTAGCGTGTTTCTCCAGGAGGTCATCAACCAACTTAATCTGCTCGGAATGTTGTTGGTGCAATGCGGCCTTCTCATGGTCCTCCTCCGTCTTCTGCACTGAGGCAGATGGGTCAGAGTGTTTGGCAGCTTTGAGGTGCTCTCTACCCTTACCGGGATTCTAGCTAAGTACTAATTCCTCAGTGCACATAGGGAGACCCAGTAAATTCCTCTACAGGTGAGTAACTCTTCCCATTGGGTCCAGTAGTGGTGGAACGCCCTCGGGGGGTAAGTCCCTGTTAAGAAGCTCCATCGCATCCTCTTCATCCACTATGTCGGCCATGATTACTGTGACCCTTCTTGGGGGCATGTCCTCAATATCACCTAGTGATTTGGGATACCGTCGGATAAGACTGAAGAGGAGGGTAGTATATTTGCCATAGCTATAGATTCGTACATGCAGGGAAGACTCCTTGATAATCATGCTGAGTACCGTGAAACTCTAAACGCATTGTTGTTGGAGGTCCTTACGATAGCCTGGTGACTCGGGGTGCTGGGACAGGGGGAGTGTGGCCAAATCAACTAGATGGAATTTCTTGTCAATGTCTTTGAAATGCGCATGGATCCTGGGATAAACCACTCAATGATGATGAAGGCGGAATTGCGTCGCCCAAAGGGTTTGGCAGACACACTCAACTTCTTATAGGGTGAGCGATTGTAGCGCACAGAATTTCGGAACTGCCACGGGCCAGAACATCTCAGTGAAGTGGTCCACTATGAGGATATTCCATAATATCCTTGGCTCAGATTTAGGTTTTGACCATTGATTTCCCCATTCGTCGACTGGGGGTGTCTTAGGAACTGGGAGTTGTATTGCGGCAGTCCGCTGGGACGGCAGACTAGTCGGTGTAGAGTATAGCGAGTGGGCTTACTGGCCGCCAAATCTTGGGATTCCCTTCGGAGAGTGTAGTGACCTAGCCACCATATCACCGTAGGATGGGATGACATCCACAGTTCCTAGCTCGAGGGCTAGGGCTCTGATGATAGGTCGCGATGCTGCTCGCCCGCCATTGGTCCCTATAATAGCTCATTGTGATTTCTAGTCAAGGTAGAGAGTGCTTCCAGGGACGATGGTGGTGATTGCGCGACCGTAACCTGCAGGGTAGCCAGATTTTCATCCACCTAGATACACCTGTGGAGGGAGGCAGGGATCTAATAGACCTTGCATTCTTGGAGTACTAGGATGATGTGCCTCGTTCCTACCCCATCCCTTGACTTTGATGAGCGAGGTAAGGGTTCTCACGCTAAATCGTATTACGCTTCAGAATCTAAGAAACAGACTAGTTTGATCTCTGTCCAAACCATCCCCCACATACTTCTTATGGAAGTGATGACCCACCTTCCTTCCCCCAGATGGCTCTTATTGACGGGGTATATTTCTGACATGAGGAATTCTTTCAGCTAAACGGGTGTTGAGGTGGGGAGGACTTCCACCCAAAAAAGCTAGGGTATGAGGAGAATCGAGGTAGATATCAAAAGGGACTGGGGAAGGACCTCCATGGGTAGTGCTGGAAAAGGAAGGACCTCCTCTAGAACCTGTAGGAGCATGTGGAGGACCTCCTGGTTTACTTCCCCTATTGACATCAGTGTGAGGAAGGTCCTCGTACAGGTCGAACTGTACACGTGTAGGATCTCTGTGTTGTGGATTGATAAAGTAGGTGGTCCTTCACTTCGCTGGTTGTTGAGGCAGGGAGGACCTTCGCCAATAGTTGTGAAGACATGGGGAGGTTCCCCACACTGAAGAGTGGCTAGATGTGCAACGTCTCCATACCTGCGGTCTGTGGCGGGAGGAATGACTCCATATCTAGTGTAGTTGGAACAAGAGAGACTTCCGTTCTGAGCATCGCTTCCATGGGGAGGACCCTCATTTGGACTGAAGCTGGCATGACGAAGACCTCCATGTCGAGTTTGGAAGCAGGGATGGTCTGCATTCTCCATGGTAGTGGTACGGGGAGGACCTCCGCACTGGGTGTCGTTGCCACGGGTTAGTCAGTGGCGGCCACTGCCTATGCCAGCGATCAAGAGAGTCGACCCAGCTTGCCCACGGGGTGGTTAGGGCCTCAATCCAGGTTGGTCATATGAATTTCCTTGTCCAGCATACATAGGGAGCTGGTGGTATGCTTCAGTGGTGGCTTGGGCCACAGTAGCCACTGCCGTTGATAAACCTTGTTAGGCGTCCTCTTCGGCTTGTTCCTGACACTGGCATCGGGTTAGAAAGACTAGAGTTGGTGGTGCTAGCGCATGTATTACCTGTTCCTTGTCTAGTAAGACCGGGTGGCGGTGTTGACGCGGTCGAGTGGGAGCCCTCGCTGGGATCCCTTAAAATGGGACTCTAACCGGGCTAGCCTAGACATCCCCTGCCTCATTGGATTAGGGCAGGGATTCATCAAAGCGTTCTGGGGATAGTCCCATGAAACAGTTATATGTTGGGGTGGGAGTAGTGGCTCCCTACATAGACCTCAGGGGAAGCATTGACGATGAGGCGTAGACGCCTCCAAATTTAGGCGAGCCATATCCCGAGTCGGGATAATACCCTCCTCCTCATACTGGCATACAAGGTCATTGATCACCCTTTGTTGGATGATCTTGGATGGGGAGATGGGGCATGGGTGCCCCATGGTCATGGTTGTAGAGGCTGTTGCGAAAAAGGCAGAGCCGTGTAGGAGTGTCGCGTTGTCACTGCCCCTGCCCCTGCATCGGTGGATAGGCAGTGACCGAGTTCTGGGTGCAGCAGATTGGTTTCTGAATGCAGGGAGATTAAAACATCAGTTCTAAAAGAAAAACTAAATTGACGACCAGTGTCCCAGCGCCATCCCATCTTTCATGGCTGGTAAGATGGATCTATGCTGGCAACATCGCAGACCGAAACATCCAATATTCTACTACCAAAACTTCTGGTGGGTTTCACGCTAGGCCCATATTTACTTGGCGGGGGTTGAAATCGGATAACTGGATCTGGTGACATGTTAATCCATTGAAGCATTGAACACTGCTAATCTCTATATTGAGGTTAAGAACTTCACATCGGTTTCACCATTTCAGTTTCTGACGCTTTCAACAAGGTGTGTGCATCCGTCTGTAGGGGACGCACATTTTTTGCCCCGAATTCCCACTTTCCAAAGGCAGGAAACATTCATTCCTTATTCGGGGATGTTTTCCCTTTGATCGAAACAGGGTGATAGGATGTCAGTTCTTCCTTCTGTGGATTCCTCCTCAAAACTCATCACCTAGTCCAAGTCTTCCTTATATATTTAAGGTGTTGTTCGTGAAACTCTTCCTAGTTTCATATCTTCACCGACACTAGTTAATTTCACTGCCTCTTTTGGGACATTCCAAAGGGTCTGGTCTAGGCAGCAACCTTCGTTCAGGGGATTAGTCATGTTGGACATCACTGGCGTGTATTGATGCTGGAACACTAGAGTGTTTGGTTTTTTTACTTTATTATAGGGCTTCTTGATGGTGTGGAAGCTCGAGTAATCCCACATAAAATGCAGAGAATCATATGCCATGGGCATGTATCTGAGGTTTTCTTCAGCTTCCCATGTTTAACATAGGGTATGCCACAAGTTTAATATCCATCGGAGACGGATCAGACTGATCAGAACACTGACTAGAGTTGATCAAAGGGGTGAAATCTCTACATGGAACACTGATGTTGGGGCCAACGTGCAGTTAGCTTCCTGATTGACATTAAGGGGAATGGGGAATGAAGTGGAATGATCCCACTGGGACGTGGCGGCCTGGGTAAAAAACTGGATGGATGATGGAGTGTTGAATGAAGTGGAGGGGGAATGGGATGGAACCGCCATGAGGATGACAATGATTTTGGTCTTGAGTCTCAAAGAGACTTCCTACGTATCCCCATGGTAGGGAATTAAAGTCCTCATAGTTCACCTAATGATGGATTACCATCGATTGGGGGTTTCAACAGCTTACCAATGAATGGAGGCATATCGGCTTACCACTGGATGGGGATGTTAATGGCCTACTGCTTAATGTGGTCACAATGGCATACCTCTGAACGGGGTTGACTACATATTACAGCTGGATGGGGATTGGCAATAGCTTACCATTGGATGGGGTTGATAATGGCTTACCGTTGGGTGGGGTTGAACCTCATAGAGGCTTCCTACATACCCTGTCTAGGAGAAAAGGATCAAAGATCATGTAGTTTAGGATGGAGTGACTGGGAACTGAAGGGAATATGGTCGGGACCAATGAGTGGTGTCCTTGAAACTTAGGTAGGTGTCCTACATACCTTTCCATGGCAAGGATCAAAGTCCACATAGTTTAGGTGGGTGTAACGGCTTACCGCTGACAAGGGAAACAACAGCTTACTGCTGATTGAGGTCCACAGTATAACGTCATGTAGGATGGGGGTGAACAGTTGTGAATGGGGTTGGAACTGCTGACTGTTGGGCTTAAACCTCATGGAGGCTTCCTACGTACCTTGCCTTGGCAAGGGTCAAAGTCCAGGTAGTTCGTAATGTGGGTGCGGGGCTTACACTCTAGGATACCCAAGGTGTTGTTGAACTGACGTGAAGGGGGTCTGAGCGAACAATGGGTGGTAGGATTGGACCTTAGGGAGGCTTCCTACGTACCATACGTTGGAAAGGATCAAAGTACTCATAGTTAAGAATGTGGGTGTGGGGCTTAAACTTTAGCCTGCCCAAAGAGGATGTCATGGTCAGTGCTTGGTCTAAGCCCACGTGATTCATGCTCGGTGTGAGAAACAAGATAAAGAAAAGACCTGAAGATCATGTCACGAAAGGTTTATCCATGGGAAGTGGAGTGGAGCATACACATAGTTAGCTACCCAAAAAGGAAATAGGGGCTTACGCCTGGTTAGTAGCCCATGGTGAAGGAGATTGTGACTTACTCCTGGATGGAGGCCCGAATGATGACAAAGCCCAGCGGGAGAGGGACCTGGCACCTAGAAAGAGAGGAGTAGTAGGGGTTCTGCCTCTTAAAAAGAAAGATAGGGTCTTACACCAGGGTGGTTTTCCTTTCTCCCACGGATAGACATCGAGGTGTGGTCACAGTTTAATGTCATGTGCTGAGGATGATGGTGCTTGGTAGTTTAATGTCCTACAGCTCAGACCATGGGGGTTCCCTCCAAACCCATAGAACATACATAACCGATACCCACCCGCCCTTGGGGGATGGAAGGCATCGGAAATGTCGTGACCGGGGGGTGTTATGGAGAGAACCATTGGGGTCTATATTATCATGGCTATGCGAAGAAGCAATAGTCGTTAGCATTCCTATGTGAAGAATAATGAGGTAAAGCAACGTAACGAGTGGTATCGTCCAAGGGAATTTGAAGTTTCTTCGTGCAAACCTGAAGCGCTGAATAGGAAAATGAGTTGTAGAGAAATAGAGGCCATCATCAGAAGACCTATGAAGCTCTGGTGCTCCATGAAATGGAGGGACAGGGATGTGCTTCATGATGTTCAGTCGCCTAATCTTTGGATAGGGAATAGGTGCATATGGGAAGAGCTTCACTAAGTGTAAAAGAATTCATGAAGAAATTACTTGTGAAGCAAGGGTGCCTTGAAAAGCATAGCATTGTGAAGTAATGTGCTTGCGATGCACAGTGACCCAGCCTTGGCACTAGGGTTACATGCCCATGGATGGAGCTTCGCAAAGCGTAAGCACTTCTTGAAGTCCTGAGTCCCCTTGGGGATCTCCTTCCTCCGAAAAGTCCCATGGGATCTATGAAGGGAATACCTCCTTACAGAGGGGAACAATTCATGCGAAGGGAAGGCACTTCGTGATATTGAAGTACCTTGAAGAACTCGTGGTTCGCAGAGCACAGGTGCTTCGTTATTCGGGATCTAGGAAGGTGAAAGGTCGGAGATTATGTCCCTTCGGATCTAGGGGAACATAGTATTTATAGGCTAGAGTCTCCACGAAGTAAGTTTCACTCCGCACGAAGATGAATCTTTACTCGCGGTGGGTCGTGAATGTCAAAAGTGGTTCGTGGAGCTGTCTCGCATCCTTGCTTCACGGGGGGTCACGAATGTCAAAGGTATTCACAAATCCATCATGCCTCATTGCTTCGCGGTGGTTCGCGAACATCAAAGGGGTTCGCAGAGTCATCTCGTCCTGTTTCATTGTGGATGTTCGTGATCATAAAAGGGGTTTGTGGAGCCATCCCACCTCGTTTCTTCGCAGCCGGTCACAAAGGATATATTTTTCATTGGCCACAGGGCTCTAGGGGCTTCGTGATCTATCTTTGTGAGGAAGTCCATAATGCTTTCAAGATGGAAGTCCCTAATGCTTTAAGGATGTTTTGTTTTCCCCTTATTTTGGTGTCAACAATCTTCAAAATTATTTTATAAAATTTCAAATTTATTTTATAAATATCCATACACTGTTTTTAAAATAAATATAATTAAACTGACATATATATTCACATGATGCATATTATGTTGAACATATTGATCCTTTTCTTTTTGTAAGGCGGTGATCTCTTTTTTAGACTAATCGATGGAAAAGAGAGTTTCTTGTGAAAAAATGGAAACCAAATGGATTTATTTATTATATCTTTTTGAAGATCCTGAATCATTTCCTTGAAGATAACGTCACATTGAATTGAAGAAATGGTATAATTCATTGTGTATATTTCCAAAGATACTCCTTATATCCTTGAGATTTCATCCAACTGATTGGTGTATTTTATAGTAGGTTCTATTGTGAATATTTCCAACATGGATTGAATAGATATATTTAGTTCATAAATATCATATTTAAAGACTATGTGGCCATGATGAGTCCTAAATTAAATATCCAGACTCAACCAACTGATAATTCATAGATTCTACGTTAGACAATAACTTAGATTATGTCTATTAACCTCTCTCAGTAGCATCCTTATCAGCATTAGGAACATATAATTTTTTGTACTCTACATGGAGAAGATAATATCTATCCTTTTTTAATTTTTTGCTTCAAGCATCATCAATTTGTTGGTTTTCTCTAATATGATGTACTACTTCATCACATGGTAATTCACTAGATTCTGATTTGATTCTTCTTTATGCAACCAACTAATTCATCTCTAAATATTGATAAATTTAAACAAGAGGTGTGGCACTTGGAATTATTTAGATGTTCATTTATTGACAAAAAATAATCAATTATGTAACCTATGAGGCTAATATTTATCTATAAAAACAAACTAGAACAAAAGCAGTATGAATAGAAGTATGATGTGAACTAGCATGAGGAGTAGTTCACTCTCTGGGTTGAATAATAACCTCGAATCTTTATTGCATTTATGTAAGATTCTCATTATTAAAACAACACATACATCAATAATATTAATTGTTTGATATATTAAAATAATTATACGTGCAAGGGTATAAAAAACATATCCACTAGTAACTACAAGGAGGGATGACTCCCCTTTGAGTTTAAGTAGGATCAACTTAACTTCTTCTTCATAAGTTACATGTATCAACTTACTTAAAGGAAAATTTTAATAGAAATTACTTCAAGTTAAGATGTTTTCACTAAAAATTGTAAATACATGACAATTATTTTTATTATGGTCATCCAAACTACCACCAATGTTATTAAATACTAGGGTTAAAATCCTATAAAATAAATAAAAAATTTATAGACTTATCCAAAATGTGATTCTTATATCTCATAATTTAATGTTCTAGATTCACAGACTTCTAGATAAAAAAATAATGTAATCTAACATATTGAAAGAGAAATTTCATTAACTCACCATTATGTTACACGATGGAAGACTAAATAAACATTATAAAAACGTTTATTTTATGTTCCAAATCCATCATATGTTTCTTCTCAACATCCATTTTTTATGAATATTTTCATCATTATTTTCGTTAGAGTTACTTAATTTATAGTTACTAAGTGGTAGTGAATTATAAATATCATTCAGGAGGAAATTTAAACACATCATCCATTTATGGAGTGGTTATAGAAATGATTTTCTTGTTCACTATTGCAGGGACTAGGTCTTCACTATCAAATAAATTAAATAAAAATATGTCATAAAACTCATGAACTAATTTTTCAAAAATAAACTTTGTTCTTATTTCTTCAATGACAAATTCCTAGCCCTGTCGGTCGATAACATTTAAAATCAACATCTATATTCCATGGACCCTTCTAAAATCTATTACTCGTCAACATAACAATTTCCTTTATGTCCTTGGATTCAAAATTCTTATCAATGATTCACCATCATTTATATTAATTTTTTCCATTCTCAAATAAGTTAGGAAGATTTGAGTTTCAGGGAAACAAGGTTTGGATAACAGAGAGACAAAGGTTTATAGTCTTACCAGGGTTTCACACTTAGAACTAACTCATATACATCTATTTTATGAAAATTAATGTTTCATGCGATTATGTACATAGAAATCATTAAAAAAATGTCGTGACGTGTCCAATTTTATTTGAATAACATTTAATATAGTGTTCCCAAATCTCTAATAATTAAAATATTTACTTAATAAAAAAATTAAGCTACTACATAAGTAAAATTGAAATAAATCAAAATTAAATAATCTTAATTCATATTTGATAAAATAAAATCTATTAGCAGGGAATTTTTTATTAAAAAGCATAATAGTCGATTTTATATGAAAATAAATTCTAAATAGATATCCCTCCTTTATGCATAATCTCTTAAAAATGATACCATAAATCTATGTTATTTTTTATATAATGTTTTATTGGATTTTTTGAATTGATGATTTCAGTTATGTTATCAAATTTTACTGGAAAATGATTAAAATTAAATCCAAAATCCATTAGGGTTTATTTCAGCTGTAACAACAGTGGACAACAACTTTCTACTACAATATATTCATCTTCAGTAGTTGATAATGTTACAAAGTTTTGTTTCTTACTCAACCAATATTATATAGATTTTACAATAAAATGACGGGTTCCATAGGTTCGTTTCCTATCTAGTATACATCTATAAAAATAAAAAATTTAATATGAAGTTACATTAAAATCAAAATTTTATGAAAAAATAAGATAAATATTTACAGTTCTTTTTAAATATCATTAAATTCTATTTTCATAATTTAAATGAGATTATTTTTTATTAGATTAAAATATTTCTAAAATACATATTAAAAATATAAATTATGGACTATCGGTAGTAAGATAATGTGCCAATAAGCCCGTATCGGAGTGGTAAGGGCTCCTACTTGGCATCCAATAGACTCGGGTTCAAAATCGGGTGGAGGCGAATTTCCCAGGTACTGTAGAAGTATTGTAGAAAAACTCTAGCAATATAGTAGCAGTTACTATTGCAGTTACTGTTCGGTAATGTAGTAGATGAAACTATTCATCTAATTTGGACATTGGGCCACCGGTTTGGGATTTTGGGTCTCCAGGGCCTTCAGGTCATCAAAGGCCTTTGGGCCATAGGGCCTTTGGGTCATGTAGACTATGTAGTATCCCATTTCACACAGAACAAGCCCCAGAAGAGGATCAGAGTAGCAGGAGTAGTAGCCACCAGATACAGAGCTAACTGGATTGGAATAATGAGACGGTATGGCAGCCGCCATCAAGACCAGGCACCGTGCAGCTTTGTACGGGGCAATGCTAGTTTATCAGCAATGTAAGGTGGGGAGCTAAGGTTATCAATGATGAAAGACGCTGGGGAGGGGCAGTTCTAGTGGGCTAGGCCTACGGGTCATGTATGGGCATGGTATTCCTCTGGGCCTTTAGGTCATGTATTGCGGGTCATGTCGGGCCTTGTGCCTTGGGCCTACGGGTCATGTACGGGTTCCCCATCAACCCTTAAAAGGGGGGATTATCTATAATAAAAAAAGGCCTTCGGTCCATTTGGAGTGGTAGTAAGATAATGTAATATTTTAATGATTCCTATATATAACTTTTTTTTAATTTTTTTTCTAGCCTCATCCAAATAAATTATATTATTGGATCTCATTGGAGTTGAAAAAGTATTACTATTTTTAATTCCAATATTTTTTCAGTAGATAAATTATTTATTTAATATGTTTGAAAAATATTTTTGAAAAAATTTGAATCCTATAAAATAGTATTACCCACCCATCATTCTCATTTAAAGTTCCGTTTGTATATGTTTTGAAAAGTAATTGCATAATTTTTGTTTTGTTTAACCAAAAATAACATCATCGACATATATTAATTATAAAAACATATCTAATGATGAATTTTTCTAAAATATAGTAGTGTCTTCCATTCCTAATGTAAAAACATTTTATAAAATAAAATAACTTTATATATTGTACCATGAACACGGTGCTAATTTGACTCCATAGTGATCCTTAATAAGTTTAAAAATAGAATTTTGAAATTGTGGGTCATCAAAAAGTAGGTGGTTTATCTATATAAACTTTATCTATTAAAAATACATTTAGAATGGTATATTTAACAACCAATTTATAATAATTCAAAATCCATATAATATGAAAATTTTAAAATAATTATGATTGATTCAAATCGAGATACAGGGGAAAAGGTTTGGTCATGATTTTTCATACTACATGAATATAAATTTTGAAAATAATATAGATTTATTTCAAGTTATTACGCCATAATCATCTTGTTTGTGACTAAATACCCATTTTTTCAATAATCATATGGCTAGAGGGTCTTTCAACTAATTTGAATATTTTTTTCTTTTAAACTAATTTAGATCATCTTTCATGGATGAACTTATCTTTCATCTTTTAAGGATTATTCTATATATTTAGGTTCTTTTTTAGATTGAAAAGCATATAATTCTTTTAAATTTCCTATATTATTCTAGTTATGGTTCTTTTATCTAGACTTTATGTAATTATTTCTATATGATGGTGTAAGATTTCTAGGTTATCTAGGAAAGACATGTTATGGTTGACTAGTATCAACCCTTATAATGTTTGGTTTAAGATAATGAAGTTTAAAATCATCATCCTTATTGTGGTTAAATAGAGTTCCAGGTCCCACTTCCTTTAGAGAATCATTTAACATATCAATTTAAGTGATTTTGTGATCAAAATGGTCACTTTCATCAAACATTACATGAGTTTATTCTTTAAATATTTTTGACCTTTTATTGAAAAAACTATAATATTTGGAAGTAGAATATTAACCTATGAAAATACATTCATAATCTTTTTTATCTAACTTTTCAAGATTATCTGTAGTGTTTAATATGTAAACATTTCATCCAAATACCTTAAAGTACACTACCATTTGTTTTATATTATTTTATTACTTATAGAGAGTTATATTTTAGATAAGTCTTATTATAACTCTATTAATGAAATAACATTCTATGTTAATTGCTTCATCCAAAAATATGAGTGGCCATGTTATATTCACATAATAATGTTCTATAAATTTATTTCAAAATTCTATTCCTCCTTTCAATAACACCATTTTTTGAGGTGACCTGGGGGGAAGAAAAAATATATTTAGTACATTGCTTTGAGAAATATGAATTAAATTCATGATTATAAAATTAACCTCCATGATAATATATTAGGTCTATAATTTTTGAAACATTTTAACTTTTCACAAACATATTGAAATAAATTAAAATATAAGAGGATTTGCATCTATGTTTTAAAAAATTTACCCAAGTAAATCTTGAGAAATCATCAACTAAAAAATTTAAAAAATATTTTCCATGAAAAACTAGAATTATAGTAAGTCTAAATAGATCCATATGGACAATATCTAGAGGTCAATATATAGAAACCCCCTTAATTTTTTTTATGATTACTTGTGTTTATTCTCTATTTTTCAAGCATCACATGGTTTTTTTTCAATTTAAGATTATTAAAGACATAAATAATATTTACTTGAGATAAATTTTTTCAATAGTGAACATTAAAATGTCAAATTCCTCTATAAAAAATCCATGATTATTCAATTTCATCATTAATTAAATTTACATTCTATCTACATGAAGAACTTGGATTCAATTTATAGACATTGTTTGTTCTTTGTGATTTAAACATTAGATATTTTTCTTTGAAATTTGAACATTCATTATTAAAAAACTAATTTTAAAACCATCACAAAAAAGTTGAGAAGTACATATCAGGTTTTTCTTCGATCTCTCAATGTAAAATTCTTTTTTGATAATAATTGATTGAATATTTTCAATGTATCCAATACCCACTATTTTTCCTTGTTTATTATCACCAAATATAACATATCATATGTCCATAAATCATTTTTCATTATTGTCTACATGTATTGTTACCAAAAATGACATATTAAAAAACATAATTCTTTGGTACCCAAACACTTTTAGGTCCAAAAAGGTTATAAACAAGATAAATTGGGATCTAAATATGTTTTTATTTTATAGAAAAATCAGATGAAAATTTTAATGAATTTTCTTTAAGAAAATTGTTTTTAATTTGACACAATTAATGATTTTTCATATTAAAAATATTGGAATAATTTCCTTCTTCTCTATAGTTAAAATAGATAACTTTGGAGATATTTTTTTAACTAGACACAAAATAGGTTTTAGTAAATTTGTGTTTCTCACCCTAATATCTTATTCCAATTTTTTTTTTTAAAGTTGATTCTTACAAAGGATATTATTTAAATAATCCCCCCTTTGTAAAAATACTTGAAACATCTTTGATGTTATGAAACTCATTTTTAGGTTCTCATTTGTTCTTATGTACTCAGTACATGATTTAATAAACTTTTCCATTTGATTCTTAAAATCTAAAATTTGTTTATTTAGGTCCTACTCTTCATTAAAAATTTTATTATAAGAATTCATAAGTGATTTAATTTACATTTTAAAAATATCATATATATTTTCCAGCATGGTACATTATTCAATTAATTATTCATATGAGTAATTTTAATTTTGTAATTCAATCACATTAGACAATGAATAATATGAATGTACCTCATTTGAATGTGATGTAAAACACATGGTGTACTTTTTTTTAGGAGCTTCATATTCTGATTCTGAATATGTACACTCACACAATTATTCAAATTTAATCTTGGAAGACTTAATATATTTCAGGTATTTCTTATTATATTTATTATTCATAAAGATATTTATCTCACACTTCTTATTTTCATGAATTTCTGTACACTCTATCTTGATATGTTTTAGATTATTACTATCATAGCATCACGCATATTTAGTTTTTTCACCCTAATTTTTCTAATGGATGTAAGGACTTATAAATAATCTTATATTATTGTATAAAATTATAAACATTAAGGAAAAATATTCTAGTTCATCATTAGATCTATAATTTTCTAATGAATCATCTTTTTTCATATCTTTGACATATTAGTACATTATTTTTCTTCTTTCCATATTTATAAGTAGAAACCTTTAAAGATGAATATATTGTTTTAATCATTTTATACTCTTCATATTTATCAAACATTTAGGTTTCATAAATCATAATAGTTCTAATTAGATCCTTTATTTTGAAATTATTTTTCACAGTTTATTGTTTGACGGTAGCTAATATTACACTCCACTTGGGTTGTAATAACCTTAGAACTTTCTATTCTTGATCACACTCAGTGGTACATGTTCCTAGAGCAGCAATATTATAAATAATTTAAATGATTATACCATTAAAATGATTAATTCATTAAATTTTATCCATTTTCAATGTGAGTAAATTATGTTTGATAGAATCATATCTAAGATCCTTCACATTTTCTTACCTTCATAATCAACTTCTATAGTAGTCCACATTTCTTGATCCATTTGACACGAAGAAACTCTGTGGAAATAATCTGGTCATAATCCACCTGTTATATAATTCATAACTTTTAGAATTCATATCATAATATAATTTATTTTATCATACCATGTTTCAGGTCTTGTCTTCAGAATTATATAAGGCTTTACTACTTTATAGTAAACTTTTAATCCAATATTCTTCAAAGAGATGGTCATATGATTCCTCCAGAAACCATAACCTTAACCATTAAATTAATTATCTCTAACCATTATCATACTTTATTTTTATCAACCATAAATCCATATGAAAATTGAAATTTGGACTTTAAACTATGATAATTGTGATGTCTAGAGTTATGAGCTTTGATATGAATTGTTTTCCCAAATAATGGATAATTGAAAACTCAATAGGGGTGAATTGAGTTCCTAAAAGTTTTCTTTACTTCAAAACACCCTCTTCTTGGTATGCGAGTTCAAATATTTTACTAGAAAAAAATTGGAAGAAGAAATATAACATCTTAATGGAAATAAATTGAACATAATATATTTATTGTGCTTGGTGGAAAATAAATCCCCTAGTACACTCCACCAACACTCTACTCCACGAGTTTGGTGATTTTCTAAATGATATCCCTTTTTCTAGGGGATCCCAGCTAATTAGAAGTAGTTTTTACTTTTTATAACGGTACATGATCTTTAAACCAAGGTGTCCCTTTACAATACCTATCAACGGTGGTACCAAACTCACATAGGAGTGTAAAAAATAGAGATGAATGATTCTTTAATGAAATTCCACATCACACTGTTGTAAGAGGAAACTTACAGTAGTTGAAGATACCTCTTGAGAATATTATTGTATTCAAGGTATAGCTCTAGATAATCTTCAATGAAACTAATAATATTATAAGCACAACATGCGAGCATTTGTATCAGAGGATTATTATGTACACATATTTTGTGTTGCTGTTATCAGAGTATTTGTAAGTTAGTGTGCATGGATATATGATTCTATTTCATGTGTGTTAATGTCGAGGATAATTATTCCTCTTATATCTCTTATTTTATTTTGAACATAAGAATATGAGAGAATCAAAATGGTCAAATTGATAATTCAGTGATATGATAGGCCACTAATGTCATGCGCCTATTCCTTCCAAATATAGATGATACTTCCACAATAGAAATGTCAAAAATATTTTCATTAATTACAAATTTCTATTCAGGAAAAAAAATATTATACAAATAGAAATTTCAATAAATGTACATTACCTTCTCTAATACACTTTAAAATCATGGAATGACCTATCAACATAATACAAATGTAATCATTTTATTCTGCTTAACAACTTGATCTTCATATGATATCCAACTGATATAAGTGTTCTTGAAATATATATTTATGAATTAATTCATATGATAAAACATATATTTTAATTAAAATATGGGTAAGATAAACGTCATTTAACATTTCATAGGATAATTCATCATTGTTTGATAAATATGTTTCTAAAGTGTGATACTTGACATTCATTAATTTATATAACACTCATTAGATAATCTTTTATGAATAAAAAATTTATAAGATAATGTTTTTTTATAATTAAAATATGAATAAAATTATTGTATTTTTATTATGTCGCAATTATTACATTCACTTTAAAATATATTATCTTACATAGTATGATAAACTTCCACATAGAGTTTCTATGATTCTATGCTGATGAAAGATAATATTCAAGCACTTAAATTCTCATGAGATAAAATAATTTTATGTTGATTTAACAATATACTTGGTGTAATAAAGTCACTTATATTCAGTATAAGAAAAATTTTATATAAAAATATATCATCTGAAACACTTGAGATAAACACATCGAGATAAAGTTTGGGATTTTGTGCACTACCAAAACAAATAAAAACTAAGATATGTTGGAAAAAAAGTCTATAAAAAAGAGATAAATTTAGGTAATTAAATTAAAAAATAAAATATAAGTATTTGGTTTATAATTTGATTTTTATATAGTCATGGTTGAAGAATATTTGAAGGAGTTGAAAGAAGAAACAAAACTATAATGCTAAGTAAAGAACGATACCTCTTCTTTAGAGAACCTCTTAAAGATTATACCTAAAGACTTAATAGATTGGATTTAAGATAAAACCAAGTACTCTAGGATGTGTTTAGAGAATTTATTAAGAAATTTGGATTGTTTTTTGATGAACCAAAAGGCTTTTAATGTTTTAACAAAAGAGGAGATGTGGTAACTTTTTAAAAGTATAGGAGGGGACACACATGGAATTTTTGAAAAGAGAAAGTTATACCCATGTTTTTTATCAGAACAAATCCACATAAATTGATCACTATCAAGACTTAGATGATATATTATTTAAATATATTCATAATATAAAATGTATATGTGTTTTTAGGTCATTTTAACCCTTATAATTTTTCATTAATCCCTCTGTAAAACTATTTTTACCATAACTCTGGTAAAATATTTTTACTATTTTCACAATTTTTTATGACAAAAAATTAATTTAAATTATTATATAATATAAATTATTTTTTTTAAAATTATTTAACCCATTTTAAAAAATTATATCCATGTAAGGGGGAAAATATAATTTAAAATTAAACTCACAGATGAGATTGAATAGCAGTTTTTCAAAAACATGTTTTTTTAGCATAAGATGATTTTATATTAACTCTAAGACTAGTAATCATAATTATATGAATTAAAATTATTATATATATATATATAATATATAAAAATTTTATTTAATTTATTCAGCATTATGGGTTGTTTCATCAAACTAAAATGGAAAAAAATTACGCACCTTAAAATAGTTTTCAAATTTTGTGAACCCCATAAATAAATTATAATAAAATATAGTATACATATGACTAAAATATAATTAATTGGATAAAATATAAAAAGATAATAACTATGTTACATTAAATTAAATTCAAAAAATAATGGGACTTTTAAATTTCATAACTTATTGATAATAAATAATTTTTTTTAAATATTTATTTTCAATATTATTTGAAAAATGAATATTATATGAAAAATAACAATATTTCACCATAAGTTAATTTTTTTATTATGATCTAAAAAATAGAAACTAATTATTTAAAATTAAATTTCACTAATTTTGAAATTAAAATATTAGATAAAAACATATAATAAAAAAGTTTAATTAAAAATTTTTCTGTTTGGATTTAAAAATTTATAAATATTTTTTAATGAATATAACTATATAATTAATATATATTAATAAACATGAAAATAGTTTATTGAATCATTAAATAGGTTGTTAATTTCTTCTCCCCTTTTTAAATATCATCCTCTCAATTTTATTCACTTATTAAACATGTGGGGATATATTTCCTTTATAGCATTTTCCTATTTACATGTTACTTCTCTAACCATATTGATTTTTACAAAAACCATAACATATGAATCACCTTATTCACATTATCTATATGTTCAAGAATATTAATAGGATATTCCTTATAAGAATTTTTCTCTTTAAATTAATTGATTTAGGGGGAAACAATAGATGAATCCAGTATATATTTTATTAATACTGAAACATGAAACACATTGTATACCTGGGATAAACTCATTAGAAAAGACACTTGGTAGGTAACTCATCCCAAATTATATATTATTTCATAGGTTCTAATGAACCAATTTTTTTTTCCCAAATCACATAACAATTTCATGTGGAGATACTTTGAGAAATACACGATCACCTACCTTTAGAGGAAGATCTTTCCTCTCGATATCCACAAAACCATTCTACCAAATCTAAGTCACCTTCATATATTACGGAATCAATTTCACGTTCTTATTTATTTCTCATAACAAATCTATTCCCATAAACTTCATTTCTCATACTTAATTCCAAAATGTTGTCACACAACACCACATTATGTTTAATGCCTCAAAAGGATCAATCTATATACTAGATTGAAAAAATGTTAATATAAAAAACTCAACAAAAGAAAAATGTTGCTCCCAACTTCCACAGAAATCCATTAAACAACTAATAATAATGTCTACCAATGTCTTAATTATTCTATTATATTTTTCATCACATTGGAGACAAAAATATAAACTAAAATTAAATTCAGTACCCAATGATTTCTGAATTCCATTCGCAAAATTATATGTAATATTAGGATTATAGTATGATTCAATGGATAGAGGAACTCCATATGATGTGACTATATACTTGAGATAAAAACAAGAAATATGATCCAAATACTTTTTATATCAAATAGGATGTAAATAAGAAGATTTAGTTAATTAATAAAAAATAAGTCAAATTGCATTATTTCCTAGAGATATCATTGGAAATACCATGAAAACTTCTATCGATATATTTTCCCATTTCATTTTTGGAACTGGAAAAGTCTGAATCATCCCCTTTGGTAATTATCACTCTACTTTAACCTATATATAATTAAAACATTTTAAGGTAAATTCATCTATATCTCTTTTCATTTCTTCGAACCAAAAATATTCCCAATGGTCCTTGTATATCTTAGTTCTTAAGTAATGAATGAAAAACAAGGAACTATGATCTTCACTAAAAAATTCTCTCATCAATTAAGAATCATAAAGATCACATAATATTTTTCAAAATCATAAAATATCATCTTTTTCTATATTAAATTCAGGAATATTTCCCATCATAACCAACTCTGCCTTTTCCTATAAAACATGATCCTCCATCTTAGCATGCTTAATTATTTTTAATAGAAGTTATTGTACATAAACCTGAAAAATATAAGAGTTTCTTGCATCAAAAAATTATTGGAAAAAATTCATAAAATCAAATACCAAAGTATCAATTTTCCAATTGTACCATCGATAATATAGAATTATATTTCTAACTCAAGGTATTAGCTATGTTTTTTTTCTTCGTCGGATTATAATGAATCGTGCAATAATTATTTTTTATTAGTTCCATAAATATTATTTTCCTCATGTTTAACTCCTTCTAAGTAAATTAATACTACAAACATTTGTGATAAATATATATTTCATCAATTACTCCATATAAATGATTTCTCTATATTTTTATGAAAAACCATTAGAATCTAATTCCATATCATATTTCAGATAATTTAACTCTTAAGGTTTTAATTGACGTAAAGTATATGTAATTACATGATCATTTTACATTATGAAACAACCAAGTACATTCAATGAAGAATCAATGTACATTATAAATTCACTATTTATAGAGAGAAGTTCAAAAATGATAGAATTAACAACATATTTTTAGTTCCTCAAAACAATAATCACATTATTTCATCTAGATTAATTTAACTCATTTTTTAGTTAACTTAGTAATTGGGATAGACAATAGAGAAATATTTTCAATAAACTTCCAGTAGTAACCAGCTAAACCAAGAAAACTAAAAATCTCTATGATATTTTTGGGTATTGTCCATTCTAAAAAACATTAGATTTATAATGCTCAATGGTATTGTATTATTGATAAAAAAATATGTCCATGGAATGAAATTTTTTCAATAAAAAACACACTTACAAAATTTTTCACTTAGTTTAATTTTTTTTTAAGATTGAAAAACAATCCTTAGGAGTCTTTAATGTTGCTCCAAAATTTTATAATATACAAAAATATTATCTATAAAAACAAACAAAAAATATCCAAGAATGGAATACTCTATCCCTAAGTTCCATAAATGCAAATGGTTCATTGAACATCCCAAATGGTATAACTACAAACTCATATTGACCATATATAGTATAAAATGTCTTCTTCTTAATATCTAACTCATTAAATTTTATTTGAGGTACCCTAATCTGATATCAATTTGGAAAAAAAAATTTCTCCCATGATGTGAACAAATAAATCATCAAAAATACGAAAATGATACTTTTTATTAATAGTGATGTTATTAAAGGATATATAATATACTCAATGTCTCATTAAAACATCATTATTTTTTTATAAAAAAATAGGATCACCCCATCGTCAAGAGACTGAAAACTGGTACCTTTATCTAGAAACACCATCAATTGATTTTTCAGTTCTAAAAATTATACTTGATCTATTTAATAACGAGGTTTTTAAATTGGATTATAATCAAGAACTAAGTGAATATTAAATTCAACCATATGATTTGGAATAAAACTAGGAAAATCATAAATAGAATTAACCATGAATTTTTTTCACCACTATCACATCAATAATTTGAATAGTTTCATACTTTTCAACAATATAATATAGACAACATTCACTACCATCTCAAATCATTTTTTTAGCTTCTAGGTAAGTTATCAAATGTATGGAATCATTAAATAAAACATTATTTTCACAATAATATATGTTATTATAAAAAAAATAAAATCCAATAAATTCCCAATATAATATCAAACTCTACTATGGCATCTTCAACATGATTTGAAAGAAATAACATCTCAGTAATAATAATAGAAATATTCCTACAAATCTTGGTTTCTTTCATACATCCACATGGAATTATCAATAAAATGTCTATATTATTTTTATGTGGTGATATTCCAATTTTACATGAAAATTTATCAGAAAAGAAAGAATGTGAAGACCTGGAGTCAAATAGGGCATTGATATTATTTGAATAAATAAGTTACTTACCTATCACCACATAATTTTATGATCCATCACAAACCATAGTAGTGGAAAATTATTTTCTGATACCATTATATCTCTGATCAGTATTATTTTCTATCATGTGGAAATAAATTAAATCACACATTATACTAATAACCCAAATCATTTTAATAGAATCATTTCAACATCAACTTTTAATTACTCATTTTCTCATTTTCCTTATAGTCGCAATCCATATGTCCAAAAAATTCACATCAGTAACAATTCCCCAATTTTAAAATACATTCTGCATGAGGATTTTTACCACACTTATCACAATATTTGAACTTTATTTACATACCTCTATATTGATTTCATGGACGGTTCCCCATTTTTTCCATATAATACTTTTCTTACTCTCATCATCATGAGGAACATAAATATCGACAAACTGAATGTCAACATTTTTGTATAATGAGAAATGTTTTCATATATTTTAAATTATAATGAAGAAAAAAGATTTCTTTTTTAATTGGTTTTAATCTTGAGTAAAATATATTAATTTTACTATCGATGTCCAGAACAAAATTTTGTATATATCTAGCATGTCTTGCAAATGTTTATTCATTAAAAGTTGTATAATCTTCCTTTTTTCCCTCAATTCCATTAATTATTTCTTCATATTGAGTCAAACAACCTTAGAACCATATTTCTAGAGAAAAATATTCTTATCAATGTCCCATTATATGACACCATGATTATATTTATCTCAGTTACTCTTAAATAAAGATTATAATTTATTTTCTTCACCTTTAAACTAATAAATATAAAGGGTTTACTTTTGTTTTTTTAAACTCCCCATGAATTTAAATATATTTTGTAGATCATTGATCCATCCTTTTTATTCAAATGGTTCTAAATAACCCTTGAATTTTGGAGTATGTTTTCTCATAAAATTATTTACTATAGACATGTTACTTTATGCTAGTTTAGGTTTCTCTATAGCATCGATGCCATTACCGTTTATATCTTGCATCAAATGAGCTGCCATAGAAAAAAAAACTATAAACTTCCAATTCCAACCACTCTGGGTTTCCAATTTATATGTATATTTTTCTCTTGGGACCTTGCATCAACAACTTCTCTATTTCCTTTTTTGAAAACCATTCTGAACAAAAATAATTTAGATGAAGTGATATGGTAATCCTAAAAAGTTATTTAATTTAAAATTAACCATTAGGTATAATCATTAAATTTTGTTCTAATATATTTACATTAACCCCTAAAATTGTATAAACATCCCTTTGATACCAACTATATAGACCCAACATTATATAATCATGAGTTTTAAGTCAATAATTCATTATCTTATTTTGATTATCTATTAATGTTTAGAGTTTTCAAGAATTAGGTCATAACTCATAAATATAAAAACATTATATTACAAATTAGACACTTCTGATCAGTATCTATTTTTTCCATAATATAAAATTTTTATAATAAAATATGTTTTATTTTTATGATAAAGTAAAGATTCCCAATTTATTCCTAAAATCTAATTTTTTTACTTAGGATATCTTGTTAATTTAAATAGTTATTTTAAGAATTATTGAGACTTTTATTTTTATTTTTTAAAATATTCGTACTCAGTTTCCAACATGGTACATTATTTTTTTATTTCTTGTTATGAGAAACATTCATCTTCTGTTAAAAATTAATGATTAGATGAATGAGTAGATGTAACATCCCATGTAAATAAAGAACATGAAATTTTTTATATTTATTAATATTTTTAGATTAAAAATTAATTCTACTTTAATGGGGGTGCTATTTTCAATGGAATACCTGATACACAACAATGGGTTTCTTAAAATATTATGTTGCACACTAATAATATAATATTATTATTTTAAATGGAAATTAACTCCTAGCCTTTGTATTGTTCAAAATGAACAAAACTAATAATAATATGATTATACATGTTTGTTAAATATATTTACTTTTATCCAATAAAATTTAGAGGCTTGAAATGTGAATGAATCTAATTTTAAGCATAATATACATTAAAAGGTCGATTTACCACCTTTTAATGGAGAACCCTCATTAAATATTGTTTTGGTCACTTTAAGACATTCTATTTGACCAAAAAAATCCTTATTTGTAATGGGGATATTAAAATTTACTTTGTGTAAATTTTTGGAATTTTTTCGAAAAGTTCCTTTTTATAATGAACAGTAAAAATATTGTATTTTAATTCAAAAATGTGTTTTAATCTAATTTATTTATATGGTTAGATTATCTTTTTAATTGGATTTAAATTTTGATTAGAATATATTTTTACCACTTAATAAAATGTTAGTCGTTGGAATTAATTTCACTTTGAAAGTGAACATAAACAAGTGTCAATATTTTGATAGTTATTGTTTCTTAAAAACACGCTATTTATTTGAACAACGGGAATTAATTTTAAATTAATTAATTCCACTTATATGTTTTGAATTCATAAAAATAGACATCATTTTTTGAATTCGGAATATCAAATGTATCTTAGGCTGAGTTTTTGGTATTTTTCTAAAAAACATCAATTTTAGATGAATAGTGAAACTACTTAGTAGTAGTTACAAAAACTGACTTTTTCATTTAAATGAAATTTTACCACTTTTGTGAATTGAATTTTTCAAATCCGACAAACATGGTTGTTATTAGTAAGAAAAATGTGGTCAATAAGATGAAAATGAATTTTGGTGAATAGTAAATTTTGACTTTTATTTACCGCAGTTAAAGGTAAATAGGGTAATTCAAGGAAAAAAGAATATTATAATAATTCAAAATTATCTTAACACTTGTCCTAACCTAATTGGATGAGTAATTTCTGAACATGTGCATCCTTGGGTCTATTTAGGGACCCAATGGAGCCACTTATTAATGATAATGACACTTTAGATTAATTAATTTTATGTAAAGGAAAAAATGACATAAACAAAAATATTTTAGTAAATTAATTTTTATATGGTTTTATTTAAGTATGAATTTTGACTATAAATATTAATTTTAAGGTTAAAAATATTTCCTACATCATGGTACTTTTTTTATAATTTTTGTATATCGAATAATTAAATTATTTATGACAAAATAATGATGTAGTGTTTACCTCATTAATAAATCATTTAAATAAATAAGATTATAAATATTAAAATAACATCCAAAACTTGTCCAATTATTATTGGATAATTTTATATAAACCATGAGTAATCTTTTCATCGACTCTACTGATTTTTGGTCCTTTAGAAATCGAATATCATTATATAATAAAATAATATTATCAAACATTCCTAAAGATCCTCACCTCCCCCTTATAAAAATCCCTCACTTCTAGCCAATTACACACACCTCTAAAGCCTTTAGGATCGTCCAAAGTCTTCCCAATTAATATCCCTACATCACTATCCTCCTCCTAGAAGCCTTACTTCAGGAAAAAGGCACTTCAAGAAGTCCTTTTGGTTCAAACCAAAGGATGTTACCCAAATTAAAGGTAACAGTTTCTCTTAACTTCCTTTCTTTTATTTTAGATCTCCATCCCCTAAACTTTTTTTATTCATTAATTTTATAACAACACCAGTATCCTCATTATACTAGTATTTTTTTAAGAGAAGTATTCAAACTACACTTACACAAACATCCATCTAATGGGTGAAGAACATAATGTTTTTGTGGATGACAAACTAACGCCTCACTAAACGATGATTGTTCAATTACCTCTTACAGCCTCTCATGGCGGCCATTATGATGGAACTATATTTATATATGATATATATTATGCTTATGTTTTCTTTATTCTTTTGTATCTTCCATTTATATCATACCTTTATGGTTTCCATTATGGGTAAACGTGATAATTTTATTTGAGGAAGTGCGGACTACCGCCCCCTCAAAGTGATATGACTCGTTAATGACTTATGTGAGATGTATAAAGGATGGATTTAATGATATTATATATGATATTATACTGTAATTATAATATAATTATGTATCATTATGTTTTAATTACATTAAAATAATAAATAGAAATGAAATTAGTGTTCATGTGTACGTACGGCTTACCGTCTCCATGAACGGTGCATTTCATTTCATACCTCCAAATGATATGTACTGTAATGAATATATATATATACTATATATATATATATCACATATATGATATCTAAATAATTAATATCATTTTGTAAATAATGTACTATTTACAACACAGACAACTTGTAAATATAAGGTGTTCATTTTTTACTCAAGTTCCAAATATCGACAAAACAAACATTATTAACATAAATGATTACATAATCATTATAACATAGTAATAAGTGATATAAAAGAAATAATAAACATGAAAAAGGATCTTAAGAAATTATAAATTAAATTTAGTTTATTATTCAGGAGATTTAAGAGCAAACGGGTCATGTCGGACAACAAGGTAAAGAGATTTCTTATCTCACTTTTAATTCTGTGAGATTTCCATTGTTCATCGCTTATTTATTGCATGTGGTGTATTCTGTACTTATTTTTTATATATATATAATCATAATTATCTTTATATTCATGGTATTCTGATATTCATTTTATGGTTATTAACTTTTGATCAAACGACTCAGTTGATTACAACGAGGTAAAGGGTTTCATCTCACTTTTTATTCTCGTGAGATTCATGCTATATTTGCCACTATTTCCTTTTGTGTGGTATATGTACTGCCCATGATTTTACGTTTTTGTAATATAATTTCATTTATGAGTATTTACATCTTCATTTTATGATCCTACTTTCATGTGGAGTATGTTTTGTATGTTTCCAAATCTGTAAGGGAACCTTTCACCCTCCTATTTTTAAAAGACTTATTTTTTTTATGTCTTTTAATTTACATCTTATTTTGTTGGGATATGTTATTATATATCCTTATTGATGTAAATTTTATGTCCACGTGATGAGATACCCTTTTTATCTCATCAACTCATTTTCTTAATTCTAAAGTGACGCTGTTAGGCTTTCAAATTTTTGCAAGGGAAATTCTTAACCCAATTTAAATTTTTTGGGTTAAACTTGTACTTCTTGATTATATCGTCCTATGAATATGTTTGAATGACATATGATTGTTTTACACTAAATATCCAATTACATTGGGTGTACTGATATTTTTCACACATAATTATGTGATTAATTCATCCTTAATTTAAGATACAGCCTTTATATGGGATTTTATCTCAATCTACGTTTCCTTTGAGACTTCATTGTTGGTATGCACCAATTCAATCTTATATGGTGTATATACTATCCTTTTTCATATTATATAAATAATCCATTTATTCTCATGATATTATAAAGTTTCGATTAAATGTTATTCCTCAATTATTTGTATTCTAGAGTCTCTCATTTTGTTAAAAACTCTTTAACTAAAATATCATTTTAAATGTTTTAAAGATTTATTGTTCTAAATATTTATCTTCAATGTCCATGTTTTAAAAATGGTTTTGAGTATTTATTTATATGGACATTAATGTTTTAAAATTATAGTTCCATTAAAATATTTAAAGTGGTATGGGACACTTTGATTCCAAAAAATCTCTTTTTAAATGGATTATGAAAATGGATTGATTATTTCAATATCTTGAAATTACTTATTATGATTGAAAATGAAGTGTTATTAGTGAAATGTATATATTTTCAATATTTTATGTGTTATGATAGTACTTGGAAATTTTACGCGTGGTTATGTGATAAACCATATGATGGGTGGTGTCGTGATAAACCAGGACGGGTGGTTACATTATAACCTCCAATGCATTGGGTATGGAAGTCAGCAGTATGGCTATTCCATTTAATGATATTTGTGGAAGTTGACCATATGGTTATTTCATTATGTATTTTTATGTCCCATGTTACCTTTATATGTTATGTGTTATTTATATGGATTTTATGGTAATCTTTTGGTTACAAAAGGGTAAGTATTGATATTTTATTCAATGAAGTGTATTTATTACATATTAAAGGTGAAAAGTATTACTTATGATAAAGTATTCATGGTTTACTTGTTGTTCTAAAAAAATAACAGTTTTCCTTCTTTGTGTATCCCTTACTGAGATTTTTATGCTCATCCCAAGTATTTAAATTCTTTTCACAGGACTTAAATAAGAATAGGGTCAAGGATGGATCAAGAAAAAGTTATTATATCTTAAACATGGAACTAGACATTACTCTTCTTTAAGAGTTTTTGTTTTAAAAAAAATGGAAACTGAATAGAAGTTTCTAATTTGTAATTTTTGAAAATAAATGTAATATTTATGACATTATTCTCTAAAACTATAAACCTAAAAAGATCTTTAATGTGAATTATTCATTTAATTCATGATTATGAAATGTTTAATGTTGGGTCCTTACAGTTGTTATCATAGGTCAGTTTATATAACTTTAGATGTTAGGGTGTTCTTTAAGCATAAGTGACATTACCATGGATCGGATTTTAGAAAGATAAAAAGTTATTTTAGATAAATTAAATGTGATTAAGATAACATGAATAAGTATATATTAGTATTTACCCTCCTCCTAAGATATTATATGATGACTTTACTGATATACTCACACTGAGATTTTGGTTTTAGTAAATGGCTGGATCTAGCAGGCACCAAAGTAACAGTGGATGTGAAAAAAACTTTGACGGTTTTCTGAACGAGCAACTAAATGAAATGGGAGCTACAATGAGGACTCTTGTGGTTCTTCTGAACCAACTATCTGAAGTCATGATTGACTACCTGAACCTTGGTGATTTTTATAAGGAATCGTATATACAAGAAAAAAATTGCTACGGGTGTTCAGGTTATAATCCTAAAGGTAATTATGTTCAAAAACCTATGTGTCAAGTATGTGGAAAGAAACACCTAGGAATATGATTCAAAGGGACGAGAAGATTATATAGATGTGGGAATGAAGGTCATAAAGCAAGAACCCATAATTGAAAAAGGAAGCATCCATTTGACTCTAGGAAAGGGAAAGAAGTTATTTCTGAGGAATCAATTTAAAGTTTTAAATGTGGTGTGCATGGTCATTATACAAATAGATGTCCTACGAAGATTTTTTGATAATGGGATCACTAGGATTGAACAAATATATGTTTACCAATACCTAATGCCATTTCAATTGAGGATGAAGAAACCGAAAATTACCATTGAAACATATGGATTATTTCTTAACATATGTTTTGACATTATTGAATCATAGGATATGATTCATGATTTTGTTTGTAGGAAAGGAGTATTTCAGAATAAGATGTAATGGAATGGTTAATGGAGCCTGAAGAACGTTGAGCGAATAGGAAGTCAACGTATAAGGGATTCAAGTGTTGTGGTAGATTTTAAGATGATTTAATACTTAAAATTATTAAGGATCTTTTGATGATGGAATTAAATTGGAATACTTTTTATAGTATGTGTAACCCTGAAGTTTGATATATGAAAATGTTATTCAAGGAATAATTATCTTTTCTTTTGATGAGTAATGGTGGAATTTTATTTTGGGAGAATCTATGTTTTTATTATGTACATATAGTGATTTGGTGTTTTATGTAAATGATTAACCTATCATAAAGAATATGTGATTTGGTTACTTATACTTCAGTATGATACTTTAGGAGTAGTTTATTTTTATTGGGAGATAAATGTTAAGATTTATAGTGGAAGACTATGTGACTAAATCCTTCTGAGTTTTGGGTTACAATCATAGTTTGGGTTATTAGGAATAATTTTACGGACTATGTTATATTGAATGGTCTTTATTGAACTTTGGGTACTTTTTGTATAATTTTGGAGATTAAGAGTAGTATTTATTTTTATAAAGAATTATCCTTTTTGGGGATTATATGATCTCATACTAACCATTTTTGGTTTTGGTTAATGTCCAAAGACAGGGTAGATATATAGATTTTTTTTTGTGGATTATGTGATTCCCTAGAAGTTTATTCTTGTGCTTTTGATGTGACCAAGTCAGTTTGAATACTCATCATTGGGATAAAAGATGTGTTTGTGGTAGAAATTTAGTAAAGGATGAAATTCTACATGAAAAGTAAGTATGATTCCATATGTTTTTAGTTAAGCTCATAAATAAATTCCTCAACTTTATGAAAAATAACTTAAAACAAAAACTTTTTCTGTTAACTTTTCCTATTGGGGAATCAAATACCATTTAACCCATCACATATTTGTGATTTTTTATAGTTAACTTTATCCTAATCATGTTTTCTATCACTCTCCATCATAACTTGACCATTTGTTCTTTCTTCCATATCCATGTTTTTCTACATGGAATCCTAATATGGGTTATCTTGGGTGACCTTTGTACTTCTCTTGCTTTCTTTTAAAGTGATAGTTTTACTGAATTTTTTCTGATGTGGGACTTTTAATGAAGTTTCCAAGCCCTGTTTTAAAATTGCGAGGACACAATTCCCAAAAGCGGAGAAGGATGTAACATCCCAGGTAAATAAAGAGCATGAAATTTTTCATATTTATTAATATTTGTGAATTAAATATTATTTCTACTTTAAAGGGGATGTTATGTTCAATGGAGTACCCGATACACAACAATGCATTTCTTTGAAATTTTATATTGCACACTAATAATATAATATTATTATTTTAAATGGAAATTAACTCCTAGCTGTTGTATTGGTGGGAATGAACAAAACTAACTACAATATGATTATACATGTTTGTTAAATGTATTTACTTTTATCCAATAAAAGTTATAGGCTTAAAATGTGAATAAATCTATTTTAAAGCATAATATACATTAAAAGGTCGATTTACCATCTTAGAATGGCGAACCCTCTTTAAATCTAGTTTTGGTCACATTAATACATTATATTTAACCAAAAAAATCCTTCATTGGAATGGGTACCTCAAAATTTACATTGTGTAATTTTTTGGAATTTTTCTGATAAAGTTCATTTTTTAATGAATAGTCAAAAATATTGTATTTTAATTCAAAACTGTGTTTTAATATAATTTATTTATATGGTTATATTATCATTTTTATTGGTTTTAAAGTGTAATTAGAATATATTTTTACCATTTAATCCAATTTTGGTCGTTGAAATTAATTTTACTTTGAAAGTGGAGATAAACAAGTGTCAATCTTTTGATAGTTATTGTTTCTTAAAAACAAGCTATTTGTTTTAACAACAGGAATTAATTTAAAATAAATTAATTCCACTTCAATATTTTTAATTTATAAAAATAGACATCATTTTTGAATTCGGAATATCAAATATAGCTTAGGCTGAATTTTTGATATTTTTCTGAAAAACTTCAATTTTTGATGAATAGTGAAACCACTTAGTAGTAGTTAAAAAAACTGACTTTTTCATTTAAATGAAATTTTATCACTTATGTGAATTGAATTCCAAAAATCAGACATACATGGTTGTTATTAGTATGTAAAATTTTGTTCAATAATATGAAAATAATTTTTTGGTGAATAGTAACTTTTGACTTTTATTTACTGCCGTTAAAGGTATGTAGGGTAATTTCAGTTAAAAAGAATATTATAGTAATTTAAAATTACCTTAACACTTATCCTAAGCTTATTTGATGAGTAATTTCCGACCATGGGCATCCTTGGGTCTATTTTGGGACCCCATGGAGCCACTTTAGAATGATAATGACACTTTAGATTGATTAATTTAATGTAATGGAAAAAATGACATAAACAAAAATCTTTTAGTAAATTAATTTTTATATGGTGTTATATAAGTAATAAATTTGACTATAAATATTAATTGGAAAGATAAAAAGATTTCCTACATCATGGTATTATTTTAGATATCTAATTAATTAATTAATTTATGACACAATAATGATGCAGTGTTTACCTCATTAATAAGTCATTTAAATAAATAAGATTATAATGATTAAAATAACATCCAAAACTTGTCCAATTTTTATTGGATGATTCTATTTAGACCATGATTCATCTTATATTTGACTCTAAGGATTTTTGGACCTTTATAAACCGAATATCATTATATAATAAAATAATATTACCACACTTTTCTAAAGAGTCCCTCCTCCCTTTTATAGAAATCCCTCACTTATAACCAATTCCACACACCTCTCAAGCCTTTAGGGTCGTCCAAAATTTTACCAATTAAGCTCCCTACATCCCTATCCTTCTTTTATAAGCCTTACATTAGGAAAAAGGCACATCAATAAGTTCTTTTGGTTTAAACCAAAGGAAGTTACCCAAATTAAAGGTAATAGTTTCTCTTAATTTCTTTTCTTTTTTTTACATATCCAACCGGTAAACTCTTTTTATTCCTTAATTTTATAACAAAAACAGTATCATAAATATACTAGGATGTTGTTATAAGAATTATTCGAACTACACTTACACAAACTTCCATCTAATGGGTGAAGAATGTAATGTTTCTGTGGATGGAAAAATAACGCCTCACGAAACGATGATTGTTCAATTACCTCCCACCGCCTCTCATGGAGGCCATTTTGATGGCACTATACTTATATATGATATATTTTATGTTAATTTTTTCTATATGATTCTGTTTTTCTATTTATATCATACCATTATGGTTTACTTATGCGTAAACACGATAATTTCATTTGAGGAAGTGCGGACTACCACCCCCTCAAAGTGATATGACTCGTTAATGCCATATGTGGGATGTATAAAGGATAGATTTAATGATATTATATATGATATTATACTGTAATTATAATATAACTATTTATAATTATTTTTTAATTCCATTAAAATAATAAATAGAAATGAAAGTAGCGTTCATGCGTACGTACGGCTTACTGTCTCCATGAACGATGCATTTCATTTCTTATCTCCAAATGATATATACTATTATAAATATATATATATATATATATATACTAGATATTTATGATATATATGATATCTAAATAATGCATATCATTCTGGATATAATGGACTATTAACAACATGAACAACTTGTAAATATAAGGTGTTCATTTTTGACTCAAGTACCAAATATCGACAAAACGAACGTTATTAACTTAAATAATTATATAATCATTATAACATGGTAATAAGTTATATAAAAGGAATAATAAACTTGAAAATGGATCTTAGTCAAGTATAATTAGTTTACTACTCAGGAGATTAAATATAGAACAGGTCAAGTCGGACAACAAGGTAATGAGATTTCTTATTTCACTTTTAATTTCGTGAGATTTACATTGTTCACCACTTATTTATTGCATGTGGTGTATTATGTACTTTCGTTTGATATATATTATAATGATTATCATTATATTCATGTTAGTCTATGATTCATTTTATGGTTATTAACTTTTTATCAAATGACTCCCTTGATTACAACGAGGTAAAGGGTTTCATATCACTTTTTATTCATGTGACATTCATGCTATATTTTCTAATATTTCCTTTTTTGTGGTGTATGTACTGACTGCGATTGTAATTTTTGTAATATACATTCATTTAGGAGTATTTAAATCTTCAATTTATGATCCTTCTTTCATGTGGAGTAAGTTTTGTAAGTTACCAAATCAGTAAAGGAACCTTTCACCCTCCTCTTTTTAAAAGACTTCTTTTTGTTATGTCTTTTAATTTACATATTATTATGTTGTGATATGTTATTATATATCCTTATTGATGTAAATTTTAGGTCTAAGTGATGATATACCATTTTTATCTCATCTACTCATTTTCTTAATTCTAAAGTGACACCGTTAGGCCTTCAAATTTTTGTAAGGGAACTTCATAACCCAATTTCAATTATTTTGGTTAAACTTGTACTTCTTGAATATGTCATCCTATGAATATGTGTGAATGACCTATGATTTTTTTAACAATTAATATCAACTTACATTGGGTGTATTTATATTTGTCACACATAATTATTGGATTTATTTATCCTTAATTTAAGGATACTATCTTTATAAGGGATTTTATCTCAATCTACATTTCCATTGAGACTTCATTGTTGTTATGTACCAATTCACCCTTATATGGTGTATATACTATCTATTTTCATATTATATCATGAATCCATCTATTCTAATGATATTATAATGTTTTGATTAAATTTTATTCCCTAACTATTTGTATTCAAGAGTCAGTCATTTTGTTAAAAAATATTTAACTAAAATATCATTTCAAATGTTTTAAATATTTATTATTCTAAATATTTATCTTTAATGTCCATGTTTTAAAAATGGTTTTGAATATTTAATTATATTGAAATTAATTTTCTAAAATTATAATTCCATTAAAAGCTTCAATGTTTTATGAGACACTTTGATTTAGAAAATCTCTTTTAAAATGGTTTATAAAAATGGATTGATTATTTCAATATCTTTAAATTAATTCTTGTGATTTAAAATGAAATGTTATTAGTTAAATGTTTATATTTACAATATTTTATGTGTTATGATGGTACTTGGATATTTGATAGGTGGTTGCATGATAAACCATATGATGGGTGGTGTCGTGATAAACCAGGATGGGTGGTTACGTTATAACCTCCAATGCATTGGATATGGAAGTAGGCCATATGGCTATTCCATTTAGTGATATGTGTGGAATTCAACCGTACAGTTATTCCATTTAAGTATTTTTATGTCCCAAGTTACCTTTATATGTTATGTGTTCTTTATATGGGTTTATGGTAATATTTTGGTTACAAATTGGTAGGTATTGATATTCTATTCAATGAAGAGTATTTAATACTTCTTAAAGGTGAAAAGTATTACTTATGATAAAGTATTCATGGTTTACTTTTTGTTTTGAAAAACTGATAGTTTTCCTTCTTTTTGTATCCCTTATTGAGCTTTTTATGCTCACCCCAAGGTTTGAAATCTTTTTTACATGACTTAAAAAATAATAGGGTCAAGGATGGGATCAAGTAAAAGTCATGCTATCTTAAACATGGAACTTGACATGACTCTTTTTTTTTAAGTTTTTGTTTTTTGAAAAAAAATGGAAACTGAGCAAAAATTTCTAATTTGTAATTTTTGAAAGGAAATGTAACAGTTATGAAATTATTCTCTAAAACTATAAACCTGAAAGTATCCTTAATTTGAATTATTCATTTAATTCAAGATTATGCAATATTTAATGTCGGGTCCTTATAGTAGAATTTTCCTCATCTGAATGTTCCATAAAAAACATTTTCAGATTTTGATTCGGAGATTCATCTTCTAATTCTGAAGTTATACATGTTCTAGAGTCTTTAAAATCAATCAATGTGGCCTTTATATAATTCAATTATTTTTTATTATATTATTCCTTTATGAATAATCATTTGGAAGACTTATTATTCTCATACAGTCATGGACACTCTTAATTGACTTTTATTAGCATTTTACACTCATAACATCACACTTATTTAGAGTTTTCAACATGGTTTTTTTAATTATTGAATCCTGTTATGAATCCTCTTATCTAGTTTTATGACTTTCTAAATAATTAGGAAAACTATTAATGTTCATAATTTGATCTATAATTTCCTAAGGAATCTTCTGCTTCATAAGTTTGAGAGATTTGTACATTCATGTTCATCTCTCCATATTTAGAAGTAATAACCTTTAAGGATATATCTTTGTTCATAATTATTTTATAATCTCTATATTCATTTTCCATTTCAAATTTGTACATCATAATAGTTCCAATGAGATGTTTTATTTTGAAATTTTTAACCTATGTTGATTGTATGATGGTATATGATATTTCACTCCTCTTGGGTGGTAATACATTAAGGACTATCAATGATATCTAATTCTGAAAGATAGGTGTTCATAAAGAAGAAACATTATTAAAAATATCAGTGAGTCTTCCCTTAAAATGAGTAAGTCTTTCTCCTTAATCTATTTTTACTTTTTTGAACATATATTTGGAAGTATCATATCTAATAGACTTAAAATTTTCTATTCCTTCATAAACAACTACTATTGTATTCCACATTTCATGATCTATTTGACATTGGGAAGCAATGTTGAACTCATCTAGTCCTAATCCAAATATTATATCATTCGTAGCTTTAGAATTCAGAGCGTAGTATGTTTTTTATGAAACATCCAACATTTTGGATTATATCATTGAAATTGCATAAGACTTAACTAGTTTAATAGAAAATTTTAATCTGTGATTCTTTAAATGGATGGAAATATTATCCTTATAGAAACCATAATTTTAATCATTAACAGTAGGACCTCTAAAAATTGACACAACATTTTTTTTGTGAGTTATAAAACTATATGAAAACATATCATTGTAATTCAACCTTTGACTAAATTTAACACAAGAATCAAGAGTTCTGATACCAATTTTTTCATAGAGAATGTATAACTGAAAACTCAAGAGGCGGCTAAATTGAGTTCCCAAAATTTTTATTTACTTTAAGCCACCCTCTTTTAGGTATTTGAGTTAAAATATTTTACTTGAACAAAGTAACCATAAAAAATATGAAATTATAAAGGAAGTATATTCAACACATGATATTTATAGAAGTTCAAAGAACAAATATACCCTAGTTCATTCCACCAACACTCTACATCGTGTTTTTTGTGGTTTTCACTATGATAACCCTTTTTTCATGAGATTTCGGTTAACCACAAGTAGAAGTTACTTATTAAAAAGTTAAAAGAGATTTAAACTAGTATCTCCCTTTAAAATATCATTCCACAACCTTAACACACTCACTTATAGTGATTTTAAACAAAAAAGAGATGAGTGATTCTTTAATGAAATTATTCAATAAACATTTTCAAGAAGAAATTGATAGTAGTTGGAGATAAATACCAAGATATTGGTGTTCTTCAACATTTATATGTGGTTGACATGTTATGTAACAGATAAAATTTTAAGCACAACACATGAAAATTTTAATGAGTTATTTTCTATATAGAAAAGTTTTTTATTTTTGTCTTCAAAGTATTTGTATGTGTGTGAACATCACTATAAGTCTCTATTTCAAGTGTGTGAATGCATCTGTTAACTATTCCATTAATATGTATTATTTTATTTGTAACTTTATAATATGATATAGTCATAATGGTTTAATTGATAATACATTGATAATAAATGGTATTTATTTCATGTTTCCATTCTTTCAAAATATAAAAAATACTTCTAAAATAGTAATGTCAGAAATATTCTCATTTTTCAAATCATTATATTCATAGAAAAGAAAAATTTTATATAGATAGGTCTTTCCTTAAATATTCAATCCCTTATTTATAATTTCTAAAAGAAATAAATTAATTAATAAGATATTATAGAAGTAATTATACCATTATCCATAAAATCCAACTAAAAGAACAGTTTTTGGATGATAAATTTCTGATAGAATTTGTAAGATAAAACATATTTTTGAATTATATTTTGGATAAGGTAAACTAAATTTAAAATTATGTAGGATATTTATTCATTATAAGATAAATATGTAACTGATGTGTGATACTTAAATTTCACAACTTCATTTGACAGTCAAAATATAATATTTTACAAATAACGTTTTCATAAGGTAACAAATTTTTATAGATAAACCCTAAATAAAATAACCAGCTTTTAATTATTTGGTTTCTAGTCCATTCTATTCGTAAACTATATTTTTACATTGTAAGATAAAATATCACATAGAGTTTTTTAGATTCTATGTAGATGAAATATAATCTTTTAACACATCAATTCTTATCAGATAAAATAATCTTTCATATATTGAACACTCTACATGGATTAATATAATCACTTTTTTTAGTATAAGAAAAATAAAAAATATAAAGATATCATTTGAAACACATGAGATAAACTCATTGAAATAAAGGTAGGTATTTTTTACATCATTAAAGCACAGAAAAAAGAGATATGTTTGAACAATATATGTTTATCTAACAATCTATCACATTTTTTTGATAACAAAACCCATCTAGTAATAAGAAAAAAATTATGAAAAAAATAAAAAAAATATTCAAGGTTATTTTAATTATAATTTTAAATATTCTCTTTTTTCTCATCCAAATTAAAAAAATTTATCCTTTTTCTTCTCTCATTTTTTTTATATAAAAAATAATTATGATAAAGAACAAGAATAAAATTCATATTTGACATTAATAAGTGTAACTAGTTAATAATAATGAATACGAATAGAATTTTTCATGAAGTTATAAAAAAATGAAATAAACAAAAATATAATTATGGAAAAAATTAAGAAACTAGATAAAAAATTTCAATATGAGATTTAATAATTATTAATAAAAGATATCATAAGATAATAATATTGAATAAATGATATAAATAAGCAAGAATAATATTGAAAACACATTTACCAAAAAATTAATATGAAATAGATAAATTAAATAAAAAACATTAATATAAGCATTTATTAATTCAAATGTTTTCTCTAAACTACATTAAAATGTTTTTTGAATTCATATTCAACCAAACACGTAAATCCTGGAAGTGTGTCAGTTCTGAAATGTGGAAACATATTTTTGGAGTAGGTTTTTTCAAATATATTTGATGAAAATAGGGTAGATAGGATGTACATAAATTTTCATCGATCGTTTCTCCAACAATATCAACAAACATTAGTAAACATGCTCTAAGTCCTGCTCGAGTACCTTGATTGATCCTTATAGAGGTCGATGGGATATTGATACCATCTTATTGTTCCATTTACAAATAAAATATATCTTTGTTTGTAAAAGATATATTAGAATATGGATTTGGTAAATGTAGAGAGACTCTTTCAAAAAACCATATATTTTACCTTTGTTCTATTTTAGTAGGTTAAAATATTTCATTTAGTATTCCAGAGGTAGAATCATTGTGATTGCAAATAGGTTTCCCTAGAAGATATATCCATTGAATTTTATTTAGGTAATCATCTCAAGTTTCAATTTGTCTAATCATGTAATTTTTCTGTAATCTAGAAGTGTTGTGAATCTATTATACACATGATGATAAAAATTTACAATGAAAATTTTTACATATAACTTTATAGAGAAACCAATTCCTAACCTCTTAAACACTTTAAATTGTTTATATGATTTAGTAACTGGGAATAAAATAGAAAAAACATCCTTTAATTTTTTTAGATATATGACATTCATGGGGTTCAACAACTAAATCAATTCCTTATTCTTCTTCTTATTCTAATTCATTATGAAGACTTTGGATTCCAACATCTTATAACTAATTGATGTAACTCTTGAAACATATTTTATAAAACATAAAATTTATTTTATAAATATCCATCCACTCTTTTTCAAATAATGATAATTAAATTGAAATACATTTACAATTGAGGCATATGATATTAAACATATTGAACCTTTTCTTTTTACAAGGCATTGATCTCTTTCTTAGACTGACCAATGGACACAAGAGTTTTTGTTAAAAAAGGAAACCTTATAGATTCATTTATTATATCACTTTGAAGATCTTGAATAATTTACTTGAATATAATGTCACATTGAATTGAATCAATGGTATATGTCATTGTGTAAATTTTGAAAGATATTCCTTATATCCTTGAGAGTGCATCCAACTGATTGGTGCCTTTTACAGTAGGTTCTATTATGAACATTTCAACATGGAGTGAACTGTTAGCTTTAGTTCATAAAAATATTATTTAAAGACTATATTCCCATGAAGATTCCTAAATTAATTTCAATAATCAACCAACCAAGATTTCACAGATTCTAATTTAGACAATAACATAGATTATCTCACTTGACCTCTCTCAGCAGCATCCTTATTAGCATTATGAACATCTGAATTTAGGTACTCTTCATGGAGAAGAGAGTATCTATTCTAATGTACTTAGGTTCTTTGAGCATCACTAATCTGTTGGTTTTATCTAATATGATGTGTTTCTTTATCACATAGTGATTCAACAAATTCTTATTTGATTCTTCTTCATGTATCCAAACTACACAACTCCCTAGATTTAGAAATTTAAAAAGAGGTGTGGCATTAGGAATTATTGAGATGTTTTTTTATTGATAAACAATAATCAATTATGTAACCATGAAGGATAATATTTATCTTTAAAAACAAATTGGAATGTAAGTAGGCTTAATAAGAGTATGATGTGAACTCGCATGAGGAGTAGTTTTATCTCTAGGTTGAACAATAACCCTGACTCTTTATTTAATTTATACAATAGTCTTGTTATTAAGACAACAAATTAATTAATACTTTGAATTGGGTTTTATAATAAAATTTATATATGTCTAGGTGTATGAAAAATATATCCACTAGTAACTACTATGTGGTCTGACTACCCTTTGACTTGATGCGGGATTAACATCATCTTCTTCTTCAGAATTTACAAGTATTAACTTACTTCATGAAAATTCTAATAGAAATTACTTCTCATTAAGATGTTTTCACTAATCATTTTCAATACATGACAATGAGTTTCAGTATGGTCATCCAAACTACCACCAATGTTATGAAATACTAGGGTTAACATCCTATAAAATGAATAAAAAAATTATAGACTTATCTAAATGTGATTCATACATATCATAATATAATGTTCCTAATTGACAGACTTCTCGATAAAAAAATAAAAGTAAAGAAACATATTGAAAGTTAAATATCATTAACTAACCATTATTTTGTGCGATGGAAGTCTAAATAAACCCTATAAAAACATTTATTTCATATTCTAAATCCATAATTAGTTTCTTCTCGACATCCACTATTCTGAATATGTTCTTCATTATTTTTGAAAGAGTAACTTAATTTATAGCTACTAAAGTTTTTGTAAGTATATGTATAATTCATGTGTAAATTTAATCATATCATCTATTTCTAGAGAGGTTATAAAAATGAATTTCTAGTTCACTATCACAGTGACCAGGTCTTCCCTATCAAAAAAATTAAATACAACTCTGTCAGAAAACTCAATAACTTCTTTCTCAAAAATAAGCATTGTTCTTATTTCATTAATGAAAAATTACCAACCGTGAGGGTCGATAACCTTTTAAATCAATAGAAATATTCCAACCACCTAGATAAAATCTATTACTTAGCAACATAAAAATCTCCTTTCCATCCTTTGATGAATAATATTTCTTAAAGATTCCCCATAATTTTTATTGGTTTTTTCTATTCTAAAATATGTTTTGAAGATTTGAGTTTCATGGAATAATGGTTTGGATAATAGAGAGACAAAGGTTCCAAGTCTTACCAGGGTTTCACACTTATAACTAACTTATATACATATATTTTACAACAATTGAAGGTTTATTAAGTTATTAACATTGAAATAATTAAAAAATGTGGTGACGTGTCCAATTTGATTTTACTAGCATTTAAAATAATGGTACCAAATCTTTAATAATTAAAATATTTACTTAATTTAAAAAAATAAGCTACTACATAAGTAAAATTGAAATAAATAAAAATTAAATAATCCTAATTAATATTTGATAAAATTGAATTTGTTAGTGGGAAATGGTTTATTAAAAATGCATAATAATTGTTTTTCTTATGCATAATCTCTTAAATATTATATCATAAATCTATGTGATTTTCTATAGAATGGTTTATTTAATTTTTTGAAATGTTGATATCCGTAATTTTATCAAAATTTACTATAAAATTATTATAATTAAATCCAAAATCCATTAGGGTGTGTTTCAGTTGTAACACTTGAGGACAATAACTTTCTACTACAATATATTCAGCTTCAGAAGTTGATAATGCTACATAGTGTTGTTTCTTACTCAACCAATATTATATATATTTTAAAATAAAATTATGTGTTCCATAGGTTCTTTTCCTATCTCGTCTACAACCAAAAAATAAAAATTTTAATATGAATTTAAATTAAAATAATAAGTTTTTTAAAAAATAAGATAATGATATATGGTTCCTTTAAAATATCATTAAATTAATTTTTCAACATTTAAATGAGATTATTTTTTATTAGATTAAAATATATGTAAAATACATGCTAAAAATATAATCAATAGACTACTAGTAGTAAGATAAAGTAAACTTTTAATGATTCATATATATAACTTGTAGTTAATTTGTTTCCCAACCTCATCCAAATCAAGTTTATTATTGGATCTCATTAGAGTTAAAAAGGTATTAATATTTTTAATTCCAATATTTTTATGTAAATAAATTATGTATTTAATTAGGTTTAATATGTTTAAAAAATATTATTGGTAAATTTAAAATCCTAGAAAATTGTTTATCTCACCAATCATACTCATTTAAAATTTATTTTGTATATGTTTTGAAAATTCATTGCATAATTTTAGTTTTGTTAAACAAAAAATAACATCATCAACATATATTAGTACTAAAAAGATATCTAGTGATGACTTTTTCTTAAATAGAGTAGGGACTTACACTCCTAATGTAAACCTATTTTATAAAATAAAACAATATTATATATCATACCATGCTCTTTTTTCTTATTTGAGTCCATAGTGATCTTTAAAAAATTTAAAAAGTTATTTTGAATGTGATGGTCTTTTAAACTAGGTGTTATATTTATATGAACTATCTCCATTAAAAATAAATTTAGAGATATAGATTTAACATTCATTTTACATTATTAAAAATCCATATAAGATGCAGGTGATAAAAGAATTATAATTGATTGTAATCTAGATACACCGGAAAATTTTTGATCATAATATTTCCTTCTATATGATTATAAAATTTTGAAAATAATATAGATTTATTTCTAGTGATTAAACCATGATCATCTTTTTTGTGTCTAAATATACATTTTTTCCAATAATCATATTTCTATAGGGTCTTTCAATTAATTTGTATAATTTTAATTCTTTTAAACTCATTTAGATCATCGTTCTTGGATAAACATATCATTCATCTATTAAGGATTATTTTATATATTTAGGTTCTATTTGAGATATAAAACCATATAATTCTACTATATAGCCTATATTTCTCCTAGTTCTAGCTCCTTTATCTAGAATTTATATAATTGTTTCCATATAATGCTCCAAGATTTCTATGTTTTCTAGGAAAGGCACTTTAAGGTTGACAAGTATCATCCCTCAAAGTGTTTGTTTTAGTATAATAAAGATCAAAATAATCATCTTTATTATTTTTAAATAGAGTTCCTGGTCTCATGTCCTTTATAGAATCATTTAACACATCAATTCGAGTCATTTTGTGATCAAAATGATCACTTTCATCAAACATCACATGAGTTTATTCTTCAAAATTCTATGTCCTTTAATTGAAAACACTATAATATTCCGTTTTTGAAGATTAACCTATGAAAATAACTTTATTATCTTTTGGATCAAACTTGTGATGAGAATCCTTGGTGTTTATGATGTTAACATTGTATCCAAAAACCATAAAGTATACTACATTTTGTTTTATATTACATTATAACTTATAGGGAGTTATATTTAAGATAAGTCTTATTAGAACTCTATTAATGAAATAACATGATATGTTAATAGCTTCATCCTAAATAAATTAGTGTCCATGTTATATTCACATGAAAATGTTCTAGAATATTATTTCAAATTATTATTCCTTCTTTCAATAACACCATTTTATTGATGTGTCTCGGGGGAAAAATATGTTTAATACCATTCGTTGAGAAATTTGAATTAAAGTCATGATTATAAATTTAAACTCCAAGATAATATATTTGGTCCAATTTTTTTTAAGTTTTTTATTTTTCACAAACTTATTGAAATAAATTAATATTTAACCCACGTAAATATCGAGAAACCATTAACTAAATTATATAAAAATAATTTTTCATGAAAACCTACAATTCTAGTATGTATTAATAGATCCAAGGGGAAACTATCTATAGCCCAATATGTAGTGACCCCCTTAATTGGTTTTGTGATTACTTGTGTTTATTTCCCGTTTTTCAAGGATCACATGGTTTCTTTTGGTTCAATTTAAGATTAGGAATGTCATAAATAAAATTTATTTGACATAATGTTTTTAAAGAGTGAACATTATAATTTCAAATTATTATATAAAAAATCCATGACTCTTCAATTTCAAAATTAATTCAATTTACATTCTATCTACACAATGAATTAGGATTGAAATTATAGACATTGTTTGTTCTTGGTGATTTAAACTTGATATATTTTTCTTTGAAAATTTAACATGAAATATTAAAAAAATAAATTGTAAAAACATCATCAAAAAGTTGAGAAAAACTTATTAGGTTGTTCTTTGATCCCTCAATGTAAAATATTTATTTGATAATAAATGATTGAATATTTCTAATAGATCCAATGCCAACTATTTATTCCTTTTCATTGTCACCAAATATAACAAATCCTCTATCCATAAATCATTTTTATTATTTTCTCCATGGTTATTTCCCAAATATGAAATATTAAACAATATAATTCTTTGGTACCCAAACTCTTTGTGGGTCCAAAAAATTTATAAGCAAGAGACTTAGAGATCTAAAGCAGTTATTATTTTCTTGAAAAAATCAGATGAAAAGTTTGATGAATTTTCATTAAGAAAATTGTTTTTAATTCCAAAAACATAATTATTTTTCATATTCAAAATATTGGAATAATTTCCTTCTTTTCTATAGTAAAAATAAGTTACTTTGGAGGTGTTTTTTTCAAACTAGGTACAAAATAATTTTTATTAAATTTGGGACTCTCACCTTAACATCCTATTATAAACATTTATTTTATGAGATAATTCTTACCAAGGATATTATTTAAATAATCCACCCCATTTGTAAAAATAATTGAAACATATTTTATGTTATGAACCACAGTTTTTAGGTTTTAAATTGTGATAATCTACTCAATAAATGATACAATATACTTTTCTATTTGATTCTTAAAATCTAAAATTTGTTAATTTATGTCCTCCTCTTCATTAAAAATTTTATTATAAGAATTCATAAGGGCTTTAATTTATTATTCAAAAATATCCTACATATTTTCCACTATAATAAAATATTCATTTAACTCTTTATATAATCGATTTTAATTTTCAAATTCAAACACGTTATTAGAACAAAAATATGACTGTGCCTCATTAGAACATGAAATAAAACACATGTTGGACTGTTGATTAAGAGCCTCGCATTTTGATTCTAAATATGTACATTCACAAGATTATTCAAATTTAATCCATTAAAAATTCATGTATTTCATTTATTTCTTCTTATATTTATTCTTCTTAAATAAATTTGTGTCATACTTCATATTTTCAAGAAGTTGTAGACACTCTATCTTGATATGTTTAAGATTATTACTCTTATAGCATCACACATATTTAGATGTCTCAACATTATTTTTCTACTCGATGAAATGTCCTATAAATCATCTTATTTTACTTTATATCTTTATAAACATTTAGGAAATATAGTCAAGTTAATAATTTGATCTATAATTTTCTAATGAATCTTCTTTTTTTATGTATTTGAGAGATTAGTACATTATTATTATTCTTTTCATCTTTATATGTACAAACCTTTAAAGAAGCTTATATTTTCTTAATAGTCTTATAATCTCCATATTTATCACCCATTTAATATTCATATATCATAAGAGTTCCAAGGATATCCATTATTTTGAAATTATTAACCTCGATATATTATTTTATGTTAGCTAATATTCCACACCACTTCGGCGGCAATACTCTTAGAATTTTATAGTCTAGACCGCACTCAGTAGTAGGTATTCTTAGAGTAGCAATATAATTAATAATTTCTATGACTATTTAATTGAAATGATTAATTAATTCACCTTTATCCATTTTCAATGTATCTAAATTAAGTTTCATAGAATAATATCTAAGAGCCTTCACATTTTTTTACCTTCATAATCAACTTCTATAGTATTACACATTTCATGATCTATCTGACACTAAGAAACTCTGTGGAAATTATTTGGTCATAATCCACATATTATAGAATTTATAGATTTTCGAATTCATATCATAGTATACATTATTTGTATCATCTAATGTTTTAGGTCCTGTCTTCAGAATTGTATAAGGATTTACTACATTATAGTAAACCTTTAATCTAATATTCTCCAAACAGATGGTCAAATGAACCATCCAGGAACCATAATTTTAACAATTAAATTAATGATCTCTAACCATTATCATACCTTATTTGTATCAACCATAATTACATATGAAAATAGATCTTTTCACTTTAACCTATGATAGTTGGGATGTCTAGATTCACAATATTTTATATGAATTTTTTTCCCAAAGAATGTATAAAAGAAAACTCAATAGGGGTGAATTGAGTTCCTAAAAATTATCATTACTCTAAACCACCCACTTCTAGTTATGAATGTTCATATATTTTACTAGAAAAAAATTGGAATCATAAATATATAATTTTAGTGGAAATATATTTAAAATAGGATATTTATTATGGTTTGGGGAACATAAATCCCCTAGTCAACTCCACCAACACTCTACTCCACGAGTTTTGTGATTTTCACAATGATATCCCTTTATCTAGGGGCTCCCAGCTAAGTAAAAGAAGTCAGTACATATCATAATCTTACATGATATTTAAACTATGGTCTTCCTTTACAATACCTATCCACGGCCTTAACACACTCACTTATAAGGGTGTAAAAAATAGAGATGAATGAGTATTTAATGAAATTATACATCACACAGTTGTAAGAAAAAAATGACAGAAGTTGAAGATACATATAGAGAATATTATTGTTTTCAAGGTATAGATCTAGATAATATTCAATGAAACTGACAAAATTTTACGTACAACACGTGAGCATTTGTATCGGAGGTTATCTATGCACACATATTTGGTGTTACTATAACAAGATTATTTTTAAGTTCATGTGCATCGATATAAATATTTATTTCATGTGTTGTCATGCAGAGGATAATTTATCCTTTAATATCTCTTATTTTATTGTGAACATAAAAATATGATATAATCACAATCGTCTAATTGATAATTCGTTGATATGATAGGCCACTAATGTCATGCACCTATTCTTTCCAAATATAGAAGATACTTCTGCAATAGAAATTTAAGAAATATTTTAATTTACTGGAATTTATATTTAGGGAAAAAACATTTATATGAATATAAAATTCCTTAAATGGAAATTACCTTCTCTAATACACTTTAAAATTATTAAATGACCTATCAGCATAATAAAAAAGAAATCGTATCATTCTGCATAACAGCTTGATCTTCATAAGATATCCAACTGATATGACTATTGTCAAAAGAGATATTTATGAAGGACTTCATATGATAAAACATATATTTTAATTAAAACATGTTTTAGATAAAATTCATTTAACAATTCATAGGATTATTCATCATTGTTTTATAAATACGTTACTGAAGTGTGAAACATAACTTTCATGAATTTATCTAATGCTCATAAGTTAATATTTTATGAATAAACTATTCATAAGATAAATAGAATTTATAGATGAACACTAAATAAAATAATTTTATTTGAATTATGCAGTAGTTATTAAATTATTTTCATAATATATTGTATTATGTAGTAAGATAAACTTCCACAAATAGTTTTTCTGATTCTGAGCTGATGAAAGATAATCTTTACGAACTTCAATTCTCATAATAAAAAATATTTTTAGGTTGACATTAAACCCTACTTGGTGTAAGATATTCACTTATAGTCAGCATAATATAAATTCTATGTGCATATATATCATCTGAAACACTTGAGATAAACACATTTGGATAATTTTGGGAATTTTATGCATTATCAAAACATATAAAAACTAAGATATGTTGGAAAAACAAAATTCAATCCAAAAGAGATGGATTTAGGTAATTAAATTAATATAATAAAATATAAATATATGGTTGATAATATGGTTTTTGTATCATCATGGTTGAAAATTTTTTGAAGGAGGTGAAAGAAGAAACAAAACAAAAATGCTAGGTTAAGAACAATACATCTTCTTTGGACCACCTCTTTCGAATTATACCTAAAGCCTTCATAGAATGGATTTATGGTCAAAAAAAGTACTCTAGGATATGTTTAGGTAATATTTTGAGAAAATTTTTTGGGTTTTGGATGAACCAAAATTCATTTAAGGTGTTAACAAAAGAAGATATGAGGTATCTTTTTAAAAGTACGGGAGAGGACACACATAATATTTTTTAAAGAAAAAGTCATTCCCATGTTTTTTTCAAAGTAAAAATCCAAAAAATGGACCATTATCAAGCCTTAGATGATATAATATTGGCATATTGTCATAAAATAGAATTTATATAGGGTTTCAGGTCATTTTAATCATTATCTTTTTACTTTAATTCCTCAGTAAACCTATTTTTACCATAACCGTGATAAAATATTTTTACTATTTTCACTATTTTTTATTTCCAAAAATTAATTTAAAATTATTATATAATATAAATTATTGTTTTTAAATTTATGTAATCCATTTTACCAAATTCTATTCACATTTGTGGAGAATTTTAATTTAAAATTAAACTAATAGACGCAATGAAGGAATAATTTTTCAAATACATGTTTTTCAAGAATAAGATGGTTTTATAATAACTCTAAGACTAGTAATAATAATTATATGAAGAAAAATTATTATTTATAGATATATAATCAATTAATTTTATTTAATTTATTCCTCATTATGGGTTTTTTAACTAACAAAAATCAAAAAATAATATGTACTTTAAAAAAGTTTTCAAAAATATGTTTTTTAATACCAAAAATAAATTATACCAAAATTAAGTATAAAAATGATTTAAATATAATTATTTTGATTAAATATATATAGAGAATAATTTTTTTTCATTAAATAAAATTCCAATAATAATGGGACCATTAAACCTCATTACTTATTAATAATACATAATATTTTTAAAAAAATATTAATTTTTTGTATTCATTAAAAAATGAATATTTTATAAAAAATACCAATATTTAATCTTAAGTTAATTTAAATAATATAATATAAAAATTTTAAATTAATTTATTGAAATTAAAATTCTCTACTTTTGAAATTAATATTTTAAATAAAAAAATATAAGCAAAGTGTTTAATTATATTTATTTCCTTTTAGAATTAAAAATTAAAAATTATCTTTTAATAAATATAACAATCTAATTAATATATATTAATAGACAAGAAAATAATTTATTAAATCATTAACTAGTTACATTATTCTCCCCTTTTGAAATTTCATCCTATCATTTTTATTCTCTTATAAAAAATATGGGGATATCTTTCCTTTATAGCAATTTCTTATTAACATGTTACTTCTCTAACTATATAGAATTTTTCAAAAAACCTTAACCTATGAATCACCTTATTCATAAAAACATTATCTATATTTTCAAGAATATGAACAGGATATTCCTTATAAGAATGTTTCTTTTCCAACTGAACTGCTTTATAGAACAAAACATGAGATGAATCCAACACATATTTTCTTAATATTGAAACATGAAACACATTGTGTACCAAGGATAAACTCATAGGAAAATACACTTGGTAGGTAACACATCCTAAATTATTATTTATTTAATATAGGCTAATGAACAGAAGATTTTTTTTTATTTTTATCAAAACTCATAACACTTTTCCGTGGAGATACTTTTAAAAATACATGATCGCCTACCTTGAGAGAAAAATATTTCCTTTAGATATCCACATAACTTTCCAACCAAATATGAGGCACCCTAATATATTGTTGAATCAATTGAACATTCTTATCCATTTTCTTATACCAACTCTATTTCCATCAACTTCATTTTTCCTAATTCATTTTAATAAGTTGTTTTCTTACACCATATTATGTATAACACCTCAAAAGGTTTCATCTAAATACTGTAATGAAAAATATTAATATAAAAAACTCAACTGAAGAAAAATGATGTTCCCAACTTCCCTAGAAATCCAATAAACAACAGAGAATTATGTATGACAAAGTCTTAATCATTCTCTTATGTTTTTCATAATATTGGGGATGAAAATTGATACTAAAATTAAATTTAGTACCCAACAATTTTTGATGTCCATTAAAATAATTATATGTGATATTGGGATTACAGTATGATATAATGGATAGAGAAACTCCATATAATGTGACTATCTCTTTGAGAAAAATCGAGAAAGATGATATAAATACATTTTATATCAAATGGGGTAGAAACAATAAGATTTAGTTAATTGATTAAAAATAACTCAAATTTAATTATTTTCTAGAGATATCATTGGAAATCCGATGACAGAATCCATCGATATATTATTCCATTTCATCTCTAGAAATAGAAAATGATGAATCATCCCCTTTGGTAATTATCACTCTACTTTAACCTATTAAAAATTCACACATTTTATGGTAAAAGCATATATATCAATTTTCATTTCATCCTACAAAAAATATTCCTAATGGTTTTCATATATCACAGTGCTTCCATGATGAATGAAAAAAAGGAATTATAATCTTCACAAAAAAATTATCTCTTCAAATATGAATCACTAGGATCACATAATTTCTTTCATAAATAAAATATCTTCTTTTTCTATATTAAATTCATGAATATTTCACATCTTAAATAATTCTGAATTTTTCTATAAAACATGATCCTCGAACTAAGCATGCTTAATTATTTTTAATATAAGTAACTTTACTTACACCTGAAAAAAATAGAAGAGGTTATTGCATACAAAAATTCTTGGAAATTTTTGATTAAATAAAATAACGAAGTGTCATTTTCCAAATGTATCATTAATAATATAGAATTATAGTTATGACTCAAAGTATCAGCAATGATTTTTACTTTATAGGGTTATAATGAATCATGAAATCATAATTTTTTATCAGTTCCATCCATATTCTATACCTCATGGTTAGCTCCTTCAATGTTAATGTATACTTCAATGTTTTGTGATGAATATATATTTCACAAATTACTCTACATAAATGAGGCCTCTATATTTTTAAATGAAACCCCTTATAAGATAATTCCAGATCATGTGTCAAATAATTTAACTTGTGAGGTTTTAGTTGATGAAATGGATAAATAATTACATGATCATTTAACATTAGGAAACAACCAAGTACCTTCAATGAAGAATCACTATAGATGATAAATTCACCGTTTATGTAGAGTAGGTCCAAAATGAGAGAATACAATTATCTTGTTTTTAGTTCCTCAAAATAATCATCACATTATTTCATCTAGATGAATTTAAATCATTTTTTAGTTAACTTAGTCAATGAGATAGAAAATATAAAAAAACTTATCCAAAAACTACTAGTAGTAAACTGCTAAACCAATAAAACTATGAATCTCTATGATATTTTTGGGTCTTGTCCATTATTAAAAAACTTCAATTTTATCAAGGTCAACAATATTGTCATATTTATGAAAAATATGGCCATGGAAGGAAATTATTTTATTGAAAAATCACACTTACTATATTTATTATATAGTTTTATTTATTTTAATGTTTCAAAAACAATCCTTGGGTGTCTTTCATATTGTTCCTAAATATTATAATATAATAAATTATCATCTATAAACACAACCAAAAAAATATTCCAGAATTGAATAATCTTTCCATAAGGTCCATAAATTCATATGGTTCATTGATCAATCCAAAGGGAATAAATCTAAACTCATATTTCCTATATCTAGTATGAAATTCCTTCTTCATAAAATCTAACTACTTCAATTTCATTTGAAGGAACCCTAATCTGATATCAATTTTTAAAAATATTTATCTCCCAAGATCTGATCAAATAAATCCTCAACATTATAAAAATGATACTTTTTATTAATATTGATGTTATGAAAGTCTCTATAATAAATGCAATGTCTCGTTAAACCGTCATTATTTTTTTAACAAAATTTGGTTCACCCCATGGTCAAGTGGATATAAAAATGAAACATTTATCTAGACACATCATTAATTGAATAGTTTCTTTCTTTTCAATAATATGAGATAGGAAACTTTCACTGCCATCTCTAGTCAGTTTCTTATCTTTTTGGTATGTTATCAAAGGTATGAGGTCATTAAATAAAACTTTCTTTGCTCAATAAAATATCATACTATGATAAACTAAAATCCAATAAAAAAAATATAATAGCAAACTCTACTATGGGATATTAAACAAGATTTTAGAGTAATAACATCCCACTAATAATAATAGAAATATTCCTACAAATATTGGTTTCTTTAATAATTCCTCTCAGAGTTCTTTCCAAAATACCTATCTTCTTTTTATGTGGTAATATTCCAATTTTACTTGAAAATCTATCCGAAATGAAATAATATGAAGACCTAGTGTTAAATAGGGAATTGGAATTATTTGAATAAATAGGTAACATACCTATCCCCACATAATTTGATGGACCATCACAAACCATAGTAGTGGAAAATTATTTTCCCACACCCTTATATCTCTGATCATGATGATTATCCATCATGTGGAAATGACTTCCATCACACATTATCCCAATGACCCAACTAATTTCAATTGATTCATTTCAATATCAAATTTTCATTACCGGTCGAATCTATTTTTATCATTTCCAAAAATCCTCTTTAAAGAGAAGCGGGAAACCAAACATTCCAAAAAAAATGCGGCATTCAATTCAAATTACAACTTTCAAGAACCATTATCACCATCTTGATACCGTGAATATCCAGTAAATCCCCAACCGTGAGTCGCACACCAATCACATCGAACATCTTATCCTTTCACCTCCCAAGAATCACAATCATCCTCTTTCCATCCGAAATCCGAAAGATTAACAATGCAACATGAACCAGGAATCAAAAATCACAGATTATGCCAACAAAAAAACAAAAAATAGCACATGGACTTCACATAGGAACCAGAAAATCCCGAACAAGTCAAATCCTCACCATATCCAAATCTCATCGGAGGAGTCTTGCTGATGCCATCTTGAATGCACGAACCACAAAAATCATCCAAATCCAGAAATGAATGAGAAAACTAAAGTGAAAACACAACATCACCAGCAAGCCGAAAAAAAGGTCCTTCGCAACTGAGACCCATCGCCACCTACCAGGACACTCGAAGAGTCCATGACAAACCGCCCTACACACCACCAGAGTCAATATGACATCCCAGGTCGCTGAATTAGGAACCCGACTGTGAGCCATCACCGTGCCGACGAGGAGCCCTATCTAGAGAAGAGGGAATCGAGTGAAAAAGGCCAGCAACGGTTCTTTGAGACAGCCAAGCCGATGTACAACTCCATCGTGACAGGGGGATGATCATCATGAACTCACTAAGGATGAGAAAGAGCGTCGAGCCAGATTGAGGTGTAAGGAGGCGGCGGCGACGGGATGGAAACCCTAGAGTGGGGTGCCCCTTACGGGATCACTTTTCATTAACAATTTTCTCATTTTCCATTAAGTCACAAGTAATATGTCCAAACTTTCCACATTAGTAACAGTTACCTAATTTTTTAATACATGCTATATGAATATTTTTACCACACTTATCAAAATAGGATAACTTTATTTACGTAACTCTAGATTTATTTGATGGATACTTCCCAATTTTTTCACATACAATATTTTTGTTACTCTTATCATCGTGAGGAACATAAGTATTGGCAAACTCAATCTCAACATTCTCAGTAGAATGAGAACTTTTTTCATATATTTTAAATTCCCATGCAGAAAAAGATTTTTTTAAGATTGGTTTTAATCTTGAGTAAAATATATTAATTTTACTATCAATGTCCAAAACAATATTTTTTATGTACCTTTCCAGTCTTGAAAAATAATCTTCATATGAAGCGATAATATCTTCATATTATTTCCTTAATTCCATAAATTATTTCTTTATCTTGAGTCAAAAAAAACATAGGTAAATATTTCTAGAAGAAGATATTATTATCAATTTTCCATTCGATGACATCAAGATTATATTTATCTCAGGTACTCTTAAATGATAACTACAGTTTATTTTCTTCACCTTCAAAATAATAAATATAAATTTTTTACTTTTGGTGTTTTAAACAACCCATTACATCAAAAATATTTTCTGGATCATTCATCCATCCATTTGATAAAACTGGTTATAAAGATCCATTGAATTCTAGAGTATGTTTTCTCATAAAATGATTCACTATAGACATGTTCCCTTATGTTACTTTAGGATTATATCTAGAATTGATTCCACCACCATTTATATCTTGCATCAACTGAGCTATCATAAAAAAACTATAAATTTACAATTCCAACTGCTCTAGGTTTCCAATTTAGATGGACATTTTCCTCCTAGGGACTTACAACTACAAATTACCTATTTCTTTTGTGGAAAACCATTCTGAACAAAAAAAATTAGTTGAAGTGATATGGTAATACTAATATTTTATATCATTTTAACATAAATATACTTATAATATTTAAAGGTTATTCTAATATCATTACATTAACCCCTAAATTTATATAAACCTCCCTTTGATAGAATCTATAAGGAACCATCATTATATATTCTTGAGTTTTAAGTCAAGAATTAAATATCTTATTTTTATTACCTTTTAGTGTGTAGAGTTTTTGATATTTTGGTCATAACTCAAACATATCAAAACCATTTATTAAAAAGTAGACACTTCTGTCTAGTATCCATTTTTCCCATAATAAAAATTTTATATAATAAAACATATTTATTTTCATGAAAAATCTATATGATATTAAACTTTACTTTTAATTTTACTTTACCATTCCTTAAACCCTATGAAAATAAATTTAAAAACAGGGGATGGACCTAAAATCTCAATAAGGGACATAAAAATAAAAAATTAGTTAGTCTATAAAAAATAAAAACCCATGAAAAATAACCTATAAAGATTATAATTATTATTTTAAAAAAGATAATTTATATTATCTTTTGAAAAGAAATTATTTTGAATAAAAGTCATTAGAAATCATATAAAAGTCATATAGTCATGTTGGGATATCATCTCATAGAATACTTACATAACCCTTACAAATAAGAATAACCATATGGTGAACTAGAAATATAATTTTACATAGAACATAACCATTACCTAATGAATTTATGAACTATTTTGGTGCACCCATCATTAATCAATAATGGGTTCACCTGACACTATATAGGTTCACCCATCATATAAGCAATATTAGGCTCACCCATTAAATATAATGGGGATCATCATATTATATAAACAACGTCCAATGACTATATCTTGAATAAAAAATAAACTTGAATCTTATCATCATAAAACCATTTAAAAATTCTTTTAAACTAGTATGAAGAAACCTTTCACATATCAAAACACCCTTTTCTTTTAAAAACCCATTTTCAATACCAGAATACCCTAAAATGAGAAATAGAGTTTTTATTTAACTAATACATTAGTTATTTTAAAGGAATAAAAAATTTTAATAGTAGTTATGGCAGTGGTAAAATTAGTTTTTCCATATATTATATTATATTAGGTTCTTTGGGGTACAATTACATTCCATTTTTTTTGAATATGTTAAAATAGAACATTCCCATTTTATTTTTGTCAAAATATTTTCTAAACAACATGTAAAAAGATTAATTTTGATTTTTTTTGAAATAATGTCTAATAAGACATAAAATGTTTCTATTTAATATTTTATCTAGTTATAAAAAATCTATAAAATTGTTTTAAAAATATTTACATGGAGGAAATGTATTTGGAAAATAAATATTTAATAGAATTTATTTTAAAGAAATACCCTTTTTTAAAACTATAAAAGGTTCCTTTTTAAAAAACATTATGGAGAAATTTAAATATGCTAAAAGAATTCCTTTATAATACTTTGATGATTAAATAATAATTTTCTCAAAATATTTATATGAATATGGACATGGAAGAGAAAAATTTATAAAAAATGATTAAAACATTTAAAATGTGGTTTTAGATTAATGTGACCATTACCTTGAGTCCAAATAGTATATTACATTATTTGTATTCCAAAATAACAAACTTATGTTAATTATTTAATTTTATAATAAAATTTATCATGTTTATTATTACTTTTACTTTATCTCATACCATGTTATATGAAATTATTTAACATTTTAAGTTCACTTTGGTTTTTTTACAGCATTCGTCTTATTTCTCAAAACTGATTTTGATAGGTTGACTATGGTAAAAGTGGAAATTATTCCATTATTTAAATAATAATAATCTTGTTATAATTATAATATTTTTACATCAATAAAAATTTTAAAATCAATCATCAATGATGGTTATGGAACATGAGCCTCAGCTTAGTTGGTAAGGACTCTTAAGTGCATCCAGGAAACCTGAGATCAAATCTATGCGGAGGCATAATTTCCGAGGGTATTGTAGCAGTATTGTAGAGATATTGTAGTAGTATTGTAGTAGTACTGTAGTAGGTACTATTTGGAACTGTAGTATCTAGGAAGTTTCCCTCGTTTGGTCCTTCGGGCCACTGATTTGGTCCCCGCATCCTTTAAGGCCTACGGGCCACCCAAGCCTTTGGGCCAGAAAGGCCTTCAGGACACCTCAAGCCCTTTGGGTCACCTTAAGTTCAGATGAAAACCAGACAACCTACAAGGAACAAGCTCTATAGGAGGATGATCACAGAGCTTCCACCATAGCAGAAGCGACACGAATTACAATAAAGATAGGGTATGTCACCTGCCATCGGGACAAGCATGTGAATGCACGAGATATCCTAGAAGAAAATCCATGCGAAGGTGGAGAGCTGATTTCATGATAAAGATGCAAGGGAAGAGTAGTTCCAAGTAGTTAATATGGGTTGTATGTAATGTTTGAAGCCTATAGGCAATGAATTCCTCTAAGGCCTATGGGCCATGTAATTCTTACACCTACGGGCCTTGTAAGGGTGCCACCTCACCCCTTGAATGGTGGATTATCATAATAAATAAAAAAATAAATGCCATAGGCCCCTTGGATGGAATGATGGTTATGAAAAATAACATATGTTATGATCATGGAGACAGTAGAGCATACATATGCATGAATAATGTTTACATTTTTCAGTGATCATTATAGAAAGAATGTAAATAATATTTTATCATTAAAAAATTATTATAATATCATAAAAAATATTATTTCAAAAAATATACTAATATATATCATCCATTTGATGTGGTTATGTATTTAATAATAATATCACTTCATAGAGGTAGTAGTCCACACATACACATGAAGGATGTTATCATTTTTCAATGAGTGGGAATTTAGGAAATGATAATTGTATTTCATGCATATATTTTAGAATGTTTTATGTTTTTTTTGTATTTAAATGAATATTATTTACAATTTTGGAATGATTTGACTTGTTTTTTTATTGATGGTAGGATTCAATGAATGTTTTAAAAAGGAAGGAAAACTGGATAAAATATGAGCATAAAGATACTTCGTGACACATCACTTAGATCATGGCGCAACACCTATTTTTTAAGGAAGAAAAAAGATAGAAATTCTAAAGTAGAATGATTTCACGTCATGTAATTCAATTATAATTTTTGACTCATTATCTTCATAAGACAATTCATAATGAGATTTCACACTGTGAAGAGAAGTTATATGTCTTGAGTCCTAGTTACACATTATGAATGGAGTCAAATTTCAAACGATATTCACACAAGATTCACACACAAAAAACCAAGTCAGATCTGGATTATACAATGTAAAATTACATTACACTTAATGTTTGGGTCAACACATTGAAAAATAATAAAGATGTCGCGGCTGGGGATTTTGATAAAGAATCCTATAAATACATGCTTTGGCTACCCTTCCAAGATACTCTGGACTAGAGAAAGTAGTGAGACACCAAAAGAAGGCTACCAAATAATGGAGTGATAATTCGGGGTCCCATATAACTAAATTTCTTTTTCTCCTTTCTTCTTCGGGTGATGATACCGCTCGTTCTCATCATGCCTAGCATGAACGAGAAGTTTCGGGTGATATGATTATAGTGGGATGGGATGCTTAGGGAGTAATTCCATTTTATTATTCATTTTATGGATTACTGCAAACTATTTATTCAATTAAAATTCATATTATTTTCAAAATTGCTTGACCATTTCTGCATTATGAGGATTATTATTTTGTTACATCAATTAATCACAGTAGTTTGTGTATGACCATAATGCAACCTCGGTTGGTTATGTTTAAAAAAGGTTTAGGGTCACCTAGATTTTCATTTTCACTACGTCGATGACCCTTCCAAAGGTACAACCACATTATTAGGGTGGGATAAAAATACCAAGTATCCTATCAAAACTAAATCTGACACCAAACCTAAATAACCCATTATCAATTGAATCCCTAGCACATGACCTTGAAAATCACTGAACCTGGCATGTCTCCCATCTTGATTTCAACCAAGTAAGTACTATTGTCTTTTTACATTCCTTCAAACCAATCATATAATTAATTTTTTAAAATCATAAATAATTTGGAACATATGAATCTTTCTCTATGGGTTCTACACTTAGAAATTCTAGGTATATTTTTTTAGGTCGTCAGAGTATTAATAAATAATTAAATTTGTTCAGCCCCACAAGAAATTAACAATGCCCTACGAGTTGTCAAGAAAAAAATGATATATTATCATTTAATATTGAAAAATATTTCATAAATATCATATATAAACATTAATAACATCATAATAACTAGTCGTGAGTGTTGATGATGAAAATTATATTAAATCGGGTTGTGAGGTGGTAGTCTACCATGAACATAAAGGATGGTTCAATTTCCTATTTTATGTAAGTGGATATGGATTTAGGTTTTTAAATTAACACAATATAATATAAATATATGGTATATTCTTGTGTCAATATATAATTATGGTTTAATAATATTAGAAGGAGGTGAAAGAAGAATCAATATAAAAATTCTGGGTTATGAACGATACCTCTTCTTCAGACAGCATCCTTAGGATTAACCTAGTGAATTACAAGACTGACTTTATGATCAAAACATTTCCCATAAAATATGTGGAGATAATTAAGGATGTTATTTTGGTATGTCATGTCTGTATAAAAAAGGCTTTTATGTTATTAAGAGGATGGGATAGAGTGTGTCCTTTTATAAGTGGGGGAGTGGAAAAACTTCGGTTTTTTGAAAACAAAAAGTTGTACCCACATTATTCACATGGAAAAATGATCAAAAATGGAACATTATAGATACATTTATAAGATATAAATGTATCCATATTATATAATTTATACAAGTTGTTTTTTCATTTTAACCCTTATCATTTTAGTTTAACCCTTGGTAAAACCATTTTTACCATAGCTGTGGTAAAATATTTTTAATGTTTTCACAATTAATTATGAAAAAAATTAAAATGAACATATTATATAATATAAATTATCCTCATAACAAATATTTAACCCATTTTTTAAAATAAAATTCATATAAGTGGTATACTTTCATTTAAAATTAAACCTACAGACGTGATGAAAAATCTATTTTTCAAAAAACGTGTTCCCCAAGCATAAGATGATTTTATATTAACGTTATGAATAGAAATAATAATTATATGAATTAAAATTCATTTGTAATGATATATTATATATAAATTTCATTTAAAACATTCCTTATTTGGGGTTTTTTTAATTATATAAAGGGAGAAACATTATTCACTTAAAAAAAGATTTTATAAAAATGCATTTTTAAACTCTAAAATAAACTTATACTAAAATATATTATAAGGATGATTCAAATTTTATTATTTATATTAAACACAAATAAATAATATTTATATTACTATAAATAAAATTAAAATAATAATATTACTTGTATGTTACTTAATTTATCAAAAATAAATGATAGTTTTACCAAAATTATTATTTTTCACTACTACCTGAAAAGAAATATTTTCCAAAAAGATCAAAAAATCATCCTAAATTAATTTGGATATTTTTTATTTTAAAAAAAATAAATTCAAATTTTAATATTCAAATTATATAATTTATAAATTAAAATTTTAAATAAAAACATATAAGAAAATAGATAGATTAAAATTATTTCCTTTTATATTGAAAAAATTACTTGATTTTTTTATAATGTATATAAGTATATAGATAATAAATATTAATAAACAACAAAAAATTTTATTCTATCATTAATATGGTTTGTATAGTTGATATTTTTGTGAAAATTTAAATTTACTCTTTTATGAGTACTATAATTTGAGGACATTATTATTATGTGAAAATTTTTAAAAAAATTATGAAACATTTTATTCAATAAATATTTAATTTCATAAATTGAGAAATTAATTTAGAAATAATATTTTGAATTTAAAAAAATTATACTTGTTATTTTGGAAATAAAAAATGGATTTTTATGATAAAATTTATTTTGTTGATTCAATTTATTAAATGAATTTGTTATATGGTTAATTTACAATTTATAATTTTTTAAAAATCACCAAAAACTAATTAAACTATTAGTAAGATATTAAATTAGTAAATATTTCTTACACCAACAAGTGGTTGGATAATTTAATAAGTAAACCCATTATTTTAACCCTTAAAACCACCCATCCACTTGTATAAATAGACACCATTTCTCTAAATCTTCTATACTAGAAACCCATTTGCATTGAATTTTCTCTCCTCTACCTCTTTTAATCCTTTTCAAGGTGTTCCTAGGCCTCTGAGGAGTATCTATTTATCTTTAAGTATCTTCCTCTTAAAGAAAGGGTTATTTTCCTCAACTTTTTCAATTTATGTGCTTCTTTTATATACACCATTTCATTCTCAATTGATTATATTTTCAAGTGTTTATAAACACCCCTATTATTGTGAATATTTTTTGGCAATACAGATTTTAAAATAATAATTATATTGATTTATCATTTATTTTGATTCCCACAGACACCCTTAGCTATTTTAATAATGAAGTTACTTTAAGTGAATTTTAGGGTTATTTTCATTGGAAAATTTATTTCATTTTCTCTAGAAATATGTATGTAATTCGGGTTGAATTTTTATTGTTTATTATTTTTATAAGTTTTAAGAAGGTTTAGAATCACTGTTTATGTCCCTATTTTTTAAAAAAATGTTAGGTTTGGGAATCTAAATTTTGATAAGCAATGCTAGTTTTTCATATTATATTTTCATTAATTATTTGGATTGGGAACTAAACTTTTATAAAGGTCCCTACATTTTAGGATAAAACATATGTTTAGTTTACCCAACATTTGGAATCAACAGTGCATTGTATACCATGCATTTGTATATTTCATTCATAGAGATATACCTATATTGAAATAGTCATCTGTGGAACATGAATTTGAGATATTTTACAATATTTTAGGAATGGTTTTTTTGGAGTAAATATTTTATTAAATAATGTTTAAATATTGATCAAATATTCCTTTATAATAAATTAAATCATTCTTATTTCTAAGAAAATTTAATATTTCAATTAAGTGTTTAAATTCAAATCCCAAACATGCTATATGATTTTAATATCATTACTTATTTTAAAATATTGTCATATCTTCTTGACCATGAGAAAATAATATTTCTTATTTATTCTCAATGGGTTTCTTTGAAAATTGTGTGCATATACATAGTATAGAGAGATCATGAATAAACAGAGAATCATAAAATCAAATCTATTTTAAAACATATTTGTTCCCCTGATTTTCTAAAAGATAAACCTATTTATTATTTTTTTGAGATATTCTAGTAATAATATTTGTTTTTTTTTGTATCTATCTACTATTAATATTATACAATTCACTAAAACATTTCTCAAGAATACACATTAGAGACATATATGCTTTAATCTACTGTTGTGTAATTGTCCTACTAATAAGAAGTTTAACTTGTTGGTGATTTGGTTTCCTATAATTTCCTCTATAAACCCCTATTTTCTTGAAAAAGACTATATAGTAAATTCTATCTAATATTCATATAAATGCATATTCATTTTTTAGTTTTCGAAGAAACAATGATTTAATCCTTTTATTCAATAATTAACTTATCTTTTCTATTGAAGTGACAACTTCTGTAGTACCCCCAGTTTTTGGTATGTAACCCTTAATTAATGATTTTAATTGTTATAAAGTTTAAGGGTGGTGCTTGGGAGAGTTGAGAGAACATTGGAGGTGTTTTGGGGTAAATTGGAAGTCACATGAGGGGTGCATGATTTGTCTTACCGTCTGGCCAAACATGAGTAATAGGCACTTTTGAGGGAGTGGATCTTGCACGGTTGGAGCACAGTTTGGGAGACCATGTGAGGAGGCCATGAGGGGTCTTCTGATGCAGTGGATAATTCATGGTTAGAACATGGTTTGTCTAACTGTGCGGGCACTTAAGTGAGATCCTAAAAAAGTGGATCTCACACGTTTTTGCCTCTAAATGGCTCATTTTTTCCTTCTAGGCATTAATAACTTGGGATTACTCTCCCTTGAAGGTAGTAGAACCTCTCCCAAGCATTTTGGAGGTGATATAAAGGCTTTCCATGGAGAATCAAAGCCGAATTCTTGAGGTATGTGATTGTTCTTAATTTTTCTTGATCGGTTTCTTAGATCTACTTAAACCTACTTCTTCTATCCTCTAGGTTTCTTAGATCTACACCCATTATGGGTATATATAAGAATATGGATACCAAATATGATGCTATTTTTTCTTGTACTTTCTAGGATAAGAGATCTATCATGGGTTCCTGGACAATCGACCCAGTTTTCTTGAGCATTCTTCATTCATTGTGGTTTTTGTCAAAATCATTATGGTAAGAGGATTCACTCTCAAATCCTCTAGCTATAATTTATTGGATTATTTCAAATTGGTTTATTTTAATTGTTTTTATTGTGAAAAGATTGGGAGAAATTTTCTTTAGTGATGATTTATGGATTTAGTGAAATTTTGAAATTTTGGTGAATTGTTTTGCAATGTAATTAGGCCTATTAAATTTAAAAAGATGATTTTAAATTATTGATTTGCTGGAGTTGTTAAATGGATTGATGAAATTTTGGTTTTCAATAAAAAGGTTGTTTTATTGATATTATTTGGTATTGAAATGACTTTTATGGAAATTTTTTTAATAAAGATGGTTTTTTATTCAAAAGTTGTTTTGGCATGATCCTTGGACATATTGGTGTGAGTTCATTTTGCATTTACAGGGCTTGGTTGAAATATGACCTTGTGCTCAGTGCCAAAGGTTAAATTTCACAAGGGATATAAATTTCATATTACATATATGTGGATTTGTTGAAATATGACCTTGTTCTCGTTGCCAAAGGGTTAAGGGAACATGGGAAACAATTACATAGTGATGACTTGGTAAATCGACGAGAAACCACTCATGAGTATGGAACTGTCATAACGTAGCATGCATTGTTGGTTGCATGGGTTCAGGGGATGGTTGGGTATGTCAAAAAGGTGATATTGTGAAGTGGTTTTAAATCTTGCTTATTTATTTTTCTAGAAACATAACTTGCTGGAAAATTGCTTTCGATTTCACTTATATGCTTTTGGTTATAAATGGTTTTGGGAAAATTTCTTATATCTTATTATAAACTATTTTGAGAAAATGTTTTATATAATAAGATCAATATAAATTTTTTTAACTCTTCTGTCATAGTGGCGTGAGTATGGAAGTCATTGGGGAAAAACTATTGAGTTTTATACTCATCCTTACTTTGGAACTATGATGCTTTTACAGATGTTATCTTTCAGGACAGGGGAAAAGGTAATGTTTCCCACATTTTTATCACTACCTCATGATGTTTGGGATGTATAAATATTATGGACCTTGGAGCTTGTGGATCATGGATTCGTCTAGTCTTTTTAGAGTCTTGTGTCATTTATACATTGTATACTTTGATACTTGGTTATTTTCCTGTTGGCGTATACTTTGATGTGGTTTTGAGGTACATGAAGTTGATGAGTTATCTTTCATTCTTTCATGCATCATATAGTGAATGTTCGGTTATGGTTGGTTGGTTTATTAGTTTATTTCTTAAAGGGTAAATTGTCCCCCACTTGTATTTTAAACCCTTCTGCATCTATTTCCATCCATTGTTATCTTGGGGATGTCGCTTAAAGCCTATTAATGACTTGTTGTGCTCTCAAGCTATTGAGAATTGGTGGGTCATTACAATTAGTATCAGTTTGGTCCTTCCCTTATGGTAAAAATCATTAGTGTTATTAGTCTTGGAGATGGAATTCATTTTCTTCTATTCCTTGGGATGGAATAATAGACAGGAGTAGGATTTTCAGAACTTTAAATGTATAGAATAAAATTATTTAGCTAACCTGTGTTTACTGAACTTCATGTTACCAGGGTGTTGGGTACATAAGTGTATTAGATACACTTCTATAATGTTAGAAATCTCATTATCATGGGTTTATCCAATGAGATGAGCTTGAAATGCATTGTAGAAGAATGAATTCACACTAGGATTTCATATGTCATTGTGAGAAATGATTTATGATTTTTTAAAAAGATGTATATTTATGAAAAATACAGAATTGTTTTTCAAATGAACAATTTTTAAAACAAGATATTTTGTGTGTTCGTAAAATGGTTTGATTTTCAAAAATCATGTTGAGTGTTTTAAAAAATGGTTGAACATGGAAAAAGGATGTTTTGAAAACAATTTTGTGATAGTTGACGTGATAGAATTTTAAATGCTAAGCCATCAGTTTATAGAGAGTGAGAATGAAAGAGTTTGTTGTTGGTTTAGAAAATGGCACCCGGTAGGCATCGTCGAAACCAACTCGAAGAAGCTATAGAGAATGTGGTTTCACCTGAACCACGGGTGAACCAAGAGATGGTTTAGAGCATTGTCCAAGATTCTCAAGCTGTGGATACGGGGAACTAGAGGATGAACCAAGGCATGTGGATCATACCATCCAGTTCATGAAGCTAAATCCACCAAACATTCAAGTGATACTAAACCTGAGAAGGAGGAGGTGTGGCTAAGTAAGATGAATCATATCTTCAATGACATCAATACACCATCAGAGCTCAAGGTTAAGCTGGAGACGTATATTCTCAAGGATCTTGCACTCCTATGGTGGCATTTAGCGGTGTAGGATAAATTTGATGAGGGCCTTACATGGGATAATTTTGTGTAATTGTTCAACAAATAATTCTATTCTCATATGTTCAAGATCTAGAAAATGATGAACTTTTTCATCATAAAATAATAGAGCCTCTCTGTCATAGTGTATGCAGCGAAATTCATGAATTTAGTCCATTTTACACCAGAGGTTGTAGAAAGTGCATCCTTAAAGGCACACATCTTCAAATCAGGGCTAAAAAGGAGATTCAATCAAAGATTGTGGTGCTCTATATTATAGATTATACAGATATGGTGGAAAGAGAATATATGGTTGAACGTGATATCTCAGGATTGATAGGAGGAATTATGATACCTACATGTAATGGAGGGAACTCAACTATTGGGATCAAATGGAAAATGGAAACCTATTTCCATGGTGGAAGTGGAAATTAGAATCAGATGGTGGGATCAGTGAACATTCCTCCACGACCCTAGTGAGAAGCTAGTTGCTTTCAATGTGGATCACTTGACTGCATAGATAGAGAGTGTATGGAACAACTAAGATCATTCCATAACTGCAAGAAGATGGGAAACCTTTAGAGATATTATCGCAATGCTCCAAGGTTAGGTGCTCGAGACACTTCTTAGGTGTCGCAAGCATTGTATGCTTCGATAAGACGAGGAAAGAAGAATCAGTCTTGTAAATAGAGTAGAGCTAGCCATGGTGATTCTATAAATACCATGACTTCTAAACTAGGGAAATCTCATTAAGGAAACAAGGAGAAAAGTGCAGTGATAAAGTAATTGTATAGAGCTAAGCAGATGATTATTGATGATCAGGTTGGACTATCTATGTAGACAGGTATAATTTTTTTGAATTCTACCCTTGTGCAAGTTCTCTTCGATACTAGTTCATCACGTTCTTTCATTGATTCTTGTATTTTTGACATGCTAATTTTAATGTCGGAAATGATGCCTTATGTATTAAAATTGAAAACTTCTCTTGGTGAAAGATAATTTCAAGCATTTGTGTGTAGAGAATGTGCTATAACTGTTGATGGAGATGAATTGAAATGGGACTTATCGATGTTGGACATGGAGGTTTATGATATAATCCTGAGTATAGATTGGTTGACAATGTTCATGGATCACATCAACTGTTATAAGAGAGTACTTAGTTTCACGACTGAGGATGACATTGATCATCTCTTAAGAGGAGAGAGGATGGTAAAGAAAGAGAAAAATAGCTTGTTTGCACCAACAGTGGGAAAAATCTCTTATCAATTGGTAGTGTTGACTTTGGAATCAAAGGAAGATATTGAGGAAAATAGTTTTCCAACTATTTTGGATCAATTTCTAGATGTATTCCCCAATAACATCTTATTGTTACTACCTCTAAGGGACGTGGATTTTATGATTGATCTCATTGTAGGGACCAGTCCTATTTCCCTTCCATCTTATAAGATATCACCAATAGATTTAATGGAATTGAAAGTGCAGTTGGAGGAGCTGGAAAGAAAGGGTTTCATTCATCCAAGTACATCTCCATGGGCGTCACCGGTTTTGTTAATGAAGAAAGCAGATGGAACTCTTCAGTTGTGTGTTGACTATCTTATACCTAACTAAATATGATAATAAATCAATATCCACTTCCATGAATTGATGATCTATTCGATCATTTAAGGGGAGATCTGTGGTTCTCAAAACATGACTTGTGATCAGAATATCACTAGTTACGAGTTCGGAAGGAGGATATTCTGAAGAAAGATTTCTGAAGCAGACATGGACACAACAAATATGTATTCATACCTTTCAGTCAAACGAATAAACCAGCGGTCTTCATGGCTTTGATGAATTGGATATTTCTAATATATCTAGATTCTTTTTTTTGGTGTTTGGGGATGACATATTAGTGTATTAAAAGACAAGGGTTGACCATGAGGATCATTTGGAAACAGTGTTACAAATCTTGAGAGATCGCCATTTGTATACCAAATTATCATAGTGTGATTTTTGGATATAGGAAGTACATTTTCATGGCCATTTCATTTCTAAAAAAGGAGTTTCTATTGATCCTAAAAAGCTAGAAGATGTTATCTCGTGGAAGCCACTAAATAATTTCTTTGAGATACAATGATTTCTTAGTTTATATGGTTACTACCAATGCTTTGTGCAATATTTCTCATGACCATCTTTTCCAATGACTACTCTGAAAAATAAGAATGATCCATTCCAATTGACAGATGAATTCCAAAAGTCTTTCCAGGAGTTGAAATATCATCTTACATCATCACCTATCGTAATTTTTCCAGAATCAAGATAGGGTTATATGGTGTATTGTGATGCTTCAAGATCAGGTTTGGGTTGTGTTCTCATGCAAGGAGGCTATATATTTTCTTATGGTTCAAGGAAGTTAAGAATTCATGAGAAGAACTACCCAACACATGATTTGGAGTTAGCTGTAGTGGTCCAATCCTTGAAAACATGGATACACTATCTTTTTGGTGAAAAATTCACTGTGTTTATGGACCACAAGATCCTGAAACACGTTTTCTCACATTGAGATTTGAATCTGAGAAAAAGGATATGGTTGGAGTATATCAAGATGTTTGACTCTGACTCGATATATACACCAGGAAAAGGGAATTCAGTGGTAGATGCATTGAGTAGAAAATTATATGCTCACTTGGAAAAAGTAGCTTCTGATGAATGGAATTTGATGTCGGCCCTAGCCAACATGCACATGGAATGTGAAGACCAAGGTGATGTTGTGGTTTTTTTCAGCTACTATTGTTCTTGATTTGGTAACAATGGTCAAAGAGGCACAAACCTCTGATGTATAATGTCTGGTTATGAGTTAAAAACTCAATGGAGGGGATACCATTGAGGGAAGAAAAATTAGTGTGAGTTCATTTTTGTGCTTTAGAGATCAGATAGTTGTACCTATATCTTTTCAGGAACAACTCCTTCATGCTTACCACCATTCAATATGGGTTGTACAACCAGGTACACAAAAGATGTATAAGGCATTGAAGGCACAGTTTTGGTGGAGTGGCATGAAAAGAAAGGTGTCTAAGTTCATATTGCAGTTATTAACTTGTCAGTAGATTAAAGTAGAGCATCAGAGACCAGTGGGAATGTTATAGTATTTACCTATCCTAGTGTGTAAATTAGATCTAATAGTGATGGATTTTTTTATAGGTCTTCCAAGAACTGTTCGGAAATATGATTCCATATGGGTAATAGTGGATCTTCTTACCAAGTCGTCCCATTTCATCCCTATTCATGAAAAGAATACGGTAACGGATCTATAAAAAATATACATCTGAGAAGTGGTAAAGAGGCATGGAGTACCAGTTTCAATAGTCTCAGAAAGAGATATGAGTTTCACATCTTGTTTACGAAAATCCTTACCGCAAGCTCTTGGAACTCAGTTGACTATGAGCATGGCGTATCATCCTCAAATGGATGGAAAATCCAAGAAGATGATACAAACATTGGAAGACATGTTTTGGGGCTAGTTTAATGGTTTTTTGTGGCACATGGGAGGATCATATACCCTTGGTGAATTTATCATACGATAAAATCTATCAGACCTTGATACATATGGCTCCATTTGAAGCATTTTATGGGCGTCCTTTTCGTTCTCCATTATGCTGGGTGGAAACAAGAGAAACTTCACTAGTTGGGCTGAGCTTGCCCATCAAACAATGGATAAGATTCATTTGATCAGAAATGGGATAGAGACTGCTTAGAGTTGTCATAAATCTTATGAAGATCACCATAGAAGATTGTTGTCATTCGGTGTGGGTGATCATGTCTTCTTGAGGATATCTCCAAGGCTTATACATCCTCATTTCAAGAAGCAAGGAAAGTTATCTCCAAGATACATTGTCCCTTTCATGATACTGGAATGGTTCGACGAGGTGGCATATTGGTTATCATTACTTTCATGGTTCAGTTCGGTGCATAATGTGTTCCATGTATCTCAGTTGAAAAAGTATCAACCTAATTCTGACCATGTTATCAGATGGTATCATGTTGACCTAGATCCAAATGCTTCATTGATACATATCCTAGTACTGATTGTGGATATGTGGAGAAAATCATTGGTCTAGTGCAGTTTTTATGGTAGCATTGTCAAATTCAGGAAGAGACTTGGGAACGTGAGAAGGAAATGAAAGAGCAGTGGTCAGAACTCTTTTAGTTGGTCGAGGGTTTTTTACTTTATAAGGAAAGAAAGACCAATGGTGTGGAGAATATAGTACCCTCAATTTCTGGAATGTAACCATTACATTATGATTTTCATTTTTATAAAGTTTAAGGGTGATGGTTGGGAGATTTGGGAGAACTTTGGAGGTGTTTTGGTGTAAATTGGAAGTCGCGCGGGAGATGCACGATTTTTCTAATAAGGCGGCCAAACCATGCATAGTAGGAACATTTGAGGTAGTGGTTCCTGCATGGTTAGAGCATGGTTTATGCGAACATGTGATTAGGCCATGTTAGGTTCTACCGAGGTAGTGTCTAATTCATGGTTAGCGCACGGTTTTTCTAATCATGCGTTCTAACCATGCAGGCACAATAGTGAGATCCTAAAAAAGTGGATCTCACATGTTTTTTCCTATAAATGGATTGTTTTTTCTACTAACAAGAAATAATTCGGGATTACTCTCCCTTGAAGTTATGAGAAAATCTCCCAAGCATTTTGCAGATGATATTAAGGCTTCCATTGGTGAATTAAAGCCATATTCTTGAGGTATGTGATCATTATTCATCGTTCATGGTCGATTTCATAGATATACTTAGATATACATCTCCTTTTCTCTCAGTTTCTTATATCTATGCCTTTTATGGTTATATCTAAGTGTTGGGATGAAAAAAAATTATGAGATTTGGTCTTGTTATTGCTACCAAAAGAGATCTAAGGTGGGTTCCTAGAGAATCGACCTGGTTTTCTTTAGCATTCTTCGTTCGTGGTGGTTTTCATCACAACCTTTGAGGTATGAGGATTAACTCTCAAATCCTCTTCCTAGAATTTATTTGATTAATTAATTTTTTTTATTTTAATGGGATTGATTGTGAAAAGCATGGAATAAATCTTCTCTAGTGATGATTTATTACTTTAATTAAATTGTGAAATCTTGGTGAATTGTTGTGCAAAGTGATTAGGCCTCTTTAATTTGAAATGATGATTTTAAATTACTGATTCGCTAGAGTTGTTAAATGGATTGATGAAATTATGGTTTTCAATAAAAAGGATGTTTTATTGAAATGATTTGGTATTGAAATGATTTTGATGGAATTATTTTTCAATAAAAAGGTGTTTTTATTGAAAAGGGGTTTTGGCATGATCCTTGGACATATTAGTGTGAGTTCATATTACATTTCTAGGGATTGGTTAAAATATGAACTTGTGCTTAGTTCCAAAGGTTAAATGGAACACGGGATATAAAGTTCATATTGAATATACAGGGCTTGGTTGAAATATGACATTGTGCTTGGTGCCAAAGGGTTAATGGCATATGGGAAAAAATTACCTTGTGATGACTTGGTAGATTGACGAGAAATCACTCATGAGTATGGAACTGCCATAACATAGAATTCATTTTTGGTTTCATGGGTTCATGGGATGGTTGGGTATGACAAAAAAGGGGATATTATGAAATTCTTTTAAATATTTTTTAGTTATTTTTCTGGAAAAATAACATACGGTAAAATTGTTTTTTATTTCATTATATGCTTTTGGTTATAAATGGTTTTGGGTAATTTTATTATATCGTGTTATAAACTATTTTGAGAAAAAAATTATATAAACTTTTCATTGTAAATGTTTTTAATTCTTCTATCCAAGTGGCATGAGTATAGAAGTCATTGTGGGAAACCTGATGAGTTTTATACTCACCCATTCATTGGAAATTTGGTGCTTTTGCAGATATTATGTTCTATGATAGGGGAAAAGGTAACGTTTCCCACATTTTTAGCACTACCTCATGATGTTTGGTCTGTTTAGAGATTATGGAGCTTGGAGCTTTTGGATCATGGAGTTTTGTTGTCTTTTAAGAGTCTTGTTTCATTTATCCACTATGTACTTTGATACTTGGTTATTTTTTCTATTTTTGCATGCTTTGATGTGGTTTTGAGGTACATGAAGTTGATGAGTTATGTTTCATTTGTTAATGAATCTTATAGTGAATGTTTGGTTATGTTTTTTTGTTTTATTGGTTTATTTATTAAAGGTTAAATCATACCCTACTTGTATTTGAAACCCTTCGGCATTTATTTCTGCAATTTGGCTTCTTGGGGATGTCACTTAAGGCCTAGTAATGACTCGTTGTACTCTCAAAACAATGATATTTGGTAGGTTATTACAGCTTCTCACACAAAACTATGGTTATCATAGTTCTTTTAAAAGGACTATAGGGCCCAATAAAAGCCTTATTGTAAGGTCTCAACTGTATGCACTCAGTTTTAGTGGTCCACAATAAAAAGGAAATTTATATTGAAAATCACCAAGTTTATAGTGAGAGTGCTGAGGAAGTGGACTATGGTATATTTTTATCCCAACCCACTATAAAAAAATTATTCATTTTTCATTATTTTTTATTTAATATACTTGAATAGAGTAGAACTAAATCACATTCCAAATCAAAAAATGGTATTAATTTTAAATTATCCAATTGGTTTTAAAAAAGAAACAATTCACCTCCCTCTTGTGTCTTTATCATTATTCTGAAAAACAATTGGTATCAAAGGAGTTATATTTGAATAGTCATACTAAAGCTCAATATTTTTTGAGTTTAATATCTCTATGAAGAAAATATTTGTATGACTAAACTCAAAGAGGGAATTACAATTATAAGAGAACCATTTCTAAATGGAGAAATCTATGGTTGTTTTAAAATATGTATAACTACCTACTTGAAGAACCTTGGATCCAAAGTTTAAATAAAGGTTTTAAAACCTTAAAAAACCTTAAATAATAAAGAAAACGTGGGATTCTATGAGGGAAGAGGATTTTTTTTATATTCGAAAGATATGAATTATATCATATGGAACTTTAATCCTGATGAGATTAATCATCTTTCTTAATGTGCTAGAGCCTATGAAATTTGGTAGACAGTATTATTTTCTTATAAAGTGACTGACAATGTCAAAAAAATGTGGTGCAATATGGATACATTAAAATATAAAAATTTTAAGATGTACGATGTAGAAAATATTACTCAAATTAATGGAAGATAGACTAAAATTGTTTATGGTGTCACTGACTTGAGAACACCAATTATATAACTAGATCAAGAATAGAAAATACCATGAGTTTTACCCAATAAGAGGAACAGAATATCATCTAATATTAGAAAATTATCACCTATTAAAAGTTTAAAAATGAAGGAATTGAATAGTAAATTAAATATATATGAATCTAAAATTAAGGCTAAATCATAATTTCATAGAATGATCAAAAGAAAAAATACTACTCTCAATGTTACTATTCTAAAAATGGAAAAGAAGAATAATTAGGATGTTATATCCTCAAATGATTCTAATTATTCAAACTCTAGAGAGAAACAAGCCCATCTACCCAGAAGATTAAATAGTTTTTGTAAGAATAAAAGTGTCTTTAAGAAAAATTAAAATTATTCTTTAATGTATGGTCAAATATTTTAAGAACTCTAGTTCAATGAATGAAAAAGTGACATATTAAACCTGATTTTCTAGAGATAAATGTGGATAAATGAAAAATAAAAAAGAAAGATAAGAATTATCAAAGGAAAACTTATTATCATATAATTGGAAAGAATGGTATAAAAGATACATAGTGTGTTTTTGACTACTTTATCATCTATTCATGTTATAATTCATATAAAATAAATATTCTCTATAAGAAAACATGTGATTTGTGGACAATGAAGATGAGGTGCGATCACACAACTCTTATGCTTATGATTATGGAAGTTTCTAAAATTATAAGTTAGATAAATATTTTTCTATAATTGATAAAAAAAATATAAATCCAAGCTTTAAAATCATAAATCCTTAAATAATATTCATAATTTTTTATTATTTTCAAAACATTACATACTAAAACAACACCTTGATTTAAAAGAAACAATATATAAATATACTTAAAGCTACACCATGTATGAAATTAAAATTAAAGAATTTTAGGCTCAATTAGAATCATTTAAAAGTATTTATATCATATTAACTAATGGAAAAGAATATTGAAATGAGATATTTGGAAAGAAATTTTACAGAAAATAAAAATATGGCATTGAATGTAATGCTAAAAAATCTAAGATATATTGATACTATTTTGATCATATATCAAATAACCAAAAAATTTCAATTGTTACGTGTTTTTTCATTGTAATTATAGGTCATTATGCTATTAGTTTTTTTAGGAATCCTTATATTTTTATGTATAGAAATATCTTACTTCTAGAAATTTTTCTGAAGTCAAATCAGTAAAATTTGGAATAATTAGATAGATCATTACAAGCTAAAATCGTAGGACCCAATAGAATTTTGGTACCAAAACAAGATTTTTTAATATTTTTTAGATGATAATCCATAGGGAAAACTTTTATTATGGTGCATGGATATTGGATTCTCAAGTAACATGAGTGATGAATTTTATAATTTATATACACTATCAATAGTGGATGGAGGCATAGTTACCATTGGATACATTGATAAAGTAATGATCATTAGAAGTGGATCATTGAGAGATTCAATAAAATCATAATCCATAATGTTCTATATGTCCAATGGATGAAGTAAAATATGATAACTGTTTCTAAAATTTCTTATGATGGATTTTTAAGTGATTTTTGTGAAAACTCTTGAACTATTTTTAAAGATAAACAACTTACATTTGGAGTACCTTGAACAAAAAACATTTATACCTTGGACCAAATTTATTTGATTGAGAATGAATTTAATTGATTAACTAATAAAAAATGAATATTGTATATGTAAAATAAGACTCATACATTGTTATATATTTTCGCTATCAAATTTATCTAAGAAGAATTGAGGTTCAAATATTCATAGTCTTAAACTTGATCAAACTAAATATTTTGATTCATTCTAAATAGACAAGAATATATCATCCTTCAAATAAATTATCATGGTTTCTAATTTTAAACCTTTTAAACTTATATACAAAGATTTTCTTAGATTATATCATATATTAACATTTGATGGATGTTTTTTTGGTTTTTTAGGTTTATTTTTTTATATTTACTTGGGTTTATTTATAAAAATTTTATAGTGTTTTTTTCTTTTATTTGAAAAAATATTCAAAATGAAATAGATTTACAAGTAATTTTGTTAATAATTTATTATGTATAATAGTTTTAGAATCATTAATTCAATTAATTTTTATAAAAATTTAGTATACAACAAACTACTTCATCTCTAAGAAAATCATAACAAAATAAAACTGTCTAAAGAAGAAAAAATATTATTTATGAAATAGAAAAATATATTGAATTAATACAGTCTTACTGTAACACCAAGAGATTTTATGAGAATTATTTTTTAAATGTCTTATGTTATACGCAACACCAAAATAATCTTTCACTACACACAACACTATCTTGGCTTGAATTACACACAATCACGACCTTCCTTGATAGTGTGTGTAGTACGCAATACCAGGTTTCACTAAACAAATATGTATTGTTATAATATTATTATGTACTAGTCGTTATGAATACTATTAACTAAATTTTTAGTTTTATATAATTATTATTCATCTTACACATTTTCTAGAACATGGTATGAGAATAAAATAAACTTTTTGGGTAAAATAAGTTTGTTTCCAAAAATGAAGTTTTTCCACCTTTTGATGGCACACCCACATTAAATCTAGTTTTTGACATGTTTATGAGTTAAATTTGAGAAAATAATATTTTTCATTGAAATCAGCATATAAAAAATTTACTTTGGATAAATTTTTCATATTATTCTGATAACTTTCATATTTTAATGAATACTAAAAACCCGCTATATTTTAATTAAAAACAACTTTTTTCCATCACAATAATTTATATGGATAAATTATAATATTGAATGGTTTTAAAGTATAAATATAATATATTCTTACCATTTAATATATTTCATTTCATTACCAGTAATTTTACATTTAATTCATAGGTAAAAACATTTCAATCTTTGGCAATGTTTTAACTTTTAAAACTCGTTTTCTTAACAACGGGATTAATTTTAAATTAATTACTGAAACTCCTGTGTTTTGAATTTTTGAAAATGGATTCCATATTTTAATTCATTAGGTCCAAATTATTTTAAAATGTTTCTTTTATTTTTTTGATATTATGTATAGTAACTACGATAATTTTTATTTATTGCAATTAAAGGAAAATCAGGTAATTAAGGGTAAAAATAAGATTATAAAATTACCCTAACACCTGCCAAAATTCTATTGGATGACTAAAAGTCGACCTATATCACCTAATGGTCTGAATATATTCATTTTATAGACTTTTGAACATGAAAATAATTTAATTATTATTAAAATGAAAGAAAGTGGCAACATGTCACTCTCTTAAATCTTGTAAGTATAATAATTTTAATTTTGTGATAAACTTAATGAAACTTAGAAAAAGAATAGTCTCAATAAATATAATAACATTATATATATTATGTGGATTTATTTATAATTTTTAGCGATTAAATAATTATCATTAAAGGTGACACAATAGTGATGTTGAAATTATTTTATTGATTGAAATATCAGACAAATGGTTTTAAAAATATTAAAATAAATATTATATGAACTATTTATTGTTCTCCATGAATTTTATAGATAAATATGACATGTTATGAATCTATTATATCTTTTATTTTGAACATTTCTTCTGTATGTATTTTATTTGAATTCAAATAAATGAATATTTTCAAAATTGACACTATTATTATTTTATAAAAATGACATAATATAAAATTGTTTAAAAATCACAAAAAAAGTTAAATATTATAAATTAAAATTTATATGGTCGGAAATGTCATAAATTATCCAATTATGGACAATTAACAACACATAAGTAATTATTTATAAATATTTAAAATTTAGAATCTTATTACCACAAATAAAATTAAATAGATTAAATAAGGATAAATCAAGTTGATGAGGTTTAAAAAAAAATTCCAACATGTATGAATTTTATTGGTTGATCCGATTATAACCCTATATCATATAACCTTCGAATATTAGTCATTTTTGGTGGTTTTTAAGAGGATTTTTATTTATTATAAATTAATATTTATGAGACATCCAAAGGTGCCCCTCTCCTCCCTTATAAAATGGCACCACCTCCCTCTACTCATTACACAAATTTGAGATTTTAATCTCGTACAACACCTGATCATTACACTTATCAACTTCCCTAGTAATATTATGGAGGATCTGGTCTTCTAAAAAGACCACCTCTTTTCCCTTAATAGGAAGTTTAAAGGAGGCACGTCGAAGAAGAGGTAATCTCTTCTACCGATTATTTCAAGTTTCTTCCTTCTTCTACTTCCTATTATTTAGTTTTTTCATTATAAATTAACAACATAAGTATCACTAATATACTGATATGTTATTATAAATATTAATCAACCTTATTTCACCTTCTATCCATCCTACGGAAAATGAAATCATTGCACGTGCGTATGTATGAAATACCGTCTCCACGCCATGGTGTAATCTGTTTTCCATCACCAACTTAATTGGATGGGTATAATGGTGAAAATAATAACTATGTATATGATTATTATAAAATTATACTAATTATTAGATATTCGACCATCCACTCAAAGTCTATTCAATAATTATGGGAACGATATCGTCGCTCGTGTGTGCGTACGGCTTACCGTCTCCACGATGCGATGTGATTCGTTCTTCATAATCTTCACTAAACCATGAATACAAAAACGAATTGAATGAATAAATGTGATATATATTATACTAATACCATTCTGTAAATGATGTATCTATAACCTAAAAATAGGAATAAGAATTTATTCGATAAAACACACATAAGAACATAAAGCAATGAACACCCGAATAACAAGTAGCAATGAAATATTACTAATAAGAAGCTAAAAATATGACCATATATGATATCATAAAAATGATTATGATTCTGGAATAATTAAATGACAATATTTAAATCATTATACAGGAGGTTTGGACACGTACAAAGCATATCAGACCTAAGGTAAGGGAAAATCTCACAATCTCATTTATTATCTGAGATTGTTTATACTTAAAAATTTACTAGGGCATATTTATCATCCACATCCATGTTTCCTAAATTTATAATATTATTTCTATCCTCCTACAATTTTTTAAATCCAATTTTACCTATTGGTTAATTTTAGTAAAAGATATGAAAGGAATCTTTTGTCGTTTTCTGTACGAGATACTTTTTGAATTTTCCAACCAAAGTACGAGAAGAATGTTTTTTTAACTTGTACAACATGAATGTATTTTTATGATTTCCTAGAATATTATTTCCATGAAGCTTAAATTACAAGTTTTCAAGTTTATTTTTAATTATCTTCTTTTAGTTTTAAATTGTATGAAATGTTAAGAAAGGAAAAAAAATTGAAGTAGAAAGGATATTTTCCTCAAGAATGGATTTCAAGTGTTTTATCAAAATTATTTTCCATCTAAGATTATATAGGGTTACGTTTCTATCCCTATTTTTAAATTGATTTGATTATGTTATGATGGAATTATGTTTATGAAGTCCTTTTATCTTATATGGATTATGGTATGATGGCATGATGTTTAAGAATCCCATTTTTATTACATGGGTTATGCTATGATATGGGATATATGATTTTGTGGAAAACATAATAATGGTTTCAATATGAGATGGTTGGGACCTATATCTACCTCCAATGCATTGGGTAAATATTTATATCTCATGATATAGACATGGCTGGAACAACAAATTAATCTGATTCAGTGATACAGGACTGGAACGAGCAGTGAACTTGTTTCAAAAATGGACTTTTTCCACTATGATAGTCTTGGAAATGAGTCTTGAATAATAAGAAAGGATTTTCTATGATTATTTGTGTATGACACAAAGTCTCATGTCTTATGTTATGATTATTGGGATTACATTTCACTACTATGATTTATCCCATGTTGTGGTATTATGATCTCTTTTACTGGTTAAGATTCTCAAAATATTATGTTCTTATGAATATGATATGATTGATATCTCATTTGTTTACCCTTACTGAGCATTTGAGCTCACCCTTTTATATGTTTTCTTTTCCATGTGTAAGGAATAAGGGTATTAAGTAGGATATTCCAAATGTGACTCTAAATATGATGAAATAAACGGGAGATAATTTAGATGATTTATGAACCAGTTGTTTATGTTTCCCAGTTTCTAAAGACACTATACCTATACGTTCCATTCATGATTTTGTTATATGTTTTAATAAGTAAGCTTCAATTCTGACTTAATAATAATTTTTTAAATTATGCGTCATTATATTTGGTATCATGGGAAAGGTATAGTCAACCTTAGGAAACTTGGATGTGAAAGCCTTAGTAAGAACCCTAAGGATATGTCTAAGTATAGGGAAAAATATTAGTGTTTTAGAAATGGTCATGAATAACCTATGATAAGAACTAAAGTGTGAAATTTTATTCTTGATTATGTGGTTTTCCTATTATGACTAGTGTTTCTCACACTATAATTCTTGGATTTATTCAATGTATGGAACCTGAAGGAACCGTGTCAATGCTGAATTTGATGGGCAATGCAATGATTGTCCCCATGAACAACCAAATGTTATGGGAGCTGGAATGAAAATCTTGTAGCCATGCTCACAAAACTTTCTCAAGCTATGAATCATTTAGGCCTTCCAAAAGAGCAATGTAAGGAGCAAAATTCTGTTGAATCCTTCATGAGGCAGCATCCAACTTCATTCAACAGGCCTTCTGATCCATTAGTGGATGAACAATGGATCAGTAACACTGAAAAGATATTTTCAGTTCTACAATGTTCTGAACATGATAAAGTTATCTTAGCAGTATATCGTTTGGAAGGTGAAGTTGATCAATGGTGTAATCTTATCAAGAATACGAGGCAAAGAGATGAAATTGTGTCCATGGAATGGGATGAGGTCAAGAACGTATTTTTCAATAAGTAATTCTCCCATATTCGTTGAACAAAGATGGAAAAGGAGTTTCTTGAACTAAAGCAAAAGGATGATGAATCAATTGGTACCTATGAAGCGAATTTTACAAGACTTACAAGGTACGCTTCTGGGATTATTATCCAACCTGAGAGTAAGATCGATCGATTATTTAGTGGCTTAAAACCAAGTCTCTGAAGGGAATTAAACATAAGGGACTTCAATATCTATGAGGAAATTGTTCATTGTTCACTCAAGGTTGAGATGGAAATTGGTGTAAGCCATCAGTCATATGGGTTTGATAAGAAGAGTAAAATGGAATTCAAAGGAAAATCAAAAGAGCACACTGGAAAAAAGATGAGTTTTCCCTTTTTCTCAAAGTGTGGAAAGAAACATGGAGGGAGTTTTCTTAAAGTGACAAGTAAATGTATCAAATGTGGAAAATAAGGTCATCGGTCATTTGAATACCGCAATAATCGGAAGAAGATGTCTAGTGATGCGAACAAAGAAAAGGCTACACAGAATGCACCTCCTACACTTCAATGTTACAAGTGAAAGTAAATGGGGCATTATGCTAATCAATACCATAATCCAAGGGTTGTTGATGATGATCGACATCAAAAAACTCTTAAGGCCAACAAAAAAGGAAAGTCACATGCAATTTCTACCGGCGATGTGGAGTACGATAACGAAGTGGTGAAAGGTACACTTACCATCCACTCTAATGTAGCAAATGTTTTATTTGATTCTGGATCCACCCACTCTTTAATTTATAAAGAATTTTTTAAGGGGTATCTCCATATTACCTCAACAATTAGATGTTGATTTAGATGTGACAACTCCTAATTGCACAACGGTCGCATTAAAAGTTTACAATTATTCTCTAATTAAAGAATGTGGGAAAGTGCTTCCTGCAAATCTTGTGATCCTTCATATAGTGGAATTTTATGTGATTCTTGGAATGGATTGGATTTATTTATATGGAGCTCATATCAATTTCCAAATAAGGGAAGTCACATTTCATATTCTAGATCAATCTATGATCGTCTATCGATGCAAGGATGAACATAACCTTCCAGTGGAAATTTCTTCCATATTATGGGTCTTGATTCCACTAAATTAAGGTTATTTATCTCAAATGGTTGGAGAGAAACTCACGATTAAGAATATTCCCATTGTACGGGAGTTTGATGATATATTTCCAGAGGAATTTCTAGGTCTTCCACAAAATCGTGAAGTTGAGTTTTCAATAGAACTCATACCGGGTGCTTTACCTATTTCAAAGACACCTTATAGAATGGCCCCAATTGAGTTGCAGGAATTGAAGAAGAAACTCCAAGAAAATCTTGATAAGGTATTCATACTCCCTAGTGAATCACCTTTGGGAGCACTTGTTCTGATTGTTTAGAAGAAAGATAGATCAATGAGACTTTGCATTGATTATCAAGAACATAACAAGATCACTATCAAGAACAAATATCCTCTCCCACACATTGATGAATTATTTGACCAACTATGTAGAGCTCAATAATTTTCCATGATTTATCTTCATTCATGGTATCATCAATTAAGGGTCAAAAGGGAGGATATACCAAAGATGGATTTCCATACAATTTATAGACATTATGAATTTATAGTGATTCCACTTGGTCTTACTAATGACCCTACTATCTTCATGGATCTAATGAATAGAGTCTTTAGAGACTATCTTGATCAGTTTCTGGTACTCTCTATAGACGATATTCTTGTCTATTAAAATAACATGGAAGAACATGAAGATCACTTGAGAATTGTATTGAAGACCCTGAGAAAAGTGAATCTTTATGCCAAATTTACTAAGTGTTAATTTTGGCTTCAAAAAGTTGCATTTTTGGGTCAAATAATCTCAAAAGAAGGGATATCTATAGATCCAACAAAAACAGAGGTTATTAAAAGATGGTCCAGACCAACAACAGTAACTGAGATCCAATGTTTTCTTGATTTGGATGGATATTATCGATGTTTTTAAAAATATTTTTCACTATTATATAATCCACTCATCAGGTTGACTCGAAAAGGATTTAGGTTTGTTTTGATGGAGGAGTTTGAAGAGAATTTCAAGGAGTTAAAAATAAGGTTATCCAGTGCACCTATGCTCACACTGACTTGTAGTGGAGAATGGTTTGTGATTTATAGTGATGACTCCAAGAAGGGATTGGGGTGTGTTCTCATGAAAAAACTATATGGTGATAGCTTATGCCTCACGACAGTTGAAAATGAATGAGCAAAATTACCCAACTCATGATTTGGAATTAGCTGCGGTAATCTTTGCATTAAAGATTTGGTGGAATTATCTTTATGGTGAAAGGTGTGATATTTATACTGATCATAAAATTTTAAAGAATATTCTCACACAAAAGAAGCTGAATATGCACCAAAGAAGATGGTTGGAGCTGATTAAGGATTACGACTGCTCAATTCATTACCACCTGGGGAAAGAAAACAAGGTGGTAGACGCATTAAGTTGACACGACCATGCTATCTTATCCATGATGAGGATCACAAAACATCCAATATTTATGGATTTAAAAAGGCTGGATCTTTGAATTGTAGTGGAAGGGGGAAAATCTTATCTTTCTCAAATGAATGTTCAACCATCTATACATGTCAAGATTAAAGAGTCACAGAAAGAAGATGTAGAGTTACATAAGAAGGCGATAAATGTTCCTGAATTCCACATTGATTGTGATGAAATAATAGGGTTCATGAATCGGTTTTGTGTTACTCCCATCCCAAAATTAAAGAATGAAATATTGTTTGAATCTCATAGTTCTTCATTCTCTATTCACCCTGGAAGCACGAAGATGTATAGGGCCTTGAAAGAGTACTTCTGGTGGGATGGAATGAAAAGAGAAGTTGTTGAATATGTCTCTAGATGCTTGGTTTGTTAGAAAGTTAAAGCTGAGAGACAGAAGTCTAAGGGGATGTTACAACCACTACCCATAACATAATGTAAATGGGAAAACATCACTATGGACTTTTTCATTGAACTTCCTAAAACATCCAAAGTCAATAATGCTATCTGGGTTATAGTTGATCGTCGTACAAAGCCGGTACACTTCATTTCTATTAGAGAAGATTTTTCTTGATCATATTTCCAGGATATATGTGAAGGAAGTGGTAGGATTTCATGGAGTACCACTTTCCATTATATTTGATCAGTATTAGTGTTTTACCTCGAAGTTTTAGCGAAGTCTTCAGCATACTCTGGATACAGAGTTGAGTTTCAGCACTACTTATTATCCTCAAACAGGCGGTCAGTCTGAGAGAACAATTCAAACTCTAGAAGACATGTTGAGAGCTTGCTCCATGGATTTAAAAGGTGGTTGGGATCAACACCTACCTTTGGTGGAATTTTCATATAATAATAGCTTTCAATCTTTTATTTAGATGGATCCTTATGATGCTCTCTATGGAAAGAAATGATGAACTCTAACTTGTTGGGATGAAGTTGGGGAAAGAGAGCTATTAGGACCTGATCTTGTTGATGTGATGGAAGAAAAGTTCTGATCTATTCAACAACACATAATAGCAGCTCAGAGTCAAAAAAAAATTATGCCAATAACTGAAGAAAAGACCAGGATTTTGAAGTGGGTGATAAAGTGTTCTTATGAATATCTCCTTGGAAGAGAGTAATTATATTTGGAAAGAAGGGCAAGCTGAGCCCTAAGTATATTGGTCCTTTTGAAATATTTTATCGTGTTGGGATGGTAGCTTACCGATTGGAACTTCCACCAAATCTCTCTCAAGTTCATGATGTGTTCTATATATCTCTCCTAACAAAGTACATACCTGATCCTTCACATGTAGTAAGCTGAGAAATTGTACCGTTGGAGCAAGATCTTTCTTATGAAAAACAGCCGATAGAGATTCTCAATCGTAGCGAAAAAGTTCTAGGAAACAATACCACTCTCTTGGTTAAAGTTTTATATAGGAACCACCAATTATAAGAAGCTACATGGTAACTTCAGGATATGATGAGGGAGAGGTATCCTCATATGTTTGTTACGAAATGACGAATTTCGAGGGTGAAATTCATTTTAAGGGGGGTAGAATGTAACACCCTAAGATTTTATGAGAAATATTTTTTTTATGTCTTATGTTATACGCAACACCAAAATAATATTTCACTACACACAACACTACCTTGTCTTGCGTTACACGCAATCGTGACCTTCCTTGATAGCGTGTGTAGTACGGAATACCGAGTTTCACTAAACAACGATATATTGTTATAATATTATTATGGACTAGCCTTTATGAATATTATTAACTAAATTTTGAATTTTATAACATTATTATTTATCTTTCACTATTTCTAGAACATGGTATGAGAACAAAATAAATTTTTCAGGTAAAATAAGTATTTTTCCAAAAATGCAGTTTTGCCTCCTTTTGATGGAGCACCCACATTAAATCTAGTTTTTGACTTGTTTATAAGTTCAATTTTACAAAATAAAATTATTATTTAAAATCAGGATATAAAAATTAACTTTGGATAAATTTTTCATATTATTCTGATAACATTCATATTTTAATGAATAGTAAAAACACGCTATATTTTAATTAAAAACAACTTTTTTCATCGCAATAATTTATATGGTTAAATTATGATATTGAATGTTTTTAAATATAAATAGAATATATTTTTACAATTTAATATAATTTATGTCATTACCATTAATTTTAAATTGAATTTATAGGTAAAAACATTTCAATCATTGGCAATGTTTTAACTTTTAAAACCCATTTTCTTAACAACGGGATTAAATTTAAATTAATTACTGCAACATATGTGCTTTGAATTCTGAAAAATTGATTCCATATTTGAATTTAGTGGTTCCAAATTATGTTAATAGGTTACTTTATGTATTTTTGATATTATGAATAGTAACTACGGTAATTTTTATTTATTGCAGTTAAAGGTAAATCAAGTAATTAAGGGTCAAAATAATATTATAAAATTACCCAACACCTGAAAAAATTATTTTGGATGACTAAAAGTTGACCCATATCACCTAAGGGTTGGAATAGATTCATTTTATATACTTTTGACCATGAAAATAATTTAATTATTATTAAAACCAAAGAAAGTGGCAACATGTCACTCTCTTAAATATTATAAGTATAATAATTTTAATTTAGTGAGAGACATAATGAAAATTCGAACATGAATATTCTCCAGAAATATAATACAATTATATAGATCATTTGAATTTATATAGAATATTAAGGTATTAAATAATTATCATTAAAGGTGACACAATAATGATGTTGAAATTATTTTATTGATTGAAATATCAAATAAATGGTTTTAAAAATATTAAAATAAATATTATATGAACTATTAAATGTGATCCATGAATTTTCTAGATAAATATGACATGTTATGAATATATTAAAGATTTTATTTTGAGAATATCTTCTGTGTGGATTTTATTTAAATTCTAATAATTGAATAGTGTCAAAATTGTCACTATTTTTATTTTATAAAAATAACATAATATAAAATTGTTTAAAAATCACAAAAATATTTAAAAATTATATATGAAAATTTATATGGTCGAAAATGTCATAAAGTATCCAATTATGGACAATTAACAACACATAAATAATTATTTATAACAATTTAAAATTTAGAATCTAATTACCACAAATAAAATTAAATAGATTAAATAAGGATAAATCAATTTGGTAAGGTTTAAAATAAATTTCCAACATGTCTAAATTTTATTGGTTGATGATATTAAATCCCTATATCATCTAATATTTGAATATAAGTCATTTTTAGAGGTTTTTAGGTGGGGTGTGATTTATTATAAATTAATATTTTGAGGTTTCCAAAGGTGCCACTCACCTCCCTTATAAAAGGGTACCGCCTCCCTCTCCTATTTAGACAACTTCTAGCCTTCAAGATCGGCCAACCCATGCCCATTACTCTTCTCAACTTCCCTAGTAATATTCTAGAGGTTCAGGTCTTCTCAAAAGACCAACTCTATTCCCTTAAGAGGAAGTTTAGATGAGGCACGTCGAGCAAGAGGTAATCTCTTCTATCAAAACATGGTGATGTTTCGAAAAACCTGAAACATGGTGATGTTTTGAAACTATACATTAGTAACAAATATTTTGCAAAATTGCATCATATTTTCCATCAGTATGATCCAAGGTGCACGGACTGCGTCTGGACTAAGAAAGTGGAAGACATTGAATGTTCATTGAAGTGTTGTTGCACTAAGTGGGGTCTAGATATCCATGATTGATGTGATAATGAGGGTTGGGTAATTATAATTGGTGGTGGGTAAGAAACCCTGAATTTGTGTTTAAATTTTCGAGTTCTTTTTGTATGTAATCCAAGTGCGAGGATGCAATTTTTTTAAGGGGGGAATATTGTAATGACCCAAACATTAATTAATGGAAATCCCTCTTGATCTAATTAAATGTCTCGTTATGTAAATTGATTTGTGAGCTTATTTGGTTTTATGATTTAAATTTTTATAAAACCATTAAGAAATGTGAAAGTTTCTAATATAGTTGTTGAATAATGATCACATGATTAGTATAAATATAGGTCTTTAACAAATCCAATTTACTCAGACAAAGGAAGCGATGACCTCATCCAATAGACTTTATCCATACTAATCCCATTTTTCGGAGCTCAGAAAGGAGGTGACTTCATTGGGAATTGATATTGACCAAACCCAAGCTGAGCTTGAACACATTAATCTTGAGTAGAACTGACTACGGGAAAAATTGAAGTTAATAGAGATTACCACCCGAGCGATGTTATCCGAGCCACCCCAAGAGTCTGTCACAATGGCACACCTTACCCTCTTGTCTTGTGCGGATGTTATAAAGGGTTATGTAACAAGACCCTATAACTATAACTATGTACATTATTTTTGTATAAATAATGTGCATTCATTTTATTTTTGTTACTTTGTAAATAGTTTTTAAAGCACAAATAGTATTTTTAGTTAATATTCAACTATGAAATATATTTTGATGAATTAAGGGATTTTTGAATTAAATAATATTTTAATAAAATATTATTATAATTAAATTAATTATTATTAAATATAAATGATCATATAATTTTATAAATGCAATTGTAATTTTTATTATGGTTTGAAAGCCGTTTTTGTCAAAACCCATGATTTTTTGATAAATGTTAGTTTTTATTTTAAAATTAAAAATTAAAATATTTAAAAAATTATTTAAATAAAATAAATATTATTTTTGGAATCAGGACATCAAAATTATCCAATAGTGAATTTTTAATAATTTTCTGAGACAGTCGATTTTTTTGGGTAAAAATTAAATATCGTTTAAATATATAATGTGTTTTATGACATCATAATGACCCAATAGTTATGTAATAAAATAATATAAATGATATTTTCGTCCAATATATGTTTTAGTATTAAAACAATTTGATTTTAAATTTGTTTGATCTATTTTAAAAAGCTTTAGCGGACCCTCCAAGACTTATAAAACATTTTGTCTTTTTAAATTGTTTTCCATGAGAGTGTGACTCACCTCCACATAATCACCCTCTATATTTTAAGATTTTCAGCCATTGGCCTTATAAAATATTATTTTACACTCCCCTTTGGAAAAAACCATGTCCAAAAACCATGGTCTAATTTGTGGTATTGATTAGTTTAATATGTGGTGACCCAAGACTAAATATTAAACAATTCCCTCTCCTTTCCTATATAAACCCACCCAAGCTCCCACTTCCACTTCACTCAAAGCCTTTGGAGTTAGACCAACACATGAACTACTCTAACTAAAATTTTCCCAAGGTTCCCCAAGCTCCCAATAAGCCTCTCTTAATCCTCTCCCAAGCCTTTGGGATCACACATCCAAGTAAGGGATTTCCACTTTTCTTGTTTTTGTCTCAATTTCATTATGTTGTTATTCCCTTTTGTATTCAATTATAAATATTGGGGTATGATTTTTCACCTCCCCCATACTGACCTCAGTATTTTTTAATGATGATATACCCCTTTATCTCTCATTAAATTCCTCTCATGTACACCCGTTACCATGCCGAAATTCTGTAAGGAATCTCTCTCTCCTCATTTTCATTCTAGCAATTCTTTTGTATTGTGAATATAAATTCTATTACTTATGTTGGAACATGTATCTATATTACCCCATTACTTTAAATTTTATTTAAATATTATGATACACCCATTTCTCCCTCACCAACCATTTTTATGAATCCTTATGTCACATCATTACGCTGTCGAAATTACACCACAATTTTCCAACCCAATGTAATTGTGTAGTGAATACCATGACCATTTCCCTATCAAGGGTATTCAACATTGAAAATTTACTTATTTATTATATTGTGTCATGTCTGAATTCCACATTTCCATTATCCTGGAATAAATTATGATGTTTAATGAATCCATGTTATATTATCCATATGGCACATTTATGCATGAAATGAAATGTCTAAGAAGGGTGCGCCCTGATAGCGCTCCAATGCATCAGGTGAAGATTAGTATCATGATAATTCAAGTGAAATTAGGGTTTAATCATGCTAATTCAAGTGCAATGAGGTTTTACTCATGATTCATGTGAAATGATCCTTGGATCATGCTAAAATCATGTTAAATGTTGTTACCACATTTCATTATTAAGTTTATCATGTTTTATCATGCATTTATGTTAATGTTTCTCTTGTGCTCCATTTATATTTTTATTAACTAACATTTAATATACTCATCATTTTATTACATGTTTATTCCCTTACTGGGCTTTGTATCTCACCCCTTTTTCCATGCATGTCCTCATGTTATCCTATGCAATGCTAAGTATGAGGGAATGTAGTGGACATATAAAGGATGTTTTTAATAAAGATGTTGTATTTCATGTTCTAAGTTGTTATGTAAAGATCCTAAGCCCCAAAGACACTCGAACTATCGATATTATATGTTTTATCAAGTGATGTTTATGTAATAAATCATGTTTAAGTGTGTAATAAAGAGCAGGTTTTTCAAAGTTAATGGGAGTGATATTACTTTTTCAATATTTGAAATAAGTATACCTAACATTACATATGGTTTAAATGAAAATAATGTACATGATTCTCCTTATTATTTAAAAAATATTAAATGTTTATAAGATATCTAGAATAGTCTGAAGTAAGTAGAGTTGGATGGGTGTTCGGTGAGGAACTCAAGACAAAATTGGTTTTAATTATTCATTTATTTCATTTATAATTATTAATACCTACACACTACATCATTGTATAATTATATATGGGATTATTTATAGTCAATTTTGGTGGTGGCCAATAGAATTTTACTTACAGCTTGTTCAGGCCGCAAATTGGTACTCAAATAGTATTTGTGGATGTAGGATGGGATAGAGGAAGGAACCCCTCTATGGGAGCTTGATATTGTATAATATGATAGAGTGTGAGTGCAGAGGACCGATCCTATATTCATGATATTATTAGAGGTAGGTTTTAGTCTTTTTTTATTTATTATAGAATGTATTGTATCTAGGATTGATTCTATTTTTTATAAAACATCATGCCATTATATATTTTATATAATAATGGATATCTTCATTTTTTTAATCTCCAGTAGATTAATTTCTAATGTATTTTAATATTAAATTTTTTTAATATAATCTTTTCAATATCCATTGTTATACTAATTCCAATATTGTTTTATTTGTATATCACTATTGTTATCCACTCTGAAAAATAAGGTATGGTCTCCCCACCATAATATCATAGAACCCCACTCTTACTAAACATTCTCTGGAATTGAGGATGCATGATTTTGGATATATGGACAACTAGGTTTGGTTAATAATTAGTGAACTAAGTCTCGGACTTCACATAATAGATAAACTGGTTGTTCAATCTCAGGGAAATGTTATGGAGGAAATGCACACTGAAGAGAATTTGAAAACTCAAGAAATCATATAAAAACTTAGATAATTGGTGAGAAGTAAGTTTATAATGTTTAAAATTACGTGTATGGGATAGTTGAAGTGGATGGTGAGGAGAAAAAAGTTTTTATATAACTTTAATCTCATTCTGGTGAAGTGAGTGGGATTCAATTGTTTTATATTTTTTAATTTTTAAAGATCTCTAAAAGAACATAACAAGTTCATCAGATAATTAATATAAGTTTAATTATAAGAATGATAATCAATAATTTTATATTGGTATGTTTTTAATGTTTAATAAATTTAAGTATGAAGTAGTTATGTAACAGTGATAACTTGAGATTTCTAGAAAATCTTTTATTCTATTAAAGAATAGCTCTATTTCCAAAACTGATTTTAAATCTCTATAGAATCAGTAATAAATATTGAATGAAAAAATGAATATTGAAGTTAGATTTTTTATTTATTTTAAAATATATATGGCAGATCATATTTTACATATTATAAGTCAATTTTCTTTTTTGAAATTATATTTTGGATTTTTGACAACATTTATGTCTAGTGATTTTAATTCTGTAAAAAAATAATTCTAGTCATTTTGACTTGTAGAGTTCAACAACTTATAGATTTTTTATAATGTTAGAACTTATTTCTAATTATTTATCTTATATTAATGAAATAATTCAATTAATTTAGTGTTATAGTGTGCATATACACACATTTGATGAATATATGAATGAACTGATTGAAACGTTATCTTTAACTTAGCCCACTATTCATTTTTTGGTTAACCATATTGGTGGAATTATGGATAAATATATTCTGTCTTAATAAACTATTCACAATTTTCTTAAATTGATCCTGGGGAGGTTTTGAAGATTTTCCAATAATCGTGATTGTTGGTGAAGGAAAAGATCGGGATGATGAATTGAGATTTTGAGCAAAATCTAAAATTGTTAATAGAAGTTCATCATATTTTTCATGATTCCCTAACCATATAATATTCTTCTAATAAGCATGAAACCTAACATTATACTACCCCTTATCTGTTTGAAACTCTTGAACCAACATTTCTTATAATATGGGATGGTCAATACAAATAACTTCCTCTATTTATATTCTATTATCCTTAATCTCTATTTTTTATTATTAATCTATAGGATTTAATTATTTTCAGCCTAATATAACTTTTACTAACAATTTTGTGCTACATTGAATTTGTTTTAATTTATTTATAATTTTTTTATATCAAAAAATGGGAGGATAAATTTGGATAAACAAAATATTCTATTAATTTCAATATATTTGGTTATCTATTTGATTAATAAATATATGTTTGTTTTATTTTATTTAAAACCCAATATATTTTTGTGTTTATATATCTATGTACTTTTTGATCATAATAATTAGAGATATTTTTGGGAATTCTAATTTGTATCCAATAATTTCATTTATTTTTCACTGATTTTAATGGTCATGGAAACCCTCATCTATTTTAATAACGATGTTGATGTATGTGAATTTTATGGGTATGTTAATTGAAATATTTATTTTATTTTATATTGAATAATAGATGTAATTTTACTAATGTGTTGATTTTTATGTTTTATAGATTTTTTAAGGAATTCTACAATCGATGTTTATATCCATACATTTTAGGAGAACATTGGGCTTGGGAACCTAACTTTTGATAAGGTATGCTACTTTTTCTATATTACATTTGGGATAAAGTAAGGATTAGGAACCTAAATTTTATGAATGAAATAAAGATTATGGAACAAATATAAGGTTAGTTAAACCAGTTTTCGTAAAAAAAACAATACATTATGTACCATATGTTTGGAGATTCTATACACATATAAATCCTAGCATTAAATCTGTCATCTATATAATTTTAAGTTTAGATATTTTTCAATATTTCAGTGATGATTTCACTGGAGTAAATATTTCATTAAAAAAAATTTGAATATATATTCCAAATATCATAGACAATATATTAAATAATACCTATTTCTATGGTAAGTAAAAAATTTCACTGAAAATTTAAATTTAAATTTCAAATGAGATGTATGATATTAATATCATGATTAATCCAATGATATTTCTAGATCTTATTGACTAAAATAAAATCATATTTCTTATTTATTCACAATGGTTTTATTTTAAGATTATATACATATAATCTATATACATAGAGCACAAATACATGGAGAATATACGAATAAAATTTGTTTGAAAAAAATCTATATTTCTCTAAATTTTTGAAATTTTAATCTCATTGTTATTTTAGAGGTAAAGTCCAAGAATATTATTTGAAACTATTTTGTGTTATTAATTTTGTTTAGTTCATTTAATATTTTCTCAATAATACACTTTGGATATGTATATGTTTTAATATACTAAAATGTACCTTTCCATATTCTAATAAGTTCATATTTTTGGTGATTTGATTTCTTATTATTTTCAGTAGTAACTCAATGTTTCATCAAGATTATTGTGTAGTTAATTATATCAAATATTCTTTTAAATATAACTTCATTTTTCACTTATAGAGGCAACTTTGTGTTGAAATATTTATTAAACAACAAAACTATCTTTTCTATTTAAGTTTCAACTTCCTTCACTAGGTTTTGATTGTAATGGTTCCTTTTAAAATAACCATAGATTCTTATAAAATCCATGTTTTATGTTGAAAATATCCTACACTAAGTTATAGAGGCACTTGATAAAAGGAGATGTTCAGTGAAAATAAACAATCTTGTAGAGAGAGTTTTGGTGGAGTGGACTATAAGATATGTGTTCCTTTTACCACTATAAAAAATCATGTTATTTTTTTTATTTCACTGCTCAATCTTCTTACAGAAAACCTAACTACATCACATTCTAAATCAAAAATTGGGGTTAATTTAAAATTAGATTAGTGTTTTTAAAAGGACAAAATTCACACCTCTTGTGTCTTCATGTTTATTCCAACTAACACTATTATGTATTGTTCATGACATTATTCTATTCACTCAAATTAAACCTATTTCAAGATCCATTTTTCATACTCTTTATGCTACTATAATCAACCCTTTATTTTACATGATATATTTTTATGTCATGAATACCAACCAATATTTATATTCAACACTATTCATTTAGATATATCATTTAACTACTAATTGGGGGAATCCATTTATAATACCCACATTCTGAACTTATGGGATAGAAATTATATTTACTTATGATTCGTGATCGATGTGAAACACATTATGTTAGAAATATGAAGTTGTTTTCATGATAGTGTTATAATGCATTATGTAAATCAATAATCTCTATAGATGACTTGTTCATTCTAACTTGGTAACATGCCTTAGTTATGTTTTATGATTCCTTGGTAATAAATCTTGTTAATATTCTATATTAGTCCTTAAGGATGATCTTTAGTGTTATTTTTATACATTTATCATTTTTATATTGTTGAAACAATTCCATTTTATGACTCATGTTATTATCTTCATGTACTTATGTTATAACTCAAGTTATTATATAAATCTTCCTATATTTTTCCTCATGTTTTACATATAATGTTCTATTACAATTGTTATCCCATAATCCGATTTATACTCACCCCTTTAATTTGTTAAATTTCCCAAGTAAATCCAATATTGTGACATAATCTAGGATGGGATAGTAAATAATCATTTTAGGAGAGTTCAAATTTTTTCTGATTTAATTTATGTACCATGTATGTCTTATAATATATACCTAGTTTCAAATACAATAAACCTAAAAATGTTCTTTAGAGTTATTTAGGTAAAATTTGTTCAAGGAATTATAGTTAAAATTGTGAAATATAATGTGAGTTTCCTTATTTTGTATAAAATTATAGTTTAGTTATTTGTGGAAATTATGAATAAAAAATAGTAAAAAACCTATGGATAAGTTTAAATATAGAAATTCTTCATGATGATTTAGTAAATTATAAAGAGAATGGTTTACAAGAAATAATATCCTTTTTTGATACTAAAAGATAATGTGCCTATGGTATAATTATACCAAGGGGTACTAACCTAAAAAATGGAGAGTTGGTTACTAACTCATCTATCAATTAGTGCATGATAAATAGGTCTTGTTTCACACTTAATTTGACATTTAGTGGATATCCTTCATTTAACATATGCTTTATATAATACAATATGGAAGGATGAATATAATGTGTAACTTTTTCTTTTAAAAGAAACATCATATTAAATTATATTTTCTATTAATCCATATGTTATAAAACATTAGGATTATACTATCCTTTGGAATATATTATTCTTGGAATTATTGTCCGTAATTAATATTTCTTTTTTTAAAATGGCTAGAAACTAGAGGTTATTAAACTTTTCATAATTTTATTATATATAATTAATTACATGTTTTATCTTTTTTATTTCAACATATCGAAGATCATTTATAATAAGAAAGGAATGAAATCCTATAAAATAGTTGTATATTATATAGATGATTTAATCATCATTATTACTTAAAAAATATTTCAAATTATTTTGAAAGTTTTTTAAATATTCAACTTTCATGAAAAACAATTGGTTTATCTATCCAACTCCTTTTATATTCATCTAAAATATTTATGGATAATTGCGTCTTTAGATTTAATTTTAAAATATCAATTGTTTCATCACTTATGATAACGGAAACCCAACCAAGGACGTGAAAATTTCTATATTGGAGTTGTGGAATTCATACTGAATGATGAAGGAAATATAAAAAACATTTAGAAAGACCTTTATAATTTTAATTAAAGGTATAAATTAAAATTATCATTCAATAATATAAAATTACTTGGAAACGTTTTTTTAATTGGGGACAATTTTATGAACAAAAAATTGTTTTATATAATCAATAGGTGGACTCGTATGTTATAATGAATATTTCATTATGAACACAAAGAAATATGATTAAATTTTATATGAATAATTTGCATCAGGGGTTGATATGAAATCCTATAATTAAGAACAGTAGTGGATATTCCCATAAAAGAATAGTAAATTTACTAAAATGAACTCCATAGGCTTGAATTCCCCAAAAATGATCTCTCTTATCATAAAGACTATAAAAATAAAGATATGATATTAGAAAATAATATACATTATGAAAGGATATGTATGAAACCTTGTAATTAGTTAATAATGAAGTGATGATGATGGTGTATTTAAAAGGAAATATCTATATTTGGTATTATGAATATTTTTCAATATGGCTGATTGACATTGTGTCCACTAATTAATAAGACAGTTGGTCATTATAATTATTGTTATGAAAGTGAAATAAAGTAATTGTTGGAATTATATAGGAAGAAATAGAAATTTTATTTTTTTGAAACTATAAAAACATTTCAATTCCATTAATAGTATGTTTTATGAAAAATTTAGAAGTTTTAAATAAATATTATTTTCATAAAATAATATTATGGGACAGTTACAATGTCCTGAGTAATTTTTATAATAGTCAGATAGTTTAAAATTTCATAAAACTGTTAATTGTAAATAAATGTTTTTTATTTAAAATTTAAAGTTATTAAATTTCGATAATTTTTTGATAAAATATATAGTATTTTTTAATCAGAAATCATAATTAACTTATGGTAAATTTTTTAGAATTTTCTAACAATTTTGGTTTTTGTGAAAAAGTGAAAATTACTATTTTATGGGTACTGTGGTTTTATAACATGATTATGATGTGGGCATGATTCAAAGTTGTAAGAAAAAGTATATTCAATAAAAATTTAATTTTATAAGTATAAAAATTATTTTAAAATCATTTCATGGATTTTTTTAAAATTTATAAATTACTTTATAGTACCATATTTTTTTGAGATAATAATTATTTTTTTATTTAGTACCTTAAATAGGTGTCTTGGAAGGTGAATTTTAATTGGTAAGTCTATTACTGTCAAAAACATTAAAAAATCACTAATAGTCCATAAAATTTGTCAAATTTATTTCAACCACAAGTATCTCATTCCTATCCACTAAAAACTTATTAAGCATTAATTTACTATATGTATACCTCTATAGATCCCTCATAAAGTATTTTAAGGCCTCTAATAAGTCTCTCTCTATATATAAGAAGCACACTCTCAATATAACTTTTCTCTTCCATCAGTTTTTAAATTTAAGTGATTTTTTGTATAAGCCTATTGATTCTCAATTTATTATATTGTGATGTGTTTATTAACACCCATGTTATTGTGAATATGATTTCTTATTTATGGGATACTGCATTTATATCTCATTTAAACCATTTCAATATCTTTTGCATTCTCGTTATGCTATAAAAATCAACTCTTGATTTTCTATGTAATATATTAATTTCATGAATACCAAACCTTATTTTGATTAATGGATATTCAATTAGATTTATTATTTAAATATTTATTTGGTATATCAATTCATAAAACCCAAATTTCTTACTCATGGGTTAGAAATGATGGGTACTTTTGATTATTGATCGATGTGGCACATATAATGTTAGATATATGATGGCTTTTCCCTTAGTGGGCATCAATGCATTGGGTAAAAAAGTTCACCTATTGAGATAACATGTTCTTCTTAAATTGGAATCATTCCTTATTGATGTTTTATGATAACTTGGTCAAAATCCTTTCGAATATGTTTTATGAAACCTTAGTAATGGGAATTGGTTAAATGTTTACAAATGTATCCTCTTTAGGTTGTATCCATATTTTTATTATATGCCTCATGTTATTTTGTTCACCTAATTATGTTATGCTTAATGTTCTTATATACATGTTATTATATTATGATTAATATTTTACCTATTATGTTCTCTTATATTTTTTATCCCTTTCTAGAATTTATATTCACCACATTAATTTGATATGTGTCCCCAGGAAATATTCTATTGTAAGGAAATATTGGATGCAATAGTAAAGAATCCTTTCAAAAGAGCTAAAAATTAGAATATGTTTTATTTTATATATCAAGTATATCTTGTACTATATAACTAGTTTCCATTTAACTAAAACTAAAAAAGAATCATTAGTTTTATTTATTTAATACTTTTTTGAGGAATTATGGTTAAAATTATGAAATAAAAGGTGGGTCACCATTGTTGGTATCAATGGAAGGTTTAGTTATTTTTTCAATATTAAGAGTGGAAAAATTCGTAAAAACCCTTGGGATAAGACTAAATAGAGGAAATTAACCTTATTTATTTATGGATTATAAATAAAATAGTTTAAATGAATAAAATCCATGCCAGGATACTTCAAGTAGATGTAGCTCTTGCACAATTTTTCCTTGGATTAATAAGTATGAAAATGGGATATTGGGTACTAACTCAATCATCATTTGTTCAAGAGTAATATTCTTTATTGTACACATAGTTTGGATATCTTGGGGGATATTCTTTGGTTGTTATATTATTTTTATGAACCAACATTAAATAGTTTCTACAAAGTGTAGCATTTTATTTTAAAATAACATAATATTAAATGATATGTTCCTAGTATACCTATACTAAAAAAACATTAGGATTAAAATATCATTTGGAATTTAAAATTATTATAAGTATAATCATTATTTAATTTTTTCTTTTTTTAAGATGTCATGAACATGTGGTACTTAAACATGTTATAATTTAGTTACTGATAATTAATAACGTTTTTTAACTTTTTCACTTCACCATATAAATAATCATTTATTTGATGAAAGGAATGAAATATTGTAAAATATTCTTATCCATATCATGTTATTTAATCATCGCTATTATTGAAATATCTAGTTTGAATGATTTTAAACATTTTTCAAATATTCAACTCTCATGTAAGAAACTGTTTTGTCTATCTAAAACCTTGTCATTTCTCTAAAATTTATATAGAGCATGGTGTATTTTTTATTTGATTTTAAAATTTCAATTATATCATCTCTTTAAATAAGGGAAACACCACTAAGGACTTGAATTTTTATATATTGTTGTTTCATTATTCATAATAATGGATTAAGTAAATATCAACAACATTAAGGAAGACCGTGATTATTGAGATCAGTCATTTGAATTAAAATTTATCAATCAATAAGTCATAATTGTGCTGATGGAATTATTTTTAGGGGGGAATATAATGTCACAAAAATTCATTTGTTTTATTAATATAAGAACTCTTATTTTATAATGTCTATTTTATTATGATCACATAGAAAGACCATTACATTTCATAAAAATATTACACATCCTGAGTTGATATGATTTACTACAACATGGAATATTAATGGAATATGAAAAGTTAATAATATTAAATTCACTAAAATAAACATTAAAGAATTTAATTTCAACGTAAATATATTTCATTCTGTAATGAAATTAAAAATAAATATAAGTTTGGAAAAAATAGTCATTACAAAAGGATCTGTAAGAACCCTTATAAGTAGTGAATGATGAAATGAGAATTATGGTTTATATATTAGGAAATATAGTAATTAAACATTGGGAATAATGGAAAATATGTTAGATGGATATTTTTACCATTAATCAATAACACAAATGATTTATTATTTTTGATTGTGAAGATGAAATAAAGGGACTATTAGGATTATAAATGAAGAAACAAACATTTTAACTTTGGTAATAATAAATATATTTAAATCTCATTAAATTTATCTTTTATGAAAAAATTATAATCATAAAATAAATTCTATTTTCATGAAATAATCATATAATACAATTTTTAATTAATAATATATATTAATAATGTCCTACATAATTTTTATAACAGTCAAATTGTTCACCATGTAATAAAAAATGCTATATTCTAATAAATATTTTTTTTATTTAAAAGTAATAATTATTTTATTTATATTATTAATTTTATATAATAAATATAATTTTTGAAATTAGTACACTAGAATTGACATAGGGTGAATTTTTGGGAATTTTCTAACAAAGTTGTTTTTTTGTTGAAAATAGTGAAAATCATTATTTTATGATTACTGTGATTTTATGATGTCATTATGATTTGACAGTGATAAAAATATTTATGGTACATTTTACTAAATAAAATTTCACTTCATATTTATAGAATTTAATTTATAAATACTGTTTGAATTTAGGAATTTACACATTACATTTTGGAACCAAAAAATTGTATTTTCTAGATAAAAATTATTTTTCAGATTTGATAAATTAAATTTAATGCCACGAACCTGAAAACCAGATATGGTGCATTATTTTATTACATAGAAATCATTAAAAGGAATCAAATCCCAAAGTTCTGATGAGTTTATCATTCTTTGAAATCCATATTACATGCATGATACCCATAATACGTTATGAAATTGGAAATACAAACATGATTCCTAATGAAAAAAATAAACAACATCCATGAATTCTTATTCAATGATTTTTTCTTCATAACCTAGAGAAAAGAAACATAATAAGGTTGAGATAAAATTCTCAGTTAGGGTATGTAAAGAGAAAGAAATAATGAGTTAATAGTAATAAATTAACTTTGAAGGTAAATAACTGACAACACATTCCATTCAAATAACAAGATAAGTAAATATCAATATGGAAAGGTAAGAAACTGAAAATCATACCATATAAATCAATAAACTAATAATTAAATATATCCATAGATTTTTAAATGAAAAATCTCATGAATGAATAATAATTGAATCTAAATGAAGGGGATTCTTAGTTATTGGACGCCATATTTCCTATGAACATAGTACTTTTACCATAAATAAATTTCACAAGATAGTTTATAACATATTGGGTAAAAACCCATCCAATTTGGCCAAATTATTAATCTCATAAGACTACCAATTCATCTAGGGGCAATCTATAATTGTGCCCCACCTCTATCAAACTAGTCCAAAGCATTTATCATATTCACGATCAATGTGCCCTATAAAAATATCCACATTGAATATAAGATATGTATTTTTCAATAAGTCTATAGTGTATACTAAGTCACATAAAGGTTTTTTGACATAAATGAAAAGAAATATTATTGAAAGATCATAAAAACAATCTTGGGGGAAGTGATATTTTAAACATTCCAATGTGTCTCATACCACATTGAAACATTTTAGTTATAAAACATATGAAGTAATAATATTAAATGAAACATATAACATCATTAGTGTAAGTAGATTTAGGATATAACATGTTAAAATTCAGTACAGAAACCAAATAAAAGTGAATTGGTGCATAATAACAAATAAGTCTCAATGGAATGTTAATTGAGAAAAAATATATTACCGTAGATTTTCTTTTGTTGTGTGGTATTTATGAAAATGTATTCTGGATTAAAATATATTAATAAATTATATCATTACCATAATCATGTTTATAATGTCATATATTAACTTTTTATAATATTTTTTACAATTTTCTTATCACTCTTTCTTTATTTAAATATTTCATGTGTTAATTACATAATTTCCCAAGTATGTTTTTACTAGTTACTTATTGTTCCTATTTATTAGATTCTTAATTCATTATCTCCAAAATTTGAATCATGACTTAATAATGTTATATATTCATTACATGTGTATTTAAAATATTCCATAATATTTATAGATAATAAATGAAGTGCACCTTTCATGGAGATGGTAGGTCATACGTACACATGAATGCTACTTTAATTTATTTTTTATATTAACATAATGGAAAATAAATGATACATATGTAGATTATAATTCCAAAATCATATATATTGAATATATGTTACATAGGTTTGTTAAAATAATCCTTTATACTTCCATGTACATCTTGAAAAAATCACATCGTTTCTAGGGGGTGACAGTCGACACTTTCTCAAAAGTTGTTATCATATTAATAAAAAAAGATAAGTATTAGTGGTATGTGTTATAAATGGATTAAATAAGTATAATTATGGTATAAATATCATATATATCATATATAAAAATAGTTTCAATCATAATGGACATCATGATATGTGGTAAAGGAAAAATAAACAGTCATTATTTTCGTGAGGCTACAGTTTGACGTACATAGAAACAGTATGTTCATTACCCATTAGATGGAGGTGTGTGTGAGTGTAGGGAGAAATAATACAATAAAAAATATCAGTATATTGATTATACTGGTTTTTTATTTATTCATGTGATAATAATCGTATAGGTGGTGGATAATCAAATGAATGAAAATATATCATTGGAAAACGTTACCTTAAAATCAGGTAACTACTTTTGTATTATACGGAAGGGCTTCCTTGGAAGGATTTTTTTTCAATGGGAGGCTTAATTGTATATGGTAAGGATTTTGGGAATCTATTTGGTCAAATATTGGATGAAATTAATTGTTTTAAGTGGTGTGAGTAATAGGGAGAAAAGGTGGCCTTTATAGTGGAGGAGGAGTAACACTCTTGTAATATTTTGACAAAGGAATTATACCCATGTTTTTCATGTTTCATGTGTATCCATTAATGAACCCAATTAGATAAAATGTATTATAGGGTATAAATATGGATATAAAATTGATTTTTAACAATTTTATATGTTATTTGGGACCTTAAGAATGAGGTTTAGTACATTTAAGCTTAATTTTACATTAATAATTGTAATTAATTTTAATTACTTTCACTAATTGTTTTCGTCAAAAACTAAGTCAATTTATTATAAATAATTAATTATGATGATTCAAATTGTGGAATCCATTTTTCCTAATTAAAATCATATAAATGGCATAAATTAATTTAACTTTAATCTTGTGGGTGGGACAACAATGTGGGTTTTTGAAGAAAAAACATCTGAATGTTTGAAATGTTTTTAGAATCAATTTTAAAGGGTAATTAATTCCAATTAAATAAATTACATTAATTGATAAAAATATTATATAATTAATGATTAAAATAAATTAAAAACATAATTTAATCTTATAAATAAATTAGTTGAAAAAACAGTTTTGAACTAAAATTCAGTATTTATAACTATTCATTAAAAAATAAAATTTTCAAAAAAATATCAAAAATTCTCCCTAAATTAATTCCTAAATTTTTATTTACGATTTTATGTTTATTTTTAGATATTAAATCAATTAAATTTTCAAATTTATGATTTAAAATGGGTTCCTCGTTAAAAGGGGGAAAACTACCTTTATAAAAATATAGTATTCTATATGTTAAATAGATTTTTTTCTTATCTTATATCAGTCAAACATAATGGATGAATATAAGAAATATTGTTTTTAAATATAACATATATATTTCATTAAAATATTTAAATTAATTTAATTAATTATTTCCACTAAGATCAAACTCCTTTGGAAGCAAAAAAATAAATATATTTCTTTTTATATCCAATTGGTTCTTATTTTAGTTTATCATTAATTGGTAACCCATGGTTTAATTTGATATTTACATAAAACATAAATTTTCATAAGTTCATTAATACTATTCATAATATCTACTTTGTATAGTATTATATTAAATATTTATATTTTAATAATATATTAGTGTTCTTTAAAACTCAGTATTGTATGTAACGCAAGCCATTGTAGAAACTTGTTATTCCTTGTAACATATGCTAACTCATTTTTAATATATTTAAATCTATAAAATATATTCAATTTACTCAATTATTAAATATATTATAAATTCTCAAGATATTTTATTCCCTTACAAACTTTTTGTTGCGTTTCATACAAGCTATCAAATACAACATTCTTACTCTAGAATTACGAGGTGTTACATTCTCCCCACCATAATTAAATTGTGTCCTCACAATTTAAATTTGATATCAATAACCAAGGGATTGATATTTGAAGAAAATATCATATCTTGAATAGGATTTATGATACATCATCTTAATAAGAGAGTAAGTAAAGTACAATAGTCAAGTAACTAAGTTCCCTAGTAGGATAACATAGGTGAAAAATGAAAACATGGATATAGAAGAAAAATATAACAATAATGTTCTGATAGAGAGTGCTAGAGAACACGGTTAGGATAAAGTTAACAATCAGAAAACACTAAATCCATGATGATCTAAGGGAAATTTGATTCATCATAAATAAAGGTACTAAGACAACATTTTTTGTTTTCATATCATTTTTCCTAGAGTTGAGTGATTCTTTTACTCTATAAAAATATAAGTATAAATACAAACTTGGTAATGTTTCTAAAAGAACATTATTATCCTTTGGTCATGCCTTAAACTATTTATAATTCATCTCATAGAACACGATTCATCATATATAGAAGTAATATATTAATCTATGAAACCACATCCAAAATAAAATATAAACCATTTCATAAATTGTTAGCCATTCAAAAATATTATGATTAAAAACATTTGAAAGATAATCACTAAATTTAAAAAAGAAAATTATCCTTATTCTTTAATCAACATGAAGCAGCTCTAAATTTTTACATTCTAAATATGTGAATAACTTCGCCATGTATCCTATTGAAATATGGTAGAAACTCAAATTACAATAAAAACTTATTGGAAACAAGATCTATTCCTTATTACTTAATTAATAAAATGTTATCATATATATTCCATAAATCAAAACATATTGTAAAATTATTATTTTATTTAATAGACCACTTATGGACAAGTCATTAAAAAATTCCAAGGTAGTCAGCACTTATCTAAATCAATCATTTATTCATCATTATCTCAACATGAGGAAAATATTAAGGGTCCTATTTCCATCAAAAAATTACTTTCCAAAACGTTTAACTTTGTACTGAATAAATATTATTAGTTTTAATTAAGAATATGATCTCAAATCTATAACAAAACATCATTGCAGTTCAACCCTCTAATATTCCATAATTCTTATGACCAACACATTTCTAATAAAATATTCAAATAACATAATTTTTGAATAGGAATATTAATCATTTCTCTTCATTTATGGTAGTATAATAACTTGATCATTATCCAATAGCATAATTTGGGGTATATTCCTTTGATGATTGAGACATTTATTTTCATATTATCCCATATCATTATAGTTGAAGAATTTTTAATTGGTAACCTTTATCTTACCATTACAATCAAAATCATGGTGGCCATTATTTGCATACTTATAGAAAACTCTCATTCCCTATAATCCTTTCCTTTGGTGATTGCTTCCATATTTCTCATATATGGGGAAATATTTCTTTCTCTTCTTCCCTTTATCCATCTTTTTCTCTAACATCCTCTTCTCTTGCTTCCCTTCAAAAAAATAGGACTTGGATAATTATTTACCTATATTTTTAGCAAAATATACGATTTCCTCATATTAAGAGAATACTTGGGACACTACTTCCCTTAAAAATGTTGACTTAATACCATAAAATATATTATCATTCTTACTCTATGGATCACATAATTTTGGGAGTTATCATTCCTTATACTATTAACCATTTCTAAATAATGTAATATACTATATTACCTCATAACATGTTTTTTAATTCCAAATATGGTATAACACTCAACATAAATGTATTGTAAATCTTATAATTATAAACATTGTTTACTTTGTGGAAATATTTACTTATAAATCCATCATAATGGTAGGTAAATAAAATATATCATATCGTATTCATGTCCCTCATGAGTGTCAAAATAGGTGCACGGTACGGAAAGTTTTCATGTACCAGGATACCCTGAGTCACACCGAGAATACCTTGTCAGATTTGTTACTCCTGGGTACATTTATTCCAGAACCACATCCACTTGCAGTATCTAGACAGATATTTTTTACTAGGAATACCCACATAATCACTAACTTACTAAAATTATTGTATGTTATTTTATACCTATCCTCAATTTCTATCTTAGGGTTGTTCTCCCTAATCTACGTTTTCCAAGTCTAGTTTCCCAAGTTTCTACTAAAAATCATCTAAACCCATCTATAATTTTCTGACCCAAAAACCTAGATTCGGTGCATTATTTTATTATATTTTAATTAATATAAGGAATCAAATCCCAAAGGTCCAATCAGTTTAGCAGTCTGGGAAAGATATATTACATACATGATACCTATAATACATTGGTAAATAAGAAATAAAAACATGAAACATAATAAAAATAAATAAAAATAATCCTTGAATGATTATTCAAATATTTCTTCTTTATAACCTAGTGAATGGAAATATAATATGGGTGAAATCAAATTCTCAGTAAGGGTAATTTAATAGACAAAAATAATTAATTATTAGGAATAAATTAAAATGAAAAGGTAAATAACTGATAATACATTCCATTCAAATAACTAGATAAGTAAATATCAAATGTAATGGTAAGAAACCAAAACTTAGTCTATCTAAATCAATAATCTGAGAATGAAATGTATCCTTAGATATGTCGACGCAAAATCTCAAGGATGAATAATAACTGAATATTAATGAGGGAAATGCTTAAATATTTGACTCCATGTTTTCTAGATATAGTGTGCCTTTACTTTCAAGACCTTTAATAATATGGTTTACAATATATTGGGTAAAAATCCATTTTATATATCCGAATTATTCATCTCATGAGACTAACGATGCATCAAGGGTCTATTTATAACCAAGAACCACCCATGTGGTACCAATACAATGGATTTATCATATTCCTGAACAATGTGACTAATCAAAATATCCAAATTGAATAAAAGTTATGGATTTATCAATAATTACTCATTGTATTCTATGTAACAACAATGATTTTAGATATTAATGAATAGAAATACTATTGAACTGTCATGAAAACAATCTTGGGGAAATGACATTTAAAATATTCCAATGTGCCACATACCACATTGAAACATTTAAATCATAAACTCCATGAAGGAATAATATTATATGAGTACTAAAATATCATATCGGTAATGATATTCCTGATACAACATGTTAATGTTCATTAAACACACCAAATAAAAGTGAATTGGTTCATAATAACAAATAAGTCTCAATGGAATGTAAATTGAGAAAAAAATTATTACCTTAACACTCCTTTTGTTTTGTGGTATTTATACTCATGTATAGTTGTTTAAAATATGTAACTAAATTATAACATAATAATAATAATGTTTATAAGATCATATATTAAATTCTTACAACATTTTGTTACCCTTTTTTATAACTATTTAATTATTTTAACTATTCCAGATGTTAATTTCCGAATTATCTTAAATATGTTTTGACTTTTAACTTGTTGTTCTTATTTAGTAGAACATGATTTCATAATATCCAGAATTTAAAAGAAATTTAATTATCTTATAGATTCATTAAATATGTATTTATAACAGTCTATAATATTTGTACATAATAAATGAAGTGCATCGTTCATGGAGATGGTAGGTCGTATGTATGCATGAACGCTACTTTAATTTCTTTATCATATTAAAATATTTAAAAAAATGATAAATATATATTATAATTACAGTATAATATATATGTTATATAAGTTACATATGTTTATTAAAACCATCCTTAATACATTACATGTATAGAGTGAATGAATCACATCGCTTTGAGGGGGCAGTAGTCCACGCTTCCCCAAATGTTTTTATCGTATTAATGAAAAATGGGAAGTATTAAATGTATTTGTTATAAAATGATCAAATAAGTATAAATACATAATATATATGATATATATAATATATAAATATAGATTTAATCCAAATTTACACCATCTGAGGTGGTAATGAAAAAATGATCAATCATCATTTCGTGAGGTAGTAGCTCATCGTACACCAAAAGAATCTGTTTGTAACCCATTAGATGGATGTGTATGTAAGTGTATGTAGAGATAATAACATAAAAATAATTTTATTTTTATTATAATTTTTTATTTAAAAATTTAATAATAATATTATAGGTAGTGGAGAAGCAAATGAATGTAAAGAGATCATTGGAAAACATTAACTTAATATCAGGTAACTCCTTTTGGTTTGTACCAAAAGGCTTCCTTGTAAGGATTTATGTCTAAAGGTTGGATTAAATGTATAGGGAATGGATTTTTTGAATCTATTTGGGAATATATTGGCTTAAATTAAGTGGTTTTATAGGTGTGATTAATGGGGATAAGTGGTGGCATTTTATTTTGGAGGAGGAATTACACTCTTGTAGTATTTTGAAAATGGAACTTTCTCCACATTTTTCATATTGAAAGTGGATTTAATAATAGACCCAATTTAATAACAAGTATTATGGGTATAAATATATAAATAAAATGGATTTTAGAAAAGTTTATAAGTCATTTGGTCCGATAAGAATGAGGTTTAGTCTCTTTTTAAGCGAAATTTTGCCTTAATAATTTTAATTAATTTTAATTACATTCACAAATTGTTTTTGTCAAAAATTGATTTAAACTTATTGGAAATTATAAATTATCCTTATTACAAATATGGAACCATTTTTCAAAAATTAAAATCATAGAACTGGTAGAGATTAATTTAAATTCAATCCTGTTGGAAGGATGATAATGTGGGTTTTTAATGGAATAAATGTCCAACTGTTTGATAAATTTTTTTAATCAATTTCAAAGTGGGATTTATTCCAATAAAAAAAATGTATTAATTTATAAAAATATTACTAAATTAAAATTTAAAACTAATTATAATTATAATTTAACTTTACAAATAAAATTATATGAAAAAAAAGTTTTGAACTAAAATTCATTATTATTAAGTATTCATTAAAAAATGAAACGATTCCGAAAATTTTAAAAAATTAACCCTAACATAATTATTATGTTTAAATTTAATAGATTAATTTTATTGTTACATTTTATATCAATTATATTACCACATTTAATATTTAAAATGGTTTTTTAATTAAAATGTGGAAAAACTACCTTTATAAAAATATTGTATTTTATATGTAAAATAGAGTTTGTTCTTATCTTATGACAATAGAACCAAATGGATGAATATAAAAAATATTTTATTGAATATATGTAATATATATTTAATTAAAATCATTAACTAAATTTAATTAATTATGTTTATTAAGATTAAAATCATTTGGAAGCATAAAATTAAATATATTTATTTTATATCCAATTGTTTCTTATTTTATATTATCATTAATTAGTAACCAATGGATTCAATTATTATTTAAATAAACTTTAAAGTTTCATAATTTTTTTAATAAAATTCATAATTGATAGATTATATCTTATTATATTAAATAATAGAATTTTATTAATGTATAATTATTTGGTAAAAGTCGGTCTTGCGTGTAATGAAAGCACTTGAAGAAACTCACTGTTGTGTATAACATATGCTAAATAATTGTTGGATATATTTAAATCTATAAAATATATTTGATTTATTAAAATATTAAATATAATTTATACTCAATATATTATATTCCCCTTTGCGCTTGTTGTTGTGTGTCATACATGCTACCGAATACAACATTCTTACTCTAGAATTTCAAGGTGTTACATTAAATTTGTTAGTAGGGAGGTGAATTTTGAATTGAAAGTATTTTAACATAAAAAACTCTCACACACACATTAATTATAAATTAAGTTATATTTTATTTCACCCACAAGTGGTTGGATTATATAATAAAATAACCAATATTTTTACCCTTAAAATCACCCCTCCACATGTATAAATAGACACCCTTTCTCTAATTACTCACAAATAAAAACTCATTTAACATGAATTTCCTCTACCTATATAAATCACAATAAATGTGTTCCTATGAGTAAAAGGAGTATCTCTCAAGGTCTAAAAATAATTATCTGAAGGTAAGGGTTTTCCACCTATATTTTTTCAATTCAATTTATACTTTTGTATAAGTCTTGATACTCAATTTTTTATGTTGTAACATGTTTTTAAACACCACCATTATTGTGACTATAATTTATTTTTAATGAGATACTTAATTTCTCTCTTATAAAACCGATTTTAATGTCTTTTTTATATAACTTTATGGTTCCAAAAGCAACCCTTGATTTTACATGATATATTTTCCTATCATGAATACCCAAACCAATTTTCAATCATGGGTATTAATTTAGATGTATCATTTAACTATTGATTGAGGAAATAGATTTATGAAACCAAAATTTCTTACTTATGGGTTGTAAATTCTCTATACATATGATTCTTGATTGATGTGGCACACATAATGTTAAACATATTAATAGTATACCCAAATAGCTTTTCAATGCATTGCGAAATGAATTAATCTCTAAATATGACATGCCCATGATACATTAGAAGCATTCCATGTCACTGTTTTTTGAAACCTTGGTCAAAATACTTGGATATATACTTTATGAAACATTATTTATGATCTTTTTTTATATGTTTATTAATGTATCATGCTTATTTTGTAGCCACATTTTCATGTTATACCTCATGTTATTATGTTCATGTAATTATGTTATGCATCAATTTATTATGTTTATTTTCTTATATCATGATTAATGTTTCACCTAATATTTTTTCAAACATTTTTTGTTCCTTATTGGGGTTTATATTAACCCCTTTTATGTCATAAATGTTTTATTTAAATCCTTTGTTGTGAGTTGATCTGGTATGGGATAGAAAAAAATGATTTCAAGAGTGTTAAAATTTTGTTTATATTTTATGTTATATGTTGTGTATATCTTGTATTATATAACAAGTTTCTAGAACAGTAAACCTAAAAATGTCCTTTAGAGTTATTTATTTAATATTTTTTCATGTAATTATGGTTAAAATCACTAAATTGAAATTTTTGGATCCATTGACTTCGGGAAACATTCCACTCCTTTCGTAACACCTAGAATCAATTTAAGGGGTTTCATATGAATTAAATGGGGAAACATGACCTTGATCTACCCTTTATTGATCATTAAGTGAGTACTTTGTGGAATTTTGATATAAAGATGTAATGACTGCATGCAAGTGAAACCAAGATCATCCTAGATAGGCATTCAGGGTGCTATCTTGTGAGACTACAATAAGTTCAATATTAGATACCAACATAAAAAAATGGGCATTCAACCAGATATTTCTAATTATATCTATTTCACTATATTCATACCCTTGAATTTTTATGTTTGATAGATCTAGATCTACCATTTTTTATCTATGTTTTGGGAGTATCTAAGTCAATATAAGATTGAACCTAGAGTAAGTATCTAATAATAACTGACACACATCAATGCTACAATATTTATTAGGATATAAAGGGGTGTATGTTCCACTATATGATTGAACCAACATCCTCTCCAAAAAAAGAGATATTGGATTGACACTCTTCATTATCTCCTTCTTCTACATGGTACACTTCAACATATTCCAATTCTATCTCAAAATTGAGAAGACTATTGAGGGACTTAATGAGATATTCCCAAAGTTTTTTTACAGAAAAGTGCATATAGGATTCAGAGTTGAGTAGTAATTCTAGAAATATTCATAAGATGATCTTATATTCATTTTAGGGGAATGTTTCTACTACCAATACTTTTCACCCACCCCAAATGTGTACAATACCTAGAGGGATGATTTGATGGATCCTGGTTGAAATACACTAAATTCTAAGGAATGTTAGATGATTGTGGAATAGAAAACTACTTAACAATCTGAATGCGAAAGGGTTGGACCAAAGTTCCCTAGAGTAGATATCTAATCCTACTCAGGACGTGAAAATGCTTGATTTCTCATCTTAGTAACATTTATAAAATTTTCATTTATAGTACCCCATATTCCACACATTCCTAGGGAGATCCTTCCCCAAACTCAAGGGTTTTTGTAAGAATCTTCAGTGAGCGATATATTACATTCTTCACCTTTATGATCATGAAAAAAGTCCATTAGTATAAAAAAATTTATAATGGCAAATTATTTTTCCTTATATGTTAATTATTTTGATTCCAAAAGGGATATGTGATATCCTCCTAATGTGTGAGGTATGAATTTATTGAGGGTGAAGGCTGGCCATAGCTCTAACATGGGCGCCTTATTACCCTAGTGATATCAGCATTGACATCTCTAATATATAGTTTATTTTTGATCTAGTGAAATCATTAGAATGCATGGGCTAGTGGGGGATGATGTTGAATAATTCATTAATTTATTACTTGTCTCATAGGATCAAGTAGTCAACATTTAGGCTATCCAATTATCAAACTTTTGTGTATATTTACTCAATACCTACTACCAATTCCAAGTATCTCCATCATCATCTAGGGTGGTTGAAACACAGGTGACATGTTCGTGAGGGTCACCCAATTACACTATGAATTGATATACCATCCTCAATATCCAATCCTTGATGTCAAATAAATTATAGAAGTTGTTTCTGAGGAATATGTGGTATGATAAATAGGTGGGATAGTTATTTATCTCAACTTATTATAGCTTCATAATTTATCAAATCTTACAAAAGTTTTTTCTATGACACATAAAGTAGTTGATAACTTTTTTATTTCTAATGGAATAGACCATATTTTTTCAATCATTGAAAGATATTTCATTATAGTCTTGCTAAAGTATCTAAGAATCATCCTCAACACATGTTTGTGCATGATGAGGTTTGTTCTATGATGATAATTGAAACTAAATTAGTTGAGGGCCTAGAGTCTGTATGAGAGTGACTATGTCTTATTTTCTAATCTCCCATGTTGATATAGGAGGTAGAAGATAATAATTTTTAACGATCTATAACATGACCTTCTCTTGTCGTTGTTCACTAGAATAAAACTCTCAAAAACGACCTGGATAATATGGGGAGACTAGAGTTGGGATTAAATCATCTCATAAATTTTATATACACATCTCTAAAAACTTCTCTTATGGTATTGAAATGTGAAGGGAGTACATAAGAACCTTTCACTGTGTGATTAAATTTGTAACACACTCAATCTCCCAATTTTTTCATGTAGAGAGTTCATTAGAACTCATTATTAATAAATTATAGCTAAAATAGTAAAGAAACCACTAATATAGATCCTACCAATAGATAATGGAACCTAATGAAATATGTTTCTACTAGAAAAATGAAGGTCCATCCATTCATTTGTTAAAAAATGAATTTTGGTCATATCATACTACTCAGGGACTCCCATAATTAGGCCACACAAAAAAGACAAAGTGTGTGAGGTGATAATTTGGGCTACGCATTCCTTTTAAGGATATGAATCATGGATTTAAAAAATCAGGTGTTGGATGTATGTGATCTATCCATTCTATATATGACTTTTTATCAAGATGTATTGGTGTATGATGCTTTTACAAGGCCCCTATGGGGGCCATAAAGACACTTATCAACTCATTCTGGGAATCCTCCTCCCATGAATGCACTCTTGTAGGGAGTGTTATCTGTTAATAGATGTGGACACAACCCATAGGTAGGAAACATTTTTGATCTTTGGGATAATATTCCAAATAGATAGTTGTTTTTTACATAGGGTTGGTGTAACTACCTACCTCTAACCCAATTGCCTAACTAACACCTGAAGGTTAAAAGAATTACATGGTTTGAGTGGCTGGTGAAAATTATTGTGTCATATGGGATATTTCAATAACATATTAGGAGCTTGAAATTATTCTTTGGTAAAACTCGACATCTTAAAGCAAATAAAGTGATCCTTTTATTCTTGGAGATTATTTCAGCGAATTCAGTCATATAAAAATGGAAGGAAATTCCCCTATATTTATTAAGTTTATGATGGGTTCTAGGTAATGGTATATTATGTGTATTACTAAGGATCATGGTATGTTTTTGGTTTCATGTAAGAACTCCACCTATTGGATTATCTTATTTTAGGGAAAACTATGAGGGTAAATTCACCCTCATGTTCAATCGCTTGAATTATGTACTTGGTTGTTTTGGGAATTGAATATAAAAACATTCACTATGGTTGAAGTCAATGATTTCAAGTCACCAACATCATCAAAAGGACATAGAGGTTCCTCATATTCTTATATAGCGTAATAGTATTTCCCAATTTTAACACCTTGAGTTTTTTATGAAATGTTTCTCTTTAAATAATTTTATTTCTTCAATAGAATATGTTACATGGAAAAATGAGTTTAAAAGAAACACATAAGACAGTTAAAATATTATTTTTTCCATTATCACCAATCCAATATATTAGATTTTTTGAAATATTAATAAATAAATATGAGAAATATATGGTCTACATTTTTATAAAAAATCATTATAATTAAAAACAAAAAATTATCTGAAAATTAATGTAATGTTTTTTTTGAATGTTTTTATGCATGAAATGTATTTAATATTAGTAAATAAAATTAATCATTGGTGAATAAATTTTATGAAAAGATTATATTTTATACTTATTAAAATGTTTTAAAAATTCAATAAATATTTTTATATGAATAGGATAAAAATAAATCTAGTCTTCTAATTTAAAATGTATTTTTTTTCAAATAAATAGTTTTGGTCATATTTTACGCACTTAATTAAAATTTATTTCTCCCATTTATAGTAATTCAATTATCTAAAATTAATTACATGTTTAGAATTAATATTTTTATATTTTATAAATATTCCCTTTTATTTTTTTCAATATTAATAGCAACTATGGTAAAATTTATCACCTTGTGAAAGGGTAAATTAGGTTAATAGAGATTAAAAACAAATGATAAGGATATAATTATTCACCCTAACTTATATTTGATGAATTTAATTATAACATTAATAAATTAAACTCTAATTTTTGTTTCTAATGGAAAACATCCCACTAAAATAACTTATATATTATTTAAATCAATAAAAGTTACAAAATGACACTCTTTTTGTTTTTAATATCCTTTATATGTTCACATTGGGACAGAAATCAGTTTTGAATGAATATTAGTATAAATTTTTTGAAAAATGAAATTATAATCAGAAATTAAAATTATGTTTAATTTTTATGTACTATATAATTACCTTAAATGCTTACATAATTCCAAAATAGTATTTATTAAATTGATGAAAGAATAATATAAATAATATTAACAATATTAAAAGTGATATAATCTGAGTAAGTTGTAGTATTATAAAATTTAATAGGTGAACATGATATATTATTTTCATGTCAAAATATTATATTTTATTTCAATATTTTTCATTATGTGTTTTAAGTCAAATTAAATTAATTGTGTCAAAATGGACAATAATGATATTTTATCAAAATAATATTTTATTAAATTACTTAAAAATCATAAAAAACTTGAAAAAAGACCATTTGGTTATTATATGATCAAAATTTTAATATTTACCATTTATTTTCCAATTATTACATTATAAGTAAAAATTAACACCCTTTAATATTAGAAAATTAGTTACAATAATAAAAATTAGTATTGGTTAACTTAGGGTTAATCAAAATGATAAAGTTTTAAATAGAACCAAAAATTGTATAAATTCTATTTTTTTATGGGACTATAACCAAATAAAAAATTATATTATAATTTAATGCTATTTGGAGTAATATTTCTTGAGAATTAATTTTTTATAATTTAATCTTTTATGAAATTCAAAAAGTTCCCCTCACTTGAATTGTAAAATGAAACCTCATCCCTCACTTATTTACACAACTTTGAGCCTTAAAAATCAACCAAAATCTAACCATTTGCATTATAAATTTCTATATATTCAAACTAATTTTTTTTATTCCCATAATACTAACTTGGGATCCATTTAGAAGATATCTAAAGGATTAATTTTGAAAAATAGGTAATCGCCTTAACCGTTCACTTTCTTGTATACTCTTATTTATCTCATCTAATTATATTTTATTTATCATAATATAATTAATTATGTATTATAATTATTTATAAATGTTATTATTGTTATTATAAAACCATTATACACACTCTCTCTCTCCCATAAAAAAATAACCTAAAGTATCGCTCGTGCATTCGTACCGCTTACCATCTCCACAGAGCGATACAATTCATTTTCAACAAAATCTATTATAAACAAGAATTATTATTATATTATTATTTATATATGATATTGATAAAAAATTTAATCTTTTTTAATGATAATATAATTCCCACCTTCTTAGTATCCAATCCTTTGTGAAATGATAATGCCACTCATGCTTACGCGTGGACCACCACCTCCATGAAGTGATGTGATTTATTTTTCATTTATATATTAATTTTAACTTAATTAGGATGAATTTGATGAATATATATGAAATATATTATATAATAGTGATCCTCTTAATTTTAAATATTATTTACCTTTCTTTAATTACATATTTTGAAAAATAAAAATAGCATTCATGCGTACGTATGACCTACCATCTCCATGAATGATGTAATTATTATATATATATATATAAATTATATAGATGAATTTAAATATTTATAAAATTAATATATATTATATTATATAATTATAAATATTCAAGAGATTATGAGACTAGTATAAATTTACAAGGACTAGAAGTACTAAAATGATATAATCATGATAAATGAAACAGTTCGCACCCAAATTTAACAATTTTATTAAGGAATGTTTTGTAAATGGGCTGATTAAATGTTATAAATGGATTATATATGATATTATAAGTATGAAAGTAATACTAGTATATAAGTATAATAAATATTAATTTATTATACCTGAGGTTATATTTCTTTTTAAACAAGGTGAACTTAAGGTAATGGTGTTATTTCAAAATCACACCAATATTCAGGGTTGTTTTTGTTAATGTATCTTCTAGAGAATATTTTTAATCCATATCCATGTTTTATAAAAAAAATAATGACGTTTTTTGTTATTTTCCTATGTTTTTAAATTCTTTTTTACCCATGTTATATTTAAAATAAAATTTTTAAAGGAACATTCTTATCATTTTTCAAATGAGTTACTTTAGGAATTTTCTGAAAGAAAATTGAAAGGGATGTTTTTTAACTTATATGGCATGAATGGATTTTCCATCATCAGGAATTATTTTTTATTTTAATATTCATATTCATGCTACCATGGATATTTCCAATGAAACATTTTTCATTTATAATTTCATATCCTTTTGAAAAGAAAGTGGTTTTAAAGTGAAAGGGTGATTTTCCTCAAGAATTATTCCACGTGATCTTTCAAAATCGTTTTATATATAAGATGACATCCTTAGGTGTTATATAATATTTACTTGGGATATTATCATAGGAAACAATTATTCCTCTTTCTCTATATGGTTTATGTTTATGATGAGAATATTAAATGATTATGAAACCCATTTTTTATAATGGGTTATGCTATGATGAAATGATTATGAAACCCATTAATTTTCATGGGTTCTAATATTTTGAATGTTTTATTATCTTGTGTAATATATATGTCTTATTTTCATTATGTGATGGGTGGGACCTATATCTCCCTCTAATGAACTAGGTAAATATTGATACTTTGTAAGATAAATAAGACTACAATGGGTAGTGGACATAGTTCAGTATGGGACTTTTTCCACTATGTTAGTCTTGGGATTGAACTTTTACAACTACAATGGCTTGGAGAGTGCACCCATTCCACTATGATATCCTTGGAAATTAGCCTTTACTACTAAGGAAATGATATTATTTTCTTTTGTGCATTCTCCCAATCAATGTATTTTTCTTATGTTAATATTTTATGGTTCATGTTCCTTGATTTCATTATGATTATTGTCTTATGAACTGCTAAGATTTATGACATGATTTAAGATTATGATCCTGTATATGTAGGGTATGGTTTAAAAATGTTATGATCATGTACTTATACTCTTATTCTCGTGTTATTCTTATGTGATCATTGATATCTCTCTTCTTTACCCTTACTAATATTCTAAGGACTCCCTTTTCTTAGGGTTCATTTCCCTAGGTTATGAATAATGGAATTATGTATGATATGTCTAAAAAGGGTGATAGTTAAGAAGAAATAAGTGTGATATTATGTAGATATGTTTGGAACTAGTTGTGTATGTTTACATGTTTACATATATAATAGACCTAAATGATTATGGAATTGATCAACATGTTATGTAATGAATATTCATATATTTGGATGTAATATCTTTGTATTAATGGTGTGATTCACTAAAATTGGTATCATGGAAATTCTTAGTTATCCTTTAGAAGCTAGTATGGGAAAACATTAGTGAGATCCCTCGGGATATGTCTAAGGATACATATATGTATAAGATAAAATCATAATGTTTTGGTAATTATTATGAACGGGCTAGGATAAACCTAAGGCTACCTAGATGATTTAATCAAAATGTATTCATCTTATACATGATTTATCATGATTATGGGGTTTTCAAGTATGATTATTGAATTTTACACTAGGATTTTTGGTTTTAGTCAATAGAGGGAGCCTGAAAGAATCATGTTAATGCTGAATGTGATGTACAATGAAAATATTGACCTCTAGAGTAGCTGAATATAGTAGGAGTTATAATGAAAAATCTATTTAATATGATTACAAAACTTTCTCATGATATTAACAGTGATGATATTCTAAATAAGAAAAGGAATAAACAATATTTCATTGGGTCCTTCATAATAAAATTCCCACATTATTTTAATGGGTCAAATGATCCACTATTCATTGAATAATGGTTCAGTACCACTGAAAATATATTTTTCATTCTTCAGTGTTTGGTACATGAGAATGTGATTCTAGGTATTTATCATTTGGAAGGATAATCTTGCCAGTGATGTAATCATATCAAGAACACGGGATAACAGGATGAAATTGACTCTATGGAATGGGAAAGATTCAACATCCAATTTCTCAACAAGGACTTTCCTCTTATTCTTCATATTAAAATGGTGAAATAATACCTTGATTTGAAACATAAGTATAATTAATCCATTGGTACTTATGAGGAAAATTTGACAATACATGTGAGTTAAGCTTATGGTATTATCATCCAACCTAAAATTAATATTGATCAATTATTTAGTGGACTAAAACTAAGTGTATGAAGGGTATTTTCCATAAGGGACTTTAATATCTATGAATAAATTCTTTTATGTGCACTAAAGTTGGAGACATAGATCATATTTACCCATAAATATTAAGGTTTTTTTAAGAAAATAAAAATTTAATTAAAATGTAACTATAAAAACCATAGAGACAATAATATGACCCTTCATTTATGCTTAATGTGTGGAAAGAAAAAAGGTGAAATTTTATTAAGAGAACTGGTAAATGCTTCAAGTATGGAAGGTAAGGTCATCGGGAAATCAAATATAAAAGTGATGGTATGAAGTTAGATAATGATGCGAATATATAGAAAGCCCCACCGAATGCACCACACACATTACAATTTTTTAAATGTAAGGACAAGGGGGATTATGACCGCTAGTTCCCATATCTAAGGGATAATGATGATGATCAACATGAAAAACCTCTTAAGACCAAAGATAAATGGAAATATTATGTGATCGATATTTATGATAAGGTGTATGAGAACAATGTGGTATATGATACAAATACCATCCAATATATAATTAATAATGTCTTATTTGATTCTATTTTTACTGACTATTTTATTTCAGATGAAATTTCTAAGGGTATCATAGTACCACCTCAAAAATTAGATGTTGATTTATTGGTAAAAACCATTACTATTATGATGATCACATCCCAAGTCTATGATTATTCTCTATTTTAGGTTTATGTGAATGTGTTTAGTAAAAAATCATTTCATTATTCCTCTAGTTTAATTGGATATTATACTAGGCATGTATTGGATTTATTTACATAAAACTTGCATCAATTTCTGAGGAAGGTATATTTTGGTTGGTATTATGAAAAAACCATTTCTTTCATATCATTTTAATGAAAAAATGAAATTTTAATGGAAATTGCATCCATTTAATGGGTCATGAATCTTATTCAAAGGGGTTGTTTATCTCAGATGGTTGGGGAGAAACTGAATAACAATGATATGCCAATTTTTTCAAATTTTATTAATTCTTTTCCATATTGTTTTTATAGTCTTCCACCAAACAATAAAGTTGAGTTTTCAATATAAGTAATACCTAGTGATACACCTATTTACAAGAATTTATATAGAACGGACACGATTGTGTTGTATTAATTTAAGAAGCAACACCAGAAGAATACTAACAAGGGATTTATTCAGCTAAGTATGTCACCTTGGGGTGAACCTATTTTCTTGGTTAGAAGAAATATGGTTCAATGTGACTCTATATTAATTATTGAGAACATAACAAGATCAAAATCAAGAACAAGTATCGTCTACCCTGTATTAATGAATATCTTGATCAACTATTCCAAGACCAATACTTTTCCAATCTTGATCTTCATTATAGATATCATTAATTGAAGTTCCAGAATAATTATATACCAAAGATATCAATCCTCACAAGATATGGACACTATGAATTTATAGTGATTACAATATGTATTACTATTTCCCATTCTATTTTTATAGATTAAATCAATAAAGTCTGTTGATATTACCTCGATCAGTTTGTAGCAGTCTTTTTAGACAATATTATTATTTATTTAAAGATAAAGTAAGATAGAGATGATCATTTGAGGATTAAGCATAAGACTCTAGAGAATGATAATATATATTAAAAAATTTCCAAGTGTGAATTTTCGATTTCAAAACATTAATTCAAGGTTCATATTATATCATGTGAGGGTATATCAATAGACCCTTCAAAGAAAGACGTTATTGAACATTATCTCAGTCCAACCAATATAGCTATGATTTATAGTTTTTTTTGATTGGTTTGATATTATTAGAACTTTGTAGAAAAGTATTCATAGATATCTAATCCACTGACTATGTTAACTCTTAAGGGATAAAATTAACTTTTGATAGATGAATATGAGGGTTTTTTTAAAGAACTAAATAGAAGTCTAGTCAGTGCACTTGTGATTACAATCCCTTGCTATGGAGAAGTATTTTTAATCTATAGTGATGCATCAAATAATAGACTTGGATGTATCCTCAAATTGAAATATATGGTTATATCTTATACCTAATGAATAATTGAATTCCCATGAGAAAAATTACCCAAATCATTATTCAGATTTAGATGTAGTAATTTTTGCATTGAAGACATGGTGACATTATATTTATGGAGAAAATGTGACATATATACTGATCAAAAAATTTAATGTATATTTTCACAAAAATAAAATAGTTGAACATGAAAAATAGAATATTGTTGTAATCGATCAAATATTGAATCTTCGAAATAGAATAACACCCTAGGAAAGAGAACTAGGTGGAAGATGCTCTGGGTTGAACTGATCATGATAGATTTTCTATTATCTAGATCACAAAAGATCAAATATTTCTATAATTGAAATGGACTGATCATCAAATATTGAGGTTAGGGAAGAAAACATATATTTCTTTAATGATTGTTTAACCATATATCCTTGTAAATACTAAATATGTATAGAAGAAAGATGTTGAAATATTGAAGATTGTGAGAAATGGTCATGAGTTCAACCTTGACTATGATATAATGATAATATTCAAGAACTATTTATGTGTTATTTTGGTGGTATATTTGAAGGATTTGATGGTTAAAGCTTTTAGTTCTTCATTCTCTATCCATACTATAATTATAAAGTTGAATAGATATTTGAAAGGGTATTTTTGATGCGATGGAATAGAGAGAGATATTCTATATAATGTTTCTCATCTCTTAGTTTGTTATAAATTTAAGGATTAGAGATTAAACTCTAATGGGATGTTACATCCATTACCAATACTAGATTGGAAATGAAAAAACATCACCACATATTTCTTTTCATAAGAATCCCCAAATCATCTAAAGGGAATAATTACCTTAGGGTTTTAATCGATTTCTATTTGAAATTAGCACAAATTATTTCCATTCGATATGTTTTCTATCTTGATCAACCTATACGGTGATTCATTAAGTGATAATATTTCATGGTATACCACTATCAATTGTATCTGTTTAGGTTCTGAGGTACACATTGTTGTTTTGGAGAAGCCATCATTGGGATCAAAATAAATTGTTATGTTTCATAATTTATTATAATCCTCATATAAATGTTTAGTTTTAGAGGACCATTAAAATACTATAATACATATTTAGATATTAGTATATGGATTTCAATGGGTTTTGGGACCAACACCTATCTTTGGTGGAATTTTTTGAAAATAATATCTTTAAATCTTGTATTAATATGAATCATTATGAATCCTTATATGGTAGGAAACGTAGAACTCCATCATTCCATGATGAATTTGGATAAATAAATCCATTGGTACATAATCTACCTAAGGAAATGGCAAAGAATGTTGGAGTTATTCAGCAACATATAGTATCAAATCATAGTCAAAAAAAGTTATACTAACAATCATAGAAAAGATATAAATTTATAATTTTGTGGAAAGGTATTCTTATGAATATCTCCTTGTATGAGGATGATGATATTTAGAAATAAGGGATATATAATCCCTCTATATATTGGTCCATTTGAAATTATTAATCATATTGGGATGGTAGATTATCGATTGGAATATCCACTGAATCTCTGTCAAGTCCAGGATGTCTTCCATGTATCACTCTAGAAGAATTACATACCTGATCCTTCAAATGTACTAAACATATAGGTCATATCAATAGAGAATTATCTTTCATATTAAGATCAATTGGTATAGATTATGGATCACATAGATAAATTTAAACAAAATAATTCTACTCTCGTGGTCAATGTTTTGTGGAAAAACCCCCAATTTTAGGAAGATGCATGGAAAATTGAGGATGTAATTAGGTAAAAGTACCCTCATATGTTTTAATAATAACATCTAATTTAGAGGGTGAAATAAATTTTTAGGGGTGTATAATTTAAAACTCCATGATTTTTATGAAATGTTTCTCTTTATATAATTTTATTTCTTTTATAGCCAATGTTACAAGCAACAACGAGTTTAAAAGAACTGCATTACACTATTAACATATTATGTTTCCATTATCAAATAGTTGTTGGATTGGTAGTTATGAATATTTATATCTAAGTTATGATACATATACGGTATAAAAATTTATAAGATTAATTTATTATAATTAAAAACCAAAAGATTTAGAAATAAAAGAAGTGTTTTCCTCAAAAAAAATTTATACACGTAATGTATTTTATATTAATTAAAAAATTAATAATTGGTTAATAATTTTAATGAAATTTATATACTATATATTTTATAAAAATATTAAACTTTTAAAAAATATTTTTTGTATGCATAGGATAAGAATTAATCTTGTTTTAGGATTAAAATATATTTTTTTCAAAAAAGTAATTTGGTGCTATTTTTCACACTTAGAAAATAATTTTATAAATACATTAAATTAGATAAAATTAATTAAATATTTAAAATTACGTTGTTCCAATTTTGTAAATGGGTCGTTTTTATTCTAGGTCAATATAAATATAAAACCCTGTATAATTTATTAACTCGATAAAGGGTAAATCAGGTTAATATAGTGTAAAAACAAGTAATAAGGCCCTAATTATTAATAAAAATTCTTATTTTATGAAATTATTTTCATCCTTAAAACCTTTGGATCGAAATTGTTTTTCTAATAGAAACATTTCAATGAAAATGAATTATATATTTTTGAAATTAAAGAATGTAAAAAAATGTCAATCCTTGGTATTTAATATCCTTTATGTGTTCACAAAGGGAAAAAATCAGTTATGAATGAAGTTTAATGTCCAATTTATGCATAATTAAATTAAATTTATGATGGAAACTTATTTATAATTTTTTTATATTATATAATTATCATAAATTCTTACAAAACATTAAAACAATATCTATTCAATTAATTGAATAATAAAATAAATGATATTAAAAATATTAAAAGTGATACAATTTGATTAATTTATCACATTACATGAATTTAATAGGTGAATATGACATATTAATGTTTTGTAAGATTTTATTTGAATTAAATATTTTACATTATGACTTTTATGTCAAATTAAATGAATTGTGTCAAAAATAACAATAATGATATTTTATCAAAATAAAATTTTATTAAATTATTAGAACATAATTAAAGTCTTCAAATAAAAAAAAGTTTGTTATTATAAGGACCAATATAATATATGACCCATTTATGGTACAATTTTCTCCTTATATGTAAAAAATAAGACCTTTTAATATTGAAAAAGTTGTTACCGTAGTTAAAATAAAAAATTGGATAAATTAGGGTTAATCAAAATGATAAGGTTTGAAATGAAATGAAAACTTATCTAAATTCAATTGTTTGATGTGATTAAAATCCTATACTAATTTGGATTTGAATTAATGTATATTTGGAGACATTTTTTAAGAGAATTAATTTTTTATAATTTAATACTTTATGAAATTTCAAAAGTGCCCCTCACCTCAATTATAAAAGGCTAACCCCTCCCTCACTTTTTTACACCACATTTAGAATTAAATCAAAAAAAAAATCTACCAATTTCCCTTATAATCTTCCCTATACACATCATATAGATTTTTGGGACGCAAAATATTAACCTTGATCCCTTTAGAAGAGATCTAATGGGTTCATTTCAAAGAAAAAGAAATCACCTTAACCAATCACATTCCTTTCTACTATTCTTTAACTTATATAAATCTATGATACATAGCATAACAAAATAAATATAGTATCATAAATATGATCAAATTTTTTTATAATTATGATAACACCATTATACACCCTCTTTCCCATCAAAACACAAGTGAAAGTATCATGCATCCATACACCGTCTCCATATAGCCGTACAATTTATTTTCTAACACCATAATTTATGAATGGGTATTGTGAGTATTATAATATTTATATATGATATTTTTGAAAAATTTGTTATTATTTAATGATAATATCATGTATACCTTCTTACCATTCAATCCATTGGGAAATAATAACATTTCTAGTGTGTATGTTTAGACAACCACCTCCACAAAGCGATGTGATTCATTTTTCATTTATATTTTACTATTATTTTAATGAGGAAATATTTGATGAATATTTATGATATTTATGATATATTAATGATCACTTAAATTTTAAATATTATTAACCTTTCTTTTATTATATGCGTAAAAAAATAAAAAAAGTGTTCATGTGTATGTATGACCAACCGTCACCATGAACGGTGTAATTCATTTTTCTATCTCTAAATTTTATGTATAAATATAAATGTGTATATAAATAATATTATATATATATATAATGATAAATAATTAGGATATAATGGAACAAAGGTAAATTTACAAGTACTGGAACCACTGATCAAAGATCCTCATGATAAATAAAAGAGTTAACACTCAAAAATAAAAAATTTAAAAAAAACATTATTGATAAAAGTGGGTGTTTAAATAAAAAAGAGTTAATATATAATATTATAAAAATTTAAATATGTTTTTTATATTTTTAAATATATATAAATTTATTATATAGTAGGTTATGGTTCTTTTAAATCAAGGTGAGGTCAAGGTAAAGTTTTTATTCCATAATATTGTTTATATTTAAGATTGTTTATGTTCAATTCTCTACTGGGGGTTATTTTTATTCCATATAAATGGTTTATAAAAATGATTTTATTAAGGTTTTTACCATTGTCATATTATTTTTTAAATATATTTTTACCCATGTTTTAATTTTTACCCAACGGTTGGAAAGGAATCTTCTTGTCATTTTCCTAATGAGGTACTTTGTGACTTTTCAACATAAATATGAAAGGAATGTTTTTTTAACTTATTCTATATGAATGGATTTTACAACCTTCATTAGTAGTTTTTTATTTGAATATTAATTATCAAGTTCCTTTTTATTTTTTCAAAGAAAGGTTTTTTCCTTTATAATTGAACATCATTTAAAAAAGAAAGTGATTTCAAAATGGAATAGTTATTTTCCTCCAGAATTATAACAAGTGATATTTTAGAATAATTTTAAATCTATGATAACATCCTTTATTATCAAATAAGCTTTAATATGGACATTTTCCAATGATATCATCTTTATTGTTTTCTTATATAGTTTATGTGTAAAAGGAGAAGAGGAAATTTTTATGAAACCCATTTGTTTTCCATGGGTTGTGATATGATGAAATTATTATGAAATCTATTTCCTTTCATGGGTTATGATATGGTGAATATTGTATGATCTGGTGGAAAAAGAATATGTATGATTTTTCTTATTTTACTGTTGATACCTATATCTCCCACAAATGCATTAGGTAAAGATAGATATCTAATGAGGTAAACTAGATTGGAATGGACAATGAACCCAGTTCTGTAAGGAACTATGTACACTATGGCAGTCTTAGGGGTGAACCACGACTAATATAATGATTTTCGGAGTGAACCTATTATACTATTAATGTCCTGAAAATGATCATTTAATACTAAGGAAACAATTTTCTATTATTATGTGTAAGCCACAAATAAATGTTTATTCCTATGTTAAAATTTCATGGTCTATTTTCCTTGATTCACTTATAACTATTGTCTTATAAACTCCTAAGACTTATAATATTACATACAGTTATTATGTTTGATATTTAGGGTGTGGTATGAAAAATTTAAAATCATGTTATTTTACCCTTATACTAATTTTATGCTTATCTTATTATTGTTATCTAACTTGTTTAAATTTATTGAGCATCTGATCTCACCATTGTCTTGTGTTTCCTTCCCCTAGGATATGAAAAATAGTATTGATTATCAAATTTATAAGAATTTTTATACTTATAATGAAATAATTGGAATATGATGTAGATATTTTATGAACTAGTTGATTATGTTTCTAAGATTCCAAATATACTAGTCCTAAATGATTTTGGGATTGATATTCATGTTATATATATCTTATTAATATATTTAGATTTAATATATATATAATGTGGGTTTTTATAACAATTATTCCTCCTGAATAGTAACCCATTATCCTTTCCAATTCATTTATTGGGAAAAAGAGAAATCATTTTTCTATTTTTTTTGTGGATGAGGTGAATAAGTTGGTGAGTAAAAAATTATTAGTTTATAAAAATGATTTATTTTTTTCAAAACAAATTTACTGTTTTCTATGGTTCTACCATCTGGTGGTACTACCAGATTATACCAGAAGGATACAACCATTAAGGTTATACCACTCATTTTTAAAACTATGGTAGTACCATTGGGCTGCTACCACCAAGTGATACCACCAGGGTTCTTCCATTGGGGTATTACTGTCAGGTTCTACCACTAGGTTCTACCAGGGAAGATGAAACCTCTTGATGAAAAGTAGATAAATCATGGGTTGCATGGTATTAGAATTTATTATGAATTGTAATATTTCATTTCAAAGTAATGTGTTATTATAATGATTAAAAATAATTATATAGAGTATCTTGACTTTATTAAAACTATCTTTAGAATGTAGTTATAAGTATGATGAAATTAATTGAGATCCAATTCAATTGTTATGGTGTACTATAGAAATGATGGAAATAAAAATGGAATTTTATACACATTTGAACACATATGGTATGAAATATTTATTTTTTATTACATAAAATTATCATTTCATTATACAAAATAGAGGATATTTTATAGTTTAGTTTCATGGAATCAGTGTACATAATACATGAAAAATTGAAACATTATTCTAATCAAAATTAAAGGATTATTAATTTTTTAATCCAATTTAATTTTACTATATATAATAACCTAGGGACATACATCAAATGAAAGGATGAGAATAAGGCCCTATATGAAAAACCAAGGGAAATATTTTGCATGTGTTCCTGAGAAATATCAATAAGAACTTGAAGAATAACATTAAAGAATTATAAAATAAAAAAGGGGGATAAGATAATAAAAATAAAATGAATTTAAACATGAAGATGTAGCTGCAACATTTAAATGATAAATTCATAAAATTATCACCAAGATTTGTTGTCGAGGTGTTGTAAAAATTACCAAGGTTTTTCAGCAAGTTATCAAAAAAATCATCTCTAGAGATTAAATTGTTTACCCAATGAATTAGAGAGATCTCAGTGAAAACCCTTAATATATATTAATTTTAATGTGATCCAAATAAGTCATAATAAATCTTTTCATATATAACATATGTATAAGATAATGAACAAGTTTTATATAAAAGTCATGGAATTTTTTAAAAAAGCTGATTACAGATAATATCATTATGTAATTTTGACCCACATAAAGGGAATGAGGGTTTTATGTATGTAATTATCAGAATAAAATAAATATTTTTTAAAATATTTTTTAATACCCATAGAAATTAATATAGTTTGGGTATTAACATAAGTTAAATAAAATGTTATTTCTTGATAAGAAGAGAGAAATTTTAAGAATTAAAATCAACATTATAACAGGTATTAAACATGGCTATAAAAAGGGTTGAAAGAGAGGGGATAAGGGTATACCATTAATAAAACATAATTTTAAAATAAGGGAATTAATAAAAATGAAATAATAGAGACTGAAAATATAATTTAGAATACATATAAAAAATCGGTTCTTGAAATGAAGAGAAAAGAAATATATTTCCATGACCTTGAAGAGTAGTTCCTAAGACTCAAATATTGGGACCTTGGGGGAATGAGGACACATTGTGAGAACTCTATGGAAGGTAAAAATATCATATCCTTATGGTGGATGAATTTATTTGTGAATGAAATGGATAAATGGGTGGGTATTTTTAAGAAAAGTAGAGGATTATTTTATTAATTACTAAATAAAGTATTTAGACACCTAGGTAGTGGTGAATGAAAAATAATGGGCTTTTCATTTTATTTTCCCATGGTATTTGAAACACTAGACACATTTTATGTTATTTTAATCCACAAGAGACAATCATAGTTTTTTATTACAAATTTTGGTAGGGAAAATTAATGTTTTAACAAAATAACATTTTTAAATAGAAAGATTCCATTTTAGAATTTTGAAAATAAATTATATATTTGGAAATTGAATAAAATATATTAAAATACATTATATTAATAAAATAAAATATTTTAATACATCTATTGTGGTTAGTTAGTTGTTAAATCGGTATGAAATATTTATTATGTCCTTAACATATTAAAAAAAATCAAACTGTATTTTTACTATTCCTGAAAAAAATATACTCTTTTAGAAAATTCTAATAAATTCATCCTAAACTAATTTTGATGTGATGATTTAAAAAATAAAATTTATTTTATCATAATAATTCTATAGATATGATAGTTTTAACTTTTATATTTAAAAGTTTTTATTTAATTGAAATAATATAGTATTAAAAGTGCATAGAAAAATTTATAACACTGGAAAAAAATTAAATTATTTTATCATTTATTTTAAAAAAAAAGAGTGTTTTAATCATAATATTTCATTAAAATAATAATTATTCATAATAAATTAGTTTACTATAATATTTATTTATTTTTGGAAAAGTACAATCTATTTCTGAAAGATCAATTTAATAAATGTCATTTTAATTTTATTAAGAAAAAAATATTCTTAAAGTAGAAAGGATTGAATAGAAATTTTATTTATACAATGGAATTATAATTTAAGTAACAATGGACTAAAAATATAACCCCTTATTATAGATTCATATGCCTTAAGAGTAAGGTGTGAAATGGTGGTAGTTTCATGGAGTGCCTCAACTAACATCGACCAAGTGGTAATATCACCTAACTTGAACTTCTCTCATATGTGATTTTGTCCAAGCTTTACTAATTGAAGCTCAGTTGGGGTTTGGTCAAGAGAATAGCCCAGTGACACAACCTCCCTCACAAGTTTGGACAAATGGGATTCGTACAATACAACTCTATTAATTGAGGCCATCATTTCTTATTTCTGTATTAATTATCCGTTATTGTTTCTACTTATAAACACTAATTATGACATTAAATTTTTATTGGGAGTATTTTTTCTAATGGTCGTATTGACAAATGTTCATATAATAGTCGAAACCTTATGGTTGAATTTCAAATTATGCTCATTTAATTTTTAATTAGATATTGTTATAGTGAGTACAAAAAAATATTACCACATTTTCTTAGGAAACAAATAACGTTAAAAAAGTATGGGTCGTTACATTATTCCACCCTTAAGAAATTCCATCTCAAAAATATCAACTCATTCCCTCAGTTGAGAAATGGTGTGGGCACTTCTTCCTCATTGTTTCCTCTGGTTTCCATGTAGCTTCAGCACATTTATGGTTACTTTACAACACTTTAATGAGGTGGGAAATATTGGTGAGATGATCCACTATAACACAAATCACATTGTTTCCATTGGATGTTCTTAAGAGACAGGTGAAAAAGTCCATAGTGATATTGTCGCACTGCCATGTAGATATGGGTAGTGGTTGTAATACCCATTTAGAATGTCGTCACTATACCTTCACTTTTTGACACTCTATGCACCTTTTAATGTTTTCATAAATCTCCATTTTCATGTTATCCGACAAATAATGATCATGAAGTTCCTTATACAATTATTGATTCTAGGATTTATAGAAAATGTTGAAAATTTATCTTCATCCATCATATCTTTCTTTATTTTTGGAAGGGATGGAGCACAAGGCCTTGTACAAAATTCCAGTACACTTTCTTGACCAACATCGGATTCAGAAAACGTCCCATTCTTCATAGACTCTGACATCTTCTAGAAAAAGAGTATTCTCTTTGTGCTTTAATGATATTTTATAGTAATTATGGTTGTTAAATCATTTGGGATAGAGTTTATGAGGTCCCATCCCTTACAATTCTCATGTCCAGTTTTACTAGGTCTTTGATCAAAATATATCATTGAATCCTTATCATTTCCCGCACAATAGGGTCTTTCCTACTTAACTCATCAGTGAATTTATTTTATCTTTCAATATGATAATGAATTTGAAAATAACAGTATTTAAGAAGTTCCAACCATATCCTCTAGATCATGTTCATTTCCTTTTGTGTGAATATATACTTCAAGCTTAGGTGGTTTGTGTATATATCAAATTTCTCCCCATAAATATAGTGCCTCTATATCTTCAGAGGAAAAAACAACCACAACCAGCTCTAGGTTATGCATAGTAAAATTCTTTTCATAAGTAATTAACTATCAAGATGCATAGGCAATCACCTTTTTATTTTGTATTAGGATTCTCCCAATCCCTTTTGGATATGAATCACTAAAAATAATTAATCTTTATTCGATAGTGGGTAGAGTTAACATAGCTGCAGTAACCAAATTCTTATTTTGTTCCTGGAAACTTTCTTCACACTCCTTTTTTCAAATGAATTTGGTACCTTTTTTAGTTAACATGGATAGTGGATTTAAAAGTCTTGAAATTATTTTCACAACCATCTAAAAATATCATTTTAATCCATGGAATCTAAAAATCTCAGTGACTCTTATAGGATGAGGCCACACCTCCATAACATTTTTCTCAGTAGGATCAACTGAGATTCATTTATTGGTAATAATGTGCCCCAAGAATGAAACATTTGTATCCAAAATTCACATTTCTTGAATTTCTGAAATAGGATCTCATTCCTTAGAGTTTTAAATATAACCCTTAGATAATCCTAATGCTCCTCAAAAAATTTATAATATATCATAATAACATTAATAAAACCCAAAAAAATGTTTTCAAGGTAGTACTTAATGACTCTATTAATCAAATCCATAAATCCTAAGGTCATAACAACAAACTCATAATACATGTATCTTGATCGAAATGCAGTCTTTAGAATATCTTCTTTCTTCACCCTCAATTAATGATAACAGACCGAAGATTAATCATGGACAAGAATTGAGCCCCACAAAGCTGGTAAAATAGATCATAAATCCTTGGAAGAGGGTACTTATTCTTCACTATGATCCTGTTAAATTCTCTATAATCAATTCATAGCTACATTGAACCATCCTTATTATTCCCAAATAGAATAGGTTCTTCCAAGGAATACATTTGAACAGATTAACCCCTTCTCTAAAATTTATTGAAGTAATTTATTTAATTCCATTAGCTCTACATTTTCCATTTTATATGGGGTATTTGATATCAGCTTGTATCCATGCATGTGTTTAATGGATAACTCTACATATATTTCTGAGGGAGGTTCAGGTAACTCTATAGGAAATACTTTAATGTATTCTTGAATGATGGGGACATTCTCTATTCATATACCTTTATTTAATTCTTCAACATCACCAATCATTTTCCTAAATAATTTTATGGATGGTGATTCTAGAAAAGGCTCAAGTTGAGATATATCTCTATTGAAAATAACATTAGGTTGTCTATTCAAGAAAACTGATATTTCCTTGATTTTTTATTTGATATTGGCATCATACTTCAAGATCGTGTCTATCCCTAGTATAATATCTAATTCTATCATTGGACTAACTACTAGAATTGGGATCATATTATGCTCTCAAAGTATGTACTATTGTTTCTATACACTGTTGATGTTTATACAATCCCTCCATGAGTCTTGACTGATATCTCTACTTCTAGATGATCGGGAATTTATTTTATATTTTTTCAAACATGGAGGGAATAAAAAGATGTGTAGAAAAAGAATAAAATAAAGGACATTCTTGGTTTGAGAGAACAATGAGAGTACCTACCAACACATCATTTGGAGAATCTATTTAATCCATCAAGATAAAAAAAATAATGACCTTACTCCCATGGAATATTATGAGGTTCATATTGATTCCCCTCTCTTATATTCAGATTTGGATAGTGATTGGAAAAGTGCATAAGTTTTCCGCACTTGAAGCATTGAAACTTATCCTTGGCCTAAAACATAGTACCTTTGTCTTTAGTGTTTAGAAGATTAGGATTCACCTCAATACGATAGTTTCATGTAATATGGTCATCTCTTCTAGAATTTTAACATTTCCCACTCCCGAGCAAGCAGTTCCATGGATGCTTCTTCCCAAAAAAAATTCATGTGGAAAGTTGAACTTTATTTCCTCATATTCCATGATCAAAGTTACTCCCAAATATTGGATCCACTAATCTCTTCTTCTCATTTGATCTATGGTAACATTGTGTCTCTCCAAACTCTAGTTCAACCATTATATGACTTTGCACTATCTCCTCCTAGATTTCATAGTCTCGATTGGCTTGATTATTCTATATATGGGGTCTTATTCCACCAATGAATCTATAAAAAATTCCATTAGTATCCATGAAAAATATAGAGGTGTAGAGATATTTTCTTGTAGATTTAATCTCAGAGAATCCCACATATTCATTTTCATTCTACTTCAAATCTAGGAATTCCTTCTCCATTTTCATTTGCATCAAACTGGGGAAATATTTTTTGAAAAATGTTCCCATGAACCCTTACAACTCGATGTCTTCAATCTCTCTTTTTGGATTCATGTGTTTAACTAGTGTACACCACTGATCAGCTTATCCCTTAAAGAAGTACACAGCCTAGGTGAATTTCTCTTGCTCTGAACAATGGAGTATAGAAAATATCAATTCTATAGACCTCATCAATTGTTCAGTAATCAATGGGTAAGTAGAACCACTAAAAGAAGTCAGTCATTGATGCATAAAGGACCCAATGAAAAACTGTTCCCTTCATTGTGAATCTAGTATCATGGATTTATTAAAGTAATTTCTTATAAATCGAGTTAGTTGATTCATCGTTCTCATAAAGTTTTCTATTTTGGATTCAATTGGAGGGGCATGGGTGCATAGTCTGTTGCACTCACCATTTACATGATTCCTCTTATTTCCCACAATTTTATAAAATAATAAAATGTAGTGAGGAATGTTTTTATTTTAAGAATATTATAATTCTAAAAAATATATATATTGAAATATCCTTCTTAATTATGTTATTCATTAAAAATTAATTTTTCTATAAATCCTTCATAAAGGTTTATAAGAAGCTTGTGGTTAACCAAAAAATATCCCCTGGGAGTATAGAACTAGAAGTATAGGAAGATCCATTGTCATGTACTAGTTCCCATTAAAGTCTAGTTCAAAATGGTGTTTTTAGGTTTTACCCCTAGATGCATCAATTCTAGAGCCATATCCACTTATTTGGAATCCAAATAGGGATTTGTTTCTTGGAAACCACTTACGTAATAGTTTACCAAAATACCAGGATTTTTTCCTATATTTTAACTTGACCCTAGGGTTCTTAAAAATGTTTTAAAATCCAAATTTAAAAAAATAACTAATCCAACCTTTGATACTAACTATTATATACTTCCTTTTTATTATATAAACTTTTCATTTCATTGTACAAAATATAGGATCTATTAATGTTTAGTTTCTTAGAAACAAGGTATATAATACATGAAAACATAAATAATTATTCTAATCAATGTGAACGGATTTTTCATTGGGTAATACTAAGTAGGTTTACATTATCTAATATCCTTGGGGAATACATAAAAGGAAACGGTGAGCATAAGGCTCAGTAAGAGAAGATAATGGAAACAGTTTACCTGTGTTCTTGAGAAATATAATTAAGAACTTGAAGAATAGCAGAAAGGCGTGGGAAAAGTATAAATGGGAATAAAATAATTATATTTTCATGAATGTTAACATAGATTATTAGATAAAACATTTAAATGATATATTAATAAATATATCACTAAGGTTTTTCATTGAGGTGTTATAAAAATTACCAAGGTTATTCAATAAGGTATTCTAAAACTAATCATCTCTAGAGATTAAATTTTTTACCCAATACATTAGAGAGATATTAGGGAACACGACTCATAATTATTAATTTTAATGTGAACTACATATATAATAATAAATAATTTCATAAATAACTCATGGATAATAAAATGAATAGGTTTTACGTAAAAATAATGGTGTTTTTTTAAATTTCATGAAGACAAGATCATTATGTCATTTTAACCCACAGAAAGGGAGTGAGAGTTTTATGTATGTCACCAATAGAATAAAATAAATATTTTTTAAATATTTTTTAATAACCCTAGAGAAGAAATAGAATTTTTTATAAACATAAATAAAATAAAATGTATTTTCTTGAGAAGAAGTGGGAAATTTTGAGAAGACAAATTGGCATCATAATGGGTATAAAACATGGTTTTAGAAAAGGGTAAAAAGAGAGCGTATAGGGTGATCCCATTAATAAAACATAATTTAGAAGTTGGGGAATTAATAAAAACGAAATGAGTTAGAGTTACTATAACATTTAGAATACATATTAAAAAATAGGTTCTTGAAACGAAGAGAAAAGAATGAAATTTTCCTTACCTTGAAGGGTAGTTCCTAAAACTCAGTGATTAGGAACTTGGGGGAATGAGGACACCTTGGAAGACTCCTTCAGAGGTAAAACTATCATAGATTTTTGGTGGATGAATTTTTAGTGAATTTAAATTGATAAATTCATGGGTATTTATAGAAAAAGTAGAGGATTAGTTTATTAATTTCTCAATTAAGGCCTTGGACACCTAGGCAGTGATAAATTCAATATTCTAGGCCATACCATGGTATTTTCCCAAGATATTGGAAACTTGGGACACATTTTATGTTATTTTAATCCAAAATAGTCAAATATAATTTTATTTTACATTATTAGGAAATTAAAATTAAAGTTTTTACAAAATAACATTTTTAATGTGAAAGTTTCAATTTTAGAATTTAGAAGGTAATTATATATTTGGAATTTGGAAAGTAAATTATACAATTGGAAATTGATTAGAATAAATTAAAATACTTGATATTAATATAATAACATGTTTTAATTCATAGATTTTTTTTAATTAGTTATTACATCATTATGAAATAATTATGATTTCATTAATGTACTAAAAAAATCAAACTATATTTTTAATATTCAAAAAAAATATAGTATTTTAGAAAATTCTCATAAATTTACCCGAACATAATTTTGAGTTGATAAATTCAAAAATTATATTTATTCTATCATAATAATTCTATAAATATGATAAGTTTAAATTTTAAATATAAAATGTTTTATTTATTAGAAATAATATCTGATTGAAAATGCATAGTAAAATTTCTAACACTTGAAGAAAAATATATTTTATCATTTATTTTTAATGAAGAGCGTTTTAATAAATTTATTTCATTAAAATAAACATTATTCATAGTAAATTATTTTATTATAACTTATAATAATTTTTTATTTTCTGAAAAGTATAATCTCTATAAGAAAAATCAATTTATCAAATTTCATCTCAATTTTATTGGAAAAACTATTATTTAAATGGGAATGGAGGAATATAAATTTTATCTATACAATGTAATTGAAAATTATGTAACTAGGGCCTCGACACATAACCCCTTATTATAGCATCATATTCCCTAAGAGTAAGGTATGCAATGGTTGTAGTTTAATGGGGTGTATCGACTAACATCAACCGAGTGGTAATCTCCAATAACTTGAAATTCTCCCGTATGAAATGTCATTAAAGCATAACTTTTTGGAGACTAAATTGGGATTGGTTAGGAGAAAATCCTACTGATTTTATCTCCCTCCCTTTTTCTAAAAAATGGTTTTTGTATGACACAACTCTATTGGTTGAGGCCATCATTTCTCCCTTCATTACTAATTATCCTCTGTAATTTCTAATTATAAACACTAATTATAATGTTAAAATATTTATCAATAGTATTGTTTCTAATGGTTGTGTTGACTAACATACATAATTGACCAGTAGTAGTATAACTTTCCCAACCATATGGTCACATTTTAAATTATACTCACTTTATTATTAATGAGATGTATTTCTATTGAGTAAAAAATAATATAACACACCTTTTCCTAGGAAACAAATATCATTAAAAAGTTTGGGTTGTTACAGATGGATAAGAATGATAATTGATAGATTTGGTCATGGAGTTCACCTTTATAGAGAATTGTTTTAGGCTGGTTGAAAGAAATATAAAAGAAGACTTCATGGAAACCTTTATACTCTGCTTGAAGTAAGCTACGCAAGATTTCATTAAAGAATTAATGATATATTATTTAATGTGATAACTTATGTTATTTACATGGAAAAAATGTGGTTTAGTTTTAATAAAAATAATTCCAATATTAAAGAAGTTGTGATATATTATCCATATCATAAATTTATTGATACATACATAACAATTTAATGTTTAAGAAAAATAAGTTTAAAATAATATTGAATATATTGTGATAATTTATTCATCACTCGATGCAGATACAAATAGTTATGGAAGTTGTTTTCAGTGGTGGTTATTGCAATGACTAGATCCATTTTTTATGGTATATTGAACTAAAATATATTTTTTGGTATTAGAAAATATTTGAATTAATAAGAAATATAAATTAGTAACTATTATGGATCATTAAATTGTTATCAGATGTTTTCATATCAGGAGTTTGATATATGAATAGGTTTATGAGGAGGTATTAATAATGAATTTGTGGTTTTATTCAATTATATGTATTAAAATTCAAGTGAAACATTAATTTATCAAGAGATTAATAAGGATAAGAATATCATATAAAAATTGTAAACTATATTATTTTCGATAGGAGGAAGATATATCTATTATATCTTTCTCATTTAAATTTTGTATTAATGTTGGATTTACATGATGAACAGGATGCTCAAAATATTCAAGATACTTTTAATCAAATTATAATGATTTTCCCTACTCATTCTTTTTCCAAAGTTTTTAGTGGATTTTATGATCATTGGTTTTATTAGATCATGAAAAATACTAGCCACTCGCATTGAGTGGTGAACCTTATATATTACTCATTATCTCTCTATGTGTGCCTATGTTTGTTTTAACATAAATATATACTATAACTAGTGGTGAAGGATGTTTTAAAAGAAAAAATACAAAATTACTAAGTCTATAATTCACCCCTCCTCTCAATGGTTCCTTGATCCTGTGTTCCTAAAATTGTCATCATAGGTGGTTCCCTTTGATGGTTTTTCACAATAGACTGTCTTGTTTCTGAAGTTCTCTATGATTTTATATTATCTTTAATCGATAATTTAAATCCATTAAATTATAAGGGAATTCCCATATTTTATGTATTCCATTGTATATTTTTAAATCTATATTGAAATCTTATTTACCGTAACAATTTTTTCAATTGGTATTTGTTTATTTATCATTATTCAATGTTTCATTTTTTATATTTCGTTATTTGAGGTTGAAATAATCCACCAAAAGTTATTTTTGACACTATTGACAAATTTTATTAGGTCGAGGGTATTTGGGACACTCTTCAGGTATGGGGCATGTTAGTTGAGGTGCTAGTTAGAATGATAGATCGGGTTGGTGTTTTACACAACCTTACATGTCACTTATTCGAGATCTCTATAAGAAAAAAAGTACAACTATGAATATTCTAGAGGATTATAACTATATAAGAGAATATGTGGAGATAGATTTCGAATAATACACTCTCATAGAAGAGTTCAATGACAATATAAAATTACCAAGCACATATACATCCATATACATTAAAGTGAATATAAATAAAATAAGATGAACATTATAATAAATAAAACACGTCATATAAAATTTAAATCATAAAAATAAATAACAGTTTTTACCCACTATTCTGATCATACAAAAAAATAGATAAAGAAAACAAAATTCTTGAGGCTCTACTTCCATCATCGATCCATATCTCATACCCAATCACTAATAAATGTTGATCTTGTCCTTCTTGGTCCGCATACTCCACATGAGAATCTCTTCACAATCTTGAAACATTATCCCTTTTACCTTTCCACTATGTATATTCTACTCAAAATTAGAGAATATTTTAGGGTCTACGCATGATTCAAATTCCCTATACAAGGGGTGTGAAATAAATATGATAAGGTCACCATCACTTATGGAACCTAACATATACATCGATAACAAGTGATTGCACACATGACATTCCTAGTCTAGTTGAATAATAAGTGGAATAAAAAATAATTAACTAAAATAAATACCACATCATTGATCCTCATGTTCTAATGAGCCACCCAGGATTAACCAATCCTTCTTCAACTAGTGCTATAAATCATTTAATGTGTGGCTCACCATGACACAACCCATTAGGAATGTATTCCAAATCTCAAGGAATCCCTCAAATGTCTAACACATTAATATTCATGAATTTCAGACCCTATTATATCTCCCAAATCATCCAAGATAATGACTTTCACTATTCTAAAATTATCATACTCTAATACCATGATCTAAATTCATGATAATAACATTAAGACATAACTAAAGAATCATTTAAATGTATCATTAGTCCTATAGAACCAATCACACCCAATAATCTGTTAGGAAAGTAAAACACTTCTTGAATGGGTAACTCTCCTCTGGAAAAAGTCAAATACTAACCTAGGAAGACACATGACCCATTTTGTGAGTACATAAGTACCACATGAGCTGTAAGACCCTATCCATAAAAAAATCCTAAACTAGGGGGGGTGTACTCATCCATATCATAAATTAGATCCCTAGACCAACCTAACACTAGTCATCTAATAGAGGACAATATCCAATAATACCTTAGGTGTATCTTCTCTACTCATAATAAGCCAAATAAGTTCTATCTACTCCAAAACTTCATCAAGGATGACCCTCATTCATCCAAGACACAAGGAAAAATTACCTGGGTTGGCCAACACCTAAAACCATCATCATCAACATTGAAACCTCAAAACTAACCTTATGTGGTTGAACAAAACATGAATAATCCTCATTAGTTATAATAAAACATGTTTCTCCCTCCACGATCTTCAAATCCACAATAGAACAAAGGACACCATATATCGATATCCCTTATTACATGTCAAAACCATAGTTAAACTCATCACAAGTAACCTTAGTTGACCTCCCTAGCACAAAACCCATCCTTGATCAAAACAACACCAGGATAGGGATCATATAGGGTCCCTCATACCCATATAAATATATACAGAATTGAACCCATCCATACCCAACACTTCATTGTTTCATTATATACCAAAGTATTAAAAAACAAAAACCTTGAGAAAATGATCTAATACCTCGACCACTCAAACCTCACATAACAAAATCTAAAACCCATACCAGAATTATCCACATGAACTAACTCTAAACCCATTTCCATTCCCAAGCCAAGATACAACTCAATCATCCATTCCAGAAACTATCCAAAAGATCCAAACATAACCCCTTTTAATACTCAATCCAAAGATACTGACAATGTCATGACCCTCACCATGGACTCATGCCAAAACTCACTTCCCTCTAGAGAAGTTTAAACAAAAACCTCAAACTAATCTTCCTACTAAATGATAAACCATCATAAACTATATCACTAAGGCCTCTAATCACCCTAGGGTCCTTACAATCACATCCCACATAGAAAAAAATTTAATTAACTTCCTACAATTATAATTATTGTTATGGGGAGAGAATACAAGTGAAACACATAAATAGGGGATGTACAAAATTTTTACCTCACATAAACTACGTGCACCTTAGAAATATTTCCTGGATCATGAACCTTAACACAAACTGACATGTATTATCCTAGTACAAGTCATAAACCAACCCTACATGGAATTCACTTTACACTATCAACCTAGATATTCACCCCATATAACCTCTGGTAAAGTACCCAACGTAGACAATAGGTGTGTACATCACATGGGGTCTAGAATTTTCCCTTACAAGACCATGTTCCCTGACATGGTGTGTTTGGTCAAGTATCTCGCCACACCAAAAGTCACTCTACATCATATGTCCCATAAAAACACATATTGTATCACTCATATTATAATATATGATTGAAAATAATAACACACATCATTTTTTCATGAACCACAAACCATGTGATTGGATTTTCAAAAACATAACACCCCTTGTGATCACTTGAAAACCCCAATTCTAAAAAAATCATGGAGTATCACGTGGAACTCAAAACAACAAATTTATTGATTTAAAACATAAAACTATGAATCTATGAGAAAAAAATGAAAATATTTTAAACGGGATGCCTCCAGATGAAATACCATGAAGCTTCTAGGTCCTTGGATTATCCTAGTGGAAATCTCCTCAAACGCATCCCTCTTATCTCAATTACAATTGAGAAAATGGGGAGAACCTCCTCCCATGGAGAACATAGAAAGACACAAGGGGGAAGAAGAAAATTAAAAAATTAAAATAAAAGACATTCTAACTAGTGTGAAATTTATTTATTTATAACACCTAATAACTACAAGGACTGTGGTAAGTCGGGATAAAACCCAAGAGAAGGATAAGTTTTGTGACCAATCAAAAATAAAAACCAAAAAAATCAAGCATAGACAATCAAAACAAAATTTAAATGTGAATCTTGATAAAGTAAAGTGTAAAATGTGAAGTGGAAGTATTGGTGAAGGTGAAAAAGAAATGGCAACAAAAATATGTGATTTTAAGGTAGAACATTGGATTGAATTAAATACATTGGATTATACAGAATTGATAAAATAAAAGACTTATCTTGAAACATAATTAATCATAATGGGATTTAAGGTGTGTAAAAACAAAATTAAAATAATTAAAAAAAATAAATTTAGTCTTCATAGAAGATGCTACTATCAAAAGGATTTTCAATACAAACATCATGACACATTGAGTAGAAAATAAGAGAGTAGAAGAAGATGATTATATGCTGATATCAGATCGTTCCTCTAGATTGAAATTTTCGGAACACTTTTATGCGTTTTTATTATTCTATAGTCAAGATTCCCTAAGTCACAAGTTTCCCATTATTTCCTCTTAACTCAGGATGTGTGTCTATAATATCTCCTCTGTATAAAACCAACTTTGGATGTTATCCCCTTGGAACCGAACCTAGATTATTATAAAGATTTAAAGTATTTCTTGATCCCCATGGGTCGGAAACTATTTATTGGGAATCATAAGAATCTATTTGGGAATAATTTTTCCTTAAAATAATACATAAATGATAGAAAAAAATATTTTGATATTTTAACATGAACCAGGCTTACATTGGATGTTTATGCAATATCAAGTATAGAAGCAACAAAAATAAACAAATTCCCCACAGGTCCTAACCAAACAAAAAAATCCAAAAAAAAATCATCAAGATAAAAAATAATATATAATATACACAATAAAACATGAAATAATAATATATAAAAAGGAACCAAAGATGAAAGCTAAAAAAAGTGCCCTTGTTATCCAATAATGAACTAACCAAAAATAAAAAACAACCTTAGAAAAACATTTCCATGACTAAAACCACCTCCATGCAAGCTTTATTTTTTACCTCCACCCAACTCACCCCAAACTTCCCTTAATAAAAAAACTAAATCTATATACAAACCTATAACTTTAAATATATAGGTGTGGTCTAAATAGACCAATTGGTCTCCACCCACCAAGAATATTCAATTAATTTCAAAAGTAAATTCATAAATTCTAGATTAAAAATAGTACAAGAAATTATGATTTCAAATCATAAGCATGCGAAAACAATCAAAAAGATGAGTTTAACCTTTTAAAATATTCCATATGTTTTCATTAAAAGAAAACAATAAATTTATAAACATTTCACTATATGAATCCTCCATTAACCCAAATCCCCCTTTTAAATCCATATTAAAAACCTCCATTGGTGTTTTTATTTCAAAAAAAGTTTTAAAAATATCATTGAAATACATTTTTCAATGGAAACGATACAAACATACATGGTTCAAGAATAGAATGTAAAGAACCACAAGTCACCAAGAACATAATAAATTAAATAATGATATGGTTCTACAATAATATAATTATGTGAAATGATACAATTGAAAACTAGATCAAAATCCATAATTTTTATTACTAATTACATAACGGAATGTGTCACAAGCACTACCCAAGGATACCTAATATAAGATGTGTCTAACTTTATCAATTTCTCCTGGGGACCAAATGAAATCATATGTTATATCCAAATCAAACACCATATTACCATCCCATAAAACCTTAATTTCAAATGGAACAACCCTCATAGTCCTAGTTCCTAGAATGACTGGAGGGACACTAAAAGCATGTGAACCAAGTATTTTAATATAAAAATAGATCTTCCACTGAACCCAAGTTCCCATGATTAATAAAGAAGTGTGGTGAGTGACTAAACTAGGAAATATCAGAATAAAAGGAATAATCAATAAATCTTTCTCACCTAAAACACCCACACAGTGAATAACCATATTACACAAACATTAATAACATAAATAAGAACATTCACACACAAGGGGAGAAACAATAATAAAAAGGTTATCAGAATCCCACAAAAGGGGTAAACAACTTAAGTGGAAATCAATATTTCTCTTTCATAACCATCTATTTAAAATCAATGTTCCAACCACAACATTACCATAAAAAATGGATTGGAAGTCCAATCATTAATGACCTAAAAATTTTATCAATTAAATTTCCCTTATTATAATTATTTCATATAGTATATGTCATAGAAAATTAAATAAGTAAAAAAACAAACTTTATAAATGAATATTGAATGGAATTAGAGGATTTTTTAGAAATTAAGAATCCTATACTTATGGAATAGTAATGTAACTATTACGAGTAGTAATTCGGACAATAGAATAGAAACCATATCTATGAAAGTATAAATAAAATTTATATATCTTATGAAATAAAATATGATATAATTATATCATAGTATAAGTAAACAAATATTTTCAAAATGAAAAATTAATTATTGGTTTCTTTGTGAAACATAAATTCATATTTACAACTTTATAATTAAAATAATTAATTAAAATAATTTTTTTTCATAAAATAGATTCAAAAATTAAAAAAATTCCTTCTGATTAGAATATAATTTTATGATGCCTTAATTAAATATTCAAAGTGATTATAAAATCATTTATAATTTTTAAATCTATATTTTTTATGTAAATGATGACTTTAATTATAAATTAAATTTATCATATTTAGAAAATTATTTATAAAATGGTTTTAATTTTTTAATTATATACATCAGAAAAATGGTCAGGGTGAATTTTTTGGATTTCTCTAAAATATTAAAAAAATTAGTGGATAGTGAAATTTGGTAATTTATGGTATTTAAATTAAAATGAAAATACAAGAGTTAAAAACATCATGAAAGATGTAGGAACCAAAATCGAGAACTCCCACTCATTATTTTAATATAATTAGTGATAGGTTTCAACCTATTTATACTCTTAATCCAAAATAATAAAATAATGAATTAAATAATGAGAAAATATCCCTCTCCTCCCCTATAAATACTACCACTCGCCACCTATTGTCCTCACACCTTCCAAGATTTTATAATTTTTAATCTTATATACAACAATATTCCGAAGACCCTATCCCAAGTCTAGGATCCATTGTTTTCAAAAAAATACAAAAACCAATCACCCAAAGGATGTTCTCAAGGAGAATGATTTAAGAGGTAAAATCCTCTATCTTTTCTTTTAATTTTTTTCAAGTTTTTTTTCTTATTCTATCTTCACCACAACTTATCTAAGGGCATGATTAATCCATTATATTTTTGTATACTATAATTTTTTATGTTAATGGAATAATTCATATTCAAATATATTCCCTTTTCATGTTATTCTAAAAATTAAATTATTGTCCATGGTGTGTCGATTTATAGCCACCGTGGATGATGCATTTTAATTTTTCACTAACACCTTAAAGGCTGGTCATAAAACCAATATATGGTTACATAAAATTTTATTATACATATTATAATTTATATAATGTTCTATAATAAATTTATAAACATTTTATTAAATAAAATGATATGATTTTTGGGATGGCCGTAAAATCCACCAAATAAATTAAATCATTTTCATTAACTATTTATAAAATGATGCAAACTCATATCAAATATCCAAATGATATATAATATCATTTTATATTCTGGATTCTCATTAATAAAATATAATTTCAATTATGGATAACTATTCCAATTTTACATAAACTTCCAAATTCATTTACAGGTGAACTGATCATGAAAACCAAGAAAAAAACACTCCCAAACGATGAAATTGAACTCTATAACTCATCATATTGGCCATAAGTGAACTTAATAAAATTATAATAAATTAAATAAATGTATAATAGTATATAGATTTATTAATTAATGAATCTAAATTTATTATTCATGACATTAAATTGAATAAATCATTTAGACATAAGGTTAGGGGAATTCTCAAACCCAACTCTCTTTCTTTGGGTTTTCCCTCTTTCACTATATTTTTAGTATATATGTTCCATTAAGTTTCCTTAAATATAATTTATTTTTCATTCCAATTTATTTTTTGGGTTATACATTCTTACAATCTATTTTTATAAAAAATGCATTGGTTTTTCCAATAGAACTCTTCTTTCCATAAAAACATCTTTTAATAATGATGAGATTGTTTCTTCATCACTCAAGATTGATGATTCTTGTATAATGTATTTTATTACCTCTTCCTTTTTGGAACCCAAAATTATTATTCATGAATGTATGATTTATGAAATGAAACTCATTCCCTTCCATGAGTTATTTTATGTCCACAACTGATATATGTTCTATGTGGCATGCATCATAATGTAAATTTTATGTTGTGATGGGTGCACCTAGAATTATATAGCACATGTAAAAGTTATAATGTTACAGGTTCACCCATAATTATATAGATATTCAATTCATTTGGTAATTTTATGTATATAATGAGACAATGTAAAATGTGTGGGAACATGATGCTATATTTTTACATAACTATGTGTGGTAGTTGACCACTAAGACATGGTGTTTCATTTTTATGCATTGCCACATTCCCTGAATTTATCTAATTATTCCTATCATGATTATGATTATGATCCTTCTATTATATTATTTATGATTATTATTCTCACCCATGTTTTATGTCTCTTATCCATCCTATTAATGGGATTTTAGCTCACCCCTTTCTTGATTTATATACTTAGGTGATTAATTTAACAAAGGAGAACATGAGGGCTAATAAGTAGCTAGTGAATAATGAATTAAATAAATGTCTATGTTTTATTATATAAAATATATGTATTTTATTAATTTTTCCAATACACTAAACCATTTAATCATAGTTTTTCAACTTAATTATGTTGTTTGTATTTAAAATTATGTAATATTAATGTAGGATAGATAATGGTATATATAGTTTGTATCAGGTTAAGGTTTAGATAATTTGGGAATTAGGATTATAGAACCTTAGTGAAAACCATTAGTTTGAGGCTGCGAATAAGTAAGAAACTAAGAATATTTTTTAGAAAAATGTTAAACATAGGGATACCACAAGATATGGATTTAGAGTTAATAGCACAAATTGATAAATTTTTTATTCATTAAATGTATACTTATGTTTGGTTCAAATCATTTCTATTTTATAAAATGTTGGGAACCAAGAGAAACTAGTCCAACAACCCATGAAAGGGGAAATTAAATGACTACCCAAATGACATCACCAATGCCTTAGGAGGTGGAGTTAAATATTCTATGGTGCTTCTTACCTATTTGTCTCAATATATGAATAATAACCTGAATAATTTGGAATTTCTCCTTCACATAAGAGAGAGAAACTACTTATCGAGTAATTTATATAGAAAATACCTCTAAGGTTTAGTTTGTCTTTTGATCAACTAATCGTCGAATAGTGGGTCAACTCAATGGAGAATATATATCTTGTGCTTTTTTGTTCTAACATGGAGAAGGTGACTCTTCCCATTTATAATTTAGTCAGAGTGACCGATAAATGGTGGGAATCAATTAAAAAGACCAAGACAAAGGATGAAATTAAAGATGTGTAGTGGGAAGTATTTAAAAAATATTTCCTAACAACTATTTTACTCAAACATTTCATAAAAATATGGAAAAAGAATTCATAGAGTGAAAGAAAAAAAAAGAAAGTGAATCTTTCAAGGCCTATGAAGTAAATTTCAAAATTATTTCAATGTATTCTTTTGGTTTTGTTACCAATAATGATAGAAAAGTTGATAGATTATTTGGTGCTTTAAAACCACGCCTTAGAAAGGAAATAGAAATTAGAGACATTGGGAGTTATGAATTGGTAGTTCATTATGATCTCAAATTCAATATGAATTTTGGAGAAGTTTCCCATGGCTATGGAGATAATAAACTAAAGATGGAGTTTCAAGTAGGAGGATCAAATAACAATGGTGTAAAGAAAACCCATCTACTCACATGTCAAAAATATAGGAATAATAATTATAGAAATTGAATCAAAGGGATGGAGAAATGATTCAATTGTGGAAGAGAAGGCCACTAAGCCCATGATTATCAAAAATAGTTGAGGAAGATGGACAATTTGTTTGAATAAAATAGATCACCACATATCTCTCAATGCTTCAATGGTAGGAAAAAAAAGGAATTATCCAAGACACTGCACTGAACCTCAAGTTCTCTATGGAATTTAGCATCAATAGCCACTAAAGCCAAAGGGGAAAGGGAAATATTATTCCATCACTGCTAATGAGGTGGAGCCTAATAATGATGTGGTGATAGGTAAGTTGGTTATTCCTGAAAGAATAGTGAATGTACTATTTGATTCTGGTTCTACACATTCTTTCATATCTTGCAAGTTTATTAGAACAATTGAAACACCAACTCAAAATATAGAGGTTGAGTTATCTGTGACAATAGAAAATTGGAAAATTATTGCTTCCAAAGTATATAACTCCTCCTCGGTTAATGTTTTTGGACTAAACCTCTTAGAAAATCTTGTCTAACTTTATTTTGTGAATTTTGATGCTATATTGGGAATATACTAGCTATCATTATAAAAAGTCACCATAAAATTTTGCGGAAAGGAGATCATTCTTCACATACTGAGGCATCCTTCAATTATATACAAGTGTAAGGAGGATGATGAATATTTTTCAGAAACATTATCTCAAGTGTGTATATTATTTAATTATGAGAAATAATATCTACCTCGCATGATTGGGACAAAGGAGAGAATCGTGATTAAAAACATTCCAATTGTAAGGGACTATAGTGATGTGTTCCCTAGGGAATATATTGTCTACCTCTTGGTCAAGAGTTTGAGTTCTAAATTGAACTTATTCTTGGATCTCTTTTTATATCATAGACCCCTTATAGAACGACCACCATTTAATTGGAATAACTGAAGAAGTGTTTACAAAATAACCTAGAAAAGGGATTCATACTTCCAAGTGCTTCACCATGGGGTGAACCAATCCTATTTGTCAAGGAGAAGGATAGATCAATGTACCAATGCATTTATTATCATGATCTTAATAAAATCACGATAAATAAAAATTATCCCCTTATACGGATAGATGAATTATTAGATCAACTAAATGGGCCCATGTATTTCATTAAGGTGTACCTTTGGTCAAGATATCACTAATTAAAGGTGAAGAAAGAATACATTACCAAGATTAAATTTTGAACAAGGTATGGAAACTAAGAGTTCATAGTGATTACCATCAAACTCACTAATGCTATAGCAATATTCATTAACAAAATAAGTGAAGTATTTAGAGATCACCTTGACAATCTTGTGGTAGTCTTCATAGATGATATTATGATATACACCAAGATAAAGAAAGAACATGAAGATCATTTGAATAATGTGATAAAGACTTTGATAATTGAGAAACTTTATGAAATGCGTAGTAAATCTGAGTTCCATATGGAGGAAGTATCTTTATTGGGTGATGTTATCACCCGCAAAGGAATATCTATGGACCCTTCCAAGAAAAAGGAAATCAAAGTGTGGCCCATGAAAACCTTTGTTACAGAGATCTGTAGTTCACTTTTTCTAGATGGGTATTACCAAAAATTTGTGAAGAAAATATCATGATTGTCAAACCCTCTAACCAAGATGACTCATAGTAGAGAAAAGTCTTTCTGGACCAGGGAATGTGTAGGCTGTTTCAAAGAGTTAAAAAAAGGCCAATAATTGCATGAGTACTCACACCTCTAAAAAATGGGGAACTCTTTGTGGTATGCGTAGATTCATAAAAGAAGTTATTAGGATGTTTAAAAATGAAAAATGATAAATTGATAGACTTCACCTCAAGGAAGTTAAAAATTCATGAGAAAAAATATCCCACACAAGATCTGCAGTGGGTAGTTATGATAATTGCATTGAAAATCTAGTGGAATTATATATATGGGAATATATGTGAAATATATACTGATCATAATATACTCAAGTATATATTCACATGTAAGAATATTAATATTCATAGAGAATATGGTTAGACATAATCAAGGATTATGACAGCTCAATCCACTACCACCCTGGAAAGAAAATAATGTGGAGATTTCTCTAAGTATAAAGAATCCTAGAACATTATCAATGATGATACTTGAGAAGGATCCAAAATTATTATATTTAGAAAGGATGAACATGGGAATAATTAAGGAAGTAACATCATCAATCCTTTATAAAATGATTTCTCAACCATCCCATGTAAAGAAAATAAAGGATTACTAAAGAAATAATGTAGAAATTTAGAAGAAAGTGAAACCTATCAGAAAGGGGAAATCCTTATAGGTCAAAATTTATGATGAAGGAGTTGTAATATTTGGTTCACATCTATGTGCACCATATAATATAGAGATAAATAATGAGATTCTGAATGATGCACAAAGCTCAACCTTCTCTATTCACTTAAGGAGTATAAATTTGTTTCGAGACAGCTGAGAGAACTATTGGTGGGAGAATATGAAGAAAGAGATAACATAATATACATCAAGGTTCCTGGTATATTAGAAAGTGAATTATGAAAGAAAATTAAAAATTGGATGATGCAACTATTACCCATACCAATAAGAGAATGGGAAAACATCACCATGGACTTTTTCACCAGACTTCTGAATACATCTAGAGAAAAAAAATGTTGTATGGGTTGTTGTGGATTATCTTACAAAGACATATCTCTTTATCACAATTTGAGAGGACATATCATTGGATAAAATTGAATGGATATACATTAGAGAAGTGGTGTGGATTCATGGATTACCACTATAGATTGTATCTAACTGAGATCTAAGATTCTCCTCTCAGTTATGGAAAATTCGCCAATATTATCTAAAAATTGAGTTGAATATCAGTATGAATTGTTATCCTCAAACAAATGGCTAATTTGAGTGGACTATTCATACACTATAATAAGTGTTGAGAGAATATTATATGGACTTTAAAGGAATATGGGACCATCCTCTGCCTCTCATCGAGTTCTCTTAGAATAAATGTTTCTATTCGAGCATCCAAATGGATTTATATGAAGCCAGTTATAGTAAAAGATAAAAAACCATGTTGTGTTGGTATGAAGTAGGTGAACATAAGATACTAGGACCTGAAATTGTTGAAGAAATGGTGGAAAAGGTGACAACCATTCAACACTACACCAAGGCAACCCAAAGTGGACAAAAGAGCTGTGTAGAAAATTATCTATGGTCCCTAGAGTTTTAGTTTAGAGATATGGTATTCCTCTACATATCTCTATGAAAGAGGATCATGACATTTGGGGAGAATATAAAGTTGAGTTTTAAGTACATCAACCACTTTGAGATCCTTGGCCATGTTGGATTTGTGTCCAATCGACCAGAATTTCCACCTACCATGTCTCAAGTATTGGATGTATTTCACCTATCCCTCTTGAGGAAGAACATACCAGATCCCTCACATGTACTAAATCCAAAGTTGTTACATTTGTAAAATGGCCTCTCTTATGAGGAGCATCTAGTGAGAATATTGGTCTATAGAGAAACATTTCTACGCAATAAGACTACTCATCGAGTCAAATTACTATGGAAGAACCATAAGTATTAAGAGGCAACGTGGGAACCATAGGAAGTGATGAAGGATAAGTACCCTCACTTTATTTTCACCATAGATGTAAAAGGAAATTTTGAGGGTAAAATTGCATAAGGGGGAATAAAGTAATGACCCAAAAATCTTATCAATGGAAAATCTATTCCTATGACTATTTCATATAGTATAAATCACATAAAATCACATAAATAACATAAAACAAACATTATTAATGAAGAATGAATATAATAAGCATCTTTTTCAAAAATTAAGTATCATATACCTATAAAATAGTAATGTGACCATTAAGAATAGTAATTTGAACAATAGAATATTAACTACATATTTGAAATTATAAATAAACTATATGAATCTTATTACTTAAAATATTATATAATTATATCATAGTATAATTAAATAAATTTTTTAAAGTGATATATTAAATATTGGTGTTATTTTAAATGTAATTATTTATTTAAAATTTTATAATTAATATAATTATTTAAAAGAAAATTTATTTTCATAAAATTTATTAATAAATTTAAATTTGGTTTTATTATTATTATAATATTATTTTATGAGATCTTAATTTATTTTTCAAAGTGATTATAAAATTAGTTATAATATTAAAATCTATATTTTTTGAGTAAATAATGATTTTAATTAAAATTTTAATTTCTAATATTCATGAAAATTATTTTCATAAAATTGATTTCATTTTTTAATTCTACACATCAAAAAAAAATTATGGTGAGTTTTTGGGATTTGTATAAACTTTTTGATTTTTTTGTGAATAGTGAATTACGATATTTTATGGTATTTAGATTAAAATTAAAATACATGAATTAAAAAAATTATGCATGATATAAGTACCATAATAGAAAAATCCCCTTCATTATTTTAATATATTTAGTGACAAGGTTCAAACTATTCATAGTCTTGATCCAAAATAATTAAATAATGATTTAAATAATAAGAAAACACCCCCATACCCTATAAATACAACCACTCGCCACCTCTTCTCCTCACTCCTTACAAGATTTGAGCCTTTTCCAAATTCTAAATAATCCTCTTCCCAAGACCCTCCCCCACTTCTATAATCCTTTGGTCCTAAAAAAATACCAAATCCAACAACCCTAAGGAAGTTCTTAAGGAGAAGGATTCAATAGGTAAAATCCTCCTTTCCTTTAATTACTTTTCAAGTTCTTTTCATTTTATTTTCTATATTCACCTCCACTTATCCAAGTGGCATGATAACTCTATTATATTTTATATAATATAATTTTATTATGTTAATGGAATAGTTCAACTTCAAATCTATTCCCTTTTCCTTTAATCCAAAAATGAAATTATTGTCTATAGTGTGTCAATTTCCCACCATCAGGGATGATGTGTTTTAATTTTTCACTACCACATTCAATGCTGGTCATAAAACCATTATATAGTAAAATAATATCTCATTATATATATTATATTTTGTATAATGTTCTATAATTATATATAAACATGATATTAAATAAAATTATAATATTTTTTGATGGTCATACAATCCACCAAATAAATTAAATCATTTTCATTAACTAGTTATCTAATTAATAATCCTCATACCATATATAAAAATGAAATATAATACTATTTAATCTTATGTTTTATAATTAATAACATATAATTTTAATTCTGGATAACTATTATAATTTTACATAAAATTCCGTACTCATATACAAGTGAACAGATAATGAAACCAAGAAAACAGACACTCCCAAACGATGAAATTTAACTCTAAAACTCATCGTAGTGGCCATATGTGAACCTAATAAAATTATAATTAATAAAAAAAAAATTTAATAGGTTATTAATTAATTAATTGATTGATCAAATTTTATTATCCAATATATTAATGTGAAGAAATCATTCACACATAAGGTAAAGGGAATTCTCGAACCCAACTATCTTTCTTAGGGTTCTCCCACTTTCACTCCATTTTCTATATGAATATTCCATTAATTTACCTTAAATATCTTTTATTTTTACTCCATTTTCTTTTCTAGGATATACATGCTTCTAGTCGAGTTTTATAGAAAATGAAAACATTTTTCCAAAAGAAGTATTCTTTCCAAAAAAAATATATCTTTTACTTATCATGATATTGTTTCTTCTTCACTCAAGAATGATGATTATTTTGTCCCACTTCCATTTGGGAACCCCAAATTCAATTTATTAATGTATTCCTTATGAAATTAAACTCATACCTTTCCATGATTTATTTTATGTCCATGATTTCTATATGTTCTTTGTGGCATGCCTAATAATTTAAATGTTATGATGTGATGGGTACACTAAGAATTATATAGCACATATAAATTTTGTGATATTGTAGGTGCGCTCGTAATTATATATATGTCAAACACATTGGGTAATATGTTATATCTCATGAGAGAAAGTGAAATACGTGTGAACATGATGCTAGATTTTTTCACAACTATGTGTGGTTGTTGACCACTAAGACATGATGTTTCATTTTTATGCATTTCCATATTTCATGCCTTTATCTAATGATTCCTATCATTACTATTATTATTATCATTTTCTTATATTATTGATTATGATTATTCTCACCCATATTTTATGTCTCTTATTCATTCTCTTTATGGGATTTTATCTCACCCTTTATTTTGACGTATATCATCAAGTAAATACTTGAACTAAGGATAACACAATGGCCAATAGGAAGCTTGAGAAGAAGTAATTAAATAAATGTTTATGTTTTATTTTATAAAAGTTATGTATTGTCCTAATTTTATCAAGAAACTAACCTTTAGATCCAGGTTATGAAAAACTATTACGTTCTTTATCTTTAAAATTATATAATTTTAATGTAAGAAAAAGTTGGATTTCTATAAAATCCCTTTTCCAATTCATAAATCACCACATTGAAATTAATTAAAGAACACAATTTAAAATCACATTGAGGTAACCACCCATTTTAAAGAAACAACCACTTTTAAACATAGTTTACACTAATTGAAATCTAAAACAGGATTAAAATCCAACACACACCACCTAGAATATTTTAAAAAACATCATAGGAATTTCAAACATTATTGGAACAAAAGAACATTCCATTTCAAACATGAAAATATAGAATTCAAAAGTTAAAAACTTTATGAAAAGATCAAACCACAATGAAATAGTTTTAAATCATCAAATGTAAATCACATATATTCATAATTTCATCAAAAATAGTTTTATAAATCACAATCGCACATTGAATTCCAAAATTAAATAATTATATAGAAACACCTACTTGAAAGAAGTAAAAACTAAGCTGAAACATGTTGCCTTCAATGGTGGCCACTCAAGAATGTAAGAATACCTCCTACATAATCAAAAAGTGACAGAAACCCATGGTTAGAACTTTCCTAAACCCAATCCATTTATCTAATAGAAAACTATAGTTCTGGGAGTAAGAGGAAACCTAGGAAATTAGGAAAAAAGAGGAGTGTGTGATAATAGAGATAATATTCTCCATATAACCTATTAAAAATCAATATGAACCGTCCAATATTGAATGTTTGGGATCTTAGAACTTCTACTTCTTCACATAAGAGTCATTTTATTCCTATGGAAGAGGAAAGGGGTGAAATCCTTATAAATTGGAAGATGGAATTTTGTTTAAAGTCACTTTTTAAGTTATTCTAAGTATGTAGCATGGTTTGTAGGATAAGATCACTCACATGGTTATTTTTCACATCATGGTTTGAAAAAACTGTGTATAAGTCTTGAAAATTGACTCTTTCCCCAGGATATCCTGCTCCACATGGTCATGGTCGGGTTCCCCTGAAATTTTGGGTAAACTATAAAATAACCAGAAAACCTTTGAAACTAAATATTTCCAACTCGAAAAATATAAGATCCCATGAAAACCCATGATAAATTAAAATAAATCAAGTTAAACACTATAGTCACATGTGGGTCCCACAATTATACTCACCATGTCAATTTCTTCCCCTAAAAATTCCTTGGAAAAAATAGAAGGTGATATAAGATATAAGATCCCAAAAAGGACATGACCAAATAAAACTACTCAACTCGGTCTGACCATAATACCTAGTGAACAAAATCCTACAAAAAACAATTCAAACAATCATCTACAAGATTTCCACATGTATCAATGTAGAACCAAAACAATAATCCCATATAATTAGTCCTAAGATTAAAAAGGTATCATATCATGGTCTCCCCACCATTTATAATTCTACTAACATGGTGGCACCAAAGAAAACTTATGATATAAAAATACTCAAAACAATCTAGAAACCCTAAATGAAGCATTCTCTCAAACCAAAAGAAACTTTTAAACAAAATTAAGGAAGGATATACCACAACCATCCTCAAAATAATGATAGGATATCTAAACTAGGGTTATAACACACACGGATAACCTATGGTAATAAACTAGATCACCCACACATGGTAATTCTGAAAGGACTAATAAAAAACCATCTAATATACAAACTCAACTAGTGGATCACCTAAACTAGTTATCAAACCATGCACCTAAGGTCTTTCTCATGTAGAACCAATGATAAATTTTCCCAAACAATGATAGACATCTAGATATTACTCCCAAAAAATCACAAAAGTGTGTGGTAAACCAAAACAACAACATCCAAAATCCATCTACAATGGATATTTCACAAAAGAACAAGGCATTCCAGAAAACGATATCTAAATTCAATCACAAGGAACATTCCATAAAGGAAACATCTACTCGATCATAGAATAATAATTTTTGAATATCCAAGATCTTTACTCATAACAAAAAACAAAAACAAGGTCCCAAAATAACACATCAATAAAGGTATTAAACCTTATACCTCTTATCCAAACCCATCTTTGGAACTTTTGAAGATGAAATATGTGGCCACAACTAAGGAAAACCTTGGAATAATTAAAATAAGAGGAATTATAATTCCCTATATCATCATAATAAAATCACATTATAGTTATTTTATTCCCAATAGAATTACCCTATTATTCTTGATGGATCATCCTGCTTTCACTCATCACTCATAAGGTAACCCACTTTCCAATAAAATGAACCCCATGAATCACCCGCCACTGGTTTCATAAACATTTCCACTTCCACCCAATGGCCCTCATAGAAAATATATTGTAATTTTTTTTGTCTATATATGTAGATAAATAGTAAAAAACATAATAAAATAACACATATGTAGAAAGGATCTTTCCAAGATCTATGATAACCATTTCCAATGAGAGGAGGGAGAACACTATCAAATGATCGATGTACCCCAGACTGATCACTCACCATGATGAAGGCTCACAAAATCATGGAATATCTCTACTTTCACAACCATTCGAGATAACCAATGGATAAAACCATCCTGGAAAATATCAAGACATACCTTTGTGAAACTGATAAGGTACCAAAGACTCACACTATACTCATCTAAAACTAACAAACAAGCTCATGAAAACTCTCACCGATGAAGCTTCAAGTGTTTCAATATAATTGAGGATCACCACATTCAATTAAAACCACCATACTAGATCTATCCATCCTTGTTAATGGTTTAAATAAGGATGATACTGATTCAAGATATCTGATATGGGGTCTAATTATAAATAAGGTTCCATGTCCACAAGTACACCTGGAGTCTGATTTGGTTATGTAATTGAAGAAACTCTTTCAAATATTTTTTAAGGTATATAATAAATAACAAAAGACATAAACAAACTCATTTAATGACACAAAATTCAAAAAAAACAATACCATCATACACGATGGATCAAAACCAAAACATAAATCACTAAAGAAAGGCACATTACTTTTACACCAAGAAATTAAACATTTATTTTGAAACTGCTATCTTTTACCAAGGAATGTTGATATCTCATCCCACTAAGTAATAGTGTAAAAAACCAATCTCAACCCACACTTATAAAATAAACCATCCTTCCTATAACACACATCACCCAACAATTCATACCACAAAATTCCTTTCAAAATTCCATTCCATTTTGAAAAAAGAATCTGATAAAATCTCATCAAAACTCACTTTACATTTAAAAAAAACATCCATTTTTTCAACAAAAAATCCCATTTTTTCCAAAACACTTTCAAAACTCAATTTTGAAATATATTTCTTTCAATAATAACCAATTATAAAAATTTAAAACATCACAATTTCTCCTCTTCATCCATTTTCCAAACATTACAACAAAAAAATTCATTTAATAAAACATTTCATAAAAATTTATGAGACTTTATATTTTAAATGATTCATAAAAGCATGTTTTGGAATTAATAATTTCTCAAAATTCACGTATTTTTTCAAAAAAAATTCCTTTGAAATTTATTCACAACTAAATAACTACACGGACCATCAAAAAAAGGGTCATAATATCCATATCTAATTAACATAAAATCACTCCTTAATCTATATAAAAAAAATTGAATATTACTTTAAGAGAAAATTTAAATGGATAAGAGTCAAAAAAACTGAATATAGAATGAAACAAGGTTGTTCATGGTCTGGCCACATGGCCTGGAAAATTATCACTAATCATACAACGTTCTCTATAATGGTGGTAGACCCAAACCACACTAGAAACACATGATTTCACAAGGTGTGTGAGGTAACCATATTGGTCAAGTTATCCTCCAGTTTCATGTTAAAACAATGGAACAACCCCCAAAATCAATTTTATTCTCAAAGGGTGTCAAATAATCAGATTTATATATCAAAATTAATTAGAAGGAGTTCAATATTTGAAACTGAACATTTCTTGGATGCGTTGAGTCTCGGGATGAGAAAGATCAAGTTGGACTCTACCCACCCTTACCTCTCAAGCCATCAAAACCTTAATCTCCTTCCTAACAATACATCCCCCAATAAATATAGGTCTACTAAAGAAAAATATTCTATCACTATAGAATCCAAGGATCGAAGGGCGTTCTCAATCCCCATGGGTTGGTAACTAGTGCATGGGAATGAGAAGAATCCCATTGTGAATTATTTCTAACTAAATCAAATATAATATATAATGGAACATATTTTGAGAGTTCTTCATTGAGCATCTATACATTAGATTTCTATACAATATCAAACATATAAAAACCAAAATAATCAAAAATTCCAAATGGGTCCTAACCAACCACATTAATCCAACCTATTTTCATCAAGATAAAATGACATCCATAAACAAAAACATGTAGTATGGGATAATCAGACACAATAAGGAACCATATAAAACAACTATAAAGGTACCCATCTTCACTAATAAATCACTAAAAAAAATAAAAAATAGTTTCAAAAAACAAATCCATGCCTGAAACCACCTCTATGAAACCTCCAGTTTCCCACCACCACCAAAATCACCCCATTGTATCCTCAAAGAAAAAATTCTAATTGTATCTAGATTCCTAGAACTTGAAATATGTATGTTTCATCTAAACATCTCAGAAGGTCACCAACTAGTGATATTGTGCTACTCATTTCATAAAGAAATTCCTAAATACTTTATTGAATATAAAACTAGAATGTGGTCTTTTAAATCAAAATAATTTAAAAAAAACTAATAAATCTAGATACACCATTGAAAATATTCCATTTTTTACTTTAAATAAGAATAATATATTAATAAAAATTTTACTAGTTAAAGCCTCCCTTAACCCAAAACCCCTTTTGAAATACACTTTAAAAACCCACAAAAGAGTCTTTATTTCAAAAAGAGTTTTCTAAATATCTTTAAAATCCATTTTTATAATGAAAAAACCCAGACGAACATGGGTTAAGAATAAAGATTTAGGCACTACAAGTCACAAGTCACAAGATAAATTTGATAAAGATATCGTTCTAGAATAATATAAGGGAAATAATATGATCTAGTACTAGATCAAAACTCCAAATGTCAAATTCCAATCAAGAAAATGAATGTGTCATTAGAACTACCCTTGTATCTCTAATGTGAAATGCATCAAATTTTATTAATTTCTCTCAAGTACCAACTATCGGAATATTCTATGTCTAAACCAAAATCCATTTAACTATCTCACACAATCCAAATAAAAAATATCACACCCCTAATATCCCTATTTCCTAGTATAACTAGAGGGACACTAGAAACATGTAAACCAACTAGTGAAATATAATAATAGACCTCACATTTAGTAAATGAGTTACCATGACCAATAAATAAGTGAGTTGAGTGAACATATAAGGCATGATTAAAATGTAAGGCATAAAAAATAACTCTCCCTCACCTGAAACACCCTAAAAATTAATATCCCTATATAACTCATACATTCACAACATAAAAAAATCACATTCCCATACAAGGGGAGAAACAAGCATCAAATAATGATAAAAACACACACAAAGGGTAAACAACACAATGGGAAATCAAGAGTGGCCTTCTATAAGCATCCACTTAAACCAATGTCTCAATTAGGCCTTTAATATAAAACATACCACGAAATAGAAACCCCTTTTCAATTTTATAAATCACCACTATATACACCATAAATGATCCATTGAAATAACAAACACCCTTTTGACATTTCAAATACACCCATTAAAATATGGGGTTTCCACTCTAAAATCAAAACCAAGGCCAAAGTTCATCTACTTCCCTCAAACACATCTTTTAAAGAGACATTCATGAATTTCTCAAAAGTGGTAGAAAACACTGTCATTTCAATAAAAAAACATTAAAATTCATTAAATAATCCATTTTTAAGTCACTTTGAGGTATAAATCCAATTTTAAAGAAACACAAACTTTAAAAAATAGTTTTCTCTAATTGAAAACTAAAACATGATCAAAATCCAACACACACCACCAAAACCATTCCATGAAGCCTCATAAGAATTTTAAAAATGATTGACACATAAAGACATTCCATTTCAAACATAATAAAAGAGTATTCATAATAGAACCCATCTATGATGAGCTCAAAATAAAATAAAATAGTTTCAAATCATCACATGAAAATCGTATATATTCATATTTTCATAAAATAATATTTAGATACTATAAGAAAACTTTTAATTCCAAAATAAAATAAATGTACAGAAACACCTACTTGGAAGAAATGGAAACAAAGTAACAGAAAGTAACCTTCAATGGTCACCACACAAACAATAAATATTACATCTTATATAATACAAAAGAGACAAATAACCTAGGTTTGAACCAACCTAAATCCAATCCCTACCATTAAAAGATAAATAGGGTTCTAGGTGATTGAATTTGGGTACTAGGTCTGCACACTAATTGGTTGTGAATTGAAAAAAAATCATTGATAATTGAGGTAACTATAACATCACAGATGAGGTGAATCCTAGTACCGATTAAGATCATTCATGAAACTTTAAGCACAAAATTTAAATAATAAAAATACCTAGTTTTTTTGAAGCCACACATTATTCATCTGCAAATTTTTGGAAATAATTTCTCAAAGGATTAGAATTAAAATACTTATATATTATCCAAACATGATTTAAAATATATGGGAGTCTATATCATTTGATTCTGGGTGCTATCGCTAATACATGATAATGCCTTCGACATCTTAGTGATCACTTCAACTCTATTTAATCAATCTGTTAAGGTGTTCTTCCATCAACTAATAAAAAAATAGATTCTCTCTCTAGGAAGTGGGAGAGATGATATATACTCTCTTAATATCATGTGGTATGTATTACATTTCATGAGATGCTCTCCCCTTTTATATTCAGTGGTTCTAAATAGCCAAAAATGGCCCCCGGCCCCTGGATATTTATTACCCGTTATAAAGGAAATATAATGAGTGATTTACTGAGTCATAAATTTCATTTATATATTTATCACTTAATTTTAATATATTAATCATATTACGTGATGAATAATACTCATTAACTTGACTCAAAATTCCCTCAAATATTAAATGAACCATTAATATTAAAAAAAAATCTCTGTTAAATATTATCAATGTCTTTACTTTCACACTTATAAATACATTTAATATATATATTCAATTGAAATTATTCTAAACCTTAATAGTTTGATTTTATTTATTAATAATTGATTGTTAATAATTTGACATAACTCAGACCCCATGGTATGTCCCACTATGTCCTATACACCTATTATTCAGAATATGCCAAAATTTTGAATACACTTAGTGTGTAACCCTCTATGCCCTTATCTCGATAGTAGTGAATATTGTTCATACAACAGGATTAGATTCTAGAAACCCCTAAAATACCCTAAATTGATTATAAAAATTCATACTAATGAAAACCATTCCTATGAAGACATGATATATAATATAAAATCTTTCTCTCATGATATCCCATAAAACATGATGTACACTTTTTCTCATTATCCCTTCAGGATTTAATATTAATTTCCATTGTTTGATAGACTTACATTATTATACCATTTCCAGGGATTAAATAAATTTACTATAATATAGATCAACCAATCTCAAGATATCACATCCTCTTGAATGTGAAAAATTATATTTTGGTTGTTCATTCAATTTCATACTACCAATGACACCCAATCCAAGCAACCTCGTGACAACTTCAATTCCACATTTTTTCAATACATAAAATTATAGGATAAAATAGTATATATATATAATATTCTCAAGTAAAGATACTATTAAATATTCTCATAGATAAGAACTACCAATGACACCTGAAACATGTGGTGTTCCTATTGGCGGAGTAGTCCTTGTGATGTAATTTTCTCAAGATCACTATGTGAGATCATAATGAGAAAAAATATTAATTCTTATGAGCCCCCAAAAACTAATATTCAAACATAATATATGTATAGTTAGTATGATATACCTATACCATAGTAAAAATGTTTAAGATTAATGTCATAGAATCTCAAGGTTCAAATTATATCCCGAGAACTACTACAACCTTTTCAAACGATAAACAATCTACATAAATTACCAATAAATAGTGGATATAGAAATATCATCACTTCTATGATAAGATTACATCAAGAACAACCCACTATATATATGTAATAGTAATAAATAATTTATTCTTTATTTGGGTAAAGGGAACCCACAATTACATCACTCCCACTTTCACTAGACCCAACATGATAATTATCCTTGTTAGCTCTCACATGATAAGGTCATCTTTCTATTGTGTTGTGGATTTAGACTTTAGGTATGCCACATATCCATTGGGTGGTAATTCTATTATATTAAACGTCACCTCCTTGAGTAAGACTCCTTAATAGATTATATCCCAATGTAAATTATTTGTTTACACTTTCAAAACATGACATTATTTTTAGTACTAGTAATAGGATTATCATAATTTATATTATGAAAAATAATTATATAAAATGTATAATTCAAATAACTGGAAAATTCAATGTTTATTTTATAGTACTTGATTATCTCCATAAAATGCTAAAACAAACCCAATATTTATTGATATAGATACCATTGGGTGGAAAAATCTTTTCTTTCTCTGTACCTTAGATTGATTGGGATACAATATTATATTTATCTAAAGTAAGACTAGTTTCTATCAACTTAAAAAATAGTATCCCTTCTTTGAAATAAACATTGTGATTATCTTTTATAATTTCTCAAGTACAATTAAATAGTTATAACTACTTCCCATGTAGTTCTTTTTGATATAACTGATATTATCCAAGCATAAAATATATTTTGGAAATATCATATATTTTACATAATATGGAATATGTTATTAATCCACCATATAAGATTACATCGTTCAAATAACCATGTTAATATCCTCATATTCCCCTTACATGTCTTCTTAGAGAGATTTATGTTGTGTGACATTAGTAACAATTCCTTCTTAAATTGTTCCAACTTTCATTTTCTAAATACCTTGTCAATAAATGTATTATTGATTAGGTCTAAGAAACCATTATATTGACCTCTTTAGATCTAGTTCCCTATAAATTAGGTTTCTACTTTAAGTTACTCTCTATAAAGTAACTTGCATTATAGACTAAACTAATCATAATTCCAATGGTTTTTTCTCATATTTTATCAAATATATTTTACTTGGAAAATAGTGGATCTCCCACTATGCTTTTGTAGACGCATGGAAAAAATTAATTCCAAATAAATATTCAATGTTAATGTTTATTACATCAATCTAAAACTGTATTTTAGTATCTTTACCCCTTTATTAGAGTTTTATGGTATAATTAACCATTTCTAGTTAGGTCATATAGATTCCTTCTCATATTGGAGGTCTTAACATCCAATTCAAAATATAATGATCTGAGAAAGTAGATTTCCAACTATAATTCTAATGGATTTAGGAATAATGAATTTGTATTACCAATTGATCCTTGTTGGATCCATGATTTCACCACTAATGTATAGTCTAACTTGAATATCCACCAAATTATTCAAAATAATAATCCCCATGCACTTTGATACATGTTATATAATATTCAATTTTAATTAAACTTGTCAATTGTATCTTATTTCCAATTTTTTGCTTACTTATAGGATTAATTACTCTCAATGAATAATGTAACATTGGTCATAGTGAATGTAAAACCATTAAAATAGTTTTTTACTTCTTACAACGTATGTTTCTCTAGAACATTCCCTTTCGACAAACACTTGGTTAAAATATTCCTATGCTAATTACATGTGCATCTATGAGATTGAATGAATACAATTCAATATTACTCCCATTATCTCAAATATAGATGTTCACACTTTTATATTATATCACTTGTCTATAAATTTTCTATCATTGTGATTTTTTAAATTTCCTTATAAAACATTAGGATAATTACATTATATGGACATTGTGTTTTTCTTGATGCAATTTTTTTATATCCTAACAAATATTTTCCCCTAAACACTTGTGATTATGACATTAATGAATATATATCATACTATAATTAATATAATATCCATTTCCATTATAGTTTACTTATTGTTATGGGATAATAAAACTATTTTCAAGTGAAATATTGAAAAATAATTAAATTTTTTACAATGGATATGATTCTTAACATTGATGCTCCATTTACTTACATTATGGATCTTTTGTGTAAAAGGAAATGTGAGTTTAGGAATTACTCCATGATAAATTGTATTGATAATTTTTATCATGTAATAATCATCATAGAACCTCCTTAAAAAATCATTTCTTTGAATTGTATAAGGAAATTTGATTTTAGGAATTTCTCCACACTACATTTGAATGGTCGATGAATGGTTTTTAAAGATATTATTTGGTCCATGAACCCCAAGAAAATAATATCTTCTAAAAATGAATATTCCATACATCACATTTAAATTTATTAATAAAACATAATGTAATCTCATGATGTATATTAATGAATATATTTACCTTGCAATATTTCATGCTCTCTAGTTGAGAAAATTATGAAAGCTTTGGGGAGTACCATTATTTCTTAAGGTTTCTTTGTCAAAATGTAAGTATCAAAGTGTATTGATAATACCTAATCTATTTAAATATAAATATTATAAAAACATATATGGGACATACTTGAAAACTATTTATTTTTAATAGACAAAGTCTCATATTTCCTCAACTGGGTATTAGAATCTTACATTTTATATTCATCTGTTATTTTCAATGATTCTAGCATTATTGAACATTTGGTTGTGTATTAATGACCAAAAAAAATTATTCCACAATTGGGATAATATATATTATGTCCAAAGGACACATGATATTGTTTATACTCAATAAAAATTTAACAAACAATTGTTAATCATTAAAATTAGTGGTTTTGTACTTCTCACATCTAACTTAGGAATCACCCGTTCTCAGACACATGGATAAATTACCGTACTTCTTATAATGTTTTATTACTTAATTGGTTACTATATTTATATTAACATATGTTATAGTCATATTATATTCAATATGTTATAATTAAATGATAAAAAATAGTTATAATTGATTAATACACCTTATGAAGAAGGGATACATTATTTTTTAATTCAGTTCATAGCATTTAAAATTTCTTATACTTATTTTATAACATGTGAAGAAAATAAAATCTTGTATAATTTTATTCACCTTTTCATTGTAGAAAATTGAAATTTTTTCTTTTAATTACAATTTACACTATAATTATTTTCCTACCTTTCAACTTGTTCACTATAATAACAAAATATTAACCTTTATTTATGTTTTTACCAAATTGGTAGATCTTACCCAGAAATAGTGAAGTGTTTGTTTTCGAAATTTTCATTATGTAATGATAAAAAAAGTATAATAGGGTGTTAATTATATATTAAAGAGATGTATTGAAATATCAAGATCTATCTTTCAATATTATACATATTCAGTGTAACCATCATATTATTCATACCATACTTAACTTTCTCTTTTCATGTTTCTCAAAGATTTTACAACATTTGAAATTAACCGTGTCTTGATTTCATATCCACAACTCTCATTGGAAATTTATGATATAATTTTAATGTAATCATTAAATAAATCATTCAAGATACTTAAATAATAATCCATGACACCCTAACTTCTTTCAGTAGGTCAACGGGTATTTGGGAACCAAGTACATTGATTTTCCTATATCATGGTACATTGCACAAGTGACTATACTAATATTTGGAAACTCAAGAAGGTAAGTACATGTTATTTTCCCAAAATAAATCATTGAGAACTTATAGTATCACATTCCATTTTCTACAAATTAATCGTATATAAAATTAGTACATTTATCTTGATTACAATTTAGACATTATTGATTAATTAAATATTTAAATGTATCCCACTGTTTTATCAAACCCTAGTATAACTCACTAATATGTTTAGAATACTCAGTTTATCATAGTTTTATAGTGGAAAGGATCCCAAAAACCTATCCTCATAGTCCAAGTTATGGTTATACCACTACTATGATATTTTAAAGGTATGTGGTTTAATGGCCAACCATATTAACTCACAATTCCTTGAACTATTGAGTGAAGTTCCAACTTCTAAAAATCATAAACTTGATTTACTCCACAATTTTCCTCTAAATATTCAAGAAGATTTCTATATATACTTTCTTGTTTCAATATTTATAAAATTTAACCAATCACTTTCATAAAAACTCCCCAGTGGTAGAGTTCACCCTCTACTAAGGCTGATGAGCACCCTATGCACCACGTTTTGTTCAAATTAAAATGATGGAAGTCATTTGAAATCATATTATGTTGAGGGTTTTTTATTATTTATCAATTAATGAAATCATTTTCAATTTTGTAGGCACATAATATGTTATCTCACTCACAAATGAAAAATGGAGTAAATATAAAACATTTTTCTTGAGACATTTTCATTTTATTTTTGCATGCTTTCTTATTAATTTATGTGATCACATGTAAAAGTATATATACATAAAATAATAAAGCTTGCATTAATAAAATTAAATGATATGATCATGAGTTGATACAAATGGTTGATCCATAAAATAAATAATGGATTAACTTATACCTTATGGTTAACTCTTTAAGTAACTATTCATAGGACTTGAGTTGCAGTGCTCGCCCATCAAATACATAATACTCCAGTCTCTCATGTCATCAAATATCAGTGTCATTATAATAAATTATCACATTCATATATAGGTATCTTGCTAATTTAGAATACAGTTAAATAAATTTTATGAAGACCCATGTTTTTTTGAATTGGAATTATGAGATGAAATTTAATGTTTTTTTAATGGAATGATTTTAAGGTATAAAATGGTCATTTTCCCCTAGAAGATGATCTCAGATAATTTTTCTATCCAATTTATCAGTCCCCAGATAGGGTTTTTACCCTAGTACCAGAGTTTGGTGAAATTCATTACCATTTGAATTTCCATGGAATAATTGATATTTCATATATAATTAATTATCCATCCAAATCATATTTTTATTTATTTTCAAAAAAAGTGCTAAATTTTTTTGTGGGAAGCATTAAACTAAACAAAATTGAAAATTAAATATTAAATATTAATTTATTTTCATAAGTTTATGTGGTTATATATTATTAATGGATCATCGGATTGACATAATGTCTCTGTCGTTGAGTCTATAATGGTGTGTTTTTTCTAGGAGAGGTGTAAAATCATGTCAGGCACCGGGGCTATCTCATGCCCCCTTTTCTTTTCTTTCCTTGTATTTTCTTTGCTTTTGTTTACTTTCTTTTATTTATTTTATTTATTTTATTTTTTATTTCCATCCATGGATTCTTGTATAGGCCCCCATGGGAATCCTCCTTCACAGGACCGAGAGAGAAGAAAGAGAGAGAGAGGGATAAAGATAGATATGAGAAGAGAGGTACCACCATGGAGAACTATAATAGATTTATTTTCATGCAACTACCTTGGATTGTTGAAATAGGTGAAGCATTAGAGGATTCATCCCAAAGATATTTTTTTAGGTTTTTTTCATAAATTTTAATATATTTACTTTTTTTAGTTTTAATGCCTTATTATAATGTCATGATACCCCTTGTGGGTTTATTTATAGCTTTTGAAAAAAAAATGGGTGTGTTGGGTGATTTTTAGGTTTTCTTGTTTGAAAATCACAATCACAAGATGTGTAGTTCAGGAACATAATCCATGTGTTCTTCCCATTTGTGGAATATGGCCTTTTTAGAAGTATATTTCATGTATGGGGTATACAATTCGTGTAGTGGGACTCATATGTGTAGTTGAGTACTTGGAAAAATTGCCTGTGTAGGGGAACATATCCTTGTAGATTAAATTGCAAGACCCTGTGTGGGTCACACACCATGTAGGGGTATAGTGTAAGAAAATACATTGATAAATGTGAGGTTCCCAAGAAGGTACCTCGTGTAGGGTACATGTCATGCACATGATCAACATAACATGTACATGGGATTTTACATTCCCTATTTGGTGGAGATATATGGCTAGGTGGATGCTTGGGGGTACACACCATGTATTTTGGTATGCACATGGTGTACTCATCTATTTCTACCATTTTGAGGTTTCTTCATATTTTATGCCCCATAGTCAAAATTCTACATTATAGGAGTCCATTACACATAGGTTTCCATGTAGATAACTATGGTGAAACACTTGGGATGATTTGAGGATTCCTAGGATGTGTTTCTAGAATTTTTTCTAAACTGAGAGGTTATTCCTCCAGTAATAAAATCTATAAATATCATGAGAGTGAGACACTTTAATTGATGTGGTCCATGATCCATATTTATAGACTTATATTCGTGGAATTTTCCTTATAGTCTAAGAGTTTGTCTTATCTTTTGATCTAGAGTACCCAATTTAGGATTCGTCTATCTTAATAATGATACCAAGGGTCACTTGTAGGATTCCTCTACATAAATTTCATCTTAGAGGATCCTATGTCGGATGACTCTATATTCCTTAAATTACCAAGGGTCGCCTATGGGATTCCATATCATATATAGTGAACTAGGGAATCCCTTATAGTATCCCTCTATCTATTTACCATTCTAAGTATCCCATGTTGGATTCCCTTACTATGTACTCTATTATTGAGGTCCACATATAAGATGCATTTTCTTATGTACCATTCTATGGGCCCAATATAGGATGCCTCTATTTTCTTACTATCAATGATCTCATATTGTATTTTTCCTTTTACCTTCACAGTTGAGGAACCTGAGTAGGTTGGTTTCTCTTATGTGTAGACCATGATTATCCTAATTAGAATGCCTCTCTAATTTCATGACCTAAGGGACCTAATGGGCTCCCTAATGTTTAATCGACCCTGGGATAGTACGTTAATTTTGGGTAGATTTGGTAATAGGTTTCACCTTAGAATCCCTAATGAGTACGTAAACATGATAGATTGTGACAGTAGGGGTGGGTTTAGGCATTCTGACACCCTCACCCTTTTATTATGCATTAACTTTTTTACTTTTGATTCAGTGATTATTATCAGATGTTCTTCCCAGTTTTTGGCTAATAAGCCTGACGTGATGCAACTCTCTTTGGAGTTCCCATATGTAATTCATGGGCCCCATATTTTTAGAAATTTTATTTATATCTTTTTTACATGTAAAAATTCTTCCTAAGATATATATTTTCTACCTTATACGTTTAGATGTTCTCCACATCACTTTTTTATTCTGATTTGGATTATTCTGATTTCCTCTATTTATTGCATGATGGAGATTATTATTCTCTCTTCAATCTATTTTATAATGAGTATTATTATTCCCTCCTATAATTTTGGATTAATAGTGATTATTCTTATAACCATGATTTGGAATATGATGATCACACCCATACATTCTCCTAAGAGACTGTCTTATGAGACTTACGTTATCAGGGTGGTTGGGCATGAGGTATCACACCCATGATTGATTTGGGTCATGAATTTCCACATCAGAGACCAAAAGGGGTGGGGATTATGTCTCATTGATGAAATCTCTTTATACATCACCTAACGTTTAGACCCTTATGAATTATCCAAGATGCAATGTTGTGACCGCCTATAGACTGGGACCAATAAATCAGAAATCTAACTCTATTTACAATTCATGAATTTCAGTGAGTCTATCTCAATGACCATTTATTTTATTTTCCATTGGCATATGTAATTATGCATTTTAGTGATTAGATTTGAGTGTGGGTGAACCCAGGGTTTGGATTTGTATCCCCATGGGATGATATAGCTTACTAAGAGTCATTTTGGCACTTTATGAAGTAGGTATTTTCAATCATGGTTAAAACCATGAGGATCGACTTAATTATAGAAATCTCAAGTGGTGCAACATCCAACTCAAGGCCCTTTTCACAGGATATCTATATGATCCTAATCATGATCCCATGGATTGTATCCTATAGATTTATTTTATTTCTTTCATGCTTATGTAAATATATACATATATATATGAGAACATGTATACATATATTTTTATGGGGATATATATACTTATAAAATATGGAACCATTCCCAGATGAATGGGATTTCGACCTAGGTGTTGACTATGGTTTCACGTTATTTATTTTATGTATAATTTTTAGTTGTGTCATGGCTAGTCTGAGAAAATTTTGTGAGCATAAACTTATGAAATCCTATTTATAGGTTAATCATTGGGGTGTACTAATAAGATTACTTCTCACCCGTGTACATTCACCTTGGTGTGTGTGCAGACCTTATGTGTTATTTTTTGGATGATAATATAGTTCATGATTAGATAGGGCTAATGCCTAGGGTTCCATGATCAAGTGTGTTACTAATGTGGATTCTTGTGATTAGGATAGAGTATCTCGATAGTGTCTTGGAGACTGGGTCTATGGTCTGGTTCAGAGTTATTAGGAGATATCTATACCTTTATTTTAGTTTCCTTCATATTCTACTGCATGTATGGTTGGTATAGTGGGTGACCAGTGCAATATGTATGAAATGACTGTTTAGGATTTTATAGCAATTCATTTATTATTTCAACATGTTCTAATCCAATTTATCTACAAATTACACACTCTGTTTTTTACTGATGTGGATGATATCTATTTATTTATTTTTATGTTACTCTAATATGAGGGTATACTCTCCTCACTATACAACCTTTAAATCCTCATTACTAGCCGACAACCTTTGGTATATGGGAAGGCATGCGTGAGGCCTTTTGGAGAACTGGCTCAGGGCACCAGTTTAGTGGCATCCTGGTCGTGACATTATAAAGTGTTATTAGATATTTTAATTTCCTATTGTATAACTATTTGGGATATGGTTGATAGTTGGATTAGGAATGTGTCAGAACCTATGATGGATATCATATTTGTGTTTCATGAACACATGTTCCAGTGATAAGTCATGGTTTTCATGGTATGGGTTTGTTGTTATAATATGATATGTCACGGTTGTGTATGATTTTTTCTTTCAGTGATGCACATGTTGTGTGTATAAGATTATTTATTATGTATTTCTAGCTTGTGGACCATTTTAAGGAGGCCAGTGATTTATTTTTACTCTTGAATGGAAAGGGAAAGAGGCATCTCAAGCACCATATAGGGAATGTAGTACTCATATGTTGTAGTCATGTTATTGTGTAATTATTACTGGTGATAGAGGCCAATTATTTAAAGTGTCAAAAAAACCTCACTGGTGCTTTTTGTGGAATTTTACTCAATTTGGTAAACATGCATAAATATTTCCTTTTGATGATAGTCTATGTAGATATATAGTGAAAGGTTTAATGTTGAGGTTGATGACTTATTCCCCAAGCACAAGAGGTGCAATGACCCTAGTAGATCAATAGGGTACATAATGTCCAAATATTGGACTCAATTTATGGTTTTCTTGTTAGGTTTAGTTATTTAAAGTGTCATTAAAAATATATATAGTGTTTTTCTGCATATATTGGAATGACATTCCACTTAACTGACCCTCCTTTTTGGTTATTTAGTTGGATCACTAAGTATGATACTGATACGTTCCAGGATGTTTCTCATGAACTTAACTTCAAGGGGTACTACTATATGTTGATTTATGGTGAGTTTCAGTTCAATGTATCTTCTTTTTATATCATGATACTCTAGGGGTAGTCCCTTATGAGGATACACGGTGAGAATCATGGCCCAAGTAGGTTGAAGTTGACATTTTTCGTTACTGGATCGGTAGGTCTATGTGGAAGACCTAGAGGCCCTTAATTTTGACTCAAACCATTGTAGTTCAATGTTCAATTGATCAAGGGAAACCTGTGAGTAGGTTTGTACTGGGTTTATGGATGCCTTTTTAGTAAGGGATCTTGGTTATATGTTCATTGCAGACCAATTCATGGTAGGTTATTGTGTTTTATGTTATAAGTATGATAATTGTTAGCTTTTTAGGAATAAACTAGGGTGTTTTTTATTATATATTTGGTAGGTATAACTGTTTGTGTGTCTCATCTTGTTGAACAATGTTTCTGTTATTGTTAATGTAGTCAGAGCAATGATATATGATCATTACTGGTACCAGATTAGATGATGGTCAATATTGGAATAAATCATGGCACAAGAGAGGTTCCCTATTTTGTAAAGGAGTTCTGAGGGAGATTCTACATTATTTGGAATGACATTTTGTGTATCATGTTAAATAATTTTTTAGTATAGGACAACACTATAGAGTATGATCTACCTGATAATGGTACACACCGTTGTGTGTGTGGTGCTGTTTAAATCATAAATTTGTGGGTGGTCGGGTCCGAGTTGAGGACCAATGTTTTCAAGGAATATACATTGTCATGGTTTCCAAGAATTTGTGATGAAATAATAATTATCCCTCTGTAGTAGAGGATACATCAATAATGGACCATTTTTCATGAGATGGATGACCTATTTTTGGAATTGTACATACATTGTTAGGAGATGTGGTTTTAGGAATTGGTTAAAGTAAAGTGTGAAATGTATGATGTGATCATAACTTGAGAGATATATACATTCATTTTTTATGGAATATTGGTGTAATTATAGTTATATATGATCATTATCTACTTGATACTGTATTCATTATGCTAAGAGAGTGTAGACATTACGCCGAGCTTCTTTTCATTTTATATATCTTTCTTGGTTTGATAAAGGAACTGTTGAGGTTGTGGTCGAGGAGAAATAAATGGTGAGCTATATGGTGGGGAGTGAACCTTCTTCCATTTAAGGGAATTGAAATTGTTTTTAGTTTAGACTCAGAATCTTCCATGATCTTTTTGTTAAGATTTTTAGTTTTTTAAGAGGATGATATGGGTATTCCAATGGTGGGGAGTAATGGATCAGTCACAGTTAAGTGTCTATCATGTTGGAGGCTTGTGGATGTTTTGAGAATGGTTTTTGGATAGTCAAGATAGATCAGTTATATAGTTTCTTTTGATTAAAGCATGGATTCTTGTTTACCACCATGAATTCTTATGGATGTGAAGGTTAGTGGTGGGGAGGTTGTAATGACTCTTGTTTTTTCTGGACTGGAATTTAGAGAATAAATTTGTATTTTTTACTATATAATGCTTGTAAGGCATAAAATGGTCAACTTACCCAAGAATATGATCTAAAATAGTATTTATGATGACTCTATTGGTCTTGTAATATGTTTTTTACCCTAGGATAGGAGTTTGGTGGAATTTTTAACCATTACAATTCTCTTGGAATAATTAATATTTAATAATTAATTCATTAAATATTAATTTATTCACACACATCAGTGTGGATATATCATTTGAACGGAGCATCAGATTGATATATAAACTCCTCCATTGATTCTAGAATGGGGTGTCTTTCCTAGGTGAGGCATAAACTCATGTCGAGTGCTGGGGATGGCTCATGCCCCTATTTCTTTTTCATTACTTTTTTTCCTTTACTTTATTTTATTTTCTTTTTTCCTTTCTTAGATTCACACACATGACCCCATAAAATTCCACCATCATGTGACTGATATATCTGATGTATAGGTAGAGATATAAATATATATATGTGTGTGTGTGTGTGTGTGAGAGAGAGAGAGAGAGAGAGAGAAAAGAGGTACCGCCATAGTGATCGGGAAGAAGTAGTTCATCATGCGGTGGCTGTGGATCGCAAAAACGGGTGAATCTTTGGCGGATTCCACACAAAGGTAGGTCATTTTTTTGTGTTCACCATAAATCCAAATATATTGTCCATTTTATATTTTTAATTCCTTATTATTACTGTTTAGGACCCCATGAGGGTCAATCTATATCATTTGAGGATAAAAAAGGTTTTCTAGTGCTTTTAGTGTTTTTGTGTTTGGAAATCCTTGTCACACGGTGTGTAGTTTTGGAACACATGTCATGTGTTATTCTTGATTGTGTAAGACGATAGTTTTAGAAATAAACACCATGTATAGAGTATAGACACCATGTATTGGGACTCATCTGTGTAGCTGAGTTCCTGGTCAGACTGTCTATGTAGAGTCACATGGACATGTTGACTATACGGTCAAACCCCATGTGGGTTACACATTGTGTAGGGTTACACAACTAGGTGAAGTAAATTCCTAGCATATGTGAGGTACATAATAAGGTACCTCGTGTAGGGTACATGTCATGTACATGATCAGAAAATTGTGTACTTGTGATTTTACTTGCAATTTATTGTGGAGGTACACTTACAGGTGGGCCCTTAATGGTATATTCCATGTACTTGGGTATACATGTTATGTACTCCACCTTTGATACCCTTTTGGGGGGTTTTCCAATTTTCTTCCCTGGAGTCCGAATTCAACATTAGAGGAACTTGTTTTGATTTTTTTACACATATATCATGGTTGAGAAACCCTTGGGGTGATTTGAGGAATCCTAAGAGACATTTTGAGTATTTTTCCTAAATGAAGAGGTTTTTTCTATGATAATAAAATCTAGCTATCTCCTAAATGTGAGACCTTTGATCTTAGCTAGTCCATGATACATCTCTCTGGACTAGTATTCAAGTAATTTTCCTTTTGGTCTAAGAGTCCATATTATCTTTTGATCTAGAGGATCCTGTGTAGGATGCCTCTATCTTATTAATGCTACCAAGGGTCACTTATAGGATTCCTCTGTTTACATTTTGACCTAGAGGATATTATGTATGATGAAACAATCTTATTATTATTACTAAGGATCCCCTATGGGGTTCCTTCAAATATATGTTTTCCTATGTAATCCCTTATAGGATCCCTCTAATTGATTACCGTTATGAGGATCTCATGTAGGATGCCTATTCCTCTATACTCTAATATTGAGGGTCCCATGTGGGAATCATTTTCCTATGTACGGTTCTAACGATCCTATTTAGGATTCATATGTTTTCTTACCATCAAGTATCACATGTCGTATTCCTCCTTTTACATTCATAGCTGAGGATCCCAGGTGGATGCCTTCACTTATGTGCAGACCTTGAGGATCTTAAGTAGGATGTCTATCCTATGTCATGACATGATGGGGCTAGTGGGTTCCCCAATGTTTGAATAACCATGATCTAGTATGTTAGGTTTGTGTAGATATGGTAATAGGTGTCACCTTAGAACTCATGTAGAATTTGTAAGCCTAAAAGGATATGACAATAGTGGTGGGTTTTTGGCATTTTTCTACCCTCACACTATTATTATGCATTCACTTATTTACTAACAGTGTAGTGATGATTACCATATGTTCTTCCTAGTTTTTGGTCGATGATCTTGAAATGATTCATCCCTCTTTAAGGTTCCCATATGTGCTTCTTGTGACCCTTATTTTGAGCTATTTTATTTATATCATTGGGATACCCATACATGCTTTTTGGGATTCATCTTTTAGTCCTTAAATGCTTGGATTTTCTCCACATCCCTTTTTTATCCTGATGAGGATGATTATGATTTCCTTGATTTATTATAATATGAGGATGATTCTTTAATCTTAATTCTATTTTATAACAATAAGGATTCATCTCTCCTTGACTTGTGGTTTAATGAAGATGATTACACTCTCCTTGATTTGGAATATGATGAGCATTCCAAGATGTTCTCCACGGGAATAGTCTTGTGATAATCACTTTATCAGGGTGGTTGGGAATGATGTCTCATATCCATGATTGATTTGGGTCATGAAATTCCACATCAGAGACCCTGAAGGGTGGGAAGGATGTCTCACTAGTGATCTCTCCTTATATATTTCATAAGGGTTAGACCCTTAGTAATTATCTGAGTCGTAATGTCATGATGAACTATGGACAGAGAATTAGATCTTAGACATGATATGTGATTTACATGGAATTAGTGTGATGATATCTTGATTAATGTACATTTACACTATTTTCCATTTACATACAGAACAATTCATTATAGTGATTAGAGGTAAGTATGGGTGAACCCAGAGTTAGGACATGTATCCCCCCTATGGTGATGTAGCTTTCTCAAAGACATTTCTTGCACTAAAGAAAGCAGGTATTTTCAATCAGGATTATGGATCCTAGGATTGACTTAATTATAAAAGGTGTGATTGGTACAACATCCATATCAAGGCCCTTTTCACATGATTTCTGGGTGATCCAGATTTCGAGCCCAAGGATTATCTGTTATTGCTTTATTTTATTTATACATTTTTTATGTAAATATATATTTGATCACATGTATGAATATTTATTTATAGGGATATATATATACATTCATATATATATACTTATATATTAAGGAACCCTTCTCAGTTGACTAGGATTTTGGACCCAAGGATGGATAGTGGTTTTATGCTATTTGTTTTTCTTATCATTTCTAGTTGTGTCTCATATAGGATGAGAAAATTTTAGGAGCATACACTTATGACCGAAAATTGGTAGGTTTGTAATTATGGTGGCCTATATATATTACTTATCACCCCAGTATATCCACATTAGGGTTCATGAAAACCTTGTGCCTTCTTTTTAGGTTGAGTGCATATTCCATGATGGATAGAGTTGCAGCTTAGGGTTGCATGATCAAGGGTGCTGCTCATGTGGATACTTATTATCAGGATGGAATAGATTGAGATTTTCCTAGTTACTGGGTATGTGGTATGGTTCAGAGTTAGTAGAAGAGAACTATACCTTTATATCAGTTCACTTTATGTACTCTTACATGTATGGTCTTCTTATTGGTTTACCAGTGTTGTATTCATGACATGGATGTTCGGGATTTTATATGCTTTCATTTGTTATTGTATCATGTTTTATTTCATTTTATCTACTTATTAAACACTCTATTTTTTAAATATATGGATGATATTTGTTTATTTATGCTATTTTTACTCTGATATGATGTAATAGTCTCCCCACTATACCACCATTATACCCTCACAACTAATTGGAATCTTCTAGCATATGGGGAGGCACACTTGAGGCCTTGTGTTGAACCAGATCGGGGAAACATTTTCGTGGAATCCTTTTCATGAAGTTACAAAGAGGTATCAGAGTTGTTTTATTCCTATTGTTCTACTAGTTAGGATATGGTATAAAGAAGTATTAGGAATGTGTTGGAACCTATAATGGAGATCAGAATGGTGTGTTGAGAACACGAGTTCTGGTGAGAAGTCCAAGTTTCCAGGGTATGGGATTTCTATTCAGATCTGTGGTGTTATAGTTATGTATTATTTTCATTTTGATCAAAAAAAATGTTTGAGCGTGATTATTTATTATGTATTTATCGATATTTTTCCATTCTTTAGAGTCCATTAATTGATTTTGACTCTTGGTTGGAAGAGGAAAGCGGCATATCATGCATCAAATTTGGCACATAGGATTCACATATTGTAGGCCTCCAAGTATGTTATTATTACTAACAATAGAGGAAAATTTTTTAAAGTGTCAAAAACCCTAAATGGTGTATCACCGTATAGGTTCTTGGTGGAATTATATTCAATTTGACTGACATGAATAAATATTTCCTTCGGATCATAGTTTATGTTCATCTATAGTGACACATTTGATGGTGGGGTTTATGACTCAATCCTCATGTACAGGAGGTGTAGTGGACCTTGTAGGTTGATAGAACACATGATGCCTAAATTTTGGACCCCTTGTAGGGTGTTATTACTTATGATATTTTATTTAAAGTTTCAGTAACAACCTATACATTTTTTCCTGCATAGCTTGGAATAACATTCTATATAACTAACCCTCCCTTGTGGTTATCTTGTTAGATCATTGAGTATGATACTGATAGGTACAAAGACATTTCTTATGAACTATAACTCAAAGGGTATTAGCATATATGGATTACTGGTTAGTTTTAGATCATTATATAATTTATGTATATCATGATACTCTGGGGGGGGAAGTCCCTTATAATGATTCTTGGTGAAGATCAGTGCATTAGTATGTCGTTGATGGTTTTTTAGAATAGATAGGTAGGGATTGTTGGGAGACTAACAGCCCCTTATTTTTTACATAGATTCATATAGGTTGATGTTTATTTGATCAATGGAAACATGTTATTAGTGTTTTCATGGGTTTATGGATGCATTTTTAGGTAGGTATCTTGGTTATAAGCTCATTGTAGACGGATGCATGGTAGGTTATCGGGTTTTGCGTTATAGGAATGATAATGCTTGGTCTCTAAGGAAGGTCATATGGTACTTGTTTTTTTATACTAGATTTGGTAGGCATGACTCTTTGGGTGCCTAGTCCAGTTGAATGTGTTTCCTCTATTTCCAATGTAATCATAGATCATATTGTTTCTTGTGAATGGAATGATTTCAGGTGATGGTTGGTTGTGGAATTGTTTATGGGATAGGGTAGGTTACCAATTTTGAATAGGAGTTCCAAGTTTTTTATATATTATTTTGATTGAAATGATATATAGAATTGTTTGCTTTGTTTTATTATCAGACGACTCTTTGGAGTATGATTCATGGGATAAAGGTACACATCAGTTGCACATGGTTCCATTTAAATCATAAATCGATGAGTGGTTGTGTGTGTGCCAAGGACCATTGGTTTCAATGTCTTTTTTTTTGGGAATGGTTTCATTAAAGTTATGAAGAAATGAGAAGTATCCCTCTGTGGTAGATAAGACATCAGGAATGAATTGGGTTCCATGTGATGGTTGACCCATATTTGGACCTAGATCCATATTATCTAGAGACATGGTCTTAGAATTTAATTAAAGGAAAGTGATTCTTGTTTGATATGATCATGGATTGGGAGTTCTATACAAGCCTTTAGATGGAATCTTAGTGTACACCTAGTTAGCTACAATTATTCTATATCTTAATATCATCTTGAGTATGATGAGAGAGGATTGTATTTACACTGATATTATTTTATTTTAAAATACCCTTCATAGTTTAATAAATGAATCTATCGATATTTCTTTTGAGGAATGGTACAAGGTGATTTATATGGTGGGGAGTACACCTTTGGATGTTTGAGGATAGTGTTACTCAATTTTAGATTAAATTCATCATTTTTATGGGTTTTTTAACTTGATGTTTAGTTTTTGGTATAAAAATAATGGTATTCCCATGGTGAAGAGAACTACATCGGCCATAGTTTAGTGTCTCCTATATTGGAGGCTTGTGGATGCTGTGAGACAGGTTGTTGGATGGTCAACATAGCACAGCTATGAAAATTCTGAGTATGAGAGAATAAATGCTAGTTTTACCACCAATACTTCTAATATATGATCAGTTTTATGGTGGGGAAGTTATAATGAACTCTATTTTTTGGACTGGAATTTTGAATAATTGTTTTTTGTAGTTATAAGAAGATTTTAAGGGGTAAAATTGTCATATTACCCTAGAAATTTATCTCGGATGATTTTTTTACCACTATGTTGGACTTGTAATGGGGACTTACCTTAGTATAAAAGTTTTTCAGAATTCATAATCTTTTTAATTTTCATGGAATAATTTATAATTAATATTTTATTAATTAAATATTAATTTATTTGCATGAATTTTTGAGGTGATATCTTTTGAATGGTGCATCATATTGAGATTTGGTCTCCAACTTTGTGTTTCTAATGCATATTTGTTTCTAGGTGAGTCATAAACTCATGTTAGGCATCAGGGTCGACCCATCCCCTCTTTTTTCTTTTTTTTTCTTTTCTTTATTTTTATTTTTTCTTTTATTTCAAGGGATTCTCACACATGCATCCATTGTATTACTCCTTCACATGAATGAGGGATAAAAGGTATAGAGAAAGATATAAATTAATAGTGTGGGGATATAGGTACATCCATGAAGCTTCAGAGAAGTTGGTTTGTCGTGCAGAAGCTGTATATCGCAGAAACAGGAAAAGAATCAAAAGATTCCTCTCAAAGGTAGTTTTTTAAATTTTTTTCATAGATCCCTATATATTTAATAGTTCTAGTTTTAGTGCCTTATTATGACTTATTAGGACCCCTTGTGTGTTGATCTATACCTTTTAAGGATAAAATGGGGGTTTTGGGATATTTTTGGATTTTCACATATGGAAATTCTAATAACACAACATGTAGTTTTGGAACACATGCCAAGTATTCATCCAATTTATGGAAAATGATATTTTTAGAATTAAATTTAATGTATGGGGTATATGCACCATTTACTAAGACGTGACTGTGTAGTTGAGTACCCATCCATACTAACTATGTAGGGGCACATTGTTGTGTAGAGTACACGACCAGACCCTGTGTGGATCACACATTGTGTAGGGGTACACGGTCACACAAAGTACATGGTCATGCCATGTTAGGTACATCGGAAGGTACCCCATATGGGTTATATGTGGTGTAAATGAACATCATGTTGTGTACTAGGGATTTTTCACACCATTTATGGTGGAGGTACATGATTAGGTGGGGCCTTGAGGGTACACAACGTGTAATTGGGTATACACATCATGTACTCCACCTTTTCAACCTTTTTAAGGGTTTTTCAATTTTATTCCATATAGTCATAATTGGGACTTATAAGAGTTCATTTTGGATAGTATTCTACATTGATCATGATAGTGAAACCCTTGGGGGATTTGAGGACTCCGAGGAAGCATTTTAGGTATTTTTCATAAGCGAGGAGTTACTTCCAATAATAATCGAATCTAGAAATCTCCTGAGTGTGAGACCCTTGATCTGAGGTGGTCCATGATCCATATCATTAGAACAATATTCAAGTACTTTTCCTTTTAGTCCAGGATATCATCTTATCTTTTGATGTATAGGATCCCATGTAGGATACCTCTATCTAATTAATGCTACTGAGGGTCCCTTGTAAGATTCCTATGCTTAAGTTTTTCCCTAGAGGATCCCATGTAGGATTCTTCTATCTTATTATTATTATTAAATATGGTCCCCTTTGGTATGCCATCACATATGTGGTGACCTAAGGAATCCCTTGTAGGATCCCTCTACCTTCTTACCATTCTGAGTATCCCATGTAGGATTCCTCTATCAACTTACCATGTTATTGAGGGTCCAATATAAGATACCTTTTCCTATGAACCATTCTGAGGATTTTGTTTAGGATTCCCATGTTTTCTTACATTCAAATATAAAATTCAGGATTCCTTTTTTATGTTCACAGTTGTGTGTCCCAAGTATGATACCTTCTATTATGTGTAGACCTCAAGGATCCCAAGTAGGCTACCTCTACTATGTCATGACATGAGGGAACTAGTGGGATCCCTGATATTTAACTAACCCTTTCCAAGTATATAGGTTTTTGGTAGATATGTTAAGTGAATTCACCTTAGAATTCATTCTAAATATGTACGAATTAGAAGGTGTGATAGTAGTGGTGGTTTAGGTGTTCTTCCACCCTCACTCTTTTATTTTGCATTAAATTATTTATAGTTGATGTTGTGATGAATACTATATATAATTCCTGGTGTATGGTTTATGAGACTAACATAATGTGGCTCTCATTGGGGTTCCCAAACATTCTTACCAAGATCCAGTTTTTGGACCTTATATGTTTGGATTTTATCTACATCCATTTTTGATTTTGATGAGGATTATTCCACTCTCTTTGATTTTTTAAATGATGAGGAAGATTCTTCTCTCCTTGATTTGTTTTATAATGAGGAGTACTCCACTCTCATCGACTTTTTGTTTAATGAGGATGATTACTCTATCCTCAATTTATAATATGATTATAATTCCCATATGTTCTCCCTATGAATAGTCATATGATCCTTACTTAATGAGGGTGGTTGGGCATGATGTCTCATACCCATGATTGATGTGGATCATGACATTATAAATCTGAGACATATAGGGGTTGGAATGATGTCTCATCAGTGAGCTATCCTTATACATATTTGAAGGTCAGACCCTAAGTAGCAATGTCATGACCGTCTACATATCGGGACCTAGGTCTTAGACATCAGACTGGATTTACAAAAAAATGAGTGACATGACATCCAACTCTATGACCATTTACAGGATTGTCCATTGTAATATGGAATCCTTAGTTATAGTGATTAGAGGTGAGTACAGGTGAACCAATGTTTAGGACATGTATCCCCTTATTGTCATGACCCCCTCCCTCTAAAAATTCTCCTCCTAGGATAGAAAAAAAGAAATAGAGACAATGACCCCTGAGTCCAATCTTCAGAGGGCTCTTATTTTGTGACTAGCACCAAGGGTGTACAAATATCACAATATGGGAGTAATTACCCTTTTTAAGAAATAAGATTAGGAGATATGATAGATCATCCAAAAATAAACTCCAATAAATGATATAATGACATCCAAAACCATCCTACATGCATTTTTAAAATATAACTAGTACAAATACAAAATTCTCCAAAGTTATCTCTAAAAGTAAATCTAAGAAGCAACACAATATCTATCAAGAATCCGAGCTAGTAAGGTCCATTACAGTCCATGAAATCCACCTATAAACATAAAAATAGTTTTATAGATGTAGCGTTAGCATACAAGTATACTCAATAGGGAAACCAAAATCTCTCATGAACATCTAAAAGAATTATACTAATCCTCTTGTGAGAAACTTGCAGAACCAAAAACCACCTAAACAGGTATAATAACAAATTAAAACCTCCACAAGGCACACTCAGCATGTAACACAAGTCAAGTAATATAATATAAATCACATCGATGATAGGGTACCCTATACCACTTCCCTGCTTATTAGCTGCTCTCACACCCAAATAGAAAACATCTTGGTGCTCCCACCTATTATGAATATACCATATCACACCCCACCCACACACACATGGGCCTCACAACACATTCGTCCCTCACACACATGGGCCTCACAACACATACCATATTATCTTTGTAGACACCTAGGAAAGAACATCACAACTCATCCTGAAGACAACAGGGACACCATGTCACAACTCATCCCAAAGACACATGGGACACCACATCTTATCACATCATGCCTAAAGAAACTTGGGTTGTCATTTCCTGAAAGAGGGAGTAGGGAGGAGCTAGTTTCCATCCATCCATCATCCCACGAGGATGTTGGGAAAGACACCCTCCTCTATGACTATGGGGGTGTTCAGAACATAGTTCTCGAGAAGGGTGGGGTGCATTTAAAAAATACAAGGAAATAAAAGTATATATAAATAATACCAAACACTCAAGACCCACTTATGGGTTCTTAGAAAAAAACCAAATCACAAAAATATCACATTTTGCTGCTACCTCTAAATGCACAACACCACACATCAATCCATAAATCCTATTACACATTCCCAACCTATTCATTTAACCATTTCCATTTTATTAACCAACCCTACCCTAGATTTTCCAAACATCATTAAATAATAATTTATTCATTGCATCACTACTCGGGGAAACTTATCAACACAATAATAGTCATGGTAAATTAACACACTTCACATTAATGAAAAATTATACCATTAAATCTAGATATGGGGTGAAACGTTCTTCATGTTATTAATGTAGAAACACACATACCAGCCACTACTTCCCTTCTTCAAACTCATCTGTCAGAATTCCATATCAACAGAACGAATCTCAAACTCACAGCCACATCAAGAAACACACTACAGAACAACCCATTTCTTAGCCCTATTTTATCATCATACCATGATCATCACAAACCCATTATACAAACATTACCACAACCACATCACCACACCAACCAATGAAAAACAATCAGATTTAATATGGCATCCTCTATTTAATTCTACTTGTTAATTTAGGGGTTATCACAGAAACTGTTTGATCCTGGGGAATCAATTTATTAGCTGACTATATGTGGTTAACCAAATCATAATTATATATAATTGTTTAACAAAACCAAATAACATGTGATACAAAAAACATTCAATGCAAAAACAAGGACCCCCAAAGCCATGATTTTCGGTGTGTAGTTAGCCCGTATGTCACGAACCAACCCGAGTCGAACCAAAACCGGTCACCTGAGCCGATCCACGGAAAGGCCTGGGAGGAATTATCGATCCCCCAGACTAGAAACAAGTTCCAAGGGAATAAATTGAGATAGAGGGAACAATTTTTTCTAATAAAAATAAAAAAGGAAACTGGAAAAATAAAAATGCAAGCCAATCTCAAAATGATCTTTAAAACATTACATCGTTTACATTTAAATTTAAAGGTATGACAAACGGAACAAAAAAAGAATCTAGAATAAGAAAATTTATCTTTAAACCCAATACACCTCTATGTGACCCTGGGGGTCACTCTCCAATCCATACCAAACATCTTCCAAGGCGATAAATCCCAAGCTGGAACATAAAATAGAAACTAAAAACAAAAGGAAACTATAGGAGTTAGTATTAAAACTCAATAGGTAGGACCGAATAATACTATTCCCAATGCACATGTTTTAAATAAAGAAACATTTATTTTCATGTCTGAAATTCAATCTATGAATATATAATTTTATACGCTTTTAATTTTTATGTAAGCAATCACAATCATAATCCACTGCCCTGATGTTTAAAAAAGGCTCAAGAGGAGGAGGGAAAAAGGAACCAAAAAGGAATCGATATTTTTTTATAAAAGTGATTAAGGAAAGAGTGATTGTTTGTTCAAAACATTTTCCTTGAAATCCTCTTTGGAAAACCACAAATTTGCAATCTTTTAATAAAACACCAAAACTAAATACAAGGGGTATCACTTCAAATAACGAGGGAAACGACACCAGAGGTACTAGTAATGTTAGGGGAACACGGGAAATAATATTAACTCAGGGGAGAACTAGAAAATCCTAATACATGATACCCCATCCCTTATAGCATGCCACAAACAATGAAATAAAAATTCCCAAATTACAGGCCACCCTAACTTAGGATAGACCGACGGGCCCAATCCCATAGCAATAAACCCAAGTATATCCACCTACAATGGGCCATTGGTCAGTATATAAACTACCATTGTATGAATCGTTCTCAGTAATCCTCGTAGCTATTATAGTTTCCCATGATATATCTATAAAGGGTTCTATCAAAAAAGATCAAGAAACACGTCATATATACACCATCACACATAATGCACAACACGACACCACCCCGACCACCTTGAGGAGTATTCCTTGAATTTAATCAATAATCAAACTAGTTAGGTTCCATATTGAGGACACTACTATATCATACCCAATGAACAAGAAAAGAATCACCCCCATAGGGTTTTTGAAACAACCATTTAATAAATATTCCAAATGGGCCTCATGTCATTCTCACGCATCAAACCTTTAATAAACAACCACACACATGCCATTATCAATACCTAACCAATTTAGAAATCCACTTTGGAAACACCAAACACCATTTAAATATCAAACTACCATTTACAAAACCAATCCATGCCTTTAGAAATCATAAACTACTTAGAAATTCTAATAGGGCCCTTCACCAGCCCTTTGTGTACAAAACCTAACAAAAACACATCACAAGTTCAAAAAAAAATTTAAAACCATATGCACTAAATTTAAATGCCAAATCCCTAATTGGAAACCCATTGAAAGAAAACAAACCAACACTTTAAATCTAGAAAACATTTATAAGAGCCATATCAGGCATTTGATAAATTCCTAGCATGAACAGCATAATTAAACCACTTGAAAGGTTCCAAACGGGCCTTACACATTTTCCTCAAATCGACTATTCTCATACATAAGTGAAACAATCCATTTTTAACCCAAAACTCTTTGGAAATCCATTTGAGACAATTAAATCACCATTTTAAACATCATAATTACATTTTCAAGACCAAAATATGCTTCTAAAAAGTATAAACCATTTTTACCAAACACATGGCATGCACTATTCTTCAAATCCACATCACATGTTCAATGAAATTAAGAAAAACGCATCATTTCACATAGAACAAATTTTATAAAGACAGTACACCACTATTTTCATAACTAAGGAAAGTGAAAAAAACAAGAAATCAATGAAATCATAAATTCAAAGGCATTGTGCAAAGGGGACCAACCAGAAGGAGAACCAAGCTAATCCGTCAACTTGACAGACTCATTGAAGACCACCCGAAAACATATAGCAATGTCCAAATCAGTAAAAAATAAATTCTAGGGCTTAAAACACATAAAGACTCTAAATTATTATGCGTGAAACCAAGTGACGGGAAGAAAAACATCACCTCGAATGGTTGTGCCAACCCGATATGGTTTGAAACACTTTATTTGAGTGAAAAACACTGAAATCCACCCAAAGGGAATCCCGAGAGATGTGTCGCATGCCTAGAAGATGAAGCTTCCGTCAGAGGAGGGCTGCGCCGGTGAGGCAGTGCGTCAAAGAGGTAGTGTTGACAAGGTAGGTTACTAGAGGAGGGCGCGCTGGCAGGGACATCACTGGAAAGAGGGGTCGTTCTACACAAGGGTGGATACTTAGGAAGAAAGGGGTATTGATAAGGTCATGTTGTAGATGGGGATACTGGTTTGGGGGATAGAGGAGGGCTAGCAAGAGGGTCACTGGCCCAAAGAGGGGCCGGTCAGAGGGACGATGGCTGGAAGACATGGCATCTGGAGGTGGGTACACCAGTAGAGGGTCAAACTGTGGTAGGGTGACTAATGTGATGCTTGGTTGGAGTAAGGGGGTATTCCAGTGAGGAACACGACTAGAGAAGGGAAGGGAGCCAGAGTGTCGCGCTGGTAGGAGGCGGCGGCGCCAGACTATCGCACCGGCAGGAGGGGGGAGGGGCTGGAACACCACACTGATAGTAGATGGCAGCACCAGACTGCCATGCCATTAGGAGGAGGGAGAGGGCCGAACCTCCACACTGGTAGGAGAAGGTGGCACCGGTTTGCTGGCGGGTGGAGGCCGCGTGGACAAAGGGTGTGTACCAGGGGTGTCGTGTTGCACAAACCTAGGGAGGGTAGAAAGAAAGGAGAAACCTGAGTAATTTTTTTGGGTTTTTGAATTTTTTTTGCCTAAATGGGTTAGGGTTTAAAATATTTATAAAAATGGGTCTAAGATGCATGTACCCCGTTCACGCATCTTAGACGCGGAGAGATACATGAACGGGGTTCACGCATCCTTTGTAAACCTTATAAAGGATACGTGAACCCCGTTCACGCATCCTATAGAAAGATTTATTTTTTATTTATTTTTTGTATTTTTTAAAAAAAATTATTTTTTTTATTGTTTTGTATTATATATATATATATATAATTCATCATAATTTATCTTTTATTTAATATCCAGCAGTTCTTCCGTTACAGAATTCTGGATTATGACACGCACCCTCACCCATGGCTCTCTTTTATAATGGGGCTAGCCCTAGAAATTGTTCTGCATTTTCAATGTGGGACTCAGCTTCTATCTTCCCTATGTAGAACATTCTACATTTCCGATGTGAGATTTTGTTTCAAGTACGTCGCTTTGAAAGACTATAAAATAAAAACTTCAAGACTAATATAAATGAAACTTAAAACATGGATTAAACATATAAGAAATTGTTGAAAATAAAAAGAATTTTGTAAAAAATATTGATGAATAATAATTTATAGGCTTTCAAAGATACCAACTTGAAACTTAAAAATGTTTCAAATACGTGTCTTTGAAAGACTATAAAATAAAAACGATAAGACCAATATGAATGAAACATAAAACATGAATTAAACATATAAAAAATAGTTGAAAATAGAAATAATTTCATAAAAAATGGTGGGGAAAATTAATTTATAATCTTTCAAAACAACCACCTTGAAACATAAAAATGTTTTAAGTGCATCGCTTTGAAAACCTATAAAATAAAAACGATAAGACCAATATATATGAAAATTAAAGCATGGATTAAACATATAATAAATTGTTAATTATTAATTAGTTAATTAGTAATATAATTGTTAATTAGTTAATAATTAGTTAATTATTAATATCATTATTAATTATATAATAATTAATTAGTTAATTTGTAATATAATTATTAATTACATAATAATTAATTAGTTAATTAGTAATATAATTATTTATTTTAAAATAATTATGTATTTATTATGTAATATAATTATTAATTATATAATAATTCATTAGTTAATTATTAAATTAGTAATATAATAAATAATTATAATTATTCATTACAATTATTGAGTATTAATTATTAATAATTAATTATATAATAATTAATTAGTGAATTAGTAATATGATTATTAATTATATAATAATTCACTAATTAATTATTATATAATTAATTTTTAATAATTAATAATTATATTAGTAATTAACTAATTAAATATTTTATAATTAATAATTACTAATTATAATTAATAATTATATTTTTAATTATAATTCATAATTATATTACTAATCATAATTAATAATTACATTACTAATTAACTAATTCTTTATTATATAATTAATATTTATATTACTAATTAACAAATTATTTATTATATAATTAACAATTAAAAATTAAAAATTAAAAATTATAAAGAATAATTATATAACTAATTAACTAATTAATAATTACAAATTCTAATTAGCAATTATATTACTAATTATAATTAATAATTATATTAATAATTAACTAATTAATTAGTATATAATTAATAATTAATAATTATAACTAATAATTATATTATTAATTAATTATTGTATAATTAATACTTATATTACTAATTAACTAATTAATAATTATATAATTAATAATTAATAAATAATAATTATAATGAATAATTATAATAAATAATTATAATTACTAATTATATTACAAATTAATTAATTATTTATTTATTTATTTTAAATGATTAATTATATTAAAAAATAAATAATTTATTATCATATAATAAATAATTAATAGTTATAATTAATAATTCTTCTAAAAATTAACTAATTAATTATCAATTAATAATTATATTACTAATTAACTAATTAATTATTATATAATTATATTACTTATTAACTAATTAATTATTGTATATTAGTAAATAATAATTAATAATTAATAATTACTAATTACTAATTATATTAATTATTAACTAATTAATAATTATATTAATTATTAACTAATTAATAATTATAATACTAATTAACAAATTAATAATTAACTATTTCTTATATGTTTAATCCACGTTTTAATTTTCATTTATATTCTTCTTATAGTTTTTATTTTATGGTCTTTCAAAGACACGTATTTGAAACATTTTTTAGTTTCAAGTTGGTATCGTTGAAAGCTTATAAATTATTATTCATCAACATTTTTTACAAAATTGTTTTTATTTTCAACAATTTCTTATATGTTTAATCCATATTTTAAGTTTCATTTATATTGGTCTTATAGTTTGTATTTTATAGTCTTTCAAAGTGGCGTACTTGAAACAAAATCCCACATCAGAAATGCAGAATGTTCTGCGTAGGGAAGATAGAAGTTGAGTCACACATCGAAAATACAGAATGATTTCCAGGGCTAGCCCTCTTATAAAAGAGAGTCATGGGTGAGGGTATCTGTCATAATCGAGACTGTTGTAATGACAGAACTGGTGGATATTAAATAGCAAATAAATTCTGCTGAAATGTTTTGTTATATATATATATATATAAACAAAACAAAAAATAAAAATAAAAATTTTAAAAATACAAAAAAAATAAAAAATAAATCTTTCTGTAGGATGCGTGAATGGTGTTTACGCATCCTTTATAAGGTTTAAAAAGGATGTGTGAAGCCTGTTCATGCATCTCTCCGCGCCTAAGATTCGAGAATGGGGTTCACAAATCTTAGACCCATTTTTATAAATATTTTCAACCCTAACCCATTTAGGAAAAAAAATTCAAAAACCCAAAAAATTACTTGGGAAACCCTATCCAAAATGAAAAAAGAAATAAATATAAAATAAAAATAAAACCAATAACCTAAAAAAAATAATATTCATTACCATGATAATAATATTAATATTAATAATAGTTATAACAATAATAATAATATAACCATAATAATAATATTTACTAAACTTTTTAATTATAATAGTTAATGATAACTATAATATTTACATATAATTTATAATAAAAAAATTAATAAAAATAACAACAAAACATCTTTAATAATAATTTTATTATTAACCTAAATAATAATATTATTATTATTATTATCGATAAATAATTTATTTTGCTAAATTTTTATTTTTACCTGATTTGGTTAGATTTTATTTTATTTATTTGATAGTGCAACCATGCTGTCTGTGCATGTCTCAAGAGAAATTGCATGAACCATGTTGTAGCTTCTTCCCACCCCAGAAGTTGTTGCACGGGTACCTAGGCTGACTGTACGGTCTCCGTTAATCATGTGGTGCCCATGCACTGGCCTAAAACCCACCTAAACTTCAGATAATAATAATAATAATTTTTAATAATACTATTCATAATATTAATCATGATGATAATAATAATAATATTTTCATTAATAATATTATCAACAATTTTAATCCCATTTTTCTTTTTCTTATTCTTTTATTTTAACTCTCATTTTATCGGTCATTAAATTCCCATTTTATTTTTTTAAGATGGGCAAGACACATGGCTGTCTGGGCAAAGCCGCATGGTTTCCAAATTGTGCTCTTCCCATGCGCAAGATGTCGCCAAACCCAAAACACGTAGTTTTCAATAAAATCTCAAAAAAATAAACTGAGACTCATATTGAACCCCGATAAGGTTATCTGAGGTCAATAAAAAATAAAATAAATAATTTAAAAAGGTTGAGTGTGACAATTCTCCCCACCATAATGCATTTCACCCCCAGAAATCCACAACTAAGTTTAACCCAAAAACAACAACTGGTACTCCTTCATAGTTTAAGGGGATCCCCCAAAATTGACTAATAATAAGAGAAAGAATCACCATTAACAAAGAGAGGGACTTATAAAATAAATTGTGGAGACCCAAACTGGAATCTCAACCAACTGTCACCCACGCCCAAAAGTTTTAACACCTCCAGTTGATCTGTCCAAAAAGACATAGGTTTTTAATGAAACTAAATTATTCCTCGAAATATGAATATCCTAAACATCACCAAGAGGAACACATGCCAACCAAAACCCCCAGAATACTCCCATACCTACATTTACACAAGGGGGAACTTAGAATTATGTGGTTTCTCAAAAGACTAACCACCACCAAACCGATACCAAGAACAAAACTGAGATATCGACACGAGGATGCATGAACGGACTCCCCACCATAAGAAACATGCTAACAATGAATTCAATGAGACCTGATATGGGTCTCCCCACCATAATAATTAATGTAGTTAAACAAACTCAATAAATTCCCTACACAGACAAAAAAAACCCCAAGATAAGGGAAGGGAAGGGAAGTTCCCCACTAACGAAGCATCAAAACTAAACCTGACACACACCACACATTTCACACCCTCGAAAGGACACAAACCATGCCACCCTATGGACAGAAACTAGACCAAATCCTTTTACCCTGCTGGGGTTCTCTGGACTACACACCAGATTCGCTCTAGGACCTATGACTGGAGCTCTGATGGTTGAAGCATCTCATGCCTCGCAGTTAGGCTTTAGGAACCCCCAAACGAAAATTCTCCTTCTCGTGCCACAATATACTTCACCAAATTCTAGGATAAAAAATAGACCCCAACTCACTGTAAGACTCACTCTGCCTCAACATGGCACTTTACCGCAACATGTAATTAGAAGATACACTTGAACCATCATTTCACCTCAAACAAGGAACACTGATAGAATGGATTCAAGGAAAAATCACTTTCATCTGAAACTGAGAAGCTTGGAATTCCTGAAGGAAATATACACATGTTTCAAAACAAAAGTCCCAAAAGGGATCCACAACATCCCCCATTGAATTTTAAAGAAAACACAACACTTCCAAATGCCATCGAACAAGGCCCCTACAACCGAGGGAAACATTACAGGGAGAGGGATCTTAACTCAGGTTATAACCAGCACATGATTCTTTCAAGTGGCTATAACAAACTCTTATGACCAAACTCGCCACCATGGTGGCCTAGAATGACCTTATATAAGAGAAACCAATGAAGGATCCAAAGATCCATTCCCAGAAAATGATTAGCACTAAAATCTTAATACAATGGGTCCTCACTTATTTATTGTAACTTTCCCTTCACTGCTTCCAGATTGAACCTTAAGACACAAAAACATCAAATTTTACCCTCAAAGACTCAGGAAAATAGAGAAACTAAAGCTTTCTTCCACCTCTCTCACATCTACCCTCCCTTTTCAAGAGGATCCGCTCAATTGAAAAAAGGAATAGGTATATTTGAGTTCAAAATTCCAATATTGAAATCCTTTCATTGGTCAAATGGAGGGTCTTCCATTTCGGAGGTCACCCATGACCACATTCTGAACATACATAGATTATTCATGGGAGTACATTAAGAATCAATGAAACAAGGAACATGTTAAAAAAAGTTTATTACAATTTTAAATACAACTTTTCACAATTCAAAACAAGACTTTTCAAAACCATTTTCCAGAATTAACAAAAACTCAGAATGATTCACAGGGGGAAACTAGTGTCGACTAGTGACTTCGCCATATGGTTGTCGGCCATATTATAATCACACCACTGTCATAATGAGTTCCTTAGGACCACGCCCCCAAATCCACATGTATTTCTAGGACCTATGATCTCACAGAAGCCACTTTTTCAACTCCCTTTTAATTTCCCTATACAAAACATTTCACAAGAATCAAAGGAAACCAACAACCCCAGACATCCCATGGTAACTCGAGGTTCGGAACGAGTGACGGTTCATGACGTCCTTCCCATTGCTACACCTTGAGCCAAAAAATCCTACTCCTCCTACCTTGAAATTCCCAAATAACTATGGGAACTCTAATAAGAATATTCCTCAAAAGAGGTGACCTTCTCTGATACCATCTTTCTATGAACCAACACAGGTCGACCCTGAACCAATCACCCGAGCTGATCCACGAAAAGGACCAAGAGGCATTCCCGAACTTCCCAGGCCAGTTAAAATCACCAAGGGAATAAATAGATACATAGGTAATGGTTTCAAACAATAAAAATAAATAAGTAAATTTCCTAAATAAAAATTCAGGCCAAACTCAAAATGATATTTAAAACATTACAGCATTTAAATTTCAATTTAAAGGTACAAAAAACTGAATTAAAAACAAAACTTTAATAACCAAACTGAACATCACAACCAAGAAACCTCCATGTTACCCATAGGGTCACTCTCAAATCCACACCAAACATCACCCAAGGAGATATAGCCCAAGATGGAACCTAAAATTGAAACTAAAAACAAAAGGAAACTCTAGGTGTGACTATTAAAACTCTGTTGGTAGGCTTGAATAATTCTATTCCCAATGCACACACATTAAATAAAAAAAATATTTTCTTGTTTTAAATATAATCTATAAATATATACTTTTATATACTTTTCTTTTTTAAGTAAAAAATCACAATCATAAACCGTTTCCTTCATGTTTAAAAAAATGGCTTAAGAGGAGGAGGGAAAAAGGGACCAAAAAGGAATCGATCATTTTTCATAAAAGTTCCAAAGGAAAGAGTGATTGTTTATTCAAAAAAAATCCTGAAAACATCATTATAAAACTACACATTTATAATATTTCAATAAAACACCAAAACTAAGTACAAGTGGTATCACATCACATAATGAGGTAAATGACACTAACGATACTAGTAATATCAGGGGAACATGGGAAATCCAAGGAACATAGTTGTAAGATCCTATATTTATCTTTAAGGTATTTTCTTGTTTATGTTTCAGTTTAAGTTCTTGTTTGTGGTTAATTAATTATTTTCCCAAATCCTTGAGAATTCTTAAGGGGTGTTCTGGGGGTTCGAGACATGAAAATGGGGGAAAAGGGGGGTGTTTTGGGACGTTCGCACAGTTTGAGCACAGTTTGGAAAACTGTGCGAGGGGAGACCATGTGAGAATTAGAAATATGCATGGTTTTGGCGTAGTCTATAAAATTTTGTGAGAGAGAGGGTGTGTGGGTAGTGGCCTCCACACGGTTTGCGCATGATTTGGAAAACCGTGCAGGTAAACCATGGAGCTTGTAAACTTATAAAAAGTTACAAAAATTCCATTACTGGGTTTCTTATAACACTTGGTATTTTCCTACTTTCTTCCTCCTCCATCCCTAGTGACACTCCAAAATCTCCATGATCTTCCAAGGATCAATCTCTCCCATCATAGGACTATTTGGAGCATCGTTGGTTGCAGATTAAAGATCCGGGTAAGGCTAATCTCCATCTTGCATTTTGTTTCGGTTTAGGGTTTCTATTTATTCCCCATCTACATCTAAGTATCGCAAACCTAATTTTTCAGTGAGATTTAGGGTTATGATTTAAGGGTTGGTTGAATTAATATCTAAGGCTCTGGATATAGGTGTGTTCGCCAACAGATTTGAGGGAGGTGGTTTAAAAATTATATCCCTTAGTTTTTTTGCATATTTGTGCTTGTAGGATTTATATGTTTTCCCTATTTTGATGAGTTTTTGATGACCTTGATATTATGTGATGTATTGGGTGTCTAAAAAACCCAAAAAAAATCTCATGATTCCCATGGAATGCATAGAGGATGATGTGACCTATTTTAGGACCACCCATGGGGAGTGCTGATATTCCATGAACATAGAGTTAGATATGTAAGTGTAGGTCATTGTGGAAGAACATAGAGCCCATGATGAAGGTGTTAATATGCTTTAAAAATGTGAAATTTGTGTTTAGTAATACACTTAGGTTGGGTAATGGCCTAAGTGGTTGTTTTGTTGGTATGAAAAAGGGTTAAATTTATTAATGGGAAATACTAGGGGATTAGATTTACAGTTGAATATGATTAGTGCGATAGGCATGGAAAATGGGAATGGGGCTAATGAGGTAAATTAATATGAATAATTAATGCATTAATGGATTGAGGAAAAATGTTTACTTCCATTTATTGATATTTTTGTGTTGTTGTAAATGATGTTGGATATGTTGTTGTGATATGGTGAATTGTGATGAATGATAAATAATCATGTTCACATAGTGTGGGCTATCGAATTGAGGTTATATGCCCACATGTTGAGTTGGATCGTGGTTATAGCTCTACTTCTAAATGCACGGGTTAGGGAAATAGAAAGAGTTATATTCCCCTAATGGTTGCATTCCACACATACTAAGGCTTCAAGGTGAGGATTATGAGATGTTTATAATGTTATTCGTAGTGAGATATGGCTATATTTTTTTCCCATATGCTTGAGAATATTGAACATACCTAATACATTGAACACATGAAAAGGTAGATTAAATCGAGAAGTGCATGAGTAGTGAACCCAGACACAATTATAGTGTAATTAAAATGAAAATAGTCTAAAAAATCAATTGAACTGTTATCATTACTTATCATCATTTTTCACATGCATTCACTATCTTCTTTTACTGGATATTTTTTATACACCATTGGTAGTGGCCTACTGAGTTATACTTACACCCTGCTCGGTCCGCCATTGGTTACCTGAGCATATTTCATGCTTGTAGGTCCAGAAAAGGGAAAGGTCCCTATTCTACGGAGTTGAGTTATACATGGGACATGGTTGGGTGAGGTTCCAAACATGGGGTCCAGAACCTTTTGGGAATTCAACTATTTTTTCTTTCTATTGGGATTTTTTCACTTGGAAATATAGCATTGTATGACATATTTATAGTTGTATATGGTTGTACCATATTTGGGAATTGGTTGTTAATGAATGTTATTAATTATTGCCTATTTTTTATGATATTTAAATTATTATCTCTTGTGGAATACTCTATTAATGAGGGTATATTCTCACCACGGTACTTATTTGACACTCACTGCTTGTCAGCATCCTCTGGCGTATGGGGATGCGTGCTTGAGGTCATGTAACCACTCGGCTCTGGGCACTGGTTTAGTGGATCCTAGGTTGAGGATGTTAAAATGTGGTATTAGAGGAGTTCTTTTCTCTTTATTACTATTTGGGGGTGGTATACAGAATATTAGGATGTGTTGGGCCTTGGTAATGAGCTCATGCTTGGGAGTAGCTATCCCATGTATGGGGGAAACCCAAGTCACCCTAGGAGGGGATTGTTGTTCTTATTGTGAATTGTTATAATTGATGATATTTCACCATTTGGTGATTCATTTTTTGTGTGATTTGATAGTTTTGGGATATTTCTCTCATGGACATAAAGGTATGAGGTTGTTCATTCATCTGTTATTATTGGAACCTATGTGGGAAAGTGACATGAATCATGATAGGCACACGCACGGGATGGGTGTACGGGATATAATTTTTAGGATGCATATGTTTTCTTAGAAGTAATCAAATTATGCCTAATGGGATTTTATGAATGGTTAAAAAGAGTAAGTAGTAATTAGAAAATGGTTTTTACTAATGAAGTAAAAGTGTATTAATATGTGGTAAGAGTAAATTGGAATAGGGAAACTTTTTTGAATTCTTTAAAAGATATAGCTTGTGACAATGCGAATTAGATACCCTGTTAGCCATGGCCTTAGGAGAGATGGAAAATGGTAGTGATATGGTTGTGAGTGGGATCGTTTGGGTGGTGTATGTGAATTGGTTTTGTTTTGGCGAGGGATGAGCCTACCAATATCTGTTTACTTTTTGTAGTATTTCTATAGTTTCATTTTAAAGATCATGTTTGGTATTGTATAGAAATTCCCCCTTGAAGACGTGTTTCGGTTGGGCGACATGAGGATGTTGTTGAGAATGCTCATCCAGTACTAGAGCAAGAGAACATGGTGATCCAAGGAGAAGGTAAGAGTAGTTCCATGAGAACATTGCTTGTTTTATGCAAATGATAGAATGAGACCCATGACAGGTTTCACCGAGCATGTTTGAGAAGACCGAGGAGTTTCAGTTGCAGCACCCTCCGGCCATTACCAGAGAGGGTGGGCCAGAAGTAGTAGAGTTTTGGATAGATTCCATCAAAACTATTCTTGAACATACAGAGACTCCTCTTGAGAAGTGAGTCAAGTTGGCATCCTATATATTGAGGGGTCCGGAAAAATGTTGGTGGGATATCATGGTCCAAACGGAGCAGGTTGAAGGAATGATGTGGATGGATTTTCAGGAGATGTTTCTAGAGCACTTCTACCCAGAAACCTTAAGGTAGGAGAAGGCTGTAGATTTCATGAGGTTGACTCAGGGGAAAATGTCGTTGATGGACTATACAAGTCATTTAACTGATTTGAGGAACTTCCTTCTGACATTGATAGAGTCAAGGTAGCCGTAGTGAAACACTTCTAAGACGGGCTGAGACATGAGATCAGATCTCTAGTTAATATCTTTCATTTGAAATGGATTGTTGAAGTGGTGGATCAAGGCCTTATCTCATAAGGGAACCTGAAGGGAGCTTCGGGTAGTAATCTTTTGGAGCCATCTAGGCGAAAAAGTGGTGCAACTTTTCATAGTAGGAAGCACTGCTTCAGAACATTTTAGCAAGGTGGAAGCGTACAGAGCAGTTAGAAGATAGGGTCTCATTTTCAAGGTGAAGACCACGTCTTCTGTTATCAGTTTTGTCGGAAAGGGCACAAGTGTGACCAGTGTCCCCGCCCACTAGTCAAGTGTCGAGCGTGCAGAAGTCTAGGCCACGTGCAGAGTTTTTGTAGGAATCTGTGATAATCATGGAATCATAGAAGTCAGAGTCATATGTCGAGTGTAGGTAGGGGGTTGGTTACCCCATACTAGGTAGGAAATTAGAGCTCCATGGGCCGTACTAGTATATGTGGTGGATGTGTAACTCTAGAGAGATATCATCTTACCAATAGAGCTGTGCAGTGCAGGGTACTCAAGCTTGAGCCTAGGGTAAAGGGATAGGTCATCTCTATAATGTTCAGGCTACACCTGAGGGTGGTGTGGCAGGACCATCTACTGTTCGAGGTATGATTCATGTATATTCCAAGCTTTCTAGTGTGTTATTAGATACCAGTGCTACACATTCCTTTATTTATGTTCAATTTGTAGTTGTGTTATGCTTAAACATGGAGACTGTATGTGGGGTATTTTCGCTTGATACTCCGCTAGGGGTATGAGTTGAGGACATTAGGCAGTGTAAGGTTTGTGCTCTAAAGGTTGGTGGGTATCACTTTCTATGGAATTTTTTTATCCTAGAGATGTCAGGTTTTGACCTAATCTTGGGAATGGATTGGTTAGCATTATATCAAGATCGTATCGACGGTTACCAACATCAGGTAACATTAACATATCTCTATGGGGAATTGATGTCCTTTTTGGTGAGTGGGATACTTGAGCAGGCCGCACAGGGCCTCTACGCCAGTAGTTGGGAGAACTCATAGCCCAAGTAGAATGCCTTATGTTAGATGATGGGGAGAAATGACAACTAGTATTCCCTTTTGTGTGGACTAGTTTCAGGATGTGTTTCCTAAGGACTTATCAGTGTTACCACTCAAGAGAGATGTTGAGTTTATGATCAAATTATTTCCCGGTGCAGACCTAGTTTCTATTCACCCTATCGAATGGGGATAGCAGAGCTCCAAGAACTAAAGGTTTAGTTAGAGGAATTGGAGAATAATGGGTTTATAAATCATAATACATTACCTTGGGGATCTTCAATGTTGTTTTCTAAGAAGAATGGTGGATCACTGAGGATATGTGTCGATTACAGGTATCTGAACCAGATGATGGTTAAGAACTGATACCCTCTTCCTAGAATTGATGACCTGTTTGATCAGCTCAGAGGTGCCTCAGTTTTTTTTAAGATTGATTTGAGATTAGGATACCATCAGTTGAGGGTGATATCTTCTGACATACCCCGAATATCTTTCTGAAGAATGTACGGGTTCTATGAATATTTGGTGATGCTTTTTGGTTGGACCAATGCACCATCTGTGTTTATGGCCTTGATGAACAGGAGATTTCACCCATATCTAGATAAATTTGTAGTTGTATTCATTGATTACATCTTGGTACACTTCATAACTCATGACTATCATGAAAAACATCTTGAAATCGTCTTGAGTACACTATGAGAGAATAGTATTTACGCAAATCTATTAAAATGCCAGTTTTGGATTGATGAGGTGCACTTTTTAGGACACAACAGTTATGAGTTAGGTGTTTCAGTGGACATGGAAATGGTGCAGGTATTGGTGTCTTAGGAGTATCCCAAGAACATATCTGATATTCAAAGTTTTCAGGGTTTGACCAGCTATTACTGAAGGTTTATTAGGGATTTATCTCATTTGTTAGTGCTACTCACAGGCCTAACCAAGAAGGTAATTATGTCTGATTGGTTAGAGGCTTGTGAGAATGCTTTTCCAAAGCTGAAGAAGTTGTTTACTACCACACCAATTTTGATATTACCCAAATCAGTTAATAAGTACACCTTGTTCTATGATGAGTCTAGTGTTGGACTTGGGGCATTGTTGATGAAGGATAATCGAGTTGTGGATTATGGGTGAAGACAGTTGAGGCCGCATGAAAGGAACTATCAAACTCATGACATGAAGATAGATGATGTGGTTCATGCCTCAAATTGTTGGATGCATTACTTTTTTGGAGAACCTTTCTTGGAATTCATAGCCTATAAAACTCTCAAATAAATCTTCTCATAGTGGGATTTGAATCTTAGACATCAATGGTGGGTCGATTAACTTCAACATTTTTATTTTTAGTTGATGTACACTCCAGGGAAATGGAATAGTGTTGTCGATGATCTGGGTCGAAAGACTCAGAATCAGGTAGTTTAGGAATCCTGTTCAGAGTGGGTGATGATAGCCTTGTTTAAGGAGATGCATTTGGGGGTACATGATGGTCATGAGCATATGACCCTTGCATCCATAGTAGTTGAATCCACAATTCTGATCCAAGTTAAATAGAAAAATTTATTTGATCTGAAGTGTTTGGATATGAAGGAAATTCTTAAAGGCATGGAGTCACCTTCTATTTGGAATTTCGGTGTTGATGGAGTTTCATATGTTCATGGTCATGTTGTGGTTCCATCAGATGTACGGGAAGAGTTGATACATGATTTCCACACGTCGAAGATGGCAGTGCATCCAGGATTTACTAAGATGTACGGTGATATTTGTAGGTAGTTTTGATGGCCAGGAATGATGAAATAAGTTGCGATTTTTGTGGCCTAATGCCTTTACTATCAGTAGGTGAAGGCTGAATATCAATGTCTAGGTGGGTTTTGTAGTCATTTTATAATTCCGAATGGAAGTGAAATGGCATCGCGATGGAATTCAAAGTGGTTCTTCTAAGGATGACTCTAAATAATGATGTTATTTGGGTGGTGGTAGATTGGCTGCCAAAGTGGCCCATTTCTTGTCAATTCAGGAGACCTATACCGTCAACTAGTTGGGGAAATTGTATGTTCGATAAATAGTGTAGTTTCATGGTGTGAAAAGGACCATAGTTTCAAATCGCGATCCACATTTTACCTCGCACTTCTGGAAGGTACTACAGTAGGCACTTGGTACCCAATTTTTTTTGAGTATAGTTTACCACCCGCAGACTGACAGGAAGTTAGAGAGTATAATTAAGGTATTAGAATAAATGTTGATGTGATGTGTTCTGAACTTTGGTGGTTCATGGGAGAAACACTTTTCACTTGTTGAGATTTCATACAACAGTAGCTTTCAGGCCACAGTTCAGAGGGAATATTTTGAGGCACTTTATGGGAGACCGTGTAGATCTCTATTGTGTTGGTTTAAGACTAGAGAGTTTGAGCTGTTAAGACCGATTATTGTTTAGGAGACATTAGAGAAGTTTAGTTTGATTCAAAAGTGTATGGAAACAGCTTAGTGTAGGCATAAGTCATATGCAGATCGGCGTCGTAGACCTCTTGAGTTCATGGTGGGTGATAGTATGTTTCTTAGGGTGTCTCCAAGGTTGGATCACTGTTGAATTTGAAAGTAAGGAAAGTTAGATCCTAGATATGTGTGACCATTTGAGATTGTGGAGAGAATCAGACTAGTAGCTTACCAATTGGATATTCCATAGTGGTATAGTGGGATTCAAAATGTTTTCCATCTTTCAAAACTCTAACAGTATTGCCTCGATCCATCCCATGTGATAAATGTCGAGGATGTTGAGCTTGAGGCTGATGCATCCTTTGAGGAGAACCCGGTCCACATTGTAGATCATAGTGAAAAGGTATTGTATGGAAATGTTTTTTTAGTTCATGTTCGCTTGAATGATAGAAAAAATTAGGAAGATACATGGGATAGAGAATCAGATATACAGGGCTAGTGGCCTAATCTCTTTTCTTTGGTAACTCAATGATGCTCAGGAAGAGCGGCTCGGGGATGAGCCATTATAAGGTGGGGAGGTTGTAAGATCCTGAATTTATCCGTAACGTATGTTCTTGTTTATGTTTCAGTTTAACTTCCCATTTTTGGTTAATTAGGTGTTTCCCAAGCCCTTTTTAAAGCTTGGGGTGTTATGGGGGTTAGGGGAATGAAAAAGGGGGAAAAGGGGGTGTTATGGGCAGTCCGCACAGTTTGTGCACAGTTTGGAAAACCGTGTGAGGGGAGATCGTGTGGGTAGTGAAAATCCAAATGGTTTGTGCATGGTCTCTCAAACCGTGTGAGAGAGAGGGCATGTAGGCAGTAGCATTAGCACGGTTTGCGCATGGTTTGGAAAACCATGCGGGTAAATTGTGCGGCCTGGGAACTTCTAAACAATTACAAAAATGCCATTATGGGATTTGTTATACCACTCATTATTTTCCTTCTTTATTCCTCCTCCAGCCCTAGTGACTCCCCAAAATATCTAAGAGCTTACAAGGATCAATATACCTCATTTTAGGGATGTTTGGAGCACTGTTGGTTGTCTATTGATGATCTGGGTATGGCTAATCTACCAATTGCTTTTCTTTTCGGTTTAGGGTTTATATTTCTTCCCCAACTCCATCCGAGTTTATCAAACCCTAAATTTTCTATGAGATTTAGTGTAAATCTTCAAGGGTTGGCTCAATCGGGATATAAGGCTCTGGTTAAGGGTGTGTTCACCAAAAGATTTGAGGTAGGTGGTCTACAAATTATGTCCCTTGGTTTTTTTGTAGATTTGCGCATGTAGGACTTATATTATTACCCTCTTTTGATTATTTCTTGATTCCTTTAAGATGATGTGATGTATTGGTCATCTAAACAACCCAACGAAACCCCCATGATCCCCATGGGATGCATGGATGATGATGTGACCTATTTTAGGGCCACCCATGGGGTGTGCCGATATTCCATAGACATAGAGTTAGCTATGTTAGTGTAGGCCATTGTTTGAGAAGATAGAGCCCACGATGAATGTGTTAATATCCTTAAAGGATGTCTAATTGGTGTTTATTAATACACTTAGGTTGTGTAATTTCCTAAGAGGTTGATTGGTTGGTATGAAAAAAGGGTGAAAGGATTAATGTGAAATTCTAGGGGTTACCTTTACACTTGAATATGCTTAGTGAGATAGGCATGGAAAATGGGAATGTGGATATTGGGGTAAAGTAATATGAATAATTAATGTGTTAATGGATTGAGGAAAAATGTTAATTTCCTAATTATTGATATTGTTGTGGTGTTTTAAATGATGTTGGCTATGTTATGATATGGTGAATTGTGATGAATGATAAATAAGCATGTGCACATAGCTTGGAAGTGTGGGGTATCAACTTGAGGTTCTACGCCCATGGGTTGAGTTGGACCTAGGTTCTAGTTCCACCCCTATATGCACGGGTTAGGGAAGGGGATGAATTTTGATTCCCCTAAAGGATGCATTCCACCCAGACTGAGGCTTCAAGGTGAGGATTGTGAGATGGTTATAATGTGATTCTTAGTGAGATAGGGATTGATTTTATTCCCATATTCTTGAGAATATTGTACATACCTAATCCATTAAACACATGAAAAGGTAGATTAAATCATGAAATGACAAAGTAGTGAAGCTGAACTCAATGATAGTGTAATTAAAAGGAACATATTCTAAAATGTCCAATTGAACTGTTATCTTTAGTTTTCATTATTTATAACTTTCATTTATTATCTGTTTTTGTGGATATTTTGTAGACACCATTGGTGGTGGCCTACTATGTTATACTCACACCTTGTATGGGCCGCCATTGGGTACCCGAGTAGAATTCTTGCATGCAGATCAGGACAAGGGCAAGGGCCATATGCTAGGGAGTTGAGTTGGACATGGGACATGGTCAGGTGTGGTTCCAAACTTGGGGTTTAGACCATTTTGGGGATTCTACTATTTTTTCTTTATTTTGGGTTTTCTTCACTTGGAATTATAGCATAGCATGACATATTTACGGTTGTATATGATTGTACTCAGTTTGGGAATTGGTTGTTTATGCATGTTATCAATTGTTTCCTATTATTTCTGTTATTTGAATTATTATCTAATGTAAATTACTCTAGTAATGTGGGTATAGTCTCCCCACATGACATGTTAGACCCTCACTACTTGTCGACAACCTCTGATGTACGTGGAGGCGCGTTTGAGGTCATGTAACCATCGGGCTTGCGGAACCGGTTTAGAGGAATCTAGGTTGGGGATGATGGAGAACATGAACATACTAATACATGATACCCCCTCCATGGTAGCATTCCACACATGATGAAATCAAAAATCCCAAATGCTTGGCCACCCAACCTCAAGGCTACCTGAGGGTCCCAATTCCATAGCAATAAAACAAAATATATCTACCTACCATTGGCCACTGGTCAGTATGTCAACTACTAGTGCAACATTCATTCTCAATAATCCTCATAGCTATGCTAGGTTACCATGCTACATTTGAAGAGGAGTGTTCCAACAAGATAAAAGAAAGTCATACATACACCAGCAGACATAATTCACAACCCGACACCACCGCGTCCACCTCAAGGAGTAGTCCTTTCATTTAAAAAATAATCATACTAGGGAGGTCCCATACCGAGGACACTCCCATCTCATGGAAAACCAACATGGAAAGACTCACCCTCAGAGGGTTTTCCAAACAACCGTTTAATAAAAAATCCAAATGAGCCTCATGTTATTTTCACACATCAATCCTTTAATAAGAAACTATGCACATTCCATTTTCAATACCAAACCAATTTATAAATCCACTTTGGAAACACCTACCACGATTTAAATGTAAAACTATCATTTAAAAACCAATCCATGCCTTTTGAAATCGAAAACTACTTAGAAAATCCACTCGGTCACTTAACCAACACTTGGTGTGAAAAACCAAACAGAGAAACAACAAAATTTTAAAAATACATTTTAAAACCATATGCACTCACTTTGAATTCTGAATCCCTACTTGGAAGTACATTTAAGGAAAACCAACCACAACTTTAAATCCAAAAAAACATTTATAATATCCAATCGGGCATTTGATAAACGCTTCGCATGCACAACGCAACTAAACCTCTTCAAAAGTGTCAAATGGGACTTGCATATTTTCCTCAAATAAACTATTCACATAAATAAGCACAATAAACCATTTTTTTTACCCAAAGAACATTGGAAATATATTTGAGAAAGTTCAATCACCATTTTAAACATCTTAATTACATTTTCAAGACCAAAATATGGTTCTAAAAATTATAAACTATTTTTAACAAACACATGGCATGCAATATTCTTTAAATACACATCACATGTTCAATAAAATTAAGAAAAACAATTCATTTCACAAAGAACAAATATTATAAAGATAATACACCACTAATTTAATAACAAAGGAATGTGAGAGAAAAAAACCAATGAAATAATTAATTTAAAGGCAATGTACAAACGGGACCTACCTCAAGATGAACCAAGCCAACCGGGAAACTTGACAGACTCATCAGAGGACAGCCAGAAACATTCATCAATTCCCAATGCACTACAAAATAAATTCAAGTGGATCAAAGCGCATAAAGACTCTAAATTATAATGTGTGAAACCATGTGACAAGAAGAAAAACCTCACTTCGAAAGGAGGCACTGACCTGGGATGGTCTGAAACCCTCGCCTTCGGTGAAGAACATCGAAATCGACCCCAAGGGGACCCCGAGAGATGACCCACACACTCGGATGAAAAAACCACCATGGGAGGAGGATTATGTCGATGAGGTAGTGTGGCAGAGAGGTCATGCTGGTAGGGCCGGTCGTTGGAGGAGGGTGCGCCGACAAGGGCGATGCTAGAAAGGGGAGGTGTGCTGCACAAGGGAGGTCGCACTGGAAGAAAGGGGTCCTAGAGAGGTTGCATAGAGATGGGGGTTCTTACTGGGGGGCATGTCCATAGGAGGTCTGGTTGGAGGGTCACTGGTCGGAAGAGGGTATGGCCGGAGGTGGGTGTGCCGGAAAAGGTCTGTGCTGGCAGGATAAGGAGGTGGCACCGTTCCGCTGGCTGGGTGGAGGTCGCATGAACCGAGGGTGCACACCAGGGGTGTCGAACCACACTCATCAAGGTAGGGAGAGATGAAAGGGGAAACCCTAGACAAAATAAATAAAAAAAGAAATGAAATGAAAATAAAAAAACCAATAACCTAATAAAAATAATAATAATAAGAATAATGAAAATAATAATATTATTAATAATAGTTATAACAAAAATAATAACATAAACATAATAATAATATTAAGTAACATTCTTAATTATAATAGTTTATGATAACAATAATATTTACAATTTCAATAATAACAATAATAATTTTAATAACAATAAAAACAATAACAATCTTTAATAATATTATTATTAACAAAAATTATTATTATTATTATTATTATTATTATTATTGAAGCATTTATTTTGCAAACTTTTAGTTTTTACCTCATTTAATTATTTTTTATTTTATTTATTTGATGGTTCCACCACACGGTCTGCACACAGCTCAATAGATTATGCCTGAACCGTTCAGTAGCTTCTTCCCACTCCAGAAGTTGTCATACAAGTACTTGTCCTGAACACATGGTCTCCACTAACCGTGTGGTGCATGTGCACCGACTTAAAACTCACTGAAAGTACCAATAATAATAATGATAATAATAATAATAACACAATAATAATAATGATAATAATAATAATAACACAATGGTAAAAATAATAGTAATATTAATTTCATTTTTAATAATAATAATAATAACAATAATATTTAATAGTATTATTCTTAATATTAATCATGATAATGAAAATAATATTTTCATTAATAATATCATCAAAACTTTTAATGCCATTTTAGTTTTCCTTATTCTTTTATTTTAACTCTCATTTTATTTGTCGTTAAATTCCCATTTTAGTTTACGAAGATGGGCATGCCACACGGTTGCCTCGGTGAAGCCGCACAGTTTCCAATCTGTGATATGCCCGTGCGTTAGATGTCACCAAACCCAAAACATGCATTTTTAAATAAGAACTAAAAAAATAAGGACTAATCCCAAACCCCAAAAAGGTTATCTGGATCTAGGAAAATAATAAAATAAATAATTTATAAAGGTGAGGGTGTGACACCATACAAATTACAATATCAACTAAAAACAAAAACATAAGAAGATCATGCATCACTTTTTGCATCCCCCTATATATTGATTGTAAACTAGTCCAATTATCATTATTAATATGGAAACAACTATCTACAAAAAGTTAAACATCTATATACTCATCTCACATGATGCACAATTAAGAAAGATGAATGAAAACATACTTTCACTACTACAAAAACGGGCAAGGGATGCGCTTCACTTTTATCATGACTAATAATAATGGCTGATAAAGGGGGTCTTTATCAGCGCTAAAAAAAGCCCTGATAAAGGGTCGCTTCTATCAATGCTAAAAAAGCACTGATAAAGGCACTTTTTACCAGCACTTTTTTTAGCGCTGATAAAGCCCCCTCTATATCAGCGCTTTTTTTAGCGCTGATAAAGGGGGGATTTATCAGCGCTTTTCCCAAGCGCTGATAAATGTTATGTTTCAAAAAAAATATTTTTTCATGAAAAATAATATTTTGTTATATAAGTATATTTATATTGATATAAATACAATATATATTTTTTAAATATGTTATAGATATGTATAAATAGACTATTATATTTAATATATAAGACAGTTAGTGAAAATAGCTTCAAAATATTTTAAATAAATATTATTAATTAATAATTTTGTAATTATTATCAATTAAAAATCATTTAATAACTATTTGGGGACACAAAAAATCAAAACAATTAATAAAAGATATAAAATATGTTGAAAATGTAACTCAAACTTCAAACAGCCATAACTTTTGATCCGGTTGTCTGTTTGAGCTCTACTGCATATCAAATCGAAGCCTACGATGAGCTCTACATGCTAGTGACCCAAGAAAAGCCTCTGTTACATTTTTTAAGCCCAAAAATTCCTAGAAGTCCTCCAAAACTGAGTTTTTAGTCATGATACCCCGATTTTTTAACATTCAAACAAGTATAACCTATGATCTGGATGTCCGTTAGGCCTATACAACATATCATATCGAAGATTGTTTCATTTTATTCGATTTGACTGGTTTTGGCATTGAAACGAAATTCTAGATTATAAGTTATATTCGTTTTAATATTCTATGGCTTTTCAAATACACATATATATGTATTTATTTATAAATATATATGTGTGTGTGGGGGGGTGTCTATGTGTGTGTCTGTGTGTTGTATATATGTATATATGTATGTATTTATTTATTTACTTATAAACACACATCAAAAACAAATTTTTTCATAATTTTATTTAAAACTAATCTTATAAGTAAGTTCTATGGCTTTTCAAATACACATATATATGTATTTATTCATATGTATATATGTGTGTGTGTGTGTGTGTGTGTCTCTGTGTGTGTCTATGTGTTGCATATATATATGTATGTATTTATTTATTTATTTATTTGTTTATAAACACACATAAAAAACATATTTTTTCATAAATGTATTTAAAACTATTGTTATATGTTTATATTAATATACAAATAAATATACGTATAAAAAGTATAACTAAAAATATATATATATACACTAATATATGAATAAATATATTTATATTAATATTAATCTATATCAATATATGAATAAATATAACTATATATATAGATATATCATTAAATAGAGAACAAAATGAAATGGCTTAGTGGTAAAGGTGCAGCCGTGAAATGGGGGAGGTCTCGGGTTTGAGTTCGGGTGGAAGCGAAAGGGGTGCGCGCGTATGAGGATGCGTGCGAAGGGCAGTGCACGGGAGACCTCATAGAGCTGATAAAAGGGGCGTGAAGCACTGATAAAAGCACTCCCCGCATTATTTTTAATTTTTTTAATTTTTTTTAATTTTTTTGACCTTTATCAGCGTTTTTTAAAAGCGCTGATAAATTCCCCTTTTATCAGTGCTAAAAAAAGCGTTGATAAATGGGTCTTTTATCAGCTTTTTTTTAGCGCTGATAAAAGCGGCCTTTATTAGTGCTTTTCTGAGCGCTGATAAAAGGTACCCCCTTATATTAGCGCTGAGCTTTACAGCGCTTTTTTAGCGCTGTTAAAGCCCATTTGGAGCACTGATATAGGCTGTTTTTTGTAGTAGTTTTTTAAGGAAAGGCAATCAGAACTCCCGAGTTGCACCAAAATAGGGGAGCGCATGTAGTAGAAAAAACTCCTAGGAAACACGAACCAAAAGATATAGATTGACCGCATGAATCCCATGGGAATAAGAGTTTGGATCATCCCATACCAAGAGAATGAAAGAAAGAAGAACAAGGGGGGAGGGTATCTTGACTTCAGGAATATCTAAAAATAGTCATAGGTTTAGATACATTTTTGATTTTCCATTAAAGACGGATCTGGTCAAGATCATACGTTTTTACCAATTAAAAGCCCTCAGAATCATAGTAAAATACATTTAGGGTTTATGGGCTTTGAATTGGTCTCAAATCCTTTCACTTAAGACATTAAAATTGTTTTACGTCAAAGAAATATGTTAAAAGGAAAAAACTAGAAGAAGTTGGAAACATTGTACACAAGGCACCATTTGAAAGACGCCATTAGGAGAGGCACCACTCGACGAGGAACCTCTCATAATCCACTGTTAGGCGAGGCACTGATCGATGAGGCACCACCAATGAGGCACTTCCAGAGAACGCACCATCAAATGAGGCACTGTCATATGAAATTCCTTCCACCATCAGTGAGTCACGACGAAGCGAGACACTGCTAGATGAGGCACCATTGTACGAGCAACCACCAGTGAGCCACCGCCAATGAGCAACCACCAGTGAGCCGTCGCCAATGATCCAGCACCAAAAATACACCGCAAGCAGCCCACCATCATCAAGTGACTGTCTGGGTGAGCCAATGTTGGAAAACTTGGAAAAAAATTAATTTTAAAATGTGTTGAAATGAGTCACCTTGGGCTCCGATAACACATCAAACAATAGATTCCCACAAATTAATGGAATGGAGAGGTTTGGTGCATTACATCAGATAACTATCAAACTATTATCACCCTCTATAATTCAAAACCAACCCAAAAGGAAAATATAGGAAGGGTCTGAAAAACCATCCCTCGAGATACCTCTTAAGGATCTCGCTACACTTGAAACACTACTATCAACTAAACAGATCAATGTTTCAACGATAAACCACTCTATGTTATTTGAAAGATGGGGTGGAAACTTCCACATCCAAGAACACATCCTTTGAAATATGAAAATGAGGCCTCATCACATCAACCCAAATGAATAGAAAACACACAACACAAGCATTACAACCACACCATCTCAAACACGTGAATCAGGGAGTTCTGTCCTCCATGTAAAGATACTATCCACTCCAGGAAACACTGAATCAACTGTACAGGTTTAATTTCATCATAGTAAATTCATCATGATTAGAAATCAGGGCCTCCCCATTTCATATATCAAGAATTTTAAAAAAATCTCACCACACACCTCAAAAAGAAAGAAAAATAGATCATCTCATATATAACAGAGTTCAAACATTACATTACAAAGAAAAACTTAAAAAACTCTGGGTACATGGTGTTCGTCTATGTATCTCACTCCTAAGTACTCTCCTCCTTGCAGTCATGCCTCCACAAAACACGAACCAAGGGAATGGTCTGTCCACACAACACCTTCTCTTAGTGATCCTGGATCTCTAATGGCTGCTCCAAAAATTTCACATCATATTTGATATCCAAATCTCCCCAGTTAATGACATGGAAGTAAACCTGAATAATATCAATGAATCTAAGAGATGAGGAAGATTTCATGGATCCTCTCTAACTATGGTGGCAACGCCAATTGGTATTCCAAATCACCAACTCACCCCAACACATCAAAGGGTCCAACAAACCTTTGATAAATCTTACTCCCTCTTCCAATCCTCCACTACCCTCATCAAGGAGAAACCATTAGGAACACATGTCCTGATCCTCAAACTCCAAGGGCCACCTTCTGTGATCGGTGTAAGACTTCTACTGGTTCTGTGCACCATTCATCCTCTCACAAATGAGCTGAACTTTCTCTTTCGTGCTTTGTACTACATCAGGACCAGGAATAGTTGTCTCCCCAACCTCTATCCAATATAGTGGATAATGACATGGTCTCCTGTAAAAAGCCTCAAATGGGGTCATGCTAATAGAAGAGTAATAGTATTTATTATAATTGAACTCTACCAAGGACAGGTGTGATACCCAAGAACAAAAAAAGTCCAAGATGCATGCTCATATAATATCCTCAAACATTTAGATAGTTCATTCTGTCTCTCTATCTATCTGAGGGTGGAAAGTAGTGTTGAGGATTAAATGAGGTCCAAAATAATGTTGCAGTCCCCTCTAGAATCATGAGGTAAACTATGCATCCCAGTATGAGACAATGGGCCTATAAATCCATGAAACGACAACACTTTATCTACGTACTTCTTGGATAAAGATTCATTTATTCTCTAATCCTTTATCTCTGATAAATGGGATGATTTCATCAATCGATCCACTATCACCTAGAGAGCATCATAGCCTCCCAAAGCTCTAGGTAAACCTATGAAAAAAATCCATCGATATTTAATCCTATTTCCACTCAGTAACATACAAGGGATACAACAAACAACAAAGAACACAATGCTTAGCCTTTACCTACTGGAAAACCAAGCACTTTTCCATAAACTCCACCACTGCCTGCTTTATCCTAGTCCACCAAAATTGCATCCTCAAGCCAAAGTTCATCATGGAAACTCCCAGGTGTACCACAAAATGTGAGTTATGAAAATCATGAAGGACTCTATTTCACATCACCACTGAAAAAAATAGATTCCTACAAAACAACATATGGTTTTGACTTTCCTCTGACCATTCTTCTAGAGGATCACCCTGGCTAATAGGATCACACATCACCAATGCCTATGATTCTCCCTACTGAGATTCCTCCACCTACTACATTAGATAAGACTGTAACATCATCTGAAACAAACAACCTCAAAACCCATCTACCCTTGTGTCTAATTGAAAGGCTTCCAACTCCTCCATCTCCCTCCAAGCATCCACAAACTCTTGAAAAAACTCATTATGTGACTTTCTTCTCAAATCATCAGTGATGAAACTCCCCTTTCTAGAGGTATAGGATATCTCAAAATCATAATCCTAAAGAATCTTCACCCCCTTCACTGTAGCAAGTTTAGATCACATTGAGAAAAGATATAACTCAACCTTTTGTGATCCGTAAGGACTATAAAGTGCTCCAAACTGATGTAATGCCTCCAAAAATTCAACACGAACACAACTTATTATGACTCTAGATCATGGGTGACATAATTAATCTCATGAGTACATAACTACCAAGACCCATAAGATATAACTTCCCATTGCTACACCTTCACACATCCCAATAACATACCGTAAGCATCATAAAACACCTCAAACATTACCCCTTACTTATAAAATCAGAGTACTGGGAAACAAACCAAATTCCCCTTCAGGAAACTAAACTTTTCATGGAACTTATCTCTCTACAAAAAATCTTGGTTTTTCATAGTCAAGGGTGTATATGGGGCTACAACTCAAGAGAAATTGGGTAAAAACTCTGATAATAGCCTGGGGGACCAAGGAAGCTATGAACCTCTTCCATATTCTTGGGTGCTTCCTAAGAAAAAATTTCCGCAAACTTTATTTAGCCAACTACCACATCCTACTAATACACCACAAGCCCATGTAAATTCACCTCCCATTTCTAAAACAAAAAATTTAAAAAGATTCCATAGATCTGGTGGTGTCGAAGAACCTGTAAGGCAATTCTGAGATTCCCGTCATGCTCCTCCTCTGACATCGAGTTGATTAAGATATGAGAGATGAATACAATGATGAACCTATCTAGGAACTCATAGAATATGAAGTTCATAAGTACCATGAAAAAAACTAGGGCATTCATAAAAGTGAATGACATGAATAAAAACTTGGTGTTCCCATACACACATATAAAGGCAGTCATTGTGATATCACCCTCCTTCACCCATAGCTGGTTATATCCTGACTGTAGATTGATCTTAGAAACCAAATGACCCCTATCCGTTTGTTGAGAATATTATCTATCCGTGGAATAGGGTAACCATCCTTGATGGTCACCCGATTGAACCTTCCGTAGTCTATACACAACCTTAGAACATTGTCTTCCTTCTATTAAAACAACACTAGAGCACCCCATGATGACACATTGGGCCTGATAAAACCCTTCTTCATTAGATCATCAATATGAATCCTTATCTCCTACAACTCATAAGGTTTAATCCGATAAGGATCCATCAGAATCTAAGAAGAACTAGGTTGTAATTATATCATAAACACAACATCATATCGATGGGGTAGTGTCACAACCTCCTTGGAGAAAACATTCAAGAACACCCCAATGATCCTAAGAACCTATATTATTTTGGTGTCCAATAATTCCACTGAAAACTCATCCAACAAGGAAAGAAGGGGCTCCACAAGATGATTGTCCACCGGAAACTGCCGTCTCCAATGAAATCCACATGTTGGCCATCCACATCTGAAAACATAACTCTCCTATAAAAGTATTCGATAATAGAATGTGTGGAATAAAACTATTTGATGTTGAGGATGACATCATATGGATGAATCTGTAGAAAAAATAGATCATTGTGGGACTAATGTGGTTTCATAATCAGTTTACACATCCACCAAACATATGATAAGATGGTATGGCCTCTGACTAGCATACTAAACACCACGGTCATTATAATCCTCTCTATATCTAGTCAAAGAGCCCGGGATAGAGTGTGAAACAAATGATTGAAATGATCCTAAATCAAACAAGGCACAAAAAAGGGTTCTAAACAAACTGATTGTACCTCTGACAATATTTGGCCCTACTGGAGCTGATGCATCCACCACATACAATTGAACATGAAAATATCTTCTACTTATCCGATGAAGACCACCTCCACAACCATGCTCGATTCGTGGTCCCTGAACATGAGGAAAATCATGAGGTCGGCCTCTACATGCTCCATCTCCCCTCAGCAAAGCAACACATTGTTTCCCCTACTACTAAAATGGTTTCATTGGAAACTATTGTTGAGGATAGCAATGAACTAGTCTACATCCACCAAACTGAGCTCTAGAATCCACTAGGAACTAGTTCTGACAATGGCTAAAAATCTCATAGAAGAAACACATTGAACCAATACTTCGAGAAGGGAACAGAGACCTGAAGGTCGAAAGGGTAGAAACCAAGGTCAGATCCCTGGAGGTTGAAACCTCGATGGTCCTGGTTCTTGAGACCTGCCACACAAAACCCTACCTCTGGAAGAACTATGTTCACTCCCCTCTTCTGGTAGATCTCCTTGTGTATGCATCCGCTCAATCACCTCTACCTTCTTCTAAACCTACAAATACTTCATCAACATAAAATGAGTATCAACATACTCGATAAAAGGATGGATTTATTCATCAACATGTCTCACACAAGACCCCTATCTGAAAAAAAAATTTAGGGAAATGTGAAGAAGGTCCTTGAACTTGATTCCGAGATCCTTCACTGATATACTCCCATACTATAGGGATATTATCCCCTACCACTTCTCTACCTTCGTGTTTGACGAAAGGAAATCTGTCTATAACTCCTTCTAGAATTCAACACACAAAAAATCTACCTCCTTCTGCTCCCCTTGATACAACGTCCACCATTGACGCACATCACCACACATCTAGCTAACTGCCAAAGGCACCTTGTACTCTATCAAGGACTGGATCAAAATGAATAAAATATCCGGCTTCTATATCCAACCTTCTATCTCCACATCAGATATGTTTCCCTTGTATTTCCCCAATGCCTATCGCTGAAAATCATGAAACATTATATTCCACTGGTCATCATCCTTAACTGGATCAACCCTATGGTGATAAACTAGAATAGCCTACTGAAAGTCTACTACCTAAGCCACATGTGGATGACAACAAAGAGCCATAGCTGAAAGGAAAGAAAATATATGCTAATCCTGTGTAGTATGTAATCTTATTATGATTTATTTTAATTAATTTTATTAATTTTTCCCATTTTAACCATCCCCATAAAACCCAACTCAAACAAGAACACAATTCATTATAATGGAAGTACATTACCTAGGTCTCTACCCTGTAAGCGGGTCCATCTCACTTTTCTATTCAATAATCTCGATGTTATTGCACTAAATCATGGGGGCCCTTAAAATAACATGTCCTTGATGGTCCTACTAGCCTATGTCATGTACCATGGTAAACTAGAACTGTTTCCATACCGACCCATGAAATCCTCATTGTGGATAACTCCAAAATTCATCTTGTCTCTCAGCCATCACCTCTGATACCACTCTATCATGACCCCCTCTCTCTAAATATACCCCTCCTAGCCTGAAGATGCTGAAAATGATATAATGACCCCCATGCCCCACCTACAGTATGCCACGGGTTGGTGACGAGCACCAAGGGATTACAAATCTCACAGTATGAGAGGAATTACCCTATTATGAAACAATATCAGGTGATATAATGGATAATCTACAAATAAACACTAATATATGATATAAATAAAGAGAAAACCATCCAACATAAATATTTAAAATAGATCTAGTACAAATAAAAATGTACCCAAGGTAAATAAAAAAAAGTAAAGATATGTTGTGATGCAACAACTTTCAAAAATATGAGCTAGTAAGGTCCATCATTGTCCATGAAATCCTCCAGGAAACCTGGAAATAGTTTTATAGACATAGGGTGAGCATAAAGTTATAATCAAAAGGAAAAAAAGTCTCTCATGCATATGTAAAAGAAGTATACTAAATATCATGTGAGAAAATAGCATAACCAAAAAGCGCCTAAATAGGTATACTACCAAAGCCCAACCTCACAAAGGCACACTCACCAACTAATGAAAGTGACGTAATATATTATAAATCGCATCAATTATTGGGTACCCCACACAAATTTCACATTTATTAGATACTCTCACACCCCTAATGCAAAACATTATGTCACTCTCACCTCTTCTGAATATACCACATCACCCATCACCCGCACACACCTGGGCCTCACAACACAAACCATATCATCCCGTAGACACCTATGAAATCACATCACAACTAATTCTAAATACACCTAGGACACCACATCTCATACAATCCTATCTGAATAAACTCGGTCCATCATCACCTGAAAGAGGGAGCATGGAAGAGTGGGTGGCCAGCCATCCATCTTCCCGGGAAGTTGGGAAAGACACCCTCCCCTATGAATATGGGGACGTTCGGCACACAGTGATCAACTGGTGTGGGGTGAATGTAGAAAAAACTAGGAAATAAAAGTATATATAAACAGTACCAAACACTCAAGCCCCACCTAGGGGTTCTCAGACAAACGACTAACTCACAAAACAATCATGTTTGTTGCTACCTCTAAATGCACAACACCAAACATCAAGCCATAAATCCCACTCCACATTCCCAACCAATTCATTTAACCATTTACATTTTCTTAACCAAAACAAACCAAGTCATTCCAAACTTCATTAAATAATTATTTATTCATTCCATCATTACCCAAGGAAACTAAGAAACATGGAAACAATTATTGAAAGTTAACACACTTCACATTAATAACACATCATATCATAACCTCTATATAAAGGGTGAAGCTTTATGCATGTAATTAATGGAAAAAAACTCATACCAACCACTATTATAATTCTTTAAACTCATCCATCCATAATACCATATCAAATGAACCATCCCCAAACTCGCAACCACATCCAGCAACACAGCATAGAACAAACCATTTCATAACCCCACTGCATCAGCATACCATACTCATCACAACCCCACTGTACAACCATGCCCATAACCACATCACCATAAAAACAAAAAAAACATTTTCCAAATTTAATAAGCAAACACTTATTTAATTACACTTTTTAATTTAAGGTTTATCATATAAACTGTTTGATTCTTAGGAATCAATTTCTTAGATTAATATACTTGGTTAACCAACTTGTATATATATAACCGTTCAAAAAAACAAAAAAACAGGTGAGTCACAAACCATTTAATGCACAAATAAGGACCCTCAATGTCCTTGATTTTTAGTGGGTATTTAACCCATACCTTTCAGAATATCAGCTAAAAAACTTAGGACGATCACATGTCACTTTTCCCAGCCCCATATATATTGATTTTAAACTGGTCCAATTATCTTTATTTATCAAGAATTGAATATCTTCACAAAGGTAAACATCTATATACCCATCCCTCATGATGAAAAATTAATAAATATAAAGGAAAAATTACTTGGAAAGAAAGGTGATTGGAACTTCCTGGTTGCACCAAAATTGGGGCACACATACAGTAAGAAAAAAATACAAGGAAACATGAACCAAAAGATATAGACCGACCACATAACACCTATGGGATGAAGATTTCAAGGCATCCTGCACCGAGAGAAATCAAGAAAGAATAACAAGGGGAAGGGTATCTTGGATTTAGGAATATCTAAATAGAGTCATGGGTTTAAATATGTTTCTGATTTTCCATTAAAGTCATATATGGTCAAGATCACACATTTTGACCAAATAAAATCCCCCAGAATCTTAGGAATTTTTAAGATAGGATTTATGGGATTTGAATCAGTCTCAAATACATTAAAATAAGGAATTAAAAAATTATATTAAAGAAAGACATCCAAACAAAAAAAATGGAAGAAGATGAAAACAATGTACATGAGGAACCATTAGATGAGGAAATGCTCAATGAGGTACTGATCGAAAGACACCATTAGGTGAGGAACCACTCAACGAGGCACCACTTATGATAAACTGTTAGGTGAGGCACCGCTTGACGAGGCACCTCTAATGAGTTACTTCTAGAAGAAGCACAGCTGGACAAGGTACCATCATATGAGACACCTTCCACCTTTAGTGAGTCACTTAGAAGTGAGACACCGATGGATGAGGCACTAATGGATAAGGCACCGCTGAATGAGATATTTCAAATGAGAAACTGCTAGCAAGCCCTCATCAATGAGAGACCATCAGGGCGAGCCACCATTAGAAAACATGGAAAACTGGGAATTCATTAAAGTGTTTAAATGAGTCACCTTGGCATCCTAAAACACCTCAAACACTAGATTCCCGCAAATTAATAGACTAGAGAGGAATGATCAATAACAGATATAGCAATGTAGATTTCTCAGAGACATTTTTAATGTTATCCACAATAGTTATAGTCAATTATTATTAAATACCTATGGATCAACTTAATTCTACATGGCTTGAGTTGTAAAACATCCAACTCAATGGCCTTTTTGTAGGATATCCTGATGATCAGTATTACCAATCCATGGATATTTTGCTATTGATTTACATTATTTATGCCTTGCTTATGTGTGTGTGTATATATATATGAGAATATATATATATATATATATATATATATATTTATGTGTAAATATATATACATGAATATATATATATATATACTTATATAAGATATAATCTTATCCAGTTGACTGAGATTTTGGACCTAGGGATCGACTGTGGATTTATATTATTTGTTTTATTTATCATTTGTAGTTGTGTCTCCACTAGGATCGGTATATTTCATGAGCATTTTGTTATGATAGTATATTTATAGGTTAATCATTGTGGTGGCCTATTGAGATTATTTATCACCCTTGTACTTGCACATATGTGTGGGTGAAAACCTTATGCCTTTTTTCAAGTTCATAATAGAGTTCATGATGGATAGGGTTGAGGCCTAGGGTTTCTTGATTGAGTATGTTTATCGCGTTGATTGTTATGATTGGGTTGGATTAGCTCGTTAGTGTCTTATAGACTGTATATGCGGTCTATCTAAGAGTTAGTAGTACATCCATGTACCTTTTTTAAGTTTCATTTTTTTACTCTTGCATGCATGGTTAGACTAGTGACTGAACAGTGTTGTATGTATTACATGGTTGTTTGGGATGTTATAGCATTTCATTAATTGTTGTATAATGTTCAATTTCTGTTTATCAACTACTTTAGAACTCTGTTTATTATTAATATGGATGATATTTGGTTATTTCCACTGTTTTTACTTTGTTATGAAGGTATAGTCTCCCCACTGTACCACCTTTAGACCCTTACTGGTAGACGGAAGCCTCTAGTGTATGAGGAGGTGTGCTTGAGGCCTTGGGGAGAACCATCTCGGGGCACCAGTTTAGTAGAATCCAGGTCGGGGTGATAAAATTTTTATCTATGTGCACGAGACCTTATACAAATAATGATGTATTAGAAAATTCAAAAATCATCATTTATTAAATAATTATCATAAACCATGCATTGAAATAATTAAATTAATAAATAAAAAAACCTAAAATATGTGTTCGTCGGTCATAGTTACATGATCAGTCAATGCACATTAAACTCACATATTCTAATTAAATACACAAACAAATTAAATTTACAATAAATGTTTCCAAGGGTGATTTTTAGGAATTAAAATAATTAACTCTAATTTTAATTAAAAATATAAATATTATAGTCTCATTAATTAATTTAATTATATTCCCAAATATAGGTTCATTTTGAAATATTACTTATTAAATTAATTAGTTTTTATAAATATATATTTGAAAAATTATAACTTAATTTATATATATATAGATATATATATATACTTTCTTGGGCCCTCACACAACCTAAATAGTGTCGGGTGACCCACATAGCTAATCATAGATTAGGTAGACCCCCCCCCCCCCAAACATCTTTCAGGTTTGGAAGGACAATCCCAAATCCATTTTGGGTTTGTCTAATCACAACCAAGAAATTGGGGGGTTCTATACACAGGCAGGGTGAGGGAGAGTTTGGTTAGCCATGTCTAGCAAATCTAGTAGGGATAATGATGGTAGAGATTGATGTAGGGCTATCACATAGTAGATTGAGGATGATAGGGCCCGATTGAGAGCTATGGTGCAACGAAGTGAGTGAAAAAACGGGTAGGAGGGGACTTGATCAGGTGAAGGGATAGGATAGTTGGTGATATTGGGCCCAATGCCATGGGGTAGTCTAGTGGGTTTCAATGTGATAATGAGAGGGTTGAGATCTGGAAGCGATGGTGTAGTAGTATGATTCACATCGGGTGGTGGTTAGGGATGAAAGGTAGTGAGAGTCGTGGTAGAGTGTTGGGGTAGCGGAGGTTCGTGATGATGAAAAATGCACAAGATAGAAGTAAAAATGTAAAACATGAAGAATTACATGGTTCAGAAATTATTGCCTACATCCACAGGAGAAGGGGGGCAAATATTTATTCCTCTCTAGATGAAAAATTAGAGGATTACAATGTTACAACAGTTTTTTTATCATTAAAAGTGCATTATATTTAATCTCATTTAAATAGTGGAGAAATTCATCATCATCTAGGGGTTGGTTTTTGTGGTTCATAAACCCTTGGAAAAACATTAGTTGTTAGCTGCTTCAATGATTATTTCTTCAACAGACTTGACTAGGTAGGTTTCCAACTAAAGAAAAAAGGGTGCTGCTGACAAAATTCATCCTCCATAGATTCCTCCCTTAATTGGGAGTAGCCCAAAAAATCTCCCCCTCATGAAAAATTTTGGGTAGAGGTTATACATTCAATCTCCTTGTAGGAATCCAACTTATCTTTTGGTAAAATCTTTATCATAATGTTTTCCCCATTATTATTGGTATGGATTTTATCAAATTTCAACAATATTTCTTCTAACATATTTCAGATCCAGTGATATCACATGTCAATGTGTTGGGACCTAGAATGAAATTTCATGTTCTTTCTTAGATGAATAGGGTTATGACTATCACAATAGAGAATATAATTATCTTGATTATGTCTCAGGTCCTGTAAAAATTTCTTTGTCCACAACATCTCCTTGTATCCCTCAGTGACCAAAATATATTCTTCTATTGTGGTATACAAGACAAAACACTTTTGAAGTCATGATTTCCATGATACTGATCCCCCTAAAAATGACATTCGGTATCCTGATATGTATTTTCATGGTTTATCTTCATCTATATCTGCATCTGTGTACACTACCAAAATAGGTATCCCATTTCCAAAACATAAACAGTGAATATAAGTACCTCAGAGATACCTTAATATCCATCTGACCATTGTCCAATTCTCCTTTCCTAGATCTGATAATAATCTTATATCAACACCAACGGTGTGTGAAATATCTAGTCTGGTGCACAACATGGAATACATAAGACTGCCAACTGCTGACTGATAAAGAACGTTTTCTATTAATGTTTTATCTTCCTCATTTGAAGGACTTTGACTTGTTGCGAGACTAAAATAACCCACATGTGGATTTCTAACTGGTTTCAACTCATTCATGTGGAATATTTTAATAACCTTATGAATTTATCTCTATTGAGATAGCCAAATCTTTTTATTCCTCCTATCACAAGTAATAATCATACCAAGAATCTAAGTAGCATCTCCCAAGTCCTTAATTTCAAAAGGCTTGTTCAAATCCTTCTTCAAACAGTCAATCCTAGTGATATCTCTACTGATAATCATCATAACATCAACATAAAGAAAAAAGATAATGAAATCAACATCAGTAAACTATTTTATGAAAACATAGTGATCAAAAATATTCTTTCTCTACTCATTTTTTACTATGAATGAGTCAAATTTTCTATTCCACTGACTTAGTGCTTGTTTCAAACCATATGACCATTTCTTAAGCTTACATTACAGGTTTTATTTAACTTTCACCTAAAATACCTATGGATCCTCCATGTATATATCCTCACCAACATCACTATGTAAGAATGATGCCTTTACATCCAGTTGTTGAACCTCCAGGTTCAGACTACTCACTAATCCAAGAATTACTATGATATAAGACATTTTAACCATAAGAGAAAAAATTTCATCAAAGTCAATATCTTTATACTGACTGAATCCCTTCACAACCATTCCGCCTCTATAGCATGGTTATGATCTGTCATATTCTCCTTTAATTAGACACACCCACTTATTCTTGTGTTCCTTCTTTCCTTGTGGTAATTCTAAAAAATTAAATGTATGTTTCTTATGCATGGATCTCATCTCCTCTTGCATGTAATTATTCCATTCCATATTTTGGTGACTCCTGATTACATCATCATAAATATCTTTCTCTCCCCAGTCAGTGAGTATCACATACTCATGTGGTGAGTATTTACAACTTGGTTTTCATTCTCAGGTGGATCTCTTAAACTAAGCTTCGGGGGGGGGATCTGTTATAGAATATCATATGATGAAGACATATTAGTAGATGAAGACATGTTACCTCATAGTGATGTATCATCAGTTTCATGTATCTCTCTCTCATACTAGCTAGTACTGATGGTGGTGAGATAGGTTCCATACTAACTGGATTTCCTCAAACTACTAATTCTATACATTTTATAGATTCTCAAAATTATGAATCATCTAATCCTAAATAAACACCACATATTTTCTTCTAATGATCCTCATGCTGTTAGGATCCTAGAGTCAGTATCCAAAATATTCATGAGCATACCCCAAAAAGATACAAAACTTTCCTCTTCCATCCAGCTTTTCAAACTCATCATTCAAGATGTGAATAAATGTACTGCAACCAAATACTCTCAATTGTTTATATGAAACATCTATACCTATTTGGACACTTTTTGGAACATCATAGTTCAGCGGAACTAATGGAGAAAGGTTGAGGATATCAAATACAATCATCATTTCCTCCCCCCACAAGGCATTTTGCAGCTTTTCACTTGAGAGAATACAACTAATTCTCTCAAAAATTATTCTATTCATTCTCTTATCATGACCGTTATGCTGAGGCATATTCGGTACCAATTTTTCTTGAATGATTCCAAAACTCCTACAGTAATCCTCAAACGGACAATGGTACACTCCTCTATTGTCTACCCACACACACTTTAACCATCTGTCTGTTTTTCTTTCCACCTTCACATGAAACTTCTTGAAAAAATCCTAGACATAATCTTTAGTTTTCAAATAAAATACCCAAATTTTTCAAGAATGATCATATATAAAGGTAACAAAATAAATATCACCTCCCATTGACTTGGTTCTCATCATGTATACATTAGTTTGAATAAAATATAAATCATTTTTTTGGATGGTATATAACCACAAAATGATACTCTATATTGTTTTCCCATGATGTAATCAACATAAGTATCCAAATCTATACCTTTTATTACTATCAATATATCCTTCCTAGAGAACATATTGACTCCTCTTTCACTAATGTGACCAGGCTAACTATGCTAATCTTCTTTAGGAACATCTTTTCTATTTTCATTTACTTGTCCTCCATACGGTTTTTCATCTGTGAGATAAAGATAAGCATATTTCTTTCTTTTATCAATTACCACATTACCTTTTATAAGATTCCATTTCCCATCAATAAAATAACTAAAATATCTCTCATCGTCAATCATTCTAGTAGATATCATATTGAGGTGAATATTAGGAATGTGCCTCACATCCTTCAATGGTAACCTACATCTAATATTAGTTTTAAGAAAAATATTACCCATACCAGTGATTTTAGATGTGCCATCATTTCCCATATTCATATTTCTAAAATTAAATAAATTTTAAGATGAGAAGAAATCTCTTCTGGAGGTGACATGATAGGAGGTTTCAAAATTTATCACCCATGTCGAGTCTTGGATTTCAATATTGACCTGGTTATCTTCTTGAATAGTAATAACTTCTTCATTGGCAACAACAAAATAATTATTTTTGGTCTTACCATCCTGATTCCTCTTCTCTGCCTTCAAATTTATACACTCTCATATGAAGGTTTCAGGCTTTCTATAGTAGTGAAACATCATGTCATATCTTGATCTAGATTTTAATTGATTCCTTCTTTGAATATTTGGTTCACAGTGTTCTCTTATTCTTCTTCCCTATCATTTATTCCCCATTATCTTTTTTTGAAAAGAGCCTCTAATTCTATTTCATGTCCCTTGTATTTAATTATATACACTTCATTCAACATTCTATCTTTAAACATATCCATAATGAGAGTTCCATATGGATTTCAATTACTGACTGAAACAAATAGTGTGTCCCACATCTTTGGTAAAGAACTCAACATTAATAGTTCATGAAACTCAATATAAATAATCATTTTCATGGAATTAAACTAGTCAACAATACCTTGGAACTCTCTCATGTGCTCTGATACATTGGACTTGTCTTTGTATTTCAAGTTGACAAGACAACGTATTAAGTTTTATTTGTTCTGTGTGGTTATCCTAAAATAAATTTTTTCAAAATTTTTCCATAGAATGTAAGAATCATGTTCATTAGAATTTTTCTAGAAAATACTTTTATCGATCCACTATGTGATTTGGGCAGCACACTTTCTATTGAGCATAACCCACTCTACATCAACTGGTGGGGTATTGGCTGATGTCTTCTCACCAGATTGACTATTTTTTTATGAATCCTTTTCTTTTTGTAAAATTGGTTTAGTGGTCTCCACTATTGGTTTCCACAAATCTTTAATATATAAAATATCCTCTATTTTTAGTTTCCAGATGGCATAATTAAAAGAGGTAAGCTTAATCATATTACTGGTATTTTCATCCATTGATGGGGTAAAAAATTTTAAAATCTAACAATACATATGTGTCCAGAATGGTCAAAATAGTATGAATCGACTCCTAGATTGCTGCAAATGGACTTCGATTGGCTAAGATATAGCCAAAACAATTTCAATGGTCCAGATCGAGAGCTAAGGTGGCGTTGACATGGTCCATTGGAGTAGTGGCCAGAAAAGTCATCGAAACGTAGCTACCAGCCCGAATAATGTTGTCTTCTTCGGAAAGGGGTACTATAGCATCCACAGTTTGACCCAAACTTTGACTATATCTACCAGCTTCATTTTATCCCTGTTGTTTACGCCACCTGCATCTTTGGAATTGTCTTGTCAAGATCTTCCCGAATCTAGACTCAAACAAATTCTTTCCCAACTTCATGTTTCCTATCATTGGAAATACCTTCTGTCACTTATCTGTTTTGACCCTCAACACTTTGATACCACTTTTTTGGGGCAGAAGTAGTTCGTGAGGATGAGAAACGCATGAGACAGAAGAAAAAATATCATAACATAGAGAATTACATGATTGGAAATTGTTTCCTACATTCACAGGAGAAGGGGGAAAAATATTTATTCTTCTTAGGATGAAGAATCAAAGAATTATAGAGTTACATCAGGTTTTTTTTGTTGATCATTAAATGTAAATGATATTTATTCTCCTTTAAATAGAAGAGAAATTCAGCAATGTCAAGGGGTTGTTTTTGGTGGTTCATTAACCCTTGAAAAAATATCTATTGTCAGCTGTTCCATTAGAGTTGGCTACATAGGTTTTAAACAGAAGAATAAAGGGTGGTGTTAAAAAAATCTTCCTCTACTAATTCCTCCCTTGATAGTGAGTGGCACCCACTTGGAGGAATTTTGATATCAGAGAGGTATTCTTCAGCAATAGAGGAGGCCAATAGTGGAGGCCAAGTGCGAGGAGGGAGAATAATATTTAAAAAAATATATTTTTCCTTTCTTTATCAATATATTTAACCCCATTATCATTTTCTCGAATAATGTTTTGTTTAACTAGATCCTAATGATATTTTTTATAAATAAATATTATTTCATAGACCCACCATTTTTCCCACTTGACACATATCCCCAAAAAAATTATTAATAATTTTATAATTTGATTTTTCTAAATACTATTACATAGGCTTTTAAAAATAAATAAAAATATTATTATTATTTTAATAACTATATAATTATATGGAAATAAACTCACTATCAAACACTATTTTGTCTACCATGCACCGACCTGTGTTTGCATTCACCGGATAATGCTTCCAGCAATGACTATCAGTATATTATAACATATTCACACACACACACACACACTTTTCATAATTTAACCTATTAATTAGAGAAGATATGTCTATGGATATTAATATGTCCATATATTGGTCATCTGAAATTATATTGGATCGATGCTGGAAGTGATTGAACCATAATGCCACCCTATTTATAAATTTAAGGAAAATTTAATTTTCAAAACATAAAATTTTCATGCCAACCTGACACTGGTGCCTCTTTAAGGAATCCAGGTACTGGGGTCATGTAGTTGAAGTTGATACGACAAGAATTTAAAAAAAATCACTAATGATCGATATAACTATATCTTCATGGATTAGGTGTATCCTAGTACTGATTAGGATCTTAAATAAAACATTAAACACAAAATTTAAACCATAAAAATATCGAGTTCATTATGAATCATTTCGTTCATCATCAGCTCATTTCTAGTGATCGTTGCTTGAAAGATGTAAATTTCAATCACTCTGGATCAACCACACATGTTTCCAAAATCTGTAAGAGCATCAACTATTCATTTTCAGGTGCTAGAGAGAAGATCTATTGAATCCTCTGATGTGTCAGTGATCATTGCATCCCTGTTACATCAATTCATGAAAATGTTCTTCAATGGACTCTTTTAAATGATATATTCTCTCTCTAAGAAGTGGGATAGAGAAGATAGAGGCTTGGGATCTCATGACATGAATAGTATATTGCATGAGAGCCTCTCCTCCTTTTTATAATGATGTTCAAAAATACCAGAAAATGTATCTCGACCCGTGGATATTTATTAACAACTATAAATAAAATATTAAAACTAATTTACTGAGTCAAAAATATTATTTATAAATTTATCACATACTTTTAATATATTAAATTTGTTACATGATGAATACGAGTCATTAACTTGACTCAAAATTAATGAAAATATTAAACGAACATTGAATATTAAAATAATATTCTTTCATTAAATATTTTCCATGTTTTTACATTAATACATGTAAATACATTTAAAAAATATATTCAATCCAAATTATTCTGAACTCGAATAATATAAATTTATTTATTCTTCAGTGAACATTAGTACTTGGACATCACTCGGGCCACATGGTGGGTCCCACCATGACTTATACTCATATTATTCAAAATATGAAATATTTTTAATAAGCTTAGTATGTGACCCTCTAGGAACATATCTTTATAGAGTTGAATATTATTTTTAGACCATGAGCAAAGTTTAGCAACACATAATAGAACCTAAAGGGATAAAAAAAGTCATAGAAATAAAAACCTCTCCTATGAACATGCGCCATGTAATATAATCTATTTGTCTCAAAATATCACATAATTCAAGATGAAACATTGGTGTAATCATTCATTATTTTTTTGTTATTCATTGACCTTACTTGATTAACATACCTTCTTCTAACATGACCATGGATTTATTAAAGGTAATACCATCCTAATCAACCCATCTTGAGATATCACATCCTTTTAGAATTGAAAAAATCTATCTCAATTATTCAATGAATTTCATACCACCAATGACGCACCGAATTCTAGTTACCTTAGTATGAATCTAATTCCATAGTTCCTACCTTGCATCAAATTACATGATCAAATAGTATACATTTATAATGGTATCAAGAAAGAGACCATTACACATGTTAGTAGATATGAATAAACGATGAAACTAGGAACATGTGGTGTTCCTATTGGTGGGTCAGTCCTCATGATCTCATTTACTCAAGATTACCCAATGATAACTCCATGAGAATAATTCACACTGCTAAGGATCCCCAATGATTGATAGTTATGAATTATTTGTGTCATGTATGTATGATGTATCTAGACTATAAGACATATGTTTAAGATTAATTTTATATTATCTCAAGTTTTTCATTGTATCTTGAGAAATAATATAACCATTTAAAATAAAAAATAATCTATAGAAATTACCAATAAATAGTGGATGTAAAAATATTAATAATTTTATGGTAAGATTAAAACACGCATAACTCATTGTATACATGATGTAGTAATGAAATTTTATTGTTTAGTTGGGTCTAAGGAACGTACTATTACACTACCAAGAGGAAGATGAAACCTATGAATGAAGGAAAGAAGAAGAGTAGAGTAGAAAGAAGAGAATATTTACAATGGAACCTCTTAAAAATCAATAAGAACAATACATGATTGAAGAAAGAAAGAGATTGGAACTCCTCCTTGACATCCCCATTGTCATATGAAACATAATATTATAGAAAGGGTTAAATTCTCCTAAAATAGAAGGTGTGCTTTGAAAAAAAACACTTTTTAAGTGATTTTGAGTATTCTACATGGGTTGGATGAATGGTTTTACAAACTAAACATCAACCATATTCATGCCACTGATTTATCCAAGACCACCTGCATGGTTTATGGGAAGCTCCACATGATTTGAAAAACTAGTAAGAATCCACAAAAAAATATTTCCCTAAGAAGACCCCCTCTCCATGGGTGTCAGATGGTTTCCCCTAACTGTGTGGGTAAATCATGCAATACATAAAAACCTCTAAAACTCAAAATTTAGAACATGAAAAAATGCATTCCCATGATGACCCAAGATAACTTAAAATAAAGAAATTTAAACACTATAGTGACATGTGGGTGTCACATATACTCTCATTAGTGACTCAATCCCCCTTCAATAAAATCACGAATCAAATCCAAGACATGATCTAACATATAAATTCATTGGATTCATCTTATTCTTCACCACATGGTGCCCCGTCACTATTCACTTCATTCCTCATAGATGACTCCAAAAAAACTCTATAACTAATTTTTATTCTCTATACACAGCTTTCTCTATCTCTACATTTAAGAAACCTCAATAAGTCCCCTGCTCAATTCATTCTTCATCAGATTTACTTGATTGTCTGTAGAAGTTTTCTATGAACACTTCATCATCTAGTTTTTCTTAAATTCATCCATATCATAGGTTTTTTTTAGATTTTTTTTGTCTCCAAGTGTATTAAATAAATAGGATTAATACATAAGTGTGTGGAATTATCAATAATCAATCATGGTCTATGAGAATGTATTGTAAGCATAAGACATAAGTTTTTTGTATACACATAAAAATAGAAAATAATTTCTCTATTAAAGGATCACTATCAAGAATATCATAGTGTATTTGGTCACTCCCCATTCCATCACACCCTTTGTCGAGGTTTAGATGCAAGACTATCATAGTGGATAGAGGCCCTCACAAAACTCGGTTCACTCCCCATTCCAATTATTACTATCTCATGAGATATTCATATTTATCCATTGAATCTGAGAAATATATAATTCAAGGAAAACCCCCCAAATAATCATGATATAGTCATTTGTGTACGATAATAATATAAAACATTCATTATATCAATATATCATGACCCATGGAAAAGAAACAAGTTTTATAAATATTTCATCATAACATAAGCCATGTAAAATAAAAGTGTTTCATAAACATCACATCAGCATAATCATAAAAAAATTTAAATAAATAATAAGTATTTTATCATTATATCATATCCTAAGTAAATCATAATATAATCAAAATATGTTATTATAGATAGAAAATTCTTCTAAAAGATATCTGGAGTATTTTTTGGGGAAGACACCATTTTCATTTTCGTATAAATTATTTAAAACCCAAATACTTCCAAAATATTAAGGAAAAATTTTCATTTAAAAGATCCATATAAATATTTTAAGGATGATTAAAATCATTGAGCAGTCATAACAGCAGGAAATTCCATTTATGTTGTGTACATTAAAAAATATTACTTTCACATTTTGGAAAAAAAAATCAAAATTACCTCATTAAAAAAATACCAAGAATATTCTATTAAAAAAAATTTATAGAATTTATAACATGGGAACTAATGAATTAAAAAAATAATAATATAATAGTAAAATTATTCTTAAAATAATTTTAAAGAAAACATGGAATTGGAAAAAAAATATTCCTCACCAAAGTGTATATAAAGTTTGTTTTTCATAAAAATATTTTCCCAATCATTTTATATACCAAAGAGATAAAAATGTATTATTACATGAAAATTTCATGAATAAAAAAAGGAGATGAAAATGAAATGGATTTATCATATAAGTATTCTATAATTTACATCAATTTTAATTTTAGCATATACAATCTCGATTAAAATATGATTAAAAAATAAATCCCTTAAAACATTGGTATCTTTTGAATCAAATTTACCTGGATAAAATAATCTCAATTGTAACTTTTAATACCATTAACTAATAAGGAAAAATGATATAAAATTTAAAATTAGAATTATATGCACCTCATAAACATAAATAGGTTCATAACATCAAACATATCTAAATGAAACAATATTGATAGGTAGAACCCTTATAATTATGTTAACCTCTAAGTCAAAACCTCTTGAAAGATAGAACCTTAAATAGATTTTTAAACCCCATAATTTTCATGAGAAAAATAATAAAATAAAATCATAGTAAATAAATAAACAAGTAAATGGAACACATTTTGAATATGGAATATTTCTCACATAAATAAAAGTGAGATGGAAAATCCCCTTACTTTATGTCTCGCCTTGATTTGAACAAGTGAAAATATCCTATATAATATCTATAGACTTATTATAAATGTATTAAAGAACCATATTCATATATAGTATACTACATATGATTTTATTATAACATTTATCACCTTTTTATTATCAATTATTTATTATAATCATTGTTTCTGGTGATAACTGCTTCATTTTTCATGAATGTTTTGATTAGATAGTTTTGATAATTGAACCATTGGCATGGTTTCATCTTCTATAAGAGGATAAAGTGGTTTAATGTAATTATAGTGGTTAAATAACTTTTATAGATTAAGGTAGGAATATGGTAATAAAATTTGTGATAAATATAGTTATTTTTTATACACTTGGTTAAAACGGTTCCATGAAATTCAAGAATTATGGTAAGGGGGCTTCTCAACTCAATACATTTTTTTGATTTATAATAATTATTCTTGGACTTTATTATGATATGATGGGTATAGACTACCCTATGATTTTATTATGACGTATTATAAGTTTTTTTATGTGTATTGACATTTATTTCTTATAAAATCCATTTAAAATGATTCTTTCTTCAAAAATAATATATTTATAAGGTGTTTCTAATATAAAAATTTATTCTTTGATACTTACATCATATTCATGATTTATAATATTTTATGAGCTATATATAATAACATGGATATATTTTTATATTGATTTTAATGATGATAATATGTATTATACATCCATATAGACTTCTATATTTCATGGGCTTTCATTTGAAAGGTTACCAAAGTCGTAGGAGACAGTTTTCTAGTCTCATTTTTTTACACCTCAGTTTCCCATGTAAGATAATAAATAGGGGAATTTATATATTACTTATTTATAAAACAATCATAATTTTATTATCATCTAGTTAATATTGGGGGTTTCATATGTTACCTCAAAATTTCATTTCCACTTGGCTCATAACACACACGTTGCGATTCTTATAAATGAAACTGACCCCAACTCTTCTTTTTGGGTGAGATTCCTTCTCTCCCATATCCATATTGATAATATTATATTATTAATAACCTTATCTATTATTCAATAATTGAGTAAGGTAATTTTATAATACCAAGATTGTTTCGAAAATTTTTTAAATAAATAATTTAACTTTCTGCATTTATATTGTTCTTGAAAAAATAAAAAATAACCACTTTTAATGTTTTATGTGTGGGAAATTTTTTATGGTATTGCATACTTTATTATTTTAAATGATTCCTTTCCACATTTTTATGGTTTTAAAAAATATCATCTACAACTTCTGTTTTAAAATAATTTAAAATGGGAAGGGTTATTTCATTAAATGAATTTTTCTAATAAATTTTAGAAAGAGAGTTTTTAATCTATATTGATCAATGTTTTATATATTACATTTAGGTATGTTCTTATGCTACCATAAAATTTCTTTCTCTATATAGCCTAGTAAATTTTGTATTGAAGTTTTTATAAAACCCATCTCTTTTACATAGTCTAATTAAATATTCTCAAAAATATTAATGTTTTCATGTTTCATACATATGTGTGGTTTATCATTAAGGGATGGGTTGGTCTCCTATATCCCTCCAATGGATGGGTTAAAGTTTGATATCTCATAAGATAATGATATTTTGTGTGAATTTAATTTTAGATAGGATATTATCACAAGGTTGGGTGTAGGTATAATTGTGGATAATATATTATCACAAGACTATGTGTCGATGTGACTCTAGTTAAGATATTCTCACAAGAATATGTGTTGACATAATTCTGGTTATGATTTGTTCACAATGATATGTTTTCTGACACTTATGATAGTTCTATATTTATATGTTTTGAAATATATTTTTATTTTGATTAATAATGTCTTATTTCAAGATAAAATCCTTATAATTTTATTTTTATTTATGATCCAGTTTTATTTGGGTATGATTTCATAATATTCTTTCCATGGACCTTGATTATTCTCTCATACCCATATGTTTATTTTCTGCTCACTTATGATTATCATTTGATATCTATTATGTATAACCTTATTCAGTGTTTGAGAACACCCCATTAATATGTTTCCATTCCATAGGTTATTAAGATGAGTATAATCTTTGAGCAGTCTATAGTGGGGTTTAGTGTGGTTCAATTGTTGATAAATGGTCACATGTATTGAAATATAAGTTTCTTATGTAGCTACCCCTTATAGACACTAAAACATCAGTCCTTGAGATTACATATTTTTTATGAGGTGTAATGTATAGCCTATGGAAATGATGTAAAATAAATATATTTTTTTCTTGGATCACCTAACATGGTATTAAATACTATTCATAAAGTTTGTTTTTAGAACTATACCCGAGAGTATAGGTCTAGGTTGTCTCACACATAAAATCCTAATTTCAATTTACCTACATTTATTATAACACCCCGGGATTTCATAAAAAAATAAAATAAATTTAGTGTTTTAAATATTTTGTGTTACATTAACATTGATTTTAACTTTCATTACACACAACAAAGATTTTTTATTTTGTTACACACAACACTAAGTTTATCTTGTGTTACATGCATTGCCAAGTATAAACGAAACACAACTTACTATTTGGAAATTATTATTTAATATGATAATCATCATATATCCATTTGAATAAAGGGTATTACTAGTATGAACTTAATTATGAAAATATAAGGTTTACACATTTATATAGAATATATTTTTTAGTGACCAATTGATTAAAAATTCAAATAAAAATAATTTGAAAATAAAGGAAATATTTTTTTGAAAAACAATTTCTGTGAAAACAAATATGTTTTACCACAATAAATTAAAAAAACCAGTTTTGATGAATAATTTTAAATAAATGTATATATTATATATTCAAAAAATTGGTTAACATTAATATTATGATTTTTATAAAGAGCTAATAATATATCGAATTTTATAATTAAAACAATTTTTTATAAGAATTAGTTTTGTTACCTTCTTGAGAACTTATTCAAAAATTAAATTTTGAAACTATTAGAAAATTTTTTTTGAATAATAAATTTAAATTTTTTAAATCTTAAAAAAAATCTCTTAAGGTGATTTTTCGATAATTTTCTGAGAAGATTAATTATTTGATGAACCGTGAAAAATACTGAATATTAATTGATAACTACCAATTTGTTTATATTATTTATAAATTTAAATTATATTTTAAATTAGTTTTAAAGTAAAATTATATTACTTATATATCTATTTATCCAATTTAGGCCATTTTAATCAATTTCATATTGAAATTTTATATAAAAACGTTGTAATCCTTTGACCATTTTCTCTTTGAAAACCCGCTTTCTTATCGTGTCTGTAAGATTAATTTTAAATTAAAATTTTAAAATTATGTGAATTAAATTTTTAAAAATTTATTAAATATTTTTAAAAAGAAGAATTTATAATATTTAAATATTTTAAATTAATTTTTGACCAAAATGAATAGTGAAAATAGTAAAATTTAATTATTGCGGTTAAGGAAGAAATGTGTTTACCGAAGGTTAAACTAAAAAGATAATTGTTAAAATGTCCTGAATACTTTTATAAAAACTATTTTATCGACATATTTAGAACCAATCATGTATAAGGTTCTATAATAATCCATTTTGGGACCTTTTTTCATGATAAAAACGTGGTTACACCATTTTATTTTCAAAAAATTACAAGCGTGCCCCTCACCTCACTTATAAAAGGCCACTCCCTCCCTTCTCTTATTTACACCTTAAAAACCATTTGTTTAGAGTAAAACCTACCAAAATCACTTCCCTAATTCCATAATATCCTAATTTAATCCTTATTTGTTTTCATACATCAAATCAAGGAATGATTTTGATTCGTACCTTAGAAGGATACCCGAAGAAGAGGTAATGTTCTTCAATAAGAATTTTTATATTATTTATTACACAACCTATTTATATTTTTATTAAAACATGAGGATATAATAACCCAATTATTTAAAATTTAAAATTATTTTTATTTTAATTTAATTACTTACAAACATATCTTCTTCCATCAAATGGGTTATAAAATCGTCATTCATGTGTACGACAGAATACCGCCTCGCGAACCAATGTCATTCATTTTTTCCATTACCACCTCTCATGGTTGGGTATGATGATGGAAATAAATTATATATATATATGATATTTATAATATAATTATACTTATATAGTCATTATATCATATATATATATATATATACCATATTTCATTCCATTCCGTAGGGGATATGAAAATGCCACTTGGGTGTGCGACAGACTACCACATCATGAAGTGATGTGATTCATTAACGATAATCATAGAAGGTCATAAGGATGTTTTTAATGAAAATATTTGATATATATGACATAATAAAGATTATTTAATTATAATATATCATTTTACATTTTTTTCAAACCAACAGGAAAATGGAAACAACAGTCATGTATACATAAGACCTACCGTCTTCATGAATGATGTTTTTCATTTTCTATCCCCAAATTTTATAGATTACTATAAATACATATATACTGAATATATATGATATTTATATCTTTTTTAGAATTCTTTATATGATTAAATCAAGATCAAAGAATTAGGATAAAAAAAACATATCAAACCATATACGAAAAACAAGAAGTTATTACCCTAAATGTAACTTTAGTAAGGACTTTTTAATAAATTGGTCATAAAATGTCATTAGAAAATAATATATTATATGATGTAAATAAATATTTTTCTTTAATATATTTATAATAAAGTTTTGTTATTATACATGAGTTTTTAATGTGTATAAAAAAATTCAATACTTAAGGTAGTGGATTTCTGTCTCACTTTTTACTTCTGTGAGACACAAGCAATATTCACCACCTATTTCTTTTATGTGGTGTATATACTTCATCTGAATGTATTTTATGATTATTATCCATAAATATATATGTATTTAAATATATATAATTAATTATCTCTATTTCATGGGGTATACAGTTCAAAAGTTACCAAAATGGTAAGGTATTTTTGTCTCAGTTTTTCATATTTGAGATATATGGTTATGTTATGCACCAATCTTCTTTTACGAGGAGTATATATACACCCTTTCAAATGTAATATTTTTAATTTGTTTATCCTCAATATATTTTATTATTATTTTAATGATATTCTTTCATGGGTATTAAATTTCAAAGTTACCAAAGTGGTAAAGATTTTATCATAAAATCTCATCATTTATTTGGATTATTTGTGACTATGTTTATGATGATAAAATATTATTATTAATATCTCCATAAAATCACTCATTTTATTATCATATTGTTATTTAATTTGAATATTTTTTTCCATTCATTTTTCTCTCTATATGAATTCAACAATTCAAAAGAATATTTTTAAGAAAAATCATCTTTTTGGTCGAAAACCCTTTTTCTTCAAAAACCATGTTTTCTAAAAATGTTTTCAATTTTTCAATTTTTTTAAAATGATTTAATAGAGACATTTTTAACCATTATAATTTTTTTTGAAAGGATTATTCATGTTTTTCCAAATAATTCTCATTTGGAATTTTTTTCGAAAAAGTAAAAGAAATCTTTGTTTTAACATGTACGTCATGAATGGAATTTACCACCATCATGACCATTATTTTATTTGAATATTAATTTTAAAATATTCAAGTATATTTTAAAATAAAAGGATTTTAAAAATGTTTAATTTTTTTATTTTTTTTCAACCTGGAAAGGCTATTTCCCTCCAAAAATGTCTCAAGTAATCTTTCCAAATAATTTTCCATCTATGATGACATCCTTTGATGTTACTTATTCCTTGTTAGGGATAAAATCCTAGGATACCATTTTTATTATTTCTCTAAATAGTTTAATTTTAAAATAAAAATATTTTTATGGAACTTGTTTCTCTTACACATGTTATACCACGATAAAATTATTATGAAACCCACTTCTTTTTCGATGGGTTATGCATTTATGAAATGATGGAATTATAAAAAAACAATTTCTTCTCTATAGGGTATGTTATAATGAAATATTTATGAAACCCATTTAATTTCATGTGGTCTGATACGATTAATGTTTTATGATCTTGGGGAACACATATATAAGATTTTAATTATGTGATGTGTAGGACCCCGAGACACCCTGAGATGGGAGGGGTGAATCAGGGTGTCAAATTTTTATTCCTAAAGTTGTGGATCTTGTTCCCACATTGGTAGGAACTACTTAAACCTGTATGATGGATTTGATCAGCAATGAAACATTCTCATACAAAGAGACAACACAAAAATTTTACTTGTTTCACCACTAAGGGCTAAGTCCAAGGAGCATACACCGACAAGTTTCCGGTCGTACCAAATTCCACTAATCTTCACTAGTTGTGGATTACAATGGTTCGGGAACAGTCACTCTGTCCCAAGATCACTGCCTTTACAAAGGTTTAGTGAAATCTCATTGCTTCCCTCGGGTCACTCCCATTGACTCCCCTTGGCTCACTACCCTTGGTGAAGACACACTCAGTTTCTAGTCGTGAAGGTCTCTTCAATAGATTTGCATTGAAGTATTTGTCTCCTGTTCAGCATGATACTTTGCTTGCATCAGAGTCCTGAGTTGATGCTCTTTTGTATTCAACCATCTAATTTAGTGAAATAAATGAATGCACTATATCTTCTTCTTCTATTCCTTTGATTCTCAATACTAACACCTGAGTGTATTGATATATTAACCTCTTTCTATGCAGATCTGAGTTTAGTTGCATGAACCGTTCTTCTTCTCTTCACAAAGAACAATGAGGATGTTAAACATCAGTCATGTGTGTGCGGTACCACTTCTCTTCATAAAACCAAATTGTTCACTATTCTTCTATCTTTGTAAATGAATACATCATTTGTTTCACCGAAGGTATCAGGAAATCTTACGAGTTTCGTGCAACTCCACAAAGACGGGCAAGATCTAACAACACCTGGCACTCTTCTCCAAGCCTGGCGCGCAAGTCCCAATACGGCACGCAAGTCTTCGGCGTGCAAGTCCAAACTGGCGCGCAAGTGTCACCAAATAACTTGCGCGACACTTCCTTCCCCAACTACAAGCTTGCGCGACCCGCTTCCTTTCTCTCCCAAACTGCCTTGGGCGCACAGCCAACAACCGGCGCGCAACCTCTACTTGTGCGACCCAACTACCACTTGCACGGCTCAATCTCCTGCGCGACGAGAGGTCGAACAATATTTAATTCTTGAACTCCGTATGAAATGAGGAGGGGTGTTCCAGTATTTATAGGCAACTTTACAACCCTGCGCGATGGCGCGCAAGTCAACCATCGGCATGCAAGTCTCGGCGCGCAGGTCTCTTCCCCTTCTATTCAGTTGCACGTCCAACTTCCAAACATGCGTGAACCTCTTTCCTTTTCCAAATTTTGATATTTTGATCTAAAAAACCATAGGCGCGCAAGTTATCAAGCTTCCAAGGCATCAGCTCCCAAGTCTCTTCACGGCGTGCAGGTCACTTGCGCGACCTCACCAAAACTTACGCAACCCTTATCCCTTTGCTATATTATTATGATCTGATCTTCAAAAACATATGGTGCGCAAGATTTCTATCCTCCAAGACCTCGGCGTGCAAGTCCCTTTTCCAAAAACACTTTTCTTTATTTGTCGATTTTCAGGAAAAAAATTTTGGCAAACACTGGGAAACGGCGCCACCGTGTATCTGCTCTTTTTTTCCACCTCCAGATCATCCATTCCTTTGTCGATATTCCTTGGATAAAACATGTATCATTATCCACAGTCCTTCAACTCGACATGCCACCATGGAATCTCCTTTGTCAAAAAATTTGTATGTCGTTTGTTTGCTTTGTCAACAAGCATGATCACCTCAAAATCACTTCTTCTTGGTGATCTGTATCCTTCAGAAACTCTTCTACTTTTATCACAAAATCCACTATTGTGATATGTATTCTTTGAAGGCATAGCTTTAGCATTATCATCTTCTATGACAATGTGATGTGCATGGGTATCTCATAATTCCAATCATTTTCACATTGTCTTCTTCATCAACAGTCATGATCTACTTCATGCAAACCATATGATTTAATTCGTCAAGAAGTCTCTTGCATGGTTCTCAGGCAATCATGAGTAATTGCATGGTCTTCATCAAACCCCATGGTTCTCATGCAATAAGGAGGAATTGCATGGTCTTCATCCAAAAACCCCATTCTTCGTTAATCATCCTCAGATAGATTACACCTGACATTCTTCATTGTTGTAAACAATGTATCACCTTTGACACATTTTCATTGAACTTATGATCAGTACAACAATCATTTGAATTATCATTCCTCCACTTCATCGGAGTACTTCTTGATCTCCTTAATTTTGATCTTCCATTCCACCATTTAATTGGATTACTTCTTGATCTCCTTCATTTTGATCATCATTGACTACTATTGACAACAAATACAACCTTATACAAAAAGTGGTTCCAACAATCTCCCCCTTTGTATTTTGTTGTCAATACCTTATACATATTCTGAAATGAATTTGTCAATGTCAAAATGAGAATCTTCTCTCTTCAATCAACTTTTCCTTTCAAAATTTCATTTCACTTTCTCTCCCCCTTATTGACAAGAAATACAAAGCACATGGTAGGGTGGGTATCAATCCATACTTAAGAAATGTTTCATTAATAATTTAACTCTAAGTCTACTTGAACAATGCTCGATGTAGAAAACAAGAGGATTTGATTAAGTCAACAAGGCTGACCATTATTCACAGATCATGATAAAAACATGAGATGAGAACTCATGTATTTTTTCTTCAAGGTTTTACTGCTTTTATTTCAGGTAGAAGAAAATAAAATGTTATAGGGAATAATCAACCTGAAACTCCTGCACTCACATCATCAAACAGATTAAAAACATTCAAGTGTTATCGGTAGGATAAGTGACCTTAGGGCACATCCATTCTTCTTATGTCACTGATCAATTCAGTTACTCCCCCTTTGTAGAATGATATTTTATCTGAGTAACCAAGGGATAGAGATTGATAAATGGCATACCTTCTCCATTGACATGTTCTTCAAGAAATTCACAGAGTAACTACATTTGAGTCCAGCTGGAGTTGATATTGATTGAAAAAGTGATTTTGGAAGTTTCTTCATTTTTCTCCCCCTCAAGGGAAACACTCATTATCATCTTCATCAAGAGTGATCCTTCATTATTTTAATCTTTGAATAACAATTTAATAATCTACCAAGGATGTAAACTTCTTCAGCTTGGCTATCAAGAGTTGACAAAATTCACTAATTCTTAGGTTCTCTCCCTCAGATGAAGTTTCACCTTCAATTCCCTGCATTATTAGCACAAATACAAGATACAAATGATTACCGAAATAAGGTGGTCCCTCCTTGCTTCATCAACAAGACCTGTATGGTTGAGGTTCTTTTCTCAACCAAGTTCCTCTGTTCACTCTAGTCTTCATGCCTGCACATTTGAACATATGTTCTGAAATCTATTGGTGTGGCATGTCTTTCTTCACATTCTCTTCTACTTTGTGTGGAAAATTGTTCTGCTTAACATCCATCATGAATGACACATTCTTAATCTTCTTAAGGACTAATTCTTGTTCTGGTATTAAGGTTAGGAAACCTTTTGCAATGTGACCAGATTTCTTGCATCTCTCACAGAAAACTTTTTTGACATGTGTGATTCTCTTGGTTTGCAATATCTGATGAACTCTGTATTCGTCATGGGAAATTTTTATTTTTCCTTTGTCACCAGCCTTGGCCTTTTCATCTTCAAGATTCCACATTATTTTCAAATATTCTGGCCAGATGACCAACTAGTTATTTGGAACTATTTCAATTGGTTTGGATCTTCCACATGGGTTCATCTGAGTTTCATCACACTTAGTTTTTATTTTGGATGAATGACCCATAAATTTCATGGATCTAAAATCTGGGGGCTTCTCAGCTACCCTGCTTGAGATATTCTTAGGAAAATGCCTGTTCACAAAATTCTTCTGATTTCATCCCAGGGTACTTTCTTCATGCTTAGCCAGCATCGGAGGTCTTATTTTCTTATCAATAGTGAAATCATGTTGATATGGACATGTGTTTGCCTTGTGACCGCTGTCGTTACATACATCACAGATATTATCAAGAATTCCAAATCTATTTGCGGTAAACAGATACTTCTGGACCTGTGGATGTTTCTTATTCTTCTCTGGCTTCCTTCCCTTTGATATAGGATTTACCTGTTCTTTTCCGTGTAAGGGATTATAAAAACAATCTAGTGCACAATGCCTAAATTTGTTGCAGCACCAACATTGACCCAAAAACCTTGCCTTCTTTTTATCTTCTGTAAAAGGTAGTTGGTCCTTCTTCCAGATGTTTTCTGCTCCATCTGGGGAACCATATTCCAATTTTTTCTTCCTATCCACCCTAGCCATGGTGGTAGGTTTCTTCTCCTCACCTTTCCACATCCATACTTGTTTATAATTTCTCTTCCAACCTGCACTGATTGTGGGAATGTATTTAGAAACATGAGTACAAGATGGTTTGGATGGTACCTTCACTTTCATAGTTTATTTTGATAGATCAATGAGTGAAGTCATGATCTTCTTATCGCATGTTGGAGGTCTTTTGACAATAGAATCCTCCCGTGAGCATTGAGTACCAGCAGCAAATGATTCTTGATGTGGATAATCAAGAGTTGTCATAATATTCTTGTCACATATTGGAGGTATTCCATCTTTAGATTCCTCCAACGAACATTGAGTACAAGCATCACTCATTTCATTCGTTTGTGAAGTCTCAATATGTGTATTCTTAATCTTGGTCAACTGGGCTTCCAATTTTTGACTCTCATTATTGACGATGATCTTCTGATCTTCAATCATGATCATCTTTTCTTCACAAGTCTCCTTCAATCTTTCAACCTCATCTTCATGCATCTTAACTTTATTTTGTAACAAAGAGCCAAGTTCCCTGAATTTCATGGAATTTTCTTCAAAAAAAAAACTCTTGACTTCATTGCTCTTCTTCATCTCAGCATCAAGTGCATGGATCTTTTCTTTTAGAGTCTTATTGACTGCCTCTTTTTTTCAAAGACTTTAACCTGTTTGGTGAGCTTCATACTATCCAGAACATTTCTTTCCAACCACTTTTCCATATTGTCAGCTTCTCTTTCTAGTCAACTGATCTCAACCTGCATAGATTGGAATAGGCTACAAATAATGGAAACCCTTTCTTCAGGAATATCATTCAGATATGTTTATAGTTTTTTCTAAAAGCTTGAATTATGGGTTTCATCCTTTCTTCTGGAAGAATCCTGAGCCACCTTCTTGATACGTTCCAAGCCTGATGTTTCTTCATTATTGTAATGGCATGGAGAACAAGACACAGTATCTTCTTTGGTCATGAGGTAATTATTCATCAGCTTCTTCTCTTTCTTTTTCCTGTTTGTCAAAGTCTAGGTGGATATAGATTTCTGCTCTGAATCTTCATCAAAACTACTCTTCATGGTTGACTTTAGGAAAGTAAATCAAATCCTCTTCTCAATAGAATTACTGGAGAATATCCAACATACGTTAACCTCCCTCTAATACCACTTGTAGGACCCCAGGACACTCTGATAGGGGAGGGGTAAAGCAGGGTGTCAACTTTTTATTCCTAAAGTTGTGGATCTTGTTCCCATGTTGGTAGAAACTACTTAAACCAATATGATGGAGATGATCAGCAATGAAACATTCACATGCAAAGAAATAACACATCAATTTTATTTGGTTCACCACTAAGGGATACGTCCAAGGAGCATACGCTGACATGTTGCCGATTGTACCAAATTCCACTAATCTTCACTAGGTGTGGATTACAATGGTTCGGGAACAGTCACTCTGTCCCAGGCTCACTACCTTTACAAAGGTTTAGGGAAAGCTCACTGCTTCCCTCAGGTCACTCCCGTTGACTCCCCCTGGCTCACTGCCCTTGGTGAAGACACACTCAATTTCTAGATGTGACAGTCTCTTCAATAGATTTGCATTGAAGTATTTGTATCCTATTTAGCATGAGACTTTTCTTGCATCAGAGTCCTGAGTTGATGCTCTTTTGTATTCAACCTTCTATTTTAGTGCAATAACGGAATTCACTATATCTTCTTCTTCTCTTACTATGATTCTCAATACTAACACCTGAGTGTATTGATATATTCCCATCTTTTTGTGCAAATCGGAGTTTAGTTTCACGAACCGTTCTTCTTCTCTTCGCAAATCACAATGAGGATGTTAAACATCAGTCATGTGTGTGTGGTACCACTTTTCTTCATAAAACCAAATTGTTCACTGTTCTTCTATCTTTGTAAATGAATACATAATTTCTTTCACTGAAGGTATCAGAAAAGCTTACGACTTTCGTGCAGCTCCACAAAGACAGGGAAGCTCTAACAACACCTGGCGCTCTTCTCCAAGCCTGGCGCGCAAGTCTTCGGTGCGCAAGTCCAAACTGGCACGAAAGTGTCACCAAATAACCTGCGCAACACTTCCTTCCCCAACTAGAAACTTGCGCAACCCACTTCCTTTCTCTCCCAAACTGCCTTGGGCGCACAGCCAACAACCGGCGCACAACCTCTACTTGCGCGACCCAACTACCACTTGTGCGGATCAATCACATGCGTGACGAGAGCTCGAACAATATTTAAGTCTTGAACTCCATAGGAAATGAGGAGGGTTGGTCCAGTATTTATAGGCAACTTGACCACCCTACGCGATGGCGTGCAAGTCAACCATTGGTGCACAAGTCTAGGCGCGCAGGTCTCTTCCCCTGCTATTCACTTGCACGAACAACTTCCAAACTTGCACGAACCTCTTTCCTTTGCAAAATTTTGATATTCTGATCTCAAAAAACCATAGGCGCGCAAGTTATCAAGCTTCCAAGGCATCAGTGCCCAAGTCTCTTCATGGCACGCAGGTCACTTGCATGACCTCACCAAAACTTGCGCGACCCTTATCCATTTTCCATATTTTGATGATCTGATCTTCAAAAACATATGGCGCACAAGTTTTATATCCTCCAAGAGCTCAGCACGCAAGTCCCTTATCCAAAAACACTTTTCTTTATTTGTCGATTTTCAAGCCCAAAAATTTGGCAAACACTGGGAAACGGTGCCACCTTGTATCTTCTCTTTTTGTCCGCCTCCAGATCATCTATTCCTTTGTTGATATTCCTTGAATAAAACATGGATCGTTATCTACAGTCCTTGAACTCGACATGCCACCATGGAATCTTTTTTGTCAACAAATTTGTATGTCGTTTGTTTGCTTTGTCAACAAGCACGATCACCTCAAAATAACTTCTTCTTGGTGATCTATATCCTTCAGCAACTCCTCTACTTTTATCAAAAAATCCACTATTGTGATAGTTATTCTTTGAAGGAATACCTTTTGCATCATCATATTCTATGACAATGTGATGTGCATGGCTATCTCAGAATTCCAATCATTTGCACATTGTCTTCTTCATCAACCGTCATGATCTACTTCATGCAAACCATATGATTTAATTTGTCAAGAAGTATCTTGCATGGTTCTCAGGAAATCATGAGTAATTGCATGGTCTTCATCAAAACCCATGGTTCTCATGCAATAAGGAGGAATTGCATGGTCTTAATCCAAAAACCCCATTCTTCGTTAATCATCCTCAGATGGATTACACCGCTCATTATTCATTGTTGTAAACAATGTATCACCTTTGACACATTTTCTTTGAACTTATGATCATTACAACAATCGTCTGAATTATCATTCATCCACTTCATCAGAGTACTTCTTGACTTCCTTCATTTTGATCTTCCATTCCACCACTTCATTGGATTACTTCTTTATCTACTTCATTTTGATCATCATTGACAACTATTGACAACAAATACAACCTTATACACTATTAGGTTCCAACAATCTCCACCTTTGTATTTTGTTTTTAATACCTTATACATATTCTGAAATTAATTTGTCAATGTCAAAATGAGAATCTTCTCTCTTCAATCAACTTTTCTTTTCAAACTTTCATTTCAATTTCTCTCCCCCTTATTGACAAGAAATACAAAGCACATGGTATGGAGGGTATCAATCCATACTTAATCAATGTTTCATTAATCATTTCACTCTAAGTATACTTGAGCAATGCTCGATGTAGAAAACAAGAGGATTTGATTAAGTCAACAAGGTTAACAATTATTCATAGATTATGATACCAACAAGAGATGAGAACTCATATATTTTTTCTTCAAGGGTTTACCTCTTTTATTTCAGGTATAAGAAAATAAAATGTGATAGGGAATAATCAACCTGAAACTCCTGCACTCACATCAGAAAACAGATTAAAAACATTCAAGTGATATCGGTAGGATAAGTGACCTTGGGGCACATCCATTCTTCTTATGTCACTGATCAATTCAGTTACTCCCCCTTTGTAGAATGATCTTTGATCTGAGTAACCAAGGGATAGAGATTGAGAAATGGCTTACCTTCTCCATTGACATGTTCTTCAAGAAATTCACAGAGTAACTGCATTTGAGTCCAGCTGGAGTTGATATTGATTTAAATAGTGATTTTGGAAGTTTCTTCATTTTTCTCCCCCTCAAGGGAAACACTCTTTATCATCTTCATCAAGAGTGATCCTTCATTGCCTTAATCTTTGAATATCAATTGAAGAATCTACCAAGGATGGAAACTTCTTCAGCTTGGCTATCAAGAGTTGACAACATTCACTACTTCTTAGGTTATCCCCCTGAGAGCATATTTCACCTTCAATTCCCTACATTATTAGCACAAATACAAGACACAAATGATTACGGGAATAAGGTGGTCTCTCCTTGCTTCATCAAAAAGACTTTCATGGTTGAGGTTCTTTCCTCAACCAAGTTCCTCTGTTCACTCCAGTATTTTTGCCTACACATTTGAACATATGTTCTGAAATCTGTTGGTGTGGCATGGATTTCTTCACATTCTCTTCTACTTTGTGTGGGGAAATGTTCTGCTTAATAGCCATCATGAATGATACATTCTTACTCTTCTTAAGGACTGCTTCTTTCTCTGGTATTAAGGTTCGGAAACCTTTTGCAATATGACCAGATTTCTTGCATCTCTCACATAGAACTTCTTTGACATGTGTGATTCACTTGGTTTGCAATATCTGATGAACTCTGTCTTCATCAAGTGAAAATTTTCTTTTTTCCTTTGTCACCAGCCTTGGCCTTTTCATCTTCGAGATTCCTCATTATTTTCAAATCTTCTGGCCAGATGACCAACAAGTCATTTGGAACTGTTTCAACTGGTTTGGTTCTTCCACATGGGTTCATCTGAGTTTCATCACACTTTGTTTTTCTTTTGGATGAATGACCCATCAATTTCATGGATCTGAAATCCTGGGGCTTCTCAGCTCCCCTACTTGAGATCTTCTTAGGAAAATGTGTGTTCACAAAATTCTTCTGATTTCTTCCCAGGCTACTTTCTTCATGCTTATCCGACATCAGAGGTCTTATTTTCTTATCAATAGTGAAATCATGTTGATATGGACATGTGTCTGCCCTGTGACCACTCTCGTTGCATACATCACAGATGTTATCAAGAATTCCAAATTTGTTGGTGGTAAACAGATGGTTCTGGACCTGCGTATGTTGCTTCTTCTTCTCTGGCTTCCTTCTCTTTGATATAGGCTTTACCTGTGCTTTTCCATGTAAGGGATTATAAAAACTATCTAGTGCATAGTGCCCAAATCTGTTGCAGCACCAACATTAACCCACAAACCTTGCCTTCTTTTTATCTTCTGTAAAAGGTAGTTGGGACTTCTTCCAGATGTGTTTTGCTCTATCTGGGGAACCATCTTCCAATTTTTTCTTCCTATCCACCCTAGCCATGGTGGTAAGTTTCTTCTCCTCACATTTCCTCATCCATAATTGTTTAGAATTTTTATTCCAACCTGCACTGATTGTGGGAATGTATTTAGAAACATGAGTACAAGATGGTTTGGATGGTACCTTCACTTTCTTAATTGCTTGTGATAGATCAATGAGTGAAGTCATGATCTTCTTATCACATGTTGGAGGTATTTTGATAATAGAATCCTCCAGTGAGCATTGAGTACCAGCAGCAACTGATTCTCGATGTGGATAATCAAGAGTTGTCATAATCTTCTTATCACATGTTGGAGGTATTTCAGCTTTAGATTCCTCCAACAAACATTGAGTACAATAATCACTCATTTCATTATTTTGTGAAGTGTCAATATGTGTATTCTCAATCTTGGTCAACTGGGCTTCCAATTTTTGACTCTTATTATTGACGATGATCTTCTGATCGTCAATCATGATCATCTTTTCTTCACAAGTCTTGTTCAATCTTTCAACCTCATCTTCATGCATCTTAACTTTATTTTTTAACAAAGAGTCAAGTTCCCTGAATTTCATGGAATTTTCTTAAAAAAAACTCTTGAATTCATTGCTCTTCTTCAGCTCAGCTTCAAGTGCATGGATCTTTTCTTTTATAGTCTTATTGACTGCCACATTTTCTTCAAAGACTTAAACCTGTTTGGTGAGCTTCATACTTTCCAGAACTTTTCGTTCCAACCCCTTTTCCATATTGTCAGCTTCTCTTTCGAGTATAGTGATCTCAAACTACATAGATTAGAATAGGATACAAATAACGGCAACCCTTTCTTCAGGAATATCATGCAGATATGTTTTGAGTTTTTCCTGAAAGCTTGAATTAGTGGTGTCATCCTTTCTTCTGGAAGAATCCTGGGCCACCTGCTTGATACTTTCCAAGCCTAATGTTTCTTAATTATTGGAATGGCATGGAGAACAAGACACAGTATCTTCTTTGGTCATGAGGGACTTCTTCATCAGCTTCTTCTCTTTCCTTTTACTATTTGTCAAAGTCTTGGTGGATATAGATTTCTGCTCTGAATCTTCATCAAAACTACTCTTCATGGTTGACTTTAGGAAAGTAACTCAAATCCTCTTCTCAATAGAATTACTCGATAATATCCAACATATGTTAACCTCCCTCTAATACCACTAGTAGGACCCCGGGACACCCTGAGAGGGGAGGGGTGAATCAGGGTGTCAACTTTTTATTCCTAAAGTTGTGGATCTTGTTCCCACGTTTGTAGGAACTACTTAAACCTATATGATGGATATGATCAGCAATGAAACATTCACATGAAAAGAGATAACACAACAATTTTACTTGGTTCACCACTAAGTACTACGTCCAATGAGAATACGCCGAAAAGTTTCTGATCGTACCAAATTCCACTAATCTTCACTAGTTGTGGATTAAAATGGTTCAAGAACAGTCACTCTGTCCCAGGCTCAATACCTTTGCAAAGGTTTAGGGAAAGTTCACGTCTTCCCTCGGGTCTCTCCCGTTGACTACCCCTAGCTCACTGCCCTTGGTGAAGAAACACGCAGTTTCTAGACATGACGGTCTATTCAATGGATTTGCATTGAAGTATTTGTCTCCTGTTCAGCATGAGACATTTCTTGCATCAGAGTCCTGAGTTGATGCTCTTTTGTATTCAACCTTATACTTTAGTGCAATAACTGAATACACTATATCTTCTTCTTCTCTTCCTCTGATTCTCAATACTAAAACCTAAGTGTATTGATATATTCCCCTCTTTCTATGCAGATCTGAGTTTAGTTGCACGAACCGTTCTTCTTCTCTTCGCAAAGCACAATGAGGATGTTAAACATCAGTCATGTGTGTGCGGTACCACTTCTCTTCATAAAACCAAATTGTTCACTGTTCTTCTGTCTTTGTTAATGAATACATCATTTATTGCACCGAAGGTATCAGGCAATCTGATAACATTCGTGCAGATCCACAAAGGCGGGCAAGCTCGAACAACACCTAGAGCTCTTCTCCAAGCCTGGCGCACAAGTCCCAATACGGCGCACAAGTCTTCGGGGCGCAAGTCCAAACAGGTGCGCAAGTGTCACCAAATAACCTGCGTGATGCTTCCGTCCCCAACTAAAAACTTTCGCGACCCACTTCCTTTCTCTCCCAAACTGCCTTGGGTGCGCAGCCAACAACCGGTGCGCAATCTCTACATGTGCGACCCAACTACCACTTGCGCGGCTCAATCACCTGCGCGAAGAGAGCTCGAACAATCTTTAATTCTTGAACTCTGTAGGAAATGAGGAGGGGTGGTCTAGTATTTATAGGAAACTTGACCACCCTGCGCGACGGCGCGCAAGTCAAACATCGACGCGCAAGTCTCGGCACGCATGTATCTTCCCCTGCTATTCACTTGCGCGACCAACTTCCAAACTTGCGTGAACCTCTTTCCTTTGCCAAATTTTGATATTCTGATCTCAAAAAACCATAGGCGCGCAAGTTATCAAGCTTCCAAGGCATCAATGCCCAAGTCTCTTCACGGAGCGCAGGTCACTTGCGCGACCTCACCAAAACTTGCGCGACCCTTATCCCTTTGCCATATTTTTAGGATATGATCATCAAAAACATATGACGCACAAGTTTTCTATCCTCCTAGACCTCGGCACGGAAGTCCCTTTTCCAAAAACACTTTTCTTTATTTGTCAATTTTCAGGCCCAAAAATTTGGCAAACACTGGGAAATGGTGCCACCTTGTATCTTCTCTTTTTTTCCGCCTCTAGATCATCCATTACTTTGTCAATATTCCTTGAAAAAGACATGGATCATTATCCATAGTCCTTGAACTCGACATTCCACCATGGAATCTCCTTTTTCAACAAATTTTTATGTCATTTTTTTTCTTTTTCAACAAGCACGATCACCTCAAAATCAATTCTTATTGGTCATCTGTATCCATCAGCAACTCTTCTACTTTTATCACAAAATCCACTATTGTGATATATATTATTTGAAGGCATAGATTTAAAATCATCATCTTCTATGACAATGTTAAGTGCATGGCTATCTCAGAATTCCAATCATTTTCACATTGTCTTCTTCATCAACAGTCATGATCTACTTCATGCAAACCATATGATTTAATTCGTCAAAAAGTCTCTTGTATGGTTCTCAGGAAATCATGAGTAATTGCATGGTCTTCATCAAAACACATGGTTCTCATGAAATAAGGAGGAATTGCATGGTCTTCATCCAAAAACCACATTCTTCGTTGATCATCCTCAGATGGATTATACCTCACATTCTTCATTGTTGTAAACAATGTATCACCTTTGACACATTTTCTTTGAACTTATGATCATTACAACAATCGTCTGAATTATCATTCCTCCACTTCATCAGAGTACTTATTGATATCCTTCATTTTGATCTTCCATTCCATCATTTCATTGGAGTACTTCTTGATCTCCTTCATTTTGATCATCATTGACAACTATTGACAACAAATACAACCTTATACACAAAGTGGTTCCAACATGATGTCAGCTATGTTATAACCAAGGAAGGTGGTTATGTTATAACCAAATAGGGGAGGTGAATATTTCTCCCTCTAATTCATTGGGTAAAGATTTATTTCTCATGAGATAGTCAAGACTAGAATGGCGAGTGAACTTGGTTCATTATGAGACTTTTTCCTCTATGATGTTATTGGGAGTGAACCTTGATTTCCATGATGGTTTAGGGAGATAACCCATTACACTATGAGGAACATGATACCACTGAGGATGGTGGTGAGTCCTTCCTAAGAGGTGTAGCCACCCATGTAGTGACTAGTTAACTTATGATAATGATCCTTGACTAATAGTGAAATGATTTTCTATGCCAATGTGTAATTAAAATATCTACAACTTTTACTAATGTTATATTCTCATTACTCATGTTGTTTTATTTACATACAATTTATGTATTATGGAATTTTAGTCTTTAATCCATGACTCAAGATTATGATCTTTTATATGCATGGTATGGTTTTCAAATTTTATTCGCATGTTCTCATACCCTTATGTTCATGTTATTATTACATATCTCTATTTTTACCCTTATTGTGCATTTGATATCACCCTTTCTTAAGTCTCCTTTCTCTAGGTTATAAAGAATTTTATTACATATGATATGTCTAATAAGGGTGATAGTTATGAATATCGTAGTGGGAGATGATATACATTACATATGGACCAATTTTTTGTGTTTCAAAATTTATAAATACACTAAATGATTATGGTCCCCATGCATGTATTTTTGTAATGTAATGAATATTCATAAAAATGATGTAATATCTTTGTATGATAAGCCTGGGTACCTATTGTTTCTATCATTTGATAGTTTTAGTTGGCCTTTTGAAATAAGGATAAGAAAACATTACCAAGATCCCTAGGGATATTTATATGTGTATGTTTAGGGATATGTATAAGGATAGTTCTAATAAGGAGTTAAAGTATAAGAAAATGTCTTGGAATTTTGGTAAAGGGTAGATCAAGTGGTTTACAAAGAAATACATCCCTATCTAGATACTAAAAATGGATGTGGTTATTTTACAGAGGTACCTAGGGGTAATAAATCCCAAACGTGTGCATTTATCTAGACTCAATCATCACCTAGTGCATGATAATAGGCCCTTCTACACACTTGTTTTGATACTCATGGGGGATATACTTTATAAATTCACAAACTCATTACACATCATCCTAAAGGATTTAAATATATTATGAATATGAATTACCTTGTATAAACCTAATGTGTCATGATTAAAAAGAATGTGTTATGATTTAGACATCCTATAAGTTATTTTCATGATTATTTGGTTTCTCATTATGATTATATTTTCTTACACTAGGATTTCTAGTTTTAGTCAATGGTAAAAATCAGAAGGAACTGGGTCAAAAATTAAGTTTATAGATGATTTTCTAATGATAATTCAAATGGGATAATGACTGGAGTGAATGATATTGTGATTATTCCTAATCAGTTATCCTAGAAGATGGTTGGCAATATACACCTTATAAAACTCTTGGATTCACCAAAAAAGATAAGGATAAATTTTTTTGAGAGTTTGGGTAATGTATACCATGAAGGAAAGAAGATTAAGTTTCCTATATGTTGAGAATGTGAGAAGAATCACTCTAGGGAATGTCTAAAAGGAATGTGATGTTGTTTTATATGTGGATAAGAGAATAGAGTAACAAATTCTTAGGGAAATGATAAGTTCAATTAATGTAATGGATGGTAATATTGGTCTCCCTAAGGTATTATGAATGGATAAATGATTCAAATATGTAAAGTATGAGAATTATTAAAATCAATGTTCTAGAGGAAAATAAAATGAAGAGAATAAGAAATGTGTTATGATTAATGGTTATACTCTTGATTATGAAGAGACCAGAAATTTCATATAAAAGTTATGGGTTATTATATAAGTTTTTTTTATTTTAAACATAATAATCATGATTAAATTGAAGATGATGAAAGAAAATATTCATATTTCATATTATAGGAAAGTGGTATTAAGGAATTAGATGATGAATCCTATTTAATGGTGTAAAAATGAAGTAGAGTGATTGAGGTGATTTTGTATAAGAATTCAAGAATTATTTTATATGAATCATAACATGTATAAGGATTATTCAGTATAATTTTTTCATTAAGGATATGAATAAATATGTTAAATAGTATTAATGACCTAGAAGTGTGATTTAACAGAAAAGTAATTTTTTATTGAAAACCCATGATTAAGAGAAGATAACCCTTAATATGTTCCTCAAGCTGGGAAAATGATTTTTAGCTTAGATAAAGAGATGATTGATGTGGATAAAGTAAATTGAATAGTATTTATGACCATAGATCTGACAAAATATTTATTGAAAAAGTGTTTTATGTTATCATTGATGGAGTATGCATTATTTTTTGATTTAAGGAATATATCCAATAATCTGTGTTTTATGTAAGGAATAGTCAGATAATTTTTGTCTTAAATAATTTTTTATTGTAATTAAGGTAATTATGGTGTTTCAAGAAAATAGATGATGAAGGTATTCACATGTAATGTATATGATTGTCAAGAGATACTTTATGATATAAGGGAGATTAATGTTAAGTTTCTTTTGATAAATTTATTAGACTTATTTATAAATTTTAAATATTGGATAGATTATAAGTTTAACCATTTATGTAATTGTTTAATTTGAACATTGCATGAGGCGTTAGAGATTAAAATATTACTTTACCATATAAATATATATCCAAATTGGATAACTAGTTCTAAATTTTTTAAAACTATCGGTAGAAGGAATGAATTATCATTCTATTATGAATCTTGTGAGTTGTTTTTTATTTAGGAGTAGAAAAATTCCATCTTTATTTCTTGTAGTAATATATGAAGTGTAAATTGATCTAATAACCGCCAAAGGATAAAATTTTTCTTATAATACAAATTAAAGCTAAAACCTGGCTATAACAGTCTATTTGAAATTATCAATCGTAATGGGATAATAGACTATTGATCGGAACTTCCACCAAACCTCTATTAGGATCACAATGTTTTCCATGCATCTCTCATGAGGATGTATCTACCTAATCCATCACATGTACCTAACTCTGAGTTCGTACCATTAGAGTATGATATTTTTAAAAGGATCAATTGGTTGAGATTCTGGATCATTCAGAGAAAGTGCTATGAAACAATACCACTCATCTAGTAAATTTTCTTTTGGGTGAAACTATCATATTGTGTAAGCTACATGTGAACTTAAGAATATAATGCATTATAATTATCTTTATTTTTTGTTACAAAAGTGATGAATTTTGAGGAAAAATTATTTTAAGGGGGGTAGAATGTCACATTCCATGATTTTATGAAAAAAATTCAAATAAATTTATTCTTTTATATATTTTTCATTACACACTACATCAATTTTAGATTTTATTACATGAAACACTACTTTTATCTAGTTTTATATGAAACACTGAGTTTAACTTCTATTACACACAAAACTATATTGATATGAAATGTGAATTACTATTGAGAAATTATTAATTAATATGATAGTTATCACATAGCCATTGGAGTAGAGGGTATGGATACTATTAACAAAATTATGAAAATATATGGTTTACATGTGTATATATAATTAAATATTTAGTGACCAATTAATTAAAAATGAAAATAAAAACTATTTGAAATTAAAGGAAATCTTTTTCTGAAAAAAAAATTATACAAAAAACATATTTTACATCAATAAATTAAAAAACCTCTGGTTAATTATTTTAATGAAATTTATATATTATATATTCAATCAATAATTTAATAATCATCTAATGTTTTTTTATGACAAGAGATAAGAATAAATCAAATTTAACGCTTAAAAATAATATTTTTCAAAAAATTAGTTCTATCATATTTTTTGGTACTTATTTAAAAAATATTTTTTGAAAAGATTAGAAAATTTATTTGAAAATATAATAATACCTTTTTAAATCACAATATAAAAATTATCTTAGGGTGAATTTTTGAGAAATTTCTGACAAGATTAATTTTTTGATAAATATTGAAAAATAATGAATTTTAATTGAAAACATTCTTTTAATTTAAATTATTTATAAAGTTAAATTATATTTTAAATTTTTATTAAATTTTAATTAGTTCAATTAAATATCCATTAACCAAATTTAGGCTACTTTATTCAATTTCACAATGAAATTTGATATAAAAACTTTGTAAACTTTTGAACATTTTCTCTTTGAAAACGTGCTTTCTCATCATGTCTACAGGATTAAATTTAAATTAAATTTTATAGATTCTATGATATTAATTTCAAAATTTGATTCCATATTTGGAATAATAAAAATTTATATTATCTAAATATTTAAACTTAATTTTTTTCTGAATTGAATAGTGAAAATAATAAAAATTAATTACCATGGTTAAGTTAAAATTAGGTTAACTGGGAGTTAAACTAAAAAGATAAGAGTTAATATGACCAATTTTTTTATAAAATATATTTTATGGCCATATTGAGACACAATAATGTCTATTGATAGATAATAATCCATTATCGATCTTTTGGAATGATAAAAATGTGGGTACACCTTTTTCTTTTCAAAACATTACAAGTGTGCCACTCATCACACTTATAAAATGCCACCCCATGTCCTCTCTTCTTCACAAATTGAAACCATTTTTATAAAACTACCTACAAATATCACTTCCCTACTTTCTTAATACCATCATAAAAGTATTATTTTTTGTCTAAATTTATCCTATGAAGGATTTTGGTGCAAACCTAAAGAGGATACCTAAAGAAGAGGGAACATTTTTCAATGAGTGTTTTTATTTTATTTATTCCTCCACCTACTTAAATTAATATTAAACCATTATGATATAATTAACTAATTATATTCAATAAAACGATATGTTTTTTATGTAAATTTAATTACCTAAAAACATTTTCAATTACATCAAATGGGTTTTGAAATCATTATCTGTGTGTTCGGCGGACTACCACCTAAAAAACCGATGTCATTAATTTTTCCATTACCACCTATCATGATTGGGTATGATGATAGATATAAAGTACATATATTATATTTATAATATAATTATACCTAATTAATAATTATATCATATATATACCTTTTCTTTCTTTTTATTTGGTAGGGGATGTGATTTGTCCATGTTGTACATTGAAGGTAATAAGGATGTTTATGATGAACATATGTGATATATATGACATAAAAATGAGTCTATAATGATAAAATATCATTTACATTTCTTTCTTTCAAACTGATAACAAAATGGAAACAATGTTATCGCATACATACAACTTTCTGTCTCCATAAACGGTGTACTTCATTTTCTATCACTAAATTTTATTGTTTACTATAAATAAATATATAATGAATATATATGATATATATATATCATGGTTAAAATTATGGATATGGTGAAAAAATAATCAAATTAAGAGTACCAAAAATAAGTAATCAAAACACAAATTAAAAACCCAAGAGATTATTACTCGAAGTATAACATTAACATTAAATTGTTAATAAACGGGTAATAAAATATCATAATAAAATAATATTTGGTATTAAATATCTAAATATTTTTTTGATATATGTATAATAAAATTATATTCAGTATACATGATTTTTTAACATATACGAAGGAATTAAATACTTAAGATAAGGGATTTTCTTCTCACTTTTTACATATGTGAGACACATGTCATATTGACCACATATTTCTTTTGTATGGGGTATATAATTACCATGGATTTATTTAGTTATTATTTTAATTAAAATTATGGATATTTAAATATCAATTTTATGATCTCTATGTCCTAGGGTATAAGGTTAAAATGTTACCTACGTAGTAAGATATTTTTTTCTCAATTTTACCTCTTTGTGACATATGGTTATGTTATGCACCTATATTTTTTATGATGTGAATATACAACCACTTTGACATTTAATATCATGAATTTATTTATAAAAATGATATTTTATATTTCTTTTAATGATATTCCTTAATGGGGATTACATTTTAAAGTTACCAAAGTGGTAAATATTTTATGTTACAATCTCAATATTTATCAGGGTTGTTTATAAATTTGTTTACAATGATCATATCTCATGATCCATCACTCAAGAAACTCATAAAATTTATTATACTTTGGTTATTTCATGGGAATTGATTTTTCCATTATTTTTCTACTTTTCATGTACTTAAGAGCTGAAAAAGAATGTTTTTATTAAAAAAAATCTTTTTGGTTAAAAAAATTGTCTTATAAACCCGTCTTTTCTAAAAATATTTTTAAAAATATTTTTATCATATTTCAAATTATTTATTAAATTCATTTTAACCCACGTTTTATTTTTCTTTAAATCAAATGAAATATTCGTGTCATTTTCTAAAAAATGGTAATTTGGATTTTATAGAAATTGTGAAAGGATTTTTTTTAACATGTATGACATGAACAAAAAATTTTATCGTCATGATCATTAATTTCTATGAATTTTAATTTATAAATTTTCATTTTTATTTTCAAATAAAAATATTTTCAGACTATTTTATGTTTTAAAATAGTGTTTTTCAAAGTGAAAAGGATATTTTTCTCAAGAAATGTCCCAAGTAATATTTCAAAATTATTTTCCATTTAAGATGACATCCTTTGATGTTAGTTATGATTTACTAGGGATATGATCTAAGGATACCGTTATTAATTTTTCTATTAATGGTTAATTTTTATAATGAAAAGATGTATAGGAAATCCATTTATCTTTTAGAGGTTATATCATGATACAATATTATGAAATATTCTTGTTTCCCATGGGTTTTTCATTGATAAAATGGTGAAATGATTATGAAACCTGTTTCTTTTAAATAGGTTATTTTTTGATGAACTGCTTATGAAACCCATTTCAATTCATTTATTTTTATATTATAAATGTTTTATGATCTTGTGGAACACATATGTATGATTTTCATTATGTGACAGTGGTTACATTATAACCAAGGACAATGGTTATGTTATAAAAAATTATTGGGACCTATATCTCCCTACAATGCATTAGATAAATAATTATATCTCATTAGATAGATACTATTAGAATGGGGAGTGAACTTAGTTTATCAATGGACTTTGTTAGCTACGATGGTTTTGGGATTGAACCTTGAATACCATTATAGTTTTGGGAGTTAACCCATTCCACTATAAGGAAAGGTATGCCACTGGGATAGTGGTGTGTACCACTTAAGAGGTGTATCCACCCATGGAGTTCCCTGATATGTTTTGTAAATGATCTCTGACTACTAGAGAAAATTATTTTCCATGCTTATGTTCATGCCAAAAATCATCGTAGAAAACAAAGGACTTTTTTTACCTCCCTATAATGCATTAGATAAATAATTATATCTCATTAGATATATATGATTGGAATGGGGAGTGAACTTAGTTTAGCAATGGAATTTGTTAGCTACGATGGTTTTGGGAGTGAACCTTGACTACCATTATGGTTTGGGGAGTGAACCCATTTCACTATGATGAATGGGTTTAAACATATCCCTAAAACTAATATCCCTATACAGTTGGCCCATTTGGGTTTACATGTTATCAATGTTATATTATTGTGGGTCTAATTTTATGATTGGATACCTAATAAAAATCTTTGAATTAATATAAAAATTTAAACTCTTTTTCATGTATTGAAACTAATTTCTAGGATAATTTAAATACTCTATATAAATTAAAGTTTTTTTAAGCATCCATTGGTATCCCAAAGATATGTTTCACTGATTCTTGTAACCAGAATTATAATGATTCAAAAATGGGTTTAAAGATAACTGAATTTATGAAGGGTTTTTTGATCACTCAATACCAGGTTGTTTGATAACCCATTGGTCCACTTAATTTTTAATATCATAATATATAGGCTTTGGAGATAACTGAATAAATAAAGGGTTATTTTAAACTATATTTAGTTTGAAATCCTTAATTTTATGCCTCTCTTCATTCTGATTTCTATGTCAATGTGGAACTAATTTTTTTTCATTTATGACTTTATCACTTTGAATTTACAGATTTTCTATTTCAACCTTGTTTTTCCTTTTAAGGGAAAAAAATTCTACTTACTTTATCGATAAAAACATTCTTTATATTTTAGAAGATCGGGTGCGTGTAAAATATTAATTTCAAAAAATATTATAAAAAACACAAAAATAAAAAATGGAATATATTTAAAAATATATATATTTTTAAATTTTCATGTTTTATTTATTTTTTAGAATGTTTTTTATCATTAATTTTTAAAATTAATCACACATGTCTTCCATAGAAATGGTGAAAAAAACTTGATAGGTGAGTCATTTAAATGGTATTAAATTTATATGTTTATAATGCCTAATTACTTCAAGAATTGTGGTAAGTAGTGATGAAATATAAGGGAATCCTAAGGTGTGAGACTAAACACATTCAAAAAAAAATAAGGAAAAAAATAATAAAAATATAATTAAAATGTAATTTTTGATAAATTGAAGTGTGAAATGTGTGGAAAAAGCAGTGTTAAAGGTAAAAATGTAGTGGTAACTTGAGTAGGTGGGAGGAATTATGAACAATAGATGGAATTATAGAAATTGGACCGAAAATAATTGACAGAAAATAAAACTTCTCATTAAATAGAATTAATTATGAATGTGTTGATGATTTTTGAAAATATAATTGAAACACATAAATGTAATTAGATGATAAACCTTTCCATATATCTCTCATATGAATAATTATTTTTTATATAACTAAATATGAAGATTATTATTCATGGAGAAAATTTGAACTAATTTCTTTTCTATTTATGGGTTTTGTTATTAGTTTCAATATAAAGAGAAACCTATACTATACACATGTTAGTTCTTGGAGTAGAGAAAAAAATATGCACATAAATTGGTGAACATGGTAACTCTAGAAAAAATATCGACAAACCTATATGATAAACTAATGTAAGAAAAGGTAAAAAAATATTTCAATTTATCTAATCCAATTTCCATAAACAACTAAGTTACACATGGAAGATTATTTAAAATAATTATTTTCAATATAGATGTCATGATAAAGTAAATTGGAAATAATAAAATATGATAAGAATATTATCTGACGAGACTCTATATTACATCGAACATGAACTCCTTCAAACACTACTTCGAGTTTATACTATACTCTAGAATAACTCCCATTAATCATGTTTTTCCCATTATGTACTCTTAATATAGGATGCGTGTCTTCATTGTCACATTTTTTAGTCTTGAATCAACCACCTCCAAAAAAATATTTCTCCAGCTATAAACCTTAAGCTCACAGTTAGCTACTCCAAACAGATTTCCCCAATCAATACATGAAACACCTTTTTTGTTCACTTCCTTCCTCATGGGTGACTCCAAAAAACCACCCCAACTAATTTTTTCCCTCATTTAAAACTTTTAATAGATATATTTGCGATGAACTTGAATGAGTTCCTATCTTAGTTCCTTCTTCACCGATTTCACATGATTTTCTCCATAAGCTTCCTCAACACACTTCATAATCAATATCATCTCAAATCACTCCTTGTATTATATTTTATTTAATAATTTTAGGGATCCACATTTCTAAACTGGACAATATTAAATACTAAGTGAAAATTATCAATTGAAAATATTATTAAAATAATAGAATTTTAGATTAATGAATGTCCTGTGAAATTTATATTAAAAATGACCACATTGGATAATGAAATAATTGGATCTTAAGACCCAAAAAATCTATTTCCAATGAAATATGAATTAAAAATCAGGAATATTTTTCTATTAAAATATATATAAAATAAAATTGAAGAACAACTAATCTGTTAAGCATAAAAATTAACCAATTCAATAAATATATCCTATGAATTGCAATCCTCATCTCGTTTTAACAAATATTAAAAAATTATAATTTAAAATATACCATGTCATTAAAGACACAATAAATCCTTATAAAAATGTAATAAATATAATCATAATAGGACACAGAATCCTCTTAAACTATCCGACTCAAGCCTCAGAATCCAAAATGAGTTCACACCTTTCCTAGTAAAAAATATTCATTTCAGACTCATCCATGACGTCCAAATTTCAATATAATACTCCATTAAAAATATATCACTAAATGAACATGCATACATAATTAATATTTAATTGATTAAATGTAGAATAGTTTTTGAAAATACGACTGAATCGAAACTCCAACAAACCCTAACACTAGGGAAAACATCCAATTCTAATACCAATATAAAAACCAAAAAATTATTCCAACATCATATAAATGAAATTAATATTTTCCTTATTACAAACCCATGAAAAAAATTAGTTATCCCTTGATTTTATCAATGTATGATGACCCATGTTGTCACAATCTTCTCACATAATGCTTCTTTACCCTGAGAAGCCTTGATTTTTCAAAAAACTATCAAGATTTCAATATTATTTTTCTATAAAAACCCAAAATCCATTGAACACCACATCTGTATTCCAAATCTAGAACTATCCAAAAAACCATATATATCTGGATAATATCTATGCACTGAAATTTGATTCCACCTAACCGTTCATTGATTGGTCTCAAAACACCCATGGCTCTTGAAACACAAGGGTCGTCTATTGGTGACTTTTGAGATAGTCCCATCTATAAGAAAAGTCTTATCCACATATCTTTATCAACACACCATCCTCCATATCTCATGCTCTATCCACTACCGAGCATATTGAATAGACCTGACCGGCCTGCTCATACATGAGTTCGAACCTCAAACACTAACCACCAATCATTCCGATTTCACTAGTATCATCAACCCATTTTCTCTACCACTCACTTAGAATAATGAATATGGCATCCAATGGCCTATGTTGTTCTCCCCACCAAATATATTCCATTACACCACCCCTTGAGAACCGACCTTAATAATTCCCCCATAGTTACACAATCGATATATAAACCAGCCAAAACATCACACACTAACCATGAACATTACCTCATGCACCAAACTACAGAAAATTACCCAAAAACAATGATCACATAACCCTGATCAATGTGGCCACACAACTAGAATCATGATCACATCATTCACATCGTATCCAACCTAGGATAACGCACCTAAAATACTAACCATGATCCTATTATATTCTAGTTCCAGTAAGTTGGATCTCCCTCATCACTCCTTTATAAAAATTAGGTGCCACACAAACAATACAAATCTAACCACATGACCACCCATCACCCTAGTATCATTCTAAAACATTGACTATCTAAGAATGATCCCACTATACAAACAGAAGTGAAAATGAAAAAAAATAGGGTGAAGAATCCAACTATACATTCCCTACCAACAAATATAAAAAACAAGAGCACTATTATCAATCCACCCTTCAATATTAGTGAATAATAATATTTAACCATGGAAATTATCATGGAAACCACAACCTCGTAATAAATAGATCTTGATCAAAACACATTTGAAGATTATTATCCCTCATCGACCTACCATTGGGGAATCCAATTACCACACTAACCTATTATGGTCTCCATACATATCTCGGTGAAGGGACTACATTTACATCACTAAATAACATCTCTTTATAAAATCCACATGGACAATCATCAAGAGAAAAATACATGTTGTTCAGTTGAGTAGAATTACACCAAGAATCTATATGGGAAAACACCATATAGGTTCCTGTGGAAACTTTAGGCAACTAAACCTCTATCATCAGTGAAATAAAAAACAAACAAGTGTGTGTCACATGAATCCTATGTGCATAGAATAAAGCATGTACACGGGCCTCTTTCTAGTAGTCAAAGATAAAAAAACCCATAATCCAAAAATCTAAAACTCAAGTTTATCACCAGAGGTAAAATCACATAACCATAAAAGTGGAAACTAAGAATATAAACCCCATCACCCTTGGTAACCAAGACATTCCATAAAAAAAGTTCTTCATGATTCATTAGTTCAAGGTCCATCACATGTTATAACACATTCTTAGAAAACCTTTCTATCATTCCCAAAATAATAATACAAGAGAGACGATTCAAATACCATTTTTTAATGAACTTTCTTGGGTTCACCTAACACGTCACCCGATTCAGATCTACACAAGGCCTCAAGTGCGTCAACTTGTATTCCAGAGGCTAAAAACTATCAGTGAGGGTCTAAAGAAATATATAGGGGATAGTATACTCTCATATCATATTTTAATAATAGAAAAAAATAGCTATACACATACACAGCCTTGAATAACATAGTACACATGAATAAAATATGGCCATACTATAATAAATGAAAAACACCATATAGACTCATGGTCATGCTAATAAACAAAAATTGGATGCTTGACGAGAAAACGAAATATAAAAATAGATAAATAAAATGAAATTCACAGGGCTATACTACGATACCTGATCCATACCTCACCCCAAATCTCTATAAACATTCATGTTTCTCCAACCCGGTCTTCAGACACCACATGAGTATCTCATGTCGATCATGCAATACTAGGCACCATCCCTATCTACCAAACATCTTTTTCCTAGCATGAAAGAAGACATAAGGTTATGAACGTGCACCAATGTTCCAATATAGAGGGTATGAAATAAATATCAGTAGTTCCTCCACAACAGTGATACATAACATCAATAATCATAACAATTTCATGTACGCATGATATTCCCAAAATGGTCAAATAAAAAATGGAATAAAAAATAAAAAATATAAATAAAAAACTATCAATCATTGGGTTTTAATAATCCATCATAGATTAACAAAAACTATTTTTTTAGTAATGGAAATCGTTGAATGCCTATCTCACCATGCCATAACACATCTAGCATGCTCACTACAACATGAGGAAGCTCCCAAACATCTAAAATTCCAACAAGCATGAATTTCAGACTATATGATATCTCCCTATGCATCTAAGAAATGAATCTCACTATTAATAAATTCTAGGACTCTAATATAAAGATTATAGATATAGATAGGAACTCTAGTATAACACTAAAGAATATTCTTAATGACTTTGTAGTTCTACATGATGGGTCAGGCCCAATAATCCATCATGCCAGTGAAACACTATCTGAATGAGTAACTCTCCACCAGCTAGACCCATGTCCTAACCTAGGTATGTACATAACCAACTATCTGATTACCTCATAACCTCATGAGTTGTAATAACCTATTTAGATAAAATCATAAACTAATGGGTTTCACTCATCCATATCTTCTATTATCTCTCCGAGAACTGCCTAGCGACAACCAACCAATAGAGGAAGAATCCCAAAAAACATAAGGTCCAAAACATCAACCAATAATCATCCATATAATTTATCTCACCTAAAACACCATAAAAATAATAATTCTCTATTATACAAGAAACAAGGAAAAATGATAAGGGTAGGCCAACACCTAAAACTATCATCATCAACATCAAAACCTACACACCTAACCACTCGGGATCAACATAACATGAGGTATCCCCATTGGGTCCAAAAAAACAAGGTCCACACTCAATGATTTTCTAATTAAAAATAAAACATAGGATACCCTATAGGTGGATCTTCTCTTACATATTATAAGTTGGGAGAAACTCATCACAAGAAACCTTAGTCGGCCTCTCTAACACATAACACATAATCAATAAACACTATGCCTACATGGGAATCATATAGGGTCCCTTAGACCCATATCAACATCTTATCAATTACACTAGGTTGTACCTGATACCCCAGGGTATAATACGATCCCAAAGACTCCAACAAAACTAATATCTCAAGAAACTAGTCCAAAACATATACCCAAAAAATCTCAAAAAACATGGTCTAAAAAACATCAATGAAACATCCACACAAACTCACACTAAACTCCTTTAATTTCCCAAGAAAAGTCACTAATTGAACCTACCTTCTAGAAATACACCAAATAATATGAAACTAAACCCCTTGGCATCCTCAAGATAAGTATAACAAAAAGAACACAACCTTCACCCAATACTAACAGTATAACTCACTTCCCATGTAAGTATTTTAAACAAAAACCTCAAATAAGTCCTCTAGCTAAAACATGAACCACCACAAAACACCTCACTAGGGACTCTAACCACCACAAGGTTCTTACCATCACATACCACCTGAAAAAACACAATAAATATTATAATAATAATTCCAATTCTATATTTTGGGTGAAAAGATAATTGAAACACCAAAAAATGGGAAGTATGTGGCATGAACCTCATCAACATGGTGTGTACCCCCAATATACATCCTTGGTCATACACCTCATTAATACCTAGAATGTACTACCCAAGAACACAATGTAAAATTTACATGGGATACTTGAAAATGTATCCTAGATAGAATCCATATAAGTACCCTATATGGACACTAGTCATGTACCTCACATGGGGTCTGGTCATGTGCCCTATATGACCATGTGCCCCAACATAGGGTGTTTGGATGAGTATATGGCCACACCCCCAAGTTGTTCTACATGGAGAGTGCTGAACACACATGTCATTTATTACTAATCTTCCACTATGTTTCCAAAAAAGATTGCATTGTGTGTTTTTATGAACAACATGTTGTGTGACCAGGTTTCCTGAACAAAAAACACCTTACGATCACCCAAAACCCCATATTCTCCAAAAAAACACTTCATAAAGACTCTCATGGAAATCCTAAAAATTAATATAAGTATTTAAAAATTCAAAACTATGAATATATGGGTATAAATGGGAAAAAATTAAAAACACTTCCTTGGGGTGAAAAACACCACTTCTTCAAGCTCGGATCATCACCATGTATCCATTGCATCCCGCTCTAGGACCACATATGAAGTATTATAACGATTTGATCCCCATACCTCTTCTATATTGAAATAATAGGAAAAAATGGATATCCCCTTCACATGGAGTACGAAAAAATACATAGGGGTACCAATAAAATAAAATAATAAAAAATAAAATTAAGAGAAAAATAAATTGACTAATTAAACAACCAGACCCGAGCCCTAGAACATAAAGCAATTTTACACATCACTAAGGAATATTCTTCCATTATGAACTCACTAATAAAGTATTAATTTCAATATGATACACTCTTTAAAATATACCATTGAACACACTTAAAAAATAATTAATATTTAATTGATGAACTATTAAATACTGTATCAAAATATAACCTTATTGAAACTCTATCAAAGTCCAAACAATACCCAAAAACCATATTAGGGGACCAATAGAGTGGTAAAAAAATTATTTTGAGGTCATCTGATAGAGTAAAGTTCCATTTTTACAATTATTAGCAGTCGAAAAAAATAAAATATCCCATAATATTCTCAAATCATGATGACACGTGCCATCACATAATCCAAATTTCATTCATCACAACATCATTCATCAAATTATAGTCAGTATATGATGAGGAAATGTAGTGTGAAAATAGAATTAGCATGATATATCTAGGGGTAGAGTAACCATTTGATGTTAAAATTATGTGATGGAATTATAAGGATGCACTGAGGGACTGGATGTTTAGTAATACATAAGGGTTACATAGGTTGGACTATATATGAGTCATTCATGCTTTATTAACCGATATTTTAGGGGAGAAGGTAGTGAATTTTTAACAAATGATACTTGGTATTAAATTAGTGGGCCCTTAGTGTTAGGTATTATGATTCAATGAGATCAAGAAGAGATCAAGAAGATATGTAAAGCTTGTGTATATTATTTTTACTTAGTAATATTTTTTTAATGTCTTATATCTTCTATTTATAATGAAATGATAGTTTTAGTGTTTCTCTCACACACATAGGAATAATAATCCAAATCATGTTATATCTTTTGTTCTATCCTTATTTTTTTACTTCTATTTATTTTATATTTGTTTCCTTGAATGTATGTGAGTTTTATTATGTTGTCCAATGATGACATTGCATAGTGATTAGGGTGTTAGGTCTATCTACATCATCTAAACTCAGTTAAGGAATGGTAAACTTCTAAAGGTACCTTTTCCCCTACAGAGTATCTAGTGTGTTAATTTCTGGTGAATTAAGGATTATTCTTCTGGTGGATTTATAGTAAGTACAGTTGTACGTAATGGGATTTTTATTCTAGAAAAGGGTTATCAAAGAACCACAATTCAAGAAAGTATGTTTCTCTTTTTTTCATGAAAATATTTCAATTTTTATGGGATTTCACTATCATCAAAATATATGGTATCAAATAATAGAAATGTAAATTTTGAAAGGTTTGGTGGATTTTTTTAGAAGATGTATATTGAATATCATCACATTAAAGAGGACCTTGATTATACACTTATTGGTGTATGTTCAGAAAAAATGGAAAAGGTGTAATGGGAACATATAGATAGGAAAACATCGGTGGTACTGGCGATTTATTTAGAGAAGAATGTTTACATCAACATACTGGATAAGAAAACTATAGTGAAGGTAATGAATGCATTGGAAGACATGTACAAGAAAACTAAAGTGAAGAATTTTTTTTCATGATGTAGGGGTTGTTCATCCTAAGGTTATCAGAAGGAATTTCAGTGGAAGATAATGTTAATAAAGTCAATATGAATCGTGGGTAGCTTGAATCAATTAATTTATATTTCACAGATGATGTATGAGTACTACTTATGTTATCTTCACTTTCAGAGATTTGAGATACAATAGTGAATGTTTTTATAATTCCAATGTAATGATATATTTAGTGTTTTAGGATATGTGAATCCTAATCCTAAATGGAGATACCAAGTGGATATAAGTCAAAATACCATCTGTAGATGATATTATTTTCAATAAATGATTACCTTCACTGAAATTAAAGTAAATAAATAGGAAAAAACTATTGAAAGATAATACATGAGAGAATATCTAAGACAAGTTGGTTAGTCATGGTCCCACCTAATAGAAATTTGGGAAGAAATTCCACATCAAGAAAGAATGTAAGATTCAAAATGAAATCTTTGAATTAATTTCAACTTCTGGAAGATTGAATTTCATTGGTTCTATGAAATGTGGGAGCGATATATTGTTCAACATGAATATTCTAGTGGATCCATGGGTGATTTACTTGGGTGCATCAATTAATTAAATTAGATAGGAAAGATTCATGTAGTGTTATTTATTAGGAAAATTTGGAAAATTATATTAGGTACATGATGAAACTCTAGAGATAGTTGTAAAATGAATTAATGTGAGTATTTGAGTGAAGAATGGTGGAGTATTAAAGATGAAAGAAGTTAGTCATATTTTGGATGAACTTAATCTCAATTGAAAAACTAAATGATGCAATGTATGGAACTACCTTTTCAAATGTTGAATTGCATGTTACATAGAGTTAAATGGTGGTTACAAAAGGAATAAATAATGTGATTTTTTAGTTATCTAGAAGATTAGATTCAATTGTACTGGTTAAATGTTTATTAATGAAAAATATTTAGGTTTTTCATTGAAACCATGATTATCATAGTGATAATAACATGGAAGTTCTTGCTACCAAAGGAATATTGAATCCTGATCACATGGACATTAGAATATAAGAAAGTTATGTGTTGGAGAAATAGAGAAGTTTTTTCTTATGTTTAGATGGATGTAAGCCCATGTCTTAGAAGTTAGAGCTTGTTCACTTGTAAATTTTGGGGAATTTCCATATTCATTCCCTTAGATGTACACTTTACTTTGTAAATTTATTTATGATGATAAAATGAATGTTTGAGATTAATTTTTTAAGCATAAGTCTAATGTATTTCAAGATTTCATTCAATAGAAATACATCATGTAAATGTACTATGGTTGGAAGTTAAAATTCCTAAATTCTGATAATAGTAGTGAGTACATTGAATAAAAATTACAAATTTTCTCCTTGAATAAATGTATAATGAATGAGAATATAGTGCCTATAATTTTATAGAAAAATTCAGTGGATGAATGAATGAATTGGATTCATATTGATAAGGGTATAATTATGAGGTTTCACTTAAGAATTATTAAGGTAATTTGAGCATAAGAACTTAACATAGAGAAATATCTTGTCAACAGAAGTCCAACATCATTAGCGGGGAAGGAATTTAATAGGATTTATGGTCCATTAAAAGACCAAAAGTAAGCCCCTAAAAGAATTAAACAAGATAGAATACATTCTTATTGTTGTTGAGGACTAAGTAAGCTTTATGTTAAGTCCACAGTTTTTTATTTGTTATGATGATGAGAATATTGGTTACTAGTTGTGGGATGAATATAAGCGACAAGTCATCTGGAGATAATAAGTTCACTTCAATGCAGGGATTATATGAAATAAAAAAACATGGATGAAAAATAAGTTATTTATAAATCAAATATGTATTTCTAAGTTTATGTGAATAAAATCACTAAATTTTTATAAATTATGGGGAACTCATATGAAAGCACTAGAAGTCGAGAGATGATACCAATAGAATATGTGATTGAAATTTCAAGGGAAGATGAATCTAAAATGGGAGCACCTAAATTTATGTGTCCATAATTTACCCAAAAAGTCTAGGATCCGGTTAAAGCTGACCCAAAAAAATTATTAAAAAAAGATACAGAAGTCAAGCGTACAAGGGACTATTACAAAAACGAGAGTACATTACACCACACATGTCCGCCTCCACCAATGGAGCACAGTATCCTGGTGCTGTGAAGGACCACATAATATTCTTCTCCATTATTGATTTCTTTGACAGAGCATCTACAACTTGGTTAGCTTCCCTATAGGCATGTGAGATTACCAGATTGAGCTCAGTGACCTTGTTGAGACACACAATCCAGTGAGGTAGAATTCTCCATGGCACATCTCGTGTTCTTTTTTTCAAGGATTGAATTGTAGTTTGAGAATATGCAAATCAAATAATTTGTTATTCATCCCGCTAGTTTTCACCATAGATGTTGCATACACTTCCCTATTCAAGGCAAGCATTCTGGTCTGTGCAGAAATCTACTTATTCTCAAATAGGATGGCATTGCATGCATGTCAAACAACCGCAAGAATTGCAGCACCAGCCACCAGCAGTAAGTTCTGAATTCTCTCACTCTACCCAGCACTAGACAACGCTAAAAGTTGCTCATGAACCTGCATGTGTGAGAACAATTTCATCCCAAACAGAGAACCTACATAGGACCAAATCTTCTGCACATACGTTCACTCCACGAACAGATGTTGTGCATTTTCCTCTGCACACATACATAGATAACATGCTGAAGCAATCTGAATTCCAGCCTTCTTGAGTTGATCCTGGGTAAGAAGCCTGTTTTTAAAGAGTCTCCAAATTAGAATGAATCTGTATGGCTAAATAAAGGATACCTGAAAATCCTTGATCCAGTTCGGAAAGTGATTAGATCTCCCACATTCCATCATATAAAATTCCTTGGTGTTAAAACACCCATGCCTATTTGGTTTCCATACCAGAGTGTCATGATCCATGAATGTCTAAGTTTGAATTTCACATCCAATTTTAGGGGGAAGTATTCTTTAAAATCTTTTCCATTTTTTTCTGAAATTAGCAATGGGCATATTCCTTATTTCAGAGTGGTTTCTCATGAAATCATGCAGTGGCCTATCGAGCCAAGTGATATTCCAGCAGTTAAATTTGGAGTTCTCACACACCAGCCACTTCGTATCATTCATGATTTTATTAAAGTTGTGCCTTATCGATGCCCACACAGATGACCCAAAATAGTACTTATACCCATTCATCGACCTTTACTTAAATATTTTGACCAGAAAGACATCAGAGGCATCATTGGAAATCCGAACCCATGTGAATTTCCCAATGAGACCATCATTAAAGATGCTTAGATCTTTGACTCCAAGGCCTCAAAGATCAACTGGTTTGATACACTCCTTCCAGGAAACAGTTACCAACTTCCTTTCATGGGCAGAACCAGTCCATAAGAAATTCCTTACCATGCACTGAATCTTTTTGATAAGGCCTCTAGGCCACCTATACAACGAGAAGGAATAAAAAACTTTTAAGTGATCACTGAGTTAACAAGACACACTCTCCCAGCTAGGGACATGGCCTTTCCTTTCTATCTAGGAAGTTGATGAACAATTACAAAATACATACCTTCCAGATAATTCCTTTTAACGTTCCCCCAAAATAGAGGAACACAAAGATATTGGAAAGGGAGAGTCCCTTTTTTGACTCCAAGACTTCAGATGATCCTGTTTTTCTTGCCAACCATAATTTCATTACCAAAAAAATGGAGGATTTAATCCAACTAATCGCATGTCCAGCCACTTCTTCAAAATGTGAAAACAACACCTTGATAGAGGAAATTGTTTTCTTATAAGCTCGTCCATACAAAAGTATGTCATCAGCATAGAGTAAGTGTGAAGGTGAAAAGTCATTTTTCTCGGCACTAATTTGCTGATAAAAACCTAACAGAACAAGATCATTGATGCACCTACTCAAATAATCTTCAGTAATAGAAAATAATAATCCTGAAATCAGATTCCCTTTCCTCACACCTCTAGTGCATGGGAAGAATACTCTAGGTTCCCCATTAATAAGAATGGACATCCTTAATGAGCTTAGAATGGTACTAATCAACTTGATAAAAGCATTTGAGAACCCATACCTTTTGAGGACATCAAAAAGGAAACTCTATATTAGTGTGTCAAAAGCCTTATAAATGACAATTTTGAGAGCAAAGTTCCCATCTCTTACTTTCCTCCTCATCAAGTTAACACTCTCTGAGGCTGCAAAGAGACAAGTTTGAATATTTCTTCCAGGAACAAATCCAAACTAATTTTGAGTAATCATTCCACTAGCCAACGGTCCCATCCAGTTCATAATGATCTTACTAATCACCTTAGTAATTGTATTCCCGAGCGCAACAAGCCTGAAATCCTTAATATCAACTTCATTTTCCTTCTTGGGTATCAGTGCAATAAAGCATGAATTCATCCCATACGGCATATAGGAATATGTGAAGAATTACTTAATTGCTTGAGTGATATCATCCTACAAAACATCCCAGTAAAACATGAAGAATTTGTTAGTAAACCCATCTGGACCAGGAGCACTATCCATATTAAGGGATAATAAGGCTGTTTTAATTTCCTCCTTGAGAGGAGGAGTGGTAAGGGCTTGATTATTTTTATCCTCAATGAAAGAGCTAATGTTGTCCACCATATTCTGTGTGTTATCCTACCCATCATCAGAATATAAACCCATGATGTATTCCAAAACAGCCTGGGAAGTCTCATTTTCAGAGGTGTGAAGCTGACCATTAATGTTGATTGCCTTGTTTCCTGCTCAGGCCCTCTTTTCTTTGTGTAGACCGTGAAAGAATTTTGTGTTTTGATCTCCCTCCTTCAGCCATTTAACATTTAGTTGATTTTTTTCCAGCCTCTCTATGACCATTAATAAATTACCCAGCCTGTTATGGGCTTGGATTTCCTCCCTGGATGGAATATTTAGATGCTGATCCCTGATATGACAACATGCAAGAGACTCCTCAATAGCCTTAATGACACGATCAATCAGAGAGAATGAGTTTTTTCTCCACTCCTTGAGCAGAATCTTGGTATGCTTTAATTTTCCAGCTAACCTTTGCAATGGGCTACCAAGAACCTCAATGTTCCAAGATTCCAACACAGTTTCCCTACACCCAGGAATTATAATCCAGCCATTGTTAAACCAAAAAGGGATAGGAAGAGACCTCCTCCATTGTGTTATAATTTCCACAATAATCAGGATGTGATCCGATTGTTGCTTGGAAAGTGTGAACCCTGAAATTCCATGGGCAACACTTTGATCATCCATTTTAACAAAACATCTGTCAAGATTGCTTTCTTTATTCCCCTTACAAGTGTACCTACTTCAGGTAAAATAATCTCCAACCACCGGGACCTCAACAAAATTTCATTGATCAATGCACAAAGAGAATTCCAAGGATGCATTTCGATGGAAGTTATCCCTAGTTTTTTCCTCCAGCCTCAAAACAGTATTAAAGTCACCAAGGATCACCAAATTTTGGTCGATATTCCCAGATATAACCCTTAGCTCATCCCATAAGTCCCTTATTCTAATATAGGAGTCAGAAGCATACACAAACGCAACAGAAATATCATAATTGTCAATGCTTTAAGAGATTAAAATGCTTTGAGACAACCCACTATATGATAGAATTTTGATCGTCTCATGCCTTAAAACCCATAGATGATCCATGTTAGAGTCATGATAGTTTTTTGAGATGAATTTATATCCAAGGGATCCCCACTTAAATCCGGTCCAGTTATCAAAAAGAAGTTTGGGTTCAGCAATGCCAATAATCATGGGTTTGTAGGTCAGAATAAAAATGTCTAAGGGCCTTAACCATTATGGAGTTCACTATCCCTTGACAGTTCCAGTAAAAATCATCATTTTTATAGAGTTTTTCCCTGTGTTTGGGGGCCTCTATTCAATGAAATTCTCACCTGACCCTTAACTTTCCTTCCTTTACCTTTCTTGTTTCCCTTTTCCAAGCTACTATTTTGTTCAGGTACCTTCGTCAGTAACTTCTCTTTAGTGTCCTCTACTAATATAGACACATCCTTCTCAAGTATCTGTATGTTTTCAGATTCATCAGCCCAAAACACACCAGTCAAGGGTGTGAACTGATTCTCTTCTTTCCCATAATCACTTTGATTTTCCGTGACAAATATCTTCCTGGCAGCCTTGGATACATCAACCTGTAGTAATCACCCCTTCTGATCACTGCAATGTTGTGTGAGTTTGCTTCCTGGAGCACTTGAATGCATCCCATGGGGATCAGGAACCAACATAGTAGGTAAGTGTATAGGATTGATGGCCATTATCTGACCAGGGGTGCTTGAGGCCTACTGATTTCCCATTCCAGTATCTGGACTGAGCTCCACAGAAGGCTCCAAGGGATTCTGTGCAGCCACAATGCTGGCATTTTCCCCATCCAGCAAGCCTACTGTAGGTTGCAGGACATCCGTAGAAACACATTGAGTATATGGTATAACAACATTTCCAGACACATCATCGGACTTGCAAGGCACATTAATGTCACCCAGAACCTGGTTTTTTTCAATGGGGATACATCCCTCTTGAGAAGTAGACAAATCAACCTGGTTTACACCAATAGTAAATGAAATACCTTCCCCATTTTCCATAGTTGCCTATTTTTCTGGATTAGAATCCATCTTTCCGTCATAAACTATGGTAGATATACCTAGAGGTGCATCTTCAGTACATTGATCAAGAGGCTCTTTACCTTTCCTCTTCCTACAAACAGTAGCATCATGTCCGTTAATATTAAAAAAGATGCATTCAATATCCCTTTTGCATTCAGATATTACATTTCCAAAGAGTTTACAACCGTTGCAGAATTTTGGTTTTCTTTCATAGAGAATATCAAGCTTAATGTTGTCATCCCTTATGGTGAGTATCTCCTCCTCCACCAGGGTGTTGGTCATATCAACCTCCACTAAAATTCTTTCATAATGACCAAACCATGGGTTGTCATTTTGTTTGTCCATCTTAATAGGATTTCCAACAAATGAAGCAATATCCCAGAGGATACGTGGGTGCCAATATAACCAGTTGAGATTAAAGATTCGAATCTAAATCTGGGTAAATGTATTTCTGACATTATCGAGATCAAAATTCCTATCCCATTCCTAGATTCTTAGAAATCCAGGCTTTTGTGGTAGTGTTACCATGCTCCAGGCATGCCGTTTACATTCATCAGATGGAAACACCACATGATAGTACCCACAGCCCCTAGCTGTCATTTACCAGTCATCAAATCCCCATACCTTAGTAATTATTATAGTTAGCTCATGAAATTTCTAGAGTTTATCTCCCTTGGAGACCATAAATCTTACAATTATATAGAATTTACAAAGCCTTACCCATTCTTCCACTACATCTTGGTTCGCCGATACATGTGCAATATGACTTTTTCGAATCACCCTCCTAGGCAAAGGTATGTCAAAATCAGAAAAGGATAATGAAGCAGCCGATTTCACAACCTACACAAAATTCTTTTGTGGAGAAACATACAAGTCATTCTCATTATTATTTAATTCAGATTTAGTACCAAATAAAATAACTCATTCTTCCCCATATGTTCATATTGATTCTGATCCTTCAAGGTGTCAATGAGATTCAGGGTTCCATCAGAATCAGTAGATTTAGGGTTCGCCTTTTCCACCTCCTGGTTCCCTTGTTCTACCATGTAGTGTTATTATATCTCGTCAATAATTTAGATCAAAGTAAAATAGTATAATAAAACCAACTAAGTTGAGGATATTAAATAGGTTTATAAAATATTTTAGAGGTTTGGTAATAACATTAACATTCATCTTATAATGAATGTTTGATAACCAAATAGCTTGGAATAGGTGGCCACACTTAATGATTCTAAATAGTGGAAGCCAGTTAGGGATGAAGAAATATATTCATTAAAGTTAAATGGAACATGGAGTCTTACTAAATTATTGGGTTTAAAAATTCAAGGAATAATAATTTGTTTTACCATTTGAATGTGTATGTTGATGGAAAGAAAAAATAAAAAGCATGTCTAATGGAAAATGGATTTCAATATAAAGAAGTTTTTTATTTCTTAGAAATATTCGCACCAATATTTTAGCATAAAACTATGTATATGGTTGTAGTCATAGTAACATAAAAACATATATATCTTGATTATATGTACTTTAATATATGGGTTTCCTTTTTGGTTAGTTGGAGGAATAAATTTAAATGAAGCCGAAAATAATATTCAAAGAAGATTAAAACCATAATTTGGTTTATAAAGTGAAGGAAAGACTCTGTTGTTTGAAGAAATATCCAAGGAAATGGAATTGTAAATTTAAATCATTTATGTCATAAGAATTTTTCAACAAGTTTATTATATATCGTTATTATTACTAGGAGTGGAGTGATGGAAACTCCATCATACAATTGTTTTTTGTTAATGGCATGCTTTTAATGGGTTTGTCAATTCAATGGATCCAAGGGTTGTATAGAATGTTATCAAGATTATCGAAGATGAAATATCTTAGACATGTCAATAAGAATTTTGGTATTAGGATTCAAAGAGATAGGTGAGATTGAAATTTGAATCTATCTTGAAAGGAATGTTTTTTTAATTTCATTGAATGATTGGATTTGATTTAATGTATGCCAGTTCTAAACACTCTTTATAGAAACATTATGTGGTCCAATTCATAAGAAACATTAATGGAAAATGGATAAAATTATATGTATAATGTATCATATGATTCAGTTGTTAGATTTTTGGTGTATGTGATGATTTTCACTTTGCTAGAAAATTTTTATGTACTAGGAGTTATAATTCATTTCATGTTTAATATAGGAAAGGTACTTTGGGAGGCTATAAATTGAATCATTATATATTTTAATGGATCAGAAGATATATCCATGTTATATGGGATGTTTGATTATTTTTTTATATATGTTGATGAAGATTTCACTAGTGATTCTGGCATTCAGAAGAGAAAAACAAGGTTTCTGTTTACCTTTGAAGGAATAGTGGCTAACTTGAAGTCACAACATTAAAAATTTTTTACTCTAATTACTATGGAAGTAGAATACATTTCCATAGTAGAAGATAGGAATGAAATGATATATTTAAATACTTTTTTGATGGATAGTTGAATGATCAATGAAGGAGGGTTTTTTTATGATATCCAAAGTGGAATCCAATTGGATAATAATATGGTGTTCCATGTAGGGTAAAAACATATTGACCTACATTATCATTTCATCATATTTTTTTAATGAAAACTGTTAAAGATTTAGAGGATATCTAGAATATAAAATATGAAATATATTCTTTTAAATGTTTTAACTAAAGAAAGTCTAGTTGCATTATGCCTCAGTGGGGCAAGGATGAATGGAGAAGGAAAATAAATAAGCATTTCTTGCTGTGGACGAAAAATTATTTTTTAAATAGTTGAAGAGGTTTAGAGGTTCCATGGAAAAACTATTCAAGTAGGATATTATTGGGAGTTTAGTACCATTTATATTGTTGGATGTTTTCTCACCGTAACTCCATTCACAAAAAATTAGTCAATATAATGTAAAGTGGTGTACTGTGTAGATATCAGCAACAAAATATCTCAGGGGCGAGTAAGGCCATTAGATATTCACATCATCCAATCAAGTTACAATGAGGAGATAAGGGACCATATATCTAGAAATATAGAAAGGTTACTAGATTTCTACTCTAACTGAGTCACCCATGCATTATTGATGGTATTTTAGGGTATAGGTATTCTAGGACGACCGAATGATGGTTATTATATAATTAATGGGACCTCAATTCTAGAATTGTGATTAAATTTGATCAATAATGGATCAAAGACAATATAAAATTGTACGTATATTACTTTTAATAATTAATATTTTTTTTCAATATCTTTTATCTTTTGACTATTAAAAAATATGGCATCACTGTTTCTCTTATTCATATAGGAATCATTGTCTAAATCATGTTATATCTTATATTATTTTTTACTTTATGTATTCCCATTGAATCTATTTAAATTTCCTTGATTTTATGTGTGTTTTATTGTATAGTTAATGGATGAATAGTTATGGCAATAATTTTGTGATATCTACATACCTATAGTACAGTAACGCCCGGACCCTAGTTACCCAGAGTCAGTACATTATTACATAACATTGGGATGATAAAAAATATCAAGTTTCAAAAGACAAATTAGTTTAGTAGCCTTGGAAATACTAGACACATTCATAAGTTTTACATTACATTATAAAATGAAAAATTGCAACAACATAGTCTCCATAGGACACACTCATATCCCTTAGACTATCCCTGCAGGTCAGTCATAATATACTTCTTCGCATCCTGGAAAAAATAAAACATAGAAAGGGGTGAGCTCAGATGTTCAGTAAGGATAAAAATATAGTGAAAACTTTCATAAATAAGCATAAACATTTAAGTCAATGTAAGAATAGAAAAAAAGCCTTTTAAACTTGAACTTCAGAATAATATGGAAAAGATAAAATCAAATAATTCCATTTACTTATTCACATGGATATTCTACTAGTTGAATAATCACATGCAATATCAATAGCCACTTTCATAATGATGGAAGGCATAATGTCAGACTTCATAACCCCGTAGTCAAGGCCTTGTGCCAAGACTAAAAATAAGATTTTGTCAAGGCCTTGTGCCAAGACACTATTTTTTCTCATAAGACTTACCGATGCATTGAGGAGCTATAGCGAGCTCCACCCGTCACTTACTATGTCCAATGAATTCTTCATATTAAAAGGTTGAAACATAACATAAACATTTGTATTAAAACTAGCATACAAAATGTAAATACTTTAACCATAAACCATGAATGGTGTAAAAATAACACATCCATGGTCAAACATATCAAAAAACCTTCAATACAATACGGATGTTTTGTATCATAATAAATCAATTTCAAATAATCTTAAAATTCCTCAAAGGATATTGACATAGATGAAATCAAAACTTTTATTTAGAGAAATATCTCTTTCTATTTTGAAATTATTTAAAAGTAATATAATTATAAAAGAAAAAAATTATTTTGAAAAAAAAATTATAATATTTTAAAGGGATCTTCGACTATGTTATAATGGCAGAAAATAGCCGCACCCTCCATATAAGTTAAAAAAACATTCTCACCTTAATTTTGTTGAAAAGGTCATAAAGTACCTTATTTGGAAAAATATGGAAATATTCCTTTCAAACCATTTTATAAAAAGTCAAACAAGGGTATAAATGAATTTAAACTATAGTCTAGTAAATAGTACAAATGTTTTGGAATACATTTTTAAGAAACATGGATATGGATGATAAAGAGGTCCCACTAGATACTTACGTAAAAACAACCTCGGATAATAAAGAGATTGTGAAATTAACCCTTACCTGGTACTTTTACTTGGTTGAGGGTAGGTTAACCTCCTATATAATGGTTAAATAATGGTTATTAAATAATACAATAACCATATACATTAATATGATATCATATATGATCTTTTAATATTGAGTTGTTAATGATATTTTAGTAGTATCATAATTTCAGGTGATAACTGATTCATTTTCCTTTATATTCTTAGTTACATAAGCCATTATTGTTGTGGATAGGGTGTATTTGATTCATATACATAATTATATTAAGTTATTTAAATATTATTTGTAATCATCACATGAAAATTATCCTTGAATGATTACGATGGAGAATGAATCTCATCGCGTTCGTGGAGACGGTAATCCGTACGTATACACAAGAGAAAATATCATTAATTATTAATTAAAATCATAAGTAAATGGATGTTATATCATATATAAATAATCATTAACATGTTATATATATTATTTAAATCAATTATACATCATTATTATACCCATTCAAATAATAAGGTATTGAATAACAACTACACCATGTTGTGGAGACGGTAAGCCGTACGTACGCACGTATGGTGACATGTTATTAATAGGATGGATAACATAATGAATATGGTTGTACCATTTTTATAATAAAATCATAGTATATATAATATACTGGGGTTATTATTTTATAATGGAAACAAAAAATAAAGAGGGAGTGGAAGAAGAAAATAACTTGAATGATGTGATGAGATATTTACCTCTTCTTCGGGTTCTTCCTTTTGATTTGATAAAAAGGGATCCTTAGGTTGGCTTTATGATCAAACTAAGGCCTATAGAATTAAGGGATGATATTTGGGAGGATATTTGGGTAGGGTTTGGCCAAGACAAATGGATTTGAAGTTTTGAATTTGAGATAAGGGAGAGTGCCCTTCTATAAGAGGGGTGAGGGGCAGCTTAGGAAAATATTGAAATATTATTATATAATAAAATCATTTACGGTTTATAATGGATCCAAATTGATTTATTTTGAATATAAGGTGGGTATGGGTCAAACTAATCTCAAAAAATAGGTTTTAGAAAAGTTTAGGTTACCATTTTAACCTTATCCTTTAGATTTAACTCTTAGTTAAATAATTTGACATTTACCATGCCTCTTTATATTTTTATATTATATGGTTAATAAACCTACTATAACAAGACAATTAAACCCCAATTGGTTCTTTATTAATATATATAATCTTATATAATTCATTTTTCCTAGCCTTATATTTTTAGGAATACTATATCAATTAATAATATAATATTTGTTTTAAAAACTCTTCTATGTCAATTTCGACATTATTTAATAAATGATTTTTAAAGTCCTAAAAACTTTATTAATTCCAAATAAATTCATATCTTAAATAATAACATGTCATATTAACTTATAAAATTAGTTTAATTCATCAAAAGTCTCAAATTATATTTATTTGGATATTTATAATATTAATTATTTTAATATTTCATTATTAGGGTAGTTACTGCATCATCATTGTGTCAGAAATAAATTAGATTATTTAATGTCTAAAATTTATAAATAAATTATAATTATGTAGGAAATCTCTTTGTCTTTCTAATTAATATTTATAGTCTAATTTATCTTATGTATAACCATATATTAAATATGGTTTAGTTATTAAAATTTGATTTTAACTCTTTTAACTCTTCTTTAAATAAAATAATAATAAATGTCCTAATCTAATACAAGTGGATCTAAAGGATAATATTTTATTCCTAAGGTTTATTTGGTCGAATTACACATATCCAATAGAATTAGGACATGTGTTAGGGTAATAATAATAATATCATTTTTACCTTTAATTACCCTATTTACTTTTAACCGTGGTAAATAAAAGTCAAAAGTTATTATTCACCAAAAATTATTTTTAACTTACTGAACCACATTTTATTTACTGATATAAAATGTGTCTCTTAGATTTTTGAAATTCAATTCACTGAAGCGGTGAAATTAAGTTCTATACAAATTTGTAAATGCTTCTAGGAGATGGGTAAAAGACGGTAAAAGTTCAATAAAATTTTTATATATCTAAAATTATTATAATATGACTCCAATTAATTACATTGAACTTATATAGGTATTATGTATCTATTTTTACTTAAAATAAATATAAATAAAATAAATAATTATTTAAATAAAAAGTCAGTTTTGAACAATAACCCAGTGTTTTTCACTATTCATCAAAAATTTAAAGTTTTCGGAAAAATACCAAAAATTCACCCTAAGATAATTTCGATATTCTGAATTGAAAATTGAAGCCCATTTTAAAACATAAAATTTATAAAATTTCAAAAAGTGGGTATTACTATTCATAACGGCTAGTTTTATTGGTCATAGTGTGTTAGAATCTTGAAGTTGTGTACAATGCAATCTATGGTATTATTCAAAGGGAAACATATCGTGGAAGCTTGGGGTATTACATTCTTCCCTCCTTCAAATAATTTCTTCCCTGAAATTTCTAGAATATTACTACATAAAAATATTATGGTGGTTCTTCATCATTAGTTCCTCTGGTTCCCACATTGCCTCTTCCATCTTATGGTTTCTCCATAGAACTTTTACCAGACGAGTCATCTAGTTTCTCAACACTTGTTATCTCGTATCAAGAATTTTGACAGGCTCTTCACAATAAGACAGATCAGGTTTCAGGTCAATTTCCTCATAGGTGAGTATATGCGTTGGGTCAGGCATGTATTTTATCAATAGTGATACGTGGAACACATCATTAACTTTGGAGAGACTTGGAGGCATTGACAAATGATAAGATAAAAATCTAATCCGTTCTAGAATTTCAAAAGTTCTGATGTACCTAGGACACAATTTTCCCTTCTTATCGAAACGTATAACACCCTTCCATGGAGATACCTTCAAGAAAACATGATCTCCTACATGAAATTCCAAATCCTTACTTCGGTTATCAGCATAGATCTTTTGCCTACTTTCGGATACTTTGATTTGGGTTTGGATAAATTTCACCCTTTCCATCGTTTCCTCAACAAGTTCTGGACCTATATGTTTCCTTTCACCAACAGCATCCCAACAAGTCTGTGTGTGACATCTCTTTCTATATAACACTTCATATTGTGTCATCTGAATACTTGAATGGAAGATATTGTTATAGGAAAATTCTACCAGAGGTAAATATTGATCCCACATACCTTGAAAGTCATGTGAGAAAGATCTCAACAAGTCTTCTAAGGTTTGAATAGTCCATTATGATTGTCCATCAGTTTGAGGGTGGCAGGCAGTGCTCAAACGAAGTTCAGTATATAGGGATTTCTGATGAATTTTCCAGAATCTTAATGTAAAATGGGGATCACGATTAGAATCAATTGATAAGGGTACTCCATGAAGTCTTAAAACAGCATTAATATAGAGTCTTACTATAAGTTCAAGTGGTAGATATTCTCTTATAGAAAAAAAATGTTTTGAATTGGTAAGATGATCAACAATAATCCATATTGCATCATTCCTTCTAGGAGTCTTTGGTATCCCCATGACAAAGTCCATCGTAATATTATCCCATTTCCAATTAGGTATGGGAAGAGGTTGCATGACTCCTCCAGGCTATTTCCTTCCAGTTTTCACTTGTTGAAAAACCATACATCCTGGAAAAAAATTAGAAATATCACTCTTCATGTTGTCCCACCAAAAATGTTCTTTCAAATCTCTATACATCTTGGTGCTAATAGGGTGTATAGAGAAATTGGATCTGTGAGCATCATTTAACAATTCCCTTTTTAGATCCGGTATATCGGGAACACAAATTCTCTTCCCAAATTTCAAAATCTCATCTTCATATATTAAGTCACTCAATCTTCCATCATTCATAGCTTTAATATTCTTTTGAAACTCCTCATCATCATCCTGAGAACTTTTTATCCTTTCTAGTAAAGATAGTTTGAAAACCATTTGAAAAATTATTGATGTTTCACCTTCCATGATTATTCCCATATCCATTTTCACTATATCAATGAAAATAGGATACCATTCAACTGTCATCTTGTTCAAAACCCCATGATCCTTTCTTCTCAAAGAATATTCTACCTTATTTGCCTTCCACAGGTGGTAGTGGATTGTGAAATTATAATCCTTTTGTAGTTCCAGCCATCGCCTTTTCCTCGTGTTGAGTTCTTTTTGTGAGAAAATATACTTCAAACTCTTGTGATCATTATAAATCTCACATTTTCATCATAGAGATAGTGTCTCCATATTTTTAGAGCAAAGATTACAGATGCTAACTCAAGATCATGAGTAGGATAGTTTTTCTCATGAATTTTTAGCTGTCTTAATGCATAGGCAATAACTCTATCATTCGGCATAAGGACACAACCAAGTCCTTTCTTTGAAGCATCACTATAAATAACAAACCAATCATTCCATGATGGTAGAGTCAAGATATGAGCATTGAATAATATTCTCTTAAGTTCTTCAAAAAATTCTTCACACTCTTTTATCCAAAAAAAATTTAACCCCTTTACGTGTGAGCTTGGTTAATGGGTTAGCCAATCGGTCAAAATTCTGGACAAAACGCCGATAATAACAAGCTAAACCAATAAAAATGTGTACCTTAGTTATACTCATCGGTGCTGTCCATTATTATATTGCCTTGGTCTTTGAAGGATCAATAGATATTCCATCTTTAGAGACAATATGGCCAAGAAAATAAATATCTTAAATCCAGAATTCACACTTGCTAAACTTCCCATGTAATTCATTTCTTCTGAGGGTTTTTATAATGGTGAGCAAGTGATTTTCATGATATTCATATCTTTTTTAGTATACCATGATATCATTAATAAATACCACTAAAAATTCATCAAGATATTCCTTGAAAACTCTATTCATTAGATCCATGAAGACAGAGGGTGCATTATTCAATCCAAAATGCATTACTGCAAACTCACAATGCATGTACCTGGTTTGAAATGTTGTTTTCAGAATGTCTTCCTTCTTCACACACAACTGAGGATATCCAGATCGAAGGTCAATCTTTGAAAAATATTAAGCTCCATGAAGTTGGTCGAATAAATCACCAATGTGATGTAGGATATACTTGTTCTTTATTGTTATAGAATTGATCTCCCTATAGTCAATTCACAACCTCATAGATCTGTCTTTCTTCTTAACAAAAAGGACAGGGGATCCCCATGGAGAAACACTGGGGCAAATAAATCCCATATTACTCAATTCCAACTTTTGTTTCTTTAGTTCCACTAATTCCACAGTTTCCATTCTATAAGGGGTCTTCGATATGGTCCTTGAACCAGGGATTAAATCAATGGAAAACTCAATTTCTCATTCTGGAGGATGTACATGTAAATCCTTTGGAAACACGTCAACATTTTCTTTCACAGTAGGTACATCCTCTATTCAAACATTTTTTTCCTCACCCATAGTTATTTCGTTATCTTCTTCCCAAATAATTGAACTTAGTAGAGCTACTAGGGGTGGATCTAGATAATAATTAGGTGGTGACGTTTCTTCTCTAAAGATAAGGTACTCCTTATCATCATTGAACATTGTAACCTTCTTCTTCTTACAATAAATTTTCTCATCATGGTCCGAAATCCAATCCATTCTGAAAATTATATCAAATTAAATCATGGGTATGATGATGAGATCTGCAGATAAAGAACATTTATATGCTATAATGGTAATTGATTCACAAAACTTTTTTGTGATGATACTTCTCTTAGGAGTTTTGACTGAAAACTCCCTTGTTAATTCAATTTGAAAATATCTAATTCTCTAAGAAAACTGGGAAGATATGAAACAATTGGATGATCCATAATCAAATAAAGCATTTTTTAAACTTGAGGAAACTATAAAATTACCTGCCACCACAACTTTTGGATCTTCAACCTCAGCAGTAGTGATAGTGTAGGCTTGGCCTTGCTCCCTTGTCCTTTTCTGAGGTATGTTTCCTTGGATCTTAGGACATTCATTTGCATAATTACCCCTTTCTCTTTAATTGTATCATTCAACATTGACAGCCTCTTTCTTCCCCTTGTAATCAAGAGCTTGGTGGCCTTTTTCACCACACATGTAACAGACTCTCATTCCCTTCAAGAAAGTACCAGGGTGTTTCTTCCCACATTTAATACAGGATGGATATTCAACTTTTTCTTTCTTTCCCTTATTTCCATTTCTAGAGTGTTCAGTAAATCTCTTCTTCTCTTTCTTTACTTGAAAGTCGTAAGACTTAGAGAGTTCCTTTTCTGTCTTGATAGCACATGAGACAATATTTTCATATGATAAGAAGGATTGTGATACTAATGCTCGTTTTAGAAAAGGTTTTAACCCATCAAAGAATCGATCAATCTTACTCCTGGGGTTATGTATATTATCTGCTGCATGCATTTCTAACCTTGTAAAGTTTTCCTGATACTTTGAGACATTCTCATCCTCCTTTTGTCTCATACTCAAAAATTGCCTTTCCATATCTTCTCTATGGTCATGAGGAAATTATTTTTCTAAAATAAGATATTTAAACTCCCTCCATTCTATATTTGATACTTAATCATCTTCCTTTTTGTTTTGAATCAATGACCACCATTGATCTGCATCTCTTGTGAGGTGATAAACTGCCATGAAAACTTTTTCCCTTTTGATACTCCCCAAAGTGTGAAATATTTTCTCTAAGGAATTTATCCATTTCTTAGCTACTAGTGGATTTTTAGTCCCATTGAATTTTGGTGGTTGTTTCCTCATGAAGAGGTCTAACAATGAACCTCCATTTTTTGGAACAGGGTGGTCCATACGAGTAAGGTTATTATTCATAACCTGAGTGAGTTGTCCCAGTATGGTGATAAGATGATCAGTACCAGTTGTATCACCAGCTCCACTATAATTATCTTGAGTATGAGGGAAGTCCCTACATGGAGTAAGTGCATCGATACAGTTTCCATTCCTTCTACTATGCACCATTTCTAAACAATGGCATACACTAGATTAGTTTATAAATCACAATACATAATTCCAAACTTATAACATACTTAACATAAATTAAAAAGTTTATGTATATAATCCATAATCATAAAAAATGTTTTCTTTTAGGAGGTATATAATCATAAATACTTCATAATGGTTTGTAAAGAAAATGTGGATTATCCTAAGCATATCCCCCAGGAGTTTCATAACCAAGAGTGTAGTAAGGCCCATTTTCATGCACCAGTTCCCATTCCAGTCTAGCTTAAAGTGGTATTTTTGGGTTTTACCCCTAGGTACATCTGTGCCAGATCCACCTCTACCTGCTCGTATCTAGAGATGGATGTATTGCTTGGAAAACTCACAAAATATCTACAGTACCAAAATTCAAGGAAGTTCTTCTATACTAATCCTGAAAGTATATATTAGGATAATGTGCTCTAATCAGAGTTATTCTAAATATAGCTTCCAAAGTTTGTACTAAACATCCTCTGATACTAACTATAACACCCTGACCCTATTTACCTAGATTCGGTGCATTATTACATAACATTGGCATGATCACAAAAGATCAAGTCTCGAAAGACTGATTAGTTTAGTAGCATTAGAAATACTAGACACATTCATAAGTTTTACATTACATTATAAAATGAAAAACTACAACAACATAGTCTCCATAGGCCATACTCATATCCCTTAGAATATCTCTGTATGTAAGTCAAAATATACTTCTTCGTATCATGGGAAAAATAAAATATAGAAATGGGTGAGCTCATATGCTCAGTAAGGATAACAATATATTGAAAACATTCATAAATAAGCATAAACATTTAAGGCAATGTAAGAATAGAAAAAAATCCTCCTAAACATGAACTTATGAATAACATGGAAAAGATAAAATCAAATAATTCCATTTACTTATTCACATGGATATTCTACTAGTCGAATAATCACATGCAATATGAATAGCCACTTTCATAATGATGGAATGTATAATGCCAGACTTCATAATCACTTAGTCAAGGCCTTGTTCCAAGATTACAAATAATATTTTTTCAAGACCTTGTTCCAAGACACTAGTTTGTCTCATGAGACCTACCGATGCATTGATGATCTATAGCAGTCTCCACCCATCACTTACTATGTCTAATTCATTCTTCACATGAAAAGGATTCAACATAAAATAAACATTCGTATTAAAACTAGCATACAAAATGTAAATACTTTAACCATAAAACATGAATTGTGTGAAAATAATAGATCAATAGTCAAACATATCAAAAAAACATTAAAAAAATATTGAATTTTTGTATCATAATAAATCAACTTCAAATAAGTTTAAAATTCTTCAAAGGATGTCGACATAGATGAAATCAAAACTTTTTTTTAGAGAAATACCACTTTCTATTTTCAAATCATATAAAATTAATATAATTATAAAAGAAAACATTTATTTTGAAAATATTATTATATGTTTTTAAGGTAAGCTTTGACTATGTTATAATTACAGAAAATAACCACACCCGTTGTATAAGTTAAAAAAACATTCTTACCTTAATTTTGTTGAAAAGGTCATAAAGTACCTTGTTTGGAAAATGATGGAAATATTCCTTTAAACCCATTTTATAAAAAGTAAAACAAGGGTATAAATGACTTTAACCCATAGTCTAGTAAATAGTAAAAATGTTTTGGAATGAATTTTTAACAAACATGTATGTGGATGATAAAGATGTCCTAGTAGATACTTACGTAAAAATAACCTTGGATAATAATGTGATTGTGAAATTAACCCTTACCTTGTACTTTTCCTTGGTAGATGGTGGGTTAACATTATGTATAATGGTGAAATAATTGTTATTAAATTAAAAAATAACCATATACATTAATATGATATCATATATGATCTTCCAATATTGATTTTTTAATGACATTTTAGTAGTATCATTGTTTCGGGTGTTAATTGATTCATTTTCCTTTATATAATTAGTTACATAAGCCATGATTATTATGAATATGGTTTATTTGATTCATATATAGAATTATATTAAGTTCTTTAAATATTATTTTCAATCATCACATGATAATTATTCTTAAATGATTACGATGGGGAATGAATCTGATCGCGTTCGTGGAGACGGTAATCCGTACGTACGCATGAGAAACAATATCATTCCTTTATAATTAAAACCATAAGTAAATGGATGCTATATAATATATACAGAATCATAAACTTGTTATATCTATTATTTACATCAATTAAAAATTATTTTTATACCCATACAAATAATAATGTATTGAATACATCTACACCACGACGTGGAGACGGTAAGTCGTACGTATGCACGTATGGTGACATGGTATTCATAGGATGGATAACATAATGAATATGGTTGTAACATTTTTATAATAACATCACAGTATATAGAAGATACTGGAGTTATTATTTTATAATGGAAACAACAAAGAAAGAGGAAGTGGAAGAAGAAAATAACTTGAAAGAGGTGGTGAGATATTTACCTCTTCTTCAGGTTCTTCCTTTTGATTTGATCAAAAGGGATCCTTAAGTTGGCTTTCTAATAAAACTAAAGACTCTAGGATGAAGGGAGGATAGTTGGGAGGATATTTTTGAAGGGGTTTTCCAAGCCAAATGGATTTAAAGGTGTGAATTTGAGATAAGGGGAAGTGCCCTTTTATAAGAGGGGTGAGAGGCACCTTAGGAAAAGATTGAAATATTATTTTATAATAAAATCATTTTTGGTTTCTAATGGATCCAAATTGATTTATTTAGAAGCTAAAGTGGGGATGGATCGAAATCCTTTGAACAAATATATTTTAGACAAGTTCAGATTACCATTTTAACCTTATCTTTTAGATTTAACTCTTAGATAAATAGTTTGACATTTACCATGCCTCTTTGTATTTTTATAATATATAGTTAATAAACTTACTATAAAAAGCCAAGAGAACCCCAAGTGGTTCATTATTAACATATATAACCTTATATAAGTCATTTGGATGAACCTTATATTTTTAAGAATACTATATCAATTAATAATAAAATAATTTGTTTTAAAAACCCTTTCATGTCAATTTTGACATTATTTAATAAATGATTTTTGTTGAAGTCCTAAAAACTTTATTACTTCGAAATAAATTCATATTTTCAATCCTAACATGTCTTATTAACCTAGAAAATCGGTGGAATTCGTCAAAAGTCTCAAATTATATTTATTTGGATATTTATAATATCAATTATTTTAATATTTCATTATTAAGGTAATAACCGCGTCATAATTATGTCATAAATAAATTAAATTATTTAATTTCTACAAATTATAAATAAAATATCATTATGTAGTAAATATTTTTATATTTCTAATTAATATTTATAGTCGAATTTATCTTATGTATAACCCTATATTAAAAATGGTTTAGTTATTAAACTTTAATTTTAACTCTTTTAACTCTTCTTTAAATAAAATAATAATAGATGTCCTAATATAATCCAAGTGCACCTAAAGAATCATATTTTATTCCTAAGTTTGTTTTTGGTCAAATTACACTTATCAAATAGAATTAAGACATGTTTCAGGGTAATAATAATATCATTTTTACCTTTAATTACCCTATTTACTTTTAACCATGATAAATAGAAGTCAAAAATTACTATTCACCAAAAATTATTTTTATCTTATTGAACAACATTTTACTTACTGATATCAACCGTGTCTCTTGGATTTTTGAAATTCAATTCACAGAAGCGGTAAAATTAATCTTTATACAAATTTGGAAATGCTTCTAGGAGGTGGGTAAAAGACGGTAAAAGTTCAATACAATTTTTATATATCTAAAATTATTATAAACTGAATCCAATGAATTAAATTAAACTTATATAGGTATTATGTATCTATTTTTACCTAAAATAAATATTATTAAAATAAATAATTATTTAAATAAAAATTCGGTTTTGAACAATAACTCAGTGTTTTTCACTATTCATCAAAAATTGAAAGTTTTCAGAAAAATACCAAAAATTCACCCTAAGCTAATTTCGATATTCTGAACCCAAAAATGAAGTCCATTTTGAAAGATAAAATTTATAAAATTTCAAAAAGTGGGCATTACTATTCATAACAACTAGTTTGATTGGTCGTGGTGTGTTAGAATCTCAAAGTTGCGTACAATGCAAGCTATTGCATTATTCAAAGGGTGATACAGTACAGTCAATCAAGTGAAGGGGTACTTTTGGAGGTATCTTTTTTTCCAATAAATATTTTAATATGTAAAATGTTTGCGACCAAGGATCCTCTATTTATAGATTTATCATAAGTAAATAAGTTCATCTAGGTTTTATGAATCCCAACACATTTTGCATGCATTAGTATTTAAGGAGGTCCTATAAGACCATGTGTACTTCAACTTCTAGAATGGATATCCTTTGTTATCAAGTGCTCGATTTCGGGGTTTTTGGCCATAATGTTACCATTGTATCATCTTTATCCTATATAGTTGTGGATTCTAAAAGATCTAGGGTAATATGCTATTGATACCCCCATCTAACCTTCTAGTGTCAGCAAGTAATTTCAATGAGTGCAAGATTCTTTATGTCATGAAGATGATTTCAATGTGTAATGTTGTCAGTATCATAAGGAAGATTTCAATATTGGAAAATATGAATTTGACCCTATGATGTACCTTAATGGTGATGAACTTATTCATCATGGGGAGGATCAATGTGATGGTTTTGTATTCCATCCATAGGTGGGAGAGATAACTCAACACACCTGAGGTGTGTGTTTGGGTTTAATCACTATATTACGGAGAATGTTCCTAGTATAATGGCTGGGAAGATAGGGGATATGACCAAAACTATGAAAGTGTTCTCCCCAGGATCAAGAATAGTGACTTACACTTGGTTTTGGTTATCTGAGGTTTGTACTAGGTAAATTGAAGAATAAGTATCTTTAACTAAATTAGTTATTGGTCAGGGTCCTACATTAATGGTGCCACTAGCTGGTGAGTTCACTCCTCAGCCAATCTTGAGAGATAATAAGAACTAAACCATCTTGGAACTTCTATAAATCCTCTGATTAGGGGAAAGTTTTATCACTATGAAATGAGGAAAAAATTAAAAATTGTCTACAATTAGTGATAGGGGGTTCATTCCCCTATAATAAATTTATCATTAGGTTCATCATTATGGTTACATGAATTCAATATCCTCCTTGTCCATATTTTAAGATGGGATAACACATTCCCACTCATAATTATGGATAGAGAAGTTGAATTTCCATTATTGTAACGCCTCTGTTAGTGAAAAGGGAATAGGGAACATGGGATAAATAAAAAATAATGTCTTTAAACTAAGAAAAATAGTATGGGATCATCCCATGAAGATGCCCTAGAGTGGTAGCAACATAGACAACATTTATCCTATCTACTCACATATAGGCAGTGGCATGGACACATCACCCATCTCATATAGTAGGATAAATTGTATAGGAGGAATAAAATTAATCCAAACCTGAACATAATATGTAATGATAGAGATTCTCAATTTTACTCATATACTCTTTATTTAAAGAGAAGGAAATAAAAGTGGGTTCCCCACTTTTTTTCTGATGCTTTCCACTGGGAGGAAAAGTGGTTTTAATTTTTTATCATTCACACTCTCTAAAGGTGGGTGGACTCTAACTATCAAAGTGATTACGATGACACATTTCATTAGATGGGAGGATGAGAGGTTATCTCAACCCAAAAAAGGATCATATTACAAATTCTAAGAGTCCCACATTTATTTAAGACATAGTTATGAATCCCTTCTCATCTCTATCCATATAGACTTTGGTAAATTACATCATTTACAAACTTAATAGGGTGAAGAACCTTTAGTCTGAGGGATTAGTACATGTAACACATTTAATGCTCTTATATATTCTTCATATCAGAGTGTGAGGTCATCTTCTATTTATTACAATAGGAGGGAAGGGTTTTCAATTTAGAGACATATAGGAAATGAACCTATAGTATTTTCAAAACTTGTATGGAGGTACTCATAGTTTGGAGTCTAGTAGAGACACTCAAGATTTAGACATTAGTGGGACACTCATAGTTCAGAGTCCAGTGGGCACAATCATGGTTTAGAGTCCAATCTGAACACTCATAGTTTAAATTCCAATGTGTAAACTCTATCTTATAAGTCCCTATATGTGCACACTCTGGTATTTGATAATTCCCATAGAGTATGGTGGTGTTAGATTTGATGATGGGATCATACCTCATAGAGGTTTTCTATGTATCATAACATCCCAATACCTACTTTAAAGTACTTAAATCCATATGTTTTTACCATTTGTTGTTTAGATATTTTATCGAGTTTATTTTGGTGTACTTTTTGGGTTTTTATAGGTTTTTGGGCCTATGAATTCTTGAAACATGGTTATGGTAAACCATGTGGGTCTATCGAGGAAATTGTGTACCCTATGTTTGAGTCCCATAGGAGGGAGTATGGTTAATCTAAACCATGTGTCCTTATCTTCAAACTGTGCTAAATGGGATATAGGGGTTTTCCTTGGTTGGATCATGTTTTCCCAAACTATGTGGACAAAACATGTGGCTCTTTAAGAATCCCAGAAAGCATTTCACAGTTATCACAAAGTATTCAAAACCATTCATTGTGATTTTAATTAATCAGAATTTTATTTTTAGACCTAAAATACATCTATTTTCTCCCATTATCCTCATTTTGGAATAGGATATCGACCAAGGATACTCATCATAAATATTTTGGGAATTCCTTTCTTCATGGTGATTTATTTAAATGGATCAATTGGTGTTGGATCAAGATTTTTGGAGGTATGTAACAATTTCTTGTTATTCTTTATTTATCTTCCCGACTCTCCCGTATCATCTTAAAATGGAACTTGGATCGGGGTTTTTCTACAAGATTCAATGTTTTTGGTATTATATTTTATGAATTTATATAGATCCCTCATGGAATTCGTATTTTTTTCCTATATCTCTATTGGTTGTTCAGATTTCTTTGATAATAATTGAGTTGTGTGTTTTATCTCTCTCTCTCTCTCTCATTATTCTAGAGAAGATGAATTATAAATTCCTAATCAAGAATTGTGTTTCTAGAATCCCTTATTATTTATTCTATACATTCATCTCCCTCCAATTTTGGATCCCTTATTGGGTGTTAATGAGATCATGAATTGAGGTAGGTGGGTTTAGAAGGAATCCCTATAATTTGAAACATTTTTTATTATTTAATTTGAAAAGCATTTCTAATTTATTTTCAAAGAACGATTTTAGTTTCTTAATAAATGTTTTAAAAAGGAAAAAAAAATTTTAAACCTCTTTGATTATGTATTTTCAAATAAAGGTTTTATTTCTATAAAATGGATTATAAATGAATTAATGATTTGATGAGAGACTTCGATGATGATTCTTGAGAAATAATCGAATAAAATGTATTATTATTTTTAAATTAATTTATTTATTTGAAAGGAATGAGTTTTGATGAAAACAATATGATGTTGGGTTTTAAATTTAATTTAATTATTGAAAAATTGGATTAGGGTTTCTTTAATGATGATTGATGAAACTGATTTGAGTTGAATTATTTTTCCCTTGATTAATATACTTAAAGCAAAAGGGATCCTGGGTATTTAGTTGGGTGGACTTGGATATACATTCTAGGAATGTATTAGATCTACCTATAAATAAATTGATGATGAAAATAGTGACTAAAAATATTGAGGGTGGGGCTTCATTCATAAGGATGAATTCTTATTTCTACTAGGCTTGAGATATTGGGAATTGTTCACACATAAAGTTGTATTTAAATGAGATTGTGTGGAACAATGATCCTTAAACTAACCAACACCAAGATACATAATCATGGTGCTATGATTGAAAATTATTTATACATGATGATGATTATAAAATGATTAATTCATGAATATTTTATATAAATTTTTATTTTTACATGTTTTAAACATTCCATTAGAATGATTGGAAAATCGTGATTTATTTAAAATTTTTAAAATATTACCATGTCATGTTTTATTTAATATTAATCACTTTTAGTTTATTTGATAAATATTTCTTATGAAATTATTAGTGATATCTTACTAGCATATTGTTTATTACCCCAAATTTTTTCCATTTTGAATTTGTAAACTTTCTTTTTCCAACTCTAGGAAAAGGGAAAGCACTGTTTAGAGGTGGTGGGTGTTCATGATTATGAGACCGTAAGATTTTGAGGTGATATACAGAGTCTATGATCCATATGTTATGAGGAGATATTTTCTGTTGATGTCTTTAATGGTTTTATGACATCCTAGATGTGACATACCCTTAGGATTTTGTTCTTCTCAACCTTGTAGAGTTTTTTATCAGTATATTGGAATACTAACTATTTATGGATTCATATACATTTTTATTATTTATCAGGTTTTATTGTGGAAAATTCATTTTTATATAATAATTATTTTATTACTATGAACTAGTTGTCATCCCATGGGGATTGTAAATTCCCATTAAGTCATATCAGAGTCATCTCGAGTGCTGGTTTACCATGTTATCTAGGTTGGTTCATGAAAATTTTGTATTAAAAGAGGTTGTCTCTTCATGGATATCACTAAGGTGTTTGGGATGTATTTTTAGATAGGAGATATGATATTTAGGATATAATTGGTATGTTATGAGTGAGTTTATAGAGAATTATCATCACAGAGAGACTTAAGTTACCATGGGTGGTTGGGAAAAAATCTTTTTAAGGAATAAATTTGATCTGATTCTAAAATTTTACCAATATTTGATCTTATTTTTGTATAACCTAGTTGAATTATAATTGAAATATTTAATTATATTTATTCCATTGATTTATGTTTTATTATAATCTATTGATGTTGGGTAGTACAATGAACCCAATAAGATGTTTGAATAGAATTCAGTTGGGTGCTATTTAAGAAAAAGGGAAATTGAACCTATTAGTAGACTAGAGATTCATGTAGGTAGTAGTGTGTGTAGTCAAGGATATGTTCTATGAAGTTACAACTATTTCCATTCAAGATCCATAGGTTAATCCTTGAAGGTATTATAGAATAGATCATTCATAGGATTTTATTTATCACAAATCACTATCCTTTTAAGGAATAAATGATCATATAGAGGTAAAGGATTAAATGAGAAATATTGAGATACTATTCAAGTTATTAGATATTTTTTATTCTATTAAGGTGAAATGTGTCATCTTTAAACATGAAGGTAATAGAAGTAGGTGGTGGGATGATGTAGTTCTAGAAAAATTAATGAGAAGTGGGAGTCAAAAGACTTACATACCATTTTAATGGAATAATTCTATCCTGAATAAGTGGTATTTACTATGCACATTGAATTTTTTGACCTTCACTATAGTTATTAGTTAATAACATGTTATTCTATTCATTTTACTAAATATTATTAGTTCTCACCTGAGGTACTATCAAATGAGAATTTTAATATAATGGCCCATACTTTTCATACACAGGTATTACTTCCAAATTGAATAATATTCATTACATAAAATAAAAAAACCACACCAAGACCATAGAAGTTTATTGTATTTGGAAATTGGTAAACATAAAAAATTGGTTCATAAATCATCTACATCATCTCCCACTTATTCCTTTATAACTAGAACCCATTTATTGACACATCTTAATTAATACCCTTCTTCATATCCTGTGGAAAATAAGCATAATAAAGGGTGAGATCAGATGATCAGTATGGGTAGACATGGGAGATATCAATCATATCATAATCATTGGACATAAGAATGTAAGATTTTTTTAAAAAAATTATATCCTGCATATCAAATATCATGATTTCATGTTATTGGAAAATCATAGAAGTTTATAAATATTTCATGAGATCATAACATAAGAAATTAAATTGTTTCATACATATAATCATAGAAAATCATTTTAATATTATTCAAGGCTCATTGCCAAGACCATCACAGTAGACTAAGACTTTACTGAAACAATTTCACTCCTCGTTCCATCCATGTGTTACTGAATAAGGTTTTCATTTCATTTCATCCTTGAATTAATGTACCAAGATCAATTCCTATTCCAATCCTGTTTATCTCCTGAAATATAAAACTTTACCCAACACATTAGAGGGAGATATAGGTCCCACCCTTCATATAATGAAAACAATACATATGTGTTTCACAAAAACTAAAATTTTTTATCATATCATAAATAATGGAATTATATGGGTTTCATAAATGTACCATCCCAACCAAGGTTCCACTTACAATTGCCCCGAGTCAGTCAGTCACATGTCCTTGGGCACACCTCCTCATATTCCAGAGGCTACCGACTAGTAGAGAGGGTCTGATGAGTCAATCATGGGAATAATATACCCTATTTTATCTGAGTAATACAACATAAAAAATAAAAAAACATAAATTGAAGCATACATAACCATAAATAATACCAATATCACAATATTTTCATACAAAAAATACAATATCTAACTAAAGAAGAAAACATTCCATGAAAATGTATATGATAAGTGTCCAAAATGAAACTCAAAATAAAGAAACTAACAACACCGAAGCGGGTCCCGGACCACATCTGGTTCCCTAAACCATGATCCATCCCTACTCCTCCATCTAACATGGTTACCTTTCCCTTATCCTTTCCAACATCCATGAAATCTATTTGGGTACCAATCAGAAATCCCATATAAGGACCTAGCCTTAAGAATTACATAATCTTGAGTTAAGTTAAGAATTAACATTGAGGATCTTTTCAAGTTTAGAGTTCTTGACAATTAGGCCATAACTTTTACATTACATCTCAAAAATTACAAAGTAGACACTTCTACTCTATCCAAAGATTTTAAAAAATAAAACTCCTTAAATAAAACAAGAGTTATTTTATTGATATAAATCTTCTTGAATACTTCCTTTCTCATACCCTTACTTTTACCGTATGAAAAAAATTTCAAAAACTTGGTTTGAGCATAAAAATATCAGTAAGGGTTATAAAGTAAGGAAATAAAACATTATCCCATTAATAAATACAAATCAAAGAAACCAAACTTTTCAATCATAACATACCTCAGGAAATCATAAGATTTATGAATAACACACAAAAGTCATCAATCATAAAGGTAAATTATGGAATCCATATCAAACTTACATTGTAGATATCATAGCCACGTAGGGAGTTACACTTGGTATACCCATCACAGTATATTCCCTAAATCTCTTAGGAGAAACATCATGTTTACCTCTGTCACGTTACCCAATGCATTGGAGAGCTATCTCGGGCTCACCCTCCCTAGGTTTATCATGGAACCACCCGTATACATAAACAATGCCCAATATAAATTACACATTCAAAACAAGTTAAACAACCATAAAGTAAGATAAAATTTCCACATTGCAATCACAATATATCATTTCAAGATATTGACATAATAAATGCTTTATTAAACCATTTTCAAAACCATTTAAAACATTTAATAAAGATATTTTTGAATCAAAGTATCTCATACCACTTTGAAGATTTTAAAGGAATTAACATTTTAAACCAAAAATATCCATATAAATAAATCCTTAAAACCATTATTAAAACATGGAAATTAATGAGAAATATTTATAATAATAAATCATTAAAATATTGAAAATGATATTTTAGTTAAAGAGTTTTTAATAAAATGAGAGACGCTTGAATACAAATAATTGAGGAATAAGATTTAATCAGAACTTTATAATATCCAGAGAATAAATGAATTCATGTATAATATTCCAAAGGATAGTATATACACCATATAAGAGTGAATTGGTTCATAATAACATTGAAGTCTTAATGGAATGTAAATTGAGACGAAATCGCTTATAAAGATAGTATCCTTAGATAAAGGATAAATCAATGAAATATTTATGTGTGAAAAATAATAATAAACTCAATATAAGTGGATATTAAGTGTAAAACAATCATATTTTATTCACACATATTCATATCATGACATAATGAATATGTAAAATTTTAACCCAAAGAATTGAAATTGGGTAAAGAAGTTCCCTTACAGAAATTCGATAGCCTAACGACATCACATTAAAATACAGAAAATGAGTTGATGAGAGAGAAAAAGGGTATATCATCACTTGGACATAAAATTTATATCAATAAGGACATATAATAATATATCCAAAAATTGGAAGATGTAAATTAAAAGTCTTAACAAAAAAAAAAGAAGTCTTTTAAAAATAATAGGGTGAAAGGTTCCCTTGCCTATTTGGTAACTTATGAAACATAAACTCCATGAAAGAAAGATCATACAATAAAGATGTAAATACCCATAAATTAAATTATATTCCACAAGGAATACAATCATGGGCTGTACATACTCCACACAAAAGGAAATAGTGGAAAATATAGCATGAATATCACAGTAATAAAAAGTGATATGAAAACCCCTTACCACGTTGTAATTCAGTCGAGTCGTATGACCAAAAGTTAATAACCACAAAATTAATCACAAAATACCATTAATATAAAAAGATTCATGATATTATATATTAAATTTAAGTACACAATACACCACATTCAACAAATAAGTGGCGAATAATGGAAATATCACGAAATTAAAAGTGAGATAAGAAGGGCCCTTTCCCCGTGTCTGACTTGACTCGTTTGTTCCGTGTTCTTCCTAAATAAAAAAATTATCTTAATTTATACTTCCTTAAGAAAATTTTTAATTTTTTTTATTCCTTTTATATCACTTATTACCTTTTTATAACAATTATTTAATTATTTGAGTTCATATCAGACATTTGGTCGATGTTCGGAACTTTAGTCAAAAATGAACTTGTTATAATTACAAATTGTCCATGTGGTAAAAAATCCATTATCTCCATAATGATATTAATGATTTATATATCATAAATATATCATATATATACATTTTATAATTATCTATATTATTCCATATCATTTTTATTTAAGAAATGAAACGTACCATTCATGGAGACGGAAATCCATACGTACGCATGAACACTACTTTCATTTCTATTTTATATTTAAAGGGATGAAAACATAATAATAAATAATTATATTATAATTCTAGTATAATATCATATGATATATATATGTTACATAATTTCATTAACTCCATATTTTATTCATTTCATGTATGTCATAAACGAATCATATCAACTTGAAGGGACAGTAGTCTGCACTTCCTCAAATAAAATTATCGTGTTTACACATATAAGAAAGCATAAAGGTATGTCTGTAAAAAAAATTACAAAAGAATATAGAAAACATAAAACATAATATATTTCATATATAAATATAGTTCCATATTAATGGCCACCATGAGAGGTATTAGGAGATAATTGAACAATTATCATATCGTGAGGTGTTAGTTTTCCATCCAAATAAACAGTATGTTCTTCACCCATTAGATGAAGGTGTGTGTAAGTGTAGTTTGAATACTTCACATAACAAAATCCTAGTATATTTATGATACTGGTGTTTTTATAAAATAAAGGAACAAAATGATTTTAGGGGTTGGATAAATAAAATAAAAGAAAAAAAGTTAAGAGAAACTGTTACCTTTAATTTGGGTAACCCACTTTGGTTTGAACCAAAAGGACTTCATGAAGTGCCTTCTGCCTAATTTAAGGATTCTAAAAGGAGGATAGGGATCTTGAGAGATTATTTGGGCAGGTTTTGGACAATCCAAGGGGCTTGAGAGGTGTGAGGAATGAGTTAGAAGTGGTGTTCTTTTATAATGGAGAAGAGGGGCTCTTTAGGAATGTTTGAAAATATTATTTTATTATAAACCTATCTTCAGTTTCAAAAGGTCCAAAACTCATTAAAGTAAAATATCAGATGACTCATGTTTGAGATAAAATAATCCAATATGAATTGGATTGGTTTTAGATATTTTTGTAATATTAATAATTTTATTTATTTAAATAATTTATTAATGAGGTAAATACTGCATCATTATTGTGTTGTAAATAATTTAATTTATTTGATGTTTAAAAATTACAAAAAAATACCATAATTTATGAAATATTATTATCTTTCCAATGAATATTTATAGTCAAAAATATGACTTATTTAATCCTATTTAAAAATTGATATACTAAAAAATATTTGTTAATGTCATTTTTTTCTTTACTTACAGTTAATTAAAATAATGTGTCATTATCACTCTTAAGTGGCTCTATAGGGTCCAAAAGTAGACCCAAGGATTCCCATGGTCGACCATGAATCATCCAATAAGGTTAAGACAAGTGTTAAGTTAATTGTTTTTATTAAAATATTTTTTTATCTCGAATTAACCTATTTACCTTTAACCGTAGTAAATAAAAGTCAAAAGTTACTATTCACTAAAAATTATTTTCATCTTATTGAACCACATTTTAATTACTAATAACAACCATGTATGTCGGATTTTCAAAATTCAATTCACAGTAGTGGTAAAATTTCATTTAAATGAAAATTCTAGTTTTTTAACTACTACTAAGTGGTTTCACTATTCATCAAAAATTGAAGTTTTTCCGAAAAATACCAAAAATTCGGCCTAAGTTATATTTGATATTCCGAATTCAAAAATAATGTATATTTTACCAAATTAAAAACATAGAATTTGCATTAATTAATTTAAAATCAATTCCTGTTGTCAAAACAAATTGTGTGTTTTTAAGAAACAACAACCATCAAAAGATTGACACTTGGTTACGTACAATTTCAAAGTGAAATTAATTACAATGACCAAAATTGGATAAAATTGTAAAAATATAATCTAATTACACTTTAAACCCAATTATAAAGATAATATAACCATATAAATAAATTATATTAAAAGGCAGTTTGGAATTAAAATACAGTATTTTTCACTATTCATTAAAAAATGAATTTTATCATAAAAATACCAAAAATTTATCCAAAGTAAATTTTGATGTTCTGAATCTAAAGAATAATTTTATTTTGTCAAATATAACATATAAAAGTGGCCAAAACTAGATGAAAATATGGTTCTCCATAAAAAGGCAGTAAATCGACCTTTTAAAGAATATTATAGTATTTATGCTTAAAATTAGATTATTTCTTATTTTAAGGCTCTAGAATTTATTTGATAAATATAAAAACATTTAACAAACATGTATAACCATAATGTAGTTAGTTATGTTCATTCCCTCCATTACAACAGTTAGGCGTTAACTACTATTTAAAATAATAATATTATATTATTATTTTTTAGTATGACTCAGCATTGTGTGCAACGTATGTTTTCAAAGAAACCCATTGTTGCGTATTAGGTATTCCATCAAATCACAGTGTCCCCTTTAAAGTAAAATTAATATTTTATTCACAAATATTAATAAATACGAAAATGTATTACTCATTATTTATCTGGGATGTTACATCCCAAGTAGGGTGTGAGTACAACTCAGTAGGCCACCAAAAAATGGGTCTAAAACAAATACAGTCAATACAAAGTGCATAAAGTTGTATAAATAAATAATTATAATTCATAAATAAATAGTTATTACATTATCAATTAATCATTACTAAACCTTATAGACCATCGGGTTCCTAAGGACACTCGTACCTCAATACCTTCTCTGGTCCATACCAGGTCTAAACCATGTTACTTGTTAAATTCATAATTACTTTCCATAAATAGGATTTTCTTTTCCATTTATTTTTCATTTAATTATTATGGACACTTGGAACCATAGTCAAATTCCATTGGTTTTGTATAGAACTCCATGTCAAATACCTCAATTCCTAATCTTATATATTTATCATTGGTGTCGAATGCAATATATAACACCCAAAATCCCAATTATGAATTTTTATCATTGGTGAAGAACACCATGACTAACAAACCAATTCTCAACAATACATATAGATCTATCTTCGGTGTAGAACTCCATGTCTAGAACCCCATTTCGAAACTGTGCATAAGCATCACTGGTGAAGAAAGCCATGTCTAACACCCCAAATCTCAAGCATTTATTTATATCATTATTTGGTAGGATTATATCTTCATGTATAATAACCCATTTCAAAACCATGATTAAACAACCTTAATCCACTTATCACAATAAACCACCACTACTTCCATTAATCAATTTATATTTTAATTAATCAGTGTCTATTAATTATTTCAACAATTAATTAACAAAGTCAATTTCCATTAATAAATTCAACAAAAAATTATCCATTTCACAATTTCAAAATCCTATAATTAATGTACAAATTAATTATTATTAATTACAATTAAACAATTTGATAGTTAACTAAACAATTAATTATCCAAATTTTCCAATCAATATATTGATAATTAATTCACTGATTAATTATCCTTATTCCATATTTAATTTCTCAATCCAACAATCTCAATTCCTTTATAATTAGTTCCCAAAAATAATTATAAAATAACAAATCCTAATATCTCATAATTAATTCTCCAATTAATTATCTTTCTCAACAATCCCTAAATCTCAAAATTTTACAAATATCTCAATTAATTAATTTACCCAATTAATTAATTCGATTAGGGATTTCAATTGATAAAAAACTCTATAAATTCTAAAACATTCATATATAAAATCAAATCATGACAATGGAATTTTGAAATTAGACCACCTATATTGATTCATTGACGAAAAATTTCCCAATGGAAATCCCCAGAATTGAGTAGCACAATGACATAGATTAGATTTGTATCTATTACACAAAATCAAGATTTAAAAAATCATGATCCCTTAGATCATGGTATAGATGCACAAGGCTGGATCTATATTTTTCAAATCTATATCTCGACCTAGATAAAACAGAAGATTTCATCCCCCAAAAGATTGAGAGATCATAAGAGGATGAATTGGGAAGCCACAAGATTGGATCCACTTATCAAGAGAGGAGAATTCTTTGATCTGAGCTTTAGATCACAAAGAAAAGGGTCAGGAAGCATTATAATTCTTCTAGAGAACTCAAAAATATTGAGAAACATCTATGGAAGATTGGGGTTGACTTGAGGTTAATTTGGGGATTCGGGAATATTTTAATATAATTTTTGGGATAATTTAATTCATGAACAATGTTTCATTAGTAGGGGCACATGGTTTTCCTTAACCATCCACCATATTTGTGCCTTTTATTTCTAGGGTGCAATGTTTGTCTTTTTTGGGATCATAGTTTGGAATACTATGTGCTGACCATGAGAACCCTCATTGTTCAGTGTTTCATAGTTTCCTCAGTTGGGACACATGGTTTCTGTAACCATGTGCCAACTGTGTACAACACCTCATTCTTTAATTTCTCTAAATTTTACCCAAAATAACCCAAGGTAAAACTTAAACAAAAACTACTCGACAGAAGACAAAAAAATACATGTATTCAAGTCTGCATAAACTCTAGAAAATGTCGGGATATTACAATCTTCCCACCTTATAATTTCTCATCCTCGAGATGCACTCACAATATTCCCTAAGATTTTGAGCCAAAGATATGGTAACACTAATCCTATATATCTGATTCCCTTTCCTAATCCTCCTCCTACACAACCCCATGTTTCCACATTACAAAAACTATCGAAACAATCATTAATCGCAATACATTATCATTGTGATCCCACACACGTATCAGATTCTCCTCAAAGAACACATCTATCTCAAGGTAAACCTCATCCAAATCAATCACATAAGAAGGGTCAAGGTTATGTCACCATAGTTTTGATACAAGGAAAACATCATGAATATAATTGTATTTCTGTGGAAGATTCAATTGGTATTCCATTGACCCGATTCTCTAAACAACCTCAAAAGGACCAAAAAACCTAGGAGCCAACTTTCCCTATCTTTGTATCCTGTAGTGACCCAACATAGGTGACTACCAAAGGAATACATGATCACCCTCTATAAAATATAGGGTTTATATCCACCTTTCAAAATATGAATTATTCCTACAATGAGTTGTAGCCATAAATTTTGGAAATAGCTGCACCTTCTCTAACATCTCTTGCACGAGACTTGGTCCCAATAACTCTGAATCACCAGTCTACATCCATCATAGCATTGATCTGCAAGGATTATTCTAAATATCCCCATATAGTTTCATTTTTATAGTTTCCTAATAACTGTTTCCATTGGAAAACTCCACTAAACCCAAGTGCCTCTTCCTAGATCTACTGAAGTTAAGCACACATGCTCGCAACATATCCTTATGCACCTGTATAGTATACTCTAACTGGACATATTTATATGGATGGAAATCCATACTCAATAAAACCTATGTACCGAGAGCTTTTTGTGAGACCTTCCAAAATCATGATGTAAAGCATAAGCCATTATATAAAACTATAGTTTGTGGCACCCCGTGTAGACAAACTATCTCCCGAACACACAAATATATTATCTTATCTACATAAAAATTCTCTCTAATAGGAAAGAAATGTGATAGTGTCCTCATTAGATCAAAAATAACCCAGATAGCATCACTAATCCTTGGGAATATTCAGAAGACCCACCAAAAAATCCATTGTCATGTCATATCACTTCCATTCCAGAATAGGAAATGGCTGTAATAAACCTATAGTTCATTGATTCCCTAACATTGCCTACTGATAAGTGTAACATCATGTCATGAACCCTACTATATCTTTTGTCAGTCCTAGCCACCAAAACTATTGTTGTAGGTCATGGAAAACTTTGATTACCCTTGTATGTAACACTGACTTTGAGGCATAAAATTCTTACATGATCTTATCTCACTTTCTTGTAGGTAAAACAACCTGATTCCTGACATAAATGATATCATACTCATCTATGATCCATTTTAATGGTGACTTCACAGTTTCAAGGCTTTACCTCAAGGTCAAACACTCTAGATCCTCATACTTCTTGTATCTGATCTATCTCAAAAGTATAGACACCACTAAAACCAAAACAAGAGTCATCTGCTCCTAACTTTCTTGAACTAGCACATGCATCTCATCCAGTAAAACCATCATCTTCCACTCACCACTGGACTCCTGAACCATGCAAGTTTGAGTTTTCCTAATCATGGTTTTATCCACACTTTTTCCCTTCCCAAGCATATATGATAGCTCAAAATCAAAATAATTCATATACTCAACCCATGTATGCTACCAAAGATTAAAATATTGATGCGATAAGATATACCCTAATCTCTTTTTATCGGTAAACAACATAAAAATCTCACCCAAAAAATAATGTTTCCAACACTTTAGAGAAGAAACCACTGCTTCAAGATCGAGGTCATGTGTAGGGTAGTTCTATTCATGTAGCCTCATTTGTCGAGACTAATATGGCATGAATCATTCTCCTTGCATCAATATAGCTCTGAGTACAATCCTAGAATCATCACAATACACCATTTACTCCTCCCCTGGCTCAAGTAGGATCAATATTGGTGCTGAAGTCAAACCCATATTCAACTCTTGGAAGGAATTCTCACAAGATTTCATCCTTTCAAAAATTACCCCCATCTTGGTCAAGCCCTAAATCGGTGTTGCAAAAAAGTAAAAGTGTGGTATAAACCTCTGATAATATGTTGTTAATCCTAGAAAGAAATGGATATCAAAAAAATTCTTGGGATGCTCCAAAGAAACAAATGCCTAAACCCTCTCTATATCTGCGGACACACCTTTTTCAGAGATTATTTTCCCTAAGAAGTGTACCTAATCAATCCAAAACTAACACATCGATATCTTGGCATATATATGATTCTCTCTCTGTGTACTCAAGATATCGTTAAGATTTTGGAAATGATCGTCATGAGTCTTGGAGTACATCAAGATATCTTCCATGAACACCACCAAAAACTGATCCAAATACATATGGAATATTCTATTCATCAAGGCCATAATCATTTCTAGTGTGTTCATATACCCAAATTTAATTACATTGAGCTCATATAGTACATACCAACTTCTCAAAGAAATCATCAGTATATCATAAGTCTTAACTCTAGGATGATGATACCCCGAACTCCATTAAATCTTTGAGAAAACACAATCTCTTCTTAACTGGTCAAATAGGTCATCAATACATGGAAGAGGATATGATTCTTCAAAATCATTCAGTTAAACTTCCAGTAATTGACACACAGGTTCAAACACTGATTTGAATTATTTATAAACAACATAGGTAAACCCCAGTGTGAAATACTTAGTCAGATAAACCCCTTATCCTCTAAATCTACTAGCTGATTCTTGAGGTCTTGAAGCTCTATCAGTTCTATTTTGTATGGTGGAATTGAAAGAGGATCATCTCCAGGCATGGTACTAAAATTGAATTCTCCATCTCTCTCAGGTGGAATCCCAGATAATTCATCATGGAAAATATCTTGAATCTCTTTCAACACTAGTGGAAATATGTCATTATTTATGCCTCCATAATCTAGAAAATGTCTAAAAACTAGATCTATTATCTCTCCTTGTTGTTGATTTATTGGACCTGCTCAGCCTTCCAAGATATACCACTCTCCAGGGTGAATGTAATTATCACCATTTAGAGACATAAACATCACTATCATGTTGTAACAATCAATGTGGGATCATTATGTGACTAGCTAGTCCATATCCATTATTACATCAAAGACTAACATTTCAAGGATATATAGATACCATAGAAAATGATACTCTCCAACTTCAAGAGAACATCCCTTATAAAAACATATGTCTCTAGACCACATACCCAATGGTGTATCTATTATCACCACACATCTCACAACTCCCCTAGGCTCAAACCATAAACAAGTTTGGAAGATATAACGGAATGAGAGGCACATGTATCAAATAATTCACTAGATATATTAGAATCTACTAGAATAATATATCTCACTATCTATGACCCAACCATGCAATCCAAAAGATTATGTTGTACCACATGCAACTAGAATTCCCCTCTTGTAATTTCATCTTAATACCTTGATTTTTACCACTCTGTTAATATGTGTGATCTTTCCTAGAAGCACCATATCCACTTCATGTACCTCCTAGTCCAGTAGAACACTGGCTTCCAGACTAATATGAAACAGAAGATACCCTTCACACACCCTGGTTCTATTTAGATCCACCATCACTAACTTTCTGCCTTAGGTTCCTGTAGAACCACTGTATATGTCCTGACTTTCCACAAGATCGACACTCTACTAGTGGTCTAGGAAAATTTCTATGAAATTTCCCCGACCTACCACACTAGTGGAAAATGACTTGGGTAAGGTCCTATGTAACTAATTGTAATAACCTGAGATTTTATGAGAATTATTATTTTTAATTTCATTGATGTATTGTGTTGTATGAGACACCAAAATTATCTTGTTCTATATGAAAAACCGTATACGCAACACTATTCTTGGCTCGTGTTACACAAAATTTCAAGTTGGTTTGATTGAAGTTATTCTACACAACATTGAGTGTATATATATATATATATATATTCATTGTATAAATGAAAACTGGTTGGATTCAATTATAAAAAACAACAAAGGAATCTTGCACTACACGTAACCCTGACTTGGCTTGCTTTACATGCAATCGCAACCTTCCACGATAGCGTGTGTTGTACGCAATACCGAGTTTCACTAAACAATGATATGTTATTAAAATATTATTTAAACTAGCCGTTATGAATATTAATACCCACTTTTTTAAATTTTATTTTTCAAAATGGACTTCATTTTTGGATTCGGAATATCGAAATTATCCTAGGGTGAATTTTTGGTATTTTTCTAAAAACGTTCAATTTTTGATGAATAGTGAAAACACTGGGTTACAATTTAAAAACAGACTTTTTATTTAAATAATTATTTATTTTATTTAAATTTATTTTAGGTAAAAATTGATACATAATACCTATATAAGTTCAATGTAATTCATTGGAGTCATTTTATAATAATTTTAGATATATAAACATTTTATTGAACTTTTCACCGTCTTTTACCCACCTCCTTGGAGAATTTGAAAATTTTCATAAAACATAATTTTACCACTTTTGTTAGTGGAATTTTGAAAATACGAGAGACATGGTTAATAGCAAGGAGTAAAATTTGGTTCAATAAGATAAAAATAATTTTTGGTGAATAGTAACTTTTTACTTTTATTTACCACGGTTAAAAGTAAATAGGGTAATTAAGGGTAAAAATGATATTATTATTACCCTAACACATGTTTTAATTCTATTGGATAAGTATAATTCGACCTAAAACAACCTTAGTAATATAATATTATCATTTAGGTCCACATGGATTAGATTAGGACATTTATTATTATTTAATTCAAAGAAGAGTTAAAAGAGTTAAAATCAAAGTTTAATAACTAAAACATTTTTAATATAGGGTTATAAATAAGATATATTAGACTATAAATATTCATTAGAAGGATAAAAATATTTCCTAAATATTGGTATTTTATTTATAATTTTTATACATTAAATAATTTAATTTATTTATGACACAATGATGATGCAGTAATTACCTTATTAATAAAATATTAACATAATTTATTTTATAAATACCCAAATAAATGTAATTTGAGACTTTTTATGAATTAAAATAATTTTCTTGGTTAATATGACATATTAGTATTGATTTAATTTAATGTTTTTTGAACTAATCACGCTGTTATGATTTTCACAAAAATCAATTACCAAATAGTGTCAAACTTGAAATAAAATAGTTTTTAAGACAAATATTATATTATTAATTGATATTATATTCCTAAAAATCTATGGATCAGCCAAATGAATTATATAAGGTTATATATATTAATAATGAACCACTTGGGGTTTTTTTGGATTTTTATAGTAAGTTTATTAACCATGTAGTGTAAGAAAACAAGAAGACACGGTAAAAGTTAAATTATTTAACTTAGAGTTAAATCTAAATGATAAGGTTAAAATAGTAACCTAAACTTGTATAAAACCTATTGTGTGAGAGTATTTAGACCCATACCCACTTTAGCTTCTAAATAAATAAATTTGGATCTTTTATAAACCGAATATGACTTTATTATAAAATAACATTTTAAGTTTTCCCAAAGGTGCCCCTCTCCTCCCTTATAAAAAGGGAACCCCTTCCCTCTTCTCTTCACACCCTTTTGAGCATTGAAGCTCATCCAAACCCTTCCAATTCCTCTTCTCAACCTCTATAGTTATATCATAGAGGTTCTGATCTTCTCAAAAGACCAAATCTAGTGCCCTAATAAGAAGTTTAAAGGAGGTTCGTCGAGGAAGAGGAGGTTCGGATATATACGAAGCATATCAGACATAAGGTAAGGGATAACTTTTCCAATCTCGTTTTTATCTGAGATTGTTTAATCAAAATTATTTACTGGGGTTATTTCTATCATCCATGTTCACATTTTATAAAAATGTTTTCATGTATGTTTAATGTCCTTTTTACCCATTTTTGACTTTTACCACATGTTATGGAAGGAATCTTTCTTTTATTTACCATACGAGGACCTTTTTGACTTTTCTGACAAAAGTAAGAGAATAATGTTTTTTAAATTATACAGCATGAATGGATTTTTATGGTTTTATAATTACATATTTTCATGAGGGTTACTATACAATATTTCATGACTATTTTCAACAAAATCCTTTTCTTTTAAAATTGCATGTAATTTTGTGAAAAGAAAATGATTTTGAAGAAGAAAGGATATTTTCCTCAAGAATTCATTTCAAGTGTTTTATCAAAACCATTTTCCATCTAAGATGAAATTATTTAATAAGTGTATGTTTAAAGTATAATATCTCTATAATTTACATGGTTTAACTTTTCTTATGATGAAATGATATCCGTTTGTTTTATATGGATTATGTTATGATGGGATGATGTTTATGAAACCCATTTTTATTATTTGGGTTATGATGAATGATTTATGTTTATATTGTGGAACAAGTAAGAATGATTTCATTATGAGATGGGTGGGACCTATATCTCCCTCCAATGTATTGGGTAAATATTTATATCTCATGAGATATACATGGATAGAACAGCAAGTTAATCCGGTTTAGTGATACAGGACTGGAATGAGGAGTGAACTCGGTTTAGTAATGGACTTTGTCCACTAAGATAGTCTTGGCAGCAATGCCTTGGATACTATGGAAATAATATCATGTGCTTAGTGTTTTTCCACAATTAAAAGTTTTATTTCCAAGCTATTTTATCATGATTGATGTTCCATTATGATCTATGCCTTACACACTTCCATGTTTTATGTCATTTCTCAAGATTTTGATGTTTAGACATTATGTTCATGTTTTTATGTTCAAATGTATATGGTTTGTGTTATTTTCTCCATGATTACCCATAATAAGCATTTGATCTCACCCTTTATATGTTTTCTTTTCCCTAGGATATAAAGAAAGGTTTTAGGTAAGAAAAAAATGGAAGATCTTTATGGGAGATGTTGAAGATCTTTCACCATGATTAGAAGATTATGTTCCAAGTTTCCAAAGACACTAAACTATTACGATCCATTGGTTTATGTTTTTTTTATGTATTAAGTATTCCGAAAAAGTAATGTAATGTCCATGTACGTTAAGCTTTGGGTCTCTATAGTTGGTATTAGAGGAAAGGTTTAGTCAACCTTTGGAAACTAGGATGCGAGAACTTTAGTGAGATCCCTAGAGATATTTCTAAGGTATGTCTAGAGATGTCTCTAAGTTTAAGTATAACTATAGGTTATAGTCCTAGAATTATGGTAACGATCTTAGAATTAATCCTAAGATGTTATATATTGAAGTTACTCCCCCTTTATTATTTTGTTTTCCTAGCATTATTGTTTCCTCTTACACAATTCTTTTTGGGTTTTAGACGATGGTTGGAACCCGAAGGAACCGTGTCTATCAATGTAATGGGAAATGCAATGATTTTCCTCCTGAATAAACCAATGTTATGGGATATGAAGTGAAAAATATTATTGCTATACTTACACAAGCTATGAATCATTCTAGAATTCTGAATGACCAGAGAAGGGAACAATATTCTATTCAGTCCTTCATGAGGCAACGTCCACCTTCTTTCAATGGGTCTTCTGATCCATTTGTTAATGAAAAATGGATCAGTACCATTGAAAAGATATTTTCCGTACTTCACTATTCAAAACATGAAAAATCCATTTTAGTTGTTTACCATTTATAAGGTGAAGCAGACCAGTGGTGGACTCTAATTAAGAATACAAGGCCCCAAGATGAAATTTCATCCATGGAATGGGATGAGTTCAAGAACTTGTTTTTCAATAATTACTTCCCTCATATTCTTCGAAAATAGAAGGAAAAGAGGTTGCTTGAGGTTAAGAAAAAGGATGAGGAATATTTTGGTATATATGAAGTGAATTTTACAAGGCTTGCAAGGTATGCACCTAGCTTTATCATCCAACCTGAAATTAAAGTTGATCGATTCTTTAGTGGCTTAAAACCAAGTCTTTGAAGGGAATTAGCTATAAGAGACATCAGTAGCTATGAAGAAATTGTGCGTTGTGCTATCAAGGTAGAACTAGAAGTTTGTGTTACATCTCCATCTCATGGTTTTGACAAGAAACAAAAGATGGAGTTCAAGGGAAAATCTCAAAAAAAATGGTGAAAAGAATAAGAATGTTTCTTTATGTTCAAATTGTGGAAAGAAGCATGGTGGAGATTGGCTTAAAGGGACTAGAAAATGTTTTATGTGTGGAAAATAAGGTCATCGAGTAGATGAGTGTCGATGTAATGGGAAAAGGGTAACTAATGATGTGAATAAAGATAATACTGTAGATAATGCACCACCAACACTTCAATGCTACAAGTGCAAGGAAATAGGAAATTATATTAGTCAATGCCCTAATCCAAGGGTTAATGATGATCGACGTGAGAAACCTCTTAAAGAAAAAGATAAAGGGAAGTCACATGCAATCACTATTTTTGATTTTGAGTATGAAAATGGTGTTTTGGAATGATTAAGTGTTTATGTAATGGGATTTCAAATTAGTATCATGGAATCTCATTTATGGTATCGTGTAATTTTGGAATATCTATGTATTGGTTTTCAATAATTATATGGTACCGGTAACCATGAAAAGTGATTGAAATATTTTTGGAAAGCAGATAAAATGCATGTAATGAAGGGATAAAGAGAGAATAATATGTATGACAGTATTGATGAGCTCATTACTGATATAAGAACAAAGTGATATCATGGTTTGAGTATATAGAAATTTTGGGATTTTGGTATGTGGAAAGAGTTAATTTTTGATAGCATTCATGTTTTCACTAAGGTTCAATGGGTATTCATTTTTCAAGAGAATACATGATAAAGGTTTTCAAATGTTTGGAATGTGACCAACAAGATATATCGTATGATAAATGATGGTATTCACATGCTCGGTAGATGAAATTTCAAGTAATCGTTTTATTTATACTATGAGTTTGGAAAGAAGTATTTTGAATAAGTCTTAAGGTTGGAATGAATTAAGTTGAACATCAGATAGTATTTCTTAAGGCTAGAACTTTTTTTAGATTTTATTTCTAGAATGTTATAATAGTATAGTTTAAGAAAAGGGACAACCGACAGAACAGGCGACAACCCGTCACGTCGGACAAGGCTGTGGGAATCGAACCCACAACTGAAGTGCGACAGGCCTTTATCGCCTACCACTGGCCAACATGAAGTCCATGGTTAGTATAAATTAGTTTTATTTTATTAATAAGTACTATAGTTGAAGTATAAGTCTATTTTTGGAATAATATATGATTAAACTCACCATAGATAGACTTATGTATATTTGATAAATATTACTAACCTTTTTGAGACAGATGGAATGACCCATCATTCTATTACATGATCTGCTAACACTTCACAAATGAAAAATTCAACTTCATTTCTTTGAGATATGAAGTGGAAATTGTTCATGGAACAACCAACGATGAGATTGTACCAAATTCATGTAAGTATTTCTTCTAATTCAAAATTTTAAACTTTAGGGGAATGATCTTGAAAACCAAAAATGTTGTCCTATTGCCCTCATATATGATGAATCGGATGGTACCTTAGATAATCAAAAAATTAGGGCTTTGTGATTGTTGGATTTTTCATATCCATGTTCTCTACCACTCTCCATCAGAACTTGATGGTTATATTTCTCTTACATATCTATATTTTCACCTATATTGTCCTATTTGGAAACCCAGTGATGACTTACTTTGGGTGACTGTTATGATTCTAACTACCCTTTTTAAAATGAATTTTTAGTATTATTTTTTATGATGTGGGTTTCTCTAAAATAAACTTTCAAGTAGTAAACCATTTATAACCCCGATGAATTTCAAGGGCAAAATTCATTTTAAGGGGGGTAGAATGTAACAACCCAAGATTTTATGAGAATTAGTCTTTTTAATTTCATTGATTTCTTATGTTGTATGCGATTCCAAAATTAACTTGTTCTATACGCAACACCATATACGCAACACTATTCTTGGCTCGTGTTACACAAAATTTCAAGTTCGTTTGATAGAAGTTATTCTACGCAACATTGAGTGTGTGTATATATATATATATATTAAATGTATAAATGAAATATGGTTGGATTCTATAATACACAACAACAAAGTAATCTTGCAATGCATGCAACCCTGACTTGGCTTGCTTTATACACAATCGCGACCTTCCACGATAGCGTGTGTCGTACACAATACCGAGTATCACTAAACAATGATATGTTATGAGAATATTATATAAACTAGCTGTTATGAATAGTTATACCTACTTTTTGAAATTTTATTTTTTAAAATGGACTTTATTTTTGGATTCATAATATCGAAATTAGCCTAGGGTGATTTTTTTGGTATTTTTCTGAAAACTTTCAATTTTTGATGAATAGTGATAACACTTTGTTACTATTTAAAAACCGACTTTTTATTTAAATAATTATTTACTTTATATAAATTTATTTTATGTCAAAATTGATACATAATACCTATATAAGTTCAATGTAATTCATTGGAGTCATTTTATAATAATTATATATATATATAAATTTTATTGAACTTTTCACCGTCTTTTACCCACCTCCTTGGAGAATTTGAAAATGTACATAAAACTTAATTTTACCACTTCTGTGAGTAGAATTTCAAAAATTCAAGATACACAGTTAATATCAAGGAGTAAAATTTGGTTTAATAAGATCAAAATAATTTTTGGTGAATAATAAAGTTTTACTTTTATTTACCATGGTTAAAAGTAAATAGGGAAATTAAAGGTAAAACTGATATTATTATTATTACTATAACACATGTTTTCATTCTATTGGATAAGTATAATTCGACCAAAAACAGCCTTAGGAATATAATATTATCATTTAGGTCCACTTTGATTAGATTAGAACATTTATTATTATTTAATTCAAATAAGAGTTAAAAGAGTTAAAATCAAAGTTTAATAACTAAAACATTTTTAATATAGGATTATACATAACATAAATTTGACAATAAATATTAATTATAAATATAAAATGATTTACTATTTAATGGTATTTTATTTATAATTTTTATACATTAAATAATTTAATTTATTTATGACACCATGATGATGCAGTAATTACCTTATTAATGAAATATTAAAATAATTGATGTTATAAATACCCAAATAAATGTAATTTGAGACTTTTTATGAATTAAACTAATTTTATAGGTTAGTAAGACATATTAGTATTTATTTAATTAACTTTTTTTGAACTAATAATGCTGTTATGAGTTTCACAAAAATCAATTACCAAATAGTGTCAAAATTGACATAAAATAGTTTTTAAGATAAATATTATATTGTTAATTGATATTATATTCCTAAAAATCTAAGGTTAGGCCAAAAAACTTATATAAGGTTATATATATATATTAATAATGAACCACTTGGGGTTCTTTTGGATTTTTATAATAAGTTTATTAACCATATAGTGTAAGAAAACAGGAAGACACAGTAAAAGTTAAATTATTTAACATAGAGTTAAATCTAAATGATAAGTTTAAAATAGTAACCAAAACTTATCTAAAACCTATTGGTTGAGAGTATTTCAACCCATCCCCAATTTAGCTTCTAAATAAATCAATTTGGACCTAATATAAACCAAATATGACTTTATTATAAAATAATATTTAAGTTTTTCCAAAGGTGCCCCTCTCCTCCCTTATAAAAAGGGCACCCCTTCCCTCTTCTCTTCACACCCTTTTGAGACTTGAAGCTCAGCAAAACCCTACCAATTCCTCTTCTCAACCTCTCTAGTTATATCATAGAGGTTCTGGTCTTCTCAAAAGACCAATTCTAGTGCCCTAAGAAGAATTTTAAAGGAGGTGTGTCGAGGAAGAGGAGGTTCAGATACATACGAAGCATATCAGACATAAGGTAAGGGATAACTTTTCCAATCTCTTTTTTATATGAGATTGTTTATTTGAATGTATTTACTAGGGTTATTGTTTTCATCCATGTACATGTTTTCTAAAAATGTTTTCATGTATTTTTAGTGTCCTTTTTACCCATTTTTGACTTTTACCACATGTTATGGAAGGAATCTTTCTTTTGTTTACCATACGAGGAACTTTTTGACTTTTCTGACAAAACTATGAGAAGAATTTTTTTTAACTTATATGGAATGAACAGATTTTTACAGATTTATAGTGACATAATTTCATGAAGGTTACTCTACAATATTTCATGACTATTTTCAACAAAATACTTTTCTTTTAAAATTTCATGTCATTTTGTAAAAAGAAAATGATTTTGAAGAAGAAAGGATATTTCCTCAAGAATTCATTTCAAGTGTTTTATCAAAACCATTTTCCATCTAAGATGACATTATTTAATATGTGTATGTTTCAAGTATAATATATTTATGATTTACATGGTTTCACTTTTCTTATGATGAAATGATATCCATTTGTTTTATATGGATTATGTTATGATGGGATGATGTTTATGAAACTCATTTTTATTCTTTGGGTTATGATGAATGATTTATGTTTATGTTTGGGAAAAAGTAAGAATGGTTTCATTATGAGATGGGTGGGACCTATATCTCCCTCCAACGTATTGGGTAAAGATTTATATATCATGAGATAGACATGGCTGGAACGGAAAGTTAATCTAGTTCAGTGATACAGGACTGGAATGAGGAGTGAATTCGGTTCAGTAAGGGACATTGTCCACTAAGATGGTATTGTAAGCAATGACTTGGCTACTATGGAAATAATATAATTTTATTAATGTTTTTCCACAATTATAAGTTTTATTTCCAAGCTATTTTATCATGATTGATGTTCCATTATGATCTATGCCTTATGTCCTGCCATGTTTTATGTCATTGCTCAACATTTTGACGTTTAAACATTATGTTCTTGTTTTTATGTTCAAATGTATATGGTTTGTTTTATTTTCTCCATTATTATCCATAATGAGAATTTGAGCTCACCGTTTATATGTTTTCTTTTCCCCAGGATATAAAGAAAGGTTTTAGGTAAGAAAAAAAGGTAAGATCCTTATGAGATATGTTGAAGATATTTCACCATGATTAGAAGATTATGTTCCGAGTTTCTAAAGACACTAAACTATTATGATCCTTTGGTGTCTATTTTTGTTATGTATTAAGTATTCCGCAAAAGTAATGTAATGTCTATGTACGTCAAGCTTTGGGTCTCTAAACTAATCCTCTTGAATGACCACTCTCCTTTCCACAGCTCTAGCTAGGGTTCCCATAACGATGATTCCTATTCTCTAGAGACATACCTTTATATCACCCAGAAGAAACCTTATTTCCACTATTGGAAGCCTTCTCTAGGTTCCCCTCTGAGATGGGGGCCTAATTAACCACTTCCTAACAAATAAGCTTGAATTTATTGACCTAGGACTTAATTTCACACTTAATTCCATCCAAAAGTCATTTTTCTAAAGTATCCCCATCTTCCACCAATGCTGGTGAAAAGTTCTACAAATCTATGAAGATACCATCATAGTCCCTCACATACATGCTTCCCTGAATCAATCTCATGAACAAGTTTCTCTCTCCTATCTCATCATCTCCAGGTAAAAGTGCTCTAGGAACTTCTCCAAAAAGTCATTACATTGCATACCCTCAATCTGTCTAGTTCATGCCTAAATTTCCCACTAGTTCTTTACTAATCCTCATAAAATATAAATAGGAAAATTAACCCTCTTCTCAAGAAGAGTCTCCAAATGGTCAAGTATCCTCTCGATCAACTCAACCCAATACTATGCTCCCTCAGGTCCGCCATCTCCAATAATATTTAGAGGGTACTTCAACTAAAACTCCCTTGTCAAGCCAGACATATTCTTGTCAACCCGCACTTGTTCTCTTCCCATGAATCTCATGATGTGAGAGAAGTTCTCTCATAGCTTATTCCCTTATTCCTCGCTCGAAACTATCAGTGCCTCTGGTTCCACCAATGGAGGATCATCCAAAACTGTGTCCTCTACTCATCCTCACAATAAAATTATTCATACTGGAATAACTATACAATTACAAATACACATCTTAGGACTCATAACATATATTTTTTCACAACTACATTAGAGTAAAATCGCAAAAATAAACAACAATTCTTTTCCAAAAATTTCTTTAGATGGTCAAAATCGAGGCATTCTCACTACCCTTAACTATACTACACCTAGGTCCTAGATAATAAGGGTAAACTTATTATTAATGTTCAAGTTTCTCATTTATACACCCACTTATTCAAATATTACATCATTCTAAAATCTTTATTAGTTTTACAATCCCAGAAAATAGTTTGAGATTAACAACTTACCCTAAACCCATTTTTTCACGTGTGCCTAAAATGATGCATGTTCACAAAATAATCTTGAGTGCCTAGAATGATAAATGAAAACTGAACTCTCATTCCATTTATGAACATTATTCCATCACAACAAATATCAAAAACATTTATCAAATCACACAACAAGTGTGTCACCCAAGGTGAAATAACATTCAAATGTAACAGAAAACAGAAATAACAACAATCCAACCCCGGGAACTTGGGTTCTCCGCTATACATGGGGTAGCTACTTACATGCATGAGATCATAACCATTCCCAAACTCTTCATAGTCTCCTTTTTACCTTTCCCAAAAATTAATAAAAAAGAAGAAGAAAATAAGACTCTTTTGATACCACTTTGTAACATCCCGACTTGGGTGCCACATACCAGTGCCCTGAGCTAGTCGGTCACATCACCTTAGGTATGCCTCCTCGTACGCCATAGGCTTCTGACTAGTAGTGTGGGTTTGATGAGTCAATCATGGGGAGAATTACCCTTATTTATCAGAGTAATACACCATCAGAAATAAACAAAACAATATAGGAAATATATATAACCATAAATAATACCAACATTTTAAGATTGTCAAGTAAGAAATATAGTATCCAAATAAATCAAAAAACATTCAATGATAATGTATATGAAAAGTGTCTAAAATGAAACTCAATAGAAATTCACTAACAACTCTTAAGTGGGTCTTTAACCATGTATGGTTCTCTCAACCATGCTCCATCCCGACTCAGCCATCTAACATGAGGTCCTTTTCCTTAGCCTATCTTGCATCCATGAAATTTTTTTAGGTACCGATCAAGCATTCCAAGTAGGGTGTGAGTACAACATAGCAAGCCTCCAAAAATAATGTCTAAAACAAATCTAGTAAATAATAAGTGTTTGAAGTTATATAAAGAAATAATTAAAATGTATAAATAAACAATTACCACATTATTAATTAATCTTTATTAAACCGCATAGACCATCAAGTTCCCAAGGACATCCATACCTCAATACTTGCTCTAGTCCATAATAGGTCTATACCATGTTACTTATTCAATTCACAATTCATTTCCACAAATAGGCTTTCATTTTAAATTTCGTTTTTAATTCATTATTTTGACCACTTGGAACTATATTCCAAAGGCAATGTTTTTGGGTATATAATGCCATGCCAAATATCCCAATTCCAAATCTTACATATTTATCATTGGTGTAGAACTCCATATATAACAGCTAGAATTTCAATTATACATTTTTATAATTAGTGTATAAATCCATGTCTAGCACCCAAATTCTCAACAATACATATAAATCTATCTTTGGTGTACAATTCCACATATAGAACCCCATTTCTCAATTGTGCATTAGCATCACTAGTGAAGAACACCATGTATAACACCACAAATCTTAACCATTTATTTATATCATTATTTATAGGGATTAGATCATCATGTTTGATAGTCTATTTCATAACCATGATTAAATGACATTAATCCACTTTTCACAATTAATCATCATTACTTCCATTAATTTATTCATAAAAGAATTCATCCATGTATATTAATTAATTCAAAAATTAATTAAAAATGTCAATTTTTGTTAATAAAATCAAAAATAAATTAATATTTCACAATTTCAATATCTAATAATTAATTTACCCATTAATTATTCTTAATTAAAATTAAATAATTTTATAATTTCCTATAAAATTAATTTTCTAATTTTTTTGATCAATATTTTGATAATTAATTCACAAATTAATTATAATTATTCCACATTTAATTTCTTAATACAACCATCTTTATTACATCCTAATTAATTCCCAAAATTTATGATCAAATTAAAAATCCAAATATCTCATAATTAATTTTTCAGTTAATTATCTTTCTCAACAATCCCTAAATCTCACAAATTCATAATTATCTCAATTAATTAATTTACCTCAATAATTAATTAAATTAGTGATTAAAATTGATAAAAAACTCTAGCAATTATACAATATGATTATATGAAATCAAATCACAAAAATGAGATTTCAAAATTAGACCACCTAACTCGATTCATTGACAAATTATTTCTGAATGTAAATCCCCAAAATTGAGAAAAACAGTGATGTATATCATATCCAGATCTATTACTCCAAATCAATATTTAATAAATCAAGATCCCATAAATATTATTATAGATCCAAAATCTTGGATCTATATTCATAAAATCTATATATATATATATATATCTAATAAAAATAAAATATTTCATCCACCAAAATAAGAAGAGATCATAAGGGGGTGAACAATGAAGCAACGAGATTGGATCCACTTACTAGAAGAGGAGAAGATATTATATCTGGGCTATAAATTATTTATAATAGAGGTAAAGGGATCATAATTCATCTGGAGAGCTCAAAAATCATGAAATAAAATATAGGGTCAAGTGGGGGTCTAATAGGGTTTAATTAGGGGGTTCAAGAAATTTGTAAAATAATTTTCTGGCTAATTTAATTCTCGCACATGGTTTCCTAGGTAGGGACACACAGTTTTCCCTAACTGTGCACAAACCATGCACCTGTTATTTTTGGGGTGAACATTTTTTCATCTTTGGGAACATGGTTTGGGAAACTGTGCACAAGTCATGTAAACCCCCATTGTCTTGGTTTTCATGGGTTCATGGCATGGGGTTCATCGCTTTCCCTTAACACGTGCAAACCATGAACAACCCATTACTGTTCCATTTTTATAAATTTTTACCCAAACATACCCCAAAGTAAAACCCAAAGGAAAATTTCTCAACACAATACAAAAGAATACATGAATTCAAGTTTGATTCAAATCCAGAAAAGTTTGGGATCTTACAATAAACATCTTTCAATCATGACATAAACCATAGTAAGGAAATGAGTTTCATAAATATCATTCCATCATAAAATAATATAACCATAGTAATAATAAGGATAATATCCATGAAACAATATACAAATTAAAGTATAATTAACACAAAATAATTTTATTATGGATAGAGAATAATTTTGACAGAACAGTTGAAAATAATTTTTCAGGGTAATATCCATTCTGTTTTGAAAATGTTTTGTCTTCTTAAAATGATGTAAAATTTTAAAAGAAAACATGTTATTTTAAAATAAAATTTTAATATTGTAAATTAATCTTCAAGGAATTAATTTGTTAAGAAAGGGGAAAATTTATTCATTCCGTATAATTTAAAAAACAATAATCTTGTGCTTTTGCTGAAAAACTAAAAAAGATTCTCATTATAAAAATTACAAAAGATTACTTTCAAAGAGTTTAGTAAAAAATTAATAAATAGGTGAAAATTACTTTAAATCATTTTATAAGAATAGTTAAAATATTTTGGAAAACAAATTTAAGAATCATATACATAGGTGATAAATTTACCCTATTAAATACTTGCGTATAAACAATTCCTAAAAAAATGATATTGTGAAATTAACCCTTTCCTTTGGTTTGATTTCCTTAGTACATATAAAAAAATACTATATAATGTATTAATGAATGTTATTTAATTATCACAAAACCGTATTAATATTTATGATATCATATATGACCATATTATCACCCATTTATTTATAATATTGCATTATTACTCTTCCTTTGGGTGATAATTGCTTCCTTTTTTAGGCTTGTTTTGTCGTATAAATCCCAATTCTTGTTCATGTGATATAGTTCCATAATTTATAGAATGATATTATGGTAATATATATATCATGTTTATTAATTATATACATTTATATAATTATTCTTGAATAGTGAATATAAAAGATGAATCACATCGCGTCGTGGATATGGTAGGCCGTACGTACGCATGGGAAAGGTATCATTCACATAATAGTAAAAATGTAAGGAACTAGATGTTATATATATTTTTTTATAATCAATATCATGTTATAATAATTATATATATTTACTATTTCCTTAATTATACCCATCCAAATAAAGTGTTGATGAACAACAGATTATACCATGGCATGGAGATGGTAAGTCGTACGCACACACGCGTGGTACTTACATTTTTCATAGGGTGGTTAAAAGATAGAATATGGTTGTTACATAATAATAAAAATAACTAATAATATAGGTGATAATAGATTTATTATATTATAATGTAAACAATACATTAAGAGGAAGTAGAAGGAGAAATAATCTTGAAGGATTCAGTAAAGGAGATTACCTCTTCTACGACAAACTCCCTATAGATCTCCTCTTAGGGACACTAGAGTTGGTCTTTTGAGAATACAAAAACCTATAGAATGTCAATATGAAATTTTATAAATGAAATTTGCAGGTTATGGTAAATTGTGAAGGCTCAAAGAGATGTGATGAAGAGAGAGAGGATGTTCCATTTTATAATTTGGGTGAGGGTTACTTTTAGAATTTTAGAAAATATTAATCTATAATAAATTAGATCTGAATAAAAATACCTAAAAAATTAAATGCATTATAATATAAGATTATATAATGTTTTAATACCCTAAAAAAATATATTTTTTAAAATTTTATTTATTTTTATAAACCATATCATTTTCATTAACCCTCACTGAACCGAATTTTAATTTTAACAAAGGTAAAAAAAATTCAATATTAAAAGGTTGTAATATTTACTTATGTGACGTCAATTAGACCATAAATGGAAAATTGCGAATATTTTTTTACTATATTGTACTTATTTTTTATTTTAAATTTGTTTTATTATTTTTAAATAATTCAATAGAAAATTATTTTTATAAAATATCAGTACTATAAATTTTCATACTATTTATTTCTTTGATATTTTAAAATATCAATATAACAATTTAACTTAGAAAAAAATATTTTATTATATCACTAAATTGTAAATTTCATCTATAAAATTAATTTTCAACATTAATTATCTAAAATTATATTTCTTTTAATACTTTTAATAGTATTTATTTGATATTTCCATTAATAAAATAATTATTACATTAGTGTTGTGTAATTATTTAATATAATTTTTTTCACTAAAAATTTAATATAAATTACTATTATGAATATATATCTTTTATATTTATTAATAATATTTATAGTATAATATATCTATTGTGTATACCTATATTAAAATTGATATATTATTTAAAACATGAATGTGACATCTTTACTTTTTTATTAAATAAAATATTATAAATATCATAATATCATCCAAGTTTATAAAAACGTCAAAAATAAATTTATATCATGAAAATATTTTTATTTTTTCAAACATTTACACTTATATTCATTCAAAACATTCAATGTTTCACATGTGGACACATAAGATATATTAAAGACAAAGAAAATGGCATTTTGTGCCTTTCTTTGATTTAAATAGTATATAAGTCCTTTTCAGGTAAAAGTTTCAATTAAATGAATTAATTTTTATCCTTATGAGTTAAGGGTCGAATTTAATTCATCCAATAAATTTTGCCTTTATTTAGGGTCATTTTATAGTCTTTATAATTTTATTTTTAACCTAAATTACATAATTTACCCATTACTATTGTAACAAAATTTAGCATGGTTACAATTCATATTGGTAGAAAAATAAAAGGGACCTAATTGATAAATATTTACCTTCTATGTCCAAATTTTACACCCATTTTTCAAAATTAAAAACATAAAAGTTAAATAATTTAATTTAATATAAAGTTCATAAATTTCCAGGAAAACCTATTTTCGGAAAAATGCCCTTTAAAAGTATAAAATATTTTTTAACAAATTATGTTTATAATTTAAAAAAAACAAATTGGTTTATTTTAAATAAAAATCAACTAATTAATATTTAAAACTAATCTAAAATATAATTTTACCTTTTAAAGACTTAAAAAAATATAGTTTCAATAAAAATCATTATTTTTACTATTCCTTAAAAAAATGTTTTCATAAACAAACAATTATAAGATAATTTTGACTAATGAATTCAAAAATTAAGTTCTTTTTTTCAAATAAACATTCTAGAACAAGAAAAAAATAATTTCAAGAAGTTGTATCAAGTGATTTTACTAAAAATTGTGTGATTGTTTTCTAAGCCCTTACAAATAAATTCATATTGATTTGGAGAATTATATTTCATAAGTTAGTTATTATTATCTATTCCTACCAATTTAGAAGCTATTTTATAATGTAAATTTTATAATAATATCATCCCATTGTTTTTTAACTCATGATTGTGTGCAACCCAAGCTATTAACAAATCAAAATTTTTTAAAGATAAATATTTCATTAAAATATTCGAGTGTCACATTATATCCTTCTTAAAATGAATTTCACCCTCCAATTCATCACTTGGATATAAATATATGAGGATACTTATGAATTATCACATCCTCCACTTGGTTGTTCGACCATAAACCTTTAGCCAAGCGAGTTGTCTTGTTTCATAGAACATTCTCTCTACGATCCAAAATCTTTACCAATTTTTCTTCATAAGAAATATATTTCTCTAGTTGTATGAGTTCTGAGTTTAGCACATGTGAATGATCATGTATGTAATTTCTCATGAGAGATACATAGAGAACATGATGAACTTGAGAGAGATTTGTTGGAAGCTCAAGTTGATAACATACCATTCCAACATGATTGAGAATTTCAAAAGGATCGACATACATAGGGATTAGCTTGAACTTCTTTAAAAATATCATCAATCTATTCTAGGGATATATTAATAGAAATACCTTTTCACCCACTTCAAACTCAATATATTTTCATTCATTGCCAACATAACTTTTTTGTCAACTTTGGGCTACTCTTTTGTGTTATTGAATAAACCTGACTTTCTATGTCATTTACACCACAAGATCAAGTACCAAAAGCTTTCATTCCCCATCTTCAATCTAGAATATTGGAGTCCTATACTTCTTACCATATAGGGATTCATAATGAGATATATGAATACTGGATTAAAAACTATTTTTGTAAGAAAAATCTACCAAAGGTAGATTTTAATCCCAATCATCTTTGAAATCCATAGAGTAAGATCTCAACATGTCTTCTAGAGTTTGAATTTTCCTCTCTGACATACCATCTATATAAGTATTATAAGAAGTGATAAGACATAACTCTATATCTAGATCCTACTAAATAATTCACTATAACATTGAAGTGAACCTCTAATCCTAATCATATATTATGGAAAGTGGTACTCTATGAAATCTTGCTAGTTCCTTTATATATATATATATATATATATATATATATCCTAGCAGGATGATCAAGAGAGAAATATTTTCTAAAAGTAATGATGTGTGATGAATTTTTAAGGTGGTCAACTATAACCCATGTAAAATTATGGGATTTATATGTTTTGGGATGTACAAAGAAAAATCCCATGGTGATATTTTCCCATTTCAATTCTAGTATGGGTAATGGTAGTAACATCCCCTTAGACTTTTGTCTCTCAAGATTAAATTGATGACAAACCAAGAACTAAAAAATTATTATACAATATCTTTATTCATTTCATACCACACAAAAATACTACTTCATGCCTCTATATATCTTGTTTACTTCTAGGATTAATAGATAATGATGAACTATGAGCCTCAACCAATTTATCCTTCTTTAATTCTGTTATCATAAGAATATAAACACAGTTCCTAAACCTTATTATTCTATCAAAATCATAGTTTGTCTTAGGAATATTTCTCACCTTATTTTGTAGATCTACATATTTTATTTACACATCCTTAGTCTTCACTTATATAGATTGTTGAAAATTTATTTGGTAAAGATAATACCTCTCCCCTTCCTTTATAATTTCTAGATCTATCCATTAAAAATCCATAAATATTTTATGTCACACCCCGACCTCAGATACTCATTAATTTTATTAATTTCTTGATGTTGGATATTTTGGTTGAGGTTAATGTTGGGTTTCCAGCAAAATTCCGTGTGTTTTGGTGGTATTTTTTATCTTATAACCTGATTCATGGTTATTGTGAAGGTTATGGGAAGGGAGTTTCATTTTGAACAGTTTGAGATGCCCTCGGTGTCTCCATATTGTGTTTGAAACATTCAAGGATCATTGGATAGGATTCCCAAGTGTTCGGGGTGTCATTTTTTGAGTTTTATCCCATTTTCAGGTCACATTTTTCAAAAATGGTTTGTCCAAACCATTAAACCTACACTTGCAAGGTTGCAGGAGTTTTCCCAGCACTATCTGCACTCATTTCCAAACCATGAAACAAAACCATAAATCCCATTACGGTCTTAATATAATTTTATGTGGAGCTCATATTTAGTTGATTCAACCTCCAAAATTAAGACCTATTAGTTGGGAATCCACTAGAAGAGCTTACCCATTCACCCACCCTTATTTTTGTTCATTTTTTTGGAGATTTGTCACCAAATTTCAGTTTTTCTTCATCAAATTTTCTCCTTTCCTCTTCTCCCATGTACCCTCTATCACTTCTTCACTCTATCTTTTCTTAGAACCCTTTTGGTCGAACCCTAGGGTTAGTTTTGGATTATTTTTTGTTTTTTTATTATGGCTAGGGTGTGTGGATTGTTTTGGGGCTTATATCTCCCTCTCCTTAATGTTTTATTCCATTCTCACAAGGCTATGGTACTTGAATCCATAATTTTCCTTTCCATTGCTTTTCCATTGATGCTTGATGATTTTAATTAATTTATTATCTTACAAGAAACCTCTTTAGAACCCCTTTATAGCTTGTTGTGGTGGTTTAAAGTTGTCTAGTGTTGTTAAAAATGGTGCCTTACATGAATCTTGGTTTATTCCCTTATGTATAATGCCCTAGGTGGTTTTTAAAATGAAATTTGTGATCTTTCGGTGAAATTGGATGGTTCAGTGGGATTTTTCCCATTGAAATATTTTGTTAAATTGGTTTGGATCATGTTTTGGATTCTATTTGTGAAACATGCTGATTTTTTTGGTATGATTTGAAGCATGTTTTAAAGAGGGATTTTTGGTTCATGAACTTGTGTTGTATTTTATAAATGAGTGAAATGGATGGTTTTGGGTTGAAAATAAATGGTGGATTTAATAAATTGGGTTTCAAATGCTTTGGTTGTTTTTAGAGTCTCCCATTAGATGAAGGAACAACAATAGGTACACTAGGTGCACACATGGTTTTGCAACCAAGTGATGATGGCACTCTAGATCTAGTATTCTTAAAGGGTTCCTCTTCTCCCCTTCCTTATATTTTCCCTAAAATGTTCCCATGTTTTCCAAAATTGGGGAAGGGGTACTCCTTGTGTTTCAAAAGTAACTTCAAATGTGTTCCTCATGGTTTGTCTTGGTTGGCCATGAAACATGCTTGGGTTAGTGGTTGGAAACTATGGTCGTTTGGCATTTTTCAAAAGAGTGTTGTCTTGTGAGTGTTGTGAAAGCCTGTTTGGAAATTTTGTGAGTTTTGTGTATATTAACTTTGTTTCAAAAAAAGAACTTGGGTTCCTTTTTGGTTAATGCTTGGTCTAAGTGTTTATTTGGACACTTTGTTTAAAGTTGGTGTTTGAGATTGTTTTACAAATGGTTTATAAATGTTTTTTCACAAATGGTTGAATGTGGTAAAGATAAAGGCCCAGTTGGCATTTTAAAATGTCTAATCATAAAGGGTTTGATGTGTGGGATTTGTATAAGGCCCGTTTGTCATCTTTGAAGCAGTATGTTAGGAAAACCCCACTTTAGTTAGGTATCTTGCCTCTTTAGATTATTATGAGATGGGTTGGACCCTAGTATGGGTCCTCCATTAAATTATATTTATTTTAAGGTAAAGGACTAAAATTGAGGTAGCCAGGGTGGTGGTAGATTGTGTAGTGTTCTTGGTTATATATGAGGCTTGTTGTTTGAATGTGTAGCCCACACCTTTGACAACATAGCACAGAAACCTAGCATAACATGGAGGTTTACTGAGAATTATTGTTGTATTAGAAGTTCATGTATTGTCTAGTGGACCATAGTAGGTGGATATGTGGGTTTATTTCTAGGGTATTGGGCCCCTAGGTCTGACCTGAGAAAGGGTGGTCGGGCATTAGGGTGTTTGATTATGTCATTTGTGGCATGCTACCGAGTATGTAGTCACAAGTATTATTATGTTTTCGTTTTCCTTTGAGTTCTTATGTTTTTTTTATCCTTCGATACGATCATAGTTGGTTATAGTTCCCTTGTTGTGTGTGTGGAGTCATACCCTTAATCTTGTTTTTAGTGTTTTCATGGAAAACTGTGAATGTATGGTTGATTTAAAAAAGATTTCGAAGTGTCTGTTTTGGAAAAGTTTATGTGAACCCATTTTTTTCATTTCCTTGTATTTGAATTGTAAGGGTAGTAGAATTGTGATTGTTAGTTTTCAAAATGAATTGTATATGTGAAAGCCTTATTTATATAAATGTAGTTAAAACTAGTATTATTGGACTATTTTGGAAATGGAAGATGCATGGATTCTGTGGGAAACTTTGTGAATTCTTACTGAGAATTTTGATAGTCATGACTATCTATATCTTTCCAGTCACAGGTTATTTTCTATTTTAGGTTTCCTGGTTTGAGATGGCTCTTTCAGTGGTGTGGTCTTATGGATGGAGGTGACTAAGATGTCACATGGAGATCTGGTTGGTTTGGTTCAGTTTCAGTTTTTTTTTTTCATTTTTGTTTAGTTTAATCTATTTAGCCTTTGTAACTAAATTATATTTATTTTTGTTGTATGGGATTAAGTTGGTATATTTATTTATTTGGTCCTGGCTGTTTTATTGGGATAAATCTCTCCCACTTGGTTTATTTTGTGCATGTCATTAGTTTCCATCCCATGGGGATCGAGAACGCCTCTCGAGACATGCTTCAGACCATCTCAGGTGACCGGTTTAGGGTCAAATAATGTTGGTTTGTGAAATTTCATCATTTGTGATCCTCATAAAAGATATTCTATCATGTTTATTTCAACTTAAAGCATCTTCCAGTTTGTTCACTTTCCAAGGGTGGTAATGTATTGTGCTGTAGAATTATTTAATCAACTCGAACCATCTCCTTTGATACATATTTAGATATTTTTTAGTGAAAATATACCTTAAAATTTTATTATTAGAATATATATCACACCTTTATCTATAAAGATAATGCATCCATATCTTTAATTCAAAGATTACTTCATCTAACTTCAAATCATGAGTCGGGTAATTTTTTTCATGTATTTTCAATTTCTGTGAGTCATATGAAATAACCATATCATTTTTCATGAGAATACATCCCCTCCCCTTCTTGGACGAATCATTATAGATCACAAACTGTTCTCCACTATGAGGTATTGTGAGCATTGGTGCACTGGCTAACCTTCTTTTAAACTCATTCAACTTTTCATCACATTCTTCCCTCCATATGAACTTAACTCCTTTCCAAGTCAACTTGGAGAGTGGATTAGATAATCATGATAAATATTTCACTAAACATCAATAATATTTAGATAAACTAAGAAATATTTGGATTGCAGTTACCTTTGTCAGTGTAGGATAATTTTTAATAACTTTTTCCTTTATTGGATCCAAATATATCCCCTATCTTGAGATTATATGGCCCAAAGATGAATCTTTTAGAAGCCAAAATTCACACTTGTTAAATTTTTCATTAATATTATTTTTTCTTAGGGTCTTTAGTAAAATCCTCAAGTGATAATCATGTTCTTCATTTATCTTTTAATATACAAGAATATTGTCGACAAAGACTACCAAAAACTAATCAAAATAGTATATAAAGACTCTATTCATTAAATTCATTAAGATATCAGGGGAATTAATAATACCAAATGACATCACTATAAATTCATAGTTTCCATACCTTATAAGAAATTTCATATTTTCTATATCAACATTTTTTCCCTTAATTGATGATATCTAGAATTAAGATCAATCTTGGAAAAGTATTGAGCTCCATGACGTTGGTCAAATAGTTTATAAATATGGGGAAGATGATATTTTTTATTGATATTTATTTTTTTATGTTCTTGACAATAAATGTTTAGTCTCATTGATCTATATTTATTAATAACAAACTGAACAGGTGCACCCCAAGGTGATGCACTAGGGAATATAAATCCCTTTTCAAGATTCTGTTGGAGTTGCTTCTTTAATTCCTATAAATCAACTGTAGAAACATTATAAGGAGTATTTGAAATAGGAATAGAACCTGGTATGAGTTCTATTAAAAACTAAAATTTATTATTAGGTGAAAGAAATGGAAATTATTCCTAAAAATCATAAAACATCTTGTACAATAGTTGTATCTTTAATGGTGAGTTTCTAACCAACCATCTAAGATAGATAACCTTCCTTCATAAGAACTAAGACCCATAAAATGAAAGTAATTTCCCTTATAAATCCATATTCATCCTTACATTGATAATTAATCAAATATTCATTCAGAATATAAAATGTGACTTCCATTACTTAAAAATTGATATGAGCTCCATATAGATAAATAAAATTAATGCCAAGTATCACATCAAATTCAACTAAAGGAAGGATCAAAATATTTTCAGGAATCACTTTCCCACAAACCTCAACTAAAGAAGAATTTTAAACTTTTTATGTGATCATTATGCCTTTATGAGTTTTCATAGCTAAGTCATCATCTAATTATTGAGGTAATATAGAGATACTATTAGAAAATTATTTGGAAATAATACAGTGGGATGATCCAAAATAAAATAAAACATTTTCTACTTTAGAGTGGATAGTAAGTATACCTTTCACCACTTAATTATTGTACTCCATATTACTAAAATTGATCACATGTGATTTTCCTTTATCTTTGTCCTTAATAGGTTGCTGATGTTGATCATCATCGATATCCCTTAGATTTGGGAATTGGTTATCATAATGCCCATTTTCATTGCATAAGTATAATTGACTTGTGTGAGGTGCATTTTTTTAGCCTTTTCTCTATTTGCATCATTAGTTATATTTTTACCACAAATTCGGTAGTCAATTTCCAATTGAATTTATTTCTCACACTTAAAACATTTAATAGTCCCCTAAAGATAGTTTCCTTCAGGTTTCATTCCACACTTTGAGCATAAAGGAAGGCTCAAATTATTTTCAATATGGTTCTTGGATATTCCCTTGAATTCCATTTTTATATTCTAATAAAACCCATAAGATTGACGGGTGACATCGATATTCATCTCAACCTTGAGAGCACATCAAGTGATTTTATAATTTCTATCAATGTACCTTATGGATAATTCACTTATAAGACATGATTTTAAGCAATTGAAAAATTTATCAATCTTACTCTTAGGATTAATGATAATTCTAAAATCGTACCTTGTAAGTCTTGTAAAATTTCATTCATAGGTACCAAGGGATTCATCATATTTTTTTAACTCAATAAAAACCTTCTCCGCATTTGTAAACAGAATAAGAGGATAATACTTATTTAAAAATAAGTTATTGAACTTTTCACATTCCATAGATTTAATTTATTCTCATTTCCCCGTATTTTGGTTAATATTCCACCATTTATCTGCTTCACCTTCCAAATAATAGATTAAAAATATGACTTTCAAATGTAATGAACATTGGAGAACTAAAAATATATTCCCAGTGGTACTGATCCATTTTTCATCAACTAGTGGATCTGAAGACACACTGAAAGAAGGTGGACATTGCCTCATGAAGGACTCCACAGACTGTGGTTCCCTCTTTTTCTCATTTGGAATTATTTCATGATCCATAGCTTGAGAATGTTGTGTGAGCATAGAAATAGGATTTTTAATTCCTTCTCCCATAAAATTTAATTTTTTAGGAGGACAATCATTGCATTTCCCATTGCATTCTGCATTAATGGAATTCCTTAGGATTCTATACATTAACTAAAACCAAGAACAATTATGTGATTAACACTAATAAAAATGACAAAACCACATAATTAAAGTAAATTACTAAAAAAAATTCAATTAAAAAACAATAGGTTTTATCCTAGGTTATTTTGGACTATCATTGAAACTCTAGGATTATAACCAATACACAGACTTATCATTAGGGTCCTTACTAAGGTTTTCTCATCCGAGTTTCTAATGGTTAGCCAAACCTTACTTTGATACCAACTATAATGGCCCATAATTTTCATATATATATATATATATATATATTGCTTCTAAATAGAAGAATATTCATTACATAACACAACATAACAACACCATGACCATATAAGTTTAGTTTCTTCAGAAACTGGGAAACATAAACAACTGCTTCATAAAACATCTACATTATCTCCCACTTATTCCTTCATAAATGGAACCCCTTTTGACACATATTACTTAATATCCTTATTCATATCGTTGGGAAGAGAAACATAATAAATGGTGAGCACAAATTCTCAGTAAGGGTAAACAAGGAAGATATCAATAATATAAATAATTTTGAAATTATATTATGCATATCAAAGATCATGATTTCATGTCATGGGACAAATCATAAAAGTTCATAAAGAAAATATTTCATGGGATCATAAAATAACACATAAAATTGTGGAAAACTTATAAGCATAGAAAATTATTTCCATATTAGTCAGGGATTATCAATAAACCATAATAGTAGAAAATTCTTATATTGAACCAAGTTCAATCCTCATTCTAGACCTATGTTAATGAAATGCGTTTTTTCCCATTTCATCCCTGTATTAGAAAATTTTCATCATTTCCCGTTCCAGTACTTTCGATCACATGAGATATAAAACTATACCCATTGTGTTGGAGGGATATATAGGCCCCACCTATCACATAATAAAAACTTTACATAAGTGTGCCACAAGAATATAAATCATTCATCATATCAAAAACCAAGTAATGAAATTAGTTTCATAAACATCATTCAATCATAACATAAATCATGGTAGAGAAATGGGTTTCAAAAATAACATTACATCATAAATATAAACCAACCATAGGAATAATAGGGACAATATTTGTGAAAAAATATACCCATTAAAGTATAAGTGACATCAGATAATGTTATTATATACAGAAAATAATTTTTATATGACACTTGAAAATAATTCTTGAGGAAAATATCCTTTCTATTTTGAAAATATTTTCTCACTTAAAATGACATGAAATTTCAAAAGAAAACATTTTCTTACAAAATATCCTTTAAAAATTGTAAAGGAATATTAAAGGAATTAAGACATCATGGAAGAGAAAAAAAATCTATTCATGTAGTAAAAGTTAAAAACCATTCTTCTCATACTTTAGCCAAAAAAGTTAAAAAGTACCTCATTAAGAAAAATGACAAAAGATTAATTTCAAAATATCTAGTAAAAATTAATACGTGGGTAAAAACGGATTTAAAAAATTGTAGAAGAATAGATTATTTGTTTTGGATTTTTTTTAAACAAGAAAATGGATGATAAATGTTCCCCAGTAAATACATACATATAAAAAATCCCAAAAAAAATGAGATTGTGAAATTAAACCTTACATTAGGTTTGATTTCATTCATATGTATTAGAAAAATCTTATATAGTGGATTAAATTATGTTATTAAATTATTCCATAATTTTATTCATATTTATGATATCATATATGATCATATTATCACCTTTTTATTAATAATATTTCATTATTACTCTTCTTTTGGGTGTTGACTCCTTCATTTTATTATGTATGTTTTTTTGATAAGTCCCAATTACTTTTTAAATGGTAAAGATACATTATTTACATAATGATATTAGTGTAATAAATATATATATATCATATTTATTAATTATATACCTTAATATAATCATTTTTGAACAATGAATTTGGAATATGAATCGCATCGCATCATGGAGACGGTAGGCCGTATATACACACGAGTGATGGTATCATTACCTTAATAGTAAAAAGGTAAGGAATTGTATGGAATATATTTTTTTCCCAAAATAAATATCATGTTATATTAATTATATATATCTATATTATTTCCATCATTATACCCACCCAAATAATGTGGTAGTGAAAAACCTATTACACCACGGTGTGGAGACGACATGTTGTATGTATGCACGCATAATACTTTCATTTTTCATAATATGGATAAAAGTTTGAATATTGTTGTTCCATAATCATAATAACATCTCATAATATATTTGATAATATATTTATTACTTTATAATGGAAACAAAACATGTAGATAAATTATAAGGAGAAATAATCTTGAAATATTAGGTAAAAGAGATTACCTCTTCTTCAGTGAGCTCCCTCTAGATCTCCTCTTAGGGACATTAGAGTTTGAATTTGGAGAATACCATTACATATATAATGTTACTAAGGATTTTTATATGGGAAATGGGTAGGGTATGGTTGACTTTTAAGGCTCAATGTGATGTGAATAAGTGAGAAAGGAGGTTCCCTTTTATAATTGATGTTAGGGGAACTTTTTGAATTTCTAACAATTTTAATTTATAATAAATTAAATATCGATGTAAATTTCTTAAAAATGACATATATTCGAATATAATATGGGTTAATTTTATAATCTCATCATCTAAAAGATATTTGACAAGTTTTCGCATTGTTTTAAACCTCATTATTTTGATTAACCTTTACTTGACCAATTTTAATTTTCATTAACGTAACACATATTTCAATATTAAAATGTTGTAATTTTTACTTATGTTGTGTAAATTACACCATAAATGAACAATTTAGAACATTTTAGACCATATTATATTTATTTTGTAATTTTAAATATGTTTTATTATTTTCAAATTATTTAATAGAACATTATTTTGATAAAATATCGATAGTGTCAATTTTGACACTAATTATTTCTTATATTTTTAAAAATAATAAGATAAAAATTTAACTTCAAAATAAATATTTTATTATATATATAATAGGTCACGATTATCTATAAATTTGATTTTATACATTAATTATCCAATATTAAATTTATTTTTATATTTTAAATAATATTCATTTGATATTTCCTTTTAAAAAATAATTATTGCATTAATGTAGTGAAATTAATTAATATAAATTTTATCACTAAAAAATATAAATAAATTACTATGATGAAGATATATCTTTGATATTTCATAATAATATTTATATTATAATATACATACTATGAATTTCTATATTAAAAATGATATATTATAAAAAACATGAATGTGACATCATTGAATTCTCATGAAATAAAATATTATAAATATCATTATTTCATTAAAGTGGATCAAAACATCAAAAATAAATTTATATCATGAAAATATATTTTTTATTTTTATAATTGACATCGATATTAGTTCATAGCATCCATTGTTTCCATGTGGACACATAAGATATTAAAGAAAAGGAAGATGACATTTTCTATCTTTATTTGATTTAAATATTATGTAATTAAATTTCATAGAAATGTGTAAATTAAATGACTTAATTTTAATCCTTCAGTGTTAAGGGTAGAATTTAATTAATCCAATTAAATTTTGGTATTTTTTAGGGTCATTTTATAGTCTTTATAATTTTATATTTTATCCTAAATTGAATAACTTACCCTTTACTATGCTAATAAAATTTATCATGGTTATTATTCATATTGGGAAAAAATAAAAGGGACCTTGTTTGGACCAATATAATGATGAAGGTGATTTTATTCATGTTTCTCCTTTTGTTGTCAAATAATTTTAAGAAGAAAGGGAAAATCAAATCAATTTGTACTTAGTAATATTATGGCTGATCATCAGATTCAGAGAATCAAACTCAAAATGACTAAGAAGGTCCTTCTTATTTTAGAGAAGATGGATAGAGGAACTCATCAAATTCACACTTAAACCACTAAAAAGGATCTATTTTATTGATAAGGCATCTTTTTTTAATTAAATGGTTATTGGATTCACACTAAAATCATTTTATAGATTATCAAAGTCTACCTGACTATGATAAATCAATTGCAATGATTCTTTGCTGATCTTGGAGTTCTCATATATCATAAGTAAATTATGAAACTTGTCGTGAAATCTTGATTAAAGAAAGGGTAGTGAAAGAGATGTTTTTTATTGCGTTATTATTGATTGGATCTAGATGAAAAAAAAATTCTTCCAAACATATCTAAATTAATCAGAGTTGGATGGAAAGAGAAAAGGGTGATGGAAATTGTATTCAGCCTAATTGAATTTGAGGAAATTGTTTTATGAGAAATAAGATTTAGTCTTAGAACTAAATAATAACGTTTCTAAAAGAAATTAGAACATTGTATCATCATATATTCATCATATTTAAATGTTGAAATTAATGGGATCATCCGTTTAAAAAAGGGAAAGGAGGTTTGTGACAAATTTGAGAAACTGAATGTACTCGTTTTCAGTCAGAACAAAAACCAAAATAGAAAAATATTTAAATAATGAAGTTAATGGAAAAGGGAAATAAGTTTATCAAGTGGTATCATATTCATAAGATAAACAGTCTACTGATTAGATTCAGAATTCTATCGTAATCATAGAAATAATTGTTTAAAAAAATAATGTGATAAAAATGTAGTAAACCATTTAGGGGTTGAATTAATTTGTATAATTTTCATGAAGTTTTCAACTAGGTCAAGAAAATAGTTGAATAATATTTCTTAATATTTTGTCTAAGGGAAGACTAAAACATAAATAATACTTTTAATAGGTATTGAACATCATATTCTGCAATCATAATAGAGAAACAAAATCAGATTAGATTCAGAAATTAGATCTAGAATGTTGTGTGGAAAGAAACTTGAAGGATGATATAAATTTTATAGAATATTCAAGAAGTATTTAGAAGACTTGATAAGAGTTGATGAGGTCAAGATTCACCTTAAATATAAAGAATCAAGAAAATTCATGAAATTTTGATGAGCGTCAAAGTTTTTGGGATTCCCATCAAAAATTCTTATGGGTCACCAATAAATGGTGAAAAGTATTTTGTAATTTACTTGATGGATGTTATATTCATTAAATAGAGTGAAGCTATGACTTTATATGGAGAGAAATAGGTTTTTGTGTTGTTCCGTTTTTTAAGAATTTTTGATGAAATAATAGGAAGAAAAAGAGACAAGATTGCAACGTTGTATTCAGTCGATCATCGTATTTAGTGATTATCTTATTCAGCTGATTACCATATTCATCTTATCAACTATATATGAAAGATCATTGTATCAGGGATGGATAATCATATCCGGGATTTTTGTATTTGGATTTTTTGACTGAGGAAGGAAGTGTTATGAATTTCCGTGATTGTATTCTAACAGAGACACATCCATCGTATTGGGAAATCAGATTTAAAGATCAGAGTGGGAAGATCAAAGTGGGAAATCAAATCTGTAGAATCAAAGTATGTCTATTAGACTCGAATATTGTAAATTAATTATATATTAAAAGTCCAAGAAGTTATTATCATCTTTTGGGTAAGAAATTGAATAATTTTTTCAAAAGGAATAAATTTTTGGAATTAAATAGAAGTGTATGTAACATGCGTTATTACACAAATATCATCTTACCCTACTTGTTTTAAGAGTATTAACACACACTACTAGAATTGTTTACATAATTTTTTATGAGTGTAAGGGTATATCCTACTCATCATAATCTAAAGATTTTTTTTCTAGTGTATTTTGTGGTATTGGATTATTTCCAAGCTATACCAAGGACATAGCTATTCTTATTAAATAGTGAACCTTGTAAATTATTATGTTTCTATGGACACGTGTTTGATTTTTTTAATAGGGAATTGAATCTTCCACAGGAGGGAAAAATTTTCAAAGAAAAAATAAAAGAAAATAGTATCACTGATTCACCCCCGCCACCTCTCGGTGATACATATACACTAACTCAGTACTTTCAACTAGTAACAGAGCATGGGTTCCCTTCACTTATTCTTTACTGGTGGAGATTTTTAATTATGTGAATAGTAAAGGTGTTCCTTTTTCGATTGAAATATTTATAATATCGAGAATTATATAATGCTTCCTCATCTTATTTCCATTGGATATGATGTTATTGAATTTTCAATAGATGGGTTTCCTCCTATTGAATATACAAATCCTCTTACATATTTTGAAAACAAGAATCATAAGAATGATGGAAGGGAAATAATGCTATATTATCACCACCTTTTGAAATATAATCCTTAATAGTAATAGTTTTTACCACATATAGAGGTATATGGGATAAATTGAAAAACATATAAAAAGGGAATACAGAAGAAAAGAAGGAAAACATCAAATATGGAGATTTAAGTATGAAATATTTAAGATCGGTGAGTAAAAATCTATTGGGGACTTCATTATTAGGGTAAATTAAATTATTAGTACTAATAGATTTTTGGGTGAAAAGATATATGAGTCTACAATTGTTTAAAATATATTGAGAATATTTCTCGACACATTTGATGAAAATGATTCTTCATTGGATGACAGAGATCTTGAAACATTATCTCTTGATGATTTTCATAGAACTCTGATCACTTATGAAATGAGAAGAGAGAATGGTGTGAAAAAAAAGTTTATTGAGAAATATATTTCAATGTTTCTAAGAAATAAAAGTCAAATAGGATTTTTATTGAAAATGAATTTGGTGATTCTATATCCAAAAAAGAGGTATGTAAAAATATTGATGATATGTTATCCCTTTTTTATAAAAAAGTTAAAATAGGTATATAGAAATATAAAGGGAAACTTCCTATATAATTTTTTTAAATGTGGAGGTGTTGGTCATTTTAAAAATAATTATCCTAGAAGAAAGAAAGAATATGATAATGATGAAGAATAAATAAAGCCAAGAATATCTTGGAAGAAACATAGAGATAAAAGAAAATTGAATTCCATATGGAAAGAAAGAAAAATATTCAAATCAAAAAACAGATCTTTCTTGTCTAAATAAGGTAGTGAAGATGAATCTGAAAAATCAATTGAGTATGGTATTGAAAATAATTTCATTGAAATAGTAAATGCTGAAGAATTTAGAAGAAGTAGTTATGAATGTGAAGAAAATCAACTTAAAAATCATTTGAAAGAAGATTTTAAATAATATAGGAGAAAGATTATAATACTTGAAAAGAAAAACCAACATTTGGAAGATGAATGTTCTCCAACAAGAAATCAAAAGTGTTTTGGTTATGAGAAATTAAGGCTGGTGAAAGAGATTGATGTATTAAATAAATCTCTTGAGGAAGAAAGGAATCATAATGAGTATCTAAAAGTTAAGCTAAAGGAAAAATAAGAAGAGTATAAACCTGTCCAACAAATACATTCTAAAGATGAATTGAGATACACAAGTTTCTAAAACTCTATCACAGAATTTTTTGAAAGTTATCAAAATGAGAAATTATAGAAGGTTAAATAAAAGTAACCATCAATGTGTGAGAATAAATATTCAATCATTTCTGAAATAATTAATGTAGGGAAAGTTATGTATGTGGATAAGACCAACAAATTTGGGAATTCTGAAGTCTCATAGAACCCATAGTCTAAAGAAGTTTTAAAATAATATGAATATAGAAAGGCTTAAAATAATTTTTGTTCCAATACAATATAAAATAATATAAAGACTTTTATTGATAATCGAAAGGTTGGTGGCTCATAAAAGAAATTAGAAAAAGGTGGCAGAGCGATGTATTCACAATTCTGGTCAGCATGAAATATTCAGAGGCAAATACTCATTTTATGGCTATAGTTGGTAATATGGATGATTCAAACATATAAGAAATATATGTCAGTTTAACTAACAATATTACTATTATTCCATATTTTTTGAAAATCATAGGTTGAGGGGGAGTCAATTCCCTCATAAGAAGAAGTCTGGGAAGATTATTCTGAAGAAACCTGAGAAAGGTTGAGTAAAAATTGAAAATAGGTTCCAACTATTAGAAAATAATTTTGAAATATGTGAAAAAACTATACACCATTCAAAAGGATGTCATTTTTTTACCATCACAACAAAATAATCTTAACTATTCTCAGAATCTAAAGATGGAGAAAGAAAGGGAATAAAAAAGGATCTTATTGTTGAAAAATCCTTAAAAAATTAGAACAAACATGGATTTATGATAGTGGGAATTATTCTCATATGATAGGATACTTCAAATTTTAGAAGAATTAGAAGGATTTTAAATAATTTACAATTACATTTGGCAATGATGAATCCCTGAGAATAAAAGGTGTTGGATCAACCATTATTGGAAAAGAAAATTTGAAATCCAAGATATATTTGTATGTTTATGGGATGAAATACAACTTTCTAAGTGTTTCACAATTCTGTGATGAGGGTAAAAAATTTATCATCATAAAATATGGGTTTTTTTTTTGAAAAATTAGGAAGATGGATAGATTTATATAAGAGTCCAACGTACAAAAGTAAATTTATTTCATATTAGTGAAATAAAAAAATCATGTTACATGAGTATAGTGGAAGAGAATCAACTATGTAATAAAATTATGGGACACATGTGTCAAAGAAACATGAGAAATTTATCTAAAAGAGATAGTGTTCGAGACATTCCAGATTTTCTAAGAAGAAGATATTGGTGTTGCACTATTTGTTAGAAAGGAAATATTACAAATTTTTTGCATAAAAATTTAATATTTGTTTAAAAAACCCTTAGAGATGTTTCATTTTGATATCTTTGGGTCAATGGGAAAACAATAAAAAAATTGAGATAAGTACTACATCACATTAATTGATTATTTTACTCACATTACATGTGTTATATATAAGAAACATAAATCAGCTGCCTTGAAATTGTTTAAAATTTTCAAATGAAAGTTGAGAAGGAATATGAGTATTCTAGGAAGAAGTTGGGAAATTATAATGGTGGTGAATACGTAAGTGAATAATGTAAAATTTATCTATAGAATCATGGAATTTGGCATGATTATAGTTTCCTATACACACCTAAAAATGGATTTTCATAAATAAAGAATATAATTTTGGTGGAAATGGGAAGATCCATGTTACTTGAACTTGGTATCTCTCATTAATTTTGTAGGAAATCCATGAGTACTTATATTTATATTTAGAACCTATTTTCTTATAGGCCTCATTCAGATATAACTCCATGTTAATTTATTTCTAAAAAAACTCCAAATTTGAAAAACATTAAGTTTTTTTGGATTCCTCGTATTATAAAGAATAAAGGTGGAAACTATGGAAAGTTTGAAAAGAAAGGTGAAGATGGAATCTTTCATCGATATGCTCTAAAAAAAAGAGGATTTAGATGCTTTAAAAAAGAAACAAAAAGAATTTTTGATTTTTTATGTGAAAGTAATTTAATGATCTAATAGAAACAAGATTACTCAGGTAGAAAAGAAAGTTGATAAAGATAAGGAAAAAAATTCTAATAAGGATATAGAAATTATATTTCTACTCAAGAAGTAGAAACAAACTGAAGTATTTCTAGTGATGAGAAAGATATTTGAAAATATCATCCAAATCTAAGAAAAAAAGTGTATACTCATAATATAATTAGCGATCAACATCATAAGGTTCAAAAAAGAAGAATAAAATGCTATTATACATACATCTTTGTATTCAAAAGTGGATATGAATGATTTGAATGAATATTTTTGAGAATTTAGAATCAGTTCAGGACATGAATAAAGTGTTGGATCAGTTTGAAAAGAATGATACATGGGAACTCATAACTGATTTTGAAAACAAAAACATTACTGGCACAAAGTAGGTTTTCCAGAATAAGCTGAATGAAGAAGGTGAATTGATATTTAACAAATAATGATTGGTTTAAAACTGGAATTCAAAAATTGGAGGTATTGATTTTGATGAATCCTTTGCACCATTGGAAGGATTATAAAAATCATAATATTTCATTATATTGTTTCACAACGAGGTTACAAGATCTTTCAAATGAATGTTAAATATGCATTCATAAATGGTGATATGGAAGAGGAATTTCATATTGAATGGCCTTTTGGTTTTTTTGGGGAAGATAAAATTTATTTATGTATATTGAAGAATTCCTTGTATGGGTTAAATCGAGCTCTGAGGGTATGGTATTCCAAATTAGATACAAGCTTAAGGAATATGATATTTTAGAATGGAAGAGTGGATAACAATCTTTATATTAAATAATGTCAAGTGTAGTTCGTCATCATAATTGTTTATGTTGATGATATTATCTTTGCTGGGAATGATGAAATAAGTTGTGAAAGATTTTATATAGAAATGAAAAATGTATTTGAAATGTCCATGATGGGGGAAATGAAAAACATTCTTGGGTTAAAAAATTTATAGAAGGAGAAATAAAATTTTCCTTCTCATGAAAAGTATTCAAAATAAATTCTCAAGAGCTTCTACATGGAAAACTCAAAACCAGTTTCCACACCAATTGTAATGGGAACAAAGATGAGTATATATGGAGAACTAAAAGAAGTGGATCATATAGAATTTCATAAGTTGATTAGAAGTTTGTTTTATTTGACTTCCTCAATACCCGACATTTTTTACACAGTTACATTGTGTGAAATATTTTAGAGTGATCCAAAATAATTACATTTAATTATTGGATAAAGAGTTCCTAGATACATCAAATGCACAACAGAATTTGGAATTAGGTATATAATCTCATATAGTATTGAATTGTTTGGGTATTCAGATGATTATTAGGCAGTAAATGTAGATGATAAAATATTCACATCTATTAGAGTATTATTTATAAGAAATAATTGTGTCAGTTGGAATTAAAAGAAAAAAATCAGTAAGTCTCAGTACATCTGAAGCTAAGTATGTTGCTGCAACTCAAGACACTACTCAACTTATATGGATGGAAACTTAATTATAAGACTTACTTGTTGAAGTAAAGTTACCCTTGATATTGGGATGTGATAATCAAATTATAATCGACCTCACCAAAAATATGCTTTAACATTCTCATTCAAAACATATTGATATAAAATATAATTTCATTAAAGATCATACGAAGACGAATGGTTTGAAGTTTGATTTTGTTCCAACGTTGGAACAAGTTGCTGAAATTTTTAAAAACCCATTACTAAAGGAATATTTTTCTAAATTGAGGTTGACCATGGGAATCTAAACGCATTATTATCAAGGTTAAGGTATGTGTTTTCCACCTCTCTCGTCATACCTTTGGATTGTATTGTCATGTGGGATAAGAATTGAACTGTTTCATAAATCTGTCCTAATGCATGTAAAAATATGGAGTTGTGGGTAAGTTGTTAATTTAGTGTTGTATTGTGTGTGGACTATTATAACTATTTGTTGGAGTGGTTGTCAGAAAGAATTTTTTTTATTCCATGAAGGTCAAAGAAGATCTCAGGAAGGAGGATGGTTAAGGTTTTCATAATCACTACTATTGGAAAACATAGTTTTGTTTTCAATGATTTGTTTCCTACAATGATTTATCTTGCGTAGGATAAGAATTATTGATAAGTGATCCATTTCTTGGAAGTACAATGGTTATAGAGTTATAAAAGTTGGTTGAAGAAAAAAATACAATGGGGGATATTGTTACGACAAAGATGATGATCAAGGTGATTGTATTCAAGGGTTGTATATTGTTTTAAAATAAGTTTAAGAAGAAAGGGAAAATCACATCACTTTTTATTAGTGAAATTTGGACTAACCATCAGATTTGGATAATTATACTCACAATGCCTAAGAAGGTCCATCGTATTCGAGAGAAGATGTTTATAAGAACTCATTAGATTCACACTAAATCTATTTTGAAAGGATCAGTCATATTGATAATGCATCTTGTTGGAAGTAAATGGCCATCATATTCACTCTGAATCTAGTTGATGGAATATTAGATTTTTCATGGATATGATAAATAAAATGTGATAATACATTATTGATCATGGAGTTCTCATATATCACAAGTAAATTGTGAAACTTGTGGTGAAATATTGATGAATGAAAAGGGAGTGAAAGATATTTTGTCAATTTCATTCTGAATGATTGGATCTGGATGGAAGAAAGAAATATTTACAATCATATCTAGTTTTATTAGAATTAGATGGAAAGGGAGAAGGGTGAGGGAAAAATTATTCAACCATATTGGATTCATGAAAATTATATTTTGACTAATCATATTAAGGCTAAGAAGGAAATAAGAATGTTGCTAAAAAAGGTAAGCACTGTAGCATACAATCGTTATTTTATTCCAAAGGTGAAATTCATGGGATCATCACATTCATAAAGGTCAATTAGGTTTGTGACAAATGTGAGAAACCAAAGGTACTGGGTTTTAGTCATTCCAAAAACAAAATGAAACAAATCTTTGGGGAATGAAGTTAATGGAAATGGGAAATAAGTTTCTTAAGTTGAGTCGTATTCCTATGATAAATAATCTGCTGATCAGATTCATAATTCCATCGTATTTAGATAAATAATTATTTGGAAAATAAAATATTTTGATAAAAAATATAGTAAACCATTTAGGGGTTGAATTAATTTGTTTAATTGTCAAGAATGTTTCAACCAGGTTAAGAGAATAGTTGATGAAAATTGTTGAATGTTTTGTCTAGGTGGAGCATGAAACATAAAGAATACCTATAATTTGTATAAAGAATTGGATTCAACAATTTTAACAGAGAAAAATTAGATTGAGAAAATGGGATTCATAAATAAAATCCAAAATATTGTTTAGAAAGAAAAGTTAAGGAAAATCTGAAGTTGATAGAAGATTCGAGAAGGATCGAGGAGATTTTAAAAGATTTAACGAGGTCAAGATTAACCTGAAACTTCAGGAAACATGAAAATTTAAGAAATTTGGGTGAACAAAAATGTTTTGAAGATTCCCACCAAACCTTCCCATGGGTCACCTATAAATGGTGAAAAGTACATCGAACTGCGTCTGATGGATGAACTGTTCACTAAAGATAGAGAAGCTCTGACCTTGGGATAGAAATAAGTTTTTGTATTGAGACTTTATTTAATAAGTTTCAATGATAGATGTGAAAAGAGAATAGGAAATATCACAATGTTATATTCAGATGATCGTCATATTTATTGATTATCATATTTAGTTTATTACCATATTTAGCTTGTTAATCATATTCAGTTTATCGTTGTATAGGTCTGGATAATTGGATCAGGGATTTCCATATTGGGTTTTTCAGACAGAGGAAGGAAGTGTTCTGAATTATGTTGATCATATTCTGATAGAGATACATCTATTGCATTAGTAAATCATATTTTATGGTCTTAGTGGTCATATCTAAGTGGGAAACCAGATTTGTAGATTCAGTGTATGCCGATAAGACTGGGAAATCAAACATGAATTCTATATTAAAAGTTCTAGAAGTACTTATCATCTTATTAGTAAGAAATCAATTTTTTAAATGGAATATATTTGTGTAATTAAAAATAACCACAGGTAACTTACGTTGTTACACAAATATCATCTTACACTTTTTTTCTAAGAGGGTTCACATGCACTATTGGAATTTTTTACATATTTCTACATGAGTGTAAGGATATATCCTACTCGTTGTAATCCAAGGATTGTTTTCTAGTGGATTCTATGGTATTGGATTATTTTCAAGCCATAATAAGGACATAGTTATTATTATTGAATAAATATCCTTGTAAATTATTATGTTTCTAGGGATGTGTTTTTGAATTGTTTTCAGCATGGAATTGAATCTTTAATAGGAGGCAAAACTTGTTTTGGGTAAACATGAAATAAAATAATATCACTGATTCACCCCTCCCCCTCTTAGTGATATATATACATTGACTTGGAACTTTAAGACCTACATACTAAATTTTGACCTTTTGAATCCAAATTTTAAATCAATTTTTCAAAATTCAAAACAAATAAGTTGCATAATTTAATTTAATTTATATCCAGTAAATTTCTATAAAAAAATATTTTTTTGGAAAAATTCCCTTTTTTCAAACATAATTTTTTTAACAATATGTTTGTGTATATAATAATTTTATAAAAACCTAATTGTTTTATTTTCAATAAAAATTAACTAACTAAAATTTATAACTAATCCAAAATATAATTTGAGCTTGTAAAGTCTTTTTAAAAATTATAGTTTCCAATAAAATTAGTATTTTCGCAATTCCTTAAAAAAATCTTTAATAAAGAAATAATTTTAAGATAATTTTGAAATTATTATTTAAAAAATTAAAAAAAAATTTAATCCATTTTCAAAAACTATAAAAACTCATTTTTGAAGAAGATTTATAAAGTTATTTTTCTAAAAAATTCTTATTATTTTCTAAGCACTTACAAATAAATTCATATTCATTTGGAGCATTATATTTTATATGTTTTTTTCTTATTTCTTCCCACTAATTTAATTTCTTGGTTAAAATGGTTATTTTAAACTAACATCATCTCGTGGTTTGTTTAAACTAACAATTGTGTGTAACACAAGCAATTTAAGAATTAAAATTATTTAAAAATAAATATTTCATAAAAATATTTGGGCGTTACAAACATAGACCATAGGTTTCAAATAAGTAGATATCTAGTCATATGTATTTATGTTGAAGCTAACCTCTTATCTTGATTTTCTAGATAGATATTTTATGGTAGAATTTTACGTGGCTGGTATGTCAGGGTTGATAAGACATCCTCCTACTCATAATAGCATTTTTAGTGGTTTCTTTAAAGGGAAGAGGAAGCAGAATGAGACTCATGGTGGAAATGTTAGTGTTTATCCTTGAAATGTATCTTACTCCAAATCAGTTATGTTGTTTGTTATGGGCCCACTAACCTATTTCCATTGTCGTTAGGTTGGGAACTCAAAACAGTCTTACATGGAAGTAATGAAGATATGTGGTCATTATAGATGCATAGGTCAATTACATAGGTTGTTTTTATGTTTTTACAACTCCACATAGTGGTATAAACCTATTAGTATTGAGAGGATCTATGAAATATTCATATACTTGAAGAACAATGGGGGTTCTAGCCACAAGAAGAAGGAATGAAGCTTCTTTACACATTTTATGGGTCCCTAGTGGGAACTGATGTGGGTCTTGCGATAGTGAGAGGTTCCATTACTATTTATTCATCCTTATTTTATGATCTATTTGATACTAGTGACTGTGATTATTTTATATTAAGTTTCTCTGTGGAGTTGTTAGATAATCCTACAGAACTCATGTCTTATGTGATGGGAATTTTAATTCCCCTCTACACTAAGAGAGAGTAGGTTCTCTAATTACCCTCTTGTTCTTCTCTTTATCGAATATTGAGATTCTACAAGACCTTTTAATTCATGATATTAATTCCATATATATAATATTTGGGATGGAATAGTTAGTGTCTCCTAAAACATAGATTGATTTTTTATCTTTGGTGGGTCCCTTTTACTATCCCCAATGGGGAGTGTCATGTTATTTAAGGAGAATGGGGCCTGAGAGAAGGATGTGTGGGACCAACTAATTCAAATCACAGTAGGATGTTATCATAGTGTGTTATTTAAATATAGTATTAAGTATCTCTTAGTGAGCTTAATTCAGTTTTATATGAATTTATAGAATTCCTTGCCTCATAACTTTTTTGGTTTTCAAAAAGTGGGGGAGATGAAGTTTTATATCAACTTGGTTCCTGGTAAAAAGCCTATATATATTTCTTCTTACCACATGTAACCAAATAAACTAGATAAATTGAATACTTAGATGAATGAATTAATTCTGAAAGTCTTTATTCAACCTAGTGTGTCAACTTACACAACACCAGTTATTTTTTCATAGAAGGTTGATGAAACCCTTTACTTTTGTATTGATTACTAAAATCATAATCAGATTATGATCAAGAATAAATATTAATTTCCCAATATTATTTATTTTTTTGATTATATGAAAGGGTTTAATGGGTTCTCTAAGATTGATTTACAGTCTAGTGACCACTATCTTAGGATAAAGAAGTCTGATATCTGAAAATGCTACTTTTGGGAGTAGGTATGACAACTAAAAATATCTTATGACAGTTTGGACTTTTCCAGAGGCAAGAGAGGTCTATGTGGTCTTTTTTGGATGGTTCATACATGGGTTTAGGATGTTTTCTCAAATAGGTTGATGATTTAGTGGAATATGGTTCTTGTTATACTTGACCTCATGAGAAGAAATATCCCATATATTATCTTTAGCTCAAATATATGATGCATGTTCTTAAGAGTTAGTGGCACTACCTTTTTAGGGAAAGGTTTGTTGTTTAATCTAATCACAAGTTTTTGACTTATATCTTATCAAAAAATATGACAACCCATATCTTTATTACACATTAATACATGACTTATTACATAAAATAACACTTAGTAAAACCCATAAGATTATAAATATGATTGTATTTGTGATATTATGTACATATCACATCAACTTGATACATATATAGAATAATATTATTGAAAACATCCTTAACATTCTCCTAATATTTCATTTTTCATTTAAAACTATATGAGATAACCAGGGGACATACATAAGAAATGGGTGGGCTATAAAGCCTGGTTTGGGAATAAACAAAGTATGGCATAGGGTAAATAAATACATGTGATCCAAGATGAATAAAAATGTAACATGATATGTGAGAATCATAATCATTAACTATGAGGCATGATATAACATGATACCAAAAAGTAAGCATGGGGATGTGGAAATAACATAAAACATGGAATGATAAGCTTAATTTAAGGTTAACCTCCAATAAATAATAACATAGTGTTCTTAGGATAACATATTGTGCACCTTATATGGCATATCAAGATATTAAAACATTACCCAATTCATTTTTGAACTATTAGGGAACACACATCAAAACCATATCATGTACATGCATAACTGTGCCACATAGATCATATAACATAAGAATGTATTTTATCTCTATTAACCCCACAATTTATATGTTTGGGTTAAATAGATTGAATTCCCTAATAAAATAATTATATGTAAATATAGGTGAATACTGTTGGAATTGAAATAGGTACTTTAATTCACTTCACAAATGTTTGGTATGAAAAATCATAGTGAAATTTCGATAGAAAAATTGAAGTACATAAAGATTCATAAAATTTATTAATGAGAGAGAAATGGTTATCTCATTTTTATTAAATAAAAAGGATAGTACAAGATATATTTAAAAACATATCATGAAATTAGTAATTTGAAATAAAAAAGAATAAAATAAATAAGGTGCTTGAATAAAGAGGAGGAGATGATCCCTTACATTGAGAGGGTGTTTCTAAAACCATGGGAGGAGCTTCTTGAGATATTGAGGGAACCTTGTGTGGTATCTATAAAATAAATTTTAGATTATAGTATTGATCAAATGTTTTTAATTGAAGAGTAAAGGGAGTTGTGTGGGTTTATATATTAAAAGAGAGGGGAGTCCTTTATAAATTCATAAACATTGGGTTTGGTATTTATACAATAATGTAATAAAAACCACAAATCATCCCATGGTTTTTCCCATGGTTTCTACCAAAGTAGAGTGTTTTTAATTATTTTAAAAGTCTAGTAACCGAACTAATTAAAATACTACCCATATAATGTGGAAGCAAGTCATGTTCATAAATAATCATTTTTAAAACCACATTATATAGTATAGGTTTTGGAGGATTCCTAAAGGCTTTATAAAATTAAAAAAATAATCCAAAAACACATTATTTTAGTAGTTAAATATATATTTTTTTTAGGGATACATTTTATGTAATATATTACATCATTTTTTGGTCATTATGATTTCATAATACATACCTTATATTTAGATTGTACATCATTTTTACTTGAAAATTTTACTGTCTTAGGAAATTATGAAAAAATCACCATTTGATAATTTTTATGTGCTAAATCCAAAAATAATTTTTTTAAAAAATAAATATATAAATATGATAATTTATATTTTAAATAAAAATCCTTATTTATTGAAAATACTATTTTTTGACAATAATAGTTTTCTAGACCTTATAAAACATATTTTTGACTTCATAAAACTATATTATCAACTATAATTAATAAATATTATTTAATAATAATATTTTATTAAAAAAGTAAATTATTTTAAAAATTTATTAATTAATAGAAAGGAATGCCTTAATTGATTTTTTCCTAGAAATTCAGTTTGAGTTTTGTCATATTAGAATATAATTTTTATCAAACACGTCATTTAATCATTTAGAAAATAAAATTAATAAGGAATAAATATAATAACTATTTAAAAGAAAATAAAAAAATCATTTTGTTAGGGTCTAGATACAGAGCCCTTTATTACATAATTAAACTTTCTAATGGTAAGGTGTGTGAAGGAGATATTTCCTTAGGGTGATTTAGAGAACATTGTTTGATCTGTGATCTCAATGAACTTGAACATCTCACATAGATGGTTTCTATCATTATTTATTTTCTGAATATCATCTTGGGATTAGTCAAGGTAAAATCTAATATATGCTATATCCCTCAGAAGCTCCAATAAATATGCTTCATAGGGTGTGGTCTTACTGATCGAGGCCATCACTTCTTTTGTCTATGTTAATTGGATTTTTTATAACCATTAATATATAATAATCATAAGATCACTATTCACTTAATGTATTATCAATGGCTATGAGGATTAATGGTATTTTAAATCTGATAGGATATAATATTCCCAAAAAACAAATAAGTTCATGTGTTTTCTATAACTTAATTACTTAATAAATCAATTAATTTAACCAAAATGGGAATTTTTTTTATAAATGGTTAGATCATTATGTTATTCCCCTCTTCAGAAATTTCACATACTAAATTTTCATTTTTTTTACAATAAAACCAATGGGGTTACTTATATTTCATCACCTCTTCTAATTCCCATGTCACTCCCTCAAAATTTTGGTTCCACCACAACACTTTGAATAGGTGAGTTATCATATTTCATAGAACGTTTTCTATATGATCCATGATCTTAATTGGATACTACTTATAAGAAAGATCATTATCCAATGCTACTGCCTCTGAATTTTGTACATTTGAGGGTTATGGTATGTACATTCTCATGTGGGATACATGGAACACATCATGTACTTGAGATAGGATAGGTGGGAGTTATAGTTGATAGGACTCCACACTGATGTGGTCAAGGTCAAAGGGGATAATGTATATTGGACTAAGATTTCCCTCCTTCCCAAGCCTCATGAATTTATTCCTTGGAAATATACAAAGGAACAATTTATCACTAACCCCAATCTATAAGTCTCATCGATGATTGTCTTTAAATATTTTTTTGTCAACTATGTGTGGATTTTATATGATAATGAATGGTTTTAACCTTATCTATAATCTCTTGGATAATATTAGGTCCCAAAAAATTTATCTCTCAGACTTCATCCCAAAATGTTGGAGTCTAACAACTATTCCCATACAGATCCTCATAAGGTTCCATTTGAATGCTCAAATGAAAACATTTCTTTTATTATAACTCTACTAAGGGATGGTTTTTATCCCAACATCCTTGAAAATCTATTAAATATGATCTCATAATGACTTCAAGTGTTTTAATAGTCATTTTATACTAACCATCCATATTAGGGTGATAAACAGTATAGAAGTTTAGTTCTTGTATTCAATGTTTATTGAAGGCTTCTCTAAAACCTCTAGGTAAACCTCATATCTTGATCAGATAAAATAGGTAGTGTCACTCCATGATGTATTAACTGTTCTCTTACATATATCTTGAAAATTTGGTCAAGATAAAAATATCACTTGATCGAAATGAAATTCATTAATTTGGTAAGGTGATTGACTATGACCCAGATGGTGTTATTTCCTTTAGGTGTCTTGGGAGTCATATTTTGAAATAAATGGTTAAATTTTCCCATTTATATATTGGTATGGTAAATGGTTTTATTATACCTTTATAATTTTTTCATTATACCTTGACTTGCTGGAATTTCAAGAATCGAGATACAATCTTTGTAACCACTCTCTTTGTATTATCCCATAATAAATTTTACTTCAAATCTATATACATGTTAGTTATTCCTAGATTAATATAGAAATATGATCTATGTGAATCATTTATAAGTTCCTTATTTTGTTCTAGTTTTTTTGGGACACTTATTTGGTTTCCATACCTTATAACTCCATCTTCAGAAATGTTGAACTCTAAAATATTAATTTCATTCTTTGGTAGAAACGTATAATCTTTTTGAGCCTCCTTGATCCTCTTAAGAATGGATGGTTGGGTAGTTACTTGATGAAGTTATGATGAATACCCTTTTATTATTTTCATATCCATCCTTTTAATGTCAAGTATTATTTGATCCCTTGAAATCCTCATCATGGATAGAGTTATGGGATTCTTTCTACTCAGAGTATGTTCCACTTTTTTTTCTTTCCTAGGATAGTAATAAATTGAAAAATTATAATCCTTGATTAGTTCTAACCACCTCCATTGGTTAATATTAATATCCTTGTTTGTGAATATATACTTGAGGATTTTATGGTCTACATATATATCACACTAATCTCCATAGAGATAAAATCACAAAAAAAAACATTAATGGTAGGATAGAATCACCTCTTATATTTTTTGTTTAAATTTGAAACCACCTCTTTTTTTGTTCTAGGAGAGGAGAGAAACCATTACATTTCCATCAAATCCCAATGGTCAGAGATCTGTATATGAAATTAAGGTTATAGAGGAATTAAACCCTAATATATCGACCTAAAAGATGGACCTGAACTACCAAACTGTCATCCCATTCCCACTACCAAGGCATGATGATAATGTCATCATCCCCATTTCTGTGGTTTTTCTACCCCGTGTTGAGTCTTCATCCTTAACCACTGACATCCTTTCATATATGAGACCCATCAACCATAGTTCTTACCCATTGACCATGCTGACTCCACCTCGGGCATCTTCCATTCATAGTCTGCCTACCCATCATCCCCATCAGGTTGAGCCTTCCCCATCCACTTTTCAGTCGTCGTGAAACCCTTTTTAGATGAATCTTTGTATATTTATAATACTTACCCTATATTGGGTAATGTGAGTATAAGTGTATTTATTGGAAACTTTTTCAACTCTTTAAAACATTATTCACATTAATCATTCTAGAAAATCATGACTCCTTTTATAGTTATCTTTGTTTAGGTTCTTTAAAATCATGATAAGTTTCTAAAAAAATGATGATAGTACCCAGATAATCCAAGGAAACTATGTATTTCCATCATAGAGGTTGGTCTTTTCCACCCTTCAATTGTATCTACTTTTAATGGATCCATAGATATACCTTTTCTGGTGATGACATTCCCTCAGAAAGATACTTTTTACAAACAAAACTTACATTTACTTCACTTTACATACATATTTTCTTTCTAAAAGGTCCTCGGTATAATTTTGAGATGCTTTTAATGTTCCTCTTTGGTTTTGAAGTAGATAATAATATCATCTATAAAAACTACCAATAAATAGTTTAGGTATTCTCTAAAGGCTCTATTAATCAAGTCTATGAATATTTATTGAAAATTATTTAGTTAAAATGGAATTACTATGAACTCATAGTTCCCATACCTTGTATAAAAAATAAATTTTGGATATATACTCCTTCTTAACCATTACTTGACAATATTCTGACTGAATATTTATCGTAGGGAAACATGGGTCTCCACATAGCTGGTTAAACAAATAATCATTATGTGGTATATGATCCTTTTTCTTAATCATGGTCTTTTTTTTGTTCTTGTGACAATTTATTCAATGGTTCAATGGCCCATCCTTCTTCTTGATGAAGAGGACTAGTGTGACCCATATTAATGCACATGCGTGTATAAACCCTTTATCCAAATTTTCCTATTGTTGTTTATTTAGTTCATCAGGTTCAAAAATTTCCATTATATATGGATTCTTGGATATTGGAAAATATCTAGGTACAAGATCAATTTAAATTTCAACATCTCATCTAGGAGGATGACTATGAAATTCTTTGGGAAACACATTAGTTTATTCCCTCACAATGGGAATGAATTCGAGGATAATATTTTATTTAGCCTCAGTCATTTTGTTTAGATATGACTTTTCATAGGAAAATAATATCCATGATTTCAAAATTGGTACCAAATAATATTCATCCTCCTCCTTGAACTTGTATAGAATCAGAGGGTGCTTTACGATATTGTGAGTGATTTATTTATCTCATCAATTTAGGTTGAAACTATATAAGGAAAGATAATACATTCCTATGATGGAATCAAATTCAATTAAAGGGGGTATAAAAAGGTTCATCGGTAAGTTTAGCCTCCGTATGTGGATAGGGGAGGAGTTATATACTTGGAATGAAATAATTCCCCCATTTTTAATTTTTACAAATATCTCTACTTCCATTCTTTATAGAGGTGTTTGAATAGCTCTACTAAAAAATTGAGATACAAAATAATTCGTAGAAATAAAATAAAAAAGTACATTATATAATCCTGAATGAATAAATAGAGTACATGTCACCAATTAATTGTTAGTATCTACCTCTATAGTTGTAATAGAATATTCTCACCCTTTCTCCCTTAGAGGTTTTTGGAGTTGATTGCCTTCAACAAACCTTGGATGAGATAAGTGGTTCGAATAGTGTTCTTGTTCCTTGAAGTTTAAAATTTTTACAATAGAATAAGGTTTTACGGAAGAATTATTCTCTTACATCACATTGGTGGGTTTCTCCCATCAAAAAATTCTAGCTGGGTTCCCTTACCTTCTATACCTAAAGTATTTCTTCATCCCCTTCAGGCAATTTCTTTGGTGCTTATTTTCACAATATGGACAAGTGGGATGTTGGAATTTTTTCCTCCATTATATTTATAAATCACATAGCTCTAATTAAACTCCACTTTCAACTTCTTTTCCTCATGATACCCTTAATATTCTCTAATCTCCATTTCAAATTTGAGGGAACATCAGGAAATTTCCTCAAAATTGTCAATTTAAAAAATTAACAAGTATTTTTGTATGCTTAGCTTTATCCCACCAAATAAGTGATAAAATTTAAATTCAAGGGTAATAAAAAATCTTGAGGTTTATCAGGAATGTCCTGTGAAGTTTCTCTCATATTCCTCAATAGATTTTTTATTCTTTTTACGAAGGATAAGAAATTTTATCTCCTTTTTTAAATGGAGAGTGAAAGGAAAATATTTTATAGAATTAATTCCGCTTCATCACTTAGATAGCATCCTCCTACATAGTATTCCTGACCAGTTTCCACCATTGATTAGATTCTCCTTCCATATGATAAACAACCAATATGACCTTCTCTTTCTCAACACATTTAACAATGGAGAAGATTATTTCAATAAATCATATTCATTATTCCACAATTAGGGGATCTGAAGATCCACTAAAATTTGGAGGAATTTTTCTCAAGAAGGTCTCAATTTAAACCTTTTATTTCTTAGGGGGATTTGGGAGTTCCTCTGAATTCAAATTATAGTTCAAAGAATGATTCAGTTGAAAAATTATAGTCATTAAGTTCAATATTCCTGCTCTAACTGGGTTAGGAATCTCAAATGGGCAGTCATCACATTGCCCGTTAAATTGGTTTTTGACTCAATTCATCCTATTTTTAGACATTGTTTAGGAAAGAGGGAAAATTATGGGTGATAATTTTTAAATTATAAAACACATAAAAGTGAAACTATGAACGTTAAAGAGATAAGTCATAAATGACATATCTTCTCTAAGCTATGAATTTCTATTCTTAAATCTACTTTATCCATGATCTATTACCTAAAATAAAATATTAAGGTCGTCTTTTGTTCCCATAATAATGATTAGTAATTAGATTGTGAATTTACCAAATAATATCCCTCAGGAGTATAAAACTAGGTGTACAGTAAGGCCCATTTTCATGTACTAATTCCCGATTAACTCTAGATTAATACAGTGTTTCCAAGGTTGTTACCCCTATGTACATCTATTCTAGAGCCACATCCACTTGTAGTATCCATAAATTTATTTATTTTCTTATATTGTACTTAATCTATTCTTTACCAAAAGTTTAGGTATTTTTTACTATGTTCGTACTTATCCTTAAGGATTTTACTAGAGTTTTCTAATCCTAACCCCAAAAAATAACTATACTTTCCCTTGATACCAACTATTACAACCCATATCTTTATTACACAATAATTCATGATTTATTACTTAAGGGAACACTTATTATAACATAGAATATCACTAATCCAAATGTATTGGTAATATTAGGTACATAGAAAATCAACATTATACATGTATATAACAACATTAATGAAAAAATCCTTAGTAGGCTTCTAATATTCAATTTCTCATTTAAATATTCTAGCGATAACCTAGGGAAATACATAAGAAAGGGATGAACTTTAAATACTAGTAATTGAATAACCAAATAATGGAATAGAGTAAAGAAATATATGTAAATCAAGAGGCATAAAAATATAACACAATAGGATATATTAAAAATCATGAAAAATGAGGCATGATATAACATGATATCATAAAGGCAAAATGGGAATGTGAAATCAAATTAAAACATTGCATCATAAGCATAAGTAAAGGATAACCACCAAGAAATCATAAAATTTTGTACTTAGGATAACATCACATGAAATATACATGGAATCTCATATAATTAAAACATTACCTAATTTATTGGAGTGTTATATAGGTGCACTCATTATAATCATACCATGTACATGCATAAGTGTACCACATATATCACATAACATGAGAATGTATTTCATCTAAATTAACACCATGTTTAATGAGTGTGGGTTAAATACATGTAAGACCCAAATCAAATAATTATAGGTACATATAGTTGAATATCCTTGATTGTGAATGGGTAAGAGAATCCACTTCAAAATATTTTGGTATAAAAATCATAGTGAAATTTCAGTAGCATAATGATAGTACATAAGGATTAGTAAAATGTTTTAATAAGAGATAAAGGGGTATATCATAATTTATAAAAAAAATTATATTATGATAGATGTGGATAAATATATCCAAAAATTAGTAATTTGAAATTAAAAGGAAAAATAAATAAGGTTCTTGAATAAAGTGTAAAAGGAGAGGATCCCTTACATTGAGAAGGTGTTTCCAAAATCCTAGGAAAAGAATCTTGAGATCTTGTGGGAACATTAGTGGGATCTATAGAAGAAATTGTAGAATATATTACTTCTCCAAGGGTTTTTAGTGAATATTAAATGGAGTTTTATGGGTTTATATAGGAAAATATAGGGGAGTTATTTTTTATTTTCTAAACATAGCTTTTGGAATCTATTCAATAATGAAATCAAAACCATAAAACATCCAATTATTTTTCCCATTTTTTCTACCAATGAGTATTTTTTTCATTATTTTATAATTAAAATATTGCAATTGGTGATGTGTAAGTGAGTTATGTTCAAAATAATTTCTTTTCAAACTATAATATATTGTATTGGGTTTAGAGGATTCATAGAAGATTTATAAAATTAATCCAATAACAGAAAAAACTAATTATTTCAAATTTTAAATATATATTTGGTTGTGTAAATATTTTATGTCATATATTACATTCGATTGGGTCATTATGATGTCATAAGACATGACAAATATTTATACCGAACTTAATTCTTTAACAAAAAAATCATCTTTCATAGAAAATTGTGAAAATTTTAACATTAGATAATTTAGAAATGATAAATCAAAAAATAATATGTATCATGTCCAAATAAATCTCAAAATATTATAATTTATATTTTTAAATAAAAATCATTGTTTATTGAAAAATACTATTTTTTTACGATAATAGTTTTCTGACCCTTATAAAAATGATTTTTGAATTCATAAAATTATATTATCAAATATAATTAAAAAATATTATTTAATAATAATATTTCATTAAAATTTAATTTAATTTTAAAATTCATGAATTATTAAAAAGAAATTTTTTAATTTAAATTTCTTTTTATCCAATAATATAATTCATGTTTTTTCATATTTATATATACTTTTATCAAACATGTTATTTAATCATTTATAAAGTAAAATAAATAAGGAATAAATATAAAAATTATTTAAAATAAATAAAATATAATTATTCATTCTGTTAGGGTTGAGATTAATATACCTTTATTACACCATCAAACTCCCTAAGGGTAATGTGTGCAACTGTAATATTTTCTTGGCACATTTCAGAAAACATGGCTTGGGTTGTGATCTATATGAGCTTAAAATTATCCTATAAATGGTTTCAATCATGTTTTATTTGTTTAATATTGTCTTGGGGTTTTTCAAGGTAAAATCCCAAAGATTTTTTCTCCCTCAAAAGCTCCAATAAATGGGTTTCATAGAGAACAATCCAACTAGTTCGAGTCATCACTTCCTTAGGCTGTGTCAATTGGATTTTTCATAACCCTTAAAATATACTAATCATAATATCACTATTGAATGGCAATGTTATCAATTTTTATAATGCCTAATAATCTTTTAAATATAATAAGATATAATATTTCCAAAAAATAAAATAATTTCATATGTTTTCTATAACTTCATTACTTGACAAGGTAATTAATTTATCTACAAATGAAATTTTATTTATAAATTTTTTGGTCATTACATAAAAACAATTGAATCTCAGTCAGAGGTGTTTGGTAGAGTCCCTGTAATATTTTTAACGTGAAATTTCCTAACCCTTGTAAAATTTAATGTTTTTGTTGATAATATGAGTAGGAATTTATCATTATAATTTGTGAATGAATTATCAAAATAGTGGAATATGGTGGATCACATTGCTTTCCTGAATGTGAGAGTCCATAAGGAATAGATAGAGGTTTTTTTTGTGAGTGTGCAGTTGAAATACTTTTCACAAATTTATTATCTAGGAAAAAAGTCTTAATTATGAGTTATGATAAATTAGTGATTCTTTATATGGTTGGGAGACCATCTAGGAATGATCTTTATCTTCTGAGTGTATTATTTACTTCAAGAACCAATATATTATTCCATCACCTATGAGAAAGTCTATAATGGTGGATTTTTATCATTCTTAGTGATTGGTTCACCTAGTAACCATGAAGATGTTTTATGATATGGGGATTTGATTATGATGTCTATGTATTAAATGATACATTGCTGATTTTTTCTCTCATTGTTATACCTATAATAAAAAAATGGAAAATAAACATAATCCTTCAAGTTTTCTTCTACCCCTTCTTATGGAAACTTGGTAGTGGATAAGATATCAATGGAATTTGTAGATGGTTTCCATGTACTCCTTAAGGAAGTAGTGTGATTTGGGTATTTATTGACTAATTTAAAAAATCATATCAATTTATCCCTATTAATGATTCCCCCAATGTCAAAGATCCGAGAAACATGAGTGTGTAAGATATTTTTAGGTTTCTTAGATTTATGTTATCCATTATTACTAATTGGGATTCACAATTCACATCTTTATTTTAGAGAGACCTACCAGATATGATAGAATCTTAGTTAAGGTTCATCATAGTGTACCATTCTCAAATATATGGTCAAACAGAACATTATATACAGATTCTTGAAGACATGGTTCGTGCTTATGTCCATTTCTTTAGAGGAGTGTGTGATTCTCATTTGGTAAAGGTTGATTCTTCCTATAAATTTTTTTACAATTATTCCATTAAAATGGAACCCTTTGAGGCTTTGTTTGTCCAATCTTGTAAATCCCTACATTGTTGGTCAGAGATTGGTTAATCTTCCTTGATGGGACCTGGCTTGGTCCAAGAGATGATAACTAAAATCTTGATGTTTCCTCAAATAATGGTAATATAATAGAGATGGTGATAATCTTATGAATATTTTTATTAATTTACTTTAGAGTTCAAAATTTTTGACCATGTGTTATTGAGAGTCTCACCATAGTTGGGACACCTATGTATTGGAAAATAGGGAATATTGGAACTAAGATATTTGAAACTGTTTGATATCATTTAGCATATCGGAAATGTGGCATACCATTTGTATTTTCCACCAAAGATAAATTTTATCATTGATGTGTTTCATGTGTTTAAACATAATAAATATATTTTATACATGTCTCATTTTATTAATAGGGATGACCTATATGTGGAACCTAATATGACTGTGACTGAGCAACAAGTTTGAATTATTGATTCTTAGATAAAGGTTCTCATTAGAAATTTTATCCTTTTGGTTTAGGTATTGTAGAATCATGGTTTTGATTCTAACTATTCATGGGTGTGTGAGATGATAATGAGGAATTAGTGGCCTCATATTTTTGTCGACTAGTCTTCTTGATGAGGCTTTATAGGGGAAGAAATATTTTATGGTGAGGTGAATTTCAACATAATGAAACAAACTTTCAGGTAGATACATCCCATTGTCTCAATAACATTTTGTTTTCATTGTTTCTCAGGCATTTTTGGCTGAATTTTTGTGTTTTATTATAGGTTGTGATAGTTTAATGGTTAGGGCAGACCATGTTGTTCTTCCAAAAAAACAATGCACCCTATATTGGAGTCCCATTGGTGGTTTCATGGTTTGTCACATGGTTAGTCCAACCTACTCAGTCTTACCTTTAAACTATGAAAATCGAGATATGGGGGCTATCACTTGGTTGGTGAAAAGTTTCCCAAATAGTGTATCCAAACCATGAGGCTCTTCTAGAAGACCGTAAAAGAGTTAATGTTTTGGAAAACCATGTGATGTAAATTTAATTAATTTGAATTTTTTTAGACCTAAAACACCATAATTTTATAATTATTCTCATTTTGGAATAGTATCTCAACCAAGTAGGATCCTATTGGAGATTTTGGGGATTAATTTCCTAGTGATGATTGATTTTGAAAAATCTTTGAGTGTTTAATCAATATTTTTAAAATATGTAATTTTTTCTTCATTTTTGTTCTTTAAGATTCACCTTATACTCTTCACAGAAATTTTATATTATTCTAAATAATTCATGATTCAAAATTTATGATATGATATCCATGTATTTTTTATATATCTATCATGGAATTAGGATTTTTTCCTTGATATTTTTTTGTTGTAGTGATTTCTTCGAGAATCATCGAGGTATGTATTTTTATCTCTATCCCATTATTTTAGAGATGATGAATAGGAAATTATTATTAAATAATTTTGATTCTAGGAACACTTCATGTTGATTATAGCCTTTCATCTCCCTCTGATTATGGATCCATTGTTAAGTGTTGACGATATCATAAATTGAGGAAGGTGGTTTTGTAACGCAATCTTATCAATTGAAATATTTATTGCTTCTTACTTTTAAAATTATTTAAAATTTATTTCAGAATCATTATTTGAGATTATTGATAACTGTTTTGAAAAGGATCGATTTGTGTTGAACCTCATTGATTATTTTTTTAAAAAAATGGTTTGATTTCTAGAAAATCAATTTTAAATGAATGAATTATTTGATGAAAGACTTTGATGTTGATACTAGAGAAATGATTTCATGATATTTTTTATTATTTTTAAAAGAAATTAACAGATTTGAAAGGTGTGAGTTTTAATGGAAACCATATGATGTTGTTTTTTGAAATCAAATGGAATGTTTGAGAACTTGATTTGGGGTTTTTAAATTATGTTTGGTGAAACTAATTTTATATTAATGGTTTTTCCCTTCATTTATTTTCTATAAGAACATGGGAGCATGGGTAGTTAGATTGGTGGATTTAGATATACACACTAGGAATGTATTATCACTACCTAGAAATGTATCGACGATGAAAATTATGACTAAACATATTAAATATAGGGTTCTTCACAACCCAACCTTACCTAGCCTATGAACCTAGTAATCTAAACCCATGATTATCCTATAATACCTTGTTTTCCTTCATAAAACACCACTAGATATTACCCATATAGGTCACTCATCAGAAAAATGACTATCCCTATGGGCTGATACATGTTCTTTTTGTGTTCTTTTCCTCACTCAGACACAGCCTAAAAAAATTAGCAGATGTTCACCCATCATGAACAATAATACAAGAAAAGCACACTTAGCTATGTAGTTTTAATAAAGTAAGCTCTTGAACAGAATGGTGCACCTTATTGACATGAATAATAACATTTATACATTTAAGTCTCACTTTTCTAGGGGTGCTACACTCTCCACCATTTTTAAGTACACCTCCCTTGCTGTGGACCCAACAACTCAAACCCAGTTATCACCTCTGCACCTTTGGTTGGGTATTGTATTTGATACCATTTTTCATAACCTCACATTCCACAGACCATGAACATTTTTATTTAACCCCATAGGTCTCTTATAATACGTTATTTTCCTTCCTATTACACCATATCCTATTACCCATTGTGGTCACTTATCAGACTAATGATTTTCCACATATTCCAATGCATGTTCTTTCATATTTCCTTTTCCTCACTCACACACACCCTGGGAAACACCCTAAGAGGTCACCTATCTGGACCACTACTCCAGAAGAAACATGCTTTACTATGGATTTCTAATCAGGTAGGCTATCAAAAATAATGGTGAATATTGTTCACATGGTTAATAACATCAGTCCTTTTAAGTCTAAAATTTACAAGGGTGGTACACTCTCCATACCTTTAATGAACATATCCATTATTGTGGACCCCACACATCAAACCAAGGTCGTGCCTCTGCACTTTCAATTGGGTATTGGCTCTGACACTATTTATCACAACCCAACCTTTACTGGGCCATAAACCTAGTAATTTGACCCTATAGGTCTCCTGTAATACCTCAGTTTCCTTCCAAAAACACGAAATCTAATTACCCATATGTGTTACTTATTAGACTAATGACTATCCCTATAGTCCAACACATGTTCTTTGAATGTGATTTGTTATCACATTTACAATCCTTGGGAAAATTCATAGGGGGTTACCCATCCAGAGCACTATTTTAGGAAAACATGCTTAACTATGGAGTTATAATCAGGTAGGATCTCAAAAATAAATTTTAACCTTATTAACATGGGTAGTAACATTTATACATTTAAGTCTCTATTTGTAAGTTTTTTTCACTTTTTTAACACCTCATGTGTCATGTTGTTGTTTATTTTGAATTATTTTATCTTTTCATGGGTGGTTTTGAGTTTTGGTTGGTTTTGAGTCAAAAATTGAAGTTTATAGAGGCTTTTAAGAAGACCATGATTAACCTACATGGTTAGTAATAACCATTTTGTGCCCATGATGATGGGATTTTTATTTTCATAGATCCATTTAGCATATCCTCCATATAGTTTTTCAAGTCATGCAGAGATCCCTATAGGTTTTGTGGGATATAGGTTGTGACTAGGGTGAGGTGCATGGTTTTTACAAACTATTAGGTGCATGAAAAAAACTATGTGATGGGGAATCTAACCTTGTAAGTGTCTAGTGAATGGTTTTCCTATAGTTTGGAAAGTTGTGTAGACTAACCATGCAGCATATCTCATTTTTTTTCAAATGTCCCTATTTGATTTTAAGGGGTTTTCACTCCTCTCCACTATAACATTTTTCAACCCCTAAAGAGCCAAGGAAGATCTCCAAAATATTTCTCCTTGGATTATTTATCTTCCTTTGGAAATTCAGAAGACATTTTGAGGTTATTCATATTTTATTTTTTATCTTATTCCCTTCACTCTTAAATTTAACTTATTTTTGGCTTCCCCAATGAACCCTAGATCTCTTGTGGTTGATTTTAGGGATCCTTGTCACACCATATTACCTAATTTTGGGTATTTATTGACCATATTTTTTATCAAAAGTTTTAGAATGTATGTTTTTTAATTAATGGAGTCTAGGTATAAATGAGTCTAAGGATTTAAAGTGTGTGTTTTCTTATATTTAAAGGACTTTAGAGACTTTTATGAATTTTTTGAATCAACCTAGCTACGTGTTGTCTGCAAGATAATTTCATGTCAAGAATTTGATTCAAAATGTGAATGAATATATAATAATAATCCATGAATTCATTTCATATTGTGAAAATAATTTAGGATATGAATTTATTTCATAAAGTGAAATGGACGAGATTGGTTTTTTTAAACCAAGGAAACACCTTTTTCAGTGTATATTCCACTCAAGAAATTCATGCCAGGAATTCATCAAGCCTAGTGGTTTCTTTTATACTTAATCCCAAAAATTATTTATTTTTTTATGAAGCCTCTTCCCTCGAACCATATGGTTATACTAGGACATTTTGGGTGATTAATTCCCTTTGAGACATCTTGATTTTCCTTTTTATCTCTGGTGAGTTTCCTCACTATGGTTTTCTCCATCTCTCAGCTACCCTTCTTTGACAACGCTGTGATATCATGATTACCTATTGAATCAAAGTTTTATCTTGATGATTCGTGATCTAGGATTTAATTTTTGATCTCCTTCTAATTTTTTATTTTTTAAAGTTTCCCATTATAGGTGTTGTTTTGATATTTGATTAAATGTAGATGGTTAAATATAATTTTTTCCCTATAATTCAAAACATGAATTTCTTGATTGATTTGAAATGAGTTTTTCAATGATTTAAAAACCCGTATTTGTGATTATGGATGTTTGGTTTTAAAAATGGCATTTAAATTGTAAAAAAATATAAATACCATGAACGTATTAGCCCATATTTATGGTTAATTTATTACATTGGTATTAGATAAAAATAATCACATCCCAAATTACCAAATATTTTAGTATTCATGGAAAACTAGATAAAAACATGAATCATACATTAAAATTGAAAACATAAGATACAACATAGTATTTACTTTGAGAACACCATTATTTTTCTAGATTATACAAAAATATCAATCAAAATATAATCCTTGGAATCATGTGAAAAATAAATATAATAAAAAGGGTGATCTTAGATACTCAATATGGGTATGTGTACAAAAAAAACTAAATCAATCATGAATAATATGGATTGTAATAAATGGAAATATAATAATATTTTATAAATAACCACATGAGCTAAAAAATATCAATGGATATCATAATTAATAAAATATTCACATTTAAATCAATACCTAATAACATAATTCGGTAAATCAAAAATGGCAGACATCATAAACATACCATTGAGACCTCACTCTAAGACATGTTACATAAATGGATAATCCCTCATCAAATACCCAAGCTAGTTTATCTCATAAGACATACTAATGCATCGAGGGTCTATATTGGGCCATAACCATCACATTCTATGTCCAATTCATTACATTTATTAAAGGTTTGAAACATAATTAATATAAATATTCATATTGAAACTAACATATAGAATGTTAATAGTTACCCCAATAAATAAGCATAATCATAACCCATCAAAAGTAATATGGAAAATGGTATTAAAATAGTAAATATAAAATCAAAATAAGCATAAACCATACAATAAAATATTGCAAATCATACCATAATAGAATAACCTTAGAAAATCATAAAATTTAACAAAGTATGTTTACATATATTAAAATACATTAAAATCTTATTTGGAATTTTTTGATGAAAATACCCTTTTCATTTTGAAATAACTTATTTTTTAAGAAAACTATGAACATATAAAGTAAAACAATTTATTTTAAAATAATAATGTAAACATGTAAATTAATATTAAAATAATTGATTATTCTTGGAGGTAGGAAAATTCATTCTTATTGTATAATTTTTAAAAATATTTTGATAAAGTTTTTTATTGGGAAGGTTAAAAAGTACCTTATTCAAAAAATGATAATAATATTCCTTTAAAATAGATTTTAAAAAATTAAAACATAGGTAAAATGACATTAAAAAATAATAGGATAAGAGTAAAAACAATTTTTAAAATATTTTAATAAAACATGGAAATGGAAGAGAAATATTCCTTATTGAAGACATAAACATAAACAATCCCAAACAATGATGAGATTGTAAAATAAACCACTACCTCAGGTTCAACATCTTTCATACATGTTTAAAATACTATATAATAAATTTAGATTTATAATAAATATATTATATAAACACATACATATATATATAATACCATTTATGGCATACTTATAATCTTTAATCACTCATTTATTAATAATTCTTTTTAAAAAATCAATGTTTTGGGTACTAACTGCTTGTTTTAATGTATATTTTGGTTCAATATTTTTAGTATTTATACTTTTATTGACATTAAATAAACCCTATAATTTTAACAATTATATAAATATCATATATAAACATTTAAACCATCATAATTCCATTCCATAAAACAAGGAAATGAAAAATTAATTGTATCACCTTATAAAGATAATAAGTCGTACGTACACATAGGTGACACTTTCACTTCTCATTTGATGTAAATGAGGGGGTTAATAGTTATTTAATAATCATAATAAAATTTTAGTATATTTAGGATTATGATGTTATTATTTCATGATAACTTTTATAGTTTTTTAAGTGGTATAATAAGGAATAAATTGAAAGAGGTTGTGCAAGATAATCACATATTCATTGAGAGACCTTCATTTGATCCTTTCACAAGGGATTTAAGATTGGTATTTTAGGGATAACATCAACTCTATAAGTTGGATAATGATTTTTTAAGATATATTTTTATGTATGGATCAGGCTAGATGGATCAATGTGGTGTTAAAAAGTGGGGGAGGTGGCGATCTTTAATAATTGAGGGGAGGGGCCCTTTTCGAATTTCCAAAAATATTAAATTATAATAAATTCATTCTCATAATAGATGTACCCAAATGGAAATAAATTTAAATATAATTTATGATATTGTTATAATTTCATGAACTAATATAATTTAAATAATTTCTAATGTCATTTTAAACTGTATCATTTTGATTAACCCCTTGTTTATTTATTTTTTACCATAACCATGGTATCCAATTTATTAATCATAAAGTGTTTATAAAGTTATTATAAATGATAAAATGACTCATAAATGGGCCATTTATGATGCTTTCAACTATATTAAATTCACATAGGTAAAGATAATATTTTTATGAATTTCAAATAATTTCATGATATTTTTGTTCAGTAGAATATCATAAATGTGAATTTTGGAACTTTTCGTATAATTTGAATTTAGATTCATCATGAAAAAAGGATAATTAAAATATAATTATTTCACAACTATTCAATATGTTATATAGATCTATAGAATTCATTGTACATAATAACTTATTCAAATTATATAAAAATTAATATTCATTAAAATCATTTATTTTATTTTTCTACTAATTAAATAAATACCATATTAGCATTGCACAAGAATTTAAGGTAATTATAAAATTTATGATAATTAAAAATAACTTTATATGATGAAATTTATTTTATTAATCTCAAATTAAAAGTTAGCTTCAATAATATCTTTATTTTTCCCAATATATACATGTAAAATATATTTATAAAAAAGAGGGTTATATTTTATAACTATCTTTGATTTAAATAATATATAATCCATTTTCATAGAAAAGTGTCCATAAAAAACTAAAAGTCTAGACTAAGGTGATAATGGTCGAATCCTGTTCATCTAATAAAAAATAGGATGAATATTTATGTCGTTATCACTTAATTTTAACATAAATTAACCCAATTTACCATTTTCAGAGCTTGTAAATTTTACCATGGTTACTATTCATTTTGGAAAAAAATAATAGGGAATAAATTTAAAAAATTAATCTCCTAATTCAAAATATATAATTTTTTTAGAAAATTCATTTCCTATAAGTGTTGGAAATTAATTTCAAAATAAGTAAGTAAAATGAAACAAAAAAACTCTTTTTAAAAAATGCAGTTATTAACAATAAAACTTGATTTATTCTTATCCCATGCATAATAAAAATATTATATGAATGATAAAATATTTTATTTAATATATAGAATTCATTAAAAACTTTCACCAATAGTGACTAATACATTTTATTAGGGTATAAATATATTATTCTCACAAAAATATATTTTCATCAAAATAATTCTTTTATTTAGTCTTAAAAAAATATAATAAATTGATAAAAAATAATTTATTCTATAAACTTATGAACTATATATTTTTTTAAAATTTAATTAGTCACATTTATACCCTCCAATTTAATGAATAGGTTATAAGAGTATCAAAATAATTGATCATGGTTTGTTTAAACATGGTATTGTGTGCAATACAATCTATCAATGAGATTAAATTTATTTAAAAATAAACATAACAAAAAATCTTGGGTTGTTACAAAAACCCCCAGTTTCAATGAAATTGATGTTGTTGGGTGCATTTTAGAAAATTTATGGCATGATTTGTAAATTTATTTAATGAAATGATTTTATGTTGAACCTTCAGATAAATGGATTAAATTGAAAGATTATTTGAAAAGAAATAAATTAATAAAAACTAATGATTTGGTTTTGAAATGAGAAAGGCATGTTGAAAACTAAAATTGAGAAATTTTATTTCAAATTCATTTGAAATTATTGATTTTACCAAAATTTATTGATTGATTAATTGAATCACATCTGATCATGGGTAATTAGTAGGCAATCTAGGACAATAATGAAAGGATTTGACCCCTTAATACTGGATTGATGATGAAAACACTATCATAAACTTACTATTGTATTATTTTCCTTAATTGGGAGCTGAGTCTCGATAGTATATGACAAGTGAGGTGTTCAAATTTTTAGCTAAGATCATTGATGGTGTAGTGTTTAGATCCTTTTTCTGAAAACAAATATAGCACAAGGAGCATTACATGGTGTTATGATATATTTGATTTAATGATTATATTCCATTGATATTAGAAATGTTTTATCCATTCTAATGGGTTTATATAAGTGGTTTATAAAAAAATTTCAATTAATACTCTTTTGATATATCTTCCATCCTTTTGATTATGAAAGCATGTTTTTTGAAAATATGTATATGTTATTACATGCCTTATTTTACTTAAATCGAAAGAATAAATGGTTTAACTCTTATGTAATTGATTATGGAACCCTTAGTAAAACCCTAACAGGTTATTTTGCTCACATCGTACCATTTCCTTTAGTAATTTTTAGATTATCTTATCCAAGGTCCAAGATAATAGAAATCCCCACTTAGAGGTGGAGTTTTTTCTTGATCCTTGGGACCTTGAATGATTAAGGTGATCGGTGAAGATGTGATCCACCTATTACATGGGATATGTTTTAACTTTAACATTGGAAGATTTTTTTTCCATTTTATGATATATTTTTTGGGTATTATTTTACCTATTTGATTATAGTACTTTCTCCCTTTGGATTTTGAGTATATTGACTGGTATATTTTGTATTCTATTTTTTATGGAAAATGGTTCCCTTATGATTATTGTATGATGCTAGGTGCTAGTAAACAACCTATGGGGATCGAGAAGGCCCTTCAGGCCATGTCCAGACTATCTTGGTTATAATTATACCAGATTATTTTGGTTGGTTTGTGACAAAGTTGTATCAGATCATGGTTAGATTATGCACCTATCCATAATGTCAGTATGTATTTTGGTTATCCTAATAGATTAGCGGTAGTATTTATGGGTCTTAGAAGGTGGTTTCAAGAATGTGTCTATGAAGCTCTCATTATAATGATCCTTAAGTCACCAAGGAATAATTTGATCTGATTTAAATACTTTTACCTACTTATTATATGATTTTGTTAAATCTCATTCTTGAATTCTTCTTGATGGGATTGATATTCCTATCTCTCTTATTTGAGTTGTTGATCTGTGTATCCTTTTTGATGATTTTAGTGTTGTCTATTAATTTAATGTAGAATCATGCCTCTAAGAAGACATTTGAATAGGTTATAGAAGGAATATTATTTTTAACCACATTATGAAAATCCTCTGGCTGACTAACGTTTTTTTGAGATAGTGGTGCATGCTATCCAAGCTCTTGGATAGGTACCTGCACTTGTTCTCATTCAGGATCCGGTAGTGGAACCTCAAAGGGGTTATTTTATAGATTTTTCTCAAGATATCATTCACTAGAAACCACCATCATTTCAAGGCTCTAATGATCACCAATAGTTTTAATATTTATTGAAACATATTGAACTTCCTTTTGAGTTCATGGAAATTCCATAATTTATAAAGGTGAAATGTGCTACCTTAAATCTTGATGGGAACAACATAAGATGTTGGTACTCGACGGTTATGGTGAATAAGCATAAGAGATTCATGTATTAGGACTTTAGAGTTCTTTTAATAGATAGTTTATTTTTATATTAAATGGTTTTGGAGAAATCTATGGAGTTTCTCAACCTCCAGTAGGGTGATAGGACAATGACACATTATGTGAACCATTTTTTTTAGCTTGTATATTTTTCACTTGAGGTTGTATCCATTGAAAATATGAGGGCTTGAAATTTTGATATGGGTCTCTAACCTGATATCTGATCAAAGGTTTTCTTTCTGATGATCATATATTATGTTAATGTATTAGATAGAACATTAATGGTTGTTCTTTATGTGGAAGGTAATTCAAGGTTTATGGGAGTTTCTTTTTATCTTAGTGGTAGTTCTTTGTGATTATTTTAGGGAAAAAGAAATTATGACGAGTCTTGTGGTGGTTCTAGATATTAATAATCATACATACTTCAATCAGTTCTTAGAAGAGGACCTTTGACTTGATTTTAGTGTGTCAATATTGGGCATTAGAAATTGGTTTTCACTGAGGAACCCAAGATCTATCATTCATGCAGTTGCACAGTCAACTTATATGATTTCTAGAATATCTTGTCTGATTCATGTATTGTAATGGGATATCTATAACAAAAGTGTATTGTGGTGAAATTATATGCTTCAATTATTGAGTGGTTCCATCCACAAGCATCTAGAACATAGCTTCTTCATGTATTAGAAGAATATCCAAAGGAAAGTACGTTTGGTCCAGCTAAATTGAGAGGTACCATCACCATTGTTTCATCTATAGTGACTTATTTATTTAAAAATGGTGTATCTCACTAATTTATATCAATTCATATTGTTAATTTTATGAATCTTTCTATGGATATTTGGTCTTATGTGATTGATATTACTACACCCCTGAAAAGAAATAGAGAGAAGTGTCTTTGATTTCATGCTTGTGTTTTCTATCTATAAAACATTGTGCTTACTTGGAATTTTCTATTTATCAATATTTAACCACTTGGAATAATATTTGGGATGGATTGAATAATTGATTATAAATCATGAATTTACTTTTAGCTTTGATGGGACTCCTTTATTATGCCCAATGGGAATTTCTCTATGTTTTAGAAAGAATGGGACATTAGATTGAGTTGATTCAGACCGTACTTCCTAGATTTGGGAAGGGTAATATTTGTTTTCTCTTTTGACATAGAGTGAGAAAATTTTAGTATTGATCTAACTCCATTTTCAATGATTTTCCTAAAACTTTTCTTTTGATTTATCTATCTTTCCACCAATAATAGACGTGGAGTTTTCTATTCATTTAGTATCTGGTACATATCCATTGTCTATTTTTTCTTACCATATAGAACTCAAATAGATTAATGTGATGAAATATAAATTGGATGATCTTCTATTGAAAAGTTCCATATGTCTGAGTGTGTCACCTTGGGTAGTGTATATTCTATTTGCAAGGAAAACTAAGGTAACACTTCACCTAGGTGTTTATTATTAGAAACTCAGTCAAGTCATGGAAAAAAATATTCATTATTAAGGATTTAAGATATTTTTTACTATCTTAAAGGGGATAAGTGGTTCTCAAAAATTGATATTTGGTTTGGTAATAAGTAGTTGAAAATTAAATAATCTAACATCCAAAATATCGCCTTCAGGTGTAAGTATAACCATTATGAGTATCTTGTTTTCCCATTTTTTCTAACCAATGATCCTATAGTTTTTATGGATTTTAAGAATATGGTATTTCATGAGTACCTTGACATGTTCATAGTGGTATTTATAGATGACATCTTGTTTTAATATCAGACCAAGGATAGCCATGTGTTTCATTTTTAAAGTAGTTATAAAAATCTTGATAAATCACAGACTTTACATAAATCTTTCAAAATGTAATTTATTCATTTTGGAAGTGAATTTTATGGGACATGTGGCCTTCAAAATTTTTATTTTAGTTGATCCTAACAATGGTTAAGCTATAATGACATAGAGGAATCCATGTAATGTTTTATATATTCAAATATTATTTGGGTTGGCTAGATATTTCCATAGATTCATCAGAGATTTCTCAAAGTTGGCTCTGATAATTACTGCTTTCACTTTGAAAGGAGTGGAGTTTGTTTTGGATGAAAAATTTCATAGTTATTTTCTTGATAAGAATTTTATTTTGACATCTACACCAGTGTTGACTCCTCCAGATGCTAGGCATGGTTATGTGGTCTATTGTGATTCATTAGGTTCGTCTTTGGTTTGTGTCCTTATGCAGGGTGATCTTGTTGTAGCATATGGTTCTAGATATCTTAGGCCACATGAGAAGAATTAACCAACCCATGATCTCAATATTGAATCTGTGATTCATTATCTTAAGAGTTGGAATCATTGCACTTTTGAAGAAAAGATTTCCATTTATTCCAACCACAAAATATTGGGCAATATCTTCTCTCAAGAAGATTTGAATCACCGGTAGAGGCATTGGGTGGAGTATGTACATTATTTGGATTTTGAAATTTCCTACATGACAAGAAAGCGGAATTTCATTACTAATTATTTGACCAGGAAATTTCCAACTTAGCATGTGAAAGAATTAATAGAAGAGTGTAATTTGTTGGCTCTATTTGATCAGTTTCAATTCATTGTCTAGGAAAATGTGTTTAAGGTTGTCGTTCTTTTAGCATTTAATTGATCATATCTCATATTGGGATGATTCTTTAGGATCATTAGTTTGATGATGAAATATTCAGCATTATAGACTATCTTCATGGTGAGGAGAATATCAATGAATGAACATTCTATTTAGATCATATCCTTTGATTATAGAACCAGTATGTAATATTAATTCCTATAAAGAATACAATAATGGGGGATTTCCATAATCCTTATTAGGTAGTGCACCCTAGAAAAATAATGTTGTTCCCTGATATATAGAGAAAATTTTTGTGTCCAGGTATGAGACAAGATGTCACTTTCTTTTTTATCATTGGCATACATACCAACAAGTCCTAGTCAAGAACCAGATACCTTTGAGTTTACTTCAGCCAATCCTATTGCTGACTTGGAAGTGGGATGGGATGTTTATGGAATTTTTGGTTAGGTTTCTACATACCCCTTATGGGAATAATATGATATGGGTGTTGATTGATAATCTTACTAAATTGGATCACTTTATACCCATTTGAGACACACCGAAATTTTAGGACATGGGATATCTCAACATGATGTATATTATTAGATTACATAGAGATCCATATAATATAGTCTTTTATAGGGATCCCTATTTTAGTTATCTCTTTTAGAGAGGCATATGGGAGGTCATGAGATCCCTAGTATGTTTGAGAATGGAATATCATCCATAGGTGGATGGCCAGACAGAACAAGCTATTCAAATTATTTAGTACATGCTATGTGATTGTGTTCTTGACTTTGGTGTATCTTGGGATATCCATTTGGAACTAGTTGTGTTCACTTTTAAAAATATTTACCATTACACTATGAGAAAGGATCATTTTGAGGTCGTGTATGGTTGGCCTTTTAGATCTATATTATATTGGTCAGATATTAGTCAAATTTACTTAGCTAGACTAAGTCTATTCCAAGATATGACAATGAAGATTTATTTGATTCATCAAAGAATTTTGGAAGTATAGAGTTGGTATAAATCCTAGGTTGATTATTTTATATGAACATTGGAGTTTTTAGTTGGTTATTATGTGTTCTTGAATGTTTCACCTCAGTTGAGTCACTGATGTTTTGGGAAATAGTGAAATCCAGTTCTAAATTTTGTGAACCTTTTGGAGATTATTAAGAAATGGTAAATGTTGGATAATGTTTAGAACTTCCACTACAGTTGAAATTGATCCATAAATTTTTCCACGTATATGAGGTTAGAAAGTATCTTTCTAACCCTTCTAATGTTCTTATTTGGGAGGATCATGATATTGAACCTGATTTATCCATGATTGAGAATCCAGTTAGGATTTTTGTTCCTAAGAACATGTTTCATCATGAGAAGAAAATAACTTTGTTATGTGTGTTATGGTAGCTTTGTTTTGATTCACATGATATGTGGGAGCATGAGGCACTGATGAGAATGTATTGGTTTTATCTCTTTGATATGAAATCTTATTGACAGCATTTGTGGTAACAAAAAGAACTTATGGTGGGGAGTTTTTAACAATATGTTACCTTTTTTCAGGTATTTCTTGAAACTTGATTTGATATAATTTCTGTGAATGTATTTTTTTATTTAATGGAGTCTAGGTATAAATATTTCTAATGATTTAAATGGTTTGTTTCCTTAAGATCGGAGGTCATCATAGAATATTTAGAATTTTTTATAGGAACTAGGTTGGGAAATATCTACATGGCCATTTCATATCACAAAAATTATTTATAATGTGAATTAAAAACATTTAAAAATCCATGAAATAGTTTCAAGAAATGAAAATAATTACAGATGTGAATTTATTTCTCAATGTTAAATGGTCAAGATCATGATTTTTAACTTGAGGAAATACTTTTTTTGACATATACACTACTTGGGATAATCATATTATGAATCAAGGATTTAGTTGTGAATTCCACATGCCTGTAATATTTTTCTACATTGAATAATGAAATTTGTTCCTTTATTTATAAAACCTATTCTCAAAAACCCCAGGTCTAAACAATGAAATGGTTTGGTTATTCCATTCCTTTTAGACATCTTTGTTTGGTTTTTAATCTCTAGTGACTTTCCTCGATATAGTTTTCCCCTTATCCTGTAACACCCGAGACTTTTATGTTATATAAACCATCAAAGAAATCTTTTTCTACACAACACTTGCTTGGCTTCCTTGGCACGCAATCGCGACCTTCCTCGATAGCTTGCGTCGTACGCAATACCGAGTTTCACTAAACAACAATATGCTATTAAAACTAGCCGTTATGAATAGTAATAACCACTTTTTGAAATTTTATAAATTTTATTTTTCAAAATGGACTTCATTTTTGGACTCAGAATATCGAAATTAGCCTAGGGTGAAATTTTGGTATTTTTCTGAAAACTTTCAATTTTTGATGAATAGTGAAACCACTAAGTGGTAGGTTAAAAACTGAATTTTGCATAAAACTTAATTTTACCACTTCTGTGAATGGAATTTCAAAAATCAGAGAGACACGGTTAATATCAAGGACTAAAATGTGGTCCAATGAGATGAAAATAATTTTTTGGTGAATAGTAACTTTTTACTATTTTTACCGCGGTTAATAGTAAATAGGGTAACTAAGGGTAAATATGATATCAATATTACCCTAACACATGTCCTAATTCTATTGGACAAGTGTAATTCGACCAAAAACAAAATTAGGAATAAAATATGACCATTTAGGCCCACTTGGATTAGATTAGGACATTTATTATTAATTTATTTAAAGAAGGGTTAAAATAGTTAAAATCAAAGTTTAATAAGTATATAATTTTTAATATGGGGTTATACATAAGATAAATTCGACTATAAATATTCATTAGAAAGATAAAAAGATTTCCTAAATAAGGGTATTTTATTTGTAATTTTTAGACATTAAATAATTTAATTTATTTATGACACAATGATGATGCAGTAATTATCTTATTAATGAAATATTGACATAATTGATGTTATAAACACCAAAATAAATGTAATTTGAGACTTTTTATAAATTCAACTAATTTTCTAGGTTACTATGATATATTAATTTTGATTTAATCAACTTGGTTCGAACATATAATTCTGTTATGACTTTCACAAAAATCATATATCAAATAGTGTCAAAATTGACACAAAATAGTTTTTAAATCAAATATTATATTATTAATTGTTATTTTGTTCCTAAAAATCTAAGGTTCGGCCAAATGACTTAGATAAGGATATATATATTAATAATAAACAATTTGGGGTTCGTTTGGCATGTTATAGTAAGTGTATTAACCATATAGTGAAAGAAAACAAAAAGACACGGTAAAAGTTAAATTAATTAACTTAGAGTTAAATCTAATTGATAAGGTTAAAATAATACCCTAAACTTGTCTAAATCCTATTGGTTGATAGGATTTCGACCCATCCCCACTTTAGCTTCGAAATAAGACCCTTTGGAACCATTATAAACCGATTTTGACTTTAATATCAAATAATATTTTGAGATATTCCTAAGGTGCCCCTCTCCTCCCTTATAAAAGGGCACCTCCTCCCCCTCCTCCTCACACCAAATTGAGCACTCAAGCTCGGCCATCCCCTGACATTTTCTCCTCTCCACTTCCCTAGAATAATCCTAGAGGTCCTGGTCTTCTCCAAAGACCAATCTTAGTTCCTTAAGTGGAGGATTCAAAGAGGCGTTCCAAAGAAGAGGTAATATCCATTACCGATCTTTTCAATTTCTTTCTTCTTAAACTTCTTCTTCTTTAGTTGTTTCATGATAAAGTAATAACATCAGTATTACTTACATACTGATATGTTATTATAAATATGAAACAACCCTAATTCACCTTCTATCCATCCTACGGAAAAATGAAATCAACGCGCGTGCGTACGTACGGAATACCGTCTCCACGCCGTGGTGTAATCTATTTTCCACCATCACCTTACAAGGATGGGTATAATGGTGAAATGAGTAACTATATATGATTATTATTAAGTAATATTGATACTGAAATAATATATATATATACTCCAATACAATTCCACGATCATAGGAACGATATCATCACTCGTGCGTACGTACGGAATACCGTCTCCACGATGTGATGCGACTCGTTCTACATGATCTTCATTTCATAATGATTATATAAATGAATTGAATAAATGAATATGGTATATACTACACTAATACCATTCTGGAAATGAATTATCTATAACCTAAAGATAAGAATAAGAATTTATTCGACAAAACACGCATAAGAACAAAAAGTTATAAAGACCCGAGTAACAAGTAACAATGAAATATTACTAACAAGAAGCTAATAATATGACCACATATGATATCATATCAATATGTATGATTCTGGAATAAGTCAATAACATTATTTAAACCATTATACAGGAGCTTCGGACACGAACAAAGCAAATCGGACCTAAGGTAAGGGAAATATCACAATCTCATTTTTATCCGAGATTGTTTATTCGTAAGTATTTACTGGGGTGTATTTTATCATCCACATCCATGTTTACTCAATATGTAATATTATTTCCATCCACCTAAAATTGTTTAAATCCATTTTTACCCTTCAGTGAGTTTTTAGTAATACGTATGAAAGGAATCTTTTTTCATTTTTCGTACGAGGTACTTTTTGACTTTTCCGACAAAAGTACGAAGAATGTTTTTTTTTAACTTATACGGCATGAACGGATTTCTACTATTTTATAAAGCCTTATTTTCATGAAGCTTCCGCTAAAAGATTTCATGACTATTTTCAATAAAATCTCTTTCTTTTAAAATTGCATGATGTTTTGTGAAAAGAAATTGATTTTAAAGAAGAAAGGATATTTTCCTCAAGAATTCAATTCAAGTCTTTTATCAAAATTATTTTCCATCTAAGATAATAAAGGGTTCTGTTTCTATCCATATTTTTACATTGATTTGACTATGTTGTGATGGAATTATGTTTATAAATTCCTTTATCTTATATGAATTGATTTATGATGTCATGATGTTTCAAGAATCCCATTTTTGTTACATGTGTTATGCGATGATGTATGTTTTATGATTATATGGCACACATAAGAAAGGATTAATTATAAGATGGGTGGGACCTATATCTCCCTCCAATGCATTGGGTAATGATTTTATATCTCATGAGATAGACATGGCTGGAACGGAAGGTTATTTCGGTTCAGTGATACAGGACTGAAACGAGGAGTGAACTCGGTTCAGAAAGGGAATTTGTCCACTAAGATAGTCTTGGCAATGAGTCATGACTAACAAGAAATGATTTTCCATGATTATGTGTGAATGCCACAAAGTTTCAAGTTTTATGTTATGATTATGGGGATCTCATTTTCACTTCTATGATTTATTCCATGTTAATATATTATGATCTCTTTTGCAGGTTTTGATTTTCATAAAGATATGATATGATTTTTATTTCCTTTATTTTCCCTTGCTGAGCATTTGAGCTCACCCTTTTATGTTTTCTTTTCCCCAGGTCAGGAAGATGGATATTAAGTAGAATATGCTAAAAGGGACCCTAGATATGATGAAATAAATGGGAGACACTGTAGAAGATTTATTAACCAGTTGTTTATGTTTCCCAGTTTCTAAAGACATTATACTTATACGGTCCTTTGTGGTTTTGTCATATGTTGTAATAAGTGTGCTTCAATTTTGATGTATTAACAATGTATGTAAAGTATGGGTCGTTATAGTTGGTATCAGAGGAAAGGTATAGTCAACCTTTGGAAACTAGGATGTGAAAGCCTTAGTAAGAACCCTAAGGATAAGTCTAAGCATAGAACACAATCTTAGAAATGGCCATGAATAACCTAGGATAAGACCATAAGCATGAATTTTTTTTTCTTGAATTATGTGGTTTCCTATTATAATTAGTGTTTCTCACACTATTCTTCTTGGTTTTAGTCAATGGATGGAACCCGAAGGAACCGTGTTAATGCGGAATGCGATGGGCAATGCAATGATTGTCCCCCTGAGCAACCAAACGATATGGGAGCTGGAATGAAAAATCTTGTAGCCATGCTCACACAACTTTCTCAAGCTATGAATCATGCAGGATTTCCAAACGAACAAAGGAGGGAGCAACATTCTGTTGAATCCTTCATGAGGCAGCGTCCACCATCTTTCAGCGGGTCTACTGATCCATTAGTTGCTGAACAATGGATTAGTACTACTGAAAAGATATTTTCAGTTCTTCAATGTTCTGAGCATGATAAAGTCATCCTAGCAGTGTATCGTTTGGAAGGAGATGCTGATCAATGGTGGAATCTTGTTAAGAATACGAGGCAAAGGGATGAAATTGAGTCTATGGAATGGGACGAGTTCAAGAACTTATTTTTTAATAAGTACTTCCCTCGTATTCTCCGAACAAAGATGGAGAAAGAGTTCCTTGAACTGAAGCAAAGGGATGATGAATCTGTTAGTACCTATGAAGCAAATTTTACAAGACTTGCAAGGTACGCTTCTGGTATTATTATCCAACCTGAGAGTAAGATCGATCGATTCTTTAGTGGATTAAAACCAAGTCTTCGAAGGGCGTTAGCCATAAGGGACTTCAATAGCTACGAGGAAATCGTTCGATGTGATCTCAAAGTCGAGATGGAGATTGGAGTAACCCATCAGCCACATGGGTTTGATAAGAAGAGGAAGATGGAATTCAAAGAAAAATCTAAAGAGCACACGGAAAAGAAGATGAACTTTCCCTTATGCTCAAAGTGTGGAAAGAAACATGGAGGGAGTTGTCTTAAAGGGACAAGTAAATGTTTTAAATGTGGAAAGGAAGGTCATCAGGCATTTGAATGCCGTGATAATGGGAAGAAGATGTCTAATGATGAAAACAAAGGAAGGGATACACAGAATGAACCTACTACACTTCAATGTTTCAAGTGCAAGGATATGGGGCATTATGCCAATCAATGCCCAAATCCAAGGGTTGATGATGATGGTCGACGTCAACAAACTCTTAAGGCTAAAGACAAAGGAAAGTCACATGCAATTTTTATCAGCGATGTGGAGTACGATAACGATGTGGTGAAAGGTACACTTACCATCCACTCTAAAGTAGCAAATGTTTTATTTGATTTTGGATCCACCCACTCTTTTATTTCTGAAAAATTTTCTAAGGGTATCACCGTATTACCTCAACAATTAGATGTTGAGTTAGCTGTGACAACACCTAATGGCACATCAATCGCATCAGAAGTTTATAATTCTTCTCCGATCGAAGTTTGTGGGAAAGTGCTTCCTGCAAATCTTGTGATCCTTCCTTTAGTGGAATTTGATGTGATTCTTGGCATGGATTGGCTTTCTCTACATGGAGCTCATATCAATTGCCAAAGAAGGGAAGTCACGTTTCATATTCCAGATCAACCTACGATCGTCTGTCAATGCAAGGATGAACATAACCTTCCAGTGGAAATTTCTTCCATCTTATGGGTATTGATTCCACTAAATGAAGGTTTTTTATCTCAAATGGTTGGTGAGAACTCACGATTAAGAATATGCCCATTGTACGGGAGTTTGATGATGTCTTTCCGGAGGAATTACCGGGTCTTCCACCAAATCGTGAAGTTGAGTTTTCAATAGAACTCGTACCGGGTGCTTTGCCTATTTCAAAGACACCTTATAGAATGGCCCCAATTGAGTTGCAGGAATTGAAGAAGCAACTCCAAGAGAATCTTGATAAGGGATTCATACGCCCTAGTGCGTCACCTTGGGGAGCACCTGTTCTATTTGTTAAGAAGAAAGATGGATCAATGATACTCTGCATTGATTATCGAGAACTTAACAAGATCACTATCAAGAACAAATATCCTCTCCCACGCATTGATGACTTATTTGACCAACTACGCGGAGCTCAATACTTTTCCAAGATTGATCTTCGTTCAGGGTATCATCAATTAAGGGTCAAAAGGGAGGATATACCAAAGACGGCTTTCCGTACAAGGTATGGACACTATGAATTTATAGTGATGCCATTTGGTCTTACTAATGCCCCTGCTATCTTCATGGATCTAATGAATAGAGTCTTTAGAGACTATCTTGATCAATTTGTGGTAGTCTTTATAGACGATATTCTTGTCTATTCAAAGAGCAAGGAAGAGCATGAAGATCACTTGAGAATTATATTGAAGACCCTGAGAAAGGAGAAGCTTTATGCCAAATTTACCAAGTGTGAATTTTGGCTTCAAAAAGTTTCATTTTTGGGTCACATAATCTCAAAAGAGGGGATATCTGTGGATCCAGCAAAAACAGAGGTTATCGAAAGATGGTCAAGACCAACAACAGTAACTGAGATCCGAAGTTTTCTTGGTTTGGCTGGATATTATCGACGTTTTGTAAAAGATTTTTCACGATTATCTAATCCACTCACCAAGTTGACTCGGAAAGGAGTTAAGTTTGTCTGGACAGAGGAATGTGAAGAGAATTTCAAGGAGTTGAAAAGAAGGTTATCCAGTGAACCTGTGCTCACACTGCCTTGTAGTGGAGAAAGGTTTGTGATCTACAGTGATGCATCCAAGAAGGGATTGGGGTGTGTTCTTATGCAAAATGATATGGTGATAGCTTATGCCTCACGACAGTTGAAAATCCATGAGGAAAATTACCCAACACATGATTTGGAGTTGGCTGCGGTAATCTTTGCATTAAAGATTTGGAGGCATTACCTTTATGGTGAAAGGTGTGATATTTATACTGATCATAAAAGTTTAAAGTATATTTTCACACAAAAGGAGCTGAATATGCGCCAAAGAAGATGGTTGGAGCTGATTAAGGATTATGACTGCTCAATCCATTACCACCCTGGGAAAGCAAACAAGGTGGCAGATGCATTAAGTTGACAAGACCATGCTAGTTTATCCATGATGAGGATCACAAAAGATCCAATATTTATGGATTTACAAAGGATGGATCTTGGAATTATAATGGAAGGGGAAAAATCTTATCTTTCTCAAATGAATGTTCAACCATCTATACATGTGAAGATTAAAGAGGCACAGAAAGAAGATGTCGAGTTACAAAAGAAGGTGAGAAATGTTCCTGAATTCAACCTTGATTGTGATGGGATAATAAAGTTCAGGAATCGGGTTTGCGTTCCTCCCATCCCCGAATTAAAGAAAGATCTGCTGGATGAGGCTCATAGTTCTTCATTCTCTATTCATCCTGGAAGCACGAAGATGTATAGGGACCTGAAAGAGTACTTCTGGTGGGATGGCATGAAAAGAGATGTTGCTGAATATGTCTCTCGATGCTTGGTTTGTCAACAAGTTAAAGCTGAGAGACAGAAGTCTAAGGGGATGTTACAACCATTACCCATACCCGAATGGAAATGGGAAAACATCACTATGGACTTTGTCACAGGACTTCCTAAAACATCCAAAGGCAATAATGCTATCTGGGTCATAGTTGATCGTCTTACAAAGTCTGCACACTTCATTGCCATTAGAGAGGATTTCTCTCTAGATCAGCTTGCCAGGATATATATAAAGGAAGTGGTAAGATTGCATGGAGTACCACTTTCTATTATATCTGATCGAGATCCGAGATTTACCTCGAAGTTCTGGCGAAGTCTTCAACATACTCTGGATACAGAGTTGAGTTTCAGCACTGCTTATCATCCCCAGACAGACGGTCAGTCTGAGAGAACAATTCAAACCCTAGAAGATATGTTGAGAGCTTGCTCTATGGATTTCAAAGGAGGTTGGGATCAACACCTACCTTTGGTAGAATTTTCTTATAATAATAGCTTTCACTCCAGTATTCAGATGGCTCCTTATGAAGCTCTCTATGGAAAGAAATGCAGGACTCCAACTTGCTGGGATGAAGTTGGGGAAAGAAAGCTATTAGGACCTGATCTCGTTGATGAAATGGCAGAAAAGGTCAGATCTATTCAACAACACATAAGAGCAGCTCAGAGTCGACAGAAAAGTTATGCCGACAACCGAAGAAAAGACCTAGAGTTTGAAGTGGGTGATAAAGTGTTCTTACGAATATCTCCCTGAAAGAGGGTTATGAGATTTGGAAAGAAGGGGAAGTTGAGCCCTAGATATATCGGTCCTTTTGAAATACTGGATCGTGTTGGGAAGGTAGCTTACCGATTGGCGCTTCCACCGAATCTCTCTCAAGTTCACGATGTGTTCCACGTATCTCTCCTAAGAAAGTACATACCAGATCCTTCACATGTACTCAGCTCAGAAGTTGTACCGCTGGAGCAAGACCTTTCTTATGAAGAACAGCCGATAGAGATTCTGGATCGTAGCGAAAAAGTCCTACGAAACAAGACCACTCGCTTGGTGAAAGTTTTATGGAGGAACCACCGACTTGAAGAAGCTACATGGGAGCTTGAGGATATGATGAGGGAGAAGTATCCTCATTTGTTTGTTACAAAGTGACGAATTTCGAGGGCGAAATTCTTTTTAAGGGGGGTAGAATGTAACACCCGAGACTTTTATGTTATATAAACCATCAAAGGAATCTTTTTCTACACAACACTTGCTTGGCTTGCTTTGCACGCAATCGCGACCTTCCTCGATAGCTTGCGTCGTACGCAATACCGAGTTTCACTAAACAACAATATGCTATTAAAACTAGCCGTTATGAATAGTAATAACCACTTTTTGAAATTTTATAAATTTTATTTTTCAAAATGGACTTCATTTTTGGACTCAGAATATCGAAATTAGCCTAGGGTGAAATTTTGGTATTTTTCTGAAAACTTTCAATTTTTGATGAATAGTGAAACCACTAAGTGGTAGGTGAAAAACTGAATTTTGCATAAAACTTAATTTTACCGCTTCTGTGAATGGAATTTCAAAAATCCGAGAGACACGGTTAATATCAAGGACTAAAATGTGGTTCAATGAGATGAAAATAATTTTTTGGTGAATAGTAACTTTTTACTATTTTTACCGCGGTTAATAGTAAATAGGGTAACTAAGGGTAAATATGATATCAATATTACCCTAACACATGTCCTAATTCTATTGGACAAGTGTAAGTCGACCAAAAACAAACTTAGGAATAAAATATGACCATTTAGGCCCACTTGGATTAGATTAGGACATTTATTATTAATTTATTTAAAGAAGGTTAAAATAGTTAAAATCAATGTTTAATAAGTAAATCATTTTTAATATGGGGTTATACATAAGATAAATTCGACTATAAATATTCATTAGAAAGCTAAAAAGATTTCCTACATAAGGGTATTTTATTTGTAATTTTTAGACATTAAATAATTTAATTTATTTATGACACAATGATGATGCAGTAATTATCTTATTAATGAAATATTGACATAATTGATGTTATAAACACCAAAATAAATGTAATTTGAGACTTTTTATGAATTCCACTAATTTTTTAGGTTACTATGATATATTAATGTTGATTTAATCAAATTGGTTCGAACATATAATTCTGTTATGACTTTCACAAAAATCATATATCAAATAGTGTCAAAATTGACACAAAATAGTTTTTAAATCAAATATTATATTATTAATTGTTATTTTGTTCCTAAAAATCTAAGGTTCGGCCAAATGACTTATATAAGGATATATATATTAATAATAAACAATTTGGGGTTCGTTTGGCATGTTATAGTAAGTGTATTAACCATATAGTGAAAGAAAACAAAAAGACACGGTAAAAATTAAATTAATTAACTTAGAGTTAAATCTAATTAATAAGGTTAAAATAATACCATAAACTTGTCTAAATCCTATTGGTTGATAGGATTTCGACCCATCCCCACTTTAGCTTCAAAATAAGACCCTTTGGAACCATTATAAACCGATTTTGACTTTAATATCAAATAATATTTTGAGATATTTCTAAGGTGCCCCTCTCCTCCCTTATAAAAGGGCACCTCCTCCCCCTCCTCCTCACACCAAATTGAGCACTCAAGCTCGTCCATCCCCTGACATTTTCTCCTCTCCACTTCCCTAGAATAATCCTAGAGGTCCTGGTCTTCTCCAAAGACCAATCTTAGTTCCTTAAGTGGAGGATTCAAAGAGGCGTTCCAAAGAAGAGGTAATATTCATTACCGATCTTTTCAATTTCTTTCTTCTTCAACTTCTTCTTCTTTAGTTGTTTCATGATAAAGTAATAACATCAGTATTACTTACATACTGATATGTTATTATAAATATGAAACAACCCTAATTCACCTTCTATCCATCCTACGGAAAAATGAAATCACCGCGCGTGCGTACGTACGGAATACCGTCTCCACGCCGTGGTGTAATCTATTTTCCACCATCACCTTACAAGGATGGGTATAATGGTGTAATGAGTAACTATATATGATTATTATTAAGTAATATTGATACTGAAATAATATATATATATACTCCAATACAATTCCACGATCATAGGAACGATATCATCACTCGTGCGTACGTACGGAATACCGTCTCCACGATGTGATGCGACTCGTTCTACATGATCTTCATTTCATAATGATTATATAAATGAATTGAATAAATGAATATGGTATATACTACACTAATACCATTCTGGAAATGAATTATCTATAACCTAAAGATAAGAATAATAATTTATTCGACAAAACACGCATAAGAACAAAAAGTTATAAAGACCCGAGTAACAAGTAACAATGAAATATTACTAACAAGAAGCTAATAATATGACCATATATGATATCATATCAATATGTATGATTCTGGAATAATTCAATAACATTATTTAAACCATTATACAGGAGCTTCGGACACGAACAAAGCAAATCGGACCTAAGGTAAGGGAAATATCACAATCTCATTTTTATCCGAGATTGTTTATTCGTAAGTATTTACTGGGGTGTATTTTATCATCCACATCCATGTTTACTCAATATGTAATATTATTTCCATCCACCTAAAATTGTTTAAATCCATTTTTACCCTTCAGTGAGTTTTTAGTAATACGTATGAAAGGAATCTTTTGTCGTTTTTCGTACGAGGTACTTTTTGACTTTTCCGACAAAAGTACGAAGAATGTTTTTTTTAACTTATACGGCACGAACGGATTTCTACTGTTTTATAAAGCCTTATTTTCATGAAGCTTCCTCTAAAAGATTTCATGACTATTTTCAATAAAATCTCTTTCTTTTAAAATTGCATGATGTTTTGTGAAAAGAAATTGATTTTAAAGAAGAAAGGATATTTTCCTCAAGAATTCAATTCAAGTGTTTTATCAAAATTATTTTCCATCTAAGATAATAAAGGGTTCTGTTTCTATCCATATTTTTACATTGATTTGACTATGTTGTGATGGAATTATGTTTATGAATTCCTTTATCTTATATGAATTGATTTATGATGTCATGATGTTTCAAGAATCCCATTTTTGTTACATGTGTTATGCGATGATGTATGTTTTATGATTATATGGCACACATAAGAAAGGATTCATTATAAGATGGGTGGGACCTATATCTCCCTCCAATGCATTGGGTAATGATTTTATATCTCATGAGATAGACATGGCTGGAACGGAAGGTTATTTCGGTTCAGTGATACAGGACTGAAACGAGGAGTGAACTCGGTTCAGAAAGGGACTTTGTCCACTAAGATAGTCTTGGCAATGAGTCATGACTAACAAGAAATGATTTTCCATGATTATGTGTGCATGCCACAAAGTTTCAAGTTTTATGTTATGATTATGGGGATCTCATTTTCACTTCTATGATTTATTCCATGTTAAGATATTATGATCTCTTTTGCAGGTTTTGATTTTCATAAAGATATGATATGATTTTTATTTCCTTTATTTTCCCTTGCTGAGCATTTGAGCTCACCCTTTTATGTTTTCTTTTCCCCAGGTCAGGAAGATGGATATTAAGTAGAATATACTAAAAGGGACCCTAGATATGATGAAATAAATGGGAGACACTGTAGAAGATTTATGAACCAGTTGTTTATGTTTCCCAGTTTCTAAAGACACTATACCTATACGGTCCTTTGTGGTTTTGTCATATGTTGTAATAAGTGTGCTTCAATTTTGATGTATTAACAATGTATGTAAAGTATGGGTCGTTATATATCCCTACTATCCTTATTTGTTATTGGTATGATCTCTCCATTTCTAGATAAATCGAAGTGTGATATTGATGAATTTTATCCAGTATTACCTTATTGATCTTCTTCTACTTCATTCTTCATTATTGGTTCCCATTGCAGGTGTTATTTCTATAATTGATTAAAGATAGGTGGTTCCATAATATTTTTTTCCAAAAAATGAATCCTTGAATTTACTGATTGATTTCAAATGTGTTTTTAATTGATTTAAAAACTAGGATTTGAGATTATGGACTCTGTAAGTGCATTCATGCGACCAAAAATCAAATCCAGGTGGAGGCAGAATTCCTAGGGTACTATAGTAGTACTGTAGCAGGCATTGTTTGGCAATGTAGCAGCCGGGAATATGTCCCCGTTTGGGCCTTCAGGTCACCGATTTGGTCCCTGAGTCCTGTAAGGCCTTTGGGCCACCCAGGACTTCGGTTCAGTAAGGCCTTTGGGTTTCCTCAAGGCCTTTGGGCCACCTTAAGTATAGATGCAAACGAGACAACCTACAAGGAACAAGCTCTACAAGGAGGATGAGCAAGGAGCATTAACCACAGTAGAAGCTAAACATATTGCAAGAATGAGAGGGTATGACACCTACCATTGGGACAAGCCTGTGCATGCACGAGAATGCCTAGCCGAACAACCATGCGAAGGTGGAGAGCTGATTTCACTATGAAGATGCTAGGGAAGAGTAGTTCCAAGTAGTTAGTCTGGGTTATATGTAATTTTTGAAGCCTATGGGCAATGAATTTTTCTAATCCCTACGGTCCATGTCATACTTACGCCTATGGTCCTTGTAAGGGTTTCACCTCACCCCTTGAATGGTATATTATCAAAAATCAATAAAAAAATGAAGGCCTTTGGTCCATTGGAGGAGGATATTATGGATGTTTCATTTTGAAAAGGGCATGGAAATTATGAAAAAAAACTCCCAATTTCAATGAAAATGAAATAGTTTGGTGCATTTATAAAAATTGATGGCATGATTTGGAAATTTATTTGAGGAAAATATTTGATATTGAACCTTGAGATAAATATCTTAAATTGAAATTTTATTTGAAAAGATATGAGTTGATAAAAACCTATTTTTTGAAATGGGGAAGGACTTTTATGAACTAAGATCAAGAAATCACATTTTGAACTGATTTAAAATGATTGGTTTTCCCATTATTAATTTATTTATTCACTTAAGAACATGTGTTGAAGGGTATTAAGTAAGTAATATAGGAACAAAACTCTGGGATATGACCCCTTTCCAAATGATTGACAATTAAAACACGGATATAAAATTATTGTTTCATGATTTTACCCAATGGGGAGTTGAGTCACGATGGACTAAGATGAGGGATGTGTGTGCACATTAAGCCAATATCACTAATTGAGTAGTGTAAGGACCCTATTTTTAGAAACTAATGTATTAGAGAGATAATTATAGGGTGATATGATATGTTTTATTTTTTGATCACATGACATTGATTATAGAACTCTTTTATCAAAGACAACTTCATTATATAATTTTTATATAAAATGTTCAATTAAGGTTGTTTTGATATATTTTTTATCCTTTTTATTATGAAATACTTTTTTTAAAATATGTAAATTTCATTATATCCTTTATTTTACTTAAATTGAAATAATAATTGGTTTAATTGTTATGGAATTTATTATGGAAAACTTGGTGTGACCCTACTAGGCTATGTATCACACACCCAACCTTTTCCTTCAGGAATTTATAGATTATATTATGCTAGGTCTAAGTAAAGCAAAATAACTACATGGAGGTGGTGGGTGTTATTAATCCTTGGGACCTTGAATGATGGATGTGACTAATGGAGGTATGATCTACCTATTACATGATATGTGTCTGAGCATTTACTTTGGTAAATTTTGTATCATTTGATGATGTACTATTTGGGTGTTGTTTTACCTATTTTATTTTGGTACTTTCTCACTTTAGAGTGATGATAATACTCCCTTGTATATTTTTTCTTATTCTATTTTGTGGAAAAATAATTCCCTCATGATTGTTATATGATTCTAGGTGCTAGTAACCAAATTGTGGGGATCAGGAATTCCCTTTAGGCCATCTCCAGAATACCTCAAGTATTAGCATACTGGGGTATCTATGCTAGTTCATTAAAATATGGGTGGATCTAATATAGGGATTTTTTATTTTTAGGGTTCAAATACACAATTTTTATTCTTAGTGGTGTGGTCACCATTGAAGTCGAAACATACCAAAAGGTTTTGTCTTGATTCTCATATCATCGAGGTAAGTGTTTCTATGAAAATTATTTATTTTTAAATTCAAGGTGTGATTGTGTTATATAAATTCCTTTATAATGAAATTGAAAATATATTTGATATATCATTCATGGTTTCAAAACATTTCTTTGTTTTTTGATCTTGGAATAAAGTGGTTTCTTTTTTGATTCCCTGTTTTCATGTTCGAAATGAAATATTTTATTATAATAAGATTGTTGTGAAGTTACATATAGATTTTAATATGGTTTTAAAATAAATTATTGGATTTTGAATCCATTTCTCAATGATTGAAATCAAAGTTTTAAAAGTAATTTAGTTTTTAAGTGGTTTATTCACCTATAAATGATTTATAAAGGGGTTCCTTTATGAATTTCAAATGGTGATTTGAAATTTTTGTGTGATTTTACCCATAAGAAAATGCCTTGTTGGATCCTTCAAAATGTTTTTATGGAAATATATTTCCTCTATCCTTGTTTTGGTTTTAAAATAGGAAGACACATGGTAAAGGGTAATTAGAAATATTTTAATGAATTTAGTGGTTTCATTGAACTTATAAAATTTTTATAAGTGGTGTTTTATGAAATGTGAATGGAATTTTCATCCCAATCCATGTTTTGGTGTGAAATTCTTATTTGGAACTTTATATTTTAAATGGTGATTATGAAATAAATCCCTTGATTTCCCCTTTATTCGTTACCCCTTGTGTGGGTTTTCATTATCTCTATGAGATTCTTTTTACCCCCTTGTTTGGTAAAGTGCTTGTTATGTTGTGGGAGAATTTTATTATGGGGATATTAATAATTGGGTGTTTGGGGTGATGTAAGCTATGGTTATGCCTTGAGTGTTATAATTTTCTCATTTTATCTTATTCCTCACTTCCTCTATTAGTCATGAAAATTTGAGGAGAGTTTGATCTAGTTTTTATTGTATAATTTCCCATGATTTCATTATTATGAAATCGTTCCTTGATTATATTTAACAAATTCATTGTAATTTACGGTTTATGCTCTCTTTTTTATTAACCCATACGTTTTTAGGTCATTTATTTAAAAAATTTGTTTTCAAAGGTATTGGGAAAACTATTTTGAAATTGAAGGCTCTTATGAGAGTTTTTATACTGGATTTCAAAATGGGTGTTCAAGTTTAATGGTGGATTTTTCCTATTAAATGTTTTAAAAGTGAAAATTTTTATTTTAGATAAAAAAAGTTTTATTTTTAGAAATTTAAATAGGTGTGTGGTTTATAAATGGCTTACCCTAGTGTATTTTATTTAAAAAATGTGTTTGGTTTTATAAAACAAATAGAATTTGTTTGAAAGTGGATTATGGAATTTTTTTTATTTTTCATAAGATTTATATGAAAATATTACTTTCTATACTAATAATCGAACTATAATTAATGAATTGTCCTATGAAACATATTACATATATTCAGCGGGTTGTGGGGACCTATTGAGAATTTAGATTACGCTTATATATTTCAGGTTCTAGGTTCTAAATGGGAAATGCCATCTATTTTGATCATCTTGGTCAATATGTGGTAAGTTGGGTAGTGATGAGAAACTTAAGGTTGCATGAAGGTGGTCTGGGTTTAGCTAGGGTTGGTTGGTTTTTTATATTCACTTCGTATTTTAGATGTTATTTTTTTGTCCGTACAATTTATGGATATTGTTATGTATGTGTAAGTGGGTTAGATCATTTATGTTGGTTATGATGTCCTAGTTTGGGTACTGGATTTGGTGGAGGCCTAGTCTAATTCATTAGAAAATGGTATCAGGGTGAGGTTCTTTGGTAAGATCCTAATCATTGTGTATAGACCATATTATTTGGAGATGTCCTTGTATAAATGAGATTAAGGTTTTCATAGATTGAGAGGTAAGGGTTGGGTTATTATAACTAGCTCTTGCTTATCCTGAACCTCATGCTTTCATAGGAAGATGGTTTTTTCAATTGTGAATTATAGTTTTTTTAGTTTCTTCTAATGTGAATTTATTTTTTTGATACCCTTTGATTATTGAAGTGATATTCCGGGTATATCCTTGGTTTTTGAGAGAAAATGGATTATAACATGGGTTTATTGGTTCGAATGCATGGATTGAGAAACAATGATATGCCTATTTGGTCAAGTATGCATCCTTATTAGGGTGAGTTGTATGATTGACACGCGACTACCCAACCATGTGGCCAAAACATGCACAACACTATTTCTTCCTCGGTAATCCTATTTGGACTAATCATGATTCTTGATTTCTCCAAAGGTGATTTTCACTTGTTGGAGGTGGATTTAGAAGTGTCTATGTTCCCTTTATAGATGTGGCTCATGTGAATTTTTTTTATTCTTGTTAACTTCTTTGTTTTCTCTTGGTTTCTGAAACCGAAATTTGGAAAATAAAAAGGGGTTTTTTAAAATTTGTATTTTCAAAACATTGTTCTATGTAATGTTTCCAAATTTTTTAGATGGGTTTCATTGAAATCAATTGATTTAAAAAATTATTTTTCAAATCATTATGGGACTTAAAAGTTGATTTTGTTTTAAAAAATATCTTAAAAGTGTTCTGAAAAGGGGATATGGGTTTTTATGATTGTACTTTGAGAACTTGGTGTTCAAAGTGAAATAGAAATTTTAAAGGGGTTTTTGTTATATTACATGTTTGGTAATTGTGTGCTCCATCAAGGTTGTTTTGTTTTTTGAGTTTTGTTATAATGGTTTTTAAGTGTAAAACATAGTGAAAGGGTATTTCAAAATTATTTAGTAAAAATATTGTTTTAAAATGAAAATTTCTTTTAGTGTGGATTTTTTGTACCTCATTTATTGGATTTTTTAGTTTGGTTCCTACTTTGTGAATAAATAATTTGGTTTTGTTTTAAGGAATGAATTTATGATTTTTGTGTAATCGTGGTTTTTTCCTTACATAAGTTTCATGCCCAAACCAAAAGAGATCAATCCAAAACTACCCCAAACCCACCTCTATAGGTCAGGGGCTAGCGAAAAGTGCCAAAAGGAATAAATAATATAGGAGACCTTTGTATAATGTACCGATATGTACACACATGACCAAGTCAATGCATTAGTGAATAGGAATAAAAGAAAAATACACAACATATATAGTAATAACTATGCATGAAAAACCTCAATTTAAAATAAATTTTATGATAGTGTAAACTGAAAACTAAAAGTGAAAATAGAAACCCAACTGGAATGATGTCCCAAACTGAGAAAAACTTGAAATGTAAAATGTGGAGAGATCTAAACCATGAATATCCAAGCACTGAAAACCAAATGAATCTGATGTAAAGACCCATAAAATTCAAGGGAATTTTTTTCTTAATTTTCTTTGGGATTTTACAAGAACGTGGTTTTTGACGGCACTTGATTCCAAGGCCCGGTGTGCCCAGAATTTCTATCCAAAGTTTATCTCGGGTACGTTCAGTGAACGAACGAGTGGGAATTTCTAACTTTTGAACCTGTGCTCGGAATCGAATTCTGAGGGCACTGAGGGAACCGCAACGCCGGTAATTGCTTAGAAACACCTTCTTCGGAGTTGTGTTTTCACGAGAGAGGTTGATAAAAATTGTGGAAGATAGAATAAAAATTTAACTACAATTTTTATTTTCTCTAAGTGGATTTAAGCTTTGGGTGGAAGTTGGGAAACTACCCAACTTCCCATGGGAGGTTATGAGGGTGGTGGGGCCCACAAGAACCCCACCCCTTCACATTCCTTAACTCCCTCAACTCACAATTAAATTTGATAACTTAAGTTTTAATAACTTATGATATTAATGAAGTGTGTTTAATGTGAGTGTTCGAATTTCAAACTTATGTCAAGTTAATAAATTAAGTGTGGGCTTATTTTATTTTGGGTTGGGTTCTTATTGTGGAGTTTGGGAGAAAAGGCTAAGGAACTTGAGGAACTTCTTCTTCTTCAATGGAGAACGCGAAGAATGCATCAATCTCAGACGAAGAACGGTGAGTCCTCGGAAACCGACTACGCGATGTTGTAGACCGCGAAGCCGCCGATGTCTTCTTTTGCGACGTCTCTTTCCACGACGGATATTCTGCGACGAATCCTTGTTCGAAGAACCATCATTCAAGCTATGATCGAGTTAGGGGTTTAGGTTATTTTCTTTTCGTGATTTACTCTCGTTCTTTATCCACATATATTTGGACCGCATGCTATCGATTTACAGGAGGAGGACGAACCGCACAAACACGGCCGACCCCCTCCGTTTTTATTTTCTTTATTATTGCAGTATGAAGGGAAGTGACGTGGTGCTATCGCACCGCGCGGGATCATGCGGCAAGGAATGCGTGGCGCCGTCGCGCCGCTCCGTGAAATCGAACAAGGACGTGACGCTGTCGCGCCACGTCGGAGAAACCCGAAGACACCGTGGCCAGAGCAGGGCCGCGGCCGGTTCTGGGCCGCGGCGGTGCAGGGTGACTGGCGGCCGGTTCCGGGCCGCCGGCATCGGAGCAAGGGGGGACCGGCCGTCGCCGGTCCGTGGTGGCAGAAGTCGACCACCCAGGGCGGGCTGGTCGGACAAGGGATGTTCGGGGGTTACAAACCCTCGACGGCCAGCTCAAGCGGCCCCCCATAATAAGGGTTGCGGTTACAAAATCCAGGGGGGCAGGTGCCCCCCCCCCCCTTCAAACGGCTCGGCCGTTTGGCTGAGCGCCTGGCCAGCGCACCCAGGCCGGGCCGGATGCCTGGCCGGTCCGCCAGGCCGGGCCATGCCAGCCGGGCAGGGCCGCTCCCAAGCGGGCCAGACCTGGACCCGGTTCGGGTCGACCCGGTTCGGGCCGACCCTGGGGGTATTGGGCTGGGTCGAACCGGGCCCGAAACCCTTAGTACTGAACCTCTTCTGGTCGGACGTCCATAACATGACCTACGTGCCTCCGATAGACGCAATGTGTATTACGATGCGATCCTTGGATCGAGACGGTCGTTTCGGTATATCGCACTCAAGGTTTCGAAATACTTTGGGTTCGGCCAGGTTGGTTCATACACGAAACCAACCGGGCCCTCGGAGTAAAAACACTCATAACTTGATCTCCGGACGTCCGATTGACGTGTCGTCGACTTTGTTGGATTCCTCTGAGTGAGACGGATATTTTGCCTTACTCCGCATGAGGTTTGGATGCAGGTGGAGTACGGTCGGGTTGGTTTTGACATAAAAATCAATCGGCCCCCTAGGACAAAAAAGCTAATAACTTCCAGACAGGGCGTCTGATTGACGCGCCGTCTGTGACGCTGAGTTCCTGTTGATGATACGGAACTTTTAGATACATCAACTCCAGAATTTGTGTCAATTGATGTATCAGCCTCTCGACTCATGGAGCGGACCCTCCTGAACAAGCTTGTTGTGTGCGGGAACCCTAGTGCTGGTTGCGTTTGCGACTATGACGACTACGACAACTGTACACGGATCCTCAGTGGATTAGACGGCAATGACTACAACACTTAGCGATCCTATGTGGATCAGTACTACTGATCCGGTGTGGGTTCGATCCTGTGTGGGTCAGCGCTCAGCGGTTCTGTGTGAGCCAGCGCCTACAGATCCTGTGTGGGTCTGATCCTGTGTGGGTCTTTGCAGGGGTTAGTTACCTATCAATCCTGTGTGGGTCTTTGCGGGGGTTAGTTACCTATCGATCATGTGTGGGTCAGATCCTTTTTGGTTAATTGCGGGGGTTAGTTACCTATCGATCATGTGTGTGTCTTTACGGGGGTTAGTTACCTATCGATCCTGTGTGGGTCAGATCCTTTGTGGGTCATTGCGGGGGTTTAGTACCTATCGATCCTTTGTGGGTCCGATGGCATTGATGAATCAGTGGATATATCTGATCATCTCTATCGTCATATGAAGAAGTATACATGTGTGATCTGAATCCTGTTTTGATTTCCTATGTGGATTGTGTTGTGCTATCCTGTGTGGATTTACGTTTTTCTTCCTGTGTGGATTGGGTTGTACTTTGGCTCGGATGTTGGAGCCGAACGAGAATTGATTACTTAGGTATATGTATGGGCATATACCTAAGCAGTGTCAAATGTTACTTCGTGATTGTATCTTTACTTTGTGGATTATCCTTTGTGGATTCTGGGAGACCTTCTGGGGTCTCGGGGTCCCTACTGAGTAGCTTATACTCACCCATTCACGGGCTATGCCTGCACTACATTGTGTGTGTTGCAGATGATGGGAAGCACTGATCATGGTGGAGGCTTACAGAGCAGGATGGTACTTGGAGGTGGACCAATGAGCGAGACGTACTCGGAGCGGGCGGCTGGACCTGAGGAGCTATGGAGGCTATCTATACTCACCCTTCTGGTGGGACTTCCAGTGGACGGCTCGACGCTGTGGCTTTACTTTTCAGTTGCTATTTTCCCTTTCGAGTTGTACTTTACTTTCAGTTTGGGTTTGTATTCTAGCCCACTTACTTTTCCACACTTTCTATTGTACTCGGTGTTTACTTAGTGTTTACTTCTACTGCTTGCTTTCTCTATGGTGTTTGTTTACTTTACAAAGGCAATGCCTTCCCTTTTTACCAGGATTTACGCCTTGGTGCTAGTCACCAGCCCCTGGCCTATGGAAGGTGGGATTGGGGTAGTCACGGCACGGGCCCCGAGGACGGGTCGTGAAAAATTGGTATCAGAGGAGTTCGGTTCTACCGCAGAATCTGATCTTTATTCTATGTGAAGCAATAGTGTTAAGTGTATTGGGTGTGGTTATTAGTCCAGGGAGTCCAGTGTTGGTGTGGTGGCCGACGTATCCGTACACCAGGACCCTGACTTCTGATTTCCGACTTAATGCATGAAAAAATTGATTGCATGTGTGTTTCAAGTTTTCTTTGTGATTACTATATGTCAGCTCACCAGGTATACTGTTCTGACCGTGCCGCACCTATTTCATTATAGGATGGCCCCACGACGGCAGCCAGCTAGGGTTCCGAGAGTTGAGCGTGACGACAGCCCGCCGAGTGATGAGGCCTTGGTACAGGGCAATTTGACAGCAGAGACACCGGCGGTACCACTACCCGCCGAGACACCGATGCTTCCAGCCCTATCCGCTGACGATGCACATCTCCTTAGTGCTCTGCATGAGTTTCAGCACCAGCAACCACCGAGGTTCCATGGGTAGACGGACCCCCAGGCCGCCGAGGACTAGCTGGAGGCAGTAGTATGAGTTTTCAGGTTAGTGAGGACACCAGAAGACCTCATGGTGATCCTCGCAGCGAGCCTACTGCACGCGGCAACGGGCCGATGGTGGATCTTGATGCTCCAGGTTCACGATGAGGAAACTCTCCTATGGACGGACATTGAGATCCTCTTCCGCTCGGAGTTCATCGCAGCCACCCTCCGCGCGGGGCGCATCCAGGAGCTTCTTCAGCTACGACAGTGCAGCTTGACGGTCGCCCAGTACTCAGTGAGATTTACCTATCTTTCGCGCTACTCGACAGACATGGTACGGGACCCATTATTCTGGGCCCGGACCTTTGAGTAGGGATTGAGGCATGAGATTAGGGCATCTCTGATCTCCCTCAGCATTCCGACTCTGGTAGGGGTACTGGAGTGAGCTCTTCTCATCGAGAGCTTTCTTGCTGAGTCTACACTAGTGGCGAGACCTACCGCAGGGCAACACGTGGCAGATTCTTCTACAGCCGGCAGTAGACAGATGTCGTAGAGGTCCAAGCAGGCCAGTCCATCGGGCAGACGACCATAGGATACTGGCTCGGAGGTGCGGGGCACAGGCAGCAGAACCAGCCTTATGAGTGGAAGACAGTGTTATGCATGCGGCGGGTAGGGCCACATGGCTCATGACTGCCTGACCCGCCATGCAGAGGAGCAGCAGACGTTTGAGGAACCACCTAGGCATAGGTTCGACCATGGCGGTCCACAGGGAGCAAGCGGACTAGGCAGAGGAGTTGGATGAGCAGCAGGTGGTGGGAGACGCTTTGAGGCTCTACCACCACCACCACCAGGAGTTCCACCCCGACCTCAGGGGAGAGCACAACTTCAGGCAGCTGAAGCTTACGATCATGGAGCTTCGGAAGCAGGAGGACAAGTGCGGGTCTAGCTCCAGGCATAGAGGCCTTTTCCCATTAAGCCTTTATCTTCGTTGTTTGTGTTGCCTTGTGTCCTTGTACTTTGAGTTGAAGTAATAAAAGACGCTTGCATTAGTGATGTTTGCTCTCTTGTCTTTTGTTTTTTAATACTAAGAGGTGCCAGTTAAAAAAACTGTTGACCTGACCCTCACTTGCGATATTCTTACTGGAGGAGACCCAGTGACCACACACTGACGCCGAAAGTGTGACTCAACCCTGGGCGGCGAGAGTAACTGTTGGATCTCTTGGTAGCATCGTCGAGGCCTTACGACGTCATCCATGCCATGAATTAACTAATCATGACGGGATTGACTGTATTAGGCAAGGAACATGGTTCATCCAGGGGATGAGACCATATTTCCCTTTTCAGCAAAAGAGAAATCTTTTCAACTTTGCAGAACATTAAGGAAGAAGGGGAAACCCTTTGTGTGGTCAGACAGATGTCAGCAGAGCTTCCAGGAGCTGAGACAGAAATTGACCAGCGCACCTATCTTGAGGATTTACAGAGGAGGGAGTAGGGTACGTAGTTTACTGCGATGCATCAGGGACCAGACTCGAATGTGTCCTGATGTAGGATCAGGCCGTGATTGCCTATGGATCATGTTAGTTGAGGCAGCATGAGAAGAACTACGCTACCCATAACCTGGAGTTAGCAGCAGTGGTCTTCGCTCTGAAAATGTGGCGAAGCTGTACCAGGATCTCAGACGATAGCACTGGTGGCCGGGCATGAAGAAGGTTGTGGAGGAGTTCATTTCTCGATGCCTCACCTGCCAGCAGGTGACGGCAGAGCACCAGGTACCAGCAGGCTTGGTACAGCCCTTGGAGGTCTCGGAGTGGAAGTGGGGTGGGATATCTATGGACTTCGTGACCGGACTTCTACGCACTTCCAAAGGTCACGACTCCATTTGGGTGATTGTTGACCGACTCACCAAGTCGGTACACTTCTTACCCATTAGAGAGTAGGGCTCAGTGGAGAGCTTGGGACGACATTACGTTCAGGAGATTGTACAGCTTCACGGTGTGCCATCATCTATCGTCTCCGATCGAGATGCTCTCTTTACTTCCCGACTTTAGAAGGGGTTGCAGGAGGTGTTCGGGATACAACTACATCTGTCCACCGCCATTCACCCTCAAACTGATGGTCAGACGGAGAGGACCATTCAGACTCTCGAGGACATGCTCCGCGCATGTGTCCTCGACTTTGGTCATAGTTGGGAAGACCACTTACCCTTGGTAGAGTTCGCGCACAACAACAGATACCACTCCACCATCGGGATGGAACCATACGAGGCGGTGTACGTCCGACCTTGTAGATCTCCTTTGTGCTGGACAGACCCTAGGGAGTCAGCACTCGTGGGACCGGAGATGGTCTAGGCCACGACAGAGAAGGTTCAGGTCATCCAGGAGCGGATGAGGATAGCTCAGAGCCGGCATAAGTCTTATACTGACAGGAGCCGGAGGCCACTAAAGGTCAAGGATGGTGACCACGTCTTCTTACGGGTCTCACCACGACGTGGTATACAGATATTTGGCCGAGGCGGCAAGTTGTCTCCATGATTCATTAGACCATTCCATGTCCTCAGCAGGATTGGCGAGGTGGCTTATCACCTGGCTCTACCACCTCAGTTGCACTGGGTGCATGACGTCTTCCATGTATCTCAGCTGAGGAGATACGTGCATGACTCGACGCATATCATTGATCATGGGGAGCTGGACGTTGATGATGGGGAGACTTTTATAGAGGTCCCAGTGGAGATCGAGGATCGACAGGAGCGGGTCCTACGTGGACGGTCGATTCCTCTAGTACGCATCAGATGGCAGCATGGGAATCTCCAGGAGATCACTTGGGAGCGGGAGGCTCAGATGCGTGCTCAGTACCCACATTTGTTTCCCTAGTTATGATGTATCTTTACAGGGACGTAAATCCCTGAGGTGGGAGTAATGTAAAGACCCGTAAAATTAAAGGAAAATTTTTTCTTAATTTTCTTTGGGATTTTACAAGAATGCAGATTCTGACGGCACTTGATTCCGAGGCCCGGTGTGCCCGGAATTTCTATCTGAAGTTTAGCTTGGGTACGTTCCGTGAACAAATGAGTGGGAATTTCTAACTTTTGAACTGGTGCTCGGAATCTAATTCTAAGGGAACCGAGGGAACCGCAGCACTGGTAATTGCTTAGAAACACCTTTTACGGAGTAGCATTTTCACGAGAGAGGTTGATAAAAATTGTGGAAGATAGAATAAAAATTTAAAAACAATTTTTATTTTCTCTAAGTGGATTTAAGCTTTGGGTGGAAGTTGGGTAACTACCCAACTTCCCATGGGAGGTTATGAGGGTGGTGGGGCCCACACAAACCCCAACCCTTCACATTCCTTAACTCCCTCAACTCACAATTAAAATTTTATAATATAAGTTTTAATAACTTATGATATTAATGAAGTGTGTTTAATGTGAGTGTTTGAATTTCAAACTTATGTCAAGTTAATAAATTATGTGTGGGCTTATTTTATTTTGGGTTGGGTTCTTGTTGTGGAGTTTGGGAGAAAAGGCTATGGAACTTGAGGAACTTCTTCGTCTTTGACGAAGAACGCGAAGAACACATCAATCTCCGACGAAGAACGCCGAGTCCTCGGAAACCGACTACGTGATGTCGTATACCGTGACACCGATGACGTCTTCTTTCATGATGTCTCTTTCTGCGATGGATACTCCACGACGAATCCTTGTTCAACGAACCTCCGTTCAAGCTACGCTCGAGGTAGGGGTTTATGTGATTTTCTTTTCGTGATTTACTCTCATTCTTTATCCACGTATATTTGGACAGCATGCTATCGATTTACAGGAGGAGGTCAGACCACACAAACATGGTCGACCCCCTCCCTTTTTATTTTCTTGATTGTTGCGGTACGAAGGGAAGTAATGCGGTGTCGTCGCACCACGCGGGATCATGCGGCAAGGAATGCGCGGCGCCATCGCGTCACGCCGTGAAATTGAACAAGGACGCGACGCCATCGCGCCGCATCAGAGAAACCTGAGGACACCGCAGCCGGAGAGGGGCCGCGGTGGAGGGGTGTGGGGCCGTTGTGCCACGCCGGAATAACCAAGGCCGCGGCCGGTTCCGGGCCGCGGTGGTGCAGGGTGACCGGCGGCCAGTTCCGGGCCACCGGCGTCGGAGCAAGGGGGACCGGCCGTCACCAGTCCGTGGTGGCAGAAGTCAGCCGGCCAGGGCGGGCCATCCGGACAAGGGAACGCCGGGGGCTACAAACCCCCGGTGGCCAACTCAAGCGACCCCCCATAATGGGGGCTGCGGTTACAAAATCCAGGGGGTAGGCGTCCCCCCCCCTTCAAACGGCTCGGCCGTTTCGCCCAGCGCCTGGCCAGCGCGCCCAGGCTGGGCCGGGCCGGGCCGCACCAGCCGGGCCGGGCCACGCCCAAGCAGGCCGGACCTGGACCTGGTTCGGGTCAACCCGATGCGGGCCGACCCTGGGGGTATCGGGCCGGGTCGAACCGGGCCCGAACCCCTTAGTACTGAACCTCTTCTGGTCGGACATCCATAACATGAAATACATGCCTCCGATCGATGCACTGTCAGTTGCGATGTGATCCTTGGATCGAGTCGGTCGTTTCGGTATATCGCACTCAAGGTTTCAGAATACTTTGGGTTCATCCGGGTTGGTTCGTACACGAAACCAACTATGCCCTCGGAGCGGAAACGCTCATAACTTGAGCTCCGGACGTCCGATTGACGTGCCGTCGACTTTGTTGGATTCCTCTTAGTGAGATGGATCTTGTGGATTACTACGCCCGAGCTTTGGATGCAGGTGGAGTACGGTCGGGTTGGTTTTGACTTAAAAACCAACCGGGCCCCTGGGAAGAAAAAGCCAATAACTTCCAGACCGGACGTCTGATTGACACGCTGTCTGTGACGCTGAGTTCCTGTTGATGATACAGAACTTTTGGATACATCAACTCCGGACTTTGTGTCAGTTGATTTATCAGCCTCTCAGCTCGTGGAGCGGACCCTCCCGAATGAGCTTGTTGTGTGTGGGAACCCTAGTGTTGGCTGCGTTGGCGACTGTGACGACTACGACGACTGTACAGAGATCCTCAGTGGATTCGACAGCGACGACTACAACACTCAGCAATCCTACGTGGATTAGTGCTACCGATCCTATGTGGGTCTGATCCTGTGTGGGTTAGCGCTCAACGGTTCTATGTGAGCCAGCTCCTATAGATCTTGTGTGGGTCTGATCCTGTGTGGGTCTTTTCGGGGGTTAGTTACCTATCGATCCTGTGTGGGTCTTTGCAGGGGTTAGTTACCTATCAATCCTGTGTGGGTCAGATCCTTTGTGGGTCATTGTGGGTGTTAGTTACCTATCAATCCTGTGTGGGTCAGATCCTTTGTGGGTCATTGTGGGGGGTTAGTACCTATCAATCCTTTGTGGGTCTGACGACATTGATGAATCAGTGGATATATCTGATCATCTCTATCGTCATACGAAGAAGTATACATGTGTGAGCTGAATCCTATTTTGCTTTCCTATGTGGATTGTGTTGTGCTATCCTGTGTGGATTTACGTTTTTCTTCCTGTGTGGAATGGGATGTACTTGGGCTCGGATGTTGGAGCCGAACGAGAATTTATGACTTAGGTATATGTATGGGCATATACCTAAGCAGTGTCGAATGTTACTTCGTGATTGTATCTTTCCTTTGTGGATTATCCTTTGTGGATTCTGGGAGACCTTCGGGGGTCTCGGGGTCCCTACTGAGTAGCTTATACTCACCCCGGCATGGGTTATGCCCGCACTACGTTGTGTTGGTTGCAGACGACGGGCAGCGTTGATCATGCTGCAGGCTTGTGGAGCAGGATGGTACCTTGAGGTGGACCACTGGGCGAGACGTACTCGGAGCGGATGACTGGACCCGAGGAGCTGTGGAGGCTATCTGTACTCACCCTTCAGGTGGGACTTCGAGTGGACAGCTCAACACTTTGGCTTTACTTTTCAGTTGATGTTTTCCCTTTCGAGTTGTACTTTACTTTCAGTTTGGGTTTTTATTCTGGCCCACTTACTTTTCCGCACTTGCTATTGTACTCAGTTTTTACTTAGTGTTTACTTCTACTGCTTGCTTGCTCTATGGTGTTTGTTTACTTTACAAAGGAAATGCCTTTCCTTTTTACCAGGATTTACGCCTCGGTGATATTTGCCAGCCCCTGGCCTATGGAAGGCGAGCTTGGGGTAGTCATGACACGGGCCCCGAGGATAGGTCGTGACATCTGAATGCACAAAGTATCCCTAAGATCCTCTATAATCACTATCTACCAGTTCGTTATCTGCATAAGACACAGCATGAGAATGAAAAGTGAATTCAAGGATGATTATATATATTCCCACTAGGAAGCACCAAATTCCAAATGGATAGAAGTAATAGGCGCAATATGAATAGATAGCTCAACCCAAAGTAAGAGACTAAAAAATCCAACAACATGGACACGCACACACACACACATATATTCTCAAGAAAAGAATCCCAAATGAGAGATAAAGGGCATCTCCATCTCACATCCCAACCTAGTAAAGAACTCCATATATTCCAAGGAGGTCCATCAACAATTTCCAGCATCTCTGAAGTTTATCTGAAGAAATATCCAAGTCAATCCACTCCTTTCCATTGTTCCTCATAGTTAATGGGAACAATCTATAGGTAGAGGACCCATTCCCAAGTACAACAAGAGGGATCCACTAAATATATAGAGGACACGTACCCTACCTCTGTAGGATGGTTCCACTCAGTAGATAGTTAGAGAACCCATGCCCTACCCCAGTAGGAGTGCACCACTTTGATGGTTAAGGATGTAAAGACCCAGATTTTCCATGTAATTTTTCTTAATTATATGGAATTATTATGAGTCTGGAAAAATTGACGGCACATGATTCTGTGGCCCGGTGTGCCCGAAATGAATTTCTGAAATTTTTCAAGGTACACTCAGTAAACACGTGGGTGGCATTTTCTATATTTTGAACTGGTGGTCAAATTAATGATATGAGGGCACTGTTGAATCCACAATGTAGGGATTCGCTTAAGGGAGTCTTCACTTTGACTGTAGTAGGTCAAGTGAAAGAGTTATTTTTGTAGACTTTAGAAATATTAATAAAACAACATGTTATTTCATTTTATTTATTTTATTTTTATCCACTGGATAAGCGGTGGTGGCGGGACCGACAACATGTCAAACCATTAATTGGATTGAGTCCTCCTTGTTTGTAATTATACCTTTGGAATTTTGGAGGTTCATTAATTAAATGAACCTCATAAATTCCTCAGAACATAAACCACCTCTTCCCATTTCTATTTATATGGAGCTCAGTGAGGGGTGTTGGCATGGCTTCACCAAGCAACGATGCTCTAGAAAAGTACCATGATGCCAACCACTTGGAGGACAAGGCCAGTTTCAGCAAGCGGTGATGAGCACCACCAAATCACGAACCAATGACAACGAAGAAGGAGGATCCATCGATCGTCGTCACTGGACCTCTAATCCAGGTAGTGGGATTGTTGTAAATTTCATCTTTATGAGATAAAATTTTGACCACTTGATGTAATCCTAATGTAGAGGGAAAGGTCCAAACAAACAAGGCCCAAACCCTTTGCTTCTAAAGTATTTGTATCGTTATTCTGGACTGGTTTTCCAAACGGAGAAGCAGGATGAAACCGGAGATCACACAACCATGATAGTGACTTGAGCGCCTCGGAGTCATTGAAGGCATAAAAAACAGACCACCAGAGCGCATCTGGTTTCCCATGGAGGAAACCACTGGTGCACTATGTCGGCAGTAGTGGCCAGAGTAGACCCGCAAAGATTAGTCACAAGAAGTAGAAAGCAGCGCGCCATCGCGTGTTGTGGCAGCCAAGGGTGGTCGGCTCGAGCTGGCCACACAAAACAAGGGTGGTGCCAGTAGGCACCGCCTGCGGCAGCAGCTGCATCCATCGGGTCATGGTAGGAGTAGGGGGTGCGTCCCTGTGTTGGTGGAAGCCAGTCGACCAAATGGACAACCGTTGAACCCGGTGGGGAAGCACCCCACTGGCTGGACAAAATATCCCCACAACTGTGGGGCCAACAAGAGAAAATAGTTCACCTTCTGTTTGACTGGGCTGGAGTGGGCAGGCCGAGCAGGCCGGACCTGTGGTCTCACGGGCTAGTGCGTGTGGGCCGAGCCCCACCTGGTGGGCCAGGATAACTGTGGCTCGGGCCCACAAACCAATGGGCCAACCCCGATAGGCCAAACCCAGTGAACCGAGCCAGACCTGAATGGGGTTTGGTAGATCCCGAGAACCGCTACGTCGGGTCGGTCAAACCGAGTTGGACAGGGCCCAGACCTAACCGACCCCCGAATAAATAAACTCTTGTAACTGACAAACCAAGTTTCTGTTTTAAATTCCATCAATGGCATTGGGACCCCTTTTCGGAAGTGGTCCCTTTGGAACATTCCGGCTGGCCTAACAGAGTCGTGCTAGACCGAGGTGCGATCACCCTCGTTTCACAGAAAGGGATGTAACTAACAAACCTGGCATTCGATTGATGCGCCCTATGTGACATAATAACCCTTGTGAAAAGGCAGTCCTTTGGAGATACTCTAACTATGTTTTGATAGTGTTTGTCATGTGACTAAGGTTAGATCAGACTTGAATCCAATCAGGTCCTTTTTACAAAAGTGCACATATCTCACAGACCGGGTGTCTGATCGATGTGTCATCCATCACGTCGGGACCCCTATGATGGGGTCGTCCCTTGGGTATTATTTTTGTGGGACTTTGTACCAGTTCAAATATGAATGATGGCTTGAGGAGTGGTTCTCTTATAATTTAACGTTCTATGAGTGAGAATCCTATGACCGCCTGTCTTGGAAGTAGTGACCCTGTGTGGATCAGCATCATAGCAACCCTATGTGGATAAGCATCATAGCTACCCGATGAGGACCAATTTTCGAGCAGCCCGTTGAGGATCATCAACTAGGGACCCTATGTGGATCAACATCGAGTGATCCTGTGTGGATCATACTTTTAGTGACCCTGTGTGGATCAGCATTCTAGGAACCCTGTGTGGATCAGCAGTCCAGCAACCTGATGTGGATCAACATTCTAATGACCCTATGTGGATCAGCTGTATAGTGACCCAATTAGAACCCACTTATAGTTGTCTATCATGGAACAATGATTTTTTTCAATATTTGATCGATAATAGAATAACTTATTCGTGGATTAGTTGTGGAACTTCTAAATGGAATAAGATGATATAGCTTAAGTCTAATCATCTATATTATAGGCCTCTAATTTGTATACCTGGTGTGAGCTATCTCTTTTGCTTGTGCTTCATGATTTAGATCATTCTTGAGATATTACCTCTGAGGTTTATCTTGTGATTTTTTCCTTTTTGGATCATTCAGAGACCATTGTGGGGTCCCAGGGTCCCTTACTGGGTATTGTTATACTCACCCCTACACATGATTCACCCGCACCTTGTTGTGTCTTATGCAGATGACGGACAGCTGGGATGAGACTTGAGGGTGATGGGGACAGGTAGTACATAGAGGAGACAGGCTAATGTGGAGTGTTGTGGAGACGATCTGTACATACCCTTTAGGTAGGATGCTTAGTGGAAGATCTAGGAGTTGTTTTCTCTTTTCGGTTGTACTTTTACTTTTCAGTTGGGCTTGTATTCTGACCCCTCTACTTTCACTACCTTTTTTACTATAGTAGTTTACTTCGTGGTTGCTTCTTATTGTTTTCTTGGATGGTGTTTTGTATAGGTTTAAAGGTAATTCATTCCCATTATCATGATACACCTTTTCGATGCTAGTCGCCAACCCATGCCCCTTAGAAGGTGGACTTGGGGTAGTCATGGCATGGGCCCTACGGAACGGGTCATGACAAAGTGGTATCAGAGGAGTCAGTTCTACCGCAGTATTAGGACTCTGATATTTTAATATAGCAATAGTGTTAAGTGTTTTGAGTGTGGTTTTCAGCTCGGGGAGTCCAGTGTTAGTGTATTGACTGACGTATCCATACACCAGGACCCTGAATTTTGATTTATGAGTCGGTGCAGGAAAAAACGGTTTGTGTGTGTTTTGGAAGTGTTTTAATTTTTAATCTCTTTGAGTCAGCTCACTAGGTATAACTTAATGATAGTGTCCCACCAGTTTCTTTTCGGGATTCCACCATGTAGATAACTATCCATTATTCTTGAGAGAATACACGATGATGGCCCACCGAGTGAAAAGGCTTCAGTGTAGGGACCTCTTACTATGTTAGCACCCTCGGGTGGTGTACCAATAGCACCACTACCCATTGGGCAGCCATTTCCACCAGAAGATGGTGCATGCCGACTGAGCGCGTTGCATCATTTTCAGCAGAAGAGGCCTCCAAGGATCTGAAGCGAGACAAATCTTAAGGTGGATGAGGAAGGGATAGAGGTTGTGGCTAGAGTTTTTTTCTTTTTTGGGACACCATCCAACCATATATGATCCTAGCAGCTATCCATTTCTAGGGCGCAGCAGGCTGATGGTGGAGCCTGACACTCTAGATACACAACAAGGTGACCCTCACCTGGGCAGATTTCGAGGGCCTCATCAGGACATAGTTCATTCCAACTACTCAATGCTCTGTGTGAATACAGGAGCTATTACACTTGCAGTAGAGCAGCCTGACCGTGGCCCAGTACTCGACAAGGTTCACTGACCTCTCACTCTACTCTACCAACATGGTGCGATACCCTTTCTTCAGTGCCCATACATTTGATCAGGGACTCCTGTGAGAGATTAGAGCTTCAATGGTATCTCTCAGTATCCCGATGCATGTTGGAGTGCTGGAGAGAGCACTCTTGGTAGAGATCTTCCTTGCTGAGCAGACTCTGACGGCGAGACCCACAACCGGGCGACACTTAGTAGAGTCATCTCCGACTGGTAGTAGGCAAGTTAAATAGAGGTCCAAGCAGACCAAACCTTCTAGTGGAAGACTCTAGGACATGGGGTTGGGGGTTCAAGGCTCACGAGGTAGAGCAGGCTAGAAGAGAAGCAGACTGTGCTTCACATGAGGCATGCAAGGTCACATGGATCGCGACTGCCCAACCAGCCACACTGACGACCAGCAGAGGGTCGAGGGACCACCGAGGAAGAGGCAGAGATTCTAGTGAAGAATTATATAGGAAAATAGAAGTGGTAGAGGAGAGCGTCTTGAAGAAAGTGTTGGAGAATAATTTGAGGTTCTACTGCCACCACCTCCAGGTGGTCCACCCAGGCCACAGGGAGCAGGTGTACAGGGATGAGCTCAGCTCCAAGTAGTTGAGGTCTATGACCATGGTGCTCCAGAGATGATTCGAGGTACGATCTGTGTCTACTCCACCTTAGCTGCAGTTCTTATAGACACAGGTTCCAGTAACTCTTTCATTTCCACAAACCTCATTCGGAGCTCAGAGATTCTGGTGGAACCTACGGCTAGAGACTCTTACGAGAGCAGATTCGACGATTACACACTGGTTCTGGCAGTGTGAGCTTACTCTAGGAGGCAAGAGCTTTAGCTAGGATCTTCTAGTAGTAGCGTCGAGGCCTTATGATTCTATCTTGGTTATGTAATGGTTATCCACATTCCATTCTCAGATTGACTACATTAGGTGAAAAGTGCGGTGTGTCCACGAGGATGGGACCCGATTTTACTTCGCCATTAAGAAGGGAAACTTTGCAGCATAAGATAAACTTACCCGAAGGAGGGTGCATCTGATCACACATAAGTTTTCTAGCCTTACCCTCGAATCAGTTGATGTTGAGAGTCTGAGATATCCTGTAGTGGTGGAGCAATATGTTGATGTCTTCCCTAATGATGTTATGGGACTACCTCCTCACAAAGAGGTGGACTTCTACATTAACTTGTACCTTGGGAAAGAACTGATATCTACACTAGCATATCAGATGGATCCCATGGAGCTTTTTGAGTTATGGGTACAGCTGGAAGACTTGCAGAGGAAGGGGTTCATAAGGCCCAATGTTTATCCTTGCGCAGTCCTGATTTTGTTCGTCAATAAGGCAGATGGGAGTTTTAGGCTCTGTGCAGATTATCGGTTCCTAAACTAAGTGATTGTGAAGAACTAGTATCCACTTACAAGTATTGATGATCTCTTCGATTAGTTGAAGGGAGATCGTTGGTTTTCTATGATAACCCTTAGACCAGGATATCATCAGATCAGGGTACGAGATGAGGATGTACAGAAGACAGCCTTCAGATGTTGGTATGGCCACTATGAGTTCTTGGTTATTCCATTCGGCATGAAAAATTCCCCTGTAGTGTTCATGGGACTCATGAATAGTATCTTTCATACATACCTTGATCTCTTTTTGGTGGTCTTCATCGATGACATCTTGATATACTCGGCATCAGACGAGGATTATGCCTATCATCTAAAGATAGTTCTTGAAACACTCCAAGAGAACCAACATTATGGTAAGCTCTCAAAGTGCAAGTTTTGGATATGAGAGGTCCACTTTCTAGGACTCGTTATCTCGGAAGCTAGAGTTTCAGTGGATCCGGAGAAGATAGAGGTTGTTATTTTTTGGGAGCCACCCAGAAGTGTGACCAAGGTACAAAGTTTCCTGGGGTTTGTTGGGTACTACTGTAGATTCGTACATGAATTTTATAAAGTTGTGACACCCTTTTCAGTTTTGAAAAAGAAGTTAAATCTGTTCATGTGGATCTGAAGATGCCATCTGAGTTTTCGGGAGATGAGGTAGAGACTGACAAGTGCCCCCATATTGATGCTACCAGAAGAGGGTGTTGAGTATGTAGTCTAATGCGATGCATTAGGGACCAGACTTGGATGTGTCTTGATGTAGGAGAGAGCAGTGATCGCTTTTGGTTCATGATAGCTAAGACAACATGAGAAGAACCACACTACCCATGACCTGGAGTTAGCAGTAGTGGTCATTGCACTGAAGATGTGGTGGCACTACTTGGTGAGTGAACAGTTCACTATTTCCTCTGATCACAAGTGTCTCAGGTATGTCTTCTCACATAAGGACATGAACCCAAGACAATGATGATGGATTGAGTTCCTCCAAGAATATGACTTTGAGATAGTATATACTCATGGGAATGGAAACATGGTAGAAAATGAACTCATAATAAGGTTTGGTCTACAGTTGCTGAGTGAGGAGACAGGGAAGCTATCCGCGTTGCAGATATATTTCATGGATAGAGATAGAGCTTCTTACCTCCAGTCTATGAAATTCACTGCCCCACTAATTCAGTAAGTCAGGGAGGCGCATCTTGGGGACATTAACTACGAGGCTCAACGTGCTCAGATATCCTCAGAATAGGGACCTGATGGATTTTATGAAGGTGTGGAGCACGTCATTATCTTTAGAAGATGCACCATGGTACCAGTGTCACTACAAGAGGAGGTATTGAGGGAGTTCCATACACCCCCTCTGGTGGTATATCCTGGTGTGGAGAAGATGTACCAAGACCTCTAGCATCATCATTGGTGTCCAGGGATGAAGAAATTAGTGTCATAGTTTGTTTTGCGATGTCTCACTTGTCAGCAAGTGAAGGTTGAGAATCAGGTTCCATCTGGCTTAGCAGAGCCATTAGAGGTACCAAAGTGTAAGTGGGATAGTATTTCCATGGATTTTGTGATAGGGATACCATGTACATCCAGGGGCTACAATTCCGTCTCAGTGATCATTGAACAAATCACCAAGTTGTCCCACTTTCTACGCATCTGAGAACAGGGATCAGTAGAGGGCTTGGGACGTCTCTACATAGAGAAAATTGTATGGCTTTATGGGGTACCATCAATGATCGTCTATGACCATGACACACATTTTAAATTCCATATGTGGAATGGATTACAAGAGGTGTTTTTGACTCAGTTACGTTTGCGCACCACCTTTCATCTTTGGACGGATGGTGAGACAGAGCGAACCATACATACACTCGAGGACATGATTCGTGCTTTCATCCTAGATTTTGGCTGTAGTTGGGAGGACCACATGCCCTTGGGGGAGTTATCATAAAACAATATCTATCACTCCACCATTGGTATGGAAATATTTGAGGCCTTTTATGGTCTACCATGTAGATCATCTCTATGCTGGACAGACCTGGGGGAGTAATAACTTATGGGTCCCGAGTTGGTATAGGATACCACTGAGAAGGTACAGATCATCCAGGAGTGGATGAAGACTGCATAGAGTATACAAAAGCCTTATGCTGATAGGAGATATAGATATTTGGAGTTTGATGAGGAAGACCATGTCTTCTTACGGGTCTCACCTCGATGAGGTTTGCAGAGATTTGGCTGGGGTGGAAAACTATCTCCGACGGTCATCGGATCCTTCCAGGTTCTCAGCAAAGTTGGCAAGGTAGCGTATCACCTAGTTATTCCCCCAAATATGCATCGAGTGCATGACATTTTCCATGTGTTGCAGCTGATGAAGTACGTGCATGATTCATTGCACGTTATTTACTGGGCATAGCTGTACATTGATAATGGGTTGACATTTATGGAGGTTCCATTAGAGAATGCGGATCGATAGGAGTGGGTCCTTCATGGATGATCGATCCCTCTAATGTGAATTCTCTGGCAGCACGAGAACCTCCAAGAGAGCACATGGGAGTGGGAGGCTCAAATTCATGCTCAGTACCCCCATTTGTTTCCTTAGTCTATGTTGTGTCTTTCAGAGATGAAAACACCGAAGGTGGGGAGAATGTAAATACCCATATTTTCCATGTAATTGTTTTTAATTATATGAAATTATTAAGAGTCTTTGAAAATTTACGGTGCATGATTATGAGGCCTGGTGTGCTCAGAATGAGTTTCTAAACTCGTTTAAGGTACATTCATTAAATAAGAGGGTGGCGTTTTTTATCTTTTGAAACAACACTTGGATTAAAAATACAAGGTCACCGTTGAATCCGTAGCGCCGGGATTCAATTAAGGGAGGGTTTACTTCGACCATAGTAGGTCAGATGAAAAATTTAATTTTGAGGATTTTTAAAGATTAATAAAATAACATTTTATGTTATTTTATTTCTTTTTTTTTCTCCTGTGAATAAGCGGCAGTGGCGGGATTGACGACATGTCAAACATTTAATTTCCTTGACTTCTGTTTGTAACCATACCGTTGGAATTTTGGAGGTTCATTAATTAAATGAACCTCATAAATTCCTTGGAACGTAAAACACCTCTTCCCCCTCCTATTTATATGGAGCTCAAGGAGGGGTTTTGGCATGACTTCACCAAGTGAAGAAGCTCTGTAAAAGTACTGTGACTCCAACCACTTAGAAGACAAGACCATTTTCAGTGAGTGGTGACAAGTGCCACCAAATCATGAACCGACAAAAATGACAAAGGAGGATCTGTTGATCGTCATCAGTGGAAATCTAATCCATGTAGGGGGATTGTTTTAAAGTTCATCTTTATGAGATAAATTGTTGACCTCTTGATGCAATCCTAACACAGAGGGCGTGGTCCAAATGAATAAGGCATGAACCCTCTGCTTCTACTGTATTTGTCTTGTTATTCTGGAACAGTTTTCCAAATGGAGCATCAGGATGAAATTGGAGATCATAAAACAGCAATGAGGACCTTAGCACCTTAGAGGCATTGACAACATCAAAAACGGACCATCAGAGCACGTGCGGTGGCCCTCGGAGGAAACTGTTGGCGCACCATGTCAGCGGCGGCCAGCGGTGGCTAGAGGAGACCGGAAAAGACTGCCCGAAGGTGGTGGAAAGTGGTGCATTTTCGCACGGTGCGGAAACCAAGGGAGGCTGTCCCGAGCCGGCCATGTGGGACAAGGGCGGTACATATAGGCACCACCATAGGCAGATGCTGCATCCAGTGGGCCACGGTTGGAGGAGGGTGGTGTGGCCCCGCGTCGTGCCCCGTTGGAGAAAGTCGGTTGGCTAAATGGCCGAACGTTGAACCCGGTGGGGCAGTGCCTCACCAGCTAGAAAAAATGGGCCCACAACCATGGGGCCAGCGGGAGAAAATGGTTTGACTTCTGGCGGACCGAGCTAGATACAGGATGGCCGAACGGGCCGGACCTGCAGCCCATTGGGCCAGTGCGGATGGGCCGAGCCCCACCCAGTGGGCTGGTCCAACCGTGGCCCGGGCCTGCGAACCAATGGGCCGACCCTGACGAACCAAACCCAGGGAACTAGGCCAACCCTTAAATGGTCAGACTGGGCGGGGTCAGCTAGACCCCAGGAACCGTTGCGTCGGGCCGGTGAGACCGAGTCGGACCGGGCCCAGACCCAACCAGCCCCCAAATAAATAAACGCCTGTAAATGATGAACTAGGTGTCTGTTTGACATGTTGTCTGTGGCTTTGGGACCCCTTTAGGTAATTGGTCCATTTGGCATATTCGGGCAAGCCCGACAGAGTCGAGCCAGACCGAGATGTGATCACCCCCGTTTCACGTAAAGGGATTTTACTAATAGACTGGTTGTCCAATTGATGTGTCGTCTATGGAATAAGAACCCTTATAACAGTGAAATACTTTAGAGATACTCTAAGTGAGTTTTTATGGAGGTTGACATGTGACTTGGGTTGGATCAGACTTGAATCCAACCAGGTCCTTTTTATAAAAGTGCACATATCTCATAGACCGTGCGTCCATTCGACACGTCGACTATCACATTGAGACCCCTATGATAGGGCAGTCCCTTGGGTATGCTTTTTGTGGGACTTCGTACTAGATTAAATATGACCTATGGCTTGAGGATAGGTTCTCCTAGAATCTAGCGTGATATGAGCGGGAATCCTGTGACCGGCTGTCTTGGATGTAGCGACCCTGTGTGGATCAACATCATAACAACCCTATGTGGATCAGAATCATAGCTACCAAAGGAGGACCAGTTTTAGATCAGCCCTTCGAGGATCAACAACTAGAAACCCTGTGGGGATCAGCATCAAGCGACCCTATGTGGATCAGCCTTCCAGCGACCCTGTGTGGATCAACATTCCAGCGACCTTGTGTGAAGGGCACGGGCCCCGGGGAATGGGTCATGATAAAGGAATCATTCCCTAACTATCCATGAGGGTTTCACTCAATATTTGATAGAGGACCCATACCCTATCTCAGAAAGAGGGTTTCAGTCTAGTAATTTGTAGAGTACCTATTCCCTGCCCTAATGGAGGGTGACACTCTAGTGGTAAATAGAGGACTCATTCCCTATCCAATAGAAGGGTTACACTATAATAGCTTATCGAGGATCCATTCACTTCAAAAAAGTAGGGTACCTCTTGGTGGATAGGTAAAGGATCCATTACATGTCTAGAAAGGTGGGTGGAACTCTAATCTCTCAGATGATACCACTCGATCACTTCCCATGTTGAGAATCACCTAAATAGGAATCACACCTAGAACATAATTAATCATATCTCAAATTTTACTATAAAGGATACCATCACATTCTACATGAAAAAACACTCAGGATAGGCTTCTCACAGACCAAAATTAGAGTCCGAATGATGGGGATATGAGAGGTAAATGTTCCCTCAAAAGGAATTAGGGTAAACAGAGTGTAAGGGGAAACACATGGAATCTGTTCACATTCTACATCAAAGAAATGACACTATTGGTGCATGGATAACTATACATGTAACCCATCATGGCATGTATAGGTACTACACAATGTTCTTTAGCCACTTGGGGTCCTACTTGTGCTCCTTGATGTGTATGTCTAACCTTTCTCTTGTCCAAGTACTTAAACACATGGTGTGTGCCTGAACATGCATGTGTTTGTGTACTCCCAGAGCACATGGCAGGTCACTATCACTGGGTCACGTAGCATGCGGGGTCCCACACAAATTTTGATACTTATAACTCACCCAAAACACTAGTGGTCATAGACAAGGCCTTACATGTTCTGTGTTCTTCTGAACTACAAGGTGTGTAGTATGGATTTTCACAGAACTCCATATCTATTCATCGGAAATGCATATATGGATCCTTCACTATGGATCTCACCACTAGACCATCCTAAATAAATTGAAAGGGCCTTCGTTCATCATTTACAACTGTCTACTGTCCAAAAAATGGATTTTTATTAGTCTGCTCAAAGATGGAACTCCCTCACAAGTCTATAATTCCACACCATCTCAGATTTGGATTATGTATTGAAAAAACAATTACTCACAGCCTAAAAATCCTAAAGAATATATTCCTTAATTCCAATCCATTCATCTCACAAGAAACCATCATGAATTCAAGGGTTCAATTGGGCTTGATCCCACTTAAAAATGTCAAACCATGGACCAATTTCCTGATGGTGAAGAATAAAAAAAATGGGTGAGGGAAAATCACTAAAAAAGTTGTAAAAATAATTAAAAAATAGTTATTGTACAACTAATACAATTTTGTATGTATCAGTATAAGAAATATGAATAATCAATTTAATATTGGTACATGAGAACTTGCAAAAGTTTTCAATTGACGTAGATTAAGATAAAGGATGATCAAAATCAATCTATTTAGTCAACTGGGAAATAATACAAAAATTTATGAGTCCTGCCTCAATTTGGATTTTCCATAAATGAATAACAATATTATAAATGAATGAGATAATTCATTGTGTTCATTACACCTTGATTTTCCTTGATATAGAATGTCATCATCACCTAATTTTGATTCTCTAATGAACGAATGGAAGAAAATTCTTTCAAAAATCTTAGGGTTTTTTGTATAACCTTGTGGATTTTTCATAACAGTTTATTTAAAGATAAAGTATGTTTAGGTCATTTAATAAAATAAATAAAATTGTTTAATTATTTTTAATCAAATGCACTCACTAATTTCCACTTTATTTGAATTCCTCGTACTGACCCATTTTAGGCCATGCCCAGGTTAAACCTCTTGTTCTATATTCAACCTTGGTATTTAATTTTCAATAAAAGACTCTATTTATGAATTACCCAATTTTATTTAAGAAACTATGCATTCATAATGTTAAATATAATTAATATTTCAAAAAAAATTAATTTCTAGAACATCGGGCCTTGGAATCGCATGTTGTATCAATGGATGGCTCTAAAAAAAATCTTAGATATATTCCAAAGTTTTTTAGGAATAAAGGTTACCTACATTGTTATATCCCCCAATATTTTCATACCCAAAATAAACTAAACAAAAATCTCAGGATATTTAAACCACTTATGGCTCTCCTACTCATAGTATCTATCTAGAATGATGATGTGCTGCCACTATACATGAACCAAGGGAATGGTCCATCTATAGAAGGTCTTCTCTAGTTTATCCTTGGTCTCCAATAGGAGCTCAGAAAAAGTGTTTCCATCCTAGATTTTCATCTCTCCCTAGTTAATAATGTGTGTGGGGTCATGAATGTATCTCCTTAGGTGTGAAACATGGAAGATGCCATACACCCACTCCAACTGTGGGGGTTGGGAGAGGCAGTAAGCAACCTCACCAACCCTCTGCAAGATATTGAATGACCCAATTAACCTCAAGGATAACTTTCCTCCCTGGATGAATATACTTATTCATTATTTTGGGGAGACTCTTAGGAAAATGTATTCTCTATTCTTGAAATCCATGTTCATACGACGTCAATCTACATAAGACTTATACCTAATATAGGATAACCTCATCCACTCAAGGATGACCTGGACCTTCCCTATCATCCCTTGAACCATCTTTAGACCAACAAGAGATGTATTGATGATCCCAATCTAACATATGGGTGACCTGAAGGTTTTCCCATATAGAGCCTAAAAAATTTCTATGCAGATAAAAGAGTGGTAGGTATTACTTTTTGAAAACTCTACCAATAGAAATTGATCCTACCAGCTCCGGAAAATGTCTAACATTAAAACCCTCAACATATCTTCCAACACTAGTATAGTGTTCTCAGTCTATCAATCTATTTAGGCGGTGAAAGACTATACTCATACTCATATAGGTTCTAAATTCCTCATGTAGGCCTCTTCAAAACCATGAAATGAATCTCACATCATAATAAAAGACAACATTTGAGGTCACCCCATGAAGGTGAACGACCTCTAATACTTAAAACATCCCAAAACACTACACCAAACTTTACTCCTCGATAGTAAGAAAGTGCGCAAAAATCATTAGTTGGTTAAATATCAAACAGACAGTGTTGTGAAATATCATTATTTACATAATCCTTATCATAAATTCCATGGATATATCATCCCATCCCAACTTCTATATCTCGATGGGATGAAAAAAACTTGTCGGAACCTGGTGCTCGGCCTTCTCCTTTTAATAGGTGAGGTACCAATAGACAAATTCATCAATGGTCAATATCATTTCATCCCACCAAAACTATCATTTAATATATCTTTACATATTCTCTACACCGAGATGTACATCCAGAATAGATATGTGGAACTCTCTCATGACCTCCTCCAAAATCGTGATCGGGACCAACATATATCCCTATAAAAGGATGATGTGATTCCATCCTTCATAAAATCAATTTGGTGAATCTCATGAGGATATATGGTCATGAAAGACCTCAATATTTATGTATCTCAACTGATAATCTCTCACATTCTAGATAAGAACAAGATTAAACTATGTCAACTAAAGAAAAGTTGCACCATCCTGGTCAAACAAGGTCAGGTGAAAGGAAAACAACTGGTCAGACACCTCCTGCACCATATGATCTTGGGACTTCCAGCTGAGGGAATCTCCTAACATGTTTTCCTTCTCTAGAGTATAGACTATATGAAATTCATAGTCCTACAAGAACAAAAATTATTTCCTCTATCTCAGGTTCAAGTCTCTTTATGTGAAGACATACCTGGGGCTCTCATGGTCTAGGTAAACAACAAAGCTCCCCAATATAATGTAGTGCCTCCACATATTTAGAGCAAATACTATCAGTGGAATCTCTAGGTCACGAGTCACATAGTTCTTCTCATGGGGTCTCAACTGCCTCAACCCATATGTGATCACTGCCTATCTCTGTGTGAACATGCATTCAATCCCATCTCCTAAGGAATCACAATACTCTATTTAATCTATTCCCTCCTTTGGTAGTCTCAAAAAAATATCACTCATCAACCATAGCCTAAACTCATTAAAGACTCTCTGTAAATACCTATTATAGGTAAATGGGTTTTCTTTCCATTTTTGGGTGGTCAAAGGGGCTAAATCCTAGAGAAGTATACCACAAACCTCTATCAATACCCTACCAAGGAATTAATAATCCACACCTTTGTCATTCTCTTCAGTGTCTCCCAAGAAATCACTGCATATATATTCTCCTTGTCTAAATATAATCCATTCTCAGAAATGAAATTCTCTATAAAGTGACCCTCATGGATTTAGAACTGTAACTTCGAGAGTTTACCATAAATCTGGTGCTCTCAAAGAAAATATAGGACCATACTCAAGTTTCATGCATGTGCTTCCTCTAACGTAGAGTATATGTGTATATCATAAATGAAGACAATATAAAAATGGTCCATGTGTGGATGGTATATTTGGTTCATCAAATCCATAAATATAGTGGTGGAATTGTTACCACATAAAAGAATCAATATGAAATCATTGTGTCTATAGTGACATTGGAATGATAGATTCGGAATATGAGACTCAAGAACTACCAACTAGTGGTATCCAAACCTGAGAATGACTTTCAAGAACCATATTGTGCCTTGAAACTGATCAAATAGGTCTACAATCCTTGGACAATGATACTACTTCTTTATTTTTTCCTATTTCTGACAATAATAGTCCACAAAAAGCCAAAATTTATCATCCACCTTTTTAATAAACAACAATGGAGCTTCCTAGGGGAAAAATTGGGTCTAATAAAACCCTTCTCTTAAAGGTCCTACAACTACAAATGAAGCTTATTGTTTTCAATAGGGGCCATCCAATATTCTGTAAAATATATCAGATTGTTCTAGGGGTGTAAGGTGATAAAATACTCCATATCCCACTTGGATGTAGTCCAAGAACATCCCCAAGGAAGAGATCCATAAAATAATCCATTATTAAATGAATCTAGATTCTATAAGAGCCCCATGCATGAAAGGATACACTCTTTAACTGATGGGTGATGGGATGCAGTGTCCTATTCACAAAACTCACTCACCCCACCATTATATCTCTCTCACCAATAATGGAGAATCTCATCCCATCCATTTGAAGGCATCTGAATCATCTAAGATGGTAGTTAATCTGATCTCAAACTATGTAAAACCAATCCTTTCCCAATATGATGTCATAGGGTCCCACCATGAAGACCAAAATGTCCCATGAGAAACTCTCTCCACAAAGTAATATTTCACACTCACAGGAGATAAAATATATATATGAAGTGTTCCTTGTACATACCAGAAGACAAAGTTGATGGGATAACTCATCAATTGGGAGATCCAACTATCACACCAAGAGTAAATACGTGAAGGAATAACTCACACCTAAGTTCACTAATAATGAATCAAGAGTATAATAAACAAAAATCATACCTATAATCATCTCATGTGCCACTGAGTTATAAACCTTCCTAGCCTGCAGCTGTCTATGGACCCAAATTCAAGCTCCATGAGACAAATTTGGTCTTCCTATTGGTTGTGTTGGAAGGATCTCACATCATCGTCCACCACACATAACTCCTCCACCTGGTTCTCCACCTACTTCGCTGCTAGATCTTCCTCCCTAGGGACCACCCTGCACTTTCCTATGAGATCCTTGTTCATAACATTGAATTTTCTCTGGCGGTCCATCCACCATCTTCCTACAATACTCAATGTGTTGGGTCAAGTAATCACACACCATGTGACCTATCTAGTCACATTATAGAACCTATCCTATCTAGGATACCCTATTCCTTTGTGATTCTTTTGAACATGTGCCCGAGCCTGACCCTAGGAACATCTCATGCACCAAGATCATGTCGACTATTTTCTACTAGCTATTACAGAAGACTCTGCTATATAACACCTACTTCCATATCCAAATTCCTGGAGTCCCTCTATAAGGAAGATATCCTTCAAAAATGCCTGCTCTAATACCCCTACATAGGTGGGAATTCACAGGTGTACCACACTATCATGGATACCTCTACGGATAGCCTGATCGAACTTCAATACCAAGAAGTATCCATCTAGAATAATATAAATGTACTACCAAATAAGGCTTTTTAACCACATATAATTATCATCCATTGAAATACATCTTCTCTATAGGTCCAAAAGAACATGAATTCAAACTGAACAAAAACATGAGGGGTAGTAGTTCTCAAGGAATAGCTACTGGAAGTTATTCCATGAGAGTATCGACTCATCATACATATTTGTAACAAGACTCTACAAGGGACCATTTTCTCCATGGAAAAGGCTAGATTTCATAACAACCACCTAATCATTCTATTTTTGGATAAGCCTAAAGACATAGATCACAGACTCTAGCTAATCCTCCACTACCAGGGGATATATCTCACTATGGAATCTCATCATCCTTTGATGCTGGAAATTGTGTAGTGAACTGAGCCTAAGCGTATCCTTACCTTACTCTTATGGTATGATATTCTTCTAAATAGGATGGAGGTTTCTATTTATCCACCTAGAAGAAGAATCTCATGCGATGGACCCTAAGATGAGGTCTCATCACTCATCTGATTTTCATAAGGATTTGGAATCAGAAACCAAGATGATTTTCATCATAGAGGCATCTTAAAATTTTAATCAAGGCATGCCTTAGTTAGACGAACAAATATATATATATATATATATATATATATATAATGGGGATCTAACTCAATATGTATACTCAAAGACTCAATCCTATATGATTTTTATAACATAGTTCCATACAAATAATGGCTTGATATACTGAGTCGACAAGAAGGTAGTCTGAGTCCTGATGTGTGGATACGTTGGATGCCACACAAACATTGGGTTCTTTTTCCTTAAATATGAATTAAAGAAACTTAGACACTACTTACCAATATCTCAACAAAATCCTCATAAGGGGACTACTCCAAACACCATCCTAAAGAAATAACCAACTCCGATACCAATTTTTCATACCTGATATAACAAGACATGAGACACAACTACCCCAAGACTACCTCCATAGGCTAGGAGATTAAAAAATGTTTTGAAAGGAATAAATATTATGGGAGGCCTTTTCCTAGTATACCAATATGAACACACCTAACTATCTCAATGCTGAAGTGAATAGGAATAAAATAAAAATATGCAACATCTAGAGTAATAAACATACATGCAAAACCTCTATAGAAAACAAAGAGTAAGATGGTGTAAAATGAGAAGTAAAGGGAAAAAATACATGCCCAACCAGAAATATGTCATAACCTAGAAAAATCTAAAATTAAAATTCTAAGAGATCCCAGCTCCAAAACACCAAACTCCAAAACCAATATTCTCCCAAATACACCAAGTATCCTTAAGATCCTCTATAATTGCCACCGAACTATCCTTTGTCTTTATAGGACATGACACATTTGAAAAAATCTCATGGTGGTGTGAGTATATACACACCTAATAGGACACCTAGAAAGATGAAGGGTGATAAGTAAGACATGTAATATTAATAAATATCTTAACCCAATGTAAGATAGTAACAAAAATACAATGACATGGATATATATATATATATATATATATATATATATATATGTATTCCCGAGAAAAATAATCTCAAATGAGAGATAAAGGGGATCTCTATCTCATATTGCAACCTAGAAAAGAGTGTCATCATTTTCAAGGAGTTCCATCAATGATACCCAGCATCTCATGCATCTATCCAATGAAACATACAAGTCAAGACACACCTCACCAGTATGTCACACAGTAGAGGGGAACAATCTCTAGGCTGAGGACCCATTCCTTGGTGCAAGAGGAGGGTTCCACTGAATAGGAAGATTACCCACACCTTGAATCCATAGGTGTGTTACACTCAGTAGATTGCTAGAGGAATCATTCCCTTTCACGGTAGGAGGGTACCACTATGATGGTAAAGGAAACATGCCCTAACTCCATAGGATGGTAAAACTGAATAGTCGATAAATTACCTTTACCGTATCCCAATAAGAGGGTTCCACTCTAGTAATTAGTATAGGATCCACACCCTTCCCAGTAGAAGGGTTCCACTCTAGTGGTGGATAGAGGACCCATGCCTTGCCCAGTAAAAGGGTTCCACTATAATAGTCGATTGAGGACCCATTCCCTACCCAAAAATTATATTCCACTTAGTTAAGAATAGTACCCAAGCCCTATCCTGGTTGGAGGGTTCCAATCTAATCTCTTTGATGATCTGGCTCGATCACTATCATTTTCGAGCATCGCCTAAATAAGAGTCACACAAAGAACATATCTCATCATATCTCTAATTCCACCATGAAGTATACCATTGATTTATATGAAAAATACACTCATTATTAGATACTTTTGGGTTGATATCCAAGTCCAAATTAAGGATATATGAGAGTTAAATGTTTCCTCAAAAGGAAGTAGGGGTACACGACATATAAGAGGACCCGCACAACTTGTGGTTCCATTATAATTCATAGTCGTGCACTTTTAATACATATATCACTTAAAATGTAGTATTGCACAGTGTGTAGAGGGACTATATGGCTTGGGTTATCCACCTAGGCTTTCACCCATACTCCATACCATGTTCGTGTAACCTTGACCATGTCCGTGTACTTTGGCGCATGGTTTGTGCCTAAACATACCTATTTCTAAGTACTATTTCAGTATATAATGGGTTTCCAGGACTAATTCACATGGTATGTGGGGTCCCACACTGTGTGTGATACTTATAACTCACCCAAAACCCTATATGTTGTAGCTAGGGCCTAACACACTGTGTGTTCTTCTGAACTACACATTGTGTAGTCAATGTTTTCCCAGAACTCAAGATATATTGTCTAGTGTTCTAGATATTGATCCTCAATCATGGTTCTCACCTATAAGATGACCCAAATTAATTTAAAGGTCCATTTTTCATTGTTTCCAGTAATCTGTTGGCCTAGAAATGTATTTTTATTATTCAACTCAAAGACTGAATACCCTCACACATCTCTCGTGCCATGCTATCAATGATTTGGATTACATATAAATAAATCAATCACCTATATCCTTAAAATCATCCAAAATATTTTCTTGATAACTAATCCATTCTTCTCACATGAAATCTACATGAATCCCAGGGTTAGATTGGGTTCCATCCCACTTAGAAATTTTAAATAATGGACTCATTACCTAATGAAAAAGAATGTGTAGAATGGGTGGGGTAAATTCACAAATAAAAAAGATTTAACATTCATTTTATAAGTATTATTTTCTAATTAATACAAATTAGGATGTCTGTGGGGTGATAAGACCAAGTAATCAATTTAAAATTGGTACACGAACACATGCAAAGGCTTTAATTAATGTAGATCAATTTAAAGGGTGGTCATACTCAATATATTTAATAAATTGGGGTAGAATACAAAATTTTATGATTAATAACTAAATTTCGATCATTCTTAGATGAAGAAAATTATCTCCAATAAATGAGATAAGTATTAGCGATCACTACACCTCGATTTTACTAGATTCATCATTTCATCATCGCTTGATTTTGATTCACCAATGAAAGTGTGGAAAGAAATCCTCAAAATGATCCGAAGCTTACACAGATAACCCTGGAGATTTTTCATAATAATGAATTTAAATAAAAATTAATTTTATTTCATTTAATAAAATTAAAAAAATTACTTATTTATTTTTAATCAAACACACCCACCAATGACCCTTTATCTGAACACCCAACGCCAAACCATTTTGGGTCAGACCTAGGGTAAAAATCACATTATATATTCAATCTTGGTCTCATATTTTCAATACAAGTATTTATTTAAGATTTTTACCATTTTCTTTAATAAACCGTGCACACATAATATAAAATATATATAATATTTTTAGAAAATTAATTTCAGGCATACCGGGCTTCGGAATCGCACGTCGCCTCAATGCGTGGTTCCGAAAACATTTATAAATGTATTCCAAAGTCCTAAATGGAAAAAATTGGGTCTCTAAAAGAAATTATATAAATGTTTTATCTAGTTTTGATGCCTTCACATACTCAAAGTGGAGTGGTGGATGTGGAACCTTCCTTGTACTCAAACCCCATTTTGGACTTCTTGAATTAGCATATGGATTTGTTCAATGGTTATCAAGGGTCTATAGAAACAGTGATCTGGTTGGAATAGATTGAGGTGATCCTCAATTCTCTTTAGACACTTGAAACCTCATGGGAGAGATATTTTTATAACTTTATTATTAGTTTTAGCTGAGTTTGGTGGGAGTTTATGGTATCATTTTCATTATGAAAAGGTATATCTCTGAGCTCTTTAGGATAAATATTGTTTAGTGTTTGTTCTTGTAGGTTTTAAAAGATGGGACTACATTGAATCTGGTGATCTAGAATTATGGTCACTGATCAGGTACGGAGTACACTGGTTACATTCCAAATTTAGTCACCTACTCTCTAAATATGGTGGTCAGCGATGCTAATAAATCTCATTTCTTTTGAGGTGGTCTTCACCTAGATTTTGGTTAATCTATACATGTATATTTTCTAACATCTTTCTATGATGTTTTTAATGAGTCCATTCAAATGTAAGTTGAAAATTCTAGGAATTTTTTGTTGTGTGATGCCTTATTTCCAATTAGTGGGAAAATGGATAACCCAACGATAAGGATATGAGGTTAGATGAGACAAGGATATAAGCAAGGAGTCTTTATCATGGGAAGAAGTGATATATTATATTCATCAAGTTTGGGGCTCTAGCATATTTTAATCCCTCCCATATTAATTCTCTATATGTTTTACTTAGTTGTGTCCATTTGGTTCATATTCATAAGTTTTTTAATCTAGGGTTTTGGAAGTGGTATCACATTTGATTATTTTGTGGGCTCATTGTTTGAAGTTTTTCCTTTGGCGATTTTAATCCCAGTTGTGGGAGATTAGACTATTTTTTTGGTATTTTTTGTAGATGGTTACCTTTTAAATTTCTTTTTTAGTTGGCTATGAGTTCTATTAGATGATCCTTGTTTTTTTGGGAGAACCTTATTTAAGAGTTAAGGTTGTGCTTGTTCTTCTATTGATCCTTTGAGGTTCTCATCATTTGGAAATGAGAAACCCCCTTGGTGCACAATTAAATAACTAGGGTGTGTGATTTATCAGTCATGTTTGGTATGACAGATAATGTTTGTTGTGGCTAACAAAATGCACTAGGTGAGGGTGATATATGTTTTTACCTTAGGTTATCTTTGTGTACAGTGGCCAGAGGTGATATCTTATTTCATTTGTTTAAGAATTATTATAGTTGTCTATTATTCCTTGGGTTTGGAAGTGTTTATATTTTGAGAGTGAGTTTCTCTCAGGGTTTATCTTTTTATGAGGATTCATCTATTGGTAGATTTTATTTATTTACACCATGTTAGAGGAACTCAAAATGGAGGGGAGACTATATTAGAGAAACTCTAAATGATAAGGAGACCATGTTAGGTCTCCCATAATGCTTAGGACATGTTGATAGAGGTTCTATTCTAGTTTTTCTTGAATAAATTTTGGAAATTTTTTGTTTGATCAGTTTATTTGAGGATCTCAGTTTTAGGTTTGAGGTTGTATTTTGTTGATTGTTTTTTTGTTAGGTACTACTTGGAATATTAATTTTATCTTCTCTCTTTTTTTACCATGGACTTTCTATAAAATAAAGTGTCATGGTTGGGATATTGTGACACCCCCCATGTCATGGTGTTGTATATTTTGTATTATTTTATATTTTCTTGTGTTTTTTTGAGTTTCATTTGGTTATAGTGTAAAACATATTGTTTTTTTGGATTTTTAGGATGAGAAAGGTTATCTCACATGATTATTATTATAATCCATTAATTTTTAGGTACAAATATCATTTTGATAAAGCCTTTTACCATAGATTCTACACTGTTGGAAAAACCATGCGGAGCTCCCAAGAGTCATTATGAGGCCTTGGGTGTGTTTTGGGTGTGTTTTGGGTGTGTTTTGGTTAGAGATGCATGGTTTTTCTAAACAATCCAGCCCCCTAAACAAACTATACGATGGGTTTCCTAGCCTTGGCGGCTATCAGTACCTGGTTTTGTCATAGTTTGTAAAATAATGTGGCCAAACCATATTCCTTGCACAGGTTTTAAATTTTTGGGTTTTCCCAAAATTTCCCACTTTGATTTTAAGGGGTTTTTAACCCTCCCCTCCCCTTATATAATCATATATCCCCTTGGGATCCAAGTACGAGCTCCAACCTCTTCCTATAGGTATTATTGACCTTCAATTGGTTATTTCTAGGAGATTTTATGCTGTTTTTTATTCTCTTTTTTCTCTTATTACCTCCCCTCTCTGTTTTCTCTTGGTTTAGGATTCCCCAATGAAACTTAGAAATATTGTTTCTGATTTTTGGGTTCTGGGTAGATATAATGTTGGGTTTTTTAGTGTTTAGGGTTTTTTACACCGTTTCTATTCCCATTGGCATGATATTCATTAAAGGTGATGTGTTTTAAAGAGTTATGGATTGATTCTCATATCTATGAGCTAGATATTTCTATTAAATTGATTAATTTTTGAATTCATGGTTTTATTATGTTTTCTAAATTCCAGTTTTATGAATTTATGAATATATTTGATATATCCTTGGTGATTTGAAGTTTTTTCCATTGTGTTTTTGAATTTTTCATAAAGTGGTAGCTTTATGAATTGCATGTTTTCATGTTTAAATGGGAATATTTTATTATTATAATATCTTTTTGAAGTACTATGTGTCTTTTTAAATGGTTATAAAAGTAATAGTTTTATTTTTAATTCAATTTTGTGTTTCAATGACTAAAAACTATGATTTAATGTGAATTTGGATTTAATATGGGGTTTTGACCTATAAATTATTTATAAAGGGTTTTTTATTTAATTTGAAATTGTGATTTGAAATGTGTTTCTGATTTTACCCATGTTAAAATTTCTTTATTTCTCATAAAAATGATTTTTATGGAAATGGTTTTCCATTGGCCTAGTTTTTTTCTTCTTAAGAGAGGAATACCCTTGTTGAAGGTAGGATGAATTTTTTTAAGTAAGAGAGTGGTTTCATTGAACTTCCAAAAAATGAAGTGGTTTTTAATGAAATGTAAAATGGATTGGCATATCGATCCTTGTTTTGGTGTTAAATGATGATTTGGAACTTTTTATTTTAAATTGTAGTTGTGAAAGGAACCCATTTATTTCCCCTTCATTTTTTACCCCATTAGTGGGTTTTATTTATATTTATGAGATTTTTTTGATCCCCTTGTGTGTGAATGTTATTTATATACATTGGGTAGATTTTATTATGTAGATCTTCATCATTGGGTGTTAGGGGTGGGGGTAGAACCATAATTATAGAAACTAATAATTTTTATGCATAGATATTAAACCTTAATAGATAAATATTCATTAAATAAAATTTCTATACATACTGGAATTGTATATGTCTAGTACCTTTAGAAACATGGAAACATAAACAACTGGTTCAAAAAATACCTACATCATATTGCACTTAGGTATTCACAACTAGAACCCTTATTATAAATATCACACTTAATACCATTATTCATAGCTTTGGGAAAGGAAAAAACAATAAAAGGGTGATCTCATATTCTCAGTAATGGTAAAAAAGGAGATATCAATGATTACATAATAATACCATGATCATAGCGGCATATCAACACAAATGTATTATTTTAAAATTATATTAAAAATTTCATATATTCTAATCCTTAGTTATGGAAAAACTATTATATGTTAATAAGAACTTAATCATAAAGGAGTCAATGAATTTATCTATGAGAGCATAACATTGACCTAATATATGGAATTATGGAAACCACATAAGCATAGAAAATCATTTACTTATTCATCACAACTATTTTCCTAGAATATAATAGTGGAATGAGTTAAATCCCAAAACCATTATTTTATTCATGGTTCCCTTGTAAGACTATCATAGTGGAAAATTTTGATTATGTAACTAGGTTCAATCCCCATTCCAGTCCTATTTATCTCATGCAATATCAATCTTTACCCAATGATTTAAAGGGAGATATAGGTCCCACCAATCACATTATGAAAATAATACATATGTGTACCATAATATCATAATGAATTAATCATATAAGAACCCATGATGAGATATAGGTTTCATAAACATTTCATCATTACATAACCCATAGAAAAGAAATGGGTTTTGTAAATATTTCATCAAAAAATATCTCAGAGAAAAGAAATGGGCATCATAAACATTTCTTCTTTTAATCATAAACATAAAAAGTTTAGAGAAATAATAAATATGGTGATCATGGATCATACCCCCATTAAATAAAAAGTAACATCAAATAATTTCATCTTAGATAAAAAGTTACTTTAAAATATCACTTGTAATAATTCTTGAGGAAAATAACTTTTCCATTTGAAAATAATACTTTTTAAAAATATTTATTTATAAAAGAAAAAATTTTAATTGAAGAAGAAATTTTAAACATATAAATGAATCTTAAATTTAAAATTTAGTCTTTATGGTTGTGAAATCCATTCATGTCAAAACACTTAAAATACATTCCTTCAATAATTTTTTTTGATAAAATCACAAATTACCTCGTTTGGTAACCAAAAAAATATTCCTTTAAACCCATTTCTTAAAAAGACAAACATGAGTAAAAATTAATTTAAAAATAATATGATAATAGTAGAATTTTTTTTGAAAACATGGATATTTAATATAAATATTTCTCAGTGGAGACTTAAACATAAACAATCCTGAATATTGATGATATTGTGAAATAAAACCCTTAACTTGAGTAATACTTGCATCAAAAGAACTTTATCCTATGGTATAATTAAATTAAATTTATTATAAATATATATCAAATTAATATTAATACTTATTATTACATTTATTATCACTTTATGACATTTCAAAACCCCATTTATATATAATCCCGTATTAAAATCGTTATTTCTCGGCGTTAACTATTTTGTTTATCATGAGTATTTTAGTTCAGTAGTTCTAGTAATTTTACATTAATATTGGTTCCGTAATCTACATAATATTAATCATTACATTAACTTCATATATATTCATTATATAAAAATTTATATTCATCCATAAAAATTCAAAATAGAAAAATTAATCACACTATTCATAGAGATGGTAGGCCATATATGCGCATGAAAGATGTTTTCATTTTTCAACGTATAGAACAAAAGAAAGGAAAAAATGAATTAAACTTAATAATATAATTATTATATTATATATATAATATATATTCATAAATTATTCCTTATTACAATCCAAGTAAAATTTAAATGAAAAATGAATCATATCGCTTCGTGGAGGTGGACGTCCACACGTACTCATGAATGATGTTATTGTTACCCAAAATATTGGATGGTAAGTAAGTAGATTTTATATTATAATTTAAAATGTATAATTATTTAATAAATATAATTTAAAATCATTAAACTGATCATCATGAACATCCAAAAAATATGGTGCTGAAAATGAATTGTATCGCTACGTGGAGATGATAAGTTGTATGCATGAATGATCAATACTTTCACTTATCATTCGATGTAAAATAGGGTTTATAATGGTTATTTTATAATCATAATAAAATTTTAGAATATTTAGGATACTTTATTTTTTATTTTATGATACATACCACATATTGTTATGATGTAAAGAAGAGTATAAAAGAAAGAGATCGGTTTAGCCGATTGCAACTTCTTAGAAATGACTCCCTTAGATCTACACTAAAGGTCTCTAGAGTTGGTATTTTGGGAAGAAAATAACATATATAATTTTTATAGAGAATTTTATAAGTTAAATTTTAAGATATTTTTTTTCATATAATCCTCAAAGTGGTGTGAATAAGTGAGGTATGACGTGCCCTTTTATAATTGAGGTGAAGGGCACTTTTGGAATTTTTAAAAAGATTAAATTATAATAAATTCAATCTCAAGAAATATTCATTTAAATGACCATTTATTAGAATATATGGTAATATAGGGTTTTAATACCATAAAAAAATAAAATTTATATAAGTTTTGGTGTAATTTTAAACCTTATCATTTTGATTTACCCTTAGTTAACCAATTTTAATTTTAAATACAATAACACATTTTTCAATATTAAATGGGTCAAATTTTTTCTTATAAGGTAAAAATTGGACCATAAAAGGGTAATTAAGATATGTTATGGAATATGATATCCATATTCTCTTATTTTAATGTTTTTATTATTTTTATATAATTTCATAAAATATTATTTGGATAAAATATGATTATTGTCATTTTTACACTATTCATTTTATTTAACATTAAATACACCAAGAAAAATGTTGACTAAAAATATAATGATTTAATAAATACATAATATTTCCTATATATCTATAAAAATATTTTTTTCACATTAAAGCATTCAAAATATATCACTTTTAAAAAATTTAAAATCATTTATTTTATTTTTTCATTAAATGGAGAAATACTGCATCAGTGTTGCACAAGCAATTAAGTTGAATATATAATTACTAAAAATTAAAAATAAATTCACAAATTTAAAAAATTTTTATTAAGATCAAACTAAACACTAATATTCTTACATAACTTACTTATTTCTCTATGTGGACACACAAGACATATTAAAAACCTAGAGAGTGAAATTTTGTACCTTTATTTGATTTCAATACTATATAAAATATTTTCATGTAAAAGTGTCCATTAAAAAACTAAATTTATAACCTAAGGTATTAAGGATAGAATTTAATTTATCCAATAATAATTTGGATTAAAAATTATTACCTTATTACTTATTTTGAATCCAAATTAACATAATTTACCCTTTACTGAGGTGATAAATTTTACCACGATTATTATTCATATTTTAAAAAATAAAAGTGTTATTTTTAATTAATTTTTACCTCCTTATTATAAATATTTAATTCATTTTTTATAATTAAATAACTATAAATTTCATAAATTAATTTTAAATTAAGTGCACAAAATGCGACAAAAGCTGTATTTTTTTTGAAAAATATTTTTTATGTATAAAATTGAATGTATTATTATATTATACCTAAGAATATATTTAATGAATGTTTAAAAAAATTATTAATTAAATAATATATAAATTTCATTAAAATCATTCACAAATATTGATTAATTTATTTTAATAATAAAAGATAAGTTTCATGCATAAAAGTATTTTTTTTTCAGAAAAACATCACATTTATTTTCAAAAAAAAAGTTTTTAATTATAATAATTTGATAACAAATAATTTAATTTTATAAATATGTAGACTATATATTTTTCATAATTTAGTTTTTACTATTCATACTCATCAATCGAAGGACTATGCGTTAATGGAAACATAATGTTATAAAATTCATCTAAACTCATTATCTCATGTAATGCAAGTAATCAATGAAATAAAATTATTTAAAGATAAATATTTCATAATAATATTAGTATGTTACATTATACCCCCATAAAATTAATTTAACCCACAAAATTAATCACTTTAATATAAACAGATGATGATACTTCCACCCCATTTCATCCTCAGGTTCCCACGTATCCTCCTCAAATTGGTGGTTTCGCTACAAAACTTTGACCATGTGAGTGGTCTTATTTTGTAGCACTTTATCGCTATGATCCAGAATCTATAAAATTTCATATTCATAAGAAATATTTTTATCTAGTGGTATGACCTCTAATTTCATTACATTTATGGATTATATGTACTTCCTCAAGAGGGATACATGGAACACAACAAGAACTTGAGAGAGATTCTATAGAAGCATCAATCTATAAGCTACCATCCTGATATGATCAAGAATTTAAAAAGGGAAAATATACCTATGGATTATTTTTACATTATTTAAATATATTATCACCCTATTCTAGGGATATGTTAATAGTAATACATTGTCACTCACTTCAAACTCTAGATATTTTTCATAATTTTCATTATAATTTTTTTGTCGACTCTCAACTGCTTTTATGAATTGTTGAATGGTTGTGTCATCATTCCCCATTTACATAGCTAGATCTGGTCCTAATATATTTATTTCTCAAAATTATTTCTAGAATGTTTGAGTTCTGTACTTTTCACCATAGAGAGATTCATAAAGATCCATCTGAATTCTGGAGTGAAAGCTACTGTTGTAATAAAATTACACCAAAGGAATGTATTGATCTGAACTACCTTTGAAATCCATAAAGCAAACTCACAATATGTATTCTATAATTTTAATGTTCCTCTTACACTAACCATCTATCTAAGGATGATAAGTAGTTCTCAAATATAACTTAGTATCCAGATCCTGGTGAAGTCTTATCCAAAACTTCTAGGTATACATCAAATCCCGATCCGATATAATTGATAGTGGTACATCATGCAATACTAACACTTAATGCATAATAGAATAATTTTATCAAGAGAAATATATTATTTAGTGGAAATTAATTATAATGAATTTTTAAATAAATTGATTACAACCCATATAGAATTATTCCCTTGAGATGTTTTCAAGAATTTGACAACAAAATATAAGGTGATAATTTCCTATTTCTGTTATGGTATGGGTAATGGTTCTAACATCCCATTAAACTTTTTCCTCTTATCATTAAACTATTTACATACCAAGCACTGAGAAACATAATCTTTAATATGTATCTTCATTACATCCCACTAGAAAAAATCATTCAAATATATATACATATTTTTACTTCTATGATGTATAGATAATTAAGAACTATGAGCCTTATCCATCAGCTCCTTCTTCAAATATGGTTCTAATGGGACACATACACGATATCATAACCTTATTATTCCATCACAATCAAGTTTTAAATCATGAATATTTATCACATTATTTTGTAGTTATACATCTTCATTTAGTGCCTCTTTAATATTCATTTGAATATGTGGTTGAACAGTCATTTTAACAAGATTAAATTTCTCCCCTTCCATTAAGATTTCTAGCTCCATCCTTTGAAAATACATTAATATTAGATCTTTTTTTATCCTCCTTAAAGATAATATAGCCTAATCCTTTCAGATTATAGCATCTTCCACCTTCTTTTCTTTTACAAGGTGGTAATGTATTGATATGTCATAATATTTAATCAACTCTAACCATTTTCTCTGGTGTATTTTTGTCTCATTTAGAGTGAAAATATTCTTTAATATTTTTTTATTAGTAAAAATTTCATACCTTTCTCCATAGAGATAATTTCTCCATATATTTAATGAAAAAATTACCATACCTAGATCCAAATCATGATTTGGGTAATTTTTACCAGGGACCTTTAATTGTCGGCAAGCATAGCTAAAACCTTATCATTCTATATGAGGATTCATCCCAATATCTTTGTAGATGCATCACTATAGATAAAAAAACCCTTCTCCACTAAAATGTAGTGTAAGTATAGTGTTATCACTAGACATTTATATAGTTACTTAAAACATTACTCATATTCATCTGTATAAAAGAATTTGGATCCCTTCTAAGTTAACTTAGTGAGTATATTTGATAGCAATGAAATATTATCCACAAATAATATATAATATCTATCCAAACTAATAAAACTATAAATCTCAGTCATAGTAGTTGTTCTAGGAGAATGTACAATAACTTTTGTCTTTAAAGGGTCTAATGATACACCCTCACTTGAGTTTAAATGACCCGTGAATGAAACTTTCCAAATCTAAAATTCCCACTTGGTAAATTTTTTATACTGATTATCCTTCCTCAGTATTTTCATCACAACCCACAAGTGATATTCATTATTTTAATTAATATTTTAAAATAAAATAATATTTTTTATAAAGACTGCCACCAACTAGTCAAGGTAATTTATAAGGACTCTATTCATTAAATCCATGAAGATAGTGGATCCATTAGTATAACCAAAAGGAAAAACAATAAATTCTTAGTGTCTATAATTTATATGGAATATTTTATTAGGTAGATCATCCATCATGGATCTCAATTGATGATATCTAAAATAAAGATCAATCTTTTAAAAGTATTTATCTCTACATAGTTAATCATGAAAGTCATCAATATGGGGTAGAGGATATTTTTTCTTGATAGTGATATTGTTAGGTTATCAATAATCAATACAGAGTCTCATTTATCTATCTTTTTTTCGTAAAAAACAAAACCGGTGCACCCCAAGGTGATGCACTTGTCATAATGAACCCCTTATCAAGATTATCCTAGAGTTTCTTCTTTAAATTATTTTACTCAACTAGTTTTATTCTATATGAATTATTGAAAATAGGTGTAGTACCAGGTATGAATTCTACTCAAAACTCAACATCACTGTTGAATGGAATACCAAGAAAATAATCTCAAAATAAATCAATAAACATAATAACCATAGGGATATATTTTATTTTATGTTTCTCCTTAACCATATAAGATAAATTACCATTTTGAATATGAATCAAACCCATATTATGGATTAATTTATATCAAAAGTTTATTTTTTTCATCACACTGATAGGCGATAAAAGGTTGAATTAGAATATCAAACGTAACTTCCTTTGTAAATTGTTTTGGATTTATGTAAATAAAGTAAATCCATTCCTAGAATAACATCAAATTAAACTAGAAGAATAATGAAAATGAAATTAGGAAACACATTCCCATGAACTTAAACAAGAGAAGAACCATAGACATGGGATGTGATCATCTTACAGTTGGGGATTTTACTTCTAACACAACAAATAATGTTTGTGGTGGTAATGGGATATCCTTGGAAAATTATTTATATATAAAAGAGTGGGTGGATACAGAATAAAATAAGACATTATAATTTCTAGAGTGGATGGTAAGTGTACCTTTCACCACATCATTATCGTACCCCTTATCATAAATAGAGATCATATGATATTTCCCTTTGACTCTGGGATTAATAGGTTGATGACATTGCTTGTCTTCATTAACCTTCGTATTCTGTATCCGATTATAAAAATTCCCAAACGCATTTCATTTAAAACACTGGAGTGTGGGTGGTGCATTCTATGGATATTTCTCTCTCTTCACATCATTATCTAAATTTTTCCCACAACTTCAACATTAAATTGTCCATTGACCATCATTTCCACACTTGGAATATTTTATAGTTCCTTTAAGATAATTTTCCCCATGTTTCCTTTCACATTTTGAGAATAAAGTAAATTTAATCTTATTTTCTCCATGTTTTTTATAATTTTATTTAAATTAAATTTTTATTTTCTTGTCAAAACCATGAGATTCGTGGGTAACTTTAATCTCCATCTCCACCTTCATAGTTCATCAAACTATTTCTTTATAGTTACTGAATCCTTTTATAGATAATTCCATTTTTAGAATTGGTTTTATGTCATTGAATAATCTATCAACCTTAATTTAATATTATATGATAATTCTAGAAGTATACCTTGAAAGTGTTGTGAAAATATTCTCCTAAGTACCAATAGATTCATATTTTTTTGACTTAGCGCAAGGAATTGTTTGTCTATTTTCATATGAAAAATACAAGGAAAGTAATTATTGAAAAATAAGATTTAAATTCATCCCAATCTATTGATTCAGTTTCATCATGTCCCCTGATGTTTTTGATAAGAGTCCACCATTTATCTTCTTTACCTTCCAAATGATACATATTTAAAATGATATTTCATTTTATAAACCTTGGATAATGGAATATATATTTTAAGTAGTATCGATCCATTTTTCATTGACTAGTGGATTAGTAAACCCACTAATAGATGTTTTATGTTTCCTCATGAAGGACTCAATAGAACATTGTTTCCTTCTTTTTTCTCATTTTTATTCTCAACATGATTCAAATCTTGCGAAGTTTTTGTGATAATAGAATCCATATTTTTTATTCCAACTCTCATAACATTTGGTTTCCCATGAGAAAAATCATTTAATTTTATATCGCATTAATCATTAACATGATTCCTTCAGGTTCCAACCAAAGACTAAAACCAAGAAGAGTATTGTGAGAAACAATAATCATGATCAAAAACCACATAATCATGAAAAATCATTTATTGAATTTATAAATCATGAAATATTATTCAATGAAACCTTTGGTTTAACCTAGTCAATTAAAGATAATAACTTTAGGATTTTGTACTATAAATAGACTTATCCTTAGGGTAATTACAAATGTTTTCTCGTCTGAGTTTCCAAAGGATAACTAAAACTTTATCTAAAACCAATTATCGCAACCCATAATTTTCATACATATATATTACACCTTAATAGATGAATATTCATTAAAAAACATTTTGATCCACCCCAGAATCATATAGGCCTAGTGCCTTTGGAAACTTGGAAGCATGAACAACTTGTTTATAAAATATCTACATCATCTTCTAACTTATTTCCTTAAATATATCACCCTTCATAGAATTATCATACTTAATAACTTTCCTCATTATCTAGGGAATGGAAATATAAGAAAATACTGAGCTCATATTCTTAGTAATGGTAAAAAAGGGGTATATTAATGAATACATAAGCATAAAATGAGTATAAGGGCCTAAGAACCTGAACATACCATTTGAGAATAATAATTTTCATATCATATAGCATAATATTGAGTTATGGAATAAATATCAGTATTTTATAAGACATAAATCAAAAAGTAATTGAAGAACATGATCCATGAGAGAATACTATTGGCATGAAACAAGGAATTATGGAATACATATAATATTATAATAGCATTTACTAAATAATCAAGTATCTTTTACAATACTATCATAGTGAAAAGGTCTACCCCCAAACCAATATAGTCATCATGGTTCACTCCCAACACTATCATAGTGGACAAATTCCCATACGGAACTTGGTCCTCAATCCAGTCCTATTTTTCTAATCATATATCAATCTTTTCTAAATTGATTTGAAGAGGATATAAGTATCACACATAAAATAATAAAAATCATACATATGTGTTCCATAAGATCATAAATCATTCATCATATAATAACCTATGAAAAGGAATGGGCTTCATAAATATTTCATTATAATAAAATACATTTAGAATAAATGGGTTTCATAAACATTTCATCAAAACATTTCCCATGGAAAATAAAATTATTTCATAAACATTTTATCTCTTCATCTTAAACATAAAATTTAAATAGAATGAATAATGAGGGTATCCTTGGATTATATCCTCAGTATAGAATAAGTAACATCAAATAATGTCATCTTATATGGAAAATAATTTTAAAAGATCAGCTGGAATAATTTTTTAGCAAAATAAACTTTCCATTTCAAAATCAATTATTTTTAAAAAGATACACAATTATAAAAGAAAAAAAATTCTATGAAAATAACCTTCAAAACATGCAATGAAGCACTCACAGAAAAATTTATTCATGATGGTGGTAAAATCCATTCAATATGTATAAGTGAAAAACATTTCTTCTATATTATTGTCTAAAAAATCACAAAGTACCCTATTTGTAAAGACAAAAATATTCCTTTCATACTATTTTGTGAAAAGTAAAACATGGGTAAAAATTTATCAAATTTGGGTGAGGTTTAATTTTTAGGGTACTGTAGTAGTACTATAGTTGTCACTATAGCATGTAATGTTTGTTACTATAGCATCTGACACTATTCATCCAATTTGGGTCTTCGGGCCATTGGTTTGAGATTACGGGTCTCAGGTCCTTTGTGCCACCAAAGGGATTTAGGCCACATGGCCTTTGGGCTATAGGGCCTTCAGACCACTAATGGAATTTGGGCCGTGGGGCTTTTAGGCCACAAAAAATATCAAAATAATCGTAGACCACATTGGAGCAAGCCCAGACATGGATTCAAAGAAAAAAAACAACCACCATAATAGATCTAATCATATTGGAAGAATGGGAGGGTATGGAATCTTCCATCGATAATAGGCATTGTACAACTCTATAGGGTGAAATGCTAGCTGATTAGACATCTATGGTGGGAAGCTAAGAACCTTCAAGATTCAGATGCTGGGGAGGGACTGTTTCATGTGTATTTGGTCTTGGGAATTTTAGGTCATGTATTGAGTCATGTATGGGCCTTGTGACTTGAGAATATGAGTCATTTTAGGGTTCCCGTTCATCCCTTAAATGAGGTATTATCCGAAAAATCAAATAAAATAAAGCTCTTCGGGCCATTTTGGAATGAAGTAAAACCCTTACCTCGAGTTCTCCATGATTTGAATGTACTATAAAATCCTATATAATAAATTTAAATTTATTATAATTATATAAAAAAATCATGTTAATACTTATAATATCATATATGATTCCTTTATAATATTTCAATACCCCTTTTAAACATAATCTCTTATTAAAATTTTTATTTCTTGGTGTTAACTGTTTTGTGTATCATAAGTATTTCTGTTCAGTAGCTCTGATCATTATACATTTATCTTTGTTCCATAATATCAAGAATATTAATCATAATTAAATTTAATATATATTTATTTTATAAATATTTAGAGTAATCCATAAATTTCAAAAAAAAGAAAAATGAATTACACTGTTCATGGAGATGGTATGCCATATGTACTTATGTACGTTGTTTTCATTTTTTGAATGATTGAAGGAAAGAAAGGTAAATATTAATTAACTATTCTAAGATAATTATTATATAATATATATCATATATATTTACAAAATTCTACCTCATTATCATCCTAGTAAAATATAAATGAAAAATGAATCACATCACTTCATGGAGGTGATATCCCACATGTATGCACGAAAGATGTTATCATTTCCCAAAGGATTTGATGGTAAGTAGGTAGATGTGATGTTATGATTGTAGGAGTATAATTATGTCATACATATCATATATAAACATTATATAAATCATAATTCCTATTCATAAAATATGGCGATGAAAAATAAATTACATCTTTTAGTGGAGACAGTAAGTCATACGTACACATGAGCGATACTTTCACTTCTCATTTCATGGAAAAGAGGGTGTATAATGATTTTTGAAAATTTATAATTAAATTTTATAATATTTACATTATTTAATTTTTTATTTCATGGTACATACCATATATTTAGGTGAGGTAAAGAATATCACAAAACAAAGAGATCGATTAAGGTGGTTACCTCTTCTTGGAAATGCCTCCTTTAGGTATCCTCTAAAGGGAAACAAGGCTGATATTTTGGGAAGAAAAGAACCTATATAATTTTGATAATAAAGTTTATAAGATAAATTTTCATAGTTTTTTTAAGATATAATGTTAAAATAGGTGTAATGAAGTGAGGGAAGATGTTCCCTTTTATAAGTGAGGGGTACTTATGGATTTTCTCAAAAGATTAAATTATAATAAATATATTCTCAAGACATATATTTCCAAATTTCCATTTATTTGAATATAATATAATATAGGGTTGTAATACCATAAAAAAATAAAATTTAGTCATGTTTTTGTGTCATTTTAAACCTTATCATTTCGATTAACCCTTAGTTAACCAATTTTAATTTTAACTACATTAATACATTTTTCAACATTAAAGGGTAGTAATTTTTACATATAAGGTTAAAATTGGCCAATAAATGTCCAATTACGATATTTGTGACCATATAATATCTAAATTGTTATATATGAAGTTTTTATGATTTTTAATTAATTTGAAAAAATATTATTTTGATTAAATATCATTATTTTCTAATTAGACACTTTTCATTTAATTTAACTATAAATACCCCAAGACAAAGGGGGAATTAAAATATAATACTCTAACACATCATAATATTTTCCCTATATATATAAAAATCGTGGGCCAAATTAACTAATTCCAAAAATATCACTTTAAATATTTTTTAAAATAATTTGTTTTATTTTTTATTAAATAGAGAAATATTGCATCAATGTTTCATAAGAAATTAAGGTCATTATAAAATTACTAAAAAAATTTAAAAAAATTATATCATAAAAATAATTTTATAACTCTAAAAATAAACACTAATATTCATTCATAACTTACTTTTTCTCATATCTGGACACATTATACTTATTAAAAACCAAGAGAGTGACATTTTGAAACTTTCATGATTTAAATAATATATAATTCCATTTTATATAAAGGTTTCCATTAAATAACTAAATTTATAACAATAAGGTGTCATGTGTAGAATTTAATTCATCCCATAAAAATTAGGATGAAAAATTATGGCCTTATCACTTATTTTTAATTCAAATTAACCTAATTTTCCCTTTACTAATGTGACAAATTTTACCACGTTTATTATTCATATTGACCAAAACATAAAGGGGCATATTTACCAAATTTTCAACTCCTAATTATAAATGTTTTTATATATTTAAATACCACTAAATGGTGTTAATTATTTTTAAATTAAGTGTGAAAAATGTGAAAATATCTATTTTTTAGAAAAATATATTTTAAGCATAAAATTACATTTATTCTTATCCTATGCCAAAAGATATATTTTTGGAATGTTTAAAACATTTAATCAATTAAATAATATATAAATTCATTAAAATCATTAACCAATAGTGATTAATTTAATTTATTAATAAAAATATGGTGCACTCATAAAAAAATTTAGAAAAACATCAATGTATTTTAAAGTTATTTTTGTTTTTAAATATAGTAAATTGATAAATAAGGAATTAATATTATAATTGTGTAGAGCATATAATTTTCATAATTTAGTTATTAATATTCATACCCACCAATCCAATGATTATGTGATATTGGAAACATACTGTTATGAGGTTCTTTTAAACTCGATGTTAGGTGTAACACAAGCTATCAATAAAATAAAATTATTTAAAGAGGGATATTTCATAAAAATCTGAGGTTGTTATATTTAAGACTTCAGTGTTATAATTATATTGTTTTACCCTACACATATCTTCGTATATTGGTCAAGGGAAAGTTAGTACTAAGTGTAAGACCTAATTTTTTCCTCTAATTGGTTAACAAACTACCAGTTTTCCACCAGACATACTTCACATAAAGGATTAGGTGGGATTTTTCCATCACAATGAGGTGTGTTTTCTCTAATTAAATGACTTACAGTCTGGACTTCATCACATTTTGGTAGTTGGTCCCTGATTTTTATACACAAATACTATTAGATGTTTCACATGTTAGGAATCCAAGGGTAAATTGCATAATTCATTCAATTTTTTGGTGAGTTACTGATTGAGGGGAGTTTGATCTAGTGCTTATTGTATCATTTCACATGATTTCCTTATTGTGGCATCATTCCTTGATTATATTTGATGTATTCCTAGTGATTTTGATGCATATATTTTATGCATATATTTTGTGGTATATTAATACAATGATTTCTATAATATAATTTATATTCTTTGCAATATTTAGATTGTTTAACTTATTTTGTGATTTATTGCAAGATATAACCAAAATTTGGAAAAGGAACAAAAATAGGTAATTTTCATGATAAAAATTACACTTTTTTCCTTGAAATGGTTTGGCTTAATGTCGAAATATTAAATTAATAATCCAAAATCCCATGGATCTTGAGCATTCAGCAGAATATAAAAGATGTGGTTTTCACATAATGAACTCAATTCATGTCATGTGTTTCATTCATGGGGTTGAGATATAGATACATAAAAGTTTGTGTAACCCTCTCACACTATGTAAATTTAGTTAATTCATGATGTGTAACCCATTCATGTCATGTGTTTATTAGGACATGAGAGAAGATCGATGTTTCATCTTAAACAATGTGATCCAATATCATTTCATGAACCCACTTAAAATTAGATATGTAAGAGGATGATTATTTTTTATGTAGATGCCTATTTATTCATCCTTTAGTCCATAAAATAGGGGACAAGATAGATTGGGTAGATACCAAGGATACCATCCAGAGACATGCAAAATACTACAAAGCCCTACTGTTATTGTTGTTCTTTGATTCCATTATTATTTGGGTAACCATACTACTCATATCCATCATGTTTATCTTGTGTGATAATTTATTTCTATGTCGGGTAATGTGATTGTAGAGGGAATTAATATTAGGTATTATTCCTATTTTCTTTTCTAGTTTTTTTGTTTCAACTATTTTTCTCAATTCCAATTGTTCTTCTTTTCATATTGAATAACCATTATTTGCAATCTGAGGAGATTTTTTTGCATCAATTAATTTTTTGGGTTTATATATGACCATTACCCATCCCAATGTGGTTTTGTTTAAATAAGGTTTTGGGTAACCAAGTTCTGTGATCGAAACTTATATGTGACTATTCCAACTTTGTGATTACAATATTAGTATAGGGTACATAGACCAAGGATCCCTAAAGACCCTATTCATACACCAAATCATGAATGAAAGAAAATTTAATTGAATTCCTAGCACACCAACCTATACATCATAGAACCTAACATTCCCCGTCATTGAAATTTAAGCCCAAATATTTTATCTCTCTCATTTATTTTTGTTCAAACAAACAGTAAATTACATTTTCAATTCCTATAATTAATTTAGATCATAAAGACTGTCCTTGTAGGTTTGACACTTGGACTTCTAAAGTACCACACCTTTATAGTCAGGCTATATGAGTTATATAAATTATTTTATTTTATATCCCTTAGGATATTAACGACTCCCAATGGGTTGTCAAAATTTTAGCATCATTTCTAATGATGATTTCTATTATGCTGATGTTAATTATGAAATGTTATTGTTGTTTTTAGTTTAGTTTACTATTTTATTATTATTATTTTCATGCTATATTTTCAGGTAATAGTCTATTTCACAACTAATAAACTCATGTAACTTAAAAAATAGATGATCTCACATATGATACAAAAATATAGAGGACCTTGCACTAATATAGAAAGGAATAGGTGGAATATGAATGACAAGGAATGTCTAGATAAGTTTCAGGAGCACCACTAGATATGTGAATATTTATAAATTATGGAAGATGCTCAGAGATGGGTATTCTTCCCATTATTCTAGTTCCACTATTAATTGCACCACATTTTTAGATTAATCCATCCATTATCTAGATGATTTACAACTCTATCTAATTTTTTGGACTGACACACAAGGATTTGAACAAGCATATAGTGAGTTTTATTAAACTCAATGATACCTTTCAATTTAATAATGTTTCAACTGATGTGTTTAGGACAATATTATTTATATTTTCATTAATATAAAATTCTTGGGAATGGATCCATATCCTTTGTTCTCATTCAATCACTACATGGGATGAGTTAGTGAGAAACTTTTTGACCCAATTCTTTCCACTATATAAATAAATGAATATTATGGTAGAAATTTTATATTTTAATCATTTTGATATTGATTCTTTGTGTAATTATTAGGAAATTTTTAAATAATTAACTCGGAAATTACCCATAATTGTATTCAAAAATTGTTATTAATTCAAACATTTTACAAAGGCCACTTAAAGGAAAATAGTTTGATCATTGATGTCTCTTTTAGAAGATCTCTGACAAGAATTCACCAATGAAAATATACAAACTTGTGGAAGATATAGTCATTAATATCTTCTAGTGGTACACTTAAACCACCCAAAGGTGGGGGATGAACATAGTCGATAATAGTTGGATGAATACTCAAATTGAGTCCATGACATAGAAGATGGATGTGATGATGAATATGTATAGTCCCCATGTTATGTATACTGAAGATTAAAATTATACTGATCATAATAGACAAAATAAATTTCATGATTAAAGGAAGAAACAACAAAAATTCCAAGGGTATCAACAAAGGACACATGGATTTCAGCAACAAGCACTCCGTGTCCCCTCACTTTAAAGATAAATCTATACCTTACATGCACTACAGACCACATTCATGTAGTCAAGGAGATAATATAACAATCAATGAATAAAAGGGATGAATTGTGGAATATAGAGATTCAATTTGGTCAAAAAATTTATTAGCTTAGTGAGATGTTGGGGGAGTTTGACCCAGAACCCCAAAATTGCACCCATGTGCATATGTGAAAATAATAACTCTAAGAAGTGTTAAAGTCATTGAGGAGAACCCTAAACCATGTAGGTGATATATATAATAGCACGATGATAAGTAATTTTAAGGGATATAAAATAGGGATAAGGATAAATTTAAAGAAGAATAAAAATTAGAAGCACCTCTACCATGAAAACCCCATCTACCTTTTTAAGAGAGGATGAGATAGGAAAATCATGATGTGAAAATTAGTAAATTTATTAAACAATTTTAAAAAATAAAATTAATTTTCCTTTTTTATAATAACTTATACATATGTGACCATACTAAAATTTTATAAAATAAATGGTAATGAAAAAAATAAAACTAGAAGAGATCAGAACAATAACACTCTTTATAGAATACTCTCTCATGGTCTCAAAGAACATACTCAAGAAGAGACAAGATATAGGTAGTTTTTAAATCAAAATATTTATTGGTTATATTAAATTTGGATCATATTAATGTTATTTAGGTGTTATTTTTAATATTATTTCATTCACCACTTACAAAATCCAGGTACTAGAGGGCCTAAATTCCATAAGAGTTTCAATTCAACTAGAATATTCAAAGGTGAAATTCCCAAGAGGATTGATTGAAGAAATTATAATCAATGTTTAAAATTTTATCTTCAACATGAACTTGATATTTCATTGTATTTAATAGGCGATCACACCTCTTATTCTTGTGAGACCATTTTTAGAAATTGGAAGTTCACTGATCGATATGAAAAGTGGTGGGTTTTGTTTGAGAGTGGGTTGTGAACATATGAGTTTCAATATCCATCAAGAAGTTAATATCTATGATCTGATAGGGGATAATGATTTTATATAGGGTAAGATATTATAATTTAAAGATATTTTTGAAGTTAAAAAAATATCAGAGTTATATTTTATTATACAAGAGGATAATCAAAATAAAAGTATTATAAAGAAGAAAGAGAAACTGAGAAGTCAGACCATTGACACTGGAAAAGAGTCCATCTCTACCTATTTTGAGAAGGTCCAATAGGTATGGATGGAACATGACCAGCCATTTAGTTTTTCTTAATTAAGGAAGAAATAGTAAATCTTTCTGATGGAAATAAAATAGGTGATTCCATAAGGAATAGTTGTACTATTTATAGGGAAAGGATAGACCAACCTACGTGGAAAGGACACAGCTGAGGCCATTCATAGACCCTATCCAGGTAAAAAAATTTCTATAATCCATCATCTAAGATGATGAAGAAAGAGTTGAGATTGATCCAGTGAAGTTAAAAAAAAATATTTTGGGAGGAAACCTGAGTATTTAGGATTTCGTCTTTAGTTATTTTCTATTTTTAAGAACATTCACTCCCCAATATGTCTTTTAGTATTTTATTTATTATGTAATGTACATTAACTTGTTCATATTTATTTTTTTAGGACCATGAAGTCCCTAGAATGAATCAAGCATTAGGATGCATAATAAGAAGATGAATGACTATTACACATTATTAAATCTATACTTATCATGAATATAGTTGAGACGAAACCTATGTATAAATTTTCATGTAATCTTTGAAACGTGATTAGTCATTTAAATTCTGAATTTTTCTATTGTATTCCTCCAATTTAATTTGTTTAAAATATTTTAACTAACAATTTCATTCATTTACTTGATTATTTATTAAATTTACTGAACTAGGAAACATAATCTTCCTAGGATAATTACCATAACATTAATTTAAATTTCATTATCAATAAATCTGATTGATAAAAAAAATGAGAGAAAATTTTAGTAGAGAAAATCATGAATTTTGGATTTATAAAATCAATATTTAGGGATCATTATAGTATTTACAAATTAATTTTTTCTGAGATTTATCCTTCATTGAATTTTTTATATTTTTAACAATAAATAATATTATTGATGTTAATTTTATTTAGTGATTGTTTCAAACCTTCATTCTAATTCCAAAGAAATATTTTGATCCAAATATTTACAATTCTTTCTATATTATATTTATTTACTGAAACTCAGGGATTTTATTATTATAGAACCTGCTTAACATCTTTTCAATGATATAATTACACAAAAATCACATTTAAAATTATTAAGGAATCTGTTGTCTTACATTTTATCCTTGTACCCACATAAAATTAATCCTTTTTAATCCCATAGAAACCATGAAATACTTATTATTAAATAAACTTAGTTACAAGCCTATTATATCCATTCCTACCCTGCTTTAGTATTTTGCAAGATTATAAAATTCAAGTGTGTAGGAATGGGATGAGGTGAAATAAAAATTTATTTTTATAATGAATAAGTATGGTGGGATTTTCATGGGATTTCTTGAAGGCACATTAATTGTATTTATAGCTCATCCACTTTCAAAGAAAAGAAAAAAAATGACAAAATGGTTTAACTCTTGGGAAATTCAAAATTCATCATTTCTTGAATAGTGATCATGTTATAATATTACCAATAGTATCATTAGTATATCACTTTGGGTTGGGTGTTGGTTATGAGATTTTTCCCAAGAATGAATTTCAAAAGAATGTAAAGTAAAAAAAGTTATTGAAAATAAAGATGCAAGAGGTTGCATTATTTGTTGTTTTTTATTAATACATAAACCTAATTTGAGATAATGGAGGTATATGATAATTTAAGGATGCTATTTTTTATTATCATGAAAAATATTTTAGAGGTAACCTATTTTTTATATTTAATTGTTTTACATGATTTACCTACCTTCTATAAGCCTCAAATTCATTTGATCCTAAAATGGTAAATCCCTCATTGTTATTTGTGATATTGTCTCTACATGGTGGAGATATTAGATTAATTGAAAGATCACGGTAAGGATAATGATTTGAGGTATGTGTTGAACACGATTTACATTTGTACCTAGATGGTGAGAGAAAAAAATTCAATTTTTGGTAAATTGAAATTGTAATTTATATTAATAATGAATTGAAAAATGAAAATGTATTAATGAAAAATATTGGCTATTTAAAAAGTGAAAAAGTAAAATACATAATTGATTTTTTCATTGAAAATGATGCATTGATGAATTCTTCTATGTGATGATTGAATATTTAATTTCTCATTTGATAAATTTATTTTATTGATATGGAATTTCAATCATGGTAAGGTGAATGCACTTTGTAGTTTATTGAGGTTATATCCTTGAGGACAAGTATGAATTAAAGTGTGGGGGTATTTGATACATGTATTTCATGCATATATTTTTAAATATTTTAATACACTGACTTCTATTATATAATTAATATTATTTCTAATATTTGGATTGTTTATCTTTTTTTGATTTAGGGAAGGATAAAACCAATATTTGGGAAAGAATAAAAATTGGTTATTATAATGAGAACAAAAGATGCATCATGCCATGACGCGAAGGGAGATAGTGCAGCATGAAATTGGAAAATTGAAGCTACAATCCAAAATCCAAAGAAGATTGGGTAGGCTATAGAACCTGAATGAATAATTTTTTAACACTGTGAACTCTATTAACATTGTGAGTTTCATTCATGGGGTAAAGAAAAATACCCATTGAAGTTTGTGTCACCCTAACACATTGTGTAAATTGAATTCATTCATGATATGTAACCCATTCACTCTATGATTTTATTGGGATAAGAGAGAATGTTAATGCCACATCTAACACAATATGAACCCATATCACTTTATGAACCCACTAGAAATTTTATACATGGGTGGATGATTATTTTTTATGTAGATGCTTATTTATTCACCATTTTGGATGCACAATAGGGGATTAATGTGATGGGTTATATTCTAAGTATTTCTTCCAAATATGTGTGTGAAACTGTAGATCCCTTCTACAATTATCGTTATTCGATGCCATTCTTATCTAGGTAACCATGCTTGTTAACTTCACCATATTTATCATGATTAATTAGTTATTTCTATTTTAGGTGATGTGATTATATGGGGAAGTGCTGTTAAGGGTTATTTATATTCTGTTTTCATATTTTAATTGTTGAAATTCTTTTTCTAAATTCAAATTCTACTTATTTTAATATTGCATGACCATTATTTGTGATCTAAGAAAATCTTATTTTTTTAATCAATTAATTCCCCTATTTTTCATATGACTATTACATATCCCAATGTAGTTATGTTTAAATAAGTTTTTGGGTATCCTAGTAATTTGATAAAACCTAGTAGAGGACCATTCCAATAGTGCAATTATTTGATTAGTGTATGATACCTAGAATAAGGATCCCTAAAGACCCAATTCCGACACAAAATCATGAATGGAAATTTTTTTAATTGAATATCAAGAACACCAACCTGAAAATAACTTAACATGAAAAGCCCAATCACTCAACTTCAAACCCAAATCTATTTTCTAACTTCTTTTTCTCCCTCCAAACAAACAATCAATTATGTTTTCAATTCCTTGAATTAATTTAGATCATATGGACCATCCTTGTGTGTTTGAAACTTGGACTTTCTAAGTACCACAATTTTATATTTAGGTTGGCTATGTTTTATAAATTATTATATTTTTTAAACCTTGTAGGAAATTAAAATTGTCATTTGGTATATCAAGAAGTATGGTTCCTTCCCTCTTGTGGTTAACCCATGTGCATGTTGGGTCATTTCATTGGAAAATTATTTTTAAATGGTGTTCGGAAAACCATTTTGAAATTAATGTCTCTAGTGTGAATTTTTAAAATGGATTTTAAAATGGGTGTTAGGGATTAAATATGTGTTTTTATGGATAAATGTTTTAGAGTGTTCATTTTTATTTTAGTTAAAATTAATGTTTTTTTTATGAAATGTAATTGAGTGTATGGTTTTGAAGTAGCTTATTCTATTAGATTTATTTTCAAAATGCATGTGTTCAGTTTTGAAAAAAAAAGAGAATTGTTTTGAAATTGGATTATGGAATTAATTTTGTATTCTTATAAGCTATATATGAAAATATTACTTTCAATATTTATTTAAAAACATAAATTTATGAATTTACATATAAAACATATTATATAGATTCATAGGGATTTGGTGAAATACTAGGAGTTTATCTCAAGATTATATATATGAGGTGTCAAGTTCTTAGTGGTACATGTCTTCTGTTTTGATCATCATTGATGAAATGGGGTGATTTGGGTGGTGGTAAGTAATTAGTTTTTCTGTGGAGGTAGTTTGGGTGTAGATCAGGTTTTTTTTAGTTTTTTTATTTTTAGTTAGTATTATAGTGGATTATTTGTTATATTCTTTCTATTTATGGATGTTTTTATGTAAAATAAAATGATTTGGATCATTGCCTTTGGTTATGAAATATTTTCATGTTTATTGATTTTTTATCTTGTATTTATTTATTCCATTGTATGTACCTCTGATTTAAGAGAAATAATTCCAAAAGGGATTCTTGTGATTTCCCAAAGACCTATTTCCATCATGTGAGGATCAGGAACGCCCTTCAGGACTTGTGATGAGAATGGTTGAGTGTTGGGTTTTCTGGTATCTTGATCCAATTCGTTATAGGGTTTAATTATTTGGTATGGATTCTTATTTCCCATGGGCTTAATATTTAGGGAAGTGTGAATACCTAGAGCTATATTTAATTTGGATTGTGTGGAATCATGAGCCTTTAAATAACCATCCTTGGGAATTATAATGTAAGATCCCATATTTTTTTATATATGTCCCTCTTTTAGTTTTTCATCAAATCTATTTTTTTGTTTTTCCTTGTCTTTAAACCTTGTTGGTTGAGTCTCATTTAGAGAATGGGATATTTTTAATGGATAAATAGTCTAAATTTCAAGAATTTATGTTTGTTTGAATTAATGGATTCTGAGTATGAATGTGTCAAATAGGTTAATGAGAGTTTTATGTTAGTTTGGAAGGATTCAAAGGTAGTTCATGTACTTTTTTAGAAGGTTATATTAAATCATTCTATAGGGAATTTACATGTTGTGTAAATGTGTTACATGAATCTGTAAATGGTTCATGGTTGGAACCTGATTACATATCAGGAATCTACACTACATGAAGTGTAATGTTTGAGCACGGTTAAAATCACCCAAGGCGATGAAAATTTTTCTGTAACTCAAAAATGGATAATACATGACGTGAAAGGAAGTTACAAAACATGTACTTCTTAGGAAAAGTGATTATAAGCCTACCTTTCACTTATATTTTTCATTCCACTGCATGAAACACTCCTCTATTGAGCCCTATGTGATTTCTATAAAATTTTGGGATTCCTTCCTCTATTCTGAAAGTCTCATTCAAGAAATCAATCTCACGTGAGTGGTTTTTTTAGTTTTTAACTTCTATTCATGCATTCTCTATTGTAGAAATAAAATATCTTGGATTTACTTGTTTTGGGTTTTGATCTGGGTATTTTTTATCTAGTTTCCTTCTTTCATTCTTTTGAACCTTTTTCTAATTACCTACTAGAAGTGTTGTTTGATCACCATAAAAAGGTTGGTAGTCTAAAACCTTACCCTGTGGTCTATTTAATTGTCAATTATGTGAAATAATGATAATAGGATTGACACAACATTCACATTAATTCATTAAATTTTGAGTGATGGAAAATCGTGGATCATATTATTCCTTGAACCCTTTTTATTTAATTGTGTTTTGATATTTCTTGTGGCTACCCACTAGGTTAGAAAACCATTGAATAATATTGAATTGGCTAATGAATTAAAGTTTGTTTATCATGGAATGATAATTTAGTTGATTTTTTGATATAGAATCAATTTTTTAATGGATTATGATTTATTGAAATGGATAAAGATAATTTGATAAATAAATGAATGTGAAATTTAAATACAAATGGTAATTTTCATAATTAATCCTTGAAGATTATGATATGATATTATGATATCCTTATTGTTATGGCATGTGATGTGATTCATGTTGTAATGATTATAAAGTGGTATTGGCCTAGTTTGATACTGAAATTCTTATAAAGAGGGTTATTCCTAGATGATGAAATGCTTACATATCTGGATTGGCCCATTTTGATTCTAAAATTCTTATATAGAGGGCTATCCTCAGATACTAAAATGAATATATAGTGGGACTGACCTAGTTTGATTCTGAAATGGTTATATAGTGGTCTTGGCCCAGTTTGATAATGAAATTATTATATAAAGGGTTATTCCTAGATTCTTAAAATCATATATAGATTTATTTTCATAGTTATTTGATTATGCTATGGTTATTTGGTTATAGTTGGAATGGTTATACTAAAAGATCAGAGATATTCCAACATGGTGTTGAAGTAGGCTGATTATTATATTATATAATTTTTATTAATTAATAAACTTATATATCTCTTTATTTTATCCAATTATTATCAAATTAGTTTTTTGAGACATAGTGGTTTCTAACTACTAAGTTTTACTCACACCCTATTCAGACCTTTGTTTGATACTTGAGCAGATTATACGGATGCAATTTTGGAAAAGGGAAATGTAAAATTTTACAAATTATTTCTTAATGGGTGAGATAGAGTTTGGAGATGAAACAGACATGGGGTTCTAAACCAGGATATTTTGATTTTATTTGTGCCATCTAGTTATTTTATTTGTTCTGCTTCTAGTTTGACATTTAGATACATTTCATCATTCCATTACATGGTTCACTATTATTTGATTTATTTGTTCCTCCTTTTACTTCTCATGGTGTATATTCTCCCTATTGTACTCATCATACCCATACTGCTTATTGGTAGCCTCTGGTATATGGGGAGGTGCACTTGACATCCCATAACCAACCAGATTTTTCCACATGAGAGAGTGTCGAATCAGGGGATGTTACAAAGTGGTATTAAAGGATTAGATTGTCTTTATTTTCTATTTCTTTACTATTTGGGAATGTTAAAAATGAGACTAGTATGTGTTGGGACTTGGTAATGATCTTGTGCTTAGGAGTATCTAACCCATGTAAAGGGGAAATCCAAGTTCCCATGGATGGGATTACTGTTCGTGATGTTTTCTTGTGATGGTCAATGTTATTTCAACTAGGGTGATCACATGTTGTGTGATGTTATTTTTTCTTGAGATTTGTACTTATGGCCCGATATGGCATGAGATGAGTATGTATGCATCATGATATGCACATAGAAATAAATAAATATATATATATACATGCATTGTTCATGATTGGGACATACAAGTATCATGTGAGATATTTTTCTATATGAACTGTGAAATGAGATACCTATTATATCTGATAAAGGAAATGAAAAATGGTTATCTCATGAAAAAAAAAGTTTTAATCCCTGTTTATAGAGACTATAGGACAGTGGTTCTAAATTTTTTTACCTATTGAGGTTGACCTTATTGTTATCTAGTTCTCTAAGGTGTGTGTTTTGTCTTATAAAGAAATTTCATCCTCATAATCTTCAAATTAAGCATTATGAGATAAATAATCAGTATGATCCTAATATAGTTTATCTGAGTCTTTCTATATATCATGATAATCAGATGGATGTTTATCTTCATGATAGTTTTAAGGAGTGTTCTCTTGAAATTGGTGGCTGTAGTTTTCTTTGAGAACTTTTTATGTTAAAAATGATAGGATTTGATTTGACTCTTGGTATGGATTATCTAGATCTATACCAATATCATAATAATTTCTATCAGAGGAGATTTACATTTCAACATATATAAAGGGACAGCTATACTCACCATAGTGAGTGGAATCTTCAGGCTGGTCATATAGTACCAATTTAGTGTAGATTGAATTTTCTCATAGATTAGATAACAAGACTTACTCTACATAATGGAGGAATGTAGTAGGATACGTTTTTTTCCATTGGTGGACCATTTTTAAGAAATACTTCATGAAGTGTTATTTGTATTAACACCTAAGTTGGAGATTGATTTTATGAAAAATTTAGTTCTAGGAGCTGAACTAGTTTCTATTCTACCATATAGGATGACACCAGTAGAGCATTGTGATTTAAAAGTATAGTTAGAAGATGTAGAAACCAAGGGTTTCATAGATCCTAGTACATCTTTATAGGGTTCTATGGTCCTTTTCACAAACAAGGCTAATGGTTCTTTGTACTTGTGTGTGGATTATCAAAGGTTGTACCTGATAAAGATTAAGAACCAGTATCCCCTTCCACGCATTGAATATCTATTTAATCTGTAGAGAGGTGCCTATATTTTTTCTAAGATTGACTTAAGGTTAGGGTACCACCAGGTGAGGTTGAGACTATTATACTTTCCCTAAACTACTTTTAGGATATTTATGGCTTATATTATTTTTTATTGATGTCATTCAATCTGGAAAACACACCAGCGATATTCATGGAGGTGATGAGTCAGATATTTCATCCTTTTTAGATCATTTTGAGGTGTTTTTGTTGATGATATATTAGTTTTGTACTAGTCAGAATATGATCATTCCCATCATATTGAAATCATCTTGGATACATTGAGAGAGCATCACCTTTACACCAAGATAACCAAATGTAGTTTCTAGATTGACAATGTGCACTTCTTGTGTCATTTCTTATAAGATGTTGGAGTGCCACTGGACCCAGAGAATTTTTTCGTCCAAGTATCTTTGAAGAGACCCAGTAATGTATTTATAATTATGAGTTTTTTGGGGTTTATAAGTTAATTATTAGTACTTTATCCAGGAATTTTCCAGCCTGGTAGCACCAATGTATAAGCTGACCAAGAAAGGAGTGAAGCTTGTTTAGTCAAATTCATGTGAGAGATATTTTAAAAATATAAAGAAAATGATGGCCTCAACACCTATCATTTATTTACCTGTGCTAGGTAAATAATATACCATGTACTATGATTTATCCAGAGTTGGATTCAGAGTATTTATGTTGTGGGAGGATAAATCAGTTTCTTATAAATCCAGACAGTTGATATGTCACGACCCGCCCTCGGGGTCCGTGCCGTGACTACCCCAAGCCCGCCTTCCATAGGCCAGGGGCTGGCGACTAGCACCAAGGCGTAAAATCCCGATAACTGGGAAGGCATTGCCTTTATAAAGAAAACAAGCACTACAGAGAACAAGCGGAAGTAAAACACTAAGTACAAAAAGAAGAGCTGAAAAGTAAAAAGGGGCCGGAAATACAAGCCCAACTGTAAAGTACAACTCGAAAGGGAAAACAGCGACTGAAAAGTAAAGCTGCTACGCTGAGATGTCCACTGGAAATCCCACCTGAAGGGTGGGTACAGATAGCTCCTCTGCTCCTCGGGTCCCGCCATCCGCTCCGAGTATGTCCCGCCCAGTGGTCCACCTCCGGGTACCGCCTCGTCGTATAGTCCACCTCCAGGTACCATCCAGTCCTCGAACCTTCGGCTTCTGTCAGCACTGTCCGTCGTCTGCAACCAACACAACGAGGTGCGGGCATAGCCCGTGCAGGGGTGAGTATAACGATACTCAGTAGGGACCCTGAGACCCTCAAGGTCTCACTAAAACCAATCAAGGATAAACACAAGAAGATCACAACAGATAAACTCTACTTATGTATATGCCCATACATATACCTAAGTTATCAAGTAACCCATCTCAGTCATGAGGAAACACAAGGATTGTGAAAACGACAGATAACCACTACTCGGGTATATGCCCATACATATACCAAAGTTAGCAAGTGACCCATCTCAATCATGAGGTAAACACAAGGTCAAAAGTCTCAGCTCAAACCAGGATTTTCATTATCGAAACCGTAACTGCTGAAGAGCTCCGTCTCTAGAGTGTACAGTGGTCCTGTCACGACTCCGAGGCTGCCGCTCACTAACCTAGGACTGCTGAAGTACTCCTCCTGTCGAGTACTGCGGGTTTGCGGCCAACTACCTGGCGCTCCGTCCGCTGAGGGTCTGTCGCCAAATACCGGGCGCTACCCAGATAGCCTACTGAGGTACTCCTCCTGATGAGTACCACGGGTCTGCTGCCAACTACCAGGCGCTCCGTCCGCCGTGGGTCTGCCGCCAAATACCGGGCGCTCCGTCCACTGGGCTAGTCGACTCACTCCAAGTCGAGTCAGTCAAGCAGTCGTCAGGTCTCAGCCGGCTACACGGTCTCCGTACTCTGCACGCTCGTCTCCACCGTCGCGGGTCTGTTGCTACAACCAAGCGCACACACTCCGTAGAGTATCGCGGGTCCGCCGCTACAACCAAGCGCTCCACCGCCAAGGGTCTGCTGCTGCATCCAAGCGCACCACCACTGTCAAGTACCACGGGTCCGCTCCACGAGCTAATGGTCGATACTCCATGTATCACAAGGTCCCGCGAAGAAGTGTCTCAAAGAACCGTCTCGTCACAGGGGTCTCAACGCAACAGACGGCACGTCGATCGGACGCCCGGTCTGTGAGTTATTAGCCTTTTCGTCCCAGGGGCCCGGTTGGTTTCGTGAGCGAAACCAATCCCGGCCGTATCTCAACTGCACCCCGAACTCCCATAGGGTATACTCAAAGGGACCGTTACTCAACGTAACCACCAACGCCGCTGACGGCTCGTCAAGCGGACGTCCTGTCTGAAAGATATCAGCTTTCCCGTTCGAGGGGCCCGGTTGGATTTCGGGTACAATCCAACCCGGCCATACTCCGACTGTATCCAAAACTCGGGCGGAGTATGTCAAAAGTTCCGTCTCATCAAGAGGAAGTCAATGAAACAGACGGCGCGTCAATCGGACGCCCGGTCTGTGAGTTATTGGCTTTTTCGTCTCCGGGGCCCGGTTGGTTTTTAAGGCAAAACCAACACGACCGTACTCCACCTGCATCCAAACCTCGGGCGGAGTATGCCAAAAGATCCGTCTCATTAAGAGGAACGCAACGCGACTGACGGCGCGTCAATCGGACGTTCGTGGCTCAAGGTATGAGCGTTTCCGCTCCGAAGGCCCGGTTGGTTTCGTGAACGAACCAACCCGGCCGAACTCAAAGTAAACCGAAACCTTGAGTGCGATATACCGAAACGACCGTCTCGATCCAAGGATCGCGTTGCCGCAGACGGTTCCTCATTCGGAGGTCCGAGGCTCAAGTTATGAGCCAAAAACCAAAACTGGTTCGAAAAGGGGGGTCCGGGTCCGGGCCGACCCGGCCCGACCCCCCCTGGGCGGCGCGGTGGCCGGCGGCGGCGGCGACGGCGGCGCGGCGCGGCGGTGCGGCGGCGGCGGGCCGCGGTGGCGGTGGCGGTGGCGGGCCGCGGTGGCGGCGGCGGCGGGCCGCGGTGGCGGCGGCGGCGGCGGGCCGCGGTGGCGGCGGCGGCGGGCCGCGGTGGCGGCGGCGGCGGGCCGCGGTGGCGGCGTCTGGCGCCGCACGGGTTGCGCACGCGGGGGCTAAGCCCCGCGATTCATCAAGTGGCGCGGCCTTTGTGCCGCGCCGGATCTTTTAAAACCGCCCCCTCCCCCCCCCCCTCACGTGGGGGAGCCTGCTGGCGCCAAACCAAGGGGGCTGATGCCCCCTTCCCTCAAGAACCGCCCCCCTCATTAAGAGGGGGGTTTTAATGAACCGTCCGGGGGATTTAATTCCCCCGGTTTTATGTCATCCGGCCGGCCAGCTGGCCGGCCGGTTTTTACCAACGGGACCGGTAATTCCGGTCCCGCCTTCGACTTCCGACGCCGGCGGCCCGGCCGCCGGTCTTTTCTTCCGCCGCGGCCCGGAACCGGCCGCGGTCTCCTCGTCTCGCCGCGGCCCGGAACAGGCCGCGGCGTTCGTCGTCCGGCGCGGTGCGACGGCACCGCGCCCCTTTTGCCGTACCATGATTTCTTTCAACGCGGCGCGACGGCGTCGCGTTCTTGAAGATTTTTCCTCGTCGTGGCGCGACGGCGCCACGTAAAAAAAAATGCACGATCAACCGCATGGTGCGACGGCACCACGCCACTTGCTTCCACCCGCAAGAACAAACAAGATCGTTGGAGGGGGGTTCGGCCGTGTTCGTGCGGTCCGGCCCCCTCACGTTAAATTAATAACGCAACTTTAAATAAACAACATCCTCAGGTTAGTCATACGAACCACGAGCAAGAACGAGATAATTAAATATTAAATCAACAACCCCTACCTCGGGTATAAGGTTCGAAGATCGTTCTACGTCCCGCGGAAGACGACGTCGCGGAGGTCGGGCGACGCGGTCGTCCTTCGTCAAATTCAACGACGAAGAGGCGCGTCCGAAGAGGCACGTCGTTGGCGAATCCTTGTACGCCGACGAAGGTTGTCCGAGGAAGGTGCGGTGTTCTCTCTTGTTGACACCGAAGACGAAGAAGAGCGGAGCGGCGTTCTTCGTCGGAAACTTGAGCGTTCTACGTCAAGTCTTGAGGAAAGTCAAATAAAAAGGAAACAACGAACTCAAGAACCCCTACCTCGATAGTCGCACGTTGACGGAGTCGTGGAATATCGGTGTCGATTCCTTTGACGTCGGAGGAAGAGTCGTTGTCGATGGCGTTCGTTGCGGAAAACCGTCGCGGAAGAGATGACGCAGAAGAAGTACGTCGCGTCGCGGATACGGCGTCGCGGATGGATCGTGTTCTTCGGCGGAGAAGTTCTTCGTTGAAGAACGACGTTCTTCGTTCTTCGTCAGAGCTTGAAGAAGAAGAGGAAGCTCTCAAAATGACAAACAAAGAACCCAAAATAAAATAAGACCACATCTTATTTTATTATCACATAACACACTAGAATTTCAAAGGTTTGAAATTCAAAATGGATAACTCCAAAATTAACTCACTTATTTAATATACATGAATTGTATAATTAAATAGAAGTTAACTTGTCAAGCCATTAAGAGGGAGAGTGAGGGGAGATGAGAGGTTTAGGTTTCGTGTGGGCCCCACCACACTTAATCCTCTCAAGGGAGGTTAAGTGGGTGTGGGTCCCACCCCCAACTCCCTTTGAGAGGAGTTAACCTACAAAAAGTAAATAAAAAGAATTCACACTTTTTATTCAACTTTTTTATAAATCTCCCAAAAACTAACTTTCAACCCGCAACAAACGCAACTCCCGAAAAGGTCTCGTTAAGCGAATATCGGCGCTGCGAGTTTATCGGTGCCCTCGGATTTCAATTCCGAGCACCGGATCAAAAGTTAGGAATTCCCGCTCGTTCGTTCACTGAACGTACCCGAGCCAAACTTCGGAACTTAATTTCGGGCACTCCGGGCCTCGGAATCAGGTGCCGTCTGAAACCGCGCTCTTGTAAAATTCTAAAGAAAATTAAGAAAAAATTTCCCTTGAATTTTACGGGTCTTTACATTACTCCCACCTCAGGACTTTACGTCCCCGTAAAGATACATCAAAAACTAGGGAAACAAAGAGGGTACTGAGCACGCATCTGAGCCTCCCGCTCCCATGTGCTCTCCTGGAGATTCCCGTGCCGCCATCTGTTGCGCACAAGAGGAATCGATCGCCCATGTAGGACCCGCTCCTGTCGATCCTCTATCTCCACCGGGACCTCCGTAAAAGTCGCCCCATCGTCAACGTCAAGCTCCTCAGCTGGAATACGTGGAAGACATCGTGCACCCGGTGCAACTGAGGTGGTAGAGTCAGGCGATAAGCCACCTCGCCAACCTTGCTGAGGACCTGGAAGGGTCTGATGAAGCGCGAAGATATCTTGCCGCCTCGGCCAAATCTCCGAATACCACGTCGAGGTGAGACCCGCAAGAAGACGTGGTCACCATCCTCGAACTCTAGTGGCCTCCGCCTCCTGTCAGCGAATGACTTCTGCCGGCTCTGTGTTGTCCTCATCCGCTCCTGGATGACATGGACCTCCTCTGACGTGGCCCGGACCATCTCTGGTCCCACAAGAGCTGCAAGATTTCTTCTTTGCCGATAAGAGAAACCTGGTCTCATCCCCTGGATGAACCACATTCTTTGCCTAAAACAGTCAATCCTAACATGGATGATACTAATCCATACCAAGGATGACGTCGTAAGGCCTCGACGCTACTACTAAGAGATCCAACCGTTACTCTCGCCTCCAAGGGTTGAGTCACACTGTCGGCATCAGTGTGTGGTAACTGGTCTCCTCCAGTAGATGTCTCACAAGTGAGGGTCAAGTCAACAGTCAACTGGAACCTCTTAGTAACATCACAAAAGAGGACAGGAAAGAAAACATCACAAAGGTATGCGTCTTTTATTATTGCAGCTCATATTACAAGACGCTACACAAAAGCAACATCAACATGGAACTAGAAGTACAAAAGACGTATCCACTAGTTCCTCCCCTGTCCACCTGCTCCCAGAGCTCCAGCATTTGTCGCTGCCTCAACCTCGGTGGCTCCCTCCAAGCCTGCGGATCGAGGAGTCGGACAGTCACGTGCCAGGTGACCCTTTCCGCCACAGGAGTAACACAACCTGCTCCTTGCACGGCTAGCTCTGTTCCCACTCCGAGTGCCCTGCACCACTGGTCCTAAAACCCGAGATCGCCCAACTGCTGGTCTGGTCCTCCTGGACCTTTGCATCATCTGTCTACTGCCCACAGATGACTCGGCTTCTGATCGAAAAATACGCGGCAAAGGCAGAATCTCCTGTACACGCTCGGGGTGTAGAGATACTGGCACAAACTCCACCCTGAAGAAGGTCTCGAAGTCTACCCATGCGAAGTCCATCTCATCGCAAAACCGAAACAAGTGGCTCCACCACCTACCTGCTGCTGCGTGTAGTAGGCTCGCAGCGAGGATCACCATGAGGTCAGCTGGTGTCCTCACTAGCCTAAACACTCGTACCACTGCCTCCAGCCAGTCCTCTGCAGCCTGGGGATCCGTCTCCCCGCGAAACCTGGGCGGTCGCTGGTGCTGAAACTCATGCAGTGCGCTGAGGCGACGTGCATCGTCAGCGGCTGCTGCTGGAAGCATCGGGGGCTCGGCGGGTAGAGCTACCGCCGGTGCCACTGCTGACAAAGGGCCCTGCACCGAGGCCTCGTCGCTCGGTGGGCTGTTGTCACGTTTGATTCTCGGAACCCAAGCTGGCTGCCGTCGTGGGGCCATCCCGAAAGAAACAACGTAACACGATCAAACGATTATACCTGGTGAGCTGACCTGGTTTGAGCTGTTTTAAGGGGAAAAACCTTTGAAAACACACACGCAATCAGTGTTTTCGTGCACAAAGTCGGAAATCAGTTGTCAGGGTCCTGGTGTATGGATACGTCGGCCGCCCGCACCAACACTGGACTCCCTGAACTGAAAACCACACTCGGTACTCTCAACACTATTGCTTCACAGAAAGAAACATCAGAGTTATAAGTTCTGCGGTAGAACCGAACTCCTCTGATACCAATTTGTCACGACCCGCCCTCGGGGTCCGTGCCATGACTACCCCAAGCCCGCCTTCCATAGGCCAGGGGCTGGCGACTAGCACCAAGGCGTAAAATCCCGATAACTGGGAATGCATTGCCTTTATAAAGAAAACAAGCACTACAGAGAACAAGCGGAAGTAAAACACTAAGTACAAAAAGAAGAGCTGAAAAGTAAAAAGGGGCCGGAAATACAAGCCCAACTGTAAAGTACAACTCGAAAGGGAAAACAGTGACTGAAAAGTAAAGCTGTTACGCTGAGATGTCCACTAGAAATCCCACCTGAAGGGTGGGTACAGATAGCTCCTCTGCTCCTCGGGTCCCGCCATCCGCTCCGAGTATGTCCCGCCCAGTGGTCCACCTCCGGGTACCGCCTCGTCGTATAGTCCACCTCCAGGTACCGTCCAGTCCTCGAACCTTCGGCTTCTGTCAGCACTGTCCGTCGTCTGCAACCAACACAACGAGGTGCGGGCATAGCCCGTGCAGGGGTGAGTATAACGATACTCAGTAGGGACCCCTAGACCCTCAAGGTCTCACTAAAACCAATCAAGGATAAACACAAGAAGATCACAATAGATAAACTCTACTTAGGTATATGCCCATACATATACCTAAGTTATCAAGTAACCCATCTCAATCATGAGGAAACACAAGGATTGTGAAAACGACGGATAACCACTACTCGGGTATATGCCCATACATATACCAAAGTTAGCAAGTGACCCATCTCAATCATGAGGTAAACACAAGGTCAAAAGTCTCAGCTCAAACCAGGATTTTCATTATCGAAACCGTAACTGCTGAAGAGCTCCGTCTCTAGAGTGTACAGTGGTCCTGTCACGACTCCGAGGCTGCCGCTCACTAACCTAGGACTGCTGAAGTACTCCTCCTGTCGAGTACTGCGGGTTTGCGGCCAACTACCTGGCGCTCCGTCCGCTGAGGGTCTGTCGCCAAATACCGGGCGCTACCCAGATAGCCTACTGAGGTACTCCTCCTGATGAGTACCGCGGGTCTGCTGCCAACTACCAGGCGCTCCGTCCGCCGTGGGTCTGCCGCCAAATACCGGGCGCTCCGTCCACTGGGCTAGTCGACTCACTCCAAGTCGAGTCGGTCAAGCAGTCGTCAGGTCTCAGCCGGCTACACGGTCTCCGTACTCTGCACGCTCGTCTCCACCGTCGCGGGTCTGTCGCTACAACCAAGCGCACACACTCCGTAGAGTATCGCGGGTCCGCCGCTACAACCAAGCGCTCCACCGCCAAGGGTCTGCTGCTGCATCCAAGCGCACCACCACTGTCAAGTACCACGGGTCCGCTCCACGAGCTACTAGTCGATACTCCAAGTATCACAAGGTCCCGCGAAGAAGTGTCTCAAAGAACCGTCTCGTCACAGGGGTCTCAACGCAACAGACGGCGCGTCGATCGGACGCCCGGTCTGTGAGTTATTAGCCTTTTCGTCCCAGGGGCCCGGTTGGTTTCGTGAGCGAAACCAATCCCGGCCGTATCTCAACTGCACCCCGAACTCCCATAGGGTATACTCAAAGGGACCGTTACTCAACGTAACCACCAACGCCGCTGACGGCTCGTCAAGCGGACGTCCTGTCTGAAAGATATCAGCTTTCCCGTTCCAGGGGCCCGGTTGGATTTCGGTTACAATCCAACCCGGCCATACTCCGACTGTATCCAAAACTCGGGCGGAGTATGTCAAAAGTTCTGTCTCATCAAGAGGAAGTCAACGAAACAGACGGCGCGTCAATCGGACGCCCGGTCTGTGAGTTATTGGCTTTTTCGTCTCCGGGGCCCGGTTGGTTTTTAAGGCAAAACCAACCCGACCGTACTCCACCTGCATCCAAACCTCGGGCGGAGTATGCCAAAAGATCCGTCTCATTAAGAGGAACGCAACGCAACTGACGGCGCGTCAATCGGACGTTCGTGGCTCAAGGTATGAGCGTTTCCGCTCCGAAGGCCCGGTTGGTTTCGTGAACGAACCAACCCGGCCGAACTCAAAGTAAACCGAAACCTTGAGTGCGATATACCGAAACGACCGTCTCGATCCAAGGATCGCGTTGCCGCAGACGGTTCGTCATTCGGAGGTCCGAGGCTCAAGTTATGAGCCAAAAACCAAAACTGGTTCGAAAAGGGGGGTCCGGGTCCGGGTCCGGGCCGACCCGGCCCGACCCCCCCCCCCCCCCCCCTGGGCGGCGCGGCGGCGCGGCGGCGGCGGCGGCGGCGCGGCGGCGCGGCGGCGGCGGCGCGGCGGTGCGGCGGCGGCGGGCCGCGGTGGCGGCGTCTGGCGCCGCACGGGTTGCGCACGCGGGGGCTAAGCCCCGCGATTCATCAAGTGGCGCGGCCTTTGTGTCGTGCCGGATCTTTTAAACCCCCCCCCCCCCTCACGTGGGGGGGCCTGCTGGCGCCGAACCAAGGGGGCTGCTGCCCCCTTCCCTCAAGAACCGCCCCCCTCATTAAGAGGGGGGTTTTAATGAACCGGCCGGGGGATTTAATTCCCCCGGTTTTATGTCATCCGGCCGGCCAGCTGGCCGGCCGGTTTTTACCAACGGGACCGGTAATTCCGGTCCCGCCTTCGACTTCCGACGCCGGCGGCCCGGCCACCGGTCTTTTCTTCCGCCGCGGCCCGGAACCGGCCGCGGTCTCCTCGTCTCGCCGCGGCCCGGAACCGGCCGCGGCGTTCGTCGTCCGGCGAGGTGCGACGGCACCGCGCCCCTTTTGCCGTACCATGATTTCTTTCAACGCGGCGCGACGGCGTCGCGTTCTTGAAGATTTTTCCTCGTCGTGGCACGACGGCGCCACGTAAAAAAAAATGCACGATCAACCGCATGGTGCGACGGCACCACGCCACTTGCTTCCACCCGCAAGAACAAACAAGATCGTTGGAGGGGGGTTCGGCCGTGTTCGTGCGGTCCGGCCCCCTCACGTTAAATTAATAACGCAACTTTAAATAAACAACATCCTCAGGTTAGTCATACGAACCACGAGCAAGAACGAGATAATTAAATATTAAATCAACAACCCCTACCTCGGGTATAAGGTTCGAAGATCGTTCTACGTCCCGCGGAAGACGACGTCGCGGAGGTCGGGCGACGCGGTCGTCCTTCGTCAAATTCAACGACGAAGAGGCGCGTCCGAAGAGGCACGTCGTTGGCGAATCCTTGTACGCCGACGAAGGTTGTCCGAGGAAGGTGCGGTGTTCTCTCTCGTTGACACCGAAGACGAAGAAGAGCGGAGCGGCGTTCTTCGTCGGAAACTTGAGCGTTCTACGTCAAGTCTTGAGGAAAGTCAAATAAAAAGGAAACAACGAACTCAAGAACCCCTACCTCGATAGTCGCACGTTGACGGAGTCGTGGAATATCGGTGTCGATTCCTTTGACGTCGGAGGAAGAGTCGTTGTCGATGGCGTTCGTCGCGGAAAACCGTCGCGGAAGAGATGACGCAGAAGAAGTACGTCACGTCGCGGATACGGCGTCGCGGATGGATCGTGTTCTTCGGCGGAGAAGTTCTTCGTTGAAGAACGACGTTCTTCGTTCTTCGTCAGAGCTTGAAGAAGAAGAGGAAGCTCTCAAAATGACAAACAAAGAACCCAAAATAAAATAAGACCACATCTTATTTTATTATCACATAACACACTAGAATTTCAAAGGTTTGAAATTCAAAATGGATAACTCCAAAATTAACTCACTTATTTAATATACATGAATTGTATAATTAAATAGAAGTTAACTTGTCAAGCCATTAAGAGGGAGAGTGAGGGGAGATGAGAGGTTTAGGTTTCGTGTGGGCCCCACCACACTTAATCCTCTCAAGGGAGGTTAAGTGGGTGTGGGTCCCACCCCCAACTCCCTTTGAGAGGAGTTAACCTACAAAAAGTAAATAAAAAGAATTCACACTTTTTATTCAACTTTTTTATAAATCTCCCAAAAACTAACTTTCAACCCGCAACAAACGCAACTCTCGAAAAGGTCTCGTTAAGCGAATATCGGCGCTGCGGGTTTATCGGTGCCCTCGGATTTCAATTCCGAGCACCGGATCAAAAGTTAGGAATTCCCGCTCGTTCGTTCACTGAACGTACCCGAGCCAAACTTCGGAACTTAATTCCGGGCACTCCGGGCCTCGGAATCAGGTGCCGTCTGAAACCGCGCTCTTGTAATATTCTAAAGAAAATTAAGAAAAAATTTCCCTTGAATTTTACGGGTCTTTACATGATACTTCATGATAAAAATTATCCAACTCATGATATAGAGTTAGTTATAGTTGTAAATTCCATGAGATTCTAGAGACATTATCGTTTTGGGAAAATGTTTGTGATGTACACATACCACAAGAGCATTAGGTTCATCCTTCTTAGTGGGACATGAACCATCATCAGAGGATGTGGGTCGAGAATCCACAATATTTCACCTTCTTGTTTTCTTATATTCCTTGTAAGGTAAAAATTATCACTGATCCCTTGATTCAGAATACATATAAAAAGGTAGTGTGGGAGTATTATGATGATTATAGGATGATGGAACTCTTTTCAGACATGTATATAGTTATTTAGGATTCCTAGGGGTGAGTATCTATGACTTCGACATCTATTATACCCATGATTTTAGACCATATCACTACAGGGAAGAAATCTAATATAGAGGGATTATCTCTGAGAGATATCATATATGGTGGATAGACAATGTTGAGATGGTCTCTCGGAAGTAGAAATTATCTTATTTTCCATGGACAAGTATTTCTTCCAACGGTATTTCATATGGAGATGATGAGAGAGTTTCATGCTTCTAGATGGGTGGTAAATTCTAGATTTAAAAATATTAATCATGATCACTATAAATATTAATAGTGGTCTATAATGAAGAAGGAGGTAGATGGATTCATGGAAATATGTTTCACCTATCAAAAATAAAAATCTAAGAATCAAAGGCCATATGGGTTTCTGCAGCCTCTACCCATTCCTGAGTGTAAATGGGATGATGTAACTATGGATTTTTTGATAGGATTTTCCAATATAACCCATAATAATGATGTTTTATGGGTGATATTGGATTGAATAATGATGTTATACCACTTATTTTCTATAATGGAGACCTTCACTATTGATGATCAGGGTAGTATTTATGTGTGTAAGATAGTTTGGTTTCATGGTGTTCCAAGGAGTATCATTTCTAACATAGATCCCCATTTTACATCACGGTTCTGGAAGGGTTGTTAATAGTCTTTAGGATTGAATGTTCTTTTGGCCATAGCTTATCATCCCCAAACATATGGTCAATATATATAGGCTATTTAGACTCTATATGATACATTACAAGCCTATTTTTTGGACTTCAGAGATCCATAGGAGCACCATTTAGCACTCGTGGTGTTCACTTATAATAATAGATTCCATGCATCGATTCAAATGGAAGCTTTTGAGACTTTATATGGTAGGTCATTCCATTAAACTCTTTATTTGATGGAGGCAGGTGAGTTAATGATTATTGGGCCTAGTCATGTGCAGGAGATATTTGAATAGTTTCATTTTATTAGTAGGTGGCTGGTGACTCTATAGTGATGGAAGAAATATTATGCTAACCATCGAAGACTACCTCTTGAGTTTGAGGTTGGTCATTGTGTTTTCCTCTAAGTGTCACCTGGTATGGGGAAACACCATATTATGAAATAGAGAAAGTTAGATTCTAGGTTTTTGGGGTTGTTTAAGATAGTGGAAAGTGTGAGTCTAGTGACATACTGATTAACTCACCTATAGTGCTACAGTACAATTCATGACATTTTTCATGTGTTTCAACTTCAACGATATTTTCTTAACTCTTTTCATGTGGTAGACAACAAGGATGTCGAGATTTTTCTAGATGCATCCTTTGAGTATAATCTAATATGGATTTTGGACTATAGTGATAAGTATCTCTAGGGTTGTATTTTACCTTTGGTTTGAGTGTAGTGGTGGCAAGGGAATATTCAAGAGGATACCCGAATGAGAGAGTTTGATATGTGAGCATAATGGTTATACTTGTTTGCTGAGACCCCATAGTGATGCTTGTAGTATCTTGGGGACGATTAATTATTTGATGGGGTGGTTGTAAGATCCCATATTTTTTTAGGTACACACCTCTTTGAGTTTTTTTACCTTTTTTCTTTAGGTTTTTCCTTGTATTTAAACCTTGTAAATTGAGTCTAATTTGAAGATACCAAGATTTTTTATGTAAAAAGACCTATATTTTGGGGATGTGTTTTTTTTAATTAATGGATTCTAGGTATGAATTTTTCAAAAGGACTTATAAGGGTTTTCCATGAGTTTCTAAGCCTTCAGAGGTGGTTTATGAATTTTTTAAAAATTTGGGCTTAAAGATGTTGATAGGGAATTTACACACCTTGTAATTATGTTACATAATGTGTAATTGTTTCTAGGAAGATGTCAAAGAACTCATACGGACTATGAAATGGTTCATAGCATGAACTGTATTACCCACTATAAATCTACATTTCATGACATGTAATGTCCGAGAAGGGTTAAAATCACCAGAGGTGATGTGAATTCTAGAATAACTTAAAAAATAAAGAATACATGATGTGAAAGAGGGTTACATGTCATGTACTTCTTGGTCTTGGTAATTATAATCATGTTTTTCACTTATATTTTCATTCCACTATGTTCATCTCTCCCCTCTCAAGACCTAGGAAATTTCCAAATGATTTTGGAGCGCCTCCCTCCATTCAAGGTGTCCCGTTCAAGAAATCAATCTGAGGTAAGTTTTTTTCTTAGGTTTCCCCATATCTTTCACCATTATTCATTTTAGCATTAGACTATCTTAACCCTAGTTGTTTATTTTTTGCTATGGTTCTTTTCTGATCAGGGATTATTCCTGTGATCTTTTCATATTCATTCTTTTTGGTGTTACCTATTAGAAGCATTATTTTATCACCAGATATAGGTGTTTCATCTAAAACATAACTTCATGTTCCATTTAATTGTAAATTATGTGCAATATTTTTAATTTCACTAACACAACATGTGATTTAATCAATTAAAAGATGAATTATGGTAAATCACGGATTAGATTATTCCTTGGATCCATTTGGGTTCAATGGTGTTGTGACCTGGCTTGTGCCTACCCATTGGGTGAATTAACCCTTGAATGATATTGAATTGGATAATGGCTTAAGTAGTGTTTATCTTAGAATGATAATTTAGTGGATTTCTTGACATAAGATCACTTTTTTTATGGATTATCATTTATCTAAATTGCTAGTGATGTATTGATAATTAAATGATTTTTAAATTTAAATTTAAATGGTAATTTTCATAATTAAACATTGAGGCTTATGATATGATACTGTGATATCCTTTTTGTTATGAAATGTTTTGTGATTCATGTTATAATGCTTATAAAGTGGACTTAGCCCAGTTTTATGCTGAAATACTAATAAATAGGGATATACCTAGATGCTGATATGCTTATATATTAGGCTTGGCACCATTTTATGTTGAAATTATTATATAGAGGGTTATTTTTCGATGCATAAATGCTTTTATATCATTCTTGGTCTAGTTTGATGCGGAAATGCTTATATAGAGGGATATTATTAGATGATGGAATGATTTTATAGCAGGATTGGCCTAATATGATATTTAAATTCTTATATAGTGAGTTTGTTCTAGTTTGATACTAAAATGATTATATAGAGGGCTATTCTTGAATGCTAAAATTCTTATACAGAGGGTGTTTCCTAGTTATTTTATTATGTTATGGTTATGTTGGTATAGTTGGAATGGTTATTCTATATTCTCAGAGACATTAGGGCTTGGTGTTGAAGAAGGCTGATTATTTTATTATATCAAGTTGATTAATTAATACACTTTTTTATGGATTTATTGCATGAAATAATAATCAAACTGGTTTTTTTATACACAGTGGTGTTGAACTATATTGTCTTACTCACACCCTATTAAGGATGTTGTTTAGTACCTGAGTAGATCACAAGGGTCCAAGTTTAGAAAAGGGAAAGGGACATTTTTTCTGTTGTTGCTTTCTAGATGGGATGGATTTTTGAGATAAGACTGACATGTGGTTAGGGACCAGGGTCTTTTGAGTTTATCTGTGTTGGATGGTTATTTTATTTTCATTTCATACAGTTTGATAATTAAATACATTTCAGTCTATAATTATATGTTTCAATATTTTTCTATTTGTTATTTCTTCATTTTACTTCCCACTTGTATGTTTTATTATTTCCACAATTTTTATCACTATGATATTTACCTATATTTTTTATTTCCACTATATTGTAACTTTGAACCAGGAGGTATAATATCCCCACTATACTCATCACACCACAACCTCTGGAATATGGGGAGGAATGCTTGAAGTCTCATAACTAACCTGATTTAAACATGTGATAGAGTGCTATATTAGAGGATTTTACACATAAACATTGTGTTATGAATGAAAATGATTAAAAATTATCTATACAGGTTAGGGTTTATAAAATTATTTATTCATACCTATTTTATAAAAATGATTATTCAAAAAGTTTGTATACTTTTCCTTGAAATTATTTGAAAATAATTATTTATTATGAATTGGGAAATGATTACCATGATGTTTTTTATTTAAAATTAAACACTTTTGGTTTCTTTCATTTGGATTACCTATGAAATATTTGGTGAGATCCTAAAAGGATATTATTTAACACACCCTAATTTTTCATTTTCCATTTTGTGATTTTCTTTTAATAGGTTTAGAAAAGGGAAATCAACTCTTTTAGGTGGTGGGTGTTAATGATAGTGGGACCTTGGGAATTTGAGGTGACATTTGGAGTATGTGATTCACCTATTTTTAAGAGATATTCTATGATGATGTTGTCGATGGTTTTGTGGAATCCAGGTTGTGATATATCATTTTGATTTTGTGTTTGTCTACCTTGTTGGGTTTTTATTAATTATTTTATTTGTATAATGACTGTTTGTAGATTCATATATTCTACTATTGTTTATCTAGTTTTATTGTAGGGAAATCATTCCATCTTTGTTTTTTTATCCCTAGGTTCTAGTCGCCAACCCATGTTGATCAAGAATACCCATTTGAGAGTCGACTCCATTTATACTTTAACAGGTTATCTTGGTTGTTTCATGACATGTATCCTTCTATAATAAAAATTAAAATTCATGTATTATGAATTATGTATTTTAATGTCATGTGACTATATGGATCCATGAAATTTAATTTCATAAGGTAAGGATGATTTTATCATGAAAGATATTATAATATAGGATTTATTGTTACTTACACATTGGTTATTCGAAAGGATCAAATATATGTATGTGGATTATAGGTATCCTACTCAAACCATGTATAATGAAAACGTCCATTGTAGAGGTGGTCACTGACTTGGTTGTATGAGAGAGGGTGTGTGAGTGAACCATGTTTGGGTGAACACCTATGTGAGCAATCCAATCTTGGGTGAGTAAAATCTCCATTTTTCACTACATTCAAGGAAATTGTTCTACACATTAGGGGATAAAAACCAATGCATTAAATAGTTTTTTACAAAAGATATGGGTTTTACAAAACACCATGACTTGAAAAAGTATTATTCTTCATGAAAGGTATTTTACACAACATACAATAAAGCATTGTCAATTTATTTAATATTTGGCATGAGATAATTTTCTTGAGTATCCTCACCTTCAAATGGAAATGATCCTTCAAAGGGGTGTGGAGTTCTTGGATGTTAGAGTTGCATTCATTGGGATGCCTTTTATCTCATTTTTTCAAGTGATCCTAGAAATAATGATTTTGTGGTATTAATAAGACTCTAGCTCACCAAATAACCTTGTAAGGATGTTCATGCAACTTTGAGTTTAATACTCATGAAACTATTGACTTGCAAAGACCATTGAAAATATTATCATAGAAATCAATGGGTTAGCACAAGAGTATTCCTTCTAGTACAAAATATTCTTCTTAGAGTCATTCATCCTCCTTGATCAATTTTGAAGTTATTTTTTATTATTAAAAGTCATTGATTTTTTTTAATTAAATATCTATAATAATTTTTAATTCTAAAAACCTACTGGGTGGTAATTCAGGATAAGAAAATAAGGATTAATTTTATTATATAATTTGGGTCCAAAATAAGGAAAAACATAAATGATATCTGAATGTAAAGGTGTTTAGATTGTATTTGACATCTTATTATATATAATGTAATATTATGTGAAAATTTCATGAAGTATTTTAATATTTAATGAAAGTTTTAGACTAATATAGATTCACCCAAATGTTTTGTGCCATATTTCATGATATTAATATAAAGATGAGGTTTATATATTTAATTGAGTATTAATTTTTTATGAATATGAGATAATTTTAATGAAAAGTTCAATATAGTTGTTTCATGGTGTGGTTTTCCACCCCCCCCCCCCCCACACAAACACACTCTATATCTCTCTTGAGTGATTATATAATTAAACAAATAGCTGATAAATATTATTCTTAGGAAAATAGTTGTTATGTTTCCCTTTTGAAATGTTGATGAAAATCACTTGAAATAAAATAATAACTAAAGGTTTATAAATCTTATGAATACTTATAAAATCTCTTTCATTAATTCATAATATTCGCATTCACATGATGTAATTTGAGAGAGTTATAATTTTTAAAATTATAACTCTTAGAATTAGAGTATTGTATATATTTATAGAGATAAGATACTCATTATTATATAAATTAATCTTCATAACCATATTATATATCTCACAAAAATCATGAAAATATGGTATTGTCCTTGTAAAGTTAATTAGTGATTGTTGTTTAATATTAATATTAGAGGATTCAAGATCCTAGAACATGTTTATGTTAGGTTTTAGAGGGATGTTTGACATCTAAGACATAGTGGAAGAACTCTCCAAAACCTGACTAAACCGAGAATCTTTTTTTTTATTTTTAGATTGAATAATAAAATGAGGAACAATAATGGTGTAAATTTAACCTTTTTGATTCAGCCTATCCACATTTCAAAGAGGTATTTGATTTATATCACTGAGAAGAATCTGAAATAATCCTTCCTCCTATATTTTCTACAGAATGTAAAAATCTCTCAAATCTCAGGAAGGATTTACCTATTATCCATGATCTTCTAGAAACTTTTTTAAAGGATAGATATAATAAAGAGCTTCATATAGTTTCATAATAAGATTTCATGTGATATAATCTCCCATTTGAATCACAAACTAAGAACCATATAATATAGGTCATCCAAGGACCCTCATTATAATCTCAACACTTGGCCTAATAAATAGAAAGTTTCATAAATTATCCACATGTTACAACTCCTTCTAACCTAAGGTTTAACACTTAAATTTTTTTTGGGATGTTTAAACTCCTCATAATTATCATCTCATGTTAAATAGCTAAGTATGATAGTTATTGGAGATAAATTTTAATGAATTTCATACATTATCACATAATGTGCATGACCATGCACTGCACTAGGTTGTGGTTATATTCACTACACCATAGTATATCCCATGGTAGACCATGATGTGTTCTAAATCACCATGTATTGAGGCTTCCTTTAGAGAAAAATTTCATCAATATCTCCCTTGTACTAAAATACTCATAAATTTAGTTGTATCTCACCTTATGACACATCCTATGAAAAAACTTATGTAACCATATCCAAAACCCATTTTGAAAATATTATCATGAATTTTCACCACATGTTACATCATATGTAACAAATTATGAAAAATGCATCCAAAACTTCTTCCATATTCCCACAAAACATTTTTTTTATTGATCTCAATGTTTCTTAAACTCTATCCTCATACACACAAAAAACAAGTATGACCTCATAGGACTTTGTAGTTTTGATAAAAGTTATGAATTCTTGAATCCATAAATGTAGGAAAAGAGAAGACTCTAGAAAAGTTTCAATGCTAGTAAATCTATAAAATTATATTTCATGATCTCCATAAAACAAATGTATCACTATACCTATTCAACTGGTAGCGTCATATGCGAGTATGCATTTTTATGTGATCCCTTTTGTCAAAGACATCTATTAACCATGGAATACAGAGTATTAAAATTGATATAGTTATTCATACATTATTAAATGTATGAGTATATAAAGGCCAAGTGGATGAATATATCACATTCCATTCATCTTAGTGGATGAAAACATAATATGCTCGTCACTCAAATAGATAATAAAATAAAATATATAATCCAAGTACGACCATAAATTTTCAAATCTATCTCAATAAAGGTCTCAAATGTTATATTATTCATATAAGAGGATGAATATCATCTGGGTTATGTCCCATCCAATGACACGATAAGAAACAAACCCAACCACCAATGGTTAGCTAAGCCTCAAGGATTTCGTAAGAAATGTATAAAAGTATATAGGTGTTAATTCTAGGTATCTCATTGAAAAAAAATATAGGGAAATCAAAATATGAAACAAGATTACCTTGTATATCAAATATATGGTTTATAACACTTCATGTGGTATATACTAGGCATGATGCATCAGACACATGGTCATGTATCCAATGCTTATAATGTATTTTTTACATATCAGTTTTGAAATCGAATAAAGTGACAAAAATATAAACATCCATAATTTTAATATCGATAAAAATATTGAACCAATTATATATCTAATAACTTTTAGGTTTATAGTTTTAAAGTTTTTGAAAAAAATGTTATCTAAAAAAACTCATATTTTTCCCATCCAATGGAAATTTTCCCACTATACCAATAATTTACTATTTTTCAATAAGTCTTCAACATATCAAACAAAATTATCTACACATGAAACTAGTATCTACATATTATACTTAATACTATTCTTAATAACCTAGGGAAAATTAAAACATTATAAATGTGATCTCAAATACTCAATAAGGGGTAGCATACATCAGGAAAAAAATGAAAAAAAAGAATCATATATAGGTATAAATAAATAAAAAATAGTTTTATACAACTGATAACATGATAATGTAATAAATCCATAGATAACATAACATTTTAAATAACTACATTTATAATGAATAATGTCACACATATTAATATTACCATCAAACCATCATTCCAAGACATCTTACATACCATCAATGTCATGTTCCAAGACATCTTACATATCCCAATGGCCTTGTGTCAATATATTATAATTATATGAGTAGGGAATACATAGAAATTACCCAAACTAGTTTTCTCCATGAAACAAACCGATTTATCTAGGGACTAAGTAATTTTGGCCTCCACTCATCAATTAATAATTAAAATGCATTCATCATTGAAAGAAACAAAAAACAATAAAATATATAATCAAATTTCATTAGTAATCAATAAAAATCTATATTGGAATAACAAGAATTCAAAATTTTAATATTTCTCTAATTAATAGATGCAATAGATTTATAAGTAAGCATCCTTCAAACTAATACCATATAGAGTAATGGTGTATAACCCCAAGATTTTAGAATTTATTTTATATAAATAATATATTTTATAGTGTGTGTTATACACAATACCAATCTTAAACGAACCACAATATACTATATAAATATTATTATTTAAATTGATGGTTATGATCTAGTGGTTGGTTTGGAAGGTATGAATAGGAATAAGAATATTATGAAATATATGCAAAAAAAAATTCATTTATAAAATGAAAAATGAATCATACATTTATTATCAATCAGTTCGAAATGAAGAGAAAATATTTTTTATGGTAAAAGAGATATTTTCCATAAAACTATATTTTTGATCGCGATATATTATTATCTTAATATATTAAATTAATCACTATTAATATAATATTTTAATGAAATAATTACAATATATATTAAATTTTATGTATTAACATTACTTTAATTATTTTTATTAGGAAATTAATAAGAATAAAGTAATTTTATTCCTTAAAAATACATTTTCTCCAAAAACAGTTCTTATTGCACTATGTGTGTAGATATTATGATTAATTTCACCTTTTTTTACCAATAATATTCCAAAAAATGGACTTAATTTTTTAAATTATAATTTCATAACATTATAATGATTAATTTTTTGGGATTGTTTTGAAAAGATTGTTTTTGAGTGAATTGTAAAAAATGTCATTTTTTAAAAAACTATCATTTCTTTTCTTTAAATACAGTAATTTAAAACTCCCATTTTTTTTATTTTATTTTCAAATTAAAATAAGTTATGTTATATTAAAACTAATCTAAATAATTCTATTATAGTCAAAATTATATTTTATTTTGGTATAAGTTTATTTTTATGCTTAAAAATTAAATTTTCTAAAAAAATGTTTTTCATTGCATTTTTCAAAATTTTATTAAAAGTAATTATAATTCCCTGACCCCATAATCATAAATTTAATGCATTAATATATTACATTTAAATGATTACCAGGAAAAAAATCCCAAAGTTCCGTTTAGTTTAGTAGTCTTGAAATCTATATTACATATATGATACCCATAATACATTGGTAAATAGAAAATAAAATCATGATACATAATAAAATGAAATAAAATTCATCCTTTAATGCTTATTAAATGATTTATTCTTCATAAATAGGTGAAATAAACATACTATGGGTGAGATTAAATGATCAGTAAGGGTAAATGAATCATAAGAAATAATGAATCAATACATATGGAAAGATAAATAACTGAATAAACATTAAATTCATATAACTAGATAAAGAATAAAAAATATGAAAAGGTAAGAAATTTAAACGCATTACTTTAATCAATAAATTTAAAATGAAACAAATCCATATAAAGTTCTATGGAAAATCTCGTGGATAAATAATATCTGATTCTAAATGAGGGAAATGCTTAAATATTAGACGCCATGTTTCCTAGGTACATGGAACCGGTACCATTAAGACCTTTCAAAAGATAGTTTATAAATAGGGTAAAATCCTATTTAAGGTGGCCATACAACTATTTTCTCCCTGATACTACTGATGCATCGAGGGGATTTCAGTCACCGGTCCCCAACCCGTAGGGCTTTCCTTAAATAGTCCTCACCCCATGTCTACCACTCCAAATAATTACTAACAATGAATAATAAAATAAATAATACTCCTTACCAAATATAAATATTGAATAAATAATATGGATTTATCAATAATACCTTAGATGAGTATAATTAATAACAAGGGTTGTGTGTAATTCCCCGACCCCAGTTACCCAGAGTCGGTACATTATTGTGTAACATTGGCATGATCACAAAAGATCAAGTCTCAAAAGACTGATTAGTTTAGTAGCCTTGGAAACACTAGATACATTCATAAATGTTACATTACATCATAAAGTGATAAATCAAAATAACATAGTCTCCATAGTCCACAGTTCTATCCCCTTCAGACTATCCTTGTAGGTCATTCATAAAATACTTCTTCACATCCTGGAAAATATTAAAACATTGAAAGGGGTGTGCTCAGATGCTCAGTAAGGATAACGATATTGCGGAAGCTTTCATAAATAAACATTAACATTTAAGGCAATGTATAACTAAAACAAAATCTTTTTTTAAACTTTTACTTCAGCATAATATGGCAAAAATAAAATTAAATAATGCCATTTACTTACTCACATGGATATTCTACTAGTAGAATAATCACATGCAATATCAATAACCACTTTCATAATGATTGAATGCATAATTCCAGACTATCATAACCACGTAGCCAAGGCCTCGTGCCAAAACTAAAAATAAGATTTTGTCAAGGCCTCGTGCCAAGACACTAGTTTGTCTCATGAGACCTACCGATTCATCGAGGAGCTATAGCGGGCTCCACCCGTCACTCATTAAGTCCAATGCATTCCTCACATGAATAGGTTTAAACATATCAGAAACCATAACATAATTGTATCGCATAAAACTTGCATAAAGAAACATAAGATTTCCACACATCAATCACAAGATATCAATACAACACATTTATATAATAAAAACTTTATCAAAACCATCAAAAATAAAATAAAACTAAAACATGTTATTTATTTTTCTTTTAAAAAACGTTATGGCTTATAGAAGAAGACGAAAGTCAAAAAATAGTCATGGCGGCGGAGAAGTCTTTGTCGCCGCATACATAAGAAAAACAATCCTTCTGTCGTTTAGTAAAAACAATTCGTATAAAAAGATTCCTTTTGAATAAAAGTAAAAGTCAAAGGGGTTTATACACCGTATAAATGAAAGTTGTATATAAAACCAAATATGCCTCAATGAAAGGAGATTGAGACGAAGTCCTTTCAAAGATCATTTTTTTAAATAAAATAGATCTATTATGTGTAATTACTATAAGAACACATAAAGATGGTAAAAATACAGGATAGGACATAATAATATCATGACATAATTTGAAAGTAGGAGATTAACCCAAAGAATGGAATTTCGGTTAAGAAGTTCTCTTACCTCGTGTCCGACTAGACTCGACCATTCTTTAACCTCCAGAATAATAAACTAGAGTTAATTTATAATTTATTAAGAACATTTTTTAAGTTTATTATTCCTTTTATATCACTTATTACCATGTTATAAACATTATGTAATTATTTAAGTTAATAACGGTCATTTTGTCGATCTTTCGTACTTGAGTCAAAAATAAACTTCTTATAATTATAAGTTGTTCATGTGGTGAAATATCCATTATATCCAGAATTATATTCATGATGTAGATATCTTATATATCATATATCCAATATATACATTCATTCATAATATTATGTAACATTTAGAGGTAAGAAATGAAATGCACCGTTCATGGAGACGGTAAGTCGTACGTACGCATGAATGCTACTTTCATTTCTATTTCGTATTTAATGGAATGAAATTATAATTATATAAAGGTATAATATAATTCGAGTATAATATAATGTATAATTCCATTTACTCCATCCTTTATACAACCCACATATGGCATTAACGATTCAAATCACTTTGAGGGGGCGGTAGTCCGCACTTCCTAAAATGAAATTATCATGTTTACCCATAATGGAAATCATAAAGTTATGCCATAAATTAAAAATACAGAATCATAAGGAAACCAAAAACATAATATATATCATATATTAAAATAGTTAAATCTTAATGGCCACCTTTTATGGTGTTATATGAGTTTTGAACAATCATCGTTTCGTGAGGCAGAAATTCGCCATCCACAGAAATAGTATGTTCTTTAACCATTAGATGTAGGTGTGTGTAAGTGTAGATCTAATCCTTATTATAACAACATCCTAGTATATTTAGTATACTGGTGTTGTTACAAAAGAAATGAATATAAAGAGTTTAGGGGGTTGGAGAATAAAAAAAAATAAAAGAACACAAGAGAAGACATTACCTTAAAATCGGGTAACTCTTTTTAATTTGAGCCAAAGGATTCCTTGGGAAGAGTTATGCCCAATGTGAGGCTTCTAGGAGTAATATAGGGATGTTGGGAGAGTATTTGGGCAGATTTTGGCCGAGCCAAATGGCTTGATGGTGTGAATAGTGTGGTAGAGGTGGGCGCCTTTTATAAGAGGAGAGAAGGGGCACTCTTGGAAAGATTGAAATGTTACTTTATTATGAAATTCATTTCAGATTCTAAAGGACCCAAAATGCTATATTTCTAGGATAAGGTGATAAGGGTTCCAAATCTACTCATCTAATAGGTTTTTTACAAGTGTAAGCTTTAGATTTTACATTATCTTTTCATTTTATTTAAATCGTTAATTAATGAGGTAATCTCTACATCATCATGGTGTCATAAATAATTTAATTTATTTAATGTATAAAAATTATAAAAAAACTATCATGATGTAGGAAATCGTTTTATCTTTCTAATGAATATTTATAGTCAAAAATATTACTTGTATAACCCCATTAAAAAATTGTTTTAGTAAAACAACTCATGTTTGTGACATTGTTATTTTAACATTAAATAAAAAGTTTTTAATGTCATTTTCCTACCAAAGTGGCTCCATGGGGTCCCCAAGTTGACCCATTGATTGTCTGGGTCGGCCATGACTCATCCAATAGGGGTAGGACAAGTGTAAAAGTATTTTCATATTTTTATAATATCATTTTTACCTTAAATTTCACTAATTACCTTTAATCGCGATTAATTAAACTTAAAAGTTACTATTCACCAAAAAATTATTTTAATCCCATTGAACCACATTTTACTTCCTAATGACAATCATGTATGTTGGATTTTTGAAAATCAAGTCACAGAAGTTGTAATGTTTTATTTAAACGAAAAATCAGTTTTTTAACTACCACTTAGTGGTTTCACTATTCATCAAAAATTGAAGTTTTTCAGAACAATGCCAAAATTTCACCCTAAGCTATAATTGATATTCCAAATTCAAAAATGATGTATATTTTACAAAATTCCAAATATATAAGTTTCATTAATTAATTCCCACTGTCACTATAAATAGCGTGTTTTTAAGAAACAATATATATCAAAAGATTGACAATTGTTAATGTCCAATTTCATAGTGAAATTAATTATAATGACCACCATTGGATAAAATGGTAAAAATATATTCTAATTATACTTTAAAACCACTAAATAGTATAATTTATCACTATAAATTATTTTGATTAAAAAAGTTGTTTTTAAATATTTTTCACTATTCATAAAATTGGAAGTTCTCAAAAAAATACCAAAAATTCAACATATGCTAATTTTGATATTACGAATCAAAAAATGAAGTCCATTTTGAAATATAAAATATATATAATTTAAAAAAGTGGGTATTACTATTCATAATGGATATTTTGATTGGTCGCGGTGTGTTAAAATCTCAAACTTGCATACAATGCAAGCTATTGCATTATTAAAAGAGAAGTGTATCATGGAAGCTCGGGGTGTTACATTCTCCCCACATTCAATAAATTGCTTCCTCGCAATTTGAAATTTTTCTTTGAAAATAAAAGGTTGAAAATAGAAAATACCTTTGTGGAAAACCCACATCAGAAATAAGGTTAATAAAAATATAACCTTAAAAGAAAGAAAGAGAAGTACAAAGGTCACCCGAGATAGCTCATACTAAGATTCTATGAAAATATGGATATGTAAGAAAGAAAAACCATCAAGGTATGATGGAGAGTTGTAGAAAAATGTATTAGGAGAAAGTTAACCACACGAAAACCACAAACTTGTGATTGGTTAAACGGTCATTGAATCCCCAGTTGGAAAAGTTAACCGACAACGTTTTTGTTTTAAGTTAACTTTTATAAAGTTGAGGAATTTATTTAAGAGATTTTCTAAGAACATAAGGAAATATTCTTACTTGTCATGTAGGATTTCATTCTTTAATAAATTTTTACCATGAACCCATCTTTCACTCTAAATGGTAACAGAACTCAAAAATATTCTATTTATCCTAATTGTATAAGGTTACAAATATTACCACATACCATTTAGATTAGGAAAACTATTTTGTAATAACCAGGGACTTCCTGTAGGCTAGTGGTAGTTAATAAAGGCATGTCGCACTATGGTTATGGGTTCGATTCCTGCAGCTTTTTCCGACGCGACGGGTTATCCCCCAACCTGCAGGTTATCCTTTTCCTAAAGCTATAGTATTATAATATTCCAAGAATAATCTTCAGAAATGTTTTAACATTACACAATACTATCCAAGGTTCAACTTAATCCATTCCAACCTATATAGTTATCCAAAATACCTCTGTCCAGACTTTCTCTAAAAGGTCTCTAAATTCCAAAATCAATTGTAACATCAGATTCCCCAAACAAAGTAAAGTTTCTCTTACTGTCAAATACTAAAAATATGATTACCTTCATCATATTAAAGCCTTAATGAAAAAAACAAGTACTGTAGTACAATCCTTATATATATCACATTATTATTATAACCAGAATATAATCCTTGAGTCCAAAAGCACCAATACATTAATTATTCAACTTAACCTGTAGTAACAACATAAGATTTTCCTTGATCCCTTTTCCTTTTCTGTGGTAATTTTCCCTGACACTTAGGACATTCAATTGCATAATGCCCCATTTCCCTATAATTGTAGCATTCAACATTGATAGCCTCTTTCTTTCCCTTGCAATCACGAGCCTGGTGACCTTTTTCTCCACATTTATAACAAACTCTCATTCCTTTTAGGCAAGTACCGGGGTGATTCTTTCCACAATTATCACATAATGGAAAATCTTTCTTTCCATTTTTCCCTTTATTTGTCTCTTGTTCCACCGTTCTCTTCTTCTCTTGCTTTACTTTGTTGTCATAAGACTTAGAGAATTCCTTTTCTGTCTTGATAGCACATGAGACAATATCTTCGTACAATGAGAAGGATTGTGATACTAAAGCTCAACGGAGAAATGGTTTTAACCCATCAAAGAAATGATAAATATTGCTTCTTGGGTTACATATATAATCTGCAGTATACATCGCTAACCTTGTAAAGTTGTCCTCATACTTTGTGACATTATCATCCTCCTTCTGTCTCAGGCTCAGAAATTGCCTTTCCATATCTTCTTGATGGTCACGAGGAAGGTATTTTTCTAAGAAAAGATCTTTGAACTCTCTCTATTCCATACATGATACTTATTTATAATCCTTTGTATTTTGAATCAATGACTACCATTGATCGGCATCTCCAGTGAGGTAGTAAACTTCCATGATAACCTTCTCCCTTTCACTACTCCCCATGGCATGGAATATTTTCTATAAGGAGTTTATCCATTTCTCAGCTACTAATGGATTTGTACCCCCATTAAATGTTGGTGGTTTTTTCCTCATGAAGTGATCTAACATTGATCCTCCACGTTGTGGATCAGGGTGCTCCATACGAGTAAGGTTATTATTCATAACCTGAGTGAGTTGTCCTAGTATGTTAATAAGTTGATCAGCACAAGTTTTATCACCAGCACCACAATAATTATCTTGAGCAGGAGGGAAATCCGTACACGGAGTGCATGCATTGATATGGTTTCCATTCCTTCCACTAGTCACCATTTCTAAACAATGCCATAAACTATATTAGTTTATGAATCGAAATACATAATTTCATACTTGTAAAATACATAACAAAAATTGAACTATTTATGGATATAATCCATAATCATAAAAAAAATTTCTTTGAGGAAGTATATACTCATAACCCTTCATAATGGTTTGTAAAAAAATGATAATTATCCAAAGCATATCCCCCGGGAGTGTCGTAACCAAGAGTGCAGCAAGGCCCATTATCGTGCACCAGTTCCCATTTGAGTCTTGCTCAAAGCGGTGTTTTCGTGTTTTACCCCTAGGTACTTCTGTACCAGAGCCGCCTCTACCTGCTCGTATCCAGATAGGGATGTATTTCATGGAAAACTCACAAAATCTATATAATACCAAAATTCTAGGAAGTTCTTCTATACTAATCCTCAAAGTCTATCTTTGGGCTATGTGGTCAAATCAGAGTTTATCTAAATCTAGCTTCCAAGGATAGTACTAAACATCCTCTGATACCAACTATAATTCCCCGACCCCAGTTACCCAGAGTCGGTACATTATTGTGTAACATTGGAATGATCACAAAAGATCAAGTCTCGAAATACCGATTAGTTTAGTAGCCTTGGAAACACTAGATACATTCATAAATGCTACATTACATCATAAAGTGAAAAATCACAATAACATAGTCTCCATAGTCCACACTTCTATCCCCTTCAGACTATCCCTGTAGGTCATTCATAAAATACTTCTTCACATCCTGGAAAATATTAAAACATTGAAAGGGGTGAGATCAGATGCTCATTAAGGATAACGATATTGTGGAAGCTTTCATAAATAAACATTAACATTTAAGGCAATGTATAAATAAAATAAAAGCTTTTTTTAAACTTGAACTTCAGCATAATATGGAAAAAATAAAAGTAAACAATTCCATTTACTTACTCACATGGATATTCTACTAGTCGAATAATCACATGCAATATCAATAACCACTGTCATAATGATGTAATGCATAATGCCAGACTATCATAACCATGTAGCCAAGGCCTCATGCCAAGACTAAAAATAATATTTTGTCAAGGACTCATGCCAAGACACTAGTTTGTCTCATGATACCTACTGATGCATCGAGGAGCTATAGCGGGCTCCACCTGTCACTTATTAAGTCCAATGCATTCCTCACATGAATAGGTTTAAAGATATCAGAAACCATAACATAATTGTATCACATAAAACTTGCATGAAGGAAACATAATATTTCCACACTTCAATCATAAGATATAAATACAACACATTGATATAATAAAAACTTTATCAAAACCATCAAAAATAAAAGAAAACTAAAACATGGTATTTATTTTTCTTTTAAAAAAAGTTATGGCTTATAGAGGAAGTCGAAACTCAAATAATAGTCACAGCGGCGGAGAATTCGTTGTCGCCGCATACGTAATAAAAACATTCCTTTTGTCGTTTAGTAAAAACACTTCGTATAAAAATATTCCTTTTGAATAAAAGTAAAAGTCAAAGGGGTTTATACACCGTATAAATGAAAGTTGTATATAAAACCATATATGCCTCAATGAAAGGAGATTGAGATGAAGTCCTTAGAAAGATCATTTTTTTAAATAAAATAGATCTATTATGTGTAATTACTATAATCACACATAAAAAAAGTAAAAATATAGGATAGTACATAATAATATCATGACATAATTTGAAAGTAGGATATTAACCCAAAGAATGGAAGTTGGGTTAAGAAGTTCCCTTACCTCGTGTCTGACTTGACTCGACCATTCTTTAACCTCTTGAATAATAAACTAGAGTTAATTTATAATTGCTTAAAAACGTTTTTGAATTTTATTATTCCTTTTATATCACTTATTACCATGTTATGAACATTATGTAATTATTTAAGTTAATAACAGTCATTTTGTCAATCTTTGGTACTTGAGTCAAAAATAAACTTATTATAATTATAAGTTGTTCATGTGGTGAAATATCCATTATATCCAGAATTATATTCATAATATAGATATCGTATATATCATATATATCCAGTATATAAATTCATTCATAATATTACGTAACATTTAGAGGTACGAAATGAAATGCACTGTTCATGGAGACGGTAAGTCGTACGTACGCATGAACGCTACTTTCATTTCTATTTCGTATTTAATGGAATGAAATTATAATTATATAAAGGTATAATATAATTCCAGTATAATATAATGTATAATACCATTTACTCCATCCTTTATACATCCCACATATGGCATTAACGATTCGAATCACTTTGAGGGGGCGGTAGTCCGCACTTCCTAAAATGAAATTATCGAGTTTACCCATAATGGAAATCATAAAGGTATTCCATAAATGAAAAATATAGAATCATAAGGAAAACAAAAACATAATATATATCATATATTAAAATATTGAAATCTTAATGGCCACCTTTGAAGGTGTTATATGAGTTTTGAACAATCATCATTTCGTGAGGCAGAAATTCGACATCCACAGAAACAGTATGTTCTTTAACCATTAGATGTAGGTGTGTGTAAGTGTAGCTCGAATCCTTATTATAACAACATCCTAGTATATTTAGGATACTTTTTTTTACAAAATAAATGAAAAAAAAGAGTTTATGGGGTTGGAGAAGAAAAATAAAATAAAAGAACACAAGAGAAGACATTACTTTAAAATCGGGAAACTCTTTTTGATTTGAGCCAAAGGATTCCTTGGGAAGAGTTCTGCCCAATTTGAGGCTTCTAGGAGTAATATAGGGAAGTTGGGAGAGTATTTGGGCAGAGGTTGGCCGAGTCAAATGGCTTGATGGTGTGAATAGAATGGTAGAGGTGGGGGCCTTTTATAAGAGGAGAGAAGGGGCACTCTTGGAAAGATTGAAATGTTACTTTATTATGAAATTTATTTCAGATTCTAAAGGTCCCACAATGATATATTTCGAGGCTAAGGTGATAATGGTTTTAAATATACTCATCCAATAGGTTTTTGACAAGTGTATGCCTTAGATTTTACATTATCATTTCATTTTATTTAAATCGTTAATTAATGAGGTAATTGCTGCATCATCATGGTGTCATAAATAATTTAATTTATTTAATGTATAAAAATTATAAAAAAACTATCATGATGTAGGAAATATTTTTATATTTATAATAAATATTTATAGTAAAAAATATTACTTGTATAACCCCATTTAAATTTTTTTTAATAAAACAACTCATGTTTGTGACATTATTATTTTAACATTAAATAAAAAGTTTTTAATGTCATTTTCCTACCAAAGTGGCTCCATGGGGTCCCCAAGTTGACCCATGGATTTTCTTTATCGGAAATGACTCATCCAATAGGGGTAAGACAAGTTTAATGGTATTTTAATATTTTTATAAAATCATTTTTACCTTAAATTTCACTAATTACCTTTAATCGTGATTAATTAAACTTAAAAGTTACTATTCGCCACAAAATTATTTTAATCCCATTGAACCACATTTTACTTCCTAACGACAATCATGTATGTCGGATTTTTGAAAATCAAGTCACAGAAGTGGTAGTGTTTCATTTAAACGAAAAATCAGTTTTTTAACTACCACTTAGTTGTTTCACTATTCATCAAAAATAAAAGTTTTTCAGAACAATGCCAAAATTTCACCCTAAGCTATAATTGATATTCCGAATTCAAAAATGATGTCTATTTTAAAAAATTCTAAACATATAAGTTGCATTAATTAATTTTATAATTAATACCCGCTGTCACTACAAATAGCGTGTTTTTAAGAAACAATATATATCAAAAGATTAACAATTGTTAATGTCCAATTTCATAGTGAAATTAATTATAATGACCACAATTGGATAAAATGGTAAAAATATATTTTCATTATACTTTAAAACCACTCAATAGTATAATTTCTCACTATAAATTATTTTGATTAAAAAAAGTTGTTTTTAAATATTTTTCACTATTCATAAAAATTGGAAGTTCTCAGAAAAATACCAAAAATTCAACATAGGATAATTTTGATATTCCAAATCAAAAAATGAAGTCCATTTTGAAATATAAAATATATATAATTTCAAAAAGTGGGTATTAATATTCATAATGGCTATTTTGATTGGTCGCGGTGTGTTAAAATCTCGAACTTGCGTACAATGAAAGCTATTGCATTATTGAAAGAGAAGCGTATCGTGGAAGCTCGGGGTGTTACATTGTGGATATTAAATTATTCTTGAGGAAAAATAATATTTAAACATTACAATGTGTATCATAGAACATTGAAACCATTAAATCATAATTCCACTCGAATTAAGTGAAACATACAACATCGTAAGATTAATTAGATTCATGATACAAAAATTAAAATGGAAATATATATTCACCAAATAAAATATAATTGGTGCATAATAAAAATTATGTCTCAATGGAAAGTATATTGGGACAAAATCCCTTTATCCTTCCTTATTATTGTGTGGTATTTAGGCTCATGTATAGTTATTTAAAATATGATACTAACTAATACCATAACCATGATCATGTTTATAATATAATATAATTACTTCTTAAAATATTTTATTACTCGTTGGTCAACACTCTTTCATTATTTTAACTATTTCAGGTGTTACCTACCTAGTTTTCTCAAGTATGTTTTGACTTGTGATTTTTTGTTTCTATTAATAAGATCATGTTTTTATAATCTCCAAAATTTAAATCATGACTATATTAACTTGTATATTCAACAAATATGTATTTATAATAGTCTATAATATTTGGATATAAGAAATTAAGTGCATCATTCATAGAGACGGTATGTCATATGTATGCATGAACGCTACTTTAATTTCTTTGTTGTATTAAAATAGATAAAAATAAATGATAAATATGTATACTATAATTACATTATAATATATATATATATATATATTATATGTTACATATTTATATTAAAACAATCCTTTATACTCTCTATGTATGGAATGAACGAATCATATCACTTTAAGGTGGAATTAGTCCACACTTCCTCAAAGGAAATTATCATATTTACTCAACTTGGGATGAATAAAGGTATGTTATAAATAAAAATTATATAATCATAATAAATTTTAAATAACATATATGTCATATATAAATAGGTTTTCCATCATAATTTCCACCATGAGAGGTGGTAGGGGAAAATTGAACAGTCATTGTTTCGTGAGGCGGTAGTTCACCGTACATAGAAACAGTATGTTCGTTACCCATTAAATGTAGGTGTGTGTAATTTTAGGAAGAAATACTATCATAAAAACATCATATTATATTTATGATATAGGTTTTTTGTGTAATCATTGTATAAGAAGAGTATAGGGAGTGGAGAATGGAAATGAAACTATAAAGCATGAGAGAAGGTGTTACCTCTTAATCAGGTAACTTCTTTTGGTTTACACCAAAAGATTCATTGGATTTTTTTATAACCATGAGAGTATTATAGGTAGAGGGGGGAATTTTGGGATACTATTTTTACAAATTTTGGGAAAGAAAATGTGGCTTGAGAGGTGTGATGAAGGGGTAGAGTGCTTTCCTTTTTATAGTGGAGGAGAGAGGGACACTTTTTTAAATACCAAAAGGTGTTCAATAATGGGTGGTCTAACTTACCTAAAGTGAAAAAATGAATAAATAATGTATTAAAGTAGAAACATGGTCTATAAAAACTTCATCCACAAAAAAAATTCATTTTAATGATTTGTTTCCTTAACATCTAAGATTCCCCAATTTTATCATTTTATTTCTTATTAAATAATCTAGATTTCTAATCTAATTAATTAAATAATTAAGACTAAATTAAAGGTATATTTATTATAAAATATATATCCACTTAATTATTAATATTATATCTAATTTATAAAATAATATTTCTATATTTTTTTGGAAATTAATTTTAAAACAAGTGCATGTGACGTGCTGAAATTCTACTTGAACTCGAACCATGTTAACAATGTTTTTATAGTATATGGGTAAATATATTAATTATAAAATATTAATTGGTACATTAATAGACCATATTTAATATTAATTAAAACTTAAAAATAAAATATCATAATATATGATTTTTTTTTAATTTTAAATCATTTAGTAAGATTCATTTATTGTAAAATAACAATAATGTCAATTTTGACATTATTTAATTAATATTAATTTTAAAATAAAAATATTATATTGGAATTAAAATATATTAGGATTACATGTGTGTAACATGATATATTCATCTAATAAATAAATAAATTAAATAATTCAATCAAATAACTTCACTTTTAATATTTATAGTATCATTTATTTTAGTTAATTATTATATAAATAATCACTGCATTAATGTTTCTTAAGAATTTTAAGTAACTAAACAACCTCTAAAAGTTATTGATAACTTATTATGATAAACATAACCCACCTATATTGAAAGTTTTTATTTTTAAATGAAAATATGAGGTTTTTTACATATCTCAAAATTTTATAAATGTTAAAGGTTAGGAAAGTCCCCTTTTTGTCTTTTTCCTTACTTAACCTTTTACATAGGTCACTTCCATTTAATAATATCCCAATAACCCATAAATGTTTAACTAAGTGGGGAAATGGTCAAATTATTGGCATCCAATAAATTTTGTACAAGTTTCCAAGTAATTTTAGTTCTTAATATTAAGGTTTATTCCCAAATAAAGCTCAATCATAACTTAATCTCTATAATTACTTTTAATTGCATTCACTAATAATTTTGGTCAAAAAAATAAGTTTATATTATTAGAAAAAAAATATCATAATAATTACATACTTATATGTCAGATTTTTATAATTCAAATCACATAATTGGTAAAATTAAGATTAACACTAATCCCGGAGATGGGGAAAAATAACAGGTTTTTAATGTAGAAAAACGTTCAAAAGTTACGTTTTTATATTCAATTTAAAATTAAAATTGATTCTAATGAAATTTATCATATAAAAAGAAGTATAATTGATATAATTTGACACTAAAACAAATCTAAAATATAAATTATCCTTAATAATTATTAAAAAAAGGTTGTTTTAACTAAATTGCAATAATTTTCATTATTCATCAATGAATGAAGTTTCTAATAAAAATCCCAAAAATTCACCCTAAGATAATTTTGATATTATGAATTAAAAAATAAGGATTATTTTTTAAAATAAAATTTATAAAATTGTAAAAAATTAGTTTTAAAATAGGTTTTCCATTAAAAGGTGGAAAAACTCGATCTTACATGTAACGCAAGTTAATTCAGCATCGTATGTAGTGTATGTTTAACATTTTGTATATAGAATTTCACAAAAAAATATTTATTCTAAAAGGAAAATATTTTAATGTCTTAAGGTGTCAAATTATCCTGAAACTTAATTAAATGGTGTATTCACAATTTAAGCGTGATCTCAGTAGTCAAGAGATTTAAAATAAACTTTTGTTGAAAGACCTACATCGTAAAAAGGGTTAATACCACATATTCTTAATAAGAGAGAAAGGAAAGAACATTGGTCTTGTAACTAGGTTCCCTTGTAGTATAACATATGTGGAAATAGAAACATTCATATGGAATAAAAATCCAACAATCAAGTTATAATTGAGAGTGCTACAGAACATGTTCATATGAGAGTTGTATCCCACAAGACCATAAACCATAGGTGTGAGTAAAGGTCATTAATATCATCAAAAATGATTATAATATGACAATATTTTTTTTAAAACCATTTTTGTCTATAGTTAAGGAATTATTTCACTCCATAAGAATATAAGTAAATATTTTTTTCTATAAACATAATATTTTCCTTTTATTACACCTTGAAATATTTTTATTTCGTCTCTTAGCACATAATTCATCATATAGTGAAGTAAAACATTACCATCTAAAATCTCATCCAATGATCATCTTAAACCATTTTATAAATGGTTAACTTTTCCAATAGATTATGATCCAATCAATTCTGAATGAAATTCACTGAAATTTCAAAGTGAACTTATCATTAGACATTAATAAACATGAAGTATATTTTAATTTTAACATTCCAAATATGTGAATAAATTCATCATGTATCCTTTTGAAATATGGTAATAAATCGAATTACCATAAAACCTTATTGTAAACATGCATTCTTATTTATTACATAAGTAAGACACATGTTATGTGATATATTCCATAAATCCAAAAGTGTTGTAAAATCCATAAATAATATCATAAACCACTTTCCCACAAGTCATTAATCTGTTAAAAGGTAGTTAGAACTCATCTAATAATTCATTTCTTCATCATTATCTTAAAATTAGAAAAATATTATGGGTTTTCTTTCCCTTAATCATGTTGTTATTTAAAATTTTAACTTTCTACTAAATAACTTTTCTTGGTACCATTCATCAAATGGAATCAAATCCTTAATGAAAATGTACTATAATACAATCCTTAAATATTCCATAATTCTTAAAACCATTACATTACTAATAAAATACTCAAATGAAATAATTCTTGAATAATCATATTAATCATTTCTATTCATCTACGGAAGTATCATAACTTTATCACTATACAAGAGAATAATTTGGGGTATATTCCTTTTCTTTTTGGGATATTGATTCATATAGTGTCACATCTCCTTATAGTGGAAGCATTGACATAGGAAACCATTTTCTTACCCTTGAAATCACGAACTTGGTGTCCTTTTTCTCCACACTTATAACAAACTCATATTCTCTTCACGTATTTACTATAGTGATTCTTTCCACAATTATCACATGTGAGAAAAATACCCCTTTCCCTTCTTCCCTTTATCAATATTTTTCCCTATCATCTTCTTCATCCCTTAAAACCCATTGGACTCGGATAATTATTTACTTATCTTGTAAACATGTGATAATATTTCCTCATATGATGAGGATAAATAGGAGACTATTACCCTTATAAATTGTGTCTTAAGACCATTAATGATATGATCATTCTCACTATTTGTTTCATGTGCATTGGTGGAGTTCTAATTTCTTCTGATAGGTTCCATTTCTAAACATTTTCATATACTAGATTTTCTCATAAAATTATGAACATTATATAACTCTAAACATGGTATAAAACATAACATAAATTTATGCATTGTAAATACTAGAACCGTAAACAACAGTTACTATGCAGAAATCATTACTTAAAAATCCTTCATGATGGTAGGTAAATAAAATATGAATTATCCTAAGCATATCCCTCAGGAGTGTCAAACCCGGTGTGTAGTAAGGCCCATTTTCCTGTACCAGGTTACCCCGAATCAAGCCCAAATCACCTTATTGGATTTGTTACTCCTATGTACATCTATACCAGAGCCATGTACACTTGTATAATTCAGACAGGGTTGTATTTCTAAGAATTACCACATAATTCTTAGTCAACAAAAAATCTAGGATGTTCTTCTACACTTGTCCTCAATGTCTATCTTAGGGTTTTTCTCCCTAATCTAAGTTTTCTAAATCTAGTTCCCAAGGTTGTTTCTAAACTTCCATTAATAAAAAATTTAATTCTCCAACCCCAGAAGCCTGGAGCTGGTGAATTGTTACATTACATTGGCATTATTACAAGGAAGAAAATCCCAAAGGAACATTCAGTTTAACAGTATTGGGAAGCCATATTAGATACATGACACCCATAATAAATTAGAAAATAAAGTATAAAAAATGATACATAATAAAATGAAATAAACTGCATCCTTTAATGCTTATTCAATGATTTATTATTCATAACCCAGGGAAAGAAACATAATAAGGGTGATCTTAAATGCTCAGTAAGGGTAAATGAAATAGAAGAAATAATGAATCAATCTATATGGAAGTGTAAGTAACTGAATAAAAATTTATATTCATACAACTATATAAGGAATAAATAGAATTTAAAGGTAAGAAACTGAAACACATTACATTAATAAATAAACTAAAATTTAAATAAATCCATAGATATATTGATACAAAATCTCATGGATAAATAATAACTGAGTCTAAATGAGGGAAATTATTAATTATTGGATAACAAGTTTCCTAGGTACATGGAACCAATACCATAAATAACTTTCATAAGACAATTTATCTATAGGTTGAAAACCCATCTAAGGCATCTATCCAACTATTTCATCCAATGATATTATCTATTCATTGGGGGGATTTCATTCACTAGTCCCCCACTTGTACGAATTTCCTTAAACAGTATCCAACCCATGTCTACTAGTCTAAAGAATTCATCATATTGAATAATAAAATAAATAATATTCCTTACCATATATCCATATTGAATAAATAGTATGTATTTATAAAAAATACCTTATACTAGGATCAGTAATAACAATGGTTGGGGACATTAAATCATTCTTGAAGAAAAATAATATTTAAACACTCCAATGTGTCCCATACCACATTGGATCTTTTAAATCATAATTCCACATGGATTAAATGAAACTTAGAAAATCATGTTAGAAATTATATTCATGATATAACATGTAATATTTCAATATACATACCTGAAATATTAGTGAATTGGGGCATAAGAAAAATTATGTCTCAGTGAAAAGTAAATTGAGAGGAAATCCATTACCCTATCGTTTCTTTTTGTTGTGTGGTATTTATCCTCCTGTATAGTAGTTTAAAATATGTTAATAACTAATAAAAAAACCACAATAATTTTTATTATACCATATATTAACTTATAAAATTTTATTACACTTTTTTCAATACTCTTACATTATGTTAACTATTTCAGATGTTAACAACCTAGTTTTTTCAAGTATGTTTTGACTTGTGATTTATTTGTACTATTATTTATATAATGATTTAATCATCTAAAGAATATAAACCATGACTAAATTATCTTATATATTTAATTAATATGTATTTTTAATATCCCATAATATTTGTATATTACAAATTAAGTGCACCATTCATGGAGATCATAAGCTGTACATACGCATGAACGCTACATTCATTTCATTATTGTATAAAAATAATTAAAAATAAATTATTCATTTTTATATTATAATTATAGTATAATAAATATGTAATATATTTTACCTATATATATTTTAAACCATTCTTTATACTTTCAATGTATGTCCTGAATGAGTCATATTGCCTTGAGGGGTCGGTAGTCCACACTTCCTCAAAAGAAATTATCGTATTTACTAAACTTGGAAAGAATAAAGATATGTTATAAATAGAAATTACATAAGAATAATAAATTTTAAATAACATATATATCATAAATAAATATTATTTCCATTATAATGTCCACCATTAGAGGTGTTAGGGGAAAATTGAACAATCATCGTTTCGTGAGGCAATAGTTCATGATACACAGAAATAGTATGTTTTTACCCATTAGATAGAGGTCTCTGTAATTATAGGTTTAACACATAGAATATAAACATACTAGTATATTTATGTGACTATTTTGGTTATTTAATAATAGTATAATAATATTATAGGGAGTGGTGAACGTAAATGAAACTATAAATCATGAGAGATGGTGTTACCTCTTAATCAGGTATTTTTTTTGGTTTATACGAAATCTTCCTTAGATTGTTTTATATCCAAGGGGGGATTCAAGGTATAGGTGAGGTATTTTGGGAGACTATTTGAATAGATTTTGGATGAGCCAATGTGGCTTGAGAGGTGTGAATAAGGGGTAGAGTGCATGCCTTTTTATAGTGGAGGGGGGAGTGGAACTTTTGTAAATACCAAAAGGTGTTCAATAAAGGGTGGTAAAACAAAACTAAAGTGCCTCAAAAATGGATAAATAATGAATTAAATGAGATTAATGGTCTATAAAAACCTCATCTACACAAAAATATTTTCATTTTAATAATTTTGTTCCTTAAATTATAAGATTCCCCAATTTTATCATATTGGGTTTTATTAAAGAATCTAGATTTCTAATATAATTAATTTAAACTTTAAGACTAAATTAAAGTGATATTTATTATAAAATATAGATTCACTGAATTATTAATATTATATATAATTTATAATATAAAATTTCCTTGTATTTTTTAAATTAATTTTAAAACAAGCGCATGTGACGTGCTAAAACGCTACTTGAACTTAGACCGTGTCATTTTTACAGTATACAGGTCAATATGATAAGTATAAATGATTAATTGGTCAATTAATATAAAATATTTAATATTAATTATCACTTAAAAATCACTTTTCAAAATATAGGATTTGATTAATTGTAAATCATTTAATAAGCTTAATTTATTGTAAAATAATAATAATGTCAATTTTGATATTATTTATTTAATGTTAATTTTAGAAAATAAATATTATATTGGAATTAAAATATATTAGGTTTAAATATGTGTAACATGATATATTTAGCTAAAAAAATAAATAAAGACAATAATTCAATCAAATAAATTCACTTTTAATATTTGTAGTATCATTTATTTTAGTTAATTATTAAATAAATAATCACTACCTTCACATTTCTTATGCAATTTAAGTAACTAAACCATATATAAAAATTATTGATTACTTATTATGATAAAAAATACCTATATTTATTACAAAAGGATTTGTATAAAATAAAACATGATATTTTGTAAATATCTCAAAATTGTATAAATGTTAAAGGTAAGGAAAGTTCTCTTTTTGTCTTGTTCCTTACTCAACCTTTTATATAGGGAACTTCCATTTAATAATATCCCAATAACCCATATATTTATAACCAAGTGGGTACATGGTCAAATTATTGGCATTCAATGGCTCTTGGACAAGTGTTAAAGTCATTTTAATCTTTAATATTAAGGTTAGTCCCTTATTAAGCTTAATTACACCTTAATCTCCCTAATTAATTTTAATCACATTCACTAATTATTTTGTTCAAAAAATTAATTTTATATTATTAGACCACAAATATCATGCTTATTACATCCATTTATGTCATATTTTTTAAATTCAAATCAAAGAAGTTGAGAAATTATGATTAACTCTAATCCCAAAGATGGGAAAAAATAACGGTTTTTTAAAGTAGAAAAGCTTTCCAAAGTTTGTTAATTTTTTATATTTAATTTCATATAAAATTGATTATAATGAATTATATTATATAAAAAGATGTATAATTGATCTAATTTGACTCTAAAACAAATCTAAAATATAAATTTTGATTAATAATTATTTAAATTAAAATGATGTTTTTAACTAAATTGCAGTAATTTTCACTATTTATCAAAAAATGAAGCTTCTTGGAAAAATATAAAAAATTACCCTAAGCTAATTAAGAAAATATTATTTCCAAAATGATGTTTATTTTTAAAAATAAAATTTATAAAAGTGTCAAAATTTAGTTTTAAAATGGGTTCTCTATTAAAAGGCGATAAAACTCGGTCTTTCATGTAACACAAGTTAATTCATTGTTGTATATAGATTAAGTTTAACATTGTGTATAAAATATTACAAAAAAATATATTTATTCTATAAAGAAAATATTTTAAAGTATTGGGGTGTCATAGTAATTTATAAAAATTATAAAAATTAATTCTTGAAAATAGATTACTTATTTTTAATCTAGTGGTTCAAATTTCTTAAGAGAATCAATTTAATTATTTGTTCATTATGAATAGTATAATTGGTCAAAATATGACCCCAAAATAAATGGTAAATCGGTTTAATTAATGTAATTACTAAGTGGTAAAAAAATATAATCTTAATTTGTATTAGATGGTATTATTTCTAACCTCATCACCATATCTTATAAATTGGATATTTTTTTATTGACTTATCTATGAGTAAGACATTTATAATATTTAAAAGTTTATAAAAATTATCAGTGTGTCACTCACCTCTTTATAAAATGGTACCTCCTCTAATATCTTCTTCACACCTTTTTCATCACTCTAGCTCAGATAATATATACCTAATTATTTCCCAAACATACCTACTCATTTTCTAGTGGTTCTATTCTCAAAAAAAATAAAAACAGAAGAATGATTAATATTTAATTCAAGGGAGGTTTTATAAAAAGAGGAATAATTCTTAATTAAGTGTTTTATGATTTTAAATGTTTCCACCTCATTAAAATATTCATTTAGTCATTTTTTGGCACTTTTAAATAGCACCCAATAATGAACCAAATTCTAAGGAATCTAATATAGAAGTGTATCTCACTTCTCAGTTTTCGATTTTGTTGGTCATAGATCCTAAACGGAGTTATGGATCATACTTTATGGTCTTTCAAAGTTAGACTACCAAAAAAACTAATTGGAGTGATTCTGGAGAAAAAATATGGAATTGTGCACAAATTTCCCAAAATTTTACACAAATTCTTTTTGTTCATCCAACTATGTTACATGGGGAAGGTGACGTCAAATGAGATTGAAGTATGGAATTGTTCACAACATTCCAAAGGTGTGGGAAACTCCTTCACAATCACATAACTATGTTGTGTGAAAAAGGTGAGGTTAAATATAGAAGCTCTACACATATGTGATCCATCATCCAAAAATAATAGAATTTGTATGCAACTTAGTAAAGTTTCATAACCTTTCCAAAATTTGTGTGTCATGGAAAATTTGTGTGAAAGATCTATCATTTTTACGATAAGTTCATAGTTTCCCGACACCACCAAAATGAATATAAATATTGCATTGAACCCTCATCCAAGATGGGCCTTTGGGATTTGAGTGTTAGAGATATCACTCATGAAACTCCATGTTGTATGCCTTACACAACCCACAAGTTCTTAAGTTACAAAAAATGTTTGTGGTGAAACCCCTCAAGTATGGGAATTCTTCTAAGACATTTATATGCAACTAGTTTCACTAAGAACATAGGTAGATGAAAAGCCCAATTTTTCATAAAAATCTATTTTTGTGTGAAACTAAAACGTTGTGAAACATAGTTTTTTTAATGTATCTTGTAGGCCATTCCTTACACAAACTTCTTTTTTGCACGAAAATACAAATTTTCACGACCCGACAAATATATGTGTGACATAATGCAGGTTGTAAACCCATGTTCATAGTTTCATGCAACAAAATTTGGACATGTATATACTGGTCCATACCGTGGGGGATGCACCCCACAACTCTAATTAGGATAAATTCTGGGATGTGGTCTTGGGCCTCCGTCCTAGTTCCTTCCCTACCATCACATACCCCCATAAAAAATAGAGAGTTGTACTATTAACTTTTCAATCTGGGTCAACGATATTTTTGGTTACGCCTTATATGGACCCAATATCCCCCACATGAGGTAACATGAGTCAAGATACTCTTCCACACTGCTTAAAATACCTTTAGTTGACCTAATCCTCTTATTCCATTTCTCTTTTCATGAGTTGAGACTCTCCTTTTGGATTCCCTGATTACCATGAGCCAAAAAACTCCTTAAGAAACTCATGAAACCATGGATTCTGACTCCTATGCCACCATCAAATAGAGAGGGTCTCTCTTGAATAAGTCCCACACCATTCATTATTAGGAATATTCTACCCATTAGTCCTCAATACATGATTATAAACTATAGTATGCCATATATGAAAAATATAGGATGCCTCTTGTGATAAACATGAGATACCTTATGCAAGAAGTATAAGATTCCTCGTGACATGATCGTGATATGACAAAACAAGAGCCACCATGGGCCTCCTCCTAAGGTGTAAGGCCCAGTCATATCCCTCAACCCATCAATAGGACAAGATTCCATCATGAATTTACATGAGAAAGAAATGATGTGAGTATCAATGCATAATACCCATGCACCACATCCTTTAACTTGATGTTAAACTATAATCTTACCCCATGAAATGGACATGGGATTCCCTCATAACTCAACGAGAGGAATAAATTATGGGAAGTTCAATGCATAATCCCCTCATTCTATATCCTTCTACATGACATTAAACTATAATATTTCCCCATACAATAGACATGGGATACTCTCATTACTCAACCTGAAGAAGAAATGATGGTAATATCAATGCATAATACCCACACACCATGTCCTTCTATATGACGTTAAATAATAATCTTACCCCATACAATAGACATGGGATGCCATTATTACTCAACATGAAGAAGAAATGATAGAAATACCAATTCATAATCCCCACACACCACATCCATTCACATGATGTAAACCGGTAATCTTATCCCATGTAATAGATATGTGATACCCTCATAACTCTACATGAGGAAGAAATGATGGGTAGGTTAATGAATAATCCCAACACATTGTATCCTTCTAAAGGACATTAAACTATAATATTACTACATGAAATGGAATTTGGATTACCTTTTGACCTGACATGAGGAAACAAGGATTGGAATCTTCCACGTGTATGCCACAACCACATCATTTATACTCCATAGAGACACCTAGGAAGCTTCTTTGCGTAAGACCCAAACTCAACATCGCTTCTCTATAGTGTAACTTGGGAAGCTTCCATGCATAATCTCTATACCATATCCTATAGAGTGAAACTATTACAGTGGTAATTTTCCATGAGTAATCCCTAAACCATCTCCCCAAGACTGATCCTCTGGAATAGGTCATCTTTCTAGTGAAAGAACCACACTATCCTTCATTGATGCTCCATCTATGACACGAGCATCCTTATCATGTGAAATTAAACTTTATGTATTAGTCACGTCTCATCACCTTAAACTGAAACATCAAACTTCATGGTTTTTAATCCTTGTCTCTTAAACTTGGTACGTAGGATATCTCCTTAAGTTGAAATCTGAACATCGGTAAACCTAGGTGTGACATATTATAAACTAGGGACACACCACCTTGATCTACCTCCACAAGGAGTTCGATTTTTCTCTATAGAAAATTAAATCAGAAGGACACATCGATAAAAACAGGTGTGAAATATTCCCTCCTATGGACACACATTCGTAATCTTCATCCACAGGGCATTTGATCCTTCTCTTCTGGATGTTAAATCTGTGGGATAAATCAGTAAACCTAGGTGTCAAATATTCCCTCCTAGGGAAACACTCCTTGATCTACCTCTATATAGAGTTCGATCTGTCTCTATTAGAAGTTAATCCTATGGGACGCATCGGTAAACCCATGTGTGACATCTTCCCTCCTATGGATACAACTTCTTTATCCAACTCTATAGGGAGTTCAATCCTTCTCTGTGAGATGTAAAACCATATGGACACATCGGTAAACCTAGGTGTTACATCTTCCACCATAGGGACACAACGACTTGATCCTCCTACACAATGCATTAAATATATCCTTTCTAGATATTAATCATATGGGATGCATCGGTAAACTTAGGAGTGTCATCTTCCCTCCTAGGGATACACCTCCTTGATCTTCCTCCATAGGGAATTTGTTCCATCTCCGCTAGATGTTAATCCTATAGGTCACATCTATAAACCTAGGTGTGACATATTCCCTCCTTGGGACACACCTCATTGATCTTCCTCCATAGGGAATTTGATCCATCTCTATTAGATATTAAACCTACAGGACACGTAATTAAATCCATCAGTGGTATCTTACCTCTTAGGGATACACCTCCTTGATCTTCCTCCACATGGGCATTTGATCTATCTCCATTATACGCTAAACCTATGGGACAAATCGCTAAACCCAAGTGTGAAATATTCCCTTCTATGGACACACCTCCTTAATCTTTCTCAACAGAGAGTTTGATCCATCTATCCTAGATGTTAAACCTGGGAGACACATCGGTAATCCCTAGTGTGACATCTTACCTATTAGGGGCACACCTAGTTGATTTGAATCCATAAAAAGTTTGATCCATCTCTACTATATGTTAAATAGGTGGGAAACATCAGTATACCCATGTGTGACATGTTCCATACTAGGGACAAACCTCCTTGATCCTCCCCCACAAGGCTTTTGATCCATATTCACTTGATGTTAAACCTGCAGGACACATCGATAAACACAGTTACGACATCTTCCCTCCTAGAGACACTCCTCTTTAATCCACCTCCGTAGGGAATTTGACCTATCTCTTATAGGTTTTAAACCTATGGGACACATCGGTAAACCCATGTGTGAAACCTTCACTCTTAAGGACACAGCTCATTGATCCACATCCACAAGGCATAAAAATATATATCCTCTTGACTTTAAAATTTTGGTAGACATCGGTAAACCCATGTGTTACATATTTCCAACAAGGGACACTCCTTATTGATCCACCTCCATAGGTTGATTGGTTCATCTTTTCTAGACATTAAACATGTGGGACACATCAACAACCCCAAGAGTGATTTCTTCTCTCATATGGACACACCTCCTTAATCCAGCTCCATTGGGTGTTCAATCTATCACCAATAGATGTCAAACCTATGAGAAACATCGGTAAACCCATGTGTGACATATTACCTTATAGGCACACACCTCCTTGATTCTCCTCCATGGGGAATTTAATCTGTCTCCTCTAGACGTTAAACCTGTGGGACACATTAATAAAACCATGTGTAACATCTTCCCTCTGTGGTGCACACCTCCTTGATATGTATCCATAGGGAGTTCGATCCATCTGTTCTAGAAATTAAACCTACGAGACACACCCATTCACCCAAGTGTTACATCTTAACTCCTATGGATGCACATACCCACCTGATCATCCTCAAAAGGGTATCCTGATTCATCTCCACAAGACATTAATCCTGTGACATTATCCGTTACAATAAGACATTCTGATCCATCTCCAGAGGATATAGAACTTGTGACCTGACCCAAAATACCCACCCCGGGAAATAAATATTATATTATTGAGGTGAAAATACTTTGAAGAATTATTCCCCTAGTGTGAATTACCTAGTGATCAACATGGTATTCCTTGTTTTTTGAGCCTAATATACCTCATATAAGATGCCCTACAAAGAGGAAGATTCATAGGTTCCCAATATACCCAATATATAAAGATTCATAGACATTCCTGACATCAAAATCTACTTTTTTGAAAAGGTTTATTCCCTATTAGGATAGAAGAAGCATAATTAAAAAGTGTCCACCATGAGTTGACACTGGGAATGAGTTTCACGAACATGACTCAGATATATGAGAGAGAACTATAATATAAAAAAAATCACCATGGAGGGATCCATGGAATGACTAACTAACATACCATAAAATTATATAGATCATAAAACTAACATCACCAGCCACATTGGTAGAGGTCTCCTACTTTTGGAAAGAGGGAGTGTGGGGCAATAAAAATACATGTCACTACAACGATGTATACCCAAGATGTGAATGTTTTGGAAACCACTGTGATAAAATAATAACATCAACATCTAAAATACACTAAACTTTTTTTATTATTATGGGACAACCCTTTTTCATCTCATTTTGTATCATATAGGATATGAAATCATCACACATGTGTATGTGTGGACTTGAACCTCTTTGAAGCTCTGTGTTTTGTTTTTCATCACCACCTCATAAGGCTAATTTTTTTTATGGATTTAATGAATATATATGATATTCGTGAAATATTTATAGTTATAGAAAAATATTATATTACTTATATTATTGACCTTCCATTCATTGGAAAATGATAATATTGTTTGTGCATACATGGGGACTACCACCACCACAAAGCGATGTGATTTGTTTTTCATTTATACCTTTCAGGACTAGTTATAAAATTGAATTTATTTAATAAAAATGATAATTATTTCATTATTAATATTATATATATTATATCATAATGAACCCTTTAACAACGGTTAACCTACCATTTGTTTGTGTCTACAAACAAAACATCCCCAAAAAGTCTAACATGAACATAACCGATCTGATAACTATATAAGGCATGATAATAAATGAAATAAAAAAGATAATTATAATGTTATAAACTTAAAGAAATTTCTTAATCACGTATAAAATTAAGATAAATTTATCATACATTAGTTAAAGTATGTTTGTGACGAGTCAGACTCCAAGTAAGGGATTTTTCTTTAAAACCTTATTTTAAATGTTTTAAAGTTTTTTACTCTCTTTTTCTATCATATCCATGTTCTTTAAAATATTAAAGTATTTGATTAATATAATTAAATTTACATTCAAATAAATTTTAAAAAAAATTAATTTCCTTATGAATGTTTTAAAATAATGCTTTTAAATGTTTTCCAAATCCGTTATTTTTGACATTTTTATAGTAGTTATAAAGGAATATTTTTAACATATAGGAAATGAGAAAATTTTACCACCTCCATGATTGATACTATTTAAAAAAACACCCACTAAAAATTTTAAGGGTTTTAAGAATAAAGTCCCATTTTTAATTCTTTTGGGAATTTTTTAATGAATTTTCAATGAAGAAGGATTTTTATTCTTATTTTTATATGGAACCAAAAAGTGTTTTTGTATATCTGTTAAATGATATAATATTTGAGATTTTCTGATGTAAATGAAAGTTTTTTTTGTGTTTTATGTATGTTCTGGTACTTGGAAATTATTCATGATGATGGGTAAGAATAATAGATATTTTTAGTTCATTGAGTAATGATTTTATTCTCTAGGTAATATATGTTATAATTAACCTAGTAGGTTATTCCATTTATAATATTGATTATAAGTGTGATATGAAAATAATTTTCCAAGGTCTCTACATGACTATTCTATGATTTAAAATGTTTTTTCATGGAATTATTTTTATTTCTTATGATAATTTCATGATCTCATGTTTGAGGGAAATATTATTCCTCTTTTAAAGTTGAAAAGTATGATTTTCAAGAAAATGTTTTCATGAGTACCCATGTTTTACAAGAAACCGTCATTATTGTTATTTTTATTTTATGATTCATCCTGATATTTTTTATGAAAATATTCAACCTATGAACTTATTTCATGAGTAATAAAATGACTATTTGAGATCAAATTTTATTATGTAAAAAGGAAAACTTTTCTTAGGGGATTTTAGGATTATCAAAATAGACTAATGGGTTTATTTATTTTTTATCACATAATGAGATTTTTGTGCTCATCCCAAGTTTTCAAAAAAAAATACCAAGTTATAAGGATGAGTGTGAACTATATCAAGGTAAACCATTACACTATGGGGATTCAAATTTAAATAAGAAAACGTTTTTGAATGAAATTGGAGTTTAAATTTAAGAATCTTATTTTTGTGAAAAAATGGATATTGGGTGGAAGTGGCCACTTTATATTGTAAGGGTTTGATATGTAATATTTTTTATAATTCAAGAAAACAATAAAATTAAAATATCCATCAAATATAATAAAGTTAAACCCTTATTATAAACCATATATTTAAAGGTTTATTGTGATACATGATATTACAATTTATATCAAAGGAAAGGTTTAGAAAAATTTAGAGATTAGGATGATTCAAATTAGGATATTTCAAGGGGTTTAGATACCATCATATCTTAATAAGTATAATATTGATTAAAATTTCAATGTAATTAATACTATTTTGATGTTTTATGTCCTAGGAGTGCCTCAAAAACATTGATTAAGTTTTAATAGAAGTTTGGGGTATATGTAAATCATATGTTTAACTTGTATTAGAGTTAAAAGGGTATTTATGGAAGAATATTTTTATATTTTTGTGTATATAAGTTGAATGGTATTGATAACATTTGGGGTTAATATGATATTTAATTTTTAAGTAATTATAGTTAATTGTTATAAAAAATTTATTAAATTTGGAGAACATATAATCTGTCATATAGATAGCCATTGGATTGAAAATTGATTTGTTGGATAAGTGATTATATTTATTTTTGAAGATGTTCTCTATATTTTAAACAGTTTATGATTAATTTAAATGGAAATATTTCTGGATAAGATGGTATTTTATTTGAGGAATAAAGGTTGAGTTATGTTTTGGAATAATATATGATTCATGATATTTAAGGAAAATATTATCCTATTTTAGAGATGATATTATTAGGGAACATACATTTTTTATATGTGAATTTATGAGTGTTTGATTTTATTTTTAGATAAATTTTATGTTCATCTTGGAATAATATGTTATTAGCTTATTCTATTATTTGGGTTTTAATTTTTTTATAGGGATCCTCTCTCTCTTCAAACTCGTGTCCATGTTCTATCTTCAATCCTTCCAATAAGTAAAGATATTATCATTGGAAATTTACAGATTTTTTAACATGTGGAAAGGTGCATACTCAAACTATTTTTGGCAGTTCAATTGATGATGAAGGTGAGGATTTCCCCTCATCATGTGGTGGTGTGCATAACTATTCAAATATCTTAGTTACTAAAAGCCTAGACATATTTGGTTTAATGCTTGAGATCAAACAATTTGAGTAACCTAAAGCTGAGATTTCTACTATTGTGATATAGAGAAAGGGATGTTTACTTGGTTGAGGTGATCATGTCAATGATGATATGAAGATTGTTTTGGAGGGAATATGTTTTTCATGATCACTATTGGGTTATCCACCTCATCAATGGGGTCGGTTGCACTTATCATGGGTATAGTATCCAATAATGGTGACCAATAGGGAATCTAGAGATGGTGGAGCACATGGAATCCTGAAAGTGTTTATTTCCATAGAGATGAAGCCCGAGTAGTTCATTAGTAATTAGTTGGAGATGACGGTGGCTCTGTCTAAAGGTGGGGATAGTGGTCGGTAGATTATTGGTGACAATGGGGAGATCATGAAAACAAAGTAGGTTTGGGACACCATTGGATATGATGATGTTTGCTCAATGGTGTGTGGTTAGATCCTGGTATCTTGAGAAAAAACTTGATTATGGTGGATAGAGATGGAAATCCAACAGAGGCCCCTTTTTCATAGCTAGAAAAAGGATGGCGATGACTGGTCTCTTCTATCACAGTGACCTTAGTATAAAAGTTGTCAATGATGTGGTGGTGAGGTAGGAGATTACCTTGGGAGTTGATGGGTTATGACCTCTAGTCATGGGTTGTTAGATATGATATTATAATGTGGGAACCCATGGGAGTTTTGATCTCAGGATATGCATAGAACAACCTAGAAACTCTTTTGGGTGATTGGGAGTGGTAGAGCACATTGTTTTTATAGGAATTGTGAGGGGGCTTCATCCAAATGGGAATCTAGGACAAGCTCTTATGGGATGATGCTTCACACATGGGAGAGTGTGATCCAGGGTGATGGTCTCAAATATTGATGGTAACAGCATTTGTTTCATGATAGTTGGGAATATCAAGAAGCTATCAGTGGAATAGAATTTCAATGGGTGAATCTAATGGTGATTGTTATTATTATGAGATACTAATGGGTGTGATGATCTTAGCTCACTACAACTATAATTATAGTGAGACATTGATGGGTTTGTTAAACAAGTATAATGGTGAAGTGATGCTGCATGAATGATGCATGGGTGATAATGATGAAGGTCATAGAAACATCCACATGGTGTAGTCTTATGGATAGTGGTATGATGACATAAGGTATTTAGGTGAACAAAGGTCTTCATGGGTTGGCGGGCATGGTGGTCACATAGGATCCTATATTGGTACTTAATCCCAATTTCCATGAGGAATTAAGGATATTTTCATGGGATTATGGAATGCCTATTTTGGGTCCTTCAGGCATAATTTTTTCAATTTGTAGATGGGGATTTCACTCATGTTTTCTTTTGGGTGGTACTCATTTTCCACTTTTGTGTTTGGTTGCTCTTTTTGTGCCATATGATTGGGGTTACTATTTTTATTTATTTTTTTCTTTATAAATAAATTTTAGGACCACTCACGCTTGGATCCAAAACATTCCTAGTTATTATTGAATTATTTAAGATGGTATTTATGGATTTTAAGATATTTTATTTGAGTAACAAAGGATTAGTTTTATATTGGAATCATATATGATTCATGTTATTTATAAAAAATATTATCATATTTTTGTGATTATATGATTAGGGAATATAAATTTTGGTATGTAACTTAATGAGTGGTTTATGTTATTTTTAGATAAATGTTAAGTATATCATGGAAGAATATTTGATAAAATCATTCTAATATTTGGGTTTCAATTTTGGTCTAGCATATTTTAAAGAGTTTTATTATTTGTTATTTAGGAATGATTTCAATTGAACTTTCGGTGTTATTGTAGAGGATTTAGATAGTAATTTGTTTTTTATTCTATAGTAGTTCATTCCTTCCCTACTCATTACTTTTCATACTTTGGTGTTAGAGGTGTTTCAGAGGAGGTTGGAGGAGAATTATGTGGAGTTGGAGCTGTCAGGGTACTACGGTAGGTAGTTCATGATGTAAACCTGATTCACATCATGATTTGGTGATTCATGGCATGTAAGGCTAGTGAATTCACGACTTGTATTCAACTGAGGTGTGAATCATGAAAAGGATTCACTTCCTGAAAGGGTAATTCACAACATGTAAATGAATCGAACCATGTTAATGTGAAATTTCGTTGATGATGGGAATATGGTGGATTCATGGCCTAAATCTATTTCTTGAATTGTAATATATAAGACTTGTACAATTCACATTATGAGTTAGTGTTCCACAAAATGAAATGGATGTGTTATATGTTGTAAATAGGTTTTTTTGGATGATTCATTCCCATTCATGCATCACCTATTACTCTCATTTTGTGGCATAACCTTGGTGATTTTGAATGATATTCCAACCCACCTTCTCCATCTTTGATCATTGGTTTTTGGTGGTTAGGTATTGGTGATTTTAGGTAGTTTTCTCTCTTTTTAATCTATTGTTTCCTTCCATTATTCTCCCAACGTTTCACTATAATTTTATTGAATTCATTTAGGGTGTGTTTGGGTTTTTTTTATAAACCTTTTGAGTGGTGGTGGTTGATCCACATGTTTATTATGCACTTGTGGTTTGTGGGATATTTATTCTTCACCCTATAGTGTGTAATGAGATCAGAAATCTTCTTTGAGGTAGGGGATCCTTGTTATCACTCCTCTTACATTTTATGTGTGAGATCTACATGTTTTTATTTCCTTTGGGTGGATATTAAGGGTTATATTAAATAATATAATGAATTGGAATAATTAAGATTGATGGGTATGGGGATATATCACATGTTTTTACTAGTTTGATATTATTGATGATAATATTATTCCATATTGTTTCCTTGCTGAAAATAATGGTTGTTGGAAGCCATGGATGAGTTGTAGTTGATATGATTTGAGACCCTTATTGTATTTTTGTGTGATCACACACCTTGAATAAAAAGTATATATGGATAAATAACTCATTTAATAAGGAGTCTTGTTTGTGTAATAATACCCATGCTACATAAATAAGTAATGTGATGAATTACCTAGATAAATTTATGGAAGACAAAATCTACTGTTTTTTTTATGTTTTTTCTTATTGTGTTTACCTGCATGGTTTGGGTTATTATGTGGTAACTAAGGTGACCATATGGGCTTTGCAATTTATGGGGATGTGATGTGGTGGATGGTTGGAATAGATGCAATTTGGGAGTTGTGTGATGATGTGTTTTGGTGATGCGTAATTATTGTGTGTGGTGGTTGGGTTTTGAGATGAAATTTGGATGTTTGATGTGTTTTTTTTTGTGATATGTCCTCGGAGATATGTCACGATGAAGATGGTGGATGTGTGGTACTTTGGAAATGGTTGTGTAAGATGGTCCAGTTTTTGTGTGGCATGGTTGTGGTAGTTTCTCCTTTATCAATGGAATAATTATAATAATAAATAAAAAAAATATCTAATAAATAAGGGATATATTATGGAAATGGATGTTTTATAAAATGGATTAAATGAATTTAATAATAGAATGGGTTCTATATTGTGAAATGGAATAAATAAATGAGTAAAAGTTGTGGAAATTTTAATTGAAAATGGAAATGTTGTGTGGCAGTTATATGATGTGTTACATATAGTTGTGGAATTGGTTGTGATTATTAATGTGTGATGTGTTAGTGGTGATTTGGTGTACACTATTGTGGTTTATGTGAACCCATAGGTTTTATGTTATGTTCTCTCTTTATACGATGTATTTTATGTTATTTCTATAAGTTCTACACCTTAGTTGGATTAACATACCAATGTTCAATTGTTCTTGGTTCTAGGAGTATTCCCCAGCATCCAGGATGGTGGTGATATGGATAGATGGATAAACCATTTTCTCTTCTCTTCCTTCAATAATAGTGATGATACAGGTTGGTGTTAGAGATTACCTAGAAGTGTTTTCCCAATTTTCTTTAGGTGATATTTGGTATGGAAATTTAGTTATGTGATGTGATATATGGTGGGGTCATTCATGGTAGGAGGATGGCATGAGGTTAATGTCATTTACATTCATGATACCATGATGCTTTAGTTATATGATGAGATGAATATGATGACCTAGGTGTGTTTAGGAGAGACATTATGTGGTGATACCGGATGCTAGAAATGGATTATAGACCTTTTGATGGTGGAGTAAGTAGGGACGTGTCTCGACCCACGTCATATATGACCTAGGTTTCTTCAGGTGATATGTGATGTGATGTGATGTGATGTGATGTGATATGTATGGAAGGGGTAGGAGCATATTACGTTGGATGTTGGGACAAGAGATTGTAAAATCAACAGGGAATAGGTAGTGATGTGACTTTCTTTCTTTTGATATCTATGTTATATTATTATATTAGATGTGTGATTTGTTGAGAAATCCATGGTGAGGTCAAGTTTGGTTTGATGACCTTTATAGATTTTTGTTAGTTTTGTTATTTTTTCACTACAACATCAGTATTCTCTTTTCACATGTGCACTTGAGACCTTGGTTATATCCCTAGTGAGCATACATTTTATGATCACCCTACATATATAAATAATGTTTCATGTTTCTAGGAAGACTTTGGGGAATAAAATATACATTACTAGCTTGGGTTGGAGCTTCTGTTGAGTTGCTGCATAGAATTTTCTTTTAGCATATTTGGAGTCTTTTATATGTATGAGTGTACTTTATTCATATATTATGGGATGGTTTTTAGTTTAAATTTATTTTATCTAATGGATTTTTTGGGGTTTTTTTATCCTATCTCTCAATACACTATTTTTTTTATAGAGTGTAATTCCTCCCATTTGTGTGATTTTTACACCCTCAGTGCTAGTCTCAAACATGGGGCATTCCGGATGTGGGAATGGGGGTTATTATCTCTATCCATTCATTATAGCTTCTTTGGTGGGAGGTGGTATAACGACCCATACTTTACATACATTGTTAATACTTCAAAATTGAAGCACACTTATTACAACATATGACAAAACCACAAAGGACCGTATAGGTATAGTGTCTTTAGAAACTGGGAAACATAAACAACTGGTTCATAAATCTTCTACAGTGTCTCCCATTTATTTCATCATATATAGGGTCCCTTTTAGCATATTCTACTTAATATCCATCTTCCTGACCTGGGTAAAAGAAAACATAAAAGGGTGAGCTCAAATGCTCAGCAAGGGAAAATAAAGGAAATAAAAATCATATCATATCTTTTTGAAAATCAAAACCTGCAAAAGAGATCATAATATCTTAACATGGAATAAATCATAGAAGTGAAAATGAGATCCCCATAATCATAACATAAAACTTGAAACTTTGTGTCATGCACACATAATCATGGAAAATCATTTCTTGTTAGTCATGACTCATTGCCAAGACTATCTTAGTGGACAAAGTCCCTTTCTGAACCGAGTTCACTCCTCGTTTCAGTCCTGTATCACTGAACCGAAATAACCTTCCGTTCCAGCCATGTCTATCTCATGAGATATAAAATCATTACCCAATGCATTGGAGGGAGATATAGGTCCCACCCATCTTATAATGAATCCTTTCTTATGTGTGCCACATACATCATCGCATAACACATGTAACAAAAATGGGATTCTTGAAACATCATGACATCATAAATCAATTCATATAAGATAAAGGAATTCATAAACATAATTCCATCACAACATAGTCAAATCAATGTAAAAATATGGATAAATACAGAACCCTTTATTATCTTAGATGGAAAATAATTTTGATAAAACACTTGAATTGAATTCTTGAGGAAAATATCCTTTCTTCTTCAAAATCAAATTCTTTTCACAAAACATCATGCAATTTTAAAAGAAAGAGATTTTATTAAAAATAGTCATGAAATATTTTAGAGGAAGCTTCATTAAAATAAGGCTTTATAAAACAGTAGAAATCCGTCCGTGCCGTATAAGTTAAAAAAAACATTCTTCGTACTTTTGTCAGAAAAGTCAAAAAATACCTCGTACGAAAAACGACAAAAGATTCCTTTCATACGTATTACTAAAAACTCACTGAAGGGTAAAAATGGATTTTAACAATTTTAGGTGGATGGAAATAATATTACATATTGAGTAAACATGGATGTGGATGATAAAATACACCCCAGTAAATACTTACGAATAAACAATCTCGGATAAAAATGAGATTGTGATATTTCCCTTACCTTAGGTCCGATTTTCTTTGTTCGTGTCCGAATCTCCTGTATAATGGTTTAAATAATGTTATTGACTTATTCCAGAATCATACATATTGATATGATATCATATATGGTCATATTATTAGCTTCTTGTTACTTGTTACTCGGGTCTTTATAACTTTTTGTTCTTATGCGTGTTTTGTCGAATAAATTCTTATTCTTATCTTTAGGTTATAGATAATTCCTTTCCAGAATGGTATTAGTGTAGTATATACCATATTCATTCATTCAATTCATTTATATAATCATTACGAAATGAAGATCATGTAGAACGAGTCACATCACATCGTGGAGACGGTATTCCGTACGTACGCACGAGTGATGATATCGTTCCTATGATCGTGGAATTGTATTGGAGTATATATATATTATTTCAGTATCAATATTACTTCATAATAATCATATATAGTTACTCATTACACCATTATACCCATCCTTGTAAGGTGATGGTGGAAAGTAGATTACACCACGGCGTGGAGACGGTATTCCGTACGTACGCACGCGTGGTGATTTCATTTTTCCGTAGGATGGATAGAAGGTGAATTAGGGTTGTTTCATATTTATAATAACATATCAGTATGTAAGTAATACTGATGTTATTACTTTATCATGAAACAACTAAAGAATAAGAAGTTGAAGAAGAAAGAAATTGAAAAGATCGGTAATGGATATTACCTCTTCTTTGGAACGCCTCTTTGAATTCCCCACTTAAGGAACTAAGATTGGTCTTTGGAGAAGACCAGGACCTCTAGGATTATTCTAGGGAATTGGGGAGGAGAAAATGGCAGGGGTTGGCCGAGCTTGAGTGCTCAAATTGGTGTGAGGAGGAGGGGGAGGAGGTGCCCTTTTATAAGGGAGGAGAGGGGCACCTTAGGAATATCTCAAAATATTATTTTATATTAAAGTCAAAATCGGTTTATAATGGTTCCAAAGGGTCTTATTTCGAAGCTAAAGTGGGGAAGGGTCGAAATACTATCAACCAATAGGACTTAGACAAGTTTAGGGTATTATTTTAACCTTATCAATTAGATTTAACTCTAAGTTAATTAATTTAACTTTTACCGTGTCTTTTTGTTTTCTTTCACTATATGGTTAATACACTTACTATAACATGCCAAACGAACCCCAAATTGTTTATTATTAATATATATATCTTTATCTAAGTCATTTGGCCGAACCTTAGATTTTTAGGAATAAAATAACAATTAATAATATAATATTTGATTTAAAAACTATTTTGTGTCAATTTTGACACTATTTGATATATGATTTTTTTGAAAGTCATAACAGAATTATATGTTCGAACCAAGTTGCTTAAATCAACACTAATATATCATAGTAACCTAGAAAATTAGTGGAATTCATAAAAAGTCTTAAATTACATTTATTTTGGTATTTATATTATCAATTATTTCAATATTTCATTAATAAGATAATTACTGCATCATCTTTGTGTCATATATAAATTAAATTATTTGATGTCTAAAATTTACAAATAAAATACCATCATGTAGGAAATCTTTTTAGCTTTCTAATGAATATTTACAATCGAATTTATCTTATGTATAACCCCATATTAAAAAATTATTTACTTATTAAACTTTGATTTTAACTATTTTAACCCTTCTTTAAATAAATTAATAATAAATGTCCTAATCTAATCCAAGTGGGCCTAAATGGTCATATTTTATTCCTAAGTTTGTTTTTGGTCGAATTACACTTGTCCAATAGAATTAGGACATGTGTTAGGGTAATATTGATATCATATTTACCCTTAGTTACCCTATTTACTATTAACCGCGGTAAAAATAGTAAGAAGTTACTATTCACCAAAAAATTATTTTCATCTCATTGAACCACATTTTAGTCCTTGATATTAACCGTGTCTCTCGGATTTTTGAAATTCCATTCACAGAAGCGGTAAAATTAAGTTTTATGCAAAATTCAGTTTTTAACCTACCACTTAGTGGTTTCACTATTCATCAAAAATTGAAAGTTTTCAGAAAAATACCAAAATTTCACCCTAGGCTAATTTCGATATTCTGAGTCCAAAAATGAAGTCCATTTTGAAAAATAAAATTTATAAAATTTTAAAAAGTGGTTATTACTATTCATAACGGCTAGTTTTAATAGCATATTGTTGTTTAGTGAAACTCGGTATTGCGTACGACGCAAGCTATCGAGGAAGGTCGCGATTGCGTGCAAAGCAAGCCAAGCAAGTGTTGTGTAGAAAAAGATTCCTTTGATGGTTTATATAACATAAAAGTCTCGGGTGTTACATTCTACCCCCCTTAAAAAGAATTTCACCCTCGAAATTCGTCACTTTGTAACAAACAAATGAGGATACTTCTCCCTCATCATATCCTCAAGCTCCCATGTAGCTTCTTCAAGTTGGTGGTTCCTCCATAAAACTTTCACCAAGCGAGTGGTCTTGTTTCGTAGGACTTTTTCGCTACGATCCAGAATCTCTATCGGTTGTTCTTCATAAGAAAGATCTTGCTCCAGCGGTACAACTTCTGAGCTGAGTACATGTGAAGGATCCGGTATGTACTTTCTCAGGAGAGATACATGGAACACATCGTGAACTTGAGAGAGATTCGGTGGAAGCGCCAATCGGTAAGCTACCTTCCCAACACGATCCAGTATTTCGAAAGGACCGATATATCTAGGGCTCAACTTCCCCTTCTTTCCAAATCTCATAACCCTCTTCCAGGGAGATATTCGTAAGAACACTTTATCACCCACTTCAAACTCTAGGTCTTTTCTTCGGTTGTCGGCATAACTTTTCTGTCGACTCTGAGATGCTCTTATGTGTTGTTGAATAGATCTGACCTTTTCTGCCATTTCATCAACGAGATCAGGTCCTAATAGCTTTCTTTCCCCAACTTCATCCCAGCAAGTTGGAGTCCTGCATTTCTTTCCATAGAGAGCTTCATAAGGAGCCATCTGAATACTGGAGTGAAAGCTATTATTATAAGAAAATTCCACCAAAGGTAGGTGTTGATCCCAACCTCCTTTGAAATCCATAGAGCAAGCTCTCAACATATCTTCTAGGGTTTGAATTGTTCTCTCAGACTGACCGTCTGTCTGGGGATGATAAGCAGTGCTGAAACTCAACTCTGTATCCAGAGTATGCTGAAGACTTCGCCAGAACTTCGAGGTAAATCTCGGATCCCGATCAGATATAATAGAAAGTGGTACTCCATGCAATCTTACCACTTCCTTTACATATATCCTGGCAAGCTGATCTAGAGAGAAATCCTCTCTAATAGCAATGAAGTGTGCAGACTTTGTAAGACGATCAACTATGACCCAGATAGCATTATTGCCTTTGGATGTTTTAGGAAGTCCTGTGACAAAGTCCATAGTGATGTTTTCCCATTTCCATTCGGGTATGGGTAATGGTTGTAACATCCCCTTAGACTTCTGTCTCTCAGCTTTAACTTGTTGACAAACCAAGCATCGAGAGACATATTCAGCAACATCTCTTTTCATGCCATCCCACCAGAAGTACTCTTTCAGGTCCCTATACATCTTCGTGCTTCCAGGATGAATAGAGAATGACGAACTATGAGCCTCATCCAGCAGCTCATTCTTTAATTCGGGGATGGGAGGAACGCAAACCCGATTCCTGAACTTTATTATCCCATCACAATCAAGGTTGATTTCAGGAACATTTCTCACCTTCTTTTGTAACTCGACATCTTCTTTCTGTGCCTCTTTAATCTTCACATGTATAGATGGTTGAACATTCATTTGAGAAAGATAAGATTTTTCCCCTTCCATTATAATTCCAAGATCCATCCTTTGTAAATCCATAAATATTGGATCTTTTGTGATCCTCATCATGGATAAACTAGCATGGTCTTGTCGACTTAATGCATCTGCCACCTTGTTTGCTTTCCCAGGGTGGTAATGGATTGAGCAGTCATAATCCTTAATCAGCTCCAACCATCTTCTTTGACGCATATTCAACTCCTTTTGTGTGAAAATATACTTTAAACTTTTATGATCAGTATAAATATCACACCTTTCACCATAAAGGTAATGCCTCCAAATCTTTAATGCAAAGATTACCGAAGCCAACTCCAAATCATGTGTTGGGTAATTTTGCTCATGGATTTTCAACTGTCGTGAGGCATAAGCTATCACCATATCATTTTGCATAAGAACACACCCCAATCCCTTCTTGGATGCATCACTGTAGATCACAAACCTTACTCCACTACAAGGCAGTGTGAGCACAGGTGCACTGGATAACCTTCTTTTCAACTCCTTGAAATTCTCTTCACATTCCTCTGTCCAGACAAACTTAACTCCTTTCTGAGTCAACTTGGTGAGTGGATTAGATAATCGTGAAAAATCTTTTACAAAATGTCGATAATAACCAGCCAAACCAAGAAAACTTCGGATCTCAGTTACTGTTGTTGGTCTTGACCATCTTTCGATAACCTCTGTTTTTGCTGGATCCACAGATATCCCCTCTTTTGAGATTATATGACCCAAAAATGCAACTTTTTGAAGCCAAAATTCACACTTGGTAAATTTGGCATAAAGCTTCTCTTTTCTCAGGGTCTTCAATATAATTCTCAAGTGATCTTCATGCTCTTCCTTGCTCTTTGAATAGACAAGAATATCATCTATAAAGACTACCACAAATTGATCAAGATAGTCTCTAAAGACTCTATTCATTAGATCCATGAAGATAGCAGGGGCATTAGTAAGACCAAATGGCATCACTATAAATTCATAGTGTCCATACCTTGTACGGAAAGCCGTCTTTGGTATATCCTCCCTTTTGACCCTTAATTGATGATACCCTGAACGAAGATCAATCTTGGAAAAGTATTGAGCTCCGCGTAGTTGGTCAAATAAGTCATCAATGCGTGGGAGAGGATATTTGTTCTTGATAGTGATCTTGTTAAGTTCTCGATAATCAATGCAGAGTCTCATTGATCCATCTTTCTTCTTAACAAATAGAACAGGTGCTCCCCAAGGTGACGCACTAGGGCGTATGAATCCCTTATCAAGATTATCTTGGAGTTGCTTCTTCAATTCCTGCAACTCAATTGGGGCCATTCTATAAGGTGTCTTTGAAATAGGTAAAGCACCCGGTACGAGTTCTATTGAAAACTCAACTTCACGATTTGGTGGAAGACCCGGTAATTCCTCCGGAAAGACATCATCAAACTCCCGTACAATGGGCATATTCTTAATCGTGAGTTTCTCACCAACTATTTGAGATAAATAACCTTCATTTAGTGGAATCAATACCCATAAGATGGAAGAAATTTCCACTGGAAGGTTATGTTCATCCTTGCATTGATAGACGATCGTAGGTTGATCTGGAATATGAAATGTGACTTCCCTTCTTTGGAAATTGATATGAGCTCCATGTAGAGAAAGCCAATCCATGCCAAGAATCACATCAAATTCCACTAAAGGAAGGATCACAAGATTTGCAGGAAGCACTTTCCCACAAACTTCGATCGGAGAAGAATTATAAACTTCTGATGCGACTGTTGTGCCATTAGGTGTTGTCACAGCTAACTCAACATCTAATTGTTGAGGTAATACGGTGATACCCTTAGAAAATTCTTTAGAAATAAAAGAGTGGGTGGATCCAGAATCAAATAAAACATTTGCTACTTTAGAGTGGATGGTAAGTGTACCTTTCACCACATCGTTATCGTACTCCACATCGCTGATAGAAATTGCATGTGACTTTCCTTTGTCTTTAGCCTTAAGAGTTTGTTGACGTCGACCATCATCATCAACCCTTGGATTTGGGCATTGATTGGCATAATGCCCCATCTCCTTGCACTTGAAACATTGAAGTATAGTAGGTTCATTCTGTGTATCCCTTCCTTTGTTTGCATCATTAGACATCTTCTTCCCATTATCACGGCATTCAAATGCCCGATGACCTTACTTTCCACATTTAAAACATTTACTTGTCCCTGTTTCGGTGCGGATGTGCGTCGGGTTACGCTGTTCCGCCAGGACGCGTTCGCGCGTGCACCCGTCAACCCGAGGGGATGGGCGCGCGGCTTGTGGTCCCGCAGTCCCGCTTTCCAAGGGCGGGCGGCATTCGTCCCTTATTCAGGGGCGTCTGCTCCTTGATCGAAACCGGGATGATGGGATGTCGGCTCCTCCTTCCTTGGACGTCTCCTCGGAACTCGTCGCCTAATCCGGGTCTCCCTCATAGACTTAAGAATGTTCGTGAATCTCGTTCCCGGCGCCATATCTTCATGGACACCGGTTAATTACGCTGCTTCCGCCCGGACGTTCCAAGGAGTCTGGGCGGGGCAGCAACCTGCGGTGAGAAGGCCGGGTGGCTCTGGGTGCTGGGGGCGTGTCGTAACACTGCGACTCTGCACATCTGTCTTCCGTCCCTAATAGGGCTTCTCGAAGGCATGATGGCCTGAGGCATCCCGTACTAGGTGCGGGGAACTGTGTCACCTGAGGTTTTCCTCAGCTTCCCGTGTTTAACACGGGGTATGCCGCGAGTTTAACGTCCAGCGGGGACGGCATCGGACCGATCAACACGAAAAGTGGATCAGATGACAGAACCCCTTGCGGGGAACCTCCGACGCTGGGGCCAGCACATGGGCGGCTTCCCAAGTAACGTGGAGTGGAGTGAAGTGGCATGACCCCACCGGGATGTGGCGGCCCGGGTAAGGATCAGGATGGATGATGAAGTGAAGAGCTTGGACCCCAGAGGGGCTTCCTACGTACCGCGCGTTAACACGGATCAAAGTCAACGTAGTTCGGGTATACAGTTTAACGTCATGCTGGACGTCGGCAAGCCGACTCACGAAGAGGTCGAGGCCGCCGGGCGGAGGATTGAACCGGACCACCTCGCACGGAGGGGGGTGGAACGGCCGGGTGGATCACAGTTTCACGTCATGCTGGACGATAAAAGGGGAAATGGAAAAGGGGGGTTGTGGGGAGGCACCGTGGAGATACACACGGGCAGTCTCCCACGGGGGCGGATTCATAGGTGAATCAACGCAAGCGTGAACCCTGGAGGGGTCCACTGATGGACGAACCGACGTAAATACGACCGGGACGACCAGGTGGTGGGCTTGGACCTCAGGGAGGCTTCCTACGTACCCTGTATAGGAGACAGGGATCAAAGTCCACGTAGTTCATTCTGTCAGGACTTACGCACTTGGGGCAGCCCGGATGCTGCAAAACTCAGTTGGAAGGGACTTGGACCGAAAGCAGAAGACACCTCGATCCCAGTCAGACCCTCTACTGGCTTCGGCAGTGGGGAGGCGCAATGGAGATACACATGTGCAGCCTCCCACGAGAAACTAGGGGTTTGTACCCTGCCCCCGTAGGGAAAAGCCACTCCCATTAAATCGTCCCTAAAGAGGGGCAATCCCGACATCCCTGCAGGGACGAGCGGGTGGGGGCCACATCCAAACCGGGGGGACCCTGCGTGCGGAGCACGGGATCAGGTTGCGGACGGTTTAGCGTCTTGCCAGACGAAGTACAGTTTAACGTCATGTGTTGAGGACGAAGCGGACGGTTTAACGTCTTGCCGGACGAAGTACAGTTTAACGTCATGTGTTGAGGACGAAGCACTCGGCAGTTTAACGTCTTGCAGCGCGGACGATGGGGGCTAGGCAGTTTAACGTCGTGCAGCTTGGACGGATGTGCAGTTTAACGTCATGCTGGACGAATATGCAGTTTAACGTCATGCTGGACGTATGCGCAGTTTAACGTCATGCGGGACGAAGGCGCAGTTTAACGTCATGCGGGACGAATGCGCAGTTTAACGTCATGCTGGGCATAGGTTGCCGGACGATGGGGGCTAGGCAGTTTAACGTCGTGTAGCTTGGACGGATGTGCAGTTTAACGTCATGCTGGACGAATCTGCAGTTTAACGTCATGCTGGACGTATGCGCAGTTTAACGTCATGCGGGACGAAGGCGCAGTTTAACGTCATGCGGGACGAATATGCAGTTTAACGTCATGCTGGGCATAGGTTGCCGGACGATGGGTGCATGTCACTTCGCACGAACCTGGAGGGCCGCACGGGAAGACAACGCACGGTGCGGGCACCCAGGATGAGGAGCATCGGGCGCCACGCAGGCAGGTGCCCTCAGGGGGTCGAGGGGACGACCCTGGCAGATTGCGCGCAAAAAGGAGGCTTTGCGCGCAATACCGCGGGCCGGCGCGCAATCGGGGCGGCTGGCGCGCAATTGGTCCAGCGCCTTGCGCGCGGATGCTTGAGAATGCTCACACCGGGCTTCGGATAGCGCGCGGGGGCAACGGCTCATTCTCTAATGAATGGCCACTTGAAAGAAGGGGGGGTGCGCGCAATCGGGCCGGATTGCGCGCACCCCGGGGGCAATTGCGCGCAAGCGGGTTCTTTTGCGCGCAACGGCCTTAGGGTGAGTTTTTATTCAAATGAAAGGAGCCAGCGGGGATTGCGCACGAAGGCGGACCCCGAGGCTTTCTTGCGCGAAAGAAAGGAGGTTACCTGAAGTTCGTCATTGCGCGCGGAAGGGGTTGAATTGCGCGCACGAGAGACGTTTCGACTTCCAGCAACCTTTGAAACGTTGGGGGTCGCCTTGTATTTATAGGCAACCCCGGGCGCGGAATCCAAGGCGCGAGCGCGAAATTCTTCCCGCGGGCGCGGAATCGGGCGCGGCGCGCAAGGGAGTCGCGCGGACCCGCGGCGCGCAAAATTGCGCGCCGGGCCGGCGCATTGCGCGCATCCCGGGGGGTTTGCGCGCGGAACATCACCTTTGCGCGCGGGCCTCTGAAATTCCGCGCAAGGCCTCCGGGCCCTCCGAAACATCCTTCCGACTCCAAATATGACCTCGCTTTCCGCATCCGGAGCTTCGTTTGGGAACAACGGACTTTTCCGGCGTCTACAAAAGCCCCCCCTCGGAATCTGATCGGCGAGAGGTCGCAACGATCGGGTTCCGAGGGAGACGCCGGAATGCCGAAGTCCTGGGCGACGCGGGACTGTGGCGCGCAAAAATGGGTGTCGGGCGCGAAAGCGGCCGATGCGGTCGCGCAAAGCCTTTTCCGCGCAGCGCGGACCACGGCCTCGCCTATAAATAGGGGCACTGGGTCCCTCCGTGCCGTACACTGGCCTTCCGCGCGATAAGCCTCTTTGCTCTCGTGCGCGAAATTGCCTTTTCCGGCGCGGAATTCGCCCGCTCGTCGCGCAAAACCGTCCGGACTTCGCTCTGTTTTTGCGCGAATACCCGGGGTTTTTCGCGAAGGACTTCCCGATTGCGCGCCGCCCACTAGGATTGCGCGCCGCCTCTCAAACTTTTCCACCAGCCTCGTCCGATCCCGCACGCTTCATCCCTTAACCCGCACGACTCCCGAATCTTCCGAGATGGCCGCGCACAGAGGAAATGAAGGGGATGCCGCCACTCGCAGAGCCGAGATGGCGACGAACGAGGAGGTTTACGGAGCCAAGGAGATTGTTTCTAACAATCAATCCTTGTTCGACTTACTAACGCCGGCCCAGAAGACATATCCACTGTCGGACAACCTGCCGCTCTGGAACTTCGGCATCCTAGATGAGGTTCCGGTGCCAGGGTTCGAGATTGATGCGCCGCGGACCTGGGTGACCCGGGAGGACGAGCTTCTCCGCTATAACATCACCAACAATGGGCATCCTGCCAGGGAGACCAGACACTTGGATGTCTATGTCCTGAACCCGAGGACGCGAACCATTGATGGGGGTGAGCCTACTGCGGAGAATTCTCCAGCCCTCTACTCGAGCACATACCGTCAGAGTGTCACTGACGACACCAAGGGCTGGCTGAAGGACTGGGACTTGCGTTCTGGGGGCAACTTCACCAGTGAGTGGGCCTGGGCGTTCTGGGTACGCCACACTTGCGATCACTTCGCAGAGGAGCTGCGGTACATCGGCCTGTTCGAGGCGGTGTGGACGTCGCAGTTCCACTTCTACCAGCAGTCTGAGCTCGGGCCGGAGCTGTTCACTCGCTGGTCCCCGGATACCAACACCTTCCATCTTCACCATGGGGAGGTCGGCATCGGTCTCTGGGACATCCACTGCATCGGAGGTATCCCGCTGGAGGGCTACCAGTACGATGAGTTCCTGCCACCGAAGAACATCTGGGAGGACAGGTCACGGACTCCCATTCTGACCTGGCATCTTCTTGACCTGGCTACGCAGCGGCTCGGGATCCAAGACTTCCAGAAGGACATAGCCTACAAGGATTGGTTCGGCCAGTTCCTAGAGCATGACCCGGCGGTCAAGATGCCAGGCAGGGGGAAGCGGTGCCCGACCGCAGCTCAGAGGAGCCGGAATGGGTCGTACTGGCGGGTCCTGGAGACGGGCGATTACCGCTCATGGGGGTACCGCGTCATCGAGGCCCGGGACCCGAACGTCCGGTACGCGGCGTTCCTGGCCGCCTTTCTGAGCGGGTGGCTCCTGCCAGTGCGGGATGCGAGGATGGGCGTCCGCCCGGCGACACTGGCGATGGCGGGAGCCATGGCTGCCAACAAGAGATACAACCTCGGGGTCCCAGTACTGGCGAGGCTGTATGCCATTCTGGGACGCATCTCACGAGGGGGGTCGCCACGAAGGATCTGTGGGCCCTTTCAGTTCTTCCACGGATGGGTGGCTGCTCACCTCGGTGGGTATACGTTCCCAAATGCCATCAGTCCTCCGGGCAACGGCCTGCGACCCTCCCTGCTGAACATTGCGGGGGTCGCTCCGATGACCCTCAGTGAGGAGGGCGTGAGGGTTCGGATTGGCAATCATGCCAATTTCAACTTCAGCCCGTTCCCCACTCCTGTCGGCCAGATGATCGACAACGGACAGGGCCCGCTGGAGCAGCATGAATATTTCCTGAACATGCGGGGCGGGGTGCTCGTGGCTCGGATCGACGGGAAGGTGATCTGCGAGCCTTACGTGCCGACCCGGTTCGCCAGGCAGTTCGGGTGCCTTCAACGGATGCCGAAGAGGGTATTCACTGCTGTCCGGGAGGAGACGAACCCTGGCGTCCTTCGCCAGATGTGGCTGATGTTTGCCGCCTTCGGCTCTGGCGACGTCATCACTCTCCCTCCTACCGGAGTTGACGCAGGCTTGGCAACCGAGTACGCCGAACACTGGGCCATCGCGTACCCTGAGGGGCTCTTGCGGAAGCTAGTTCGGCGGCTCGAGGCTACCCGTGCGGAGACCGGGCGTCAAGGAAGGAGGCGAGGCGCCGCCACACGGGGGAGAACGGAGGCGCGCCAAGCAGCGGAGCCGGCGCGGGCAGGGACTTCGGCGGCGGGCGCATCGCAGGCTGCCGCCACGGCCTCGGCGCCCAGAGAGGGGGCGCATGCGTCGGTCGGAGAGCGGCCCGGGAAGCAGGTGAGACGTCTGCTCGAACCCTCCCACGATGCGGTCTTCCCGGCGCTGTGGTCGGCCTGGATGACCCTGCGGCAGTCACTGGGGACCGACGTCATCTGGCGAAAGATACTCAGAGAAGGAATCTATCTGCCAGAGGTCGGGCGCCTCCAGATCACCGACAGGGTGGACTTCAACCGGCAATATGCATATCTGACGGCCATGGACGAGTACGCGCGCCAACGTGGTCAGCGTGCGGAGCCATCCCTTCTGGTGAAGGTGATGCTCGGTCTCGAGCCCGCTCCAGAACAGATGCCGCCGGGAGAAGATGACAGTAGCGGCTCCGAGGAGGAGGAGGAGACGGGGGAGGATGAAGGCTCCGAGGGAAGGTCCCATCGGGGGAGCCCACGGGAGAGTGGCGAGGTGGCCGGCTCTGACAACGTTGATGTCACTGAGCTCCTCGAGGTCCGCTTCTATCCCGACTCAACTTGCTTCATCCATTCTCTTATGCAGCTTCTAACCCGTTTCTCCATCCTTCTCGGGAGCACACGGATGTCGGTCAGGCGTCCTCAACAGGAGTAGGAGAGGCGCCAGCAGGACAAGGCGGGGGCCAGGCACCCATTATCGAACTGTCAAGCGCTAAGGGGTCCCCTGCTGCAACTGTTCCTGCGGCGACCGGGGTAGCGGAAGATGACGCTCCGAACTCCCGTAAGTCTCCCTACTTTACTGCTGGTGCTTTCCATTGACGATCCGTGACTAACCATGGCATGCCTCGCGCAGTGATCTCAACATTGGAGGCTCGTCGGGTTGCCGAACCCAGGCCATCTACGAGTGGACCAGTGGTGGACATGCCGCCTGCTCCGGAACAGACCTTCCAAACCGAGCCGGCCCCACCAACTGCTGATCAAGGGGCTCCGGACATCGGCGGTGCTGACATCGGAGAGAGGTTGGGGGCTGACGAGGGTGTCAGCGCCGCTGGGGAGAGAGAAGAAGGTTGCCCGGATGTTGGGGAACCTATCCCTCGTGAGGACCTCCCAGGGGCGGACCCTGCAGCAGACCTGCTGGCTGCCTTCCCTGCTTACCGGCCTGCCGACCCCGAGGAGATGGATGACTCGGACGCGGAGGCGGTCGAGGATAGCCGGGTAACGCGACGCAGGGGGTGGAAGTGCATCCAGCGCTTCCTCAAGCGAGACCCATCGGAATGGCTGGGGCGCATGGGATCACTTCAGACCTAGCTGCGCTTCCTGTGTGCCGGGGGAGCTGATGCTCAACGCCTCCATCTGACGGTCCGTGATTTCATGGCCGAGAAGATGCGCGAGAGCCGCCGGCGTGCCGACGTCGCACAAAGTCGGGACATGTCGGAGAGCACGCAGGCGCTCATCGCGGCAGAGCAGGAAGTCCGGCGCCTCGAAGGGCAGGCGGCAGAGAAGGAGGCCTTCGTCGCAGCATGTACCGAGCTTGTGGAGCAACTATCGGCACAACTGATCGACGCTCAGGTACAGCTGACGGAGGCGGGCCAACAGATGGTCACACTCCAAGTCGAGCGGGAGCGTGCACAGGCCAGGATCGACGAACTGCGTGCTGCGACCGCCGATGAGGAGAGGGCACGCAGAGAACGAGAAGTAGCCCTGGAGGCCGCCAGCCAAAGGGTAGCGGCATTAGAAAGACTTATCCAGCACGCTAATCCTTAGGGGCTTTGTTTTTTGCCATTCCTAGAACATTTTGCTTCCGTTACTCAATATTTCGATCCATTTGTATGAATCAATATATTTATCTGCGTCTTTCGGTTTAATATGCTCAACCACAATTCGTTGTCTTGCGGGAGTGTTAACCAAGCATCAGGCATCCATAATTGGGCCTGGGTTTCTGGAGAAAAGAGGGAGGTCATTCCTAGGAAAGGAGACCTCAGACCTAACCAATGTATCATCCCCCAACTTGTTCCAACACACGAGCGGGACAACGCTAGGGGCGTTGAGATTTTATCCGAACATAGGGAAATGAGAAAGGGTGAATCGCGTGTCCCGAATCCAGACATCCACAACGGTCGGCCTTCCAGGAAATGCCCAAGACGGTAGGCGGACAGTGGATCGACCATAACAACTGCAATAGACGGACCGAAAAAGGCCATCATTCATATTGCAGGAGGCGGACCACATGTCATCATGAATACCGCTTTGGGGTTCCTTCAGACACAAGGGTGGAAAATCCAGATCAACAGGGCATGCGAAGCGTGGGGCGAAGTGACGATTTGTTCGGACAGAATCCAACGCTCTCAAAATTGCGCCACCGTGGGGAAAACGTACTAGGCGGATGCACTAATCTGGCCGTGAGTCACCTCAATTCTCAGACAGCACCTCTCTGACGAGGAAACTGTCGCTTCCCATCCTTGCGATGGGGCATCCCGAGCTGAATCGGGGAGAATATCACAACTGCACCACTCTACCCGAAGTCAGGCCAGACGGCCGGCGACGAGGAGGGGCGGGACTTAACGATCCCTGAGGCTGGACCCGAGTCGAAATGCCCGGGCGTTCCTACGTACTCCATCAAGATGGAGATCAAGCCACACGTAGTTCTGAGAGTGCAGTTTAACGTCATGCAGGACGTAGGACCCCATTTGGGGTAGATCTTAGTTTAGGGTCTTAGAGCTCGGACCATAAAGGTGGAGGATCTTAGTTTAAGGTCTTAGAGCTCGGACCATAAGGGCTAGATCTTAGTTTAAGGTCTTAGAGCTCGGACCATAAGGAGAGATCTTAGTTTAAGGTCTTAGAGATCGGACCATAGGGCTAGAGGATCTTAGTTTAAGGTCTTAGAGCTCGGACCATAAGGGCTAGATCTTAGTTTAAGGTCTTAGAACTCGGACCATAAGGAGAGATCTTAGTTTAAGGTCTTAGAGCTCGGACCATAGGGCTAGAGGATCTTAGTTTAAGGTCTTAGAGCTCGGACCATAAGGGCTAGATCTTAGTTTAAGGTCTTAGAACTCAGACCATAAGGGGAGATCTTAGTTTAAGGTCTTAGAGCTCGGACCATAAGGGGAGATCTTAGTTTGAGGTCTTAGAGCTCGGACCATAAGGGGAGATCTTAGTTTAAGGTCTTAGAGCTCGGACCATAAGGGGAGATCTTAGTTTAAGGTCTTAGAGCTCGGACCATAAGGGGAGATCTTAGTTTAAGGTCTTAGAGCTCGGACCATAAGGGGAGATCTTAGTTTAAGGTCTTAGAGCTCGGACCATAAGGGCTCAAAGCACGCCACATCGTGGTCATATCCCCTGGATATGCGAAGATGCACTGAGGGATAGTGTCAAGAGTGTCGAGGTTTCGCCTGGTCAGAATGGGAGGTGGAAAATGTGAATCATGCGGCCATTCACTCAAGGACTGGGGGCACCGGTGTAACGATATGGGAGTACTGCCGACCGTGGCGGAAAAGCAGCATCAATATCGCACTAACCGTTGGTGGAATGAGGCAGCAAACGAGCATCGACCGCTCAATCGCAGGATTCATATCGATTTGCTGCCCGAGGCCATTGGGGGTACCGGCCCGAGTCGGTGGGAGAGCACTGAGGCATTGTGTCCGAACCGTTCACGGGGGCTCCACCCAGGGCGTAGCCGATGGGTCCGAATGAAAGGGAGCACGAAGCCTGAAAAGTGGAGGAAACCTGACCAAGCGGATCCTGACCCTCCTGGCAATAAACCAGAGTACTCTTGACACCGGTGGACCACGGCAAGGGGTCGGGAAATACGCCTTGAGGGTGACCTGAAGGCGGCGGATTCCCCAGAGAAGGGGGAATCTCTAAGAGGTGGGGGCTGGACCCGAAGTTTCAAACATCCGGGCGTTCCTACGTATCCCATAAGGATGGGAATCAAGCCGCACGTAGTTCTTGAAGCGCGGTGCAACACAATCGGGCACCAGCGCGGGGAAGAGTGCGGGTCTGACCCTCGCACACAAAAGGAGCGGCATTTGATATTTCTTGTTTGTCCTTAAAGATGAATGGTTTTTCTTTGTGCGGCGACATGCCCGTGATTGAGAAATCTCTGGCGTCGCCACAATAATCAAGCCATGGAAGGCATTGATGAATGGCGTGGTCATTAACCAGCGCCCAACATGAGTGTCCCCTGAGGAGGACATCACGATGCAGTGCCGTTTCTCGTCGGGCGGCCAAGACGATCACAGTTTACGGTCGTGTGGTAGGACCAGACAACACAGTTTAAGGTCGTGTGGTTCGGACCATGGAGGAATCCGCTTATTGCGGTACGGCGGACACGGCGGAGGTGGGAACATACCCAGCCCTGCGGTCACGCACGATTCCAGGAGAAGAGTCTTGGGATAGGGGTCTGCATATGTCCATCACCCGAGGGGCAGAGATGCTAGCCTCCAGATATACTGGGCCCAGAACACAATTGTTCGGGTGACTCCCTCCTCCTTATGGGGACGAGGGTCCAGCTACGCATGGCCCTTAGGGAGGATATCTGCATATATCCTTGGTGCTCAGATCATGGGAGCCTCGAACGACATCATTACCCTGGTCGGTCTGCCTAACGTGTAGAGGCGTACCGGAGGTCAGTATGAAGAGAGTGTCAAGATTACACTACAACGCACAAAGGCGGAGTGTGATGAGGACTGCGCAACCAATGTTCAGAGCCTGAGAGAGCTGACATGGCGATCAAGGACGTTGCTGACGCATTCGCAACACAACATCTGATCGCGTCAGCCTAAGACGGGGCAAGCAAACGAGCATCAACCGCTCAATCGCAGGATTCATATCGATTTGCGGCCCAAGACCCGCCGGTAAATCGACCCGGAGCGGTGGGAGAGCACTGAGGCATCGTTCCCAAACCGCTAACGAGGATCCCTTTGAGTGAAGGCTCGAACAAGAGGAAGCGCGGGGCCTGACAAGCAACACAGGACTTGTCGGGATTGAATCTGACACTACGAGTCATAGACCGAAGCACCCAAAACATGTTAACAGATCTCCGGAAAGGGTCGGAGGACTCACCCTGAGAGCAACCGAAGGGGGGCAGATCCCCGTGATCAACCAAGAGACGGGGCTGGACCTGAGACACAAGCGTCCAGGCGGTCCTACGTATCCCATAAGGATGGGAATCAAGACATACGTAGTTCTGGAAAGGCAGTTTAACGTCATGCAGGACGATGAGGGGTGTGAGGTAGTCCCACACACGGGGGAGGCGTACGGCGCGGCCAGTAGACCGACGTGAATGAGGACATAATCCCCCGCTCACGCGATACGCCTCGCACAAAAAGGAGGGGAACTGGGGCCAGAGGCCCAACGCGGGATAGAGATTCCCGGGAAATGGGGCTGGTCCTGAAACATGAATGTTCAGGCGGTCCTACGTATCCCATAAGGATGGGAATCAAGCCATATGTAGTTCTTGAAGTGCAGTTTAACGTCATGCAGGACGATAAGGAAAAAAGAAGGGGGGAGCAGAAGGCATCCCCAAACGTGGGGGGGCGTACAGCGTGACGAGCAAACCGACGTGAATGAGGGCATAGCCCCGCACTCACACCATACGCCGCACACCCGGGGGCAACTGGGCCAAGGGCCCGAGATGGGATGGAAATTCCCAAAGGATGGGGCTGGGCCTGAAACACGAGGGTTCAGGCGGTCCTACGTATCCCATAAGGATGGGAATCAAGCCGCACGTAGTTCTTGAGTGGCAGTTTTACGTCATGCAGGACGAATGCTGAACAGTTTAACGTCTTGTAGCTCGGACGTAGTGCAGTTTAGCGTCATGCGGGACGAAGCACTTGGCAGTTTAACGTCTTGCAGCGCGGACGAATGCTGAACAGTTTTAACGTCTTGTAGCCTGGACGAATGCAGTTAAACGTCGTGCAGGACGTGGTACAGTTTAGCGTCATGCAGGACGAAGTGCAGTTTAGCGTCATGCAGGACGAAGTGCAGTTTAGCGTCATGCAGGACGAAGTGCAGTTTAGCGTCATGCAGGACGAAGTGCAGTTTAGCGTCATGCAGGACGAAGTGCAGTTTAGCGTCATGCAGGACGAAGTGCAGTTTAGCGTCATGCAGGACGAAATGCAGTTTAGCGTCATGCAGGACGAAGTGACACTTAGGCAAAGTATTGCTTGAGGAACCTAGCGTTGGTGGGAGGAGTGACACGCTCACCATCCATAGTCGCTAGGGAGTACGCGCCATTGGGATAGACCTTGTGGACAACAAAAGGTCCCTCCCACTTGGGCTCCAACTTGGGCGGCTTCCTGCCGGGGATCATCGGTGCTCTTAGGGCTAGCACTAGATCACCCTGCAGGAAGGAGCGGAGGCGAACCTTCTTATTGAAAGCTCGAGCCATTCTGCTTTGATGCCTCTCCAAGTTGTGCAAAGCGCGAAGTCTATTCTCATCCAGTGCTTCCAACTCGACTAGACGGGCTTCAGCAACTCTGTCCGGCGCTTGCTGGTCGTAGACCGCAGTGCGCAAGGACGGTAACTGGATCTCGATGGGCAGGACGGCCTCAGCTCCATACACCAGGGAATAAGGGGTCATCTGGGTGGAATTGCGAGTCGTCGTCCGATAAGCCCAGAGGGCGTTGGGGAGCTTGTCCGGCCAACTCTTCTTGTTCTGACCAACCATCTTTTGCAGAATGTTAGAGAGGGTTTTGTTAAACGCCTCGATCTGTCCATTCGCCTGCGCATGATAGAGAGATGTATGGTTCGAGCGGATGTTATACTTGGCGTACAACTTCTTCAACTCGGCTGCTCGGAAATTGGTTCCGTTATCCGTGAGGATAGCGTGAGGCACTCCAAATCGATAGATGATGTTGGAGGTCACGAAGTCAGCGATCGAACAGGATTTGACCTCTCTGAGCGGAATCGCTTCTGCCCATTTGGAGAAGAAGTCCGTGGCGGTCAGAATGAACCGGCACTGGCGAGCTGTCGCCGGCGGGTAAGGTCCCACAACGTCCAGTCCCCAGACTGCAAAGGGCCAGGAATACCTTGTGGTATGGAGAGGCTCCGGCGGCCGATGCACAAAGTTCGCATGAACCTGGCACGCATGGCACCTCCTGGCGTACTCGATGCAGTCATGGATCATAGAGGGCCAGAAGTATCCCAACCTCCGAATCTGGTGGGACAGCTTCGGCCCAGTCTGGTGGGCGCCACATGAACCAGCATGAACCTCTTGCATGACTCGTGGGATCTCGACTCCCTGAAGGCAACGGAGGAGAACACCATCAAACCCGCGCTTGTAGAGGATCTGCTCCAGACCGGGACTGCTCTGGAGGACAAACTGCGATGCGCGGCGTCGAACTCGCTCGCGCTCGGCCCGATCTGACGGAAGAATGCCATGTTGGAGGTACTCAACCAAAGGCGCCCTCCAATCACAGGCTGATTCGATTGCTATATCTGGGGTACTCGGGGCTCCGGGCATAGGGGCAACCGTGGTGAGGTTACTTACCAACGGGCCGCGATCTTCTTCCGGGATAACGGGAGCGATGAGCCTGCGGCGCGTCACGCGGACGATCAGGTTGTCCTGTTCAGGTTCCGCAAGTGACGCAGCCAGGCTGGCCAAAGCATCTGCTCGACCGTTCTGCGACCGGGGAACATGGACAATTTCCGGCCGAGAAGGGAACCGGGCCATCAGAAGAAGGGTGCACTCCAACAATGGCACAAGTTCCGGCTTCCTGACAACGTAGTCGCCATTGATCTGCTTAACGACCAGCTCGGAGTCCCCTTTCACACACAGATGGGGCACGTCGATCTCGAGAGCTAACTCGAGGCCGGTGATGAGGGCATGGTATTCCGCCTCATTGTTGGTACAGCCCTCTGACAACAGGAAAGAGTATGGCAGCACGGCTCGCTCCGGGGTAATGAAGACGATGCCCAAGCCCACTCTATTGAGCTTAGGATTATCGAGTCTTCTACCGGTGGGGCTCCGGGAGGCACCGTCAAAGTGCATCTGCCAGCATGGATCGGCTCGATCAACCGAGAGAATGGTCTCATCAGGAAAGCCTAGATCCAGCGGCTGATCCGCGGAGGTCGGGTGAGCGGCCAGAAAGTCTGCCAACGCTTGCCCTTTGATGGCCTTCTGAGACACATACCTGATGTCGAACTGCTGGAGAATCACAGCCCACCGCGCTAGACGGCCAGTCAACATAGGTCGGCTCAGGATATATTTCAACGGGTCTACCCGAGAAACCAACTGTACCTCATGGTGCTGCAAGTAGTGCCGTAATTTCTGTACGGCAAATACGAGCGCCAGGCAGCTCTTCTCGATGGGGGAATACCTAACCTCCGCATCGAGGAGCATGCGACTGAGGTAATAGAGGCTATTCTCTGTTCCCTCGTTGTTCTTCTGGGCGAGAAGGGCACCCAGGGACCGTTCCAGGGCTGTCACATAAAGGACCAGCGGCTTTCCGGATACGGGCGGCATCAGGACCGGAGGTTGAAGCAGGTACTGCTTGATTTCCTCGAAAGCGGTCTGACACTCTTTATCCCATACATATGTGGCACCTTTCTTCATAAGCCGAGAAAAGGGCTTACACTTGCCGTCCAGATTCGCGATGAATCGGCGTATATAGGCTAAGTGGCCTTGGAACCCTTGCAGTTCCCGGACGGTACCCGGGGGAGGCATCTGGCTAATCGCCCTGATTTTCTCTGGGTCGATCTCGATACCCCGGTATCTTACCACAAATCCAAGGAACTTTCCGGAGGTGACCCCAAAGGCACACTTCAACGGGTTCATCTTCAGGCAGCGAGACCGGAGGAAGCTGAACACTTTCTCAAGATCTTTGAGATGGTCCTGACGCTGGCGCGATTTGACAACCAAGTCGTCGACGTAGCATTCCACCAGTGTGCCGAGGATTGGCTTGAATATGCGGTGCATCGCCCGTTGATAGGTGGCACCTGCATTCTTCAGGCCGAAGGGCATGACCCGGTAGCAAAAAGTACCTTGGGGGGCCCTGAAGGCAGTGAACTCCTCATCCTCAGGGGCCATCCGAATTTGGTTGTATCCGGAGTATCCATCCATGAAGGAGAGGGCTTGGAACCCTGCCGTGGCATCAATCAACAGCTCTGTCACTGGAAGGGGAAAATCATCCTTCGGACAGTGGCGGTTGAGATCGCGGAAGTCGATGCAGACTCTAATCTGCCCGTTCTTCTTCCTGACCGGCACAATGTTGGCCAGCCATTTGGGGTACTGAACTTCCCTCACGAAGTTGGCTTTGATAAGATTGTCAACTTCGGCCTCAACCATGGCACCATGGGATGGGTGCATCTTCCTGGGAGGCTGCTTGAACCCGTGATGGTTCGCTGGGAGACCAAGGCGGTGGACGGCTACCTGAGGATCTAGCCCCGACATCTCGTCATAGCCCCAAGCGAACACATCACGGTGCTGCCTGAGAAAGTCCACGTACTGCTGCCGCTCCTCAGAGGGCATGGCGGCACTAACCAACGTGGGTCTTGGATCGGCCTCGGTTCCAAGGTTCACCTGTATTAACTCATCGACCGTGGCGGGGACGCCCTCCTCAAAGGCTGGGGGTGCGTCTTCCATACCCTCTCCACTCGGGGAGGGATCATCCACGGGAGAGACTGCGTTGGAAACTGCATTGGGGCTACCAGGTCCTGCTGGGCCACTGGTGCTGGCACGGGCGGTCGCGGTCATCTCATCAGGAGACTCACAGGCCGTCGAAACCATGGCTACGTCCAACCGTTGAATCGGGAGGACGTAGGCATCATCCAAGCTGGCCCATGGATCGCTTGCAACAGCGACAGGCTCAACGTCACCTGCCAGGATCTGCTTGTCCTTGCTCTTGTAATAGTCCGCGTCCAGATAACGGGCTTCACATGAGGCAAAAGGAGAGGCATCTCCTTGAAGCACGCCCACTCGACCATTAAGGGAGTATTTGAGGCATTGGTGGTATGATGAGGGAACCGCCGCATGAAGGTGGAGCCATGGCCTGCCCATCAATGCGTTATACGCAGTGTCCTGAGAGACTACCATGAATTCGTTGTTGGCAACCAAGTCACCGAACTGGGTCTTCAAACGTATCTTGCCGACCGGGGTTTGCTCGGTGCGGTCGTACCCCTGGATCCTGAGGTCGGAGGGAATCAAGTCATCCTCAGACAACCCCAATCTCCGGAGCGTCCGAGTTGGAATCAGGTTAATCCCGGACCCCGTGTCGACAAGACAACGCCGGACTTCAAGGCCGTTGAACTGGCCAGTGACATACAGCGGACGAATGTGTCCCTGTATAGGAGGGTCTTCATCCTTACCAGAGAACGAGATAACTGCCTGACATTCGGCGTCCTCGATCGTTTCGGCGTGAAAGGCCTCTGCAGCCGCAACCTCTGTCTCAAACTGGAGGGGGCTCTTCAGGGCTTCAGCGAGTGCCTCGCGCATCTCAGATGACATGCGCAGAGCCTCAAGGATGGAGAGCCTTGCTGGGATGTCGGCCAAGTGCTTCAGGACATCATACTTTTTGGCCAAGCGCGAGCTCCTGGTTGCAGGAGGTTGCTCTGCGGTTGGTGGCATGACGGGCCTTACCGGTTGGGTCGGCGGCCGACTGGTGCTTGGCGCATCCCGCTGTTCACTGGTCGCAGTCCGGGAAATGGTCACCGTACTGGGGTCAGGAGGCCGGGATGGACTTGTGGCAGGGCGGAGCTGGTCGCGACGCGGCTGAGGCGGTTCTGCCTGGTCCCACACCACAAACAGTGGCGGAGGCGAATCCGTCATCCCCGGATGGGGGGGCTGCGCGTGCTGAGCTCGGTTTTGAGCCTGCTGCCTAGTCTCAGTGGCGTGCACGGCCTGGCTGGAGGTACCAGCTGCTGTGCCCCGGCGACTCCTGCTGCTGCGGTTCTTCCGACGGTGGCGACGACCGGGGACACTAGGGAGGTCCACCTGGTGTTCTTCAATGTCGGGAACCGAAAAGGGATTTACCAGCTCGACGGTATTAACCGAAGCGTACCCAACACTTTCATCGGACGAATCATCCACCACCGGGCGGACCCGAGGGGGAATCCCCATCTCCGGGGGCATGAAATCACCGAGAGTGCGGGATAGTGGCGGAACTGGCGGGGCGCGCTCTTCCTTCTTGCGCCGCCGCCGTTTGCTCTTCTTGGAAGAGGCAAGCTGGGACGACGACGCCGAAGCAGCACCCGCAGATTCTGGGGGCTCAGGCTGATTCAAGCGCGCACGGATGATTCCCTGGGCGCGAATGGTCGTCTTGCGGGCCATCCAGTTATTGTACTTCTGGGACCCGCGGTCGGAGACCAGCTGCCATTCGTCCTCGTTGCCACTATCGTCATCTGATCCCACGAATACGCCCGCCACTTGTGCTGGAGCTGGGCCCCACCTGATTACATTGTTGTTAATCTGGTCTTGGAGCCAGTCCTTGAACACATAGCACCGCTGGATGGTGTGTCCCAGGGCCCGATGGTAGGGGCAGTAGCGGGGGTTATCCGTGAGATGTGCCTCCTCTGGCTTCCAACACTCAGGCAGTCGCACAATCCTCTGCTCCAGGGCACTCCGGAAATAGCCGGGGACCTGATCCTCGTGAAATGAGTAAGTCAGGTGTCGCGGGCCCCTGGGAGCGCGGTCTTGACGAGGGGCTGGAGGGGCCTGCCGAGGAGGTGGACCCTGATTATCTCGCCTAGGTTGTGGCGGTACATTACGCGGAGGGGCCGGCCGGTTCTAAGGCTGCCGTTGCTGGGCCGGGAACTGAGCCCGTGGAGGCGGATTCCTGTGAGGCTGCGGAGCTGGCCTCACCGGCAGCAGCTCCAACGGCCTGGGAGCCTCTATCTGGGCCACAGCAGCGGGCTCAGCCCTGCTGGCTCTCCTTGCAGGAATCATAGGAGGCAGCGGGTGTGCCTGGCTGGCCTGTTGCAGGGCTTCCTCAAGACGTTGAGCTTTGTCTGAGAAGTCCCTGAACCCTCCGGGGTAATTCTGAGTAATCAGGGAAGGGACCAGCTCGGTCTTGACGTTCCCGACGCACATTGTCAGCAACTGCTCCTGAGTCAATGGCATGTCAAGGGAATACGTGAGACCCTTCCATCGGGCGACGAAGTCCGCGACTCGCTCATCAGGCCTCTGCTTGCACTTGAAGAGGTCTGCGATACTCGTCTTCCGGGTCGTGGAACTGAACTGGTAGAGGAACTGTCTACGGAGGTCCTCCCAGCTGGTTACCGACCCGACGGGAAGCTGGCTGTACCAGACAAATGCTGGCCCTTCCAGTGTCTGAACAAAGCAGCGAAGCTTAGCGGCCTCCTGCTGCGCCGGAGTCCCCAACATAGGCCCGCACCTCGAGTTGAAGTGGGATAAATGTTGTGGCGGATCTCCAGTCCCGTTGAAGGGGGCGAAAGTGGGATTCCCGAATCCCGGAGGCGCCGGCATGTCATCCACCCATGCTGGGTAGGGCTTGTCGTCCGGTGGGATCGCCACCTGCCGAGTCTCCAAGGCTTCCAAGCGGGCAATGAGTGCCGCCATCGGATTGTCCGGACATGGGTTCCAGTCCTGGCGAGGATCTCTAACCACGAGCGCATTGCATGGCCCTTCAATCGGGTCGTCGACCGGGTCGTCGAACTCGGCAGCTCGTGGGATGGCGGGCGGAGCGGCCCTTGGGGCAGCGGGAGGAATCCGAGCGGGATCTCTCAGGTAGTCACGCCGCTCGGGAGGGTGTGGCGAAACATACCGCGCCCTCTTGCCGTAGGCAATGGCCTCTCTCCTGTCGGCGAACACGGCGTAATCACGGTTGCCCGGGAGAGTCTCGTCGAGGTGCGGTTGTTCCGGTCCCTGTTGTCCTGGCCTGGGATCACCGTAGTCAGGCCGCCGTTCTGCAGCGCGCTCGGCGAGGAGCTGGTCAACCAGCCTCTTCTGTTCGGTGAGCTGCTGACGTAGCGTAGCCTTCTCGGGATCCTCCTCTGCCCTCTGCATGGAGGCAGATGGGTCGGCGGGCTTTATAGCCTCGCTGTGCTCTTTTCCTTTGCTGACGTTTCGGCTTAACGTCAGTGCTTCAGTGGGTGCGGGGAGCCCCAGGAGGTTTCTCTGATGACGAGTAACTCTCACTGATGGATCTGACGACGGCTTGTCTTCGGGGGGGAAGCCCCCGTCGAGAAGTTCCAAGTCGTTCCCCTCTCCCGACAGGTCAGCCATATTGACCGTTCCTGTCCCTGGGGATATACCCTCAGGGCCACCCAGCGAATCGGGCTGTCGGCGGATCACACTGAAGCGTAGGGCAGCGTACTGCCCCCATCCACGGATATACACGTGGGGAGTGGCTTCCTCGATAACTTTGCGGAGTACTTGAAAACACTCAACGCATCGTTGTTGGAGGGCCTCGTGGTGCCCAAATGACCCGGGGTGCCGAACCGCGGGGAGCATGGCCAGGTCAATTTGACGGCACTGCTCACCAATATCCTCCAGGTGCGCTTGACTCCCGGGGTATGGCATTTGTAGGCGGTGAAGACAGGAGCGAGTCTCCCGGAGAGTTCGGCGGAAGCATTCGAACTCATCCGGGGTGAGCGATTCGGGTGCATCAAAGCCCGGTCCTGCGACTGGCCAAAACTTCTCAGGGAAGTGGCCCTCTGCAAGGACGGTCCAGAAGCTCCACGACTCAAACTCGGGACCCAGATCCCCTTGGTCCTCTTCCATGGCTGGGAACGGACGGGGAACTGGTAGTGGTGCCGAGGCGGGCCGCCGGGCCGACGGGCTGGCCGGCGGTGAATACGGCGAGCAGGCCGATTGGCCTCCATATCCCGGGCCTCCCCCTGAGGGTGGCGGTGCCCCAGCTACCACATCACGATAGGACGGGCCGGCGAGCGAACATCCTGCCGTAGCATCGGTGCTCGCCGAGGGTGCACCAGATCGTGGTTCGACCGTCGATCCCCAGAAAAAGTCTCCGGCTTCTCCGATCGAGGCGGAAGGCACTTCCGGAGGGGCCGGTACCAATCGCAAGCTTGATCCCTGGGGGTCTACCAGGCCCTCGTTACTCCGGATATACCTTCGGAGAGAAGCGGGGATCACATCGATCTCGCTCTCGGGGAGCACGAGGCTGACGTGCCGCATTCCTACCCCTGCCCTTGACTGGCGGGATTGGGGAAGGGGCTCTGTCGCCGAATCGTACTCTGCCTCTGAGTCAGAGAAGCACACTGGTCGGATCTCTGTCCGGAATTCCGTAACATTCTTCCCTCGGCGTCGACGCCTTGCCTTCCTGCCCCTGGGTGGTTCTTCGGGGCAGGGCTGATCTCTGTCCTGGCGTCCTCCGGCCGCACTGGTGCTGGGGCCGAGAGGACTGGGAACCGAGGTGCGAAGGGCACCGGGACAGATATCAAAGGGGACGCGGGGAGAGATGATTCCGGGCAGGACTCCGGGCCGGGATCGGAAGGTGGGATGACCCATGCCTCCTGGATCGGCCACACAGAGTAGATCCTGCCGGTGAATAGCGCTACCGCGAGGTGGTCCGCAGTGGCTACTGCCAGTGCCAGCAACCGGGAGAGTCAACCCAACCTGCCTTTGGGGCGGTCGGGGCCTCGATCCGGGTCGGGCATAGGAGTTCCCCCGCTGAGGATGCACAGAGGCCTGGCGACTGGAGCCAGCGGTGGCTCGGGCCAATGCGGCCGCTGTTGCTAGAGCCCCAAGGTGGGCATCCTCTTCCGCTCGTGCCCGACGTTGGCGTCGAGACAGACGAGTCGGGATGAGCGGCGCGGGCAGGTGGAGAGCCCGCTCTTCGACTGGAGAGGCCTGGCGGCGGTGTCGCCGTGGCCTGGCGGGAGTCCTTACCGTAGATCCCTGGAGCGAATCCCGGATAGGGTGATCCCGGGCCTCTTCCACCTCATCCGCGTAGGGAAGGGAACTGTCAGAGCGCTCCGGGGATAAGCTCCCGAAGCGGTTGGACGTTGAGGTAGGCAGCGGTGCCTCCCTGCGCGGCCCTCGGGGGCGGCAGTGGTGGCGAGGCGCAGCCTCCTCAAGGTCTAGGCGAGCCATTTCCCTAGTGGGGATGACTCCCTCTTCCTCGTATCTCCGCACCAGGGTGTTGATCACCCTTCTCTGGATGACCTCCGAGGGGGAGAGAGGGCGTGGTCGTCCCGCAATTGCGGCTGCTGGGACGGCTGCGGAACGGGCGGGACCGCGCGGAGTAGCCGCGTCGGTGTTTCCCCTGTCCCTGCGCCAGTGGGCGGGTGGCGATCGGGCACTGGATCGGGCGACCTGATTTCTGAAAGCAGGGAGAATGACCCATTAACACTGACAGGAAAAAGGAATCGACAACCAACCATTAGCGCCACGACGCCTTCCGTGGGGGGAACCCAGGCCCTCGACGTTGCGAGACGGAGTGCCCGATATCCCTTCCCCAGCCCCTGGCGGGTAAGACTGAATGCTTGGCCGGGCAACACGCCGGTCTTCCAACACCTCTGAAAGCCATCGGTCTTCGTATTGAGGAGAAGAGATTCACGTCGGGTTCACCATTTTTCTGTTTCGGTGCGGATGTGCGTCGGGTTACGCTGTTCCGCCAGGACGCGTTCGCGCGTGCACCCGTCAACCCGAGGGGATGGGCGCGCGGCTTGTGGTCCCGCAGTCCCGCTTTCCAAGGGCGGGCGGCATTCGTCCCTTATTCAGGGGCGTCTGCTCCTTGATCGAAACCGGGATGATGGGATGTCGGCTCCTCCTTCCTTGGACGTCTCCTCGGAACTCGTCGCCTAATCCGGGTCTCCCTCATAGACTTAAGAATGTTCGTGAATATCGTTCCCGGCGCCATATCTTCATGGACACCGGTTAATTACGCTGCTTCCGCCCAGACGTTCCAAGGAGTCTGGGCGGGGCAGCAACCTGCGGTGAGAAGGCCGGGTGGCTCTGGGTGCTGGGGGCGTGTCGTAACACTGCGACTCTGCACATCTGTCTTCCGTCCCTAATAGGGCTTCTCGAAGGCATGATGGCCTGAGGCATCCCGTACTAGGTGCGGGGAACTGTGTCACCTGAGGTTTTCCTCAGCTTCCCGTGTTTAACACGGGGTATGCCGCGAGTTTAACGTCCAGCGGGGACGGCATCGGACCGATCAACACGAAAAGTGGATCAGATGACAGAACCCCTTGCGGGGAACCTCCGACGCTGGGGCCAGCACATGGGCGGCTTCCCAAGTAACGTGGAGTGGAGTGAAGTGGCATGACCCCACCGGGATGTGGCGGCCCGGGTAAGGATTAGGATGGATGATGAAGTGAAGAGCTTGGACCCCAGAGGGGCTTCCTACGTACCGCGCGTTAACACGGATCAAAGTCAACGTAGTTCGGGTATACAGTTTAACGTCATGCTGGACGTCGGCAAGCCGACTCACGAAGAGGTCGAGGCCGCCGGGCGGAGAATTGAACCGGACCACCTCGCACGGAGGGGGGTGGAACGGCCGGGTGGATCACAGTTTCACGTCATGCTGGACGATAAAAGGGGAAATGGAAAAGGGGGGCTGTGGGGAGGCACCGTGGAGATACACACGGGCAGTCTCCCACGGGGGCGGATTCATAGGTGAATCAACGCAAGCGTGAACCCTGGAGGGGTCCACTGATGGACGAACCGACGTAAATACGACCGGGACGACCAGGTGGTGGGCTTGGACCTCAGGGAGGCTTCCTACGTACCCTGTATAGAAGACAGGGATCAAAGTCCACGTAGTTCATTCTGTCAGGACTTACGCACTTGGGGCAGCCCGGATGCTGCAAAACTCAGTTGGAAGGGACTTGGACCGAAAGCAGAAGACACCTCGATCCCAGTCAGACCCTCTACTGGCTTCGGCAGTGGGGAGGCGCAATGGAGATACACATGTGCAGCCTCCCACGAGAAACTAGGGGTTTGTACCCTGCCCCCGTAGGGAAAAGCCACTCCCATTAAATCGTCCCTAAAGAGGGGCAATCCCGACATCCCTGCAGGGACGAGCGGGTGGGGGCCACATCCAAACCGGGGGGACCCTGCGTGCGGAGCACGGGATCAGGTTGCGGACGGTTTAGCGTCTTGCCAGACGAAGTACAGTTTAACGTCATGTGTTGAGGACGAAGCGGACGGTTTAACGTCTTGCCGGACGAAGTACAGTTTAACGTCATGTGTTGAGGACGAAGCACTCGGCAGTTTAACGTCTTGCAGCGCGGACGATGGGGGCTAGGCAGTTTAACGTCGTGCAGCTTGGACGGATGTGCAGTTTAACGTCATGCTGGACGAATATGCAGTTTAACGTCATGCTGGACGTATGCGCAGTTTAACGTCATGCGGGACGAAGGCGCAGTTTAACGTCATGCGAGACGAATGCGCAGTTTAACGTCATGCTGGGCATAGGTTGCCGGACGATGGGGGCTAGGCAGTTTAACGTCGTGTAGCTTGGACGGATGTGCAGTTTAACGTCATGCTGGAAGAATATGCAGTTTAACGTCATGCTGGACGTATGCGCAGTTTAACGTCATGCGGGACGAAGGCGCAGTTTAACGTCATGCGGGACGAATATGCAGTTTAACGTCATGCTGGGCATAGGTTGCCGGACGATGGGTGCATGTCACTTCGCACGAACCTGGAGGGCCGCACGGGAAGACAACGCACGGTGCGGGCACCCAGGATGAGGAGCATCGGGCGCCACGCAGGCAGGTGCCCTCAGGGGGTCGAGGGGACGACCCTGGCAGATTGCGCGCAAAAAGGAGGCTTTGCGCGCAATACTGCGGGCCGGCGCGCAATCGGGGCGGCTGGCGCGCAATTGGTCCAGCGCCTTGCGCGCGGATGCTTGAGAATGCTCACACCGGGCTTCGGATAGCGCGCGGGGGCAACGGCTCATTCTCTAATGAATGGCCACTTGAAAGAAGGGGGGGTGCGCGCAATCGGGCCGGATTGCGCGCACCCCGGGGGCAATTGCGCGCAAGCGGGTTCTTTTGCGCGCAACGGCCTTAGGGTGAGTTTTTATTCAAATGAAAGGAGCCAGCGGGGATTGCGCGCGAAGGCGGACCCCGAGGCTTTCTTGCGCGAAAGAAAGGAGGTTACCTGAAGTTCGTCATTGCGTGCGGAAGGGGTTGAATTGCGCGCACGAGAGACGTTTCGACTTCCAGCAACCTTTGAAACGTTGGGGGTCGCCTTGTATTTATAGGCAACCCCGGGCGCGGAATCCAAGGCGCGAGCGCGAAATTCTTCCCGCGGGCGCGGAATCGGGCGCGGCGCGCAAGGGAGTCGCGCGGACCCGCGGCGCGCAAAATTGCGCGCCGGGCCGGCGCATTGCGCGCATCCCGGGGGGTTTGCGCGCGGAACATCACCTTTGCGCGCGGGCCTCTGAAATTCCGCGCAAGGCCTCCGGGCCCTCCGAAACATCCTTCCGACTCCAAATATGACCTCGCTTTCCGCATCCGGAGCTTCGTTTGGGAACAACGGACTTTTCCGGCGTCTACAGTCCCTTTAAGACAACTCCCTCCATGTTTCTTTCCACACTTTGAGCATAAGGGAAAGTTCATCTTCTTTTCCGTGTGTTCTTTAGATTTTTCTTTGAATTCCATCTTCCTCTTCTTATCAAACCCATGTGACTGATGGGTTACTCCAATCTCCATCTCGACTTTGAGAGCACATCGAACGATTTCCTCGTAGCTATTGAAGTCCCTTATGGCTAACGCCCTTCGAAGACTTGGTTTTAAGCCACTAAAGAATCGATCGATCTTACTCTCAGGTTGGATAATAATACCAGAAGCGTACCTTGCAAGTCTTGTAAAATTTGCTTCATAGGTACTAACAGATTCATCATCCCTTTGCTTCAGTTCAAGGAACTCTTTCTCCATCTTTGTTCGGAGAATACGAGGGAAGTACTTATTGAAAAATAAGTTCTTGAACTCGTCCCATTCCATAGACTCAATTTCATCCCTTTGCCTCGTATTCTTAACAAGATTCCACCATTGATCCGCATCTCCATCCAAATGATACACTGATAGGATGACTTTATCATGCTCAGAACATTGAAGAACTGAAAATATCTTTTCAGTAGTACTAATCCATTGTTCAGCAACTAATGGATCAGTAGACCCGCTGAAAGAAGGTGGATGCTGCCTCATGAAGGATTCAACAGAATGTTGCTCCCTCCTTTGCTCGTTTGGAAATCCTGCATGATTCATAGCTTGAGAAAGTTGTGTGAGCATGGCTACAAGATTTTGCATTCCAGCTCCCATATCGTTTGGTTGCTCAGGGGGACAATCATTGCATTGCCCATCGCATTCCGCATTAACACGGTTCCTTTGGGTTCCAGCCATTGACTAAAACCAAGAAGAATAGTGTGAGCAACACTAATTATATTAGGAAACCACATAATTCAAGAATAAAATTTTCATGCTTATGGTCTTATCCTAGGTTATTCATGGCCATTTCTAAGATTGTGTTCTATGCTTAGAATTATCCTTAGGGTTCTTACTAAGGCTTTCACATCCTAGTTTCCAAAGGTTGACTATACCTTTCCTCTGATACCAACTATAACGACCCATACTTTACATACATTGTTAATACTTCAAAATTGAAGCACACTTATTACAACATATGACAAAACCACAAAGGACCGTATAGGTATAGTGTCTTTAGAAACTGGGAAACATAAACAACTGGTTCATAAATCTTCTACAGTGTCTCCCATTTATTTCATCATATATAGGGTCCCTTTTAGCATATTCTACTTAATATCCATCTTCCTGACCTGGGTAAAAGAAAAAATAAAAGGGTGAGCTCAAATGCTCAGCAAGGGCAAATAAAGGAAATAAAAATCATATCATATATTTTTGAAAATCAAAACCTGCAAAAGAGATCATAATATCTTAACATGGAATAAATCATAGAAGTGAAAATGAGATCCCCATAATCATAACATAAAACTTGAAACTTTGTGGCATGCACACATAATCATGGAAAATCATTTCTTGTTAGTCATGACTCATTGCCAAGACTATCTTAGTGGACAAAGTCCCTTTCTGAACCGAGTTCACTCCTCGTTTCAGTCCTGTATCACTGAACCGAAATAACCTTCCGTTCCAGCCATGTCTATCTCATGAGATATAAAATCATTACCCAATGCATTGGAGGGAGATATAGGTCCCACCCATCTTATAATGAATCCTTTCTTATGTGTGCCACATACATCATCGCATAACACATGTAACAAAAATGGGATTCTTGAAACATCATGACATCATAAATCAATTCATATAAGATAAAGGAATTCATAAACATAATTCCATCACAACATAGTCAAATCAATGTAAAAATATGGATAAATACAGAACCCTTTATTATCTTAGATGGAAAATAATTTTGATAAAACACTTGAATTTAATTCTTGAGGAAAATATCCTTTCTTCTTCAAAATCAATTTCTTTTCACAAAACATCATGCAATTTTAAAAGAAAGAGATTTTATTGAAAATAGTCATGAAATCTTTTAGAGGAATCTTCATTAAAATAAGGCTTTATAAAACAGTAGAAATCCGTTCGTGCCGTATAAGTTAAAAAAAACATTCTTCGTACTTTTGTCGGAAAAGTCAAAAAAATACCTCGTACGAAAAACGACAAAAGATTCCTTTCATACGTATTACTAAAAACTCACTGAAGGGTAAAAATGGATTTTAAAAATTTTAGGTGGATGGAAATAATATTACATATTGAGTAAACATGGATGTGGATGATAAAATACACCCCAGTAAATACTTACGAATAAACAATCTCGGATAAAAATGAGATTGTGATATTTCCCTTACCTTAGGTCCGATTTGCTTTGTTCGTGTCCGAAGCTCCTGTATAATGGTTTAAATAATGTTATTGACTTATTCCAGAATCATACATATTGATATGATATCATATATGGTCATATTATTAGCTTCTTGTTACTTGTTACTCGGGTCTTTATAACTTTTTGTTCTTATGCGTGTTTTGTCGAATAAATTCTTATTCTTATCTTTAGGTTATAGATAATTCATTTCCAGAATGGTATTAGTGTAGTATATACCATATTCATTCATTCAATTCATTTATATAATCATTACGAAATGAAGATCATGTAGAACGAGTCGCATCACATCGTGGAGACGGTATTCCGTACGTACGCACGAGTGATGATATCGTTCCTATGATCGTGGAATTGTATTGGAGTATATATATATTATTTCAGTATCAATATTACTTCATAATAATCATATATAGTTACTCATTACACCATTATACCCATCCTTGTAAGTTGATGGTGGAAAGTAGATTACACCACGGCGTGGAGACGGTATTCCGTACGTACGCACGCGCGGTGATTTCATTTTTCTGTAGGATGGATAGAAGGTGAATTAGGGTTGTTTCATATTTATAATAACATATCAGTATGTAAGTAATATGGATGTTATTACTTTATCATGAAACAACTAAATAATAAGAAGTTGAAGAAGAAAGAAATTGAAAAGATCGGTAATGGATATTACCTCTTCTTTGGAACGCCTCTTTGAATCCCCCACTTAAGGAACTAAGATTGGTCTTTGGAGAAGACCAGGACCTCTAGGATTATTCTAGGGAAGTGGAGAGGAGAAAATGTCAGGGGTTGGCCGAGCTTGAGTGCTCAAATTGGTGTGAGGAGGAGGGGGAGGAGGTGCCCTTTTATAAGGGAGGAGAGGGGCACCTTAGGAATATCTCAAAATATTATTTTATATTAAAGTCAAAATCGGTTTATAATGGTTCCAAAGGGTCTTACTTCGAAGCTAAAGTGGGGAAGGGTCGAAATCCTATCAACAAATAGGACTTAGACAAGTTTAGGGTATTATTTTAACCTTATCAATTAGATTTAACTCTAAGTTAATTAATTTAACTTTTACCGTGTCTTTTTGTTTTCTTTCACTATATGGTTAATACACTTACTATAACATGCCAAACGAACCCCAAATTATTTATTATTAATATATATATCTTTATCTAAGTCATTTGGCCGAACCTTATATTTTTAGGAATAAAATAACAATTAATAATATAATATTTGATTTAAAAACTATTTTGTGTCAATTTTGACACTATTTGATATATGATTTTTTTGAAAGTCATAACAGAATTATATGTTCAAACCAAGTTGATTAAATCAACACTAATATATCATAGTAACCTAGAAAATTAGTGGAATTCATAAAAAGTCTTAAATTACATTTATTTTGGTATTTATATTATCAATTATGTCAATATTTCATTAATAAGATAATTACTGCATCATCTTTGTGTCATATATAAATTAAATTATTTTATGTCTAAAAATTACAAATAAAATACCATCATGTAGGAAATCTTTTTAGCTTTCTAATTAATATTTACAATCGAATTTATCTTATGTATAACCCCATATTAAAAAATGATTTACTTATTAAACTTTGATTTTTACTATTTTAACCCTTCTTTAAATAAATTAATAATAAATGTCCTAATCTAATCCAAGTGGGCCTAAATGGTCATATTTTATTCCTAAGTTTGTTTTTGGTCGAATTACACTTGTCCAATAGAATTAGGACATGTGTTAGGGTAATATTGATATCATATTTACCCTTAGTTACCCTATTTACTATTAACTGCGGTAAAAATAGTAAAAAGTTACTATTCACCAAAAAATTATTTTCATCTCATTGAACCACAGTTTAGTCCTTGATATTAACCGTGTCTCTCGGATTTTTGAAATTCCATTCACAGAAGCGGTAAAATTAAGTTTTATGCAAAATTCAGTTTTTAACCTACCACTTAGTGGTTTCACTATTCATCAAAAATTGAAAGTTTTCAGAAAAATACCAAAATTTCACCCTAGGCTAATTTCGATATTCTGAGTCCAAAAATGAAGTCCATTTTGAAAAATAAAATTTATAAAATTTTAAAAAGTGGTTATTACTATTCATAACGGCTAGTTTTAATAGCATATTGTTGTTTAGTGAAACTCGGTATTGCGTATGACGCAAGCTATCGAGGAAGGTCGCGATTGCGTGCAAAGCAAGCCAAGCAAGTGTTGTGTAGAAAAAGATTCCTTTGATGGTTTATATAACATAAAAGTCTCGGGTGTTACAGGTGGTGGTGACAGAGTGGTATCAAAGATGAAAGTTGAGAGATTGGTTCTATTTTAGAGTTAGTCACAGTGAGGATAGCATGGGTTTGTAAGGTAGTAGTTCTAATTAGTCTTAGTGTGTGACATAGGCTAGGGAGACCGGATAAGACAAAAGATTTTATGGCCCCATGTGATCTAGTGAATAGAATCTGGGATTATTGAATGAACAATTGAGGTGGAACCATTTGTACGGTAGATACCTAGGATATGTACATGCATCAGGATTAATTATGTTATTGTTTAATAGGTTTTTTGTGGAAAAATAAAATTAATTAAATGAATAAGGTAGTTAAAAATTACATCCTATCAAGATTAGTATGTTCTCCTTTGTTTTTAAGAATGGATCTTGTTTATCTGTGATTAGATCAAGTTGAGGTTCAGCAAGTTAATATAATTTATCATTGGAGAATTAACCCAACATAGTAGGATGATGTTTTGTAGAAGGATTTTCATTTATTTCAATAGAAGAGTTTGGGAAAGTACGAGGGGAGAATATCTGATCTGGATATGGATCATTGGATAAAGGATATTGATATTTCCTTATCTTTGATCCAATAATGGTCTGAGTTTTAGGCTTTATTGGTAGTTAATTAGATTTGGGGAGTTTCATGTTAGTGGGGGATGTTGTTTCTTCATTACCTTAAAGAGGCAAATGTCGTAATAGTGGGTGTCATAGACCCAACTATAAAATGATTTTGATTACCATATCATGTGTATAGTTAAATATACAAGATTAATACTTACCATTATAGTGTGGAAATGTATTCATCCACTATTTAATGGTAATTTCCGTAGATTTATTTTAATATAAAACTTTTATAGAAGATCCTAGGCTACAATGAGAAACTTGAGATACTGTGACATTAATTTTAAATATATTTCATATGGTTTAGATACATAGTACTAACTAGACACAGTATATTTTTGAATATCCAGTGCTAGTGGATCATAAGTATTGGGACTTATTCTCATGAATTTTTTACTTGGTGATCTCTAGTATTGATATCATTTATACAGAACCTCCAATAGAAACACCACAGGTTTCAAGTTACATTGGTTCTTCCTATCTACAGACATGTGTATTGGTCTCCTGACTTCATATAATTACTAATGTGTTCCATTTTATCAAGTAATTTTATGCAAGGAAAAACCCATGATATTGAAATCATGGTCATATAGCTTATGTTGGGTGCGTCATTGGTGGTATGGCATTGATTGAGTGGTCAAGAAAGTTTTTGTCACTTCCAGGTTAAGGATTCAATATATCTCATGCCTCATTGAAGAGGATGGTAGTACCTTCATAATACCATGAGAATGGAAGCTAATTGTAAATCCATCAAGTTAGGTTAACAAACAATTAAACATGAAAGAATTATGACATGGGTGTGCATCCTTATTTTATGAGATATTAAATAAAAAAGAGATTAGATTACACAGTGTGTGTTCATAGGTTGGTTGTCATTGCAATGACTATCCTTATCTCTTTAGGGGTCATGATGGGTTTCTATTTCCTACTCTTGGTATATGAATAGTATTCACTACTATCGAGGTAAGGGCCAAGAGGGTCACTCACAATAGCGTATTCAATAATCTTCCCTATTCAGTTGAATAGGTATATAAGACATGGGGGGCCTCACCACTGGGGTCTGGGTTTTTTACAAAGATATACGACCACCAAAGGAATAAATAAATTCATATTATTCATGTTATTAATAATACGAATTGAATTTATTTATTAGATGTATTTACAATTATTAAAGTAAATACATGGAAATATTATTTGAACAAATATTAGTTTAAAATATTCAAGGTTCATTTAATATTTGTAGGAACAACAAGTCGAGTTAATGGCTCAGGTATTATCAAGTAATATATTTATTATATTAAAATAATGTGATGCTATTATAAATGGTATTATGTCTGAGTATATTAGTTATAATTTTATTTCTATAGTGCTTAAATTATTCAAGGTCTGAGAAGTTATTCCAAGTAATTTATCAACACACTATAAATAGTAGGAGAAGCCCTTAACAATGAACGGTTCATAGTGAACTCTTGAGAGCTTCTATCTTCTCTCTTTCTTTCTAGAGAGATAAGCTCTTAATCCAAGTGATTGGATTATTCTCTCTCTCACTCATCGTAAGCAAGGTTGTGCAGTGATCATCAGGGCATTGAAGGTGTCATCAGATCTCTGTCCTAGTAGCTGGAATTCGACGATTGACACTCTAATAGTTTGTTGAAGCACATGTGGATGATCTAGTGGAATTTGGCTTCGGATTATTAAAGAAACACTCATTGATGATAAGAAAACATTGATCATGGATTTATATTGAACTGGGTATTTTATGGTTATTAATTTGGGCTTAAAATTCTAAATGTGGGATCCTCAGGAGGAAATCGGAAAATGATTCACTGATGACAATGAGATCATGTCTATTTATGGTGGAAAAATTTTAAAATCCCATCTTTTAGGGCTTTTTCTGCATGTCTGGTACAATAAATTTGTATCAGAGAGATACATGAGGATTTTAAGGAAATAAAAAATTATAATTTTCATTAAAAATAAAATAAGGCATCGTTTTCGTCGCAACTCCATAGACTACATTTTAGTTTTGCATCAAATAATTATTTTGCAGTCATTGAAATTTTTAAATTGGATATAAACCGAAACATTTTTGGGTATTTAATTTTATAATATAAATATTTTTATGTATATGATTTTATACCCACAGGTAGTTCGACACAATCAATTTACAGTGAAATCAGTCACTGGTTCCCCTTCATATCACTGATTCCTCTACACTCTATCGTAACCAGGGACCCCATCTAAGACTATCATCCTCCCCAAGTCACCCAGCGAGTTGGCTTCCTTGAACGTCTCATCAAAAATCGGTCTCCTCATCCCTCCCTCGATGTCGAAGCCTCCCAAGCACCGAGACCGAACTACTAATGCCCACCCTGCTGACGAAGCACCTTCAAAATTATCCATCGAGGTCAGTTTTTGGTTACTACCGGTGTAATCAGCCGAAGGCTCCTCCAACTCATCCTTACTGAACTGTGAGGCTGCAACGACCTAGGTATCCCACAAACTATCGGCCTACTTTCAGGAATAAGTCCCTCAACCGGACATCCCACCCCTTTCATTACCGGAATACCTTCTGGTCCGACCGCCAGATCCTACAGGCTTAGAGGTGATATTTCCAATGTCTATTTGGGTCTAATCTGTCTTGAAAATGGCCTAGGTGGGTTGTCACACCCCAGAACACACTTGGGAGGACCTGCCAGGACAAGAACACCCTTTTATGGGGTCTGCAAGACCCGGACTGGGCCTACATGGGTTCATCCCGACCCACATATCCCTTGTACGAGGTTTTTGGGGCCCGATATTTTTATATAATCAAAAATTAATTAAATTATTTTTTTTATGTTTTTTTATTTAAATTAATTGAATCTTATTTTTTGTTTTAAAATTTTATATTCATATTCTGGGATTAAATTAAATTAATTTTTGTGTAAAATTAAATTAACTAATTAATTTGATTTTTGTTTTTCAAATTAAATTAATTTTGGACTAAATGATGAATTTTTTTTGAATTAAAATAAGAGTGAATTTTAATTCAATAAAGTGCCCTAGAGTATAATTTAATGCAAGTTTAATTCCAATTTTTTTTTAAATATGTGAGTTTAATGCGTATAAGGTTTATCATGATCCATATATCATCCAATGTATTTTTTGAGCTTGTTTATTTATTTAATTTTTTTAGTGGTTATTTGTAATAAGTAGTTTAATGAATGGTGATATTCATGTCGTCTGTGTAATTATTGTATAAGGGTCTGCTTTCCCACTTTCTCAGTTTTTTTATACTCCCAAAACCCAATCATTGGTGTGAGAGTACTATTGTATAATGAAGAAGATGAGGAGTGACGCACTTCATGATGAGCTAGGGATATGCACCCGATAATAGTTTGATGCATTGGATGAGCAAGTGCTGCAACTCAAGTCTTAAGTGATGTGACTCAAGGTATTATCCCTAGGGTCTAACTTTATCCCTTATTCACTTAATGGATAAACCATTAGTATCAACTTATGATCACGTCATCATTTTATTTTTTCATGGTTTATTATTTTGTGAATATGTAGTTTATGCGTGATCACATAGAATAATAAACAAGCGTGCACATATAAAATAAACATGAAATGCGTTAAATATTTTCTATTTCATGGTAATTTCTGAGTGATATCACATAGTACATGCTTATGAAATAGAAAATTATTTCTTTCATCACTTAAAAATAATAAAACCCTCAAATAAATATGAAGTCATAACCACCTTCCATCATTCAAATTTAGACAAAATTGGGTGTCCATAGTGCTTGTCACCCAAATTTGAGAGTTTCTCTTACAAATGGGGAGTTCTTATGAGAGTGGTGGGTTGAATTAACTAAAGTGGTCATAATAATTATCCAAAGATAACTTGCTATAATTTTAGAGGAAATTGTTGTGTAAATCAAGCAATGATTTTAGAAGTTGAGAATTCACTCAACAGATCAAGGAATTATGGGTTAATGGGGTTGACCAGTCAAACACCTACTCTGAACCCTCTAAGTAGTGGCATAACCAAATTTTTTAGACTACTAGGGGATATTTAGGGATCCTTTCCACTATAATACCCAAGTGACATAGTATTCTTATTATAGTGTTAAGGGTTTATAGAATTTATTAAAACAGAGAGATACATTTTTTGATTTAATTAATTAATCAAAATGTCTAAATCCTTAATCAAGATAAAGTGTACCAATATTATATAATCTTATACAAAACTTCAAGTTGTACCACAAATACAATATGATAAATAATGGACAAAGTAAATGTCCATACTGGAATGAATTTTCAAATATTGTACTGGAGCTTGCGCACAATACTATGATATCAAAAATTTAAGGTGCTGGTGTCCCAATACTTGTTAACACACATAGAGATGTGATGGTGTAAAATTGCTTATATGAGACTCATGTACATATAATATAATAGTTATTTCGTTATGCTATCATCAATGTCTGATGTCAGTTATGATCACTACATCTGAACATGGGTGATATAACATGTAGCCTTTTATTCGAGAAGCTTATGAGGAGAAAGTGAATCAAGATATGAATGGGTAATAACTACACTGGTCTTATATAAATTGAGATATAAAACATTATATTTAAATAAATCCCTTTATCCTATCATTTTCACCCAATTTTTCCAGTTTTGTTTAAAATTAGAAAAATAACAGTATGAAGAAAATACTTTTTTAACTTTTAGGTAAGGTTCACCAAGTAAATAAGAATATAAAAGATAGTTTAATCTTAATTCTTATGAAGAAAAAATTGAAAGTCAAGGTGAAAGGACAATGTAAAGTAACACCATAAATACATTCACAACTTCCTTTAATGTAATGATGATGTCTAATAAAAAGATTTTTATTTTCTTCGCATAGCATAAAATAAATTAATGGAATTTTAATAGCAATAATTTGAATTAAAGAAGAAATTTGTCGCCTCTTCTTTAGAAATATTCATCATTATAAAGGGAAGGTTTCAATCTTAATTCTTGGACTTTAAATTCAATATGCCAATCACATATTTTTATTTAAATACAGTAACCATATGATCATTTAAATGTTATTATAAGATAGGTGTATTCTCCAAGTGGCTGAGAAAGGGTGATTCTGAAGTCAGTGGTGAGAAGTGTAGGACTTCTGTATTCCCATGTAAATGATTCTTGTAAAAAAATTATTTATTACAACCAAAAGCATTTATCTCACATGTAATTTGGACATAAGTATAAATCATTCCAGTTTTAGGAATGAATGTTGTTTGTGGTGTAGAACACTGAAGTAATAGTTCAACAATACATGAATTATAGGCAATATCAGATAAATATAAAATTTAAGTCTCATATACCTAGTTGTATATATATAATCTCTGTAAATAAAAACTAAAAATACACATCCATGATATACCTAGTATAGTATTTAGACTCATTCGAGCTAAACACCTTATGTATTATTGATTTATGTACTTAGTTTTGTACAAAGGAACCTTTAGAAATAAAGGTAAGACACAAGGATTTTGAAATTAGTTTAACAATTGAGAGTGATATATTCCAAGGGTAAGCTAGTGGTAAATATACTTCATTATATTCCTTTAAGTTCTTAAGGCATGGTAAAGTGATTTATGATAAATTCATGGTCAGAATATATGAGTTGTTTCAGGTCGGTATGACCAAGAATATCTTGACCAAGCATCCATTGATCATGATAATGTAGCATAAAGTAATTTCTAAATGAACATTACCTAATCAACATCATGGAATTGATGTTAAAGGGAAGGATCAATGATTAACTCTTATATGTTAACATTGATCAATAAAATGTAGCAAGGATCAATTCAAAAATTCAAATTTTATACATCAGAGTTATGATGTAAGTAGTATCAATGTTTCAACTTTCATAAATGTCCATTATATCTCAAGAAGTGCTATACAAATAGTGATAATATCCCATAACCATATTCCCACTATAATGACAAATGGTTATCATATAATCCATAATATAAGGGAAATCCGTAGTGTCATAAGTACATTTGTTTATATTTAAAGAGTTTGTTATGATATAAACAAACTTGCATCAAGACAAAAACATTGTGCATCTATAGTAAAAATACTAAAAGTTTCATACGATATTACATAAATCCCTAATATAGAAAATTGTTTTTCAAGTGATATAATAGATTTCTATATAAGGGTGCACATATATATTAGAGATACTAGGATCCATATTGAATTAAGTTTATTCAATCCTGGAAATGCACATATAGTTGGCATAGGAACTAGTTCCACAAGTTCATGTGCGACATGAATGTTCCAGAGACACATACCGCATAGAAAGGTTAATACCATAGTGATGGTTTTATATTCACCAAGGTCGGTGATCCATTATTCATTGTGAATAAAAATTCATAAAATAAGTAGTATATGGAAATTATCTGAGATTGACAAGATCAATTAAAATTTAATAATGGATTCCATTTATCAAAATGAAAACATGCTTATTGTTTTGAATAATGTGGTGGGTATTCATGTGATATGATACGTGGATGGTATAAGTGTGGTACCAATAAGTATCTATTGGTAATACCAATTCGTTATGCCTAAATCAATTGGAATTTTACTTTCATAGCTAAATTATATGATCATTATATTGAGCATTGGATGTCATTACTACCAATCATGGAATGTGTCTATAAGATGAAACCAGAAAGGGATGGTCACATAATAGAATGCTAATAAATGTTGCAAGTTACTGAAATCTGGTTTAAGATTAAAGTAAGAAAGTAGATCATATAATATTCATTTGGAATGAATCTTTTTCATGTGTTTATTAGAGGTTAGTGGGAGTGTCATTGTTTTCCATGATGATAGTTTCACTCCAGTGATTGACTTAATGTCGCAACCTAATTTTTAAGGAATAGGATCTACTAAGGTGGATATAATGATTTCTTGTACCTAGTAAATCATACATATAGTGACATGGTATGAAAAAATACATGATGGAAAAATTAAAGTGAAAATTGTTACCAAATTAATATGGAATAAATCCCTCCAAGTTTGCATGTAGTGGAATTGGAGGAGATTAAATAATTAGTTAGATTCCATATGCTTCGGTGATGGATCAATCTTGTATGACATGATATGTACAAAAATTTATATTTTCGTGATACAATATATGTTAGTTTAATATAAGTTATAACTAGGAGAACTATAATTAAATAATTCAGAACTATCTGATTGTAATTGGAAAAGTACAAAAGATATGTACCTGGGATGTAAAGAAGAAATGATTAAAATTTTTAGGTGGAACAATCTAGTCTTCATTAGATACATGTGATGTAATATCTCATTTTGGCTAAGTTTATGAGAAATACAAGATCATATAATCTAATGGTATCCATACTTACAAATATCGTGTTCGTTTTAGATTCTGTGGTAGTTGATAATTAGTAAAATGAATTGATTTTTCTAGTTCTTATAATCGCACCTAGTAAGTGAAGAATTATCAAAATGTAAATTGGGAAATTCTTACAAGATAATATTTCAAGTTTTGATAGGGTATAAAAGGGTTATACTCCCAGATAACATCTCTTGAGAAGTTTTACTCATGGTGGTTAGGTCGCCTATAGAAAAAATAACACGCGGTGGAATCGTGGAAGGCATGGAAGATAAAAATGTGACTCTGTAGAAACATAATTTTGATGATTTTATAGATAAAAAGGTTGGTGAGAAATTTGTATCTAATGAAAGTGGGAGTGTTGTAATAATGGGTTCCCTGGACCCAAATATATAGTGGTTTTGTTTACCACATCACTTGTACAGTTAGATATACGTGATGAATACTTACCATTAAAATGTAGACATTTCTGCATCCATTTTTTAATGGTAATCACCATAGATTGATTAACATATCAAAAGGTTAGACGAGATCCCAAGATATAATGAGAACCTCAAGATAATATGAAATTATATTAAATATATGTATTATGGCCTAGATACATCATAATGACAGGACACAATAGATTTTTGACTATCAGGTTCTTGGAGCTCATCATCATTGATACTTCTTCTCATAAAGTTCGCACCTAGTGATCTCTAGTATTGAGATCATGAGGACAGACCCACCAATAGGAACACTACATTTTCTGGGTGTCATTAGTTGTTCATATCTACGTACATGTGTATTGGTATCCTAATATGAGATCATTACCAATGTGTTCTATTTGATCATGTACATTGATGCTAGGAAAAACCCATGATATTGAAATCGTGGTGAGGTAGCTTATGTTGGGTGCACCATTGATAATATTGCCTTGGTTGAATGGTCAAAAAAGGATTTCTCACTTCCAGGTTAAGGAAGTAATATATCTTAGGCCTGATTGATCCATATTATATTACCTTCATAAGAACATGTACATAGAAGTCGAGGGTAAATCCATCCAGTTTGGTCAATAAACAATAAACCAAGAAAGGATAATGACACGGGTGTGTGTCATGCTTTATGATATATTAAATACAAAGAGTTTATATTACACAGTGTGTGTTTGTAAGTTGGTTGAAATTACAATGACTATACTTATCTATTTTGGGACCATTATTGGTTGATATATATCACTATTTGTCTATGAATAATATTCACTACTACTGAGATAAGGTCCTAGAGGGTCACACAAAATAGTGCATTCAAGAATCTACCCTATTCAGTTGAATAGGTATATAGGACATGGTGGGCCCTGAAACTAGGGTCTAGGTTTTTTCCAAGGATATACGATAAAAAAAGGAATAAATAAATTCATATTATTAAAGTTGTAAATAATTGACATTTAATATTTTTATTATATGTATTTAAAATTATTAAAGTAAATATATTGAAAAATATTATCTGAAAAAATATTATTTTAAAATATAAAAGGTTCAATTAATATTTGCGGGAACTATGAGTTGAGTTAATGGATGAGGTATTACCATGTAATATATTAATTATAGTAAAAAAATTGAAAATATTATAAATGTTATTTATGGTTTAGTATAGTCTTAAATATATCATTTATATATAATGAAAATTATTCAGGGTCTCATAAGTTTTTTTAGGTAATTTATTAACACACTATAAATAGGGGTAGAATATCTTTCCAATGAATTGTTCATGGAAAGCACTTGATATCTTCTCTCTCCTATCATGATTTCTAGATAGATAAGCTCTCAATCTCAGTGATTAGATCATTCTCTCTCTCATGCATTGTAAGCAAAGAAATGTGGTTATCTTCAGAGTCTCAAAAGAGTCTTCAGATCTCCACTATAGCACTTAGAATTTGACGATCAGTGGTCCTGTAGTTTCATGAAGTTTGTGTGGTTAATATATAGGAATTTGGTTTCAGATTCTTCAAGTAGTGATCACTAATGATGAGTAGGAGTTAAGAACAACTTCGAATTGAACTAGGTTTTTGATGGCTATTATTTTCTGTTTAAAATTTATCATACGGTATCCTTGGGTGTTAATCAAGAAATGATTTATGGATGAAAATGAGCTCATGTCGATATTTAGTAGACATTTTTTAAAATAACATCTCTCTAGTATTCATGCTACATGCTCAGTACCTTCAGTAGATGTGTTGTGTGTATACATTCATAGGAATTTTCAGATTGAGTTTTGTTCACTGATGATGATGACATTCAATTTATAGTAGCTACTCTCCCTTTAGTAGGGTGGATTGAGCATGTGGCAGTTGGGGATCAAGTTAATAGAACTTTTGTACTTTACTCCATATTCATTCCTAGATGAGGAGTCTAAAGAGAGACATATGTATGAGGCTTTTCACTCAGTGAGTAGGTATATAGTTATATTGTTTATGCTCTCAATGTATCTGGAGGTGTGGAAAAAGGATTAGGTTATTGAGTGGATTATTTATTTGGGAGATGAGCCCCAAAAGAGTGGAATATAGGGCGTCTTTAGGAGTAGGGATTCAGGAAGTGGTCTATAGGTGTTTAGGTAGGAGGGGTTTCGGATGGTGGGGAGTAAACCATGGAATATACCTTTTCATTCTTATGGGGTAAGTGGATTCAAAACACCTAAATGGGGTTTCCATTTTCATGCTTTTTTGTGGGGGATGTTCCATCATTAGGCTTAGTTTCTGACCACTTATGGAGGCTAGAATCAGGTGGGTGTTCATGCCCCTTTTTGGTAGTAGCAGTAATTTCCTCCAAGGTGTTTTTAGTAGAAGAGACCACCAATATTTGTTCAAAATCTAAGGGAAGGTGGATTTGGAAGAGGGTAACCATGTGATGGATACCTCCCATATAAACCTTTCACAAAATGTGGTAACGGAGGACAATATAAGAGAGGTTGAGGGGTTAGGCATGGTTATATGTATGGGTTAGAGGTGGAGGCACCAATAGATCCAGGAGTTGTTTGAGGTATGATCAGTTTATCATCTACCATTTTTTTTCTTTATTTGATTTAGGAGCATTATACTCCTTTATTTCTCTCTCTTTGGTTCATGATTTATGATAGTATGTGGAGGGGATTTCAATTCCCCTAGTTTTATCTATGTCAGTTAGATTTCAAGATTATTTGTTTTATGTGTGTTGAGGATGTAGACCAGTGATGGGTTAACACAAATTAGTGGGAGACTTCTTCTTGTAGTAGATATAGCCAAATGATGTTATCCTTGCCATGGATTGGATATATTTTGTTCATGCAGTCATCTACTATTTCTAGAATAATTTTTTGTTTTCTGATGTGTAGGGCCAGTGAGTGGAATTCATTGGTAATAAAGTTTATCAAATTATTGATAGAAAACTAGAGAATATTTTGTCTCATTTGGAAGAAATTTTGGTGGAAGTTCATATTAGGGATGTTCCCAGGGTTATGGAGGAGTTCCTGAATGTTTTCCCATATGATTTTATGAAACTACCCCCTCAATGAGATGTCAAGTTTGAGATATAGTTTTAGTTGGGAGTGTCTTTAATTTCAATGGATACCTATAGATTCTACCTATAAGGTTTTGATAGTTGAGTTCAAAGGTGGATGATCTGATACATAGGGGTTTTATCTACCCCAATTTGTCTCTTTAGGGTACTCTATTATTGTTCACTAAAAAGGAAGGTAGTGGTAAGAGGTTTAATATAGACTATTTTAGGTTGAATCAGGTAACAATCAAGAAATTTTACCCCTTCCAATGATAGATGGTATTTTTTACTAGTTAAGAGGGGATAGTTACTTTTCTATGGTCAATCTATGGTATGGATATCACTAGTAGAGGGTGAAGGATGAGGATATCTAGAATACTTCCTTTAGGTGTAGGTATAGGAACGTCGAGTTTTTATTCATGTTGGGTTACAAATGCACCATTTTTGTTCATGGGGATCCTGAGCTCTGTGTTCCATGAGTTCCTAGACCAGTTCTTTTTTGTATTCATCAATGATATATTGATCCACTAGTGTTCAAGAGAGGATAATGCGAACCATCTTAGAGATATTTTTACGGTCCTTTAGCACCACCGTATCTATGTAAAGTTATCTAACTATGAGTTATATATGTGAGAGATTCATTTCATTGGACATGTGGTGTCTTAGTAGGGTGTGGTAGTGGTCCTATTGAAGGTTGAGGTAGCTATTTCTTGGGAATCACCCAATAATGTGGTGGAGGTTCATAGTTTTCTGGGTATATCTAGTTATTATCGATGGTTTGTGCTTTATTTCTCTTTATTTTCAACCTCACTAATAGTGTTGTCCCAGAAAGACTAAGATTTTGTGTGGAGTGATAAATTCTATGTAAAATTCAGTTACCTTAAGAAGAAGTTGTTCAGTACTTCAGTTACCTGAGAAGGTTGTGTTGTTTGAGGTTTTCTATGAAACATCCCATCTGGGATTAGGATGGGTGTTGAGGTTTCATAGGGAAGTGATATATAATGGATCTAGGTAGTTACATCCCCATGATAATAACTGTTACACATATGATCTACAGTTGTAGGTAGTTGTGTTTTCACTAAAGTTGTGGAAACACTACCTCATCATTAAGAACTTTATGGTCTAAATGGCCCATAAGAGAATAAAATATGTTTTCTCTTATTGATATATGAATATACACTAAAATTGGTTGATAGAGTTTCTTTTTTATTATGATTTTGAAATATCCTATTCCCTAGGAAATGGTAATGTGGTTTCCAATGAATTGATTCGAAAGTCCCAATGAGATATGGTTTAGGAATCTAATTATGTTTGGAAAGGGATAAAGGATCTTGCAGCAATTCATATTAACTTTTGAGATATTAGTTCCTGAGGAATTATTTATCAGTTGAATATGTATTCATCCTTGATATGAAAGGTGGAGGAGTCTCAGTGGGGAGATTTAGAGGTAGAGGTGATATGTGATTGTGTTTTCCATTTTCACTCCCTAGAGGGATGGACAAAGGATGGTTTGAACTGGATGTTGTTTCGTGGGAGGTTTTTTATTCTACAAGTGATAAACGAATGATTTCTCCATGAGTTTCATAGATCACCATTAATGGTATATATTAGTGTAAAAAGATATATATTGGATTGAGGAGGAAACTTTGGTGGTGAAGTATTTGGTTTATCAGTAGGTGAAAGTGAATAACCATGTTCCTAAAGTTTTGTTATGGTCCTTATATATTCCCAAGTGAAAATTGAAGGAAATATAAATGGAATCCATCCTAGGTTTACCCAGATATTATAGATTATGTGATGAATTTTTGGTTATAGTGGACCAACTGATAAATTCAGCTCATTTTTTAGAAATAAGTGAGTCGAGCATCATGGATTTTTTTGCAAGGATATATATAGATGATGTGGTTAGGATTCAAAGTGTATTGAGGTACATCATCTAAAATTCTGATAGTCATTTTACGTCATGGTTTTTTAGGGGTTTTTAGTTTTATTTTGGATCCTAGTTACACCTTAACACTGATTTACACCCACTTATAGATGAGAAGAAGGATAGGACCATCCAGAAACTGGAGGATATATTGTGATCATATTTATTTTAAATTAGTGGATGATGGGTAAGGCCCTTTCTATAAATATACCAAACTCTAGTACCCATAGTTGGTTCTTAATTTATTAAATTGGTACTAGATATAAGAAATTGTAGCCCAATGGACTGAGTAGTTTACTAGTATTGGAAAAACTAGATACGTAGTTGAATATTACATTACATTTTGAAAAATAAAAAAAATATTTTGTTCTTGAACACCATTATTACCTTTAGAATATCCCTATATATCAATCATTATACACTTCCTGGAATCTTGGGGGAAAATAAACATAGTAAAGGGGTGAGCTCTGATGCATGGAAAGGGTATGATTACAGTAGAACATAAAATAAATAAATAAGGCATAATTTTTTTTCAATGTAAATATATTGAAACTCATTTCATTTAATAAATAACACAATCATGAATAATAATATATCAAGAATAAATGATGATAAAATTATTCAATATAAATAATCACATGATCTTGAAACTTATCCATGGATACCAGAACACATAAAATAATCACATTAACTTCAAATAACTAATATCATAATGAGAAAATTCATAATTTTAGACATCATAAACATATTTTAAAGGCTTTATGCCAATACATCCTACATAAATGGGTAAGGTCTCCACCAATACTCAAACTTTTTTGTCTCATGAGACCTACCGATGAATCTAGGGGATATAGGGGGGCCCATCCATAAATTAATAATTTCAATTAATTCCTCATATGATAGGGGTAAATCATAATAAACATAAACATTACTATTTATTATAGTATATGAAATGTTAATAATTACCCCAATAAATAAATATAATCATAAACCATCTAGAATAATATGTTGAATGGAATCAAAATATTACGTACCCAGTCAAAATTATCATAAACTATACAATAAAATATGGTATATGGTTTCATAAGATAATAACCTCAGTAAATAATAATAATCAAAAAAGTATATTGACATAGATGAAAATAATTTAAAAGTATCAGTGAAAAACTCTTGATGTAAATAACTTATTCACTTTGAAATCATTTATTTTAAAATGATGTGTAATTATAAATGAAAAAAATTTAATTGAAAGAAAATTGAACATTTTTAAAAGAATATTAAAATAATATATTATTCATGATGGTGGTAAATTTCATTAATTCATTATAATTAAAAAACATTCCTTTCAAAAAAAATTAGGAAAAGTAAAAAAAGTGCCTCATTTCAAAAACAATAGGAAGATTCCTATTAAACCATTTTATAAAACCAAAAAATGGGTAAAAATGAGTTTTAACAATAATAGTATAATTTTAAAAACATTTTTGAATTTGTTTTATAATATATGGATATGTAAGAGAAATATTACCTAGACTATACTTAAAAATAAACAATCCAAGAAATTGATGAGATTTTGAAATAAACCCTTACCTTAGGTTCGAATTCCTTAAAATGTGTTAAAACCTTATGTATAATAAATATAGATTTGTTATACATATCTTACAAAAATTATATTCATATGTATCATACAATATATGAAATTTTATCACCCATTTATTAATAACTCTTTGTTAGTATCACTTTTTTGGGTGATAATCTCTTCATTTTACATATATGTTTTGGTTTGGCAGTTTCGAACCCTATACTTTGATCAGGGTTATATCATTTAAAAATTGTTAAAAATGATATAAATATCATATATATTCATTATATTTTTATTTATAGTAATCTATAAAAGTTATAGATAGAAAATTCATTACACCATTCATGGAGATGGTAGGTCGCGCGTACGAAGGAATGCTATTTTGACTTTTCAACAGATGGAGCAAAAGAAAGGTAAATAATAATTAAACCCTATAGAATAATTATTATATCATATATATAATATTTATTCATAAAATACATTATTATTAACATCTAAGTAAAATTGAATTTAAAAATGAATCAGAACAGTTTTTCGAGGTGGTAGTCCATACACACACACAAGAAACCTTATCGTTTCCCAACGGTTTGAAAGATACGAAGGTATAAATTATATTATTATTAAAAAAGTATATATATGATATAAATTTCATATATTAACATTAAAACCATAATAAGACTCATCCATAAGATATGTTAATGAAAAATGAATTGTAACACTACATGGAGAAATTAAGTCGTACATACACACGAGCAAAACATTCACTTCCCATTTCATGGGGAAGTGGGGGGGTAATGATGGTTTCATAATAATAATAACATTTAATTATATTTCTTATACTGAAGTTTTATTTTTCGGTAAATTAAAGATATTTTTAATAGGTAGAAGAATAAATAAATTGAAAAATGTCATGTAAGACAATAACATATTCTTTAGAAGATCTTCTTTAGATCCTTTCTTAAGGAACCTAATGTTGATATTTTAGGGGACAAAAAACCTCCAAAACATGGATAAGGATTTTTATATAAGAAATTTTTAGGTGTTTGTCGATCTAGGTTACCCAAAGTGGTGTAAAAAATTAATGGAATAGGTGTCGTTTTATAATTGACGTGAGGGGAACTTTTGTAATTTAATAAAACATTAAATTATAATAAATTTATTCTCTAGCCCAAATGACTCAAAATTGAAATTTATCTATACATATGGTAGGATATGGTATAAATATCATCAACCATGAAAATTTTAACATATTTTTATGGTTTTTTAACCTTTATCTTTTGGTTTAACCCCATAGTTAACCAATTTTAACATTAACTATGGTAATGTATTTTTCACTCATAATGGGTTATAATTTTACATATAATAAAAATATTGAATAAAAAATTTAAAATGGATTCCATTTTAGACCATTTATTACCCCTTGTCCTCTTTATATATTGTAATTATTTTAAAATAATTTAATAATTTTTTTTATTTGGACAAATTATCATTAATGTAAATTTTTACATTTTTAATATAATTTACATCAAATACATAATTACAAAGGATAAATTAGAATATAATTAATTAAAACCTCCCTAATATGAAAATTAGATCTATAAAATTTGTTTGGAATATTAACACATTCAATTTATATCACTTTTAATATTTTTAAAATCATTTATTTTATTTTTCTACTAATTAAATAATATAGTATTAGCATTGCACAAGCATTTAAGGTAAATATATATTTTCTGAAAATTATGAATAAATTTATATCATGAAATAATTTTAATTATTCTAAAAATAGTCAATTATATTCATTCATGCCTTTCTTTTGTTCATATGCGGCACATAATATATATTTAAAACTAAGAGTGTGGCTTTTTGTAACTTTCTTTGCTTTAAATATTATAAGGGTCATTTTCCTAGAAAAGTGTCCAGTAAACAAGTCAATTTATAGGATAAGTTGATAAGGGTGTAATTAAATTCATTCAATAATATTTATGATGAAAAAATCTGACTTTATCACTTATTTTAACATGGATTAACGAGATTTTCCCTTTACCAAGATGATAAGTTTTATCGTAGTTACTATTCATAATGCCTAAAGATAAGAGTCTTAATGATAAAATTTGACCCTATTGATACCAAATATGGAATACATTTTATCAAATTAAACCTCTATAAATTTCATAAACTAATTTTAAAATAATTGTACAAAATATGATGAAAATCACTTTTTATAAAAATATAGTTTTTAAGCATAAAACTAGATTTATTCTTATATTATGCCAAATATAAACTCTATATGAATGTTAAAACATTTAATTTAATATATAATATGGTCATTTCATTAATATAATTTCTTAATAGTGATTAGTTCAATTTATTATGACATAAATATATATTTTCACACAAAAATAGTTTTCCCAAAAAATAATTCTTTTACTTTAAAATGTTTTTTATTTTTATTTATAAGTAATGAATTTATTTAAAAAATGTTCAAACCATATAATTTTCAAAATATAGTAAGTCCTATTCATACCCTTTATTTTTTATTTCTATGTAATCACCTTTACATAATAATAGATCTTAGTTTGCTTGAAATCTGTGTTGCGTGTAGGACAAGCTATCTAAGAGATTACATTTATTTTTAAAAGTGATATACCATTAAATATTGGGGTGTTACATTCTTACATAATTAAAATAATTTCATCCTAAAAATTTCTAGAATGTCACCTCATGAGTACATTTGGGCAGTTCTTCATCGTATCTTCCTCAGGTTCCAACATCACATCTTCTATCTTATGATTTTTTCAAAGTACATTTACCATTAAAGTCCTCGAATTCCTAAGAACCTATACTCAAGTGTCTTGAATATGGATATTCTATTCATATTATGATTAATTAGGTTCTAATTCCTTTTCTTTGGAAATGAGCACATGTGTCAGTTATAGAATGTACTTCCTTAACAAAGAGATATGGAACACAATTTTTATTTTCGAAAGTCTAGAAGGAATTGTGAAATAATAACTAACAACTACAATTATTTCCATGATTTAAAAAGGCCTGATGTACTTGGGGATCAATTTTCCATTCTTATTGAATCTTATAACACCCTTCCATGTTGACACCTTTATGAAAATCTGACCTCCCACTTGAAATTCTAAATTTTTCCTCTACTTATCATAATAATTCTTTTACCTAGTTTGAGATACTTTGATATAGATTTGAATATTTTCACCTTTTACATTGTATCCTCCATAAGTTATAGTCTTAAAACCTTTATTTCACCAAATACATCCTAACATGTTTAAGTATAACTTCTCTTTCAATGTAACACTTTATACGGTGAAATTTGAATACTCGAATTGAATCTTTTGTTATAGAAAAACTCTACCAAAGATAAATACTAATACCATATTCCTTGAAAGTCAAGTTATTGTGACCTTAACATGTCTTCTAATGTTTGTATAGTTATTTTTGATTTCCCATCAGTTTTAGGATTATAATCGGTTCTCGAATGAATCTTAGTATCAAGAGCCTTCTAAATAATTTTCTATAACATATATAAAAATAATGGATTATGATTAGAAAAAATTTAAAGAGGTGTGCCATTATGTCTTCAAACTTTGTTAATATAGATTAATTCAAGGTTATATCAAGGTAAATCTGATATTATAGTGAGAAAATTTGTATATTTAGTAATTTGATCAACAATAACTCATATCTCATCATTACTTCTAGTAATATTTGGTAATCCAGTAAAGATTTCTATAGTAATGTCATCCCATTTCCATGTAGAAATAGGTATAGGTTGCATGACTCCTATTGGATGTTATCTGTCAAGGCTACACCTACTGAAAAACAAAACATCTTGAAACATAATAAAAAATTTCCCACTTTATATTATCACAGAAAAAATATTCCTTCAAATCTCTATACACATTGGATATTCTATGGTGTATAAAGAAATTTGATCTATGAGAATTATCCAATAATTCACTCTTCACCTCAGGTATAGATGGAAAACATAGACTCCTTCCAAATTTCATAACACCATCTTGATATACTAATTCTCCTAATTTCACACTTTTACAACTTTAATTTTATTTTTAAAATTCTCATCATCAGACTGAGTACTTTTTATCTTTTCTAATAAAGACAGTTTAGAAATAATTTAAAATAGGGGTGATATTTTCTCTTCCTTAATAATTACAAAATCTATACTTGTTAAATCTATAAAAATAGGATCCATTTCGATCATTATTTTGGTCATAACTATGTGATCATTTCTTCTTAATTCATCTACTAACTTATTTACCTTCCTTGGATAGTAGTGTATTGATAAATCTTAATATTTAAGTTGTTTGAGCCATCTTCATTTCCTAATATTGAGTTCTTTCTATAAAAATATGTATTTTAGGCTTTTAACGTCAATGTATATCTAACATATATCACTGTTGAGATAATGTCTCCATATACTCAAAGAAATGATTATGGATTCTAAATCAACACGATGAGTGGGAGAGTTATGTTCATGAATTTTACCAATCTGGATTCATAGGAAATAACTTTATCATACTACATAAGGACACACCATGTCTCTTATTAAATGCATCAATATATATCATAAATCCATCATATTATGATGGTAGAGTCAAGATAATATCATTCACCAACAGCCTCTTCAATTATTCAAAAAATTCTTCACATTAATTTATCCATATAAACTTAACCCCTTTAATAGAAACCATGGTTAATGGGTTAGAAAATATGGAATTGTTATGAAAAAAACGTTGATAGTAACTTTCCAAACCAATGAAACTACATACCTTGGTTATGTTTTTTTACAGTTATTCTTGGACTTCTTTTGTCTTTTTAGGATCAACTAAGATTCCATCCTTAGAGAAAATATATCCATGAAAATAAACATTCCAAATCCATAATTCACACTTGGTAAATTTACCAAATAAATATTTTCTTTTAAGAGTCTCAAGTAAAGTCTACAAGTTATTTTCATGGTCCTCATATATCTTAAAGTTTACTAAGATATCATTAATTAATACCACAAAAATCATCAGGATATTCCTTTAATACCATGTTCATTAAATCCATGAAAATAGAGGGTTCATTAGTCAGACCTAATAGGATTATTACAAACTCACAATTCTCATACCTAATTCAAAATTTTTTATTTGGAATTTCTTCTTTATTTTCCTTCAGTTGATTATATATAAAATTAAGTTAAAAATTTTAAAAATATTGAACTCCATGAAGTTTATTCAATAAGTCATTAATTAAATTTATTTGATATTTATTCTTTATCGTAATATCTTTGATTTTCCTATAATAAATGAACAGTCTCCTAGATTCATCTTTCTTCTTAATGAAAAGAACAAGGTCTCCCCAAAGTGACATATTAGGGTATATAAATCCATTATTAAATAACTCTTCTATTTTTTTCTTCAATTCCACTAACTCCAAAGTGGAAATTCTATTGTGAGTCTTTGATATAGGCCTCATATGGGGTATTAAATTAATGTAAAACTCAATATCATGCTCTTGTGGGTTTCCAGGTAATTCTATAGGGAATATATCAATGTATTCATGAATGATAGGTACATGCTCAATTTTAATATTACATTTTCCATCCATATATTGCATCTTTTAGTTTTCATCAGGAATATTATTGAGAAGAGTTGTTGGGGGTTGATCTAGAAATGACACTAATGAATTCCCCCTATAAATATAAGGAATAACATATCTTCATCATGATTCATAATTTCATTATCTTTTCAATAAATTTTTGTATTATATTTTTAAATCTAGTCCAAACTAATAATTATTTCAAAATACACCATAAGTGTAATAATAAAGTCAGAGAATGGGGCATGTTTTTGTGTAATAATGGGAACTAACTAACATGAACTTGTTTTAATGATACATCCACAAGGAGTCATGAATGATAAATACCTTCTTAAGGTTCTAGGTAAATATCTAATTTTCTTGGAAAACATGGAATATATAAGACAATGTCATAATCTATAATCAAATAAATCGATGGTCAAATTTTAGGATATGATTAAATTGCATGTCAATACATCATTTAGAACTTCAACTTTAGCTATTTTTTTCATAATCTTTAAATTTATACATTGGAATATTATAGGGAAAGTTCCATTGACGCTTGGGAAAATGATTTTCATAATGTCTCATATCTTTAAAATTAACTCATTTAACATTGATATCATCCTTATTTCCCTTATAATTATGCTCTTTGTGGCCTTTTTGTCCACAAAAGTTGAAACTACCATTCCCAGTAAGCATGTTCCATGGTGTTTTTCCCTTAATTTATTACAAGTTTTAAATTCTTACTTTCCCTTCTTCCCCTTTTCCTTATTTCCTTTTTTAGAGTTATAAAAATTACTCTTCTTATCATGATTTCATTCAAATCCAAAATACATAGATAATTCTTTCTCTATATTGATATCACATGATACTTCATCATCATATGATGAGAATTTCTTGGAGACTTGTTCCCTTTGAAGGATTTTCTTCATCACATCAAAAAATGGTCAATCTTGCTATTTGGATTACATACGTATTCAACAGCATGTCTTTCTAACCTTGTAAAGTTTTTTGTATAGTTATCAATATTTTTATCTTTATTTTTCCATAGATTCATAAATTTTCTCTCTAAATTTTAACATTGTTTACAAGGGAAATATTTTTCTAAGAAAATTTTCTTGAAATCCTTCTATTCTATGATTTATATTTCCTACATGTCCTTAGTATTTTGAATCAATGACCATCATTGATCCACAACCCTAATAGATGATAAAATTCTATAACAACCTTATCCATTTCATTATATCCCAAGAAATAAATATATAATCAATGGAACTAATCCATTATTTAGATACTAATGGATTTGTAGTTACATTTAATTATGGTGTTTTCTAACACATGAAAAACTCTAAAATTGTTATACAACATTTTGGATTAGTAGGATACACCAAAAGGGCAAGGTTATTTGTCATAACATGAGTGAGATTTCCCAATATGGTTGTAATTTTTTCATCACCAGCTATTGATCAATATATATCTTCATTATATTTCATAGAAGGGAAATACCTACATAGATTTTCTATATTGATACAGTTTCCATTCCTTTCACTAGGTGCCATTTCTAAACAATGGAATATAATATATTATCTCTTAACATTATAAATCATAATTTATAATTAAAATATAGTAAAACACTTCAAAAATTGAAAATTTATTTATAACTAATATATAATTACTAATATTGGTTTTTTTGGTAATATCCTCAAAGTTCATTATAGGGTTACATTCTCTAATCTAGGTTTTCCAAAATTTAGTTCCCAAGGTTTTTTAAAAACTTTCTTTGATACCAAAATTAAAGTCCCTTGAATCCAATATCTTAGAGCTGGTGGTTAATTTATTAAATTGAAACTAGATGCAAGAAATAACATACCAAAGTACTAAATAATTTATTATTCTTGGAAAATCTAGATACATTGTTAAATATTATATTAAATTTGAAAAAATAACACTATATAGAATATTCTTTTAGTACATCATTATCCCTTTTATCAAATTCCTGCATATAAATCATATTAAACATCCTTGTATCCTAGGGGAAAAATAGAAATGGGTGATCTCTAATACTTAATAAGGGTATGCATAAACTAAATTCTAACAAGAATAAATAATGAATAAAAAATATGGAAAGGTAAATATATGAAAAAAAAATGACATTTAATCAATAACATAATAATTAATAATAATATGATAGGGATATTTATGATAAAATAATTCCATATAAATAATGAAATTATATTTAAACTTATCCATAGATATCATAAATAATAAAATAGTCACATAGATATCAACTAACTAATCTCATAATGAGGAAATTCAAAAAAAAATTACATCATAAACATAAAATCAAGGCCTCATACCAAGACATCTTATATAAATGGTTAAGGCCTAAACCAATACCCAAAATAGTTTGTCTCATTATACCTACCAATGCATTAAAGGGTTCTAGTGGGACCCTACCATCACTTACTATGTCTATTGGATTCCTCATATAAAAGAGTTAAATCATAATCAACATAAATATTCATATTTAAACAAGTATATGAAATTTTAATAATCACCCCAATAAATAAACGTAATCATAAATCATCTATTGTAGTATAGTGAATGCCATAAAAATGGTACATCCCTAGTCAAATTGATCATAAACCATCCAATAAAATATGGTATATAGTATCATGATATAATATCATTAGTAAAGGATAATAATAAACAAATTACATTGATATATATAAAAATTATTTAAAAGGATCATTGAAACATTCATGAGGAAGATGCCCTTTTCAATTTGAAATAACATATTATTCAAAATATGTTTTACTATAAAGGTAAGAATATTATTTGAAAATGACTTTATGAAATTTTAAATGAAAATTAATATCCTAAATTAGTCATGATGGTGGGAAAATACATTCATTTTATATAAGTAAAAAAATTCCTTTTACACTTTTGTAAGAAAATTAAAAAAAGTACATCCTTCATAAAATGATAGGAAGATTCCTTTTAAACAATTTTTAAAAATTATAAAATGGGTAAAAATGAATTTTGACAATTGTGGAAGAATAGTGGATTTTTTTTTTAATTTTCATTATAAAACACAGATATTAATGATAAATATTCCCCAGTAGATACTTAAACATAAATAATCTCAAATATTGGTTAGATTGTGAAATAAACCATTACCTCATGTTTGGATTCCTTAAAATGTGTTTTAAAATTATATATAATAAATATAGAATTATTATAAATCTCTTATTTAACTATAATCATATTTACACACCATATAAAATATTTTTTCACCCATTTATTAACAATTCTTTATTAATATCACTATTTCAGGTGATAATCGTTTCAATTTTCATGTAAGTTTTGGTTTGGTAGTTTCGACCATTATAGTTTGATTATGGTTATATCATATAAATAATTTTTATAATTATATAAATATCATATTTATTCATTATATATTTATTTATAGTATTCCATAAAATATATATATTGAAAATAAATTACAATATTCATGAAGATAGTAGGTCATATGTACGCATAAAAGTTGTTTTCATTTTCCATCAGATAGAACGAAATAATATTAAAGAAATAATTAACCTTTCTGGAATCATTAATATATCTTATAAATTGTATATATTCATCAAATACATCTTTATTTACATCTAATAAAAATATAAATGAAAAAACATCGCATCACTTCATGAAGGTGGTAGTCTATATGTACGCATGAGCAATGTTATCATTTCCCAATGGTTTGAAAGATAACAATGTAGATATTATATTATTATTATATAAGTATATTTTTGTTATAAATATCATATATTAATTTTAAATCTATCATATTTCCCATCCATAAAATATGGTAATTACAAATTAATTATTTCGCTACGTAGAGACGGTATGATGAATGTATGTACAAGTGATACTTTCACTTCCCAATTGATGGGAAAGGGGTGGGTAATTATGGTTTCATAATCATAATAAAATTTAAGTATATTTATGATAATTAATTTATTTTTTATGATAAATTAAATACATTTATAATATTTATATAAAGAAATAAATTGAAATGGGTCGGGTATGACAATTACTTATTCTTTGGGAGACCTTCATTAGATCCTTTATTAAGAAAATTAATGGTGGTATTTTAGGGGAAAATACATCTATAAATTGGATAAGGATTTTAATAATAGTAATGGGTAGGTATTGGTCAATATAATTTTCTCAAAGTGGTGTAAATAATTGAAGCAATGGGTGTTCTTTTATAATTGAGGTGAGGGGTACTTTTGGAATTTATTAAAATATTAAATTATAGTAAGGTCATTATCTAGCCTAAATGCATCCAAATGGATAGGTATTAGATCCTATTTTAGTATATAGTAAATATATCATAATTACATATAATTCGAAGAGATTTTTCTGCGGGTTTTAACATTAACATTTGGTTTAACCCCTTAGTTAACCTAGTTTAACATTAACTGTATCGACGTACTTTTCAATCTTAATGGGTTATAATTTTACATATAAGGTAAATATTGACTAATAAATAGAAAATTTATGAAATTTTTTACCATATATTACCCCTTATACTTTTTCGATATTTTAATGATTTTTAAGTAATATAATAAATAATCATTTTGATGAATTAAAATTAATCTCAATTTGGGAACTATTAATTTAATTGGATTACAAATACATCAAGAAAAAGAATAAATTTGAATATTGTTATTAAAAAACTTCATAATATGTCTTATATATCTATAAAATATTTGTATAACATTAACAGATTTAGATCATATCACTTTTAATATTTTTAAAATAATTTATTTTTTTCTCCTAATTAAGTAAATACATTATGAGCGTTGCACAAGAATTTAAGGTAATTATTTTTTTCTAAAATTATAAATAAATTTAAATAATGATATTAATTTAATTATTCTCAAAATATACATTTAATTTCATTCATATCTTTATTTTTTCCTTATGCGGACACATAATTGATATTTAAAACTAAGAGAGTGATATTTAATAACTTTCTTTGCCTTAAATATTATAAGAATCATTTTCATAAAAAATTGTCCATTAAATAATAATATTTCTATCATAAGGTGATAATATTATATTTAAATTAATAAAATAATAATTAGGATGAAAAATTATGGCTTTATCACTTATTTTTAACCTAGATTAACCCAACTTACCTTTTACCAAGGTGATATATTTTACCAAAGTTACTATTCATATTGCCTAAAAATAAATAAGACCTATCTAAAAAAATAGATCCTATTGATTCTAAATATTAATCCATTTTATAAAATTAAATCTCTATAAATTTAATAAATTATTTTTAAAATAAGTGTACAAAATGTGAGAAAAATCTATTTTAATAAAAATATAATTTTTAAGCATCAAAGAACATTTATTATTATCATATGCTATATAAAAAATCTATATAAATATTAAAGAAAATTTATTGAATATATAATATATACATTTAATTAAAATTATTCTTTGATAGTAACTAATTAAAATTATTTTCAATGAATATATTGTGCAAAAAAAATTTAAAAAATATTTAATTAAATTTCAAATGTTTTTTATTTTTATTTATTACCAATTAATTTATTTTATAAATGTGTAAAACATATAATTTTAATAATTTATATAGTCATATTTATACCCTTCATTTTTAACATATAGGTTATATTGGTCACATAATAATATATCTAGGTTCATTTGAACTCGGTGTTATGTGTAACGTCAACTATAAAATAGATTAAATTTATTTTAAAAAGAGAAATTCCATGAAATCTTGGGGTGTTACACTTTGCTTTGGGAATGTTTTCATATAATAAAAACTATGACTCATCCATTATCATGGATATTTTTGATGCATTATATTTACAATTGTGTCGTTCTCCATTGTGTTGGGTGAAGTTTGGGGAAATAATATTACTTGATCCTAATGTGGTGTACATCATAATCGAGAAGACCTAGTTGGTTCAAGAGAGGATCATAGCAGTGAAGGGATAACACAAAATCTATGCTGATTATAGGTGATGCCCCTTGTAGTTTGAGGTTGGGTGCCATGTGTTCTTGAGAGTCTCTCCTCGATAAAGTTAGTAGAGGATTGGTAGGAGGATTAAGCATTATCCCTAGTTTATTAGGCCCTTTATGGTGTTAGGGAGAGCTGGCGAGTTCTAAATTTGGTTTTCATTGTCACTATGGTTATAATGGATCCATGATGTCTTCCACATGTCACATTTTTATTGATATCTTCACGATGAATCCCATATCATTAATAGGGGAGAGTTTGATATCAAGGATGATGAAAAGTTCTTACAGTGGCCAGTAGAGATCCATGATCATCAAGAATATGTGTTTCATGGATGTACCATTCTCTTGGTTCATGTGTTGTGGAGGCATTCTGGTCTGGGGTAAGGTACTTGGGAGTGAGAGATATAGATATGTGCCCAGTACCTGGAGTTGTTTTGAGATTTCTGTTATTTGTTTGGTTATTCCTGATGATGTGATGACAAATCTTTTTTCTTTATGAGATGTGTTGTTTTCTTGATGTGTGATGTGTGATGTGTGATGTGTGATGTGTGATGTGTGATGTGTGATGTGTGATAAATATTTGGACATATGAAAAGGGGAGTACCTAAATCCTAATTGGGATGTGGTTTATTTTGAAATAGTTGAAACCATGTTGGTGGTCAATTCCAACAAATTTGGATAATATCTTGACATGGAATATAAAATTTTGTGATCTATGTGCTCGTGGAAGTGTTTTGTGTTGGTTGTGGTAGTGGTCAGATTTGTTTGAATAGAAATTTAGATGGTTGTGTAGATGGAAAAGTTATGTGGTGATTAAGCATGTTGAGATGTGGTTGGTTGTGTAGTGATGTGATTTTTTAGAAAGGTATGTGTTTTTTGGCTGGAACCAGATGATGTGGTGTTGGTCTTCATGATAGGTGGTGATGTGGTCATGCAGTGAATTTTGTGGTAATTTTGGTTTGGTTTGTTTTTCTAGTGGTAGAATTTGAGGTAGGATGAGAACCTTGATAGTTATCTCATAGCGTGGTTTTTTGGACACCGTTATTCAGGTTTGGTAATGATTTTCTTGGAAGATAATCATTTGAGTGGTAACTAATATAATGGCCCATGCCTTCTCAACCTATTAATTTTTTTTGTTATGTGTTTTAGAGGTGTTTCACTGGAGGTTAGAGGATAATCCTGTGGATTTGGAGCTACTGGATTACTACAATAGGTAGTACACAATGTAAATATGATTCATATCATGAGTTGGTGATTCGTGGAATGTGAGGTCAGTGAATTCATTACTTGTGATTGACTAAGGTATAAAAGTTTGAAATAGATTCATATCCTGAAATAGTAATTCCTGAAATTCATGTAAATCATTCCAAGACGAAATTAATTTTGATATAAGTTGTAAATATGGGGTATTCACATCATAAACCCATTTCACGTCTTATAATCGACAGACCTCATGGAACTCACATCGTGAATTGGTAATTTATGATGTGAAATGGATGAGTTATAGTTTTTGAATATGCTTGTTTAGTTTTTTCATTCCCATTCTTTCATTTCCTCTTCCTCTAATTTTGTACCAAACCATTGGAAATTTTTAAGAATCATGTATCCCTCCTTATCTTGCCTTGATCCTTGGGTTTCGGTTGACATGTTTTGGTGATCTATGGAAGGTGGTTCTCATTTTACCCTATTATTTTTTTGTATTCTTCTCTTGATGCTTTTCTGTGGTGTTTTTGTGTCTATTTGGGGTGTGTTTGGGATGTATTTCTTGACAACCCTTTGGCATGGTATAGGTTGATTCGTGGGTTTCTTATGCGGTTGTGGATTGCTGGATATTTCTTCTTCTTTCTATGGTGTGAAGAATGATCAGAAATCTTTTTTCGAGGTGGGGGATCCTTTTTATCACTCTTTTTTTATGATATGTGTGATATCTACATGGTTTTTCTTTTATTTGGGTGGATATTGAGGGTCATATTAATTACGATAATGAATTGGAATAATTTAAATTGGTGGGTACTGATAGATATCACATGTTTTGAATAATTTTATATATTTTTTGATAATATTATTCCATGTTGTTTCCATGCTGAAAATAATGGTTGTTGGAATCCTTTATTGCACTGTAGTTGATATGAGTTGATATCCTAACTATTTTTTTGTGTGATCGCAACCTGAATAAATGGATAAATAATGTATATGTTTCTATGAAGTGTGTTTCCCATGGATTCAGGTTTGTGTGAAATCCCCTTTCTAAATAAAGAAGTAATGTGATGAAATCCCTTGAATAAATTTTTGGAAGTTGAAATGTGTTGTTGTTGTGTGATTTTTCATGTTGTGTTTCCTTGCATATATTGGGTTATTGTGTGGTAATGTAGATGTATTGATGGGATTTTTGATTGTTGGGGTTGTGATGTGGTGGACATTTTTTATGGATGTGATATGGGTAGTTTTACAATTATGTGTGGTGGTAATTCATAGTTGTTTCACGAAATGGTTGTGTTATGATATACAGTTGGGATGTGAAATGTGCATTTGTTATGGGTACATGTCTTGGGAAATGTGGTGTAACAATGATGGTGTATGTGTGGTATTGGGGCTGTAGTTTTGTGAGTTAGGCTAGTTGTTGTGTGGCATTGTTTGGATAATATCCCAGTCAACCATGGAATAATTTTGATGAAAAAATGAAACAAAATAAGCTGGTAATTATGTGATATGGGATTGAAATGGATTTGTGGTAAAATGGATTAAATTAATTTAATAAATTAACAAGTTTTGTAATATAAAACATGATGGAAAAATTAATAAAAGTAGTGTAACCTCTAATTAAAAGTGGAAATGCTATATGGATTGTATGGTGGTTGTATGATGTGTTTCATATAGTGGTGGAAACAAATGTGACAGTTGATGTGTCATATGATGGTTGTGATTTGGTGTTCTATAGTGCGGTTGATTTGAACCCATGGTTTGGTGTTGTGTGTTATATATATACCATGTATTTTAACGCCATTTATATACACACCCCACCTGAGTTGGATAAACATACCAACACTCAGAGGATTTGGGTTCTTGGTGTTTTCCCCAACATCTAGGATGGTTGAGATATGGTCAGATAGCAACCCCCTCTTCTCCAATATTTTTTTAGCAGTAGTGATGATACGAGTTGGTCTTAAAGATTACACAACAGTGTTGTCCCAGGTCTCTTTAGGTGAGATGTGATGTGAGTAGGTGGTGATTTGATGTGATATGTGGTGGGGGTTAGGTGGGGTAATAGGAGGGAATGAGGTTGATGTCCTTCACATTCATGGTACCATTCTCCACTGGTTATTTGATGATATGAGATGTGATAGACTAGGTATCTTTAAGAAATACATAGTGTGGTGACACCTAAGGCTAGAACCAGATTCCTAACCTTTCCAGGGTGGGGTAGGTAGGGATGCATCCTGACCCAAATCATATATAGACCAGGTGTTTTTGGATGAGATATTATGTGATGTGATATTATGAGATATGTATGGAAGGGGTGGAAGCATAGTGCATTCAACATTAGGGTGTTAGAGTGGAAAATCAGTGGGGAATTAGGAGTATAACACCTTGCTTTGTTATGATCAAAATGTTATATTATTATTTTGGATGGGTAATTTGGTGAGTGAGACATGGTGAAGCTAGGTTTGGATAGATAACTTTTATATGTTATTGTTGGTTATTCTATTTTTTCACTTGCACATTATCGTTATCTTTTCACATGTTAACATGAGACCTTGGTTATGTCCCTACTGAGTATAACATCTATGCTCAAAAAAAATATAAACAATTTTTCAGGTTTCCAGGAGGACTTTGAAAACTGAGCGAGACATTACTTGCATGGGTTATAGTTGTTGTTGAGTCGCTATATAGAGTTGTCTTTTGGTATATCTGGAGAATTTTATATGTCTCAGTTTATTTTATTAATGGATTGTGGGATGGTTTTTCATTTACCTTTATTTTATCTATTGAAGTTTTTTGGTGGTTTATTATCCTATCTCATGATCCTCTTATATTTATAGTGGTTAATGACTAAATTTGTGATATTTTTACACCGATGCTAGTAACCAACTTAGGGCCTACTGGAGGTGTGACTCATGGGTCATTTTCTCTATCAAATTTTTAAAGAATCTTTGGTGGGAGGTGGTTGTGAAATATTTATTTGAATGTATAAACATATTGAATATTATCTTAACTAAATCAAAACAATATTTTATTTTTATTTATGGATAGAAGCTGAAGAAATAAATTGGCATCCCTTCGTGGATCTTATGATTCATTAAAAGTTTTTTTAATGATTTATTTGTGTAAAAATCGTCTTCATATTCATTACAAGGTTTAATAGATAAGATATATGTGAAAGAAAATCTCAATGCACCATCAAAGTATGAAATTGTTCTCATGGAATAGAAATAAATCCCGTAATTATATTTTATTGGGTTCTGTATCTTGATTGTAAAAGAATCCTTTGACTCCATAAAAATATTCAAAATGAAAATTTTATCCTTTTATGATCATTTATGATTAATTTATGGTCACTTATCTTCTTATAAATTTATAACACTATCTCTTAAATGGTTATTCTTCCAAGTCCATATTTTTACTTCTCACCAATTTTCTCTTTATTTGGGAACATGATTATTTGTTATTCTTGGTGACCTTCATAATTATATTTTTCTAATTTCAAAATGATTTTTTATTATCTCTTTTATATCTAGAGAATTTTTTATGTCTCGTTTTTTATTCATGCATTATGGTATGATTTTTGGTTTTAATTTATTTTATCTTTTGAATTTGTTTGGTGTTTGATTACCCTATCTCCTAGTCCTCTTATATTTATAGTGGTTAATGACTCCATTTGTGATATTTTTACACCCTCAATTCTAGCCACCAACTTAGGGCCTACTGGAGGTGTGACTCATGGGTCGTTTTCTCTCTCCCATAATTACAAAATCCTTGGTGGGAGGTGGTTGTGATACATTTATTTAAATGTATAATCATATTAAATATTATCTTAACTATGCTAAACAATATTTTCTTTTGATTAATGGATAGAAGAAGAAGAAATAACTTGACATCCATTTTTGGATCTTATGATTCATTAGAAGTTGTTTTTAATGCATATTCATCAAAAAATCATCTTGATATTAATTACATCATGTAATAGATGAGATATAAGTAGAAAAACTTCTCAATTCAAAATTAAAGGACGAAATTTTTCTCATGGAATGGAAATAAATGAAGTAATTTTACTTTATTAGGTTATATATCTTGATGGTAAAATAATCCTTTGACTCTATAAAAAGTATTCCAAATGAAAATTTTATCCTTTCATGATCATTTATGATTAATTTATAGTCTCTTATCTTCTCATAAAAGTATAACACTATCTCTTAAATGGTTCTTCTTTCCAAGTTTATATTTTCACTTCTCACCAATGTTCTCCTTATTTTTGAACATGATTATGTGTTATTCTAGGTGACCTTCATATTTCTATTTTTCTAATTTCGAAATAATGTTTTATTATCTATTTTAATGATATCAGCTTTCAAAAAATTTATTTTTATATATTAATTTTTTTCCTTTCCTAAACATTTGTTTTTTATTCCACTCTATGGAATTGTTTTTAATGTTTTAAACCATTTTATCAGACATAAGAAAAAATTATTTGGATGAAATTTATTTAAGGGGATCAAATGTAACACCATGATATTTTTGAATTTATTTTCTTGAATTAATAATTTTTATAGTGTGTGGTATACTTAATACTGATCTTAAATAAACTATGATATGCTATTTAAATATTATTATTTAAATATAAATTTTATAACCTATTCATTTTTTATAGGTATGAATAAGAATAAAAATATTATGAAATATATGTATAAATTGTTTCCTTAATAAAATTAGAAATCAATCATACATCTATTATCAATTTATGAAAATTAAGATAAATATTTTGAGAGTAAAAGAGTTATTTTTCATAAAATTGTTTTTATGTGCACAATGTATTTTTATCTTAATATTTTAAATTAATAAATGTTAACAAATGATTATAATGAAATAATTTTATCATATTTTCAATTGAATTAATTAACAAAAATTTAATTATGGTTTTTATGTAAGGAATGAGAATAAAGTCATATTATGCCTCAAAAATTGTTTTTATTTCATTTTGTGTGTGAATATCATAATTTATTTCACCCACTTTAAAAAATTGTAATTGATAAAATGTAAATAATTTTTGAAATCATACTTTCATAAAAGGATTATGATGATTTTTTTTATTTCTTCGGAAAAAGATTGATTTTTGAGTGAATAATGAAAAATATTGATTTTTAAAATATTGTCATAGTTTTCTTTAAATAAAGTTATTTACAAGTCTTATTTATTTTGGATTTGGTTTTACAGTAAAATAAAATCTATTTTATTAAACCTAATCCAAAAAATTCTATAGGAATCAATATTATATTTTTTTATGTAAGTTCATTTTTATTCTTAAAAACAAAATTTTCTAAAAAAAATCATTGCGTTTTGTGTACTTATATTGAGAATAATTTTTTTCACAACTATAAATTGAATATTTAAAAATGAATTTCATATTTAGAATTCTGATATTTTAATTTATTAATGAGGTTAATTTAGTTTTTCATTCATTATGAATAGTAACTGTGGTAAAAATGTGTCACCATAGTAAAGGGTAAATCATGTTAATTAATTTAAACACTATGTGATAAGACTAGAAAATATAAACTTAATTCTTATTTTATGATGGTATTTTTTCCATTATGACCTTATATTTGAAATTTAATAGTTTTTTATCCACTTTACAAGGAGTAATATTGTAGTACCCTCATCTTCTGGTATGTAACCCTTTCTTGATGCTTTTAATGGTTTTGAAGTTAAGGGTGATAAATGAGAGAGTCTAGAGAACATTAAATGATGTTTGAGGCAAAGTGGAAGTTGCACAAGCGGCGCACGGGTTGTCTAAACCATGCGGCCAAACCGTGCGTAGTGGACCCTTGAGGTAGAAGCTTTTGCATGAGCAGCACACGGATTGTCTAAACCTGCGGAAAAATCATGTATGGAGTGTCGGCCGAGGTAGTGGATAATGCACGGTTAGCGCATGATTTGTCTAATCATGCAAGCAAATTATGCGGCCACTTAAACGAGATCCTATAAAGGTGGATCTCATGCATTTTTGCCTCTAAGTGGCTCGTTTTTTTCCAAAGTGGCCCTAACTCAGGATTTTGCTTCTCCTTAGGTCAAAAAGGGTTCTCCTATTGTTCCGGAGGCGATCTGAAGGCTTCTCTTGGTGAATCAAATATGGATTCTTGATGTATGTGATCATTCTTCTTCGTTCTTGATTGGTTTCTTAGATCTACTTAGATCTACTTCTCCTATTTTCTCAGTTTCTTAGATTTATGCCTGTTATGGGTATATCTAAGTGTGTGGATGCCAAATATGATGAGATTTTGTCTTGATCTTTCTAGGAGAAGAGATCTAAGGTGGGTTCTTGAAGAAGCAACCTAGTTTTCTTGAGCGTTTTTCAACCGTTGTGGTTTTCGTCAAAACCTTTGAGGGAGGGGGCTTCTTTCTCGACTCCACTTAGTAGAACTAATTGGAATGATTTCAAATTGAGTGTGTGGTTTGGAATTGATTGTGAAAAGAATAGAATAAATTTTCATTAGTGAAGCTTTATGGTTTTAGTGAAATTGTGAAATCTTGATGAATTGTTGTGAAAAGTGATTTGGCTTCCTGGATTTAAAATGTTGATTTTACATTATGTACTTGCTAAAATTGTAAATGGTTTGATGAAAAATGGGTTCTCAGTAAAAAGGGTGTTTTATTGAAATGGTTTGAGATTGAAATGACTTTGATGGAATTGGTTTTCAATAAAAAGGGTGTTTTATTAAAATGGTTTGGAATTGAAATGGTTTGTCTTTGAAATGGTTTTGTTGGAAATGGTTTTCAATAAAAATGTCTTTTTATTGAAAGGGTGTTTTAGCTTGATTGATGGGAAGATGTGGTGTGTGTTCATATTGCATTCGGGATGGACAAGGGTCAGGAGTCTCCCCCATCAGTGTTGGGATGGATAAGGGTTAGGGATCTCCCCCATCAAACATTTATATTGCATTCAGGATGGATAAGGGTTAGGGGTATCCCCCATCAGTGTTGGGATGGATAAGGGTTAGGGATCTCCACCATCAAACATCAATGTTCATTTGGGTTGGATAAGGGTAAGAAGTCTCCCCCATCATTGTTGGGATAGATAAGGGTTAGGGCTTTCCCCTTCTTCCAGGTAGCATGCATGGTTGGTTTCATGGGTTTGTGAAATGGTTGGGTATGCCAAAAAAGGACCTTGTGAAATGGTTCTAAAGCTTGTTTGGTTATCTTTTTGGAAAATAACTTTCTGGAAAATTGGTTTCAATTTCTTTTGGAATGCCTTTGGTTATGAATGGTTTTGGAAACTTGTTTATATTTAGTTATAAACTTCTTTTGAGATAATATTTTATATAAACTATTATTTATATAAATGTTTCTAAACTTTATATCCTAGTGGCATGAGTGGGGAAGTCATTGGGGAAACCTACTAAGTTTTATACTCACCCATTCTTTTTCACTTTGGTGATTTTTCAGATATTGTATTCTGGGACACAGGTAAAGGTAAAGCATCTTATTTCTAGTGGCTCATGGTGATGCTTGGGAGATGTTGTGGAGCTTGGAGCTTGTAGAGCATGGAGTCGTGGTGTCTTGTGAGAGTCTTGAGTTGTTCATTTTCTATGTACCTTGATGCTTAGTTTGGTCTTTCGCTGTTGTGTACTTGATGTGGTTTGTCATAATGAAGCTGTTTAGTGGTTTTTCCATTGTTCATGCATCATTTAGTGAATGTTTGGTTATGGTTAGTTTATGGGTTTATTTATGAAAGGGTAAATCACCCCCCACTTGTACTTGAAACCCTTAAGCATTTATTACCATCCTTTGGCACCTTGAGGATGTCGCTTAAGGCCTAGTAATGACTCATGGTACTCTCAAGACAATGAGAATTGGCGGGTCATTAGAAATGGTATCAACTTGTTCGGTCCTTTCCTAACAAGTAGTCATCGATGTTCTTGGTCTTGGAGTTGAAATTCATTATTGTATATTCCTTGGGTTGAAATCTTAGACAGGAGTAGGATTGTCGGAACTTGAAATGTATAGTATAAAAGGACTTAGCTAACCCATTTATGTTGAACTTCAAGTTACTAGGGTGTTGGATACATAAGTGTTTTGGATACACTTCTAGAATGTTTGAAAATCTCATTGTCATGGGTTTAGCCAATGAGATGAGCATGAAATGCATTGTAGAGGAATGATTTCCCACTATGATTGTGTATCTCATTATGAGTAATGAGTATGTATTTTGTGAAAGGTGCACATTTTTGAAAAATACAGAAATTGTTTTCAAGTAAAAGATTTTGAAAACAGGGTATTAGGTGTATATTGAAAATGGGTTGATTTTTAAAAGGCATGAGGAATGTTTTCAAAAATGTATGAACATGGGAAAAAGTTTTTTTTTGAAAAAAAAAATTTGTGATAGATGATTTGATATAATTTGAAATGCTAAGCCATCAGTTTCTAGAGAGTGAGATTGACGGAGTTTGTTGTTGGTTTAGAAAATGGCACCCGGTAGGCGTCGTCAGAACCAACCCAAAGAGGCTGCAAAGAATATGGTTTCACTAGATCCACATGTGAACCAAGAGCTGGTTCAGAGTATTTTCCAAGCTTTTCATGCTATGGATACGGGGAATCAGAGGAATAAACTGAGGCATGTGGATCATATCATCTAGTTCATGAAGCAGAATCCACCGAACTTTTAGGGTGATGGTGAACCCGAGAAGGTGGAGGTGTGGCTAAGTAGGATGAATTGCATCTTTGATTTCATCACCACACTAGTAGAGATAAAAGTAAAGTTGACGACGTATATGCTTGAGGATCTTGCACGTTAGTGGTGGGATTTAGTGGTGCAGGATAAATTGGATGAAGGCCTTACCTGGGAGGATTTTGAAGAATTGTTCAAAAAAAAATTATATCCTCACAAGTTCAAGATCCATAAAACGATGGACTTCTTTAGCTCAAAACAAGAGACTCTCTCTGTCACACATTATGCGGCCAAATTCATGATTTTAGTCCGTTTTGCAGTAGAGGTCGCGACAAGTGCGTCGTTGAAGGCACGCATCTTCAAATCAGGGCTAAGGCAAGAGATTCGATCAAAGATTGTGGTGCTCTATATTACAGATTATACAGAGATTTTGAACATAGTGAATATTTTTTAGCGTGATATATTGGGATCAATAGGAGGAGGAATGATGATACATACAGGAAATGGTGGGAACTCAACCTCTGGGAACAAGAGGAAAAGGGACACCTATTTCCACTGTGTAAGTGGAAATCACTATCAGACAGCGGGATCAGTGAACCTTCCTCCACAACCCCAGAGCAAAGAAAGTTGTTTTAAATGTGGTTAACTTGACCGCAAAAGGTGATATTGTATGGAGCAACATAGAACCTGTCACAATTGCAAGTAGATGGTGCATCTACAGCGCTATTGAAGGAATGCACCGAGGTTGGGTGCATGTGACACCCCTCAGGCATCGCAAGCATCATATGCTTCGACAGGACGTGGATAGAAAAATCAGTCTCATCAACATAACAAATCTAGCCAGGGTGATTCTCGAAATACCATGACTCCTCAACTAGGGAAATCTCAGAAAGGCAACAAGGAGAACACTGTAGCGATGAAGCAATTGTATGGAGCTAAGCAGATGATGGTCGATGATCAGGACGGACCATCTACGATGAGAGGTACAATTCTTTTGAATTCTACCCTTGTGCAAGTGCTCTTTGATACTGGTGCATCACATTCGTTCATTGCTTCTCGTTCTGTTGACTTTCTATGTTTAAAACTGGAAATGATGCCTTCTGTTTTGAAACTGAAAACTCCTCTTGGTGAAAGAGAATGTCAAGACTTTGTGTGTTGAGCATGTGCTATAACTGTTGACGGATCTGAGTAAAAATAATACTTCTCGATGTTGGACATGGATGTCTATGACGTAATCCTAGGTATGGATTATTTGACAATATTTAAGGCTCGCATCGACTGTTATAGGAGAACAGTTAGTTTCACGACTGAGGATGGAATCAATCATCTCTTTATAGGAGATAGGATGGTAAAGAAAGGTGAAAATAGTTTTTTGGCACCAATGGTGGGAACGATCTCTTACCAACTAGAAGTTTTGACTTTGGCATCAATGTAAGAGATTGAGGAAAATAGTTTTTCAGCTATTGTGGATCAATTTCCAGATGTCTTTCCTAATAACTTCTCTGGGTTTCCACCTCTTAGGGAAGTGGAGTTTACGATTGATTTCCTTCTGAGGACCAGTCTTATTTCCCTTTCGTCTTATAGGATGGAACCAATAGAGTTAAGGGAATTGAAAATGCATTTAGAGGAGCTAGAAAGAAAGTGTTTCATTTGACCAAGTACTTCTCCATGGGTAGAACCAGTGTTGTTTTTGAAGAAGGTAGATGGAACTCTTCGGTTGTGTGTTGATTATCGTAAGCTTAACTAAGTTATGATAAATATTTGATATCCACTTACATGCATTGATGATCTGTTCGATCAATTAAGGGGAGCTCAGTGGTTCTCCAAGATTGACTTGCGATCAGGATATCACCAATTTTGAGTTCAAAAGGAGGATATTCCAAAGACAGCTTTCAGAAGTAGATATGGACACTACGAATATGTAGTCATGACTTTTAGTCTAACGAATGCACCAACAGTCTTCATGTCTTTGATGAATCGGATATTTCAGTGATATCTAGATTATTTTGTTGTGGTGTTTGTGGAAGATATTTTGGTCTATTAAAAAACAATGGTTGGTCATGAAGTTCACCTGAAAACAGTGTTACAAATCTTTAGAGATCATCGTTTGTATGCTAAATTATCAAAGTTTGATTTTTGGATACAGGAAATACATTTATTTGGCCATGTCATTTCTAAGAAAGGCGTTTTTTTATCCTGAAAAGCTATAAGCCATTATCTCTTGGTAACCACCAAAGAATGTGTTTGAGATACGCAGTTTTCTTGGTCTTGCTAGTTACTACCATTGCTTTGTGCATCATTTCTCATGACTAGCTTCACCAATTAAAGCTCTAAATAATAATAATGCTCTCTTAAAATGGATGGAAGAATGTCATAAATCCTTTCAGGAACTAAAAGTTTGGCTTACATTGGCACCTATCTTGATCTTTCCAGAATCAGGACAGGGGTATGTGGTGTATTGTGATGCTTCAGGATCAGGTTTGGGTTGTGTTCTTGTGAAAAGAGATCATGTGGTTGCTTATGGTTCAAGGCAGTTGAGGGTGAATGAAAAAAATTACCCAACAAATAATTTGGAGTTGGCTGCAGTCATCCATTATTTGAAAACATGGAGACATTATCTCTTTGGTGATAAATTTACTGTGTTTATGGATCACAAAAGCTTGAAACACATTTTCTCACAGTGAGATTTGAATCTCAGGAAAAGGATAAGGATAGAGTATATCCAGATGTTTGACTTTGACTTGATTTACACACCAGGAAAAGGGAATTCAGTGGCGGATTCATTGAGTAGAAATTCATATGCTCATTTGGTGAAAGAAGCTTCAAATGAATGGCAGTTGATGACAATATTAGCTAACATGCATGTGGAATGTGAAGATCGAGGTGATGTTGTTGTTTTCTTTTCAGCTACACTTGTTCCTGATTTAGTAAAGATGATCAAAGAAGCACAAACATCTGATGCAGAAAGTCTGGTTTTAAGTTTAAAACTCAATGGTGGGGAGACCATTGATGGCTGGAAACTTGATGGCGGTTCAATTTTTTGTTTCAGAGATCGGATGATTGTACCTATGGTTTTCAAGAACAACTTCTTCATGCTTACCACCATTCAAGATGGGTTGTACATCCAGGTACATAGAATATGTATAAGGCGTTGAAGGCACATGTTTAGTGGAGTGGAATGAAAAGGAAGGTGGTCGAGTTTGTCTCGTGGTGCTTAACTTGTCAGCAGGTTAAAGAAGAGCATCAGAGACCAACTGGTATGTTACAATATTTACCTATCCCAGTGTGTAAATAGGATCAAATAGCAATGGATTTTGTTACAAGTCTTCCAATAATGGTCTGAAAACACGATTCCATTTGGGTGATAGTGGACCGTCTAACAAAGTCGGCCCATTTCATTCCTATTCGTGAAACCCATACGGTGGAAGATCTTTCAAAAATCTATATCTAAGAAGTGGTAAAGAGGCATGGTGTACCAGTGTCTATAGTCTCAGATAGAGATCTGAGGTTCACATCTCATTTCTGAAAATCATTACAGCAAGCCCTCAGAACTCAGTTGACTATGAGCATGGTGTATCATCCCCAGAAGGATGGGAAATCCGAGCAGACGATACAAACATTGGAAGACATGTTGTGGGATTGTGTAATGGATTTTGGTGTCTCATGGGAGGATCATAAACCCTTAGTGGAGTTCTCATAAAATAATAGCTATCAAGCCTCGATACGCATGGCTCTGTTTCAAGCATTGTATGGGCGTCTTTGTCATTCTCCACTATGCTGGGTGGAAATGGGTGAAACTTCACTAGTCAAGTCAAGCCTTGTCCAAGAGACAATAGAGAAGATCTAGTTGATTAAAAAGAGGATGTAGAAGGCTCAGAGTCATCAAAAATCTTATACAGTTCACCGTCAAAGACCATTGTCGTTCGGTGTGTGTGATCATGTGTTCTTGAGGATCTCTGTAAGGCTTGGACATCGTCGTTTCGGGAAGCAGGGCAAGTTATCTCCTAGAAACATTGGCCCTTTTGAGATACTGTAATGGGTTGGAGAGGTAGAATATCGGTTGGCATTACCACCATGAATCAGTTTGGTTCATAATGTCTTCCATGTATCTCAGTTGAAAAAGTATCATCCTAATCTTGACCATATGATTAGATGGGATCATGTTAACCTAGAGTCGGATGCTTCGTTGATACATATCCCTGGTACTGATTGTGGATAGGCAAGATAAAGTCTTCTTTGGAAAAATCATCAGTCTAGTGCAGTTTTTATGGCATCATGGTCAGATTCAGGAAGAAACTTGGAAACGTGAGAATGAAATGATAGAGCAGTGGCCGGAACTCTTTCAATTGGGTGAAGGTTTTCTACTTTTTGAGGACGGAAATACTAATGGTGGAGAGAATGTAGTACCCTCAGTTTCTGGTATGTTAACATTTCTTGATGATTTTAATGGTTTTGAAGTTAAGGGTGATGAATGGGAGAGTCGGGAGAACTTTAAATGATGTTTGAGGCAAAGTGGAAGTCACATGGGTGGCGCACGAGTTGTCTAAACCGTGCGCCCAAACCGTGTGTAGTGGGCCCTTGAGGCAATAACTTCCGCATGGGCAGCACACATCTTGTCTAAATGTGTGGAAAAATCATGCATGGAGTGTCGGCTGAGGCAGTGGCTAATGCATGTTTAGCGCACGGTTTGTCTAACCGTGCGAGAAAACTATGCAGTTACTTAAACGAGATCCTATAAAGGTGGATCTCATGCATTTTTGCCTCTAAGTGGATCGTTGTTTCTTCTAAGTGTCCCTAACTCTTTATTTTTCTTCTCCTAAGGTCAAAGAGGGTTCTCCCATAATTCTAGAGGTGATCTGAAGGCTTCTCTTGGCGAATTGAAGCTGGATTCTTGAGGTATGTGATCTTTCTTCTTCGTTCTTGATTGGTTTCTTAGATCTACTTAGATATACTTCTCCTCTTTTATTTATTTCATATATTCACACCTATTATGGGTAGATATAAGTGTTTGGATGACAAATATGATGATATTTGGTCTTGATCTTGCTAAGAGAAGAGATCTAAGGTGGTTTCTTGAAGAAGAAACCTGGTTTTCTTGAGCGTTCTTTGACCATTGTAGTTTTTGTCAAAACCTTTAAATTAGGGGGATTATTTCTTGACTCCACTTATTAGAACTGATTTGAATGCTTTCAAATTGATTGTGTGGTTTGGAATTGATTGTCAAAAACATATAATAAATCTTTATTAATGATGCTTTGTGGTTTTAGTGAAATTGTGAAATCTTGGTGAATTGTTGTGCAAAGTGATTTGGCTTCTTGAATTTAAAATATTGATTTTAAATTATGGACTTGATGAAATTGTAAATGGTTTGATGAAAAATTGTTTTTCAATAAAAATGGTGTTTTATTTAAATAGTTTGATATTGAAATTACTTTGATGGAATTTTTTTCAATAAAAAGGGAGTTTTATTAAAATGGTTTGGAATGGAAATGGTTTGGATTTGAAATGGTTTTGATGGAAATTTATTTCAATAAAAAGGTTTTTTTATTGAAAGGGTGTTTTAGCATGATTTATGGGAAGATTTGGTGTGTGTTTATATTGAATTATGGATGGACAAGGGTTAGGAGTCTCCCCCATCAGTGTTGGGATGGATAAGGGTTAAGGCTCTCCCCCGTCAGACATTTATATTAAATTGAGGACGGATAAGGGCTAGGGGTCTCCCCCATCAGTGTTGGGATGGATAAGGGTTAGGGCTCTCCCCTGTCAAACATTCATGTGCATTTGGGTTGGATAAGGGTAAGAAGTCTTCCCCACAATTTTTGGTATGGATAAGGGTTAGGGCTTTCCCCTTCTTCCAGGTAGCAAGCATGGTTGGTTGCATGGGTTTGTGGAATGGTAGGGTATGCCAAAAAGGGACCTTGTGAAATGGTTCTAAAGCTTGTTTGGTTATTTTTATGGAAAAATAACTTGTTCTAAAATTGGTTTCAATTACTTTTGGAATTCCTTTGGTTATGAATGGTTTTGGAAACTTGTTTATATTTAGTTATAAACTGATTTTGAGAAAAAATTTTATATAAAATGTTCTTTATATAAATGTTGTGAACCTTTCTATCCTAGTGGCGTTAGTGGGAAAATAATTGGAGAAAACTACTGAGTTTTATACTCACCACTTCTTTGTCACTTTGGTGCTTTTGCAGATGTTGTATTCTAGGACACAGGTAAAGGTAAAACATCTTATTGTTAGTAGCTCATGGTGATACTTGGGAGATATTGTGGATCTTGGATCTTATAGAGCACAGAGTCATGGTGTCTTTTGAGAGTCTTGAGTTGTTCATCTTCTATGTAACTTGATTCTTAGTTTGGTCTTCCACTGTTGTGTACTTGATGTGGTTTGACATAATGAAGTTGTTTAGTGGTCTTTCCTTTGTTCATGCATCATATAGTGATTGTTTGGTTATGGTTGGTTTATGGGTTTATTTCTTAAAGGGTAAATCATTCCCCACTTGTACTTGAAACCCTTAGGCATTTATTGCCAGCCTTTGGTGCATTGGGGATGTCGATTAAGGCCTAGTAATGACTCATGGTACTCTCAAGACAATGAGAATTAGCGGGTCTTTACAAATACATTTTCAATATTTAAAAGTTTAGAAAAATTACAACTGTGTTTCTCCCCTCACTTATAGAAGGGTGAATTCTCTTCTCTCTTACTCACACCTTTTGAGCACTCTATCTTAGATAATACCTACCCAAATATCTCTTCATAAATCTCCCCACTTCCTATAATACTAATCCTCACAAAATTTCAACCATAAGAAGTATTATGGTGTAATCCAAGGGAAGATTTCCAAAGAAGATGTATAATTCTTAACTGAGTGTTTCATGTTTATTTCTTCTTCAACCTACTTAAAATATTCTTTAACCATGATGAAATAATAATATTAGTATCTTAAATACACTAAAATATTATTATGATTATGGAATAACTATTTTTCATCTCCTTTTCCATCCTATGAGAAATTAAATCATCTCTCATGCATATGTGCGGACTATCACATCCAAAAAGAGATGTGTTTTATTTTTCATAACCACATAATAAGCCTAGTTGTTATGATAGATTTAAGTAATACATAATATATTGGGTAAATGGCAAAGAACTCACCCCATGAGCCTCCATTTTTTCAAACTTTTCCTCTCGTTGCTGCGACGGTAGCCAGCGCTCCGGAAGATCTCCTAGGCTCGTGGTCCTTCGATCCTGTCCCCGATCTGGCCTTTGTCGATCCTTATCAGTCACTTTTATCCACTCCCAAGTGGGTCTGGATGGCTTTCTCTTTCAGTGATGCAATGCACGGATCGTCTTCTGCTCAGCAGGTAGTTTTTTCCAAAATCTGCCCGATATCCGCGTCATTGTCGCGGGAGGGATCGTGCATCTCTCTGGATTTTCATCCTTCGGCATTTGATGATGCAGTAGAGTGCCTCTGATGGACCCTTGTTGCACGTTTTGGAGCTGCGAATCCATCTCTCTCGGCTTTCAGGCGTTTCGTGGATTCCTGGGGGTTGTAGGATCTGGTGAGGATTTCCTCTTTCCATCGACACTCTTTCTATCTGATTCTGGCCTCAGAAAATGATTTCATCTACATGTGGTGTATTTTTCCTAGGTTCTTTGGCCGCTGGCACTTTAACCAATCGTGGTGGTCAATGGACGCCCATTGTGGGAAGGAGAGAACCCATGCTGTGGTTTGGGTCTGCCTATTGGGACTCCCTCTACCATTCCAGAATGGTGCTTTTCTCAAGGCTATTGGGGATTCTTTGGGGGGGTTCTTTGCACTGATGATCGAACTCGTAGCGGGGAGGCTTTGCTGGAAGCCCGGATCTATGTGGAAATTCACATCTCCCTCCCTCTCCCGAACAGTATCTCACTGAAAGTGCATGGCTCAGTGGATTGGCGGCAGTACCTGGTCTTCCTGGTTTTCCCCAGGTATTTCACTGCATGCACTCTCCAAGGTCATTCTAACCAGCTTTGTAGGAACCGAAGGCACGGAGGTCGGAGTCATTCCTCTCGGTCCTCCCCTTGCAGTGCTCTAACTCCCTTGGTCATCTCTGAGCCTTGACCTTCCCAGGGTGCCCCTCAAGATTTGGTTATGTCCCAACCAGATCCCCCAACCCCGAAGAATAGGATTATACCCTTTTGTATCAATCCAGCGGATGGCCCTATCTGCCAGGAGTTGGAGTGCTTTTCCCTGGTAGCCTCATCAGTGGCCCAGGTGGTCTTTGGTCACTTCAGTAACCCAATCCATTTTCTTTAGGGAGGGATCCTTCTATAAATAATACTAGGTCACACCCTTATGCTCTCAGTGGCCCCAAGGATGCCCTCACCAATGGCTAAAGGACCCCTGAGTGCTACTGGATGGAAAAAGAAGAACAGGTCAGTGCTTTTCCATCCCACTTCAGTTGATGTCAGTGTACAGCAAGCTGACAGTGTGGCCCAGTTGGATAGCGTGGAGCCTAGGGTCTATTACCGAAACCTTCATCCCCTCCTAGTGTCGCGAGAGGTAAGACCATCAGGATGGACCCCTCTTCGGCCCTGGAGACAACTATTCACCATGCTTCAAGTCAAGGAGTTTGTACCTGTTTCAAACTAAGGCTGATAAGGGAAAACTCTTCCTCCCAACTCAGAGAGACCAAGGGGTCTAGGGTCAAATCCAGGATTTTTCATGTTTAATGTTATCCCTAATCATATGGAATGACCGTGGCCTCGGAGCCTGGGTGAAATCAGACTTCATTTCTATGTAGGTAAGGAAGAACAAAGCGGATGTGGTTGCTATCATGGAACATGAGGAAAATCCTTCTAAAATCCAGGAGTTCTGTCGCAAGATCAAGATGCATGGTGCTATGTAATTGGATCTGGTTAACAAGAACATTTGGATATTCTGGCTTAAGTAAGTATCCGTTGATCTAATTTTTTCAAGTGACCAATTCATTACCACGAATATATCGAAGAGTGGGGAAAGTATGTTGGTCTCCTTCATGTATGGAAACTACGACACCCATGGACTTGAATGATTGTGGAAAGATCATAGTTCCTTTGATCAGGGGGACTCTCCCTGGATCATGGGAGGTGACTTCAACGTCATAGATGATCCCACGAAGAAGAAGGATAGAGGGGAATTCCCCATGAGGGCCAGCCTGGATTTCACCCGCTTCATGGATGAGAATGATTTAATGGACTTAGGATTCTCCGATGATCCCTTCAAGTGGTGAAATAATCAAAAAGGAGGCAGAAGGTGTTGGAGCCGGCTTGATCGAGGCCTTGCAAATATCAATGCTATTTCCAAGTTCCCCAATTCCAAAGTCAAGCACCTTGTCCATTGTATTTCAGACCACTCGCCTTTATTAGTTTCCATGCCCCCCATGCCGGAGTCTTCAGAGGGCTCCAGGTACTACCACTACTGGAACTGCATCCCTGGCTACAAACAAGTCATCAGCGAGTTGTGGGGGGAACCGACGTAGGGGAATTTGTGGGTTGCGGTCCACAACAAGCTACGTCGGCTGAAATCTGGGTTGAAAGTGTGGGCCAAGGATCTCCCTAACCATGACCAGAACATGGAGGCAATGAAACTGAGCATTGATAATCTGGAATCTAGTCTAGAATAGAGCTAGAGCAATGTGTTTTTTTAGGAGCTCTCGGCCAGAAATAATGTATGGGCGGAGATGATCCTCAAGCAAGAATGTGTGGCATGTGAAAGATCCAGGATCAAGTGGTTGCACAAGGGTTATAAGAACTTGGCCTTCTTCCATGCCTGTTTGAAGGAAAGAAGGTGACCCATGGAACCAAACATCCTTCTCGAAGATGGGACTTACACAACTGATAGAGAAACGGTGGAACACTCTTTCTTCATGGACCTCCTGGCTGGCCCCAACCCAAGGATGGACATGGGGTACCCTAGTGGAAATGCGGCCATATGGGAGGGAGTGACCAAATCTGTCTCAGACAAGGACAACACTTATCTTGAAAGGACCCCTGATGAGGAAAAAATCCACTTGGCTATTATCAACTTCAATTCGGAGAGCGCCCCTGGGCCTGATGGCTTCCCTGGATCTTTTTACAGGGATGCATGGGAGGTGGTTAAAGATGATATCAATGTGGCAGTCCAGGATTTCTTTCGGGGTGTTAGCCCCTTGAGGGTCAGTTGTGCCACAACCTTATTTCTCATACCGAATGTTAGAGACCCCTCCGCTCTCTCACACTATAGACCGGTGAGTATGTGTAATTTTCCCTACAAAATCTCGGCCAGTATCATCAACTTGAGGATATCCAAACTCTTTCCCCAGTGGACTTCTATTGAACAACATGGCTTTGTTAATGGTCGGTCAATACAAGGGGCCATTGGCATGGCCCAAGAACTTATGAGATATATTAACACAATGATTCATGGCTTGAATATGGCCATCAAATTGGATATGAGTAAGGCTTATGAAAGAATGGAGTGGGGATTCATTAATAGAGTATTTTCAGTGATGGGCCTCTCTCATAAGGCCTCAGACCTCATTTTCAGATGTTTCATCTCCTCCTGGATGACTGTGTCCTTCATGGGAAAGACTCATGGCTTTTTCAAGGCCACCCAAGGGCTTCGGCAGGGAGACCCAATCTCACCCAGTATCTTCATTCTTTCTCAGGACACACTTAGTCATCTCATTAGCAGGGTTTTGTCCAATGGTGACTTACTCCCATATCACATAAAGTTAAACCTCCCGCCAATTTCCCATCTGATGTTTGCGGATGACACTTTGATTTTCATCAATGGTGGAAAGAAATATGTTAATGGAATTAGGAAAATTCTTGAGTAATACTGTTACTGGAGTGGGCAGGTTGTCAATAACGCTAAAAGTAACCTTTACATCTCCAATAAGTGCCTACCTAGTAGAACTTCTTCTCTTTTCAGTAGGATTGATATACACCATGGGTCATTTCCCATGGATTACCTTGGAACCCCAATTTCTTCAGGGATACTCAGGATTCGAGACTTCGACCACAATGTGATCAAGATCACAGGGAGGGTCCTTAACTGGAAGAACAGTTTCCTTTCCTTCGAGGGATGGATCACTTTGGTTAATAGTGTTCTGATGGCCATCCCCATTCATGAAATGGCCTCCACTGTTGTGCCAAAAGGAGTCATCAGAACCATTGATAAGATCTTGGCTCGCTTTTTGTGGGAATATCGTTCTGAGGGAAAGCGTCACTGGGTTTAGGGGAAAATAATGGCAAAGCCAATCCAGGAGGGGGGAGTTGAAGTGAGGATCCTTGAATATATGCTGCACTGTATTCATGCAAAGTTGGCATGGGAAGTGATTGAAGGTAAAAATCTATGGGGGAATTCCATGTCCTACAGCTGTGTGGGGGAAAAGGAGTACACTAGCAGTAATGGTTCCCCGTTCTAGCCTAGAATTTATCCAATGATCAACACCCTGAAACTAAACTCCCGCTGGATTGTGGAGGAGGGAAAGATCCTCTTCTGGAGGCATAATTGGGTTGGCCCTATCATGGGATTTCCAAGATGCCCGGCCCCCTTGATAACCATTAAAGAATCCAGTCTCCACCTTTCATTTACCAAAGTTGTGTTGAACATAGAGCATCAGGAGATCCTAGACTCAATTGGTATTAATGCAGACCCTGACACATGCATATTCACTAGTGCCTCCTCGTGGCGCTTCTCTTCTAAGGATTATCGAAGGCCCTCGGCTTCGCAGGACCCTTGCGATCTCTAGAACACCACTTTTTGGTGCAAGAAGATCCCTTCTAAATATAATTTCCTGACATGGAGAATCTGGAACTATTCGGTGGCTACGGACGAGCAGGTCAAGAAAACAGGTATCTGTCTGGCCTCCAAATGCTAGTGTTGTCGTAGCCAGCATGAAGAGAGCACAACCCACCTATTCTTCGAGCGTGAGTGGTCACATAGTGTATGGTCGTTTTTTGGAGACTTCACGGTATACTCCTATGGTTTACAAGGTGATTTTCCCTTTATAGATAGTTGGTTCCATATGATGGCTTGTTCAGATATGGAAAGGATGGTGCAGTCTCTTATTTTTAGTGAAGGGTGCTGGAGTTTGTGGCACGCCAAGAACTAGGCCCGCTTCAAAGGCACCAATCATACTGCACGGTCCATTATAGCGAGCATGCGGATCCTGTTGCTGGACCTGGTCACACTCGTACACAATTGGTGGGAGGCTCCCTCGTTGAAGTTGCTGCAGGTAAGTGCCCCTTCGGTTAATCCTCCCCGCAACAGGCCGCAAGGGCAGTGGATAAGCTGGCGCCCTCCGGCCTCGGGCTACAAACTCAACTCTGATGGTTTTTGCCTGCTAGGCGATATGAGAGGAGGGGGTGTGGTTTGGGACAGGTGTGGCAGTGTTGTGCTAGCGTTCTATGCTTTTTATGGGAAAGGCACCCCGCTTCAGGAAGAGTCCAAAGTCCTTCTCACCAGACTATCCCTTTACGATCAGAGGGAAATTGTGATCACTCAAGAGGAGACTGATTCTCTCATTCTTTATAAGTCTCTGAATGGAAAAGTACACACACCTTGGTCAATATCCTACATGGTTAGGAAATATCACACTTTCCTCCACAATGTCAGAGTAACCCACACATGGTAGGAGGGGAACAGAGTTGCGGATCATCTTGCATCATTATCAAGCCCAATCTCTAATATCACTTTCCTCCCTTCGACCAATCTCATGAAACCCAGGGGGTTAATTTGATAAGAGGAGACGCTCTCAGTTTACATTACTTTAGACCCCCTAGTTCCTGGGTGCCTTGGTGCTTTTCTCTTGTTTTGTTTTATTTTTTATTTGTTTTTTCCTCATGTATTCTTTTCTTGTTCCCTTTGTCTTCCTAATAAAACTTTTATGATGATGATGATAATATATTCATGATATAATTATGATTCCTTAAATATAACATATTACTTTTTTTTCACGCTTACACTCAGTGGAAAATGATAACATTTAATGTGCGTGTGTGTAGATTACCACCTCCACAAAATTATGTGATTAATTTTTCATTTCTTATTTTCATAATTAATTCTAAAATTTTATTTAATTTAAAAACATTAAAATTATTTCATCATTAATATTATTTATATGATGAAACTATGACTTCATTGACCATGATTAAACTATCAAAGATATTTTTCATTAATGAACTAAACATCCTCAAAATATATAACATGAATTTAATTGAATTAATAATTATATAAGGAATGGTATGAAATGAAATAAAAGGAATAATAATAAGTAAATACACCTTAAAATGTTCTTAAGCAAGCATAAATTTAATATATATTTATTATATAAGAGTTAAAGTACATACTTGGTAAAACATCCCAAGATTTTAAAAGATAAAAATTGGGTCTGATACTGTATATGACACACAACACCAAGATTATAAAATAATTTAACACCCATATAATTTTTTATATATTTCTTTTTAAATATTTTTTTCCATTTCAAAGCTTTTAGAACATGCAACCTCGAGTTTAAAAGAACTATAAAATAGTATATCATTATAACCTAGCCATTAAATTAGTAAAAATGAATATTATTAAATATATTATTAAAATTATATTGTTTACACAAGTATAAAATAAATTAAATGGATATATATTTATTATAAATTTAATAATAATAATTTGAAATAAAAAAGAAATGTTTTTTGAAAAAAGGCATTTTTCAAAGAAAATAGTTTCTTCACATTTTGAGCACATATGTAAAAATTAATTTTTACCATTTTTTAAAATATATTTTAAAAATAAAATTTATTTTTTAAATAATCATATCAAAATTATCTTAGGGTAAATTTTGGGTATTTTTCTGAATTTTTTTGTTTTGATGAATACTAAACAATACTGATTTTTATTAAAAACTATTGTTTTGTTTAAATAATTTACAAGTTCAAATTAAATTTTAAATTGGTTTTAAAGTATAATTAGTTCAATTATATTGTAATTTAACTAATTTAAATAATTATAATAAATTTAATATTTAATTTTGATATTAAAACCTTTTATACTTACGAAAATTTTCTCTTTGAAAACTCGCTTCATCTACGTGCTCGTTAGTATAATCTTAAATTGGATTCTCCCACATCTATGAACTGAATTTGGAAAAATGGATTTCATATTTTAAATCAAAATAATTTATATTATATAATAATTTTAACACAATTTTTCACCATTTTTAATAGTAAAAGAAGTAAAAATTAATTAATGTAGTAAAGGTAAAAACGAGTTTATCAGGAGTTTAACTAAGAAGATAAGCATTAAAAATGACGTAAAACTTGTCGAAAACAATTTTTATAGACATATTTAGAGATCATAACATATTATTTTAGATAATGAATAATTTTGTGGCTTTATCATGATAAAAATGTTGATGTAATTGTTTCTTTTCAAAAATTTCATATATATCCTCTCCCACACTTATAAAAGGCCACCATCTATCCTCTTCTTTCCACACTTCCAAATCCATTTGGATCAAAAATACCTACCAAAATCAATTCATTAATCCTCTGAAAACATCATATATCCATTTTTTTATCATAAATCCAACCTAGTATAGATTTTCACACAAACCTAAATATGTTTTCTGAAGAAGAGGTAATATTATTAAATAAGCATTTTAATTTTGTTTCTTATTAAAACTCATTAAAATATTATTAAACCATACTTATATAACAAAATAATTATCTTAAATATAAATTTATCATATTATGTCAAGTTAAAGACCTATATACATCTTCTCTTCCATCAAATTGGAAATGAAAACGTAAATCGTGTGTACGGTAAACTACTGCCACTCGAACCGATGTAATTTTTTCCATCACCACCATTAAAGGATGGATATAATGATGTATTTAAAACCTTTATCTGATATTTATGATATTATTATTCTTATTGAATTATAATATCACATATAAATTCTTACTTTTCATTCCATTTTAAATACAACAGTGTCGTCCGTGTGTATGGTGGACTACCACCTCACGAAGCGATGTGATTCATTTTTCACTTATACTTTACGTGGAAAGTAATATGGATAAATTTAATCAATATATGTTATCTTAATGTATTTATAATGTATTATATAAAATTAATAAATCACACAATCCCTTACCCTTTCACTCATTGAGGAAATTATAATGTCACCCGTGCATACGTACGGCCTATCGGCTCCACGAAGTGATGTGATCCATTATCTATGTTCAATTTCAATAATAATTATAAATATGAATCTAATAAAAAAATTATAACAATAATATAATTATATATATTATTTAACTATATAATATTATCAAATACCAAAACTTTCATAACAAAACATGCATGAAAAAACGACGCAATTAACACCTGAAACAATGATAATAATAAAATATTATTAACAAATGGGTGGTAAAATGTTATAAGTGGGTCATATATGAAATTATAAATATGAATATGGTTCCTTTATAAATTAATAACATATTTAAAATCACTATATAGGTGGTTAAATTATTTTCAACCCAATTAAAGCATGAGTTAAGGGACTTATCTCAATTTCCCTTCATTGAGGTATATTTTATTATTATGCACATAATTTATTTTATATGGTGTAAATAATACCATTTTTACATGTAATATCATCAATACATCATAATTAAATTAATTATAAGTTTAAATTTTAATTATTTCATTCAATTTTATTTGAATTGATAATTACCAGGTGGTAAAGAATTTCATACCTCAATTTTTTCATTGGGTTATACCACTTCTTCATTTTATTTGATAATCATAGATTATATGTTTAATGAATTTTGAATATATTATGTTTTATTTCCAATTTTAAATTTTTATTTATGTTTGATACACATAATTATTTCATTGATTAATTCTCACTTTAACATTATAATCATTGTAAGGGATTTCATCTCAATTTCCATTTCATCGAGACATATTTGTTAACATACACTAATTAACTTTTGTGTGGCATATATAATTCCCATTTTATTTATCTAACATTAATATCTATTTATTCATGATGATTAATGTTTCATTCCAAGTTTATTTTTCAATGGTTTACAATTTAAAAGATAAAAACATGGTAAAAATTATTGTACAATCTCACTTTTTATTGTGATTGTTTACTTTCTCTTGAAACAATCTATTTTTCATGATTATTTTTCATTAGAAACTAAATTTATTATAAATATAAATATTATAGTATGATGGATATAATTAATTCCTAAACTATATACTATTTTTACATATGGTGTTTAATTTTGAAAATATTTGATCATCTGGGTAAATATTGCTAAATTTGTATCCTTTACTCAATATAGATATTTGAAGATAAAGAATATTGATTCATGAATTAAATTGATTAATAGATATATAAATAATTATTTGTACATGAATTTATAGATGGGAATATATTATATGTATCTCCTAGATGCATATGTAATCTCTTGAGATGAATCAATTGGATAACCTAAGTTAAATGGGTTTATGTTATATACCTACCCATCAGTTTTAAACTATCTTGTGAAAGTGATTGAAAATAGAGGTATCATGATCCCTTAGATCATGACATATAATAATTAATAATTTCCTTCATCACAAATTCAGTTATTATTATCCATGATATTTTCTCAATGATATTATCTCTAGATGGATTTTATTACCAGTTAATTAATAAAATGGAATGTGTTTACAGTTATTTAATGTTCCATATTGATTATGAAATATATAATTATTATATTAAAGGTATTAATTAAATGGAATGATTTTTCAGATATTTACCAATCTATATTGATTATTCCTTATCTAATCATGATATTCAAGTTATTGATTTAATGGCATGTGTGTTCAGATATTTATCGTTAATAATTGATTATGCCTGATCTATTCATTATAGTCAAGTTATTGATTAAATGTAATGTGTGTTCATATATTTACCTTTTCATATTTATTTTTTACTATTCATCATGATTTATTTACTCATTATATGTTCCACTTCACATAACTGTTACAGATTATTTGATATCACCCTTATTTTTTTCATTCCCCATGAATCTAGTAAGTGTACTAAGAATGATATGCATAGATATTCTAGAGGGAATAATGATATTCTAAAAAAATATGTTGTAATTTTTTTTCTAATGTAATATGGGAATTGTTTGTGTATCTAGTTCACCAAGACTACTTAACTATTCATTCCTTTGGGATATGATTCCTTATATCTTATTTCAATGTATAAAATGGGCATCCACTCCAAGTTACAAGGTTAGGGGTCATTATAGTTTGTATCAGAGGGAAGTTTAGTAGAAACCTTGGAAACTATATTTATGAAAACATATATTATGGAAAATTAAACTATGATATAATTTTAGGATAATTATAGAAGAACATCCCAAATTTTTTGTAAGGTAGAGATTATGTGGATTTTCCTAATAATAAATCCTTATCTGGATACTTCAAGTTGATGTGGTTCTAGAACAGATGTACCTAGAGGTAATAACCTTGAAAATATTTTGTCAGGCTAGACTCGAGTTCTAACTGGTACATGAATGTGGGCCTTACTGTGCACCTAGTCTTATAATCTAATGAGATATTCTTTAAAAAATTTACATTTTCATTACAAAACATTATGATGGATTTTAATAGATTATGACAATGAATGACCTTGGTTAAACCTATGGAGACTATATTGAAAAGAATGTTTCATGATTTAGACATCCTATAAATGATTATATTGTTTTTCCACTATGATTATTGTTTCTCACACAATTTTTTATATTTTTAGTTAATGGATGTAACTTGAAGGGATCTTGTTAACATTGAACATAAAGGAAAATGTGGTGAATATGAGTAACCATATGGGATGATGATAAGAGTGAAAGTTATCTTGATTATGCCTAATCAGTTAACATTAAATATGATCAACAACTTATTCCTTAACCAATTCTCAGACTCACCAAAGAATATAAGGAAAAATAAATGACCTGGAATGGTAGGGAACATGGTGAAAATAATGATCAATTTATATTGTGTCATAAATTTGGAAATAAACACTTAGGAAAGTGTCTTATGGGAACAATAAAATGTTTTACTTTTGGAAAATATGGGCAAAAACAAATGAATTGTTGAGGAAAAATGAAGAGCACTATTGAAGGAAATAAATATTAACCTAAGGATAAATTTATATTTTTTGTCTTAAATATGGGGAACCTGGGAATTGTCCAAGTCAATGTTATATTATAAATATTAACCCCTAGAAAAATGAAGGGCATATATTCAAATAAATAAATTGATGTATTTATGTATTAGGATTCAAGAATTAAGTTTTAGAAGTATTTTTTAAAAATGGTATTCTAGTTATAAGAATCATTAATAATTTAAGTATTGTGTAAAATTTCAAAATCATATATTTCATCATCAACTTAAGAGTTATGGATACCATCATGGGTTATAAGTTTAATATTTATCAAAATTTCAAAGTCTTAAACACCCATTTTCAAAAAAATTATTATAGGAATGTAACGTGATTAAGGATATTTTGTGAGACATTTATGGAAATACAACATATTGGTTTAGTATAAGTTTTAGTAAAAAAGTTATATAATGAATAATGCCCATAATTTTTGTGGGAATAATTATAATGGTATTGGTAACCTATATGGTTTATCTTATCTTTTATTTTAAGTTAATTATGGGTTACTACAATTTGAGAGTGTTATAGGAATTATATTTACATGGATTCAGAAAATAGAAAATCCACTTGCTGAGTAACAACCTATCACATTCATCAAGGCCACATGGATTTAACCCATAACAAAAGGGTGAAAAGGGTGTTGTGCCTACCACTGGACTACTTGATGTTTTGTTTAATTTATCATTGTTTTTACTTAAATGATTTTATGGATAAATAAAATTGTTTAACAATTGGTGTTACTATTGAGTTTTATATATTAATGTATTATATTTGATAACTTGTGACAACCATATTGGTTTTGGAAAATATTTAGAGATATATGGAAATAATTTTCACTCCTTTATGGATCTTATGATCTATTAACAGTAAATTTTATTGCTTAAAACATAAAAAAATATTTTTTATATTAATTTTATGGATTATCAGATAAAGTGAAAATACATAAAATCACAACCAAATGATGAAATTGTTATTATGAAATAGAAATATATAAATTATATTTCTATATATTCCTAGATAGCAAAATATTACCTTAAATTTAGGAAAACAATATTGAAACAAAACATTTAGCCTATTAACTTAATATCTGATGAATCAAATAGTATTTTAAATCATCATAGATTTATGATTTTTATTTTATTAAAATTATATTGATCATTAAATTTCTCATGATCAATAAAATCTATCACTCTCCATAAATAATTATGTTTTTCTTCCATGTCTATATCTTCAATTACCACCTATGTTATCCTACTTGTAAACCTAATTATGTGTTATTCCAAATTACCATCATATTTACTTTTCTCTCTTATCAAGAGGAAGCTTTATTAAACCGTTTACAGTATTGTTTTTTTTCAATAATGGTATTTCCAAATTTCAAAACTTTTATTGCTAAGATAAATTTTAAATTGTGAGGATGCAATTTATTAAAGGTGAGGATAATTTAAAACCCAAAGATTTTAAAATAAGAAGATTAGGTTCAATACCAAATATTAAAAGAAAAATAGAGCTTAGATGAGAATTTAACACCCAGAAACATTAATATATATTTCCTTTTAAATGAATTATATCTCTTTGATATCTTGAGAAACATGCAACACTAAGTCTATATGAACCGTAATATAGTATATCATTATAATATAGCAGTTACATTGGTCGGTATAAATAGTAAAAACTGAATTATTAAAATTATATGGTTTAAACATGTATAAAATATATTCAATGAATATCTATTTATTATAAATTAAATAAGAATCATTTAAAATAAATGGAAATGTTTTCTGAAAAACTGTATTTTTCAAAGAAAACAGTTTCATCGTGTTTTGATAGCTTGTATTAAAATATATTTTTACCACTTTTAGAAAATATATCTTTAAAAATGAACTTAATTTTTTAAATAATCATATAAAAGTTATATTAGGGAACTTTTTTGTGATTTTTCTGAAATGTTTCATTTTTAATTGAATAATGAAAATATTGATTTTTATTGAAACCTTTATTTTAGTTTAAATAATTTACATGGATAATTTATATTTTAAACTGGTTTTAAAATAAAATTAGTTCAATTATAATAAAATTTATCAAATTTATATCATTTTAATCAATTTTATATATAATTTTGATATTAAAACTTTATATACTTATGAGAAGTTTCCCTTTGGAAACCAGCTTTTTATTGACATCTATAGGTGTAATTTTAAATTGGATTCTTCCATTTCTGTGAATTGAATTTGGAAAAATGAATTACATATTTTTTATCATAAAAATTTATATTATCTAATAAGATCAAATAATTTTTTACCATTGTTAAAAATAAAATCATTAAAAATTAATTATCATGGTTAAGGTAAAAACAGGTTTACCAGGGGTTAAACTGAGAAGATAAGGGTTAAAAATGACCTAAAACTTGTCCAAAACACTTTTTATGGCCATATATAGACAATTAAAATTATTAATTTTGATGATGAAGCATTTGGGAGGCCTGTGGAATGATAAAAGTGTTGGGTGTAATTGATTCTTTTCAAAACATTTCATGTGTTCCCTCTCCCCCACTTATAAAATTTCATCGTCTCTCCTCCCATCTTCACACTTACAAAGATATTGGGTTTGGAAGATCCATGAAAACATCACTTCCTTAATACACTAACAACATCATTGATCCATTTTTTGAGCATAAATCTAATGTAGGAGGTATTTTTATGAAAGCCTAAAGATGTTGTCTGAAGAAGAGGTAACATTCTTAAATGAGGGTTTTTATTATGTTTCTGCTTTTAAATCCTTAAAATAATTTTAAACTATGATTATATTGTAACTATAATATCATAAATATACTGATATTTTATTATGTTATGGTAATAACCTATATCCATCTTCACTTCCATCAAATGGGAAACAAAACCATCGATCATGTGTACGAAGGACTACTGCCTCATGAATCGATATAATTCGTTTTCCATCACCAAATTTCAAGGATGGATATAATGATAGATTTAAAAAATTAATAATATATTTATGATATTATTATACTTATGTAATTATAATATCACATATACATTCTTACATTCCATGTCGTTTAAAATATGATAATGTCGCTCGTGTGTATGGAAGATTGCTGCCTCTTGAAGTAAGTGATTCATTTTTTACTTATGATTTACATGGAAAGTAATAAAGATATATTTAATGAATATATGTTATATATATGAAATTATATTTATTTTATAAAATTAATATATCACCCAATTCATTATCCTTTCATTTATTAAGGAAATGATAACGTTGTTCGTGTGTACATACGACATATCGTCTCCACAAAGAGATGTGATCCATTATCCATATTAAATTTCAATAATGATTTTAAAGATTTATATAATGAAATAATATAATATTTATAATATTAATATAATTCTATAGATTATGAAACTATATAATATTTTCATGAACCAAATCTTTCATAAAAATACACCCATGATAAAACAAGGCAATTAACACCCAAAATAATGAAAATAATGAAACATTATTGACAAATAGATAGTGAAATGCTATAAAGTAATTATATATGATATTGTAAATATGAATATTTTTATGGAATAATTAAATAATATTTTTAAGTCCCCTATACAAGAGTTTAAATCTCGTTTAACCAAATAGAATCTTGAGGTAAGAGACTTCGTCTCAATTTCCCTTCATTGAGATATATTTTATTGTTGTGCACCTAATTTCTCTTATATGGTGTACATAATTCTAATTTTAAATTTAATATCATGAATAATTTATAATTAATTTTATTTTAAGTTTCAATTATAATTATTCTAATCAAGGGTATTTTAATTTATAATTACCAGATGGCAAAGCGTTTCATAACTCAATTTATTTTCAATGGGTTATATTAGTTATTCATTGTCTTTGATATTACTATATTATGTGTGTAATGAATTTTGAATATATTATGTTTTATTTCCACTTTTTTTAATATATTTATTTTTGATACACATAATCAATTCATTTAATAATTTTCACTTTAATGTTATAATCATTGTAAGTGATTTCATCTCAATTTCCATTTCTTTGAGACAAATTTGTTAATATGGACCTATTAAATTTTATGTGGTGTATATACTGAAACTTTTATTTATTTAACATGAATAATTATTTATTAGTTATTATTAATGTTTCATTTAAATTTTATTCTTTAAGGGATTACAATTTAAAAGTTACCAAATAGGTAAAGAAATTATTCTTCAATCTCACTTTCAATTGTGATTATTTACTTTCTATTGAAACAATCACTTTCACATTATAATTTATCATTAGACACTAAATTTCTATTAGATATACATATTTTTATAGTATGGTTATTAATATTTCCAATACAATATTCCACTTTACATAAGGTATTTAATTTGAAATTTATTTGATTAACATTAGAAATATTGATAAATCTATATCCTTTACTCAATGTGGATATTTGATGACAAGGAATATTGATTCATAAATTAAATCAAATATTCGATATTTGAGGAATTATGTTGACATGTTGTTATGGGTGGGGCCTAGTTATATATATCCATAGATGGATCAATAGTCTCATGAGATGAATCAGTTGGCTAGCCTACGTTAAATGGGGTTCTCGTCTATACCTACCCATCAATTTTAAAATTTCTTATGAAATTGTTTGGAAGTAGAGGTATAATGATGCATATGATCATGAAATACAATAATTAATCATTTACTTCATCAGGAAGTCAATTATTATTATCCAACAGATTTTCAAAATGATATTATCTCTGGATAAATTCCATTCTCAGTTTATTGATTAAATGGAATGTGTTTTCAGTTATTTACCTTAACATATTGATTACACCATATTTAATCATGATAGTCAATTTATTTATTAAGTAGAACATGTGCTCAGATATTTACCTTTCCATATTGATTATTCCCTATCTAATCATAATAGTCATGTTATTGATTAAATAACATGTTTGTTCAGATATTTACCAATGCATGTTGATTATTCCTTATCAAATCATGATATTCATGTAATTGATTAAATGGAATGTGCCTTTATATATTCATGTTTCCATATTGATTATGCCTTACAAATCATGCTCTATTTATCCATGACAGTTTCCAATGTACATAAACCTTACTTAGAACTTGAGTGCACTATTTTTTTTCTTTCCCATGAATCCAGTAAGTGTACTAAGAATTATATACAAGGATATTCAAGAGGGTATAATGATATTCTTAAAAAAATTATGTTGTAATTTGTGATTTCAAAGGTAATATGATAATCATGTATATATATAGTTTACTAAGACTAATAAACAATTCAGAACTTTCATATATTATTCCATTTATCTTATTATAATGTATAAAATGGGCACTAGCTCTTATTTACTAGGTTTGGGGTCATTACACGTGGTGAGTCAGACTCAAGGTAAGGTATTTTTCATTAAAACCACATTTTAAAAGATTTAACGTATTTTCTTTTATTTTTATTCTATATCCATTTTCATTAAAATATTTTAGATATGTTGTTAATATATCAAAATTTATATTTAAATTCATTTTAAACCTTGTTTTTATTTCTTTGTGGAGGCTTTAAAAGAATAATTTTAAACATTTTCCAAACCAGTTCTTTTTTACATTTTTACAAAAGTGTTAAAATAATATTTAATTAATGTATATGGCATGGGAAGAATTTTCTCCCATCATGATTTTCATTCTTTAATATGGTTCCTCTATGATTTTTCATGGTTTTTAAAAAAATGTAATATTTTATGTTTTTCTTGGAATTTATATTTAAATATTTTTCAAATAAAATAATTTTTATCCCTATTTGTGTTTAAATCCTAAAATTATCACTATTTATGTGTTAAATGGTAAAATTTATGGGATTTTTTTATGAAAATTTAATATTTTATGTGTTTTATATATGTTATGGTCTTTATACATTTTTTATGATGATTGATGTTCCTAATATAGCTCTATAATCCATTGTGTAATGACTTTGTTCTTTAATTAATATATTTTTTAATTAAATGAGTAGGTTATTCCATTTATAAGAGCTCTTGTAAGGGTGATATGAAGATGAATTCCCAAGGCACCTACATGACTATTATATGATTTCAAATGAGTTTTCATGGAATTATTTTGGATTAATATGGTAAGATAGTGAGATCTTTTTAAAGGGAATTTGATTCCTCTTTTAAAGGAGAAAAGTATATTTTTCAGGAAAATGTTTTCATGAGTACCCATGTTCTACAAGAAAACATTAGGATTATGATTTTTCCATTAATATTTATTGTGGGATGTTTTATGAAAATATTTGGGCTGTGAAGCTTATATCATGAGTAAGAAAACAAATATTCGAAATAAAATTTTATTATGTAAAAGGGGAAAATTTTATTACAGGGCTTCATGTTTTTCAAAATGGTCTAATTTGTATCTTTATTTTTTATCCCTTACGGAGATGTTTGTGCTCATCCCAATATTTTAAATGTTTTTCACAGGACCTAAGTGTGAGTAAGAAATTTATCAAGGTCTATGTTTTGAAATACAAGGATTCATCTTTAAATAACAGAAAGTGTTTTGAATGAAATTAGAGTTTAAATTGAAGAATACTTATTTTATGGAAAAACTAGATATTGGGTGGATGTGTACACTTTGTACTGTAAGGATTTTATATGTAATATTTTTTCCAAATTCACTAAAACTCTAAACAGAAAAGATCTAAAACAAATGAGAAACAGAAACCCTTGTTATGATCCATTTAATTATGGGTTTATTATGGTATGTGGTATTATAAATGGGTGTATAGTTAATTGAATACTAGAAAACACAATACAAGAATAGTGGAAACTATATATAATAAATCCTTGAAATTAACTATTATGGGCATGAAGGATAAAAAATGAAGTCAATAGAGAGATGAAAAGTGATAGAGAACATAAACCTTATGAGTGAGGTGAGTTATGTATTATACATTATTAATATAGTTTAGAAAGTAATACATGAGACATAACTCCAAAATATATATATCTATTATTATTTTAGAGGAAAATATAGGAATTTTTTTAAAAAATAATTTTCTTAAATTTTTTATAACATGTTTGTAAAAATAAGCTTTTAAATTACTTTCATAAATAAATTTCAAGAGTTGAAAATAAGACATTAAAAACATAATTCTAAAATAATTCTAAATTTTTAAACCTTGAAAAGAAATGATTTTAAATTAAGAAATATAGAGTAGAAGATAAAAAATTCTAAGTGGAATAAAATCAATTTATTTAATATTCAAAAGTAACATTTGTATCTAAAATTAAAATTTTAAAAAAGTAATTGTAATATATATTTCTTTGTAAAACAATTTCAAACATGGAGGGGAATATTCATTAAGAAAAATAGTTATAAAATCAAAAAAATCATTCATGTGGAAACTTTTAAAAATGAAATTCTTTTCAAACATTAAAAAAATTCAAAATTAGTGCATTAAGAAAAATCAAAAATGTTTATTTTAGTATTTTAAAGACATTTAAAGATAATGGAAAATGACCTTAAACAGTCATTAGAGTATAGATAAGAACATTCTTGAAACAATATAAATAATATGGACCTGAAAGAGAAATATTCTTGACCATAAAGAAGAGATAAGGATGCGTTCACATACAAAAAAATATTTGGATGAATTATAATCCAAAGGGAGAAAAAATTTCAAGAAAACTTATAAAACCCTAAAAATAAATACGTAATACAATATAATACAATCATAGGGTGAAATAATATAAGATTATAAGGATAAAGTCTAAGAATAATGGTTGTAACTTAATAGAAGTAAATTAAGTTAACAACAACCCTTATACCTATGGTAATGTATGAATTAAAGGGAAAATTTAATTTATAATATAAGAATTCAATAAGACTATATTAACACTATATAAAATTAAATTGGTGTATAATAAGAAACATAACTCAAGGAATTTAAATTGTGAAAAATAAATCTTACCTTAGGTCCAATTTTATCTCATCATGTTTTCCCCCTTATAAAATAAACTTATATTTATTAAAATTTTAAGCTGTATGTGAATTATATTCCTTTTTTATTCTTGAATAGTAATATTTATTGTAATTTATTTACTATTATTTAATTTTATTAGAACCAATTTCACCATGAGAGGGGAGTGGTAAATCTAAGTGGAACTATTTTTTTTTCTTTTTTCCTTCAGGATATCATCCCCAAGTTGTTAGGAACATTTATTCAAACTATTATTTATTTTTAATGCATCCATACCACACAACATGAACATATACAGAATTAAAATCACACATAGACACCAATATTTTACTTGGCTCACCACTATGGGATAATTCAAGGAGTACACACAAATAATTTATTGATGTGACAAGGGATTTAATACTATTTTTTGGGATATTAAAATGTATTTGGGAAGTTCTCACTACTGATCTAAGGTGTTGTGCCTATTCTCAACTCTCATGCATTACTCAAGTGAGGTATGGTCCAATATATATTTTGAGGTTCTCTTCCACTATTTTATTACTTTTAGGACTATCTCTATCAATAATGAGACCTCAATATTCATCTTTATCTATATCTATATGCTCTATTATATATATCCTTTTACAACTCCCTTTTTCATGTCCATATGTGACTAAATCCTTGTAGGGATTCAAGTCTTGTCCCTTCCTCTTCCAATACTAGATGATAGAATCCTTGATGTGAGGATAAATATTGTTCCTTCTCAGCTACATCACTTCTCTTCTCTAAATTAGGATAATTTTGAACTATAATTATCATATATCTTTCTTCTTCTACACTCCATATATAGAAATTTAATTCTATTATTCTCTCAATCTTTCAATATTTAATATATTATATATATAGAAACAACGTTCTACACTGGCTCTCTATTATTTTTTTAGGAACCATATATGTTCCTTTGCAGAACCTTTTTTCTAGATCTTTAATATTGGTTTATATCCCCACTTTCAAGAATATCTTTACATAATATTTATACACACATGTTTGACTTTAATGCATCTCAACCCATAGTGTATATCGCTCCATATTTCTACATTATTTTCCTTATTCTTCAATCTATCATGAATGATGAATATTTTCCTTGAATTCAAATATACTAAATGCATCTCCATTATATTTATCCTTTTAAAAGATTATTCCTTTTTCTATAGTCAACCATTTATTTTAAATAATCCACACATATCTCTATTTTGAATTTATTCATTTAAACCTCCTTAGAATAATTCCAATAATCCTATCATTAACTCCACAATAAGTTTCTGAAATATTATAAACCTTTATATAAACTTCCAAATCACCAAATATCATGTGGGATATTTCCATTTCAATCATTGAATATCATGAAATGGAATATTTATATAAATAAACCTTCTTCACAACTTTTCTAGTTTGAATATTCTTATAGGAGTTCATATTTTATCTCAAGTCAAGGTTATTAAAATCCTCATTAAGACTCATTCTTCTTATACCTCAAAATTATATTTATAAATTGGGCTTTATAACCAATATAAATCTTCATGTTCATGTAGTTGAGTTTTTTTTCAATGTGAACCTCCATCTTAAAATGTAGAACACATATTAGGACAGTCTTTATGTAAGGGATCAGATCCTTCTAACTATTTAATTTACAAGATTATAATTTTATAATTTCTTAGAGAAATCTTAGAGTAGTTTTGGTAGAGTTTGGGAGCTGAAATATGGTTTCAAGAGAAGTTCATGATGTGAGTTGTAGTTTATAATGTGAGTGATAAGTTCATGGCTGTAATTGGAATTCATGGTCTATGAAGGGTGGTTCATAGTGTGTGATTCAGGATGTGAATCATGAGTTCATGACATAAAAGGGTGAAGGAATGTATTCAATAAATATCTCCTAAAAAAATCATAACGTGAAAATAATGTTCCTATTGTAAATTGGCCCAAGTATATTGGATTGAGGCAATGTGTTTTTTTAGAATGACTTAAAAGCCTGTCTATTCATGATGTGAATGATATGTTCATGATGTGAATAACCCATTAACATTGTGAATATGAGTTTGTAGGTGTGATTATAAATCTAATACACCCTCAGTTTTTGTGAAAGACCATTTAATTCTCCCAAACCCTAGGCAAACAGAGGATTAATATCAAGGCATTTTGAACCCCTTTCAAAAGGGATTGATCCTCTTATTCATATTCAATATATTTGGTGATCTGAGATAATTTTCCTATTTTTATTGTGGTTCATTATTCATTCATTAATGTTTATACTATTATATATTAACATTCTATGGTGGTTTATGTCCCTTTTTTAGGTTACCTTTATTGTTTTTTTTTCATGGTATCCTTGACAGGTTACAGTTTCATTATGGGATAGGTGATTGAAGATCTGAATTTTTGTTCTATTCTTATTTGAGGAATATTGAAAGCCTTGAGGTAGATTATTTTTTCTTCTCCATGTTTTTATTTGAAATCATAAATTCATCATGATTTATCTCTTTATAAAATATTGGAACTAACCTTAATGAAGAATAAACCAAAATAATAAAAAGGAAATGGTTTTGGTTGTAGTGATCACATGTGTTTCCACTATGATAATGTTTTTCTAGTTTTTTTAATAGATATTATGTTATATCTATTTATACTTGTTATAATTTTTGTTATTATTGGGTTGAGCATGTTTCTATGATCTAAATGGTTAAAGAAATGAAATTTTGTATTGAAGTTGGATAAAGAGTTAAAGAGTCAATTTTAAATAAATTTTTCTTACTCTGTTTTTGATGGAAATAGAGTTATTTTTAATGAATGTATAATTAATTTGTTATTAAATATGTTATTTTAATTGGATAAATAATATAAATCTAGGAATTATTTTTATTGTAATTAGAAAAAAACCATGCTTAATTAAAATGTTCATCCTTAGTTTGTTGAAACATAAATTTATGATTTAAAACATGTTTATATAATTAATATTTTATAATATATGATTCTTTAGGATACCCATAGTTGTAACATGTCATAATTAAATTGATTAATCTAATATATTAAAAAAATAAGTCATTTAAAAATGATAAATTTTATGGTTTTGAACAAGTTAATTTTCATGTGAAGGCTGGATGGCTTATTTTTAGGGAATAGATACTCTGTTGATTTTTTTTATCTTTTATGTTTGGTTTGTATGTGATTATTTATTTTGATAAATGATGTGATTCTAGGATGGATGATAGTTGACGACATGTGTGTGGGGAGTCCTGGGTTTTTGGAAGTAGTTCCTGAATGTGATGGCTAGACGCATGGTGATATACATGGTAGTCTCAGGGATGGAACTAGGATTGATGGATGGGTTGAATTTGGGATTTACAATTATTGTTATAAAATCTGGGTTTCTTGTTTTTTAATAAATATACTTAATATTTGTATGGGTGGGTAACTTTTTTATCCATTCCTTTCCCCACTACTTGAGGCAGTCAATTATTATTGGTTATCCATCTCATTTATGGATATTAGGATATTTACTAGAGTACCTGGAATTATAAAATGATAAATAATAATAATTTTTTTACCCATGGGGTTGATGGTTAGTTGGAATAAAATTAATTATAATCTTTAGAAATAGTGGTATTTGTTTGTTTATGCCTAGAGGTCATGGGAGTTAGTTGGTAATATTATTAAATAAATTTTAAATAAATTTTTAATGGTTAATTGGAAGAATTAATATAATGATAAATTTTTAATGGGAAGAAAGAATGAATTAATTCTGCTTGAATTTTTGTGTGTTTCTAGGAAAACTAGTATTTATCAGTGACAGTCAAGTGTCTGAGTGGCAATAACTACAGTTGATCCTAAGACTATGTTAATTCCCTTAGTGTGGTAGTGAACTATGTTATATCATGTTTTTTATGTGATTTCATATGCTACCCTACCCATGTCAGTTGGGATACTATTTCCCAATGGACTCTAGGAGGGTGTTTTCCCCAATATCTATGTTAGCGAGGAACATATAGATGAATAACCCCTCTTTCCGCATTCACTTCTCCTGATAGTATTATGTGTTGTACTCATGGTGGTTACCTTTCCCATATATGTGTGTAGAGGATTATAAAATATTCTAGATATTTTACACACATGTATCTCTGAATATAGTATCCCAAGGAATATTATAGGTATTAATTGAATGGTTTGTGGCTCTTGAAAACTACTTGGTTACTATCTAGAGACGTGGCATGCGAAGATGAGATGATGTTATGAACAGGGTGTTAGATTTGGTGTTCAATAACTAACTATTTGTACTCTGGATTACATGTATGTTCGAAGATGTGAATATTAATAAAACAAATTATTATATATTTTTCATTTATCTCTGTGAATTTAAAGTAATAATGTACTAGAGTATTTTTCATATTGGTAAGGTTATAGAAGTTCCCATCTTTGATGAGAACCTTGAAATTCAATGATGATATTCTTAAATATAGTTCAATGGTTGGATAACATACTATGATGGGGAAAATAAAATGTTTACTATCAGGTGGGATTACTTATAAAAATGTTATTTTCTCATGAATTTTTCAATTGGTAATATCCAAAATGGTATATTATAATAATAAACCCATGTGTATAAATTATTCATGTTTTGGTTTCATTGGATATTCCAATATTCAAGCATGTGTAATGGTCCATAGAATTTAATATTATTAATAATATATGTCATGGATCACACACTTGTAAACCTTGATGATATAATGTATGGAAAATTTGGATATGTTAGGTGCATCACAAATGACAAGTTATAAATGGGTAAGTTGGGGAAAGATTTTTCTCTTCCATCTTTATGGAAGATGATATCTTAACCCTTTGATTGGAATGGAATTGTCATCTTAAATTCCATGATCACGGTGTAACTATGTATTTATTTAACATAGTCAAAGAAAGATGCATCAAGCATGTAGGTTGATGACACAAATACGCATCCTGCTTGATGAGATATTGAGACAATGAGATTATATTACATAGCGAGCACTCATATGTGGTTGTCAATGTTGTGATATTAAGATATTTTTATTGAGTGCCTTGACCCGTTACTAGATAGAAATATTCAAATTCAGTCAATACTACCTAATTCCAAGGAGAGATAAATCAATAGGATCATACATTAAGTGTTTTTTATCTTGATTATATTCTATTTGAATTTAATTAATAGACTAAATATTATTCTCAAGACTGAGGAATAATTTTATTCACGTATTATCAATCATAAATATTTATTTTCTAGTTTGTGGATAGAATATGTATTCATGAATAAAAATATTTAATTAGGGATTCAATAAATGTCGAGTAGTTATATTAAACCAAGATCATATCCAGTGATGAAGATTAATTTCAAAGCTAGTAAAAAATACTTATCATTTCACAAGTTAGTGAACACCAGAAAATATTATTATTATAATATACCAGGGGTTTTTTAAGTATTTTTTTATTTCTTAATGGTTTTTATGTAGTTAAATAATATTTTAATCTTAAACTCTAGCTCTATAAATAGATGGTTATGTCTATTGTGTAGGGTTAATCATAAAATCAAGATTTTAGAATCATTGCACAAAATAAAATTATCACTCCATTCCTCCTCCTATATCAATATAAATAATGAGAAGTTATATAGAGATTCCTTCAATCCCAAAGGAATTATAAGTAATAAACATGATCAACACAAGATGATAAATCTGTCATGCTAAAACTCGGTGTTCTTTTTGTGTTTCTCAGAAATCAAAGGAGCATATATAGATCACCACTTGAGGGATTCTACACTTGGATCCTTGTAAAAAATAAAGGTAATATAATTTTTTTCAAAATAGGAAACATAATCTATTAATAAATATCATAATATGAGGTATCATTTTTTCCAATCTAATTTAAATTAATAAAAAATATAACATGTAAAGATCCTCTCCAGATTATGGTTCTCTCTGTGACCATATCAGATTAAAAAAATGATTATTCATGGAATTCACATCATGAACAATATTTGAATGATACATCAGATCTAAAAATAACTTTTATGGTCATTCTAACTCCACATAGCTTCCACTATTCCTAGAACCTTGAAGTGTTATAAGATAGGTCACATGTCGAATTTATGGTTATTTATTTGATTGTTGATATATTATGTACAATAGTGGTTAGATGTTTCATTTAAATAATATTTTTCTTTAATATGGGTTTTAATTAACATTCTTTTAAAATTTTAATTTTCATCGGTAAGGTTTTAATATTCTTAAAGGACTAAGAAAAGATGAAGAAAAACCAGATATTCCATCGAGAAGTGTCAAGAATTTTGGTTTGTAAGACTATGTTACACAGCATGTTGTGTTCCTGTGTAAACTTCACCTGGATGTGTCATGGGATACCTGGAAATCCATGTAGTAACTACACATGGTGCATTTATTTGACATCATGTTTAGATTAAACTAGCCCAGAACACATCTTGTTAGATTACACAATGTGTAGCTGGCATACACATTATGTAGTCTACACAGTTTAGTAGAAAATTTCAAGCTAATCATGTGGTACAATACATAGTCAAAACCACATGAGACTAACATCCTAGAGCATTAATGATATACACTATGTGTAGCTGGAATGAACATCTCACAGTTCATTATTTACCACATTTGAAATAAATGTTGAGTAATTTGGTGAGTTATGAAAACACATGGCTAGCGAAACACACGACGTGTAGTTGGAGTACATGTCGTGTAGTCCCATGTCTAAAGTTCATGTCAAGTTCTTCAGTGAGTCTGGTGAACACATGAGAATTGGAACCCATGGTGTGTACCTGGTGTACACATCATGTGTTCCTACATTCAAAGAACAGGTTGAGTCCTTTGGTGAGTTGTGTAGACTCATCGAAAGTGAAATACATGGCATGTAGCTAGTTAGTACATGTCGTTTAATCCAGTTGAGGTACATAAAGAAGCCCCATTTTATTATCCTGGGTGCATGGAAATAAAGTTACATGGTGTGTAGATTTTAATTACACACCGTGTAGTCTCTCAATAAAAAATATAATTAAATTAAATTAAATTTTTAATTATATCATTAAAACCACATTTTATTGACTGACACTTGATGTTTTAATCAATTTAATGTAGTTTTAAAATTTGTATTAAATTCTAAATTAATTTAGTATAATTATATGTGATTATTGGTTCTGCTATTTATTTTCTATGAATTTATTTTTGATGGTTATATCCAAGAGAATTCTGATGGTCATTAAGATAAAATGGAATTAATTAATTAAAGAATTTTTATCTTAATTATAAATAATTAATTGAAATGAATGTTATCCAATGCACTTTTGTGAAGTCATTGCATGTGTATGACCATTCATGACCTTGACCAACACCTTTGTATGCATTGTTTTCATTTAATTTAATTTATTGCATGTTTTTACAATTATTAATTATTAAATTAAATATGATGTTCTGTGAGTCATCCCTCCCTCTATTATTATGTAGGATCTGTGCATCTAAGTTTATTTATGTAATTTCTATTAACCAATATTTTGGTTTCACTCACCCATGGAAGAGTTATAAATACATGTAATAAAGTAGTATCTCAATGTGCATGGAGGTGATTTAAGACAGAGCCAAGATGATACCAGTTAAAGTGATTTATAGGTAGACATGTCGAATATTGTAACTTATATCAAGATTGGTATAATGAGTTCCCCCCTAAGCTATATGTTGATTTATTATCCACTCAATAAATCAATAATTAGATAATATCATGGTTGATTCATGTGTTTATTATTTATGTTTGTCTAATGCATTATTTATTTTATAGAAGCAAGGTTGAGATCACATAAATGAATGAACTAATGTGAAAAGATGAAATTTAAATAAATGTATTATATGTAAATGTTTAACCAAAACATGGTTAATAAATTCAGTAAAATCTAAATAATATTAACAATACATCTAAAATATAAAATAGTAAATCATTATGCACAATACAAAAAAACCATCAAGTTAATATAAAGTCATTAAGTGTTCCATTGTAATGACCTGAACATTTATAAATGAAATTCAATATTTAAATGAGTAATTTTTTTATTAATAAATGTTGTTATATAAAACACATTCACTACTTTGTTTATTTTGGACTGTTATAAGTTATATTATGTTGAATTTAAAATACCATAAAACATCATAATCATTGATAGTATAGTTGTTTCACAGTGATCATATGATTGGAATATATATATATATATATGTGTGTGTGTGTGTGTGTGTGTGTGTGTGTGTGTTTATGATAATCCAACAAGCTCGTACCCGAGTGGTAAGGGCTCCTGCTTGGCATCCAAGAGACCCAGGTTCAAAATCAGGTGGAGGGGAATTTTCCAGGGTACTGTAGAAGTACTGCAGCAGCTGGAACTATTCACCCGATTTGGGCCTTCGGGCCACTGGTTTGGACCTACGATTCTCCAAGGCCTTCAGGTCATCAAATGACTTCGAGCCACAGGGCCTTCAAGCCACAAAGACCATGGAGTATCCTAGTTCACATAGAACAAGCCCCAGAAGAGGATTAGAGAAACAAGAGTAGAAGCCACCAGAAGCATAGCTAATCGGATTGGAAGAATGAGAGGGTATAGCAGCCGCCATCGGGACTAGGCACCGTGCATATTTGTACGGGGAAATGATGGCTGATCAACAATGCAAGGTGGGGAGCTAGGTGAACAATGAAGAAAAATATGGGGAGGGACATTTCATGTGGTTTGGGCCTACGGGTCTTGTAATTGGAATGGTATGCCTCTAGGCCTTCGGGTCATGTATTGCGGGACAGTCGGGCCTTGTGCCTTGGGCCTATGGGTCATGTACGATTTCCCCTTCAACCCTTAAAAGGGGATTATCCATAATAAAATAAAAAATATGGCCTTATGGATATTCGGGTATGGTTATGATAAATCTAATTGACAAAGCTGAAGGAAGTGATCACCTAAATCAATAGGATCACACCCTATGAATCTCACTTATTATAAATTCTTAAGGAGATAACGTCACTGGGATTTACTCTTGACCAAGCCCAAGTTGATATCCAACATCTAAATTGATATTAAAACCATTTATGGTTGAATTTCAATCTCATAAATATCATGGACCAAACCATGTCCACCAAAACACCATAAGAAAACCTCACCATCATACACCTTACCCTTAGGGAATTCACTGGTGTAATAAAGGGCTATGTGTCTAGTCCATACAAATATGTATTTTTATATATTTTTATAAATTAATGATTATATTTATCTTTTATTATTACTTTATAATTATTAAATAATAACTTTGATAAAACTAGATTTTTATACGATGAAACACACATTGTATTATTGGGAAATATATAGTTTCAATCAATATACTATTTTAAATGAATTCAAGAAATTTAAAAAAACAGATATTTTAATATAATATTATTGTTAAATAATATTTATTAAATTTAAATTATAATATAATTTTATGAAGTCAAATGTAATTTTAAAAAGGTTAGAAAACTATTATTTTCAAAAAAAACTAATATATTTAAATAAATGGGGATTTTTTATTTAAGAGTGTAAATTATCATACTTATAGAATTATTTTGAAAATAATAAATATTTTTTTTAAATCATCACATCAAAATTATCTTATGGTGAATTTTGCATAATTTTCTAAGATAGTTGGATTTTTGGGTAAAAATTAAATACGATATAATTATACTCTATGTATTATGATATCATAAAAGTCCAAAAGTGATGTAATAAATAATATAAAGAGTATCCAATTCCAAAATTATGTTTCCTATTTAAAATAATTTTTTTAAGTTATTTTATAAATTTTATAAACCCTTAATTAATCCTCCAAAAACCTATATTATATTTTAGGGTTTTAAAATAAATTCCATATATACATAATACAATTCCACATCACCAAGGGTATTATATTAAGGATTTCAGTTCTTAACATTGTAAAATAATAAAATTTACTCCTCTTTAATAGAAACCGTATGAAAAAAACCATGGAATGGTTTTTAGTTTGGATTTATTTATCATATTGAGTCCAAACCCTAAATTTAGAATTTGATAAAGAATTCTCCTCTCTTTTGCTATCAAACCCTGCCCAACCTCTCATTACTAATCACTCAAAACCCTTTTATCGTGAATTTATTCAACTCTAACCTCTCTATATCCATCCTAATATTCCCCAAATCTCTTGAGAAGCTCCTCTTAGGATTTTAGAAGTTCCCTTTCAAGGTAAGGGGTCCTTTATTATTTATTCAAGAACTGTATTTATATCATGCCTTTAGATTTCTAATTATTCATTATATGATATGTTTTTTCAAATCCATATTACTATCCTTAAGATTCCTAAGTTATGAGATACCGCTTTCACTCCCATTCACACCTTCCATAAACCTTTATGTACACACATTATGCTTCTAAATTATCTTGTGCTAATTCATAAAAAACATTTGTATAGTGAATACCCATCCCCATTTCCACTCAAGGTTATTATAGTTATATAAATACTTAATTGATTGGTTACTTCCATGTATGTATCCCACACTCCTTAATTTTGGGGTTAAAAGTGATGAAATACATCCTTATGTTGTATGTTTTATTTGGCACACTTTTGTATGTACATTATATGAATTTGATGGGTGGGATCAAAATTATATAGTCATCCAATGCATTGATTAATGTTTTCATCTCATGAAATGTTATGTATGGTGTATGTAAGGTTATCCTAAGAACACAATTCTATGATGTCTTAGTGGTTATCCTTAACTTATGGTTATGATTTCATTTTTTATGTTGTAGACACATTCCCATGTGGACTTTATGTTATCATCATAAATCATGCTTTAATGTACATGTTTATGATTCTTACACTTCTTATGTTTCCTTAATATTCATGTTGACTCAAATGTGTTAATTTCTTTATTTATGATTTTATTATTCCCTTATTTGGATTTATAGCTCACCCCTTTCTTATGTACATCCCTAGATTATGTTGTGTAGTTTCAAAAGATCAAGGAAGTTTAAGGGGATGTTATGAAGTTTTAGTTTATTAATTTATATTTATGTTTAAATTTTTTATGTTGTGTACCTAATTACACAAATACACTAGGCCTCACAATCTTTTTTGAATTTATTAAGTGTATATTTATGTTAAAATTATGAAGTAAAGTGTATAAAATATATGGGTTGTCGTATTTGGTATCAGAGGTTAATTATAGTTATTTTTTGGGATTAGGATTATAAAAATATAATGAAATCCTTATGGATAAGAATAAAGATAATAAAATATCCATAAATTTTGGTAAATAATACATTAAGTGGTTTAAAAGAAAATAAATCTCTATTTGGATACTTCAAGTGGATGTGAATCTAGAAGAGTTGAACCTAGGGGTAATAACCTTGAAAGGGAGCATTGAGTTAGACTTGGTTATCACCAAGTGAACGATAAAGAGTGATTTCTTCATACTAGGTTAGGCACTCCTATTGGATATTATTCAATAAATTCAAAAGCTCGTTATGAACCATTATTCAGGGGGAAAGTTTCTATAAGAATTTATGTTTGGAAATATATCATCGATAACTTAGATTAAAATATATAAATTCATATTTTAATGAATATATGTCATTTATGAGTTATCCCTTTAATTTTTATTTTTTCTCGTTTATGTGTTTAGTAGTTTAAAAACCCTTATCCCTAATTTTCACATTATTTTTAGTCAATGGATGGAAATAAGAGGAACTAATTCAATAACCGGTGTGATGAGTAATGTGTTGCCTACCCAAATAAGATTCTCAACCTAATAGAATCAGAAGTTAGGAACATCATATAAATAATTTATTAATTAAATCATATTTTGATTAGAAATATGAATTAGTGAGAAATATCATATCCCCATAAGATGGAGAAAGTTTCAATTTATACCTTTATATGAAAGAGTCCTAAAATATTAAATGGATCTTTTAATCCCTTAATCATGGAACAATGGATAAAATCCATAGAAAAGATATTATCTTTCCTTAAATTCTCTAAAAAAGAGAATTTCATAATGACTTTTTAGCTTATAGAGGGATAGGATTATCAATGGTGGATGTTGATCTAAAATACAAAGCTCTAGGAAGATATTGAGGTGATGGAGTTGAAAGAATTCTAAAAAAAATAGAAATATTTTCCTTTTCCTCTCCTAGTTAAAATGGAAAGGGACTTCATTAACCTTGAGAAAAAGGATGGTGAATCCATTAGGGAATATTAGGATAACTTTACAAGACTTGAACAACACGCCTATGGATTTTTCATTGAGCTTAAAAGTAAAGTTTAATTCTTATTTGGTGGGGTGAAGATGAGTTTATTAAAATATTATTCTATTTGATACTTTTATATTTATAAATAAATTGTATTATATTCCATTATAGTCAAAATAGAGACCATTGAATCTCAATGGTCTTTTGGGTTTGGAGATAAGGAGTGGATAATAAATTTTTATTCTATAAGTTTGAAAAAAAATTCTCATAGGGGAAAGAATGTCCAATATCCCTCTTGTAAAAAGTGTGGAAAGAATCATCCCAGAAAATATCTGAATGAGACAAGGAAATTATTTATATGTGGGAAATAGGGGAACCTATCTAGTGATAACTGATGGGAGAAAACCACCAATGTTATGGAATAAATGAATGCTCTAGTCATACCTAAGTCTATTTTGGAATGTTTCAAATTAAAGTAAAAAATACATAATGTTAATAAATGAACTAAGAAAATGTTTTTTGATAAAAATTGGTGTAAACAACCTCTAAGGCATAGAGAGAAATGGAATTCTTAGTTCATCAAAACTACAGAGATGGATCCTAATAATGAAGTTGTACCATGTATGTTAATAATTCATTCATGGATAAAAAATGTACTATTTGATTCTATTTCTATGCATTCCTTCATATCACATAAGTTTAGTATAACTACTCAAATACCATTGAAAAAAAATTAAAGTAGAGTTATTGGTGAAAATAGAAAATAAGGAAATTATTATATCCCAATTATATAACTCCTCCTCTATGAAAATTTAGGGGCTGAATTTCTTATAAATGCTTTTAATACTACATTTAGTGGAATTTGATTATATTTTGTTCATGGATTGGCATTACTTATAGAGAGACAATATAAGTTATCAAGAGAATGAAATCACCCTCCATATCAAAAATTGCTCTCTGATTATATACAAGTTCAAGGAGAAGGATGAATATCATTTGGTATAATAATTTAAATCATGAATATTATTTCCTTGTGAGTATTTATATCTTGCTAAAATTATTTATACTAAGGAACGTATCATCCTTGATGACATTACCATTGTAAGGGAATTACTTAATGTGTTTCCCAAATAATTTTCTCGTCTTCCTCCTAGACAAGAGATTAATTTCTTGATTGAACTTATACCAATATTTTATCTAATATCTAAGACTCCATTTATAATGAACATTTTTTAACTTCAGGAGCTAAAGAAGAAACTACATAAGAATCTGGATAAAGGGTGTATATGCCCATGTACTTCCTCATGGGCTACGTTAGTTCTCTTAATCAAGAAAAAGGATGGGTCAATACACCTCTGTATTGATTATCATAAACTCAAGAAATCATGATAATGAACAAGTATCATCTTTCATGGATTGATGAGTTTTTTGATCAGTTACATGCAGCCTAGTACTTATCTAAGGTATATCATGGGTCGATTTATTATCAAGTAAAGGTGAATAAGTAGGATATCCCCAAGAATGATTTTCATATAAGGTATGGGAACTATGAGTTCATAGTTATCCCATTTAGAATACATAATTATCTTTAAATATTCAAAAAATTAATAAATATATTATTTAAGGATTACCTTAAAAATATTGTGGTAATATTTATATAAAATTTTCTAATCTACTCAAAAATAAATTAGAATCATGAGGATTATTTTAATATGATACTAAATACCTTACAAAAATAAAATATATATGAAAAATGAAACTTTTGGATGGAACAAGTAAAATTCATGGGGAAATTTATCACCATAAAAGGGATATATTTGGATCCTTTAGAATATAGAGTCAATTAAAGAATGGACTAGACCAACCTCTATGGGGGAAATTCATAGCTTCCTTGGATTATTTGAGTATTATCATCCATTTGTGAGAAACTTCCCATGATTTTCAATCCCACTGAACAAGATAACTCGAAAAGGGTTGAATTTTTTATAGAATAATGAATGTAAATAAATATTTAAAAAGATTAATAAGAGGCTAATCACTGCATCTATTCTCACAATACCCACTAATAGGGAAGGATATTTGATATTTAGTGATGCATTTAAAAACATATTGGGTTGTATACTCATGAATAATGAAAAGGCGATAGCCAATTCCTCTCACTAATTAAATATCCATTAATAGAACTACACAACACATGATCTATAATTAGATATAATTATATTCACACTAAAGAGTTAACAACATTATCTTTACAAGGAAAAGTGTTATATATATACAAATCATAAAAGCCTCAGGTATATATTTTCAAAAAAAAAGAGCTCAATATATGCAACAAAAGTGCTTATAGATTGACAATGATTTTTCTTATTCCATCCATTACCATCCTGGGAAGGAGGAAAAAGTGGAAGATTCACTAATTATAAATTAATTTGTAACACTATCTATGATGGGGATTGAAATGGATCCAATATTCTTGGAAATATATAGGACTAATTTGGAAATAATAAAAATATCTTTTTTCTATATTGATCAAATGACTAATCAACTATCTAATATTGAGAGGATCATGGAAGATCATAAGGATGATGAGGTTCTATAAAAAATTTAGTGAATATTCTAGAGTTAAAATTTTCTAAATATTTAGTTATAAGGTTTGGAACCTGGATATGTGTCCCATCAAAACTATAAATAAATACGGAAATTATAGATGATGTGTATAGATCATCCTTCTCTATTCATCTAGAAATAACTAAGATGTATAAATATTTGAATCAAAACTTTTGGTGAGATAACATGAAGAGGGATATTATAGAATTTGTATCATAATGATTTGTATGCCAACAAATCAAGGATTAATGGAAGAAGCGTAAGGTCATGATGAAACCATTTCATATATCAATGTGGAAATGGTAAAACATAATAATTTATTTCATCATAGGAATACCCAAGACCCCTAAAGTAAATAACTCCATTTGGGAGGTATTTTATCACCTTACCATGTTAGAAAATTTCATTTAAATCAATAAATATGTCTATCTTTATTAACTCACAAATATATACATAAGGGAAGTAATAAGACTATATGGAGTTCCACTCTCTATTATATCTGATCAAGATATGTGGTTTACCTCATGGTTTTGGAGAATCCTTTAGAAATAATTGGATATGGAACTAAGCTTTAGAACTTTTTATCACCCTCAAATGAATGGTCAGTAAGAAAGAACCATTAAAACTCTACAATATATGTTTATATCTTATTCAATATATTTCCAAGGATTTTGGGATCAACACCTTCCATTAATAGAGTTATCATATAATAAAAGTTTCTATTAAAGCATTAAAATGGATTCTTATTAGGCTCTATATGGGAATATATTTCAGACTCTGGCATGTGTGGATGAATTTGGAGATCAAAAGCTGATGGGGCATGATCTTATCCAAGAAATGATAGAGACAGTTCAAACTGTTCAGTGTCATATGAAATCCGTGCAAAATTGACAGAAAATCTATACTGACAATCATCAATGAGATCTAGAGTTTGAGGTCAGAGTGAAATTGTTCCTTCACATATCTTCTAGGAATAAAGTCATTAGGTTTTGGGAGAAGGGAAATTTTAGTCCATGAAACTTTATCCCCTTTGAGATCCTTGGCCGCATCAGAGTGGTGTTCTATCAACAATCACTCTCACCCAACCTATCTCATGTGAATTTTTGTTCCATATATCTCTCTTGAGAAATTATATACTAGACACCTCATATGTCCTAAATCCATATGTTGTTCCATTAGAAAATAATAATTCATATGAGGAGAATCTGATGAAGCTATTAGATCATAGATAAAAGGTTCAACAAAACAAGATAACTCACCAAGTCAAAGTGATGTGGCCAAACCAGAAGTTTGAGGAAGTGAATTGGAAACTACAAGAGGTGTTGAAATAGAAGTACCCTCATCCTTTTAGTGTACTAATGAAATATTTTGTGTGAAATTTCTGAAGTTGTAATAATGAAATGACCCAACATTTATAAATGAAATTCCCTTTTTAAGTGAATAAATTCAATATTACGAAATGATGTTATAGAAAATACAGGCACTACTTCGGTTATTTTGGACCATTATAAGTTATACCTTATCATATTTAAAATTCCATTAATAATAATAATCTTTGATAGTATTATTTTTATATAGTGATTTTATGATTAGTATATATATATATGGTTATGATAAATCCAATTGACACAAACAAAGGAAGTGATGACCTTAACAAGTGGGATCAAACCATATAAAACCTATTTATCATAGATTCTGAGGGAGTTGGAATTACTGTTATTTTCCCTTGACTAATCCAAAGATGAGATTAAATTACTAAAGAATGAGTCAGATTATTTATGGGAGAAGTTCAAGTTCATTGACATCATGACCAAAATAATTTACTGAACCATCCCAAGAAAATCTCACCATCGCATACCTTAACCTTAGGTCATTCACTAGTGTAATAAATGGATATGTATCTAGAACCTAACAATATGAATTTTTATATTTTTTTATAAATTAATGATTATATTTATTTTTTATTTTTTATTTATAATTATTAAATAAAACGTTTGATAAAAATTATATTTTGATATGATGAAACATAATTTTTATTTTTTGGAAATATATAGTTTCAATAAAGACACATTTTTTGATGAATTGAATAATTTTTTAAATAAATTATATTTTAATAAAATATTTTTTTAATTATACATATTAAATATAAATGATAGTATAATTTTTTGAAATCAAATGTAATTTTTATGAGCATCATAGAACTATTATTTTCAAATAAAACCAGTATTTTTTAGTAAATGGGGATCTTTATTTAAGATTGTAAATTATAATATTTAGAGAATTATTCCGATAAAATAAATATTATTTTTAAAATTATCATGTTAAAATTATAAAATATGTATTATGATATAATAAAGGTCCAAATTTGATATTATAAATAATCTAGTGTATAAAAACCCAAATTATATTTCCCATTTAAAATAATGTGTTTTTGAACTTATTTTTTTAATTTTATAAACTCTTAATGAATCCTCCAAAAACAAATTTATTATATTTTAATGTTTTATATTTAATTTTTTATAAGCATGACTCACTTACACATCACCAAGTGTATTGTTTTAAGGATTTTTATTTTTATCCTTAAAAAATTATGAAACTAATTTCTTTTAAAGAAAACATGGGAAAAACTATAGTATGGTTTGTTTTTTGGATTAATTTATCATATAGATACCAAAACCTAAGTTTAAAAATTAATAAATAATTATACTCCCTTTTGCTATAAAAAACCCACACAATATCTCATTACTCTTCAATCAAACCCCTGGGAACATGAATTTACTATTTTCTTACCTCTTTAAACCATACCTATGTTCCCCCAATCTTTTAAGAATATTCTCTCAAACGTTTAGAATCACCCTCTCAAGGTAAGGGATCCTCTCATTCTCCACTTTATTCAAGAACCTTATTTATATAATGCCTTTTGATTTCCAATTTTTCATGTTGGTATATGTTTCTACACATCCATATTACTATACTTATGATTCCAAAGTGATGAAATAACTTTTACACTCTAATTAACCACTTACATAAACCTTTATATACACCCGTTATCCTGCTAAAATTATCCAATGAATTTAAATGTTAAACATTTGTGTAGTGAATAATCATTCCCTTTTCCAATCAAGGGTATTAACCAAGTTTTAACTATACTTAATTAATTGGGTAATTAAATTTATGTAACTCTCACTCCTTAATATTGAGGTTAAAATTCATGGAATACATCCTTTTGTTTTATGGTTTATGAGGCACACTTATTCATGTACATGATATAAATGTGATTAGGGGGTCCATAATTATATAGTCATCCAATTTGTTGGTTAAATTTTTTATCTCATGAGATTCCATGTACAGCTCGCAAGAGGTTACCCTAAGAACACTTTTTTATTATTTCTTAGTTGTTAGCCTTGAATTATTCTTATGATGTCATGTTTTATGTTATAGCCACATTCTCATGTTTCCTTTATATTTTCTTCCTATATCATGTTTTAATGTTCAAGTTTATGGTTATCACCCCTGTTATATTACCTTGATATTCATATTGACTCACATTTAATAATTTCTTCATGTTATGTATTTATTATTTACTTAATGGGATTTATATATCACCCCTTTCTTATGTACATCCCCAAGTTATCTTGTTATGTTTTAGATGGTCAAGTAAATTTAAGGGCTTTTTATGGAGTTTTAGTTTACATATTTGAATTTCTATTTTATGATGTTATTCAATATAAGAAAATACCTGAATACACTAGGCCTCATAATATTCTAGTGTTTTAATAAGTGTTTCTTTATACAATAAATCATTGAATAAAGTGTATGAAAGATATGGGTTTTCATATCCATCATCTGAATTAATATGAACTCATAGTTAAAGTGTGTTTTAGCCTATGTAGAGAGAATTTTAATTATTGGGAATTCTTTAAAAATATAGTGTGTCAACTTAACCAAATATGTATTGGTTTTAGTGTCCAATGTGATGGTACCATGGAACATAGTGGAATCTAGTTGGTTGGGGATTTAAAAAATTTCATCAATAGAGCAATGGAACTTCATTGTCTCTAGTGATGCAAGCCCTAATAAGTTATGAGGATCTCATTTGAATTATCAAATTACAAGAATTAACTAAAAGCCTACCTCATTTGAATCAAAGTATGATTAATAATATCTCGAGGTTAGTGATCATTTCTCTAAGGATCTGATCTTGCGACCCTCTAGATAATCCAAACTTGCTTTATGATTTAATATAAGCATTTATAATCAAATTTTAAGTGAAATCGTGGACCTTTTATGATTACATTAATGTTATTAAGATCACCTCAATCCCATCCCTTCGATCCATAAAGGCATTCTTGGGTCGAATGCTCAGATGGTGACTTTCTCTCTATAGTATGTGGGAGGAGAGAGAATCTCTCAGTTTTGATTAAATGAATATTCTATAATAAATTAGCTCCTCAAACCTTATATATTGGATGTCCAAAATACATAAATAGGGTTGCTCGGCCCCCATATATTTATTTTCCACTAAATACGAAATAAATTAATTGTTATGATGAACTGAAAATATCATAGACAACATTTTTATTTTACCACCTAATTGTAATATCTAAAAAATATATTATGTGATAAAACCAAGTCATTAACTCAACTCTTAATTCCCACTTATATTAAACAAACCTTGAATAATATTCTTTTATATAATATTATTCCATGTATTCACTTAATACCTTGTGAATAATATTAAAAAATAAATCCAATTCAATAACTCTATACTCGAATAATAGTGAATTTATTTATTCATTGGTGATTGTTAAAACTTGGAAAACTCTCGGGCCCCATGGAGGGTCCCACCATGTCCTATAAACATATTCATCATAATAGGTAAGACTCTTTAATATAGTATTGTGTGTGATCATCTAGGCCCTTATCTCTATAATAATGAATACTATTCAAAGACTAAGAGTGGGGTCTAGCAACCTATGAGGTCCCCTAAAGTGATAAGGAAAAGTCATAGCAATGAAATCCTTTCCTAAGAACACACATTTTGTATTATAATCTCTTTATCTCATGATATCTCATAAAGTAGGATAAATAGCTTGTGTTATCATCCATTCTTGTTTTATTATTATTTTTATCCAACTAAACTAACTTATCTTCAGCTAACTTGTCCAAGGAATTATAAAGGTACTACCATCCTGATCAACTAGGCCCCAAATATCACTTCCTCAACTCAAAAGGGAAAAATTATAGCTTGACCATTCAACCAATGCCATACAACCAATAACGCACCCTACAAAAACTACCTCACCACAAATTCAATTTCATGGTTTTTTACTTGCCTAAAAACATATGATCAAATGGTACAAATTAATAATGAACTCAAGTAAGGAGACCAAAACACATATTCATAGATAGAAATATCCAATTAAACTTGAAACATGTGTTGTTATTATTTGAGGTCGTATCCTTATGATCACACATATTAGAGATCACCAATGTAAACTTAATGAGAATAATTCTCAATTATTATGATCCCCTAGCACCTAATAGTCAAACATGAACTATGTATAGTCATTATGATGTATCTATACCATAGTACATATGTTTAAGATTAATTTCATGGTATATAAAGGTTCTTGTTATAGCCTAGGAATTTCTATAACCTTTTGATAGGATAATTAATATATGGAAATTATCATTTAAATAGTGGATGAATAAATATCAACACTATAATGGTAAGTTTATATCATGTATAACTCACTGTATACATGGTATGGTAAATGAAAATTACTAATAAAGTTAGGTTCAGGGAAACCACTTTTATAACATTCCCACTTTCACTAGATCTAACTTGAAAAATATCCTTGTCAGCTCTCACATAATAAGATCATGTTTCTATTGAGTTATGTATTTAGTCATTGTCCTTCCACATATTCACTACATGGCTATTATACTATCTGTAACCACACCTCCTTGAGTAAGACTCCTCAAGATATGTAAACCCCAAGTGTATATCTCTTTTTTCCACTATTAAAATATACCATCTTAGATTGTACTAACAATAGAATTATAATAATTTATAATATGATAAAACTTAACTTACTAGGTTTGATTCTAAAAAACTATAATAATTTGTTGCATATTATACTCTACCACTTTATCTACCTCATAATGTTCAATGTTATTAGTATTTATAGATTTGGATGACACTAGTTTTAATGAGATTCTAATTCTCATTAACTTAGACTAAATTATGACATATGATCATATTTAACCTAAATAAGACTAGTTTGTGTCCCCTCAAAACTAGTATCCCTTCCTCTCCTAGTATCAGGTACATATCCTTTATACTTAAGTAAAATTTGATAGTTTTGACAACCTCTCAATTATTTCTCCTAGATATAACTGATAGTTTCCTAACATTAAGTATATATTAGAAAAACTAGACATAATATATAAAATTGAATATGCGATAGATCCATAGTTAGCACTTATGGAATTCTACTCACCACTTTAATTTTTTATAAGCATGACTCACTTACACATCACCAAGTGTATTGTTTTAAGGATTTTTATTTTTATCCTTAAAAAATTATGAAACTAATTTCTTTTAAAGAAAACATGAGAAAAACTATAGTATGGTTTGTTTTTTGGATTAATTTATCATATAGAGTCCAAAACCTAAGTTTAAAAATTAATAAATAACTATACTCCCTTTTTCTATAAAAACCCACAGAATATCTCATTACTCTTCAATCAAACCTATTGTAACATGAATTTACTAATTTCTTACCTCTTTAAACCATACCTAGGTTCCCCCAATCTTTTAAGAATATTCTATCAAACGTTTAGAATCACCCTCTCAGGGTAAGGGATCCTCTCATTCTCCACTTTATTCAAGAACCTTATTTATATAATGCCTTTTGATTTCCAATTTTTCATGTTGGTATATGTTTCTACACATCCCTATTACTATACATATTATTCCAAAGTGATGAAATAACTTTTACACTCTAATTCACCACTTATATAATCATTTATAAACACCCGTTATCCTGTTGAAATTATCCAATGATTTTAAATATTAAAAATTTGTGTAGTGAATACTCATTCCAATTTCCAATCAAGGGTATTAACCAAGTTTTAACTATACTTCATTAATTGGGTAATTAAATTTATGTAACTATCACTCCTTAATATTGAGGTTAAAATTCATGGAATACATCCTTTTGTTTTATGGTTTATAAGGCACACTTATGCATTTACATGATATAAATGTGATTAGGGGGACCATAATTATATATTCATCCAATTCGTTGGGTAAATTTTTTATCTCATTAGATTCCATGTATGGTTCTCAAGAGGTTACCCTAAGAACACTATGTTATTATTTCTTAGTTGTTAGCCTTGACTTATTCTTAGGATGTCATGTTATATGTTATAGCCACATTATCATGTTGCCATTATATCTTATTCCTATATCATGTTTTAATGTTCAAGTTTATGATTATCACCCCTGTTATATTACCTTGATATTCATATTGACTCACATTTAATAATTTCTTCATGTTATGTATTTATTATTTAATTAATGGGATTTATATATAACCCCTTTCTTATGTACATCCCCAAGTTATCTTGTTATGTTTTAGATGGTCATGGAAATTTAAGGGCTTGTTATGGAGTTTTAGTTTACATATTTGAATTTCTATTTTATGATGTTATTATATATAAGAAAATACCTGAAGACACTAGGCCTCATAATCTTCTAGTGTTTTATTAATTGTGTCTTTATACAATAAATAATTGAATAAAGTGTATGAAAGATATGGGTTTTCATATCCATCATCCGAATTAATATGAACTAATATTTAAAGTGTGTTTTATCCTATGTAGATGGAATTTTAATTATTGGGAATTCCTAACTAATATAGTGTGTCAACTTAACCAAATATGAATTGGTTTTAGTGGCCAATGTGATGGTACCATGGAACATAGTGGAATCTAGTTGGTTGGGGATTTAAAAAAATTCATCAATAGAGCAATGGAACTTCATCGTCTCTAGTGATGCAAGCCCTAATAAGGTCTGAGGATCTCATGTGAATTATCAAATTAAAAAAATTAACTAAAAGTCTACCTCATTTGAATCAAATTATGATTAACAATATCTCGATGTCAGTGATCATTGCTCTAAGGATCTGATCTTGAGCCCCTCTAGATAATCCACACATGCTTGATGATTTCATATAAACATTGATAATCAAATTTTAAGTGAAATCGTGGACCTTTTATGATTCCATTAATGTTATGAATATCACCTCAATCACATCCCTTAGATCCATAAAGGCATTCTTGGGTCGAATGCTCAGATGGTGACTTTCTCTCTATAGTATGTGGGAGGAGAGAGAATCTCCCAATTTTGATTAAATGAATATTCTAGAATAAATTAGTTCCTCAAACCTTATATATTGGTTGTCCAAAATACCTAAATAGGGTTGCTCAGCCCCCATATATTTATTGTCCAATAAATACGAAATAAATAATTGTTATGATGAATTGAAAATATTATAGACAACATTTTTATTTTACCACCTAATTGTAATATCTAATAAATATATTATGTGATAAACCCAAGTCATTAACTCAACTCTTAATTCCCACTTATATTAAACAAACATTGAATAATATTCATTTATATAATATTATTCCATTTATTCACTTAATACCTTGTGAATAATATTAAAAAATAAATCCAATTCAATAATTCTATACTCAAATAATAGTGAATTTATTTATTCATTGGTGATTGTTAAAACTTGGAAAACTCTCAGCCCCCATAGAGGGCCCCACCATGTCCTATAAACATATTCATCATAATAGGTAAGACTCTTTAATATAGTATTGTGTGTGATCATCTAGGCCCTTATCTCGATAATAATGAATAATATTCAAAGACTAAGAGTGGGGTCTAGCAACCTATGAGGGCCCCTAAAGTGATAAGGAAAATTAATAGCAATGACATCCTTTCCTAAGAACACACATTTTGTATTATAATCTCTTTATCCCATGATATCTCATAAAGTATGATAAATAGATTGTGTTATCATCCATTCTTGTTTTTTTATCAAACTAAACAAACTTATCTTCAGCTAACTTGTCCAAGAAATTATAAAGGTACTACCATCCTGATCAACTAGGCCCCAAATATCACTTCCTCAACTCAAAAGAGAAAAATTATAGCTTAACCATTCATCCAATGCCATACCACCAATAACGCACCCTACAAAAACTAACTCACCACAAATTCGATTTCATGGTTTTTTACTTGCCTAAAAACATATGATCAAATGGTACAAATTAATAATGAACTCAAGTAAGGATACCAAAACAAATATTCATAGATAGAAATATCCAATGGAACTTGAAACATGTGTTGTTATTATTGGAGGTCGAATCCTTATGATCACACATATTAGAGATCACCAATGTAAACTTAATGAGAATAATTCTCAATGATTATGATCCCCTAGCACCTAATAGTCAAACATCAACTATGTATAGTCATTATGATGTATCTATACCGTAGTACATATGTTTAAGAGAAATTTCATGGTATATAAAGGTTCTTGTTATAGCGTGGGAATTTCTATAACCTTTTGATAGGATAATTAATATATGGAAATTACCATTTAAATAGTGGATGGATAAATATCAACACTAAAATGGTAAGTTTATATCATGTATAACTCACTGTATACATGGTATGGTAATTGAAAATTACTAATAAAGTTAGGTTTAGGGAAACCACTTTTACAACATTCCCACTTTCACTAGATCCAACTTGAAAAATATCCTTGTCAGCTCTCACATGATAAGATCATGTTTCTATTGAGTTATGTATTTAGTCATTTTCCTTACACATATTCACTACATGGATTTTCTATTATCTGTAACCACACCTCCTTGAGTAAGACTCCTCAATATATGTAAACCCCAAGTGTATATCTCTTTTTTACACTATTAAAATATACCATCTTATATTGTACTAACAATAGAATTATAATAATTTATAATATGATAAAACTTAACTTACTATGTTTGATTATAAAAAACTATAACAATTCATTTCATATTATACTCTACCACTTTATCTACCTTGTAATGTTCAATGATATTAGTATTTATAGATTTGGATGACACTAGTTTTAATGAGATTATAATTCTCATTAACTTAGACTAAATTATGACATATGATCATATTTAACCTAAATAAGACTAGTTTGTGTCCCCTAAAAACTAGTATCCCTTCCTCTCCTAGTATCAGGTACATATCTTTTATACTTATGTAAAATTTGATAGTTTTGACAACTTCTCAAGTATTTCTCCTAGATATAACTAATAGTTTCCTAACATTAAGTATATATTGGAAAAACTAGATATAATATATAAAATTGAATATGTGATAGATCTATAGTTAGCACTTATGGAATTCTACTCACCGCTTTAATCTATTTTTATACCCATGTATGTCTTCTTAGAGAGATTTATGCTATGTGACATTGGTAACAATTCCCTATCAAAATGTTTCAACTTTTATTTTTCAATACATTTTCATTATAAGAATTATTGACCAGGTCCTAGAAACCATTAGATCCACCTCCATAGATCTCATTACTGGGACTTGGATTATTACTTTAATTCAATATCTAGAGAGTTACATTATTTCTAGTATTAACTAACAGTAATACCATTTACTATTTCACACATGTCATCAATCATATTTTACATGGAAAATTTAGTTCTCCCAAAAACCTCTTTTATAAACATGTCAAATTCTTTCTAAATGAATATTCGTTGATCTTGTTTTTTACCTCAATCCAGAACTGGATTTTAGTAATGTATACTACTGATCAGCATCATATGGTGTCACTATCCCTTTCTAGTTGTGTTGATAGACACATTGTAGGATTGGTGGTCTTGACATCCAATTCTCAATAAAATTATCATAGAAAGTATATATGACCAGAAAAATTCTAATGGATTTAGGCATAATCAATTTGTGTTACCAATCCATCCTTATTGGTATCATACTTGTACCATATATGTATAGTCTCACTTGAATATGCACACCACAATATTCAAAATAATAAGACCCATGTAATTTTATACATGGAATTCATAATTTAATTTTAATTAATATGTTCAGTATTATATTATTTCGGTTTACTACTTACTTATAGGTTTCATTATTCTCAAACAATAATGTAAGATCGGCCTAGTGAATACAAAACCACCACCACGGTTTCATCCTTCCTACACAATATGTGTTGTCGGAACATCCTTTTCCACATATTCTTGTAGAACTTGTTCATATGTCAATTATAATTGCATCATTGGAATTAACTAAACCCAATTCAATTTTTCTCCCCTATCTAAAATAGATATAGACACCCTTTTATATAAATATAGTCTATAAATTAACAATAAATAATATATCATTATTATTTTTTAATATCCTTATAAACATTAGGATAATTACTATAAATGCACTTTTTGTTTTGGTTGATGCAAGTTTCTTTATATCCTAACAAATAAAATTCATATAAAAACTTGTTCTTATGGCATAATGAATTTATATAATAATGTTACTCATATGATATCCTTTTTTCATAATAGTTGGCATAAGAATGAATTTATATAATAATGTTACTCATATGATATCCTTTTTTCATAATAGTTGGCATATTATTATAGGATAATGTTGGTATTTGTGATTTGTGTCTTGAAAAATAATAAAATTATCTAAAATGGATATAGGTATAATTATTTATTTTCCTTTTACTTACATCATGAATATAATGTGTGTAATTAAATGTGTGTTTAGGAATTATTCCATGCTACATTATATTTATCAATGAAATATTGTTCAACATAATCTTTAGTAGACAAGCCAGAATCTACTCATATCTTCTGACCATGCATATATCATACTTCATTTTCACATTCCTTAATAAACACTTAAAATAATATTATAAAGTATATTTACCACTATATTAACCTTGTAATAGTTCACACTCTCTAGTTGAACTAATTTTTTAATCTTCGTGACGTAAATTTATTTATAAAGGTTTCTTTGTCCAAAACTAAGTGTGTAAGGGTGTTGATAATACCCACGTTCTTTAAATACAAAGAGTCCCAAACTATAATGGGTATATCCTTGAAAAAAACATAATTTTTATTAACAAAGTATTATCATTCCACAACTATTTATAACTAATTATTTCATTTTATATTCAAAAATAATTTATAATGATTCAAGCACTAATAAGATTTTAGTTGAGTATTAGACACCACAAACATCATTCATTACAAAAAAGAATAATATCTCCTTCTGTCTAAAGGAAACATGAGATAAATTTTTAGGTTAAAATTAACTAAATTTCAACAAGAATCACTAATATTGGTAATTAGAAGCAGTGTACTTATCATCTCGGACATAGGAACCACCCTTTATTAGCTTCTTGGAGAACATACCTTACTTCATGAAACATTTATATACTTACTTTGTTATTGTATTTAAATACACATATGTGATAAGAATATTGTATTTAATAACCAATAAGTGTGATAGAAATATCACATACATTTGATGAATATACCTAAAGTATAAGTGACTACTTTCTTGATATATTTCATTTAAACTTTCAAAGATTTATCTCATGACATGAAAGGAAAATAACCTCATGTTTAATTTCTTTAATATTTTCCTTAAAGGAAATTTTAAAATTTTCTTTTATCTTCACAAAATCCACTGGCCTTTTAACTTTTTCTTTCAATTTGTTCACTATAAGAACTAAATATTACTTTAAGTTCTTATTTACTTGGTGAACCATTACCTAAAAGGCATTACCTAAAAGGTAATGAAGCGTTTTCTCTATATTTTTCATTTTTTAATCTTAAATAAAACTTGGATTAAGTGGGTGAAAAGATATAAGAATGGGATGTATTAAAACATCATGATATATCATTCAATTTACACATATCCAGTGTAATGATCACCCACTAAAATATAACATCACTTTCTCCTCACAAGATTATTAGAGATGAGACTACATGTGAAATAATCCATATCCTGATGTTGTATCTAGAACTCACATTATATTTTAATGATAACATTATAACATAGCCATAATATGTGTCATACATGAGTATCATGTAATAATTTTTCTCACCCTCACTTTTTGAGGTGGCTCAATAGGTGTTGAGGACTCTAGCACCTTGAATTTTCTATATCATACTACTTTACGCAAGAACCAATAATACTCTTAGAAACTCATTCTAGTTTAGACATTTTATTTATCAAATATTATTCTAAGGGTTTATGTTGTATTAATTTTAGTTTTATAGAAAAGCAAAATCTATCATACTACTAATTTTATCTTGATTACTAATAAGACATTACCGATTTATTTATTCATAAAATTTCTCCCACTATTTTATCGGGTTTTATAAACCCTATGTACTAGAATCAAAATACTCTGTCACTTGAGTATTCTAGTGGAAATAATCCTCGAAACCACTCCTCATAGTCTATAATCTATGGTTTCACTTCTAATTATAGAGTTTCATGGTAGTTATTTGACTAGACAACAACATTAACTCACAACTCCTTGATCTGTTGAGTGCAGTCCCATCTTCTAAAATCATAAACTTAATTTACTCAAATCTTGACTCTAAAGATTCAAAAAGTTGGCTATAGATACTTCTTTACTACCATAGTAAGTTAATTCAACCTATTTCTTTCAAAATAACTTTCCATTAGTATTAGGCACCCTCAACTATGACTGAATACCACCTTGTACACCTAGTTCCATTCAAATTTAAATGATAGAAGGTGTTTTCAAATTAAGATTTCTTTAAGGTGTTTTTAATTTTTTTGAATAATGTGACCCTTTTCTTTTAAATATTGTCATAATATGTTGTCATGTTCACAACTAAAAAATTATTAATAAAATAAATTCATCACATATTTTTCTTTTTTTTTGTTTATTATTTTATGTTTATCCCAAAAACATGTAAATTTGAAAAAAAAAATAAACAATGAATAGAGGATATAAAATTACCCAAATGTTCTTAGGAATCTATTATAAGTTGACCCATTTAAACTTAATGGATCAACCATGGACTAGGGTATCATGCTTGATTCATTATTGACTCATAATTTTGCTCACCCACAGTCCAGTGTTTTCACTTCTCATCAGGTATACTTCCTTATCATGGCATGGTTCGCATATTACATCATCATCATCAATAGTAAAAATGTACTCACATTCAAGTGAGGGGGTATCAAAAAATGTAAAATATGTACAGTAATAAACTGATGGATGTGAAGACACTTATACATAATTAAATGAAGAAGACAGTGTGAACATCATCAAAAAAAAACTTAATTAAATATTACAAACATAAGACACAGTTGTAATAAATAATTAAATAAAATAAACCAGAGATGTAAGGTTATTCACTGCTCAAGAACAATCTATAAGTAATTTAAAAGCATGATAAAAATTAAAATTCAATAAATGTAAGTTTGAGGGAATTGAAATGAATTTTTTAATTTCAAATAATTCAAATCACTTATGTCCCAAAATTAATTTTATTTTATTCTAAAAATTAAATTATTCAATTAATTTCATTTTATACCAAAATTAAATTAATTATTTAAAATAATAGACATATTATTATTTTTAATCCAAAAATTAGTATCTTTAAAAAAAATTGTTTCATCTGGACATTTTCAAAAGGCTATTATCATTAGGAATTTTTAATTTTGTTTGTTTCATATGTGAAAATTACTACACACCTTCACCCCATAAAAATTATTTTCCAAAAATGGTGTGTAATTTCTGGTCACTGGATAAAGCAATTTTGGTGACTTAAATCTTATCGGATCATTGTCAAAATTTCAGGGTGACAATAATTGTCATCAAAAACTAAACTCGGGTTTCTAAGAAAATATTCAAAATTGTAACTTGAAACTACCACATGATTGATCTACATTAATTTTTTTGAATGGAAATAACTTGGCCTTATGAAACTGGATCAATGCATGGTCTATCCCTTTAGAACCAAAATCAAACTCTCTACTTAAATTTAAGGGAATTCAAATTTTATTCACTTAAAAAATTCATGTGGTCGTTTTACTACCAATTGATGGTACTAGGGAACATAGTAGAAGTCGATGGGTTGTGGATTTAAAATTTTGATCACTATAGTGATGGAACTTCATTATCTCTAATGATGAAAGCCCCAGTAAGGTTCGAGGATCACATGTGAATTACAGAAACACAAAAATAAATCAGACGGTTTCCTTATTAAAATCAAAGTGTGATCAACAACAACTCATCACCAATAATTGTTACTCAAATTATTTGATCTTGAAACCCTATAGATCATCCACACATGCCTATATAATATAAAAAAACTCTAATAATTGAATTATGAGTGCTAACACATAGCACAAACAATTCCTTTGATGTCGCGATTATCACCTCAATCTATCCCTTCAATCTGTAAAGGCATTCTTGGATCAAACGCTTGGATCATTAAATTATCTCTCTATGATTTAATAGGATAAATAAGCACTAAATTTCATTGGAATTAATATTCTATCATAAATGACCTCCTCTAAGCTTATATAGTGGATGTCCAAAATACCCAGATAGGGTTCCCCAACCCTCGTATATTTAGAATCCACTAAATAAACAATAAATGAATAAATATGAAAAACTAAATACATCTTAAACATAATTTGTATTTTACCACCTACATGTAATATATAATAAATATATTTTGTGATAAACCCGAGTTAATAACATGACTCATAATTCCCACTAATATTAAACAAACCTTGAATAATATTTGTTCATATAATATTATTCCACATATACACTTATTAATTTGATAATAATTTTAATAAATAAATTCAACCCAATTATTATATACTCAAATAATAATGAATTTATTTATTTATTGGTGATTTTTAAAACTTAGATAACTCTCGAACCCAGTTTTGGTTCCCACCATGTCCTATATACTTATTCATCATAATAGGGTAGACTCTTGAATATGATATTATGTGTGGCCCTCTAGAAACTTATCTTGATAGAAGTGAACACTATTTAAAATCCAATAGAGGAGTTTAGAAACCCATCCACACCCTTAAATATATAAGACAAATTCATAGTAATGAAAACCTTTTCTTCTAACACACATTGTGTAATATAGTCTATTTGTCAAGCTATATCTTATAAATCAGGATGCACATCTTGTGTCATCATTCATTCTTGATTTATTATTTTTTTATATAACTAGATTGTATTACCATATACAACCTTTTATATGGATTTATGAAGGTATTACCATCCTTGTCAACTAGGCTTGAGATATCCCTTCCTCAACTCAAAAGTGACAAATTATGTCTTAACCTTTTAACCAATTCCATATCACCAATGACATGCCCAAAAAAAGATACCTCACCATGAATTCAATGTCAGGGTTTTTTACATGCATCAAATTACAAAATCAAATGATACACATTGATAGTTATCTAAATTCAGAAGACTAATACACATGTACATATATATGTACAGCCAATGACAGCTGAAACATGTGGTGATCCAATTGGTGGATCTATCTTCTTGATCTCACATACAAGATATCACCAAGTGAGAACTTCATAAGAATAAGTATCAATAATTCTAATCCTACAACACTTGATAGTAAAACATAAAATATGTCTAGTCAGTATGATGTGTATAGATTATAGGACATATGTTTAAGATTAATGTCATAGTATCTCGAGGTTCTCATTATAACATGGGATCTATTATAAATTTTTGATACCATAATTAATATATAGACATTACCATTTAAAAAGTGGAAACATAAATATAAAATTTATAATAGAAAGTGTACGTCATGTAAAACTCATTGTATACATGGTATGGTAATAAAAAAGTATTGATAAATTTGGGTCTAGGGTAGCCATTTTTACAACACTACATCTGCCTAATACAAATTTGGAGGCAAGTGTTGAGAAAATACAAGTAAGGGTTTCTAGATTGTGGAGTCCGCTCAATGGATCAATGAAATGCAATACCACAGTTGGCAAGACCACCTACCTAAATACATTATTATAATTTTCATGGCCAACATCAAGATTAGAAGAAAGAAAATATGGATCCCTTCCACTATAATTTTTTCAGTGATGGTATAGTTCATGTTCAATGGTGAGGGCCATTAAGCCATGATAAAATTGTGGCAGACTTAATAAAATTAATTTCATTATATCTCACATAATAATAATCAAGTAAAATACTAAAAAAATATACATTTATAAATTGTAGAAAAATGTAAATTTCTTCATTCAAAATATCCCTATAATAAATATTTGAGAAATATCATCTCATTACTGGAAATGAATTCAAGGAATGTTTCAGACACCTTCGGGTTGTATTTCACCATGAAAAAAAATCGTACATTATAGAATACTCAATGTTTAATTCTCTTGTAAAGGAGGAAATTGATGAAGAGTTTACTATTCATGAAAAATCCTTGAATGATTTGGTCAATGTTCAATGTTTAATGCTTTCGTCTACGTTTAGTGAACTTCTGAAGTATCATGAAAACATGGCTTCATATATCATTCTCAATAATATCCATGGTTTATACTAGGTGATATAAAGATAATAATGGTTTCATATTTCCAAGGATCTATTTTAGAGTATTCTTGGATATGTTTCCCCATTTTGGCCTCAGGTAGTAAAACTCATTGTCTACATAGAATGCCTAAAGGTTATTGGTTTTGAATTACCTAAAGAACTATGTATCAATAAAATTCTTACATCACTTCCTCTGATATTATCCTTATTTTTTGTAAATTTTAATATTAATGACATTGAGGAGTCTCTACTAGATCTACTCATTCTTATTCGCTAAGTTGATAAGGTGATGAAGCATGAAAATATTCTCGTTCTATGGTGAACAAATGGAAAGGTGAAGAAAATAGTTATAAACTCAAAACTTATTCACAATTGCCTTACAATAAGATAAAGATCAAGGGGAAATAAAGGGAGCATGATTCTATAATTTCTCATGTGGAAATAAGGTCCACTAGAAGAAAAACCGAACCTAACAAAATAATCAAGGGGAATCTTCAGTTGCAATTTCTATTGAATCAAATTTATTAGATTCTAAAAATCTGGTATTTGATATATATTTTAGTGCTCATATATGTATCCAAATATAGGAACCAAGTAGATTTAGAAAGATTTACTGAGGGGAGGTTGATTTACAAGTATCCAATGTAGCTAAATAATTTTTTATCTATTGAAGACTACCAATTCATGTTACTACTGGGAAGATATTGGTTTTGAAATATTATTATTATGTTTCATACATTTCCAAAAATATTATTTATGTATCTAGACTTTATACATATGGATTTATTTTAAAAAAAAATTATAATAGTGGGTTCCCTAGACCTAGATGGAATAGTAATTTTTTATTACCATATGATGCATACAATGAGTTATACTGATGTACTCTTACAATAATAGTGTTGATTTTTTTCATTCCATTATTTTTGTAGTAGTGTATATGGATTGTTTATCGCATAAAAATGTTATATTAGTTCCCATGATATAATTATAACCTTGAGATATTTTGACATTAATCTTAAACATATATCATATAGTCTATATATATCATATTGATTAAACATAGTTAATTTCTAACTATTGGGTGTTGGGGGATAATAATAATTGATACTTCTTCTCATGAAGTCCACACATTATGACCTCTAGTAGGTGAGATATTAAGGAAATACCCTCCAATAGGAACACCACATGTTTTAGGTTTCATTGGTTGTTCCTATCTATGAACTTTTTTATTAGTCTCATAACTTGAGATCATTATCAATGTGTTCCATTTGAGTTAAAAGTTTGATGAAAGAAAAAAACATAACATTGAAGTTGTGGTGAGCTATCTTGTGTTGGGTGTGTCATTGGTGGTATATCATTGGTTGAATGACCAAGATAGAATTTGTTACTTTTGATTTGAGGAAGTGATATCTCGGGCCAAGTTTATTAGGATAGTAGTACCTTCACTAAATCTCTGTCCATAGTAGAAGAAGGAAACTCTTTCCAATAAAGTCAATAAATAATAAAGTAAAAGGGTAATGATACAATTGTGTTTTCTTCTTTATGATATATCATGAGATAAATATATTATATTACACAGAGAGTGTTCAAAAGAATGTTTTCATTATTATGATTATTACTTATCTCTTTAGGGTACTTGATGGGTTTCTAGACTCTACTCATAGTCTGTGAATAGTATTCACTACTATCGAGATAAGTTCCAAGAGGGTTGTGCACAATAGTGTTTTCAAGAGTCTACCCTATTCTGGTGAATAGGTGTGTAGGATGTGGTGGTCCCTACCATGGGATCTAAGATTTTTCCAAGCATTAACGATCACCAAAGAATAAATAAATTCATTATTATTAGAGTATAGAATAATTGGGTTGAATTTAATTATTAAAAGTATTCACAAGGTATTTACTAAATATATGGGATAATATTATATAAACGAATATTATTTTAATATTGAAAGTTCATTTAATATTTATGGGAATAGAAATTTGATAAAATAACTCCGGTTTATCACATAATATATTAATTATATATTAAAAGTAGATGATAAAATATAAATAATATTTATGATATAACTAGTTCATCATAATGTATTATTTATTTCTTATTTAGTGGGCATTGGTATACGGGGGTCACAGAACCCTTTTTGGGTATTTTGGAAATCCACTATATAATAAGGGAAGTGATCTCATACCAAGGGCCATTCATCCATTTATAATTGAGATCTTCACTCTCCTCCTGATTCTTAGAAAGTGAGATAATCCTTTAATTCACTTGATCTAATAACACCTTCTAGAATCAAAGGAAGGGATTCATAATGATCATCATAATGTTGAAGACATAATTAAACTTTCACACTAGCACTCAACTTACTATAAATAGTGTTCATGAAGATTATGGAGGCATGTGTCAATGATCTATAGGGATTCAATATTGGATCCTACATGCAACAATTAACGGTGAAGAGCTACAGTCATACATGCCATCAATTCAAACAACTTAAAGTTTTTTTAATTTTTGTTCTTTGAAAATTTCATGTGAGATCATCAGACCTCTACTAGGGCTCGAATCTCTATAGATGATGAAGTTCCATTTCTCTAGTGATGAATGATTTTAAATCCTCATTCTAGTAGATTCCATTGTGCTCCCAAGTACCAAAAGGATTTCGGAATAAATGTTTCTTCTTCTATAAAGATAAAAAAAATTCTATCAATTCACATTTCAATAATGGTCTTTATGTGTTGTATTACAAGAACCAATTAATGTAAATCGATAATAATATAACTCCACATGACTCATATCACGCCTAATTATGGAATCACATACTACGGTATGAATTTTTTTTTGACTAAAATACATCAAGATTGATTTTTATATTCTTTTTAACAAAAAACAACTTGGTGTATGTCATTAATGTTTACAAGAAAAAATGACAAAATCCAAATTTAGTGGAAAATGTTAAAGGGAAAATGATATTATTGAATTATTTTACAATGATGTGTGTGGAAAATTTCCAGTCTAATCAAGGGTTGTGAAATCATATTTTATAACTTTTACTGATGATTTTAATAGATATTTATATGTCTACTCGATGAGGTGTAAGTCGGATTCCTTTAACAAATTCAAGGAATACAAGAATGAAATTGAGAACAAGAATGGTACGTAGATTAAGAATATACACTTAGATCATTCTTGGTAATATCTTAATCAATACTTAATTGATTATTTATAGTATTTTGGTATTGTATGCTAACTCACTCCTCCTTATACACCTCAATGGAATGGTGTGCGCAAAAGGAGGAGCCATGCCATATTAGACTTGGTGAGATCAATTATAGGTCATGTGAGTATCCCATTATCCCTTTGGGGATATGCATTATAAAAAAACATACATACTAAAATTAGTTCCAAGAAAAGAATAAAATGGTATTCTATATAAATTTTGGAATTGAAATAAACTTATGTGTTCTTACTTATATGCGTGGGGATGTGAAGCATCTGTTAATGCCTCTTCAGGTAACAAACTTTCACTCTAAGTCAAAAGTGTATATTTATAGGATATCCCAAGGAAACAAGGGGATACTATATATAGAATCATTAAGATAAAAAGTTTTTGGTTTATATAAATCTCACATTTCTTAAAAAGGATCATATCTCTAAAAGAGATAGTGGGAACGAGATACACTTCAATGAAGTCCATGATCAATATATACAAGAGTTGGCATAAGAAAAAATTACATAAATACTCATGGAAGACGATGTTTAATCAAGGATGGTGAATCATTGTTATTTGATAATAATGAACCTCTAACCTAAAAGGAATTATTAAGTGACATAGATATTTCCTAGTGGCAAGAAGCCACAAATTCGGAAATGTATTCCATGTACCAAAACCAAGTATAGATTTTGTTATATTCTCAATTGGATGTAAATAATGTTGGTTATAAATGGGTATTTAAGAAAAAAATGGACATGTATAGACAAGTCAATACCTATATGGAAATATTGGTTTCAAAATAGTTTAAACAATGTTAAGGAATATACTATAATGAAACCTTTTCACTAGTTTCTATGCAGAAATCCATCAGAATTCTACTCTACATTGTTTCTTATTTTGACTATGAGATTTCAAAAATGGATCTGAAAATATCCATGCTTAACTATAACCATTATGAAGATATCTACATGACACCACCTAAAGGTTTTGTGACTCCAATGGATTCCTACATGGTATTAAAATTGCAAAGATCCATTTATGGATAGAAACAAGCATCCAGGTCATGGAACATTCAATTTGATGAAGCCATAATGGAATTTGGTTTTGTAAATAATAAATGTGATACTTTTTCCTATAATAGCTTTATTGGGAGTTCATTAATTTTCTTTATAGTATATATTTATATCATATTAATTATTTTAAAAAAATACCAGTATTACATTTTGTTAAAGCCTTTTTGAATAAATTCTTCTCCCTAAATGACTTAGTAAAAGTGGCATATATTATTGGGATCAAGATCCATCATGACATATCCAAGATACTTCTCATACTTAGTCAAGGTACATATATTGAAAAGATAATGATGATATTGAGTATGGAACAATCCAAAAGGGTATAATTTCCATTTTCACATGGAATTCATCTTTCTAGGAAAATGTGTCCACAAACACATTAGGAAAATAAAGACTAGAAAGGATTCCATACACATCTGTGATGGTGTCAAACATGTATGCCATGCTATGTACTAGGATAAATGTCACCTAGACCTTAAATTTGGTAGTAATATAACAATATTACCCAGGTAACCACCATTTAATAGTAGTTAATACTATCATTAAGAATCTGAGGAGGATAAAGGATATGTTCTTGGTCTATAGAGGAGATGAGGAACTAGTCATCAGAGGCATACTAATGATATGTGCCTAGTATATATAGGGGATGAGAAACTTTACATAAAAATATATAAAGATGTTGTATTCCAAAAATATCAAGATGATCTGAAATTGTAGATTGGATACATCTTTACTCTAAATGGATGTGATCTGAGTTGGAAGATCTCAAATAAAGTTGTGGTCAAATATTATATTATAAAGTCTGAGTATATTGTTGATTCAGAGGAATATATAGAAGTAGTTTCAATATGAGACTTCATAAAATAACTTGAATTTTTACCTAGTAGTAAATAATTTATCACACTCTATTGTGATAATATTAAAGTGGTGGATCTCTAAAAGGAGTCAAGATCAAATCAGCAAAAAAACACATAATTTGGAATTATTATCTCCTAAGGTGTTTTTCTCAAAGATATCATGTCACAATGAATAGAATATCTATGGAATATAACTTGGTGAACCCCTTGACTAATGTTTTGAGTCTGTATAAACATGATCATCATGTGTAGTATTACTAGCTAAAATTCATAGGGGGTTGTCTCTAGTCCAAGTGGGAGTCTTTTGGATTTGGTGATCTAGAACCAACTATTTTTACTTTAAATTACAAGAATATTCACAAATTTGAATATTAATAAAACAAATTATTATATATTATTCATTTTTTCAATATATATTTAATGTAATAATTTCATATATTATCTTCCACATTGATTGGGTAATATCAGTTATCCGCTATGATGAGAACCTTTAAATTCTATGAAAATATTATTAAATATAGTTCTATGGTCAGAAAAAATATTATTAAGGGACACATAGAATGATAAATGTCTGGTGTGAGTACTCATAAGTAGATGAGACTTCTTCTCATGAATTTTTCACTTCATAATCACCCATATTAGAGATTATGATAATATACTCGCATGTAGTAATTCCACACATGTTTTGAGGTCATTGGATATTCCTATCTATGAACATGTATAATGGTCCTTAGAATTTAATATTATTATTAATACACATCATGGCTCATGAAATTAGATGTATTTCATAATCCTTGATGATGTAGTTCATGGTGAAGTTGGATATGTTTGGTTCATTTTGATTGACATGTTATTAAGGGGTAGCTCAAGAAAGGATTTATCCCTTCCATATATATGGAATCTAATATCTCATCCCTTTTATTGGAATGGAACTTTCACCTTAAATTCCATGTTCATGGTGTAACAATGAGTTTATTTCAAATTTTCAATGAAATGTGCATCAGGTATATGGGTTGAGGACGTGGATGTGTAACATACTTGATGATATATTAAGACAAAGTGACTATATTACATAGGGAGAACTCATATATGGTTGTCAACATTATGACATTAAGTTTTTTCTATTAGGTTCCTTGACCCATTGTTGGACAATAATATTGGACTTTAGGAAAGCTCACCTATTGAAAATAAGAAATAATTATAGAGGGTCACCCACTAAGTGTTTCCTTTGACATCGATTAACTTCCATTTAAATTTAATTAATAAAATAAATATTATTCTCAAGATCATGGAATAATTTTAATCATGTATTATCAATAATAAATATTTTTTTAATATCTAATAAATATTTATTCACTAGTTTGTGGATAAAATATTTATGAGTAAAACTATTTATTCGGGGATTCAATAAATGTTGAGGATTTTGAGCAAACCAAGATCATATCTGGTTATTAATATTAATTTGTATGCTGGTAAAATTATATTTATCATTGTGTAAGTTAGAACACATCATAATATAATAATATAATTACTACTATTATCTAGAATGGGGTTTTTTAAGGATTATTATATTATTTAAGGTCTGTTATAAAATTAAATAATATTATAAACATTAACCGTAGCTCTATAAATATATGGTCATGTCTATCGTGTAGGGTTAATCGAAAAATCATGATTTTAGAATCATCTCACATAATATAATTCTCTATATATTCCTCATCCTATATTTATCATAAGAATGATAAGTTTTAGAGATATTCCATCAAGCTCAAAGAACTAGAATTGATCAACAAAAGATAAATCCTCGACGCTAACACACGGTATTCTTTTGGGGTTACTTAGAGATCAAAGGGTAATTTGTGAATCATCTCTAGAGAGATTCTACACTTGGATCCTTATATCCTAATGAAGGTAATCCAAAAAGAGATTTTCAGATGATCAACATCATCTACGATGAAATATCATAAGATGATTTATCATTTCTAATAATATAAATTAAATTAATTTTAAATTTAACATGAAATGATCATATTTGGGTTTTAGGTCTCTCTATATCAATATCTGAGTGAAAATTTTTTATTTTTCATGGAATTAATGTGATACACAATATGTGAATGATCCATCAGATATGATAATAACCATTATGGTCATTCCACCAACCATGACGCATCTATTTCTTATAGATCCTTAAAAGGTTACATGGTATGTGATGAGATGATATGTTACATATAATTCATGAGATGTTTCTTAGACAAGGTATCTTCAGGCTAGCTTACTTTTGGATATAGTTGGCTCATTGTTGCAGACATGCTGAGACTTATAGTGATAGAAAGGTTTGTCGATGAATAAAGTATAGAACAAAAGAACAAGAAGAAGATAAACACGAGAAACAAAGATTTTTTTGGTTTGGTAAATGATCCCTACATCCACAAAGAGAAATAAATTTAACTGTGATTGGGATAATAATTATAGGGAAAGAATAGATTTTTAATAACATTGAAAATATTGATCGAATGATCTCATAAAGGAATATAATGGAGTTGTTCCACCAAATATATTGAAATTATGTACTTATATAGTGCCTCATCCACCCAAGTCCAAACTAATACAATTTCTATAGAAATAATTTTATGGAACAATAGTAATTGGTGACCCCGCAATGGAGGTGAAACCATGAATTTGTGGTCTATTGAGTAGTTTGGGCCTTTATCATTCAGACTAACTTCATCCAAACATATCAGGATACACCATTCCAATACTCATGACATGTGATGTTGGGGTAGGGTGGTAAACTATAGATAAGTGGTAGTGGGTTACCTTATTTTGATATTTTATTATATGATCTCTTATATGAAATACTTTGTGAGAGATAGTTGTGGTGAGGCTAGGAATATAGTATACATGTTTAGGTGATAAGTTAGCTTCACTTGTTGTTCACTAGGATTTAGTATACTTTATATTTTTCACAAGATGCTCCATGGAGGATCTTACTAGGTATACATGTTATGCTCACCCCAAATCTATATATAAACTATTTTTCTGGTCCATATGAGCTAGTTGAAATGGATAGAAATTGCTAGATCATGGTATGTTCAGGAGTTATTTAGGATTTCTTAGTCACTACCGAGGAATATATTTTGGTACTTATAGTACCTTTTTTTGTGTTTTTACAGTTGTATGACATTACATGCATACACGTGGTATCTTTTAATTTTGTAATTATTTGGATTTCTATGTTGGTTTTTATCTTATTTATCTTTCCTCATGTTATTTTAGAGGGTAATATCTCTCATCTATTAGTATGATATACCCTTAGTGCTTGTATCCAACTTGTAGCCTATTGTAGGTGGGCTTCATGCGTTATTATCTTCCTTCTCTCATTGCCATCCCAATAGGGGAACCAATGGGGGGAGGGGGCCATGATAGGGTGGTGTCAATGGTCCTAGTTAAGGGATATGATGGAGTTCATAGGTAGGAATCAATGAGTATTGCATGTGTTGGTAGGAAAAAAATTTCATCTATGTTTAGAAATAAATGTATTTAAGGGATACTGACCAAGGCATAGGTATTTAGGGGCCCCTGTGATCTGAATCATAGACCTTTAAGTTTATTGTTCATATTAAATAGAGTAATATTGGTGGTGGGGTAGATACCTATGAAAGGATCATGTATCATTCTTCTTTGCATCTATGTTTGAAATTTGTAGACCTTGGGATTTGGTTAAACATTAAATAATTAAATAAATCTTAAATATTCTATATTCCAGTTTTATGATTCCCTAATAGTTTGTTATTTTGCAGGTATGGATCCAAGTCAATGTATTCATCATGTTCGCACTGAATATGTTTAGTTGGATGTCCCATCAGATCATTATGTTGTAGAGGTTGAGGATAATTAAACTTGTAAAAGAAAACAATGAGAGTTTTAGTGATAAAGTATAAAAATTTATGAGGGATCGATTTCAAAATCAGTGGTAGAGGATTGGTTAGAAAAGATAGAGATATCCTTCAATTCAATTCATGCTCAAAAGGATCACTGGATGTCATTGGTGGTGATAATGTTGGATAGAGAAATGAGGTCGTGGTTGTTATTATTCCTTGGGAATTTTAAGGATTTAGTTATGTCATGGGAGAAGTTTTATACCAATTTTGAGAAAAGTTTCTTTCTTCAACCTCAAATTCGGTTAGTCGCTAGGAGTTTCATACCATTGGATAGGGTTTTTCTAGCATGTGGGAGTTCGAGATATTTTTTAGTACCCTTTTATGTTATCCTTTGGACTCTTTTCATATGAAGAGGCTAGGGTGATTCATTTCATGGAGGCTTTGTATCCAAATATCTAGCACTATGTCACCTTGTTTATACTATCGATGTATCATGAGCTTCAGGAAAGAGCATAGGTCATTAAGAGGATGCTTCCTAGAACTGTATTTTCATGAGAGGTGATTCAAAAAGATTATTTACATAGTGTATCTATGGTCTAGGATATTTTATTTCCTAGATATAATAGCTCTTAGAGAGTTTTTGGTGGGTCACATCAATAATTGTCTAATTTTTATTAGGGTGGCGGCTCTCAGGCCCTTACCAAGGAATCAGACTTGTGTTTTTTATGTGAAGTCCAAGTTCATCAGTGGATATAGTTCCCAATATTTCTCATTAGGGAGCACATGGTAGGTGTTACACTTAAGGTTCACCTTTTAAGATAATTTTACTCAAGATATTAGTATCAGGGTGCTTTAGATTTGGATCAATAAAGAGGATATGTGGTGACCAAAGGAAATCCATAGGATGCTCCTCATTCTCAGAGGATAGATCACAAACATAGAGGTCATCTTTATTAGGGTTAGAGAGTCCATGGATCAAGACACGATATGCTTAATTCTCTATATTTATCAATTTTAGGTAATCCAGATGCCGTATGAGGTACCCTTTACTTGTTTTCTACTTGGGTGCATGCTTTGTTTAACTTAGGAGTTGTGCACTCCTTCATATCACCTTCCCTAGTCCATGATTTGGAAAATGAGGTAGAGAGGCTTCTAGTTCCCTTACAATTGACTATTCTAGTTAGAGGTTGAGATTATTTGTATGAAGTATGTAGTAACTATGAGCTAGTGTTAGGGAATAATCTCTCTTTGGAATACTTCCAATGTTTACAGATAGATCCATACGTCATCATCCTTATAATGGACTAACTATATTAGGTGATGTCTATTGTGGATTTCTTCATGTGAAAGATTGTGTTCTGTGATGCTAATGGAGATATTACAATGTTATTTAGTGATAGAGACCCTCAGATGGATCATAGGTGTCTTTGATCCTTATATTCCTTGATGGTTGAGTGGATGATAAGTTCATCAGGTGTTCATCCAATGATGTTTCCTAGGGTTTTAGAAGAGTACTCTCATGTATTTCTTGAGGATTTTATAGTGTTACCCCCCTCAATGGGAGATTCATTTTAGGATAGATTTATAGTTTGGAACTTCTCCAATATCAGTGTATTTTTATAGGATGATTCCTCCTCAGTTGTGAGAGCTACATGTATATATTGAAGATATTTTTTAGTGAGGTTTTGTTCGGTCGAGAATATCACCTTGTGGTGCACCAGTTCTATTTTCAAAGAAGGCTAATGGATGTCTTTATCTCTACATCAATTATTATTTCTTTAATTTTTTGACAGTGAAGAACCTATAACCTATTCCATGGAGAATTATTTGATCAACTTAAAGGAGATACTTTGTTCTTAATGATTGATCTATGATCATGATATCCTCGTATGTAGGTAAAAGATAATGATATTCTGAAGAACACTTAATGATGTCATTATGGTAATTATGGGTTCCTTTTGATGTTTTCCAATGTGAAAAAACTCCATCCATGTTCATGGGCTTGATGAAATTAGTGTTTAGAGAGTTCTATGGTCAGTTCATGGGGGGTTTTATCAATGTAATACTTGTGTACTCTACATCTAAAGAGGAACATATAGAGAATTTGTATTCCATTTTGGGAGTTCTTCGTCATTATCATCTATTAGGGAATCTTTAGAAGTGTGAGTTATTGGATCATGAAGTCTGCTTCTTGGTTAATGTAATATCCTAATGTGGTGTAGTTGTGGATCCTTCAAATATAGAGGTAGTCATTTATTAGGAAACCCCCAAGAAACTTTCAGAGGTGTGGAGTTTCCTTAGTCTTTCAGTCTATTATAGGAGGTTCATAGATCAATTTTATTAGGTTATGACTCTTATAACCACCTTGAATATATAGGATTAGGTATTCTTGTATATTGATAAGTGTTAGGTTTCTTTCTAATACCTAAAGAATAATTTTTCATGTTCTCTATTTCTTCATTTTCTAGGAGTGGGAGCTCAATTAAAGGTTTTTTTGTGATTCTTTTTATCTTAGTTTGGGTTGTGTTCTAAGGTATCATAGATCAGTTATTTTTTATTAGTATCAATAGTTACATCCTAATGATAATAACTATGCAACCCATGATCTCAAGTTGGTTTTAGTCATGTTTTCCTTGATTTTTTTGTAATTTTACTTCATTAGTGAGTGTTTTTTTGGTTTTTAATGATCAAAATAGTATGAGGTATGTCTTATTCCAGTGTGAACTGAACTTGAAACAACAATGGTGGATGGAATTATTACAATATTATGACTTCAATAATTTTTATACACTAATAAAGGGTAGTGTTTTAGCTATTTCACTGAGTGGGAATTCATATAGTGATGTTGTGCATGAATCTATGAATTCTGAGAGGGTTGTGTAAGATATCCAAAAAATGCATCTAGATATGGGAGAGGTTGGTGGTAGAGGTATCCTTTTTCAAATTAAATTGTAGTTTTATTTAGTGAAATAGGTGGCAGATTCCCATTTAAGGGATTCTAAGGTAGATTTCTAGAGAGATAGAGTTATCTTTATTGATCCCCTAATAGTTAGTCTAAAGATGAAAAACATAGGGTGTTTTTTTCGGGGAGTACTTTCATCCCTTTGGTGATGTATGAGGTGGTTCTTAATGAGTTCCATAGCTTACTCTTATCAATAAATCCCAGCTTGATAAAGATATACCAAGCTCTGATTGGTCAATTTTGGTGTCCTGGGTTAAAGAGTTCAGTAGTAAAGTTTGTGTCTCAATGTTTGGTATGTCATAAGGTGAAGGTCTAGAACCATGCTCAAGGTGGTTTTTTTATATATTTGATGTTCATTAGTGGAAGTGGGGAGACATATTCATCGATATAATCACTATTTTTCCTTGAAACCAGGTATACTTTTATTTTATATGTGCGATAATTTATCAGTTATGAAATCATTACACTGGAAGAAGATCATGTGTTTTTGAAGGTGACTCCTCATATTGGGTAGTGAAGTTTTGGATGTGGGACTAATCTTTCTCCCTAGTCTTTTCGGACTTTTGAGGTTTTAGATTGTGTTAGATTTGTTTCATATTAGATATCACTTTCCCCAAATATGATATGGATACATAATGTATTCCATGTGTTATAACTTATCTGTTATCTTCATGAGGACTCTCACGTCATCGATTGGGAGAGATATTGACATTAATGCTGATGTGACCTTCAAGGAGAAGTCTATAAAAATGATGGATTACCAGGAGAAGTTGTTGTGTGGGCATGTTATTCCTTTTTTTTGTCTTTTGGTGGCATTTTTTCAAGGAGGATAGTAGTTGGGAATGTGATTTGTAGATAATTTCTCAGAATAACAAGATTTTTTATGTATAACAATTATTCTGTATTGATGTTTTGTGGATATTGACCTTTATCTTGCATACGATATGTTTTCCTTTCACATTATTCCCAATTTGTGCTATTTGTATTATTTGATAGTTATCTCCCTTAAAAGTGTGTTTTTATAATGAATCAACCTAGGTTGACCTAACACATCATCTTAGTTGACCATCCACACAACCCAAAGTGCATTCACGATCACCATGTGTGGGCGACAAGCACCATCCATGACCAATTATCACTTGGGAATGGTTTTCTACTGGTAAAATGGTATGTTCCTTACATTAAGTGTAATTTTAACACCAAACATCAGAGTTAATAAAAAATATAAGTATATATCATTAACTAAAATATACATCAAATAATAACCATGTCATTATAGGACATATACATGGTATCTCAAAATAAACCCCAAAACCCAAGAGGAATGGGATAGTGCCAAACAAGTCCCAAACATACAACCCAATGGGTAAAAAATATCATAATGAAGCTATATTATCCAATCCCTTCAAGAACACATCTCCTCCAGAAATCATTGGACAATGGTAATCAAGAAGATCTACCCTGGAACATGGTTCCCTTTCCTTTACTTGTGTCCCTAAAAATGAAATCTATAAATTCCCAAAGTCCCAAGTAGGGTGTGAATCATGAATCCCAATAGAATACCAATATTAATATATTTAATTATTTTAACCATAAAACCCAATAAACTAGTTTGAAATCATTTTCAAAACTAAAAAACTTTGAAAATATACCATTTTCAAAAAGAACCTTTGAAATCCATTTGGTTTTCCATTTCAATGAGACTGGTTTTCCAAAAATAGTTTACAACATGGATCAAATAAATAAACATATCCAAAAAGGCCTAATATTCTCAACATAGCAAAAAAGAAAAACTAAGGGTGAGCATAACATCAAATAAATAACTATATAAATGGTAATGAATGAAAATGGTAATAACATATCATTATATCAAAGTGGAACTAATCAAATGCATAAAGCATGTAAACCAATAACTAATGAGTAATGTGAACCTAGGGATCTAACCATCAAACCAATCATGAGTGAGTAAAAAAGTATGCTATATATCTAAGAAAACAGAAGCTCTCACAATCTTCTCTAGGCCCAACATGTAATCTCACACTATCTTCCTACCTAAAGGCTCTCACGGTCCCTTGGAAACCATATTAGGGTCTTACATATTCCTCCCACTAATGTCTCCCATAGTTCCTCGAATAAACCATAGTGAATCTCACGCGGTCTTCCCTATGAAGGATCACATGGTCCCTCGAACAAACCCCTCATTGATATACCAGTTAACCCATTTACTACTTCATTCTAACATGCTCACAAAAAAGTGTCCATATCAATCATGCTATAATGAAATAAATTTCATTATAAAATAACCCCATTATATTAAAACACCCTTTTTCCAAGGTAAAACCATTTATAAAACCACTTTTTAAATCCTTTCAAATCCATAAAACCCCTTTAATTGGTTTTAATAAACATTTTGTGTGCATAAAAGTCACACCCATTTCAAAATCCCCCATTAAACATTCAAATTTCCAAAAAATTCTATGAAACATGCATAAATAAGGAATAATCATAAAGCATAAATCATTTTAAAGGTAATTTAAATAACACAAACCAAATGAGATGCATTTTTTAAAGGTAATCCATGGAAAACGTCCCTAAATAGAAACACCTACCTTGGATTTGGTCTAAATATCATCAACCTTGATGAAGACCATCCAAACGGGGATAAACCAAGCCTTACACACCTATGTCACAAGAAAAAAAACCAAAACCCCCATCATAAACCATATATTTTTCCAAATCCACTACTATGGTTCCATAACTCCATAAAAATGGAAGAATAAGGCTTAAGGAGGGGAAAGAAAGGAGAAATCAAGGGGAAATTAACTTACTTCTTTCCAAACCACCAAGACACTAAGAATAAATCCACCAAGGAAGGAGGGGTGCTTAACAGCCAGGTAGGATAGGCTGCACATATGGGGAAAGAAAAAATAGTACCCTATCCTTAAGAAATCAATAGTGGAAATGGTAAAAATAACTTTTTGATGATCTAGATTGGGTCACACAGCTTGGCCACATGATTAGGAAAACCATGCACCAACCGTGAAGGTCCCATTGTCCAACCAAAAAATACCACATTTTTTCTCTATAGTGTCAAACAGTTTGATAACTATGCTCAAACTGTATGAAATCAAAATATCAAAAATTAAATCACCCCTCTTATGGTTTCTTCAGGGTTTAGACAAACCATTCACTAACCATGATCCCTGGTATGTCTCCCCAAAAACACCCAATTTTGACCCTCGAAACCAGAAAACTCCAATAAATCACCCAAGGATAAGTAAAACTCAAAATAAAATGTACCAATGACCCAATGAGTATAAAAAACTCCCCAACATTCCACACTCTACCCCCAGAAAGTTCTCAGGATTCTCTAGAAGAAAAAAAGGTGAGGCCATTGATCCCTCACCCAACCTTCTTGCTCTCATGTATCGTAGATATTACCACCAAGATTACATAGAAAATGGACTAATTGGATCGATTTTTCATAGAGTGCCTTGTTCAGAACATCCACAATATGACCAGGTTTCTCCATCATGGTGGAATCAGGATCTAACTCCAATTATTCCCACTCTAACACATGAGATGGTTTTGGATGGTATCTCTTTAGCTGGGAAATGTAGAAGACATAATGGATTATGGCCTATATAGGTAGAATATCCAACCAATATGCTACCTTCCCAAGATTCTGCACAACACTAAATGACCTAAAATTACATGGCACAAACTTTCCATTCTTTCCAAAATGACGGTGACCCATCTGAATTGATACCCAAAGAAAAACTTGATCACCAACCTAAAACTACAACAGACAATGATAATGGTCAACATGAGACTTTTGGTGACACTGAGTTGTCTCTAGATATTTACAGATCATTTGAACTACCTCGGTCATCTCCTAGATAAGGCTCAATTCAACAAGAGAACTCTCTCCCACCTCATCCCATCATGATGGTGTTTGGAATATCTTCTCGTACAATTCCTCAAACAAGGCCATCCTGATCAAGGCCAAATAACTACTATTATATGAAAACTCATACAATGTTTGGTTCCTTTCCCACAAAACACAAAAAACAAAAACACATGCCCAAAACATATCTTGAAGAGTGTAAATAGTCTGCTCAGATTAGCCATCTATCTACGGGTGATATCTGGTGCTCAACTTCAACTAGGTTCCCAAAGATTTATGGAATTCCCTCCAAAAACAAGATGTAAAATGGGAATCCTGTTATGATTCTATATCTTAGGGAACTCCATAAAGACGAACAACATCTTGAAAATAAAGGCGTCTGAGGTCCTCCACCTTCATTTTCTCCCTAATGGGTAGATTATGGGATGATTTTGTCAGATGACCTACAATCAACCATATGGAATATTTCCCACTTAGAGTATGAGGTATCCCAATCATGAAATCCATGTATATATCATCCCAATTATACATTGTAATGGGGAGTGGATGCAATAACTCAGTTGTTCTTTGATGCTCAACTTTGATCCTCTAGAAGTCCATGCACCTAGAAATAAATTTCTCCACAACATGTATCATCCCATACCACCAATATCGGTCCCTTAGGGTATAAAACATATTTTTAACCCTGGTCTTAATGGCCCAACTAGGATGATTTTCCTCATGCATCACATATTACCTCAATCTAAAAGGAACTACCAACTGTAACTGAAAGATAATAGAATCATCAGGATACCAAGACCAATCACTCGAGGTCTCCCCACTTTTTATGGAAATACTAATCTTCTGGAACTCAAGGTTAGATGCCTACTAATTCTTAACCTGGTCAAAGAGAGAGGATGTAACATACACACTGGACAAAAATACCTTCCCTCTATCCTCCTACACATCCATCCTCAGATCAAAAAACAAACACATTAAGTCCCACTCATCCAATGATTCCCAAACTACCTGCACTAGAAGATTCCTTCTCAAAGTGTCAATGGAGACATTTTCCTTCTTGGGTGTATGGGAAATCTCAAAATTAAAAGCATTAATGTATACTACCCAGCATCTCTTCTAGATATTTAGGTCCTTCTAAGATAAAATTTATTTTAGGCACTTATGATCTGAATACACTATAAAATAATCCCCAAAATGGTAATGTCACCATGTCTTCAGTGAACGCATAATAGATTCCAATTCCTAGTCATGGGTGGGATAATTTCTCTAATGTGGGCATAGTTGACGTGATTCATAGGCCACCAAATGGTCATCTAGTTTCATTATACACCTTAAACCCACACCAAAAGCATGACAATACACTGCATAAGCACTCCCAAGATCAGGTATAATCAAAATAGATGCAGATGTTAGATGGGTCTACAATAGCTGGAATACACTCTATAACTTTTCATCCCACTCAAACTTCACTCCCTTCCTTGTCAAATCCATTATGGGAGAAGTTTTCATGGATAATTCCCAAACAAAACTCTTATAATACATGGACAAACCCATAAAATTGCAAATCTTAAACACATTCTTGGGTAAATCCCAAGACAAGACTACTCTAACCTTCTCTAGATCCACTGAAACTCCTACCTGAAATATCGTGTGACCCAAAAACTTCACTTCCTAAATCCAAAACTGGATCTTTTGAAATTTATAGTATATACAATGATCTCTAAAAACAACAAAAATAGCCCCTATATATACCCCATGATCCTCGTTTTTCAAGGAATACACCATGATTTCATCTACAAACACAGCTATAAAGGACTCCAAAAAGTGATGAAATATATGGTTTATTATCTCCATGGAAATAAGTGGGGCATTTGTAATCCAAAATGGTATAAATAAATACTAAAAATGTTCATACTGAATTTTAGAAAGAGGTCTTTAAAACATCCTCTTCCTAGAACTTTAGCTGGAAGTACCCTGACCTTTGGAAATTTTTTAAAAAACAATGGGATTCTTTGACCTAGTCAAATAGATCATTAATTCTAGGAAATGGGTACTTATTATTTACTTTCATCTTGTTAATATTATTATAGTTTATGAAAAGTAGAAGGATAATTTATTTCTTATTTTAAAATATGACTAGCAAAGCCCATGGATACATGATGGGGTGAATAAAACCTTTTCCCTCAAGATCCTCAATCTAAAAAATAAAATCCTTTAGCTCATCTAGATACATCAGATAAGATGGTAGAGAAATAGGGATCATCTGGGGGAGATTATCAATGGTATAATTGATCTCTTTATGGTGCATAAATTATAAGAAATCCTCTGGAAACATGTATGGGTACCAATCCATGACCACTATAAGTTCACCCGAAGAACAATGTTCAACAGCCTCAAGAAACAACATAAACAACTGGCATGATAACAACCCCAACATAGAAGAAACCAGTCCTAAACTTCTAGACCACGGATCCCACTCACCCTGAAAGACGTGAGTTCACCCATCAGGAGTAAGGAAATAGACCCTAAAGTTATAATAGTCACCAAATCCTTAATGTAGATCAAACAATTTATTTTGATAATGAGGTCTAATATGTATAGTTAAAAGTAAGGAAGTCCCAAATGACGCCCACACTAGAAGCCACAACACATCGATCAGGGCCCTTAAAACCTTGCACCTTCCTTCTTCCCAACAAGGATAAAAAATACATAACATGTGACATCAACTCAGCTTGTATACCTAAAGAATCAATCAACTTAAGTGAAATGAAATATTGGGATGTACCTATATTAAATAAAACTAATTAAATAGAATAAGAAATAAACACCATACCTTAAATGATAGTTAGCCTATAATCTGAGTCCTTTAGAATAATATCAACTACATGGAGTCTCTCTAGATCTGAACTTTTCTAAGTATTCTTCTACAAATGAGAATATCCATTACCAAGAGGGTGAGATCCTCTAACTCTGAAAGCCTTGTACTTCACTTTAGATCCCTTCAAGAAATTGAATCCAACACCTCTTTACCATGAAGACAACTGAAAGAGACATTGGATATGCCATGATTTCCTACACCGGTGGCATGTCCACAGAGTCTCAATTCAATTCAGCCTACTATTGTGAGAACCTAGGTTTTTGTACGAGGTAAAAATCTTTTTTTTTCATTGTAAATTCCTTATTATGACCTTATGTGAATGCTTATCTTGATCACGGGTGTTTTGGAGGTGTTTGGGGCTTGTTTGGGGGCCGGAACCAGGTTTTGGGCTGAAAATGGCCTGGCGCATGGTTTGTGCACAGCTTACGCACAATTTAGGTAAACCATGCAAGAGTTCTGAAAAACTTTAGATTTTGGATAGAGAAGTTTCGCATGGTTACCACATAGTTTTTCAAACCATGCAGGGTAACCATGAAAAGTGCCCCTCTTAGGTAGAGAGGTGTGCATGGTAGCCACCCGATTTGGGAAACCGTGCGGGTAAACCCTGCAACCCTATTGTGTGATTTTTTTTAAATTATAAATTAAAATAATATTTTATTTTTAAAACCCTTTTGGGTTTCTTCTCCCATGCATAGAAGGACTTCCGTATAGCTCCTTTGAGGCGCCTAAAGTAGGCTTTGAGCCATACTCTCCATCTGACATCTATTTTGATCACAGATCATCTCTACAGATTTGAAATGGTAAGTCCTTGATTCCTTTTTAGTCATTATTGATTATTCAAAACAACGACTGTGTTGTTTGGATTTAGGATCATATGTCCTAATATTCTATTTTTCGTCTATTCTTCAGTTTTCATCCAAACTAGGACGAATCAAGACACAATACTGGATGAATTGTCAACTACCTAAGTGAGGTATGTGGTCTATACATTATTTGGGATTTTATTGGTGTTTTTCAGGTGTTCATCCGAAATTCTATTCATCATACTTTTTGGTGAGGTCTCATTTTTTAGAAAGTCACTTTTAGTTGTTGTAGTTGGACCTAGTGAGGTTGACCATAGGTTCTTTTTAGGTGCGTTGGCATCCCTTTCTCATTTAAAGGTCACCCATGGGGTGTTTATTTTGGTTTTAGCTTGTTTATGCCTATTTAAACCACCCAAAGGGTGTGTTCTTGTGCTTTCCTAGTTAGAGGAAGCCCTTATATAACTTTATAGCTTGAGTATCTAGTTTATGATATGTAATGCCTCCTTTTATATTGAATATCATGTTATGACTTTTATATTTTGATAAATTGACTTAGATGAAATGTGTTTATATGGGTGGTTATACCTATATGTAAATGACTAATGTCATTTTAAATGAATTATATTGGAGGGTAGGCCCATGTGATTTCGATAAATGGTTTGCATGAGTGGGTATACTCATAGATTGTGCTCATAGATGTGAGTGGGTATACTCACATGTTAATGATTATTTATTTTGAATTCTTGAATTCTTGAATGAATGGTTTCATAGATGTCATGGACTACTCTCCATGGATCTGGAATACGGTAGTGGATGCCTTGGGTTGACTCTTCCCCTTGGGTCTTGATTCCGTGGTATACCTTAGGCCGTGATATCCCGTAGGATCCGGATTTCTTGTGCTCATGTAGGACTTTCTATTGCCATGATCCTAGGACCCCAACCAATTCCTAACTGAGTTTACACTAGGGATGACCATGGGACTCAATGGGATGCCTTGGACATGCTCCTTGGATTCAGACCTTCGTGGTCTAGATATTTATTACTTGGATTCCTTGGTCTGCTGACACCTTGGATCTGGCCGGTGAGGTCTGCTACTTCATTATACGGTGTGGTCGTGGGATGCTACTTCACTATACATCATAGACGTGGATCACTTGACTTCACTATACTTAATGGTTGTGGATTTCTTGATACAGATGGATGTATGACATGGTCGCATGACTTGCTTGTTTATTTGGTTATAGATGCATTATTAGGAGTTGACTCTCTTTTGCAGGTATCCTTGAGGTTTTTTTAGGTTTACATTATAGTAAACTTATGTCATGGGCATATTCACTTACTAGTTTTCAGTTTCTATCACTTTTGTAGAATTACTATTAGAACTGTATAGACTTTTGTGGTTTCCTACTGGGATTTGTATCTCACACACTATTTGGGACTCCTTGGGGACCCAAACAGATTATATGGTTGCAGGTGATGATAGGGGAAAACTCCCTAGTATAGGTTGTTGATTGTGGCTTTGGAGTAGGGGAGTATATGACCAAGTTGAGGCTTGTGATGCTGGGATACCTTTTTGGTCTTTTGTTCTTTTTGGGACACTTGTATTTTATTTCCATGTACTATTCTTAATGATTTATAGATACTTGTATCACCTTCATCATTTTTGTATATGAGACACTTTTGGTTATTATTATGTATTCATGTCTGCTTGTCTTACTTTTAGTTGTATGTTGTTTATTTCGCTTGTGCTAGTGTATATATTTGACTTCCGCTATGATACTCTGGTAATGAGGGAATAGTCTCTCCACTAACTCACCTAGTCCATTACTACTAGTCGATAGCCTATAGCATTTGGGGAGATATGCTTGAGGCCTTATGACCAACCGGGCCCGGAGCACCATTTCGGGTGGCATCCGGGTCTGGGACATTATAACTGTGTCCTCCCTTCCCATACATATAGAAGCCAACTGATCAATTTCCTATAGGATCCATATAATCTGATCTCATAGACTGCTAGACACTCCTACCACTACCTCTATGAGACTCATTATAATTCTGCTCCTATCATGAAGATGAAGTCTATATCCCACCCACTGAAGGAACACCATTGAGACCTCTATTTCCAGTAAAATGTTCATCTGTCATCACTTCCTTTTAAACCAACTGTGAATATTTTGGTAGACACATAATAATGAACAGAGATCGGATCTCTAACCTCAATCCCATTTCAAAACATTTATCCATGAGATAATCATTCATGAGGAGATTTGGAGATACATGGACCAACTTAGTAATCAAGAAATAAACTCCAAAACTAATTGATCGCCCTAATCCAACTTCAGAGACTCATAGACCTTCACCTCTATCAAGGTATCCAAGTAGAACTACTAATTAAATGACACTTTTAAAGTGCTCCATGTGAGATCCTTATGCTTTCCCAAAAGTACTATTGACTCCCATCACTTCCTATGTGGACCTCTTAGCACGTGCATGGAAAATCCTACTTTAGAGGTCTTAATGGTCCTCAAAAACTTAAAGATCCTATCAATACAATCCAACCAATCCTTGGGATCATTGTTTCCACTGTATCCAAGAAACACTTGTGCATTATTCCTCAAAAAATCTTGATCATCATCCATAGTATGTTCCAAATCATGACCACCCACCTGATCTAAGTTTTGGATTTTAGAAATCAAAAACTACACCAAATCTGAATTAATAGGAGGGTTCCCATGTTGGGCACTCTCCTCCACACCCTCTCTATACCTAAATGAGGTCCATCAATGAGGAATTTTCTATAGGACCCAAAAAACAAGCTTCATCAAGCACAATTCAACATCAAACAACAACAAATGTTCAAATAGAAAAACCCCCATCATGGGAATCACTAAAAACTTCAACAAGAAGGAGAAAAAACAACATAAAAATATCCCATAACTGGGCTCAAAACATAACCAAAATCCTCAAACACCCATGGAAAATATATGTTAAACGTGAAGAAGATATGGATAAGCACTCTCCCATTCCTACCTATCGAGTCCCAATAGTCTTAACCCCAACCTTCCACTAAATCCCAACTAAAAAAACATACTCTGATACCATTTTGTAATGAACTAACCCAAGCTAACCTAACACATCATCCAAGCTGGCCCGACACATGCCCCGAATCATTTTCCTGATCTCCATAGGTTGGTGACAAGCACCAGGAATAAACAATTTCCAATTAAGTATGGTTTCAACACTAATAAATGGGTATAACATATCCATTAAATGGGAAGGTCACACTAGACATCTGATTCAACAACAAAAGATAAGAATACACCATAAACCAAAACAAAATCAAAGAAAAAGCATGTCATAATATGGCATATACATGGTACCTCAAAATAAACCCCAAAACCCAAGGGAAAGGGGATAGTTCCAAAAAAAATCCAAAACATACAACCCAATGGGTATAAAATTTTATAATAACTCCAAATGAGATGATCCTGGTGTGTCTATGTGTCCTCCACAAAACACTAGATGATGGTAATCAAGAATATTCACCTTGGAAAATGGTTACCTTACATTTACATGTGTCCTACAAAATGAAATCTAAAAAATACTAAAGTCCCCAGTAATTTTTGATTTACTAATCCTACTAGGATACCACTATGAATATATTTAAGTCTTTTACTAATGAAAACCAATAAACAAGTTTTAAAAATCTTCAAAACTAAACCGCTTTAAAAAACATACCATTTTCAAGAGAACCATTGAAATCTATTTTGTCTTCCATTTAAAATGAGATTGGTTTTCCAATGTAATTTAAAACATGGCTCAAATAAATAAACCTAACCAATTATTTCTAATATTCTTGACATGACAAACAAGAAAAACCAAGGGTGATCATAACATCAATATCAATAACCATATAAATTGGAATAAAATAAAATGGTCTTAACATCTCATCTCATAAAGATGAAGCTAATAAAATGAAAAAATGATATAATCCAATCATGAATGAGTAATGTTCACCAAGGTATCTAACCATCTGTATAATAATGAGTGAGTAAATAGTCATTCTTGCTAGTTAAGAAAATGGAAGCTCTCACATTCTTCCCTGGGCCCAACATGGAAGCTCACACTATCTTAATACCCAAAGGATCTCATGATCCCATAGAAACCAAGTTGGAGGCTCACATAGTCCTCTCTATAATGACTTACATATCCCCTTGGATAAACCATAATGAATCTTGAATGTTCATCCCTATCAAGGATCACGAAATCCCTAGAAAAAAAAACCATAACTCGCATCTTAGTTAACCCGTGTGCTACTCCATGCCAACACGCTCACAAACACTTTTCCATATCAATCAAGATATAATATAATCCCTTTATAAAAACCCATTTTATCAAAACAAACCTTTCCAAGGTAAAAACATTTCTAAAACAACTTTTTAAATCCTTTGAGATACATAAAACCCCATTGAGACATTTTAATAAACACTTGGTGTGCAATGTCACGACCCTACCCACCAAGGCCCACCTGGAAGATGGAAGGTTGAGTTGAAACCACCCCAAGACCACTTACATAGTCTAGTGGATAACCAAAAGTGTCGATAAGTCATATCTAAAATGGGGGGCCTTTTTCTAATATACCTGTACACACACACACACATATCAAAGACCATAAAATAATTAAATATAAAACAACTTATAACAATGAATGTATAAATCTATAATACCATAATTAGATTAAAACATAAATTATTGAAAAATATTAAATAGGTGAAAATACAAGCCCACCCTAACATGATCAGAAGGAGGGGACTTCATTCAAATGAAAAATGGGTATTCTCCTTAGTTAATCTATCCTAAAATATATTCCACCTTATCCTAGTCCTCCAAGGACACCACAAAAAAAGGTATGTCATCTGTAAAAGACATGGCATGTGTGGGAAGATCCCATACAGGGGTGAGTATAAAAATACCCAGTAGGAAACCCAAAAAACACAAAACATAAAGCATCAAGAGTACTAATATTATCAAATAAAAGTATGTTAAACAATATATGAGACAAAATTATAATCAAGAATATCCTAGATATACTCATAATATAATTTGAGTCATAAATGGTCTCAACCTATGCCATCCATAGATCTATTATAAGGTTTCAAGGTAATGCTTGTCTGGGAGAAACTACTCCCCAAGATATACCACCATTGATGACACTCATCCTAAAGTTCATTATTGTCATGGAGGAACAACTCATTGATCTATACTTCAACTAAAAACCCTCACTCTATAGGTCACACTTGTTAGGTCTAGCCAAGAAGAAGAATATAGAAAACTGAGAGGGTTCATCAGATATACACACTCCATTGGACTAATACTCCATCAGAAAAATTGAATCTAGATATACAAAAAGGGGTTAAATTCCCATAGATAACTAAGGGAAACCTGAACCTACTGGAAACATTATCTTAGATAGGGGATCAATGACCGTGTGAGTGTTAGTCATGCCAATTCCACAAACCCTACCTTAGGAAACTATAAAGGAAATAAGGATCACTATGAGACTCCTGGAAGGATAAATGCTCTAAGCTACTAAGGGGTATGAGGTCTGATGGTTGCGACCATATTATGTTCTATTCCCCATAGAATAGGACTTAGATGACTCACTCCAGGATAAGGGAACTCTCCCACACTAAACTGAACATCAGGAAAGTGCATAGGGGTCACCCTCCAATGATGAGGATGTGATTTTTCACCGAACCCCCATAGGAATATACCAATAGAACACACTCAACTAATACTAGACCAATGAATCTCATAGAATCTAACAACAAAGCTGAACTAAAGAAAAATATGACTCCAAATTGTCCTTAAAGGATTACATGTTGTCTCCCTATGAGTACACAGTGTGTCTCACCAATCCTAGTAATACCTATGTATCATGCTTATATGGCATGTACTTTCAAAAATAAAGGTTTTTCCAAGTGGTACATTGTGTGTATATGTCGTTCTAGAACTCAATGTTTCATTCTTCTCACGCCCATATACTTTTCCATGTCTGAGTACACAGTTTTTCCCGTGTACTCCAGCCTACCCATGTACTTCCCAAGTGCACAGTGTGTGGGGAAACATTTCCCCCTAAGCATGTACCCCATATACAGGTTGATTCATCCAACACATGTTACATGACATGTGAATCAACACACATGGTGTATAACACTACATGGAATCCTGGGTGTGTACCCCTTGTACACGTCGAGCTGGTCAACTAAGGCTCATATGACATGTGACACATGTTACATGGCATATTACACGTGTCACACAGCATGTGATACTTATACCTACATGGAAACCTTAGAGGTGTAGAGAGGGGAATACATAGAATGTGTTCATAGGACTAACCATCATGTATTTGATAATTGGATATAAATCCTAGTTTGTTCATACATTTTCCCTGAACCATCTACAACCATTTATTTCATTGAAAAATAGTATTGTATTTCTTGGATTTGAGGTTGAATGAAACTTATCCCCATAATTTTCCATATTTTGGTTGTATATGTTTCATGGGAAACAACCACCTTTATGGATAATTGATATCACACATCAAAAAAATTCAAAATCCCAATCTATCCATGTATTTACTTCCATCATCATGTACCAAAACTGTGATGTTATATCTCCATCCCAAACCCATGGTAGTGATCTGTTGCACCAAAGACCAAATGCACAACAATTTATCACTGGGTATTCCTAGAATTGTAAGCTAAATGAAAATTACAATAATAATGGCATATATAATGAGGAGATAAAAATGCAAAAAACAAAAACCTTAATAATAGACATTATTCAATGTTCATGTTGACCTTGATTCATTATCCTAGGGAGATGAAAAAATAGAATGAAATAAACTGAAGTAATATTATTTATAATACCATAGGAAGATAAAGTAATTACCTAAATCAAATGATCAATATGTGAATTAATTTTTTTGGTAATTAATTGTGTTTCATTAGGGGTAAATACAAACGGCATAAATCCATACAAAAGAATCCCAACCTCATGTTTTGATCAGTCTTTAAAGAAGAAAAGACCTTCATTTTCATCATTGGTGATATCCACGAACTCTGATGGTTCCATGATCCTTGATCTTGATCTGATTTGACGTTGTTCGCCAACGATCCTCCAAAGGATCCTCTCTAACATCTCCTCTCAATCCTTATGTTATATAGTAAACCTTATGGATTTAGGAAAATTATTTTTGAAATAGAGGATTCTAGTTCACTGCATCAAAATAAATAAATTAGTTAATTAAATTATTTTATTTTTTTATTTGCGCCCATGATATCACTTTAACAAAATACCCAACGTCAATAATGATTATGTCATGCCTAGGGAAAACCCCATGTTCTAAAATCAATAGTGGTCTAAGATATTTGATATGTGTCTCTATTTGGATGCTATTCCACTTTTTTAGTAAAACTACACATGTGTGATATTAATATATTTAATATTATTAAAATGTCAATTCTAGGCTCACCAAGCCTCAAAATATCACACTGTCTTGGTAATGGGATCTGAAAATATTCCTATAAATAGTCTAATGTCTTAAACTATGAAAAAAAATAAACATTAAATATTCCCCTCTTCAAGGATTATTATCCCTGAAGGTAAAAAATAAACACAAATGTATTGATATTGAGATCTCAACTGGGTCTCCCACTCCCATAGTCCCCCATGAAATGTTCTTGTGCTATTAACAAACATGAACCTAAGGAAAAAACTTTTCCATGAAAGGTATTTCTCTTAATGGTCCTCAATGCCACCATATCCTTAAAAAATGAAACTCCACTCTAACATCCCATCTTACCTAGGTCGATATCATGCTACGAGTCATGAACATACCACCTCAGTTGTGACATATGGAGAACACCAAGAAACCAAAAGTATTATGATTACTATGTTAAGTGGTACGCCACCTCTCTAAACCAACATAAGTAGGAAAAAAATGGCCTAAGAACCTTGGAGATAGCCTACCACCCTGGATAAAACTACACAAATATCAAACACTGAAGGACTTCATCACTGGTCTATAAAGAACTCGTGATGTTTATGGGCAGTCCTCATCCTCCCTTGGATGAACTGAACCCTCTCAACCATCACTATCACTAAAACTAGGGCCTAATCATGGTCACCCACTGGATCATATTAGTATAACAGTGACCTATAAGTTCCTTCATACATGGCCTCAAAAAGGTGTTACACCGGTGGTGGAGTGGTGGTCATTATGATATGAAAACTTCATCGATGGTAGATGATCCAACCAACTATGGGTCAAAACCTACATATGAACCTAAATAATTTTTACTAGAACCCAAAAAATTACACTTTACCTAGATAGATTATTAGAGTAAAACACTATTCTCAATTGTAACTGGGTCCCCCAAAGACATGATTCATCCTCTCTCTAATCATTCCATAAGGTAAGCATCATTGTCTGCAATGATCGTTAAGGAAATTCCATGAATTAGGACAAACTTATACGTTCTTATGTGTCCCAACTATCCAAAAATATCTATTGTTCATCACCCTTAGACAGGTGAGAAATTAATAGATTATATTGAAAACTTGATGCAACTCTCTTGGATTCCCAACTAATGATAAGTGATCCTGGTACATCCTCACCTCCAATAGATGTACTGCTAAGGGAAAAAAACTTCCTTATCACCAACTTCAGCAGGGTGACTGTTGTTACTGTCTATCCTTGAACAAGGATAAATATCTTCCCACCATTTTAAAATCCAACAGGAATATATTCATTGAATATCTGCTCATACAACATCTCACAATCGATATACCTAAGTTTCACCTTCCTGGCTCTCTAAATAAGTGTAGGGGTAATGACTATCTATTGTAGGTAAACCACACCATCCCCAGGTTTCTCACATTCTCTCACTTATACACCAAACACACATGTATTTAATTCTAGAATACTATAAAAAAGGATCCATAAAGGTTTAAGGATATGGTATAGAAGTATTACAACTATATTAAGGAATAAAACACACCAAAGTGTGTCACTATAACCTCAAAACATACAGATTAGATTTGGAAATCCACTTATAGTATAGCCTTCTACAAAAATAGATTTTTTCATAACCTGTATCAAGGTAAAACTTTGAGAAATACTTTTCCACACACCACTGGTTGAAGAACTCAATGATTCTTAGGAGTGGATACTCTTCCTCACATCACCTAGTTCAAGTGACACTAATTCACACCCAACCTCAAGCACTCATTCACCTATTATGAGAACAACCCTAGGATACCCAAGTAAAAACATTGGGTCTTACAAAACCACTTTCTATTCAAACTCCAGACTATGACATCATCTTATGAAGCTCAACTGATTCCATATGATATGATGTTGAAAAAATCAGGGGTGATCCTTAGTTCCAGTCCTTGCAGAATCCTAACACTCATTGAAGAGATAAACCTGGAATGTATCTACGAAAGACGCCATCATCCTCCACCACCATTAGAGGAAAATAGAATCTTATAGCATCCACTTCTCCAAATTTATTACTAGTTAGATGATAAAAATTCATTGATAACCTTCTTTATATGAGAACATTCTGTTCTACCTGGGATCACTTCCTATCAAAGGATAAAAACTCTATCCCAGTAAACTGGAAGCACTGCTACACTCACTGATAGCCACCATCTAAGAATAAGGGGTAGGAAACTATTACATCATAAGGAAAAAATTATAGGGTCTCACTTCCGCTATGAAGAGATTACACATGATTATCTATATCTCTCTCTATCCTCCTAGAGTCTAATCATGTTGATGGTAGAAGCATGTGATCACTGATCCTTTCTGAAAGAGCCTCCAATATATGGTTTGAGGAAAAATGATCCACTGGTATCACTCAGTATTGAGGAGGGGATATGATCAGGATAAGTAGATCATGAATTCTTATGAATACTAAAGTTATGGCATTGAAGACACATGTCGAACCTTCAACCACACTCAAAGCCTCTGCGAGTTCCTACTACTTGGAACTCATCCTTTCCCTTTCCCACCTATTTAATAAAACCCATGCTTTTTATGATCCCTTAAAACATTAAAAGGACCTAAAACATAGAATACAAAGAGAATCATCCACTACACCTTGACATTATTTTCTTTGGGTGGCATTAAATCACTCACATAGATTTGGATCGCGTATCAAGAACGCATATTAGTGGGGGAATTTTTCCTCTTCCTTGATATTCTGAAGCTGTTTAAAACATTACCAACATAGGGATTTATTGATACCCCATGTCACCCTAAAAAAATAATCAAACAAAGAAACAAAAAGTGTGGATCATAAATATGTCTAACATCACTACAAAAAAGTATAAGGAACACATATCATACATCGAAACACTCCTAGATCCTTTAGGTGTAAAACCTCTAGCGCATGCGGTTGTCCAAGATTCAGACCACTAACTTCTAGGTCCTTGATTGGTCCACCTAGGGGTAAAAAGGTGGCATCAAAACAATGTTCCAACCACATCCTACTACTCCCCCGTCTCCTCCATCATGTTTGTTTCCCCAAGGACCTTATGGATCCAATATCTACCACTACCTAATTGGTTCATCAACCACCTCTCTAACTGTAGCAAAATAGGTAGGACAATCCCACACTAGATGTCTGTAAGATATGACCTTTTCTAGAGATGACTAGGGCCTGATTTTAGGTACTTTTTTCATTTTTTTAATACTATTTGTTTGAAATTTTCTTTGTGGCTTGTTTGGGTGAAAATTTGAGAAAAATGGAAGAAAGAGGGTAGCACATGTTTTGCACATGGTTAGGGAAATCTGTGTTCTCCATCCCAACAAACAACACAACCCTTGATAGAGGGGAATTCCATGGTTGGTGCATGGTTTTACATGTTGTTCACCATTTTAGGAGTAACCATGCACCCCTATTGAAGAGGAACATGATTTAGGTTCAGTTTTAGGGAAAACCATTCACCCATTCCAAGAAAACTGTGCATGAAAATTTACTTCACCCAAAAAATATATTTTAAATAACCCAACCCAAAAAAAATCAACCTTTCCATCCCTAAATCAAAAAAAACTCATATTATCATGATTTTACAACTTCCCAGATGGATTCCAAGCCTTCAAGACCTATGTTATTTGCAATTTGATACCCAAATCGAAGATATGCACCTCTCATGGTAAGAGAATCCTATCCTTCTTTGTTTCCCATTCATCTTCCATTCATCTCCCATCCTAAAAAGGGTTGTTATTCCTATTTTAATTAGATATATATCTGGGATTATAGATCAATATCTATAATTAAATGATCATAACTTGTTTGGTTTTGATTTAGGGTGTTTTATTCAGATCTCATTCTATGTTGTTATGCTACTCAATTTTTGGGGATTTATGTTGGGTGATCATTCATCAACAAATTGTGGTAGGTGGTCTATAATTAAAATCCCAAAGTCTTGATTACAATTATGTATATTTAATTGTGGAATCTCTTTTATATGTTTAGCAATTGAGTTTTTGATTGAGTTAATTGATTTGGTAAATTACTTAATTGAGGAAAAATGTGAAATTGGGGTTATTGTAATTGTAGATTATGAATAATTAATTATTGAATTAATTATAATGAAATTGGAGTTGTTTAATTGAATAATTAACTGTTGAAGTAATTATTTGATATTGAGATTGTAAATTTTAAAAATTAATTGAAGAATTAATTAGCGATATTGAATTGATTATGTTTGAAAATTTAATTGATGAATTAATTAGGGATATTTAATTGATTGAGTTGGAGCAATTAATTGATTAATTAATTGGGGATATTGAATTGATTCTGTTCAAACAATTAATTGATGAATTAATTTTGGATATTTAATTGATTGAGTTGGAGAAAATAATTAATGAATTAATTGGGGATATTTAATTTATTGAGTTGGAGAAATTAATTGATGAATTAATTGGGGATATTGAATTGATTCAGTTGGATCAATTAATTGATGAATTAATTTGGGATATTGAATTGATTGAGTTGGAACAATTAATTGATAAATTAATTGGAGGATATTAAATTATTGAGTTGGAAAAATTAGTTGCTAAATTAATTGGGAACATTGAATTGTTAAGTTGAAATAATTAATTAATGAATTAATTATGAGGATTTTGGGATATAATGATATTAATTAATTATGGAATTAATTAATTGAATTGTTGGATTAATTAAATGGTGAATTAATTAATGGAATGGAATGAGATTAATTAATTGTGGAATTAATTAATGGAAACAGTGGATTAATTAATTAGTGAATTAATTAATGGAATTGAATGAGATTGATTAATTAAGGGAATTGATAGATTAATTAATAAGTGAATTAATTTTAGAAATTGAATTTAATTAATTAATAATTGAATTAATTAACAAAATTGAAGTGAACAATCACTTGGTGAATTAATTGAAGGCATTGAATATGACTAATTAATTATTTAATTAATTAATGGAATTCATTATGATTAAATAATTGGTGAATTAATTAATAGATGTAAGACTATAAAATTGTGGAAAAGGATTAATTAATTGTTGAATTGGTTAATGAAATTTTGTGGTTATGAAAATAATTTAATTATATTAATTCATTGGTGAATTAATTAATTGAATGTTGAAATTATGAAATTGTTGAAAATGAATAATTAATTAGTGAATTAATTAATGGAATATTTTGGTTATGCAAATAATATAATCGGATTAATTAATTAGTTAATTAATTAATGGAACTTTGAGATTATGAAATTGTTGAATTGGATTAATTAATTGTTGAATTTATTAATGGAATATTGGGAATAATTAATTGTTTAATTAATTGTTGAGATATTTTGATTGTGAAAATAGGATAATTAATTGTTAAATTAATTATTTTGATAAAGTTATTTTGGATTTAGGAATAATTTATTTCTTAATTAATTATTGGGATTTTGATATGATTGTATAGGATTAATTGTAATGACCCAAACTTTTTAATATTACTTGTTTACTGAATTTGTTTGTTATTTTATTTTATACTCAAAAAAACTATATCCATTAATTAATGAAGTGAGTGTAATTAAAATGATACCGTTGGGTTTCGACTGTTATATGACCATTGGTCAATATGACTGTTGGAAACTATACTCTTAATGTTATGATTATTTTTTATAAATACCAATGGTCATGGTAAATTAATACAGAAAGAAGAGTCGATGACCTCATCCAGTAGACTCGGGCCTTATGAACCCCATCTGTCAGAGCTTGGGAATGAGGTACCATCATTGGGATTGCTCTGGACCAAGCCCAATCTGAGCTTCAACATATTAAGATTGAACGTAATCACCTTCGAGAGAAGTTCAAGCTGATAGAAATAACCACTCGAGCAATGTTGTCTGAGCTACCTGAAGATTTTTTCATCATTGCACACCTTACTCTTAGGTAATATGCAGGTGTTATAAGGGGATATGTATTGAGGCCTTAGTTACATTTTATAAACCCTTGGTATAAATAAATTTTTTATTTCATCATTCCTATTTTAGGAATAGCTTTTCTTAATAAAGTATATGTTTAATTAAGAAAAATTTGATAAATTGATTTTAGAAGTAAAAATTGTACTTTTTTAGATACTTTTCATATATAGAGAATTATTATGGTAAAATAAAAATCATTTTTTTAATTTCAAATGTCTAAATTAACCTAGGCTTAATTTTTAGTAGTTTTCTAAGAAAATTCAATTTGATGAATAGTATTTTATGAATAGTGTTTTTTTATGAATATTTTTATTGAATGGTGTTTTTTTATGAATAGTAAAATAATATTTCATTATTAAATAACTTTTTCTATGAAATTATTTTCAAAAATATGACATACGTGTGTCTAATCAAGGTGAAAAATATGGTTCAATAAGATTAAAATAAATTTTTGGTGAATAGTAAATCAATCCTTTGGAATAGTAACTTTTCCCTTATAAATGGTAATTTTATCAATGGAATAGTAACCTCACTTAAGAAAGTATAAATATAATTTAGCCATATTGATTGGTAATGTGATATAATATCATAAGTAAATAACTCTGAGAAATTATTAGTTAAGTATTAGTATTTATTTTGGGTAAATAGTGTTTTACAAAAAAATATAATATCTCATAATTAGAAAATTATTTTTATAAAATGGAGCTCACTTTTAGATTCTAAACGTCAAAAATTGTTTAGGGTGAATTTTTTGGATTTTTCTAAAACAATTCAATTTTTAGTGAATAATAAAAATACAGTTTTGAGTTTTTGGTAAGTTTAATGAAATCATTAATGATTTAATCATGATGTAATAATTATGTTCCACTTATGAGGAACAAAATATGTTATGATATATACCAAGTGTCCAATACCATGGGAAATCTCATGGTTTTACAAATACCACTAATGATGTGTCCCTTGCAAATTAATAAAATATTCCCTTATTTTTACTATAAATACCAAAAAAATCCTTAATTACTTTCATTCCAAATTTCTCTTCAACGGATTTATGGTATTTTACCTCATAAGGAGTCCTCCCAAGGTACCCTCAAGCCCCCCAATGTCCCAACCTTTGAGTTTTTGAAGTTACTCTTCAAGGTAAGGGAACCTTTCACCCTCTTTTTTAGTCAACACTTCTTTTATGTTATGAATTTGAATTTCCATTTTCATATGTTGGGATATAATATTATATATATCTATTACTTTTATTTTTATTTCTATATAATTATATTCCCTTTTTATCTCATCAATTCATTTTGTTAATTTTTAAGTGACGTCACTAGGCTGCAGAATTTTAGTAAAAGAAATCACATCTTCTCTTCTCTTTCAAGTTTTCTTTTCATGTGGTATGTCATTAAAATATCCATACCATGATCTTATTTCTATTTTATTCTATCCCTATACTATATTATTAGTTTTTTATGAGTGGTTTATTCTTTTACCCTCTCTTTTTAATGTTTTATAAATCCATGTTATATAGTCGTTATGCTGTAGAATTTTCATCTCAAAATCTCTCTTTTTTATCAAGAAATTATCTTATTTTATTTATGTGAATACCCAAACCTTTTTAATTTATAGGGGTGTTCATAAAGACATAAAAATTATATATTTTATTCTTTAATTGACATACATAAAACCACCATTCCCTTTCTATGGGTTATAAATTACATAATGATCTTGTTTTTAAAGCACATTTTTTAAAACATCGCGATTTTGATATGAAACCCATTTCTTTTATTCTATTTGGTTTATTTATGAAATTTTTGATTATGATCTTTATTGATCACATGAAAATAAATACATATTAATTTTGTTCATTTATATCAATCCAATGCATTGGGTAAATAATTAATCTCTAGATATGATAAGTTTTACAATACCTTGGTGAATAACCTTTGTAATATTTATGAAACCTTGATGATGGACCTTGGTGATATACTTATGAATGTGTAAATTAAATGTGGTAGCCATATTTTCAAGTTATGTTTCAAGTTATTATTATTATATTCCTCTTTATCCCCATTTTCTTATTGTTATCACTCAAGTTCACATGTAAACTCTTTCACTTATTTTCCTTACTGGGCCTTCTGCTCACCCTTTATTTTGATGTATGTCTCCAGGTTATGAGATATAGTAATTATACCTAGGATAAAACTATAAATATTATTTTCAAGGATATTAAAATATTTTTTTTGTTTTTATGTATTATTTACCTTATTTTCAATACACTATACTTTAAATATCCTCTGTTTTTGAAATGAAATGAAAAGTTCTGTAATAAAAACGCGGGATACCATAGTTGGTATTAAAGGATATTTTAGTTTTTTATGGAAATTAGGATATAAAAACTTTAGGAAGAACCCTATAAAAAAATTTAAATATAGGAAAACTTCCTGGTATTTTGGTGAAATATTAAGTATGTGGTTTTTGAACAAATCAGTCCATGTCTGGATATGAACAAGTGGAGGTCGCTCTTCTACAGATTAACCAAGGAGTGAAAACTCCAAAAAAAAGTTTCAATATTGACCCAAGGTATCCTGGTACATGATAACAGGCCTTGAAGCACTCCTATTTTGATATTCATGGGGGATATTTTTGGTTAATCACAAGATTTTTATGAATCATTATGAAGGATTTATAGAGAAATGTAATTGTTTAAGCATTAAGTTTTAAGACATAAAAATATTTTATAGATAAAAGATTCCTAAATGAGAAAAGTTTCTTACTAAGGTTTTATTATTTTAGAAAATGGCAGGAAATAGTAGGAACCCTACAAATGGTGACCACAATGAACCATGCACTAACAGCCCTCCAATGGATTCCATAATGGAAACTTTCATGAGAATGATGAACCATCTGACTCAAGTTATGGTAAATAACTTGAATCAAGTTGAGAGACCAATTTCACCATAAATGGAAAAACATTCTGTTGAGTTCCTTATGCTTAAATGACCACCAACCTTTAGTGGATATACCAACCCATTTATTTTTGAATAGTGGATCAGCTCTATCGATAAGATCTTTTTTGTGATCTATTGTTCAAAATAAGAGAAGGTCACCCTACCTGTTTACTACTTAGAGGGGGAAGTTGATCAGTGGTGGGAACTGATTAAAAACACATGACCAAGAGTGGAGGTTGAATTTATGGAGTGGGAAGAGTTTATAGGTATCTTCTTCAATAAGTATTTCCCACATTTGATAAGAATAAAAATGGAGAAGGATTTTTTCGAGCTGTAGGAGAATGAGAACGAATCTGTTGGAAGCTATGAGATGAAGTTCACAAGACTTTCCTATTACACCTCAAGATTTTTCATGGATCCTAATAGTAAGTTTTATATATTCTTTGTTGGACTAAGACCTTATCTATGTAATAATATAGCCAACTGAGACTATGATATCTATGAGGAGATTGTATAGAGTGTGATGAAAGTTGAACTGGAGTTCGGTAAGACGTAGTGGTCACATAAATCCAATGAAAATAAGAGATCAATGGAGCCATGTTTAGGGAGGGTCTTTGATCATGGAAGAGGATAAAATCAAGTGAAACATCCCATGTGCAATAAGTGTGGGAAGAATCATTTAGGGAACTGCCTGTTCAGGAGAAAGAAGTGCTACAAATGTGGAAGATATGGCCATATCGTGCGAATTGTCATAGTGAGGTGAAGCCTCAACTTCCAAACACTAATGAAAAGGGGAAGATGGGGTATGCCCTACCTGAAGTATAATTATATAAGTGTGGAAAACATGGTCACTTTTCCAATCACTATCCAAATCTGAGGGCAGTAGAGGGGAATCACTATCAGCATCAGAAAAGGCCAAGGGAACAAGATTGTGCTTTTTATATCATCACAGCTGAGGTTGAAGCTCCAAATGATGTGGTGGTAGGTACTCTTTTTGTTCTCTCAAAGCTACCAAATAATTTGTTTTATTATGGTTCTATTCATTTTTTTATTTTCTCTAAGATTGAAAGGAATTTAGAATCAACCCCTAAATTGCTAAAATTAAAGTTATCATTCAAGACTCCTAGTGGGATTTTCCAAGCATCATCAGTGTTTAGAAACTCTAGTATTTACTTTATTGAGCAAAATCTTATCACAAATCTAGTAGTCATTTCCATTTTGGAATTTGACATTATACTAGGGATAGACTAGTTCTCAAAGTATAATGCTAAGATCAAATGCAGAAGTAATAAAATCTCAGTAGTCTTGAATGGAAAGCCTAAAGTTATCTTCCAAGGAGATATATCTCAACCTGATCTTTATCTAGAAGAACCGCCTATATCCTTAACTAAAAAGTATATTAGTGATGAAAAAGAAGGAAATGATAGTATAAGGATATAAAATGTCTCAATAATCCAGTAATATATTGACTTATTTCCTGAGGAGTTTCCCAAACCTCCTCCAAAAGGAGAGGTAGAGTTATCCATTGAACTCATACATGGATCTTATCTGATATTAAAGACCTCGTATAGGATGGAAAATGTGGAGCTGGATAAATTAAAGAAGAAACTCCAAGATCTTTTGGAGAAGGGGTTTATCTGGACGAGTGTGTCTTCTTAGGAAGCACCTGTTCTCTTTGTGAAGAATAAGGATAAATCAATGAGGTTATGCATTAATTATATAGAACTAAACAGGATCACATTGAAGAAAAAATACCTCATCCAATAATTTATGACTTATTTGACCAACTTCATGGGGCTCAATTCTTCTCCATGATTGATCTTTGATCTGGTTATCATTAATTGAGGGTGAAGAAAGAATACATTTCAAAAACTTCCTTCAGATCAAGATATGGGTATTATGAGTTTTTTGTTATTCCCTTTTTCTTGACTAATGCTCCTTATATTTTTATTGATTTGATGAATATAGTCTTTAAGGACTACCTTGATAAATTTTTGGAATTTTTTATTGATTATATTCTTATATATTCCAAAATTCATGAGGTGCATGAGGATCATCTAAGGATTATTTTGAAAACTATACGGAAGGATAGGATTTTTGGAAAGTTCATTAAATGTGATTTTTGGTTACAAAAAGTTGGTTTATTGGAGAACATTATAACTAATTAAGGAATCATAGTTGAACCTAAAAAATAAAAAGTTCTTAGAGGAGTGTCCTCAGCCTATAACAATAACTGAGATTCATAGTTTCCTTGCATTAGTGGGAAATTATAGGAGGTTTGTGAAAAACTTTTCATGAATTTCTAATCCATTAACCAAGTTAACTTGAAAAGGGGTCAAGTTCATCTAGATAGAGGAGTGTGAGGAAAGTTTACAAGCATTGAAGAAGATATTAGTTACTACACCCATGTAAACTCTACCCTCAAGCAGAGAAGGATTCTTTATTTTTAGTGATGCATCTCTGAAAGGGCTTGGGTGTGTCCTCATGAAAAATAACAAAGTCATTTCTTATGCAACTCTACTGTTGAAGACTCTTGAGAAGAACTATCTTATGCATGATCTGGAGCTGGTTGTGGTCATTTTTGCTCTCAAGATATAGAGGTACTATCTTTATGGAGAGAAATGTGATATATATATATACAGACCATCAAAGTTTGAAGTATATTTTCACACAAAAGGAATTGAACATGAGATAGACAAGATGGTTGGAACTTCTTAAACACTATAATTGTTCAATTCATTATAATTCCAGAAGATCAAACAAAGTCACTAATTCATTAAGTAGAAAAGACCTAGTTGTTCTATCCATGATGGGGATTCAAAGATATCCTTTGATCAATGATCTAGTAAATCTATACATGTGAATTATAAGGGAAGGGATATCATCAACCCTAACCTAAATGATTTCTCAACCATCATTACTATAGATGATCATGAAAGCTCAAAAAGAAGATCCTTTGTTATATAATAAGTTTTAGGATATGAAAGATGAGAAGTTTCTTAAGTTCAATATTGATCAAGAAGGTGTACTGAAATTTTTTATAAGACTATGTGTTCTATCTATTCTAAAAATAAAGAAGGATCTGATGGATGAAGCTCATAGTTCTACTTTATCTATACATCCTAGAAGCACAAAAATGTATAGGGACCTTTGTGGTAGTTATTAGTTGGATAATATGAAAAGGGAGATTGATGAATACACTAAAAGGATCCTGGTGTGTTAGCAAGTGAAGTTAAAGTGACAACTTCCTAAAGGGGTATTACAACCACTACCCATACCAGCATGGAAGTGGGACAATATCACTATGGACTTTGTCACTGGTCTCTCGAGAACTTCCATAGGGAAAATTTTGATATGGGTTATAGTGGACTATCTCACCAAGACTAACCATTTTATCTCTATTCAGGAATATTTCTATCTTGATCAACTTTCCAAGATTTACATGAAGGAAGTGTTAAGGCTGCATGGAGTTCCACTTTCTATCATATCTGATCGTGATCTAAGGTTCACATCAAAATTTTTGAGAATTCTTTAACATGGTTTGAGTATCTAGTTGAATTTCAGTACATCCCATCACCCCTAAACTGAAGGAAAATATTAAAGGACTATTCAAACACTTGAAGACATGCTAAGAACATGTTCAATGGATTTTACAGGTGGATGGGATCAACATCTCTCATTAGTTGAGTTATCTTACAATAATATTTTTAACTCAAGAATTCAAATGGAACCATATAAAGCTCTATATGGGAAGTGATTTAGAACTCAAACTTCTTGGTATGAATATGGTTAGAGAAAGCTTCTTGGGTCTGATCTTGTGAAAGATATAACAGAATAAGTTCATGCCATCTAGAAACACATTAAGGATGCTCAGATTCGGCAAAGGAGCTATACTAAAAACCATCTAAGGGACTTGGAGTTTGATGTTGGTGAAACATTATTTCTTTAAATTTAACCTTATAAGAGAGTCATGTGGGTTGGGAAGAAAGGGAATTCTATCCTTAGGTACATTGTCCCCTATAAAATCATTTATTCTGTATGAGTAGTGGCCTATAGACTTTCACTTCCTCCAAATATAGCACAAGTTCATGATTTCTTCCATGTTTCCCTCTTGAGGAAGTACATACCTGACCCTTAACATGTAATAAATCTAGATGTGGTACCACTGGAATGTGACCTCTCTTATGAGGAGTAGCCGGTGGAGATCCTGGATTGTAGATACAAGGTTCTATGCAACAAGACTACCCACCTTGTTAAGGTGTTGTAGAGGAACCAAAAATTTGAAGAAGCCATTGGGAACCAAAGGAGTATATGTGGTATAAGTACCCACACCTTTTCTCTTCAGAGGGTACGAGTTGAAATTTCAGGGATGAAATTTCTTAAGGGGGAAGAATGTAACGACCCTAACTTTTGAATATTATTTGTTTCCAAAATTTTTGTGTTATTTTATTTTGTACTCTACAAAACTATATCATTTAATTAATGAAGCGATTATAATTAAAATGAGACCATTAGGTTTTGACTATTATATGATTGTTGGTCAATATGACCATTGGAAACTATACTCTTAATGTCATTATTCTTATTTATAAATACCAATGATCATGGTTAATTAATACAGAAAGAAGAGTTGATGGCCTCATCTAGTAGACTCGGGTCGTACAAAGCCCATCTATCAGAGCTTGGGAAGGAGGTATCATCATTGGGATTTGCTCTGAACCAAGCCCAAGCTGAGCTTCAACATATTAAGCTTGAACGTAATCTCCTTAGAGAGAAGTTCAAGCTGATAAAAATCACCACTTAGGGAATATTTTATAAGCCTCCCCAATATTCTATCACCATTGCACACCATACTCTTAGGTCCTATGTAGATTTTATAAGGGGCTATATAACACGGCCTTAGTTACTTTGTATAAACCCTTGGTATAAATAAATTTGTTACTTCATCATTCCTATTTTAGGAATATCTTTTCTTAATAAAGTATATGTTTAATTAAGACAAATTTGATATATTTATTTTAGAAGTAACCTTTTTACTTTTTAGATATTTTTCATATATAGAGAATTATTATGGTAAAATAAACATCATTTTGTAATTTTAAATGTCAAAATTAACCTAGGCTGAATTTTTAGTAGTTTTCTAAGAAGATTAAAATTTATGAATAATATTTTATGAATAGTATTTTTTGATTAATAGTATTTGATGAATAGTGTTTTTTGAGGAATAGTAATATAATATTTCATTATTAAATAACTTTTTCTATTAAATTATTTTCAAAAAATATGACACATTTGGTTGTAATCAGGGTGAAAATTGGGGTTTAATAAGAAAAAAATAATTTTTTTGGTGAATAGTAATTTTATCCTTTGGAATAGTAATTTCACACTTATGAATGGAAATTTTTTCAATGGAATAGTAACCTCACTTAATAAAGTATAAATATAACTTAGGCATCTTGATTAGTAATGTGATATAATAGCATAAGTAAATAACTCTTTCAGAAATTATTAGTTAAGTATTAGTATTTTTTCAGTTAAATAGTGTTTTTAAATAAAAATTAAATATCTCATAATTATAAAATTATTTTTATAAAATGGAGTTCAATTTTGGATTCTACACATCAAAAAATGGTTTGGGTGACTTTTTGGGATTTTTATAAAAGAGTTGAATTTTTGGTGAATAGTAAAAATACAGTTTTGAGTTTTTAGTAAGTTTAATGACATCATTAATGATGTAATAATGATGTAATCATGATGTAATAATTATGGTATAATGTTGAGGAATAATATATTTTATGAGGTGTCCCAAGTGACCAATACCATGGGCAAATACCATGGGAAAGCCCATGGTTTTTCAAATACCACCAATGTGTCCCTTGGAAATTAATAAAATATTCTCTCGCTTTTGCTATAAATACCAACCCATTTCTTCATTATTTTCATTAAAAATAACTCCTCAAAAAATATCTGGTCTTTTTACCTCTTAATGAGTCCTCCTTAGGTTCCCTCAATCTCCCCAAGGTCCCAACCTTCGAGTTTTTGAAGTTACTCTTCAAGGTAAGGGAACTTTTCACCCTCCTTTTTAGTTGATGCTTCTTTTATGTCATGTATTTGAATTTAAATTTTCATATGTTGATATATGATATTATGTATTCCTATTACTTTCCTTTTTATTTCCATATTATGAGATTCTCTTTTCTCTCTCATCAATTCATTTTCTTAATTTTTAAGTAACGCGGTTAGGCTGCCGAATTTTCGTAAAAGAAATTGTATATTCTCTTTTCTTTCAAGTTTTCTTCTCATAAGGTATGTCATTAAAATATCTATAACATGATATTATTTCTATTTTATTTTTTACCTATACTATATTACTATTTATTTATTAGTGGGTGACCCTTTTCCCCTCTCTTTTTAATGTTTTCTAAAACCATGTTATATAGTCATTATGCTACAAAATTTTAGTCTCCAAATCACTCTCTTTTTCTCAAGAAATTATATTATTTTATTTATGTGAATATCCAACCCTATTTAATTTCTAGGGGTATTAATCAAGAAATAAAAATGATATATTTTATTCTGTAATTGACATACATAAAACCCGTATTCCCTTTCCATGGGTTATGCATGACATAATGATCTTGTTTTTAAAGCACTTTTTTAAAACGTCATGATTTTAATATGAAATCAATTTCTTTTATTATATTTGGGTTATTTATGAAATGTTTTATTATGATTTATGTGGATCACATGAAAATAAATACATATTAAGGGTGAACCCTAATATCTCTCTAATGCATTGGGAAAAGAATTAATCTCTAGAGATGACAAGTTTTATGATACCTTGGTAATTAACCTTGGTAATTTTTATGACACCTTAGGGATGGACCTTGGTGATATGCTTATGAAAGTATAAATTAAATGTTTTAGACACATTTTCAAGTTATTTTTCATGTTATTATTATTATATTCATCTTTATCCTCATGTTCTTATTGTTATCGCTCAAGTTCACATGTAAATTGTTTCACTTGTTTTCCTTACTATGCCTTCTGCTCACCCTTTCCTTTGATGTATGTCTCCTGGTTATGAGATAAAGTAATTGTACTCAGGATTAACTTATCAAGAATCTTTTAAATGGAATTAAAATAATTTTTTATGTTTTCATTTATTATGTTCCTTATTTCCAAGACACCAAACAATAAAGATCCTCTGTTTGTAAAATTTAATGAAAAGTTACGTAATAAAAATGCAGGATACCATATTAATTAATTATGGAATTAATTAAAGTGGATTGAGATGATTAATTAATTTTTGAGTTAATTTATGAGATTGATAAGATTAATTAATTATTGAGTTAATTATTTAGATTGGGATGATTAATTAATTATTGAGTTAATTAAATGAATTGAGATGATTTATTAATTTTTCAGTTAATTAATATTATTGAGGTGATTAATTAATTGTCGAGTTAATTAATAGGATTGGGATGATTAATTAATTATTGAGTTAATTAAAAATATTGAGATGATTAATTAATTATTTATTAAATTAATAGGATTTAGATAATTAATTAATTGTTGAGTTAATTAATGATATTGAGAATATTAATTAATTTTTGAGTTAATTAATGAGACTGGTATAATTAATTAATTGTTGATTTAATTAATTGGATTAATATTATTTATTTATTGTTGATTTAATTAATATGATTAAGATGATTAATTAATCATTGAGTTAATTAATAGGATTGAGATAATTAATTAATTGTTGAGTTAATTAATGATACTTAGAAGTTTAATTAATTATTGAGATAAATAATGATATTGAGATGATTAATTATTTGTTGGGTTAATTAAATGATTGAGATGATTAATTAATTATTCAGTTAATTAATTTTATTGAGATGATTAATTAATTATTGAATTAATTACTGATATTTAGATGATTAATTAATTTTTGAATTAATTAATGGGTTGTTGTCACATGTGACTGAAATGATTAAAGTTAAAAATGGAATTCTTGTGTGAACTGATATCTAGAATAATAATAGTGGAATTATGTGATATGGCATGAGATCTATATTGGTAATAATGGAATTAGGAGATATGAAATAAGATATATAATGGTAACAGTAGAATTCTAGGACATGATATCCCTTGAGGATAATCTAGACTCTAGCATGGGCTGAAGTAGGTATTGAGGTTTGGGTGTCCTTGGAAACCCAGGGAGTTTACGTGGTTAAATGAAGAATAATTTTATAATGTGATAATTATTTAAATATGCATTTTTTTATTTATTTACACAACTGTATACACTTTTATTGGTTGGATATTGTTTTATACATTGTGTGTGGTGTGCTAATGAGTTGTAATCACACCCTACTCAGGTTTCCTGATCTGTACCTGAATAGATTACATGATTATAGGATAGGTTAAGGGAAAAGGACCTGTGTTAGATGGATGATTGGGATGGATCATAGATGAGGGAACCAAACGTGGTTTGAGACACTCTTTTGATTTGTCAGTATCTTTACTTTTGAGTTGCATTTGATACTTGGCGTGTATTTAGAATGACATTTCTACTGTTTAGTTTTGATATTGTATTTCCATTTTTTGTCATCTAGTGATACTAAATTATTCTGGTTATGTTTTAACATTATTTAGTTATTTTCTATTTATCACCATTGGTGTTTTACTATAATTAAGAAAAAAGGTTATATTATCTACATGATCCATATGGTACCCTTTTTGCTAGTCAGAAGCCTCTGACATATGGGGAGGCACACTTGAGGTCATGTGACTGGACGACTCAGGCCACCGGTGTGTGACACTCAGGTCGAGAAGTTACAAAGTGGTATCAGATCCCTGTTTTCATTTATTTTTATTTTGCCTTACTATTTGGGAAATGTAGATAGAAGACTATGAATATTTGGACCTTGGTTATATTCTCATTCATGGGAATAGCTAACCCATGTATGGGGGAGAACCCAAGTGGCCATGGTGGGATTGTTGTTATTTTTGTTTGTTATTAAAATTGAATATTATTTCACCATGGGTGATTCACTTGGGGTGTGATGTGATTTTTGTTTCTAATATTTTCTAAGAATTGACTCATATCCTAGTATGGCATGAGATTTGAGTTTTCATTCATCATACTAGGCACTCAGGATTATTTTGTGACATGCATAAGTTTTAGCATGCACGAAAAATGTGTTTTGGGAAAGTTGTTGAACTTGAACTATTTTTCCTTACATGTGAAATTAAATTAAAAATGGTTCCTAATATAAAATTTAAAGTGGTAAGATGATGAAATATGATATTAATTGGGTATCTAAATGAGAAACATGAATAATGAAATTTAGTTACCCTTTTTTAACCATTTCCTAGATGTAGGATGGTTTGGGTAATGAGAATGTCCTAGTTTGAGAAATCATTCATAGGTTATGTGAGGGTTAATCTAGTTTTGGATTGGAGTGCTAAGATGTTGGTGGGCAGGGATGTTTGAGACTTTTGGTTTGTTAAGGTTTTTCCATAGTGGGAGGTAATATCGATGATGGGGGAATTTTGGTGGTCTTCACTGACTTCTTCTTAGTGTAATTTTAATCAGTTTTAATCATTTATCCTACCTTGACGTCATTCTAGGTGCACTAAGAAAGATGTGGATTTACTTCTAGCTACCTGAATGTGTTTTGTTTGGATATGGGTCCTCTTAGAGGTTGCAATTATGGAGCGGTATATGTCGAGTTGGATTTTGGAAGGTACGCCATTAACATATTATGGGAGATGTTATTAGGATGGACCAGAGGTTTATGAATACCATGGGTTCCATACTCAGAAGTTAGGAATGGGTAGCGGTTGATATTATTTTGTTGCCATGTGAAAGGTTTGAACGACATGTTTGAGTTTTAGGGTTTAACATGTGATTGAAGTATAGGTTGTGATGGTTAAGTTCCTTGAAAATGAGGTGTTAAAAAATCTCCAAATATGGAGAGTGAATGTCAGTAGTTAGTGCAGGGATAAAGACCATGGGAGGAAAAGGGGTGGCATCAAAATTCTAATGAGGAAATTTTAATTTGGATGTTTAAATTCCTTAGGGAAAGGCCAAGTGGAACTTGGAGGCGGTGGATGTACATACTTTCCATGTGGTTTTGATGGAAAGTTTGAGTTCCAATGTCGGATGATGTTCTTGCGGTTATTGGTCATGGTGACTTTGGAAACACATCAGGTATGTTGTGGAAGTTGATCTTGAGATAGATGCATCCTTTGAAGAGTATCTGATACATGTGTTGGATCACAGTGAGAAAGTGTTTTAGGGAAAGACCATGCCAATAGCTCATGTTTTATGGAAATATTTACATGTTCAAGAGTAAACCTAGGAGAGAGAAGCATATATGAGGGCTTAGTGGCCCGATATTTTTGGCTCAAAATCTTAGAAATGCTTGGGAGTATAGCTTGAGGATAATCTGTTATAAGGTGAGGATATTGTAAGATCCCAACCTTATTTTGAGATGACTCAAGCTTGATTTCAAGTTCTATTTTTCCTTTTATTGAGTAATAATTGATTTTACTTTACTTTGGGGTGTGTGTGGATGAAAAATTGAGAAAAATGTAATAAAGATAATAGTGCATGGTTGGTGCACAGTTAGGGAAAACTGTGCGCCCAAGCACAACAAACCGTGCAACCCTGTAAAGAGGGGAATTACATGTTTGGCGCATTTTTTTCAAACATTTCACCCTATTAAGAGTAACCATGAAACCATATATAATATTTGCATGGTTTAGGCATATAGTTAAGGAAAATTATTTTCCTCTACCCAAAAAAATGTGCACGAAAATTTAATTCACCAGAAAATAATATTTTAAATAACCCAAACCCCCAAAACTCACCCTATTTGACCCTAAATTAGACCAACTCACCTCATCGTGATTTTAGAGACACTTGGATGGATTCAAAGCCTTCTTGATCTCTATTATATGCAATTTGAATCCCATATCTAAGATCTTCACCTCTCCCAATAAGATAATTGTATCCCTCTTGGTTTCTTTTTTTTATTCCTTTCTTCTTCCATCTTAGAAAGGGTTATTCTTCTTATCTTGATTATATCAAGATCTAGGATTGTAGATCTCAATCTATAATTGAATGTTCATGATTTTTTTTATCTTGATTTGGGGTTTTATATCCAAGTCTCATTCTTGTCATTGTGCTACTCAAATTTTGAGGATTTCCATTGGCGATCATTCATCAACAAATTGAGGTAGGTGGTCTATAATTCAAATACCAAAGTATTGATTGGAATTATGTGTATGTAATTGTTGAATTTATATTATATTTTTATAAATTGAGTTTTTTGATTGAGTTAATTAATTTTTTAAATTAATTAATTGGGAAAATGTGAAATTGGGATTATTAGAATTGTAGATTATAAATAATTAATTCTTAAGTTAATTATGAAAAAATTGGGGATATTGAATTGAATAATTAATTATTGAATTAATTATAGTATATTGAGATTGAAAATTTGAATAATTAATTGATGAATTAATTATGTATATTGAATTGAATTAGTTGGAACAATTAATTGACGAATTAATTAGGGATATTGAATTGATTGAGTTTGAGAAATTAATTGATGAATTAATTGGGGATATTTAATTGATTAAGTTTAAAAAATAATTGATGAATTAATTGTGTATATTTAATTGATTAAGTTGGATCAATTAATGGATTAATTAATTAGGGATATTGAATTGATTGTGATGGAGAAATTAATTGATTACTTAATTAGGGTATTTAATTAATTAAGTTGGAATAATTAATTGATGAATTAATTGGGTATATTGAATTAATTAACTTGGAACAATTAATTGATGAACTAATTGGGGATATTGAATTGATTAAGTTCGAAAAAATAATTGATGAATTAATTGTAGATATTGAATTTATTGTGTTGGAATAATTAATTTATAAATTAATTGTGAACATTGAATTGTAAAGTTGAAATAATTAATTGATTAAATTATGAAGACTTTGGGATTTAAAGAGATTAATTAATTGTGTAATTAATTAATGGAATTGATGGATTAATTAATTGGTGAATTAATTAATGGAATTGAATGACATTAAATAATTTTGGAATTAATTAATGGAATTGATGAACTATTTAATTAGTGAATTAATTAATGGAATTTAATGAGATTAATTAATTATATAATTAACTAATGGAATTGATGGATTAATTAATTAGTGAATTAATTAAATAAATTAAATGTGATCAATTAATTGTGGAAGTTATTAATTAAATTGACGTGAAAAATTAATTGGTGAATTAATTTTTGAATTAATTAATGGAATATATTGGTATTAATTAATTATTGAATTAATTAATAGATGTAAGACTATAAAATTGTTTAAAATGATTAATTAGTTGGTTAATTAATTAATGGAATGTTGTGGTTATGAAAATAATTAAATTGGATTAATTAATTGGTGCATTAATTAATAGAACATTTAAATTATGAAAATTTTGAAAATCGTTAATTAATTAGTGAATTAAATAATGGAATGTTGTGGTTACGTAAATAACTGAATTGGATTAATTAATTAGTGAATTAATTAATGGAATGTTGAAATTATGAAATTATTAAATTGGAATAATTAATTGGTGAATTGATTAATGGAACATTGGAAATAATTAATTTTTTAATTAATTGTTGAGATATTATGATTGTAAAATTATGATAAACAATTTTTAAATTAATTATTAATATATTGTGATATTGGATATATAAATAATTAATTGTGGAATTAATTATTGTGATTTTCAAATGATTGTATAGGATTAATTAATTATTGAATTAATTAAAGTGGATTGAGATGATTAATTAATTATTGAGTTAATTAATGAGATTGAGAATATTACTTAATTGTTGAGTTAATTAATGACATTGGGGTGATTAAATAATTATTGAGTTAATTAATAGGATTGAGATGATTTAATAATTATTGAGTTAATTAATATGATTTAGATGACTAATTAATTATTGATTTAATTAATAAGACTTGGATAATTAATTAATTATTGATTTAATTAATTTGATTGAGATGATTAATTAATTATTGAGTTAATTAATAAGATATAGATAATTAATTAATTATTGATTTAATTAATGAGATTGAGAAGATTAATTAATTGTTTAGTTAATTAATGAGACTGGGATGATTAATTAATTATTGTGTTAATTAATTTTATTGAGATGATTTATTAATTGTTTAGTTAATTAATATAATTCAGATGATTAATTAATTGTTGATTTAATTAAGAGGATTGAGATGATTAACTAATTATTGATTTAACCAATGAGATTGATAAGATTAATTAATTTTTGAGTTAGTTAATGAGATTGGGATGATTAATTAATTTTTGAGTTAATTAATGAGATTGAGATAATTAATTAATTATTGTATTAATTAATGAGATTGAGATTATTAATTAATTATTGAATTAATTAATGAAATTGATGAGATTAATTAATTGTTAAATCAATTAATGGGTTCTTGTCACATGTGATTGAAATGAAGAATGGTAATAATGGAATTCATGTGTGAATTTAGATCTAGAATGGTAATAGTGGAATTTTAAGATATAACATGATATCTAGAATGGTAAAAATGGCATTCTAAGATATGAGATGATATATATAATGGTAACAGTAGAGTTCTAGGACAAGATATCCCTTGGGGATAGTCTAGACACCTGTATGGGCCGAAGTAGGTATTGAGGTTTGGGTGTCCTTAGAAACCCGTGGAGTTTATGTGGTTAAAGAAAGAATAATTTGACAATGTGATAATTATTTACTTATGCATGTGAAGGATGGATGCCTTTTTTAGAGCCTAGATACATTATTGAGTGATTCTGCTTGCATGTGAAGGATGGATGCCTTTTTTAGAGCCTAGATACATTATTGAATCTATTTGTTTCTTATTTCTTTATGTGTTTTCACAAGATTTGAAAGTTTATATATGATGTGATGTGAGCTTGAGGTGACAAATGGTAGATGAGACATGGGAGAGGAGGACTGGGTTTTTGGTAGTAGTTGACACATGTGACAATGGTATGTATTGTGGTGTTAGGTATGGAACTAAGATTAATGGAATGGGTTTAATATATTCTTTCGTGTTTTTATGCTAAAATAGGATATTCTTTCTTGTTAAAAAACTTCTTAACGTTAGGATGGACAGGTTTTTTGTTTTTTTGTTTTTTCCCCACTGCTTGAGTCGTCTTGTTGTGTTTGATTATACATCTCTTTTATAGTATTTTGGGATGTTTCATAGATCACATGTAGTTATAGAATAATAAAAAATAACACATGGGGTTGATGGCCTATTAGAATGAAATTAATGATAATCTTGAGAGACGATGAGATCGATTTGTTTATTTATGGAGGGCATGGGAATGAGTTGGTAATCTTGTTAAAGAAATGTTAAAGTAATGTTTAATGGTCATTTAGATGAATTAATTTAATGATAAATTTTTGATGTTAATAAATAAATAAATGTATTCTTGTTAAATGCATGTGTGCATATAGGATACCTAGTCCTTAGTGATGGCAGCCGGGTGTCCAAGTGACAATAGTTGTAGTTAATCCTGATACCAGGTTAATGTACATAGTGTGGTTTTGAGATATATCATATCATGTATGTTATGTGATTTCATATACTACCCCACCCATGTCAGTAGGGAGACTAACACCTGGTGGACTCTAGGAGGGGGCTTTCTCGAACATCTAGGTTGGTGAGGAATGGATGGTCGATTAGCCCATATTTACTTACACTCTTCTCCTTATAGTATTATGTTTTGTATGCATGCTGGTTAACTTTACCATATATGTTTGTATAGGGGTGTAATATTTTTTTTTTATTTCATAATTTATATCTATGTATATGGTATCCCAAGGATTATTATTGGCACAATGTGTATGGGTTTTGATGGATTGAGGTATAATACACAATATATGGGCAATGGTGGCTCCTGAAAAATACTCAATTACTATCTAGAGATGTGAAATAAGATGATAAGATCATTTTATACATAGTTTTCGTGGAATAAAATGATACGATATGATGCATGGGATGCATGGTATGATACTTAGCACAGGTTTCTTCAAACTTTCTTACTTTTTGAGGGAGATGGATCAGTACATGCGACATTGGGGAAGAGAAGAAAACTAGTTGGGAAGTGGTAATAGGGTATCCTCTTTTGATATTATATTATATGATCACATGTATGTGATACTTGGAGAGAGAAGGATTATGAATTTTGACATTTAGAAGAGTAGTAAACCAGTTGAAAAGTGGTAGTGGGGTACCTTCTTTTGATATTATATTATATTATCTCTTTTTATGTGATACTTGGAGAGAGATGGATTAAGACATGTGACAATGTGGAAAATCAGTAAAGCAATTGGGAAGTGGTAGTAGGGTACCTTCTTTTGATATTATATTATATGATCTCTTGTATGTGATACTTGTTGAGAGATATCCATAGTGAGTCTGGGAATATAGTATACCTGTTTAGGTGATTAGTTATCTTCACTTATTGTTGACTAGTCTTTAGTATGTTTTCTTTATCTTTTGAATGAGATGATTCTGGGAGGATCCTACTAAGTATGGGTGTTATTCTCACCCAAAATATATATAAACTTATTTTAGGTCTATATGAACTTTTTTATCAGGTTGGACATTAATATATCATGGAGTTTTTATAAGATGTTTGGGATTTCATGGTCATTGATGATGTTTATCTTATAGTACTTGTAGTTTCCTTTTGGCAGTTGTTTTAATTGTATGACATTACATGCATTTACATGGGATATTTTACTTTTTTATGACAAAGAGTTGTATTCTAGGTTTTATTTTATCTCTCTTTCCCCATGTTCTTTTAGAGGGTAATGTATCTCATGTGTGTGTATGATATACCATTAGTTCTTGTCGTCAACTTGTGGCCTTTTGGGGGTATGAATTGGGCATCATTATCTCCCTTCTCTAATTGCTAGCCCAGGAGGGGTACCTTTAGGGGGTGTAACACTTTATTCCATCATACATATCAAATTTTCCAAGTATTTATGGCTTATGTAGAAGTCATACAACTATAAAAAGGCTTATGTTCATGACTTTATCATTTTTTCCCCAATAATTTCATGATCACATGTCATATAGTTAAGTCATATGCTCATTCCTTTTACATTTTTCTGACCACATGTCTAACTGATTATGCCTACTCAACAGAACGCATGTTGAAATCTAATTTACCACATGAAGGGTCCCAAACAACCATGCCTACTGATTTCATGTTTAAAACCAACTTACCACATGAAGAAATCCAACCGATCATGCTTACTCAACAAATTATACATTGTACCAAGCTACAATGAATGAAAATTTTGAAAAGTCCCAAACTTACCACACCTTGAGTTCTGACCAATCATACCTATTTCAACTAACTACTTAATGAAAACCAACTGACTGCATGTTAAGTTCCAACTAACCATGATTTCTATAACTAACCATATAATGAAAACTAGCTGATTGCATGTTGAATTAAAACCTACCTTGAGTGAAAATTTCACAAAGTCCTGAAATAACCAAAATTCATTTAACCTTACTTTTTCAAAGGTTAACCAGCTTCCAACCTTTATATATCCTTTATATTCTGAATGCTTCTAAAACCCATATTTATACAAGTATTTCTATAATTCTCCAAAAACTATTTCAGTTTTCATGAAAACATTTATTGAATTATTCTAAGGATTTAAAACACCATCAAACCATCCCTTTTCCGAATATGATTATAAAATTTATCAAACATATATAAAAAATCTTTCGTAAACTTCATTAAAAATTGGAAACTTTTTTTTGTATAATTTTATATCCATGCTATTAATAAATCCAATCATCATACTTATATTGTCAAAAAATCCAATTATATTGAACCATGGTTTCAAAATTCTCTACCTTTTCATTTCTATTGACAATATCAAATAACATCTCACTTCTCTCTCTCCCTTTGTCAATAAAATAAAAAGGTACTTCTTGTCTCCTTATTTTTGAAATATCAACACCATATTTCAAAAACTCATATTCATTCTAACTCTCCCTATTTTAACATTTCTTGAAACTCATCACCCTATATCTCTTTGAATGAATCTATATTTCTATAAATTATGATCCCCCTTAATAGTTTCCTGTATAAACACATTTCATCAATCACCCCTAAGCTTCATTCAATTCTGAATCAACCCTTCAAAATACTTTTTATTTCTATATTATAATAGCACATCCTATTTTAGACTCAAATGAGTGAACCGCCTCTTGGAAAATAATTTTAAACAAATCGCATATCCTTATTGAGTTAGATCTTGATATAGGAAACTATAGTCAACGTCAACATTGTAAATGCAATCCATTATAACTTCAATAAATATTTCCAAACCTTATCCAACATGAGTACTTTCACAACCTTAGAACTCGATTAATCTCTCAAAAAAAATAGTTCGTAAGATTTAAAACACACGGGTGAGTAACAAACCACTTGCAATATCAATGTATATCACCTTTCAATACTAACCAATTGATTCCATTTTTTATCTTCTACTTCTTTATGAGGCACCTTCTTCCATTCAAATGATACTAAATAGCCTATAAATACACATCTTCATTCCCACCTAAATATTTACACTTTATGTACATGACTTACAAAAATGGTTTTATCATGGGAGGTAATTTTTATGACCACTAATTTTTAATGTTCTATACTTCAAGCAGCATTGATGTATCTTGAAAAAATCACTCAAATGACACTATCATGTTAGAATATAAAAAATACACATGAAATATTGAATTTATCTACTTATATATTTGTTTTTATCAATTCCTCAAGGTATTATATCATTATATAGGTTCAAAAATTATTTTGAGTCACTTACAAGCATGTATCAATGCTATCAAGAAGTCTTGATACTTGGCCTTTGAAGGTACCGAGCCATGCAGCTGAAGCATTTTGGTTCAGGAATTTAAAATTTTTCATCTTTAATAAATTTGTATATGTTTTCTCTAGAAATGTGTCTCCTGATATGAAATATGAGGATCCTTCTTAAGGAATTTAATCATGAAAATTAAACCAAGAAATACCTTAGTCTATTTGAATATGTGTTCAACAACCACTCATTTTCAGCAAACATTACTCAAAGGAACCAAATTCAGATCCCTCTAGATCATCCCCACATCTTCAAATGTCCATGGGATCATCAATCGTCAATATTAGGGTGCTAGTATGGAGATATAATGAATCATTCGATGTCTCTACGATCACCATTGTGTCGATCCTTTGATCCGTAAAGGAGAACTTAGACCAATAACTTGGATTGATAACTTATCACTTTAGGATGTATGGGATAACAGAGATGCTCTAAAATCCAGGTGATGACTTAGAATGATAGACTCTTCCCACTTAAAAATCAAGACTCAAAATACTTAGAAATAATTCCCCAGTCTCTAAATATTTATTGACCTTTAAATAAGCCATTAACAACCTATTTTGAAAAAATAACTAGGTCATAAACATCGTTTATTTTTTATCACTTTATTGTAATATAATAAATATATAACATGATAAAAGTGAGTCATTAATTCAACTCATAATTAATACAAATATTGAACAAAACTTGAATATTAAAATAATATTTCTTCTTTAAATGTTTTCTCATGTATTCAAATAATATCTTACGAATAATTTTAATAAATAAATTAAATTACAATTATTCTAAACTTGAATAATATGAATTTATTTATTTCATGGTGATCTCATATTATCGTACATCCCCAGACCCCAGTAGTGGGGCCCAACATGTCCTAAACTTCTATTCATTAGAATATGATAGAATTTTGAATACGTTTATTGTGTGACCCTCTAAGTATTTATCTAGATAATAGTGAATATTATTCATTGGGTAGGAGTGGATTCTAGTAAGTCATCAAGTCCTATAAATAGATAAGGAAAATTCTTAGCAACGACAACATATCCTATGATCAAACCATGTAAGATAATCACTTTGTCTCATGGTATCTTATAAAGTATGATGCACACTTCATGTCATCATCCTTTCTTGTTTTATTGTTCATTGACCTAAATGGATAGAATTTCATTCTTCTACCATGGTCATCGACTTAGTAAAGGTACTATCATCATAATAAACTAAGCAATAGAAATTAATTTATTTCAAAAGATTAATATTTTATCTTCATTATTCAATCAATTTCATACCACCAATGTAGAACCCAATGAAATTTACTTCACCAATATAGAAATGTCACATTTTTTTAATACATCAAATAATGTGATAAAATATTACACACTATGTAAGATCTTAAACTTTTTTGGAGTTGAATTGATCTTGAATTCAGGTATCTTTTCCTTGTGGTACATGGTTTGTTACTTCCCAATCCCATAAGGTCCTAGACATGATGATCTAGACCCAAAATTGTTTTCATTGGACTAAGGTTATAATTACCCATTTTAATAATTAAAATAGAATGGATAATTAAATACCATTTATTAAATTAATTGTGAATTGATAATATGGAATGCATCAGACTTCTTCATGGGCCGAAGCAGGTATTGAGTTTCAGGTGTCCATGGCAACCCAAGGGTTTATGTAGTTAAATATAGATTAATTGATAATGTGATAATTTTTTACATAACCGTTGTAATTATTTCTTTATACAACTGTATGAACTATTATTTGATTGAATTTTTTTAAAAACCATTGATGGTGGCCTAATTAGTTTTACTCACAACCTACTTAGGCTACCTGATCGGTACTCGAATAGACATTGTATTTTCTGAACAAGTTAATGGAAAAGGCCCTAAGTTAGATGGATGAGTTTGGATGGATCTTGGATAAGGGAACTAGACATGGTTCAAGACCCACTTGAGAGTTGTCAATGTATTTATTTTTAGTTTCCATCTTAGACACTTGAAACATACTTTATCATGATATGTTTTCTACATCATTGTATTTCCCCCCTTGATTATCTTGAGATATTGGTATTGTTTATGATTAAATATGCTTATGTTGTTTTTTATTTCTGCTGGTGTTTTCTATGATAAAAGAGGGTATATTCTCTCTATAATTGACTTATTAGACCCTCGTTGCTAGTTGGAATCCTCTGGAGTATGGGGGTGCACTTGAGGTCATGTGGAGAACTAGATCGGTGAACTGCCACATGGCATGTGGGTCGGGACGTTAGAAAGTGGTATTAGAAGTCCATTTTTCTTTTCTTTTTCTTTGGTATTACTATTTAGGATAGGTAGTCAGGAGACTAGGAAGGGTTGGGGATTGGTAATGAGAAAATTCGTGGGAGTTTTGGACCCATGTACGGGGAAAACCCCATGTAGTCAGGGTGTAATTTTTGTTATTGTTGTTTACTATTGTAGTTAGATATTATTTCATCTTGGCTGATGCGATTGTAGAGTGATGTGGAATTTTTTTTTGAGGTTTTATAAGTTTTGAATCATGTCCTATTATGGCATGAGAGTTGAGTTTTCATGCATTATTTTAGGCACTTAGGATTATTTTGTGACATGCATCATTTTAGGCATGCATGAGAAAATGGGTTATGGGTAATTTGTTGAACTTAGACTATTTTTCCTTGCTTGTGAAATTAAATTTCAAATGTTTACTGATAAGAATTAAGGTGGTAAAAATTCTGAAATAATGTGAATAAATGGTTTTCTAAATAAAAACATGATTGATGAGAATTTTTTTACCCTTGTTAACTAGGACTCAAGTGTAGGATGGTTAAGGGTAGTGATAGAGCCTCAGATTTCACTATATAGTGAGTTTTGGGGAAAATAATGGTTGTTACTTTTTGTGTTTACCTATTAAATAAAAATTTTAACCATGTAAACTATGTTCTAAGGTTAGTTTTTGGCATTGTATAGTTATGTGTCCATGGTGATGCTTGTTGGGAGGATGATAGGATAAGATGGCTGGAGATGGTTTATCAATAGTTGAACCTGAGGCATCGATAGTGTTGGTTGATGAAGTAGAGGAGCAGTTCTGAGATAACTTTTCTTATTTCATGAATTTTATATAAATAAACCCAGGGTGGGTTGTGAAAATAATGTTTGATCTGACAAGGGAGTTTTGGTTGTAATACGCTCTAAATTTTACTATAGGGAGTGGACCTGAGGAAGTTGAGTTCTAGATCGATTCCATATAGATTATATTTTATCACTTGGAGAATCCTACTGAGAGGAGGTTCAAATTGGTTGTCTATATATTATGTGATCAAGAGAAGCATTGGTAGGACATCCAAACTCAAAATGGACATTTGGAAACTATATAATAGAAGAAATTTTAGGAGAAGTTATTTGGGCACTTTTATCTAGAGACACTTAGGCAGGATAGAGAAGTTGAGTTCAAGCAGTTGACTCAGGAGAACATTTTTTCAATGGACTATGATAAAAAATTTATAGATTTATAGCACTTTTATCCAGCATTGAAAAGAGACCAGGATACTACAGTGAAGATATTTCAAGATGGTATTAAATGTGAGATTAAGTCCCAAGTTAATATCTTCAGGTTGAATAAGTTTTCAGATGTGGTAAATTAGGATCTAATATCATAAGGGAACCTGAAAGAGTATTTCAATGGTGGATAGTTGGTTTATTCTACACGGTCTGGAGGTAAGACTACTAAAAGCAGGAAATTTCATTATGAGAATTTATCTAAGATAAGTATAAAGAAGGGTAGCTAGGGGAAAGGTTCAGATACACATGACCTTACCCATCTGTTTTTTCCACCAGTAAGGTTGGAAGAGACACTAATGGAATCATTGTCCATGATAACTAGTGGGGTGCCAAGATTTCAGGAAAATGGGACATCTTCATAGGTTCTTTAGGAAATTGAGATAGATGGTTAGTGAAGGAGGATCTAGACAGAACTAGGGTGTGGGAAGAGAATATTCTACACCTTATCAGACTGACAGCTGGAGTTCTACTAGACAAGGCGGTATAGGTGGTGTACATGGTGCTTCTGGGTAAGAGCGCCCATACTAGGAGAGTGGTGCAACTCAGGGGATTCAGACAGCATCATAGGGAATAGGAGAAGGAAGAATACATGTAGTTCATTACACACTTATGGATAGTGAGGCTGTAACATAAATAGTGATAGGTACTATTCTTATACCTTATATATTATTTAGTTTCTTATTTGATATTGTGTCTCTCATTCCTTTGTATCTACAAAAAAATAACGGTTTGAGCCTGGTGGTGAAGTTTTTGAGTGAGATTATGATGATAGATACACTATTGGGAGTGTGGTCCAGAGACATTTATTTGTGCAAGGGATGTTTTTTGAAGTTGGAGAGTATCATTTTATGTTCGATCTCTATTTCCTTGATATGTTAGGATTTGATATAATAATGAGAATGGACTAGCTAGTTTCATACTGAGCCCACATTGATTGTTATTGTAGGATAGTGATGCTTACATATACAAAGGGTGAAAATTACATTCACTATGGAGAGTGGGATATCCAGGAAGATCGAGATGGTCCAATCACCCAGTAATAGGGAGATCTCATAGCCTAGGTTTCTCGTCTTTTTCTGAAAGATGGAGGTGTCATACATAATTTTTTCCCACCAATAATGGAACATTTTCAATATTTTTTTCTAGATAATTCTCTCATATTCTACTTGAGAGGGATGTGTAATTCACTATTGATCTCATATCATAGGCTAATCCAATATCTATTCCACTATACATAATGGAACTGACAGAACTTCAAGAACTGAAGAATCAGTTGGAGGAGTTGGAGGATAAAGGGTTTATCCGTCCGAGTAAATCTCCTTGGGGATCACCTATTTTGTTTTCAAATAAGTCTGATGGAATCTTGTGATTGTTTGTTGATTACCAAAAGTTGAACAAGATTACTGTGAATAACCTATATCCTCTTCTACAAATCAATGATATTTTTGACTAGTTGGGAGGAGATTGTGTATTCTCAAAGATCGACTTGAGATCGGGGTATCATCACCTGAGAGTTCAAACTTCTGATATACCCATGACTTATTTTATAATAAGTTATGGACTATATGATTTTTTCATAATTTTATTTGGATTGAAAAATGCACCAGTAGTGTTTAGGCCTTGAGGGAAAAAATCTTTCATCCATACTTGGATTAGTTTGTAGTGGTGTTTATGGATGACATCTTGGTGTGCTCCAAGACTCATGATGATCATGCCCAACATCTTGATATCATCCAGAGTTCATTAAGAGATCATCGAATATATATCAAGTAATCTAACTATTAGTTTTGGATTAATTAGGTAAATTTATTGGGGCACATCATCTCAAAGTAAGTTGTGTCAGTGGGTCTGAAGATGGTGCAAGTGGTGGTTTTTTAGGTGCATCCCAATAAATTTTTTGATATCTGTATATTTTTTAGGTAATTTGGATATTATCGAAGATTCATCCAGGAATTTTCCCATGTGGAAATTCCATGTTTAGGATTGACCTAAAAAGGGATAAATTTTGAATGGTTATAATCTTGTGAGAATGATTTCCAAGATCTAAATAATCATTTGAAATCGGCACCAATATTGATCCTACCTGAGCTAGGTGAGGAGTATACCATTTTTTGTGATTCTTTTGGGATCATACTTGGAGTAGTGCTAATCCAGGAGGATATATTTGTGGCATATGGGTCTTTGTAGTTGATTCCAAATGAATGGAACTATCCTACGCATTACCTCGAGTTAGAAACAGTGTTTTATGCCTCAAATTGTTGGAAGAACTATCTTTTAGGTGACAAATTTATAGTTTATACAGATCCAAAAATCTTGAGATATATCTTTTCATAGCATGATTTAAATCTTCAGAAGCGGAGATGGTTTGAGTATATGTATTCATTAAATTTTGATTTTCCATATATGTCTAAAAATGGGAACAATGTTGTTGATGCTTTAAACAAAATAACTTAGACTCAGGTAGTTCAAGAGTCTAGTTTTGAGTGGAAGATGATGGCCTTGTTGGCCGAAATGCATGTGGTGGTTCAGGAGAGTCAGGAGTAGGTAACTCTCATATCAGTTTCAGTGGAGTCCACTCTTTTAAGACACATCCAATATAGGTTGTATTAGGATCCAGAATGTTTTACCTTGAGGGAAATACCTAAAGGTGAGGAGACACCTTCATATTGGATCGTGGATAAGGATGAGATCATCTATGTTAGGAATCTGGTTGTTGTGACTATGAGTATACGATAAGAGATGATACAGGAATTTCATGCCTTGAAGTGGGTGGTACATACAGGTGTGACCAAAATGTAATGTCACTTATTATGAAAGTTTTGGTGGCAAGGAATGAAAAAGTATATAACAGGTTTCGTAACATGATGCTTCACCTGTCACTAAGAGAAGGTGGAGTATCAAAGACCTGGAGGTTTTCTGTAGTCATTTCCCATTCTAGAATGGAAATTAGATGACGTGAAAATGGATTTTATGGTGGGTCTTTTTAGGATGCTTAGTAAGAATATTTATATCTGGTTTATTATGGATCGACTGAAAAAAAGTAACACATTTCTTAAATATATGGGAGACTTTCTAAGTGGAGAAACTATGAGTTTTGTATGTTTAAGAGATATTATATCTACATGGGGTGACACAGACTATTGTTTTATATTGTGAATCATGATTTAATTTATGATTTTGGTAGGTTAGATAGAAATTTCTCGGTACACATTTATTATTGAGTATGGATTTCCACCCATAGACAAATGGGAATTCAAAGAGTACTATATATGTGCTTTAGGATATGCTATGATCATGTGTGCTTGACTTTGGTAGATCTTGGGAGAATAATTTGGCTATAGTGGAGTATTTATATAACACTAGTTATTAGGAAACAATATAGATGTCACCATATGATTTTATTTATGGTAGGCTATGCAGATCGCCGATATTATGGATAGAGGATGGTGAGTCAAAGTTGTGGGGACCAAGTCTCCTACTGGATATGTCAAAGCAGGTGAAGCTGATTCGAAAACATATTGTTACAACTCATAATATGAAGAAGTCATGTACTGATAGGATGAGATGGAACCTAGATTTTACAGAGGGTAATCATGTATTCCTTCAAGTGTCACCTTGGTTGGGTCATCGTAGGGTACAGAGATAGGGAAAGTTGGCACCTGGGTTTTTTGTACCATTTGAGGTTGTCGAGAGAATTGGGTCAGCAGCATACTGATTGGCTCTTCTATAGAAATAAAGTTCCATTCATGATATTTTCCTTGTATTAAAACTATGGCGGTATCAACCCAAACCTTATCATTTGATTGATGTTGATGAGGTTGACCTTGAGATAGATGCGTCCTTTGAGGAGCATTCGATACGTCTGTTGGATCGCAGTGAGATAGTGTTGTGAATAAGTACCATGCTAATAGTTCATGTTTTGTGGAAACATGGGAATGTGCAGGAGGAAATATGGGAAATGGAAGAATATATGTGTTCTTAGTGTCCCAATCTTTTTGGATTAGAATCTTAGAGGTTCTTGGGAGTGAAACATGAGGATGAGATGTTATAAGGTAAAGAGATTGTAAGATTCCAACCTTTTCTAAAGTTTAATCAAGCTAGAATTAAGGTAATTTTTTATTTATGTACATTTTTATTGGGTTTTACCTTGGGATTTGTTTGGGTAAAAATTAAGAAAAATGGAAGAAAAAGGGGTTGTGCACGGTTGGCGCACCGTTAGAGAAAACCATGTACCCAAACCAAGAAACCGTGTAGCCATGGAAAGTGAGGGTTCACATAGATGGAACACATTTTGATATCCCATGCACCCTAAAAAGAGAAACCATGCACCCCTAAAACAATAGGCGCATGGTTGGAGAATGGTTAGGGAAAACCGTTAAACTCTTCCCAAGAAACTGTGTGTGAATTTTAGAGTGGGTTGAAATTTATTTTTAGAACCCCCATAACTCACCTATTTCTACCATCATTCAACCCTAGGAGGTCTTTCATGGTTTTGGAGCTATCTGGAGGGATTCCAAGGCCTTTAGATCTCTGTTCTTCACGATCTAAAGCCCAAATCGATGATTTTCTCCTCTCCTAGTAAGTGGATCACATCTCAATGCTTTGAAATTCATTCTTATATGTTATCTCCTTATTTTTGTGGATGAAATCATCTTTATCCTTCTATATCCAGATCTATATTTGATGAATCTAGATGTAGGCCTGAGGATCTAGACCTATATATAAGGGATCTTGTGTTGTTAAATCTTGATTTAGGTTAATAGATCTGGATCTAATCTACATCGTTGTGAGGCTCAATTATGGGGATTTCTATTTGGCGACTGTTAATTAATGAATTGAGATTGTTGTTCTATTATTAAAATCCAATAGTCTTGATATCTTTTATGTGTATGTGATTGTATAATTTTTAGGGTTCATTTAGCAACTGATATTCCAAATATGAATTAATTAATGTGGTCAACTAATTAATTGAGGAATGGGGGATTTGATTGAACAATGGAATTGGGAAATTGGTATAATTAATTGATGAATTAATTATCAAAATATTGAATTGAGAATTAAAATAATTAATTGTTGAATTAATTATTGGCATATTGAGATTTTTTATTAGAATTAACATAATCAATTAATTATTTAATTAACTAATGTGATGAATATGATTAATTAATTATAGAATTAATTAATGTGATGAAATTGATTAATTAATAATTTAATTAATTAATTGACCTGGATTAATTAATTTATGAATTGATTAATGGTTTACTGTGATAATATGGTTAATGTTGATTAAAAATGATTGATTTGATATAGTGATTTTGTGGTATATGTGATAAACGTGTGTGGGACAAGGTTTTATTCTTCTAAAGCCCACATGTGCGAGACATGGTCTACTAATTATAATTCCCATAGTGACAAATTTCTATCGGACATGGTCTGATGCTTTCCAAGCCCATGGGGTCCTAGACATGAAGATCTAGACCCAAAATTGTTGGCATTAGACTAAGGTTCCAGTTAACAATTTTAATAATTGAAATAGAATAGATAATGAAAGACCATTTATTAAATTAATTTTCAATTGATAATGTGCAATGGATTAGACTCTATCATGGGACAAAGCAAGTATTGAGTTTTGAGTGTCCAAGAGAATCTGGGGGTTTATGTAGTTAAATAAATATTAATTGATAATGTGATAACTTTTTTACTTATGCATTGTAATTATTTATTTATACAACTGCATACACTATTATTTGACTATATTTGTTTTAGAAATCGTTGGTGGTGGTCTATTGAGTAGTACAAATGCCTTAATCAGTCTTCCTAATCAGTACCTGAATAGACTTTTTGTTTTCTAGATAGGTTAAGGGGAAAGGGACAAAGTTAAATGGTTGAGTTGTGATGGATCTTGGATGAGGGAAATGGACGTGGTTCAAGACCTTCTTGGTATTCATAAGTGTCTTTATTTTCATTTTTCATCTTAGACACTTGACACGTACTTTATCATGACATGTTTTCTACTTCAATTGAATATTGTATTTTCTGCCTTGATTATCTTGAGATATTTGTATTCTTTATGATTATATATGATTCCGCTATTGTATTTTTATTTTTGTGGGTGTTTACTATAATAAAAGAGGGTATAGTCTCCTCATGATTAATTTATCAACCTATCACTTTTATTTGGTAGCATCTCGCATATGGGGAGGCACGCTTAAGGTCATATGGAAAACCATCTTGGAGCACCGACACATGGCACCTAGGTCGGGAAATTATACACTACTAATAATATCAAGTTAGGAGACCATTACACATGATCTCATATAGATACTACCAAATACACCTTAAACATGTGGTGTTCATATTGTCTAGTCAGTCTTCATGTTCTCATCAACTTGATATCACTAAGTTCAAACTTCATTATAACACCCCCAAATTTTATGGAAATAAAATAAGATATTTTTTTTGATATTTTTCATTACATGAAATACCGAGTTTAACTTGTGTTATAAAAAACATTAATTTTATCTTGTGTTTCACACAACACTTGGTTTAGCTTTTGTTATATCCAACACTGAGTATAAATGAAATGTGACAAACTACTAAAATATTATAATTTAATATGATAGTTATCACATAGCTGTTGGAATGGAGGGTATGAATATAATTTAATAAATTATGAAAATATATTGTTTATACATGTATATAAAATGATTTATTTCATGAAAAATCAATTATCAATGAAAATAAAAACTATTTAAATATAAAGGAAATCATTTTTTGAAAAACTAATTTTATGAACACAAATGTGTTATAAATAAATAAATTAAAAAAATAATTTTCGATTAATTATTTTAATAAACATTATATATTATATATTCAATCAAATTTTTATCATTCGTATTATTCTTTTATAGATAATATATAATAATAAATACAATTTTACACTTAAAATTTGTATTTTTCTAAAAAATAGTTTTTTTGCCTTGTGCACACTTATTTTAAAAATATTTTTTGACACTTTTAGAAATTTTATTCAAAAAAAATAAATTTTATTTTTGAAAAAATAATGTCAAAATTATCTTATGGTTAATTTTTGATAATTTTTTGAGAAGATAAATTTTTCTATGAATAGTGAAAAATAGTAGTTTTTTATATTAATAATTTTCATTTATTTTAAAGCTTTTAAAAACATAAAAACTGTTTTAAGATGTTTTAAAAAGAAAAATTAGTTAAACTATATATATATTAATATAATTTAGTTTATTGGAATCATTTTCATATTGAATTTTTATATAAAAACTTTTTAAACTTTTGAATGTTTTCTCTTTGAAACCCCGTTTTCTTATCATGTGTGTCAGATTAATTTTAAATTAAATTTTAGCACATATATAAATTTAATTTGGAAAAATATATTCCAATTTTTTAATAATAATAATTTATATTATCTAATAATTTAAAATTAATTTTTTAACATAATTAATAGTAAAAATAATAAAAATTATTTATCACAGTTAAGGTAAAAATAGGTTTATATGGGCATTAAACTAAATAGATAAGGGTTAAAAATGACCCAAAATTTATACAATACACATTATATGGACATATTTATACATTATATCATCTTTAATTTATAATTGAACATTTTCTATCCATTATTCATGTGAAAAAAATGGGCACACTTTATTTTCATATATTACAAGTGTGCCACACACCTCACTTATAAAAGGCCTCCCCTTCCCGTCCCATATTCAAACTTCAAAACCCATTTGGTTAAAAACCCTACCCAAATAAATTCCTTAATTACATTATATCATCCAATAATCTTTAGTTTTGAAATAAATACTACCTAATAAGCCTTTTGGTAGAAACTAAAGAAGTTCTCATAAAAAAAGAGGTAACATCTTTAGTTAGGCATTTTATTTTATTTCTTCCTACACATCCTTCAATTGTTATTAAAACATGAATATATAATAAAATAAATTTATTCCATATACTTAGGTTTTATTATGTTAATTTAATATCATAAATAAATCTTCTATTCCATCAAATGGTTTATGAAATCATTATTCATGTGTACGATGGACTACCACCGCGCAAAGCGGCGTAATTCATTCACGCTTTACATGGAAGGTAATAAGGATGGGTTTAATGTAAATATTTGATATATCTGGAAAAAAAATTATTATTTAATTTTAATATATTATTTACCTTTATTTCTATCTTTCTATCAGTAAAATGGGAATAACATTCATGCGTACGTACGGCCTACCCCCTCCATGAACGGTGTATTTCATTTTCTATATCTAACTTTTACGGATCACTCTAAATACATGTATAATGAATATATATGATATTTATGTCATGGATAAAATTATATATATTATGTTACCATTATCAAATTAATATGGACAAAAATAAAAAATCAAAACATACATAAAAAATAAAGCAATTATTGCCCAAAATGTCACTTTAACATGGAATTGTTAATAAATGGGTAGTAAAAGGTCATACATAAATAATATATGGTATGATATATATATAGATATATTTGTGTGTGTGTGTGTTTATGTATCTATAATAGATGTGTAATAAACTTATATTTATTATAATGGAGGTTCGAACATGTACATAGGAAGTTGATACTTATAGTAAGGGATTTCTTGTCTCTCTTTTATTTCAAAGAGAAATATGGAAATTAAACAATCATTTAATTTTTTTGGTGTATACAATAACCCTTTTTGATTTTATATCATGAATATCATTATTTTTATGATATTTAAAGTTTCAGTTGATTTTATGATTTATTGGGGCATAAGATTCAAATGATTACTAAAGTAGTAAGGGATTTCTATCTCACTTTTTACTTTTATGAGACACATTCCTTATTCACCAATTATTTATTTTATTTGGTATATATACTACCTTTGAATTTATTTTATTATTATTATCATGAAAATTATTGGTATTTACATATACATTTTAGTATCTCTCTTTCATGGGGTTTATGGTTCAAAAGTTACCAAAGAGACAAGGGAAATTTATCTCAATTTACCTTCTTTGAGAAATATGTTATGTTATACATAAATATTATTTTATTAGGTGTATATTGTCACCCCCATACCCCAAATATACTATGATGATGGGATATATATAATGACCCCTAAGTCCCACCTTTAGTAGGACCCATGTTGGAAACTAGCACCAAGAGTATAAAAATATAATAACATAAAAAGAAACCAAAACCTTCCCACATGATTTTATAAGTAAAACTGATATAGATAAAAGGATTCAAAGTATATACCCAAAATAAAATCTAAAGAAGTGACATGTATCTATCCAAATATCCAAGCTAATAATGTTTAGTATGGTCCACGTAGTCCTCCTAGAAACCTAAAAATCCATTTATATACATAGGGTGAGCATATAAGTATGCTCAGAAGTGAAACTAAAGTCTCACATGTACATGTGAGAGAAGCATATTAATTCACCAATGAGAAAATAAAATAACCAATAGTTCCTAAACAGATCAAGTATCCATCCCAACCTCACCAAGGAATACTCACCAAGTAACACAAACCAAGTATAGTAATATAATAAGAAGCATATCGATAAAGGGTACCCCACACCGCTTTCCCACTAATTTTCAATAGTGAACCAAGATAGTCATACATATACATTAAATCATTTTTTGTGATTATTAATTACATTGCACAAACACATTCATGAGGACCATAATTTTTTATTATCTTTGGAAACTTGAAAACACAAACAACTAGTCCTTATTTAAAGTAAATCATATTCCACTATGATCATTATAACTGGAACCCTTCTTATAAATATCATATGTAATACATCTTCTTGTGATCTTTGGAAAGGAAATTATAAGAAATGGCGAGCTCAGATTCTCAATAAGGGTAAACAAGGTACATAAATAATTATAACATGAACATAAGGGTATGAGAACATTAGAATAACATTTGAAAACATATCCTATATATCCAAGATCATAAACTTGAGTCATTGAATAAATATTAAAATTTCATAAGACATAAATCATATGTAGATCAAATAACATGATCCTTGAGAAAATAATATTGGAATAAGACATATTTTTTCATACACATAAGCAGAGAAAACAATTTCTTTAGTATTCAAGGATCATTTTCAAAACTTATTAAGGAACTTCATGGTAAGATAAATCTCCTGGGTGGGATACACCACCATCCCTAGTGGAAACCCTTTCCTTATAGTATAATGGTTTCACTCCCCAAACCATCATTGTAGTCAAGGTTCGCTCCCAATACCATCATAGAGGACAAATTCCCCTACTCAACCAAGTTCACTCTCTGTTACCATCCTATATATCTCATGAGATATAAATCTTTACCCAATTCATTGTAGGGAGATATAGGTCCCACTTATCTTTGGTTATAACAAAACCATAGTCCTTGATTATAATGTAACCAGCATCACATATTGAAAATAATACATATGTGTTCCAAAAGATTATAAAACATTCATTATATCAAAACCAATGAAATGAAATGGGTTTCATAAACACTTTATCATAACATAAACCTTGGAAAAGAAATAGGTTTCATAATAATTTCATCAATGCATAACTCAAGGAAAAATAAGAGAGTTTCATAATTATTTTATCATGGTATAACATATGGAATAGAAATGAGTTTCATGAACATATTTTCATTATAAAAATAAACCATTCTTAGAAATAATAAGATTGGAATCATTGGATCGTATCCTTAGTAAGAAATAAGTAAAATCAAAGGATGTTATCTTATATGTGAAATTATTTTGAAATATTACTTGAGACATTTCTTAAAGAAATAGCTTTTCCACTTTGAAAACAACTTTTTTAAAGAAAAAAAAAATTAAAAAAAACTTTTTATTGAAAATAAAATTCAAAATTTATAAATTAATCTTTAAAAAAATAATTTTCATGGCTCATAGAAATTTTATTCATGTTGTACACATTAAAATGAGTATTCCATTCAAATTTTTGGTAAAAACCAAATAGGTATTTTTTGGAAAAAGAAATGAATATTAATTTCAAAAAAATTGTTAAAATTAAATCACGGGTAAAAATTTATTTAATAAATCATTTGAAAAATGTTTAAAATATTTTTGAAAACATTTTTAGAAAACACAGTTTTGGAATAAAAAAGTGTTTTTGACCAAGAATATTATTTTTATTAAAAACTTTCTTTTTAAACTATTGAGTACATGAAGAGTGGAAATTGAAGGGAAAACATTTATTCTCATGAAATAACCATAGTATAAGAAAAGTTATGAGTTTATTGAGATATGTATCATAAGGTATGATCATCAAAAACATAGTAAAAAATAATCCTGATAAATTATGAGAATGTAAAATAAAATCTTTAACACTTTGTAAACATTAAAACACAAGACCCATGAATTAATATCATTAAAATAAACTAAAAATATCATGATTATGAATAAATTCATGATATTAAATGTCAAATGGATTTTATATACACCTCATAAAGAAATATAGGTGCATAACATAAACTCATGTCTCAAAGAAGGAAAATTGAGACACAGATACCTTAACATTTAGGTAAATTTTGAACCATATACCCCTAAAGGTACTCGGGGCCATATAGGAATTTGATGGGCTGGGGAATTTAAAAAATTTCATCTTCGGGACAATAGAACTTGTCATTGCTAACGATCTGAGCCTTAATATGGTTTGAGGATCTCATGTAAATTAATACTAAAAATATACTTATTCAAATATGAATACTATCTTGACTAAAACTTATTTATGGAAATTTTTCTCAAATTATCCATAGTAGGAAACCTCTAGACTTTCCACATGTGCTTCAAAAATCTGCTGAAACACCAATCGTTGAATTCCGTGAGCTAGCACGGAGATCTGACGACAACTTCAATGCCCTATCGATCACTACAATCCTCTAGATTCATTACTTGAAGTTCCTCTTAGATCATCACTTGAAGAGATATAATCTCTCTCTAAAAAGTGGTAGGAGAGAGAGGCTCTCAGTCTAAATGAATGAATAGTTTATTGGGAGAGATCCCCTCTCTCTATTTATAGAGGAGTTTCTAAATACTTGGTTGGGTTCCCTGGCCCCCATTTATTTCAACATACACTAAATAAATAATTATTATAAACTAAACAATGTCAATATTATTTATTATTTTATCAAATACCTATAATATATATATAATATATTATGTGATAACCCCGAGTCATTTATCTCAACTCATAAACCTGCTTAATATTAAACAAACTTTGAATATTAAAATTATATCTGATTGAATAATATTTTTCTAATATTTACTTAACTTGTAAATAATTTAAATAAATTCAATCTCAATTATTCTTTAATTGAATAATATGAATTTATTTATTTATCAGTGATAGATAACTTGGAAAAAACTCAGACCCCCGTGGTGGGTCTCACCATGTCCAATATACCTATTCAAATGAATAGGTCGGATTCTTGAATACGCTATCATGTTTAACCCTCTAGGACCATATCTTAATATTAATGAATAAAATTCATAGACCAAGATTGTGTTTTATCAACCCATCAAGGCCCCCAAATAGATAAGGATAGTCATAGCAATAACTACCAACCTATGAACAATGACTGTGTACTATAATCTCTTTGTATTTAAATATCTCATAAAGCAGGATTCACACTCATGTCATCATCCTTTTCTTAATTTATTATTTGTTTATATATCCTGATAGATTTACCTTTTTTTTATTTTTCCAAATACTTATGAAGGTATCACCATCCTGATCAACCAGGCTTGATATATACAACTTCCTTCACTTAGAGGCAACAAATACATTCTTTACCATTCAACCGATTTCATACCAGCAACAAAACACCCAACACAAGATATCTCAATACGATTTCAATATCATGGTTTTTTTTCTTTCATCAATTTATGAAATCAAATGGTACACATTGGAAATGGTCTCAATTTAGAAGACCAATAAACATGTTTTTAGATAGGAACAACCAATGACACTCAAAACATGTGGTTTTCTTTTTGGTGGGTCTATCCTCATGATCTTACTACTAGAGATCCCCAAGTGAAGACTTTAGTACAAGAAGTATAAATTATTATAATCCCTTAACACACAATAGTCATACATCTACTGTGTCTATTTAGTAAGAGGTAACTAGACCATAGGACAAATTTAATAATAATGACATGGTATATAAAGGTTCTCATTATAGCTTGGGATTTTCTATAACCTTTTGATAAAAAAAATAATCTAGGAAATTTCCATTAAATAGTATATGTAGAAGATTCTACACTATAATGGTAAGAATACAACATGTATATCTAACTGTATACACGATATGGTAATCAAAATTATTGCATTGTTGGGTCTAGTAAACCCACTATTTTAACACTACCACTTGCATTAGAGCCAATTTGATAACCATTCTTGTTAGATACTCACATGATGAATATCATGTTTCTACAGAGTAAGAAATTTAGCTACTGGGTATGCCACATTTCTTCCATGTGTCTATTCGGCTATATGCAATCTCATCTCCTTGAGTAAAACTTCTCAAGAGATGGTAACCCTGAGTATATCCCTTTTTTCCACTATTATAACATGACATATTGGCTAGTAAGAATATTATAATTTACCTGATGATAAAACTTTACTTACTAGGTGAAATTCCAACAACTGGGTCAAATTGTTGCATTTGATAACTTCTTCTTAGCTGCCACAGAAGCCACAATATACTCGATATTTATAGATATGGATTCCAATAGATTTTATGAGGTTGAATCGCTCATCACCTTATCCTAAATATGATACTTGATCATATTGATCTAAGAAATACTAGTTTGTGTCACCAAAAAACAAGTATCATTTCTTCTCCACTTACTGGGTACTTATCTTTTATACTTTCCCAAGTACAATCAGATGGTGATAACTTATTTACTTGTTATTATCCTAGATATAATTGATATCTTCCTAATATAAAGTATATCCAAGAAATATAAATTCTTGTACATATCATGGAATATGTGATCAATCCATCGATTAAGTGACTGGATATCAACTCACCACATTCATCTCCTCTCATGTGTTATACAAGACAATCTAAAGAGATTATTCCATATGACATTGGAAATAATTCTTAACTTGAATTGTTTTTATTTTTCAATACTATGTCACTATATGTATGATTAACTAGGTATAAGAAACCATTATATCTACATCAATATATCTTGTTCCCAAGAAATTAAGTTTCTACTTTAAGTCTATCACTGGAGAATTACTTTTATCTTGGTCTTAACTAACTGTAATACCAATATTTATTTTCCATATGTTTTCGAACATATTTCACTTGGAAAACTTTGGTTCTCCCACTAACCTTTGGAAGAAAAATGAAAAATATTCATTCCAAATAAATGTTCTTAGATCTTGTTGCTTACTTTAATCCAGAACTGGATTTCAGTAACTTGAAACTCTTATTGGAATACAATAGTTTCGTCTTCCCTTTTTGGTTGGGTTGTATAAACACCTTCCATGAAAGTTGATCTTGATACAAAATAGAAAATAACTGATCATAGAAGTTAGCTATGACATGTAAAATTCTAATGGATTTAGGTGTACCTACTTGATATTACCAATCGAACCTTATCGGTTCTGCATTTTTACCATCCATTTATCATATCACTTTAATACCCACCATAGTATTCAATGTAATAATCCCCTTTTCAATTTAATACATGGAATCCATTATTTAATTTTAATTAATCTTTTCAATATTAACTAATTTCCATATACTGGTTACATGTATGATTTATTATTTTTAATGAATAATGTATTAACAGTCACGATGAACTCAAAACTATCACCATGGTTTTGGATTTTAACCTTCCTACACAGTATGTGTCTTTGGAACATTCGTCTTCCACATTTACTTATGGAAATTTTTCCTATCCCAACCATTTGTGCATCTAGAGCATTGACTAGAATGAAGTCAATCTTACTCCCACTATCTCAAATAGAGATGTACACCCTTATATAGAAATGTATTATATCACTTGACTACCACTTTTCTATCTTAGGGATTTATGGAATGTATTAAGAAACCATTAGGATAATTACCTTAGATTCACAATGTGTTTAACTTGATGCATGTTTGTTTAAATCCTAACAAACTCTTTGAATATAAACACATGTTCTTTGACATAATGGATTTCCATTATACCATGACCTGTATTATATCCATTTTTCATTTTTAGTTGGAATACAAGTTATGGGATTTCACCGTTATTTGAAAATCACATATTGAAATATGATGGAAGTTACTATAGGTTGTAACATTGATACTACTTACATCATAACTCTAATGTATTAAAATGTTTTTTTAGGAATTAATCCACACTAAATTTTTGTTGATCAATGTTAATATGTAATACTCATCATAGATGCTCCTTATAAACATCAAATTCATGACATATATAAGGTAATGTGCATTTCAGAATTACTCTATCCTACATTATCATGATTGATTGATTCTTAGTTAAGATATTCTTCATCTTATTGATCTGAAGCAACTTGTTTCTTTGACCATTCTTATACTTTACATTTACATTCCTTAATAACTTAAAGAAATATTATAAAGTATCTTTACCACTACATTTCTCTTGGAATAGTTCAAGGTCACTTGTTCAACTAATTACAAAAGCCTTGTGACATACCTTTATTTCTAAAGGTTTCTTTATCCAAACAAAATATGTTGATAATACCAAATTTTTTTAGTTGTTCTGAGCCTAAATACCATACTGGGTGTTTTTCTTGATGTCCACTTTTAGTTTTTACATGAAAAATAATTATATTTCCACAAATGGTTAAAATTATTACATTGTTTAAATTCATCATTATTTTCCTATGATTCATGTACCACTGAACTATTTTTTGAGTATGTTACGACAAACAACATTCATTCCTAAACTTGGAATAATGACTCATTATGTCTAAAGGGAATGTGAGATAAATGTTTTGGTTGCACTTAAAAACTTTTTCACCTAGTATCATTCACTTGAAAAATATAAGTTATGTGTTTCTCACTACTGACATTGGAATTACCCTTTCGTAGCTACTTAGAGAAGACACCTTACTTATTGTAATGATTCTATACTTACTTGGTTACCATATTTCAATACACATATGTGAAAATGCATATTATATTTAATACCCAAGAAGCATTTCAGAGAAAAAACTTTTATTTGATGCATATACACTGAAGAATAAGCAAGTTATTTCACTTTCAATTCAGTTCATTGCATTTTAAACTTTCATAAATTTATTTCAAAATATGTGATACAAATAACCACTTGTTTAATAACCAACCTATAGTCTTTGAAGGATAGTACGAAGGTTCCTTTGACATAACTTATCAATGTAATTTTTTCCTTGTATTCCAATATATTCTCCATAATAACTAAATATGGTACTTTATTTAATATTCTTATTTCTTGTAGAACCTTGCCTAAAAGGTAATGAAGCTCTTACTTCATACTATTCATTTTTATCCTTAAACGAAACTACAGTAATTGGGTGAAAAATTTATAATAATGGGAATCCATTAAAGATCATATTTTCTATTTCGTGTTTACACAAAGCGAGTGTAGTTATCACATTCAAATATTGCTTCACTTTCTCCTCACAAACTTCTTGGAGATGAGACTATATGTGATATAATCCTTGATTTGATGTTGTATATGCAAAAAACATCAGTCTTTCAAGATAACAATATGACATAACCATCTTATGAAAGATTCATGAGTCTCCTATAAGAATTTTACACCCTTGATTCTTGAGGTGGATTAATAGATAGGGACACATGCACCTTAAATTTCTGATATAGTAGTAATTTGAGCAAGAACCTCTAACACACTTGAAAATTTTTACTAATTTGGACAATAATTTTTTCCAATATTTATCACAGTTTTTTATATGGTATTCCATTCCATTATTTTACAAAAATTAAGCTTTATCATATGAGTAATTTTATATTGATTGTCAAATTATACATTATTGATTAATCATATCATTAAATGTCTCTCACTATTTTATCGAATTTTAAGAACCCTCTGTACTAGAATCGAAATACTCTGTCACTTGAGTACTCAAGTGAAAAGATCCTTGAACCTCCCCTTATAGTCTACCATCTTTAGATACACCTCTACTCGGAAGGTTCAAGGTAGGTGTTTGGTTGGCCAACCACATTAACACGCATTTCTTGATCTGTTGAGTGAAGTCCCAACTTCTAAAATCATTACATGATTTACTCGACGCCTGCCTCTAAAATTAAAACATGCAAGATTTGGCTATTTCTTTGCTACAATTTTAGTTATTTCAACCCACCACTATTATAAGAACTCTCTGGTAGTAAGAGGAACCCTTATCTTTGGCATGACTAGCACCCCAAATAACTAGTTATGTTAAAACTTGAATGATGGAAGGTGATAAAGACTTAATATTACTTTGAAGGTTTTTTGTTTTTTTATTGATGAATGTAATCAATTTCTATTAATCTTTTTCAACTATGTTGTCATTCTCACAAGTGAATATTAATAGAAAAAAACACATCGCTTATAGGAATCCACTACCCCACCCCTTATTTCAACATGGCCCCCTTTTTTATATTATCTCTATGATAGGGCCTCCCCACCCCACCCACTTGTAACTATTATTTTTTAAAATTGAGATTATCATGTGTGGAATTCCACACATATATCAAAAAATTCAAACTGCTATTAATTTAGCCTTAATAAAATAATAATAAATTTATTATAATAAAATAAATATTTTTATAATAATAAAATTATTATGAAAATTATAAAATTGTAAAATTTTAATTTGCATACAATTGATATTATTTTCGATGAACTAAAACTATTCAAATCATGGACGGATCTGTATCGGAAATAATCATTGAATTTTTAATACCTAATATTAAACTGCAAACATAATCCATTCCAAAAAAATTAAATGTACATAATTTGGTTTTTCAAAATCAGATCGATGTGCAGTTTTAACCATTGGGATTGGTTTCTAGCCCTCTACTTAATTTTTTGAAAATTAATTTTTATTTGGATTATAAAATTTACACGCTCCCTATGATACCAATTGATGGTACTTGGGCTCACAGCGGAAGCTAATGGGCCAAGTAATTTAAAAAAAAATTCATCATCGGGATGATGTAATTTGTCATTACCAATGATATGAGGCCCAATATGGTTTGAGGGTTTCATATAAATTAAAAGAGCACGTAAATTAATAATAAAAATCATACATATTCATATCTGAAGTCATGATCAACTAAAAATCATTGATGGTGATTATTTTTTGAAGGATACATAGTAGGAACCCTCTATATCATGCAAACATTCTTCAAAAATATACTGGAACCTCAATCGTCGAGTTCTGAGTACTAGCACGGAAATACAAAAATGCCTTTGATGCTTCGTTGATCACCACGATCCTCTGCCTTCATTACTATAAGGTCTTCTTGGATCATCACTCAAATATAGATAATATCTCTCTAGAAAGTGTGAGGATATAGAGGCTCTCATTTTAAATGAATGAATAGTTCATTGGGAGAGAGTCTCTCTCTATTTATAGTGGAGTTTCAAAATACCCGATTGGGTTTTCCGGCCCCCATTTATTTCATTGTCTACTAAATAAATAATTATGATGAACCAAACTGCATCAATATTATTTATTATATTATCACATACCAGTAATATATATAAAATGTATTGTGTGATAAACCCGAGTCATTTAGCTCAACTCATATTCCCGCTTAATATTAAATGAACCTTGAATATTAAAATAATATTTGTTTGAATAATATTTTTCTGGTATTTACTTAACTTGTAAATACTTTAAATAAATTTAATAACAATTATTCTTTACTTGAATAATATGAATTTATTTATTTATCGGTGATCGATAACTTGGACAAAACTAAAACCCTGTGGTGGGGCCCACCATATCCAATATACCTATTCAACTAAATAGGGAAGATTCTTGAATATTCTATTGTGTGTGACCCTCTAGGACATTATATCGATAGTAATGAATAAAATCCACAGACCAATAACAGAGTCTAGCAACCCATCAAGGCCCCTAAAAAGATAAGGATAGTCATAGAAATGACTACCAACCTATGAACACTAACTCTGTACTATAATCTCTTTATCTTTAAATATCTCATAAAGTAGGATGCACACTTGTGTCGTCATCCTTTTCTAAATATATTATTTTTTGATCTATCTGGATGGATTTACCTTTCAACTGCTTTGGCTAAAGACTTATGAAGGTAGCACCGTCCTGATCAATCAGGCCTGAGATATAAAACTTCCTTAACTTGGAAGTAATAAATCCATTCTTCACTATTAAAACAGTGTCATACCACCAATGACGCACCCAACACAAGCTACCTCGCCATGATTTAAATATCATGGTTTTTTTCTTGCATCAAAGTATGCAATAAAATGACACATATTGGTAATGGTCTCAAGTTAGGAGACCAATACACATGTATATAGATAGGAACAACCAATGACACCCAAAACATGTTGTATTCCTATTGGCGGGTCTTTACACATGATATAACTACTAGATATTACCAAGTGTAAACTTCATGAGAAGAATTATCTATTATTATAATCCCCTATCACTTGATATTCATACATCTACTGTGTCCAGTCAGTAAGACGTAACTAGACCATGTGACATATTTAATATTAATTCTATGATATTTAAAGGTTTTCATTATAGCCTAGGATCAACTATAACCTTTTGATATGAAAATCCATCTAGGGAATTACCATTAAATAGTGTATGAAAAACATTTTACATTATAATGGTAATAATACATCATACATATCTAATTGTATACATGATATGGTAATCAAAAGTACTGCATAGTTGGGTCTAAAGAACCCATTATTTCAAAAACCCCATGAAATATTTATAATCAGATGGATATTTAAATCCACATAATTTTAAGGATAATAATCATAAAATACATTCATGGTCACTATATACACAATATAAAATAAATAGGTGGTGATTATGGCATGTGTCTCACAAAAGTAGAAAGTGTGATGGAAATCCCTTACCTTATGTCTTGACTTCCTTAGTAAACATTCAAACCTGAAATATAATAAATTTAATTTTATTATACATATATTAAAGAAAATTATTTATAAATATCATACCATATATTATCTTCTTATGAAATTTTATTACCCATTTATTAACAATTCTATGTTAAAGTTATGTTTCAGGTAATAATCACTTAGTTTTTTGTATATGTTTTGATTTTTAATTTTTTTTCCTTATAATTTGATAATTATTTAATAATATATAGAATTTTATCCATGATATTAAAATAATATATATTCATTATATATGTATTCATTGTAATCCAAAAAAATTAGTGATAAAAATGAAATACATTGTTCATGGAGAAGGTAGGTAGTATGTACACATGAACGTTGTTTCCATTTTCTTGTCGGTTTAAAAGAAAGAGAGTTAAATAATATATTATCCTTAAATAACCATTTTAGTTCATATATCAAATATTTTAATTAAATACATCTTTATTACCTTCCATGTACAGCATGAATGAATCGCATCGTTTCGTGAGGATGTAGATCGTTGTACACTCGATCGACGTTATTGTATCCCCAACAGAACAGAGATTAAAAAGGTATATATGATATAATAAATCAATAGGTATAATTATATTATAAATATAATATATATACTTTAGATACATCATCATTCCCAGCCATGATATTTGGTAATGGAAAAACGAATGACATTGGCTCACAACGCGGTTGTTTGTCAAACACATGAATGACGATTTTCTAACCCATTTGATGGAAGTAGAGATGTATGTATGTAATTTAATTAAGGTTAAAATTTATCATTATATGTAATATACTGATATTATTATATCATTATGGTTTAATAATAATTAAAGGAGGTGGAGGAATAAATAAATTAAAAATACTCATGGAATAACATTACCTCTTCTTTGGGCATCCCCCTTAGATTTCCACCAAAATCCTTCCTAGGTTGGATTTATTTACTAAATAAGCCTAATATAATGATAGTATAGAATTATAGAATTTATTTGGGTTGGTATTTTTCAAACCAAAATGGTTTTAAGGTGTGAAGAAGAGAGGAGATGGGTGGCCTTTTATAGGTGAGGTGAGTGTCATACTTGTAGTTGTTTTGAAAGAAAAAGGTGTAAACATATTTTAATCATTAAAAAAGGATCATAAATTAAGTATTATAAATAATTATAAATTATATGGTCGAAATATTTCCATTAAATATATTTTATATAAGAGATTTTGTTATTTTAACACTTATATTTTTATTCTAACCCCCCGATAAATCCATTTTTACCATAACCGCAGTAATTAATTTTTATTGTTTTCACTATTAATATTGGTGTAAAATTAATTTTAAAATATTATATAATATAAATTATTATGAATTCAAATATTTAACACATTTTTTCAAATTCAACTCACATAAGTGGAAAATTTTAATTTAAAATTAATCTCACAGACGTGATGAGAAAGTGGGTTTTCAAAGAGAAAATATTTAAAAGTTTAAAAAGTTTGTATATCTAATTTCAATATTAAATTAAATAAAATGACCTATATAGGATTAATATATATTTAATTTTAATAATTTTAATTTACAAAAAATTTAAAATAAAATTTACCTTTATAATAATATAAATTGAAAGGTGGTTTTCAATTAGAATTCAATATTTTTCACCATTCATTAAAACATTACTCTTTTTAGATAATTAAAAATACAAAGATAATTTTAATATTATGATTTAAAAAATGAAATTTATTTTTTAAAATATTTTTTTAAAAAAAATTAAAAATTAGTTTTAAAATAAGTTCACAAAAATGCGACAAAACATCTTTTTAGAAAAATACAGTTTTTAAGCATAAAATTGGATTTGTTCTTATCTCTTGTCTAAAAAACACATAAAATGAATGTTAAACAGTTGATTGAATATTTAATATACATATTTTATTAAAATAATTCACCAAAAGTGGTTTTTTTTATTTTCTAAGGTAAAACATGTTTTTTTCATAAAAATAGCATTTCACAAAAAGATTTCCTTTATTTTCAAATAGTTTTTATTTTTATTTTTAATTAATTGGTCACTAAATAATTAATTATATATACATGTGTAAACCATATATTTTCATAATTTATTTAATAATATTCATACCCATCATTCCAATGGATATGTGACAACTATCATATAAAATAATAATTTCTTATTAGTAAGTCCCATTTCCTTTAAACTCGGTGTTGTGTACAATGAAAGATAAAATAATTGTTGTGTGTAATGCTATCTAAACATGGTATTGCATGTAACACAAGCTAAAATTTATATTTTTTGCAACGTGTTAGAATGAAGTATTTTCATATCTGGAAACAGAGACTAGTTTGTGTTTATTTTCAATGCACACTGGGATGGTTAGGGAGTTTCCAAGGGAAATGATCTTATAGTACAAGATGACTATAGTGTTGAAGGTGGTGTCATTTCCCAGTGTTTTACAAATTTTTATGTCTAAAATTTATAGGATGAATAAATTTTTTTCTAGCATAAGGAAGTTATTCTCAAGGATGAAGGTGAATCGAAAACTTGTAATCAAGTAATGATTTGTGACTATCATGTCAAAATATAGAAAAAGGAATGAGCTACGCAAAAAAAGATAAAAATGCATGAAATAATATTATGTACTAAAAATGATTCCAAAATGAGTTTCACACAATAATATTTTCAATATCATCACAAAAAATACGAAAAAGGAATGAGATGTGTGCAAAATCTGAAATTACGCGAAAGAATATTATGTGACAAATACAAAGTAAAAATTAGTTTCATGCAAGAGTTTCAAGATCATCACCTCAAAATACAGAAAATCATGAGTTTCATGCAAAAGTTGAAATTGCATGAAAGAATATTCCACTCCATATATGATGTCAAAATGAGTTTCATGCAAGAGGAGTTTCAAGATCATCACATCAAAATATTTCAAAGACATGAGTTGCACGCAAAAGATGAAATTGTGTGAAAAGATCTTATGCACCAAATACAATGTCAAAATCAGTCTTACACACATAGAGATTTTGGCACAATAAACATTTTTACTGGGAAAACAATGTTTATAAATATGCAGTTACCCCCATACAATAGTTAGAACATTTCCAATGATGATTTGGTGTCTCTATCGTGCGAAATAGTTGTGTACAAAAGATTTACGCATAGTAAATAATTCACAAATAATGTTTCTTATATGTATAAAGACCAAGTTAAACTTATGGTGTGGTTATGTAAAATATAGGGGTTGCACAAAATACATATTTCATGAAAATCCCAAAATTTTCATGCAGGAATAGGTGTTGCATGAAAGTGTCGAGTTGTGCTACTAGAAAGTTTTGAATATTCAATTTTTTTGATCTGTTATTTCAAGTGAATCAATTCAATATTATATTACAATTAGAGTTTCATTCTAGTTAGGGACAAATAATTAAATTCCAATCTACTGAAGTAAACTTCTGGTCATTAAACTGAGTAAGACTTCTCCCAAATTAGTGATCTATGGGGAGTCGATGGAAGTGTTCCAAGGGAGGTAATGTTTTATCCCTAAAATCTTATAATGGTTTTGTCCATAGAACAAAGTGATTGTTTATAAACTTATTTATTCCACAAATAGTGAAGATTAGTGTATTCTGGTATGAATGATACATTGTTGGTGCATGCTCCTTGGACTAGCCATTAGTAGTGAACTAAGTAAAATTATTGTGTTTCCTTTTTGAATGTGGTTATTTTGTTTCTATATATTTCCATGATAAAGGTTTAACAAGTTTCTACCAATGTGGTATTAATATCATTCACTTTAAAAGAAAAATTTGACGCCCTGATTCACTCATCCCCTCTCAGGGTGTTCTGTGGTCCTATAAGTGGTATCAGAGCCAGGATGCTGGGGTTAAATCAATTATCTATTGTTTTCATGGATAATTTAGTAAATGTTAGGGGAGTACCCCTCTTTTATGGAATAAAATTCTAGATTTGGAATAACAATATGATATCTCATCTAATATCTCTTGGAATGGAAGTTATTTTTTCCACTACCCAAGGGATTCAGGTCACTAATGCAACAAGACTAATTATGACTGAAATGGATAGGAAAATGAATGATGAAAATTACAAATAATATAATTCCCTTACTCTGGATTTATCTGATCAAATATATCAAAATGTGTTGAGTTTCACTTCAACCAAGTATATATGGGAATACTAAAATATATATATAAAGGAAGCAACAAAATGAAGGAGGCAAAACTCCTTGTTTTTTACAATAGGTTCAATGATCTAAAAATTCATCCTGATGAAAATGAATATATTTTCTTAATTGAATTACTAAGTTATTGGAGCTATTTGATGAATTTTTTATGAAATTAAAGATATTGACATTGTGAAGAAAATTTTGAGAAGGATACCACCACTGTACAATCCAAAAGTTTTACCCCTTGAGGAAAGGGATATCTCTAAAATTTCTATTAATGATATGATAAGCAGTCTGGTGTCTTACAAAATGATATTAAAACCAGAAGATGCAACAACTCGAGTAATTAAGGAAATGGAATTCAAATCCATAGAAAAACTTAATCCTTCCAATGATAGTTCTGATTAATATAATGAGTAAGAATAACATATTTATCTTTTTTCTAAGAAATTCAATATAGTAAAAGGTATATTTGAAGGAAATATTCATCTCTAATGTTTTCGATGTGGTAGAGTTGGGTACATTTCCTCTTTGTACTCAATGAAGTTTAATGATGAAGGAAGTGAAGCTAGAAACATGCAGAATCCTCAGAAAAGGGTTCCAAAAATAGATAATTCAAATCTGGGAAGAAATTTTAGAGGAATAGTTTCATCTATAAACAAGAACAAAATAAAAATTATTTTTTTGAGGATGAAGGACTAGAGTTTAAATCTAAAACCTAATAATATAGTATATCTATAGTTGAAAATTCAAAACCTGAAAAAGAAAAATATAATGATAATATGTTTATTTGTGTTGTTAATATCAAGTTGGAACTTGAGGATTCTTTTGAAAATATTGAAATTCAAAGAAATAGAAATAGAAATATGAGGTCCATTCTGGAAGATTCATCAGATTATGTTTATCAGCTTAAAGTATAAATTTATCAACTAGAGGAAGGGGAAAAATAATATTCAACAACTCTTGAAATCTTGGAAGATATTGTGGAATTTAAGATTGAGATTTAAGATTATGAAAAAGTAATTAATGACCTTACATCTAGACTTGAGAAGAAATCTAAGATAGTTGACTGGATTGAAGAAAAAGTTTTTATTATATGTAGTAAACTAGAAACTGAATCAAATTCAAGGGAAACAAAGAAGAAATTATAGTTTGGAAGATTCTCATATTCATGTTTGTTAGAAAGAGATAAATGTGGTTTTGAAGGAGTAAATAAGGATTTGAATTATTAAAAATCCACATGTATGGGAAAATGTGGAATTGGTTGTGATGCTGAAACATAAAAGGATAGAAAAAAGATGATCCAAAATAAAGGGAAGCAGAAATTTGGACATATCACAAAGTCACCTGATGTATTAATAAATAAAGATTCAAATCAAATAGAAAATAGAACTGAAAATTATTCTCAAGTTTTCAGAAATGATCACTGGTCAAATAATATTCCTAAATAAGTGGGTATGATTAGGAATGAAAGTGATAATACATTTCCTCTTATAAAATTTCAATTATGTGGTTTCTTGGTCCATACCATTTCATACTATGAAGACGCAAGGAGATATCTAAATTGGGAAGCACTTGGAAGTCAACAAAGGATAATGAGACCATATCCTTCATCATATAGAAGAAATAATTTTATGGATTTTATTTCTCCATTAAAACTATGTCTATAATGTTATTTATTGCAGGAAGAAGAAAGGATAAAATATAACCAATAAAAGTCATAGAAAAGTCAATACCCTCCAACCAGGTGGAGTTACTTTTATAAATAGGTATTATCATATGGAAAAACAATATGATTTTGATGAACCAATGCATATATAAAAGATATTGTAAAGTTCATATTTATCCTCCACTCAATCAAGTGTCTCATGGAAGGAAAATAAGAAAATTGAGAAACCCAACCTTGTGAAAATAGATCTAAAAGCTACAAATAACAATAGCACTTGGATTGTTGATAGAATGTGTGCATCCCATATGACAAAAAATGAATATTTATTGAAGTTTTTTAAGAAAAGGGTATATGGAATAGTGAGGTTTTTAAATGATGGTGCTTTAAAGATCAAAGGCATTGGAAAAACAGAACCAGAAAAAAGATGAGATTAGGAAAACTGAAGTTCTTTATGTGGATGGTTTGCATCACAATCTCTTGAGTTTGATTAAACTATGTGACTCAGTACTGAGAGTTAAATTTAATCAAAAGAGTTTCACTATCAAAGGAAAGTTAAGTAATTCTCTCAATAAAGGATACAGAACATATAGGAATTTTTTCTAGGTTGACAGAAAAGAAAGTATTTATTACTTAACAGTTGAACAAGAAAACAACTTGAGGCACCGGTGGTTGGGTCACATTAATTAGAAGATCGTGTAAAAGGATATCTAGCTAAAAATAGTCATCGATGTTCCCAATCTGATTTGTGAATAATAAAATTTTTGTGATTCTTTTATTCAAGGAAAGATGGTCTACAATTCATATCGGACGAAGAAAAAAAGGGCATCAAATCTGCTTGATCTTATCCACATAGATGTTTGGGGTCTAATAAATGTGGCTAGAACATATGTAGAAAGGTACTTTAGTATTTTTATTTATTATTATAGTATAATGTCTTGTGTAATGATTATATATAGGAAGAAACAAGTGCTTGATTACATAAATAGTTATCATTGAATAAATGAGAATGGTACAAGCCACAAAATCAAAGTTCTATGATATGAAAATGGAGGATAATACCCATCAATTAGATTTTAGAATTACCTAGAAAAAAATGGAATAAATCATGAGGTGGATTCAGTGAGAAACTCACATCAAAATGGAGTTGTTGAACACAAAACTCAGCAGGTGAACAATATGGCCATAACTATGCTGATTGAGATTCATATCTCTCATCATTACTGGAAAAGTCTATTCATGAAGAAGTATACACTCAAAATCAAATAGGAATTTTTATGGGAGAAACCAAGAAACCATATGAGATTTTTTATAGAAGGAATCCCTCTCTGAAATATTTTCATGTTTTTTGAAGTAAATGTTTCATCGTAAATAAAGAAGGAAATCAACGCAAGTATAGTGATGTTGTAGATGAGGGAATTTTCCATGGATATTCAATGAAGATTAAAGCATACTAATGTTACAATAATAATATTGGAAGAATTATGGAAATCAGTGATGTCAAGATCATTGAAGATAAAACTAAAAATACCTCAAGGAGCTCATATACATATATAATAGAAGATGAAGAATAAATTAGATAAGGGAAAGATTTAAATGAAGAAATAGTGTAAGGATTAAAAAAATTAGAGTTCACAAAGTGATGATGATTCAGAAGAAGAATCAGAAGAGGAATCCATGGATGAAGAAACATCAAAAGAATATCAAAGGAAAAATAGAAGGGAAAATTTGATCAATCCAACATCATTGGGTATCAGATAGCACCCACATAGAAGAGAAGAATGAGGAATGAATCTAATTCTACCTTCTTATCAGTTGTGGAACCAAATTCATTTAAAGAAGAAGTGAAGTATAAATCATGGGTCATAACCATGAATGAAGAACCTAATTAGATTGACAAGAAACGAATATGGGATCTTGTTAAGAGACCTTAAAATCACAATGTTATTGGAATAAAGTGGAACTTTAAAAAATAATTAAGCATGGAAATGTGATAAAAAAAGGCACGCTTAGTGTGTAAAGGCTATGCATAGATTAAATGCATTGATGTTGAAGAAAAGTTTGCTCCGACGGTTAGACTAGAGTCGATCAGGCTTTTTCTTTATATGTAAATTCAAAGAGGATATAAAGTTTATCATATGAATTTCAAAATAGAATTTTTAAATGGAGTCCTTGAAGAATAATTCTACATTGAACAAATGGTGGGATTTCTGATTAGAAATGATGAAGCAAAGGTTTTTAGATTAAATATGTATCTTTATGGTCTTAAGTAGGCCCCACAAGCATGGTAATCTCAACTGAATACTTATCTGAAGAATCTATGATTTGAAAAAGAGGTTTTGATCATAATCTTTATGTAAATTATTCACAGGAAGATCAATTTATGGTTCTTGTCTATGTGGATGATAATATATTTGGTGAAAGAAGGTTGGGATTAGTGGAATAATTTCTAATCACATGAAATCAGAATTTGAAATGTTTATGATTAGTGAACTCACGTGATTTTTGGGGATGTAGATGATTCAAAATAAGTATTACACCTTTATTTCTTCGATAAAATATGCAAGAGAGATTCTGAATAAATTCAATATACATGACTCCAAACCAATTTCAACTCTGACTGTGGTTAGCAAAAAACTCAAAAAGCATGAGGATTAGAATTTTTTGGATCCAACCCAATATAGGAGAATAATTTGAAGCTTATTATACTTAACTGAAACTCATCTAGATATTTTATTTTCAACATGATTAGGGTTCTTCTTTCAAAGTAATCCAATGGAAGATAATTGGAAGCATTTAAAGGAATCATGATATATATTAAAGTTACTCTCAATTATGGATTATTATTTGTTAAAGTAAGAGATAATGAATTATCAACATTTTATGATGCCGATTGGGCTAGAGATTTTATGGATAGAAAGTAAAAAAATTAATAGACCATTATTCATTAGAAAAAAAATTGTGGGATGGTTGAGAATAAAACAAGATATTACTTATCTTAGTGAGGTTGAAGAAGATTATATCTCTACTACAAAGGAATTAGTTGTACACAAAAAAATGAAATTGCATGAAAGAATATTACATGCCAAAAATGTCATCAAAATGAGTTTCTCACAATATGAGTTTCAAGATCATCACATCAAAACACAGCAAAGGCATGAGGTGTGCATAAAAGCTGAAATTGTGCAAATGAATCTTACGTGCCAAATACGATGTCAAAATCAGGATTGTGTACATGGGGGTTGGCACACAAGGAACTTGTGCATAGGGGCGACCACATCTATAAATAAGAAGCTACCCCCATAAAATATTTATAACTTTTCCAACGAATATTTGGTGTCTTTGTCATGTGAAAGAGTTGTGTGCATAAGACTTACACGCAGTAAATCATGCACAAAGAATTTCTTTGTCTCTATCAAGACCTAGTGAAACTTATTTTTTGGTTTCAAAAATGATAAGGTTTGTATGAAATACATCTTTCATGATGATACTAAAAGTTTATCATAGGAATAGGTGTTACGCGCAAGTGCTGAGTTGTGCTCCTATAAGGTTTTGAATATTAAAATTATTTAATCATTGATTTCAAGTGAATAAATTTAGGAGTATGATGCAAGAAGAGTATCATAAAAGTCATGGACAAATAATTAAATTCCAATATAATTAAGTTACCTTCAAGTCATTTAACTGAAAAAGACTTCTCCCAAAGTAGTGAGCTAAGGGGAGTTGACAGAAGTGTTTTGAGGGAGGCAGTGTTTTATCCCTAAAATCATGTAAAGGTAGTGTGATTGGAAAAAATTAACTATATATAACTTTTTTATTCCACATATAGTGAAGAATAGTGTATTTTTGTATAGCTAAAACATTTTTGGCATATGTTCCTTCAACTAGCCCCTAGTTGCGAACCAAGTAAAATTGATTTGTTGTCTCTTTTCAAGTGATTTTTTTTGTTTCTACACATTTTCATATTATAGGTTTAACAAGTTCCTACTAACATGGGAGTAAGATCCATCAATTTAAAAGAAAATTTTCACACCTTGATTCTCAACTCCCCTCTTAGGGTGTTTCAAGGTCCTACACAATGTAAAATATCTAAAATATTAAATTTATTTCAAATATATATATTTCACAAAATCTTGGGGTGATACATTTTTCACTCTCACACCCCAATGTAGTACATCAGGATTATCCCAAATCTTATGAATAAAATATAACACTAATCCATAGAATGGTCACATCACATCATTCCCAAAGACACCTAGTCACTTCCCCTTTGCACGTTTATATCATATCTTTCCCAAAAACACCTGGTTCATCACATCACAACCATAACCAGAGTAGAATGTTATAGTTAACATGAAGGAAATAAACCTTATTCCCTCTTTATAACATGAATGAACCCCACCATAATCCACCCCAAATCACAATCACATCACATCTCACCCAAAAACTTCTATCCCACCACCCCACAACACAGTTTCATCTCATCTCACCCAAAAAAACCTGGGCCACTGCCCCATAGCACAGTCACATCACATATCATCCTAAAACACCTAGTCCACCACCTAGTGAACTAAATGACCTACAAACATCATATAATATGCATATATACTCATCTAGAATAGATAATAGGAAATATTGGGTATCCATCCATCCTCATCACCAGGATATTGATAAAAACACCCCCCCCCCCCCCTCGTATGAATATACGTGTGTCAACACATAGTGCTCACTGTAGGCAGGGTACGTATAGAAATCACAAAGAATATAAAAGTATATATTTATAGCCACACACAAGACCAACCTATGGGTTCACAACAAAACACTAACCAACTCAAAATACCTCCACTTTCACTACCACCTCTAAATTTTTTACACCACACAATCCACAAGCCACATTTTATATTACCAACCAAACCCCATTATCCAACCCATTAATTTCACTAATAATCATCAACCACATTTAACCAAATATCCCATAATTTATTTGGTCATTAACTATTTCTATCCCATTAACCAAACCAAACCACATCCATTTAAAATATTATTAACCAAGCTATTCCATCACTACCCAAGAATATAGAAAAACACAACCACACGTCAAAAGAATCCCATTATATTCATCACACCATCACCTCACCGCCCCAAAATCCCAGTAAAACAACCACCACCTTTTTACCTCAAAATCAGGGCCAAACAACTTCCACCTTATTGCCCTAAAATCATAAAAAAACAACCACCACCTCGCCACCCCAAAAGCACATTCAAAAAACCACCATGACGCCACCTTAAAATCATGGCCAAAAAACCACCACCACACCACACTAAAATCATATCCAAACATCAAAAAATGTAAAAGAACATTTTAAAATTTTTAACAAGGGTGATTTTATCACATTAACATTATTTTAGGGGAGTTATCAAATAATCCATAATCTCAGGGAAACCATTTCATTTGACAAAATATAATTGGTTATCCAATTTCCATTTTTAGGGTGATATCAAAAAAAATCACAATAGGCATAGATTTCAAAAAACATATAATCTAGCACAAAAATACCCCAACGACCAAAATTTTTAGTGGGGCATCAAGACAATACAAACATAACATCACAATAATATCAAAGCTATAAAAACATGTGAATCATTACCCTTTTCCCCCCTTAAATTTCAATTAGTCATTTCGTTGTCTTTGATTAATCCAGAACAACTATCTTCCAAAGAAAAAAAGAGTAAATTCATCATGTATGATACACAATAAAGAGAAACAAATATTCCCTACCTTAAATAATCTTTTCCAACTCATTATACACTGTAGGAAGAAGAATAAATTCTCATAAACCACAATTTAACATGAGAAATTATGGATCAACCTAAAACACACCAATGATCCATAAAAATAAAACTCAAATCAACCCCAAAACCAAAACAACATGTCACGACCCCCTCCCACCAAAGATTCCCCTCCTGAGCTGGAAATGGTGAAAGGGAGATAATGACCCCCGAGTCCCGCCTCCAGTAGGCCCCGGGTTGGCGACTAGCACCAAGGGTATGAGTTTTCACAAATATGGGAGGCATTACCCTTTTTATTATTTTGGATCGGGAAATAGGACAAGTCAACCACCAAAAAGGGAAAAGAACAAGTGTATATAAATAAACCCAAACCAAGCCCACATGCATGTTTAAACAATTTTTATAACAAGGTACAAGTACAAGAAAGCTCAAAAGTACAATGCCAAAGAAAACAAGAGAACAACAACTGCAACAACTCCAACTGCCCGACTAGTAGGGTCCCGCACGGCCCTAGTAGTCCTCCTGGAAACCTGAAAGTAAACGCAGGGTGAGCATACAAGTATACTTAGTAGGGAAACCTAAAGCTCCCGTGCACAAGTGGGGAGACACCCTAAGGTCCCGTGAGAAAAACAGAAGAACCAGAAACTAACAAGGAAAAAACTATCCACCCAGTCTCACTGGTCACACTCACCAAGTAACACAAACAAGTTTAGTATATATATATAGAACAAAAGTATTGGGTACCCCGCACCATTTCCCACTTAATTAGATGATGCTCTTCCTAATGGAAAACGTCCTGACGCTACCACACTCTTACCGCCCGCACACACCTGGGCCAAACCACGCATCCCGCCCGCACACACCTGGGCCTCACAACCACGCATCTCGCCCGCACACACCTGGGCCACAACCACTAACCCGCCCGCAGACACCTGGGCCTCATCCCGAAGGTTCTTGGGAACGGTAAGCCTACCCGAAGAGTCTTGGGCTAAAGGTCGCCTAAAGCCATCATAGCATCCGAGACCTACCCGAAGAGTCTTGGGTGTAAGGTCACCTCAAGCCATCACAGCCTCCGAGACCTACCCAAAGAGTCTTGGGTGTAAGGTCACCTCAAGCCATCATAGACTATGGAAGAAGGAGCAGGAAGGAGCTAGTAACTAAGGGGGAACACCCTCTCCCATAAAATGGGAGTGTTCGGCACTAGGTGCTTGACATGGGTGTGGTGCGACAAAACACAAATATACAATTATATATATATACATATACCAAACACACAGCCCAACCTATGGCTTCTTAAAAAGAGAAACTGAGCATGTGCCTCAGCACTGCCACCACGAAGCATGCATCAACAACCAAACAATCATCCCCCAACCCCATTTAGGTTTTCATGTTTCATGCAATGGTTTAAAAAATTATTACTACTGGGCAACTATCATCCAGACAAAACCTTTCACAAACATATCCCTGCCATCCACAACCAAGGTTAGGTAAAACGAAAGCAACCACATGCCATTTCATTTACAAAAGATTATCACAACCATACAACATTCCATCATTCATTTATTTCAAAGTTCCACACATAAAACCCTTTCCACACACAAAACATTTCCGCATTTGAAAACACCTTTTACTTCAAAACACTTTTCATAATCAAAACACTTTTCATAAATAAAGGCATTTTCCACAACCAACCACTTCCCATTTCAACCCCATCGTTTACAAAACATTTCACACCTCCACCGTCAACCATTCCAATAAGATCACCACCAAAACGTCGCAGCCCCGCTGCCCAGCATCACATCACAACACCATTCCAGAAAAAAAAAACATTTCCCACAAAACAACCAAACCACCAACATGTTCATTATTCCAATTTTGTTCAACCGGGGTGATCACACAAGGTTTTCATTCTCATTTAATCAGACAGTCTTTACATGCTTATCCATTTTCCATGTTTTAACAAAACCAACCACAAACAATTCAGATATCAATTTCGCACGCAAAGGTCACCAACGGCCTTGATTTTCAGTAGGCAAAGGCCTTTCAATCCAAAATCACAATCAGAAGATAAAGAAACTGGAAGGCAATAGAAACAGCACAAAACCCCAAACCCTTCTTTATCCGGTTATTATCTTTATTTAAAGTTCAACTGCATCCCATAGAACAAAGGAAAAATATCTCACCCCGCATGTTGCACCAAATAGAGAGACGAGGGTAAACCCCTACCTCAAAAGGTCCCAATCACGTCGCATCTGACGACGTCCTTCGGTGTCCTCCGCCTTCGCCAAACCCGACAAACGCCTCCTAGGATGGAAGCTGGAGAAGGAAGGACAGAAGGAAAAGTGACAAGTCCAGGCTTAGAAGCTTCGTCTCGTCGCTACGATCCTGTGGCCGCTGACGGATCGTAATTCGGAGCTCGGACAAAGAAGTTAGAGGAGGAATACTTCTCGATCGTCCAAGAGCGTCGTCGTGCGACAAAGAAGCGATCGATATGGAAGATAAAACATGACCTTGTTCTTATATAGGCAACGAATAGGTAAATCCGTATTCAGCGTGAATTAATGAAAACACGATGTGACCGTACATACGTTACATGTTTTGATTGGTTAACACACAACACGTCACGCGGTTTCCACGCGTTTTAATAAAAAATGTTAATTTTATTAATATGTGTGTTTCGTTGACCCGAGACATAACTCATAAAAAGGTATCCATCACTGGTCTTAAAAAGACCGTCTTAATTACAGGATTACACTGCCGCTGACGGTTCGTGAAACCGAGGTCGCATGAGGAAGATACCGTCAAAATTCAGTTTTCCCATCCAAAATTAATAATTACATTATTATATTATATTATTTAATTTAATTCTTAAATTGTCACATTCTCTCTCCAATATCCTTGAGATTCACGCACAAAGTCATTTGTTTAGGTGGATTACACTTGGCGCCTCTCTCCTATATTTATTTTTCAATAAATTTTATTTCCTTTAATCATGTTTCTCTCTCCAATCTTCTTACCTTCTTCCACAAAAAGTGGTGCCTCTCTCTTCCTCATTCCATGCCCAAAATGCCCCACCTTGTATTCCTTCTCTCTCTTTTTTTTCATTTAATCTTATCTTTTATTTTATATCATTATTAATATATTTTTCATCTTCTCTCTTCAATCTCATTCCTCCCCAACAAAGTGGTGCCTCCCTTGATTTTACACCATTAGTTCCATTCTTTTTATCATAATTATTTTCAATAATAATGATTAAATCTCCCTAAAAAACATGCAAGATCACCTCCCATCAAAACCCACATGACACACACCTATTTTAAATCTTTATCATTATTATTATTATTTTATTTTTTTTAAACACAATTATCATAAATAATAACATCTCTTATTTATCCTTATATCTCAAATCTCATTGCAATTAATTCAAAACATAATTCTCATTAAATCATTATTACCAGATCTATCAAAAAAACCAACATTATTATTATAATTATTTAGTATAACACTTATAACAAAACCCCAAATAAAATTTATTAACACGTCACCATTTATTATTAATAATTATTATTATTTTTGATGTTCGCCGCATTGACCACATAAAAAAACGTTTTTACAAAGTAATCGACCGGAGAGGTCCGGGCCATTACATTAGATACCTCTCAAAACATTCTCGTCCTCGAGAATTAAAACCTGACCCAGAAGAAGGAAAGGATCTGGAGAACCACTCCACAAGATACCTCTCAGGGATCTCGTCATGACAAGGAACCAACCAACAACTCTATGAGTTAGGAATTCCCTCTCCTATGTCAAGATACTATCCGCTTTAGGCGGCACTGACTCACCTGCACGGGTTTAATCGCATCCTCATTAATGCGTCTTGATTAAGGATCAGGTTTTTCCTTTCCCATATATTAGGGTTTTTTTCAACTTACACTGCACCCAACAACGTACAACCCACACACTGCCCGGACACATGGATTGAGGAATTCCTTCTCCCATGTTGAGATATTATCCGCTTTAGGCGGCACTGACTCGCCTGCATGGGTTAAATCGCATCCACATTAATGCGTCTCGATTAGGGATTAGGTTTTCCCCTCCCCACATGATAGGGCTCTTCACGTACATTTAAAGAAAATCGGGAAACAACATAGCATTATAGACTCATGAAAAACAAGGTCCAGGCCCAAAGCATGGGCGAGAATGAGTTTCAACAATTGAGTGTGATGCTCCTGGATTTAAACAAAACATAAACGAGAGCATTTAAGTAAAACATGAAACATCTCTCTCGATCTTTCGCCTTGCTAGGGTTGCCACTTCTGTTGCGTGAAATTGTCCGCGTCCCACTCCTCTGCATTTCTGTTAACGTCCAAGTGCCATAGATGTATGGTAAACAAGGATCGCCTAAGCCCAAGTAGTAAGGAAAAACTCAAAGTTTTAATTATCATTTTATTTAAATTTCTTTCCCAGAACACCCAAATCAAGTAAAACACAAACATGATGATGCATGTACCTTCCCTAGGGTCTCTACCCTGCAATCAATATAGTCTCACTTGGTCGTTCGGTAGGCTCAGAGTCCTTGCATCGGATCACGGGGGGCCCTAAAATCCTGTGTCCTAGTCGGTCTTCCCTGGCCTATGTCACGCACCAAGATTAACGAACACTGTTGCCCTACCATCCCATGCAATCCTCACTGTGCCTAACTCCAGACTCCATCCTATCTCTCAACCATCAGCCTCTGATACCATTCTGTCATGACCCCCTCCCACCAAAGATTCCCCTCCTGAGCTGGAAATGGTAAAAGGGAGATAATGACCCCCGAGTCCCGCCTCCAGTAGGCCCCGGGTTAGCGACTAGCACCAAGGGTATGAGTTTTCACAAATATGGGAGGCATTACCCTTTTTATTATTTTGGATCGGGAAATAGGACAAGTCAACCACCAAAAAGGGAAAAGAAAAAGTGTATATAAATAAACCCAAACCAAGCCCACATGCATGTTTAAACAATTTTTATAACAAGGTACAAGTACAAGGAAGCTCAAAAGTACAATGCCAAAGAAAACAAGAGAACAACAACTGCAACAACTCCAACTGCCCGACTAGTAGGGTCCCGCACGGCCCTGGTAGTCCTCCTGGAAACCTGAAAGTAAACGTAGGGTGAGCATACAAGTATACTCAGTAGGGAAACCTAAAGCTCTCGTGCACAAGTGGGGAGACACCCTAAGGTCCCGTGAGAAAAACAGAAGAACCAGAAACTAACAAGGAAAAAACTATCCACCCAGTCTCACTGGTCACACTCACCAAGTAACACAAACAAGTTTAGTATATATATATAGAACAAAAGTATTGGGTACCCCGCACCATTTCCCACTTAATTAGATGCTGCTCTTCCTAACGGCAAACGTCCTGACGCTACCACACTCTTCCCACCCGCACACACCTGGTCCAAACCACGCATCCCGCCCGCACACACCTGGGCCTCACAACCACGCATCTCGCCCGCACACACCTGGGCCACAACCACTAACCCGCCCGCAGACACCTGGGCCTCATCCCGAAGGTTCTTGGGAACGGTAAGCCTACCCGAAGAGTCTTGGGCTAAAGGTCACCTCAAGCCATCACAGCCTCCGAGACCTACCCGAAGATTCTTGGGTGTAAGGTCACCTCAAGCCATCACAGCCTCCGAGACCTACCCGAAGAGTCTTGGGTGTAAGGTCACCTCAAGCCATCATAGCCTATGGAAGAAGGAGAAGGAAGGAGCAAGTAACTAAGGGGGAACACCCTCTCCCATAAAATGGGAGTGTTCGGCACTAGGTGCTTGACATGGGTGTGGTGCGACAAAACACAAAGATACAATTATATATATATACATATACCAAACACACAGCCCAACCTATGGATTCTTAAAAAGAGAAACTGAGCATGTGCCTCGGCACTGCCACCACGAAGCATGCATCAACAACCAAACAATCATCCCCCAACCCCATTTAGGTTTTCATGTTTCATGAAATGGTTTAACAAATTATTACTACTGGTCAACTATCATCCAGACAAAACCTTTCACAAACATATCCCTGCCATCCACAACCAAGGTTAGGTAAAACGCAAGCAACCACATGCCATTTCATTTACAAAAGATTATCACAACCATACAACATTCCATCATTAATTTATTTCAAAGTTCCACACATAAAACCCTTTCCACACACAAAAAATTTCCGCATTTGAAAACAACTTTTACTTCAAAACACTTTTCATAATCAAAACACTTTTCATAAATAAAGGCATTTTCCACAACCAACCACTTCCCATTTCAACCCCATCGTTTACAAAACATTTCACACCTCCACCGTCAACCATTCCAATAAGATCACCACCCAAACGTCACAGCCCCACTGCCCAGCATCACATCACAACACCATTCCAGAAAAAAAAACATTTCCCACAAAAAAACCAAACCACCAACATGTTCATTATTCCAATTTTTTTCAACCGGGGTGATCACACAAGGTTTTCATTCTCATTTAATCAGCCAGTCTTTACATGCTTATCCATTTTCCATGTTTTAACAAAACCAACCATAAACAATTCAGATATCAATTTCGCACGCAAAGGTCACCAACGGCCTTGATTTTCAGTAGGAAAAGGCCTTTCAATCCAAAATCACAATCTGAAGATAAAGAAACTGGAAGGCAATAGAAACAGTACAAAACCCCAAACCCTTTTTTATCCGGTTATTATCTTTATTTAAAGTTCAACTGCATCCCATGGATCAAAGGAAAAATATCCCACCCCGCATGTTGCACCAAATAGAGAGACGAGGGTAAACCCCTACCTCAAAAGGTCTCGATCACGTCGCATCCGACGACGTCCTTCGGTGTCCTCCGCCTTCGCCAAACCCAACAAACGCCTCCTAGGATGGAAGCTGGAGAAGGAAGGCCGGAAGGAAAAGTGAAAAGTCCAGGCTTAGAAGCTTCGTCTCGTCGCTACGATCCTGTGGCCGCTGACGGATCGTAATTCGGAGCTCGGACAAAGAAGTTAGAGGAGGAATACTTCTCGATCGTCCAAGAGCGTCGTCGTGTGACAAAGAAGCGATCGATATGGAAGATAAAACATGACCTCGTTCTTATATAGGCAACGAATAGGTAAATCCGTATTCAGCGTGCATTAATGAAAACACGATGTGACCGTACATACGTTACATGTTTTGATTGGTTAACACACAACACGTCACGCGGTTTCCACGCATTTTAATAAAAAATGTTAATTTTATTAATATGTGTGTTTCGTTGACCCGAGACATAACTCATAAAAAGGTATCCATCATTGGTCTTAAAAATACCGTCTTAATTACAGGATTACACTGCCACTGAGGGTTCGTGAAACCGAGGTCGCATGAGGAAGATACCGTCAAAATTCAGTTTTCCCATCCAAAATTAATAATTACATTATTATATTATATTATTTAATTTAATTCTTAAATTCTCACATTCTCTCTCCAATCTCCTTAGATTCACGCACAAAGTCATTTGTTTAGGTGGATTACACTTGGCGCCTCTCTCCTATATTTATTTTTCAATAAATTTTATTTCCTTTAATCATGTTTCTCTCTCCAATCTTCTTACCTTCTTCCACAAAAAGTGGCGCCTCTCTCTTCCTCATTCCATGCCCAAAACGCCCCACCTTGTATTCCTTCTCTCTCTTTTTTTTCATTTAATCTTATCTTTTATTTTATATCATTATTAATATATTTTTCATCTTCTCTCTTCAATCTCATTCCTCCCCAACAAAGTGGTGCCTCCCTTGATTTTACACCATTAGTTCCATTCTTTTTATCATAATTATTTTCAATAATAATGATTAAATCTCCCTAAAAAACATGCAAGATCACCTCCCATTAAAACCCACATGACACACACCTATTTTAAATCTTTATCATTATTATTATTATTTTATTTTTTTTAAACACAATTATCATAAATAATAACTTATCTTATTTATCCTTATATCTCAAATCTCATTGAAATTAATTCAAAACATAATTCTCATTAAATCATTATTACCAGATATATCAAAAAAAACCAACATTATTATTATAATTATTTAGTATAACACTTATAACAAAACCCCAAATAAAATTTATTAACACGTCACCATTTATTATTAATAATAATTATTATTTTTGATGTTCGCCGCATTGACCACATAAAAAAACGTTTTTACAAAGTAATCGACCGGAGAGGTCCGGGCCATTACATTAGATACCTCTCAAAACATTCTCGTCCTCGAGAATTAAAAACTGACCCAGAATAAGGAAAGGATCTGAAGAACCACTCCACAAGATACCTCTCAGGGCTCTCGTCATGACAAGGAACCAACCAACAACTCTATGAGTTAGGAATTCCCTCTCCTATGTCAAGATACTATCCGCTTTAGGCGGCACTGACTCACCTGCACGGGTTTAATCGCATCCTCATTAATGCGTCTTGATTAAGGATCAGGTTTTTCCTTTCCCATATATTAGTGTTTTTTTTTCAACTTACACTGCACCCAACAACGTACAACCCACACACTGCCCGGACACATGGCTTGAGGAATTCCTTCTCCCATGTTGAGATATTATCCGCTTTAGGCAGCACTGACTCGCCTGCACGGGTTAAATCGCATCCACATTAATGCGTCTCGATTAGGGATTAGGTCTTCCCCTCCCCACATGATAGGGCTCTTCACGTACATTTAAAGAAAAGCGGGAAACAACATAGCATTATAGACTCATGAAAAACAAGGTCCAGGCCCAAAGCATGGGAGAGAATGAGTTTCAACAATTGAGTGTGATGCTCCTGGATTTAAACAAAACATAAACGAGAGTATTTAAGTAAAACATGAAACATCTCTCTCGATCTTTCGCCTTGCTGGGGTTGCCACTTATGTTGCGTGAAATTGTCCGTGTCCCACTCCTCTGCATTTCTATTAATGTCCAAGTGCCATAGATGTACGGTAAACAAGGATCGCCTAAGCCCAAGTAGTAAGGAAAAACTCAAACTTTTAATTATCATTTTATTTCAATTTCTTTCCCAGAACACCCAAATCAAGTAAAACACAAACATGATGATGCATGTACCTTCCCTAGGGTCTCTACCCTGAAATCAATATAGTCTCACTTGGTCGTTCGGTAGGCTCAGAGTCCTTGCATCGGATCACAGGGGGCCCTAAAATCCCGTGTCCTAGTCGGTCTTCCCTGGCCTATGTCACGCACCAAGATTAACGAACACTGTTGCCCTACCATCCCATGCAATCCTCACTGTGCCTAACTCCAGACTCCATCCTATCTCTCAACCATCAGCCTCTGATACCATTCTGTCACGACCCCCTCCCACCAAAGATGCCCCTCCTGAGCTGGCAATGGTGAAAGGGAGATAATGACCCTCGAGTCCCGCCTCCAGTAGGCCCCGGGTTGGCGACTAGCACCAAGGGTATGAGTTTTCACAAATATGGGAGGCACTACCCTTTTTATTATTTTGGATCGGGAAATAGGACAAGTCAACCACCAAAAAGGGAAAAGAACAAGTGTATATAAATAAACCCAAACCAAGCCCACATGCATGTTTAAACAATTTTTATAACAAGGTACAAGTACAAGGAAGCTCAAAAGTACAATGCCAAAGAAAACAAGAGAACAACAACTGCAACAACTCCAACTGGCCGACTAGTAGGGTCCCGCACGGCCCTGGTAGTCCTCCTGGAAACCTGAAAGTAAACGTAGGGTGAGCATACAAGTATACTCAGTAGGAAAACCTAAAGCTCTCGTGCACAAGTGGGGAGACACCCTAAGGTCCCGTGAGAAAAAAAGAAGAACCAGAAACTAACAAGGAAAAAACTATCCACCCAGTCTCACTGGTCACACTCACCAAGTAACACAAACAAGTTTAGTATATATATATAGAACAAAAGTATTGGGTACCCCGCACCATTTCCCACTTAATTAGATGCTGCTCTTCCTAACGGCAAACGTCCTAACGCTACCACACTCTTCCCGCCCGCACACACCTGGGTCAAACCACGCATCCCGCCCGCACACACCTGGGCCTCACAACCACGCATCTCGCCCGCACACACCTGGGCCACAACCACTAACCCGCCCGCAGACACCTGGGCCTCATCCCGAAGGTTCTTGGGAACGGTAAGCCTGCCCGAAGAGTCTTGGGATAAAGGTCGCCTCAAGCCATCACAGCCTCCGAGACCTACCCGAAGAGTCTTGGGTGTAAGGTCACCTCAAGCCATCACAGCCTCCGAGACCTACCCGAAGAGTCTTGGGTGTAAGGTCACCTCAAGCCATCATAGCCTATGGAAGAAGGAGCAGGAAGGAGCTAGTAACTAAGGGGGAACACCCTCTCCCATAAAATGGGAGTGTTCGGCACTAGGTGCTTGACATGGGTGTGGTGCGACAAAACACAAAGATACAATTATATATATATACATATACCAAACACACAGCCCAACCTATGGCTTCTTAAAAAGAGAAACTGAGCATGTGCCTCAGCACTGCCACCACGAAGCATGCATAAACAACCAAACAATCATCCCCCAACCCCATTAAGGTTTTCATGTTTCATGCAATGGTTTAACAAATTATTACTACTGGGCAACTATCATCCAGACAAAACCTTTCACAAACATATCCCTGCCATCCACAACCAAGGTTAGGTAAAACGCAAGAAACCACATGCCATTTCATTTACAAAAGATTATCACAACCATACAACATTCCATCATTCATTTATTTCAAAGTTCCACACATAAAACCCTTTCCACACACAAAACATTTCCGCATTTGAAAACACCTTTTACTTCAAAACACTTTTCATAATCAAAACACATTTCATAAATAAAGGCATTTTCCACAACCAACCACTTCCCATTTCAACCCCATCGTTTACAAAACATTTCACACCTCCACCGTCAACCATTCCAATAAGATCACCACCCAAACGTCGCAGCCCCGCTGCCCAGCATCACATCACAACACCATTCCAGAAAAAAAACATTTCCCACAAAACAACCAAACCACCAACATGTTCATTATTCCAATTTTGTTCAACCGGGGTGATCACACAAGGTTTTCATTCTCATTTAATCAGCCAGTCTTTACGTGCTTATCCATTTTCCATGTTTTAACAAAACCAACCACAAACAATTCAGATATCAATTTCGCATGCAAAGGTCACCAACGGCCTTGATTTTCAGTAGGCAAAGGCCTTTCAATCCAAAATCACAATCAGAAGATAAAGAAACTGGAAGGCAATAGAAACAGCACAAAACCCCAAACCCTTCTTTATCCGGTTATTATCTTTATTTAAAGTTAAACTGCATCCCATGGAACAAAGTAAAAATATCCCACCCCGCATGTTGCACCAAATAGAGAGACGAGGGTAAACCCCTACCTCAAAAGGTCCTGATCACGTCGCATCCGACGACGTCCTTCGGTGTCCTCCGCCTTCGCCAAACCCGACAAACGCCTCCTAGGATGGAAGCTGGAGAAGGAAGGCCGGAAGGAAAAGTGACAAGTCCAGGCTTAGAAGCTTCGTCTCGTCGCTACGATCCTGTGGCCACTGAAGGATCGTAATTCGGAGCTCGGACAAAGAAGTTAGAGGAGGAATACTTCTCGATCGTCCAAGAGCGTCGTCGTGCGACAAAGAAGCGATCGATATGGAAGATAAAACATGACCTCGTTCTTATATAGGCAACGAATAGGTAAATCCGTATTCAGCGTGCATTAATGAAAACACGATGTGACCGTACATACGTTACATGTTTTGATTGGTTAACACACAACACGTCACGCGGTTTCCACGCATTTTAATAAAAAACGTTAATTTTATTAATATGTGTGTTTCGTTGACCCGAGACATAAATCATAAAAAGGTATCCATCACTGGTCTTAAAAAGACCGTCTTAATTACAGGATTACACTGCCGCTGACGGTTCGTGAAACCGAGGTCGCATGAGGAAGATACCGTCAAAATTCAGTTTTCCCATCCAAAATTAATAATTACATTATTATATTATATTATTTAATTTAATTCTTAAATTGTCACATTCTCTCTCCAATATCCTTGAGATTCACGCACAAAGTCATTTGTTTAGGTGGATTACACTTGGCGCCTCTCTCCTATATTTATTTTTCAATAAATTTTATTTCCTTTAATCATGTTTCTCTCTCCAATCTTCTTACCTTCTTCCACAAAAAGTGGTGCCTCTCTCTTCCTCATTCCATGCCCAAAATGCCCCACCTTGTATTCCTTCTCTCTCTTTTTTTTCATTTAATCTTATCTTTTTTTTATATCATTATTAATATATTTTTCATCTTCTCTCTTCAATCTCATTCCTCCCCAACAAAGTGGCGCCTCCCTTGATTTTACACCATTAGTTCCATTCTTTTTATCATAATTATTTTCAATAATAATGATTAAATCTCCCTAAAAAACATGCAAGATCACCTCCCATCAAAACCCACATGACACACACCTATTTTAAATCTTTATCATTATTATTATTATTTTATTTTTTTTAAACACAATTATCATAAATAATAACATCTCTTATTTATCCTTATATCTCAAATCTCATTGTAATTAATTCAAAACATAATTCTCATTAAATCATTATTACCATATCTATCAAAAAAAACCAACATTATTATTATAATTATTTAGTATAACACTTATAACAAAACCCCAAATAAAATTTATTAACACGTCACCATTTATTATTAATAATTATTATTATTTTTGATGTTCGCCGCATTGACCACATAAAAAAAATGTTTTTACAAAGTAATCGACCGGAGAGGTCCGGGCCATTACACAACATCACTAAAAAAATCCACAAGAAAAGAATAAGAAAAAACCATAGTGAAAAGAGAAAACACTCATTGTGGACCGTCAACCAATAACCACTAGAAACAACGGATCAAAGCAGTAGGAATGGGATACAAGATCCTCCCAAGGTGACTAGGGATTTTCTATAATTATAGGAAGGTATGTGTGGAAAAATGAAAAGAAATTGTCCAAATGGGTTATAAAATAACCTGTAATCCTCCGATTTCATGTGGTACAAACCTTCCAAGGTGTGTATTTCATGGGTTTTCTAAAAATTCACAATTTCACAGAAAATAATGCCACCTCATCCATTATTTAATACATGACATGAATTAAACTTACATGATGTATAATTCATATCATATTTCCCCCTCTTCTTTCATATAAAATGTGAACCAGTCATCTTCACAATCCATGAAACATAATTTCACATCATATAACATGATGTGAATATCCCGCAGCAGCTTTGTTGTAGCTCCAACCTCCATATGAACTTCTGAAACCTCCCCTGAAACCCTCTAACTAAAAAAAATGTAAAAGTAATAGGTTGGGAAGACATGGTTTGTTACATCATATACCTATCAAAAAATTCACTCCATCAAGAATCAAAACCAAACCCAAAAGGAAAGGTGTCCAAAAAAACCACCTTGTGAGATACCTATCAAAGATATATTCATACCTCAAATGCTATAAAAATCCATAAAAACCAAACCAAAAGGACACAAAAAAATATCTCACAACCACATCACTACACAGCCACTCCACCACATCCATCCAACCTCCACACACCCCAAACAAACAACCATAGAAACCAACTAACTACATCATCACAAACACATGAATGAGGGACTTCCATCCTCCATGTTAAGATATTATCCTCTATGGGAGGCACTGACTTGCCCGAATGAGTTTAATCACATAATATAATAATTAATATTGATTAAAAATCAGGTAATACCCTTTTTATATATCAGAACCATATCACACATACCACATCAAAAAATAGGGAAAAAACTCATCATATAAAACAAAAAGGTCTCAATCATCACAACACAAGAAAAATAGAGAAAGGAAATACTCAAAACAGCTATATGTACTGGGCATGAATCTACATCTCTTGCTCCCAAGTACTCTTCCCCAGGCCACCATGCCTCTACAACACATGAACCAAGGAAATGTTTGGTCCTTGTAATTCCTTTTTTTTGAGATCATATATCTCTACTTGACAATCCATAAACATCATGTCATCCTCAATATCTAAATATCCCCAGTCAATGAAATATGAGTAATCATGAATATACTGAAGAATCTGAAAGACATGAAAGATATCGTGGATTCTCTCCAGCTACAGTGGCAACGCCAACTGGTATATCACCTCGCTAACTCACCCCAAAACCTCGAAGGGCCAAACAAACCTAGGAGAAAGCTTACTCCCTCTACCAAACCTCTCCTTACAACATTGAAGGCAAACCATCAATAATATGTGGTTCCCAACCTCAAAATCCAAGGGCCTACTCCTATGATCAAAATAAGACTTATGTTGATCATGCACTTCTTTCATCCTCTCAAAAACAAGATGAACCGTCTCTATAGTACTATGAATCACATCAGGTCTAGGAACTACTACCTCCTTAACCTCCATCCAATACAATGGACAATAACACAGTCTCCCATAAAATTCCTCAAATAGGGATATACCAAAGGATGAGTGATATATATTATTATAAGAAAAATCAACCAATGTAAAGATTCATACCCAAGATCCACCAAAGTATAAGATGCATGACTACAACATGTCCTCCAATATTTGGATGGTCTTCTCCATCTACCCATTCTTTTGAGTTTTGAAAGCAGTGTTGAGGCATAACTAAGTTCCAAAATCATGTTGCAATCCCCTCTTGACTTGTGATGTAAAATTTCTATCATCATCCAAGATAATGGACCATAGAACCCCATGAAACTACACTACCTCATCCACATAACTCTGAGACAAAGTATCCATTGTGAATGACTTCTTGATTGCAAAGAAGTGGGTCGATTTCATCAATTGATCCATGATAATCTAGATAACATCATAGCCTCCCTAATCTTGGGGCAACCATGTGATGAAATCCATTGATATGTCATTTAATTTCCACTTGGGAACATACCAAGGTTAAAAAACCACCAATTACATGATTCATGGCCTTTACCTACTAAAAAACCAGACACCTCTCCATGAAATCTCACACTGCTCATTTCATCCCAAACCACCAAAACTGCATCCCCAAATAAATCATGGATACTCCTAGGTGTACCGCTAAAGTTGAGTTATAAAAATCATGAAGGAATCCCTCATCTATCACCACCAGAAAAAACAGCCCCCCCTAAAAAATTATTTGGTTCTGACCATCCTCTTACCATCCCTCTGGAGAATCACTATGGCCAACATGATTGCACATCACCTCTGCCTATAAGTCTATATTAGGACTCCTCCAAATTTATCATCATAGAAGAAATCACCATCATCTAAAACAAATAGCCTCTATCATCAACCACCCTCACATCCAAATGTAAGGCTTATAACTCCTACATACCTTTCTAAACATCCTTGGACTTCTGAACAATATCTTTATATGATTTCCTACTCAAATTTTCATCCATAACATTTCCTTTTCTTAAGGGGTAGAAGATATCAAAGTCATTATCCTAAAAAAAATCCATACACCTCCTCTTACAAAAATTTATATCATGATAATAAAAGATATACCCTAATCTCTTATGATACATGAAAACCAAAAAGTGCTCCTTAAAGAGGTAATGTTTCCACAACTTCAGCACAAACACAACTGCTGCTAGCTCCAGATAATGGGTAGTATAGTTACACTCTTGGGGAAATAACTTCCTAGACCCATAAGAGATCACCTCCATTTAATTCATCAATATAAATCCCAATACTATATATTAAGTTTCACAAAACACCACAAAAATCTCACCCTCCTATGGAAACCAAATTTCTAGAGTACTTTCTAACTTCCCCTTCCGGTAACTGAACACTACCTGGAACTAATTAGTCCATATAAAATCCTAGTATTTCCTAGTCAACACTATCAATAGGGATGAAACTTGAGATAAATAGGTCAAAATATTCAATAATATTCTACAATACCTAGAAAACCATGAACCTTTTCTACACTCTTGGGTGCTACCCAAGAAACAACTACTTTGACTTTCAACAAGTCTACTATCACACCCTACTAAGACACCGCATACATGAGTAAATTAACCTATCATGTCCAAAACATACACTTGGGAAACTTTACATATATCTCATGGTGTATAAGAGCATGAAATATAGATCTGAGATAATTGGCATGCTACTCCTATAACTTCTAGTAGATCAATATTTCATTGATGGAAAAGATGACGAGCCGATCCAAGAACTCACAGATTATGGATTTCATATGACCCATGTAAATGGTTGGTGTGTTCATAACACAAAACGACATGAATAAAAACTGAAAGTTCCCATACCTACATCTAAAGGTAGTATTTAGGATATCTCCCTCCTTTACCCTCAACAGGTGATATCCAAACGACAGATCAATCTTATAAAACCATATTTCCCCTATTAGCTGGTCGAAAAGATTTTCTATCCTCAAAAAGGGTAACAATTCTTTACTATTACTTGATTCAACCTCTGGTTGTCTATACACAACCTCATACTGCTATCCTCCTTCTTGGATAATGACACTAGAGCACCCCACAGTGACACACTGGGATGGATAAAATATTTCTTCATCAGATCATCTATTTAAAACCTCAACATCCTCAACTTAGAAGGTGACATCCTATAAGGAGCCATTGAAATAGGAGAAGCACTAGGCTATAATTCTATCTCGAACTCAACATCGCATTAAGGGGGTAGTATCATAAATTCATCAGGGAAAACATCCAAAAACTCCACAATAACTTTGGGAACATCCATTATCCCAGCATCCACTGATTCCACTAAAAACTCAGCCAACTAAGAAATAAGGGGCCCCACCCATAGACTTCCCACCTAACAACCATGCTCACTAAGGAAAACCACATGTTGGCTATCCACATATGAGAATATGACTCTCCTATAGAAGTAGTCAGTAACATCACACATGGAATACATACAATCAATGACTATGATGAAATTTTATATCTATATTTTTAGTAAGAAAATATTCCCATGGGATTTATGTGACCCCATCATCAATTTACACCCTAGGAATACATCAAAAAAGTTTTTCTATCCTCTAACTGGAATATTCAACACCAGGGGAATAAAAATTACCTCTATGTATAGTCCCATAGAATAGACTATAGCGGGTAAAACAAAGGAGTGTGAATCTATTGAATCAAACAAGGCACAAAAAAGGATACTAAACAAACTAATCAAACCTCTGACGATCTTTATCCCCTATAGAACTGCCACCCCCGCTTAATTAAAATGAACATGCCTAAATCCTCTAGATATCTACTAATTACCACATCCACAACCACACTTGGGTTTAGGTCCTTTAATAGGAGTAACATCCTGAGGTCTTTCTCTACCAAATCCAAATCCCCTTAGTGAAGCATAATCATGTTTCCCCTACTGCTGAAATGGTATTACTGGAAAATGATACAGAGGCTAGCACTAAACCCATCCTCCTCCAAAAAACTAATCTTAGAGAACCATTTTGAACTATTTTTTGTGATGGAAAAAACCCCACAACCAATATACATTAGACAGATATCTATAGGAAAAGTACAAAAACCACTGGTCCCAAAAGGCCAGAAGGGAAGCTACTAAGGTTGAATCCCCACAAGTTGAAACCTCGAGGTTCCTAATTCCTAAGAACTACCGATGAAAACCTTATCCCTCAAGGATCCCAAATGATTCCCCTCTCATTGTAAGACTCCTCACTTTTGCATCCACTCAATCACCTTCAATCTCCAGATACGTTGGAAACATAAAAGGACTAACTACATACTAGATAGAGGGATGAAGTGCCTCTTCACAATGTCTAGTGTGATACTCCACATCTGAAAAAAGATCTGGAGAAAATTGTAGAAGGTACTTGAACTTGATTCCAAACTCCCACACTAACATTCTCTATTTCGGAAGATAAAGAAGATCTTAACTATTTACTACCTTCATGGTCAATGCAAAACACTTTTCCCAGAACTCCTTTTGAAATTTGACCGATGAAACATATGTATCCTTTCAATCTACTAGATACAGTGTCCACCACTGACGCACATATCCTCACATCTGACTGACGACCAAAGGGATCGAATATCCCACTAAGGCCTAGGTCAAACTAAAAGTAGTCTCGAGCTCCTCCATCCAACTATATATCTCCACATCCAAAATGCATCCCTCATACTTCCCCAAATCCTGCTGCTAAAAAGCATGCAATTCCCTCTACTAAGCCTTATCCTCCTCTACCAGATCAACCCTACGTCGGTTAATCGGATCAACCCGAGAGTCCCACCTCCAGTGGGACTCAATTTGGAAACTAGAACCAAGGGTATAAAAATATCGTAAAATTGGAGGCATTAGCCTCTATAATATTATAGGATTAGGAGATAAGATGAATCATCCACAAGAAACTCCATGAAATAATATAAAAAGAAACCAAAACGATCCCACATAAATGTATAAATAAAACTGATACAGATAAAATTATCCAAAGTAAATATCCAAAAGAAAAGATAAAGTTGTGATACAATAGCTATCCAAAGATCTAAACTACTAATGTCCATCATGGTCCGTGTAGTTCCCATGGAAACCAAAATATCATTATATATATATAGGGTGACCATAAAAGTTTTATCATTAGGAAAATTGAATTCTCTGGTGCACATGTGAAAGAAGAAAACTAATTCACCCATGAGAAAACAGTAGATCCAACAACACCTAAACGGGTCAACTATCCATCCTAGCCTCACCAAGGCTTGCTCACCAAGTAACACAAGACAAGTATAGTAACATAATAAGATAATATTGATAAAGGGTACCCCATACCAATTTCCCAATGATTTTTCTCTCTGACAACACAATATTGTACATCCTGGCGTTCTTATATCTTCTAAATAACATATACACTACTAAAAAACATGATCATATCACATCACGCCCAAAGTGACCTAGGCCATCTCTCCATAGTATGGTCACATCACATATCACCCAAAAACACATGGTTCATCACATCACAACAATAACCAGAGTAGTAGGGTTTCATGAACCTAAAGTACATTAACCTCCTACGCTCTTACCATGCATGACTCCCACCATAAGCCACCCTACAGCATGGTCACATCACATCTCACATTAAAACACCCATTCCACTACCCAAAAGAATGAACACATCACATCTCTCCTAAAACACCTCGGCCACCACCCTACAGCACGGTCACATCACATATCTCCTGAAAACACCTAGTCAATTACCTAGTGCACCAACATACCTCCAATGATGACAAATTGTGCATATCTACTCACCTATAAGAAATAGAGGGAAAGAGAGAGTATCTATTCATCCATCCTCATCATTGGGATATTGTAAAAAACACCCATGCGTGAATATATAGGTGTTGGCACATATTTCTCAATGTAGGTGGGGCGCATATAGAAATAATAAGGAATGTACAAGTATATATGCATATCCACACACAATCTCAAGATATGGTTTCATAATCAAACACTGACCATCTCACAACATTGCTACTTTTGTGTCCACCTATAAATGAGTAACACCACAGAAGCTTCAAGTCACAATCCACATTTCACAATACCAACTAAAACCAATTATCCAGTCCATTTGTTTCATTAATAATTATATAACATATTTAACCACATATCTCATCATTTATTTGTTCATTAACCATTTTCATCCTATTAACCAAACCAAACCCCATCCATTTAAACATTATTAAATAATTTATTCCATCACTACCCATCCATTTAGCACAATGTAGCAACACATCATAGGAATCTCATCATCTCCATCGAACTATTTCCTTGCCACCCCAAAATCATAGCCAAACAAGCACACCTTGCTTCCCCCAAAAGCACGGTCATACAACCACTACCTCACCACCCCAAAATCATGGCCAAACAACTACCACCTAACCACCATTAAATCATGACCAAACAACCACCACCTCACCACCCCAAAAGAACAGCCAAACAACCACAACCATGTCACCCAAAAACCACTACCAAACATCACAATACATCAAAAACCATTATATATATTTTAATAAGGAGTATTTTATCACATTCACTTTATTTTAGAGGTGTTATCACACAAGCCATAATACAAGGGAAAAAATTTTGTTATCCAAATATAACTTTTTAGTCAATATCAACTTTTAGGGTTATATCACAATAATCACAATAGGAACCGCAGTCACAAAATAATTTATCCAATGCAAAAAATCCCCCAAGGGTCATAATTTTCAGTAGGGAATCAATCAATTACAAATACAACAACATAATAATATCAAACCATTAAAATCATGTAAATCATTCCCCCCCCCCCCTAAATTTCAATTAGAAAATAATTTATCTTTGATTAAGATATAATAACCATATTTCATAGATAAAAAAAGAGTAAACCCATCCTACATGATGAAAAATAAAGTGAAATGAGGGATTCTATACCTCAAATAAGTTTTTCTAACTTGTTGCACACTGTATGGTGAAGAATAAACACCCGAAAACTGCAACCACACAAGAGAAATGACAAATAAACCTAGACCACACCAAAGATCCATCAAAATGCATCCCAACTCACATCCAAAACCAAAATAACTTCTCCACAGAAAATCTACAATAAAATAACAAGATAAGAACATGGGGAAAGTAAAAAACACTCACAGTATATCTTCAACCAACAACCACCGGAACCAACAGATCGAAGTGGAAGTAAGGGGATAAAATATCATATCAATTCTCTTAGGTTTTGTCTAGAATTAAGGGGGAGGAGTGGATGAATAAAAATAAATCATTTAAATGGGTTATAAAATAACTTGTAATCCATCATTTTCACATCATGTAAACCTTACATGGAGTTTATTTCATAGTTTTTTCTAAATTTACCACTTTCAATGAAAAATATATTGCCTTGGCCTTTATTTAATACACATTGTGAATTCCACTTCAATGATGTGTAATCCATATAATGAGTTTTAACTATATCCATATACAATCCATGAACCAGCTAACTTCATAGGCCGTGAGCTGGTATTTCATGTCATGTAAACATTGCATGATGGGAATTTCCCAAAATAGCACTATTGTAGCTCCAGCCTCCACCAAAACTTTAGGAACCTCCCCCAAAAACCTCCAACCTCAAAAATACAAAAATAAATGGGATGAGAAGGCATGTTTCATTACATATATAAAATCCCTTTGACATGTAATATAATGAATTTATTTATTTTCATGATATTCTAAGTTTCATTTAACATTATTCTTTTATAGGGCTTATGATTCAATGTTATAAAAGTGGTAATAGATGGGAGAGTTGTGTGTTGTAAATCGTCTAGTGTGGACCAGATAAGGGGTATATTTACTTCAGGTGTAAGAATATAACCCATGGTTGGCTGTTTTTTTTCTCCTTAATTTTATGATCTAGTTCTTGATGACATCTGTTGTTAGTTTTAGCTAGGTTGGGCATATCATGTGTGCATGAACTTGTTATGATAAAGTATTATATGTTCACTATTGTTGGTTTCCTATTGATATTTATCTCTCACCCTCTATATGTGCACCTTAGGGTTTTTTTAAACCTAGTGTGTGCTTTTAGATTGGAACACAGGTTGTGTAGTGGATGGGGTCAAGACCCAATATTTCTTGATCGAGTAGAGACACTCATGTGGAGTCTCAGGGTAAGGCTAGTGTGGCTTGATCATCATGGAGATCGAGTATCTAGATTGTCTTTGTGTTAGTACTATAGCCAGTCATATTTATTTTAAATATATTTATTTTTATATGTAGTTATCCTAGTGGGAGACTTTCTGTTGTATTTTTTACATACTTTTGAGTATGTATGACTATATGCCACATTTAATTTATTATAAGATTCCTCTGTTTTAGTTATTTATTATTTGTAATCTGATGTTAATCTATGTATATTATTTTGGTTGTTTTTTGATGTTATTTCTCTCTGATCAGAGGTTATAATCTCCCCACTACATCTTCTAGACCCTCATCGATGGTCGGTGTCCTCTAGAATTCAAGGAGGCACACTTGAGGCCTTATGGTGAGCCATACTGGCTGATGTGTTAGGTCAAATCAGCTTAGTTTGTTACACAATCCATCATCCAAATCAATAAATTTATGTAATGACATTGATATGTTAATATTGATCATAAATAAAATCATCAACCCAATATCACTTCAAGTTACATGATGAAAAATATAGAGAAGTCGTTCAGGTTTCTTTTGATTATGGTTCTTCAGGTGGATAAAAATTAATGGAAACATGGTTCCCCACCTGTTATAGTGGATGAGGTTAAAGAAAAGGTTGAAAATTCCATGATAAACTCAACGTCAATATAGCCTTTACAATGACCTTCAAAGAGAAAAATGTTTCAGAGAGAGGGAAATGAACATGGTGATTTATGCTTCACATTTGGAAAGAAATTCCATTATTAGAGGAACTATAATGAATTGGAAAATAATCAATAAAAATCTTCTAATTCATGTATATTAATCATTGTATATAACATCTTTATCTTACTTCTTGGGAATTAAATACAATATGTAAGTGATATATTTGTTATAACACCCCAAGAATTTATGATATGTTTCTTTTTAAATAAATTTTATTCTTCGATAGATTATGGTGTATACAACCCTAATATTTTAAAATAATTATATGTTTTATAGTGTATACAACATGCGACACTAAGGTTAAATGAACCATGATACACTATTAAAATAGAATTATTTTAACACGATCGTTATAAACTAACCATTAAATTAGCAGATATAAATTGGATTAATCATATTATAAAATATATATAAAGGTATTAATCAATAAAAATTTATTAATTAATTCTTAGGAAATAAACACTCAAATTTTAGAAAATTAATTATATATATTTTCTTTATAAATGATTTTTATTACTTTTTATAAGAAAATAATATATTAAATTTTTTTCATTTTTAGAAAATTTATTTGATAAAATGAACTTGATTTTTGAAATTAGCATATCAAAATTTTCTTATTGCGAATATTTTATATTTTTTTGAAAATATTGATTTTTGAGTTAATAGTGAAAAATACTGCTTATTATTGAAAACTATATTTTTACTTCAAGCATATTAAAAGTTACATTTTATATTAAAATAGTTAAAAATCTAAACTAGTTCTCTTATATTATTAATAGTTTAATTAAGATAACTTGAATCACTTTTATGGTTGAATTTTGTATAAAAATATTTTAATACTTAAAAATGTATTTTTCTAAAAAAAACTACTTTCATTACGTTTTACATTTTAATCTTAAATTAATTTCTACCACATATTTAAATTGAATATTAAATAATTATCACACCCTAAACTTTATTTTTATTTTATTTAATTATTTTATTATTTCATGGTCTTTTGGTAGATGTTTTGGTTGAGTTCTCGGTGGATGTTTTTGAGTTTTGGGGGGTTTTGGTATATTTTTCCCCAGTGTGCGGTTAGTGTGCATGAATTTGGGAGAAACCGTGAAACTAGTGGATAAAATGGGTGTTTCTATATCATTTTTTCTTGTACGGTTTTTATTGCATGATCTTTACACATTTTCCCCAAATTTTTCAAGGAAAAGGAGTAACTATGAGGGCTTCTTGGGTGTCTGAGACTTGACGCACATCATACGCACGGATAGAGGAAATTGTTCGACAAGAATTCAAGAGGGTATGTCATTTCAATGTATATAGTTTTTAAATTTGGTATATGTTTTCTCAAACCATGTATCTAGGCCATGTGATTGTGTTTTTCTATCTAGTAGGGTTTTATCGCTTTGCACATGGTTTAGTAAATTGTAAGGTCAAACCTTGCGAATTTCCTGGGTTCTTAAAAACTTGAAATTCTAATTTTTACCTTCTTATTTTTTAAACAAAAATAGATCTATATCCTATCCCACTCATTAATTCATCCTCTTGTGGGCCTTTATTGGCTCCCTCCTCTTCTCCTCTTAGATTTGGGTACCTTCTTCAATCTTAGTTAAGTTTCTTTGGATATTTTCCCTCTATTTTCTTCCTCTCTTCCTCTCCTCTAGTTTCTTGGTTATTATTTGGTTAGAGTTCTTCTTGTACAACACTTGGGGGTTGTGCGTTGGTTTTGTCTTATGTTTTCTTTAATATTATGGTGTTAGTTTGTCTCTTGGGGCTTGTTCTTCCTTCTCCCATAGTTTCATCATATTCGCACGTCATTGAGGTAGGTGTTTCTCTTTATATACTTTCCAAAGAATTTCTTTAAATGATTAAGCTTTATAAAAATAATTTAAAATTGTATTCTTCATGGTTTTTATGTGTTAACATGATTTATTATTCCTTTCCATGTTGGTAATTTGTTGAAAATGGGTTTTTAAAAGTATTTCCATAGTTATAAATATATGCATCAAATGTATGTGTACGTTACATATTTGATAAAATGCTAACTAATTTTAAAAAATGTATTTTTTTTATTTTAAAATTTTGTTTGATCTTGATAGGTCATTGGTTTAAATGAGTTATGTGTGTGAAATTATGGTTTGAATCGGTTTTGGTTGCCTTATTGTGGTTTTATGCTTATGTAACACTATTACACTTCTTGCATTGGACCCGTAGACATTTTTATGGTTGTCCGTATTTATTTTGGTTGGTATGGTCATATCTATATATGAAAATGGTTTATATATAGATAGGATCATTCATATAAAGGTATTTTTCATATAATTTATTTTATAATAGATTTGCGTTTCAAAACACTCTCATTCCACATTCTACACTTTTTCTTCTTTATTTAAAATGGTTTCATCAAAAAATAAAAAATTTTATCCAAATGTATTTTGGTTTCCAAATGACTTCAAATAAGGTTTTAAAGTATTTTTTCTCCCTTTGGAACCTCAAAAGTTTGGTTATACAATCAACTTGGAACCTTGTGATATTGTGTAAATTTCCTTCAAACTCACATGATTTGTAAATATGGTTGGAACTTGTAAAAGTTTTTATGTGTAATGGTCACCCCTATGGTTCTCCTCCTTTGGTTATGGCCTTCACATAGATGGTGTCAGGGAGTGGTCAAGACATGCATGATGTCATTTCCAGGTTATTTTTAATGTAAATCATGTGTTGGCCTCCCCACTTTCCCTTTATACTATTATCATGGTATTATTAAAAATTATCTATAGGGTTGAGTGAAGATTTTTATCTATGTCTCATTAGATGAAATAGATAACATTATAGAGTGAGATGATCCATGTGGGATATTCCATTGGTGTGGCTAGTTAGAGCAACCATGTTGGTTATTGACTATGGATTGCACCATACACCAGTAGATGGTTCTGAACCGAGTACATCCATGTTTTCATCTCGAGATGTTTAGGACATTCCCATTATTACATATATATATATTCTTGGATTTTTCAATTTTATTTTGGTTTATTATTCTACTTGCTTATATCCTAGTGATTTTACTTCGTTAAAATTTATAGATTTCTCATGCATTTAACTGGGTTATGTATCTTCCTTGGAATTTATTTTCAAATTGAGTTTTTGGAATAGAAATCTATTTTGGAAAGGAAAACCCCATTTTTTTCAAATGGGATTTTGGGAAAGTTTAGTTTGGTTGTTAAAATTATGATAACCCTATTTTTTACCTGTTTATTCAAACTAGTGTTTATAGAAAATTTCAGGAAAGGAAATGTATGGATTCCTTGGATTTTACCAACTGATTTTTTAATCCTTGTACCCTAATTTTTCCACTCGGTGTTGATAGACTTGATCTATTTTATAATATTAGTTTCTAGATCATGTTTTTTTGTTTGGATTCTCCCTAGTGCAGGATGGTTTTATGGATGGTGGTAACCAAAGGGTCAAATGGAGGTATGTCTGAATTTATTTATTTTTGTTGATAGTGTTATTTTATTCTTGTTTTCATGTTTATTTATCTAAAATTTCATGGTTTAAATCATTCCCAATTGAATTATATAATATGTTCAACACTATTTTTCATCTCGGGAGGATCGATAATTCCTCTTGGGCCTTGCTTCAGGTCTGTTCATGTGATAAGTTCGTGGTTGACCTAGGTTGGTTTGTGAAAAAATAGTATCATAGAATCCCTTTATTATATGGGGTGTCTAGAAGGATGGATATAGGACTGTCGAAACTTGAGAGGTAGGTACGGGAAGAGCGTTGCGAACTATTATGCATCCTGAACCTCGAGTTACCATGGATAGTTGGAGCTTGAGTTTTTCATTTTGATTTTAGGTTTTTTTATTGGTTTTTTTTTGATGGGTTTTTCCATGTTGGGGGATGACAATGGAAGTGATCAGGTGCCACACGATGAGCTTACATGACATAGAAAATCATGTGGAGCCTGAGTTCATGGTTCAAATGCTTTCAATGGTTAGTTCATGCTTAGGGTGTGGTATAATAAACCATGTGGTTAGGAAATTCAAGAAAACTAGTTCCCTATTTCATGTTTTTTGGTTTGGGTGATGCTTTGTCTTGATTTTGATTGATATGAGTGGATTTTGAATGAAAGTTTTTTTATGATGGTTTTTGGTGTGGTAAAAGGTTTTTTCAAAATAAAATCATTTTAGTACATTGATTTATTTTAAAGTGTTCTTTGGTGATTTAATTGGATTTTGAAATTAGTTTTTCTATTTGGAAAGTGTCCTTGGAATAAAATGGTTTTGAATTTCGAATGGAAATTGTGGTTTTTGAAAGTTTATCTTTGGTTTCAATTTTTTGATGCTTGGTTTATGATCTTGGTGTTTTTTTATAGGATATTGTAGAACCCCCAGTTTCTATTATGTAACCTTTTTTTATGATTTTTATGTGTATAAAGTATAAGGGTGAAAGTTTGGAGAGTTTGGAGATCTTTATTTGTGTTTTTGGGGCTAAAGGGAAGGCGCATGGGTGGCGCATGGTTTTTCCAAACCGTGCGATAGCCTAGGAGAATCCATGTGGTTTGGGAATTTTGAGGAAGTGGATTTTTCATGGTTAAAGCATGGTTTTGGATACCCTATGAAGGGTCATCTTTAAGGTAGTATCTAACACATGGTTAGTGAACGATTTGTCTAACAGTGCGACTAAACTGTGCATGGGTCAAAACCACCTCCTTAAAAAGTGGATCTCGGTTGGCCTTAATGTTTAATCCCCCATTCCTCCTCCTATATATCCATAACTAGGTATTTTTATTCTCCAAAGTTTAATAATGGTTCTTCCACTGATTGAGAGGTGATCCAAAGGCTTCCCTTGGTGTTTAGAAGCCAATTTATCATGGTAAGTCATCGTTCTTGATCGTTCTTGATAATTTCCTTATATCTACTTCACTCTAATTTTCTCATAAATACACCCACTATGGGTAGATCTATGTTTTTGGATCCCAAATAAGTCTATATTTGGGTTTTTTTATGGTATGGGAAGAGATATAAGGTGAGTTTATGGAAGTTTCAACCTATTTTTGTGACGTTTTTCATCTGTTTATTGTTTTCGCCCAAACTCTCGAGGTAGGTGGCTTCACTATTGACTCCTATTTCTATAATTGATTGTATTAGTTTCAAATTAATTGAGTTGCATGAAATTTATTATTAAATTTTTGTGAAAATCATGTTATAAATCTTATTTAGTGATAATATATGGTTTTTGATGAAATTGTGAAATTGGGGTGAATTGTTGTGTAAAGTGATTTAATTTCTTGATTTTTAAAATGGTGATTTTTAAATATGGATTGGATATATTTATGAAATGGTTTTTTTGAAAATGGTTTTTCAATGAAATTTTGTTTTACTGGAATGATTTTTTCATGTTGCTTTTGGTAATGGTATTGGGCATACTTGTGTGTGTATTCATATTGCATTTACAAGACTTGGTTGAAATATGACCTTGTGCTCGATTCTAAAATTGTAATGGCACATGGGACATAATTATCATGTGAAGACATGGTAGATCAATAAGAGACCACTCAAGAGTATGGAACTATCATAAAAAATCATGCATGGTTACATATGTGAAGTGGATTGGTTATGCCAAGTGGAACTTTAGAAATTGATTTGGTTGGTTGTTTTCATGAAAAATAACTTTTGCTGGAAAATTGGGAGACATGGAATTTTTTTATATTTAGTTATAAACTATTTTTATAACTTTTTTATATTTAGTTATAAACTTTTTTGGAAATTGTTTTATATAAATTGTTTAATATAAATGTTTTTATCTCTTCTATCCTAGCGGTGTGAGTAGGGAAGTCATTGGGGAAAACCTACTGAGTTTTAGTACTCACCCATACTTTAGTACTTTGGTGATTTTGTAGATTTCATTAATCAGAAAATGTGAAAAGGTAAATCATCACATTTTTAGGACTACTTCGTAATACTTAAGTTGTTTGGTGATGTTGGAGCATGGATCTTGTGGAGCATAGAGTCTGGTGGTCATTTTGGAGTTTTATTAGTTTATCTTCCACTATTTACTTTGATTGTGTAGTCTTCCATTGTGGAACTTGATTTGAGTATAATTTTGATATATGAAATGTTGAGTTTTCTTGCATGGTTATGATGCATTATATAGTGGTATTTTTGGTTATGTATTGCGAGTTAGTTGTTTTATTCTTAAAGGGTAAATCACCCCCCAAATTTTTTGAAACCCTTAAACATTTATTGCCAACCATTGGTGTCCTGAGGATGTCACTTAATACCAAGTATCATTTCTACTACCTTCTCAATACAATGAGGAGAAGGAGGTATGTTACAAATGGTATCATTTTTGTTGGGTCCAAAAGCCTATTTGAGATAAATGGTATCGTCTTGTTCATTTACTTGTGGAACAAGTAGTCATTAATTATCTTGGTCTTGGAGTGGAATTCATTCTTGTATATTCCTTGAGTTGGGATCTTATAAAGGAGTATGATTTTCATGAATTGAAATATAGAGCATAAAAATATGTATCTAACCTTTTTATGTTGAACTTTAAGTTTTCGAGGAGTTGGGTACATAAGTGTGTCATAGACACTTATAGGATATTGGAATCTAATTATCCTGGGTATAGCCAATGAGACAAGCATGACATGCATTAGAGAAATTAATTCCTACTGGGATTTCATATTTAATTTTCAGTAATGATGTATGATTTGATACACTATGTTGATTTTTTAAAAATGCCACATTTTTTTCAAATGAAAGACTTTGAAAAGAGCATAGTTGGTGTATTTTGAAAATGTTTTGATTTTCAAAATCAATTTGAAAGTTTTCAAAAGTGGTTGAATTTTAAAAAAGCTTGATTTTTTTAAAGTAATGTTGTAATAGTTTATGTGGTATAATTTTAAATGCTAAACCTTCAGTTAATAGAGAGTGAGACTTATATATTTTTTGGTTTGATTAGAAATGGAAACTAGTAGGTGTCATTGAATCCAACCGGAATAAGACGTAAATAATGTGGTTTCACCTGAGCAATCGATGAACCAAAATCTAGTTCAGAGTATCATCAAATCATTTCAAACTGTGGAAGTAGGGAACTAGAGGTATGAACCAAGAAAAGTGGATCATTCTGTCCAATTCCAAAAATAGAATCCACCCATCTTCTAGGATGATTCTGAACCAGAAAAGGATGAGGTGTGGCTGAATAGAATGAATCATATCTTTGGTTTCATAGACACACCCATAGAGCTAAAAGTAGTTCTATAAGCATATATTCTTGGGGATTTTTCAAACTAGTGGTGGGATCTAGAAGTTAAGGATCGAGTAGATAAAGGCCTTATTTGAGAGGATTTTGAGGAATTTTTCAACAAACAATTCTATCCTCACACGTTTAAGATTGAAAGGATGACATACTTATTCAGCCTTAAGAAGTAAAATATCTCTATCATTTATTATGTGGCTAAATTCAGGAATTTAGTGCTCTTTGCACTTGAGGTTGATTCTAGTGAGTTATTGAAGGCACACATCTTTGAATCAAGGCTGTTATAGGAGATTCACTTGAAGATAATTATGTTCAGTATTATGAACTATATAGAGATGGTGAATAGAGTGATAGTAGATGAATGAGACATATCACGAGCTATGGGAAGAGGAAGTATCATGATACCCATGGGAAATGGTGGAAACTTCAATGTTGGGAGAAATCAGAAGAAGGAAACTTACTTCCCGGGTGGGATTGGAAATCAAAATCAAATAATTGGATGATTAAACCTTCTTACATGACCAAAGAACCAAGAGGGATATTTCTAATGTGGCTCCTTTGACCACATAAAGTGAGAGTGTACAACACTACCAAGAGCATGGAATAATTTCAAAAATATAGGACATCTTAAGTGCTATTATCACATTTCTATGAGGTTAGGTTCTTGAGACACTCCTCAGGTGTCACAAGTGTTGTATTATTTGATAGGGTGAGGACAACATAATCAATCTCATCGGTAGAATAGATCTTGCTATGGTGATTCTAGGAATACCATGACTCCTCAGTAAGGGAAATTTCAACAAGGAAATAAGGAGAGGAGTGTAGTGATGAAGTAATTATATGGAGTTGCATAGATGATTTTGGATTATCAAGTTATACCATACACAATGAGAGGTATGATTCTTTTGAATTATAACCTTATGAAAGTTCTATTTTATTTCGGTGCATCAAATTCCATCATTTCTTCTCATGTTGTTTATTTTTTAAGTTTAAAACTTGAGATGATTCCTTCTGTGATAAAAATTCAAACTCCTCTTGGTTAAAGAGAATGTTGAGCCATTATGTGTAGAGAATGTTCTATAAGTGTTGATAGAGCTAAATTGAAATGGGAATTCTTGGAATTATATATTGACTTCTATGATGTAATATTGGGTATGTATTGGTTTAAAATGTTCAAGTCTCACATCTACTATTATAGAATAATAGTTATTTTCACAACTGAGGTTAGAATTGAGCATCTCTTCATAGGAGAAAGGGTTGTAAAGATAGGAGCAACTAATTTGTTAGCACCAGCAGTGGGAATGATATCTTACCAATTAGCAACATTAACTTTGGAATCAATGAAATAAATTTAGGGTAATCATTTTCCATCATTCCTGGATCAATTTTTAAATGTTTTTTCTGAGAACTTCTTAGGGTTATCACCTATAAGTTAAGTGGAGTTTACAATTTATCTCCTTCTAAGGACCAGTCCTATTTCATTTCTATCTTATGGGATGGTACCAATAGAATTAAGGGAGAGAAAAGTTTTGTTGAAAGAGATGGAAATAAAGGGTTTCATACGACCAAGAACATCTTCATGGGAAGCACCAATCCTATTTGTGAAGAAAGAAGACGTAACTCTAAGGCTGTGTGTGGACTATCGTAAGCTTAACCAAGTTATGATAAAGAAAATATATCCACTTCCACGCATTAATTATTTTTTTAATCAATTGACGGGATCTTAGTGGTTCTCTAAAATTGACTTGTGATTAGTATATCACAAATTGTGAGTTTGGAATGAGGATATTCCAAAAACAACTTTTAGAAGAAGATATGGCCATTATGAATATATGGTAATGTCTTTTGGTCTTACAAATTCACCAGCAGTCTTTATGGAATTGATGATTTATATGTTTCAAAGATATCTAGATTCTTTTGTCGTGGTGTTTGTGGATGACATACTAGTGTATTCAAAGACAAGGTCTCAACATGAGAAACACTTAGAAACAGTTTTGGGAATATTGAGAGATAATTTCTTGTATGTCAAACTATAAAAGTGTGATTTTTGGATATAATAAGTACACTTTCTTGGACATGTAATTTCTGAAAAATTTGTTTCTATTGATCTAGAAAAGATATAATATGTTATCTATTGGAAACCACCGAAGAATGTTTTTGAGATATGAATCTTTCTTGGTATCTCTGGTTATTATCGACACTTTTTTCGTGACTCATCGTGACTATAATCACCGATGATAGATTTGACAAAGAATAAGGTACCATTCTAATGTACTAAGGAATGATAGATATATTTCCAAGAGCTGAAATTTCATCTTATATCAACACCTATCTTGATTTTGACAAAATTCGGAAAGGGGTATGTGGTGTATTATGATGCTTTTGGATCTGGTTTGGGATGTTTTCTCATGTAAGGAGATCATATTTTTTCCTATGGATCAAGTCAGTTGAGATTTTATGAGAAGAATTACCCAACACATGATTTGGAGTTAGTTTTATTCATCCATACCTTGAAGACTTGGTGTCATTATCTCTTTGGTGAGAAATTTACAGTGTTTGCGAATAATAAGAGCTTGAAGCATATTTTCTCACAATGAGATTTGAATATGAGGAAAATTTGATGGATGGAGTATCTCTAGATGATTTACTTTGAATTTATGTATAAACTAGGAAAAGGAAATATGCTGGAAGATGCATTAAGAAGACAATAATATGCTTAGTTGGCGAAATAAGATTCAGAAAAATGGCAGTTGATGTCAGTCCTATCCAAAATGCATGTGGAATGTGAGGAGTGAGGTGATGTTGTGGTTTTATTTTTATTTTTCATGGTTCCTGATGTGGTAATAATGGTAAAAGAGGTGCATATGTCTCATGCATAATGTGTTGTAATGAGTTCAAAACTCAATGGTGGGGAGACCATTGAGGGTTGGGAACTGGATAGAAGTTCAGTGTTGTGGTTTAGAAATCAGATGGTCATGCCTATGGATTGTCAGGAACAACTTCTTCATGCTTACCACCATTTGACATGGGCTGCTCATTCAGGAATACATAGAATGTATAAATCTTTGAAAGCATAGTTCTGGTTGAATTGTATGAAACAAAAGTTGGATGAGTTTGTTTCAAATTCATTAACTTGTCAGCAAGTTAAGGCAGAGCATCAGTGACCAGTAGGTATGTTGTAGTCTTTACCTATCCTTATGTGGAATTGGGGGTAGATATTTATGTATTTTGTTACATTTCTCCCAAGAATGGTTTGGAAACATGATGTTATATGGGTGATAGTGGATTGACTCACGAAATTGTTTCATTTAATTCCTATTCATGAAACTCATACGGTTGAGGATCTATCCAAAATATGTATCCAATAAATGGTAAAGAGACATGGCATACCAGTTTTGACAGTGTCAGATAGAGATCTGAGGTTCACGTATCATTTCTATAAATCATTACAAAAATCCCTTGGAAATCAGTTGACTATGATCATGGTTTATCATCCTCAGATGAATGGGAAATCCAAAAGTATGATAAAACATTTGAAGATATGTTGTGAGCTTGTGTAATGGATTTTGGTGTCTCATGGGAAGATAATGTGCCATTGGTGGAGTTCCCATATAATAATAGTTATCAGGTATCGATACATACGGATCCTTTCGAATCATTGTATGGTCACCCTTATCGTTCTCCACTTTGTTGGGTGGAAATAGGTGAAGCTTCACTAGTTGGATAGAGCCTTGTCCAAGAAACAATGGAGAAGATCGATCTAATCAAAAAATATGTGGATCTATCTCAGAGTAATTATAAATCTTATGTGGGTCATCATCGATGGCCATTGTTTTTCATAGTGAGTGACCATGTATTCTTGAGGATCTCTCTAAAGATTAGACATCGACTTTTTGGGAAGTAGGGAAAGTTATATCCTTGATAGATAGGCCATTTTGAGATACTATAATGGGTTAGAGAGGTGGAATATCATTTGAAATTTCCACCATGGTTCAGTGTGGTGCATAATGAGTTTCATGTATCACAATTGAAAAAGTAACAACCTGATCTTGACCATGTGATTAGATGGGATCACGTTGACCTAGAACTGAATGCTTTTTTTGTACATATTTCAATACATATTTTGGATAATCAAGAGAAATTATTTCATGAAAAAATCATAAGTCTATAATAGGTTTTATGGTAACATGGTCAAATTTAGGAAAATACTTGGGAACACGAGAAGGAAATGAATGAGAAATGGTTGTAACTCTTTCAGGGAAATGGTGATTTTCTACTTTCTAGGGATATAAAGGCAAATTTGGGGATAATATAACACCCCCAGTTTCTCGTATGTAACTCTTTCATTATTCTTTTTATTTTTATAAAGTATAATGGTGGAGTTTTTGGGAGTTTGGAGATCTTTATTGGTGTTTTGGGGGATAAAGGGAAAGCGCACGGGCGATGCACGGTTTGTCCAAACCGAGCGACAGCCTAAAATAAGCCATGTGGTTTGGGAAGTTTGAGGTAGTGGCTTTAGTATAGTTAGAACACAGTTTCAGAGACCATATGAGGAGACCATGTAAAGGGTAATTTTTAAGGTAGTAGATAATACATGGTTAACATGTGATTTTTCTAATCGTGTGACTAAACCGTGTGCGGGCCAAAACCACCACCTTAAAAGTGGATCTGGTTTGGAATTAATGTTTAATTCCCCATTCTAACTCCTATGTGGACATAACTCAGGATTTTAAATCTCCATAAGTCAAGGAATGTTCTTCTATCGATCTTAAAGTTATATTAAGGCTTCCCTTGGTGTTTATAATCTAATTTCTCACGGTAAGTCATCGTTCTTGACCGTTCTTGATGATTTCCTTAGATATACTTCAACCATTCCCTTGTTTTCTCAGATTTATGAACATTTTGGGTAGATCAAAGGTTTTTAATCCCAAATAAGTCTATATTTGGGTTTTTTGATGATAGGGGAACATATCTAAGAAGATTCCATGGAAGTTTCAACCTGTTTTTTGTGATGTTTGTCATCCGTTTATTGTTTTCTCCAAAACTATCGAGGTAGGAGACTTCACTCTTGACTCATATTTCTATAATTGATTGTATTATTTTCAAATTAATTGAGTTGTATGAAATTTATTATGAAATTGTTGCAAAAATCATGGTATAAATCTTCTTTAGTGATGATTTGTGGTTTTTGGTTAAATTGTAAAATTGGGGTGAATTATTGTGTAAAGTGATTTAATTTATTGATTTTAAAATGGTGATTTTAAAATATGTCTTAGATGGATTTGTGAAATCATTTTTTAGAAAATGGGTTTTCAATAAAAGGTTGTTTTATTGGAATTATTTTTCCATGTTGGTTTTGAAAACCGTATTGAGAATATTTGTGTGTGTGTTCACATTGCATTTATGAGGCTTAGTTGAAATATGAACCTATGATTGGTTCCAAAAGTGTAATGGTACATGGGACATAATTATCATGTGATGACATGGTAGATCAAGAAGATACTGCTCATTATTATAGAACTGTCATAATAAAGCATGCATGGTTGGATATGTGAAGTGGATTAGTTATGCCAAGTAGAACTTGAGAAATGGATAAGTATTGGCAGGTTGTTTTCATGAAAAATTGGTTTTGCTGGAAAATGGGGTGACATGGAATTTACTTATATTTAGATATAAAATTTTTTTATAACTTTTTTATATTTATTTATAAAATATTTTGGAAATTGTTTTATATAAACTATTTTATATAAATGTTGTTAACTCTTCTATCCTAATGGCGTGAGTAGGAAAGTCATTGGGGAAAACCTACTGAGTTTTAGTACTCACCCCTGATTTGGAACTTTGGTGGTTTTGAATATTTCATCTACTAGGACATGGGAAAAGGTAAAGTATCACATGTTTAGAACTAATTTGTGATACTTGGTCTGTTTTGTGGTGTTGGAGCATAGGGCTTGTGGAGTATAGAGTCTTCTGGTCTTCATGGAGTTTTATTAGTTTATATTTCACTGTTTACATTGATGTTGTAGTCTTCCGCTATGAAACTTAATTTTATTATGATTTTAATATATGAAATTTTTATTTTTCTTTCATGGTTTTCATACATCATATAGTGGTATTTTTGGTTATGTATTATTGGTTAGTTGTTTTATTCTTAAAGGGTAAATCATGCCCCAAATGTTTTGAAATCCTTCAACATTTATTTCCATCCTTTGGAATCTTGGGGATGCCTCTTATGGACAATTATTATTCCTCCCAAATTATCAATAAAATGAGGAGAAGGTGGTATGTTACATAAGTTCTTTAGATTGAATTTTGGTTTGATATTGATTTGGTTTTGTGCTTTTGTGTTATATAGAGTATGTCGCCTAGAAAGGTCTCAAGGGTTTCTAGTGAGTCTCATTAATATTTTAGACTTGCTCAGGATACTAATGTAGTGGTGTAGTTAAGATATTATTATTATTTTCCTATTTTTCATGGTGATCGAGATTTTATAGAGGTTGTGGGATTTCTTGAAAAATTTTAAAGTGTTTTCAGGTCTTTAGGAACTCCTAAGTCCATGAGGTTGTGAGTTTTTCAGGGTTCATTTGAGGGATCAGGTTTGGATTAGTGGAAGGTGATTTTCCCATCATCATTTCAAGTTGTTATTATTTGGGAAGTTTTTTAGACCACTTTCATCAAATGTTTTATACCTAAGGAGGTGAAAGTGAAGAAATTGGTTGAGCTCTTGGGTGTTCAGCAAGATCAATAAATGGTGAAGGTCTATGTCGATCATTTTAAAGATATAGTTTCCTTTTCTATAGAGATAGAATCAAATAATCTTTTGAAATATACTCTCTTCATCTGGGGTATTCATCTAGAGACTAAGGATTAATTTCTCTCATCTAGGGAAGTTCTATTTAGGAAGCTAGTGGATAAGGAATTTTTTTAGAGCTGGTTCCCAAAGGGTAGTCCATAGTAGGTGGAAACTTGGATTCCCTTGTTTCTCATAAAGGTTTCCCATCTAGTGAGAAGTGTGAACAAGAGGAATTTGTTCCTAAGGAGTCTCTTTTTTTAATTACTACCACTTGTTCATGAGTCCACCCACTTGTGTGCTTTTAGTGTGGTCATTTTGGGAATTCAAAGCCATCTTGTTTTAATCCTCCGAAGTCTTGTTGAAAGTGTGGTTGTTTAGGTAATCTATAGAAGTTCTATAAGTTTCACCACCAGAAGAGAAAGTATTAATTAGAGGTTGTCATTTCCTGGCTATAGGGAAGTAGATGCTTTAAGGCACTATGGATCCATCCATAAGCTCTTTAGTGAATCTTTTCACGTAGTATGAAATTTATAGTCATGGGGGTTGTTATCCCAAATTTTGTCTCCAATTTCATAGTAAGTATAGTTTAAGTTTTATTTATTTTATTTCCTTTCTTTTCTGAAATTATTCTTGTTTAGATATTGTTATGATTTTTTCTTGAAACCTCTGTAGTCACTCCTTGTGGATGCGAAATTTTGTATGGTTAAACTTCTTATGAATTGATTTTGGTTTTAGGTGGTGCTAATTTTGGAGATGTTTGTGTCTTATGGAAATAATGAATCATGGTTTCTTTTGATATTTGGTTTGAACATATTTCATTGGGTTCCCCCTTGTGTCATGGGTTCTGTATAAATATTGTTGTGCTAGTGGGTTTCTTAAATAGTGGGTAGACCCACCATAAGTCTTTATTATAGATTTATCATGAGATGGTTGGGTGTAAATTGAAGAGTTTAATGGCCACACTATTGTTAATGGTACATTTGGATTTAGTTTGTTTTAGTCTTTGTTTGGAAGTGTCATTTCATAGGTTCATCTTTTAGGTTGAGAGTTTTAGATTTTGTTCCTTGGTTGAACTTGGTGACTTTCTAGGGGCATAAATTTTTTTTATGTGGATGATTTTCATGCCTCAACCTTTATTTTTCTTTAATTTTATTATTTTCTTATTTTATGATTTTTTTTTTGATGTTTGAGTTTAGTTCCCAATGGGTGTTTTTGAGTTTTATGGGTTTCAGTATATTTTATTACCCGTGTATGGTTTGTGTGCATAGATTGGATAGAAACCATGTAGATAGTGGATGAAAAGGGTGTTTATAGTTCATTTTTTTCTTGTATAGTTTTTATTTCATGGTATGTGAAATTTTTTTCCTGAACTATTCAAGGAAAAGGAATAATCATGTGTCCTTATTAGGGCGTCTGAGACCTAGTTCACGACTTATGCATGGTTAAAGGCAACCATGGGACAAGAATGTGAGTGTATCTATCATTTTGATAGAGTTTTTTTATTGGTCGGTACACGATTTCTCAAACCATGCATCCATCCCATTCATGGTTGGTTTCCCTTTCAGTAGGGTGTGCATAGTTGGTGCACGGTTTGGTAAACCATGTGACTTTCCTAGGTTCATAAAAACTTGAAATTACAATTTTCCCTTATTATGTTTTAACACCAAATCAATCCCTCTCCCACTCATTCATTCATTCATCCTCTTGGGAGCCTTTGGTGGCTTCCTCTTTCCCTCCACTTGGATTTGGGTGCCTTCTTATTCAATCTTAGGTATGTTTCTTGGGATTTTATCCCTATTTTATCTTCCAATCTTCTTATCATCTTGTTTCTTAGTTATTCTTTTACTAGGGTTCTTCTTAGCCAAACCCTATGGGTTTTTTTATGATTTTTTATTGTGCTTTATTCTGGATTATTATGTTTAGTTTATCTCTTGAGGCTTGTTCTTCCTTCTCCTAGATTTTTGTTGCATTCTCACAACATTGAGGTAGGTGTTTCTGTCCATTTCCTTTTCAAAAAAAAATCATTAAATCCTTAATCTTTCCAAATTAATTTCAAATTTTTTTATTCATGATTTTTATGGGTTTAAATGATTTATTATGACTTTCCTTATAGGTAATTTGTTGAAAAATAGGGGTTTCAAAGGATTTCCATAGTTATGCCTATATATATCAAATGTATGTGTATGATACATGTTCTATAAAATTACAAGTGGTATTAAAAAATGGATTTGTGTATTTTAAAATGATGTTTGATATTGATTGAGATTTTTTATAAATGAGTGGTGTGTTTGAAATTATGTTTTGAATGGGTTTTGGATTCCTTATTATGGTTTGATGCTTTTGTGACACTCATTGTGTAACGACCCAAAGTTTTTCAATGGAGAATTCCCTTCTTATATTTATGTCATAAAAACACAAAATAATGAACTACTAAGTGATAATTTACCTTTAAACATAAGTTTGTCACTCCTATGTTTGGAATTTTAAAAATCTGACATATACGGTTGTGTTCAGGATGATTTTTGGAGTCTAATGAAAGAAAAATATTTTTTGGTGAATAGTAATGTACCCTTAGGAATAGTAACATACCATTATGAATATTAATATGACCCTTATGAATATTAAATCATCCAACATAAGAGTAACATTACCTATTAATAATTAAATAAAATTTAGACATCTTAGAAAGTGAAAATTTGACCTTAGTAAACGTTTTGGTATTTTGTAAGTTATAAATAATTAATTATAATTAATTAATTAATTTAAAATAATATTTATTTCCATAAAATGTATTCATAAATTATTTAATAAATGTCTTATAGTTTTTAGATAATTTTATAAAACCCTGCATAATTTTTGAAAGCACTATAAAATCAGTTTTCATCTTAAAAACTGTTTTTTTAAGTAAATTATGATTTTAATTAAATATTAAATTAATAATATTTAAAAAATTATTTTTGAAAAATGGACTTCATTTTTTGATTCTACACGTCGAAAAATGTTTGGGGTAAATTTTTTGGATTTTTCTGAGATACTTGAATTTTTGATGAATAGTATAATCTGATAATTTACAATAAATACTAAATAATGGATTAATTGAGTCACTGATGATGTTCTGCTGATGTAAACCCACTTGGTTTGGGATTAAATTATAAAATTACTATTCTTGGTCATTCAAGACTCACAATTCCTTGTCTTTTGGAGAAATAATAAAGTAATGAATTTTATATTAAGGAAACCCCTCTCCCCTCCACTATAAAAGCCACCCTTCACACCCTCATTTCCTCAAACCTCCCAAGCTCCAATACTTCTCTAAACTCTTCTCAAAAACCTTCCCTAGCCCCTCCCCCACTTCCAAGATCTTCTTGTCTCATCAAAATACCAAGATTAGGCACTTAAGGAGGTTCTCAAGAGGAGGATTCTAGAGGTAATTTCTCTCCCTCTTCTCCTTTAATTTCCTTCCAAGTTCAAGTTCATTTCTGGATCTCTCCCCACCTATCTTCATCCAAATTGTATTTTAAATAAATTATTATAAATATACTGTAATTTTATGATTCTAATGTGATATTATATCATACAACCCCCTTTCCCTATTCCTTTTATTTTATTAAAGAGAACGTTGTTCGTGATGTGTTAATTTATCACCTTCAAGAATGACATGCTTTCTTCTTCCATTTCTACCTTCAGATCTAGTCATGAAACCATTTTTATGGTAGAACCAGAATATTTTATATTTATTATCTCCTATTTCATTTTCTTTATCTAACTTATGACCATATTTCTAGTGATAAAATAAAACAAGTTCTTTATGATCGAAAAATCACTCAAATTAACCCAAATAATCATCATTTAATTATTATCTAATGATTCATCCACATGGATATAATATAATTAATTATAAAATAATTAAATCTCTTGTAATATCATTAATAACATGTAATATCATTTCTTGATGTTTACCCATGCTCTACGTGAACTTCAATTTAAGAATACAAGTGAACCACCCAAGAAAAACCATAAAAGGAATATCCCAGAACAATGTTTTTAAACTCTATAAGTCATCCAAAGGAACATAATATGACATAATTAAACCAGAATGAACCCTATTAATGTACACATTATTATTTATTTATAATTAATGAATATAATTTCATTATACATGACATTAAATATAAGGAAGCATTCTGGTACAAGGTAAGGGGAAATTCTCGAACCCAACTTTCATCCTTCGGGTTCTACCTCTTTCACTCCATTTTTGATATGTTCACTCCTTAAAGATCATTTTTTCATCATTTTATTTCTTTTTATGGAATATAAATGTTTTCTAATGAAGTTTATTTCAATCCAAATGTTTTTCGAAAGAACTCTTCTCTTAAGAACTCAACTTTTACCTCTCATTCAAGGTTGATGGTTCTTAAATCAAGAATGGTGTTCCCTATTTCTTTTGGGAACCCAAAGATTATGAATGTGTTCTTATGAGATGAAACCCATTCCTTTTCATGGGTTAGTTATGTTCATTGTGTCGTGTATGATAAATGATAATGTTATGATGTGACGGGTGTGCCCAGAATTATATAGCGCAGTATGAATGTTTAAATGTGACGGGTGCGCCCGGAATTATATAACGCTCCAATGAATTGGGTAAAGTGATGAACCTCATGAGTAAATGTGAAATGATGTTTGAACAAGATTCTAGCTTGGTTCACAAGTATTTTTGGTAGTTAACCACTAATACATGATGTTTCATTTTTATGCATTTCCACATTTCAAGTATTTTATTTATACTCCTCTCATGTTCATGATATTTTTCCTATGTTATGATTATGCTCACCCCATGATATATTGTTCTTATCTATCCTCTTACTGGGCATCTAGATCACCCATTTTGATGTATATCCTTAGGTGGATACATGTACTAAGGATAGGACAAGTGCCAATAAGAAGCTAGAGAAGAAGAAATTAAATAAATGTTTATGCTAGATGTTGTATTTGTTATGTGTGGTCCTAGTTTTCCCAAGAAACTAAGAATTTGGATCCTCTTTGTTTAATAATATTATGTTTTTTATCTTTTAAATGATTTAATATTAATGTAATAAAAGGTCGGGTCGCTATACATTGTGCTTCTTTAATCGGACCCCTAGAAATTTTTATTGTTGTACATATATATTCTAGTGGGTATGGGAATATCTATATGTTAATGGGGTGTATATATATAGTAGCATGCATATAAATAGAGTTTCCATATAATTTAATTTATGATAGCTTTGGTTTTTAAAACACTCTCCTTACATATTCTCCTTATTTCCTTCTTTATTTCAAATGATTTTTTTCAAAACTCCAAATGTTTCTCCAAATGGATTTTGGTTTCCAAATGAATTAAAGTGAGGTTTTAAAGTGTGTTTACTAAAATCTTGTCCCTTTTGGAAACCTGGAAGTTTGTGTTGACAATCACCTTTGTTTTGGAAATGGTTTTGGGAATAAAGGTGTTGTCATTAGAAATGGTTTTGTATTTTTAAATGTTAAGGCATGGTTAGAACCTTATGATGTTCTAGAAATTGGATTTGACCTCACATGATGTCTAGGCCTGGTTGGAACTTGAAAAAGTATTTCAGTGTGATGGGAACCCCTATGTGTTTTCTCCTTTTGGGAGGGTCTTTGCAAAGATGGTTTCTGGGAGTGGGCAAGGAATGTATGGTGGAATCTGTGGGTTATCTTCAACCAATGTCTGTGATGACCTCCTAACTTTCCCTTTATAATATTATCATTGGATTATTGGATTTCATCTAGAGATTAGAGTGAAATTTTATATCTATGACCCAATTAGATAGACTATATTCCATAGGAGAGTAAGATAAGCCATGTGGGACATGCCACTTGTGAGGCTAGTTAGAGTAGCCAGTTTGGTTATTGAATATGGATTGCATCATATGTTGGAATATTTTTATAAATCATGTATGTATAGGGTCTCCTATCAAGATTTTTAGTACATTACTATGATTACATATCTATATGTTCTTGTATTTGTCTTTTTAATTTTGGTTTCGTGTTCTTCTTACTTATACCCTAATACTTGTACTTAGTTCAGATTTCCCTTTTGCTCATGTGTTTAATTGGGATGTGTAACTTCTTTGACATTGGTTTTCAAACTGGGTTTTTGGAATGAAAATTTGTTTTAGAAAGTAAAGTCTCATTTTGTTTTCAAAATGGATTTTTGGAAAGATGGTTTCAGTTGTTTGAAATTATAAAACCCTATTTTTATTTGCATTTTCAAACCAATGTTTATGGAATATTTCAAGAAAGAAAATGTATGAATTATCTACTTATTAACAAATGAGTTTCTTTATACTGATAACCTAGTTATTTCACTTAGCATCAGTTGACCTGGTCTGTTTTGTAGTCTTAGGTTTAGGATTAGGTTTTCTTTCGGATTTAGCCTAGTGTTGGCTAGTTTTGTGGATAGTAGTGACCAATGGGTCACATAGAGGTATGTATGGTTTTATTTTATTTTTGTACTAGTGTTATTTTATTATTATTTTTCATGTTTATTTATTTAATATTTCATAGGTTAAATCCTTCTCATTTTAATTATGATTGATGTGCAGCACTGGTTTTTAGCTTGGGAGGATTGAGAACGCCTCTTGGGCCTTGTTGCGGGCTGGCTCAGGTGATCGATTCGAGGTCGAACCAATTTGGTTCATGAAAATAATGGATTATATATTTAGAATTAGTAGTTCCAGATTTAGTAAATAGTTACCTTTTATTTTTTATCAATATTAATAGTAACTTTAGTAATTTTTGTTACCATGATAATGGGAAATTAGGTTATTAATGGTTAAAAATAATATGATAAGGAATATAAAATGACTCTAACACTTGCCTTAATTTTATTGGATGAGTAAATTTTGTCTATAAGAATCCAATATTAGTTTATATGGTATTTTCTTGTCATTTTTATAAGATTATGACCTTTATAATATTTTATGTAAAGAAATGTTAAAAATGAAACACTCTTGTTTTTAATAACTATTATATTTTTAACATAGGGATAACCAAAGGATATGGATAGATATAAATACTATTTTGAAATATATAATATTCATATTAATCGTGGTGATTTATTTTTAATTTTTGGTGAATAAATAATTACCTTAAATACTTACATAATGCTAGCATGGTAATTATTTAATTAATATAAAATAAATAAATGATATTAAAATCATTAAAAGTAGTATACTTTTAAAGAATTAATGTGACCCAAAAAATATCTAGATAAAAATGTAATATTTGAGAATATTTTATTAATTGTATCTTAATTTCTTTATTTACTTGATGTTATTAAATCTAAACTAAATGAATAGTTTTAAGATCAATATTACTAATATTTTATAAAAATAATATTTTATTAACAGATTTAAAATTCATGAAAATATTATATTCAAACAAGTTAATGTAATATGGTTAATAACATCTACCATGATCCATTTTTTGATCTTTTTGAATTTTATAGTAACATTATTAACCCTTAGATGGTTGAAACTTTTAGTAGTAAAGTGATTATCAAAAGGGTTAATGGGTGTTAAAACTAAAAGATAAGGTTGAAAACATATACAAAACTTGTCCAAATTTTATTGGATGAAATTATTTCAACTTATATACACATTATATTCTAATTATATCAATTTGGAACCATTTTTACAAGATAAATAATTTATATTAATTTAATATTTTATAAAATTATAAAAGTGTCACTCACCTCAATTATAAAAGAGAACCTCCTCTATTTCTTGTTTACACCACTTTGACTAATAAATATCAATAAACACCTACCAATTACTCTTCTTATAATCCTTATAAAAGTTCTTAAGTTTCTATACCTTCCAAAATAGCAACCCAATGTCCCTTAAGAAGAGATCTAGAGGGAGTTCACCGAAGAAGAGGTAAACATATTTAACTACTCTTTCAAGTTTATTTATTATTCTACTTTATATTAATGAGTTTTACCAGTCATAAAATAATAAATTCAGTATCATAAATATAATTATATGTTATTATAATTATTTGGAAATCATATTCTATCTCTTTTCTATCCTATGAAAAGCAAAAACTTTGCTCGTGCGTATGTACGGTTTACCATCTCCACGTAGTGGTCTAATTTTTTTTTCATCACCACTTTACTTGGATAGTTATAAATATGGAACTAATTAGTATATATGATAATTATGAAATGATTATAAATCTTTAATTATAATATAATATCTAACTTATTTCCTTCCAATCCTTTAGTAAATGATAATGTCACTCGTGCATATGTGTGGACTGTCACCTCCACAAAGCGATGTGATTAGTTTTTCATTTCTATTTTACTTAGATGATAATAAGGATAGATTTAATGAATATATATGATATATATTATATAATAAATTTTATTTAAATTTCAAATATTATTTACCTTTCTTTCATTCCATCCATTTAAAAGTGAAAACAACGTTCATGCATACGTACGGTTTTCCCTCTTCATGAACGGTGTAATTCATTTTATATCTCTATCTTGTATGGATTACTCATAATACGTATATAATGAATATATATTATATTTATATAATTATTAAAATTATTTATATTATGTAACCTTGATCAATTTCTGATGACAAAAACTATTGAACCAACTCATATAAGAAAAGTGAAGCAGTTTTTACCCGATAGAGTGATTTTAATAAGGAATTCTTAATAAACATGTGATAAAATATTATAAGTAAGTAATATATAGTGTGATATATAATTTTATGGTTCTATAATATATTTATAATAATTATATATTTATTATATAGGTATTTATTATACATACAAAGGAATTCATACCTTAGGTAAGGGTTTCTCATCATCAACGTGTAATTTTTTATTCAAGAGGGAGAAAGTCGTACACACAATTCCTTCCAGACTAGTCTAGGAGAAACAAGAATAAGGGAGTCTAAAATGATGAATACCAATGGAATCCCCTAAAATGATTTTAATCTCCATCGGTTTTATGCTTTGTAGATTATGAAAAAATAATCTCTCCGAGTCAGGGATGTCAAGCAAGGCCAGGTAGTTCGTTGCCTTATTCCCCACTTATTTATTTTGTGTGGTGTATATACTTACCATTTGATATATTATATCATGAATATATTTTTATTTACGATATTTAAAGTTTCATTATAATTAATTTATTTCATGGGTCTTATTATTCAAAAGAAACCCAAGTGGTTGGGGTTTAATTCATAATCTCATCATTATTCGGGATTGTTTAGGTTTAAGTATATGATAGGGAATATTTATATTCCATATCCATGTTTTCTAAAAATGTTTTGAAAATGTATTTAATACTATATTAATATTATTAAAATTAATTTTTACCCTTTTTTCTTTTTATAAAATGGTTTTAAAGGAATCTTCTTATAATTTTTTGAATAAGGTACTTTGTGACTTTTCTAAAAAAATATAGAAGGAACAATTTTTTCAAATTATACTACATGAACATATATTCTCACTATAATGATCAGTCATTACTTTTAAACTTATTTTAAAAGTGTGTGATTTTATTTTCAAATAAAAAAATTCCTTCCTATTTGCGCAGTTTTTTTATAGTGATTTTTAAAGTAAAAAAATTATTTTCCTCAAGAAATATTCCAATAATATTTTTAAAGTATTTTAATATATTTAAATATCCTTTTTTGATTATTATATTGATAATTTAATATAATAATACCATTTATCATATTTCTTTTGATTTTTTATGATCAATTTTATTGGGGAAAGTATTGATATTTTGTATGACTAGTTCTTCCAATACGGATAGTTATTTATTTTATTTAAGGCATGTTGATTATGTTGTATTTCTTATTCATATGAGTCATACATTGGATTTATTAAGTGATGGGTGGGTCCCACTATATCCTATTGATTCATTGGTAGGTATCTTGAGATAAACTATATTGGGTTTCGGTTGAGGCCTTACCCACTTATAGAGATTTCATGGAATAAGGCTTTGATGGTATTTTCAGATGTCTTGGACAAGGCCTTGATGGTATGTTTTGGATGTCTAGTATTATAAATTCCATCATTATTAAATTAGTTATTGATTTCCATGTAATTATTTTATTATTTTTTATATCTATTGATAAGTTTTTATCTCATGTGATTGCTTATATATCATCATTTGATCAACATTTATTTCTACCATATTATTCATGTCTTATTTAGCTTCCATTGTATGCATACCATTACTAAGTATTTGAGATAACCCCTTTATTATTTTTATTTTCCCAAAAAATAGAATAAATATATTATTATTGATGTGAATAGTTATACTAAAATAAATAATGGAACCCTCAAAGAAAAAATTGTGTTGTATTTTATGTTTTCAAATGTGATTTAAAATTCAATTATGTGTCTGGTTTTCCAAGACCGCTAAATTATTCAGTCCTTTAGGATGTGATTTATTATATCTAGTTATAATGTAATAAATTAACCACCAGCTCTGGGCTACTGGATTCTTGGTCTTTAAATTTGGTATCAAATAAAGTTTAGTAGAACCCTTGGGAACTAGATTTAGGAAATCATATAATAGAGAATGAAACCCTATGAAATAATTTTGAAATATTCCCAAAGAAACCAAAATTATTATTTAGAGATTAGTATTGCATAAATTTTCAATTTATGTTATCCATTACACTAGTTTTGGGAATATATATTATGTTTCATAATGTTATGATCTAATCAATTATATGTCATTGTTTATAAATTGTGCCTAGTATAAGGGATGGAAACTGAATCAATGGACATAATTCATTTAGGGATTTATTTCCTAGATAATATAGCAAATATGGATCAAGAGATGAAAAAATTGTAACTATTTTGGGGTAGCTGACTCAAGTTATGAGCAATAACCTTTCCCATATGGATTAACATGCTAATACACAATGTGGTGTATCAATGTTAGAGTGTTTCATGCATCAGCAACCTCCATAATTCAATGGAAATACAAATCCATTAGTAGCTAAACAATGTATAAGTTCCTTAGAGAATATATTTCTCTCTTTGGGAAGTAATGAAAGGGAGAAGGTTTACATGGATTATTATCTTCTCTCATGATATGTGGATCAATATAGATCATTGATTCAAAAAACTAAGGATGAAAAAGAAATAACAAACAAGGATTGAAATGATTTTAAGTTTCTCTTTTTATAAAAATATTTTCCTCACGATAAATGAGTGGATATGGAGATAAAATTCATGAGTCTAAGACAAATAGAAGATAAAAATGTTTCTAAGTATGAATATAAATTTACAAGGTTATCAAGGAATGTTATTAACTATATATATAATCCAAAGATTAATATTGACCATTTCTTTGATAGAATTAAGTCAATACTTTGAAGGGAAATAGTCTCCCAAAAATTATCATCATATAATGATATATTATCTTGTGTTATCAAAATAGATAAATAATTCTCTAATAATTATGGCCTCAAATGAAAGTGAGATGAGAAAAGGATGAAATAGAAAAAAAATAGATAAAGGGAATAATGGAAGTAAGTATTTTACCACATGTGATAGTTTTGTAAAGAAACATCCCAATGCTTTTTTGAAGTTAATGAGAGTTTTATTCAAGTTTGGAGAGAAATTCAAATAGGCTCATGATTTTAAGGGAAAGAAAGAAGCTTACAATGTTCAATGATTCAAATGTAAGGAGATGGGGCACTATTCAAATGAATCCCCAAGAATCAAGGAAATATAGATCGGAATAATCAAATTGATCAAGGAAAATATTATGCTATTACTCTAGCTGAATTGGAATTATTAAAGTAATTGTGTATTTAGATTCAAGAATTATGTTTTAGAAGTTTTTTATAAAAGATATTCTGGTTTAATAATCATGAAATGTGTAAATATTTTAATAAAGTGTTTTTTCATAAGGATTTTAAATCATATGTTGAATCGCACCAATAACCAAGAAAATTGATTAGTGGTAAGGTGATATTTTTAGAGAATACATGAAAAATAGAAAAATGACACTTAATATGTTCCTGATTTTGATTTTAGTTAGGAAAAAGAGAATATTGACATTGAAGAAACAAATAGGATATTATTGGTGACCTTGAAAATGGTTAATGATTTGATTATTAATGTTATTTTTTTAGGATATTCATCATATTATTGGGAATGTTATAGTTTTATAATAAGAACAACCTGCATACATGGTGACAAATCATCACATCCAGTAAGGTAATGGGGATTTAAACCACAACTAATGGATGAAAATGGTGAGGCTCCTACCACTGGAATATGTGATATCTTGGTTGGTATGACATTTTTTTACATAAATAATTTGACAGATAGATAATAAGTTGATTTTGGGAATCATAATATAGGATCAATTTTTTTTTGAAATTTTTAGGGATTCTGAAGTGATTAATGACAATTCAGGAGACTCTTCATTAGGTTGAAGTATAATTAACTTTTATGTTTAACATAATGGATTATTTGGGAAGAATGATATTACATTTTTGAAATTCTAAGCTGAAGGGTATGAGATAATATTTTGAGGTTAAGGTATGATTTATCATATTGAATAACTTATGCTAAACATTTTGGAATTAGTAAATATTTAGAGGCTTAATGAAAGGATTATGGATCTTTTGATTCATTAAAAGTTCATCAAACATGAAAAAATAATCTCAGATATCCATTTCATGGCGTATCTAATGAAATGGAAATGGATCAAATAATAACCAAAGAATTATATTATGCTTATGACATGAAAATAATCAAGTAAGTTTATTTTCTCGAGTGCTTTATCTAGATATTAAAATAATCCCTCAACTATAGAAAAAGTAATTTGTAATAAAAAAGTTATCCATTTACTTTTATTACCAAGAAATCAATGGATTTTTAACGCATCATAAATTTTGGATTTTTGATGGTTAACATTCACATAATCATGTTCTCTATCACTCTTTATTAATCCTTGAGTGTTGGTTTTCTCTTCCATGTCCATATTTTCACCTCCCACTGATGTTATTCTATTTTGAAGCCTGGTTTTGTGGGGGAATTTATAATTTATTTTATCTATTTTCAATAGGAAGTTATATTAATGTTTTCTATGATTTGGGTTCTCAAATTTCAAATCTTTGATTACCAAGTTCAAGTTAAAATTATGAGGATGCATTTTATTTTGGGGGGAGAATGTAACACCCTAAGAATTTAAGGTATGTTTCTTTTTAAATAAATTTAATTTATTTGATAGTTTATGGTGCACACAACCATGAGATTTTAAAATAATCTTATGTTCAATAGTGTATGCAATATGTAACACTGAGCTTAAACAAACTGCGGTACACTATTAAAATATTATAATTTCAGCATGACCATTATAACCTAGATGTTAAATTGGTGATAGTGAATATTAGTAACCATATTATGAAATATATATAAATTTCTAAATCAATAAAAGTTTATTTATGAATTATTAGTATATAAACACTCATATTTTAGTAAAGTCATTTTATAAGTTTTCTTCAAAAATATTTTTTATTGAATTTTATGATAAAATAATATAATTATTTTTTTACAGTTTTATAAAATTTATTTGATAAAATTAACTTCATTTTTGAAATCAAAATATAAAAAATTTCTTAGTGTGAATTTTTGGAATTTTTTCTGAAAAGATTGATTTTCCAGTGAATAGTGTAAAATACTACTTTTTATTGAAATCAGTATTTAACATTTTAAAAGTAAAATTTTATTTCTAAATATTTCAAAATAAAATTATTTCTATTATATTATTAATAATTAAATTATGTTGATTGGAATCACTTTTATGGTTGAATTTTTTATAAAAACATTTTTATACTTAAAAAGTCATTTTTCTGAAAAAACATATTTTCATTGTGTTTTTCATTTTATTCTTAAATTAAGTTATTTTAATTATTGAAAATTAATAATAAATAATGGATCTCATAATTTAAATTATAAGTTCCAAATTTAGTAAATTTTCACCTTTTATTTTTGTTCAATATGAATAGTAACTTTAGTGATTTTTGTTACCATGGTAAAGGGTAAATTGGGTAATTAAAGGTTAAAATTAATATGATAAAAACTATAAAATAACCCTAAAACTTGCCTTAATTTTTTTGTATGATTCAATTTCTTTCATAAGAATCCAATATTCAGTTATATGGCCTTTTTCGATTTAGATGAGATTGTGACCTTTATAATATTTTATGTAAAGAAAATTTAAAAATGTCACACTCTTATTTTTAATAACTATAATATTTTTAATATAGAGATAACCAGAGTATATGTTTGGTTATAAATATAATTTTTAAAACTAAATTATTTATATTAATTATGGTAATTTATTTTTAATTTTTGGGGTGAAATAGTTACCTTAAATTATTACATAATGCTAATGCAATAATTATTAATTAATAAAAAAATAAAATAAATGATATTAAAATCATTAAAAGATGTATAATTTTAAATAATTAATATAAAACTAGAATTTTATAGATAAAAAATACATATTATATAGTTTTTTATTCATTTTATCTAAATTCATTTATCTTCTTGATGTTATTAAAGTCAAACTAAATGAATAGTTTTAAAATTGACATTATTCATATTTTATAAAAATAATATTTCCTTAAATGATTTAAAATTCATAAAAAATAGATTCAGAAAAATGAATGGTATATGGTTAATAAAATCTACCATATCCCATTTATAGGTCTTTTTTCATTTTATAGTAACATTATTGACCCTTAGATGGTAAAACATTTTAATAGTATGGTAATTGTTAAGAGGGTTAATGGGGGGTTAAAACTAAAAAATAAGGGTCAAAACATATCCAAAACTTTTAAGAAAAATTGATGAAATTATTTTTACTTATATCCACCTTATTTTAAAATTAATTTAATTTATATCCATTATTAAATGATAAATAATTTATATTAATTTAATATTAAATAAATTACAAAATTGTCCCCCACCTCAATTATAAAAGGGAACCTCCTCCATTACTTCTTTACATCACATTGATTCATCTATATTGAAAAATAAATCCTTAAAAATTCACCTTATAAACATACTTATCCAAGTTATATAGGTTTTTTCCCTTCCAAAATAGAAATTCTAGGTCCCTTAAGAAGAGATCTCATGGGAGTTCACCGAAGAAGAGTTAATCATCTTTACACACTCTTTCATGTTTATTTCTTCTTATTATTCCACTTAATGTGTTGTAATAATCCTAAAATAATAAATAAAACATCTTAAATATAATTATATGTTATTATGATTATGTTACAACCATATTTCATCTCTTTTCCATCCTACGAAAAGTGAAAACAGCATTCATGCGTACGTACGGCTTATCATCTCCACGTAGCAGTGTAATTAATTTTTCATAACCACTTTACTTGGATGGTTATAAACATGAAACTAGTGATTATATATGATAAATATAAAATTATTATACCTCTATAATTATAATATCATATCTACCTTCTTACCTTCCAATCTTTTGGGAAACGATAATGTAATTCGTGCGTACGTGTAGACTACCACCTCCACAAAGCGATGTGATTCGTTTCTCATTTATATTTTACTTGGATGGTAATAAAGATATATTTAATGAATATATATTATATATATGATATAATAGTTATTCTTTAAATATGAAATATTATTTACCTTTCTTTCATTCCATCCATTGAAAAGTGAAAATAGTATTCATGTGTGCGTATAGTTAACCATCTCCATGAATGGTGTATTTCATTTTCTATCTTGATCTTTTATGGATTACTATAAATATGTATATAATGAATATATATTATATTTAAATCATTATTAAAACTCTTTATGTTATTTAACCTTGATCCAATTATAATGATCAAAACTATCGAACCAAATCATACATGAAAAATGAATCAATTTTTACGCAAAAAAAGGATTTTAACAATGAATTGTTAATAAACATGAGATAAAAGAATATAAGTAAGTCATATATTATATGATATATAATATTTTTTTTATTAAATATATGTTAAATCAATATATATTTATTATATAGGAGGTTTGTACACATACAAATGAGGTCGAACCTGAGGTAAGGGTTTCTCATCTCACTATTACTTTTTTGAGACATATGTCATATCCACTAATTATTTCTTATTTGTGGTGTATATACTAACCATTTAATATATTATATCATTAATATCATTTCCTTCATGGTATTTAAATTTTAGTTTGAAGTTATTTATTTCATGGGGCTTATGATTCAAAATAAACACAAGTGGTAAGGGTTTAATTCACACACTCATCATTATTTAGAATTGCTTATGTTTAAGTGTCAGCTAGGGAATATTTCTCTTCCATAACTTTTTTTTTAAAATTGAAAATTATATTTACTAATATAATATTATTGTTAAAATACATTTTTAACCATGTTTTACTTTTTATAAAATGGTTTGAAAGGAATCTTCTTTCTATTTTCCAAATAAGGTATTTTGTGACTTTTCCAACAAAAATATGGAAGGATTGTTTTTTTAAAAATTATATAGCATGAATAGAATTTAATTCCATTATTATTAATCTTTTATTTTAAACCTACTTTATAAGTTTATAATGTTATTTTTTAATTTTCAAAGTAAAAAAATTATTTTCATCAAGAAATATTATTGTGATATCTTTAAAGTATTTTCATCAATAACAACATCCTTTGTTGAATATTATTATTAGAATATAATATAATGATATCATTCATCATATTTCTTTGGATGTTTTATGATTAGTTTGATTGGGTAATGTATTGATATTTCATATGACTAGTTCTTCGAATGTGGATAGTTATTGATTTTATTTAAGGAATGTTGACTACGTTGCATTATTTATACATATGAGGAAAGAATTATACTTAGTAGGTGATTTTCGAGGGATACTATAGACCCTCTATGTATCAATAGTTCTTATGAGATAAACTTTATTGGGTTTTGGTTGAGGTATTATCCATTTATATAGATGTCATGGCATAGGGCCTTGATGGTATTTTCAAATTTCTTGGTCAAGGCCTTGATGGTATGATTCAGATGTCTGACATTTTTCATTCCATTATTATAAAATAATTTATTTATGTTCATGTGATTATTTTATTAGTTTTGGTGTCCATGGATAATTTTCTAGATCATTCGATTGCTTATATGTAATTATTTGATCATCATATATTCTTATCATATTGTTCACATCTTATTTAGCTTCTATTGTATGCATACCCCTACTAAATCTGAGCTCACTCATTTATTATGTTTATTTTCCCTAAGATTCTAATTAATATATTATGATTGATATTCAGGGTTATATTAGAATAAATTATTGTGTCCTTGAAGAAAAAACTATATTGTATTTTATGTTTTCATATGTAATTTAAAATTAAAGTATGTATCTAGTTCTCCAAGACTTCTAAACTATTCGGTCCTTTAGGATGTGACTGCTTGTATCAAGTGTTAATGTAATAAAGTAACCACTGGATTTGGGCTACTAGATTTGAGGTATTTGCATTTGTATTCAAATACATAAACCAAGAAATTTCATAAAGATAAAAAAAAAATTATAGTAGATTATCTAAGTATTAGAAAGAGGTTAATCCTAAGATAGCAAAGAGAAGCACACAACTTAAGATTTCCAAGTGGATTGATTATTATAAAACTATTTTTTTGTGTTGATTTTTACCCAAAAAAATATCTCAGTTTTTATTTCTAGGAATTATGTGACATTATTTCATATTTGAAATGAATATTGTTATTTTACTGAATACTTAATAGTTTAGTAATAAATGAATCATAGATATCCAATGTCGAAAATCAATAATGAATATAAAATATAAGACTCATACTAGGTTTTGGAAAGATAATTTTTTATCAAGTAAAACTAAAGGCAATCATCAAGTATATACCTGGAGGGGTTTTTATACTCTTTAGAGGTAGAACTCTTTGGTATTTGAAAAATTTACTTATTAAGTTTTAGATAAAATAAAATTTAGAGCTAAAGGTATAACCATAAATCATGTAAAGTTAGTTTATAAATACATGTGTGAACTATTCTAAAGAGAAGATAGAGGTAAATTCACACACTTCATGATATTCTTTTAAGATATTTTAGGAATTTAAAGTTAAAGTAATGAATTCAATTAATAAAATATATAAGATCCTTCAGGTGGGATGGTTAAAGAATATCTTAACAAAGTATTCATTGATCATATAATTGTATATTAGTGGAATTCGTAAACTCGTTTTACCTACTACACATTAAATAAGTGATGGAAGTACAAGGATGATAAATTATGAGTCTTATATATATTTCAAGTATTCCATTTTTTCTTTAAGATGTGTTTTAAAAATATTAGTGTGAATAGATAAATATATTCCCACTAGATTGAAAAATGGATGTCATATAAGTTACAGTATGATGTGAATCAATTACGTAACAATTTCAAGTGTTTGATGAGAACTTTTTTTCAAATATAATATTATAAAACAAACTTACATCATGGAAAAACACTAAGTTTACCATAGTTAATTATCCTATAGCTAATTAGGATATTAATATTTGTAAGATATAAAGGTATTAGTCAAGACCAACTATATTGTTTTTCTAGTTAAGTTGTATAATGGATCAATAGGGGGTTAATTGAGCTCTAAAATTTCATGCCACCTATTTATGAACTTCCTTTCTAATACAATAAACTATTATGCATCGGAATATAATTAATCAGGGGAAAACATGCAGAATATTTTATTATGGTTCAAGGAAAAAATTTTCTTATAATACACTCCATTAACACTCTCTCAGTAAGCTTGGTGATGTTTACTTTGTTTGGTCCCTTTCCAAGGGATTTTCTGTCTTTAGAGAAAGAATTCATCATTTTATAGAAACAATGAAGGAGATTTTATAGGTCTTATGATACAATACTTCTACCGCACTCACTATAAGAAGTGTTCACTTACCTAGTAATAGAAAATATATTAAACAAAAACTCCAGTTAAGGCACACGGTTGAAAGAAGCAGCAGACAATAGATAAGTTTTCCAGGAGCAAAAAATTTCTTCAAAGCAGCTCAAGTAAGAACATCTATAATCCAACGATGTTTCTTGTAAGCACAAGTGAAGAAAATATATAGCATGATTTTTTTTAGTGATCATATCTTATTATAGCGCAAGGAATAGGATGATACTCAAAAAATTGAAAGATCAATTTTATTTTATGCTTATACACTTCTGATTTTTCTTCAACTTAAATATCCTCTTACATAGATTCTACCAATGTTCCATAAAATAATTGCAGAAAATTCAATAAAATTCAAAATCACTAATTCCCTTCTAATTTATTGCAACAAAAATCATGGAAATGTAGATAAGGTATTATTTTTACCATTCTTGTAACTTTCATCTTTTATACAGGTCAACCATACCTTATTTACTCATCTCTTATTCCAAATAGTTTAAAATAAAACTAACTTTTTTTTAAAAAACTCCAATGGAAATAAATAATATGAGTTGCAATAGTACATATGCAAAACAGAATTTTCATAGTTGATTTCCATGTACATGATATCACATTGGTGAAATATATCCACAGATTAAAATATGCACAAGAAATTTGTTCACATAGATGAATCAGTATATATGAAAAGTTCATGGATCTAAATATTATATGTATCCAATTTTATGTAGATGAAAGAACCATGTAACCAAAATAATCACATATTAGATTTTGGGTAACTAAAGTCTCTACATAGTTGATAATTTTCAATGGTTTGAGGTAAAAATATCCCCTATTCCACTCCACCAATTCTCTCTTAGTGAGAATGATGATTTTCACTATGCCCAGTCCTTTTCTTAGGGACTGTCTAGTTTGAGTGCAAGTAGTCTTCACTTGGTACAAACAACGAAAAATATTTTACAAGACTCGTGTTACATAAATTACAACATCCTTCTGTTAGGTTTCAAGTGATTCTAATAATTATTATCATATTAATCATAAGCGATTAAAAAACTTGTCTGAGGATCTCCCGTGTAAGAAATATGAAACTGCAAAAAAATACTAAAATTAAGAAATACTTTATTGGTGTGCCTTACACCAGAGAATTTTTTTCAACATCTTCATCACCTTTGAACACCTCTGAATATTCTTGATAAATATTAAAAAGTGGCAGTCAAAAGACATCCCACCTCTAAAGGTATCCATGGGTAAACTGAATCATCCTACGTTAATATGGGATTCACCTTTTCTCAATAGTATTATAGTACTATACAAAGGAGGAACATAAAAGAGATATTTGAGTAGAATATGTTTTTTCCAAGCATTAAGATATCATATTCACTACCATCACATGGTAGTGTTTATATAATCTGCAAGTACATTCCTTGGAAAATTGTATTTACTCAGGTGTTGTAATGCATGAGTAAATGGTTCATCCAACTCATGCAACTCTTGCATGGATAAACTCTCATGTGTTACATATTATATAATAGTTTAATGATATTCCTTGTGGGAGAATAAATAAATGATAACTATTTATCATTTTTTCAAAATCATAAATTTCAAGGGCATGAAAATCATATTTTACATTCCTATATATACATATAAGGCCTTAGGTCATATTCCTATCAATCTCTCACTTTCACTAAAGCCTAATATACTTTGTGTCATTTAACCTTATATTATATCAAATATAATAAATTTTAAAATAATATTCAAATTCTACTTTGTATATCTTCCAAAACACTTTTATAATGCTATTATTAGCTCAAAATTATATCACATAGTATGTAATACCTTGTGAATACTCATCCAAAACACTTTTAGATTAACTCTAAAACAGTTTTAGAGTGTCTCTCTAATTCTAACTCAATCCTTATTCAGTCAACCACAAAGTGTGACCCCACGGGCCTTTATAGCATTGAAAATAAATATGAATCTCTGAATCTATAAATGTAAGAAAATTGTGACCTCTAGAAAAGTTTCAATACTTCTCAAACTGTGGATATAGTGTGATCTTCCCCAAACACATGTTTATCTTTAATTGTGTTCACCAGTCTGCATCATATAAAAACATGTTTTCTCATGTTTTCCCTTTGTCCAAGGCATCGAATGACTATAGGAACCATGTTAAAAATAGGGAAAGGAAAAATTTATAAGTCACTATAGTAGTACTGTAGTAGGTATTATAGAAATCACTAGGGAAGGTACTATAGAAGTTACTATAGCTTCAAAACTATTCACCTGATTTGGGCCTATGGGACACAGATTTAGGCCTTCATTTCATAGGGCCTTCAGGACATCATAGGCCTTTAGACCATAGGTCTATTGAAAATTGGGTTCCCTTGACCCAACTTAAACAATATTTTTCAATTACCATATCATGTATACAGTGAGTTACGTATGATGTTCAATTACCATAATAGTGTTGATATTTTTGTGTCCACTATTTATATGGTAATGTCAATAGATTATTTTTCATATCAATAGTTTATAGCAATTCTCATACTATAATGATAACCCAAAGATACCATGAAAGTAATCTTAAACTTATGTTTAATGGTCTAGACACATCATACTATCAGGGAAAAGATGGTGTGTGACTACCAGGTACTAGAGGATCATAAGCATGAGACTTCTTCTTATGATGATCACACTTGGTGATCTCTGGTAGATGAGTCCATGAGGACTGAACTGGAAATAGGAATACCACATGTTTCAAGTATCATTGATAGTTTCTATCTACAAAAATTGGTAATGGTCACATGACTTGAGGATATTATCGATGTGTACCATTTGATTGCACAGATTGATACAAGGAAAAAAACTATGGTGTTAAATTCATAGCAAGGTAGCTTGTGTTGGGATCATCATTGGGGGTATGAAATTGATTGAATAATCAAGATAGAATTTTTTACTTCCAAAATGAAGTGATATCTCAGGCCTAGTTGGTCAGGATGGTAGTGTCTACACTAAATCCATGTTCATGGTAGAAGAAAGTAAGTCTTTCCAGTAAGGTCAATAAATAGTAAATCAAGAAAGGATTATGACACGAATTGTATATATTACTTTATGAGATATCATGATATAAAGAGATTATATTACATAGAGTGTGTTCATAAGAAAGGTTGTTGTTGTTATGACTTTTCCTTGTCTATTTAGGGTCATTGATGGCTTTCTATAATACACTCCTGGTATGTGAATAGTATTCACTGCTATCAAAATAAGGGTCTATAGGGTCACACACTAAGTGTATAAAAAAGTCTGGTCTATTCTACTGAATAGGTTTTTATGACATGGTGGGACCCATCACTGAGACTCAATGATGTCTAAGAATATATGATCATCAAGTAATAAATAAATTCATTATTATTCGAGTATAGAATAATTGGATTTGAATTTATTTATTTAATGTATTTATAAGTATTAAAGTAAATATATGGAAAAATATTATAAGAATGAATATTATTTTAATATTCAAGGTTTTCTTAATATTTTTAGGAATGGTGAGTTAATTTAAATCATTCACTGTTATTGTATAATATATTTATTATATTAAAAGTAAATGATAAAAATATAAATCATATTTATGACTTGGTAAAATTGTCATAATATGTCTTTTATGGCTTATTTAATGGGTAATAAATATTCAGGGGTCAAGGATCCTTTTCTGGGTAATTTTATAACTCATTATTTAAAGGAAGATGAGGCTCTCACATGGGTAGTATTCACTACACAATGGTTGAGAGCCTCTCTCCCCTCTCTCTTGCTTCCTAGAGAGATAAATAGATGAACCAATCTCTCAATCTGAGTTCTTCTTCATGGATTGAAGGATTGTCACTATAGTGATCATGGAGACATCAAAGACTAAATTGGATCTCCATGATTGCACTCAGGATTCAACTATTGATGCTCTCACTGACTTTCGAAGCACATATGGATGGTCTAGAGGGATTCAGCATTGGGTACTTCGAACAATGGTCACCAGCAATGAGTAGTTGATGAACACAGCTTTAGATTGAACTAAGAAATTGTTCATTTTTATTTTGTGCTTAGAATTATTCACATGAGATCCTCGATAGTTGTATTGAGTTATAATTTTATGGCGATGATGTAGTCATATTGATCATCAGTGAAAATTTTTAAATCCCTGACCTATCTACATTTTATGAACACCCTGGTACCTTTAATTGGTACAAGAGTGAGCATGTGGTATTTTAAGACAAGGAAAAAAATTAAATTTTCAATAAATTTTGAAGAGGGTGTCTTTACGATTCCAACGCCACGCATGGCGATTTAATCTGGCATCATACAGTGAAGTTGTTGTCTTCCAAAATTTAAAATCGGATTAAATATCATGTTTTAAAGTTTAAAAAATTTAATAACATTTTAATATATATATATATATATTAAATTTTAGTCAAAGGTAGTCCAGTAGTGATTTTTGATAAATCTGTAACTCTTCCTAAGATTCAGGTGGTAGAAATAGTGTTTTCCTCCTAGTTAAGTTTTCCACAAAATATGTAATTTTTAATTATAATAATTATTATTTTTCAAAATCCTATTAGAATAGGTTTTGATTTTTTTTAACAAAAGCACAAAAAATAAAATATGATTAAAAGGGAGGGTGGTAGCTCAAACAAATTTTTTTTTTAAATAAAATTTTACAAAGGGGCGGTCGGCATACCTTTTTCTTAAAAAAAATGGTTTTTAGATTATTAAGGTAGAAACGTCACTACCCCACCATCCATATGATCATATATGGCCTTTCATCCTTGCTAGACATTCCACCGTACTGGCTTCCCCATCACCACTGGTGCCTCCTGCTAGCCACTGGTCACACCCTCTTTCGGTGACCTATGGCTAAAATTGGGTCAGACCGACCCAGGACAAGCCATGTTAGGTCCTACCTAACCAGCTCGACCCATTACAAGTCCAGTTTAGACACAAAACCCCTTTTAGAGTTTTTTGGACTGTGCAGGGTCTTGGGAAAAAATATTATATATATATTAAAATAAGTTACAATTTTGGGAATATATATTTAAAAAATAATAATAAATTTTAGGGGACCAAGTGATATTTTAAATAAATTAAAACTAAAGGAATTATTTTAATTCAATTAATGTCATCGACATAAATTTATTGCATTTTTTATTTTTAGTTTAAATTTAAATTACACCCTGACTAATCTTTAGAATCGACCAACCAATGTATATCGGGATTTTAATTTATTTAATTAATTATTTCAATTTTGTATGATGAATTTAATAATTAAATTTATTATTACGTTCTATGCATCTTCTTTTCCCTCCTAATATGTATAAGAGTTTGCGCATCCATTAGCATAATTCTGTATGTATTCTATGTATTCTTGAGACACCCTTTTCTAAATGTGAGTATGTATGTATTTTTTAAAATACATTGTAAGATGTGGACCACACCAAGATAATATGGTATTTTATATGAGATTCTAATAAATTAGACTGGTGTGTAATTTGTGATAAGAGTCAAAGACCACTCAGGTATTTTACCCCTAGGGTCACTGTTGATCCATTGAGAATAAATGGATTATCCAATATCAAATTGTTAAGATTAGTTGCATTTTTTATTTAATTTATTCATTGTTTATTATTGTTTTGTGAATTTTCAAGCTAGTGTGATCTCATAAAATAATAAACTAAAATGAATTGATTAAAACTATTTAAGACTTGCTGAATTTTTTTTCTATTTACTACATAGTCAAGTTGTGAGTGTGATATATAGTATATGCATATCTAATAGAAAAAATTATTTCATTTATTGAGAAATAATTAAAACCCTCAAAGAAATATTAAGTCATAAGGTCTTCAATCGTATGAATTTGAACAAAACCAGGTGTACAGGGAGCTCATCATCACAAGTTGTGGGTGTCTCCTACTATTGGATAGTTATTATAAAAGTAATAGGTAATCTTGACTAAATATTTCACAAAAGAAGTGGTCTTAGATAGCATATTTCATATTTAGAGACAAATCTTTGAGTAAATAAATTTTATGATTTTATAAGTTGTGACTTCGCTCAACAGTTCAAGGAATTGCGAGTTAATGTGGTTAGCTAGTCAGACACCTACCTTGAAACTCTTCAAGTAGTTGAATAGTCATAGCTTAGACTATGAGAAGATATTTAAAGGATCCTTTCCACTATAATACTCACGAATGAGTATTCTAAGTCTTTTAGTGAGGTATATTGGTGTTCAATAAAATAGTTGGAGACATCTAATGATTTAATTAACTAGTAATGTCTAATTGGTAATAAAGGTAAAGTACTAATCTACTAAAATTTTATTTTATTGAGCACTAGAAAGTAATACCATATTATACTATGATTACTATAGGAAAAAAATAATTTTCTTATCAATTCATATTTCTAAGAGTAGTACATGATCTTTCACAAAGTACTACGATATAGTAAATTCTATGTAATAGAGTTCCCACCGCCTATTGATCCACCTCAGGAAGAGAGGGTGTGAAAGATGCTTATGGGAGAATCATTCATGATGAATTTGATGTTTACATCATAATTCTATCATCAATGTCTAATGATTTGTGGAGAAAACATCATGACATGGATGTTTTTACATGTTGTATCATCTATGAGAAGATTGTGAGGATAAACTGAAGCAAGATATGAATGAGGTGATGGTTAAACTAAAATACTTGTATATTGAATGATGGATCATGACATTTTGATACATACCTTTATTATATCATTTTATCCCACTTAATATAGATTCATTTATGATTTCTAAATGAACAGTTTATATAAAACAATTAATTACCTTTTGGGTATGGTTCATCAACAAATAAGAACTTAAAGAAATATTAATATTTAGTTGTAATATATCAGACTTCATACAGGTATGTTCTTGTTTAAAATTTGTCTTGAATTAATAAAAGTTGTATTATTAAATGTTTATCGAGTATATGAGAAATATCAGAGGTATTATGGGAGGTTTTTACATGAAATAAAAGGTAAATCAGTTCATCATGTACATGTCGCATGGTTGGCGCACTGTTAGTGTAAACTACGCAAAGTCGAAATTTAAACTGTGCAACCTTTGGTAGAGGCATTTTTTATGGTTGGTGCATGGTTTTTTAAACTATTAAATATTCCTAGGTAACCATGCAACTTTTACCCCTCTTTAATAGAGTAAATATATTGTCTGGTGCATGGTTTGGAAAACCATGCATCCAAATCGTGTTCCCTTTAAAAAGTGAGAATTTACAGTTTTTCCCCCTTGGGATTTTAAGTGCTGATTTTTCTCCCCATTTATTATTCTCTAGAACTAGTGATAAACCAAAGCTACTAAATCTTACTAAGGGTCAATCTTCTTTGTTTCTAGGACTTTTTTAGTGTTGTTGTGTGTGGATCAAAGCTTTGGGTAAGTCTAATGCTCCCCTTACTTCTATTTTCCAGATTTGGGATTTTGATTTCATTCTTATTCTTCCAATGCCCTAAAACCATATTTTTCAAATGAATCATTGGTTGGTGCTTCAAAGGCATCTTGAATCCAGATCTAATGCTAATATTAAGTGAATTTTCATCTAATTATTTGAGTTAGGTGGTCTAAAAGTTATATCCTATAGTCTCAATGTTGAATTGTGCATGTGTGGTTGTGATTTTGGTTCTCTCTTATTGTGAAATTTTTGCATTTAGTAATATTTGGAAAAATTATTATTTGAATTATTTAGACCCCTCATGATCCTCATGGGATGAATTTAGGTTTACTAGACCAATTTAGGTCCACCCATGGGGTGCACAAACATTCCCGAACATGGAAAATTGTGATGATTATCATCGCATTGGCTTGCAATGAAGTAGATTCGTCAGTGAACATGTAGATATGTTAGTTGAGTTGAAAAAGAGAATATTGGTTGATGTGTCTAGATTTTGATAATAGAATAAGGTGTTTTTTTTCTAAATATGGAATGGTTTGGATGAAATAAAGTGATTGTTCTAAATGACTAACAAATTGTACTTTAAATTCATAAGTGTCTTAATGCGTGTGAAATGGAAAACATGTTAGATGGGTAAGTTCTTATGAATTTATAAACACATTAAATGGTCCAAGTCATAGGAATTACTAATTTTTCTAATGGTTTTGGTATAAAAATGGAAATGGGTTAAATGGTTAATGCTAAGTAAATGGGAAATGTGCTAAATGGTTAAGGCTTGATGATGTTTCATGTGTTGAATGAAATGTGAATTGTGAATGTTATGTGTATTGATTGTGTATGATTAGTGATATGGTATATGTGGTAAATGGATATAAGAATGTTCACCTATCTTGGTGATGTGGGATAATTTAATAAGGCTCCTCCCATGGTTTGGGTTGGACTGAGGCTCTAAACCCCACCCTAGAATGCACGAGTTGAGGAGTTGGATTGAGGAACTAAGACCCTAATGGTTTCATTGGAAGTGAATACTTGAAATGAGACTCCAAGGTAAGTGTGTTATAATTATTTATGAAATTTTTATCCCTAGTGAGATAGGGAACTTGACTTATTCCCTTATGTATAGTAATTGACTGACTTAGGCCATAGTGAAAGTGATTTAAATGCATAACCCATAGAACATGTTATGGAAATGAATTTATTATGAATATGGTATAAGTGATGAAAATGGAAATGATTTTGTAAATTGTGAAATTGAATATTGTTAACTAATGGCACTCGGGTTGTATCTTGGCTCACCTTATAATTTATTTCATACTTACATGCACTATTTTTTTAGACTTGATATTTTTTAGACACCATTTGTAGTAGATTATTGAGTGTACTCACACCCTTCTCAGGCCTCTATTGGGTACCTGAGCAGATTTCATGGTTGCAAGTCAAGACAAGGGAAAGTCCTTATGATAGGGAGTTGATTTGGACTCAAGATGTGCATGGATAAGGATCTGGACTTGTATTTAGGACCTGTTTTGGGGATTTAATTGTTGTATTTATTTTTGGTTTTCTTTCACTTTTTGGTACTATTAGCATGATATGGAATATTTATTGTTTTTTGTGGTTTGTACCCTATTTAGGGAATGTTTAGTAATGCATGTTTCAGTTTTATTGTTTATTGTTTCTTTATTTCATATGATATATATTGTGTATTAATATAGTAAGGAGGGTGTAGCCTCCCCACACAATCTATTAAACCCTCACTACTAGTCTCCAACCTCTAGCATATGGGGAGGCATGCTTGAGGACATGTGGCGACCCATCTCAGGGTGTCGGTTTAGTGGATTCCGAGTCAAGGACATTACAAAGTGGTATCATAGTATTTCTTTTCTTTGATATTACAATTTGAGATGGTAGAAGGGATATTAGTATGTTACAAGCCTTAGAAATGATCTCTTACATGGGAATAGATAACCCATTTATGAGGGAAAACCTGGGTTCCTGGGGTGGGAATTGTCATTCTTGATGTGTGTTGTTATAGTTGAATGATGAATGATATTTCACCATTGGGTGATACACTCTTTGTGTGATGTGAATGTTTTATGATATTTTTATTATGGCCATAATGACAAAATATTGTTCATTCATGCATCATTATAGGCACATAGAGATATAAGTGCCATGCATCATCATAGGAATACACAGGATGGGTGTTTGGGATATGAAGGGAATAATTAATTTTACTTTCTTGAAAAATTTGATGAAAATGGTGTCTAATAAAGATGATGAAAATTGGTAAATAGAAAGAATGTTAAAGAATGGTTAAATAATTGTGCTTAATGAAGAGTTGAAAATGAGTTATTATGTTGGTGGTAACAAGTTGTGAAATGGGAAATGTTCTTAAGAAGAAAGATTTACATTGTGAGTGTGTCTAATTAAAGATTTGTGATTATGTGTGTTGATTACCTCATGTTATCCATTACTCATGGTAGGAATAGTTGAGGGTAGTGATCTAGATATGATTAGGGCTGTTGTGATAGTGTATGAAAAATGGGTTGTTATGTCTAGTGGAGATATTTCTTTTGTGAAATTATAGATGCATGTGTAATGTGTTTTGCGATGTGTTCTTAGGATTGTAGGAAGATGCCACCGCGACATTGTGTGCTAGTTAGGTGAAAATAGCATGTCATTGAGAATTATTCTCTAGATTTGGATCAAGAGAACTCGGTGAATTAGGGTAATAGAAAAGAAGATTAGTTCTATGAGAAATTTTCTTATTTTATATAGATGATGAAATGGGAACCATGGCGGGTTTTGCTGAGTATGTTTGAGATGACTAGGGAGTTCCATCTAGAACACCCTTTTTCTAGAGAGGGTGGACCAGATGATGCCAAGTTTTGGATAGAGTCCATCCAGATGATTCTATATCACTTAGATACTTCTCTTGGAAATATGGTCAATCTAGAAGCTTACATGTTGTAAGGTCAGCCGAAGCACTGATGGGATGTTTTGGTTCAGACCCAGTAAGATGATGGTATGATATGGAAATATTTTTAGGAAAATTTTTTATAACATTTATATAAGGAGACCTTGAGACAGGATAAGGCTTCATAGTTTATGAGGTTTACCTAGGGGTATATGTTAGTGATGGATTATGCTATCCATTTCACTGACTTGTAATGTTTTGTTCCAAATTTTTTAGGGGATGAGGCAGCTACGGTGAGACATTTCTAGGTTGGAATTAGACACAAGATTAAGTCCCATGAGAATTTATTTCATTTAAATAGGTTTAATGATGTGTTGAATCGGGCCCTTATTTCATAAGGAAAACTCAAGTAAGATTCTAGTGGTGGACGTGTAGCTCCATTTGGGAGACCTAGTGGCACAAATCCTAATAGAAGGAAGCACTGTTTTGAGAATTCACACCAGAACAATGGGGGAAAGAGTATTTATAAGAGAGAAATAGCCTCTCAGAGTAGTGATTGATTTTTATGCTATCAGTGTGGCGGGTCAGGACACCTAAGAAATTAGTTCCCCCAACCACCAATTAAGTTCTAAGCATGCAGCAGAATGGGGAATGCGTATAGTTTTTGTAGGAACCCTTTACATGGGGGTAATTAGGGATACCTGAGGCTAGTGAAGAGTGCAGTTAGGGGGGTTGGTTACCCCATATCAGGAAGGAAGTTGGAGCTCTACTAGTTGTAACAATAGAGGTGGTGGATGTGGTGGTTTTGTGTGAGAGAATTAATATCATCAGGGCAGTGTAACTCCAAAAATTTAGACCAGGTCCCATAGTAGAGGGGTGGTTCATATCTATGTAGTTCAGTCTACACCTGGAGGTGGCGAGGCTAGACCATCGACTGTTCTAGTTATGATCCTTGTAGATTTTACTCTTTCTAGTGGTTTATTTGATACATGTGTATCAAATTATTTTATCCCTACTTTGTTCATAAGTTTGTTGGACCTAGTGGTGGAATATTTGTGTGGATTTATTTCGATTGATACTCCATTGGGGGTACGGGCAGAAAATATCAGGCAATGTAAGGGGTTCACTCTTGAAGTTGGTGGGTACCATTTTTTATGGTACTTGTTTGTGCTTGAGATGTTGGGTTTTTTATCTGATTACGGGTATATATTAGATAGAATTTTACTAAGACCATATTTATTATTACCATTATAGGGTAACATTCACATCTCTTGAGGGAGACACACATTTCCATCGTGGTGAATGGGATGTCTGGGAAAGCAGTGTAGGGCCATTTTGTCAGCAGATGGGTGAACTCACAGCCAAGGTGGATTGTTTTATACTTGATGATGGGGGATTAGAGAAGATTTTCTTTCCTCCTATGTTTGTACAGTTCTAGGATGTGTTTCTTGAGGACTTATTGGGGTTTTCGGTCGAGAGAGATGTTGAGTTCACAATAGAATTTATGCCTGGAGAAGAACCAAATTTCATTCCTCCGTATAGGATGGCACCAGCATAACTCTAGGATCTTAAGAGTTGGTTGGAGAAGTTGGAAAATAAAGGGTTCATTCATCCTAGTACATCACCCTGGGGATCTCTAATGTTATTTTCAAAGAGTGCTGATGGATATTTGCAGTTGTGTATTAATTACATGAAGTTGAATCAGATGGTAGTTAAGAATATATACCCTCTTCCATGATCGATGATCTTTTTGACCAGCTAAGGGGTGTTTTGGTGTTCTCAAAGATTGATTTGAGGTTAGGGTATCATCAGTTAAGGTTGAGACCTTCTGATGTACCATGGAATGCTTTCAGGAGTAAGTATGGGTTGTATGAGTTTTTTTGTGATGTCATTCGGATTGAACAATGTGTCAGAAGTTTTTATAGCCCTAATGAATAGAATATTTCACCCATACCTGGATTAATTTGTAGATGTCTTTATTGATTAAATATTGGTGTACTCCAAGACTCATAATGATCATGTCAAACATCTTAACATCATTCTGAGTACACTAAGAGAGCATATATTATATGCCAAGCTATCCAAGTGTCATTTATAGATCGATAGTGTGCATTTATTGGGTCACATCATCTCTAACGAGGTTGTGTTAGTGGATCTATAGAAAGTGAAGGTAGTTGTATCTTGGGATTATCCTAAAAATGTTTCTAATATCAGAAGTTTTCTGGGTTTGGATGGTTATTACCAAAGGTTCATAAAAGACTTTTCTTATTTGGTAGAACCACTCTTCGTCTTGACCGAGAAGGGAATCAATTTTTAATGGTCTAGGGAATGTGGGAATGTCTTCCAAGAGTTAAAGAAGTTGTTAAAAAATGCACCAATTCTAATCTTACCTAAGACTGGTAAGGAGTATACATTGTTTTGTGATGCATATGGTGTCTGGATTGGGGAGGTATTGATGATGGATGATCGGGAAGTTTTATATGGTTCACAGCAGTTGAGGCTATAGGAAATAAAGTATCTAATGCATGATCTAGAATTGTATACGATGGTTTATAACCTGAATTTTTTGTGGAATTTATTTTTGGGAGAGAGTTTTACCATATATACAAACCATAAAATCCTTAAGTATATCTTATCCCATCATGACCTGAATCTTCTATAACGAAGGTGGGTCAAGTACTTGTAGTATTTTGATTTTGGGATGGTCTACACATCGAGAAATGGAAATAGTGTTACAGATTATTTAAGTTGGAAGAATCAAAACTAGGTAGTTTAGGAATCCAGTTATGAGTAGAGGATGATAGCCTTGTTGAATGAGATTCATTTGTAAATGCAGTAAGGTCAAGGGAAGATAACTCTTACATATTTGGTAGTTGAATCCTTTCTTCTGATTTAGATCAAGGAGAAGAAATTTGAAAACCCAGAATTTTTTTCTTTAATGGAAGGTCTTAAATGTGGGGAGTCACCTTCTGGTTGAACTATTGAAGATGAAGATACTATTTATCTATGTGGCCATGTTATGGTGAAAATGTTCATGTGGGAAGATTTGATGTGTGATTTTCATGAATCTAACTGAGAAGTGCATCCTAGTTTAACTAAAATGCATTTTTATCTCCATAGGTAGTATTGGTGTCCAGGGATGAAGAAAGTGGTTGCTGGTTTCGTGGAATGATACCTTACCTGTCAACAGGTGAAGGATGAGCATCAGCGATCAGGTGGTTTGTTTCAGCCATTTCCCATTCCATATTGTATATGGGATGAAGTAATTATGGATTTCATGCTGGGTCTTTTGAGGACACTTTGGATGAATGATGTGATATGGGTAGTTATGGATCAGTTGACTAAGGTGATTCATTTCTTTCTCATTCAAGATACTATCACTGTTGATTAGTTGGGTGGGTTATATGTTTGAGAGGTAATGTGGTTTTATGGGGTATTGTGGACTATAGTTTCGTTTCATGATCCTTATTTTACATCATTCTTCTAGAAAGGATTATAGAAGGCACTTGGTACCCAGTTGTTCTTGAGTATGAATTTTTACCCGTAGACAGACATGTAGTCGGATCATATTATTCAGGTACTAGAAGATATGTTGAGGGAATACTTCCGAGATTTCAATAGGTCATGGTAAAAGCACTTATCACTTGTTGAGTTTTCCTGAAATAATATTTACTAGGATATGATTAATATGGGACTATATGATACACTCTATGGTAGGCCATGTCGATCTATGTTGTGTTGGATGGAGGTTGGGGAATCATAGTTTTTGGGACTGAGTCTCATGTAGGAGAAATCAGAATAGATTTAGTTGATTAAAAAACATATGGCTATAGCTCCAATCAAGAAGAATTCATATTTGGATAGGAATCATCAACCTCCTGAGATTAGGGTGTGTGATCTTGAGTTTCTTTAAGTGTTGGAAAGGTTGGTTCACCATCGGATTTGGAAATAGGGTAAGTTGGTGCCTAGGTACAGGGGTCCATTTGAGATTGTAAAGAGGATAAAACTGGTGGTGTATTGATTGGCTCTTCAACAGTGTTATAGTGGTATGCATGATGTTTTTCATGTGTCATATATATGGCAGTATCACCCTGACCCATCTCATGTAATTTATGTTGAGGATGTTGAGATTGAGGTTGATGCATCCATTGAGTAACATCTTGTTCATATTGTGGATCATAGTGAGAAAGACTTTCAGTGAAAGATTATGCATTTGGTTCAAGTTTTTTGGAATCATGGTAATGTATGGGAAGAATCTTGGTAGAGAGAGTTAGATATACGATCTCAATGTCCCTATCTCTTTGCTTCGGAAGTTCTTTGATGCTCGAGAATGTAGCTCAAGGATGAGCCATTATAAGGTAGGGAGGTTGTGAGATCCTAGACTTCATGGAGGTATATTATTGTTTAAATTTTGGTTTTAATTACATAAATTTGTCTAATTAAATTTTTACTAGGAATATGATGAATATCAGGGGTGTTCCAAGAGTTTGGGCACAAAAGAAAAGAGAAATCGGGCCATCCTATGAATATCACACGGTTGGCGCATGGTTAGTATAAATCGTTCAAAGGAGAAATCCAAACCGTTCAACCTTGGACAATGAAATTTCACATGGTTGGAACATGTTTTAACAAAATTTTCAAGATTCTCAAGTAACTGTGTGACTTGGACCCCTCTTGGAAAGAGTCAGGTGCACGGTTTGGAAAACAATGTGCCCTTTATAAAGTGAGAATTTAAAGTTTTTTCCCCTCAGTATTTTAAGTGCTCCACCTGATTTTCCGCCCCCCATTTATTATCCTCCAACCCTATTGATGAACCAAAGTTCCTAAATATTTCCAAGGGTCGATCACCTTCATTTCTAAACCATTTGAAGTTTTTTTTTGTACGAATCAAAGCTCTGGGTAATTATAATTCTCCATTTGCTTCTCTTTTATGGATTTAGGATTTTGGTTTAATTATTCTTATTATGAATCCATAAAACCCTATTTTCCTATGGATCTTAGGTTGGGGATTCAAATGGAGATTGAATATATATCTAAGTCTAATATTAAGTGAGTTTTAATCTACGAATTAGAGGTTGGTGGTCTACAAGTTATATCTCATAGACTTGATGTTGATTTGTACATGTGTGGTTGTGATTTTGGTTCTCTCTTATTGTGAAATTGTTACCTTTAGTAAAATTTGGTAAAATGGTTGGATAAATAATGACTTAAACCCCTCATTTTCTATTTGTTATGTGTTAAGGTTTACTAGAATGATTTAGGGCCACCCATGGGGTGCTTCAAAATTCTTGAACATGTAAATTATGATGATTAGCATAGCATTATCTTGCGATGAAGTAGATCCCTTGGTAAGCATGTAGATATGTTAATTTAGTTGAAAAGGGGAATATTTATAGTTGTTTCTAGATTTTGATAATTAAATAAGGGATTGTTTAGCTTAATATGAAATAGGTTGTATGAAATAAAGTGATTGTGCTAAATAACTTATGAATTGTAATTGAAATGCATAAGTGGATTAATTCATGTGAAATGATGAACATGTTATATGGTTAAGTTCTTTTGAATTGATGAATTTATTAAATGGAAAAATTAATGGGAATTATTTATTTTTCTAATGTTTTAAGGTATAAAAAGGGAAATGGGTTAAATAGTCTATGATAAGTAAATAGTAAATGTGTTAAATGGTTAAGGCATGATGATGTTTCATCTGTTGAATGAAATGTGATTTATGAATGTTGTGTGTATTGATTGTTTATAATCAGTGATATGGTATATGTGGTAAATGTATATAAGAATGTGAACATGGATTGGTGGTGTGAGATGATGGACTAAGACTCTAAACCCCACCCTAGAATGCACAGGTTAGGGAGTTGAATTGAGGCTCTAGGCCCCTAACAGTTGCATTGGATGAGAATACCTAGACTGAGGCTCCAATTTAAGTGTTTTATGATTATTTATGGAATATTTATCCCTAGTGAGATAGGTAACTTTACTTGTTTTCTTATGCATAATAATTGACTGGCTTAAGTCATAGTGAAAATGATGTACATGCCTAACCCATGGAACATGTGATGGAAATGAATTTAGTATGAAGATGGTATAAGTCATGAAAATAGAAATGATGATGGAAATTATGAAAGTGAATATTTTTAGCTAATGGAACCCAATTTGTCTCTTGGTTCACCTTTTCATTTATTTCATACTTTCATGCACTATTTATTTAAACTGGATATTTTACAGACACTGTTGGTGGTGGCCTACTATGTTATACTCACACCATTCCTAGACCACCATTTGGTACTCAAGTAGATTTCATGGTTGAAGTTCAGGACAAGGGAAAAGGCCCTATACTACGTATTTGAGTTGGGCTCGATATGTGCATGAATGAGGATCCATACTTGGAGTCTGGACCCATATTGGGGATTCAGTTGTTGTCTTTATTTTGGGTTTCCTTCACTTTTGGTAATTTTATCACGATGTGGCATATTTATTTTTTGTTTTTCATCTTTACCCTATTTGGGGAATGTTAGTAATGCATGTTTTGGGTTTATTGTTTATTATTTCCTTTATTTCATATGTTATCTACTGTGGATTACTCTTGTAAAGAGAATATAGTCTCCCTGAATGATCTATTTGACCCTAACTGCTATTCGACAACCTCTAGTATACAGGGAGGTGCGCTTGAGGTCATGTAGCGACCCATCTCAGGGCACCAGTTTACTAGATTTCAGGTCAGGGACGTTGCATTAGTTCTTATGGTGAACAAACTAAAAGACAAGGATATAAGTTTAATGGAAAGTGTAATGTCAAAGGTATATTCTTAGAATCCTTAAATGATAATAGTTTTATCATTATATAAGAAGTTTTTTCTTCACATTCTGTGATATAATTCTATGAAAGATGAATGAAATGAACTGAATTGAAGAAGAAAGTAATCGCTTCTTATTCAGATATATTCATCAATTATAAGTGATATTTTTTGTTATAATTTTTGGGTATTATCTAATTAATATTTGTCTCACATTTTTATCCAAATATTATAACCAAGTATAAAAATGTTACAAGAAGTAATTTTAATTCTCCAAGTGACTGAGATGGGTGATTCATATGTCAACGGTGAGAATTTCACAACTTCTAATTGTCAATTTTAATGGTTCTAGTTGAACTTTTTATTGATAATTAACAAAAAAATTATCTCACATGTCCTTTGGACATAAGGAGACATTATTCCAATTTTGGAATGATTTTTTTTTTGTAATTCATACTCAACTAATAGTTCATTAATACTTGAATCATTGGAAACAACCGATGAATATAAAGATGTAAGAATCAGTTTTATCTAGTCATGGAAATAAAATTATTTTTAAAGTGAAACTAAAAGTAGTTGTCAAGGATATATCTAGTATGGTTTTATAATCTTTGGATCTAAATACCATAGGTATGTCGACACATTTACTTGTTTAGTTTTGGAAAAAGAAACATGTAAAATAATGGTAGGACACAAATCTTTTAGAATTAGTTCTGCTAGAGAGTGTGAACTATTCCAAAGATAAGTTAGATGTAAATTAATATACTTTATAAGATTCCATTAAGTTCTTTAAGGAATTTTAAAGTGAATTAGGTAATATTCATGGTCAGAATATATGAGTTGTTTCAGTCTCGTGTGTTGAATAATATCTTAACCTAGCATCCATTGATCATAAAACGTAGAGTGTATTTATTCTTAAACTCATATTTTATTATATGTATCAAATATATGATTTTAGTAATGAGGATAAATGATGAGAAATTTTATCATTAAAATATAGTGTAGACTAATTTCTAAACACAAATTTTCTTATGCACAGCAAATTCATGATGTAAGTAAAAGGAGAATCAATGTTGATACTCATATACATTACAAAAACTTCCATTATTGTTCAAGACATGCTTCGAAAATATAAGCATTATCCCATAACCATATGTTAACTATAGTGAAAAATGTATATCATATGAGTTATAGTATGATATTAATCCATCATGTCATATTAAAATGTTTTTATATTCAAAGATTTCATTAAGTATGTAAACAAACTTTCCTCAAGAAAAACACATTTTCAATATAAGTTAGTATCCTAAAGTTCATATAGGATATTATAAAAATATCTAATATAGAAAGGTGATAGTGAAGTGATAGACTATATGTTTATACAAGGGTGCACATATCTATTTGAGATATTGAGAGAAATATTTATTTGAATTTAGTCGATGCTAAAGATACACAAGTGGTTGGAATAGGAACAATTTCCACAAGAGGTTTTGAAAATGAATGTTCCAAAGACACATACTATGTAGGAAGGATAAAACCATGGTAATGGTTTTATATTTACCATGGATAGTGATAAATTACTCATTGAGAATAATGAATCCTACAAGTAAATGGTAAATGACAATGATCTGTGTAGATAGGTTCAATTAAAATTCAATAATGGATTTCATGTATCAAAGTATAGAAGCTTGGTATTTTTAATGTTTAAAATATTTGTATTATAGTGGTATTCAATAGAAAAATTTCATGGGTGGTACAAGAGTGCTACCAATAAGGCCTAGTTGGTTATACCATATCTTCATGCCTAAATCCATTAAAATTCTACTTTCATGGGTACTTTATATGATCATTATATTGGTAATTGGAATCCAAGACCACAAATCTTGGAATGTGTTAATATAATGCAACTAAAAATGTTTTGTGACACTATAGAATTCCATTAATGGGTGCAGGTTACTAATCCATTTTTAGATTAAAGTAAGAAAAAAAATCATGAATATTCATTTGGAATGATTTTTTTGTCATATTTCTACGAGAGGTTAGTGGGAGTGTTATATTTTTACAACGAAAAATATGTTTGATAACATAAGGAAAATGGATATCGGTCTTACCGTTAGTTAAGACCATAATGAAAGTAAATTTCTAAAGATTGAATTAAAGTAGTAACCTAAGTTCTAGGTAATGAGATCTATTGAGGTATATTTAATGGGTTGTTTAGACCAATTCAAATTATATATAATGAAAATTAATTGAAAAATAAATGTTGGAAAATTTTGAGAGAGAATTGCAACCAATGTCACATGGAATAAATATCTCCAAGAATACATCTATGCGTTATAGAATTATATTAATATGGTGAGTATAATTTCATACACTTTTGTGATAAATCAATCACATGTGTCATAATATATACTAAAAGTGATAATTCCAACACATACTCTATGTCAGAACAATATCAGTTGTATCTAGGAGAACTAAATGGGAAGAAATCAAAACTATCCAGTTGTACTTGGAAAAGTACGAGAGATATATTTATAGTACTTTGATAGAAAGGTATGTTAGTTTTAAATGGACATAAATTATTATTCATTTAGATAAATATGATCTAATATTGAAATTAGACTAGGTTAATGAGTAATATAATCTAATTCAATCCATTGGTAGTCATATCTACAAATACTCAGTGAGTTATGACTTCTGGTGTTGCTAAAGAAGTAGTTTAAAATATGCAATGATTTGTTCAGGTTCTTGTAATCACACCAAATAAGTAAAGTTTTATCATAATATTAATTATGATAATTATACTACTAGTACTATCGATGATATCAAGTTTTGAAATTAGAAAAAAGGGATGTACTCGGGGATATCATCTCTTAATAATTCTTACTCAGGGATGTGAAGTCATAGTAATCATAATAGTCATGTAGTGGAGATGTGGTAGGCCCATGAATAAATTTATAACATAGAAAAAACATGATCTTATCATGTGAGAGATAATAAATATAGTTAGAAATTTGGATCTAGTGTAAGTGGGAGTGTTTAAAGTGGGTTCCCTAGGCCCAAAATAAATAGTGATTTTTTATTACCATATCATGTATACAATGAGTTATGCATGATGGTCATTTACCATAATATTGTTTATATTTCTGTGTCCACTATTTATATGGTAATTACCATAGATTATTTTTCATATCAAAAGGTTATAGAAATTCATAGGATATAATGAGAACCTAGAGATAACGTGACAGTAATCTTAAACTTATTTCCTATGGTCCAAAAACATCATGCTGACAGGATACAGATGGTGTATGTCTATTAAGTGATGGTGGTTCATAAGAATTGAGATTTCTTTTCATGAAGTTCTCACTTGATAATCTTGAGTATATGAGATCATGAGGACTTACCTTCCAATAGAAACACCATATTTTTTAGGTATCATTGGTAGTTCCTATCTATGAGAACATGTAATGGTATCATGACTTGAGTATATTATCAATGTGTACTATTTGATCACTTACTTTGGTGCCAGACAAAAACTATGGAATTGAATTTGTAGTGATAAAACTTTCATTAGGTTTGTCATTGGTTGTATGAAATTGATTGAATAATCAAGATAAAATTTTTCACTTCTGAAATAAAGTGATATGTTTGTACTAGTTGGTCAGTATGGTAATACATTCACTAAATCCATGGAAATGGTAAAAGAAGACAAGTCTGTCTAGTAGAGTTTATAAACAATAAAGAAAGAAAGGATGATGACAAGAATTATGCATCCTAAATTATGATATATCATGATACAAAGAGATTGTATTACATGGATTGTGTTTGTAGAAAAGGTTTTCATTGCTATGAATTTTCCTTATCTTTTTAGGGGCCTTAATGGGTTTCTAGAATTTTCTTTTAGTCTATGAATAGTATTCACTACTATAAAGATAAGGGACTAGAGTGTCATTGTTTCATCCTTGAAAACCATGTGGGTTTGGAATAGTATTTTTTGGTGGTGGTGGAATGAACCTTCATATCAAACACATGTTTCCACATATTTTCTGAGAGATTTCAAATGGGTTTTATTTTTGGAGCCAAAAACACCCAACGGTTCCCTTATTCAACATGTTTCCCAAACCTTCTTTCCAAAGGCAGGTGGTCATTGGGAAATGTCTCCAACAATGATTAGAGACTCACATTGTTCAAGGTGATGGGAGGTCAGGTTCATCACACCTTTTTAGGGGAATTATTGCTTACTCTAGGACTCTCTTATAAATTAAAGACATGTTCTTGAATCCTTTGTTAAATACCATATATAAAATAGGTTTCCCTTAAGCTAACAATCAATTATTATCATGTATTGGATTTAGAATCATCTATATGTATATGAGTTTATTCATTAATGGAAACATATATATGTATCCTAGGTTCTCTGTCGATAGTACCCTTTTGTGGGTAGATTAGGGATTCTTATATTTTTTATCATCATAATGTTGGTTGTAAGACACACAGTGGGGCACTCTGAAATTTATCATCATCCAGGAAGATGTGAGTTTTTTTATACCAATATCGGGCCCATGAGATGGGCTTCCTATATATCCTTATAAAAGGAATCAAAACCCAAGTAGTTTTATTCCACTTAACAGGACACATCATACTTTTTAAGGTCATGTGATGAGTACCAAAACATGCATTTTAACATCATATGATAAGGACATCTAGTCAAAATGTTCCTGGTCAAGTCTTGTGTGGGAGTTATGCTGAAGTGGCCCAGATGACCTAAAAGGGATGTGGCCTCATAATTTGGATATGACTCTACTGGGGATATGACCTAGAGGATATTAGGGTGAATTTGGGGTGTTGAGTTTTAACCTCATAGAGGATTCCTATATATCCTATTTGGATAGGAATCTAAGCCAATGTAGTTTGGAATTTCGCAGCTTACACATATAGAGAAGGCCCTAAGGGAAGGAAATAGGAATATATGAAAAGGTAATATCCTCCTGGGATAGGTATTTGATCATACAAATTTCATGATCATCACTAACCTCTAATCCCACGTGAGTCATACTCGGTGTAAGAAACAAGAGGAAGTGAAGGATCTAAAAAACCACACAACCTTCTTCATCCGCTGGTGGATGATGTTGGGGATATGGAAGGTGGGTGTAATACCTTGCAAGAAATACTAGGGGATTACTCTTGGAGGGATGACCTAGGGTGACATTTACTCCTTGTCTTCTGATAGATGAGGGTGGAGCCATGGTTGGGGGATTTAGGGAGAGAGAAAGGGCTTTGATGTTACAATTTCCTTTCTTATTTTCAACCTCGGGGTCATTTCATTATCCTTAAGGTTGAGATCCTCATTACCATGGGAATGTATAATTGAGAACACTCAAAGGATCCATCTTATTAGGTGGGATAAATTCAGTACCTTCATTACCATGGGAATGCATAATCGAGAGGGAAGGTTGATATTCCCTGTGCTCTGATCATATATATCTTGAGGCTTTGAGGGGTGATTTTTCTTGGACCCCCTATAATTAGGGATCCAAGTAAAGTGGTGTATTACCATCGATGGTATAAAAGAGGTCTCAAAGGATGGATCACGTAGGTGAGGTATGGGAGAGCAGAAGGTGGATCGTGTAGGTGAGGGTTGGGAGAGATGAAGGTGGTTAACGTAGGTGAGGCATGGGTGAGCATAAAATTTCTCACATAGGATATACCTGGGTGAGAATAATATGTCTAGCTCTATAAATACCTAGGAGAGATGAAGTTTACTTTAGTCAATGGACAACCTGATAAATGGTACTTCAGTGAGGCCTTGCTCTAGGCTTAAAGGGTCTCCTTAGGTGTCTTTGGATGACTTCCACTCAAGTTTTGAGTAATGAAAGTGTTTGTTTCCTTATTATTTTTGACTAGTTGGTGTTCCCTCTCAAGGTTCTTGGTATTCTAGACATTGATAGATATCAATACATTTATTACTATTAATTTTCCCTTATTTTGTAGGCTTGAGGTACTATCTAAGGGTTTAGAGGGCTTGGGTGAGATACTTGGGTGAGAATAGCTTCAAGCGGTCTCTCCATCATTCAATACTATCAAATGAGGATCCCCAGGGTCTTATTTGTAAGAAAAATCAAGAACCTAGGTGAAGGAGGTCACTTTTGTAGGTAAATCATGCAAGTATCTTGTGAAGTTCCTTCACACAAGTCTGGATACTCCTACTAGGCCACATAGTTAGAGCCTATGCAAGCCTCTTAGCATGCAGATGGGGTGCGCGTAGGTTGACCTGGGAGAGTTCCTTAACTCCCCTTCCCTCCTTTACCACTTTGAGGTATTTTCTATTAAATATTTTCATAACCATGTAAAAAATGGAGTGTGAACAAAATCCCCCCTCAGGATTGGATCCAATCAGAAGAAGAGGGTCTAGTCCTGAGGTAGAGAAAAATTAATGTTTGAGGAATTATTCATTTTATAGGCTCCACATGTTCTTGCATACCCTAAAGTTGAATTCAGATATTACTAATTATTGTGTGAAATAGGGAAATGGAATATAAAGTACATATGTACACCGCATAGATCAATCGCATAGGAAGGTCATGTAGGTATTTTTCACAGGTCGTCCATGTAGGCAGTTCATATAGGTGACCTATAATCTATAAATAGGGTCTTCTTTCTGAATATTTCCTCCTCACTACTTGTTTTTCTATCATCCTGCAAGTACTTCATGTAGCTTTACTCTTTTTTATTGTATGTTCTTCTATTCTTGTGTACCTTTAGTATGTACACTAAATGCTTAAGCAAGTGACCTGTGTTAGGACACCTGAGTTAGTGACATACATAGGGCCACTTGAGTGAGTGACCTATGCGAGGCCACTTAAGCGAGTGACCTCCATAAGGACAATCCTTTTTTTAATTTTCTCTCTCTTAAGAAAAATTCAAACTAATTACTTAATGCTAATGAACATTCTTGTGTCTTCTTTGTAGATTTCTAATGGAAACTCAAAGGTTTTATGATAATCAAGTCTCCAATCATGTTAGGGAGATGCTCAAAATTTTTGGGCCATATTATTATGACCTTTGTGACTCTATCCTTTCTGAATTAGAAAAATACTTGAATAAGTACTATCATGAGTGCCCACAAAGTGATTATCTTCCATTGTATGACCACAGTCTTTTGAGAGATGCATTCATCCCAAATACATGGATTTATTTTTCAAAGTCCTAGTTTGTGGAGTAAAATAATTTTTCCACTACCAAAATCTCCCCCATGAGATTATTTATCAATGAAGTAATAGTAACCTCTACGTGTGTTATTCATCATAGCCTTTATACCCTAGATCTAAATCCTTGCACCCTAGAATCAAAACCACACTACTACTAGTTGATCTTTCATGCTTCCAAGATAGATCAATTGAAAGGATGAAATGAGTATTGGGACTTCTATTCTAGAGGATGAGTCGGTCCTGATTGGATGTGGTCATACTGAGTGTGCCAAACCTACGTAGAATTTAAAACTGACATACAATTAGTTGGAATTTATAAAGCTGTTTGGGTGGCCCAGACATATGTATACAAGAACCTGGACATCATCCCTGAGTTGCTGAGCTGGTGGATCTCTCAAATGAAAAATTTTCATATAAAACATGGTAAATTTGGAATCATTTTATGGGATGTATACAAGATCTATGGATCACCCATTCTTGGAGACATGTACGATGAATTCATACTAATGAAAGCAATAAGGTATGAAGTTGAAAGGATACCAACTTCAGTTTGTGAGCTATTGAAGTTGGCCCAGAATATCAATAAGGAAGACCTTCATACAAGGAGAGATTCCCATTATAAATCATGGATGAAGGCCTTCCTCAATCCAAAAGGATAAGGTCTAACCTACCATATCCCAATAGGATTCCCTTCATTGGATAATTTAATCATTCCTAGAAAATTATATCCTACTTTGGATCAAGGTTAGTATAACCGGTTTATTCAAAAAAAAAGGTTAGTATAACCGGTGGAATTATAAATTCAATTCTAATGTCACTACAAGTACTAATATTTCCAAATTTCATGTGATGTGGTTGAGTACCTACCTATTTTTGGTATGTGAATCTAATAGTGGTGTGAGGTAGAGGAAATTTTTCAGAGAGGAAAAAATAGAATAATGAAGACACATAGGGTTAGATGCCTCTATTCTAGAGAAAATTGAACGGTGATTATTGCATATATAAATAGGGAAGGACCCTACCAAATTTCAGGTCCATTTCAAGTTTTATGGTGTGGATTGTCACACACTTTAGTTCCTCCATAGTGTTTAGTGGAGTTGAAGTTACTAAAGGCCATTTTCTTCCATTCATTCAGGTTTTTTCTTGTATTCATCCTTTATCTATGAAATATGGAGAAGCTTTCAAGAATATAAATTTATTGGGAGAGTTTAACTTATTCCCATATGGTGATCCACCTACTGAAGAATTCATTTAAAATGGATAAGGAGATGATGATCTAAGGTCATACTTGATTGTATTTAGATATATTGTTTTGGAATCCCGTATTGATAGTGATATCATATGTGAATCCTATGCTCCATATCTATTTTTCACCAATTCAAGTGTCTAAAACATTCTAATGTCTCTCCACCCCCCACCCCCCCCCCCAACATGTTTAGTTTGAGAAACACCCAATGGTGGCCTAAAAATTTTGGATCCTCATGGACCTGGAGGTATCTCAAGCGTCGATCAAGCTACATCCATCAAGTGTTTCTATTAGGTTAAACTCTGGGTACACTATCACCTAGATTTCCTCCTACCCTCAAGGGGCATTAACAACAAGCATCCCCGATTTGAGGGCATGATGACTGCTGGATGTGGTAAGTACAGTAGTAAGTATCAATATGTGGGTGATGATGTTGAAGATCCAAAGTCATCAATATGATCTTAGACACAAAACATAGAGCAATCTAGAGTTGAAAAGACCACATCTTTTGGGATAAGGTGGTCTAGTCATCATCACCGGGAGGTGACCCAAGATCTGGTTTCTCAATATCCTACCAGAGTAGAGAGGCCCAAAATACCTTAAAGTCAAAATATGATGGTCCTTACTCAAATCTATCTGCATCAAAATTGGATTATATGTAGCCTGGGGAAATAAAATCTTGTAAAGGTGTAACTCGTGACATCAAAGATTTATGGGTATTTATCCAGGATGGAATATGCATCCTACAACTTGGGGATATTCGAGCACCCACCAATATTCACCTTAATTCCAATTTTTCTGAGGTGGGACAATATATTTAGGAGATGGATATGTTGGTATATTCAATCGATGATCAGATCCTAGAAACAAATCAGGTAATTGATATGTTGTCACGAGGTGCCACTGAAGGGATAATTGGCCAATCTAACGATGAATAGGATGAATTTATTAACACTGGTGATGTAATATTATTTTATTTTTCTTTGAATCAATAATCATTTTTGTAAGTGGAGTAATTTCTAATAAGAAAATCCTTTGACTTGTGGAAGGTGGTGTCACTAGAACCAGCCTCCCCGAAATACACCTCAACGGGCACCCCACTCGGGGTTGGAGGATTTACCCATGATCCTAGGGAGTTATCTCCATATCAGACCCAAATGAAAAATGAGATGATAGGGGGATATTTCCACTTATAGTGACTATATTTGAGAAGGCTAAAAAGGTACCTTCACCTTATTAGGTGAAGAAATGGAAAAGAGAAAATAATTTGTCCAGGCGTATGCACCGCAATAAGTCTCTATAATTTCATTCATCTCCTTAACTCATATGGAGTACCTATATGATCATGCCTTCCATCCATACAAGTTTAATTTTTTATTATAACCATTTTTAGGGGAAATGGGAAACCAGAGTTCACAAAAAGTTACCACTACGTGCTGAAAGAGATCACAAACTTATTAAACATAAGACTAACATTACTTTCAAGATCTGGTTTAATTTCCTCCCTCAAGGGATCCAGTATAAATCTTTCAAGGACTGAGGGGGACATTCCATATAAGACACAGACATATGCTAGTGATTCTATTCCTTTGATGTGAGAAGTTCTAAGAGAATAATCCACATTTGTCCCCATTACTATAGGGATAGAGGAGGATCTTGGTAATGTCATATGCACATCATAAGGTGTCAAGTATAGATCATTGGCTTATGTTCCTTATGATATTCCAAATCTACTGCATTCATTGGAGGACCCTACGACCACTGCCGATGGCCCTATTATTGTCTCAAAAGGGGATAACAGGAACCCTAAACTATCTATTGAAGGTGATAGAGATAATCCTGATTTGGTGGGGCCCAAAAGGGTTGTACCTATTGAGAAGATGGTGGACGGTGCCGATGGTGGAGCCAATTTGGGTTTTATATCAAATTTATTAGATATCCCAACTATTGATGATGCTATGAGACTTGAAGTGTCAAATAATGAACTAATGAAAATGGAATCACTTTTACAAGATTTTTATTTTCATTCCTCATTAAAAAATTTTGATTAATTTAATAAAGAATTTGACGGACATGAGTTTTCCTCTTTTATGTTTTCAAACATGGTTGAACTCCTTACATTTTATATTTTATATCAAATATTTACTTGGGTATACTTGTCCACAAAAAACATTGCCAATGCGATCCATGACCAAGGCAACGAAGTCAATCCTACTCCCATTTTTTAGGGAATAATAGTTGAGGGTTTGGAAGTGGGATATTCTTGAGATCCTTCCATCCCAATTTCTGAGAAAACTTATGAGGATATTCCTCTTTAGGATATCCTTAATAAAAACATTGAGACCAAGTGTGTTAGGGAGGAATCAATCCCAACAATCGATCCATCAATGGGTGAGTATTATTAATTATTTTGATTTTATATTTTCCCTTTATGTTTATTATCCCTCAATGTTAACGATGAGTCCCATATGTTATCCAGTGTCATCAGCTTCAGAAGTTAAGCCTGCCAGAGAGGCCTTGTGCCTATTCAGTCAATAGTAGAAGATAGAGTTGATATTAATTTTGAGATAGAAGAATAGGTTTCATCATTTAGTACATTAATCCCAGAGTATATATACCCCTCTAAAATCAGCTCCGATTTAGACTTGGAAACACAAAATTCCTTTTGAGCATCATGTAATTTTGTTTAGCAAGACATCTAAAAGTTAATCTCAAAGATGTCTCTCAAATATCTATCATCCTAAAATCACTGACTCCTAACCATATTTTCTATTTTGGGGTATGGTGTATTTGATTACCATAAGATCCACCATGTTGTGAAGTCAGTAATTTTGTGATGAGAAGAGGATAAAATATTGCGTCATGATAAGGCACATCTAGTGGGATAGTGTGAAGATCTTAGAGTTGTTTTATCCCAAGAAGAACTCATACATGCCAAGGAAGTAGAGGATAAATAACACCACATTGATAAAAAATATCTCCAAATGGTATGACTTCACGAAAAATTAGATGTCATGAAGGAATATTGGTCCAACTCCACTAATACTTAAAGAGGATCTTAACATAAGGAAGGGAAGTTGTTACTATAGAGAAGGAGAAAATTCATCACACTGAGAAAACCATCACCACACAACTATCTAGGCTTAAAAAAACTGTGGAAATTTCTTGAGACATGTTCAACATATCAAAGCCTATGAAGATGAAAACTTGTAAAATTTGGTGGATAAACTCCATCGTGTAGAAGTTTCTTCACATTTTTAAACATGAATGAAAAGGATTTTATTATCAAATATCTATTTCTATGTTACTATCCTCATTGTAACCATAACATAACATTGAAACTAACTCATTTGATTGAATTTCGCTGTATAAATGTGTTTTAATTACAACAATTGGAATTATAGAGTGCTCTGATTTTTTCCTAGGTCATTAGACCTAGTGAGAATAGTTCAAATATTGTGGAAGTCGCATAACAGATTCTATAAACTTTTGATTGTTTTGCATCATCACCCTAATTTTTGCCTAAGTTAGATATGAAGAAGAATTTTTTATTGAGGCTTGGATTTTTCTTAGGCCTCCCTTTTTGGGTTTCAAACCTAAAAAGTTTTATGCCTTTTTATTTTCATTTCTTAAAAAAATCCTAAACCATGTAGAGTGCACATCTAGAGAGTTAAAACTCAAATTTTTTACAAGGTTCCTTTTTTTGGATTTTCAACCTGTAGATTACTATATCTCTTTTCATGGGAAGTTTAGAGTCTTGTAATCCATACTAATTCAACTAGATTTTTAGGTCAAACAACTTTGAACATGAGTTCTGGGATGATGAACCAAGTAGGGCTTACTAGCAGAGAATGTTATAACATTATTCAAGTACAAAAAGAGATGTTTCAATTCATAATTTTTTATTTTCATATCTAAAACATAATATAGGAAAATTAAGCAGGTAATTACCATATATCATGTTTGAAATATGGTTTCCAGCATAATTTTGTTGGGAATTATGGAGATAGAAGTGGTTTCTTTTAAGGATGAAGGTGTATATGGTTGATAGGCCTTTTGATGGAGACTTATAAAAATCCCAACTAGGGAATATCATTGCATAGGAAAAACAAAGGTTTCCTCTGAAATTGGACATTCTATCACCGATGGTTGGAGAAATCTTATGAAGATATGGATTTCCTCAAACATAGAGTTTGGTTTGTGTAAGGAAGGTGGATGAGTATAGAAGGATAATTTCATGTTGAAATCCCCCAAGAATGGGGAGAAATTTTTTATACATGGTTATGACCCTTAAAAATATAGGGGGGATTTTTTATATTGCGGATGGTCCCAATACATAGGATCCAGGCATCGCTACATATCTCATCAAGGAAATAATCAAGCCATACATAGTTATAGAGTAGATTTACCACACTAATAAAATTATTTTGTGGAGAGGGGGTATTTTTTTTGAATATAGGCTTATGAGAAGGGTGAAATCTCGTACTAGACCCTCCTATGAAGAGCTGGATCATTCATAGGAGAGTGAGGGAATTTTAATATTTCTTCTAGACTAGGATGTAGGGTCAGGGAATTACTAAGTATCTTATTAAATTTGTAATCAAGCCACATATAGTTCTTGGATAGAGGGGTGGTGGGAGACCAACACCCAGGATAGTGGTCCTCTCAGGTGAGGTCTTTATCAATGTAAAATTTTAAATCATGCGATAAAGAAGTTTGGCGTGCATTTTAAGTTATTGCATCTAGTACCATGCTAAACCCAACATGAATTGATACTTCTTGATCATGCGGGGAATCCATTACTAAAATTCCTAATCTCACGTGAACTATGCTCGGTGTAAGAAAAAAGGAGTGGAAAAGGTTTTATTCACCGCACATAGGTGATTAAAATAAAGGAAAGGGGAATTTTGATCTTGTGGCGGATGGACCAGGGTGTAAGATTTGGGTGTCGTTGTGTATCTTGTAGGGGTGAGAATCAAGCCACACATAGTTATTGGAGCATCTTAACATCGAATTATAGGGACATTAACCATACATTTTAATGTCATACGGTAAGGATAAATAGTTTATTGCAGTTTTATGTCAAGAGGCTAGGACCATATGTATAGGAAAAATGAGTGACATAGGGATTAACGGACAAAGGATGTTCTGAAACACTTAAAACATGAAGAAGGAAATTTTAAACTGTGATCTTGTGGGTTCTCATATCAGGAGAAATGATATGGAAAAAAAGGGGATGAATGTGGACCATGTTTAAAAATCGGTTTCCAGTAAAAAGTTGTTGTGGATTACGAAGATAGAAGAGGTTTCTCCTACGGATGAAGGTGCCTCTGTTTGATAACCTTTTGAGGGAGAATTATTCAAAGGAATACTGGGGTGTATCAATTCATATTAAATCATACGTGTCCTCTAGCATCAAACATTCTATCACCGATGAATGAGGAAAGCTTATACAGATTCGAATTTTCCCAAGACATGAAGTATGATGTGTGGAAGGAATTTTTCTGAGTACAAAGGAATCATTTGGACTATAATTGGTCATGGAGTATGAATTTCCCTATAGATATTTTTTGTTCATATGTATGGAAGGGGATATATTTGTTTCCATGATGGTATCCTAAATGGGGGAACACAAACTAAGATCTCTTACATGGATTGGGTTCATATGCAGGAAGAAAGGGATATGTTCTCTTCTTCTTCTTCTTTTGCGGCTAGGCCTGGGTTAAGGAACCTGGGTTTCACTATGTATCTTATGTGATCAGGAGTCAAGATACATGCATTTCTTAATATTTAATATGGTCCCACAAGTGAATGGATCCATGTTGGAGTCTCTTGAATAGATATTTTTTTTATATATATTAAAGGGGTATTTTATTTACTTCATGTATGGGCCTAGGACATAAGGTACGGGTGTCACTACATATCCCATTGAGATGAGAATCAATCCACATATAGTTCTGTAAAGGAGGTGTGGTGGGAGACTATCACCAAGGATTGTGATCCGCTCAAGCATGGACCAAAATGTTATACATTTTTACATCATGAAATAAGGATGTGAACCATGTAGTTTTATATCATACATCAAGGATGTTGTTCTATATTTTAACATATTGTGACTATGGCTTTTGGATATGTAGTTTAGATTCTTATAGCTCATACTATGGTGTCATGTAGTTTTAGGTCGTATGACTAGGACCATGTGTCATACCTTTTAAGTTCATGCAATAAAGACCATTTACATGATTAAAAAAAGTATTTCTTGAAGAACCTTGCATTGATAGGGGTCATAATAAATTATCCCTAAATCTGCACTCCCAAATCTAGTGATAAAACATTAAATTTAATTTTATGGATTTGATACTGATAAATGTGACCGAATTTTTTTTCTCACCCAAACCTTACAACATCAAAAGGAAATATTGAATCACTTATATACCCAAGGACCTTTTAGGTTTTGAGTATAATATAATTAGTAAAAACTCATAACAACTTGGGTTCATAAAGAACTAGTTCATAAATATCAACATCATCTCCTACTATACCCAAATTTTTATATTCCATGTTAGTTCTTCAACATCTCCCATAAAATTCCTCACATATGAAAACGTTCTAACCAGAAATAATTTAGCATCATTATTCATTACTGTGAAAAAGTAAACATAAGAAATATCAATTTTATATACTCAGTGATGGTAAGAATGGGATATATCAATTGATGATCATATGAAAACATAATATATTTAGAAGGGTATAAGGTTATTGAAGAAACCTAGGGCATAGAAGAAGCGTGAATGATTTTCAATTTAAAATTTTGGGTTTGGATTCTTGTTAAAAACATTAAATCCACTAAACCCTTTTCCTAGATTTATAAAATAATCACATGTAATTCAATTTAATCATAAAAAATATAATCAAATTAAATCATAAATGATACCTTGTTCGTTTGAAGTCTCCATTTTTATTGGCTCACCATTGACATGTCGTGGCTGAAAGGCACCAAACTATGAATCATTTAGATCATCCAAACATGATCCAAAATTTATGGATCATTGACCTACATTTCTCAGGTGATAGTGTGGTAAATTGAAGAGCTTTACAATGTCCCTTTGATCACCTAAAGAATGTGGACTCGATCGAGAAATAGGGATCAATATGACCTTGTTCTTCCTTTAGAATATATCTCTAAGAACTTGAGATGAGATGAGAAGAGATATTCTCTCACTAAATTCATAAAAATGGTGGATATCACTATTCAATAGGCTAAAATGATATTTTGTACTTAGGTTATACTTTCTAAAATTTCACTTTGGACCCTGGAAAGTAATGACCTTCATTTTAGACATTTGCACACATGTATGACTTAATAAACTTGTCATAAATGTCACAAATATTTTATCACTCACTTTTAACACTATAAAACATTACGTGATAAAATAAAAACCATTAACTTGGCATGTAATCTACCCAAATAATTTAACAAACCTTGAACATCCTATTTTCATTTGAAAAACTATATTTTTTCATATTCACTTTTATGATCAAACAACTTTTGAATACCTTGAGAAATAAATTAAATCATCATTATTCTAAACTTGAATAATATAATTGAATTATTTTTAATTCTGATTAGTCATAATCAAATGGTCATCGACCCCCTCACATGGTTCCCACTTCTTCCTAAACTCCTATTCATTTGAATAGGTAAAACTTGTGGATACACTTAGTGCATGAACCTTTAGGTCCTTACCTTGATAAAAGAAAGTTAAACTCACAGACCAAGAGCAGATTCTAGAAACCCATCATAACCCCTAAGGAGATAAGGGATGTCATAGCTATGACTACCTCTTATTTATAATTTATTTTTAATATACTATCTTTATCTCATGATATCTCATAAATCAGTATGCACACATGTGTCATCATTATTTTTTTCTTTATATATTTCATATCCTTACTGAACTGACTTACCATCATGTATCATGGCTATGTATTTATGAAGGTACTATCATCCTGGTCCACCTGGGACCTCAAGATATCTCTTCCTCAACTTGAAAGCGATAAATTATATCTTTATCATTCAACCAATGTCATACCACCAATGATGCACCCAACACAATCTACCTCACCATGATTTCATTATCATGGTTTTTGTCTTGCATCAAAGTACATGATTAAATGACACACATTGATAATTGTTGGACAAAAATCCCTTAAGGTACCATTTCAGTATTTTTGGGTTGATTGTGTTTGTTGACAAAGCAGGTTTCCATAGAGAATTGTTGAGTTCCTGAGAATTTTTTGACAATCCATGTTGAAAAAGAACGATGACAAAGGAAAGGATGATCTGGAGGTGTTACAAAAAGAGCAGTACAAGGTGGCACCGTTTTCCAGTGTTTTCCAAATTTTTGGGGTCCAAAATTTGGAAGTTGGTGAGCATCGCAAAAATAGGATTTCCATGAAGATCATAATTTAATATGGTAAAGGCATGAATTTTGCGAAGAAAAGATTCATGGTTTGGATTTCGCGAAGACCAGAAGAATGGAGGCGGTGATTCTTCGCAATTACGACAAGCTTCGCGAACGACAGAGGCTGAAGAGCATCGCGGCGATGAGGGGCATTGCGAGGGAGCTTTGTGGAGAAGGCGCGAAGGAATTGACAAAATGATCCGCGATTACAACGAGCTCCGCGATCGGAAAATTTCCATGGTGCTTCGTGATTTTGACAGAATTCCAGCGGAAACTTCGGAGCTTCGCGATTTGAGATGATGTGGCATTGACTTCACGTGGAAATTTGGAGGGTCGGTGAAATTGCCTATAAATAGAGGTCGACCCCCTCGAGCGAAGTAGAGACAATTTTTAGAGAAAATATTTTTCTCTCGTATTGCGAAGGTGGTTCATGGAGCCAGTGTGCTTCGCGAAAGAGGAGCTTTGCAGTGGCTATTGTAGCTCCGCGAAACCTGCGAGCTCCGTGTTGGCTTAGTAAGATTCACGAGGGACGTTGCTCTGTGATGGATTGAGCTTCGCGAAAGTGCTTCACTAAAGTACTTCGCAAAAAGGAAGGAGCTTCGCGAAGGCTTGTTTGAGCTTCGCGAAATTGGGAGCTTCGTGAAGTAGGGTGCTTTGCGAAGGTGTTTCCAAAAGGAATTGCCCAGTGTTCAGAGTCAAAGGGGTATTCATTAGTGGATGAAATTTGGACATTAACAGAGCATCCATTATCAGTTAAGGATGCATTCTTTCATGCAAATGAAGAGACCTACATGTCTATAAACTATGAGTGAATCCCTTCCGAGAGCAGTGAGCTTAGGAAGAGGAAAAAGGTGATCCTCTCCACCGGCAGTGAGCCAGAGAGAGAGAAATAGGGAGTGACCCTTGTGAAATCAGTGAGCTGACCCTAAACTTGTAAAGGCAGTGATCCTGGGACAGAGTGACTGTGCCCAAACATTGTAATCCATAGCTAGTGAAGTTTAGTGGATTTGGTACGACCGGAAGCCTATCAGTGTATGCTCCTTGGACGTAGCCCTTAGAGGTGAACCAAGTAAAATTGTTGTGTCCTGTGTTTTCTTTACTTTCTATTTATATTGATCAATAGGAAAGAGAGAGAAGAGTGTTTTTATTAACATCGAAACAAGATCAGAACGGGCTCTTTTTTCAAAATTAGTCATACCCTGATTCACCCCCCCTCTTAGGGTATTCAGCCTTGTGGACCTAACAATTGGTATCAGAGGAGGTTGACAGTTGTTCTTCTCTCAATGGAGGTCACTAATCACAAAGGTATTTCGATATTCAATGGATGTAATTTTCAGATATGGAAGAATCGAATGCAATACTATTTCCTATCTTTGGGAATGGATGTGTTTTCAGCAGCTATGCATGGTATCACAGCTGATATTAATAGTGGTGTGTTATCAGAAGCTGAACATAGAGAGTTGGATGCTGATTCCAAAGCGATCAATGCCTTAGGGGGAGCCCTCTCCAATCCCATCTATTCAAATGTGATGTCATGAAAAACGTCACATGCCATGTGGGAAAAGCTTTTGAATATATATGAAGGGGATACAAAGGTCAGAGAGGCAAAGTTGCAGGTGTTGTAGAACAAATATGATGATCTGAAAATGAACCCGAATGAGTCTGTTGACGCATTCTTTGACAGGGTAAACATTGTTGTGGAAGATATGCGAGGTCTTGGTGAAGTAATTGAAGACATAAAGATCGTAAAGCGCATCTTGAGGAAACTTCCACCTCAGTTCAATCCGAAAGTTTCAGTACTAGTGGATAAAAATCCAAAAGAGCTAACACTGGACAATTTTCACAGTACCTTGGTTGTATATGAAATGAGGAATGATGATAATGAGGCTGTGGAAAAGGGTAAGACCAAAGAGGTGTCATTTAAGGAAATGAAGAAGCTCACCATTGAAGATTCCAATGAGGAAGAATAGACAGATGAGGTGATGCCATTCCTTTCTTCAAATTTGCAAAGAGGAAGAGGAAAGTTTAAAGGGAAACTTCCATTAGCATGCTTTCGATGTGGAAAGGTTGGTCATCTTGCGGCAAGATGCCCCAAGAAGTTTCAAGATAATGATAATGATGATGATGAAGTTGAAATTCCCAAGAAGAAGACTTCAGCATTTGTGAAAGGGAAGAAACAATTCAAACGAAATTTCTTCAATAAAAATAATCTTCTTTCACAAGAATTTGAAAGTTCAGATGAGTCTGAGGATGAAGAGGTTGAGGAAATAGAAAATTTTAGAGATCATGGGGTAAATACCATGGTGACGATTACTGGTAGTTCTCAGAAAAAGGAAGAAGCTAACACTGAAGAAGAAGAAATTGAAGGGAGAGTTGATATGGAAGATGATTTGGAAGCAGATCTTGAGGAGATAGATGTTTGGAGAGCTAAAACGAAGAAATCCAATAAAGTGGTTCATGATGCCAAACTCTATATGTAACAACAGGATGAAGAAAAGTCTGAGCTATTATAAGAAGTTGAAAGACTAAAATCCTCAACACCAGAGAGCTCAGAAAATATTGTTGAGTATAAGCTTAAAATTGAGGAACAAAAGAAGGAAATTGATTGTTTGACTAACACAAGGAAGGAGAAGGTCAGACATATCAAAGATCTTGAAGAAGAAGTGGCTAGTCTGTGAAAAAAAATTAAGGATCAAGAAAAACTCTTGACCCCCAATGTGATATCAGAAAAGCAGGCCATTCAGAGGACAGAGAAGATGAAAGAGGAGCCTAGTAGTTCAGCAGGGAAGAAGCAGCAATTGAGCTCAGAAGTTAAGGCTGATTTATAGCTTAATCAGAAACAAAAATCTGTGGCTGTTGAAGTCAGACCGCAAGAACCCGTCCTGAGATTGAAGGTGGATTTGGGCACAAAGCAGAATAATAATATTCAGAGATACCAAGGGGAAACTCGTAGTGCTGAAGTAACATGAAGGAATGCACCTTATATCAGGTGTTATTGTTGTGGAAAGATGGGACATTCACAGTATGTGTGTTCCATAGCCAAAAGATATTTAAGGGAACAAGAACAGAGATGGCATCCAAACAAAGAATGGTTTTCCAGAACATATTTCGAAGGACACTGTTTTTGGTGCGAAGGATTTGGGCACATGGCTAGGTACTGCACTTCGACCATTCAAAGAAATGTGCCAAAGCAGAATCAAAATGTTAGCAAGAAGCAGATCGATAAACCGACAAGTGAGTTAAAAATGAAGAATAGATTTGCGGCTTTGCAAGATGAAGCTGGTCTATCATACTCTAAGAAAGAACAGAAGATTCAATCCATGCCGAGTATGAAAGAAAAAGTATGGACCAAGAAGAAGAAAATTGAGAAGGCAATGGTGGCAGAGATTGCCCTTAAAGCGTCAGATCGCTCTGGTGTGTGGATCCTTGATAGTGGTTGCACATCTCACATGACGGGTAATAAGGATCTTGTCACATGCATAAAATATGACAAAGAAGGAGTTGTCAGATTTGGAAACGATGAAGGCCTGAAGATTTTTGTCTCAGGGAAATCCAAGTTTGGGGGAAAAGAAATGAGACGTGCTGATGTCTTGGTAGTAGAGGGTCTCAGTCATAACTTACTTAGTGTTAGTCAACTATGTGACTCTGGGCACTCTATCCGATTTACCAAGAAGATGTGTATTGTTAAAGGAAAATATGGAACAGTCATTCTACAGGGAAAACGAACAAAGGGAAATCTTTACCTAGTAGGTGGGGAAGAAGATTCGTGCTTTTTATCCAAAGAAGAAGAAAACCAGTTGTGGCATAAGCGACTTGGTCATCTATGTCAACCATCCATGGAAGATCTGGTAAAGTGTGATGCTGCTAGAGACCTTCCCAAACTATCACGTGATCGCACTCATACGTGTGATTATTGTCAACAAGGGAAGATCATCAGAAAGACATACAGGCCAAAGGAACAAAAAACAACTGGAGTTCTCGAATTGGTGCATGCTGATGTATGTGGACCTATCTCACCATGGGCTATAAATGGGAAAAGGTACTATGTTCTTTTCATTGATGATTATAGCAAAATGGTCTGGGTATTTTTCATTACCCATAAGACAGAGGTGTTCAGTTGCATAAAGCAGTACAGGAGGGAATCAGAAAGGATGCTTGGGCAGAAAATTTTGAAGTTCCGTACATATAACGGTATAGAATTCACAAATAGTCAAGTGGAAGAATATCTTGAGAAACACGGGATAAGGCATCAAGTCTCATCAGTGATAACTCCCCAACAGAATGGATTAGTTGAAAGAAGAAATCATATCATCAACAACATGGCCAGAACGATGCTTATTGATAAAGACCTACCAGAGAAATTTTGGAAGGAAGCAGTTTTGACATCGGTCTATGTTTCGAATAGGTCTCTATTGTGTCCAAAGCAAGGGAAGACTCCATATGAACTATGGTATGAAAAGAATCCAACTTTGAAATAATTTAGAATCTTTGGAAGTAAGTGCTTCATTCTCAACAAAGAAAATCATAGGAAGTTTGAAGCACGAGGAGAAGAGGGGATATTCCTTGGCTACTCAAGGAAAAGTAAAGCATATAAATGCTTCAACAAAAGGCTGGGAAAAATTGTTGAGAGCAATGATATCACTATAGTCGAAAATGAACAGAATGCTCAACGACCTAGTGAACAGTTTTTGGATGAAAGTGATGATGAGTTAAGCAACACAGGGGGAGCAGAAGTGGCAGAGGCTAACTCAGAAGAAGATACTGGTGATGAACAAGAAAGTGTCAAGTCTGTGTCTACAAGGAATCCAAAGAGTTGAGCTGAAATTGATAGGACGAATATCATTGGTGATCAGACAGCTCCAGTTCTGATTTGAAGAATGAATTCATTACATAAAACATCGTTTTTATCTCAGGTGGAGCTGAAATGTTTTTCCGATGCAGCTGAAAATGAAAACTAGGTTCAGGCTATGAATGAAGAGCTTGATCAGATTGAGAAGAACCAGACATGGGAGATTGTTTCGAGGCCAGCAGATAAAAATGTCATTGGGACTAAATGGGTCTATCGCAACAAGATTAATGAAGACAGAACAGTGATTCGGAACAAAGCACGGCTAGTGTGCAAGGGATACTCCCAGATAGAGGGAATAGATGTTGATGAGACATTTGCACCGGTTGCAAGGCTGGAGACAATCAGATTATTTTTTTCCATACCAGTGCAAAGGAAGTTCAAAGTGTTCCATATGGATGTCAAATCCGCATTCTTGAATGGTGTTCTAGAAGAGGAGGTGTATATTGAGCAGCCAGATGGTTATCTCATTCATGAGGATGAGAACAAAGTTTTCAGGCTGAAGAAGGCATTGTATGGGCTGAAACAAGCACCAAGAGCATGGTACTCAAGGCTTGATCAGTACTTGAAGAAGTTTGGTTTTCAGCATGGAGGAGTTGATTATAATCTCTATTTCAGTAATGATAGTAATCAAAGGATGATGGTGATAGTGTATGTCGATGACATAATTTTTGGCGGATCAGATGAAGCTCAGTGCAGATAGTTTTCTGAATTCATGAAAAATGAGTTTGAAATGTCAATGATTGGAGAGCTAACGTTTTTCCTTGGTCTACAGGTGACACAGGGAAGGAATGGAACATTCATTTCTCAATCTAAATATGCCAAGGAGGTTCTGAGAAGGTTTGGAATGGATAATTCCAAGGAGATGAAGACTCTGGTTTCTACTCGGATGAAATTATCAAAAGATGAGGATGGCAAGGCAGTTAATATCACAGAATACAATCAAATTATTGGAAGTTTGTTATACTTAACTGCAACAAGGCCTGATATTGTTTTCTCCACATGCCAAGAAGCAAGATATCAGAGTAATCCCAAGGAAATCCACATGCTTTCAGTGAAAAGAATACTTCAGTATATCCATGGCACAGTGGATTTCGGCTTGACATATACTGACAAATCTCAGACAGAGTTATTGGGATATACTGATGTAGACTAGGCCGGTTCGGCAGATGATAGAAAATCAACGCCAGGTGGTGCATTCTATCTTGGTGGATTGTGTATTTCTTAGATTAGAAAGAAGCAAGATTGTATTTCATTGAGCACCGTAGAAGCTGAGTATATTGCGGACACTCAAGTATGCACACAATTATTGTGGATGAAGCAGCAGCTTGAAGATATGGGAGTCGAAGTGAAGTCTCCGATTGGAATCCAGTGTGATAACTCAAGTGCTATAAATCTCAGCAAAAATCTCGTCCATCACTCAAGGACAAAGTACATTGAGATAAAGTATCACTTTATCAAGGAGAAAGTTGAGTAGGGAATCATGAAGTTAGAGTATGTGCCTATAGAACTACAGGTTGTAGACATTCTGACAAAGGCCTTACCCAAGGAAGCATTTGAAAGGCATCGACTGGCTCTAGGAGTCCAGTCGATTCCCCACACTTGAAAAAGTGTGGATGTGCCCCCCCCCCCCTCTCTCCACGAGGTATGATGTGTTTCCCTAATGTACTGATATGTGTTCTCTACTGTGTTACAGACTACAAAGGAGTGACCTTTGGGTTCGTTGACAAAGGGGGAGAAAATAGTGATTGTTTAAGGGGGAGACAGTGTAAAATTTTGATAAATCATGCATGATATGGGGAGAAGCTGACAGGTGGAGCAGCCAAAATGGGAGAGAAATGAGAATGATAAAGGGGGAGCGTATTAAATCTGACGATGCTAGAAGTGATCCATCAAATCATATAAATCACGATAGCTGAGGATCATGATAAAATCATACCAGTGATGTTGGAATTGTGAGAGAAGTTTACAGCTATCGCCAATTGGTATCAGTGTGGTTCAGCAATTGGTATCAATTTAAGAATTGGTATCAGGTTGGAATTGACAATTGGAGTTTGACATAAAGTGATTCATTGATGAACTTTTCATACTACTCTTGTTTCTCACGCCGAGCATTGCCTATGTGGGCTTAGAGTATGTGTTAAGTGAAACCTTAAATGCTATCAGAATCGCAAGAGGTGGATGGTGGTAGCAGCTGGAAGAAGACTCAGTGAGGTATCAACGAGCAGAAAATCTTTCTGAGAAGAGTTATGAAGAATTGTCAACAAACCCAAAGGGGGAGATTGTTGGGCAAAAATCCCTCAAGGTACCATTGCAGTATTTTTGGGTTGATTGTGTTTGTTGACAAAGCAGGTTTCCCTGGAGAATTGTCGAGTTCCTGAGAATTTGTTGACAATCCATGTTGAAAAAGAACAATGACAAAGGAAAGGACGATCTGGAGGTGGTACAAAAAGAGCAGTACAATGTGGCGCCGTTTTCCAGTGTTTGCCAAATTTTTGGGGTCCAAAATTTGGAAGTTGGTGAGCATCGCGAAAATAGGATTTCCATGAAGATCATAATTTAATATGGCAAAGGCTTGAATTTCATGAAGAAAAGATTCATGGTTTGGATTTCGCAAAGACCAGAAGAATGGAGGCGGTGATTCTTCGTGATTACGAAAATCTTCGCAAACGACAGAGGCTGAAGAGCATCGTGGTGATGAGGGGCATTGCGAGGGAGCTTCATGGAGAAGGCGTGAAGGAATTGACAGAATTCTCCGTGATTACGACGAGCTCCGCAATCGGAAAATTTCCGTGGTGCTTCGCGATTTTGACAGAATTCCGGCGGAAACTTCGGAGCTTCGCGATTTGAGATGACGTGGCGTTGACTTCGTGTGGAAAGTTGGAGGGTCGGTGAAATTGCCTATAAATAGAGGACGACCCCCTCGAGCAAAGTAGAGAGAATTTTCAGAGAAAATATTTTGCTCTCGTATTGCGAAGGTGGTTCGCGGAGCCAGTGTGCTTCGCGAAAGAGGAGCTTCGCGGCGGCTATTGTTGCTCCACGAAACCTGCGAGCTCCGCATTGGCTTAGTAAGCTTCATGAGGGACGTTGCTCTGCGACAGCTTGAGCTTCGCGAAAGTGCTTTGCGAAAAGGCAGAATCTTCACAAAGGCTTGTTTGAGCTTCGCGAAATTGGGAGCTTCGCGAAGTAGGGTGATTTGCGAAGGTGTTTCCAAAAGGAATTTCCCAGTGTTTAGAGTCAAAGGGGTATTCATCAGTGGATGAAATTTGGACATTAACAGAGCATCCATCATCAGTTAAGGATATATTCTTTTATGCAAATGAAGAGACCTACAGGTCTATAAACTGTGAGTGAATCCCTTCTGATATCAGTGAGCTTAGGAAGAGGAAAAAGGTGATTCTCTCCACCAGTAGTGATCCAGAGAGAGAGAAATAGGGAGTGACCCTTGGGAAAGCAGTGAGCTGACCCTAAACATGTAAAGGTAGTGAGCCTGGGATAGAGTGACTGTGCCCAAACATTGTAATCCACACCTAGTGAAGTTTAGTGGACTTGGTACGACCGGAAACCTATTGGCGTATGCTCCTTGGACATAGCCCTTATCAGTGAACCAAGTAAAATTGGTGTGTCCTATGTTTTCTTTACTTTCTGTTTATATTGAGCAACAGTAAATAGAGAGAAGAGTTTTTTTCTTAACAGCGAAACAAGATCATAACGGGCTTTTTTTTCAAAATTAGTCATACCCTGATTCACCCCCCCCCCCCCCCTCTCAGGGTATTCATCCTTGTGGACCTAACAATAATGATATCAATTTAGGAGAACAATACACATGTTTATAGATAGGAACATCTAATTAAAAATAAAACATGTGGTGTTCCTATTAGTGGATCTATTCTCATGATCTCATCTACTCGAGATCACTGAGTGATAACTTCATGATAAGAAGTATCAATTCTTATAATCCCCTAGAACATGATAGTTAGAAATCATATGTTTTCTATTAGTATGATGTATCTAGACCACAGTACATATGCTTAATATTACTATCATAGTATCTTGAGGTTCTCATTATAGTTGGGAACTGCTATAACCTTTTGATATGACATATAATATAATGACATTACCACGTAAACAGTATATGTATAAATATAAACACTATTGTGGTAAGAATAAACATGTATATATCAAACTATATACATATAATGGTAATCAAAAGTTTTGTTCAAGTTGGGTCTAGGGAACCCACTATTGCAACACTCCCACTTTCACTAGAGCCAACTTGATAACCATTATTGTTAGGTCTCACATGATAAGATCATGTTTTTGCTGAGTTATGGATTTAGTCATGGGTCTACTGCATTTCCAATGCATGGTTATTCTATTATCTATGACTTTATATCTTTGATTAAAACTTATAAAGAGATAATATCCTCAACTATATCCCTCTTTTACACTTTCTAAACTTGAAATATTTTCTAGTACTAGTAATATAATTATCATAATGATAAAATTTTACTTACTAGGTGCGATTCTCATAACTAGAAAAAATCATTACATATTTTACACTACTTCTTTAGTTGCCTCAGAATCCATGATGAACTTGGTATTTGTATATATGGCTACCACTATCTTGAATGATCATGTATTACTCATTACCTTATCCTAACTGTGATATTAGATCATGTTGACCTTATAAGAAAACTATTTCATGTCCCCTTATAACTAGTATCCCTTACTCTACACATACCATTTATATATCTTTTGTATGTTCTCAAGTACAATCATATAGTTCTGAAATCTTCTCATGAAATTCTCTTAGATATAACTAATATTTTCCTACTATAGAGTATATGTTGGAAATATCACATATAGTATATATCATGTCATATATGATATATCCATTGATGGATATTATGTAATTATACTCACAAAATTAATCTTATCTTATGCCTATGCATGACTTCTTGTAGATATTTATGCCATGTGATAGTGAAACTAGAACCATTTACTTAGAAATTAGAAGTTTTGTGCTTCTCACCACTGACTTAGGAACCACCCTATCTCAGCCGCTTAGAGAACACACCTTACTTATAGTAACATTTCTTTACTTACCTGGTTACTATATTTTAATAAAAATATGTGATAAGAATATTGTATTTAATACCCAAGAAATATTTCAAAAACATCACAATGATTATAAATATACCTGAAGAAGAATAGATTTCTTACTTCTTCAATTCATTTCATTGCATTTATCTTCCATAGAAATTATTTTGCAATATGCGAAGAAAATAACCTTCTATTTATTACATATTTTATTTGAAGGATATTGAGAAGGTGCCTTTGGTGTGAAAATTTTCATTGGCCTTTTCTCCCTGCCTTTCATCTTGTTCTCCATAATAACTAAAGATTAAACTTTCTTTAATCTTCTTATTTCTTAGTGAACCCTACCTAGAAGGAAACGAACCATTTTTTCATACTACTCATTTTTTAATATTAAACAAAACTAGATTAAATGGGTAAAAATGATATGAGAAATGGATGCATTGAAATATCATGTCCATATTTCAATTTACATATCTAGTTTAATTGTCAACCATTCATATCTTACTTCAGTTTCTCCTCACAATATTTTTGAAGATGAGACAACATGTAAAATTATTCATGTCCGGATGTTATATCCACTACTCACATCAGATGTTTATGATAACATTATGACATAACCATCATATGAATTATACATGAGTCGCATTTATGCATTTTTACACCCTCACATCCGGAGGTAGCTTAACAGGTATTGGGGACACTGGAACCTTGAATTCCCAATCTCATGGTACTTTGTGCAAGCTCTTATACTACGCTGTAAATTTTTTCTAGTTTGGACATTTTCTTTGTCCAATATTATCACAATGTACTTGTTGTATTACTTTCCATTTTATTTAAAAATAAAAACTATAAGATTAGTACTTTCATCTTGATTATTAGTAGACATTTTCAAATTATTAATTTTAAACATATCCCACTATTTTATCAAATCATATTAGACGTCAAATACTATATTCAAAATACCCAATCTCTTTTATATTCTAATGTAAAGGATCCTTGAAACCTATTCTCATAGTCTACAAGCTATGGCTACACTACTACTCGGAGAGTCCATGGTAGGTGTTTGACTGGAAAACTACTTTAACTCATGGTTCCTTGATTTGTTGAGTAGAGTCTCATCTCTTGAAAATAATTACTTTTCATTGCTTGATGATTTTCCTATAAAGTTTCAACAATCTAGTTATGGATACCCCTTTGCTGCCAAATTTATTTAAGTTGACGCGCCACTCTTATAAGAACTCCCTGATTGTAAGATGCACTCTCAACTATGGTTGACAAGAACCCAGAACACCCAATTTTGTTCAAATTTGAGCGATAGAAGTAATTTAATGACTTAATATTTTCTTTTAGGTATTTGGTAAGTTATACTCATCAAATTAAATACTTTTCTATTTAACATGTTTGTTCTATATGAACATTCTCAAAACATAACCATGCTTTTAAATAGAAAACATTCACCACACATGTTCATTTTATATTTTCATGATTGTTTATTATTATATTATGTGATTTCACATAATAAAAACACATTCACAAAATAATAAACTATGCATATGACAAAATAAATAAATAATGGTTTGGTCATGAGTCGTCAACTATTGGTTAATCTATCGAGTGAATAATGGATTAACTGAGACCCTAGGGGAATTCCTTAGGTCAATACCTAACTTGGAATGTAGTTCCCATAACTCCCATGTATTTCACTTGTTTGGTTCATGATATCTCTCAACTTGAACCGCTTTGTCATGAACTCCTTCGATCTTTACAATGTATATTCACATGCAAGTGAAGGGAACTAGGGGTGTGAAAATACAATTTATCACTTAAATGTGGGCACTCATTCCCTTAAACAAATTAAAGATGGAGGGATGATGCATATATTGTCAAAATAAAATAATTATTACATTTTAAAACACTTAAATGCAATAATTAAATTAAATAAAAAATAAACTAAAAATGCATGGGTTGGTCTCGGCTCATGATCGATTAACATGCAATTATATTATATAAGAAAAATTAAATTTTCTAAAATTCAACTCGATTGTATTTTTAATGATTTAAATTGCATTAAAATAATTTTAATTAATTATTGATACGTCTCATAGCACCCAAGATAATTATATTAAATCCCAAAAAAATTAATTTAATTTCTGAAATTTTTCAACAAAAATGGGTCTATTTGGACATAAAGTAGGTCCCTAAAAATTAATTTAAGACTGGTGATGGGTTAAATGGGTCAATCCAGTTGGACCTGGATCTAATTGGTCCATCCTAATTTGAATAATCCCTTTAAAATTCATATAATATGTAAATATATATATAATATAAAATGATAACAATCTTCCAAAGGAATCTTTATCCCCTTTTTAAATATATTTTTATCAAGCTTCCATTAGAAACTATGAATAGGCTTCCAAGGGAAGCTTTGTCCTTTTAATTAAACAAGCTTCCATGAGAAGATTTATCCTTTTAATTAAAAAATATTACATGAGAAGATTTAAAATATCTTCCATGGGAATCGTTATCATTTAATTAATAAAGATTTCATGAGAAGATTTAAACTAGCTTCCATGGGAAGCTTTATCCTTTTAATTAAAAAATCTTCCATGAGAAGCTTTTATTGCCTTTGGACTGCCCCAACTATGTTATGGTATATCTAGATAACACAAAACGTACTTACATCTCACTCTGGATAAAAATATGTCACTCCATTATCCATTAAAGTGAAGCATAAAATAAAACTTTAATTTTCATATCAAGATTTATAAAAAACCCATCAGTCTTTGATTGACCATATCATGGTGATAATAACTCGGATAGACATGTCTTCAGTTGTGTTGGGACCATATAAAAACCCTATTTTCTAATCATAAAAAATTTAATTGAGGTTTTAAATTTTTAGACTTAAATAATTACATGTTTTCTCTGATACCAATTGAAGGAACCTGGGGCACAGTAGAAGCGTAAAAGATGAAAAATTTAAAATTTTGGGTTTGGATTCATGTTAAAAAAATGAATCCACTAAAACCCATTTTCTATATTTCTAAAATTATCATGGGTAATTAAATTTAAGAATGAAAAATAAAATTGAACGAAAGTGTAAATGATACCATGTTCATTTGAAGTTATTGATTTGATTCACTCATCATTGACATGTCATGGCTAAAAGTCACCAAACTATGAATCCTCTAATCATCCAAACATTCTCCAAAATTCCTAGATCCTCAATATATGTTTCTTATATTCTATCGTTGGAAATTGAAGAGCTTTGCAACGTCCCTTTGATCTTCTAATGAATGCAAACTCGATTGAGAAAGAAGGATCGATCTGACCTTGTTCTTCCTTCATAATCTCTCTCTAAGAACTTGAGAGGAGAGTAGAAGAGAGTTTCTCTCACTAAATTCGTAAAAATGGTGGATTTCACTATTAAAGAGGCTAAAATTATATTTTATAATCATCTTTTACTTTCATAAATTGTACTTTGGTCTCTAGAAACTAATAAAATTTGTTTTAGACCTTTGCGCACATGTATGACTTAATAAACTTGTCATAAATGTCACAAAAGTTCTATCACTCACTTGTAACACTATAAAATGTTATGTGATAAAATAATAACCATTAACTTGGCCTGTAAGCTCCCTAAATAATTTAATTAACCTTGAACATCCTATGTTCAATTGAAAAATTATATTTTCTCATATTCACTTTTATAATCAAACAACTTATGAATACCTTGAGAAATAAATTCAATCGTCATTATTCTAAATCCAAATAATATAATTTAATTAGTTTTACTTGTGATCGTTCATTATCATACGTTCACCAACCCCTGCAAGTGGGGCACACTTCATCCTAAATTCTTATTCATTAGAATATGTGGAACTTTTGGATACACTTAGTGTGTGACTATCTAGGTCCTTATATTGATAGCATTGAGTCTAACCCATAGACTAAGAGTGGAGTCTAGCAACCCATCATGATCCCTAATGAGATAAGAAATATCATAGCTACAACTACCTCCTATGAACATGTTCTGTGTAATATAATCTCTTTGTCTCGGAATATCTCATAAAGTAGGATCCACACTTTTGTCGTTGTCCTTTTGTTGCTTTATATATTTTGTGACCTTACTAGATATACTTACCTTCATGTAACATGGTCATGGATTTATGAAGTTACTACTATCTTGGTCAACCTGGTCCCTCAAGATATATCTTCCTCAAATCAGAAGCAAAAAATTCTATCTTGATGATTTAACCAATGTCATACCATCAATGACACACCCAACACAATCTACCTCATCAAGATTTCATTATCATGTTTTTTCCTTGCATCAAAGTATGTTATCAAATGGAACACATTGATAATGATCTCAAGTCATGAGACCAATACACATGTCTTTAGATAGGAACATCCAATGACACCCAAAACATGTGGTGTTCCTATTATAGGGTTTATCCTCATGATCTCATCTATACGATATCACCAAGTGTGAACTTCACGAGAAAAAGTTTCAATTCTTATGATCCCCCTCCACCTGATAGTCAGACATCATATGATTCATGTCAATATGATGTATCTAGACCATAAGACATATATTTAAGATTATTGTCATATTATTTTGAGGTTATCATTATAAATGTGAACAACAATAACATTTTGATACAACATGTAATCTAAGGACATTACCATGTAAATAGTGGATATAGAAATATCAACACTATTATGGTAAGAATACACACATGTATATATCAAACTGTATACATGTAATGGTAATCCAAAAGTACTATTCAATTTGGGTCTAGGTCACCCACTATTACAAAAACTGTGATCATAACTTAAAATTTTCTTACCCAATATGAAAAAAAATCAAAAACATGAGTTATGACATAAAACATTAGCATTTCAAAATTCATGAATCATAATATTAAGAATTCATCAAAATTCAATTATGAACTATAAGTTCATGTCATAAATGTGTGTGGAATCATCATAAGTGTAGAAACCATTTCATATGTCATGCTTAATGACCAATACCATTAGATCAGGAATCAACACCTATTTACTATAATGGATCAAGCATATTGACTTGTTTCCCATAACAGATCAAGCATATCAACTTGTTTCCCATAACAGATCAAGTATGTCAACTTTTTTCACTTAAAATCTCATGAGATATAATTCTTCACCCAATGCATTGAAGGGATATATAGTCCTCATCCATCAAATAATGAAATCACTATATATGTGTGCCACCAGATCATAAAACATCCATCATATCATAACCCATGAAAAGAAATGGGTTTCATAAACATTTCATATTTTCATCATAAACATAAATCATCCAAAAAATGAATAAGGATAATGTCCTTTGATAATATCCCCAACAAAGTATAGGTAAGATCAAATTATTTCATCTTAGATGGAAAAATATTTTGAAAGATCACTTAGAATAATTAGTGAGTAAAAAAACCTTTTTATTTTGAAATCATTTATTTTTAAAAAAAAAATCCATGAAATTATAAAGGAATACATTTTCTTTGAAAATAACCTTTTAAACTTGTAAAGTAAACTTCAAATAATTAAATCATCATGATTGTGGGAAAATCGATCAATTATTATAAATTAAAAAAACAATTCCTTTAGTTTTTTTGTTAGAAAATTCACAAAGCACCAAGTTTAGAAAATGACAAAAATATTCTTTTAAAGTTGTTTTGTAAAAATTAAAACATGAGTAAAAATGGATTAAAAAAATTTAAGGAGAATACTAAAAATCTTTTTAAAAACCTTTTTATAAAACATGGGCATGGAAGAGAAATATTCCCCAATGAAGACTTAAACATAAAAAATCCCAAATAATGATGAGATTGTGAAATAAAACCTTATCACTTCAGTAACTTTTGAATCGTAATCCCAATAAAATAAATAAATTCAAATGAAACTTTAAATGTAATGAATAAAAATATATTTTTGATATAATATATCAAAGGGTCAATATAAACAATACACAAAATAAATAAGTTTTGAATATGGTATATGTCTCATGGAAGGAAAAGTGATATGTGAATCCCTTAAAATGATAATAACATTGAATTGAGAATTAATCAATAAATAGATTATGTTTATCTAATGTAAATCCACATAAAACAAGTGAAAGTACAATATAAAATAATCAAAAGTCATTACACACATAATATAATAATGTCAAAGACAAAAAAGAAGTAATATAACCCAATGAAACAAATTGATTTGTGAAATTAATTACCACTTGGTAATTTTCAATAAAAATACCCTTGGATGAAATAATTCAAAATTGAAACTTAAAATACCATGAATTATGAAGGATTCATGATATTACATGTAAAGGGGGAAATAATATCACACCTCGACCACGGTTTCACTTTATTTTTATTCTTTTCTTGGTGCCCGGTACTTTGGTAGAGGTTCGGGTCAATTTCCTAATGAAAATTTTTGAGTTTTGGAGTTTTTGATTGGTTTTTTCCCTCTACGTGGTTTGAGCATAGTTTGGTCCAAAATGTACTAGGCTTAGTAGTAAAGGTGTGGCCTTATTCTGGAATTAGTGACAAGGTGCATGGCTTGCGAACGGTCAAAGCAAACCGTGCAGCAAGCGTGTAAAATGGCTCTGTCAAATGAAAGAGTTGAGTTTCATGGTTGGTGCATGGTCTGGAAGACCATGTGGCCAAACCATGTCATCTTCCCTGTGTTCAAAAAAATGAAAATAAAATAATAAAAAAAAAATTGTATTAATAATAATAATGATGATATTATTTTTGTAATGATGATGATGATGATTATTATTATTATTATTATTATTATTAAAAACCCTTTAGGGTCTCTCTCCCCTCCCCTTTTTTTCTCCCCCTCGCATAACCAAGCTCCCCTACCCCTCTCCCTCTCACACGACACCGCTCAGAGAGACTCCCCAACCACTTTCCACTCATTCTCTCCCTCCATAGTGGGTGTGGTCTACTCTAGGTAAGTCTTTCCTCCTCTTCACCACTTTAGTTTTCATCTTTCTCCATTCTTTCACTATGGTGTTAGGTCGTCTGAACCCTAAGGGTTTCTAATGGTCTGATTTTTGTGGGTTTTACATGCGGATAGGTTTTCATTGTTCTCACGGGATTCCTTGGACTCATTTGAGGCAAGATTAGGTATCATACATCAAAGTTATAAAGTTCTACTATTGGTTTTGGGTATGGTTTCGTCCTCTTTTTACCTTTGGTTGATTTTAAATTATGGGTTTTGTGATTTTGAGTTTATGGTTTTTTTCTTTAGTGTGTTAGACCTCATTGTGGTGGTTTTGGGTTGTCATTATCAAAACAAACTTGTAAAAATATTCATAGGTAAGAATAAATAGGTTTTAGTTCCCTCTTTTATATATATTCACCCATGGAAGGATGAATATATATAATGGGTCTAGGTGTGATTACATATATATATATATAAATTCATACATTTGTAAGTGTAAATGGGTATATGCATGTATAATCCTATGTGTAATGATCTCCTTGTACATATTTTCTATGAGAATATGTACATAGGGGCTAGGTTTCCTTTCATATAAGCAAAGGTGCATATGCGTCTGAGCGGTAAAGAGAAGACTAAAGTTGTCATCGTCAAAAGTAGCACACCTTGAGTTTGTGGTAGGTTACCTATGCCCAACACTTTAATTTAATTTCCATAATTTCTTGATTGTTTTAAAAATATGTTATATATTTATGTAGTATATATATGTTATGTGATATGTTTATAGTTGTTATAAATTGTTCTTCATTTGTTTTACATAATTTATCTAAACTTCCAACATGTGTTTTTCATGTTGAAATATGCTCTTGACCTTGTTTTAGAAAACATGATGTATTTCTAATGATCAATTGGTTCTAAATGAAAATTATTTAAAAGTGGTTTCTTTAATGGTTTTGAGTGTGTAATGGGTACTTAAAAATATTTTTTCATGTATATAATTGATATGAAAGTTGAATTGAATTAAAAATGGTTTGTGTGTGATTTTAAAAAGGGGAAATTTCAAATTTTTGTGAGTTTGTAAAATTAAATGGGTTTGGGTGTAAAATTGAGGTTAAGTGGAGAATTGCCTTTCTTAAATGGTTTTATTCAACTTAGGCATGGTTTTAAGTTTGTTTTTAAATGTATGGTGTCTTTGTTGTTTAATTGGTATTTTAAATGGATTTGGAACTTAAAAGAGTTGGGTGATTATGTTTTTTAAAGTGAAGATGTTCCATGTAAAGTAATGAGGCCCATTTGGAACTTTCATAATGGTTTTTGAAAGTGGGAAACCCCTCTTGAGGCATGACCCCTTGTTTTAGAAATATGATGAGTATATTAAATGTGTGATTTTTGATATGTTCCTAGTGATGAGATTTGTGAATTATTGTGTGACTTAAAATGGGTATGAAATCAAGGAGGGAGATTGGTGGTGAGAGGTTGGATGGGTTTCTGAGTAAAGAAAATGATACATTCATTTATGTTAGTTTGATAAAAAAACTCTCCACTATTTGAAATAGATCACATAAGAAACCTAGGTACCTAGGTGGGAAAACTAGAACTAGTACTCTAGTTGACTCGGCAGAAGCGAGGCCCAGATTCATCTATTAGGATTGACTCTACAACACTAACTAAACATTTGATATGATTGGAGACCACTAGACCTTGGTATGGGATCCCCTCTTGTAGCTCGTTCATGGTAATGCTGTTGGTATTGGCATATGATTTTGAGACCACTGGATCTTGGGATACATTCCCCTTTAGTGACTCATGCATGGGAATGTTGTTGGTAGTTTAGTTGGAGGATTTTGATCACCAAGGTATGATGTTTCTAGGGATCCACTTGTGATAGTTACCTATAATTATTTCCCATGGTGCTCACTTGTGACATAATACTTGTGATATGATTTCCATTTTAGTTTCTTCATGTTTGTTTCCTTATTTATGAAAACCGTGTTTTAGTCTAAATTGCATTCCTTACATTTTGAAATGTCTATGCATGCATGAAAACTATTTTGGAAATGTGATGGAAATAAAATGGTTTTTCTTGAAAATGGAAGTTCATGATTTGAATTGGAAAAGAACAGAAAACCTTATTTTTATATGGTTGTATTTTTCAAACTAGAATGAATTGGTTTTCTTTTTATAGGTAAGGCATAGGGAATGGTTTATTTATGAATTCATACTGAGTTTTAATACTCATGCCTATAGCTTTATTTTTTTCAACTTTTTTTTTCTACTTCCCATTCTAGTTATCACATGGAGTGAGTGCGATCCTATGATTGGAGGTGGCCCATGAGGTCACACGGATATGCATGTGCAGTTTTATTTTATTTATGCTGCTAATGATTATGTTTTTATTTCTTAGTTTATATTTTTTTATCTATATTTTTTTATGGTCCAAATCATTCCCAACTTCTTTATTTTGATTCCCAAAGCTAGTTGTCAACCCATGGGGATTGGGAACACCCTTAGGATTTTGTTATAAGCCAACTCGAGTAACCGGTTCAGGTTTGACCCAGGTTGGTTCATGACAAAATGGTATCATAGTAGGCCCTTGTTATTTGGGGTGTCAAGTAGCCTAGATATTGGGGATATCATGACTCAATAGGTAGGTACAGGAAGGACATCATGAACCCTTTCCCATCCTGAGCCTCGAGTTTCCAGGGGTAGTCTATGATTTGAGTCTTTTGTTTAGTCTATATGGATAGGGGATGGTAATAAGAGTGAGATAGTGTTACGCAATGATCTTTAATGGAGTAATGACCCATGTGTATCCCAATTGCATGGTTCTAGATACTTCCTAGGGTTGATGGTCACTTAGAGCATGTTCTGATAAGACATGTTTCTAGGATAGGCATAAACACTAGTTCCTTATTCTTGGAATTTTTTATGTGAATTATATTTGGGATTAGTTTTGGTTGGTGTGATTGGACTTTGAAAATGAATATTGTTTTTAGGAAAGGGTTTTTCAAAATTAAAAATTTTCTTTGGAGTGGAAAATGGTTTTTGAAATGGAAATGGTTTCTGGAAATGGTTTTCTTTTAACGGGATGTGTGGTTTCAAAGATAAAAATGGAGGCTGTTTTGGAAATTATTTTGGGATTTTGCAAATAATTTATAGAATTTCAAATTAAAGTTTCTAGGGAATTTGTAAATGTACTTATTTAATGATAATAGGTGACTTAAAATTGGTTTGGAATTTTGGATTTAGGTTAAATGACATGTTTTGGAAATGATAAATGTTTTGAATTGGCCCTTAGTGTTTCTATGAATAATCACATGTATGGATGTATGCATGTAAAAATTGTATAATTGGTGATGTGTGCGAATGGGTTCTTGAGCTAGCATAAGTATATATATATATGAGACTCTATGGAATACCAATGGTGGGTATTTAAGTTGTTTTATTTGCTGAAAATGGTTTTTAAGAAGGGGTTTAAATGTTTTGAAAGGTGAGTGAGTAGTTATTTAGTGTTCTCTTTTTGTGTTTGGAATTATCTTTCATAGGATCTTGGTTTTAACTTACTAAAAGTGTGTTCAGAGTGGTGATTTGATTTTGGGTTTTGGTTCATGATTGAATTGTGGAATTTTGGTTTATGATGCATTTTGATTTGGCTTCATGCTTCATGTTTTTGAGTATGCCCTAGAAAAGTCTTAGTAAGGAGTGTACAGTCAGACTCTAGGATGTCTTCCTACATTTTTAGGAAAAGGTTGGTTTTGGGAATCAGTGTTGGTAATCATTTAGTGGTTTGAACTTTTCAAAACTGACATGGTTAAGGTTTTTTAGAAAATTTTGAATAAGTGTTTCTCTAAGTATTCCCATTGACGATCCTACCCAAACTTTGAATTGAGTGGTAAATTCAGAACCTTTCCCGAATTTGGACCACACTTGAGTATTCTTGGTTTTTCTCCAACCTTCTTTAGATAAAAAATATAATAATTTCTCACTCATAGTGTCTTATAAAAATATGTTTCATTAAATGTGGTTTATTAGGTCATCAGAAGGGGTTATGTAGTCCACACTACTGAAAGAAGTTTTAGTTGAAGATCACTAGATTTTAACTATGGGGTAGAAAATGCTTCAATACATCAGGGCTCCAGTAATAGTAATTGGAGTGAATATTTTCATGCATTAAATAATCATAGGGGTGTGAAGGACCTTGGTCTATCTTTTGTCTCCAATGCTGGAATGGAAACGGTTTAAGCTTCTTTATTGTATTTTTCTTCATTTTTGAAGGTTCCTTTTTATTATAAAAGGTGTATAGGCATCATTTCCTTGTCATAGACTTTTTTTTCAAATATTCTCCTTGGTTGTAATAAGGCTTGGAGGTCTTGTTTTCTTATAGTTTTTGAGATTGTGCCTTATGGATGTGAACCCTTGAATGATAGTTTCTTTGTGGATTGCTTTTAGCTCTGGTTTGTGCTTGATTTTGAGATTCTTGCGTCTTGTGAAGATAATGAATCATGGTTCGGTTCAATACTTGGTTTTGATATTTTTTAAGAACCCCCTTGTGGTGGGGGTATGTCTGTGTGGGAATTTTTGGTCTGTGTTGTGGGTTCCTATTTTAGTTTTTGTTGGTAGTTTTAGAGTTGATGTGATAGGAGTTTTAAAATTGGTCATACTAGTTGGGTTATTGTGGTGGGGATAACCCTCCTCCTTTTTCTTAGGTTCCTCTTGTTTTTTTCTATATATATCTGGTTGAGTTTTACTTGTGGAGTTAAAATGTCACATCGAGGTTCATGGTTTTGTTTGGCCTCATGTAGATTCAGGTTCTAGTATTTTTCCCCGTTCAACTAGTGACTTTCTAGAGGAAGAAAGTTTTTGTGGTGGTGATAATTGTCACACCCTAATCATGGTTTATCTTTATTTTTATTATTTTCTTGGTTTTTTTTCCTTTTTTGAGGTTTGCGTTGAGTTACTAATTAAAATTTTTTATTTTTAGAGTTTTTGAGTGGTTTTGTCCCTATGCACAGTTTGAGCATGGTTTGGTCCAAACCATGTGAGGCCCATCAGTGATTGTGCGACCTTGTTTTGGTGTCGTGGAAAAGGCACACAGCTTGCATGTAACACCCGAGATTTTTATGAGAAATATTTTGTTTTTATGTTATATACATCATCAAAAGAATCTTTCACTACACACAACACTAGCTTGGCTTACTTTACACGCAATCGTGACCTTCCTCGATAGCTTGCGTTATATGCAATACCGAGTTTCACTAAACAAAGATATGCTATTAAAATATTATTAAAACTAGCCATTATGTATAGTAATACCCACTTTTTGAAATTTTATAAATTTTATCTTACAAAATGGACTTCATTTTTGGATTCGTAATATCGAAATTATCCTAGGGTGAGTTTTTGGTATTTTTCTAAAAACTTTCAATTTTTGATGAATAGTGAAAACACTAGGTTACTATTTAAAGAACCGACTTTTTATTTAAATAATTATTTATTTTATTTAAATTTATTTTAGGTCAAAATTGATACATAAAACCTATATAATTTCAAAGTAATTCATTGGAGTCATTTTATAATAATTTTAGATATATAAAAATTTTATTGAACTTTTCACAGTCTTTTACCCACCTCCTAGAAGAGTTTGAAAATTTACATAAAACTTAATTTTACTGCTTCTGTGAGTGGAATTTCAAAAATCCAAGAGACACGGTTAATATCAAGGAGTAAAATGTGGTCCAATAAGATAAAAATATTTTTTGGTGAATAGTAACTTTTTACTTTTATTTACCACGGTTAAAAGTAAATAGGGTAATTAAGGGTAAAATTGGTATTATTATTACCCTAACACATGTCCTAATTCTATTGTATAAGTTTAATTCGACCAAAAACAACCTTAGGAATAAATTATGACCATTTAGGTCCACTTGGATTAGATTAGGACACTTATTATTATTTTATTTAAAGAAGAGTTAAAATAGTTAAAATCAAAGTTTAATAACTAAAACATTTTTAATATAGGGTTATAAATAAGATAAATTCGACTATAAATATTCATTATAAATATAAAATTATTTCCTATATAATGGTATTTTATTTATAATTTTTAGACTTTAAATAATTTAATTTACTTATGACACAATGATGATGCAGTAATTACCTTATTAAGGAAATATTAACATAATTGATATTATAAATACCCAAATAAATGTAATTTGAGACTTTTTAAGAATTAAACTAATTTTATAGGTTAATATGACATATTATTATTGATTTAATTAACTTTTTTTCGAACTAATAATGCTGTTATGATTTTCAAAAAAATCAATTACCAAATAGTGTCAAAATTGACATAAAATAGTTTTTAAAACAAATATTATTTTATTAATTGTTTTTTTATTCCTAAAAATCTAAGGTTCTTCCAAATGACTTAGATAAGGATATATATATTAATAATGAACCACTTGGTGTTTTTTTGACTTGTTATAGTAAGTTTATTAACCATATAGTGTAAGAAAACAAAAAGACATGGTAAAAGTTAAATTATTTAACTTAGAGTTAAATCTAAACGATAAGGATAAAATAGTAACCTAAACTTGTCTAGAACCTATTGGTTTAGATTATTTCTACCCATACCCACCTTATTTTATAAATAAATCAATTTGGAGCTATTAAAAACCTAATATGACTTTATAATAAAATAATAGTTTAAGTTTTTTCTAAGGTGCCCCTCTCCTCACGTATAAAAGGGAACCTCCTCCCTCTCATCCTCACACCACTTTGAGACTTAAATCTCAGAAAACCCCTGACAATTTCTCTTCTACACTTCCCTAGAAACATCCTATAGGTCCTGGTCTTCTTCAAATACCATCTTTAGTGCCCTAAGAAGAGGTTAAGAAGAGGCGCTTCAAAGAAGAGGTAATGTTCGTTACCGATTGTTTCAAATTTATTTCTTCTTCTACTTCCTCTTCTTTAGTTGTTTCATTTTGAATTAATAACATCAGTATAACTCATATAATTATATGTTATTATAAATATGAAACAACCCTATTTCACCTTTTATCCATCCTATGGAAAATGAAATCACCGCGCGTGCGTACGTACAGAATACCGTCTCCACGCCGTGGTGTAATCTGTTTTCCACCACCACCTTACTTGGATGGGTATAATGGTGTAAATAATAACTATATATGATTATTTTAAAGTGATATTGATTCTGAAATAGTATACATACACTCCAATACAATTCCATGATCATGGGAACGATATCATCGCTCGTGCGTATGTACGGCCTACCGTCTCCACAATGTGATGTGACTCGTTCTACATGATCTTCATTGCATAATGATTATATAAATGAATTGAATGAATAAATATGATATATATTACACTAATACCATTATTTAAATGAGTTATCTATAACCTAAAAATAAGAATAAGAATTTATTCGACAGAACACGCATAAGAACAAAAAGCAATAAACACCAGAATAACAAGTAGCAAAGAAAGATTGCTAATAAGAAGCTAAGAATATGACCATATATGATATAATAACAATGAGTACGATTATGGAATAAGTCAATAACATTATTTAAATCATTATAAAGGAGTTTCGGACATGTATGAAGCAAATCGGACCAAAGGTAGGGGAAAATCTCACAATCTCATTTTTATCTGAGATTGTTTATACTTCAGAATTTACTGGGGAATATTTATCATACACATCCATGTTTCCTCAATATGTAATATTATTTCTATCCTACTAAAATTGTTTAAATCCAATTTTACCCATTGGTGAGTTTTTAGTAAAATATATGAAAGGAACCTTTTTTCGTTTTAGTACGAGGTACTTTTGGACTTTTCCAAACAAAGTACGAGAAGAATGTTTTTTTTTACTTATATGCCATAAATGGATTTTTATGATTTCATAGAACATTATTTCCATGAACATTCCTTTACAAGTTTTCAATTTTATTTTAAATCAACTTCTTTTAGTTTAAAATTGTATGACATGTTAAGAAAGGAAAAATGTTTTTAAAGTAGAAAGGATATTTTCCTCAAGAATGAAGTTCAAGTGTTTTATCAAAATTATTTTCCATCTAAGATAATATAGGGTTCTATTTCTATCCCTATTTTTACATTTATTTGATTATGTTATGATTTAATTATTTTTATGAGGTTCTTTTATCTTATATGGATTATGTTATGATGGCATGATGATTAAGATTCCCATTTTTATTACATGGGTTATGCTATGATGTATGATTAATGATTTTGTGGCACACATAAGAATGGATTAATTATGAGATGGTTGGGACCTATATCTCCCTCCAATTCATTGGGTAAAGATTTATATCTCATGAGATAGACATGGATGGAATGGCAGGTTAATCCGGTTTAGTGATACAGGACTGAAACGAGGAGTGAACTTGGTTCAGAAATGGACTTTGTCTACTAAGATGGTCTTGGAAATGAGTCTTGACTATTAAGAAATGATTCTCTATGATTATGTGTGTATGCAAAAAAGTTTTAAGTTATGATTAATGGGATTACATTTCACTACTATGATTTATCCCATGTTATGAAATTATGATCTCTTTTGCAGGTTAAGATTTACAAAATGTTATGTTCTTATGAATATGATGTGATTGATATTTCTTTTTTTTACGCTTACTGAGCATTTGAGCTCACCATTTTGTATGTTTTCTTTTCCCCAGGTCAGGAAGAAGGGTATTAAGTAAGATATGCCAAAAGGGATTCTAGATATGATAAAATAAAATGGAGACAGTGTAGATGATTTATGAACCAGTTGTTTATGTTTCCCAGTTTCTAAATACACTATACATATACGATCCTTTCATGGTTTTGTTATATGTTGTAATAAGTGTGCTTCAATTTTGAAGTATTAACAATGTATGTAAAGTATGGGTCGTTATAGTTGGTATCAGAGGAAAGGTATAGTCAACCTTTGGAAACTAGGATGTGAAAGCCTTAGTAAGAACCCTAAGGATATATCTAATCATAGAACAATCTTAGTGTTTTAGAAATGGCCATGAAAAACCTATTATAAGACCTTAAGTGTGAAATTTTATTCTTGATTATGAGGTTTTCCTATTATAATTAGTGTTGATCACACTATTATTCTTGGTTTTAGTCAATGGCTAGAACCCGAAGAAACCGTGTTAATGCGAAATGCAACGGGAAATGCACTGATTGTCCCACTAAGCAACCAAACGTTATGGGATTTGGAATGAAAAAATGTTGTAGCTATGCTCACACAACTTTCTCAAGCTATAAATCATGCAGGACTTCCAAAAGAGCAAAGGAAAGAGCAACATTCTGTTGAATCCTTCATGAGGCAGTGTCCACCTTCATTCAGTGGGTCTACTGATCTATTAGTGGCTGAACAATGGATCAATACCACTGAAAAGATATTTTTAGTTCTTCAATTTTCTGAACATGATAAAGTCATCTTAGCAGTATATCGTTTGGAAGGTGAAGCTGATCAATGGTTGAATCTTATCAAGAATACGAGGCCAAGAGATGAAATTGAGTCCATGGAATGGGACAAGTTAAAGAACTTATTTTTCAATAAGTACTTCCCTCGTATTCTTTGAACAAAGATGGAGAAGGAGTTTCTTGAACTGAAGAAAAAGGATGATGAATCTGTTGGTACCTACGAAGAAAATTTTACAAGACTTGCAAGGTATGATTCTGGGATTATTATCCAACCTGAGAGTAAGATCGATCGATTCTTTAGTGGCTTAAAACCAAGTCTTCGAAGGTCGTTATCCATAAGGTACTTCAATAGCTACGAGGAAATAGTTCTATGTGCTCTCAAGGTTGAGATGGATATTGGAGTAACCCATCAGTCATATGAGTTTGATAAGAAGAGGAAAATGGAATTCAAAGGGAAATCTAAAGACCACACTGAAAAGAAGATGAGTTTTCACTTATGCTCAAAGTGTAGAAAGAAACATGGAGGGAGTTGTATTAAAGGGACAAGTAAATGTTTCAAATGTATAAAAGAAGGTCATTGGGCATTTGAATGCCACAATGATTGGAAGAATATGTCTAGTGATGTGAACAAAGAAAATGCTACACAGAGTGCACCTCCTACACTTCATTGTTACAAGTGCAAGGAAATGGGGAATTATTCTAATCAATTCCCTAATCCAAGATCGACGTCAACAAACTCTTAAGGATAAAGACAAAGGAAAGTCACATGCAATTTCTATCAGTGATGTGGAGTATGATTACGAAGTGGTGAAAGGTACACTTACCATCCACTCTAAAGTATAAAATGTTTTATTTGATTTTGGATCCACCCACTCTTTTATTTCCAAAGATTTTTCTAAGGGTGTCTCCATATTACCTCAGTAGTTAGATATTGAGTTAGTTGTGACAACCCCTAATGGCACAACAGTCGCATCAAAAGTTTACAATTCTTCTCCGATTGAAGTTTGTGGGAAAGTGCTTCATGTGAATCTTGTGATCCTTCCTATAGTGTAATTTGATGTGATTCTTGGCATGGATTGGATTCCTTTATATGGAGCTCATATCAATTACCAAATAAGGGAAGTCACATTTCATATTCCAGATTAATCTATGATCGTCTATCTATGCAAGGATGAACATAACCTTCTAGTGGAAATTTTATCCATCCTATGGGTCTTGATTCCACTAAATGAAGGTTATTTATCTCAAATGGTTGGATATAAACTCACGATTAAGAATATTCCCATTGTATGGGAATTTGATGATGTCTTTCCAGAGGAATTTCCTGGTCTTCAACCAAATCGTGAAGTTGAGTTTTCAATAGAACTCATACCAGGTGCTTTACCTATTTCAAATACACCTTATAGAATGGCCCCAATTGAGTTGCAGGAATTGAAGAAGAAACTCCAAGATAATCTTGATAAGGGATTCATATGCCCTAGTGCATCACCTTGGGGAGCACCTGTTCTGTTTTTTAAGAAGAAATATGGATCAATGAGACTCTGCATTGATTATCAAGAACTTAACAAGATCACTATCAAGAACAAATATCATCTCCCACACATTGATGAATTATTTGACCAACTATGTGGAGCTCAATACTTTTCCAAGATTGATCTTCATTCAGGGTATCATCAATTAAGGGTCAAAAGGGAGGATATACCAAATATGGCTTTCCATACAAGGTATGGACATTATGAATTTATAGTGATTCTATTTGGTCTTACTAATGCCCCTACTATCTTCATGAATCTAATGAATAGGGTCTTTAGAGACTATCTTGATCAGTTTGTGGTAGTCTTTATAGATGATATTCTTGTCTATTCAAAGAGTAAGGAAGAACATGAAGATCACATGAGAATTGTATTAAAGAACCTAAGAAAGGAGAAGCTTTATGCCAAATTTACCAAGTGTGAATTTTGGATTCAAAAAGTTTCATTTTTGGGTCACATAATCTCAAAAGAGGGGATATCTATGGATCCAGCAAAAACAGAGGTTATCGAAAGATGGTCGAGACCAATGACAGTAATTGAGATCCAAATTTTTCTTGGTCTGGATGGATATTATTGACATTTTGTGAAAGATTTTTCAAGGTTATATAATCCACTCTCCAGGTTGACTCGAAAAGTAGTTAAGTTTGTTTGGACGGAGGAGTGTGAAGAGAATTTCAAGGAGTTAAAAAGAATGTTATCCAGTGCACCTGTGCTCACACTACCTTGTAGTAGAGAAAGGATTGTGATTTATAGTGATGCAAACAAGAAGGGACTGGGGTGTGTTCTCATGCAAAATGATATGGTGATATCTTATGCCTCATGACAGTTGAAAATCCATGAGAAAAATTACCCAACTCATGATTTGGAGTTAGCTGCGGTAATCTTTGCATTAAAGATTTGGGGGAATTATCTTTATGGAGAAAGGTGTGATATTTATACTGATCAAGAAAATTTAAATTATATTTTCACACAAAAGGAGATGAATATGCACCAAAGAAGATGGTTGGATCTGATTAAGGATTATGACTGCTCAATTCATTACCACACTGGGAAAGCAAACAAGGTGGCAGATGTATTAAGTTGACAAGACCATGCCAGCTTATCCATGATGAGGATCACAAAAGATCCAATATTTATGGATTTATAAAGGATGGATCTTGGAATTATAATGGAAAGGGGAAAATATTATCTTTCTCAAATGAATGTTCATCCATCTATACATGTGAAGATTAAAGATGCACAAAAAGAATATGTAGAGTTACAAAAGAAGGTGAGAAATGTTCCTGAATACAAACTTGATTGTGATGGGATAATAAGGTTCAGGAATTGGGTTTGTGTTCCTCCCATCCCAGAATTAAATAAGGAGATGCTGGATGAGGCTCATAGTTCTTCATTCTCTATTCATCATAGAAGCATGAAGATGTATAGGGACCTGAAAGAGTACTTCTGGTGGGATGGAATGAAAATAGATGTTGTTGAATATGTCTCTCGATGCTTAGTTTGTCAGCAAGTTAAAGCTGAGAGACATAAATCTAAGGGGATGTTACAACCATTACCCATACCTGAATGGAAATGGGAAAACATCACTATGGACTTTGTCACCGGACTTCCTAAAACATCCAAAGTAAATAATGCTATCTGGTTCATAGTTGATCATCTTATGAATTCGGCACACTTCATTGCTATTAGAGAAGATTTCTCTCTAGAACAGATTTCCAGGATATATGTAAAGGAAGTGGTAAGATTGCATGGAGTACCACTTTCCATTATATCTGATCGGGATCCGAGGTTTACCTCAAAGTTTTGGTGAAGTCTTTAGCATACTCTGGATACAGAGTTGAGTTTCAGTACTGCTTATCATCCTCAGACAGATTGTCCATCTGATAGAACAATTAAAACTCTAGAAGATATGTTAAGATCTTGCTCTATGGATTTAAAAGGTGGTTGGTATCAACACCAACCTTTGGTGTAATTTTCTTATAATAATATATTTCACTCCAGTATTCAGATGGATCCTTATGAAGCTCTCTATGGAAATAAATGCAGTACTCCAACTTCCTGGGATGAAGTTGGGGAAAGAAAGCTATTAGGACCTTATTTTGTTGATGAGATGGCAGAAAAGGTCTGATCTATTCAAAAACACATAAGAGAAGCTCAGAGTCGACAAAAAAGTTATGCTGATAACCTAAGAAAAGACCGAGAGTTTGAAGTGGGTGATAAAGTGTTCTTACGAATATCTCCTTGGAAGAGAGTAATGAGATTTGGAAAGAAGGGAAAGCTGAGCCCTAGGTATATCGGTCCTTTCAAAATACTGGATCATGTTGGGAAGGTATCTTACCGATTGGCGCTTCCACCGAATCTCTCTCAAGTTCACGATGTGTTCCATGTATCTCTCCTGAGAAAGTACAGACCCGATCCTTCACATGTACTCAGCTCAGAAGTTGTACCGCTGGAGCAAGATCTTTCTTATGAAGAACAGCTGATAGAGATTCTGGATCGTAAAGAAAAAGTCCTACGGAACAAGACCACTCGCTTGGTGAAAGTTTTATGGAGGAACCACCAATTAGAAGAAGCTACATAGGAGCTTAAGGGTATGATGAGGGAGACGTATCCTTATCTGTTTGTTATAAAGTGATGAATTTTGAGGGCAAAATTCATTTTAAGGGGGGTAGAATGTAACACCTGTGATTTTTAAGAGAAATATTTTGTTTTTATGTTATATACATCATCAAAGGAATCTTTCACTACACACAACACTAGCTTGGCTTTCTTTACATGCAATTGTAACCTTCCTCGATAGCTTGTGTTGTACGCAAAACCGAGTTTCACTAAACAACGATATGCTATTAAAATATTATTAAAACTAGCCGTTATGAATAGTAATACCAACTTTTTGAAATTTTATAAATTTTATCTTTCAAAATGGACTTCATTTTTGGATTTGGAATATCAAAATTAGCCTAGGGTGAATTTTTTGTATTTTTCTAAAAACTTTCAATTTTTGATGAATAGTGAAAACACTGGGTTACTATTTAAAAACCGACTTTTTATTTAAATAATTATATATTTTATTTAAATTTATTTCAGGTCAAAATTGATACATAATACCCATATAAGTTCAAATTAATTCATTGGAGTCATTTTATAATAATTTTAGATATATAAAAATTTTATTGAACTTTTCACCGTCTTTTACCCACCTCCTAAGAGAGTTTGAAAATTTACATAAAACTTAATTTTACCGCTTCTGTGAGTGGAATTTTTAAAATCTGAGAGACACAGTTAATATCAAGGAGTAAAATGTGGTTCAATAAGATAAAAATAATTTTTGGTGAATAGTAACTTTTACTTTTATTTACCACGGTTAAAAGTAAATATGGTAATTAAGAGTAAAAATGGTATTATTATTACCCTAAAACATGTCCTAATTCTATTGGATAAGTTTAATTCGACCAAAAACAACCTTAGGAATAAACTATGACCATTTAGGTCCGCTTGGATTAGATTAGGACACTTATTATTATTTTATTTAAAGAAGAGTTAAAATAGTTAAAATCAAAGTTTAATAACTAAAACATTTTCAATATAGGGTTATAAATAAGATAAATTCGACTATAAATATTCATTATAAATATAAAAAGATTTCCTACATAATGGTATTTTATTTATAATTTTTAGACTTTAAATAATTTAATTTATTTATGACTCAATGATGATTTAGTAATTACCTTATTAAGAAAATACTAACATAATTGATATTATAAATACCCAAATAAGTGTAATTTGAGACTTTTTAAGAATTAAACTAATTTTATAGGTTAATATGACATATTATTATTGATTTAATTAACTTTTTTTCGAACTAATAATGTTGTTATGATTTTCACAAAAATCAATTACCAAATAGTGTCAAAATTGACATAAAATAGTTTTTAAAAAAAATATTATATTATTAATTGTTATTTTATTCCTAAAAATCTAAGGTTTGGCAAAATGACTTAGATAATGATATATATATTAATAATGAACCACTTGGGGTTCTTTTTACTTGTTATAGTAAGTTTATTAACCATATAGTTTAAGAAAACAAAAAGACACGGTAAAAGTTAAATTATTTAACTTAGAGTTAAATCTAAATGATAAGGATAAAATAGTAACCTAAACTTGTATAAAACATATTGGTTTAGATTATTTATACCCATACTCACCTTAGCTTAAAAATAAATCAATTTAGAGCTATTAAAACCAGAATAGGACTTTATAATAAAATAATATTTTAAGTTTTTCCTAAGGTGCCCTTCTCCTCCCTTATAAAAGGGCACCTCCTCCCTCTCCTCCTCAAACCACTTTGAGCCTTCAAGATCGGCCAACCTCTGAAAATTTTTCTTCTCCACTTCCATAGAAACATACTATAGGTCCTGGTCTTCTTCAAAGACCATCTTTAGTGCCCTAAGAGGAGGTTAAGAAGAGGTGCTTCAAAGAAGAGGTAATGTCCGTTACCGATTGTTTCAAATTTATTTCTTCTTCTACTTCCTCTTATTTAGTTGTTTAATTTTGAAGTAATAACATCAGTATAACTCATATACTTATATGTTATTATAAATATAAAACAACCCTATTTCACCTTCTATCCATCCTACGGAAAATGAAATCACCGCGTGTGCGTACGTACGGAATACCGTATCTACGCCGTGGTGTAATCTATTTTCCACCACCACCTTACTTGGATGGGTATAATGGTGTAAATAATAACTATATATAATTATTTTAAAGTGATATTGATTCTGAAATAGTATACATACACTCCAATACAATTCCACGATCATGGGAATGATATCATCGCTCGTGCGTACGTACGGCCTACCGTCTCCAATATGTGATGCGACTCGTTCTACATGATCTTCATTGAATAATGATTATATAAATGAATTGAATCAATAAATATGATATATATTACACTAATACCATTATTTAAATGAGGTATCTATAACCTAAAAATAAGAATAATAATTAATTCGACAGAACACGCAAAAGAGCAAAAAGCAATAAACACCCGAATAACAAGTAGCAATGAAATATTACTAATAAGAAGCTAATAATATGACCATATATGATATAATAACAATGATTAAGATTCTTTAATAAGTCAATAACTTTATTTAAATCATTATACAGGAGTTTCGGACACGTATGAAGCAAATCGGACCTAAGTTAAGGGAAAATATCGCAATCTCATTTTTATCCGAGAGTGTTTATACTTCAGAATTTACTGGGGAATATTTATCATCCACATACATGTTTCCTCAATATGTAATATTATTTATATCCTCCTAAAATTTTTTAAATCCAATTTTACCCATTGGAGAGTTTTTAGTAAAAGATATGAAAGAAATATTTTTTCGTTTTTAGTCTGAGGAACTTTTTGACTTTTCTGGACAAAGTACGAGAAGAATGTTTTTTTAAATTATACGGCATGAATGGATTTTTATGATTTCATAGAACATTATTTCCATGAAGCTTCCATTACAAGTTTTCAAGTTTATTTTTAATCAACTTCTTTTAGTTTAAAATTTTATGAAATGTTAACAAATGAAAAATGTTTTTGAAGTAGAAAAGATATTTTCCTCAAGAATGAAGTTCGAGTGTTTTATCAAAATTATTTTCCATATAAGATAATATAGGGTTCTGTTTCTATACCTATTTTTACATTTATTAGATTATGTTATGATGGAATTATTTTTATGAGGTTCTTTTATCTTATATGGATTATGTTATGATGGCATGTGTTTAAGATTCCCATTTTTATTACATGGGTTATGCTATGATGTATGATTAATGATTTTGTGGCACACATAAGAATGGATTCATTATGAGATGGGTGGTACCTATATCTCCCTCCAATGAATTTGGTAAAGATTTATATCTCATGATATAGACATGGCTATAATGGAAGGTTAATCCGGTTTAGTGATACAGGACTGAAACGAGGAGTGAACTCGGTTCAAAAATGGACTTTGTCCACTAAGATAGTCTTGGAAATGAGTCTTGACTACTAAGAAATGATTCTCTATGATTATGTGTGTATGCCAAAAAGTTTCAAGTTGTGATTATTGGGATTACATTTCACTTCTATGATTTATCCCATGTTATGAAATTATGATCTCTTTTGCAGGTTAAGATTTCCAAAATGTTATGTTCTTATGAATATGATGTGATTGATATTTCTTTTTTTACCCTCACTGAGCATTTGAGCTCACCCTTTTGTATGTTTTCTTTTCCCCAGGTTAGGAATAAGGGTATTAAGTAAGATGTGCCAAAAGGGACTCTAGATATGATAAAATAAAAGGGAGACAGTGTAGATGATTTATGAACCAGTTGTTTATGTTTCCCAGTTTCTAAATACACTATACCTATACGGTCCTTTCATGGTTTTGTTATATTTTTTAATAAGTGTGCTTCAATTTTGAAGTATTAAAAATTTATGTAAAGTATGGGTCGTTATATTTCACACGGTCAAATAAAACCATGCATCAAGCATGTGAAATGGTTTTATCAAATGGTAGAGCTGAGTCGCATGGTTAGTGCATGGTCTGGAAGACCGTGTGGTCAAACCATGTGTCATGACCTGTGTTCAAAAAAAATTAAATGAAAATAAAATAAGAAAAATAAATTAAATTAAATGTTTTAATAATGATGGTGATATTATTATTATTATTATATTATAATTTATATTAAAAACCCCCAAGGGTCTCTCTCCCCACCCCTTCTTTTTCTCCTACTCACGTAACTAGGATCCCCCCTCCCTCTCACGTGATGCTACCCGAAGGGGTTCCCCAACTGCTCTCTACTCCTCCTTTACCTCTGTTGTGGGTGCAGTCTACTCTAAGTAAGAATTTCCTTCTCTATATCACTTTATTTTCCCTCTTTCTCTCTTCCCTCATTGCAGTGTGAGGTCGATTAAATCCTAAGGGTTTCTAATGTTCTTATTTTTGTGGGTTTTTCACGCGGCTAGGGTTTCATTATTCTCACAGGTTTCCTTGAACTCATTTAATCTGATATTATGTCTCACGCATCAAAGGAAATTAGTTATTCTATTGGTTTTGGGTAAGGGTTCTTCTACTTTTTACCTTTGGTTGATTTTAAATTAGGTGTTTGGTGATTTTGAGTTTTCTATATTTTTATTTAGTGAGTTGGACCTCACTATAGTGGTTTTGGGTTTTCATTTTCAAAAGAGACTTGTATGCATATGCACAGGTAAGCATAGATATGTGTAAATTCCCCATTTTATATATATTCACCCATGGAATGATGAATATATATAATGGGGCTAGGAGTGCTTAAATATATTTATGAAAGTGCATAGGCGTTTAAGTTTAAAGTGTTATGTGCATGTATAAGCCTATGTGTAAGGATCCCCTTGTTCATATTTGTCCATGTGAATATGTACATAAGGGATAAGTGTCATTTAATATAATATAAGGTCCATATGCATCTGACAGGGGAAGATAAGACTCAAGTTTCCATCATCAAAAGTAGTGAACCTTGAGTTTGAGGTTGTCTCCCTATTCCCAACCCTTTAATTTTACTTCCATAATTTCTTGATTATTTTAAAAATATTTTATATATTTATGTAGTATGTATATGTTATGCGATCTAGTTTTGGTTGTTATAAATGGTTCTTCATTTGTTTTATATAATTTATCTAAGCTTCCAATGTGGGTTTTTCATGTTGAAATATGCTCTCAACCTTGTTTTGGAAAATTTAATGTATTTTTAATTCTCAATTGGTTCTAAATGGTAATTATTTAAAATTGGTTTACTAAATGGTTTTGAGAGTGTAATGGGTACTTCCAAATATTTTTTGTATGTGTAAAATAGATGTGAAAGTTGACTTGAATTAAAACAGGTTCTTGTGTGATTTTAAAAGGGGGAAATTTCATGTTTTCATAAGTTTAGAAAATTTCATGGTTTTTTGTGTAAAATTGAGGTTAAGTTGTTAATTTTATTTATTAAATGGGTTGCTTCAAATTAGGCATGGTTTAAAGTTTTTTTTAAAATGCATGGTGACTTTATTATTTAATTGGGATTTTAGATGGTTTTGGAACTTATAAGTGTTGGGTGATTATGTTTTCTAAATTGAAGATGTTCCTTATAAAGTAATGAGGCCCATTTGGAACTTTGATAATGGTTTGTGAAAGTGGGAATACTCTCTCAAGGAATTCCCCCTTATTTTAGAAATATGATTTGTATGTTAAATGTATAATTTGTGATATGTGCCTAGTGAAGAGTCTTGTACACTTTTGTGTGACTTAAAATGGGGATGCAGTCAAGGAAGAAGATCGATGGTGAGAGGTTGGATGGGTTTTTTAGTAAATAAAATGATATGTTCTTATATATTAGTTTGATAAAAACTCAACACCATTTGAAATAGAGCACATAGGAAACCTGGGTGCCTAGGTGGGCAAACTAAAACTCATACGCTAGTTGACTCAAGAGTGGAAAGGCTTGGATTCATCTAGCAGGATTTATGCTATAACACTAACTAAACATGTGATATTATTGGAGACAACTAGACCTTGGAATGGGATCCCCTCTAGTGGATCATGCACAAGAACTTTGTTGGTATTGGATTACTATTTGGAGACCACTGGACCTTGGTATGAATTCCCATCTAGTGGATTGTGCATGGGAATGTTATTGGTATTTTAGTTGGAATATTTTGATCATCGATGTATGAGGTTTCTAGGGTGTCACTAGTGTTAGTTACCTATAGGTATTTCCCATGGTGCTCGTTTGTGACATGATACTTGTAATGTGATTTTCATTTTATTTTCTTCAGGTTTGTTTCCTCCTTTATGAAAACTATGTCTTAGTCTCAATTTTTTCCTTCCTTTTTGAAATTTCTATGCATGCTTGGAAACTATTTTTGAAATGTGATCGAAATAAAATGGTGTTTCTTAAAAATGGAAGCTCATGATTTGAATTTGAGAAGAAAAGAAAAACTTATTTTTATATGGTTGAATTTTTTAAACTAGAATTACTTGGTTTTATTTTTATAGTTAAGTCATGGGGAATAGTATATTTAGGTATACCCACTAAGTTTTAATACTCATGTCTATAGCTTTATTTTTTTAGCTTTTGGTGTTGCTTCCCATTCTAGTTCACTCATAGAACGAGTGTGATCTTACGGTTGGAGGTGACCCGTGAGGTCACATGGAGGTAGGTGTGTAGTTTTATTTTATTTCTTTTTCTATTTTTTATGTTTTTATTATTTAGTTTATATTTTTTTATATATATTTATTTTATGGTCCAAATCATTCTCTGCTTCTTTATTTTGATACCCGACACTAGTTGTCAGCCCGTGGGGATAGGGAATGCCCTTCGGGCCTATTGAGAGATGGATTGGGTAACTGGTTAAGGTTTTACCCGGGTTGGTTCATGAAAAATACATACACCATATAAAATAAATTAGGTACATAACATTAAAATATGCCTTAATGAAAATAAATTAAGACAAAATCCATTACCTCAGGTCTGAATTCCTTAGTATGTGTTTGAACCTCCAATATAATAAATATATTATTATTATAAAGTATAAATATATTTATAATACTACAGTTTCTAAATTAGGATTGTTACAACACATGAATAGGAAGTGTAAGAAGAAATATACTTGAAAGAGTCGGTAAAGACGATTACCTATTCTTCGAAAAATCTTCATTTCTTAACACCTTAAGACCTCTAGGGTTGGTATTATATCCAAAATAAGGCCTCTAAAACATGAAGAGATATATTTGTAATGTATTTTGGTAGATATTGTTTGAAAAAAATGGGTTTTATAGTGTTAAGTATTGAGAAGAAGAGGTACCCTTTTATAAGATAGGGGAGGCACACTCTTGGAATTTCTCAAAATATTAAATTAATATAATTTAATTTTTAATTAAAAATGAATCAAAATTTATTTATTTCATATATAATATGATTATTGGTATAAATATCCTTATTAAATAAAAATTAGATAGGTTTTTACTATATTTATACCCTTATATTTTGGTTTTAACCCCTATTTAACCTCTTTAACTCTTACCATGGAAACATGGATTTTTGCTCTTTGAGGGTTAATATAGTTACTATAAAATGAAACATGGCCCATAAATGAACCATGTATGATATTTTCAACATTATACTAATAAATTGGATGAATATTATATTTCTATGAATTTTATAACATTTAATTAAATATTATGTATTTTTTAAAAATCCATTATGTCAATTTTTAAAACTATTCATTACTTTGACTTAAATAATATAAAATTAACACTTAAAATTTAAAAAAATATTATATATATAACATGTAAATTTCATATATAAATTCTTGGATTACATTAATTATCTCAAATTACATTTATTTTAATATTTTTAATATCATTTATTTGATTTTTCCAATAATTAAATAATTACTACTTCAGCGTTGTGTAAGCATTTATGATAATTATTTCTTTACTAAAAATTAAAAACAAATTAACATTATGAAGATAAATCTTTTGAATTTTAAAATACTATTTATATTCAAACATTTCCTCAGGATAACCTCATGTTAAAAATGTTATAGTTATAAAAAAACATGAGTGTAACATGTTTAACTATTCTTGGAATAAAATATTATAATGGTCATAATCACTTAAAAATGGGAAAAAATTACATAAAGTCAAACATTTAATGATTATGGATGAAAATTACACATCAAATAAAATTGGTTCAAGTGTTAGAGTTATTTTTATAGTCCTTATTATATTATTTTTACCCTTAATTACTTGATTTACCCTTTATCATGGTAACAAAAATTATTAAGGTTACTATTCAAATTGAACAAAAATAAAAGAGGTCTATTTATTAAATTTGGACCTCATAATTCCAAATAATTAATCCATTTTTCAAAATTAAAAAAACAAAATTTTTAGAATTTAATTTAAAATTAAATTGAAAAAATGATTTTTTAGAAAAATGACCTTTTTAAGTATAAAATTTTTTTATACTAAATTAAAGTATATAATTTATTTAAAAGGAAAAAATTAGATTATTTATAATCAAAATGAATAAATAAAATTTTAAAAATAATTCAAAATATAATTTTACTTTGTAAATGCTTTAAAAGAAATTATAGTTTTCAATAAAAAATCAATATTTTTCACTATTCATTAAATATTCAAACATTTTAGAAAATTTTAAAAAATACTAATATAATTTTTAAATAATGAATAAAAAAATGAATTTCATTTTTTCAAATAAAATTTCTAAAAATTTCATAAATTAATTATAATATTCACTCATAAAAATAAGAAAACTCATTTTTGAAGAAAACATATTTTTGAAGAATAAAATGACTTTACTAAAAATTATATGATTATTTTCTAATAATTTACCAATAAATTTATATGGATTATTACCTATATATTTATTTCATAAATAATTTATTCATATTCATACCCACTAAATTAATATAGATGTTATAACAATCACATTTAAATAATAATATTTTATTGTTCGTTTAAGCTTGGTGTTGCATATATTTTATGCTATCGAACATGTTATTTCCTTTTAAAATATTGGGATATTACATTCTCAACCACTTTAATAAATCTCACCCTCTCAATTTAAACCCATTCTTGGTATCCAGGGGGTTGACTATTCAAAATACCATTGTTGAAAATCTACATCGTAAAAGGGTCAATAAAACTTCCACTTAATAAGAGAGAATAGGAAAGTATGAAGATCATCTGGAATAACATATACTAGGTTTTTAAGTAGGATAACATAAGTTGGAAGTTAAAATATGAATATAGAAGTGAAAACTAACTCCCAAGAAGTGATAGAGAGTGATAGAGTACATGGTTATGATAAATTTAACCATCACAAAGCTGTAAATCTGTGATGAGTTAAAAGGCTTTTGATTTCTTGATAAGCAATGTAAATGGATAATGTTTTTTTTTTCAAGATACTTTTCCTAGAGTTGGGTAATTAATTTAATACCTAGTATAATAACATGAGGAAATATACTTACTTGACAAGTAAAATTTCATCCTTAATTTCTACCACAAACTCATCTTTTTCTCCAAATGATGGGTATGAATTTTTCAAGCCTTAAGCACGTGAATAAACTTCTATGGGTCACAAAATTCGAAAAATAAAAACAATATATTTCTCTTGTAGTTATAAATTAACCAAAACCAAAATGGATAATATATTTTTCCAAAATAACTAAACCTTCGTAGTAAGAAAAACTACTTTAATATCCAAAACTCAATAGTAATACCAAATTTCAACTTAGAACATTTTATAAATAACTATCCTTAAAAGTCATTGAAATATTCCTAACTATGATTGAATTCCAAAAATCAGAATTATTTGATCACATATTCTTACAAGATAAATTTAATATTTATCTCCAACTAACATCAATCATTCTTAAAATTACCATAATAAAAACTATATATGCTCTAATCATATAATCTCCAATATAGGATTATCATTTCCATAAATGAACTGAATCACCTTTAAACCGCACTAAAATCATATATACTTCCAAAATATAGTCCTTAATTTATTCCTCAAATAAAATATTATAGTTTTTTGTTTACCTTAATCTTATAATACTCCCCAAAATTATAAGAATCTTATTATGAAATAACATTAATCACTTAATCACCAAATCAATTTTCACACTCATGGTTATATATATGATAAAACATAAATACCCAAAATCAACTTAATATTTATTTTCCTCAAATAATTTAAGTATAAAAATAACTTTCATACTAACCAGGACTTCACATAGGTTAATGGTAGGCAATTCACCCTTGTCTCTCATTAGTTGTGGGTTAAAACCTCATAGCCTCACTGGATGTGATAGATTGTCACTCATCCTGTGGGTTATACTATTTTTAAAACTATATGGATATAATCCTTATAAAATTAAAAAAACATGATAAACATCCTCAAAAAACACCTTAATATATTCAACATTAAAGAAATGTTTTAACCTCAAAGTTTATCTCATACCTTTCTTTTTTATCCCAAAATATAATAACCCATAATTACCTCAAAAACAAAATCTCCAAATATATCATTATTCACCTTAAAATTTCATAACTTAAATCCTTAAAAGGGGTTTCTAATACATTGAACTTATGATAAAAATTAACATTATAAAATCATGATGATATCTATAAATATTAAGATATCATCACATGAAAACATCCTAATTTAAAAAGTTATCTAAACTCTACTCTGATACCAACTATAATAGCCCTGAATCCACACTCCTGAATCTGATGCTAAATACATAAGATTTATATTTATAGATTTGATACTGATAAATTTGAACCATTTTTTTCTCACCCAAAACTTACAACATCAAAAAGTAAATAATGTATCACTTACATACCCAATGCAATTTTAGTTTTGGAGTTTAATAGAATTAGGAAAAACTCATAAAAACTCAGATTCTTGAACAACTGTTTCATAATGATCAACACCATCTCCCATTATACCCTGATTTTCATTTTCCATATTAGTTCTTCAACATCTCCTATAAAATTCCTCACATATAAAACCTTTCTGAAAATAAATCATTTATAACCATTATTTATAACCTGGAAAAGGGAAGAATAAGAAAGGGTGGGCTTATATTCTTAGTAAGGGTAAGCATGGAAGATATTAATCGATGATAAAAACCATAAATATGAGTTATGGCATAAAACATTAGTATTTAAAAGGTCATGAATCATTTGAATTAGAATTCATCATCACTCAATTATGAACCATAATTTCATGTCATAAATGTGTGGGGAATCATCATAAGTATAGAAACCATTTCATATGTCAAGGTTAACTACCAAGACCATAATATCATGCATCAACACTTTTTTCCCATAACGGATGAAGCACATCAACTTGTTTTCCATAATGGTTCAAGCATGTCAACTTGTATCCCATAAAAGATCAAGCACATTGACTTGTTTCCCTTGACAATCTCATGAGAGATATAATTCTTTACCGAATTCATTGGAGGAATATATAGGTCCCACCCATCATATAATGAAAACCATACATATGTGTGCCTCATGATCATAAAACATCCATCATATCAAAACCCGTGAAAATAAATGGGTTTTATAAATATTTCATCTTTTCATCATAAACATAAACCATACAAAGAATGAATAAGGATGGTATACTTGGATCATATCCCCATAAAAGTATAAGTAACATAAAATGATATCATATTATATGGAAAATGATTTTCAAAGATCATTTGGAAAAATTATTGAGGAAAATAACCTTTTCATTTTGAAATCATTTATTTTTTTTTAAAGCCACACAATTATAAAGGAAAAAAATTTCTATGAAAATAACCATGTAAACTTGTAAATTAATATTCAAATAATTAAGTCATCATGATAGTAGTAAAGTATAGTTATTCTGTATAAGTTTAGAAAAACATTACATCTGTATTTTGGTCAGAAAAATCATAGAGTACCTCATTTGGAAAATGATGAAAAAAATTCAAACCATTTTATAAAAATTAAAACATGAATAAAAATGATTTTAAAAAATTTAAGAATAATAGTAAAAAAAAATTGAAAACATTTTTATAAAACATGGACATGTATTTCCCAGCAGAGACTTAAATATAAACAATCTTAAATAATGATGAGATTGTGAAATAAACACTTAGCACTTGAGTAACTTTTGAATCATAAGTCCCATAAAATAAATAACTTCAAATGAAACTTTAAATACCATAAAGGCAAATATATTAATGATATAATATATCAAATGGGTAGTATAAACACTATACAAAATAAATAAGTGATGAATATGGAATACGTCTCATGTAAATAAAAGGAAGATGAGAAACCCTTACAAAGATAATAACATTGAAGTGGGGATTAATCAATGAATTGATTATGTGTATAAAATTTAAATACACATAAAACAAGTGTAAATAAAATATAAGATAATAAAAAGTCATTACATGCATAATTTATGAATATCAAAGATATCAAGGAAGTAATATAATCCAATGAAAAGAAATGCAGTTATGAAATTCTTTACCACTTGGTAATTTTCAATTAAAACCCCCTTGAATTAAATAATTCAAATTGAAACTTAAAATATCATTAATTATTAATTATTCATGATATTACTTATAAAATGGGAAATATATACACCATATAAAAGAAATTAGGTGCATAACATTATAATATTCCTTAATGAAAATAAATTGAGATGAAATCTCTTACCTTAAGTCTGGATTCCTTCATATGTGTTTGAACCTCTTATATAATAAATATAGTATTATTATAAATTTTTTACAGAACTATAATCATATATATTATACCATATATTTTTTACTTATAGTATTTTATCACATGTTTATTAACAATTCTTTGTTAAAAACACTATTTTGGGTGGTAACTCCTTTGCTTTTCATGTGTGTTTTAGTTCAGTGGTTGTGGTAATTGTACTTTAATCATGGTTAAATAATATCTATAATTTAATTAATGATATAAATATAATATATAATCATTATATATGTATTTATAGTAATCCATAAAAGTTATAGATAGAAAAATTAATAACATTGTTCATGGAGATGATAGGTCGTATGTACATATGAAAGTTGTCTTCATTTTTTGAAGGATGGAACAAAAGAAAGGTAAATAATAATTCACCTTTAAAGAATAATTATTATATAATATATATAATATATAATTATTATTTCCATATTTATAACCATCCAAGTAAAGTGGTAATGAAAAACGAATTACACTATTATGTGGAGATGGTAAGTTGTACGTACGAATGAGCGATGTTTTTGATTTTCATAGGATGGGAAAGAGATAGAAAATGGTTTTCCCATAATCATAATAACATCTAAATTTATTTATAATACTATATTTATTATTTTAGTATGGGTACAACACATGAATAGGAATTATAATAAGAAATATACTTAAAAGAGTTGGTAAAGATGATTACCTCTTTAGAAAATCTCTATTTCTTAACATCTTAAGACCTCAAAGATTGGTATTCTGCCTAAAATAAGACCTATAGAAAATGGGGAGAGATTTTGTAAATGTATTTTGGTATATTTTGGTCAAACCAAATGGGTTTTTAAGTGTGAATTATTGAGAAGAAGCGGTTCCATTTTATAAGAGAGGGTGCACTCTTGAAATTTCTCAAAATATTAAATTAATATAAATAAATTTTTAATTCAAAATGGATCAAAAGTTATTTATTTATAAGTTAAGATGGGTATGGGTGAAAATTCCCTCATCCAATAAAAATTATATAAGTTTTGACTATATTTATACCCTTATCTTTTGGTTTTAACCCCTATTTAACTCCTTTAACTCTTACCATAACAACATGGATTTTTTCTCTTTAAGGGTTAATATAGTTACAATAAAATGAAAAAATATCCATAAATAAACCATGGTTGATATTTTAAACCTTATCCTAATAACTTGGATAAAAATTATTTTTTTATTAATTTTATAACATTTAATTAAATATTATTTATTTTAAAATATCCATAATGTTAATTTTTAGAACTATTCATTATTTTGACTTTAATAATATCAAGTTAACACCTATAATTCAAAAAAAAATATTTTATTATATCCCTAAAATTTTAATTTTATCAAGAAAAATCATGTATTACATTAATTATCTCAAATTATATTTACTTTAATATTTTTAATATCATTTATTTGATTTTTTCATTAACTAAATAATTACCGCGTCAGTGTTGTGTAAGAATTTAAGATAATTATTTATTTACTAAAAAAATTACCATGATGAAAATGAATCTTTTAGATTTCAAAATACTATTTATATTTGAACATATCCTCTAGATAACCTCATATTAAAAATTTATATTTATTAAAAACATGAGTGTGACATGTTTGAATTTTTTTGGAAAAAAAAAATATTATAAAGGTCATAATCACTTCCAAATAGAAAAAAGGTCCATATATTCTAACCTTGAATGATTATGTACAAAAATATATCATCCAATAAAATTGGGGAAAGTGTTAGAGTTACTTTATAGTCCTTAACATATTAAATTTACCCTTAATTACTTGATTTACCTTTTACCGTGGTAACAAAAATTACTAAGGTTACTATTCATATTGACCAAAAAAAGAGGTATATCTACTAAATATAGACCTACTAATTCTAAATATGGAATCCTTTTTTCAAAATTAAAAATGCAAAAAGTTTCATAATTTAATTTAAAATTAAATAGAAAAACCTATATTTTATAAAAATGATTTTTTAAGTATAAAATGTTTTTATACTAAATTCATGTGTAAAATTCATTTTAAAGACAAAAATTAGATTATTTATAATCAAAAGAAACTAATTAAATTTTAAAACTAAACCAAAATATAATTTGACTTTGTAAATGCTTTAAAACAAAAATACAATTTTCAATGAAAATCTTTGTTTTCATTATTCATTAAATATTCAATATTTTTAGAAAATTCTAAGAAACTAATCCTAATATAATTTTGGTACAATGACTCCAAAAATTAAGTTAATTTTTTCAAATAAATTTTATAAAACTTTTAGAAAACAATTATAAAATTCACTCACAAAAACAAGAAAACTCATTTTTAAAGAAAGCGTATTTTTAAAGAATAAAATGACTATTAAAAAATATGTGATTATTTTATAATAATTTATCAATACATTTATATTTAGTGGGACCTATATTTATTTAATAAATCATTTATTCATATCCATACCCTCCAAATTAACATCTAGGTTATACCTGTCACATTTGAATAACAATATTTAATTGTTCGTTTAAGATCGGTGTTGCGTATCTTGTACGTTGTTGAACATAGTATTTCCTTTTGAATTTAACAAGATATAAATCCATATAGACCAAGGAATAAGATCCATTAAAGTTGACCTTTTGTATATCATAAGGTCCCTCTAACTTTGGGTCAAGCTTTGAAGGTTTCTTTCCTGGTATCATTGGGGTCATGAGGACCAATACTAGTTCCCCTTGGAGGAACAAGTAGAGGAAAACTTTATTTATAAAATACAATGTTATCCGATTTTGATGGATCACTAATTAATTCAAGTTATTCAGACTTTTCTCATTGATTCACGCAAATTCATCCAACCATTTTTTGGGATTTCCCTTTTGCGAATAGTTGATCACAGATGGAAACACAAAGTGTGGGCAATTGGACCTAAATGGGTGGGACTAACTTTATCCCATATATAAGTGAATACGGGGTCACCTGTGTGGTGGTGAGGGTTGTTGTTCAGTAGGACCAAAATCCATGTAATATCTTTTAGGTCAAGAATTTTTATCATTATCCACCATATTCTAGAGTATGTTTTATAAAGTCTTGTTGAAGGCCTCTATCTGTCCATTAACTGGTGTGTGATAGATAGATGAATGGTTAGAATTGATATTATACTCCTAATATAGCTTCTCTAGCATTAAAAAATAGAAATTGGTTCCATTTTTTGTTATTATTGTATGTGGGACACAAAATATAGTAATTATATTGGATTTCATGAAGCTAGAAATGCTTTTAGTTATGACTTTTTTGAGGTGTATTTCTTCAGCACATTTGGAGAAGAAGTTAGTAGTAATTATCATGTATTTTAATTTCTTGGTTATAGCTAGAGGATATGGCTGTACAAATTATATTCCCTATATGGAATGTAAAGACCAGTAAAATTCAAGGGAAATTTTTTTATTAATTTTACTTGGGATTTTACAAGAACGCAGTTTCTGACGACACCTGATTTCGAGGCCCGGTGTGCCCGGAATCAATTTCCGAAGTTTAGCTCGGGTACGTTTAGTAAAAGAACAAGCGAGTTTTCCTAACTTTTGAACCAGTGCTCGTTATCGAATTCTGAGGGCACCGATGGAATCACAGCGCCGGTAATTTCTTAAGAGCACCTTTTCCGGAGTTGTGTTTGCTCGGGTGAGGTTATTAATTAATTGGGTTAACTAAATAATAAAATAAAATATTGTGAAACAGATTTTATTTTTATTCTTAGTAGTGCTAACCTAGGCATGGTGGTTGGAGTGGGACCCACTGATATCCTAAATCCTCGGTAGGATATTAGTGGGGTGGGGCCCACACGATCCCCACCCCTTTATTACCTTTTACCTCCCACGTTCATTTAATATGGTAACTCACCGGCACCCCCCCCCCCCCCCTCTTTAATGTCAAGTCAATGCTCGCGTTTAATAGGATTATTAAACGCCTCATTAATTGGTCAACGATCATTAATTAAATGGTGATCTGTTTTTGAATTTCAAAAACAGTTGACATGAGAAATAAAATAAGGCAAAGCCTTATTTTATTATGTTGTTTCGTGGTGCAAGGAGGATTTGAAGAGGAGATCCCAAGTATTGGAATCTTCATCTTCCTCCTTGAAGAACGCGAAGAACGCACCGTCGCCGACGAAGAACGCCGGCCTCCGACGAAGGGCGACAAAGAACGCAAGTTCCTCGGAGATCGACGACGCGACGCCGTGTACCGCGACGCCGAGGATCCTTCTTCTGCGACGCCGTCTTCCGTGACATCCCTTCCCCTTGATGAACCTCCGTTCATCAAACGCTTGAGGTAGGGGTTATTTGTTTTTGTCGTGAATTTATCCTTTGTCATTCTTCGTCTTTATCATTGGGCCGCTTGATATCAACTTATCGGGAGGAGGTCAGACCGCATGAACATGGCCGACTCTCCGCCCCCTTTTTTGTTGTTGTGTTGTTGCGGTTCGAAAGAAGGCGGCGCGGTGCAACAGCACCGCGCAGAATCCTAGGAAATGCGACGAAGATGCGAGGCACCGTCGCGCCGTGCCATTGAGGCCGAACAAACCCGTGGCCGGAGTCGGGCCGAAGCAAAGGGGCGCGGCGCCGTCGCGCTGCGCTGGAAAACAACGAAGATACCGCGGCTGGTGCGGGGCCGTGGCGGAGGGGCGCGGCACCGTCGCGCCGCGCCAGTCGGACAAGGTCGTGGCTCGAAGTCGCAACGGTGCAAGGCCGGGCAGCCGGAACCACCAGCCGCCGGCACCTCGGAAGGGCGGGACCCCGACAGTCCGGCGGCAGTAGCTCCGGCCAGCTTCCAGGAAACTGGGGTTCGTAACCCCCGGCCGGCCGAAGGAGCGGCCCCCCACGTGGGGGTTGCGGCTCATCAATCAGGGGGGCAGCGCCCCCCCCCCCCCCCCCCCCCAATCCTCTCAGCTCGGCGCTGGCCAAGCTAGCCACATGGCCGCGGGCACAGGCCAGGCCGGGCCGCACCCATCAGGCCAATCCACACCCTAATGGGCCGGACACGAACCCGGTTCGGGCCGACCTAGGGGGGGTTGGGCCAGGTTAGACCGGGCCCAGACCCCCCATTTTTAGACCACTCCTGGTCTTTTTCCCATATCTTGGGCTACGGACCTCCGATAGATGCACAGTCAGTTTCGATGCAATCCTTGGATCGATACGGTCGTTTCAGTATATTACACTCAAGGTTTAGGAGAACTTTGGATATGGCCATTTTGGTTCAAACACGAAACCAACCGGGCCCTCGGAGTGGAAATGCTTATAACTTGAGCTCCGGACATCCGATTGACGTGTCGTCGACTTTGTTGGATTCCTCTTAGTGATACGGATCTTTTGGCTTACTCTGCTTGAGGTTTGGACACAGTTGGAGTTCATCCAGGTTGGTTTTGACTTAAAAACCAACTGGACCTCTAGAACGAAAAGGCCAATAACTCTCAGACCAGGCGTCCGATTGACGCGTCGTCTGTCACGTTGAGTTCCTCTTGTCGAGATGGAAATTTTAGATACATCAACTCTAGACTACGTGTCAGTTGATGTATCGACCCCCTTGGCTCGTGGAGCGGACCCTCCCGGAATGAGTATGCTGTGTGCGGGAACCCTAGATCTGGCTGCGACTGCGACTGTGGCGACTAGACTGAAATCCAATGTGGGTTTGGCAGCGATGAAGACCGTACTGAAATCCTATGTGGGTTCGACGGAGATGAATACTGCACTAAAATCCTATGTGGGTTCGACAGCGATGAAGACCGTACTGAAATCCTATGTGGGTTCGACGGAGATGAAGACTGCACTGAAATCCTATGTGGGTTCAGTAGCGATGAGGACCGTACTGAAATCCTATGTGGTTTCGATGGCAATGACTACTATTCTTGTATCCTACATGGGTCTGGTAGTGTCTGACTCTGTTCTTACTATCCTATGTGGGTCTGGCAGAGTATTTGGTTTAGTATCCTATGTGGGTCCCAACTTAGATGAATCAGTGGCTATATCTGATCATCTCTATCAACGGAGAAGTATACTTGTGTGAGCTGAGTCTTGACTTTCAATAATTATCTTCGATATGATTGACTTGCTTTCCAATGTGGATTGTGTTGTGTTATCCTGTGTGGACATGATCGAACTTGGGCTCGGATGCTGGAGTCGAACTGGAACGGATGACTTAGGTATATGAATGGGCATATACCTAAGTAGTGTTGGTTGTTACTTAGTGATTATATCTTCCTTTTGTGGATTATCCTTTGTGGATTCTGGAAGACCTTCGAGGGTCTCGGGGTCCCTACTGAGTAGCATATACTCACCCCTGCATGGGCTATTCCCACACTACGTTGTGTTGGATTAAAACGACGGACATCACTGATCATGGTAGAGGCTAGTGGAGCAGTCGGTACCTGGAGGTGGACCACTGGGCGGGACATACACGGAGCGGACGGCTGGACCCGAGGAGCTAAGGTGGCTATTTGTACCCACCCTTCAGGTGGGACTTCCAGTGGACGGTTCGACGTTTCTCCTTTACTTTCAGTTGTTTTACTTTCTTTCCAGTTGTAATTTACTTTCAATTTGGGTTTGTATTCTGGACCATTTATTTTCCGCACTTACTTGTACTCAGTTTACTTAGTGTTTACTTTTGTTGGTTTACTCTGTGGTGTTTTTTTACTTATAAAGGAAATTCCTTCCCCTTTTCTTTGACGGTATTTACACCTTGGTGCTAGTCTCCAGCCCCTGGCCTATGGGTGGTGGGCTTGGGGTAGTCACGGCACAGGTCCTGAGGATGGGTCATCACAAATTGGTATCAGAGGAGTTCGGTTCTACCGCAGAACTCAGGACTCTAATCTTTCTCCTATGTGAAGAAATAGTGTTAATGGTATTGAGTGTGGTTACAGTCCAGGGAGTCCAGTATTGGTGCGGTGGTCGACGTATCCGTACACCAGGACCCTGACTTCTGATTTCTGACTCGATGCACGAAAACATTGATTGCATGTGTGTTTTAAAAGTTTTCTTTTTGATTACTTTGTGTCAGCTCACCAGGTATACTATTTGACCGTGGCGCACATGTTTCTTTTCAAGATGGCCCCACGACAGCAGCTAGCTAGGGTTCCAAGCATTGTGCAAGACAACAGCCCACCGAGCGACAAGGCCTTGGTGTAGGGCCCTTTGACAGCGGAGGCACCAGCGGTACCTCTACCCGCCAAGCCACCAATGCTACCAGCCCCAGCCACTGATAGTGCACGTCGCCTTAGTGCACTGCATGAGTTTCAACATCATAGACCACCCAGGTTCCGCGGGGAGACGAACCCTCAGGCAGCTGAGGATTGGCTAGAGGCGGTTGTTCGAGTTTTTAGGTTAGTGGGGACACTAGATGACCTCATGGTAATCCTCGCAGCGAGCCTCCTGCATGCGGCAGCAGGCAGATGGTGGTGCTTGATGCTCCAGTTGCACGATGAGGCATCTCTCCTCTGGACGGACTTTGAGAGCCTCTTCCGCTTGGAGTTCGTCCCAGCCACCCTCAGTGTGGTGCGCATCCAGGAGCTTCTATAGCTACGGCAGGGCAGCATGATGGTCACCCAGTACTCGGCGAGATTTACCGATCTCTCACGCTATTCGACGGACATGGTACGGGACCCATTCTTCTGGGCCCGGACCTTCGAGTAGGGACTGAGGCATGAGATCAGGGCATCGATGATCTCCCTCATCTTTCCGACATAGGCAGGAGTACTAGAGCGAACTCTTATCATAGAGAGCTTTCTTGCTGAGCCTACACCAGCAGCGAGACCTACCGCAGGGCGACACGTAGCAGAGTCGTCTGCAGCTGGCAGTTGACGGATGTCATAGGGGTCCAGGCGGACCGGACCATTAGGTAGACAACCTCAGGACACTGGATCAGAGGTGCGGGGCACAGGGCGTAGAGCCAGCCTTCCGAGGAGCAGACAGTTCTACGCATGAGGCGGGCAGGGCCACATGGCTCGTGACTGCCCGACCCGTCGTGCAGAGGAGCAGCAGATGGTTGAGGGGCCACCCAGGCAGAGGTAGAGGGTCGACCGTGGCGGTCCACCGAGAGCAAGCGGACGAGGCAGGGGAGCTGGCCGAGTAGCAGGTGGTGGGTGACACTTTGAGGCTTTACCACCACCACCACCAGGAGGTCCACCCCGGCCATAGGGAGCTGGCGGGCAGAGACAGGCTCAGCTTCAGGCAGTAGAGGCCTACGACCATGGCGCGCCAGAGATGATTCGAGGTATGATCTATGTCTACTCCACCCTTGTTGCAGTTCTTATAGACATAGGAGCGAGTCATTCCTTTTTTTTCGCTACCCTTGTTCGGATCTTGGAGATTCCGACGGAGTAGTTGGCTCGATCCTTATGGCTAGAGACTCCTACGGGAGCAGACTCGACGATTACGCACTGGTGCCGGCAGTGTGAGATTACTCTAGGAGGCGAGAGCTTCGGCTGGGATCTTCTTGTAGCGGCGTCGAGGTCTTACAACGTCATCTTGGGCATGGATTGGTTATCTACAGTCCATGATCAGATTTACTGTATTAGGCTCAAGGTGCGGTGTGTACGCACCGATGGGAGCGGGTTCACCTTCACCGGCGAGAAGGGAGCCGTTGCAGCACATGATGGACTCTCATAGAGGAGAGGATAGCCCGTCACTCATTAGTTGGCTAGCCTCATCCTAGGAGCAGTTGATGTGCAGAGTCCTAGTTTTCCTATAGTGGTGGATCAGTATGCGGACGTTTTCCCTGATGACGTTCCAGGACTACCTCCTCGCAGAGAGGTAGACTTTTATATTGACCTGTACCCCGGGACAGCCCCGATATCCACTCCAGCATATCGGATGTCCCCCACTGAGCTTCAAGAGCTACGGGTACAGTTGGAGGACTTGCAGAGCAAGGGATCCATCTGACCCAATGTTTCACCATGGGCTTCCCTGATATTGTTCGCCAAGAAAGCAGACGGGAGCTTGAGACTTTGTGTCGACTATCGTCGCCTGAACCAGGTGACCGTGAGGAACAAGTATCTGCTACCAAGGATTGACGACCTCTTCGATCAGCTCAAGGGAGCACGGTGTTTCTCAAAGATAGACCTTAGATCAGGCTATCAACAGCTCAGGGTTCGAGATGAGGACGTGTAGAAGACGGCCTTCAGATGTCGGTATGGCCACTATGAGTTCTTGGTTATGCCTTTCGGCGTAACCAATGCTCCAGCTGTGTTCATGAGTCTCATGAACAGGATCTTTCAGCCATACCTCGATCTATTTTTCATGGTCTTCATCGACGACATATTGATATACTCGACCACTGAGGAGGAGCACGCCTACCACTTTCGGGTTGTACTAGACACACTCCGAGAGCACCAGCTTTATGGAAAGCTCTCGAAGTGTCAGTTCTGGTTATGTGATGTCCACTTCTTGGGACACGTTATCTATGAGGTGGGAGTTGCGGTGGATACTACGAAGATCAAGGAAGTGCTAGCTTGGGATCCATCCAGGAGCGTAACGGAGGTGCAGAGTTTATTGGGTCTAGCTGGGTACTACCGGAGATTTGTGCTAGACTTCTCCAGAGTTGCGGCACCACTCTCAGCTTTGAAGAAGAAGGGGAAACCCTTTGTGTGGTCAGAAGGATGTTAGCAGAGCTTCCAGGAGCTGAGACAGAGATTGACCAGCGCGCCTATCTTGAGGCTACCTGAGGAGGGATTAGGGTACGTAGTCTACTGCGATGCATCAGGGACCGGACTTGGGTGTGTCCTGATGTAGGAGCGAGAAGTGATCACCTATGGATCACGTCAGTTGAGGCAGCATGAGTAGAACTACGCTACCCATGACCTAGAGTTAGCAGCAGTGGTCTTCGCTCTGAAGATGTGGTGACACTATCTGATGGGCGAGCGCTTTGCAGTCTACTCTGACCACCAGAGTCTCAGGTACATCTTCTCGTAGAAGGACCTGAATCTGAGACAGTGGTGATGGCTCAAGTTCCTCCAAGACTATGACTTTGAGATAGTCTATACTCCTGGGAAGGGGAACTTAGTAGGTGATGCTCTCAGCAGGAGGACGGGCATCTAGTTACTCGGGGAGGCGACGGAGCAGCTAGTTGCTTTGCAGATATCCTTCATGGATAGAGATGGAGCAGCCTTTCTTCAGTCACTCACAGTCACTCTTCCACTACTGCAGTAGGTCAGAGAGGCATAGCGTGGTGATGCTGACTGTGAGACGTGGCATGCGCAGATATCCTCAGGACAGGTACCTGATGGATTCTCCATAGGAGGAGAGCACGATGTCCTTTTCAAAGGACATACCATGGTACCAACTACTCTAGAGGAGTAGGTGCTGAGAGAGTTTCACACTTCCCCTTTGGCGGTACATCCTGGAGTGGCAAAGATGTACTAGGATCTCAGACGACAGCACTAGTGGCTGGGTATGAAGAAGGTTGTGGCAGATTTCGTTTCTCGATGCCTCACCTGCCAGCAGATGAAGTCAGAGCACCAGGTACCAGTAGGCTTGGTACAGCCCTTGGAGGTCCCGAAGTGGAAGTGGGACGGGATATCTATGGATTTCGTGACTGGACTTCCACGTACTTCTAGAGGTCATGACTCCATTTGGGTGATTGTCGACCGACTCACCAAGTCGGCCCACTTCTTACCCATCAGAGAGCAGGGCTCAGTAGAGAGCTTGGGTCGTCTCTATGTTCAGCAGATTGTACGACTTCATGGTGTGCCATCATCTATCATCTTTGATTGAGATGCTCTCTTTACTTCCCGTCTTTGAAAGGGGTTATAGGAGGCATTCGGGACGTAGCTATGTCTGAGAACCGCCTTTCACTCTCAGAAGGATGGTCAGATGGAGAGAACCATTCAAACTCTCGAGGACATCCTCCGAGCATGTTTCCTCGACTTTGTTTGTAGCTGGGAGGACCATCTACCCTTGGTGGAGTTCGAGTACAACAACAGCTACCACTCCACCATTGGGATGGCACTATACGAGGCATTGTATGGCTGGCCTTGCAGATCACCTCTGTGCTGGACAGACCCTGGGGAGTCAGCACTTGTGGGACCAGAGATGTCCAAGCCATGACAGAGAAGGTCTAGGTCATCCAAGAGTGGATGAGGACAGATCAGATCTGGCAGAAGTCTTATGCTGACAGGAGGCAGAGGCCACTGGAGTTCAAGGATGGTGACCACGTCTTCTTGCGGGTCTCACCTCGACGTGGATTACGGAGATTTGGCCGAGGTGGCAAGTTATCTCCACGCTTCATCGAACTGTTCCAGGTCCTCAGTAGGGTGGGCGAGGTGGCCTATCGCCTGGCTCTACCACCTCAGTTGCACCAGGTGCACAACGTCTTCTACGTATCCCAGCTGAGGAGATACGTGCATGACCCGATGCATATCAACGACCATGGGGAGTTGGACATTGACGATGGGGCGAATTTTGTGGAGGTCCCGGTAGAGATCGAGGATTGATAGGAGCGGGTCCTACGTGGACGGTCGATACCTCTAGTGTGCATCAGATGGCAGCACAGGAGCCTCCAGGAGAGCACTTGGGAGCGGGAGGCTCAGATGCGTGCTCAGTACCCACATTTGTTCCCCTAGTTTATGATGTATCTTTACGGGGACGTAAAGCCCTGAGGTGAGAGTAATGTAAAGACCAGTAAAATTCAAGGGAATTTTTTTTTTCTTAATTTTCTTTGGGATTTTACAAGAACTTAGTTTCTGACAGCACTTGATTCCGAGGCCCGGTGTGCCCGGAATCAATTTCTAAAGTTTAGCTCGGGTACGTTCAGTAAATGAACGATTGAGTTTTCCTAACTTTTGAATCGGTGCTCATTATCAAATTCTGAGGGCACCGATGGAATCACAGGGCCGGTAATTGCTTAAGAACACCTTTTCCAGAGTTGTGTTTGCTTGGGTGAGGTTATTAATTAATTGGGTTAACTAAAGAATAAAATAAAATATTGTGCAACAGATTTTATTTTTATTCTTAGTAGTGCTAACCTAGGCATGGTGGTTGGAGTGGGACCCATTGATATCCTAACTTCTAGGTAGGATATTAGTGGGTTGGGGCCCACAAGAGCCCCAACCATTTATTACCTTTTACCTCCCACATGAATTTAATATGGTAACTCACCCGCACCCCCCCTCTTTAATGTCAAGTCAACGCTCGCGTTTAATAGGATTATTAAACGCATCATCAATTGGTCAACGCTCATTAATTAAATGGTGATCTATTTTTGAATTTCAAAAATAGTTGGAATGAGAAATAAAATAAGGAAAATCCTTATTTTATTATGTTGTTTCGTGGTGTGAGGAGGATTTGAAGAGGAGAGCCCAAGTATTGGAATCTTCATCTTCCTCCTTGAAGAACGCGAAGAACGCACCGCCACCGATGAAGAACGTCGGCCTCCGACGAAGGGCGACGAAGAATGCAAGTTCCTCGGAGATCGACGATGCGACGCCGTGTACCACGACACCGACAATCCTTCTTTCGCGACGTCGTCTTCCGCGACGTCCCTTCCCCGTGACGAACCTTCGTTCATCAAACGCTTGAGGTAGGGGTTATTTGTTTTTGTCATGAATTTATCATTTGTCGTTCTTCATCTTTATCCTTGGGCCGCTTGATATCAACTTATCGGGAGGAGGTCAGACTGCAAGAACACGACCGACTCTCCTCCCCCTTTTTTGTTGTTGTGTTGTTTCAATTCGAAAGAAGGCGGCTCCGTTCATCGGCACCTCGCAGAATCCTGGGAAATGCGACGAAGATGTGTGGTGTCGTCGCGTTGCGCCGTTGAGGCCGAACGAACCCGCGGCCGGAGTTGGGCCGCAGCGAAGGGGCGTGGCGCCGTCACGCCGCGCTAGAGAACCATGAAGATACCGCGGTCGTTGCGGGGCTACGGTGGAGGGGCGCGGCACCGTCGCGCCACGCCGGTCGGACAAGGCCGCGGCTCGAAGCCATGGGGGTTCAAGGCCGGGCGGCCAGAACCGCCGGCCGCTGGCACCTCGGAAGGGCGGGACCCCAGAGGTCCCGCGGCAGCAGCTCCGGCCGGCCAGACCGGGTCTGCCGTCTTCCAGGAAATCGGGGGTCGTAACCTCCGGCCAGCCGAAGGAGTGCCCCCCCCCCCCTGTCCGCTCAGGTCGGCGCTGTCCGAGCTGGCCACGCGGCCGCGCGAACGCGCGAGACTGGGCCGGGCTGCCCAGGCCGGACCGGGCCATTCCCACCGAGCCAGGCTGCACCCTAATGGGCCGGACTCGGACCAGGTTCGGGTCTACCTGGTTCGGGCCAACCCATGGGGGGTTGGGCCGGGTCGGACTGGGCCCAGACCCCCATTTTCAGACCACTTCCGGTCTTTTGTCCATAGCTTGGGCTACGGACCTCCGATCGACGCACCGTCAGTTGCAATGAGGTCCTTGGATCGAGTAGGTCGTTTCGATATATTACACTCAAGTTTTAGTAGAACTTGGGGTATGGACAGGTTGGTTCGAACACGAAACCAACCGGGCCCTCGGTACGGAAATGCTTATAACTTGAGCTCTGGATGTCTGATTGACGTGCCGTCGACTTTGTTGGATTCCTCTTAGTGAGACGGATATTTTGGATTAATTCGCTCAAGGTTTGGATGTATTTGGAGTACGGCCAGGTTGGTTTTGACTTAAAAACCAACCGGGCCCCTAGAACGAAAAAGCCAATAACTCTTAGACCGGGCGTCCGATTGACGCGCCGTCTGTCACGTTGAGTTCCTCTTGTTGAGAAGAAACTTTGAGATACATCAACTCCGGACTACATGTAAGTTGATGTATCAACCCCGTTGGCTCATGGAGAGGACCCTCCCGGAACAAGCATGTTGTGTGCGGGAACCCTAGAGCTGGCTGCGACTACGACTATGGCGACTGCACTGAAATCCTATGTGGGTTCGGCAGCGATGAAGACCGTACTGAAATCCTATGTGGGTTCAACGGAGATGAAGACTGCACTGAAATCCTATGTGGGTTCGGTAGTGATGAAGACCGTACTGAAATCCTATGTGGGTTCGACGGAGATGAAGACTGCACTGAAATCCTATGTGGGTTCGGCAGCGATGAAGACCGTACTGAAATCCTATGTGGGTTAGAAGTCAATGACTATTGTTCTTATATCCTACGTGGGTCTGGAAGTGTCTGACTCTGTTCTTGCTATCCTATGTGGGTCTGGCAGAGTAGCTAGTTTAGTATCCTACGTGGGTCCCAGCTTAGATGAATCAGTGCCTATATCCGATCATCTCTATCACTAAAGAAGTATACTTGTGTGAGCTGAGTCTTGACTTTCAAACATTATCTTTTATATGATTGACTTTCTTTCCTATGTGGATTGTGTTGTGTTATCCTATGTGGACGTGATCGAACTTGGGCTCGGATGCTGGAGCCGAACTAGAACTGATGACTTAGGTATATGAATGGGAATATACCTAAGTAGTGTTGGTTGTTACTTCGTGATTGTATCTTCCTTTCGTGGATTATCCTTTGTGGATTCTGGGAGACCTTCGGGGGTCTCGGGGTCCCTGCTGAGTAGCGTATACTCACCCCTGCACGGGATATGCCCGCACTATGTTGTGTTGGATGCAGACGATGGACAGCGCTGATCGTGGGAAAGGCTAGTGGAGCAGTCGGTACCTGGAGGTGGACCACCGGGCGGGACGTACACGGAGCGGACGACTGGACCCGAGGAGATGAGGTGGCTATCTGTACCCACCCTTCAGGTGGGACTGCTAGTGGACAGATCGACGTTGCTATTTTACTTTCAGTTGTTTTACTTTCTTTCCAGTTGTACTTTACTTTCAGTTTGGGTTTGTATTATGGCCCATTTACTTTCCACACTTGTACTCAGTTTACTTAGTGTTTACTTCTGCTGGCTTACTCTGTGGTGTTTTTTTACTTATAAAGGCAATGTCTTTCCCTTTTTTTGACGGGATTTACGCCTTGGTGCTAGTCGCTAGCCTCTGGCCTATGGGAGGCGGGCTTGGGGTAGTCACGACACGGGTCCCGAGGACGGGTCGTGACATGGAAAATGGTCAAGAGTATTTGTATATGTGTAAAAAATTTGGAGGTTGATGGATGAAGTTGGTGTGCACTTGGAACGAATGGCACTTTTTGGTGAATTTTGTGCAATCATGCATCATCGAAGTACAGAAGTGTCCAAGACACCAGATTTTATGGGAAAGCCTAAATCCTAACTAGTGGGAGCCACAGGCTCCTATATGTACTTAATTCATGAAATCAACGTTCTCTTCTTCATCAATGCACCTAAGAAGGACTCCATCAAATCACTATTTATAGAGGACTTTCTAGTGATTTGGGCCGTCATGAAGAGTGAAGTTAGTTTCTAATCATTGGGTTTTCTATTTTCCATCTTTATATGATGAGAGAACTCCATTTTTAAGGTAATTCATAGTAGGCATCATCCAATTGGTTGTAGGACCATCTGGTTCAGGTATGGAATTAACCTCATTGATTTCTTCCATTTTAACACAAGAAAAAGGCAAGACTATTCAATGGTGTGTAATGTTGATGATTATTTCATCCCTATTTGAGTTAGCCAAAGTCATAGTCATATTTTCCAATGTATCTTCCTGGTCATTTTTTTATCATGATACATGAGTCAATGTCGAATTTGACGGGAATTCTTCCATGAGTCCTTAGACATAGATAACCAAGGGGATTATCTCTTCTATTATGATGGAATAATCACCGTTGATCTACTTGACTACCAACTCTGAATCAACTTTCACCTTTAAGTGGTTCTCCAAAATTTTAAGTTCTAGTTCTTGGCCTAAAATGATGGCTTGATACTCCGCCACAATATTTTTTAAACCTTTTAATGATGGGAAGGAGTAAGGTAGGGCGACCTTTGTTGGGGAGATGAAGGTGGATAGCACAGGTGAGGCTTGGGAGAGCTTAATATGTCTCTCACATGGTAAAATTGGGAGAGATGAAGGTGATTTTGGGAAATGGACAACCTAGTCAACATCACTTGGGAAAGTCCTTGCTCTAGGCTCCAAGGTTCTCCTCAGGTGTCTTTGGATGATTAATGCTCAAGTTTTGAGTAGTGGAAGGGTCCTTCGCCCTATTAGTTTTGACTGGAGGGTGTTCCCGATCAATTTTCTTGGAATTATAAACCTTTTAGGACCTTAATCCATTGATTGATACTAATTTCCCCTTATTTTGTAGGCTTAAGGAACTACCAGAGGGTTTAGAGGGCTTGGGTGAGAGACTTGGGCAAGTTGAGCTTCAAGAAGTCTCTTCGTCTTTCATTCATGTCAAATGAGGATCCCCAAGGTACTATTTATATGAAAACTCAGGAACCTAGACGAAGGAGGTCATTCTCATAGGTACATCATGCAAGTATCTCACACAGATCCTTTTCACAAGTCTGCCTACTCCTACTAGTTCGTACATACAGGGCTTGTGTGAGCCTTTTGGAAGACGGGTGGGGTGTGTGTAGGTTGACTTGGGTGAGTTCCTTAACTCTCCTTATCTCCTTTACCACTTTGAGGTGTTTTCTATTAAATCTTTTCATCCCCGTATAAAAAATGGATTGTCAATGGTCACACACTAAGCATATTCAAAAGTTTGGTATATTCTACTAAATATGTGTTTAGGACTATTGAAATTGGGTGCCCTAGACCCAACTTGTTATGTACTTGGATTACCACTATATATATATAGTTTTTAATATATACATGTTATTATCTTTCCATAATAGTGTTGATACTTCTTCATCCACTATACTTAGGAAAATGTCCTTAGATTATGTGTTGTATCAACGGGTTATAGAAAATCTCAGGCTATAATGAGAGCCTAGAGATGATATGATAGTAATCTTAGAGTAATGTCCTATGGTACAAATAAATCATACAAACGGGATATAGATTATGTACGACTATCAGGTGTTGGGGGCTCATAATCATTAAGACTTATTCTTATGAAGTTCACACTTGGTGATCTCTAGCAGTTGAGATCATGAGGACAAACCAACTAATAGGAACACCATATGTTTTGGGTGTCATTGGTTGTTTCTATCTACGAACATGTGTAATGGTATCCTAACTTGAGATCATTATCAATGGGTGTCATTTGATCACGTACTTTGATGCAAGGTGAAAACCAATACACTGAAGTTGTGGAGACACTACAAAAAAATGGTAATTAGTGGTGGTTTTTTGATGATCTAACGGTGGTTTAAACCACTACCTTTAGGTTTAGCAGTAGTTATAAAATTTTTCATGTATTGAACGATTGCTAGTCACTTAGCAGTGGTTTTTATTACTTAGCAGCGGTATTGTTAAGTGTCATTTTTGGAGAATTTAGAAGAGATTACCTGTTTATTTAGCAATGGTTTTTTTATTTTAAAAAATATCCAGAGGAAATATAAATAAAATAAAACAAACCATTGAGAAACATATGAGCGGTGGTTTCTTTTAGCGGAAGTTACGTGTAACCGCTGCTAAAAAATCTACTTAATGTATTTAGCGGCGATTATATAAAACCAACGTTAAATAAGATTTATTTTTAAAAAAAATAATAAAAAATGACATATAATAAACTAAAACATAAATATATGATAAACCCATCATACATCCACAATTATATACAAACATGCAATCATCAAAACCTCAATCTAAGTCAACCCATACATCTTTCAATATATATATACAATATGTACAACAACAACCAAGGCCCAATATACATCTATTTCATGATCTCCACTGCATCTATCTGCCTCCGCATCATGTCATCAACTAAAACCATACACATCATCTCATTAACTGTAATAAAAAGGTAAACAAAAAATAAAACTAAACTTAATAAAATTTAATTATATTAGAATAATTGATAAAATTTTAACATACCATGGAAAATAAGAACCCTCATGACTACCTTCTGAAGAATTTCATGGATTGGAACAGTCAACTTCCAGCCTACTGCTGGGATCTAACACCTACAATGAAAAAAAAGAACATTTAATAAAATAAATGTGAAAGAGAAAAGACACAGAATATATTCAGAATGTTGCACATAAAATTTATTTTTTTTAATCAAACAGAAGAAATTTTAACATAAAAAATAATATATAATGAAAAACACTTTGAAAATAGAAACAGAGCTATTTAAGATAAGATTCAACACTTGAAACTGAAAAGGGATAAGTAAATATTCTAATTTATTTTTAAATCAATGTGCGGTGTGCTTGAAATTTATTTAATAAAAAAATTTTGAAGATTATGATATCACAACATGTATTATATTTTAAAAAACAACTAAATAGTGGTTTTCCCATGATTGCATATCAATCTAAGATTGTTTTCTAGGGTTTTGACTATTTCATGCATGTTTTAGTGTTTTAAAACACAAAAAATGTGTTTACAGCCATAACGGGAAAACCATCATTGAGAATGATGTTCCATCAGTTCCTAAATTTCAAAATTAAATCTATGGTGGTTACCTGTAATTTTAGGACAATATGACATCACTTTGTTGGTTATGACCATTCCATGCATGTTTTAGTGTTTTAAAACACTAAAAACACATTTACGGCCATAACGGGAAAACCATCAATTAGAATGATTGTCATCAGTTCCTATATTTCACAATTAAATATATGATTTTTGGCCTCTGATTTTAGGAAAATCTGATGTTGTTTTCCTAGTTTTGACCATTCCATGTATGTTTTAGTGTTTTAAAACTCTAAAAACATGTTTACAACTGTAACGGGAAAACTGTCATTCAGAATGACATGTCGTCAGTTCCTACATTTAACAATTAAATCTACAGTGGTTTTTCCTTAATTTCAATACAATATGACATTGTTTTTCTAGTTTTGACCATTCCATGCATGTTTTAGTGTTTTAAAACACTAAAAACGTGTTTACAGACATAACAGGAAAACCGTCATTCATAATGACATGTCATCAGTTCCTATGTTTCATAATTAAATCTACAGTCATTGTTCCCTGATGTTAGGACAATCCAACATTGTTTTCCTAGTTTTGACCCTCAGACACTTGTTTTTAAAGGCTTTTGTACCTTTTATAAGTGTTTAATGAGTAATTTCGACCACACCACACGATGTATTGATGTGTTGTCTATGCATACCTGTCAAAAACAAGTGGTGGTTTTCCCTTGATTTTAGTAAAATCCAATGTCGTTTTCATGGTTTTGACTGTTCCATACACGTTTTAGTGTTTTAAAACACTAAAAATAAGTTTACAACCATAATGGGAAAACTGTCGTTCAGAATGAACCATCAGTTCTAACATTTCACAATTAAATCTACAGTGTTTTTCTCCTAATTTCAGAATAATACAGCATTGTTTTCTTAGTTTTGACTGTTCCACACACATTTTATTATTTTAAAACACGAAAAACATGTTTACGGCCACAATAGGAAAATCATCATTTAAAATAAAGTGATGTCAGTTCCTATATTTCACAATTAAATCTACAATGGTTTTACCCTTATTTCAGGATAACCTGGCATCATTTTTCTGTTTTTGACCATTCCACACATGTTTTAGTGTTTTAAAACACTAAAAACGCATTTACATCCATAACAGTAAAACCATCATTCAGAATTAAATTTCATCGGTTCATATATTTCAAAATTAAATCTATGGTTATTTTTCCATAATTTCAGGGTGATATGATGTTCTTGTATGGTTTTTACTATTCAATGCTTGTTTTAGGGTTTTAAAACACTAAAAATGCATTTACGACCATAACATGAAAACCATCATTCGGAGTGATGATCCATCAATTCCTACATTTCAAAATTAAATCTATGGTGGTTTCTTCCTGATTTCAGGATAATCCATCATTGTTTGTTTGGGTTTGACCATTCCATGCATATTTTAGTGTTTCAAATCACTAAAAACTCATTTACAGCCATAACGGGAAAACCATCATTCGGAATGAAGTGTCACCAATTACAACATTTAAAAATTAAATCTATGGTCATTATCCCATGATTTTGGGAAAATATGATGTTGTTTTCAGGGTTTTGATCATTCCATGTACATTTTAGTGTTTTAAAACGCCAAAAATGTTTTTACAGGCATAACAGGAAAACTGTCATTCATAATGATGTTTCATAGTTTCCTAAATTTCAAAATGAAATATACGATGTTTGTTTCCTTATTTCAAGACAATCCGACATCGTTTTTTGGGTTTTGAATGTTCCATGCATGTTTTAGTGTTTTAAAACACTAAAAATGTGTTTACATCCATAATCGGAAAACTGTCATTCGGAATGACGTGTCTTCGGTTCCTACATTTCATAATTAAATCTACGGTGGTTTTACCCTTATTTTAGGACAATATAGCATCGTTTTCATGATTTTTACCATTCCATGCATGTTTTAGTGTTTTAAAACACTAAAAACGTCTTTACAGCCATAACAGGAAAAACGTCATTCTGAATGATGTGTTGTCAGTTACTACATTTCAAAATTAAATCTACAGTTTTTTTCCCTAATTTCCGGAAAATCTGACATCGTTTTCATAGTTTTGACTATTCATGCATGTTTTAGTGTTTTAAAACACTAAAAACGTGTTTCAAACATAACAGGAAACCCATTATTTGGAATGATGTGTCGTTAGTTCCTGTATTTCACAATTAAATCTATAGTGGTTTTCCCCTAATTTGAAGAAAATCTGATGTTATTTGTCTGGTTTGGACTGTTCCACACATGTTTTAGTGTTTTAAAACACTAAAGATGTGTTTATGGGAATAATAGGAAAAATGTCATTAGGAATGACTTTTTATTGGTTCCTACATTTCACAATTAAATATTCAGTCGTTTTCCCTTGATTTCAGGACAATCTGATGTTTTTTTTCTAGTTTTGACCGTTCCACACACATTTTAGTGCTTTAAAACACTAAAAACATGTTTATGACTATAACAGGTAAACCATCATTCAGAATGACATACTGTCGGTTCCTACATTTCAAAATTAAATCTATGGTCATTTTACCTTGATTTCAGGACAATCCAACATCATTTGTCTAATTTTGACCATTCCACGCACATTTCGATGTTTAAAAACACTAAAAACGCATTTATATCTATAACGGGAAAACTGTCATTCGAAATGATGTGTTGTTAGTTCATAAATTTCAAAATTAAATCTATGGTCATTGTCCCCTAATTTTAGGACAATGAGACATTGTTTGGCTGGTTTTGATTGTTCCACGCACATTTTAGTGCTTTAGAACACTAAAAACGCATTTATGGTCATAACGGTCAAACTGACATTCAGAATAACATGTCATCGGTTCCTACATTTTGAAATTAAATATATGGTCATTATCCCATTATTTCAAGGCAATCCAACATCCTTTTCTTTGTTTTTAATCCCTGATGCATGTTTTAAAACTTTGGTATCTTTAAAAATTTCTTATTGGGTCATTTAGAGCACACCGCGCGTTGAATGGACATTTTGTTTTGCTTGTACAAGTCACAAATAATTGAATGGTGGTTATCTCATGATTTCATGTTAATAAGGGATCTTTTTTTGTTGTTTTGATCATTAAACATTCATTTTTTGTGTTTTAAAACACTAAAAATGTATTTACAGACATCAAAAGAAAATCGTAACTCAGATTGATGTGGCATTGATTCCTACATTTCACAAATCAATATGTGGTTATTGTTCTATGATAACTTTTGTAATCATTTAATATTTTTTAAAATTATAATTGTATAAATGATATATTATTAATAAAATTAATGATTTAACACAATTTCTAATATTAGTTTAATTAATTACTTAAATGTAGATTGGTTATCTTATATCTTTTAGTGCTCGAATTTGATTGAAGAAAGAGAATTTTACTTTCTAAATCACTATATATTTCATGGTCAGCAATCATTTAGCAGTGATTTTTATAATTGAGCGGTATTTTTTATATTTTTTTCTTTTTGGGTACTAAGCGGTGGGTTTTTATTCAGTTGGCGATATTTTTTTAACAAAAAAATAATATGAGAAAAGTTAATATAACCATTGCTAAATTGTTTAGTAGCATTTATCTGGAATTGTCACTAAATAGATAAAATAAATTTTTTTAGTAATGGTTATCATAATTTGTAGCTACAGAGATTATGGATGTTGTATGTATTATTTATAAATATGTGAATGATCTATTGAATTTAGAATTTACCTCACTAGGATGAGCTATAAGGCTGGAAATTTCTTCAAGGATTGTGTCGGTCATACGCTGAAATAAAAAAACTAAATTATTTTCCATTTACAACCGCCACTGATCATGTGTTTTCCTATAACAATCTTGTTCTTACACTTTTTCCTTTAATCTTTTAATTTCTCTGTGATTCCTAATCAACGACACTACTATAACCCCCACTGTGTGTACCAATAATGGATGACATTGCTCTACCATAGATAGTTGAAGGAGTATTCCTAGAACTCATCCCCCGTACACATTTGGGATACTACTTCCCTAAAAATATTCCAACTACATCGTTCTAAGAAATCAATACTGATTGTGAAGGGTTTGCATCTCATACTTCTTGAATTTTAACATGTTAATAAAAAAATATTAACAATGTTTTTTTTAATATCTAAATTTCATAATGCTATCTAATTAATAAATTTTTCATTAGTATTTATTGTTACTTCAAAACTATAAAAACATAATATTGAAAATTATATTATAACAACAAACAAGCCTTAAACTCAATTAATTAGGGTCGACTAGATGTATCGAACGATGCCAAATTAACATCATTTGATCCATGCAGCTAGACCCATTTAATTGGGTTTAAGACTTGTTAATTGTTATAATATTTTTTATTATTATTATGTTTTTATGGTAATGAAATAATATGAAATGGTAATGAAAAGTACTTACTCCAACATCTTTGGTAGGTTCATTTACAAAATTGTCATCTGGTATCCTATGCACTTTAAACCACATCACTGTTCAACCAACAGAGTGACCTCATTGATTAACATTTATGAAAAAATGTAAACAAGTTAGAAAAAACCTTGAGTTATAATAAAATGATATAAATAATATTGAATAAAATACAAACCAAAATTGTTCTTTTTCTCAAAAAACTCTAAGAACCTATAATGTGAGGAATTACTTGCTTCTCACGATTCATAAAAAAATTATAATTTCTAAAAAAATAGAAGAAAAAAAGTGTAATTTTATTATGTTTATATTATTAAGATATTGTAAAATATACAATTACCTCATGAGATTCATCTCTGTTGATATAGACAAAGTGCTTCCATTGCTCGCGAGAAATGCCTTCAGGCAATTTCTCATACATTTTTTGTGAGCTTAGAGAAGATTCATTAAACCCATGCCATAATCTCCATTTAAAATCTCTTCATTTCTTGCCCAAATTTTTCAAATTCCATGGGCATGAAACAGAGTCAGGGACATCAAAATGAAAAAACATATAGAAATAAAAAACATAACACTTTATCAGTATATGAAAAAATTTTACTCATGTCTTTTAAATTAGTTGTCAATGAATATTAAATTAATATTAAATTTACTTTAGTATCAAATTCCTCATTTTTTCAAACTGTATGAATATTCTTCCAATCTTTATAATTAATGGGAAAGCTCATCATCTTGCAAGAAAACTGCCCAAGAATCCACCCATAGATTCTAGTAGCGTCACTGATAGGCACCCCAAACTCATCAAATGGAACGATAATCTATAATTCATTCAGGTCTCATACATCTTTTGTGTTCATATTTGTATCCCTTCTATGGTTGTCTTTATCTGTTTGAAAATGTATTAAACAATTAATAAAATATAAAGTTCTTTTGAAAAATGATATACATGCCAGTAATGGTAACTCGCCAATATCCCCTAGATGAATGGATGATGAACTACTCCATCTCCAAAGGTGAATCAGGCGGTGTGCTACCAACAAAATCTGGGGAAATGGTTGGCTTGATATTAGTCTCAGGTACAATAGAATCGCTAGCATCCATAGAAGATAACTGTAGTGGTGGCGTGCTCTGAGATTCGGATTGGTTAAGATCCTGAAATTTTTTTGTTCTCAACATTCCTATATTTCAAATGATTAAGGACTGTATTATTACAAAGTTATGTTGTATAAAATTGATTAAAATTATTGGAAAAAATTTTGTTCAAAAAATGAATGTTTTTTATAGACCACTTTTAATGGAGTTTTGATGGATTCTCATAGAATTGTGAAGTATAACAAAAAAACTTTAAAGGGATTTATTTCTTGTGTGAAACTGATAAATATTCAAAAAAATGGGTGAATCGTATAGTATGAATCACTATTATATTTTAATATATTATTTGAATATTATATATATTGAACCCAATATTGTAATCATAACTGAATCCTAGGGTATTTATCAGAGTTCTATATCAAGTCATACAGTAGATATCTGATATAGTTTATGTACTATAATGTTGCAATTCATATTTTGATATTGGTTATTATTCCAATATTAATCATTATAATGATTCATATAATCATTGATAATAAATATATAATCATAAGAATGCTTATAAATTATTATATAAAAACATCCATAAATTTTGATAGCTACAAATTAGATGTATCTCTCAGGAAATGTTATTTAATGAAGTAATTCAAAATAAATAATGTGATCCATATATGTTTGTAGCTACTAAACCTATCTGATGCAATTATAATGAAACTCATCTCACTGGTTCCACTCCTGGGCTGGTGGTGTGTTGAGTGTTCTAGCCCAAGCCCACCTAAAATATGATAAGGGATGATGATTAGCACTAGGAAGGAAAAAAATATATAAGAGGCCTTAACCTATAGCTATCTATAGCTGATAGGAAATAAAAATACACAATACAAAATAAATAACCACCATCAATAAATAGGTAACCAATTGTATAAAAAAATTATGCATGTAAAAATAATTATTAAATATAATGACACATATACAACCACCCAAGGGAGATAGATATGGATAATAAAACATTACTGGATATAATAGACTCCATAAATGTAATGATACCACTTTAGTACAAATTTTTCATCGGGGAGGGGAACTGATCTGGGTGAGGGAGGTCGGAGGGGGGGTTCCCATCGCCAGTGAGTCGTCCAAAGAGGAGATCGGAGGGGGCTGTGGGGGGAGGGGTCGTGGGGGAGTGGGTTGCAGGCTTAGGGTTTGTGGGATTGAGGTCACCACCGGGGAGAGGATGGGAGGAGTGGTGGGGGAGAAATGGGGTTGTGGGCTTGGGGTCATCGTCGAGGATAGGAGAGGGGGAGGTGTGGGGGGGAAGGGGTCGCGGGCTTGAGGTCTCCATCGGAGAGTGGAGAGGAGGTCAGGGGAGGTCGGGGGAGGTATGGGTCATACAGAGGGAGTGGGGGAGGTGGAGATTAGGGTTTTTTTAAAATGTTTAGAGGCGGTTTAATTGAAGTCATCACTAATTGAAAACATTAAAAAAAATCATGGTGGTTTCATGAAACTTCCATAATATTATTATTTTTTTAATTAGATATTTTTTTGCGGTAGTTACTAGAACTGTCGCGAATAAACCATCTCTTTCCTAGTAGTTCGAGGTAGTTTTTGTAGGGTGCGTCATTGGTGACATGACATTGATTGAGTGATCAAAATAATATTTTTCACAACCAAGTTTAGGAAGAGATATCTCAGGTCTGGTTGATCAGGATGGTGGTACTGTCATAAATCCATGGTCATGGTAGTCGAAGCTAAGGTCATCTTGCTAGATTGATAAATAAAAAAGCAACTAAAGGATGATGACACAAGTGTGCATCCTACTTTATGAGATATCAATGACATAGAGATTATATTACACAATATGTGTTCGTAGGTTGGTAGTCATTGGTATAACTTTTCTTTCTCTTTAGGGGTCTTGATGGGTTTCTAGACTCCGCTCTTAGTCTATTAATATTATTCACTAACATTGAGATAGGGGCCTAGAGTGTCACACGTAATAGCGCATTCTAGAATCTTCTCTATTTAGTTGAATAGGATTATAGGACTTGGTGAGGCCCACCATGGGGTTCGGGTTTTATCCAAGTTCTATTGATCACCAATAAATTAATAAATTAATTATTATTCAAGTAAAGGATAATTGGGATGAATTTATTTATTACATGTATTTACAAGTGATTAAGTAAATACAATGATTAATATTATATGAATGAATATTAATATAATATTCCAGGTTCGTTTAATATTATCATGAGTTACAATTCAAGTTAATGGATCGGGATTATCATGTAATATATTTAATATATATTACGGGTAAGTGATAAAATATAAAAAATATTTATGATGCAGTTTAGTTTGTCATAAATAATTATTTATAATACTTATCTAGTGGATGTTTATTGCACAGGGGTCAAGAACCCTAATCAGGTAATATAGAAATCCACTATATAAATAAAGAGCCTTGAGACTATTCATTCTGTTGGAATTGAGATATTCTCTCTCCTCCTAATTCCTAGAGACATAATCACTCAATCAAGTGAGTGATCCAAGTTCGTCTTCAAGAATTGAAGATAGAGGATCGTGGTGATCATCGTTGTGTCGAAGTGATCATAAAAGCTACGCGTTAGCACCTAAAATTCGATGAATGACATGCACACATATTCGAGAAGTGTGTGTGGGTGATCTAGAGGGATTCAGCATCAGATCCTTCGAGCAATGGATGCTGGAAACCTATGATAGGAATGCACGATTCGAATCATAATGAGGTATTTTTTTGTTTAAATTTTGTACTCTGATTAAACCACATGGGATCCTAGGACTTTACTAGGGCTGGATCACTGAATTTTTCGATGTTTCGTCACTCTGGTGATGAAAAAATTTTAAATTTCTTGGCCCATCAGCTTCTGCAGAGCGCCCCGGTACCTTCGATTGGAATCAGATCAACATTTGGTTTTTATGAGTCTAATAAAAAATAAATTTCTTTAAATTTTAATTAGAGGGTGATAAAATGGTTCCATCAAATCCAACTGTGTGTCGATCTGATTTTGTATGGCCAAGTTACGGCCATTTGAATAAATTTTTATAGATTGACATGCTTTGTATTGGATTTGAGTTTTTCGAATATTAAATTGTTTATTAATAACACATAAATGTTGAATATTTTATAGATATTATGGTGTTTCCATACAAGTAAGATCCGGAATCCGGTCATCGAAATTACTCTAGCTGGTGACCTGGTTTTTCACCAGCAAGACAAAAAATAAATTAAATATATTTTTTTCATTTAAGCCTATCATGAGGCTGTGGAAAATTTTATAGCAATGAATTTTTTCATACAAACAAATGGGGTTTATTATTTTTTGGCTTCACTAAAAAAATGGTTTTGGACCGAGACCTACGGTCACGCCTCCACTGTTGAGCCAGCGACACCGTCGGGCAACACCTCTCCCTTACCACTACCCGAGTGTGGCAATACCCCCTCCCTCTCCCTCGAAGCGCCAGTGATCCCCTCTCCCTCTTAGTATAAGCCCGCATGTGGCCTCTTTCTCCTCTCCCACACTAATGCCCACTCCACCATCCATATTAGAGAGCCCCAACCACCAACGCCTCCTCTGTGGGTCTTACCATCGAGCCTAACCCCACTGGTAGCCTCCTACCATCATCCACTCAGCTGACCTGCGTGACCACCACTCTCTACAGTCGCTGATCCACAGTCGCCAGACCACCATGGGATGCCACCTCCCCACCTCGTATGAGATCTCGCTGTCAACCAGGACTATGTTCATTGGGGACCACTATCTTCTTGGGGGACCTATCGTCACCTTTCGCTCCACCAAGTGCCACCACTATCCCTAACCCCATCATTGGATAGATATGAACCTTTGTGAGATTCACTGCCAGCAACTGCCTCTTACTGTCGAGTACAGGGCTGCCGCAAGGTTATGCTTCCCTTTCCTTCATCCGCAACCTAGTTGGATTCGGGTTGAGGTACTCTGACCAGATGTTACAAGTCTTGTCAGACCCGATTTTCCCCACTAAAGGGTCGGGGCAACTCTGCCCGACCCAAAATGGGCCTAGGCCAGAATTCCCCTGCACTGGGTTTTCTAAGCCTAATTGGGTCTGTGGGTCTCTTTCCTAGTCTGCAAAGGGATTTGAAGGGGTTTTTAGGGCCCGATTGAAATTAATAATTAAAATTAAATTAATTAGAATTAATTTTGGTTATAAATTTTAATAATCTGGAACATTAATTTAATTTGAGCATTAAATTAAATTAATTTATTTAATTTATTTTTTGTATTTAAAATTAAATTAAAGCAGGAATTGATAAAATAAATTATTTAAATTTATTTAAATTCATTTAATTTATTGCAATACCTCCATACTTTTAAATATATCACGTGTTTATTTTTTTAATACCTACTAGTCTTGAGCACATTGACCAAACCCATGAACATCTGGATTATTTAGTTATTTATTTATTTATTATGTGCGATGATTGTAATAAGTATATAATTAAATGATGGTCTGTGCATCGTCTTATTTTATTGAAATATATATAAGGGTATGTGTTTACAATGCACTTATGGTACATTGCACCCATATACCATCTCGCCTGCATGCGAGTATATTTGTAAATAAATGATAATGTTTTAAAGATGCAAACTCTACCAAGTTGAGGCAATAATCCAAATGGGAACTAAAAACATTGCACTGGGGGCGAGCTGTGATACGAGTCAGGAATCGACTCTGGTATAAAACCCCCTAGGAAAATATTGATCCTATATAGATCAATCATAATTACATGCTAAAGACTAGTTAGATTGAATGTTTTTCCTTTATGCATTGTTTGTTATTTTATGAAAGTGCATGATTATTGCATGATCACATAAAATAATAAACAAGATAAAATTTATAAAGAAGTGATGTTTGTTTTTCTATTGCATGTTCAGTTGTGAGCGTGACAACCTATATTGAACATATTAAATTGAAATATATTACATTCTTCAAGAAATATTAAAATCCCTCAAAGATATATCAAGTCTTAAAGCCTTCCATTACTCAAATTTGAGAAAAACCAGGTGTTCGAGGTGCTCATCATCCAAATTTGAGAGTGTCTCCTACTACCGATGAGTTCTTATGAGAGTATTGGGTCGACTTGACTAAAGGTGGTAGAAAAGAAGTATCTATAGCTATCTTTATATCGCCTTAGAGGCAAGGTGTTGAGGGAATCAAGTTACGATTCCAATAAGCTGGGACATTACTCAACAGTTCAAGGAACTGCAAGTTAATGTGGTTGACCAGTTAAGAGCCTATCTATAAACACTCTAAGTAGTGGCATAGCCAAAGCTTGTAGACTATGAGGAGTAGTTTCAAGGATCCTTTCCACTAGAATACTCAAGCTAAAGGGTATTCCAAATCTAATAGTGAGGGTTGTTATGGTTCGATAAAATAGTGGGATACATTTAAATGATATAATAATTAATTAATCATAAATGTATAAAGGGTAATTAAGATAAATTATTGACTGCTGAATTTATTTATTATAGATATAAAATGGAAATCACCAACACCACAATTACATTATCACTGCGATCAATTTTGGATAAAGAAAGTATTCTAACCAGTCATAACTTCCATGAGTGGTATAGGAACTTGTTCATAGTACTATGCCAAGAAAGGAATATTTATGTACTGGAATCCTCAATTCTTGTTGAGTCTCCTCGGGTAGCTAGTAAGGTGGATAAAGAAAAATGGAAAAATTATGTAGATAGTGAACTAGATGTTCAGTGAATCATGTTGTCATCCATGTCCAGTCAATTGTAGAAAATGCATGAGAACGAGGATGCCTACAGGATGCTAATCCATCTCTAATAATTATATGAGGAGAGAGAAAGGCAAGAAAGGTATGATATTTTTGGTGCCTTTTATAAGTATAGGATAGCATAAGGAAATCAAGTAGGACCACATGTACTCAAGATGATTGGGTACATTGAGAGGCTTCAATCCCTTGGGTTCAAATTGAACCAAGAACTAGCAACGGATCTCATTCTTGTCTCTTTAATTCCAAAATTTTTGAATTTTATTGTTAATTATAATATGAATAACACGAAAAGGTCACTCCAGGATCTATTGGATTTAGTTCGCCAAGATGATAAGGATATGAAGAACACCAATTCTTCAGTCCTTATGGTGAAAAAAAAGGAAGAAGGGAAAGGATAAGGGGTTTAAGTTCAAGTCAAGGTTGAAGACACCTATGCACCTTCCTTCTAAGAAGCCAAAGATACAGAGTCAGGGCAATGAGTAGGAGGTTGTCTGCTTTTTATCTGGCAAGAAATACCACTGAAATAAAAATTTCAGAGATGGGAATAAGAATCAAAGTGGCGCTTCTACTTCAGGTATTTTTTTTATTGGATGCAATATTTCTTTATAAACAAGTTGGGTATTGTATACGGAATGTGGCTCACACATATGTATTCATATACAGGAACCAAGTAGATTCAAGAAGATTGTAAGAGGCAAAGTGAATCTCCGAGCTGCAAATGGTGTGAGTCTAGCAGCCTTGGTAGTCGGATACTATCACCTTACTTTGCCTATTGGTTTGGTTCTTGTATTAAATAATTGTTATTATGTACCCTCTATTACCAAAAATATTATCTTTGTGTCAAGTCTGGACACGATGGGATTTTATTTCAAGTTTCGAAATAATTTTTGTCTCTTTTATAAGGATAACATATGTTATGGTATGGCACATCTTAAAAATGGTTTATATATACTTGAACTTAAAAACCTGGTAATGAAAAATAGTGACAAAACTAGCGAGTATAACTCTTTCATCACTCGCCTATGGCACTTTAGGCTAGGTCATGTAAATGAGAAGCAATTACAGAAATTGCATCAAGAAGGGTATTTGGATTTGGTTTAGTTAAAACCCTTGGATGTATGTCATGCTTGTTTACAAGGGAAAATGACCAAAGCACCCTTCTCTAGAAAGGGAGAAAGAGCCAATGAATTATTGGAATTAATTCATACTAATGTATGTGGTCCATTTATAGTAGAGGCAAGGGGTGAGTTTCTGTACTTAATTACTTTTACTGATGACTAATAGGTATGGTTGTATCTATTTAATGAAGTAAATGTTAGATTCCTTTTGGATGTTTAAGGAATACCAACATGAAGTAGAAAACTATCTTGGTAAGAAGATTAAGGTACTCTGCTTAGACTGAGGCAGTGAGTATCATAACCAAGATTTCATTGATCAGTTAAAAGGAGTGTGGGGTAGTATCCCAACTCACTCCTCCTTATACACCAAAGTGAAATGATATTATTGAAAGGAGGAATGAAACCTTGTTTTACATGGTCAGATCAATGATGAGTTGAGAAACTCTTCCATTATCCTTTTGGGGATACGCCTTGCAAACAGCAACATATACCCTTAACTGAGTACCAACTAAAGTTGTAGATGGGATTCCATATGAGTTATGGTGTGGAAAGAAACTCAATCTATCACACTTACATGTATGGGGATGTGAGGATTTTTTCAAGACTATACCAACTGACAAATTATCATCAAGAAGCATGAAGTGCATCTTTATAGGTTATCCTAAGGAAACCAAAGGATATTACCTATATAACCCTTCATATATAAAAGTTATTATGGCAAGACAAGCCATATTTCTAGAAAGGGAGCACATTTACAATGGGAATAGTAGGAGAAAGCTTGACTTCGATGAATTTAATGATCCATATGCATAGGAGTTGGTCCGGGAACAACCTTCACAAGAGATAGTGGGAGATAAAGATGTTTCTGAGACACAAGTATTGCGTAGGTCTACTTGAGAGGTTAGAGAACCAAAGCGTTATGGTTTTCTTGTCATCGAGTCAGGTGACACATTACTCTTTGAGGATTATGAACCTCTAACCTACAATGATACAGTATAAGGCAAGGATTCTGCTAAATGGAAAGATGTTATGCATTCTGAGATGGTTTCCATGTATCAAAAACAAGTTTGGATTTTGGTAGAACCTCCAACTGATGTAAAACTCATTATGTGCAAATGGGTATTCAAGAAAAATCTAGACGTGGATGGTGAGGTTAATACCTATAAATAAATACTGGTTGTGAAGGGTTTAAAACAACATCAAGGCATCGACTATGATGAAACCTATTCACCGGTAGCAATGCTGAAATCCATCAGAATATTGCTTGCAATAGCAGCCTTTCAAGATTATGAGATTTGAAAAATGGATGTCAAAACTACTTCTCTAAATGGGAAGTTGGTTGAAGACGTCTATATGAATCAACCCAAAGGGTTTGTTAGGTCAAATAATTCTAATAAGGTGTGAAAGCTGTAGAGATCCATTTATGGGTTGACGAAGGCATCACAGTCATGGAATGATCATTTTAATGAGGCCATAAGAGAATTTGGTTTTTTTTAAAATGAAAGTGAGCCTTGTGTTTATAAGAAGGTTGATGGTAATGTCATCATTTTCATAGTATTATATGTTTATGACATATTAATTATGGGAAATGAAGTGCAAGTCTTACAGTTAGTTAAGACTTGGTTAAATGAATACTTCTCCATGAAAGAATTAGGTGAAGCAGCCTACATTATAGGGATCAAGATCTATCGAGATAGATCTCAGATTCTACTTGGGTTAAGTCAAAGTACATATATTTATAAAGTACTTAAAAGGTACAATATGGAACAATCCAAGAGAGGGTTGTTTCCCATGTCACATGGTATCAATCTCTCCAAGAAAATGTGTCCACAAACACAGGAGGAGATTGAAAAAATTAGTAGAATCTCTTATGCCTCGGTAGTGGGTTCTATCATGTATGTAATGCTATATACTAGGTTTGATGTTGTCTTTTCTTTAATAATGGTGGGAAAATATCAAGCTAATCTATGAGAGCTGCATTGGGTAGCTGTTAAAATTATCCTAAAGTACTTAAGGCATACAAAGGATATGTTCCTAGTGTATGGAGGAGAAGAGGAACTAGTAGTGAGAGGATACACTAATGGTAGTTTTCAGGCAGTTCATGATGATATGAAATCGCAGTCAGGCTATATCTTTTGCAGGAATAGTGGTGCAGTGATCTGGAGAATCTCAAAGTAATCTATGGTCACTGATTCTACAGCAGAATCTGAGTATATAGTGGTTCCCAATGTAGCTAAGGAGGAGGTATGGATACACGAATTTGTCTAAAACATTGGTGTTGTGCCTAGAAGTGCAGACCATGTTCCAGTTTATTATGATAATACTACAGCAGTGGTGCTTTCCAAGGAGCCCAGGTCACACTAGAGGATAAGTCATATACTTCAGAAGTTTCATCTCTTGATGGATTGTACTCATAGAGGTGAAGTCGCAGTAAGTATTGTAGCCACAGAGGACAACATGAAAACCCCCTGACTAAATCTATATCTCAATAGAAACATGATTCTCATGTGAGATCTAGAAGATTGATACTTATTAGCAGTTGAATCTAGTGAAAGTGGGAGTGTTGAAAGTGGGTGCCCTAGATCCAACTTGTTATGTACTTTGATTACCACTACATGTATAAAGTTTGCAATATATACATGTGTTTATCTTTCCATAATAGTGTTAATACTTCTGCGTCCACTATACTTATGACAATGTCCTTAGATTGTGTGTCATATCAAAGGGTTATAGCAGATCCCATGATATAATTAGAACCTAGAGATACTATGATAGTAATCTTAAAAGCAATGCCTTATGGTCCAGATACATCATACTGACAGGACTTAGATGATGTACGACTATAAAGTGATGGGGGGTCATAAGTATTAAGTCTTCTTCTCATGAAATTCTCACTTTGTGGTCTCTAGTAGTTGAGATAATTAGAGAAGACCTGCTAATAAGAACACCACATGTTTTGGGTGTCATTGGTTGTTCCTATCTACAGACATGTGTAATGGTTTCCTAACTTGAAATCATTATCAATGTGTGTCATTTGATCATGTACTTTGATTCAAAGCGAAAACAATGACAATGAATTCATGGAGAGGTATTTTGTGTTGGGTGCGTCATTGGTGACATGACATTGATTGAATGATCAAGATAGGATTTGTCGCTTCAAAGTTGAGAAAGAGATATCTCGGGCCTAGTTGATCAGGATGGTAGTACTTTCATAAATCTATGGCCATGGTAGTCGAAGGTAAGTTCGTCTAGCTAGATCAAAAAAATAATAAATCAAGTAAAGTATGATGAAACAAGTGTGAATCCTGCTTTATGAGATATAAATGATGAAGAGATTATATTACATGGTGCGTGTTTGTAGGTTGGTAGTTGTTGTTATGACTTTTCCTTGTCTCTTTAGGGGGATTGATGGTTTTCTAGACTCCTCTCTTGGTTTATGAATATTATTCACTACTATTGAGATAAGGTCCTAGAGGGTCACACACAATAGCACATTCTAGAATATTCCATATTCAATTGAATAGTATTATAGGACTTGGTGGGCCCCACCACAGGGTTCAGGTTTTATCTAAGTTCTATTGATCACCAATAAATAAATAAATTCAATATTATTCAAGTAAATAATAATTGGGATGAATTTATTTATTACATGTATTTACAAGTGATTAAGTAAACGCAAGGATTAATATTATATGAATGAATATTAATATAATCTTCCAGATTCATTTAATAATATTAGGAGTTATGAGTCGAGTTAATGGATCAGGATTATCATGTAATATATTTAATATATAATATAGGTAAGTGATAAAATCTAAATAATATTTATGGTGTAGTTTAGTTCATCATAAATAATTATTTATAATATATATTTAGTGTATGTTTATTGCACAGGGGTCGGGAACCCTAATTGGGTAATATAGAAATCCACTATATAAGTGAAGAGAAGCTCTTCGAATGAGACTATTCATTCTGTTGGAATTGTGATCTTATTTATCCTCATAATTCCTATAGAGATAATCGCTCTATTGAGTGAGAAATCCAAGTTTGTGTTCACGAATTGAAGACAGAGGATCATGGTGATTGTCACTGCATCGAAGTGATCTTTGGAGCTCCATGCTAACACCCAGAATCCGATGAATGACGTGTGCATAGATTCGAGAAGTATGTATGGATGATCTAGAGGGATTCAACATCATATCCTTAAAGCAATGGATGCTGACAACCTGTGACGGGAATGCACGCTTTGAATCGGAATGAGGTATTCGTTTGTTTAAATTTTTTCCTCTGATTAAACCACATGGGATCCTAGGACTGCACTGGGGCTCGATTGTCATAGTCATCTATGTTTCATCACTCCAATGATGCAAAAAAATTTAATTTTATCAGCCCACCAGCTTTCATAGAGCACCTTGGTACCTTGAAGGACATGGTGGGGCCCACCACTGGGATTTGGGGATGTTATAGAATATACGATTACTAATTAATAAAAAATCATTATTATTCAAGTATAGAATAATTAGATTTGAATTTATTTATTTAATGTATTTACAAGTATTACAGAAAATATATGGGAAAATATTATATTAACAAATATTATTTTAATGTTTAAGGTTTGTTTAATATTTGTGGGAACAGCGAGTCGAGTTAAATGGTTTGATTTTATCGCATAATATATTTATTATATTAAAAGTAATTGATAAAAATATAAATTATTTTTATGACTTAGAAAAATGATCATAAGATGTTGTTTATGGATTATTTAGTATGTAATAAATATTCGGGGGTCAGGGAGCCTTTTTTAGATAATTTTATAACTCGCTATTTAAAGGAGGATGAGGCTACCACATTGGTACTATTCACTTCACAATGGTTGAGAGCCTTTCTCCCCTATCTCCTGGTTCCTACAGAGAGAAGCAGATGATCTAAGCTCTCAATATGAGTTCTTCTTCACGATTGAAGGATCTTCATTGCGATGATCACTGGATGTTGAAGTATTCATCGAATCTTTGTGCTAGCACCCAGAATTTGATGATTGATTCTCTCATGAACTTTTTAAGCACATATTGATGATCTAGAGGGATCCATCTTCAGTTCCTTAAGCAACGCTGGTCTGAGACGAACAGTTGATGAACATGACTTCATATCGAATGAGGTAATTGCTCATTTTTATTTTGTACTTAAAATTATTCATGATATATTCTTGGAAATTTTACTGAGCTTCACTTCACCAGTGATGACGTAGTTATATTGATCGTCGAGGAAAGATTTTAAATCTTGAACTCATTTGCTTCCGTTGTGAACCCCAGTGCATTCAAGGGCCTCTAGGCCACCTTGGGCCTTCAGGTCATGGGATTTCGGGCCACAAGACCTATGGTCCATGAGTCAGTTAAGTTAGACCACGCAAGGAGCAGACCTAAGAAGAGGAATCATAAGAAGTATCAACCACTAAAGAAGATCTAACTAAATTGGGAATGAAGAGAGAGTATGAAAATCGTCATCGGTGTCAGGCATCGTGTGCTCTACATGGGGAAATGATAACCGATCATCCATGTAAGGTGGGGAGAAAGGTTCCATCAATAAAGAAAATGTTTGGGAGTGGTAGTTCTAATGTAGTCAAATCTTTGGGTCTTTAGGTCATGTATTGGGCCTTGTGCCTCTAGGCCTTCGGGTTATGTACTAGGTCTTGTGTCTTTGGGGCGACGGGTCATGTAAGGGTTCCCTCCCAACCTAATTAAAAAGGATTATCCAAAAAAATAAAAATCTAAATCCTTTGAGTCATTCCATCCAATACATCACATGTCATTCATCCTTATGGATAATCACATCACATGTCCCTTATCCAGATAGATATATAATATCTAGGTGCAGTCACACACTCCCATAGTCTATCTCAATCGAGGGTCCATATGTTATAATCATCATATGAGAGGAAAAATCTCATCTTGGTTAATCTCTAACCAATGGCATGATCAGTAATATACCCAACCACCCCCATATTATCTAAGTCTATACGTAGACTTGTGTAAGTGGGGTATCAAAGTATGGTGGTTCTCATGTCTGGTATCTCACTAACCTTGGGTAGTGGAGACTCAAATATGATTCATGCACACTTAGTATACCAAAGAAATATATATAACACTCTATGTGGTATACTTACAAAGAATCTTATTCTTTATATTGTGTCTCATTAGAATAGTATGTATCTCTATACAAGAATCTTACTCAAGTTAACCTTAAAATTTCATCATAAAATATAATTCTCCATGGAGAACATCATTTAGGGATAAACTAAAATTCATACTTTGAGAGGTCAATTATCATTGCACTTCATGAAATGTATATTTATATATACATTTATGTAGCCAACATGAAAGAATGGTAAAATGGAGATTTTCCTTAATATGATGCATTTAATATTCTTAAATTCTTTAAGAATATTTAATAAAACCAACATAAGCACTAATCTGTCATATCATATATGATAAACTATCATATCAGCTTTATGTTAGCTACACTTTCTGGGTTTTATTAGAATATTTCATTATATGTAATCCATGTCACATATCTATGTGACCATCTGATAAAACTCTCCCATTAAACTCTTTAGTGGGAAACATCTATGAAATAAGTCAGTTTGAATAATGGTGATACTTGAAGGTTCCGAGCGCAGTGGAAGCATGGTTGGGACTGAACACAAATTTTATTTTTACCATGATCAATGATTATTCCAGGATCAATACGACGATGAACATCAGTCTCCACATAATAGAATCAAATATTTAGATAAAGAAGTAAGAGGCCTGAAACCTTTAGAGAGGATCTTACACATCATGTTTATAATTAATTTAATTAATTTCATAAATAAAATAATACCTGGATCTTCGGTATTTTCTTCGTTGATGATGTTGATCATCTGAAATGACCCTTCTGGATTATCTTGTTGTTCTTACACGAATCAAAACTAGAATCCCTCTAGCGGTGATCCACACATGCTCTGATGGCCTCTGATTGACATCGCTCGTTCTTTGGGTGCTAGTGCGGCGAAGCGAGTGTCTTGTGTCGGTCGTTCTTGATCACTTGTTCTTCGGCCTTGAAGAATATCTCTCGTTCTTGAGAGGGGCGAGAAGAGGATTCGAGAGAGAAATTTTTTACCTCACCAATTCTCAATTCACCGGGTGTGCTTTTCGGTGCATGGCACAATAGACTTATGTGTCTATTTATTGACATGGGGATTCAGTTACAATATTTAGTTGCATAACGACAATTAAATACATTCATAACCATAGAGAAAACTTATTCTATTAATAATAATACCACATAATTATTTATGGTGTGCCAACTTGCATAAAACGAAATTATAAATAAAATTCTGCGTCACAAACAAAATAGCAGTGTTATTTTAATTTGTTCCAACTAGTTAAATAATTATTTATCACCTTGAAAATAATTATTTTACTACTGGACCAGCCTTGATCCTCTCGAATTCCACTTCCATTTATTGAACACCTGAATAAATAAATAAATAATTTATTCTCTCAAATAAATATTTTATTTACAAACAAGAAAATAAATATTTAATAAATATTTAATAAAATAAATAAATATATTTTACCCACAATCCGGTGAATAAATATTTATTTAATTTATGCAATCATTTTAACTTGAATAAAATTATTCCATTGTCTTGAGAATAAAATTTATGAATTAAATTCAAGTAGAATTTAATCGAGACCACTGGAAACACTTAGTGTGTGACCCTCTAGAATTATTTCTCATTGACATTAGGCAGGCTTGCCTAAAGTCCAAGAGCACTGTCTAGTAACGGGTCAAGGCACCTAAGAGAAAGAACTTAAAGTCTCAACAATGACATCCACATATGAACGCTCAATGTGTAATATAATCTCTTTATCACAATATCTCATCAATTAGGTTTCATGACAGTGTCATCAACTTTTATGCTTGATACATTGTTCTTTAAATACATGAAATAAACTCATCGTTAAACCATGGCCATGGAATTTTGCACCACGGTTATATTTCAATCAAAGGGACAAGATATCAACTTACATAAATGTAAGGGACAAATCCTTCCTCAACTTATCCATTAATAACATGCCACTCATGACGCACCCAACGTACCCTACTTCCCGTCAACTATCTACGTGACGGTTTTTGTAAATAAATCAAATTGTGCGAGTCGTGACACGTATTAATGATAATCTTAAAGTCTAAGGATCATTACACATACTTTCGGATAGAAATATATGATGACACCAAAACATGCAGAATTCCTACTGGCAGTTATGTTCTCATAACCTTCTGTCTTGAAGATTACCAAATGTGAACTTCATGAGAAGAAGTCACATCTGCTTACGAGTACTCACACATGTCGGTCTGCATTCTATGTGTCCCATCATAGTATTTCATCAAAACGTAAAACTATATTTAAGAATATTGTTATAGAATTTCAAGGTTCTCATCATAGCGGAGAACTGTCATAACCTTATCAATGCAACAAATACTCTAAGACATTATTACATCATAGTCATGCATAACAATGAACAATGTGTAATAAGATGTTTAATATTTAAATACATTAAATTTTCATGTAATCAAATTACAACCAGTTGGTTCTAGAACACCAACTCTTACAAACTCCCACTTGGACTAGAGCCAACTGCCTACAACTTTCAGTCTTCTAGACCTCACATGGTGATCATGTTTCTGATGAGTCAAGTCTTTAGTAAAGGGGTCCACCAAGTTGTCTTTTGTGGAAATAATGCTCATTGCAACTTCACCTCTCTGAGAAAAATCTCTCAAGAGATAATACTTCCAAAGTATGTGCTTCATCCACTGATGTGACTTTGGCGCTTTTGTGAGAGTCACCACTGCAGTATTATCATAGTACAGTGTGATGGGATCTTTACTACTAGGTATCACATCCAGCTCCTGAATGAAGCTTCACATCCAAACTGCTTCTTTAGCTACCACAGAAGTTGCGATATACTTGGAATCTACTGTATAATCTTCAACCACACTCTACTTTGAGCTCTTCCAGCTCACTGCACCTCCATTCAAAGTGAATATGTATCCTATTTGTGACTTCATGTCATCTTGATTAGTCTGAAAACTAGAATCTGCATATCCTCTGATGACTAGTTCCTCATCTCCTCCATAAACTAGGAACACATCCTTAGTATGGCTCAGATACTTTATGATAGTCTTGACTATCATCCAATGGAGGTCACCTGGGTCAGCCTGATATCTGCCCACCACACTCAATGCATAGGCGACATCCAGCCTAGTACATAGCATGGCATATATGATTGACCCAATTGCTAATGTGTATGGAGTCCTTGCCATTATCTTTCTTTCCTCATGTGTATGAGGACACATTTTCTTGGAAAGATCAATTCCATGTGATGCTAGAAACAACCCATCTTGTATTGTTCCATATTGAATCTCTTCGGTATCTTGTCAATGTATGTACTTTAACTTAGGCCCAACAATATCTTGGATCTATCACGATGTATCTTGATCCCGAGAATATATGTTATCTCACCCAAGTCCTTCATGGAGAAACATTGATTCAACCATTCCTTAACAGACTGTAATACTGGTATCTCATTTCCAATAAGTAATATGTCATCAACATATACTATTAGGAAAATTAATGCACTCCCACTAAACCGTTTGTAGACACAAGGCTCACATTCGTTCTTGATAAAACCAAATTTTGTTATGGATTCATCAAAACGAATGTTTCATGACCTGGATGCTTTCTTTAATCCATAAATGGATTTCTGTAACTTGCATACCTCATTGGCATCCTTTGGAGTCATAAAACCTTCAGGTTGTTTCATGTAGAAATCTTCCTGAAGGTTCTCATTAAGGAAGGCTATTTTGACATCCATTTTCAAAATCTCATAGTCATGGTAAGAGACAATGGACAATAGAATTCTGATGGATTTATGTATTTTAGGTGGTGAAAAGGTTTCATCGTAGTCAATTTCTTGATGTTGTTTGAACCCTTTTGCAACCATTCATGCCTTATAGGTGCTGACTTGTCCTTCCATGTCCAGTTTCTTCTTGAATATCCATTTGCAACCAATAAGTTTTACATCAACTAGAGGATCTACCAAAATCCAGACTTGGTTTTGGCACATGGAATCCATTTCATAATTCATGGATTCTTTCCACTTTTCAACATTTGTGCCACTTACTATTTCCTTGTAGGTTATAGGATCATTATTATCAACTAATAATGAGTCACCATCCTTGGTAACTAGAAAACCATACCGTTCTAGTTCTCTAACCTCTCTTGTACTCTTATGCAGCTCTTGTGTCTCTGGAACAGTTCTTTCTTCCATGGGGATTTATGGAATCTGTTCATATACCAATTCTTGTATACCTTGAGCCTCAACTTCATCGAAGTCTATCATGCTCTCACTATCGCTTTTGGAGATGTGCTCCCTCTAAAGGAATATGACATGTCTTTCCACTATAACTTTTTTTATGAGGGGTTTTATAAGTAATATCTCCTTGTTTCCTTGGGGTATCCTATAAAGGTACACTTTGTGCCTCGGGTGCAAGTTTGTTACCTGAAGAGGCCTTAACAAATGCATTACTTCCCCTACACATGTAAATTCAATAATATGGCTTTATTTCCACTCCAGAACTCATATGGAATACCATTTATCGATTTAGTTGGTACTTGGTTTAGTATGTGTGCCACTGTTTGTAACGCATATCCCCAAAAAGATAATGGAAGACTTTCATGACTCATCATTGATCTCACCATGTCCAACAGGGTGCACTTCCTCCTTTTGCTCACACTATTCCATTGGGGAGTGTGTGGAGGAGTGAGTTGGGATAGGATCCCAAACTCCCATAAGTAATCAATGAAGTATTGATTAAGATATTCTCCACCTCAGTCTGAGCGGAGTTTCTTAATCTTCTTACCAATATGGTTCTCAACCACATTCTTGTATTCTTTGAACTTATCAAAAGAATCCAACTTATACCTCATTAAGTAGATATATCCATATATAATAAAATCATCAGTAGAAGTTATGAAGTATGAGTACTCTCCCCTTTCTTCAACTGGAAATGGTCCACACACATCAGTATAAACCAATTCAAGAAGTTCTTTAGCCCTTTCACCTTTCCCACTAAATAGAGATTTGGTCATTTTGCCTTGTAAAAATACATGACATACACCAAATGGTTTTAGTTTGAAAGAATCTAAATATCCATCTTGATGTAACTTTGTCAATCATTTCTCGTTTAAATGACCTAGCCAGTGATTCCAAAGTTAGGTGTGGTATGAGTCATGTGAAGTATCTTTTTTATCGATTATCATTACTTGGTTTGTGTAATCCAACACGTAAAGACCGTTGTATAAATGTGTCCTACCAAAACAAATGTTATCTTTGTAAAAGAACCAACATTCATTTCCAAACTTGAAAACAAATCCATTTATATCTAATCTGGATACAGAAATAATTTTTTTAGTAACAGACAGAACATAATAACAACCCTTAAGATCATCCCATTTGTCAACGTAAGGTGGTAGTCCCTGACAGCTACAGCAGCAAGTCTGGCTTCGTTGGATGCTTGTAGATCTACCTCCCCTCAGTTTATCTTTATGAATCTACTTGGTTCCTGTATTTGGATACATATTTGAGCACCACAAGCTGTATCTAATACCCAATTTTTAGAAATAGATAGATTACATTCGATAACAAACGCACCTAAAGCTTCACATTACTTCTTAGGCTGGGTGTAGTTCTTCTTACAGTGGCCCTTCTTGCCACATGAAAAACAAACAGCCTCATGTTCCCTTGCCTCCCCTTTGATCTTCCTTTTCTTGGAAGGTTGTGAAGAATCTTTGGGCTTAAATCTCTTCACCTTCCTTTTCCTCTTATTCACCATAAGGACAGAAGGCTTTTCGCGCTTCATTTCTTTGTCCACTTGGTGAATGAGGATAAGAAGATCAGATATAGACTTCTCAATGTTGTTCATATTGAAATTTATAGAAAAGTTAGAGAAGATCTGAGGGAGTGATGCGAGAATGAGATCGGTGCCCAGTTCTTCGGGGAGTTTATACCCTAGAACCTTCAGGCGCTCAATGTAGCCAATGATCTTGACTACATGAGGCCCAGCTGGGGAACCTTCTCTAAGATTACTCTGAAAGAGTGTCTTAGAGATCTCAAACCTTTCTTGTCTTGCTCTCTCCTAGTAAAGACCATGGAGGTGCTCGAGCATGCTATAAGCATCCATGTTTTCATGAGACTTCATGAGCTCACTAGACATTAATGATAGCATCAAACATTGAATGTCGACCGCGTCATTCATATGTTTCTCATAGACCAGAAAATCCTCATCACTCGCCTCTTTGGTAGGCGGATCAGGTAAGGCTAACTCTAACACGTAAGACTTCCATTCATGGCATAGGATAACCCAAAGGCATCTAAACCATTTCTGGAAGTTACTACCAATGAGGATGTAGTCTTTATCCAGAATTGATCACAGGGATAGTGTGTTTGAAAAGATTTTCATTTTTATTCTACAATTAAAAGAGCATATCATTACTACTTTATTGATTACATTTTATGAGAAAAAATAAATTTTTATTAAGTCTCCCACTATTTTATCAAGTCCCAGTGGCCCTCACCACTGAACTTGGAATGTCAAATTGTCATGACATTCTAGTGGCAAGGATCCATATTCCCCTTACAATAACCCCAAAAAGGGTTAGTCAAGATATTAGAAGGTATTTAGGTAGGTAGGTCTTTGCCAACTGCGGGCTTGCAGCTCCTTGATCTATTGAGTGGACTCCCCAATCCTGAAATCATGACTTTGTATTTCCTCAACTCTTGCCTCCAATATTACACCAAGTCTAGCAAGGGATACTTCTCTTGATGTAACATGGTTAATTTAACCCAAAACCTTTCATAAGGACTTCCTGTATAAAAGTAAGTGTCCCAACAAGGGTTGGTCAAACACATAGTTTTATTGAGTTTTTCCCTTAATTAAGTAACGAAAGGCTTGATCTGACTTAATATTTTATTTGAGGGGTTTTTATTTCTTATGTGTGAATTGATTATTATCATTATCACATGCTTGTTAATATTAAATGGAACTTACTTAAGTGATTAACCATGTCTTGGTAATATTTACGCATAAGTATGGTTTATTTTAGTTCTATCTTGCATGCTTGTTTAATTCATTAATAATTTGATCGTAACAACACATCAAAAATGATAAACCATGCAACTGATAGAAATAAAATAAAGAGAATGGTCATGAGCTTTTCTAATGGTTAGTTTATCTAGAATTTGATAAACTAACCCTAACCTAGGGGAGAAACATCTTGAACCTTTTGGGTTCGTGTTTACAGCTTTCCACCTATCCACCTCTGTATCTCCTGGGATTTGTTTCGTCTCAGATCCAGCTTGAACCGCCTCCACTAGCTTGGGAGTTTCATCCATTACATATGTCCTTTTTTTAACTCACATGTAGGTGAGGGGTAAAAAGGGTTTTTACATAAAAGAATCATTGGGCACGTAGGCCCTACATATTAATGAAGAGAAGGATCGCAGGACAATAAATTTAATTTGAATAAATAAATTAAAAGAAATCATCCACATACAAAGGCTTTGGTCTAACTCATGATCATCTATTCATGCAAAGATATTTACGCATAAATAAAACTAGCATTCAATTATTTAATCGTTCTTGTTTAATATAAGTCACACTCGAATCAATTAATTATCATCTTTAATTAATCAATCCTTTTATCTTAAACCCTTTTCTGAATTTCCTTGAGATTCTCATCTATCATAATTTTAAACAAATAAATTCATTTAAAATTATCTTTGTATGTAACTTGTACCTTGGAGGCAACCCGGTGAATTCTGATTCATAACTACCCAATGAGTAGAAATGAACATTATGTAGATGTTAAATTAAACATATATACATAAAACATCAATCACGTGTTGTGTCTCAGCTTTATGCATGAATAATGGTACACGTCTCAAGGGTTTGTATAATATAATAATAAATTTTAATAAATTTGTGTAATTTGGATGAGTACACGGCGTGTACTATTTTTCACCATCCATATGAAGTACACGCCCAGGGAAACGGAGTGTGAGTGTACTTAAGAAATCTTTGGAGTACATGGCATGTCCAGTAGGTCACATGCCGTGTAGTTCCTCATTACACGGTCTCCAGCCAGGCAAGCTGTGTATGGGGTACACGGTCCAACCCTAACCCGAAGGGACTACACGTCGTGTCCTGTGGGCCACATGATGTGTAATATAGAAATCGTGTGCCACCTATTCCTGGTCAACACACAGAGTCATTAAGACTTAGACAAACTCCAATGACATGGCTTGGTTTGGCAGACTAGACCTGATGCATTGAACCTTGGCTACACAGCGTGTACTTCCAAATACACATCTTGTGTTCTTGTGTTGTACGACCAAGAACCTTTTGCACCTCTGGATGAGATCCTCTATTTTATTTTAATCAAAATTAAAAGAAAATATCATTTTTGTAAGGTGAACGAGAAATGAAAGAGGAGGAACATATCTCGAGATTCAAATTTTCATAACGATGAACTTGAATTGAAATAACTAAATTATTAAATGAGTAAATCATCAACGAAATATTTAAATAATTATAAACTATGATGTAACCGCTCTGATACCACTTGAAGGTTCTAAGCCTGGTGGAAGCATTGTTGGGACAGAACCCAACTTTGATTTTTACCATGATCAATGATTATTTCGGGATTAATACGACGATGAATGTAAGTCTCCGTGAAATAGAATCAAAGATTTAGATAAAGAAGGAAGAGGATCGAAACCTTTAGAGATAATCTTGCACATCATGTTTATAATTAATTTAATAAATTTCATAAAGAAAATAATACCTGGACCTTCAGTATTTTCTTCATTGATGATGTTGATCGTCTGTAATGACCCTTCTGGATTATCTTATTGCGATTGAAAGGATCCAAAATAGAATCCCTCTAGAGGTGATCCACATGTGCTCTGATGGCCTCCGATCGACATCGCTCGTTCTCCGGGTGCTAGCGCGGCGAAGCGAGTGTCTTGTGTCAGTCGTTCTTGATTGCTTGTTCTTCAGCCGTGAAGAACATCTCTCGTTCTTGAGAGTGGTGGGAAAAGGATTTGAGAGAGAAATTGTTTAGCTTAACAATTCTTAATTCATCGGGTGTGCGGTTCGGTGCATGAAATAATAGATGTATGTGTCTATTTATTGACATGGGGATTCAGTTACAATATTTAATTGCATAACAGAAACTAAATACATTCATAAACTTAGAGAAAACTCATGCTATTAATAATAATACCGCGTCATTATTTATAGTGCGCCAACTTGCGCAAAACGGAATTATAAATAAAATTTTGTGTCATAAATAATAGCAGCATTATTTTAATTTGTGCCAACTAGTTAAATAATTATTTATCATATTGCAAATAATTATTTTACTACTAGACCGGTCTTAGTCCTCTCGAACTCCACTTCCATTTATTGAACACCTGAATAAATAAATAAATAAATTATTCTCTCAAATAAATATTTTATTTACAAACTAGTAAATAAATATTTATTAAATGTTTAATAAAATAAATAAATATATTTTACCCATAATCTGGTGAATAAATATTTATTTAATTTATGCAATCATTTTAACTTGAATAAAATTATTCCATTGTCTTAAGAATAATATTTATTAATTAAATTCAAGTAGAATTTAACCTAGACCACCAAAAACACTTAGTGTATGACCCTCTAGGATTCTTTCTCGTTGGCATTAGGCAGACTTGCCTAAAGTCCAAGAGTACTGTCTAGCAATGGGTCAAAGCACCCAAGAGAAAAAACTTAAAGTCGCAAAAATGACATCCACATACGAACACTTACTATGTAATATAATCCCTTTATCACAATATCTCATCAAGTAGGTTTCATGATAGTGTCATCAACTTTTATGCTTGATACGTCGTTCTTTGACTATCTGAAATAAACTCATCGTTACACCATGGTCATGAAATTTCGTGCGACGGTTCTATTTCAATCAAAGGAACAAGACATCAACTTCCATAAATGGAAGGGACAAATCTTTCCTCAACTTATCCATTAATAACATGTCACTCGTGACACACCCAATGTACCCTACTTCCAGCCAACTGTTTGCGTAACGGTTTTCATCAATAAATAAAAGTGTGTGAGTCATGACACGTATTAATGATAATCTTAAAGTATAAGGATCATTACACACACTCACAGATAGAAATATCTGATGACACCAAAACATGCGAAATTCCTACTGGTAGATCTATTCTCATAATGTCATATCTTGGAGATTACCAAGTGCGAACTTCATGAGAGGAAGTCTCATCTGCTTACGAGTACTCACATCTATCGGTTTGCATGCTATGTGTTCCATCATAGTATGTCATTTAACCATAGAACTATATTTAAGAATATTGTTATAGCATTTCAAGGTTCTCATCATAACGGGGAACTGTCATGACCTTATCAATGAAACAAATACTCTATGACATTATTACATCATAGTCATGCATAAAAATGAACAATATGTAATAAGATGTTTAATATTTAAATATATTAAATGTCCATGTAATCAAAGTAAAACTAGTTGTTTCTAGGACACCAACTCTTATAATACTTAGGAATCGTATTTCTAGTTGTTCGACTTCTTGAACATATTCAAACTTCTTAGCTTCACAACATAAAATGTTATGATGTCAACTTTCATTGTCTACTTAGAACTCTTTTTAATTTCATCATTATCATCTTTGGAACCCTATTCCACCAAAATATTCTTGAAATAATGTAACTACTTACATTATTTTTTACAAATGCACCCTAACACTCTTAGGATATTAAGTGCTTTAACTTTAGATTGGTGTTTATTATGAATTTCTTTAAGTCAAAACATACTCTCACTAGCCTCTTAGACATTATATTCTTTTTAGAATATCTTACTAAGAAACAACACAAACCTTTTGTGTTAGGAAATAATATTTATTTCCTTTCGATGGGAATATTGAACAAATAATCCATTGTTTCCATATCATATACAGTATTTTATGTTTTTGGAAAAAATCTTTTAAAAGAAGTTTTTATTAAAATATACCACTGATGGGTGGTGAGAATATGTTCCCACATATTTTAACAAATCCTTCAATGAACATTTTATCCTGGATAAAAGAATTATTCTAGATAAATAGTTTTATCCAAATCTTATTCCTTGAATATGTTATAAAACCTGATGAATCACAAACCATGTGTATACCTCTCATGTTGTTTATAACAACTCTTTATTAGAAAACATCTTCTCTTATCATGTAAATAAATAAGAAGAAGATACACATCTTTTACATAGATTCATTTGATCTTGATAAAATATTTTACATTCAAATCCTTGATATAGAAACTATTTACTACAACAAAAGAATATAAACTGCAATCTCAATCAATTCTTCCTTTGATTTTGAACCCATATATATTTAAAATAATTTGTAAAATATACATTCAGTATCACATACCTTTCAAAATAGAATAATTGATTTCTATAACATCCAAACCCAACATGGACATTCCATAGAGTTTCATAAACTCCTTCAGATATGTTTTGGGCAATCCAATCATATTGAATTATTACTCTTTCTTTCTAATAAATATAGGTTTCAATGAACTTTATTGGTTTCTTGAAGAAATATTTTTCAACCAATTTTTTTCGTTCAATTTGAACTTTTACCTACTTATACTATCTATACATTACTTTAGAACCTAGACATTATAGACCTAATTCATATATACATTCTCAATACTTTTAAAATATCGGGTAAACATTCTTTGAATTCAATCATATTATCGAAACATTTCCATAGATGATAATAAGATAAATACACTAACCAGAACAAGCCTTTTTTAGTTTCCCCTTAAAGTATGTTATAGAATTAAACAAATCATAAACCATATGTATTAAAAACACTCATCTTATTTTATTTAAAAAACTATTGTTTACATGATCTTTTCAAGTGATAAATGAGACAAAATATGCATCATTAAAAAAAATTCCAAACTTGAAGCATCTAATTTATCAATGTCGAAACTCCTTTACTACATTACTTGAAAGAAAATCTTCAAACTCCAAACTTTAATTATTTCTGACCTTTATTTATATTCACAGCTTTTTTAAAACATACAGTTGATATCATATATTTTTTAGAATAATAGAATTTATTTCTATAACTAATAAAGTTTTAAGGAAACATTTAGTCTCATAAAGTCATCAACATATTCAATCATATTGAATATCATTTGACATACCCAATCATATTGAGTATATGAGACTAAAATCTACATACACATTCATATTGAGTACATGAGTGGAGACTAATATTACTTTGGTCATTTTGCATATAATTCCTTTGAAACCTTAAATGAATCACTTTATGCTTCCATAAACATCTATATTTTCTTGTTAAACAACTTCAATGCTTGGTTACTAAGGTAGAAACTATTCTGAAACATTGAATCTTTCTTAAGGATTTTTTTGAATCACCGACCTTTCTTAAGAACTTTTCTTAAGTTATCAATTTTACATTAAGATTATCCTTACAAGGATTAATCACATATTTTAACTATATGATGATGATGATGATATTATCTGCAACAAAATCTTTGATCGGATGAGTATCATGTATTATCAACAATTTAATAAGGAATTTTATTAAATGAGTTCCCACTAAAATTATGACCCCTTTATAAAACTTATCATATGCATTAGTGGTCCAAGATCTATATTTCACCATGACTTACGCTGGTTATCACATAAATAAGTCATTACTATATCTGGGTGAAAACAATTGTCAATAATATCATATGTGAATCCTAGATAATTGATCAGACAACTCTTTATCCAATCCATCATACAAATATACTCAACTCTATTGCTCTCTTATCATAATTGTTAGGGTTTCCCAACTAAGTATAACCCAAAACAAGCAATAAGAATAAGCTGACAAAAAACAATTGAGGGGTAATTGATTGAGCTCGGCAATATCGTCAAGATAATCCAAAGTCACTTATAACTTTCTTTCCTTATATAAGAAAATCTAGGGGTACTCGCGTTGATCTTGACAATACCCACCAAGTTGAATGATTGAGGTCTTGATAAGTTCTAATTTGGAAGGAATTTCACACTTAGTGTTTGAAGGGGATTTTAATCTCACCATCTTATCTCATGTTATTCTCTTTTTTGTATGAATGTTTCTTGTGATTTTAGTTTGGAATTATATTCCCTCCACCAAATTAATATGTTCAAACCATAATGATGTTTAACTCTATATGCAACCCACAAGTTTGTGCTACTTTCCCAAAAATAGAAGTCAGATATATTCGTACATATCTAAATGCATCATATGCATAAGTTACACAAACACTTCGTGTAAAGGCGTAGAGTTATCCACATAGGTAAGCCCGAAGTGATAGATAGTCAACCTCATTCACCAGCCTAGACAAGGCATAAGCCTCCAGGTAGGTAGGTAGTCTGACCCCAAGTCCATCTACCCAGGGATACTTTACTCAAGATAGAATTCAATTTATCGTAACTCTAGCACCTAATATGCACAAACAATATTCTACAACTAAATTCAAGTTCATAACTTCAATTACAAACTAAGGTCAAGGTAGATAAAAAACGAAATTCATTATAGAGACAATCATAACATGTAATCCAAGGCTCTATCTAGAAGAAAATTAACAATTAAACTAAAGCATACGCAATATTAAAATTTATTAAACAATTTACTAAACATGAATATAGCAAGGAATAACCTTTTAAATAAATGAACAATTCAAATATTTAAACATGAGATAAACATTTATGAACAATTCATAAATAAAATCTAATTGTAAAAATTTTATAATTTTTTTAAGTTAAACATTATGGACATTCCATAATTATAAATATGAACATTTATTTTGTTCAATTCAAAATAATGAACAATTTATAATTAAATATAGACACTATATATTTTTTCCTTATTTCATAATTTATAACCATTTTTAAATTATTTCTTATGATTTCTAAATAAACTCTTTTATTTCTACATCATAAGAATTGTCATACAATTTGTTAAAAGGTATTTAAATATTAATATTTAATATTTCAGAATAAAATGTTTCATAAACATTTAATTAATTATAAAAAACTGAAAATTAATTAATTTATAAACCTTTTATAAATTAAAAGATTCAAAAATACATTTTATAATGATTTATAAATATTTTATAAACCATTAAAATCATTTAAGAATTTAAAAACATTTTTAAAAAATCTTTATTTGTTTACCCTTATGCGGGAACTCATTCCTACATAAAGGTAATCTCGTTCTACCCTTACACAAAGTGTTTTCCTAAGGGTAATCCAATTTTGGAGCCCTTTCATAAAGGTAATCGATTGGTTACCTTTACGTAGCCATGTTTCGCATAAGCCTGATTGGATTTGTTACCTTTACGTGGATATAAGAAAAACTCATCTACCTTTACATAGAGACCAATTACCCTGATGTGAGGAGGTGCTTACCCTGATGCAGTAAAGGGAATAAGAAGCATACCCCTAAGTAGGCTAGGATATTACTCTTACACGGACCACTCCACATAAGGGTAAGTCAATATGACCCTTACACAAAACACTTCTGTGTAAGGGTAATCCATGTTGACCCTTACATGAACCCCTTCATGTAAAGGTAAGTCACGGGTTACCTTTACATGACCACTCGCATATGGGTATCATCTTGGTTACCTTACACAATTGATCCACAAAAGGGTAATTACTTGGTTACCCTTATGCATCTCAGCTGCATAAGGTCAAGTACCTAGTTACCTTTACGTAGCCTAGCTACGTAAGGTTAAACCCTTCTCCAGATTTTCAAAAAACCTATAAAGTGGGGCTCTATTTTTTGTTTTATTTTTCATTTCAACACAAGTTTTCATAAAACTTAAGCATGGATCCCTCTGGTACCACTAGTAGGTTTCAAATGAGACTAATTATCATATCAAGTGAAAGTGATTAAAACCCTTATCTGAAGAAGTTGATGCATCAACTTCATCACCTTAGAATATGCTTGATAAAGGTCACAGAGTAGTAGCCAAAAGACATCCCACCTCAGAGGTATCCATGGGTAAACTGAATCATCCAACGTTCAGATGGGATTCACCTTTTATCCATGGTATGTTAGTACCTATGTATGCAAAGGAGGAAAATGGAAGAGAGATTTGGGTAGAAGTTTTGGCCAACCATGAAACAATCACATACACTACCATCACATAGTAGTGTTTATATAAACCACAAGGAGGATCCATGGGCAGTCGCATTTACCCATGCATTGTAACGCGTGAGTAAATGGTTCAGCCAACTCATGAAAATCTTACATGAATAGAATCTCATACATTACATCTTATGTAACATTTCTTTAATGATAGTATTTGTGGGAGAATCAATAAATGATAATTATTTATCATTTTTTCATAATCATAAATTGCATGGGCATGAAAATCATAATATGCATGCAATATGATATTGCTTGTATATCACATACACATATAAGGCCTTAGGGAATATTCTCATCACCTTCACCCACACTCATTATAAGGAGTGTTCACTTACACAGTAAGAGAAAATATGTAAAACAATAACATTAGTTAAGGCACATAGTTGCAAGCAGTGACTGACGGTAGAGAAGTATTCCAGGAGGGTAAATGGATTCTTCAGAGCAGCTTGAGGAAGAACTTCTGAAAGCCAAATATGTTTCTTGTAAGCATAAGAACAAAAAATATGTACCAAACTTGTTCTCTTTTTAGGGAAAAGAGTTTGTTGTAGCGTAAAGAAGAAGATGACGATACTCAAAAAATTGAAATCTTGATTTTCTTACATGCTTGTACACTTCTGCTTTTTCTTCAACTTAAATATTCTCATAGTTATCTTATACCGAGATTCTGTAAAATTATAGTAGAAAAGACAATACATTTCCAAATCACTACTTCCTTTCCACTTTATTTCAACAAAAACATGAAAAGATAGATAAGGTGGTCGCTTTTACCATTCTTGGAACTTTCAACTTTTAGAAAGATCGTTCATACCTTATTTACTCATCACTTATTCCAAAGTTTCAAAAACAGTGCTTACTTTTCCTTAAAATAATCCAATGATAATAAATAAGGTGATTTGCAGTAGTATATGTGAAAAACAAACTTTGTGTAGCTGATTTCTATATACCCGATATCACATAGGCAAAATATAGCCACATATTCAAATTTGCGTAAGCAACTGGTTTGTGTAGCCAAATCATTGTATGTGAATAGTCATTGGATCCAAATATTCCACATAACCAATTTTATGTAAGCAAAAGAACCACATATCCAAAAGCATCACGTATCAGATTCTATATAACTGAAGTCTCTATGTAGCTGATTCTTGCATAAGAAAATCTTCCACGTAGGTGATTTTTCATAACCACCGAATATATGTAAGGAAATTATGCGTATATGATCTTCCAACATATCTGATTTATCAACGTAGGCAATTTCGCAAAGGAGAACTTATGTAGGTAGATTCCATCACGTGTGCGATTTTTCATACACAGGCTCTCACATAAGCAAATTCCATGTAGCCAAAAATCCCACACAGGGTAATTTTTTCCAGACTAAGAAAAACTTCAATTCAGGGAAGAATTAACTTTGACAAGTGAAAATATAATTAAAAACCTATTTAAACATACTTAAAAATAGATCTATTAGAAACATAAGAAATATTTTTTTTTTGAGCATCAAGACATATGATACATGAGATATGTTAGAAGAACATTAGAATTCCAACATATATTTCTATAAGAGGGAAGCACATCTCTTTTTAGATAGTGAGAGCATGCTGAACTTCAATGAAGTTAAGACTCTAGATGCACATGAGTTGGCATAAGAACAATAAACTCTATAAGATTCAATGGGAGGGGTTGTTCGAGAGACACATATTGCGTAGGAAAGTTAAAACCAAAGAGGTGGTTTTATATTCACCAAGATAGGTTATTCAATTAGAATAATGAATCACATAGGGAAGTGGTAAATGGAAACATGCTATGATTGGAAAATTTATATGAATTCAAAGATGGGATCTATATACCAAAATCCAATTCTATATTTTGGTAGTTTCTCAAGTTGATGTAAAAATTTTGGTGGGTATTCAAGAAGAAATTGGACATGGATGGTACAAACTGGTACAAATAAATCTGTATTGGTTACTGAAGGTTTAAGCAACATCTAGACATAGTCTATGATGAAACGTCTTCATTAGTCGTCATGTTAAAATTCACTTAGAATTTTACTTGTCATATAAAGCTTTCATGATCATTATATTGAGTGATTGGATGTCAAGACTGTAAAGACCCGTAAAATTCAAGGGAAATTTTTTCTTAATTTTCTTTAGAATTTTACAAGAGCGCGGTTTCAGACGGCACCTGATTCCGAGGCCCGGAGTGCCCGGAATCATTTTCCGAAGTTTGGCTCGGGTACGTTCAGTGAACGAACGAGCGGGTTTTCCTAACTTTTGATCCGGTGCTCGGAATTGAAATCCGAGGGCACCATTGAACTCGCAGCGCCGATATTCGCTTAAAGAGACCTTTCGGGAGTTGCATTTGTTGCGGGTTGAAAGTTAGTTTTGGGGATTAAAAGATAAGTAAAATAAAATTTTGTGTGTGAATTTTATTTTATTCATGGTAGTTAGACTCTCTCATGGGAAGTTGTTGGTGGGGCCCACAACCACCCAACTTCCCATGTGTGGTTATGAGGGAGGTGGGGCCCACACGAGCCCCCACCTTTTCAAATTCCCTAACCCCTCTAAACCCCCTCTTAATTATGTGACTCTCCCCTACTTTAATTCTTGCCAACTTATCTCTTATTTTAATTTTTGACAACTCTAGAATTAATTAATGTAATGAGTTAATGAGGTGAGTTGTGTGTGGTTATTGAATTTCAAACCTTTGAAATTCAAAGAGGTTGGGTTGTGTGAATAAAATAAGAAAGAGTCTTATTTTATTTTGTTAGAATTTTATCTCCTTGAGAGAGTAGGGAAGTCTTCTTCATCTTCTTCAAACTCAACGAAGAACGCAAAGAACGCCGTTCTTCAACGAAGAACTTCTCCGCCGAAGAACACGGTCCATCCGCGACGCCGTATCCGCGACGCGACGTACTTCTTCTGCGTCATCTCTTCCGCGACGGTTTTCCGCGACGAACGCCATCGACAACGACTCTTCCTCCGACGTCAAAGGAATCGACACCGATATTCCGCGACTACGTCAACGTGCGACTATCGAGGTAGGGGTTCTTGAGTTCGTTGTTTTCTTTTTATTTGACTTTCCTCAAGACTTGACGAAGAACGCTCAAGTTCCGACGAAGAACGCCGCTCCGCTCTTCTTCGTCTTCCGTGTCAACGAGAGAGAACAACGCTTCTTCCTCGGACAACCTTCGTCGGCGTACGAGGTTTCGCCAACGACGTGTCTCTTCGGACGCATTCCTTCGTCATCGGATTTGACGAACGGCTACCGCGACGCCCGACCTCCGCGACGTCGTCTTCCACGGAACGTTGACAATCTTCGAACCTTATACCAAGGTAGGGGTTGTTGTTTATTGTTAACTTATTTTATTCTTGCTCGTGGTTCGCATGACTAACGTGAGGATTGAATATATAAGTGATATTATTTTAACGTGAGGGGGCCGGACCGCACGAACACGGCCGAACCCCCTCCATCGTCCTTGTTGAATAGCTTGCGGGTGGATGAATCAAGGTGGCGTGGTGCCGTCGCACCACGCGGATATTCGCCAATCCTTTTTGTGCAACGCCATCGCGCCGCGCCATGGAAGAATCATAAAGAACGCGACGCCGTCGCGCCGCGTCGAAGGGAATCAAATGCGCGGCGAAGGGGCGCGGTGCTGTCGCACCGCGCCGGACGACGAACACCGCGGCCGGTTCCGGGCCGCGGCGGGACGAGGAGACCGCGGCCGGTTCCGGGCCGCGGCGGGATATGAAGACCGGCGGCCGGGCCGCCGGCGTCGGAAGCCGAAGGCGGGACCGGAATTTCCGGTCCCGTTGGTGAAAACCGGCCGGCCAGCTGGCCGGCCGGATGGCAGAAAACCGGGGGAATAAATCCCCCGGCCGGTTCATCAAACCCCCCCCCCCTCTTAATGAGGGGGCGGTTTCCTTGTGGGGGGCAAAGCCCCCCGTGTCGTCCAGCAGGCCCCCTCATGTGAGGGGGCGGTTTTGTTTTAAAACCGGCGCGGCGCGTGCCGCGCCGCCAGGGGGAAAAAACGGGGGAGGGCGGGGGTCTCACCCGCGCGCCGCCTGCGCGCCCAGCGCGCCGCCGTGCCGCCGCGCCGCCTCAGCGCGCCGCCGCGCGCCGCCTCCGCGCGCCGCCGCGCGCCCCGCGCACCGCCGGCCGAACCGGCCGGGCCGGTTCGGGGCGGGTCGGCCCGGACCCTTCCTTCTCGAACCAGAATCGGTTTTTGGGCCATAACTTGAGCCTCGGACCTCCGAATGACGAACCGTCTGCGGCAACGCGATCCTTGGATCGATACAGTCGTTTCGGTATATCGCACTCAAGGTTTCGATTCACTTTGAGTTCGGCCGGGTTGGTTCGTTCACGAAACCAACCGGGCCTTCGGAGCGGAAACGCCCATATCTTGAGCTACGGACGTCCGAACGGCGTGCCGTCAATTCTGATAAGTTCCTCTTAGTGAGACGGATCTTTTGGTATACTCCGCCCGAGGTTAGGACGCAAGTGGAGTACGGCCGGGTTGGTTCGTTCACGAAACCAACCGGGCCCTCGGAGCGGAAACGCTCATATCTTGAGTTCCGGACGTCCGATTGACGTGCCGTCGACTTTGATGGAATCCTCTAAGTGGGACGGAACTTTTGACATACTCCGCCCGAGTTTTGGATACAGTTGAAATATGGCCGGGTTTGGTTCGCTCACGAAACCAACCGGGCCCTCGGGACGAAAAGGCTAATAACTCACAGACCGGGCGTCCGATTGACGCGTCGTCTGTTGCGTTGAGACTCCTTTGACGAAGCGGACGTATGTGGAACTTCTTCATTGGACTTTGAGATACTTGGAGTATCGACCAGTAGCTCGTGGAGTGGACCCTCCCGGAGACGAGCGGGCGGGGGAGCGCTTGGGTGTAGCGGCGGACCCGTGGTACTTGACAGTGGTGGTGCGCTTGGATGCAGCAGCAGACCCTTGGCGGTGGAGCGCTTGGTTGTAGCGGCAGACCCGCGATACTCTACGGAGTGTGTGTGCTTGGTTATAGCGACAGACCCGCGACGGTGGAGACGTGCGTGCGGGGTTCGGAGACCGTGTAGCCGACTGAGACCTGACGACTGCTTGACCGACTCGACTTGGAGTGAGTCGACTAGCCCAGTGGACGGAGCGCCCAGTAGTTGGCAGCAGACCCACGGCGGACGGAGCGCCTGGTAGTTGGCAGCAAACCCGCGGTACTCGACAGGAGGAGTACCTCAGTAGGCTATTTGGGTAAGCGCCCGGTATTTGGCGACAGACCCTCAGTGGACGGAGCGCCCGGTAGTTGGCCGCAAACCCGCAGTACTCGACATGAGGAGTACCTCAGCAGTCTTAGGTTAGTGAGCAGTACCTCGGAGTCGTGACAGGACCACTGTACACTCTAGAGACGGAGCTCTTCAGTAGTTACGGTTTCGATAATAAAAATCCTGGTTTGAGCTGAGTCAATGATCTTTGTGTTTCCTCATGATTGAGATGGGTCGCTTGATAACTTAGGTATATGTATGGGCATATACCTGGGTAATGGTTATCCGTTGATTTCATAAACTTGTTATAAACTGTGTGGACTTGTACTGTTATCCTGTGTGGATTTACTGTTTACTCTTCTTTGTGGATTAGGTTGTTCTTGGGCTCGGTGTTGGAGCCGAACGGAAATTGGTGACATAGGTATATGTATGGGCATATACCTAATCAATACTGGATGTTACTTCGTGATTGTATCCTTCATGTGGTTTATCCTTTGTGGATTTCAGGAGACCTTCGGGGGGGTCTCGGGGTCCCTACTGAGTATCTTATACTCACCCCTGCACGGGCTATGCCCGCACATCGTTGTGTTGGTTGTAGACGACGGACAGCGCTGACAGCGGTTGAGGCTTACGGAGTAGGTCGGTACCCGGAGGAGGACCACTGAGCGGGACGTGCTCGGAGCGGACAGTTGGACCCGAGGAGTTGTGGAGCTATCTGTACCTACCCTTCAGGTAGGATCCGTGGTGGACGATCCAGGAGCTGAGCCATCTGTACCTACACTTCAGGTAGGAATCGAGGAGGACGTCCCAGGAGCTGCTTGTACTTTCAGTTGCTGTTTTCCCTTTCGAGTTTTACTTTACTTTACAGTTGGGCTTGTATTTCCGGCCCCTTTACTTCGGCACAGTTGTTCTAGTTTTGTGTACTGCTTTACTTCCGCTTGTTACTCTGAGGTGCTTGTTTACTTTATTAAGGCAATGCCTTCCCTTTTTACTGGGATTTTACGCCTTGGTGCTGGTCGCCAGCCCCTGGCCTATGGAAGGCGGGCTTGGGGTAGTCACGGCACGGGCCCCGAGGGCGGGTCGTGACAAATTGGTATCAAAGGAGTTCGGTTCTACCGCAGACTCTGATCTTTTTTCTATGTGAAGCAATAGTGTTTAGTGTATTGAGTGTGGTTATCAGTCCAGGGAGTCCAGTGTTGGTGCGGCGGCCGACGTATCCGTACACCAGGACCCTGACTTCTGATTTCCGACTTAATGCATGAAAACATTGATTGCGTGTGTGTTTCCCAAAAGGTTTAAAGTCAGCTCAAAACAGGTCAGCTCACCAGGTATAAATCGTTGACCATGACACAACTGTTCAGGATGTCACCATGCAGATAGTTAGCTGGAGTTCCGAGAGAGTTCTCGATGATGGCCCACCGAGCAGCGAGACTCCAGTGCAGGGCCCTTTTTCAGTTTTGGCACCTTCGGGTGGTGTACCAGCAGCACCACCACCCGTTAGGCAGCAGATGCCACTAGCTGACGGTGCACGCTAGCAGAGCGCGATGCACGAGTTCCAGCAGTAGAGGCCTCTGAGGATACGAGGCGAGACAGATTTCCCAGGCAGCAGTGGATTGGATGGAGGCGATTGCTAGAGTTCTACGCCTAGCTTTGATACTAGTAGAGCGGATGATGATCTTAGCTCCTGGTGTTTCCAGTGAGTGACCATGAGGTTGGTACTTATAGTAATGAGGCTTCGGTACGCGAACCGATACCTGGGATAGTACCTACGGGTAGAGCGCCATCTATGTCACTACCTGTTGGTCAGCAGACACTACCGGCGGTACCGGTAGCAGAGACTCACAGGCTTAGTGCCTTACATATGTTTTAGCATCAGATATCCCTCAAGTTTCGAGGTGAGCCTGACTCGTAGGCGGCTGAGGACTGGCTTGAGGAGGTGGTTGTGAGTTTTCTGGAGCTAATACAGCTTCGACAGTACGACATGTCGGAAGCAGAGCACTCAACGTGGCTTACCAATCAATCTTGGTACTCGTTGGTTACGTTGTGATCAGTTCTTTAGACTCGAACTTCTGAGAGAAGTGTGTCTAAAGGACATCCGAACCATTTCTTTTCCTCTATGCATTCCTACCTATGTTAGGATTCTAGAGAGAACCTTTGTGGTTGTGAACGTTAGCAGTGAAAGGCAGGAAACTAGCGCCAGTCTCAGAGACTCGGGCATGTAAAATGTTTCAGGAGGAGGAAGTGCTAAGGACAGATGAATCTGCAGGGTAGCAGACGTGGAAGCGGAGCTTGGAGAGCAGCATGTGGTGGTGTACATTTCGACATGTTACGACCACCCGACTTAGTAGTCCCCGTCAGGCTCAGGGAACAGGAGGGCTGGGGAGGAGAATAGCTGCATTGCGGTCAAGGAGTGTGACCCAGGAGCTCTAAGAATGATTCGGGGTACGAATTATGTCTACTACGAGCTGCCATATCTATAGACATAGGAACCAATCATTCTACCCTTCCACGAATCATGTCCCAGACCTAGAGGTTCCGGGTAAGCCGTAGACTTGACCCTCACGTCTGGAGATACCTTTGGGAGGAGACTCGATAATCACGCTTACGCCGACGGTGTGATTTAACCTCGAGGCGAGAGTTTCGGCTGGAATCTCTTGGTGGCAGCGTAGAGGCCTTACGACGTTGATCTGGGTATGGTTTTGATTCACAAATCATACCCCGGTTGACTGTTTTAGGCAAACGTCGGAATGGGTTTTCCTTGGTCGGCGAAAAGGAAACCCTGGGCAGCACATGTTAAACTCAGGCATAAGAGGGTGTGACCGATCACTCTTGAGTTGGTCAACCCTACCCTTGTGGCAGCAGGAGTTTTTAGTTTCAGTTCTAACCTAAAAAGGGAAACCTCTTGAGTTCGAGGGTGACGAACACGTTCTTATACGGTCTCAACCCGATGAGGTTTCGGAGATGTGGCCGAGGCGGCATGTTATCTCCGAAGTTCGATGGACCCTTTTGATCTTCAGCAGGGTAGGCGAGGAGGTTTACCGCTTGACCCTACCACCTCAGTCGCACCGGGTGCATAATGTCCACCACGTGTCTCAGCTGTGGAGATACGTGTATGTTTCTTCACACGTCATCGACCCCGGGGAGTTGGACGTTGATGACAGAGCGACAAGCACAGAGGTTCTAGTAGAGATCGGGGATCGACAGGAGCAGGTTCTACGTGAACGGTTGCTTCCTCTGGGGTGCTTCTCGGGTAGCACGAGATCTTCAGGTGAGCATATGGGAGCGTAAAGCTCAGTTGCGTGCTCAGTACTACCTTGTTTCCCCTAAGTGTGAGTTGAAGCTTTACGGGGACGTAAAGCCCTGAGGTGGGAGTAATGTAAAGACCCGTAAAATTCAAGGGAAATTTTTTCTTAATTTTCTTTAGAATTTTACAAGAGCGCGGTTTCAGACGGCACCTGATTCCGAGGCCCGGAGTGCCCGGAATCATTTTCCGAAGTTTGGCTCGGGTACGTTCAGTGAACGAACGAGCGGGTTTTCCTAACTTTTGATCCGGTGCTCGGAATTGAAATCTGAGGGCACCGTTGAACTCGCAGTGCCGATATTCGCTTAAAGAGACCTTTCGGGAGTTGCGTTTGTTGCGGGTTGAAAGTTAGTTTTGGGGATTAAAAGATAAGTAAAATAAAATTTTGTGTGTGAATTTTATTTTATTCATGGTAGTTAGACTCTCTCATGGGAAGTTGTTGGTGGGGCCCACAACCACCCAACTTCCCATGTGTGGTTATGAGGGAGGTGGGGCCCACACGAGCCCCCACCTTTTCAAATTCCCTAACCCCTCTAAACCCCCTCTTAATTATGTGACTCTCCCCTACTTTAATTCTTGCCAACTTATCTCTTCTTTTAATTTTTGACAACTCTAGAATTAATTAATGTAATGAGTTAATGAGGTGAGTTGTGTGTGGTTATTGAATTTCAAACCTTTGAAATTCAAAGAGGTTGGGTTGTGTGAATAAAATAAGAAAGAGTCTTATTTTATTTTGTTAGAATTTTATCTCCTTGAGAGAGTAGGGAAGTCTTCTTCATCTTCTTCAAACTCAACGAAGAACGCAAAGAACGCCGTTCTTCAACGAAGAACTTCTCCGCCGAAGAACACGGTCCATCCGCGACGCCGTATCCGCGACGCGACGTACTTCTTCTGCGTCATCTCTTCCGCGACGGTTTTCCGCGACGAACGCCATCGACAACGACTCTTCCTCCGACGTCAAAGGAATCGACACCGATATTCCGCGACTACGTCAACGTGTGACTATCGAGGTAGGGGTTCTTGAGTTCGTTGTTTTCTTTTTATTTGACTTTCCTCAAGACTTGACGAAGAACGCTCAAGTTCCGACGAAGAACGCCGCTCCGCTCTTCTTCGTCTTCCGTGTCAACGAGAGAGAACACCGCTTCTTCCTCGGACAACCTTCGTCGGCGTACGAGGTTTCGCCAACGACGTGTCTCTTCGGACGCATTCCTTCGTCATCGGATTTGACGAACGGCTACCGCGACGCCCGACCTCCGCGACGTCGTCTTCTGCGGAACGTTGACAATCTTCGAACCTTATACCAAGGTAGGGGTTGTTGTTTATTGTTAACTTATTTTATTCTTGCTCGTGGTTCGCATGACTAACGTGAGGATTGAATATATAAGTGATATTATTTTAACGTGAGGGGGCCGGACCGCACGAACACGGCCGAACCCCCTCCATCGTCCTTGTTGAATAGCTTGTGGGTGGATGAATCAAGGTGGCGTGGTGGCGTCGCACCACGCGGATATTCGCCAATCCTTTTTGCGCAACGCCGTCGCGCCGCGCCATGGAAGAATCATAAAGAACGCGACGCCGTCGCGCCGCGTCGAAGGGAATCAAATGCGCGGCGAAGGGGCGCGGTGCCGTCGCACCGCGCCGGACGACGAACACCGCGGCCGGTTCCGGGCCGCGGCGGGATATGAAGACCGGCGGCCGGGCCGCCGGCGTCGGAAGCCGAAGGCGGGACCGGAATTTCCGGTCCCGTTGGTGAAAACCGGCCGGCCAGCTGGCCGGCCGGATGGCAGAAAACCGGGGGAATAAATCCCCCGGCCGGTTCATCAAAACCCCCCCTCTTAATGAGGGGGCGGTTTCCTTGTGGGGGGCAAAGCCCCCCGTGTCGTCCACCAGGCCCCCTCATGTGAGGGGGCGGTTTTGTTTTAAAACCGGCGCGGCACGTGCCGCGCCGCCAGGGGAAAAAACGGAGGAGGGCGGGGGTCTCACCCGCGCGCCGCCTGCGCGCCCAGCGCGCCGCCGCGCCGCCCCAGCGCGCCGCCGCGCCGCCCCAGCGCGCCGCCGCGCCGCCTCGGCGCTCCGCCGCGCGCCGCCCCAGCGCACCGCCGCGCCGCCCCGGCGCACCACCGCGCGCCGCCTCCGCGCGCCGCCGCGCGCCCCGCGCACCGCCGGCCGAACCGGCCGGGCCGGTTCGGGCCGGGTCGGCCCGGACCCTTCCTTCTCGAACCAGAATCGGTTTTTGGGCCATAACTTGAGCCTCGGACCTCCGAATGACGAACCGTCTGCGGCAACACGATCCTTGGATCGAGACGGTCGTTTCGGTATATCGCACTCAAGGTTTCGATTCACTTTGAGTTCGGCCGGGTTGGTTCGTTCACGAAACCAACCGGGCCATCGGAGCGGAAACGCCCATATCTTGAGCTACGGACGTCCGAACGGCGTGCCGTCAATTCTGATAAGTTCCTCTTAGTGAGACGGATCTTTTGGTATACTCCGCCCGAGGTTAGGACGCAAGTGGAGTACGGCCGGGTTGGTTCGTTCACGAAACCAACCGGGCCCTCGGAGCGGAAACGCTCATATCTTGAGTTCCGGACGTCCGATTGACGTGCCGTCGACTTTGATGGAATCCTCTAAGTGGGACGGAACTTTTGACATACTCCGCCCGAGTTTTGGATACAGTTGAAATATGGCCGGGTTTGGTTCGCTCACGAAACCAACCGGGCCCTCGGGACGAAAAGGCTAATAACTCACAGACCGGGCGTCCGATTGACGCGCCGTCTGTTGCGTTGAGACTCCTTTGACGAAGCGGACGTATGTGGCACTTCTTCGTTGGACTTTGAGATACTTGGAGTATCGACCAGTAGCTCGTAGAGTGGACCCTCCCGGAGACGAGCGGGCGGGGGAGCGCTTGGGTGTAGCGGCGGACCCGTGGTACTTGACAGTGGTGGTGCGCTTGGATGCACCAGCAGACCCTTGGCGGTGGAGCGCTTGGTTGTAGCGGCAGACCCGCGATACTCTACGGAGTGTGTGTGCTTGGTTATAGCGACAGACCCGCGACGGTGGAGACGTGCGTGCGGGGTTCGGAGACCGTGTAGCCGACTGAGACCTGACGACTGCTTGACCGACTCGACTTGGAGTGAGTCGACTAGCCCAGTGGACGGAGCGCCTAGTAGTTGGCAGCAGACCCAAGGCGGACGGAGCGCCTGGTAGTTGGCAGCAAACCCGCAGTACTCGACAGGAGGAGTACCTCAGTAGGCTATTTGGGTGAGCGCCCGGTATTTGGCGACAGACCCTCAGCGGACGGAGCGCCCGGTAGTTGGCCGCAAACCCGCAGTACTCGACAGGAGGAGTACCTCAGCAGTCTTAGGTTAGTGAGAAGTACCTCGGAGTCGTGACAGGACCACTGTACACTCTAGAGACGGAGCTCTTCAGTAGTTACGGTTTCGATAATAAAAATCCTGGTTTGAGCTGAGTCAATGATCTTTGTGTTTCCTCATGATTGAGATGGGTCGCTTGATAACTTAGGTATATGTATGGGCATATACCTGGGTAATGGTTATCCGTTGATTTCATAAACTTGTTATAAACTGTGTGGACTTGTACTGTTATCCTGTGTGGATTTAATGTTTACTCTTCTTTGTGGATTGGGTTGTTCTTGGGCTCGGTGTTGGAGCCGAACGGAAATTGGTGACATAGGTATATGTATGGGCATATACCTAATCAATACTGGATGTTACTTCGTGATTGTATCCTTCATGTGGTTTATCCTTTGTGGATTTCAGGAGACCTTCGGGGGGGTCTTGGGGTCCCTACTGAGTATCTTATACTCACCCCTGCACGGGCTATGCCCGCACATCGTTGTGTTGGTTGCAGACGACGGACAGCGCTGACAGCGGTTGAGGCTTACGGAGTAGGTCGGTACCCGGAGGAGGACCACTGAGCGGGACGTGCTCGGAGCGGACAGTTGGACCCGAGGAATTGTGGAGCTATCTGTACCTACCCTTCAGGTAGGATCCGTGGTGGACGATCCAGGAGCTGAGCCATCTGTACCTACCCTTCAGGTAGGAATCGAGGAGGACGTCCCAGGAGCCGCTTGTACTTTCAGTTGATGTTTTCCCTTTCGAGTTTTACTTTACTTTACAGTTGGGCTTGTATTTCCGGCCCCTTTACTTCGGCACAGTTGTTCTAGTTTTGTGTACTGCTTTACTTCCGCTTGTTACTCTGAGGTGCTTGTTTACTTTATTAAGGCAATGCCTTCCCTTTTTACTGGGATTTTACGCCTTGGTGCTAGTTGCCAGCCCCTGGCCTATGGAAGGCGGGCTTGGGGTAGTCACGGCACGGGCCCCGAGGGCGGGTCGTGACAAATTGGTATCAAAGGAGTTCGGTTCTACCGCAGACTCTGATCTTTTTTCTATGTGAAGCAATAGTGTTTAGTGTATTGAGTGTGGTTATCAGTCCAGGGAGTCCAGTGTTGGTGCGGCGGCCGACGTATCCGTACACCAGGACCCTGACTTCTGATTTCCGACTTAATGCATGAAAACACTGATTGCGTGTGTGTTTCCCAAAAGGTTTAAAGTCAGCTCAAAACAGGTCAGCTCACCAGGTATAAATCGTTGACCATGACACAACTGTTCAGGATGTCACCATGCAGATAGTTAGCTGGAGTTCCGAGAGAGTTCTCGATGATGGCCCACCGAGCAGCGAGACTCCAGTGCAGGGCCCTTTTTCAGTGTTGGCACCTTCGGGTGGTGTAGCAGCAGCACCACCACCCGTTAGGCAGCAGATGCCACTAGCTGACGGTGCACGCTAGCAGAGCGCGATGCACGAGTTCCAGCAGTAGAGGCCTCTGAGGATACGAGGCGAGACAGATTTCCCAGGCAGCAGTGGATTGGATGGAGTCGATTACTAGAGTTCTACGCCTAGCTTTGATACTAGTAGAGCGGATGATGATCTTAGCTCCTGGTGTTTCCAGTGAGTGACCATGAGGTTGGTACTTATAGTAATGAGGCTTCGGTACGCGAACCGATACCTGGGATAGTACCTACGGGTAGAGCGCTAGCTATGTCACTACCTGTTGGTCAGCAGACACTACCGGCGGTACCGGTAGCAGAGACTCACAGGCTTAGTGCCTTACATATGTTTTAGCATCAGATATCCCTCAAGTTTCGAGGTGAGCCTGACTCGTAGGCGGCTGAGGACTGGCTTGAGGAGGTGGTTGTGAGTTTTCTGGAGCTAATACAGCTTCGACAGTACGACATGTCGGAAGCAGAGCACTCAACGTGGCTTACCAATCAATCTTGGTACTCGTTGGTTACGTTGTGATCAGTTCTTTAGACTCGAACTTCTGAGCGAAGTGTGTCTAAAGGACATCCGAACCATTTCTTTTCCTCTATGCATTCCTACCTATGTTAGGATGCTAGAGAGAACCTTTGTGGTTGTGAACGTTAGCAGTGAAAGGCAGGAAACTAGCGCCAGTCTCAGAGACTCGGGCGTGTAAAATGTTTCAGGAGGAGGAAGTGCTAAGGACAGATGAATCTGCAGGGTAGCAGACGTGGAAGCGGAGCTTGGAGAGCAGCATGTGGTGGTGTACATTTCGACATGTTACGACCACCCGACTTAGTAGTCCCCGTCAGGCTCAGGGAACAGGAGGGCTGGGGAGGAGAATAGCTGCATTGCGGTCAAGGAGTGTGACCCAGGAGCTCTAAGAATGATTCGGGGTACGAATTATGTCTACTACGAGCTGCCATATCTATAGACATAGGAACCAATCATTCTACCCTTCCACGAATCATGTCCCAGACCTAGAGGTTCCGGGTAAGCCGTAGACTTGACCCTCACGTCTGGAGATACCTTTGGGAGGAGACTCGATAATCACGCTTACGCCGACGGTGTGATTTAACCTCGAGGCGAGAGTTTCGGTTGGAATCTCTTGGTGGCAGCGTAGAGGCCTTACGACGTTGATCTGGGTATGGTTTTGATTCACAAATCATACCCCGGTTGACTGTTTTAGGCAAACGTCGGAATGGGTTTTCCTTGGTCGGCGAAAAGGAAACCCTGGGCAGCACATGTTAAACTCAGGCATAAGAGGGTGTGACCGATCACTCTTGAGTTGGTCAACCCTACCCTTGTGGCAGCAGGAGTTTTTAGTTTCAGTTCTAACCTAAAAAGGGAAACCTCTTGAGTTCGAGGGTGACGAACACGTTCTTATACGGTCTCAACCCGATGAGGTTTCGGAGATGTGGCCGAGGCGGCATGTTATCTCCGAAGTTCGATGGACCCTTTTGATCTTTAGCAGGGTAGGCGAGGAGGTTTACCGCTTGACCCTACCACCTCAGTCGCACCGGGTGCATAATGTCCACCACGTGTCTCAGCTGTGGAGATACGTGTATGTTTCTTCACACGTCATCGACCCCGGGGAGTTGGACGTCGATGACAGGGCGACAAGCACAGAGGTTCTAGTAGAGATCGAGGATCGACAGGAGCAGGTTCTACGTGAACGGTTGCTTCCTCTGGGGTGCTTCTCGGGTAGCACGAGATCTTCAGGTGAGCATATGGGAGCGTAAAGCTCAGTTGCGTGCTCAGTACTACCTTGTTTCCCTTAAGTGTGAGTTGAAGCTTTACGGGGACGTAAAGCCCTGAGGTGGGAGTAATGTAAAGACCCGTAAAATTCAAGGGAAATTTTTTCTTAATTTTCTTTAGAATTTTACAAGAGCGCGGTTTCAGACGGCACCTGATTCCGAGGCCCGGAGTGCCCGGAATCATTTTCCGAAGTTTGGCTCGGGTACGTTCAGTGAACGAACGAGCGGGTTTTCCTAACTTTTGATCCGGTGCTCGGAATTGAAATCTGAGGGCACCGTTGAACTCGCAGCGCCGATATTCGCTTAAAGAGACCTTTCGGGAGTTGCGTTTGTTGCGGGTTGAAAGTTAGTTTTGGGGATTAAAAGATAAGTAAAATAAAATTTTGTGTGTGAATTTTATTTTATTCATGGTAGTTAGACTCTCTCATGGGAAGTTGTTGGTGGGGCCCACAACCACCCAACTTCCCATGTGTGGTTATGAGGTAGGTGGGGCCCACACGAGCCCCCACCTTTTCAAATTCCCTAACCCCTCTAAACCCCCTCTTAATTATGTGACTCTCCCCTACTTTAATTCTTGCCAACTTATCTCTTCTTTTAATTTTTGACAACTCTAGAATTAATTAATGTAATGAGTTAATGAGGTGAGTTGTGTGTGGTTATTGAATTTCAAACCTTTGAAATTCAAAGAGGTTGGGTTGTGTGAATAAAATAAGAAAGAGTCTTATTTTATTTTGTTAGAATTTTATCTCCTTGAGAGAGTAGGGAAGTCTTCTTCATCTTCTTCAAACTCAACGAAGAACGCAAAGAACGCCGTTCTTCAACGAAGAACTTCTCCGCCGAAGAACACGGTCCATCCGCGACGCCGTATCCGCGACGCGACGTACTTCTTCTGCGTCATCTCTTCCGCGACGGTTTTCCGCGACGAACGCCATCGACAACGACTCTTCCTCCGACGTCAAAGGAATCGACACCGATATTCCGCGACTACGTCAACGTGTGACTATCGAGGTAGGGGTTCTTGAGTTCGTTGTTTTCTTTTTATTTGACTTTCCTCAAGACTTGACGAAGAACGCTCAAGTTCCGACGAAGAACGCCGCTCTGCTCTTCTTCGTCTTCCGTGTCAACGAGAGAGAACACCGCTTCTTCCTCGGACAACCTTCGTCGGCGTACGAGGTTTCGCCAACGACGTGTCTCTTCGGACGCATTCCTTCGTCATCGGATTTGACGAACGGCTACCGCGGCGCCCGACCTCCGCGACGTCGTCTTCCGCGGAACGTTGACAATCTTCGAACCTTATACCAAGGTAGGGGTTGTTGTTTATTGTTAACTTATTTTATTCTTGCTCGTGGTTCGCATGACTAACGTGAGGATTGAATATATAAGTGATATTATTTTAACGTGAGGGGGCCGGACCGCACGAACACGGCCGAACCCCCTCCATCGTCCTTGTTGAATAGCTTGCGGGTGGATGAATCAAGGTGGCGTGGTGCCGTCGCACCACGCGGATATTCGCCAATCATTTTTGCGCAACGCCGTCGCGCCGCGCCATGGAAGAATCATAAAGAACGCGACGCCGTCGCGCCGCGTCGAAGGGAATCAAATGCGCGGCGAAGGGGCGCGGTGCCGTCGCACCGCGCCGGACGACGAACACCGCGGCCGGTTCCGGGCCGCGGCGGGACGAGGAGACCGCGGCCGGTTCCGGGCCGCGGCGGGATATGAAGACCGGCGGCCGGGCCGCCGGCGTCGGAAGCCGAAGGCGGGACCGGAATTTCCGGTCCCGTTGGTGAAAACCGGTCGGCCAGCTGGCCGGCCGGATGGCAGAAAACCGGGGGAATAAATCCCCCGGCCGGTTCATCAAACCCCCCCCCTCTTAATGAGGGGGCGGTTTCCTTGTGGGGGGCAAAGCCCCCCGTGTCGTCCAGCAGGCCCCCTCATGTGAGGGGGCGGTTTTGTTTTAAAACCGGCGCGGCACGTGCCGCGCCGCCAGGGGGAAAAAACGGGGGAGGGCGGGGGTCTCACCCGCGCGCCGCCTGCGCGCCCAGCGCGCCGCCGCGCCGCCCCAGCGCGCCGCCGGCCGAACCGGCCGGGCCGGGTCGGCCCGGACCCTTCCTTCTCGAACCAGAATCGGTTTTTGGGCCATAACTTGAGCCTCGGACCTCCGAATGACGAACCGTCTGCGGCAACGCGATCCTTGGATCGAGACGGTCGTTTCGGTATATCGCACTCAAGGTTTCGATTCACTTTGAGTTCGGCCGGGTTGGTTCGTTCACGAAACCAATCGGGCCTTCGGAGCGGAAACGCCCATATCTTGAGCTACGGACGTCCGAACGGCGTGCCGTCAATTCTGATAAGTTCCTCTTAGTGAGACGGATCTTTTGGTATACTCCGCCCGAGGTTAGGACGCAAGTGGAGTACGGCCGGGTTGGTTCGTTCACGAAACCAACCGGGCCCTCGGAGCGGAAACGCTCATATCTTGAGTTCCGGACGTCCGATTGACGTGCCGTCGACTTTGATGGAATCCTCTAAGTGGGACGGAACTTTTGACATACTCCGCCCGAGTTTTGGATACAGTTGAAATATGGCCGGGTTTGGTTCGCTCACGAAACCAACCGGGCCCTCGGGACGAAAAGGCTAATAACTCACAGACCGGGCGTCCGATTGACGCGCCGTCTGTTGCGTTGAGACTCCTTTGACGAAGCGGACGTATGTGGCACTTCTTCGTTGGAATTTGAGATACTTGGAGTATCGACCAGTAGCTCGTGGAGTCGACCCTCCCGGAGACGAGCGGGCGGGGGAGCGCTTGGGTGTAGCGGCGGACCCGTGGTACTTGATAGTGGTGGTGCGCTTGGATGCAGCAGCAGACCCTTGGCGGTGGAGCGCTTGGTTGTAGCGGCAGACCCGCGATACTCTACGGAGTGTGTGTGCTTGGTTATAGCGACAGACCCGCGACGGTGGAGACGTGCGTGCGGGGTTCGGAGACCGTGTAGCCGACTGAGACCTGACGACTGCTTGACCGACTCGACTTGGAGTGAGTTGACTAGCCCAGTGGACGGAGCGCCCAGTAGTTGGCAGCAGACCCACGGCGGACGGAGCGCCTGGTAGTTGGCAGCAAACCCGCGGTACTCGACAGGAGGAGTACCTCAGTAGGCTATTTGGGTGAGCGCCCGGTATTTGGCGACAGACCCTCAGCGGACGTAGCGCCCGGTAGTTGGCCGCAAACCCGCAGTACTCGACAGGAGGAGTACCTCAGCAGTCTTAGGTTAGTGAGCAGTACCTCGGAGTCGTGACAGGACCACTGTACACTCTAGAGACGAAGCTCTTCAGTAGTTACGGTTTCGATAATAAAAATCCTGGTTTGAGCTGAGTCAATGATCTTTGTGTTTCCTCATGATTGAGATGGGTCGCTTGATAACTTAGGTATATGTATGGGCATATACCTGGGTAATGGTTATCCGTTGATTTCATAAACTTGTTATAAACTGTGTGGACTTGTACTGTTATCCTGTGTGGATTTACTGTTTACTCTTCTTTGTGGATTGGGTTGTTCTTGGGCTCGGTGTTGGAGCCGAACGGAAATTGGTGACATAGGTATATGTATGGGCATATACCTAATCAATACTGGATGTTACTTCGTGATTGTATCCTTCATGTGGTTTATCCTTTGTGGATTTCAGGAGACCTTCGGGGGGGTCGCGGGGTCCCTACTGAGTATCTTATACTCACCCCTGCACGGGCTATGCCCGCACATCGTTGTGTTGGTTGCAGACGACGGACAGCGCTGACAGCGGTTGAGGCTTACGGAGTAGGTCGGTACCCGGAGGAGGACCACTGAGCGGGACGTGCTCGGAGCGGACAGTTGGACCCGAGGAGTTGTGGAGCTATCTGTACCTACCCTTCAGGTAGGATCCGTGGTGGACGATCCAGGAGCTGAGCCATCTGTACCTACCCTTCAGGTAGAAATCGAGGAGGACGTCCCAGGAGCCGCTTGTACTTTCAGTTGCTGTTTTCCCTTTCGAGTTTTACTTTACTTTACAGTTGGGCTTGTATTTCCGGCCCCTTTACTTCGGCACAGTTGTTCTAGTTTTGTGTACTGCTTTACTTCTGCTTGTTACTCTGAGGTGCTTGTTTACTTTATTAAGGCAATGCCTTCCCTTTTTACTGGGATTTTACGCCTTGGTGCTAGTCGCCAGCCCCTGGCCTATGGAAGGCGGGCTTGGGGTAGTCACGGCACGGGCTCCGAGGGCGGGTCGTGACAAAGACCACCTTCTTTGAAGGAATACCTATGGAATATGTCTATCTTGCGCAACTAGAAGGGTTGGTGATTCTGAAAAAATCCAATAAGAAATGCAGGTTGTAGAGTTCCAATTATGGATTGAAGTAAGCATTATGATCATAGAATGTTCATTTTGATACATCCATAAGAGAGTTTAGTTTTATTAAGAATGATAGTGTGTCTACAAGAGGTTAGTGGGAGCATTATAGTTTTCCAAGAACAATATGTTTATAACATATAGAAAATAGATATTAAGTCTTACAGTTTGTTAAGACTGGGGAAAAGATATTTCTTCAAGAATGACTTAAAGTAGCAGCACAAGTTCTAGGGCATGAGATCTACAGACATAGAGCTATAGGGTTTCTTAGATCTAGTCATAGTACATACCTTTTAACAAGGTATTAAAAAATACAAGATGGAACAACTCAAGATCAAATTGTTGTCTATGTCACATGACATGGAACCTCTCTAAGATGATGTATGAAAGCACGAGAGAATATTATTATGATGAATAGAATCTTATATGCTCAAGATTATTTTGGAATCTATCTCGTATGTCATGATATGTACTAAGGTTTGATATTAATTATGCATAAAGAATAGTGGGTAAATATCAAACAGAACCAGAAGAACTGTATAGGGTTGTAGTCTAAACTATATGACAATACTTGAGAAAGTAAAAAATGGAATGGGAATGTTGGTTATCAAGGGGATACAAAAACTAGTCTTCTTTTAGATCAATTTGATATAGTGTTATAGTAAGGTGAAGGAAATATGCAAGAGAATCTTATTTTAGTTAGTGGTTGTTGTAATGTCTCGGATTTTCCATGTATTATTTTTTAAATATTATATGAAATTATTACAAGACCAGACTTTGTGACGGCGTGTGTTTCCGAGGCTCGAGGTGCCCGGAATAAATGTTTGAAATAATTTAAACATGTAAATGATGTATGCGAGCAGTTTTCCAGAAATAGTGGAATAACTTTTAAATGAGTGCCCATATCATAAATATGAGGGCACCGTTGTGTTCATAACAGTGAGTTTACCTTAGGTGGGGCTTAACATCGACCAGTGTGGATCGACTGCAAAAGTTATTTTTTGGACATTTTAAAGAAAATAAAATAAAATATTTTATTTTATTTTATTTTAAATGTTTCCATAACACGATGATGGGAGATTTTAAATAAGCTGTTAAGAGAACCTCCAGGTTTAGCCGCATAAACCTAAAATTTCTTAAGGCATGGAGAGGAGACCCCCTTGGAGAAACCACTCGACAATGAACGGCGACGGATTGATCGATTGACGCACCTCGAATTTGACGGAACCTCACCAACGAATGTGATGTGGTGATCGTTCTCCAACTGAATCGAGGTAGGTGTTTGTTATTTTGATTTAGTTCTTCCCCATTCTTGGATTAAACGACGAACGTAGATCAACCCACAAACAGGTTGACCCGCAGATCGTGCGTTCTTGTGGGAGGGTTTCTATTGGGTTATTTTGGGGGAATTAATCTGTGCATGAATTTCTATTTTGATTTGCCCTGTTTAATCCTACGAATGGAAGAATATCAACGTCGTGAAGAATAACAGCAGAGGTTCGTTCCTCGTTTTTTTATTGAATTTTTTCCTCTTCCCCGAGTTCTTCACATTCTTCATGTGGATACAGACAATAGATTGTTACGCACCCATTTCGCAACGCAATGATTTCAAACCGAAGATCATACATTGTGATGACCTAACAGAGATGTGATGACGATGGCGGAAAACGAATAGACATGGTTCATAAGAAATCATTCTTCAACCGTTCTTTATGCGGATGATCGAAACAAGTTTTTGGGGCCGATCGAACCCCTGGAACCTCCCAAAACGCTAATGGTATAGCGGGGCAACCTTGGATCTTGAGTTTCGAGGTGATCATATGGTTGGATCGAAGACCAGATGATCACCCAGGGTGCGGCGATGAAGAACGGCGTTTTCTGGAAAATCCTGATGAACACAGCGTGTATTCTGAAGAACACGCCGTGTGGGACCGGCATGGCGGCGGTTAGGGTTTCTACACTGCACACAGTGTAGGACACGGCATGCTCCCGAGAGTGTAACGACCCAAAGTTTCATTAATGGAAAATCCCTCTTGATCCAGTTAAATGTCTCTTTATGAAAAATGTTTTTATAAGATGTCAACTTCTTTGGTTTTATATTAATAATTTTGACCGTTGTTAATATAGTCGTTGAACAGTGATCACATGATTAGTATAAATATAGGACCTTAACAAATCCAATTTACTCAGACAAAAGAAGTGATGGCCTCATCCAATAGAATTGCCTCATACGAAGCCCATTTGTCAGAGCTCAGAAAAGAGGTGGCATCCTTGGGCTTCACCCTTGACCAAGTCCAAGCTGAGCTTCACCATGTCAAGCTCGAACGGGGCCGTCTACGGGAAAAGTGGAAGTTGATAGAGATTACCACTCGAGCGATGTTATCCGATCCACCCCAAAAGTCTGTCACCATCGCACACCTTACCCTTAGGTCTTATACAGCTGTTTTAAGGGGTTATGTAACAAATAAGTAGTACTATGTTCATGTACATTATTTTTGTATATAATAATGAATATAATTTCTAGTCATTTTTGATACATTGTAAATAGTTTTTAAAGTACATATGGTGTTTTAGTTTTTATTTAATTATGAAATCTATTTTATTAAATTAAGGGATTTTTTAATTAAATAATATTTTAATAAAATAATATTATTATTATTAAATTAATTTTTATTAAATATAAATGATCTTATAATTTTATGAATGCAATTAAAATTTTATATTAAGCTTTGAAAGCCATTTCTGTCAAAACCCATGAATTTTCGATAAATGTTGGTTTTTATTTTAAAAGTGAAAATTAACATATTTTGAAAAAAAAAATTAGATAAAATAAATGTCATTTCTAGAATCAGGATGTCGAAATTATCCAACGGTGAATTTTTCATAATTTTCTGAGACAGTCAAATTTTTGGGTAAAAATTAAATATCATTTAAACATATAATGTGTTTTATGACATCATAATGACCCAATGGTGATGTAATCAAATACCATAATCCTTATGTTCGGCCAATATATGTTTTAACATTAAAATAATGTGATTTTGGGTTTGTTTGACTTACTTTTCAAAGCATTAATGGACCCCTCAAGACATATTCAACACTTTGCCTTTTTAAATTAATTTCCATGGGAGTGTGACTCACCTCCACATAAGCAACCTTATTATTTTAAGAAGTTCAGACTTGGGCCTTATAAAATATTTTTTTCCTCTTCCCTTTTCCAAAAACCATGGGCAAAAATCATGGGATGGTTTGTGGTTTGGATTAATTTAATGTAAGGGGACCCAAACCTAAATAATAAAAAATTCCATCACCTTTCCTATATAAACCCACCCAAGCTCTCACTTCCTTCTCACTAAAATCCCTTTAAGTTCATCCAACCTCTGTCATACTCTCTCTATAATCCTCTCAAGGTGCCCCAAGCTCCCAAGAAGCCTCTCACAAGCCTCTCTCTAGCCTTTGGAAGCACACTTCCAAGTAAGGGTTTTTTCTTCCTTTCTCATTTTTGTCAATTTTATTTAAGTTGTTTTGCCCTTTTAATTTCAATTATGAATGTTGGGGTATGGTTTCACACATCCCCCATACTACCCTCTTATTGTTTGAATGATGGGAGACCCCTTACTCTCACATTAAATGCCTCCCATGTACACCCGTTACTGTGCCGAAATTCTGAAAGGAACTTCTCTCTTCTTTTACATTCAAGCAAATAATTTTGTATCATGAATATAAATTTCATTAAAATTGTTGGAACATGTATCTATATGACCTCCTTACTGTCCATTACATGTAAATATTATTAGGAACCCCTTTCTCTCTCATCAACCTTTTTTATGAATTCTTATGTCACGCCGTTACGCTGCTGAAATCGAACCGATTTTCTAAGACAATGTCATTGTGTAGTGGATACCATGCCCATTTCTCCATCAAGGGTATTCACCTTTATGAAAATTTACTTATTTATTATAAAGTTTCATGTATGAATTCCACATTCCTTTATCGTGGAATAAATTATTATGTTTTATGAATCTATTTTTTATGATCCATGTGGCACACTTATGCATGAAATGAAATGTTTAAGAAGGGTGCGCCCTTATAGCGCTCCAATGCATTGGGTAATGTATAGTATCATGATATGTCATGTGCAATGAGTGTTGACTCATGCTAATTCAAGTGAAACGAGGGTTTACTCGTGCTTCATGTGCAATGAGGATTTACTCATGCTTTATGTGCAATGAGCCTTGGCTCATGCTAATTCCATGTTAAGTGTTGTTACCACATTTCCATGTTATGATTATCATGCTTTATCATGCCTTTATGTTCATGTTTCTTTTATTCTCTATTGATATGCCTATTGTCTAACATGTATTGTACTCTTCATGTTATTCCATGTGTACTCCCTTACTGGGCTTTATAGCTCACCCTTTTCTTATGCATGTCCCCAGGTTATCTCATGCAATGCTAAGTACGAGGGAATGTAGTGTTCATGTAATGGAAGTTTTCAATAAAGATGTTGCATTTCATGTTTTAAGTTTTTATGTAATGATCCTAAGCCCCAAAGACATAAAACTTTCGATCTTCTTTGTTTTATCAAGTGAATTTTTATGTAATGAATCATGTTTAAGTTGTAATAAAAAGCAGGGTTGTCATAGTTGGTATCAGAGGATAGGTTTAGTTATTTTTGGGATTAGGAAACCCTAGTAAAGCCTTAGATACAAGACTTTGTATAATAAAAACATCTCTAAGTTTTGGTAAATACTAAGTAAGTGGTTTATCAAACAAATACATCACTGTCTGGATACGAGCAGGTAGAGGCGGCTCTGGCACAGATGTATCCTAGGGGTAAAACCCGAAAACACCACTTTGAGCTAGACTCGAACGGGAACTGATGCACGACAACGGGCCTTACTTCACTCTTGGTTACGACACTCCCGGGGGATATGTTTTGATAAATTCACAATCTTAGTATGAACCCTTATTAAGGGAAAAATGCCCCTAAGAATATATGTTAGAAATTAGTTCATGAAAAGCCTAGATTGAAGCTTATAGACTCATGAGTTAAGGAAATAAAAGTTTATTTTTGAGTCATCAACTTTTGTATTTGGATTACCCTTTATTTGTTACCCCTAACTTTCCTTTTATTCCAGCCAATGGCCGGTAATAGGAGGACTCAGGCTAACAACCGTTGTGAAGATCAGTGTGATGATTGTACTAATGAGATGCCAAATACAATGGGAGCGGGAATCGCAAACTTTGTCACACTTCTCTCTCATCTAACTCAAGTTTTGAATAGAAACACGGGTCAAGAGGAACGTTCAACCCCCCCTAAGAAAGAACAAGTTTCTATCGAGAGCTTCATGAGACAAAGGCCTCCTACTTTTAGTGGATCATTCGATCCCACGATCGCTGAACAATGGATCAACTCCATTGAAAAGATCTTCTCCATCCTCCAATGTTCTGAACAAGAGAAGGTTCTCCTGGCTACTTATTGTATGGAGGGTGAATATGATCAATGGTGGACATTGATCAAAAATACTAAGCCTGAGGAGAAGATCGAGGCTTTGGAATGGAAGGATTTCCGGAAGATGTTTTTCGATAAATATTTTCCGTGCACCCTCCGGCTTAAGATGGAAAGGGACTTCCTTTCCCTCAAGCAAAAGATGAAGAATCTGTTGGAGCGTACGAGGAAAACTTTACAAGGCTTGCACGATACGCTTATGGATTTGTCGTTACCCTCGAATGCAAGTTTGACCGCTTCTTTGGTGGGCTGAAGCCTAGCTTGCGGAAAGCATTAGTGATCCGTGACTTCGACAGCTATGAGGAAATTGTCCGATGTGCCCTCAAGGTCGAAATGGAGATCGGGGAATCACAGGGGTATCATGGGGACAAGAAGCGTAAGGTGGACTTCAATGCTGGTGGTCTGATGGGTAAATCCAACAGTGCTAAGAAGATCCAGCACCTCACTTGCCAAAAGTGCAGAAAGAAGCACCCTGGAAATTGCCTTAAGGGGACGAGAAAATGCTTCAGGTGTGGAAGAGAAGGGCACCTAGCTGTTAACTGTCGGAAAGAAGGACCCGCGGCTGTGACAGAGGAGAGGAACGCTCTGTTCGAACCTCAACGCGTTGTTCAATGCTACAATTTCAAAGAACCGGGTCATTTTGCAAATCAGTGCCCTAATCCAAGGGTTATCGGAGGCAACCAACAACCTCCAAGACAGCAAGGAAGAGTTTTTTTCATCACTTCTGCCGAAGTGAACCCCGACAACGAAGTGGTGACAGGTACGCTAGTTATTCATTCAAGAATAGAGAACGTACTTTTTGATTCAGGTTCTACGCATTCTTTTATATCTCGAAAGTTTAGTAGAACAATCTCAGCACCACCACAAATCATGGAAGTAAAGATGTCGGTGAGTACGGCAAATGGGGCAATCATTGCATCCCATGAGTATAAGTCCTCCCCTGTTATAATCTGTGGATTGAATTTCCCGTCGAAACTCGTCATACTCCCTCTGGTAGAATTTGATGCAATTATTGGCATGGATTGGATTTCCTTATATAGAGCCAACATAAATTGTTGGGAGAGGGAAATCACACTCCATATGGAGAATCGACCCCTGATTCTTTAAAAGTGTCAGGAGGAAGATGAATCTTCTTTAGCTCCATCATCTCAAGCATAGATATTAATGCCTTATGAGCACGCATATCTGGCTCAGATGATTGAGTCCAAGGAAGAAACCATCCTTGAAGAAATGCCTATTGTGAGGGAATTCGCTGAAGTGTTTCCTGAGGAATTGTCTGGTCTTCCTCCAAGAAGAGATGTTGAGTTCTCAATTGAACTTATACCTGGGGCGCTACCAATATCTAAGACTCCATATAGAATGGATGTTGTAGAGCTTGAAGAGATGAAGAAACAACTACAGGAGAATCTGGATAAAGGGTTTATACGCCCAAGTGCTTCACCATGGGGTGCACCAGTCCTCTTCGTCAAGAAGAAGGATGGGTCAATGCGGCTTTGCATCGATTATCACGAACTTAAAAAAATCATGATAAAGAACAAGTATCCTCTCCCAAGAATCGATGACTCGTTTGATCAGCTGTGTGGAGCACAATACTTCTCCAAGGTGGACTTGTGGTCGGGATATTATCAAGTAAGGGTGAAGAAGGAAGATGTCCCCAAGACTGCTTTTCGTACAAGATATGGGCACTATGAATTCATAGTAATGCCTTTCGGACTCACCAATGCTCTAACAATATTCATGGACTTGATGAATAGAGTCTTTAGAGATTACCTTGAAAATTTTTTGGTAGTCTTTATAGATGATATTCTAATATACTCCAAAACCAAGGAGGATCATGAGGAGCATTTAAAAACTGTACTAGAGACTTTGCGCAAGGAGAAGCTCTATGTAAAGTACAACAAGTGTGAGTTATGGTTGAAGGAGGTCTCATTCTTGGGCCATATCATCACAAGCAATGGAATATCTGTGGACCCCTCCAAAACAGATGCAATTGAGGGATGGCCGAGGCCAACATCGGTAACGGATATTCGTAGCTTCTTGGGGTTAGCTGGATATTATCGACGATTTGTGAGAAATTTCTCACGATTTTCCAACCCTCTTACCAAGATAACTCGAAAGGGAGTAAAGTTTTCTTGGAGTGATGAATGCGAAGAAAGCTTCAAGGAGTTGAAAAGGAGGCTTATCACTGCACTCGTTCTCACTTTACCCACAAGTGGGGAACTTTTTGTGGTATTCAGTGATGCTTCAAAGAAGGGCTTAGGTTGTGTGCTGATGCAGAATGATAAAGTGATATCCTATGCCTCAAGGTAGTTGAAAATCCATGAGTGAAACTATCCAACGCATGATCTGGAGTTGGCGGCGGTGATCTTTGCCTTGAAAATATGGTGGCATTATCTCTATGGAGAGAAATGTGAGATATATACTGACCACAAGAGTCTTAAATATATATTCACACAGAAAGAGATTAATATGCGCTAGAGAAGATGGATAGAGCTCATCAAGGATTATGATTGTTCAATACATTACCACCCTGGGAAAGCGAACAAGGTGGCAGACGCCCTAAGTAGAAAGGACCCAGCAATTCTATCAATGATGAGAATTGAGAAGGATCCAATCATCTTAGACTTGATGAAGATGGACGTGGGAATCATAAAGAAAGGAACATCATCAATCCTTTCACAAATGATTGCTCAACCATCTCTTTTGGAAAGGTTAAAGGATGCTCAAAGGGGTGATGTGGTAATTCAAGAAAAAATGGAAGCTATCAAAAAGGGAAAATCCTCGGAGTTTAATATTAATGAAGAAGGAATTGTGCGGTTTGGGAAAAGACTATGTGTTCCATCAAGTCCAGAGCTGAAGAAGGAACTTTTGGATGATGCACATAGTTCAAATTTCTCTATTCACCCAGGGAGTACAAAGATGTATCGAGATCTTTGAGAAAACTTTTGGTGGGATAATATGAAGAAGGAGATCGTCGAATATACATCAAAGTGCCTAGTGTGTCAGCAAGTGAAGGCAGAGAGGCAGAAGTCTAAGGGGATGATGCAACCATTGCCCATACCAGAATGGAAATGGGAGAACATCACCATGAACTTTGTCACCGGACTTCCAAGGACATCCAAATGCAACAATGAAATCTGGGTTGTTATGGATCATCTTACAAAGACTGCACACTTCATTTCTATTCGGGAGGATTTCTCATTGGATCAACTGGCACGGATATATATCAGGGAAGTGGTAAGGTTGCATGGAGTACCACTATCTATTGTGTCTGACCGAGATCCAAGATTCACCTCTAAGTTTTGGAAGAGTCTTCAACATGATCTGAATACTGAACTGAACTTCAGTACGGCCTATCATCCTCAAACTGATGGCCAATCCGAGCGGACTATCCAAACACTTGAGGATATGTTGAGAGCGTGCTCAATGGACTTTAAAGGAGGATGGGATCAACATCTTCCTCTGGTTGAGTTCTCTTACAATAACAGTTTTCACTAGAGCATCCAAATGGCACCATATGAAGCCCTGTATGGGAAAAGGTGCAGAACACCAGCATGTTGGGATGAGGTCGGTGAACGTAAGCTGTTTGGACTAGAAATGGTCGAGGAAATGGTGGAGAAGGTGAAAACCATTCAGCAGCATATCAAGGCAGCCCAAAGTCGACAGAAGAGTTATACAGATAATCGTCGACGAGACCTTGAGTTTAAAGTTGGAGACATGGTGTTTCTACGCATATCTCTGTGGAAAAGGGTCATGAGGTTTGGAAAGAAAGGGAAGTTAAGTCCAAGGTACATCGGCCCCTTCAAGGTTCTTGATCGTGTTGGGGCTGTGGCCTATCAACTAGCACTTCCACCTACTATGGCCAAAGTACATGATGTCTTTCATGTATCCCTCTTAAGGAAGTACATACCGGACCCTTCACATGTACTCTCTTCTGAGGTGGTACAATTGGAAGATGATATTTCTTATGAGGAGAAACCAGTGAAGATCTTAGATCGTAGAGAAAAAGTTCTACGAAATAAGATAATGCCCCTCGTCAAGGTATTGTGGAGAAACCACAAGTTTGAAGAAGCGACTTGGGAATCGGAGGATATGATGAAGCTGAGTTACCCACATTTGTTTTAGTGTGGGAAAAGAAAAATTTCGAGGGCGAAATTTCTTAAGGGGGGAATATTATAACGACCCAAAGTTTCATTAATGGAAAATCTCTCTTGATCCAGTTAAATGTCTCTTTATGAAAAATGTTTTTATAAGATGTCAACTTCTTTGGTTTTATGTTAAGAATTTTTACCGTTGTTAATATAGTCGTTGAACAGTGATCACATGATTAGTATAAATATAGGACCTTAACAAATCCAATTTACTCAGACAAAAGAAGTGCTGGTCTCATCCAGTAGAATTGCCTCATACGAAGCCCATTTGTCAGAGCTCAGAAAAGAGGTGGCATCCTTGGGATTCACCCTTGACCAAGCCCAAGCTTTGCTTCACCATGTCAAGCTCGAACGGGATCGTCTATGGGAAAAGTGGAAGTTGATAGAGATTACCACTCGAGCGATGTTATCCGAGCCACCCCAAGAGTTTGTCACCACCGCACACCTTACCCTTAGGTCTTATGTGGTTGTTTTAAGGGGTTATGTAACAAATAAGTAGTACTATGTTTATGTACATTATTTTTGTATATAATAATGAATATAATTTCTAGTCATTTTTGATACATTGTAAATAGTTTTTAAAGTACAAATGGTGTTTTAGTTATTATTTAATTATGAAATCTATTTTATTAAATTAAGGGATTTTTTAATTAAATAATATTTTAATAAAATAATAATAATATTATTAAATTAATTTTTATTAAATATAAACAATCTTATAATTTTATGAATGCAATTAAAATTTTATATTAAGGTTTGAAATCCATTTCTGTCAAAACCCATGAATTTTCGATAAATGTTGGTTTTTATTTTAAAAGTGAAAATTAACATATTTAGAAAAAAAAAATTAGATAAAATAAATTTCATTTCTGGAATCAGGACGTCGAAATTATCCAACGGTGAATTTTTCATAATTTTTTGAGACAGTCAAATTTTTGGGTAAAAATTAAATACCGTTTAAATATATAATGTGTTTTATGACATCATAATGACCCAATGGTGATGTAATAAAATACCATAATCCTTATGTTCAGCCAATATATGTTTTAACATTAAAATAATATGATTTTGGGTTTATTTTACTTACTTTTCAAAGCATTAATGGACCCCTCAAGACATATTCAACACTTTGCCTTTTTAAATTAATTTCCATGGGAGTGTGACTCACCTCCACATAAGCAACCTTGTTATTTTAAGAAGTTCGGACTTGGGCCTTATAAAATATTGTTTTTCTCTTCCCTTTTCCAAAAACCATGGGCAAAAACCATGGGATGGTTTGTGGTTTGGATTAATTTAATGTAAGGGGACCCAAACCTAAATAATAAAGAATTCTCTCACCTTTCCTATATAAACCCACCCAAGCTCTCACTTCCTCCTCACTAAAATCCCTTAGAGCTCATTCAACCTCTTCCCTACTCTCTCTAAAATCCTCCCAAGGTGCCCCAAGCTCCCAAGAAGCCTCTCACAAGCCTCTCTCTAGCCTTTGGAAGCACACTTCCAAGTAAGGGTTTTTTCTTCCTTTCTCATTTTTGTCAATTTTCTTTAAGTTGTTTTTCCCTTTTAATTTCAATTATGAATGTTGGGGTATGGTTTCGCACCTCCCACATACTGCCCTATTATTGTTTGAATGATGGGAGACCCCTTTCTCTCTCATTAAATGTCTCCCATGTACACCCGTTACTATGCCGAAATTTCGAAAGAAACTTCTCTCTCTTCTTTTACATTCAAGCAAATAATTTTGTATCATGAATCTAAATTCCATTACAATTGTTGGTACATGTATCTATATGACCTCCTTACTTTCCATTACATGTAAATATGATGAGGAACCTCTTTCTCTCTCATCAACATTTTTGATGAATTCTTATGTCACGCCGTTACGCTGCCGAAATCGCATCGATTTTCTAAGCCAATGTCATTGTATAGTGAATACCATACCCATTTCTCCATCAAGGGTATTCACCTTTATGCACATTTACTTATTGATTATAAATTTTCATGTATGAATTCCGCATTCCTTTATCGTGGAATAAATTATTATGTTTTATGAATCCATGTTTTATGATCCATGTGGAACACTTATGCATGAAATGAAATGTTTAACAAGGATGCGTCCTTATAGCGCTCCAATGCATTGGGTAATGTATAGTATCATGATATGTCATGTGCAATGAGTGTTGACTCATGCTAATTCAATTGCAACGAGGGTTTACTCGTGCTTCATGTGCAATGAGGATTTACTCATGCTTTATGTGCAATGAGCCTTGGCTCAGGCTAATTCCATGTTAAGTGTTGTTGCCACATTTCCATGTTATGATTATCATGCTTTATCATGCCTTTATGTTCATGTTTCTTTTATGCTATATTGTTATGTCTATTGTCTAACATGTATTTTACTCCTCATGTTATTCCATGTGTACTCCCTTACTGGGTTTTATAGCTCACCCTTTTCTTATGCATGTCCTCAGGTTATCCCATGCAATACTAAGTACGAGGGAATGTAGTGGTCATGTAACGGAAGTTTTCAATAAAGATGTTACATTTCATGTTTTAAGTTTTTATGTAATGATCCTAAGCCCCAAAGACACTAAACCTTTCGATCTTCTTTGTTGTATCAAGTGAATTTTTATGTAATGAATCATGGTTAAGTTGTAATAAAAAGCAGGGTTGTCATAGGGAGGACATGGTGTGTGGACCCCACCTAGTGGTGTATGGAGTTCTAGGCAACAAGAAGCACTAACACGATGTGTGTCGATTGTCACATAGCGTGTGGGTCCATATGCAGGACTCGACATGTGTCTCGGGCGAAACACAGGCATGGGGTGGAGTACACGACATGTACTCCACCACATGGATAGACCTGTCCGGATATGCAGGCTACCCTGTGTACTAGTACACGATCTGGAACACACGGGTTGAATCCATGTACGGGCATATGGCCGGTGTACACAGACCAGATCCTAGAGTCAAGGGACACGGTGTGTGACCCCTTCTACACACTTTGTACTCCATTCTACATGGATTAATCTTCTTTCCCATCATTCTTTGGATAGGTTTCGTTTGGGTTAGTTCCCCCTTTTCTCATTCCCCTGAAGGCTAGGTATCGTTTCCATCTACATGAGTATGATCTCTTCAACAGGACTTTCCAAGATAGAGTCAGGTATCCCTCTGAGAGGCCTGGAGAAAGATCCTATATCCATTCTTGACCCTAGGTAGAGTCAATTATCGACGTGACCAATCCTATAGGATGTCGATCCTCTACTTAGAAGGTGGAATCTGGATGAGTCGTGGTATCCACCAAGGCCCTAGCAATGATCCTCATCTATGTATCATGATCTTTTCTCACTCAAGAGTGTGTTTTTCCAAAATGAGTGTATATGTTCTCTCTTCAGATCTATCAGTTCATATATCTCTTTCATGGATTTTCCTGACGAACAGTACTTCTTGGACGGACATCATCAGAGCTATCAGACTCGTGGAGTGAGTTCTCTGGGATAAGTGCTTTGTGGAATCTTCGAACTGAATCCCTAGCATGGGTATGCGGTCATTGTAGACTACGGGTTTGGATCTTGAGTATATATGGATGTGTTTCTCTTGCTATATGTTCAGTAGACATATACTGTGTAGAGATGATTGTACCTTTACTTTGTGTATTACTTTGTGGTTTTCAGGGTCCCCTAGTGAGTATTGTTATACTCACTCATGCACGGGCTTTGCCCACACGTGTCATGTCTTATGCAGACGAGCGGCATTTTGATGGAATCCAGCGAAGACCAGAACCAGACCGAGCTTTCTAAGTTCCTTGCAGGCCGAGGTGTTCCTACGGCTACGAGCATCAGTCCTAGTACCTCTTTTTGCTTACAAGTTGGACTTTGTAGTTACAGGCTCTTTCTTTTGGGGGACTTGTATTCTCGCCCAGTTTACTTTCTGCACTTTACTTCCATTGTACTTTATTGGATGGGTTTAGTTGTATGCATGCATTTTGTTCCTTAGTGGTTTTTACTTTTCAGCATCTGTGGACTTGGAGATGTGTGCATGTGTACAGGTACTTATTCAATGTCTCCCGTGTTAGTGATATGCCTACTCGGTGCTAGTCACCAGCCTTTGGCCTATTGGAGGTGGGCTTGGGGAGTCACGGTGCGGGCCCCACTGGGACGGGTCATGACAGAGTGGTATCATAGCTGGTCTGTTCTACCCTAGGACCAAGAATCTGTGAGATTGGTTTGGGGAAACAGTGTTAAGTGTTTCGAGCTCAGCTTTCAGGCCAGGGGCTCCAGTGTTGGTGTGGGCGGCCGGCGTATCCATACACTAGGACTCTAATAACCTTATTTTCGACTCGGTACATAAAAACACTAGTTGAAGGGAAACAAAAGAATGGTACATGCATCATATAGGAATGGGTTTTATTTCCATGTCCTTTTGTGTCAGCTATCCTGGTATACTCTTGACCATGGTATATCTTGTTTCTTTACAGGATGCCCCCGTGATGCATACCTGCTAAGATTTAGCAGCTCGATCACGAGGATGACCCCCTCAGTGATGAGGCTTCGATTCAAGGACCAGTTCCTCAGGCGTTACCTCCAGGTGGTGCACCTTCTATACCACCACCAATGGAGCAGCATGTGGTACCTACAGTACCGAAAAACGAGGAGTACAGGTTGAGCGCGCTCCATGGGTTTCAGAGACAGAGACCCCTCAGGTTCTGAGGCGAGCCTGACCCTCAGGCATTTGAGGATTGGCATGAGCCGGTGACCAAGGTTTTCCATCTAGTGAGGACACTAATGGACCAGATGGTGATCCTAGGAGCGAGCCTTCTTCAAGGTTCGGTGGGACAATGGTGGATTTTGACCACATAGACCCACGATGAGAATACTCTTTTATGGGAGATAGAGTGTATTTTTCTACAGGTACACACTCTACTCAAAAGGTAATAAACAGATACACAACAGAGCATAAATATGGAGATGGGTTTAGAAGTGCTCTGAGTGTTAGTATTTTCATCTTTGGACTTTAGAGATGAAGCATATGTAGAATTCGAGTCCTCGTCTGTAAAACAGAGTGTCACGATTCATCTTGTGTTCGTGAGGTTTGACAGAGCGAAGATGTTCTCTAAGCTTCAAATATGCTTCGTGTGTTCTTCAGCAGTGTCGAGTTGCATGCAGTAGGCCTTTCCTTTTTAAACTTTCTCTAAGTGTGTTCTTGGTTATGGTGCTCACAACCTTGCTTTTTGTTTTGTATCGCGTGCCCTGGTTCTTGGCCACACTTCACTTTTATCTTGGAATGCATGTGTTGGAGCTGACAGGTTGCATGGATACCGCACCTCGTACCTCATACTGTCAGATGATATGTCTACAAAGAAACATTAATTATGTTAGTGCATTTAAAATCTTAAAATATGACCATTAGAGATTAAATTGAAAGATGACAAAATAGTTTAAGAAATTGTGTCACAATAAGTCATGGAAACAGTGTCTCATTCACATAGTGTCTAGATTAATCATGGTGTCTTGTGGTCACGGTGTCTCGCGGTCACAGTGTCTTGTTCACGGTGTCTTGTTCACGGTGTTTGCTTCACGGTGTCTGTTTCACGGTGTCTTGTTCACGGTGTCTCGCTTCACAGTGTTTGATTCATGGTGTCTGATTCTTCCCAGTGTCTTGCTTTACGGTGTCTTGCTTCACGGTGTCTGTTTCACGATGTATGTTTCATGGTGACAGAAAGACATAATCAGTGGCAGACTCACGGTGTCTCAGACTTTTCAAATTAATTGTGTTTAGACTTAAGAAATGATGATAATAGAATGGTTCAGACTTAAGCATTTGTCAAAGAAGGTATTATGAGATTAGATCAAAGATAGTATAAAGTAATTAAACTGAATGTAGAGAAATTAAGATCTTGAATGGCTCTTCTTAAAGCATGAGAATAATTTAAATATTAATACACATGATTTGATATAATTTACAGGAGATAACTAGGTTGAATAGGATTTGTGATCATTAAAACATGATTAATACATGAGGAGTCCAACAATCTCCCCCTTTTTGATGATCACAAATCATGTAAAGTTAAAGTGTATATTGGATTCAACTATAGAGATAAATGGCTAACATATAGAAATTTCTCCCCCTTTTGGGATTATCAAAAAGATGGAATAAGAGAAGTCAAAAGTGCACATTCCATTACTAGCGAATAAGGTTCAGTAAAAATGTAAAAGAGCAAAACAAAAACAATAACATCCCTATAAAAAAGAAGTAATCATTGTTCTTATTCATGGGATGGCATTCTCTTTTCCTTTAGCAACAACAGAAGAGGAAGCCACAGGAGCAGAGGTCGAGGTAGAAGAAGGGAGTGAGGTGGTTGAGAAAGATAGTAAAGGAAGGCTTTCAAAGACTAATGGAGCCAAAGTAGGAGCAGTAGAAGATCTAGGCAGTTGTTGATCAAGAATCACAGGCCTGATCTGACTTAGTGATTGGCTGACAGACATAGTGGTAGAGGCTAGGGCAGAGGTGAAGGTAGGCAGCCCAGGTCTTAGAGGTGCAGCCGCTGGAGCAACAATGGTTGTACTCTGGACATGAAGATAGGGTCTCAGGAGTTTGATGAAATCTGTAATGATCTCTCCACCATACTGCATGGATTTCTCAAAATCATCCTTGTTCTCCATAAACTTTTCCAACAATCGAGTAAACTTTGTGAACTTTTGGACTTGGGTCTTGAAAGCTTGAGTCGCAGGAGGAATCTACATATTTTCTACAAGATACTTGAAATGATTTGTCATATCGGTCTTGGAGAAGATTCTGTTGAAGTATAAATCCACTTTCTTGGCAATCTCTTATTGAGCATCATTATCAATTTTTGAGTGGATTTGTACCAGGTCAAGAACTCTATCACTATTCTTGAAAACTTCAGATAGAGAAGCCATATTGAAACCACTGAGTACATTTTGAAGCACTTCTTTGACTATAGTTCTAAGCAGATCATTGTCTAAGTATGGTTTAGAGGATTGACCAGATGCTTTAGAGGCATTAACAGTTGTGGTCAGAGATTTGAGTTGATTTAGCAAATTTTGAAGACACCCGGTATACTCATCAGTGAGTTTATTAAGATTGGAAACAAGCTCTCTCATTTCCTTCACAATCTGTTTGTTCATTTCAGTGACCTTTTCATCTAATGAAGCTAGATAAGGTTGAATTTGAGACACAACAACCTGTGGAATTTGAGGAACAACAGGTTCTACAGGAGGAGTAACAAGCTCTGATCTCGAATGCAGCTCTCTTTGCATGTCCTCAATCATACTTCTTAGTGTCTTCACTTCATTACTGAGCAGCTTATTTTCAACTCTTACTTCTTGAATCTCATGAAGAATTTTAGGTTGTATTTTCCAAATTATCTTTTCCAACAATAGTGAGGCATCTCTCTCACTTAAATTGGTCACAGGAAGAGGTTGGGTATTCATGAGTTTCTCAACTCCAGACAAGAGGGTAGCACCAAATTCCTTCAGATCATCCTTACTTACAAACGATGGTTGTTCAGATAAAGGTTCAAAAATAGGGATTGGTATAGGCTTAGGTTCCTTCTCATGTGTGATATTGGAGACTGATTTCAACTGGAATATAAAAGAAAGATCAATTCTGGTTGTTGAAACCTACTGAGAGTCATCCACATCATAAAAACTGGGGAACTTATACTGAGTGTCTACAAGACTTGACTCAGTCAGATGTGAAGCTTCAATAGACTCGAGATTTGGGGTTTTCTCCCCCTCAACAGGTGCCTCCTTCTCAAGACTGAGAGGCTTAGGATCTCGGTCTAATTCCACATACTCAGCTCTAAGTTACTCACTCATTTCCTGTCTAGATAGCTGAAAAGATAGCTCCATTCGTTCTTCAATCGAAGGGATTATTTCAGGAATATATTGTTCCACAGGGAGTTCCTCAAGATTGGTTTCTTGCATAACAGGTAGCTCTTCCACTATAGGTACTTCCATGGCATGCTTTTCAGATTCTTTGGCAACTGATTATGTTTCAGCCTCGGGTTGAGTTTCTAGATTAACAGCTTCTTTAGGAGCAGGGACTTCTTCAAGAACTTCATGAGGAACAGTAGTCTTGTCTTCCTCAACAATAACAACTTCTTTAGGTGGAACTTCATCCTCTTCTTCCTCTTCTTTAGGATACTCAACAATCTCATCTGGTTCCAAACCAGGATCATAAATATTTCTTGGTCTTGATCGATATTCCACTGGATTGAATTTCTCATAAATTCTCTCATTGTCTTCCACTCATTCCTTTTTCCAAGGATTCCAATTTATCTTCATTCTTTTGATAGTGGCTTTTGAGAGGTAGAATTCACAATCCTTAATCACTTCCTCATTAGGTCCAACCATACCTTTGGAAAGAAGAATGGCTGAGATTAGCCGAGAGTAATACAGGGAAGTTGACTTGGATGTGACTTTGATCAGCTCACTCATATGGTGTATGATATACTTGCACAGGTTGATCTTATGCCCATTTTTCATAAGGTGGATCAGAAACACATCCTGATATTTCAAAACAGCAAAATCACCTTTTCTAGGACTCACCAAATTCTGTATAAACTTGAACATAAGTCTTGATTCTCCATCTAGTTCAGCAGCAATGGCTCTCCTCTAGGTGCCATTTCTAGTTAAGGCTTTCAAAGCATCTTCTAAATCAAAGAATTCGGTTAAAGGTGGAGGTCCTCTTTGATAATCCTCACAGATGCCTTCGTGAGGTATCCTAAGGCATGCAACCCATAACCTCGAAGAGAATGAGCATCTCTGGACATTGACCCAGCTTCTTACAACATAACTATCTCCAGAATCAAAAGAGAACTGTACATACTGGTAAAACTGAGCCACTAACCTAGGGTAGATGGATCTATCTTCCTTCAAGAACCACTCTAACCAGCCTTGTTATTCTAACACTTTTAATACCAGAGACTTACTAGACAAAAGACATTTGGGGCAAATCTCTTTCTCAGGTACAACAATGTGGTTTACCATATTCAGATTTAAAGGTCCTTCGGGTGTTAGCTTAGGTGAAATCTTCTTCTTTTTCGAGCTGCGCTTCTCAAGTGTCGACGATGAAGGACGTTTCATTCTTGGCATTCACTGAAGGTTCGAGAGAGAGAGGGGGGTTGCAGGGATGAAGAAGGGTTCAAAATGAGTAAGTATAAGAAACCCCGAGTGAAGAATCGAGTGATACTTTCTTTATTTTATCATTTAGGAATACCAAACGTCGCAAAAATAAAAACGCGGGAAAATAAAAAGGTGAAAAGGATAATTACCGTGATACGGGTTTTTACAGAAAAAATTATAAAGAATTTTTACGGTGAGACCATGTCTGGTCATTACGGTGAGATAGTAAATGCACGTTACGGTGAGACAGTGAATGAACTTCATGGTGAGACAGTAAACAAGAACTTTACGGTGAGATAGTAAATTGTGAGACAGTAACTGACCATTACGGTGAGACAGTAACATGAAACACTAGCTGAGAAACCGTAATCATGAAACAGTAAAGTATAAAACAGTAAGATATCAAATCAATAAGACATGAACAGTAAGATATCTATTTGAGGTTTATCATGCCTAGTTCATGTATAATGTAGTCTATTCTTTCAAAATTTAATGGTTTGGTGAATATATCAGCAAACTGATATTCAGTACCAATGAACTCCAAAGTGATATCACCTTTTTGATAATGATCTCTCAAAAAGTGATGTCTTACATTAATGTGCTTTGTCCTAGAATGTGAAACAGGATTTTTTGAGATGTTAATAGCACTTGTGTTGTCACAATTTATAGGTACATGTCTGAATTGATATCCATAATCTAGTAATGTGTGTTTAATCCACAAAATTTGTGCACAACAACTAACAGCGGCTATGTATTCAGCTTCTGCAGTAGATAATGCAACATAATTTTGTTTCTTACTACACCATGATACTAGTGACTTTCCTAAAAGGTGACATGTTCTAGAGGTGATTTTTCTATCTAACTTACAGCCACCGAAATCAGCATCAGAATAACTAATTAATTCAAATGATTGTCATTTAGGATAAAACAGTCCTAGATTGGGTGTATGCTTGAGGTATTTGAAAATTCTCTTTACAGCATTTAAATGAGATTCCTTAGGATTTGCTTGAAAATGAGCACACATACAAACACTAAACATAATGTCTGGAAAAATAGCAGTTAAGTAGAGTAAACTTACAATCATTCCTCTATAAGTGGTTTGATCAAAAGATTTTCTATCTTCATCAAGATCCAACTTACAAGTGGTACTCATGGGAGTGTCACTACTTTTAGTGCTATCCAATCCAAAAAGTTTTAGAAGATCTCTAGTATATTTACTTTGAGTTAAAACAATTCCATAATTATTTTGAAATATTTGAAATCCAATAAAAAAAATTAGTTCACCCATTAAACTAATTTCAAATTCATTTTGCATCATTTTAGAAAAATCAACACATAAAGAATTTTTCAAAGATCCAAAAATAATGTCATCTACATAGATTTGAACAACTAAAACATCATTAGAAATTCATTTTATAAAAAGGGTAGGATCAGCTATTCCTTTTGTAAAACCTTTGTAAATAATAAAAGTACTCAATCTATCATACCAAGCTCTGGGAGCTTACTTTAAACCATATAAAGTTTTTGATAGTTTAAAAATATGATTTGGAAAATGATGGTTTGTAAATCCAGGGGGTTGTTCAACAAAAACATCATCAGTTATATACCCACTTAAGAATGCACTCTTAACATCCATTTGATATAGTTTAAAATTCAAATGTACAGCATAGGCAAACAGGATTCTGATGGCTTCAAGTCTATCTATTAGTGAAAAGGTCTCCTCATAGTCAATTAATTCTTCTTGACTATAGCCTTGTGCAAATAATCTAGCATTATTTCTAACTATGTTGCTAGCTTCATATACCTTATTTCTAAACACTCATTTAGTGCCTATGGTGAATGTGTCCTTGGTTCTTTCAACAAGTTTTCAAACTTTGTTCCTTTCAAACTGATTAAGTTCTTGCATATCCATCACCCAAAATTCATCATTGATAGCATCATTAATGTTTTTAGGTTCAAGTTGTGACAAGAAGACTTGATGTTCAACCGATTTCTAAGAGAATCTCTAATTTGAGTTCATTTTTCTAAGTCTTCTACAATAACATCTAAGGGGTGGTTCTTAAGGGTTCTAACAGTTCTGTAAAAAAAGGGACTAGTGATTTCAGGTTCATCAAAAGATTTAGGTTCATTGTGACTTGATTCTAAGGAATTTCCAGAGTTGGAATTTTTCACAGATTCTTTCATAGAAGATTTTGAAGATTTTGAATTGATATTCAGATTTGATACATCATCCTCCAGATTCTCTAGGATGGTTTTAGGCTCATGTGGATCTGTTTCATCAAATTTGACATGAACAGATTCTTCCACACATTTAGTTCTTTTATTGAACACTCTATAGGCTTTACTAGACAAGGAATATCCTAAAAAGATACCTTTATCACTTTTGGATGCAAATTTTTCAATATTGTCTTTGGTATTAAGAATATAGACTTTGCAACCAAAAACTTTGAAGTAGCTAACCTTGGGTTTTCTATTGTTCCATAATTCGTAAGGAGTCCTCTTAAGAATAGTTTTGATCAACACTCTATTGATTATGTAGCATGATGTATTGACAACTTCAGCACAAAAATAAATAGGTAATTCATATTCACTAAGCATTGTTCTAGCAATCTCTTACAGGGTTCTATTTCTTCTCTCTACAACTCCATTCTGTTGAGGTGTTCTGGGGGCAGAGAAATTGTGACTATAACCATTTTGTGATCAAAAGGATTCAAACTCTTGATTTTCAAACTCACATTCATGATCAGATCTTAATGATTTAATTCTAAGTCCACTGAGATTTTCTACAGACTTGGCATATTTGGTAAAATAAGAGCAGGCTTCACTTTTGTGAGCCATAAAGAAGGTCCAAGTATATCTAGAAAAGTCATCTACAAGAACATAAACATAGTGCTTCCCATTTAAACTAGAAACTCTAGGTGGTCCAAACAAATCCATGTGAACCAGTTTGAGAGGTTGAGAAGTTGACACTTCTTTCTTTCATTTGAAGGAAACTTTGTGTTGTTTTCCCTTTTGATAGGGATTACACACTTTGTCATTTAGAAACTCAAGTTTGGGCGAGTCTTTAACTAGGCTTTTTCTAGTTAGTTTTCTAAGGGAGTGAACATTACAGTGTCCTAGTCTCCTATTCTAGAGCCAAGATTCTTTATAAAATACACTTAAGTATGAAGCATTTTGAGAAGCTAAAGAATCTAAATTAATAGAATAAACATTTTCATTTCTTAATGCAGAAAATACTAATTCATCTTTAGAATTAAAGACATTACAAGCATCATTTTCAAATTTAACATGAAATCCATCATCACATAATTGTGAGATACTAAGCATGTTATATTTTAATCCATCAACAAACAGTACTTTAGAAATCAAAACTGAATTAGAGTTACTGATTTGGCTGAGGCCAATAATCTTTCCCTTGGCATTGTCACCAAATGTGACATGTCCTCCATCTACTTTTATCAGGTTCTTGAAGCATGAGTAGTCTCCTGTCATGTGCCTTGAACATCCACTGTCCAGGTACCATAGACTTTTGTAGAAACACTTTAAGAAGCTTTCCTTCAAAAAGATTAAGCGAAAACAGATTTTGGTACCCATACTTGTTTGGGTCTAGTAATATTATTAATAAGTGATTTAAGAACCCATATTTTCCTCATAGGTTACCTATAAGCATTGTGTAAAGTATTTGAAAAATAAATTGTATTTGGTCCACAAAAACTTGAAACGGTAGAATATGTATCATGGATTGAATTAGTTGATTTGAGTCAAGAACTGGGAGTAAAACTGTATGTCCTAGATTTTGAAACAAAATTTGTTCTATCAAGATTTCTTTTACCAGGTTGATAACCAATGTCAGTGTTGTATTTAGGGGCAATTTGTTTTCCTAGCATTTGGGTAAGAGTATTTTTCCCATTAGTAAACTTTTCTAAGTCACTTTTTAATTTCTCATTAGACATTTTTAATTCATTGTTTTCTTTGAGCAGTTGAGCATTTTTCTCCTTTTCAATTGTGAGTTCAGATTTAATAGTTACGGTAAGAGCATGTTGTTTCTTTAATGATTTATATTTGTATTTTAGTTCATTTCATGTTTCCTCAAACATGTTACAGGATTAAAACATTTCTTCATTAGTCATATTTTCAGAGTCACTCTCATCTCCAGAATAATATGAATTATGTACAGAAGAGTCCAGTGTTACCTCAGATGTTTTTGTCATAAAATACATATTGGCTTTGTTATCCTGTTCATCATGTGATGTCTCTGAGTCGCTTGAACTATCCTCAGAAGCACTCCAGGTTGCTTTTATTTCCTTTCTGTACTTCCTGTCCTTGTCCTCATATTTCTTTTTGTACTTGAGTTTTGGACAGTCAGCCTTTATATGTCCTTTGCGCTTACATTCATAGCAAACAATTTCATCAGTCTTGTCACTTCTTTTCCAGTTTCCTTTTTGGTCATATTTTCCCTTGAAGTTAGGTTTTCTGAAAAAGTTATTCTTTTTGTAAAATTGTTTGAATCTTCTGGCTAGTTGAGTCATCTCCTCGTCACTGTCAGGTGATGATTGTTCACTGGTGAAGCTTTCTACAGAAGCTTCCAGTTTCCCTTTGTCTTTGTGCTTAGAGGTGGTGGTCTTGAATGCAACAGATTTCCTCTTCGGTTCATCCTCCTTTTCCTTGTTTACTTTCAACTCTTCTTCATACATCATCAGTTTCCCAATGAGTTCTTTTATAGGTATCTTGCTGATGTCGCACGATTCTCTAATAGAGACAGAGGTTCCCCTCCATCTGTCAGGTAGACATATAAGGATTCTCATGATCTGTTCCTTGGCAGTGACTTCTCTTCCAAGAGAAATCATTGTGTTGACAATCTCATTGAACCTAAGATACATGTCAGAAATATGCTCATCAGGTTTCATTTAAAAATTATCATATTTAATAGTATAAGTATTAAGTCTCATTTCTTTTACACTAGATGTTCCTTCTTGTGAGACAGACAGGGTATCCCAAATTTCATGGGCAGTTTTACAAGCATAAATTCTATTGAATTCTTCATCTCCTAAGGAGCAGTATAAAGCATTCATAGCTTTGTAGTTGTTATTATAGGCAGTTTTGGTTGGTTCATCCCGTGTGATTCTATCAGTAGCAGGAATTTTGTATTCATCTATAATGGATGACCAAATTTCAAAACTCATACTCTCTAAATGCATTTTCATTTTAATTTTCCATTGAGCATAATTGGTTCTATTAAAGAATGGTGGTATGTTGGTTGCAGCACCTTCCAATCTATTATCCATAATAAAGTATTACTTTAAAAGAGCTAGAAATTTAGAATTAACAGAAATTTACAGATCTTTAAAGTATAACTACAATCACAGTTGAATAAGATTACACAGAGTACTAATAAACAACCTCTGATACCATATGTTGGTCGGAGTAGATTACTCAAGAGGGGAGGGGTGAATTGAGTAACTAAAAAAATTTCTGTAAAAAGTATTTCAAAAAGGCTTCCCCAAAGATTAAATACAACCTAGTTAATAAAGGTTATATTGTTATAAGAGTTTGACTGTTTGAGTAACTTCTTAAAATATTGGTTAATTCTTAGTAATCTTAATTTGTGCTATTAATATTACTTTTGAAGTTATTCTACTAAGACAAGCCAGTTATAACTTCTTTCTAAGACTAACTATCAAAGTGAAATTAGTGATTTCTAAATTATACAGTAAAACAATAAAATAGAGAAAACTAATTTAAGTAGCACAGTGGATATGAAACAAGTGGTTCAATCTCAAGTCGAGACCTAATCCACTCCACTTAGTGATCACCTGCCACCAAGCAGTTTATATAAATAAACTTTGATCCGCACTCTGGATCGGGGTTAACAACAATACACAGACTGTCCATGTCACACAGGGACCTCTTCCACAGTTTCCGTGGGTACAAAAAATAACCAGGCCACACAGGGACCTCTTCCACACTTATATGTGGGTATACACAAGGGTAAATGAGTGTTTGAGTAAGGATATCTTGTATCCTTCAGTTTGATGCAAGAGATAGAGTGTGTTGTTCTACAGGTACACACTCTACTCGAAAGGTAATAAATAGATACACAATAGAGCAGAAATATGGAGATGGGTTTAGAAGTGCTCTGAGTGTTAGTCTTTGCAGCTTTGGACTTCTGAGATGAAGCAGACGCAGAATTCGAGTCCTCATCTATAAAACAGAGTGTCGCGATTCAGCTTGTGTTCTTCGTGAGGTTCGACAGAGCAAAGATGTTCTCTAAGATTCAAATATTCTTCGTGTGTTCTTCAACAGTGTCGAGTTGCATGTAGTAGGCCTTTCCTTTTTAAACTTTCCCTAAGTGTGTTCTTGGTTATGGTGCTCATGACCTTGCTTTTTGCTTTGTATCGTGCGCCCTGATTCTTGGCCACACTTCGCTTTTATCTTGGAATGCATGTGTTGGAGCCGACAGGTTGCATGGATACCGCACCTCGTACCTCGTACTGTCAGATGATATGTCTACAAAGAAACATTAATTATGTCAGTGCATTTAAAATTTTCAAATATGACCGTTAGAGATTAAATTGAAAGATGAAAAAATAGTTTAAGAAACTGTGTCACAGTAAGTCATGGAAACGATGTCTCCTTCACACGGTGTCTAGATTGATCACGGTGTCTTGTGGTCACGGTGTCTCACGGTCACGGTGTCTTGTTCACGGTGTCTTGTTCACGGTGTCTACTTCACGATGTCTTGTTCACGGTGTCTTGCTTCACGGTGTTTGCTTCACGGTATCTGATTCTTCATGGTGTCTTGCTTTACAGTGTCTTGCTTCACGATGTCTGCTTCACGGTGTCTACTTTATGGTTCCAGAAAGACATAACCAGTGGCAGACTCATGGTGTCTCGGACTTTTCAAAGTAACTGTGTTCAGACTTAAGCAATGATGATAATAGAATGGATCAGACTTAAGCATTTGTCAAAGAAGGTATTATGAGAGTAGATCAAATATAGTATAAAGTAATTAAACTGAATGTAGAACAATTAAGATATTGAATGGATCTTCTTAAAGCATGAGAATACTTTAAACATTAATACACATGATTTGATATAATTTACAGGATTTAACTAGGTTGAATAGGATTTGTGATCATTAAAACATGATTAATACATGAGGAGTCCAACATGATGGTTGTCACCCCTCTACTCTTACGGCGAGTCAGGGAGGCACAGCTAGGGGATGCCAACTGCGAAACTTTACATGCTCAGATATCCACAGGACATGCTCCTGATGGATATTCTCAAGGTGGGAGTATGTAGTCCTTTTCAGAGGATGCATAGTTGTGCCAGTGGCATTGTGAGAGGAGGTTCTGAGGGGGTTTCATACATCTCCTTTGGTGGTACATCCTGGAGTAGCAAAAATGTACCAGGACCTCCAGCGTCAGTTCTGGTGGATAGGTATAAAGAAGGCAGTAGCAGAGTTCGCTTCTCGATACCTTACATGCCAGTAGGTGAAGGTTGGGCACCAGGTTCCCGCAGGGTTATCTCACCCCCTGGAAGTGATGGAGTGGAAGTGGGATGGAATGTCAATGGAATTCATGATGGGCTTACCATGGAAATCCAAGGGATACAATTTCATCTGGATGATCATTAACCAACTCACCAAGTCGGCCCACTTCCTAGCAATCAGGAAGCAGAGTTTCGTAGAGAGTTTGTGACGCCTCTATGTGCAGGAGATAGTTCGACTTCATGGCGTCCCTTTGACGATAGTCTCAGATCGTGATGCTCATTTCACATATTGGTTATGAAATGGATTGTAGGAGGAATTTGGGACTCAGCTAAGCTTGAGCACAGAATTCCATCCCTAGATAGATGGTCAGACAGAGAGAACCAGTCAGGTTCTAGAGGATATGTTGCGGGTATGTATCTTGGATTTTGGTCGCAATTGGGAGGATCACCTACCACTGGTGGAGTTCGTGTACAACAATAGCTACCACTCCACCATCGGTATGGAAACATTTGAGGCTTTATATGAGCGACCCTTACGGTCACCACTTTGTTGGACTGACCCCGGAGAGTCAGCACTCATGGGTCCAAAATTCGTGATAGCTACCACCGAGAAGGTGCAGATCATCTAGGAGCAAATGAAAACTGCATATAGCCAGTAGAAGTCATATGCTGATAGACAAAGGAGACCTCTGGAGTTTGAATAGGGAGACTATGTCTTCCTTCGGGTCTCACATCAACGAGGGGTGCGAAGATTTGGTCGGGGCGGCAAGTTGTCTTTGAGGTTCATCGATCCTTTTCAGATATTGCGTAGAGTTGGTGAGGTGGTGTACTGCCCAACTCTATCGCCGCAGTTGCACCGGGTACATGATGTCTTCCACGTGTCGCAGCTAAGGAGGTACGTGCATGACCCATCTCACATCATCAACTGGGGCGAGCAGGACATCGAGGATGGAGCGACCTTCATAGAGTACTCAGTGGAGATTGAGGATCGACATGAGAGGATCCTTCGTGGGCGAGTGATTCCCTTGATGTGTTTCTGGTGGCAGCACTGGAATATTCAGGAGAGCACGTGGGAGTAGGAGGCTCAGATTCATGCATAGTACCCACATACGTTTGAGTAACCTTTTTATTTTGGCTTTTCGGAAACGTAAAATCCCTAAGGTGAGGGTAATGTAATGTCTCAGATTTTCTTTGTATTATTTTTTAAATATTATATGGAATTATTACGAGACCAAACTTTGTGATGGTGTGCGTTTCTGAGGCTCGGGGTGACCGGAATAAATGTTTGAAATAATTTGAACATTTAAATGATGCGTGTGAGTGGTTTTCCTGAAATAGTGGAATAACTTTTAAACGGGTGTCTGGATCATAAATCTGAGGGCATCGATGCGTTCAGAATAGCAACTTTACCTTAGGCGAGGCCTAACATCGACCAGCGCGGGTCGACTGCAAAAGTTAGTTTTTGGACATTTTAAAAGAAATAAAATAAAATATTTTATTTTATTTTAAACGTTTCCATAATGCGGCGATGGGAGCTTTTAAATAAGATATTAAGAGAATCTTCAAGGTTAGCAGCATAACCCTGAAATTTCTCTGGAGGTGTGGAGAGGAGACCCCCTTGGAGAAACCTCTCGACAACGAACGACGACGGATCAATCGATCGACACACCTCGAATTCAACGGAACCTCACCAACGAACGTGACGTGGAGATCGTTCTCCAACTAAATCGAGATAGGGGTTTGTTATTTTGATTTAGTTCTTCCATGTTCTTGGATTAAACGATGAACGTGGATCAACCCACAAACAGGTTGACCTGCGGATCGTGCGTTCTTACGGGAGGGTTTCTATTGGGTTATTTTGGGGGAATTAATATGTGCATGAATAGCTATTTTGATTTGCCTTGTTTAATCCTACTAACGGGAGAGGATCAACACCGCGATGAACAATGGCGGAGGTTCGTTCCTCATTTTGTTTATTGAATTTCTTCCTCCTTTGCCATGCGTTCTTCGCATTCTTCACGGGGCTACGAACAACGGATCGTTGTGCACCCGTTTCACAATGCAATGATCCCAAACTGGTGATCGAACATCGTGACGACCTAACGAAGGTGCGACGACAATGGCGGAAGATGAATCGATACAGTTCAGAAGAAATCGTTCTTCCACTGTTCTTCGCACGGATGATCGAAACGAGTTTTGGCGGCTGATTGAACCCCCAAAACCTCATAAAACACTGATGGTATAGTGGGGAAACCTTGGATCTTGAGTTTCGAGGTGATCAGATGGCCGGATCGAAGACCAGAGGAGCACCTTGGGTGCGGCGATGAAGAACGGCGTTTTCTGGAAAATCCGATGAACACGGTGTGTATTCCAAAGAACACGCCATGTGGGACCGGCATGGCGGCGGATAGGGTTTCCACACTACACGTGTTGTAGGACACGGTGTGCTCTTGGGAGGACACGGCATGTGGGTCCCACCCATCAGCAGTTGGAGTTCCGGGAAACAAGAAGCACTAACGCGGCGTGTGTCACGGGCGAGACACGAACACGGGGTGGAGTACACAGCATGTACTCCACCACACGGCCAGACCTGGATAGATATGCAGGCTACCTCGTGTACCGGTACACGGTCTGGAACACACAGGTTGAAGTCATGTATGGGCACATGGCCAGCGTACATGGAGCGGACCCCGGATACTTAGACATGGCGTGTGATCCTTCATACACGCCATGTACATATGTTTTTACACGAAATGCTCTCCAGACTCGGGTTGTTGTACACAGGCAGTACCTGGAGTCAAGGGACACGGTGTGTGACCCCTTCTACACGTCGTGTACTCCCTTCTACATGGATTGATCTTCTTGTCCACCATTCCTTGGACAGGTTTCATTTGGGTCAGTGCCTCCTTTGCTTGTTCCCCTGAAGGTCAGGTATTGTTTCCATCTATAAGAATATGATCCCTTCAGCAGGACTTTCCAAGATGGAGTCAGGTATCCCTCCGAGAGACCCGGAGCGAGATCCTCTATCCATTCTTGACCCTAGGTAGAGTCAGGTATCGACGTGACCAATCCTACAGGACGCCAATCCTCTACTTATTAGGTGGAATATGGATAAGTCATGGTATCCGCCAAGGCTATGGCATGGATCCCCATCTGTGTATCGTGATCTTTTCCCACTCAGGAGTGTGTTCTCCCAGAATGAGTGTATATGTTCTCTCTTCAAATCTATTAGTGCATTTATCTCTCTCATGGCTTTTCCCGACGAACAGTACTTCTCTAACGAATGTCATCAGAGCTATCGGACTCGTGGAGTGAGTTCTCTCAGACGAGCGCTTTGTGGAATCTTCGAACTAAATCCCTAGTGTGGGTATGCGGTCGTTGTAGACTATGGGTCTGGGTCTCGAGTATATCTGGATGTGTTTCTCTTGTTATATGTTCAGTAGACATATACTGTGTAGAGTTGATTGTACCTTTACTTTGTGTATTGCTTTGTAGTTTTGGGGATCTCCTACTGAGTATTGTTATACTCACCCCTGCACGGGCTTTGCCTGCACGTGTCGTGTCTTGTGCAGACGAGCGGCCTTTTGACAAAGTCCAGGGCGGACCAGGACCAGACCGAGCTTTCTGAGTTCCTTGCAGGCCAAGGTGTTCCTACGTCTACGAACAGCAATCTTAGTACCACTTTTTGCTTACAGGTTAAACTTTGTAGTTGCATACTCTTTCTTTTGGTGGGCTTGTATTCTGACCCAGTTTACTTTCCGCACTTTACTTTTGTTCTACTCTGTTGGTTGGGTTTAGTTGTATGCATGTATTTTGTTCCTTAGTGGTTTTTACTTTTCAACATTTGTGGACTTGGAGATGTGTGTGTGTGTGCAGGTACTAAGGCAATGTCTCTCATGTTAATGATATGTCTACTCGGTGCTAGTCACCAACCTCTGGCCTATTGGAGGCGGGCTTGGGGAGTCGCGGCGCGGGCCCCACTGGGACGGGTCATGACAGTTGTCATATCTACATAGACTGACTACGTTGTGACTTTTGATGCAGCTTAAGAAGCGGTTTAGCAATGAATTGTTCTAGATTTTGGAATGGTAACAAGATAGTAAAGTATTATCATAATGATAAGCTTAAGACTATGGTATTAGCCAAGATGACAAGAAAGATATAGGACAAAAGGTAAATACTCGATGATATCACTTCTTGATGGACTTTCTCGAAGGAGTGAAGTCACAGGAAGCAGAATATCCACAAGGGAATGTGGTAGGCCCAACAATTATAGTCATACCTCAGAAAGAGCATGTTTTATCATGTGAAAGCTAACAAGATCGTTAGTAGTTGGCTATAGTGCAAGTGAGAGTCTGTTGGAGTTAGTGTACTAAAACTAACTTACTTTATCCTTTCAATTTCCAAAATATTCAAAGACCTTAATATTGATAAATATTTTATTGCATGATGATTGTTCTTATGCGTAACATTAATGTGATAATTTTTGTTAGAGTATTTTTCACATTGAAAGATTATAGCAATTCTCTGTTATAATGAGGACATGGAAATGTTATGACAATATCCTAAAACATGTTTTATGCTCTAGATGGAATTTGTATGACGAGACATAGATGATGTTTTGACTATTAGGTCTTGGATACTCATAAGTGGATGAGGCTTTTACTCATAAATTTCGTACTTGGTAATCTCCAAGAGAGGGAGGTTATGAGGGCAGACTCACCAATGGAAATTTCACATGTTATATGTGTCATTTGATATTTCTATCTATGAACATGTGTATTGGTCCTTAGACTTGGTATTATTATTAATGCATGTCATGAATCGTATACTTTGATGAATTGATGAAAATCGTGACGAGATATGTTCGCGGTGAGGTAGGATACGTTAGGTGCGTCAAAAATAATATGATAGTAAGAAAATAGTTCAAGAAAGGATTTATCCCTTCTGAGTTATGGAAGATGATATTTATGGCCCTTTGATTGAAATGGAATTGTCTGATTAAATCTTTGATCACGGTAGTTCATCGATAAGTTCATTTCTGATAGTTAAAGAAAGATCAAGTTTATAGGATGATAACACAAAGTATGTCTCCTGCTTAATGAGATATTGAGATAAATGGATTATATTACACAGTAAGTGTTTGTATGAGGTTGTTGTCGCTGTGATATTAACTTCATTTTCTATAGGTGTCTTGACGTATTGTTATACATTAATCTTGAATTTTAGGCAAGTTCGTCTAATGACACTGAGAAATATACTTAGAAGATCACATACTAAGAATATCAAGAATTTCGATTAAATTTTATTTGAATTTAACAATTTGAATAAATATTATTCTCGACTTGCGGTTTAATAATTATTTAGGCTAAGTGGATTGTATAAATTCAATCATCAGTTATTCAAGTTTATGCAAGTTGAATATTAAATAAATATTATTTGTTAGTTAGGGAATATATAGTATTTATTTATCTTTTGTTTATTATTCACATGGTAATAAATAATTATTTATTTATTAAATAAATTTTTATTTAATTATGCGGATATTAAAATAAATATTTATTCTCAAGTTTGATGAATATAATATTTATTTATGTATTGAATGAATAATATAAAGAATTAATTTTATATATATAAAGATATTAATTTTTATTATTGAAGATTCAGTAAATGTCAAGGATTGATGGGTCAAGTTAAAGAGCCACGTGGAAATGATATATTTAAATTTAATATCATTAAAAAAAATTACTTATTTAAGAAATGAAATTTAAGTATTCACACATAACAAATATATTAGATAGAATATTTGATGAAGGAACTCAACACAATTATGAAATATTTAACTCTAACTATATATTCCATTTTATTGCCCCCATGCTTGACTTGGGTGGTAAGGGCGATGAGGGGTTTGGGGCGTGGTTGCAGGGTCAAATCCCCAGACCAGCGGGTTTACGTGTATTTTCTTCTTTACATGTGTACCGCTTTCACGATTGTACCCAACTTTTTATATTCCATTTTACATCAATTTCTAATAAAATAAGAATTGTTCGCATTTCCACTCAAGAGAATTCTTTCAAACCTGAGATAATTCTTGTTGTGATCAACGATGAACAACGCAAGACACTTGGTTCTTTTGCGCTAGCATCTGAAATATCATATTTTGATAGGGCAAAGTTTTTTTTTTTTTTACTATTTCAGTTTTTTTCTTCTGATCTGAAAATTTGCGTGCTTTTTTAACGTGTATGACATCCGGATTTTGAATAATAGATCGTTGGATACATTAATTCATCATGAAAAATGTTATATCTTGTTATAGTCAGAACATATGCGAAATTAACAATATATGTTTATTTGAGTATATAAAACAATTACACCGCATGTTAGAAATACGTTTTAAGTGTAGATTATTTCACACAAAACATATGTTAACGAAATAAAATATCAAAAAAATAGTTACAGTAAATGAAGCAAAAAGATATATCAGAATAAATTAGATAAAGCAATCAAATGAAGTACAACATGTCAAGAAAATAAATGTGATTTGTAGTAGTAATTTGCAAATTAAAATCAGCAGAGCGTGTGGATTTAAATGCTCCACTCCACACAGCTCGGGTGACAAGGGCACTACCCTACAAACATGCCCCCGCCCCCACACACAGGATTTAATGCTCATAAATGAAACTTGGAACTACAAAAACCCATAAAAAAAATACACAAAGGATCCTCGTGATGAAGAGCCCCTCAAATCTCACGAGCTTCCTCTCAGGAGCCTCGCTCAGAAATGGCTCCAAACCCCCATTTTTTGAATCCCCTCTGCAACCCTACAAATACTCCCACAAACGGAGAAGATGATACCAGTTCAGTTGCACCCCCACCATGGCGGCCACACCATGCCTCCTCTTCACGGCACTCCTCCTCTTCTCCCAATTATCTCAACCTCACCCTCTCCAAACCTACATTGTCCACCTCCACCCACCCACCGCCTCCCTCTCCGGGTCCCACTACCAATGGCACCTCTCCTTCCTCCGTCGATCCATCTCCCCCGACCCCTCCTCCCGCCTCCTTTACTCCTACCGCTCCGCCGTCACCGGCTTCGCCGCCCGTCTCTCCAACCCAGAGCTCCAATTCCTTCAATCCCTCCACGGTGTTGCATCAGTCAAGCCCGACCGGCGTCTCCACATCCACACCACGTACTCCTACAAATTCCTGGGGCTCGACTCCTACACCAATCAGGGTGTTGCGGTATTTGGAAATGGCACAATCATCGGGCTACTCGACACCGGCATCTGGCCCGAGAGCCCCAGCTTCAACGATTCCCTAATGCCCCCGCCGCCAAAAAAGTGGCGCGGCGTCTGCCAAGAAGGGGAAGCGTTCACTTCCATGAATTGCAACCGCAAGATCATCGGCGCCCGATTCTTCAATAGAGGACATCAGGCGGCGATGGTGTCAAACACAGTGGCCGAATACCAATCGCCGCGAGACTCGCACGGGCACGGAACCCACACGTCATCGACGGCCGGCGGGGCCCCAGTACCGATGGCGAGTGTGCTCGGCAACGGGGCCGGCATTGCTCGCGGGATGGCTCCCTCAGCCCACATTGCCATGTACAAGGTGTGTTGGTTTAACGGGTGTTACAGCTCTGACATCCTCGCGGCGATGGACGTCGCCATCAGGGATGGTGTGGACGTCCTTTCCCTCTCGCTAGGTGGCATACCAACACCGCTATATGATGATAACATTGCGATCGGGAGCTTCCGTGCAATGGAACATGGGATTTCGGTCACATGTGCCGCCGGGAACAATGGCCCGTTCCGAGGCACGATTGCCAATGAAGCCCCTTGGATAACCACGGTTGCTGCAAGCACCCTCGACCGAAGGTTTCCAGCCACAGTTCGAATGGCAAACAAAGAGGTCCTTTACGGGGAGTCGGTCTACCCGGGGAAGCACATACTTGGTGCCGAAAGGGAACTCGATCTTGTGTACATAGTCGGCACCGGGAACGGAAGTGAGTATTGCATCCAAGGGAGCCTCCCACGAGCTCAAGTAGCCGGGAAAATGGTTGTGTGCGACCGAGGCATCAACGGGAGAGCAGAGAAAGGGGAGGCCGTGAAGGAGGCCGGTGGCGCGGCAATGATCCTGGCAAACACAGAGATCAACTTGGATGAGGATTCAATAGATGCCCACGTCCTGCCCGCAACTTCAATCGGATACACAGAGGCTGTTCAATTAAAGTCCTTCATGAACTCCACGAGCAAGCCAAGAGCTCGAATCATGTTCGGAGGGACCCTCATTGGACGATCCCGAGCACCCACTGTTGCCCAGTTCTCTTCTAGAGGGCCAAGCCTCACCAACCCATCAATCCTCAAACCCGACATGATCGCCCCAGGGGTGAACATCATTGCAGCATGGCCCCAAAACCTTGGCCCCAGCAGCCTCCCGCAAGACCCCCGAAGGGTGAACTTCAGCATCATGTCTGGAACCTCCATGGCTTGCCCCCATGTCAGTGGCATCATGGCCCTGATCCACTCGGCCCACCCAGGCTGGTCCCCGGCTGCTGTCAAATCCGCAGTCATGACCACCGCAGACACAACTGATCACTTCAGGAAGCCCATCATGGACAGGAACAAAACTGCAGGAGTTTTTGCCATGGGAGCTGGGCACGTCAACCCAGGAAGAGCCATCAACCCTGGCCTGGTATATGACATCAGTCCAGATGATTATGTCACCCACCTCTGCACCCTGGGGTACACAGTATCAGAGGTCTTCACCATCACCCAGAGGAATGTTAGCTGCAGAGATATTCTGAAGAAAAATCGGGGCTTCAGCCTTAATTACCCCTCCATTTCCATCATTTTGAAGCACGGAGCAGCACGGAGGATGATCAGAAGACGGCTGACCAACGTGGGCAACCCAAATTCTATTTACTCTGTGAGAGTGCTGGCACCAGAGGGGGTTCGTGTGAGAGTCAGGCCGAGGAAGCTCAAGTTCAGCAGCATAAATCAACAACTCAGTTATCGTGTGTGGTTCAAGGTGAGAAGAACGGAAAGGAGAGAGCCTGTGGGATTTTCTGAAGGGCAGCTGGTATGGGTGAACTCTGCTGATAGCTCTTACAGGGTCAGGAGCCCTGTTGCAGTGACTTGGGAAGACAAGTAGGGTGTCTAGCAGCTTCCATGGTAGGAACTGGACTTCTCCTCCGGATACAGTTTCATTATCATTCGATGAATTGATAAAGGGAGACGCAATCATTATTTTTCAATCAATTTCTAAATAATATTTCAAGCATGGCTGCTATGCTTTTACGTGTCAGATGGAAGAAATAGCTTGAACCAATCTAGTTCCTGCCTGGAATTGTATTTTTATTGATTTATTGCGTGTAATCATTTTTTCTAGCGTTGCCAGTAAAAGAAATAAACCTTAAATCACTCCGCTGCAGTAAGGAAAACCCTACTTAAGCACGTTCGAAAATGGGTACAGAGTCTTTTAATGAACAATATTGAAACAATGGAACATGAAAGGGATAAGGGATGACAGAACATACATTGTTGCCTCAATTTTTGACGAACTGCAACCCTTTGTCATTAGAATAACGTTCCATGAATCTCATAAACCGATCCCACTCTCTCGGGCTACGCATAGTGTATTTTGCTTCAATAGCTGCAGGCTTTCCATTGACGAACTTCGCATTTACATCAACTGACTGAAGTGTTCCTTCCTCGTCTTTCATGTAGAACCCGGTGATTTCACCAAATTCACCAGATGAATCGAAAACAGAAGGCTGCTCGAACCTGAAGAAAGCCACGCCATTAGTGCCATCTTTTGATTTTGTTAGTCTCACATCTGGTACAGTCAGCTCATCGGTTCCTTGGATGAACTGAATTGTTGGCTTAGCCATCATCTTTATGGTTCTTGATGATGGAACATGTTTGTATGCGGGCCATTGCCGATGAAGAAGAAGAAAAGATTGTCCACTGAATGTGGACTGTGAACTTAGACGAAGAGAGAAGGATCCCAGACCTGCACACCAAATTGAAAACAGGGCAGCTATTGATTATAGACTACAACGATGGCTTTGATCCAAAGTTGGTGCAAAAGAATCCAAACAAAAAATTTACAGGCAAATGATGTTAGATGAAAGTAAGTACAAATCTAAAAGATATATTTTCAATGCTACTTCATAAAAATCAAAAGAAGATTTACACAATAAAATTTTACTGATAAACGTTTAAAATTTTAAAAACCTGTGTTTTAAATGGATGGTTATGATTAATTGGAGGAAACATGGATGCATCTTAACAATCATGATCTATCCAAGTCATGGGGAGAATGTGGAGGCTAAGCATGCATAACAGCAAATCTCTTCCCCCGGATTTTTCAGATTTATACAAGCTGTAAAAGAAAGAAGAGCTTGATGTGTAAAAAATGGGAGCAATAGACGCCTGAGCGAGCAATTTTTCTTGGATTTCAGCAACCTAGCCCCTTGTATGATTTTCTACAATCCTCGTGACTCTTTGATGGAGAATAAATTATAAAGCCATTAAGAAACGCGTTAAATTACATTGAAGTATCTTGGCAAAGAATCCAAGAAAGATCAGATGAGATAAAAAATACTGACATTGTAAAAATTAAAAAGAAAACTTAAGAAAATTCGCACACCGATGTTACCCTTCAGAGTTATTCGTGAAAAATTATAATCACAAAAAATCGAAAGTTACTATCCATCGGAACTAACGAAACTCAATAAATCGTCCATCAATTTCCCCATACAATCCAACTCAACTTTGAAGTTCCAACAAAATCAAATAATGGAAAACCAGATAATATCTGAAACCACAAAATTTAAAACAAAAACACTAGTAGAAGGAAAAAATAAAGCGCGGGGAGAGACGTGAGAAAGGTACGTGAAATAGAGGATAAATGCCTGGAATCCTGAGAGATGGAACAGGAAAATGCAACCGATCTAACTGTTGCCATTCCAGGGAGGAGAGCCAGCAAGGTCCAGAAAGAGCAAAATTGCAAGCCGTGTGTGAGTGTTTGGATCACGATGGCTAAGAGGAAGGGATTCTGGTGAGGATTTTGGGACTGTCTGCGACGAACAGAAAGGCGTGGCGTGGCTTCAGCGCAGCCTGCGATCCGGCGTGGCCCGGAGATATTGAGATCGGTGTAGATGACACGTGGCTACTAACCGTTGGTTTTGGACCATGGATGGAGCACCCGTTTCAAGTATCGAGCTCGAGATCGAATAGTACTCCGATTTGTGTTTGGTGGGATTTTAGTAAAATAAAATCAATGGTTAATAGTTTATAAAAAAATAAAATGGAATGGAATGATAGTGATTTTTATTGTTTGGATCAATAAATCATTAAAATAAAAGAAATGATTTGAATTTATTCTCATTTTGTTTAGTGAAACTTTTTAAAATAAAAAATAAATAAATTATTTTGTAATACATATACAAAATAGGGATATTATTTCTCTCCTTATCGTTTCTCCTCATCTAAAATTTGATCACCAAACATTAAAAATATATTTCTCTCTGTATCATTTATTTTCTCTCTAAATCACTCATGCCTTATAGCCCTAATCCAAATAGAATGATGAAAAACTGAACGCCTCATTGAATTTTATTTTTCTAGAATCACCCTATTTTATCTGGTAGTTTCAAATTTAAAATACATACATGTTGCGTATTTTTTTCTTCAAAATACAAAGTTTATTTCCAAAAAACATTATCATGAAATTTCATAAAAAAATAAGTTTAACCAAAAAATTCTCAAAATTAAAAAAAAACATTTAGAAAATAAATTATACATTCAAATTATTTCATGCATGCATAAAACATTTAACAAGTAATAAATAACATAAATTTTTCAACCGGTTGGGGGCTCAGGAGAATACAAAAAGAAACTACGCTACAAGACATAACATGTTGAAATAAACTCTACAAGACACACAATCCAAGGAATATGACGAACATATTATTTTAAAAACTTATAAAATACAATTTAAAGATAATTTATATAAACTAGACTCCCATATGTTATTAGTAAATAAAAAATAAAATAAATGGAATAAAAAAACAATAAACATGTTGAAAGAAAAAAATCACAGATGATGAAAGTTTAACATAGAATGTATTTTTTTGAAAAATTTAGGCACTGAATTTTTTTTTGTGTTAACTTTTATGACTTTGAAAGGCTATAAGATTACAACTTTGATTGTGTTTTTAATGAAAGTTAAAACATAGTCAGTCCTCGTAACAAATGCAAAATAAAAATGATTTTGTGAAAATTACAAGCAAAATAGAATGAAAATGTGTCACCGAGCACAAATATTTATAATAAAACATAAACTGCACAGAACATTTTTTGTGTTGAATCAAGCTGTCACGACCTGCCTTCGGCAAGACGATGGAAGGGGCGGCAAAGGTCCCCACCCTTCCTTCCTCAAGTCGAAGAGGAGACAATGACCCCCGAGTCCCGCCTCCAGTAGGCCCCGGAGTGGCGACTAGCACTAAGGGTGTAACATTTTCACAATATGGGAGGCATTACCCTCTTTTTGTTAACCGGGTTGGGAGAAAGAATGAGTCAACACCAAACACCACCATATATATATAACTTAAAAGAAAACCAAACTACATGCATGTTTTAATAATAAAACTGAACAAAGTACAAGAACTTCAAAATACAAAACCAACAGGAAAAGAAAAGGCTAAGCAGGTAACAACAACAACCAACAACAACTCCAACGTCCAGACTAGTAAGGTCCCGCACGACCTCCAAAGTCCTCCTGGAAACCTGAAAGTAAACGTAGGGTGAGCATACAAAGTATACTCAGTAGGAAGACCTATAGCTCTCGTGCACAAGTAGGGAGACGTCCTAAAGTCCTGTGAGAAGCAGAAGAACCAACATCTATCAAGGTGTCTATCCATCCCACCTCACCAGCCACGCTCACTAAATAACGCAAGCAATAAGATAATAGTAAATAACAAAGCATTTGGGTACCCCGCACCACCATTTTCCCAACTAGCTAGCTGCTCATCCCTAACGGCAAATGTCCTGACGCTACCACGCTCTTCCTGCCCGCAGACACTTGGGCCTCACATCCATCCACATCCCTGCTCGCACACACTTGGGCCTCACAACTACACATCCCTGCCCGCACACACCTGGGCCTCACAACTACACATCCCTGCCCGCACACACCTGGGCCTCATCCCGAAGACACCTGGGAAAACAAACCATAACCAGAACCCCTGCCCAAAAACACCTGGGCCTCATCCCGAAGATTCTTGGGAAAACAACCTGCCCAAAGAGTCCTGGGCTAACAACACACCAATCGAAACCTACCCAAAGAATCTTGGGTGTAAGGTCGCCTCCACCCATCACAACCGAGCGAAGAGGGGGCAGGAAAGAGAGTAACTAGGGGGAAACACCCTTCCCCATGAAATGGGGTGTCCGACACTAAGTGCCCAACGCGGGTGGAGTGCGACTAAACACAAAACATACAATTACACATATATATACCAACACACAACCCAACCTACGGCTCCTCAAACAGATACAAGCAGGTGCACAAGCACTGCTACCACAAAAAACAGGCACACAACAAACAGTTCCCAGTTTCTCTGTTCAAGTTATCATTCATAACAGTTCAGTAAGAGTTAATCCCTCCACTACTGGGAAACTAACAGACACAAACACAGATGAAACAACAATAAGCATGAAGGGAAGCCATCGAGTAACTTAAGCATTCACACCTGGTTCTCTTGTGAAGTCACATCAACAAAGGAATCAGTGAGATCCCTCGAAGTACTGGGACCAAAGCAAAACCCAACAAACTGTTGGTTATCCCACATTAATTCATTACCATTCCACCCAGTTCATTATTAACTTCCCACTTTTATTTATGTTCACAACCCATCCTGCAACCCTACTGTCAAACACCACCACAACCACACAACAACTCATGCCATTCCAACCACACCATTCACAACCCCGCTGTTCACCCATCCATATCTAAATCATCCCAACGTTCATAATTCATTCTTTTATATTATTTAGTTCAACTGGGGTGATCACACAAGATTACGGGCTTTCATATTCAACATCCAAGTTTAAGTGTTTAACCGATTCATACATGATTCCCATTCACCAGACAAAGCATAAAACAGAGCATAGCATAGGTGTGAAAACAAAGACCCCCAACGGCCGTGATTTTCAGTAGGCCTAAGCTCATTAAATTCATAACAACATCATAGGGAAAGCATGGATAAAAACATGTAACAACATTAACAAACTTCCTCGTCCCCGTACTTTAACCGGTTATTATCTTCATTACAGAATTGGTTAACTGCCTCGTGAGAACCATAGAACACCCACCCCGCATGATACACAAGGAGGAGGGACAAAGGCAAGATCCCTACTTGATTGATCAAGGATCGGCATTAAGTCCTCGCATGAAAACTGGAAATCAGGAGTAGCAGGAGCTTCCACGGAACGCGATCAAGGAAAACTTAACAACAGGGGTACGACTCGTCGGGAGGAAGGGTACTTCGAGCGCATGGTGATAGAGAAAAAGAAACCTAGGGAGAAGAGAAACCTTTAGGTTATAAAGGCTGAGATACATCATCCCCGGGACGGTTAAGATATGGAGAAAAACTCGAAACCGCGGAAGAAGCGGTATCGTGGGTTGACCACGCGGCTTGGCCACCCCACACGTCCAACTTAAAAGGTCCCCGCCCTTCGGGGCGGTTAAAACCGACACACACCTCACCAATCATTTAATTAAACGCCATTAATGGGCTTTAAAAGAGGCTTAAAGGGGTCAAAACACGGTTTAAAAACCAATTCGCGCAAAAAGAGGCGCTACTGGAAAACCCGTGGAGAGGTCACCAGTAGGTTAGGTCTACCGGTAGACTAAGCTACCGGTAGTCCGATGCCACCTGTGACGCCCCAGGTTTTATGAACTAGTCTAAGTGAACAATGTTATGCTTTTAATGATGTCACTTGTTTTATTGTGTTTTGTGTGCTAATAAAGAATTTGAAACGAAATAAAACATGGAGAATAAGGTAAACTGTTATATATTAAAATATTACATTGCAACAAGACCCAACTAATTGAAAATACCATGCACAAGACCTAACACAGCCACACCAAGACTACTAAGAATCACAACTCGAGTAATCAGATAGTCGTCGTCTTCAGAGTCCATCAGTGTAAAAAATATGACAGCCAGAGCCACGACACACATACTCAACACCAAAGGTATGAGGAGAACCATCCTTCCCAGTCAAAGTGTTTTGATTTTGAGAAACACCCTACACCCCCTGCTTTTATAATGGTTCTTAGATATATGACCGTTAAATATATATAGCCGTTGGATTTTCGAAACAACCTTTGGGTTTCCGTTGATAAAGTTTATCTTTATATGAAAACTTGTTTTTAATGCTCTTATAATTTTATAATATTTCAAATATTATAATATGTCTAAAATATGTTTCACAAAAGAATCATAGTTTTAAAATTAAAAGAGTATTCTTGGAAATGAATCGTTTTGTTTCTACAAAGATCCCGATAGATACCTATATAGTTAAAAACTTAGTATTCTTTTATAAAAGATATGTTTTAAAGGTATCTATAATAATTATATCTTTTGACCTCTAAAAATTATGTATTTTTGAAATAACTTGTGGTCTTTTAGACTTTATGAAAGGATGGTAATGTATTTTAAAGATCCTAATAATTATAATGGTTTTGTATGTAATATGAAAGGTATATCTTTTTACGAAATATTTTACATAAGCTACAAAGGGGATTTAGATTTTAAGTTAAAACTATTTGTTTGTATTGGGTATTAACTCATTTTTTTGTACAAATGTTTATATTACACACTATTTTGAACTAAGTATACTTATACTAAGTTATTTTGGAAATCTAAATAATTTTTTAATAAAAAAATTAGGTTGGGGCCGGCCAAGTTGAGGGAATCCCTTTGGAACAATCCCTCTAGGCCGAGACCAAGCCCCAAGGGACCCGAGGTGCCAACCATCGGGGTCCCAAGCGAGTTTAGTGGGTGTCCAACCAGGTCCCGATGCCCAGTTCGAGCATGGGTTTGTCCAGTCGCACGCGGGCCTGTGTGTAAGGCCCGCGGTGCGCATTGCGTAGGGGTGGGCCAAAGCCCGCATGTGGCCCGTGTTTAAGGCCCCGGTGTGTGTGTGTTCGTGTTATTGCTCCATTTCCGGCGGAACTTGTTTGTTAAACCGCGCCTCCACCGATTTTCGTTTCGATGTGGGACGCGCTCCTCGCGATCAGGACCATCTGATCGACTTCCGTGTCGATCTCATCCATCCAAACCTTTTAACCGTGCGATCTCTCCCTTTTTTGATCCAGGCCGTCCATTTCCCTTCCGCGTCGACCCCGTCGTCTCCTTCCTCGCAGCAGGGGTCCCGACCAGTAGGCCTGCAACCGAGGACGCCTCGGATTCTCCTCCGCACTGCTCCTCTTGACCTCCGAACACTCCCTCCTAGCTCACTATTCCTTCGTCTTTCCCACGTCGGTCTAACCTCTTGGGTCGAGTCACCAATGAACATCGAGGCCTATATAAACGCCTCCTACATCATGAAACCACGACGGTTCTTCCTCCTCCTTCCCTCCCACGAACTCCCAGCAAGACCAGTGACACACCTTTGGTCCGAGTTTTCTCCTCAAGAAAGGTAAGGGTCCTTGCATTGCTTGCCTTCTTTTTGGAGGAAATCTTCATTTTTTTATACTCCCGGTAAATACAGTTTATATACGTATATATATATACTTAATGTAAAGCCATCGGTTTTATTGCCTCTAAGAAGTTTGGCCTTCGTGTTTTCAGTAGGGTTCATATGTAAGGATGCTTATATACTTTGTTTTTTTTTCATTTTGAGAAACCTATGCACGGTATATACTGTTTATATATGAATATTTACATAATACAAATCCATCGGTTTGTACATTGTATATATACAGTTTCATATGGACGGTATATACAGTGTATATATGTACATTTACACAATACAAATCCCTCGGGTTGTGTATTGTTTTTACATACGGTATATATACAGTTTTCCAAAACCAAAAAATTTATATTTAATGTTTATTGTGTATATATACAGTTTCATGAACGTTTTCTTATAACCTAACCCGGCCTATTTTGGGTATCAATCTTTAAATAAAATTTATATATATATATATATGCAAACTATGTTTTTTTGGTTTAAGTGGAGTTATGTTTGTAAAACCGTAATTTTTATACACATGGTTACATTTATGACAAACCTTATATGGATTTAGTTTTCAACCATGTAAGAAATTTATGGTTGGAAACCTTCAGTTACCTAAGGAATTTAATAGACTTTGTTTTTGAATTGTGTAAAACCCATATATACACTTCGGGTATATATGGGTACATGTATATGTATTTATAGGAATAATTTCCAAACCCCATTATATTATTTTATAAATAACAGGACTTAATTTATTCTTTGATGCAGGTAAGATTTTATTAAGATATGATTTGTGTGATTGCTAAACCAACATGTTTTTAAAATACACACAAATGGACATGTTTTATTAAAGAGGTTTATCTAACATTGCCCTGATGAGTTTTATGATAAAGTATGTATTTTGGTTCAAGGGCCTATTTATCACCATAACTGATTTCAAGTGTTTTCTTTAAGCACTCCATTTCTGTGGAATAATAATTCCAACGATTCCTCATTTATTATATCATCATTTTATATGCTTTAGTAATTAGTTTATGTGAAAAGAATGTTTTACTAAACTATGGGTGCATTCGATTAGTTATTGACATATTTTTTACCATGTTAACTGTCATATCATGTATTAGTAAAATGTGTAATGGTTCATTATTTATTTGAGTTATTATTGTACATAATGTATACTGACGACATATCACTAAATGAAATAAGAAATTAGATTACCCAAAGTGGTATGGGACACCTTGGGTAATATGAAAATGAATGAGTTATTCATGGTGGTATGGGACATCTTGAATATAAAAACCGTTTAAGTAAAGCATGAATGATGTGGCTCACATGATAATAAAGACATGTCAAGGGTGCGCCTAGATAGCGCTCCAATGCATTGGGTAAAGACTTAATCTCTAGAGATGACCAGTTTAATGACGCCTTGGGGATGGACCTTGGTAAATGTTTTCAAATGACACCTTGGGGATGGACCTTGGTGATACAGAAATGATTGTCTAAGATTAAATGTTGATGCCACATAATTCAAGTTATGTAACAAGTTCTTTCCAAGATAAAGTTCTTTCACGACTAATGCCTTTAAGTTTTCATAAAGTTCTTATTTCACTGGTATAAGCTTGGAGCATGATTGGTGTTTATCACTTAATAGAATAGTAACCAGCATATGAAAATTTAGTTGTTTCCTTTATGCGCAACTCCGATTATGCATTAATCTTAACTGTTTAATTTATGATTAAGTAAATCACATGTCGTACTTGTTTATGATAACCCTTATTACTCCTTCGAGAATTGACATAATTGTTTCATGTTCTTCTTGAAAACCTCGATTGAGTATTTCTATGTTATGTGTTACAATTTTCCTTTAGTGAATGTCAATTTATTTGAAAAGAATGTTTTCAAATGTTATGCTATTTTCATTTCTTTCTTTTAAAAACACCTTACTGAGTATTTCAATGCTCACCCTATGTTTTGATTTAAAATTTTCAGGTATCAGCTTTTAAAAGATGAATCGTTTTAGAAGTTTCCGGTTTCCCAGAACCCGAACCGCACACGATCCTCTGTATGGGGCATGATGTGTAGTTTACCAGTGCTTGTTTTATTTTAAAGAAACACATCATGTTCAGAAGTCACCGGCTCCTGGACTTCTGAGGTCGGGGTCTCTACACCACCGGTAGGCCGATCCCACCGGTAGGCCGAGCCCACCGGTAGGCCGAGCCCACAGGTAGGCCGAGGCCACCAGTAGGCCGAGCTACCGGTAGGCCAAGCTACCGGTAGGCCGAGACTACCGTTAAGAGTCTTAAGCTTCATCGAGAAGCTGTGATGACCTTCTAGACCACCCATAACACCCCAAACATCAGATTTTCACCAAGTAATGGACCCCAAAACCCCGGGCCCTTACACAAGCTGCTTTGAATGCTTATAAGATTAAAACTATAATCACATTTTTTTTATGAAAATTAAAACACGGATTCTCCACATACCTATAATTATGAAAATGGCACAAAGCATGATTGTTCCCAACAGTACATAAACACTTAATTTTGTTTTTCACATAATATTTTTATATTATTCAACATGTTTAAAAACTATAACTCAATTTTTATTGATAATCAAAATATAAATGACCCATACACTACAAAAAAAAGGTCTTAGTGATGGTTTATTAGTGGCGGTTATTAGAACCGCCGCTAAACACATCGTATTTTAATATAATTTATAATATAGTGGTTGTTTCGTTAAAACCGCCGCTATTTTTTTAATCACTACCACAAATCTCTCTTTTATCAGCACTAGAAAAGCACAAATAATCTAAGCGTCATTAAAATTGTTGGATCGTAATGTATATAAAGATGACTAATATACAAGAGGGGGGTGAATTATAGGTTTAAAAATTTTCATTTTTAACTTTAAAAGAAACTTAATTTAACAAGGTTAAACAAATCGTATTTACAAAACCTCTCAAGTATTTAAAAGATGACCAGACTTGACCCTTGGGTCCAATAATAAAAATATCATAATCAAGTAGATTCTAATATGTAAGACACATGTTGTAATAAGAAATGTAAAATTGTAATCACAGTAGTTACGATTATCACAATATATATAAAAATATAGTGATTCTATCTTAAAGCATATATAATCCCAATTAGAGTAATATCGTATTCACAGAATAATACATAGTAAAACAATTGCATTGTAATAAAAAATATTATGATAAAAAAAATACAAGTAGAAAGATGAATATAAAAGCATCACTTTCTATTACATGCAATGAAAATAAAAGACTTGTATGAAAACAAGTGATACAAATGAATGAAATTATTTTAACCCAAAGAGTAGGGTATCCAATAACCTAGGATAAAGGTTCTCTTGTTTTATACTTATAAAAAATTATATCTTTCCCTTACCAGAGAAACCCCTCAATACGATGATCAACTTCTCTGTATGTCTATCCTCAACAGCCCTTGATCCGGTGGATCAAATTTTGTCTTGTTATCCCTGCAAGACCCCAACCAAGCAGATCAGATTATGTCTTGTTATCCCTACAAGCCCTTGATCAAGAAGATCGGATTCTCCGTCTTCCTAACCTCGGAAGCCCTCGATCATATTCACACAATCGAACACGATGATTACAAAACAGAAGATTCTAAACGATTACAACAACTAAGAACAATATGTTCATGCCTGCAATCCCAAGAGTTCTCGTGAAAGAGAAATTTACAAATGAAATCGATCAACCCCAAACTCTTTAAATGGTCAGGTATTTAAAATCAAATCTCCAACGGTCATATTTTCTTCCCAATGGTAATATTTCTCTGAGTTTGTTGCAACAACTTGGGCAGCTGACACTCCAATGACTATATCTTAACAGAAAGCCTAACATCATTTTGTTTTACACCATTACAATGTAAAAGGTGTTTCATTACAATAGAAATCAGTTTTCCGTATTCAAAATTTAAATTTATTCAGTCTGATGGAATTCCTTATATATGTCATTACGATAATCTTTATGAGTGTGATTCTGATGTTTATAGATTTTGATATTAGTCTGATTAAAAAGACTGTCAGTAGGAAGACAAGACAGAAAGTCTTAAATCTGTTCTGATAAGGTGAATCCGATTTTTATCAGATCCATACTCATTACATTTATTATAATGAAAAGGTAAATTTAAATTCTCAAATACTTAAAAACTAATTTCTAAGTATGATAAAGATTTATGTTTTCTTCAAAAACATTCTAAAGAAAACTTTGGACATAAAAGAGTTAGTAATCAAATGTTTAAAAAAATACTTTGTGATTTCCAAAACAAAAGGAATGGAAAAATCATAAAGCAACTTTTGACTCAACAATATCTCTCTTCTTGGAAATCACAAACCACATAGCTTAAATAAAAAACAACTTTGAAAAACTTAAGTCCATTATTCTTTTAAGAGCTTTATATTCAGAAAATAGAAATTAATACCTATCTCCCCCTAAATTTATAACTCTTTTAAATAAAATTGTGAATATGAATAACTCCCCATTAGGATAAGAAATCCCCCCAAGGATCGTATTTTTCTTTTAAATAAAATTTCTATCCTTTTGTAGACATCTTCTTTAAGAATTTCCCCCCCCTTAAATAAAACATCTCCCCCTTACTATAAAATTACCCCCTTTGTAATTTTCAAAAAAGAATGGAGAAAACTCTTGTGTTCCCTGAGAATTGTTAGAAGAATAAAAAACAAGGTAATGCAAAGAACAACATAATCATCTAAAAAATGAAAAGGGATGAGTAAGTGATTCAAATATAAACAAGGTTTTAATATAACAAGAGTTAAAAAAGATATTTCATTTTTTATTCTCCATAAAACTTTTTAAAATCATCTTTATTTTCTTGAATTCCATTCTGTCTTCCTTCAAATTTGTAATGATTTCATATTGTGTTTGATTTCTTACTTCCTAAACCCAACGTCTTTCATCTTGAACCTGAAGCTTTTTAGACATTTCCTCATTCTGATTCTTTAAACTGTTGATTTCTTCTATGTAGTCCTTAAGACTGGAAATCTTTGTGCTGATGTATCCCAAATTCCCATTTAAATCTTTCACTTCTTGAGACCAAATATATGTTGATACTTTTAACTTCTCCACAAAATTAACGTTATCTGCCATGTTTTTCGATAACTCTTTGATGGATTCTGCTGATTCATTCAAAGTATTATTTACATCATCGAAATTATCATAAAAAATTATGAGATCATTATTTACTTGATGAGACCACTTTGTCACTTCTCTGCCTGACTGTCTACAAGTCTGATAAATTTCTTGATGAGTTTTCAAATCAGCTTCAAGTCTGATCACCTTTTCTGTCAGAATTCTTATTGAGTCCAGTTTTTGATTTAGAGTATCTTGAATCATCTGACACCGGGACTCAAGATTTGGAAAATAAGGAATGGCTCCTTCAAGTATTTTTAAAGTCTGAACAATATAATCAGATCCTTTTTAATTAGTTTGTAAGAACCATGGTTTTGAGCCTATAATACTTTGAAACTTTCTTGATGTTATTCCAGAGCATAGCGTTTAGACGGCGTGCGATTCCGAGCCCCGGTGTGGCTGGAATTAAATTTGGTGTGTGTTCACACTAGACACGCTAAATAAATAGAATAAATACTGAATGGTAACTCGGACGAAAAAACCGAGGGCACTGTTGATTCTGGAATGTGCCATTTACCCTAAGAGGGGTGTAACTTTCGCGGGCGCGACCCTTCTGTGAAAAACGCCACCAGGGGCGTTTTCATAATTTAGCGGTCTCGGGCGTCAAATTTTATAACTTTTGAACGGAGGCTTGGATTAAAATTCTGAGACCGCCATTGCGCTCAGGTCATGGAGTTTACCCAAGGGGAGGATTAACCTCGACCCCGCTGGGAGTTTGGGTATGGGCCTACTGGTGGATGTTTTAAAAATTAATTAAAATTAATTAATTTTTTCTATTTAAACACAACCACCTCCAATGCTTCCCCTCCCTTGTTCTTCCCTGGTGCAAGTCCTCCCAACGAAGAAGGAGGAGCTCCTCCCCTCTCCTCCACCACTCCAGCGAGGCGCGACAACTCTAGCGGACCGTCGGTGAATCTTTAGGCTACGCCCAACGAGGTAGGAGGGTTCGTTCTCCGTTTTGTTTCCCGTTTTGTCTTTAAATTTAATTTTATATGTTGAATTGTTGTCCGATCATCGAGCGAAGCCCATTTTCGAGTAGGGTTTGTTAATTTCTTTCCAACGTATGTTTCGGTTTGAATTTTGGAGTCCTGGGGTGCCCGAGGTGGCCCCGGAAAGTTTTCCGGCCGTTTTCCCCGCTTTCCGGCGATTCTGACGGTGGTCCGACGGGTTTCAGGCGGCGGCGGTGCGGGATCCAGGCGGCGCGACGGCGAAGCTCCAGGTGATAGGTGGTGGTGGTCCGTGCTCCAGGCGTCAAGCGGTCGTGGTCCGCGCTTCAGGCGGCAGGCGGCGGTCCGCGCTTCTGGAAGCAGGCAGCGGGCGCAGCCCGCGACACAGAGGGGTGGACCGGGGTCACGTCACGCCACCCCGCAGGGAACAAAGACCCGCGTCCCACGGGTCTCCACGCGGGACGACCGGTCTCGACTAATCTGAGCATGGACCGCAGGTCCATGGTCAGCCTGTGTGGCTAAGCCGCGGGCCGATGCTGCGAGCCGGGCCGACCGACACGAGCCGACCTAGACCGGGTGGACCGGCCGACCAGGCCGGTCCAGCCCAAGGGGCTTTATCCCCTCTGGCTTCGGACACCCATAACTTTTGCTACGGGTGTCCGTTTTGCATGCCATCTATGGTAGTGTAATCCTTGGCTCAAGACGAAGGTTTTGAGATGGTTTCAGGAATTTTAATTCCCAGGACGGGAGCTCGGTGGTGCGACACGCTCGTTAAGTGCTACGTCGGGATTCTTATTTTGGATGGCGCAGACACATCCGAAGTCCATTTTGAGCACCGTCAGTGGCGTTGAAACCCTGGCGTTGAGGCGGAGTTTTCCAGTATGGTTTCAGGAGTTGAAGTGGGAGTTGAGACATGGGCCCTACGGGCCGTCTTTGAGCTGCGTGCAATGTTTTTGTGCCTTTTTCACCAGACGTCCGTTTGAGGCGTTTGAGTAGTTGTTTCCGCATGTTTTTCTGAGAGCATCTCGATGGCATAGTTCACCCGACGAGTATCAGAGTTGGGGTGCGGGCCCCACACGGGCTGGCTATGGTGAATAGTACCATATTCATCGGTTGTCCGTTTCGAGTGAGTAAGTTGTCTATCTCGCGTGTTTTTCCGCGAGGACCGCAACGACGTAATCCATTTGGGCATGAAGAGAAACTTTGAGATCATGTTAATTCTGGAAACATAGGATGGTATGGAATGAAGATCCCTTTTCGACGCACTCCGACCCAACGCACAGTGGCATTGTTAGTGACACCTAGTGATGTCAGTAGCAGGGTAGAGCTATCAGACTGACTCTTAAGGGTCTACCCTCCAGCAAGGTTGGGCAGTGGGTCACCCGATGACTCTTGAGGGTCTACCCTCCAGCAGGGCTGGGCAGTGGGTCACCCGTCGTCTTATTCCAGGTCTACCCTCCAGGAGGGCTGGGCAGTGGGTCTCCGTCGACTTCTTCCAGGTCTACCCTCCAGCAGGGCTGGGAAGTGGGTCGCCTGTCGACTTCTTCCAGGTCTACCCTCCACCAGGGCTGGGCAGTGGGTCGCCTGTCGACTTATTCTTGGTCTACCCTCCAGTAGGGCTGGGCAGTGGGTCTCTTGATGATGTATTAGGGTCTACCCTCTAGTAGGGCTGGGAATTGGGTCACACGATATCTTATTATGATTTACCCTCCAGTAGGGCTGAGAAGTGGGTCACCCGTTTTCATATTAGACTAAAACCTTCTTATGAGGCTAGTCGATGACTTTTCACCGTGACTACTAGAGCGGGGCCTTGGTTGTACGGATCAGTGGTGTGACAGTTTTAACATTACCTAAGGACCCACAAGGAAGAGGGGAACTTTCCCCACTGAGACGCGTCCTTGAGACGTGACCTAAAACCGTGCAGGTGATTCAGTGCCACCCAAAGCGGATAGTATCGAAGTGCAGTGATTGAACCCCTTAGACTTGGGCTTCCTAGGTGGATGAGATGAGATGCTGGGCTATGCAGATGGTTTTACTCGGAACTGATAGTGACTTATCCTGGGCTGAGCTTGGATATGTAGATCCCCTTACACACTCATTTGGGTTTCTTGTTGAGAACATATATATATATATAATTGCACCCTACTTTTGTTCCCACTTCTTGGGGTCCGTGCTTACTTATTTCTGTTGGGTTGAGCTGCACTCTCTTTACTAAACTTTTCTACTGTCTTTATTAGTCTACTGATCACCTCTTTAGTGCCTCCTTTGTTTCTCCCTCGAGATTTCAGGGCAACCTACTGAGTATATTTATACTCACCCCTTCTTGGGATTTTCCCACACCTGGTGTGCCCTTGCAGACGACAGACAGGTCGATCGTGACTATGGAGGAGTGTAGAGGTCACAACAGTTGGAGCAGTGTACCACAGTCGTGCTAGAGTATTCAGGTGGGAGTCTATCCAGTTATTTTCTTTTGTTTACTTATTGCCGGGTTGTGTCACCTTTGTGGTTGGGCGCGTGTTTTGCCCCTTTTACTTTTCAGTTACTTGTCAGTACTTCCAGCACTTACTTACTCTATTTAGTGGTTGATGCATGACTGCGGTTGGGGTATAGCTGTTTGTATTTAGTTTTCTTTTTTACTCTGAATCGAGTGGGTTGTGTGTGCATGTGTACAGGTACTTAGGTGAAGGCCTCCCAAAGATTGTTACGCCTTCGGCACTAGTCGCCAGTCTCTGGCCTATGGAGGCGGTCTTGAGGTAGTTGCGGCTCGAGACCGGTAGGGTCGGGTCGTGACAAAGTGGTATCAGAGGTGGTTCATTCCTTGGGGCGTTGTTCAGACGTCCCTAAAAAGGAATTGGTTGGGATTTAGGGCAATGATGTTGACATGTCTTGAGAGCAGCTCTCAGGCCATGGAGTCCAGTAATGGTACGAGCTGCCGACATATCCATTCACCAGGACCCTGATAACCGTTTTGCCAACTCGGAATGCTGAGACACTTGTTGCAGGGAATTTTGAAACATGCATCCCGTAGGATTGAGTCTTTGACTATCTTTGTTTGAGTCATCTCCCCTTTGTTATTACTGTTATATATATATGCTCATCTGATTGTGGTATCCCTTGATAATTTTTAGGATGCCCCCACGACAGCAGCCATCCAGGTTACCCTCTCCAGCTCGTAATGACGACCTGGAGAGTGACGAGGCGTCAGTTCAGGGACCCTCACGTGACCCCCTTCCGCCCAGTGCTTCAGTAGTAGCCCCTACACCTGAGGAGCTGCAGTTAGTACCGGCAGCTCAGGCCGAGGTTGTGCGTAGACTGAGCGCGCTGCGAGACTTCCAGCGTCAGAGGTTGCCGAGGTTCCATGGGGACCCGGATCCCCAGGTGGAGGAGGACTGGATTGATTCAGTGGAATGACTTTTCAGGATGGTATAGACCCCAGAAGACCAGATGGTGGCCCTAGCTGCCAGTATTTTTCTCGGGACAGCCGGGCGATGGTGGGATCTAGTGACGCAGACCCGTGACGAGTCATCCCTCACATGGGATGGATTCCAGCAGCTTTTTTCGGGAGGAGTACTCCCCCTCGTTTTTGCGCTCCATTCGGATCCAGGAGCTTCTGGAGCTGAAGCAGGGAGGGATGTTCGTGTCCTAGTACTTGTCCCGGTTCATTGATCTTACCCGCTACTCGCAGGACATGATCCGCGACAACTACTTCTGGGCGAGGAAGTTCGAGCAGGGTCTTCGCAAGGAGATCCGTGCTAGCGTGGTACCCTTGTGCATCCCCACTTATACCGGGGTGCTGGAGAGGGAGCTTGTGACCGAGAGCTTCCTGGCCGAGGGGCGCCAAATATCAGGACCTAACAGTGGCCGCTTTAGAGCGGAGTCTTTAGCAGGCAGACGATAGAGGGCTAGGCCTCAACCAAGGAGGCCCTTCCATGAGCAGACCCAGGGCCAGGGTCGCACACCGCAGTGGCGCCGTAGGGCGCCGGGGCAGACAGGAGAGAGCCGGTGCTATGCTTGCAATGAACTGGGTCACCTAGCACGGGACTGCCCGACCAGGCGCGCCGAGCAGCCGTGGCAGACAATGGGAGCACCACAGAGGCAGAGGCAGCGCTGTGACCAGGGGTCACCCAGGCGAGGATCGGGCGGTCCTTAGGGAGGTGGCACAGGCAGAGTGGCAGGACCGGGAGGTGGAGGACAGAGTTTTAATATCCCTCCACCGCCACCACCGGGAGGCCCACGCTAGGCTCAGGGAGCTGGCGGTAGGGGTCGCGGGCAGCTTCAGGCCATGGGTGTTCGAGACCCTCCAACACACGGGATGGTCTGAGGTACGCTTTGTGTTTACTCCACACTTGCTTCAGTACTAGTAGACACGGGCGCCAGCCATTCCTTTATATCACTACTATTGGTACAGGAGTTGGAGCTTCCAATAGAGGTGTTGACACCAACACTTAGCCTCGAGGTTCTTACGGGAAGTGCCTCGTTGGTGACCTTTATCTGCAGATAGTTCAAACTGTCGTTCGGAGGAGGGAGTTTCACATGGGACCTGCTCGTCATCACGATGGAACCTTACGACGTCATCCTGATCATGGATTGGCTTTCTATGGTTCACGCTCAGATCGACTGTCATCACAGACAAGTTAGAGCTGAGTTTTTTGATGGGACGAGATTCACCATCCTTGGTGAACGAGACCTCATGGTAGAGCAGATGGGTACTCTGAGTAGGAGACCCTGACCTTTTTTGCACCAGCTGGCGAGCATGGATCTCAGAGCAGCAGACGCTATAGGAACCTGGATCCCTACCATTGTAGAGGACTACATGGACGTCTTTCCTGAGGATATTCCTGGACTACCTCCGAGGCGAGAGATGGAGTTCTATATTGACTTGTATCTGGGGACTGCTCTGATATCTTGTGCAGCATACCGGATGGCACCTACAGAGCTTTGGCAGCTATGACTTCAGTTGGATGACCTTCGTGAGAAGGGATTCATCCGGACCAGTGTGTCCCCCTGGGAAGCTCTGGTCTTGTTTGTGAAGAAGGCAGATGGGAGCCTATGACTTTGCGTAGATTATTGTTGCCCGAATCAGGCCACGATAAAGAACAATTACCCTTTGTCGAGGATCGACGACCTCTTTGACCAGTTGTGAGGTGAGAAGTGGTTCTCGAAGATCGATCTTAGGTTTGGCTACCACCAGTTGCAGGTTTTTGAGGCTGACATCCCGAAGCTATCCTTCCATTATCGATATGGGAACTACAAATTTTTGGTGATTCCCTTTGGCGTGACGAACGCCCCTGCCGTCTTTATGGCTTTGATGAACCAGATTTTCTATCCGTACTTGGACCGGTTTGTGGTTGTCTTTATTGACGACATACTCATTTACTCGGAGACAGAGGAGAAGCATGTGGAGCATTTGAGGATGGTCCTAGACTTACTTTAAGATCACCAACTGTATGGGAAACTCTCGAAGTTCTAGTTATGTATTCGCGAGGTTCACTTTTTTGGGGCACGTCATTACAGAACATGGTTTGGCTGTGGATCCCATAAAGATATAGGCAGTGCTTGCTTGGGAGCCACCCAAGAATGCATCTAAGGTGCGAAGTTTCCTTGGTCTGGCAGGGTACTACAGGAGGTTCGTGGAGGACTTCTCCAGGATTGCTGCCCCTTTGACCGCATTGATGCGGAAGGGACGACCGTTTACATGGACTGATCAGTTCCAGAAGGCCTTCGAGGAGTTGAGGTAGAGGCTGACTAGTTCACCGGTGTTGAGGCTGCCAGAGGAGGGCGTTGAGTTCGTCGTATATTGCGATGCTTCAGAAGCTGGGCTCGGGTGCGTGTTGATGCATCAATGTGTAGTGATTGTGTTTGGGTCGAGGAAGTTGAGGCCCCATGAGCAGAATTGTGTGACTCACGATTTGGAGTTGGTAGTGGTGGTCTTCGCCTTGAGGATATGGAGACACTACCTTTTGGGTGAGCGTTTTGTGGTCTACTCAAATCACCAAAGCCTCAAGTATATCTTCACTCAGAGGGATTTGAACCTGAGGCAGAGGCGCTGGCTGGAGTTTCTACAGGACTATGATTTCGAGATAGTCTACACTCCAGGGAAGAGCAATGTAGTAGAAGATGCCCTTAGCAGGAAGTCCCAAGCCCGTTTAGTGCGGGAAGCTTCAGAGTAGTTGGCTTCCCTGCAGCTGACCTTGGTGGAGCAGGAGAGTACGACTTTTCTGCAGTCGATGGTGTTGACCCCTACGCTCCTTGAGCGTGTGAGAGAGTCCCAGCTGGGGGATATCGACAGTGAGGTACTACGTGATCAGATCTCCATGGGCGACGCACTCGATGGGTATTCTGAAGGAGGGAATCATGAGATCCTATTATAGGGATGAGTTGTAGTACTAGTGGAGATGCGGGGGGAGGTGATGCAGGAGTTCCACACTTCTCCCTTGGCCATACATCCTGGTATGGGGAAGATGTACAGATACCTTCAGTGGCAGTTTTGGTGGTCTGGCATGAAGCAGAGCATAGCTGAGTTTGTTTCTTGGTGTCTTACCTGTCAGCAGGTAAAGGCAGAGCACCAGGTTCTGGCAGGGTTATTGCAGCCCCTTGATATCCCAGAGTGGAAGTGGGATGACATATCTATGTATTTCGTCATAGGGCTTCCGCGCACGGCGAAGGGACATGACTCCATTTGGGTGATAGTGGACCGACTCACGAAGTCGGCGCACTTCCTTGCTATCAGGGAGCATAGCTCAGTGGAGAGTCTAGGGCAGTTATATGTTCAGGAGATCATCCAACTTCATGGAGTACCCTCGATGATCGTCTCTGACCGTGATGCGTGGTTTACATCGTGATTATGGCGAGGCCTGCAGGAGGCATTCGGGAATCAGTTGCGGATGAGTACAACTTTTCACCCCTAGACTGATGGGCAGAATGAGTGCACTATCCAGGTGTTAGAGTATATCCTCAAGGCGTGCGTGTTAGACTTCGGACGAAGCTGGGAGGATCATCTGCCCTTGGTAGAGTTTGCGTATAACAACAGTTTCCACTCTACTATTGGCATGGAACCTTTTGAGGCCCTCTACGGGAGACCCTTTAGGTCACCCTTATGCTGGACGGAGGTTGGGGAGACCTCCCTCGTGGGCCCAGAGTTGGTGTAGGTGACGACGGAGAAGGTGCATGTCATTCGTGAGCGGATGAGGACGGCTCAGAGCAGACAGAAGTCCTATGCAGACTGACGTCGCATGCCCTTGGAGTTTGAGCAGGGAGACCATGTCTTTTTGAGAGTCTCCCCGCGGCGTGGAACGCAGAGGTTCAGCTGGGGAGGCAAGCTATCCCTGAGATTCATTGGGCCCTTTGAGATTGTGCACTGGGTTGGTGAGGTCACCTACCATCTCTTTCTACCCCCGCATTTGGAGAGAGTGCATGGCGTCTTCCACGTGTCGCAGCTGAGGAAATACGTGCACAACCCCACACACGTTATCGATTGGGGAGAGATGGACAATGAGGATGGATCCACCTTTGTGGAGCACCCAGTGGCGATTGAGGACCAACAGGAGCGGACTCTGCGTGGATGGGCCATTCCTCTAGTTCGTGTGCTATGGCAGCCCGGGAGGGTGCAGGAGAGCACCTGGGAGCGGGAGAGCCAGATGCGAGCTCAGTATCCCGAGTTGTTTTTGTAGTTTTTTTTTTCGGGAATGAAAAACGTGAAAAAAGGAATGATGTAAGAGCCCCAGTTTTGAGCCTGTAAGACTTTGAAACTTTCTTGATGTTATTCTAGAGCAGGGCGTTCAGACGGCGTGCGATTCCGAGCCCCGGTGTGGCCGGAATTAAATTTGGCGTGCATTCACACTAGACACCCTAAATAAATAGAATAACTCCTGAATGGTAACTCTGATGGGAAAACCGAGGGCACTGTTGAGTCCAGAATGTGCCATTTACCCTAGGAGGGGTGTAACTTTCACGGGCGCGACCCTTCTGTGAAAAACGCCACCAGGGGCGTTTTCATAATTTAGCGGTCTTGGGCGTCAAATTTTATAATTTTTGAACGGAGGCTCAGATTAAAATTCCAAGACCGCCATTGCGCTCAGGGAATGGAGTTTACCCTAGGGGATGCTTAACCTCGACCCCGCTGGGAGTCCGGGTACGGGCCTATTGGTGGATGTTTTAAAAATTAATTAAAATCAATTAATTTTTTCTATTTAAACACAACCACCTCTAATGCATCCCCACCCTTGTTCTTCCCTGGAGCAAGTCCTCCCAATGAAGAAGGAGAATCTCCTTCCCTCTCCTCCACCACTCTGGCAAGGCGCGGAAACTCCAGCGGACCGTTGATGAAGCTTCGGGCTACGCCCAACGAGGTAGGAGGGTTCGTTCTCCGTTTTGTTTCCCGTTTTGTCTTTAAATTTAATTTCATATGTCGAATTGTTTTCTGATCATTGAGTGAAGCCTGTTTTCGAGTAGGTTTCGTTCATTTCTTTCCAATTCATGTTTTGGTTTGAATTTTGGAGTCCCGGGGTGGCCCCGGGAAGTTTTTCGGCCGTTTTCCCCGCTTTCCGGCGATTCCAGCGGTGGTCCGGCGGGTTGCAGGCGGCGGCAGCGCGGCGGTGACGCTCCAGGTTCTAGGCGGCCGCGGTCCATGCTACAGGCATCTGGTGGTGGTGGTCCGCTCTTCAGGTGGCAGGTGGCGGGTGCAGCCTGCGGCACAGAGGGGTAGACCGGGGTCGCGGCACGCGACCCCGAGGGGAACAAAGACCCGCGTCCCGCGGGTCTTAATGTGGGACGACCGGCCTCGGATGGTCTGAGCATGGACCATGGGTCCACGGCCGGCCCACGCGGCTAAGCCATGGGCCGGCGCTGCGAGCCGGGCCGGCCCAGACCGGGTGGACCGGCCGGCCAGGCCGGTCCAGCCCAAGGGGCTTCGTCCCCTCCTGCTTCAGACACCCGTAACTTTTGCTACGGGTTTCCGTTTTGCGTTCCGTCTACGGAAGTGTAATCCTCGGCTCAAGATGAAGGTTTTGAGATGGTTTCGGGAATTTTAATTCCTGGGATGGGAGCTCGGTGGCACGACATGCTCGTTAAGTGCTACGCCGAGATTCTTGTTTTAGATGGCGCAGACACATCCGAAGTCCGTTTTGAGTGCTGTCAGCGGCGTTGCGACCCCGACATTGAGGAGGAGTTTTCCAGTATGGTTTCAGGTGTTGAAGTGGGAGTTGAGAAGTGGGCCCTACGGTCCATCTTTGAGCTGCATGCAGCGTTTTTGTGCCTTTTTCACCAGACGTCCGTTTGAGGTGTTTGAGTAATCGTTTCCACGTGTTTTTCCGAGAGCATCACGATGGCGCAGTTCTCCCGATGAGTATCAGAGTCGGGGTGTGGGCCCCACATGGTCTGGCTACGGTGAATAGTACCATATTCACCAGTTTTCCATTTCGAGCGAGTAAGTAGTCTATCTGGCGCGTTTTTCCACGAGGACCACAACGGCGTAATCCATTTGGACATGAGGAGACACTTTGAGATCATGTTAATTGTGGAAACATAGGATGGTATGGGACGAAGATCCCTTTTCGACGCACTCCGACCCAGCGGATGGTGGTGTTGTTAGTGACACCTGGTGATGTCAGTAGCGGGGCAGAGCTATCGGACCGACTCTTGAGGGTCTACCCTCCAGCAGGGCTGGACATTGGGTCACTCGACGACTCTTGAGGGTCTACCCTTCAGTAGGGGTGGGAAGTGGGTCACCCGTTGTCTTGTTCTAGGTCTACCCTCCAGCAGGGTTGGGCAGTGGGTCTCCTGTCGACTTCTTCTAGGTCTACCCTCCACCAGGGCTGGACAGTAGGTCGCCTGTCCACTTCTTCCAGGTCTACCCTCCAGCAGGGCTGGGTAGTGGGTCGCCTGTCAACTTATTTCAGGTCTACCCTCCAGCAGGGCTGGGTAGTGGGTCACCTGATGATGTATTAGGGTCTACCCTCTAGCAGGGATGGAAAGTGGGTCACCCGATATCTTATTATAATTTACCCTCCAGCATGGCTGGGCAGTGGGTCACCCGTTGACATATTAGACTTATCCCTTCTTATGTGGCTAGTCGGTGACTTTTCACCATGACTACTGGAGCAGAGCCCTGGTTGTACGGATCAGTGGTGTGACAGTTTTAACATTACCTAAGAACCCACAAGGAAGAGGGGAACTTTCCCCACTGAGATGCGTCCTTGAGACGCGACCTAAAACCATGCGGGCGAGTCAGTGCCGCCCAAAGAGGATAGTATCAAAGTGCAGTGATTGAGACCCTTAGACTTGGGCTTCTTAGGTGGACGAGACAAGATGCTGGGCTGTGCGGATGGTTTTACTCGGAATTGATGGCGACTTATCCTGGGCTGAGCTTGGATATGGAGATCCCCTTACACACTCGTTTGGGTTTCTTGTTGAGCACATATATATATAATTTCACCCTACTTTCATTCCCACTTATTGAGGTCCGTGTTTACTTATTTCTGTTGGGTTGAGCTGCAATCTCTTTACTAAACTTTTCTAATGTCTTTGTTAGTCTACTGCTCACCTCTTTAGTGCCTCCTTTGTTACTCCCTAGAGCTTTTGGGGCATCCTACTGAGTATATTTATACTCACCCCTACTTGGTCTTTTCCCACACCTGGTGTTCCCTTGCAGACGATGGACAGGTCGATCGTGACTACGGAGGAGTGTAGAGGTCACAATAGTTGGAGCAGCGTACTACAGTCGTGCTAGAGTATTCAGGTGGGAGTCTTTTCTTTTGTTTACCTGTTGTCGGGTTGTGGAACCTTTGTGGTTGGGCACGTGTTTTTCCCCTTTTAATTTTCAATTAATTGTCAGTACTTCCATCACTTTACTTACTCTATTTAGTGGTTGATGCATGCATGTGGTTGGGGTATGTCTGTTTGTCTTTAGTTTTCTTTTTTACTCTGCATCGAGTGGGTTGTGTGTGCGTGTGTACAGGTACTTAGGCAAAGGACTACCCGATATTGTTACGCCTTTGGCGCTGGTTTCCAGCCTCTGGCCTATGGAGGCGGGCTTGAGGTAGTTGCGGCTCGGGACCGGTAGGGTCGGTTCGTGACAAAGTTGTTCTGACTGAATTGGAAGAGACTTATTTATTGGTCCCGGTTTGAATTTTCTTTGACTTTCCTTTATTATCTACCTTTGAAACTACTTTTTCAATTGTTTCTCCGATCTATTTTCTATCAGATATTTGAATGATATCATCGTCATCATCATGATTTTTCTTATGAGAGGGATCTCTATCGGCTTCTGTTTTTGAATTCTGGTCTCTTTCATCCATCTTTGATGAGGATTCAACTCTTTGAATTGATGGGGGAATTTTTCTTCTCATGACTATTAGAATTTTGATCCTGGTTGCCTAAGGAAGGCAATTCCATTGAATATGCTTGAGAATTTCTTAATGAAAGCTTATCGGATTGGGTTTCTTCATCCTTTTCTTTATTTTCTTTGACATACCCTTTATCCTCTTCATTTCCATCAATTTTATCAATTTTATTACCTTCTTATTCACCCTCATCTTCTTCATATTCTCCTTCTTCATCTTCACCTTATTTATCAAGGACATAAATTCTGGTAGACACTTCTTCCATAAACTTAGAAAAATATTCTCGAAGGTGTTCTTTTGATCTTAAATCACCTTTCCCTACTAGGGACGACTTTGAAGGTTTCTCAAGTTCTTCTGATGGTATCAAATTGTTATCAACAACAACAAATTTTCCCTTGTCTACGACATATGGGATTTCAAAATTAACCACAGTGGTCACTTAAAAATATAGACCTGCATCCAGTTTTATGGAAGGTTACAAAATATTGGCTGAGGTTGCTTTTTCACCTTTTAATAAAGAACCTACAAAACTCACACCTTGAACTTTATTCTTCTTTTTTCTTTTCTTTTACTTCTTTCTCTTGCACTTTGGCACCATGAATTTTGACAACAAGGGATTCACCTGGATTGAGTCCAAACTGAGGATATCCTTATTTTCCTTCAGCCATATTCTTTCTCCATTCTGAAACTACTTAATATGGTACTTACTTTTGTTTCTTATAATTCTGAGGATCCAAAGATTCAAATTTCCTTTTATTTTCCACCTTTTCCTGAATAACTTTATTCTTCTTATTTTTCACGGATTTCTTCAAATTCTTGGAACTTTATGCTTCTAGAATGGATTCACCTAACTTTTCAATAAACTCCTTCATCTCTTCACTAAAAACATACTTCATCCTTTTGAGAGTGTCATCACTAACAAGAAGGTTTTTCATCTTCTTCAGCTTCGACTTATTTTCATTATTGAAATAGCTCATGCACTTAACCAATAATGTTGTTAAAACTGCTGTAAATATAATGATTTGGGTTTTCATGGAGCCAATCTTGAGTTTTCTGATGGTGAGAAAGATATAGTCCATAATATCTGTAATGAACTGACCCGGGTTATGCTCAAAACTGACACCTGACCCGTTCCATTACATACCCGAAGGACATTTCTGATCCCCATGGGCTGGCAACAAACACCTAGGTATCGAACAACACAATAAAGGGAATGATTTTTCCCAACTTGATCAAACACATGACATGTATATACTAAACAAAAAGAAACAATGGAAGAAGAACATGATATATATGACATAACTGTAAGAAAAAAACAGAAACAAACAACAACAAAAGTAGATAAAAACTCTAAAGGATAAGTCCAACTATAAAGGAACCAAGCCAAAAAGCTACTCCAAATGAAGGCATGGACAACTCCCACCATCTCACCACCATATACCCAACTAGATGACATGAAATTCACTGCCTCACTATGGTGCCTTGCCTTTCCTTGCACTGGAAGACAAACAAATGTCTACGCACCACCGAAGAGGTGCATAGGGTATGATATAATAGGATCAGTAGGATCCCACCTAGGTGTTCCACAACAAGACTCTATATAACAATTCTTGTATGCTCGTTTTAAGTAAAAACATGTCAAGATAAGAATTAAATCAGTTTTATAGAAAACATGGTAAACATTTCCCTTTTTCCACAGTTCTAAACAAAAGTAGGTTTTTCAATTTCAAATCACATTTTCTATATCATTTTCACAAGAATAAACATGCATATCAAGGCTAACTCAGAAAGACAAGCAATACAAAACAGAAGCACAGGTATCACAACACTAAGGAATACTATAGGTCCAGGCCACATAGTACTCGTACCACAATAATCAAGTGCACAAACTTGTTCCTAGAACAATGAGCCTAGGAAGAAGAGGAATACCCCATGAGTAAACCCCCCAAAAAATGTCAATATTGGTCCTCTAGAACAACGTGACTAGAAAAAAAAGGAAATCCCCAAGATAAACCTCCTTACTAATCACAAAACAATGGACAATGACCCCAAGCTAAACCTTAAACCTAAGTACCCAAGGTAACCTATGTGCTCTTTTTCACAATTCATTTCAATTCTTTGAAAACCATTTCAAAACCATTTCAAAATTCTATTTCAATGCTTTGAAAATACCCATTTTCATTTATCAATAACTAAGGAAAAACCATTTTTCATTAAAAACCCTTTTCAACATGCACAAAACAATAATTCCAATTTCAATATGAATCAGTTTTTAAAGCAAAACAATAAGATCCATTATCATAGGATAGAGACAGAACCACCTACCATAAAACTCAGGTTTCACATGACTACAATGGGATCCACCAACAATGAAAACCTAATGATGACAACGAAGGCCCTAGAATCCAGTACACATCACATGGTTGATCTAAATATGAACACAAAAGGTCTGTGGAAAGGAAGAAACCTACATACCTCAAGAATGAATGCCCACCACACCATGATCGACAAAGGAAAAGTCCTCCAAAGCGAGATTGCACAATAGATATAGAATAAACCAAGAAGAAACACCATCTTAAACTAATAAATCCAAATATTCCACCCAAATGTGATATCGTGATCAAAAGCAACGAAGAAGAAAAAAGGTCGCTTACTTGAAGAGATGCACTAAAACCAAAATGAAGATCCAATGCTGAACAGATCGATCTAAGAGGAGCGATTTCTCTGAAAAAATGCTTAGGAGAGACCCTAGGTTGGGGGTGAAAGAGTCTAGAAATAAAGGAATGAGAAAAACTGCCAAGCGTGCATTTTAAATATGGATGTGGGCCGTTTCACAGTGTGAAACTCCCATTCACATCGTGAATTCCATGCTGGATAAGTATGCCAAAAAACCCATCTTATCAGAATAAAAATCCATTATTTAAAACATTCATTATTTGAAACCACCATTCACAATGTGTAATATTTCACAGCATAAATCCCCTTTCACAGCTTGTACCCAGTAGAAATTACACGGCATGTAACCCAGTTACATGGTGTGAAATATTTCTGCATCCTCTAGAAAAGGTTGGTTAAAGTTAAAAATCCAACAAATCTACGACTTCACCATTATAGTTATCCTCCCAATCTCAAAGGAGGGGAAAACCATGGCAAGGTTAAGGGAGTACCTGATAAAACGGTAATGGGATGTTATAAACTCCCCACCATAAGAACTATTCATCCCCAGGAATTCATGTGGAAGATGTAATCCCCAAAAAGAGATGAGGCCACTACTCCCTCATCAACAATTCATGTTCCAAAGTCTCGTGAGAATATAATCCTTGTTGCCATAGAATTATGACCAATGGAATCGAATTACCATGTAAGACTTTCACTTGAGAGTCAATGATCTCAAATGGTTTCTTCAAAACAGAAACATCTGGCTTTAACTCAATTTCTTCCCAACTTATAACATGAGTAGGATCAGGGTGGTATTTCTTGAGCTAAGACATGTGGAAAACATCATGAATACATGTCAACTGAATCGACAGTGCTAACTGATAAGAAACTTGTCCGAGCCACTCAGTGACCTCAAATAGTCTAACATATCCTAGAGACAACTTTCCCTATTTTTCAAGTTGATATTGACCCAACTGAGGAGAAATTTTCAAGAAAACCCAGTCACCTATGAAAAAATCCAAAGGTCGACGCTGCCGATCCGTATACGATTTTTTTTCGACTCTGGGATGTAACCACGATGTACATCCTGAATCTTCACGGATGTCACCTAAACAAAACTTGGTCCAACTAGAGATACTTCACCCACCTCATTCCAATAAATAGGTGATCTACACATGCAACCATACAATGACCCAAAGGGATCCATTCTTATCGACGACTGATAACTGTTTTTGTAAAAAAACTCAACCAGTCTGAGATGGTTATCCCATGATCCTTCAAAATCCAAGACATAGGCACATAGAATATCCTCTAGTATCTGAATCACACTCTTCATCTAACCATCTTTCTGTGGATGGTAAGTTGTGCTCAAATTGACCTAAGTTACCATTGCCTCTTGAAGACTCCACCAGAACCTCGAGGTAAACCTAGGATTTATATCCAAAACAATAGAATAAGGACTCTCATATAACCTCACAATATCCTACACATATAGCTTATTCTTCAAATTTAGTGGTATCTTTGATCGGAATGAAATAAGAAAACTTCTTCAACCGATCAACAACCACACATATAGAATTCCTCCATATGGGAGTCCATGGTAAACCAAAAATAAAATCCATGGACATCCTGTCCCATTTCTATATTGGCACTAAAAGAGTCTGAAGAAAACCATAAAGTTTCAAGTGCTCTACCTTTATTCGTTGGCTGGTGTAACAACGAGACACAAAATCTGTGATGTCATGCTTCATACCCAACCACTAGAACCACTGCCTCATGTCATAATATATCTTCTTAGTGACTGGATGAATGGACCATGAAGAGTTGTGAAAATTTAACAAGACTAAACCCCTCACAGATGTTGGGACAACAATCCTTTTCTCTAAGTGAAGCATACCATCTGAATAAAGAGACCAACCCAAAATAGTCGCCCTACCATAAAGGATTTATCGAGTCTTTTAAAACTAATAATACTGCTACTGAATCTAAAAAATAGACTCTAAGAGAGATGATGATAGCTAAAATCTGGTCAGAACCATGTCTAAAACATCCTCATGATCATATAGGTGTAACTAAGTGAAAATTCCCATAAGGTTCTACTCTTCTTTCAATTCTAGAACAGCCTGTGACGGTACTTTCCTACTAAGAGAATCTACAATGACATTTCCCTTCCCTGGGGTGTAGGAAATATCAAAGTCAAATTTCTGAAGGTATTCTAACCATTATCTCTTTATGAGATTCAAGTAATTCTGAGAAAATATATAACTCAGACTCTTATGATTAGAAAAGACTGTGAAACTTTCCCTAAAAAGATAGTTCCACCAATATTTGAGCACATACATGATTGCGGCAAGCTCTAAATCATGATTAGAGTAATTATTTTCACGTGGTTAAAGATTAAAAGATCCATAAGCCACCACATGATCATCCTGCATAAACACTCATCCTTGATGAACCATTAGTAGTATCCATCAAGACCAAGGAATATTTGTATCTTGAAGAAATTTCATGGTTCATTCCATGAAAAAACAACCTTTACCTTTTCTAGATCAACTTACAAGCCATGTTCATAAATTATGAGCCCTAAGAACTTCACTTCTTGAATCCAGAAACTACATTTTGAAAGATTTCCATACAAATAGTGACTTCTCAAATTTTCCAGAACCAAACTCAGATGGTACTTGTGCTCATTCTTGGATTTCAAGTAAACCAGAATATCATCCACGAAAACTACCACAAAAGTGTCAATATATTGATGGAATATACAATTAATCAAGGCCATAAAAGCTATAGGAGAGTTAGTCAGACCGAAAGGCATCACAAGATATTTATAGTGGCCATACCCACTACTAAAATCTTCCTTCGGTATATCAGACTCCCGAACTCTGAGCTGATGATAACCCGACCGAAGATCAATATTTGAAAACCACTTCAACCCCTTTAAATGATCAAATAGATCATCCACATGAGGTAAATGATATTTGTTCTTAACCATTACCTGGTTCATCTTTCTATAGTCCACACATAACCGTAGTGAACTATTTTCTTTCTTAGCAAAGAGTAGAGGGGCTTCCCAAGGAAAAATTCTAGGGTGAATGAAACCTTTTTTCAACATGTCATCTAACTGAATCTTGAGCTCTTTCAACTCTTCTGGTGCCATATGATAAGAATGTATCAATATTATCTATGTACTTGGTACCAAATAAATCATAAACTCTCTCTCTTTGGAGGAAGACCAGAGAAATAGTCCGGGAAAACATTAGGAAAGTCTCAAACAACAACAATAAAATCAATGATAGGAAAGACATCATCAAGATAAAATACAACGACATGCAACAAATTCCTGAGATCTGGGTGAGAAGACCCTGCACCACCTGATCTCAGATCCCACTCCCCCTAAAATGCACAAGAGCTCCCATCAGCAACAATAAATGAGACATGTTGATGATAATAATCAACTTCATTTCGATGAGTGATAATCTAATCAATACCGATGATGATGTCAAGCAGATCCATATCAAGAACAAGAAAATCCTAGACCAACTCTACATCAGATATCGTTAATGAACAAGAAGGACACCTGAACCCCTACTCTTTCGTCTTACCAAGAGGTGTCTCTAACTTCATTTTAAAGAACATAAGTCCATTTGTAAGTTTAAAAACATCTACTAAACATGAAGGTATAAAATATTGGGAGGCACCAGTATCAAATAAATAAATTACTACTAAAGATGAAATAAGGATAGCACCTCTCATTATAGTCAAACCTACATCAACTTCCACTGGACACTCATCTACTGCGTGAAAATGCTTCACTCCTAAGGCCTATGGTGGGAGCCCTATAGTCTTTGAATCTTTTAACTACACTATATTAGCCTTTAGATCTGACGAATCTTGACCATAATGAGGCATAGTCATATCCTGATAGAAGATATGTAAGTGACCAACGCGTCCACATCTATTGCACATATTTACAGGAATAGGACAAGAACATCTTGTGTTTCCACCTTTGACAAACTGATAGCAAGTCAGAGGCACACTGCCAGCTGTAACGGACGGTGCAGAGGAGGCTCATTTCTGATACCCACCTCCACTACTCCTTTGATGATCTTTCCACTTCCTCTTATTCCCATGTGTGACACTGAATCTGACACATGATGGAAGAGAAAAGGTGGAAAATCCAACCTTGTCTTCCATATTAATTTCTACCATCATAGCTCTTTCTACCATCTCTACATAAATAGAAAGTTTCAACATGAAAACCTACAATCTGATATCCGATCACAAACCCTACAGGTACTTCTGAGCCTTTAGATGGTTATTCTTTAACATATATGGGAGAAAATGGACAAGATTAGAAAAATTATTGGTGTATGATAACACTAAACACTCTCCCTATTGCAAAGATTGTAACTCCAAAGACTTATCCAACATTAGAGACTCTAGGAAAAACTATTGGAATAAGAGGTTTTTGAAAACATTCCAATACAAGTCCATGTGTCTATTTTCCTGGACCATAGAATCCCACTATCTCTTGCCAGAACCCTCGAGTCTGAACACTACACACTTCACCCTGAAGTTCTCAAGTGTCTCTAGAAATCTGAAGATTTTATTGATCCTATACATCCAATCCTCCTCCTTTTTATGTTTCTTTATTCATTTAAAGGATGGTGGTTTCTCACACAAGAACTCATGTGATATCTCTCTCTCTCTCCTCCAGCTCCCGGTTGTACCTCAACCACTACTTTATGAACTCATGGCACATCCTGATCAATAACACGGACTTCCCGTATGATAGTCTTGATGATATTTTGATCTATAGGTGGGTTCCCTTGAGAATCATCAGCTATACCTTCCTGAGGAACTCTTGGAAGATGTCTCAGAGGCATATTGTTGCACAATGAAACATAAGAAGGATTAGAAAATAGAAAAAATATCAGCTGAAACTAGAAAACCCATAAGTAAAACCCAATATTTTAAAACAAAAACCAATACTAGAGACACATATCCCAACATCCCATGGCAAATTGAGTCTCATCGTGACGATAGATAGCCAAAAAATTATTGTAACATACCTCTCAAGTCCTAAAAATCATATCTCCAGTCTAATAGATGCCCCAAGACATGGACTCTTGAGAACTAACCTGCTCAGATACCATTTGTGATGGCCCATTCCAGACCACGATCATGATATTGTTTGCTTTAGGCCTAGCCCATATAGTTTTGCTTTCCCTAGGCTCTGTCCCTCATGCATCCCCCAAAAAAATGCCTCATTATGGGAGAGGTATCCACACCACCTTATAAATGGGTGCTTTATTATCCTCCTCCTTTAATGTGGGATTTCAATAATCCACCCCCCATAAGGGCCCAAGATCCTTGCTAGCACATCAAATGAAAACTGACTCTAATACCAAATTGTAATGAACTGACCCAGGTTTCCCTCAAACCTGGTACCCAACTCATTCTATTACATACCCAAAGGGTGTTCCTGATCCCCACGGGCTTAAGACAAGAACCCGGGCATCAAACAACACAAAAAGGGAACAATTTTTCCCAAACTGATTCAAAACATAGAATATATATACAAAACAAAAAGGAAAAGTAGAATATGAACAAGATATATATTCCATAACTATAAGAAAACAATGGAAACAAACAACAAAAAAAGTAGATAAAAACTCCAAAGGAAAAGTACAACTACAAAGGAACCAAGCCAAAAAGATACTCTAAATGATGAAATATAAAATGATGAAGCATTATCGTGCGTGCTCTCAAAAATATTTATACTAAGTACAACACAATGGCTGACCTAGGTCGATCTCTTGAGGAGCTGTTGTGGTAAATATCTCACTAATTCTAATTCACTTTATATATATATATATATATATATGAAATAAAATTACCATAAATTTTGATTTTAGAAAATGGGAATGAAAAACTAAAATCAAACATGCAATGCAATGTAAACAGAATGAATGCAAATAGAATGATGTTAGACAGAAATGAGACATTCCAGAGAGCATCACCCTGAGTGAACCTTCATCATCTCATAATTTGTTTCAAATTTACTTAATGAACATGCTTCATTTTATGCATTAATATCCTCCTCTGCATATGGTTTTTAATATATGGTACTCTCAATGATTGCCGAGAGACCACACATCCACCTTCTCGATCGAGGGAAAATATTGCAAAAGTGAAAGCTAAACCTTGGGTGGAAAGTGGAGACACAAAGGCGCCATTCCCACTAAGACCCCCATCATTATAACTCTAATAAAACAAGAAACATTAAAAATTATATCTCAAAGACTTGGGTTCATCACTGGAATACTCCCCCGGGAACTTCCTTGGGTTAGCTACTCATGATCACAAGCATAAGAGTTCACAGTGAAAAGAAAACGGGGAGAGAAAACAAAAGAGAGAAAGAAAAGTGGAGAAAGGAGAACACTTAAATTAAAACATGAAATTCAATTATATAATGAAATTAAAATAAAATATGATACTAAAATACATAAAATTGCCAACAAAGTCTACCCCTAAGTTGCTAACCATTTGGAATGAAGAAGAAACACTCTTTTATAGGGAGAGGGGGTGAAAATTTGGCTCCAAAAACCATTATACGAAAGTATGCACATGGATATCCTACTTAATGATATAATTTTGGAACTCTTACTTCCTAAAATTTTTTCCCATACATATCTTATATCGACCCAAAAAATTTCATCTTGATTGGCCAAGTATGGAGAGAGATATAGTTGATTTACTCATGACTTTAATCTGGCCAGGCTGACTGTTCGTATTCCAATGCAGCGAGTTCCAACGCATTAATGACCTGAAGAATGAAAGAATCAGGCGCAACCATATTAATGAAAGTTATTACTCTGTATTTATTCTTTATCCATGTAAAATTTCATCTCGTTTGGTTTGTCAAGTTATGAGATATGGTCCCAACAATAATATTCTCCAGTTCTGTGCACAGTTTTTGAGTCCTGAATTGTGAGCTAGATTTAAGCTTCCAAATGATGGATTAAACTTTGGGTAAAGAAGGATAAAATTAAAACCATCAAATATAGAAACCTAAAAAAGAATAATTTTTCAATTTGGATCATTTTAGAAAAATTTGTGGCCGAAAAATTAAAATAAATTAAAACTATTTAAATCCAAAATAAGTCATTTTTCCAATTAAGCTAAAAAATACTCCTAAAACATAAAATGTGACAATTTATCTTTAAATAACACATTGGTGGGATTAAAAACATTTAAATTCATAATAAAATAATTGAAAATATTTTTTATATCAATTCCACACACTTAAACATTTCACTCTTGGGCAATCATCTTATACCAAGGTCAAAATAAACTTCTCAAAGCATAAATGACAACACAACTCAATTATCATATCAGAGAAAATATCATGCCTCATACATGGATAAAAATTTCAGAACTCATCAAAAATAATATGAATCCATTCAATATAATGTTAATCCTCACATTCATGTCGTACCTACCTCCTCGAAAAAATATTTCTCTCTTCACTCAAGGATATTTAATGTGGAGTTTTTCTCATTCTCAAGAACATGTGTTCTCTCCATAGGATTGCTATCCTCATAATATCCCCACTTCACAGAGTCAAAAATGTTTCAATCATGAGGTATTTTTCATGGGTTGTTCTGAGGCTTAGGGTTGGTAGGTTTTAAATGTAAAAACATATGAGGCAAAATGAAGAGGGTTAAGCTCTAAAGTGAAGTAAATGCATGGAAACAGTTTTTCCCAAGAATGGTGTGCTCCCCAATCAGATCAAAAATTAATCACCACTAAACACATCTTCCTTTGGTAAATTAACACATGTAATTTCAGCATCAATTAATTTCATCCCTCTTTTACCCAATTGCATCATTGTTTCAGCTTGAATTTAGATTTGGATTTCTCTTTAGAATCATGTTTTGGAGGAAAAGAGAGACAACTTTTGATCTTAAAATATTGGTGAACACCGAGACCAAATATGTAATGATATTTTGGTCCACCCATCCATCTTCCCATCATGAAATTTCTTCCCCACAAGCAGTAATAAATATGACAACACTTTCAATTCAGCTCAAAAAGATTCTTCAGGAAAGCAAAATGCATCCCATCTTCTCCCTCCTCTACACTTGAGTTCAATGATAATCATGCATTTAACTTCTAGAGTAGGTTGGAAATGGATAAATGGCTTGTAATGTGGCTGCCTAATAATGTATTTCATTTCTACTAGGGGATTAATGAAGTTCAGATGAAAAGGTAGGCCAAAATAAGAGTTTGATGCAAAAAGGGATTTCAAAATGATGCCTCAATCATACTTAACACATTACATGAACTCTAAAATATTTGAAAAAGAGAAAAAAATCAAGTTATGGATCACAAAACATGTATCAAGACTCTCAAGAAAAAGAGAAATGTAAGAAGATTTCAAACAGGTTTAGAAACCTCTTGGGTTGGGCATGATTTTTTAGTTTGGACAATACTAATGCACATGAGTTTCACAATCAATCAAAATTCATCAAATGAAAAGATCAGAAATCAGAAACAAAATCCATTCAACAATCATTTAAATCTCAAAATATTCAAATCAAGAAATGTTCCAAAAATACCAATATGGTTTGAATTTTCCAAAGAACTAAATTTATCTCAAGAATCCTAAAAACAGAAAAAAATGAAAAATGAAAATAAGAAAAATTTTAAAAAAAAACATGAAATAAAAGCACACACAAAATTCCTAAAAACAAGTTGAAATACCCCCCCACACACTTATTACATTTACTACCCCAATTTTAGATCAAATAAGATCAAGAAATATTTTCACACAAAATTTAAATTGGGCAGCAAACAAAATAAAGAAAAGGAAAGATACAACCTGATTTATTTTTCAGTGGTAGCCTTGAGTTAAGCTCCTAGATTCTACCACTTTAAAAACTAAAAGAAAGAAATGAAAAGACAGAATAAAAATAAATAAAAATAAATATAAAGGTAATAGAAAAAGGATAATTCTTGGTTTGACCCCCCAAGTGGGTGCTAGGTTTTTACTGCCCCTAGTTAGGCAGTTGTAGTAAATTATCCTCAATCAGAAGGTGGATGTGGTTTCTTTGAGATAAATCACTATATGTGACTTTTACCGGTGTCCATGAGTAGAAAACAAGAATAAATAATCCAAAAGAATATAATATTGTTCCCAACCCCAAGAAATAATACATAGAGAATTTAAGATCTAGAGTTGGAGGGAATATAATATAGGGGTACTCCCTGTGAACTTTTGTAGTGTCCTCCTCCATATGATATGCAAGTTATTGTAGAGGAGTTAGTCGCACCACCACCATATTCTCCAAATATTCTTCTTTGATCACCAACACCTGGGTAGTCTATTTCGTATCATCAAAGGTCTGCTCCATTTGTATTGTTGACGCATGCCTGTTGTAGGACATGGAAAAAGAAATTTAATTTTCCTAGTGCAACATAGAGGCTGAACAGGGTCGTTTCACTTGAGGAGATTTCTCAATCGTTCACTTAGTTAATCTAATTTAACTAAACTAATTATTTTGGTTGTTTTTATTTTATCTAGGAATGGAATGAAATTTAATTTAAATAAAAGATAAAACTAACATGCAATGAAAAAAATGAATTTAATTGAGAAATAACTTGGCCTTTATGGGTTGGTTTGTGGATTCCATCATTCTCCTTGTTGGTATTTAAATTAAGTTTGATAACTCAATTATGAGATCTAATTCATGAATTATTATTATTTTATTTATTGGTGTGAAATATTGAATTCATTTATCAATATTAACTTCACCTCCTCCTATAATCAAGGTTGATGGAACACCTCGATTGAGAGTGTGACATCTTCCAAGACTTGGCTCAATCGTATGCCATTTCAACCAATGAATGGATCAAATCCATCATATGAAGAGCTTGTATCCAGTAGAAGGGATGGAAAATATTTAATAAAAGAATAGAAATGAGTTTGAGATTAGTGTCATGGTGGACGATCGCCACACCTGTGCACATCACTCTTACTCATCACAAACTTAACAAAACATGGGAATTTAAGCACAGAATAAATGAAATTGCCACATACCTCACCCGAGAAAAGTCTAGAGTTAACCCCTAATTTTTGAGGGTAAGAGTTCATGGTGGATAATATGATAAGAATAAAAGAAGAAAATAAGGAGAAAAGATAAAGAAGAAAACATGGTGGATGGGTGGACACAGAAATAAAAACAATGCATTAATTTATTAGAAATCTAAATTAAAATTGAAAACTAAAATAAAAATAAAAAAAGAAAGAAATAAATAAAGTGAAATGGGGAATATTTGTGTCCAGCCTCCCTCGGTGGAGATCTCCTCCTTGGTTCCTTGAAGGAATGGATGGAGAATGAGATGATTTGGGAAGGAGGTGAGGGCCTCCTTTTATAGGCAGAATTCATCCCCCAAAAGTTGACGCCTTGTAGACCCCATAAATAACCTCTTCAAACATTCCACCCTTAATTAATGTTGTTAATAAATATCTTGATCGTATATCCTAAACATTTAAGATCATTTGGACTTCGTATTAATGAGTTATGAATTTTTCATTGGCGGTTTCTGTTTCCTGACGAAGCTTCTAGGAAGGTTCCTCCAAAATAATGTCATTAAATGACCACATTAATGACTTCCAACCTACCCCAAATTTGTTTTAGAGTCGATACTATATGTACTAGTTCTATCACAGGTAGAAACACCTCATTTTGATATGTGTATTCCGATTTTTGGGTTCCGTTACATTGGTGGGGTCCACGCTGTCCGCCCGGAAAAATCCATAACTTCAATGAATTTTTAGGCCCTTTATATGGACGAATTAGCTTCTGGTCCAGAAGAAAAAAGTGGAGGAAATAAAATCATAATTCTAATTAAATTTTAATCACAAAATTTGGACATATATTTTCCATGAAATGACTAAAATACCCTTAATGTAAAAATCTGTCTAAAATCTAGAATTAGAAGTTTTTCACATTTTGGCTCAAAATAACACTAAAACCTAAAAACGTGACAATTACCCATCCAATAACACTATGGTGAGATTATAAAAAATGATTTACAGTATTAAATATATGAAAATGTGAGCTTCATCACTCCCCCACACTTAAACATTGCACTCCTGGGCAATCATCTTACATCCAAATCAAAATCCACACAACAATCAAAAATGAGAAAATATCAATGATCTTATCCAAAATAGAATTCTATCATGTATCATATATAAAGAACAATTCTCTCTAATTTTCATTTCAATCGTTAAAATTTGTTCAACCTCATAAATAAATCCAAGGCCCAATCAAAACCTACCTCACATTGAATTTTATGTCACTCTTCACTCAAGAGAAATTAAATCTGGAGTTATGCTCGTACTTGGAAATTAAATGTATTACCATAGGTTTATGAAAATTATCATTTCTCTACAGCGTGAAACATGAAAATTAATTCAATCACTAGGTCTTCAATTAAGGGTTCAAATTATTCCGTGGCTTAGGGTTGGTGGGAAAATGATTGAAAAAGTTTCAGGCTAGAAAGAGGAGGCTGGACTCTTAAGTACAATGCATGATTAATTCAAGTGAAAACACAGAAAATCCCTCTCTCAATCCCACTTGAAAATGTGAAAAACAAAATCACACCCTTTTATGACATGGTACATGAGTCAATAAGTTATTATAATGAATGATATCATCTAAGTTCTCCCTTTTTATTTCAAGCTCTAGAAAGGCACAACTTTATTTTTTTCGTTTTATTTTTTTATGGAGGATGAGCTAAAAATTGAATACAATGAATGAATAAAAATTAATGCCCTTGTTTTTTTGAGAGGTAAATGAGTCATAAAAGAATGTACAATGAGTAATTCAAGCTCATCTCTATTTTTTTTCATTTTTTAAGGAGAAATGGATGAAACCAATAAAGCACAATGAAATGACGACACATGCCCAATTCTCTTATTATCCACTGCCCAAAGTATTGACACACACCTTTGACCATCCATAAATGATAAAAATATCAATTAATGCACACGAAATACCCTTCCCCCACACTCAAACGTGAAATATCCATGCAAAAATACTAAAAGTGCGGGTAGGTAAGGAAAAATTGGCTTGTAATGTGGCTTAAACCTATAAGGAATTTCATGGAATCTAAGGGATTACAAAGGATAAATGTAAAGGTGGGTCTCAAGATAAAATGTGGCTAGCCAATGAGATGACTCAATCGTTTCAAATACATTCCATGAAATCCAAAGCTTCAAAAGAGAATATTCAGAAATTCTGGTTCTCACACAAAATTCAAGTTTCCCTCAAGAAAGTGTGGGTATTAGGAAGAATATGTAAAAGTGGTTTAGAATACCTCACATTATTGGAAACAAAATATTTTGAGTTAGTGTTTCATGGGCATGGATTTCAAAAACTAGTCAAACTCATAAAAATGATTAAAATTCCATTTCAAGGAAAAAGAATTCATATCAAAAATCATTTAAAATTCATTATTTCAAAAATCATTTTAACTCTTTAAAAATAAATTGATGTGTGAAAAATGATAAAAATATTCATTAATGCTCAAAATATGTTTTTGAGAAAAAAATGAAAGGAGTTTAAATGATAATCATAAAAAGTGAAATCCCTTTTGAAATAAAGATTCAGTCATCTTCATCTAATTCTTGGGGCTTCCTTCTGCCTTCATGATCCGAAAAAAGATAGATTAATCAATTAATAACAAGGATCATTTCATTTAAGCTCAAAATTAAAAGAGAGAGGGGTCCACATGTTACACTAATTCTTAATACTGAATTTGAAATCTAAATTCCTAATATTGAAAATTAAATTACTATAAAGAAAGTAAAGGATAAATCTTTCTATGATCCCCCAAGTGGGACCTAACATCTTTTAATGCCTCCAAATGGAAGTAACAACTTTTATACATAATATGTTGGTGGATTAAGCTTCTTTGATTTAAACCACCACATGTGGATCTTCTCAGCTTGCAGTTCCTTGTCCTTACTGAGGAAGACTCCATGGAAAGAGTATACCAGATCCTCCCCCTTCGCAATTTGGTATAGTTTGCATGGAGGGGGTAGGATAAAGTAGGGAACCTCCTCATCTTTTTTTGCTACTTGTGCAATCATCTTGTCTTCCAGTGCTGGATTCAGGGAAGCTTCAACCTCTTGTCTGATTTCCTTTTGCTTAGCAACTTGGATCTCTTTACAATCGAGCTCCTCCAGTAGATATTCCATGACTTCCGGGAGCTCCAGGTGTTCCTCAACAGGTGCATATTCTTTTGTCTCTTCATACTCCAGGGCATAATAGGAGTCATCTAATTCTGAAAATTCAAAATAATTGGGAGTTATACTCAAATTCGTTTCAACAAAATTAAAAGAATTTGAGTTCAAGAATGTATCATATCCCTGAGTTGGTTCAGCTTGAATATATTCTTTGATGGAAAGTTCCTCTTGGATTTGATCATCACATGATGGAGGTATGTAGTTAGGCTCCCCCATTTCGAGTTTGGATTCAACTTCTTTGATTTATTTAGTGAAATTTGGGAAGACCTGTGGCACTTCCTTCTTAGCCATGAATCTTTGAATGTCAGTTTTGAGTTCATCAGCCATGGACATCAAATATTCAAGTGAGATACATGTTGCAAGTCCTCTTTCATTTTATTTTAAACTTATCATTAGAGCATCATCCCTTCATTGGAGGGCCTCCTCAATGTATTCTGTTTCTTCCTCCCGCACCTGTGAGTAATTATTCCATGCATAATAATTTGAATTTGAATGCATCAAGGAAAAAAAAATATATTTTATTTTTTTTAAATAATGAAAACTATCTAAAATTTGAAAATATAAAAAGTAAAGTAAACAACCAATTAGCTCCCTGGAAACGACACCAGTTTTGACGCATGCCTGTCGTAGGGCGTGGCAAAAACAATTTAATTTTCCTAGTGCAGCATAGAGGCTGACCAGGGTCATCTCACTTGAGGAGATTTCTCAATCATTCACTTACTTAATCTAATTTAACTAAACTAATTATTTTGGTTGTTTTTATTTTATCTAGTAATGGACTAAAATTTAATTTAAATAAAATATTAAACTAACATGCAATGAAAAAAATGCAATTAATTGAGAAAGAACTTGGCCTTTATGAGTTGGTTTGTGGGTTCCATCATTCTACTTGTTGGTATTTAAATTAAGTTTGATAACTCAATTATGAGATCTCATTCATGAATTAATATTCTTTTATTTATTGGTGTGAAATATTGAATGCATTTAGCAATATTAACTTCACCTCCTTCTATAATCAAGGTTGATGGCACACCTCGATTGAGAGTGTGACATCTTCCAAGACTTGGCTCAATCGTATGCCATTTTAACCACTGAATGGATCAACTCCATCGTATGAAGAGCTTGTATCCAGTAGAAGGGATGGAAAAGATTTAATAAAATAATAGAAATGAGTTTGAGATTAGTGTCGTGGTGGACGATCGCCACACCCGTGCACATCACTCTTGCTCATCACAAACTTAACAAAACATGGGAATTTAAGCACAGAATAAATGAAATTGCCACATACCTCACCCGGGAAAATTCTCGGGTTAACCCCTAATTTTTGAGGGTAAGAGTTCATGGTGGATAATATCAGAAGAATAAAAGAAGAAAATAAGGAGAAAATATGAAGAAGAAAACATGGTGGATGGGTGGACACAGAAATAAAAACAATTCATTAATTTATTGGAAATCTAAATTAAAAATGAAAACTAAAATAAAAATAAAAAAAGAAATAAATAAATAAAGTGAAATGGGGAAGATTTGTGGCCAGACTCCCTCGGTGGAGATCTCCTATTTGGTTCTTTGAAGGAATGGATGGAGAATGGGATGATTTGGGAAGGAGGTGAGGGCCTCCTTTTATAGGCAGAATTCGTCCCCCAAAAGTTGACGCCTTGTAGACCCCATAAATAACCTCTTCACACATTACACCCTTAATTAATGTTTTTCACAAATATCTTTCTCATATCTCCTCAACATTTAAGCTCATTTAGACTTCGGATGAAGGAGTTATGAATTTTTCATTGGCGGTTTCTGTTTCTTGACGAAGCTTCTAGGAAGGTTCCTCCAAAAGAATGTCATTAAATGGCCACATTAATGACTTCTAACCTCCCCCAAATTTGTTTTAGAGTCGATATTATATGTACTAGTTCTATCCCAGGTGGAAACACCTCATTTAGATATGTGTAGGCCGATTTTGGGTTCCGTTACATTGGTGGGGTCCACGCTGTCCGCCCGAAAAAATCCAGAACTTCAATGAATTTTTAGGCCCTTTATATGGCCGAATTAGCTCCTGGTCCAGAAGAAAAAAGTGGAGGAAATGAAATCAGGATTCTAATTAAATTTTAATCACAAAATTTGGACATATATTTTCCATGAAATGACTAAAATACCCTTAATGTAAAAATCTGTCTAAAATCCAGAATTAGAAGTTTTTCACATTTTGGCTCAAAATAACACTAAAACCTAAAAATGTGACAATTAACCATCCAATAACACTATGGTGAGATTATAAAAAATGATTTACAGTATTAAATATCTGAAAATTTGAGCTTCATCACTCCCCCACACTTAAACATTGCACTCCTGGGCAATCATCTTACATCCAAATCAAAATCCACACAACAATCAAAAATGAGAAAATATCAATGATCTTATCCAAAATAGAATTATATCATGTCTCATATATAAAGAACAATTATATCTCATTTTCATTTCAATCATTAAAATTTGTTCAACCTCATAAATCAATCCAAGGCCCAATCACAACCTACCTCACATTGAATTTTATGTCACTCTTCACTCAATAGAAATTAAATCTGGAGTTATGCTCGTACTTGGAAATTGAATGTATTACCATAGGTTTGTGAAAATTATCATTTCTCTACAGCATGAAACATGAAAATTAATTCAATCCCTAGGTCTTCAATTAAGGGTTCAAATGATTCCGCGGCTTAGGGTTGGTGGGAAAATGATTGAAAAAGTTTCAGGCTAGAAAGAGGAGGCTGGACTCTTAAGTACAATGCATGATTAATTCAAGTGAAAACACAGGAAATTCCTCTCTAAATCCCACTTTAAAATGTGAAAACAACATCACACCCTTTTATGACATGGTATATGAGTCAAGAAGTGATTATAACGAATGATATCATCTAAGTTATTCCTTTTTATTTCAAGCTCCAGAAAGGCACAACTTTATTTTTTTCGTTTTATTTTTTTATGGAGGATGAGCTAAAAATTGAATACAATGAATGAATTAAAATTCACGCCCTTGTTGTCTTGAGAGGTACACGAGTCATAAAATAATGTACAATTAGTAATTCAAGCTCATCTCTATTTTTTTTCATTTTTTAAGGAGAAATGGATGAAACAAATAAAGCACAATGAAATGACGACACATTCCCAATTCTCTTATTATCCACTGCCCAAATTATTGACACACACCTTTAAAAATCCATAAATGATACACATCCCAATGAATGCACACGAAAGACCCTTCCCACACACTCAAACTTGAAATATCCTTGCAAAAATACTAAAAGTGCGGGTAGGTAAGGAAAAATTGGCTTGTAATGTGGCTTAAACCTGTAAGGAAATTCACGGAATCTAGGGGATTACAAAGGATAAATGTAAAGGTGGTTCTCAAGATAAAATGTTGCTATCCAAGGAGATGACTCAATCATTTAAAATACACTCCATGAAATCCAAATCTTCGAAAGAGAATATTCACAAATTCTGGTTCTCACACAAAATTCAAGTTTCCCTCAAGAAAGTGTGGTTATTAGGAAGAATATGTAAAAGTGGTTTATAATACTTCACATGATTGGAAACAAAATATTTTGAGTTAGTGTTTCATGGGCATGGATTTCAAAAATTAGTCAAACTCAAAAAAATTATTAAAATTCCATTTCAAGGAAAAATAATTCATATCAACAATCATTTAAAATTCATTATTTCAAAAATCATTTTAACTCTTTAAAAATCAATTAATGTGTGAAAAATGATAAAAATATTCATTAATGCTCAAAATATGTTTTTGAGAAAAAAATGAAAGGAGTTTAAATTATAATCATAAAAAGTGAACTCCCTTTTGAAATAAAGATTCAATCCTCTTCGTCAAATTCTTGGGGCTTCCTTATGACTTCATGATCAGAAAAAAGATAAATTAATCAATTAATCACAAGGATCATTTCATTTAATCTCAAAATGAAAAGAGAGAGGGGGCCACATGATAGAATAATTCTTAATACTGAATTTGAAATCTAAATTCCTAATATTGAAAATTAAATTACTATAAAGAAAGTAAAGGATAAATCTTGCTATGATCCCCCAAGTGGGCCCTAACATATTTTAATGCCTCTAGAGGGCAGTAAAAACTTTTATCCATAATATGTTGGTGGATGAATATTATTTGATTTAAACCACCACATGTGGATATTCCCAGCTTGCAGTTCCTTGTCCTTACTGAGGAAGACTCCATGGACAGATTATACCAGATCCTGACCCTTTGCAATTTGGTATAGTTTGCATGGTGGGGGTAGGATAAAGTAGGGAACCTCCTAATCTTTTGTTGCTACTTGTGCAATCATCTTGTCTTCCAGTGATGGCTTCAGGGAAGCTTCAGCCTCTTGTCTGATTTCCTTTTGCTTAGCAACTTGGATCACTTTACAATCGAGCTCCTCCAGTAGATATTCCATGACTTCCGGGAGCTCCAGGTGTTCCTCAATAGGTGCATATTCTTTTGTCTCTTCATACTCTAGGGCATAATAGGATTCATCTGATTATGAAAATTCAAAATAATTTGGAGTTATACTCAAATTTGTTTCAACAAAATTAAAAGAATTTGAGTTCAAGAATGTATCATCTCCCTTCATTGGAGGGCCTCCTCAGTGTAGTCTGTTTCTTCCTCCTGCACCTTTGAGTAATTATTCCATGCATAATAATTTGAATTTTAATGCATCAAGGAAAAATATATATATATATATTTTTATTTTTTTTAAATAATGAAAACTATCTAAAATTTGAAAATATAAAAAGTAAAGTAAAAAACCAATTAGCTCCCCGGAAACGGCACCAGTTTTGATGCACGCCTGTCGTAGGGTGTGGTAAAAACAATTTAATTTTCCTAGTGTAGCATAGAGGCTGGCCAGGGTCATCTCACTTGAGGATCTTTCTCAATCATTCACTTACTTAATCTAATTTAACTAAACTAATTATTTTGGTTATTTTTATTTTATCTAGGAATGGAATACAATTTAATTTAAATAAAAGATAAAACTAACATGCAATGAAAAAAATGCAATTAATTGAGAAAGAACTTGGCCTTTATGGGTTGGTTTGTGGGTTCCATCATTCTCCTTGTTGGTATTTAAATTAAGTTTGATAACTCAATTATGATATATCATTCATGAATTACTATTATTTTATTGATTGGTGTGAAATCTTGAATGAATTTATCAATCTTAACTTCACATACTCCTATAATCAAGGTTAATGGCACACCTCGATTGAGAGTGTGACATCTTCCAAGACCTAGCTCAATCGTATGCCATTTCAAACAGTGAATGGATCAACTCAATCGTATGAAGAGATTGTATCCAATAGAAGGGAGGGAAAATATTTAATAAAATAAAATAAATGAGTTTGAGATTAGTGTCTTGGTGGACGATCACCACACCCGTGAACATCACTCTTGCTCATCACAAACTTAACAAAACATGGGAATTTAAGCACAAAATAAATGAAATTGCCACATACCTCCCCTGGGACAAGTCTTGGGTTAACCCTTCATTTTTTATGGTAATAGGTCAAGGTGGATAATATGAGAAGAATAAAAGAAGAAAATAAGGAGAAAAGATTAAGAAGAAAACATGGTGGATGGGTGGACACAGAAATAAAAATAATGCATTAATTTATTGGAAATCTAAATTACAATTGAAAACTAAAACAAAAATAAATAAAAAAAGAAATAAATAAAAAAATGAAACGGGGAAGATTTGTGACTGGTCTCCCTTTTTGGAGATCTCCTCCTTGGTTCCTTGAAGGAATGGATGGAGAATGTGATGATTTGGGAAGGAGGTGAGGGCCTCCTTTTAAAGGTAGAATTCGTCCCCCAAAAGTTGACACCTTGTAGACCTCATAAATGACCTCTTCACGCATTCCACCCTTACCTAATGTTGTTCATAAATATCTTGTTCGTCTCTCCTAAACATTTAAGCTCATTTATACTTTTGGATGAATGATTTATGAATTTTTCATTGGCGGTTTCTGTTTCTAGACAAAGCTTCTAGGAAGGTTCCTCCAAAAGAATGTCTTTAAATGGCCATCTTAATGACTTCCAACCTCCCCCAAATTTGTTTTAGAGTCGGTTATAGATGTCCTCATTCTATCCCAGGTGGAAACACCTCATTTGAATATGTGTAGGCCGATTTTGGGTTCCGTTACATTGGTGGGGTCCACGCTATCTGTCTGGAAAAATCCAAAACTTCAATGAATTTTTAGGCCCTTTATATGGCCGAATTATCTCCTAGTCTAGAAGAAAAAAGTAGAGGAAATAAAATCATGATTCTAATGAAATTTTAATAAAAAAATTTGGACATATATTTTCCATTAAATGACTAAAATACCCTTAATGTAAAAATCTGTCTAAAATCCAGAATTAGGTGTTTTTCACATTTAGGCTCAAAATAACACTAAAACCTAAAAACGTGACAATTATCCATCAAATAACACTATGGTGGGATTATAAAAAATGATTTAAAATATGAAATATATGAAAATGTGATCTTCATCAGTTGTATCATAAATTTTAGGAAAAGAGGAGTCAAAACACAATTTATCTTGAATAAGATTAAAACATGATGAATCAATAAAGAAATATTACCTTTCAAGTAAGTCATCTTGGAAATTTATCTCTTCATTCAAGACCATTGGAAACTGTATCTCATCAGGTTCATTTTATTCATCATCTTCCAAAGAAAATGTGTGGTCAAAAGGTGTTGATTTTTCAATATCAAAGATGGGAAGATCAAGTTTCAGGTTATCTTCAACAAAGTTATTCCAGAATTTTTCCAAATATTATTGATCTCCCATACATATATCAGCTGGAATGTTTTCTTCATGAACCTCCTCAAGCAATGATTGAGTTTGGGATGATATTATTAACTCTTTTAGTAGCTCCTTCTCACCTGTCTTTGGTTCTTTAACATAGAAAATAATTGGTGAAATCTCTTCCACCACTCGTTTTGGTTTAGGTTCCAGCTCAAGATCAGGTTTGGGTTTCTCTCATAGTGAAAAAATATATTTCCCAAACCTCTCAGCATTTCTCTTGAGTTTTTTCATCTCTTCATGAAGTTCTTGCATATGATATTTTTTAATTTCATCTTCTTGTTGCACCTAAGAGTAGTTATTCCATGCAGAATAATCACCATTGAAATACATCATGAACAAAGAAGTTTTTTTTTGTTTTTGAAATTTATGATTTTTTTGTTTTTTTATGAAAAGCGATGTGTGTAAGTGTTGCGCCTCCCCGGAAATGGTGCCAATTGAATGAATTTTTGTCGTGTGCGCTCTCAAAAATATTTATACTAAGTGTAGCATAGTGGTTGTCCTAGGTTGATCTATTGAGGAGCTGTTGCAGTCAATCACTCACTAATTATAATTAAATTTTTTTATATATATATATGAAATAAAATTACCATAAATTGAGATTTTAGAAAATGGGAATGAAAAACTAAAATCAAACATGCAATGAAATTTAAATAGAATGAATGCAAACAAAACAATGTTAGACAGAAAGGAGACATTCCCGAGAGCATCACCCCGAGTGAACCTTCATTGTATCATAATTTGTTTCAAATTTAATTAATGAACATGATCCGTAGTATGCATGAACATACTCCTCTTCATATGTTTGTGAATATATGGTACTCTCAATGATTTCTGAGAGACCACACATCCACCTCCTCGATCGAGGGAAAATATTTCAGAAGTGAAAGCTAAACCCCGGGTGGCAAGTGGAGACATAAAGCCACCTTTCCCACTAATATCTCCCTTGGTATAACTCTAAGAAAACAAGAAAAATTAAAAATTATAGCTCAAATACTTGGTTTAATCAATGGAATACTACCCTAGGAACTTCCTTGGGTTAGCTACTCATGATCATGAGCATAAGAGTTCACAGTGAAAAGAAAATAGGGAGAGAAAAAAAAGAGAGAAAGAAAAGTGGAGAAAGGAGAACACTTAAATTAAAACATGAAATGCAATTATAGAATGAAATTAAAAAAAATACAATAATAAACTACATAAAATGTCTAACAAAGGCTACTCCTAAGTTTCCAACCATTTGAAATGAAGAAGAAACACTCTTTTATAGGGAGAGGGGGTGAAAATTTGGCTCCAAAAAGCATCCTCTAAAAGTATGCACATGGATTTACTCAATGACAGAATTTTGGAACTTTTACTTCTTGAAATTTGTTCCCCTACATATCTTATGTCTACCAATAAAATTTCATCTTGATTGGACAAGTATGGAGAGAGATATCGTCGATTTACTCATGACTTTAATCTGGCCAGGCTGACTGTTTGTATTCTAATACAGTGAGTTCCAACGCATTAATGACCTGGAGAATGAAATAATCAGGCACATCCATCTTAATTAAAGTTCTTAATCCAAATTTATTCTTTCTCCATGTAAAATTTCATCACGTTTTGTTTTGGAAGTTATGAGATATGGGCCCAACAATAATATTCTCCAGTTCTGTGCATAGTTTTTGAGTCCTAACTTGTGAGCTGGATTTGAGATTCCAAATGATAGATTGAGCTTTGGGTACAGAAGGATAAAATTAATCCCATAATACATAGAAACCTAAAAAATAATAATTTTTTAATTTGGATCAGTTTAGAAAAAGTTATGGATGAAACATTAAAATAAATTAAAACCGTTTAAATCCAAAATAAGCCATTTTTTCAATTAAGCTAAAAAATACCCCCAAAACATAAAATGTGACAATTTCCCTTTAAATAACACATTGGTGGGATTAAAAACATTAAAATTAAGAATAAAATAATTGAAAATATTGGTTCTATCAGAAAACTCCCACCATCTCACCACCAGCAACCCAACCAGTTGAGATGAACCTTGCCACCTCATAGTGGCGCCTTGACTCTCCCTACATTAGAAGAAAAACAAAGGACAACGCACCGCCGAAGAGGTGCACAGGGTTTGAGATAACATGATTAGTAGGATCCCAACTAGTTTTTTCACAACAAGCCTCTGTATAACAATTCTTTTATGCTTATTTTAAGTAAAACATGGAATGATAAGCACTAAAGTAGTTTTATAGAAAACATGGTAAACATATTCCTTTTTCCAAAGTTCTAAACAAAAGCAGGTATATCAATTTTGAAGCACATTTTCCATATCATTTCACAAGTATAAATATGCATATCAAGGCTAAATAAAAAATCCAAGCAATACAAAATATAAGAATAGGTATCAAAACACCAAGAAATACTGCAGGTCTAGGTAGTAGAATACTCGTACCGTAATAATCAAGTGCACAAACTAGTTTCTAGAACAACAAGCCTAGGAATTAGAGGAATACCCCATGAGTAAACCCCCTAACAATGTCAATATCAATCCCTTAGAATAATGAGCCTAGGAAACATAGGAAATATCCAAGACAAACCTCCTGGATAATCACAAAACAATGGAAGATGGACCCAATATAAACCTTCTATCTAAGTACCCAAGGTAACCCATGTGATATTTTTCATGATTCATTTCAATGATTTGAAAACCATTTCACAATTCCATTTCAATGCTTTGAAAATACCCATTTTCATTTATCAATAACCAATGGAAAACCATTTTTCATTAAAAACCCTTTTAACACACAAAAAATAATAATGACAATTTCAATATGAATCATTTTGTAAAGCAAAACAACAAGATCCATTATCATAGGCTAGAGACCGAACCACCTACCTCAAAACTTAGGTCGCACACGCCCGTAATGGGATCCACCAATAACAAAACCCAACGACAACAACGAAGGCCCTATAATCCAATCCACATCACATGGTTGATCCAAATTTGAACACAAGGGGTCAAAGAAAAGGAAAAAACCTACATACCTCAAGAATGAATGCCCACCACACCACAAACGACAAAGGAAAAGGCCTATGGAGTGATATTGCATAAAAAATCCAGAATAAACCAAGAATAAACACTATCTTAACCCAAAAGATCCAAAGATGCCACCCAAATGTGATATTGCAATCAAAAGCAATGAAGAAGTGAAAAGGTCACTTGCTTAGAGAGATGCACTGTAGTCTCAATGAAGATCAAATGCCGAACAGATCGATCTAGGAGCGGTGTCTCCATAAAACACTTAAGAGACCCTGGGTCAATGGTGAAGGAGTCTGGAAATAAAGGACTGAGAAAAACTTCTAAGTGTTTGTTTTAAATCTAGACACAGTCCATTTCATGGTGTGAAACTCCCATTCATGTCATGAAATCCACGCTGGATAAGTACACTGAAAAACCCGTCGACTTAGATTAAAAATTCATTATTTAAAATTTTCATGATATAAAACCACCATTCACGACGTTTAATATTTCATAGTGTGAATCCCACTTCATGACTTGTACCCAATAGAAATTAAACGGTGTGTAACCCATCTACATGGCGTGAAATATTCCTGAATCATGCAGAAAAGGATGGTTAAATTTTAAAGTCCAAAAAATATCTGACTTCTCCATTATAGGTATCCTCCCAATCTTAAAGGAGGGGAAAACCATGACGAGGTTAAGGGAATACTTGAAAAAAATGGTAACGAGATTTTAAAATATCTATCTTTCTCAGGTTGACAAGGAAGTCTAGAATAAAAACATCAATGACCTTCAAAGAGTCACAATATCCTTTCCTTGGTATTAAAAATCCTTACATCCATAACACAATAATCCTATTGTTTTCAGTTAGGTGAGTGCTTTCCTAACTTTCTCATAATGATAAAATAAGGAATTATGAGCTTTCTCCTTATCAAAAGATCCCATACTATCAGGTAATTTATGTGAAGGATAGAAAGCTTCTCCTTCCGATAGATTTTCAAGAAAATTTGAGGCTTTTTATAGGAAATTTGATATCCTTTTCCATAAGTTGTGAAATATATCTTTTGTTTTTTATTTTCCACCTGAAACTCCACTGATTCATAGAACTCTAAGACTATGTCAAGAATTACCAGATCCTGATCCTCATCAGGTTTGGTAACACAAAGAGATTCCCAACCTTGAAATTATAGAATTTTCTTCAGAATAGAATCATACTAATAATAAAAGGTTTTATTCAATAACCTTTCTTTGAAGACACACCATTCATAGAAATCCTTTGCTATGAGCATCTTAATCTGAGAAGATTAGGATTATGACATTCAGACTTGAGGAAAAATTGAGAATTGTAATAAATGGTTTTGAATTCATCCGCACTTTGAGGAGAGGAAGTTGTGGTTTTGATGCAGGACATGGGGTCCCCATTTATATAGGCAATTTTAAGCGATAATTCAACTTCCATATCTAATCCAACGATAAAGATTTGATCTTATCTAATATAACGGTTGTGATTGGTCTAAGGATGTTTTTTTAAAAAAAATAAACTCATGGGGTTTAAAAAAATATCGTATTGGAATAGAATATGAAAAAATGAAAACCAAAACAATTTTTTTATGAAATATAAAATAAATTGTAACAACAATAATGAAAGTAATAAAATAGTAAAAATAAAGAGATAAAAATAATAACTTTCTGAGTTGGAAAGACTTATCATTATGATAATGATGTTCTTCTTGAACTTTTGTAAACTATTTAGATTATGATCAAAACTAGAAATAATATTTTTTTAAAAATAGTTTTAAAAATAGTTTTTGGAAATAAAAACAGAAACTGATACAATAGATTTATTATGAAAAATTTTCTGAATTCAAAAATTTTAAAAAGTGGGAGTTCGAAAAATTTGTAAATATTTCTGAATCTAATGATCCAATTAGGAATATAGATTCTGAAAAAATAATATTTAAAAGAAAACATGATTCTAGAAAACCAAATAAGATACATTTTTTAGAAAAACCATGATTTTGAAAAAACCAAAATAAAATAAAAAATAACAAACATATGTACTCCCCCTATGAAGAGGAGCAACTTAATATAAGTATATTTGTAAAAAATAAGTAGATATGAATTATCACTTTACATTTATCTTTCTTTGCTTTTGTTTAATGTATTCAAATCTATTGGAAGGTAATGGCTTTGTAAAAATATTAACAAGTTGTTCTTGCATTCTGATGAATTGTAAAATGATATATCCTTTAAGTGTGTGATCCTTAAGAAAGTGATGCCTAATATCTATGTGTTTTCCACAAGAGTGATGTGTAGGGTTTTTACTTAAATATACAACACTAGTGTTATCACATAGTGTTTGAGTTTTTGTAAAACTCATTCCATAATTAGTGAGTGTGTGTTGCAACCAGAACACTTGAGCACAACAACTTCTAGTTGTTACATATTCGACTTTAGCAGTGGAAAGTGCTATCGGGTGTTCACTACTAGAATTCTTTGTATTTGCAACGACTTATTTGCGACGGGGCCCCGTCGTGAATAGCCCGTTGCAGAAAACACTGTCACAAATACCATTATTTATGACGGGCCCATCGCAAATAAATGTATTTGCAATGGGAAACATCACCGTCGCAAATAAGTCTCCGATTATATGCATTATATATACATAAACGTTTTCACGACGGACCCGTCACGACTAGTTTTTGTGACGAGCCGCCGTCCCGTCACAAAATATATATATATATATATATATATATATATATAACGTTCTATGACGGGCCCGTCACAACAAAGTATTTGCGACGGGATCCCATCGCAAAAGGTCTCATCGCAAATAATAAATTATTTAAAAAATAATAAATTTAATAAAATTACGATTAATGAAAAAATAATATTACTATTATTAAAAAAATAAAAAATATTAAAATTCTCAATATTCACAAAAAAAATAAAAAAATCATAAAATATTATTATTATTATTATTAGTAAATAAAAAAACATTAAAGAATATAATACTAAAAAAATATATTTAATAAAATAATATTAATATTATTAAAAAAATAAAAAAAATTAAAAAAATTAAAATTCTCAATATTCACAAAAAAATATAAAAATAATAATAAAATATTAAAAATTAAATTATGTAATATTTTCACCGATATAAAAGACAGAAAATGTAAATAATTCATATTACAATGTTAAATTCAAATGTTTTTAACATAAAAAAAATCACCGGGGGGGTCGTCTTCTGGAGGAGGTGGAGGAGTTGAAGGAGATGGTGGAGGAAACTCCATCCTTAAACTACGAGTCAGACGACGCATGTACTCCATCTGCTCATGATGCTGCTGCTGCCATTGATGCATCTCCTCCTCATGCTGCTACTGCTGCTGCTACTGCCATCGACGCATCTGCTCCTCGTGATACTGCTCCTACTGCTGCTGCCGCCAACTCATCTCTTCATGTTGTTTCTACAAAGTCTCTATAAGCTCAGCCAGAGTTTGCAACTACTCCTGATACTGTGAGCCATAAGATGATGTCTCTCCATGAGCTCTTCTCGAGTTGGACGCCGACATCGCAGCAGTACCATAATAAGTTCCAGGAGTCAAATGAGAGCCGATACCAACTACTCGGCCCTTCTCAAAGCCATACTGAGTCGCCTGCATCCATGCCGCCTCATCAAAATGGTGAGCACCAGTCTGTTCTGTCGTCTCGTCCTGACCCTCAGCCTGTGTCTGAGAGGTCACAGCCTCATATGACTCCTTCAATTCCAATTTAAAATTAAAATTGTGAAAATATTATATACAGTTAATTGTCAAACTGAAAAAATAATACTAACCACAATCTGATGCTGGCGATCACCTCTAATCTCTCCAGTGGCTGGATCACTGTACATCCTCTGATAAACATCGAATTCCGTAATATCGGGATGCTCTACTGCCTACAGAAATATAAAATAAACTATTTATATTTAAAGTTATATAAAATATTTAAAAAATATACTTACCAGATGCTCTCTATGATAACTGAATGTATGACTACCAGCTCGATGTGTCACCTCCTGTCTCCCCCAGTTCTGCCATCCCACTGAAGATCTCCTCTAAAATCCACCACCCAAACAGTGTAAACATAATCCATCCCAAACGTGAGATGAAATGTACTTTGGTCGGTGAGCTCTACATGACTCATCAAATTCTTTCACTCCTGATTTCTTAATGGTTGTCCTTCTCAAATTATGCAAAAACTGACAGAAATGGTCGCGCATAGAAACCTGGCATGTTTCTTGGATAGTGTAATTCCCCGACCCCAGTTACCCAGAGTCGGTACATTATTACATAACATTGACATGATCACAAAAGATCAAATCTCTAAAGACCGATTAGTTTAGTAGCCTTGGAAACACTAGATACATTCATAAAGTTTACATTACATCATAAAGTGAAAACAACAACAACATCTTGTCTCCGCACTCATATCCCCTTATACTATCCCTGAAGGTCATTCATAAAATACTTCTTCACATCCTGAAAAAAATAAAACATAGAAAGGGGTGATCTCAAATGCCCAGTAAGGATAACAATATAGCGAAATCTTTCAAAAATAAGAATAAACATTTAAGGCAATGTATAACTAAAACAAAAGCCTTTTAAACTTGAAATTCAGCATAAAATGGAAAAGATAAAATGAAATAATGTCATTTAATTATTCACATGGATATTCTACGAGTCAAATAATCACATGCAATATCAATAACCACTTTCATAATGATGGAATGCATAATTCCAGACTATCATAACCACGTAGCCAAGGCCTCGTGCCAAGACTACAAATAATATTTTGTCAAGGCCTCCTGCCAAGACACTATTTTTTCTCATGAGACCTACCGATGCATTGAGGATATATAGCGGGCTCCACCCATCACTTATTAAGTCAAATTCATTCCTAATATGAACAGGTTTAAACATAACATAAACATTATTATTAAAACTAGCATATGAAATGTCAATACTTTATCAATAAACCATGAATGGTATAAAAATAACAAATCCACAATCAAACATATCACAAAACCTTCAATAATATATGGAAGTTTTTTATCATAATAAATCAACTTCAAATAAGCTTAAAATCCATCAAAGGATGTTGACATAGATATAATCAAAACTATTTGAGAGAAATATCTCTTTTTTTGAAATCATTTAAAAGTCACATAATTATAAAATAAAACATTTACTTTGAAAATATTCTTATAATCTTTTAAGGAAAGATTCTAAGATTTTATAATGGTGGAAAATAGCCTCAACCTCCGTATAAGTTAAAAAAGACATTCTTACCTTAATTTTGTCGAAAAGGTTAAAAAGGACCTTGTTTGGAAAATGACGAAAAGATTCATTTATAAACATCTTATAAAAAGTCAACAAGGGTATAAATGACTTTAACCCATAGTCTATAAAATAGTAAGAATGATTTGAAATACATTTTTAAGAAACATGGATGTTGATGATAAAGAAGTCCCAATAGATAATTACGTATAAACAACCTCAGATAATGAAGAGATTGTGAAATAAACCCTTACCTTGTACATTTCCTTGGTCGAGGGTAGGTTAAAATCCTGTATAATAGTTAAATAATTGTTATTAAATTATAAAATAACCATATACATAATTATAATATCATATATGATCTTTTAATATTGCTTTTTTAATAATATCTTAGTATTATCGTTGTTTCGGGTGTTAACTTACTCGTTTTCTTTTATATGTTTTGTTACATAAGTTGTGTTTGTTATGGATAGGTTGTATCTTATTCATATCCAGAATGATATAATGTCCTTAAACATTATTTTTAATCATCAAATTAGAATTATACTTGCATGGATATGATGGGGAATGAATCTCATTGCGTTCGTGGAGACGGTAGTCCGTACGTACGTACGAGCGACAATATCATTCTTTTGATATTAAAATAATATATAATTGGATGGTATATCATATATAAAAAATCATTATCATGTTATACTCATTATTTACATCTATTACACATAATTATTATACCCATCCAAACAATAATGTATTGAATAACAATTACACCACGACGTGGAGACGGTAAGCCGTACGTACGCACGTATGGTGACTTGTCATTCAAAGGATGGATAGAATACTGAATATGGTTGTACCATATTTATAATAACATCACAGTATATATAATATACTGGAGTTATTATTTTATAATGGAAATAACAAAGAAAGAAGAAGTTGAAGAAGAAAGGAACTTGAAAGAGGGTGGTGAAAACATTACCTCTTCTTTGGGTTCTTTCTTTTGATTCGACCAAAAGGGCTCCTTAGGTTGGCTTTCTGATAAAACTAAGGCCTCTAGGTTGAATTGAGGGAAGTTTAGAGGATATTTGGGTAGGTTTTGGCTGAGACAAAAGGCTTTGAAGGTGTTAATTATAGAGAAGGGAGAGTTCCCTTTTATAAGAGGGGTGAGGGGCACCTTAGGAAAAGCTAGAAATATTATTTTATAATAAATTAATATTTGGTTTCTAATGGCTCCAAAGTGTATTATTTAAAGTTTAAGGTGGGGATGGGTCTAAATCCTTTCAAACAATAGATTTTAGATAGGTTTGGGTCACTATATTAACCTTATTATTTATATTTAACTCTTAGTTAAATAGTTTGACATTTACCATGTGTCTTTGTATTTTTATATTATATAGTTAATAAAATTACTATATACTTACAAGAGACCCCCCAAGTGGTCCATTAACGATACACCTATCATGATATAAGTCCTTTGGCCGAACCTTAGATTTTTAGGAATAGAATATGAATTAATAATATAATATTTGTTTTAAAAACTCTTTTATGTCAATTTTGACACTATTTGGTATTTTGTTTTTTCTAAATTCATAACAACATTATTAATTTGAAAAAAATTAATCTAACCAACCCTAATATGTTATATTAAGCTATAAAATTAGTTTAATTCATAAAAAGTTTCAAATTACATTTATTAGGATATTTATAATATCTATTATTTTAATATTTCATTAATTAGGTAATTACTGCATCACCATTGTGTCATAAATAAATTAAATTATTTAATGTCTAAAAATTATAAATAAAATACCATTATTTAGGAAATATTTTTATATTTCTAATGAATATTTATAATCGAATTTATCTTATGTATAACCCTATATTAAAAATGTTTTAGTTATTAAACTTTGATTTTAACTCTTTTAACTCTTCTTTGAATTAAATAATAATAAATGTCCTAATCTAATCTAAGTGGACCTAAATGATAATATTTTATTCATAAGGTTGTTTTTGGTCGAGATACACTTGTAAAATAGAATTAGGACATGTGTTAGGGTAATATTAATATCATTTTTACCCTTAATTACCCTATTTACTTTTAACCGTGGTAAATAAAAGTAAAAAGTTACTATTCACCAAAAATTATTTTTATCTTATTGAACCACATTTTACTCCTTTATATTAACCTAGTCTCTCGGATTTTTTAAATTCTACTCACAGAAGCGGTAAAATTATGTTTTATGTGAATTTCCAAATTCTCTTAGGAGGTGGGTAAAAAACGGTGAAAAGTTCAATAAAATTTTTATATATCTAAAATTATTCTAAACTAACTCCAATGAATTAAATTGAAATTATATAGGTATTATGTATATACTTTGACCTTAATTAAATTTAAATAAAATAAATAATTATTTAAATAAAAATTTGGTTTTAAACTATAACTTAGTGTTTTTTCACTATTCATCAAAAATTGAAAGTTTTCAAAAAAATACCAAAAATTCACCGTAAGATAATTTCGATATTATGAATCCAAAAATGAAGTCCATTTTGAAAGATAAAATTTATAAAATTTCAAAAAGTGGGTATTAATATTCATAACGGCTAGTTTGATTGGTTGTGGTGTGTGTTAGAACTCGAAGTTGCATACAACACACGCTACTGTATTATTCAAAGAGAATCATACCATGGAATCTTGGGGTGTTACATTCTCCCCTCCTTCAAATAATTTCGTCCAAGAAATTTCTAGAATACTACCGCATGAAAAGACTCGGGTGGTTCTTCATCATAAGTTCCTTGGGTTCCCACGTTGCCTCTTCCATTTTATGGTTTCTCCATAGAACTTTTACTAGACGAGTCGTCCGGTTTCTCAGCACTTGTTCTCTTGTATCAAGAATCCTGATGGGCTCTTCGCAATAAGATAGATCGGGTTCCAGTTCTAATTTCTCGTAAGTGAGTACATGCGTTAGGCCAGACATGTATTTTCTCAACAGTGATACATGGAACACATCGTGAACTTTGGAGAGACTTGGCGGCATTGCCAAACGGTAAGCTAAAGCCCCAATTTGTTCTAGAATTTCGAAAGGTCCGATGTACCTGGGACTCAATTTACCCTTCTTACCGAAACGTATAACTCCCTTACATGGAGATACCTTCAAGAAAACATGATCTCCTACCTGAAATTCCAAATCCTTCCTTCGGTTATCGGCATATCTCTTCTGCCTACCTTGAGCTGCTTTGATGTGGTTTTGGATTACCTTTAACTTTTCCATCATTTTCTCCACCAGTTATGGGCCTACAAGTTTTCTTTCACCAACGTCATCCCAATAGGTTGGTGTGCGATATCTCTTTACATATAACGCTTCATATGGTGCCATCCGAATACTTGAATGGAAGCTATTGTTATAGGAAAATTCTACCAGAGGTAAATATTGATCCCACATACCCTAAAAGTCAAGTGAGCAAGATCTCAACATGTCTTCTAAGGTTTGAATAGTCCATTCTGATTGTCCATCTATTTGAGGGTGGTAGGAAGTGCTCAAACGAAGTTCAGTATCCAAGGTCTTCTGAAGACTCTTCAAGAATCTGGAAGTAAAACAGGGATCACGATCAGAAACAATCGATAGGGGTACTCCATGAAGTCTCACAACTTCATTAATATATAGCCTTGCTAGACGTTCAAGTGGTAGATCCTACCTTATAGTAAAAAAATGTGCTGACTTGGTAAGACGATCAACAATGAACCATATAGCATCGTTTCTTCTAGGAGTATTTGGTAGTCCCATGACAAAGTCCATCATGATATTATCCCATTTCTACTTAGGTATGGGAAGAGGTTGCATGACTCCTCCAGGCTGCTGCCTTCCAGATTTCACTTGTTGAAAAACCATACATCTTCACACAAAATCAGCAATCTCCCTCTTCATGTTGTCCCACCAAAAATGTTCCTTCAAATCTCTATACATTTTTGTGCTCCTAGGGTGTATAGAGAAATTGGAACTATGAGCATCGTCCAACAATTCCCTTTTGAAACTATGAGCATTGTCCCAAATTTCAAAATTCCATCTTCATACACAAAGTCACTCAATCTCCTATCATTCACAGCTTTAATCTTCTTTTGAAACTCTTAATCATCGGAATGAGAAATCTTTCCCCTTTCTAGTAAAGATGGTTTGGAAACCATTTGAAAAAGTATCGATGTTTCACCTTCCATAGTTATTCCTATATCCAACTTTACTAGATCCATGTATATAGGATCCTTTTCAACTCTCATCTTGTTCAAAACTCCATGATACTTTCTACTCGAAGCACCTGCCACCTTATTTTCCTTCCCCGGGTGGTAGTGTATCGTGCAATCATAATCCTTGAGTAATTCAAGCCATCTTTTTTGCCTCATGTTGAGTTATTTTTGTGAGAAAATATACTTCAAACTCTTGTGATCAGTATAAATCTCACATATCTCACCATAGAGATAGTGTCTCCAAATCTTCAAATCAAATATTATAGAATCTAACTCAAGATCATGAGTAGGATAGTTTTTCTCCTGAATTTTCAGCTGTCGTGATGCATAGGAAATAACTCTATCATTCTACATAAGGACACAACCAAGTTCTTTCTTCGATGCATCACTATAAATAACAAACCCATTATTCCCCGATGGTAGAGTCAATATAGGAGCATTGACTAATCTTCTCTTTAGTTCTTCAAAACATTATTCACACTCTTTTTTCCAAACAAATTTAACACCTTTACGTGTGAGCTTTGTTAATGGGTTAGCCAATCGGGCAAAATTATGGATGAAACGCCAATAATAATCTGCTAAACCAATAAAACTACGTACCTCAGTTATACTTTTCGGTGCTGTCCATTCTTGTATTGCCTTGGTATTAGAAGGATCAATAGAGATTCCATACTTAGAGACAATATGTCCAAGAAAATAAATCTTCTAAAGCCAAAATTCACACCTGCTAAACTTCCCATATAATTCATGTCTTCTAAAAGTCTTCAGGATAATGTGTAAGTGATTTTAATGGTCTTTGTAGATTTTGGAATATACCAAGATATAATCAATAAATACCACTACAAAATCATAGAGATATTCCTTGAAAACTATGTTAATTAGATCCATGAAAACAGAGGGTGCATTAGTTAGCCCAAAAGGCATTACTGTAAACTCGTAATGCCCATACCTGGTTCGAAATGCTGTCTTCGGAATGTCTTCCTTCTTCACACACAACTGATGGTATCCAGATCGAAGGTCAATCTTTGAAAAAGTATTGAGCTCCATGTAGTTGGTAAAATAAACCATCAATGCGAGGTAGGGGATACTTGTTCTTTATTGTTATAACATTGATTTCCCTATAGTTGATAAATAACCTCATAGATCGATCTTTCTTCTTAACAAAAAGGACAGGGGCTCCCCATGTAGAAACACTAGGGCGAATAAATACCTTATTACTCAATTCCTCTAGTTGTTTCTTTAGTTCAAATAATTCCACAGTGGCCATTCTATAAGGAGTCTTCAATATAGGCCTTAAACCAGGAATTAAATCAATAGAAAACTCAACTTCTCATTCTGGAGGATGTCTAGGTAAATCTTCCAGAAACACATCAATATATTCTCTCACAATAGGTACATTCTCTATTTGAACATTCCTTTCCTCACCCAAAGTTATTACATTCTCTTCCTCTCCAATAATTTAATTTAGTTGAGCTACTGGGGGTGGATCTAGGTAAGAATCAAGTGGTGATGATTTTTCTCTAAAGATAAGGTGTTCCTTATCATCATCATAAAAAATTGTAACCTCCTTCTTCTTAAAATAAATATTCACACCATGGTCTGAAATCCAATCCATACCGAGGATTATATCAAACTCAATCATAGGCATGACGATGAGATCAGCAGATAAAGAACATTTATATGCCCTAATGGGAACGGATCCACATAACTTTGTAGCAATGATACTCCCCTTAGGAGTTTTAACTGACAAATCCCTTTTTAAATAAAATTGGAAATATCTAATTTTCTTAGCAAATTGGGAAGATATGAAACAATGCGATGATCCAGAATCAAATAATGCACTTGCTAAACTTGAGGAAACCATTAAATTACCTGCCACCACGTCTTTCAGAGCTTCTACCTCAGCAGTAGTGATAGCATAAGATTGGAATTGATCCCTTGGACTTTTCTTAGGTAATTTCCCCTGATGCTTAGAACATTCATTTGCATAATGTCCCATCTCCTTGTAGTTGTAGAATTGAACATCGGTAGCTTCTTTCTTCCCCTTGCAATCACGAGCTTGGTGGCCTTTTTCATCACACTTGTAACAGACTCCCATTCCCTTCAAGCAAGTACCAAGGTGTTTCTTTCCACATTTACTGTAGGATAGATATTCAAATTTTCCCTTATTCCCCTTATTTCCATTCCCAGAGTGATCAGCAGATCTCTTCTTCTCTTTCTTTTCTTTAAAGTCATAAGACTTAGAGAATTCATTTTCTGTCTTGATAGCATATGAGATAATATATTCGTACGATGAGAAGGATTGTGACACTAATGCTCGATGAAGAAATGGTTTTAACCCATCAAAGAAATGATCAATATTACTTCTTGGGTTATGTATATAATCTCCAACATACCTTTCTAACCTTGTAAAGTTATTCTCATACTTTGCAACATTCTCATTCTCCTTTTGTCTCAGACTCAGAAATTGCCTTTTCCATATCTGATCGATGGTCATGAGGAAAGTATTTTTCTAAGAAAATATCTTTGAACTACCTCCATTACATATTTGATACTTCATCATCTTCCTTTGTGTTTTGTATCAATTACCACCATTGATCATCATCTCCAGTAAGGTGATAAACTTCCATGATAACCTTTTCCCTTTCACTACTCCCCAAAGCATGAAATATTTTATCTAGGGAACTTATCCATTGCTCAGATACCAATGGATTTGTACTCCCATTAAAGTTTGGTGGTTTTTGCCTCATGAAGCGATCTAACATTGATCCTCCATGCTGCGGATCAGTGTGCTCCATATGGGTAAGGTTATTATTCATAACCTGAGTGAGTTGTCCCAGTATGGTGATTAGCTGATCAGCACCATTTGCATCACCAGCTCCATTATAATTATCTTGAGCAGGAGGGAAATCCCTAAATGGAGTGCGTGCATTGATATGGTTTCCATTCCTTCCACTAGGTTCCATTTATAAACAATGGCATACACTAGATTAGCTTATGAATTGCAATACATAAATCCAAACTTGTAAAACACTTAACATAAATTGAACAGTTTATGGATATAATCCATAACCATAAAAATGTTTTCTTTGAGGAAGTATATACTCATAAATCCTTCATAATGGTTTGTAAAGAAATTGAGAATTATCCTAAGCATATCCCCCGAGAGTGTCGTAACCAAGAGTGCAGCATGGCCCATTGTCGTGCACCAGTTCCCGTTCGAGTCTAGATCAAAGCGGTGTTTTCGGGTTTTACCCCTAGGTACATATGTGCCAGAGCCGCCTCTACCTGCTCATATCTAGATAGGAATGTATTGCTCAGAAAACTCACAAAATCTCTACAATACCAAAATTCTAGGAAGTTCTTCTATACTAATCCTCAAAGTCTATCTTAGGGCTATGTGCTCTAATTAGAGTTTATCTAAATCTAGCTTCCAAAGTTTGTACTAAACTTCCTCTGATATCAAATGTAAATCTCTGACCCCAGTTACCCAGAGTCGGTGCATTATTACATAACATTGGCATGATCACAAAAGATCAAATCTCAAAAGACCGATTAGTTTAGTAGCATTGGAAACACTAGATACATTCATAAAGTTTACATTACATCATAAAGTGAAAACTACAACAAAATCTTGTCTCCACACTCATATCCCCTTATACTATCCCTGAATTTCATTCATAAAATACTTCTTCACATCCTGGGAAAAATAAAACATAGAAAGGGGTGAGCTCAAAATTCCCAGCAAGGATAATAATATAGCGAAAACTTTCATAAATAAGCATAAACATTTAAGGAAATGTATAACTAAAACAAAAGCCTTTTAAACTTGAACTTAAGAATAAAATGAAAAAGATAAAATGAAATAATGCCATTTAATTATTTACATTGATATTCTACTAGTCGAGTAATCACATGCAATATCAATAAACACTTTCATAATGATGGAATGCATAATGCCAGACTATCATAACCACGTAGCCAAGGCCTCGTGCCAAGAATACAAATAAGAATTTGTCAAGGCCTCATGCCAAGACACTAGTTTTTCTCATGAGACCTACCGATGCATCGAGGAGCTATAGCGGGCTCCACCTGTCACTTATTAAGTCCAATGCATTTCTCATATGAACAGGTTTAAACATAACATAAACATTCGTATTAAAACTAGCATACGAAATGTCAATACTTTATCCATAAACCATGAATGGTATAAAAATTACATATCCACAGTAAAACATATCACAAAACCTTCAATAATATATGGAAGTTTTGTATCATAATAAATCAACTTCAAATAAGCTTAAAATCCATCAAAGGATGTTGACATAGATGAAATCAAAACTATTTGAGAGAAATATCTCTTTTTTTGAAATCATTTAAAAGTCACATAATTATAAAATAAAACATTTACTTTGAAAATATTCTTATAATATTGTAAGGGAAGCTTTGAAGATTTTATAATGGTGGAAAATAGCTTCACCCGCCGTATAAGTTAAAAAAGAAATTCTTACCTTAATTTTGTCGAAAAGGTTAAAAAGGACCTTATTTGGAAAACGACGAAAAGATTCCTTTATAAACATCATATAAAAAGTAAAAAAGGGTATAAATGACTTTAAACCATAGTCTATAAAATATTAAGAATGATTTGAAATATATTTTTAAGAAACATGGATGTGGATGATAAAGAAGTCCCAGTAGATAATTACGTATAAACAACCTCAGATAATGAAGAGATTGTGAAATAAACCCTTACCTTGTACTTTTCCGTGGTCGAGGGTAGGTTAACCTCCTGTATAATAGTTAAATAATTGTTATTAAATTATAAAATAACCATATACATAATTATGATATCATATATGATCTTTTAATATTGCTTTTTTAATAATATCTTAGTATTATTGTTGTTTTGGGTGTTAACTTACTCATTTTCTTTTATATGTTTTGTTACATAAGCCGTGTTTTTTATGGATAGGTTGTATCTTATTCATATACAGAATTATATCAAGTCCTTAAACATTATTTTTAATCATCAAATGATAATTATACTTGCATGGATACGATGGGGAATGAATCTCATCGCGTTTGTGGAGATGGTAGTCCGTACGTACGCACAAGCGACAATATCATTCTTTTGATATTAAAATAATATATAATTGGATGGTATATCATATATACAGAATCATTATCATGTTATAATCATTATTTACATCTATTAAACATCATTATTATACCCATCCAAACAATAATGTATTGAATAACAATTACACCACGATGTGGAGACGGTAAGTCGTACGTACACACGTATGGTGACATGTCATTCAAAGGATGGATAGAATACTGAATATGGTTGTACCATATTTATAATAACATCACAATATATATAAGATACTGGATTTATTATTTTAGAATGGAAATAAAAAAGAAATAATAAGTTGAAGAAGAAAAGAACTTGAAAGAGGGTGGTGAAAACATTACCTCTTCTTTGGGTTCTTCCTTTTGATTTGACCAAAAGGGTTCCTTAGGTTGGCTTTCTGATAAAACTAAGGCCTATAGGTTTAAGTGAGGAAATTTTAGAGAAAATTTGGGTAGGTTTTGGCCGATCCAAATGGCTTTGAAGGTGTGAATTAGAGAGAAGGGAGAGTGCCCTTTTATAATAGGGGTGAGGGGCACCTTAAGAAATGCTAGAAGTATTATTTTATAATAAATTCATATTCGGTTTCTAATGGTTCCAAAGTGGATTATTTAAAGTTTAAGGTGGTTATGGGTCTAAATCCTTTCAACCAATAGATTTTAGATAGGTTTGGGTCACTATATTAACCTTTTCATTTATATTTAAGTCTTAGTTAAATAGTTTGACATTTACCATGTGTCTTTGTATTTTTATATTATATAGCTAATAAACTTACTATATACTTCCAAGAGACCCAAAAGTGGTCCATTAATGATACAAATATCATGATATAAGTCCTTTTTCCGAACCTTAGATTTTTAGGAATAGAATATCAATTAGTAATATAATATTTGTTTTAAAAACTGTTTTATGTCAATTTTGACACTATTTGGTATTTTGTTTTTGCTAAATTCATAACAGCATTATTACTTCGAAAAAAATTAATCTAACCAACCCTAATATGTTATATTAATCTATAAAATTAGTGTAATTGATAAAAAGTTTCAAATTAAATTTATTTGGATATTTATAATATCAATTATTTTAATATTTCATTAATTAGGTAATTACTGCATCACCATTGTGTCATATATAAATTAAATTATTTAATGTCTAAAAATTATAAATAAAATACCATTATGTAGGAAATATTTTTAACTTTCTAATGAATTTTTATAACCGAATATATCTTATGTATAACCCTATATTAAAAATGTTTTAGTTATTAAACTTTGATTTTAACTCTTTTAACTCGTCTTTGAATTAAATAATAATAAATGTCCTAATATAATACAAGTGGACCTAAATGATAATAGTTTATTACTAAGATTTTTTTGGTTGATATACACTTTTAAAATAGAATTAGGACATGTGTTAGGGTAATATTAATATCATTTTTACCCTTAATTACCCTATTTACTTTTAACCGTGGTAAATAAAAGTAAAAAGTTACGATTCACCAAAAATTATTTTTATCTTATTGAACCACATTTTATTCCTTGATATTAACTGTGTCTCTCGGATTTTTGAAATTCCACTCACAAAAGAGGTAAAATTAAGTTTTATGTGAATTTCCAAATTCTCCTAGGAGGTGGGTAAAAGACGGTGAAAAGTTCAATAATTTTTTTATATATCTAAAATTATTCTAAACTAACTCCAATGAATTAAATTGAACTTATATAGGTATTATGTATCTATTTTGACCTTAATTAAATTTAAATAAAATAAATATTTATTTAAATAAAAATTTGGTTTTAAACTATAACTTAGTGTTTTTTCACTATTCATCAAAAATTGAAAGTTTTCAGAAAAATACAAAAAATTCACCCTAAGCTAATTTTGATATTTCAAATCTAAAAATGAAGTCCATTTTGAAAGATAAAATATATAAAATTTCAAAAAGTGGGTATAACTATTCATAACGGCTAGTTTGATTGGTTGTGGTGTGTGTTAGAACTTAAAGTTGCGTACAACACACACTACTGTATTATTCAAAGAGAAGCGTACCATGGAAGCTTGAGGTGTTAGAGATAGCATCATGCATGCTATCACCGATAGGATACCATAAACCCTATAAATAATTTATAATATCAAGTTATTAATAAAATAAATTTCAAAATAAATATTATTTATTTACGTACCAGCCAATGATGGAACACGTCACGTCGCACATCAACAGGAATCTGTTCCCATGTGATCCGTGGCTGAGAAAAATAATTGCACAAGATAGCGCTCCCCTGTCCAATAGCTACATGTGCAAAACTGTGAAAAAATAATAAATAATCAAACAATTAGTATATATATAAATAAATTAATGAAATCTAACTAAAATATACATGTTACCATACCTCAGTGTGTGTGGATCGAAACCAAGATGTCGATGTCACTCGGGGATAGGGTGATGAATCATCAGTCGTGCAAGACCACGCCCCCTCCGCGTACCCCCTAAACCGCTAGTAGGATGAGGGTTTGATGATCCAAAATCTCCCTCATCCAACGGTAGGTCAGCCTCCTGCAACTCGTGGAATATATCACAGTCCATCTGAAACACAAAATGATTGTTGTTAGCAGATAGTTGAAAATAACTATTTAATATAGATATATATATTAGTTATGATTATAACCAGTATTTAACTATTTCAATGTTCATCTTCATCCTCTTCTCCATAGCTGTCAATGTCAATGTCTTCATCTTCCTCCTCAACATCATCAATATCCATATGAGTTTCGGTTTCAACATCTCTTGTCATTTCAAATTCATTTGTAACATCATTAAAATCTTCATCACCATCGATACTTAATTGTGGGGTGTCATCATTGATATTCATGTCTCTTTGTGAATCAGATGGATTTTGAGCAGTCTCTTGAAAAATTTCTATTCCTTCCACTTCATCGGAACCACATTCAGTTTGAGTAAACTGATTTTCCCAATATTTCATTTTTATTATGCTCCACCAATCGCTCAAGTCTCTTGAAGTAGCACATTACTTTGAATAATAAATTTGATGTGCCTGTTGAGATAGTAAAAATTGTTCATTTACTGCAAGAAGACTTTTATATTTAATATCAACGATTCCATGAGTCGGATGAACACATAAGCCTCTCTCAGTATCCAACCACTGACATTTAAACATTGTTATGTAATTATGTCCTAGATAACACAACTCAATAATTTCATCCAAAATGCCATAAAAGTCAACTTCAGTTTCTCTATGATGTGATTCTCTCAAGTAAACTCCAATGTTCATTGTTTTTTTGATTCCCCGTATGCATGTGTATGAAATCGAAAACCATTCACCACATATGCATTATAAGATTTAACCATTTTGGATGGTGGGTTACTCAATATACACAGTCGCTTATCAATTTTATCAGCATATTGAGACAACTGAAATTTTTTAAAACAATTATCAATATAATAAATAATAAACATAATTGATATTAAACCATCAATAATTTATGTTACCAGTTTTTGAAACCATTGAGAGATTTTTTTTTGTCTGTTTTCTTCAAGAGCATCTGCTATAATTTGTGGAAGTTGTTTCTTGATATGATTATCATATAACCTACAAATAAAATCAGTTAAAATACTGTAACATAAATTATAAAATAAGTGATAGAAGCACTCACAGGACAAATGATGTCATTTCTTCACAGTTGAGCAGAACATATGTATGAGCTTTGTGATGTTCATCATCTGAAATCCATCATTCATTAACTCCACCAAAACCAAGATTTGGCTGATTAAAAAATTTTAATTGATTGTCCATTTCGTCATTAAAATTCCTCTTGTTTCGTCCCATGCGATTGTGTTTTGAGGGATATTGAGATTCAAAATAATGAGATTAGAAAAAAGTAATTTTCTCTTGCAAATAAGATTCAGCAATTGAGCCTTCAACTGAAGCTTTGTTACGTACTTTTTTCTTCAATTTCTGCATGCATCTCTCGAATAGGTACATACATCGAAACTGTACTAGACCTCCACATTTAGATTCATGTGGAAAATGTAATATCAGATGTTCCATTGAGTCAAAGAAATCCGGCGGGAAGATTTTTTCCAGTTTACATATAATTACAACAACATCTTCTTCTAGTTTTCTTAGCGCATCGTAGTCTGTTGTCGCTGCACAAATGTCTCGAAAAAAATATGATATGTCTGTTATCGAATCCCAAATAATATAATTCAACAAACCTCTAAATCCAATCAGCATTAGTATTTCCATTATAACATGACAATCATGACTTTTTAATCCAGTAATATAACCATTCTTAACACATCTGCCCAAATTGGAAGCATAGCCATCTGGAAGTCTCAAATCTACAATCCACTGACAAAATAATAAGCGACTCTCTTTGGACAGTATATAAGTTACTTTTGGCTTCATTAACCTCTGTGATCTAACATTTTCAAATAGTTTAAGTTCTGGTCACCTGCAAATTTGGGCGTGATCTAATCGTGCCTTTATAGTATCTTTGGTCTTACCCGGTGTATCCAAAATTGTATGAAATAAATTATCAAAACAGTTCTTCTCAATATGCATAACATCTAACATGTGGCGGACCAACAAATCAGACCAATATGGAAGATCCCAAAAAATGATCTGTTTTATCCAATTATGTTCTTTCCCAAAGCCATGAATTTTCTGTTGGTTTACTATTGGTCCAAATGTGATGGGAGGTAATGAAAATACAACTGATTTTAACTCTGTACCTGAGATCATCTTTGGAGGTTCATCCCTTTCAATTGTACCTTTTTTGAAATGATATTTGTTCCTCCGAAAAGGATGATCGGTTGGAAGAAATCTATGATGAAAATAAAAATAGAAATGTTTTTTTCCATTGATGAGCATAAAGGCTTTGTTGTCTTTCATACAGTAAGGACATAATTTCGAACCATGTGTACTCCAACCGGATAACATGCCATATGCCGGAAAGTCACTAATCGTCCATGTTAATGCAGCTTTTAATATGAAATTTTGTTTCGTAGAAACATCATATGTATTAACACCATCACCCCACAATGCATTTAACTCATCAATCAATGGTTTCAAATAAACTTCAATATTCTTTTTCGGATGTCCTGGGATTAATAGATTCAAAAATATATAAGGCTCCTTCATCAACATCCATGGAGGCAAATTGTACGGAGTTATAAAGACAGGCCAACATGAATACTGACTACCATAAGAACCAAACAGACAGAAACTGTCAGTAGAAAGACCCAATCGCACATTTCGGGCTTCTATAGAAAAAGACGGATGCAGATGGTCAAAATGTTTCCATGAATCACCATCATATGGATGATTCAAGCTTCTATAAGATGAAATCTTGGTTTTGTTCCATGAAATCATTGACGCTATATTCTGAGACATAAATAAATGCTCCAACCTAGGTGTAAGGGGGAAATATCTCAAATGTTTTACTGGAATTGATCTAGACTTCCCTGGTTGAGCTACTTTATACCTCGATTGTCCAAATGTGGGACAACTATCCAAGGACTCATTTTCGCCAGAATATAAGATGCAATCATTTGGACATGCATTAATCGTCTGATAACTAAGGCTCAGATTATGAACCAGCCTCTTTCTCTCATAGTAATTTACAGGCAACACATTTCCTTCAGGTAACAGTGTTTTAACCAAAGAAAATATCTGATCAAAATAGTTTTTTGACATTGCATTATCTGATTTAATATCCATAAATTTTGAAACCGCTTCTAATTTTATTATCTTACAACCAGGATATAATGAATCCTCATCAGACCTCAACAACTCATAAAATTCAGATGGTGCCAACTCAGGATTTAAATCAATATCATCATGAGTTTCAGTTTGTTGCACAGATGGACCTGCAACATCATGTACTAAATTTGGAAACCGTGATGGATCCAGAATCAAGTTATTAGGATCTTCTCTGGAACTGCATTCACCGTGTTGATACCAAAAAACATAATCTGGTTGAAAACCAAACTGCAAGAGATGTCCCCCGATGTTATCAACTGTGTCAAACGTTCTCAGAGTACATTTTTTACAAGGACAATTAATTGTGCCTTCTGAAACATATTCTGGTTTTAATGATTCAAATGCTAAGAAATCTTCAACACCCTCAATATATACAAGATTTAAACTAGAACCATTTGGATTTCTACGCTGATTTATCCAAGGACGATCATCTAATAATGAATTATGTCGACTTCCTTATTCCATATTTTTCTACATAAAATATAAAATCATCTCTATTTTTGAATAATTTGAAATTATAAAAACACTATCTGAAAAAAGAAGATAAATAATTACAACTACTTCTTAATAATTACCATTAATTAAGGGTGACACAATTTCCAGTGGATTGACGGCTACTCTTTTGTCCAATGGCTCATTTACTTGCATCTTTCTCACACTGAAATTAGAATAAAGAATCCGACTGGAGGTACACATATTCATTCTCGTATGCACAAGAATGAATATGTGTACCTTCGACCAGATTCTTCATTTTGATTTCAGTGTGAGAAAGATGAAAGTAAGTGATCCATCGGACAAAAGAGCCCCCTTTTCGTCGATGAATCGTCTTCTTCTAACTATCACTGCCTGAAAACATTATAAAAAATATGATCCTACGAATGCATATCCAATATCATGCATACAATATTGAATATGTCTATGTAGAAGCTCATTTTTCATAATGTTTTGAGTCGGTGAGAGTTGAAAGGAGAAAAGCCATCGAGCAAAAGGAGTGTCGTCAATCCACTGGAAATTGTGCCAAGTTCTTAAAATTTATTAAAATTTATTAAAATTTCTTTCTAACTAATCCTAACTATTCCTAACTAATAATTACTAATTATTACTAATTATTTCTATTTATTCCTATTTATTCTTATATATTCCTATTTATTCCTATATATTGCTAATTATTGCAATTTATTGCTAATTATTACAATTTATTGCTAATTATTACTAATTATTACTATTTATTACTAATTATTACAATTTATTACTAATTATTACAATTTTTTACTAATTATTACTAATTATTACAATTTATTACTAATTTAGCAATACTTAGCAAAATGAAAACTGTTTGAATAACGAAAGAAAATTTAGTAATCATCGTTGTGGAGATGATTACAAATTTTCCCTTCATTATCCAATTAGATTTTTTTAATAATTATTACTAATAAAAAAATTATATTATCAATATTTATGAAAAACAATATTAATATTATTAAAATAATAATATATTTATAAAATATTAAAATTATCAATATTCGCAACAGGCTTTGCTCTATTCTTAACATGCTCAAATCTAAAAGGGTCATCAATTGTCAGGTCATGCGCAATAAAAAGTTTGTGTCAGCCATGTCCAATGTAAACTCTATAATTATCCTTGCATGGTTGATCACCTCACAAGTAGTGTTGCAATAGGACGACCAAAGTAATGTGAAAGAAATGACTTGGGTTGTCCTATTGCAATGCTACTTGCAAGGTGATCAACCAAGAAAGGACAATTATAGAGTTTATATTGGACATGACTAACATAAACTTTTTATTGCACATGACCTGACAGTTGGCGACCCTTTGAGATTTGAACATGTTAATAATAGAGCAAATCATGTTATGAATATTGATAATTTTGATATTTTATAATTTTTTTATTATTTTAATTATATTAATATTGTTTTTTCATAAATTTTGATAATATAATTTTTTTATTAGTAATAATTACTGCTAATTATTGGTAATTATTACTAATTATTGGTAATTACTACTAATTATTGGTAATTATTACTAATTATTGGTAATTACTACTAATTATTGGTAATTACTACTAATTATTGGTAATTACTACTAATTATTGGTAATTACTAATAATTATTGGTAATTATTCCTAATTATTGGCAATTATTCCAAATTATTGGTAATTATTCATAATTATTGGTAATTATCCCTAATTATTGGCAATTATTCCTAATTATTGGTAATTATTTCTAATTATTGGTAATTATTGGTAATTATTGGTAATTATTGGTAATTATTGATAATTATTGGTAATTATTGGTAATTATTGGAAATTATTGGTAATTATTGGTAATTATTGGTAATTATTGGTAATTATATCTAATTATTGGTAATTATATCTAATTATTGGTAATTATATCTAATTATTGCTAATTATATCTAATTATTGCTAATTATATCTAATTATTGCTAATTATATCTAATTATTGCTAATTATTGCTAATTATTGCTAATTATTGCCAATTATTGCTAATTTTTCCTAATTATTGCTAATTTTTCCTAATTATTGCTAATTTTTCCTAATTATTGCTATTTTTTCCTAATTATTGCTAATTTTTCCTAATTATTGCTAATTTTTCCTAATTATTGTTAATGTTTCCTAATTATTACTAATTATTGGTAATTATATCTAATTATTACTAATTATTGGTAATTATATCTAATTATTGGTAATTATATCTAATTATTGGTAATTATATCTAATTATTGGTAATTATTGGTAATTATGGGTAATTATATCTAATTATTGGTAATTATTGGTAATTATTGGTAATTATTACTGATTATATCTAATTATTGGTAATTATATATAATTACTACTAATTATATCTAATTATTAGTAATTATATCTAATTATTAGTAATTATATCTAATTATTAGTAATTATATATAATTATTACTAATTATATCTAATTATTACTAATTATATCTAATTATTACTAATTATATCTAATTATTACTAATTATATCTAATTATTACTAATTATATCTAATTATTACTAATTATATCTAATTAAATTATATCTAATTATTACTAATTATATCCAATTATTACTAATTATATCTAATTGTTACTAATTATATCTAATTATTACTAATTATTACTAATTATTACTAATTATTACTAATTATTACTAATTGTTACTAATTGTATCTAATTATTACTAATTATAACTATATTATGCTAATTATCTATAATAATATCTAATTACTACAAATTAACAATAATTATTTATAATTATCACTAACAATATCAATTTCTTACTAAAAATAAATATAAATAAAAATCAATTAAATTAGAACTAATAAACAAAAATTTAAATTAATATAAAAAATAAAATAAATATAAACAAAAATAAAATATAAATACCTTAAAATTTGATATTCTGAAGGTATTGCCGCCTTCCAATTGCTCCCGTATAAAAAACTTCAACTAAAAGAAATTTTTCCCTTAAAACTAGAGAATGAAGAGAGAGAGAGGAAGATCTGAGTGATTTGAAAAAAAAACGGGTGGAGGTATATATAGGTTAGATTAGTTGCGACAAGATACCCGTCGCAAATGGTGGTATTTACGACGGGCCCCGTCGCAAATGGTGTTATTTGTGATGGGTCCCGTCACAAATACCCTCGCCCGCATTAATTACAGTCGGCGGTTATAAGGGTATTTGCGACGGGCAGCTTGTCCTGTCGCAAATGGTATTTACCACCGTCGGGCTTTTGCGACGGGCCCGTCGCAAATACCCTCGCCCGCATTAATTGCCGTCGGTGGTTAAAAGGGTATTTGTGACGGGGCTCATCGCAAATAGTTCCTGTCGACACTCTTTTTGTGACGGGACGACATCCCGTCGCAAATACTCTTGCGCGGTTTGGCGTGCAAGCCGTGCGGTTCGGCGCACAAGTCGTGCCAAACTATTTGCGACGGGAGACATCTCCCCGTCGCAAATACTATTCGCGCGGTTTGGCGCGCAAGTCGCGCCAAACTATTTGCGACGGGAGACGAAATCCCGTCGCAAATAGTGATTTTTCCCGTAGTGGTTGTTTCTTATAGGACCAAGAAACTAATGAATCACTTAAGAAATAACAAGTTCCAGAAGTACTTTTTCTATCCATTCTACAACCACCAAAGTTAGCATTAGAAAAAAAAATAATTCAAAATTATTTCCAAAAGAATAGAAAATTACTAAATCTACGGTTCCCTTTAAATAATGAAAAATTCATTTAACTGCTTTCAAATGGGATTCCTTTGGTTTAGCTTGATATATTTCACATAAGAATACATAAAACATTAAGTCTGTTCGACTAGTAGTGAATTATATTAAACTTCCTATCATACCTCTAAAAGTTGTTTGATCAACTGGTTTCTCAGATTCATCAAGATCAAGTGTATTTGGGGTACCAATGAGAGTACTAATACTTTTAGTATTGTCATATCCAAAATTTTTAAGAAGATATTTTATATACTTATGTTTAGGTATATAAGTATCTTCTGGTTTTTGAGAAATTTGAAAACCAAGAAAAAATGTTAACTCACCCATCATACTCATCTCAAACTCAAACTTCATAAGATTCGTAAAAAGAATCTATTAAAGATTGCTGAGTTGATCTGAATATAATTTCATCAACATATATTTGAAAAATAATAATATTTTTGTTAATTTATTTTATAAAAAGAGTTAGATCTACAGATCCCTTAACAAAATTGTTTTGTAGAAAAAATCTTGTTAACCTATCATACCAAGCTCTAGGGGATTGTTTAAGTTCATATAAAGATTTGGTAAGTTTATAAACATATTTAGGATGTTTTGTATTTTTAAAACTAGTGGGTTGTTCAACATAAAATTCCTCCTAAACATATTCATTAAGAAAATTTCATTTCACATCCATTTTAAATTTTTTGAAAATAAAGAATGTTGTAAAGGATAGTAGAATATGAATGGCTTCTAGTATAGCTTTTGGTGCATAGGTTTCTTCATAGTCTATTCCTTTTTATTGGTTGTAAAATTTTGCAACAAGTCTTGATTTATTTCTAATGATTATTCCATTTTCATCACACTTGTTTCTGAAGATCCATTTAACTCCAATTATGGAAGTTTCTTTATGTCTTCCAACCAAGGTCCAAACTTTGTTCCTCTCAAATTCATTTATCTCATCTTGCCTAACCTTAATCCAATACTCATCACCTAAATCCTCATCAGGATTTTTAAGTTCAAATTGGGAAAGAGAAGAAAGATGTTCTACTTCATTCCTTAAGGAACTTATAGTCCTAACTGGTTGATTAAAATAAATAATGATACTATCACTAGGATTATTATTAAGAAACATCTGACTTGGGTTTTGTAAAACCTGTTCATCAATATAAGGTATAAAATCTTCATGAGTAAATACTTTAGAATCTATTTCTTGAGTATTTTCCTTATAAGAAGAATTTTTTAATAAAGGTTGTAGATCAGTTTTGGAAAACACATCTGAGTATATTGGTTGGATTTTTAAAATATAAAAGGGTTGGTTTCATCAAATTTAACATGTACTATTTCCTCAACAGTACACTAGTTTTTTTGTTAAAACTATATATTCCTTAGAAGTAGTGTAATAACCTAAAAAATACACATTCATCAGATTTGGGTGCAAATTTATGTAAATGATCTTTCATATTTAGGATGAATACTTTGCATCCAAATACTCTAAAGTAAGAAAATTTTGGTTTTCAGCCTATCTACAACTCATAAAGGGTTTTATTAATAAAAGGTCAAATAAAAACTCAATTTATAGTATAACAAGTAGTAATAACCACTTTATCCCAAAAGTTTTAGCAATTGAGTATTCAATTAACACAGTTCTTATTATTTCTTGAAGAATACTATTTCTTCTTTCAACAAGACCATTTTGCTGAGGGGTTCTAGGAGCTGAAAAGTTATGTGTAGTACCTTTTTTACTACAAAAATTTTCAAAAATAGAATTTACAAATTCTCCACCATGATAACTACAAATAGTTATCAAGGGAAGGTTTTTCTCATTTTTAACTTTGGCCACAAAAGTTTTAAATAACAAAAGACTTTAGATTTATTTTCTAGAAAATAGGCCTATGTGTATCTAGTATAATCATCAATAAGAAAAAATACATAGTATTTTACCCCAAAACTCATAGTTTGTGTATGATCGAATAAATCCATGTGCACTAACTATAAATCATAAAAAGTTGATACTCCACTAATAGATTTAAAACTTGACTTATGTTTCTTACCATATTGATAGGGGTCAAAGAATTTTAAAGAATAAAATCTAATCTCCGATAAATCCTTAACAAGTCTTTTCTTAGTCAACTTACATAAGTTTATAAGGTTATAATATCCTAACCTTCCATGTCATAACCAAGATAGATCTTCCATTGCACTAAGTCAAGTCAAGTCTTGGATCCTAAGGTCTTCTTAGTTTAGTGTGTAAACATTCTCATGCCGATGGGCATAATGAATGAATTAATCCTTGGAATTGTGTACTACACATTTATCATTCCTAAAATTCACAAGGTAACCTTCATCACATAATTTAATTATTCTTATAAGGTTTTTCTTATGACCTTTAACAAATAAAACATTTGAAATTAAATCTTTACCAAGAAGAACTATATTACCTATACCAATAATCTCTCCTTGAGCATTATCTCTGAAGGTAACTTTTCCACCTTTTATCTTGATGATATTTTTGAAAAGTCTTTATTACCGGTAATATAATGGGAACATCCACTATCCATATACCAATTATTCTTATTACTGGTACTTTCTTTGTTATCCTAAAAATAAAAATATTAGGTTTCCAAAACCTAAACCTTCTTGAGTCTGAAAATGTCAATAATTTTTTTTAGAATAAACATTTGTATTAAAAAATAGGCTTTGTATAAACCCAGATATTTAATTTTATTTAAAGAACAATTATTTTTTTCAATGTACTCCACTTTGACACTTGTTACAAAAGGAATCATTTTTAGGAACAAAGAAGTTGTTACTAAAAACTGGTTTTTTTATGAGTATACCCTATTCTAGAATTAGTACCATGAGGACAGATTTGTTTATAAATTTTATTAAAACCTTCCTTACCAAAAGTAAAGTTTGAAAAAAGTTTTCTTAAATAATAAATTTTAGACTTAGTTTGATAACTATTTTTCCCTCTTTAGCACTGGTTTCAGAATTGAGTTTTTCAAAGCCAGTTTGTAAACTATTCTTCTTAGAAATAACCTTTTCTAAATTTTTAGAGATAATATCTTTTTTGAAATTATATTTATTAAGAAAATATCTGATACTTCTTTTCTTAAAACATTTATCCTTGAATTTTCTTTATCAAGTTTTTTACAAACTTTTCAATTTTAATTTTCAAGGAGTTTATAAAAATGACAAACCTCTTTATATGAAGGAAGAGTATTATCCTCTATTGAGGAAAGTTCTTCATATGAAGATTTATAATTTTTCTCATTATTATATTTAGGATAATTTTCACTTAAAGAAATATTTGTTTTTATTTAGGATAATTTTCACTTAAAGAAATATTTGTAAGGTTCTTAGTAGTGCATACCTTAACCAATACATAAATATTTTCATTTGGTACTCTTGTAAGAAGACCAATGTTACTATATCTAGAACTATTATTATCAAAAGAATTATTTGATGAATCTCCTCCACTTGAAATCTAAGATTCATTTTCTTTAAATAATTTCTTTCCTTTTGGATTATAAAACTTTCTCTAATTCCTTTTAGAATTCTTATCCTTCCTGTCTTTCCTTTTTAGCCTTTGAAAATCTGGTATGATATGTCCATATATTTTATAATCATTACAAGTAGCTTTACAATATTTCTTTTTCATTCCTATCCTTGTTACATTTCTTATATATATAATAAAATTATTTCTTAGAAACTATCTTGTTCATCCTCTGAGCAAGATTAGCTAGTTCATTTTTGTAATGCTCAAAATTTTCTGAATCGGATTCAATAAACACTTTCTTATTACATCGGTCAGGGGAGGGGAATAAATAAAGAAAAAACTACCTAATTGTAGATGGGGAGGCTTGAAACCGAGAACTCCCAAACACCACCACAAGACACAACCACTAGGATATGCCTGTGGAGCTCAAATAATAACCAATCTCTTCTTCTTTGAAGATCTGACAACTTTTTCTATAGGTTGTTCTTTAAGAGGTAAAGTGGATGTTATAGAAAAAGAAACACCACCATTATTTTTCTTTTATTTCTCATTATCTCTATTGAGACTACATTTATAATGCATCAAAGTTCCAATAAGATCATCTAGAGTGATATTACTGAACTTTATTATTTCATCAATAGTTGTTCTCTTATATTCCTATTTGTTGGGCATGATATCTATGATTTTATCAACAAGAATATCATCATCTATTCCTTTATCACCAATATTTTTAAGACTATTAATAATTTTATTGAATCTTTAATGCATTTTATCAACTGATTTACCTTGTAATAATTCAAAAGCTTGATTATCCTCTCTAAGCATTGCTCTCTTGGTTTCAACAAACATTGATGTTCCAAAATTTGTAACCTCTAACTTCTTCCAAATCTTATTCTCTGCTTCAAAAGAAAAAATATGGCTATATATTTTTCTTGTCATGGAACATAATAAAGTGTTACTTACCTTGTAATTCAACTGATATTTCTTCCTTTTTTTGATTGGTAAAATATCTTAATTCTTTATCATGAATTTTGTAATCACCAGTAAGAATTAAAAAATTATCTACTCCTGTGTTGATCATAAAAGTCTCCATTATATCTCTCCAATATTCATAATCAACACCATAAAAAATTAGTGGTCTGTTGGGATTGATATTATCTATGGATCTGACATTAAGTCCTGCTATCTTTTAAAAACAGATAAAAAAAAACTTTTTCCACAATACATTAGTATAACAAGTATTTATAAACAAAAATTTTATTATAAAATTTGAACAACCATATAGTAGTAAATAAGATAAAAAGTTTAGAAAGTATTGAGCAGTAGAATCCTATGCTGATACCAATTTTTGTATCATAATGTATATGAATATGGATAATATAAAAGAGGGTGGGGGTGAATTATAGGTTTAAAAAATTTAATTTTTAACCTTAAAAGAAACTTAGTTTAACAAGGTTAAACAAATAATATTCACAAAACATCTTAAGTATTTAAAAGATGATCGGAGTTGGCCCTTGGGTCTGATAATAAAAATATCGTAATCAAGTAGATTCTGATATGCAAGACACAGGTCGTAATAAGAAATGTAAAATTGTAATCACAGTAGTTACGACAATAAAAGTATATAAAAAAATATAGTAATTCTATATTAAAGTGTATAGAATCGTAATCAGAGTAATATTTTATTCACAGAGTAATATAAAGTAAAAAAATTGTATCATAATCAAATATATTATGATAAAAAAATAAAAATAGAAAGATGAATATAAAAGTATCACTTTTTATTACATGTAGTGGAAATAAAATAATTATATGAAAAAAAGTAATACAAATGAATATAATTCTTTTAACCCAAAGAGTAGGGTATCCAATAACCTAGGATAAAGGTTCCCCTGTTTTATACTTATAAGAAAGTCTGTCTTTCCCTTAATAGAGAAATACCTCGATACGATTATCAACTTATCTATATGCCTATCCTCAGCAGCCCTCGATCCGATGGATCATATTCTATCTTTTTATCCCTATAAGCCCTTGATCAAGCATATCAGATTCTTTCTTACTATCCCTGCAAACCCTCAATCAAGAAAATTGTATTCTCCATCTTTCTAGCCTCGGAAGCCCTTGAACGTATTCACACAATTGGACATGATGATTATAAAATAGAAGACGATTACAATATCTTAGAACAATATGTTCACACTTGCAATCTTAAGATTTATTGCAAAAGATAAATTTTCAAATGAAATCGATCAGCCCCAAACTCTTCAAATGACTGGGTATTTATAGGAAAATCTCCAACAATCATATTTTCTTCCCAACAGTCATATTTATTTGAGTTTTTTGCAACGACTTGGGCAATTGGCACTCCAATGACTATATCTTAACAGAAAGTCTGACGTCATTTTGTTTTACTCCATTACAATATAAAAGGAATTTCATTACAATAGAAATCAGTTTTCTGTATTCAAAATTTAAATTTAGTTGGTTCGATGGACTTCCTTAGAGATGTCATTAAGATAATTTTTATGAGTGTGAATCTGATGTTTATAGATTCTGATATGAGTTCGATTAAAAAGTCTATCAGTGAGAAGACAAGACAAAAAGTCTTTAATCTGTTCTGATTAGGTGAATCTAATTTTTATTAGATATATACTCATTATGTTTATTGTAATGAAAAATTCAATTTAAACTCTCAAATACTTTAGAACTAATTTCTAGGTATGATAAATATTTATGTTTTCTGAAAAAACATTCTAAAGAAAACTTTGGACATAAAAGAGTTAGTAATCAAATATTTAATAAAGAGTTTGTGATTTCAAAACAAAAGGAATAGACAAGTCATAAAGTAAATTTTGACTCAACAAAAAGGTGGCATCTTTAATCAGTGCTAAAAAAGCACTACTAAAATACCCTTTTATTTCTAATAAAAGAAAGATCTTAAAAAGGAATATTTTATCAGCACTAAAAAACATCGATAAAGGGGTTATTTATTAGCACTTTTTTTAGATTTGATATGAGTTTCTTTATCAGTGCTAAAATAAAAGCGCTGATAAAATTCAAAAAAGTAATTTTTTAAAAAGAAAAAAATATGTGAATTAAAAAAAAATCATAGGTGGAGACCACCCTTTTTTATCACAGCTCGAAGCCCCCTTTAATAGAGCTAGATGCTCTCTTCACCCACCTACATGCTCTTGCTTTCACTGTCAAACCTCAACCTCACGCGCTTGCACCTTTACCACTCCTCCATCTTGATTTTTTCTCCATTTTAAGATATATATAGTTATATTTTTTATCCATATATTTATTCATATATTAATATATATTTATATGATTATTTTTAAATACATTTATAAAACTTGTTTTGCGTGTGTGTTTTTATAAATAAATTCATACATATATACAACATACACATATATATATATATATATTATATAAATTTGTATCTATAAATATAATAATACATATTTATATTTATTTATATATATATTATATATTAATATATATATACATATATGATAATATATAGATAATATATATCAGTTTGTTAATACAGACACACACAAATACACACACACACACACACACTATATAGGTATATAAATATTCATATATTTTTATTTTAAATAAAATGGATATTATTTTTTTATTTATATATGCTTTTTATATTTATAAAGATATTTTATATATAAATATGTTTACATATTTATTTATAAAATTAAATTTTTATGTGTGAATATATACAAAAAATATATATATTTTTATATATTTGATTATAAATAACATTAAAATATGAAAAATTATAAAATTTGAACGTCATAATATCCATATAAGGGTAATACTTAAAAATAAATTGAGTCTCCATTAAAAAAAGATAATAAGACTCTATTAAACAAGGATGAAATTCCATGAAATGTTAAAAAATGGGGTACCCCGACAAAAAAATCAATTTTGGAGGCCTTTTGAGACTTTTTAACCCCAAAATAAAATTATCAGAGTTCCTCTAAGGCACCATGATTCATATATTTTAAAGATCTTTGATTTGATATGTGGTAGAGCTCAAACGGAAGACCAGATCAAAAGTTATGAGCGTTTGAAGTTCGAGTAACATTTTTAACTTATTTCAGATCGTTTATTATTTTTTTTGATTTTTTCTATCTTTAAATTGTTATTAAATGGCTATTAATCGATAATAATTAGTAAATTATTGATTAATATTATATTTTTAATTATTTTATAATCTATTTTTTTCACTAAATATCTTATATATTAAGTGTAAATGCATATTTAGCCTTATATGAATCATATTTTATAAAATATATTATATTTATATCAATATAAATATATTTAGATATTAATATATGATTTTTAATGATAAAATATTTTTTATGAAATATATCGTTTATCAGTGCTAAAAACAATTGTTTTAGCACTAATAAAAGACATACTTTTATCAGTGCTAAGAAAAGTGATGACGAAAGTAACATTTATTAGCACTTGAAAAAGGAACTAATAAACGGGGTACTTTTATCATTGCTAAAAAAGTGTTGATAAAGGGGTACTTTTATTAGTGCTTAAAAAAATACTAGTAAAGGGTGTACTTTTATCAATGATAAAAAAGCACTGATAAAGGGGTACTTTTATTGGTGCTGATAAAAGTTCCCCCTTTATACACCCTTTTTTAGCACTAATAAAGGGTAACACTGGATAAAACTGATTATGTGGTAGGGAATTTTTAGTGGTGGTTTTGTTTAAACCACCACTAATATTTAAAAAATAACTAATATATGAACCTTCCCCACCTGATGCCTTAGCCCCTCCCCCCCTGATCCCTCAGCCCGATGGTTACCACCCCTCGCCCCCGCCTCTCCCTGGCACCGTCGACCGCCCCTCCCCCTCGACCGTGCCTCTCCCCAATGCTGGTGACCACCCCTCCCCCTCAGCCCCACCTCCCCCCGACGATGATCCCCCTTCTATTCAATATCTCTCCCCTCCCCTCGATCCCCCTTCTCCCCCACAGCTCACCCCTCATCCCTAACAGCGACTGCCCCTCGTACAACCCTCACCTCTGATCCTTGTGACCCTAACACCACCTACTGCCTGACGATGACCCCACAACAACCCCCCACTCCTTGACATTGATCCCAAACGACAGCCCCTCTTCCCCTTTTCCCAGTGAGTGTGATCCCTAATCATAAGGTGCAATTTTTTAATATTGTATGATTGGTTTGGCTATATCATTATGTAGCATATCATATTGTATAATCAAATGATAAATGCTATCACTTAGGAGTCCTATACACATAACTATCATTAATGATTGTTACAAATGAGGATCATGATTCATTTACATGATGAATTCTTGTTTGTACATGGGGTTACAAATAGTTTTTAACTACACGATTCATGTATCACTCATGACCGCTTGGTGAGTAAGCCTTAGTGAGTTTAGGATAATTGTTGATCTGAGGATAGACAACCAATTGGTTTTATTGATTATTCACTAAATTTTTAGCATGCTTCTTCCACACCGGCATGAGAGTTTCTAAGTAATAATGTACTAAGTATACTTGTATGTTCACCAAGATTTTATATACTATATTTATATAATTATAGGATAGAGGTGGTGATCAAGATAGATGGATTTAAGAGATGTTTAATATTGATTATACTTGCTTAATTAACCATTTATTTATTTATATCTTAATGTATAGGGAGAATAGTGATAATCAAATTCCTATGGATAAAAGTTGGATTAATTTACCTTTAAACACACCTTGGTATGCCAAGGGTTTGTAATAATATTTATATTATGCAATTGAAATCTGATCATTGTATGGTAGAATAAAATGTCTGTGTCCTGATTAAAAATTACAAGCACTGGTTGAATAGAAATGAAGTATATGAGCTTTTGATATTGAAATAGTTTCCTACTTGATATGTATGTTGAATTTTACATGGTGAATCAAATGTTATGGAAAGTCAAAATAATGAAAATCCTGTCAATGAAATACAAAGTGACCCTCCATAGGATAATTCAATGCAGAATTTGATAAATGATGCATTTAGATTTACAGGATATAATTTCCAGGATTTTAATAGATCAACAGAACCTCCAGTTGATCCTAAGAAGGTTAATCTTACTCAGAACTTCAGTAAAAAAAATTATCTTTATGAATTAGTTTAAGATGGACAAAAAGAACTATATGAAGGTTGTGCCAAGAATTTAAACTTGTCTTTTCTACATAAGTTGTATCATATCAAGTGTCTCTATAGAATTACTAAAAAATAAATTTCCATGATTTTAGAGTTTCTTCATGATGCATTTAGTGAAGCTAAGATCCCTACAATAGTCTATGAGATAAATAAAGTCATCAACAAACTTGGACTTGATTATACAAAGATATGTTCACGCCTTAATGATTACATGATTTACTGGGGAGAAGAATACAATAAAGAATAATACATTAGATGTCATACAAGAATATGGATGTCAATAAACAATAATGTGATTATAAATTAATTCAACCCCAAGAAGAAACATAAGAAGAAAACTCCTGCAAAGGTATTGTGTTACTTTCCTTTGAAACCGTGCTCGCAAAGATTATTCATGTCATCTAAGATCACATACTACATGAAGTGCCATACTCAGGAAAGTAACAATGGATTAATGCGACATATAAAAGATTCAACATCATGGAAAATGTTTGATTCATTATATCTATATTTTTCTTTGGATCCTAGGAATGTACGTTTAGGGTTGGATTCTGACGATTTTGACTATTTTGTTACTTTAAGTACTGATTATAGTATTTTTACTGTTGTTTTGATCCCCTAAAATCTACCTCCATGGATATGTATTAATAATAATTATTTCATTATTTAGATGATTATTCCTGAAAAGAAAATTCTTGGAAATTACATTGATGTATACCTTCAACCTCTAATCAAATAATTGCGATCATTATGGGATGATGGTATGGAAATATATGATGCTTCAATGAGAAAACTATTCAAAATTCATGATGCTTTAATTCGGATAATTAGCGACTTTCCTAGATTAGTAAATTTATTTGATTGAAACACTCATATTGATTTGGATTGTCCAATTTTTAATTTTTATTTTGAACCTCAGTGATTACCTCATAGTATAAAATAGCATTTTGTGTGTCATCATTGATTTATTGATGCTTCTAAAAAAATTAGGTTTAACAAGAAACAATTCAATGGAGATATTTAATTAATAAATCCACCGAAGGTGTTACTTGGTTTAGAAATCTTGGGACAATTAATGAATTCCATTGAAGAATTTGGAAAATGTAATCAGTTTAAAGAAGGAAAAAATAGTATGAGGTATAGTATCTGAAGCAGTTGGAACAAGACAATAGAAGAAAAAATAGTATATTTTTTAAACTTTATTATTGGGAGTTTAATTTGATACGTCATAATTTTGATGTAATGCATATTGAGAATAACATCAGTGACAATGTAATTTTTACATTGCTTAATGAGAAGGGTAAATCGAAGGATCTCCTTAATTCTCGTAAGAATTTGGATTCAATGAATATAAATCATGGTTTATGGAAAAATAAGAATTTCAAGTATCCTTCAGCTATTTTTACAATTTAAAATCATGAGAAAGAAGTATTCTTTCAAACTTTAAAGAATATTAAAGTGCCATATGGATATTCAAGTAATATATCAAGGTGCATTGACTTAAAACATCAAAAGTTACATGGATTGAAAATTCATGAATCACATATTCTGATAGATAAGTTTTTGTCACTGGAATTGCGTAATATGTTACCTGAAAAATTAACTATAGTTCTAGTTGAGTTTTGTACCTTTTTTTAGAGAGCTTTGAGGAAAAAGTCTAAATCCAAATGAGCTTGTTAAACTTCAAGAAATATTTTTTTGACACTTCTTCATTTGGAGATGTTACTTCCCCCTTCATTATTCACTATGAGGAATCATTTGGATGTTCATTTATTTGAAGAATCTAAACTTTTTCAATTGATAGACTATTTATAGATGCATCCAATTGAGAGGTATGCTGGTATTTTTTTTATTTTCATTGGTGAATTCAATTTTATCAAATCATTACATATTTTTTTAATATGTTTCTTATTTTTTTAATCAGATACTTAGGTCATTTGAAATCATATGTGAGGAATAAAGCTCAACCATAAGGCTCTACTACTGAAGGTTATATAGCCTAAGAGTGCTTGACCTTATATTCTAAGTATATGGATGGGATTGAGACTATATTCAATCATGTTGGAAATTTTGACGACAGCTCCACTAATTCTCATTTTGAAAATCAATCATCGGTATTTACAACTATTGGATGAATAATTGGAAAGGGTTTGAATTTTACACTAACTAAATTGGAATTAATACAAGGACATAGATATGTGCTACTCAATATTTTTATTATAGATCCATTTATTTAATAATTACGATTGAAAACAAAGACAATACCAAGGGTTTGAGCTTGAAATGAGTTGGAATTAAAAAAATATATTAATAAGAATATTGTTGAATGGTTTTCCTATTGTATAATTATATACTCATATTCATATTATTAACATGTATTTATTTTGTCTATGTAAAAGTAAAGCCATATATCTTCTTGTCTAGATAATTAATTTTGAGAATCAAGTTGAAATATCAAATTATTTTAAGTTTTTGGCTCGAGGTCCTCTAAGGTTGGATAAAATATTCGATTCCTACAATATTCATGGATTCAGGTTTCATATAATTTATCATGAATAATACTTGAAAAATCAAAATAGTGGCTTATTTACACTTACAGAGGTGGGATTCTATAGAAATATGTATGATATAATTGAATAAAACTATCATGGTCAGTTTTCTGTTATCTTATTCAAATGCATGTGGGTAAGAATTGAGAGGGTTATAATGAAATATTTGTTACATTTTACTTCTATAAACTTCTATAACTTGATTCATATCGATGAGTGTGTAGATCATGATCCATTTATCTTGGATTCACAAGATAATATGGTTTATTATGTGGATGATGAAATACATGAAGGTTGGAGTGTTATTGTACACTTAAAGAAGAGAGACTTATATGATATGGGTAATGAAGATCAATTGTTACTTTATGATAGCAAACCTCATTATCCATAAAACATTGAATGGTTTTTTCCTAAAAATATCAAAATGATAGAACTTGTAATAGAGGATGAAAATGAAGCACTTATCACAATGGAGGTTGATAAAAATGAAGACAATGAAGACGAACATAATTGAATGTATAAATTGGTAATGAAAACATATTACAATTTCTCATTGATAAGTGTTTTGTACATATATAAATTGTTCTATTTTTTCATTTCTTTGTAAAAATATTTTTGTTTTGAATTTTTTATACATTTAATATATCTTAACCATTATAATTAAATGAATTATGAGAAAAAAAATTCAAGATCCTAGTCAATAAACATCTTAGAGCACACCACCACTACCATTAGCTTCAATGGATTAGAGTGATTATGTTGTACCTAAGACTACTAGTGGGCTAGCTATTTCCCTAGATATTGCTGGTAGCCCACCGCTCGATTCACCTCCGATGATGGAGCATTCGTTCACCCCTCTATCTATGGGATATTGGTGAGTTATCGTTACTAGTATGCATGTAATTGTACAAAAAACTATATATTTTATTAATTGTTTAATGCATTTCTCAGACAGGTAAAGATAACAATAGAAGGGATACAAATATGAACATGGAAGATGTATGGGACCAAAATGAATTCAATATTATCATTCAATTTTATTATTTGAGGGTTCCTACTAGTGACACTTCCAGAATCTATGGGAAAATTCTTGGGTAGCTTGCTTGTGAGACAGTGAGCTTTCCCATTAATTATAAATATTATAGGTATATTCCCACATCTTGGAAAAATGAGGTATTATATAATCAAGTAAAGGTAATATTAATTTAATATTCATTGATAACTAATTTAAAATACATGAATAAAATTTTATAATATACTTATAAAGTGTTATGTTTTTTATTTCTAGATGTTTTTTTTCAATTTTATGTCCCTAACTATATTTCATACCCATGGACTTTAAAAAATTTAGGTAAAAAATGGATAGATTTTAAATGAATATTATGGAATGAGTTTAATGACACATCACTGAGCACATTATAGATGTATGAGAAAGTTCCTGAAGGAATTTATCATGAGCAATGAAAGTTGTTTTTCAATATTAACATAGATGAATTGCATGAGGAAATTGCATATTTTATAGTATCATAATAACATAAACAAAATAAAATTATAATTTTTATTAATGTTTCTATTTTTTAATAATTATATAAAAAATTACTATGAATCATGAGAAACAATTCATTCCTCATATTGCTGGGTCTTAGAGTTTTTTGAGAAAAAGAAAAAAATTGGTTTGTATTTTATCCATTATTATTTATATTATTTTATTATAAGTTAACCATGTTGTCATGACAGATCAAATTCATTATGATTTTAATGTTGATTTATAGTATATGGAAGACCCTAGGTCTTCTCTCAAGGATAATTTATAGGATTAGAGTATGCATTTTTAATAAAAAGTACTAAAAAGGGGGTGATTTTGAAAATAGTTTAAAGAAAATAACTTAACTTAAAGAGTTTAATAGTTAATAGATTAAGGTGTTGTTTTAAGAATTATGAGATAAAGGGTCATTGTTATTTCACTACACACATTTCAAGTTCATTGTTCTTATAGATTCATTTAGTTTTGGAGTAATTCTTTGGTTGAAATTAATTGGAATCCCGATTAATTCCCAAGCCTTTATTTCATTGTTTGAAGAAATTGTATTGTCAAGGACCAAAACATATGCATGGAATAAGAGATTAAAAATCGGATTTAAATATCAAGAAAGTGGTTAAGAAAAAGATTCTTGTGTTTTCCAATCAGAACAACACAAGTCATGAACTCAAAACCTCACACCAATTGGTTAGAAATTAAGAGAAAATCAATCACATACATCAGAACAATAATTAAAATAAGAAATAATTTAAGATAAATGGAAAGAAATGTTTTAAAAATCAAATTACTACAAACTATAGCTAATATATGCATCGGAACTCCCTTGACATGTGTGTAGCTCCCTCACAACGAACACCCACCGTTTCGCTCGACATCAGGAGGAGGAGGAAGCTCGAGTGCATCTCCTTCTTCATTCCATCTCTCCCTATGAGGATAGGGAGATCTAGTACCTAAAAGGGGATTAAATTAATAATTTTGAACTTAAATTTGTCATAACATCACTCTCTTGGTCGAAATTTCAAATAAGGAGCTCAAGCTTCCATTTTATAGGCAAAGTGGAAGGTGGTTTTGGGCACACAGATTGTGTAAAACCACTTGGTCCCTGATTTTCGACCACTAGAAAGTAAAATATAGCTTTGAAAAAAACTAGAAACATGTTTCTAAACCTATTTATTATATCCAATGAAAATTTTGTACCATTTTGACAACTAGATCCTGCAATATGGATAGATCACAACACACCACTTTTAACTTCGTGCAGATTTGGTGTGCTGGACAGATCAGATCGATTGGGCCACCAGATGGCCGAACGAGGCTTGGGTTCTTTTATATGAAATTTATAACAATGAATTTTGGACCATTAAAAAAAAATTCATCCCATTTTTATGCATAGTTAAGTAGAAGAATTCGGTTTAGTAAACTGGTATTCTTAGATCATGTGTAGCTTGGCCCACTTTTCTTGGACTTCATCATGGGCCCTCCAAGTCACCTCCACCTTCAATGAAATTATCAAAACAAGTAACATTTACCTTTTTAACAGTGATAAAAACAAAACAATGGAATAAAAAATTAAGTACAATTTGTTATTATTTTTATAATTTTCAATAAAAAATTAGTTTAACACAGTGGTGTAAAGGTGAAAATGAAACAGTGAATCACAGTGCGATCACAAGTCAAGTTTTTTTCTATTTTTTCTATTTTTTTTATAAAGGATAATGAATTAGGTAACTCTATTGATAAAATATAGATATGTTTTAAAGTGAATAGGAAACCCAATGTCAGTTTTGTAAATGACCCTACCAAAGACATTAGACTAAGTACTTTTTATTACTATTTCATGTTATTTCATTACTATAAAAACATAATAATGAAAAATAAATTATAACAAAAAAAATTATACCCAATTAAATGGGACCAGATACATGGATCAAATGATACCAATTTTGAGTCTTTTTAAATATCTAGACAACCCTAATTAATTGGGTTTAAGGCTTGTTTGTTGTTATAATTTCTTTTTCAATATTACGTTTCTATAGTAATGAAATAAAAATAAATAGTAATGAAAAATTTATTAATTATATAATATTATAGAATTAATATATTTTAAAAAATTATTTTTAATATTTTTGTATTAATAGGTTAAAATTCAAGAAGTCTAGGATGTAAAATCTTCACAACCATCATTGATTTACCAGAACGTTGCAGTTACAATCATTTTAGGGAAGGAGCATCCTAGACGTGTACAGGGGATGGGTTTTGGGCCTACTCCATCAAATGTATTTGGTAGGGAATCATAATAAATTACTTATACACCCATTTGGGGTTTGAGTAGTGTCTTTGATCAGGAATCACAAATAGAAAATGCAAGTTTGAAAGAAAAATTGAAAGAATAAGACTCTTATAGGGAAACACAGGATCAGTTGCAGTTAGCAATGAAAAATGATTTAGTTTCTGTATTTTAGTGGATAACCGACATGATACCTAAAGAAATTCTCAACTTTATAGTTCATTCTACTAAGTTAAATTCTAAATTCCATAGATCATTCCCATATTTTCAAAAAACACATACAATATTCATAAATAAAACTAAAATGACACTTTTATATTCAAAACACACACTTTGAGTCATATTGACTACATATTGCACCATATTGATGTGTGGTTTATTTCTAAATATCAAAAAGGAATTATAGATCATTATCCTTAAGTTTGAAAACTATCCGAGCTTGTTTACTCAGTTTTGAATCGATAAACAGTTTTTAAAGTCACCAAAGCCTTTAAAAACATGTGTCAGGGGGTCAAAATAGTCAAAATACATCATATTATCATGAAATCAGAAGAAATTAACCATAGATTGTTTTTTGAAATATTGGAACTGATGAAACATCATTCTGAGTTACGGTTTTTATATGATGGTCGTAAACACATTTTTAGTGTTTTAAAATACTAAAATGTTCATGTAACGATCAAAACCATTGAAAATGACCTCATATTGATGAGAAATCATGGTAAAACCACAGTTGAGTTATTTTTGATGTGAAAATATATGCAAAACATCAATATGACATGCGGTGTGGTCGGAAGGACCCAATAAACAGTTTTTAAAGGCACCAAAGCCTTTAAAAACCCATGTTGGGGTGGTGAAAACCAATAAAATGATGTCAGATTATAATGAAATCAGATTAAAATTAACATAGATTTATTTTTGAAATTTAGGTACCAATAACCTCATTCTGACTTATAGTTTGTTTGGGATGATTGTAAATGTGTTTTTAGTGTTTTAAAACACTAAAATGTGCATGTAATAGTCGAAACCATAGAAAATAATCTCATATTGACATTAAATCATGGGAAAACCACCATTGAGTTATTTTTGAGATTTAATCTCAAACAACACATCAATCTGACATGCAGTGTTGTCGAAGTGACTTGGTAAACAATTTTTAAAGGTACCAAAACCTTTAAAAACACATTTTGGGGGGGTCAAAATTGGGAAAATGATATTGAATTACCATGAAATCATAGGAAAATTATCATATATTTATTTTTTAAATATAGAAACTGACATAACATCATTCTAAGTTATTGTTTGTTTGGGATTCTCGTAAACACATTTTTAGTGTTTTAAAACACTAAAATGTGTGTGTGATAGTAAAAAACATATAAAATATTGAAATTAAATCATGGGGAAACCATTGTTGAGTTATTTTTGATATGTACGTCTAGACAACACATCAATACGACGTGCGGTGTTGTTAGAATGACTTGGTAAATGGTTTTTAAAGGTATGGAAACCTTTAAAAACGCATGTTGGGGGATCAAAACCAGGCAAATGATGTCAGATTTACATGAAGTTAGAGAAAAATGATAATAGATTGACTTTTGAAATGTAGGAACTTACAACACATCATTCTAAGTTATGGTTTTCCTGGGATTCTTGTAAACACATTTTTAGTGTTTTAATACACTAAAATGTGCATGTAATGGTTAAAACCATATAAAATGACCTCAAGTTGATGTGAAATCATGGGACAACCACCATTGATTTATTTTTGATGTGTATGCATATAAGACACATCAATATGATGTGTAATGTTGTCAAAATGACTTGGTAAATAGTTTTTAAAAGTACCAAATCCATTAAAAATGTTTGCTATATTGTCAAAACTAGGAAAACAACATCATATTTCTATGAAATAAGAGTACAATGACCTTAGATTGATTTTTGAAATGTAGAAACTAGCGACATGTCATTATGAGGTGCAGTTTGTCTGAGATGATCGTAAATGTGTTTTTAGTGTTTTAAAACATTAAAATGTGCGTGAAATGGTCAAAAAATATAAAACGACCTCATATTGATGTGAAATCATAGGAAAACCACATTTGAGTAATTTTTGACATGTACGAGTAGACAACACATCAATTTTATATACGGTGTTGTCGGAATGACTCGGTAAATAGTTTTTAATGGCACCAAAGCCTTTAAAAACATGTGTAAGGGGTTAAAAACTATGAATAAAATATAGTATTGTTATGAAATAAGAGTTAAGATACCTTAGTTTTTTTTGAAATGTAGGAACTTATAACATGTCATTCCAAGTTACTGTTTTCCTAGGATGATTGTAAACGCGTTTTTAGTGTTTTAAAACACTAAAATATGCATGTAATGATAAAAAACACAGATAACAACCTACTATTTATGTGAAATCATGGGAAAACCACCTTTGAGTTATTTTTTATGCATACGCATAGACAACACGTCAATCTGACATGTGGTGTTTTCAGAATGACTTGGTTAACTATTTTTAAAGGTACCAAAGCCTTCAAAAATGTGTGTTGTGGGTTAAAACCAGGAATCGACAAAACATCATTCTGAGTTATGGTTTTCAAATGATGCCCATAAATGTATTTTTAGTGTTTTAAAATACTAAAACGTGTGTGTAATGGTAAAAAACATAGAAAAAACCTCATATTGATGTGAAATCATGGGAAAACCACTTTTGAATTATTTTTAACGTTAAAGCATAGACAACAGGTCAATACGACTTGTAGTGTTGTTAGAATGACTTGGTAAACAGTTTAAAAAGGCACCAAATCCTTTGAAAATCTATATCGGGGGGTCAAAACTAGGAAAACAATGTTCTATTTCCATAAAATCAAAGGGAAACAACTGTAGATTATTTTTTGAAATATAGGAAATAATGACACATCATTTTGAGTTATGGTTTGCATGAGATGCCCGTAAATGCATTTTTAGTGTTTTAAAACACTAAACATGTGTGTAATGTTAAAAAACATAGAAAACAACCTATGATTGACATGAAATAATGAGAAAACCACCTTTGAGTTATTTTTGACATGTACGCGTAGAAAACATGTCAATTTGACATGCAGTATTGTCAAAATGACTCTATAAACAGTTTTTAAAGGTACCAAAGCCTTTAAAAACATGTGTTATGGGGGTCAAAACTAGGAAAAAGATGTCATATTTCCATGAAATCATAGTAAAATTACCATATATTTAGTTTTGAAATGTAGAAAATTATGAAACATCATTCTGAGTTACGATTTTCCTGGTATGACTGTAAATGCATTTTTAGTGTTTTAAAACACTAAAACGTGTGTGTAATGGTAAAAAGGAATAGAAAATGACCATATATTTATGTTAAATCATAGAAAACTACCATTGAGTTATTTTTATGTGTTTTCATAGACAACGTGTTAATCCGACTTGCAGTATTGTCAGAATGACTCGGTAAACATCTTTTAAAGGTAACAAAACCATTAAAAATGGGTGTCAAGGGTTCAAAACTAGGAAAACGAAATTACATTTCCATGAAATTAGAGTAAAATTACCATAAATTTATTTTTGAAATTTAGGAACTAAAGACACAAAATTCCAAGTTACGGTTTTCCTGGAATGCCCATAAACATGTTTTTAGTGTTTTAAAACACTAAAACATGCATGTAACAGTCAAAACAATAGAAAACAACATCAAGTTGATGTGAAATCATGTGAAAACCACTGTTAAGTTATTTTTGTAATATAGTAAATTATTTAATATCAAAGTCTTTAATTTTTTTTATTAAGTAACTTTAAAGCACACTGCACGTCGATTTAAAAATTAATGAAAATGTTATATACTTATCACTTTTCAGTTTCAAGTGTTGAATCATGTCTTAAATAGGTAATTTTATGTTTCCAAAGTGTTTTTAATGATAAATTATTTGTTTTATGTTAAAATTTATTCTATTTGATTAAAAAAATAACAAATTTTATGTATAAAATTCTAAATATATTTTGTGTCTTTTCTCTTTCACATTTCTTTTCTTAAATATTCTTATATTTATTGTAGGTGATAGATGTAAGAAGTAGATAGGAGTTTGACCATTTTGATCCAAAACATTCTTCATAAGGTATTCATGATGGTTCTTAGTTTTTATGGTATGTTTAAATTTTACCAATTGTTCCACTATAATTCTGATTTATTATGTTTAGTTTTAATTTATGTATTTTTTTTTGTTCTAGTTGATGCAATGATTTGGTCGATTCTAGTTGATGAGATGATGTGGAGGTAGATGGATGTATTTGAGGTCCTGAAGTGGTCGTATAATGGGCATGGGTTATTGGATATATTTTATATGTATATATTGATGACTGAGGTATGGGTTGAATGAGTTTATCAGTTGACTAGGTTTTTGGTGAATGAAATTATGGTGACTATGGATGGATGTATATATAGTTATGAATGTATGATGTATGTATAATGAGTTTATTATGTATTTATGTTTTAGTTTATTACATGTTAGAGTTTTTATATTTATATTTTTTATTAAATATTTTAAAAAATTAAAATTTCAAATAAATTTTTAGCAGCGGTTTTTATAAACCGTTGCTCAATAGATAACTAAAATTTAGTTTTATCAGCAGTTTCTATTAACTACATCTAAACATAACTACCTCTAAATATACTAGTGATGGTTAGGTTTATTTTATCTTTTTTTTTTCAGGTTAATTTTTTTAAAAAACTGCAACTAAATAAAGGTGAAACCACTGTTAAATTCCCCCAAAAAGGACACATACATAAACCACCGCTAAAATAAAAAAACCACTGCTAAATGTATACCAACCATGAAATATGTGGTGGCTTAAGTAACTACTTCTAAACAAATTAGCGTCAGTTTAAACCGCCGCTAGTAGCAAAAATACCGCCATTAATGCCTACTTTTTTTTGTAGTGATATAACAAAAAAACACAAAATAGAAATAATTTTATAAAAATGATAAATAGAAATTATAAAAATGACATGTACACTACTGGAAAATGAATTATTGCAACAGTAATTTGCAACGGGATCCCTTCTTAAATAGTATTTTGAGACGGGGTCCCATCGCAAATGACCTGTTGCAAAAAAAGGCATCGCAAATATTACTTTTTTTCGACAGACCGTCACAAAAAACATTCAGTGTTTTTTTAAGAAACTATTTGCGATGAACCAGTGACCCATCACAAATAGTTTCCCATTTTTTAGACTTTTGTGACAGACCGTCGCAATTACTTCTCAAAATATAAAAAAATAAACTCTTTTTGCGACGGACCATCGCAATTAGTATTTGCGATGGCCCATCACAAATAGTTAAAAAATTTAAAAATAAAATAATATTAATAATAATATAATATTAATATAAACAAAATCATAATATTAATATTAATAGAATAAAATTATTTATAAAATAATAAATATAATATAATATTAATATAAATAAAATAATAATATTAATATTCATAAAATAAAATTAATTATAAAATAATTAATTAATATACTAATATGATTATTAATATTAATGAAATAATAATATTAGTAATATAATAAAAACCTGTGTATTCACAAAAATATAATAATATATTAATTAATAAAATAATAAATACAATAAAAAATTAAATAAATAATAATAAATTGTAATTTTTGAGACAATATAAAACACACACTATAAAAAACTTCAAATATTTAATATTATAAAAAAAATACATTTAAATGTTTGATCATAAAATAAAAATACATCACTGAGGGGGATAATCGTCTGGAGGAGCAGGAAGAGATGGTGGAGGGAACTTTTTCCCTAAATTACGAGTTAGACATCACATGTACTCCATCTCCTGCTCTGGATCCTACCGCCATTAACACATCTCATCCTGCATTTTATACTGCTGCTTCTGTCGAAGGAACTCTTGATACTACCACTGACGCATCTCCTTTTTCTCCCTACACATAGTCTCTATAAGCTCACTATGAGTTCACAACTGCTCCTGATACTGTGTATGAGATGATGATGACTCTTCGCGATCTCCTCTCGAATTGGACGCCGACATCATAGAGGTGCCATAAAACCCCCCGGGGTCACTTGAGAGCCGATACCAACAAATCGACCTTTCTCAAAGCCATATTGGGTCGCCTGCATCCATGTTGCCTCATCAAATCAGGGGGCACTGGTCTGACCATCGGTCTCGACCTGACTCTCAACATATGTCTGAGATGTCATGGCCTCATATAACTCCTTTAATTGAAATTTAAAATTAAAATAATTAAAATATTATTTGTAGTTAAATTTAAAACTCAAAAAAACTTATACTGACTGCAGTCTGACGCTAGCGAGCCCCTCTAATCTCCCCAGTGGCTGGATCACAGTACATCCTCCTATAAACGTAGTACTCTGTAATATCGAGCTGTGTGAATTCCTATATTAATATAAAATAAACCATTTACATTTAAAGTTATATAAAATATTTAAAAAAATGTACTTACCATATGATCCATATGCGTACTGAACGTACAACTACCAGCTCGATGTGTCACCTCCTGTATCCCCCGATTTTCAGACCTACTGATGATCTGCTCTGAAACCGCCTACTCAACCAGTGTGTAAATAATCTATCCCAAACCTAAGATGAAATATAATCAGGTTGGTTGGCGCAACATGTATCATCAAACTCCTGAACTCATGATTTCTCCATTTCCTTTTCAAATTGTGCAAAAATTGAGTGCAATGTGGATGCATAGCTCCCTGCCATGCCTTCCAAATAGCCTCACGTATGCTCTCCTCAATGGGATACCATAAAACCTATAAATGATTTATTATATCAAGCTATTAATTAAATTAATTTCAAAATAAATATTATTTATTTACGTACTATCCAATGCTCGAACATGCGCTGTTGAACATCAACAAGAATCTAATCTCATGAAACCCATGCATCAGAAAAATAATTATACAATATAGAACTCCTCTGTCCAACTACTATATGTGTAAAGCTATGAAAAAAATAATAATTAATCAAACAATTATAATATAAATGAATTAATGAAAACTAACTAAAATTCACAGGTAAACATACCTCTGTGTGCATGGATCGAACCCAAGATGTGGATGTCACTCAAGTATAGGGTCGAGAATCATCAGTCGGGTAGGACCATGCCCCCTCTGGGTGCCCCTGAACTACCAATAGTTTGAGGGTTGGCTGATCCGACCTCCTACTCATCTAAAGGTAGATCAGCCTCCTATAACATATGATACAAATCATCATCCATCTGAAACAAGAAATGATTATTGTTAGAAAATAGTTGAAAACAACTATTATATATAGATATATATTATATATTATTATAACCAACATTTTATTGTATCAATTTCCATATTCATCCTCATATTCATAGCTGTTGATGTCAATGTCTTCATCTTTTTCCTCATCATCATAAATTTTCATATTAATTCCAGTTTCATCATCTCTTGTCATTTCAAATTTAGTTGTAACATCATTAACATCATTGTCACCATCGACCCTTAACTATGGGGTGTCATCAATGATATTCGTGTCTCTTCTTGAAAAATATGGATTCAGAGTAGTCTCTTGAAAAATTTCAATTCTTTTCACTTCAACAGAACAACATTCACTTTCAATAAACTAATTCTCTCAAGATTTAATTTTTATTATGCTCCACCAGTCACCCAACTCCTTTAAAATATCACAGTAATTTGCATAATCAATTTTATGTGCCTGATGATCCAATAAATATAGTTCATTTGCTACAAGAAGAATTTTATATTTAATTTCAATGATTCCATGGATTGGATGAACACACAAGCCTCTCTCAGTATCCAACCACTAACATTTAAACATCATTTTGTAATATTGTCTCAAATAACAAAGTTTAACGATTTCTTCCAACATTCCATAAAATTCAAATTCAGTTTCTCTATGATGTGATCATCTCAAGAAAACACTACTATTCATTGTTTTTTTTGATTCCCCATATGCACATGTATGAAATTGAAAACCATTCACCACATATGCATTATAAGATTTAACCATTTTTTATGGTGAGTTACTCAATACAAAAAATTGATTATCAATTTTATCAGCATGTTGAGATACCTAAAAAGTTTTAAAACAATTATCACTATAAAAAGTATTAAATATATTTTTTATGTGAAATGAAAAATAATTTACGTTACCAGTTTTTGAAACCAGTAGGAATTTTTTTTGACACCGTTCTTCAAGAGCAGCTGCTGTAATTTGTGGAAAATATTTGTTGATATGATTATCATATAACCTAAAAATATAATAAGATTAATGTATTATTATAAAAATTATAGAATAAGTGATAGGAACACTTACAGTATAAATGATGCAATTTATTCACAGTTGATCAGAATATATGTATGAGCTCTATAATGTTCATCATCTGAAATCCATCATTCATGAACTCCACTGAAGCCAAGTTTGGGCTGATTGAAAACTAATAATTGATTTCTCATTTCATTGTCAATATTTCTCTCATTACGAATCATGCAGTTTTGTTTTGAAGGATATTCAGATTGAAAGTAATGAGAGCAGAAAAAAGAAATTTCCACTTGCAAATAATCTTATGCAATCGAGCCTTCAACTGATGATTTGTTATGTACTTTTTTTTTCAATTTCTACGTGTATATATCAAATGGGTATATCCATTGGAACTGTACCATACCTCTACATTTTGTTTCATGAGGTAAATTTAATATCAAATGTTCCATTGAGTCAAATAAACCTGGCAGGAAGATTTTTTCCAGTTTACATAAAATTAAAACAACATCTTCTTATAGTTTTATTACGACATCGTAGTCTGTTGTTGATGCACAAATGTCTTGAAAAAAATATTATATGTCTGTAAGTGAATACTAAATTATAGGATTCAATAAACCTCTTAATTAAATTAGTATAAGTCTTTCCATTAAAATATGACAGTCATGACTTTTCAATCCAGTAATATGACCATTTCTAACACATCTACCCAAATTGGAAGAATAACCACTTGGAAGTCTCAAATCTATAATCCACTAATAAAATAATAAGCAACTCTTTTAATACAGTGTATAAGATAATTTGGGCTTCATTAACTTATGTGATCTGACATTTTCAAAAAGTTCAAGTTCTGGTCGCTTGCAAATTTGGGAAAGATCTAATCATGCCTTTACATTATCTTTGGTATTTCTTGGATTATCCAAAACTGTATGAAATAAATTATCAAAATAGTTCTTCTCAATATGCATCACATTCAACATGTGGAAAACCAACAAATCAGACCAATATGGAAAATCCCAAAAAATTCTTTGTTTTATCTAATTGTGCTCTTTTCCAAACCCATAAATTTTTTTTGGTTTATTGTTGGTCCAAATGTGATGGAATGAAGAAACAATTGATTTAAACTCTGTACCTGAGATCATTCTTGGAGGCCCATCTTTTTCAATTGTTTCTTTTCTGAAATGATATTTTTTTTCTTCAAAAAGGATGATCGGTTGGAAGAAATCTACGATGATAGTAAAAAAATAAGTTTTCTTGCCATTGATTAGCATAAACACTTTTCTGTCTCTCATAAAGTATAGACATGATTTTAGACCATGTGTACTCCATCCAGATAACATGTCATATACTGGGAAGTCACTAATTTTCCACATCAATGTATCTTTCAGTATGAAGTTTTGTTTCACAGCAACATCATATGTACTGACACCATTACTCCACAGTGAATTGAACTCATCAATCAATGGTTTCAAATAAACATTGATATTATTATTAGGATGACCTGGAATTAATAAGGTCAAAAAGATACATGGCTCCTTCATCAACATCCATGGAGGTAAATTATACAGTGTTATAAAGACAAAACAACATTAATACTGAATACCATAAGAACCAAATGGATAGAAACCGTTAGTAAAAAGACCCAATTGCATGTTTCGAGCTTCTAAAGCAAACGACGAATGCACTTGGTCAAAATGTTTCCATGAATCACCATAAGAGGGATGATTTAATCTTTTACTAGTTGAAATGTTGGTTTTGTGCCATGATATCAATGATATTGTGTTTTGAGATATAAATAAACATTGCAATCTAGGTGTGAGTAAGAAATATCTCAGTTTTTTATAGGAACAAATCCAGACTTCCCTAGTTGAGCTTCTTTATACCATGATTGTCCACATATAGGACAACTATCCAACAACTCATTTTCACCATAATATAAGATGCAGTCATTTTAATATGCATGAATCTTCTGATAACCAAGACCTAGATTACGAACCAGCCTCTTTCTCTCATAAAAATTTATAGGTAACACATTTTCTTCAGGTAGTAATGTTATTAACAAAGAGAATATATGATCAAAACAACTATTTAACATTCAAATATCTGATTTAATGGCCATAAATTTAGAAACTACTTCAAAATTTCTTATCTTGTAACCAGGATATAAGGCATCCTCAATGGACCACAACAACTCATATAAATGAGATGGTTCCAACTTATGAGTTAAATCAACATCATCCTGAGTTTCAGTTTGTTGAACATACAAACCTGCCATATCATGTACTAAACTTTGAAACCATCCTGGATCTAGAACCAAATTATTAATATCTTCTCTGGAACTATATTTACCATGTTGATACCAAAAAACATAATCTAGTTGAAAAACAAAACACAATAAATGACCTCCAATATTTTCAAATGTGTCATACATCCTCATAGCACATTTTTTACAAGGACACTCAATTGTCCCTTCTGAAACAAATTTTGGCTTCGATGATGCAAATGATAAGAAAGATTGAACACCTTCAATATATACAGGATTTAAACCAAAATCATTTAGGTTTCTGCACCGAGTTATCCAAGCATGATCATCTAATAATGACTGTTGTCGACTTCCTTGTTCCATATTTTTTCTAAAAAATATTAAAGAATTAGTTATTTTGTATAATTAGATATAAGATAAAAACTATCAAAAAAAGAGAAGACAATTAAATTCTCTTTTCTAGAAATTTATAATAATTTCTATTATTTTATAGTTATTTATACTACTTTTAAGCTTTTATACTAATCTACAGCCATTTATAAAAATTTATACTAATTACTGCTAATTGTTATTAATTTCATGTATTTTATACTAATTACTCTTAATTACCGGTGGCACAATTTCCAACAAATTGGTCGTATCTCTTTTGCTCGACAACTCATCTCCTTGCAACTTTCTCCGACTTAAATCACTATGAAAAATCTGCTCCGACGTATGTATGAGCAGATTTTTCATATTGATTTTAGTGGAAGAAAGTTGCTAGGAGCTGAGGCGTTGATCAAAAGGAATGTCGTTAATCCGTTGGAAATTGTGCCAGTTTATCAATGTACTCAAATTTATTATGATTTATTATGATTTATTACTAATTATTGATAATTATTGCTAATTATTTCAAATTAATCCTAAGTATTGCTAATTATTTCTAATTAATCCTAATTATTTCTAATTATTTCTAATTATTTTTAATTAATTCTAAGTAATCCTAATTATTTCTAATTAATCCTAATTATTTCAAATTAATCCTAATTATTTCTAATTAATCCAGATTAATCATAATTAACCCTAATTAATCCTAATTGTTGCTAATTTTTTCTAATTATTGTTAATTATTGCTAATTATTGCTAATTAATCCTAATTAATCCTAATTATTGCCAATTAATCCTAATTATTGCTAATTACTCCCAATTAATCCTAATTAATTCTAATTATTCCTAATTATTCCTAATTATTCCTAATTATTCCTAATTATTCTTAATTATTCCTAATTATTACTAATTATTACTAATTATTACTAATTATTACTATTTATTACCATTTATTGATATTTATTACTATTTATTAGTAATTATTACTAATTATTACTAATTATTACTAATTATTACTAATTATTACTAATTATTACTATTTATTACTAATTATTACTAATTATTACTAATAATTACTATTTATTGCTAATTAAAACTAATTATTACTAATTAATACTATTTATTACTAATTATTACTATTTAATACTATTTAATATTATTTATTACCATTTATTACTATTTAATTATTACTAATTATTACTAATTATTACTATTTATTACTATTTATTACTAATTAATACTAATTAATACTATTTATTAATAATTAATACTAATTAATACTATTTATTACTAATTAATACTAATTAATACTATTTATTACCATTTATTACTATTTATTACTAATTAATACTATTTATTACTATTTATAACTATTTATTACTAATTATTACTATTTATTACTAATTATTACTATTTATTACTATTTATTACTATTTATTACTAATTATTACTAATTATTACTAATTATTACTATTTATTACTATTTATTACTATTTATTATTATTTATTGCTAATCATTTCAATTTATTTCTAATTATTAAAATTTATTACTAATTATTCCTAATTATAACTAATTAATCATAATTATTACTAATTAATCCTAATTATTACTAATTATTATTAGTTATTACAATTTATTACCAATTATTCATAATTTTTATAATTGTTACAATTTTTTTCTAACTATTTCTAATTATTACAATTTTTTTCTAATTATTACAAATTATTTCTAATTATTTCTAATTATTACTAATTTTTTATAATTTTTTCTAATTATTACTAGTTATTACTAATTAATACAATTTATTACTAGTTAATACAATTTATTACTAGTTATTACTAGTTAATACTAGTTATTACTAATTATTACAATTTATTGCTAATTAACACTTAGATATAACTATTCATAAAAATAAATACTGAAAAAAAAAATCTAATTCTAATTTAATTAATTTACATCTAATTAACAAAAATTATTAATAATTTAAAATAAAATAAATTGACTAAACAATAAAAAAATAGATAAATACCTTGAAACTGAAGCTTTCGGAGTATTAAAGTCGCAAATAATGCTCTGATTTAAAAGTTTAAATTACGAAAAATTTTAGAAGAATTTTTTTTAGTAGAGATAGAGAGAGAAGTTGAGTAAAGAGTGAAATGAGAGAAAAAATGGATGATGGTATATATAAGTTAGATTATTTTTTACAGGCTACCCATCGCAAATAGTTGTATTTGTGAAGGGCCTCGTCGCAATTGACTGCCCGCATTAATTACAGTGGGCCGTTAAAAAGTTATTTGCAATGAGGCTCGTCACAAAGAGTACCTTCCGACGAAACATTTGCGACAAGGAAAGTATTCTGTCACAAATACCCTTACCTGCGATTTGACGCGTCTTTCACGCCAAACCTTTTGCGATGGGTGGTAAGTGCCCATCGGAAATAATGGTTATTTGCGACGGGGTAAACTGCTTATCGCAAATAACCCATTTCGACGGGTTATTTGCTACGGGCCCTTGACTTGTCGCAAATAACTCGTCGCAAATAACCATTTTTCTCGTAGTGGTAACACTACCAACGATCACACGATTTACAACACTGACTTTTATTAGCGCTAAGCATAAAATGCTGATAAAAGGGGAACCTTTATCAATGCTAGTTAAAAGTGCCGATAAAGGTTACTTTTATCATCGCTAAAAAAACACCGACAAAAGTGTACCCTTTGTCAGCACATTTTTAGCACTGATAAATGTGTAACTTTATCAGGTCGTTTCCCAGCACTGATAAAAGACACAATGATTTTTATAACTTTTAACAAAAATAATTATCAATATATATAATTAAAAAATTTATATTCAAAATTAATGTTTAATTATATACATTAATTAAAAAATGCATGTCTATAATTAATACAAATATGATATATTAATATATATTTTTTAATAATTTAAACAATTATATAAATATAAATTTTGTATTATTGATATGTGATATTTGAATTTATATATTTATATCAATGTGTATGTGTATATATGTGTATGCATTATGTTGCGTGTGTGTGTATTTTGTGTATGTGTATATATATATATTGTACGTGTATAGATGTATGTATGTATACGTATGCATGCTTATGTGTATGTGTACATGTGTGTGGGATGTATATATACGTATATATATATATGTATATGTGTATCTATAGGACATGTGTATATGTGTATATATGACATGTACTATTAATTTTTAATATCATTTCACATTTAATGTTATTACTACAAAACAAGCCTTTAACAACATTAAAATTAGCCATTATCAGTGAAAAACAAGCATTGATAAAGGTATCCCTTATCAACGTTTTTTTAGTCCTGATAAAGGACCCCCTTTATCAATGATTTTATTTAGCGACGATAAAGGTATGCTTTATCAATGCTACTGAAAGAGCTGATAAAGGGACATACTACAGTGCACTGTTAAATTTACAGCACACTGCAATAACAAAAAAAGGTTGGAAATAAAGAATTTAAATGAAATAAAATTTATAACCTAAATACAAGAAAAAACACTATATTATAGACATTTCAAATTGTTGGCCCATAGGTTGTTTGGATAATCTCTCTGGTTTTAATAATCACAAATCATGTCAATTTATTATTGATAATCTTATTAATCATATTACATTTGTGTAAATTACAGTTATCCATAATCATGCATAGGCTTAATGCATTCTAACCGTATCTGGGTTGAAAGATAGTTCAAACAGGCTTATGTTCTAAGTATGTGAAACTGACACCGACAAAAGAACTGAGTCACCGATGCAAATGACTCACTGATGAAAATGACTCACCGATGCAAAAGACTCACCGATGCAAATGACTCACCAATGCAAAAGACTCGACGATGCAAATAAATCACTGATGCAAATGAATCACTGATGCATATGACTCACTGAGGCATATGACTCACCGATGCAAATGAATCACCAATGCATATGAATCACCGATGCAGACGACCTACCGTTAGTCCAAGTGACCTCCCGATGCAGACGAGTCATTGATACCGATGCAGGGAGCTACCGACGTAAGGACTCACTGATAGTTAAAATTCCTCACTGATATAATGAGTCACCGATGTATGGTAACACCGAGAGAATGACACACCGTTGGAAGGACTCACCCTTGGAAGGAGTCACCGTTGGAAGGACTCACCATTGGAAGGACTCACCATTGAAATGAGTCATTGTTATATCAACTATCTCACCGACCTAAGGAAGGACTCACCATTGAAATGAGTCACCGATTCACCACCTATCGATAGACTATTTAAATTTATTTAAATCACAATTATTTTCTAATAATCATATTTGTGTTATTTAATGACTTTGACATAATTAATGTCTGTTTGTAGACTTGAAAACAGACAGTACAAGGTACGATGTACCTCCACATGCACATTGTCAGGCTAGAAAGTTTAAAAATGAAAAAAAGTGTGTGAGATGGAGTATAATGAGAAATAGAGACAAGCGAAGAGAGAACACATACACATACACCTGAGAAGAAGAGAAATATACTTGAGTAATTATTATTATTTTTTGTTGCTGTGAACCAAGAAGCTGGTGTGGATCAAGTTGTTTTCATTTTTACAACATTCAACCAAACTGAAGGAGAGGAACATCTCATTCACCTGGAGGGTAGAACCCAGTGCTTCACGACCCTCTGTTCTGGTGTCTGCTTCCATAAAAGGACTCCAACATCTACTCCAACACATTAATGAGTCCAGAGCTGATCTATATAACACTCAAAGCATCCCAAACCTTTTTCAATAATTATTTATCTGTTGTGTATCATTTTACTACATTTCGAACGATGTGTGTGTCTGTTTATAAAACTAACACTTTCTTCTGCACCTAACTAGAGGCTACTTGATATCTTCACTTAAAAATCTTTTTATATCTTGTTTTCCCATGTACAACTGTGGAATAGGTCATGTGACCTGGTAGTTTATGTACCCATGAAGAACTTTGGTAGAGGTCTTATGACCTGGATAATCTATGTGTTGTTGTGAACCTCGATTCAGGGTGTGTATCAAACTATTTATTAATTTAAACTACTTGGTGGCAGGTGATCACCAAGTGGAGAGGACTAAGTCTCGACTTGAGACTGAACCTCTTGTTTTGATTTCCACTGTGTTTTTACTTTTAGTTTTACTCTGTTTTATCACATATTTCATAAAACTAAATTTAACTATAATAGTTAGTATTATCAAGTGTTTGCAACAATATTTCCTTATTAGATTAGTTTCAAAAGTTGTATTAATTATCAAATTGATACAACTGAGAACTAATCAATCATTTGAGAAGTTAATCGAACAGTCAAGCTCTTATAAATTCATTACTGGCTAACTAGTCAATTGAACTTTTAAATTTTGTGGACTTTCAAATTATACTTCTTAATAGAATTTTTTATAAGAACTCAATTCACCCCCCTCTTGAGTGTCCTACTCCGACCAACATTTGGTATCAGAGGATTGGATTTTTCTATTTTCAAAGTTTTTTTTCAAACTTTTCAACTGTGATTTTAGTTTTATTTCAAAGATCTTAAAATTTCTATTAATACTAATTTTTTATCTCTTTAAAATCTTTTTCTAAAACTTTTATTGTGGAAAATCGATTGGAAGGTGCTGCTACCAATGAACCTCCATTCTTTAATGGAACCAATTATGCACAATGGAAAATTAAAATGAAAATGCAATTAAAAATTATGGGTTTTGAAATTTGGTCTTCAATTGTAGATGAATATAAAATTCCTTCTACTGCTAGAACTACTTGGTATGACCCAACTAAGTCTTATTATAAAAATTATTGCAAAGCTATGGATGCCTTATACTGTTCTTTAGGAGATGAAAAATTCAACAAAATTTCTTCATGTAAAACAACCCATGAAATTTGGGATACTTTTTTTATTTCACATGAAGGAACCTATAGTGTTGAGGAAATGAGACTTATCACATATACTATTAAATATAATAACTTTAAAATGAATCCTGATGAGCCTATTTCTATCATGTATCTCATATTTAATGAAATAGTGAACACTATGATCTCTCTGGGAAGATATGTTACTTCCAAGGAGAAAATTACGAGGATTCTTAGATTCTTACCTGATAGATGGAGAGAAACTTATGTTTCCATTAGAGAATCATGTGACATCAGCAAACTACCTATCAAATAACTCATTGGAAAACTGATTATGTATGAAGAAGAGCTAAAAGTCAATAAGAAAGAGGATGAACCTAAGAGAAAATCTGTGGCCTTCAAGACTACTACCTCTAAGAATAAGGAAAAAGAAAAGGTGATGGCCTCTATTGAAAGATCCAAGTAATAATGAATCAACATAATATAGTGATGAAGAGATGGGTCAACTGGCCAGAAGATTCAAGAAATTTTATAGAAATAAGAAGTTCTCCAGGAAGCCTAATTATAAAAGGAATATATGATTACAAGGGAAACTGGAAAAAGGACTTGAAAAGAAATGAGAAATTATAGGAGATTGTCTGATATGAATATAAGAGGATAGGACATGTCAAATATGACTTTCCAAAATTAAAGTACAAAAAGAAGTATGAAAATAAAGACAAGAAGTATAAGAAATCTATGAAGGCCACCTAGAGTGCCTACGAGGATATGTCAATTGAATCAGCATCATATCATGATGAAAAATATGACATTTAAAATATGTGTTTTATTACAAAAACATCTGAGGTAACCTTAGATTCTCCTACACACAATTCCTATTATTCTGGAAATGAAAGTGATTCTAAAAATATGACAAGTGATAAACTATTTGAATACTATAACATGTTGGAAGATACATGAAATGAATTAAAATGTAAATATAAATATTTAAAGAAACAACATGATCTTACTATAACTATTAAGTCTAAACTTACAACTAAAAAGTAAAATAATTCTCAACTTCTCAAAGAAAACAATGAATTAAAAATTTATAATGAGTAATTGAAGAAGGATCTAGAAAAGTTTACCAATGGAAAAAATACTCTTAATCAAATTATTGGTAAATAGATAGCTCATAATTACACTTTTGGTATTGGGTATTATCCTGGGCAGAGAAACCTATCTAAAACACATTTTTTAACTAAATATGGAAAATATGTTCTTCTACCTAAAAATCAAAATTATGCTTCTAGTTTTAGTTTCGGAAAATATTTTACTACCTCTAGTTTTTTTAGATCAAATAGAGTCTATTTTTCAAATATGTTATATGATGTTTATAGGAAACCCATGAATAAAATTTTGGTACCTAAAGCATTGATTACTAATGTCATTGGACCCAAACAAGTCTGGGTACCAAAATCTGTTTTTGTTTGATTATTCTATAGGAAATCTATTTAAAGAGATCCTACAGGAGTCAGTGGTACTTGGACAATGGATGTTCCAGGAACATGAAAGAATATTATTCAATATTCAAGAACCTAATCAATATTTATGGTGGATATGTCACCTTTGTTGATAGTGCTAAAGGAAAAATAATTGGCTTAGGCCAGATTGGTAACTCCAACTCAGTTTTAATTTCTAAAGTACTTTTTTTTGATAGATTGAAATATAACATGCTTAGTATTTCACAATTATGTGATGATGTATTTCATATTAAATTTGAAAATTATTCTTTCAATGTTTTTAACTCTAAAAATGAATTAGTATTTTATTCTTTTAGAAATGAAAATGTATATTCTATTAACTTAGATTATTTAGTTTCTCAAAATGTTTCTTGTTTAAGTGAATTTCATAAAGAGTCTTGGATTTTTCATAGGAGATTAGGACACTATAATGTACACTCTCTTAGAAAGATTACTAGAAAATAACTAGTCAAGGATCTGCCCAAACTTGAGTTTTCAAATGATAAAATCTGTAGTCCTTGTCAAAAGGGTAAACAACACAAGATATCTTTCAAATCAAAGAAAGAAGTTTCAACTTCTCAACCCTTAGAGTTGGTTCACATGGACTTGTTTGGACCATCTTGAGTTTCTAGTTTAAATGGGAAGCACTATGTCTATGTTCTTTTATATGATTATTCTAGGTATACTTGGACTTATTTCTTATCTCACAAAAGTGAATCATATACTTACTTCACCAGGTATGCTAAAACATTGGAAAATCTAAGTGAACTTTGAATAAAATCCTTAATAAGTTATCATGGACATGAGTTTGAAAATCAAGACTTTGAATCTTTTTGCTCACATAATGCCTATAGTCATAAATTCTCTACCCCTAGGACACCTCAACAAAATGGAGTTATGGAAAGAATAGATAGAACCTTACAAGAGATAGCTCGTACAATTCTTAATGAATATGATCCACTTGTTTACTTTTGGGATGAGGCTGTGAATACAACTTGATACATAATTAATAGAGTCTTAATTAGACCTATACTTAAGAATACTCTTTATGAGTTGTGGAACAATAGAAAAACCAAAGTTAGTTACTTCAACGTTTTTTGTTTCAAAGTATATATCCTTAATACAAAGTACAATCTTGAAAAATTTGCATCCAAGAGTGATGAAGGAACCTTCCTAGGTTACTCAACCTCTAGTAAAGCCTATAGAGTTTTTAATAAGATAACCAAGTGTGTGGAAGAATCTAGGAATATCAAATTTGATGAAACAAATCTACATGAACCTAAGACCTCCCTAGACAACCTTGAAGATGATATGTCAAACCTGGACATAAATGAAAAATCATCTAATCCTCTTGTCAAGCCATCTGTTAAATCAAATAGTTTTGGAAATTCTTCAGAATCTGAACATGATGAAACTGAACCTATAGATGAATCAGAAATTACTATCCACTCCTTTTCTAGACCAACTAGAACCCTCAAGAACCATCCTTTAGATGCTGTTGTTGGAGACTTAGATAAAGGGACACAAACTAGAGAATATCTTATAAATCAAGTTGAACATCAAGCTTTCTTGTCAAAGATTGAACCTAAAAACATCAATGATGCAATTAAAGAAGAATTTTGGGTGATGGATATGCAATAATAACTTTATAAATTTGATAGAAATAAAGTATGGAAATTTGTGGATAGACCTAAAGACACCTTCACCATAGGCACTAAGTGGGTGTTTAGGAACAAAGTAGATGAATCTGGTAATATTGTTAGAAATAAATCTAGATTGGTTCCCAAGGTTATAGTCAAGAATAAATCATTGAATATGGAGAAACTTTTTCACCTATTTCTAGACTTGAATCCATTAGAATCCTAATTTCTTACGCTACCCATCCTAATTTCAATCTTTATCAAATGGATGTTAAAAGTACATTCCTAAATGGATATATAGTTGAGGATGTTTTTGTTGAACAACCCTTGGTTTTAAAAACCCCCATTTTCAAAATCATATTTTCAAATTAACAAAAGATTTATATGGTTTAAAATAAACTCTAAGATCTTGGTATGATAGACTAAGTACTTTTCTCCTTACAAAAGGTTTTACAAAAGGAATTTATAATCCTAATCTTTTTATAAAACTAATTTCTAAAGATGTTTTAGTAGTTAAAATTTATGCAGATGACATTATTTTTGGATCTTCAAGAAATTATTTATGTATTGACTTTTATAAAATGATGAAAAATGAATTTGAAATGAGTTTGATGGGTGAACTTAAATTATTTCTTGGATTTCATATTTTTTAAAATAAAGAAGGTATCCTCTTAAATCAAAGTAAATACACAAAATATCTTTTAAAAATATTTGGCTTTGATAGCATCAAAATCAGTGACACTCTAATGGGTACTACTTGTAAGTTGAATCTTGATGAAGATGGTAAATCTGTTGATCAAACCACTTACAGAGTAATGATTGGAAGTTTACCCTACTTGACTTCATGTAGGTCAGATATAATGTTTAGTGTGTGTATGTGTGCCCATTTTCAAGCTAATCCCAAATAATATCACTTAAATTCAGTTAAAAGAATTTTTATATACCATAAACATACTATCAATTTAGGTTTGTTTTACCCTAAAAGACAATCATTTGATATAGTAATCAATTATGATGCTGATTTTGGTGGATGAAATTTAGATATAAATATCACCTCTGGGACATGTCACTTTTTAGGAATGTCTTTGGTTTCATGGTGTAGTAAGAAACAAAATTCTGTTGCATTATCTACTACCTAAGCTGAATACACAGCTGCTGGTAGCTATTGTGCTTAGATTCTGTGGATGAAACACCCTCTACTAGACTATGGATATCAATTTAGGCATGTATCTATAAATTGTGAAAATAAAAGTTCTATTAACATTTCTAAAAACCTAGTTTCTCATTCTAGAACAAAACATATTGATGTAAGACATCACTTTTTGAGAGATTACTATCAAAAGGGTGATATCACTTTAGAATTTATTGGCACTGAATATCATCTTGCTAACATATTCACTAAGCCATTGAACTCCGAAATAATGAATTATATCAGACATGAGTTATGAATTATCAATCAATAAGAACTTGTGTTGCTATTACTTTGATCTTTTTAAGTGAAGTTTTCATGCCAACACCAAAACAGTTGGTCACACCTACACAGTTTTCATGATGATACTGACACAATTTTCACACCAACACAATTTTCATACCGACACCGAAACATTTTTCATGCCGACACCGACACAGTTGTCATGCTGACACCGACGCTATGTCATGCCGACACTGATGCCTTGTCATGCTGACACCGTTAGTGTTATGAAAAATCTGTCATGCCAGCACTGATGACTCACTATTTCTATATATTTTATGTTTTTATCAAAATGACATTGTTTCATTAAATTTTTTGAACCCGGTTCATGATTTCATGATTGCATAATTTCAAAATCCCTAAATGATATAAATTTGAATCAATCCACTCTACTCCTTTACCGCTACACTCTCTCAGCCACTGCTCTCTCTCTTTACCCTCAACCTTTCACTTTATATCCTCCAGAATGAACTTATTGCCATGGCGTGTGTGAAGATATATCTTTATGATGGTGAGTCTCATGCTTCTAAGAAACAGAAAGTTAAATTGAGAAAATATTTAGCTCCTATAAATCCTAGTCTGGAAAACCATGTTGTAACTTCAGAGAAAGAAGTACTAGCGAAATGGACCTTAGAGGTAAATTAATTATTGTTAAAGGTGATTCAAGATCAAGGATGGATTGATTGGTTCACAAACAATGACAGAGTATTCTACCCAAAGTTGGTACATGAATTTTACATGAATATGGAACTTCTGTTGGAAGGGAGTGATGTTGCCTGGATCAAGTTTATAGTAAAATATAAGAGAATCTCCTTCTCTTCAAGACGTTGGGTTGAATGTCTTAAAGTTACCCATGAAGGAATATTGTATGATTATCAAGGAAATTCTCTACCTGAAAGTGAATTATTTTGTTATGAGACAGCTCTGAAAGAGATAACCAGAAATAAGGAACATAGAAGACCCATTGCATTAGAGTTAAATGGTGAGTGAAAAATTTTATTTAAGTTTTTTCAGCACCATATTTGTCCCAGGAAAGGGGACTTTTCTTCTCTCAAATATTATGATGTATACTTGGTGTATTTTCTAAAGAAAGGATTTAAATGGAATCTGTGCAGATATCTAATGGTGAACATAAATGAGATGATAAAACCCAGCTGTAAGTCAAATTCTCTTTTCTACTCCAGAATGATTTCAGCAATTCTAAAGGATAAAGGATGTGTAAGTGAAGTTGATTATGTAGTAGTTATTTAATGTAGTGGAATATGATTATGTTCTGACATCTACAAGAGAATAAAAATTAACTGGAACCCATGGAGGAAGGAATGGGTTGATGATGAAGATAGACTGTATGAAAATCTCAAACCTATAGATCATACAGTTAGACCAAGTAATCTAGTGGAAATTGTCCTTGGTCCAAATGATCAAGTAATCTATTCATCAAATGAGGATGAGGAGCCTGCTACTCTTTTCAAAGATGAGGGATCACCAATTGATGATAGAAGTGAACCAGACACAACTAGACCAACAAAAAGAGTTTCCATTGGACCTCCAAGTCCACCTTTAGACTTACCTTCTCATGAACCTATTCTCTAATCTACTGGAAGTGAAGAAACAAAAGTTAAACAAAGTTTAGAATATGTCGATGAATCTAGTGAAGAAGAAGATAAAGAAGAGGAAGCTGGTAGTGGTGAAAGTGGGTAATAATCAAGTAGAGAAGAAGAAGATGAGGAAAATGATGATGAAAATGGTAATGAAAATAATGAAGAAGGTGATAATGAAGAAAGTAGTGAAAGTGGCAGTGATAGTGCATCTAATCATCATGATGGGAATCCAGATACTGTTAATAGAGATATTGTTGAATCTAATGCTAGTGTATCTATTGAGGGTCCTGTTCAAGAAGAAAATTTCTCTCCAGCAGAGCTAGTTTCTCAAGATGTATATACTAGAAAAAGAATTCTACATAAGGAGAAGCTACCTAGACAGGAATCATTAAGTGAGGGGGAGCCTCAAGAAAAAAATGATCAAAATAGATATAATTACTCTTGTGTATGCATCAATTGCATCTGAATGGGAAAGGAATCTAGGGTATGATTTTCTTGGATTAGATTATGATTCTAATGAGATCAGTGATGTTGCTCCACGGAAACCTGTAATGGTGGAGGGGCACATAAATATAGACATTTCTCAAACAATACTATCTACCACTGTCCCTGAGCCTCCTACCATTTCAGTTCATAATGACTATATCACTAAGGCTGATTTGAAAAAATTAAATCAAGACATATGTTCCTTAGTAAGACACTTGTCTCAGATGAGATATGACATTGATGAAGCTAGGATAGAGAACATTAAGCTAAATAATAACTTGAAAGCTATCCGGTCTATGATTGAAGGTGTAAGGAAAACTGGAACTTCTAGTTCTACTCCTTCCTCAGCAAGTGCATCTCAGGATGATGCTATTTTAGTCTCATATATGGTGATAAAGGAAATTTAGACAAATTTGATCACAACTACTGAAACCATTGTGGAAAACAACGTTGAGCTTGGGAATGAGATGAAAAGGTTAACTGTTGGCATTAATGATTTAACCTCTGATTATAAGACTTCAATGGAGAGTGTCATGAAAGGAATTAAATATCTTATTTCTCATCTTAAAGATCTTTATTTTTTCAAAATAAGAAAATAAGTTAAAGAAATTTACTCCTTTGATCTTTCTTCAACCTCTTCTCCACCTATTCATCCTTCACAATCTTTTGATCTTGCTAATATCGGTTTAGTTTTGAAAGAAGAGTTGCAAGATTTAATTTCCAGTGTGGCCAAGTTGAGGAAAATTCTGATAAGGTGCATGACCATGTGAATTATTATACAAGGAGTGCTTCATAGACTCAGGAAGATCTTACCAAAAGGATTAATGAGTTTTTCTCCAAAATCATTACAAATAATCAAATGAACAGTTTGTTCAAGTATTCGTCCACCAATCTTACTCTTCCTCTAGTGACAAATATTTTTAAGGATCAAATTCAGAAGTTGAGAGAATTCACTCCCTTGTTGGAAAAGTTCATAGAAAACAAAGATGGTTTTGAAAAGGTAATGAAATATGGTGGTGAAATCATTGAAGAGTTGATCAAGCTGTTAAAACCATATCTCCATGTATAAAGTGAATCCATCGTGGTGCCTGCTGCTGCACCATTTGGCCCTGCTGTTTCAGTGCCTACTCAAGCTCAGATGTTAGTTTCTTAGGCTTTATCTCAGATTAGACCCATATTTACAGAGCCTATTCAGACTTAACTTATTTCTCAGAAAATACCTTCCCTAGACCCTACAGTTCCTAAAGGAATGCCTCTACCTCCTCTGAAAATCCATTCAGACCCTCCTAATTCTCAGCCTAACCCTCATGCTGATCCATCCATTCCTCCCTCTAATAAAGGAAAGGCACCTCAACCATAGTGTGGATCATTCTATGATGGGCCTACTTTCTTGCTTTATGTTTCTGATTGGAGCCTTGTAATCCATTGTACTTTCCTCATTAATGTAATTTTTGTCTTAACACATTTCTTTCTTGTCTATTTTATCTCTTACTTTATACTATTATTTTTTTCTCACTGTTCTCCTTTTGATAATCCCAAAAAGGGGAGAACCTTTAGGAATTATCCTTTTATACCATTATCCTTTTATATGTGTTACTTATGTTACTTTTCCTATTGATCATTCATAATGATAAATTATAAGTAGGTTCATTTCATTTTATATCTAATGATTTTATTTCATAATGCAATGATTTGTGATCATCAAAATGGGGGAGATTGTGGGCCCATAGGTTGTTTGGCTACTCTCTCCGATTTTAATAATAAAAAATCATGTCAATTTATTATTGATAATCTTATTAATCATATTAAATTTGTGTAAATTATAGTTATCCATAATCATGAATAGGCTTAATGCATTCTAACCATATCTATGTTGAAAGACAATTCAAACAGGCATATGTTCTAAGTATGCGAAACTGACACTGACAGAAGAACCGAGTCACTGATGAAAATGACTCACTGATTCAAATGACTCACCGATGAAAATGACTCACCGATGAAAATGGATCACCGATGAAAATGAATCACCGATGCATATGAATAACCGAAGTAGATGACCTACAATTAGTATGAGTGACCTATCAGCACAGGCAAGTTAGTGATACCGATGCATGGTGCTACCAACGCAAGGAATCACCGATAGTTAAAATGACTCACTGATATAACGATTCACTGCACATGAGCCTCAGCCCAGTTGGTGAGGACTCGCTAGGTGCATCCAAGAGACCCGAGATCAAATCCGAGTGGAGGCATATTTCTGAGTACTGTAGCAATACTGTAACAGTACTGTAGCAGCACTATAGCAGGCACTGTTCGGCACTGTAGTAGCCAGAACTATTCATCCATCTGGGCCTTCGGGCCACCGGTTTGGTCCTCGGGTCCTGCAAGTCTTTCGAGCCACCCAAGGCCTTCGGGTCAGTTGATTCTCAAGGACTTTGGGCCACCTTAATGCCTTAGGGCCACCCCAAGGACTTCGGGCCACATGAATGTAGGCCCCAAACACACTACAAAAAAAGGAGCAGCCTCAGAAGAGGATTCAGAGCAGGTGCACTCACCAGAGCAGAGCCAAATGGATTGTCAGAATGAGAGGGTATGGATATGCCATCATTACCAGCCTATGCTTGCATAGGAAGCCTAGCCAGACAGTCATGCAAAGGTGGAGAGCTACTATTAGGATGCAGATGCTGGGGAGGGGCAGTTCCTTGTAGATAGTCTGGTTGAATTCCCTATGACCTTCAGGTCATGTAATCTCTTAAGCCTACAGGCAATGTAATTTCTGAGCCTACGAGCCTTGTAATGGTTCCCCCTCATCCCTTGAAAGGGGGGTTATCAAAAATCAATAAAAATGAAGGCCTTAAAGACATTCAGGCAGGATATAATGAGTCACCGACGTATAGAAAGACTGAAAGAATGACATACCATTAGAAGGACTCACCGTTTGAAGGAGTCACCATTAGAAGGAATCACCATTGGAATGACTCACCATTAAAATGAGTCACTGTTATATCAAATGTCTCACTGACAAAAGGAAGGACTCACCATTGAAATAAGTCATCGATGCACCACCTACTAATAGTCTGTCTAAATTTATTTAAATCACAATTATTTTATAATAGTTATATTTGTGTTATTTAATGACTCTGACATAATTAATGTATATTTTTTAACTTGAAAGCAGACAATACGAGGTATGAGGTACCTCCACATGCACATTATTGGGATAGAAAGTTTAAAAAGGAAAAAAATAATGTGAGCTGGAGTATGATGAGAAATAGTGACAAGCGAAGAGAGAACACATACGCATACACCTAAGAAGAAGAGAAATATACTTGAGGAATTCTTATTACTGTTTGTTTCTATGAACCAAGAAGCTGGTGTGGATCAAGTTGTTTTCATCATTACAACATTTAACCAAACTGAAGTAGAGGACCATCTCATTCACCTAGAAGGTAGAACCCAGAGCTTCACAACCCTCTGTTCTGGTGTCTGTTTCTAGAAGAGGACTCCAACATCTACTCCAACACATTAAAGAGTCTAGATCTGATCTAAATAACACTCAGAGCATCCTAAAACTTTTCCAATAATTATTACTCGGTTGTGTATCATTTTACTACATTTTGAGTGGTGTGTGTGTCTGTTTATAAAACACACACTATCTCGTGCACCTAAATAAATGATACTTGATATCCTCACTTAAAACTCTTTCTATATATTGTTTTCCCACATATAACTGTGGAATACGTCATGTGACCTAGTATTTTTTGTACCCATGAAGAACTTTGGTAGAGGTCTTATGACCTAGATAGTCTATGTGTTGTTGTGAACACCGATACAGGGTATGGATCAAACTATTTATTAATTTAAACTACTTGGTGGCGAGTGATCACCAAGTGGAGAGGACTAAGTCTTGGCTTGCGACTGAACCTCTTGTTTTTATTTCTGCTGAGTTTTTACTTTTATTTTTACTCTATTTTTATCACATATTTCATAAAACTAAATTGAACGCTGATAGTTAGTCTTAGAAAGTGTTTGTAATAGTATTGGATTATTAGATTAGTTTCAAAAGTTTTATTAATTATCAAATTGATACAATTGAGAACTAATCAATATTTTTAGAAGTTAATCGAACAGTCAAACTCTTATAAATTCACTACTGGATAACTGTTCAATTCAACTTTAAATTTGGGGGACTTTTAAATTATAATTCTTAATATTTTTTTATAAGAACTCAATTCACCCCCTCTTAAGTTTCCTAATCTGACCAACACAAACATTGGTTTGTATAATTACATGAGTAAGTAAAAATTATCAAAAACATTAAAAACACCAATGTTCCTTTATCTTTAGATTTCATCCCCTGGTCATGCTATTACCGAACAAATCACCCCAGGTCAAGCAAAATAATGCACCTGTATAAGAAAAAAGTTCTTATGTTAGTAATACTATAAAGAAATAAATTAAACACACAATTTAAATTTTAAAATAAAAACATATACTTTGAGTCATGCCAGGAACACCATGTATATGATTGAGTTATGGTTGATTCATGAAAATCACACCATTTCTTGTTCATCTTTAAGCATTATATCTGTGAAAACAAACTAAATAAGTATATGATAAAAATGATAAGGAAAATAATTAAGTAATATAAGGTAAAATTATGAGAAAACAATCTGAGCTCGTTTTATTGGTTTTGATGATGTGATGTGCGTTTTAAACTAAAATGGCACTTATATATTGAAAACACGCACTTCGAGTCATACTAACCACATCGTGTGTTGGATTGATGTGCGATCAATTTCTATATGTAAAAAATGACTTATGGATTGTTTTTATAAAGTATCAAAATAATAAAAATCCATTTTCTAAATTTTGAGTCTGTCACTTATGTTTTTTACTCAAATGCCATTTTGAATTGGAAACACACACTTTGAGTCATACCAGTCACATCGTATGTCAGTTTGATGTGAGACTAATTCCTATGCATTAAAAATGACTTATGAATCATTATACTAATTTCCAAGATAACCCGAGCATTTTTTCATGGTTTTTAGTGAGTGACACACTTTTTGAACTAAAATGTCAATTTTAAACTAATAATGGACACTTTAAGTCATACCTGGAACATCATGTATCAGATTGAGGTGTGGATGATTATTACATGTCAAAAAATGACTTATTAATTGTTTTCCTAAAGTATAAAAACAATCTAAATTCATTTTATTGGTTTTGAGTGCGTCACTTGTCATTTTTACTAAAATTAATGTTAATTTTAAATAAAATGACACACTTGAAGTCATAACGATCACACTGTGTGTCAGATTGAGGTGAGGATGATTATTACACATCAAAAATGACTTATGGATATTTTTACTAAAGTATCAAAACAATACAGATGCATTTGATTAGTTTTGAGTATGTTAATTGTATTTTTTACTAAAATGTAATTTTAAACTGGAAACACACACTTTGAGTCATGACGGTCACATCATGTGTCATTTTGAGGTGATACTGATTCCTACATATCAAAAATGACTTATGAATATTTTTCCTAAATTATCAACACAATCTGAGTGTGTTTTTTTGGTTTTCAGTGAGTGATACACTTTTTGAACTAAAATGTCAATTTTAAACTATTAACATACTCTTTGAGTAGTACCAGGCACACTGTGTAATATATTGATGTGATATTGATTTCTACACATAAAAAAATGAATTATGGATCGTTTTCCTAAAGCATCAAAATAATTTGAATGCGTTTTCTCAATTTTGAGTATGTCACTTTTCTTTTTTACTAAAATTAATGTTAATTTTAAATAAAAAGACACACTTGGAGTCATACCAATCACACCATTCATCTTATTGAGGTGTAAATGATTCCTACATGTCAAAAATGACTTATGTGTCATTTACCTAAAGTATCAAAAAAATATGAATGTGTTTACTCAGTTTTGAACATGTCACTTGTCTTTTTTACTAAAATGTCACTTTAAACTGAAAATACGCACTTGGAGTCATACCAGTCACATCGTGTATTGATATGACATGAGTCTAATTCCTACACATAAAAAATGACTTATGTATTTTTTTTCTAAATTACCAAGACAATACAAGTGTGTTTTCTCATATTTTAGTGAGTGACACACTTTTTGAACTAAAATGTCAATTTTAAATTGATAACAGACACTTTGAGTTATACCGGGCACACAGTATATTGTATTGAGGTGAGTATAATTCTTACATGTCAAAAATGACTTATAGATCATTTTTCTAAAGTATAAAAACAATTTGAATGCATTTTCCCAGTTTTAAGTATGTCACTTGTCTTTTTTACTATAATTAATGTCAATTTTAAATAAAAAGACACACTTGGAGTCATAACGAGCACACCGTGTATCAGATTGAGGTGAGGTTAATTACTACACATCAAAAATTACTTATAGATCATTTTACTAAAGTATAAAAAAATAAAAATTCATTTTATTGGTTTTGATTTTGTCACTTGTCTTTTTTGCTAAAATTAATGTCAATTTTAAATAAAAAGACACACATTGAGTCATACCAGTCACATCATATGTCATAATGAGGTGTGACTAATTCATACTCATAAAAAATGACTTATGGATCATTTTACTAAAGTATCAAAACGGTATGAATGTGTTTTTATCAATTTTGAGTACACCACTTGTCTTTTTTACTAAAATGTCATTTTAAACTATAAACATGCACTTTAAGTCATAATGGTCACATAGTGTGTAGGTTTGAAATTAGACTGATTCTTATACATGAAAAATGACTTATGAATCATTTTTATAAATTATTAAGAAAATCCAAGTGCATCAGTTTTTAGTAAGTGATACGCTTTTTGAACTAAAATGTCAATTTTAAACTGATAACACACACTTTGAGTTATCACTATAGGGAAAAATGATTTAGAGATGGTTTTTAAAACTATTGATAATTTTTTAAATATTTTACTAATTTTTTTTTAAATAAATTTATTTTTAGCGACTATATTTAAAAAAGCCGCCACTGAATTAGAGGAAAAAATTTAAAAATTGAAATATTTAATTTTGATTTATTATTTATTATTTACTATCACATATAGTTTATTATTTATAATTTTAGTTAATTATACTATGTTAATTAATAAATATTTATAATTATTAGTTAATAATAATTTGAAACTTAAAATAAATCTTCAATAAGTTGAAAACGCAGACTTCAAAATCAAATGACAATAACTTTTTGATTCGGGAGTCCGTTTTAGCTCTACAACTAGTCAAATTGAAGCTTATGAAATGAAATAAAACCAAATTAGATTTAAATTTTGTAATAATTAAAATAATATAATTTATTATATTTTTAATAAAATTTGTAAATTGAACCTGAACTTCCAATGACCATAACTTTTGATCTGGGTGTCCATTTGGTCTCTATCACATATAAAATCAAAGCCTACAATAAGATATACGCCCTAGTGACCATATATTATTAAAAAAAGCGACAAATACAACCTATAATATATATATATATACTCTAATACACCCATAAAAAGAATAGAATAGAGGATATGTAAGAGAAAAAAATTGTCCTGGTGATCATGATATCATTAATATATAAACCATCTTCAAGTTGAATATTGAGGGTCCTGATAAATTTCATCTCATTGATATAATTTTTTAATAAAACTATATTATTATCATGATATTTTATCCATATATACCAATATTTTTCATGAATAAGACTCTCTTCCTTTGAAAATATTTCAACTAGTAATCTATGTTTGTTAGAAAGAATCATGAATTTTTCATCATCAAATGTATATTAATATACAATGTTGAACTGATTAATATCTAAATTTAATTCATTAAATATATATCTTCTTATAATTAAAATCATGTTTCTTGTTAATATATTATAAAAATAGAATAAAAACAAATTTTCATGTATGTATTCTATGATAATATTTTCATACTATAGTAACATTAATTATGTAATGGAGAACATATTCAAAGAAGGGTAGTTTCTTGGATGAACTCAAATGCTTACAGTTTCTACATTAGGTAAGTATTTGTTTTGAATTGTTTACTTTTAATTCTTATCACTTTTTTATTTTGTTAATAATTTTAAATAATTCAAAGATGAATTGATCTAAAATTTATTTAAATGCATGTTGGAATCATCTATGAAATTTTATTAGTTGCTGATACTATATTTAATGATTGGTTTGCTTAATCCAAGTCATTATGTACTGATTTTTTATTATATTGAATGGAATTTTAAACCTATAATGTTTGACGTTGCATCTTTCTATTTTTTTTGTTTGTGTTAATGATGTTAAGTAGTGTATAACTAGAAACATTATATTTTATCTTAATCTATCTGATGATTGATTATTGTTTAAAATATGTTCTTTGAATTTATCTTAACACATTGAATAATATTTTTCATTACATAATTAACAAACCTTTTTAACCATATTGATTTACTTGTTTCTCCCATATTTAAAGATAAATATTAAGGTAAATGTTGGGTTTTAAGTGTGGGTGTGGGGTCCTTAAAATTTATAATAATTATTTAAATTTTGTATACATAAAAATAACCTAACATTTTATCGAATATATTATTCTTTAACTTCATAATATTTTCATATGCATATGTTTTTTGGGTGTCTCCACCATCCTTTAAGTAGGTGTTGTCTAGCACTCAATCCCCATCTCATTTGGATGTCATCCTTTTTATTATTTAGATCCTAGGAGATAATAAATATTTTGATCTTTCTAAAGGTATCTTATTGTTTTTCATTTCAAATTATGAACTCTCATCTATCACATAGCAGTATATTTGGTCCCCTTTAGAGATTTTCAAGAGGGTTTTACCCAACCTCATTGTATTTTGAAATTTTATTACATTGTGGGGTCTCTTTTCTCCATCTATAATTTTTGTTCTTAATAATCACTCCTTCTGAATCCATATACTCTAAAAGGGGGATTTTATGGATTATTGGGTTTTGGAGTCTCAATATTATAGTTCCTACGTGTTCATCATGTTTTATTGGTTGATGAATATTCATTAGGTGCATGCTTCTTCGATGGAGGTGGTTTGTATTCATCTTCTCAGGCATCCCCTTATATTATAAAACCATTTTAGACTACCTATCACATCAATCTTCCCAAAATATTCGACTACTAGCAAGGTTAATGATCTCGTTCTGGAAAAAGATATTCATTAATTTCAAGGTGATCATTTTCAGTTCATGTCACCTCTGTGGAATATGGCCTTTGTGTGTAGGATTAAGAGTTCTATTCTAGGTGAGGTTTGGTTTTTGGGGATAAGGCTAGTGTGAAAACCTCCCCGGAGGGGTTTCCTCTATTTTTTTTGTTTGTGGTAGCTGAGCAGTCTATATATATTATTCTAACACCTATAAATGGAATCACTTAACAGTCATCCTAAAATATTTTCATTAAAATATCATACTACATGGTTGAATGAACCACCATATAAATAGTATATTATAAAAGATAAATTTCAACTAGAACTCTATTACAATGAACAAGGTGAGAAGATTTAGTATCAATATACATTTAAATTTGAATTATAACTAATAAATCAATATCAAATAGAATATGTCACATAAGCTGATCCTAGAAATCCTAATCCAAACCTATACCTGAGTATCATTGGTAATGACTGGATTGAATTTTTGATCCTATTATTTAATAAAAAATAAAACAAGATTTATTTGAATATAAACATACCCATATGATCTCTACTTGATATCATTATGTTGTGGGGAATTTCATCATGTTTTTACCCTACCCGAGATTTATTGGTTTTTAGAAGAGAATTTCAATAATTTCCCTATGATCTTTGACAATTAATTATTTATGACATGATCACTTTAGACACATCATAACCAATGTTATTTAGATTTAGAGAAATATCTCACTATTAATTACAGATCAAGAGTGCATTGTGGAATTATGAAATTAATCATGTCATTATTATTTACATTTCTAAAATTATTATAAAATGAATACATTTTTAGAATTATCACTTATTTCATTGACTTCCTCCAAACACCAATTGAAAAGTTGTGTTCATTTAGATATCCTTAGTAGTTCATTGATTAATTTTTTCTATTAACATTATGAAATTAACCTCATTGTGATCCAAGATTATTTATCTTCTTCTTTGTCATTTTAAAAACTTCCATTCATGTTCTATCTTCTAGGAGAATCTTATTGTGAATAACATGATATTTTTATTGTACCTAAAAATCTCAAATGATTTCTAATTTGTATTCACTTTCTTAGGTCTTGATTTTCAAGAAATTGTACAAATTTAAACTATATATAAATATCAATATGATTATATTTAACTTGGATTAGTGTAATTTAATTGATTTATAATGTTTCTTTATTTATTTGTTTTTTCTAAAAAAATGCATTGAATATCGAGGGTCACGTTCCTTGCCCTACCTTGTTTTGTACAAGAATGAAAAAGAGAGATGGTATTGTGGTAAATAGAGACACCCAGGAGAAGATTGTAAGTATATTTAAATTTATTTTATTTTGACCCAATTTAATTATTTATATTATTTTATCATTTTAATTTATGTTATATATCACTCAACATATTTCTATAGAGGTAATTACACAAAAAGAACCCGACAATTTGGTCCTAAATGATCATCTACATCAGGTATTAGAAGATGTGCATCATGGAAGAGTGTATTGTTTACCAGGGAAGAATATTGTACCATCTAGATATTGGTATTTTGAAAATGTTTCTTCAATTAATGATTCTGGTATGTTTATAGTGGAAAAAATGAATGTCACAATCAAACAAGAAACTCAAAAAATAGCTCAAAAAGTAGCTAAAAAATTAGAATAATAAACTCAATGTGAAAATATAATAAATGAAAATATAATAAATTCTATGTATACTATTTCTTATACACTTCCACCAGAATCTTATTTAGAATTTGATGCATGTTTGATGTGAATGCATTTTGTTTATGTATATTCCTTTGCTCTTATCGATGTCGGTGCTGGTGCTGATGTCGATGCTGATACTAATGTCGATGATGATGTTGGTGGTGTGAGAGGTGGTGATCATGTTTCTATAGGAGGTGTGGGTGAGGGTTATCATGGTTCTAATGATACCAATATTGAGGATCACTTTTGATGTAAACTATATTTTTGATTTTTTTATATGTTTAATTTTATTATGTAGTTAAGTTTTATTATTTTTATATTGAATTATATTCCAGTGTGTCTGTCTGTTTATACATATATTGAATTATTGTATTATGGTATCTATTTGTTTCATTAGTAGTTAAGTTTTATTATTATTATATTGAAATGTTCATCCTCCTATGATGTGGCTACTACACCTCCATGTCGATGCTGCTCCGAGACGGTCTCCCTAAACCCTTCTCTGGTACGCCTTCAACGACATGTATTAATAAATTTTTGAACCAATTTTTTCCCTTATTTTTATACACTGAATATGTTAAATATTTTCCCTCTAAACTATTTCTCCTTTTACTTCTATAATAGACTATGCATGAGTACTAAAGTTGAGACCTTCCATGATAAGGAACAACACAAGTCGACCCCTACCCTTTCTACAAACCATACTCCTCCTAATCACAGTTAGCCTTCTTCCTTCATCCATGAACTTTTGTTGCAACATACTCATTTTTTTTAATGATCCTATGATCAATCGTAAGTTTTATTTCATTTTTATTTGTTCACATTTTATTCATATTTTTGTTTAGTCTTGGTTTATTTTCAAGTATCAAGAACCTTAAATTATGTTTGGTGTCTCTGTTATCTCTACACTGATTATGATTTTCACTTTTGTGTCCAACATATGTTGTTTTTTTACATATCTAATGAGATCAGCAGTGATATTTTTCCCTTTTATTGACTTTTATTGTTTTTTTATTTTCAGCTACAAAATATTAATGTTGACTAGAAGGTTAAAATTTGAAAAATAGAATTTTATCTTCAAATATCTGAGGTTAGTGATCCCTCTCATCATGATACTTTCATAAAATGATGTATGTAGTTTCATGGTGTTTATTTTTTTACCCTTTTATCTTCCAGGAATAATTTATGAAAGTGAATTTTGAGGAAATTTATAAAACTAAATAAATAAAGGAGGTTCGTTGATGAAATATTTTTTTACAAGGCTCATTGATGAAATATTTATATGTCATTTTCTTGTATGTTTCTATTTTGGAGGTGAGGGAAGGTGGAGCTGGAGAAACAATAATCATATTAACATTATATTTTATAACTAATTTTGTTCTATATTTCATAATACTATCTCTAATTCATATAAAATAGTCCAATTTTATTTTATATGCATATTTTTCTTGATTTTAGTGTATGACTGAGGATGAATTTCTTCCATTCACAAGCATAAGAATGAGGATCTTCTTGTAAGCATAAAGATTTTTCTAAAAGGTATGCAATAATTTATTTCATCTATCATTTACTACTATATTAAAAACTCATTCAAAGACATTTCTTTCACTTTATATTTTTGTTTAATTATTAATGTTTTAGTGATACTATTTTAAATTATTTATTGATGTTTTAGGTCGTGGGATATTAAATAAGAGTGTCATCCCTACCTTAATCCATGCAATTATCAGAGAAACATCAAGCCACATAACCACCAAAACTCTAAGAGATGCACCTTCAATGCACCTACACATTAACCACCGATGTTAATATCTACCTGGAATGAACTTTTCATTGTTAGATGAACCATATCCTTCATCCACACTAATCCAATACTACAAAAACACAACTGGAATATAAACATCAGGACAAAAGACTAGATCACTATCATTAAACAATACCTATGAAACCATCATACTATTAACCTCCACCATAGGTCATTTCTACAAAAACTCAATCATTTCTACACTAAGGGAAACAACTTCCGAAAAAAGGTTGAACTAAAACCCTAAATTATACATAAAATAAATACTCTAAGGATACTTCACCACAACACTAGGGGATAACACCTAGAAGAACAAGGTACTAACTGATGAAAAAAAAATATTTTCAAAACATTACCCATTGAATCTATTATCTAAAATGCATGAAATAAATAAATCAATCACTACTAAGAAACACCATAAATACAAGATCAGATACTCTCAAGAACAACAAAAAACCCCACTGCCACAATTGAATTTTTCTGTGAGTTTTTTGGAGGTGGTTTAGAACTTATGGCATAGTTCATTTTTTGTATATATTTTTAATTCATGTTGTTTTTGGTTTTTTTATTTCATAATTTTGTTGTGTTACAATAAAACCATTGAGTTCTACTGGCAGGGTAGGGATTTAATTACAAAATTTTGGTTTATACATTGTATTCTTGGTAGGTATTTAAGTGTTTGAATTCTATTTATACATTGTAATCTCGATATGTATTTAAGTGTTTGAATTCTTGTGATATATTCTTATTTGAGTTATGGCAGGGTATTTGTTATCCCAGCTAGGTTAAATACCCTGAGGGGGGGGGGGGGTGAATCAAGGTATGAAAGATTAAAACAATTTACCATTTGGATCTTGTTTCATCATTAAATAAAACACTCTTATCTGCCTTTCTTGTAGCAATGTATGAGCATAATTGAAATCATGAGACACAACAATTTTACTTGGTTCACCCTCACTGGGATATATCCAAGGATCATACAACAATGATGTGTTGATGTACCAAATCTACTAAGGCTCACTACCAAAGTAAAAGGTTTGGGCTAGATCACTTCTATACCCACGATCACTGCCCTTACAATGTTTAGGGTTAGTTTACTACTTTACCAAGGATCACTTACTAACTCTTTTTCTCTGGATCATTGTCAATGGAAAGGATCACCTTCTTCCTCTTCCTTTTCTCTCTGCTCTTGGGAGGGATTCAACAAAAGTTTATATACATTTTGGTCCCTTAAATATACCTAATTAATGCATCCTAAACTATATGTAGATGCTCTATTGAATCTCTTTACGGGTTTCTCTTACACTTCTTTAAAAACACCTCGATGCAATACTTCCACTTTCCAGACAATTAGAACAGACTTATCTTTATTGTAGACATAGAAATTACCTCTTTTTTGGTAATATCTTCAAGTGATTCCAAGTATTACTTTCACTACTTTGAATTTAGTAGTGAATGAACTCCTTCTGCAAGTATTTTCAAATGGTGCAGATCCTCTGTCTTCTTCTTCTCCTTCAGAACTCTGATGTGACAATGATACTATTCACATGGAAATGTAAGTGCACATCTCCTCACATAATATTCTAGTGTGATACCCCTATGAGAGACCCTGGTGTATAAACCCTTGCATGAGATCCCGGTGTGTAACCTTTAATGATATCCTAACATGTAACTCCTTGCACGAGATCCTGGCGCGAGACCCTAGCACGAGTCCCTTCCACGAGTTCGCTTTCTTACTAAGCGAGATTCCCTTCCGCAAGTCCTCTTTCATGCTAAGCATTATTTCTTGGTGTGAGACCACTTTTTTCACTTTGTGTAGTACCCTATTCAAATCATGTACAACACTTATGTGATTTCAATTGTGTATACTCCTTCACGATATCTCTCTATGAGTCTCTTTCGTGATATCTCTCTGCGAGTCTCTTTTCCATACAAGCTTCATATAAATATTTTAATCAAAACTTCGTCAATATTTAAGGAAGGGTTATGGGGTATTTATAGGCATAAAACCACTACATTAATCTCCAAAAATGATGGACAACTGGCCAACTCATCGGCATCACGCACTCTGGAAGATTCGAGTGTGAGATCTGCTCGTACTTTGCATGAGATCTAGGCGTGAGTCCTCTTTCAACATCCATGATTTGCATGAGAACTAAGCATGTGTACCAAAGAAAATCATGTACTTTGTGAGATATTTAACAACTATGGGATGCTTTGTCATTTCCATATTTTTTCTTTATCTTCATAAGCTTTCACGAGTCTCACGCATGATTCCTATTTACACTTTAAGCAAGATCTAGGCATGAGCTCCAAAGACAACCATGAGTGTTGTGAGAGATCTATTTGTGAGATCCAAATAAAATCATGATCATTGCGTTAGATCCCACCACAATAATCAAATATATTCACACGCTTTGCGTGTGATCTCGTTCAGTATTCACACTTTTTATGGGATCAAATTCATCATTCGTGATCCACGATTTCAGACATCCATGATAACTTTTCATGCCTTCTTTGACAACCAACCTTCGTCAACAACCTCAAACCTTGTCAAAAAACATAATCAACCCAAAATAATCATCATAAGGGATTTTTTTCCTAACAATATCCCCTTTGGGTTGTTTACAACTCTTTACATTTTGACACCATGTTAAAACTTCTTCTATATTCTACCAAAAATTCACTTATTACAATTTTGATAGCAATCATAGATTTACTCAAAACACACTCTAATACTAGATGATCCATGCTTGGTGTGAGAAACAATAGTATCATGAAAATTTCATCAATGAATCACTTCATTCCAAAACCCACTCAACTTATTTCATCATGAACCTCATCTAGCATGATATATAAACTTTGATCAATCACCTTTAGCATAATCAGATTTAAATCTAACCTTACTTCACCGATCCCCCTATTAGCTTCTCCCTTATCTTGATTAATAAATTTTTCCCTTTTATAGCCACACTTTATCCTCCTTTTCAATGAACCTGAAGGTTACTTCATTGTGGTCTGCAATAGGGTAAATAACACATATTAGCATATCAAGGAAAAACACATCACACCTCAAGGAGATGGGGTCCCACATCCACACTTTTTCAAGTGTGTGGAGTCAAATGAACTCTTATATCCAGTCAATGTCTTTCAAATACTTATTTGGGTAAGGTATTTGTCAGAATGTCCACAACCAGTAGTTTTGTAGGCACATACTCCAACTTTACAAGCCCTTGCTCCACCTTCTCCTTGATAAAATGATACTTGATTTCAATGTGATTTGTCCTAGAGTGATGGACATGGTTTTTATTTATATTTATATCACTTGAATTATAAAAATGGATTATGATTAGAGACTTCACTTCAACACCCATATCATCAAGTTTTTTCTTCATCCATAATAAATGTTGCACCCTTGAGTGGCCACAATATATTCAACTTCTATGGTGCTCAATGAAATGAAATATTGTTTGTTACTTAGCCAAGAAATACACAATCTCATAATATAGAATAAACCACCTAAATTTTATTTTCTATCATCTGTTGAACCATCCCAATCTGTATTTGTATAACCCAATAAATGTTGCTGATATTTTTCATTATACAAAAAACTAAAATCCACCATGCCCTTCATATACCAAATTATTCTTTTCATTGAAATCAAGTGGGTTTCCATAGGATTAATTTTATATAATGATTCTTTTCATGTGGAAAAAACCTTATCAGGTCTTTTCACTGTCAAGTATAATATACTACCAATGATTTACCTATATTCTGTGACATTAACTGTATTGCCTTCATCATCCCATGAAAATTTCATATGGGTAACCACTAGAGTCCTCATATACTCAGAATTATCCATTAAAAATCTTCTCAAAACCTCAATGGAATATTTATATTGAGAAATTAATGTTTCATTATTTCCTTATGTCATCTGTAAACCAAAGAAAAACATTAGTTCACCAATCATTGACATTTCAAACTCACTTTTCATAAATTTTGTGAACTGATTGCATTGAGATTCATCTAATCCACTAAATATTATGTCATTGACATATATCGGCACTATCATCCTTTGATTACTATCATTTTTGACGTATAGATTGTAATAAACTCCAGCACACTGAAAAACTAAGATTCATCAAAAACTGATATAGTCTTGAATACCATGCTCTTGGTGCTTACTTAAATCCATATAGTTCCTTATTCAGCTGAAAAATTATGTTCTCATCTTCATGAATGAGAGAACCATCTAGATTCTCAATACAAACTTCTTCTTCCAGATCCCCAATCAAAAATGCTGACTTGACGCCCATATGGAAAAATTTGAACCTTCTTTGCACTGCTATGATCAAGAATAATCTGATTGTATCTATCCCTCTAACAGGTGCAATATTTTCATCAACATCAATACTCTATATTTTGGATTAACCTTTTCACACTAACCATGTTTTGTTTCAAATCATTGTGCTATATTCATCCATATTATTGTGAAAGACCCATTTGGTTCTAATGACATTCTTATTTGTTGGTCTTAAAAAAATATCCCAGAAAACGTCAAGTATTGAACTGATATAAATCCTTAATACTAATTTTTATGCTTATTTCAGATGTCTAATTACTCTTCAAAATGGGTAGACCACTTATTGGAAACACTTTTAATATTCTCTCGTAGCTTCTTGGTATCTTGAAAATAGTCATCTGATACCATATCATTAGAGCAAAAATAGCTAATCATGAAATACATGAATGTTGTTGCTTGTCCCCCAATTGGTATTCTTGAACATAAACTTTAATCCTTTCTATACCATTGAGATCTTTCATCTTGATTAAGAGATAGAATGATACCCCTATAATATGAAACTCTTCCAGTTGTTAGGCCCAATATTTAAACCCATAAACATTCTTCTTCTCCTACATCATTTCTTCACATATTATTACAATTTTAAGAAACTTCTCCAGCTCAATAAAATTTTCTAGTTGTAGATTCCTTCAATGATATTTTCATTGGGTGAATTTATCACTTAGAAATGAGCCCTCAAAAAAACTATTAAGTACACTGAGTCAGAACTTGATGTAGGAAACAAGAGATAAATTTAATAACACCATCACTTTTCATTGCACTCAATTACTTCCATATATCTCATGCAACCATAAAATATTAACTCCTTTCAAGTAATTCTTATATATTTATTCTTCAACACCGATAACTGATTTGAATCAGTTGACATTCTAGAGCACATCACATCACTACTTTGCATATTTTGATGCCACTTCCCCTTGGATTATTTCTACCCTAGAACTTGAAACACTTGAACATAAGTTTTTATCATTTGTAAACATAGGGAGAGGGGAACCTCTAGAATCCTCAATAAGAGGATTGTGGTTTATCTTGATGGATCAACCATTTGATACTTTCTTACAAAGCATTATACAAATTTTTATGCTTATTCTAACTGCCCAACCAACTTCAAGTGTTCTGGATATATGACTAAATGGTCTTTACCCACATGCTAAGTCTTCTTCTAGTATTTAGACTCTATAGTCTTGGCCTTTTCACAATTTTGGTTTTAAAACCATTTTTATAAATTTCCTTCTTTGATGATATGCTGATATGCCATTTTTTATGACTCTTTATTTGAGGAGGAATCCTTCCAATAGTCATCTTCTCTTTCTTCTTCCTCCATTGGTGGAATCTTCCTATTTCCTTCACTTCTCACCATGTGTCATGATATGTGAATTTTATAATTCATTATTTATTCACTTTTCTTTTATCAATTATCTGATTCATTCCACCCTTTCTTGTTTTGGTTGATTCTTCCACTGAATTAACATTATTCTTAATCAAAATCAGAGAATCTTATCCCTTTTTCATCTAGTTTTGTTCACATTCTTTTTAATAGGTTGTGAGAGTAAAAGAGTAGATGATTGATATGCCTTTCATTGAGCTAATTGTGATTCCCATAAGGCTGTAAACCTATTTTTTAAATTATCATGTTGTATTCCAATATATGATTTTTCGTTACATACTTCTAGTGTTGGGGATATCCTTATAGGTTCCTTTTTCTTCCCTTCTTTCTTATTACTGTAATGTCTTGCCAAATTCTCATGATAAGAACATATAAAACATCTTCCATTAAATACTTACCTCATTTCATCCTTTCTCAACTGAGATGTTGCTGCATCCAGAGTTCTTATTCTGACATTGAGCACTCGGGATTCTTAATACATACTCATGGTGTGTCCCTATATTCCACATTAATAAAATTTGACAAATACTTTCTTATGAAATAATTTTCTTTTAAATTTCTCAAGAACCTTATTCTTATTCATATATTTAGCAATATTTCTATCTTTACAATATGAAATATATTCCAATGACTGAAAACAAAAACTTTAAGTATGACCATGTATTCCACATAAATAGAACATGTTATCAATACTTCCTGTAAAAAACATTTTTAGGTCTATCTCAAACACCTACAAGATTTTTCTTATCTCTGAAACTTTTCACATCTCTCTTCCTATCATGCATGGGAGGGGTTTCATCATATCCAATACCAAATTTTCCCAAACTGAATAGCCTTTGGGATGAGAAAATCATTTAATGTATTTCCTATAAAGTAAAATATTTTATTTTAATTTCATTATCACTTGACAAAGGATAATCAAAAAATAAATGCAAATCATCCTTCAATTTGGGATTACCTTTGGCATCAGATTTATCCTTCTTAACTGATTCTAGCTCTTCTCGTAATTGTTAAATATTCATATCCCTTTATTCAAGTTGAGGATTAAGTCATATATTGAGATTATTACCACTACTCATCTCATCTTCCAATTCCCAGGAGAGATTATCCATCATGTTAGATTTCTCCTTTAACTTAGAATTAATCTAAGCAACAAAATTATTACAGCATTCATTCTCCTATTGTAGCCTCTTCTTATCTTTTACTAGTTCAGATATATGTGTAGCAAGATCATAATTTCTAGATTTTAGATTCTGAATTTCATTTGAGTTCATATTCTTTCCCTTTTCAATAGATTTTAGTTTTTCTATATTTGTAGACATCTTTTGTAGTTCTTCATCTTGGGAATAATTCTTCTCTATTAGATATGTATCCACTTAAAAAAACTTTTATTTAATACTTTTATATTTTTGAATTAAATTTCCTTCACTTGGATTTGGATATCTTTAGATTTAATTTCTTCATCCAATTTCTGGTCCAATTCCTTTTTTATAGACAGCTTCCACTTGACTTATGCTTCTTCATTATAGTTCTTCTCTTTTCCATGGAACACTGAGATAAGAGAAAACTGAAACTTCAATTTCAATAGTAGATTAAACCTTATCAGAGAAAAAAAATAAACAAAGGCAACCTATTATATGATACCAATTCTTATCCCAACTAGGTTAAATGCCCTGATGGGGGGGGGGGTGAATTAGGGTATGAAAGATTAAAAAAACTACCCATTTAGATATTGTTTCATTGTTAAAAAAAATGATCTTCTCTCCCTTTCCTATATAAATGTATGAATAAAATATAAATCATGAATGAGACACAACAATTTTACTTGGTTCACCCTCACTGGGCTACGTCCAAGGAGAATACAACAACGACGTGCTGATGTACCAAATCCACTAAGGCTCACTGCGAAATTTCAAGGTTTGGGATAGATCACTTCTATACCTAGGATCACTATCTTTACAATGTTTAGGGTAATATTAGTACTTTCACAAGGGTCACTCCCTAACTCTCTCTCTAGATCAATACCTATTTAAAGGATCACCTTCTTCATATTCCTTTTCTCACTTCTCTTGGAAGGTATTCACCCACAATTTATAAAAATGTAGGTCCCTTCATTATCACTAATGAATGCATCCTAAAATGTATGTAGATGACCTATTGAAGCTATTTCTAGGTTTCTACTTCACTTCTATAAAAACACTTGGATGAAACACTTCCACTTTCCAGAAAACTGGAATATACTTCTCTTTGCTACAAACACAACAATTACCTCTGATTTGGAAAGATCTTTAAGTGATGCCAAGTCTTTCTTTTACTACTTGGAATATAGCGGTGAATAAACTCCTTCTACAAGTATTGTCAAATGGTATAGATCCCCTATATTCTTCTTCACCTTTAGAACTTAGATGTGACAATGATATTATTCACAGGGAAATATAAGTGAATTTATTCTTGTGTAATATTCTATTGGGATACCCTTGTGTGAGACCCTAGTGCATAACCCCATGCACGAGATCCTAGAACATACCCTTGCACAAGATCCTGGTGCATAACTCCTTGCATGAGATCCTAGCATGAGACCCTGGCATGAGTCCCTTATGTGAGTCCCTTACATGAGTCTGATTTCACATTGAGCATGAGTTCTTGAAGTGATGCCACTTTAATTCTTTGTATAAGACCCTATTCAGATCATGCACAACACTTACACAATTTCAATCGTGTATACTCCTTCATGAGATTTCTCTACGAGTCTCTTCTATGAGATCTCTTTACGAGTATCTTTTTTGAATGAGATTCAGATCAATATTTTAAGAAACACTTAATAAATATTTAAGGATGGGTTAAGGGGTATTTATAGTCATAAACCCACCACCTTAATCTCTAAAAATCATGGAAAATCATCCACCTCATTGGAATCACGTGCTCTGTGAGACCCGGGTGTGAGATCTACTCGCACTTTGCATGAGATCCAGGCATGAATCTTCTTTCAATGTTTTCTATTTGAGTGAAACCTGATCATGAGTACCAAATAAAATCATTAACTTTACAAGATCTTCAATGACCACAAGATCCTTTGTCATTTCCATATTTTTATTTATCATCATGCGCTTTCATGAGTCTCTGACATGAGCCCTATTCACATTTTGTGAAAGATATGGGGATGATCTCCAAAGAAAATCATGAGTGATATGTTAAATCCCTTAACAATATCCAAATACAATCATTATAACTGCATGAGATCCCACTAAGATACTCAAATACAGTCAAGTGCTTTAGGAGATTCCATTGTGATATCAAAATTCAATCTTACAATTTTTAGTTTTGTTGTATTTCAATGATTTGTGTGATACATTGAAAGTTACAAAGACAAATATGAGTGATTTTATGATATCACATCAGTATTTAAACTTTATGTGAGATATAGTTCAACATTTATTTTTTGTACGAGATTAGATTCATCATTTTTGCTCCGCGAGTTCAGACATCCATGTTAACTCTTCATGCCTTCTTTGACAACCAAATTTCGTCAACAACCTCAAACCTTGTCAAAAAACAAAATAAAATAAAAAAAACAAAACAAAACAAATATAAATATTTAATTAAATATTTAATTAATGATAATAATAAATAAAAGGGAAGTATACATACACCACACATAAAGAATAAGTGGTGAATAAGGCACAACCAAAGGTGATATCGTAATGGTGTCCATAAAAGAATGGTTTTAAATCCTAATATGACATTAATAAGAGAAAATGTTCATATATAATGATAAATTATTTCCAAATAAAGTTTAAACATGTAAATTTTTTTTAATAAACTTTATAAATGAGCCACTTTAGTGCGGTTTAAGGGAAATATTAAAGAGACTTAAAGTGAACCAAGGCATAATTTTTGTATAAAAAATAGAAATGAAAAAAGATAGTTTTTTCATGATAAAATGATTCATTTTAGAAAAATATTGGTGTCTTAAAAAATATAATGTAGTGCACTTTAAAAAGGGTAAGAAATTAGAAAGTTCCCTTTAATCGGGCTTTCATATCGGGAGGAATTTAAAAAGGGAACCTTATAAAACATGTACATCCCTATCAAAGAAAGAAGAATTGAGATAGGTACATATGTTTTGAGCATAAAAATGGAATGTAAAAGGAGTAAATAATAATAATTAATAATTAAATTGGGGTAAAGAGATAGAAAACGTAACTCGAAGAAAAAATGGAGGTTTGGGGAGAATCCCTTACCTTATGTCTGAAACTGTTATGCACTTACACTTAATATCATGGAAAATGAAATTAGATTCATTAATAATTTAATTAATAACCTATTAAACATGTATATAATTTATTATAATTTTTTTATTTTCATTTACTACCTTTTGGATGAGTTATAATATTCAATTTCATCATTAGGGAGTGTTCATTTCCTTGGTTTTCATGATTATTTCACTTATATACATGTATGAAAAATCATGTAAAATGGAAATAATTATACAGAATTAAAATTATATGTTATTAATGAAATTATAGAAGAATAAATGGTCTTATATGTCATTTTTTTAGATATAATGATTATTCATTAGATAAAATTTTAATGACAACTGCTTATATTATTTTGGCATTTTTTCGATCATTACGAACTAGTTTTATTTTATTAATCAATATTATGTACATATACCAGTTCCAGAAGACTAAATAAGTTATAATATACATTTTAAAATATATTTTAACCATTATAATGATTTTATTACCATCCTTGAAGGTGTTATTACAAAATAAGAAATCATCATCCATGAAGGTGGTGAATCAACACCTCACAGACGGTGTTTTATTTTTTAGAAAAAAAGGGAAAGAAAATATAATTGATGGTGGATATAACATTAACATAATAAAATTAAATTATATATATGATATTGGAGTTATCATTTTACTTTATATAGGTGATTTTAGGGAAGTATAAGAAAATAAAAGAAATTTAAAGAGAGAGAGAGAGAGAGAGAGAAGATTTTACCTCTTGTGTGTCGTCTCCTTGAGAATCTCCTTAAGGGAATTGGAAATGGTCTTTTGGTGAGACCAGAAAGACCAAAATATTCGAAAGAGGTTTCTAAGAGTAATTGGTTAGAATATTATCAAGGTCTAAGTCTTATAATTTGTGAGGAGAAGTGGTGGTGGGGGTGGTATTTATATTGGAGGAGAGGGGTGTTTTTTTATTATTTTACTCGTTAGTAAATTATTTTTGGATCAAGACTATCAATAGTGATGAATCTTGTAACTAAATATAGTAAATAGAGCAATTTATTTCTAAATAATTGTTCTTAAATCATCCATACATCATCCACGACTCAATAATTCATATATTTAACTAATACCGTAAATTACTGTTTTTACTATTCACTAAAAAATCAACTATTTTAGAAAAATCCAAAAAATTCACCCCAAACATATTTTGATGTGTAGATTTAAAAAATGGACTCTATTTTATGAAAATAATTTTCTAAATATGATAAATTTAATTTTTAGTTAAAATCATCATTTACTCGAAAAATACTGATTTTAAAATTATAACCGATTTTATGACACTTTGAAAAATTAATTAAGGTCTTATAAAATTATCTTATAATCATAAGACAACAAAATATTAATTTATAAATATATTTTTTTAAAATAAATTTTCTTTTAAAAAATTATATTAATTATAAAATTATAAATGAATATTTACAATTTATAAAAATGCTAACACTTAATTTATCATTTTTAAAAAATTTATTTACTTATTATATAATATAAATATATCATATTTTAATTTATGAGATACCTAAATTTTATTAATTATTTCATATGTGAGGTTATCATTTTAATTTCCACATTATCATTCCTAATGGTCATATTTCTATTCCAAAGGTTATGTTAATATTTAATAGTATATCACAGTTCATTTTTGAAATGAAAACTATCAAATAAATTGAATTTATTTAAGAAGATACATACCATAAAATATTGGGGTGTTATATTCTTACCTCTTTCAAAAATTTCATCCTCTAATTTCTTCATGAATATTGTATTCTAAACAGATGTGTGTGTTTTTTCTTCATAACATCATTAGGTTCCCACATTACATATTCCATTTTATGGTTTCTCCAAAGAACATTTACCTGTCGAGCCATCTGATTTATTAATACTTTCTCTCTTATGTCAACAATCTTGATAGGCTCTTCACAGTAATACAAATCAAGTTACAGTTCTATTTATTCATATGTGAGTACACAAGTTGGGTCTGACATGTACTTCTTTAACAATGATATGTGGAACACATCACAAAAATTGGAGATACTTGGTGGTATTGCTAAATGGTATACTACAGCTCCAACTCATTCTATAATTTCAAAGGGACTAATTTACTTTGGGATTAGTTTCCCTTTCTTACCAAAACTTATGAAACCTTTCCATGGAGATAATTTTAGAAAGATATGATCTCCCACTTGAAATTCTAAATCTTTTCTCTAGTTGTCAGTATAATTATTTTTTATACTTTGAGATGCTTTAATATAATCCTGAATAGTCTTTACCTTTTTCATTATCTCATCAATAAGTTCTAGGACTATAAGTTTCCTCTCAAAAACTTCACCCCAACAAGTTGGAGTATGACATCTCTTGCCATATAATGTTTCATATGGCGCCATTTGAATGCTAGAATAGAAAATATTATTGTAAGAAAATTCTACCAAAGTTAAATAATGATCTCATATACCTTTAAAGTTAAGTTATCATGATCTCAAAATTCCTTTTAATGTTTTAATAGTCCTTTCAAACTGTCCATTGGTTTGAGGGTGATAAACAATACTCAAATGAAGTTCAGTATCCAAATACTTCTGAAGAAACTTCCATAATTTTGATGTAAAATAGAGATCTTGGTCAAAAAAAAATAAATAGTGGTTCACCATTAAGTATTAAAACTTCATTAATATAGATACTTTCTAGGAACTCAAGAGGTAAATCTTCTCTTATAGAAAGAAAATGTGCTGATTTTGAAAGGTGATCAACAATAACCCATATCTCATCATTCCTTTTAAGTGTCCTTGGCAGTCCTATGGAAAAGTCGATCATAATTTCACCCCACTTCCACATAGAAATAGGTATAGGTTTCATGAATACCTTAGTATGTTGTCTCTTAGCCTTAACTTTTTGAAAAACTAGGCATCTTGATACATAGTTAGCAATTTCCTACTTTATATTATCCCACCAAAAATGTTAATTCATATATCTATATATATTGGTACTACCAGGGTGTTTATAGAAATTTGAGCTATGCGCATAATATAATAGTTCCATTTTTATCTAAAGTATTTATTGAACACATAAAATATTTCCAAAATTCATAATTCCATCCACATACAAAAAGTCTTCCAATATTTCATCCTTAACGACTTTAATTTTTTTTGAAAATTCTCATCATCAGATTTAGAGATTTTTATCTTCTCTAGTAAATATGGTCTAGCAATAATTTGAAAAAGGAGTGATGTTTCCCTTACCTTAAGAATACCCATATCTATATCTATTAAGTTCATGAATATATGATCTCTCTCAATCCTTATTTGGGTTATAATTCCACGATCTTTCCTGATTAATACATCAGCTACCTTATTTTCTTTTCCTGGGTGGTAGTGTATTGAGAAATCATAATATTTGAGTAACTCAAGACATCATATTTTCCTCATGTTTATTTCTTTCTATGTAAATATATATTTAAAACTCTTGTAATATGTATATATCTCACATATTTCACCATATAGATAGTGTATTTATATCTTCATAGAAAATATTATGAATGATAACTCAAGATCATGAGTTGAATATTTTTTTTCATGAGTCTTAAATTTCCTTGATGTATATACAATAAATTTATCATTTTTAATAAGGACACAACCCAGTCCTTTCTTCGATGCATCATTGTATATAAAAAACCTATCATTTCCTAATGGTAGAGTCAAAATCAGATCATTGACTAATATTTGATTCAATTCTTCAAAATATTCCACACATTATTTTGTCTATATGAACTCAACCCATTTATGTGTGAACTTGGTTAATAGGTTAGCCAATATATCAAAATTATGAATGAAATTTCAATAGTAAACTTCTAAACCAATGAAACTATGTACCTCGGTCATATTCATTGGTGTAGGCCATTATTAGATTTCCTTTGTCTTATTAGGATCAACTAAGATTCCATACTTAGAGACAACATGACCAAGAAAAGAAATTTCTTGAAGCCAGAATTTACACTTTTTAAATTTATCATATAACTCACTCATTCTGAGAGTCTTAACAATAATCCTCAAGTGATTCTCATGGTCTTCACAGATTTTAGAATACACCAGAATATCATCAATGAATACTACAACAAAATCGTCAATATATTCCTTAAATACTCTATTCATTAGATTCATAAAAAAATGGTGAATTAGTTTATCTAAATGACATTACTGTAAACTCATAATGTCCATACCTCATCCTAAAATCTCTCTTTAGAATATCTTCCTTCTTTAATCACAATTGATGATACCCAAAATAAGGGTCAATATTTAAAAAATATTGATCTCCATGAAGTTGATCAAATAAATCATTAATGAGAGACAAAGGGTAATTTTATATATTGTAATATCATTGATTTCTCTATAGTCAATTAATAGCCTCAAGGATCCATATTTGTTATTAACAAAGAGAACATGGGCTCCCCATGGAGAAACACTAGGGTGAATAAATCCCTTATTACTTAACTCGTATAGTTGTATCTTCAACTCCACTAATTCCACATTTTCCATTATATAAGTATTCTTTGATATTGGTCTTTCATCAGGGATTAAATCAATGGTAAACTCAATTTCACGCTCTAGGGGTGTCAAGGTAATTCCCCAAGAAATACATCAATGTACTCCTATATAATTGGTACATCCTCAATTTGAAGATTAATTTTTTCATCCCTATATGATGTTTTCTCTTATTCACAAATAATTTTATTTAGTAGAGCTACTGGGGTTGGATATAGATAAGAATCATATGGTGTAGTTTCTACTCTAAAGATAAGGGATTCTACATATTATTCACAAATCGTAATTTTCTTCTTCTTGCAATAAATTTTCACATCATGTTTTTATAGCCAGTCTATACTGGGGATTATATTAAAGTCAACCATAGGTATAATGATAAGATAAACAACTAAATCATATTTATATGTCATAAAAAGGAATGACCGACACATTTTTATTGAAATGAGACTTCCCTTAGGAGTTTTTATTGACAAAATCCTTATTAAATCAAAAGGGAAATGTCTTATTTTCGTGAAAAACTGGGTGGATATAAAGGATTGTGATGATACAGAATAAAATAAATCATTGAATAAATGTAAATATAGGATTAATGTACCTTCCATAATCATATCATTGGGTAATTCTACTTTAGTTTTATTGATCACATAATATTTGTTACCCCCCCATGGCCTATTTTGTGGTACATTCCCTTGAGGCTTGGGACATTGATTTGAATAATGCCCTATTTCATTACAGTTGAAGCATGTAAAGTAATTAATTTTTTTATTACCCATACATTAATTATCTAAATTAACCATTTATCCACACTTATAAAAAACTCCAATGACTTTCAAACATTTCTCAGGATGGTTCTTTCCACAATTATCACATAATGGAAATTGCTTCATTCCCCTCTTCTTCTTTGGAACTTCACATTTTCCAAGGTTATCAGAAGACCTATTATTCTCTTGATTTACCTTGAACATATAGGATCTAGAAAATTCATTCTCTGTTTTGATGGAACTTAATACTATTTTATCACATGATGAATTTTTTTGAGAAGCTAGTGTAACACCCCGAGTTTTTATGAATCTTTTTTTTCAAAAAAAATAATTTTCCTTGATGTTTTGTGTGATATGAAACACCAAGTTAATCTTTTACTACAATAAACATTTATATTAGATTATGGTACACACAATTTTATGTTTGGATTGTGTTATACACAATTCTGAGTTCTTTTAATGGCTTGCATTACATGCAAGACCGATTTTTACCGAACAATAGTATATTATTAAAATATTATTATTTAATATAATAAGATATAACCTAGAAATTAAATTATAGGTTATGAATATTATTAAATAACTTATGAAAATATATATTTTACAAGATGAATTTATTTGTTACAAATTAATTATAAATGAAAATATATACCAATTGAATATAAAGGGATTTTTTATGCTCGCAAAGTCATTTTGTCTTGAAAAATTAAATTAATCATAATTATTGAATGATATTAATGAAATATATATTTTATATATTTAATAAAATATTTTTTATATTCATCCAATATATTTTATAGTCATAAGATAATAAAAAACACAATTTTACGCATAAAATCCTATATTTTTCAAAAGGGTAATTTTACCACCTTTTAATGTTGAACCCATTTTAAATATAATTTTTGAAAATTTTAGAATTTATATATGATAAAAAAACATATTATTTGAAAGTGGGATATAAAATTTATTTGGTTTAATTTTTGGTATTTTTCTGCTAAGTTTCATAATTTGATTAATGGTGAAAAATATTCCATTTTAATTGAAAACAAATTTTTCATCAAAATAATTTATAGTGTTAGATTATATATTTTATTGTGTTTAAAGTATAATTAGATCAAATTTTTATAATTTAAACCAATTTAATTCATTGGAATCAATTTCAAATTGAATTTGGATATAAAAACAATTTAATCTTTTGGACGTTTTTACTTTTAAAACTCGTTTTCTCATTCCGTAAACGAGATTAATTTTAAATTAATATTAGCCAAATCTATATTTTGAATTGTGAAAAATTGATTCAATATTTGGAATAAGAATATTATAATTTATAAATTATTACCATTTTATTTTTTGTAAATATTAATAGTAACTTTGGTAAATTTTATTACCATAATTAAGGGTAAATTAGGTAATTAAGGGTAAATATAATATTATAAATGTTAAAAAATACCCTAAAACTTGCTAAAATTTTATTTAATGAATTTAATTCTACCCATATCACCTAATTATTAAAAATTTAATTATTTAATATACACTTTTCCATCAAAATGATTTAGATATTATTAAAATCAAAGAGAGTGACAAAATATCACATTCTTACTTTTAATAAGTATAATATTTTTAATATGCGTATAAATAGAAGATATTATAGAATATATATATTATTATTAAATATAATTTTTTTAAATATATCATGTGATTTTATTTTAAATTTTTAGTGAGAAAATAATTATCCTAAATAATTACAAATTTATAATGCAATAATTATTCAATTAATGAAATAATCAATTTAATGATATTAGAAATATTAAAATACATAAAATTTGAATTAATTAATAGGATAAACTAATTTTATAGGTTAATATGACATTTTAGGGGTTTATTAAATGAATTTTTTGAAGTTATATTGCTTTATTGATTTTATTAAAGTCAATATAATGAATAGTATCAAAATTGACACTAATGATATTTTATGAAAATAATATTTTATTAAATTAGTTAAAAATAATAAATAAGGACAAATGGTATAAATTATGGTAGATAATATCATTAATTGACCATTTATAGTTCAATTTACACCTTATAAGTAAAAATATTAACCATTTAATATTGAAAAATTTGTTACCTTAGGTAAAATTAAAATAGGTTAACTAAGGGTTAATAAAAAATATAAGTTTTAAAATTACACCAAAACCTACCTAAAATTTATTTTTTGATTATATTAAAACCTCATTTCATCTTATCTTCAAATAAATTTCCTTTTTTAGGTATTTTGATTGATAATTAATTTACTATAAATTAATATTTTGAGAGTTTCCAAAAGTTCCCCTCCCCTATCTTATAAAAGGGAACAAATACTTCTCTTTTAATCACACCTATAAATCCCTTTGGATCATCCAAAATATACCAAAAATTACTCCTAAATTTCTTACCTTAATCCTAGAATATTTTATTTGGGTATAAATCCAACAAAATAGGTCCTTTTGTGCAAATCAAAATGAGATATCCAAAGAAGAGGTGATGTTCATCAACAAACATTTTTGTTTTATTTCTTCCTTGAACCCCATAAATTATTTTTATTTAATTTTTATATAATAAAATCAGTATCATAAATATATTGATATGTTTTTATATTAAGTTTTTTACCTACACTTTCACACACTTCCATCTAACGGGTAATGAACTTACCGTTCGTGTGTATGGAAGACTACCGCCTCACGAAACAATGATAGTTCATTTTTCCTTTACCACCCCTCATGATGATAATTATGAAGGACACACTATTTTTATATGATATATATGATATTTATGATGTCTATATTATTCTTTAATTATAATATAAAACAAACCTTCATTCTTTCCATTTTGTGTAAATATGATAACTTCGTTTGTGGATGTGTGGACTACTACCTCTTCAAAGTGATGTGATTAGTTCACACTTTACATGGAATATATTAAGGATAGGTTTATTAAATTTATATGAAATATATGAGATAATAATGATACTGGAATAATATATATATATATATATATATATTCATATATGTCATTTACTTTCTTCTTTTCAATATGATAAGAAAACGGAAACAATGTTCCTATGTACGTATGAACTACCGTCTCCATGAACAGTGTATTCCATTTCATATAAATATATATATATATTATAGATATTTATATAATTAATATATATTATATATAAATCATGTTTTATATCATATAAATAATTAAATCATTAACTAAGTAAGAAGGTGAACAATAACAAGTCAAAACACATACGATAAATAAAGTAGTTATTACCCGAAACATTGCTTTAACATGGTTTTGTTAATAATTGGGTAACATAAATTCATAAGTGAATCATATATGGTATGATATAAATGAATAAATTTCTTTAATATATTTATAATAAATTTATATTTATTATATAGGATGTTTTTATGAGTATGAAGAGAGTCAAGATGTAAGGTAAGAGAATTTCATCTCACTTTTTATTTCTGCAAGATACATCTCATATTCACCACTGACTTCTTTTGTGTGGTGTATATACCAACCTATTAAATGTTATGTAATTATTTTAATTTATTTAATTATATTAAAATCTTTAATTGATATTATTATTTAATTGGGTTCACGATTCTAAATTTACTCAAGTAGTAAGGGATTTATGTCACACTTTTATTTCTGTGGAACACATGCCTTATACACTACTTATTTCTTCTATGTGGTGTATATTCTAACCATGAATGTATTTTATGAGGGTTTTATATAATATTATGGTAATTTCATATCCATGTAATTTTATTTATTTTATGGGGAATATTATTCTACTTATTATAATGTGATGAGTATTTATTTCACAATATCATCAATATTTTGGATTGTTTCATTTTAAGTCTCCATTGGGGAATATTTATCTTCCACGTCCATGTTTTCTAAAAATGTTTTCAAAAATGTTTTTACTATTCTCATATGGGGTTTTAAAGTCATTTTACCCATTTTTTACCTTCTACTATGTGTTTTAAAAAGAATCTTTTTATCATTTTCTAAATGAGTTACTTTGTGAATTTTTCGAAAAAAGTATGAAAGGAATGTTTTTTTAAGTTATACGGCATGAATGGAATTTTCCACCATCATGATGACTTAATGATTTTAATTTTACTTTAAAATATTCCATGGTTATTTTCAAATAAAATATTTTATTTTAAAATTGTTCATCATTTTAAGAAAAAGAAAATGTTTTTAAAGAAGAAAGGTTATTTTCCTCAAGATTTGTTTTCATGTGATCTCTCAAAATTATTTTCCATAAAAGATAACATTATTTGATGTTACTTATGTTTTACTGGGTATATGACTCAATTCTACCATTATTATTCTTCTTATGAATGGTTTATGTTTATGATAGAATGATATTTATGAAACTCATTTCTTTTAAATGGGTCATGTTATGATTGAATGATGTTTATGAAACCCATTTCATTCCATGGATTCTAATATAATGAATGATTTATGTTCTTGTGCCACACATATGTATGTATTTCATTATGTGATGAGTGATACCTATATCTCCTTCCATAACTAGAAAATTAACCTACGTCCACAGTTTGAAACTGTGGTCGTAGGCCCAAAACCCATGGCAATAGCATATGGCCACGGTTTCGAAAAATTGTGGCTGCTATCGTCGTGGCAGTAGGTCTTACCTACTTCCACGGTTTTAACCATGGAAATAGGCCAATAGTGCCACGGTTTAACCATGGAATTAGGGTAGTTAAGTCCATGGTTAAAACTATGGCAGTATGATCTACTTCCACGGTTAAAAACATGGCAAGATACCCCCTAATTCCAATGTTTAACCATGGCACTAGGGACTTACTGCCATGGTTAAAACCGTGGAGGTATAATTCATATGGTATAAAAATAATAATTTAGTCCCCCAGCCGGACAGCCCCTTGCACCCCCTTGGACCACCTTGGGCGGCCCCCATTCACCCCTTTGAACACCCCCTACACCCCTAGAACACCCCCTAGACAGCCCCTTTGCACCCCCTTGAACACCCCCTTGCACCCCCCTAGGAATCCCCCATTCACCCCCTTGAACACCCCCCTGCACCCCCTGGACAACCCCTTTACACCCCCAGAACACCCCCCTGCACCCCCTGGATAGCCCCTTTGCACCCCCTTGAACACCCCCTGCACCCCAATGCCCCCCCTGGACAACCCCCTTGCACCCCATGCCCCCCTGGGAAACCCCCTTGCAACCTCTTAAAAACCCCTTGGACAGACCCCGTGGACCCCCTGGACAACCCCCTTGCACCCTCTTGAACACCCCGTGCACCCCCTGCCCCCCCCCCTGGACAGACCCCGTGCACCCCCCTAGACAGACCCTGTGCACCCCCTGGACACCCCTCATGACCCCCTTGCCCCCATGCCCCCCTAAAGAAATAGATTATATAATAATTAAATGAAATTTCATTTGTATTGATATAAACATCACTTTCAGTATATAAAAACAGCATGATATTCACCAAACATGATCAAAATAACACATGAAAGCAGTGACAAATACACTTAGCATGGATTATGAATTTAAACAGAAAGAAGAGAGCAGAAAAGTAAATGAGGTAGAATACTCCCCTGAGTGACAGCTTCCAATCCCAAGACTCTCTCCTCTATCTTTGTTGAACAAATATGGTATAAATATTGAATCACCTGTAAACCAGGAAATAGTAGCCTATTAGAATCTTATTCCCATATACACAATAGTTGAAACCAGTAGTAAACTCAGGATTTAGAAATTATAAATCAGCTTGATAATTCACATGAATATAACTAATTAAAATCAAAATCTAATTTCAACAAACAAAACATGTAATGTGTCCATCACAACTTGCAAATGATATCAACATGGAATAAAGCATGCACATTCCCAGAATACTATAACATTAATTTCAAACAAATTTAATATCTACAAGTTAATCATGTAGAGAAGTAAACATTATTAGGGAGTTTCAAATACCGAACATAATCTAAAATTTTATCATCATTCAATATTCCATTTCACACTTTCCAGTCCCCCCTGCCCCTGCCCCACCCCCCTTTCCCTCCCCCTTGCATCCCCCCTGGACAACCCCCTTGCACCCCCCTAGACACCCATGACCCCCCTGGACACCCTCCTGCACCCCCTGGACCCCCCCCTACACCCCATGCCCCCTCCCTACCCCCTACACACTGCCCCCCCTGGATAGCCCCTTTCACCCCCCCTGTACCCCCATGCCCCCCTAGATAGCCCCCTTGCACCCCCTGGACACCCCCCTGCACCCCACCTCCCCTACAGTATCCCACCCCCTCCCTGCCCCCTACACACCACCCCCCTGTTACCCCCCTAGACAACCCCCTTGAACCCCCCCTGGACACACCCCCATGCCCCCCCTGGACAGCCCCCTGGACACCCGCCCTGCACCCCCAACTGGACACCCATGACCCCACTAGACAGCCCCCCTGGACACCCCCTGCACCCCCTATACACCACCCTACCCCCTGGACACACCCCCATGCCCCCCCCTAGACAGCCCCCTGGACACCCCCCTACACCCCACCCCTCCCTTCCTTTATATGAATTATCATTTGGATTATTCTGATTTCTTTAGATGATGTCGAATGAGGCATCACATGATCAACATAGTGATCATGTGAAGAAGTAGTCATCACATGGATTGTGCCATCATTCCAGCAATTATGGAGATGCTGAGAATATAGACATTCATAAGATCCTGAGATCCTCAGGCTTTTGAAGAGGTCCTTGACACACCTTAAAAAAATAAGCAACACCACCTATATGAACCAAGAAAATACCAAGAGTTTGGTTGTTGTTGGTTTTCTGAGAACTCAATAGTAACTCTAAAAACTAATGAGCTTGTGTGATTCAATCACGTGAAGAAGATATCACAAAACCATCTTGGTTACGCGATGGTAAGGAGGAACCCGCAAACAAACCATATTCCCACGAAGGTGATCCCACATACATATCTACTATCTCAAAAAGGAGAAACCTGAAAGACACCGGGTCTTGCTAAGAGATGAAGGATAACTCGCGGACACACCATATGTCATGCAAAGCGTTTATGAAAGACATATTATGATCACACAGTGTTCTTGAGATCCTGTGAATCATCTGTTTGTTTATGAGAGGAAATTTGGTGATCCACACTTGGGGTCACGCGAAGGTAGTCAACAGATCACATAACATTGCTTAGATCATGTGCTTTTCATGATACACTGAAGAAGAAAGGAAGATAAAGGTTTCATGAAACCCATGATACCCATGAAATCCATGCAATCATAATTTAGATACCTGAAACAAGACTTTAAATGACACATAAAGTAATAGAACATATAAACAAGTGTGTTATTGTTTCATATTCCATGAAACCCATGCCCCCTTCAACCTGCACTTCCCCCTGCACACTGCCCCCCCCCGGACACCCCCATGCCACCCCTGGACATCCCCTTTCACCCCCATTCACCCTGAAGTAGCCCACCCCGCTCCCCCTACATCCCCACACCCCCTGCCCTCCCTGCCCCCTACACACTGCCCCCTACCCCCTACACACTACCCCCTGCACACTGCCCCCCTGCCCCCTACACACTACCCCCTAACCCTACCCCCTGCCCCCTGCACACTGTCCCCACACCCTCTTCCCCTTCCCTGCCCCCTGCACACTGCCCCCTGCCCCCTGTACACTGCCCCCACCCTGCCCCCTTCACCCCCTTCCCCCTTTCCCCCCCTCCCTGCCCCTGCACACTACCCCCTTCCCCCCACACTGCCCCCCCCCCACCTCCCTACCCCCTGCACATTTCCCCCCACCTTTCCCCCCTACACACTGCCCCCCAACCTTCACCCCCTTCCCCCTTCCCCTGACCCCCCCAAAGAGAAAAGTTTTATTTATTTCAGATAAAAAATATAAACATCCATCTTCATCCATTACAGTACCATATGAATTAAGAAAAAAATGAGGGTGACAAAGCCCATTATCAACAAAAATCCAGTAAATAAAACAAATTCAAACTCAGTTGAAATATGATATAAACACACAACCTATAGTAAAAGAATATGGAAACAAAGAATCAAAATAACACATGAAAGCAGTGACAAATAAACTCAGCATGCATTGTGAATTTAAGCGGAAAGAAGAGAGAAAAAAAGTAAATGAGGTAGAATACTCCCCTGAGTGACAACTTCCAACCCCAAGACTCTTTCCTATTTATCTTTGTTGAACAAATTTGGTATAAAAATTGAATCACCTATAAACCAAGAAATAACAGCCTAATAGAATCTTATTCCCATATATACAATAGTTGAAACCAGCACCAAACTCAGGATTTAGAAATTATAATTCATCTTGATAGTGCACATGAATATAACTAATTAAAATTCAAATCAAATTTCAACAAAAAAACATGTAATGTATCCATCAGAAATTGAAAATGATATCAACGTGGCATAAAGTATGCACATTCCCAGAATACCATCCCCCCCTTTAGTTCCCCACCCCCACTGCCAGTTCCCCCCCTCCCCTTGCACCCCCCTACTAGTTCCCCCCACCCCTTGCACCCCTCCCCCCTGCCCCTTCCAGTCCCCCTCCCCCTGCCCCACCCCCCTTGCACCCCCACCACTTGCACCCCCTCCTTTCCAGTCCCCCATACCCCTACCAGTCCCCCCCTCCCCCATACCAATTCCCCCTACCCCTACCAGTCCCCCGCCCCCTGCCCTCCCCCTTGCACCCCCTCCCCCCTGCCCTCCCCCTTTCACCCCCTACCCTTGCCAGTCCCCCCTACCCCCTTAAACCAAGAACTACAAACATAAGATTTTTTCTTTCATCGTAACTAGCATGGAATCAAAAAAATGAATACAATATTTACCTTTGATGCTTGGATATTAGCAAGGTTCACATTATTCCCTAATTGGGAAGCTGCTGACCCATATCTACCATCACTTTAGAGAGTCTCCTGTGAAGCTCTCAAAAACATCAGATTCAGGTGAAGTTCCATCAAACTTCAAGGAAAACAACAATGTAAATACCTGAAATTCATCATTGAAAAATGAAAAATGGGATTTGAGGGTGAGAATACTTGGATCTGGTGTACCAACAAGGTTGTTCTCCCCGTGGTAAATGTCAGCCTACAGAAACAGATAATATAATAAGGTAAGACGCATACAACCCTTGAAATCACATGTCAAAGTCAATTCTGAACCTCAAACTGCCTAAGCCAATTCTTTATAACTTATATCTTTTTTTTTCTGAATGCAAGATCAATTTCATTTCCATCTACATCGTTGACCCATAGAAATTCCTTCTTGTGCTTTTGGAGCTCACTGAAGTATTCTTTTCCTTTTTTAGATGTGCTTGTACCCAATCCTCGGTACACAAATTTCAAAAAGAAAACAATTTGAAAATGATGCTTGATTGTGTTATTATAGAAATGAATATCGATTATATAACATTTATGTGAATTGAATCCAAAGCCCCCCCCCCCCTTCCACCCCCACACCTTTCCCCTGCTAGTCCCCCCCCCCCCCCCCCCCGCCCCTGCCAGTCCCCCCCCCCCCCTCACCCCCTCCTCGCCCCCACCCCCTGCTCACCCCCCCACCCCCTGCTAGTCCCCCCTTCCCCCCTGCACAAACCTTTAGTATACAAATACACCATACACATACACCTGCAACAAATTACAAAAACCATTGCAACATCTCATTTCCACATAAATAAAAAACAACTAATACATATAAAATTGAAATTTTATAAACAATGAAAACAAAATGATAGATACAAAAACTTTCAATAATGTCGCTCCAAAATTTCATCTAAATCCTCATCATCATCAGCACCGATATCAACAACATCAACATGTGTACCACCATCAGCAGCAGCATCATCACCATCAACATCTTCAGCCTCTCCACCATCAGCAGCATCTTCAGCCTCTCCACCATCAGCAGCATCTTCAGCCTCTCCACCAGCATATTCAGCTACAAAATCATCGTCATCCTCATACATCAAGAGAAAACTCGATAAAAATCCATCCACTATTGCTGCACCCTCTGGCGGATGTGAAGAGAATATAGCTGATATCATTGTGAACAATTGTTCATTTTCTTTTTTCTGCGTCTTTTGAGACTCTTGTCTAACTTATTGCTTTGCTGTCTCAATGGAATCATGTAATTGTTCTTCGGTAACCATTCTTGCAATATTTATAGAATATTCAATACCTGATGACCAATATTTAGACGACACGATTTTCTTTCTAGGTTTACAACGAACTCTGCCACTATGCTCATTGCCAAGAACCTGATGTAAATAATTGATTGGTCCAAATGTGTCTGGTTCCTTTTCCATTAGATCTTGAAGAGTATACTATAAAAGGGCATTACCATTTTAATAGATATTCAAAAAAAATGTCCATTGAAATGATCATACGTGTTATGAGTAAAATGTCTACAACCTCCTTTTTTTATGAAATCTAGACCAAAACATAAGTATAATATGTACTTTTATATTCTTTATACTACTTTTAAGAGTTGGTATAACTTATATAAGTATCTTGGGATGTTTTTTAGGTTTACAGATATATTAGTAGTGGTTATGGACCTATTTGAGAGTCTAAAAATTATCAATAATTGAATGGATTTTAGATGTCCTTTTTAAACCTTATCAAGAATTGATCTTATTAAATTATCATTAGGAATACTAAAGAGAGTGGAAGATAATGTATTGTCCTATATAATACCATAGGAACAAGTGATATAATTGACTCAAGCATTCTCATTCCCTATGAGGAAAACACAACTCATATAATTTTCAATGAATGAAACTTCATACTAAAAGCTAATAATTTAAAAACATTCTTACAATTTTTTCCTGCGTTGCCTGATTCACACCAATTCCATCTTTCTTTTTCCTACTAGAACAAAACAATAATGATATGGGAACATGTACTTCAAAATTTAATGCCCATTTCTACATGAAAATTGAACATAAATCAATGAAAAAATAAATGTATATTCAATGTTAAATCATATATTACCTGTGACAGTTCATGATCTGGCAGTGTAGTTTTCCCTAGAGTATGATTATATATCATGGTGCCCTTATTTATTATGTTTCTTTCAGATGAATCCGATTATTAAAAAAAATAAACTAGCCTTTCAACAAGTCAAAAGGGATAAAAAATTATCATTTCAAGTTAAAAATTTAATTAGTTCAAGACATAACTGAAATAACCAAGTCTGGAAAATAAAACTGAACACAATCACATCTAATAAAATCATCCACTACAGAAAACTATGATTACTGAAAAAAATAAATTTATTAAAAACATTAAGATTGTAAATTACCTTGAAAGAGGAACAACTCCAATATGTAAATAATTCTTTGTATTGTGAAATTGGGAATTCATTGAATATTGGTTCATTTTCAAGAAGAGTACCTCTTCTTTTTTTCCAGCCAACATGAAAGTCATGCTTGTAGGCCCGCCACATTTCCCCTAGTTCCATTAACCTAGCTCTCTTAGCGTGGAGACCATCCGGGAAGTTATAGCGAAGCTTAATATTCAAAAAAATTTATCAATAATACTTTATAAAGAAATTTCAAACTAATTTTAAAAAATATATTACTCAAATTTCTACCCAAGACTTGTCTTTCATTTCTTATCCAACTTTTCTCCACTCGATTGGTTGAACCGGCACAATATTTCTACGTCTTCTGAGTTTTCCCATGAAACTCCACAATTCTTTACCATTTTCTTCAATAATTTTCATTTCCTTATTATACTAAACCATAATTTTCATGTGACTATTACACACTTTATGCATCTTTTTACGACCATGTCTTTTAGTAGAATAGGGTCCTGAAAAAAGAAACAAATATTTTACACATATATAATTGAAATTTAATAAAAATTTATTAATTTAATTACTTTTAAACATTTACCAGTAGCACTATTTGTTGTTGCTCGATCATACACACTATGATGAGGCACAACAACTGGAGAAGTGTCCTCCATAGTAGACTGTGGATGCTGAGGTTGGGTAGGAGGGTACGGGTATATGGGGGGCATAACCAATAGAGCTGTACTCTCCATAGTAGATTGTGGATGCTGAGGTTGGGTAGGAGGGTATGGGTATATAGGAGGCATAACCAATGCAGGTGTACCCTGTAGAGATAAAGGTGGATAAGGGTAAAAAGGCTGAGGTATAGAAGGATATAGACTACCCTGCACGGTAGGAGGTGAAAATGAATAAAAAGGATGACCGCCCATGTATGGATAAGGCATATAAGTGGGGGGCATGATGGGAGGAAACTGTCCTGGTGACTGCAGAGCCATGGATTGTGAGATGGTACATGTAGGGGGTTGCATGTAGGGATGGTCCTATACTATGGAGTGCTTGAACCATCTTTAGTGAACACAAGTTGCCTCCTCAATGATTCCTATTCATATTAAATAAGATTTTTGGAAAGTTCATACATAATAAATAAATAAATAAATAAATAAAGGACTCACAGGAACAATCATATTTGTCAGGCCAACTTCTCTAAGTCAGAGATCGTTTTCCTCCATTTTTTTCTCCGAACATCCTCGTAAGACATAATAATCTGTAAATGCCAAAAGTGATGTGAAAATTTTAAAAATATAACAAATCATTAAATAACTATAAAGATTCCAAAAAAATCATATTATTTTTCAAAATTTTACATCTTACATTAATTTTTTTTCATTATGTTGTTTACTCACTGAATGAAAACATTACAAAACAAAAGAAGCTGATACTTTAAAAGTTTAAAAAAACATGCACCAGATCAGAATAATATAATCTGAATACTTTGAAACATGTAATGCTACGCATTCTATATTATAATTTCCTGTTCATAATCCATTCTCACAATTGAATAATTTATATCATCAAATGATATATTTGACTAAATACCGATCGGTTCATCCAAAACATCACCATCATCCAATCCTTCGTCGAAAATGTGTCTGGGAATAACATCAACAATAACACCAAATTGCAGTTTTAAAGGGTCATTTACATAAAATACTTGTCTAGCTTGTGATGCAAGAATATATGGCTCATCTGTTCGCAGCTGGCATTTCATATCAATCACTCTAAAACCGCAATTATTTATATACAAGCCTTGTCATTTCATTGAATCAAACCACTTTCATTTCATCATAGAGACACAACCATGTGCATAGTAATCTAATAAAAAAATTCTCTCAACAACCCCATAATACGACATATTTTCTAATTGAGGTTGTCTATCTAATGCACTAGCATAACAATCCGTTGTAGCACTTATCATGATACCATCATGCTGTGTTTCCATCTTTGTTACACAAATATTTATAATGAATTTAAAACCATTAAAAACCACTACTTTACAATCATGAACCACATTGTTCAAACCAAACGACAATGCCCTTATTTCAGCAGATACATCATCCATCGACAAACTTTGGACTTGAAATATATCAACAATGAATATTGAACAACTACCAACAATTTGGTAATGTAAACAAAAGAATTTGTTTCCTTTGACTTCAACCAAGAAGGAAATTCTTTGCTGTGTAATTACTCCCGCATCTTAATATATAAAGAGTTATGTGATCTTTTTATAATTTCACTATGTTCTCTGAAAATATAAAAATTTAATGATGTCAGGAACTATGAAAAAAATAACCAATATATATATTTATATTTATAATTTTACTTACTTGATGTAATAGTCAACCACGCCACAGTTAAATAATACCATATGATGATCCATTTCCCACTCATACCTATTCAAAGTACACAACTTGTATGATCTAGATATCCCTCCAGTTTGAGGTAGTGATGGAAATTTTGTCTCAATGGGATTATATTGCTCATATTCAGTTCTCATGGGCTGATTAGATCTAGTGGTGACATTAGGAAAATACATTGAACAAAAATCCATGCATTCCTACTCTAAATAACCTTTCACAATAGATCCTTCAGGATGATTCTTATTTCTCACATAAGATTTCAATGTAAACATCATTCTTTCTAATGGATACATCCAATGACTAGAAATGGGACCACCAAAAATAACTTATGTTGGAAGATGCATGGTCAGATGTAACATACATGTAAAAAATGATTGGGGAAATATTTTCTCTAAGTTGAAAAGAATGATCGGTGCATATTTTTGTAGTTTTTTTACAAAACTTTTGTTCAATATTTTAGCACAAATATCTAGATAAAAGTGACATAATATAATCACAGTGACCCTAACATTATGTGATAGTAAATGTCAAATGGCAATAAGAATCAATTCATGCAACTGGACATGGTAGTCATGGGTTTTGAGGGATTTTAGTTTCACATCTTGTCTATTCACTCGTTTTGAAATGTTACTTCAATAACCATCTAAAACCTTTAAACTTTCCAAGACTTGAAGAAAAAAATTTTTCTCTACATTTTTCATTGAAAAACAATAAAAAATGACTTTCCACTGATTCGGACCAATTAACTCAGGATGAAGTCTTGGTTTTATACCCTAATCCATTAAATCACGATGTGAGCACAAATCAACTTTTGTCTTTTCCTTTACATTTAAAAGTGTTTCAAGTAACATTTCACACACATTTTTCTCAATATGCATTACATCCAAGTAGTGATGTAGAAAATTTGATGACCAATATGGCAACTCATAGAATATACTTTTCTTTCTCCAATTATTGTTGGAATTCAAAGAAACATTCTTCCGTTTGTTGGAATTTAACTGACCCTTTCTAAGAACAAAATTCAAACTATAAAGTTATTTAAGGATATCACCCCCCAACATTCATTGAGGTATTTCATCTGTCTCTATGGAATTATCAAACTATCTATGATTTTTTTTGTATGGATGATCCATTTGAAGAAATTGTCGATGCCCTATGAAGTTGAAAGTTCATCGAAACTTTAATCTCCTAGAACGTGTATTTTTTATACATATAGGGCAAGATAATATCCCCTTGTTACTCCAACCAGACATCATTCCATATTCAGGGTAATCATTTATTATCCATAATAATGTTGCACGTCACATAAAGTAATCCTTTCTAAATGTATCATATGTCTACACCCCAACAGTCCAAAGATCCTTCAACTCATTTATTAATGGTTGTAAATATATGTAGATATCATTTCTAGGATCATTGGGTCCATAATTCAATATAATCATAATATTAACTAGCTTTTTCATACACATCCATGACAGAAAATTATAAATATGAATGAAAACAAGCCAAGTACTATGTGCAGTATGCATCTGCTTAAATGGGTTGAAACCATCACATGATAATCCCAATCTAACATTTTGTGGGTCGGCTGAAAAATCAGGATGTAACCTATCAAATTTTTTCCATGCCAACCCGTCATTAGGATGAATTATATCATCATTATACTTATTTCTTTCATCTTCATGCCATCTCATATTCTTAGCCATTTGTTCTGAGATAAAAAGTTTCTGAAGTTTGGGAATCAATGGAAAGTGCCACATCACTTTCTCTGGTACACAGGATTGAGTTCTATATTTATTATTCTTCTATATCAATGTACCACATTGTTTGCACTCATTTAACTTGACATTATCCTTCCAGAATAGACAACAATCTTTAGGGAATGCATGGATTTTCTTACTTGAAAATCCAAATTTTTCAACCAACTTTGATGCCATATAATCATTTTCAGGAATACATGCATCATTAGGTATCAAGTCCTTAAAAATAGTAAGTAGATAGTCAATCACATTATTACTAAATCCATACATTGTTTTCACATGATACAGTTGCGTTAAAAACTCTAGTTTGGTCATTTTTTCACATGACTGGTAAACTGGGGTATTCGCGTCTTCTAACAACTTTCTAACACGCTCAATGTCATTATTTTGATCATTAGATGAAAACTGTGTTCCCGTATTCATTTCCTCTTCCACTGATCTACATGAAGTGTTGGCTTTAGAAGCAAATGGAAACTGATCAGAAATCAAATTTTCCATTTCGGTCCTTTCAGCTGAATCAACGTCATTCCCCATTTGAACTTTTTCTCCATTGTAATACCAAACATGATATCCTTTTTGAAAACCTTTTTTAGTTATGTGGTAACTTACTTCCTCACGTGTTAACCATGGTCTTCCAATTCAATCAAAACATGGGCATCGAATCAATCCACCGTCTGAACCATTATTGAATGCAAAATCCAAAAAATATTCCAACTCCTTTTGAAACTCATCAGTGATCTGATCAACATTATAAATCCAGATTTTATCCATTCTAATATGAATAAATAAACAGTTATTAAAATTGTTGATTTTAAATAAAAATATTTAAACTCATTCATTCTTAAGAAAAGTAGTATATGGACTCATTCATAGGCTTCTATTCCTTACTTGATTCTTGAGAAACATAAGTAAATGTTCAAGATAAATGCATTAACTATAAAATTATCATTTACTAAAGTATATAAGATCTCTAAATCATAATCATATAAGAACTATACCCATATCCACTAATTAATATTTATGTCATGTTAAGAGAATACATAATTAAATCTCTTACTATCAATTATTACACCATGATAGGCCAACCTTGGGTTGCTAGAAAATTCCCAGATTTCTAGATATTGGTAAATATTATAAATGAATCAATCATAATCATCAGTGATTTACATTATCTAAAAATAAGATAATAAAATACATGAGATACAAGGGGAGGTAACATTTTATATCCTAATGAAAATATTATAATACGTACAAAGGGTATCATTCTTAGATACTTATATAGTGGAAAATGAATCAAATGTTGGATTCATGTGCAATGCATCATATTAGAATGACACAATTAGATTAGACCATGGGGTTTATATATTAAGGATAGTTTTTCTAAGAATATTGGGTTGTAATACGTGTATAAGAGAGGGGATGGTGTGTAGGGAGGAGGAGGGGCTGGGTAGGGAGAGGAGGGGGGGTTGGGCAGGGAGGGTGGGGGGCTGGGTATGGGGGAGGGGCGGTTGGGCAGGGAGAGGAGGCGGAGGGGTTGGGCAGGGAGGGTGGGGGCTGGGCAGGGGAGAGGGGGTAGGAGCTGGGCAGGGGGGCTGGGCAGGGTGGAGGGGGAGGGGGAGGGGCTGGGCAGGGGGGAGGGGATGGTGGGGGGAGGGGGAAATTCTAGATCTAGTAATTCAGGGTTATTTGAATCCAAAATATTCCTGTGGTTGAGTGAATGCTGAAAAAGAAGAAACTATTGCTGATATATTTGATATATATTCATGCAACTCGAAATAGAGACATGTGAAAGTTTGAAACTATTATTCAAGATAGAATAATTTATATGAGCTATGTAAAAGAGTGATAAAACCCAAAAAAAATGGTTATAAAGATATGGAGTGGGAAATTCTAGATCCATTAATTTGGGGAGATTTGAATCCAAATTATTCATGTGGTTTAGTGAATGCTAAAAAATAAGAAACCGGTGCTTCTATATTTGATATATAGTCAAGCAGTTCTAAATATAGACAAGTGGAATCTTTCCAGTATTATTCAAGAGAGAATAATTTCCATTTTAAAGATTAGAATGTTTTTCTATTTTAAATATTGGAAGGTTTTATTCCTAATCTATAATGAAGTTCAATTTTAGTAAATATTTATCTATCTTAGATTCATATTCTATTTCTACCAAGACTAAATTTTTATGTGTGGAGCTTGAAAGCATCTAGAAAATTAATCACTCTACTTTGGTAATCCGAGTGTGATTCATTTGGCCTAGATATTAGTGTTTTATTTGAGGATGAATCACATAAACCTAAAGTACTGTTATAACTTAATATTTCTTGAATATAGAGTTTTAGGGTTATAGAAGATAGTTTGATGGTGGAATATTGAATATATGTTCACAAAAACATTAGTCCATGAGAGAATGTGATAATATTATGCCTTAATTGGGAATGGGTGAATATATTAAAGAATGAATAGAATCATTAAATATAATAGAAGTATAGTGGGTGATGTTTTCCAATGTTTTTGAGGATACCATGAATCCCTTGAAGTAGTCTTTAGGTTGAAGATTGTTAGGATTTGTAATGAATGTTCTCAAAATATATAAATTTACCCTAAACAATAAATTTCTAAGGACTCTTCGGTTTTACTGGAGCAATGGATGTAGGATTCGTTTGGTTGGTAGTGAGGTATCTAAAATATTGTGAAATTTTTATGGATGTCAGCTTAGTTGGTAATATCCTTGGAAATTTTCTAAAACAAGGTAATATATTACCTATCATTTCCTTTTTCACTTCATCAGTATCCTGATACATAGAATTTCAAAAAAAAATCTAGACATTTTTAGATCCTCTAAAACACTTCAAAATATTCTAGAATGCGTTCAAAACTTCTTCACATAGATATAATGATCTTCATTGTTATAACTCTATATAACTAAATCATTATAAAGTTAAGGTTTGAAAATAAGATCATTGTGTCATCTAATGGTAATTCTCAAGTAGACCTAATCTAATAATTTTTCTAAATCTATTTTCATAGAAATTGAAGGTTTGAAAATAAAATCTATAAAAGTATGGGTGAATCAAAATGAAGACAATATTTACACCATGTCTATATTGGATAGAGGAATGAGTGTGGAAGCTTGTTCTGTAAGAAGAACCCAACTAGTGATAAAAGAATCCAAAAACAACATGCTCTAAAATATGGAAATTATAAACAACATGTTGTAAAGAATATAAGATTTAGGTTTGCTGGAAAATGATGGTAGTGTAATAGGTTTGGGAATTTTTCATTGGATTGTCAGTACAATCCAACAATACTTGAAGCTCAAAGGAAGAAAATTTTAAAGGGGGTCAGGCTAGAGAAAAAGAAACATCCATAGTTTGAAAAGAATCTATCTACATCAAACTGATTTGGAAAGCTTGAAGAAATCTATGATGTTTTGAATGGTTGTGGTCACATAAGTGATGCATGTTCATATCAAACTTATAAATTCTGTAAATTTCAGAAATACAAATTCTATTACACAAAACACTTAGAAACAGATTAATAATTCCAGAATAGTAAATAGAAACATAATAATTCCATAATAGTAAATAGATAACAGAATAATAAATAGATTAAACCATGAATATCATAATACCAGATTAATTATGAGAATGATATTGAAATATAAACCATGAAATTCTAGTGAATATTAGTTTACAGGATACCAGTCAACAAATAGGAGCCTCAAAATAGTTGACAATAAACAAAAACTCCTCTGGTGAAATCCTCCTACAATTGCAAACTCCTGAATCAGAATGAATACTGTAAATTCCTCCTGAAAACATAAGGGAGCTATAAAATAGGTTAACAATACTGAAAATAGAAGGAATAATGAAAATAGGAGCCATAAAATAGAATGAAGTAAAATGGTTTGGCCAACGCACCAAATGGAGGAGTAACGCCTGAAGAACCGATGCACCGAATGGAGAAGGAATGCCCGAATGGAGGATTAACACCCGAATGGAGGAGTAACACTCGAATAGAGGGGAGAAAAGCTTTAGACAATGCACCTAATGGAGACACAGGTGAGGGAAAGAGAATCCACAAGTGGAGAGGCCACAAATGGAGAAGTCACGCTGTGAATGAAGGAATCATGGTGAGAGATGGAGGAACTGAAGCCGGCGAGGATAAACGAGAGAGAATTCTCCAATCAAGAGACAATTAGACAAAAGCCACAAGGAAGAGGAGAATGGTTTCAAGGGAGAGTTGGTGAGCAAGAGAGGAAATCCGTGAGGGAGAGAGGAATTTTCATGGTTAAACCCACTATTTTTTAATAACCATGGTGGTATCATAGGATGTAGCCACGTTTTTTTTAAACTGTGGCTATATAAGTGTGGTTGTATCTTTAATTTATAGTATTGTTCCAATGTATTGGGTAAATATTTATATCTCATCAGATAATTATGGGAACAAGTCAATGGACTTGAGCCACTATAGAAGATGGGGAAACCTGATTCACTATAGGAAGATGGGGAAACCCAATCCACTATGGAAAGATGGGGAAAATTGATCCCTTATAATGAAAGGACTATGACTAGAGATGGTGGTGTGTCCCACTCAGTAGGTTTAGTCCCCATGAAGTTCCCTATTAAGTTTTGGAAATGAACCTTGACTTATAGGGAATGATATTACATGTTTATGTGTCTGCCAAAAATTCCATGTCTTATTATTATGTTATGATTTCATGGATTATTCTCTTTATTTCCTTATGATTCATGTCTTATGAACTATCAATATTTATACCATAGTTCATTTTTATTATCTTTGATATTTTGGGTATGATATTTTAATGTTATGATCACATTCTCATACCCTTATTATCATGATATGCTTATATATCTTTCATTTTTACCCTTATTGGGCATCTTTGATCACTCTTTATTATGTTTCCTTTCCCTAGGTTATAAATAAAGGTTTTAAGTAGGAGTAATAAAGGATGAGATCTTTATGATAGATGTTTAAGATCTTTCATCAAATTAGAAAAATGTGTTCCAAGTTTCAAAAGACACTAAACTATTACATTCCTTAAACATGTTTCTATGTAATGTCATGAGTATTCATCTAAAAATATGTTATATCCATGTATAAAAATCATGGTTCATATAGTTGGTATCAGAGGAAAGTTTTAGTCAATATTTGGAAACTTAGATGAGAAAAATTTAGTGAAATCCCTAGGGATATTTCTAAGGATATGTCTAGGGATGTCTCTAAGGATAATTCTAAGTATAGGTTACAATCCTAGAGTTTTTTTAATAATCATGAATAACCTAGTATTAAACCTAAGGTTTCATATATTGATATATTATAAGTAATTTCCCTTGATTATATAGTTTTACCACTATGATTGGTTTTTCTCACATTATGATTTCTGATTTTAATCAATGGCTAGTACCTGAAGGAACCATGTTAATGATGGATATGATAGAAAATGAAATGATTGTGCTCCTGATAAACTTAATGTTATGGGGGGAAAGAATGAAAAATCCTATCACTATACTAAAAAAAGATATGAATTATTCTAGAATTCTAAATGAGAAGAGGGGGAAATAACTTTTTGTTAAGTCCTTTATAGGGAAACGTCTACATTATTTCAGTGGGTCTTCTGATCTAATTATTGTTGAACAATGGATTAGTACCACTAAAAATACATTTTTTGCCCTTCATTTCTTGGAACATGAAAAATTAATTTTGGTTATTTATCATTTGGAAGGTGAAGTCGATCAGTGGTGTACTCTTATTAAGAACATGAGGGAAGAAGAATAAATTGAATATATGGAATGGGAAGAGTTTAAGGATATATTTTTCAGTAATTACTTCCCTCATATTATACAAATGAATATAGAAAAGGAGTTCCTCGATCTTAAGAAAAAGGATAATGAATATATTGATACCTACAAGGAAAATTTTACAAGAATTGCGAGGTACACTTCTGGCATTATCATCCAACCTAAAATTAAGGTCGATCAATTATTTAATGGATTAAAATCAAGCCTTTGAAGGGTGTTGTCTATAATAGACTTCAATTTATATTAATAGATTTTTCATTATGGTATAAAGGTAGAAATATAAGTTGGATTTATATATCAATCTCATGGTTTTAACAAGAAATGGAATATGGAGTTTAAAGGAAAATATAAAAAACATGGTGAAAATAATATGGGAATTTCTTTATGCTCAAAGTGTAGAAAGAATCATGGTGAAGACTATCTTAAGGGGACTATTAAATGTTTTAAGTGTGGGAAAGAAGGTCATCGGGTAATTGACTAAAAAAGTGATGGGAAAAAGATAGATAATGATGTGAATAGAGAAAAGGCTATAGAGAATGTACCTATCACACTTTAATGTTTCAAGTGTAAGGAAAATGGGAATTATGCTAATTAATGCCCAAGTACAAGGATTAATGATGATGATCACCATCAACAACCTCTTAAATCTAAATAAAAATTGAAATCTCATGCGATCACTCTTGGTGATGTGGAGTATAACAAAGAATTTGTGGAATGATTGAGTATTTATGTAATGGAATTCAAGAATAATTTTTAGAAGTAATTTTATGGTATTATGGAATAATGAAACATCTATGTATTAGTCAATTAAAGTTTTTAGATAAGGATTTAAGAGCATATATTGAATGGTACTGGAAACCATATAAAGTGATTGAGGTAATAAGGTGATATTTTTTGAAAATAAATTATTAAGTGAATGATAACCCTTAATATGTTCATGATGTTGAGATAATGATATTTGTATAAAGTTATGTTGGATATGAATAAGTAAATTGGATTGTACTGATTTACTTGGAACTGATTAATTATTTTTTTAAAAGAGGTTTATGTTATCATGGATGAAGTTTACAACTTTTGGACTTAAGGAATATATCCAATAAACCTTGGAATAATGAAACATGCATGTTTTCAATAAGGATTTATGGTAATTTAGGTTATTAACATGTTTCAAGAGAATAATTGATGAAGGTATTCACATGTTTGGAATGTGACAACCAAGAGATACCTTATGATATATGGGGAATAAATGTTAAGTTGATTTAGTGAAATTGATTCTAATGTTTTGGATTTTCATCTTTCAGAAGGGTTATAAGGCTAATTTTTTTCGAATGGTTTAAATTAAACTACAGATGAGGTTTTGGAGATTAAATTATTAACTCTCCATAGGGGGATTGAAGCATATTAGATAACTTGTGCTAACATTTTTGTTATGATAAAGATAGATGGAATGACTGATCATTCTATTTATGAATCTCATGATCTACTAACTCTTCAGGAATAAAAAATTCACCTTCATTTATTGGAAAAATAGATGAAGTGGAAATTGATCAAGGAATAATAAAGGGTGAGATTACTCTGAAATCAAGTAATTATATCTTCTCATATAAATTATTCAAAAGTGTCTTGAAATAAAACGTTTTCCTGTTATCATCATTTTTTATGATATCAGTGACCCTTTTCAAGCCTCTTTGGGTTATGGATTTTTGATTGTTAACTTTCTCTTAACCATGTCCTCTGTCACTCTCAATCAGAGCTTGGAAGTTAGATTTCTCTTCCATGTCAATGTTTTCACTTACCACCTATGCTCTATTATGTGGAAACCTAGTTATGAGTTACTTTGGGTAACTGTTATGTTTATAACTTTCCTTTTTAAAATTAAGTTTTAGTATTCATTTTTATGATGTGGGTTTCTATGAAATGAACTTTCAAGTATTAAAACTTTGATAACCTAGATGAATTTCAAGGGTGAAATTCATTTTAAGGGGGGTAGAATGTAACACCCCGAGTTTTCATGAACCTTTTTTTAAAAAAATTCCTTGATGTCTTGCATTATAAGAAATAAAAAAGTTAATATTGTGCTATAAGAAACATTATATTATCTTTATGTACAAGAAACACTGTGTTTGACTTGTGTTACACATAATGTCGATTTCTTTTGATGGTTTGCGTTACGTGCAAGACTGAGTTTTATCGAACAATACTATATTATTAAAAAATTATTATTTAATATAATAAGATATAAAAAATTAGATGTTATGAATATTACTAACTAACTTATGAAAATATATGTTTTATAAGATTAATTCATTGGTTATCAATTAATTATAAATGAAAATATATACTAATTGAATATAAAGGAAATATTTTTTTAATCTCCTAAAGTTGTTTTGTCTTAAGAAATTAAATTAATTACAATTAGTGAATGATATTAATGAAATATATATATATATTATATTAAATAGAATATTTTTTATATTCATCCAATATATTTTATAATCATAAGAGAAGAATAAACCCAATTTTATGCATAAACCCTATATTTTGCAAAAGGGTAATTTTACCACCTTTTAACGGTGAACCGATTTTAAATCTAATTTTTAAAAATTTTAAAAATTATATATGATAAAATAAAATTATTATTTGAAATATGGATAAAAAAATTTACTTTGGTTTAATTTTTTCATATTTTTCTATGAAGTTTCATGTTTTGATGAATAGTGAAAAATATTGCATTTTAATTGAAAACATCTTTTTCATTGAAATAATTTATATTGTTAAATTATATATATATATTATTGGTTTTAAAGTTTAATGAGATAAAATTTTTATAATTTAAACCAATTCAGGTCATTGGAATCAATTTCATATTGAATTTGGAAATAAAAACAATTCAGTCTTTTGGACGTTTTCACTTTAAAAAACCGTTTTCTCATTCCATCAACGGGATTAATTTTATAGTAATTTTAGCCAATTATGTATTTTAAATTATGAAAAATGAATTCAATATTTTTAATCATAAGGTAAAAATTTATTAATTAGGTCCCTTTTATTTTTTTCAATATGAATAATAACTTTGGTAATTTTTATTACCACAACTAAGGGTAAATCGGGTAATTAAGACTAAAAATAATATTATAAATATTATAAAAATACCCTAAAACTTGATAAAATGGTATTGGGTGAAGTTAATTCAAACCATATCACATAATTATTCAAAATTAAGGTATTTAATGTACAATTATCCATAAAAATTATTTAGATATTATTAAAATCAAAGAGAGTGACAAAATATCACTCTCTTACTTTTAATATGTATAATATTTTTAATATGGGGATAAATATAATATATGATCAACTATATATATTATTATTAAAATTAAAATGTTTATCTATACAATATAAATTTACTTTTAATTTTTAGTTAATAAATAATTATCATAAATAATTACAAATTGATGATGCAATAATTAGTCAATTAATGAAACAATCAATTAAATGATATTAAAAATATTAAAAAAATATAATTTGACTTAATTAAGGTAATAAAAGAATTTTATATGTTAATATAACATGTTATAGGTGTGTTAAATGATTCTTTTTGAAGTTATCTTTCTATATTGATTTTATTAAAGTCAATGTAATGAATAGTGTCAAAATTGACACTGATGATATTTTATGAAAATAATATTTTATTAAATAAGTTAAAATTTATAAAAATAATAAATAAGGATAAAGGGGATAAATTATGGTCTAAAATATAATTAATTTACCATTTATGGTTCAATTGATACCTTATAAGTAAAAATATTAACATTTTAATATATAAAAATTTGTTACCTTAGTTAAAATTAAAATAGGTTAACTAAGGGTTAATAAAAACGATAAGGTTTAAAATTACAAAAAAACCTATATAAAATTTATTTTTTGATGTGATCACAACCTTATATCATATTATATTATAATAATTGGACTTTTTATGGTATTTGGATTGAGATTGAATTTATTATGAATTAATATTTTGATATTTTCCAAAAGTGCCCCTCCCCTCTCTTATAAAAGGGCACATCTCCTTCTCTTTCCATAACACCTCTAAATCACTCTATATCAACCAAAATATGCCCAAAAATACTCCCAAATTTATTCCCTTCATCATAGAAGCCTTCTTTTGGTTATAAATCCAACCAAACAAGTCCTTTTGTGCAAATCAAAAGGATATACCCAAAGAAAAGGTAACATTCATCAACATACATTTTTGTTTTATTTCTTCCTTGAACCCACTCAATTATTTTTATTTAATATTTATATAATAACATCAATATTATCAATATTATAAGATTTTTTTATATTAATTTTTTTACCTACACTTTCACGCACTTCCATTTAAGGGGTAATGAACTTACAGTTCGTGTATACGGAAGACTACCGCCCCGCAAAATGATGATTGTTTGTTTTTACTTTATCACCCCTCATGGTGGTCATTATGGTGGAAATGGTATTTTTTATGATATATATATATATTATATTTATTATTTCTATATGCTTCTATAATTATAATATAAAACATACCTTCTTGTTTTCTATTTTGTGTAAATACAATAACTTCATTTGTGGACGTGCTGACTATCACCTCCTCAAAGTGATGTTATTCGTTCATACATTACATGGAATGTATTCAGGATTATTTTATTAAACATATATAAAATATATGAAATAATATTTCTACTATAATAATATATATATAGACATATATGTCATTTACTTTCTTCCTTTCAATACGATAAGAAAATAGAAACAACATTCATGTGTATGTATGACCTACCGTCACCATAAATGGTGTATTCCATTTCATATATCTATATTTTATAGATATTTTTATGATTAATATATATGATATGAAAATAATGTTTTATATTCTGGAAATAAGTAAATCGTGATCTAAGAAAGAGTATCAAGAATAACAAGTCAAAACACGTATGATAAACAAAGCGGTTATTACCTGAAACGTTGCTTTAACATGGAACTATTAGTAATTGGGTAATATAAAGTCATAAGGGAATCATATATGGTATGATATAACTGAATATGGTTCTATAATATATGTATAATAAAGTTATATTTATTAAATAGGAGTTTTGTAGGAGTACGATGAGAGTCAAGACATAAGGTAAGGTAATTTCATCTCACTTTTTATTTTCATGAGATATATTCCATATTCATAACTCACTTCTTTTGTGTGGTGTATATACTAACCTATTGTCATGACACGACCCATGTTGGGGCTCAAGTTGTAACTACCTCAAACCCACCTCTATAGGACAGGGGTCGGCGATTAGCAACGAAGGCACAACAAACTCGGGGAGACCTTTTTCTAAATACCTATACACACACATAGCCAACTCGATGCAAAGTGTAGAGGGGGAAAAGTAAAAGATGCAATCTACTGTAAAATAAAAAATAAATTCATGGAGCACTAAATAGTACTAATATAATAAATTAAGCTGAAAGGAAAAAGAGGAAAAATACACGCCTAACTAGAAAGTATCCCAACTTGATAGAAAAACTTAAAGTAAAGCTAGCAAGGAAGCCCCACTCCTAAATCCCCAAATGTGACTACCACATGTGGTCCAAGATCTCGCATCCTCGAGCTCCTCCATAGTAGTGATCAAACCTATGGATCATCTGCATAAGGCATGATACATGTGGTCAAAGCTCATACAGGGGTGAGTATAAACTACCCAGTAGGATTCCCTAAAAAGAAGGGGGAGTATTAAGATATATAAGAGGAAAGGAAGTGCAGAAAATAGAACAAAGTATAGTAAACAAGTACAGCTCAACCCAATAAGATATTGAAGTAAGATCATCCAAACACAAGGATATTGAAACAGTGAGAAGGTGAACTTCTCATCGAGTCTTTGATGCCTATAGTAGGAGAGTAGACTCATCTAACCATGAGAATCTAGACACGGAAAGCGCATGACATACCCTGTATGTCTTCACCTCTCTTGGAAGGAGAGTAACCAGAACCCAAGGAGTGGGTACTGCAATAGGGTGTAAAATATATATACAGGCTCATTCAAAGAAACTCAATGATAGAGTAAGGGAATCTCCATCTCATAGCTCAGCCCAGAAAAAAGAGTCTCCGACCCTCCCAGAAGTAACTACCATTGATACCCAAAATTCCTTATGTCTTCCCTAAACCATAAGTCCAAGGGTCTCAAACACCACACCTTAATACTATCAGCCTTGGATGGATCAGTCTTACCCACATGGTTTTAGTTTAATTCACAAGGATGTGTATCGGTGGGGAAAGAACCCCTCTTACTCATGAGTCTAGGGTTATGCCAAAACATTCCTTGTAACTAATTTGTCAATGAACGCCACTACCCAGCCGTAATGAAGGGTGATACACTGGAGGGTAAGCCCTAAAGAGTCATCAGAGAATGCTACTGCCCAGACCCACTGGAGGGTAAGCCCTAAAGAGTAAATAGAGAACTCCACTGACCAACCCCACTAGAGGGTAATCCCTATAAGAGTCATTCACGAATTCCACTGCCCAGCCCCGTGGGAGGGTAAGACGATACTACTCTAGTGGTCCTAAAAACATCACTACCATCACTGTCATCATCAAACACCACTAGATGAGGTTCAGATTCAGAAAACCTCACATCATAACCCGGATGTTGATACCGATGTCACCATCATGTTATATACAGAAATACATACAGGATAGGATATTTACTTGTCCAAAATGTAAAACCGGTAAAAAGGGTGCTTTCACCGCAACATGCCCAAACGGGTCAAAGTGGGGCCCACCTTTTGACCCCAAACTTCAAACTATCAAATTTATTTCAAAAGGTTTCTATTGAAGAGAGGAACATGCTTTCATATATGGCGCATCAAATGGACACCTGGTTTAAAAGTTACAAGCATTTGAATCTATAGAAGAGGGTATCGGGGCCAGTGGACCAACTCTTGGTCGATCCCCCTACCGTGGCGGTCGACCTGGATCCAACCCACTATGTTGGACCTAACCCGCTCACCGATGTGGCCCATCCCGGTGCAGACAACAACTAGTCTATGAGGCCAGTCATTGGACGCACGATCGACAACCGGTGTCGCTGCCTAGGGGTGTAGTGCGAGACCCGGCCCGACCGACCGGTCGAGCCATGTGTCTCACCACCGTGCTGGCAATGCCCCGATGGTCTGCTCCACAGACTACCAGGATCAATCCGGTCACCCTATCATGATTTCATCAGCGAATTAGGGACCCTTGCGACGATGGCTTCACTACACCTCCCTCTGATCGTCGATCCATTGGTGGTTGGTTGCACCTAAAAGTTACAGTGAATATCCATGAATAATGAACGATGAAAGATAATTTAAACACAGATTAATTGTTTTGTTCATGAAACCATCGATGATTTGACAATAGAAAATAAAAAAACCCAGAAATTGAATATTCATAGTGGAAACAGAATCGGAACTTGGAAACAAGATAAATCCTACCTCAAATCAGTGTTTAGTAACTGGAGACACATACAAGGTGCTCCCGCTTTGATCTGCTAAAGTTTTGGTGGATATTTCTCCTCGATCCCACAATGAACGATTGATAGGAGAGGTAGATAGAGCCTCGTAGAGAGAGAAAGATGATTAGGGGCTAACCCTAATATGAAACACTTAAATCTCTATTCATAAGTGTCCCTCTTGGCGCAGAATCCGAAATTCCCATGCCCCCTCATTTTATGTTGCGACTAAGAAAAACACCCCATTCCAAACTCAACAATGGTCTTAAATGTCCAATCCAAGTCCCCGTTAAAAAGTTATTTAATTCAGTGTCAAGGGTAAAATAATTAAGTTTTATTATTTTAATTATGATTTTCCCCTAGATGAATTTTTCCATAGAAGTCATATGCCGATGAAAGTTATGCCCCGCCTAGGGTAAACACTACGTTCCAGACTCAAATATAGGCTTGGATTTCTAATCCAAGATACTATTTAAGAGTTATCCTATTTCTATTGTGTGCATAGTATAAAATATACTTAATATTTTTATAAAATTAATTTCAAGTACACCAGGCCCTGTAATTTCATGTCGTCTCAACACCCAACTCTGAAAATATATCTAAAAATATTTTGAAGTATTAAAAAAACTGGGTCTCTACATAATTACCTCCTTCAAGATTTTCATCCCCAAAAAGAAAAAACTAGGAAAACAACTCGGGATACTAAGTATAGCATCCCGTATTTTTATAACATAACTTTCATTCCATTACATGGAATTGAGGATCTTTAAGTTTTAGTGTCTTGGAAACAAGGAACATAATACATGAAAAGAACATAAAACATTCTTCTTAAACACTTGAAAGGCTTATCCTTAAGTTCATCCTAGGTTCATTACTGCATCTCATAACCTGGGGACATACATCAAAAGAAAGGGTGAGCAGAAGGCCCAGTAAGGGAAACAAGAGAAACATTTTACATGTGAACTTGAGATACTTCAATAAGGTCATGAAAAGAACATTAAGGCATGAGAAAGAAATCATGAGGCATATCATAATAAAAATAACATTTTTCATAACTTGAAGATGTGGCTACATCATTTAACATATACAATCATGAACATATCACCAAGGTCCATCCCCAAGGTGTCATTTGAAAATTACCAAGGTTATTCACCAAGGTATCGTGAAAATTGTAATCTCTAGTGGTTACATCATTACCCAATGCATTGGAGCGCTATCAGGGCGCACCCTTAAATTTGACTTTATTATCATGTGAGCCACATATATCATCATCAAACATTTCATAAATAACCCATATATCATAAAATAAATGGGTTTCATTTCATAATCAAAACATTTTAAAAACTGCTTTAAAGACATGATCTTTACGTCACTTTAAAACCCACAGAAAAGGAAGGTGGGTCTCATGTATGTAAATCCCAGAATTTCAAATAGAAAATTTTGGTATATATGTGAATAACCCTCTAGAAGAAAGAGCTTTTAGTATTCACTTAATAATATAAAAGAACTTTAGAAAAAGAGAGAGACATTTTGAGACGGAAATTCTGCAGCATAACGGCTATGTTACGAGGTTTTAGAAGACATTAAAAAGAGAGGGAAAATTGGTAAAACATTCATAAATGACCCATAAAATAGTAGATGGACAGAATAAGAAGGATACATGATCATGGTAATGAAATTTCAAGGACATACCTTTTGAAATGAAAAACATGGAAGGAAGACAAAAATTAGATTTCTCTTATGAAAGTTCTGCAGCCTAACGACGTTACTTAAACTTCAACAAAAATGATTTGAAAAGATCAAATAGGGTATCTCATCATGTGAACATAAGAGTTCAGTATGATAGATATAGAGATAATTCCCCAACATAATTAAAAAGGAACTTGAAAGACTTGACATGAAAGTAGAACTTTGAAAAGAATGAGAAGGGTGAAAGAATCCCCTAAAAAATTTGGCAGCCTAACGGCGCCACTTAAAACTTCAAAATACTGAATTGAAGAGATCAAATGGGGTATTAACATAATATTCCAGTATGATATATATATATATATCATACCCCAACATAAAAAAAAGGAACTTGAAAGAATTGACATGAAAGTAGAACTTCAAAACGAGAAGGGTGAAGAACCACTTAAAAATTCAGCAGCCTAACGGCGCCACTTAAAACTTCAAAATACTGAATTGAAGAGATCAAATGGGGTCTCTCATCATATGATCATAAAAGATCAGTATGATAAATTTAGAGATCATACCCCAATATAATAAAAAGTAACTTGAAATACTTTACATAAAAATAGATCTTGAAAAATGAGAAGGGAGAAATAATCTGTTACAAAAATTTCGGCAGCCTAACGGCGCCACTTAAAACTTCATAAAACGAAATAATGAGAGTAAGAGGGGATCTCTAATTATGTGAACATGAAAAGGGCAGTAATAGGAGAATAAAAGAACACCCTTTAACATAAGAACATGGAGCATAAAAGAAATTACATAAAAGAGATTTCTTGAAAAGAAAGAGAGAGATCAGATCCCTTACCTTAAAACGTAACTCTTAAAAGTCAAAGGTTTGGGCCTTGAGGGATTGGGGGCACCTTGGGAGGACTAATTGGGAGGTAATGAGACCATAAATTCGTTTGGGGAGAGTGGGGAGTCGAAATGGATGAGAGGATGGCTTGGTATTTATAGGGAAAGTGAGGGGACAAGGCATTAATGGCCAAGGGACACCTCAAAAGTGCTTTTCTCAAAACCATGTGCTCTCCCTTGGCATTTACCATGGAGTTAGGCCACATGGGGCCCCCAAAATAATAATTCATCACCCTTGTCCATCCAACCCTTAAAATATCTCATGACATCATCACGACACAGTTATGATGTCATTAAACATACCGAAACCCTAAAACTGTATTTTTACTATTCACTGAAAATTCAACTTTCTCAGAAAGATCCCAAAATTTCACCTTAATCAAATATCAATTCTTTGATTTCAAAAATGAACTCCATTTTATAAAAATAATTTTCTAAATATTTTTAATTTTATTTTTAAATAAATACACTATTCACCGAAAATTCATTTTTTTCAGAAAAATCCCCAAAAATTACCATAACATAATATCGATGCTCTGAGTACAAAAATAAAGTCCATTTTATAAAAATAATTTTCTAATTATTTTCAATTAAATTTTTAATTAAAAAAACTGTTCACCCAAAAAAACTAATACTTGACTAATAATTTATGAAACCGTTAATTACCCATTTTATTGAATCTCATTACTTAATCAAGGTGTCTAAATTATATTAAAACTTTCTTTGAGTTAAATTACTAATCCATTTGGTCACATTACTAATCTTAAGCGTAAAATCACTATTCATAATTTACTATTCATCAAAAATCAAGTTGATCTTATTAGACTCTAAATTTCATACTGAACATAATTGTAGAAGACCATTTTTTTCAAATCATTACACATTTTTAATTATTTAAGGTTTACAAAAACATTTATAAAATATACTTTTTCTAAAATTCATCAAAAATATGCATACTATATTTATCCGGTCATTTGAAAATTCATAAACTTCATCATAAGAAGAAATCCCAAATTTTATTTAAAACAAAGGATTACACAAGGCAGTTACGGTCTCCTTACATAGCCCCTTATCACACCAGCATAGGACCTAAGTGTAAGGTGTGCTAAGGTGAGAGAATCTGAGAGAGGCTCGGCCAACATCGCACGAGTAGTAATTTCTATCAGTTTGAACTTATCGTGAAGGCGATCCTGTTCTAGCTTCACACGATGAAGTTCAGCTTGGGTTTGGTCCAGAGAAAATCCCAATGGTGCTACCTCCTTCCCAAGTTCTATTAGATGGGCTTCGATCGGTCCAAGACTACTGGGTGAGGCCATCGAATCTTCTTTCTATATTAATTAACCAAGATTACTTGTATTTAGAGACAATAATCAAAACGTTTAGTTTCCAGCGGTCATATTGACCAATGGTCATATAACAATCAAAAAACCAACTGTCTCATTTTAATTATACTCATATTATCAAATGAAAAAAAAAATTGTTGAGTAAAAAAAAATAACACACAAAATTAGGAAACAAGATTTATTCAAAATTTCGGGTCGTTACAATCTTCCCCCCTTAAGAAATTGCGTCCTCGCAATTTTTAAAAATGGGTTTTGAAATTTCATTAAAAGTCCCACATCAGAAAAGGAGTCAGTAAAACTATTACTTTAAAAAAAGGAAAGGGAAGTACAATGGTCACCCGAGTTAACCCACACTAGGATTCCATGTAGGAAAACATGGACATGGAGGAGAAAACAAAGGGTCATGTTCTGAGGGAGAGTGATAGAAAACATGATTAGGAGAAAGTTAACCATAAGAAAATCCCAAACTTATGATGTGTGTAAACGGTCTTTGATTACCTAGTAGGAAACGTAAACCAACAACGTTTTTGTTTTACGTTCCTTTTCATAATTTTGAGGAATTCATTTACTAAATAGAACAAAAACATAAGAAAATATACCTACCTTCATGTAGAGTTTCATCCTTTAATAAGTTTCTACCAAAACTAATCTTTTCTCCAAATGATGAGTATTCAAAACTACTTGGTCTCATCAAAACACAAGAATCATCTTATAGAGAATCACATAATCCACAAAAGATTAACTATCTATTTCTTCTATCATTAAACATTATCCCAAAAACAGAAAGGGTAAGGTAAAACAACTCTTCAAAAAGAAAGAATCCCATAGGAAGGGAAACTATTTTTAAATCTTCAAAGTTCCATGGTACTACCCAAAGTTCATCATAGACCATCCCATAAATAACGGTCCTTAAAATTCCTCAAAATAAACCAAACTAAGATTGAAACCCAAATACAAGAGGGATTTGATAACATAGTCTTCCAAAATAAACTTCATTGTTCATCTCCAAACAACATCAACCACACCTAACATCTTATAACAAAAGTAGCTAACCTAAACATATTTTACCCAAGATAGGTTAATCATTTCCATAAGTACCCTAAATTACTATAAGTCTACCTTAAATTCATTGATTCTTAAAAATATAAGTCAACCTTACTCCTCAATGAAAATACCGCAGTAATCTATTTACCTTGATCATATAGGGTCCTCAAAATAGAGAACGTCTTCCAAAATAATAATCATCTTTTAATCCCCTAATCACCTCTTTCATATTAATATGGCAATCGTCACATTTCTTATCACATTGGTTGTTGGGACATGTTCTTCCATTTCCCGCCATTAACTACGAAAACAAAGTACAATTAGGGGCTTTAATACTTAGCTGATAATCATGAAAAGGAACTTAACGCATATAAGGATAACTTGTAGAAGAAAAGTATACCCTAACTTGTGATCCCCTAGGTTCCCCTCTAGGTTATCCATGATCATATATTCTTATGTGAACCTTTATTTTATTTTATCTTTGTTCCTTTAACAATGGTTCATACTAAGCTTATGAATTTACCAAAGCATATCCCCCGGGAGTGTTGTAACCAAGAGTGCAGCAAGGCCCGTTGTCGTGTACCAGTTCCCGTTCGAGTCTAGCTCAAAGCGGTGTTTTCAGGTTTTACCCCTATGTACATCTGTGCCAGAGCCACCTCTACCTACTCGTATCCAGACAGGGATGTATTTGCTTGGCAACCCATTACTCAATACTCACCAAAATACCAGGAAGATTTCCTATATATAAACTTTTCTATAGGCTTCTTCCTAAAGTTTTCATATCCTAATTTCCACAAATAACTAAACCATCCTTTGATACCAACTATATAATCCCGTATTTTTATAACATAACTTTCATTCCATTACACGGAACTGAGGATCTTCAAGGTTTAGAGTCTTGGAAACAAGGAACATAATACATGAAAAGAACATAAAACATTCTTCTTAAACACTTGAAAGGCTTCTCCTTAAGTTCATCATAGGTTCATTAATGCATCTCATAACCTGGGGACATACATCAAAAGAAAGGGTGAGCAGAAGGCCCAGTAAGGGAAACAAGAGAAACATTTTACATGTGAACTTGAGATACTTCAATAAGGTCATGAAAATAACATTAAGGCATGAGAAAGAAATCATGAGGCATATCATAATAAAAATAACATTTTTCATAACTTGAAGATGTGCTTACATCATTTAACATAGACAATCATGAAAATATCACCAAGGTCCATCCCTAAGGTGTCATTTGAAAATTACCAAGGTTATTCACCAAGGTATCATGAAAATTGTAATCTCTAGTGGTTACATCATTACCCAATGCATTGGAGCGCTATCAGGGAGCACCCTTAAATTTTCCTTTATTATCATGTGATCCACATATATCATCATAAAAAATTTCATAAATAACCCATATAGCATAAAATAAATGGGTTTCATTTCATAATCACAATGTTTTAAAAACTGCTTTAAAGACATGATCTTTACATCACTTTAAAACCCACAGAAAAGGAAGGTGGGTCTCATGTATGTAAATACAAGAATTTAAAATAGAACATTTTGGTATATATGTGAATACCCCTTTAGAAGAAAGAGCTTTTAGTATTCACTTAATAATATAAAAGAACTTTAGAAAAAGAGAGAGACATTTTGAGACGGAAATTCTGCAGCATAACGGCTATGTTACGAGGTTTTAGAAGACATTAAAAAGAGAAGGAAAATGGGTCAAACATTCATAAATGACCCATAAAACAGTATATAGACAGAATAAGAAGGATACATGATCATGGTAATGAAATTTCAAGGACATACCATTTGAAATGAAAAACATGGAAGGAAGAAAAAAATTAGATTTCTCTTATGAAAGTTCGGCAGCCTAACGGCGTTACTTAAACTTCAACAAAAATGATTTGAAAAGATCAAATAGGGTCTCTCATCATGTGAACATAAGAGTTCAGTATGATAGATATAGAGATAATGCCCTAACATAATTAAAAAGTAACTTGAAATACTTGACATGAAAGTAGAACTTTGAAAAGAATGAGAAGGGTGAAAGAATCCCCTAAAAAATTCGGCAGCCTAACGGCGCCACTTAAAACATCAAAATACTGAATTGAAGAGATAAAATGGGGTCTCTCATCATATGAACATAAGATTCCAGTATGATAGATATAGATATCATACCCCAACATAACAAAAAGGAACTTGAAAGAATTGACATGAAAGTAGAACTTCAAAACGAGAAGGGTGAAGAACCACTTAAAAATTCGGCAGCCTAACGGCGCCACTTAAAACTTCAAAATACTGAATTGAATAGATCAAATGGGGTCTCTCATCATATGATCATAAAAGATCAGTATGATAAATTTAGAGATCATACCCCAAAATAATAAAAAGGAACTTGAAATACTTTACATGAAAATAGATCTTGAAAAATGAGAAGGGAGAAAGAATTTGTTACAAAAATTTCGGCAGCCTAACGGCGCCACTTAAAACTTCATAAAACGAAATAATGAGAGTAAGAGGGGATCTCTCATTATGTGAACATGAAAAGGGCAGTAAGAGGAGTATAAAAGAACACCCTTTAACATATGAACATGGAGCATAAAAGAAATTACATAAAAGAGATTTCTTGAAAAGAAAGAGAGAGATCATATCCCTTACCTTAAAACGTAACTCTTAAAACTCAAAGGTTTGGGCCTTGAGGGCTTGGGGGAACCTTGGGAGGACTACTTGGGTGGTAATGAGACCAGAAATTCGTTGGGGGAGAGTGGGGAGTCGAAATGGATGAGAGGATGGCTTGGTATTTATAGGGAAAGTTAGGGGACAAGGCATTAATGGCCAAGGGACACCTCAAAAGTGCTTTTCTCAAAACCATGTGCTCTCCCTTGGCATTTACCATGGAGTTAGGCCACATGGGCCCCCCAAAACAATAATTCATCACCCTTGGCCGGCCAACCCTTAAAATATCTCATGAAATCATCATGACACAGTTATGATGTCATTAAACATACCGAAACCCTAAAACTGTATTTTTACTATTCACTGAAAATTCAACTTTCTCAGAAAGATCCCAAAATTTCACCTTAATCAAATATCAATGCTCTGATTTCAAAAATGAACTCCATTTTATAAAAATAATTTTCTAAATATTTTTAATTTTATTTTTAAATAAATACACTATTCACCGAAAATTCATTTTTTTCAGAAAAATCCCCAAAAATTACCATAACATAATATCGATGCTCTGAGTTCAAAAATAAAGTACATTTTATAAAAATAATTTTCTAATAATTTTTAATTAAATTTTTAATTAAAAAATACTATTCACCCGAAAAAACTAATACTTGACTAATAATTTATGAAACCGTTAATTACCCATTTTATTGAATCTCATTACTTAATCAAGGTGTCTAAATTATATTAAAACTTTCTTTGAGTTAAATTACTAATCCATTTGGTCACATTACTAATCTTAAGCGTAAAATCACTATTCATAATTTACTATTCATCAAAAATCAAGTTGATCTTATTAGACTCTAAATTTTGTACTGAACATAATTGTAGAAGACCATTTTTTTCAAATCATTACACATTTTTAATTATTTAAGGTTTACAAAAACATTTATAAAATATACTTTTTCTAAAATTCATCAAAAATATGCATACTATATTTATCCGGTCATTTGAAAATTCATAAACTTCATTATAAGAAGAAATCCCAATTTTTATTTAAAACAAAGGATTACACAAGGCAGTTACGGTCTCCTTACATAGCCCCTTATCACACCAGCATAGGACCTAAGTGTAAGGTGTGCTAAGGTGAGAGAATCCGAGGGAGGCTCGACCAACATCGCACGAGTAGTAATTTCTATCAGTTTGAACTTCTCGTGAAGGTGATCCCGCTCTGGCTTCACACGATGAAGTTCAGATTGGGTTTGGTCCAAAGCAAAGCCCAGTGGTGCTACCTCCTTCCCAAGTTCTGTTAGATGGGCTTTGATCGGTCCAAGACTACTGGTTGTGGCCATCGAATCTTCTTTCTATATTAATTAACCAAGATTACTTGTATTTAGAGACAATAATCAAAACGTTTAGTTTCCAGCAGTCATATTGACCAATGGTCATATAACAGTCAAAAACCCAACGGTCTCATTTTAATTATACTCATATTATCAAATGAAAAAAAAATTGTTGAGTAAAAAAAAATAACACACAAAATTAGGAAACAAGATTTATTCAAAATTTTGGGTCGTTACACTAAGCCCACATCTGGCTCTCCCATTCCCAAGAACTATCCTTCAAATTTTCATGCTACCATAGGATGTGAAGAATGGGGATGGCCTGCCCACATAAGGTTAAATCCTATCGATCCTTAATCATCACCAGGTGCTCTGTAAAGGTGGCCCCATCTTCAATGTCTAGCTCTCCCCAGTCTATGACGTGCGTAGGATCATGCACATATCACCTCAATTGTGACACATGGAAGATTTTGTGCACCTGCTCTAGTTGTAGGGGTAGGGAAAGGTGGTAGGAAACCTCGCCAACCCTCCACACAATCTAGAATGGCTCAATGAACCTCGGGGATATCTTGCCTACCTGGCCAAACCTCCATATTCCGCACTGTGCAGAGACTCTCAAGAAGATGTGGTCTCCCTACTTGAACTCCAAAGGCCTACAATGGCGATCTGTGAACGATTTTTGTCTACTCTGAGCTATATTTATTTTCTCACGGATGACCTACACCATCTCCATCATGGATCACACCAACTTTGGGCCCACTAAGGATGATTCTCCAACCTCCTTCCATTACAAAGGTGACCTGTAGGGTCTCCTGTATAGGGACTCATATGGTTCCATGCTGGTAGTAGAGTGTTAACTATCGTTGTACACAAATTTTACCAATGGAAGATGATCCAACCATCTCCAGTAAAAATCTAGCATGCAAGCCCTCAATATATCCTCTAGCACCTGGATAGTGCACTCGGTATGCACATCGGTTTGGGGGGTGAAAGGCCATACTCATCCAAAACTGGGTCCTGAATACCTCCTGTAGGCCTCTCCACAACTGTGATGTAAACCATACGTCATGATCGGAGACTATCATCAAGGGCACCCCATGGAGGTGGATGATCTATCATAAGTACAACTTCCCCAAACTTTTCACCAAACTCTACTTCCTAATAGAAAGGGAGTGTGCTGACTTGGTAAGTTGGTCCACTATCACCCAGATCGATTCATGGCCCTTCAATGTGTGTGGAAGCCATGTGACAAAGTCCATGAATATTCCATCCCACTTCCACTATGGGACTTCGAGATGCTGCAACAAACTTTTTAGAACCTGATGCTCAGCCTTCACCTACTGACAGGTAAGGCATCGTGATACGAACTCAGCTATGCTTCATCTCATGCCTGACCACCAAAACTTCCACTGAAGATCTCTGTGCATCTTCCTCACACTGAGATGTACATCTAAGGGAGAAGTATGGAACTCCCACATCACCTCTTCCTTCATCGCGTCTGGGATCATTGTTTGCCCCTGGAACAAGATCTCATGATTCCCTCCTTCATAATACCCATCAGGTGTATCACTTGTGGATATTTGGTTGTGCAGAACTTTGCAGTCAATATCTCCCAATTGGAACTCTCTCACATGCTCAAGTAGGGAAGGAGTCAGCACCATCGACTATAGAAAAGTTATACCCTCCTGATCCACTAGGTTCAGCTATAGGGAAGCTAACTGCTCTAAAGATCTATGTACTAGGTAAGCACGAGACTTCATACTAAGGTCATATTCTACCATGTTTCCCTTCCCTAGAGTATAGAATATATCGAATTTGTAGTCCTATAATAACTTCACCCAGTGTTGTTGCCTCATATTTAGATCTCTTTATGTAAAGATATACTTGAAGCTCTGGTGGTCTGAGTAAACCACAAAGTTCTCTCCTAGGAGGTAGTGTCTCCACATCCTCAGTGCGAAGACTACTACTGCGAGCTCTAATTCATGAGTCTCATAGTTCTTCTCGTGGGGTCTCAACTGCCTCGACATGTATGTGATGACTGCCTATCATTGCATCAAGAAACAACCGATCCCAGATCCTGAGGCATTGCAATACACTACAGACTCAACGCCCTCCTCTAGTAGCCTCAAAATCAGAGTGCTCTTCATCCTATTCCTTAACTCCTCGAAGTCCCTATGGCACTACTCAAACTAGGTAAATAGTTGTCCCTTCTACATTAGAGCGGTCAAAGTGGATACAATCCTAGAGAAGTCTGCCAAAAATATCCAGTAGTACCTAGCCAAACCAAGAAATCTCTACGCCTCTAATGAATTCTTGGGTGTCTCCCAAGAAAGAACTATCTTGATCTTTATAGGATCCATGGCTAAACCCTCTTCAGTGATGAATTTCACCATAAAGTGAACCTCGGGTATCTAGAACTGACACTTTGAGATATTTCCATAAAGTTGGTGCTATCAAAGTAAATCAAGAACCATACTCAAGTGTTATATGTGCTCCTCCTCTAATATTGATTAAACAAGTATGTCGTCTATGAAGAAAATAATAACTGATCCAAGTATGGATGGAAGACCTAGTTCATCAAATACATGAAAATGGAAGGGTTGTTTGTCACACCGAAGGGCATTACTAGGAACTCATAATGCATGTAGTGACAAAGAAAGGAAAACTTCAGAATATTAGCCTCAAACACTTGTAACTGGTGGTATCCAAATCTAAAATAAATCTTAGAGAACCACCTCACACCTCAAAACTAGTTGAAGAGGTCATCGATCCTCAGTAAGGGGTACTTATTATTTATCATGGCCTGATTGAGGCAATGATAATCCACACAAATCCGCAAACTCCCATATGGTTTCTTCACAAAAAATAACTGTTGCTACCTAGGGGACACACTGGGTCTGATGAAACCCTTATCACGAAGGTCCTATAGCTATAAATGTAGCTCCTAGAGTTCATTGGGTTCCATCTGATATGCCTCGAAAGATATTGAGGTATTACCTGGTTTCAAATCAATGAAAAACTCCAACTATCGCCTCAAAGGTAGTACTGGGACACCTTTGAGGAAGAAATCCATGTAATCCTCCACAACTGATGGAATCCAGGTGCCTGATGAGTCCATTGCACCAAGGTTCATTCTCTCCAACTGATAGGTAAAAGTTTTTAGTCTCTTTCTCATAACACCCTTATGCCCTACTATGAGGCCTCGTTCAGGAAGAAACGTGAACCCCTTCCCATTAGTGTCCATGAATCTAACTAGCCTATGGTGACAATCAATATGAGATCAAACCATGGAAGTCCAATCCATGCCCAATATGATGTTGTAAGGTTCCATTGTGATGACTAGTAATTCCCGCAAGAGCATTTCCCCTATAAAAAAAAGTTCGCACTTCTGGAAGATAAAAGATACAGAAGAGGTACTTCCTGTAGGAACCTTAAGACAAAGCTACTGTAATAGCACCTCTACTGAGAGCTCCAACTCTTGTACCAGGAGTAACGAGATAAATGAGTGACTGGATCCCGTGTCTACTAATACTGAAACAATAGTATAATAAAAATAGAACATACCTTGGATCATATCATGCGCTGGAGGATCACAGACATCTATAACATGTAGTTATCTGCGGCATCGACCACCATCTCCCTGAGCCTGATGTGGGATTCCCAGTGGTGGTGGTGGTGGAAACTCGTAGTGTTGTCCCCCACCACCTGATCCTCCTACTCTTGCTCCTCTACCAGCACCACCTCTCTAGGGACCACCCTGATCACAGAGTTTTCCCACCCATGGTGGTCCACCTACTACCTTCTTGGGATGCTCAACTCATTTGGTCGGGCAGTCTCATTCTATGTGACCTTGCTCATCACAAACAAAGAATCATCCCTCTCTGGAATGACCCAGTGATCTACACTACCCTAATGTCGTCTGACCACGTGGTCGAGCCTGATCCTAGAAAGGTCCCCTGCATCGTGGCTCTACCAACTGACACCTGCCAACTATTGTGGATGTCTCTACTTTGAAGTGACCACTGCCAGTCCCATCTGACTGGTGTCCCTCTTATAGAAAATTCTCCATTACAAGTGCCTGCTCCATCACCCCAGCATAGGTAGGGATGCATAGGGGCACTATACTAGCATGGATCTCTCGGTGAAGACCCTGCTCGAACTTCCATGCTCGGAAGTAACCATCACAGATCATATCTAGGGAGTGGCATGTAAGATTAGTAAACCTATTTGAGTATGAAGCCACTGTCATAGAACCCTACTGAAGTTGTAGAAGCTCCTGAATCCTGATGGATCATAAGAATGAGTAGAAGTACTCCTCACAAAATAGATGTTGAAACTCATCCCATGAGAGGACTGACTCATCATGTATCTGGGTAACTAAACCCCACCAGCGCCCAACCATCCCGAGAAAAAGGATGTCTTCCAAAGGTACCATCTGCACTTCTGGTGTCTTCACCAACATAAAAAGTTAGATTGCTAACTCCAACCAATCCTCCGCTGCCTGGGGATCCGGATCACCTCTAAACCTTATTGGCCTCTAGCGTTGGAACTCATGAAGTGCGTTCAACCTACGCTCATCCTCAGTCTATGATTTCGATACTGGCTACTACTCCAGAGAAGAAGGTGCCACCATTTTCCCACCTAGAGGAAGTGGGTCGCATGATGGGCTCTATAGTGAAGCCTCATTGCTCGAGAGGCCATCATCATGAACCGGTGTGGGTAACCAAGCTGATTGACATCGTGGAGGCATCCTAAAAGTTATCAAGAAGTATTGAGGTCAGATGAGAATATAAATATATAACATAACAACAAAAAATGAGATCTGACTCAACAAGGACAGTTAAAGACTCAATCCTATATTATGCATGTACCATTGATCCCTGTAAGAAGTGTCTCATCATACTGAGTTGACAAGTGGGTAATTAGGGTCCTGGTGAATTGTCACACCAGTCATCACACCATCACTCGAATCCTTGTCATGAGTTCCACTCTTGAGACACATCGACACTATTTACCTATACCCAACCAATCCTCTTAATGGTAAACATCTGAACAATGTCTCAAGGAATGAACTTGCTCTGATACCACTATTTCATGACCTGAACCATGTCGGGGCTCGAGCTGTAACTACCCCAAGCCTACCTCCATAGTCCAGGGGGTGGTGACTAGTACCGAAGGCACAAAAAACTCAAGGAGGCCTTTTCTTAAGTACTTGTACACACACACACAACCAACTTGATGAAAAGTGTAGAGGGAGAAAATTAAAATATGAAACTTGTTGTAAAATAAACCATAAATTCATGGAACACTAAATAATATGGATACAATAAAGTAATATGAAAGGAAAAAAGGGGAAAAATACATGCCCAACCAGAAAATGTCCCAACCAGACAGAAAAACTGAAAGTAAAACTAGCAAGAATGCCCCGCTCCTAAATCCACAGCCATGAACACCATACGCGGTCCCATGCAGGGGTGAGTATAAACATACCTAGTAGGATGTATCGTGGTGGGAAAATCCCATGCAGGGGTGAGTATAAACATACCTAGTAGGATGCCCTAAAAATAAGGGGGTAGGCTTGATATACTCAAACCTATAAATTATCTATATAAGGCATGATATGTGCGGGAAAATCCCATGCAGGGGTGAGTATAAACATACCTAGTAGGATGCCCTAAAAATAAGGGGGTGCAGTAAGAGATACAATAGGAAAGGAAGTACAATAGATAGAACAAATTACAATAAACGAGTGCAGCTCAACCCAACAAGAGAGTGAAGTAAGCTCATCCAAACACAAGGATATATAAATAGTGAAAAGGTAAACTTCTTGTCGAGTATTCGGTACCTATAGTAGGATAGTAGACTCATCCAGCCATAAGAACCTAGAAATAGAAAGCATGTGGCATACCTCACACGTCTTCACCCCTCTTGGAAAGAGAGTAACTAGAACCCAAGGAGTGGGTACTGTAATAGGGTGTAAAATATATATATATATATATATATATATGCTCAGCCAAAGAAACCCAATAATAGATTAAGGGGATTTTCATCTCACAACTCAACCCAGGAAGAGAGTCACCAATAGTACCAGAAGTAACTACCATCGATACCCAAAATTCCTCATGTCTTCTATGAACCGTAAGTCAAAGGGCCTCAAACACCAAACCTCGATAATATTGTCTTTGGGTGGGTTTGTCTTTCCCACATGATTTTAGGTCACATCACAAGGATGTATCGCGGTGGGAAAAGTGCCTCTCTTACTCATGAGTCCAGGGTTACACCAAAACATGCCTCATGACTGATTCTTTGGTGAATGCCACTGCCTAGCCCTACTAAAGGGTGATGCGCTGGAGGGTAATCCCTGGAGAGTAGGCGGTGAACACCACTTCCCATCCCCACTGGAAGGTAAGCCCTAAAAAGTAAACAAAGAACGCCACTACCCTGCCATACTAAAGGTCAAGCCTTGGAAGAGTCATCAGCAAATTCCACTACCCATCCCTGTTGGAAGGTAAGCTAGTATTACTATAGTGATCTTGAAAACATCACAACCATCATCGAACACTACTAGACAAGCATCGAGTTTGGGAAACATCACATCATAACCCGGATGCCAAAACTAACATCACCATCTCGTTATATGAAAAAAAACATATAGTATAGGCTATTTACTTGTCCAAAATGGACAACTGGTGAAAAGGGCACTTTTCACCGCAACATGCCCAAACGGGTCAAAGTGGGGGCCCACCTTACGACCTTAAAATTCTCAAATTTATCTCAAAAGGTTCGTATCAAATATAGGAACATGATTCCATAGATGACACATCAAACGGACACCCAGTTTAAAAGTTTTAGGCATTTGAATCCGTATAAGAGGGTCGTGGGGCTCGTGGACCACCTCACAGTCGACCAACTGACCTATCCCATGTCGTAATAGCTATCGTGGCGGTTAATTGTCATATGACCCGAGTATGACCCGTCGGGTGGGACTCTACCCACTTTTTTGGCCCAGCCCATCGGGGCTGGGCCCGACCCACTGTCGACACTAGCCCGGTCCATGAGGCTAGTCGTCGACCGCATCAATGCGGCCAACCGACTGCGTCAATGTGGCCGACTGGTTGTGGTATCAGTGGTGGGTGTCGCCGTCTGGGGTAGCACTATGCGACCCCCCCCCCAGTCGACTGATTGATCAACATGGCCCACCACCTTGTGTCACATCATGTATGAGTTTTATTACAATTATAATTCTGTGTGCATGCTATATATCACAAAGAATAAAGTTTATACAATTATAATACATGTTGGGTAGTTTTGGATGGGCATTCACCGATTTTCCTCCAAGTTACAAGTTATGTACAAGGTTATGGATGATAATCTCAAGGAAATTCAAAAAATGACTAATATAAAAAGGATTGATTAATTAAATAAAATGATTAATCGATTTGAGCATAATTTATCTTAATAATAATGATTAAATAATTGAATGATAGTTTTATTAAGTGCGTAATTCATTGCATGTATGTGGAATATCATGAGCTAGACCAGACCTTTGTATGTGATTAGATCCCTTTTAATTTATTTATTAAATTAAAATTGTTAGCCTACGTGCCTTCTCCTCATTAATATGTAGGGTCTGTGTGCCCATGGTTTATTTTAAATAAACCCCCCTTTACCCCTTACCTATGTGTGAGTTAAAATCATATGCAATATATGTAGCTCCCAAGCTAGTGGAGGTGATTCAAGTTAGGATTTGAGGTAAAACCAATATAAGGAGATACGAAGGTGGACAGGTGGAAAGCTATAAACACGAAACTTAAATGGTTCAAGGTGTTTCTAACCTAGGCTACGGTTATTTTATCAACCACTAGATAAACTAACCAATAGTAAAGATCATGATCATACCATTTTTTTTGTCAGTTGTTTGGTTATTCATTATGGATTTTTGATACAATCACATAATTAATGAACTAACAAGAATACAATATGGAACTAAAATAAAATGGCTTTTGCATAAATATTATCTATGCATGGTTAATCACTTAAGTATATATCACTAAATATTAACAAGCATGTAAAAAGATAATAAATGGAAATTTACGTATAAAGGATAAAACCCCTCAATTAAATATTAAGTTGGTATATCCTTCCATTACATTGGTTAGAATCAAGACATAGTTCAAAGTGATTGACCAACCATAGTTGGGGTGCTTTTAATTATCAGGGAATTATAATTTGAGGTTTTGGGTTGAATTAACTTATTTTACATCAAGGGTTGACTTCTTTAGCAGGACTTGGTGCAATTGATAGGCAAAGGTTGAGGAAATCTAAAATTAAGGATTTCAGGATTTGGGAGTCCACTCAATAGATCAAGGATCTATGAATTAATGCAGTTGGAATTTTTAATTCCTACCTAAAACCTTTCAAGTTACTTGACCAACCCTAGTTGGGGTAATGAAAAGGGAAATATGGATCCTTGCCACTAGAATGTCCAAGGAACAGGATATTCCAAAGTAAATGGTGAGGGATGTTAGGTTTCAACAAAATAGTGGGAGACTAATAGATATTAATTAATTTATTTTTCTATATTTATCAAGGTAAAGTACTAAAACTCTATTCATCTTATTTGTAGAAACAACATCAAAATGACATAAAACATATCATTTGTATCCATACTCAGGAAGTAAAACCTTCTCACTGACACTAATTTTTAGGAGATTCAAAGGCACCTTCTGGTTATCCTTCGCCATGAGAGGAAACTTTATGTTCTGGAAGAGCCTTTGCTAGTTGTGCTTGTAAATGAGGCAAGGGGTGAGGAACTATCTATATACAAGAAACATCTGAATGATTCTATAGATGTTCAGTGCCTCATGCTATCATCCATGACCAATGAGATCTTGAAACAACATGAGGAAATGGATGGTTGTAGCATGGTGTCTCACCTTCGGTATCTCTATCAAGAGAAGGTGAGATAGAAGAGGTATGGGATCTCCAATGCTTTGTTCACTACTAATCTTGGAGATTCTATGCCAGTTGGACCACATATAGTCAATCTTATTGGATACATTGAGCATCTGGATATCTTAAGGATTAAATTCCTAGATGATTTGTGTACATATCTCATACTATCATCATTTCCTAAGACCTTATCTAGTTTTATTGTGAATTATAATATGAGAAATAATTAGAAGAGTCTATTAGAGATTTTTATCTTGATTCACCAAGTTGATAAAGACATGGGGTGTGAAAAACCCATAGTTTTTATGGTGAATAGGAAGAGGAAGGACAATGAAAAGGGGCATAATATTTATAAAAAATCTAAATCCTCTAAGCACTTTCTAACCAAGAAGAATAATATCTAGAGGTAGGGAAAGGAAAAGGAGGCAGTATGTTTCGCATGTGTCAAGTCAGGCCACTGGAAGAGGAACTGCACCCAGAGGCAAGGGGATTCCAAAGGTGCATTAGTTATTGAGTTCAATTTTCCATTTCTACACATTGGGTATTAAATACATCTTAGGGGGATCAAATCTGTATTCAAATGTAGGAACCAAGTAGATTCTGAAAAATTGTCATAGGAGAGGTGGATCTGCGAGATGCCAATGGTGCGAGGCTAGCTTCTCTTGCCTTTGGTGACTACCACCTCACATTTCCAATGACAATGATTTTAGTTTTACATGGTTGTTATTATGTACCTAGTGTTACCAATAACATAATTTTTGTATCGAGTTTAGATATAGATGGATTTATTTTCAAGTTCAGAAATAAATTTTGTTAATTTTATAAGGAAAACATATGTTATGGTATGACACCTTTAAATAACATTCTATATGTATTAAATTACGAGAACCCAGTATTGGAAATTGATAATAAACCAAGTTCACATGACTCGTACAACACCCAGTTGTGGCATCACCACCTTGGTCATGTAAATGAGAAGCACCTAAAAAAGCTTTTTCAAGATGGTTATTTAGACTCTTCCAAGATAAAACCACTTGATAGATTTCATTCTTGTTTAAAAGGTAAAATGAACAAACCACCATTTGGTGGATAGGGTGAAAGGGCCACAGAGCTTCTATAATTTCTACACACTGATGTGTGTGGATTATTTCTAGTAGAATCTAGAGGTGGATATTCTTACGTCATTACTTTTACTAATGACTTGAGTAGATATGGCTACGTCTACTTAATGAGGTATAAGTCTGAGTCCTTTAAGAAATTCAAGGATTTCAAGAATGAACTAGAGAATAATCTTGGTAAGAAGATAAAGAAGCTTCAATCAGATCGAGGTGAAGAATATCTTAACCAAGAGTTCATCGACATTTTATATGAGTTTGGGATTCTATATCAACTCACTCCACCTTATACACCACAGTGGAATGGTGTTGGTGAAAGCGGTAATCGTACCTTGTTGGACATGGTAAGATCGATGGTGATTCATGCAGATCTTCCATTATCCTTTTCGAGATATGCATTGAAAATTTTAGCATACACATTAAATCAAGTACCAAATAAGGTGGAAAATGGGATTCCCTTCGAGAAATTTTGTGGAAAGAAACCCACTTTGTTGCATACACGTATATGAGGATGCGAGGAATTTGTTAAGGATTTCTCAGGAAACAAACTAGCACCCCGGGGAATGAAGTTTATCTTTATAGGGTATCCCAAGGAAAAAAAGGGATACTACCTATATAACCCCTAAAACAAGAAAGTGATTATTTCCAGACAGACTATCTTTCTTGAGAGGGAGCACATCCTCAAAAAGGATAGTGGGAGAAAGATTGAATTTGATGAAGTTGATGCTCAAGATACACAGGAGTTGGTATAGGAAAAAGTTCCACATGTCCCCATGGAAGAGGTAGTTCCTGAAACACAAGTACTGCGTAGGAGTATATGAGAGTTAAGGGAACTAGAGAGATATGGTTTCCTTGTCACTGAGGATGGTGACTCATTATTGTTGGAAAATGATGAACCTATCTCCTATAAGGAAGTATTAGAGATATTAAAAGGTGAAAGATGTATAGAATCTATGAATTATGAGATGGATTCCATGTATCAGAACCAAGTCTAGGTTCTGGTCAATGTTCCAATTGATATAAATCCTATTGGGTGTAAATGAGTATTCAACAAGAAACTAGATATGGAAGGTCAAGTTAGTACCTATAAACCAAGGCTAGTTGCTAAAGGTTTTAAACATCATCAAGGAATTGACTATGATAAAACCTTTTCTCTAATTTCCATGTTTAAATACATAAGAATCATACTTTCCATAGTAGCTTTCCATGACTATGAGATTTAGAAGATGGATGTCAAAACCACATTCATTAATGGGAACCTTTAGGAAGATGTCTATATGACACAACCAGAAGGGTTTGTGACACTAGGTGATGCTAAAAGGGTATGCAAGTTGCAGAGATCCATTTATGGATTAAAGAAAGCATCCAGATCATAGAACATTCGATTATATGAAGCTATAAGAAAATTTGGTTTCATTAAGAATGAATGTGAGCCATGTGTTTACAAGTGGTTTAATGGGAATGTGGTTGTTATCCTAGTAGTGTATGTTAACGACATATTTATTATTGGAAATGACATACCAATCTTGTAGTTAGTCAAGGACTAGTTGAACAAGTGCTTCTCCATGAAGGACTTAGGAAAAACAGCCTATATTCTAGGGATCAAGATCATTCATGATAGACCCAAAAGACTGCTTAGACTAAGTCAAAGTACATACATTGACGAGATACTAAAGAGATTTATTATAGAATAATACAAGAGGGGATTGGTTCTAGTTTTACATGGTATATATCTTTCCAAGAAAATATGCCCCCAGAAATAGCATGAGAAATATAGCACTGAGCATGGTAGGTAGATATCAAGCAGATCTAGAAGAACAATATTGGACTACTGTCAAGACTATCCTTAAGTATCCAATAAGAACTAAGGATGTGTTCCTAGTGTATAGAGAAGATGAAGATCTTGTCATCAGAGGGTATGTTGATGCTGGTTTTTAGACAGATTTGAAAGATCTGAAGTTGCAATTAGGATATGTTTTCTATCTTAATGGAGTAGCTATGAGCTAGAAGAGTTCAAAGCAGCCAGTTTTTGCTAATTCTATAGCGAAGTTTGAATATATAGCGGCTTCTGATACATCCAAGAAAGTTTTCTAGATTCAGAACTTTTTTCAGGATCTTGATGTGGTACCTAGCAGTAAGGATCCCATTTCATTGTATTTTGATAATACTACAACGATGTATCTTGAAAATGAGCCAAGGTCACATCAATGGATAAAGAACATACTCTAAAAGTATCACATCTTAAGTAATTTCTATCAAAGGGGTGAAGTTTTAGTGAGTAGAGTGTCCAAAAAAGATAACATGGCAGATCCCTTGAATAAAGGCCTATCTTAGAAGAAGCATGAATATCATGTTAGAGCTAGCGGACTGAAGGTTGTTAGTATTTGGATTTAGTGTAAGTGGGAGTCTGTTGGAGTCGGTGCCCTAGAAACCAACTTCTTTGTATTTTATGATAAACCTATATTCATTAGATGAATATTAATAAACTCCTTATCGCATCATGATTGTTCTTCTACGTGACATAGTATGAGATAATGTCCTAAGAATAGATGTCTCACTAAAAGGTCCTAACAGATTCCTACAATGATGAGAACCCAAAAGTACCATGACACTATTCTTGAATATATGTTCTATGGTCGGATGATATCATTTGAAGGGATACAAATGATACAGTATATCAGGGTTGGGGATTCATGAAACTTTGAGGCACCGTCTCATGATGTGTACCATTGGTAATATCAAGGAGGATATTATGAGAACAAGACCCGCTGGTAGGAAATCCACATTCATAAGTGTCATTAGATGTTCCTATCTATAGATGTGTGTATTGGTCCTTAGACTTTAATATTATTATTAATGGTTATTATGACTCATGCACTTAGATGTATTGATGAAAACTATGATGACATATGTTCACAGAGAGGTAGGATATGTTGGGTGCATCACAAGTAATACTGTATTAATGAATAATGCGAGAAAGGATTTGTCACTTCAATGGAAGTAGATATATTAGGACTTCTAATGGAAATTATATAGACTAAATAAATATATGGACATGTAATTCTCTGGGAAAGTTCAATTATGGGAAGTTAAAGAATGAGAAATCGATCACATGGGTTGATGACCCTGGCATTCAACCCGCTTGATTGGAGATATCAGTATAAAGGGATTATATTAAATGGTAAGTGTTCGTATGAGGTGACATGTCATTGTGACATCAACTTCTTTCTCTTGGGTTCCTTGATCTGTTGCTAGATAGTAATCTTGGACTTTAGGCAAGCCCGCCTAATCTCAACAAGAAAGAAGCCTAGAGGGTCACACACTAAGTGTAGTCAATATCTCAATTAAATAATTTATTATTTAACAAGTTAAACAAATATTATTCCTGGTTGTGTTTTAATAATTATTCAAGTATTCCTGATCACATTTATTTCATTCCTAGTTATTCGAGAGAATATGTTGCGGACTAAATATTTATTTATCGGTGAATAATGCAGTTATATTTATTTAATAAATAAATTGTCATTATTCAAGGCCTGGTAAATATTGAGGAGGATTGGAGGACCAAGTTATGAGTCTGGTGAGAAATAATATTAAATATTATTTGGTTAGATAATATTTAAATATAACGTGCAAGTTAAGAACATATAATCGAAATAATAGCATTGCTATTATTATTTGACATGGGGTTTCACATGGAATAATAAAATAAGTAAATAAACTTGTGTTAATTATTTATTATTACCCAATGAATTAAATTCCCTATTATGTTATTATTCTCTAATTATCCAAGGGTTCATCCCACCGGCTAACCAATGGTTGTGTGCACAACATCCTTAGAGAAAAGATCTCAAGCCTAAATAAATCTTCCCTCTCTAAGAATGATCTCAAGAACAAGAGAGATCCTCCTCCACCAGATCTAGGATAATTCTTTGGAATTGATTCTTTGGACGATCAAAGGAAGACATCGCAAGTGTAATTATCTTCTGTGCTAGCACCCAGAGACTCCTTTGGTGACGTTTGGTGATATGTGGAGCATGGGTGGATCACCACTAGAGGAATCCTATCCTTGGATTCTACATCGCAAAGAAGTCGCACCTCAGTCCCATTTTTGAATGCATCAACAAAGAAAGAATCACCTTGGAGGTAATTCTTTAATTTAATTAAATTAATTATTAACAAAATATTTTGATCCTCTCTTCTTGGTTCCAGGAATCTTTATTCTTTATTTAAATCTTTGATTTTATTTCGTGGATACTAGTGTTCATCATCTTATTGACCCAAAAAAAAATCATTGATCATGGTAAATTTTAAAGTTTTATGACGGTCCAACCTCACTTCCACTACACCTGGAACCTACACTTACCCTTTCACTCATTAAAAAATGATAACGTCAGTCGTGTGTATGTGTGGACTACCACCTTCACAAAGAGTTGTGATTCATTTTCATGTCTAGATTTCAAGGATGATTTTAAATTTATATATAATGAATATATATGATATTTATATCATTATTAACATTATGGATATGATTAAAATTTTATTAATATCTAAGTATTGAAACTACTGAACAAATATTTACATGAAAAATGAGGCAGTTGACACTTAGAAACAATGATTTCATTAAATAATTATTAATAAATAGGTGTTTAAATATTATAAGTGGGTCATATATGATATTATAAGTATGTATATGTTATTTTATATAAGTATAATAAATTTAAATTTATTATACCAGGGGTTAAAAGAACTTATAAAGCAAGTCAGATTTGCGGTAAGTGTTTATTTCACAATCACATCCTTATTAGGGATTATTTATGTTTTAAGTTTCTATTAAAGTAATTTTATGATATTTATATATTAAAAAACATATATTTTATTCTCATATTTTTATTTATAGAAATTAAAAGTTTTACTTTTAGTTCCCTCTCTCTAAGTACTCAAAAGTTTGAAAGTATGTTTTTAAGGAAAGCCAAATTTGATTTTTTCTATTCAATTAGGAATATTTTCTTCCATGTACATATTATATTTAAAAAAATAAATAATGCTTTTACTATTCTATTATAATTAATTAAATTAATTTTTACCCATGTTTTAATTTCTATAAAAAGGTTTAAAATGAATCTCTTTATTTTTTTGAACATGGTACTTTTTACCAAAGGTGTGAATATAATATTTATTTTAATGTTTACCATATGAATGGATTTTACTACTATCATGAATAATATTTTATTTGAATATTATTTTAAAATATTCCATGATTATTTTCAAATAAAATATTTCCCTTAATATTTTAGAAATTTTTAGATTTTAAATAATTTATTTCAAAATGAAAAGGATATTTTTATCAAGAAATATTTGAGTGATATTTTAAAATTATTTTCATCTATGAAAACATCCTTTGATGAATATTATGCTTTACTAAGGATATAATCAAAATATATCATCCACTATATTTATTTGTATGGATTATGATAATTTTGATTGGGGAAAGCATTAACACTATGTATACTAGTTCTTCTAATATAGACATTTATTGATTATTAAGGAATGTTGATTAAGTTTTATTATTTATTCATATGATGAATGCATTGGATTTATTATGTTATGGGTGGGACTAGAATTATATAACCCCTCAATGAATCTATAGGTATCATGAGACAAAAACATGTTGGGTATTTGGTCAATCCCTTAACCAATTATGTAAGATTTATTAGCTCGAGGCCTCAATGGTAAGTTTCATATGTCCCACGTTATGGATTCCATTATCATGAAACCAATTATTGATTTCCATGTAATTATTAGAATAGTTATGATATCCATGGAAAAGTTTTAAGCTTATGTGATTATTTATATGGAATTATTTTATCATCATTTATTCATATCATACTATTCATTCCTTATTTATTTTATGATAGCCTCTAATGTACACATTCCCTTGTAGAGAAAATGAGTTCAATCCTATATTTTGTTTCCTTTCCCCAGGTTTTCAAGAAGTGTACTATGATTAATATACAAGGATGTACTATAGGAGATAATGAATTTATCAAAAAAATACAATGTTGTATTTTATATTTTCAAATGTAATTTGGAATTCAAGCATGTATCTAGTTAATCAATACTACTAAACTATTAAGTCCCTTGTGATGTGATCACTTTTATATAGTGATATTGTAATAAAGTAACTCTTGAGGCTTTGGACTACTAGGATCTGGGAATTTACACTTCATATCTAGGGTTCTGAAGTTATAATAACCACCTGTAGAGACTAGCCTGGTCTTGTACAGTGATTGTTAGGCCTAGAAATTATGGTAAATGATACTGATATGGATATAAATTCTCTATATATGAGCTAGATTGACATTCCCTTCACACATTTACCTTTTGATGTTAATGATAAGACTATAATGCATCACACCCATGCATATATCTTGCAGATCATTGGTGGGATAATGTGTGTTGATCACTTCAGTATACATGTACACATGATGTATTTGGGGATACTTGAGGAATTTTATTGGGCTAGGAGATACAGATGTGTATTTTCATGATTATCATACAAATATAGAGAATTATGCTCTATATGCTGATCAGATCACAGTGATCTTGGGGGGTTTGTCTGATGGGTTTTGTATAAACATCATATGATCATAAACAAAAAAATATAACCCAAAGACAAAAGATCTATCTTTAAGTAATTAATGTGTAAATAATACATCTAAAATAGAGTACCTGGAAACCGTGTATAGCATCAACCTTCCTTTTCATTGATGGAGAAGATTTCTTTATAGAGATCACTAATAGAAGTGAAAAAATCACCCTATGAAAGGGGAACATGAACCATTGGACCAAAAAATACTTCATGAGGATTCATGTAATCCAAAGGGGTGTTAGCACCTTCTTAAGAGAGATAAATGAACTTTCAGGAGGAAGGGAGTTTTATCATAAGCTCATATGCATCGTACACAACACTCCAATAGGAAATGATATCACCCTATTATATAGGTGAAACCCGAGGCTCTTCATATTCATAATTCATCTCATGTATTAATTCCCATTGTGTATTTATTTATTTAATTAATTTCAATTAATAAATTTTATGCAACTAATCCATTTATAATGAAATATAATTTATGAAACCATTTGGAAGAAGTTGAATAAATAATATATATATATATCATATATATATATATTTCATAAATTTCAAGCATGAAATAATATCTGCATTATACGCACATATTAAATGCACACTCAGATATATAATATCATATTGTGTGTGTGTGTTTCTCATGCATCATTCATGCATGTTTACATGCATATCAAGAATGTACATTTTAGCAGACATACAAAAATATCCCACTTTCACTGAAACCCCATTAGGTATTTATGAAAAAACCTCACAACTCTTTATGAATCCATCCAAAATCCTTGGGATCCGATTTTTCATCAAAATATCTTCATTTTGAACAAATATTTTCTCCAAAATTTTATCCTTAATCAAGGGAATAACTACGTGACCCTACATCCCTTAGTAGCATTGATAAAAACTATGAAATCCCAATTTCATAGATGTAATAAAAGAGCAGGTCCTAGAAAAACATTAGTGCTACTCAATCTACTAAGGGGTATGGTGTGATCTCTATCAAACATACACATATCACAAATGGACATTTCCAACAAAATATATACCATATACATCATATGTATAAGGCCCAAACCTTAAACATTACTTAATCTTGAGTTAAGTTAATAATTCACATTGAGAATCTTTTCAAGTTTAGAGTTTTAGGGAATTAGGCCATAACTATTACATTACATCTCAAATAATACAAAGTAGACACTTCTACTCTATGAAATTTTTTTACAAAAATAAAAATAATTAAATAAAACAAGAGTTATTTTCCTGATAAAAATATTCTTTAATTATTCCTTTCTCTTACCCTTCCTTATACCCTGTGAAAAACATTTCAAAAACTTAGAATGAGGATAAAAACCTCAGTAAGGGATATAAAATAAGGAAAGAAAATATCAGTCCATGAATACATACAAATCAATGAAATCATAATTTTCAATCATAAAACAAAATATCTTTAACATATCTCATGAAATCATAATATTTATGAATAACACATAGAAATCATAAATTATAAAGATAACTTGTGGAATCTATAACATACTTATATTATACCTTTCACAGCTACATAGGGAGTTATATTTGGAATAACTATCACAATATATTCCCTAAATATCTTAAGAGAAACATTAATGTTTACCTCCATCGCATTACCCAATTAATTAGAGACCTATCTCAGGCTCACCCTCCTTAGGTCAATCACGGGACCACCCATATACATAAACAATGCCCAAGAACCATAACATAATCATAACACATAAAATAAGAATAAAAGAAAGATAAAATTTCCACATTGAAATCACAAGATATAAGTTCAATATATTGACATAATCAATCCATTATCAAAACCATTTTCAATACCAAAATACATAAAAAATGATATATGGTATTTATTTTTCTTTTAAAAACATCACGACTTGTTAAGGAAGCCAAATATTAAATAATACTCGCGGTAGTGGAAAGGTCATTTTTGCCACGTACGTTAAAAGGAAACATTATTTTTTTAATTTAGTAAAATGATTCTTATAAAAAAAGATTCCATTTGAATGAAATTAAAAGTAAAATGTGTTTATTCACCACATAAAAGAAAGTCATGTATAAATCAAAATATTCTTCAATGAAAGAAGATTGAGACGAAGTCCCTTACAAAGATCATTTTGTAAATAAAATAGATAGATTATGGGTATTCACTATAATTACACATAAAGAAAATATAAATAAAAGATATGACATAAAAATTTATTTCTCACATAATCATAGCATGATATATTAAATAATTATAATATCAACCTAAAGAATGGAAATTGGGTTAAGAAGTTCCCTTACAAAAATTCGACACCCAAACGACGTCACTTAAAAATTCAAAAAACTAGTTGATGAGAGTGAAAAGGGTATCTCATCATTTGAACATAAAATGGAAATAAATAAGTATATATAATAACATAACCCAACATAAGAAAATGGAAATAAAAAGACATAACATAAAAGAAGTATTTGACTAAAAAAAGAGGGTGAAAGGTTTCTTTACCATGAGTCTGACTTGTATCATTCATTCTTTATATTCCGGAATGATAAATATAGGTTAATTTCTACTTGATTCATAAAATTTTTCAAGTTTATTATTAATTTTATATTATTTATCATCATGTTATAAAAATTACATAATTATTTAAGTTCATATCGGTCATTTTGTCGATGTTCGGTACTTGAGTCAAAAATGAACTTGTTATAATTACAAATTTTTCATGTGGTCAAAAGTCCATTATCTTCAAAATGATATTAATGATTTAAATATCATATATATAAATTATATATATGTATTTATAATAGTACATAATATTTGGATATAATAAATGAAATGCACCGTTCATGGAGACGGTAAGCCGTACGTACGCATGAACGCTAATTTCATTTATTTTTTATATTTAAAGGAATGAAAACTAAATGATAAATAGGTATATTATAATTCCAGTATAATATCATATTTTATATATGTTAAATAAGTTCATTAACATCATCCTTTATATGTTCCATGTATGGCATTAATGATTCATATCACTTTGAGAGGGAGGTAGTCCATACTTCCTCAAATGAAATTATCGTATTTACACATTGTGGAAAGCATAAAGGTATGTTGTAAATAAAAATACAAAATCATAAAGACAATATAAATATAATATATATCATATATAAATATGGTTCCATCATAATGGCTACCAATCTAGGTGGTAGGGTAAAATTGAACAATCATCGTTTCGTGAGGTAGTAGTTCACCGTGCACAGAAACAATATGTTCTTATCTATTAGATGGAGGTGTGTGCAAGTGTAATTAAAATAATTCTTTTAAAAACATCCTATTATATTGAGTATATTGGTTTTATTATATAATAAAATAATAATAAGAGTATAGGGAGTGGAGAAGGAAAAATAAAGGAAAGGAACTTGAGAGAAGACGTTACCTATAAATCGGGTAACTCCTTTTTATTTGAGCCAAAATGATTTCTTGAATTGCCTTCTTCCTAAGATAAGGATTCTAAGATTAATAGAGGGATATTGGTAGATTATTGGAGTATAATTTTTATGATACAATATGCTTTACATGTTTGAGTAAATGGGTATAGTTGATTCCCTTTTATAAGAGGGAGGAGGGGCACTTTAAGAAGGTATTGAAATATTATTTTATTATAAAATTATTTTCAGTTTAAAAAGATCCCAAAGTCATTTATTTAAAAGATAATATTCTATTGGTCCTAAAACCTCTCAAAAAATAGGTTTTAGACTGGTATAGTTCACAAATTTAACCTTATATTTTAGTTTTAACCCTTAGTTATCTAATTTAACTCTTACCATGTATTCTTGTATATTCATACTATATAGTTAATATAGTTACTATAAAATGACAATAGAACCTCAAATGGTTCATTAATTACATGTTCAACATTATCTAAGTCATTTTGATGAATATTATATTTTTAATACTTTTATATCATTTAATAAAATAGTATTTGTTTTAAAAACCCATTTATGTCAATTTTTATACTATTTATATCATGAATTTTTAAAAATCCATAGAAACTCAATTATTTAAAAAAAATCTTTAATTAATAGATAATAAGTTGTAATAATATATAAAATTCATGGATAACATAAAAAGTTTTAAAATAAATTTATTTTAATATTTATAATCTCATTTATTTAAATCATTCATTAATAAGGTAATCACTACATCATCATTGTGTCATAAATATATTTATTTATTTGATGTATAAAAATTATAAATAAAATACCATGATGTAGGAAATATTTTTAGATTTCTAATTACTATTTATATTCGAAGATATCATTTATATAATCCCATATAAAAAAATAGTAAAAAAGACATGTTTATGTTATATTTTTCTTTACTTTAAATTAATTCTTATAAAATATCATTTTCACATCAAAGTGGCTCCATGGGGACCAAAAATCGAACCAAGGATTCCCATGGTTGAACATATCTCATCCAATAGTATTAGGATACGTTTTAGGGTAGTTTAATATTATTATAATATTATTTTTTACCCTTATTTACCAGATTTATCCTTTTACCATGGTAAATAAAATAATTACTAAAGTTACTATTCATAATGTCTAAAAATAAAAGGTATCTATTTACACAATTTGAATCTCTTGATTCCAAATATTCAATCCATTTTTCAAAATTAAAAATACAAAATTTTCATAAATTAATTTAAAATTAATTCCCGTTGTCAAAACCAAAAAGCGTATTTTTAAGAAATAAAAACTACCAAAAGATTGACATGTGTTTGTGTACAATTTCAAAGTTAAATTACTTCCAATAATCAACATTGGATTAAATTATAAAAATATAATCCAATTAAACTTTAAAACCAATTAAAATTACAATCTAACTATATAAATAAATTAGATGAAAATACAGTTTTGACTTAAAATGCAATATTTTCACAATTCATTAAAAAATGAAATTTATCATAAAATTAAAAAAATTTATACAAAGTAAATATTGATGTCCCGATTATATAAAAAAAGTTTTTTTTTCAAATAAAACATATAAAAGTGACAAAAACTAGATTTAAAAAGGGTTCGTCATCAAAAGGCGGTAAAACTACCTTTTAAAAATATTAGAGTATTTTATGCTTAAAATATGATTCATTATTATTTTTTAAGCCTCTAAATTTTATTAGATAAATGTAAAGACATTTAAAAAACATTTATAATCATATTTTAGTTAGTTCTGTTCATTCTTTCCAATACAATGGCTAGGCATTAACTACCATTTAAAATAATAATATTATAATATTTCTATTATTTTTAGTACGACTGAGCTTTGTGTGTAACATAAGATTTCATAGAAACCCATTATTGTGTGTCGGGTACACCATCGAACACTACAAAAAAACCTGGGTTTAGCGGCGGTTTTGTGGCGGTGGTTCACAAAACCGCCGCTAAACGTTTTCAGTGAAAGGTTTCGCGGCGGTTTTTAATAAACCGCCACAAAACCCTATTTTATTTGAAAAACCACGACCCTTTCCCCTACCCCTGCCGCGGTTCCCCCACAAACCCTCGCCCCTCTTCCCCAATCCCCCCTCTTCCCCGATCCCCCCCAGCCCCGGTGACACCCGCTCCCCTCGCGCCCTCCGGTGACCCCCGCACCCCCCGCGCCCCCCACGCCCTCCGGCGAACCCCGCACCCCCCCCCCCCCCGGCGCCCCCCTCGACCCCCAGCGACCCCCGCGCCCTGCGTGCCCCCCATGCCCCTCGCGCCCTCCGGTGACCCCCACACCCCCCGTGGCCTCCGGCGACCCCCGCACCCCCCGCGCCCCCCACGCCCTCCGGCGAACCCCGCACCCCCCCGGTGCCCCCCTCGACCCCCAGCGACCCCCGCTCCCTGTGCGCCCCCCACGCCCCCCGCGCCCCCCGCGCCCTCCGGTGACCCCCGCACCCCCCGCGGCCTCTGGCGACCCCCGCACCCCCCGGCGCCCCCACGACCACCTTCTATTTTGGTAATTTTTAGTTATTTCTTGGTTCTTTGATTCGAATCATGAATTTGTTACACAATGTGAATCTACTGCAGGGTAGATACTATGAGTTTGGTTTAGAGCTTGAAGAATTATAAGTCATAAAACATTTTCAAGTTTTTAATGGGTTGATTAGGATTAATTCAAACTAAGGATACTTTTTTGGGTATTTTTATAAATCTTGGAATTCACACCATGAAAGGGGTTCATGACATTAATTATTTAGAACCAATGGTTTTTATCATGATTTACATATTACCCTTCTTCCATTCAATGTGAAGACCTCCCTCATAAATCCTATAAAGATTTTAGATAATATTGGGTATCTTCCTCTACCAGATTTCTTTTCTTGAAGCATTTGTTCACTAGTGTGGTGGGTTGTCTTCCTTTGGGTACGTGTAATATCATTCACTCTCTTTATCATTTATGTTCTTGGTTTGGTAGTGTTGTGTGATATGGTTTTGATGGTTTCATAAATAATATGTGTTATCAATCAATCCATTGTGGTTTTCCCTCATTCCTTTTCTATTTGAGGAATATATGCTTGTTTCCAATTTATGTTGTCGAAGGATCTTAGGTTCCTTATGTTTATAAGGTAGGTGTATCTATACAAGCGGTTCTAATTTAAAATTTCCTTATATTCTTATTAATTTCTTTGGCTTGTTTCATGAAATTGATGGATTTAAATGGATTTTATGGAAAATATACATGTTTTTAAAGAGGTCTTTCTTCAAAAATGGTTTTTCTCACAAAAAGTGGTTGACTAAATTCGTTATGGTTTGGCCTATTTAGATTGAATTTTTTATACTAATGGATGTTTATCTTTATTTTTTATTTTAATTTGGTTTCATAAATTTATTCTCTAAAACAAGATACTACTTTCATGTCTCTTTATTACACATCTCCATGTATAAGACCCTCTTGGGAGACTTGCCTAGTTTTCCCTAGTCGATTCTTTATAAATTAATATCAAAAGGAATATTAAGCCTGGAATGTTACGACACTTCCTAGTTTTGGTTTAGTTTCATTGGTAGACTAGATTTAGTAGCACTAGAATTTAGTTAATATGTGTGGGATGGTGCCTAGACATCTCACCTCCATGTATGAATTCAAGTTACTATGGGTGGTTAGTTATTTTTGAAAATATTGTCACTTGGTCTTTGTTGTTGATTGAATAAACTAGATTTGGTGTCTATTTTAAAAAAACTATTCCTTTATTATGTTTTATATTTCATTAATAAAATTCATAAATTCATAAAATTATTATTATTTTAAATCATTAATATGGATTATGGAAGTTTTTCTATGATTTAGGAATTTTCTCATGACTAAAGGGGTTTTCATCTTGTATTTGTTAGATGATTCCTACTAGAAGAGGTCTTATGAATCTAAGTGATAGATTTGTGAGACGGGTTTAATAGGAGAATCCCTTAGTGGTATCTTCTTTAGTGGAAGTTATAATATGCACTATTCATACTTTGGTTATGAAGGTATTAAAAACCCAGGAGGAGTAGTTGATCATGACTCATAATTTACTAACAAGAATCCACCTATCTTTCATGGTGATAATGGAATCTAGAAATATGAGGAGAGGATTGAGTAGATTGGTAGGAGATTTAAAATTATAAAGATTCCCAAGGAATCTAAGGGGTGGGGGTCAACATATATTCTTGATGTATTGGGAAGGAAATGGTGAGGCTCAGTTGTGCATGCTATATTTTATGAGGATCTTACGTGGGAATCCTTCAAGAAAATATATAAACTATAGTTTTATCCTAAAATGTTACATGTGGAAAAGACCTGATACTTTCTAACATTATAAAAATGGGAATGTATTGTTATAGTGTATAACTTTTCTAGGTTGGTGCATTTCAAAGTGGATATTATTACCAATGTTTACATGAAATCTCTAAGGTTTAAGATTGTGCCAAGTGTCTCCTAAGAAACCTGAGTGTGACATGGATTTATATTTATGGTGACACTTAATTTTGATATACCTGCACACTATTGTTTGTTTTATATTCGTGGACTAGATTATGCATTAGAAACCATTAGTGGTGGCCTACTTAATTTACCTCACACCATATTCAGTACATGGATTGGTACCCAGATAGTCTTCTTTGTCATAAAAAATACGACTTTGATATGGTTGGTTGTGTATGAAACCATTGAGAAACATCATTCCTCTTGGAGGACATCTAAGGTCAAGCCTAAACAATCACATAATGTCTCAGGTTTAAAATGCATTATGATCAGTTTCGATCACACATCAATGGGGTGTTGTTTGAGGCAACATAAATGTGTGATCGATAGTGTTATGATAAGTGTGTAACCCGATATTCTTATTGCTCCTCAATGAGGTGTTGACGCTGTCTCCTATGGACCAGACTTGTTCGGTTGGTCTGAAGTGGTAAATGTGATCAATGAATCATCTTTATTATATTATGCATACTTTATGATCAATGGTTCATCTTTATTATATTATGTTTCTGTAATCTTACACTATCGTATATTTTGTGTAGGCACATTGTGATATACATGGATAAAAGTTGGATCACATTACCAAGGAACACACCTCAATATGTTAAGGGTTTGAATGAGTTTTTATATTTTGCAATTTCTAATCGATCCGTTGAAGGGAGAATAAGATGTCCATGTCCTAAATGTAAATTTAGAACATGGTTGAAGAGAGATGAAGTTTATGAACATTTAATACTGAAGCAATTCCCTGATCAATATTTGTGTTGGATTTCGCATGGAGAATCAAACAATACAGAAAGATTGAGGACTGATGTTAATCCACAGAATGAGGTCCCAAGTTTGTCTCCAATGGAAAATGAAATGCAAAACCTCATAAATGATGCATTCGGCACTTCAAGACACCACTATGAGCATCAAAACATATCAGAACAACCAGAAGAGGGTGCTACAAATTGCAACGTGACAAGTGATGTTTTTGAGACTGTAACACAAGCAGATCAAGATTGTAACATATCATTGGATCCTCCTCTTGAGTATGTGGAGCCAAATGTAAGGGAAAACTTTAGTGAGGAAAATGCGTTTCATGATTTATTTGACGATGGAAATCAAGAGTTGTATAGTGGGTGTTTGAAATATTCAAAGCTTTCATTTCTGCTGAAGTTGTACCATATCAAATGTCTATGTGGAATTACAAATAAGGCAATGTCCATGTTATTGGAATTGATTCATGATGCATTTCCTGAAGAAAAAATCCCAGAATCATTTTATGAGATGAAAAAAGTTGTAAACAAGCTTGGTCTGAATTATACAAAAATACATGCGTGTCCCAATGATTGTATGCTTTATTGGGGAGAGGATTCAAGTAGACAGAATTGTAAGAAATGTTCTTCTTCTAGATGGCAGTCAAAAGGTGATGTTGGAAGTATGACTGAAAATAATTTCATGGAGAAGAAGAAAAGGAACACACCTGCAAAAGTTTTGCGTTACTTTCCTTTGAAGCCTCGATTGCAAAGATTATTCAGGTCATCAAAAACCGCCAAACACATGAAGTGTCATTCTGTAGATAATAACAATGATGGGTTAATGAGACATCCATGGGATTCCCAATCATGGAAGACATTTGATTCATTACATCTAGATTTCTCAGATGATCCTAGGAATGTTCGATTGGGATTGGCTGCCGATGCATTCAACCCATTTGGGACTTTGAGTACGAGTTATAGCATTTGGCCAGTTGTTTTGATCCCTTATAATCTTCCTTCGTGGATGTGTATGCAACAAAAATCTTTTATCATTTCGATGATTATTCCTGGAAAACAAATGTCTGGAAATGATATTGATGTATACCTGCAGCCTTTGATTGAAGAATTACAGGAGTTATGGAGCAACGGTGTTGAGACATTTGATGTTTCTTCTAAAACAATGTTCAAAATGCATGTTGCTTTAATGTGGACCATTAGTGACTTCCCTGGGCTTGGGAATTTATCTGGTTGGAACAGTTATACGGGTTTGGCTTGTCCCGTTTGTAACTTTGATTTCGAGCCCAAACGGCTACCTCACAGTAGAAAATGGTGCTTCTTGTGCCATCGAAGATTTCTTGATGCATCTCATAGATTTCAGCTGAACAAATCAAAATTTAATGGTTCCATTGATCGTAGACCACCTCCAAAGTTGTTAACCGGTTCTGAAATATTGACACAGCTTGAAAATGTTAAAACAGAATTTGGGAAGATTCATCATTTGACTGATAGCGGAAAACGAGTGCGAAGTGCATCGTCAAGTGAAATCAGAACGCAACAATGGAAGAAAAAAAGTATATTCTTCAAACTTCCGTATTGGGAATTTAATTCTTTGCACCACAACCTTGATGTGATGCATATTGAGAAGAATGTATGTGATAATTTGATTTTCACATTACTTAATGAGCATGGAAAGTCAAAGGATCATCTCAATGCTCGCAAAGACTTACAAGTAATGAGCATAAAACGTGATCTCTGGCCAGATGATAATGAAAAGTATGCTCCAGCCATTTTTTCAATGAAAAATAGGGATAAAGATGCGTTCCTTCGAATTTTAAAGAATGTGAAGGTATCTGATGGGTATTCGAGTAACATCTCGAGGTGTGTTGATTTGAAGAATTGTAAGTTATATGGATTGAAAAGTCACGATTCACATGTTTTGTTACAACAGTTACTACCATTGGCATTGCATACATTATTACCTGAAAAAGTTACTGCTGTTGTACTGCAATTCTGCACATTTTTCAGGCAATTATGTGAGAAAACTCTACATCCATTACAGCTTGACAACCTACAGGAGAGGTTTGTATTGACCCTTTGTGCAATGGAGATGATCTTTCCTCCATCGTTTTTTACTGTCATGATGCATTTAACTGTGCATTTGGTTGACGAAGCTAAATTAGGAGGCCCCGTTCATTATCGATGGATGTATCCAATTGAGAGGTATTTTATTTATATGTTTCCAGTTAAGTAAACAATATTTGGAATTTAAATAAATGCATAATATTATTATTATTTTTCACAGATATCTTGGGCATTTGAAAGCATACGTGAGAAATAAAGCTCAACCAGAAGGCTCTATTGCTGAAGGCTATTTGGCCGAGGAGTGTCTCAACTTTTGTTCCAGATATTTGGATGATATTGAGACAAGATTTAATCGAGTTGGATGTGTTGACGACACATCAACTCAATCTCAAATGCATCAGAAATCAAAAATATTTCCTGCTATTGGCCGATCAGTTGGGAGGACCTCATACGCAACACTGACAGAATTGGAGTTATTACAGGCACATAGATATGTGATGCTGAATAGTGAAATTGCAGATCCATTTATTGAAGAGTTGAGGATACAAACAAAGAGATGAATGAGAGGCCGAACACGAAATGAAAAAGATATAATGAAAGCTGTGAATAAAGAGTTGGTAGAATGGTTTGCACGACGTGTAAGTTTATAAATATTGCAATAAATACGAATATTAGTTTGACACATACAATTTGAAAATCTATTAAATTATATTTTTATTCTTCAGATCATGAATACTGATACTCGAGCAGACTTGTCAGAAGATTTGAATTTTCTTTCTAGAGGTCCTATAAAACAAGTTAGAAAGTTCGACGCTTATAATGTGAATGGTTTTAGATTTCGTACAGTCGATCGAGAAGTGGGTTTGAAAACACAGAATAGTGGTATATTTACATTTGCTGAAGTGGAATACTATGGAAAGTTGCATGATATTATTGAATTAAACTACCACGGGCATTTTTCTGTTGTTTTATTCAAATGCAAATGGGTCGATATTATCAGAGGTGTTAAAAGAGATTCCTTGCAATTTACTTCTGTAAACTTCTCTCGCTTGATGGATGTTGGTGATCGTGAACTACATGATCCATATATCTTAGCATCGCAGGCAAAAATGGTATATTATGTGAATGATGTTGTGGATGAAGGGTGGAGTGTAGTTACTCACGTAATACAAAGAGATTTGTATGATATGGGTGATGAAGTGGAAGATTTGACCTCTGCAATTGAATTTCATCAACAATAGGAAGCAGAATTATTTGTCCATCATGATATTGAAAATATTAATCTAGCAAGGATGAATGAAGTGGATGAAGCAATGGAGCAGGAAACCGACATGATTGAAGGGTAAAATGATTGTATGTACAATTATTTATTCATTCAGCAACCACTTGTTTCATTTCTGTAGTCATTCATTATCATTGTTATATATATTTTGTTTGTTAGTACTGGGCATCTATTATCATTTTTAATTTTTTTTCTGCATAAATTTTTTGAAATATATATTCTAAACTTAATTTTATTTGATTAAATGACAGGAATGCCAAGGAATAAGCGGTACACCATTTTATCTACTTCTACGACAGATGACGATCCGTCTGTCCCCACGGCATCTGAGGCAGCAGCTGCCTACATCCCTGCATCATCTCCCCCTGCACCATCTCTGACACCGTCAGTGGATGTCTCATTAGAGGATGAGTCATCTCCTCCCCCTACAGGAGCCTCAGCAGTGGGGCAGCGACACGCCCCTTCCAGTTCATCACGGACATTCTGGAGGGTCACAGTCATAGGTACAAATTTTAATTAAATTAATTTATTTCATTTTGTTTATAGTCATTGTTTGCTAATTGTAGATGAAAAAAAATGCAACCGTGGAAAAACACTTAAAAAGTTCTGATGTTTGGAACATGAATGGCGAGAAGATAGTGGTGCCATTTGATTCTTATGGGGTCCCGACGGATGACGCCGCAGGTTTACTTGGTCAGATTATAGGTCAGCTGGCAGTGGAGCCCATTTCCCTGCCTATTTCATATGATGATTGGAGGCATATGCCTCCAAACTGGAAAAATGAAGTTTTTGATTCTCAAATAAAGGTAATTTTATTACTTTATGGTTTAATTGAATGTCATGTTACTAATATATTCAAAATGAATTTCTGTATACAGATGTTCTTCCACTTTACCGTTGCTGATGTGATAGCACGGAAGTGGACATTGAAAAATATTGGAAAAAAATGGAAAGATTTCAAATGGAGGTTGTGGTGTGATGTCAATGATACTTCTTTGACCGTGCAGTAGATGTATGAGAAGCTACCCAGTGGGGTACCGAAAGAACAGTGGAAAGTTTTTGTCGATAGCCATCGTGATGAGAAGCGGATGGTATTGAAATATATATTATTATATTATCCTCATTTTACATTTATACATGTACATAAAGAGGAGATATACATTGAATACATTACTTTTAAATTGAATTTTATTTATTTCAGGATCTCTCAAGACAGAATGCATCAAACCGGGCAAAGAAAGTCATCCCGCACACTGCGGGCTCAAAAAGCTTTTCTAGAAGCCGAATTTCATTGGTAATCTTTTAATTAGTTTAAATATTTATAAGACAATATTATCAATTTAACATATTTAATTGTTTATTTATCTTTATTTAATGCAGTCACAGAGTTTAGGGAATGAAGCATCCCGAACAGAACTGTGGCTGGATGTTCATAAAAAAACAGATGGAAGTTTTGTTAATGAACCTGCCAGAGAAGTTGGGGTACGAAGTCAATTATTTATTATAATAACTTATTATCAGTTTTTACTGTGTTAATATATATTGATATTTGATTTATAGGTAAAAATTAAAGAAATATGGGATGTCAATCCTGGGTAATCCTACTCAGTCTCCCAGGATGACCCGGTTGGTAAAGTCCTTGGGAAGGAGCATCCTGGTAGAGTGCGCGGGATGGGTTTGGGACCCGTACCATCTGAGGTCTTTGGAAAGCCATCAGGGATTTCGGCTACATCTACTCCTGGTTATAGTCATTTCATACCTGAAGATACTTAGAGGGATATGTCTTCTCTACGAAACACAGTTCACCAGCAGGGGGATCAGATATCTTCTTTGCAGAAAGAGTTGCTTAAAATACGTCAGCATATGAGCAGATATGCCCTCGGTGGTAGTGCATCGGCTAGTGGTGAGCAGGTAAATCACAAAAAAAATCAAAATCATTTAGTTTGCACACTTTTATTGGTTTTAAGTTTAATTATAAATATGAAACAATATTTAATTTTCAATATAATGTTCTTATAGGTGGCACTAGGTAGTGGAGATGAAGGTGGAGAGGGTGACGATGCAGCATCAGATGATGAGTAGTAGTGTTGTTGATGTGTTGAACAAGTATGAGAACAGTTGGTTTGTATATGTAACATGTATGGCACATAGTTTCCACCAAACATTTTCATGTCCTAACATTTTCTTGATTTCTCATGTTTCCTTCTATGCATTTTATTTATTTATGATGTTTCATTTTATGCCTTGATTTCTCAAGTGTGGTATACATCATTCCATTTAGGCCTGTGTTTGAATTGGTACCACATCCAATGAGAATAACATATATGTAACCCATATTCATACCATTTCTACTATATAGTAGCATTCGGGTAGCCCCATTGTGTAAGCTCGATTCATACCATAACTGATTCATAGAAGTACCTAGGCAGTCCAACTGTGTAAGTCCCATTCATATAATTGTTGCTCCATAGAAGCACCTGGGTATCCTAGCTGTGTAAGCCCAATTCATACCATCACTATCAAGGCCCAATGAGCCAAAACACATTACACAGGCATGAATAAATTCTATCACATACCAAAGCCCCAAACATTCAATGGTATAAAGACAACCAAACCAACAGAAGATAAAAATCTCACTGAAGGGCTTCCATAAATTCTAACACATCCTTAGGTCTATGCTAGGTTGGTCTACACATGCCCAACCTATATCCATAATCACAACCAAAGTATATCCCCTTAGAATAAAATCTCAGGAGGGAGGAACAGTCACCCCATGTAACACTCAACAAGTCAGAAGTTATTAGGTAACATATTGGTTTTATATATGCCAATTTTTACTAGATACTCCCTTTTTCAATAAATTTCCTTACTAAGTGGAAGATAAAGCACCTATCTGATGGCCCAATATGTTTTAGTTTAGCATAGACATACCCCTATTGGATCCATATCCAATATGTATCACACTAAAAGGCCAATCCCATGACCATAAATGTCTAAGGCATGAAAGGTTAATGATAAAAGGCTCTGTCATGGCCTTAAAATTTTTACACCACTCAAATGGGTCAAGGAATACCAATTTGTTTTTAGTTTAAGGTTGATATAAAACAAGCGATGAGACCACATATCACATGTATCATAGAATAATGTATAAACCATAGGAAGAATGTTCAAGGACCATCTAATTGTAATAAAAAATGCATCAAAATATGTGTCATTTGGTATCCCAATGCACTAACCATCTTGAGAAACCTGGCGTCTCCGCAATTGAACAAACCCATACATTAGGAAAGCATCACATGAAACAACCATGGATTGATAATGTCCCCATGACCAAATTCCCAATAGTCACATTACCTTCATCACTAAATCTCTCTATCTATGAGATCTATGAAAATACAACAATTATTATAAACCACATGTTAACCAAGTAAAACTACACCTAATAACTACCCAAATCCCCACCTGAAAGGCTAATCTTAGACTATACAACCAACATACCAATTATGCTGATAAAGAACTCACGCTCTTACTGACATGGAAAGAGTGTATCTTGGAAGCCTCCCACAATACCTAAATTTAACCGTTATCAGTATAACATGAATCTAAGCATGTATACACTCTATTAAAACACCTAATATGCATCATTACAATAACATCCAAATAATCATAGTTTAACTTAACTTATCCCCCAAATAACCATGTCAATTATTCGTGTTAGACTTAACAAAACACAAGCACTACCCATGATTTTACATTCACAATACCAAATACAATGATATTACTAACTGAATACCAAACCACAATCCACCTATATACCATCACTATAGAACAAAGTGTCTAAACTTACTTTAATTTATTTAATGAACTCATAGACCTAGGATAAGTCCTCTCTTGGATTACATACATACAAGAAAACCCTCATCAGGTGGAAATGAGAATCACTATTTCACTTGATTAGAACACTCCAATCACCAATATCCCAAGATACATCTCAATATTACTAGCCTCTCTCAACCCTAGTTCACATGTCACATCCTATATAGGATACAACCCATGGAGAAGCATCTATGAACCCATCTCAAATATCATGAGGAAAATCATAGGCCAATATACCCACTCGAGGGTTCTCATGCATATCAAAAATCCCATACCCAATCCAACTATGAAATCTAGGTTACTAATCCTAACTAGAAATCGACACACCATACTTCCCCTGAAGGATAAAGATCACATACATGCACATATATATTAATGACATTATCTTATGATAATAACTATTGTGAAAAATCAATATCATTTGGTTTGGTTAAGTATAATTCCACCAATAAGGTATTTAGGAAAACATTAGATAAGTTGTTGTTGAAATTTTAAAAAACTCAAACCTATTTTCTTTAACGAAGTCAATAACAACTATATCATGATGCATCCCATCCAACCTGCAACATGATGACCATCTTGGGATGTATACATGAAACTCTTATCTCATATCCAATGACATAACTCAAATACTCAATAGGAATCATGTATAACCTTCAAGATCATAAACCATACTCTCTCAAGCACCATGCATGGTTAGCGTGTTGTCCAACCTAAAACACACGCCAATTCACAAGTTACCCATTTTCTATAGTAGGCATTAACAACCAACCCAAAACACACAACAAACCATACCATAACATACATTCTATAACTACTCAAACATCCATCTTTGGAACAAATTCTATACCCATATAAACATAATTTGTTCTATCCCATAACACAAATCCATTGTTAAAAAAACCCAACCCATATCACAATCCACCCATAGATGTTATATCGGCCAACTTAGAGCATAACCAATTACATATCTTTACACATCACCATGGTTAGCATGATCACATAAATTGTATCAAAATTCATAACCATTTATTATATAGAGTATTAGTATCCATATAATATAAATCAACCCTTCTTAAAACACATAAGAAATTAAAGAAGCTAAAAACACATATACATCTTGGGGGTCACATGGATTGGTTACTCACCAAATTATGATACATACCTTTCCTTAGGTTGGACTCCATAACATACAACATTTTCTCATATCCTATTTTTCAATGAATACTACCATGTTATTTGTTTGTATGGTGTCTCCTGTTCAATATTCTGGTTTGATTTGTTTTTCAGGGAAGTGGTGTGGTAGGAGCAGAATTATTTTTTTTTCCAGGTCAACATTTCGCGGCGGTTTTAACCACCGCTAATGCCTTACTGGTCAGCATTTAGCGGCGGTTATAACCGCCGCTAAATGTATTATGTTTAAATTTAGCGACGGTTTTTACCACCGTGACATAGGCGCATCAAACGCCAGAATATAGCGGCGGTTAAAACCGCCGCGAAAAAAAAGTATCATCTATGCATAAAACCGCCGCGAAATGGAAAAAAACCGTCGCAAAAAGAGGCATCTACAACGCTTTTCTTAAACCGCCACGAAATAGTAAAAACCGCCGCTAATAGATTGCTGACGCCCAGTTTCACGGCGGTTTTTGTAAACCGCCGCTAGGGGCCGGTTTTGTTGTAGTGGAACATAGAATCCCCTTTAAAGTAAAATTAATATTTAATTCACAAATATTAATAAATATCACTACCACAAAACAGGGCAAGGGAAGTGTTTCCCTTTATCAGCGCTAAATAGAAAGAGTTGATAAAGGGGTATGCCTTTATCAGCGCTAGCTAAAAGTGCTGATAAATGTTACCTTTATCACTGCTAAAATAAGAGCTGATAAAGGTGTACCATTTATCAATGCTTTTTTTAGCGCTGATAAAAGGTAACATTTATCAGCACTTTTTTTTAGCGCTGATAAAGGTATCTCTTTATCAGCGCTAAAAAAGCGCTGATAAATGAGTGTTCTATCAGCGCTTTTATTTTAGCGCTGATAAAACATACCTTTATCAGTGCTTTTAATGATCGCTGATAAAGTTTCCATATATTTTTATTTAATAACCCTAACAGGCCCTCCTCGCTCGCACGCAATCAATATTTCGAGGAAGCTGAACCAGGCCCCTCATCCACCGCGACCTCTCCTCCTCCTCGTCCTCCTCCTCATCATCATCATCCTTTTCCTCCTCCTCCTCTACCGCTGCTGCCACCTCCACCCGTGCTGCCGCGACCGCCACTGCCTCTGCCGCCACCTCCACCCCTGCTACCGCGACCGCCGCTGCCTCTGCCTCTGCCGCTGCCTCCGCCTCCACCACTGCCTCTGTCGCCGCCGCTACCATTATTGATATTCATTTTTAGGTAATTTTTTTTTCTACTACTTGAATTGAACGTGTGATTTGGTTTTTTATTATGTAATTGGTTATGAAACACTTGGTGAAACCCTACTTGGTTTTTAGGTCACTTTTAATTTTTTTCATTCAAAGGATGTTGATTTTATTTATATAGGTCTGCAAAAAAGGGAATGTTCCAAGTGGAGGTTTTGGTTGTTCTTGATCCATTTTTCTTGGAATGATTCTTCCATTGGGATATTATTCTTTTTTCTGAATAATTTGATAATGTGTTGTTTTGGGTATTGTTATTCCTATTTGGTTTTTGGAAAATTATCCCTATTGTGTGTTAGGAATATTTACTTGTATCTTCTACCTTTCGATATTTTTTTGGAAAATTCATTCCCACTATTATATTTTATGGTGCCAAGTGCTAGTCAGGAGCCAATGCATATTAGGGACACCCACAAGGATTTGTTAGTTCCAACTTAGGTATATAGGAACCAGGGTATCATAGCTATTTTGTGACGAATTTGTAATAGAGGTGTAGGTTCGACATCTTACATTAAAGTCAGTACACAATTTTGGATATCTTGTGGGGGAATATGAGGTAATTTTTAGCAACTATTTATCTAGGTTTCATCATAATGATCCTTAATTTACTAGGGTGGTTTGGGAAAGGAAACTTTAGAAATAATATGATATAATTTTATAAATTTCCATTATTTTTTACTTTGATAGATTAAAAATCCAAATCTGGTTTTGTTATGTAATGTGATTTATTTTACCATTTCTCTAGTCTGAGTTGTTAATCTGAGTAATATTTTGATGTCACCAATGATTTTTCTAATGTTTTTTTTCATCATTCCTCTAAGAAGACCCATGAATATTCTCTATGAATAATATTTTGATGTCACCCAATGGGATAATAATCATATGGACCATCATATTATTGTGATTATTGTCTGTGTTGTCTAAACATAGGTATAAGCAACTTCACGCCTTCACAATGAGTCACCAATTTTGGAACATTGAAGGGATGAATCTTGGAATATTTCCTATGAGTTACTCTTCCAAAAGACACTATTTACACGATTATAATGATCCTCAAATTAATGTGTATTTTTGTAGAATTTTAAAGCTTTTGTATGAGTACTTGTAGATTCAAGATTTTCTTAAGGTGAAATTTTCCCCCTTCATGTTAGAAGGCCATAACAGTAGATGGTGGGATTTGGTTGTTATGAAAAATTATCATGCGGGATTTAAGTGGCAGGATCATAGATTTTTTTTCAAAAGAAAAAAACCCCTCAACAATTTTTAGTGATGGAAAAGGCTATGGATATTTGGAAAGTCGAACAGGATAATAGGACCATTATGATGTATGTCAATAATTTTTCTAAGCTTTTGTAGTTTTCACCTATGATTGGGTCCAATGAGAAGATGAATATTTGATGGTTTAATATGTGTATTCGATATGATTTTTTTCTTAGGTTTTATTAGTGAATCTATCTTTTTATGATGATGTGATGAATAGGATGTTGATGGTTGAGCTTGACCAGACTAGTATGTCAGGGTTGATGGGAGTTTATTTTTATCCCATTGGTTGTTTTGTGAGTTCCTTTAATGTTAATGTAATGGTTTACACTTGATTCCCTTTAATGATGTTATTGCTTGAAATAGTGTGAGTAGACCTTGAAACTCATTCTTTATATATGATCTAATGGTTAGTTTATATCCCCTTGTGAACTATTCTTGATATTCCATATTATTCCTTTATATAGTGTATATTTTTTATGCTATTGAATTACCTGTAGAACATGCATGGGTCAAGAATCCATCAGATATAGGATGAGGTGTGATAATTTCATGCAAGGGTGATGTGTTATCTAATTATGTCAAACAATTTGGTTGGGACATTCCATCATCTAAGGATAACAACCACCATCAGTGTGGGATTGTGGTGTTCTTAATAATGACCATCATTAGGATAGGGCATGTCGTGAAAGGTGTGATAACAGAGGATTGATCAGGGCTTACTCATTTGGGATATACTATCTAGAATAAACTTTGGGATTATACCTAGTAAGGAGGACCTATTGGTCAGGGCTTACCCATTGTATGTTCATCTTTTATATTTTAAAAGTCGGTTGAACTCGTTCTATCGAAGGTGGGTTCTATAATTTATTGTTATATTAAGGTGTGTTTAACCATGGTGTGGGTTGATTTCGGTTTTAGTGGGTTCTTGGGGTTTGTGGGATGTGGTAAATGGTGTACTCAGTTTTAGATTATTTTATTCTCATGGGTTTCCCCTATTTTATGTTTTCTTTTCAGTTGGAAATATTCTCTGTTGTGCGCCTCTCCTCTCCCACGAACGCACCTCTGTTGTGTGCTTAACGACACCTTTGTGGTGAGTTTTCTCCTGTTACTCATTGGTTTCCTCTTGTTTTCATGTTATTACTATTTGATATTGATGGTTATAATGTGAAATGTACGGGCTAAACGCCCCGCTGAAAATCATGGCCGTTGGTGGTCCTTGTTTGCGCACTAAATTAATTGAATGTTGGTTGGTTCTTGTTGAACATTGGAATATAAAAATTGGTAATTTACGTATACTTGACTTATGAATGAACACCCCGGGATGATAAAACTTCTGTGATAACCCCTGAATTAACAAACAAAATTGAATAAGGGATGCTTTGTAAAATCTAAAATTGTGATTGTTTGGTTTGTATGGTGTTGCGATTATGATCACGATTGTGTTTTTGTATGGTGTTGCGGTTGTTGGCATGATTGATATGCCATTTTTCCATGTTGTAGTTCTTACACCATTGAATATCAATCCAAAATTTACCCATTTCAATGGTACCACCACTTTGTTACTAGTGCAATTCCACTAAATCCTAGAAAACCACTTCTAGAGGACTCTATGAGACACTTTAAAACACATGGTATGTAGTCTTGTTAAATGGAACATGCTTCACTATACATGGATTTCATATATATTTTAATGCGACACAACATTTATCTCCAAAATCTACACCACATGACTAATCTTCTGACTCAAACTTGGAATAAGTTTCATTTTAAATGTTACATGTCATGTGAACCTAGGTCACACAAAATGTATCTCCAAGACATATAATTCAGCATGAAACCATGTACATTCCATGAAATAATGGTAGAACCATATGACATGTGTTTTACTTCACTCACACCATGTATAGATACCATAAAAATTTGATGTGTATAGAATATACACCCCTAGTGGTCATGTAAGGACTACACACCGTGTATTCCACAAAAATGTAATGCATAGCTGGTGAGGTGACTCAATATGTATCTAAAGTACACGCCTTTAGCTCAAGTTGTTCTATATGTCATGTATTTTCAAAGGCATCATTCAATATTTGTAAGACTAACTTGGAATAAATTTGATATATGTCAGATTAAATCAGGTATCTTATCCATACATGATGTTCACCCTACTGGACACACCGTGTATATAGATTTCACATGAGTTTAGAGGCATTTGTACCATGATTTGTTTTTATAAAACCCAAACAATGCTACCTGATTAATTAAAACATAATATTAGGAAAGTTTGAGATCGAACCCATAAAGACGATGAATATGAATAAAGAATGAATGAATACCAATCGGTTGAAAAAAGAGTATAAAGATGGCGTTAAAGAGTTTATCAAGTTTGTAGAAGATCATGCATGTGACCCTTCTCAAATCCTTTGTCTATGTTTACGCTATTTTTATTCAAGACAAATTAGTCTATAGGAGTTAGAAGAATACCTGATCTGTCATGGAATAGATCAAATTTATACATGTTGGAATAAACACAGGGAAAAAACGAATGTAGGTAGTGGCTCAGATAACACAACATTTTATAGATCATCTAATATGATTACAAGCGTAAACAGTGAAGACGATCGTATAGAGGGTGTGATTACAGATGTGAATAATGATGAAGATTGTATTGAGGAAATGACAAGGACAGTTGAAGATGAACTTCATGATTGCCCAAAATTGTTTATGAAGTTAAAGAGTTATGCAAAAATGTCATTGTATGCTGGTTGCACTAAATATACAGCATTGTCAGCCATATTGAAGCTGTATAATTTGAAAGCAGACAACGAGTGGAGTGATTCCAGTTTTACGGAACTACTTGCTCTCCTGAATGACATGCTCCCATAAGATAATGAACTCACAAGCCAAACATATGATGCCAAAGGAATGCTACGATCAATGGGTATGATCTCTGAAAGAATACATGTCTTCCCGAATGACTGTATATTGTTTCTCAAGGACCACAAATCACTTAAAGAATTCCCAAAGTGTGGTGCTTCTCGATACAAGAAAGATGATTCTAGTCCTACAAAAGTTGTATGGTACTTTCCAATAATTCCAAGGTTTAGGCACCTATATGGAAGTGAGGAGACTATAGGAAAATTGACATGGCATGCAGATACAAGAATTAAAGATGGGAAACTACGTCACCCGACAGACTCTCCTCAGTAGAAGAGAATTGATCACGAGTATTCTGAATTTGGGAACGAGCTGAGAAACCTTTGTCTAGCATTATCTATAGATGGGGTGAATCCTTTTGGTTTTCAAAGTAGCAGTCACAGTACATGACTGGTTATGTTGGTAAACTATAACTTACCACTGTGGTTATTCATGAAACGAAAATACATCATGTTATCTATGGTTATATCAGGACCAAAACAAACAGGTAATGATATTGATGTTTATTTGGCCCCATTGATCAAGGATTTGAAAATATTGTGGGATTCAGGTGTTACGTTGTATGATTCTTACAAAAATTAATATTTCACTTTGAAATCCATGTTTTACGGGATGATAAATGACTTTCTTGCTTATGGAAATTTGTTAAGATATAGCATTAAAGGAACTCAAGGGTGTCCCGTTTGCAAACAAGGTACATAGTCAATTAGGTTGAAACGTTCATCAAAAATCGTGTTTCTAGGACATCACAGATTTCTACCCCGACGACATAAGTACCGATCTTGGACGACATCATTAGATGGAAGTTCAGAAGAACGTACAACACTGTCTCCACTAACAGGTGATCAATTGTTTGAGAAAGTACAAGATTTGGACACTACTTTTGGTAAACCGTTTTCAAAAAACCTTATGAAAACTGGTTGGAAAAAGAGATCAGTTTTTTTTTGAATTACCATACTGGAATTGTCTGTATGTCAGACATTTTCTTGATGTTAAGAATGTTGAAAAAAATGTATGTGATAGTGTCATCGGCACATAGCTAAATGCACCCGAAAAAAAAACAAATGATGGAATTAAGGCTATATTGGAAATGGTTGAGATGAGAATACGAGAAGAGTTGGCACCAGTGAAGGGTGAAAACAAACATTTCTTCCTCCTGCTGCTTACACTCTTTCCAGGAAGGAGAGATATCAGTTTTTCAACTTCTTGAATGACGTAAAGGTTCCAGAGGGGTATTCATAAAATATCAAGAACATCGTGTCAATGGGTGATTTAAAATTAAAGGGTCTGAAATCACATTACTGCCATGTTTTGATGCAAGATCTAATTCCTATAGATTTACATTGCATTTTTCCCAAGAATGTCCGCCATACATTAACGAAGCTCTGTTTCTTCTTCAAAGCTATATGTAGCAAAGTTATAGACCCGACGAAATTTCCAACTATGGAAAGAGAAATTGTTGTCATATTATGTGAATTGGAAATGTTCTTACCACCAACATTTTTCGATATGATGGTTCATTTGATGGTTCATTTGGTGAGAGAGATTCGACTATGTGGTCCTGTACATTATAGATGGTTGTACCCCATTGAATGGTATATGAATATTTTGAAAGGGTATGTCAAAAACCGAAGTCGGCCAGAGGGTTGTATTGTGAAGTAATATATTGTTGAGGAAGCCGTTGAATTTTTTACCAAATACCTGTCTGGTGTGGAAATCGTTGGCCTACCAAAATCTCATCACATTGGGTGGATTGAGGGTGAAGGAATTTCTGGAAGAGTGGTTGTCACAATCAATATTACAGATCAGGAGCAGGACCACCTTTACGTTTTGCATAACAGTTTCGATGTTGACCCATATGTTCAAACCCAAAAAGAAATTTTTAGGCATTTGAATCCTTCTAGGGCTGAAAAATGGATATCAGATATACATAATCAATAGTTTATAAGATGGTTTTGAGACCATATTTTTAAGAAATTAGATGAAAATCCAGACTCAATTTCAGAATTACTTCGATGGCTAGCCAGAGGAGCAAGTGTGTACGTATTATCTTACAATTCTTATGCAGTTAATGGTTATACATTCTATACTAATGAAGATGATGAAGACAGTACCAAGTAGAATAGTGGGGTTACACTTGTGGATGAGGCAATGCATGTTTCCGATGCTAAGGAAAAAAATCCAATTTATGTGAATATGTCATACTTTGGCATCATCAAATGAATATGGGAGTTGGATTATACGAAATTCAAAGTGCTGATTTTTCAATGCAAGTGGGTTGATAACAGGAGTTCTGTTAAAATAGATGAATTAGGATTCGTGAAAGTTTATTTCAGTAAGGAAGGGGAGAAAGACGAACCATTTATAAATGCATCACAGGCAGTACAAGTATTTTATGTTCCAGACCCCGCAAACCTAAATTGATCAATTGTTCTATTATCGACCAAAACAACTGAAGGGTTAGATGAAAGTTCAACAGAGGTTGACCCTTTTATAGGGACTTCACAATCATTTCGCAGTGGTACCAATGTAGATGGAATTTTCTATGTCATAGGAGACCACAATGAAGGGATTTACATAGTTGATAGAGGAGTAAAATCTCTTCAGCCTTTAAAAAAAATAGAGTACAATAATCAGGTTATTTTTTTATTGTAATATACATTTTGTTACGTTATGTTGTTATATGTTCACTTCTGTTTTTATGTAATCTAAATTAAATATTAAACCACTTCTGTAGATAATGACTTCTGCACCTACTGATGTGCCCAATCCCGAGGCATGAAAGGTCTCTCAACTAGCAGCTGGTGGTCTCAGTGAAGAGCAACAACAGGTTTCTCAACCAGTAGTTGGTGGTCCCACTGCAAAGCAACAATAGGTTTCTCAACCAGATGTTGGTGGTCCCAATGCAGAGCAACAATAGGTTTCTCAACCTGTTGTTGCTGGTCCCAGTGTTGAGGTACAATAGGTTTCTCAACCTGTTGCTGCTGGTCCCAGTGCCGATACTAGTGCTCTGGGGGAACATATTGATGCTACTTCTGAGGAAATGGTAGTAAATGAAACCCTAAAAGCGCAAAAAAACAAGAGTGTCATAGTTTGACAGTGTTAGACAAAATCCTTAAGGCAAAAGCAAAAGGCATCAAATTTGAGGTGGGATGGAATAAGCGAGGCCAATATGTTAACCCCAACAGAGTCATCTTTAGTAGCTGCATTGGAATCGTCACTCGGCAATGCATGCCGATTGATGTACAGTCGTGGCACCATGTTGTCACTGGTCTGAAGACACTAATGTAGGAATAGATTACGGTAACATTATGATATCATTTTTTTAATTTATTAAAATAAAATAAAATACCAAAACATTGACTTACTCTTCATCATCCATTGCAGAGTGCATTTATAGTAGATGCCTTGCATAAGGAATATGTATTAAGAGTTTCAGGAAGTATTCATAGAGTTTTCCACACAATTTTAACGAAATATCATCTTAAAGATGTAGAAGGGAAAATCAAGACGCACCCACCTCCTCTTTACGCACACTTGATATCCCAAAAAGTGTGGGATGCGTTTAGAAACCATCATGGGGAGAAGGATTTTCAGGTACATTGTGTGGGGTAATACGTTTTTTAAAGTTTTCTTGTATTCATCACTCTGATTGATAGTTTCTTATTTATGAAATAGCAACTGAGTGCTGAAAATAAAAAACATGCAATAGAACCAGCATACCCTTACTGTAAAGCAAGGATGGGGTACGCTGCACTTGAGAAAAAATTGGTACGTCTTTTAAATCTACTGTACTACTTGTATGTGACATAAAACAACACCATAACCATTTTTCTCTGTTTATATGCAGATTGATGAATCGAAATTGAAATCCATACCCATCCCATTCCATGTGCTATGGAAGGAGGCTCGTGTAAATAAAGAGGGGATAATGATAGATGAAAACACACAAAAAGTGTGGGAAACATGTGTAAGTATGACATAATATAAATTTGATTTGCTTTAAATTGCTATTACATTACAATAACTACTTATTTTTTCTATATTTTCTATCTGACATAGTCACAAGAATCAATAAAAACCGCACCAGATGCAGACATACTTTCAGCAGCCTTGAACCAGCCAGAACAGTATGGCCGTGTCAGAGGTGCAGGTTTTGGGGTGACACCCCGAACATATTTTTAAAAACAAAAACAAGAAGAGGATCAAAATGAAAAAATGGAAAAGATACAAGAACAATTATCTATTTTTCAATAAGAATTACAATACCAGAGAGAGATGATATAAAAATTTATGGGGGAGAGGCAAATAGAAGAAACAACTCAACAATAACCCATGTGTGACGATCCCACCCCACCCCCACCAGCTTTGAGGTGATCCATTCCCCTAAAAAACATAACTTAGATGAGGTAATCAATGTTTTAATAATTGTTTCTGTGAAATGTGATTTACATAGACATTGATACCTTTCCTGTACTAATATTCTACAGGATGAAAATGACTGTGATTTATATCTATCAACTCCCACCTATCACCTTGTAGCGAGGGCTATGGTGTTCAATATGCAAAATGACATGCTACACAATAGACAGCTTCCAAAAGATCATCTCAGAGTGTTAATTAACGTAGCTAATGAGCCGAGTGTCGAGCTACCTATTCCAAATGACGATGAAGAAATTCATATGGTTTAATAAGATGTTGGAACATTCATTGCATGGCTGACAGTTCTTGTAAAAAACATGTCGACAAAAAGGTATCTATTTCCAATTTATTTTTCAAGCTGGACCTTTAACATTTAATGAAAAAAGGTCTGAACCGATGAATGTTATTACAGAACGACAAAGACTGTGGGGTGAAACAAAGCTCAAAACTATCTCAAGGATCAACCAACCAATTGAAACGGTCTACTGAGAGCACCTTCACCCCGCCCATTCTATATCCACGGTTAATATCATTGCAGGCTCATGTGGATACAAAGTTGAAAGACGGAAATACTCACACAGTTGATTTTGAAAAAAAAATATGTATGGAGAGGAAACATTATATTTCATTAGTGCTGAAAATGTAAATGAACTCCTCAAGTATGAATGGCTAGGCGCCTTAGTTGTAAATGTATACATGAGGTATGTTTTCATGATTTGATTTTATAAAAGCTGATATACTCTGATAATTATGACTAAATACATTTTATATTTGTCGCAAGCGTATATATGAAAAACAATTGAAGGGATTTCCCCATGAACAAAAATGTGGACTCATTAGTCCTCATACCACCTCTTCAGAAGAAGAAATAGATTCTAATAAAGAGGATGCAATAATGCCATCCCTGCTCAAATCATTTGAAAAAAAATTACGGATGATAGAATCTTTTTAATACCAACGATGCAGGGGTAAAACTCTACAATTTAATCATATCAACTATATTTTCATTTCTTTCTTTACTTATTCCTTTTGTATTTTTAGGAACCATTGGATGCTGATTTCAGTCAATTTGGATACTCCAAAGATTTATTTTCTGGATTCAATGCATGGATATCCAACAAACCGACCATGCATGATGGCGTTTTTTAATTTTTGATACACTAGATGCAACATTTTAAAACTAAACATCTAGTTATATAATTTATGTTATCTTTTAATGAGAATTCTGTTATGATAGGGAAATGCATCAATATCATCTAATGAATGGAATGAATCCAGGTCCTAAGGATAAGAACGCCTACAAAATCTACAACTAGAAAAGTATCCTAGTATATATAATAACATTTCACTATCCAAACAGATATCAAAACAAATTACTTATTGTTTTCAATGTTTCTGTAGTGTCCAAAACAAACAAACGGAAAGGACTGTGGTTATTATGTTTGTAAATTTATGAAAGAGATCATATTTCATCAACAAACTAGCATCCATGATGAGGTATTTTCGAAAATAATTACGAGTTCATTTAAAATATTTATTAATCCTTTGTGTATTTATATTTTTTCAGTACTACCATGACTGTCACAAAAACTCATATCCAGAAGATGATATAGATGTGTTTATAAATGAATGGGTAGCATACCTGATGGAAGATTGTACACAAATAGGATAAAGGTGAATTCCTACTACTTATGTTATCTATATATGATCATTTATTATCCTCCAAACTTCTTTGGTGAATAACCTTGGATGATGAAGAAATGAAATATTAGAGCAGATCGAGATACAATGAACATAATGACTTCCTTCAATCATTAGATAGCATGATTTTTTTTATGAAAAATGATCCAATATCCAAGTAGGAATCTTAAATTCTATGTTTACACCCTTTTTGATTAAATAGTTTGAAAAGATCGATCACTTCTATGGATATGTACCAATTGTGGATTGAGAATGATCTGATGTATTGAAATCTTAATTTATTACTCAATTGTTTCTATCCTCGGATTCATATTATTGATCTTTGAACAAATCAATATTGAAGTAAGTCATGATGGTGTACAGTGCGTATGGGGTGAATGACGAAACCACCGAGGATCAACAAAATCCATTTTCCAACAAATGATGGATGGAAACAAAAAATATGGTCTATATCCACCATTTTCAGTTACATATAGGGCCTAAATATAAATATTGATGAAATTAAAGTAGAGGGATCATATTCAACATGCAGAGATAGTATTTGAGAATCTGGAGAAAACTCGACTACACGTTGTGTACAAGGATGAACACATAGTGTGTAGCCTAGTGTGTGTGGTGGATAGGGTTTCAGGAAATCATAATTATGGAGTTGCATGTAGTTATTCAACACATCGTGTACCCCTTCCCCAGTATTCCAACACATTTGGTGAATCACAGTGATGGGATCCCATGAGAAAGTACATGACCGCATACCCAAGTACATGGACACGACCAGCAGCACATGACCAGCATCACACGACCTGGTCCCATTTAGTTTGGACACACCATTTATTCCACATGTACAACATGTACTGCTACATGTAATTGGGTCCATGTAGCCCCATGGACATGGCCCATAGGTGGAGTGGTACCAAACACTATTTGGTTCCTCTCACACGTCATGTACCCCTTGGTTAATTTTTAAGAAATTTCAATGTTCTGTATCTTGTTTGTTTGAACTTGTATTTGAGCACATGTGTTGTTGTTTGACTTGCACAATTATTTCTAGGTAGATGCATGAGATAATGGGTATCGTTGAGGGACTTTTGGAACTGTTGGCTACTCTTCTTCCTTGAATGAGTTGTAAGATGGATATCCCCTTACCCATTGTTGTCAAAGGCACGTGGCACAATAAGGCGCAAAGGCCGCTTGGGGATGCGTACGCCTTTAACAACACTGCCCTTACCATCTCATTTGGGATTATTCTAACTAAGTATATATATATATATATATATATTATCTGTATCCATATATTGGATTTGGTTACTCTCTTACCATTGGAGGTGAAGATGTGTGGGGTATTCCACTGCCTTTTTAGAATACGGTTGTTATTCTCATGCTAGGTAATCTCGTAGGAAGGTATTTATGTTCTGATTCTCGAACGGAAGTTGTGTGTCACCCAGTTAATCACTGGGTTTTTGTGGAATTGTATGCTTCCCAGATACCTTTTGATCATGTATGGATTACAATTGGAGAAGAGTATAGGTGCAAACAGCAGGTGGTTTATGAAGACTAGATGGATTATTGTTCTGTTTTTCACCGCTTGGGTCATTCAGTGGCGGTTTGAAATAAGGGAGGGCCCTGTAATGACAACTGGTTGAGGACTGTAGAATGAAGGTTGTGGCTGGTCTTGGCTCTGTTCTAGGAGAAGGAGATGTCCAGAGTAAGGCATTGGAGGTTGGTGCGAGGGCGGTACCTGTTCTAGAGGAAGAAAGACCAGAAGGAAGTGGCAAGGAGGCTCAACCTATAGTGGTGGCTGATCAGAGGGAGGAGAGGAGGTCAGTAGAGAGTTGGTCGAGGATGGCCAGGGAACTATGGAGATTTTTGGCAGGGTGAATTCCTTGGAAGGGTCAGTGCTGGTTGCTGAAGGGGATCACTTCGAGGAACACAGTGAGGGGGAGGTGACTCCAGTTCAACCTGAGACAGGGGGGGCTAGAGGTATGGATATATCGGCAAGGCCTTTTATCCCTTTAAGCAATAGGTTTGAACCATCATAAATTATTTATTATGATCGAGGTGGTTCACTTCCTAAATATCTCAGGGAGTTTCTTCCCCTGGGAGATGATCTCCTAATAGGGATACCCATGTCACTCCGTACTTACATAGGGCTTGTCTACTTAGATAGACACAATAGAAAGAAAGGACATTAAACTCCTACATAGTGTAAAAACCCTATTTGAGCACCTATTGATGGAAGGCGGGGATGGAGATCAAACAAGGGATTCTTTACCTAGTGAACCCCTTTATCCCCATCTTTTGGGGTATGAGCCAACCAAAGATGACAGGAAACGTGCATCCCAAAGGAAGAAGCTATAAAAACAGAAGGGAAAAAGAACTTACCATGACAAGTTTGGGATATGTGCCTCCCATTTATATTAATTCCCCTATGCCTGCTTGTATCCTCCAACCCGAAACATCAACACCAGAGCCTGGAGAAACCATTGAGGTATCAAATTTGATAAACATTCCCCTAGACATGAGAGGGGAATTTTACTACGATGAAGTACTAGAATAAGTCCTATGGTGGGTGTTTTCTCAAGAAGAATAGGTTGCTATGATCCGGACACTCCCTAGTATGTCATAAGGCAACACCATTCAACCTGTAATTCCAGGAGAAAGTTTGGATAACTAGGAGATCAGTCCTATTCCTACGAGGAAGTAGGATCCATTAGACTAAATCAATAACTTAGTATTGGGTCCTATTGAGTTGTCGCCTTCCAACAAAACTGGAATATTTTGAGCATCAGAAGGATCCTTTTTTACTTTTTGAGTCTAGTTTATTTCCTTTTAAAGGAGGCAATATGCTTTCAGTGGTTATTATATGATAATAATTTTTTGAATCGCACATTGAGCGAAGGGATCCCCCTAGGGATCCCGAATGGGGAATCATTTACTTCTCTATTCTAGTAAGACTGAGGGAGGACCCTTGTGACAGATAGATTTAGCAACACTTTCCTTCTGATCTAGGCCCAACCTTGTGTATTTTTCTACCTAGAAGAGATCAACAACAGAAACCTATCATCCTCCCTCTAGTCGCCTTCTCTTTTATAGTTCCTGAAGGTCACTCTTATACATTGAAAATATAATTTTTTATATCCTCATTAGGTTAGATAGTTTTTACGTCCTGTAAGAAGATTAGAGAGGATTCTCTCCTTCAGACCCTCCTATGGTTGGTCTACAATCAGGTGCTGAAAGACCTCTCCCTTCTATAAGGGGTAGGCCTTACAAAAGGAATAAATGGAGTCATTTTCTAGTTGGGTATCCCGATTGAGTATATTTACAAGAAGGAGTATCTTCTAGAGGGAAATATCAATATAAGTACGAGCATTATATCTGATTCCATAACTATTTGTTTACCAGAAGAGGTATTTCCCCTCTGATCCCAACTGAGCTCCCCAGGTCCTCCCTCTCATGCCCCTAGTCAGGAATAGAGTGAGGTGAATCCTGTATGTGTGCTAAGTGCTTCCCTTTCTATTATCTAGGTATCTTGATATGGAGGTCTTTCCCTACCCACCAATCTGGGTACTGAAACGATTGTGTAAGAGTCCTGGTGCTTCTTTCTCTATTCTATATTTTATAGGCATTCATTAGTGCATTTCCTTTGTAGGACTTCTCCCCTAGTATCCACCACTCTTTTTATACAATCTCTTTTGGAATAGAATCTATTTTTGAATCTAATAGGATGTACATACCCCAAGATTAGCTAAAAGAAGGATGAAACCATTGTCTAGGTATAACTAGAGTGAGTCCTCTTCTACTATCTAGGCATCCCTGTAGTTTTCTAGAAATCTGAGTAAATAAGGGTCCTGTTTCATGAGTGTTTTTCATTTTTTATATAAGCTAACATGAGCGTATATATCTTGGGAATATTCTTCAGTCCCCTATGTGTCATCATATCCTGAAATCCTCATGAAATTCCCCACAATCCACAAACCATCCCACAAATATTTACCTAACCAGGTCATCACATCACAATGAGGAAGGAACTCTCGCTCTATAGTTATCTCTCCTAGACCTATGAACTAATGAAAATAAATGTTGTAACAGGTAACAATTGGCATTTTATTAATGTATTCTTTCATAGTAATTTTTAATTTATTTCATTATTGTATTACTAATATAATATTTGTTTTCTTATATATGTGAAATCTTTTTCCTGAGTTCGAATGCTTTGTTCAGAAACCGCCGCCATGGATGGCAATTTTTTAGAGCCGATAGATGCAAAAAGGATAAAACATCAATGTTTTTTAACTGTTTGTTGGATAATTGTAATTGTAACCAAATTAAACATTGTTTTAAATGTATATAGTAGTGTGTTGTTTTGTATTCATGATTTCAAGTAAATGTATGTAGCATTTTTGTTCTTATGTGCTTTGTGTGTGGGTGTTGTTTCTGCTGTGTGCAGGTGATGTCATGTGTGCAGGTTCTGTGTAGGTTCTATGAAGGTTTTAGTTTTGCACAGGATCTTTGGCCTTTATCAGTGCTATTTTGAGCATTGATAAAGGTAGTGTTTATCAGCACTATTTTTAGCACTGATATATTATATATTTATCAGCGCTGAAAATAGCACTGATAAAGGCTACCTTTATCAGCGCTAAGTAAGCACTGATAAAGGAGCACTTTTATCAGTGCTTTTTTTAGTGCTGATAAAGGTCCCCCTTTATCAGCGCTATTTTTAGTGCTGATAAAGGGGAACCCCCTTTATCTTCGCCGAGATTAAAAGTTCTTTTTTAGCATTGTTAAAGGTGGTTTTTAGCGCTATTATAAGCCCTATTTGTAGTAGTGTATGAAAATTTCATATTATTTATTTACCTGGGATGTTACATCCTTCCCCCTTTTGGAAATTTCATCCTCACAATTTTATTCACTTATCAAATAAGTGTGGGTATTTATCCCTCATAGCATTTTTAGATTCCCATGTTTCCTCTTCAACCATATAGTTTTTCCACAAAACCTTTACCTGGTGAATTACCTTATTCCGCAACACTTGCTCTCTACGGTCAAGAATCTGGACTAGTTGTTCCTCATAAGAAAGATTATATTCCAACTCAACTACCTCTGGACTCAAAACATGAGATGGATCTGGCATATACTTTCTCAACATTTAAACATGAAAAACATTGTGTACCTGGGATAAACTTGGGGGTAAATATACTATGTATGAAACTGATCCAACTTTCTATAGGATTTCATAGGGTCCAATGAACCTCAAACTCAGATTTCCCTTATTACCAAAATGAATCACACTTTTCCATACAGAAACTTTGAGAAATACATGATCACCTACCACCAAAAGATCCTTCCTCTGGTTATCCTCTTAACTTTTATAACTAATCTGATCAATTATCATGTGATTCTAAATCAACTGAACTTTTTCTTCCATCTATTCTACCAATTATGGTCCCATCAACTTCCTTTCACCTACTTCATCCCAAAAAGTTATAGTTCAACACCACTTTCCATATAATGCCTCAAATGGTTCCATCTATATACTTGAATGAAAACTTTTATTATAAGAAAACTCAACTAAAGAAAAATATTGGTCCCAACTTCCCTAGTAATCCATTGAACAAGAATGTAGCATATCTTCCAAGGTATTAATTGTTCGTTCTAACTAACCATCTGATTGAGGATGAAAAGATGTACTAAAATTTAATCCAATACCCAATGACTTCTGAAGTCCTTTCCAAAAGTTAGAAGTAAACCTAGGATCACGATTAGATACAATGGAGAGGGTAACTCCATGTAATCTAACTATCTCTTTAATATAAAATAGAGAAAGTTTATCTAGAGACAGAGTATCTCTAATAGGAAGAAAATAAGCAGATTTGGTCAATCGATCAATAATAACCCAAATTGCATTGTTACCTTGAGAATTATTTGGTAATCCCACTAAGAAATCCATGGAAACATTTACCATTTCCATTATGGAATTGGCAAAGGCTAAAGCATCCCTTTCAGTAACTTCTATTCTAATTTAACCTATTGATAAGTTAAAAGCTTCACAGTAAAGTCATCAATATCTCTTTTCATTCTATCCTACTAGTAATACTCCCGAAGATCTTTGTACATTTTAGTACTACCAGGATAAACTGAAAACTAAGAACTATAAGCTTCACATAACAAATCTTTCTTCAACTAGGAATTACAAGGAACACATAATATCTTTACAAACCTCAAAACAGAGTCTTTATCAATGTTAAATTATGGTAACTTACCCTTATGAACCAATTCTACCTTTTTCTGCAACTCGTTGTCTTCTTTTTGTGCTTACTTAATTTTATCTGATAGAGATGATTTCACTACCACTTGAAACAAAACATAATAATTCCCTACATCAACAACTTCCACTCCAAAAATCATCAAATCAAAAACCAAAGGATCTCGTTCCAAATGTGGCATGGTTAATAGAGCCTCTTTTGACTCAAAGCATCCACCACTTTATTTGCCTTTCCCAGATGGTAATGGATCATGAAATTATAATCCTTGATTAATTCTAGCCATCTACTCTGTATCATGTTTAATTCTTTCTGAGTGAATATATACTTCAAACTTTTGTAATTATTATATATTTCACACTTTACGCCATAAAAATGATGCCTCCAAATTTTTAATGCAAAAACAACAGCAGCTAATTCCAAATCATGTGTAGGGTAATTTAACTCATGAGGTTTCAACTGATGTGAAGCATAAACAATTACCTAATCATTCTGTATAAGGACAAAACCAATTCCTTTCAGTGATGCATCTCTATAGATAACAAATTAACTATTCCTGGAAGGCAAGGCCAAAACTGGAGCATTTACCAATATTCTTTTTAATTCCATAAAACATTCATCACATTCTTTTTTCCAGATGAACTTAACACCTTTTCGAGTTAACTTAGTTAGTGGACTAGATAACCGTGAAAAAATTTCAACAAACCTCCAGTAATAACCAACTAAACCAAGAAAATGATGAATATCGATTATATTTGTGGGTATTGGCCATTCTTCAATAACTTTTGTTTTAATAGGATCAATAATTATTCTATATTTATAAATAATGTGACCAATGAATGAAATTTTTTGTAACCAAAACTTACACTTGCTGAATTTCCCATACAGTTTCTTTTATTTTAAGGTTTTCAAGATAACCCTTAAATGATTTTAATGCTCCTCTTTACTTTTATAATAAACCAAGATATCATCAATAAACACAACCACCATTTATCACCTAAGTCAACTGAGCCATCACTACAAAAAATTGTTCAATTCTGATTTCGGTCATCTCAGGATACTGATTTGGAAGGCCATTTCCCTTTGTATGCTTTCCTAGCACAGCTGCCCTGTTTCCTCTACGAAAAACCATTCTAAAATAACATATATTAAATGAAGAAACATGATAATATTCAAATTCTATATCATTTAAATCTTACCATAAAGTAAAAATACTTTATGGATATTAATTTAAAAATATCCTAACTCCTAAAGTTTTCTAAATTGACATCTGATACTAACTATAAGGCTCCAGCCTTAAACATTAATTAATCTTGAGTTAAGTAAAGAATTCACATTGATGATATTTTCAGGTTTAGAGTTTTAGATAATTAGGCCATAACTATTATATTACATATCAAATAATAAAAAGTAGACTCTTCTACTCTATCCAATTTTTTTCACAAAAATAAAACTTCTTAAATAAAACAAGAGTTATTTTCTTGATAAAAATATTCTTGAATTCTTCCTTTCTCTTACCCTTCCTTATACCCTGTTAAAAACATTTCAAAAACTTGGAATGAGGATAAAAATATCAGTAAGGTATATAAAATAAGGAAAGAAAACATTAGTCTGTGAATACATACAAATCAATAAAATCATACTTTTCAATCATAAAACAAAATCTCTTTAACATACCAATCATAATATTTATGAATAATGCATATAAATCATAAATCATAAAGTTAACTTGTGTCATCCACAACATACTTACATTTTAGCTTTCACAACTACATAGGGAGTTACATTTGGAATTCCTATCATAGTATATTCCATAAATCTCTTAGGAGAAACATTAATGCTTACCTTCGTCACATTACCCAATGCATTGGAGATCTATCTCGGGCTCACCCTCCCTAGTTTTATCATTTAACCACCTGTATACGTAAAAAATTCCCAAGAACAATAACACAATCATAACACATAAAACAAGAATAAAGGAAAGATAACATTTCCACATTGCAATCATAAGATATAAGTTCAATATATTGACATAATCAATCCATTCTCAAAACCATTTTCAATACCAAAATATGTAAAAAGGGTATATGGAATTTATTTTTCTTTTAAAAACATTACGGCTTGTTAAGGAATCCAAATATCAAATAATACTCATGGTGATAGAAAGGTCATTGTTGCCACATACATTAAAAAGAAACATTCCTTTTTTCGTTTAGTAAACTTATTCATAGAAAAAAAGATTCCATTTGAATGAAATTAAAAGTCAAATGGTTTTATACACCATATAAAATAAAGTCGTGTATAAATCAAAATATGCCTAAATGAAAAGAGATTGATTTGAAGTCCCTTACAAAGATAATTTTGTAAATAAAATAGATTGATTATGTGTATTCACTATAAGTACACGTAAATAAAATATAAATACAATATAGGACATCAAAATTTATTTCTCACATAATCATATCACGACATATTCAAGAAGTATAAGATCAACCCAAAGAATGAAAATTGGGTTAAGAAGTTCCCTTACAAAAAATCGGCAGCCTAACGACGTCACTTAAATTTTCAAAAAATGAGTTGATGAGAGAGAGAAAGGTATCTCGTCATTTTGAAATAAAATGGACAGAAATAATGATATATAATAAAATACTCCAACATAAGAAAATTTAAATCAAAAGACATAACATAAAATAATTCTTTGACTAAAAGAGGAGGGTGAAAGGTTCCCTTACCTTGAGTCTGACTTGTCTCGTTCGTTCTTTATATTCCTGAATAATAAACATAGGTTAATTTATAATTTCTTCAGAACCTTTTTCAAGTTTATTATTCATTTTATATTACTTATCATCATTTTATAAAAAATATATAATTATTTAAGTTCACATCGGTCGTTTTGTCGATGTTCGGTACTTGAGTCAAAAATGAACTTGTTATAATTACAAATTGTCCATGTGGTCAAAAGTACATTATATCCAAAATGATATTCATGATTTAAATTTAATATATATCCAGTATATGTATGTATTTATAATAGTACATAACATTTTGATATAATAAATGAAATTCACCATTCATGGAGACGGTAATCCATACGTATGCATGAATGCTACTTTCATTTCTTTTTCATATTTAAAAGAATGAAAACTAAATTATACATAGGTATATTGTAATTTCAGTATAATATCATATTTTATATATATTACATAAGTTCATTAACTTCATCCTTTATATGTTCCATGTATGGAATGAATGAGTCATATCACTTTGAGGGGACAGTAGTCTGCACTTCCTCAAATGAAATTATCGTATTTACACATTATGGAAAGCATAAAGGTATGTTTTAAATAAGAATAAAAAATCATATAGACAATATAAATATAATATATATCATATATAAATACATTTCCATCATAATTTCCACCAATAGAGGTGGTAGGAGAAAATTGAACAATCATTGTTTCATGAGGCAGTAGTTCGTCGTACACAGAAATAGTATGTTTGTATCCATTAGATGGAGGCATGTGTAAGTGTACTTATAATACTTCTCATAACAATATCCTAGTATATTTAGGATACTTTTTTTTATTTAATCAAATAATAATAAGATCATAGGGAGTATATAAGGAAAAATAAAGGAAAGTAACTTGAGAGAAGACGTTACCTCTAAATCGGGTAACTCCTTTTGATTTGTGCCAAAAGGATTTATTGAATTGCCTTATGCCTAATATAAGGCTTATAGGAATAATACATGGATATTGGGATCTTATTTGAGCATAATTTTGATGATCCAAGATTCTTGAGAGGTGTGAGTAAATGGGTAGAGTTGATTCCCTTTTATAAGAGGGGGGATGGCCACTTTAGGAAGGTATTGAAATATTATTTTATTATAAAATGATATTCAGTTTAAAAAGGGACCAAAGTCATTTAATTTAAATATAATATTCTATTGGGTTTAAAAAATCTCAAACAATAGGTTTTAGGAAAATCTAGTTCACAAATTTAACCTTATCTTTTAGTTTTAACCCTTAGTTAACTAATTTCACTCTTACCATGTCTTCTTGTATATTCATACTATATGGTTAATATAGTTACTATAAAATTAAAATAGAACATAAATTAGTACATTAATGAAATTTTAAACATTATCTAAGTAATTTTGACGAATATTAGATTTTTAGGACTATTATATCATTTAATAAAATAGTATTTGTTTTAAAAACTCATTTATGTCAATTTTTATACTATTCATATCATGACTTTTTAAAAATAAATAAATAAATTTTTCTTTAGAAAAAACTTCATTAATTTAAATATAACAAGTAATGATAATCCATCAAAATTTTGGATGACATAAAAAGTTTTAAAATAAATTTATTTTAATATTTGTAATCTCATTTTTTAAATCATTCATTAATAAGGTAATCACTACATCATCATTGTGTCATGGATATATTTATTTATTTGATGTCTAAAAATTATAAATAAAATACCATGATTTAGGAAATATTTATATATTTCTAATTACTATTTATAGTCAAATATATCATTTATATAAGCCCATATAAATTTTTTTTAGTAAAAAATACTTGTTTATGTCATATTTTTCTTTACTTTAAATTAATTCTTATAAAATGTCATTTTCACATCAAATTGGCTCTATGGGATCCCAAAATCAACCCAAGTATTCCTATGGTTGTAAATATATCATAAAATTTTATTAGTACACGTGTTAGGGTATTTTAATATTGTTATAATATTATTTTTTACCCTTATTTACCAGATTTACCCTTTTACCATGGTAAATAAAACAATTACTGAAGTTACTATTCGTAATGTCTAAAAATAAAATGTACCTATTTACAAAATTTGGACCTCCTAACTCTAAATATTGAATCCATTTTTCCAAATTCAAATCACAGAATTTACCGAAATTAATTTAATATTAAGTCACATTGTTAAAACCAAAAAGCGTGTTTTTAAGAAGTACAAACTACCAAAAGATTGACATGTGTTTATGTCCAATTCAAAGTTAAATTACTTCCAATGAACAAAATTAGATTAAATGATAAAAATATAATCCAATTGAACTTTTAAATAATTAAAAGTATAGTATAACTATTTAAATAAATTAGACGAAAAGGTAGTTTTAACTTAAAATGCAGTATTTTCACTATTCATTAAAAAATGAACTTTATCAGAAAATTACAAAAAAAATATCTTAAGTAAATATTGATTTCATGATTCTATATAAGAAGTTTATTTTTTCAAATAGAACATATAAAAGTGACAAAAACTATATTTAAAAAGGATTCTTCATCAAAAGGTGGTAAAACTACCTTTTAAAAATATTAGAGTATTTCATGCTTAAAATTGGATTTATTATTATTTTTAAGACTCTAAAATTTATTGGATAAATGTAAATACATTTAAAAAATATTTATAATTATATTGTAGTTAGTTCTCTTCATTCCTGCCAATACAATGGTTAGGCGTTAACTACCATTTAAAATAATAATATAATATTATTATTATTATTTTCAGTATGACTCAGCCTTATGTGAAACATAATATTTTAGAGAAATCCATTGTTCTGTGTTGGGTACGCCATTGAACATAGCATCCCATTTTAAGTAAAATTGATATTTAATTAAAAAATATTAATAAATATGAACATTTCATATTCTTTATTTACCTGGGATGTTACATTATGTATTATATGTAATCCCTTTGTCTAGGACATCAAGCAACCACTAGACATGCAACATGTTAATCTAGTATTAGCCTCTCATAATTTCTTTATTCTCTATAAATACATCACATTTCATTCATCTATCCAATAATCACATCACCTTTCACTTATCCAAGTAGTTGAATACATCATATGTGAAACAAATAAGCATGACCATGCATTTCCTCAGTCTAATCCAATCATAGTCCAAATGTATTTTCTTTTCATGCAAGTGGATAAATCCCATCTTGGTTGCAATCCAAATAATGAAATAATTAGAAACATACCCAACCATCCCCCTGATTAGCTAAGTTCACATTTTTACTTGTGTAATTAGGGTTTCAAAGTATGAAGATTCTCATGATAGGTATTTCTCCAACCTTAGGTAAGAATGATTAATAATAATCATACACCCCTAAGTATGTCTATGATTGTATAACATTATTTGAGATATAATTTTGTGTATCATTCCAAGTAATATGTCTCTATTTATTTCCTTTAGAATATATTATTTATATCTCATATACAACCCTCTATAATGGATATAAGAATCTATTCAATCTAACATTTACATATCATCACAACCCATTATACTTCATGATGATCATCGGTTAGGGACAACTAAAAGTTTTTACTTTGAGGGTATATTTATCATTTTATATTCCATATAATTTAGATCTTAATTATACATGAATGAATGATAAATGGATATTACCTTTATTATAATTACATGATATTTTTAAAACCATTACAAATTATTTCTTAAGTGTTAAAAACATAGTAATATAACATGAGCTTCATGTGATTTTTTCAGTAATTGAATATTTGAATATTACATCCATATGTAATTCATATCACATCCCTATGTGACCAACTAATAAAATACTCCCACTAACCTCTTAGTGAGTAATATTTATGAAGCAAACTAGTTTGAATAATGGTGATAATTAGGACTCATATTTCTTAAGTTCAACTCTTTGAACTTATATATAAGATCCTTAACATCATAACATCAAATTTTATAATATTATTTTCAATTGTCTAATTATAAATCTTTCTCAAGTATATCATCAGTATCCTTAGAACCATTTCCATAAAACTTTTTTCCTTGAAATATTTTGTAAATAATGTAACTATTTACATTATCACTTTACCAGTATATCCTAAACTCTTTTAGGATACCAAGTGATACACTTTATATATTGGATGGTATAAACCTTTAGGTAATAGTTATGTTCAATTTTCATGGTAACTAAATACAACTCTTTACATTTTCCTTTACCATCACATATCTTAAATTTCTTTAGGATGTTAATTGATTAATCACTTCAATTAAATCTAGTACAATATTTTATTTATTAAATTTTAACTTCTCAAAATATTTTATAGAAATTAATGAATTTTAAACTTGGTGTATACAGTTAATCATCTCATGTTTTTCATAAAAACTCTTTGTTATCAAACAACTTATCTTATCATTTAAGAGAAATTTAATGAAGATATACATATTTTACTAAGATTTATTTGATCTTGGCACTATCTTTTACATTAATATATAGTAACTCTTTACTTCATGATTGTAAACTACAATCTCAAACAATTTTTACTTTGATTTTTAACTCTTTTATATTTGAAACACTTTGTATAATTAACATTTTGTTTCACATACCCTTAAAAATCATAGAATTAATTACTAAAATATCCATACCTAATTTTGAAATTTCATGGAGTATCCTAAAATCTTCAGGTATTCTAAATAATCCCATAATATGGAATCATTATTCCTCCTTCCTGAAAGCCCTAGTTGTCAATGACTTTAACTGGCTTCTTTAAGTAACATTTTTGAACTTTTAAAATAACTTTTCTTCTTTCATACTGAACTTTTACCCTCTAATACTGAATATAAAGAACCATAATCTATACATTATATTCCAAGTTCATACATTTTCAAAACTTTTATAATGTTGGGTAAACTTTACTTTAATTCATCCACTTTTTTGGAACATTACCATAAATGGAAATAATATGATTTCCCTAACCATAACATGCCATTATAGTCTCCATAAATAATTCTATTGAACTAAACAAATCATAACTATGTGTATTACAATCCATATCTACTATATATACTAATCCTGTAATTCCAACATCCATGTGTCACTTTGATGTTTCTCCACATCAGTAATTTCATACATTCCCTTCCTACACTACTCTACGTCACCCCTCCACTCGATTTCTCTAAGTTTCTATGCCTCCCTCTCCTTCTCCCGCTAAGGGTTCTGTGCTTCACGACCAACACTCCCTTCAAACCCCCACCTCCGTCATCCTCCCTCTCCTACTCAACCCGCACTTCATCGACCACCGTCTCCAACATCCTCCTTCTCTCAGTTTAAACTCAACTCTTTGTGGTGTCATGTCTCCCACTCGCGGTCAGGAGTCATCTCTTTGCGACCTAGGGTTACCGCAAACTCTCGACGTTGGAATACATCATCCTCCTCCCAGTTTCCATGTAGTCTGTCGTACTCGCACTTCGTCTTCCTCCTTATCCTAGTTTCACCATACCTCTCCATCGTGTCATTCTCCCACTTGAAATTTCATTCATAGGTTCTCCATCTCTTGATTCATGTAAGAACCAACCCCACTACATTAGGATTTTCCTCCACAATCCTCCTTTGTTTCGTTCCAATTACATTAAATCCCTTCATAGTAGATTCATTCCACTATCATCCCATCACTTCGAACCCCCTATAGCTTGAAATTTTAGATGCCTATTCAAGGGATTTTTGGGTTTGTAATTTCACCTAGTGGAGTCCTTACCTTCTCATCTTGATTACTACATCTCCTATTCCCGCCCACATCATCTTTTCACTTTAGGTATGACCTTAAATACCTACTGAAAAACCTAAGTATTTGAAATTGCATTTCTGGTATCATTTCAGTTCTATAATACTTTGGGTTCATTTAGTGTTATCTGAATTTTCATTTCCCATTTGAAAGAAATAAACTTATACTATGGTCTGCTGTAGGAATTTCCTTGAAACTTATTTCAAATTAATTTTGGTTATGCATGTTTATATTCAAATGCATTTTTTTTCTCTAATTTTTCATTTCATGAATGAAAAAAATAAACCTCTATTTTGGTATATGATCAAGAATAATAAAGTTAGGCTATCTCACTACATTCTTGCATGTAATCTTTCATAACTTCAACATAAAGGGTGTTTAGTTTTAGAGGCCTATGATCAAGAATAATAAAGTTAGGCTATCTCACTACATTCTTGAATGTAATCTTTCATTTTTTTTAATCTCTATTGGATTTTTCTTGGTTTATGAGGTTACACAATATGCTGTTTAACATTATTTGGGATCAGATGTAATCCCACACTATGTAAAATGTGGAATGTTTTATATGATTCCATTGTTATCTTTCCAAGATGAGTTTATTTTATCCACTTTTCCAATATAAGGCTTCTTTTTATTCCATCTTGGTGCTAGCATACATGTGATCCTAGCACGAAACATGGAATATGTTATGAACATGATGTTTTTACATTGTATTCCAAGGATTTAGGAGGTGAAAGAATAGAACAAAATTTCATATCGGACACATTATAAATGATTATTTATGGATTCAACATAAAGGGTTTTTTGTTTTATAGTCCTATGATCAATAATAATAAAGTTAGGCTGACTCACCGCATTATTTTATGTATTCTTGCATATTTTTTACTCTCCATTGGGTTTTTCTTGGTTTATAAGGTTACACAAGATGTTATTTAACATTATTCCAGATCATATGTAATCCCACACTTTGTGTAAAAAATGGAACATGTTATTTGATTCCATTGATACAATGACAATCATATGATTCTTTTGTTTATCATTTAAGACAAAAAAAATGCACTAATTTTTCAAGATGTTTGAAATATTGTAACAGTTCATTTGATCTTGTCAATGCCCTAAAGTATGACATTCATGATAGACAACTGAGCTTTACAGGCAAAAAAATATTTGAGGTAGTTATTTTTATACATCCATGATTTATTTTTTCCTTTTGGTGTTTTTCTGGCTACCTAACTTTTTGTTCATGGAAATGTTTTAAACTCATGTATGACTGGAGCTTTGAATGTGTTTTGTTTCATGACTGAATGGTGTTATTAATAGCTGGGTTGCAGTTATGGTCTTCCAGGGATCTTTTCTTTCCTAAAGGTATATTTTACTACTATGAATCTCTTGGGACCCATTTGACTATGAAAATTGTCTTTTGGTTTCTATTTTCATGGGTTATGATGAACTGAACCTTTTATTTTCACAATTATTTTTTTATTTATTTGTATTGAATCATCCACGCACAATTTGGCCAGGTACACAGTTATGCATGCATTGATCACACACACAATGATCTGGTTATCGATGACCAGTCAGAAGCCTACCATAAATGGCAATTTTGAGTTTATAAACTAAGAGGATATGGGAAGGCACAACGTAAAATGTCTTTTCAGTACAAAACATGAATTATATCATATTGATTCTTATTAGAAATTTTCACTCCAACTTTAAAATCTAAAATTTCAATATTCATTAGTATTTATTCAAATTTTTAAACAATATTGTACAGAAATTGTTGAATGTCCAGAAATTGTACATAACAATTGAAAAAATATCAGATGTTCTGCATATATTGAGGTTCTTTCTTTCATAATTTCTTGCTCGATTCATCTTTAAATTATTTTCATATGGATTCAAAAAAATTTAACTAATACATATTTTTTGTATGTACAGGGAAGAGTCAGTATTGCTGATATTATAGGGTTTACTGGTTCCGAAATTATATCTTCAAAACAACAACACCATAAAATATTGCTTACATGACAAATGAATCCTTATTACCTTTATTGGCATTTCTTTTGTTTATCATTTAAGGAAAAAAATGCACTTATTTTTTAGGAAATTTTAAATATTGTTACAGTTCAATTGATCTTGTCAATGGCCTGAAGCATGAGGTTCATGATGGATACATGAGCTTTAGATGAAAAAAAGTATTAGAGGTAATTCTTTTTACACAGTGTTGATTTCTTTTTTCCTTTTGGTGTTTTTTTTTTGCTTCATAAATATGTGTTCTTAGAAATGTTTTAAATTAATTTTTTAATGGAGATTTTAATGTGTTTGGTGTTATGAATAAATGATGTTATTTGCACTTGGGTTGTAGGTATGGGATTCCATAGATCTTGGCTACCTGACGGTATGTTTCACTAATTTAAATCTATTGGAACCCATTTGACTTTGAAAAATGTCTTTTGGTTTCTATTTTCATGGGTTATGTTTAATTTAACCTTGTATTTTCACACCTATGTTTTATAGTATTTCATTCAACCCATTCCCCTGCAACAAACAATTTTATCATATATGTTAACATGTTGTATATGTGTTTACCTTTAATTTTATTATGTATAGTATTTTTTTATTTTATAATTCATCAAAAAAGTCATTATAATTTTCAACTATGGTTTAAATATTAGTGGGGACTCAAAATAACTTTTTTTGTACTGACATTTTTTTATTGTATTTTTTTCAACTATCCATTTAGGTTTTTTGCTTCAGGTTTCTATCTGCATCAAGCCCAAACTTTTACTACATGAAAAATTTTGCCCCATTGGGGAGTTTTATAGGTAATGGTTTTCAATTTGAAATAAGTTTTATTTAATTTTCATTAACATTTCATAGTTTCCTCTATGATGTTTTGTTTTCTAGTTTCATACTATATATATTTCAATTCATTATTATCGAATTGTGTCATCTCTTTACTATTTAATTGGAACAACCCAGTTACATAGAGGGGTCAAATACTATAATCAATGTTGTAATCAGTGAGCCTATTATGGTTCTGGAATCAAATTTAATGCTAAAGGATGCAGTTGATGTGTTTTTAAAGGCTAGTAAAGTGGGGTTTTACCCAAGCATCAGGTACTCCAACTTTTTACTTAAGTGTTTGGCTACTAAAAATGAAATAGAATTCTTAAAATATGTTTTTTAGGAATTAACGATGTTTGGACCATCATAAAATGTTTACACCTACACTATTATGGTGAAATTTTATTGTAAGCGACATCGAGGGTAATGTGAAATTGATCTGGCATAAGCATTTGATATTTTAAAAGAATTAAAAAGTACTAGGATGTGACATACTATAGTAATATATAGTATATATATCAATGGGATTTATAGTGTTGGACATACTAAGCTTGATTTGGAACTTATTAAGGATTTTAGGTTTAGAGGTCTTCCTATCAACTGTTATTGTTATGATTCTGTTATTTATGGTCTGTGTCTCAATGGGGAGATGTTTTTATTGTTTTTCAAGAAATGAAAAATTATGAAATACCCCCATATGTTTATAGCTACATAATTTTGATTGAAGTAATTTTCCAAACAGGGTATCTTGAGAAAGTTATGTCCTTAATTGTAGATAATAGTTTTGAGCAAGGGTCATTTTATTTTGATTCATGTTCTACAAAACTATTAAATGAACCCCACTAATTTCTGACGCTGGAAACTATAGCCAGCCTCAATCTCTTTCACCTGTGTCCCACAAACAAAAAATACCAAACATCCTCCCCCCTTTATTCCCACTTCCTCCATGTTTTCTTCCTTTTCATCTTCTGTAGTGAACTGAAAACATGCACATTGATCCTCTCGTGGTAATGATTTTCAGGAAATTTATCCTCCAGTTAGAAATCCAGTGTGTTCCACATAGATAGTCAAGTGCTCCCATTTTTTAATTCATTTTCTATGAATTTTTTACTATAAATTTTACAATATAACCAAATTGGCATCCCCAACACTCTTAGGATGGTTTTCCTTTACCACGAAGTCGCCTAGACAGTTCCAATTCCTTAGAAAATCAGATTTTATGTATGTTAAATGACCTAAATCATGATTTTAGGGAAGCATCCATATTTTTCATTGAGGCTTTTTTATTTTTATCAAGGACATGGACTAATTTTTAAGCATGCACCATGTATTATATTGATTCTTACATCTACTGATTTCTTTTTCTATTAATTCAAATTTAATTTTTTGTAACTTTTACTAATTAGTTAGGTATGTGACATGCACTCCCTTAACTATCATGAATATCCTTCATGTGTTATACTATTTTAACTATCTCTATGTTTAATCCACTATTATTGCAATATTATGTACCATTTTTTTTGTCTCACTTAATACTCACTTTTACTTTTTCTATATATCACTTCTGATAAATGTTTTTGAAAACTGGATCATGCACAATGTTTCAACGGTGGATGAGGTTTTTAATTTGACCAGTGGATGTTTTTTAAGATCATTGGAATGTGTTTTATATTATGGAATTAGATCATTGTGGCGCACAAGTCACTTCATTATTACAGTGTTATTTTTCTCCTCTTCTAGTTCTTACTAACTTCAAAAAAAATTAATTTTTGCTATTTCATTTAGTTATACCTATATTAGAATTTTAGGTTTGATTATTTAGATTATACCCTGTATATTTTCAAACTTATAATGAATGCAAAAATCTCAATTATATCACACCTGATGGATAAAATCTTTCAAATGATCTGAACTGTAAAAAGGTAAAATTATTCATCAGGCGTTATACTTTATTCATTTTTATGCCATATTCTTGGGTTATTTATTATCATTTTTTTCATTGAAAAAATTTCCCTTCCCCAAATCACCAAAAAAACTGTGAACTCTGAAGTATATAAGGCTTCAGCACTCAACACAAGCTAGGATGCATGTATTGGCTTCCAGGAATCTGCATCCTAAGGTCTAGTGCTCAACTGTGGACTGTCCCAAGTTAATATGGCTTCCAATTCACAGCCAGATCTGAGTAGTGGTGCATGCTATTACTTATTCCCAACAAACAGTTATGTTATCCATCCTTAAGTCTCAAATTTTGAGTATCCACCCTTGGGACAAAGCAGTGAGTACCTATACTTGATGAGGTCTAGACATATTCCCTCCAACAACTTAAGTACGACATTTAAAGAAGAATATCATTACATTATTTACTATAAAATTTCACTTTTCTTGATAAATGTAATGACATTTATTTATACTAGTGGATAAATTCTGAGTTTTTATGCTATATTGTGGAATTATAACTGACTCACTGTATGAATTTTGTGATATTTAGTAATTTTCTGTCCATAATCCGTTATGATTTCTAATCCTTCATTGGATACATTTCCCCTATATCTGTCCATTACAGTTTTAAAACCTTGGAATGTTTTCACATCCTAACCTCTAGGATGTTATATTTCTAAGATGATTACATAATTACTACAATTTATTTTTTTATATGCCTCTTCATATATTATTAACCTATATGCAGCGGTTACATCAATAACATATCAGTTTTAAAACCAAATGACAAGCTTGAATTGTAGTTATAATATATTACTGTGATACATTTTCATGAAAATTGGATGATGTACTAAGTTTAAGCACTGCATACTTGATCCTTTGTTTCCATTGGGAGAGGTTTGTAGGAAACAATATTCCACCCATAACAAGATTCCTCTCTCCATTTTCATTTCTCATTTGAATGTTCCATTCAGATATTTCATTATTTATTAGTATGTGTTGTTAATTTTAAACATTTTTTGTATCTTCAGATAGACATGTTGGATGATTTTGTAGGTCATGAGCTCCTAGATTATTACCTATTATTTCACCACCATAACTCTTCACAAATATAATTCCAGTTTAAACAATAGCTTTATTTTCTTGAACTGTTTTTAGTTTGTTCTTGAGGATTTTTACATCCATATTTCACACATGGTTATACTGTACTTAAACTCATAAACATTAAATCAGTGAGTCATTCCATTGGGGATGAAAGGTTTTGATCTTGCATATAGGGTGACAGGGTGAAGTAATAGGGTGGATGAAAGATTTTTATCCTGATTAAGATGAGGTAGCAATTTTGTGCACTTCTCCAACATGATCATCGTCGGTTCATCGTTGATGTTATTCAGATCTGCTCCATACATCAACATGCTTGAGATAACCTCTAGGTTGTTTCAGGTCAAAATAAGGTATTCTTTATTTTATGCATTTGTTAAGATACCCTTACTTATAGGGTACCCTCTAGGAGGATACTGTGGCTACTGGAGTGTTGACTCCAATAAATATTCCATGTGCATGGAATTACACACCAACTCTTACTAATTCAGAAGGATCTACTAATTCATATTTTAGCATCATTCTTAGTAGTAGAAGGATCCCCTGTCATTATTTCTAGTAGAATCATCCATTGTTTCACATTCTATAGCCCTTCAAATGGAATCAGTGTCCCTTAATGACACACCAACTCCAACTAATATCCATCTTGTACTGCTAACATCCTTTAGAGAATCATTATCTTTATCTTTTCCCTTAACTAATACTTCAAGAGTTGGAGCAGTAGTATTAATACCTTCACTTTCCTTATTGATACCCTGACCAACATCCATATTATGGTGAGGGTGTACTCCCTCATGTAATTGGACAAAGAGATCACATTCCAATCCTTTATCAAGGCTTGATACTTTCTCCTGCAGGAACTCATTATGCACCTTTGTCTCTGATGGTAATTTATATCAAGTATTGATGATCTACATGATCACCTTAACCTTTTTGGATTTTTCTTTCTTGAATTGGGCAGAGGAAAACTAGCTCGCTTCAAGTGGTGGAGGCATACCCCTTTCCTTTAAAACCATAAAATTTTGACGGAACAGGTAAATAAGTGAGGTCCCACGAATCTCCCCACACCCTAATAAGCTCCCAAAATCTCCTCCTAATTTGGCCATCAACTATCAGATTATTGATCATCATCACTGCCTCCTCCAATACCTTCTACAACACAATCTCTAATATAACCTCCTCATAGTTCATGACGCATGTCTCATCCAATATCAGTATTGGATTGGCAATCGTCGTCACCAGTGGATCATTTTCTCCTCTCAGATATTAGTTTTTTCTACTTGTACTATATATTACTTGTGATACATGTTTTTTAAAACTAGATGATGTACTCTATTTGAATAGCTGATGAACTTTTTAATTTGAGCAGTGGATGTTTATTTTTAAATTATTGAACATGTTTTTTTCCTATAGTGGATCATGTTTTTTAATTTAGTAGTGGATTATTATTTATAGCATTATTTTATATCACCTTGCATTTGCACAGGCGAGTACTAGTTCTTTAAAACAACCATTGTTTTACAAGAGCTTCCTAAGAAAAAAAGAGGAAATACACATCTTATGAAATATTAATCTGAGCCTAAAGTATCCAAGTCTTCAATAAAACAATGACTTTTATCTACCACTTGGATATCAACTTCAAGCTTGACCATTCATTTCTTTCTTCTTCTAGTGTTTTATATATTTATAAAACTTGTAAAATATACAATTGGTATAACATGCCATAAAATAAATGAATTCTATAACATTCATACCTAAAGAGTGTGCTCTATGTGGATTCTTACTTCCCTTCAGGTAATCTAGAAAATTTATTCTCTAATGGATAAATTTTCCATAATGAAAACATTTTTCTTCCTTTTTCTTTCTCAGTTGGGCAGGTAGTGTGGAATTTCCAAAACCTCTTTTTCCTTTTTTTTCCAGAACCTTTACTCATATCCTTTTATACCATCATCATGGTACTTGAGCTTTAACCACCCATGTATTATTTATAAATCATCAACATATTGAGGAGATTGGGTAAAGTTTTTAATAGTTCATTTATATTGTAATTCATAACAAACTATCAGAACCTTTCTGGAAGTGACTACAAAATGAAATTTGTTTCCAATTCAATATTTAGAGGCGAACCCAAGCTATCAAATTCATTGATGTACCCAATCATATTTATTATTTGGGTATAAATTTAGGTTCCATCTATCATCTTGAAATGAAAATGAGCTTTATAAACTTCATATCGTTCATACCTTGCATGTTCTTAATAGAGCCTTTTATAGGTTATCTATGATTTTAAAATCATTAATAGTCTCATGTTGCTTTTAAAATTTTGACTCCATTGTAACCAACATGATTATTGATGCTTCTTATGTATCCTTTTGATTTTTATAATAGTTATCCAAATCCTTTTATTGAATAACTACACCAATTGGTTTATCATAAGGAGGTTATTTTAACACATAAAACTTTCTTTCTTGTTTGAGAACTATTCTCAAATTTCTATACCAATAAATGAAGTTGTTTCCATTAAGTTTTACTTTTTCAATGGCTAGTATTAAAGTAAAGCTTTATGATTATTCCATTTATTTACATCAAAAAAATTTATTAGATGAATATCATGTGTTATATATTTTCACTAAGGACTTTTAAATGAATGTTCTACCACTAATATGATAACCTTTTATATCATATCCATTTATTGATCCAAGATCCATATTTCACTGGGTAATGAGTTTGCTTTGGTGTTTCTCTCTCCACTTAATTATTTTATAAGGGAGTCATCTCAATCACAATAGTTGTGAATCTAGGACAGTTCAGTGGATAAACCTTTATCCAAATGCATCATATAGATAAACTCAACTCTATTCCTCTAGTAACATAATCCTATTACGGTCTCCCAGCTAGTGTCACCCAAAAAAGTGCCAATAACAAGCTAAAAAAAGGTCAATCCATGGGAACTTGGATTTTAAATTTCCTACCCAAGGACTTTCTAGTGTCACCTATCCTTGTTTTCCTTACACAAGATAATCTAGGTGCACCCATATTTGGCATGACCTACTAGTTTGGATGACCGGTGCCTTGATAAGTGTTACTTTAGAAGGAATCTCACACTTAGTATTTGAAGTTTATTTAATCTCACCATATTATCCTATGTTATTCCCTTTCAAATATACTTGATTTTAGTAATTTATTTTGGAATCATATTTCCTCTACTAAATCAATATATTCAAACCACATTGATGTGTTACTCTTTAAACAACCCCCAATTTTGTGTTACTTACAGAAAAATAAAAGTCAAACATATTCCCACATATCTAGATGCATCATATGCATATGGTATATGAACACTTCATGTAAACTCATAGAGTTATATGAGATTGAAAACTCTACATGAGTAATCCCGGAGCAATAGATATCAAACCCCATTCACTTTCCTAGCTAAGGAAAGCCTCCAATAAAATAGGTGGTCTAACCCCAAGTCCCACTACCTAGGGAGACTTTACTCAAGTGAGAATTCAATTCATGAAAATTCTAACACCTAACATACACAAAATATGCCCAATAACTATTCTCAAGCTCATAAATTCAATTAAAAAATGAGGTCAAGGTAGATGAAAAACTAAATTCATTATGGATTCAATCCTATCATGTAATGAAAAGCTCTATCCTATAAGCAGTTTAACATTTTAAACTAAAGCAAAAACAATATCCAAATTTATTAAATGATTTACTAAACTCAAATAAAGTGGGGAACAAGCTTTAAATAACTGAAAAATTCAAATATTTAAACATGAGATAAATATTTATAAACAATTAATAAATTAAATTTAAGTATAAATCCTTTTATAATTTCAGTTTTAACATTATAGATATTCCATAATTTTGAATATAAACACTTTATATTCATTCCATTATGAACTCTTTCATATTTTTCATTATACAAAATTTTCATTTTAAATATATGATATTTTATGAATTATAAATAATTTATAATCCAGTTTCTATTATTTAAACATTTTACATAATATAAATATCATATACTAATTTATTATTTAAACCTTGATCATAACATTCATCAAAACACCTTTTGATGTGTCTTAAATAATATTCCAAATAAGGCCCCTTTAATTCGAATAATTTCAAATTAATTAATTACAAACAATTAAAAAATTTAAATATAAATTTTTTATATTTTAGCCATATTTCATAATTTATAACCCATTATAAATCATTTCCTATAATATATAAATAAGCACTTATACTTCTAGATCATAATAATTGTTATATAATTTATTAAAAGGTATTTTAAAATAGTAACCTTTAATATTTGGGGAAGATATTTCATAAAAATTTATCTAATTAATTTTTTTAAAAAATTAATTAATTCATTAATTTATAAAATCCTTATAAATTAAAATATCACAAAATACCTTTTATTATGATTTATAAACATTTTATAAACTAAAAAAACATTAAATATGTTAAAAATATTTTTTAATACTTTTATGTTTACCCTTGTGTATCACCCTTACTTTTCATAATAGTACCCCTTTATTATCCTTTATTACCCTTATAGAGATGCTATGTGTAAGGGTAATTAGTGTTTTTAATAGCCTGCATAAAGGTATCTTTTACCTTTATGCAACTCTATTACCTTTATGTGTAAGGTTAAAAGTGTCAATGAACCTTACGTAGATCCCTTGCATAAGGGTAATACCTTTACATAACTCCCTTTTATAAGGGATAAACCTTTACACAGTGGCTCAAGTAAGGGTAACGCATAAAGATAAATCATATTTGTTGATTTTGAGCACAACAGAAGCATGTAGTGGTGGGAGATATATTAAAATTTCTTTTAATATTTATATACCGAAAACCATAAGAGAGGATTTTTCACATCAAATTAATAATTAATTTATTTACATCGGAATAAAGAAAGTATATTGTCTTAGGTTTCTTTATTCAATATTGATGTTAATCATTTGAAAAGTCCCTTTTGGATTGCCTTCGTTGCTCTGTGAGGATCCAAGAACAAAATCCCTCTAATGGTGATCTACATGTGCTCCTTTTACCTTCGAACAATGCCAAATTATCTCTGGATGCTAGCGTAGGGAATCAAATGTTTTGTGTTCTTAGTTCTTGATTGTTCGTTCTTCGGTCTTGAAGAAATATATCTGATACATGTATTTCATGCATATATTTTTGATTAGTTTAATTTGTTGATTTTGTACTTTATTGAAGTATATTGCCAACATTGGAATTTATTTACTTGTTTTATGTTTTTTTTTTTGGTAGGAAAAATGAATTCGTGAAAAATGAATAAAAATTAGAAGAAAAATGATCTGAACAACCCTTCGCGCCATGAGAGAAGTGAAGCGGAACGACATCGGATTTTTGGAGATAAAGAGGAGCTGGAAACTGAAGAAAAATTAATTACACATCATGTACCCCAAGTACGTGTCGTGACCATTTCAAGAGAAACAGAAATGTGAAATACAATTCGTGACAAGCATACACAACGTGAGACACCAATACACATTGTGTACCACTAATACACAATGTGACGGCAGTTAAACCAGCGTATGAGATTTTCTCAGATTCAACATGATGGAGGAAAAATAGGATCTGAGGTACACATCGTGTACCCAAAGTACACGTCGTGTAGGTGGTGATATGCAGAAAAAAAAATGCAGTGTAGGCCGTGGGTTTCGATGAAAAAATCCTATAAATACCGGTATGTACAACCCTTCCAACACACTCTGGGGAAGAAGAAACCAAGTAACATCAAGGGATGTCCGCCAGACCATGGGTTATGATATGGAGTTGTTCTTTGATGCCATTCTACCTCGAGTACCAATTCCACTTGCTCCCACCATGAGTGATTAGTCCCATAGTGTCGGGTGATGTGATTTGTAGGGGGAGTGTTGCTTAAGGATTATTTTCTTTATTTTATTCATGCTTTGGATTTTTGCGAACATCATTTATTAATTCCAATATCTTTATTTTTATAATTTCATAACCATTGCTTGTGATTTGAAGAGAATTATTCCATTTCTTCAATTAATTAGCCTACCTTTCCCATAACCATTGTGCAATCTAGGATAGTTATGTTTAAAAATGGTTTTGGGACATCTAGTTCTGTGTTTTCACTGAGTAGATGACAATTCCAAAGGTTAAACCACATTATTAGGGCGGGATACCAAGACCAAGTATCCTCGATGACCCAATTTCGACACCAAACATGAATAAACCCATACTCAATTGAATCTCTATCACACGACCCTAAACATCACTAAACTTGGCATGTCCCCCTATTGAATTTAAAAACACAACTACTGTTATTTCCCTTTCCTTTCCAAAAAACCAATTAATTAAAATTTCAAATTGCTTAATTAATTTAGAAAATACGGATCATTCTTGTGGGTTTAACATTCGGACTAGCTAAATACCACACTTTGAGTTGGAATTGTGTGAGTTTTATAAATTTTATTCTTTGCATAGAATCATAGGGAACTAAATACACCCTTGGGGCAATCAATCTCTAACATTTTTCTTTCTTGAGATGGAGAGAGATGGAGGATCCAAAAGCAAATTCGTTATGCGTGACAATTCTCTATATTTTTTTATTACATACACAATATCCATAATGGGCTATTTATAGAGGTAGGTTTTTTATTAAAATATTTGATTATTGCATGTTGTCCATTAAATAATATTAAAACTTTTAATAAACCCCATGCCACAAAATAATAATATTATTATTATTATTATTTTATGGTATGCGCCATCTTGTACAGATGATAAATAATATTTTCCAACTTGTAAATAATTATTTATCTCCAGATATGGTCTTGGTCCATTCGAACTCCTTGATATTTATTGAATACCCAAATAAAATTTTTATTTATAAATAAATATTTTATTCACATACCGACAAATAAATATTTACTATATATTAAAAAAATAAATATATATTTTTTATTCATATACCAAAAAATAAATATTTATTTGAATTATGCAATCAATAAAACTATAATAAAATTATTCATCGATCTTGAGAATAATATTTATTCCATTAATTAAATTCAAATAGAATTTAATCGATATCATCGGAAACACTTAGCGTGTAAACCTTTAGGATTTTATCTCGTTGGCATTAGGCAGGCTTGCCTAAAGATTAAGATTACTATCTAGCAATGGGTCAAGCCTCCCAATAGAAAGAACTTAATGACTCAATAACAAAAACCACATACTAACTCTCACTGTGTAATATAGTCTTTTTTTCATAATATATCATCAAGTAGGTTGCACATATATGTCATCAACCCATGTGCTTGATATGTATTTCTTTGACTATCTGAAATAAACATCATTACACCATTACCATGAAATTTAATGTGACAGTTCTATTCCAATAAAAGGGTAGAGATATCATCTTCCATAAAGATGGAATAGAAAAATACTTCCTCGACTTATTCATTAATGATATGTCAATCGTAATGCACCCAACGTACCATACTTCCCGCCAATATATTACATGATGGTTTTTATAAGTAAATATAAGTGAGTGATTCATGACATGTATGAATAATATTCTTAAAGTCTAAGTACCATTACACACACTCATAGGTAGGAATATCTGATAACATCAAAACATACAAAATTCATATTGGAGGGTCTGTTCTTGTAATCTCTCATCTTGGAGATTACCAAGTGTGAAATTCATAAGAAGAATCATCATCTGTTTATGAGTAATCACACCTGATGGTCTATATACTATGTGTCCCATCGTAGTACATTATCCAAATACATAACTATATTTAAGAGATATCACCAAAACATCTCAAGGTTCTCATCATAGCGGGGAACTACTATGAAATTATCAATGCGATGGATACTCTAGAAAATTATCACATCAATGTTATGCAGAAGAACTATCAGTCTGTGATAATATATTTATATTAATATTCACTTCTTTGAATATAAAAGTAATATAAAGTACAAAGTATTTGGTTCTAGGGCACCAACTCCATCAAAATCCCACTTGCACTAGAGAAAAATGTTAACAACATATTAGTTATCACATTTTAAACATGATTTTGTTGAGTATGGCTATAGTTTCTAGGCCTACCATGTTTCCATGGATAGGGATAGTTAATCCGCATGTATGTGAGGTGAATTTGTTTATTGCAACATAAATATCTTGAGAAAAAAATCCCTCAAGTATTAATTTAACTGAATTTCCATCTATTATTCCCATGTAAGAATCTTAACATCTTAACTAAATATATAGGCATAATTTATTATAAAATATTAAACCTATTTCTTTTGGTATAACCTAAAATTAGAACAAGTCATTTCTAAATTGCTTCTTAAGTTGTATCATAATCCACAACGTACTCAGATATTATAGATATGGAAACCACTGGATGTAATATGTTTTTATTGCATATTATTATAGAATTATTAGTGATACTAGATCAAAATGAACTAAATAAATACAAGTGTTCAATTCCATTGATCACTATTATTCTCACTTCTCCAGATACTAGGAACTCGTCTAGTTTTACTTTTCAAAGAATTGTCGAATAGTTTTAACTGAAATTCTATACAATTATGTTGGATTTATTTGATATTCACCTATTATGAGTTTTGCATAAGTAATAACAAATTTCAATATATATCATGGCACATGAGATTAATTCATATCACTTAAGCTTGTGAATTTATTTTAATCTCTATAATCACTTCTAATTATCATGTATGTTATAATGGAAGGATTATATGCCAATAACAATTTAGTCTTGAATTGTTTCAACTTGTTTTTTGTCAATACTTTATTTATATACAAACTATAACTTGATTTAGTGAACACATGGATCCATTTATTAGATCTTGTTCCCCATAACACGGTTTCTAATTTAAGTCAAACTTGGAGAAAATTTCATTCCTTATTCTTAAAAAACTTGCAAGACATCATAAATGTTTTCATATGTTATGAACATGTTTATATTAAAAACTTATAGCATTCCCACTAACCATTCTGAGATACATGTCACTCATTCATTTCCAAATGAATATCCTATGATTACTATGCATGATTTATTCATAAATGAATTTATGTAATTTTAATATCTTATTAACATTTATTGATGTCAATGACCCTTTCATTTATGTCTAGTAGACATATACCATAGGGTCTCCTTTTGGTCATTTCATATAGACATCTTCCATAAGTATTCCTCTAAATGAGGTGGCCTTGAAAATCAATAGACCAATATGATGATCATATAAGTATGCTTTGAAAAGTAGAATTCAAAAATGATTTTAGTCATGATGATAGGTAAATATGTTTTTTCATAGACTAAAATTTCAATAATCAATCATATTTTATTGGTACTATCTTGTACCATCCATGCCCAGTTTCTCTTGAATACTCTCCAGAAATATTAAGTATTAGAAACATTAAAAATATGAAATCCAAAATCTTGATACATGGATTATATTATTTGAATTTATATATAATTATAAACATTAGGATATTTCCATTTACTACTTATTTATAGGAATCATTATTATAAAATAATAATGCATGTATCACTCACCGTGGTGAATATAAACCACCTATTTGGTTGTGAATTACAATGTAGTATGTGTCTCTAGAACTACTCCTATCACTAATCTCAATGGAGTTTGGTATTACTATGCTAAATTAAGTGCATCCAGAGACTTAACCTGTAAAAAATAAGTTTTCTCACAACATATTCAAATATAAAGGATTCCTTTATGGAAATATAGTCAATATTAACTAGATTTTAATATCCTTAGAGGATATAGGATCATTAACACATATGCACCTTAGTGTTTTAATGTTCGTTTGTATCTATGAACAGATTTTAACAAACGATTTTCAACAAACAATTATATTAGTTTCATAATATTTTCTTATCATATTGCAATTGATATGATATCCATTAGACAATATAGTTGGCATATGGTTAGTTTTTACACTTATATTTGTAAAATATGTCTTGGATGGTATAATGGAATATTTTCAATATATATAGGACTCATCATTAATATTCATTTTACTATCATAAATTCATTGATGTATATACAGAAATGTGAGTTTGTAATATCTTTTACTCCACATGTCTGATCAATGGTTACATGGATAAGATGTTCTCTAACAAGCCAGCTCGGAGATTCCTCTATCTTTACCAAGTGCACTCATTTACTTCATTAAGCATTTATAAAATTTCTTAAAGGAATATCATTTAGTATATAAAGTAACCTTTAGCTTTAGAATATTTCACATGGAAATGTTAAACCAATATTAAAATCTTTTTGAATTACCTTTATGTATAAAGGTTTCTTTATCTAAAACATGATAAGTAGTTTGTTTGTATATCTAGTACTTTAGCTCAATTGAGACTAAAAATAATTTGGAGGGAATAAAAAATTCAACTAAATTAAGTTTTATTTTATAAATAATTATCATTAAAGAATGAGGTAAGAATTCTATATTTTATATTCAACATTAATTTCAATGCATATATGTGATTCAAGAGTTACTGAATGAATAGTTTAGTATTTAAAGTACCATAACAACATTTACTCCAAATGTGAAATAATGTCTTGTTGTTTCTATCTATAAATTTAGATAAATGTTTTGGTAACACTTATTAAAAACTTGAATCAATCCATTTAGCAATGAGAAGTAGCGATCTCCCCTTGGCTGACATAGGAATCACCCTTTCTTAGATCCTTTTGAGTCCACTCTATAACCCTTCTATTCTTTATTATTTCATGTATTTAAATACATGTATATTGTAATTTTATTGAATTTAATATACAAGTGATGAATAAAAACTTGATGAATATACCTAAATTGGATGCAATAGCTTTCTTATTCAATTCATTGCAATTTATTTTCCAATGTCCAAGATTTCTACATGAGAAGCAAATAGCCTCATGTTCATTCTTCTAACCTCAAATCCTTTATCTCTTTGAAGGATATTATGAAGGATATTTTGGATATATATTAGCTATAGTATCTTCAACATTATCTTTCAAACTTTTCACCATAATGGGTCTTTAGTATGTATCATGATGGATTGCATGGAATTTATAGGCCAGTTACACACCATGTGGTCTGAATACCACATGTTCGTGCAGCCTGCTGAAATACTCAGTGTGTTCTCGAATGAGAGACTACATGACATGTGGAATACAACTACACACCATGTATATCTAACGTCATGTGTCAAAATAACTCTTTATATATCTCAGATGCAATAATTGATGAACTACACACCATGTACACCACATACACATCATGCATATCATAAATGCTCTAGGTTGTTAGTCTCACATGGTTTGACCATATATAATGACCACACAGATTTCATGATTTAAACCACTAACCCATGTAGACTACACGACATGTACACTGATCCACATCATGTAATCTGACAACCATGTGCTAGGTTGGCTGGTTAACATGCAGTGTGAACCATGTGTAATTACTATGTGGTGCATTGTGTATCCATTGGAACATCCAAATGCAGTGCACCAGGGTACACGATGTGTACTTTCGAGTACACACCGTGTAATCCTGTCTTACCAACCAAAAATTTGGCAGTTCTCAATGGCATCTCTAGTAATTATTCATATATTATTATACCTTTAATAAAATGAAAACATTGATCAAACATGATTAATATGTCAAAAAATGTTAATTAAAATTTTATTAAAGAAAAAATAACATGAAATGAAAATTTAACCACAGTTGCGCATAGATCAACAATAAAATAAATAATTATAAATTTAAACATGACCTCTCTGATACCACTTATTGGTTTCGGGTGTAGTGGAATCATTCTATGGTGGGAGATATATTAAAATTTCTTTTAATATTTCTATACCTGAAATAATGAGTGAGGATCTTTAAATTCAAATTTATAATTAATTTATTTAGATCAAAAGAAAGAAATTACATTGTCTTAGGTTTCTTTATTCGATATCACTTTCAATCATCTGAAAAGTCCCTTTTAGATTACCTTCATTGTGTTGTGAGGATCCAAGGATAGAATCCCTCTATGGTGATCCACATGTGCTCCTTTGATCCCTAAGAAACTCCAAATGATCTTTGGGTGCTAGTGTGGGGAATCAAATGTCTTTTATTATTCGTTCTTCAGCGATCATTATTCAGTCTTGAAGAAATCTCTCTAATGTTTCTCATTCTTGAGAGGGAGAGAGATAGATGGGTTGAAATAGAATTCATTGTTTGCAACAATTCTCTATATATTTTTATTACATACACAATAGCCATAACAGTCTATTTATAGTGGTAGGGTTTTAGGTTAGAATATTAATTTATTACATGGAAACCCTTAAAAAATATTAAAAACTTTAATAAACCCCGTTCAAAATAATAATAATAATATTATTATTATTATTATTTTATGGTGTGGGTCATCTTGCGCAAATGATAAATAATATTTATCAACTTATAAATAATTATTTATCATTGGATGTCATCTTGGTCCTTTTGAACTCCTCAATATTTATTGAATACCAGAATAAACATTTTATTCATAAATAAATATTTTATTCACATACTGGAAAATAAATTTTTATTAAATATTCAATAAAATAAATAAATATATTTTTATTCACATATCGATGAATAAATATTTATTTGAATTACGCGATCAATAAAACTGAATAAAATTATTATCTAGTATTGAGAATAATATTTATTCTATTAATTAAATTCAAATATAATTAAAAAAGATCATCAAAAACACTTAGTGTGTGACCCTATAAAATTATTTCTTGTTGGCATTAGACAAGCTTGCCTAAAGTCCAAGATTACTCTCTAGAAATGATTCAAGGCTCCCAAGAGAAAAAAAACTTAATGTTACAATGATAAAAACCATATATGAACACTCACTATGTAATATAGTCTCTTTTTCATAATATCTCATCAAGCAAGTTGCACATCTGTGTCACCAACCTATGTAATCAATATGTCTTTCTTTGACTATCTGAAATAAATGTCATTACACCATGGCCATGGAATTTAATATGATGGTTCTATTCCAATCAAAGGGCCAATATATCATATTCTATAAATATGGAAGGGACAAATACTTCATTGACTTATTCATTAACAATATGTTAATCGTGATACACCCAACATATGCTACTTCTCACCAACATATTGCATGACAGTTTTGGTCAGTAAATATAAGTGTATGAGTCATGACATGAATCAATGATAATCTTAAATTCTAAGGACCATTACACATCCTCACATATAGAAATATTTGATGAAACCAAAACATGCAGAACTTTTACTAGTCGATATTTTCTCATAATCTCTTGTCTTGGAGATTACCAAGTGCGAACTTCATGAGAAAAAACATTATCTACTTATGAGTACTCGCACCTGATGGTCTATATATTATGTGTCTCATCATAGTATGTTATCCAACCATAGAACTATATTTAAGAGATATCATCACAACATCTCAAGGTTCTCATCATAGCAGAAAATCGCTACGACCTTATCAATACGACAGATACTCCTGGAAATTATCACATCAATGTTATATAGAATAAAAAAATATATGATAATATATTTATATTAATATTCACTTATTTGAATATACAAGTACTCTAAAGTAAAAATTAGTTGGTTCTAGGGTACTAACTCAAACAATATTTACCTTTACATAGTATTGGCGTACATCCGCGTAAGGGTACATGCATTTATACCCTTACAAAACTAGTTGCATAAGGTTATCACCTTTATGCAACAGCTTGCATAAGAGTATAACCTTTATGTAGACTACCTATGTAAAGTTAAATCAAATTTTACCCTTTGTAGAATACGTAAGGGTCTGTAATCAATTTTTAGTTTTACAAAAACATTATTTATCATTTTTCTTTAAAAAACATAGAATCAAACATGTTAAAAACTTTAAGAACCTACTCTAATATCACTGATGGGTTTCGTATGAACATCATATAATCATAAATATTGGAAGACAACCCAAACACAAGAAATCTATCTTCAAGTAATTAACATGTAAATAATAAATGTAAAATAGAGTACCTAGAAACCGTTTATAGTAGAAATCTTTCTTTTATTTGAAGAATAATAATATTTGATAGAGATCACTAATAGTAGTCAATAAAGCACTCTGCCTCTAAGGAGGACACTAGCCAATGGATCCATGAATGCTTTATGAGGATTATCGTAATCCTAAGGGGTGATAGAAACTTTTTAAGATAGATAAATGAACTTTTTGGAGGAATATATTTTTAACATAGGTTCATATGCATCGCACACAACACACCCCAATAAGAGAGGATCTCATCCTCTTATATAGGTTAATCTTGAGGCTCCCCCTATTCATAACACATCTCATGTGTTATTGACCATTATGTATTTATTTATTGAATTAATTTCAATAAATAAATATTATAAAATTAATCTATTCATAATGAAATATACCTAATAACGCCATTTAGGAGAAAATGAATAAATATTAATAATATATATATATATATATCATGCATCGTATGCATGAAATAATACATGAATCATATGCACATATTAAATGAAAAATCATATATATAATATCATATTGTGTATGTGTGTGTGTGTGTGTTTCTCATGCATAATTCATTCTTGTGTACATATATCTCATGCATGAAAATTTTATTTTACATAAAACACTATCATCCTCATTCATATGGGGGCATCAAAGCGCATCCCTCCCCTGACCCCTATTGCAGCTGATCTAGAGCTTCCCATGGATGTGTTTCATAATGATCCATGTAAAAATGGATATGATCTATCATATTTATTGTATTTTTATGCTAATATGAGTTATTGTATGTATAATATCACCACAAAACCCACTAAGTGGTTCTCCAGGATGGTTGGTCGCATGGCCTCAAGCATGCCTCCCCATACTCTAGAGGCTCCCAACTAGTAGCTAGGGCCTAGGGTGAGTCCATGGGGAGACTATTACCTTATAATTCAGAGTGTAACACAATGGTAAATAATAAACATAAGTAGTAGAAATAGAATTTAACAAATAGAAGAATAAATAATCATCCTAGATAATAAATAAATAGGTGGAAGATAAATAATAAATAGATACAAAAATGATGATGATCATGTCATTTAGCTATACAAAAATGAGAGCATGGGATACATGGAAGCAGGAATATACCACATGCTAAACAAAAATACAAAAAAGACCAAAAGATGCTACAACTAGTATCACGGGAATAGGCTTGGTTTTATGCTAGTGTACTCCATCCTAGTACTGAAAATCAAACATTGAATGTTAGAAGCTTCCCTTTATCTACTCCTATAATCATAAAGTCTACTTGGGTTCCAAGGGAATCCCAAACAGGGTGTGAGATGTACTCAGTACGTCACCACCAACAATGTCAAGATCAATCCAGTTAGTGCATATAAAATGATCAGTTTTCCAATAATAATAAGTGTGAGGAAATAAATAAATACATACATTGAACTGGGTTCCTTATGGGGTACCTGACCGACTCTACCTACTTTGGCCTAATCTGGATGTCTCTAAACCAAATTGACCTGTGCAAGTATGATATAAAGTACAATGGGATGTTATAAATAAATTATCAACATATGAACCATTTTTAATCATATGATTTGGCTTGGTGTATGTGAATTTTAATTGAATGAAATTACTATCTTGAAATTTTTATAAAAAGACATCTCTTGAATTTAAATAAGAGGCATTCTGGGCCCGTCCAAGGTGAACCATATCAAGGAACCCAAGTATCACTCCAAGAGTAAAATAAATACTCAATGATATAGGAGTCCTTCCAAGGAGATTCATAAATGGAATCCCAAGTATTACTCCCAACATGGTGTAAAGACAATACCAGACCTCCAAGTCCATCCCTGGTATCTCATGTAGGGGACCACATATCACTCGTGGCCTGGTATAACCATCTATAACCAAATCCCTTCCATAACGTCTCCCTTAGGGAGCCAGTATCACTTACATGGAAGTAGATAAAATGCACGGTGATCCCATCCAAGGAATACCTAGTATCGCTTTCAGTGTATATGAAACTCATTCAAAAACTTTAATTTTAGATCATGATAATCCCATCCAAGGTTATCCATAAATAGAATTCCTTATATCACCCTTAGGTAAGTATGAAATTATTTATTAACAATAATGATTAATTTCATTTAGCAAGGCATGATGATTATGATACTTTAGTTAAATTGTCCAAGTCATTTAATCAAGCAATTAAATTATGGCATTAAGCATAGGGTCCTAAACTATGGACTAACATTTCTCTTAATTCAATTAATTATTTCAATGTGAATTTATTACAAGGTCAAACACACCTAAATAGGTGTTTAAACAATTTATGGTAAGAGTTAAATTTGTAATTTAAGTAAAGGCACACCCATAGGGGGGCTCACATCAAGGTGATCAACCCAATGGTTGATTCTTCACTAGCTAGGTCCATATTGGGCATGGAGAAGCAGTCAAATTAATTTATTAAACATTTATGCAGCATCACCAAAAAGGTTCGGCACACATCACAATGATTCATGATATAAAATGCAACTAAACTTTAGGGAAAAGAACTAAACCACCTAACTTAGGTTTATAGTGCTCTCTGCATCTAATGTCGGTCCTTAAATTGAGCTAGAATGGGAGGTATTAGAAGAATCATCAAATGCCCTGAAAATAGAGAAAATGATCTCGCATAAAAATAGTTCAAGATATGGGAAGAGAAACTAGGCATGGAATGAATAGAAGTATAGATATTATTGAGAGGAATCCAATGTGACCGATGGTGATGAAATCAGAGATCAACATAGGAGTAATCAAGAGGACTAGGTTAGACTTAGGAGGACTCCACGAGAGAGAAAGGAGGTGATGAACTCTAGAAAAGAGAAAGGAAAGAGGGGTGAGGGTTTAAAATCACCTAAGGGAAAAAAGGTAAAATCACCCCCAAAACGGGGTCGCACAGTTTAGCCACATGGTTGGCCAAATCATATGACAACCGCGCTACCTTCAATTCCCATGAACCCCAATCGCATAGGCTAATCACACAGTTTGACTAACTATGTGCAATCCATACTAAATGCCTTAATTAGAAATGTCTGAAACTCTACACAAGAATTCATCCTAACTCACATAGTTGCAGAAAAACTATGTGGCCTCCCCTGAGCATTGGGAACTTCACCCAATTGAGTCGCACAATTAGCACTAACCGTACGCTAACCATGCAGCTCAATATGCCTCCTCAAATTCCAGAGCTCCAGGATCCAAAATATTGTTTGACTCTCCTAAACCAATCCTTAGCCTTTATAGAACATTACTAGAATAAAACAAGAGGTTTTGAACATTAACATATGAGTTTGTACCTCTCCAAAAATTCAAGATGTTACAACCGCCCCTCCTTAAAATAACTTGTATCCAAGTTTCCCTTCTGGGGGTGGTAAAGCATCATATATGAACATTTCTGACCATTGGGCATGTAAATTAGCCTCCCACTCCCAGATATTGTCCTATACATAAACGTGCTGACATAACACCTAGACCATAGGAACTAACCTGCCTCAGAGATCCTTCATTCTCTAATCAACAATATGTATCATATGCTCCTTTAAGTATACATCCACCTCCATCTCAATATCCTTAGGATCAAATGAATGAGATGGGTTAGAATGATACTGGGGAATATTTATACGTGGAAGACATCATTCATGGAATGGTACCTATGAGATAGTTGTAGCCGATAGTTTATCGGTCTAACTCTCTCCACGATCTCAAAAGGCCCAACATAATGAGGTGATAACTTTCCCTATCTATGAATACATAATGAGGTGATATAATTCCCTATCTATGAAGTCTCATGAATGATATGAGGAACCAGTAGTGCCGCCTCACCTGCCTCTAACCAGCATAGGGGTAAACGACATGGACTACCATAGAGGGACTCATAATGTATCATCTGGATCATTGCCTAAAAGATTTTATTTTAGGAAAAATCGATAAGAGGTATATGATTTTCCCATTAACCTCTGAAAATCAAGGACGCATGCTCGTATCATGTCTTCTAACACTCGAATTTTCCACTTAGATTGTCTTTCGTTTTTTGAGTGATACGTTGTACTCAAGATCACTTGTGAACCTACTGCCTTATGTATCCCCTACAAGAACCGTGATTTAAACCAAGAATATCAGTCTGATATGATAGAATAGGGAACAACATGAAGGCACACAATATCCTAAATATAAATCCTTCCAAGATCATCAACTAATAAGTTCTCTCAGATAGGTAGGAAGTGTGTGACCTTGATCAACCTATTGATGATCACCCATACTGTATCACTTCCTTGAGGGTATATCAATAATCCCATCAATAAATCCGTGGTGACATTGTTCTATTTACACTTAGGAATGGATAGAGGTTGTATAATTCTATCATGTTTTTGTTTCTCCACCTTCACCTTCTGACAGGTTGAATACCTTGTGATGAAACCTGTAATCTTCCTCTTAATACTCAACCACCAATACTGGCAATGTATATCTTGGTGAATCTTGATAAGATCAGAGTGAACTTTCAAAATAGAGGCATGATATTACTACATCAACTCTTCCCATATATCAGTAGGGACCCATACACGGTCACGGTAAAGCAGGGTCTCATTCCCATCAACAACCCAATCAGGTGGCGGGTGTTGGAACCAAGACTGTTGTTTACTGGAAATGGATTTTGGTTTGTATTTGTTGTCAATAAAAACTAGTTCAATTAGAGAGTTTTCAAGGAAATTGATCTTATAGTATAACATGACACAATGTTGAAGGTGTCTCTATTTCCCAATGTTTTCCAAATTTTTTGGGCTCAAAATCAACAGGAAGAGGCAAGAATCACAAAATGTGGTTTTCTAGGATAGAATCTTCATAAATGTGGTAAAGTCATGGGTTTCTCAAATATTGGGTTTTTCAAAGGCTGAGATTTGTGAAGATGTTGATCATTGCAAACAAGAATTGTGAACGGCGTGATGGGTTGACAGTAATCTCCATGACTATGAGAAGTGGAGTATCGTGAATGCACAAAGGGTTGATGGTAATCTCTACAACTACGAGAATATTTGTGAGTGATTTAAATTTCACTAGAGTTTCACAAGTGAAAGATCTTCATGAACATGAATTTCTAGGTTCACAAAAAAAAATTCTAGAGGCATGGGATCATCGTGAAAGGATAATCCTATAAATATGAGGCTACCCCCACTTCAAAAAACACAAAAAGATTTATATAAAAGTATAAATAATTTTAAATTCAAGAATACTAAGAGCTTCATGAATCAGGTATTCATTGTGATATTGAGCATCACAAAAGACTATATTGTTCTTGAAAAATTCTTAGGTATCTCAGAAAAAGGGAGTTTTGAGATGATTGGTTATTCCATGATGACTTAATGTTCTGGGAAGAAATATTTATTCATGAAGGTTGTTATCTTCACGAAAGAGCTTTAGGAAGGATCTTCTCAAAAAGTAGTATTGAACATCTAGTTTAAGTGAGAATTGATTTCAAGTGCATCAACTTAGGTCTATGGTGAAATCAAAGTCTCGTGCTAGTTAGAGAGAAAGACTTAAATGAAAATCTATTAAGGTGACCTTCAAATCGTTAAACTAAGTGAGACTTCACCCAAAGTAGTGATCTAGGGGGAGTCAATGGAAGTTTTCTGAGGGATAAATTCTATTATCCCTAAAATATTTTCAAGGTAGTTTTCCTGAAATAGAGTGATAGTGTCTGAACTTTTGTATTCCATAACTAGTGAATATTAGTGGATTTAGGTATGACCGACACATTATCGGCATATGAACCTTGGACTAACCCTTAGTGGTGAACCAAAAAAAATATTATATTTTCTCTCTTCATGTGAATGTTTAATTACTAAAATATTCCATAAGATAGGTTTAACAAGTTTCTATCAACGTAGGAACAAGATCCTTCAATTTAAAATAAAAATTTGACACCCTAATTCACCCTCTCCTCTAAGGGTGTTCCGGGGTCCTACATTGAATTTTCACCTGATACACTCTCCCTCAAGACGAGGACCTCAGAATCTATTTTTTTTCTCATATTCACCCATTCTAGAAGGGAGGATGTCACTATTAGAGCTGCTAAAATAGGTTTTCCATAACACTCCTGAATCTCCAGGTGCATTTCATAAAATATATCCATCAACTACTACTCACTACTAGACTCCTAGACAACCTGTGTCTGAGTCTTCTAGCTTAGGACATCCTACATTACCCTTTATGGGTTTATAAGTAAGCTAAAAGTCAAATTAATATAGTTATTCTACCCACCCATGCTACCTAAGATTTAAGTCATGCTATGTAGAGATGCATTTGAGACTTTTTCGATCTATTTAAACAACGAACTGCTCACCCAAAAGATAATGTATCCAACAGCATAAAGCATGAATTAGTTTTTCTAGATTGAGGTCATGCATAGGTTAATTCCTCTCATGAGGTATCAGCTGGCGAGACTTGTATGCTATAACCCGATCTCCCTAACTAGAACTTCTCTTAGCCCAATTCTTGAAGAATCACAGTAGACAATATAGCTTCTAATCAGCTATGGAAGAATCAAGATTGGAATTGAATTCAGTCTCCCCTTCAACTCTTAAAAGGTTGTCCCACAAGTTTCTGAACATTCGAATTTTACACCCTTCTTAGTCAATCCCATAAGAGGCACTTCTAGGTGTGAGAAATATTAAATGAATCACTTGTAATATTCAGATAGACCAAAGAAAATATTCAATTAAAATACATTCTTGGGATGCTCTCAAGAAACTACGGCTCTCACATTCTCTCGGTCTATAGATATACCCGTCTTTGAGATGATATGACCCAAGAAGTGAACTTTATCGATCCAAAAGTAGAATTTATTGATATTTTCATATAGATGATGAACTCTCAATGTATTCATCATGATCTCAAGATGGTTGGCATGGTCATGTCTAGATTGAGAATACACCAAGATGTCATCTACAAAGACTACCACAAATTAATCCAGGTATGAGTGGAAAAATCGATTCATCAAAGCCATGAAAATAGTGGGCATGTTCGTAAAACCAAACGATATAACCAGGTACTCATACAAGTTGTACCTACTCTGAAACATTTCACATAGTATGCCTGATGGTCTAAAATGCACCTGATGGTAGCCTGACCCCAAAGTCGATCTTAGAGAAAACTGACTCTCATAGAAGATGGTTGAAGAAGTCATCTATACGAGGTAATGGATACCGGTTCTTTATCATGAGTTGGTTTAACTGTCAGTAACCCACACATAACCTAATGGTACCATCTTCCTTCTTAGATAAAAGGATAGGTGAACCCCGTGGTAAGGTACCAAGTCATATGAAACCCTTTGTCTCTAAGTCTTCCAACTACTTCTTGAGTTTTTGGAGCTCAGTAGGTGTCATCCTATAGGGAGGAATGGAAACTGGTGCTGCGCCTAGCACTATCTCAAAGGTGAAATCCACCTCTCTTATAGGAGATAAACTAGAGAAATCTTTAATGAATATGTCCCTAAAGCGATCCACTATGGGAGATAATTCTACAAGATGTATTCCCTGATCACTCATAAAAGAGGCTAGCCATTTAGGTTGTCACCCTTCCTAGATCAGTATGCTCGGGTATATATCGACTTTACTTGATATCCCATTCAACCTTATAGATATACTTACTACCCTCAAGTGATGTAAAAGACACCCTTCGGTGACAGAAATTGACACGGGTATGATAAGTCACTAGCCAGTCTATTCCAAAAATGACATTGAAGCTGGTTATATCAAGGAAAAAAGAAATTCCATAAGAAACGGTACCCACCTATCTCAATGAGACACTCCTTGCACTAAAGTATACTCTTTGTTCAGAACCCTAACAGCATTTCAAGAGTCATAACTTCACATAATTACTCCATCATTAGGCCTAGACTTTCCATAATTGCAGCAAATATGAAGGAGTGTGATACAGTTGTGTCAGATAGGGATGAAACTAAATTAGAGGCTACTAGAATAGTACCTCGTATAGTAGAAGGCCTTAGACTCTTCTCCTCATGCGTAGGCTACACTGTATGAATATGACCTGAACTAAATCCCTGAGATGCAACCTGACCAACCTGGGCAGGTCCACTTTGTTGGCGTTGAACCTCTGAGGTCTGACTACCTCATCCATGGCCACCTCCTCATCTTGATAAACTAGTAGTAGATCAACTCCCAACTTGATGTGGATTTTTTGATCTTATACCTAAAAGTGGTGTCGGCACAGATCCCTTCTCACTAGATATGCGATGGAAAGTTTGGAAAAAACGTTGCAGGTGACCCATCCTGCCATAAGCTTGGCACTCAATCGAGCTCCCTGTACGCTGGGGATTTTTATGCCTTACCCTTCCACACTAGTGACACACCACATAGATTTCAGTGTGTGACATCTAGCTGGAACTACCCCCCACATGCACCCTTTAAATGACATTTCCTACTGCTAGTTAATTTGTCTCCTTTCCTAGAAGCTGAACCGCCCTGGTTCACATTGCCTCATTCCCTCAGTTTCTACTCTGTGATGAGAAATCAGTTCACTATTTTTGAAATGGTAGTCAGTTGGAAACACTCACTTGAGATTGGATGGCATACGCAAGCCCATCCTCAAATCATCTCACAATCATCATGTCACCACTAGTAAGGTTCAGTGAAAAATGTTAAAGCTTGGTGAAACGATATGAGTATTTCATCACTGACATGGCTCCCTATTATAGGTGCATAATCTTTTGATCATGGTCTACTTATAATGTATGGGGGGAGAATTAATCATAAAAAGTCTATTTGGAAGCCTTCTCATGCCATACCCTAATGACGTCCAGCCCGGGTAATGACATCCCACCAAAGTTTAGTAGAATCATGAAGCATGTAGGTAGAAAGCTTGACCCTTCGCTCTGAAGGCGTCTCTAAATTCTCAAAGATACTCAACATGGACTCTAGGTAAGATTCTACAACTTTATGACTGTAATCACCCAAAAAGGTGGGAGGATGTTTCTACTGGAACTCCTTCATCAACTCTTCCATGGATGGGGCAGGTCGGGGAGCACCATGTATAGACTGTATAAAGTGAAAGAAACTATCTTGTAACTAAGAATCAAATCCCAGTGGAAGATCAATAGGAGGTGCCTCAAGTGGCACTACAAGAGGTAATACTGGTGGCTTGGGACCCACCATCTCCAGAGAATGTTCATTGCCACCCTCCTGGCGTACGATGAGAGGATGTCATGGCGGCATAACTCTACAATTTTCAAGTGCATGATTCAGATAATATTTACAATAGATAGAAAATAGGGAAAACATAAAAAAGTAGGTACAAGGCCTTCCTATAAAAGGGTCACACCTCTCTTCCTTCTCCTAAATCCAGATCTAGGTGATTAAAGAGATCATGACAGGCCATAAGAGTCACATTTTACTGCCCACTACTAAGGTAAGGTCAGGGTCAAGGTCTCACACAACACATCAGAGGTTCTGGTATATGGAGTGTCAATTGAAAGGTATAGAAGAAAACACCCTTTACTTTGCAATTATCATCCCATTTAGCGGTAACCATTTCATTTTAAAGATTTAATTTATCGAATTTCATTGTTATTTATGTGAATATAGATATCTCAATCCAGTAAAACGCATCACCATTCCCAATTTATAAAGGCCCTTACTCTTTATAAATTTTAATTTGTATGTCAAGTAACTACAATCTGACCTCTACGCCCCATATCAGGATGTAACGAGTCATGTGTAGTAATTTGATTGAATGAAATAACATTCCCAATTTATATAAGTACTTTCTTCATAAATTAAAATTGGAATTCATCAATAAAATTAACTAATATGTCATCCTATAAAACCAAATATTTTTAGCTCAATCATGGAATAATTGGTTAATTAAGGTGTCATCATCGATATATGAAGGAAACAGTAGTTAGATTGATGTGTGCACTTTAATTAATCCAATTATGTTATCCATGCAAGAAATGTTAGCAAATGTTAATATATAATAATCAAGGCACAAACAACAAGCACATGAAATACAGACAATGCATGTAGAAATATAAACATGGCATGGCATAATGCATGACATTTAAGTCCTAAGGTGCCTAGTATGACGCATGAGTTTATACCTCCTTGTCATACCAGTACAAGGAAAAGAAAATCCTTAATGATAATATATCAATAATAATATCACAAAACATGTGTGTCACCCAATGGTGAAATCAATGCAACTATAACAGGCAAAAACCAAATCAGCAATAACTCATCCCAGGTAATTTGGGTTTCCCCTATATATGGGTTAGCTAATCCCAGGAACAAGGTCATTACCAAATCCTGATACATTCTAGTCTCTTATCTAATACCCAAATAGTAAGAAAAAAGGAAAAAGAGCCTCTAATACCACTTTGTTGCATCCTACCCAGAACCCATTAAGCAGTGCCCTAAGACGGTTGCCCACATGACCTCAAGCGTGCCTCCTCATATACCATAGGCTTCCGACTAGAAACAAGGGCCTAGGGTGTGCCCGTGGGGATACTATGACATCATAAGTCAGAGTGTAACACAACAATAAATAACAAACATAAGCAGCAGAAACAAAATTGAACAAGCAGCAAAATAAATAATCATCCAAGATAATAAATAAACATGCAGAATATTAATAATAAACAGATACAAAAATTATAATGATCATGTCATGTATCTATATAAAAATGAGAACACGAGATACATGGAAGCAGACATATACCACATGCTAAACAAAAATACAAAAAAGACCAAAATCTACTACAACTAACATCATGAGAAAAGTCATGATCCTCTGCTCATGTACTCCATCCTATTACTGAAAATCAAGCATCGGAGGATGGAAACTTCCCTTTATCCACACCTGAAATCATGAAGTCTTATTGGGTGCTAAGGGTGACCCAAGAAGGGTGTCAGATATACTCAGTGGGCCACAACCAACGGTTTCTAGATCAATTCATCCAGTGCATATAAAATAAACAATGTGTCAATAATAATAAGTTCAAGGAAATAAAAAAATAAATACATCGGATTAGGTTCCTCATGTGGTACTCAACTAACTCTACCTGCTTCAGCATAAGTCGGATGTCTCTAAACCAAGGTGACCTATGCAAGTATTGTAACGTCCCGAGTCCGGAGCCCCTCCACTGGTGCCCCGTACCTGGTTCGCCACATGACCACAAGCGCGTTTCCCCGAACGCCAGAGGCTTCCGACTAGCAGCGAGGGCCTTGGTGAGTCGGTGGGGAAACTATGCCCTCATTTGGTAAGGTATACAAGGTAAGAAACAACAATAAACAATGGAAGCAGTAAACAACATGCATAACAACAGAAACCAAATAGTGGAAGCAATGCAAATATATAACAATGATGACAATAATGCAGCAGGTACAAGTATCTATGGAAAACAACAAACACGACAATGTGTTGGAATAAAACTGAAACCAAGTGCAAAATAAAAAAAAAGAAAGCTCCTCAGCATCATGAGCCACGGCTCGGTCCCATGCTCCCCAACTCCTAGTGCAGTCAAGATCCTGAAGTAGAAGGGTGTTTGCCCTTGTCTATACCTACAGCAACATAGTCTGCTTGGACCCAAAAGCATGGCCCAAACAGGGTGTGAGATACAATCCCAATAGGCAATCACCCAAAGATTTGTTCCTAACAGTCAATGAATACATGGCAGTAATAAAACAAGAAGCAGTAAACGGAAAAGAAAAAACAGCTACAATTCACATTTCTAACAAGTATAACAGTCAACAACAAGAAGAAAACAGGTAACCCTCTGGGTATCTCTCACATTCTAGCCCCTATGGTTCAACCTCTAAGTACAAGCAACCCTCTGGGAGGAACACACAGTCTCACCCCTCTGGTTCAGCTATGTAATTAAGCAGACTCTCTGGGGAAGCACTCACCGTCAATTCCCCCTATAGTCTCGTATCGTGCTAAAGGATCTCTAGGGAAGCACTCAACGTCAATTCCCCCTATAGCCCGTGTCGTAATTAAAATACTCTCTGGAGAATTCCTTCCGTCAATTCTCCACTTGGTCTCACATCGTGATTTAAAAGACACTCTGGAGAAGCCCTTCCGTCAATTCTCCCTTTGGCCTCCTACTCTAGGTTCTCACAGTCCTGAGTAACTAAACATGCTCAGCGCGTGTGTATCGTCCAAGTAAACCTCAAGAACTAATTGGCTATCAACTAAGGCTCAACAATAAAATAAAACAATAGTTCCACTATCCTACGACTAGGCATGGAAACTGGCAAATTCCAAACAGGCAGAACAAGCATGGAAAAGCAATCTGAGCACAAACAAATTACTCTAATCACAAGCAATAACCCTCTACTAAAGCAATCAAGAAAAGAAGGCAAGAAACAAGGGAAAAATAGGAAACACGCAATACCCCGTTCAAGGGTATTGGTGGAATTTTCACAAAATACTCAAATACTTTCTATAGAAAGGCACAAACCACCTACCACGATTCTAGGAGATCGATATACATGAACCTCGATGACAGATTCCCCTTAGAACGATGTAGATCTGAGAAAACGCACAAAATGTTCATCCCACGATAACTTGAAAACAAGGATGAATCAAGAAACAAGGCTCAATCAGAAGGAAGAACTCACCGCTGCGATTCCAATGCAATCGACCGTACTCAAATTGGAGAACGAACGACGAGGCAGGACTCCGTCGAAGATCCGGTCATACGGACGCTCCCGGACGGTCGAAAACTGGAGAAGAAGATGTATTTGGGGGTTAGGCGCGACCCCGGTCCATTTAATGAAAAAAAGCACACGGAGTGTGCTTTGAATTTTCTGTACTCCGAAATAATCGCCTCCACCTCAGTCTTACACACCGTGTGTGTGGCCCAGATATGGCCAGCACACGGCTTTGAGCCGGAACAGAGTACACGGCGTGTACTCAGAAAGTACATGGCGTGTACTTTGAAAATTTCCAGAAAAACAATTTTTCTTAAAAACTCCAGAAAATGGAAAAACATACCTGAACGAAGGTCAGGGTTCTTACAAACTTCCCCCCTTATAGAAATTCATCCCCGAATTTCCCTAACGAGGTGGAGAAGAAGGATCCCCGAATAGTTCCGTCCACTGCGATCATACATCGGCCTCCCTCTCCCAGGTCTTGTCCTGTACTCGCCCGTGCTGTCATAGCACTCGTACTAGAGGAACAGACCGCCCACGGAGAACCTTTATACTACGATTGAAAATCCAGATAGGATGCTCCTTGAACGATGCATCTGCTTCAAGCTCGACTTCCTCAGGCTGAAAGACGTGAGACGGGTCTGAAAAGTAATGTCGGAGCTGAGAGATGTGGAAGACGTCGTGCATGGTCCGATACCTCTGAGGTAGCTGCAACCGATAGGCGACTAACCCCACTCTCTCCAAAACCTCAAACGGCCCGACGTACCGTGGCGAAAGCTTACCCTGACTCTGAATCCTCGTGTGTCCCAACCTAGGTGCGACACGTAGGAAAACCCGATCACCGACCTCGAACTCCAGAGGTCATCTCCGCTGATCCGCATAAGACTTCTGCTGAGACTGCGCTGTATTCATCCTCTTCCGAATCAGCTCTATCTACTCTGAAGTCTCCTGAACAAGATGAGGTCCCAGCAAAGCTATTTCTCCTACCTCCAGCCAGCATAAGGGTGATCGGCATGGCCTACCGTAAAAAGCCTCGTATAGTGACATCTGGATGGTCGCTTGGAAACTATTGTTGTGGGCGAACTCCACCAGAGGAATATGCTTCTCCCAAGAACCTCCAAAGTCAAGGATGCAAGCTCGGAGCATATCCTCAAGCACCTGGATCGTGCGCTCGGACTGGCCATCAGTCTGGGGATGGTATGATGTACTCAAAAGTACCTGTGTACCTAAGGCCTTCTGAAGTCCTTGCCAGAACCGAGAGGTAAAGAGCGCATCTCTGTCTGAAACAATAGAGCGCGGAACTCCATGCAGACACACAATATCCCTGATGTAAAGTCATCCCAGATCATCGACACTAAAGGTCTCCTTGATCGGAAAGAAGTGAGAAACCTTCGTAAGCCTGTCAACAACAACCCAAACAGCATCATTCCCTCGAGGTGATCTCGGCAACCCAGTCACGAAGTCCATCGCAACATCGTTCCACTTCCACTCCGGAATGAGTAACTGCTGTAAGAGACCTTCTGGTCGCTGATGCTCTACTTTCACCTACTGACAAGTAGAACATCTCATGACAAAACTAGAAACATCCTTCTTCATACCTGGCCACCAGTACTGGCGATGAAGATACCGATACATCTTGGTGATGCCAGGATGAACTGCCCAAACTGAGGAATGGAAATCCCGCATCAGCTCCTCGCGTATGTCTACTGGCACCCATACGCGTCCTTGGAAACGCAAGATCTCATCCTCGCCCACTGTCCATCCAGGAAGAGGGTCCTCTCCTAACACACTCTCCCATGGGACTAAGCCTTCCGAGTCTGATAACTGCCTCACCGTACCCGATCAAGTAGCGTGGAGTTAACAGCTACAGAAGATAGAAAAGTTTGTCCCTGTCTGTCGTGCACCTCTAGATGCATCTCAGAGAACAGATCCATCAGCTGCCACTCACTACTAGCCTTCTGAACTACCTAAATCTGAGTTCTCTGGCTCAACGCATCTGCTATGGCGTTGCCCTTTCCCAGCGTATAGGCAAGCTCGAAGTCAAAAGACTGTAGATACTCAACCCACCTGCACTACCTCAGATTCAGATCACGCTGAGTGAAGATATACTTGAGACTCTTGTGGTCAGTGAAGACCACAAAGTGCTCTCCCAAAAGATAGTGTCTCCAACAGCACAAAGCATGAACAAAAACTGCCAACTCCAGATCATGCGTAGGGTAGTTCCTCTCATGTGGCCTCAGCTGCCGAGACCCATACGCAACGACTCCATCTTCCTGCATAAGCACAGCTCCCATCCCGATACCCGAAGCATCACAGTAAACAGTGTAGCTCTTTCCTGGATCTAGAAAGACTAGTATCGGTGCTGATGTCAACCTCCCTTTCAGCTCCTGAAAGGCTGACTCACAAGAATCTGACCATAAGAACTTCTCCCCCTTCTTGGTCAGACCTGTCAAAGGTGCTGCTAAATGGGAAAAGTCTCGAATGAAGCGTTTGTAGTATCCAGCCAGCCCTAGGAAGCTCCGTACCTCAAAAACGTTCTTCAGATGCTCCCAGGAAACTACAGATCTCACTTTCTCTGGGTCCACAGATACTCCTATCTCTGAGATGACGTGACCCAAAAAGTGAATCTGATCCATCCAGAAGTGGCACTTCGAGAGTTTAGCATAAAGCCGATGCTCTCTCAGTGTACTCAGAACGATCTCAAGATGGGTGGCATGGTCGTGTCGAGTGTGAGAGTACACCAAGATATCATCCACGAAGACCATGATGAAGGAGTCTAAGTAAGGATGGAACACTCGGTTCATCAGCTCCATGAAAACTGCAGGTGCGTTCGTGAGACCGAACGGCATGACTGTATACTCGTAAAGACCGTACCTGCTCCTGAAGGCTGTCAGAGGTATATCTGATGGTCTAACGCACAACTGATGATAACTGGACCTCAAGTCGATCTTCAAGAACACCCAGGCTCCTTGAAGCAGATCGAAAAGGTCATCAATCCGCGGCAAAGGATATTGGTTCTTGACCATCAACTGGTTCAGCTTCCGATAATCCACACAAAGCTGAAGGGTACTGTCTGCCTTCTTCGCAAACAGAACAGGCGAACCCCAAGGAGAAGTACTAGGTCGGATAAAACCCTTAGCCTGTAGCTCCTCCAACTGCTTCTTGAGCTCCTACAACTCAGGTGTGGCCATCCTATAGGGAGGAATGGACACCGGTGCCGCTCTTGGCACGAGCTCAATAGAAAAGTCCACCTCACACTCTGGAGGCAAACCTGAAAAGTCCTCTGGAAAGACATCCCTGAAGTGATCCACCACTGGAGGAAAGTCCAACTTTGGAGTCCCCTGGTCATCCAGATAAAGACTAGCAATCTGGGTTGTCACCCCTCCTAGCCCAAGATGCTTGAGTCCCGCCCGACTCGCTCGAACATCCCATTCGCCTCTATGAAGGAAAGAGTCACCTTCTGGTGAGATGAAACTGACTCTGCGGCGATAGCAGTCGATGAATGCCCGGAAGAGAATCAACCAGTCCATGCCAAGGATGACATCATAGCCTGTCATCTCTAGGACATAGAGATCCCATAAGAAGCGATACCCTGCAACCTCGAGAGGGCACTCTCTACACTGACGTACACTAGATGTCCTCATTCCCAAAGGTGCGTCTAGTGTCAACGAGTCGGAAGAAGAAAAGATGCAGAGTCCAAGGCTCTCCACAACGGCAACAGAGATAAAACTATGCGTAGCACCAGTATCGAAAAATGCTGAAGATAAAACCAAGGCTACTAAAATCGTACCTCGAACAGTAGAAGGTCTGGGATCCTGCTCATGATAAGTCTGCTCCATGGTGAAAAACTGGCATGCACCGCGGCCCTGCGCCCCTGACTGACCACTCTGAGCTGAACCTCCCTGCTGGTGTTGAGGGACTGGTGGCTGACCGCCACGGCCTCGACCTCCACCTCGACCTGAATGGCCAGAAGAACTCCAGTTCCCTGACTAGTGAGAGACTGGTGGGGCTGCTCCTGAACGAGGAGTCATGGAAGAACCCCGGTCACCTGCTGCTTGTGGGAAAACCTGGCAGAAACGCTGAAGGTGACCCAACTTGCCGCAAGATCGGCACTCCACGGGGTCTCTCTGGCACTGCGGCCTCGTGTGCCCTGTCCAGCCACACTGGTAGCATGTCACCTGGCTGCCTGATGATGTGTCTCTCTTCCTTGAATCACCACGCGTAGGCTCCCTACGACTCTTCTTACTGTCATCTAAAGGAAAGCTAGCTCTGGAAGCAGAACTGCCCTAACTCGCAGCTCCAGAGTCTCTCAGATTGCGCTCCGCAATCAGTGCCTGGTTGACGATGGAAGTAATGGAAGTCAGCTGGAAGATGTTCACCTGTGAGTGAATCTCCCTCCTGAGTCCATCCTCAAACTTCCTCGCCAAGAACACCCCACTCCCATCCCGAAGGGGTGTAAAACGCTGCAGCTCAGTGAAACGAGAGGAATACTCCATGACAGATAGAGTACCATGCTCTAAGCTCATGAACTCCCGGGCTCGATCAGCCCTCAGGGTCTCCAGGTAAAAGTAGTCATAAAACACGTGCTGGAACTCCTCCCAAGTCATAGCCTGCTGCTGACCTGCCTGTGAGATCGCGTCCCACCACCTCTTGGCGAAGTCTCAGAGCATGTAGGTGGCGAGCTTGACCCGCCTCTCTGGAGGCGTCTCCAGATGCTCGAATATAGTCAGCATGGCTTCCAGTCGTGACTCTGCAGCCTGAGGTCCTCCCTCCCCCGAGAACGTGGGAGGATGCTACTGCTGAAAGACCCGCGTCAAGTCTTCCATAGACGAGGCAGGAGGCGGTGCTCCCTAGAAGGCCTGCATCATCCTCATGAAACCTTCCCTGAACTGCGTATCAACGCCTGTGACTGGTACAACAACCGGTGCCAAGGCTGGCTCGACTGGGGGATCGACAGGAAGTCCCTGATCAGCCCTGTCTGGCATCTGATCACTGCCTGATGACAGACGTACGACCGGAGGACGTCTCGGAGGCATAGATCTGAAAGATCAAAAATCACACCTTAGATCAGGAAAACAAGGACAGAGAACACAAGAGTACAAAACGTTAACAAGGAGAAAAAACACACAAGATTGCAAAACACGACTACACGGCGTGTATAAAACTACACGGCGTGTCTACCTAAACCACTGACATGGGTGTGTACTCCTACCCTACGAGTCGTGTACACTTCAAACTACACGGCGTGTTGACCCCCACACACGACGTGTACTAGAAACTATTCCCCTGCCCGAGTCTCCTTACACGGCTAACCCACACGGTCCGACTCAACCCGAGACTGCACGGCGTGTTCGAATAAAACACGGCGTGCACTAGACGAGGCTTCAGTGGTCCGTGCTGCTGAATACACGGCCATCTACATGGCTGGACCTTACACAGTGTGCTCCGAACAAGCACGACGTGCATAGGCGAAGGAGACATTGTCCCGTGTTGTTCGTGACACAGCCAGGTACCTGAGCAAGACTACACGGCGTGTTCCGAACAAACACAGCGTGTGGAAAAGAAGTTCATGCCGGCCCGTGTTGTTCGTGACACGGCCGGGCACCTGGATAGGACTACACGGCATGTTCCCTACGGACACGGCGTGTTCTACCCGAGCTTCCCCGGCCCGTGTTGTTAGTGACACGGCCGGGTACACAGCTCCGAACTCACATGGCGTGTACCAATGGTACACGGCGTGTTCCCGAAGTTACTCCCACGACACCGTGTTCTTCTTACACGGTCAGTGACACGGCCTGAAAACTACACGGCGTGTATCCAAAAAGTACACACCGTGTATTCTGGGTTTTTCTGGGCAGTATCTCAGAAACTGCGCAGAATTCCAGAAATACTAAAACAAGGGAAAAGGTGCCAAATTCTGATCCGTGAGGGCCCGTAACACCTCAAGAACCAAAATTCGGCGTTCATTTTAAGAAAGGAACAAATAAATAGTTTTCTAACACAATAGCAGAAAATCCATCAAACAACTATCACAACAGCATGCATAATCTACACAAAGTCTATCACAACAACATGCAATCGCTAATTCACCCTAGATGGCATGGTAAGAATACATGACATGTGATTTCTACAAGTTCCTATATGATGCATGAGATGGCATACCCTCATCTCATCGGTTTGAGACAGAAATAGAACCAAAATATCAAAATAATAACCACACAAGTCATATGAATCACTCTAGGTGAAAACATACCAACCATAAAATCTCAAAACCAGAAAACTGCAATTAACGAGGTAGTATGGATTTTCCCTGTACACGGGTTAGCTACTCCCGAGCACATCTTAATTCCAAGTACCGAATCCGTCCTATCCCTGGCTAAGGTCTCCAAACAGTAAAGCAAGAGAAAATAACTCCTCTGATATCACTTTGTAACGTCCCGAGTCCGGAGCCCCTCCACTGGTGCCCCATACCCGGTTCTCCACATGACCTCAAGTGCGTTTCCCCGAACGCCAGAGGCTGCCGACTAGCAGTGAGGGCCTTGGTAAGTCGGTGGGGAAACTATGCCCTCATTCGGTAAGGTATACAAGGTAAGAAACAACAATAAATAGCGGAAGCAGTAAACAACATGCATAACAACAGAAACCAAATAGCGGAAGCAATGCAGATATATAACAATGATGACAATAATGCAGCAGGTACAAGTATCTATGAAAAACAACAAACACAACAACGTGATGGAATACAACTGAAACCAAGTGCAAAAGAAAAACAAAGAAAGCTCCTCAGCATCATGAGCCATGACTCGGTCTCATGCTCCCCAGCTCCTGGTGCAGTCAAGATCCTGAAGTAGAAGGGCGCTTGCCCTTATCTATACCTGCAGCAACATAGTCTTCTTGGGCCCAAAAGCATGGCCCAAATAGGGTGTGAGATACAATCCCAGTAGGAAATAACCAAAAGATTTGTGACATGGTAGTAATAAAAAAATAAGTAGTAAACGGAAAAGCGCAAACAACTACAATCCACAGTTCTAACAAGTATAGAAGTCAACAACAAGAAGAAAATAGGTAACCCTCTGGGTAGCTCTCACATTCTATCCCCTATGGTTCAACCTCTAAGTACAAGAAACCCTCTGGGAGGCACACACAGTCTCAACCCTCTGGTTCAGCTACGTAATTAAGCAGACTCTCTGGGGAAGCACTCACCGTCAATTCCCCCTATAGTCTCGTATCGTGCTAAAGGCTCTCTGGGGAAGCACTCAACGTCAATTCCCTCTATAGCCCGCGTTGTAATTAAAAGACTCTCTGGAGAAGCTCTTCCATAAATTCTTCACTTGGTCTCACATCGTGATTTAAAAGACACTCTGGAGAAGCCCTTCCGTCAATTCTCTCTTTGGTCTGCTACTCTAGGTTCTCACAGTCCTAAGTAACTAAACATGGTCAGCGCGTGTGTATCATCCAAGTAAACCTCAAGAACTACTTGGCTATCAACTAAGGCTCAACAGTAAAATAAAACAACAGTTCCACTATCCTACGACTAGGCATGGGAACTGGAAAACGCCAAACAGGCAGAACAAGCATGGAAAAGAAATCTGAGCACAAACAAATTACTCTAATCACAAACAATAACCTCTACTAAAGCAATCAAGAAAAGCAGGCAAGAAACAAGGGAAAAACAGGAAACACACAATACCCCGTTCAAGGGTATTGGTGGAATTTTCACAAAATACTCAAAGACTTTCTACAAAAAGGCACAAACCACCTACCTCAATCCTAGGAGATCGATATACGTGAACCTCGATGACAGATTCCCCTTAGAACGATGTAGATCTGAGAAAACACACAAAATGTTCATCCCACGATAACTTGAAAACAAGGATGAATCAAGAAACAAGGCTCAAGAAGAAGGAAGAACTCACCGTTGCGATTCCAACGCAATCGACCGTGCTCGAATCGGAGAACGGACGACGAGGCAGGACTCCGTCGAAGATCCGGTCGTACGGACGCTCCCGGACGGTCGAAAACTGGAGAAGAAGATGTATTTGGGGGTTAGGCGCGACCCCGGTCCATTTAATGAAAAAAAAAGTACACGGTGTGTACTTTGAATTTTCCGTACTCCGAAATAACCGGCCTCCACCTCAGCCTTACACACCGTGTGTGTGGCCCGGACACGGCCAACACACATCTTCGAGCTGAAACAGAGTACAGGACGTGTACTCAAAAAGTACACGGCGTGTACTTTGAAAATTTCCAGAAAAACCATTTTTCTTAAAAACTCCAGAAAATAGAAAAACATACATGAACGAAGGTCTGTGTTCTTACAAGTATGATATAAAGTACAATGGGTTGTTATAAATAAAGTATCAAGATATAAACCATGCCCAAGCATGTGATTTGGCTCGAAGGATGCGCCCTTTAATTGAATGAATTTACTTTCTTGAAATTTTACAAAAATTTATCTCTTGAATTTAAATAAGAGGCATCATGGGCCCGTCCAAGGTGAACCATATCAAGGAACTCAAGTATCACTCCAAGAGTACAATAAATACTCAACACCATAGGAGTCCGTCCAAGGCGATCCATAAAGGGAATCCAAAGTATCACTCCCGACATAGTGTAAAGGCAATACCAGACCTCTGAATCAGTCCTCGATATCTCACATAGGGGACTGGGTATCACTTGTGGCCCAGTATAACCATCTAGCCAATCATCCCATCCACGGTGTCTCCCCTAGGGAACTGGTATCACTCACATGGAGGTAGAGAAAATTCATAGTGAGCTTGTCCAAGTCATACCTAGTATCGCTCCCGATGTATATGCAACTCATTCACAAACTTTAATTTCAGAGCATGATGAGATCATCCAAGGTGATCCATAAATAGAATCCATTGTATCGCCCTCGTCTAAGTATGAAAGTATGGCTTAGCAATCATGATTTATTTCATTTAGCAAGGTGTGACAATTATGATACTTTGGTCAAATTGTTCAAGTCATTTAATCAAGCAATTCATTTATAACATTAAGTGTAGGGGCCTAAACCATTGCCTACCATTTCTCTTAATTCAATTCATTATTTCAGTGAGCATTTATTATAAGGTCGAACACACCTTAGGAGGTTTTTAGAGGTTTGTAAAAAATTTAAGGTAAGAGGGAAATTAGGCCTTTAAGGAAAGGCACACTCATAGGAGGGGCCCACGTCAGGCGATCAACCCAAGGGTTGATTCACCGCTAGCTAGGACCATATTGGGCATGAAGAACCAATCAAATTAATTTTTTAAACATTTATGAGGTGTCTCCAGAAAGGTTTGGCACATGGCACAATGACGCATGATATAAATACAACTAAACTTGAGGAAAAGAAACTAGACCACCTACCTTAGGTTTGTAGCTCTCTCATCGTCCAGTGTTGTCCCTTGAATCAATCTAGAATGTGAGATATCAGAAAAAAATTCAAATGCCCTGAAAATAGGGAAAATGAGCTCTCACCAAAATAACACAAGATATGGGAAGAGAAACCATAAATATAAGGAAGAGGAGTGTATAACTTACCGAGAGGAATCCAACGCGACCAACGATGATGAAATCAAAGATTAGACAAAGGAGTAATCAAGAAGCCTAGGTGAGGCTTGGGAGGACTTCGCGTGAGAGAAGAGAGGTGTTGCAAACTGGAAAAGAGAAAGGAAATAGGGGTGAGGGTTTAAAATCACTTAAGGGAAAAATGTTAAATCACCCTAAAAAATGGGGGCACGCGGATTGTCCAAACCGTGCACCAAATGTGCTGCCTTTACTACCTATGAGCCCCACTTGCACGAGTTAGACACATGGTTTGACTAACCATTCACAAGGCATGCAAAATGCCTTTGTCAAAAATGTATGTAACTCCGCACAGGCATGTGGCCTGACTCGTACGGTTGTAGACAAACCACGTGGCCTCCACTTAGCCCTGAGTACCTCGCACGGTTAGCACTAACTGTGTGCTAACCATGTAGCTCAGTCTGCCTCCTCAAATTTTAGATCTCCAGGCTCCGAATGAGCCCTGAACTCTCCCAAACTATTCCTTTGCCTTTAAAGCACATTACTAGCATTAAAACGAGAGGTTTTGAACAGTAACATAAGAGTTTGTACCTCTCCAAAAATTCGGGACGTTACATTGTACTTAATTGATTATTATTTATCACTTTCTATATTGTACGTTACAGGTAGAGTCAGACACACCATTTCGTCGGGACACCATGACACAATTTGGTTGCATACCGTCTCATGTTAGATAGTTTGCCACCTATTGATGTAAGTATATAAATTCTTCTTTTGACTAATCAATTTCAAAATATTATAGTTTTTGGAAATTAGTGACAATATTTTAACAAATGAAATCCATCATTTCAAATTTCATGGTAGTTATATTGGATTATCTTTGATCAACTTCCTGCATATTTCACTGTTGAGATTGACGATGTCAGGGTTGTAGTGTCTCTCATACACTTTCATATTATTGAGTGACACTGACCCAATAGAGTTATGCATCGGTTTGGATGTGTTCAACGTATTCCGTCGTCACTGAGACAGCCAGCTGCGCTTCATTCCCTGAAGTTGACTGAGAAGTAGGATGTCGGCTAGAGATGACAAAATGCACAGTATGTCGACATCTGGACAAACGTGCATCATTTTGTATTGAGGGAATGCCTACGATGCAAGTTCATCTGTCACAGTAGCTCGAGTATGTGTCATGGTATAAACTGGAGTTTATATTGTATCTTACATCACATGGTAGAATACTCCAAGACCTGGCAAGCCAATAACTTCACATTAGTTTGTTTGTTGTGCTTTTTTAGTCCAGCTTGAATCTCTTTACATCATATTCGACTAGAACATGTTATCAACATGTTTGATCCCGATGAGGGTGGGTTATTTAGTGAGGCAGTGTACCATGTTACAACGCAGGACATGATGTCATCGTATCGTGTTGTACACGATGGTATATTTGATGTCGACGAGCTGTGACGACGACGAAGACGCAGACTGCGTCATGCTGCATGTGAGACATCACTTGTTCCACAGGAAGAGGTGGAACGACCAGTAGACGAGCCTCAGTAGATTGTTGATGTGAACCAACAGTCATAAGATCCATTTATGTCATCAACATATCCACAATTCTCATCAGGTATAACGAAACTGAGCTCGTATCAAAAGTCATTTCTCATGTCTTTGTCTTTTATGACTGAGCCTTCACAAAGCTTGTGGATTCCTTGTGAGATGTCAGATCCTTCTACTTATGCAATGAGTGATGGATCAAATGCACATCTCGACATCCCGATGACACCTCCTCCCGATGATTCCTTGTGGTAGCGCTGGGTTTACCTGTGGAGGGGGTGTGTGGGGTGATGTCAATTGAAACTCTGTTGGGGGTGCGGGTTGAGGATATCAAGCAGTGCAAGGGATGTGCCTTGGAAGTTGGTGGGTATCGTTTTCTATGGGACTTGTTCATTCTCGAGATGTCAGGGTTTGACCTAATCCTGGGAATGGATTGGTTGGTGTTGTATCGGGCGCACATAGACTATTACCATCACAAAGTATCATTCAGGTCACTTGAGGGTGATGCTTACGTCCACCATGGCGAATGGGATGTTCGAGCAGGGCGTGCGGGTCTGTTTTGTCAACAGATGAGTGGACTCACGGCTCGAGTGGCATGTCTCATGCTTGATGAAAATGCAAGAGGGGAGCAGTCTGTTTTCCCTCCTATGGTGGATTGGTTTCAGGACGTGTTTCCTGAGGATTTCTTGGGGTTACCCCCTAAGAGGGATGTTGAGTTCACAATCGAGTTGCTGCCAGGAGCGGAGCCAGTTTCTATTCCTCCATACCGAATGGCACCGGAAGAACTCTAGGAACTGAAGGTTCAGCTTGAGGAGTTAGAGTGTAATGGGTTTATCTGTCCTAGTACATCACCTTGGGGATCTCCCGTTCTTTTTTCAAAGAAGTCTGATGGGTCTTTGAGGCTGTGTGTTGACTATCGAAGGTTGAATCAGATGATGGTGAAAAATCGGTACCCTCTTCCTAGAATTGATGACCTATTTGATCAGTTTAGGGGTGCATCAGCGTTTTCTAATATTGATCTGAGGTCAGGTTATCACCAGATGAGGGTGAGGTCTTCTGACGTACCGAAGATAGATTTTCGGAGTTGGTACGGGTTGTTTGAGTTTGTGGTAATGCCTTTCGGCTTGTTGGGAAAAAATCCCTCAAGGTAATATTGCAGTATTTTTGGGTTGATTGTGTTTGTTGACAAAGCAGGTTTCCATGGAGAATTGTCGAGTTCCTGAGAAGTTGTTTACAATCCATGATGAAAAAGAACGATGACAAAGGAAAGGACGATCTGGAGGCGGTATAAAAGATCAGTACAAGGTGGCGTCATTTTCCAATGTTTGCCAAATTTTTGGGGTCCAAAATTTGGAGGTTTGTGAGCATCGCGAAAAGTGGATTTCCATGAAGATCATATTTTTATATAGCAAAGGAATGAATTTTGCGAAGAGAGTCTTTATGGTTTGGAATTTACGAAGACCAGAAGAATTATGGCGGTGATTCTTCGTAATTACGTCAAAGCTTCACAAACGACAGAGTTGAAGCGCATCGCGGCAGTGAAGGGATTTGCGAGGGAGCTTCGCGGAGAAGGCACGAAATAATGTTGATGGTGATGCTCCACGATTACGACGAGCTCTGCGATCAGAAAATTGTCGTGGTGCTTCGCGATTTTGACAGATTTCCGACAGAAACTTCGGAGCTTCGTGATAAGCGATGACGTGGTGCTGACTTCGTGTGGAAGGGTCGAGGGTTGGTGGAATTGCCTATAAATAGATTTCAACCCCCTCGAGAGAAGTAGAAAATTTTCGAAGAATATCTTTATCTCTCGTTCCGCGAAGGTAGTTCGCGTAGCCCGTGTGCTTCGCAAAAGAAGAGCTTCGCGGCAGCTATTGTAGCTCCGTGAAAGTTGCGAGATTCACGTTGGATCAGTGAGTTTCGCAAGGGAAGTTTCTCTACAATGACCTGAGCTTCGTGAGAGTGCTTCATGAGAGTGCTTCGCGAAAAGGATGGAGCTTCACGAAGGCTTGTTTTAGCTTCGTGAAATTGGGATCCTCGTGAAGTAGGGTACTTTGCGAAGGTATTTCCAAAAGGAATTGCCAGGTGTTTAAGGGCAAGAGGGTATTCATCAGTGTATGAAAGTTGAACTTCAAAAGAGCATCTATCAACAGTTGAGGATACATGCTTTCATGAAAATAAAGAGACCTACAGGTCTATAAACTATGAGTGGATCTTCTGAAGAAGCAGTGAGCTCGATTCAGTTGAGAGAGCAGTGAGTTCTCAAATTGTGTGTGGTTGTAAACCAGGAGGGACAGTGAGTCCACTTCAAACTTGTAAACAGCAGTACGCTTATAGTGGAATTGGTACATCGGCACACTGCCGGTGTATTCTCCTTGGACGTAGCCCAGTGAGGGTGAACCAAGTAAAAATCGATGTGCCCTGTGCATGCTTTAAAGTTTTCTCATACTCTACATCGGGAAGGAGAGAGAAGAGGGTTTTTTCTAACAGAAAAACAAGATCAAAAGGGGCAGTTGTTTTAATCTGTCATACCCTGATTCACCCCCCCCCCCTCTCATGGTATCTAGCCTAGTGGACCTAACACGGCTTGACCAATGCACTGACGGTGTTTATGGCTTTGATGAATCGGATCTTCCATCCCTATCTAGATCAGTTCGTGGTTGTCTTATTTGATGATATCTTAGTGTACTAAAAAACTCACGACGATCATGCCCAACATCTTGACATCGTCTTGGGTACGCTAAGAGAGCACTGACTATATACCAAGCTATCCAAGTGTCAATTTTGGATATGTGAGGTATATTTTCTGGGTCACATCATCTCTGAGGAAGGTGTGTCAGTGGATCCATAGAAAGTGCATGCAGTTGTATCTTGGGAGCAGCCCAAGAGTGTTTCTGATGTTCGGAGTTTTCTGGGTTTGGCCGGGTATTACCGAAAGTTCATTCAGGATTTCTCTCGCTTGGTAGCACCACTTTCGGGCTTGACCAAGAAGGGAATCAAGTTCGAATGTTCTGAGACTTGTGGGAATGCCTTCCAAGAGTTGAATAAGCGGCTGACGACTGCATCTATCTTGATCTTACCTGAGCCGGGTAAGAAATACATCGTGTTTTGTGATGCGTCTGGAGTCGGACTTGGGGATGTGTTGATGCAAGATGAGCGGGTAGTGGATTACAGGTCAAGGCAGTTGAGACCCCATGAGCGGAATTATCCCACTCATGACCTTGAGTTGGCTGCAGTAGTGTACACCTTGAAATGTTGGAGTCATATCTGTTGGGATAACGATTTACCGTGTTTACTGACCATAAGAGTTTAAAGTACATCTTCTCACGCAGGATCTGAATCTTCGGTAGTGAAGATGGGTTTAATATCTCCAGTCTTTTGACTTTGAGTTGGTGTACACGCTGGGAAAGGGAAACATTGTTGTTGATGCTCTGAGCAGGAAGGTTCAGAATTAAATGGTTTAGGAGTCCAGCACTGAGTGGAAGGTGATGGATTTGTTTGCAGAAATGCACCTGGAGGTACAGGAGGAGAGTGGTCAGGTCACTCTTGCTTCCTTAGCGATGTAGTCGAAGCTTTTAAATCGAGTTAAGGAAGGTCAGCTTGATGATCCTGAGTGTTTGATCGTGAAGGAAAATCTTAAAGGTGGGGAGCTACCTTCTGGCTAGGCCGTCGGTGTGGACAGTGTTGTTTGTGTTTGTGATCGTGTGGTTGTGCCAAAGTGTGTGCGAGAAGAGTTGATGTGTGAGTTCCATGCAACAAAGTGGGCAATGCATCCTGGTTTGACCAATATGTATCGTGATCTCTAAAGGCAATTTTGGTGGCCTGGAATGAAGAAGGAAGTTGCGGGCTTCGTGGCGCGGTGTCTTACCTGTTAGCAGGTGAAGATCGGGCATCAACGCCCAGGTGGTTTGTTGCATCCATTTCCCATTCCGGAATGGAAGTGGGATGATGTGACATTGAATTTTGTCATGGGTCTTCCGAGGATGCTGCAGAAGAGTGATGCAATATGGGTGGTTGTGGATCGGTTAACGAAAGTGGCTCATTTCTTACCGATTCAAGAGACCCATACAGTCGACTAGTTGGGTGAGTTGTATGTTCGGGAAATAGTGCGGTTGCTTGGTGTGCCGCGAACCATAGTTTCAGACCGAGATCCGCGTTTCACATCGGGTTTTTGGTAAGGGTTACAGAAGGCGCTTGGTACGCATGTGTTTTTGAGTACGGCTTTCCACCTGCAGACTGACGGGCAGTTGGAGCGTACAATCCAAGTGTTGGAAGACATGTTAAGAGATTGTGTCTTGGACTTTGGTGGTTCTTGGGAGAGACACATATTGTTAGTTGAGTTTTCCTACAACAACAGTTTTCAAGCTACGATTCAGATGGAACCGTTTGAGGCGCTTTATGGGAGACCATGTAGATCTCTATTGTGTTGGTTAGAGTCCGGTGAATCCGAGTTGTTGGGGCCAAGTCTCATGTAGGAGAATTCAGAGAGAGTTAAGTTGATCAGGAAGCAGATGGCTATGACTCAAAGTATGCAGAATTCATATGAAGATCGGAGGTGTAGACCTCTTGAGTTTGGGGTGGGTGATAAAGTGTTCCTTTGGGTGTCGCCAAGGTTGGGTCACCGTCGGATACGAAAGCAGGGTAAGTTGGCGCCTAGGTATGTGGGACCTTTTGAAATTGTGGAGGGGATTGGAACAGTGGATTACCGGTTGGCTCTTCCACAACGGTATGGTGGGATGAATGATGTGTTTCATGTGTCGTAGCTTCAATGGTATCATCCTAACCCATCTCACGTGGTTGATGTTGAGGATGTGAAGCTTGAGGCTGATGCGTCCTTTGAGGAGCATCTGGTTCGTGTGGTGGATTATAGTGAAAATGTCTTGTGAGGCAAGGTTGTGCCATTAGTGCAAGTACTATGGCAGCATGGGAAGGTTCAAGAAGAAACATGGGAGTGGGAATCGGATATGTGGGCTCAGTGGCCCGAACTCTTCTCTTCGGTGGATCAATGAGTCTTGGAAACTCGGCTCGAGGACGAGCCATTATAAGGTGGGGAGGTTGTAAGATCCTGGTTTTTTGAAAGGTATGTTTTTGTTGTGTTTTGGGTTGAACCCTTTGTTTTTGGGGCTTTAAAATGTTTCTTGAAAGTGTGAGAGGCCTTGGGGGCGTTCTGGGGGCTCGGGGCATGGAAGAAATGAAATCTGGGCAAGACAGGCCAGGGCGCACGGCCTGCGCACGGCCAGGTAAACCGTGCGGCCTTCCCAGGCTGAACCGTGCGACCCTTCCTCCTCCGGACAGAAGCTTGCGCATGGTTTGCGCACGATTTTCCAAACCGTGACTCTAAATCATGCAACCCCTCCTCCTCCGGACAGTGTCATGCGCGCGGTTTGCGCACGATTTTCCAAACTGTGCGGACAACCCGTGCGGCCACTTAAAGTTGGGAAAAATTACAAGTTTGTCATTCCGGGCTTTAAAATCTCACTCGGGATTTCCTCTCATTTCCTCCCTCTCCACCCTAGGCACGAACCAAATCGCCCAAAGGCTCCAAGAGACCGATCTCCTTTGATTCTAAGGCGTTTTTGGTGCCGTTGGTTGCGGATCAAAGCTCCGGGTAAGGCTAATCTCATCCTTGCTTATCTTTTTGGTTTAGGGTTTGTATCTTCTTTCCCTCTTGTTCCGAAGCTCTAAAACCCTATCTTTTGGGTGAGTTTTAGGTTGAAGCCCTAAAGGTTAGTTCGATCGAGGTCTAAAGACTCGATTGAGAGTGCGTTCAACCGCGGTTTCGAGGTAGGTGGTCTACAAGTGATATCCCATAGTTATTTGGGTATTTGTGCATGTTTAGTTGTGTTTTTGCTTTCCTTTGGTTATGTTTTGGATAACCTTGGCATGGTTGGCAATAATGATGTTTAAAATGGAAAATGGGAACCCTCACGATCCCCGTGGGATGTGTTGGGATAGACTTGACCTAATTGGGGTCATCCATGGGATGTGTCGGTTTTTCCCAGATTTAAGGATTGATATTAAACAAGTGACCTTATTGTAATGAATTGTAGAGCCCTTAATAAATATGTTGGCATGATTGGTTGAACTTGGAACAGAAGTTAGGTGATGCACCTAGACTTGGCAATAACCTTAGGGTTAAAGTGGAATGGTTAAATGGTTGATTCATGGGAATGATGAACGGGTTAAATGGGTTAATGTGTAAACTGATTAAAGACCATAACAGAATAGATTATGGGTTTAATGTTGAATGTTTAGTGAGATAGGCATAACACATGGGAATTGGGTAAATGGTTAAATGATGTGAAATGGTAATGTGTTAATGGGTTAAGGCATGATGTGGATTCCCATGTGGGTTGTTGTGAATAGTGTTGCCGAAGGGCAATGGTTTGGATGGTTGATGGTTACTCATATATAAGCATGTGCACATGGCTTCGTAGAGTGGGGTATGACATGAGGATCTATGCCCACGGGTTGAGTGAAGACTGAGGTTCTAAACTCCACCCTAAATGCACGGGTTAGGAAAGGGGACTGAGGGTCTATTCTCCTAACGGTTGCATCCACCCGGACTGAGGCTTCAAGGTGAGGTTATGGTTGCTATGAGGGGTTAGTCCTAGTGAGATATGATAACGATGTGTTTACCCTCTTGCATGTGATTGTTGACCTTAGACCCATGTAACATAATGTATGCGATTGACCCCTAGAAATGTGATGAAATGGTAAATGGTGATAGTGGGTGTGTAATGAATGGTAATGGAAATGACAATGGCTTGGCTCTAAACTGGTTAATGGTACCTTAAATAATTACTTGGCAATTATCATTCATATTTCCCTTGCATGCACTACCTGTTTATACTGGATATTTTGTAGACACCGTTGGTGGTGGCCTACTGAGTTATACTCACACCCTGCTCGGGCCGCCGTTGGGTACCTGAGCAGACTTCATGTTTGCAAGTCAGGAGAAGGGCAAAGGTCCTTGATAGATAGTGAGTGGTCATGGGTAGCACTTGGTGGAGGATCCAGACTTGGAGTCGGGACCATTTTGGGGATTTTGGTCGTTGTCTTTATTTTGGGGTTTTGTCCACTTTTGCACTTGTAGTATGACATGACATATTTATTATTGGAAATGGATGTTATACATGTTTTGTGCTTATTGGTTATTATTTCCTCTATTTGGTTTATTTTTGTTGTGGCATACTCGTATGAAAAGGGGGTATAGTCTCCCCACTTGACTCTGTAGACCCCCGCTTCTAGTCGTCAGCCTTTGGCGTGCAGAGAGGCGTGCTTAAGGTCATGTAACCACCCGGCTCGGAGCACCGGTTTAGTGGCTTCCGGGTCGGGGACGTTACAAGAGATGACAAAATGCACAGTATGTCGACATCTGGACAAACGTGCATCATTTTGTATTGAGGGCATGCCTACGATGCAAGTTCATCTGTCACAGTAGCTCGAGTATGTGTCATGGTATAAACTGGAGTTTATATTGTATCTTACATCACATGGTAGAAGACTCCAAGACCTGGCAAGCCAATAACTTCACATTAGTTAGTTTGTTGTGCTTTTTTAGTCCAGCTTGAATCTCTTTACATCATATTCGACTAGAACATGTTATCAACATGTTTGATCCTGATGAGGGTGGGGTATTTAGTGAGGCAGTGTACCATGTTACAACGCAGGACATGATGTCATCGTATCGTGTTGTACACGATGGTATATTTGATGTCGACGAGCTGTGACGACGAGGAAGACGCAGACCGCGTCATGCTGCATGTGAGACATCACTTGTTCCACAGGAAGAGGTGGCACGACCAGTAGACGAGGCTCAGTCGATTGTTGATGTGAACCAACAGTCATAAGATCTATTTATGTCATCAACATATCCACAATTCTCATCAGGTATAACGAAACTGAGCTCGTATCAAAAGTCATTTCTCATGTCTTTGTCTTTTACGACTGAGCCTTCACAAAGCTTGTGGATTCCTTGTGAGATGTCAGATCCTTCTACTTATGCAATGAGTGATGGATCAAATGCACATCTCGACATCCCGATGACACCTCCTCCCGATGATTCACATACAGAGCAACGAAAAATTGAAGTTCAAGTACTTGAGGAAGATCCCCCTCCAAGTCATTAGACTCGACCACATCATAGAGGTCGACGATCTCAATACGAGCGTCTTATTTGAACTTTGGATTATAAGATGAGAGACCTCATCGTAGACATTGTTGAAAATTAATTGCACTAATTGATTTTTATATGTTTTGTACGAGTTAAATTATTCAAGATTCCATTGAGTGATTTATATTATTGATAATGTTTATATTATTATACAAACATTAGGTAACTAATTAAATGTCATAAATATATTTCAAATAAATGCACTTTCATGGATTATTGAAATTATAATTAATAGTAATAATTTTTATGTATATACTTTCGTGATTACTACAAATTTTTATTCAAACCATTATTTATAAAAAGCATTTTGAATACATGCGAATAAAATTATTTTGTTTTATAATTAATGTAATTATTTTGAATTTGAGTTTTTTTAAAAATTTCGTAATTAATAGTTATTAATTAATAACAATTAAGAATGATAATCCATTCATTAATAATAATTAGTAATTATTTTGGATTTAATTAATAAATCATAATAATTTGTAAATAAATAAAACTAATTACTAATGAATTTTAATTATTTACTAATAATAAATAAAAAATATTAATTATCTAATAATATTTATTAATAAATAAAAATATTTTAATTTATAAGTAACAAAAAAATTATGAATTATTTATCAAGTAATTATTAATAATTATTATTATAAATTAGTACTAATTAATTAATTATAATTCATGCTAACAAGTCCTTAAAAAAACCCATACCTGTTTATAATATTTTTTTTTTATGAAAACCCCATAAAAAAGCCATCTACTTGAAAAGAATCCGAAAAAATAAAAATATTAATAATTTTCTATTAATTTTAAACACATCAATAATATTAGGTCAGGATGGAGATGGGTTGATCGTGTTTCCAGAGAGGCTTCGAGTTCGTGTCTTCCACGTGTGTGAGTTTGTGACTCATTCTCTTTGCTCATGTTTTGGTACTTCAACGTCATTGGTATTCAACAATACTGTATCGGCGAGGGAACCATAAATCGAGGGAGAGAAAGTTTTGAAAAAGGCAGACGCGCCTACAACCAGCTCAGATCACGGTTCATCGTCGCCGCCGCGGGTGCGCCGCCGTCCCATTACCGCCACCGTGTCGCTCCCCCTGCACCCCCCCCTCCCCCTCTGTTCCCGCACAAATGGACCGAGTATATAAGTCAAACCTCACCAGCAATTCTATTCCTTACCAAACTCTTTCCCCTCCTCTCTCTCTCTCTCCCTCTCCCTCGCTCCCACGCTCTTCTCCCTCTCTCCACGCTCTCCCCGCTGATAATCAGGTGTCGATTTCAGGAATCTGAAGAATAACCCTAGACTGAGGATCCTTGGCGAAGAGTGAAGCGAGGATTGATATTCTTGCTGCGATTTCCCCCACTTAAAAGTCTTGATCGAAGAAGGCGGAGGCGATGGGAGACGCAGGGGGGATGGGCAGGAAGTTCTGGTCGAAGTTCAAGAAGGATTCGCTCTTCGCGATTTACACGCCTTTCGTCATTTCCTTGGCCTCCGGGGGCTTGGATTCGGATTCTTTTCGGCATTTCATCTCCCAAGACCTCTATTTCCTTCAAGCTTTTTCCGAAGCGTAAGTTACCTCATCTTGACGATTCTTTACGCCTCCTTGTCTTAAATATTTTCTGAGAATCTTCTACTTTGATGACTTACCGGATTGTTTATCTCTTCAATGGTTAGATACAAGTTGGCCGAAGACTGCGCAGATGACGACGAGGGCAGGGCCGCGATTCACAAGTTGCAGAAGCTCATGTTGGATGAACTTCAAAACCGCGATTCTATGGCCCAAGTATGCTTCTAAATTCCACATCAGATATATATAAAACGTGTTGACTTTGTTTTGGAAAAAATACATTCCTCCGGTTGAATAATCTGAAAATGCTCGACTGCTGCGAGCATCTATCTTGAATCCACCCCCTTCTCCACTCCTTACAGACATTCAACAATCTGTTTTCCCTTGAAGGCCGCCATTTTTTGATGCACCTCTGCACGGAAATGTTTCCTCTCTGTCGTTTCTTGTTTCCCGAGCTATTTATCCTGATCTAACGAGTTATGCAGGAATGGGGCTTTGAACTTCTGAAAGAAAAAACTTCCGACAACGCAACAAACAAGTACACGGACTTTGTGATGGCGGCTGCCTCAGGAAAAGTCGAGGGAGAAAAGCTTATTGGTAAAATAGCCACTCCTTTCGAGCGAACGAAACTTGCTGCTTATGCACTTGGTGCCATGGCACCTCGCATGAGGTTCTATGTCTATGTATGCGGGGAGATTCGGAGATTGTTAGGTTCTGATGAAAGCAATTGCTTATACAAGAAATGGATCGACAGATATTCCTCCAAAGAATTTGAGGTTTGTTGCCTGCGTTAACATTTTTTAAACCTTTTTAAAAGAAATTCGTTATTAATTACACCTATGCTATACTGGAACTCTGTTACTAATTCCAAATACTTAAATACAAGAATTTGGTGATGCCTAGGTTGCCACGAATTCCAGTTCCTGTAAGAGTGATTTCTATTTTTTCTTTGAGCTGCCTTCTGGTCTGTTCTGGGAGCTCTTAGGGGATATTCAATGTAGTTGTAAAGCTTTTCTTTAGTGATGTATTTTCTTTTTCTTAGCATTTCTATAAGATTCATGAACGATGAAAAAAAACTTATTTCTGAATTCAGGCCATGGTTTTGCAAACTGAAGACACATTGGAAAAAATGAGCATTTCTTTGACTGGTGAAGAATTAGAAGTCATGGAACGGCTTTATCACCAAGCTGTGAAGCTTGAAGTTGGTTTTTATTCTGCTCAGCGAGTACTTCAGAGAACAGTTGTTCCCTTATGTCAGCCGCATGATTCAGGGGAACATGGTGTTACCGTATTTTGTAGTTTCGACGTGACATGTACTGGTGTTGATTCTTCTGCTCTTTTAGCCGAGATTGCGATCCTAACTGCTCCGAAGGCTGAGCCGGAGCCGGACAAAACCCAGCAATCTCTGTTGTGCTCTGATGATCTGAGGAGCACATGGGATCGCCTTTCAAGACAGTATACTCGAGAGCATGAACAATGCATTGAAAACCTAGTTTCAAGTGAAGCAGGTGCCATTTTGATATCGATTTTGATTATTATTATGGTTATTTTGTTTTTGAGTTGACATATTAGTTTATACTGTAAATTTGCAGAGCCTCTTTTTAATTTTGAAAGCCTATGCAAAGCAATTGAGCAATTTTTTGATTTTGAGAAAAAGGCGAATTTGAGAGTAATGAAATCTGAAGTGCTGAAGGGTTTGAACCTAGAGGGCATTAAACGAGCAGGTCAAGTCCTCATTCTCCATGAAGGCTGTAGAGGATTCTTCCAGAAGCTGGTAAATTGTGGAGATTGGAAGGCGGATGTTCATGTGGTTTCATCTTGTTGGTGTGGTGACCTTATTAGGTCAGCCTTTTCATCAGGTACTACTATTGGATTTTTTGTTTCATCTCTGTAGTACTCAGCTTGTTTAGCATGAACCTCTAGTTTGGATTACCTGCATTCTCAATGACTTACTGTTCTCTTTCTTTTCCATTGAGCAGGTTGTTTAAATGCTGTTAAAATACATTCAAACGAGCTAGCTTATGAAGAATCAGTCGCCACAGGCGAAATCATTTCAAAGGTGGAGTCCCCCATAGAAAAGCTTCGAGTTTTCAAAGACACTCTGGAGGAGAGGCAGACCAACGATTCGAAGCGCTTGGCCATTTACATTGGAGCTGCCACGAGTGACCTGCCATGCCTGCTTGAGGCAGATGTGGGCATCGTGGTTGGGTCAAGTCCGAGCCTGAGGAAGGTGGGAGACTGGTTTGGTGTTTCTTTCGTGCCGTTGCTCCCGGGTGTGGTGAAGAAGCAAAAGGAGGCCACTGAGGCTGGAGGTTTTAATTGGAAGGGACGGTCTGGTGTTCTCTACACAGCTTCCAGCTGGTCTGAAGTATGTGCCTTCATGATCGGATGGCGGACCTAATCGTGGTAATAAACACATGACTCAAAAAGTTGGAATTTGCACAGATTAGTAGGGTATAGGTTTAAAAAAACATGGTGGCTGTTTTTGAGGTCCACAAGGTGGCCAGTCCTTTGTTCTTTTTTCCTCTTCAAGGGCGGCCGTTGATAAACAGACATCAACTGGTGATTGTGCTAGGTTTGTATCCAATTCTCTTTTGGGATTAGAATGTTGTGTTCTTTGTTAGTTGCATTTTGAGAGATTGTTTTCATCCAATTGAAGTGCCTAATAATTTTGCTGGCATGTGTTTTTGTGATGGATTGGTTTGGATGCTCCTTACAACACAAATTGCAATGATTGCCTTATTTTAGGTTCATTTGTGTGGTTTTACTCCTAGAACTGCAACATCCCAAATAAGTAATGAATAATAGATATTTTTATCTATGTCTTTTAATGATTAAGATAGTGTTATAAAGGCTTAAAATGAAAATAAATACAATCTTATGCATGGAATACACTAATATTCTTAAAAGATTGTTTTACTGCCTTTTGATGGCAAACCATTTTTGAATCTATATTTTGACAATTTTATAAACTATGTTTGTTAAAATAAACTTATCCTTTATGATTGAGACATCAAAATTTACCTTGTGTGAATTTTTGGTATTTTTCTGACAATGTTCATTTTTTAATGAATAGTGAAAAATACTGCATTTTACATCAAAACTGCTTTTTAATCTAATTTATTTATATGATTAGATTATGTTTTGAATTGGTTTTGAAGTGAAATTAGAATATATTTTTACCATTTTATCCAATGGTGGTCATTGGAATCAATTTCACTTTGAAATTAGATTTAAACTGTTGTCAATCTTTTGATACTTATTGTTTTGTAAAAACACGCTATTTGCTCTGGCAGCGGGAATTAATTATTAAATTAATTAATGTGACTTATATGATTTGAATTTTGTAAAATAGACTTCATTTTTGAATTCGGAATATCAAATATAGCTTAGGGTGAATTTTTGGTAATTTTCTGAAAAACTTCAATTTTTGATGAATAGTGAAACCACTAAGTGGTAATCAAGCAAACTGATTTTTTAGTTAAATGAAAGTTTACCACTAATGTGTATTGAATTTTGAAAATCCAACATACATGGTTGTCATTAAGAAGTAAAATGTGGTTCAATGAGATTAAAATAATTTTTTGGTGAATAGTAACTTATTAAGTTTTTAATCGCGATTAGTGGTAATTAGTGTAGTTTAAGGTATAAATAATGCTTTAATAATATGAAATGACCTAGACACATGTCCCAACCTTATTGGTTGTGTCATGGCCGACCAAGACAAGCCATGGATCAATTTGGGGACCCCATGGAGACATTTTTGTTGGGAAATGACATAAATAACTTTTTATTTAATGTAAAAGTAAAAATGACACAAACATAATATGTTTTACGAAAACAATTTTTACATGGGGTTATAAAGATCAGATATTTGATTATAAATAGTAATTGGAAAGCTAAAAAGATTTCCTACATCATAGTATTTTTTTATGATTTTTAGACATTAAATAAATTAAATTATTTATGACATAATAATGATGCAGCGATGACATCATTATTTGACGATTTAAATAAAATGGAAAGACAATGTAAAATCTATGAACTACACATGGCCAAAACCAATTGGATGAGTGGATTTCGAACCCTTATCACCTTATCCACGAATTATATCAATGTGAGACCTTTTAAAACCGAAAAACATTTTCAAATAAAGTAATATTTCATTACTTTCCAAAAGTGCCCCTCCTCTCCTCTTATAAAAGGCCCCCACCTCTACCTCATTTCACACACTACTCAAGCCTTTGGCTCGGCCAACCCCTGCCCATTTACTCTCTCCATATCCCTCTCCTCATCCTAGAGGATTCCCTTTGGGCAGAATCCTTTCAAAGGAAGCCTTTAGGCTCAAATCAAAAGGAGTTACACTTTTAAAGGTAATTCATTCTCTCATGTTCATTTGTTTTATTTTGCTTCTCCAACCCCCTAAACTCTTTTTATTTACTTCTTTTGTAACAACACCAGTATCTTCAATATACTAGGATGTTGTTATAAGATTTATTTGAGCTACACTCTCACACAACTGCATCAAATGGTTAAAGAACATACGGTTTCCGTGGATGACGAAATTCTGCCTCCCGAAACGATGATTGTTCAATACTCATTTAACACCTTCAAAGGTGGCCATTATGATGTCACTATTTTTATATATGATATATAATATGTTTATGTTTTCCTTAAGCTTCTGTTTTTTTCATTTTGGGCATACCTTTATGGTTTCCATTATGGGTAAACACGATATCTTCATTTTAGGAAGTGCGGACTACCGCCCCCTCAAAGTGATTTGATTCGTTAAATACCATATGTGAGACATATAAAGGATGGAACTATGATATTATATATGATATTATACTAGAATTATAATATACCTTTATATGATTATGATTCCATTCTATAAAATACGAAATAGAAATGAAAGTAGCGTTCATGCGTACGTACGGCTTACCGTCTCCATGAACGGTGCATTTCATTTTTTACCTCTAAATGATTATGTAATATTATAAATGCATGTATGTACTGGATATATATGACATATATGATATCTACATCATGAATACCATTCTGGATATAATGAACCTTTGACCAAATTAACAACATGTAAGTGTAAGAAGTCTATTTTTGACTTAAGAACCAAATACCGACAAAATGAACATTATTAACTTAACTGATTACATGATGTTCATAACATGGTATAAAAGGAATAATGAACTTGAAAAAGATTCATAAGAAAATAGATATTAACTCAAGTTTATTATTCAGGAGATTAAAGAACGGTCGGGTCAAGTCGGATACGAGGTATGGGACTTCGTCTCAATCTCCTTTCGTTGAGGCATATTTTATTTTATACACAACTTTCTTTTATAGGGTGTATAAACCCCTTTGACCTTTACGTTTATTCAAAAGGAATCTTTTTTATACGAAGCATTTACTAAACGACAAAAGGGAATGTTTTTGTCGTACGTATGCGGCGACAACGACTTCTCCGCCGTCGTGACCGTTATTTGAGTTTCAGCTTCCTCTACAAGCCATACCTTCTTTTTAAAAGAAAAATAAATACCATGTTTTACTTTTCTTTTATTTTAGTATTGAAAATGGTTTTCATAATGTTTTTATATCAATGTGTTGTATTGATATCTCGTGATTGAAATGTGGAAATTTTATGTTTCCTTTATGCATGTTTTATGTGATATGATTATGTTATGGTTCCTGGACATTATTATGAAGACGAGTGGTTCCGTGATAAACTAAGGGCGGGTGAGCCCGTTATAGCTCTCCAATGCATTGGGTAACGCGAAGGAGTGAAATGTTAAGGTTTCTCCAAAGAGATTTTAGGGAATATACTGTGATGAGTATTCCAAACGTAACCAAGAGGGTTACTCCCTACGTAAGAATGTTATGAATGCCTCAAGTTATCTTTATGTCTTATGATTTCTATGATTTATTCATGATTTTATGAGGTATGTTAAAGTGCCTATGTTTTATGGGTAAAGTATGATTTCATTCTTATGTATATATGAACTCATGTTTCCTTTCCATGTTTTTTTTATAACCTATACTGAGTTTTTATGCTCATCCCAAGTTTTTGAAATGTTTTTTCACAGGTCAAGGGAAATGTACATGATAAGATGATAGAGTCAATGATGTGTCAAGAAATAATCCATGTTTTATTTTAAATGTGTTTCCATTGATGGGAATGAAGAATACTATCTTTATGTAACCACTTTGTTTATATGTGGAATGTAATGCAAGTTTTATGATCTAATTCTCTAAAACTCTAAACCCGAAAAGATCCTCAATGTGCAATCTTGTAATAACTCAAGATTAAGTAAGGTTTAAGGCTGGGGCCTTATAGTTGGTATCAAAGGTCGGTTTAGATAACTTTAGGAGTTAGAATTCTATTAAATGATTATCCAAAAATATTTTTTTTTTCGAAATGATATAGCATTTAAAGATTACCATGTTGCTTCATCTAAGACATGTTTGTTCAGAATGGTTTTCCACAGAGGAAACAGGGAAGCAGTGCTAGGAAGGCATACAGAAGGAAATAACCTTCCGAATCAGCATCCAGAAATGGTCGGAATTGGAACTGAACAGTTTGTTGCAGTAATGGCGCAGTTGACTCAAGCGATAAATGGCGGTGGTATCCATGCACGAGATCAGCCAGAACAACCGCAGAGGAACATGTCAGTGGTGGAACATTTCATGAGGCAACATCCACCATCATTCAGAGGATCATCTGACCCTGTGCTAGCTGAAGGGTGGATTAAAGCACTGGAGAAGATTTTTGATGTCATGGGGTGTTCAGACAATCAAAAGGTTAGTCTTGCTATTTACCGTTTGGAGGGTGAAGCAGATCAGTGGTGGTCTATGGTTAAAAATATCAGGGATGCCGATGAGATTGATGCTCTTGACTGGGATGAATTCAAAGGTATGTTTCTTGAGAAGTATTTTCCTAAGACTGTTCGACTTAGGATGGAAAAGCAATTCTTGGAATTGAGGCAAGAGGAAGACTCAGTGGCTGCCTATGAAGAAAGGTTCACTCGATTGGCAAGGTATGCTCCAAATTTTATCCGGGACCTTGATAGTAAAATCAATCGTTTCTACTCAGGATTAAAGCCAAAGTATCGAAGGACATTAGCTTCTCGTGAGTTTAAAAGTTATGAAAAGCTTGTTCGATGTGCTGAGAAGGTGGAAATGGAGTTTGCCGATGACCAAGTTTTCTATAACAACCAGCAGAAGAAGAGACCGAGGTGGCAGGAGAAAGGTAAGAATTCTTCCAAAAAAGTCTGATGGTAAGAGAACTAAGTTTCCAGTTTGTGATAAATGTGGCAAAAGGCATGCTGGGGAATGTCTTCTGAATTCTGGGAAGTGCTACCGATGTGGTAAGATGGGACATAAGGCTTGTGATTGCACTGAAAAGAATCAAGGTGAAGGTAAGAACAAATTTGATTTACAGTTAGTGAAATGTTATAAGTGCAATGAGATGGGTCACTATGCAAACGAGTGTCCGACAAGGAGCTTGAGTGATGGGAAGCAGTTAGACTACAAGCAGAAAGGGGTGGTGAAATCCTTTGCAACTACTTCAGCAGATGTCGGGCCATCAAATGAAGTTGTATCAGGTACTTTGTTTGTTTTTTTTCAGATTATGCCAGTGTGTTGTTTGATTCGGGGTCTACACATTCTTTCATCTCTGAAACCTTTTCTAGTAAAATGGGAATACCATCTCAAGAAATGACTCCTGAACTTTTGGTAAAAACACCTGGGGGAAGTGTCGAGGCAAAAAGAATTTATAAGAATCTTCCTATCCTTATCTGTGGAAAGAACCTACTTGCAAACCTTATTGTTCTACCTCTAGTAGAGTTTGATGTTATCCTGGGTATGGATTGGCTCTCTATTTACCATGCTAAGATTGACTGTAGAGCTAAAGAAGTTTCTTTTCAGAAAGACTTTCAGTTTGTTTACAAGAATGAACCCTTACTTTTGATAACATATCAAGAGGCCGAGAAACTTGTAAAAGATGGAAATGAATGTTACCTTGCACACGTCGTTGAAAATAAAGGAACTATTCAGATTAATGATGTGCCAGTGGTAAATGAGTATCATGATGTTTTTCCTGATGAGTTGCCTGGAATAATACCATATCGGGAAGTTGAGTTTACTGTTGACTTAGTTCCTGATGCTAAGCCAATTTCAAAACCCCCTTATCGAATGACACAAATTGAACTTTTAGAGTTGAAGGAGCAATTGCAAGATTTATTAGAGAAAGGTTTCATTAGACGTAGCACATCACCATGGGGTGCTCCTGTTTTATTTGTTAAAAAGAAAGATGGTTCTATGAGACTTTGCATTGATTATAGAGCCTTGAATAATATCACTGTTAAGAACAAATATCCTTTGCCTCATATCGATGATTTGTTTGATCAGCTCCAGGGAGCTCAGTTTTTTTCAAAGATTGACTTGAGATCGGGGTACCATCAGCTGAAGGTAAAGTAGGCAGATATTCCGAAGACCGCGTTCCGTACGAGATATGGCCATTATGAATTTGTAGTAATGCCTTTTGGGCTAACCAATGCACCTGCTGTATTCATGGACTTAATGAATAGAATTTTCCATGAGTTCTTGGATAAGTTTGTGGTGGTTTTCATTGATGATATTTTGGTGTTTTCTAAAAGTAAATAGGAGCATGAAAAACATTTAAGGGTTATCTTGCAAACCTTAAAAGAAAAGAAACTGTATGGGAAATTCAGCAAGTGTGAGTTTTGGTTGCAACAAATTTCTTTCCTTGGTCACATTGTTTCTAAAGATGGAATAACTGTTGATCCTGCAAAAACAAAAGTTGTGGAAGAATGGCCAAGACCCACAAATGTAACCGAGATTCGTAGCTTCCTTGGTTTGGCGGGCTATTACCGAAGGTTTGTTAGAAATTTTTCACGGTTATCTAGTCCAATGACTAAGCTAACTCGGAAGGGTGTTAAGTTTATCTGGACAAAAGAATGTGATGATTGTTTTCAGGAATTGAAAAGAAGATTGGTGAATGCTCCAGTTTTGACACTACCTTCCAGGAATGGTGAGTTTGTTATATACAGTGATGCTTCATTGAAAGGACTTGGTTGCGTCCTAATGCAGAATGATCAGGTAATTGCTTATGCTTCACGACAGTTGAAAACTCATGAGGTAAATTACCCTACACATGATTTGGAATTAGTTGCTGTTGTTTTTGCTTTAAAAATTTGGAGGCATCATTTGTATGGAGTAAAGTGTGAAATATATACCGATCACAAAAGTTTAAAGTATATATTCACTCAGAAAGAGTTAAACATGAGACAAAGGAGATGACTGGAATTAATCAAGGATTATGATTGTACAATTCATTACCATCCGGGAAAAGCAAATAAAGTGGCTGATGCTTTGAGTCGAAAAAGTAATGCTTCATTAACAATGTTGCGTTTGGAACGTGATCCTTTGGTTAAGGATTTGATGAACTTTGGCATAGAAGTTGTTGGTGCAGGAAGTCCTTCTGTTTTGTTTCAGGTATCAGTGAGATCATCTCTATCAGATAGAATCAAGCAAGCACAGAAGCAAGATAGTGAGTTGCAGAAAAAGGTAGAGCTGGTTCAGAAAGGTAAGTTGCCTGAATTCAACATTGATAATGATTGTGTTTTGAGATTTGGGAAGAGATTGTGTGTGCCTTGTGATTCACAGTTGAAGAGAGAGTTGTTATGTGAAGCTCATAGTTCTCCGTTTTCAATTCATCCGGGCAGTACTAAGATGTATAGAGATCTGCGGGAGCATTACTGGTGGGATGGAATGAAAAGAGATATTGCTGATTTTACTGTGAAGTGTTTGACTTGTCAGTAGGTTAAAGCAGAGCAGCAGTTACCGAAAGGAATGCTTCAGCCTTTACCAGTGCCAGAGTGGAAATGGGAGAATATATCCATGGACTTTTTTGTTGGAGTACCGAAGACATCTCGAGGTAATAATGCAATCTGGGTTATTGTTGATCGCTTGACCAAATCTGCTCATTTCCTTGCTATACGAGATACTTTCTCTCTTGATCAACTTTCCCGTTTGTATCTTAAAGAGATAGTCAGGTTACATGGAGTTCCTCTCTCCATTGTATCGGATCGTGATCCCAGGTTTACTTCTAACTTTTGGAAAGGCCTTCAGAAGTCGTTGGGTACTGAATTAAATTTTAGTACAGATTTTCATCCTCAATCAGATGGGCAGTCAGAACGAACAATTTAGACATTGGAGGATATGCTACGAGCTTGTTCTATGGATTATCAGGGAAGTTGGGACCAACATCTTTCTTTGGTTGAGTTTTCATATAATAACAGTTTTCATTCCAGTATACAGATGGCACCATTTCAGGCATTATATGGGAAGCGGTGTCGAACTCCAGCTTTCTGGGATGAAGTGGGTGAAAGAAAGTTGATGGGACCAGAATTGGTAGAAGAGATGGCAGAAAAAGTTCAGCTGATTCAGAAACACATGAGAACAGCTCAGAGCAGGCAGAAGAGTTATGCGGATAACCGGAGGAAGGATCTATCTTTCGAGGTAGGTGATCATGTTTTTCTCAAGGTTTCTCCTTGGAAAAGTGTGATGAGATTTGGTAAGAAAGGAAAGTTGAGTCCAAGGTTCATTGGACCATATGAAATTCTGGAGAGAGTTGGATCAGTTGCATACCGAGTGGCTTTACCTCCAAGTTTATCTCAGGTACACAATGTTTTTCACATTTTGATGTTGAGAAAGTATATGCCAGATCCATCTCATGTTTTGAGTCCAGAGGTAGTTCAGCAGGAAGAGAACCTATCTTATGAGGAACAACCGGTCCAGATTCTTGACCACAAGGAGCAAGTGTTACGGAATAAGGTGATTCATCAGGTAAAGGTTTTGTGGAAAAACCACATGATTGAAGAGGCAACATGAGAATCTGAAAATGCAATGAGGGATAAGTACCCCCATTTATTCGATAAGTAAATAAATTGCGGGGACGCAATTTTCTAAAGGGGGGAAGGATGTAACATCCCAAGTAAGTAATGAATAATAGATATTTTTATCTATGTCTTTTAATGATTAAGATAGTGTTATAGAGGCTTAAAATGAAAATAAATACAATCTTATGCATGGAATACACTAATATTCTTAAAAGATTGTTTTACTGCCTTTTGATGGCAAACCATTTTTGAATCTATATTTTGACAATTTTATAAACTATATTTGTCAAAATAAACTTATCCTTTATGATTGGGACATCAAAATTTACCTTGTGTGAATTTTTGGTATTTTTCTGACAATGTTCATTTTTTAATGAATAGTGAAAAATACTGCATTTTACATCAAAACTGCTTTTTAATCTAATTTATTTATATGATTAGATTATGTTTTGAATTGGTTTTGAAGTGAAATTAGAATATATTTTTACCATTTTATCCAATGGTGGTCATTAGAATCAATTTCACTTTGAAATTAGACTTAAACTGGTGTCAATCTTTTGATACTTATTGTTTTGTAAAAACACGCTATTTGCTCTGGCAGCGGGAATTAATTATTAAATTAATTAATGTGACTTATATGATTTGAATTTTGTAAAATAGACTTCATTTTTGAATTCGGAATATCAAATATAGATTAGGATGAATTTTTGGTAATTTTCTGAAAAACTTCAATTTTTGATGAATAGTGAAACCACTAAGTGGTAATCAAGCAAACTGATTTTTCAGTTAAATGAAAGTTTACCACTAATGTGTATTGAATTTTGAAAATACAACATACATGGTTGTCATTAAGAAGTAAAATGTGATTCAATGAGATTAAAATAATTTTTTGGTGAATGGTAACTTATTAAGTTTTTAATCGCGATTAGTGGTAATTAGTATAGTTTAAGGTATAAATAATGCTTTAATAATATGAAATGACCTAGAAACATGTCCCAACCTTATTGGTTGTGTCATGGCCGACCAAGACAAGCCATGGGTCAACTTGGGGACCCCATGGAGACATTTTTGTTGGGAAATGACATAAATAACTTTTTATTTAATGTAAAAGTAAAAATGACACAAACATAATATGTTTTACGAAAACAATTTTTACATGGGGTTATAAAGATCAGATATTTGATTATAAATAGTCATTGGAAAGCTAAAAAGATTTCCTACATCATAGTATTTATTTTATGATTTTTAGACATTAAATAAATTAAATTATTTATGACATAATAATGATGCAGCGATGACATCATTATTTGACGATTTAAATAAAATGGAAAGAAAATGTAAAATCTATGAACTACACATGGCCAAAACCAATTGGATGAGTGGATTTAGAACCCGTATCACCTTATCCACGAATTATATCAATGTGGGACCTTTTAAAACCGAAAAACATTTTCAAATAAAGTAATATTTCATTACTTTCCAAAAGTGCCCCTCCTCTCCTCTTATAAAAGGCTCCCACCTCTACCTCATTTCACACACTACTCAAGCCTTTGAATCGGCCAAACCCTGCCCATTTACTCTCTCCATATCCCTCTACTCATCCTAGAGGATTCCCTTTGGGTAGAATCCTTTCAAAGGAAGCCTTTAGGCTCAAATCAAAAGTAGTTACACTTTTAAAGGTAATTCATTCTCTCATGTTCATTTGTTTTATTTTGCTTCTCCAACCCCTAAACTCTTTTTATTTACTTCTTTTGTAACAACACCAGTATCTTCAATATACTAGGATGTTGTTATAAGATTTATTTGAGCTACACTCTCACAAAACTGCATCAAATGGTTAAAGAACATACGGTTTCCGTGGATGGCGAAATTCTGCCTCCCGAAACTATGATTGTTCAATACTCATTTAACACCTTCAAAGGTGGCCATTATGATGTAACTATTTTTATATATGATATATAATATGTTTATGTTTTCCTTAAGCTTCTGTTTTTTTCATTTTGGGCATACCTTTATGGTTTCCATTATGGGTAAACACGATATCTTCATTTTAGGAAGTGCGGACTACCGCCCCCTCAAAGTGATTTGATTCGTTAAATACCATATGTGGGACATATAAAGGATGGAACTATGATATTATATATGATATTATACTGGAATTATAATATACCTTTACATCATTATGATTCCATTCTATAAAATACGAAATAGAAATGAAAGTAGCGTTCATGCGTACGTACGTCTTACCGTCTCCATGAACGGTGCATTTCATTTCTTACCTCTAAATGATTATGTAATATTATAAATGCATGTATGTACTGGATATATATGACATATATGATATCTACATCATGAATACCATTCTGGATATAATGAACCTTTGACCAAATTAACAACATGTAAGTGTAAGAAGTCTATTTTTGACTTAAGAACCAAATACCGACAAAATGAACATTATTAACTTAACTGATTACATGATGTTCATAACATGGTATAAAAGGAATAATGAACTTGAAAAAGATTCATAAGCAAGTAGATATTAACTCAAGTTTATTATTCAGGAGATTAAAGAACGGTCGGGTCAAGTCGGATACGAGGTATGGGACTTCGTCTCAATCTCCTTTCGTTGAGGCATATTTTATTTTATACACAACTTTATTTTATAGGGTGTATAAACCCCTTTGACTTTTAAGTTTATTCAAAAGGAATATTTTTTATACGAAGCGTTTACTAAACGACAAAAGGGAATGTTTTTGTCGTACGTATGCGGCGACAACGACTTCTCCGCCGTCGTGACCGTTATTTGAGTTTCAGCTTCCTCTACAAGCCATACCTTCTTTTTAAAAGAAAAATAAATACCATGTTTTTCTTTTCTTTTATTTTGGTATTGAAAATGGTTTTCATAATGTTTTTATATCAATGTGTTGTATTGATATCTCGTGATTGAAATGTGGAAATTTTATGTTTCCTTTATGCATGTTTTATGTGATATGATTATGTTATGGTTCCTGGGCATTATTATGAAGACGGGTGGTTCCGTGATAAACTAAGGGCGGGTGAGCCCGTTATAGCTCTCCAATGCATTGGGTAACGCGAAGGAGTGAAACGTTAAGGTTTCTCCAAAGAGATTTTAGGGAATATACTGTGATGGGTATTCCAAATGTAACCAAGAGGGTTACTCCCTATGTAAGAATGTTATGAATGCCTCAAGTTACCTTTATGTCTTATGATTTCTATGATTTATTCATGATTTTATGAGGTATGTTAAAGTGCCTATGTTTTATGGGTAAAGTATGATTTCATTCTTATGTATATATGAACTCATGTTTCCTTTCCATGTTTTTTTTATAACCCATACTGAGTTTTTATGCTCAACCCAAGTTTTTGAAATGTTTTTTCACAGGTCAAGGGAAAGGTACATGATAAGATGATAGAGTCAATGATGTGTCAAGAAATAATCCATGTTTTATTTTAAATGTGTTTCCATTGATGGGAATGAAGAATACTATCTTTATGTAACCACTTTGTTTATATGTGGAATGTAATGCAAGTTTTATGATCTAATTCTCTAAAACTCTAAACCCGAAAAGATCCTCAATGTGTAATCTTTTAATAACTCAAGATTACGTAAGGTTTAAGGCTGGGGCCTTATAAGAACGATGGACGCTTGAAGTAGGAAAGAAAAGTGGGTGTTGTTGAGGTTAAAATGATGTAAAAAAAAATTTGGTACCCGAAGTTGCTTTGAGGCCACCATATTAGTCATGAATACCTTTAAGATCTAAATAAAAGCGAGTTTGTTGATTTTCTTTGACTTTATTATGGCATGTATCACTAATATTGTGTCCGAGTTTGTGTTGTATTTGTTGTCAATAAAACAATTGGAGAGTTTGTTAATCTATAACATTTGGAGTGGTTAAATTGAGTGGAAATGTTTGCCCCCCAAGCGGTTGGGGGGTTGGGCGGGGTCGAGTGCTCAGTCTGTTTCTTGTTGTAGCATGTGTATATATATAAACTCACTTTTTAAATTGGGTTGAAATGTTTTGCTTCAGTAAATTTGATCAATTTAAGGTTATATGTATGGCATTGATATGTATTAGCAGGATAAAGTGCACATGAAAAATTAATAAATGTTATGGATGTATACAAAACCTTGGAACCATAGGTAATCGTTACATCCATGAACTATAACACAACACACATTCTATGATCTCAACCAAAAATGTATTTAAGAAATTGAAATAATGCATTTAAAAATATCATGTTGAATCTGAAAAACTATGTTTGACATTTTGAAACATGAGATATATTTTTGTTTCTTTTCATTTAATTAAGCATTTATAAGGTACCATTTGGTTTTGATTTGTTTTGAACATCACATAACTATCTTTTTTTAATAACATACCAATGAATGTCATGAGAATCGATAACATTCATAATTTTAGGCTAAATTCATTTTTATGCTTTAAAATGTATTTTTTTCTTCTAAAACTTATTTTTTTCGCGTTAAGCGTACTAATATCAATATTAAATTTTACCATATCTAGAAATTGAATCGTGTAAATTGGTTTTCATATTTAGAATTAACATTTTCAAATTAAGTAATAAGGTTCATTTCATTTTTGGTCATAAAAATAAGTTATCATGGTAAAAGTTGGTCACCACGGTAATGATTTAAATGATTAACAAAAGATTAAACTAAGTAATAAAGCCACAAATATCACAAAACGATATCTCTAATTGATTGGATGAGTGCATTCTCAACCCCATCATATCTTCAAAGTTTGGCTAATTTAGATCCACTTGCCTTGAGAATGACTCATTTTATTTTAATAAAAAACGTATTTACAAAAGTCACTCCTCTCACTTATAAAAGGCGCCCTCCTCCACCCTTTCAAAACTACAAAAAAAATTCAAATTCCTCTCATTATTTTACCATATTTATTTCCCTAACAAGTCTCCCCCACATTTTCGAGCTTCTGATCCCAAGAAGAAGCCCTAAACCTCTCATTTCAAGAGGTCCTTCAAAAGGAGATTCAAGCTCTCAACGTAAGCGATATCTTCTTCTTGATTATTATCCTATATCTTCTTCATCTACCTCTTCTTGAATTTGATTTATCATTTTAAAAACATGCTTTTGAAACCATTAAGCTTCTGTAAAAATGATATTATCATTATGAAATAGCATGTTCTTACTCATTTGGTTGTTATAACATGCTCTTATTTTGGTTAGTCTTACCACCTACATGAACGATGTTATAATGTTTATGTCATGAATGATTAAAGAATGTTAGATACTGGTAATATTATGTAAAATTAATGAATTTAAGATATTTAAATGATTCCAAAATGATTATATAAATATATTTATTCACTAATAAAATCAATGGAATCAAAATTTCTAAAATATGACATTTTTAAGCATTCTATGCAAACCGTCAACATAAGTTTACATGAAATGGATATGAGGCTCCAAAACTATATAAAACACATGATTTACCTTATCATTAACATTCAGGAGATGATGAACCCATGAACAAGACTCAAGGACCAAAACCATCAAACCAAAGCATGCAAGAGAAACAAAACAGTTAACACCCAGATAACAATTTTTAATAATTAACAATTAATATATGGGTAATATAGAATTATAAATGGATGGTATGGAGAAAAATAACTATTAATAAAGTATTTAGTTAAATGAATAATAAATCTAAATCTACTATCTATACTAAAACAGGCTTCCTCCAAGCCTACGTGTCTCCTTCCCCTTCAGCCACGTCCCCTTCCTACCACAATCCCCCCGATTACCCATCCACCCTCCCGCGACGCTGTCGGGATCCACCTTGCGGTCTCTCCCTTCAAGCCTCCGAATTAGGGTTCCTTCGTCGGACATCCTTCCACCCTCCGGCTACCGAGAACCTTCGACCGCGCTTCATCAGCAGCTCTGACAACGCCATCCGAGCTTCCCGCGCGCATGCTTTGCCCTATTCCCGCGATGCTGTTCGGTAGGCCGGTATGCTGTCTACTCTTACATCCATATAAGGGGTTCGTTGTACCGAGTTTCTTCCACGAAGGTCGACGAAGCTTTCCTCATCGTCTTTGGTAGGCAGTCAGTCTTACATCGTCCTGGTACGGTTTCTCTTGAGGCGACCTACAATCGTTGAAATTTACGTACAAATTCTTCCATTATTACCATATGATATTTGACTGTTATCTTCCACTGTGTTTCTCCGTGTCTAATTACAAACATTTGTGCAACTGTAATCCATGTGTGGGTACCTTTCACTGCATTAGGTGAGATTCGAATTGCAGATTTGAATCTATATTTTCTGTATAATTTTTATCTGTTTCTTTTGCTGTAATTGTGGTTCATTGCAATCACAGTACACTATTTAACTATGGGTTTCATTTACTGCATTTGGTATAACTGTCGTTTAGAATAATCACAGTACACTACTTAACTATGGGTTCTATTTACTGCATTATGTGACATTCAATTGAGATATTTAACTGTATATTTTCTGTGTAATGTATATATGTTTGTTTGATGTTCGTATAACTATGGTTCATTGCAATCACAGTTCAGTGCTTATTCAGGTTTACAGAATACTTAGTCTCCATTCCACCCATCTTCACTGCATAAATATTCCTCAATATCCATCCAAGGTAATCATTCAAAATGTTTTGCATATGTGTTCCTGTACTGCAATATTTTTAATTGAATATGCTATTTTCAAATGTATATTTCTGTATAATATATATATGCTTCTTTCGTGTTGGTGTAAGTGTCGTTCAGTAAAATCACAGTACGCTGCCTATTTTTGTTAACAAGAAATATCATACAGAATTAAAACATGAATTCTCTGTCAATTGACTTATCAGTATATTTTAAATTGAATCTATGTACCCATAAACATCTTTTGGTTACATTCAAAAACTTGACAATTCAACATAAAGACAACAAAACAAAGATGCAGACACCGACAGCATCGAGAGATGCAAGGCTGCAAAGGAGACTTCGTATGAGAGAAAGACAAATGGGTACAACAGTATTGTATTTCCTTGAAAACATTACATAAACTTACTTACTGAATTACAGGTTCCTAACTTGACAGTAAAATCACCCATGGACTACCATCAACTTCGTTCTACTTCTTCATTAGATTCAAGACAACTAAATTATGACTTGATCATAGGAGCATGCATACCACTTTCACCTATACTCACCAATGGTTAGTATAATTTTATTTGACCAACATTTTCATATACAACCAATATATTAATTGTAAATAATGTACTCTACTTTACTCATTCTGCATTTGAATTGACAGTGGCTCTAGATTCGGGATCTTCTTCGCCAAATAGTGTTATAACAACCGTTAGAAAAATTTGTAGTAACATTGTTAACTGTACTTCAAGTAAGTATCCAATCGTTTGAATCTTAAATTCCATCTAATCATTACAACTTAGTTCATGTACTGTCTATTCACCAAAGGAGGAACATGCATATCATTTTCACCTTCATCTTTCAAGGGTGAGTTATATTACACTGTCAAAGAAAAGTGAGTATATATATTTATTTTACTATGTCATAACATTGTATGGTTTTTCAACTACTAAATTTCATTTACAGATCATCAAGGCTGTGGATCTTCATTAACAAGATCTGCGCCCAGTAGCAAGAGAAAGCATATATTTCCATATAATGACGAAAATTATGACCCCTCTGGTAACAACTCCGTCAGTGTATTTTTGTGAATACAATCACGTTTTCTGCCATATTTATTGAACAATTTAACAAACTATGCATTAATTTTGCTAGGTGTAATGACTGATGGAAATATTCCCACTTACCCTTCGCGTAACTTATTATCAGAGTAAGCACAAATCATGTGTTCAAATGCTTTCTAATTATCACATACTAAAATTTGTTGCATACTTTGTTTAAAACAGATTCTGTTTTACTACTTCAACTACTGGTAATGAAGATTATTTTCACGACACAGGTGTGATGTATATTATAATCATGCTTTACTATTCGTCTGTATCTATAGATATATATGTCTATTCTTTCGGTATTTCAAAGTTATTTGAATGCATAATTTACACTTGAAAAGGTTGTGTCATCTAAACTGAGTCATATCATTTCAGAAAGAGATGTATAAACTGGTGAAATCAATGCCGGAATTACTCATCAAAGATACTATTCAGGTTTGACCAACTACATAATCATCTGTTGCTATATAGATATTTCGTAGGCATTTTCTTACTAATTAAATCAAAATACTACTGCAGAAAGAATGCAACTACTACACCTTGCGGAAAATGCATGTCTTCTTCTTTTGTATCTATATATATATATATCCATTCTTTCGGTATTTCAAATTAATTTAAATTAATATTTTACACTTGAAAAGGATGTTTCATCTAAATTTAGTCATGTCAGTTCAGAAAGAGATGTAAAAACTGCTGAAATCAATGCTGGAATTAGTCATAGAAGATACTGTTCAGGTTTGACCTACTACATGATCATCTGTTACAGTACAGAAATTTCATATGCATTTTCTTACTAACTAAATGAAAATACTGCTGCAGAAATAATGCAACTACTTCACCTTATGGAAAATAAAGGTCACTGTATTATTATTACCTTTTACAATAATATTAATTAAGTCATCACATTTTTATGTAATTTATGCTGCCAAGTTTTTTAACACCATTCATTTAACCCTTATTCACCTACAGAATATCTGAATAGTGGAGACCCCTCTAATGTCTGCCAATACTGTGGATCTATCTTTTGGTTTGATGAGAGAAATATAAAATGCATCACCAAAGAAAACCCACGATTTGGTGTATGTTGCGCGCTTGGTAAAGCCTCTTTGCAATTACTACCGTCCTGTCCTCCGTACCTGCGAACGTTAGTCTTTAATCAAAACTCTGTGGAGGCAAGAGCATTCCAAGAATGTATGCATATTTATAATTATATGTTTGAATTCACGTCAATGGGAGGTAAGGTTGATAGATCATTCAATAACAGAAGTGCTCCAATCATATTCAGATTGAATAGACAAAACTACCATCGCATAGGTAGTTTGTGTCCTCCAGAGGGATAACCACCTAGGTTTTCCCAACTATATGTTTATGATACCGCGAACGAGTCTTAGAACAGGATTCTGAATGTCAGGTAATATTTGACATGTAGGTTAACACATTTATGTGCCTGTCATATTTTCACTTCATTATAAATTTAATTCACGTTGCAGTTATGCCGGGTCAAATTCAAACACGGTGGTCAATCATAATATTATTGTCAACTTACAAAAAATGCTTCATGAAATTAATGTTTTAGCTCGTCATTTCAAAAGTGCAAAGGATGTTCTTGATCGTCAAGAACACACAAACTTAAATTTGCACCTTCTTAAGAGAAGACAAACCGATGCATCGACATACAACTTGCCTACTACTTCTGAGATTGTGATGCTTATTGTCGGTGACATTGAAGATCTCAACTATGAAAGAGATATTATCATTCAAAGCAGAAGTGGTGATTTGCAGCGGATTGATGAGCATCATCCCTTGTACCTTCCATTTCAATATCCGCTAATTTTCACAAACGGTCAAGATGGATATGTTGACAACATTTTGCATCGATCTACGTCTATGAGTACATGTAGAAAGTTTCAGAAAGTAACAATGCATGAATACTTCTCCTTTCACTTGAAATGCCGGTCGAGTGATACATCGATATTACAACATTCAAGAAGACTGTTGCAACAATTTATTGTTGATTCTTATACAATGATAGAGTCTCAGAGACTATCCTTCATACGCTTCAATCAAAAACACTTGAGGGTTGAGTTGTACAATGGGCTGCAAGATGCTTTTCTTCGAGGTGACCATAATGGGTATGCATGCGGAAAGTGAATCATTTTACCATCTACATTCACTGGTGGTCCCAGATATATGATTCAAAACTACCAAGATGCAATGTCAATATGCAATTGGGCAGGATATCCAAATTTGTTTTTAACGTTTACATGCAATCCACTATGGCCTGAAATCACCAAATTTGTATCACGTCACAATCTTCGTCCTTCAGACTGTCTGGACATTGTATCCATAATTTTCAATATTAAGGTTTACCAGTTAATGAAATATTTACGAGAGAGAAGTTTTTTGCAATGTCACGAGCAGGTACCTTTTTTAATATGAATTATTTTATGAGACATACTTTTTCTTATTTAATGAATCTGTTGTTGAACTTTGTCATTTATATTATCACTTTCTGTGCTGTTGTTCGTACAGTGGAATTTCAGAAACGTGGACTGCCTCATATACACATTATACTATTTTTATGTAGAGAGAGAAAAATAGGTACTCCTGCCTGCATTGACAAATTTGTTTCTACTGAAGTTCCAGAAAAAGGTGAGTTTCCAAAACTTCATGAGGCTGTTAAGAAGTTTATGATGCATGGACCTTGTGGTAATGCAAATCGTAAATCAACTTGTATGAAAAATGGAAAATGTACAAATTTTTTTCCAAAAAATTTTGTTGAAAGTACAACAATTGATGATGATGGGTATGTTCTGTACCGACGAAGAAATGATGGAAACACAATTGTGAAAAATGGTGTCCCATTGGATAATCGGTTTGTTGTACCATATAATCCTTTCTTGCTAATGAAGTATCAAGATCATCTGAATATTGAAGTTTTCAATCAATCTACTTCCATCAAATATCTGTTCAAGTATATTAACAAAGGTAATGATCGTGTAATAGCAGCTCTGTATGAAACCAACACTACATCATTGTCAGGAAATCATGTCGATGAGATTAAAATGTATTATGATTGCCGATACATCTCTCCTTGCAAGGCCTCTTGGAGGATATTTTCCTATGATATCCACTATAGATATCCTCCAGTTAAAAGATTACATTTTCATTTACCAGGCCAAAATAGTGTTACGTACACTGACAATGATCATATTGAGGATGTGTTGAGTAAGGATAATATTTCTGAATCAATGCTTACGACATGGTTTCAAGCTAATGTTGCTTACCTGGAAGGAAGATGTCTCACATTCGGAGAATTTCCAACTATATTTTTATTCCACCAATGTGAAAAAATATGGTGTCCAAGAAAGCAGGGGTTCGGTATTGGTAGACTTTACTTAGTGCCACCAACAACTGGAGAGCTATATTACCTCCGGTTAATTCTCACAAAGATCAGAGGGGCAAATTCTTTTGACAGTATTAAAACTATGAACAACATTATTCATGGTACTTTTTGTGAAGCATGCTCTGCATTGGGACTTCTTACTGATGATAGAGAATTTATTGAAGCAATAAAGGAGGTGTCGAATTGGGCTACGGGAAGGTCTATGTGCAGAATTTTTGCCAACATTTTGTTCTCAAACAATATGTCTCGCCCAGACATTGTGTGTCATGAAACATGGGAGCTCCTCAGTGAAGAAATTCTCTATGCACAACAAAATATGCTACAAATTCCAGGTATATGTTGTCAGATTACTCAATCTATATAATGTGAAATGTGTAGTTGTTAATTCAGTAACTTTTTCTTCTTTATTAAGACATTGTACTAATTAAATAACAATATTTCATGATTCCATTTAGATTTGACATTCACGGATCATCAAAAATAGATGCATGCTTTGTTTGAAATAGAAAACCTACTGCAGAGGAATGGTAGATCTCTTCAATCTTTTCCACCAATGCCTGTTCCAGATTCTGAAATTATATCTCAACGAAATCAATTGGTAACTGATGAAATAAATCATAATAGAGAGAGTCTTAGGAATGAGTATCTGACTTTGCAAAGTAAGCTTACTGATGAACATAATGACGTGATGAGTACCATTATGTCTTCATTAACTACATCCGCTGGAGGTTTCTTTTTCTTGCATGGTCATGGAGGCATAGGTAAAACTTATATTTTGAAAGTATTAACATCTTTACTACGGTCAGAAGGTAAAATTGTTCTGGTAGTTGCATCTTGTGGCATTGCATCATTACTGCTACCGGGTGGGAGAACAACATATTCCAAATTTCGAATTCCGATTTGTATTTCGGAAAACTCTGTTTACAATATTCAATAAGGCAGTGATGTCACAGATCTTCTACAGTTAACAAATCTTATTATTTGGGATGAGGAACCAATGATTCATAAGCATTGTTTTGAAGCTGTCGACCGTACTTTAGAAGATATAATGTCGATAAAAATTGAAAATGCCTCAAATTTTCCATTCGGTGGAATAACTGTTGTGTTGGGTGGGGATTTCAGGCAAATACTGCCTGTCGTACCAGGTGGTAATAGAAATGAAATAGTTTCTTCAAGTATAGCTTCTTCATACTTTTGGAAACATTGTCACATTCTAACACTGACAAGTAACATGAGATTGCTTTCCAATTCTTCTATGATTTCATATGAGGTTCTTGAATTTTCCAAATGGACTTTAGATATTGGTGAAGTTCGCATTTTAGAACCGAATGATGGTGAATCTACAATTCTAATTCCATCCACATATCTTCTTGCTTCGACTGAAGATCCTATTTCTAAAATTGTTGAACATACTTATCCCAACTTCATCTGTAATCATGCTGATGTTAATTATCTTAAAGACCATTACATTTTAGTTCCAACCCAAGATATTATTGAAGAAGTAAATGCATACATGATGTCCCTCACGTCTTTTGAATGCAAATAATATTTCCGCTCAAATTCAGTTTTTGATGCAAGTTTTGATACAGATAGTCCAGAAAACATTTACACATCTGATATGTTAAATGGGATTAATGTTTCAGGGGTGGTTGCCCATAAAATTACACTCAAAATTGGGGTTCCTTTCATGCTGCTTCGAAATGTAGATCAGTTTGTGGGATTATGTAATGGGACTCACTTGATTGTTACCCACTTGGGAGATCATGTCATCGGAGAAAGAATTCTATGTGGCTGTAATTCAGGATATCTTTCTTTCATTACAATATTAAATATGACACACTTCGACAGTCGGTGGCATTTCAAACTGCAAAGAAGATAATATCCTCTGACTATTTATTATGCTATAACTATTAACAAAAGTCAAGGACAATCACTATCTTCTATTGGGTTGTATCTTTGAAAACCTGTATTTTTTCATGGTTAATTATATGTTGATCTATATAGAATCACATCACCATTAGGTTTGAAAATAGTAGTTGGTGATAATAATCTCACAACTCGTGAATCAACGCAAAATATTGTCCACAAAGAAATATTCCACAGATTGTGTTAGGTATATGTTAAATTTTATGTTAAATTGTCAATGTTCGGTTCTGCTCAATTTATTTATGCCTAATTTTATGAATGTCAATGTTTCTGATTATGATCTCTTTGTAAAAAAAATAAAACAACACATTGATACCAAAATGTCGCGATCAATTACCCCTTCGAATGATATCACACCTGATACCGATGAGACATTGAAGATACAAGTGCGTATTTTGAATTTGTGGTGCAACACATCATCCAAGTACTCCAATGATGTTGTTCGATTGATATGATTCTTGGAGATATACAGGTGAAATCATAATAATAATAGAGTTCATATTATCTTTCTTCTATTTCATTTCTCTTCTCAATTTAAGTATACCATATATTTGTCAAGTTGATTTATATGTCTTTCAATTTTTGACATTGTTATAAATTTATTTCTATAGAAAGCGAAGATACACTTTACTATTACTGGGCGTCATATTCTATCTAAGTTCAAAAATATATTGCAGGAAGGGATGTGCTATTTCATACAGAACTTGCAGATAGCTGCAAATCAAGGTTCCTACTTAGGAAATAGACATGCATGTCGAGTACTATTCACATCAACAACACATGTCCGACCATGTGATGCACCGCTACCAAATTTCTGTTTTGATTTTACTTCCTTTGAAGACATAATTCAAAGAAAGGTTCCAGAACAACATTTAATAGGTACAAGTTTATTGACATTTCTGAAACATTTTATTACTATTAGTACAATATGTTTGTTGATCAATACATCATTTTACGGATTACTGTCAACTTTTATTAGCTTACAGTACATAATCTTTTCTTCTTTCTTATATGTTTTAGAAATTATTGGATATTTACGTTGCTCACATCCTCTTGAAGCATTGGGTAATAGAAATTTCAAAATGCAAATTGTCTTAGAGGATGAAAGGTTAGTCATTACGTCGTTTTAGTATGTTTGACCCGCTGTTCATATTTAACATTATTCGGTAAATATTTTTCTGTAGTGGGTTACAACTTAAATGCAGTTTATGGGGTGACTATGCTAACCAGATGTCTTCTTACTTGGAAGAAATCACCGGTTCATCAACTGTTTTAATATTGCAACTCGTTAGAGTTAAGAAATTAAATAGTATGCTCTCTAATAACACAATGCCTTATTTCCATTTCATTTATTCAATGCTTTTAAAAGTTTTAAACCAGTAATCTAACTGAAATCGCTTTAAAACTACTTTTAGACTCTATTATTCTGACAACTGCCATTAATGCGACAAAAATCCTTTTCAATCTTAATATTGAAGATGTTGAATCATTCCGAAAAAGGTGCACTATACAGTTTATTTTATTGTCATTTTTGTATATGTTGTCCAATGTTTACTATATGATAGATGTAGATATTATGTTTGACATTTGAGTTGCAATTTTCAATTTTCAGATGTACGTTTATAATGTCAGCGGAGATTCGAAGTCTAGCACCAACAAAACCATCTTCATTCTCTACACCATTGCCATATTGGGAAAATAAAAAAACTACTTCTAAAGTGAATAATTGTGATCATGTATGTAGTATACGACAAATTTATAATTTAAATTATGCACTTTAATATTCTGGATGTACCCGTATAGTACTGTACAATTTCATTATCTACATTATTCTCAATGTTGGACAGCCTACAAAGTGCTTGATTTCTGTCACCATAAAAAAAATTCAAACAACTCACAATTGGTTCTACGATTCATGCAATTCTTGCATGAAAAAAGTGCATAATGTTGATGGAAAAATTTGGTGCAGCAATTGCAAGAAATCTGTAACTTGCACTGTTCCCAGGTTCTTATTTGTTCTTCTTCTTAACAGTTTATTAGTTACTTTATATATCATTAGTAATTAATTTCACTTATCCTAAACCCCTTTGTAATTATATTTATAAATCAACAGATTTTGAGTGCAGCTGCTTGTGACTGATTCCACAGACTCCTTATTAGTTGTCCTATTTGATAAACAAGTAATGAAATTTGTGAGCAAAACTGCTTCAGATCTGCGAGATTATTTGATTCAGGTACTACTAGATAATAAAGTAGCATTATGACAAAATATGATCTCTTCATTTAAACTAACATTTAGTTTTTTTATTAAATAAGGCTGATAATGACCACGATTATCCTACTGAATTGACTGTTTTCAAATAAAAAAGGGTTCTCTTGTCAATTGAAGTGTCAAACTATAATATTCAAAATCATCACTGTTCGGTAGAAAAAAACTCATACAATGTAATATTCATTACCGACAACGAAAACTACATCACCAACTTCAATGATAGATTCACAGAATTTAAGGTAGATTCTATTACATATCCTTATTTTCATTAATATGGATAGATTGAAAATAGTTATTTGTCTTATTATTTATATAAAGCATCGTCAGAACAGTGTCTGTACAAATGTATGTAGTGTGCATGAACATATTCAGATACAATATAATCCATTATCATCATTTTTTACTTCCCTGCGTGTAAAGAACATTCCACTGGATTAATTCTTTCTTCTTCTATCATAGGAACATCAAAATGTTGAATCATTTCGACTCAGTGCAAAGTCTGACTCTATATTTGAAACATCGTCTGTGGTATCATCAAGTATTCAGGTATATATATATTTTCTCCCTTTGAATTTTCTTTACAAGCCTTTATTTTCATTCTACATTGTAATTTCTCCTAGATCTGATGCTCCTTCAACTATGTTCTATATGCAGAAAAACCTACTGAAAAAATTTCTGAATGAAGATGTTATTGAGCAATCTCATCATATCTCACCTGAAAGTGTCAGTAGAACAAGTTAGGCAAAAAATATGGGAATCCGAATGAAGGATAAATTGAAGGACAAAACATAAAAGAATGACTGATATGTTCTGCATATATGAAAGGTAATACGATATCAGGTGATTGTATCTTCTAATTTATTTTCTGTCATCTTACTTATTTTATTCTTTCTATATTACATATCAACCGTTATTTGATGTATTTCAGTGCTGGTGGGAGAAGGGGTAGGGTGGGGAGGTTGGGCCTGGTGGGGGCTTGTGGGAAAGGGGCTGGGCAGGTAGGAGGGACCTGGTGGGGTTGCTGCTGGGAAGGAGGGAGGATGAGTTGGAAGGGGGATGTGCTGGGATGGGGTGGCAGCAGAGGCTGCTAAGGGGGGAGGGGAGGTAAGGGGTCGGGCAGGGGGGAGGGGAGGGGATGGGAGGGGAGGGGCTGGTAATGGGTGGGGTGGGGGGTGGTAATGGGCATGATTAAGGAAAAGTTGGAAGGGGGGACAGACCTGGTGGGGGGTGGTGCTGGGCATGGGGGGACAGACCTGGTGGGGGGTGGTGCTGGGCAGGGGGGAGGCCCTCTGTAGTGTTTTTTTATCATTGATAGTGAAAGATGTTCAGTTAGCCATTAGTTTTAGGATTACGTAATTTTAACTTTTCTGTGCAGGTTCAACAACAACTTCGGGTGGGGGTGTATTGCAAGGAGCTCCATGCAGGTATTCAAAGTACATGATTATGTAATGTTACACATTACATTTTCATTGGATCATTGGATGGTTTATATGGATTAAATTACACAACACATGAATGGGTAGTCTGTGCTTCACTGCTTAATTCTATAGTTGTTTTAAATTACTGTATATATTTATGATTCCTAATAAATGCTTTCGATTATGTTTTACATATAAATACAAATGAGCTAGATAGTTTGAATCAGTTACCTTCAGATGAGTATCTATACTTGATGAAGTGATAATCCACAGTGGCAAGGAATTGAAGGTCCATGATGGAAGAGCTGGTGAGGGGGGGGGGACGGGAGGGGGAGATCTGGGCAGGGGGGAGGGGGATGTTGTAGGAAGGGACTGGGTAGGGGGGAGGAGGAGGTGGGAGGGTAAACTGCTGGGAAGGGATGGGAAGACATGCTTCTTAGAGGGGAGGGGAGACAAGGAGCTGGGTAGGGGGAGTGGGAGGTGGGAGGACAAGGGGGGAGGAAAGGGTGGAAGGAGATTATGGTTAGTGGGGAGGGGAGGGGAGGATCTGGGCTGGTTGTAGAGGAGATCAGGGGAGGGGAGGGGAAGATGAGGGAAGGGGGGAAGGGCCTGGTGGGGGAAGAGGTTGGCCAGGGGGGTTATGGGGGAAGGGGATGGAAATGGGGGGATTGTTGGGGGAAAGGGCTGGAAAGGGCGGGGATTACTGGGGGAATGGGCTGGAAAGGGGGGGAGTGCTGGGGGAAGGGGATGGATAGGGGGGGGGGACTGGTGGGGGAAGGTGTTGGGCAGGGGGAAGCTGGGTGGGGGGGGGGAGTTACCAGGACATGCTGGGAATTTTGGGGGAAGGGAGGGGAGGATCTGGGCTGGTTGCAGAGGAGATGATGGGAGGGTAGGGGAAGATGAGGGCAGGGGGAAGGGCCTAGTGGGGGAAGAGGTAGGCTGGGGGGGTTACGGGGGAAGGGGTTGGAAAGGGGGGGATTACTGGGGTAAGTGGCTGGAAAGGGGGGGAGTGTTGGGGGAAGGGGCTGGGCAGGGGGGGACTGGTGGGGGAAGGTTCTGGGCAGGGGGAAGTTGGGTAGGGGGGTACCAGGACATGCTGGGAATTGGGGGGGGGGGGGGTTCATGCTAGGTAGGGTGGGCTGGTTACAGAGGAGATGAGGAGAGGGGAGGGGAAGATGAGGTCAGGGGGGAAGGGCCTGGTGGGGGAAGAGGTAGGCCAGGGGGGTTATGGGGGAAGGGACTGGAAAGGGGGGCGGGATTGCTGGGGGAATGGGCTGGAAAGGGGGGGGGTGCTGGGGGGAGGGGCTGGGTAGGGGGGGACTGGTGGGGGAAGGTGCTGGGCAGGGGGAAGATGGGTAGGGGGTACCAGGACATGTTGGGAATTTGGGGGGGGGGGGTTCATGCTGGGAAGGGTGGTCTGGTTGTAGAGGAGATTAGGGGAGGGGAGGGTAAGATGAGGGCAGGGGAGAAGGGCCTGGTGGGGGAAGAGGTAGGCCAGGGGGGTTATGGGGGAAGGGGATGGAAATGGGGGGATTACTGGGGGGAAGGGGCTATAAGGGGTGGGGGAGTGCTGGGGGAAGGGGCTGGGTAGGGGGGGACTGGTGGGGGAAGGGGCTGGGCAGGGGGAAGCAGGGTAGGGGGGTACCAGGACATGCTGGTAATTTGGGGGGGGGGGGTTCATACTGGGTAGGGTGGGGGCGGAAGGGAGGGGCTGGGCAGGGGAGGGAGTAAATGTATGGGATTGGGGAGGGGAGGGGAGGGGGCTGCGCATGGGGGTTCGAGAACGTGCTGGGAAAGGAGCTGACGCGCTCGACAGGGGGGAGGGCGGGAGGACCTTCGCATGGGGGGGGGAGGGGAGGGGCTGGGAAGGGGGGAGAAGAGGGTCTGGGCCGGGAAAGAGGAGTGGAAATGGACAGGTGAGGGCTTCAATGCAGGGATAGGCTGGATGGGGGGGGGGGTTGGACTGGAGAGCAGGAGAGGGGCAGGGCAGTGACAATGGACTATGTGGGGTACAGGTAATCCCCTAGTCAGTAGGTGTGGATTATACTTTGACAGGTAATTCCCAAAATAGTAGGTGTGGATTATATTTTTTCTCCATAAAAAGTTTTCATTTTTTCAAAAAAGTCATAACTGTTTTCTGATAGTCTGTCCGGTTACCATTTTCTATTATTTACTTCAATTAGTAGTGACTTTTCATTTTCATATTATTTAATTATTTTCATTGATTTTTTCTACAGTTTTTTTCATAGATGAATATTGTAAACAAATAATCCATTTGATTATGACATGATTTTTTGGACTTCACTGGATTAACCAATTATTTTTTCATAGTGGTATGTCTCATTTAATCACATTAATTTCTAATTATAGTTTGCAAGGATCAATATAACAGTCAAAAAATATGACAAACTGCTACTCTACATTAATTATGCATGGTGGTACTGGGAGGCTTTTGACTGCACATTTTGATGACATGAATTGTAATCTGATCTGCACAGCCGTTGTTGTTGAAAATTATAGTTCCTGTTTATGTTGTCAAACATTTATCTGGTACTAAAACAGTATTGGTGTTTTCTTATCATTGTTAAATTACATTCCATAATCCTATGTCAAAGGTTAAACTGTATTGATTTTATCTTACCATGATTCTGTTTCACTGTTGACCTATTTCAAGTATCTGAAAATTAGAATTTCATACATTGATTATATGAATAAATTTATAATTTCAATATATTATTTATTAATTTTCATTCTGTTTCACCGTTGGTTCCTTCGTTATTTTTATACAGAAGGCTTCTCAGTATCTAAATTTTGTTCCTCAATTTCTGTAACTTTTATTCCTCATTCTATATGTCAGTTTCTTTTCAAATATATACAATATTAATATAAATTATTCTGTTTTATAAATAGTAATCTATAGTTAATAATAATAATTATTTTATAGTGCCATGCATCGTACGGGCGGAGTACTAGTTTATTATATAGGGAACTTACAACATGTTCAACTAAACGAAAGTTTGAGGTAAGGGTTACTTTTCTGATCTCACGTTGAATTTAGGACTAATTATGTCTAAATTTTTAATCAAGGTAATAATATGTTCTTTTTCTATAAAACCCCACATATATTTTATTCTACTCTATTTATTTCTAGGTTTTATATGTAATATCACCATTTCACTTCCCTTCGATTAGAAATTCAACTGAAAGGATACCCATGGGAAGAATTGACCTTATCTTTTCTTCTTGGTTGGGAATCTTTTTATTCCATATACATATTATTTATATTGTTTCAATAATGTTATTCTATAAATTTCAATGATTACTAAAGGTAATTTTATTTTAACTTTGACTTTCTTTACAAAATTTTAGAAAGGAATCTTTTTAACATTTTCTGCACAATTTAAATTTTCATTTCTTTACAAAAGTGGGGAAGAAATGTTTTTTTACATATACTTCATGAACACCTTTTCCCACTTTCATGACCATTATTTTTTATTAAGCTTCATTTCCAAGTTACCATGGTTTTTCAAAGAAAAATCTATTCACATTATTATGAGAATTTTTTGTTTTTAAAAGTTACCAAAAGAAATGAATATTTCTTCCTATTTTCAAAGCAACTTCCTAATGTCTTTATAAATGTGTTTTTCATTTATGTAACATAATTTAAAGTTTATTATTATTCACTAGATATATGCTCTAATGATACCATCCATCTTCTTTCTCAGGATGACTTATGATCATGTTTTTATGTCTTATTACCATTTCACTTCCCTTTCAGTTCGAAATTCAACCATAAGGATACCCATGGGAAGAATCGACCATATATGTTATTCTTGGTTGGGGATCTTTTTCTTCCAAATCCATATTATTTATATTGTTCCAATAATTTTATTCTTTACACTTCAATGATTATTAAAGGTTATTTTCTTTTATCTTTTAATTTCTTTACAAAATTTTAGAAAGGAATCTTTTTAACATTTTTTGTATAAGTCAATTTGGACTTTCTTTACAAAAGTGGAGAAAAAATGTTTTTTTACATTTACTTTATGACCACCTTTTCCAACTATCATGACCATTATTTGTTATTAAGATTCATTTCCAAGTTACCATGGGGTTTCAAAGAAAAATCTATTCATATTATTATGTAAATTTTTCATTTTTAAAAGTTACCAAAATAAAAGAATATTTCTTCTTATTCTCAAAGAAACTTCCTAATGTATTTATAAATGTAAATTTCATCTATGTTAAAACCCTTTAAAGTTTCATATGCTTCACTAGGTATATTCTCTAATGATACAATCCACATTCTTTCTCGGGATGACTTATGATAATGTTGCTCCATTTATTAACTAGGGAAAATATTTTCATTATGTATTCTAGTTTTCCAATACAGATGTTTATTTATTACTAATACATGATGATTATTTATTTTATTTTTTATTCATTCCTTTCATATGATGAATGCATTGGAATTATTTAGTGATGGGTGGATCCCTTAATTATATAGCCCCTCGATGCATCGGTAGGTCTCATGAGACAAACTAACCTAAGTATTTGACATATGTCTTACCTATTTATATATGATGTCTTGACAAGAGGTATTAACGATAAGATTAATATGTAAAACATTATGCATTCTATCACTATAAAACAAGTTATTATTTTATATGTGATAATTTATGTTTTTATGTCATCCATGAATTCATTCCTCTTTCATGATATTATTTATATGAAATATTTTATTATTATATATCTCTACCATATTATTAATTCCATGTTTATTCTATGATATCTTCCCCTATATGCTTCCCATCACTAAGCATCTAAGCTCACCCATTTATTTTATTTCCCATACCTAGGTTTCCTAAGTGTGGGATCTAAATGATTTCAATGATATAATAAAATAAATAATAAAGTTCTCATTTTAATTTTAAGTTATATTTTATGTTTTCAAATGTAATGTGAGAATCATGTATTTATCTAGTCTCCCAAGACTAATATGCTACCAGATCCTATGGGATGTGAAATTTTTCATTCTATACATTTTAATAAAGTAATCACTGGATCTAGGTTACTAGAGTTGGCATTGATGTAGTTGGTATCATGAAAATTTTAGTAGAAACATCTAGAACTAGATCTAGAATAACATATTTAAATAGCATAAAAATTATGATAAAACCTTATTATATTCTAGAAAATATTATAGAATATTTTACTTAGATAGGGATTATATTCTATGATTAAATATTTAGAATGTTATGATCTATCTAGTATATTAGATTGTTTAGAAATAGAGCATTGCTGAAGGAACGAGAACCTTATAAACACAGGTAACATATATAGAAATTTACTTCATGTTCATGTTAATGAATTCAATTAGGATTGTTCTATATTTGAGAGAATTATAACTATATTAGGGTATTTGAATCAAGTTATAAATAATAACCTTGCTTGTATGGAGCAACCTACTGATCCAAAATAGGGTGCAAAAATATTGGACCACTTCACACGACAACAACCTCTATCATTCAATGAGACCACTAATCCATTGGTAGCTGGGTAATAGAACAAGTCCCTAAGGAATATATTTATTTCTTTGGGAAGTAGTAAATGAGAGAAAGTTATCATGGGAGTTTATCATCTAAAGGGAGATGTTGATCAATGTTAGTTATTGATTCAAAACACTAAGGTGGAAGAGTAGATATAAAATATGTAATAGAAGGATTTTAAGGTAATAGTATTAGTAAAATAGTTTCCTCATGAGAAATGAGATGATATGGAAAGAGAATTCCTCAACTTAAGAAAAAATGAAGAAGAAAATATTACTAAATATGAAACTATCATTACAAGGTTAGGAACTCATGCCATTGATTATATATGTAATCCAAGAAATAATATTGATAACTTATTTGATGGGATAAAGTCTATATTTATAAGGGAATTATCCTCTCAAATATTTTCATCATACAAGGATATAGTATCAAGTGCCATCAAGATAGAGAAATAATTCTCCAAGTATTATCTTTTCTAAAAAAGAAATTTCCATGTGTGGCCTTTTCGAACCCTCCACACAAGGAAACCCCCTCCCCATGAAGAGGTCACTCCAATGAGATCCCCATCCGGGAAGGATTCATTTACAACTGAGATAACAGAGTGTCCTGAAGGGTAATAACCTGGGTGGTGATGGTCCATCAAGCAATCTGTCAACACGGGTAGGTTGCACCTCATTTTTCCCACCTAGTCAGAAACTGAGTGACCTGACAAGGCGAGTGGATCCTGGGGAAGAGGTTCACCCCAAAAGAGGACTCCCAATATTTGAACCCTATACCTCCCAAATAACAACATTTTTGTACCCCTCTTCTTCACCACTGCACCACCACTGAAGTGATAACAATTCTACAAGTATTATGTTTTCAAGGAAAATCAAGAAAAGAAGATGGTGGTTGAGAGCTATATAAATAGAAATATGGAAAAAGGGAAAATAGGAAGGGTAAAATTTCTAAATGTGATTTTTGTGGAAATAAAAACCTTGGTACATTCTTGAAGTGAATGTGATATTGCTTTCAAGTTTAGAGATAAAGTCCATTATGCTCATGAATGCAAAGGCAATGGATAATCCACCAAAGTCCAATTATTTAACTATAATAAGATAGGTAAATAATCAAACCAATGCCCCAAATTTGAAGGGAGTTTAAATCAGAAGAGGTAAAGGGAGAAAGGTCAAACTTATGAAATTACTATAGACAAGGTTGAAGTTTTGAATGATGTGATAACATGTACTTTGATAATAAACTCAAGGTTAGCTAATACTTTATTTGATTCTGGATCTAAACACTCTTTTATATCTTGATTGTTTTTTAATAACACTTAATCATCCCCTAACACTACGATAAATGAGTTTTCAATCAATACACTTAGAGTAAATATTATTACAATAGAGATATATTGGGAAGTATCAATTAAGATGCACATATAATACCTAGTTTCAAACTTGATTGTTATACCTATGATTGAATTTGACATAATCCTTGGTATGAAATGCCTATTAAAGTAAAATGGAAGAATTTATTATTGAGAGAAAGAGATTGAAGTTTACAAAGGAGGTATAAAATCCCTTATTTTTAGAGTGGGGAATTAATTATATGAGTCTTGTTCGGATACACCTATAGTAGCTCACCTTAATGAAATTATAGGAGAATCGGAAGAGTAAAATAATATATGTATGGGAAGAACATCTGAATAAGAGAGGATATATCTATTGTATAATAATACATTGATGAATTTATAGAAGAATTACTTAGAAAACCACCACAGAGTGAATTTGAATTTTCCATTGAACTCATCCATGATGCAAAACCTATATATAAGACTCTCTATAGAACTATACCAGTGGAATTGGTGGAGTTGAATAAACAACAACATGAGTTGTGTGATAAGGGATTCATACACCCTTGTGCTCACCTTGATGATCTATTATCCTATTTCTGAAAAATAAGGACGGTTTTATGAGGATTTGTATCAATTATATGGAAATAAATACCATTACTATAAAAAATAAGTTTCATTTTCCATGAATTGATGACTTATTTGAGTAAATTTAGGTAGATCGATATTTTTATAAGATAGATCTTTGCTTTGGTTATCATCAATTAAGTGTGAATAAAAATGATATATCAAAGATGATATTTTGTATGAGGTATGGACATTATGAGTTTATGGTAATACCCTTTGGATTAACTAATTCAACCTCTGTGTTTATGGATATAATGAAAGGAGTATTCAAAGATTTTATTAGTAACTTCATTGTGGTATTTATTGATGATATCTTGATATACTCTAAAATATACGAGGAGCATTATAATCATTTGAAAATAATTCTTGAAACTCTTAGAGAAAAGGAATTATATGGGAAACTTAGGAAGTATGGATTTTTTCTATAGGAAGTTTATTTTCTTGGCCATATTGTCTCTATGTATAGAATATCTATTGATCCTTTAAAGACAAAGGCAGTCAAGGAATGTCCCACACCAATGAATATAGTTTAAATACATAGTTTCCTTGGTTTATCAAGTTATTATTAATGATTTTTCTAAATTTTCCCTAATTAGTCAATCCGTTAACCAAGTTGACACACAAAGATGTCAAATTTAGATGGTTAAAGGAATGTGAAGAAAGTTTTAAGGAGATGAGGATTAGATTCATCAATCCATTGATATTGAATTTACCTTTCAAAAAGTAAGTATTAATATATATTGATTCATAAAAGAAAGGATTGGTCTGCATCCTTATGAAAAAATGATAGAGTAATTGATTATGCATCAAGAAAATTAAATATTTATGAACATAACTATCCAACTCATGATCTTGAGTTAGAAGTTGTAATACTATCCTTAAATATATAGAGGCACTACCACTATAGTGAAAGACGTGACACATATATGGACCAAAAAATTTTGAAGTACACATTCTATTAGAAATAAATTATATGGCTAGAAATACTTATGGACTATGACTGCTTGATACACTACCACCCTGGTAAGACAAACAAGGTGACTGATGCATTGAGTAGGAAGGGGCATGGATTTATGACCATGATAAAGATAAAAAAGGATCCTATATTCATGGATTTAGTAAATTTGGATATGGAAATTGTTAGTTAAGGGGAAACATCATTCCTTTTACAAGAAATTTTCAAACCTTATTTATTAGAGAAGACAAAGAAGTCCTAATAGGATGATAAGGGTTTACAAAAGAAGATTAAATCCATGAATGATGAGAGATTGTAAAAATTCATCTATGAAGATGGTGTGTTGAAGTTTGGAATAATAATATGTGTTCCATTTATACCAGATCTGAAGAGATAATTACTAAATAAAGCACATAAATCAAATTTCTCTATACACCATGGCGACAAAAATATGTACATGGATTTAAGAGAACATTTTTGATTGGATAATATAAATTGGGAAATTGTGTACTATGTGTCTAGAATATTGGTGTTTCATAAGGTAAAAGATGAAAGAAAATATCCTAAATGAGTCATGAAATATCTCTCTATAACAATGTGTAAGTGGGATAGTATTATAATGTACCTTTTCATTGGAATTATGAAGATAACTAGGAGGAATGATGTTATATGGTTGATTATGGATCGCCTTAACAATTCTACACATTTTACAACAATAAGGGATGATATAACCCTTGAGATACTTACAAAAATCTATATTAATTAAGTGGTGCGACTTCACGATGCACCCCTATCAATTTTATCTGATTGTTAACCTTATTTCACATTATAACATTGGAGGATTATTTAGAAGGATTTCAACACTGAGATGGAATTAAGCATTGCCTATCATCCTCAAACTAATGAAGATTTTAAAAGGACTACTCAAAAATTAGAAGACATGTTGAGATCATGCTAACTTGACTTTCAAGGAACATGAGACAAGTATCTACCTTTGGTAAAATTTTCATATAATAATAACTTTCATTTAAGAATTCAGATGGAACTGTATGAAGTATTGTATGAGAAGAGATGTTGTACTCTCAATTATTGGGATAAAGTTGGACAAAGGAATATAATAAGTATATAAATTGTTGAGAGGGAAACTATAAAGGTACACACTATTCAGGATCATATTAGGACATCTCAAATCATATAAAAGAGTTATATATATAATCAGAGAAAGAATTAGAATTTCAAGTGGGGAGGGGGGCACATGTATTTCTAAAAGTATCTCCACAGAAGGGAGTTATAAGGTTTGGTAAGAATTGGAAACTAAGTCCTAGGTACATTGATCCTTTTGAAATTATGGAGAGAATTAGAGCTGTATCCTACCATCTCACCACGTGACCCAACCTCTTGAAAGTGCATGACGAATTCTATGTTTCGTTGTTGAGGAAGTGCATGCAAAATCCAACAAATGTACTAAACATTGAGGAAAGAGAGTTGGAAACCAAATTATATTATAATTAAGAGAATTTCTAGATTCTTAGCACTAGAGAGTAAGTGTTTTAGAATTAGATAATTCAGCTAGTGAAATTAATTTGGAGGAATTACAAGATGAAGAAAGAAATGTGGGAACTCGATGAAGTAATGATGGATAAGATAATTAACCGCATTTTTTTTATGAAATGATGTATAACACAAAATTTGAGGACAAAATTATTTAAGGGTGGTAATTTAATACCTGATATTCCATAATAATAAGCAATCACTACATCCTTGAACTATAACTCAATGCACATTATATTATCTCATCATTATAGTTTAACAAAATATCTTTATTCAAGAATATGTTTCAAATAAAGATTCTTAAATTTTATAGTTTGAATTTTATTATATGGATATATTTTTTGGATTCACTATTTAAAATTAGTTTAGGGTGAATTTTTAGAAATTTTATAAAAAGGTTAATTTTTGGGTGAATAATAAATATATAGTTTTTATAAATACCATGAATTTTATAGCCTAATCATGATATAATAATAAATAAAAAATTTATGAAACCTTTTTTTCAACAAAAAATGTATTTAATAAAGTGGAATATTTCATTTAAAAATATTATGTTGAATTTAGAAAAGTATATTTTACATTTTAAAACCTAAGATATAGTTTTGATTCCTTTCATTTAATTAATTATTTACAAGGTACCATTCAGTTTTGGTTTTCTTTTTAAAGTCACATAACTCTTTTTTATTTAATAATAAACCAATGAATGTCATGGGAATGTAGTTGGGGTTTGGCTTAGTGGTAAGCACCCCTTAATCCTACATGATAAATGGGGGTTCAAAACCCATTGGGCGTAGGTTACTGTAGCAGTACTGTAGCGTACTTTAGCGGTGGCAGCACTGCAGCAACTACAGACACTACAATGGTGGCAAGTCACTGTAGCGGTGGCAGGTCATTGTAGCGGCGGTAGGGGACTGTAGCCGTGGTGGGTACTGTACAGGACTGTAGCAATGCGGGTACTATAGTAGTACTATTCATAGAATGGGTCTTGGCCCAAAAAATTGGGCCTACAGGACATATAATGGGCTAAATGCCCACTGGGCCTTTGGTCTATGTAATGGGTCTCCCTCTACCCAGTTAAAGAGGTATTTTCTTTGATTTAATAATAAATGAGGCTTCGGCCCTAACCTTTCAAAAAAAATGAATGTCATGTGAATCAATTTAACCCTAAATTAATTTTTATGCCCAAAATGAATTGTTTCTATAAATTGTTCTTATTACATTAAGCAAAATTATATTAAAATTAATTTTTACAACCTTTAGAAAAAAATCATGTAAATTAGTTTTAATATTTGGAATCATCATGTTCAAATTAGGTAATAACTTCCATTTCATTTTTGGTCATAAAAATAAGTTATCATGGTAAAAGTTAGTCACCACAGTAAAATTTTAAATACTTAAAAAGGGGTTAAACTAAGTGATAATGCCAAAGATATCCAAAAACCTTATCTATAATTGATTATATGAGTGATTTATAGTCCCCCTACCCAATATTCAATTTTTTTCTAATTTGGATCCACTTTCCTTGAGAATGACCCCCTTTATTTTAATAAAAAATATATTTATAAAAGTGCCACTCCTTTAACTTATAAAAAGAAACCTCCCCCACTAATTAAAATATAAACCAAAAATTATAATTCCTCTCATTAATCTACTATATTTCATTCCCTAAAAAACTTCTCCCATGTTCATGAGCTTTTGGACCCAAAAAGAATCCATAAACCTCTCATTTCCAAGAGACCCTTCAAGAGGAGATTCAAGATTTCAATGTAAGCGATATATTATTCTTGATTAACCTCCTATATCTTCTTCATATACCTCTTATTTAATTTGATTTATAATTTTAAAAACATTCTTTTGAAACCATTAAGCTCCTATAATTGTGATATTATCATTATGAATGTAACATATCAGGTAATGATAGATTAAGTCTTTTTAATATTTAGTAATATTTATGAATTAGATATTAATTTTACCTTAAAAGTGACTCTACATATAATAGTGTACCCGAAACACAACAATGAGTTTATCTGAAATCTTGTGTTGCATGCAAGATCGAGTTATACCAAAAAATAATATATTGTTAATATTATTATTTTAAGTGGTAGTTATCACCTAGCCGTTGTATCGAAGGGAATGAATATAAATTAATATATTATGTTTAAACATGTTTATTAAATGTTTTTACATTCATCCAATAAATTTTAAAGGCTTAAAATAAGAATAAATCTAATTTTAAGCGTAAAAAGCTCTATATTTTTAAAAGGTAGTTTTACTGCCTTTTAATGGAGAACCCATTTTAAATATAATTTTTGACACTTATAATTTTTATATGAAAAATTAAACTTAATTTTTGAAATATAAATATCAAAATTTACTTTGAGTGAATTTTTGGTATTTTTCTGATAATTTTCACATTTTAATGAATAGTAAATAATACTGAATTTTAGTTCAAAACTTATTTTTCATCTAATTTATTTATATAGTTAAATTATTTTTTATTTGGTTTTAACGTATAATTAGATTAATTTTATATCATTTAAACAAATTTAGGTCATTGGAAACAATTTCATTTTGAATTTAGATATAAAAACTTATCAAACTTTTGAATATTTTTACTTTTAAAACCCGCTTCATCATCCCGTCTGTGAGATTAAATTTAAATTAATTTCTGAAAATTATATGTTTGGAAACTAGAAAAATTTATTCCATATTTGTAATAATAATAATTTATAATTTATATTAAGTTAAAATTAATTTTTTACCAAAAATATTAGTGAATGTAATTAAAATTAATTACAACAATTAAGAGGAAAATTAGCTTAACAAGGGACTAAACCTTAAACTTAAGAGCCAAAATGACCTAGAAACTTGTCCAAAAGATATATTATGTTCATATTTAGAACCCATACTACCTTTTCTATAATTTTTACCATTATTAGAGGCACTTTATATGGGAAAAACGTGGGTGGAATTCTCTTTTCAAAAATTTACAAAAATGCCACTCCCCCTCCACTATAAAAAGGCACTCACCCTTCCCATTTATTAACACCTCTCAATACATTTGGATCATAAAAACACTAACAAAATAATCTACCAACATCTCTACCTTCACCCTAGAGGCCTCACCTTAGGAAGAAATCCAACCAAGAAGTCCTTTGGTGCAAAACAAAAGGCGTTACCCAAAAAAGAGGTAACATTATTCAAAATCCATTTATGTTTTATTTATTTCTCCACCCATTAATTTATTATTAATCCATGATTATATAATAAAAAAATTATCCTAAATATACTGATATGTTTTTATGTTAAGGGTTCTACCTATACCTACACACACTTCCATCAAATGGTTATCGTTTGTGTATGGTGAACTACCGCCTCATGTAACGATGTTGTTCATTTTTCCTTTACCACCTATCATGGTTGTAAATTATGATGGGAAAAAAATGTTTTTATATGATATTATATATATATATTTATGATTTATTAATACTTATGGAATTTTTATATACACATACCTTCATGATTTCCATTTTTTTAAATACGATAACACCGTTTGTGGACGTGTGGAATACCACCTCCTCAATACGATGTGATACGTTCACACATTAAATGGAATGTATTAAGGATGGATTTAATTAAAAATATGTGATATAAATGAAATTCATATGATATTCATGACATAATTACCAATCTGTATATATAATATATCATTTTCTTTATTACCCTTTCACACACTAAAAAAGTGATAACGTTGTTCGTGGATGTGTGTACTACCGCTTCCTAGAAAGATAAATGTTACTTACCTTCTTTCCATAATGATCATTGAAAAATGGGAAAGTTAATCATGTGTACGTATGACATACTGTCTCTATGATTGTAATGACGGTTCATTTTTCATAACCATATTTCATGATTTGATTTAAAAGTTTAACTAATATATAAACATGATAATTATTTCACAATTATTATTTTTTATATATTTATATAATGACCCCTTTGACCATAGTTGGCCTACCAAAGTCGTTTTTGACACATAAACCGAATATGGTTAAAACACCCAATGTAAACTTAGTGGTTTAAGTAGTCATTTACAACATTGTAATAAGTGAAATAAAATTAATTTTAAACTTGAAAAAGGTTATAAATAAAGTAAATAATTAACATAAGTTTATTATTTAGGAAGATAAATACTCACACGACAAGTCAGACTCAAGGTAAAGGATTTCATCTCAATCACCTTTCATTGAGACATTTCTTGATGATATACACCTTTATTCTTTTATAAGGTGTATTAATACCCCCCCTTGACATTATATATCAATATTTTATCTATTATATTGTTATTTAATTTTTTTTAAATGTTAATCTTTTATGGGTCTTATGATTTAAATGCTCAAAGTGGTATGAGACACTTTGAATGTTTAAAGATTTAATTTACAAATATTTTTCTCCATGTCAATATTCTTGATATTTTTTTTATTTATATAAAGGGATTATAAATGAAATTTTATGTCTATTTTTATTTTCATTCAAATATTTTCTAAAAGGAATATTTTTATGAGTTTTATATGGAACATTTTGATAAACAACAAAAGGAATGTTATATTCTTAATGTACATGGTGACAATGACTTTTCCACCACTATTTCCATTATTTTATTTTTAGATTCCTTTGGAAGATTTTATGTTTTCTTAAATGAAAAACCTTATTTCCTATTTTGGGTATTTTGGTATTGAATTTTTTTTTTCAAAATAAAGGTGTATTTTGTATTTAAAATGGTATTTTTGAAAGAAAATGGTATTTTAATATCTAAAAGTGATTTTCATATGAGTTTAAATTGTTTTTCAAATGATGAAATATTTTTTTTGTGGTTCTTGGATATTATAAATGATGGGTGTGCCCATATAGCATTGGGTGATCCCGTTATGGATTAAACATTAGGTTCTACCAAATAGCACTCCAATGCATTGACTAATGATTATATTCTTAAGAAAATTATATTAGAAGTTGGCCATATAGTTATTATAATATGTAAGGGTTCTTCAAGGGTTCTATAAGGGTTCAATGTGATTATGTACCAAGGTACCTACATGAATTTTATTTGTTTTATAATGAGTTTTCATGGAAATAATTTGTTTCCAAAAGGTAAAATAAATTATATTTATTAAAGAATGATATTTCCATATTTGGGTAAAATGTTATGTTTTCATGAAAGGGGTTTTCATGAGTTTTTATTTTCATAAATAGACTAAAATTTTCCTTATATTTATTCCCTTAATGAGATTTTTATGATCATCCCACAATTTTAAATGTTTTACCAAGATTTAATGATGAACAAGGGATTTGAAGATGTTTGGTTAAAAGTAATGAAGAGTTTTCATTAAAGAGATTGTAAGAACCCAAATCTTCTTTTTCAGGTATGTTTTTCCATTTTATAGAGTTTTTAAGAAAAGAGGAGTTTCTGGAAATTTTTGAAGTACACACCGTGTACTTTATGAGTATACGCCGTGTACTTCGTTGCCACAGGAGGCCGTGTGTTGGCCGTGTCATGGCCACACACACGGTCGTGTGGGGTGATGTGGAGACCACCTAAAGAGGAGTATGGAAAAGGCAAGTACACGCTGTGTACTTCAAAATTACACACCGTGTATTTTTTTTTCATTAAACGCACTGGGGTCGCGTCTGACGGACAGAACCATCTCCTTTTAGGCCCAGTTTTTTTGAGAGAACCCATACGGTCATGGATCTTTGACGAACCCCCAAGCCTCCATCCGTTATCTGAATCAAACACCGTCGGTCGCGTTGGAATCACATTAGTGAGTTCTTCCTTATCCTAGAGCATCATTTTCCAATTCCTACTCTTTTTCAAGTTATCTTGGGCTGAACATTTTATGTGTTTTCATATATCTACATCGTTATAAGGTGATTCAAGCCTCATGGTTCAAGTATATTGATCTTACAATGCCGAGGTAGGTGGTTTGTGCCTTTATGTAGAAATTCTTTGATTTTTATGTGCAAATTTTCCCAATACCCATGAACAGGGTATTGCGCGTTTACCATTTTAGCCCTATTGTTTGCCTGCTTTGATTGTTTGCCTGATTAGAGGTTATTTTTTGTGAATAGGGTAATTTTCTATGCTTTGGATGTATTGTCCATGCATGTTTTTCCTGTATTGACCTTTGGGTCTAGTTGCCTATTAGGATGCAGTTTACTTTCCCTTGCCTAGTATTGTAGGATGGTGTGACTTTTGTTCTAACATGATATAATGCTGTAGAATGCTATCCAAGTAGTTCTTGAGGTTTACCTTGGCCATTACGCGATGCTATACTTGCTGATTTTACACAGGGTTGTGAGAACCTAGTTTAGTAGACCATAGGGATAATGGACATAAGGGCTTCTACAGAGCGTATTTTATAATTTACGATGCTAGACCATAGGGGGAATTGATGTTGAGTGCTTCCTCAGAGAGTCTGTAGTTCCTCTACACGTACCACAGAGGGAATGCGACGTAAGTGCTTCCTTAGAGCACCTTTAGTACCGATATGAGACTATAAGGGGAATTGGTGGTGAGTGATTCCTCAGAGAGACTATACTTTAGCTGAACCAGAGGGGTGAGACTATGTGTGCTTCCCAGAGGGTTGCTTGTATCTAATAGGTAGGACCAGAGGGGATAGGCTGTGAGTACTTCCTAGAGGGTTACCTGTTTGTGTTTATCTGCTTTGTTTAACTGTTTCTTGATCTTTGGAACTGTGGTTTGTTACTGCTAAGTACTTTCCTGTTTACTGCTTTCTGTACTTTTACCTATCATATATTCACTGACTGTTAGGCACAGATCTTTGGATGGTTGCCTACTGGGATTTAGTCTCACATCCTATTTGGGCCATGCTTTTGGGCCCAAATAGATTATATTGTTGTAGGTATATATAAGGGAAATCACCCTTCTACTTTAGGTACTTGATTGCTGTGAAACTAGAGAGCATGAGACCAAGCTATGGCTTGCGATGCTGAGGAGTTTATCTACTTTCTTTTTTACTTTGGTTTAGCACTATTGTATTCTATCATTGTGAATTTTTTGTCTGTTTTCCTAGATATATATGTACCATGAATCACTTTATATATATACGCTCCAGTTGTTTATCATTTCAGTATTTTTCTGTTTACTATTGTTGGATATTTACTAATTCTAATATTGTATATTTGTTTCTCTTCCACTGTGTTACTCTGCCAATTAGGGCATAGTTTCCCCACTATCACACCCAAGGCCCGCGCTACTAGTTGGCAGCCTCTGGTGTTCAGGGAAATGCACTTTAGACCATGTGACCAGCCGGGTATGGGGTGCCTCTGGGTGTCTTCTGGAACCAGGATGTTACAAAGTGTTATCAGAGGGTTTTCTTTTCTCTTGAATTACTATTTGGAGACTTTATCCAGGGATAGGAAGGAATATGTACTTGGTAATGAGCTGTGCCTGAGAGTAGCTAACCCATGTACAGGGAAAAGCCAATCTGCCTCATTTATTGCAATTTTTATGGTTTGTAATTTTATAGTTGATTTGATTTCACCATTGGGTGATTCACATGTTTTTTGTTGCTACTGTTGATGTTATTGAGGTTCTATTTTTTGTCGCAACCCGATGAGATGAGGGTATGCCATCTCATGCATCATATATGCACTTTCTAGAAATCACATGTCACACATTCTTTCCATGTCATCTAGGATGCATTAACGATTGCATGTTGTTGTGATAGATGTTGTGTAGAATATTCATGTTGTTGTGATAGATACCTTGATAAAAATATCTGCTTTTTGTTAGAGCATTGACTATGTAAGGTTTTGTTTAAATGAATGCCAAGATTTGGTTTGTGAGGTGTTATGGGCCCTCATGGACCGGAATTTGGTGGATCATTGACTTTTTTACCTTGTTTATAACTTGTTTAAGATTCCAAACTTTGATTTGTTGGAAGTATGAGCCCTCATGGATCAGAATTTGGCACTTTTAGTGTACGTTTCAGTGTTTTCTGGGCTCCAGAGTAGTTTCTGAGGCTTACTGTCCGGAAAAAACCTAGAATACACGCCGTGTAGTTTTGACTACATGCCATGTGTTCTTTTGTTCGGGAAGAAACTATTTTTCTTAAGTATACACCATGTACCTTATGTACACGCAGTGTAGTCACTAACCATGTCACAGGCTATGTGGGTAGAGACATGGGATACCGAAAAATCTTGTGGGAACACGCCATGTACCAGTTGTGCACACCGTGTAGTGTAATCCTAGGAACCTGACCGTGTAGATAACAACACAGGTCAGTGGAGTCTCTTCTTATACATGCCATGTCAGCTTTGAACACGTCATGTAGTTTGACCCAGGTACCTGGCCGTGTCACTGAAAACACGGGTTAGTGTTATCCTTTCTCGTACACACTGTGTCCATCTAGAGCACGCTGTATAGTGCCAGCCGTGTAACTAACCACACGGTTAGTTGAGACCTCTTAGTACATGCCGTGTCTGTCTGGAACATGCCGTGTAGTGTGACCTGGGTACACAGGCTGTGTCACTAACAACACGGTCCATTTGAAGCTTTTTGACTACACACCGTGTCCACCTTGAACACACCGTGTAGTTTTGTCTTAGGAGAGCCATGTGGCTTAACCGTGTAGAAGGACTCGGGCAGGGGAAGGGGATTTAGGTACACGTCTTGTGTTAGGATAAAACGCCATGTGTTTGGGGTGTTACACGACTAGTTTAGGAAGGAGTACATGCCCATGTAAATGAATTAAGGGAACATGCCGTGTAGCCTTTATACACGCCATGTAGTCATGTTTTGTAAAACTTGAATGATTTCCTTCTCCTATTCCCTGATTACACTTCTAGTTTTCAGTCCTTGATAATGTTGATCTAAGGTGTACGTTTGACCTTGCAGATTCATGGCACCAAGACTTCCTCCGGTTGTACACCAGTTTCCAGGCGGTGATCAAATGCTAGATATAGCTGACCAAGGACTTCCAGTAGATCCTCCTATCGTGCCAGTCTTGGACCCAACCATTATACCTGACACAGGAGCTGATGATCACTTCATAGAGAGATTTATGAGGATGATGCAGACTTTTCATGGAGCACCGTCTCCTGCCACATCTATGGAAGAGTTAACGTGGGTTTTCCAGCAGTAACATCCTCCCACCTTCTGAGGGGAAGGAGGACCTGAGGCTGCAGAGTGATGTCTAGAAGCCATGATGATGATCTTTGATCATCTGGAGACACCTCCAGAAAGGAGGGTTAATCTTTCCACTTACATGCTATGAGATTCCGCCAAGAGATAGTGGGATGTGATCTCACAGGAGGGGCATCAACAAGTTATGGCTTGGGAGGAGTTCCAACGCATCTTCTATGACTACTTCTATCTGGAGACCATGAGGGCCGACCGAGCCTGAGATTTTATGAGTCTATAGTAGGGTACTCTTTCTGTCATGGAGTATTCCTCATGCTTCACTGAGCTTCAGTGCTTTACACCCTTCCTAGGAGGAGATGGGTTATTTCTGGCAAGGAAGTTCGAGGATGGCCTCAGACAGGACATTCGTTCACATGTGAACATCTTCTGGTTGACTTCCATCACTTATATCGTCAAATAGGCGCTAATCATGGAGCACAATCTGAGGGATTCTAAAGTTGTGATACAGGGTGGCTCGACATCTAGAGTTATCATCCCTCCTACTGACAGTAGGAAGCACCACATGGAGTCTTTGTGTAGTGATTCGAGGAGGCGAGACACATCTTATAGTAGCCATGTGGTATGCTAAAAGTGCGGGAAGAGTAGGCATATGAGGCTACAGTGCTAGAGAGACCCAGTGGAGTGCCGATCATGTGGAAATATGGGTCACCTTCAGTGCTCATGTTATATCTTCTCACCGAAAGCTGGTGACAGAGGTTCTTCTATGACTCCACATTCAGGAGCAGTGCTACCAGTTTCTCACCAGTCTGGGAACTGGAGTTCTTCTGGCCGTTCAGTCCGAGGTGGAGGTCATGGCCGTGGTGGTTAGTCTCCATTATTTCAATAACAGTAGAGTGGGACATCTTAGGGTGGTCAGGCAGGGTCATATGGCCGTGGAGTAGGGTAGACCTTTGCAGTGGAGCAGACCCAGCAAGAGCAGGATCCCAGACCTTCTACAATTCGAGGTACGATCCTAGTTGCATTAGTTTTATCTTTAGATATTTTTGATACAAGGGATTCCCATAGCTTTATATCAGTTGATATCATGGAGAGACTTGGGATATGTATCTTTTCTTCTGCTGATATCTTGATGCTAGACACTCCGTTGGGGACTAGAACAGCTAGTGTATGACAATGCAAGGAGTGCCCTATAGAGATTGGTGGGTTTCACTTCTTATGGGATCGCTATATCCTAGAGATGACATGCTATGATGTCATTCTCGGAATGGGTTGGCTAGTTCCCTTTTAGGCAGTCGTCAAATTCTATCGCTGAAGGGTGAGTTTCATATCACCAGAGGGTGGATCTTTTCTTCATAAGGGCGAGTGGGATGTCCAGGCGAGCAGAGCTGGTCTAAAGCATCATGAGTTAGGAGGAGTTACAACCCAGATTGCTAGTCTATATCTGTATGACCAGGGGATTTCACAGATGGACCTTCCTCCAGTGGTGGATTGATTCAAGGATGTCTTTACAGAGTACTTTTTAGGTTTTCCTCTAGATCGAGAGGTGGAATTTTCGATTGAGCTTGTGCTAGGAGTGACACCGGTGTCCATTACTCCTTATAGGATGGCTACACCTGAGTTGCAAGAGCTCAAGAAGCAGTTAGAGGAGTTGCAGGCAAAGGATTTCATCTGACCCAGTACTTCTCCTTGGGGTTCACCTATTCTATTTGTGAAGAAGACAGACGGTACCCTTAGGCTTTGTGTGGATTATCGAAATTTGAACTAGTTGACGGTCAAGAACCGATATCCCTTGCCTAGGATTGATGATCTCTTTAATCAGTTTCGAGGATATCGAGTGTTCTTGAATATTGACTTGAGGTCTGGTTATCATCAGTTGCGCGTTAGACCATCAGATATACCTCTTACAGCCTTCCGGAGTAGGTATGGTCTATACAAGTATATGGTTATGCCGTTCGGTCTCACAAATTCGCCGGTAGTTTTCATGGTGCTGATGAACTGAGTGTTCAATCCATACTTGGATTCCTTTGTGGTTGTTTTCATGGACGATATCTTGGTGTACCATCACACTCAACATGACCATGCCACACATCTTGAGATCATTTTGAGTACACTGAGAAAGCATCAGTTATATGCTAAGATCTCAAAATGCCACTTTTGGATGGATCAAATTCACTTCCTGGGTCATGTTATCTCAGAGACAGGAGTATCATTAGACCTAGATAAAGTGAGGGCGGTAGTTTCTTGGGAGCATCCAAAGAATGTATTTGAGGTGTGGAGTTTTCTAGGGTTGGCTGGATACTACAGACGCTTCATACAGGAATTTTCACGCTTAGCAGCACCACTGAAAGGTTTGACTAAGAAGGGTGCGAAGTTTTTGTGGTCAGATTCTTGTGAGTCATCCTTTTAGAAGCTGAAAAGAAGGTTTAATTCAGCACCAATACTGGTCTTTCCAGAGCTAAGAAAGAGCTATACTGTTTACTGTGATTCTTTAGGTATCGGTCTAGGAGATGTGCTTATGAAGAGAGATAGAGTTGTCGTATAAGAGTCTCTGCAGTTGAGGCCACACAAGAGGAATTACCCGACGCATGATGGCAGCTGTTGTTCATGCCTTGCGCTATTGGATACATTATCTTTTGGGAGATAATTTTGTGGTTTTCACCAGCCACAAAAGTCTCAAGTACATCTTCACTTAGCTTGATCTAAATTTGAGACAGCGAAGGTGGGTTGAGTACCTTCAGTCCTTTGATTTTGAGCTTGCCTATACGCCAGAGAAGGGCAACACAGTGGCTGCCGCGTTGAGCAGGAGGACTCAGATACATGCAGTTCAGGAGGCAAACAGTGAGTGGAAGCTTATGGATCTATTCTCTGAGATGCATTTGGAGGTTTACGACAGATAGGGGAAAAATTTTCTTTCTTATGTAGCTGTTACCTCTATGCTTCTTGAATGAGTTCGAATGAGGCAGCTATCAAATTCTGAAGGCCTATTTCTACGGGATAGTGTGTCAAGAGAGGACCCTATTTCTAGATGGACCATAGGCGAGGATGAGATCTTGCATTTCCAGGGACGCGTATGGGTTCCAGAAGATATATGCAAGGAGATGATGTGATATTTTCATTCCTAAGTTTGGGAAGTTCATCCTGGTGTCACCAAGATGTACCATGATCTACACCATCAGTATTGGTGGCCAGGTATGAAGAAGGATGTTTCTGGTTTCGTCACGAGGTGTTCCACTTGTCAGTAGGTAAAATCGGAGCATTAGTGGATAGCAGGGCTTTTACAGTAGTTACCCATTCCCGAGTGGAAGTGGAACGACGTCACGATGGATTTAGTGATAGGGTTACCAAGGTCTCCTAGAGGGAACGATGTAGTTTGGGTGGTCATTGACAGGCTTACGAAGGTTACTAACTTCTTGCCAATCAAGGAGACCTTCAGTGTTGATGAGTTGGGATGGTTGTACATCTTGGAGATTGTACTTCTTCATGGAGTTCCACACTCCATCGTTTCAGATAGGGATGCTCATTTTACTTCTCGGGTCTGGAGGGGGATTCAGTAGGCTTTGGGTACACTGGTACTTTTGAGTACAACTTACCATCCCCAGACAGATGGCCAGTCCAAGCGTACGATTCAGCTGCTTGAGGACATGCTCCGAGCATGAATTCTGGATTTTGGAGGTTCTTAGGAGAAATATATACCTCTTTTGGAGTTTTTTTTACAATAATAGTTTTCAAGCAACTATTCAGATGACACCTTATAAGGCTTTTTATGGTAGGCCATGCTGATCACCCCTATATTGGCTGGAGGCAGGAGATGCAGCTTTGTTGGGACATCATCTTGTTCAGGAGACCATGGAGAAGATAGAGTTGATTCGGAAGAGGATGGATATTGCACAGTCTCATCAGAAGTCTTATACTGATCATTGGAGATGACCTCCGGGGTTCGAGGTCGGGGATCAGGTTTTTCTACGTGTCACATCGAGGTTGGGACACAAGAGGATCAGGAGATAGGTTAAGCTTTCACCGAGGTACGTCGGGCCATTTGAGGTGTTGGAGAGAGTTGGGCCAGTTTCCTATCGGTTGTAGTTACCTTATAAGTACCGGGATATGCACGACTTTTCCACGTTTCTTAGCTCTGATGTTCCTTTTCAGACCTGTCTCATGCTTTCCAACCCGAGGAAGTCAAGTTGGAGGTGAATGCATCTTTTGAGAAGCATCCTATCCAGGTTGTCGATCGCAGTACGAAGGTTATTCGTGGTTGGTCTGTTCCTCTGGTATGGGTGCTATGGAAGCACGAGCGAGTACAAGACGAGACTTGGGAGAGGGAGGCTGATGTACGATCACAGTGGCCAGAGTTTTTCTAGGTTTCTTCTTCTATTCCGTGCTAGGGAAATTCAGGGATGAATTTATTTAAGGGGGGAAGTTTGTAAGAACCTAGATCTTCTTTTCAGGTATGTTTTCCCTTTTTTTGGAGTTTTTGAGAAAAGTGGAGTTTCTAGAAATTTTTGAAGTACATGCCGTGTACTTTATGAGTACACATCGTGTACTTCGTTGCCGTAGGAGGCCGTGTGTTGGCCGTGTCATGGCCACACACATGGTCATGTGGGGTGATGTGGAGACCACCTAAAGCGGAGTATGGAAAAGGCAAGTACACACCGTGTACTTCAAAAGTACACACCATGTATTTTGTTTTTTTTCATTAAACGCACCGGGGTTGCGTCTGATGGACATAACCATCTTCTTTTAGGCCCCGTTCGTCCGAGAGAACCCGTACGACCACATATATTCGACAAACCCCTGAGCCTCTATCCATTCTTTGAATCAAACACCGTCAGTCACATTGGAATCACATCAGTGAGTTCTTCCTTCTCCAAGAGCATCGTTTTCCATTTTCTCCTCTTTTCCAAGTTATCATGGTTTGAACGTTTTATGCATTTTCATAGATCTATGACATTATAAGGTGATTCAAGCCTCGTGGTTCAAGTATATTGATCTTCCAACGCCAAGGTAGGTGGTTTGTGCCTTTCTGTAGAAAGTCTTTGAGTTTTATGTGCAAATTTTCCCAATGCCCATGAACGGGGTATTGCGCATTTACCATTTTAGCCCTATTATTTGCCTGCTTTGCTTGTATGCCTGAGTAGAGGTTATTGTTTGTGAATAGGGTAATTTTATGTGCTTTGGATGTATTTCCCATGCATGTTTTTCCTGTATTGACCTTTGGGTCTAGTTTCCTGTTAGGCTGCTATTTACTTTCCCATGCCTAGTATTATAGGATGGTGTGACTTTTGTTCTAACATGATGTAATACTGTAGAATGCTAGACAAGTAGTTCTTAAGGTTTACCTTGGCCGTTACACAATGCTATACTTGCTGATTTTACATAGGGCTGTGAGAAACTAGTGTAGTAGACCATAGGGATAATGGACATAAGGGATTCTCCAGAGCGTATTTTATAATTTACGATGCGAGACCATAGGGGGAATTGACGTTGAGTTCTTTCTCATAGAGTCTGTAGTTCCTCGACGTGGGTCACAGAGGGAATGTGATGTAAGTGCTTCCCTAGAGTTCCTTTAGTGCCGATACGAGACTATAGGGGGAATTGACGGTGAGTGCTTCCTCAGAGAGTCTATACTTTAGCTGAACTAGAGGGGTGAGACTGTGTGTGCTTCCCAAAGGGCTGCTTGTATATGATAGGTAGGACCAGAGGGGATAGGCTGTGAGTACTTTCTATAGGGTTACCTGTTTGTGTTTATCTTATTTGTTTAGCCGTAGCTTGATCTTTGGAACTGTGGTTTGTTAATGCTGAGTAATTTCCTGTTTACTGCTTTCTATACTTTTACCTACCATATATTCACTGAATGTTAGGCATAGATCTTTGGGTGGTTGCCTACTGGGATTTAGTCTCACACCCTATTTGGGCCATGCTTTTGGTCCCAAACAGATTATATTACTTTAGGTATAGACAAGGGAAAGCGCCCTTCTACTTCAGGTACTTGATTGCTGTGGAGCCAGAGAGCATGGGACCAAGCTATGGCTTGCGATGCTGAGGAGTTTATCTACTTTCTTTTTCACTTTGGTTTAGCACTATTTTATTCCAGCATTATGACTTGTTTGGCTATTTTCCTAGACATACATGTATCATGCATCACTTTATATATATGCGCTCTAGTTTTTTATCATTTCAGTCTTCCGCTGTTTACTGTTGTTGGATATTTACTGCTTCCTCTATTGTATATTTGTTTCTCTTACACTGTGTTACTATACCAATGAGGGCATAGTTTCCCCACTATCACACCGAAGGCCCTCACTGTTAGTCGGTAGCCTCTAGAATTTGTGGAAATGCACTTGAGGCCATGTGACCAATCGGGTACAGGGTGCCTCTGGGTGGCTTCCAGAACCGGGACATTACAAAGATCATGCTTTATTTTTAAAAGTTTTATATAGTGAAAAAATGGATACTATTTTTTAAAAGTTTTATATAGTGAAAGTAAATTCTTGACTAAAACTCAAGATTATGTAATGTTTAAGTATGGGGCCTTATATTTGGTATCAAAGGCCAGTTTAGATAACTTTAGAAGTTAGGGTAATATTGACAACTTTACCTTAGAATATTTTACCTTATTGTTAAGTTATAGTGAGATAGAATTTATAGATTTCTATGTTTCTTAATCTAAAGTATGTTTGTTCAGAATGGTTTTCCATAGAGGAAATAATGAATCTATAGTGGGAAGGAAATGAGAGGAATATATCCTTCCAAATCACCATCCCAAGATGGTTAGAATTATAATTGAGTAGTTTTTTATAGTGATGGATTAGTTAAAATAATCAATAAATGGTGGTGGTGTTCATAAAATAGAGAAATACGATTTACCATAGAGGAACCTGATGATAGTGGAACATTTTATGAGAACCCCCCCCATAATTCAGAAGATTTTATGACCCTGTTACATCTAAAGGATGGATTAAAGACTTAGAAAAGATATTCATAGTTGTTTAGAACACCAAAAGGTAACTCTTACAATTTATCATTTTGAAGTTATAGCTAATTAGTGGTGGTAAATGGTAAATAATATCAGATAAAGTGAAGAGATTGATACCTTGGAATATGATGAATTTAAGAATATTTTACCTGATAAATATTTTCCTAAGGAAATTTAACTTAGGATGTAAAAAAAATTACTGGATAAGTTTTTGGTTCTATTTATAGATTACATTTTATTATTTTCTAAAAGTAAATAAGAACATAAAAGTAATCTAAGAATTTTTTTGAAAACCATAAAATAAAAGAAATTGTATGGGAAAACTAGAAAGTGAGAATTTGGTTAGAATAAATTTCATTCCTTGGTCACATTATTTCTAAAGATGGAATAACTGTTGATCTTTCTAAAATGATTTTTTTTGAATAATGGACAAGACCCAAAAATATCACATATATTCATAGTTTTATTAGATTGACGGGTTACTACTGACGGTTTGTTGAAAACTTCGACCAATTTTCTATCCCACTGACTAAGTTAACTAAAAAAGGAGTTAAGTTCATCTAAATAAAAGAATGTGATGACTTTTTTAGGAATTGAAAAGAAGATTAGTGAATGCTCTTATTTTGGACTTACCTTCTAGAAGTTGTAAATTCTTTATCTATAGTGATACTTAATTGAAATGAATTGGTTGTGTCTTGATGCAGAATAACAAGGTAATTTCTTATGCTTCACATTAGTTGAAAACTCATGTGTTAAATTACCGTACACATGATTTAGAGTTATATTCTATTTATTTTGCATTAAAAATTTGGAGGCATCATTTGTATGGAGTAAAGTGTGAAATATATAATAATCAAAAAAGTTTGAAGTATATATTCACTTATAAAGAATTGAACATGAGATAGAGAAGATGACTAGAACTAATCAAGGATTATGATTGATCAATTCATTATCATCCTGGAAAAGAAAACAAGGTGAACTATTCTTTGAGTTGAAAAAGTAATGCTACATTAACCATGTTACATTTGAAACATGACCCTTTAGTTAATGATTTAATGAATTTTGGCCTAGAAGTTGTGGATGTAGGGACCTCCTATATTTTGTTTTAGGTTTTAGTGCAGTTGAATTCATTAGAAATAATTAAGAGATCTCAAAAGGAGGATCATTATTTGATAGAAAAGGTATAATCCATTAAAAATGGAAAGTTTCTTGATTTTAATATTGATGAAGAAGGTGTTTTACAATTTGGAAAAAATATTATGTGTGCCTTGTGATTCACAATTGTGGAAAGAGTTATTGATTGAAACTCATAGTTCTCTATTTTCCATTCATTTGGGTAACACTAAGATATATAGAGACCTTCAGGAGTGTTACTTGTGGGATGGGATAAAAAGAGATATTTTTAAATTTACCATGAAGTGTTTGAATTTTCAATAGGTTATGGCAGAGTGGCAGTTACCAAAGGGGATGCTTCAACCATTTCCAATACCAGAGTGGAAATGAGAAAATATATCAATGGATTTTATGGTAGGATTTTCAAAGACTTCTCATGGTAATAATGTGATCTGGGTTATTTTTGATCGATTAACTAAATCTAAACATTTTATTCCCATTCAAGATACAATGTCTTTAGAGATATTTCTAGACTGTATCTAAAATACATCATCAAATTACATGGAGTTCCTCTCTCCATTGTATTGGACCATAATCCCAGCTTCACATCCAATTTTTAGAAAGGACTTTATAAGTCATTAGGTAATGAATTAAATTTTAGTACAACTTTTCACCCTCAATCTGATGGATAGTCTGAGCATATGATTCAAAAGATGGAGGATATGATTCATTCTTTCTCAATGGATTGCTAGAGAAGTTGGGATTGACATATTTATTTGGTTGAGTTTTATTATAATAAATTTTCTAATTCCAGTATATAGATGAAACCATTTGTGGCATTATATGGAAAGCAGTGTCGAACACCAGATTTTTGGTATGATGTAGGAGAAAGAAAGTTTATGGGACCATAGTTGGTAGAGGAAACGATATAAAAGTTCAGGTGATTTAGCGACACATGAGAACATATCAGAGTAGTTAGAAAAATTATGTGGATAACCAGAGGAAATATATTTCCTTCAAGGTAGGTGATCATGTATTTTTAAAAGTTTCCCTATGGAAAAGCGTGATGCATTTTGGTAAGAAGGGGAAGTTAAGTCCACAGTTCATTGGACCATATGAAATACTGGAGAAAGTTAGATTAGTTTAATACCAAGTGAATTTACCTCTGATTTTATCCTATGAACACAACATATTTAATGTTTCAATGTTAAAGAAGTATGTAACAGATTCATCTCATGTTTTGAGTCCTGTAGTAGTTCATTTGGAAGAGAATATTTCTTGTGAGGAACAACCAGTTCAGGTTCTTGACCATTGAGAGCAAGTGTTGCAGAATAAGGTAATTCACCAGGTTTAGGTTTTATGGAAAACAATATGGTTGAAGAGGCAACATGATAATTTGAAAATTCTATGAGGGAAAAGTATCTCCACTTATTTGATAAGTGAATAAAACTACGAGGACACAATTTTCAAAAGGAGGAAGGATATAACATCCCAGGTAATGATATAATAATTATTTTTTATATTTATTAATATTTATAAATTAGATAGTAATTTTACCTTAAAAGGGATGCTACGTCCAATAGCGTACCTGACATGTAACAATTAATTTCTCTTAAATCTCGCATTGCACGTAAGACTAAGTTATACAAAAAATAATATATTGTTAATATTATTATTTTAAGTGGTAGTTATTGACTAGCCATTATATCAACAAGAATTAATAGGACTAACTATATTATTTTTACACATATTTATTTAGTATTTTTACATTTATCCAATAAATTTTATAGGATTAAAATAATAATAAATCCAATTTTAAGCGTAAAAAGATCCATATTTTTAAAAGGTAGTTTTACTATCTTTTAATTGAGAACTGATTTTAAATATAATTTTTGAAACTTTTATAATTTTTATATGAAAAAATAAACTTCATTTTTGAATGATAAATATCAAAATATACTTTGGGTGAATTTTTGGTATTTTTCTGAGAATTTTCACATTTTGAGGAATAATGAATAATACTGAATTTTAGTTCAAAACTTCTTTTTTGTATAATTTATTTATATAGTTAAATTATGTTATTATTTGGTTTAAAAATATAATTAGATCAATTTTATATCAGTTAAAACAATTTATGTTATTTTAAATAATTTCACTTTTAATTTAGATATAAAAATTTAGCAAAATTTTGAACATTTTTACTTAAAAAACCCGCTTCATTGTCTTGTATGTGAGATTAAATTTAAATTAATTTATTCCACTTATGTTATTGGAATTTGAAAAAATGGATTCTATATTTATAATCATAATAATTTATAATTTATATTAAGGCCAACTTAGTTTTTTACCAAAAATATTAGTGAAAGTAATTAAAATTAATTACAGTGATTAAGAAGAGAATTTGTTTAACAGGGGACTAAAACTTAAACTTAAGAGCCAAAATGACCTATAAACTTGTAAAAAATAAATTTTATGTTAATATTTCAACCCTATACTCCCTTGAATATAATTTTTACCATTATTTGAGACACTTGACATGGGAAAAACATGGGTGGAATTCCCTTTTTGAAAATTTACAAGAATGACACCCCTCCACTATAAAAAGGCACTCACCATTCCCATTTCTTCACACCCATAAAGCCTTTTGGATAATACAAACCCTACAAAAATAATATCAAAAAATATATCCCTTAACCTTATATTCCTATCCTTGGGTATAAATCCAACCAAGAATTCCTTTAGTGCAAACCAAAAGGAGTTACCTGAAAAATAAGTTACATTCTTCAACATCCATTTATGTTTTATTTATTTATACACACATTAATTTATTATTATTAAATGATTATATAATAACATAAGTATAATAAATATTCGGATATTTTTTTATGTTAAGGTTTATACCTACACCTACACACACTTCTATTAAATGGGTAACAAAATTACCATTCATGTATAGCAAACTACCACCTCACGTAACGATGTCGTTAATTTTTCCATTACCACCTATCATGGTTGGGAATTATAATGGAAACAATATTTTTATATGATATATATTTGATATTTATAATGTATTAATACTTATTTATTTTTTATATATGCATACCTTCATGATTTCCATTTTGTGTAAATATGATAACATCGTTTGTGGACGTGTGGACTACCACCTCCTCAAAGCGATGTGATACGTTCACATATTACATGAAATGTATTAAGGATGGGTTTAATTAAAAATGTGTGAAATAAATGAAATAAATATGATATTAATTAAATAATTAAATTTATTTATATATAATATATCATTTTATTTATTACCCTTTCACACACTGAAAAAGTGATAATGTCGTTCGTGGATGCATGGATTACCAACCCTCAACACGATATTATTACTTTTACATCTAAAGAATTATATATATAAGTATATATGAATAATTAATACGGTATTTATTATATAATAATAATTATGTAAAGATAAATTTTACTTACCTTCTTTCCATAATGATTATTGAAAAATGAGAACGTTACCCATGTGTACGTACAACCTGCCATCTCCATGATTGTAACATTGGTTCATTTTTCATAACCATATTTAATTATTGTTTTTAAAAATGTAATTAATGTATAAATATGATAATTATTTCATAATTATTATTCTGTAGATTTTTATATAATGACCCCTTTGACCATAGTTGACCTACCAAATTCATTTTTGACACATAAACCGAATATGGTCAAAACACCCGATGTAAACTTAGTGGACTAAGTAGTCACTTAAAAAAATCTAACAAGTGAAATAAAAGTAATGTTAAACTTGAAATTTTTTCTAAATAAAGTAAATAATTAACATAAGTTAATTATTCAGGAAGAAAAAGACACACGTGACAAGTCAGACTCACGGTAAGGGATTTCATCTCAATCACATCTAATTAAGGCATTTCTTGATGATATGAACCTTTATTCCTTTATAAGGTGTATATATATCCCATTGAAATTATATATCAATATTTTATCTATTATTATGTTATTTAATGTTTTTTAAATGTTAATCTTTCATGGGGATTATGATTTAAATGCTCAGAGTGGTATGAGACACTTTGAATGTTTAAAGATCTAATTTACAAATCTTTTTTATCTAAGTCAATATTATTGATATTATTCTATATGTTTATTTTTATAAAGGTATTATAAAGTAAATTTTATGTCTATTTTTAATTTCATTCAATTTTTTTCAAAAAGGAATCTTTTTACATGTTTTACATATCATTTTTTGACAAAATACAAAAGGAATGTTTTATTCTTAACGTACACGACGACAATGACTTTTCCATCGAAGTGGAAATTATTTTATTTTTAGCTTAATTTGAAAGATTTCATATTTTCTTAAATGAAAGAATCATTTTCTAGTTTGGTTATTTTGGTATTGAAAATGATTTTTTTCAAAATAAAGGTGTATTTTGTATTGAAAATGGGCATTTTAAAATAAAATGATATTTTAATATCTAAAAGTGATTTTCATACATGTTTAAAATATTTTTTCAAACAATGAAATGTTTTATTTCGTGTTGTGGTTCTTAGACATTACAAATGATGGGTGTGCCTAGATAACACCGAGTGAGTTCATTATAGCTTAAATGATGGGTGCACCCAGATAGTACTCCAATGTATTGGGTAATGATTATATTTTTCAAAGAATTATATTAGAAGTTAACCATATGGTTATTCCAATCTATAAGGGTTCTATAAGGGTTTAATGTGATGATGTACCAAGGTACCTACATGAATTTTCTATGTTTTCTAATGATTTTCATGGAAATAATTTGTTTTAAAAAGGTAAAATAAATGATATTCCCCCCCTTGAGTAAAATGTTCTGTTTTCAAGAAAGGGTTTTTAATGAGTTTTAATGTTCATCAATGGACTAATGATTTCCTTATTTTTATACCCCTTACTAATATTTTCATGATCATTCCAAATTTTTAAATGTTTTTTCAGAGGATTTAATGATGAGTAAGGGATTGGAAGAGGTCTAGTTGAAAGTTGTGAAGAGTTTTTATTAAATATATCATGATTTATTTTTAAAAGTTTTGTATGGTGGAAAAAATGGATACTGTTCGTAAGTGTCCACTTTGTATTAAATGATTTTTTATGTATTATATATGACCTAAGTCTCTTAAATTATAAACCTAAAAAGATACTCAATGTGAAAGAAAGTAAATTATTGAATAAAACTATAGATTATTCAATGTTTATGTCCAAGTACTTATAATGAAATAGTATGCTCTTACTCATTCAGTCATTATAACACGCTCTTGTTTGGATTAGTTTTACCACCTACATGAATGATGTTATAATATTTATGTCATGAGTGATTAAAGAATGTTATATAATAGTAATATTATGTAAAATTATTGAATTTAATATGTTTTAATAATTATGTAATGTTAATATACATATTTTTATTCACTAATAAAATGAGTTCTTTTGGTGGAATTGAAATTTATAAAAAATGATATTTTAATAATTCCATGAAAAACCTCAACATACGTTAAATTAAATAGATATGTGACTCTATAAAAATATCAAAAAAATGAATTAAATTATTATTAACATTATTTATATGATTAATCAATGAATAATACTCAAGGACCAGAATCGTAAAACCAATGAATGCAATGGAAACATAATAGTTTACACCATTTTTTTAATGTTAAACAAATAATATATGGGTAAAAAGGGATTATAAATGGATGGAATGAAGAAAAATAAATATGAATAATTTTTTATTTAAATTAATAATAAATCAAAATTTATTATATAGAGAAGTTTGAGAACATTCTACTAAGTGGAAGTCCGATGTAAGGTTTAATTTTCCAATCTCACATTGAATTCGGGATTTAGTATGTATAAATTTTTAATTAAGGGAATCATAAGTTATTTCTCTCTAAAACCCCATATATTTTATTCTTAATATTTTTTTAGTTTTTATATGTATTATTACCATTTCACTTCCCTTTTGTTTGAAATTCAATCGATATGATATCTGTGGGAGGAACTTACCTTATCTTTTCTTCTTGGTTAGGAATCTTTATATTCCATATCAATATTCTTTAGATTGTTTAAAAAATGTTATTCTATACACTTAAATGAATTTTAAAGGTAATTTTCAATTAACTTTGACTTTATTTATAGAATTTTAGTAAGATCCTTTAACATTTTTCTTACGAGCCAATTTTGGATTTCTTTACAAAAGTGGGAGAAGAATTTTTTTAATATTTACTCATGAATACCTTTTAACACCATCGTGAACATTATTTTTTATTATGATTAATTTCTATGTTACCATATCTATTTAAAGAAAACTCTATTCCCATTATTCTAAGAATTTTTCATTTATAAAAGTTTTCAAAATAAAAGGATATTTTATCTCGCTTTGAAAGAAACTTTCTAATATATTTATAAAGGTGTATTTCATCTATGTAAACATGTTTTAAAGTTTATTATGTTTCACCAAGTATATTATCTAATGATACTATGCAAATTATTTCTCTGAATGACTTATGATCATCTTGTTCCATTTATTAATTGGGGAAAATATTGACATTCCATATGCTAGTTTTTCAATAAGGATGTTTATTGATTACTAAGGAATGTTGATTATATATTGTATTTTTTATTAATTTATTTCATAAAATTAAAAAATTGGACTTATTTAGTGTTGGTTGGGGCCTATAATTATATATCCCCTTGATGTATCAGTAGGTATCATGAGACAAACTAGTCTAGGTATTTGGAATATATATATTACCTATTTATGTATTATGTATTGGAATGAGGACTTACTGGTAAGATTAAGATGTTAGAAATTATCCATTCTATCACTATGAAATCATTTATTGTTTTCCATGTGATTATTTATGTTTCTATATCATCCATGGATTCATTCCTCTTTTATGATATTAGCTACATGATGTATTTTATTATTATATATCTCTTCCTATTATTCATTTCTTGTTTATTCTATGATAGATTCCACTATATGATTCCCCTTATTGATCATCTGAGCTCACTCTTTTATTTTTTTACTATCCCTATCATGAATAGAAGTGAAATATGAATTATTTCAAGGATATACTATAATAAATAATGAAGTGATCATTGGATTTTTTATTTGTATTTATTGTTTTTAAATGTAATGTGAGAATCATGTATGAATATAGTATCCTAAGACTATTAAAATTCTAGACCCTGCATTATGTGAACATTTTTATTTTATAACAATTTAATAAAGTAGCCACTGACTATGAGTTACTCGAGTATGGGTTTTTATAGTTCAATTTTCCATATGTGATGTTTGAGAAGTTATATGTACTAAATAATTGAGTTATATTTGACTTTTTAAGTTGTACACACATAAGGTTTTTCATGAATGATACTTGAATCCATATGAATTAGTCACGGATATTGAAAACTTATAAAAACTACATAAACGTTATATGTACCAGTTATAATATAGTGAATCCATCTATATAAATTAATATATAAAATTTTTTGTATCTATCTTTTTTAAAGGTTCTAGATCATATGAATAATTTTAAAAAAAATAAAGTATAACAAAATATTAGATTAATGATTAAAAAATTTCAAAAGATAAATAAATATGAGAATTCTCATTGTTAAAATTTAAAATTAACTTAAGATAAATAGAGGATAAAACTATAACATTTACATGGATAATAAATTCTATAAGATGAAAATGAGACCATAGATTTCTATTTGGGGTCTCCTAGTTCACATTAAGGCATCAAGGGATAGAACCTTGAATGAATCCAAATATTTGGAGGAAAATTTCCAAAGTTTAAATTGAATTTGGCTAGAATGAGGCAGGTAATGCATGTCACATTGGATGTCAACACATGAGGAGGTGGGGATACATGCATAATAACCAGAGTAATGCATGGCAGGGATGAAAAATTTCATGGTGTGATGAGCATGTGAGGATGGATGAGAATATTGATGTATGGTCACATGAATGAAAAGGGAACAACATAGATTCATGCAACAACAAAAAAGAGGAAAAAAGTTAGCTTGACGATGTAATGGATGGAGGTCATTACAAAAATGAGGTCTTATGAACAAAAAGTTTTCAAGTTTATTAAGTTCATTTTAAAATTATAGTAAAGACCAAACTGTGATGTGAATATTATTTTGTGGGGGGAGTGGGGTTTAATCCATATTGGTCCATTGATTGTGTGTTTTTTATGTTTTCACTTTATAACCCATCTATCTTATATAGAAAAGAAATTTGGGAAGATCAATGCATAAAATCTAAACCTGGTGTAATTTTGATATGATCTTTAATTTTATTAATGACCTTCAACTACATTTTTATTTTCTTAATACTTGGTAGTGACTAAAGATTACGTAGTGATTGTGAACCTTTTAATGAGTACAATGATTTTTATGTAGTGAAAATTAGTTATATATATTCCATGAATGTAATATTCCACATTGGGTGTAAATTGTATAAATTTTGTGTTGTGGTGCATGATTTATTTTCTCATGTGGGTATACATATGGATATATAGATTTAAATTAATTATTTGTTTCTAATAATTTGTAAATAAGATCATTTAAAGAGAGAAATATATTTAATAAGAAAATAGTTAAATAAATCATCATACTGATTCACCCCATGTCTTAAGGTGATTCTATCTTGTGTGAGACCCTTCATACAAATAAATTCCATTTAGTGATACTGAAAGATATATATATTCTCAAACTATATCACAACCTATAGTATGACTATTACTATATGAAATATAGAAGTTGTGAAATATGTTATAAGTATATCTATTGGAGTGTTATACATGACACAAAATGTTATAGGAGATATTAAACATTTACACTTCATTTCTTTCACATAATATATTACACATCCAGTCTAAACATCATTAGATAATGTTTTAAGGGAATTATAATGCATTATAATGAATGATTAATTGTTAACAATTCATTATTGGTCAGATATTTTCAATAAATTATACTTTATGAAATGTTTAACATATGGAGATTTTGGGAAAAAATCAAGTTACTCAACCATTAGAACATCTAAGAATGCCTATATAAAGTCGATCAAACCTAGAGAAAAGGTGTGAGATTCTTGTGTCATTCATGGTATCTCAAATTATCATTAATTAGAACCTCTCTATTTTTATTCCTTTGATGAAAGTAGGTACTACCGTACCATGGGAGAAAGAATATTCTTTGTAATATATTCTAGATTCACATTACTGGTGGATACCTACACAAATATGGGTCTTTTGACTATTATTTAGAAATATTCATCAAGAAACTATTGAATAAGAAAATACTACTATATATTAAGGTATGTTCTTTATTTAGTATATTATTATTCTAAACATATCATGGATGATATTTTGGATGAGTTTTTTTTATTTATTCCATTACATTTGGGAAATTTTGTTACCCATCAAAACCCAATAATGGTATCAAATCTAGATATCTAGATGGCCCATCACTCTCCCAGGTTCTCCCCTATCTCCATTTTATGTGTTTCCCAAGAATGTATGAAAAATATAATATAAGAGGGGGTGGGGTGGGGGAAGTGGGGGAGAATTTTATTTTTTCAAACCCCTAAAACATTCAAACTCTTCTATAATAAAATAAAAGGAACCATGATATAACAAAATTTCAGAATGAGATCCTTTTGATAAGTTCAAAAATAAACCAGAATAAAGTTATTCTAATAAGTGTAAATAGAGTAACTAAGAAATTTTAGACAAAAATAAAGTAATTAAGAGACTATATATATAAAAATAAATTAACAACAACAAAGAAAAAAATTTAAACACGTCAATCGAGTGAGGTATTCACTTTATCCCAATGTGGAAAGGAATTATGTAGAGACAAATTTAAGTATCAATAATTATAAACCTATCAGTAGGTCTGTATTCTAAAACCTTGGAAGTACTTAATCAACCAGATCAGAATGAATTTCTGTATTGATTCAAAAATACCTCAATCTCACCTAATTGAAATAACCTCTGTCTCCATAGCCTCAGGAGCTCTTGATTTCATAAATAAAAATAAACATAAAGACAATGAAATGGATTAAGATAATTTACAATAAATCCTAACAAACAGATGATCTTAAGAAGAAAACTATCTAAAAATATTACAAATGGAATCATTCAATGTAATGATAAGTTACAGACTTGAAAACTTAATCAATCCTTTAGATATATTTTCATCATTGAATATTCTACTTCCCCTTATTCTCATAGTATTATTTATAGATAATTTTTTTAATGGATACAATGTTTGAATTATGAATTTCTAAGGTTCTATTACAACTGAATTGGAAACACCAACTACTCCTTCTGATGGATATAATATTGTTATTATTCTACTAATGAAGTTTGTTCAATAACGCTATAGGATCTACTATTTTTATTATTCTACTGATGAAGTTTGTTCAACACTTCTACAACACTCCTTCCAGAAAACAATAATGCAAAAAAACTCCTTCTAAAACATTTATTTAAATACAATACACTAAACTTACTTATAACTTAATTCTGGTAAACTTAATCATATCAATATTCTTTTGATTAATGTAGATTAATTTGGATTTCCTACTTAGGAGACTGGAAAACATCAACTAAAAAACTATTATAAGATAAAACAAAGATAAAAAAGTTTTTTTTTGTGATTTTAAAAAGAATTTTAGGAAGAATTATTTTGACCCAACAATATCACCCTTTTTGAAAAACATAGGACACAAAAACAAATGGAAAACATGATATTTTTTTTTAAAAAACTTTACAAACAAAAACATAAAAAACTCCCACATTATAAAAATATTTTTTACTTGAATTTTCTCCCCATTTGTGCTTTTCAAAAATAACACAAAAGTAAAAGAATATGAAAGTGAGAACAATTGTAATAATTTTTTCAAAAAACTTGAAAAGAGAAACAAACACACACATATATAAATCACTTAGAATAAAAAAAATTAATTTTCATGTCAAGGAACCATTTAAATATTTTATAAAATCAAAATTCAAAAAGATATAAATCGTTTTTATAAAGTTTTTTTCAACATAATTTAAAATTTTTAGTTCCATATCTAATATATCATCCTTTTCATCTTCCCTCTTCTACTTAACCTTAATATAATTTATTTACTCAATCTGTTTCATAGAAAGAGATTTTAGATCATCCAATGCTCTAGAATGTTCTCCCGCTTATAATTTCACAATTCTAGTGAACATGAAAAAAATTTTATATGATTTTCTTATTCCAATCACTTGATCATTAAAGAAATTAAAATCTTTCTTAGATTTTTTAACCCACTTTAGAACACTTTTCAATTTTTTTGAGTCTATAGAAGAATTTTTATTATGACTACTCAAACCATCCTTATTTTCTAAAATAGAGTCAACAATATTTTATTTCCATTTATCATCTTGAACATGAATGATATTTTTTTGAATAAAAATTTTCACATCTTGAACCGAATCACCTGATATGATTTAGAATACCGCATAACCTCTAGCACACCTCCCCATGCTCCATAGGCTACCAACCACCAAGGAGAGTGTAAACAAGTCATGGGGAGAATATACCCTCGATTAAATTGTAAAATCAAATAAAAATAACCAAAATAATAATAATAAAAATTAAAGTACACTGATAACAATAAACATATCATATATAATGAATTAATGTGAAAAAAAGACTCAATTTTCATACCTGAAAAAATGACACTGATCTCCCACTGGGTTGATCACATACACAAGGTAGTAAAATAATAAAAGTATAAAGTGTATATGAACCCAAATTCAACACACACCTTAAGATGATCGAACTCGAGCCTCATCCCAACCAGTAACCACAATAATTGAGGGATTCTCAGGTACTCAAGTGTCATGGACACTTAAGTAGGGTGTAAGTACAACTCAGTAGGGAACCATTAATTTGGTTTCGTACCTAACCGGTAAAATTCAGTGTATATGAATTTTATAAGATCAACATAACATAAAAATGAAATAAAAAAACTACAAAATCATAACATATAATCACTAATGAAAAAATAAGCAATAAAAACCCATGTGCTAAGGAGTTCACTCATTGAGACACTATTAACCTTGACCATACCTGAGTTGGTTCCATGTTATAATGAGAGTGCATCATCTATTTCTAAAACACCCCCTTAGAAGGGATATCCCCAAAACATGTATGGAACATCCTATTGTATGGGATAACCCATGTACATGCTGACCTCTCATTTAAAACATCCCTCTCAAGGGGATAATCCATATGGAACAACATGTATTCTTATCTGTAGAAGATAGAGGAAAAAATCACATGAAAACATGTATATAAGATGAAAGATCAAACATAACATTATATTAAGAAAGAGTTAAAACCATAAAAAACCATATGCAAGAAAACATCAAATATATGTTTCATGAGGCTAAACACACACACATCATGTGATCAACATCAAACATAGGTCTCATGGACTACAAAAACACACACAAAATGTGATCAAATCATCAAACATAGTCTCATGGGTCTAGGTATCATATTTAACATCCACACATCCAAGGGGTCTATGAAATTCAAGGAATTAACTAGCGATCAAGCTATAATCATTTATGACTGATATCAATCTGATGTGAAAGGGTCCATTATGTCCCTTAGAACCTTTTCCAATTACATTAGTCTAATTACTTAAATTAATTAATACTTAAAGATAATTAATTAATTTTTTTTCATGAAATATTATGAATTTAAATATCATTCATCCAATATGGAGAAACTTATACCACATGCCAATAAACCATAAGGTAGAGTACATAGGGCCACCTACCTCGAACATAGCCAACTCTCAACAAGAAAAGCCGAAAAAATTTGTTCAATTCCATCTAAGTTCATTCAACCTCTATCAATCACCACTAGTTTCATATATTACTTCCTATCTAGAACCATAAACAACCATCCATGGAATACCCATAACATGTTTTAAACTTCATTCTGAGAAAAATACCTTAGCCATAACATCATCCATTGGAGTCTGTCCACTCCTGATGCACTCTTGATTCTTCATCAAAACACCCATCAACGACACATGTTCATCATCACAAGACATCCTCTAGCTATGTCAATCTAAACCTACATCATTATCAAACAATTCCATCAATATTTGATGGAATTTTCACCAATTATCAATAGGGTCATACACAAAGAATGACACAATGATCCGCCTCCACACAAGGAAAAAAGAGATCACGATCGAAGAAAATGAAGGATATTACTTGAAATTTCTAATGATTTGATTATAGATCCAACCTAGATCAAGGAGAGATCTTGGAGGGAGTAAAATAATAGAACACATCCATTTTTTTCTCAAAATTTCAAGTCAAAGGGTTAAAACCCAAGTGGACCTTAGTAGCTAAAATGATCGAAAGGTTCTCCACTTAACACTACCTAAATCACCCCACCAACCACCTGGTAAAAGATCAACTGATGGACAGTGAACCCTGCTAGGTAGCATGCTAACTTTCTACCTCATCGGTGAGTCGATGTTGTCTTATAGGCTGGCCAGTGAGTCCTTTTGGGTAGCAGGAGATTCTTCCCACCTCACTGACTAGCCTGTGGGGTCTACTATCCAATTGGTGCTACTGATACAACCCAGCTGGCCCAGACAAGACCCTATCCTGCTTATGAGCTCCGTGTCTTCCACCATGCTTCCATTTAAGTACAAAAACACTCCTCAAGTATTTTTATATGTGAATAATCTCATTTTGACACCCGATTATTGGAATAATCCATCTACTAGATGAAAAGTTCAATTTCCCTCTAAAATTTGACACCCATAACAACATGGTTCATTACAATCTCCCCACCATAAGGATTCTTACCCTTTAGAAGTTATGGTAGTATGATAATCACACCTCCTAATTTTCATCATTCATCATCCACAAGGATTCCTCTATGTTTAATCCTCATGTGCTAACTCATCACCTCAAGGTAGTGCTCACATTTGAACATCCACCATGATCTCCTTGCATGATTCCAAGCATGTACATGAAAAGTTGAACCAAAAGCTCACTATTATCCTTTACCGAGACCATGATCACTAAAACCATCCAACTTAACACACCACAATGCATTAAACCGATTCCTTATGAAGAGTCACAATAATCCCCACTATAGGAATTATCATATTTAAGAATATTTTAAAAGTCTAGAGATACACCTAGTGTGGTTAAATTCCATCACACTCAATTAGCACAAGACATGTGTTAAGAGTTGATACCCAAATCTTGTTCCTGGTTCTAATATGAACCAAAGAATATTTTCTGACCAATGAAACCCGAACATGTTGACTATTCTAGAAGGTCCTGTCCAATTCCTTAGTTGTACCCAATACAATAAGCTTGATGATGTTCCAACCTACTGCATTTAGGTTCACATGGAAACGACATGTGGTACTTTTCCAACAGTCTTCCAACAAACTCACCCAACCTAAAAAACTAACACTCCACAAGCACAAATCATGATTCCTTAAGCCTCATAGGCATTGTGAAATCGATCCAAAATCCTTCTTAAAGTCTAATTGACCTCAAAGAAATTTCCCTATTTGGTTCCCCAACCACTTTCACCAGCTAAAAGGCTCTCAACCATGTGTTGATGCACAAATAATCCGACTCCCTCTCAGTTCGCATTGATTCCACCTAGAGTCTGAATCCTATATCTAGCCTCCATCTAGAACTGCATCTGATTCAAACATTAGGCATATAATGAAGAATCATATTATCTTAGATCCACCCCACATAAATCTTATGGAGTAATCACAATCATTTAATGGTCAGTTTTACACAAGACCATAACCCTTACCAAAAGAGAGGTCATTTTAATTGCAATAGGTAGGTACTCCCCACCATAGAAGTATCCTTATAGTCACCTCACAATGCTTAAATTGGTATACCCATCAACCAACCAGTCCATCATTGAAACACAATGGATAAATGTGACTATCCGTTTATACCTGATTATCAAGCAAGCATCAAGAACCACACACACTCAGATTATTAGAATGTAGTTCACTACATTCAATGATCCATTCACAATGAGTATAATTCCATCTATCATCCTAGGTGTGAATTATGACTTCTGCCCCAATGGGTCTCATCCCATCATGCATACTGCTATACTAAATCATGAAATTTATAATAGATAAAAAACTTAGATCAACCACACAATGGTACCTAGACCATTTTCTATGCCATCTTTTACCATATATAAATTTCCCCCCCCCCCACACACACACACCTCTAGTCTATTAAGCCCTATGAGCTTCATGACAAACACACCAGTTATTAACTATAAGGGTGACCCTGAACTGAATTCTTTAGTGATGTACCATCACTACCTCCTATGGGTTCATCTACAGAACCATAAAAATTCTCAAAGGTCAGCTCACCACTTGCTCCATTAATTCAACCAACCCCACACATAACTACAGGAATGAATAATCATGCATTAAGGATTATCTTCAAGAAATAAAAACACCATTATTTACTCAATTAAAGTGATTCTCCCCAAAAATCACGAACCTCTACACCCGAACTCACATTCCATTTTAGTTTTCCTCACCACAAGGCACTATCTCACTAAACCCAAGAACTCTTAGTACTCATTTTAGATAAGGAAACTCCTTTCTACTGAGTTTCACCATGCACCACCCATTACACGGGTGTCAGTACTATCCAGTGAACATCCAACCATGCTCTAACTCTCCTAGATTCAACCACCTAGTATTTTCACTCAGAAACCAATTAGAGTTATATTCCAACTAATAGGCTAGATAACCCATTTTCTTATTCTTGATACCAAAACCATCCAAGTACTTCAAAACCCAACCTTGTATCATGAGCACTAGAAATTAAGGTGAACCATATTCTAGGGTTTCAAGGAAAATTACAATACCCTCCCTTAATCCTTCCAAAGTTTACTTACATGCATAGGTAATTTTTATCAATGAAAAACACCCCTAAGGCATTAACCTTGGTCATCCCTTTACAAGGAATGTCCTTAATCAGGTTACCTTCATGCAATGCGAGACATCAATTCACTAGTAACTAGAGTTACATTTCTAAGGCCACAAGGTCTTACAAAAAACCCTCACAAGGTTTCACTAAGGGTTACAACCCATATAACGTCATCAAGATACATATCCCCATAGATATTTTATATTATCTTTACTCTTAGAATAACCATGTCGAGAGGCCATAGACATATAGTTCATTTTAATAGAATTCCACCGACGATATATAGATCACCCTACATAGTATATAATTGTAACCTTAATTAACCAGGCCTATTTAATGGATACTTGCATAAGGTTATTTACTAAGGTAATTAACACCCAACAATGACCAAACAAGTTACTCTACACCATTTGTTCATAGAGGGATTACATCATCTTTATTATAACCATTTACATCATTGTTGTCACCTAGATGCACCAAACCACATTATCACATGACCTACTATCAGAAGTAGATATGAATAGGGGTTAAACTAAGTATAATGTCAATAAGAACTCATATGTGAAAAAACTGTACAAGTTGATGACACTAAGAAGTTGAGTCCTCCATCACATATAAGAAAAATATATTTCATGAGAAACCTATATTCCATATATGATGCATAAAGAACCTCTTACTAATATGGACCCAATTAAAATAAATATGAAATCAAAACCTCAAAATCCATGTGCATCACATGAGGTGAAAATATATGATCATACTAGGAAAAATCAAGAACATCAATCCCATTCTCTGGTAACCTAGAATTCCCTTGAAAAAAGGGGTTCACGATGTGCCAAACCAAGTTTCATCACAAGATCTGATACATTCCTATGTCACCTATCTACCAACTCCCTAAAATAGGAAAAATAGACTCTTGTGCTCTGATACCATTTTGTAACATCTTGAACCAATTCACCTGGTCTAAGACGTAATCCCACATGACCTTAGGTGCACCTACCCACATGATAGAGGTTTCCGACTAGGAGAAAAGGTCAATGTAAGTCGTGGGGAGGCTATACCTTCCATCAGAGTTCAAAAAAACTAATAAAAAAAATGTAATAATAAAAATTATATCCTTATGATACCAATAGACATATCATCTATAATTAATGAATGTGGAAAAAACATACTTAATTGTCATATCTAAAAACAAAACACTGATATCCAACCAAGATGATCACATACATAAGGTAGTAAAATAATAAAGGTATAAAGTGGATACACCCAAATCCAAGCCACACCTCCTCCTAGTCTCTTGACTCATAATGAGATATACCACTAGATGATAAAATTTGGGCCTCAACCTAACCCATACCTACAACAAGTGAGGGTTACTTGAGTACCCAAGTTCCATGGACACCTGAGTAGGGTGTGAGTACAACTTAGAAGGGAACAAAAAATGTGGTTCATTACATAAATAGTAAAATACAATGTATGTGCATATGATAATCTTAGTATAAAGTAAAAAAATAATACATAAATTCAATAATCGTAACATATAATCACCAATGCACAAATAAACAATAAACACCCATGTGTTGGGAAGTTGTTCACTCATTGAGCCTCTACTAACCCCAACAATATGTACGTTTTCTCCATGTTAAAAAGAGAGTTCAAAAACCATGTTTTACACAACCCCCTTCGAAGGGATATCCTGAAAACATATTTGACACATCAAGTTGGATGGGAGAGCCCATTTACATGTAGAAATATTTCTTGACACATCCATCTCAGGGGGATAGTCCATATGGATCAACTTGCGCACTTAACTATAGAAGACAGAGGAAACAACACATGAAAACATGTATATAGGATGAAAGATAAAACATCATGTCATATAAAGAAAGAGTTACAACCATAAAAAACTATATCTGAGAAAACATCAAATATAGGTTTCACATGGATACACACAGACACCTCATATGATCAACATCAAACATAGGTCTCATAGGCCACACACACACACATGTGATCAAGGCATCAAACATGGTATCACAGATTTAGGTCTCATGTAGCATAATGACACATCCAAGGGGTGTATACAATTCAAGGTATTCACTAGTTATTGAGCCTAGACCATTAGTGTATAGTATCAATCCAGTGTACAAGGGTCCATTTTGGCCCTTATCACTTCGCCCAATTACATTAGGCACAGTTCCTTTAATTAATTAAGACTCAAGTATAATTAATTAATTACGCAATAATTTTTATTCATGACACATTATGAATTTAAGGATCATTCACCTAAGGTGGTATAATTCACAAAACATGCTAATAAACCATGAATAAAACCATAGGGTAGATTACATGGGACTACCCACCCCAAACAGAGCTAACTTCCACCAAGAATGTCACACCCTAACCGGTGCGTTTATTTTATTTTATGATTTATTTGACTTTAAATTATTTTTCTGGGGTTTGAGGTAAGTCCCGGACTAAATTTCTGAGTCTTTGATAAAAAACACACATTTGGGTTCGACAATGTTAGACGCGCGGGTGGAGCGCGACGCCGCGCGGCTTCGCCCATGTAATTGCTTGGCCTTTCGTTAATTTTAATATTATTAAAGATGATATAAATTCATTTATTATTTTTATTTTATTATTAAGGTTATTATTATTATTATTATTATTATAATTTTTATTATTTTTATGAGTATTAATTTTATTTTGGGTTAATGTTAATTTATTTTTCATTTATTTGTTTGTTTTTTTTCTACCCTAACCCTAAGGCAGCTGCTTACCCCACTCTTTTATTGTTTTTTTCTCATCCGGCACATCCAGCGCCGCCACCCCCTATCTCTCTCCCATTTCTCTCTTCTTCTCCCCGCACCCCTGTCCAGCGTGCACAGCCCGACGCCTTGCCCTCCGATCTGTCTGTCGCTGCTGCCGACGCCTTGCCTCCAACGGATCCTCCAGTTTTTTTTCTTTTTCTTCTCCCTTCTTCATGCAGCATCAGCCGCTCCACCCATGCAGCGTCCAGCCACGGGACGCCCCCCTGCTACCTCCTCCCTTCCAGCAGCCCCGCACCCTGTCCGCCTCGCCTCCCCTGTCCATAGCACCAGCCCCACATCCTGTCCGCCTCGCCTCCCCTGGCCGCAGTGATGCAGCTCCCAGCGCGCTCCCCATATGCAACCCCAGCCTCCAGCCTATGGCCAGCCGAAGACCCAGCCGCCTCCTGTTTTTCTTCCTCCTCGTCGGCCCTTCCTTCTCCACACAATTTTTTCCCTCCTCATCGGTCATTCCTTCCAGCGACCTGACGCTCTCCCTTGCTGCGCATAAGCAGGATGTCGTGGCCCTGCTACCCGGTGCAGCACCACCCCACCTAATTCCTGCTCTCCTCTCACTGCCAGCACGCACAACATCGGCCAAAACCCGGACCGCTCCTATTTTTCCTAGTGAACCGACCTGCCCTGCCCGCTCAGCACACGACCAGCTCGCACACCCCATAGGTAACTTCCGGCGTCGCCCCCTCTCCTACCTCTGGCCTGAACCAGCGCAGGACCCGCGACCCCCCTCCTGCGCTTTGGATCTTCCGCACTCGGCGCCCTAGTTCCCTCCCAACTCAACCCGGCCTCCTGCTCTGCTTCGGCCTCACCCAACAACCCTTCCGAAGCCCTCGCCCCCTCCTGCTAGGTGCGCAGCGACCCAGAATGTTTATTTCATTTTTATTTTTACTTTTATTATTGTTATTACTATTATTATTATTCCTATTCTTATTATTATTGTATTATTATTATTATTATTATCATTATTATTATTATTGTTATTATTATTATTATTATTGTTATTATTATTATTATTACTATTATTCTTATTATTATTCTTATTATTATTGTTATTATTATTGTTATTATTATTATTATTATTAATCTTATTGTTGTTATTATTGTTATTATTATTATTATTATTGATTTGGCCTTTTCTTTGTTAGGGGGTTATCAACTTATGTTTGTTTTTGGTAGGATTATTGGTTTAGAACCCGCGTGGAGCGATTATGAGTTTGCGTCATCGTCGCGCTTCAGTTTCAAGGTGAGCGTTTCTCCCTGATGCTTGGTTTTGAATGCTCTAGTGATTTTTTGTATGTGTTTGAGTCCTTGATATTTATTATGTAGGGAACTAGAATTTACCGTGATTTTTCGAACGTGCACCATTTCATCGCGTCGTGTATTCAAGGTAGGTCCCCTTTGCACTGCTTTTAAAATTTAAGTTACATTATTTCCTGCTGTTTGCACACACTATCTGTTCAAATTAAGTATTTTATTAATATTAGTAAACATGAAATAGTATTAGAGAATTGTTTTTTTTATAATTACCCATTGTAAGAAAGTGTTGTTTATTTTATACACGACACATGAAATATCCTCTTGATGAGAGGACACCCAATAATGAAAGAATGACTGTTTGGATTTTAAACATAATTCATGGAATATAAAATAGAGTTCTAGTTTAATGATAAAATATTTCTTTTGAAGCGTGAACAAGTACCTTGGATCATTTGAGAAATTTCCCGATTGGCTCTTAAAGTTTATTTGGAAAAATAAAATGGTTTGGTTTGGTTTTGTAAAAAAAATGTTGGCAGCCTGCGAAGTGGTGTTTTGGGGGTTCTTTAAAAGGTTTTAAACTGGGTTTTTTCTTATAAATAAGTTGTAATTTTTTTGAGTAGTGATTGTGAAATGTATTTAATTCCAGTTTGGCACTTTATGGAAATCAATGAAAATGTTTTGATAAAAACCCTCTTAGGACAACTCTCATGCCTTGGTTGCAATTGATTGTTTGGGAGGCCGTGCTTAGAGGCTCCTGGGTACTTGAGTAGTTAAAGGAAAGAGGTTGTCCCATAGAGTGGATCGGGGTGATGCGTGTTGTGCTTTATATATATATATATGTCTGATTGGATGCTTGGTTGGCATCGGTTGGCTCACCCCTTTTTTTAAACACTTGAGACATGGAAATCTGGCATATTGAGAGAATATTATAAGAATGATTGCTGCACTGGTAGGTTATGGTTCTGACCAGTGGCCCATTGTAGGTGGATATATTGGGTTTATTACTATGATATTTGCCCTCGACCTGCCTGAGAGAGGATGGTTGAGCGTATTGTGCATTTTGATTTCATTGTGACATGTCGATAAGGATGATTTCTCATGTATTGGTGTCTTCTGGTTTATTCTCGATCTCCTAGGTTCACCCATGTATATTCAGCTTTTGTTGCTTGCAGTAGTGATTATGATGCTCACATGTATACCTACATTTCCCTTACTGTGTGTTTTACTTTGTGCATTCTGGTGTATTGTTTTCCTTGTAAAGTGGTAAATTGCTTTTGATTAGGTTTCTAAAAATGGTTTTCAAATGAAAGTGTTTAATCCTCTATGTACAAATTTGAAAATTTAAACATCACTTTCCCTTTTCCTAAAATTTCATTGATACTAATGAATTGAACCCAAATTTGGAAATGGTTAAGGGCAATGGTTCGTACTTAGTTTTTAAGTAGAATATTTAGAAAAACATACTTTTATAAATTGTAGTTCAAACTTGAAATGTTGTTTATTTTATTTTAAAGGTAGTGCATTGGGAATAGATATCGGGCTAGCCTAATGAGTTTTAATACTCACGCCTATAGTTATTTTTTGTTTTTAGTGTTTGTGCAGGCTATAGCTTGAGTGCGCTCGCCTAGGGTGACGCTTGATCGTTGAGTCGGAGAGCGACCTGTGAGGTCACACGGAGTTTGTTTGGACGTCGTGTTTGGTCAGTTTTATTTTTTTCTCCTATTCCTGTTTAGTCACTTTGTTTGGTTTATCTTTTCTGCACTGCTCTGTATTATCTTTACAGTCTTATTTATTTATATTGAGAAAAATCATTCCCACAGCCTCTGTTGATGCCCTGGCGCTTGTCGCCAGCCCGGGAGGATCGGGAACGCCTCTCGGGTCGTGTCGCGGACCACCTTGGGTGACCGGTTCAGGTTCGACCTGGGTTGGTTCGTGACAAAATGGTATCAGAGGTGGTCAGCTCTTAACAGACCTCACTTTTCAAAGCGACCTTTTTTATTTGGGATGTCAAGGTAGATGGAGTAGGATTGTCGAGACTTGAGGGGTAGGAGCATGAAGAGCATCGTGAACTCTTGCTCATTCTGATCCTCAGGTTTCCAAGGGAAGTCCAGTTTAGTTTGTTTGTTTGGGTTTTTATGGAAATGTTTTGTGATTGGGATACGACAAAGGGAGTTGGACTAATAGTCCTAAGACGCATGGCCTGGAAACCAATTCAGATCTAGGAGCATGGTCCAAGAAGGCTCTCTGTGTCGGTGACGTGTTTAGCATATGGCCACCAACCATATGGTCAAGTCACTCACTGACACTAGTTCCCTGCTTGAGTTGTTTTGGGTTTCCTTTGATTTCTGAAAGTGGTTTGAATCAGAAAAGTTGGTTTTGAAAAAAAAAATAGTTTCTTGAAATGACATGTTTAATTTGTAGATTGTTTTAAAAGAAGTGGCATAAATGACTTGTTTTTGGAAAATGAAGTTTCTTTGTTTTGGCCTTGGTGTTCCTATGAGTGCTCACATGCATAGTGGTATGTTGGAAATGTGGATGGATTTATGGTATGGTGGATGGATGCCCGGGGTGGCACAGATACATGCATGTGAGTGAGACTCTAAAGAATACCAATGGCTAGAGTTTAACCCACTAAGCTTGTTTTAAATTAAAGATGTTTTCAAAGAGAAAAGTTCTGATGTTATGATAACTTGATTTCTTGTGTTTTGAACTTATCACCGATGCCGTGTTTGATTTTGAGGTTTTTACTCACTCATTGAGTTGGCCTTGATTGGGTTTTTGACTTTTCCTTGTCCAGCGGTTATCCTTTTGAAGCTTCGATGGGTGATCGTAGTGCGGTTGATCAACCTAAGTATTTTATGCTTGAGTTTAGGAAGTTGGATCCACCTCTCTTTTATGGTCAAGCAGAAACTTCTGTGGCAGAGGAGTGGATGCGAAAGATTGAAAGGGACTTTAACCTCATTGAGTTGCCTGAGTCATTGAAGTTCAAGTTTGCGACCTTCATGCTTGAAGGTTCACCGTGGATGTGGTGGAAGTCAGTGTCTCGGAACAAGCCCCGTCAAGAGATTACTTGGGAGTTCTTCAAGGATTTGTTCATTCAACAGTATTTCTCTGAGGAAGAAAGGGTGAGAAAGGGGATGAAGATGTGTTGTCTACAGCAGGGCGACAGATCTATGTTAGAATATTTCCATTGCTTTGTGGAGCTAGTCCCTTATGATTCAGAGTATGCCACGAATGACCCCATGAAGGCTCGACGCTTCGAGGCGGGTCTCCGCCCTGATCTACAGTTGAAGGTGTCAGAATCCAACCTAGCTTCTTTTGTCGATGTGGAAAGACAAGCTTTTCATGTCAAAGCCGTGATGGCAGGAGTGCTCAAATTAGTTCTCCCTCCTTCGATCCCTATGAGCAGTGGTGAATATTCTGGAAAGGAAATGAGTAAGCAAATGGAAGTGGATGGATCAGGTCGTGGAATCAAAAGGCCTCGGGATACTTCATCAACCTCTTCGGAGCATGATATTATTGTGTGTTATCAGTGTGGCAAGTGGGGTCACAAGAATTCATCGTGCCCAAGTGCTCCGAAGCCCTGCCAGGCATGTGGATGCCTGGGTAACTTGCGACGATTTTTTCGGGGCGTTGCAAGAAAGTGTCGTAGAGGAAGTTCTCAGAAGTAATGTGCTATTGGGTCTTTGCTCAAAGTTTCTGGTGTAAGTTTCCTTTCAGTTTAAGGGATCTTTTATCGTTGTAGTGGTACTGATGGTGTTTTGGGTTTGAAATGTATGGTAATGTCATGGGTCTTTTGACAAACTTCGACTTTAAATGCTGGTATGTTTTTAAATTTTAAAATCGTGTCTTTTCTTTTGTCAAATCAAAAGTTGTATGTTTCTCATTGGGATAATTATAACCTGACTACGAGGCAGAAGATGCTTCATCCATCAGATCTCCAGCCAAAAGGTCTCAGAGTGAAACCAACTCGTAGTCAGGAACCCTCAGGGAATTTTAAGGAGTCTGGTTAAAGTCGTGCCTCTATCGTCATGGTGAGATAGTTCTGGGGTTACTGCTCTGGTTTCTCTGTCATTGTAGTTTTTCTCTTGTCACAAAGCACGCGATGGACTTAACCCTCACACAATGTCGATAATTGTGTCTTTTTGTTTGGATGCAAGGTGTCAATTGGTGGCCATGCGTGGACAACCCATGTGAATCAGTTACAACTTTGGGTTGTGTTTATCACGAAGTGATGGGTCGTGAGTAGTCATCCGTTGTAGTTTCAGTGATCCGATCCTTGGGCCCACCCTCCCCACCCATGGGGTAAGGGTTTTGGTTTGTGCATACTTTTCGGATTAACTCCTATCCATTTCGGATGGGAGTGGGTGGTTTAAATGTTTTGCTGTGTTTTTTTATATATAGCTTGGGTAAGGCCCTGATCTGGCCTAAGTTGGATTTCTGGTTGGTCACTAAGAGGTCAGTCCTTTTATGGTGGGGAGACCCACCGTGAGTCTCATTGGGTTTTATCTTAAATTGTTATCGATGGCTAGTCGAGTTCTTATGGTGGGGAGCCCGTTCAGGACTCCCCTCTATTGGTGATTTATTTCAGGCAATGAGGTTCAGTCCCGCTGGTAGTCATTGTTATGTCCTTGGGATAAGAGGTTGGATGGTGTTGTGTGGAACCCTTAGGTGTTGATCGATCGGCTGGATAGTGTGGTGGCTTTCCGGGGGCAGAAAGCGTTATGGTGGGGAGAATTGTCACACCCCGACTGGTGCGTTTATTTTATTTTATGATTTATTTGACTTTAAATTATTTTGCTGGGGTCTGAGGTAAGTCCCGGACTAAATTTCTGAGTCTTTGATAAAAAAACACATTTGGGTTCGACAACGTTGGACGCGCGGGCGGAGCGCGACGCCGCGCGGCTTCGTCCATGCAATTGCTTGGCCTTTTGTTAATTTTAATATTATTAAAGATGATATAAATTCATTTATTATTTTTATTTTATTATTAAGGTTATTATTATTATTATTATCATTTTTATTATTTTTATGAGTATTAATTTTATTTTGGGTTAATGTTAATTTATTTTTCATTTATTTGTTTGTTTTTTTCCTACCCTAACCCTATGGCAGCCGCTTACCCAACTCTTTTATTGTTTTTTTTCTCATCCGACACATGCAGCGCCGCCACCCCCTATCTCTCTCCCATTTCTCTCTTCTTCTCCCCACACCCCTGTCCAGCACGCACAGCCCGATGCCTTGCCCTCCGATCTGTCCGCCGCTACTGCCGACGCCTTGCCTCCAGTGGATCCTCCTGTTTTTTTTTCTTTTTCTTCTCCCTTCTTCACGCAACATCAGCCGCTCCACCCTTGCAGCGTTCAGCTATGGGATGCCCCCCCTGCTACCTCCTCCCTTCCAGTAGCCCTGCACCCTGTCTGCCTCGCTTCCCCTGTCCGCAGTACCAGCCCTGCATCCTGTCTGCCTCGCCTCCCCTGGCCACAGCAATGCAGATCTCAGTGCGCTCCCCCTGTGCAACCCCAGCCTCCAGCCTATGGCCAGCTGAAGACCCAGCCGCATCCTGTTTTTCTTCCTCCTCGTCATCCCTTCCTTCTCCACACAACTTTTTTTCCCTCCTCATCGGTCATTCCTTCCGGCGACTTGACGCTCTCCCTTGATATGCATAAGCAGGCTGTCGCGGCCCTACTACCCGGTGCAGCACCACCCCACCTAATTCCTGCTCTCCTCTCACTACCGACACACCCAAAATCGGCCAAAACTCGGCCCACTCCTATTTTTCCCAGCGACCTGCCCTGCCCTGCCCGCTCAGCACCCGACCAGCTCGCACACCCCATAGGCGACTTCCGGCGTCGCCCCCTCTCCTGCCTCCGGCCTGCACCAGCGCAGGACCCGTGAACCCCCTCCAGCGCTTTGGATCTTCCACAACCGGCGCCCCAGTTCCCTCCCAACTCAACCCGGCCTCCTGCTCTGCTTCGGCCTCGCCCAACAACCCTTCCGAAGCCCTTTCCCTCTCTCCTTCTAGGTGCGCAGCAACCCAAAATGTTTCTTTCATTTTTATTTTTACTTTTATTATTGTTATTACTATTATTATTATTCCTATTCTTATTATTATTGTATTATTATTATTATTATCATTATCATTATTATTGTTATTATTATTATTATTACTATTATTCTTATTATTATTCTTATTATTATTGTTATTATTATTATTATTATTATTATTAGTACTACTACTACTATTATTATTCTCATTATTGTTATTATTATTAATATTATCATTGTTATTATTGTTATTATTATTATTATTATTCATATTATTATTATTGTTATTATTATTATTATTATTGTTATTGTTATTATTATTATTATTATTATTATTATAATTATTAATATTATTTTTTTTGTTATTATTATTATTATTATTCTTGATTTGGCCTTTGCTTTGTTAGGGGGTTATCAACTTATGTTTTTTTTTGTAGGATTATTGGTTTAGAACCCGCGCGGAGCGATTACGAGTTTGCGTCGTCGTCGCGCTTCAGTTTCGAGGTGAGCATTTCTCCCCGATGCTTGGTTTTGCATGCTCTAGTGATTTTTTGTATGTGTTTGAGTCCTTGATATTTATTATGTAGGGCACTGGACTTTACCGCGATTTTTTGAACGTGCGTCATTTCATCGCGCCGTGTATTCAAGGTAGGTCCCCTTTGCACTGCTTTTAAAATTTAAGTTACATTATTTACTACTGTTTGCGCACACTATCTGTTCAAATTAAGTATTTTATTAATCTTATTAAACGTGAAATAGTCTTAGAGAATTGTTTTTTTATAATTACCCAGTGTAAGAAAGTTCTGTTTATTTTATACACGACACATGAAATATCCTCTTGATGAGCGGACACCCAATAATGAAAGAATGCCCGTTTAGATTTTAAACATAATTCACGAAATATAAAATAGAGTTCTGGTTTAATGATAAAATATTTCTTTTGAAGCGTGAACAAGTACCTTGGCTCGTTTGAGAAATTTACCGGTTGGCTCTTAAAGTTTATTTGGAAAAATAAAATGGTTTAGTTTGGTTTTGTAAAAAAAATGTTGGCAGCCTGCGAAGTGGTGTTTTGGGGGTTATTTAAAAGGTTTTAAACTGGGTTTTTTCTTATAAAGAAGTTTTACTTTTTTTGAGTAGCGATTGTGAAATGTATTTAATGCCCGTTTGGCACTTTATGGAAAGTAATGAAAATGTTTTGATAAATCCCTCTTAGGACAACTCTCATGCCTTGGTTGCAATTTATTGTTTGGAAGGCCGCGCTTAGAGGCTCCTGGGTACTTGAGTAGTTAAAGGCAAGAGGTTGTCCCATGGAGTGGCTCGGGGTGATGCGTGTTGTGCTTTATATATATATATGTCTGATTGGATGCTCGGTTGGCATCGGTTGGCTCACCCCTTTTTTTAAACACTTGAGACATGGAAATATGGCATATTGAGAGAATATTCTAAGAATGATTGCTGCACTGGTAGGTTATGGTTCTGACCAGTGGCTCATAGTAGGTGGATATATTGGGTTTATTACTATGAGATTTGCCCTCGACCTGCCTGAGAGAGTATGGTTGAGCATATTGTGCATTTTTATTTCATCGTGACATGTCGATAAGGATGATTTCTCATGTATTGGTGTCTTCTAGTTTATTCTCAATCTCCTAGGTTCACCCATGTCTATTCAGATTTTTTTGCTTGCAGTAGTGATTATGATGCTCACGTGTATACCTACATTGCCCTTGATATGTGTTTTACTTTGTGCATTCTGGTGTATTGTTTTCCTTAGAAAGTGGTAAATTTCTTTTGATTAGGTTTCTAAAAATGGTTTTCAAATGAAAGTGTTTAATCCTCTTTGTACAAATTTGAAAATTTAAACATCACTTTCCCTTTTCCTAAAATGTCATTGACACTAATGAATTGAACCCAAATTTGGAAATGGTTAAGGGAAATGGTTCGTACTTTGTTTTTAAGTAGAATATTTAGAAAAACATACTTTTATAAATTGTAGTTCAAACTTGAAATGATGTTTATTTTATTTTAAAGGTAGTGCATTGGGAATAGATATCGGGCTAGCCTACTGAGTTTTAATACTCACGCCTATAGTTATTTTTTGTTTTTAGTGTTTGTGCAGGCTATAGCTTGAGTGCGCTCGCCTAGGGCGACGCTTGATCATTGAGTCAGAGAGTGACCCGCGAGGTCGCACAGAGTTTGTTTGGACATCGTGTTTGGTCAGTTTTAGTTTTTTCTCCTACTCCTGTTTAGTCACTTTGTTTGGTTTATCTTTTCTGCGCTGCTCTGTATTATCTTTGCAGTCTTATTTATTTATATTGGGCGAAATCGTTCCCACAGCCTCTGTTGATGCCCTGGCACTTGTTGCCGTCCCAGGAGGATCAGGAACGCCTCTCGGGTCGTTTCGCGGACCACCTCGGGTGACCGGTTCAGGGTTGACCCGGGTTGGTTCGTGACAAAGAAAAGATCAAAAAATTTGTTTGAGTCCATCTAAGTCCATTTGGCCTCCATTGATCACCATGATTTTTAGATATCACCACCTAGTCAAAACCTTTACCAGCTATACATGGAAATCCCATAACATGATTCTAATTTCATTCTATGAAAAAGACCTGTAGATGAAATGTTGTCCAATGTTGCTTGTAAACTCTTAGAACACTCCCGATTCTTTATCTAAACTCCTATCAATGACACACATTCATCATTACGGGATATCCTCTAGCCATGAAGATCTAAATCTCCACTTTTATTGGAAAATTCCATCACAATTTGATGTAATTTCAATGAATTATAAATATGATTATCTGCAATGAATGACACAATGATCCATTATTAGATTAGGAAGAAGGAGATCAAGATAAAAGAAAATAAAGGATCCTACCCAAATTTTACAACTCTTTGAGTCTAGATCAACCCTAGATCAAGGAGTGTAACAACCCAAGCTTCCATGATACACTTCTCTTTGAATAATATAGTAGTGTGTGTTGTACACAACTTTGAAGTCTAACACACACCACAACCAATCAAACTAGCCGTTATGAATAGTAATACCCACTTTTTGAAATTTTATAAATTTTATCTTTCAAAATAGACTTCATTTTTGGATTCAGAATATTGAAATTATCTTAGGGTGAATTTTTGGTTTTTTTTTTCTGAAAACTTTCAATTTTTGATGAATAGTGAAAATTACTAAATTTTAATTAAGAAACAACTTTTTTAATTGAAATAATTAATAGTGATAAATTATGAATTTGAGTGATTTTAAATTATAATTAGATTATATTTTTACCATTTAATCCAATGTTGGTCATTGGACATAATTTCACATTTAAACTGGACATAAGCAAGTGCCAATCTTTTGATAGTTATTATTTCTTGAAAACACGCTTTTTGTTTTGACAACGGGAATTAATTTTAAATTAATTTATACCACTTATGTGTTTTGAATTTAGAAAAATGGATTCCATATTTATAATCAGGAGGTCCAAATTGTGTAAATAGGTAACTTTTATTTTTAGACATTTTGAATAATTACTTCGGTAAATATTTTATTTACCATGGTTAAAGGGTAAATCCGATAAATAAGGGTAAAAAAAATAATATTATAATAATATTAAATTACCCTAAAACGTGTCCTAACCCTATTGGTTGATACATGTCCAACCATGGACATATTTGGGTCTATTTTTGGACCCCATGGAGCCACTTTTAAGTGACAATGACACTTTATATTAATTAAGTTAAAGTAAATACAAAAATGACATAAGCATATATCATTTAGAAAAACAATTTTTACATAGGGTTATATATGTTATATTTTGGACTATAAACATTCATTAGAAATATAAAATTATTTCCTACATAATGGGATTTTATTTATAATTTTTAGACATTTAATAATTAAATTTATTTATGACACAATAATGATGCAATATTTTCCTTATTAATGAAAGAATCAAATAATTGGTATTATAAATGTTAAAATAAATATAATTTGAAAGTTTTGATGAAAAACAAAAATTTTATTGTTTAATATGACATTTTATTATTACTTAAATGATTTTTTTAATTAATAAACTTTTTAAGACTTTAACATAAATTAATTATTAAATATTTTCAAAATTGATAAATGAGTTTTTAAAACAAATATTACATTATTAATTGATATTATATTCCTAAAAATCTAATGTTCTGCCAAAGGAATTATATAATGATATTTGTATTATTAATGGACCACTTGGGGGACACTTGAAAGTTTATAGTAAGTTTATTGACTATATAATATAAAAATACAAAGAGACATGGTAAATGTAAAACTATTTAACTAAGAGTTAAATAAAAAAGATAAAGTTAATATAGTGACCCAAACCTGTCTAAAACCTATTGTTTGAGTGGTTTTTGACCTATCTTTACCTTAAACTTTAAATAATCCACTTTGGATCCATTAGAAATTGAATATGAATTTATTATAAAATAATATTTCTAGCTTTTCCTAAGGTGCCCCTCACCCCTCTTATAAAAGGGAACTTCCCCTTCCCTCTAATTCACACCATCAAAGCCTTTTGGATCGGACAAACCCTACCCAAATATTCTCTCAACTTCCATCACTTCAACCTAGAGGCCTTAGTTTGATCATAAATCCAACCTAAGGACCCCTTTTCATCAAATCAAAAGGAAGAACCCGAAGAAGAGGTAATGTTTTCACCACCCTCTTTCAAGTTCATTTCTTCTTCAAATTCTTATTTCTTTGTTATTTCCATTATAAAATAATAAATCCAGTATATTATATATACTGTGATGTTATTATAAATATGGTACAACCATATTCAGTATTCTATCCATCCTTTGAATGGCATGTCACCATACGTGCGTACGTGCGACTTACCGTCTCCACGTCGTGATGTAATTGTTATTCAAAACATTATTATTTGGATGGGTATTATAATGATGTGTAATTGATGTAAATAATAAATATAACATGATAATTATTCTTTATATATTATATAATATCCAATTACATATTATTTTAATATCAAAGCAATGATATTGTCGCTCGTGCGTACGTACAGATTACCGTCTCTATGAACGCGATGAGATTCATTCCCCATCATATCCATGAAAGTATAATTCTCATTTTATGATCAAAAATAATGTTTAAGGACTTGATATCATTCTGTATATGAATAAGATACAACCTATTCATAACAAACACGACTTATGTAGCAAAACATATAAAATAAAATGAGTAAGTTAACACCCGAAAGGACGATAATACTAAGATATTATTAATAAATCAATGTTAAAAGATCAGATATGATATCATATTAATGTATATGATTCTTGTATAATTTAATAACAATTATTTCACCATTATAAAAGAGGTTAACCTACCCTCACCCAATGAAAAGTACAAGGTAAGGGTTTATTTCACAATCTCTTCATTATCTGAGGTTGTTTATACGTAATTATCTACTGGGACCTCTTTATCATCCACATCCATGTTTCTTAAAAATGTATTTCAAATCATTATTACTATTTTACAGACTATGGTTTAAAGTCATTTGTACCCTTGTTTGACTTTTTATAATAAATTTTTAAAGGAATCTTTCCGTCATTTTCTAAACAATTTCCTTTTTAACCTTTTCGACAGAATTAAGGTAAGAATGTCTTTTTTAACTTATACGGTGTGTGCAGATATTTTACTCCATTATAAAATCATCGAAGCTTCTCTTAAAATCTTATAAGAATATTTTCAAATTAAATGTTTTCTTTTATAACTATGTGACTTTTATATGATTTCAAAAAAAGATATATTTCTCTAAAATAGTTTTGATTTCATCTATGTCAATATCCTTTGATGGATTTTAAGCTTATTTAAAGTTGATTTATTATGATACAAAACTTCTATATTGTGTTGAAGGTTTTTTTGATATTTTTGACTGTATATGTGTTATTTTTATATCATTCATGGTTTATGGAGAAAGTATTGACATTTCGTATTCTAGTTTTAATATGAATGTTTATGTTATGTTTAAACATGTTCATATGAGGAATGCATTGGACTTAGTAAGTGATGGGTGGAGCCGCTATAGCTCCTCGATGCATCGATAGGTATCATGAGAAAAACTAGTGTCTTGGCACAAGGCCTTGACAAAATCTCATTTGTAGTCTTGGCACAAGGCCTTGACTATGTGGTTATGATAGTCTGGAATTATGCATTCCATCATTATGAAAGTGGTTATTGATATTACATGTGATTATTAGACTAGTATAATATCCATGTGAATAAGTAAATGAAATTATTTCATTTTATCTTTTCCATATTATGATTAAGTTCAAGTTTAAAAGGCTTTTTTTAGCTATACATTGCCTTAAAATGTTTATGCTTATTTATAAAAGTTTCCTCTATATTGTTATCCTTATTGATCATCTGAGCTCACCCCTTTAAATGTTTTATTTTTCCCAGGATGTGAAGAAGTATTTTATGAATGAACTGTAGGGATAGTATGAGGGGATATGAAGACAAGATGTTGTTTTAGTTTTTGACTCTATGATGTAATGTAAACTTTATGAATGTATCTAGTGTTTCCAAGGCTACTAAACTAATTGGTCTTTCGAGACTTGATGTTTTGTGATCATGCCAATATTATGTAATAATGCACCGACTCTGGATAACTGGGGTCGGGGTGTTATAGTTGGTATCAGAGGAAGTTTAGTACAAACCTTGGAAGCTAGATTTAGATAAACTCTGACTAGATAATGTAGACCTAAGATGGAATTTGAGGATTAGTGTAGAAGAAATTCCTATAATTTAGGTATTGTATAGATTTTGTAAGTTTTCCGAGAAATATATCCCTGTCTAGATAAGAGCAGGTAGAGGTGGTCTGGTACAGATGTACCTAGAGGTAAAACCTGAAAACACCACTTTGAGCTAGACTCTAACAGAAACTAGTGCACGACAACGAGCCTTGCTGCACTCTTGGTCACAACACTCCCGGGGGATATGCTTAGGATAATTCTCATTTTCTTTACAAACCATTATGAAGGGTTTATGAGTATATACTTTCTCAAAGAAAACATTTTTATGATTATGGATTATATCCATAAACTGTTCAATTTATGTTAAGTGTTTTATAAGTTTGGAATTATGTATTGTGATTCATAAACTAATCTAGTGTATGCCATTATTTAGAAATGACGCCTAGTAGAAGAAATGGAAACCGTATCAATGCACGCACTCCATGTATGGATTTCCCTCCTGCTCAATATAATTATAGTGGAGCTGGTGATTCAACTGGTGCTGATCATCTAATCACCATACTGGGACAACTCACTCAGGTTATGAATAATAACTTTACCCGTATGGAGCACCCTGATCCGCAACGTGGAGGATCAATGTTAGATCGCTTCATGAGGAAAAAACCACCAACATTATATGGGAGTACAAATACCTTAGTAACTGAGAAATGGATAAATTCCTTATAGAAAATATTCCATGCCTTAGGGAGTAGTGAAAGAGAAAAAGTTATCATGGCAGTTTACCGCCTCACTGGAGATGCTGACCAATGGTGGTCATTGATTCAAAAAAAAAAGGAAGATGATGAAGTATCAAATATGTAATGAATGGATTTAAAAGATATTTTCTTAGAAACATACTTTCCTCGTGACCATCGAGCATATATGGAAAAACAATTTCTAAGTCTGAGACAAAATGAGGATGATAATGTCACAAAGTATGAGGATAAATTTACAAGGCTAGCAAGGTATGATGTAGATTATATACGTAACCCAAGAAGTAATATTGATCATTTCTTTGATGGGTTAAAACCGTTTCTCTGTCAAGCATTGGTCTCACAATCCTTCTCGTCATATGAAGATATTGTCTCGTGTGCTATCAAGATGGAAAATGAATTCTCTAAGTCTTACAACTTTAAAGCAAAGCAAGAGAAGAAGAGAACTACTGATTACTCTGGAAATGTAAATAAAGGGAAGAAGGGAAAAGTTTATTATCCATCCTGAAGTAAATGTGGGAAGAAACACCCCGGTACTTTCTTGAAAGGAATGAGAGTCTGTTACAAGTGTGGTGAAAATGACCACCAAGCTCGTGATTGCAAGGGGAAGAAAGAAGCTACCAATGTTCAATGCTATAAATACAGTGAGATGGGACATTATTCAAATGAATGTCCTAAGAATCAGGGGAACTTACCTCAGAAAAGGCCAAGGGATCAAGGCCAAGCTTATGATATCACTACTGCTAAAGTTGAAGCTCCGAAAGATGTGGTGGCAGGTAATTTAATGGTTTCCTCAAGTTTAGCCAATGCTTTATTTGATTCTGTATCATCGCATTGTTTCATATCTTCCCAGTTTTCTAAAAAAATTATATATTTCCAATTTTATCTAACAAGGGAGTTGTCAGTTAAAACTCCTAAGGGAAGTATCATTGCAACAAATTTCTGTAGATCCATCCTCATTTGGGCATATAAATGTTTTTTTTCTACTGATCTCATCGTCATACCCATGATTGAATTTGATATAATCCTCGGTATGGATTGGCTTTCAGACCATGATGAGAAAATTTATTGTAAGAAGAAGGAGGTTATGATTTTTGATGATGATGATAAGGAACACCTTATCTTTATAGCAGAATTGTCACCACCTAATTCTTATCTAGATCCACCCCCAGTAGCTCAACTAAATTCAATTATTGGAGAGGAAGAGAATGAAATAATTGTGGGTAAGGAAAGGAATTTTCAAATATAGGATTTAACTATTGTGAAATAATATGTAGATGTGTTTCCAGAAGATTTACCTGGACATCCTCCAGAATGAGAAATTGAGTTTCCATTGATTTAATTCCAAGTTCAAGGCCCATATCAAAGACCCCTTATAGAATGACCACTGTAGAATTAGTTGAACTAAAGAAACAACTAGAGGAATTGATTAATAAGGTATTTATTCTCCCTAGTGTTTATCCATGGGGAGCCCATATCCTTTTTGTTAAGAAGAAAGATGGATCTATGAGGTTATGTATCAACTACAAGGAAATTAATGCTATAACAATAAAGAGCAAGTATCCCCTACCCCGCATTGATAATTTATTTGAATAACTGCATGGAGCTCAATACTTTTCAAAGATTGACCTTCGATCTGGATACCATCAGTTGTGTGTGAATAAGGAAGACAGTTTGAAGATAGCATTTCGAACCAGGTATAGGCATTACGAGTTTACAGTAATGACTTTTAGATTGACTAATGCACCCTCTGTATTCATGGATCTAATGAACATAGTTTTCAAGGAATATCTTGATGATTTTTAGTGGTATTTATTGATGATATCTTGGTATACTCTAAAAGCTATGAAGATCATGAAAATCACTTGCGCATTATCCTGAAGACTCTTAGAAGACATGAATTATATGGGAAGTTTAGCAAGTGTGAATTCTGGCTTCAAGAGATTTCTTTTCTTGTCCATATTGTCTCTAAGGATGGAATTTACGTTGATCCTTATAAGACCAAGGAAATCCAAGAATGTCCAGCACTGACGAGTATAACTGAGGTACACAGTTTTATTGTCTTAGTAGGTTATTATCGGCATTTCGTCCAGAACTTTTCCTGATTGGATAACCCATTAATGAAGCTCACATGTAAAGGGGTTAAATTTTTTTGGACAAAAGAGTGTGAAGAATGTTTTGAAGAACTGAATAGAATATTAGTCAATGATCTTATATTGACTCTACCATCAAGGAATGATGGGTTTTTTATTTATAGTGATGATTCAAAGAAAGGACTTGTTTGTGTCTTTATGCAGAATAATAGGGTTATCGCCTATGCATCATGACAGCTGAAAATTCATGAGAAAAAATATCCTACTGATGATTTTGAGTTAGCTTCTATAATATTTTCTTTGAAGATATGGAGACATTATCTCTATGGTGAAAAATATGAGATATATACCGATCACAAGAGTTTGAAGTATATTTTCTCACAGAAAGAACTCAACATGAGGCAAAGGCGATTGCTTGAACTACTCAAGGATTATGATTGCACAATACACTACCACTTGAGGAAGGAAAATAAGGTGGTAAATTCTTTGAGCAGAAAGGTTCATGGAGTTTTGAACATGATGAGAATTGAAAGGGATCCTATTTTCATGGATCTAGTAAAGATGGATATGGGAATTACCATGGAAGGTGAAACATCAATGATTTTTCAGATAGTTTCCAAACCATCTTTACTAGAAAGGATAAAGAGTTCTCAGACCGATGATGAAGAGTTTCAAAAGAAGATTAAAGATGTGAATGATGGGATATTGAGTGACTTCATATATGAAGATGGGATTTTGAAATTCGGGAAGAGACTTTGTGTTCCTGATATACCTGATCTAAAAAGGGAATTGTTGGACGATGCTCATAGTTCCAATTTTTATATACACCCTGGGAGCACCAAGATGTATAGATATTTGAAGGAACATTTTTGTTGGGACAACATGAAGAGGGAGATCACTGATTTTTTGTTAAGATGTAAGGTTTGTCAACAAGTGAAAGCTAGAAGGCAACAGCCTCGAGGAGTCATGAAACCTCTTCCCATACCTGAGTGGAAATGGGATAATATCACGATGGACTTTGTCATGGGACTACCAAATACTCCTAGAAGGAATGTTCCAATATGGGTCATTGTTGATCGTCTTACCAAGTCAGCACATTTTCTTGCTATAAGGGAAGATTTACCACTTGAATGTTTAGAAATAATATATATTAATGAAGTTGTGAGACTTCATGGAGTACCCCTATCGATTGTTTCTGATCGTGATCCACGTTTTAATTCAAGATTCTGGAAAAGTCTTCAGAAGGCCTTGGATACTGGACTTCATTTGAGCACTGCCTACCACCCTCAAATACATGGACAATCAGAACAGACTATTCAAACCTTAGAAGACATGTTGAGATCATGCTCAATGGACTTTTAGGGTATGTGGGATCAATATTTACCTCTGTTAGAATTTTCCTATAACAATATCTTCCATTAAAGTATTCGTATGGCACTATATGAAGCGTTATACAGAAAGAGATGTCACACACCAACCTGTTGGGATGATGTTGGTGAAAGAAAACTCATAGGCCTAGAACTGGTGGAGGAAATGATGGAAAAGGTGAAGGTAAACTAAAACCACATCAAAGCATCTCAAAGTAGGTAGAAGAGCTATGCTAACAACCAAAGGAAGGATTTGGAATTTCAGGTAGGAGATCATGTTTTCTTGAAGGTATCTCCATGGAAGGGTGTTATACGTTTTGGTAAGAAGGGAAAATTGAGTCCTAGGTACAGCGGACCATTCAAAATTCTAGAACGAATTGGGGCTATTGCTTACCGTTTGGCAACACCGACAAGTCTCTCTAAAGTTTATGATGTGTTCCACGTATCACTATTGAGAAAATACATATCTGACCCAATGCATGTACTCACCTATGAGTAAGTAGAACTGGAACATGATCTATCTTATTGTGAAGAGCCCATCAGGATTCTTGATATGAGAGAACAAGTGTTGAGAAACCGTATGACTCATCTGGTAAAAGTTCTATGGAAAAACCATAAGATGGAAGAGGCAACGTGGGAACCCGAGGAACTTATGATGAAGAACCACCCAAGTCTTTTTATACAGTAATATTCTAGAAATTTCGAGGAAAACATTATTTGAAGGAGGGGAGAATGTGACACCCCAAGCTTCCATGGTACACTTCTCTTTGAATAATACAGCAGCATGTGTTGTATGCAACTTTGAGTTCTAACACACACCACAACCAATCAAACTAGTCGTTATGAATAGTAATACCCACTTTTTGAAATTTTATAAATTTTATCTTTCAAAATAGACTTCATTTTTGTATTCGGAATATCGAAATTATCTTAGGGTGAATTTTTGGTTTTTTTCTGAAAACATTCAATTTTTGATGAATAGTGAAAATTACTAAATTTTAATTAAATTTTTTTTAATCAAAATAATTAATAGTAATAAATTATGAATTTGAGTAATTTTAAAGTATAATTAGATTATATTTTTACCATTTAATCCAATTTTGGTCATTGGACATAATTTCACATTTAAACTGGACATAAGCAAGTGCCAATCTTTTGTTAGTTATTATTTCTTAAAAACACGTTTTTTGTTTTGACAATGGGAATTAATTTTAAATTAATTTCTGCCACTTCTATGTTTTGAATTTAGAAAAATGGATATCATATTTATAATCATGTGGTCCAAATTGTGTAAATATGTAACTTTTATTTTTAGACATTTTGAATAATTACTTCGGTAAATATTTTATTTACCATGGTTAAAGGGTAAATCTGATAAATAAGGGTAAAAAAATAATATTATAATAATATTAAATTACCCTAAAATGTGTCCTAACCATATTGGTTGATACATTCCCGACCAAGGGCATCTTTGGGTCGATTTTAGGACCCCATGGAGCCACTTGTAAGTGACAATGACACTTTATATTAATTAAGTTAAAGTAAATACAAAAATGACATAAGCATATATCTTTTAGAAAATTTTTTTTTACATAGGGTTATATATGTTATATTGTAGACTAGAAATATTCATTAGAAAAATAAAAATATTTACTACATAATGTGATTTTATTTATAATTTTTAGACATTTAATAATTAAATTTATTTATGACACAATAATGATGCAATATTTTCTTTATTAATGAAATGATCAAATAATTGGTATTATAAATGTTAAAATAAATATAATTTCAAAGTTTTTATGACATAAAAAAATTTTATTGTTTAATATGAAATTTTAGGATTACTTAAATGAATTTTTTTTGAATTAATAATGTTTTTAAGACTTTAAAAAAAATCAATTATTAAATATTGTCAAAATTGACATAAATGAGTTTTTAAAAAAATATTATATTATTAATTGATATTCTATTCATAAAAATCTAAGGTTTTTCCAAAGGACTTATATAATGATAGGTGTATTATTAAAGGACCACTTGGGGGTCTCTTTGAATTTTATAGTAAGTTTATTGACTATATAATATAAAAATACAAAGAGACATGGTAAATGTAAAACTATTTAACTAAGAGTTAAATAAAAAAGATAAAGTTAATATAGTGATCCAAAGCTGTCTAAAACCTATTGGTTGAGTGGTTTTAGACCTATACCCACCTTAAACTTTAAATAATCCACTTTGGAGCCATTATAAATAGAATATTAATTTATTATAAAATAATATTTCTAGTTTTTCCTAAGGTGCCCCTCACCCCTCTTATAAAAGGGCACTTCCCCTTCCCTCTAATTCACATCTTCAAAGCCTTTTGGATCGGCCAAACCCTACCAAAATATTCTCTCAACTTACCTCACTTCAACCTAGAGGCCTTATTTTGAGCAGAAAGCCAACCCAAGGAGCCGTTTTGATCAAATCAAAAGGAAGAACCCGAACAAGAGGTAATGTTTTCACCACCCTCTTTCAAGTTCCTTTCTTCTTCAACTTCTTCTTTCTTTGTTATTTCCATTATAAAATAATAACTCCAGTATATTCTATATACTGTGATGTTATTATAAATATGGTACAACCATATTTAGTATTCTATCCATCCTTTGAATGACATGTCACCATATGTGTGTATGTACGACTTACCGTCTCCACGTCATGGTGTAATTGTTATTCAAAACATTATTATTTGGATGGGTATGATAATGATGTGTAATTGATGTAAATAATAAATATAACATGATAATGATTCTGTATATATGATATACCATCCAAATATATATTATTTTAATATCAAAGGAATGATATTGTCGCTCATGCGTACGTACAGACTACCGTCTCCACGAATGTGATGAGATTCATTCCCCATCATATCCATGAAAGTATAATTCTCATTTGATGATTAAAAATAATTTTTAAGGAATTGGTATCATTATGTATATGAATAAGATACAACCTATCCATAACAAACACGACTTATGTAACAAAACATATAAAATAAAACGAGTAAGTTAACACCCAAAACGACGATAATAAAAAGATATTATTAACAAAGCAATGTTAAAAGATCATATATGATATCATATTAATGTATATGATTATTGTATAATTTAATAACAATTATTTCACCATTATATAGGAGGTTAACCTATCCTCAACCAAGGAAAAGTACAAGTTAAGAGTTTATTTTACAATCTCTTCATTATCTGAGGTTGTTTATACGTAATTATCTACCAGGACCTATTTATCATCCACATCCATGTTTCTTAAAAATGTATTTCATATAATTCTTAATATTTTACAGACTATGGTTTAAAGTCATTTATACCCTTGTTTGACTTTTTATAAGAATTTTTTAAGGAAATATTTCCATCGTTTTCCAAACAAGGTCCTTTTTAACCTTTTCGACAGAATTAAGTTAAGAATGTCTTTTTTAACTTATACGGCGTGTGAGGATATTTTCTACCGCTATAAAATCGTCGAAGCTTCCCTTACTAGATTATAAGAATATTTTCAAAGTAAATGTTTTCTTTTATAATTATGTGACTTTTATATGATTTCAAAAATATATATATTTCTCTCAAATAGTTTTGATTTAATCTATGTCAACATCCTTTGATAGATTTTAAGCTTATTTGAAGTTGATTTATTATGATACAAAACTTATATATTGTGTATAAGGTTTTGTGATATTTTTGACTATGGATGTGTTATTTTTATACCATTAATGGTTTATGGAGAAAGTATTGACATTTCGTATGCTGGTTTTAATACGAATGTTTATGTTATGTTTAAACCTGTTCATATAAGGAATGCATTGGACTTAGTAAGTGACGGGTGGAGCCTGCTATATATCCTTGATGCATCGGTAGGTCTCATGAGACAAACTAGTGTCTTGGCGTAGGGCCTTGACAAAATATTATTTTCAGTCTTGGCACAAGGCCTTGACTATGTGGTTATGATAGTCTGGCATTATGCATTCCATCATTATGAAAGTGGTTATTGATATTGCATGTGATTATTAGACTAGTAGAATATCCATTTGAATAAGTAAATGGAATTATTTCATTTTATCTTTTCCATATTATGCTTAAGTTTAAGTTTAAAAGGATTTTGTTTTAGTTATACATTGCCTTAAATGTTTATGCTTATTTATGAAAGTTTCCGCTATATTGTTATCCTTATTGAGCATCTGAGCTCACCCCTTTCAATGTTTTATTTTTCCCAGGATGTGAAGAAGTATTTTATAAATGACCTGTAGGGATAGTATGAGGGGATATGAAGACAAGATGTTGTTTTAGTTTTTCACTCTATGATGTAATTTAAAATTTATGAATGTATCTAGTGTTTCCAAGTCTACTAAACTAATCAGTCTTTCAAGACTTGATCTTTTGTGATCATGGCAATGTTATGTAATAATGCACTGACTCTGGGTAACTGGGGTCGGGGTGTTACAAGGAGACATACTGGAGGGAGGAAGAGAGGAGTAAAATTCCAAATTATTCCCAAAATTTAGAGTCAAGGGTTTAAAACCTGAGTGGGAATTGACAATTAAAAAGACCAAAATACACTATACTTAATGCCTCCTAGTACGCCCTATTAGATAGTCGATCATGGTCCACCGTCCAACCAGTGTAGGCTCACCAATTGGCCGGTAATCCCTATTTGGAATGAATCCAACTTATTTCCTCACTAACGAGCCAATGCATTCTCACTGGATAGTTAATGAGCCTTGCTAGGAAGTAGGAGCTTCCGTCTACCCCACCAAATAGCCTGTAGGGGGTACCAGTGAGCTAGTGTTACTCCTATAGCCCAACTATCCCAATTAAGACTCCGACCATCTTTTGAGATTTTTGTAACTAAACATTCTTTCCTTATAGTCCAAAAAAACTCCTCAAGGATGTTTAGATGTGAAATAATCCACAAGGATGTCTAGAAACTTATATTGATTTAATAATTTTTGAACTTTTCTTTGATGAAATTTCTGAATCTTCTTCTAACTAATTTTTTTGATTAAGGTGCATTTGTAGAAAAATAAGTATTTATAGAAGACTCCTTTAGTGGATGATTTATCTAAAACACCTTTATATTTAACTTAGAAACTTCAAAATTCTTATAAAGCATAGCTTATGAGATATTTTTAGCTTCAACTTCTTTAGAAACTTCATTCTGACCAATAACAATGTCTTTTCCTTTTTCAACCACTTCCTTCTCTTTAAAATTTTACTGAAATGAAATATCAGGAATAACATACTCTTAAATAGTAATTCATTTGAGGAATTATTAAGAAACTCGATCTTTCCTTTCATTTTCTAATTGATTATTTTTATTCTCTTCATCTTTAATAATTTTATGGGTTTCTTCTATGAGTTCCAAATATTAATCTTTTTCAATACTAAAATTTCAATACAATTCCTTCAAATATTTTTCTTCTATATAAATCTTTAAAATATTTATCCAACATAGTCTCAAATTTATTTCTTGAAAGATATAGGTATATTTGAGGAATATCTAGTACTTACCTTATTTCTTTAACTTTTAATTTTCAAAGTATTAGTATGTTCTTTCAAAATAACCTTAACATATTTTTCTATGAATTACTTTTAAGAAAAATCATATATCAACTTAATTTTTGAAATAGTTTCATCTCCAAAAAGGATTTTTTTCTCCTACTGATGGTGGTAGATTATTTATACTCCCAGGTTCAATAAACTTAACAACCACCTTTGAAAAAAATATTGGATAAGGTAGAAAATTCATATTTATAACCCTAGAGTAGATTAATTTAATATATCTCCAAATAAACTAGAAAATTTTAAACTTTATCATGTATCAAAAGAAATCAATAATATATATGTCTTGAATTTTAATAATGTCCTTATATCATTTCACTAAAATTTAAAATCCTATAAAACTACCTAACAATTTTTGTATAATAGAAGTCATAATATTCTTTTTTTTAGAACAAAAGACTCCAAACATTGAAACAAAACTGCCAACTTCAAAAAATAATCATACTTATCAAATAAAAATATATCTATCAACCTTTACTTAGTACTTTATATATAATAAATATAATTTGAATAATCCAAAAAGAACTAACAAAACCAAATGAACTTTGAATGAATCGGAAGTGACTTGAAAAATTCATAATAAAAAGACTCTGAGAGATGATAGAAAATCAATGTTCCTATCGATATAAAAACAAGGCCCCACTTTGAATTATTTATATAGGATAAGGAGAAGATGGTTCAACTTACCAAAATATCAATGGTTAAGATTTAATATTCCATAAAAATCATGATTTAATAAAATATTTTAGGATTTAAAAATTTATGCAGACTTACAAAATTTGTAAAAATGTTATGTTAAATCATTATAATGTAAACGAAATACACCTTTCAAAAAAACCCCTTCCAAAGAATAGACATTCCTTCCGAAAAATAAAAAAACACACATTCTAAAGAATAATGATTTCTTCCAAATAACTAATGAAGAAATATTTATATATAAAAACATATTCCTTTTTAAGAAATAAAAGTTTAAATCATAAATATTCCTTTTGAAAAATTTTACTTTTGAGAAAATTAAAATGGAAAAGATGGTTAGAAAAACAAATGTCCTCCCCCTTTTTTGTGGATTTTTTACTATAAGGAGATGGATAAAAACAAGAAGTATATTAATGGTAATTCTACATTAATAATATCTAGATTCTTATTAATATATTCAAATATTTTAGAATTAAAAGGTTTTTTAAAAATATCAGTAAGTTGATCTTGCATTCTGATAAATTGAAGAATAATATATCCTTTAGAATTATCTCTAAAGGTTAGTTTTGCACCTTTCAATTTTTGAAAAATTTAGAAGTAATTTTTATTTACCATCATATGTATTAGATTCCCACTATACATGCACTTTATTTTTCTACTATTGGTACTCATATTTCCTTATTGAAGATAACAAAAACTATGGTTTTGGTACCCATACTTTCTTGGGTCTAGAAGTATTAGAAAACAAAACTTTAGGAATCCATATTTATCCAAATCTCCTATGTAGTAAAAATTATGATTCTATAGAAATATAAGTTTTATGAAAACAAAAAATTGAACACATTTTAAAGAACAATTTTTCTAATGAACTCCTCTTTTAAATTTTATAAAAAAAGGTTCACTTTTAAGAACAAAATAATTTTTCTAGAAATGTGATTTCTCTAAAGTAAATCCTATTTTGGTATTTGTTTTATATAGTTTCAACTATCTATAAAGTTTATCAAAATATTCCTTCCTGAGGTAAAATTGAAGGAGATATTCCATAAATCCATGAATATTTATATATATGATATATATATAAGGTGTATATATATATATGAGGTGTATTGTTTTTCATTAAAATTTATATTTTCATGAATTATGGGTCTATAATTTATAATTCTTGAAATAGAAGTTATTTCTTGGAAAATTTTATTTTCTACATGAATATAATTAAATATAAATTTTTATTTGATGAAATGGATTGGAGTAAATACATGAAATTCATTGAACTAACCATGGAATTTATTCATGCATTTATCACATAAATAAATGAGAGGATAATCAAACATCCTTGATTGCCTATATATAACTACTACCATGTGATGGTAGTGAAGGGTGGATATTTGGATAGAAAACGCTCTTAATCTAAAATATATCTTTATATTCCTACCTTGAACCATGAGGTACTAGCATACAATGGAGATAATATTGAATCCCATCTAAATGTTAGACAATTTAGCACAACCCATGGATACACTACAGAGGTGGGATACTTATGTTTTCCACTTAGTGATATTTATCAAACCCACACAATGGAGTTTGAATATGGTATATATGCTCTTTAGTGCATGGAACACTTGTATTTATACTATTCTTAATTTCTCTATTTTTTGTAGTTTCATATTTATCTTGCATAAAGATACTTGGTATAAGTGTTTTAATCACTTCTGATGTTTCTAATAAGTGTTATTAGAATCTTCTAAAATCCTTAAATGTTATTAGAGGGATACATGTTTAAGATTTATGAAACTTGTGATAAAATGAAGAATAAAAAAATAGAGTAGTGTTTTGTTTCCAAAAATTTGATATCGTATAAAGGGTTTACCCATACGTAGTTGGTCTACATAATGGTAAAAATCCTTTACCCTTATGATGTTGATATGGGTAAGGGTAACCAATGAGTTACCTTTACATAGTGTGGTCTATGTAAGGGTCATCGTGCCTTACCCTTATATAGATTAGTCTAAGTAAGCATAAAATAATCTTACCCTTATGCGTAAAGGGTTACATAAGAGTATGATACTGATTACCCTTACACAATACTCTAGTATGTAAGGGTAATCAGATTTTTTATAAATCTGCATAAGGGTAATAGATATTTTCTTAATGTTATATAAATGTAACCAACCACTTATCCTTATGTGAGACATGAATATGTATAGGTAACCAAGGTATTACCCTTATATTAAGGGGTTCATGTAAAGTTAACATCAATTTTCGAAGTCTTGTGTAAAGGTAAGAAATAGGTTACCTATACGTGAGCGCTCCAGAATGAGAGTAACCTTACGAAATGATTCATTTTTAAGATGCTTAAAGGTAATAACTGATTTACCTTAACATAAGGGTTACATTATCAGTTTACCCTTATGAAAAGTGTTTGCGTAAGGGTAAGAGAGTTTATTGTTACATAAAAATGGGTTCCTACATAAGGGTAAGTAGAATAGTGTTTTTTTAAAAAAAAATTCTAAAATGGTTTTAAAAGGTTTATAAATTATTATAAAAGTTATTTTGGGATATTTTAATTTATAAAAGGTTTATAAATTAATAAATTATAATTTTTTTTATAATTAATTAAATTTTTATGAAACATTTAATTATCAAATATTAAATATTAATATTAGTAATACCTTTTAAATTACATAACAATTCTTCTGATATAGAAATAAAATTGATTATTTAGAAACCATAAGAAATGTTTTATAAAGTGTTATAAATTATGAAATAAAAACAAAATATAAAATGTTTATATTTAAATTATGAATTATTCCTAACTAATTAATTAGAAATTATTCAAATAAAAGGGGCCCTATTTTAAATATTATTTAAAACAAATCAAAAAGTTTTGTAATGATTGATATGATCAAGGTTTAAATAATGATTAAGTATATTATATTTAGATTATGTAAAATATTTACATAATATAAATTATATTATAGATATTTTATAATTCATATAACATCATATATTTAAAATATAAATTCCAAATAATGATGAATATGAAAGAGTTCATATTGGATTGAATATAAAATGTTTTTATTCAAAATTGTGGAATGTCTATAAAGTTAAATCTGAAAATTATAAAACGGTTTATAATTATATTTTATTTATGAACTTTTGAAAGGCACTATTGTGAGTACTTTCAAATGATGTTCAGTTTCAGGTTATTTAGGTGTAGTAGAGTGGCTGACTAAAGTCTTCTCTTAAAGGAGGAAGTAATTTAAGACAACATATTGAAGGTATTTTTAAAATAAAATTAAATAACTTAAACATAATACTTGAAAGGATTGTGGGGGGGGGGGGTTTATCTTTTATAAAAATGGAAAAATATTTTTGGAAGAATATTGCATTTTTTTTGTTTTTATCTTTGAAATGAAGTTCGATTAAAAAGACACAACAAGTAGATATTTTTTAATAAAATATTTTAAAAGTAATAATTGATCTAACTCTACCTCTTCACTTAATTATTGATCATTATCATTTAAATTAATAAAAAATTAATTATGATCCCCTAATTTCTTAACCCCTAAACCCCACAGGAGTTAACATAACCACAAAGATGAAATGAATTAAACCTGAGGCTAGCTTCGGAACATACAATCATAACACCCTACTTTGATTGATGTTATAAGTATAGATTATGGTCAATGGTATATTGGGGCATATATCCACTATGGAAATGAGGATTAATTGATCTTAGGGATTGCATTTTAACTCTACAAATTTATCCCGTGTGGTCTTGTTTTACCGATTAAGTTTGCACTCTCACAATTTACACAAATTCCCGACCTCATGTGTTTTTGTGTTAATTGTTCAATTGTTTACTTAGTTTCATATAATTTAAAAACTCAATTAATATATTATATTAAGTAAATTAAAGCATCTCATTTATTTAAAATAAATTAGTGAAGAAGGTTAGAGGTAGACCAATTACTAAAAACAACTACCCTTCCATTGGCGGCGTAGTTATCATAGAAATGAATTGCATTTGAAAAGGTTTAAAAAGGGTATAAACCAATCTCATTTATACTATTTGATTTCCAAACCAAATAGAAATATTAATAGAATAATAAAATTTAAAATAAAAGAATAAATTGAAGAAATAAAACAGGAACTAATAAGTTTATTTCACAAAGGCAAATATTACAACATGAGAAGGAGATGAAGGCTTTGATGAAGGGATATCGGCTTGAAGAGATCCCCCAATGAGTATAGGAAGTTAAAAAACCTCTAATTTGATGAGAGGAATCCTATTGATCTCAAAAATGGAAGCACTTCACTCCTTGGTCTAACTTACAAATGAGGTGCCCAAGGTGTCAATTTATAGCCAAAATGGGAAGTGGTTTTGGGAACCCATATTTCGAGATACCAATTGTGTCTCATTTTTATATTGGTAAATGGACTTATCTAGACTTGTGAAAAAGAGAAAAGTTGTAGGCCATCATCTTTAATATCTATATGTCAAATTTTATGGCCAATGGAGTATGACAGCGCTAGATATGACTGGAATACAAAACCAAATCTTTGACTTCATGCAGATTCTATCCCCTAGACAGATTGGTTCATATGTCCACCTTAATGAATGGATTTGGCTTCTTTTTCTTGAGATGAGTTGTATCCCATGAAATTATGGAGATTCCTACAAAATTTCATTCCATTTATAGTAACATATTGTTCAAAATGTTCAAAATAGTGGACAAATGTCCTTGGGATTCCATGCAGTTTGGTCCATTTTCTTCTAGATCATCCCCGACCCTCCAAATAATCTCTCCTACAACAAAATCACCAAAAAAAGAATAATTTACCTATTTAAAAATGATAAAAATTTAATAATTTAATCAAATGGGATGTGAAATTTAATATAATATTTGTAATTTTAAATACAAAACAAGTTTAAAACAGTGATGTAAGGGTGAAATAAAACAGTGAATCGTGATGCGATCACACCCCAAAACTTACCCTTTTGCACTCCTGGGAAAAACCTCATATCATGTATTCCAAAAAAATTGTGACAAGTAAACATCAATATCAAATTAGAACAAATTTTAAAATACATACCCTTGAGATCCAACAATTTGAAAATAAGAAACAAAAGATATCATGCCTCCTCAAAAAACCATTATTTAAAGTTTTGAATTCATATCATTTAATATATTTCCAATTCATTTATCCTATCAAGCACAAAAAACACTTAACTCACTTGAAGTTTCTCTTATCACACAAATTTCAATTTTTTAGCAATGTCTTTCTCATCCAAACTCATACAAGGATCACTATAGGCTTGATAAATTCTTACATCGCCACCCAATGTGAGTCAAGGACATATTTTTATCATGAGGAATTTTTAGGGTTGTTCTATGGATTTCATTTGGTAGGATTTAAATGTGAAAAATTCTGATACTGAATGAGGAGGTCTTGACTCTTTTTGAATTAAAATTGCATTATTTTAATTTCCACTTAAATACGATGACCTCAATCCCCTCAGTATCAATTTTTCTCCATCATCATGAAAACTCAGGTAAAGTTTACAACATTCATTATTTTAGAAACTAAAATTTCAATATTCTCAAACATAGTTTTTCGTGAAATCTCCCGATAGGCACAACTTTCTTTCTTCATTGGAAGCTCTAGAAAGGCACACCTTCTTTTATCATGAAATCTTCAGAAAGGAACAAATTTCAATAGAATGTTTTTTTAAAGAAAAACATCTCTTTAGAATTTATTTTTCCACCCAAAGTATCAAAAAATGTGGTATCACAACACAATACAATTTCCCCCACAATTAAGTTCAACTAGATTATGAAATTTCACTTCAAGAGTTGGTTGGATAGGAAAAATTGGCTTGTAATGTGGCTAACCTAACCAAATGTTCATAGATTATAAGGGTTACAGGGATTAATTGTTCAAGGTAGGCCATTATAAAAATATTCTTATGAAATAGGGTCTTTAATACCAAATAAATTCTTCAATAATTTAAAACAAAAGTACCTAAAACCCTTAAGTTTTGACAGGAATAAATCAAATTTTAGATAAATCAAGCATGGTTTGGTTCTCTCAAGAAGTGACATAAATGTAAAGAAGATGAAAAAAATGGCTCATAAGCCTCACAAGAAAGTGATTTCAAATATAAATATAGTGAGATGTGGCATGGGATTCAAAATTCAGAGTACTTTTCATGAAATTACTAAAGATTTGAACTTGAAACAAAGTCATTTTTAGAATTCATTTAATCTCAGTTCCCTGGGATAATTTTTTTCACTTATTGATATGGATTTCAAAATGGCGATGAGAATTATTTTAGCTCAAAATTTTCAGAAACACACAAAAATTTAAAAAAAACACACTTTTTTTTTGAAAAACAGAAAAAATTTAAATTATTAAACTAAAAGGTTCCCTACCCTACACTTAAAATATCACATTTTACTCAATGTGAACCCATGATATGATATGTGCACATGAAATGTATAATTTTAAATAGGAAAAATAATATAAAAGTTAACGGGTTAGGAATAACATGATATTCTTAAGTGATGATGGGGTCATGCAGTGTGATGAAATCCACTACATCAGTGGAAATTCCCTCAATGTATTACTTCAAACATTGACCATTGACTGTAAAGATTCTTCCAGTGTCCTCTTGTGTGATCTCAACTGAACCATAAAGAAAAAAAATAGATACAATATAAGGAACTAACCATATTGAACACAACTTACTGGCCATCAACTTTAGTCGTGAACTATATAGTTGGACTTTCTCCCCAACATGAAACTCCCTTTGTTGGATCATTCTGTCATGATATACTTTTGATCTTTTCTTGTAGATACTTGAGTTCTAATATGATGACTATAGAATCACCTCAATCTCTTGAATTTACAGCTTCCTTTTAATTCCATATTGTTCCAAATCTATGTTTCATTTATTTATAGCCCAATAAGCCTGATGCTCAACTTCCATGGGGAGATGACATGATTTCCCAAAAACAATTCGAAATGGGGAAATACTAATAGGTGTATTGTATGCTATCTTATAACCCCATAACACATCATCCAAGTTATTTCTCCAATCCTTCACATTCGGATGCATGGTTTTCTCCAAAATTTGTTTCAACTCATGATTTAAAACCTCATCTTGTCCATTTATTTGGGGGTGGTATGGTGTTTATGTTTTATGTGTCACCCCATAATTTCAAAGGAGGGAATAAAAATTCTGATTGCAAAAGTGTGTCCCCTAATCACTGATGATAGCCTTTAGTATTCCAAACCTGAAAAAAATACGTGCCTTGAAAAATTCAACTACCACATGAGAGTCATCAGTCTTGGTGGCCCTGGCCTCCACCCATTTACTCACATAATAAAAATCAACAAAAATATACAAAAACCCAAATGAACTCGGAAAAGGACCAATAAAATCAATTCCCTATACATAAAATATCTCATAGAATAATATGGGTTGTTGGGACATCTCGTATCTCCTAGAAATTTTACCAGTGTGTTGTCAACGTGAGCACCACTTATAAAACACATGAGCATCATGGAATAAGCTAGGCCATTATAATTGTAAATACCTGGATTTTCCATGTAATTTTTTAATTATATGTAATTATTATGAGATTTCAAAAATTGATGGCACATGATTCCATGGACTGATGTGCCTGAAATGAATTTCTGAACTTTTTTAAGGTACGTTGCACGAGCGGTGTTTTCTAACTTTTGAACCATTGCTTAGATTAAAAATCTGAGAGCACCGTTGAATCTGCAACATTGAGATTCAATTAAGGGAGGCTTCACTTAAACCGTAGTAGGTCAAGTGAAAAAGATAGATTTTGGACTTTTAAAAGAATAATAAAATAAGAAAGTTATTTTATTTATCTATTTTATTTTTCTCCAATGGACAAGCGGCAGTGGCGGGACCAACGACATGTCAAGACATTAATTGGATTGACTCCTCAATGTTTGTAACTGTACCATTGAAATTAGGAAGTTTAATTATTAAATGAACCTCATAAATTCCCAACGGTGTTACTCACCCAACCCCTCTCCTATTTATATGGATCTCGGGGAGGAGTGTTGGCATGAATTCACCAAGTGACGAAGCTCTGGTAAAATACCACGACACCAACCACTTGGAGGACAAGACCAGTTCCAACGAACAGAGACAAGCACCATCTAATCACGAACCGAAAAACAATAAATACTCCTCAATCACGGACGTTCTTAAATGATCTTGAGGTATGGATTTATCTTGTTTTAATTTCAAGAGATTGTTGAATCCTATTATTCCCTCATGTTATCGAGCTAATGCGGAGGGCACAATCCAAACAAACAAGGCCCGAACCCTTCACTACCTTGTTGATCTATGAATTCTTTGAGGAATTTTTACTCAGGTTGGATGGAACCCAGAATGGAGGGTCAAGAAGAAAAGAGGGCATCTCGGAGAGGCTGTTGGCACCTTCAGATGAAAAAATTGGGCCATCGGAGCTCACCCGGTGACCCGTGGAAGACCGCCGGCATGGCACCAGCACGACCGCAACGGAGATCGACGCCGAAAGGTGACGGAGGCGGCTAGAAATGACCATCCGTGAAGGAGGTGGTAGCATGCCGTCGCCCAAGGCTAGATAAGGGGGACACAGCATGAAGCTGCAGTGGTGTAAGAGGGACCCGCCCTTGTAGGTCCTGCGGTGAATAGGCTGCACCACGTGGCGCCGGCGCTAGCCATTCGGGAGAAAGGGGGGAGCACTACCCCCCCATGCTAGCAAGGGCGGGCCCCATTCCAGTGGGCCATTCCTCTAGTGGGTTGTGCCCCTCCTCGGGCCGGGCCACGTGAGCCCAGCAGGTTGCTCCCTGCACAGGCCGGGCCACGGGAGGCCAGCGGGCCGCGCCTCTCCGCGGGTCGGGCCGCGTGAGCCTAACGGGATGGGCTAGACCACGGACCAGTGGGACAAGCCCGCCACGACCCATCCCAATCGGGCCGCACCAGGCCAGTTCAGACCTGAACCGGGTCGGTCCGACCGGGTCAGACCAACTAGGTCGGACCGAACCCGGACCCTTCTAGGCCCAGTTTTTCTAAAAGAGCTATAACTTGTGAATTAGGTGTCCGTTTGATGAACTATCTATGACACTGAGATACTTGGAGTGAGATGGTCCTTTTGGTATACTCCACTTGAGTTTTGGAGAAAGTTGGAGTATGAACATGTTGGATCCAACCTAAATCTAACCGGACCCTCGGTACTAAAATACTTATAAGTCACAGACAAGGCATCCGATTGACGTGCTGTCTATCATGTTGGAACCCTTATGACATGGAAGTCCTTTGGGATACTTCTTCATGGAACTTCATAGAATTTGAGGTATGACCTATGGATTGAGGAGTGGATCCTCCCAGAATCAAGCGTGCTTAGTGCGAGAATCTCGTGGTTGGCTGTAACATGAAGAAAGAACATTGATCCTGTGTGGGTAAGTATCTATCGATCCTGTGTGGGTCAACACCTAGAGATCTTGTGTGGGTCAGTATCTATTGATACTATGTGGGTCAATATATATCGATCCCGTGTGGGTCAGTGCCTAGCGATCCTATGTGGGTCAGCATCTATCGATCCTGTGTAGGTCAGCGCATAGAGATCCTGTGTGGGTCATCATCTATCGATCCTGTGTGGGTCAACAGCAGAGCCTCTCAATAGAATAAGATGATCTAGATTTACAACTAATCATCTATACTTCTGTACTTGAGTTATATACCTTGTGTGAGTTGAGTCTTTACCTTTTTGGTACTTTTACCTCTGTGATGTTACCTCTGTGATGTTACCTTTGTGGTGTTACCTTTGTGGTACTTTTACCTTCGTGGTGTTACCTTTGTGGTACTTTTACCTTCGTGGTGTTACCTTTGTGATACTTTTAACTTCGTGGTGTTACCTTTGTGGTACTTTTACCTTTATGGTGTTACCTTTGTGGTGTTACCTTTGTGGTACTTTTACCTTCATGGTGTTACCTTTGTGGTATTCTTCCCTTGTGGATCATTTGTGCTAAAGGCTTAAAAGTTGTAGCCTTATGTTTAATCATGTATGAGATGAGTATATCTTGATAACTTAGGTATATGTATGGGAATATACCTAAGTAGAGTTGATGACTACTTCATGCTTTGTGTTTGAGGTCTTGCATTGTGGTTTATCCTTTGTGGAACTCTAGGAGACCTTCGGGGGTCTCGGGGTCCCTACTGAGTATTATTATACTCACCCCTGCATGGGATACGACCACACCTTGCTGTGTCTTGTGCATACGACAGACAATGTTGATCGAGGATGAGGGATCCAAGATTGGACGGTGCTCAGCGGTGGACCATTTGATGTGACGTGACGCAGTGACTACTGATCATGAGCTATACCTACCCTTCAGGTAGGATCCTTGGTAGACGATCCAGGATATATTTTTCTCTTTTCAGTTGTACTTTTACTTTTCAGTTGGGCTTGTATTTCAGACCCTTTAATTTCAGTACACTTTTTTACTACAACAGTTTACTTCGTGGTTGTTTCTTGTTGTGTTCTTGGATTATGTGTTTGTACAGGTTTAAAGGCAATGCCTTCCCATTTTAGGGATATGCCTTTTCAGTGCTAGTTTCCAGCCCCTGGCCTATAGAAAGCGGGCTTGGGTAGTCATGGCACGGGCCCCGTGGGATAGGTCGTGACAATAATCCAGAGTTTAAGAATTTCCTAGCTGTTCGTTTGGGTCTAAAGTGTTCTCCACATGAGAGTGTATGGTAGAAATGCATAACAAACTGAAACTCATGATCGGGAACACAACTCTTAATAACGTGATCACTATACATGCTCCATAGGTATGAATCATCCCAAAAATAAAATATTGACTCACTATTTAACTTTTGAACTTGATGTTTCTTTAAATTTTCATGGATTTCGGATGCGACAAGGTAGTTTACTAAATTATCATACCAAGGATGAGTACCTGAGATGGAATAAATACGCTCATCAGGGAAAGTGTCCAAAAGGGGTACCTAGTCCAAGGTGTTATCCTCTAGTGTGTGAGTAAGCCAACTCATGTGGTCCTCCACCAGGTTTTCTGACCCCTTCTTGTCCTTTATCTCAATATCACATTCTTGAAGAAGGATCATCCATCATACAAGCCTGGGTTTTGCATCTGGCTTCTTCAAGAAGTACCTTAGAGCTACATGGTCAGAAAAAAAGACTACTTTAGATCCCAATAAATATGAATAAAATTTATCTAAAGAAAATATAATGGCAAGAAACTCATTTTTTTGTGGTTGTTTAGTTTTATTGGGATGAATCCAGTGTCCTTGATTCATATGCAATCACATGTGAACATCCCTCCACTCTCTGAGATAAGACAGCTCCGACCGTGAAGTTGGAGGCGTCACACATAAGCTCAAAGGGAATCTACCACCATGGGGGTTGTATGATCAGTGGAGTGGTCATACACTTATTTAGATCATCAAAGGAATTACTATAAGAATCATCAAACATAGAATTAGAATGCTTTAAAGTAATCATGACATAGGAAGAGAAATCTTACTAAAATATTTGATGAATCACCAATAAAATCCTACATGTCCTAGGAAGGATCTAACATCACACACACATGAAGGATAAGGTAGGGATGAAATAATATCTACCTTATATCTATCAACCTCTATCCCATGTTTTGACACTAAATTACCTAAGACAATGCCATGCTCTACCATAAAATGACACTTTTGAAAGTTTAAGTCCAGATTCTTCTCAATACAATAATTCAAAACCTTTCCCAAACTAGAGATGAAATCATCAAATGAAGACCCATACAATGTAAAATCATCCATGAATACCACCATGAAGGTCTCAATGAAATCTGAAAAAATACTCACCATGCATCTCTGGAAGGTACCTGGGGTGTTGCAAAGTCCAAATGGAATCCTTTGGTAGGAAAACGTACCAACTGGACATGTGAATGTTGTCTTCTCCTAATACTACAGAGGAATAGGAACCTAAAAATATCCAGAAAATCTATGTGACAACCGGGTCTCAGTGACAGCACAGCCACCCCGCCTAAACATGGCCGTCAGGTCCTGGCCCACCGGGTACCACCAGTTGCCCCGAAGACACATGGGGCCCACCCCAGGGTCCACCCACATGCCTGAACGGGTCATCTGACTAATGATTGTCCCCACAAGCCAACACATGTCCTTTCCAGTGTGCTTTGTCCTCACTCACACACACCTTGAGAAACTTCCCAAAATGTCACCCATCCTGATCACTACTCCAAGCCAAGCGCACTTAACTGTGGAGTTCTAATCAGACAGGCTCCCAAAAAGGAAGGTGCACCTTGTTGACATGAGTCATATCATTTAGTCATTTAATCCTATATCATTTGGGGATATTACAATCACCCCCCCTTTAGAGCACAACGCCCTCATTGTGGGCCCTACATCTCAACCCAGGCAGTGCACCGTACTTAAGGCTGGGTTCCTCCTTTGATACCATCCTGATCACTACTTCAGGCCAAGCATGCTTAACTATGGAGTTCTAATCAGACATGCTTCCAAAAAGGAAGGTGCATCTTGTTGACATGAGTCATATCATTTAGTCATTTAACCCTGTATCATTTGGGGATGTTACAATCACCCCCCCCCCCTTTAGAGCATAATGCCCTCGTTGTGGGCCCTACATTGCAACCCAGGCAGTGCACCGCACTTAAGGCTGGGTTCCTCCTCTAATACCAAATGTGACAACTGGGCCCTGGTGACAGCACAACCACCCCGCCCTAACATGGCTGTCAGGTCCTGGCCCACTAGGTACCACCAGTTGCCCCGCAGACACATGGGGCCCACCCTAGGGTCCACCCACATGCCTGAACGGGTCATCTGACTAATGATTGTACCCACAGGCCAACACATGTCCTTTCCAGTGTGCTCTGTCCTCACTCACACACACCATGGGAAACTTCCCAGAAGGTCACCCATCCTGATCACTACTCCAGGCCAAACACACTTAACTGTAGAGTTCTAATCAGACAGGCTCCTGAAAAAAAGGTGCACCTTGTTGACATGAGTCATATCATTTAGTCATTTAACCCTATATCATTTGAGGATGTTACAATCCATCCAAGAAACAATAGTATGTTTTCCCAACTAGTCTCTCAAGAATTTGATCAATAAATGGGAGGGGAAAATAGTCCTTGTGATTGAACTGATTTAGTTTCCTATAATCAATACACACACTCCAACTATTTTGCATGCTCATCAAAACTAACTCCTCTCTATCATTTTTAACAATAGTAACACCACTTTTCTTAGGCACAACCTGAACAGGACTCACCCACTGAGAATCTAAAATGGGATAAATTATACCCGCGTCAAGAAAATTTTCAACCTCTTTTTTAAAAACTTCCAGAAGGTTTGGATTGAGTCTAATTTGTAGGTGCCCAACTGGTTTATCCCCATCATCCAAAAGAATCCTATGCATTCAAATAGAGGGGTTAATACCAGATATTTCAGCCAAGTTCCACCCGATTACCCTGATGTTCTCCCTAAAAAGATTCAAAAGTTTTTCTTCATGTTCAAAAGGGATATTGTTAGCAATTATAACAGGTAATTTCTCACCACTTAACAAGTATGAGTATTTTATATTTAGTGGTAATGGATTGAGTTCCAATGTAAGGGGAGGGGATGATGTATGGATGGAGAAATTGAAGGAAATGAAATATGAACACAATGAACATCAGTATCAGAATATAAATCATCAAAATCAGAGAATAAAGAATCAAACCCATCAATATACTCAACAACCATGTCATAATCAGAGTTCAAATGATCAAAATCAGAATATGAATCCATTTCAAAATAAAATACAAGAGAGTTTTGTTTATTAGAAACCGGTGGGGAAGTTCTCTTAGATATAAAACTATAACCAATGATCATAATCTCCCTAATCATAGGACAATAAAATTTCATAGGGTTTTTATTTGGTGGTTCAAAATGGGAGATAACAAAAGAAGAATGGTCCTATGAGGGGTAATTTATGGAGTCCATAACATTAAATATCACAACTTCATCTCCAAACTCCATGGAAAATGTACCCTCATGAACATTTATGATAGTTTTTATAGTTTTGAGGAAGGGCCTACCTAAGATAATGGGAGCATGATAACTTACCTGATCATCCTCTATGTTAAGCATGTAGAAATCTGTTGGAAAGATCATGTATTCCACTAAAAAAAGTACATCCTCAAGGACTACTGCTGGATATGCTATAGATCTATTCACCAACTTTACCACTAATCTCATTGGCTTCGACTCACTAAAATTTAAAGAAGAGAATACAAAGCGAGGAATCATATTTATGGAAGCTCCCAAATCACAAAGAGAATCAGAAAAGTGAAACTCCTCTATGGTGCATGGGATGGTGAATGTCCTTGGATCCTTTCACTTTGTTGGAATTTCTAGAATTGGTGTAATGAGTACTCACAAATTCATTCCAATATTTATCCTCTCATTTCCCTTGATCCCTCTTTGATTGGTATAAAGTTTTTTTTAAAAAATTTGTCATACCTTGGTATTTTATTTATTGATTCAAGTAGAGGTATGTTGATCTCAACACACTTTAATGTATCTAAAACTTCTTTTTGCATCACATCTTCAGCCATCTTCTTGGTTTATACAACTCTATTTGGAAATGGAAGGGGTTTAGGAGGAACATCATCAATCCTTTTCTTACATTTATCTTTCTTCTTAGGATTCTTATTAGTGGTTCTTGAATGGGGCCTCTCTGAAGTTGAGGTGAATCCCAGTGGAATGACAGGTGCATATGTATCAGTTGTTTTCTTATCACTTCTCAATGTGAAGGCGCTAACATTCTCCTTGGGATTTGTAGTAGGTTGGGAAGGTTTATTTCTAGAATTCTTACTTACCAGTTCATGGAGGGCAGTGGAAATCTGGATCATTTGAGTCTTCAACTCCCTCATCTATAAACCTTGACTTTTCAACTCATTTTTTTGATTAAGAACAATTTGTTTTAAAATATCATTAGTGTTAGAATCTACCTTTGGTTGAGAAGTACCTTGTTGTTTAATTGTTGGTTCTTGAGCTTCAAATCTCCTTTGGGGTTGTTGGAAACCCTATTGGTAAGGTAGAGGATTCTATAAATTTTGTTGAAAAGGGGGCCTTTGTTGTTGTCCAGAGCCATACCTCATGTTTGATTGATACTTCCACCCTTGGTTGTATGTTGGAGCAAAGGAATCATACTTCTTATGGGGATGTGTTTGTTGGTGTTGCTGATATGGTCTCTTAGGAAATACTACTGCACAATCCTCTAACTCTTATAATTGGGGGAAATAGTCAGTTGGGTAGTCTGCTTTAGTGAAAATTCCACATGGCCTCATAGGAGTGGGTTGGAATGTGTTTTGAGAAAAATCAATTTGCCTCACCATAGTGTCCAATTCTTACAACTTAGTATCAATAAAATGATTTTAAAGAGAGGAAGGACTTACCTAATGTACTCCTTAAACATGGGGTGTACCTCGACCACCAAATTGTTGGGAGTTTTGTTCCATCTTGTCATTGAACGCACATGTAACTACTGGTGTTTTTTCGACTAATTCCTCTACAACTGCGGCATCCACCATGCTCTCTCCATAGGTGTGATTCCTTCATAGAAGTATTGGATAAAGATTTTCTCACTGATTTGGTGATGCAGACAGCTTGCACACAACTTTTTGAATCACTCATAGTACTCATACATTGACTCCCCTTAGACTTTCTTGATTCCTAAGATCTCTTTGCGAATAGAAAAGTTTCTTGATGCTATAAAAAATATCTGCACAAAAATACATTTCAAATCTTTCCAAAAAGTTATATCTTCAGGTTATATCTAATCTTTCGTAGCTCCATCAAGTGAGAATGAGAATGCTCTTAGTTTGATTTGATATTCAGATATATTTCTGGGTTTAAGGGTTGAGAAAACCAAATTAAATTATTTTAAAATTTTGTTCGGATCCTCACCAGATAATCCCTGAAATTTTGGAAGAAGGTGAATTAATCCAGATTTTAGTTCAAAGTTTGATTCGAGATTTGGGTATGCAATACAATTTGGTGGATAGTTAATATCTGGTGCAGCCAAACCTCGAATGGTTATATTAATTTCATTATTTTTTTTTTCATCCATTGGTTTTTTTTATGTTTTAATTTTAATTTCTTCAAATTTCAATGTTACTAGAATGGAAAAATTCTCAAACTGATCGAATGTTGAAACTTCCCGTAGACTGAGAATGTATGATTTGAGCCCTAAGGCTGTGTTCAATCTCAGGATCAAGATCTAAGAGATCCTCGATATTAGTTTGTGTCATAAATAAATTAAATATAAAAAGTAAATTAATCAAATTATACCATAATAAAATGGTATGAAGTTTGATTTGATGGTCCAATAAAAAGAAAAGAAGAGAAAAAAAATGTAAACTTGAGAAAGGGGAAAGAATAAAGAAAGAGGAGAATAAAATAATAAAAATGAAAAATAAAATAAATACCTTCAATTGGTTGAATAAATTATTTTAATCCCTAGAAATATCACTAATTTTAAAGGCGCTCTTGTGGGCGCTTTCAAATGATGTTTGATTTCGGGTTATTTAGGCATCGTAGAGTGGCTGACCAAAGTCATATCTCAAATGAGGAAGTAATTTAAGAAAATATATTGAAGGTATTTTGAAAATAAAATTAAATAACTTAAACATACTACTTGAAAGTATGGGTTTTTTTATCATTTATAAAACTATAAAAAGTTTACTGGAAGAAGATTGATTTTTTTTGTTTTTATTTTTGAAATGAAGTTCGATTAAAAAGAATCAACAAGTAGATGTTTTTTAAGAAAATATTTTAAAAGGAGTAATCAATATGACTCTACCTATTCACTTACTTATTAATCATTATAATTTAAATTAATAACCACTTAATCATGATCCCCTAATTTTTTAACCCTATAACCCTACGGGAGTTAACATAACCACAAAGATGAAATGAATTAAACCCGAGGCTAGATTCGGAACATAAAATCATAGAACCCTGATTTGATTGATGTTATAAGTCTAGATTATGTTCAGTGGTATATTAGGTCACATATCCACTTTGTAAATGAGTATTAATTGATCTTAGGGATTATATTTTAACTCCATAAATTTATCCCATGTAGTCTTGTTTTACCGATTAAGTTTGCACTCTCACAATTTATAAAAATTTATGACCTCATGTGTTTTTGTATTAATTATTCAATTTCTTAATTAGTTTTTTAGAATTTAAAAACTAAATTAATAGATCATATGAATTGAATTATAGAAGCTCATTTCTTCAAAATAATTTAATTAATAAGTTTAGAGGTAGATCAATTACTAAAAATAACTACTCTTCCATGGGTGGTGTAGTCATTGTAGAAACGAATTGAACTTGCAAAGGTTTAGAAAGGTTATAATCCAATATCCTTTATACTATTTGATTTCCATCCCAAATAGTAAAATTAATATAAGAAGAAAATTTAAAATAAGAGAAGAAATGGAAGAAATAAAATAGGAACTAATAAGTTTATTACATAAAGACAAATATTATAACATGAGAAGGAGAGGAAGGCTTTGATGAACGGATACTTGATTTAAGATCTCCCACTATGAGTATAGGAAGTTCTAGAACCTCAAAGGTGACGAGAGTAATCATTTGAAACTCCAAAATGGTATTACTTCACTCCTTGGTAGAACTTTCAAATGATTTTCCCAAGGTGTCAATTTATAGCCAAAATGGGAAGTGGTTTTAGGCACCCAAATATAGAGATACCACTTGTGTCTTAGTTTTGGACTGGTAAATGGCCTTATATCGACTTGGAAAAAAGATAAAAGGTTTAGCCATCATCTTTAATATATCCATGTCAAATTTGGTGGCCAATGGAGTATGAAAGCATGAGATATGGCCAAAATACAGAACCAAATCTTTGACTTCATGCAGATTCTGTCTCCTAGATATATTGGTTCATATGGACCACTTAATTGATTAATTGGGATTTAGTTTCTTGATATGAGTTATATCCCATGAATTTATGGAGTGTCCTACAAAATTTCAGCCCATTTTGAGGAACAGATTGTGAGAAATGTTCAAAACAGTGGACAAATGTCCTTGGGATTCCATGCAGTTTGGACCATTTTCTTCTAGATCATATCCGACCCTCCAAATCATATCTCCTACAACAAAATCACCAAAACAAAAATAATTGACCTTTTTAATAGTGATAAAAATTTAATAATTGAATCAAATGGGATGTGAAATTTGAGATAATATTTTTAATTTAAAATTAAAAACAAGTTTAAAACAGTGATGTAAGTATAAAATAAAGAAGTGAATCGTGATGCGATCACACCCCCACACTTACCCTTTTTCACTCCTAGGAAAAACCTCATATCATGTATTCCAAAAAAAAATTGTGAAAAGTAAACATCAATATCAAATTAGAAAAAAATTTAAAACACATATCCTTGATATCCAACAATTTGAAAACAAGTCACAAAAGATATCATGCCTCCTCAAAAAACTATTGTTTCAAGTTATCAATTCATATAATTAAATATATTTATAATTAATTTATCCTCCCATGCACACAAAACACTTACCTCACTTGAATTTTATCTTATCACACAAATGTCAATTTTTCAGCAATGTCTTTCTCATCCAAACTCATACAAGGATCACCATAGGCTTGATAAATTTCTACATCGCCACCCGATGTGAGTCAAGGATATATTTTTATCATGAGGAATTTTTAGGGATTTTCTATGGCTTTAAATTGGTAGGATTTATATTTGAAAAATTCTGAAGATGAATGAGGAGGGATTGACTATTTTTGAAGAAAAATTGCAATATTCTATTTTTCACTTAAATATGGTCTCCTCAGCTATCCCCTTAGTATCAATCAGCTCCATCATCATGAAAACTCATGGAAATTTTACACCATTCATCATTTCTGAAACTAAAAATTCAATATTCTCAAACATAGTTTTTTTGTGAAATCTCCCGATAGACACAAATTTCTTTCTTCATTGGAAGATCCAGAAAGGCACACCTTCTTTTATCACGAAGGCTCCAGAAAGGCACAACTTTCAACAAAATTAATTTTTAGGGGAAGGCACATCTCTTCAAAATTTAATTTCTCACCTAAAGTATCAAAAAATGTGGTATTACAACACAAGACAGCTTCCCCCACACTTAAGTTCAACTAGATTATGCAATTTCACTTCAAGAGTTGGTTGGATAGGGAAAATTGGCTTGCAATGCAGCTTACCTAACAAGATATTCATGGATTATAAGGTCTACAAGGATTAATTGTTCAAGTTAGGAAATTATAAAAAGGATTATTATGAAATAGGGACTTTAATACCAAAGAAATTTCTCAATCATTTAAAACACAAGTACCTCAAACCCTCAAGTTTTGACAGGAACAAATCAAATTCTGGTTTAATCAATCACGGTTTGGTTCTCTCAAGAAGTGAGTTAAATGTAAAGAAGATGAAAAGAATGGTTCATAAGCCTCATAGGAAAGTCATTTAAAATATAAAGATAGTGATATGTGGAATGATATTCAAAATTCAGAGTACTTTTCATGAAATTACTAAAGATTTGAACTTGAAACAAAGTAATTTTCAGCATTCATTTAAGCTCAGTTTCATGGGATAAATTATTTCACTTATTGATATGGATTTCAAAATGGTGATGAGAATCATTTCAACTCAAAAATTTTAGAAACACACAAAATTTAAAAACACACACACACATTTTTTTTGAAAAAAAGAAAAACAATTTAAATTACTAAACTTAAAGGTTTCCTTCCTTACACTTAAAATATCGAATTGTACTCAATGTGAACCCATGAGATGATATGTACACATGAAATGTATAATTTTAAATAGGAAAAATAATATAAAAGTAAAAGGTTTAGGAACATCCTGAAATTCTAAAGTGATTATGGGGTCATGCAGTGTGATGAAATACACTGCATCCATAGAAATTCCCTCAATGTATTGCTTCAAACATTTCCCATTGATTGTAAAGATTCTTCCAGTGCACTCTTGTGTGATATCCACTACACCATAAGGAAAAAAATTAGACACAATATAAGGACCTAACCATCTGGAATGAAACTTACCGTGCATTAGCTTTAGTCGTGAACTATAGAGAAGGACTTTCTCTCCAACACGCAACTCCCTTTGTTGCATCATTTTGTCATGATATTCTTTTGATATTTCATTGTAGATCCTTGAGTTCTCATATGATGAAAATAAAATATCCTCAAGCTCTTGAATTTGTATCTTCATTTGAATTCTAGCTTTGTCCAAATCCATGTTGCATTTATTTATAGCCTAATAATCCTGATGCTCAACTTCCACGGGGAGATGACACACTTTACCAGAAACAATATGAAATAAGGACATACTGATGGGTGTCTTGTATGCTGTCCAATAATTACACAGTGTACCATCCAAGTACTTTTTCCAATCTTTCCTATTAGACTACATGGTTTTCTACAAAATTTCTTTCAACTCATGATTTGAAACCTCAGCCTAGCCATTTGTTTGGGGGTGGTATGGTGTTGATGTTTTGTGTGTCACCCCATACTTCTGAAGGAGAGAAGAAAAATTCTGATTGCAAAAGTGTGTCCCCTGATCACTGATGATAGCCTTTGGTACTCCAAGCCTGCAAAAAATCTATTCCTTGACAAAGTTGACTACAAAATGAGAGTCATCAGTCTTGATGGCCTTGGACTCCACCCATTTACTCACATAATCAATAGAAAACAAAATATATAAAAACCCAAATGAACTTGGAAAAGGAACCATAAAATTGATATCCCATACATAAAAAATATCACAAAAAAATATGGGTTGTTGGGGAATCTCGTGTCTCTTAGAAATGTTACCAATGTGTTGGCAACATGAGCATGACTTACAAAACACATGAGCATAATGGAATAATCTAGAGAAATATAATTCAGAGTCTGAGACTTTCCTAGCTATTCATTGGGGTCTAAAGTGTCCTCCACATGAGAGTGTATGGAAGAAATGCAGAACAGAATGAAACTCAGGATCAGGAACAAAAATCCTAATAATTTGATCACTACACATGCTCTAGAGGTATGTGTCATCCCAAACATAAAATCTTGACCCACTCTTTAACTTTTGGACTTGATGTTTCTTTAAATTTGTAGGGATTTCAGATGCAATAAGGTAGTTCACTAAATCAGCATACCAAGGATGCATACCTGAGATGGAATAAATATGCTCATTGGGGAAAGTGTCCCAAAGAGGTACCCAGTCCAAGATGTCATCCTCTAGTGTGTGAGTAAACCTACTCATGTGGTCAGTCACCAGGTTTTTTGACCCCTTCCTATCTTTTATCTCAATATCAAATTCTTGAAGAAGGAGCATCCATCAGATAAGCCTGGGTTTCGTATCTAGCTTCTTCAAGAGGTACCTCAGAGCCACATGGTCAGGAAAAATGACTAATTTAGAGCCTAATATATATGAATGTAATTTATATAAAGAAAATATAATGGAAAGAAAATCCTTTTCTGTGGTTTTGCAGTTTGATTGGGCTGAATCCAGTATCCTTGATGCATATTCAATTACATGTTAATATCCCTACACTCCCTGAGATAAGACTGCTCTGACTACGAAGTTGGAGGTGCCACGCATAATCTCAAAAGGAATATCCCACTGTGGGGGTTATATTATCAGTGGACTGGTTAGAAACTTATTTATCTCATCAAAGGAAGTCCTACAAGAATCATCAAAAACAAAATCATAATTCTTTTGAAGTAATCATGACATAGGAAGAGCAATATTACTAAAATCTTTGATGAAGTGCCAATAAAATCCTGCATTCCATAGGAAAGATCTAACATCATGCACACATGAAGGATAAGGTATGGATATAAATAATATATACCTTATATCTATTAACCTCTATCCCATTTTTTGACACTACATTACCTAAGACAATGTTATGATCTACCAAAAAATGACACTTTTCAAAGTTCAATTCCAGATTCTTCTAAATATAATAATTCAAAACCTTTCCCAAACTAGAGATAAAATAATCAAATGAAGACCCATACAATGTAAAATCATCCATGAATACCTCCATGAAGGTCTTAATGAAATCTAAAAAAATACTCACCATACATCTCTGGAAGGTACCTGGGGCATTGCAAAGTCCAAATGGAATCCTTTGGTAGGCAAACGTACCAACTGGACATGTGGATGTTGTCTTCTCCTGATCCTCCAGAGGAATAGTAACCTAAAAATATCCAGAAAATCCATCCAAGAAACAATAGTATTTTTTCCCAACTAGTCTCTCAAGCATTTGATCAATAAATTAGAGGGGGAAATGGTCCTTGTGAGTGAACTGATTTAGTTTCCTATAATCAATAAACACACACCAACTGTTTTGCACCCTCATTGGAACTAACTCCTCTTTATAATTTTTAACAATAGTAAGAACACTTTTCTTAGGCACAACATGAATAGAACTTACACACTGAGAATCTGAAATGGGATAAATTATACCCGTGTCAAGAAAATTTTCAACCTCTTTTTTAAAAACTTCCAGAAGGGTTGGATTGAGTCTCCTTTGTGGCTGCCTAACCAGTTTATCCCCATCCTACAAAATAATCATATGCATGAAAATGGAGGGGATAATACCAGATATGTCAGCCAAGGTCCACCCGATTACCCTGACGTTCTCCCTAAAAATATTCAAAAAATTTTATTCATGTTAAAAGGTATATTGTTAGAAATTATAATAGGTAATTTCTCACCACTTAAAAAGTATGAGAATTTTAAATTTTGTGGTAATGGATTGAATTACAATGTAGGGGGTGATGTATGGATGGAGAAATTTAAGTAACTGAAATATTTTCACAATGAACATCAGTATCAGAATATACATCATCAAAATTCAAGAATAAAGCATCAAACCCATCAGTATACTCAATAGCCATGTCATAATCATAGTTCACATGATTAAAATCAGAATATGAATCCATTTCAAAATCAAATCTATGAGAGGATTGTGAATTAGAAACCATTGTGGAAGTGATCTTAGACAAAAAACTAGAACCAATTCTCATAATCCTCCTAAGAATAAGACAATCAAATTCCATGGGGTTTTTATTCGGTGGTTCAAAATGGGAGATAAAAAAAGAAGAATGGTCCTCTGAGGGGTACTTTATGGAGTCCATAACATTAAATATCACAAATTCATCTCCAAACTCCATGGAAAGTGTACCCTCATGAACATTTATGATAGTTTTTGTAGTTTTGAGGAAGGGACTACCTAAGATAATGGAAGAATGAGAACTTACCTGATTATACTCCATGTTAAGAATATATAAATCTACTAGAAAGATCATGTCTCTTACACAATCAAGTACATTCTCAAGGACTCCCTCTTGATATGCTGTAGCTCTATTCGCCAAATTCACCACTAATCTCGTCGGATTCAACTCACCAACCTATATAGAAGAGAATATAGAGTGAGGCATCACATTTATGGAAGCTCCCAAACCACAAAGAGCATCAGAAAAGTGAAACTTCCCTATGGTTCATGGGATGGTGAATGTCCATAGTTCCTTACACTTTGTTGGAATTGCAAGAGTTGGTGTAATGAGTGATGAAACATTTTTTCCAAGATTGATCCTCTCATTTCTCTTGATCCCTATTCTATTGGTATAAATTTATTTTAAAAGTTTGGAATATCTTGGGATTTTCTTTATTGCTTCAAGTATAGGGATTTTGATCTCAACATGCTTGAATGTATCCAAAACCTCTTTTTTTGCATCACCTCTTCAACCATATTCTTGGTTTGTACAACTCTATTTGGAAATGGAAGGGGTTTAGGAGGAACATTGTAACAACCCAATGTTTTTAATGGAAATTACCTTCTTATAAATATGACATAAGATCACATAATAATGAACTATTACGTGATAAGTGACCTTTAAACATAAGTTTGTCACGTATGTGTTTGGAATTTTGAAAATCCGGCATACACGGTTGTGTTCAAGATGTTTTTTGGAGTCTAATAAAACAAAAATAATTTTTGGTGAATAGTAACCTACCCTAATGAATAGTAAAATACCCTTATGAATAGTGATATACACTAATGAATAGTAACCTCACCTATGATAGTATAAAAATAATATTCAAGTTGGAAGTACAATATACCTATGTTTTAGAATGATTTAATGCATGTTTTAAATCTGGTTTTTGATAATAAATTATGATTTTAACTAAATATTAAAATAATCATATTTAGAAAATTATTTTTGAAAAATGGACTTCATTTTTGGATTCTACATGTCGAAAAATGGTTAGGGTGAATTTTTGGTATTTTTCTGAAATACTTGAAATTTTTATGAATAGTTGAATCCGATAATTCACAATAAATGCTAAATAATGGATTAACTGAGTCATCAATGATTTTCTGCTGATGTAAGCCCACTTGTTTCCAATTCACATGACCCATTTACTATTCTTGGTCATGGAATACTTACTATTCCTTGTCTTGGGAAGAAATAATAAATTAATGATTATAATATCATGAAATCCCACCTCTCCTCCACTATAAACCCCCCCTTCACTCCCTCTTCTCTCCACTCCTCTCAAGCTCCAAGAATTCTCTAAATTCTACCCAAATATCTCCCCAAGGTCCTTCCCCACATCCAAAATCTCTCAGACTCCTCAAAATACCAAAAACTCTCCCCTTAAGAGGTTCTCAAAGGACAAAGTGTCAAGAGGTAAATTCCTCTTCCCAAATTTCTTCTTTTCTTTTAAGTTATTTTCTAATCTATTTTCTTTTCTCACCTCCCTTCACCATAATAGTATGATAAATCCAGTAACATACATGTACTGGAATTTTTTCATACTAATGGTATATTTCTTTATCTTCTCTCCTTCCCCACTCTTTTATTTGAAAGAAATGAAAGCACCGTTAGAGATGTGCTAATTTAGCACATTCAAGGACAACAGTTTTTCAATTTCTTTTATCATATTTATTTCTGGTCATGAAACCATTTATGTTATGGTTGAACTATATTATTATGTATTTTATATATCCTATTTATGGTTCTGTAATCCTAATGCACTCATGATATCAAATAATAATACAAAACAAGTTAATTATGGGTAAAATCACTAAAATTAATTCAAGCGTTTATCATTAATGTCTTATGTCATGGTTCTCTTTCAATACAATTAACCAAACGAATTTTGTAACCATGTAACCTTCTGTATGTTCACTAATTCTATATAACATCAATTCTGGATGACCACTTTCATCTTATATTTTATCCGAACCTAAATACAAGTGAACTGATCATTAAAACCCAAGGAAACAAACGGACCCAAACCATGAAATTGAACTTTATAACTAATAAAAAAGGCTTTTAATGAACTAAAAATGGTCATAATAAATAAATTAAATATATAATAGGTTATGTAATTATTATTTAATAAGCCTAATTTTTTATTCAGGTCATTAATAACAAGTGGAGAACACCACTGGATTTAAGGTAAGGGATCCTCCATTTTTCACTCTTAATCAAGATTGTTCTCTATGATATGTTTTTTTGTGTAATTTAAAGTGATGGGGTATGTTTATAAACCTTCCCCATACTTACCTAATTTTTTATAAGTGATCAGAAACCCCTTCTCTCTCTCATCAAGTCCTCTTAGGTACACCCGACACCATACCGGTAAAATCGTAATGAATTCTACCCAAACCTTCTTCGTTCTTTCAGGTTGACTTATCTTTATTTCAAAATGGTGTTATCATATCTATTTACGTGAATCCTATTAATTACGGATAGTTTTAAAATATTCTAATATCAATACCCTTTCATCACTTTCTTTCGGGGATACACATGTTTTTGAAATATTCCCTCCTTATAACTTTCCGATAAGCAAACCTGTTTTAAGGGGACTTCCCAAATTTTTACCCAAACTTCAAGTGCACTCTATCCTATGTTTTCAAATACCATTGTATTTATAAAATCAGTATTTTTATTATGAAAACCTTATTGTTTCAATTATGGTTTTATATAAAATAATGTCCTTTTTTCTATTTGAAAAGCTCTAGAGTGTTTTCCTTAAAACCGCACAAAAATGTTTTAATGCTAATGTTTCTAAAATACATTTTTATATGTTGTAACTTATATTTGACACCACTTACCATGTTATATGCCTATTTTACCCTATGAATCTCCATTTATGTTCTAATCCCTTCCTTTCATGTACACTTTCATGATACGCCCATTGGATGTGTTTTATGTCATGATTGTGGTACCCAATTATTTCCATGGGTACCCTTATGTTTATGTATGGTTGATTATGTATGATTATTTATGTGTCAAGAATATTCATGAATATGCTGAGATGAGTGTGACTAGATAGCTCTCCAATGCATTGGGTAAGGTTAAGTCTCATGATGTGCGATGTGAAACGGGATTGGTGGTTAGCCTTGACCCATACTGAAATGGGAAAAAATATTGGCGGTTATCCTTGACCAATACTGAAATGGGAAGCAGGATTGGTGATTAGCCTTGACCCGTACTAAAGAAATTTTTTATGATTCTTCCACATTTATATGATTCCATGTTTGTATGATCCCATGATTATATTAAATGATTTTATAAGTTTCATGGTTTTGATATCATTATGTCATGCCTCCTAACTCATGTGATTGAGATGTATCCTTATGTTCATTCCCTTACTGGGTTTTTTAGCTCATCCCTTTGTTCATGTTTTCCCCAGGGTACCCTATGCAGATGTACGAGCTCAAAGGAAGTTAGAATCTCTTTATGGAGATTAAATAAAGAAGTGTTTTTAGCCCCATGTTTTATGTTATATGTACCTAGTATTCCAAGAAACTAGAATTAAATATCCTTGGATTGTAATCTGATGATTAATTAAACTTAAAATCATGAAATGTTATGTGTAAAAGGATTGGGTCACTATAGTTGGTATCAGAGGACGGTCTAGTTATTTTTGGAGATTAGGAATAGAGCACCTTAGTGAGAACCTTAAGGATGAGTCTAAGTATAAGAAAACAGTCCTAAATATTGGTGATTATAGAGTAAGTAGTTTATCAAGAAAATACATCCCTGTCTAGATATGAGAAGGTAGAGGCGGCTCTGGCACAAATGTATCTAGGGGTAAAACCTGAAAACACCACTTTGAGCTAGACTCAAACAGGAACTGGTGCACGATAACGGGACTTGCTGCACTCTTGGTTACGACACTCCTGAGGGATATGCTTTGGTAGATTTATGAGCTTAGTACAAACCATTGTTAAGGAAAAAAATCCAATAAAAATATAAGTCAGGAAATAGATCAAGGATAACCTAGGTTTTAACCTAAGTAATCACAAGTTAGGATGTACTTATTCCTTATAAGTTTATCCTTTTATATTGAAAGTTTCCTTTTATGCTCAATAAATAAGTATTCAAGAACCCTAATTGTATGTCCTCCTTTCTTAGTTAATAGAGGGAAATAGAAGAACGTGTTCCAACAATCAATGTGATAGGCAATATGACAACCACCCTAATGATATGCCTGAGATGATGGGAACCCAAGTTGAACATATTGTGAACTTTCCAAATCAGCTATTGAAAATCACAATCAACAATTGGTACATAGTTGAATGCCCAAATTCATCAAGGAGGAGGAAGATGAAATATCAAGGAAGTTCATATGATAAAGGTGATAAAGGAAAGAAGACCAAATTTCCTTTGTGAAAAAAGTGTGGAAAGAGGCATCAAGGAGAATGTCACAAAGGAACCAAGAGATGTTTTAATTGTGGGATGGTGGGGCATAGAATATCCAATTACTATAGAAAAATGGATAATGTGATGAATGGAGATAAGGTTATATCTAATGTACCTTATACTATTCATTGTCATGAATGTGGAGAAGTTGGACATTATCCAGGAAAATGCTCCATTGGAAGGGATGAGAAGCATGATGAGCATCAACAATCTCCAAGGACAAGGGGAAAATGCAAGTCCAATGTTGAGAAATATCATGACAACTGAAGTAAATGTAACCTCTTTGAAATTATTATGTATGTCATGCTGTATTTCAGTTCATGCCCTATGAGCATGTCTTAAATGTTTTCTAGGAACATTGAGTCGCTACTTAAAATGATTTTATATCATTTTAGGAAAACTTCTATGACTATGTATCACATGTTGATGTTTGTGAAACTATTCATCTTTGAAATAATATAAGTCTCTCTTTAGTGGAATTTGATGCAATTATGGGCAAGGATTGACTTTATAGATCCAACATAAATAGATTCAAAGAAACTCTTAGGCTATGTACTAATGCAAAATGATAAAGTGATAGCCTATACCTCGTGATAGTTGAAAATTCACAAGCAAAACTATCCCACGCATGATCTGGAGTTAGCAGTCGTGATCTTTGCATTAAAAATCTGGTGACATTATCTCTATGGGTAAAAGTGTGAGATATATACCGATCATAAGGGTCTCAAATATATATTCACACAGAAAGATCTTAATATGAGCCAGCGAAGATGGTTAGATCTCATCAAGGATTATGACTTCTCAATCCACTACCATCATGGTAAGGCGAATAAGGTGGCAGATGCTCTAAGTAGGAAGGATCCTGCATCCTTATCAATAATGAGAGTTGAAAAGGATACAATCTTCTTAGATTTTCTAAGTACGGACATGGGAATCATTAAGGGAGGAACAACATCAATCCTTTCTCAAATGATTTCTCAACCATCCCTTGTGGAGAAAATAAAGGACGATCAATGAGAAGATGTGGAGATTCAGAAGAGGGTGGAAGCTGTTAGAAATGGGAAATCCTCAGAGTTCAAGATTGATAAAGGAGTTGTAAGATTTGGGTCACGAATATGTGTACCATTTGATGCAGGGATAAAGAAGGAGCTTCTAAATGATGCACATAGCTCAACCTTCTCTTTTCACCCAGGGAGCAAAAATATGTATCGTGATCTTCGAGAGCACTATTGGTAGGACAATATGAAGAGGGAGATCACAGAATATACATCAAGATGTCTGGTATGTCAACAAGTGAAAGATGAGAGGCAAAAGTCTAAGGGGATGATGCAATCACTATCCATACCAACATGGAAGTGGGAGAACATTATCATGGAATTTGTCACTGGACTTCCAATGACATCTAGAAGGAACACTGCTATATGGATTATTGTGGACCATCTTACAAAGACATCTCACTTCATCACAATTCGAGAGCACTTCTCATTGGATCGACTTGCACGGATGTACATCAATAATGTTTTAAGGATGCATGGAGTACCACTATCCATTGTATCTGACCAAGATACAAAATTTACCTTGATGTTCTGGAAAAGTCTCCAGCATGCTCTAAACACTGAGTTGAACTTTAGCATGGCCTATCATCCTCAAACTGATGGCCAGTCTGAGTGAACTATTTAGACAATGGAGGAAATGTTTAGAGCATGTTCTATGGACTTCAAAGGAGGATGGGACCAACATCTTCCTCTGGTCAAATTCTCTTACAATAAATAGTTTCCATTCGAGCATCCGAATGGCACCATATAAAGACCTTTATGGGAAAAGGTGCAAAACACCAGCATGTTGGGATGAAGTCGGTGAGCGTAAGCTGCTAGGACCTGAAATGGTCGGAGAAATGGTGGAGAAGGTGAAAACCATTCAGCAGCATATCAAGGCAGCCCAAAGTCTACAGAAGAGTAATGTTGATAACTGTCGATGAGACCTTGAGTTCAAAGTCGGAGACATGGTATTTCTACACATATCTCCATGGAAGAAGGTCATGAGGTTCGGGAAGAAAGGGAAGTTAAGTCCCTGGTACATCAGCCCCTTCGAGATCCTTGATCGAGTTGGACCTGTGGCCTATCGACTCGCACTTCCACCTACCATGTAGAAAGTACATGATGTCTTCCATGTACCCCTCTTGATAAAGTACATACCATAACCCTCACATATACTCAATCCATAGGTGGTACCATTGGAGAATGATCTTTCTTATGAGGAACAACCAGTAAAGATCTTAGATCATAGAGAAAAAGTTCTACGAAATAAGACAATGCACCTGGTCAAAGTGTTATGGAGAAACCAAAAGTTTGAAGAAGCAACATGGTAACTGGAGGAGGTGTTGAGGCAAAGTTACCCTCACCTGTTTATGGCCTAGAATGTAAAATGAAATTTCGAGGGTGAAATTTATTAAGGGGGGAAGAATGTAACAACCCAATGTTTTTAATGGAAATTTCCTTCTTATAAATATGACATAAGATCACATAATAATGAACTACTAAGTGATAAGTGACCTTTAAACATAAGTTTGTCACTTATGTGTTTGGAATTTCAAAAATCTGGCATACACGGTTGTGTTCAAGATGTTTTTTGGAGTCTAATAAAAGAAAAATAATTTTTGGTGAATAGTAACCTTCCCTAATGAATAGTAACATACCTTTATGAATAGTGATATACCCTAATGAATAGTAACATCACCTATGATAGTATAAAAATAATATTCAAGTTGGAAGTACAATATACCTATGTTTTAGAAGGAGTTAATGCATGTTTTAAATCTGGGTTTTGATAATAAATTATGATTTTAACTAAATATTAAAATAATCATATTTAGAAAATTATTTTTGAAAAATGGAATTCATTTTTGGATTCTAAAAGTCAAAAAATGGTTAGGGTGAATTTTTGGGATTTTTCTGAAATACTTGAAATTTTGATGAATAGTAGAATCCGATAATTCACAATAAATGCTAAATAATGGATTAATTGAGTCATCAATGATGTTCTGCTGATGTAAGCCCACTTGGTTAGAATTCACATGACCCATTTACTATTCTTGGTCATGGAATACTTACTATTCCTTTTCTTGAGAAGAAATAATAAATTAATGATTATAATATCATGAAATCCCACCTCTCCTCCACTATAACCCCCCTTCACTCCCTCTTCTCTCCACACCTCTCAAGCTTCAAGACTTCTCTAAATTCTGCCCAAATCTTTCCCCAAGGTCCTCCTCCACGTACAAAAGCTCCCATCCTTCTCAAAATACCAAAACCTCTCCCCTTAAGAGGTTCTCAAAGGAGAAAGTCTCAAGAGGTAAATTCCTCTTCCCAAATTTCTTCTTTTCTTTTAAGTTCTTTTCTTTTTTATTTTCTTTTCTCTCCTCCCTTAACCATAATAGTATCATAAATCCAGTAACATAAATGTACTGGAATGTTTTCATAATAATGGTATATTTCTTTATCTTCTATCCTTCCCCACTCTTTTATTTGAAAGAAATAAAAGCACCGTTAGAGATGCGCTAATTTAGCACATTCAAGGACAACAATTTATCAATTTCTTTTATCATCATTGTTTCTGGTCATGAAACCATTTATATTATGGTTGAACCAGATTATTATATATTTTATATATCCTATTTATGGTTCTATAATACTTATGAACTCATGATATCAAATAATAATACAAAACAAGTTAATTATGGGTAAAATCGCTAAAATTAATTCAAGCGTTTATCATTAATGTCTTATGTCATGGTTCTCTTTCACTCCAATTAAACAAACGATTTTTTTAACCATGTAACATTATAGATGTTTATTAATTCTATATAACATCAATTCTGGATGACCACTTTCATCTTATATTTTATCCGAACCTAAATACAAGTGAACTGATCATTAAAACCCAAGGAAACAAACAGACCCGAATCATGAAATTGAACCTTATAACTAATCAAAAAGGATTTGAATGAACTAAAAAGGGACATAATAAATAAATTAAATATATAATATTTTATTTACTTATTAATTAATAAGCCTAATTTGTTTATTCAGGTCATTAATAACAAGTGGAGAACACCACTGGATTTAAGGTAAGGGATCCTCCCCTTTTCACTCTTAATCAAGATTGTTCTCTATGCTATGTTTTTTTGTGTAATTTCAAGTGATGGGGTATTTTTATACACCTTCCCCATACTTACCTAATGTTTTATAAGTTATGATAAACCCATTCTATCTCTCATCAATTCCTCTTAGGTACACCTGACACCATGCTGGTAAAATCGTAACGAATTCCACCCAAACCTTCTTCGTTCTTTTGGGTTGCCTTATCTTTCTTTCAAAATGGTGTTATAATATATATTTATGTGAATCCTCTTAATTCTGTATATTTTTAAAATATTCTAATATCAATACCCTTTCATCACTTTCTTTCGGGGATATACATGTTTTTGAAAGATTCCCTCCTTAGAACTTTCCGATAAGCAAACCTGTTTTAAGGGGACTTCCCAAATTTTTACCCAAAATTCAAGTGCACTCTATCCTATGTTTTAAAATAACATTGTATTTATAAAATAAGTATTTTTATTATGAAAACCTTCTTGGTTTAATTCTGGTTTTATATAAAAGAATGTCCTCTTTTCTATTTGAAAAGATCTAGAGTGTTTTCCTTAAAACCGCACAAAAATGTTTTAATGCTAATGTTTCTAAAATACATTTTTTATATATTGTCACTTATATTTGAAACCACTTACCATTTTATATTCCTATTTTACCCTATTAATGTCCATGTATGTTCCAATCCCTTCCTTTCATGGACACTTTTGTGATACGCCCATTGGATGTGTTTTATGTCTTGATTGTGGTACCCAATTCTTTCCATGGGTAACCTTATGTTTATGTATGGTTGATTATGTATGATTATTTATGTGGAAAGAATATTCATGAATATTTTGATATGGGTGCGCCTAGATAGCGCTCCAATGCATTGGGTAAGGTTAAGTCTCATGAGATGCGATGTGAAATGAGATTGGTGGTTAGCCTTGACCCGTACTGAAATGGGAAACAAGATTGGTGGTTATCCTTGACCCATACTGAAATTGGAAACGAGATTGGTGGTTAGCCTTGACCCGTACTAAAGAAATGTTTTATGATTCTTCCACATTTATATGATTCCATGTTTGTATGATACCATGCTTATATTAAATTATTTTATAAGTTTCATGCTTTTGATATCATTATGCCATGCCTCCTAACTCATGTGATTGAGATGTATCCTTATGTTCATTCCCTTACTGGGATTTTTAGCTCATCCCTTTGTTCATGTGTTCCCCAGGGTACCCTATGTAGATGTAAGAGCTCAAAGGAAGTTAGAATCTCTTTATGGAGATTAAATAAAGAAGTTTTTTTAGCCCCATGTTTTATGTTATATGTACATAGTCTTCCAAGACACTAGATTTAATGATCCTTGGCTTGTACTCTGATGATTAATTATACTTAAAATCATGAAATGTTATGTGTAAAAGGATCGGGTCTCTATAAACATCATTAATATTTTTCTTACCTTTGTCTTTCTCCTTGGGATGCTCATCAGTAGTTCTTGAATGGGGCTTCTCTAAAGTTGGGGTGAATACCGGTGGAACGACAGGTGTATATGTATAAATTGTTTTCTTCCCACTTCTCAATGTGATGGTACTAATATTCCCCTTGGGTTTTGGAGTAGGTTTGGAAGGTAGATTTCTAGAATTATTACTTACTAGTTTATGGAGGGCAGTGGCAATCTAGATAATTTGAGTCTTCAACTCCCTCAGCTCTGAACCTTGACTCTTCAACTCATTCTGTTGATTAAGAACAATTTGTTTCAAAACATCATCAGTGTTAGAGTCTACATTTGTTTGATAATTCAATCGTTGTTGAATTTTTTATTCTTGAGATTCAAAAATACTTTGGGGTTGATGGAAACTCTATTGGTAAGGCAGAGGCTACTAGAAATTTTGTTGAAAAGGGGGCCTTTGTTGTTGTCCAGATCCATACCTCATGTCTGATTGATCCTTCCACCCTTGGTTTTATGTTGGAGTAAATGAATCATACTTCTTTTGGGGATGTGTCTATTACTACTGCTGATATGGTCTCCTAGGGAATACTGATGCACAATCCTCTGACTCTTTTAATTGGGGGAAATAGTCAGTTGGGTAGTCTGTATTAATGAAAATGCCACATGGCCTCATAGGAGTGGGTTGGGATTTCTTTTGATCCAAATAAATCTTCCTCACCATAGTGGTAAATTCTTCCAAATTAGTATCAATCAAGTGATTTTCAAGAGAGGAAGGACTTACCTGATGTACTCCTCTAACATGGAGTGTACCTTGATCACACAATTGTTGGCATTTTTTTGAAATATTGTCGATAAATGAATGTGAAATTGATGGTGTTTTATCAACCAATGCCCCTCCAACCGCGGCATCCACCACGATTGTCTCCATAGGTGTGAGTCCTTTATAGAATTATTGGATGAGGAGTTTCTCACTGATTTGGTGATGCAGAAAGCTTGCGCCCAACTTCTTGAATTGCTCCCAGTACTCATACATTGACTCCCCTTAGGATTGATTGATTCCTAAGATCTCTTTGGGAATGGAAGTGGTCCCTGATGCTGGAAAAAATATCTATAAGAAAAGGTGTTTCAAATTGTTCCATCAAGTTACCTCTTCAGATTGTAAATAATACATCCAATATTTCATAGCTCCATAAAGTGAGAATGGGAATGCTCTTAGTTTTATTTGATATTCAGATACATTTCTGGGTTTAAGGGTTGAGAAAACCACATTAAATTATTTTAAATTTTTGTTCGAATCCTCACCAGATAATCCATGAAATTTTTAAAGTAGGTGAATTAATCCAGATTTTAGTTCGAAGTCCAATTTGAGATTTGGGTATGCAATACAATTTGGTTAATAGTTAATATCTCACGAAACCAGCTCTTGGATGGTTCTATTATGTTCATTGTTATTGTTTTCATCCATTGGTTCTTATTTTATTTTTTAATTTGAATTTCTTCTAATTTCAATGTTACTAGAATGGAGGAATTCTCCAACTAGTTGAATGTTGAAACTTCCCGTAGACTGAGAATGTCTGATTTGAGCCCTAAGGCTATGTTCAATATCAGGGTTAAGATCTAAGAGTTCCTCAAGATTAGTTCATGTCATAAATAAATAAAAGATAAAAAATAAATGAATAAAATTAGAGCATAATAAAATGATATGAAGTTTTATTTTATGGTCCGATAAAAATAAAAGAAGAGAAAAAAATGAAAACCTGAGAAAGGGGAAAGACGAAAGAAAGAGGAGAAGAAAATAATAAAAATAAAAAATAAAAAAATACCTACAATTGGTTGAATAAATTAATTGTATCCCCATAAATGGTTCCAATTTGAAATGTTCTATTGTGGGTGCTTTCAAATGATGTTTGGTTTTGGGTTATTTAGGTGCAGCAGAGTGGATGACCAAAGTCGTCTCTCAAAAGAGTAAGTAATTTAAGACAACATATTGAAGGTATTTTGAAAATAAAATTAAATAACTTAAACATAATACTTGAAAATATGGAGGGGGGGGGGTTATCATTTATAAAACTATAAGAAGTTTTCTAAAATAAGATTTCTTTTTTTTGTTTTTATTTACAAAATGAATTTCGATTAAAAGAATCAACAAGTAGACGTTTTATAAGAAAATATTTTAAAAGGAGTAATTGATATAACTCTACCTATTCAATTAATTATTAATAATTATCATTTAAATTAATAACCACTTAATTATGATCACCTAATTTGTTTACCCTCTAACCCTATGATAGTTAACATAACCACAAAGATGAAATGAATTAAACCTGAGGCTAGCTTTAGAACATACAATTATAGCACCCTGATTTGATTGATGTTATAAGTCTATATTATGGCCAGTGGTATATTGGGGAACATATACACTCTGTAAATGATGATGAATTGATCTTAGGTATTTTATTTGAAATCTAAAAATTTATCCTCTGTGGTTTTGTTTTTCCGATTAAGTTTTCGCTCTCACAATTTACACAAATTCCCGACCTCGTGTGTTTTTGTGTTAATTGTTCAATTGCTTACTTAGTTTATTCTAATTTAAAAACTAAATTAATATATAATATTGATTTAATTTCAGCATCTCATTGATTCAAAATAAATTAATGAAGAAGGTTATAAGTAGATCGATTACTAAAAAGAACTACTCTTCCATGTGTGGCGTAGTCATCATAGAAACGAATTGTATTTGCAAAGGTTTATAAAGGGTATAACCCAATATCATTTCTAATATTTTATTTCCATATCAAATAGTAATATTAAGATAAGAAGAAAATTTAAAATAACATAATAAATGGAATAAATAGAATAGGAACTAATAAGTGTATCACACAAAGGAAAATATTACAACACGAGAAGGAGAGGAAGGATTTGATGAAGGGATCCTTGCTTCAAGAGCTCCCCCTATGAGTATAGGATGTTCCAAAACCTCCAAGATGATGAGAGGAAACCTCTAGAACTCTAAAATATCAGCACTTCACTCTTTGTTCGAGCTTGCAAATGAGGTTCCCGGGGTGTCAATTTATAGCCAAAATGAGAAGTGGTTTTGGGCACCCAGAATTCAAGATACCACTTGTGTCTCAGTTTTGGATTGGTAAATGGAATTATATAGACTTGGAAAAAAGAGAAAAGTTTTATTAAAGCATATTTAATGTTTCCATTTCAAATTTAGAGGCCAATGGAGTATGATAGCATGAGATATGGTGGAAATACAGAACCAAATCTTTAACTTAGTGCATATTCTGTCCCCTGGATAGATTGGTTTGGATGAACCCCTTAATGGATTAATGGGACTTCTGTTTCTTCATATGAGTTGTATCCCATGAAGTTATAGAGGTTCCTACAAAATTGCAGTCCATTTGGAGTCATAGATTGTGCTAAATTTTCAAAATAGTGGACAGATGTCCTTGGGATTCCATGCAGTTTGGCCCATTTTATTCTGGATCATCTTCGACCCTCCAAATCATCTCCTCCTACATCGAAATCACCAAAACAAGAATAATTTCTACTTTTTACAATGATAAAAACTTAATAATTTAATAAAAATGGTATGTGAAATTTGAGATAATATTTTTAATTTTAAATACAAAACAAGTTTAAAATAGTGATGTAAGGGTGAAATAAAGCAGTGAATCGTGATGTGATCAATTGTTCATAAATGTTTATTTCACCCTTAAATAATATTTTTAAACTTCTTATAGGATAGATCCTTGCATTACATGATAGGATAGACTCTACAATGAATTTAGTTTTTCATTTACCTTGTCCTTAGTTTGTAGTTGATGTTATTAGCTTGAATTTAGTTGTTGAATATAGTTTTTACATATTAGGTGAATAGAGTTATTATGAATTGGATTACATCTTGAGTAAATTATCTCTTGGTATAGGGACTTGGGGTCGGAATAACTACATAACCAGAGGCTTATTCCTTGTCTATACTGGTGAATGGGGTTAGCTATATATCACATTTGGCTTACTCATATAGAAAATTTAATCTCATATAATTCTAAACCTTTACATGAAGTGTTCAAATACCTTATGGATATGATGCATCTAGATATGAATGAATATGTTTTAATTCCATTTTTGGGTAAGTAACAAAAACTTAGGGGCTGTGTAAAGAGTTACACATCAATATGGTTTGAACATGTTTGTTTGGTGGAGGGAATAATTTTCCAAACTAAATTTCTAGAATCATTCATACATAAAGGGAATTACATGAGATAAGATAGTAAATTTAAAATACTCTTCAAATACTAAGTGTAATATTCCTTCCAAATCAACACTTCTCCATACCTCGATCATTTAACTAGTGAATTTCTATGAAAAAAGGGTACCAATAGATTATCTTGTGTATGAAAATCAAGTAATGGGTGACACTGGATCATCCTTGAGTTTCTACTTCCATAGGGTGCCTCCGAGTTATCCTTTATTAACATGTTTTTGACATTTTCTTTGGGTTACACTTAGCTCAGAAACCCTTTAGAAGGATACTAGAGGAATAGAGTTGAGTTTATCCATATTATAGATTGGAAAAAGGGTTGTCCACTCATCTATCCAAGAATCATATATGATATTATTGGGATGCCACACTACCTAAATAATCACGTGATGAGATTAATTCTCTAGTGTAATCATTTCTTAGTGAAACATGGATCTTGGCCCACTAATAGAATGATGGATTTTATAAAGGGTTTATCATTTTAGTGGGAACCCATTTAATAAATTTCCTTATTAAGTGGTTAATAATACATGATTCTCATATGATAAAATATTATATTAAAAATAAATATCACCATTATCATTAATCTAAAATTTGTCATCAATTGTTGAAATAAACATCCAAAATTAAGATACTCCTTATACCGATAACTTAAGAAAAGTTCTTAAGGAAAATTTTATGTGTCAGAATAATTCCTTCCTCAGTAAAAAAGTTTTGAGATTTTTCAAAAAGAGTATCTAGATGCTTATGGAATCATAGAGTGATTCATTTATGGTTTCAAAGTCTTGTTAGGTAATTTAAACTATTGTAATATATGGAAATTTTATGATAATATGATTGAATTAAAATAAAATTTATCCAATATTCTCAAAGTTTTGGGAATATATATGAACTAGGAATATGATGTCTATTTTTTAAAGTACAATATGGATATTATAAGTGGGTAAAAGTTCAAACTAGGAGAAGAAAATTTGGTTGAAAAGTTCAATAATGTTTCTTCAATAATTCAATAAATGTAATTGAAACCTAGGGTTGTCAGGATGGAGTAATAATTATGGCATAACTCCTTTTTATTACATAAACTTTTCATTACATTGTACAAAATAGAGGATCTTTTAAAGTCTAGTTTCTTAGAAAAAATGTACATAATACATGAAAACTTAAACCATTATTCTAATACACTTGAAAGGCTTAATCATAGGTTCATCCAAAGTAAAATTACTTCATCTCATAACATTGGGACATACATCAAAGGAAAGGGTGAGAATAAGGCCTAGTAAGGTAAAACAAGGGAAACAGTTTACATGCGATCTTGAGGAAAATCAATAAGAATATAAGGAATATCATTATGGAATGAACAAGAGAACATGAAAATGAGACATATAATAAATAAAATAACATGAATCATAAATTGGAAATGTAGATACAACATTTATTTTATAAATTAATAAGTATATCACCAAGGTTTTTCTCTGAGGTGTCATAAAAATTACTAAGGTTATTCACCAAGGTAACGTAAAACATGTCATCTCTAGAGATTAAATTATTGACCCAATGCATTGAAGTGATATCAAGGTGCACCCTTAATATGTATTAATTTTCATGTGATCCACATAGATCATAATAAAAAATTTCATAAATAACCCTTGGAGAATAAAATAAATAGGTTTCATATCAAAATCATGGCGTTTTAAAAAGAGCTTGAAGAACATGATCATTATGTCATTTTTAACCCATGAAAAGAGAATGCGGGTTTTATGTATGTCAAAAAAGAATCAAATAAATAATTTTAAAATCTTAGTGAACAAACCTAGAAAATAACGGGGTTTTGGTATTCACAAAAATAAAATAAAATATAATTTATTGAGGAGAAGAGAAAAATTTTGAGAAGTAAAATCGGCAACATAACGGGTATAAAACATGGTTTTAGAAAAGAGTACAAAAAATAGGGTACAAGGGTCTCTCATTTATAAAAGAATCTTAATACATTAAATGGATAAAAAAATGGATCGAAGATCTTATTTTGGAAATTTGAAATATATTTCACATAAAAAGGGAACTTGAAAGAAAAAAGAGAAGTTGAGATTTCCCTTACCTTGAAGAGCAACTCCTAAAACTTGAAGATTGGGACCTTGGGTGCTTGAGGAAACCTTGGGAGTACTCCTTGGGAGGTAAAACTATCATAGATTTGTGAAGAATTAATTTTGAGTGAAAGGAAATGAAAAAATGGGTGGGTATTTATAGAAAAAATGGGGTATTTGTTTATTAATTTCTAAATAAAGGCATTGGACACCTAGGTAGTGGTAAATAAAAAACCATGGGCTTGACCATGATATTTTCCTATAGTATTAGAAAATTAGATCATATTTTATGTAATTTTATCCCACATGATTAGAAAATCATTTTATATTACTTATTACATCATTATGACATAATTATGAAGTCATTAAACCTACTAAAAACCCAAACTATATTTTTACTATTCATGAAAAACTAATGTATTTTAGAAAATTTTCACAAATTAACCCTAACTTAATTTTGATGTGATAATTTAAAAAATTATATTTATTTTATCATAATAATTATATAAATATGATAATTTTAAATTTCAAATATAAAAATCATTATTTATTAAAAATAATAGCAGATAGAAAATGCATAGTGAAATTTATGACACTTGAAAAAAATAAAATTATTTTATCATTTATATTTAAATAGGAGTATTTTAATCGTAATATTTCATTAAAGTAAAAATTATTAATCATACCTTAGTTTATTATAATAATTATATCTTTTCTGAAAAGTACAATTTATATTCAAAAAATTAATTTATCAGATTTGTCATATTTTTAAGAAAAACTATTCTCAAAATGGAATTGATGGAATATAAATTTTATTTATACACAAGGATTACACTTTAAGTAACTAAGGTCTTAACACATAACCCCTTATAGAACCCATATACAACCTATGGGTAAGGTGTTCGATGATGATATATTCATGGGGTGGCTCAACTAACATTGCCTGAGTGGTAATTTCCACTAACTTGAACTTCTCCCAATGATGATTTCATTCAAGATTCACTTGTTGAAGCTCATCTTGGAATTGGTCAAGAATGAAGCCCAGTGATTCTACATCACTCCCAAGTTTTAACAAATGGTATTTATACGGCATGACTCTACTGTTTGAGGCCATCGTTTCTCCTTACTGTATTAATTATCCTTTGTCATTTCTACTTATAAAGTATAATTATAACATTAAATTTTTTATCAAGAGTATTGTTTCCAATGATCATATTGACCAACAGTTATATAACGGTTGAAACTAGATGGTCACATTTAAAATTATACTCACTTCATTATTAATGAGATATAGTTGTTTTTGAGTACAAAATAATACATCACACATTTTCAAAAAATAATTTTCATTCAAAATTTTTGGGTCATTTCATTCTTACCCCCTTAAGAAATTTTATCTCTGAAATTCTACCTCATTATCTTAGTTGAGAAAAGGTGTGGGTACTTATTCCTCATTGTCTCCTCTGGTTCCCGTGTCACTTCTTCATATATGTGATTCCTCTACAACACTTTGATGAGGTGGGTAGTCTTGTTGCATAGAAACTTGTCTCTACAATCCAAGATCTCCACCAGATGCTCCTCATAAGAGAGATCATGTTATAATTGTACCACCTCAGGATTCAGTACATGTGAAGGTTCAGATATGTACTTCCTCAAGAGAGATATATAGAATACATCATTAACTTGATCTAGATGATAGTCCACTTCTCATATGAGATCAAGGATTTTATAGGGGCTAATATACCTAGGGATAAGATTCCATTTCTTCCCAAACCGCATGACTCTCGTCTAAGATAAAATTTAAAGAACACTTTGTCACAAAAATAAAACTCCAAGTCCCTTTTATGTTTGTTAGCATATATCTTCTTTTGACTCTAAGTTTTGTTGGATGGAATGAACTTTTTCTATCATCTCTTGCACAAGATCAGGCCCACAAATCTTTCTCTCACCAACTTTATTCCAACAAGTTGTAAATCTACATCGCTCCCCATATAGTGATTTATAGGGTTCTATTTGAATACTCAAATGGAAGTTGTTTTTATATGAAAACTAAAATAATAGAATATGTTGATCCCATACAAATTTAAATTCCATTGTGCATGTTCTCATCATGTCCTCAAGTTTCCGAATAGTCCTTTCAGATTGTACATCAGTTTGGGGCTGATATGCCATACTGAAATTCAATTTGGTACTCAGAGCATGTTGAATACTTCTACAAAATTTTGATTTGAACCTTGGATCATGATCAAATATGATATAAAGTGGTACTCCATGTAACCTCACCACTTCCTTTATGTTAATCTTGGAAAGTTGATCAAGAGATAAGTCTTATCGGATATAGATAAAATAGGAAGTCTTAGTGAGATGGTCTACTATAACCCATATCATATTTTTTTTCCTTGGATGTTCTCGAGAGACCAGTGACAAATTCAATAGTGATATTGTCCCACTTCCATGTTGGTATGGGTAGTGGTTGTAATACCCCTTTAGGAATTTATCGCTATGCCTTCACTTATTGACACACCAGACACCTTATAGTGTAGTTAGAAATCTCCCTTTTCATGTTATCCCACTAATAATGTTCATGAACGTCCCTATAAATTTTAGTGCTTCCAAGATGTATATAGAATGTAGATCTATGATATTCTTCCATTATATCCTTCTTTATTTATGAAATATTTGGAACACATAGCCTTGTATGAAATTTCAACACACCTTCCTGACCAATATTGAATTCAAGAAATTTCCCATTCTTCACATCCTCTATCTTATTTTGTAATAAAGGATATTCTCTTTGAGATTTCTTGATATTATCTAGTAATTATGGTTTAGAAATCATTTGGTATAGGTTTGATGATGTCCTTTCCCTTATGATTCTAATATCTAGTTTTACTAGGTCTTTGATCAAAGGATCTCATCAAATCCTCATCATTTCCATCACAATAGGGTCTTTCCTACTTAATGCATCAATGAATTTGTTTTCTCTTCCAGGGTGATAATGAATTTAATAATAATACTCTTTAATAAGTTTCAACCATGTCCTATGTCACATGTTCAATTCATTTTGTGTGAAAATATACTTAAAACTTTGGTGGTCTGTGTATATATTACATTTCTTTCCATAAAGATAGTGCCTCCATATCTTTAAAGAAAAAACAACTACAACTAGCTCCAGGTCATGCGTAGGATAATTCTGTTCATGCGGATTTAACTATCGAGATGCATAAGCAATCACCTTGTCATTTTTCATGAGGATGAACCCAATACCTTTCATAAATTCATTTCTAAAAACAACTAATCCATCTCTGATAGAGGGTAGAGTTAACATGGGTGCAGTAACCAATCTCTTATTCAGCTCTTGGAAAGTTCTTTACACTCCTTTTTCTAGATTAACTTATCCCCCTTTTGAGTTAACTTGGTTAGTAGATTATATAGTCATGATTTTTTTTCAAAAACCTCCTATAATATCCTGTTAAACCAAGGAAACTACAAATCTCATTTACTATTGTAGGATGATTCCACTCCTCAACAACCTTTTTCTTGGTAGGGTCAACTAAGATTTACGATGTTCCCCAAGAAAGAAACTTATTTTAACCAAAATTCACATTTACTAAACCTTACAAATATCCTATCCTTACTCAGAGTTTCAAATATAACCCTTATATGATCATCATGCTCCTAAAGTATTTTAGAATATATTATAATATCATCAATAAAAATCACCACAATGTTATCAAGGTAGTCGTTAATAACTACATTCATCAAATCCATAAATATAGTAGTTATATAAGTCAAGCTGAAGGGAAGAAAAAAACTCATAATGCTCATATCTTGATCAGAAGATAGTCTTTGGAATATCTTATTTCTTCACCCTCAATTGATGATAATGATATCAAAGATCAATCCTAGAGAATAATTGATCCCCAATAATCTGGTCAAATAAATCATAAATCCTTGTAATATGGTACTTGTTCTTCACTATGATCCCATTAAGTTCTCTATAATCAATTCATTTCTGCATTGATCTATACTTCTTCTTCAGAAATAGAATAGGTACACCCTAAGGATACACAATTTTCCAGATAAACCCATTCTCTAAAATATATTAGATCTATTTCTTTAATTTCTACAACTCTACATTTTCCATTAAATATGGAGTCTTTGATATCATCTTGGATTTAGGCATGAGTTTAATGGAAAACTCTACCTCTCTTTCTAGGGGAGTTCTAGGTAACTCCTTAGAAAATATGTCACTGTATTCATTAATTATGGAGATATTTTCTATATGCATACTTTCATTTCCTTGTTACTCTTCACCGATCATCTCCATAAAGAAGGCTATGAGTGGTTCTTATAGATAAAACTCAAGTCGAGATATCTATCCTTTGAAAACAACTGTAGTTTTTTAATTCAAGACTACTGATATTTCCATGATTTTTCAGTTGATATTATAATTATGCTTTGAGAGACAATCTATCCCTAGTATCAAGTCAAATTCTAGTATGGTAATGAATACTAGATTTGTGATGAGATTGTGATCTCCAAATTGAATACTAGAGTTTCTATACACTATTTATGCTTGGATAATCCCTCCAGAAGTCTTGACTGGTAAATATACTTCTAGTAGTTTAGGGATTGATTCTATATTCTTTTTAAACTTAGATTAAATTAAGGAATGCATATAACCATATCAAACAAAGTACTTAATATCTTTCAAAGAACAAAAAGAGTACCTTCCACCACAACATTTAGAGCTTCAAATTTAGCTGTTGTGATAGAAAAAGCACGACCTTTCTCCCTTGGACTATGATTAGGTTGATGGTGATTCCCCTACAATGTCATTGGATTTTGATAGTGATTGTCAAAGTACTTAAGTTTTCCACACTTGAAGCATTGGGCTTCAGGCTGGGCCTACACCATCTTCCCTTTTTGTTAGTTTTGATAAGTTGAGGCTTCACCTCACTATGATAGTTCCGAGCAATATGGCCATCTCTTCCACAATTGTAACATTTTCCACTCCCAAGCAGGTAGTTCCTTGAATGCTTCTTCCCACATTTTTCACATGTGGGAAGTTTCACTTTATTTACTCATCTTCTATGATCAAAGTTACTTCCTAAGCTTATTACCCTTGATATCATCTTTTAATTAGATCTATGGGACCAATTCATCTCTCTAAACTCCAGTTAAACTTTCATAGCACTCCTCACTATCTTCTCATAGCTTTCATAGTCTCAATTTTATAGATTATTCCATATATGGGGTCTTAGTCCACCAAATAATATATAAACCTTTATGTTAGGATCCATGACAAAGATAGAGGTGTAACATGAAAGTATTTTGAAGTTCATCTGTAACACCCCGACACCTCTAGCCTGGAGCCGGTGCATTACTTGTGATATTGGAATTGTTAGAAGGAATGAAAATCCTAAAGGAATGATCAGTTTAGTAGTCTTGAAGAAACTAGATACATAGATGTAACTCAAATTACATTGGAAAAGGTTAAAAAATACAATACATAACATAAACTACAATCTGCATCCACATGAACTCAAAAGAAGACCTTCTCTTCATCACCTGACGAAGGTAGACAATGGAAGGTGTGAGATAAAATGATCAGTAAGGGTAGAAAATATCAGAAGCATGAGTACAATAATAAGTGAATTACAAATAATCTGACACAATCAATATGGCATAGTGAATAAATGAATAACTAATTCCCTTAATAACTAAAATGAAACTGCATCCATAGATTTTGTCATAGTGAAAATCTCATGGATAATAATAATAACTGATAATGAATAAAGATAATTCTTATTAATTGGACATCATGTATCTGGAACATGAAACCAGAATACCATAAAAATGGTTTAGTTCTGTGGGTAGAATCTTATTTGATTTTTGGAAACAAACTCGAAGGGTTTGTCGCCAAACTGTTTTGTCTCATGGGACCTACCGATGCATCGAGGGGCTATATCGGCCCCCACCCGCCACTACATGTCCAAATAATTTTTTATAAATTGATTAAATAAAATATCAATATGCACTTTCAATATCCGTATAGAGTAGAGTATACAGATTCATCAATATTTCCATAATTAAAATAACTTTCCAAATAAACACCGTATGTAAAATGGTATACGGTTTAGAAAACAAACATATCCATGAAATGAGATTATGGACATTTAATATAAATATAATTTCACATGAAAAGTGATCTTAAATGGTCAGTAGGTACACAACCTAAGGATTATTAGGTGCGCAATACAAAGATAGTTACAACGAAAACGACAACTGAGACAAAGTCCCTTACCACAATGTAATCGGTCGAACCGTATGACCAGAACTTAATAACCATAAAGTGAATCATTTAATAAAATGAATATAAATAGAATCATATTATTATATATCAAATGGAAGTACACATATTCCAAATATAAGGAATAATTGGTGAACAATGTAAATCTCATAGAAATGAAACTGAGATGAGAAACTCCTTACCTTAACTCCAAACGTGTTCCGCTCTTGTAATTAAGCTCCTGGAATATGAAATTTTACTTGTTAATAAATTATTTCAGAACCTATTAGACATGTATTTAGTTTACCATAATTTTGGTTAGTTCATTTATGTCTTTATTGATAAGTTATTGTATTAAATTTCGTTGTTCTGGAGTGTTCGTTTCCTTTATTTTCATATTCGGTTCACTTGTTTTTAAGTAATAAAGTTTATGTGGAAAGGTTATAAATATTCAGGATTGGAATTATATATTATTAATGAACATAAATAATTGATAATATAAATGTTCATTTATGTCATTTTGTTACATGGAATGAGGATGAATCATTAGATGACCACCACTTCGATTATTTGGCGGTATTTGGAATATTATGAACTATTTTTGTCATATAACTTAATTATATGTACATATTCTGGTTCCTGAATATTAATTAGGTTATAAAACATATATTATAGTCTGGTTCAACCATTAATAGGTTTCATGACCATAAATGAAGAATAAATTGAAGAATGAAACTTTGTCGTCCACGAAGGTTATTAATTGGAATCTCATGGACGTTGATTTCGTTTATAAAATAAAAGGGAGGGAGTAAGAATATTTATGGTGGTTCTTCCATTCAAATGATATAAATACAGTATATAGATGTTACTGGAGTTATCATGATAATTTGGGTAGAGGATGTGAGGAGAGGATAGAAAAAGAAGATAAATTGAAATGAAACCAAATGAAAAAGAAGGGTGCTTTACCTCTTGAAATAACTTCCTTGAGAAACTCCTTAAGGGAAGGGGTTTTAGTCTTTTGGGAAGACCAGAAGATTCTTGGACGTGGGGATAGACTAGGGAAGGGTAATTGGTCAGAACTTTGAGGAGCTTAAAGTCTTAGAGGAGTGAAGAGAAGAGGCAGTGGTGGGGGATTTTTATAGTGGAGGAGAGGGGTAAATTTTGAATATTTAATTCATTATTTTATTATTTCCATCAAGACAACCAATAGTGTTGTTTCATTTGACCCCTAATAGCAATAAGTTCATGTGAGTTCGAACCAAGTGGCCTTGCATCACTTGTGATGTCATGAATAGTTTATTTAACTGATAAATTGAATATACGGTATTTTACCGTATTTCACTATTCATCAAAAATTCAAGAATTTCAGAAAAATCCAAAAAATTCACCCTTACCATTTTTTGACGTGTAGAATTCAACAGTGAAATCCATTTTTAAAAAATAATTTTCTAAATATTATTAATTTAATTTTTAAATAAGGTCATAGTTAATTCAAAAAATAATAATCTTGAAGTGTAGTTAGTTTTATGTGACATTGAAAAATTAATTAAGATCCCATTATCATATTTCCTGAAGAAAATAAAATAATATTATTATTTATTATTCAAGGGGAATATTACTATTTATATTACTATTTATATTACTATTCATAAGGGTGTGTTACTATTCACCAAAAATCAAGTTTGTTCTATCAGACTCCAAATGACTTACCGAACATAACTCTAGATGACCATTTTTTGAAATTCAAAACATAGAAGATGAAAAGTTGTGTTTAATGGATAGATTATAAAATTAAATTCTATATTTATTTTCAAAACCATGGGGTGTTACATTCTCCCCTCCTTACAAAAATTTCTTCCTTGAAATTCACATAATATTACCTAAAAAGATTCAGGTATGACTTTAACATAAGCTCCTCAGGCTCCCATGTTGCTTCCTCCATCTTATGGTTCCTCCATAGAACCTTTACCAGACGAGTCGTCCGATTTCTCAATACTTGTTCTCTAGTATCAAGAATCTTGATAGGCTCTTCACAATAAGATAGATCTGGCTCAAGTTCTACTTCTTCATAAGTGAGTACATGTGTTGGGTCTGGCATGTACTTTCTTAACATTGACACATGGAACACATTGTGAACCTTGGAGAGACTTGGTGGCATTGCGAAATGGTAAGCTACGACTCCAATTCGGTCCAGAATTTCAAAAGGTCTGATGTACCTGGGACTTAATTTTCCCTTCTTACCGAATCGTATAATACCTTTCCATGGAGATACCTTTAAGAAAACGTGATCACCTTCTTGAAACTCCAAATCCTTCCTTTGGTTATCTGCATAGCTCTTTTTCCTACTTTGAGCTATTTTGATATGGTTCTAGATAATATTCACCTTTTCTGTTGTTTCTTCAAAAAGTTCTGGGCCCACGAGTTTTCTTTCACCAACTTCATCCCAGCAAGTTGGTGTATGACATCTCTTCCTATATAATGCTTTATAGGGTTCCATATGAATACTTGAATGGAAGCTATTGTTGTAGGAAAATTCTACGAGAGGTAAATACTGATCCCACATGCCTTGAAAATCAAGTGAACAAGACCTCAACATGTCTTCCAATGTTTGAATAGTCCATTCTGATTGTCCATCAGTTTGTGGGTGGTAGGCAGTGCTCAAATGAAGATAAGTATCTAGGGCCTTCTGAATACTTTTCCAGAATCTTGATGTAAAACGTGGATCATGATAAAAAATAATCGATAGGGGTACTCCATGAAGTCTCACAACTTCATTAACATATATTCTTGCTAGATTTTCAAGTGGTAGATCTTCTCTTATAGCAAGAAAATGTGCTAACTTGGTAAGACGATCAATAATGACTCATATTGCATCGTTCCTTCTAGGAGTCTTTGGTAGTCCCATGACAAAGTCCATCGTGATATTATCCCATTTCCACTCAGGTATGGGAAGAGGTTGCAATACTCCTCCAGGCTGTTGCCTTCCAGATTTCACTTATTGAAAAACCATACATCTTGACATAAAATCAGAAATATCACTCTTCATTTTGTCCCACCAAAAATGTTCCTTCACATCTATATACATCTTAGTTCTACCAGGGTGTATAGAGAAATTGGAACTATGAGCATCATCCAACAATTCCCTTTTTAGATTAGGTATATTGGGAACACAAGGTCTCTTCCCAAATCTCAAAATTCCATCTTCATATATGAAGTCACTCAATCTCCCATCATTCACAGCTTTAATCTTCTTTTGAAACTCCTCATCATCATATTGAGAACTTTTTATCCTTTCTAGTAAATTTGGTTTGGCAACCATTTGAAAAAAAATTGATGTTTCACATTCCATGGTTATTCCCATATCCATCTTTACTAGATCCATGAAAATAGGATCCCTTTCAACTTTCATCTTGTTCAAAAATCCATGATCCTTTCTTCTCAAAGCATCTGCCACCTTATTTGCCTTCCCTGGGTGCTAGTGTATCGTGCAATCATAATCCTTGAGTAGTTCAAGCCATCTACTTTTCCTCATATTGAGTTCTTTTTGTGAGAAAATATACTTCAAACTCTTGTGATCAGTATAAATCACACATTTTTCACCATAGAGATAATGTATCCATATCTTCAAATCAAAGATTATAGCCTCTAACTCAAGATCACGAGTAGGATAGTTTTTCTCATGATCTTTTAGCTATCATGATGCATAAGCAATAACCCTATCATTTTTTCATAAGGACACAACCAAGTCCTTTCTTTGAAGCGTCACTATAAATAACAAACCCATAATTCCCAGATGGTAGATTCAATATAGGAGCATTGACTAATCTTCTCTTCAGTTCTTCAAAAAACTCTTCACAATCTTTTTTCCAAAAAAATTTAACCCCTTTACGTGTGAGCTTCATTAGCGGGTTAGCCAGTCAGGCAAAATTCTGCACGAAACACCGATAATAACCTGTTAAGCCAATAAAACTACGTACCTCAGTTATGTTTGTTGGCATGGTCCAATCTTGGATTGCCTTTTTATTTATAAGATCAACTAGGATTCCATCCTTAGAGACAATATGGACCAGAAAAGAAACTGATTGAAGCCAGAATTCATACTTGATAAACTTCCCATATAATTCATTTATTCTAAGAGTTCCCAGAATAACTCGCAATTGACTCTCATGGTCTTCAAAGCTTTTTGAGTATATGAGGATATCATCGATTAATATCACAAAAAAGTTATCAAGATATTCCTTGAAAACTCTATTCATAAAATCCTTGAAAACAAATGGTGCATTCATCAGTCCAAAAGGAATCACTGTAAACTCATAATGCCCATACCTGGTTCGAAATGCTGTCTTCGGAATATCTTCCTTCCTCACACTCAGTTGATGATATCCAGATCAAAGGTCAATATTTGAAAAGTATTGAGCTCCATGAAGTTGGTCAAATAAATAATCAATCCGGGGTAGAGGATACTTGTTCTTTATTGTAATAGCATTGATTTCTCTGTAATCAATGCATAGCCTCATGGATCCATCTTTCTTATTTAAAAACAAGACCGGGTCTCCCCATGGAGAAACACTAGGTAGAATAAATCCTTTGTCACTCAAATCTTCTAGTTGTTTATTCAGCTCCACTAACTCCACAGTGGCCATTGTATATGGGGTCTTTGATATAGGTCTTACACCAGGAATTAAGTCAAAAGAAGACTCAATTTCCCGCTTAAGAGGATGTCCAGGAAAATCCTCTAGAAACACATCAATGTATTCTTTCACTATATGTACATATTAAATTTTAATATTTATTTCCTCACCCATAGATATTGGGTTATATTCCTCTCCAATAATTGCATTCAATAGAGCTACTAGGGGTGGGTCTAGATAAGAATCAGATGACGAAGTTTCTACCCTAAAGACAAGGGATTCTACACCATTTTCAAAAATTATAACTTCCTTTTTCTTGCAATAAATCCTCGCATCATAATTTGATAGCCAATTCATACTGAGAATTATATCAAATTCAATCATGGGTATGATGATAAGGCTAGAAACTAAAGCACGTTTTAGTGTTTGGAGGGGGACTAGTCGACAAGCCTTTGTTGCAATGATATATCCCATGGGAGTTTTAACTGATAACTCCTTCCTTAAATCAAATTGGACATATCTAATTTTCTTTGAAAATTGAGAGGATATAAATGAATGTGATGATATAGAATCAAATAAAGTGTTGGATAAGTTTGAGGAAACAATTAAAGTACCTTCCACCACATCACTAGGAACCTTAACCTCTACAGTTGTAATCTCATTGGCTCTCCCTTGGTCTCTTGTATTTTTCTGAGGCATGTTTCCTTGGTGCTTAGGACACTCATTTTCATAGTGTCCCATCTCTCTGCAATTGTAGCGTTGAAAATCATTGAGTTGTTTCTTCCCCTTGAATTCATTAAATCGATGACCCTTTTATCCGTAGTTATAGCAGACTCCCTTACCTTTCAAGCATTTCCCGGGATGATTCTTTCCACAGTTCTCTCATAAGGTGAAACTATTTGTTCCCTTGCTCTTATTTGGTGCTTCTCCTTTTCCTTTGTTATCAGAATGATGCTTCTTATCTTGGTTTACTTTGAAAAAATTTGATCTAGAAAATTCCTTCTCTATTTTTATGGCACTTGATAAAATTTCATCATATGATGAAAATGATTTAGAAGACAGTTCCCTTCAAAGACTTGGCTTAAGACCTTCAAAGAAATGATCAATCTTGTCCGCTGAGTCACGAACATAATCCACGACATACCTGGCTAGCCTCGTGAAGGTAGCCTCATTATAACGACCCATACATTACATACATGGTTATTAATTCATAATTCAAGCATACTTATTACAACATATAACAAAACCATGATAGGACCGTATAGGTATAATGTCTTTAGAAACTGGAAAACATAAACAACTGGTTCATAAATAATCTACATTGTCTCTCGTTTATTTCATCATATCTAGAGTCTCTTTTGGCATATCCTACTTAATACCCTTCTTCCTGACCTGGGGAAAAGACAACATACAAAAGGGTGAGCTCAAATGCTCAGTAAGGGTAAACAAAAGAAATATCAATCATATCATATTCATAAGAACATAAAATTTTTAAAAACTTAACCTGCAAAAGAGATCATAATATCATAACATGGGATAAATCATAGTAGTGAAATGTAATCCCAATAATCATAAATTCAAACATGAAACTTCGTGGAATACACACATAATAATAGAAAATAATTTCATATTAGTCAAGGCTCATTGCCAAGACCATCATAGTGGACAAAGTCCATTACTGAACCAAGTTAACTCCTCGTTCCAGTCCTATATTACTGAACCGGATTAACTTGTCGTTCCATCCATGTCTATATCATGAGATATAAATATTTACCCAATGCATCGGAGGGAGATATAGGTCCCACCCATCTCATAATGAAACCATTCTTATGTGTGCCACAAAATCATAAATCATAACATAACCCATGTAATAAAAATGGGATTCTTAAACATCATGCCATCATAACATAATCCATATAAGTTAAAAGAACATCATAAAATTAATTCCATCATAACACAATCAGATAAATGTAAAAACAGAACCCTATATTATCTTATATGGAAAATAATTATGATAAAACGCTTGAACTCCATTCTTGAGGAAAATATCCTTTCTACTTCAATTTTTTTCCTTTCTTAACATGTCATACAATTTTAAACTAAAAGAAGTTGATTAAAAATAAACTTGAAAACTTGTAAAGGAATATTCATGGAAATAATGTTCTATGAAATCATAAAAATCCATTCATGCCGTATAAGTTAAAAAAACATTCTTCTCGTACTTTGGCCGGAAATGTCAAAAAGTACCTCGTATTAAAAACGACAAAATATTCCTTTCATATCTTTTACTAAAAACTCACCAATGGGTAAAATTGGATTTAAAAAATTGTAGGATATAGAAATAGTATTACATATTGAGGAAATATGGATGTGGATGATAAATATTCCCCAGTAAATTCTAAAGTATAAACAATCTCGGATAAAAAATGAGATTGCGAGATTTTCCCTTACCTTAGGTCTGATTTTCTTCGTACGTATCCGAACCTCCTGTATAATGATTTAAATAATTTCATTGACTTATTAAAGAATCATATTCATTGTTATGATATCATATATGGTCATATTCTTATCTTCTTATTAGTAATATTTCATTGCTACTTGTTATTTGGGTGTTCATTGCTTTATGTTCTTATGCATGTTTTGTCGAATAAATTCTTATTATTATTTTTAGGTTATAGATACCTAATTTTCAGAATGGTATTAGTGTAATATATATCATATTTATTAATTCAATTCATTTATATAATCATTATTCAATGAATATCATGTAGAACGAGTCGCATCACATCGTGGAGACAGTAGGCCGTACGTACGCACGAGCGATGATATCGTTCCCATGATCGTGGAATTGTATTTAAGTGTATGTATAATATTTCAGAATCAATATTACTTTTCAATAATCATATATAGTTATTCTTTACACCATTATACCCATCCAAGTAAGGTGGTGGTGGAAAAAAGATTACACCACGGCTTGGAGACGGTATTCCGTACGTACGCACGCGTGGTGATTTCGTTTTCCGTAGGATGGATAGAAGGTGAAATAGGGTTGTTTCATATTTATAATAACATATAAGTATATTATTGATACTAATGTTATTACTTCATAATGAAACAACTTAATAAGAGGAAGTATAAGAAGAAATAAATTTGAAAGAATCGGTAACGGATATTACCTCTTCTTCGACACGCCTCTTTGAAACCTCCTTTTAGGGCACTACAATTTGTATTTGAAGATGACCAGGACCTATATTATGTTTCTAGGGAAGTTGATAAGGGAAATGGACAGGGTTTGGCCGAGATTTAAGGCTCAAAATTGTGTGAGGAGGAGAGGGAGGAGGTGCCCTTTTATAAGGGGGGAGAGGGGCACCTTAGGAAAAACATAAAATATTATTTTATAATAAAATCATATTCGGTTTATAATAGCTCAAAATTGATTTATTTCGAAGATAAAGTGGGGATGGGTCGAAATACTCTCAACCAATAGGTTTTAGACAAGTTTAGGTTACTATTTTAACCTTATCATTTAGATTTAACTCTAAGTTAAATAATTTAACTTTTACCGTGTCTTCTTGTTTTCTTACACTATATGGTTAATAAACTTACTATAAAAAGACAAAAGAACCCCAAGTGGTTCATTATTAATATATATAACCTTATATAAGTAATTTTTTCAAACATTAGATTTTTTGGAATAGAATAAAAATTAATAATATAATATTTATTTTAAAAACTATTTTATGTCAATTTTGAAACTATTTGGTAATTGATTTTTGTGAAAATCATAACATCATGATTAGTTCGAAAAAAGTTAATTAAATCAATAATAACATGTCATATTAACCTATAAAATTAGTTTAATTCATAAAAAGTCTCAAATTAATTTTATTTGGGTATTTATAATATCAATTATGTTAATATTTCATTAATAAGGTAATTACTACATCATTGTGTCATATATAAATTAACTTATTTAATGTCTAAAAATTATAAATAAAATACCATTATGTAGGAAATATTTTTAGATTTCTAATGAATATTTATATTCTAATTTATCTTATGTATAACCCTATATTAAAAATGTTCTAGTTATTAAACTTTTATTTTAACTCTTTTAACTCTTCTTTAAATAAAATAATAATAAATGTCCTACTCTAATCCAAGTGGACCTAAAGGGTAATATTTTATCCCTAAGGTTGTTTTTGGTCGAATTACACTTATCCTATAGAATTAGGACATGTGTTAGGGTAATAATAATATCATTTTTACCCTTAATTACCCTATTTACTTTTAACTGTGTTAAATAAAAGTAAAAAGTTACTATTCACCAAAAAATATTTTTATCTTATTGAACCGCATTTTACTCCTTAATATTAACCGTGTCTCTCAAATTTTCGAAATTCAACTCACATAAGCGGTAAAATTAAGTTTTATGTACAATTACAAATTCTCCTAAGAGGTGGATAAAAGACGGTCAAAAAGTTCAATAAAATTTTTATATATCTATATTATTATAAAATGACTCCAATGAAATACATTGAACTTATATAGGTATTATGTATCTATTTTTACCTAAAATAAATTTAAATAAAATAAATAATTATTTAAATAAAAATTCGATTTTAAACTATAACTCAGTGTTTTTCACTATTCATAAAAAATTGAAAGTTTTTAGAAAAATACCAAAAATTCACCATCAGCTAATTTTGATATTCCGAATCTAAAAATGAAGTCCATTTTGAAAGCTAAAATTTATGAAATTTCAAAAAGTGGGTATTACTATTCATAACGACTAGTTTTAATAATATTTTAATAACATATCATTGTTTAGTGAAACTCGGTATTGCGTACAACGCATGCTATCGAGGAAGGTTGCTCTTGCGTGCAATGAAATCCATGATAATGTTGTGTGCAGTGAAAGATTCCTTTGGTATTGTGTATTACATAATACATAAAAACAAAATATTTCTCATAAAATATCGGGTGTTACATTCTACCCCGCTTAAAATGAATTTCGCCCTCAAAATTCGTCACTTTGTAACAAACAGATGGGGATACCTCTCCCTCATCATATCCTCAAGTTCCCATGTAGCTTCTTCTAATTGGTGGTTATTCCATAAAACTTTCACCAAGCGAGTGGTCTTGTTCCGTAGGACTTTTTCTCTACGATCCAGAATCTCTATCGGATGTTCTTCATAAGAAAGATATTGCTCCAGCGGTACAACTTCTAAGCTTAGTACATGTGAAGGATAGGGTATGTAATTTCTCATGAGAGATACATGGAACACGTTGTGAACTTGTGAGAGATTCGGTGGAAGCGCCAATCGGTAATCTACCTTCCCAACACGATCCAGTATTTCGATAGGACCAATATACCTAGGGCTCAACTTTCCCTTCTTTCCAAATCTCATTACTCTCTTCCATGGAGATATTCATAAGAACACTTTATCACCCACTTCAAACTCTAGGTCTTTTCTTCAGTTGTCGGCATAACTTCTTTGTCGACTCTGAGCTTCTCTTATGTGTTGTTGAATAGATCTGACCTTTTCTGCCATCTCATCAACAAGATCATGTCCTAATAGCTTTCTTTCCCCAACTTCATCCCAACAAGTTGGAGTCCTACATTTCTTTCCATAGAGAGCTTCATAAGGAGCCATCTGAATACTGGAGTGAAAGCTATTATTATAATAAAATTCCACCAAAGGTAGGTGTTGATCCCAACCACCTTTGAAATCCATAGAGCAAGCTCTCAACATGTCTTCTAGAGTTTGAATTTTCCTCTCAGAATGACCGTTTGTCTAAGGATGATAAGAAGTGCTGAAACTCAACTCCGTATCTAGAGTATGTTTAAGACTTCGCCAAAACTTTGAGGTAAACCTCAGATCCCGATCAGATATAATGGAAAGTGGTACTCTATGAAATCTTACCACTTTCTTTACATATATCCTGGAAAGATGATCCAGAGAGAAATCTTCTCTAATAGCAATGAAGTGTGACAACTTCGTAAGATGATCAACTATGACCCAGATAACATTATTTCCTTTTTATGTTTTAGGAAGTCTGGTGACAAAGTCTATAGTGATGTTTTCCCATTTACATTCGGGTATGGGTAATGGTTGTAACATCCCCTTAGACTTCTGTCTCTCAGCTTTAACTTGCTGACAAACCAAGCATCGAGAGACATATTCAACAACATCTCTTTTCATGCCATCCCACCAGAAGTACTCTTTCAAGTCCCTATACATATTCATGCTTCCAGGATGAATAGAGAATAAAGAATTATGAGCCTCATCTAGCTGATCATTTAATTCTCGGATGGGAGGAACACAAACCTGATTCTTGAACCTTATTATCCCATAACAATCAAGGTTGAATTCAGGAACATTTGTCACCTTATTTTGTAACTCTACTTCTTATTTCTGCGCCTCTTTAATCTTCACATATATAGATGGTTGAACATTTATTTGAGAAAGATAAGATTTTTCCCCTTCCATTATAATTCCAAGATCCATCCTTTGTAAATCCATAAATATTGGATCTTTTGTGATCCTCATCATGGATAAGCTAGCATGGTCTTGTAAACTTAATGCATCTTCCACCTTGTTTGCTTTCCCAGGGTGATAATGAATTGAGCAGTCATAGTCCTTAATCAACTCCAACCATCTTCTTTGGTGCATATTCAGCTCCTTTTGTGTGAAAATATACTTTAAACTATTATGATCAGTATAAATATCACACCTTTCACCATAAAGATAATGCCTCCAAATCTTTAATGCAAAGATTACCGCAGCTAACTCCAAATCATGATTTGGGTAATTTTTCTCATGGATTTTCAATTTTCGTGAGGCATAAGCTATCACCATATCATTTTTTCATGAGAACACACCCCAGACCCTTATTGGATGCATCACTGTAGATCACAAACCTTTCTCCACTATAAGGCAGTGTGAGAACAGGTGCACTGGATAATCTTCTTTTTAACTCCTTGAAATTCTTTTCACATTCCTTTGTCCAAACAAACTTAACTCCTTTACGAGTCAATTTTGTGAGTGGGTTAGATAATGTTGAAAAATATTTCAAAAAACTTCGATAGTACCCAACTAAACCAAGAAAACTTCGGATCTCAATTACTGTTGTTGGTCTCGACCATATTTCAATAACCTCCATTTTTGTTGGATCCACATATATCCCCTCTTTTGAGATTATGTGACCCAAAAATGCAACTTTTTAAAGCCAAAATTCACACTTGGTAAATTTGGAATAAAGCTTCTCCTTTCTCAGGGTCTTCAATAAAATTCTCAAGTGATCTTCATATTCTTCCTTACTCTTTGAATAAACAAGAATATCATCTATAAAGACTACCAAAAACTGATCAAGATAGTCTCTAAAGACTCTATTCATTAGATCCATGAAGATAGAAGGGGCATTAGTAAGACCAAATGGCATCAATATAAATTCATAGTGTCCATACCTTGTACGGAAAGACATATTTGGTATATCCTCCCTTTTGAACCTTAATTGATGATACCCTGAATGAAGATCAATCTTGGAAAAGTATTAAGCTCCACGTAGTTGGTCAAATAAGTCATCAATGCGTGGGAGAGGATATTTGTTCTTAATAGTGATCATGTTAAGTTCTTGATAATCAATACAAAGTCTCATTGATCTATCTTTATTATTAACAAATAGAACAGATGCTTCCCAAGGTAATACACTAGGGCGTATGAATCCCTTATAAATATTCTCTTGGAGTTGCTTCTTCAATTCCTGCAACTCAATTGGGGCCATTCTATAAGGTTTCTTTGAAATAGGTAAAGCACCCGGTACGAGTTCTATTGAAAACTCAACTTCACGATTTGATGGAAGACCTAGAAATTCCTCTAGAAAGACATCATAAAACTCCTGTAAAATGGGAATATTCTTAATAGTGAGTTTCTCTCCAACCATTTGAGATAAATAACCTTCATTTAGTGGAATCAAGACCCATAAGATGGAAGAAATTTCCACTGGAAGGTTATGTTCATCCTTGCATCGATAGATGATCATAGATTGACCTGGAATATGAAATGTGACTTCCCTTATTTGGAAATTGATATGAGATCCATATAAGGAAAGACAATACATGACAAGAATCACATCAAATTCCACTATAAGAAGGATCACAAGATTTGCAGGAAGCACTTTCCCACAAACTTCAATCGAAGAAGAATTGTAAACTTTTGATGCGACTGTTGTGCCATTAGGGGTTGTCACAGCTAACTCAATATCTAACTGCTGAGGTAATATGGTGATACCCTTAGAAAATTCTTCAGATTTAAAAGAGTGGGTGGATACAGAATCAAATAAAAAATTTTCTACTTTAGAGTGGATGGTAAGTGTACCTTTCACCACTTTTTTATCGTACTCCACACCGCCGATAGAAATTGCATGTGATTTTCCTTTGTCTTTGGCCTTAATATTTTTTTGACATAGATCATCATCATCAACCCTTGGATTAGGGAATTGATTGGCATAATGACCCATTTCCTTGCACTTGAAACATTAAAGTGTAGGAGGTGCATTCTATGTATCCCTTTCTTTGTTCGCATCATTAGACATCTTCTTCCCATTATTTCGACATTCAACTGCTTGATGACCTTCTTTTACACAATTAAAACATTTACTTGTCCCTTTAAGACAATTACCTCCATGTTTCTTTCCACACTTTGAGCATAAGGGAAAACTCATCTTCTTTTCAATGTGGTCTTTAGATTTTCCTTTGAATTACATTGTCATCTTCTTATCAAAACCATATTATTGATGGGTTAATCCAATCTCTATCTCAACCTTGAAAGCAAATCGAACAATTTCCTCATAGCTATTGAAGTCCCTTATGGATAACGCCCTTCGAAGACTTGGTTTTAAGCCACTAAAGAATCAATCGATTTTACTCTCATGTTGGATAATAATTCCAGAAGCGTACCTTGAAAGTCTTGTAAAATTTGCTTCGTAGGTACCAACAGATTCATCACCCTTTTTCTTTAGTTCTAGAAACTCCTTCTCCATCTTTGTTCGAAGAATACGAGGGAAGTACTTATTGAAAAATAAGTTCTTGAACTCATCCCATTCCATGGACTCAATTTCATCCCTTTGACTCATATTCCTAATAAGATTCCACCATTGATCAGCTTCACCATCCAAAGGATATACTGCTAAGATGAATTTATCATGTTCAGAACATTGTACAACTAAAAATATCTTTTCAGTGGTACTGATCCACTATTCATCCACTAATGGATCAGTAGACCCACTGAATTAGGGTGGACGCTGCCTCATGAAGGATTCAACAAAATTTTTCTCCTTCCTTTTCTTGTTTGGAAGTCCTGCATGACTCATAGCTTGAGAAAGTTGTGTGAGCATGGCTACAATATTTTTCATTCCAGATCCCATAACGTTTGGTTGGTCAGGGGGACAATCATTGCATTACCCATCACATTCCGCATTAACATGGTTCCTTTGGGTTCCATCCATTGACTAAAACCAAGAAGAATAGTGTGAGCAACACTAATTATAACAGGAAAACAATATAATTAGTAATAAAATATTACACTTTAGGTCTTATCATAGGTTGTTCATTGCCATTTCTAAAACACTAATATTTTGTTCTATGTTTATACATATCCTTAGAGCTCTTACTAAGGCTTTCACATTCTAGTTTCCAAAGGTTGACTATACCTTTCCTCTGATACCAACGATAACGACCCATACTTTACATACATGGTTATTACTTCAGAATTGAAGCATACTTATTACAACATATAAAAAAACCATGATAGGACCGTATAGGTATAGTCTCTTTAGAAATTGGGAAACATAAACAACTGGTTCATAAATCATCAATATTGTCTCCCGTTTATTTCATCATATCTAGAGTCCCTTTTGGAATATCCTACTTAATACCCTTCTTCCTGAACTGGGGAAAAGAAAACATACAAAAGGGTGAGCTCAAATGCTCAGTAAGGGTAAACAAAAGAAATATCAATCATATCATATTCATAAGAACATAAAATTTTGAAAATATTAACCTGCAAAAGAGATAATAATATCATAACATGGGATAAATCATAGTAGTGAAATGTAATCCCAATAATCATAACTTAAAACATGAAACTTTGTGGCATACACACATAATCATAGAAAATCATTTCATATTAGTCAAGGCTCATTTCCAAGACCATCATAGCAGACAAATTCCATTACTGAACCAAGTTCACTCCTCGTTCCAGTCCTGTATTACTGAACCAGATTAACTTGCCGTTCCAGCCATATCTATCTCATGAGATATAAATCTTTACCCAATGCATTGGAGGGAGATATAGGTCCCACCCATATCATAATGAAACCATTCTTATGTGTGCCACAAAATCATAAATCATAGCATAACCCATGTAATAAAAATGGGATTCTTAAACATCATTCCATCATAACATAATCCATATAAGATAAAAGGAAATCATAAACTTAATTCCATCATACCATAATCAGATCAATGTAAAAAAAGAACCCTATATTATCTTAGATGGAAAATAATTATGATAAAATGCTTGAACTCCATTCTTGAGGAAAATATACTTTCTACTTAAAAAACATTTTTCCTTTCTTAACATGTCATACAATTTTAAACTAAAAGAAGTTGATTAAAAATAAACTTGAAAACTTGTAAGGGAAGCTTCATGGAAATAATGTTCTATGAAATCATAAAAATCCATTCATGCCGTATAAGTTAAAAAACATTCTTCTCGTACTTTGGCCGGAAATGTCAAAAAGTACCTCATACTAAAAATGACAAAAGATTCCTTTCATATCTTTTACTAAAAACTCACGAATGGGTAAAATTGGATTTAAAAAATTGTAGGAGATAGAAATAATATTACATATTGAGTAAATATGGATGTGTATGATAAATATTCCCCATTAAATTCTAAAGTATAAACAATCTCAGATAAAACATGAGATTGTGAGATTTTCCCTTACCTTAGGTCCGATTTTCTTCGTACATATCTGAACCTCCTGTATAATGATTTAAATAATGTCATTAACTTATTAAAGAATCATATTCATTGTTATGATATCATATATGGTCATATTATTATCTTTTTATTAGTAATATTTCATTGCTACTTGTTATTCGGGTGTTCATTGCTTTATGTTCTTATGTATGTTTTGTCGAATAAATTATTATTATTATTTTTAGGTTATAGATACCTCATTTACATAATCTTATTAGTGTAATATATATCATATTTATTCATTAAATTCATTTATATAATCATTATTCAATGAATATCATGTAGAACGAGTCGCATCACATCGTGGAGACGATAGACCATACATACGCACGAGCGATGATATCGTTCCCATGATCGTGGAATTGTATTGAAGTGTATGTATACTATTTTAGAATCAATATCACTTTTCAATAATCATATATAGTTATTCTTTACACCATTATACCCATCCAAGTATGGTGGTGGTGGAAAACAGATTACACCACGGTGTGGAGACGGTATTCCGTACGTACGCACGTGCGGTGATTTCATTTTCCGTAGGATGGATAGAAGGTGAAATAGGGTTGTTTTATATTTATAATAAAATATTATTATATGAGTGATACTGATGTTATTACTTCATAATGAAACAACTAAATAAGAGGAAGTAGAAGAAGAAATAAATTTGAAAGAATCGATAACAGATATTACCTCTTCTTCGACACGCCTCTTTGAAATCTCCTTTTAGGGAACTAAAATTGGTCTTTGAAGAAGAACAAGACCACTGGTATGTTTCTAGGAAATTTTTTAAGGGAAATGGGCAGGTTTTGGCCGAGTTTTAAGGCTCAAAATTGTGTGAGGAGGAGAAGGAGGAGGTGCCCTTTTATAAGGGGGGAGAGGGGCACCTTAGGAAAAACACAAAATATTATTTTATAATAAAGTAATATTCGGTTTATAATAGCTCCAAGTTGATTTATTTAGAAGATAAAGTGGGTATGGGTCGAAATACTCTCAGCCAATAGGTTTTAGACAAGTTTAGGTTTCTATTTTAACCTTATCATTTAGATTTAACTCTAAGTTAAATAATTTTACTTTTACCGTGTCTTCTTGTTTTCTTACACTATATGGTTAATAAAATTACTATAACAAGACAAATGAACCCCAAGTGGTTCATTATTAATATATATAGCCTTATCTAAGTAATTAGTCTGAACCATAGATTTCTATAAATATAATAACAATTAATAATATAATATTTGTTCTAAAAACTATTTTATGTCAATTTTGACACTATTTAGTAATTGATTTTTGTGAAACTCATAACAACATGATTAGTTCTAAAAAAGTTAATTAAATCAATACTAACATGTCATATTAACCTATAAAATTATTTTAATTCCTAAAAAGTCAAAATTACATTTATTTGGGTATTTATAATATCAATTATGTTAATATTTCATTAATAAGGTAATTAATTCATCATCATTGTGTCATATATAAATTAACGTATTTAATGTCTAAAAATTATAAATAAAATACAATTATGTAGGAAATATTTTTATCTTTCTAATAAATATCTATAGTTGAATTTATCTTATGTATAACCCTATATTAAAAATGTTTTAGTTATTAAACTTTGATTTTAACTCTTTTAACTCTTATTTAAATAAAATAATAATAAAGGTCCTAATCTAATCCAAGTGGACCTAAAGGGTAATATTTTATCCCTAAGATTGTTTTTGGTCTAATTAAACTCATCCAATATAATTAGGACATGTTTTAGGGTAATAATAATATCATTTTTACCCTTAATTACCCTATTTACTTTTAACCGTGGTAAATAAAAGTAAAAAGTTACTATTCACAAAACATTATTTTTATCTTATTGAACCACATTTTACTCCTTGATATTAACCGTTTCTCTTAGAGTTTTGAAATTCAACTCACAGAAGCGGTAAAATTAAGTTTTATGTACAATTACAAATGCTCCTAGGAGATGGGTAAAAGACGGTCAAAAAGTTCAATGAAATTTTTATATATCTATATTATTATAAAATGACTCCAATGAATTACATTGAACTTATATAGGTATTATGAATCTATTTTGACCTAAAATAAATTTAAATAAAATAAATATTTATTTAAATAAAAATTCGATTTTAAACTATAACTCAGTGTTTTTCACTATTCATCAAAAATTGAAAGTTTTCAGAAAAATACAAAAAATTCACCGTTGGCTAATTCCGATATTCCAAATCCAAAAATGAAGTCCATTTTGAAAGATAAAATTTATAAAATTTCAAAAATTGGGTATTACTATTCATAACGACTAGTTTTAATAATATTTTAATAACATATCATTGTTTAGTGAAACTCGGTATTGTGTACAATGCAAGCTATCGAGGAAGGTTGATCTTACGTGCAATGTAAGCCAAGACGGTGTTGTGTGTAGTGAAAGATTACTTTGGTGTTGCGTATAATGTAATACATAAAAACAAAATATTTCTCATAAAATCTCGGGTGTTACACTCATACTCTGCAACACTGACTTCTTCCCTTTGTTTCAAGCCATGGAATTTCCTCTTCATTTCAGCTCATTGCTCACGAGGAAAATATTTTTCGAAGAATATTTCCTTAAAAGTCCTCCATTACATATCCTCTATCACTTCTTCCTCTGTGGTATTTTGAATCAAGGACTACCTTTGATCAACGTCACCCTTGAGACAATATACTACCAGTACTACCTTTTCATTTTCATTGCATCTTAACGCCATGAATATCTTTTAAAGGGACTTGATCCATTGCTCAGAAACCACTGGATTAGTAGTCCCACTGAATGATTGGGGCTTCTTCCACATGAAACGATCCAACACAGGTGTTGAATGGTTATTTGTTACAGCTTGAGTAAATTTTCCCAATATGGTCATGATCTGATCTGCTCCAATGTTGACTGTGTTGACTTGATCAGTAGGTATATCTCTACCTTGTCCATGAGAATTGATTCCCCTTCTTCCATTAGATGACATTTCTAAATAATGGGATACACTAGATTAGTTTATGAATCTCAAATAGAAAAGCACTCAACATAGATTTAAATTCTATGCATAGCTAATCTTATAAACATGGTTCCTCTACGGAAAAATTTACATTAACTCCTTCATAATGGCTTGTAAAGAAAACATGAATTATCCTAAGCATATCCCCTGGGAGTGTCATAACCAAGAGTGCAGAAAGGCCCGTTATCATGCACCAGTTCCCGTTCGAGTCTAGCTCAAAGCGGTGTTTTCAGGTTTTACCCCTAGATACATCTGTGCCAGAGCAGCCTCTACCTGCTCGTATCCAGACCGGGACGTATTTATTAAAATATCCACATAATCTATTCCTTACCAAAATACCAGGACGTTATTGTATGTTAATCCTCAGATACTACCTTAGGTCTTTGTTCCCTACTATACATTTCCTACTATAGTTTCCAAGTTTTCTACTAAACTTCCTCTCATACCAACTGTAACACCCTGACCCCTCTAGGTTGGAGCCGGTTCATTAGTTGTGATATTGGCATGGTTAGAAGGAATGAAAATCCTGAAGGAACGACCAGCTTAGTAGTCTTGAAGAAACCAGATATATAGATGTAACTCAAATTACATTGGAAAAGGTTACAAAATACAATACACAACATAAACTAAAATCTGCATCCACAGGAACTCAAAATAAGACCTCTTCATCACCTGTCGATGGTATACAATGGAAGGGGTGAGCTCAAATGCTCAGTAAGGGTTAAAAATAGAGTAATAATGAGTACAATAATAAGTTAATTACAAATAATATGACATAATCAATATGGTATAGTGAATAAATGAATAACTAATGCCCTTAATAACTAAAATGAAACTTCATCCATAGATTTTGTCATAGTGAAAATATCATGGATAATAATAATAACTGATAATGAATAAAGAGAATGCTTATTAATTTGACGTCATGTATCTGGAACATGAAACCACAATACCGTAAAAACGGTTTAGTTCTGTGGGTAGAAACCCGTCTGATTTTTGGAAACAAACTCGAAGGGTTTGTCGCCAAACTGTTTTGTCTAATGAGACCTACCGATGCATTGAGGGGATATAGAGGGCCCCACCCACTACTTCATGTCCAAAGAATTATTTATACATTGATTCAATACAAGATAAATATGCCCTTTCAATATCCATATAGAGTAGAGTATACAGATTCATCAATATTTCCATAATTAAAATAACTTTCCAAATAAACACCGTATGTAAAATGGTATACAGTTTAGACAACAAACATATCCATGAAATGAGATTATGGATATTTAATATAAATATAATTTTACATGAAAAGTGATCTTAAATGGGCAGTAGGTACACCACATAAGGATTATTAGGTGCAAAATACAAAGATAGTCACAATGAAAACGACAGCTAAGACAAAGTCCCTTACCACAATGTAATCGGTCAAACCGTATGACCAGAACTTAATAACCATCAAGTGAATCATTGAATAAAATGAATATAAATAGAATCATGTTATTATATATAAATGGAAATTACACATATTCCAAATATAAGGAATAATTGGTGAACAATGGAAATCTCACAGAAATGAAAGTGAGAGGAGAAACCCCTTACCTTAACTCCAAACGTGTTCCTCTATTTTACTTAAGATCCTGTAATATGAAATTTTACTTGTTAATAAATTATTTAATAACCTATTAGAAATGTATTTAGTTTACCATAATTTTGGTTAGTTCATTTATGTCTTTATTGATAAGTTATTGTATTGAATTTCGTCGTTCTGGAGTGTTCGTTTCCTTTATTTTCATATTCGGTTCACTTGTTTTTAAGTAATGAAGTTTATGTGGAAAGGTTATAAATCTACAGGATTGGAATTATATATTATTAATGAACATAAATAATTTATAATGGCCATTTATTTCATTTGGTTACATGGAATGAGGATGAATCATTAGATGACCAGCACTTCGATTATTTGGCGGTATTTGGAATATTATGAACTAGTTCTGTCATATAACTTAATTATATGTACATATTACGGTTCCTGAATATTAATTAGGTTATAAAACATATATTATATTCTGGTTAAACCATGAATAGGTTTCATGACTAGTAATGAAGAAGAAATTGAAGAACGAAACTTCATCGTCCACGAAGGTTATAAATCGGAATCTCATGGACGCCGATTTCATTTATAAAATAAAAGGGAGGGAGTAAGAATATTTATGGTGGTTCTTCAATTAACATGATATAAATCCAGTATATAGATGTTTTTGGAGTTATCATGGTCATTTGGACAGAGGAGGTGAGTAGAGTATAGAAAAAGAAGATAAATTGAAATGAAACCAAATGAAAAAGAAGGGTGCTTTACCTCTTGAAATAACCTCCTTAAGAAACTCATTAAGGGAAGGGGTTTTGGTCTTTTGGGAAGACCAGAAGCTTCTTGTATGTGGGGATAGACTAGGTAAGGGTAATTGGGAAGAACTTTTAGGAGCATCAAGTCTTAGAGGTGTGAAGAGAAGAGGTAGTGGTGGGGGGTTTTTATAGTGGAGGAGAGGGGTAAATTTTGAATATTTAATTCATTATTTTATTATTTCCATCAAGACAACCAATAGTGTTGTTTCATGTGACCCCTAATAGTAATAAGTTCATGTGAGTTTGAAACAAGTGGCCCTGCATCACTTGTGATGTCATGAATAGTGTATTTAACTGATAAATTGAATATACGGTATTTTACCGTATTTCACTATTCATAAAAAATTCAAGAATTTTAGAAAAATACCAAAAATTCACCCCTACCATTTTTAAATGTGTAGAATTCAAAAGTGAAATCCATTTTTCAAAAATAATTTTCTAAATATTATTAATTTAATTTTTAAATAAGGCATAGTTAATTCAAAAAATAATAATCTTGAAGTGCAGTTAGTTTTATGTGACATTGAAAAATTAATTAAGATCCCATTATCATATTTCCTGAAGAAAATAAAATAATAATATTATTTACTATTCAAGGGGAATATTACTATTTATATTACTATTCATAAGGGTATGTTACTATTCACCAAAAATCATGTTTGTTCTATCAGACTCCAAATAACTTACCAAACATAACTATAGATGACCATTTTTCCAAATTCAAAACATAGAAGAGGAAAAGTTGTGTTTATTGGATAGATTATAAAATTGCATTCTATATTTATTTTCAAAACCTTGGGGTGTTACATCATCTCATAGATTCCCACAGATTCATTTTCCTTCTACTTTAGATCTTTGAATTCCTTCTCCATTTTTTTTTGCATTAAATGGGGGAAGTATTTTCTAAAAAAGGTTCCCTTGAACTCTTTCCACTCCATAGCTTCAATCTCCCTCATTGGCTTTGTGTTTTTAATAAGTTTACACCACTGATCATATTCTCAATTTAATTGGTACACAACCTGGGTGACTTTCTCTTATTTCGAACAATGGAGTACAAAAAATATCTTTTCTATAGATCTTATCCACTATTCCGTAATCAATGGGTGGGTAGATCCACTAAAAGAAGGTGACCGTTGACACATAAAGGACTCAATAGAAATTTGTTCCCTTCAAGGTGAATCTAGTCTCTCAGCTTGATTTAAGTTATTACTCATAACTTGAGTAAGTTTATTCATCATTCTCATAAAGTTTTCCATTCTGGATTCTAGTAGAGGGCCATCAGTGCATGTTCCCTTGCACTCACCATTTACACAGTTTCTCATATTTCTTGAAATTTTCTAAAATATATAAAAAATTATGAGAAACATGTTTATTTTAAGAATCTTATAATTACATAAGAATTTTGTGACTTAAAAAACCATGATTAAATATGTTACTCATTAACAACAATTACATTTTATATATATCCTTCATAATGGTTCATAAAAATATTGTGATTAACCAAACATATCCCATGGGAGTGTCAAAACAGGTGTTCAATAAGGCTCATTGTCATGTACTAGGTTATACCAAGTTAATCCTGACACACCTTATTTTAGTTGTAACCCCTATGCACATATATCCCAGAACCACGTCTACTTGTTCGTATCCATACAAGGATTTCTTTTCTCAAAAACCATTAACTTAATATTTCTATAAAATACCATGGTGTTTTCCTATATTTAAATTTTCTATAGGGTTCTTCATAAAGTTTTCAAATATTAATTTCCACAAATAAATAAAACTACCTTTGATACCAACTATGGCATCCCATGTTTTTGTTACATAAACTTTTCATTACCTTTTAGAAAACAGAGGATCTTTTAAAGTTTAGTGTCTTAGAAGAAAGGTACATAATACATGAAAACTTAAAACATTATTATAATCCAATTTAAAGGCTTCATAACAGATTCATTCTAAGAAAAATTACTGCATCTCATAATCTGGGTACATATATCATTGGAAAGGGTGAGCATAAGTCCCAGTAAGGGAAAACAAGGGAAGCAGTTTACACTTGATCTTGAGGAAAATCAATAAGAACATGAGGAATAATATTATGGCATGAAAAACAGACCAAGATGCATATCATAAATAAAATAAAATGAATCATAAGCTATAAATTCATATACAACATTTATTTTAGACATTCATAATCATATAACCAATATTTATCACCGAGGTGTCATAAACATTACCAAGGTTATTCACCAAGGTATCGTAAAACATGTCATCTATGGAGATTAAATTATTTACCCAATGTATTGGAGAACTATCTGAGAATAACCTTAATATGTATTAATTTTCATGTGATCCACATATAACATAATAAAATATTTCATAAATAACCTGTGGAGAATAAAATAAATAGGTTTCATATCAAAATCACAGCGTTTTAAAAATAGCTTGAAGAACATAATCATCATGTCATTTTAACCTATGAAAAGGGAATGTGGGTTTTATGTATTTCAAACCCAAAATAATAAAACTAATTTAAAAATATTGGTGAATAATAATGGAAATTAAATAGGTATTGGTATTCACAAAAAGACAATAAAAGATAATTTCTTAAGGAGAAGAGATAAATTTTGAGAAGTAAAATCGACAGCATAACGGGTATAAAAAATGGTTTTAGAAAAGAATAAAAAAAGAGAGGAAAAGGGTATACCTTTTATAAAATAATATTAATACATAAAAGAGATAAAATAAAATTAACAAAAGATATTATTTTGGAAATTTTAAATACATTCCACATAAAAAGGAAACTTGAAAGAAAAAGAGAAGTTGATATTTGTCTTACCTTGAAGAGTAACTCCTAAAACTAAAAGATTGGGGCTTTGGGGGCTTGAGGACACCTTTAGAGGACTAATTGGGAGGTAAAAATTTCAAATATTCTTGGAGTATGAATTTTGAGTGAAAGTAAATGGATAAATGGGTGGATATTTGTAGAAAAAGTGGTGGATTTGTTTATTAATTTCTAAATAAAGGCATTGGAAACCCTGGTAGTGGTAAATGAAACACCATGGTCTTTCCCATGGTATTTTCCTATGGTATTGGAAACTTGGATAATATTTTATTTTATTTTATCCCAAAAGAGTCTACCAACATTTTATATTACTTATTACATCATTATAACATAATTATGAAGTAATTAAACTTACCGAAAAACCCAAATTGTATTTTTACTATTCACAAAAACTAAAGTATTGTAGAAAATTTTCATAAATTCACCACAACCTAATTTAGACGTTCTGATTTCAAAAATTATATTTATTTTATCATAATAACTTTCTAAATATGATAATTTTAACTTTTAAATATAAAAATCCTTATTTATTAAAAAATAATAATGGATAGAAAATGCATAGTGAAATTTCTGACACTTGAAAAAATAAATTTATTTTGTCATTTAAATTTAAATAGGAGTGTTTTAATCATAATAATTCATTAAAATAAACATTATTAATAATACATTAGTTTATTATAATAATTATATATTTTCTAAAAAGAATAATTTCTCTCTGAAAAATCAATTTATCAAATACATCATATTTTTAAGAAGAATTATTCTCAATATAGAATTGATGGAATAAAAATTTTATTTATAAGGATTAAAATTTAAGTAACTAAGGTCTTGACACATAACCCTTTATAACAACCACACATGACCTAAGGGTAAGGTGTGTTATAGTGATAGATTCATGGGGCGACTCAGCTAACATTACTAGAGTGGTAATTTCCACTGACTTGAACTTATCCCAAAGGAGATTTCATTCAAGATTCACTTATAGAAGATCAGCTTGGGCTTGGTCAAGAGTGAAGCCCTATGATGCTACCTCCCTCCAAAATTCTGACAAATGGTATTTTTATGGAATGAATCTAATATTTAAGGACATCTTTTCTCCTTTATTCATTAATTATCCGTTTTCATTTCTACTTATAAACTATAATTATAACATTAATTTTTTTTATCAAAAGTATTGTTTCTAATGGTCGTATTGACCAATGGTTATATAACATTCAAAACTCTATGGTCACATTTCAAATTATACTCACTTCATTATTAATGATATATATTTGTGTCAAGTATAAAATAATATAACACACATTTTCAGGAAATAATTTTCATTCAAAAAATTAGGGTCATTACAATAATGATTCCATATAATGAGATTATCCAGAATACTTTAATGAGTTTTTGAAACACCATATATTTTCTATGTTAGGTATGGTTTCTATAGAAATTAATTGTTCAATTTTTAAGGGCATGTGATACCGAACATATATATATATATATATATATATATTACCAAGTGTTATAAATATATAGGATTTCATAATAAAAGGTTGAATTGATCGATCTTTTAGTTTATTTTCATGATATGAAGTAAATAATTACTACATTGGGGATAAGAACATAAAGGATTTTATCAAGATCAAATGAATATAAGTAAAAATGCATATATTCATATCATTTATCTTATGTGATAAGAGAAATTTTTCTATTAAAAAGAGTTTTTGTGAAAAAATATGAGATGATTAACTTTATACACATGGTGTATGATTCATCAATTTCTATAACAGATTTTAAGAATAAGATATGGATAATTTTTTTCCAAGATAAAAGTGTTTATCAAAATATTTTTTAAATATGTGGGAATGTGTTCTATCCACCCATCAATGGTATATTTAAATAAAGTATTCTTTTCAAATGAAAATGATTCAAACACATAGAATATTCTATATGATATAGAAACAATAATTTATATGTTAAGTATTCCTATAAAAATAAAATAAACGTTACTTCCTAAAAAAGGGGTTTTTTATCTTATCAATATATTGTAAAAAGAATATAATGTCTAAGAGGATTGTGGGAGTATGTTTGTACTTAAATAAGTCCAAAGTTGAAAAATAAAGTATTATACCGGTCAAAGTTTAAAGTGAATTTTACTTAATATCCTAAGAGTGTTAGGATTTATTAGTAAACAATAATGTAGGTAGTAATATTTTTTAATGAAAAAATTTGATGGAATAGGATTACAAATATGATGATGATGAAATTTGACAACAAAAGTTGACATCATAACATTTGATGTTGTGGAGTTAAGAGGTTTTGAATATATTCAAAAAGTTGAACAATTAGGAACATGATTCCTAATCCTCACCATTATTCAAACTAGATTATTTCATAGATGTTTCTAACTAAATAGTTAGTAGTTTAATTTTATCATATGGACACATAGAGATGTAACATGGATTACATATGATGTAATGTGTTAAAAAACTTGTAAAGTGTAGCCAATATAAGGCTGATCTGGTAGTTTATCATATATAATATGACAAAATAGTGCTTATCTTGGTTTTGTTAAATATTATTAAATATTTTAAGAATATTAAAATGTATCATATTAAAGTAAACATTCATTTTATCATTCTTTCAAATTTGCTACATAATTATATATATTGATATATATATTTCATGAAGTGTAATGATTATTGACCTCTCAAAATATGAATTTGAGTTTATCCCTAACTTTTGTTCATCATGGAGTATTATAGGTTATGATGAATGGTTAAGGTTCACATGAGTAGGATTATTGTATATAAATACAATATATGATCATAAGGCATAAAAAAAAGAATAGTATATTCTTTGTGTACACTGGATGACCCACTAAAGTATACCACATGGAGTTTCATACATATGTATTTGGTATACTGGGGGTTCATGGATCATATTGGAGTCCCCATTTATATAGGTTGTATAAGTAACTAACATGATATCCTTTATTCTATTATATAATACTTACATAAGTCCATATATGAACTTATCTAATCAGGGGTTGGTTAGGTATGTTGTTAGTTAGAGATTAACCAAGATGGAATTTTTCTCTCATATGATGAGTATAACATTAGTCCCCTTAATTGAGATAGACTATGGGAGTTTTTGGCCACATCTAAATATTATATATCTATCCAGATAAGGGACATGTGATGTGAATATCTATAAGGATTAATGACATGTGATATATTCATCAATTAGACCAGTCTATACTCTGAGAATTGAGAAAAGAGGAGGTTAATATATGAAATTGACATGATTCATGTCCCATGTTCAATACATGTATTGGAAAAATGGAAAATATAGGAATTAATGTGAATATAATGGAGACTAGTGTACATAGGTATAAAGATGCATGCATTTGATGGATATCATGCCATGTCCCTTTATATATTGAGTAGCATTGATTATTTTCTAAAGGATGATATTTACTTACATATATCGATCCGAGGATTTATATTTGTTGTCAATGATATTATGGCCCATAGGGTCACACTTTTTGTTTGACTAAATGGGGATTTAGTTTAACTCTAATAGATACTCTAAAAGTGTTTTAGACTTAATCCAAAAGTGTTTTGGATTGGTATTCATAAGTTATTTCATATGATGTGACCCAAGGTGAATTTAATGAAAACATTCTAAATTTTTTTTGGAAGATTTCCAAAATTAGTTTTTGATATTATCTCAAAAGTTATCATATATGATATAATATAAGGTGAAATGACACAAAAATATTTTAGTCTTTTGTGTAAGTGAGATATTAAAGAAGATATTCCCTAAATCCATGAATATATATATATATATATATGTATATATATATATATGTGGTGTATAATTTTTCATGAAAATTTAGATTTCACAAATTATGGGAATATAATTTATATTTCTTGAAATAATTGTTATTTTTTGGGCAGTTTGATCATCAAAATGACTATCATTAAATAAAATATTTCATTTGATGAAATAGATGGGAGCAAATGCATATGATGCATTGAAATGACCATGTAATTTATTTATACGTTTTCCACATGAATAAAAAAGAGGATAATAAAAATTACTTGAATGCCTATATATAACTAATTCGATGCAATGGTGGTGAAGTGTGGATATTTATCCAAAAAATGCTCTTAATCGGAATGCTATATTCATATTTGTCCTACACCATGAGGTACTAGTATACCATGGAGAGAATATTATATCCCATATGAACATTAGATGATTTAGTGTAGCCCATTGACACACTACAGAGGTGGGATGATTATTTTTACCACTCAGTAATATTTATCAAACCCATATGATGGAGTTTTAATATGGTGTAGATTCTCTTCAGTTTATGATATGCTAGTATTTACAGTATTATTTATTTCTATATTTTTCACAGATTCATATTTATCTTGCATGAAGATCCTTGGGATAAGGTTTTAATTGCTTATATTATTATTAATAAGTGTCATTATACTCTACTAAAATCCTTCAAAAATTTTATTGAAGTTTTTTCTAACTAAAAGTCTCAAAAATTAAGTTTTACAACTAAATTATTATCTTCATGAGTTGAAATAATACTTGATTTATTATCTAATTATGATGTATGTTTAGAAATCTTAGAAGTAATTTTTAAAATTATACTACTGGATTTAGAAAAATATTCCTTAGAATAATAATAGTCTTTTATTACTTTATAATTATTTTTCTCAAGAAGAGTCACATATCTAGTAATTTCTTCAAATGATGGTAATCTATCCTCATCTACTAATATAATAAAATTTTATCCTTCTGATGAGGTTGAACTAAATTCATCATAAGAAGTATCAGAGTAATTCTTATTTAAAGTCAAATTAGTAAGGTATTTAGAATATACCTTAACTATATAACATTGATTATTCTTTGTGATATCATTATAGAAACCAAAAACTTTTTAGCTATCACTACTCCCATATTAAGTACTATATAAAGATGTATCTAAACCACTTGCACTCAAATTTTCCATGCCCTTTATAATTTTATTCCCTTTACCTTTATAATATTTCTTCAAACTTTTATCCTTTCTTTTTAACCTCATATAATCATATATGATATTCCATGGTTTCTTACATTTATAAAAAATCAATTCAAAATTATCTTTATTCCCACCTTTGTATTTATGATTCTTTATATAATTTTAATGTAAATATTTCTTACTAACAATTTTTTTCATCTATTTATAAATATGAGAAAGTTCATTTTCAATTTGCTCTAAAGTACTAAAATCTTACTAATATTTAACTTTCCTATTCTACTTTAAAGATTTTGAATCAATTTCACCATGCTTAGCCTTTCTAGCTGTAACTACTCCAAAAGTTGAATAAAAAAATACCCTATTTTTTTTCTCTTTTTCAAAATCTCTCTTTAATCTTATCACATAGTGCATAAGGGTTACAATAAGATCTCCAAGACTTAGCTTAGTTATATGTTCCATATTATCTATAAATGTTCCCTTAGATTCTCATTCTTTAGAAATAATATCAATAATCTTATAAATATGCTGTTTATCTAAAAAATATTTCTCTTTAAGAAACTGTATGCTATTTATAATAGTTATAAACCTCTAATGCATTTGTGAAATGGAATCAACATGTATGAAATAAAAATATTGATAATTAGTATGAATCACATCTCTTCTAGTTTTTAAAACCATATAAGTTCCAAAATATGTTACTTTAATCATTATCTAGATATTATTTTCTATTTCAAAAGAAGATATTTGACTATAGATATTCCCTATCATTAAGCACAACAGAGTATTAAGAACTCTATAATTTAACTAATATTAAGTCATCTCTTCTCTAGTAAAAGTTAGGAATTCCTTAAAAAAATATTATAATTTTCTGTCATCATAAATAAAATTTACACTCTATTATTAATCACATAATTCTTTATATGATATCTCTGGTACTCATAATAAACTCAATTAAAAAGTGGTGGTCTTCTAGGATTTAAATTCTTTAACACGCCAATAGATAAACCTACTATAAAAAATATTCTTTTATCTACCATGTAGTTAGTATAAAAATAAAAAATAAATGTAGATACCTCACTATCATACCTAATGTTTTCTAGGAATGTATAAAAAATATACCATGGAGGGGGGGGGTTTAATTTTTTAAACTACTAAAAAATCTACACACATGTATAAGAAAATAAAAGGAAACTTGATATAACAAAATTTCAGAATGACATCCTTTGGGTAAGATGATAAATAAATTAGAATGAATTTATTATGATAAGTATAAATAGAGTAAATAAGAAATTTTAAACAAAAATAAAGTAAGTATGAGACTGTATATAAAAATAATAACCTAACCACACCAAAAAAAACTTACAACACCATAACTAAGTGATGTCTTTGGGTTAACCCAAAGTGGAAAGGAAGTTTATAGAACCAAATTTAGACACCCCAAATTATAAAACTAGTGGTAGGTATATATTTCAAAACCTTAGAATCCATTGATTAACCTAATCAAGATGAATTTTTGTCTTCCTTTATAAATCCCTTGATATCACCTGATCAAAATAAACTCTATATCCCTAGCCTCAGGATCCCTTGATCAATGATTGGAATTAGGTGCACCTTTCTTTTTAGGATCCTAACTTTTTAGAACTCCACAGTAAATCATTCTTGGCTGGGAGCAGCGATTAGGATAGGTGAGATTATGGAAAGTTTTCCAGGGTGTGTGTGAGTGAGGAAAAAATCACATCGAAAGAACATGTGTTGGCCTGTGGGGACAATTATTAGTTTGATAAGTAACCCTAGTAAGTAATAGTCTTTGATGTGCAGAGAAGGCAACAAAGGTATTATTGGATACCCCTGGGGTTAGTTGACTAGTTTCATGACCTGAGAAGTCCAAGTCATGAAAAAGATAATTTATAATAAACTCTTATAGATGGATTCTCTTAAGAATAAAAACCTCTAAAAATATTAAAAATGGAAGAACTTAATGAAAATATAAGTTCTATAATTCAAAATGTAAGCACTACTTCTTGATAAATTTTCATCATCAAATGTTTTCATTCACCTCAAGCTCACAATACTATTTATAGATGAAGGTTATAACTGATCCAATGTTTGAATTCCAAATTTCTCAGGTTTAGTTTCAACTCCATCAACAACACAATATACTGTTTTTGATGGATATACTCTTGTTATTATTATAATGATGTTTTTTACAACACAACTACAATGCTCCATTTGAAAAAAAAAACACAAGAAAAAATCCAACCAAAATATTTATATAAATACAATAAATTAAACTTACTTATACCTTACTTATGATAAACTTACTCATTGTAATATTCTTCAAATTAATGTAGATTAATTTTGAATGAATTCTTAGGATACAAAAAAAATAAACTAAAAAAAATTATAAGATAAAAAAAGATATCAAAATTGGTATTGTGATTTTAAAAATAAGTTTTGGAAGAAATATTTTGACCAAATAGCACATTTGATCATGCACGTTCATGATTGACACTTGTAATTGAGATTCCCAAAGGATCTTGTGCAGTCACCTGAGAGTGGAGGTGAATCAACTATCATCAAATTTTACCAAATTCTAAATTTTATTATAATATTTTAACCACTTTTGTATTTGAACCATTTTTACCTATTAGGATATAAATGAATCTTTTTATCTCATAAATGAAATGAAACAACCATATTTAATGAAAAATTTAAAGTTCTGAGTAGCACATGGTGTTTTTACAAGGTCGATCCCCATCACGTTAACCTACTATTTGTTGTGATTGGTTATTCACCATAATTAGTAGATTCTATACTAATAATCTTTTTATAAATTATAAGTTATATGAGAAGTGATTATCCTAAACCCATAGTGTATATCACACATACATAACATTAAATTGTGCTTCGCAACATCATACTAGTTTTATATTTCACCCCACAATCTTTAGTCTCTTTACTAGTATAAAAAAAATTTCTACAACCTTTGGTAGTAAGTCACCAATTTACTTTGGATGTCACTAAATCAACATGAACTGATCTTCTTCCTCAATAGAGTATTCAAGAACCTATAGATCTTCAAGTATAACACCATGCAACTCGGTCTCTATAAAATATCCTTGCTCCTATATCTTGTTTAAAATCATCTCATTTTTTTCTCTCAACTCGGTATTCAAGGATTTTGACTTCCAATAAGTAATCATAATAACTTCATGCACATAATCCTCCTTCAAATATTATTATTATTCATCATTTATCACTATTTTAGACTTATGAAATAAAAATTATCATAGGTCTTATTCTTCTATTATTCTCCTTATCCTTCCACTTCGACTGAATGGATATGATCAATAGAATTAGGTCGATTTATTCTTCTTATTTGATACCTATAAAATTTTTATTCTTTATAAAATTATCTAGTTTTTATCTTTATTCACCCATAGATATTGAGGGTTATCCTCTTTGAGATTCATTATAAGAGTTACTTTATCTATCTTATTCTTCCCTTATATATTATTTGATAAACAATTTTTTTCTATATATTGAATATATAGAACCTTCTAAAATATTGGTTTTATGACCCCCTCTAATTTTCCTTAATTTTTCTCATGTGGGTGTGTTCCTAAGATCTCAGATATTTCTTTTGATCAACCATTTTCCCCAATACATTTCCATGAATACCTTTTTATCATTTCCTCCTCATTTTCTCCCATTCAAGTAATTCTCCCACTAATTCTTCTAAAAAACTTGATAAGCATCTTTTTCAAATGTATTCCAATAAAAAAATGGATAAATAAAACTCTATATATGTATTAAAATTATAAAACAATAATAATTTTGTGGTGTGGAACATCTTATAATGGTGTGAGTGCATCTAAAATACCATTAGGTTTCAGCTTGAATATTTATTTTGAAAATTTTATCTAAACTTGATATTATTCTTCTCAGTGTGAAGATCCTATTCTAAATCAACTAACATGAATCATATATTAATTTATGATATTTAATCCACTAAAAATAGTCTAATCATTATCACATTTAAGTTCCAATAATTTCTTCAGTATTGATCACTGATATTAATTTTTAAAATTTCATATTTGAAAATTAAAAATTAATGAAATAGTGATCTACTCAATCTATTCTCATTTAATCTTATTCAAATTAAGGCCTGAATCATGGATTGAAAAAACATCATGGTTATTTGATCTTAAAATAATTAATTCAATATCATTTGATTTAATTTATTCTTTAGAATATTTATTTTAGAAATTATCATATGTTTTACTATTGAAAAAAGTCATGATTTCACAAAGGGGGTAACTCTTCCAAAATTTAAATTCACTCTTAAAAATTCAACCTTTTTCAATTTATCATAAACCAAAGGCTCTTATAAATAATTAGGTCTATATTATGATTTATTTTAATACTATTCCAAAGTCTTAGAGTTATTCATACAAAGTATTGAATTACTCTTTCGAAATCTTAGAGTTACTCTTCTGAAGTCGGCACTTACCAATAGTTTAGAAAATGATTACACATTGATTTTTTTATTTTTAACAATAATTAATTATAAATGTCATTATAAGAGACATTTTAAATAAGGTTTTTGACATTGGTTATTTTATATTACATAAAAAACGTTTTTACATCGATTGTTATAAAAACTACCATAGAAAGCCCTTAAAAAATGTAAAATTGCTTGATTTTTATATCGTATTTTTAATGGATGATGTAAAAAATATTTAAAAATATTTAAAATGTCATTTATTTAAATAACTGATATAAAAATTTATTATTTTTAAATTAATTTCAAAATATAGTATAACAAAACTTATAAATATGATAAATCCCCTAGCAACAAAGGGAATAAAACTAGTAGGAAACAATAGCTCTAATACAATTTTATAAAAAATATTTACATCAAAACATTGTTTAAATTTCTTGAATTTTATAATTTTAAATTTAGATATAAAAATACTTCTTAAAAATAGAGATAAACTAAAACAAAATAAAACTTGTAAAATAGTTCTCCCATACTCCTCATAAGTGATTTGGATCTTTTCCACTACAATGTATAGGGTCATCAAAAAGAAATAAATTTAAATAAAGTTATTCAACATGTATTCTCAATATAGTTATAAAATAATTAAAAATAAATGTTTTAATAAAATCCAAACTTATTGAATTTTGAAACTATCATAGTTGTAATTGTTTCATAAATAAAAATTAGAACATAATATGATCATTCAACCACTCCTTCTTGATGACGAAATATCTATTTCAAAAGAAGTTTTCAATTGAAAATAAATATTTAGGCATATACCAAATAGTAGTAATTATAAATGAAATCACCTTTTCATGCACATATTTGATCCTTGTTTTGTTCTTTTCCATTGATTGGTTATATTAATACTATATACTATTGAAAAATATATGTATGAAATAAAATAAAAATTATTATAATATATAAGTATTAAAATAATAAAGATTACATTTCTAATACTTCTTTAAAGTTTTCTTGCACATCAATTTGTATAGAGTATAACCAGTAAGTTATATTTTCTTGTGAAAAAAACACACAACATATAATATTCACTGATATATAGGAATTTAATGTGAGTGGTTATTTAATTTGGAGAAATAAAAATATGTAAAATATATATTTCATACCTTTCAAGAAAATAAAGCATCCAACATTGAGTTAAATTATTTTTAAATATTTGAGAAATATACACCTTTCTTTCTAATTCCTTCATTATATTCATTATTTGAGAAAAAAATAGTGGTTCCAAGAATACATTCCCAAATTTCATCTCATATTGAATACAGAGTGTAAAAAGTCACCTAATAAAAAAAATATATAAGTATTAATTTAGATCAATCAAATTTATACAATTAAAATAAATATGAAAATCGACTTATATAGAAAAGACTTTTATCACCATGATGCTCAACATATCTGTAGTTAAAAGCTCTATGATATATCACTTATAAATCATAACAATCATATCATTCCCACAAATTTCAGCATCAATTGTATTCTCATAAACACCCAACAACATAGATTCATGTGTTGATAATTTAGAAATCCCTTTACAAATAGTAAAATTCAAAGTCAAAGGGGCCTCAACATATTTTTTTCTTTATATACAACATGTATTTACTTTAAATGTATATCTATATATTAAAATACTAAAACAAATTTTAAAAAAATATGAAATAAAGAATAATATATAATCATACCTTAGTGTCAAGTTATTGGAAAATTCTAGATGGATAATGTAAAAAATATCTAACAATTTTTCCAACTCTAGAAACCTCATCTATAAGGAATGATACTTTAGATGATACATCTATAATATCATGTACCATTAACCTAATCCAATCCATCTCCATATAATGATGAGTTTGGGTATCCCCAATATAATATATTATCTCATATGCTACAATATTATACTGAGGATCCTCCACACATAACTCAAAGTAGATAGGAGGTAGTGTAAGATGAGGTGTAAGAGTGTGATATGTAAGAAGAGGTGGAGGAGTGAGATATGTATCTGGAGTTGGAGGAGTGTGATATAAAACTTGAAACTATTTATACATGTCACCAAACATAAACTATACTAAATATTTAATACTCTCCTCTATCATATAATCGATCTTATGAGATTTATATTTTAAAGTGTTTATTTTTTCTTTACATATATCCTCCCTTAAGGAAGTTTCAGAATGACCAAATAATTTTTTAATTGATATATCCATATCATATCCTCATATGTGATCTGGGTGTTTGGGATTACATAATGTAGTATCTAAAATATCCTTCCTACCCTTAGGTATGAATATCCCATATGTGATATAGTCCTCAACAAATTTCTGTAAAGAATATTTGAAATATTTTTTAGTGAAATACAAAATATAGAGTGTAAAAATAACTTAAATAAATCCTTCAAAATATTATTAACTATTGAATTCAAGTGTTATGTAATATATGTTACATTATTATTCACCCATACTATTTTCCTTTTATCATGTCTATTTGGGGGGAAGGAGGGTCAATCACCATAAATCCTAAAGACTCGACTCTCATATTTTGAAAATTTTTAGCCATCATTTTATCTTCTAATAATAGATACCTTCCATTAGATAGGGTATGAGGGTATAATTTTTTGATTTTATCTCCTGATTATATCTCCTCATATCATTTTAATTAAGAAAAAAAATCATTAATATGATCATTTTTAGTGGTTACATAAAAAAACTTCAAAAATATAACATCACACTTACCAAAAATGATTATTACTACTTACTTTCAATAAAATTATTCCATGCATGTTCATATATATAATCATATATATAACATGGTTTTTAATTTTTATTGAACAAAAAATGAAATATAAAGTTAGGGTTGATTTTAAACTCCTATATCTCATAGTAGATGAAGATAAAAATTTCTTTTAGACTTATTTAGTGTTAGGTATATCATATGTCATCAGATGAGAATAAAAAAATAACCCATATTAGTAAAAACTTTCCATGATAAGTAATATAACAATAAATGAACTAACCAAAATTATCTCCCATAGCTGAACTAGTGTCATCTTTTCAACACCTCTCTAATTAGAGGTAAAAATTCTTAATTTCACTCAGGTTTTCATAGCCACAAAACTCCTATATTGTTTCAAATTTGAACACCTAGTATTTCCATTGTCATAAAACTTAATGTGTATCCCATGGTCTTGGCTACGAGAAAGTGATAATCTAGATAAACATGTGCTACCATGTTTACCAACCCTAGAATACTTCTCTATCCCTATGGATGTAGTAGGCTCCTATGAAGAAGAATGAAGAGTCTCCTTAATAGAATTCTTTGTAGGTTCATCCCTAAAAGATCGAGGTGACCCAACTGTTTGATCTAATGTTATCCTACATATCAAATTAAAAAATATTAATATAATAATATATAAATGAAGGTGTTACAGGTAAAATTAAATAAACATTAAAAAAGTGTCATATAAAAACTAAACTAAACTAAATACATTTTTATTCATATTCATTAAATTATTTAACCAAAAAAATAAAAAAATTCTGAAAGTGTTTTTGAGATATAAAAAGATATAAAAATAATAAAAAAAGTAAGTAAAATATTATATAAATCTAAATGTTTCATATAAATTTGAATAAAAATTGTAAAATGATACAAATAAAATAAAAAAACTACACAAACTCTTTATCACATTCGTTAGAGTAGTTAACAATAATTCTAAAAAAATATTGAAAACATTTATGAAACACGAAATGATATAGATAGAAGAAAAAAATATTAATTAATATATTTTATACATATCCAACAATCAAATATAAAATTGAATAATTGGAAAATGATACAAACAAAACTAAACAAAACTAAACAAACAATTTATCATATTTGTTAAAGTATGCAACTTAAATAAAAAATAAAATAAAAAATAATATATATATTTTTTTAAATTTTAAAAGTTAAACAAGAAATAAATATATGTTACCTATAATATTAGTATATTACTAAATGATTGGTTTCCCATATTCCTTCTTTATGATCATTTTATATGGAACAAAAAATGTTTATAACATGGTTATCAATATCCTCTGATAATGTTTCCATGAATGTAGGTATATCACTGAATTCATCATTATGATCAAGATTTTAATGGCTAAAATATTTTTTCCTTTTCAAAATGATAGAACACTGCACATTTGATGGATCAAGAACATAGAAGATTTGATTCACATGTGTTTTCATGATAAAAGGATAACTTGTGCATTAAAATCTATTTATATTTACTAGTGTTATACCAAATTCTTTATGTTTAACACTATTGTTACTAGAAAACCATATGTAGTTGAACTTAGTAACCTAAAATTTAATGTAATAAATATTATATATTTATTCAATAACTCCACAATATAATCTTTATATAGAGATTTATTTTTTTATCCTTTTCACTTGAAAAATGCATTGCTTCAGTACAAACAAACTATTGTTCTAAACTGCATTTCCACTGTCTTGATCTTTGGTATAAAATGTATAACTATTAATATTATACCTGGACCATGTTACCACATTTACACTTGGGCCATCAGTTAACCATATCAATGTTTTTATGCATCCTATAAACCATTTATAGTCTCTTTAAACTATGTTAAAAAAGTTTTGTTATACTTATTAAATACCCATATATCTTCCTTTTTTTGATAACATTATTTAGACACATTAATATGTGAGTTATATATGGTTTAACATAATATATGTTATGCAAGATGTATAAATGTTCATAATTTTTCTATTCACCTATAAATGACTTTATTTTCTATCCACTAATCCCCTTTCCCCAAAAACTAACTCATTTATGGAAAGATATAATAAAATATACATGATTTACTATAGAAAAGTAGTTAGAAATCATAGAGTATTCTAGTAGATATGGATTCTTAATATACCTGTTCAATATCTTCATATACCTTTAAAAATGATATATCCAACATATATATATATACTATATTACAAAGCTTTATTTCTCACATAAAATAAACCATTAAATGTATCACGATATCAAAAAAATATAGTGGAAATTACATTTCTAGTTGAAAAATTATATAGATTACATCATTCTCAAAATTGGTCAACGAATTAAAATCTATCAGTTTTTTAAAAATGAAATTGAAAAACTAATACACCATGATGATAATAAATCAATAATGAATGTGTAGTATTCAACATAATGAAACTGGTAGGATCTATTACATCAGAACATGAAAATCATGGGAATTCATGCCTATTAACATCAAATATTTTGGTGAAACAATTTTTTTTACATTTTTTGAATAATCTTGAGGTAGCTTGATATATGTAGGCACTGAAAAAAAAATGTTTTTCACCCTATTGGATAATGTATGGAATGATCAAGGAAAGTATGTTTATTTTCCATTAGGAGTGGGAGCTAATGTCATGACCCAACCCACTGAGGCCCACCTGACCAGTGATAAGATAAGTATGACTACCCCAATCCCACCTCCAATAGGCTATGGGATGGTGACCAATGACAAGTAGGCATAACACTCACATGGAAGGACTTATCCTAAGGTAACTATACAAACACACACATACACACATATACAAGACTATACAATGATAAAATGTAAAATACAACTGATAACCAATGCATGAACACATCAAAATACCTCAATTAGAGTATAAAAAAATAATGGGAAGAAAAAAGATCCAAATATAAGAAAAAAATAGTAAAGAAGTCTAACCTGATTGAAAGAGGGGACTATAGTCAAACCTAGGGAAATGTGTTATACCAACAACCCAATCTGGATTAACCTACTAAGTAGGGGATCTACGCTAATGCAGTGTTAGTCAAGATGATTACAAGAAACCCAACTAGGGATGTTGATGATAGAGGATCTCACTCCATGCCTCATAGAGGGATTCCAATAATTCTATCAGAGGCTGAAGTTCCTCTGAGGGGATCACCATCCTATACATAGGACATGATTCTATGATAAACCCTTAGGAAAAGGATCAAGGGAAGGTACCCTAACAAAATTGGTCCACGCTGAAGGGAACAGGGGATTAAATCCATATTTTAAAAAGAACATGTCATATACTATAAGTACACAATGTGTCTCTTTAGCATTGGGTCTACCCATGTATTACACCTCGTGTCTGTGTCTATGTTCGTGTACACCTGGTTGTGCCCGTATACTTGGACATGTATGAGTTCATTACTCTACACATGTAATATTATCCTAGTTGTGTTCCTAGCTGTATTCCAGGAAATATACTAATAGAGTATACACTGAGTCACCAAGTTAAGTCACACACCATGTGATATGTGTCATATTCCGTGTGATAATTATCTCCTTAGTGGAAACACTAGCGTCGTAGCTAGGGCCCCACAGGGCATGTATTCCTAGATTACACGCCCTATATATTAGGAATTTATAGAACTTGAGGATCTTCACATAGTTATCTCCTCAACCTTCTCCACATGCGATTACCGCTGCCAATCTTTCTAGAGATGATGGATTTGAGCGACCGCTCCTTGATATCACTCTCTCACTGGAATCTGTCCATCTGAATTGTATGGTAAAGCCATCCATCACATATCCCAGTTACCACATGTCAAAACTCGCATGAATAACTCTAATACCAACCTGATCCATTATCATAGATTGATTTTATCATCAATACGAACCCAAATTTATAGTATCAATCCATTGTGCCAAGAAATGGGTGTGAAATGATTGATTACCAAGTATTTGTCGAAGCACTAACGAAAGAGAATTTCAACGATGAAAAAATGAAGAATGGGGGAATAAATACACTAAAAAAACATTAAAAATAGACCTTATCCAATGTTCATGTTGGCCCTGATTAGTTTTCATTATAATGATGAAAGAAGGGATATAAATAATCAACAGTAGAAATACCCAATCCTAGATAATATCAAACTCGTATCTACAATATGCTTGATCTGAAAATCAATTCTTTAGTTGATTGATTCATTTTTGTTATAGAAAAAATAAAATAGGGATAAATCCACATAAAAAAATGTCATACCTTGAGACAGATTGATCACTGACAAAGAATGAATTCACATCATAGTTATTAGTGAGATCATTGATTTCCATTGGCACACTGATTTCCAAAGATCAATCCATATATGTTGTTTATCTAAGAACAATCCTCCAAAACACTCTCTCTAAAATATATAGGGTTATATAGTTCACCCTAATATTTTTACATAGAAGTATATTTATAGACCATATTACTTCATGGATAAGAAATTAAATTAAATAAATAAATCATTCTATTTATTCACTAATCCGTCCATGATTGTTCTCAACATGGACGTCTGACTCATTTCAAGGTTACATAGTTCCTAAGGTAAAAACCATGTTCTAAACTCAAAAAAACCTAATATTTACGATCCAATTCCCCATTTGAGAGTTATTTCACTTTTTAGGAAAACTTCATGTAATTAATATATTTTAAACATCAATTATGGGCTCACCGAACCTCAAAATCATGTGCCGTCTCAGTACCCAATATAAAAGATATTACTAGATATATTAAAAGAATTTACATGAAAAAATAGAGATGTAACATTCTCCCCACCTTATAGATTTATATATCAGAAATAAAAAAAAATACTATGCAAAGAGATGTGAGTACTGATCATGAAATTGGATCTCCCACTCCCAAGTACTATCCTAAAGATTCCCATGTTTCCACTAGATACACACTAAAGGAATCAGTCACCCACAAAGGATATTCTCCTCCTGATAGTCAATATATACTTGGTACTCTACAAAAGTAGATCCATCCTTGATATCAAGCTCACCCCAGTCAATAACATGCGACATGTCATGCACATACCTCCTCAGTTGTGACATGTAGAAGATGTTTTGTATCCATACCAACTGTAGGGGTAGATCCAAGTGGTACACCACCTCACCGAATCTATGTAGTATCTAGAAAGATTTAATGAATATTATCTATAGCTTTCCACCCTGGCCAAATATCCAAAACCCATGTCAAGGTGAGACCCATAGGAACACATGGTCTCCCTCATTTAACTCCAAAGGCCTCCATTATCAGTCAGTATATGACTTCTAATGGACATGTGTAGTCCTCATCCATTCTTGGATGATCTAAAACTTCTCTATCATGGATCTGACCAAATATAGGCCCATAAGTGCTAAATATCCTAGGTTGGTCCACCATAGTGGTGACCTATAGGGTCACCGATATAAGGCCTCAAATAGTGCCATACTGATGGTGTAATGGTATCTGTTGTTGTACAAAAGCTCCACAAATTGAAGGCGATCCTTCCAACTATGGAAAAATTCTAACATGAAATCTGACAACATTTCCTCTAAGACATGAATGTTTCACTTAGTCTAGATATCAGTCTAGCGGTGGAAAGTCATGCTCAATCATAATTGAATCCCAGAGGCTTCCAGCAACCCCTTCTATAATCAAGATATGAAGAGATAATTACAATTAAAAAATATTTTCGAAGGAATACCATGTATCCGAAATGTCTCTTATACATAAAGGCATTCAAAGATCTCTACCAAACTCTTCTATCAGATATCTAGGAAGTGGTCTGACTTGGTAATCCAATTTATGATTTCCCAGATGGAGTTTCATTCTCTAGACATCCATCGTAACACCATAATGAAGTCTATAGATATCCCTTACCACTTTCACTATGGAACCTTAAGGGGTTGAGATAAACCCACTAGGACTTGGTGCTCAGCCTTTAATTACTAACAAGTAAAGCATTGAGAGACAAACTCTACAAATCCTTTCTTTATCCTTAGCCACCAAAATAGACGTCTAATGTCCAAGTACATATTCTCCACACCAGGTTGTACCAATAAATAAGATATATGAAACTCCATCAGAACCTCTTCCTACAAGATCATTGGTAATATTGTGCATCATCTAAAAAGGATGACTTACTCCCCACCTTCATAAAATCCATCAGGAGCATGTCCAATGAATATATGAGTACATAGGGTCTCATAGTTGATATCTCCATACTAATAATCCCTAACTAATTTTAGTAGTGGTGGGGTAATAACCATCAATTAGAGGTAAGATACACTATCTCCATCAACTAATTATAACTTTAAATAGGCCAATTACTCCTAATCCACACTCAATACTTGCGAAAACGATCTCTTACTAAGGGAATCTGCTACCACATCCCCCTTCCCAGGAGAATAGACAATCTCAAAGTCCTAATAAAAGAGTAACTATAGCTATTGAATCTATTTTAAGTTAATATCATTATGAGATGAGATATACTTGAGACTCTTATTGTTAGAATAGACAATAAATTTCTCACCCATAAGGTAGTGTCGATACAACTTTAGTGTGAAGACTACTACTACTATCTTAAGATAAGGGGTCATGTAGTTATCCTCATGTGGTCCCAACTAATGTGAACTATATGCAATCAATTCCTACCACTTCATTAGAACACAACCAAAACTGATCCTCGATGCATCATAGAACACTTTGTACTTGACACCCTCATAAAAAAATCTCTAGATGGGAGTGCTCGTCAATCTTTGCCTCAACTCCTAGAAAGTCTACTAGAATCTCTCTTTCCACACAAAAGGCTACACTTTTTGGGTCAAATATGTAAAGGTAGTTGATATTCTAGATAAATTGGGTATGGATATATGATAGTATCCTATCAATCCAAGGAAGTTAAACACCTTTGTCATTCTCTTGTGTGGATCCCAAGTTAACACTGCCTCAAACTTCAGCATTTCCACTATTACACCTTCTACTGAGATAACATGTCCTAGAAAGTGGACCTCCTAAATATATAACTAGAACTTTGAGAGCTTCCCATAAAGCTGGTGCTCTCAGAGTATGTCTAGGACCATCCTCAAGTGTATCACATGCTCCTCCTTAGATATAGTGTACACTAGGATATCATTAATGAATAATACCACAAATCAGTCTAAGAAATGATAAAATATCTGGTTCATGAGTCTCATGAACACTATTGGGGAATTTATCACACCAAAGGGAATCACTAAGTACTCATCGTGACTATAAAGACATCATAAATCCATATTCGGTATATCCTCATATCATACTCGTAGCTGGTGATATCCTGATCTGAGGTCAATATTTAAAAACCAGTGTGCCCCTACCAACTAATAAAAGAGATCATCAATCCTCATTAGTTGATAATTTTTCTTTACGATCACTTAGTTTAGGCGATGAAAATCCACAAACAACCTCAAGATCCCGTCTGCCTTCTTGGAGAACAATACTGTAGCTACCCAAGGGGAAACATTGGGCTTGAAAAATCCATTCCTCTATAAGTCCTCCAAATACACCCTCTTCTCGTAAAGAATTGTAGGAGATATCCAATATGATGGTGCAGATATTGGGGCCATCCCGAGGTAAAAATCAATTTATAAGTCTATCTCTCAGTGGGGAGGTAATCCTAGGATGTCCTCTAGAAAGATTTCCTTGTACTCCACTATCACTTTTGGAAACTAAAATATCATATAATCCACTGAACTAGGAGTCAATATATCCAAATTGTGTGTCATTGAATTCAACCTCCTATGCATGATCTCATCCTACTATACTTGGGTTTTATTTTCACCCACAAAGGAAAACCTCATCCAATAATTGCTAACACACCCCATCCTATACCTAAAATAGTTTATTTGGGTATGAACTGTAAATAAATAGTCCATACATAAGATTAAATCATAAGGCCTCATCACTTCTAAAAGGAGATCCCAAAAGAAACTCTTTCCTCTAAGAGTCAGGTCACACCGTCAATATAAGTGCGTGATCACTGAGTTGCCTTCAGTAGGAGTCTATAAGCGTAAGGGTCGAGCTAAGGGATCAAATGGAATCTCTAAGTCTCTAACTAGAGTAAAGGAAAGAAAGGAGTGGATCTCACCCATGTCTATGAATACTAAATCTAAAGTAAATAAGACATATATCATACTTCATATCACCCCTAGAGACTCTGGGTCATAATCCTTAACTGCCTACACCTGTCCTCACCCCTGACCACCAGCTCCCCAAGCATAGTGGGGACCACCTGGGGTGGTGGTGGTAACAAGTCAAAACATCTTCCACTAACCAGGTGCTCTCCTAGATCCTCTTCTATACCCACTACCCTACAGACCTTCCTGCTCATGCCGCTTCCTTTGCCTAGGTGTCCAATCTATTTCCACTCGATTAGACGTACATCAGGTCGGGAAATCTTATGAAAGATGTACCCGTCTGTCATAAGAGTAACACCTCCTCTCTCTCAGATGACTAGATCTATCCTATGATCCATGGACCACATAACCTTTATCATAGGATCTCCTACTAAAATGTCTCACATATCTAGGTCTATGCATCTATTATTGGCTACCCATCACCATAGTCTTCACTCCTGTGTTCCCACTATCAGTACTAACTATTTGTGTATGCTCATCCAAAAAAATCTCAGAAACCAAATCATGATCTATCACCCTAACATAGTTAGAAAGGAATATTGTTATCATGATAGCTCATATGTCTTTGTGTATACCTCGCTTGAAATTTTGAGCTCGAAAAAATTGATAACTCACCATATCCATCGAGTACTGAGAGAGGTTGGTGAACCTCAAAGAATACTCAGCCACAATCATACTACCCTAATGAAGCTGTAGAAGCTCTTGGATTCACAAAAACATTGATTTATATGGAGAAAGGTATTCTTTGAAATGGATATTGAACTATGACCATGAAAGAGTCACTTCATCATACGATTGGGTCACTAAGCCCCACCATCATCCCATATATCTATGGAGAAGGCTCACTGCCAAGACCACTATCTAGTTTGTACGTACCTTGATGAGATAAAAGACTCATGTCACTACCTCATGCTAGTACTTAGATACTTGGGGGTCTAGATTATATCGAAATTTGAGGGGTTTCTATCTCTGAAACTCATGAAGTGTTCTCAACCTACATACCACATCTGCTATTACTGTCAGTACCATCTTCTACTTGAGAGGTGGTGGTGAGACTTGTGCACCACCTAGAGGTAACACCTCCTGAACATGACTCTGTATCAAAGCATCATCACTAAGGGGATCATACTTGTGAAATTAATTCTAAATCCTAGTTAGAAAATTTCATGGAGGAATCCTAAAATAAACAGGTTGTACCATGGTCAATGAGTATATCTAGAGAGCTGACTCAAGAAGGACATAAAAACCACATCCAATTACTATATGATTAATGTGCCAAATTTTTCCACCATAACCAGTGCCTACATGTACAGAGTCAACAAGTAGGGAGTCAAAGTCTTAGTGATTGGATAAGTTAGCCGTCACACCAACACTGGAGTCCCTGGTCTCAGATCCGAACTTGAAACACTTAACACCGTTTCCATAAACCCTAAACCAATCTCACTATTAGAAAAAACTCCAAATCTCCAGTACTAAGATGGAATACTCATATGATACAAATTTTTCATGACCCAACCCACTAGGTCTCACCTAATCGGAAATAAGCCAAGTGTGACTACCCCATGCCTACCTCAAATATGCCTAAATCTGGTGACCAACATCAAGTAGGAATATCACTCACATAGGAGACCTTATCCTAAGTCACCTGTAAACACAGAAACATATCTAAGATAATATAATGATGAAATGTAAAACAAAATTGATACCCAATTCATGAACATGTATAAATCCCATAATTAGAGTCTAAAAAAATATAGGGAAGAAAAAAGGGCCAAATACAAGTCCACTAAAAACTATAAATAATTCCAACCTGATAGTAAGAGGGGACTGCAATCAAATGTGTCTCCTGGTATGATCCATGACTTGTCTAGAAAAAATATAAGATCTATCTACTCTTGGTCTAATGAGAACCCTATCGAATGGTTGTTCGTCTACATAAGACATAAAAAACATGGGAAGATCCCATACAAGGGTGAGTATAACAATACCTAGTGGGACACCATGAAATCACTAAGCATAAAGCATCAAGAATGATAGTCAGATCATTATAGAGATGTGTTAATAGAATACATAACAAGAATATCTAGATATACTCATAAAATACACAGAGTCTCAAGGTAAGGTCAAAATCATATTTATGGACTAGGATTGCTGATCAAATGTTCCATATAACTCTTATCCGGGAGAACACACTCCACAAACCAGATAACACTAATTACATCCATTAGAGATGTCATGATTATCGAGTATCTCCATATGAAGTATTCAATGGTATTTTTAAGATATTGATATACATATGGGGATCACACATAGGAACATAGGGTATACCAACAACCCAATCTTGATTAAACTATTAATAAAGGGATTGAAACCCGTGTAGTGTTGGTTACAACGATTCCAAGAACCCCACCTAGCATTGATGATGATAGATGATCTCACTCCAGGATTCATAGAGGGATTACAATAACTCTATTTGAGATTGAAGTTCCTTATTGGGTACCACCATCCTATACATAGGACATGATTCTATACTAAACCCTCAGGGAATGGATGAAGAGAATGCACCCCAACAAATCTTGTCCATGCTGAAGGGAACAAGGGCTCCAAGCTATCTTTGAAGAAGCACACAACATGTACTATAAGTACATAATATGTCTATTCAACATAGATTCTACCCATGTATCATTGCCTCTTCCCAAGTCCGTGTCTGTGTAAACCTGGTAATTCCCATATACTTTCCTTTGTATGAGTACATAGGTCTTCTTGTGTACTCTTGGCCTAGTTGTGTGCCTGGACATGTTCCTGGCCATGTACTCCTAGAGTACATGATGAGTCACTAAGTCGATTCACTTGCCATGTGACATGTTTCACATGCGGTGTGATACTTATCTCATCCATGTAAACCCTAGCATCGTACTAGGGCCCCAAATTGCAAGTATTCTCAGATTATGCATTGTTATATTGGGAATTTCCAGAACCTATAATTCTTCATGAAGTTATCTCCTCCACCATCACGACTCACAATTCCCACTACTAATCTAACTAGAGATCGTGGATCTGAGTGAACATTCCTTGCCACCATTTTCTTATTGGAATCTGGCCATACGAATCTCATGGTAAATCCATCCATCATGTATCATAGTCACTACACATCAAAACCCACATGAAGAACTTTGATCATGACTTGATCCATTGTCATAACTCAATCCCATAGTCAAATTAAACCAAGATCTGTGGTATCAATTCATTTCACCAATAAATGGGTTCACAAAGATATATTATTGGGTATTTGTTGAACCACCAACCAAAGTGAACTACAATGATGAATGAATGAAGAATGGGGGAATAAATTCACAAAAAAACATGAAAAATATATTTTTTTCCAATGTTTTTGTTTTCCTAGATTCATTTCCATTAGAATGATGAATGAAGATATATAAATAATCAAAAATAGAAATCTATAATCTCAAATAATATTTAACTCATACCATCAATATGCTTGATCTATGAATCAATTGGTTAGTTTATTGATTTATGTTCTTCATATAAAAAATAAAATGGGGATAAATCCATATAAAATAAATTTCCTACATCGAGATGGATCGATCACTGAAAAAGAACAAATTTGCATTATAGTTGTTGGAAATATCCTTTATTTATATTAGCACACTGATCGCCAAAGCTTGATCCGTCGATGTTGTTTATCTAAGGATGATCCTCCAACTATCTCTCTCTTTAAAATATCTAAGGTTATATGGATCACCCAAGTATTTTCAATATAATAATATTTACAGACCACATTAGGTCATGGTGAAGAAATAAAATAAAATAAATAAATCAGTTTATTTACTCACTAATCCGCTCATGACTGCGCTCAACCCGAAAGTTTGACATGTTCCAAGGTTATGTCGTTATTAGTGTAAAAACCATGCTTTGAACTAAAAAACGACTTCATATTTTTGATCTAAGTCCCCTTTGGGAGTTATTCCACTTTTTAAAGAAAAACATGTATACATGAAATTAATATAATTAATATATTTCAAACATCAATTCCGGGCTCATCGGGCCTTAAAATCATGCGCCATATTAGTACCTGGTATCAAAAATATTACTAAAAATATTTAAAGACTTTAAATAGAAAAAATAGACATAAAAAATAACTCCAAACATATTTCCATTGATAATAAACCCAATATTTCATTAAAACCATCCTTTTTTTTAATTTAAATACCCAAAATTTCAAATTTCAAATTAAAGATCTCCATGGATTCAAACCATCCTTCATCTCACCTTTAATATCCAATAACGTTTTAGTAAAAATGTCACAAATATTCTTTTCATTATGTATCACATAAATGTAACATTTGATCTCATTATATCTCTAATATGTAATATCAAAAAATATTGATAACTTCTTCCATATATTTCAATCATTACTAACTATTTATGTCTTTCTAACTAAGACATCAATGATTTTTACCCACTGCAAATATTGATCATTTGATAAAGGATTTGAATAAATATTTTTTTTGTAAGCTATTAAATACCATTTTTAGTTATTTATAAGAGTGATCCATAGAATTTTTTTTTCAATTAACCATGTACATTGTTTTCCTCTCATGTTGTAGTTTAAAAAATCAAGTCCCTTCTTTAGAAATTGAACATGATTTATTCCCTTAAACACTATATCCAAAAAAAATTCATATATTGGGAAGTAATTTATAGTGAACATAAATATTTCATGCATTTGAAAATATTCCTTTTTATAGGAATAATAAACTTTGATACCTTACTCTCATAAGTGTTTCAAATCATAAATTAATGGTTCCAAGTAAACAATAATATTTTTTCTAGGCTATTTTGGTCCAAAAATCATTAAAATTGACATGATATATTTTCAATTCATACAAAATTGAGGACATAAATTATAAATTACCATTAAAACTGGACATGAACTATGTTTTCTACTAAGTCTAAAATATTAATTCATTATATCTATGCACAACCTGAGTCTCATATTTCTAACTTTATTTCTATATTTAGGAAATTATTGATAAATTTTCTTCAATTTTAGATAATTATTTGGATGAAGTAATTTTACATCAGATATTATTTCATATACATGAAATTTTAACCTTTTTGCATCATTTAAATTTACAAATAAATGTTTCAAATAATTCATTATAGGAAGATACCAAATTTCCTTAGCAGGGTTCATGGTACTTGGAATAATAGATCAATCAACTTCTAATTTTTCTCTAAAATTATATTATAAAGACCCACATTTAGGATACTATGAAATAAATTTTTATTCCATCCAATATAACACACATTCATTAGGAAATCATTTATCTTCTTATACCCTAATCCCATTGGGCATAATATATTTTCTCATTATAGTTTGAATTTAGAAGATCATTATCTTTAGGAATCATGTCTTTAAAAAACTATAAAAATTCTATAAAAATATTTTCACTCCATATATTAATACATTTTAATTTCACCAATGAAACACTCTGAGTTCTTAAAATAATACTATTCTTGATATATTTCTTAACATGAAACATTGAGCTCTAAGTGAATTGGGATATAGTATAAAATATTATTCTTTAAATATGGCCATTATAACCCAGTCATTGAATTAAAGAGTATGAATATGATTAAATTAATTTTGATATATATAAAGGTAATACTCAATAGAAATTTATTAATTTATTCTTAGATAATAAGTGCTTAATTTTTAGTAAAGTTATTTTATTCTTCAAAAATACCTTTTCTTCAAAAATTATTTTTTATTGATTTTTCATAATCAAATATTATATTTAATTTATGGAAATTTTGAAAAATTTATTCAATAAAATTAAATTCATTTTTCAAATCATCATATGAAAATCAACCTAGGTTGAATTTTTGGTATTTTTTTTGAAAATATCAACTTTTCAGTGAATAGTGAAAATACCGTTTTTTACGATTTTTATAAAACTATTATTTATTTTCATTTAAAAGTACCATTATGATTTTAAATTGATATTAAATTAATATAATTATGAATTAATTATAAATAATCTAGTTAATTACATAGTAATAATCATCATGCCTGATTTTGGTATAAGTTCATTTTTGGGCTTAAAACACAATTTTTTTTTCTACAAAATGTTTCTCATTGCATTTTGAATTTCAATATTAAAATAATTCCTAAATCTTATTGAAATTTAATATTTAAAAATTTAATCTATATTTATAATTAGGAGGTCCCAATTCGGTGAATATGTTCATTTTATTTTTTTATTATGAATATTAACCATAATAAATATTTTCCTCTCCAGTAAGGGTAAATCAGATAATTAAGGTTAAAAATAATATGATAACATAACCCTAAAAATTATCTTTAATATATTGGATGAGTGGGTTTATACCATAACCATTCAAGTTTCAACTTTGTGGTAATTTTGTTTCATTTTTCTTTTAAAATGCCTTGTATATTATTTTAAGTAAATAAAAAATAAAAAATTCCACCCTCTTGCTTTTAATATCTATAACTTTTTTGATAGGGATAAAAAAAAATTAAGTTTGATCATAAAATGTTATTTAAAATATAAATAGTCTTTTAGAATTTTATTTTATTTTTAATTTTTAGTGATGAAATAATTACCTTAAATGCTTAAGCAGCACCAACACAACGTTTGTGCAAGCAGTAAGAAAATCCATTAAATAATTTTAAAAACTCAAAAAGTAATATTTTTTGGGTGAGTTAAAGTGTCTCAAAAAATTTTAATATAAATATAACATATTATATATGTTTTAATGGTTTATATTCTAATTCAATTACTTTCATGTCATTTTCAAAGTCAAATTATGTGAATAGTTATTAAAATGGAATTAATAGTATTTTATATTAAATATATTTTATTAACTTATTAACAAATCATAAAAATTTAAAATAAGAAAATTAAGATTATAATTTGTCTAAAATTTCATAAATTTTCCATTTATAATCCAATTTTCACTTTATAAGTAAGGTAAAAAACCTTCAATATTGAAAAAGTAACTACCACGACTATGGTTAAAATGTGTTAACTGAGGGGTTAAACAAAAAGATAAGGTTTAAAGTGATATAAAAAACTATAAAAAAATTATTTTATGACTATATTATAACCATATATTCCATATATTTTAATAAATTTAATTTTGGTACCATTTTTTATGAGTTATACACATATTATATTATATTATTTCATGTATTTAGAAAAATGACAATAATTATATTTTATAGTAAATAATATTTTATTAAATGATTAAAAATTACTAAATATACTATATTCAGAAAATTTAATGGGATATGATTTAAAATATCAACCATGTTACAATTTTGTGTCTCTTTTTCTTTTATAGTAACATTAATGACACCTAATGAGTAATTAATATCGATTTCACGATAATTGTTAAAGGGGTCAATGAGGGTTTAAAAATAATAGATAAGGGTAAAAAATAACCAAAACATGTAAATATTTTATTTTATGAGAGTTTTTAAAATAATACTAATATTAATTTAAAATTATATCAATTTGGATCCATTTTTTCTTGAAAATTAGTTTATATTAATTTAATACTTTAAGAAATTCTAGGAGTGCCCCTTCCCTCACTTATAAAAGGGCGCCTCCTCTCATATTTCTTTATCACTTAAAGAAAAATTTGGTTCATATAATACATGAAAAAATACCTTTATAATATCCATAAACACATTATATAGTTCATATTTCAGACAAAATTCAAACCTTATAGGGCTTAAGGTGTAAAACAAAGGAGGTTGTCTGAAGAAGAGGTATAAATTTTAATTGAACATTTTAGTTTTATTTATTATTTTACCTCCTTAAAATATTATTAAAAAATTATTAAATAATAAAAAAGTATATTAATTATAATGATATGTTTTATGCTAATTTCATAACCTATATACATCTCCTTATTCAATCAAATGTGAATTGAATCCATCATTCATGTATACGGTGGACTACCGCTTTGTGAACCAATGTTTGTTTTGGACCATTGATTCTCATGAATTATTATAATGATATATTTAATATATATATATATATATATAATATTCATGAAATAATTATAATTATTTAAATATAATATATTATTTATTTTCTGACCTTTCCATCCATTGAAAAATTATAACGTCATTCATGCGTATGTGTGTATTACCATCTCCACGAAGTGATGCGATTATTTTTTCATAACCACATAAAATTCATGATATAAATAATCATATTTAAAGAGTTAATATTATATTTATGAAATAATAATCATTATTTAAACATAAAATTATACTTACCTCATTTCTCTCATGTTCGTTGAAAAATGGAAATGTTACTCATGCGTATGTATGATATACCGTCTCCATGATTGTAACACAATTAATTTTTCATAACCATATTTAATGGATAGTTTTAAAAATATAATTGATGTATAAAAATTATAATTATTTACTGATTATTATTTTGGATATGATCTACTAATTACCACTTTGACCATGTTCATCCTAACAAAGCTGTTTTGGGATTATGAACCGAACATCCTCAAAACACCTGATATGGACTTAACTAATTATATGATTAAATATGTCATTAAAATAAATTAAATAAATGGTTGAAGTATAAGTTATTAAACATTTAAAATTTTGTTAAGAAATTAAATAATTGATATAAGTTTATTATACAAGAGTTAAAAGATATACATGGAATGTCTGGACTCGAGGAACGAGATTTTGTCTCAATTTTATTTCATTGAGGCATATTTTAAAGTTATGCATAGAAATTATTTTATATGTTGAATATAATTCCATTTTATATATTATATTATGAATACTTAATACTTAATAGTATTTTAAGTTTCAATTCAAATTATTTCAACCAAGAGGATTTGACTTGAATGTTACCAAGTGGTAAGGGGTTTCTTAACTCAATTTCCATTCATTGGGTTATACTTCTACTTATTTGACTACAAAGGACATGATTATGTGTAAAATGAAATATTATTTTATTATGATTTTCCACTTGTTTTTTTGGATTTATACTTTTTACACATAATCACTTCATTGATTAATTCTCACCTCAATCATACGATCTTTGTAAGGGTTCTTCATCTCAAATTGTCTATATGTTTTGTTATAAACCTATATGATTTTATGAGGTTTATCTACAATCCATTTGATATGTTATACCATTAATCTCTTTATATTCATGGGTTTAAATGTTTAATTTTAAGTTATTTATTTCATGGATGTTATGTTTCGAAATTTACCATAGTGGTAAGGTTTTATTTCACAATCTCATCATTATTCCGGATTGTTTATGTCCAAGTCTCTGCTAGGATAATTATTTGATCTTTCTATATTAAATACAATATATTTTCTTATCCTCTATTTATTTATGAAAATTAAAATTTTCCTTTCTTTTTTATATTTTTGAGTACTCAATATACTAAAAGAATATTTTTAAAGAAAACTAACTTTATTTTCTATTCAGTTGGGAATATTTTTCTTCCATGTCCATGTTTTCATTAATTTTTTTTCAATAATGTTTTTAATATTATACAATTATTTTAAGGTAATTTTTACCCATTTTTGAATTTATATAAAAGTTATTTAAATTAATATAATTTTTGTTTTCCAAATGAGGTACTTTTTAACTTTTTACTAAAAATGTGAAAGGAATATTTTTTAACATACCCAACATGAAGAGAATTTACAAAAATCATGAGAAATAAATGATTTGAATATTACTTTAATAGTTTTGATGGTTATTTTTAAGGAAAATATTTTTCTTTAAATTTGGGAATTTTTTAGTTTTTAAAAGTGATTTTCAAATTAAAAGGGTATTTTCTTCAAGAATATTTTAAGTGACCTTTTTATTGTATTTATATTCATCAATGACAACAAAAATTTATTTTACTTATACTCCACTAGGGATATGCTGTAATGATACCACCCTTATTCTTTCTCTGCATGGTTTATGATCAATTTTACTGGGGAAATTATTGAAATTATGTATGATAGTTCTTCCTATGGAGACAATTTTTGATTATTAAGGAATATTAATTAAGTTGAATTATTTATTCATATAATGAATGAACTAAACTAATTAAGTGATGGGTGATGTCCAAAATTATATATACCCTTGATTTATCCATAGGTCTCATGATAAATACTTGTTTAAGTATTCTTCACATGCCTTACTTGTTTACATATACTGTTTTGGAATAAGGCCTTGATGGTAATATTATGATATTTGACATTATGCATTCTATCATTATGAAATTAGTTATTATTATCCATGTGATTATTTATGTTGTTATGTTATACATGGATTTAGTACCCTTTTTATACTATTAATTATATGGGATATTTAATTATTTTTTATCTCATCCATATTATTCGTGCCTTATTTATTTTATGATAGCTTCCATTGTATTTATTCCCTTACTGAGCATTTTAGCTCACCCTTATTCTGTTTCCTTTCCCCAGGATTCCAAGAAGTGTACTATAATTGGTATAAAATTATATAATTGAGATAATAATGATGCTATAAAATAAAATATTATGTTTTATTTTATGTTTTAAAATATAATGTTAGAATCAAGTATGTATCTAGTTTTCCAAGACTAATAAACTATCCAGTCCTTTGGGATGTTGTAATGACCCGAATTTTGAATAAATCTTGTTTCATAATTTTGTGTGTTATTATATTTTATACTCAAAAAAACTATTTCATTTGATAACATGAGTAAAATTAAAATGAGACCGTTGGGCTTCTACTGTTATATGACCGTTGGTCAACATGAACGCTGGATACTAAACGTTTCGATTATTGTCTCTAAATACAAGTGATCTTGGTTAATTAATATAAAAAGAAGATTCTATGGCCTAATCCAGTAGTCTCGGGCCAATCTAAGCCCATCTAACGGAACTTGGGAAGGAGGTAGCACCACGGGGCTTTGCTCTGGACCAAACCCAAGCCGAAATTCATCATGTGAAGCTAGAACGGAATCATCTACTCGAGAAGTCCAAACTGATAGAAATTAATCCTCGTGCAATGTTGGCCAAACCGCCCTCAGATTCTCTCACCTTTTCACACCTTACACTTAGGTCATATGATGGGGTTATAAGGGGATATGTAAGGAGACCATAACTACTTTGTGTAATCCTTTAAGATAAATAAAATTGTGTTTTCTTCTTATGGTGAATTTTGTAAATTTTCAATTGTTTGGATAAATGTAGGATGTATATTATTAATGAATTTTAGAAAAATGATATTTTAAAAATGTTTATGTAAACCTTAAATAATTAAAAATGTTTAAATATTTTCAAAAAATGGTCTTCTACAATTATGTTCAGTACAAAATTTAGAGTCTAATTAGATCAACTTAATTTTTGTTGAATAGTAAATTATGAATAGTAATTTTATGCTTAGGATTAGTAATGTGACCACATGGATTAGTAATCTCACTAAAAGAAAGTATTAATATAATTTAGGCACCTTGATTAAGTAACGTGATTCAATAAAACAGGTAAATAACGGTTTCATAAATTATTAGTCAAGTATTAGTTTTTTCGACTGAATAGTGTTTTTTAATTAAAAATTAAATTAAAAATACTTAGAAAATTATTTTTATAAAATGGACTTTATTTTTGAACTCAGAGCATCGATATTATGTTAAGGTAATTTTTGGGGATTTTTCTGAAAAAAACGAATTTTCAGTGAATAGTATTTTTTATTTAAAAAATAAATTAAAAATATTTAGAAATTTATTTTTATAAAATGGAGTTTATTTTTGAATTCAGAGCATTGATATTATGTTAAGATAAATTTTTGGGAGTCTTCTGAAAAAGTTGAATTTTCAGTGAATAGTAAACATACAGTTTTAGGGTTTCGGTATGTTTAATGACATCATGACTGCATCATGATGATGTCATGAGATATTTTAAGGGATGAACGACTAAAGGGGATTAATTATTGTATGAGGTGTCCCAAGTGGGCAATACCATGGGAAAATACCATGGGCAAGCCAATGGTTTTGCCAATACCACCAATGAGGTGTCCCTTGGCCATTAATGCCTTGTCCCCTCACTTTCCCTATAAATACCCACCCTTTCCTCCTTTAGTTTTCACTCCCAACTATCCCACAAGAAATCTATGGTCTCATTACCTCCCAAGAATTCCTCCCAAGGTGCCCCCAAGTCCTCAAGGTCCCAACCTTTGAGTTTTAAGAGTTACGTTTTAAGGTAAGGGATCCCACCTCTCTCTTTCTTTCCTAGTACTCTCTTTAATGTCATTTCTTTTATACTCCATGTTATTATGTTGGGGATGTTCTTTTATATTCATCCTACTTTTCTTTTAATTTTCATATGATGAGAGAACCCCTCTTTCTCTCATCATTTCATTTTATGAATGTTTAAGTGGCGTCGTTAGGCTGCCGAATTTTTAAGGGATTCTTTCACCTTTCTCATTTTCAAGATCTATTTTCATATCAAGTCTTTCAAGTTCTTATTTATTTTTTTGGGGTATGATCTATATATCTATCATACAGATATTTTATGTTCATATGATGAGAGACCCTATTTTATCTCATCAATTCATTTTTTTGAAGTTTTAAGTGACGCCGTTAGGCTGCTGAATTTTCATAAGAGAAATCTTATCTTTGTCTTCCTTCAATGTTTTTCATTTCATATGGTATGTATTTAAAATTTAATTAACATATTCTTATATCCATTATATTCTGCCCCTATATTGTTTTATGGATCATTTATGAGTGGGTGACCTATGTCCCCTCTATTTTCAGTATTTTCTAAAACCCTATAACATAGCCGTTATGCTGTAGAATTTTCGTCTCAAAATGAATCTCTCTTTATCTCAAATTATTTTATTTTATTAAGTGAATACTCAAATCTCTTTATTCTATATGGGTATTCACATATATATCAAAATGTTCTATTTTTAATTCTGGGACTTATATACATGAAACCCGCTTTCCTTTTTCTGTGGGTTTAAAGTGACATAAAGATCACGTCTTTAAAGCAATTTTTAAAATGTGATGACTATGAAATGAAACCCATTTCTTTTATTATATACGGGTTGTTTATAAAATTATTGATGATGATATATTTGGATCACATGATAATAAAGACAAATTTAAGGGTGCGCCCTGATAGCGCTCCAATGCATTGGGTAATGATGTAACCACTAGAGATTACAATTTTAACGATACCTTGGGCTTTACCTTGGTAATTTTTAACGATACCTTGGGGTTTACCTTGGTAATTTTTAACGATACCTTGGGGTTTACCTTGGTAATTTTTAACGATACGTTGGGGTTTAACTTGGTAATTTTTAACGATACCTTGAGGTTTACCTTGGTAATTTTTAACGATACCTTGGGGTTTACCTTGGTAATTTTTTAATGACACATTGGGGTTTACCATGGTGATATGTTCATGGTTGTCTAAGTTAAATGTTGTAGCCACATATTAAAGTTATGAAACACGTTATTTTTATTATGATATGCCTCATGATCTCTTTATCATGTCTTAAAGTTATTTTTCATGACTTTTTGATGTATCACAAGTTCACATGTAAAATGTTTCCATTGTTTCCCTTACTGGGCCTTCTGCTTACCCTTTCCTTTTATTTATTCTCCCAGGTTATGAGATACTGTAATGAACTTAGGATGAACAATGAAGAAGCCTTTAAAGTGTTTAAGAAGAATGTTTTATGTTGTCATGTATTAAGTTCCTGGTTTCCAAGATACTTAACCTTAAAGATCCTCAGTTTTGTATAATGTAATGAAAGTTTATGTGATAAAAGGCGGGATGTTATTGTTGGTATCAAAGGATGGTTTAGTTATTTGTGGAAATTAAGATATGAAAACTTTTAGAAGAACCCTATATAATTGTTTAAATATAGGAAATATTCCTGGTATTTTGGTGAGTATTGAGTAAGGGGTTTCCAAGAAAATACATCCCTGTATGGATACGAGCAGGTAGAGGTGGCTCTGGCATAGATGTACATAGGAGTAAAACCCGAAAACACTGCTTTGAGATAGACTCGAATGGGAACTGGTACACGACAACAGGCCTTGCTATGCTCTTGGTTATGACACTCTTGGGGGATATGCTTTAGTAAATTCATAATCTTAGTATGAATCATTATTAAAGGAACTAAGATAAAATAAAATAAAGATTCACATAAGAATATATGATCATGGATAACCTAGATTGGAACCTAGGGGATCACGAGTTAGGGTATAATTTCCTTCTACAAGTTTATCATTTTATGCTTAATGTTTCCTTTTAATGATTATTGGATAAGTATTTAAGCCCCTAATTATACTTTCTTGTCTTAGTTAATGGCGGGAAATGGAAGAAAATGTCCCAAAAACCAATAGTAAATGTGACGATTGCCCTATTAATGTGACAGAGATGATGATAGATCAAGTTGAAAATATTGTGATTATGCCAAACCAGCTATAAAAATCACAATTAATAATTGGTACATAGTTGAATTCCCAAATTCATCAAGGAATAAGAAGAAAAAGTCTCAAGGATGTTTATCTGATAAAGTTGATAAGGGAAAGAAGACCCAATTTCCTTTTTGCAAAAATTGTGGGAAGAGGCACTAAGGAGAATGTCACAAAGGAACCGGGAGATGTTTTAAGTGTGGGAAGATAGGGAATAAAGTAGCCAATTTCTTTAAAAAAATGGATAATGTGACGAATAGAGATAAGGTTCGATCTAATGTACCTTATACTTTTCAATATCATAAATGTGGAGAAGTTAGAAATTATCCAAGGAAATGCTCTCTTGGAAGGGATGAAAAGCATGATGAGCATCACCAATCTTCAAGGACAAGGGAACAATGCAAGTCCTATGCTGAGATGGATCATGATGATTGAAGTGCATGTAACTTCTTCGCAATAATTGTCTATTTCATGTTGTATTTTAGTTCGTGCTCTATGAGCATATCTTTTATGTTTTCTAAGATCATCGAGTCACTACCTAAGACGATTTTATATCATTAAGGAAAACATCTATTGTTATGTACCACATGTTGATTTAGTGAAGATTTTCTTCTTAAAAAATGTGATTAGGGGATTAAAAGATGATTATTATTTTGGAAGACGTTCACTATTTTGGGAACCCTATATGATCGAGGTAAATAGATTACTACAGTATTTTCTTTGAGGAGTAAAGGTTGACTTATATTTTGAAGAATAGATGAATTTAAGGTGAACTTATAGTAATTTAGGTTACTTATGGAAATGATTAACCTATCTTGGAAAAAATGTGATTAGGTTAGTTACTTTTATTATAAGATGATAAGAGTGGTTGATGTTGTTTGGAGATGAACGTTAAAGTATATATTGGAAGAATATTTTATGAGATCATTTTTATAATTGGGTTTCAATCTTAGTTTGGTTTATTTTGAGGAATTTTAAGGACAGTTATTTATGGAATGGTCTATGATGAACTTTGGGTAGTACCGTAGAATTTTGAATATTTAAAGAAGTTTCCCTTCCTATGGGATTATTTCTTTTTGAAGAGTTGTTTTTATCTTACCCCTTCTGTTTTTGGGATAATTTTTAAAGATAGAAGAAATATATAGTTAATCTTTTTTGGATTATGTGATTCTCTAGAAGATTATTCTTGTGCTTTGATGAGACCAAGTAGTTTTGAATACTCATCATTTGGAGAAAATATTAGTTTTGGTAGAAACTTATTATAGGATGAAACACTACTTTAAGGTAGGTATATTTCCTTATGTTTTTATTCTATGTAGTAAATGAATTCCTCAAAATTATGAAAAGTAATTTAAAAAAAAGCATTGTTGGTTTACGTTTCCTACTAGGTAATCAAAGACCGTTTACACATCATAAGTTTGTGATTTTCTAGTGGTTAACTTTCTCCTAATAATGTTTTCTATCACTCTCCCTCAGAACTTGACCCTTTGTCTTATCTTCCATGTTTATGTTTTCCTACATGGAATCCTAGTGTGGGTTAACTCGGGTGACCTTTGTACTTCCCTTTCTTTCTTTTAACGTATTTTACTGACTCCTTTTCCGATGTGGGACTTTCAATGAAATTTCCAAACCCAATTTTTTTTTAAATTGCGAGGACGCAATTTCTTAAGGGGGGAAGATTGTAATGGCCCAAAATTTTGAATAAATCTTATTTTCTAATTTTGTGTGTTATTTTATTTTATACTCAACAAAACTGTTTCATTTGATAAAATGAGTAGTTTCCTAATTTTGTGTGTTATTTTATTTTATACTCAACAAAACTGTTTCATTTGATAACATGAGTATAATTAAAATGAGACCATTGGGTTTCGACTGTTATATGACCGTTGGTCAATATGACTGCTGGAAACTAAACGTTTCGATTATTGTCTCTAAATACAAGTGATCTTGGTTAATTAATATAGAAATAAGATTTGATGGCCTCATCCAGTAGTCTCAGGCCAATCGAAACCCATCTAACGGAATTTGGGAAGGAGGTAACACCACTGGGCTTTGCTCTGGACCAAACCCAAGCCGAACTTCATCATGTGATGTTAGAACGGAATCGCCTTCGTGAGAAGTTCAAATTGATATAAATTACTATTCGTGCAATGTTGGCCGAGCCGCCCTCAGATTCTCTCACCTTTTCACACCTTACACTTAGGGCATATGCTGGGGTTATAAGGGGCTATGTAAGGAGACCGCAACTGCTTTGTGTAATCCTTTGAGATAAATAAAATTGTGTTTTCATCTTATGGTGAATTTTGTAAATTTTCAAATGTTCGGATAAATGTAGGATGTATATTTTTGATGAATTTTAGAAAAAATAAATTTTAAAAATGTTTATGTAAACCTTAAATAATTAAAATATGTAATTATTTTCAAAAAATGGTCTTCTACAATTATGTTCATTACGAAATTTAGAGTCTAATAAGATCAACTTAATTTTTGATGAATAGTAAATAATGAATAGTGATTTTATGATTAGGATTAGTAATGTGACCAAATGGATTAGTAATCTAACTAAAAGAAAGTATTAATATAATTTAGGCACCTTGATTAAGTAATTTGATTCAATAAAATGGGTAAATAACGGTTTCATAAATTATTAGTCAAGTATTAGTTTTTTCACGTGAATAGTGTTTTTTAATTAAAAATTAAATTAAAAATATTTAGAAAAATATTTTTATAAAATGGAATTTATTTTTGAACTCAGAGCATTGATATTATGTTAAGGTAATTTTTGGGGATTTTTCAGAAAAAAATGAATTTTTGGTGAATTGTGTTTTTATTTAAAAATTAAATTAAAAATATTTACAAATTTATTTTTATAAAATGGATTTAATTTTTGAATTCAGAGAATTGATATTATGTTAATATAAATTTTTGGGAGTCTTCTGAAAAAGTTGAATTTTCAGTGAATAGTAAAAATATAGTTTTAGGGTTTCGGTATGTTTAATGACATCATGACTGAATCATGATGATGTCATGATATATTTTAAGGGATGGCTGACTAAAGGGGATGAATTATTGTATGAGGTGTCCCAAGTGGGAAATACCATGGGAAAATACCATGGGCATGCCCATGGTTTTTCCAATACCACCAATGAGGTGTTCCTTGGCCATTAATGTCTTGTCCCCTCACTTTCCCTATAAATACCCACCCTTTCCTCCTTTAGTTTTCACTCCCAACTCTCCCCCAAAAAAGATATGGTCTCATTACATCCCAATAAGTCCTCCCAAGGTTCCCCCAAGCCCTCAAGGTCCCAACCTTTGAGTTTTAAGAGTTACGTTTTAAGGTAAGGGATCCCACCTCTCTCTTTCTTTCCTAGTACTCTCTTTAATGTAATTTATTTTATGCTCCATGTTCTTATGTTGGGGATGTTATTTTATATTAATACTACTTTCAATTTCATGTTCATATGATGAGAGACCCCCTCTTTCTCTCATCATTTCATTTTATGAATATTTAAGTGGCGCCGTTAGGCTACCGAATTTTTAAGGGATTCTTTCACCCTTCTCGTTTTCAAGATCTATTTTCATGTCAAGTCTTTTAAGTTCCTTTTTATTTTTTTGGGGTATGATATCTATATCTATCATACTTATATTTTATTTTGAAATGATTATAGACCATATTTGATCTCGTCAATTCATTTTTTTGAAGTTTTAAGTGATGCCGTTAGGCTGCCGAATTTTCATAAGAGAAATCTTATCTTTGTCTTCCTTCAATGTTTTTAATTTCATATGGTATGTCTTTAAAATTTCATTACCATGTTATTATATCCATTATATTCTATCCCTATATTTTTTATGGATCATTTATGAGTGGGTTACCCATGTACCCTCTATTTTCAGTATTTTCTAAAACCCTATAACATAGCCGTTATGCTGCGGAATTTTCGTCTTAAAATGTCTCTCTCTTTATCTCAAATTATTTTATTTTATTAAGTGAATAATCAAATATCTTTCTTATATATGGGTATTCAAATATATATCAAAATGTTCTATTTTAATTCTGGGACTTATATACATGAAACCCACTTTCCTTTTTCGTGGGTTTAAAGTGACATAAAGATCACGTCTTTAAAGCAGTTTTTAAAATGTGACGACTATGAAATGAAACCCATTTATTCTATGCTATATCAGTTGTTTATGAAATTATTGATGATGATATATGTGTCTCACATGATAATAAAGACAAATTTAAGGGTACACCCTGATAGCGCTCCAATGCATTGGGTAATGATGTAACCACTAGAGATTACAATTTTAACGATACCTTGGGGTTTACCTTGGTAATTTTTAACGATACCTTGGGTTTTAACTTGGTAATTTTTAACGATACCTTGGGGTTTACCTTGGTAATTTTTAACGATACCTTGGGGTTTATCTTGGTAAATTTTAACGATACCTTGGGCTTTACCTTGGTAATTTTTAACGATACCTTGGGGTTTACCTTAGTAATTTTTTAATGACACCTTGGGGTTTACCTTGGTGATATGTTCATGATTGTCTAAGTTAAATGTTGTAGCCACATATTCAAGTTATGAAACACGTTATTTTTATTATGATATGCCTCATGATCTCTTTCTCATGCCTTAAAGTTATTTTTCATGACTTTTTGATGTATCTCAAGTTCACATGTAAAATGTTTCCCTTGTTTCCCTTACTAGGCCTTCTGCTCACCCTTTCCTTTTATTTATGCTCCTAGGTTATGAGATGCTATGATGAACTTAGGATGAACAATGAAAAGCCTTTCAAGTGTTTAAGAATAATTTTTTATGTTTTCATGTATTAAGTTCCTGGTTTCCAAGACACTAAACCTTAAAGTTCCTCAGTTTTGTATAATGTAATGAAAGTTTATGTGATAAAAAGGTGGGATGTTATAGATGTCAACATTTGTATCTAGTACCATTGTAATAAATTAACCACCAGATCTAGGATTATAGGGTCAATGTATTTACAATTGGTATCTAATAATTTTATTAGAAACTTTAGGAACTAGATTTAGTAAAACATAGATTATGGGACATAACCCAATGATGTCACTTGAGGATATGACTAACTATAGGATAATATCATAAAGTCTTTAGTAAGGTAAATATTATGTGGTTTTCTTAAAAACACATATCTATCTAGATACTAAAAGTATAATTAGTTTTAGAATATATTATTATATGGGTAATAACCCTAAATAAAGTTACATTTTTCCATAATTATGGTGCATGGTGTGTACCACCCAGAGTTTTTAAAAAGGAAAACTATTCTTGATAGCATATGTGACACACAACGTCGATCTTAAACAAACCGCGATTATTTGAATATGATTTTTATAACATAGCTGTTAAATTGGAGTGTTTGAATAAGATTAACTAATTTATGAAATATATATAAGGATCCTACTTAATATAAATGTATTGAATGAATGATCAAGAAATAATCACTCAATTTTAAATAAAGAAATTTTATTCTTTAAAAATATGTTTCCTTCAAAAATGTTTTTATTGTTTTTTTGTGAGGAAATATTATAATTAATCCATAGAAATTTTATAAATTTTATTGTATAAAATGAAAATCACTTTTGAAACCAGCATATCAAAATTAACATAGGGTGAAATTTTGGGATTTTTTTGAAATGTTAGATTTGTCAGTGAATAGTTTCGATTTTTCAAATACTGTCATTTTTTTTCATTAAATAAATTAATTTAAAAGATAAATTATAATTTGTATTTGGTATTAAATTTAAATATTAAGAACTTTATTTTTAATAATATAACTAATTTAATTTGAATCATAAATTTTCATGATTTTTGTATAAGTTTATTTTTATGCTTAAAAATGCAATTGTATGCAAACTATTTTGAAGTGAATGAAATTTATGCATTTTAATTAATTTAAATAAAAACTTGTAAGTAAATATTTAAATTAAATTTATATATTATAAATCTGTTTTTATGATTTTATATTCACATAATTATGATCGTTATTTATAGAGTTAATATAAGATCTTGTATTTCTTGAAAATTTTATTTCTGGGAAAACTGTTTTTTGACATGTTTTGTAGGTTTAATTTTAATTTGAGTTTTTAAACATCAATGATTTGAATTTGATAAAATGGATTAAATATTTTTAATTATAATAATTTATATTAGTTAATAATATCAACTTAATTTGTTCATAATGAATAGTAAAAATAGTAAAAAAAACTAGTTACCGTGGTGAAAAACTAAAATGGTAAAAGCGAGTAACCTTAGAGGTAAATGGAATAAAATGTTTAAAAAATGTTTATTTTTGAATTTTTGAGGTATTTATTTAACATATATCACATAAAATGTATTATTTATTAATTTTTTAGGCACTTTCCTTGAGAGTGACTTCGTATTATTGAATCGTTTTGAGTATTTACAAAAATGCTAGTCCTCCTCACTTATAAAAGGGAATATCTTATACTATCATTTACACAATTAAAAATAATTTTGTTAATAAAATACCTAAAAAAATACCTTCATAAATTCCCTCCACATTTCTTAGAATCCATTTTTGATCATAAATTCATTCTATGAAGGATTTAGGTATAATTCTTAAGAGTTGGTCGAAAGAAGAGGTATCGTTCTTAACTGAGAATATTTATTTTATTTATTCTTAAAACTCTTAAAAATATTATTAAACCATGATGATATAATAAAAACATTATATTAAAAATACTATAATGTTATTATGTTAATTTAATAACTTAATTCCTTCTCCTCTACAATCAAATGGGAAATGAAACCATCATTCGTGTGTATAGCGAACTACAGCCTCATGAACCGATGTAATATGTTTTCCATCATCACATCTCAAAAATGTTAATTATTATAGATTTAATTTTTATATATGATATTAATGAAATATTAATAATTATTAAAAATTAATATATCATATACATTCTTACCTTACCATCCATTGAAAAATGATAATGTCGTTCGTGTGTAAGGGGGATTATCGCCTCGCTAAGTAATGGAATTTGTTTTTTATTATCATGTCACATGAATGATATATGTAAGTGAATTTAAATAAGTAATATTATATTTGTGATATAATTATAATTATATAAATATGTAATGATACTTACCTTATTTCTATCATGATCATTGAAAAATAGAAATGTTACTCATGTGTAAGTACAACTTACCGTCTCTATGATTGTAACACAGTTCATTTTTCATAACCATACATAATGATTGGTTTTAAAAGTATAATTTATCTATAAATATTATAATTATTCCATTATTATTACTATATATATTATTAATTAATAATATCTTTGACCTTCATCAACTCACCAAAGTGATTTTGGACTTATGAGATGAACATCATCAAAACATCTGAATTGAACCTAAATGATTAAGTAATTGAATATAACATAATAATAAATAAAATAAAAGGAATAACAAACTTGAAAAATTTAATTAAGTAAGTAAATAATTAATGTAATTTTATTATTCAGGAAGATAAATAATGCATGTGACAAATCAAGCTTGAGGTAAGGGATCTCTTTAAACCACCCTTTCCTTTGGGTTGTGGCCATTATCTCTCTAACTCACTTTATACATGTATTTAAAGTTATATAATTATTCTAAATTTTGTATATATGTCTCAAAAATATATAACTAGCTTATTCACCCTTAATTTTATGGGGTAATACATTCCTTATGTTCATTTCTCAAATTCCTTCCTTATGAAACTTCCTTAGATTATGATATGAGGCAAAATTATGTAAACCATTTTATTTCCATGGATAATTATTATGTTTATACCATATTTTTGATTTATTTTTTGTGGAACACATAAATCATGAACATTTTATGATGGGTGCACCCATATAACACCCCAATGAATTGGGTAAAGCTTTAGTCTCATGATACATCATGTATGGGATTAGGGAGCAAGCCTAATCCATCATGAGAATTTATTGACCATTTGATATTTTCCAAGAATTTAGCCTTGAATCATATTTCTTTCATGTTTTGTGTTTATTATACATTTCCTATGTTACCATGAACTTATTATACCATTCTATTTATGATATTATTATATGTTATTACTCATGATCCTTCTCTATTGTGATATCATGTTATACATTTGACTAATATGTTATGTTTCCTTATCATGTTTATTCCATTATATGGATTTTTATCACGCCCCTTTCTTTTATGCATGAACCAGGTTATCTTATGAAATTTTTGGAGATCAAATGGATTTATTAGCTCATTATGAACAATAAAATAAGGATTTCAAGTTTTAAGTTTATTTTTTATATATTATGAACCTAGACTTCAAAAGGCACTAGGCCTCACAATCTTTGGGGTTGTACTTATTCGATATTTATCTCTAAAAATCATGTAATAATATCTTTAAAAGGAATGTGTCACTATATTTGGTATCATAGAAAGGTATACTTATTTTTTGGGATTATTATTACAAAAATACAATGAAAGCATTAGGTATAAGACTAAACATAATAAAACATCCCTAAATTTCGGAAAAGTATAGAGTAAGTAGTTTCCAAGAAAATACATCCCTATCTAGATACTATAAGTGGATGTGGATCTAGAAACATTATACCCAGGGGTAATAACCTCAAAAAGGATATATTGAGCTAGAATCAATCGTCACATGGTATATGAAAACAGGACTTGTTGCACACCTAATTTGAAACTCCCGAGGGATATGCTTTGGAAATTTACAAAAACTATTTATGAACCATTATGAATGACTTGAACAAATTATTATGTTAGAAAATATAATTAGAAACATTACCATAGATAACCTATATTTAAACATAGATACTATTAATTCAGGATATATATATCATTTATAAGTTATTCCTTAGAAGTTTATAAGCTTCCCTTTTGCATGTTAATGTATTCTCATCTTGTTTTTTTTTATTTTTAGTTCATGGGTGGAAATAGGAGAAACCATTCCAACAACCAAAATGACAGGTGATGTGATGATTTACCTAATCATATACATAACCTTATGGTATTAAGAGATGATAAATTCACGGTAGTACTAGATCAATTGGCTCAAGTTTTGAGTAATATTTTGAATCTTGAGGAGCACACTCTTCCTCCCAAGAAGGAGAAAGTCACACTCAATTATTTTATGAAACAAAGGCCTCCTACATTTAGTGGATATTATAATACCCTAATAATTGAATAATGGATTAACTTTATTGAGAAGACATTCTCTATCATTTAATGTTCAGAGAAAGATAAATTTGTGCCATCTATTTATCACATTGAGGGAGAGGCCGATCAGTGGTGAAAAATTATCAAGAACATAAATACCAAAGAGGATATTGACTCCATGGAATATAAAGACTTCAAGAAAATATTTTTCAATAAATATTTACCATGAGCTATCCATCTTAAAATTAAGTGGGAGTTCCTCAGTCTGAACCAAAAGGAAGATGATTCTATCAGGGTATTTGAGGCAAAATTCAAAAGTGTTAGGCCCAAAAGTGTATTAGATACCATAGGGAGGAGGGGGTGAATCAGGGTATGGATATTGTTTTGAAAATTCTTCACATCCCACTAAATTTTTACCTATTTATTATAAGGGTCACTTATTTTTATTTTTCATGATTACATTGATCTTACAATTTCCAACTATATCTGATAATGATTTATAGAAAGTAAAGAAAGAAATCAATCACAATGACACATATATTTTTACTTGGTTCACCCTCACTAGGATATATCCAAGGAGCATATAAAGGCAATGTTACAATGTACCAAATTCACTAAGTACAATACTATTAGTTTAGTCTAGGTCCCTCTTTCCTAGTCTCACTACCCTTATAATGTTTGGTGAATATTCACTATCTCCCTAAGATTAATTACCTCACACTCCCCTCTTATGATCACTATTGTTGGACTCCTCATGTATTAATCATGTTTTAATGATAAAAATTTTTATTCAACCTAGTTAACCTTTATAAATCATATCCAATCATGTTCATTTATGTTTACAGTTTTCTCATGCTTTAAGTAGAGCCATGCAATATCTTAATTTCTCCATATTCAGTTTACTTACTTTATACTATCTTTAATCTACTCTCAGAATACCTTCTTTAACAAATAATTAAGTCTAATAATTTCTATTATCATCATTATTTAATTATGAACATAGTTACTTTGAAAATTCTAAGACACCATGAGTTTTCCACTGGTTATGTCTTTCTGGCACCGTGAAGCTAGACACCATGAAGCCAGACACTGTGAAGCCAGACACCATGAATCCAAACACCGTGAAGCCAGACACTGTGAAGCCAGACACCATGAAGCTAGACACCGTGAAGCCAGACACTGTGAATCCAGACATTGTGACCATGAGATACCATGAACAAGACACCGTGACAGCGAGACACCGTGACACTCAGACACCGTGATCAACCTAGACACTGTGTGAAGGATACACCGTTTCCATGACTCACTGTGACACCGTTTCTTAAAATATTCTATTGTCTTTAAATTTAATTTCTAATGGTCATATTTGATGACTTTAATGCACTGACATAATTAATGATTCATTATAGACATATCATCAGACAGTACGAGGTATGAGGTGTAGAACACATGCAACCTGTCAGCTCCAACACGTGCATTCCAAGTTAAAAGTGAAGTGTGACCAAGAATCATCATACGTGATACAGAAATGAAAAGTAAGGCAGTGAGAAAAATATCGAAGAAGATACTGAGAGGAAGTTTTCAGAAGAAAGGAACACTATATGAAACTTGATATAGCTGGACACACAAAGCATATTTGAAGCCTAAATAACATCTTCACTTGACTGAACTTCATGTAGAACACAAGCAGAATCACAACACTCTGTTTTCCACAAAAATTACAGAGAAGGACTCAAAGCTTCATCTGCTTCAATAAAAAGGAGTCCAGAACTACATTGACATCACACAAGATCATTCTAAACTCATCTCTATATTCTTTCTCGATTGTGATCATCCTTTTCTTTACATTACGAACAGTGTGTGCTTCAATATTTTAGAACACACACTGAATCCTAAGCTGAACTGGAGGATTTCTAAATCCTCACTCAATATTTCCCTTACACTCTTGTATCCCACTGTGGATAGTGGTAGAGGTCTGAGGACCTGGATAGCCTGTGAGCTATTGTTATTATTGCTTTCCCACATAGAACTATGGTAGAGGTCTGAGGACAAGGCCAGTTTGAGTACTGTTGTAAACCCCGATCCGGGGTGTGGATCAAAGTTTTATATAAACTGTTTGAGAGGACTAAGTCTCATCTTGAGACTGAACCTCTTGGTTAAAACTATTGTTCATGTTTATTTTAGTTAAAACTATTTTGAATATTCCACTGCTAAGTACTTTAAATATAAATCTGTTTTAAAGTAACTATGATAGTTGAACTAAAAGTGTTTGTAATTATTGTGAACCAGTAGGTTAGTTACAAAATCTTATCTAATATTCAGATTATATTAACTAAGAACTAATCAATCTTTTGATAACCTAACTGAACCTTTACTGTATTACAAATTCACTACAGTTTAGGTTGTTATTTAAATTGGGGGATTTCAATATAAATATGTTAAATAGAAATTTTTAATAGGAAATCAATTAACCCCCCCTCTTGAGTATCCTCTCCAACCAACATTTGGTATCATAGGGTTGTTAAAATGGTTTTAAAAACTCTCTGTTTTTTAAATGTTTTCAACTATGATTTTAGTTGTATCTTAAAGATCTCAAAATTTCTGTTATTTATCAATTTTATCTCTTTAAATATATTTTCTAAAATATTATTATGGATAATATATTATAAGGTGTAGCTACCAATAGGCCACACTTATTTAATGGTGTAAATTATGACCAATGGAAAATCAAAATGAAAATTCATTTAGAAATTATGGGATTTGACATTTGGACTGCTATAAAGAATAAATATAAGATTCCAGAAACTGTTAGAACTACTTGGGATGAACCTACGAAAGTTGCTTACAATAATAATTGTAAAGCAATGAATGTCCTGTATTGTGCTTTAGGAGATGAATAATTTAATCGAATATCTTCTTGTAAGACTGCTTATGAAATATGGGATACTTTGGTTGTTTCTCATGATGAAACCAATGTCAAGGAAATGAGACTAAATACATACACTATTAAGTGTGATAATTTCAAAATTAAATCTGATGAATCTATTTCTGATATATACCTCAGGTTTAATGAAATAGTTAATAAAATGAGATCACTGGGAAAAGTTGTTACATCAAAAGATAAAATCATGAGAATACTCAGATGTCTACTAGAAAGATGGAGAGGCACATCAGTCTCAATAAGATAATCATGTGACATTGCTATGCTACCTGTCAAGAATATTATTGGAAAGTTAATGATGTATAAAGAAGAATTGAAGGTAAAAAAAGAAGAAGATGATGAACCAAGAAAGAAATCAGTAGCCTTCAAGATCTCTACTTCAAAAAATAAGGGCAAAGAGAAAATTTAAGCTGCAAGTGATAGTTCTAGTATTAAAGAGAGTGCATCTGACAGTGATGCTGAAATGGCTCAGATATCTAGACGATTTAAGAAGTTTTATAGGAAAAAGAAGTTTTTTAGAAAATTCAATTACAAGGAAAAGTATGACAATAAAGGTCATTAGAAGAAGGATTGAAAAAAGGATAATAAAAGTGATGACATAATCTGCTACGAATGCAAGAGGAATGGACATGTGAAAGATGACTGCCCGAAGTTAAAGTACAGGAATAAATATGAGTACAAGGACAAAAAATATAAGAAATCTATGAAAGCAACTTGGAGTGATTCAGAAGATAGTTTAAGTGATTCTGATTCCACTCAGGATGAAAAAACTCAAAAATCTAATATGTGTTTCATGACAAACACATCTGAGGTAACATTGGATACTCCTACTTTAAACTCTTATTATTATAGAGATGATTCTGATTCTAAAAACATATCTAGTGAAGAATTATTTGAATACTATAACATGATAGAGGATACCTAAAATGAGATAAAATATAAGTACAAATCATTAAATAAAAATTATGCTCTAACTAGCACTGTCAAATCTGTCCTAGAAGTAGAAAAGGATAAGAATGCTCAACTAATCAAAGAGAATACAGAACTGAAATTGTCTAATGATAAACTCAGGAAATATTTATAAAAATTTACTAATGGAAAGGAATGTAAAGACCCGTAAATTTCAAGGAAATTTTTTTTTCTTAATTTTCTTTGGAATTTTACAAGAGCGCAGTTTCTGATGGAACCTGATTCTGAGGCCCGGTGTGCCCGGAATCTTTTTCCGAAGTTTGGCTCGGGTACGTTTAGTGAACGGACGAGCGGGTTTTTCTAACTTTTGAACCGGTGCCCGGAATCGAATTCTGAGGGCACCGATGAAATCTCAGCGCTGATATTCGCTTAGAAACGCCTCTTCCGGAGTTGCGTTTGCTCGGGTGTGGTTTTTTAAATTTCAGGCTTAAAGTTAAGAAATAAAATAATTTTGCGACAACTTTATTTTATTTCACTTAAGCCACTTGGAAGCCACTTGAAGCCACTTAAAGGCGGCTTGAACTGAGTTGAACCGGATAGGATGCTATCCAGAAATATCCTACCCCCTTGGTAGGATATTTGTGAGGTGGGGCCCGCACGAGCCCCGCCGTTTCTTTCCGCTAAGAAACGCACCCGCGAAAACCCATCTTAATGAAAGTCAACTGACGCGTTTCTTAAAATCTTAACAGACCATTTAATTGGGCGGTTTATTTCGTGAATTAAATGGGCTGTTTCTTTCGTTGAATTAATTCAACGAATTAATTCAATCGTTTCTTAACCTGTTTTCGTGTGTTGGCATATTAATAAATAAGACCAACCAAAACCTTTTGGGGATTACTCGTTGAGACAGAATTCTTGTTTCTTCTTCCTCCTTCGCGAAGAATGCGAAGAACGCGAAGAACGCGAAGAACGCGAAGAACGCGAAGAACGCCGAACCCGGAAATTGACGACGCGATGCCATGATCCGCATCGCCGACAACGTTGTTCTGCGATGTCTCTTCCACCGCGACGGATCTTCGATCGACTGCTTGAGGTAAGAGTCTCGGACCTTCCTTTTTATCTCCTTCGTGATTCTTAACCAAAACACGGATTTAATTAATTTAAATTAAATCTGCTGTTTCATGGTGCGTTGAGTTCGCCGACTCAACACCGGATTCCGCGACGATGCGACGCCTCCCCGCGACGACGCGACGACGCGACGATCCCTCTCTTCCGCGACGAGCTTTTCCGCGAAGAACGCCCGCGCGCGACGATCGATGAGGTAGGGATTTATTTTGGGATTTACCCCTTTTTAATTTTTTTTCCTGTGAACGTTCTTTAAAAATTAAAGAACCGGTTTAAAACGAACAATTTTATTTTTATTAAAATTGTCGGTTCATGTGTTGAACAAAATTCTCCTGGTTGTTTATCTCTAACGCGGAGGGTGCGGGCCAAACGAACACGGCCCGACGACCCTCCGTCGTTCTTCATTTTGTGCGGAATTGACGGGCGACGACGGAACGTGCCGCAATGGATGTTTGATGATTCCGCAGTGAAGGACGAGTCCCGGGAGGAGCAACGGCGCAGGCGGGAACAAAATCGGACCACCGGAGCGATCCCGGTGGCCCGCGGAACTCGCCGGCGGCGCGGGTCGCCGGCGTGGCGGCGCCGGCAGCCGGAAGCGGCGGTGCCCCGGCGCGCCGCCGGACAGGCCGCCGCGACTCAGCGCGGCGGCGGCGGCACCCGCGGACCCGCGGCCGCGCGGGTCCGGTGCCCTCGGACGCGGCTGAAGCCGCGTCCCGACTCAACGTGGCCCCACGCGAGGGGGGGGGGGGCACCACCTGGCCGCGGGGGCGGCGCCCCGCGTGCCTCGGCCGTTCGGCCGCTCGGCCGGACCGGGCCGCGCCCCGGCCGGACCGGACCGGGTCGGGTCGACCCAGTTCGGCCGACTCCCGGGGGGGGGGGGGGGGGGGTCGGGCCGGGTCGGCCCGGGCCCGGACTTCGGACGGTTTTCGTTCAAACTCTTGTAACTTGAGCTACGGGCCTCCGAACGACGCGCCTTCAGCGGCAACGCGATCCTTGGATCGAGACGGTCGTTTCAGTATACTATACTCAAGGTGCACCTTCCTTTTCGGGAGCCTACGTAGTTAAAACTCCGTAGTTAAGCGTGCTTGGCCTAGAGCAGTGATCAGGATGGGTGACCTCCTGGGAAGTTTCCCAGGGTGGGTGTGAGACGGAAAGGCCAATAACTAACAGACCGGGCGTCCGATTGACGCGCCGTCTGTTTCGTTGAATTACTATAAGTGAGACGGATCTTTTGGAACACTTCGCCCGAGGTTTGGATGCAGGTGGAGTACGGTCGGGTTGGTTTTACCTTAAAAACCAACCGGGCCCCTGGGACGAAAAAGCCAATAACTCTCAGACCGGGCGTCCGATTGACGCGCCGTCTGCGACGTTGAGTTCTTGTTGACGATACGGAACTTTTGGATACCTCAACTTCGGACTTTGTGTCAGTTGATGTATCATCCTCTCGGCTCGTGGAGCAGACCCTCCCGAACGAGCTTGCTGTGTGCGGGAACCCTAGTGCTGGCTGCGACTGCTTCTCCGACAGCGACGACTGTGCAGAGATCCTCCGTGGACTCCGACGACGACCGTGCAGAGATCCTCAGTGGACTGCGGCGACGACTGCGCAGAGGTCCTCAGTGGACTGCGACGACTACTGCACTCAGCAATCCTACATGGATCAGTGCTACAGGTCCTGCGTGGGCCCGATCCTGTGTGGGTCCGATCCTGTGTGGGTCACTGCAAGGGTTAGTACCTATCGATCCTTCGTGGGTCCGACGACTTAGATGGTTCAGTGATCATCTTTATCGTCATCCGAAGAAGTATACCTGTGTGAGCTGAATCTTCTGTTTTACTCGATAGAGGTGGTGCACTTGGTTGTAGCGGTAGACCCGCGATACTGGAGACGAGCGTACAGAGTACGGAGACCGTGTAGCCGGCTGAGACCTAAAGACTGCTCGACCAACTCAACTTGGAGTGAGTCGACTAGCCCAGTGGACGGAGCGCCCGGTATTCGGCGGCAAACCCACGGCGGACGGAGCGCCTGGTAGTTGGCAGCAGACCCGCGGTACTCGACTGGAGGAGTGCCTCTGTAGGCTATTTGGGTGAGCGCCCGGTATTTGGCAGCAGACCCTCAGCGGACGGAGCACCCGGTAGTTGGCAGCAGACCCGCGGTACTCGACAGGAGGAGTACCTCAGCAGTCTTAGGTTAGTGAGCAGTACCTCGGAGTCGTGACAGGACCACTGTACACTTCAGAGATGGGGCTCTTCAGCAGTTACGTTTTTGATAATGAAAATCCTGGTTTGAGCTGAGTCAATGATCCTTGTGTTTCCTCTTGATTGAGATGGGTTACCTGATAATTTCGATATATGTATGGGAAAATACCTTTGAGAGTTATCTGTTGAGTTTTCCTATGTGGATTACATTTCCTCTCCTTTGTGGATTGTGTTGAGCTATCCTGTGTGGATTTACTGTTTACTCTCCTTTGTGGATTGTGTTGTTCTATCCTGTGTGGGTATACGTTTGCTTTCCTGTGTGGACTGGGTTGTGCTTAGGCTCAGACGTTGGAGCCAAACGGGAATTGATGACTTAAGTATATGTATGGGCATATACCTAAGCCGTGTCAGATGTTACTTCGTGATTGTATCTTTCCTTTGTGGATTATCCTTTGTGGATTCTGGGAGACCTTCGGGGGTCTTGGGGTCCCTACTGAGTAGCTTATACTCACCCCTGCACGGGCTATGCCCGCACTTCGTGGTGTTGGTTGCAGACGACGGGCAACGCTGATCGAGGTGGAGGCGTGCGGAGCAGGACGGTACCTGGAGGTGGACCACTGGGCGGGACGTACTCGGAGTGGACGGCTGGACCGAGGAGCTGTGGAGGCTATTTGTACCCACCCTTCAGGTGGGACTTCCAGAGGACGGCTCGACGCTGCGGCTTTTCTTTTCAGTTGCTGTTTTTCCCTTTCAGTTGTACTTTACAGTTGGGCTTGTATTTCCGGCCCCTTTTACTTTCAGCACAGCCTATTACAGTTTTACTTAGTGTTTACTTTTCCGCTTGCTTACTCTGTGGTGCTTGTTTACTTTTCAAAGGCAATGCCTTCCCTTTTTGTTGGGATTTACTCCTTGGTGCTAGTCGTCATCCCCTGGCCTATGGAAGGCGGGCTTGGGGTAGTCACGACACGGGCCCCGAGGACGGGTCGTGACAAATTGGTATCAGAGGTGGTCGGTTCTACCGCAGACTCTGATCTTTCTTCTGTGTGAAGCAATAGTGTTTAGCGTATTGAGTGTGGTTATCAGTCCAGGGAGTCCAGTGTTGGTGCGGCGGCCGACATATCCATACACCAGGACCCTGACTTCTGATTTCTGACTTAATGCACGAAAACATTGATTGCATGTGTGTTTCAAGTTTTCTTCGTGATTACTTGTGTCAGCACACCAGGTACTGTTCTGACCGTGGAGCACTTGTTTCCTTTTCAGGATGGCACGACGACAGCAGCCAGCTAGGGTTCCTAGAGTAGAGCGCGACGAGAGCCCACCGAGTGACGAGGCCTCGGTACAGGGCCCGTTGACCGCAGAGGCACCGACGATACCTTTACCCGCCGAGCCCCCGATGCTTCCAGCACTGGCAGATGACGATACACGATGCCTCGGAGCTCTGCACGAGTTCCAGCGCCAGCGACCACCCAGGTTCTGTGGGGAGTCAGACCCCCAGGCAGCCGAGGACTGGCTGGAGGCGGTCTTCCGAGTTTTCAGGCTAGTGAGGACACCAGCAGACCTCATGGTGATCTTCGCGGCGAGCCTACTACACGCAGCAGCAGGGCGATGGTGGAGCCTGATGCTCCAGGTACACGATGAGGCCTCAGTCATCTGGATGGACTTCGAGAGCCTCTTCCGCTCAGAGTTCGTTCCGGCCACCCTCCGTGCGATGCGCATTCAGGAGCTTCTTCAGCTGCGGCAAGGCAGCTTGACGGTCGCTCAGTACGCGGCGAGGTTCACTGACCTTTCTTGGTACTCGACAGACATGGTACAGGACCCCTTCTTCCGGGCCCGGACCTTCGAGCAGGGATTGAGACACGAGATCAGGGCATCACTGATCTCTCTCAGCATCCCGACCCAGGCAGGAGTGCTAGAGCGAGCCCTCCTGATCGAGAGCTTCCTGGCTGAGTCCACAGCGAGACCTACCGCAGGGCGGCAGATAGCGGAGTCTTCGGCAGCCGGTAGCCGACAGATGACTCAGGGTTCCAGGCAGACCAGACCTACCAGTGGCCGACTGCACGACTCAGGCTCAGTTGTGCGAGGGAGCCGGGGTGGAGTCAGAGCCAGGCGTGCTGAGAGTGGGCAGTGTTACTCCTGTGGCGGGATTGGTCACATGGCTCGTGACTGTCCGACCCACCATGCCGATGATCAGCAGTTAAGTGAAGAACCTCCCAGGCAGAGGTAGAGGTTCAACCGTGGCGGTCCGCAGGGAGGAGGCGGACGAGGCAGAGGAGCTGGCCGAGCAGCAGGAGGTGGGAGACGCTTTGAGGCTCTGCCACCACCACCACCAGGAGGTCCGCCCCGACCACAGGGAGTAGGTGAACATGCGAGAGCTCAGCTTCAGGCAGCCGAGGCCTTCGATCATGGAGCTCTGGGAGCAGATGGACAGGAGCAGAACTAGTGGATACGTCCTTTGTACTTCTAGTTCCTTGTTTCTATTATGTAGCGTCTTGTATTATGAGCTGCAATAATAAAATACGCATAACTTTGTGATATTTTCATCCCTGTCCTCTTTCGTGATGTTACTAAGAGGTTCCAGTTTTGGCTGTTGACTTGACCCTCACTTGTGAGACATCTACTGGAGGAGACCCAATTACCACACACTGATGCCGACAGTGTGACTCAACCCTTAGATGTGAGAGTAACGGTTGGATCTCTTGGTAGTAGCGTCGAGGCCTTACGACGTCAACCTTGGTATGGATTAGTATCATCCATGTCAGGATTGACTGTATTAGGCAAAGAAGGTGGTTCATCCAGGGGATGAGACCAGATTTCTCTTATCGGCAAAGAAGAAATCTTGCAGCTCTTGTGGGACCTGAGATGGTCCAGGTCATCCAGGGGCGGATAACTAGAACTCAGATCCGGCAGAAGCCTTTTGCTGACAGGAGGCGGAGAACACTAGAGTTCGAGGATGGCGACCACGTCTTCTTGTGGGTCTCACCTCGGCGTGGTTTGTGGAGTTTTGGCGAGGTGGCTTATCGTCTGGCTCTGCCACCTCAGTTGCACCGGGTGCACGACGTCTTTCACATATCTCAGATGAGGAGATACGTGCACGACCCGACGCACATCATTGACCATGGGGAGCTAGACATGGATGATGAGGCGACTTTTACGGAGGTCCCGGTGGAGATAGAGGATCGACAGGAGCAGTCCTACGTGGGCGATCGATTCCTCTCGTGCGCAGCAGATGGCAGCACGGGAACCTCCAAGAGAGCACTTGGGAGCGGGAGGCTCAGATGTGTGCTCAGTACTGCCTTTGTATCCCTAGTTTGTGTTGAAGCTTTACGGGGACGTAAAGCCCTGTGGTGGGAGTAATGTAAAGACCCGTAAATTTCAAGGGAATTTTTTTTTCTTAATTTTATTTGGAATTTTACAAGAGCGCAGTTTCTGACGGCACCTGATTCTGAGGCCCGGTGTGCCCGGAATCTTTTTACGAAGTTTGGCTCGGGTACGTTCAGTGAACGGACGAGCGGGTTTTTCTAACTTTTGAACCGGTGCCCGGAATCGAATTCTGAGGGCACCGATGAAATCGCAGCGCCGATATTCGCTTAGAAACGCCTCTTCCGAAGTTGCGTTTGCTCGGGTGTGGTTTTTTAAATTTCAGGCTTAAAGTTAAGAAATAAAATAATTTTGCGACAACTTTATTTTATTTCACTTAAGCCACTTGGAAGCCACTTGAAGCCACTTAAAGGCGGCTTGAACTGAGTTGAACCGGATAGGATGCTATCCAGAAATATCCTACCCCCTTGGTAGGATATTTGTGAGGTGGGGCCCGCACGAGCCCCGCCGTTTCTTTCCACTAAGAAACGCACCCGCGAAAACCCGTCTTAATGAAAGTCAACTGACGCGTTTCTTAAAATCTTAACAGACCATTTAATTGGGCGGTTTATTTTGTGAATTAAATGGGCTGTTTCTTTCGTTGAATTAATTCAACGAATTAATTCAATCGTTTCTTAACCTGTTTTCGTGTGTTGGCATATTAATAAATAAGACCAACCAAAACCTTTTGGGGATTACTCGTTGAGACAGAATTCTTGTTTCTTCTTCCTCCTTCGCGAAGAACGCGAAGAACACGAAGAACGCGAAGAACGCCGAACCCGGAAATCGACGACGCGACGCCGTGATCCGCATCGCCGACAACGTTGTTCTGCGACGTCTCTTCCACCGCGACGGATCTTCGATCGGCTGCTTGAGGTAAGAGTCTCGGACCTTCCTTTTTATTTCCATCGTGATTCTTAACCAAAACACGGATTTAATTAATTTAAATTAAATCTGCTGTTTCATGGTGCGTTGAGTTCGCCGACTCAACACTGGATTCCGCGACGATGCGACGCCTCCCCGCGACGACGTGACGATGCGACGATCCCTCTCTTCCGCGACAAGCTTTTCCGCGAAGAACGCCCGCGCGCGACGATCGACGAGGTAGGGATTTATTTTGGGATTTACCCCTTTTTAATTTTTTTTTTCCTGTGAACGTTCATTAAAAATTAAAGAACCGGTTTCAAACGAACAATTTTATTTTTATTAAAATTATCGGTTCATGTGTTGAACAAAATTCTCCCGGTTGTTTATCTCTAACGCGGAGGGTGCGGGCCAAACGAACACGGCCCGACGACCCTCCGCCGTTCTTCATTTTGTGCGGAATTGACGGGCGACGACAGAACGTGCCGCAATGGATGTTTGATGATTCCGCAGTGAAGGACGAGTCCCGGGAGGAGCAGCGGCGCAGGCGGGAACAAAATCGGACCACCGGAGCGATCCCGGTGGCCCGCGGAACTCACCGGCGGCGCGGGTCGCCGGCGTGGCGGCGCCGGCAGCCGGAAGCGGCGGCGCCCCGGCGCGCCGCCGGACAGGCCGCCGCGACTCAGTGCGGCGGCGGCGGCACCCGCGGACCCGCGGACCCGCGGCCGTGCGGGTCCGGTGCCCTCGGATGCGGCTGAAGCCGCGTCCCGACTCAACGCGGCCCCACGCGGGGGGGGGGGGGGGGGGCACCACCTGGCCGCGGGGGCGGCGCCCCGCGTGCCTCGGTCGTTCGGCCGAACCGGGCCAGGCCGGTCCGACCGGCCGGGCCGCGCCCCGGCCGGACCAGACCGGGTCGGGTCGACCCGGTTCGGCCGACTCCCGGGGGGGGGTCGGCCCGGGTCGGCTCGGGCCCGGACTTCGGACGGTTTTCGTTCAAACGCCTGTAACTTGAGCTACGGGCCTCCGAACGACGCGCCGTCAGCGGCAACGCGATCCTTGGATCGAGACGGTCGTTTCGGTATACTATACTCAAGGTGCACCTTCCCTTTCGGGAGCCTACGTAGTTAAAACTCCGTAGTTAAGCGTGCTTGACCTAGAGCAGTGATCAGGATGGGTGACCTCCTGGGAAGTTTCCCAGGGTGGGTGTGAGACGGAAAGGCCAATAACTAACAGACCGGGCGTCCGATTGACGCGCCGTCTGTTTCGTTGAATTCCTCTAAGTGAGACGGATCTTTTGGCACACTTCGCCCGAGGTTTGGATGCAGGTGGAGTATGGTCGGGTTGGTTTTACCTTAAAAACCAACCGGGCCCCTGGGACGAAAAAGCCAATAACTCTCAGACCGGGCGTCCGATTGACGCGCCGTCTCCGACGTTGAGTTCCTGTTGACGATACGGAACTTTTGGATACCTCAACTTCGGACTTTGTGTCAGTTGATGTATCAGCCTCTCGGCTCGTGGAGCAGACCCTCCCGAACGAGCTTGCTGTGTGCGGGAACCCTAGTGCTGGCTGCGACTGCTTCTCCGACAGCGACGACTGTGCAGAGATCCTCCATGGACTCCGACGACGACCGTGCCGAGATCCTCAGTGGACTGCGGCGACGACTGCGCAGAGGTCCTCAGTGGACTGCGACGACTACTGCACTCAGGAATCCTACATGGATCAGTGCTACAGGTCCTGCGTGGGCCCGATCCTGTGTGGGTCCGATCCTGTGTGGGTCACTGCAAGGGTTAGTACCTATCGATCCTTCGTGGGTCCGACGGCTTAGATGGTTCAGTGATCATCTTTATCGTCATCCGAAGAAGTATACCTGTGTGAGCTGAATCTTCTGTTTTACTCGATAGAGGTGGTGCGCTTGGTTGTAGCGGTAGACCCGCGATACTGGAGACGAGCGTACAGAGTACGGAGACCGTGTAGCTGGCTGAGACCTAAAGACTGCTCGACCAACTCGACTTGGAGTGAGTCGACTAGCCCAGTGGACGGAGCGCCCGGTATTCGGCGGCAGACCCACGGCGGACGGAGCGCCTGGTAGTTGGCAGCATACCCGCGGTACTCGACTGGAGGAGTGCCTCTGTAGGCTATTTGGGTGAGCGCCCGGTATTTGGCAGCAGACCCTCAGCGGACGGAGCGCCCGGTAGTTGGCAGCAGACCCGCGGTACTCGACAGGAGGAGTACCTCAGCAGTCTTAGGTTAGTGAGCAGTACCTCGGAGTCGTGACAGGACCACTGTACACTTCAGAGATGGGGCTCTTCAGCAGTTACGTTTTTGATAATGAAAATCCTGGTTTGAGCTGAGTCAATGATCCTTGTGTTTCCTCTTGATTGAGATGGGTTACCTAATAATTTCGATATATGTATGGGCAAATACCTTTGAGAGTTATCTGTTGAGTTTTCCTGTGTGGATTACATTTCCTCTCCTTTGTGGATTGTGTTGAGCTATCCTGTGTGGATTTACTGTTTACTCTCCTTTGTGGATTGTGTTGTTCTATCCTGTGTGGGTATACGTTTGCTTTCCTGTGTGGACTGGGTTGTGCTTAGGCTCAGACGTTGGAGCCAAAAGGGAATTGATGACTTAGGTATATGTATGGGCATATACCTAAGCCGTTTCAGATGTTACTTCGTGATTGTATCTTTCCTTTGTGGATTATCCTTTGTGGATTCTGGGAGACCTTCGGGGGTCTCGGGGTCCCTACTGAGTAGCTTATACTCACCCCTGCACGGGCTATGCCCGCACTTCGTGGTGTTGGTTGCAGACGACGGGTAGCGCTGATCGAGGTGGAGGCGTGCGGAGCAGGACGGTACCTGGAGGTGGACCACTGGGCGGGACGTACTCGGAGTGGACGGCTGGACCGAGGAGCTGTGGAGGCTATTTGTACCCACCCTTCAGGTGGGACTTCCAGAGGACGGCTCGACGCTGCGGCTTTTCTTTTCAGTTGCTGTTTTTCCCTTTCAGTTGTACTTTACAGTTGGGCTTGTATTTCCGACCCCTTTTACTTTCAGCACAGCCTGTTACAGTTTTACTTAGTGTTTACTTTTCCGCTTGCTTACTCTGTGGTGCTTGTTTACTTTTCAAAGGCAATGCCTTCCCTTTTTGTTGGGATTTACTCCTTGGTGCTAGTCGCCAGCCCCTGGCCTATGGAAGGCGGGCTTGGGGTAGTCACGGCACGGGCCCCGAGGACGGGTCGTGACAAGGAAAATATTACAAAAATTATAGGAAAACAAGTAGAACCAAAATATACTACTGGTTTAGGCTATCAGCCTAGACAAAGATAGATTACAAAGAATAGATTTATTCCTAAATCTGGAAAGTATGCTGCTAGTTCTAGTTCTGAAAATTCTTATGTATCAACTAGATATTCCCATAGTTATAGATCAAACAAAGTTTATCTTTCAAAATATTTTAAAACTACTGATTATATGAAACCCATTAGACAAATCTGGGTACCAAAAGTTCTGCTTGCTAACCTGTCTGGACCCAAGAAAATCTGGGTACCAAAATCATTTTCTATCTAAAATTTTGTTGTAGGAAACCGACTTAAAAAGTTTCTGTAGGAAGACATGGTACTTAGACAATGGATTTTCAAGACATATGGAATGAGAATTTTCATGTTTTAAAATCTTAATCAAAGTTGATGGAGGATATGTCACCTTTGGGGATAACTCAAAAGGAAAGATCATCGTCTTAGGCCAGATTGGTAACACTGATTCAATCTTAATTTCTAAAGTTTTATTTGCTTATGGACTAAAGTATAACCTGTTAAGCTTTTATCAATTGTGTGATGATGGTTTCAATGTTAAATTTGAAAATGATTCTTGTAATGTATTTGATTCAAAAAATTCTTTGGTATTTACTACACTGAGAAATAAAAATGTTTATGCTGTAGATTTGAATTCTTTAGCCAAGCAAAATATTACCTGTTTAAATGCCTTTCATAAAGAATCTTGGCTTTAACATAGAATATTAGGACACTGCAATATACACTCACTTTGAAAACTGACTAGGAAGAACTTAGTTAGAGACCTACCTAAACTTGAATTTCTATCTAACAAAGTTTGTAATCCATGTTAAAAGGGAAAGAAACATAAATTTTCTCTCAAATCAAAGAAAGAAGTTTCTACTTATCAACCTCTCGAGTTGGTTCACATAGATTTGTTTGGACCATCTAGAGTTTCTAGATTAAATGGGAAGCATTATGTTTATGTCCTTGTAGATGACTTTTCTGAATATACTTGGGTATATTTTCTAGCTCTAAAAAGTGAAGTTTTCTCGTACTTTATTAAATATTCCTAGTCTGTATAGAATCTTAGTGGAATTAGGATCAAGACCTTGAGAAGTGATCATGTCCATGAGTTTTAAAATCAGGAGTTTGAATCTTATTGCTCACACAATGGATATAGTCACAATTTATCTACTCCTAGAACACCTCAATAGAATGGTGTAGTAGAAAGAAGAAATAAGACTCTTCAAGAGATTTCTAGGAAAATGATCAATGAATATGATTTACCAATTTACTTTTGGGATGAAGCTGTTAATAAAGCTTGTTACATTATCAATAGAGTCTTGATTAGACCAATTCTCAAAAAGAACCCTTATGAGCTATGGAACAATAGGAAGCCTAATGTTAACTACTTTAGAGTTTTTGGTTGCAAAGTCTTTATCCTTAATACTAAATATAATCTTGAAAAAATTTCTTCCAAAATTGATGAAGGAATTTTACTAGGTTACTCAATATCAATTAAAGCCTATAGAGTATTCAATAAGAGAACCAGATGTGTGGAAGAATCTATACACATCAAATTTGATGAAACTGATCCACATGAACCTAAGATCCCTATTGAAAATCTTGAAGAAGATATGTCTATTCTAAACCTTAATGACAAGAATAGTGAACCTTTTATTAAGACAACCAGTTTTGGAAATGTTCCAAAATCTGCTTCTGTAGAACCCGAACCTATAAATGAACCTAAAATCTCTAGCCCTATCTTCTCTAGACCAAATAGGACTCTTAAAAATCATCCTTTATATGATGTAGTAGGAGATTTAGATAGAGGGACACAAACTAGAGCTTCTCTAAGAAATCAGGTTGAACATCAAGATTTTCTTTCACAGTTAGAAACTAAAAATATCAATGATGCTATCAATGATGAATTTTGGGTGATGGCTATACAAGAAGAATTAAATCAATTAGAAATAAATAAAGTCTGGGAATTAGTAGATAGACCTAAATACACTTTGACTATAGGCATTAAATGGGTGTTTAGGAATAAAGTTGATGAAACTGGTAACATAGTTAGAAATAAGGATAGAATAGTTGAACAAGGCTATAGTCAAGAAGAATAAATTAACTATGAGGAGACATTTTCTCTAGTATCCAAACTTAAAGATATCAGAATTTTTCTTTCCTATGTTGCACATCTGAATTTAAAACTATATCAAATGGATGTTAAGAGTGCATTCTTAAATGGGTGTATAGCTGAGGATGTTTTTGTTGAACAACCCCCTAGATTTACAAACCCTCATTTTCAAAATCATATTTTTAAACTATTAAAATCTTTATATGGTTTAAAGAAAGCTTCAAGGGCTTGGTATGATATATTGAGTTCTTTTCTTATTTCCAAAGGTTTTACAAAAGGAATAGCTGATCCTACCATTTTTATAAAATTAATTTCTAATGATTTTTTAGTTGTTCAAATCTATGTAGATGGAATTATTTTTGGATCTTCAAAGAGTTATTTATGTGTTGATTTCTCTAAAATGATGAAAAACGAATTTGAAATGAGTTTAATGGGAGAAATCAAATATTTTCTTGGATTTCAAGTTTTTGAAAATGAAAATGGTATTATTTTAAATCAAATTAAATATACAAAGGATATTCTAAAATATTTTGGATTGGATAGAACTAAAAGTAGTGACACTCCCATGAGTACCACTTGTAAGCTGGATCTTGATGAAGATGGAAAATATGTTGATCAAACCACTTATAGAGGAATGATTGGAAGATTACTTTACTTAACTGCTAGTCGTCCTGACATTATGTTTAGTGTGTGTATGTGTGATCATTTTCAAGCAAATCCTAAGGAATCTCATCTAAATTATGTAAAGAGAATTTTCAAATACCTCAAGCATACACCCAATATAGGACTATTTTATCCTAAAGGACAAACATTTGAGTTATTTAGTTATTCTAATGCTGACTTTGGTGGCTGTAAGTTAGATAGAAAAGGCACCTATGGAACATGTCATCTTTTAAGAAAGTCACTAGTATCATGGTGCAGTAAGAAACAAAATTCTGTTGCATTATCTACTGTAGAAGCTGAATACATAGCTGCTGGCAGTTTTTGTGCACAAATTTTGTGGATGAAACACACATTAATAGATTATAGATATCAATTCAGACATGTACCTATAAATTGTGAAAATATAAGTGCTATTAACATCTCAAAAAATCATGTTTCACATTCTAGGACAAAACATATTGATTTAAGACATAAATTTTTGAGAGATCATTATCAAAAAGGTGATATCACTTTGGAATTCATTGGTACTAAATATCAACTTGCTGATATATTCGCTAAACCATTAAATTCTAAGAGAATAGACTACATCATACTTGAACTAGGCATGATAAATCTCAAATAGAGACCTTTCTTGTTACTGTTTCAGGTCTTACTGTTTGATATCTCAGTATGTTATAATTTACTGTTTTATGATTACAGTTTCTCAGTTACTGTCTCTTATGATTATGGTCTCACCATTAGCATTTTTTACTTACGATCTGATATTTAATGTCTCACCGTAACGCGCACTGAGAAATTCACTCACGGTCTCACCGTGAAAATCACTTACTATCTCACCATAATGATCAATCACTGTCTCACTGTAATTACCAACACCATCTCACCATAAAAATACTTTTTATTTTTTTAAATCCTTATCGTGGTAATTATTATTTCACCTCTTTTATTTTCCCGCTTTTTTTTTGTGACGTTTGGTATTCCTAAATGATAAAAAAAAGTAGATATCACTCGATTCTTCACTCGAGGTTTCTTTTACCTACTCTTTTCAAACCCTTCTTCATCCGTGCAACCTTTCTCTCACTCGAACCATTAGTGAATACCAAGGATGAAGCGTTCGTCTTTATCGAAAATTGAGAAGCACATCTCAAAGAAGAAGAAGATTACACCTAAGATGAAACCTGAAGGGCCTTTAAATCCAAATCTAGTAAACCGCAGTGTTGTACCTGAGAAAGAAATTTTCCCCAAGTGGCATCTCTCTATTAATTTGTTGGTACTAAAAGTTTTAGAATAAAAATTTTGGTTAGGATGGTTCTCAAAGGACGATAGACCCATCTACCCTAGATTAGTGGCTCATTTTTACCAGTACGTTTAGTTCTCTTTTGATTCTGGGGAGAGTTATGTTGTAAGAAGTTGGGTTAATATCCAAAGATGCTCTTTCTCTTTGAGGTTATGGGTTGCATGCCTTAGGATACCTTATGAAGGTATATGTGAGGATTATCAGGGAGAACCTCCAACTTCAACTGATTTCTTTGATCTAGAAGATACTCTGAAAACCCTAACTAGAAATGACACCCAAAGAAGATCCATCACTGCTGAATTAGACGGTGAAACAAGGATTCTATTCAAGTTTGTACAGAATTTAGTAAGTCCAAGAAAAGGTGATTTTACTGTGTTAAAATATCAAGACGTGTTTTTGATTCACCTCATGAAAAAAGGACATAAGATCAACCTGTGCAAGTATATCATAAACCACATGTGTGAGTTGATCAAAGTCACATCCAAGTCCACTTCTCTATTCTAATCTCAGCTTATATCATCCATGATTCTTGCAAAAGGTGTGGTTGGACCTAATGAAGAATTAATTATGGAATGTGAGTACTGTCTCTCAAAATCCACCATCAAGAGAATTAAGATAAACTGGAATCCTTGGAAAAAGGAATGGGTTGAAGACAATGATAAGGTTTATGAGAAGTTAAATCTTGTGGATTATCCATCATGACCGAAAGACATTTCTGATCCTATTTTGGAACCAGATTAGCTTATTGAGTATCCATAAGAAGAGTAAGAAGAGGTTGAAGTGCCACCTAAGGAGGCTTTTGTTGTAGAGGAAGATAAAACTACTATTTCTCATGAAGTTCTTGAGGAAGAAGTCCCTGATCCTAAAGAAGCTGTTAGTTTGGAAACTCAACCTGAGGATGTAACAGAATCAATTTCCAAAGATTCAGAAAAGAATGACTTGAAAGAGCCAACAGTAGAAGAGCCTATAGTGGAAGATTCACCTATTCTTCAAGAGGTCAATCTTGAGGAACTCCCTGTGGAATAATCTATTCTTGAAATCATACCTTCTGCTGAAGAACGGATGGAGATAGATTTTCAGATGGCTAGACAGGAAATGAGTGAGGAACTCAGAGTTGAGTCTGTGGACTTAGACCAAGCTCCTAAGCCTCTCAGTCCTAATAAGGAGGCACCTATTGAGGGGGAGAAAACCCCAAATCTTGAGTCTGTTGAAGCCTCACATCCAACTGAGTCAAGTCCTATAGACACTGAGTAAGAATTTCCTAGTTTCTATGATGTGAATGAGTCTTAGAAGGTTACAGCAACCGAGCTTGATATTTCCTCCCTATTTCAGTTGAAATCAGTCTCCAGTTTTGCACCTGAGAAGGAATTTGAGCCTGTACCAGTTCCTACACCTAAACCCTTATCTGAATAGCCATCATTTGTGATTAAGGATGATCTGAAGAAATTTGGAGATACTCTCTTATCTGGAGTTGAGAAAATCATGAATACCCAACCTCATCCCGTGACAAATTTAAGTGAAAGAGATGCCTCACTATTATTGGAGAAAATTATTTTTCAAATAAAACCTAATATGCTCCATGAGATTCAAGAGGTAAGAGTTAAAAATAAGCTTCTCAGTAATGAAGTTAAGTCCCTAAGAAGTATGATTGAAGACATGAAGAGAGAGCTGCATTTGAGATATGAATCTATTTCTCCTCCTGTAGATCCTACTCCTCAAATCCCACAAGTTGGTGTGTCTCAGATTCAACCTTATCTTTTATCCTTATATGAAAAGATTGATAAAAGGAACAAGAAAATTGTAAAGGAAATGAAAGAGCTTATTGCCAACCTCAATAAAATCACTGATGAGTACACATGATTTCTTCAAAATGTGTTGAATCAACTAAAATCCCTAACCACAACTGTCAAAGAATCTAGTCAATCCTTTAAACCTTCCTTGGATAGTGATCTACTCAGATCTATAGTTAAAGAAGAGCTTCAGAATATCTTCAGTGGATTTAATGTGACTTCTTTATCAGAAGTAGTCAAAAATAGTGATATAGTTCTTAACTTAGTACAAATCCACTCCAAAACTGCTAATGATGCTCAACAAGAGATTTCCAAGAAAGTGGATTTCTACTTCAACCGTATTTTCTCCAAGACCAATATGACAAACCATTTCAAGTACCTTGTAGAAAATATGTGGATTGCTCCTGTGACTCAAGCTTTCAAGAACCAAGTCCAGAAACTCACATAGTTTACTCGTTTGTTGGAAAATTTTATAGAGAACACGGAAGATTTTGAGAAAGCCATGCAGTATAGTGGAGAGATCATTACCGATTTCATCAAACTCCTCTGTCCTTATCTTCATGTTTAGAGTACAGATATTATTGCTCCAACAGATGAACCTGTCAGACCAGGGCTGCCTACCTTCTCCTCTTCCCTAGCCTCAACCACCATGTCTTTAGGCCAAGCACTCAGTCAGACCAGGCCTGTGATTCTTGATCAGCAACTGCCTAGATCTTATACTGCTCTTAACTTGGCTCCCTCAGTATTTGAAGGCCTTCCTTTACCCTCTTTACCTACCACATCTCTGCCTTCTTCTACCTCAACCACTACCCCTATGGCTTCCTCTTCCGCTACTACAAAAGGAAAAGAGAAGGCCATCCCTTGAAGAAGAACAATGTTTATTCTTTTTCATAGGGATGCTATTGTTTTTGTATTGATATTTTTGTTGTACTATCACTTATTTGCTATTAATGGACTGTGAACCTTTTTGACCTCTCTTAGTTCATCTTTTTGATAATCCAAAAAGTGGGAGAAGTTTCTATATATTATGTTTGCAATTTATCTTTATAGTTGAATATAATATACACCTTAATAGTATATGATTTGTGATCATCAAAAAGGGGGAGATTATTGGACTCCTCATGTATTAATCATGTTTTAATAATCAAAAATATTATTCAACCTAGTTAACATTTATAAATCATATCCAATCATGTGTATTTATGTTTACAGTTTTCTCATGCTTTAAGTAGAGCCATGAAAGATCTTAATTGATCTATATTCAGTTTACTTACTTTATACTATCTTTAATCTACTCTTAGAATACCTTATTTAACAAAAAATTAAGTCTAATCCTTTCTATTATCATCATTATTTAAGTATGAAAATAGTTACTTTGAAAAGTGTAAGACACCGTGGGTCTGCCACTGGTTATGTCTTTCTAGCACCATGAAGCCAAAAACCGTGAATCCAGACACCGTGAAGCTAGACACCGTGAATCCAGACACCGTGAAGCCAGACACCGTGAAGCCAGACACCGTGAAGCCAGACACCGTGAAGCCAGACACCGTGAAGCCAGACACCGTGAAGCTAGACACTGTGAAGCCAGACACTGTGAATCCAGACACCGTGAAGCCAGACATTGTGAATCCAAACACCATGAATCCAGACACCGTGACTGTGAGACACCGTGAACAAGAAACTGTGACAGTGAGACACCGTGACACTCAGACACCGTGATCAACCTAGACACCATGTGAAGGAGACACCATTTCCATGACTCACTATGACACCATTTCTTAAACTATTTTTTTGTCTTTCAATTTAATTTCTAACAGTCATATTTGATGAATTTAATGCACTGACATAATTAATGTTTCATTGTAGACATATCATCAGACAGTACGAGGTATGAGGTGCAGAACACATGCAACCTATCGGCTCCAACACTTGAATTCCAAGTTAAAAGTGAAGTGTGACCAAGAATCATCATGCACGATACAAAAAACAAAAATTAAGGCAGTGATCATAAGATCGAAGAAGATACTGAGAGGAAGTTTTCAAAATAAAGGAACACTGTATGAAACTTGAAACGACTAGACACAAAAAGAATATTTCAAGCCTAAATAACTTCTTCACTCGACTGAACTTCACGGTGAACACAAGCAGAATCACGACACTCTATTTTCCACAAAACTTCTAGAGAAGGACTCAAAGCTTCATCTACTTCAATAAAAAGGAGTCCATAACTGCATTGACATCACACAATAGCATTCTAAACTCATCTCTATATTCTTTCTAAACTATGATCATCATTTTCTTTACATTATGAGCAGTGTGTGCTTCTCTATATTAGAACACACACTAAATCCTAAGCTGAACTAGAGGATTTATAAATCCTCACTCAATCTTTCCCTTACACTCTTGTATCCCACTGTGGATAGTGGTAGAGGTATGAGGACCTGGACAACCTGTGAGGTGTTGTTATTATTGCTTTCCCACGTAGAACTGTGGTAGAGGTCTGAGGACCTGGACAGTCTGAGTACTATTGTAAACCCTGATCTAGGGTGTGGATCAAATTTGTATATAAACTGTTTGAGAGGACTAAGTCTCATCTTGAGACTGAACCTCTTGGTTAAAACTATTGTTCATGTTTATTTTATTTAAAACTATTTTGAATATTCCATTACAAAGTACTTTAAATATAAATCTGTTTTAAAGTAACTCTGATAGTTGAATTAGAAAGTGTTTGTAATTATTGTGAACCAGTAGGTTAGTTTCAAAATCTAATATAATCTTCAGATTTGATTAACTGAGAACTAATCAATCTTTTGAGAACCTAACCAAACCTTTACTGTATTAAAAATTCACTACAGTTTATCTTGTTATTTAAATTGGGGGATTTCAATATAAATCTATTAAATAGAAATTTTTAATAGGAACTCAATTCACCACCCTCTTGAGTATCCTCTCTGACCAACAAATATATTTAAAGGAAAAATAATTGGCACATAGTCCAAAGAACAATATATTCTGTTGTTAATATTTTTACCAAATGTATGATAGATGCCTTTGAACTTAATGTGCTATTTTATAGACTTGATGTAAATATCCCCTTAATAATCACCTTTTCTTGAGATATCATAGAAACTATTCCTCACTTAGGAAATATCTTTAAGAGATACCAAGTATTGCTTTCACTACTTTGGATGTAGCAATGTATAATCTCCATCTACAAATATTTTTAGTTGGGGTAGATCCTCAGTATTCTTCTTATTATTCTTCATAATTCATATATGATAATAGTAATTTTATAGGGTATCCTCCATGCATATCTTCTTGTGAGATACCCTAACATGTAACCCTTTCTCAAGACCCCTTCTCAAGACCCCTTCACAAGGCACCTCTTTTAGACTCCTCTATGAGAGTCCTCTATGAGAGTCCTATTTGAGATACCTCTATGAGACACCTCCATGAGACTCCTCTGTGATACCTTCTTCTATTCATTTGAATCTCATGACTCTAAAATGAGACCTTGTTTATTTTATATAGATCGTGTGATACCAACAGGTCTTCCTATGACCAATGTATACATATCTTTGCAAGATATTTTTGCGATTATCCTTTGTGAGAACCCATTATGAGATCCTTTTACAAGAAGTTTTACTAATTACATGGATCATTTAATTATACTGAAATAATTTATCTTTGAGTGCGACACATGATCCCGTTTCTTGATCAATTGGAATCATGTGTGCTTCGCATGTCCGCATCACATGATCAATTGACAATAATGTGGTCATCAATGTTTTCCTCTAGAACTTTTCATGATCTCATCACATGATCAATTTTCAGTCATTTGGTTAGTGAAATTTTCCTCTAGTGATTCATGTGATATCATCATGTGATCAGATAACTATAATATAGTCATGCGATTTGGAATGAATATGAGATATCTCCATCATTACTAACCTATTTTCCTTCACGTTCTTCACATGATCCCATCGTGAGATCCCATGAAAATTATGCGGTGCCTCACATGATCTATTCATCAGATCCATTGACAGTCATGTGGTGTTTTGAGTGATCTCTTCACTAGATCCCCTAATAAACATGTGGTGGTTCGTGTGATCTCACCATGAGATCCCCTGACAATATTTAATTTTTTCCTGATCTCACTACGAGATCCAATTTAAATCATGAGATGCATTCAAGTTATTCACATGATATATTTATGAGATCCCTTGAGTAAATTCATGCTCTACATTAACCTTCTGCATGATTATTTCAAACACTTTACCTCTGTGTGATCAATTCATATAGTCTCACTTCCTGTGATTAGTTCAAACATTCACACTCACTCTTTAAGCCTCCTTTGGCAACCAACCTTCATCAACAATGTAAAAACTTGTCAACAAAAAGAATCAACCGAAATTACCATCAAGTGTATTTTTTTACAATAATATATCCCTTTGGGTTTGTTGAAAAAACTTTCAATAATCAACTTGTTGACAAGTCATGCACATGAAAAACCATTTTCCTTCTGTAACCCCAGATAGTGATCAATGAGTTCCTTAACACATAATCTATGCCTACACAATTCAATATTGATGTGAGAAATAAGAATAGCATGAAAAGTTCATCATTGAATAAATTCATTCCTTATACTACCTTAAAAAAACTTCTTGACAAAAAAAGATAAGACGTGTATAACACATGAGATCACTACTTGTGTCAATTTCTAGCATCATCATATTTATGACTCCTCCTATTTCGCCGCTCCCGTTATCAGATTTCCCCCCTTATTTATCCATATATTTTCTCCCCCTTTCTCAATGAACCCAAATTTTTCTCCTTTGTGGTATATAATATGGAAAAGAATACATATAATTACTTAGGGGAAACACACCATAAATCTGGGAGAGGGGGTCCCATATCCACACTATTCATGTATGGGGAGTCAATTAAACTCCAAGAGTTAGTCTAAGACATTCAAATTATTCTTTGGGTGAGGCCTTAATCTAAATGTCTACAACCTGTATTTCAGTAGGCATATACTCTAGCTTCATAAGCATATGCTCCACTTTATTCTTGATGAAATGATATTTTCTTTCAATGTGCTTTATCCTTGAGGGATGAACTAGATTTCTGCTAAGATTTATAGCACTTAAATTATCATAATGGGTCATGATTGGAGAATTTACTTAATTATCCCCCTTTCTCATAGAATTCCACATTGTGTTTATTTATCTATGAAATTATAGGTTGGCATATGAAGACCACCTAACTATGACAACGATTTTCAAATTCAACTTTGAATCCATTTATCAACTTATTATTGGAACTTTTATATTTTTAGAACTTTTCAAGCCCAGAGATGTATTTTTCTTCATATATGTACTCTATATACATATTTTTAGTAAGTGAAATTACCAATTTTCATTGATTCATTTTTATATCCTCTAAGTTGACTGAGTTAGAAGTCATTATAGGAAACAAGAGTTTAAGCTAATAAACACCAACACTATCCAAGTCACTCACTTACTTCCATGAATGCTTGTAGAACAACTTTACTAAAATATTTGGAGGACTCTCTTGATCAATGAGTCTATATTTTATAGAGATATTTTCACCATATATCCTTAAAATATTCTATATTTTGACTTATATTTATTATTAACACTTATTTTTGAGCTAAATCTAGATGTTGAATTACTCTTTAGAACGGGGAGACTACTTGTTAGAAATGTTGTTGATTTTTTATAGAATCTTATTGGTATCCTAAAAGTAGATAGCTGGTAACACATTATTATAAAAAATATATATAAACATGAATTACATGAATATTTTTACTTCACCCCCAATATATCTTCTCTCAGTGGAAAAATACAACTTTAACTAGGGTATGATACCAGTGGTTGAATATTCAATGTGACTTAGAATCACTGGATCATTCAAGCATAACTTTGACAAATCTTCAGTTTGAAATCATTCTCTTTATTTTATAATATTCATTTTTTATGACATATAACTTCCAGATAAAAATTTGAAAAATGGAGTGGTTGTGTAACATCACTTGTTAAATCTGATACCATATAAAAATTTCAAGATTTCAGATCCTTCTCATTACATGTATCTCTATTTAGCTTATACACCTGTTCCCTTCCATCACACACACACCCTATGGATCGTATACCCCCCTTATTCCTAAAAAACATCCAATATATATTGGAAACATTTAATACATAGGGATAGGGGTACCTCTGAAATCTTCAAGAATAATATTGTGGCTGATCCTGATGGGACAACCCACTGATACTTTCTTGAAAAGAACGATACTCTTTCCATGCTTGTTCTAACTTCCTAACCAACTTCAACTGTTCTGGACATATAACTAGACATTCTCTACCTATATGATCAGTCTTCTTTCGATATGTAAGTTCTATAGGTTTTAAAAATGTCCCAATTTGGGGTTTATACACACTAGTAAAAATTTCTTTCTTTGATGATCCACTTATACACCATTCATCCTAATTCATTCTATGAGTAGGAATATTTCCATTGGTTGTATTATCTTGATTCATCCTCTATTGGAGGGATCCTTCTCTCACCTTTACTTCTCAGCTTGTAGCATGAGATGTGAATTTTTCAAGGAATGATCTATTTAATTTTCTTATACCAGTTATCCAATTCACTGATAAAACAAAATTTTATTGATAATAAATGATATAATTTCCTCACAATATGTTAAATATGTTTATTTATAAAATATTTTGGGATTAGATCATTCATTTGAAAATTTGATTAAAATTCCAAGTTTACCCTTTAAAGTATAATATAGTAATTTTGACATAAATATTTTTATATGTATTATTTGAACATAAAATTTTGTAAATATGTTTCTGATTTAATTGGATACAACTTTTATTCAATACATGGGAGCTAAATCATGCATTTGATTGGTGTAGAAGGTCCATGAAGTCAAAGATGGGCTGGACTCACCAGATTGGATATCAGTTCTGTATTTGGTCCATAACTTCTTCATTCGTGATTGGGCCCAAATTCAAAGAGAAGCCTAAGGACCAATTTTTTCACAAATCATCCTGCTAGGAGGATAGATTTTCCACACATTTTTATGGTCAAATAGGCGTTTTAATTTGGATTAATTTATTTGGCCCAATTTCCCCATTCACACTTGAAACCTCTTAAAACATAGCCTCCACTTCACCCTATAAATTGTTTTTTTCTCATTTTTAAGGGTTAGGACATGAATTAGGATATTTAAGGCAGAGTAAAATTGGTTTCACTATAATTATCCAAGCATTTCAAGAGGGATAAATCTTGAAGTTAGGATCCCTTCATCGAAGCCTTCTTCTTCTTCTTATTCACTTTGTATTATTATTGAGATTTCAATAAACTCTTAGTTTCTATTCCATTTATTCTATTATTTTTAATTTTATTCTTCTTTTAATCTTCCTCTTTAGGCTATAAATCAATATTAGAAACATGATTGAGTTATACCCTTTCCATTACCTTTACAAATTCATAATGTTTCTACAATGACTACACTACCCATGGAAGAGTAGTTCTTTTTAGTAATCGACATACCTCTTACCTTATTCATTTATTAAATCAATGATATAATGTAATTAAAATAATATTATCAATGAATTTATTTTTAAAATTAGAATAAACTAAGCAAGAAATTGAACAATTGACACAAAAACATGCAAGGTCGAGATTTTTGTAAATTGTGAGAGCGAAAAATTAATCGGTAAAACCAAACCACAAGGGATAAATTTGCAGAGTTAAAATATAATCCCTAAAATAAATTCATACTTATTTATAGAATTTATCTATTCCCTATTTTACCACTTACCATAATCTAGCCTTAGAATGAAAATCAAAGCAGGGTGCTGCGATTTCATGTTTCGAAGCAAGCCTAGGGTTTGACTCTTTCCATATTTGTGGTAATGTTAATTCATATAGGATGTAGAGATTAGAAAATTAGGGGATCATAATTAAGTGGATGTTAATTTACATTATAATTATTAATAATTAAGTAAATAGGTAGATTTAGATAGATTACACCTTGTAAAATATTTTCTAAAAAACATCTTCTTGTTCTTGTTAATCGAATTTCATTTCAAAAATAAAAGAAAAAATACTATCTTATTCTAGAATACTTATTATTCTTCTATGATAATAAATAAACAACCCCATCCTTTTATGTGGTGTGTTTATATTATTTTATTTTATTTTTAAAATACCTTTAATAAGTTGTTTTATTTACTGCCTCTTTGAGAGTCTATCTTGGTCAGCCACTCTGCTGCACCTAAGTACCCAAAAACCATACATCATTTGAAAGAGCCCATGATATTACCTTTAAAATTGGAAGCATTACCAGGGAGGCAAGTAATTATTTCAACCAATTATGGGTATTTATTTAATTTTTCATTTTATTCTCTTCTTCTCTTCTTTCTTCTTTCTTTACCCAATATGATTTTTTTTATTCTTCTTTTGTTTTATTCTTATTTTTTTGGACCATCAACTCAAACTTCTAATTTTTTACTTTATTATGGTCCAATTTTATTATTTTCTTTTTTATTTAATTTATGACATGAAATAATCCCAAATATCTCTTAGATCTTGTACCTGATATTGAGCGCAACCTTAGGGCTCGAATCAGATAGTCTTAGTCTACGGGAAGTTTTAACATTCAAATAGTTGGAGAATTACTCCATTTTGGTAACATTTAAATTGGAAGAAATTATAATTCAAACATAAAATAAGAACCAGCGGCTTCAAACAATAATAATGAACTTAATAGAACCATTCAAAAATTGGATTCACTAGATATTAACTATAAACCAAATTGTATTTCATACCCAAATCTAGAATTGGAATTTGAACTGAAATCTGGGTTAACTAACCTACTTTCAAAATTTCATGGATTATCTGGTGAGGATCCAAACAAACATTTGAAAGAATTTAATGTGGTTTTCTCAACCCTAAAAGAAATAAATGTCTTTTAAGATCAAATAAAACTAAGATCATTCCCATTCTTACTTGATAGAACTGCAAAAGACTAGATGTAACCTAAATATGTAACTTATTGGAATGATTTGAAAGATCTTTTCTTATAGAGATTTTTCTAGCATTAAGGACCAATTTCATTCACAAAGAGATATCAGGAATCAAGCAATACCAATGGGAGTCAATGTATGAGTACTGGGAGAGATTCAAGAAGTTGTGTGCAAAATGCCCGCATCACCAAATTAGTGAGCAAATTCTCATCCAATAATTCTATGAAGTCATCATGCCTATAGAAAGGATCATGGTGGATGTCATTGTTGGAGGAGCATTATAGGACAAGAAACCAGTAGCTGCACATGCATTGATTGGCAAGATGACACAAAACTCCCAACAATTTGGCGATCGTGGTACACCACATGTTAGAGGAGTACATCAGGTAATTCCATATTATCTTGAAAGTCATTTAATTGATACCAAGTTGTAATAATTTACCACTATAGTGAGGTATATTTAATTGGTTCAAAAGACACCCCAACCCACTCTTATGAGGCCTTGTAGAATTTTCACTTAAATAGACCACCCAATTGATTGTTTCCCCCAACTACAAGAGATAGAGGATTGCACAACAATATTCCTTAGGAGACCATATCAGCAGCACCAACAAACAAATCTTCAGAATAAGTATGATTCCTTTGTTCCAACATACAACCAAGGGTGGAAGAATCAATATGACATGAGGTATGGCTTTAGACAACAACAAAGGACCCCTTTTCAACAAAATTTACAGCAGCCTCCACCTTACCAACAAGGTTTCCAATAACCCCAATGGTGATTTGAAGATAAAGAATCAACAAGCCAACAAAAAGTGAATTCTCAACCAAAGGTAGATTCTAACACTGATGTTATTATGAAACAAATTGTTCTAAATCAACATAATGAGCCGAAGAGTCAAGGTTCTGAGTTGAGGGAGTTAAAGACACAAATGATCTAGATTTGCACCATCCTCCCTGAACTGGTAAGTAAGAAATCTATAAATCTTCCTTCCCAACCTAATCCAAATAAAAATGGGAATGTCAGTGCCATCACATTGAGAAGTGGGATGAAAAAAATTGATACATCTACACCCATCATTGCACCGAGATTCACCTTAACTCTGGCGAAGCCCCATTCCATACCAACTGATGAGAAACCCAAGGATAAAGATTAAGGTAAGAAATTTTTTGATGACGTTCCTCCAAAACCCCTTCCTTTTACAAATAGAGTTATTCAAACCATGAATATGGCTGAATAGGTAATGTAAAACGAGGTTTTGGACATATTCAAGGATGTGGGGATAAACACTCCCTTATTAAAGCCATTAAGAAAATCCAAAGTTATGCCAAATTCTTAAAAGAACTTTGTACCAATTGAAGAGGTATCAAGGGAAATGAGAGGATCAATCTTGGAAGGAATGTGTCATCACTCATTACACCAAATCAAGGAATGCCAACAAAGTAAAAAGATCTAGGGACATTAACCATCCCATGCACCATAGGAAATTTACACTTTTCTGATTCTTTATGTGATTTGAGAGATTCCATAAATGTGATTCCTCACTCTATATTCTCTTTTTTACAGGTTTGTGAGTTAAATCCAATAAGATTAGTGGTGTATTTAGAAATCATAGCTACAACATATCCGACAGGTGTCCTTGAGGATTTACTTATTCGGGTAAGAGACAAGATCTTTCTAGAAGATTTCTTTGTGCTTAACATGAAGGATGATCAGGTAAGTTCTCATGCTCCCATTATCTTAGGTAGGACCTTCATCAAAACTGAAAAAACTATCATAAATTTCCATGAGGGTATAATTTCCATGGATTTTGGAGATGAATTTTTGATCTTTAATGTTATGGGATCTATGAATCACCCCTTATAGGACCATTCTACTTTTGTTATCTCCCATTTTGAACCACCAAGTAAAAACCTTATGGAATTTTATTGTCTTATTCTTAGGGAGATTATGAGAATTGGTTCTAGTTTTATGTCTAAGGGAACTTACACACCGATATATAATGTACAAAAATCTCTTAGATTTAATTTTAAAATGGATTCATATTCTGATTTTGATCATGTTCACTCTAATTATGACTTGGATATTGAGTATATTTATGGTTTTAATGTACTATTCTTTGATTTTGATGATGTATATTATGGTAATAATGTTCATTGTGCACATATTTCAGTTCCTTCAATGTCCCCATCCATACTTTACTCCCCTTCATTGGAACTCAATCCATTTCCACCAAATCTCAAATACTCATACTTGTTAAGTGGTGAGAGATTACCTGTTATCATTGCTAACAATATCCTTTTTGAACATAAATAAAAACTTTTTAATATTTTGAGTAATAACATTAGGGAAATTGGGTGGACCTTGGATGACATATCAGGTATTATCCCCTCCATTTGCATGCATAGGATTATTTTGGAGTATGTGGATAAACCAGTGAGGCAACCACAAAGGAGACTAAATCCAACTCTTCTAGAAGTTTTTAAAAAAGAAAATAAAAAATTACTTGAGGTAGGTATAATTTATCCCATTTCAGATTACCAATGGGTGAGTCCTATTCAGGTTGTGCCTAAGAAAAGTGGTGTTACTATTTTTAGGAATGATAGAGAGGATTTCGTTCTAACGAGGGTACAAACCAGTTGGTGTGTGTGTATTGATTATAGGAAACTAAATCCACTCGAAAGCACCATTTTGCCTCCCATTTATTGATCAAATGATTTAGAAACTAGATGGGAAGACAAATTATTGTTTCTTGTATAGATTTTATGGTTATTTTTAGGTTCTTATATCCCCATAGGATCAGTATAAGACAACATTCACTTGTCAATTTGGCACATTTCCTACCGAAGGATTCCATTTGGACTTTGAAACACCCATGTACCTTCTAGAGATGGATGGTGAGTATTTTTATTTTATTTTATTGAGACCTTCATGGAGGTATTTATGGATGATTTTATAGTGTATGGATCTTTATTTGATGATTGTATCTTACTGACTGAAAATTATATTTTAAAAAAAGAATCGCTTTGAGGATAAACGGTAACCACAAAAATCAAGTGGGATACCAAAATACATGATTCAGACCGAATTTGAAATTAAAAAAGGGGCACCCAACCCAAGGAGCCCTCAAGCCATGTGACATCCATGATAGTCAGAGTATTGTTGCCTACATCCACTATCATCAGCCTGCTGAACCACTGTCGTCCTCAATGCCATCCATCACCACCGAAGCTGGTGACTTGATCAAATGAAACCATAAATCCATTCAATTATAATTGAAAAAAAATAAAAGAAAACCACTAATATCATTTTCATCTATCAACACCATCATCACCACTGTCCAAACACCACTTGACAGAGGCTGTCATAGCACATAAAATGCATAAACATGAATAGAACCCAAAAAAAATGGAACAACACCCAACAATCACAAAACCTTTCAATGATGACAAAAATACAAAAAAACCAAACCAGATCCAAAGTCAACACTGCAATAATCGGTGATAATCCTTCAGACCGCAACACCAGAATCATCCACATTGAAGATCAATGAAGACCACCACAGCTCAGATCGAGGTTTGGGCTTGCCTCTCGAAACACCATAACCGTACAAGCGCACATCCCAGAGCCTCATTGAAACCATCACAGAAGTCCTACCTGGAGAGCGGTGAAGGGACATGAGGCTAGAGTAGCGATGAATCAGACATGACCTCGACATGGAAGCATCATCGCCAGGACATCCAAACCAAACCCTCGAAGCCACCACCCCCAGCCAAAAAGCACACCTGAAACAACATCGAAGAAGAAACAACCACCAATAGATGGAGAACTGAGAAATATAAGGCTGGATGTATTCCATGGACCTAGGAAACCCATGAGAATTTGACCCACACATCCCAAAACTTCCTGAGAAGAACCAATGCACCAGGCTAAAGTGGGGTCAGAAACGCGACCAACCAAGAGGAAAGAGAAGAGGAAGAGATGACAAGGGATCCACCAAGGGCTAAGGCCACCAAAGGGATCAGAAGGGAGATAATTAGAGGGGAAGCAATAACAACTAAGGAAAGGGGGGAGAAGTAGGGGAAGGGGAAAATAGTCGGGAAGAAGGAAGAAGAGGGAAGTAGGGGGAGATGATGCCAGAGATGGCACACATGCCTCCCCCCTGAAATCGACTGAAGGAACCTTAGCGGGAGGTCTAGGAGACCAAGCCACTTAGAGGATCCCGAGTTTTTTGATGACTGTATCTCATGTTTGGTAAAAGTGTTGAATCATTGTATTGAGAAGAATATGGCCTTAAAATTTGAAAAGTTTCATTTCATGGTAGAGCATGTGATTGTCTTAAGGCATGTAGTGTCAAAACATGTGAGAGAGGTTGATAGATCTAAGGTAGATATTATTTCATCCTTAACCTATCCTTCATGTGTGTGTGATGTTATATCTTTCCTAGGGAATGTAGGATTTTATCGGCACTTCATCAAAGATTTTAGTAAGATTGCTCTTCCTATATAACAATTAATTCAAAAGGATTTGATTTTTTGTTTGATGATTCTTAAAGGACTTAATTTGATGAGATAAAATAGTGTCTAACTACTCCACTAATCATACAACCCCCACAGTGGGACATTCCATTTTATATGTTGTGTGATGCTTCAAACTTCATAGTTAGAGTAGTATTATCACAGAGGGTGGAAGGATGTTCACATGTGATTTCCTATGATTTCAGGACATTGGATTCATCCCAATAAAACTACACAACCACAAAAAAGGAGTTTCTTGACATCATATTTTATTTATATAAATTACGTTCATATTTATTGGGCTCTAAAGTAGTTGTTTTTTCTAACCATACAACACTAAGGTACCTCTTGAAGAAGCTAGATGGAAAGCCCATACTTATCTGATGGATTCTCCTTCTTCAGGAATTCTACATTGAGATAAAGGACACAAATGGGTCATAGAACTTAGTGGTGGACCACATGAGTAGGCTTACTCACACACTAGAGGATGGTACCTTGGACAAGGTACCACTTCGAGAAACTTTCACCGAGGATAATCTTTATTCCATCTTAGGTATGCATCCTTGGTATGCTGATTCAATGAACTACCTTGTTGCCTTTGAAATTACTACAAATTTTAAGAAACAAAAAGTCCAAAAATTAAAGAGCATGTCAAGATTTTATGTTTGGTATTATCCCTACCTCTGGAGCATGTGTGGTGATCAAGTTATTAGGAGGTGTGTTCCTAATCACGAGCTTGATTTTATTTTGCATTTCTTCCATAAACTTTCATGTGGAGGACACTTTGGACCCCAACGAATAGATGGGAATGTCTTAGACTCTAGATTATATTGGCCTTTCTTATTCCATTATTCTCATGTTTTTTTCAAGTAATGCTCACATTGCCAACGCACTGGGAACATTTATAGGAGACACGATATTCCCCAATAACTCATATTATTCTATGAGATTTTTTATGTATATGGAATTGATTTTATGATTCCTTTTCTTAGTTCATTTTGTTTTTTGTATACTTTGGTTTCTATTGATAATGTGAGTAAATGGGTGGAGGCGAAGGCCACCAGGACTAATTATTCTCATGTTGTAGTTGATTTTTTTCAAGACACATATTTTTTTCAAGTTGGAGTACCAAAGTCTATCATCAGTGTAACGCCCCGACCCCAGTTACCCAGAGTCAGTGCATTATTGCGTAACATTGGCATGATCACAAAAGATCATGTCTCGAAAGACCGATTAGTTTAGTAGCCTTGGAAACACTAGATACATTCATAAGTCTTATATTATATCATAAAGTGAAAAACTACAAAAAAAATAGTCTCCATTTTCCACACTCATATTCCCTTCAGACTATCCCTGCAGGTCATTCATAAAATACTTCTTCACATCCTCGAAAATATTAAAACATTGAAAGGGGTGAGCTCAAATGCTCAGTAAGGATAACAATATAGAGGAAGATTTCTTAAATAAACATAAACATTTAATGCAATGTATAACTAAAACAAAAACCTTTTAAACCTGAACATAAACATAATATGAAAAAGTAAAATGATATAATTCCATTTACTTATTCACATGGATATTCTACTGGTCGAATAATCACATGCAATATCAATAACCACTTTCATAATGATGGAATGCATAATGCCAGACTATCATAACCACGTAGCCAATGCCTCGTGCCAAGACTACAAATAAGATTTTCTCAAGGCCTCATGCCAAGACACTAGTTTGTCTCATGAGACCTGCCAATGCATCAAGGAGCTATAGTGGGCTCCACCTGTCACTTATTAAGTCCAATGCATTCCTCATATGAACAGGTTTAAACATATCATAAACCATAACATAATCGTATCACATAAAACATGCATAAAGGAAACATAACATTTCCACATTTCAATCACAAGATATCAATACAACATTTTGATATAATAAAAACTTTATCAAAACCATTTTCAATACCAAAATAGAAGAAAATTAAAACTTGGTATTTATTTTTCATTTAAAAAAAGTTATGGCTTGTAGAGGAAGCTGAAACTCAAATAATGGTCACGGCGGCGGAGAAGTCGTTGTCGCCGCATACGTACGACAAGAAAAACATTCATTTTTTTCTTTTAGTAAAACGCTTTGTATAAAAAATATTCCTTTTGAATAAACGTAAAAGTCAAAGGGGTTTACACACCGTATAAAAGAAATTTGTGTATAAAACAAAATATGCCTCAATGAATGGAGATAGAGACGAAGTCCTTACAAAGATAATTTTTTAAATAAAATAGATATATTATGTATATTCACTATATGTACACATAAATAAAGTAAAAAATACAAGATATAACATAATAATATCATGACATAATTTGAAAGTAGGAGATTAACCCAAAGAACAAAAATCGGGTTAAGAAGTTCCCTTACCTCGTGTCCGAATTCACTCGAACGTTCTTTAATCTCATGAATAATAAACTAGAGTTAATATCTAATTTCTTAAGAACATTTTTAAAGTTCATTATCCATTTTATATCACTTATTACAATGTTACAAAAATTATGTAGTCATATAAGTTAATAACGGTCATTTTGTCGATCTTTGGTACTTGAGTCAACAATAAACTTCTTATAATTACAAGTTGTTTATGTGGTAGAATATCCATTATCTCTAGAATTATATTCATGATGTAGATATAATATATATCATATATATCCATTATATATATTCATTCATAATATTATGTAACATTTAGAGGTAAGAAATGAAATGCACCGTTCATGGAGACGGTAAGCCGTACGTACGCATGAACGCTACTTTCATTTCTATTTCATATTTAATGGAATGAAATCATAATGATTTAAAGGTGTATTATAATTCCAGTATAATATCATATATAATATCATTTACACCATTCTTTATATGTCCCACATATGTCATTAACGATTCAAATCACTTTGAGGGGGCGATAGTCCGCACTTCCTAAAATGAAATTATCGCGTTTACCCATAATGGAAATCATAAAGGTATGCCATAAATTGGAAATAAAGAAGCATAAGAAAAACATAAACATAATATATATCATATATAGAAATAGTTTCATCTTAATTGAAACCATTAGAGGTGTTAAAAGAATATTGAACAACCATCATTTCGTGAGGAAGAAATTCGCCAACCACAGAAACAGTATGTTATTTAACCATTAGACAAAGGTGTGTGTAAGTGTAAATGAAATCCTTCTCATAAAAACATCCTAGTATATTTAATATACTGTTGTTTTTACAAAAGAAAGAAATAAAAAGAGTTTAAGGGGTTGGAGAAGCAAAATAAAACAAAATAACATAAGAGAAGACATTACCTTAAAATCAGGTAACTCTTTTTGATTTGAGCCAAAGGCTTCCTTGGGAAGAATTCTGCCCAAAGTGAGGCTTCTAGGAGTAAGAGATGGAATTTGAGATAGTATTTGGGCAGAGGTTGGCCGAGCCAAATGGCTTGAAGGTGTGAATAAGGTGGTAGAGGTGGGGGCCTTTTATAAGAGGAGAGGAGGGGAACTCTTGGAATGTAATGAAATATTACATTATTATGAAATTCTTTTCGGATTATAAAGGTTCCACAATGATATATTTCAAGTATAAGGTGATAAGGGTTCTAAATATACTCATACAATAGGTTTTTGACAAGTGTAAGCCTTAGATTGTACATTATCTTTTCATTTTATTTAAATCATTAATTAATGAGGTAATCGCTGCATCATCATTAGGTCATAAAAAATTAATTTATTTAATGTCTAAAAATTATAAAAAAATCACCATGATGTAGGAAATATTTTTATATTTCCAATGAATATTTAGAGTAAAAAAGTTAACTTATATAACCCCATGTAATAATTATTTTAGTAAAACAACACATGTTTGTGACAATTTTATTTTTACTTTAAATAAAAAGTTATTAATGTCATTTTCTTACCCAAGTGGCTCCATGGGGTCCCCAAGTTTACCCATGGATTTTATTGGTCTTCCATGACTCATACAATAAGGGTAGGACAAGTGTAAGGGTATTTTCATATTTTTATAATATCATTTTTACCTTAAATTTCACTAATTACCTTTAATCGTGATTAATTAAACATAAAAGTTACTATTCACCAAAAAATTATTTTAATCCCATTGAACCACATTTTACTTCCTAATGAAAACCATGTATGTTGGATTTTTGAAAATCAAATCACAGAAGTGGTAATGTTTCATTTAAACGAAAAATCAGTTTTTTAACTACTACTTAGTGGTTTCACTATTCATAAAAAATTGAAGTTTTCTAGAACAATGCCAAAATTTCAACCTAAGCCATAATAGATATTCTGAATTAAAAAATGATGTCTATTTTAAAAAATTACAAACATATAATTTGAATTAATTAATTTTATAATTAATTCCCACTGTCACAACAAATAGCGTTTTTTAAGAATCAATATATATCAAAATATTGACAATTGTTTATGTCCAATTTCAAAGTGAAATTAATTATAATGACCACCATTAGATAAAATGGTAAAAATATATTATAATTATACTTTAAAACCACTCAATAGTATAATTTATCACTATAAATTATTTTTATTAAAAAAGTTGTTTTTAAGTATTTTTCACTATTCATAAAAAATTGGAAGTTCTTAGAAAAATACCAAAAATTCAACTTAGGATAATTTCGATATTCCGAATCCAAAAATGAAGTCCATTTTGAAATATAAAATATATATAATTTAAGAAAGTGGGTATTACTATTCATAATGGCTATTTTGATTGGTCACGGTGTGTTAGAACTTGGGGTTGCGTACAACACACGCTGCTCTATTATTGAAAGAGAAGCGTATCGTGAAATCTTGGGGTGTTACATTCTCCCCTCCTTAAATAAATTGCGTCCTCGCAATTTAAAATTTTTCTTTGAAAATAAAAGGTTGAAAATAGAAAATACTTTTGTGGAAAACCCACATCGAAAATAGGGTTAATAAAAATATAACATTAAAAGAAAGATAAGTACAAAGGTCACCTGAGATAGCCCATACTAGGATTCTATGAAAATATGGATATGGAAGAAAAACAAACCATCAAGGTCTAATGGAGAGGTGTAGAAAACAGGATTAGGAGAAAGTTAACCACAAGAAAATCACAAACTTGTGATTAGTTAAACGGTCATTGAATCCCCAGTTGGAAAAGTTAACCGAAAACATTTTTGTTTTAAGTTACCTTTTATAAAGTTGAGGAATTTATTTAGGAGATTTACTAAGAACGTAAGGAAATATACTTACTTGTCATATAGACTTTCATTCTTTAATAAATTTTACCACAACCCATCTTTCACTCCAAATGGTAACAGAACTCAAAAATATTCTATTTATCCTAATTGTATAAGCTTCCAAATATTAACACATACCATTTAGATTAGGAAAACTATTTTGTAATAACCAAGGACTTCCTGTAGGCTAGTGGTAGGTAATAAAGGCCTGTCGCACTATGGTTGTGGGTTCAATTCCTGCAGCTTTGTCCGATGCGACGGTTTATCCCCCGACCTGCAGGTTGTCCTTTTCCTAAAACTATAGTATTATAATATTGCAAAAATAATCTTTATAAATGTTTTAACCTTAAACAATACTACCCAAAGTTCAACTTAATCCATTCCAACCTTTATAGTTATCCAAAATACCTCTGTCCAGACTTTTTCTAAAAGGTCTCTAAATTCCAAAATCAATTGTATCATCAGATTCCTCAAACAAAGTAAAGTTTCTCTTATTGTCACATAAAAAAATATGAGTACCTTCATAATATTAAATCCTTAATAAAAACAACAAGTACTGCAGTACAATCCTTATATATATATATATCACATTATCCTTATAACCAGAATATAATCCTTGAGTCCAAAAGCACCAATACATTAATTATTCCACTTCAACTGTAGTAACAACATAAGATTGTCCTTGATCCCTTGGCCTTTTCTGAGGTAAGTTTACCTGACGCTTAGGAAATTCATTTGCATAACGCCCCATTTCCCTACAATTGTAGCATTCAACACTGATAGCCTCTTTCTTTCCCTTGCAATCACGAGCCTGGTGACCTTTTCCTCCACATTTATAACAAACTCCCATTCCTTTTAGGAAAGTATCGGGGTGATTCTTCCCACAATTATCGCATAATGGAAAATCCTTCTTTCCCTTTTTCCCTTTATCTGTCTCTTGTTCCACCGTTCTCTTCTTCTCTTGCTTTACTTTATTGTTATAAGAATTAGAGAATTCCTTTTCTATCTTGATAGCATATGAGACAATATCTTCGTACGACGAGAAGGTTTGTGAGACTAATGCTCGACGGAGAAATGGTTTTAACCCATCAAAGAAACAATCGATCTTACTTCTTGGGTTACGTATATAATCTGGATCATGCCTCGCTAACCTTGTAAAGTTAGCCTCATACTTTGCGACATTCTCATCCTCCTTCTGCCTCAGACTCAGAAATTGCCTTTCCATATCTCCTCTATGGTCACGAGGGAAGTATTTTTCTAAGAAAATATCTTTGAACTCCCTCCAATACATATTCGATACTTCATCATCTTCCTTTTTATTTTGAATCAACGACCACCATTGATCAGCATCTCCCGTGAGGCGGTAAACTGCCATGACAACTTTCTCCCTTTAGCTACTCCCTAAGGCGTGGAATATTTTCTCTAAGGAGTTTATCCATTGCTCAAAAACTAATGGATTTGTACCCCCATTAAATTTTGGTGGTTGTTTCCTCATGAAACGATCTAACATTGATCCTCCACGTTGTGGATCAGGGTGTTCCATACGAGTAAGGTTATTATTCATAATATGGTGATAAGTTGATCAACACCAGTTGTATCACCAGCTCCACTATAATTATTTTGAGCAGGAGGACAATCCCTACATGGAGTGCATGCATTGATACAGTTTCCATTCCTCCCACTAGGTGCCATTTCTAAACAATGTCATAAACTAGATTAGTTTATGAATCAAAATACATAATTCCATACTTGTAAAACACTTAACATAAATTGAACTATTTATGGATATATTCCATAATCATAAAAAGAAATGTTTTCTTTGAGGAAGTTTATACTCATAAACCCTTCATAATGGTTTGTAAAGAAAATGAGAATTATCCTAAGCATATCCCCCGGGAGTGTCGTAACCAAGAGTGCAGCAAGGCCCGTTGTCGTGCACCAGTTCCCGTTCGAGTCTAGCTCAAAGTGGTGTTTTTAGATTTTAACACTAGGTACATATGTTCTAGAGCCGCCTCTACCTTCTCGTATCCAGACAGGGATGTATTTCTCAGAAAACTCACAAAATCTCTATAATACCAAAATTCTAGTAAGTTCTTCCGTACTAATCCTCAAAGTCTATCTTTGGGATATGTGCTCTAATCAGAGTTTATCTAAATCTAGCTTCCAAGGTTAGTACTAAACTGCCTCTGATACCAACTGTAACGCCCCGCCCCAGTTACCCAGAGTCGGTGCATTATCACGTAACATTGGCATGATCACAAAAGATCAAGTCTCGAAATACCGATTAGTTTAGTAGCCTTGGAAACACTAGATACATTCATAAGTAATCATAAGTATTATATTACATCATAAAGTGAAAAACTAGAAAAACATAGTCTCCATTGTCCACACTCATATCCACTTCAGACTATCCTTATAGGTCTTTAATAAAATACTTCTTCACATCCTGGAAAAAATTAAAACATTGAAAGGGGTGAGCTCAGATGCTCAGTAAGGATAACAATATAGCGGAAGCTTTCTTAAATAAACATAAACATTTAAGGAAATTTATAACTAAAAAAACCTTTTAAACTTGAACATCAACATAATATGGCAAAAGTAAAATGAGATAATTCCATTTACTTATTCACATGGATATTCTACTGGTCGAATAATCACATGCAATATCAATAACCACTTTCATAATGTTTGAATGCATAATGTCAGACTATCATAACCACGTAGCCAAGGCCTCGTGCCAAGAATAAAAATAAGATTTTGTCAAGGCCTCGTTCCAAGACACTAGTTTGTCTCATGAGACCTGCCGATGCATCGAGGAGCTATAGCGGGCTCCACCCATCACTTATTAAGTCCAATGCATTCCTGATATGAACAGGTTTAAACATATCATAAACCATAACATAATCGTATCACATAAAACATGCATAAAGGAAACATAAAATTTCCACATTTCAATAACAAGATATCAATACAACATTTTGATATAATAAAAACTTTATCAAAACCATTTTCAATACCAAAATAGAAGAAAATTAAAACTTGGTATTTATTTTTCATTTTAAAAAAGTTATGGCTTGTAGAGGAAACCGAAACTCAAATAATGGTCGCGGCGGTGGAGAAGTCGTTTTCGCCGCATACGTACGACAAGAAAAACATTACTTTTTGTCGTTTAGTAAAACACTTAGTATAAAAAATATTCCTTTTGAATAAATGTAAAAGTCAAAGGGGTTTATACACCGTATAGAAGAAATTTGTGTATAAAACAAAATATGCCTCAATGAATGGAGATTGAGACGAAGTCCTTACAAAGATAATTTTTTAAATAAAATAGATCTATTATGTGTATTAACTATAAGTACACATAAATAAAGTAAAAATACAAGATAGAACATAATAATATCATGACATAATTTGAAAGTAGGCGATTAACCCAAAGAACGGAAATCGAGTTAAGAAGTTCCCTTACCTCATGTCCGACTTCACTTGACCATTCTTTAATCTCATGAATAATAAATTAGAGTTAATATCTACTTTCTTAAGAACCTTTTTCAAGTTCATTATATCTTTTATATCACTTATTACAATGTTACGAAAATTATGTAGTCATTTAAGTTAATAACGGTCATTTTGTCGATCTTTGGTACTTGAGTCAACAATAAACTTATTATAATTACAAGTTGTTTATGTGGTAGAATATCCATTATCTACAGAATTATATTCATGATGTAGATATAATATATATCATATATATCCAGTATATACATTCATTCATAATATTACGTAACATTTAGAGGTAAGAAATGAAATGCACCGTTCATGGAGACGGTAAGCCGTACGTACGCATGAACGCTACATTCATTTCTATTTCATATTTAATGGAATGAAATAATAATGATATAAAGGTGTATTATAATTCCAGTATAATATCATATATAATATCATTTACTCCATCCTTTATACATCCCACATATGGCATTAACGAATCAAATCACTTTGAGGGGGCGGTAGTCCGCACTTCCTAAAATGAAATTATCGCGTTTACCCATAATGGAAATCATAAAGGTATGAAATAAATGGGAAATAAAGAAGCATAAAAAAACATAAATATAATATATATATAATATATATAAATATTTTCATCTTAATGGCCACCATTAGAGGTGTTAAAAGAATATTGAACAATCATCATTTCGTGAGGTAGAAATTCGCCAACCACAGAAACAGTATGTTCTTTAACCATTAGACGAAGGTGTGTGTAAGTGTAAATCAAATATTTCTCATAAAAACATCCTAGTATATTGAAGATACTTTTTTTTACAAAAGAAAGATATAAAAAGAGTTTAATGGGTTGGAGAATCAAAATAAAACAAAACAACATAAAAGAATACATTACCTTAAAATCGGGTAACTCTTTTTGATTTGAGAAAAAGGATTCCTTGGGAATAATTATTCCCAAAGTAAGGATTCTAGGAGTAATAGAGGTAAGTTGAGATAGTATTTGGGTAGAGGTTGGCTGAGCCAAATGTATTGAAGGTGTGAATAAGGTGGTAGAGGTGGGGGCCTTTTATAAGAGGAGAGGAGGGACACTCTTGGAAAGTAATGAAATGTTACATTATTATGAAATTATTTTCGGATTCTAAAGGTACAAAAATGATATATTTAGAGGATAAGGTGATAAGGGTTCTAAATATTCTCATCCAATAGGTTTTTTACAACTGTAAGCCTTATATTTTACATTATCTTTTCATTTTATTTAAATCGTTAATTAATGAGGTAATCGCTGCATCATCATTGTGTCATAAAAAAATAATTTATTTAATGTCTAAAAATTATAAAAAAATTACCATTATTTAGGAAATATTTTTATATTTCTAATGAATATTTATAGTAAAAAATTTAACTTATATAACCCCATGTAATAATTTTTTTAGTAAAACAACACATGTTTGTGACAATTTTATTTTTACTTTAAATAAAAAGTTATTAACGTCATTTTCTTACCAAAGTAGCTCCATGGGGTCCCCAAGTTGACCCATGAATTGTATTGGTCGTAAATGACTCATAAAATAAGGGTAGGACAAGTGTAAGGGTATTTTCATATTTTTTTAATATCATTTTTACCTTAAATTTCACTAATTACCTTTAATCGTGATTAATTAAACATAAAAGTTACTATTCACCAAAAAATTATTTTAATCCCATTGAACCAAATTTTACTTCCTAATGAAACCCATGTATGTCAGATTTTTGAAAATCAAATCACATAAGTGGTAATGTTTCATTTAAACGAAAAATCAGTTTTTTAACTACTACTTAGTGGTTTCACTATTCATCACAAATTGAAGTTTTTCAGAACAATGCCAAAATTTCACCCTAAGATATAATTGATATTCTGAATTCAAAAATGATTTATATTTTACAAAATTCCAAACATATAAGTTTCATTAATTAATTTTATAATTAATTCCCGTTGTCAGAACAAATAGCGTTTTTTAAGAAATAATATATATCAAAAGATTGACAATTGTTTATGTCCAATTTCAAAGTGAAATTAATTATAATGACCACCATTAGATAAAATGGTAAAAATATATTCTAATTATACTTTAAAACCACTCAATATTATAATTTATCACTATAAATTTTTTTTATTAAAAAAGTTGTTTTTAAGTATTTTTTACTATTGATAAAAAATTGGAAGTTCTCAGAAAAATACCAAAAATTAAACTTAGGATAATTTTGATATTCCGAATCCAAAAATGAATTCCATTTTGAAATATAAAATATATATAATTTTAAAAAGTGGGTATTACTATTCATAATGGCTATTTTGATTGGTCACGGTGTGTTAGAACTCGGGGTTGTGTACAACACATGCTGCCTATTATTGAAAGAGAAGCGTATCGTGAAAGATTGGGGTGTTACAATCAGTGATTAAGGGAAACACTTCTATAATTAGAATTTGGATTCCCTCATTCATAAGTATGGGGTGACACATAAAACATCAACACCATACCACCCCCAAAAAAATGGCCATGAGGAAGTTTCAAATCCTGAGTTGAAACAAATATTGTAGAAAACGGTGTAGCCTAATAGGAAGGATTGGAGAAAGCACTTGGATGATGAACTGTGGGCTTATAGGACAACATAAAATACCCCCATCAGTATGTATCCATTTTAGATTGTTTTTGGAAAATCCTATCATCTCCCTGTGGAAGTTGAGCATCGAGATTATTGGGCTATAAAGAAATCCAACATGGATTTGTCCCAAGATGGAATTCAAAGGAAGCTGCAAATTAAAGAGCTTTAGGAGATTCTATCTTCATCATATGAGAACTCAAGGATCTACAAGGAAAGATTAAAAGTATCACATGAGAGAATGATCCCAAAAATGGAGTTTCATGTAGGATAGAAAAATTTACTCTACAGTTCATGACTGAAGTTAATGCCTGATAAGTTGCATTACAGATGGTTAGGTCCTTATGTTGTGTCTAATTTTTTCCTTATGGTGCAATTGAGATCACATAAGAGGACACAAGAAGGAGATTTACAGTCAATGGGCAACGTTTGAAGAAATACATTGAGGGACTTTTTACTGATGCAGTGGATTTCATCACACTGCATGACCCCATCATCACTTGAGAATATCAGGCTGTTCCTAACCTTTTTAATTTTATATTAGTTGTCCTATTTAAAATTCTATATTTCATATGAACATATCATCACATAGGTTCACATTGAGGAAATGCAATATTTTAAGTCTAGGTTAGGGGACAACGTTTTGGGTTGATATTTATGATTTTTATTTGTGTGATTTGTGTGTATTTTTTATTAAGTTTTATGTTAAATTTTCAAAAAAAAAACAAAAAAAACATAAAAAAAGTAACAAAAAAACATTTTATGTAACATTATCACTTACATTTGAAACATATGGGAAATTTATATTTTAAAAATCCATTGGTGGAATGATAATAATGAGGAAGATTTCATCTTTAAGGGTTGATTTTTATAAAAATAGAACTCATCAATGATATGATTGGTTGTGTCATACTAAAACCTTTTAGATTTTGACACTATTCTTTGTGATTTTTGTTCATGGTAAATTGTGTCATTGATTTCTCCACACATATTTTCACAAATAAGGACTTTTGAGCTTCTCTTACCCAATTGAATGTATATTCAGGGTATATAATTATTTTTAGATTATAACATGGTCTTTACATACATTCTTTTATCTTTCAATCATTTCCATCACTATACCAGATTGACTTATGCATGTGAAACTAATATCTAAATGTTTTATTCCCTAAAAAAACAAAAAAATAAAATTAAAAAAAAACATAAAAAAACAACCAATAAAGATGGGAGCGAAGAAATATACAACATGTGGGAATATTTAGGTTGGGAGCTCATGGTTTGACTTTTGGTAATGCTTAAATGAGTGGGTTTTGGAATTTGATTGCAAAGGATGTTGAACAGGTTTGGTGGAATAGAATCAGGTAATAAGAAAAGTTTTTATTGACCTGAATATACTAGATAAATAGTGGAGAGACAAGCTTGAAATGATTTACACACACACACATGGGGAATTTGTGGAATTATTGACCCATGACTTGTTTTTTCTCTGATTGGTGTTATTAATCTCATTGGATTTTGTTTTAACATAATTTATGAGACAATGAATTTAAAATTTATCAATATTGACTCCTAATGGGAATCTTAATTTTCTTATATCGTCACTATGGAATGAGGAATATGAACATGTATATCTTGTCACATTTGTTTGGAATACATGATATGTGACTTTTCCTAGCCTTAATGGGATACAACTTTCATTTAGGTAATGGGAGCTAAATTGTGCATTTGATTGGTGTATAAGTGATATGAAGTCAAAGATGGGCTAGACTCTCCATATTGGACATCAATTTTGTATTTGGGACATAAATTATTCATCCATGCTTTTATTGGGTCCAAATTTGGATATAAACTCTAAGATCCATTTTATAACAAATCATTATTCTGGAAGGATAGCCTATTCACATGTTTTGGTGGTAAAACAGTTGATGCAATTTGGATTAATTTATTTGGCCGAATTTCCCCATTCACACTTGAAACCTCTTAAAACTTAGCCTTCTATACACTATAAATTGGTTATTTTATCATTTGGAGGGGTTGGGCATGCATTGGTTGATTTAAGGTAGATTATAATTGGTTTCACTCTATTTATTCAGGAATTTCAAGAGGGAGAGCTCTTGAAGCAGGAATCCATTCATCGAAGCCTTCTTCTTCTTCTTCTTCACCTTGTAATATTGTTGTGCTTTCAATAAACTCTTAGTTTCTCTTTAATTTATTCTATTATTTTAAATTTTATTCTTCTATTAATATTCATCGTTGGTATGTAAAATAAAGAGTAGAAACGTGATTGGGTTATACCCTTTCCATAACCTTTGTAGGTGCAAAATGTTTCTATGATGACTACACCACCCATAGAAGAGTAGTTATTTTTAGTAATCGATCAAACTATTACCTTATTCATTTATTTATTTTGAATAAATTAGATACTTTAATTAATATAATAGGATACATTATTTTAGTTTTAAAATTATAAGAATCTAAGAAATCAATTGAATAATTGACACAAAAACACGCATGGTTGAGATTTGTATAAATTGTGAGTGCACAAACTTAATCGGTAAAACCAAAACACACAGGATAAATTTTTAGAGTTAAAATATAATCCCTAAAATCAATAAATACTTATTTATAGAATTTATTTATTCCCTAATTTACTACTAATCATAATATATCCTTATAATGACAATCAAAGCAGGGTGCTGCGATTTCATGTTCCGAAGCAAGCCTAGGGTTTAACTCTTTTCATATTTGTGGTAAAGTTTATTATCATAGGGTACAAAGATTAAAAAATTAGGGGATCATAATTAAGTTTATTTTAATCTAAATTATAATTATTAATAATTAAGTGAATAGGTATAGTTATATTGTTTATACATTTTAAAATAATTTCTAAAACAATATCTTCTCGTTGTGTCTTATTAATAGAATTTCATTTCAAAAATAAAAACAACAAAAAATACAATCTTCTTCTATTATACTTATTATTATTATTTTATAAACAATAAATAACCTCCCATACTTTTAAGTAGTGTGTTTATATTATTTTATTTTATTTTTAAAATACCTTTAATAAGTTGTTTTAATTACTGCCTCTTTGAGAGATGACCTTGTTCAGCCACTCTGCTGCACTTAAGTACCCAAAAACCATACATAATTTGAAAGTTTCCATGATAGATCCTTTCAGTCACCTCACCATTTATTTTTGGGTGTGATCCTTTCATTATAAATATATTATTTTTTACTTGAAACTGGAGAAGATCCTCCTTTTTTCTTCGAAGTTCGTTCACATTCTTTCTAAGATAGATTTTGTGATTGTAACAAATGATGTTCTTGGTATATCATTCACTGAGCTCTTTGTGTTTCCTCTGAGACTTTAAAATTATTTTTCAACATATGAGGTTGTATTCAAGAATAGGATTTCTTATTATACACCATCAAAGTTGGGTATGTCATTTTAGGTTTCTTTTCCTTCCCTTGTTTCTTCCAACTACTATATCTTTCCAAATGATCATGATTAGAACATATAAAACATATCTTATTAGAAACATAACTCATGTAATTATTTATCAGATGAGATGTTGATGCATCTAGAGTTATTATTATAACATTGTTCCATTAGGATTCTTGACACATAATCATGGTGTGTCCCAGTCTTCCACAATAATAGCATTTTATGGCTACTTTCTTATGAGAGATGTTTCTTTTAGACTTTTCATGAAGCTTCTGATTCTTCTAATATTTAGTAATATTTCCATCTTAACAATATGAAATGAATTCCAATTCTTCAAAAAAAATTTAAATATGACCATTCATCCCACATAAATAGAACACGTTGTTATCACTTCTTGTACAAGTATTTTTTAGGTATGTTTCTAGCACCTATTCGATTCTTCCTATTTCTGGAAATGTTTATAGCTCTCTTCCTCTCATGCATGGGAGAGGTTTCATCATATCGAATATAAAATTTTACTAAATTTTATGGCCTTTGGGATGAGATAATTATTTCATGTTTTCCCTATAAAATAACATATTTTCTTTTTTCATTTCAAAATTACCTACTTAATGATAGTCAAATAATAAATGCAAAGAATCCTTTAATTTGGTGTTTCATTTGGTATTAAATTGCTTAACTAATTTCTGGACTAACTATATCTCTTTTACCAATTTTTGAATCTTCTTATCTCTTGATTCAAGTTGAGTATTAAGTTATCTCTTAGGATTCTTCCCACTAGTCATCTCATCTTCCAATTTCTTGGAGAGATTATCCACTATGCCAGTTTTATCCTTATTTTAGAATTCATTTGAGAAACATAATATTTGAATAATGCATTCTCCTAAATAATTTTTGATAGGTGTGAAACAAGATAATAATTTATGGATTCCAAATTCTAAATCAATTTTTAGTTTATATTATTTCCCTTGTTATCATCTTTGAGTTTTTCCATCTTTGTGGACATCACTTGCAGTAATTTATCTTGAGAATAATTTGTCCCCCTTAGATCAGTGGACATTTCAATGATAATTTTATTTGAACTTTTTAGATTGTTGACTTTAATTTCTTGTTCTTGGATCTATAAATATTAAGAATTATTTTTCTCTCTTAATTTCTGATCCATTTCCTTTTTCATGTTGAAAAATTACACTATTGTATTTCTTAGAATTTCTTCATCACTAGTAGTTCTAGCATAACTTGGAATATTAGGTTATTCACTCATTCATTCAATATTATTAAATGATTGAGCAATATCAAAATTTTATTTATCCAAACCTTTCTTTAGTACATTGTTGGTTTCCTTCAACTGAATCACACTCTTTCCACATAAACTTCCACACTAAGGAATTTCACCTGACTTATGCTTCTTCTTTGAGGTTCTTCCCTTTTCCATGGAACTGAGATACAAGAACACATAAAATTTAATTCCAATAGTATAATAAAACTTCTTAGAGAAAATAAATACAATAAAATAAACCTTCACTCTGATACTAAGTTTTAGGTCAAAAAGAGGATTAGATACCTTGAGGGGGGGGATCAGGGTATGAATATAATTTTGAAAATTCTTCCTGCCCCACTAGATCTTGACCTCTTGATTATAAGGATAACTTTTTTTATATTTTATGATTATATTGATTTTATCATTTACAACTATATCTGATGTTGACGTATAAAAAGTAAATTAATAAATCAATCACAAGGGCACATATATTTTTCTTAGTTCACCCTCACTATGCTACATCCAAGGAGCATACAAAGGATATGCGATAATGTACCAAATCCACTAAGAACACTACTATTGGTTTAGGGTAGGTCACTCCTTCCTAGGATCACCTCCCTTACAATGTTTGGGGATGGTGCTCTATCTCCTCAGGATCACTCCCCTCACACTTCCCTCTTATGATCACTGCTTTATAAGGAAAAACAATTCGCACACATTCTAAAGAAAAATATATTCTACTGTTAAGATTTTCATCAAATGTATGATAGGTGCCTTTAAAATTCACATGGTTCTTTATATCCTTAGTGTGAACATCCCCATGAGAATCACCCTTTTATGGTATATCATGGAAACTATTCCTTAATTTGGAAATATATTCAAGAGATTCCAAGTCTTCCTTTCACTGGATTAGATGTAGCAGTGAATAATCTCATTTTGTAAATATTGTTGGTTGGTGAATATCTTCGGTCATATTATTCTTCTTCAGAATCTAGATTTGAAAATAGTAATGTTCACAGGGTAACCTCATCATGTATCTCCTTGTGAGCGATCCTTACATGTAACCCTTGTGCAAGACCCCTTCACAAGACACCTCCTTGATTCTTCTCCATGATACTCCTCCATGAGATACCTCTATGAGAGACCTCTGTGAGACTCTTCCATGATATCCCTCCATGAGTCTCCTTTTATATAACACTCCATGAGATGTTGTCTTGTTCACGTGAATCACACAACTCTGGCATGAGACATTGTTCAGGTTACGCAGATCGTATGATACCAACAGGTATACCTTTGTCTAGTACATACAACACTTCACAAGATAAATTTTTGAGTTTCCTTTATGAGAATACTTTGTGATATCCTTTCATAAAACCTTCTATTGATTATGTGGATCATATGATTCCAACATAAGACGTTGTTCTGATCATGAAAAACAATTTTCTTTAGATCAATCCACCTAAGTGAATATTTTTTAATATCAAGGAAGGATAAAGGGGTATTTATAGGTATAATTAAAGTAGCTTAAATCTATAAATTGAAGTTATCCATCTATTCTGATGCCTCAGCAATCAGGCTTACTGACTTTGCATGATTTCTCTATGTGATCACCTTCCACATGTCACAATTTTTTTCATGATCACATGCATTTTATTTGAGCACATCGCATGATCCCATTACTTGATAAATGCATTCTTTGCATGTAATCATCACATGATCAATTGAAAATCATGTGGTCATCTATATTTTCCTCTAGTGCTTTACATGATCTCATCGCGTGATCAGTTGAAAATCATGTGGTTAGAAACATTGTACTCCAATGATTCACATGATCCCATCGCATGATAAAATGACTATCATGAGGTCATATGATTTAAAAAAAATGATATATATCAATAATATTCATACTATTTTACTTCACGCGCTTCGCATGATCCCACCACGAGATCCCTTGACAATCATGGGGTGCTTTGCATGATCTGTCCATGAGATCCCCTGAAAATCACGCGGTGCTTCTCATGATCACTTTTCTAGATCCCCTAAAAATTACACGGTGATTTTCATGATCTCACCATCAGATCCACTAAAAATCATGCGCGCTATTCATGATCTCATAATGGTATCTAGTTAAAATCATACGGTATCTTCAAATATGTTAAATAGAATCTTCATGAGATATATTGAGTAAATTTACACTTTGCATGAACCTTCCACGTGACCAGTTCAAACACTCTCACTCTACATGATCAGTTCAAATATTCACACTCTTCATGGTTAGTTTAGACATTCATGCTCACACTTAAAGCCTCCTTTGACAACCATCCTTCGTCAAAAATTTTAAGAATTATAATGAACAAAATCAACCCAAAATCACTATTAAGAGCGATTTTTAACAACAAAAAGGTTTTCATGGAACACCTCTATCCCTTTAATCAACACTAAAATTAATATGGACCATTTATTTAGTGGGTTAAAGCTGATTTTATGAAAATAATTAGTGATTCAAGACTTTGATAGATATTAATGAATTATCCATTGCACCCTCAAAGTTGAAACAGAGATTAGTGAATCTCAGTGGTCTTGTGGGATTTGAGACAAAAAATGTAAAATGGAATTTTATTTAGGAGTATCAACAAATAAATTCCATTTAGGAAAGAAAACCAAATATTCCACTTATCAAAAGTGTGGGAAGAATCATCCTGTAAACTATCTGATGGGAACCAAGAGATGCTTCAAATGTGAAAAAGAGAGGAAATAAGCTAATCAATGCCAAATCAAAATTAAGAAACCCACTAATGTGAATGAATAAAAGAAGGTTCAGATCAATAATCATCCTATGGTGTAGTGTTTCAACTCTAAGGAACATGATCATTATGAAAGACAATTCCCTAAGCCAAGGGTTAGTAAATATAATCCATTACCACAACCTCTAAGGCCTAGAGAGAAAATAATAGAATATTCTATCACTACTGATAAGGTGGATCCCAAAAATTTTGTGGTGATAAGTACACTATTTATTAATTCAAGAATAGTGAATGTAATTTTTTATTTGAGTTATTTGAATTCTTTCATATCTTGAAAGTTTAGTAGAACTATTGAAATACCACCTCAAAATATATAGGTAGACCTATACACAAGAGTATAAAATGGAGTAATGGTTGAATCCCATGTATATAATTCATTCACATTCAATTTCTGTGGGATGAATCTTCTAGAAACTCTCATCTTACTTCCTTTAGTAAAGTTTGATGATATATTGGACATGGGTTGTGTGACACCCACATGTCATGGTGTTGTTATTTTTATGTTATTTTTGAATTGGGGGTCTGGGTTGCATTTACATGGAGGTATGTATTAGAACAATGATATTTTTGAGGTTTTATTACTATTTATGATTTGGGTGCATGGTTAGAGGGAAACTATGTGGCTTCCCTTTATGAGGAGACATTTCAGTTCATTTTGAACTACAAATAGTTTATCAGTACAAAATTTGAATTTATTAGGGCCTTTAGTGGAAGTTGGTGGGTTTGGGATTTTAAATTTTTTAATCATTGGGGTGATGTAACTTGTCTTCACCAATGATTGGAGCCCTGATATGGTCTGAGGATCATGTGTAAATTAAAAGAGTACAAAAATTAAACTGTAAACATACCTTTACAGATCTGAAGGCACGGTCGACAATAATTTTTCATTGGTGATTTTTTGCTTGAAGGATCCATAGAAGGTTCCCTATAGATCATCCACACATGCTTTAAAAATCCACAGGAGTGGCGATCATCAAATTTTAGGTGCTAGCGTGGTGATCCGATGATATCTTCAATGTCCCTAAAATCACCGTGATCCTCTACCTTTGATGCTTTAAGGTGTTCTTGGATCTCCACTTGAGAGGGAGAGACTCTCTCTTTAGAAAGAGGGAGGAGAGAGAGGCTCTCATTCTAAATGAATGAATAGTTCATTGGGAGAGAGCCTCTCTATCTCTCTATTTATAGTGGAGTTTCTAAATACCAGGTAGGGTTCCCCAAACCCTATTTATTTAACATCCACTAAATAAATAATTATGATGAACTAAATTGTGTAAATATTATTTATTATTTTATCACATACCTTTAATATATATATATAATATATTATATGATAAATCTAAGTCATTTAACGTGACTCATCATTCCTTCTTAATATTAAACAAACCTTGAATATTAAAATAATATCCATTAGATTAATATTTTATAGTATTTACTTAACTTATAAATACTTTAAATAAATTCAACTCAATTATTCATAACTTTAATAATAATGAATTTATCTATTTCTTTATCGATCGATACCTTGGACAACACTCAGACCTCATGGTGGGACCACCATGTCCAATGTACCTATTCAACTGAATAGGATGGATTCTTGAATTATCTATTGTGTGTGACCCTCCATGACCATATCTTGATAGAAGTGAATAAAATCCACAGACCAAGAGAAGAGTCTAGAAACCCATAAATTCCCCTAAAGAGATAAGGATTGTCATAGAAACAACAACCAACTTATGAACATGTATTGTGTACTATAATTTCTTTATCTTTAAATATCTTATAAATCAGGATGCACACTAGTTTCATCACCTTTTTCTTTATTTATTATTTTATTGGTTTATCCAGATGGATTTACCTTTTGACTACTTTATCCAAATACTTATAAAGGTAGAAACATTCAAACCAATCAGGCTTGAGATATACAACTTCCTTAACTTGGAAGCGACAAATCCTTTCTTGACCATTCAACCACTTTCATACCACCAATGATTCACCCAACACAAGCTACCTCTCCATGATTTCATTAGCATAGTTTTTTCCTTTCATCAAAGTATGCAATGAAATGGTACACACTGGTAATGATATCAAGTCAGGAGACCAATACACATGTCTATAGATAGTAACAACCAATGATACCCAAAACATGTGGTGTTCCTATTCACGGATCTTTCCTCATGATGTCACTACTAGAGATCACCAAGTGAGAACTTCATGAGAAGAATTCTCACTGATTATGATCCCCCAACACCTGATAGTCAAACATATACTATTTCCAGTCACTAAGATGTAACTATACCATATGAAATTTATTTCAGATTCATGTTATTGTATCTCTAGGTTCTCATTACAGCCTGAGATCTGCTATAACCTTTTGATACGATAATTAATCTATGGAAATTACCATTAAATAGTGGACACAGAAATATATACACTATAATGATAAGGTATCATCAAGTATATATAACTATAAAAATAATATGGTAATCAAAACTAAATGCATAGTTGGATCTAGGTAACCCACTATTTCAACACTCCCACTTGCACTAAAGAAAACTTTCTACCCTTACTTGTTATCTACTCACTTGATAAAGATCATGTTTCTGCTGAGTAAAGGCTTTAACTACTAGGTCTTCCACATTTCTATCACATGGCTATTATCCTATATGTGACCTCACCTCCTTGAGTAAAACTTCTCAATAGATGGTAACCCTGAGTATATACCTTTTTCCACTGTCATATCTTGACATCTTGGCTAGTAATAATATCAAAATTTACATTATGACAATACTTTACTAGGTGCGATTCCAAGAAATGGAACCAATCATTGCATTTAACTAATTCTTAGCTACCTCGTAATTTGCAACGTACTTGGTATTTGTAGGTATGAATACCACTATATTTTATGAGCTTGAATCGCTCATCACCTTATCCTAACTATTATACAAGATAAAATTGATCCGAGGAAGACTAGTTTGTGTCCCACCATAACCAGTATCCCTTCTCCAATAACTAGGTATATATCTTTTGTATTTTCACAAGTACAATAAGAGAGTGCTAACTGCTTTACTTGAAATTATCCTAGATATAATTGATATTCACCTACTATAAGTATAAATTGGCAATATCAATTCATTTACATATCATGGCATATGTGATTGATCCATCACAAAAGAATATGGAATACAATTAACCACTTAATATCCTCATATGAATTTGTATGTCTACTTGGAGAGATTTATTCAATGTGACACTAGCAACAATTCTTTCCTTTAATTGTTTCAACATGTATTTTTCAATACCATGTCATTATATATACAATTTATTAGGTCTAAGAAACCATTAGATCCACCTTAGTAGATCTTATTACCTAGAACTTTGGTTGTTGCCTTAAGTTGATCACTGGAGAATTACTTTTATTTTAGTCTTAACTAACTGTAAGACCATTATTAGTTTTCTATATGTTTCTGAACATATTTCTCTTGTAAAACTATGGTGCTCCCATTAACCTTTGGTAGCCACATGGAAAATATTCATTCCAAATGAATGTTCTAAGATATTGTTTCTTACTTTAATCATAAACTTGATTTAAGTAACTTGAAACCTTTATTGGAATCAAATGGTGTCATCATCCCTTTCTAGTTGTGTTGTATAAACACCTTCCATGAAAGTTGATCTTGACATCCAATGTCCAATTAAATGATCTTAGAAGTTATCTATGATAAGTAAAATTCTAATGGATTTAGTCACACTGACATGGAATTACTAATCGTTCCTTATTGATACATCTCTTATACCACCCATGTATCATCTCTATTGAATACCCACCACAATATTCAAAATAATAACCCCTTGTGCACTTTTATACATGGAATCCATTATTGAATTTTAATTAGTCTTGTCAATCTTATCTAATTTCCATATACTGCTTACTCGTTGGAATTATTATTCTCAATGAATAATGTATCACCAGCTACAGTGAATATAAAGCCATCACTATATATTTAACCTTCCTACATAGTATGTGTCACTCGAACATGCATCTTCCACATTTACTAGTGGATCTTGTTCCTATGCCAACTATTTTTACATCTATATCATTGACTAGACCCAAGTAAATCTTTCTCCCACTATATCAAGTATAGATGTGCACCCTTTTTATAGAAATGTATTCTATCACTTGATTACCACTTTTATATCTTAGGGATTTGTGGAATATCCTAAGAAATTGTTAAGATAATTATCTTAGATGCACAATTTTTTTAGTTTGATGAATTTTTTTTATATCCTAACAAACTCTTTGCATATAAACACATGTATCATGACATATTGTATTTCTATGATACTATGAATTGTATGATATCCATTTGTCATTTTTATTAGGAATATAATTTATAGTATTTCTCCATTATTTTCAAATCACATCTTGAAATATAATGGATATTTCTGCAAGTTGTAACATTGATACTAGTTACATCATAACTTTGATGTATAACATATGCGTTTAAGAATTTCTCTACGCTACATGTTTGTTGATTAATATTAACATGTAAGACTCATAATCAATACTCATTATGAACATCAATGTTGGGATGTACATTGGGTAATGTGCGTTTAGGAATTACTCCACACTGTATTATCATGATTGATGAATGCTTGGTCAATATATTCTTCAGCATGTCGATCTGAAGCAAATCATATCTTCTCACCATGATTATACTTCACTTTCACATTCCTCAATGAATTAAAGGAATATTATGAAGTATCTTTACCACTATCTTTACCTTGGAATAGTTCACACAAACTTATTGAACTAATTCTATAAGCTTTGTAACATACCGTTATTTTTAAAGGTTTCTTTTTCCAAACTATATACATCAATAATCCCTATGGTGTTTAGCTATACTGAGACTAAATACCAAAATGGGTATATACTTGATTTCCACATTTAGTTTTCCTTGAAAAAGAATTATCTTTCCACAATTGGATAAATAAGGATTACATTTTTATATTCATTACTTATTGCCTATGATTCATGTATCATTGAACTATTTGTTTAGTATAATACACCACAAACAAAATTAATTAAAAAACATGGAATAACATATCATTATGTCCAAAGGAAATGTGAGATAAATGTTTTTGTTATACTCAAAAACTTTTTCAACTATAATCATTCACTTGGAAATTAAAAGTTATGTGTTTCTCTCCACTGACTTAGGAGTCACCCTTCCTCATCTACTTGGAGAAGACACCATACTTATTATAATGTTTCTATACTTAATTGGTTATTGTATTTCAATACACATATGTGAAAGGAATAATATATTTAATACCCAAGAAGTATGTTAGAAACAATACTTTTATTTGATGAATATACACTGAATAAGAAGCAGATTCTTTCTTATTCAATTCAGTTCATCACGTTTTAAACTACCATAAATTTATTTCATAACATGTGATGAAAATAACCTCCTGTTTAATAACCAAACTATATTATTTGAAGGAAATTATTAAGGTTCCATTGGCATAACTTGTCATTGTAATTTTTTCACTATCTTTCGATTTATTCTCTATAACAACTAAAGATGGTACTTTCTTTAATATTATTATTGATTGGAGAACCTTACCTAAGAGGTAATGAAGCACTTAATCCACCCCTTTTGTTTGTATCTTTAAATGAAACTAGACTAATTGCGTGAAAAGGTATAAGAATGGGATGACATGAAATATCATAGTCCTCCTTTCATGTCTACACAAAGCTAGTGTAATCATTACACTAAAATCTTGTTCCACTTTCTCCTTGGTAACTTCTCAGAGATGAGACTATAGGTTATTTTCATCCATGTCCAAATGTAGTGACCACAACTAAAATCATACATTGATGATAAAATATTTACATAACCATAATATTATTTATACATGAGTCTCCTGTAAGAGGGTTTACACCCTCTCTTCATGAGGTAGCTTAATAGTTTGGGACACCAACACCTTGAATTTTCGATATAGTAGTATTATGTGAAAGCGCCTATACTACACTTGGAAATTCATGATAGTTTGGACATTAACTTTATCCAATATTTATCACAGTTTCTATCTTGTGGTATTTCTTTCCATTTTATAAAATTAAAATTTCAATAGATTAGTACTTTTACATTGATTACTGTAATTAGATATTATTGATTAATTTAATCAATAAATGTCTCCCACTATTTTATCAAATTCTTGGAACCCTCTATACTAGAATTGGAATACTCTATCACTTAAGTAGTCTAGTGTAAAGAATCCTTGAACCTCCCCTAATAGTCTACAATCTATGACTACTCCACTACTCAGAGGGTTCAAGGTATGCATTTGGTTGTCTAACCATATTAACTCATAGTCCCTTGATCTATTGAGTGAAGTCCAAGATTCTAAAATCATAACTTGATTTAGTCAATGTTTGCCTCTAATATAAGGACTTGAACCCAATTTCCTATAGCCGGTGCCTTATTTTATTACATTGGAATATAAACAAGGAATATTCATCCAGAAGGACTGATTAGTTTAGTATATTTGGAAACAATATACATACATAAGTTCTACATTAAAACTTGATAGGAAAAATAATTTAGAAGCTACATTGAAAACATCCATAACTCCTAGGTTATTTCTGTATGTCATTTATAATATACCTCTTCATTTCCTGGGAAAATTAAACATAAGAAGGGGTGAGATCAAATTCTCAGTAAGGGTGGGAAATACAACAGAAGATGTAATAAACATAAACATTAGGTATGGTGAATAACTAAAAACATATGCCTTTAAAAATTAACTTGAACACATTATCATGAAAATAAGAGCTTAATAAATAATTCCACAATAAAGAATAATCATGGCTATTATACTAGTCTAATAACCTCATGAAATTTTAATTACTAGTTTAATAATGAGGTAAATTCATATTCCATACATTCTGAAACATACCATCAAGGCCACGACCAAGATATCTAAAAATGATTAATGCCTCGACCAAAACCATATCTAAAAATGGGAAAGGCCTCAGCCAAGTCCATATCTATTTATATCATGAGACCTACCAATGCATCAGGGGGATATAGAGGGCCCCACCCATAATTTACTAATTCCAATTAATTCATCATATGAACGGGGATAAACATAAACAATATATACACATGAGATGTAAATAACTTTCCCCAATCTGTAACATAATCACTAACCATTCTGAGTAGTAAGATGAATGATATCAAAATAGAACATCCACAGTCAAATTTATCATAATGAATTCAATATAATATGGAATATGATATCATAGAATATTTTTCCCAATAATACATAATAATCAATAAGATTGTTTAAATAGATGAATATACTCTTATAAAATCATTGAGTAATTCTTGAGATAAATATTCTTTTACTTTGAAAAGAAGAGTTATTTTAGAAAATTATTTGTATAAAACCATAAGTGAATTAAGATATTATTTTAATAATAAAATTAGTTATTTTAGAAGAATAATGTTTTATAAAAAAATATTATAGTGTGCCCATGAAAATAGGTAAGAATTTGATAAATTCCCTTGAATCGGGTTGTATTTCGGAAAGAATTTTGAACGATCCTTTTGAAACATATTGATCCCCATAAATGAAAGTAGGATTATAGTTGGTAAACATATATAGAACATTATAATATAATATATTATGAGTAAATATTAATAAATAATAATTTAATTTATGTAAGTATATAATAAGAGTAACCCGGATGAAAATGGGGGTTTGGGTAGAAAACCCTTACCTTAAGTCCGAAGGTGTTCCTCATTTGATCTTAATGTCCTGGATAATCAAATTAAATACATTAATTAACTAATTAATAACCTTATATACATATATTATATTCATTAAAGTTTTATTAATTTCATTTATGTTCTTTTTGATAAGTTATAAGATTGAATTCCGTCGTTCTGGAGTGTTCGTTTCCTTGATTTCATGACCAATTCGCTTGATTATAAGTAATGTAGTTTATGTGGAATGGATATAATTCTTCATAATTGAAATTATATATTATTTATAAACTTATATAAGTGTAAATGGTTATATATATCACTTGGTTACATGGTATGAGGATGATTTATTAGATCTAAGATAAGTGATAACCATTTACATTATTTTGGAGATATCTCGATTGTTACCAACTAGTTTGTCGAATGAATTATAATTATATATATATATATAATAGTTCCATAACATTTAATAGGTTATAATACAAATATTATATTCTGTTTCAACCATAAAAATAGTTTCATGACCAGCCATTAATACGGTAATATAAATTGAAAACCTGTCGTCCTTTAATGTGTTAAATTAACACATCTCGAACGGTGTTTTCATTTTTTATATAAATGAAGGGGAAAGGAGAGATGATGACGAATTATTAATTTATAATAAAAATATTCCAGTAAATTTAAGGTACTGGAGTTATCATAACATTTGGATGAAATTAGGTGATGAAATAAAAAAGAAAAGAAAGGAACTCAAAATAAAAAGAGAAGTTGATAAATCCTTTATGAAAATTCAGCAGCCTAACGACATCACTTAAAATTCATAAAATATTTGATGATAGAAAAAGGGGTATCTCATAATTCTTACATAATATGGAAATTAATGGGGATTTATAATGACATATTCCATCATAATACAAAATAAATTATAAGATAATAACATTAAAAGAGTTCTTGAAAAAGAAAAGGTTGGTAGATTCCCTTAACTTGTAGAGTAACTCCCAAAACATGAAGGTTGGGACCTTGGTGGCTTGAGGAAACCTTTGTAGGAATACTAGGGAGGTAAAAATACCATATATTTGAGGATTAGGAGTTTTTAATGAAAGAAAATGAAGGAATGAGTGGGTATTTATAGTAAAAGAGAAGGAGTTTTTTTATTGATTTCAAAGGATGCCTCATTAGTGGTATTTGAAAAACCATGGGCTTTCACATGGTATTGGACACTTGGGACACCTCATATAAAATTTTAATGTAAAAAAGACAACCATAATTTTATATTGATTATCACATCATTATGATTTCATTAATCATACCAAAAACTCAAAAATGTATTTTTACCATTCATGAAAAACTAAAGTATTTTATAAAATTATCATAAATTAAGTGTAACGTAATATCAATGTTATAAATTCAAAAATGAACTCAATTTTTTGGAAATAATTTTCTAAATAATATTAATTTAATTTTTAAATAAAATCATACTTTATTTGAAAAATAACAATTTTAAAACTATAATTCGTTTTATATCACATTGAAAAATTAATCAAGATCTCATTATCTTATAAAAATAATACAATGAAATAATAATATGATTTACTATTCATAAGGTTTATATTAATATTCATATTATTATTCTTAAGGGCATGTTACTATTCATCAGAAATTAAGTTTGTCTTATCAAACTCTAAATATCTTACCGAACACAACTATGTATGTCAGTTTTTCAAAATTCAAATCACAGAGGTGGAAAAATTATGTTTACTGGCTAGGTTATAATGAAGTGGTGTTTTGTGGAGACTCAGTGTTTCATGAATTAATTTATAAATCCTTGGACTGTTACATTATCCCCTCCTTACAAAAATTTTATCCTCGAAATGATAAGAATGTTACCTCAAAAAAATATTTGGGTAGTTCTTAATCATAATCTCCTATGGATCACATGTTGCCTCTTCTATTTTGTGATTTTTCTAAAGTATTTTTCCAGTCGAGTCATCTGATTCCTCAAAACCTATTCTTTAGTGTCTATAATTTGGATAGGCTCTTCACAGTAAGATAGTTCAGGTTCCAATTCTATACCTTCATAAGTGAGAACATGCATTGGGTTTGGCATGTACTTTCTTAGTAATGAGACACGGAACACATTGTGTACTTTAGAAAGGATAGGTGGAATAGACAAATGATATATAACAACTCCAATTATCTCTAGAATTTCAAAAAGTCCTATGTAACTAGGGATAAGTTTCCCTTTCCTCCCAAATCTTATAACACCCTTCCATGGAGATACTTTCAAGAAAACATGAACTCCCACTTGAAATTCCAAATCCTTCCTTCAATTATCGACATGGCTCTTTTTTCTTATTTTAGGTGATTTGATATTGGTTTTAATAGTATTTACATTTTCTATTGTTTCCTCCACAAGATCTAGGCCCACAAGCTTCCTTACTCTAACTTCATTCCAACAAGTCGGTGTATGATATCCCTTTCCATAAAATGCTTCATATGGTGCCATTTGAATACTTGAATGGAAACTATTTTTGTAAGAAAACTCTACTAAAAGTAATTATTGATCCCACATACCTTAAAAGTCAAGTTAACATGATCTCAACATGTCATCTAAGTTTTGAATCATCCTATCTGATTTCCCATCAGTTTGTGGGTGATAAGAAATATTCAATTTAAGCTCAGTATCCAAATATTTCTAAAGACTTTTTCTAGAATTTCGATGTAAATTGTGGATCACGATCAAACACTTTTGAAAGAGGTGCTCCATTAATTCTTATAACTTTATTGATATAGAGTTTTTCAAGCCACTCCAGTGGATAATTCTCCCTTATAGCGAGGAAATGTGCAGATTTTGTAAGTTGATCAACAATTACCCATATTCCATCATTATTTCTTGGATTTTTGGGTAATCCATTGAAAAAATCCATGGTGATTTTATCCCTTTTCCATGTAGGAATAGCTAGAGGTTGTAGGACTCCTCTAGGATGTTGTTGTTTGGCCTTCACTTGTTGATAGACTAAAAATCTTGATACATAATCAGCAATTTCCCGCTTCATGTGTCCCACCAGAAATATTCCTTCAAATATCTATACATTTTAGTGATAACAGGGTATATAGAGAAATTAGAGCTATGTGCATCATCTAATAACTCCCTTTTTAGATCAGATATATAGGGAACACATAACCTCTTCCCAAATTTCATAATTTCGTCTTCCCACATGAAGTCAACCAACTTCCCATATTTCATAGCATTAATTTTATTTTAAAGATTCTCATCATCATATTGTGAAGATTTAATTATTTATAATAAATATGTTTGGATAACTATTTGAAAAATTAGTGATGTTTCACCTTCTTTGATAATTCCCATATCCATCCTCACTAGATCTATGTATAAAGGATCCTTATTAATCCTTATTTTGTTGAGAACTCCATGATTCTTACTGCTCAATGAATTGACCACCTTATTTTCCTTTCTTGGGTGGTAGTGTATGGAACAATAATAATTCTTGAGTAGTTCAAGCCATCACATTTTCCTCATGTTGAGTTCTTTCTATGAGATTATATACTTCAGACTCTTGTGATCCATATATATCTCACATATTTCACCATAGAGATAGTTTATCTGTATTTTTAGAGTTAAGATCACAATAACTAACTCAATATCATGAATATGATAGTTTTTTTCATGAATTTTTAACTGCCTTGATTCATAGGCAATAACTCTATCATTCTGAAAAGCACACAACCAAGTCCTTTCTTTGATGTATCACTATAGATCACAAACCCATCATTCCCCACTGGTAGATTTAGGATCAGAGCATTCAATAATCTCCTATTTAATTATTCTAAATAGTCCTCACATTATTTTTTCCATACAAACTTAACCCCTTTACATGTAAGCTTGGTAATTGGGTTGGATAAATGAGATAAGTTCTGAACGAAACACCATTAATAACCTGATAAACCAAAAAAACTATGTACCTCTGTTATGTTTGTTGGAGTAGTACATTCTTGCACAACATTTTTCTTTACAAGATCAATAGATATTCAATCCTTAGATACAATGTAGACAATAAATGAAACTTATTGAATCCAAAATTCACACTTTATAAAATTCCCATAAAATTTATTTCTTGTAAGATTATTTAGAGCATTGCGCAAGTGATTTTCATGATCTTATTAGCTTTTGGATTATACCAACATATAATCAGTAAATACCACCACAAATTCATCAAGATATTCCTTGAAAACTTTATTCATTATTTCAATGAAAATGGAGGGTTTATTAGTCAGTCCAAAAGGTATTACTATAAACTCGTAATGCCCATACCTGGTTCAAAATGATGTATTTGGAATATCTTCCTTCCTTACTCGCAACTGATGATATCCATATCGAATTCCAATATTCAAAAAATATTGGGCTCTATGAAGTTGATCAAATAAATCATCAATGCGAGGTAGGGGATACTTGTTATTTATTTTTATAGCATTGATCTCCCTGTAGTCAATGCACAACCTCATATATACATCTTTCTTCTTTACAAAAATAACAAGGGATCCCTATGGAGAAAAACTAGGGCAAAAAAATCCTTTATCACTCAATTACTCTAGTTGTTTCTTCAGTTTCACTAATTAAACAATGTCCATTATTTAAGGGTTATTTGATATGGGCCTTTAATTAGGAATTAAGTCAATGGAAAACTCAACTTCCCACTCTAGAGGATGTCTAGGTAAATCATTTGGAAACACATCAACATATTCTTTCACAATAGGTACATACTCTATTTAAAAATTCCTTTTGTCACCCATAGTTATTGAATTCCTTTCCTCCCCAATAATTGAATTCAGTAGAGCTACTGGGGGTGGATCTAGATGAGAATCATATGGTGATGTTTCTTCTCTAAAGATAAGGGATTCCACATCATCCTCAAAAATTGTAACCTCCTTATTCTTGCAATAATTTTTCACATCATGGTTTGAAATACAATCTATATTGAGTATTATATCAAATTCAATCATGGTTATGATAATAAAATCAGCAGATAAATCATGTTTATATGCCATAATGGGGACTGCTTGACACAAATTTGTTGCAATGATAATTCAATTAGAAGTTTTTACTGACGACTCTCTTATTAAATAAATTTGGGAATATCTAATTTTATTGGAAAACTTGGAAGATATGAATGGATGCGATGATCCATAATCAAATAAGGTATTGGATAAGTTTGAGGAAATGACTAGATTACCTGCCACCATGTCCTTAGGAACTTCAATATCAACAGTTGCGATCACATAAACTTGTTCATGCTCCCTGGGACTTTTCTGAGCCATATTTCCTTGACGCTTTAGGAAATCATTATAATAGTGCTCCATCTCCCTAAAATTATAGAATCAAACATTAATATATTATTTATTCCCCTTGAAATCACTATCATGATGGACTTTCTGTCCACACTTGTAGCATACCCCTTTTCCTTTTAAGCAGGAACTTGGGTGTTTCCTTCCACAATTGTCACAGGGTGGAAAGCCAACTCTTCCCTTATTCCCAGTTCCTTATTTCCTTTTCCAGAGTTTTCAGCAGCCCTCTTATTCTCTTGATTTCCCTTAAAATCATAAGACTTAGAGAATTACTTTTCCATCTTGGTAGCACTTGAGACTATATATTCATATGATGAGAAACATTGGGAGACTAGAGCCCTTCAGAGGAATTGTTTTAAACCATCAAAGAATCCATAAATCTTGCTCCTTGGATTACGTATGTAGTCCGTGACATGTCTTTCTAACCTTGTGAAGTTAGCTTCATACTTTTCACCATTCTCATCCTATTTTTGCCTCATATTAAGTAACTGTCTTTCCATATCTGCTTGCTGTTCATGAGGGAAGTATTTTTTGAAGAATATTTCCTTAAAATTCCTCCATTCCATTTATTCAATTTATTCTTCTTAATTTTTTTTTGAATTAAATACCACCACTGATATGCATCTTCTGATAGATGATAAACTACCATGAAAACCTTCTCTCTATCATTGCATCCCAAAGCGAGAAATATCTTCTCTAATGAACTTATCCACTACACCGCTACGAATGGGTTTGTAGTCCTATTAAATGATGGAGTCTATTTTTTAATAAATTAGTCTAACATAGCTCCCCACATTGTGGATATGAATTCTCCATATGGATAACTTTTTTATTCATAATTCGAGTGAACTGTTCTAGTATAGTTATAAGTTGCTCGGCACCAGTCACAACACCAGATCCAACATCATTATCTTTCATCGGAGGGAAATACCTAATTGGGACACATGTGTTCATGCAGTTTCCATTCCTTCCACTAGGAACCATTTATAAATAATGGTATACACTAGATTAGGTTATGAATCATAATTTATAATCTCAATATCAAAAAATACTTAAAATAAATTGAAATTCTGTACATCTAAAATCTCATAATCATAAACATGGTTTTTGAGGAAAAATTTACATTTAAATCCTTTATAATGTCTTGTAAACAATATGAATTATCCTAAGAATATCCCCCAGGAATATCAAACCAAGTGTTCATTAAGGCCCGTTGTTATGTACCATGATACCCTGGGTCAAACCCGAAACTCCTTATCAGAGTTGTTACTCATAAGTACATTTGTGCATGAACCATGTCCACTTGTACTATCCAGATAGAGATTTATTTTCCTGAAAGATCCACATAATCTATTCCTTACCAAAAATTCCAGGATGTTCTTGCATGTTTATCCTCAAATACTATCATAAGGATTTGGTCCCTAATCTACATTTTCTAAATCTATTTTCCAAATTTTCTTACTAAACTTCTTATGCTACCAACTGTAAGGATCCAACCATAGTTGACCGAAGCTAGTTCCTTATTTTATTAAATTGGAATATAAACAAGGAATATGCATCCCAAAGGACTAAGTAGTTTAGTATCTTTAGAAACAAGATACATACATAAGTTTAACATTACAACTTGAGAGGAAAAACAATTTATAATGTCCTTTTACAACATCCACAACTCATTGGTTATTTCTGCATTTCATTCATAATACACCTCTTCATGTCCTGGGAAAATGAAACATAAGAATTGGGTGAGATAAAATGATCAGTAAGGGTGAGAAATATAACAGAATATATCATAAACATAAACATTAGGCATGGTGAATAACTAAAAACATATACCTTTAAAAATGAACTTGAACACATTATGGAAGGAATAAGAGCTGAATAAATAATGGAATAATAAAGCATAATCAAGGGTATTATACTAGTCAAATAACCTCATGAACTTTAAATTACTAGTTTCTTAATGAGGGAAATGCATATAATACAAATTCTGAAACATACCATCAAGGCCACATACAAGACATCTAAAAATGATTAAGGCCTTAGCCAAAACCATATATAAAAATGGGAAAGAATTTGGCAAAGTACATATCTATTTGTCTCATGAGACCTACCGATGAATTGAGGGGATATAGAGGGAACCACCCATCATTTAATAAGTATAATAAATTCATCATATGAATAGGGATAAACATAAACAACATATAAACATGAGATGTAAATAACTTTCCCTAATCTGTAATTTAATCACTAACCATTATGATTTGTAAGATGAATTGTATCAAAATAGAACATCCAGAGTCAAATTTATCATAAAAAATTAAATATAATATGGAATATGATATCATAAAATATTAGTCCTAATAATACATAAGAATCAATAATATTTTTTAAATAGATCAATATAATCTTATAAAACTATTAAGTAATTCTTGAGATAAATACTCCTTTACTTTGAAAAGATGAGTTATTTTTGAAAAATATTTGTATAAAACCAAAATTAAAGTAAGATATTATTTTCATAATAAAATTAGTGATTTTATAAGAATAATTTTTTGCTAAAAATGTATTATAGATTACTCTTTAAAATAGGTAAAAAATTGAGAAATTACCTTGAATATGGCTTGTATTTTGGAAATAAATTTGAAAGATCCTTTTAAAACATATAACTCCCCATAAATGAAAGGAGGATTATGGTTGGTAAAAATATATATAAAATTATCACATAATATATGAGGAGAATATATGAATAAATATGAATTTAATTTATGTAATTAGAGAATAAGAGTAACCCGAATGGAAATGGGGGCTCGAGTAGAAAACCCTTACCTTAAGTCTAAAGGTGTTCCTCACTTGATCTCAATGTACTGAATAATAAAATTAAATCCATTAATTAAATAATTCATAAACTTATATACATATTTTATATTCATTAAAGTTTTATTAAGTTCCTTTATGTTTTTTTGATAATTTATAAGATTGAATTCCGTCATTATGGAGTGTTCATTTCGTTGATTTCATGATCGCTTTTCTTGATTATAAGTAATGAAGTTTATCTGGAATGGATATAATTCTCCAGAATTGAACTTATATATTATTTATTAACTTAAATAAGTGTAAATGGTTATATATATCACTTGTTTACATGGTATTATTATTATTTATTTGATAGAACATTAGTGATAACCATTTAAATTATTTTGGTGATATCTCGATTGTTACCAACTAGTTTGTCCTATGAATTAGTATTATGTATATATAATGGTTATAGAATATTTAAAAGGTTATAATACACACATTATAGTTTGGTTCAACTATAAAAATGGTTTCATGACTAGCCATGAATACGGTAATAGAAATTGAAAACATGTCGTCCTTAAATGTGATAAATTAACACATTTCATACAGTGTTTTCATTTTTTTTTGTATAAAAGAAGGGTAAAAGAGAAATGATGATGAATCATTAATTTATAATAACAATATTAAATTACATTTAAGGTAATGAAGTTATCATAAAATTTGTATGAAATGATGTGAGGAAAGAAAAAGAAAAGAAAGGAACTCGAAATAAAAAGAGAAGTTGAGAAATCCCTCACGATAATTTAGTAGCCCGACGACATCACTTAAAATTCATAAAATATTTTGATGAGAGAAAAAGCGTTATATCATAATTATTTCATAATATGGAAGTTAATTGGGATAAATAATGAAATATTCCATCATAATCTAAAATAAATTAAAAGAGAATAACCTAAAAAGAGTGCTTGAAAAAGAGAAGGGTGGTAGATTGCCTTACCTTGTAGAGTAACTCCTAAAAATTGAAGGTTGGGACCTTGGGGGCTTCAGGAAACCTTGGGAGGAATCATATAAAGGTAAAAATACCAAATATTAGAGTATTATGAGGTTTTAATGAAATAAAACGAAGGAATGAGTGGGTATTTATAGTAAAAGAGAGAGAGTTTTTTTTATTAATTTTAAAGGACACCTCATTCGTGGTAATTGTAAAACCATGGGCTTTCCCATGGTATTTGCCCATGGTATTGGACACTTGGGAAACCTCATATCATATTTTAATGTACAAATGTTTTCTATAATTTTATATTGATTATTACATCAGTATGATTCCATTAGTCATACTGAAAAATCAAAACTAAATTTTTTACTATTCATGAAAAACTAAAGTAATTTATAAAATTCTCATAAATTCAGTGTAAATTAATATCAAAATTCTGAATTCAAAAATGAAATCCATTTTTTGAAAATAATTTTGTAAATATGATTAATTTAATTTTTTGATAAAATCATAATTTATTCAAAAAATAACAATTTTAAAATTATAATTTGTTTTATATCACTTTGAAAAATTAATCAAGATCTCATTATCTTATAACATCAAGAAAATAAAATAATAATATGATTTACTATTCATAGGGTTCATATTACTATTCATAAGGGTATGTTACTATTCATCAAAAATTAAGTTTATCTTATCAGAATCTAAATATCTTTCTAAACGCAACCGTGTATATCAGTTTTTCAAAATTCAAATCACAAAGGTAGAAAAATTATGTTTACTGGCTAGGTTATAATGAAGTGATGTTTTGTGGAGACTCAGTGTTTCATACATTTATTTATAAATCTTTGTGGTGTTACATATAAAATGATAAAAAGTTAGATATGGATAATACTCACTACAACTTTAGTTAAGTAGACCCACCACTCTCATAAGAACTCCCTCGTAGTAAGAGGTACCCTCAACTATGACATGACTAGAACCACAAACACCCAGTTTTGTTCAAATTTGAATGATGAAAGGTGGTAAAGACTTGGTATTTCTTTAAGGGTTTTGTGTTTTTCTCTCGAAGAATTTAATACATTTATATTAATCTTGTTTATCTATGTTATCGTGCTCATAACTGAACATTAATAGAAAAACATACGCCGCATCTTTATGCATTTTATTATTTATTGTTTTATGTATTTTCCAACTGTTAAAAAATGCATAAAATAATAAATAAATGCATAAAATAAACTACTAACTGACTGATCTTGATCATCTAAATGACTAAGGGGAATCATACTTGAGTCGGAACTTGAACTGTGATGCTTCTCACCCCCATCATATATGTCTTCTTCTCATCCAGAGTATCACCTTATCTTAGCGGGGTCTACATCACATCTTGAAATACTACCTCATCTTCGCGGGGTCCACATCACATCTTGTCATATCACCTCATCTTGGAGGGGTTCACTTCACGTCTGGAATCATCTTGATCAACGTACTCCACCTTATCTTGGTGGAGTCCACGCCATACACTATCTTTGTCTAAAGTACAAAAACACTCTCGTGCAGGTGACCGTGCTGTCGTGACACGTCAAATTGATTATATTTTTAAGGTTTATTTATATTCTAGGGAAGACCCTAGGTCGTCTCTCAAGGAGCGTTGGTAGGTTTAGAGTGTGTATTTTTAATAAAAAATGACTAAGAGAGGGGGTGGTTTTGAAAACAGTTTAAAACAATGACTTAGTTGAAATAACCTAAAAAAATGAGTGACCAAGTGGGTTTTGAGAAATATGAGATAAAAGGGTCGATGTGATTTCACTACACACATATCAAGTTCATTGCTCATAGAGATTCATCTTGGGTTTAGAGTAATTCTTTGGTTGGAGTTAATTGGAATCCCGATTAATTCCTAAGCTTTTATTTCAATGCTTTAAGGACCAAACCTTGACGTAACAATCGTATTGTCAAGGTCCAGTAATTATGCATGGAATAAGAGCTTCCAAATCATATTGAAATCTCAATAATTTGGGTATGAAAAGGATTCTTATGATGTCCAATCGGAACAACACAAGTCACACACCCAAAACCTCACACCGATCGGTTTGAAATTAAGAGCATATCACTCACATGTATCAAATAAAGCATTAAAATATGAAATAAAATAAGATACATGGAATGAAATGTTTAAACACCCAAATTACTCCAAACCAGTAGCTAATGTATGCATCGGAACTCCCTTTACATGTGTGTAGCTCCCTCACAACGAACACCCAACTTTTTGCTCGACATCGGGAGGAGGAGGAAGCTCGGGTGGAACTCCTTCTTCATTGTTGATCCCCCTATGAGGATAGGGGCCTCCAGAACCTCCAAGGTGATTAGGAGACTCTTCTAGGACTCCAAATTGGCAGCACTTCACTCCTTGGCCGAACTTCCAAATGAGGAGCCCAAGGTTCCCTTTTATAGGAAATGTGGGAGGTGGTTTTGGGCACACAGATTTCATCAATCCACTTGCACGACGCGTTTCGGCCTTCAGAAAGTCTTATCTCGCTTTGGAGAAAATAGAAAAGTTGTATCCCTACCTCTTTAATGTCTCCACCGAAAGTTTGGCACCGTTTTGACAACTAATTCTCGAGATAGTGATAAAATACAGAACACCGCATTTGACTTGGTCCAAATTCGGTGGCTCGGACAAATCAGTTCGGATTGGCCCCATTCAAGCCGAATCAGGATTGGGTTCCTTAATATGAAATTTAGAATATTGAATTTGACAGGCCCAAAAAATTTCAGCCCATTTAGATACACGTATTTTGTGTAATATTCAAAACAGTGGACAGATGTCCATGGATCCATGCAATTTTGGCCCAGTTTTCTTTCACTTCATCAAGAGCCCTCCAAATCACCTCCACCTACATTGTAATTTTCAAAACAAGTATCATTGCCCTATTTAATAGTGATAAAAACTAAATTATTGAATCAAACATGAAGTACAATTTGATAATATTTTTATAATTTTTAATACAAAATATGTTTAGCACAGCGGTGTAAGGGTGAAAATGAAACAGTGAATCGTGGTACGATCACACCCCCACACCTAAACATTTGCACTCCTGGGCAAAGTAATATATCCAAATATATTGATGCATATATATATATATTTACAACATCATGAAGATTTAGCATTTGGGATAATTTTATTTAAAGTAAAGTGATCACTGCACGAACCACACCAAGGAGTTCTTCCTAGTGAAAATAGAAAAAGATGTCTCATAAATCATATCATAGAGAAATTCAAAAAGATTCATGATACCCAATTGAGAAAGGAATTCAGAAGTAAACCATGACACTAACTCTCCATGTGTGTGTGTGAAAACCATTCCATGCTATTCTTTCCACTTGCTATCCAATAAATATATGTTATTTTAACATTTTTCAGCTTAAATGATTTTGTCACCAAACCTGTCCTACATCCTTTGAAATCATATTTCAAGACCCACTCATTTAAGCATTCCCATAAGTCAAAACATAAGCTCCCGACCTAGATATCCCCATATGTTGCACATTTCATCACTCCCCTCATTTATTTTTTTTGAAGTTGCAATTGGAACAAATCTAACACTCATCTCTGAACCCTTGTTTGATCTCCTCACGACACTAATTGCAATAGTTATAACAAGATCAAAGGTTGAGGAGGAGTGGTTTTTGACCTGCCCAAGACACAACAATTTTTTTTTTGAGGGCGTACAACAGTCGGACATTAGGTACACACGCATAGGTCAATCTGGTACAGTAATGAAACAGATCGGATAAGGAACGAACGTATGGAAATATCATTTAAAGCTGAAAAATATTAACCCAACATATATTTACCTTATATTAAGTAAGAAATAATCACACTTTGTGGTTTGGTGCAAATTTTTTTTGGAGATATTAGCGACATAGTTTTCTCAAAAACTAATCACACAATGGGCATCAATCATCTCAAAGGTTTCACATAGATACGACCATTTATATCATTGACAGAAAACCAATTCACTAAAAATCACTCCCTGATGTTAAATTCATACAAATATTCTTTTTAGCCTTCGTTATGGTATTTTTACTTTCCCCATTTTATTGTCGCCACATCATGGAATTTCGAAATTGTTGATGGGGAAAAATAAAAATACCATAAAGAAGGCCAAAAAGAGAAAACAAAAGGAGAAAATGGTGAAAAATCCTAACTAACCCAGGAATGTATCCACCCCCCACACCTAGAGAATACAGTGTCCTCACTTCAATAAAAGAGACTATGGGAAGGAAGGATAAAACCTGGTGAGTGTTATTCATAGACCGCTTCTTGAACATGGAGTTCCTCCATTGGGGACTCCGGAATGACTTCATGGAAGTGCTTCAGCCGCTGCCCATTAACAGTGAAGGTTTGCTTGGTGTCTTCATTTTGAACCTGGACAACACCAAATGGAGAGACATTAGTAACAATGTAAGGTCCAAACCAACGGGAACGAAGCTTACCAGGGTGAAACTTCAGCCTTGCATTGTATAGGAGGACCTTCTTCCCAATGTGGAATTGACGATGAAGGATGAGACGGTCGTGGGCAGCCTTGGTTCTCTCTTTATAAATTCGGGAGTTCTCATATGAATCTCTTCTCATTTCCTCCAACTCCTGAATCTGCAACTTCCTTTGAATACCTGCACCAGAAAGATTAGAATTGCATTGTTTAATGGCCCAGTAGGCCCGGTGCTCTACCTCAACAGGGAGGTGACAACTCTTCCCAAAAACTAGCTGATATGGTGACATGCCAATTGGAGTTTTGAATGAAGTACGGTAAGCCCATAACGAATCATCGAGTCTAAGACTCCAGTCTTTTCTGTTTGGCTGAACCGTTTTCTCAAGAATCTGTTTTACCTCTCTATTTGATACTTCGGCTTGACCATTTGTTTGTGGGTGATAAGCAGTAGACACTCGATGCCCAACCCCGTACCTGCGCAAAAGAGATTGCATTGTGCGGTTGTAGAAATGAGAACCCTGATCGTTGATGATAAACCTAGGTAATCCAAACCTACAGAATATTTGGGTTCTCAAAAATTCCACAACTGTCTTAGAATCATCTGTCCTCGTGGCTCGTACCTCTACCCACTTTGAAACATAATCCACTACCAGAAGAATGTAAAGGTTCCCAAATGAATTGGGGAATGGTCCGATAAATTCAATGCCCCAAACATCAAAAATGTCATGGAAGAGTAAGGGTTGTTGGGGCATCTCATTTCTTTTAGAGACATTCCCCATTCTTTGACAGTGAGGAAAAGATTTACAGAATTCATGGGCATCCCTAAACAATGTGGGCCAAAAGAGACCAGAATCTAAGACCTTGTGAGCAGTCCGTTGGGGACCAAAGTGGACCCCACAAGCAAGTGTGTGGCAGAACCTAAGGACAGATTGAAACTCACTATCGGGAACACAACGCCTAATAACTTGATCACTACATGTGTGCCAGAGGTAGGGGTCATCCCAAATGTACCAACGAGACTCATGTTTTAGACGGTCGGCCTGGTTTTTGGTGAAATCAGCAGGAATGCAAGACGCTACCACATAATTTACAATTTCAGCATACCAAGGAATAGCATCTTGCACTCGGTACAATTGATCATCAGGAAACAATTCATTTATGGGAATACAGGGGGATGATTCAATGTACGAGGGTGGTAGAATCCTACTGATATGGTTAGCAACCACATTCTCTGCTCCTTTTTTATCCCTAATTTCTAGATCAAATTCTTGAAGGAGTAGCATCCAGCGAATGAGACGTGGTTTGGCTTCTGGTTTCTTTAGGAGATATCGGAGGGCTGCATGGTCTGAGAACACAACGACTTTGGACCCTAGAAGGTATGGCCTGAATTTATCCAAGGAAAACACAATGGAAAGAAATTCTTTTTCAGTGGTGGTGTAGCTTTCTTGGGTAGGGTCCAAAGTACGTGAGGCATAGGCAATGACATGTGGAGCTCGATCGACCCTTTGTGACAAGACTTCCCCAACTGCATAGTTAGAGGCGTCACACATGAGCTCAAATGGTAAATCCCACCGAGGTGGTTGGATTACCGGGGGTGATGTGAGACTCCATTTTAACTTATTGAAATCTTCCTCACATTTTTTATCAAAATCAAATTCTTTTTCTTTTTGGAGTAATCGGGAGAGGGGGAGTGCAATTTTACTAAAGTCACGAATGAAACGACGATAAAATCCAACATGACCCAGGAAAGACCGCACATCCCGAACATTTTTAGGGAATGGTAGGGAGGAAATGATATCTACTTTTGATTTTTCCACTTGGATACCTTCCCCAAAAATGACATGTCCCAAAACTATGCCTTGTCGCACCATGAAATGGCATTTCTCATAATTTAATACAAGATTCTTTTCAATACAGCGACGTAGGACAGAACCAAGACTACTGAAACATTCATCAAAAGAGGATCCATAAACAGTAAAATCATACATAAAAACCTCCATGCAATTCTCCAGGTAATCCAAAAAAATACTAACCATACATCGTTGGAAAGTACCTGGAGCATTGCACAGACCAAATGGCATCCTTCTATAAGCAAATGTACCAAAGGGGAAAGTAAAGGTTGTCTTTTCCTGATCCTCAGGGGCAATATGGATCTGAAAATATCCAGAATACCCATCAAGGAAACAGTAATGGGACTTCCCTGCTAACCTCTCTAGCATCTGGTCAATGAATGGCAATGGGAAATGGTCCTTCCTAGTGTGTTGGTTTAGTCGGCGATAGTCTATACAGACACGCCAACTATTCTACACACGAGTTGGAACCAATTAATTTTTTTCATTTTTAACTACAGTAAGGCCAGTTTTTTTAGGAACTACTTGAACAGGACTGACCCATTGGCTGTCAGAGATAGGGTAAATGATTCCAGCAGCCAACAATTTTGTTACTTCTTTTTTAACAACATCAAGTAGGTTTGGGTTCAGTCGACTTTGTGACTGCCTCACTGGTTTAGCCTCATCATTTAATAAAATATGATGTGTACAAATTGATGGGCTAATGCCAAAAATGTCAGCAAGTGTCCATCCCAAAGCTTGTTTATACTTCCTCAAAAGATCAAGCAGTCGCAATTCATGCTTAGGAGGGAGTGAACTAGCAATGATGACGGGAAACTTGTTTCCATTCTTAAGATATGAGTATTTTAAATCTTGAGGCAGTTGTTTCAGTTCCAATTCTGGGGGATTTTGGATTGATAGAAGTGTGTGTGAAAGTGAGAAGTCACTGATCTCATCTAACTGATCAATGGTAACATCCTCAGATGAGGAATGAGCTTTTACAAGCTTATCAGTATCATCGATGGTCATGTGATCCTCTGTGTTCAAGAAATCATCAATTAACAAACATGCATGACATTTCTCTAAACCGCTACAATAATCAATGCATGATTCATTACCTAACATTTCAATCAATGAAGAAAACTCATAAAGGGGATCAGGTGAATGAAAATAAGTTGTTTCAGGGGAAGGGAGAACATCAATTGAATTGACAGAGAGAGATGAGTGTTCTTCTGAGGGGTGCTTCATGGCATCAAGGATATTGAAGTGGAAAATATTACCACCAAACTCCATAGATAATGTACCATTATGGACATTAATTATGGTTTTGGCAGTTTTCAAGAATGGTCTCCCCAATATAATTGGGGCATGTCCATTCATCCTATCATCTTCCATTTTAAGCACGTAAAAATCAGCAGGAAAAATTAAATTTTTCACCCTCACAAGAACATCCTATAGCACACCAGAGGGGTGTGTCATACTCCGATTTGCTAGCTGAACGACAATACCAGTGGGCTTCAGTTCACCGACCTGGAATGAAGAGTAAATAGAGTGAGGCATCACATTAATAGAAGCACCCAAATCAAGCATAGCATTGGAACATGAATACTCCCCTATGGTGCATGGAATCGAGAATGTCCCAGGATCATTGCACTTGGTAGGAAGTGATGACTCTATCAATGCTGAAACATTCCTCCCCAGGCTCACCTTCTCATCACCACGAAGCCTCCTTCGGTGTGTACACATCTCCTTCAGAAACTTGGAATATCTTGGAATTTGCTTCACAGCATCAATCGAAGGAATGTTAACCTGTACTTTATTGAAAGTTTCCAAGATTTCTTTATCAAGTTCGGTTTCTTTTTGTTTCCTAGGTTGGCCATCCCTTTGAAGAGATGGAAGAGGAATGGTTGGGATAAGTGGCTCATCAACAACCACAGTCTTTCCTTTGGAAGGGATTCTCTCCGGAAAAGGGTTTTCTTCTCTTGGACCATTTTCAGCAGTTGGGATGGTGGTTTCCTTTGGATGGGAGGACTCTAATGGAGGGGTCATTTGGCTTTTGATTTGTGTCCCACTCCTAAGGGTGATGGCACTAACATTTCCTTTATCCCTAGGGTTTACTACTGGTTGAGATGGTAGTTTACCCAACCCATGACTTTGGATTTCCCCCACCGAGTTGGCAAGTTGGCCTAGTTGGGTCTTTAGGTCTTGTATGGATGCTTGGGTGGTTTGTTGGAATTGGAGATTATTGGCAGCCATTTGTTTCATCATATCTTCTAGGCTAGGATCGGTTTTTGGAGGGGGTGGTTGGAATGGCCTTTGGGGTGGTTGAGGATTTATGAGTGGTGGTGGATGACTACTCTGACCTTCTTGGTTCCATTGCTGTTGAGGTTGGTTTGAATACCCCCCTTTCCTATAGGCTTGGTTGTCCTTCCAACCTTGGTTGGATGGATAGTATGGTTCTTGCCTAAAGGGTTGGTTAAAGGGGCGTCCTGGAAATATTGCCTCACAACTTTCAGAAGTTTCTCTCAATTGGGGGCATTGGTCAGAATAGTGGGTGTCAGAAGAGCAGATTCCACAATGGATGGGAGGAGGAGATTGATATTTCCCTTGGGAGAGAGAAAGTTGTCGTAGAAGGGTACTTACCTCTTCGAACTTCGTGTCCACCTTCTTCTCAAACTCAGTACTTTGCACCTCATGGACACCTCGAATGGGAACACTGTACCGTGTACCGAATTGTTGAGTGTTCTGTGCCATGTTCTCAATGAGGGTTCTTGCAGCAATTGGGGTCTTATCTACCAATTCACCACCTGCAGCAGCATCAATCATATTTCGATCAATAGGAATCAAACCTTCATAAAAATATTGAATTAAAAGTTGATCACTTATTTGGTGGTGTGGGCAACTTGAACATAACCTTTTAAAGCATTCCCAATATTCATGTAATGTTTCCCCTTGATATTGTCTTATACCACATATTTCTTTCCTTATAGTTGCAGTTCGAGAGGCTGGGAATTATTTTTCAAGAAAAAGGCATTTCATGTCTTCCCAGCCCCTAATTGGTGAATTGACATAGTATAACCAATCTTTTGCAGTGTCTTCTAATGAAAATGGGAATGCCCTAAGCTTCACTTGTTCTTCATCCACATTAGCAGGTTCTAAGGTTGAACACAAAGTATGAAATTCTTTTAAATGCTTATGTGGATCTTCTCCAGGCAGTCCATGAAATCATGGTAATAAATGAATTAAACCAGATTTTAGTTCAAAATTGGGTTCCTCGCCTTGTAATTGAATGTAAGTGGGTTGGATATCAACATCAGGTGAGGTTAGTTCTTTTAGTGTTCTATTATTTTCAGCCATGATATACAAGTTATGTTCAGTTTTAACTTTGGTTTCAGAAGAAGAAGAAGGATCAAGAAGAATTTTAAGATTTGATGTCTCCTCCTTCAAAGTGTGGTCTTGTATGTCTCGGTTTCGTTGATGTAGGATCCTCTCTGGTTCGGGTTCGAAAGTTTATAGGTCTCCCGGAGTAGAACGCGTCATACAAAGAACCTACACAATAAATAAATTAGAACACAAAGACAAATTCAAAGGTAGAAGATAAAACAAACAAATATTCACAAAAATTACAAAAAACAAAAAAAAATTATCAAAAACACGCACAAAAAACCAAAGCGCTCCCCGGCAACGGCGCCAAAATTTGACCGTGCTGTCGTGAAACGTCAAATTGATTATATTTTTAAGGTTGATTTATAGTCTAGGGAAGACACTAGGTCTTCTCTCAAGGAGCGTTGGTGGGTTTAGAGTGTGTATTTTTAATAAAAAATGACTAAGAGAGGGGGTGGTTTTGAAAACAGTTTAAAACAATGACTTAGTTGAAATAGCCTAAAAAAATGAGTGACCAAGTGGGTTTTGAGAAATATGAGATAAAAGGGTCGATGTGATTTCACTACACACATATCAAGTTCATTGATCATAGAGATTCATCTTGGGTTTAGAGTAATTCTTTGGTTGGAGTTAATTGGAATCCCGATTAATTCCTAAGCTTTTATTTCAATGCTTTAAGGACCAAACATTGACGTAACAATCGTATTGTCAAGGTCCAGTAATTATGCATGGAATAAGAGCTTACAAAGCATATTGAAATCTCAATAATTTGGGTATGAAAAGGATTCTTATGATGTCCAATCGGAACAACACAAATCACACACCCAAAACCTCACACCGATCAGTTTGAAATTAAGAGCATATCACTCACATGTATCAAATCAAGCATTCAAATCTGAAATAAAATAAGATACATGGAATGAAATGTTTAAACACTCAAATTACTCCAAACCAGTAGCTAATGTATGCATCTGAACTCCCTTGACATGTGTGTAGATCCCTCACAACGAACACCCAACTTTTAGCTCGACATCGGGAGGAGGAGGAAGCTCGGGTGGAACTCCTTCTTCATTGTTGATCCCCCTATGAGGATAGGGGCCTCCAGAACCTCCAAGTTGATTAGGATACTCTTCTAGGACTCGAAATTGGCAGAACTTCACTCCTTGACCGAACTTCCAAATGAGGAGCCCAAGGTGCCCTTTTATAGAAAATGTGGGAGGTGGTTTTGGGCACACTGATTTCATCAATCCACTTGCACGACACTTTTCGGCCTTCATACAGTCTTATCTCGCTTTGGATAAAATAGAAAAGTTGTAGCCCTACCTATTATCTGTTTCCACCGAAGGTTTGGCACCGTTTGGACAACTAATGCTCGAGATATTGATAAAATACAAAACACCACATTTGACTTGGTCCAAATTCGGTGGCTCAGACAGATCAGTTCGGATGGGCCTCATGAAAGCCGAATCAGGATTGGGTTCCTTAATATGAAATGTAGAATATTGAATTTTGGACATGCCCACAAAATTTCATCTCATTTGGATGCACGGATTTTGTGTACTACTCAAAACAGTGTACAGATGTCCATGGATCCATGCAATTTTGGCCCAGTTTTCTTTCACTTCATCAAGAGCCCTCCAAATCACCTCCACCTACATTGTAATTTTCAAAACAAGTATCATTGACCTATTTAATAGTTATAAACACTAAATTATTGAATCAAACATGAAGTATAATTTGATAATATTTTTATAATTTTTAATACAAAATATGTTTAGCACAGCGGTGTAAGGGTGAAAACGAAACAGTGAATCGTGGTACGATCAGCAGGTGAGGGGACTAGGGGTGTAATATACATCAAATGGATTTGGGCGCGCATGCCCTTATACATTTTGACCAAAAATAAAGATGATACGAAGACTGTTATTTAATTAATTACAAACATCACATGCAATTAAAATAATTAATTAAATAAAAACAAACATACATGGATCGGTGCTCAAGACTAGTAAGCGGATAAAAATAAAGTGGGATGCAAATTAAATTGCATTAAATAACTAAGAGGGTAAATTAAATAAATTAAATTAAATTAATAATTCAAAATAATTTAATCATTCTTCATTACACTAATTAATTTAATTTTAATACATGAAATTAAATTAATTAATTAATTTAATTTAATTCCAAAATTAAATTAAATTTTTTATCCTTGGGTATTAAAACTTATTATTTTAAACCAAAATTAATATATTAATTAATTTAATTTAATTCTAAAAAGTAAATTAATTGATTATATTAATTTAATTAACCCGTACCCCAAAAACCCCATGCATGTCCAAAGCGGGCTGCGCCGTACCTGCGCAAAACCATTTTGGGCCGAGCAAAGATCATAATGGGATAAATTGGGCTATAAAGGTCTGTCTAGACCCATACTTGGTTGGAAAGACCCACCTGGTCCTGTTTTGGGGAATTTCGGGTCCGGATGAATCTATTAGGGGTTACCTGCACACGGAGTTCATCTTTTCCTTGAATGCGGTACACGAAGGCTTCTGAATCTGGATTTAGATCTTACTGAAGAGGTGGAAGAGAAAAATGCAGCGCCACACCAAATTTGGGAATAGCCACAACCGAGCGACACATCAGCAATAGGGGGGACCATGATGTGGCGGCTGTCGGGTTTCGTCGTGAGGCCATGATGGGGAGGTTCAACTAGTCATTGGGGCACCAAATCCTGTGTTGTTTGGGGTAGGCAGACCATAGTAGGAATTGGAGAGGGGGTCAGCTAAGATCTGGCTGGTGTATAGGATGGTGGCCACTACAAGGGGAGGCTGGTTTTGCGGTGGCGAGGTAGCAGAGCACTGGGTTCAGCCCGGGGCTCACTAGAGGAGGGTGCAGCCGGAGTGGAGGGCACCAGCTTCGGTGCTGGTCCACAAAGGAGGCCACGAACAGAAGGGAGGCCAGGACTCCTGGGTGCGGTGCACACATGATACCAGAGGAGTAAGGGGACCACCAATATGGTAGTCCCACTAGGTATACAAAAGTCTTTTTTGTTGTGGTGTCTTCCTATGTAAGTCTCCGCCCCCATCCCTCTCACTTATAGCCTTATTTAATTTTTTTGTTCCACAAATATGAAAAACCATCACACCATTTACATAAAAATCAAAAGGCTATTATATTAGCCTTTATATAATAATAATAAAATTATTATAATTAAATAATAATTTATTATTATATTATTATTATAATAATAAAATAAATATTATAATAATAATGAAATTATTATGCAAATTATAAAATCGTAAAATTATTATTTGCATATAATTGTAATTATTGCCAATGAATGGAAACTGAACAAAACATGGATGGTTTTTAGGGTGATTAGAAATAATTGATTGAAAAAAAATTTAATACCTGAGACCAAAATAAAAACACGATCCGTATCTAAAATTTCAAATGACCATAACTTGGACATTCTAAATTGGATCAGTGCACGGTCTGAACCGTTGGGACCGATTTAGAACCCTGTACTTAATTTTAATGAAAATTAATTTTTCTAGGCTCATAAAATTTACATGATCCCTCTGATACCAATTGAAGGTATCAGGGCTCGTAGTGGAATCTAGTGGCCCATGGTTCTAAAAATTTTAATCATTGTGTTGATGAAACTTGTCGTCACTGATGATCTGAGCCCCGGTATGGTCCGAGAATCACACATAAATTAAAAGAGCACAAAAAGAAAAATTTTAAAAATAAATTTATATATCTAAAGATTTAATTGACAACAACTCATTATCGACAATCTTTTTTTTAAGGATCCATATCATGATAGCTCTAGACCGACCACACGTGCTTCAAAAATTCACAAGAGCACCGATCATCAAATTATGAGTGCAAGCGTGGCGATCTGATGATATCTTCAACGTCCCGACGATAACCGTGATCCTCTACCTTTGATTCTTGAAGGCATTCTTGGATCGCCACTTGAGAGGGAGAGAATCTCTCTCTAGAAAGTGGGAGGAGAGAGAGGCTCTCATTCTAAATGAATTAATAGTTCATTAGGAGAGAGCCTCTCTCTATTTATAGTGGAGTTTCTAAATACCCAGTAGGGTTCCCCAACCCCTATTTATTTAATGTTTATTAAATAAATAATTATGATGAACTAAACTGTGTTAATATTATTTATTATTTTATCACATACCTATAATATATATAAAATATATTACGTGATAAAACCGAGTCATTTAACTCGACTAATCATTCCTACATAATATTGAACAAACCTTTAATATTATACTAATATTCATTCAATTAATATTTTATCATATTTACTTCACTCGTAAATACTTTATATAAATTCAACTCAATTATTCATAACTTGAATAATAATGAATTTATTTATTTCTTTGGTGATTTATACCTTGGAAAACACTCAGCCCCCATGGTGGGCCTACCATATCCAATATACCTATTCAACTAAATAGGGAGGATTTTTGAATACACTATTGTGTGTGACCCTCTAGGCCCTTATCTCAATAGTAGTGAATAAAATCCATAGACCAAGAGAAGAGTATATAAACCTATCAGGGTCCCTAAAGAGATAAGTATTGTCATAACAACAACAAGCAACCTACGAACACACACTGTGTACTATAATATCTTTGTATTTTAAATATCTCATAAAGAAGGACACGCACTAGTGTCATCACCCTTTTCTTGGTTCATTATTTTTTATCTATCTAGATGAATTTACCTTTAGACCACTTTGGGAAAAAACTTATAAAGGTAGAAACTGTCACGACCCGCCCTCGGGGTCCGTGCCGTGACTACCCCAAGCTCGCCTTCCATAGGCCAGGGGCTGGCGACTAGCACCAAGGCGTAAATCCCGGTAAAAAGGGAAGACATTGCCTTTGTAAAGTAAACAAACACCACAGAGTAAGCAAGCGGAAAGTAAACACTAAGCAAAAGCAGAGTACAACTGAAAGTGCGGAAAAGTAAATGGGTCAGTATACAAACCCAAACTGAAAGTAAAGTACAACTCGAAAGGGAAAACAGCAACTGGAAAGTAAAAGCCGCTACACCGAGCTGTCCACTGGAAATCCCACCTGAAGGGTGGGTACAGATAGCTCCACTGCTCCACGGGTCCCGCCGTCCGCTCCGAGCACGTTCCGTCCAGTGGTCCACCTCCGGGTACCGTTCCGCTCTGCAAGCCTCAGCTAAGGTCAACGCTGTCCGTCGTCTGCAACCAACACAACGTAGTGCGGGCAAAGCCCGTGCAGGGGTGAGTATAAGCTACTCAGTAGGGACCCCGAGACCCCTGAAGGTCTCTCAAATCCACAAAGGATAAACCACGAAAAAAGGTACAATCACGAAGTAACAACCGACACTGCTTAGGTATATGCCCATACATATACCTAAGTTATCAATTCAAATACGCTCCAACCTCCGAGCCCAAGTACAACTCAGTCCACACAGGAAAGTAAACGTATTCCACACAGGAAAGCAAAACGTAATCCACACAGGATAGCACAACACAATCCACACAGGAAAACAACAGGATTCAGCTCAAACCAGGATTTTCATTAACGAAACCATAACTGTTGAAGAGCCCCATCTCTGAAGTGTACAGTGGTCCTGTCACGACTCCGAGGTTCTGCTCACTAACCTAAGACTGCTGAAGTACTCCTCCTGTCGAGTACCGCGGGTCTGCTGCCAACTACCAGGCGCTCCGTCCGCTGAGGGTCTGCTGCCAAATACCGGGCGCTCACCCAGATAGCCTACAGAGGTACTCCTCCAGTCGAGTACCGCGGGTCTGCTGCCAACTACCAGGCGCTCCGTCCGCCGTGGGTCTGCCGCCGAATACCGGGCGCTCCGTCCACTGGGCTAGTCGACTCACTCCAAGTTGAGTCGGTCGAGCAGTCTTCAGGTCTCAGCCGGTTCCACGGTCTCCGTACTCTGTACGCTCGTCACCAGTATCGCAGGTCTGCCGCTACAACCGAGCGCTCCACTGCCAAGGATATGCTGCTACAACCAAGCGCTCCACTGCCAAGGATATGCTGCTACAACCAAGCGCTCCACCGCCCAAGGTAAACAGAACATTCAGCTCACACAGGTTCGGTAGCACTGTTCCATGTAGGATCGCTGAGTGCTGAAGTCGTCGTCGTCGAATCCACACAGGATCTCTGTACTGTCGTCGTCGCAGTCACAGTAGCAGTAGTAGCAGTAGAAGTCACAGTAACAGTCGCAGCCAGCACTAGGGTTCCCGCACACAGCAAGCTCGTTCGGAGGGTCCGCTCCACGAGCCGAGAGGCTGATACATCAACTGTCACAAAGTCAAGAGTTGATGTATCCAAAAGTTCCGTATCGTCAACAGGAACTCAACGCAACAGACGGCGCGTCGATCGGACGCCCGGTCTGAGAGTTATTGGCATTTTCGTCCCCGGGGCCCGGTTGGTTTTTAAGGAAAAACCAACCCGACCGTACTCCACCTGCGTCCAAACCTCAGGCGGAGTATGCCAAAAGATCCGTCTTACTAAGAGGAACACAACACGGCTGACGGCACGTCAATCGGACGTCCGTAACTCAAGATATGAGTGTTTCCGCTCCGAAGGCCCGATTGGTTTCGTGAACGAACCAACCCGGCCGAACTCAAAGTAATCCGAAACCTTGAGTGAGATATACCGAAACGACCGTCTCGATCCAAGGATCGCGTTTCCGCAGACGGTTCGTCAATCGAAGATCCGAGGCTCAAGTTATGGCCAAAAGACCGAAACTGCTTCGAAACGGGGGGTCCGGGTCCGGGTCGACCCGGCCCGACCCCCCCCCCCCCCCGGGTCGGCCCGAACCGGGTCGACCCGACCCGGCCCGCTGGACCCGGCCCGGCTGGTGGCGGCGCGGCGGCGCGGCCGGCCAGCGGCGGCGGCGCGGTCTGCGCGCCGCGCATGTGCCGCACGCGGGGGGGTGAAACCCCCCCCCTTTTTCCGGATCTCGGCCGGCCAAAGGCCGGCCGTTTCTTTACACCCGCGGGACCCGCGGGTCCCGCCTCCTGTCCAAACCGGCGGCCGGCCGCCTTCTCTTCTCCGCCGCGGCCGTAGCCGCGGCTCCTCCTCGGTTTCCGGCGGCCGGCGAGGCCGGCCGCCCCTGGTTGTTCCGCCGCGGCCGTAGGGCCGCGGCCCACCCGATCTCCGGCGCCGGCAAGGCCGGCGCCCCTGGCTGCTCCGCCGCGGCCGTAGGGCCGCGGCCCTTCCTGATTTCCGGCGGCCGGCGAGGCCGGCCGACCCTAGCTCCTCCGCCGCGGCCACAGGGCCGCGGCTGTTCTGATCACCGGCGGCCGGCGAGGCCGGCCGCCTCTTGGTGCTCCGCCGTGGCCGTCCAGCCGCGGTTCTTCTTTTTCCGCCGGTGGCCGGTTTTCCGGCCGCCCTTCTTGTTCGGTCCTTGTAAGATTTTCGCAGCGTAACGACGTCGCGCCCCACCGCCACGGCCTAACTCCGGCCGCGGTCTCATCCGATCTCAAAGGCGCGGCATTATAGCGTCGCGGTTCTTCGTCGTGACCCAAACCGGCCTTAAATAATTCTTTTCGCGCGGTGCAATGGTACCGCGTTACCCCTCTTCAAACCATAATAAAACTAAACCACGATGGAGGAGGATCAGCCGTGTTTGTGCGGACCGGCCTCCTCCCGTTAGTTTGATATCAATTGGCTTAGAAATACTTGAGGGATGTCAAATAAAATGTAAACAACGAACTCAAGAACCCCTACCTCGATAGTCGCACGTTGACGTAGTCGTGTAATATCGGTGTCGATTCCTTTGACGTCGGAGGAAGAGTCGTTGTCGAAGGCGTTCGTCGCGGAAAACCGTCACAGAAGAGACGACGCGGAAGAAGTACGTCGCGTCGCGGATACGGCGTCGTGGATGGACCGTGTTCTTCGGCGGAGAAGTTCTTCGTTGTAGAACGGCGTTCTTCGCGTTCTTCGTTGAGTTTGAAGAAGATGAAGAAGACTTCCCAACTCTCTCAAGAAGATAAAAATTCTAACAAAATAAAATAAGACTCTTTCTTATTTTATTCACACAACCCATCCTCTTTGAATTTCAAAGGTTTGAAATTCAATAACCACTCACAACTCACCTCATTAACTCATTACATTTAAGTCATAGGTTTATAACTTAAGTTAAGATAATTTAAGTGGGAGTTGAGGGGGTTTTAGAGGATATGAAAGGTTTAGGGGTTCGTGTGGGCCCCACCACACTTAATGCTCCCAAGGGAGGTTAAGTGGATGTGGGTCCCACTTCCAACTCCCTTTGGTAGGATTTAACAAGTTAAAATAAATTTTGTTCTTCACAAAATTTTATTTAACTTAAACCTAAAACCCAAAATCTAACATTCAACCCGCAACCAACGCAACTTCCGAAAAGGTCTCTTTAAGAGAATATCGGCGCTGCGAGTTCATCGGTGCCCTCTGATTTCAATTCCGAGCACCGGATCAAAAGTTAGGAATTCCCGCTCGTTCGTTCACTGAACGTACCCGAGCCAAACTTCGGAAATTGATTCCGGGCACTCCGGGCCTTGGAATCAGGTGCCGTCGGAAACCGCGCTCTTGTAAAATTCGAAAGAAAATTAAGAAAAAATTTTCCTTGAATTTTACGGGTCTTTACAGAAACATCCTGACCAACCAAGCTTGAGATATACAACTTCCTTAAGTTGGAAGCAACAAATCCTTTATTGACCACTCAGCCAATGTCATACCACCAATGATACACACAACAAAAGCTACCTCTCCGCGATTTCATTACCATGGTTTTTTCCATGCATAAAAGTATTCAATCAAATGGTATACACTAGTAATGATGTCAAGTCAGGAGACTAATACACATGTTCGTAGATAGTAACAACCAATGAAACCTAAAAAATGTGATGTTCCTATTAACAAGTCTATACCCATGATCTAACTACTAGAGATCTCCAAGTAAAAACTTCATGAGAATAATTATCAATGCTTATGATCCCCCAACACCTGATAGTCAAACATATACTGTTTCCATTCAGTAATATGTAACTAGAACATAAGACATTTGTTTAAGATTAATGTCATTGTATCTCGAGGTTCTCATTATAGATTGGGATCTTCTATAAACTGTTTATATAATAATTAATCTATGGAAATTACCATTAAATAGTGGATTCATAAATATATACACAATAATGGTAAGGTATCATCATGTATATCTAACTGTACACATGATATGGTAATCAAAATTACTGCATAGTTGGGTCTAGGGCACCCATTTCAACAAAATTCACATGGTTAATTCTAAATTGTGTGGTCTCTAGGAAAAATTGTTCAAGGTCCTTGGTGTTTTTGAGGTGTAGTGCATGAATTGCACAAGGTTTGGTAAAGCATGTAGAAAAACTTATGTGTGGATCTGTAGTTTTTAATAGAGCCATTTTAATGTCTTACGCATGGGGTTTCAAACTCCTAGAAACCGTGTGAGGCCTAGGTGGTCCAAGAGTGAGGTGAACAATTTTTTTAACTGTGTTTACTCTCATGAGTAATCGTGAAACTTAAGGTTCTTTTGGTGGAAGTGATACCTGCATGGTTGGCACATGATTTTTCTAACAATGCGGACAAACCATGCAATTTTTCTAGGTGTTTTAAATTTTATGATTTCTAAAAATTCCCTCCTTTATTTTAAGTATTTTCACCCCTCTTCTTGTCCAAACGAGTTAGCCGACCCTTGGGGTCCCTTGGGTGTGTTACACCTTCCTCCTCCTTATATTCTTATCCTTTGATGGTGTTTTGTAAGAATATTTGTGGTGAGTTCCTCCTTTTTCCCTCCTTCTTCCTTCTCCCCCTCTCTTCTCTTGGTTTTGGGTTCCCCCATAAACCCTAGTTATTATGTGGTTTGATTTTAGTGTTTTGGATGGGTCTAATGATGGTAATTATGATTTCTAAGGGTTGTAGTCATCATTGCTTCTCTTGTGGGTGAGGTTTCCATAGAAGGAAATATGTTTCGGGATATTTTGTCTTGGTTCCCACTTCTTTGAGGTAGGTGTTACTATGTTTTTGTTTCATTTTTTAATTCTAATCAAGATTGGACCTTATAAATTCTATCTTTTTATGAAATCATAATTATATATAGTCTCCTTGTGATAATTTGGAACTATTTCATTGAGTTTATTACTTGGCATAATTGGTTTTATATGTGAATTCCATGTTTTATTGTTTAAAATGGAAGGTTTTATTATTATAAGATTCTTGTGAAATGACTTATAGATTTTTGAAATGGTTTCTAAGATTAAGAATGGATTTTAACCTAGTTTTTGTTTTCAAGGAATAAAAACAAGGTTTCAAATGGAACTTGGTTTTTAATTTAGGTGTTGACCTATAAATTGTTATAAAGGGGTTACTTTAAAGTATTTTAAATGGAAATTTAAGATGGGTGAATGAGTTATCCCTTATCAAAATCCTTTTTGTGTTGTTTTATTTTGTTTTTCGAAAATGGTTAGCCCTTTGGACTTGTTTTGGGTTTCAAAGAGAAATACACTTATTGAAGGGTGGCATAAAAATGTTTTAAAAAGAAATGGGTGATTTATTTAGACCTATTAAAAATATTTAGGTGGTTTTTATGAAATTTTTTATAGAAATAAAGGACTTTGGACATGTTTTATATTTTCAAATAATAGATCCCTCGTGTATGGATGCATTTAAAATGTTTTAAATGTTTGGGTTCTTTACATTGTTTTCTAAATGGTGTTTGGAAAGTATTTGATGAAATTTAAAAGGTTTTGGAATTAAAAAATAGTTTTTGATGTTAAAGGATAGTTTGGAACTTTGGTTTTAAATGGATTTTGTGGATGGATCCCTTGTTTTCCCCTTGTTTGTGTACCCCTTGTAAGGGTTTGTGATCACTATGTGTTTTATGATTCTCCCATTGTATAGGAATATTTTTGTTATGACTTGGGTGTATGTTATGTGTTTGAGGGAATTTCATAATTGGGTTTTAAGTATAAAGTTATTTATGTTTATTCCTTGCAAGTAAACATGGATTGTTTCACTACACATCACTTACTTTATTGGTTATGGGGTCCTAGAAACTATGTGAAAGATCTAGATTGTTACTCTAGTTGGTTCACATGACACTAGTGGCCCCTTAGCATGAAATATAGATAAGTGGGGTTTGTAATTCCAATGAGTCTTTTGTGGGATACTTTTATGAAAGCATTGAATTAGCTTATTTTGCTAGCTAGTTTGGGTGGTTATACCAATATATGGTTAGATACTTGGAACATTGATGACTTTGGGTAGGACCATGACACATTTATTTATAGGGATATTTATTGTTTTAGGGGAGTTTAATCTAGTTCTTTATTATATAACTTCCAATATTTTTTTTGATATTGCACCCAACTTTCCTGGATTTAATTTTTTTATGCCTTGTGACATGTATATGTGTTTCCTACTTGTTGTGTTTAACTCATCTGAGTTGGGTTTGTTCATTTGAAAATGAGTTTTTGAGGATGTTTGTGAAGACCCATTTTGAGTTTTTAAAGACTCTTTAGTGAGTTCTTTAAAGTGAGCTTCAAAATGGGTTTTGGTTTAAAGATGTATTATTTTGGTGAAATGTTTTATAGTAACCATTATCATTTTTATAAAACAAGCATGAGTTACTATGGGAAATATTAACATTGTGGGTGGTTTTTAAATGGATTGACTGATGGATTTGTTTTCAAAACATGTGTGTTCAGTTTTTGTAAAAAAGGAAAAAATGATTTGAAAGTAGATTATGGAATTGTTTTGATTTACATGAATTTTATATATGTAAAGTATAATTTCTAGATTTATTTTAAAATTGGAATTGATAAATTTATTTATGAAAAAAATTGCATAGTTTTGGCGGGTTGTGGTGACCTACTGGGTTTTTTAGCTCACACATACAAAATTTCAGGTTCCAGGTTCTCAATTGGATCCTTCTTGATCATTGTGGATGACATGGAGTGAGTTGGGTGGTGGTGAGTAACTGGAGGTTTCATGTAGCTGGTATTGGGCTTGGATTAAGTTGGTTGTCTTATAGTAGTTTTCTTTTTGGTTAGTTTTGTTCATGCTTAGTCTTGCCTCTCAATTTCTCTTTTGTTTGGATTTTGACCATGTATATGAAAATGGGTTGGATCATGGTAGTTAGTAATGACTTATTGGGAATGTTTTTTTTATTTAAGCTTTTGTATTCTTTATTTAATCTGTCGTATCTCTGATTTGGGAAAAAAATTCCCAAAGTATTTCTTGTGATTCATAGGAGCTTATCGCTAGCCCACGGGGATCGGTAATACCCTTTGGGCATTGTGGAAAATCAGTTTAGGTGTTAGGTTAGATGATAGCCTGGGATGGTCCATCACAAAATGGTATTGGAGGCATGGTGTGATTTTTTTTGTGAATAAGAACCTAAGATTATTAATTAGACCTTCTTATTTGGTGATTTCTTGGTAGAAAGGACATTGAGTCTATTAGAGATTGAGATATAAGGGTGGGGAGAGTCTAGCCATCTCTTAACCATCTAAAACCTCAAGTTTCTATGGATTATTTGGTTTTAAATTGTAATATGAGGTTGATTTTAGTTGTTTATGGTGGGTTTTGATGTTATCGACATGATTGGGTCCCCCTTGACTAATGATTGATATTGGTAAAAACTCTTTTGATTTAGGGTGGAAGGGAACTCAAGCTGCATAGTTAGATCACATGTCCTAGGAAACCATGTGGGGCCCGTGTGTTCGAGTCTTGCATTTTTTCAAGGTGTGTTGCATTATTGAAACCTGACCACCCAAACTATGGTCATCAAGGAATGTATAACATTATTTCCCTTGGCTATAATATTTGGACTCCTCTTGAATTTCATATTTCTCCAATAGTAGTTTTCACTTATTAGAGGTGGAATTAGAATTATGTTTTCTCTTTTGGGATGCGGTTTGTGAGTATTTTATTTTTTTCATGTGTATTAGTTGTGTGTTTTTGGATTTCTTCAAACATTGTTTTGGAAAATAAAGGTGTTTTCTATTAAAAAATTTATTTTGAAACTTAGATTTTTGAATAATGGGAATAATGAATTCTCATGGTTTCATGAAATTTTTTGTGAAATTAGTGGTTTCCCTTTTTATATTTGGAAAAGAGGTGTTTTAAAAGAAAGTTTTGTTTTTGAAAAAAGTTTATAAAGTGTTTCAAAAAATTGAAATGGGTGGTAAAAAGAATTTTGGATGATTAGTTTTCAAAGTGGAAAGGGACTTTGAAGCGAATCTTTGGGTTTTCTTTGTTTGGGTAAGGGTTATTTTTCATCAAGGATGGTTTTTTTAAAGTTTCATTGGTTTAATTTTAGAGTAACACCTTGGTGGAGGGTGATTTCAAAATTCCTTGAAAAAATGGTGGTTTTAGAAAGAAAAGTTTATTTTGGTTTGAAATTTTGTTTCTAATTTAAAGGCTTGTTGTTTTGGTTTGATTCCTAGTTTGTAATTAAATCACTTGATTTCTCTTTTGATATATATATTGAGGAAGTTCATGCCTTTTTTTGTTCCCTAGAATTTTTAAAAGGTTTCTTTAGTTCTGATTCTAAACCAGACTCTGAATGGATGTCTAGACATGAAATCTTATTTATGAGAGTTGTTGTGAGTGAGATTTCTAGTTTTATATGAGTTTAGTGAGAATTTGTGATGTTTCTTTGGGAGTATAGGCTTGTTTGTTTATATTTCAATAGATTTTTCCCTTTTTGAGAGGTTCCTTATAGATGGTTTCCTTTTGTGATGTTTTGATAGATGGTTTGAATGTTTTTTTATAGAATGTTTTGTCCTATTGAGGAATGTTTCATTACATCTTGGGTGTTTTTTGGATCTAATGTGAGTGATATTTTTTCGAGCCTTATTGTTTAGAAAAAACTAGTAGGTTGCCTATTATTTTGGATGATCCAAGTGGTGGAAATTATTTGGACTTGAGAGAGGAATTTGGGTTAATGAATGGGTAAATAGTGTGTGTGATAGACCAGATGAGTATGGTATACTAACTGGTGTTTAACGGTGGTAATTGTTTCTGATACACCGCTGAGGGTGATTCAATGTTGACCTCGGGTTATCCTCATGTTTTGTGACCCAATATGAATTCTATTTTAATAATTTTGACGATCTTATGTCTGTTCTTCCTTTTTTTGGGTTTAAAAGTTTTTTGGTTGAGGGTGTGCTCCTCTAGTGGTTTATTGGTTGTCCAAGGATGAGTTTATATGTTGTTTTTTTATACCACCATGTTAGATGAACTCTAAATGGTGGGTAGACCATGTTAGGTCTCCTGTTATTCATAGGGATTCTTTTTGGAAGTTCTTATTTTGGCTCTATTTAGAGAAATTTGGTTATGTTAATGTTTAATGGTTTGATCATTTTTTAGGACTTTGGTTGTTGTATTTGAGTTTAATCCATGTTGATTAGTTCATTTGGTTAGATCCTTTTTGGGATATTCCATTTATTTTGTCTCTCATTTTGACTTTGGACTTTCTTAGGAGAAAAAGCGGCATGGTGGGGAGTTTGTGACACCTCCATGTCACAATGTCATTATTTTTGTGGTCTCTTTATAAGTAGAGATTTGGTTTTAATTTTCATGGAGTAATAGATTGAAACATGGAAATTTTTGAGGTTTTCATATTGTGAAAAGTTTGGGTGGATGGTTAGAGGGAAAATGGGCGGAATCCTTTTGTGAGGAGCCTTTTTAGTTCATTTTGAACTATGAATGGTTTATCATCATAAGCTGCACACGGTTAAGTTCAAACCATGTTTCCCCTAGGAGAAACAGTGTAGGGTCCTTAGTGTGTCTAGGGTGTGGTGCATGACTTTCAAACAGTTTGGTAAATCATGCGATAAGCCTGTGGGTGGATCTTTAGTTTTTAACAGTTCCATTTTCACAACTTCCACATGGTTTTTCAAACTGTATGGGAGAACCCTTGGAGGTCGTGAAAGGTCTAGATGATCTTGGAGTGAGGTTCATGGTTTTTCTTAACGGTGTGATGTCTTAATAGTAACAATGTGGATTAAGGTTCTTTGGGAGGCAGTGGAGCCTGCATGGTTGGCACATGGTTTGTCTAACCATGAAACCAAACCATGTTAGTTTTCTAGGTGTTTAAATTTTTTGAATTTCCCAAAATTCCCTCCTTTTTTAAGGGGGTTTCAACCCTCATCCCCCCACATGTGTCAGCTGACCCTTGGATCCCTTGGGGGTGTACTACCTTCCTCATCCCTTGATTAATTCCCTTCCAATGGTGTTTTAGAAGAATATTTGAGGTGAGTTCCTCCTCATTTTACCTCCATCATCCTTCTCTCCCTTTCTTCTCTTGGTTTTAGATTCCCCCATAAAACCTAGTTATCATGTGGTTCGATTTTAGGGTTCTATGTGGGTCTAATGATGGGGATTTTTATGTCTAAGTGTTTTAGGCACCATTGCTTCTCTCATAGGTGAGGTTTCCATTGAAGGTGACATATTTTGGGATGGTTTGGCTTGGATCCTTATTCTTTGAAGTTGGTATTACTATAAAATTGTTTCATTTTATAATTCTAAGCATGATTTAACCTTTTAAATTCCCTTTTTATTAAATAATTATTATATATGGTATCCTTGTGACGATTTAAAACAATTTTGTTGAGTTTCTTACTTGGAATAATTGATTTTATATGTGAATTCCATGTTTTATTGTTTAAAATGTAATGTTTTATTATTATAAGATTCTTATGAAATTACTTATAGATTTTAGAAATGTTTTATAAGGTAGAGAATGAGTTTTAACCCAGTTTTGGTTTTCAAGGAGTAAAAACTAAGTTTTAAAGGGAAATTTGTTTTGATTTGATAAATTGATTTCTAAATTTTTGGTAAAGGGTTGCTTTAATATATTTAAAATGGTAATTTGAGATGGTTATATGAGTTACCCATCATGAAAATACTTATTGGATTGTTTTTTTTGGTTAGTGCAAAATGGTTGGATCTTTGGCCTTGTTTTGGTTTTCAAATAGAAAGACCCTTATTCAAGGGTGTCTTTGAAACATTTTAAAAAGAAATGGGTGACTTTTTGAACCTATTAAAATGATTTAAGAGGTGTTTATGAAAAGTTTTATGGGAATTAAATACTTTGGCCATGTTTATGATTTTAAAAGAAGAGATCCCTCATGTTTGGATTACTTTGAAATGTTTTAAATGTTTGGATGATTTCCATCATTTTACAAATGGTGTTTGGAAAGTATTTGATGAAATGTGAAAGAGATTCGCATTGCAAGTCATGTTTTGATGTTGAAGTTAAATTTTTCACTTTGATTTTAAATGAAATTTGTGGATGGAACTCTTGATTTATATTTTCTTGTGTACCCCTTATGTGGGTTAGTGATCACTATGTGATGCTTGATTCTCCCCTTTTGTAGGAATTTTCTTATTATGCCTTGGGTGCATGTTATATGTTTGGGGTCATTTCATCATGGGGTGTTAGGGGTGTGGGTGGTTATTGTTATGTATTGATGTTAGACTTAGATTGTTACACTACACCTCACTTCCTTTATTGGGCATGGGTTCCCGAGTACTAAGTGAATGATACAGCTTGTTCTTCTAGTTGGTTCACATGACGCTAGTGTCCCCTTAACATTAAAAAGGGATAAGTAAGGTTTGTCATTACAATAAGTCTTGTGTGGTATACTTGGATGAAGGCACATACTTAACATATGTCAGTAGCTAGTTTAGGTGATTATACCCATATACGATGAGATACTTGACACGTTGGTGACTTTGGGTAGAACCCTGACACATTCGTTTGCAGGGTGAGTTATTGTTTTAGGGGAGTATGATCTGGTAATTGATTGTATAAATTCTCTTTATTTATTTGATATATAACCTTCCTTTAATGAATTTTATTTTTTATGCCTTGCGACATGTATATGTGGTGCCTACTTGTTGTGAATAACCCATATAAGCTGGGTTACTTCCTTTGAAAATGAGTTTTTGAAGATGTTTATAAAAACCCATTTTGAGTTTTTAAAGGCTCATGTGTGAGTGATTTAAATTGATTTTCTAAATTATTTTTGGTTTAGAGATGGATTCGGCCATTGAAATTTTATAAAGTAACCATTTTTAATTAGAAAAAAAAGTGTTAGTTTTTTTTAGAAATGTTAACGGTTTGGGTGGTTTTGAAATGGATTGGACGACAGATTCATTTTCAAAACACATGTGTTCAATTTTGGGAAATAGAGGAAAAATGTTTTAAAAGTTTATTATGTAATTGTTTTGATTTATATGCATCGTATATATGTAAATATTACTTACTAGATTTATTTTTAAACTATAATTGATTGAAATTCATTATGAAACAAATTGAATAGTTTCAGTGGGTTGTGGTGACCTACAACGATTTTTAGCTCATTCTTACAAAATTGAAGGTTCTAGGTTCTCATTTGGATCCTTAATTTTCATCATTCCAAATGTGGGGTGAGTTGGTTGGTGGTGAGAAACTAGAGGTTTCATGGAGTTGGTTTCAGGCTTGGCTCTATTTGGTTGGCTTGTAGTAGTTTTCTTTGAAGTTAGTTTTATTCCTTATTTGTATTTTCAATCTATTTGTCTTTTTTTTGGATGTTGACCAAGTATATGAGAATGGGTTGGATTATGGTATTTGGTTATGACCTTTTTGGTATGTTGTTTATTTATTTATGCTTCTATGTTTTTTATTTCATCTTATTTTGTCTCTGATTTGGGACTATCCTTATATAAATCCAACATCAACTGTCAAGAGAGGGAGATCACTCTCCACATCCTAAGTCATCCTCTGATTCTATACAATTATAAAAAGGAGGATGAATCTCCCATGGGATCTTATATACAAAAATGGATATTATTAACTTATTATCAATAATATCTATCCAAAATTATTGATATAAAAAATAGAATCATTCTTGAAGACACTCCCATTTTGAGGGATTATACTGATGTATTCCTAGAATAGTTGCTTGTTCTTCCTCCTGACTGAGAGGTTGAGTTATCAATCAAAATTATACTTGTATCTCTTCTCATATTGAATAAACCTTACAAAATGTCCACCATTGAGATCTAAGAACTGAAAAACTAGTTATAAGAGAATTTAGAAAAGGGGTTTATATGACCAAATGCTTCACTGTGGAGTGGCCCGATCCTCTTTATCAAGAAAAAGGATGGGTCAATGTGCCTCTGTATTGATTATAATGAACTCATAAAAATAAATATAAAGAAAAAGTATCCCCTTCCATATATAGATATCTTGTTTTATCAACTACATTGAGCCCAATATTTCTCTAAGGAGGACGTTCGATTGGGATATCACCAATTAAGGGTGAAGAAGAAAGATATTATCAAAACCACCTTTCAAAAAAGGTATGGACACTATGCATTCATAATGATTCCTTTTAGACCCACTAATTCTCTAGAAATATTTATGGTATTAATTAATAGAGTCTTTATAGATTACCTCAAAAAAATTTAGTAGTATTTATAGATTATATTCTAATTTACTCTAAAAGCAAGAAAGAGGATGGAGAGTATTTGAATAATGTGATAAAGGATTTGATAAAGGAGAAACTATATTCAAACTACAGTAAATGTGAGCTCTGTATGAAGTAAATATAATTATTTGGGAATATTATCACCAAAAATTATATCTATGGACTCTTCTAAGATAAAGTAAATTCAGGACTGTTTTATAATAGTATCTATAATGGAGATCCATAGTTTCTTTGGAATATATTCATATTACCAACTACTTGGGAGAAAATTATTATGATTGTCAAACCCAATAACCAAGATAATGAAGGGAGTAAAGTTTTTCTAGACTAGTGAATGAAAGAGAGATTTAAATAGTTGGAAAAGTGTCTTATCACTATACTAGTCCTAATTATTCCCTTAAGTGGGGAACTTTTAGTGGTATACAATGATGCTTCAAAGAGGGGATTGGGATGTGTACTATTACAGAATGATAAGTGATAACCTGTTCCTCAAGTAAGTTGATAGTTCATGGGAATAAATATCCCAAGCATGATCTAGATTTGGCTGTAGGGATATTTTCATTGAAAATCTAGTGAAATTATATCTATGGGGATAAGGGTAAAATATATATGGACTATAAGAGCCTCAAATATATATTCATATAGAAGGATATTAATATGAACCAGCAAATATGGTTATATCTGGTTAAGGAATATAAATTCTTAATCCATTACCATCATGGGATAGAAAAAAAACTAGAAGATGCTTTAAGTAGAAAGGATATTTCAACCTTATCACTAATGGGAATTGATAAGGATATAATATTCTTAGACTTACAAAATATGGACATGGGAATCTTGAAGGAAGGAATATAATAATTTATTTATCAAATAATTTCCTAACCTTTCCTTTTAAATAGAAAAAGGATGATCAAATATATGATGTAGAAATTCATAAGAAGGTGAAAGTTATATGAAAATTTAAATCCTCAGAGTTTAGAATTGATGAAGAAGGTATTATAATATTTAAATCACAACTATATATACCATAAAATCTATAGATAAAGAAAGATATGTTGAATGATGCACATATCTTGACCTTCTCCATTTACCCATGGAGCGTAAAGATGTATCGAGATCTTCGAGAGTAAAATTGGTGGGATAATATGAAGAAGGAGATTACTGAATATAAATTAAATTGTTTGGTATGTTATAAAGTAAAGTATAAAAGGAAAAATTTGAAGGGGACGATGCGACCATTACTCATACCTACATGTAAATGGGAAAATATCACCATGGAATCTTTCACTAGACTTCCAAATAATTCAATAGAAAAAAATTACATATGGGTTGTAGTGGATTATCTTTCAAATACTACTCACTTCATTAAAATTTGAGAGGAATTGTTACTCGATCAGCTTATAAGTATATAAATCATAGAAGTGGTGAGTCTACATAGAACACCACTTTATATTGTATCTGACTGAGATTTGAGATTTACCTCCAAGTTCTAGAAGATCCTCCAACATGATCTAAATATTGAGTTGAACTTTATTATGGATTATCAAACCCAAACTGATTTCTAATATAATAAAAATATCTATACACTTTAATAAATGTTGAGATCTTGTTTGATGGACATTGGAGGAGGATGGAATCAACATATTCCTATGGTCGAGTTCCCATACAATAATAGCTTTTACTCAAGAATACAAATGTATCATTATGAAGAACTTTATGGGAAGATATGTAGAAAAAATATGTGTTGGGATGAATTTTTCAAACAAAAAATTTTTGGACCTAAAATGGTTGATAAAATGGTCGAAAGGTCAAGAACTTTAAACAACACATCAGGACTGCTCAAAGTCAACAAAAGAGTTATAATAGCAATCATCGACGAGACCTGGAGTTTGAAGTTAGGGATAAAGTGTTTCTCCACATATCTCTATGGAAGATATTATTGAGATATGGGAATAAGGGAAAGATAAGACCTAGGAACATCGACCCCTTTGAGATTCTTGATCTCATTAGAGCTGTGGCTTATCGACTATCACTCCCACCAACTCTTTCTTAAGTACACAACATATTCCATATATCCCTATTAAAGAATACAATACTAGATCTATCATATGTACTAAAATTAGAAGTGATAAAATTGGAAAATGATATCTCTTATGAGGAGTAGACTTTGAAGATCTTGGACTATATAGATAAAGTTATATGCAATAAGATGACTCACCTGGTCAAAGTTCTATGGCGGAACTATAAATATGAAGATGCAAACTTGGAGATGAAGGAATACATGAAGTATAAGAACCCTCACCTATTATTATATTAGAAATTAAAATTTAATTTTGAGGTTAAAATTATTTAACAGGGTAATAATTCAACACCCCAAGTTTTTAAAAAGGAAAACTATCCTTGATAGCATATGTGACACACAACAATGAGCTTAAATGAACCATGATTATTTTAATATGACTGTTATAACCTAGTTATTAAATTTAAGGTTATGAATATGATTAAATACTTTATGAAACATATATAAGGGTCTTACAAAATATAAACATATTAATAAATCCTTAAAAAATAAGCACTTATTTTTTTATAGACATTTTAATCTTCAAAAATACATTTTCTTTAAAACTGATTTTTATTGATTTTTAAGAGGAAAAGATATAATTAATTTAAGGAAATCTTAGAAATTTTATTTTAAAAAATTAATATAATTTTTTAAATCAGCATATCAAAATAAACTTAGGGTGAAATTTTGGGATTTTTTTGAAATGTTTGACTTTTCATTGAATAATAGAGATTTTAAAATACTGTCATTTATTTTAATTAAATAAAGTAATTTAGAATATATATTATATTTTGGATTTGGTATTAAAGTGACATATTAAAAATTTTACTTATAATAATCTAATTAATTACATTTTAATCATTAATTTTCATGATTTTGGTATAAGTTTATTTTTATTTTAAAAACATAGTTTTCTACAAGCAGTTTTTAATTGCATAAAGCTTATCCATTTTAATTAATTAAAATAAACCATATTAAGGAATGATTTAAATTAAATTTATATTCTACACATATATTTATATTAATTTAGATTCATGTAATGATTATTGATATTTATAGAGTTTATATATTATCATCTATTACTTGAAAAATTCATTTATAGAAAAACCATTTCCAGCACGTTTTGCATGTTTAATTTTAAATTGAATTCTAGAACTTATGTGACTTTAATAAAATTAGTTACATATTTTTAATCATAATAATTAATATTATGTAATAATTTCAACTTAATTTTGCTCATAATGAATAGTAAAATAGTAAAAAACTAGTTACTATGGTGACAAACTAAAATGATAAAAGTGAGTAACCTTAGAGGTAAATGGAATAACACGTTTAAAAACATTTTTTTTTAAATTTTTGAGTTTATTAATGAATATATAACCCATAAAATACATTATTTATCAATTTTGGAGGCACTTGGAATTTGAGTGAATTCCCATTATTGAATAGTTTTGAGTATTTAAAAAAATGTCACTCCTCCTCACTTATAAAAGGGAATCTTCTATCCTATGATTTAAACACTAAAAAAGAATTTTGGTTCAAAAAATTAATATATAAATACCTTCCTCAATTCCCTAAAAATTTCCTAGAATCCTTGGTTTAATCATAAATCTAATCTAGGAAGGCTTTAGGTATAATCCTAAAGAGGTGTTCTGAAGAATAAGTATAATTATTAACTGAGTATATTTGTTTTATTTCTTATTCCACCTCCATAAAATATCATTTAACCATGATTATATAATAAAAAATATATACCATATTACATGATGTTATTATGTTAATTTAATAACCTAAATCCATATCCTCTTCCATCAAATGGGAAATGAAACCATTATTCGTGTGTATAGCAGACTACCGCCCCATGAATCGATGTAATTCATTTTCCATAATCGCCTATCATAGATGTTCATGATGATGAATTTAATTTTTATATATTATATTCATGACATATTAATAATTATGGAAAATTAATATATCATATACCTTCTTACCTTACCATCCATTGAAAAATTATAACGTCATTCGTGTGTAAAGTGGACTACCACCTCACTAAGGTATGTGATTCATTTTTTATTAATAAATCACATGGATGGTATATGTAATTTTATTTAAATAAATAATATGATATTTAAGATATAATTATCATTATATAATGATAAAATAACACCTACCTTCTTTCCATCATGATCATTGAAAAATGGAAATGTTATTCATGCATATGTACGACCCACCGTCTCCATGATTGTAACATAGTTCATTTTTCATAACCATCATTTATGATTGGTTTTAAAATCATAATTTATTTATAAAAATGATAATTATTTCATTATTATTATTATGGAGATGATTAATTAATAATCTATTTGACCTTATTCAACTTAACTAAGTGATTTTGGATATATGAGCTGAACATCATCAACACGTTTGACTTGAAACTAAATGATTAAGTAATTGCATATAAAATTATAATAAATAAAATAAAAGGTATAATAAAATTTAAAATTTTATTAATCAAGTAAATAATTAATATAATTCTATTTTTATGAAAATAAATAATGCACATGAAGAATCAATCTTGAGGTAAGGGATCTCTATAAACCACACTTTCCCATGGGATGCTACCATTCTATCTCTAACTCACTTTATCTCTCTATTTAAAGATATAGAATTATTATAAATTCTATATATATATATCTTAAAAATATTTACCTATATTATTATTCCTTCCTTTTATGGGGTAATATATTCATTATTTTTATTTCTAAAATTCCTTAATTATGAAACTTCCTTGGATTATGATATGAGGCAAGATGGTGTAACCCATTTTCTTTCTGTGGATAATTCTTATGTTTATGAAGTATGATTGATTTCAGTTTTGTGACACAAATAAATCATGAACATGTTATTATGTGTGTTCTTTTATAACACTCTAATTCATTGGGTAAAACATTAGTCTCATGAGACATCATGTATAAGATTGGGGAGCAAACCTAATCCATTATGGGACTTTGTCCACCATGTGATATTATCTAGCCAGTTAGCCTTGACTCATGTTTATGTCATGATTTGTGTTGATACCAAATTTCTTATGTTAATATGATCTTATGATACCATGTTCTTTATACTACACTTCCATGTGATTACTCATGATCCTTCTCTTTTATGATATCATGTTATACCTTTGACTCACACATTATGTTTCCTTACCATGTTTATTCCCTTAATGGTATTTTTAGATAAGACATTTATTTTATGTATTCCTCAGGTTATCATATGTAGTTCTAGTATCTCAAATTGTTTTAGTATCACATTATGGATAATAAAATAATTTTTTCATGTTTTTAGTTTCTTTTTGATGTATTATGAACATAGTCTTCCAAATATACTAGGACTCACTGTCTTTGGGGTGGTACTTATTATATATTTATGTTTAAAAATCATGTAATAATATGTGTAAAGGGAATGGGTTTCTATACGTTGAATGTGTTCCCCTACTGTACACTTGTTTTGACACTCCCGGGGGATATTCTTGGGTTAATTTACATTTTATTTATGAATAATTATGATGAATGAGATAATATAACATATGGAAACCTATTCCACAATGATGTAGGATAAAACTAACATGTCTTGGGTTTATAAGTATAATGTCAATAATAAGTTTAAAGGCATCGATACCCATTTTTAGGTTTTATGTGATGGAATTTTAACATGAATAAGGATATTTTGGGATACATTTATTAGAATACAACCCTTTGGTTTATTAAATGTTTTAGTGAAAAGATTATTTGTGGAATAATGATTTTATATTTTTTGGACATAAGTTTAAAGTTATTGATAAAACATAAGGTTAATATGACCATTAATGTTGATGTAATTATGGTTGATTTGATAAAAGAGTTAGTATATTTTGGGAATATATCATATAGATAATCATGGGATTGAAAAGTGATTTAGCGACTAATTTATTAATAGAAGAAGTTAGCTATATATTTTGGATAATTATACAATTAAAGTAAATGGAGATACTCTTGGATAAGATGAGATTTTATTTGAGTAATAAAGTTTGAATTATCTTTTAGAAGTATATATGATTTTATTTTTGGATTTACGATGAATTAGGTTATTTATGAAAATGATTATCATATTTTAGAGATTATATGAGTAGGGTATACACATTTTTGGGTACATTACTTTATCAGTGACTAATGTTTATCATAGAAATAAATTAAATTAATATTTGAATAATATATGATCAAATACTTCTGATTTTTTGGTTTTGAACTTGGTTGAGAATATTTTGAATAATTTTAAAGTTAGTTATTTATCAAATGATCTAAATTGATCTTTGGGTGTTACTACTGAGGCTCTATAGATTAATATTATATTTATTCATATGAAGTTTTATTCATTTTGGGTATTATCTTATATTGTGCTAACCATTTTGGTTTTAGTAAAGATAGGAGGAATATATTATTATATTTTTTGGATTATGTGATCCATGAAAAGTTAATTTTAGTGCTTCATACATGAAAAATTAATCTTTAAAACTCATATTTGGAGAAAAATTTGATATTGTAGTGGAAATTGATTAAAGGATGAAATTATACTTATCAAGAAATTATATTTCCTTATGTTCTTAGTTTAGATGGTAGAGGAAATAATCAACTATAGGAAAAGGATATTGAAATAAAATTTTTGTCCTATTACATTCATTTCAAATAAATCTATGGTATTTTTCATACCTCTTTGGTTTATGGTTTTGTGGTCGTTAACTTTATCACAATCATTCAATTTTTTTTATTAATGATCATTGTCACTCTCCATAATTATTTTTTTATTACTCCATGTCTATATTTTATCTTACCACTAATTTTATCTTATTTAGAAACCTATTTATGTGTTATTTTAGATGTGAATGTGATGTCTCCTCACTACCTGTCTCCCTTCTCACTCTCGACGTCACCCTCTCCTAGGGTTTTAGTGTGCTTCTTCATCGGGAGGTGCTCTCTCTAGGCCTCTTGATCCCTTCTTCCACATATTTTCTCTTAGGGTTTCCGCTATTTTCTCTTTCATTATCTTGGGTAGTGTATCTTGTTTCTGGGGTTCTAACCACATTTCATGATTGCTTTTCCAAACGGTTCTGGCATACCAGATCCCATTTTTGATCCTGTTCGGAATTATTCCTGGTGGTTTATGAAGTGATCATGGTTGTGGTCAGTTCATCGGGGTTCCTAGTCCCATGACCCTCTTTAGATATACTTGTTTATTAGAATTTTATCTTTCCATAGTTATTCATGATTTATTTGGTGGTTTTTTATTTCATCATCAGCATCGGATATGTCGACTCTTTCAGTGTTGGTTTATCTGTTCGTTGTCTTTTTTGTTTTGGTTTTTGCGGTTTTGTACACGATAGATGAATTCCTAATAAATTTGGTGTGGTCTTTGGCCTCATGAATGTTCATGGATCTGAATCATTTTATGTTTATGTTTGTGTTATATTTGTTTTTTAGGTGTACCCATAAAGGTAGGATCTTCCTATGTAGGGTCCGCTACCTGTTGAGTCTATCGCTTGATCAAACTCTGACCTGATTCTCAATTGATTATCCCCTTCCAAGTCAGTCTGGTGTGATGGTGCAAAAGGGGGTTTTAGGAGGTTCTGTTAGAGTGGTTGACGGCTTTTTAGGAGGTTCATCAGGCAAGGGATTCCTCTCTTTAGGTGATTCTATAGGTTTCATTTGGTTTGGGTGTTTTTCTAGCTTGGTCTGGTTCGACAAAGATGATGTCAAACATTGTGTAGTGCCACTGACATAGTGAGGATGGGGATGAGGGTTTTTCTATGATTCGAACTGTGTTGGGATGATCTTTGGTGGTGTAGATTAGGTACGGATGGACTAAGATGATAACTAAGTTGCTAACCTATGATGATGGTGTATGGATTATGACTTGACCAGATGATGTGGGTGCCTCATGGTTCGAGGCCGCCTCAGGGTTAGTGTTTTTTTATTTCAAATTTTGTTTTTAGTTTTTGGTCCTGGATCTTTCCTGGTGTATGTGGTTACAGTTAAACTTAAAGTGGACATTTATAAAATCAAATAAAAATATAAATTTCAATCAGTGTTATTCTTGATGAAACTCTTATTTCCCTTCCCCACTTTTTAAGAGGAAGTTTTATTAACTTTTTACATCTGAGTTTTCAAAAAGGTATTTTTAAATTATAAACCCTTGATCACAAAGATCAAGTTAAAATTTCAAGGATTCAAATTATTAAAGGGGTTATAATTTTACACCCCACATTTTAAAATAATTCTATGATTGATGGCCTGCTTAATACACAACACTGAACTCTAAGTGAATTGGGATATAATGTAAAAATATTATTTTTTAAATATGGCCATTATAACTCAGCTGTTGAATTGGTAAGTATGAATAAGATTATATTAATTATTAAATATATATAAAAGTCATACTCAATACAAATGTATGGATTTAATCTTATGTAATAATCATTCAATTTTTAGTAAAGTCGTTTATTGTTTAAAAATACGTTTTCTTCAAAAATGATTTTTTATTGATTTTTATGTGAAAATATTATAAATAATTTCATAATTTTTTTAAAATTTATGTGGTAAAATGAACTTAATTTTTTAAATAATAATATCAAAATTATCTTAGAGTTAATTTTTTGTATTTTTCTGAAAAGATTTATTTTTCAGTGAATAGTGAAAATACCATTTTTGTACATTTTTATAAAATTGTTATTTATTTTTATTTAAATTTCCCATTATGGTTTTAATTTAATATTAAAATAACATAAGACTACTTTAATTTTGAAAAATCTAGATAATAACATAGTAATCATCATTATAACTGATTTTGGTATAAGTTCATTTTTGAGCTTAAAACACATTTTTTTTAAAATTGTTTTTCTTTTCATTTTTAATTTTAATCATAAATTAACTTCTACCACTTATGGAAATTGAATCCCAAAAAATAGATTCTATATTTGTAATTAGGATACCCAATTTCTTTAAATATGTCCCTTTTTATTTTTGTTCATTATGAATAGTAACTGTAGTAAATATTTGTTACCTCATTAAGGGTAAATCGGGTAATTAAGATTAAAAATAATATGATAAGGATTACAAATCACCCTAAAATTTTCCCCTAATATATTTTACAAGTGGGGTTCTACCATATTTATCCAAGATTCAAATTTATGGTAATTCTGTGCCATTTTCCTTCAAAAATGATATATATATTATTTTAAGTATATATAAAGCCTAAAATGTCACTCTCTTCCTTTTAATATCTATAAAATTTTGAGATAGGGATAAAAAAATTATGTTAAGTTATAAATGATTATTTTAAATATAAATTATTTTTTTACCATGTTAATTTATTTTCATTTTTGAGTGATGAAATAATTACATTAACTTTTTTATGTAGGGCTGACATCACGCTTGTGCAAACAGTAAAAAAATGAAGTGAATGATTTTAAAAATCTAAAAGTAATATTTTTTGGTGAGTTAAAGTGTCTCATGAATTATGAAAATAAATATAACATTTTAATACTTTATTAAAGGTTTATCTTTAAATTACACTACTTCCATGTTATTTCCAAATTCAAATTATGTGAATAGTTCTTAAAATGACATTAATAGTATTCTATGTTAAATATATTTTATTAAAATATTTTAAAATAATAAAATTTAAAAATATAAAAATTAGGATTATAAATGGTCTAAAATTTCATCCATTTTCCATTTATAATCCAATTTTCATATTATAGGTAAAATTCTAAACCTTTAATATTGAAAAAGTCATTACCATGGTTAATGTTAAAATTTATTAACCAAGGGGTTAAACCAAAAATATGGTTTAAAATGATATATAAAACTATAAAATTTTATCTTATTACTATATTAAGTACAAATATTCCTTTTCTTCTAAATAATGTGATTTTAGAACTACTTGACATGAGTTAGATGCATATTATATTATAATATTTCATGCATTTCAAAAAAATGATATTAATGATATTTTATAGTGAACAATATTTTATTAAAGATTCAAAATTCAAAAAAATAATATTTTCATCCAATTTAAAATTATATAGTTCAAAATATCAACCATATTCCATTTTTAGGTCCATTTTCATTTTATAGTAACTTTCCTGGCCCCTAAAGTGCAAAAAAACACTGATTTAACTATAATTGTTAAAAGGGTTAACAAGGGGTTAAAACTAGGAAATAAGGGTGAAAACATAACAAAAAATTTTATAAATTTTATTGGATAATATTTTTAGACTAATACTAGTCTTATATTTTAATTATATCAATTTTCATCAAATTTTCCTTGAAAACTAATTTATATTAATTTAATACTTTAAGTAATTCCAAGAGTGCCCCTCCCCTCACTTATAAAAGGGAACATACTCTACTTCACACTTCAAGAACCATATGGTTCCACCAATAAGTGAACAAATTAATTTCTAAAATTATTCCCCATGTTCTAGTGGTCTTATTTTGGGCAGAATACAAACCATAGATGGATTAAGGTGTAAAGCAAAGGAGGTTGTCCGAACAGGAGGTATAACCATTAACTAAATGTTTTAGTTTTATTTATTCTTCTACCTCCTTAAAATATTATTCAAATATGATTAAATAATTATACCATTATATTCCGTATAATTTTATGTTTTTATATTAATTTAATAATTTTTATCCATCTCCTCCATCCATCAAATAGGAAATGAATCCATCTTTCACATGTACGACGAGCCACCACTTCGCTGAGCGTTGTAATTTTTCCCCATCACTACCTCTCATGGATGATTATAATGATGGATATAATTTATATATATGATATTAATGAAATAATTATCATTATGGAAAGATATTATATCATATATTTTCTTAATTTTCTCTCAATTAAATAATGATAATGTCATTCATGCATACGTGTGGATTACCACCTCTACAAAGCAATGCAGTTCATTTATTATCACCACATAAATTATATGATATATAAATAAATGTGTTTAAAGAGATAATATTATATTTATGATATAATAATCATTTTGTAAAGATAAAATTATACTTAATTCTTTCTATCATGTTCATTGAAAAATGAAAATGTTACTCATGCATACATATAACCTACCGTCTCTGTGATTGTAATGTAATTAGTTTTTCATAACCATATTTAATGTCTGGTATTAAAAGTATAATTGATGTATAAAAATTAGAATTATTTCATTATTATTATTCTAGATATTATGGACTAACGACCTCTTTCGTCATGTTCATCCCACCAAATCTGTTTTGGGATTATGAACCAAACATCCTCAAAACACCTGATGTGGGCTTAACTAATCAAGTAATTAAATATGTCATTAAAATAATTGAAAAAATGGTCTAAGTATAAGGAAATAAACTTTTAAGGTTACTAAGAAATAAAATAATTGATATAATTTTATTATAAATGAGTTAAAGGACATACATGACATGTTTGGACTCGAGGTACGAGATTTCATCTCAATTTTCCTTTATAGAGTAATATTTTAATGTTATTCACTTGATTTATTTTATATAGTGTATATACTTAAATTTTAAATTTTATATCATGAATCCGTAATAATCTAGGATATTTTAAGTTTCAATTCAAATTATTTCATTCAATGGGATTTGAATTAAAAGTTACCAAGTTATAAGGGGTTTCTTAACTCAATTTTTATTCATTGGGTTATACTTCTACTTTATTAACTATATTATTCCCTGATTATGTCTAAAATTTTGTATAATTTATTACGATTTATTTACACTTGTTTTTTGGGATTTAAATTTGTTATACTTAATCACTTCATTGAATAATTATCTCTTCAATGATATGATCTTTATAAGGTTTATTGATCTTAAATTGTCTTCTTTGGGATATATGTTATGTTATGCACCCACTAATTTTATGAGGTGTATCTACCACACCTTTGATATGTTATATCATGATTCAATTTATATTCATGGTTTTTAATATTTCATTGGAATTTATTTCTTTTATTGGATTCAAAATTTTCCATAGTGGTAAGGTTTTATTTAACAATCTCATCATTATTCAAGATTGTTAATGTCTAAGTATCCACTAGGGGAATAATTTGAATTTATTTATTAAAAAAATCTATTTTATTACCCTATGGTTATTTATGAAAAGTAAAATTTTTCCTTTTTTAAGTACTCAAGAGACCACAAATAATGTTTTTTAAGAAAACCTACTTTTTTTCTATTTAGTTGGGAATTTTTTTCTTCCATGTCCATATTTTAAATGAAATATTTTAAAAATGTTTCAATATTATACTATTATATTTTAAATTCATTTTACCCATTTTTTAATTTATTTAAAAATATTTCAAATGAATCTTCTTCTCATTTTCCAAATGAGGTACTTTTTTACTTTTTACAGAAAATGTGACTGAAATATTTTTTTTAACGTACATGACATGAAAAAAATTTCCTACCGTGTTGAGAATTAAATGATTTAAATCTTTTTTTAAAAGTTTACATAGTTATTTTCAAAGAAAATATTTTTTCTAATATTCTATAAAGTTTTAGTTTTTAAAAGAAATTTTTCAATGTGAAATGGGTATGTTCTTCATGATTGTTTTAAATAAACTTTTTATTGTATTTCTATTAATTAATGATAAAAACCCTTTGTTTTAATTATACTACATTGAAGATATATTGTAATGATACCACCCTTATTCTTTATCTAGATATTTTATGATCAGTCCGACTAGGGAAAGTATTGACATTCCATTTGTTAGATCTTCCTATACAAAATGTTTTAGATTATTAAGGGATATTGATTAAGTTTTTTTATTTATTAATATGATTAATTCATTAAACATATTATGTGATAGATGGGGAACAAAATTATATATCCCCTCGATGAATCAGTATGTATCATGAGGAAAAATAGTTTGAGTATTTGGAATATTCTTTACCTATTTATGTATTTTGTTTTGGTACAAGGAATTGATAGTGAGATTATGATATCCGACATTATGAATTCTATCATTATGAAACTAGTTATTGTTATCCATGTGATTATTTATGTTGTTATATTATCCATGGATTTATTCCCCTTTTTATGGTATTAGTTATATGAAATATTTATTTATTGTTAATCTTAGCTATTATATTCATTCCATATTTATTTTATGATTTCTTATCCTATATGCATTACCTTATTGATCATTATATCTCACCTTTATTTTTGTTTCCTTTCCCTAGGATGTCAGGAAGTGAACTATGATTGATATCTAAGGATATTCTGGAGATAATATCATTGTTCTCAAATAAAATATTACATTTTATTTTATGTTTTCAGTTGTAATGTGATATTCAAGTACGTATCTAGTTTTCTAAGACTACTAAACTATTTGGTCCTTTAGGATGTAATTTCTTATATCTAGTACCAATGTAATAAAGTAACCATTGGCTCTAGGATTCTAGGGATAGGGTCTTTAAAATCAATATTAACACTGTTGATAAAATTAGGAATTTTTTACTACATGAATATAGTGGGTATTTTCAGAATCACCATATAAGCACTCAATCGATGGTATTTTCTCAATTTTCTCCACTTAAATATCATGAATAATTTATTTAATTTGATTAGAACTACCATTTTAAAATATCTATCATCATTAGATCTTTAATTCATCCCAATTTCACCATGAAAAATCCAAGGATTGTAACTTGAATTTAAACCATGAAAAATCAAATAATTTATTATTTATCTACTTTATAACTTTCTCAAATTTAAACCTTTAAGGAATAGATAGGAAAAATGTCATTGTTTAGAACATTTCATTTGGAAAATTCTAATAAAACATACAACCATTTCTCATATTCATTACATGTTTGTCATGGAGTAATAAAATTATGATTCATTATCACTTATAATAAATTTCAAGTATTAAATATATGTTAATGTATTTTGAATATAAATTTATATTTTTATAAATAATAATACAAAAAAATATATTTTTTACTTTTATTATCAGTTTTCATTATGTAATTAAATAATATTAAAACAAATTGTTTTATTTAAAAACAAAGGTAAATAAAATATTATATTTATCAAAATGTTTCATTGAAAATGTTTGATTTTTTTTATTAAAATGAATTAAAAATATATTTATTATTTTATTTAAAAATCATGTAAAATATTTATTTATTGATATATTTTTTTATTTATTTTGAAAAATTTAAGAGTAAAAAAACGAAATTGTTTTTTTGAAAAAATATATATAAAAATATTTTAAAAAATTATTTATTTTCATATTTAACACATAATATATAATAATTAAATAAAATATTTATAAATAAAAAACACTCAATATAGAAAAAATAACTAAATACAAAATAATTATAATTTATAACTCATAAAATTGATAACCAAAAATTAATTATTAAAATTAATAAAAGCTCATAAAAATTACAAGCATTTATAAATTTTAAATTTTAGTATATAAAAATTTCTTAATTTAATAATTAAAACTTTAATATGATATAAAATTATATAATTAGATAAAAAATGATTTATGAATAATTACCCACAAATACCTATTATTCCATCTTTTGTTTATACGAAGTATCATTTGTAATTAATATAAAAAAATTTAAAAAATGGAGAAGAGTATATATAATTATAACATATATTAATATAGATTATAAAAATAAATTATAGTATGTTAAAGAAATATCACTAATTATATTATGTGTCAATTAAAGAAATATTAGGATTAAACATCAACTTTTTAATATTCAATATTGAAATGATAATAACATAACGTATAATAATTATAAGGTAAAAAACATAAGAAAAAATAAGTATGATTTATAAATATTCATAATGAAATAATATTAATGAGAATTAATAACCATTTAGTTATTTTCAATTAATAATATTTTTTTTAAAATAAAAAAAATAGAACTTATAAAATCAACATCACTAATAAATAATCAGTGAATAATAATCTAGAAAGATATATGAATTATTAAACTGCACTTCTTTTGATGATTGGATTAAATATCCTAATGAGATTTTAAGAAAGTAACATGAATAGTTAAAGTAAACCATTTTTGGTGACTGAATTAGATATGATAATGATATTTTCAAAAAATTAGTTCTTATATTTGAATTTAAAATAAATTAAAATTGAGAAATTATATTTAAATCACATTTAAAAAATTAACCTATAAAGAAGGAGTACCCATTAGTTTTTATTATATTCATAAAAAATGTCATTTGTGCACCAAAAATATTTACAATCAAAAAATGTATATCAAAAAATTGAAAATTATCAAAGAAATTTAAACTAAATATAAATAAAAAAATAGAGAATAGTATACAATATCTAAATGTATTAAATATTAACATATATTAAAAAACTATTTCAATCTATTAAAGAAACACACACACACATATATATATTATTTTTAAATGTATCAAATTAATGAATATTATAATTAGAAAAAAAATTTATTGTGTTCAATCTTATAATGATTATAATAGAACCTCTAATAATGGTAATGATAGATAATTTAAGAAAAATAAAAACAGTTTGTAAGTAGTAATAATGAAACATAATTTTAGGTAATTTTTTTCATTACAATTTTATTATCAACCAACCCAAACACATATTACATATTAAAATAAAAATAAAAAAATCTTGATAGGAGGTGAAAGAAAAAGTAAAACATCAAAATAATGCATAGAGACCTCAAAGACAGTATCTGATGGAAGCTGAGGGATGATGAGGAAAACTAAGGCCGATTGAGGTCTACTGAAAGAGATTCAAGGATGATAGATCAAAGAAAGAAGTGTTATTGTTTTCTTAATGAGATGAAACCAAATTCTATTGTGTGATTGAAAAAATAAAATTTTGGGTATTGACATTAAAAATGGTTTTCAAATTGGTTATTAAATAACCAACATGAAAAACTAGTTTTTTTATAATGTTTATTTAATAACCAAAGTAAAAAATATTGGTGTTTGTCTTTTTTATGCTGGTTATAAAATAACTAACATAAAAAACCATTTATAATGTTTTTAATAATTAAATGATGTTATAAATGTTCCATTTTAGATGTTTTTTACTAGTTTACTCTTTTTAAGTAATCAAATACTCTTACAAAGTATTAGAGTTACTTTTTTGAAGTTGACACTTACTCTTCCAAAGTCTAGAATTACTCTTCTAAAGTACTGAATTTACTCTTGTAAAGTCATTCATTTATCATTTTTTAATATCATTTACACTGGATGAGTCTTAAAATTTATACTTATCCAAATATCCAGCTTCAATACAAAAATTACAAAATATCTTTAAATCAATTCAGAGCTTCTTCAATTCAACTTAGGGCCTTCACAATAACTCTAAATCAGATTTAAATATTTAAAAATATTCTTGAAAATAGATAATTTTTTTCAAATACATTTAAAACAATTTCTATAGTTTTTCAACATATTTAATACTCAAGTTAGAGTATTTCAAGTATATTCAATTATTTTTTAATTTTTACTTCACTTCAGCTTCTTCAAACCTTTATCCAATAGTTATTAATCACTATATTCAATAAATTTATTAATAAACAATCTATGGGTGGTTTCTCCATAACTCCAACAAAAATTTACTTTTATTTTAATTATACATTAATAAGTTATTTACCATAGCCAACTTTTAAATCCCACTTGAAACATCCTATTGACAGTGTGTCTCATAAGCTTCATTACTTTTCATTTTATCCAAGTAGACTAGCTCAACAATCATCATGTGTTATAGATGTTATCTAGAATCTATCCAAAAAGGTATTATAATATATTATCTTTACTCTTATCTACCCAAATGGATGGGTTTCATCTTAATTATTTTTATTGAGTGTATTCTTCCTCCATCACACAACACTCTAAGATATACATGTTGACATGATCATTGAAAATAAAATCTCACTGATAAAAAATAAAACCAACACAAACCTTTTGGTATTGAAATCCACCCCTTTGTGTGTATTTTCAATACTGTTAACCACTTTCACAAAAAATAGTGTTAATATGTTCTTATTTCCCCCAAAATGAATTAATTATGTCCCTTATTTTTAATAAATACAATGGTATTTGTGTAAGAGAAAATTATTCCCAGCTTTTCAATTTCTTTGATTTGAAAAATAATCTTCTCCACTTTTGTTTTCTTCTATAGTTTGTCCTCTCCATTATTGAGAGAATTATTCCATTTAAATATGATAAAAGGTTAAAACCACATTTTTATTTGAAAGTCTCTATAAATTAATCAACTCAGATTCAAACATGATCAATATAGAAAACAAGAGTGATCAATTTATACAACAAAGCCATCCATATACTTTTTGTAACACCCTAAGATTTTGTGAAATACATTTTTTCAAATGAATTTAATATTTTAGATATTTTTGGTTACATACAACACTATTTATAGATTGTCTTAAATTAAATAACTAGTTTCTTCAAAATCATGCATGACACGTGACACCGAGCTTCAATGAACCAAGAAATAATATTATTTTAAATATATTTGTTATAACCCACCTGTTCAATAGATGAGAATGAATAATATTCAATAATTTATTAAATAAACATATAAATTTCTTAATCAATATAAATATGTTAATAAATTATTATTAAATAATCAATTAATTTGTAGTAAAGTGATTATATTAATAAAAATATGTTTTCTTTAAAAATTATTTTTAATCTTTTTACGAAAAAATATTATAATTAATTTATAGATATTTTAGAAAATTTATTTGATAAAATTAAATTCATTTTTTAAATAATCATATCAAAATTAACTTATAAGGAAATTTTTGTATTTTATAGAAAATATTGATTTTCTAGTGAATATTGAAAAATACTAATTTATGTAAAATATCATTTCCTTTCAATAAATTAAGTAATTTAAATTCCCTATTATTTTTTAAAGTAACATAATTATTATTTATTAATATTTAATTCACTTAAATACTTTTTAATCAATTTTATATTTTATTTTAGTAAAAGATTATTTTGGGGTTTAAAAAGGGTTTTTTTCCAGAAAACTTTTTTAAAGTGCATAATGTTTATCCATTTTAATTAATTAAAATAATAACTAATAAAGAAAATTTTAAATAAAATTTATATATTATAAATTAGTAAATTTTAATTTATATTCATACAATTATTATTATTAGACAAAGAGTTAATATAAATCATATTGTACTTGGAAAAAAATACACTTCTCAAAAACCCATTTTTTCATCATGCCTGTGGGTTTTGTTTTATATTTAATTTATGAAAAATTTATAAAATTTATTTGAAAAAATTTAATTTTCTAAATTACCATGTCAAAATTATATTAGGGTTAATTTTTTGGATTTTTCTAAAAAAATTTACTTTTTGATGAATATTGAAAAATACTGAATTTTAATTGAAATCCGCCTTTTCGTTTAATTTATTTATAAAGTAAAATTATATTTTAAATTAATTTCAAAGTAAAATTTGTTCAATCATAAATAAATTAATTTTATTTAGATAATTTTAATCAATTTCATATTGTATTTTTATATATAAACATTCTACAATTTTGAAAATTTCTCTTTAAAAACTCTCATTGTCGTTGTGTTTGTGGGGTTGATTTTAAATTAAATTTTAAAATTTTTTGAATTTAATTATGTAAAATGGATTCCATATTTATAATAAGTATAATTTATGTTATCTAATGTGGTAATATTAAATTTTTACCAAAATTAATAGTAAAAATAGTAAAAATTATTCCTCATGGTTAAGGTAAACATGGGTTTATCAGGGGGGTTAAAATAAAAAGACAGGGGTTAAAAATAACCCAAATATTTTATAAAACCTATTTTGTGGTCATATTAAGACCATATGTCTTATAGTATCTATTTTATCCTTGTGAGATGAAAAAATTGTTTGTGAAATTCTTTCTTTTAAAAAACATACAAGTGTGCCACTCACCACACTTTTAAAAGGATACTCCTTCTCCTCTCATATTAAAACCTTAAAAACATATTTTTTAATAAAATACCTAAAAAAATAGATTCAAAAATTCCATAATCTAATCCTACAAGATTTATTTAATATATAAATCCCACCTAGTAAGGATTTTGGTGAAAACCTGAGGAGGATACCCGAAAAAGAGGTAACATTCATCAATGAGAATTTTTTGTTTTATTTATTATTAAAACTCATTAAATTATTATTATAACATGATTATATAACAAAATTATTATATTAAATATATTGAGATGTTTTTATTTTAATTTAATGACCTACAACCACCACCACTTCTGTCAAAAGGGTAACAAAATCATCGTTCGTGTGTCTGACAGACTACATCATCATGAAACGATGTCATTCATTTTTCCATTACCACCTATAAAGGCTGGAAATAATGATGTAGTTATTGTTTTTATATAATATTTATTATATTATTATGATTTTTTAATTATCATATCACGCATACTTTTATTCTTTCTATTTTGTGGGAATACGATAACATCGCTCATGTGTACGATGGACTACCTCCTCGCAATGCGACATGATTCATCGATGCTTTACATGGAAGGTAATAAGGATGAGTTTAATGAAAATATGTGATATATATGACATATAAATTAATATTTAATGATAATATTTCATTTACCTTTCTTTCTTTTTCTATTTTTTGAGAAAATGGAAATAACGTTCATGCGTATGTACGACCTACCGTCTTCATGGACAATGTATTTCATTTTCTGTCTATATATTTTATATATTACTATAAATAAATTTATAATGAATATAAAAGGTATTTATATCATCATTAAAATTATTTATATTATTGAACTATGATAAATTTAATATTACCAAAAAAATAACCTATCAAAACATATATGAAGAGCGAAGCGATTATTACCCGAAATATAACTTTAACATGAAATTATTAATAAATGGGTAATAAATGGTCATAAAAAATCATATATGTTATGATATATATAAATATTATTCTTTAATATATGTATAATTAACTTATATTTATTAAATATGAGGTTTTAATTTGTACGACAAAAGTCAAGACTTAAGGTAAGAGATTTCTAGTCTTACTTTAATTTCTGAGAGACTTATTCCATATTCAAAACTCATTTATTTTGTGTGGGGTATATAATTACCCTATGAAATTATATATAAATAATATACCTCATTTAAAAATAATTAAATTTTCTATTTATTTTATTCTTTCATAGGGCTTGCGATTCAAGAGTTACTCAAACAATAAGGCATTTTTATCATAATTTTACTTCTTTGGGACATAAGTTATGTTAAGAACCTAATTTCTTTTATGAGGTTTTTATTATACACATTTAACATGTTATATCATGAATATAATTCTCTTAATAATAATTAAAATTTTCATTTAATGTTATTTTTTAATGGGGCTTATGATTCAAAAGTTACCAAAGTGGTAAGGGTTTGATGTTACAATCTCATTTTTTTTCAGGATTATTTATGATTATGATTTAGATGATGAAATATTATGATATATTTATCAATAAATTCATGAATTTTATTATAATAAGGTTATTTCTGAACTTTTAAAAGTAAAAATACCATTCTACCACTCATTGGTACTTAAAATGGTTAAGAAAATGTTTTAAATAAAATCTAACTTTTTTCCCTCTTTGATCGGAAATCTATTTTCTTCCAAAACCATATTTTCTAAAAATATTTTAAAAAATGATTTTAACATTATTAAAATGATTTATTAAATTAATTTTTATCCATGCTTCACTTTTTACAATTTTTTTAAAGGAATATTCATATCATTTTTCAAATAATACTCATTTCGCTTTTACTAAAAATGTGCAAAAATATTTGTTTTTAACATGCAAAAAATAAAAAATATTTCTCACTATCACGACCACTCAAAGATTTCAAGATTACCTTACAAGTCTTCAAGTTTATTTTTGAAGGAAATTATTTATAAAATTCTTTAATTTTTTAAAAAATTTATTTTCCAAGAAAATTTATTTTCCTCAAGAAATGTTCCAAGTGATATTTAAAAACAATTCTCCATCTAAGAAGAAATAATTTGATATAAATTATTATTTTCTGGTGATACAAACTGCTTATGCCATTCTTATTCTTTATAGTAATGGATTATTATGAAAATATATTTATGAAACACATTTTTCTTCCACTAGTTATACCATGATAAAATTCTTATGAAACCTGCTCTTTTTTCCACAGGGTATGATAAGATGAAATGATAAAATGATTGTGAAACCTATCTATTTTCCACAAGTTATGATATAATGAAAGGTTTATGAAACTCATTTCATTTCATGGATTATTTTATGATGAATGTTTTATAATCTTATGACACACATACATATTATTTTAATTCTGTGATGGGTGGGAATTATATCTCACTCTAATGCATTGGGTGATGGTAAATATTTTATGATATCACTAGGTATATGGGAGGTAAGATCAAGACTAAAAAACAAGATTACATGGGTGGTTATAACAAGATTAAAAAATAGGGTACATGGGTGGTTAGACCAAGACCAAAGTAGGTAAATGGGTGGTTAGACCAAGCCTAACATGTTATAAATGTCTTGGTTGGTATCATTGATATAATATTTTCTATTCTTATGTGTATGACAAAAATCTATGTCTTATTCCAATTTTATACTCTCACGGATCATGTTATATGATTACATCATGATTCATGTCTTATGAGATTTCAATATTTATTCAATGACTCAATTATTATCTTTTATATGTAGGGTATGATTCTAAAAGGTTATAATCATGTTATAATACCCTTAAGTTCATGTTATTATTAGGTATCTTCCTTTTTTACACTTTCTAAGAATATGAGATTTCGATTTATTATATTTCCTTTCCTAAGGTTATGAAGAAAGGTTTTAGGTAAAGTATTTTGTGAAGAGTACTAAAGGATAAGATATTTATGGGATACATTGAATAACTTTTATGTATTAAGAAGATTTTGTTCCATGTTTCCAAAGGAACTAAAATATTATGGTCCTCATATGTGTATTTTTGTAATGTAATGAATATTCATTTAAAAAGGTGTAATATCCTTGTATGGGAATCCTAGGTTTCTATAGTTGTTATCAGAGGAATGTTTTAGTCAAACTTTAGAAACTCAGATTATAAAACTTCAGTGAGATCACTATGGATATTTCTAAGGATATGTCTAGGAATGTATCTAAGGATAAGTCTAAGGATGAGTCAAGGTATAAGAAAATTTCCTATAATTTTGTTAAAGGATAGATAAAGTGGATTATAATAAATTACATGATTGTTTGAATACTACAAGTGGATATGGATCTGGAAAAAAGGTACTTATGGGTAATACATCTGAAAAGGGTGCATTGACATGGACTCTATCATTACCTAGTGCATGAAACATGCCTTATTTCACACCTAGTTTGGAACTCTTAGGGGATATGATTTAGAAATCCAAAAACTCTTTATGAACCATAATGAATGATTTAAATAGATGATGACTATTAATAGCCTAGGATAAACCTAAGGTGTCATCTATTAAAAATAGGGTGTCATTATTTTGACATTATGTAAGTGATTTTTCATGATTATGTGGTTCCCCACTATGATTATTGTTTCTCAAAATATGTTTTTTGGTTTTTCTCAATGGATGGATCTCTAAGGAATCAAGTTAACATTGAATCTAGAGGAAAATTCAGTGACTATGAGAACACAAATTGGATGATGACTAGAGAGAAAGATATTATGATTATTCTTAATCATATATCATGATATACTATTAAATTTTTTAACTTTTATTAGATTCCTAACAAATAAAATAAGAGGAAGATGGAATTTTATGAAAATTTATGTGGTAATGAACATAGAGGAAAGAAGATTCATCTTACAACATCTCAAGAAGGTGGGAAGCAGAACCTAGAGGAATATCTCAAATGGAGGGTAGGATGTTATGTTTTTGTAGAAGAAGGTAATAGAGTGAAAAAATATTGAGGATTTCAATATCTTATGGGTGGGGAACATTGTAATTACCCAACTCAATTCCCTAACCCATGAATTAACTTCACAACTAAGGAAGGAACTAGTCTATGTCAATCATTGAAGTGAAAGGATTGAAGTATTTATGTATTTGGATTCAAGAATTATGTTATATGAATTGTGAAATATATAAGTATTGTTCAGTATAAGTTTTTCATTAAGTATTTGAAAGAATATGTTGTATGATGCTGATGAATTAGAAAAGTGATTTAATGGTAAGGTGATATTCATGGAAAACACATGATTAATGTAAATATAACCCTTAATGTGTTCCTGATAGTGAGATGATGATTTTGGTATAAATAGATGATTTATTTGGATAAAGTAAATTGGATAGTATTTAAGACCTCAGAGATGATTAATTATTTATGGGAAAAGTGGTTTATTGATGGAGTTTACAACATTATTAGATTTATAGAATATATTCAACAGTCTGTAGTCTTATTCAAGGAATGAGTAATCATTCATTTTTTTTATTGAGGTTATTTGGTAATTTAGGTTATTACCATGCTTAAAGAGAATACATGATGAAGGTATTCACATTTTGATATGTGACAATCAAGTGATACTTTATGATACATGGGGAATTAATGTTAATTTTATTTTGATAAATTTAGTGACCTTATTTATATATTTTTAATTTTGGAAGGGTTATAAGGTTAACCATTTATGTAATGGTTTAAGTTGATCTTTGTATGATGTTATAGATATTAACATATTACTTCACTATATGGAGATTTATCTATATTGGATAACCAATGTAATTTTATTTAAACTATATATTAGAGGAATGAATTATCATTATTTTATAGATTATATCTACTGATTTAGACATGAAACAAAAATCATCTCTCAGAGTAAGAGATGAATTGGAAATTGATCAATGCACAAACAATATCTGAAATTCTTTATATGAAATAAGAATATATCAAGTAAGTACATTTTAATATAGATAGAAAAGGAATTCACCAATATTAGGAAAAGGACCTTGAAATAAAATATTTTCCTATTATCATCATTTTTGAGGATATCAATGATCTTTTCATTCCTCATTGGTTTATTTTTTTGTGGCCATTAAACTTCTATAGATCACCCACTTTCTTGTGATAGATGTTCTCTATCACTCTCCATCTATATTTGGGTGTAATTTTTCTCTTATATGTCCATGTTTTCAATTCTCACCAGTGTTCACTTATTCAGAAACCTAGTATGTTTTATTCTAGATTAATTTCACACATACCTTTCTATTTTTCAATAGGATATTTTATTAACCCCTTTTATTATGTGGATTTCTATGAAAGGATTTTCAAAGGTCAAACCTTTAATTACTGAGACAAATTTCGAGGGAGAAATTAATATTAAGGGAGGTAGAATGTAACTCTCTAAGATTTTGTGAGATGTTTTTTCAAATGAATTTAATATTTTAGATATTTTTTTCTAAATGAAACACCGATTATATCTTGAATTATAATCAACAACTAGTTTCTTCGGAAGCATGCATGGCATATGACATTGAGCTTTAGTGAACCATGAAATAATATTATTTTAAATATATTCGCTATAACCTAGTTTTTAAATATGAGGGTATTAATAGTATTAAATAATTTATGAAATATAATTTTAAATTCTATAATTAATATAAATTTAATTATAAATTCTTTTTAAACAATCAATCATATTTTTGTATAGTAATTATATTCAACAAAAATATGTTTTCTTCAAAAATGATTTTTATTTATTTTTATGAAAAAATATTATAATTAATTTATAGAGATTAAATAAAATTTATTTAATAAATTTAAATACATTTTTGAAATTACCATATCAAACTGAACTTTTGGTGAATTTTTAGTATTTTATAGAAAATATTGATTTTTTTGTTAATAGTGAAAAATAACAATTTCTATAAAACTATCATTTCTTCTCAATAAATTAAGTAATTTAAATGAAACATTATATTTTAAAATAAAATAAGTATTATTTATTAATATTTAATCCACTTAATTACTTTTTAATCAATTTTATATTGTATTTTAATATAATATCATTTTTGGGTTTAAAAAGGGGGTTTTTCTGAAAATTGTTTTGAAGTACATAATGTTTCTCTATTTTAGTTAATTAAAATAATCCCTAAAAAGGAATATTTTAAAACAAATTTATATATAATATATATAGAAATTTTAATTTATATTAATATAATAATAATTTTTAGGTATAGAGTTAATTTAAATCGTCTTGTGCTTGAAAAAAATACACTTCTTGAAAATTGACTTTTTCTTTATGTTTACAAATTTTGTTTTAAATTTAAAATTTTCTAATTTTAGAAAATTTATTTGAAAAAATAAAATTCATTTTTTAAATCATCATGTAAAAATTATTTTGGGGTTATTTTTTTTATTGTTCTGAAAACTTTCATTTTTTTAATGAATAATGAAAAATATTGAATTTTAATTAAAAAATACATTTTCATTTAATTTATTTATAAAGTGAAATTATATTTTAAATTAGTTTCAAAGTATAATTAGTTCAATTATACATCCATTAATATAATTTTGTTCATTGAAATCAATTTTATATTTAATTTTGATATAAAAACTTTATAAACTTTTGAACAATTAATCTTTAAAAACCCGTATTATTATAGTGTCTACGATATTAATTTTAAATTAAAATTTTAAAATTATGTGAATGTAATTAGGTAAATTGTATTAAGTATTTGGAATCATTATAATTTATATTATCTAATAATTTTAAATTAATTTTTGTTTAAAACGAATAGTAAAAATAATAAAAATTATTTACCACGGTTAAGGTAAAAATGGGTTTACCAGAGGGGGTGAGTTAAACTAAAATGATAAGTGTTAAAAATAACCCAAAAATTATAAAAAAACATTTCATTTCCATATTTAACCTTGTATCTTATAGTATTAATAATGTTATATTATTGGAGCCTTGTGACATGAAAAAACATGGGTGGAATTCTTTTGTTCAAAAAAATTACAAGTGTGCCACTCACCTCACTTATAAAAGGCCACCCCTTATACTATCATCTTCACACATTAAAATAATTTTTTCATACAATAAAAAACCATATAACTTCAAAAATTACTTTTTATCACCCTATAATCTTTAGTTTTTATAGAAATATAACCTAGGAAGGCTTTTGGTGCAAACCTAAGGCGGATACCTGAAGAAGAGGTAACATTCATCAATGGAAATTTTTGTATTATTCCTTCATACACTTCATTAAATTATTTTTATAACATTATTATATAATAAAAAATATATCTAACATATACTAATATGTTTTTATTTTAAGTTTATGACCTACAACCATCACTACTTCTATCAAATGGGATACAAAATCATTGTTCATGTGTACGATAGACTATCGCCTCACAAATCGATGTCATTAATTTTTCACTTAACACATATAAAGGATGGAAATAATGATGTATTTAATATTTATATATGATATTTATAATATTATTATACTTCAAGAATTATTATATCACACATACCTTCATTCTTTCCATTTTGTGGGAATACGATAATGTTGCTCGTGTGTACGACTGACTACTGCCCTGTGAAGTGATGTGATTCATTCAAGATTTACATGGAAGGTAATAAATATGGTTTTGATGAAAGTATTTGATATATATTACATAAAAATTATTCTATAATGATAATATATCATTTATGTTTTTTTATTTAAATACATTGAGAAAATGGAAGCAACGTTCATGCGTATGTATAACCTACTGTCTCCATGAATGGTGTATTTCATTTTATTTCTATATATTTCATATAATACTATAAATTAATATATATTTAATATAAATTATATCTATATCATTATTAAAATTATGGAACCATGATCAAAGTACTATTACCAAAAAGATTACCAATCAAAACATACATGAAGAAAAAAGTGATTATTACCCGAAACACAACTTTAACATAGAATTGTTAATAAATGAGAAATAAAAAGCCATAAGAAAATAATATATGGTATGATATATATAAATATTCTTATGTAATATATTTATAATAAAATTATATTTATTATACTGGAGGTTTGATCTTGTAAGATGTAAGTTAAGACTTAAGGTAATGGATTTCTAGTATCACTTTCATTTCAGAGTGACTTATGAAATATTCACCACACGTTTATTTTATGTGATTTATATACTGAACCTATGACATGATATATCATTAATATATCTAATTTCATAATAAATAATTTTTCTATTGATTTTATTCTTTCAAGGCTCTTACGATTCAAAATATACTCAAATAGTAAATGATTTTGGTCACAATTTTCCTTCTTTAGGACATAAGTTATGTTATGCACATAATTTATTTTATGATGTGTATATTACAACCGTTTAAAATGTTATATAATGAATAAAATTATCTTAATTATATTTAAAATTTTCCTTTATTGTTATTCTTGTATGGGGTTTATGATTTTAATGTTACCAAAGTGGTAAGAGTTTGATGTTACAATCTCATTGTTTACTAGGATTGTTTATAATTATGATTTCAATGATGAAAATTTTATGATATATTTCTAAATAAATTCATGAATTTTATTCTCATATAGTTATTCATGAACTTTTCAAAGTAATATTACCATTGTCCACTCTTTAGTACTTAAAATTATTTATAAAATATTTTTAAGAAAATATAACTTTATTTCTCTCTTCAGTCGGAAATATGTTTTCTTAAAAAACCATATTTTCTAAAAATATTAACATTTTTTAAACATTATAAAATTATTTATTAAAGAAATTTTTACACATTTTTATCTTTTAAAAAAATATTTTTAAAGGAATCTTCATGTTGTTTTCCAAACAATACCTGCCTATATTTTACCAAAAATGTGAAAAGAATACTTTTTTTTAACATGCACAATGTGAAAAATATTTCTCACTGTCATGAACAATCAATTATTTAAAGCTTACCTAAAATGTTTTACATGTTATTTTCAAATTAAATTATTTAAAAAAATGTTTCAATTTTAAAAAATTATTTTCAAAGAAAAGTTATTTTCCTAAATAAATGTTCAAAGTGATAATTCAAAATAATTCTCCATCTAATTTAACATCATTTAATATAACTTATGATTTTATTGGGATATGAACCAAGTATACCATTATAATTCTTTTTTATGAATGGTTTATGATTTAAATCTGTTTATGAAACCTGTTTCTATTCCATGGGTTATATAATGATAAAATTATTATGAGCCCTGATTCTTTTTCCTCGAGTTATAATATGATGAACCAATGAAATGATTATGAAACCGATATATTTTCAAAAATTTATGTCATGATGAAATATTTATGAAACCCATTTAATTTAACGGGTTATTATGTGATGAATGTTTTATGATCTTGTGGCAAACATAGGTATAATTTTAATTTTGTGATGGGTGGGACCTGTATTTCCATCCAATGAACTGAGTAATGATAAATGTTCTATAAGATCAAAGGGTAAACGAGTAGTTATACCAAGACCCAAAAGTATGATACATGGGAGGTTATACAAAGCCCAAAAAATAGGGTACATGGGTGGTTAGCCCATGCCCGAAGTAGGTACAGGGGTTATTAGCTGAATCTTAACATGTTTTGAATATCTTTCTAGGTAGCCTTGATATAAGTATTTTTTTAATTATGTGTATGCCACAAATATATGTTTTATTAAAATTTTATGCTCTCATGGATCATGTTCTTTGATTACCTTATTATTAAAGTCTTATGAACTTATAATATTTATTCCATGAATCAAAATTATGATCTTTGATAAGTAGGGTATGACTTTCAAAAGTCATTCTCATGTTCTTATACCCTTATGTTTATGTTATTCTTAGGCATATACCTTGATTATCCTTACTGATTATTTAAGATAATACTTTCTTATGTTTCATTTCCCTATGTTATGAAGAAAGGTTTTAAGTATGATATGATGTGAATAGTTCTAAAGGGGAATATCTTTATAGGAGATATTGAATATCTTTCATGAATTAAGAAGATTGTGTTCTATGTTTCCAAAGGAACTAAAATATTATGGTCCTCAAGCATGTATTTGTATAACGTAATTAATATTCAACTAAAAATATATAATATCCATGTATGATAATACTAGTTTTCTATAGTTGGTATTAGATGAAAGGTTTATATAATATTTGGAAAATAGGATTAGAAAAATTTAGTGAGATCCTTAGGGATATTTCTAAGGTTATATATAGGTATGTCTATAAGGATAAGTATAAGTATGATTGAAAGTATAAAAAAATATCTTGGAATTTTGGTAAATGATATAGAATGTGGTTTCCAAGTAATTAAAACCTTTTATGGATACTACAAGAAGATGTGGCTCTGGTACAATGGTACCTAAGGGTAATAAATCTGAAAAGGTCACATTGAACTAGACTCAATCATCACCTGGTGCATGAAAATGGGCCTTGATACACACTAGGTTTGACACTAATGGGGGATATGATTTGGAAATCCACAAAATGTTTAGGAACCATCATGACAGATTAAAATAGATAATGACTGTGAATGGACTATGATAAACCTAAGGTTTCATAGAATAAAAAGAATATATCGTGACTTAGACATCATATAAGTGATGTTTCATGATTATGTGGTTCCACACTATGATTATTTTTTTCCCACAATATGATTTTTTTTGTTTTAGGCAATGGACAAAGCCAGAAGGAATCATGTTAAAAATGAATGTTATGGAAAATTCAGTGACTATGAGATACAAAATTGGATGATGACTGGATATAAATATATTATGATTATTCTTAATCAACTATCATGGTATACGATTAACAATGTGAACATCAGTGAGATTAAAAACACATAAAATAAGAGGAAGATGTAATTCTATGAAATTTTATGTAGTAATGAACATTGAGGAAAGAAAATTTGTCTTCATATATGTCAAGAAGGTGTGAAGAAGAATCCGGAGTAATATCTCAAATATAGGTGAAGATTTTATCTATGTGAAAAAGATAGCCACATAGTGAAAAATTGTTGAGGAGTTCAAATTATTATGTGTGGGGAACATGGAATTAACCAACTCAATTCCCTGACCCAAGAATTAACTTCTTAACCAAGGAAGGACCTATTCCATGCAAATAATTTTCTGGAAGGATTAAATTATATATGTATTTGGATTCAATAATTATGTTATATGAATTGTGAAATATGTAAGGATTTTTATGTATAATTTTTTCATCATGTATTTGAAGTAATATGTTGAAATATACTGATGAAATAGAAAATTGATTTAATGGAAAGGTGATATTCATGGAAAAAACATGATTAAGGTAAAGATAACCATAAAGATGTTCCTAATGTTTAGATAATTATGTTTGGATAAAGAGATGATTAATTTGGATAAAATAAATTAGATAATATTTAATACCTTGGAGATGATTAATGATTTTTTGACAAAGTGGTTTATTGATGGAGTTTACAACATTATTAGATTTATGGAATATATTCAACAAACTATAGTCTTATTCAAGGAATAATAAAGAACACATGTTTTATTTCAGTTTCTATGGTAATTCAAGCTATTACCTTGTTTCAATAGAATACATGATGAAGGTATTCACATGTTTCGTATGTAATAATCAAGAGATACTTTATGATATATGGGGAATTAATGTTAAGTTAATTTTTATAAATTTAGAAATTTTATTTATAATTTTTTAATTTTGGAAGGGTTATAAGGTTAACCATTTATGGAATGGTTTAATTTGAACTTTGGATGAGGTTTTAAAATTAAAATTATACTTCACCATATGAATATTTATCCATATTGGATAACTAGTGTTAACTATTTTTTAACTATATATAGAAGGAATGACTTATAATTATTTTATATATCTTATTTATTACTCTATACATGAAAAAAAATCATCTTTCAGAGTAAGAGATGAAGTGGAAATTGATCAAGGCATAACCAAAGGATGAAATTTTTCCTATGAAATAAAAATATATCAAGTAAGTAAATTTTCATGTAGATAAAAAATAAATTACCCAATATTAAGAAAAATATCTTGAAATAAAATTTTATCCATTTATCATAATTTTTTATGATATCAACTAATTTTTTCATGCCTTTTTGGTTTAGTGATTTTTGGTTATTAAACTTCCCCAAATCACCCACTTTCTTGTGATCAACATTCTCTATCACTCTCCATCAGTTTTTTGGGTGTTAGTTTTCTCTTATATGTCCATGTTTTCACTTCCCACATATGTTATCCTATTTGGAAACCTAGTATGTGTTATTATAAATTACTTTCATACATAAATTTATCTTTTCAAAGATAATGTTTTATTAACCATTTTTACGATGTGGGTTTCTATGAATGGATTTTGAAATGTTAAGCCATTGACAACCAAGACGAATTTCGGGGGTGTGATTTATTTTAAGGTGGGTAGAATGTAACACGCCAAGATTTTGTGAAATATTTTTTTGCAAATGAATTTAATCTTTTATATATTTTTTTTACATGAAACACTATGTATAGTTTGCATTACATGCAATAACTAGTTTCTTTGAAAGCTTGTATGACACACGACACCAAGCTTCATTAAACCATAAAATAATATTATTTTTAAATATGTACATTATAATAAGTCATTCAATAGAAGGGTACGAATAATATTAAACAATTTATTAAATATACATATAAATTTACTACTCAATATAAATTTATTTATAATTTTATAATAAATAAAAAATCAATTTTATTAAAGTAATTATATTCATCAAAAATAAGTTTTCCTAAAAAATTATTATTTTTATTTTTATGGGAAAATATTATAATTAATTTAAAGTGATTTTATAAAATTTATTTGATAAAATAAAATTAATTTTCAAAATAATCATATAAAAATTAGCTTATGGTGAACTTTTGGGATTTTTCAGAAAATATTGATTTTTCAGTGAATAGTGAAAAATACCTATTTATGTAAAACTATCATTTATTTTAAATAAATAAATTAATTTAAATTCAAAATTATGTTTAAAAGTAAAATAAGATAATTTTTTTTAATATTTAATCCACTTAATTAATTTTGAATCAATTTTATATTCTATTTTAGTATAAGATTATTTTTGGGTTTAAAAAGTGGTTTTTTCTGAGAAATGTTTAAAGGTGCACAATGTTTTTACATTTTAATTAATTTAAATAATACTTAATGAGGTATGTTTTAAATAAAATTTATAGATTATATATCAATTAATTTTAATTTATATTCATACAATTTTTATTTTTAGACATAGAGTTAATATAAATCATCTTGTGCTTGAAAAAATACACTTTTTGAAACCCCTCTTTTTCATCGTGTTTGCAAGTTTTGTTTTAAATTTAATTTTCCCACATTTAGAAAATTTATTTGAAAAAATAAAAATAATTTTTTAAATCATCATTTCAAAATCATATTGTGGTTAATCTTTTGTATTTTTCTGAAAAGTTTCATTTTTTTATGAATAGTGAAAAATACTGAATTTTAATTGAAAAATGAATTTTAATTTAATTTATTTATAAAGTTAAATTAAATTTTAAATTGTTTGAAAAGTAAATTTATTTCAATTATAAATCCATTAATCTAATTTAGGTCATTGGAATCAATTTCATTTTGAATTTTTATATAAACACTTTGTAAACTTTTGAATATTTTCTCTTTAAAAACCCACATTCTCATTGCGTTTGCAGAATTAATTTTAAATTAAAATTTCAAATTATATGAATGGAATTAGGAAAAATAGATTCTATATTTTTAATAGAAATAATTAATTTTATATAATAATATAAAATTAATTTTTTACCAAAATGAATAAAAAAGAATAAAAATTATTTACCACAGTTAAAGTAAAAATGAGTTTACTGGGGGGGTTAAGCTAAATATATAAGGGTTAAAAATAACCCAACCTCTTCTGAAAACAAAATTTTGACCATATTTAGACATTATATCTTCTATTATTTAAAATAGACCATTATTAGAGCCTTGTGACATGAGAAAAATATGGGTGGAATTCTTTCTTTCTAAGAAATTACTAGTGTGTCACTCACCTCACTTATAAAAAGCCACCCCTTCTCCTCTCCTCTTCACACCTTAATTTTTTTTTCATAAAATAACTAAAAAATAACTTTCCAAATTACCTCTTATTATTCTATAATCCTTATTTTTTATATAAATCTAACCTAGGAAGGCTTTTGGTGCAAACCTAAGAAGGATACGCGAAGAAGTGGTAACGTTCATCAACGAGCGTTTTTGTTTTATTTCTTACTCCACCTAATTAAATTATCATTATATCATGATCATATATTAAACATATTATATTACATATACTAATATGTTTTTATGCTAAGGTAATGACCAATAAACATCACCACTTTTATCAAATGGGTTACTAAATAATCATTCATGTGTACGGAAGACTACAGCCTCGTGAATCAATGTTTTTTCCATTACATCCTATCAAGGCTGAAAATAATGATGTATTTATTGTTTATATATATACGGAATACTACCACCTCATGAAGCGATGTGATTCCTTCATGCTTTACATGCAAGGTAATAAAGATTTTTTTAATGAATATATGTGATATATATTAAATAAAATTTATTTAGTATTGATAATATGTTATTTAACTTTATTTCTTTCAATACATTGAGAAAATGGAAACAACACTCATACGTACATACGGTCTACCATCTCTATGAACAGTGTATTTCATTTTCCATATCTATATTTTATATATTACTATAAATATAGATATAATGAATATATATGATATTTATATAATTTTTAACATTATGGATAATATTGAAACATAATAAAATTAATATAACCAAAAAATAACCAATCAAAACATATATAAAGAACAAAGTGGTTATTACGCAAAACATAACTTTAACATGGAATTGTTAATAAAAGGGTAATAAAAGGTCATAAGAAAATCATATATGGTATGTTATATATAAATATATTTCTGTAATATATTTATAATAAACTTATATTTATTATATATAAGGTTTGGTCGTGTAATATATAACTCAAGACTTAAGGTTAGGCATTTCTAGTCTCACTTTTATTTCTGAGAGACTAATGTCATATTCAGCACTCGTTTCTTTTTTGTGGGGTTTATACTTCCCATATGAAATGATAAATAATTAATATACCTCATTCTAGGACAATTAAAGTTTCTATTTATTTTATTCTTTCACAGGCCTTATGATTCAAAAGTTACTCAAATATTATGATATTTTTGTCACAATTTCCCTTATTTGGGACATAAGTTATGTTATGCACCTACTTTATTTTATGTCTTTTATATTTTACCCCTTTAAAATGTTATATCATTAATATAATTATATTCATGATATTAAAAAATTTATTTTAATGTTATTATTCAATAGGTATTATGATTCAAAAGTTACCAAAGTGGTAAAAGTTTGATAATATAATCTCATTGTTTATCGGGATTGTTTTTTATTATGATTTCAATGATGAAATATAATGACCTATTTCTCAATAAAATCATGAATTTTATTCTCATATGTTTATTCATTAACTTTTCAAATCTATAGTACCATTTTATCACTCTTTGGTAATTAATATGACTAAGAAATATTTTTTAAAAAAATCTGACTTTATTTCTCTCTTCGATCGAAAATCTGTTTACTTAAAAGACCATGTTTTCTAAAAAAAATTTAAATATTTTTAAATTTTTTAAAATTATTTATTAAATAATTTTTTTCCATGTTTGTCTTTTTACAAAATGTTTTTAAATATGTCATCATGTCATTTTCTAAACAATGGCCATTTGGATTTTACCGAAAATGTGAAAAGAATCATTGTTTTTAACATGCATGACATGAAAAGTATTTCTCACTGTCATGAACGATCAATGATTTAAATCTTTCATTACAAGGTTTAAAGGTTATTTTCAAATGAAAATATTAAGATTTTTTTATTTTTAAAAATTTATTTTTAAATAGCGTTATTTTCCTTAAGAAATGTTCTAAGTGATATTTCAAAATAATTATTCATATAAGAAGACATCCTTTGATGTAACTTATGATTTTCCTAGGATATGATCCAAGGATACCATTATTATTATTTATATTAATTTACTATTATTAAAATATTTTTATAGATCTCATTTCTCTTCGACGAGTTATATCATGATACAAATATTATGAAACCCATTTATTTTTCCATGGGTTACGCTATGATGAAATGATGAAGTGATTATGAAACTTATCTGTTTTACATAGGTTATAATATGATGAAATGTTTATGAAACACATTTCATTTCATCGGTTATGATATGATGGATGTTTTATGATATTATGGAACACATATGTATGATTTTTATTATGTGATGAGTGGGACTGATATCTCCATATAATGCATTGGTTAATGATAAACATTATATGAGCTCAGAGGGTACTTGGGTGGTTAGACCAATCCCAAAAAGGGGGTATATAGGTAGTTAGACCAACCCATAAAAATAGGGTACATGAGTGGTTATTCAAATCCCAAATTAGGTACATGGGTGGTTATCACAAGCCTAATATGTTATGAATATCTTGTTGGGTAGCCTTGACATATGATTTTCTATGCTTATGTGTATGCCACAAATCTATGTCTTATGCCAATGTTATGCTCTCATGGATCATTTTATTTAATTCTTGTATGATTAAAGTCTTATTAACTACCAATCATTATTCTGTGACCTAATATTATGATATTTTATATGTGGGGTATGGTTTTTAAAAGTTATGATCATGTTCTCTCATACCCTTATTTTCTTTTTATTCTTAGGTATCTTCCTTGTTTACCCTTACTGAGCATTTGAGCTCACCCTTTCTTAGGTTTCATTTCCCCAGGTTATGAAGAAAGTTTTTAAGTAGGGTATGTTGTGAATAGTACTAAAAGGGAAGATATTTATGGGAGACATTGAATATATTTCATGAATTAAGAAGATTATGTTCTAATTTTCCAAAGGAATTTAAATATTACAGTCCTCAGTCAGGTGTTCTTGTAATGTAATGAATATTAATCTAAAAAGATGTAATATCTATGTATGATAATCCTAGGTCTATATACTTTTCCTAATGTGATACCAACTTTGAATTACCTTCTTAGGGGATATAAAAACTTATTTTCAATAAATTTATGAACATTCACTCAACTTCAAAAAACACATCAAAAAAATTCAAGTGAAAGTTGATTTGTATTCCCCTCTTTTGAAAGAAAATCACCACCTTTTTAAATCTATATAAAACATAATCCTAATAAGATGAGAAAAATGATAATCATACCTCTATCTTAATTTTTCATAGGCTATAAAATATTACATATTAAAAAAAAGATAAAAACTATGGATGATTTCTCTTTGGATAGCTCCCACACAAGGGATTTTCTTTAGTGGTCTTCATCATGGTTTGTTTTTCTTACAAAAATAATATCTAAAAATTTATTATATTAGTGTATGTATCAAGAAAATTTATATGTGATATGTGATAAGTGATACATTAAAAGTATATAACCAGATACCAATTGAAATTTTCTATATTGGAAAAAATATTTTATGCTATATTAGTATCACAAAATTCATCAATTTTCCTTTTACATCCTTTATCTTCAATTCTATATAAAATATAGTACAAGTAGACAAGTATGAGAATAAGTTGATCTTCCATCATCTCCTTAATGTGAGAAACAAGAATTAAAATTGTATCTCAATATAAAAACACTTTTATTTACATCTTTGAAGTGTTAATAACTCTTCATACCCGCTCCACCTTTGATTTTACAGATCTATTTTTTGGGCATCATGAATTTCTTTTCCTCTTATTCTTTATTATTAGTTGGAATAATCTTTACTACTTTAATAACCAATGAAAATTAATCCTTTACATCTTTCTCTATTTTTATGGATAATTGTAACTGTTCTATCTAAATTGTTAGACATCCCTCTGGTACATGTACATCCTTATTCTTATTTTCAAACTCCCTTTCCATAGAAAAAATTTTAGATTTTAAATTCATTTGTGATTTCCCTTTGTTTTTCAATAATTTTTATTTTTTGAGATGCATTTTCATACACTTATTTATTATATATAAAAATATTTTACACCTTCCATACACATTTTTAGTTGTTTTTAAATTACCCTTTTAGGAAATTTCTCAAACTCTTTACCAGTAATTTAAACCACTAAACCAATCCAAATATTTCTTTCTTCGATTGATTATTTCATTATTGATTCTAGTTTATTTTATTTAGTATCTATATTGATGGAAAATTAAAAATGGTCCATGATGTGTCCTTTTCTACTATAATAAAAGAATATCCTCTTGGGTTAGACACCCTTTTTATCTTTTCTATTAGGTGTAGTTTTATAAACATTATTCTTCTATTTATCACCTTTATTCACTTTCTTACATACAAAGGTAGATTAAAAATACTTTCTTTGTTTATTTCTTTTACTTTATGGTCTTATATTCAAATCATCATAATAATTTCATTGAGTTGGTTTATACCAAAAAAATTCATTATTGTGACGAATTTTGTAGAAATAATCCTAGAAGTTATAAAGTAATTGAAATATATTCCTTTATGAACAATTATGATTCTTATGTGACATCTAATTTTTTATAATGTATTTACTCTTTACATAATCTATTATCCCCATAAATTCAGGCCTTCTATTATCCCCATATATTCATAAATTATATCAAAATATAATAACGTTATGCCCAAACCTCCAACAACTTTAACAGTGGCTAATAATTCTTCATCTTTTTTTATTTAGAATTATATTGGATAGATTGAATATATTTTTGTATTTGGATAAAACCCCCATTATTTTGATATTTATTTGAGGGTTATTTACTTCTTAGACATGATTATACCCAACCTTGAATCATTATTTGGTTTTTTATATTTTTTATTCACAAGAAATTTCCAAATTTTTTAATTGAATTATATATTAGTTTTTAAAATATCATGAGTATAAATAGATTTATCTGAGTTTTTGGATACATTTCTATAAGATATTTTAATGGATATCTCTCCATATGACCTCAATATCTTTTTTCCACTATATATCATCTTTATATATATAATACACTTATCATAAACATAAGTGGAAATATATCTTATTTGAAAATATTGTGAAGATTATGCATGGGTGTCTTCCAAATTTCTCATCTTTATATCCAAATCAATAAATTTATTATTAAGCATGTACTTATAGTCTTTAAGTGATTTCACCCTATATTCCAATTCTCTTTTTATCTTTATCATTTGATACTCATGAATCTAGATTGCCTATAATAAATAATTATCTATCTCTTTAATTATCCTTTTATCTTTCTATTGACCTGAATGGCCCGAAGGCCTTTATTTTTTATTGATTTTGATAACCCCCCTTTCATGGGATAAGGGGTAACCCTTAAAAGGCCCATAGTCTAAGAGATTACATTGACCATGGGCTTTTAGATACATTACATGATCTTAAGGTCTTAGGGAATTCAACCAGACTATAACTATAAGGAACTGCCCCTCCCTAACATTTGCATCGTAATGGTAGCTCTCCACCTTCGCATGGCCATCTGGATAAGCTTCCCATGCAAGCATAGGCTGGCCCTGGTGGCGTATCCATACCATATCATTCTTCCAAATCCATTGGTTTTTCTCTAGTGAGTGCACCTGCTCTGAATCCTCCTTGGGGATGCTCCTTTTTGTAGAGTCTATCTGGAGAAACTGCACTGATCATGTGGCCTGAAGGCCTTGAGGTGGACCGAAGGCCTTAAAGGTGGACCAAAATCCTTACTAACCTGAAGTCATGGGTGGCCTCATGGCCTTAAGGACTAAAAGACCAAAACAGTGGCCCAATGTGAATAGTTCTGGCTGCTAAAGTACCGAACAATACCTACTACAGTACCTGCTACAATACTCGCACCATACTACTACAGTACCTGCTACATTACCTGCTACAGTACTGCTATTGTACCCAAAAATATTCCTCTTCTAGGTTTCTAACTAGGGTCTCGTGGATTCACTTAGAGAGGCCTCACCAACTGGGATGAGGCTCATGTGCTCTTTTATCTTCCTATTGAACATCTAATAAATTCATATAGGTTTTATCTAGATTTTACAAGGAGTGGATCACTTTAGGAAAACATTTCTCACTCTTGACTTTATCAATACCACTCCTTGAAATTTTTCATCAATCAAAGATTCTTTTTCATTGTAATTTTAAATAAATTATTCCTTATATTTAATAGTTTTTTTAGAGTCATATATACTTACCTATTTTACCAATGAATCTTCCATTGCCTTAGTTTCTAACTCCATATGTGATTTTTCATCATATAGTCCCTTGATATAACCAAATATGTATGTGAAAACCTTAATAGAAACTTTCTTCAAATGATACTTGACTTTAGAATAATAAATAATGAGAGATTCATTAAATACATATTTATCATACATTGAACTTAATTTATTAGAGGAATAATTTTACAAAAAATTATCAAAACACTTATCACTCTTATTATCTTTAGGAAGTAGTTATTACTCATTTACTTTTGAAAGTTTTCTATATTTCTTTTCCCCTCAATTTTTTCCTATTTTTATAGTCTTTTATAGAACCTCTATTTCTGCTTTAATAGGGATATAAAGAGAATTTTCCGTTTGAGGATATTTTTTAAACTTTTCAAATATACAGTTCATATATTTTTTTTAATCCAAACATAGGGAACCTTGTGCTCTTATACCACTTATGATTCTCATGGTATTTCATGTAGTAACCTGAGGGGGGGGGGGGTGAGTCATGTTTTTCCATATTTTAAAGAATTCCAAATATTCTAAAAATTTTGGTATTTGAAAATATATTACCTTTTAGGATATAAATGAATTTTTTTATATCTTTACCAACATGAAACAACCACATGGAATAGTAAATTTAAAGTATAGAGAAACACAAAGTGTTTTTACAAGGTTTGAATGCATTAGGAGAAACCTTCTTCTTACTCTAATCAGTTATTCAGCTAGGTTTACATATTCTTCACTAATAATAATATTATCAATTATTAGTGGTGTGAGAAAGGATTATCTTGAACACATAATGCTTCAAACAATGACAGAACATCCCACTGTGCTTCGTAACATTGCACTGGTTTTATATTACATTCCATAGTCTTCAGTCTCTCTATTGATGATAAAATATGTGTGCCATAGGTGAGTTTAAGTAAGTAATGACCTATTCGAAGTGAATTCAGGACCAAATAGCCAAAAAAAATCCACTTAAGGGACAAGAATCATGAAATTACACACCATTGTGAATGTCCATAGCTCACAGAAGTCCCTGACCACATGGATCTTTGACGGTAACCTTCACATAGTGTGAATTTGGTTCAAATAGCTCCCTTTCGCATAATTTTCTACTCATGTGGAGCTATGATGGTAACCTTCACACAACGTAACTATATCTCATGAAACCCCACCTATTTACAAAGCTCATAAAGTTTCACGAATGCCTCCATCTTTCATGAATCCAATTACCTTTCCTCTGCTAAGCCTATGAATACCCCTATGTCTGACATTCAAAAGGATGTGACCTTTCATCTTCTAATAAGAGATCTTAACTCACGATATTCAGAATCATTGTGAGATAAAGAAGAGATATACCTCCAAAGGTATACATTTTTCATGAAACCTCATCCCATCAGTTTTTGAGGGCCTCAAATAATTGTGGAGATACCTTTAATGAAGTACTATGGCCTTCTAATATGAAGAAACCCCTTTGGGTCTCTTGGGGTTTTGTGATATAACTATCCTTCATGAAAAAAAACCCATGGGAACTAAAACTTCACTCTTATGTAGGGTCACCTTATTTCATGAAACATACTCTTTCACAATACCGCTAACCTTCATGAGACCCCTGGCCTTCAGGAAGCCCCAAACTTTCATGAAGCCCTAACCTTCTCAAAATATATCCTCCAAGCCTCCTTATGGTTCTTTCTTTCAGTCAACACCCCTTCATGAAAGTTGAGTGCCCAGGGCCCCCATACAAATCCAAGTCTGGTTTAACCACACCTCAAGTCCCCATGCGACTAGTACCATATAATCTTATGTTGTCATGCTCTAAGTCTTGAATACCCAGATCTGGTGCCTCAGAACATGATGGGTGAATTTTTCACAAAAACATGCACTGATATTTTACACATAATGTCCCATACAGAGGATCGATTCGGTTTAGGTTCTGCAAAACCAGCTACTTCAGAAATGCTTCTTCTGCTAAACAATGAAACCTGAAAATTTTATTTCAAAAATGTAGGGTGAGCATATGAATTCCCCATAAGGGGTTTTAAAATAACATACTATACCAAATATAACTTTTGAAAACATTATTCATGATTTTCCATAAAATATTTTCTTAAGAAATATTGTAACACACGTAACATATCATAACAATTATCTAAGAAATGAAAGAGCACAATAAAAAAAATACTAACAGGATTACAAGAAAACATGATTCAATTATAGGCATCCTCATTCAGAATAATAAGTAAAAGACATTCTATGTGTAAATACAAGTACAAAATTAATAACTAAGGGTAATTCATGATCAAAGTTTCACTTAAAATAATAACATCAACTTCATCCTTCTATTTGCGAACAAACACTAGTTAACAATATCTGAGTACTGCATAGATAAAATGTCATAACTTTTACTTTTTCTGATTCTCATAAACACAATCTCTTAAACCAATAATATTCTACTAGTCGAATATTCTTCTGATTATTTAAAATTCACAGCCATAATGAGGTAAGTGTATATGCTGAACATTCTATAACATTTTGTCAAGTCCTTGGCCAAGATGTCTAATGATTAAGGCCTTGACCAAAATCCATAAGCTCTTTAACCAATAATATTCTACTAGTTGAATAATTTTCTGTTTAATTAAATTACATAGTCATAATGAGGAACGTGTATATGTTGAACTATGTCAAGGCCTCATCCAAGACGTTTAATGATTATGGCCTTAGCCAAAATCCATAACTCATAGTTGGGAAAGGCATCGGCCAATTCCACTTCTAGTTGTCTCATGAGACCTACCGATTCATTGAGGGGCTGTAGCGGGCCCCACCCATCACATACTAAGTCCAATGCATTCCTCATATCTCTAAATCAAAGTGCACATACCACTTTTATTTATTAAATCATTTATCACTTATCATTCCAAGTGCAATATTACTTGGTTTCTTACTTTACATTATTCAAAGTGTCCCATACCACTTTGAATAATTAAAATCTTTCCTTTCATAAATTTCAATTAGTGATAAATAAATAATAAATTATTTGATTTATCACATAAAATAACAACTTTACAAAGCCTTTCATGGTAATAAACCTTTAATGAATTAAAATACATGTTTATTTTTCATGCTCAATTCATGCGCTGATAAATGGAAATGATAATGGACTAAATCATAACATGTCAGTTATTATTTAGATAACAAGTTTCTCTACGACATTCAAAAACTAGTATACATTCTTTGCGCATGTGATATTGATTTAAAACACATAAGTAATGAATGGGTGGGGTTACCACATAAAATGTTAGTTCTTTATTTATTCAAAATCCTTGATTCATGGAAATGAACATTTATAGTTTAAAATGACTAATTTTTAGTTAAGACAGATGTAATTGGTATACAAATCATGCGCTAATACATGGTCATGTCTTAATAAATGGCCATGCCATATGTTGCATAGCATATAAGGCCAATTGATTTGCAGTACAACAATTGTTTTATGTAATGCATACATTTAATTAAACATATCAAAAACATACTTTAACCACCGAAGTTTGTTTTAGGACAAGTTAATTCAGATTATGGTTCAAACTTATAGGTGCATACATATAACCATATATATGTATATATATATATAATATGTATATGTCGCACCCACTTACATCGCCTTGAAACAAATAGTCGTCGAGTTTACAATCAAATATTTATATAAATATATTTGTATAATGATGAAAATCTTGTGACTGCATACTTATATTTATGTACATATATATATTTTTCATGGTTTTAAATTTGATAAACATAAATTGATTAATTATAACCTAAATACATATCAAACAAATATAAGTTTGAAAAATAAATGATTCTCCTCATATGCAGAACAAGAAAATAGTGGATATATTTAGAATAAATAAATAAACTTCTTTAATATAAATAATTTTTTATGCACCCTTACACAATAAAATCTATTTAATAAAATATATAATCTTCTCAATTGATTTACAGAAGAACAAAATGGAGAGAAAAATTTCAGTTACATAAATAAAACTTCTGATGATCAAATATTAAAAAAATAACAGACTTCCCTTACAATAGATTCTCAAAACATAAAACATAATTATAAATAAATTTATTCCTTACAAATTGTGGTATTTACAAACTCAAATAATTTTATACCACACAATTTCAACATTTATTGCATCAATCAAATTGTGAATAGAAACTTAAGAAAATTATACCCCTTTAATTTTACTTTTAAACTAAAATTCATAGAGGATAAAATCAAACCATATCTTACCCAACCTTAAAGGAAACATGACTTGTAAAAATTAAAATAAGTCCTTATGGATGAAGAAAAATTTGATAATTCCCTACTCATTACCAATTAGAAATTAAAATACCACAATTGAAAATAAAATTTTCATCATTGCAAAAAACACCTAGCAGATTTAAAACCAGTTGGATTAAAACTATGTGAATGTTTATAAAATATATACTTGCAAACACAAAGTATGTATTCAAGTTTGTGAAAGGAAGGAAATCTGTATTGAACCATTACAAGATAAAAACCTTAAATATAGATTAATTATAAGAAAATAATCCCTTACCTTGATAGATTTTGATGCTTGGGTACACCAAGTAGGGGTACAGGAGCAAGGTGCATAGAAATCCAGAAGGTGAAAAACTCAAAACATTAAACCAATATGCACCATAGAAACCCAAATCCCCTATTTAAAGTCTTAAAATCCATATAGATATAAAATAAAATTTATCAAATGATTATTATCCAGCATCTATTTTATATAGTATAGTTGAGATTGACGTCAATGAAACCAATTCAATTCCATTCTTTTTATAAACCAAAAGGTGAATAGAAGATGGCATTTGGTCCAAAAACAAACAGCCATATGATCGTGAAAGTTAAACTGATAGAGGAAAATCTAACAAATAAACAAACACTGCAACAACTCACAACCAATATAAGTGCAATAGGAATAAAACCATTCTAACCACACAAGTGGTCAACAACGAAACCAATCAGTTCATATTCTAACAGAAAATTGACAAAGCTAAAATTATGGAACACTGATAATAAAGAAAATACATTCCATAGTATGAAAACTTTGACATAAATAATTTAAAATGATCAATAATAGAATCCACGATCCACAGGAGTGACAAAGAAGGAAAATGATGTGCATAATCCAGACCTGGAACAGATTTTCGCACACACTCCTAGCCCCTATAGATCCAAAGACTAAAATCCCACCTCGCTCTAGATTGGATAAAACCTAAAAAGAAACCCTAACTAGATTCGGCACCCGAACCAGACTCTACAATAAGGTCGCGCCTTGGAAATGTCACACGAACCTGAAGCCGAGCATCCTCGAGACCATCCTGCACTCACCGCCGCCTGTCATTCCTCGGCGATGGCTTCCTCTATCGGATGAGACCCGCATGCCTTCTCAAAAACTGCAACACCATGATGTTGCTTGACCCCACCTTGTTGGAACCCTAAACGCGGCCTCGATAATACCTCACTTAGGCCCTAGACTCACGATCCACACCCGAAGCGCAACACACCTAAAATCCTGATGTGTGATGCACCCTAACTCCTGAGGTGCGGTCCCCCTTCTTCACAGATCTCACCAGATTCTCTTATTCTTTTTGTTTTTTCTTTCTTTTGTACAATTTAATCCTCTATTATTATTATTATTATATTGCTATAATTATATTTTTATTCTTATTTTATTATATCATTAATGTATTATTATCATATATTATATTATCAATAACGTTAAAAAAAGTCAAAATTTAAACAAAACTAATAATATATTAAACTTATTTTATCAATAATTTTAAAAAGTAAAGTTATTATTATTAAATTATTTTAAAAAAACACACATTAATATATTTTATATTATATACTTATAATGTTATAAATTAAATTGATAATTGATAATTGAAAATATATTATCAAAATAACAATTATCATATATTTTTAATTTGAAAAAAATATTAATACGATATATTTATGATTCAAAGTAACATTAATTTTCTTTAAAAGATCATATATGTACAATTTTAATCATTTTATTAAAATAGTTTTTTTATATACTCAAAATGTTAATAATGTTATGAAACTCTAGTCCAATTTATAATATAATAATTGTCATATTTTTTAATATATATAAAACCCCTAATTATTAATATAATAGTTTAAATAACTATCTGCATAGTTAAAATAGCGCAGAAATAATGTCTTAAAAAAATTCAATGTCAAGTATAAACACAATATAAAATTATAATTTTATAATAGTATTTTCATTCAAATCCAATATACACATATATGTATATATTTCAAATTTTGTAAAACAAGCAACAAATTAGTTATATTATTGTAATTATTATTTAAAATATTCTATTAAATAACTATTCGATAAGAGTAAATTTTGTTTAATAAAAATAGTTATTTTAAATTATTCTTTGAACAAAGTGAGATAATATTTATTTCAAAAAAACGTTCTGGTTAGTATGATAATTAAAACATAAAATTATTATTATTACATGTGAAAAAGTTTGGGGTGTCACATTATTCCCCCTTCAAAGAATTATGTCCTCGTAATTCTAAAATATTTTTACACAAACCACAGCAACACCAGACACACGTCACTCATGAGGTCCCTTTACCGGGAACACCACTGATGGTAGGGTTTTGACGAACTCAGGTGGATTCCTATGGTAGTGTTCAGCTGCTTGATTTCCTTGGCCCAGACACACTGTGAACAGCTAGGGTCGAACCTGTGACTAAAGCACTCAGCTTTCCATAGAGAGGCATGAGAAATGTGGACGTCGGAAATTTCAAAGTGGACTAAATCCCAATAAGTCCCACACACCACGTCATTCTTGAAAATATTGATGTCATAGAGTTCTCCATACATACTAAAACTTAGGACCTGTAATAGGTAGGCTGCTCAATGGTCACAATCCAAAGCAACTTCTAAAAATTTACCTACAGATCGGTAGTTATCAGCCAAAGTGAAACATAGAAAAATAGATTCATGAAACTTTCCTCTTTTCTTATATGCTGTAAATTGTGCAATTTCTATACAGTAATAGACAATATTGATTCCTTGGTAAATATGGAGAATTTTTGGGTGGTTAGACACCTGATGGAGTTGTTTGGAAGTCATAAGTAAGTTGTAAAAGGTCTGGTACTCCTCAGAGCACGTCTTGACGATTATAATCTCTAACAGTTCGGTAGAAAGAGATAAAATGTTGGTTGGTGAACTCATGTCTTCTGTCTGAAAAATTTTAAGACGCCAGCCTTCGTTATGGAAATTCAAGGTTAAGCAGAGTCATTGTTTTATATAAAATCATATCAAAAAAGAGAATAAAACATCATTCATTTAGACATGATTTATAAAACTCAAGCAATTACGTAATCCCTCTCACAAAACACTAGTATGGATTTCCTGAGGTCCTCTAATATGACTCCTCATAGATTCCACCGATGTTGGGGATTTTCTGAGTTTTCAGACAAACGGATCCCCAAAGAGTTTCTAAATTCTTCTATCTTCTTAGTCCAGATGCTACGTGTGTAACTAGGATCAACCACGTGTAAACATATAGAATTAATATTGAGATAATCATGTAGGGTATCAAGTTAGGTGACATCGGTATGAACTTGATGTCGATAATTTAAACGAGTAGTCTCATTCTCAAGGGCTCCAAAGTCTATAACTTGACCACAGAGACTGTAGGTCAAAATTTGACATAGATATGCTACCTGGAGGTCACCCCCTTGTGCCACCTCCTCAAAGTCCTCAAGAGAAAAGAAATTATTGGCTAGGGTAAAACATTTAAAGATACCCTAAAAGTATTTCCCTTGTCATACATAGAACGATAATTGAGCATTCATCATGACGTAATAAATGAAACCTTCTCCTTGGTGAATTTAGAGTACACGAGGAGAGTTGGATACTCGGTAGAGGGTTTTGCATGATGAACAAATATTTTCAAAAGTCTCATAGTTTTCTACACATGATTTTCCCAGTATGGTATCTAATAATTCTGTTGGAAGAGACAAAAGACTAGTACTTTCGTTTTCCATCTGAAAATTAAGAAAAACCTCATATTTAGTAATGCTTAAATAAATTTTTCTTTATTTCAATTTTGGTTTTCCAAAATTATCTAAACCGAGCCCTCTGATACCAACTATCACGCCCCGACTCCCGAATACCCGGATCTGGTGGCTCAGAACATGATGTGTGACTTTTTGACAAAAACATGCACTTATATTTTACACATCAAGTCCCATACAAGGGATCGATTCAGTTTAGGTTCTGTGAAACCAACAACTTCAGAAATTCTTCTTCTTCTAAAAGATGATACCTGAACAATTTATTTCAAAAACATAGGGTGAGCATACGAATGCCCAGTAAGGGGTTTTAAAATAACATAATAAACCAAATATAACTTTTTAAAACATTATTTAAGATTTTCCATAAAAACTTTTCTTAAGAAATGTTGTAACACATGTAACATGTCATAAAAATTATCTAATAAATGAAAGAGAACAATAAAAAACATACTAATAGGATTGCAAGAATACATGACTCAATTATAGGCATTCTCATTCAGAATAATAAGTAAAAGACATTCTATGTGTAAATGCAAGTAAAAAATTAATAACTAAAGGTAATGCATGATCATAGTTGCACTTTAAATAATAACTTCAACTTCATCCTTATATTTTTGAACATAAACTAGTTAATAATATCTGATTACTTCATAGATAACATGTCATAACTTTTAATTTTTTTTTATTCTCATAAACACAAGCTCTTAAACCAAGAATATTCTACTAGTCGAATATTCTTCTGATTAATTAAAATTCATATCCATAATGAGGTAAGTGAATATGATAAACATTCTGAAACATTTTGTCAAGGCCTTGGCCAAGATGTCTAATGATTAAGGCCTCAGCCGAAATCCATAAGCTCTTTAACCAAGAATATTCTACTAGTAGAATAATTTTCTGTTTAATTTAATTACATAGTCATAATGAGGAATGTGCATATGCCAGACTGTGTCAAGTCCTCGACCAAGACGTCTAATGATTAAGGACTCATCCAAAATCCATAACTCATAGTTGGGAAAGGCCTCAGCAAATTCCGCTTCTAGTTGTCTCATGAGACCTCCCAATGCATCTAGAGGCTATAGAGGGCCCCACCCATCACATATTAAGTCCAATGCATTCCTCATATCTCTAAATCAAAGTGAACATACCACTTTGATTTATTAAATCATTTATCACTTATCATTCCAAGTGTACATATTACTTGGTTTCTTACTTCACATTATTCAAAGTGTCCCATGCCACTTTGAATAATTAAAATATTTTCTTTCATAAATTTCCATGAGTGATAAATAAATAATAAATTGTTTGATTTATCACATAAAATAACAACTTTACAAACACTTCCATGGTAATAAACCTTTAATGCATTAAAATATATGTTAATTTTTCATGCTCAATTCATGAACTAATAAATAGAAATGACAATGGACTAAATCATAATATGTCTATTATTATTTAGATAAAAAGTTTCTCAACGACATGAATAAACTAGTATACATTCTTTTCACATGTGATATTGATTTAAAACACACAAGTAATGAATGGGTGGGGTTACCACATAAAATGTTAGTTCCTTATTTTTTCAAAATCCATGATTCATGGAAATGAACATTTATAGTTCAAAATGACTAATTTTGAATTAAGACAGATTTCATTTGTACAAAAATCATGCGCTAATACACAGTCATGTCTTAATAAATTTCCATGCCTTATGTTGGATAGCATATAAGGCCAATTTATTTCTAGTGCAGCAATTGTTTTATGTAATGCATACATTTAATTAAACATATCAAAAACATACTTTAACCACCAAAGTTTTTTTTAGGCCAAGTTAATTCAGATTATGGTTCAAACATATAGGTGCATACATATGAACATATATGTATATATATATATATAATATGTTTATGTTGCACCACTTACATCACTTTGAAACAAATAGTCGTCGAGTTTACAATCAAATATTTATATAAATAAATTTTTATGGTGAAGAAAATATTGTGACCACATACTTATATTTATGTATATATATATATATATTTCATGCATTTAAACTTGAAAAACATAAATTGATTAATTATAACCTAAATACATCTTAAACAAATATACGTTTGAAAAATAAATGATTCTCCTCAAATGCAGAACTATAAAATAGAGGATATATTTAGAATAAATAAATAAACTTCTTTAATCTAAATAATTTTTTATTCACCCTTACATAATAAAATCTATTTAATAAAATATATAATCTTCTTAATTTATTTCAAGTAAGACAAAATAGAGAGAACAATTTCAATTACGTAAATAAAACTTCTGATGATTAAATATTAAAAAATTAACAGACTTCCCTTACAGCAGATTCTCAAAACATAAAACATAATTACAAATAAATTTATTCCTTACAAATTGTGGTATTTCCAAACTCAAATAATTTTATACCACACAATTTCAATATTTTTTACATCAATCAAACTGTGAATAGAAACTTAAGAAAATTAGACTCCTATAATTTAACATTGAGACTAAACTTCATAGAGGATAAAATCCAACCATCTCTTACCTAACCTTAAATAAAACATGACTTTTAAAAATTAAAATAAATCCTTACGGCTGAATACAAATTTGATAATCCTCCACTCATTACCAATTATAAATTCAAATAACACAATTGAAAATAAAAATTTCATCATTGAAAAACAACACCTAGAAGATTTAAAACCAGGTGGATTAAAACTATGTAAATGTATATAAAATATATACTAGAAAACACAAAGTATGTATTCAAGTTTGTAAAAGGAAGGAAATGTGTATGGAATCCTTACAAGATAATAACCTTAAATATAAATTAATTATAAGAAAATAATCCCTTACCTTGATAGATTTTGATGCTTGGGTACACCAAGTAGGGGCACAGGAGAAAGGCACATAGAAATCCAGAAGGTGAAAAAATCAAAAAATTAAACCAATATGCACCACAAAAACCCAAACCCCATATTTAAAGTCTTAAAATCCCTATAGAGATAAAATAAATTTTTTGAAATGATTATTATCCATCATCTGTTTTATATAGTATAGTTGAGAATGACATCAAAGAAATAAGTTCAATTCCATTCTTTTTATAAACCAAAAGGTGAATAGAAGATGGCATTTGGTCCAAAAAACAGCCATATGATCATGACAGTTAAACTGATAGAGTAAAATCTAACAAATAAACAAACAACACAACATTTCACAACCAATATAAAATTTAAGTGAAATAGGAAGAAAACCATTCCAACCACACAAGTGGTCAACAACGAAGCCAATCAGTTCATATTCTAATAGAAAGTTGACAAAGCTAAAATTATGGAACACTGATAATAAAGAAAATACATTCCAAAGTATAAAAACTTTGACATAAATAATTTAAAATGATCAATAATCAAATCCACAGTTGATAGGAGTAAAAAAGAAGGAAAACAACGTGCATAATCCAGACCTGGAACAGATTTTTGCACACACTCCTAGCCTGTATAGATCCAAAGACTAAAAGCCTACCTCGCTCTAGATTGGAGAAACCCTAAAAAGAAACCCTAACCCGATTCGACAACCAAACCGGACTCCATCATAGGGCCGTGCCATGGAAACATCACACGAATCCGAAGCTGAGCATCCTTGAGACCAGCTTACACTCACCACCACCCATCGTTCCCCGGCGATGGATTCCTCTCTCAGATGAGACCCGCATGCCTTTTCAAGAACTCTGGCATCGTGATGTACCTCAACCCCACCTTGCTAACACCCTAAACATGGCCTCGACAATACCTCACTTAGGCTCTGGACTTGTGACATACACCTGAAGTGCGATGCACCCCAACTCCTGAAGCGCGATGCACCCCAACTCCCGAGGCACAATCCCCCTTCTTCATGGATCTCACATAATTCTCTTTTTCTTTTTGTTTTTTTTCTTTATTTTTTTCGATTTAATCCTCTATTATTATTATAATATTGCCATTATTATATTTTTATTATTATTTTATTATATCATTAAGGTATTATTATCATATATTATATTATCAATAACATTAAAAAAAGTCAAAAGTTAAACAAAACTAATAATATATTAAACTTATTTTATCAATAATTTTAAAAAGTAAAGTTATTATTATTAAATTATTTTAAAAAAACATACAATTATATATTTTATATTATATAATTTTAATATTATAAATTAAATTAATAATTGATAATTGAAAATATATTATCAAAATAAAAAATATCATATAATTGTAATTTGAAAAAAAATGTTAATATGATATATATATGATTCAAAGTAATATTAATCTTTGTTTAAAAGATTATATATGTATAATTTTTATCATTCTATTAAAACAGTTTTATTATATACTCAAAATGTTAATAATGTTATGAAACTCTAATCCAATTTATAATCTAATAATTTTCATATTTTCAAATATATATAAAACCCCTAATTATTAATATAATAGTTTAAATAACTACCCGCATTAGTTAAAATAGCGTAAAAATAATGTCATTAAAAAAATTCCAATGTCATGTATAACCAAAATATAAAATTATAATTTTATAATAGTATTTTCATTCAAATCCAATATACACATATATGTATATATTTCACATTTTGGAAAACAAAAAACAAATTAGTTATATTATTATAATTATAATTTAAAATATTCTATTAAATAACTATTTGATAAGAATAAATTTTGTTTAATAAAAATATTTATTTTAAATTATTCTTTGAACAAAGTGAGATAATATTTACTTCAAAAAAACATACTGGTTAGTACGATACTCGAAACAAAAAATTATTATTATTACACGTGAAAAAGTTTGGGGTGTCACATATGTCCTCCCACTTTTCTCCATGTGTGGCCTGATCCTTTATCCTTCATATTTCTCCAAAGAAAAGGAACCCTAATACTTATTCCCTCCAAGAATAGGTACCCTAATGTTGGGACTCTTGATTTATACTCCTCCACAGTAGTGTATACTCCATGCCCCACCAATAGGTACATGAGTGTTGGACATGTAAGCCCTAAATATGGAACCACTAAGGGAAACAACTTACATATCTTAGGAGAGAGTCCTTATAATGAATATTTCTATCACCTTGACATGGTCCCCCTTAGGGTGTAATATCCATCCTCATCTGAGCTGTATGACATAAAACTGCTTAGATCCACATCCTAGTCATACGAATTAAACTCCATGACAACATCCTCAGCACATTAAACAATACTATTTCCTTACCTAGTGCAATGAATACAAGATAATACATGTATGATCATCATGGAATTCCACATCTACCCCCACCATGTGATAAAACTCCAACACCAGGTAGCTTTTGTGCACAAACCCCAAACCATAATCTATCACCATGGGATGAAACTCCTACATTAGGAAGCTACTACGCGTAGGCCCCACACCATCCCTTATTGAGAATCCTTCAACAACACACATCCTTAACATATGATGTTAAACTTCATATACTGTTCCTATCACACAAACTTAAAATGTGGTGTCAAACTATGTGGGGTTTGACCCTTTTCTATTAAATAAGGTACGTAGGACGCTAACATGAGGTTCAATCCCAACAACCATTGAAGTATAAAATCACCCGCTTGGGGGGACACACTCCATTTTACAAGTGTGAAATCATCCCCCTTGGGTGGACACACTCCACCAAATCCATATTGTGAAATAGTCCCCCTAGGGAGACACTCCACCAAATCCTAAATATGAAACATCCCCCCCTTGGGGACACACACCACCAAACCTCAAGTGTAAAATCTCCCCACACGGGGACTCACCCCACCAAATCCTGAGTGTGAAATCTCTCCATAGGGACACACTCTATCGAATCATGAGTGTGAAATATTCCACCATAGGGACAAAATCTACCACCCATACTATCCCCATAAGATGTTAAACCTATGACCCAATCATCTCCACATGATGTTAAACTTGTGACCTGATCTAGAATCCCTAACCCATAAAACAAACATGGGATGCTTAAGGTAGAAAGCCTCAGAATACTTATTCCCCTAGTATCATATACCTTTTTATTGACATGGCATGACTTAGGTTCCGTTCCTAAGATGCCTAAAAATGATATTCCCTCCAAAAGAGGAAGAATTTATAGGTCCCATACCTACCAAACATCTAGACATGAAAAAACGTTCCCAAATTTACTACCTACCTTGAACAAATATTATTGACCTATCAAGATAGAAAGAAACATAATTAACTAGTACCAACCTTGAGATAGCACCAGGAATGAGTTTCACGAACATGAACTAAATCTATGGGGGAGAACTCGATTAAGAGACAAGCTCTAAGGAGGAATTCATGGAAGGAGGAACTGATATCCCATCATCTTGTTTAAATCAAGGAGACAACATCATCGAATAATGTGATAGAAGATGAAATCCTTTGGAAAGTGGGAATGTGGGGTAATAGAGAAGTGTGTGCGGTGCACTAGCCCCATAAAAAGCATCAGAAATAAAAATGGTGAACTTGATGTGAAACTATTCTCTTCAATCATGAGGACTAGTATCATTTGGGGAACAAATGGATTTTTATGTCACCAGATCCAAATATTCAGTGCTAGATCCCATATAGAAAGTGGTGGTCCCATCATAAAGTTCCCTTATGAATTGGGGTAGATAAAATTGGGCATACTAGGTCTGTGAAATCCTCATCGTGGATCCCTTTTCCATTTCAAGAATAATGGATGATGTTGGCGCCCTGGGAAGCACCATTATTTTACCTGTACTAAAAACTAAATCCACATTCCTTTTAGGAATCCAACTATAAGAAATTGGATATCTAGTTCCAATAGGCATAGGGGAATGGGAAATGTTGGTGCAACAATCCCATGTGATTACTCCCCTTCCACAACTGCCACTACGCCTTTAACTATTGGACGCCGATGTCGCATTTCACCCTTCGAGCTCATTCAGAGGAGGGTGATATACTTACTTGTTTGATGTTATGATCAAGAAGGGGTCATTATCACTAGGTATATATCCCTCTAAGATCTCGAGTCATCTACACCTCACCAACAGCACCACCCTCATAGGCTGCATAGGGGGAAGCCACCATCGTCCCAATGAAAATCCACTTCAGTATCCTATCCCCAAATAACTATGATGGTTCTATCCCCTATGAATATGAGGTAGAGGATGTTCCGGATATTATTGTAGTGACTAATACTAAGGAGATTCTTAGGAGCATTCCCATTATGCCTCATTATCTCCAAAACTGACTAGTCCTATAGGTTGATGAAAACGTTGACTTCATCCCCACTCTTCTAGCCCCGGTCCAGATCACCCGACAGTAACATCAGAGGTATACCTAGAATATTTCACAACAATATGCATCTTATGAAACTTATGTAGCCCCTATAACCTTCATCATATCCCACAAGATCCCTACAATAGGTGAATATGGATCTGTATTTTCCTACCTGGGATCGAGACCCCAACCACCTATTAGGTATGCTGGGTTGACTCTCTTAGTCTTCATCACCATCGACAAATATTATGGGACAACCCATGAAAAGGAAAATTAGTGTGGAGGTCCTCCCTACACCACCATCAACCGACATGCATGACCTCCCTATTCCCCCACCAATCAGTATAGAGGTCCTCCCCGCACCACCATTAACCAGTATATAGGTCTTCCCCATGCCCCCACCAATCATTGTGGAGGTCCTCCCTACACCACCAAAAATCAATGTGGAGGTACTCCCAGCACCACCATCAATCAACATGGAGGTCCTCCTTATTTCACTAATAGTCAACACAAATGTCCTCCCTGAAGCACCACCAATCAATACAGTGGTCGTCTCCACACCACCATCAACTAGAATAGAGGTCCTCCCCATGCCCCACCCAATCAATGTGATTGTCCTCTATGCATCACCACCAATCGATGCAGATGTCCTGCCCACACCTCCATAAACCAGTACCGAGTTCCTCCCCATGTTACCACCAACCAATGCAGAGGTCCTCCCTACACCACCACTAACTAGCACAAAGGTCCTCCCCATGGCGAAGACATTCCCTACTCCTAAGAACCATCCCAAGGAAAGAGGGAGACCATTTTTCATTGGGATCATGCCCAAAATTCCGGCCACATCTAACGTGGGGGAAAACAGAGTGAATCTCAGCAATCCTCACTTGTATAAGTCTCGTGTCATTAGAGGAAAGACCCTAGGAAGCATTATGTCATCATCGATATCTTAGATTCAGAAGAGACTAATGAGTCAATGAGGGAACCTTCACCCCCGCTATTAGATTCTGTGGAAGAAGCCTGATAATTAAGGCTTATGATCCCAAAAGATAAGGTCCATAATATCCCCAAATCCATCTATAGTCACATTTAAGAGGAGAACATTCTGGGCCCCTTCCAAGGGCTTAAAATGCAACCATCTTCATCACCATCAGTTTTCATCTTCTCTACCCCACATAAGAAGTTGGAGATATGTATGGGTCTAGGTTGACACCCTGAGATGATGGTGATCAATTTGATAAGCCTCAAATTGATATTTTATCTCTTTCACATGAGGTAGTGGTAAACACCCCATCATACATAGACATGATCTTGAAGTTGGATCCTTTTCTAAGATACATCCTATTGTGTAGTTGATATTTTAATTTTGTGTCTCCCCCTCTTCTGGTGGATCATCCAAAAATAATTTCTATGTTGGTTACACCACCCTTTTCTTGGACCACACCAATCAGGGAATTGGACAACTAAGATAAGTACCCTTCCACTAATAAAGAGGACTTGTTGGAGTTTCTAGCCACTAAAAAACTATCAATTGTGTTATGTACACCTACAAATCTAGATTTTTTCATCTTAGAGTCCCTTAATGAGGGATAGAGAGTATGTTTTCTATAGATTATTTGGGTGAAATTCCACCACCTTTGAGATCAGAAACTAAACCACCTAAGGAACCACAAGCACCTCATTGCTGTCAACTAACAGTGTATGAAGGTCATGATCAAAGAAATCCCAATAGCTCAGTGTCCTGATCTATACATATACCACCAGAGTCAACAAAAAACATGTGTTAAAGACTCACCATGCTCATTTATGTAATGGAAGAGGCACCTCCATATGTATATATCAGAGGATTGGGGCAGTATAATTCCCTCCATTTAAACCTTGTCCTTCGATAGTGACAGGACCAATAGTCCAGAACATATGTAAAAAATGAAGGTTCCCCTTGAATTACTACCATGGTGAATGTGGTCACCACTGACTCACTATAGGATTAGAGGAATAGGTATACTAACATAGGGTATGATAGGAAGAACCCACATCAAGGGGTGATGTAGTACTAGGAATACCCCTCAACAGGTGTCCATACTCATTAATAGAGATAGACATTGGGCCTCAGGAGTCCCCCCAATGAGATGTTTCTTCCTTCCCATTGATACATTGACAGAGTGAAAGGACATTTTGAACCCTTGGAATTATCCTAGGTTGAACCAATAGTGGATTCAAACCCCAGGATAGCATATTTTCTTCAAGAACTTAAGGAGTATAAAAGGATTACTATCAAGCTTATTACCGAGCAATGCCTAGACCCCAATAATTACACAAGGGATATCATCAATCCTCTAGTGGGGAACCCAATATTTATTGGTCAAATTCCCCAATTTTAACTCAGTTTCCCCATGTAGCCAATCCTGAAAGAATCCAAGGGGTATGTCAAACAATCGAGATATGAGTCGCCCACCCCGCTTGAGCAACGTGATTATCCACCTTAGGATCAAGACTATGATTTTCATCAAGTTGATGATCCCATAAATGTATTGTTAGTAATAAAACCCCTCATGGATGATGTGATAGCTTCTCTCATTTACCGCATGGAGAATCCATAAACATGAAAGGTGTCAGTTCTTCCTGAAGGGAAGTCGTACCCAATGTGGGCGAATTATGTCTGAGATTCATCCTATTTAATGGGATGGGTGACCCACTACAACATCTAGAAACTTTACCTCAAGGTTTGTATCAATGTTAGGGACTCCAATATAGTAGGAGGACACTAATATTAGATGTTTTGGCTAGACTTTGGAAGGGTATGCATTTATCTAGTATAATTAGCTTCCCACGGGATTTGTTGCTAGTTGGGAGGATCTTCGTAGGCTGTTTCTATACCAGTTCAGCTCCACCACACTCAAAATGAGGATCACCAACCTATTAAAATTAAAATAGAGGAATAATGAGTGAGTTTCTGAATTTATCACCTAATGTAAGGGTCTAACATACTTTCTAACTTGTTGTTTTCTTAGGAAAAGCTGCTCAAGTTGCATGTGGAGAACATTAGGAATATGTTGGTCCCTACCCCCATCTCCCTGAAATACTTGGGTGGATTTCACGAGTTATCCAAAAATGATTAGTGTTTGGAATAATCCTTGTAGCGGACTAGACAACTGTAATGATCATTACCCTTTCCAGCTTCTATGAGAATACTTGTGAATGTAGAGACTGTCACCTCTTTGTATGAAAATTTTCCTGAGCCGATTTACCAGATGTCCACTTTATCAAATGAACCACACCAAGTGAATCCATACCCAGTGTAGACTCATATATAAAACCCCACTAGGTACATCCTTTCCAAGTATAACCAACTCACTGATAGAATATAGTTCTGTCATCTGTCAAGTCCAAGATCATAGGGTGACTTTTGAAAATAGAAGAAACAAGACCTATTCTTTCAGGTTTTTGTAGGTCCTAGGGTACTTCATCTATTCCTTATATAAGGAAATCCTAAAGTTTCAATAATTAAAGAGACCCCAGAAGGCCAGAATCACTACCCAAACTGATCATTTCCCATATAAAAGGATCCTCAGACGCACCATTAAAGAATGATTTGTGTTAAAATATTCCCTCCAAGGCTAAGTAGATCATGTATTAGTCAAGTTTGGTGATGTTAAATTATATTTGTAACATGTCTCTACTGACCCTAACAATTATAGTGAAGAATTAAATGAATGGAAATAGGACCCCATCCATATATCATAGAAATACAATGACTAGTAGGCTTGTAAGACAGTCAATCATGCTCATAGTATTTTCTATAACTGTTTGAGCATGCTAGAACCTCATTTTGTTTCCATGAATCTTTTGAACACTACCTCCACATATATGTCATAACCTTCCATGTTTTAAAAGAATAGGCACCGAATATGTAAGGGAAATTAGAGTCCCTTTTCAATGCCAAATCTAGCTCTCACTCTTGGAAACTTCCTGCCTCCTGATTTGGGAGATGTGCCTAGGGTCTTCCCAACTCTAGGCTAATCCACTAATTATGATAAGGAGTAAAAATATATAAATTTCATCAAGCTAATGGACCTATTCATGATGCTTTAAAGTGAGTAACATCATGTGAACCCCTCAAGTTCCTCTAGATGATTCCATTAAAGGAGAGGTAGATAACATGTGAGCCATCTGAATTCTCAGTATAGAACTTCAAACTAGGCTATTCATGATACTAAAATCAAGAAGCAAGACTTGAGTAGAACTCAATAGACACATTCCTCTTAGTTTTCTCTATTATGTAAACCTCCATATTTGACTGTATTAGTTGACCATGAAGATCATCCATGACCACGCCGTTATCATCTACATCAATCCAGGGCATGAACTTAGATGACTGGTATCGAGTCATCAGTTTTTTAGGGTATCCTATATAGATAGAAGTAGATCATTTCTAGTATCATCTAGTCCCTAGTAGTTCAAACAATGGAATATGATATGCCCCTAGATAAAGAACGACCCTCTATGGACCTTGACGCAAAAATATTATGTTCTAAATCACCTCACCATAATATCTTTGAGGGTTTTTATTCTCAAGGAACTTCACCTATCAAAGTAAATGAAAGAGGCCCTTGATTAATCCTTGAAAATACACCTTTAGTTTGAAACTGAGGTATCTTCCACTTAGGCCTACTATGAAGAGGAGGTCGAGAAAGAATAATGTTTAGTTGTTATCTCATTTTCTATGGAATAAAAGGGTGTCACCATTCAGGGGAACATCTCCTATAGTATATAGCATGCTAGTTCAATGATGTGGAAATACACCACTGTCTAGTGGATACTGGCTCTATGATCAACCTAATATTATTCTTATGCTCTATTAACCAGGGATGATGGAAGAATATATGAATCCCTCTAACCTAATAATTCAGCTGTATAATAAGATTGAGAAGAATTTGCATGAAAAAAATCATCTACAGACTCAATTTGGCGTCTTAGTATCAAGCATTAAATTCATTGTAGTCTCATAGGATACTACCTATAACGAGCTACTAGGAAGAACTTGGATTTATTTTCATGTAGAGGTCCCCTCCTCATACCACTAGTGCCTAAAATACTCCACTGATGGCTAAGTAAGAGTTATCTCAGGCAATGCATCCCCCTTTAACTCTTATAAGGACCACTATCTGGATGTCAGGCACTAAAAACGAGAAGGAAAGAAGGTTCAAACTGATGGGGTTGAGAAAATCAATTCCCCCAATGATCTAAAAACCACTACATCCAATCCATGGGTATAATTGAAACACATATTTTCCTTCTAAATTCATCAGTTATAGCCCATGATGCCAGAACTGAGGGGTTGTTTCATTATCTATAAGAAAAAAGATTATTTATAGACTACCTCGTACACCTAAACTAGATATTCCTAGATGATAATAGAAGTCCCCACTCCTGTGAAGTACCTATAAGTTCTCCCCATGGCCACCAATATGAGAAATTACCACATGTTCCATAAAGAAGGGCTGGATCAATGATGTTTGACACATCTCCATTTCCTCGACATCAAGAGTGGACCTCATTGGTGGAAACCAGACAGAATTGGATTAGAAGATTCTATTTTCATAGTATATAAAGATTTAGAACCCCTCATAGAAGATTCTATATCTGCTAGAGTAGACACCAATGCTCCCCCTGAGTTATCTATCCTAGAGGATCCACCTCCTCCCTCTTATCTCAGACTTTGAAGAGGATTTGGAAGTCACTCCTCCCATATTTGAAGAGGGTGTTTCCACCACTGTTGATGAGATAACCTAGGTGAACCTTGGTACCAAGGAATATCTAAGGCTGATGATGATCAAAGTATCCATTTCCTCATAGGAGCAACAATAGTATGTGACCTTTCTAAAATTTCACTATCACATATTCACCTAAAGTGATGATGAGATGCCAGGGTTGGACCCTCAAGTCACTATTCACTATCTTGGCCCCCAAATGAGTCATTGTGGGTTCAAACAACCTCCCAGAAAGATGCACCCTTCTCAGGATGCTATGGTTGAGGCTAAGGTTGAAAATATCATCAAATAAAACTTTTTCATGGAAGTCTAGTACCCCAGGTGATTATCCAACAATCTCCCACTCAGGAAGAGGAATAGGAAGATTAGAGTCTATATTGACTTTTGGGAATTCAACTAAAATTATCCAAAGGATGATTTTACCATTCCAATAACAAATATTTTTATTGATTCCATGACTGGGTTCTAGGACCTCTTCTTCCTGAATAGATACTCTAGGTATAATTAGATCCATATGACCCCTGAGGATGAGAAGTCCACTGCCTTTAGGGCACCTCAAGGAACCTTTTTTTATCATGTGATGCCTTTAATGTTGAAGAATGTTTGAGCCACTTACTAGAGATCCATGAACCAAATATTCAAGCTAATTCTTAGGAAATTGGTAGAATTTTATGTGGATTATTTTGTAGTAAAATACCACCAGCCTTAGGATCATCTCAAGGATCTTGAGAAAGTGTTCAACTTCCTCCACACCTACCACTTAATGATGAACCCCTTTAAGTGAATGTTCAAGGTCAACACTGTAAAATAACTTAAATTTTTTCATAATATAAAGAGGCATCGAGATCAACCTAGATAAAATCAGGGCTATGAATAAAATGCCTCCCCCAAGAAATATCCATGAGTTTTGAGGCGTTTAAGGCCACTTATCATACATATGAAAATTTATTATAAATATGGATGGAAAGTGTAATACCTTATCAAGGATCATGATAAAAGTCACCATTTACCAGTGTGATGTGGAGTTCCAGACTGCATTTGAGGACATCAAGCAGTACCTACTATAGCCTCCAATTTAAATTCCACCCATCTTAGGAAAGCCTTTATTCCTCAATGTGACTTCTGTAGAATGGTCCCTTGTCACCCTTATAGCCCATAAAAAAATGATGGAAATGAAAAAAAATTATATTATATAAATATCATGATCCTTAACATGAATAATATATACTCCCCCATCAATAAGAGTTTGATCGCACTGGTCTTTTCAATGAAAAAGTTGAGAAAATATTTGTAGCATCATGAGTTATAGATGGTGTCTCAAGTAGACCTACTAATGTATATCTTTGATCTCCCCATGTGTATGGGATGATTGGAACATTGGGTGGTAATCCTCCAATAGTTCAACATCAAGTTTTTCCCGTATAAGATCGTGAAAGGCCAGGCACTAACATACTTCATGGTTGAACATCCAACCCTCAAAGAACTTCTCCTAGATATTGATTTTCCAGACGAGGCTATCCACTAAGTGGATCGATTTTTAATATATTGGTAGATGAATTTCAATGGTTCCTCAAATATCCTAACTAGTATAAGGACCAATGACCCCAATATTAATAAGGTAGGGCTAGGAATCATTTTCATTACCCCAAAACAGACCACCCAACCATACTCATTCTTATTTTCTGTAGGATACACCAACAACAAGGCATAGTATCAGGCCCTTATTATTGGTCTTGAGTTGTCCCTAAAGATTTATTTCCCCTATTTATATGTGAGGAGAGACTCTAATATAGTCATAAATCAAATAAAGGGTGACTACATCATTATAAATCAAGAGCTCATGCCCCTATTGGAACGTACCCACCAACCGATGACCCAATTTCCTTCTCAGCCTAAGGTGACCCATGTCCCTCGATTATAGAATGGTCAAGCCGATGCATTAGCAGGTTTGGTCACATCTCTTTCATAACCCCACTAGGATGACCTGGTCATTCATGTGGCACATCAAAGTGTCATTTCCCCTACCACCTTAGATGCTGGAAACCAACAAGTGAATTGGATAGTTGTTGGAACTTCTATGATAGGATCTTCAAGTCCACCCCAAAGTTGAGGAAACACCTGATTGGATTAATACTTTAATATATTATCTCTAGTTTGGTATTATTCTACCAGACCAAGCTGAGTGTGAGCGAATCTTCTGGCATGAAATGAATTTTACCCACCAAAGTGGTCCTAACCTTCAGAGTAAACCCTCTATAAAAGTGGGTTAATTTAATTATCGTTTTTTTTTCATCTAAGAATATGAGATACCTTAGTTTATTCAAGAGGCCCATGATAGATCCTTTGGAACCCATCAAGAAGGATTAAAACTATCCCACAACATTCATAGGTTGGGATACTTCTATATCACCATGGTTCTTGACTGCATTGATTTCATCAAGAGGTTTCATGTGTATCAGATCCATGATAAATTTTTTGTATCAACCTCCGAATCTTATCCACACCACCATGTACTCTTGACCCATTATAGTATAGGGTATTGACATTTCGGGACCATACCTGCCAGTGAAAACTCAACAGAGAAGGTTCATTTTTACTACAAAAGACTTCTTTTCCAAGTGGTACGATGTGATTCCCCTCAAGGAAGTCAATAACTGATAAATGATCAAGTTAGTGAGCTCCCACATTATCCATTGATTTTGAGTTCCTAAAATTATTCTCATAGATAATGACACCAACTTATAAGTTTCCAAGTTTATGAAATTATATTCCAAGTACAACATCTGGTCAAACCATATTTCTCTCTAAAATGCACATGAAAATGGGAATATTGAGGCATTCATCAAGACACTCTCTAACATCTTATAGAGAATGGTAGGCCTCAACAAAAAAGAGTTGGTCTGACAAGATCCCAAATTCTCTCTGGTCCTATTAGAAGAAAACTCAAAATTACACCAATGAAACCTCATACTCTATAGTGTATGGAACAAAGGCAATATTACCTATTGATGTTCATTTTCTATTGTTCTGAATGGATTTTTATGGCTAGAAGACACTAGAAAATTTTTAAGAAGTCCATCTAGCTATGTTGTAATCCCTTGAGTAAAATAGGATCCATGATTTTCATAACTTGGAGAGGCCAAAAAATATGATAATGAGAGCATTCAACAAGAAATTTTACCTCCTATCCTTTCTCTAGGGTGACATAGTACTATATTTTAGAATGTTGATGATACCCAAAAAATGATAAAGTTGGAGCCCAAATGAGAAGGACCTTACATTATCCATATGGTATATTCCAATGGAACATACTCCTTAATCACTATGGATGGAGAGTGTATCACCCCTCCCACCAATGAAATGTTTCTCAAGAAGTACATCACATGAGAACCCTAGTCAAATCTACATGACCTTAAACTATAGAAACCATGGTCCAAACTCTATGAACATAAACTAGGAGTCATGATCCAGGAATTGTGACCCAAAAATATTTTTAATTGGTCTGAACATTATGAACTTAAAATAGGAGTGATGGTCTAAGAATTATGAACTTAAACTATTTTCAACCCCCATGGTTCTATTTCCATGATTGTAAACCGGTAGCATCCATAGTCTGAGTTGTATGAATTTAAACTTCAAAACCCAACTTCCCCAGCACACGATATCAAAAAATGGTGTTACCCTATGCAGTGAACACATGGATTCTCACATAATAAGTGTGAGATGACAAAAAAACAATATCCTTAGCACACAATGGTAAACTATATCCTTACCCCATGTTATAATCATGTGATTCCCCATGAAAATTGGGGGATGTCGTGATGCCTTCATTAGAGAGGGTTTTCCCCAATTCCGGTTTAGGTCTCCTACCACACCACATTACATAACAATGTGTGGATTGATTACCATTTCCATGGGATACATATTTATGTCCAGATCTCCTGTATTTGGGCCCAACCACAAATTTACCAACATTTGTCCCATTGACCCCAATTACAATACAAGAATCGTGACCTTAAACTATGTGAATCTTGTTATAGGATATTAATGTGGAATGTGGGATTTAATTACCTCCTTTCATGTTAGGTTATACCTATTTCATGCCAAAAAAAATAACCTTAAAAACACTCCCTTAGTCCAAGCATCATGAATTTAAACTATTTTATAGTTTCCCCTAGTCCAAGCCTCATGAACTTAAACTATGTGAAAACAGATTTGGGGTTTATTCATGTGATGCAGAGCCTCCTTGGATCCTTTAATGGTGGGTTTTATCTCTATGAAACCACTTTAACATCTTTAAATTTCCTACCCATGGTCTAATATCTATGGCCTTAAACTAGGAGTCTTGGTCCAAGAATTATGACCTTAAACTATGTGCATCCATCCTTCATTTTCATGGTTTTATTTTTACATTATGTTTCAGTAGGCCAATTACACCACCTCTTTTTGGAATTGTGTGTGTCTTGATTCCTATTCCCATGGGATATGTGGTGAATAAAAGACCTTTTGTCTCTGGTTCCAACTATAAATCCATAACAAAACCATCCATTACCTATGACACAATCACCCCAAAATCCCATTATGAGCCTCCTCTTTAGGTATAATCCCCAATAATATTACTTGACCCATTAGCGGGATGATATGACCTTATAAATTTAAATCAGAAAGAAAATAATGAGAAGATCAATGTACAATCCCCACAAACATCCTTAGAACAAGACATTAAACTATAGCCTTAACCCATATAAATTCAGGATGCCTCATATCATCATATGAGATGATTAAGTATCCAAAATTGAGAAAACAACCCCACATCGATTTAAATCTCCTACTACACCACATTCCATAAATATGTATATCTTGATTATCAATCCCATGGGATACATAACTGTGCCTATATCTCATGTCCTAGGTCTATCCCCATTCATCGACTCATTATGGGGTATTTCCTTCCCCAGCATCATAGCATCAACTTGGGTCTAGATTTTTGAGTTTTGTTTGGAAGAGAGTCTCTTTGGACCCCCATTCACATTAGGTTATAACTCTTTCATGCCAAACAATCCTCCTTATGACACCCATACCCCTTCAGTCTAAGATATACAACCATAAACTAAAAGCTATCCCTCCAGTCCAAGCATTATGAACTTAAAATATTTATAGTCCTTATGGTTCGATCTCTATGACACTAAACTTGTAGAATACATACTCTAAGTTGTATTAATTTAAACTAAAAATACTAATTTCCTCAACACATGATGTTAAACTATAGCCTTAACCCATATAAAACCAGGATTCCTTATATGAAAAGTATGGGATGGCCAAAAAACCTTAGCCCTTACAAAATCAAAACACCTCATATGAAAATTATGGGATAATAAAAAAACATTACCCTGCAAAAAACTAGGATTCCTCATATGAAAAGTATGGGATGAACAAAAAACCTTACCCCATACAAAATTGGGATACCTCATATGAAAATTATGGGATGAAAAAAAACTTTACCCCATACAAAACTGGGATGCCTCATACGAAAATAATGAAATGACCAAAAAACCTAACCCCATAAAAACCGGAATACCTCATATGAAAAGTATGGGATGAAAAAGAACTTTACCCCATACAAAATCGAGATTACTCATATGATAAGTATGAGATGACCAAGAAACCTTACCCTGCATGAAATCGGGATGCCTCATAATATGGGATGGTTCTATATCCTCACCAAAGAGGACATCACCCATCTGATGTCAGTCTCATACCAAGACATGTTCCAAAACAATGTATAGATTGATTTCTATCCTCATAGGATGCATGTGGATTACCATATATCTCATCCTGAACCCATCCCTACAATTGACTCATTTTAGGGTATTTCCCCTCTGGATCAGGCGTGATCTCACATACCGGCATGTTTATCGAACACATTTGAGTGCATGGAGTAATATCTCTCATAGAAATCAATATTACCTCCAATACCCTCCTTTCTTACACTTCCATGATTAAAACTTCCTTCAATTTATATAATCATCATCATGTCTATTTGAATAGGCTCCCTAATAGAAATGGTTCCTAGACGGAATGGATCACCTAGCATCCTAGGATCACACCTCAAAGGGTCTTCAGTAACAAATAGTGGCTCCTATGTTTTTAAATCGGTCAATAGTCAATATCAAATTTATTCTCTCTATACTAAACTGATGTAAGTATAGAACCTTTGTTTTGAAATTAGTAAACAATTATTCTATTATTGTCAATCATTCCCCTTTTACTATCCAGTTCTTGAAATTTATGGTCTCCCTCACAAGATTTATTTGTCACTTTGTCCCCTCTTTGTGTTCTACCTTGAAAACAATGGAGATCTATACCGCTCCTTATTTCTCACATAAATAATGGATCACACAAGATTAGGAGTTGGGTGATAGTTTTCCTCAAGAAAGTTTGAGAGGAATAGGTTCCCCCTTGGGTCTAAACACTATGACCTTAAACTAGGATCCCAAGTCCCATAATCATGAACTTAAAATGTATTCCAGTCATCTTGGGAATGTGTTTTGTGATATCAGTCCTCCTTGGACCTCAATTCCCATAAAAATTTAACTCTAACATGCTAAAAATTTTCTTTTGGGATGTTCACCCAATTTTCCAAACTCTAAAAACTTAAACTAGGATCCCAAGTCCAAGAATCGCTACTTTAAACTATGTGAAAGTTTTCTTGGGAATGTTTTATGAGTCATCAGGCCTTCTTATCCCTCAATTCATATTAAGAAACCTCCCTTCCATTCCATGAAAAATTCTTTGATACATTCCACATATGGTCTATAAATTATTACCTTAAACTATTTTCAATAGGTCAAAACTCTATGACCTTAAACCAGGATCCTAGGTCCAAGCATCACAACCTTAAACTACATGAAAGATATCTCCAGGATGTTCTATGTGGTAGGCCATCCTAGGATTCTCATTCACACTGGGTTACTCCCCCACTATTTCACACACATCCCCTCTGATACACACAAACCTGTGGTCCAATCATCATGAACATAAAATGTGTGTGACTCACCCCAGATTCTTTTTCTTAATATAGGGACTCCTAGGAACACTTTTTTTGTCGGTTTTGAATTTTTTGACATAATAATAACCTTTCTATGAGTGATAAACCTTAGGTATAAGAATTATGACCATAAAATATTTGAAAACCTATGGTCCAAGCTCTATGTACTTAAATTAAGAGTAATTGTCTAATCATTATTACCCTAAACTATTTTAAACTTCTTGGTTTGACAAGTATGAACTTAAACTTCTAAAGGCTAGAGGCACAAACATCTATCAGGTTGAAAGAATATAAGGAAACCTGATAAAGAGTTATAATCCACCCATTAGGTCTCTCATACGAGTTGGGAAAAAAATTAGGGGATAAAAAGGAAGAGGTACAAAGCCAGTGGGGACCCACTATATACCCCAACAAAAAATTGGCAATGGTCGTTGAACTCACCAGTTCAGGAACACGTTTGAGAAAAATATTAATCTCCCTTTTACTTAGGATAACCTCTAGGGAGTTACCAATTTTGTTACCCTCATATTCCACCAGCAGCTATGGATGGGTGGATGTTTTTCATGTTAGTTCATATGTCCTAGTCACAAGATGCTAAACTATATGAATCGACATACCAATCACATGATGTTAAAATGAACTATACATCATCCTATGATGTTAAAGTTCATGTATATCATCCTCAATGCATGATTTTAAACATAAAATAATCTTAGGCCCTTTCCTAAGAATCCCCTTCCCCTTTATCGGAGGTCCATCATGAACCTCCACCCCCTCCATGACCGTTGATTCCAACAGAAGTGAAAAATAAGTTAGGAAACAATCTTAAAGGTTGGGTAATATTTAAGGCACACAATATCAGAGGATTTACCTAATCAATAATAGGATTTTCATCCCTAGGGATTGTTTAAAAGCATAATTTATCCTTCTATCCTCCTACCTTAGCCAAATTAGTAGCTGTTTGGCCCAAAATATGATCCTAATGAGAAGGCATGCCCAAAAGTACCTTTACCAGGATGGTTACAGGGCTCGCAACACTATGGGAGTGAATCTGTTCCTAAAGAACTTCAAGAAATTACATCACCGTGTCCTGGTAAGTAAGGAAGTTTTCTCTCACATGAACCAACCCTATAATAATTATTCCCTCATAGTGAAAACACTACCATATATCCTGGAGGGGGTAGAGCTATCCAAGGATTCCCAAATTCTCCCAGGTGTCAAAAAATACAACATTACAAGGAATTTCCAGGCAGTTAAAATTCTTCATTGGACCATAGATGTGAGCCCTTGGAACTACCATAGAGGTCCCACCTTCCTCAAAAGGTTGATTTCATAGAATATTCAACCCTATTTCTTCTCCCTTCCCTCTGGATCCTGTTTGTGTAAAGCCAAGAATTTTAGGCTCGATTGTTGCTGCTCCACCCACTAGATTGGTCCTACCTCTATGGAGGGCCCCACTAATCACTCATACTTAACCCCATAGTTGTGGGACCCCTCCTTCATTAGCCCAAGTGGTTCACTGCCGCAGAATTTCACTAGGATATGCACTCTTCCAACTTATTATATAATCATGGGTGATCCCATAAGCAGTAGTGGGTGGTGGTAGATCATTTTGACCCCTCCAATATTCATGTGTCAACATGTTTCATATTTTATAGAGGAATGAGGATTAGAATTCATTGTATATCCCCATGTACACCCTCAGAGTTAGATGTTGGAGGCATCAGAACTGCCTCGCAAACTAATGTGGCACATACGACTAGAAGATCACCTTGTAGTCAACCCTCTCCAGCTATAACCCACCTCTAAAGGCTAGGAGGTATGACCAATTCTTAATATTACCCATTAATTCTTTAGTTACTCTAATTGTGATAAAGAGTAATAGGTGGAAAATTAAGTGGTCTACTGACCCATTTTTTGGGAGCACGTTAACTGAGCCTAAGATGAGAGTTTGACTCCCCACGATATTCAGAATCAATAGATGGAAGTCTGTGCACGAAAGAGAGACAGGTTTTGGATACTCATATCCCCCCATGTGTGCAACTACCAAACCATATAAAAAGATAAAGGTCCCACATACATAGATATAAGTCTTCTCATATATGATATGGTGGATCACCTTGTATATCTTCACCAATAATGGGACAACTATTTTGATGCACTGCCCCATTGCTAGCACTAGCGCCATGATGAAGGTGCTCAGCTGCACCCCCAAGTTCACATCCCCCATTAGTAGCATCCATACATAGACCAGAATAATGGTAAACCATTCCAGCCTGACCATAAGAGCCTTGGACTACGCACTGTATCCCCACAACTGCCAATGTCTTGCCTTTATAATCCTCTAGTATAAGTTCTTTGCACCTCTATGGAACACCCCAAGGCATTGAAGTGGCCTCCCCGGTAGCCTATTCATTGGTTCATTCAAAAAGTACCCAAACCACTACTTGAATCAGGTTTCATTCATCTCTATTTTGTGTTCACTCATCCCCTTAATCAAACATAACACCTCCCTTTCTATGGATGGAAGTTTCCCTCTAGTTTTCCCATATATTCTTTGTAGGGAAGAATTCATCATACATATCTCCTTAGATCAATATCCCAGCAATCTGGTAAAGATCCCACAAGCTGGTGAAGACCTCCCCATAGTGCAGAAGAAATGTGTTGGTTCCCCGAGACCACCTACTGAATAGCTCTATTATGATGTTAAGGGGATTATAGATGTGTAATTCTGAGGACCATGCTGCCTCATAAAGCTTGACCTTCTTTAGCTCCGCCAAAAACTTGTGGTAATACTGGAATTCCCAGCATGCTCAGGACCATTTATTTGTAAAATTGATGCCTTGGGGTAAGTCCTAGACTTATGGGTTCCCTAATACCACCTTGAGAATCATACAAAATAAGGGGGAGAAACCTCTTCCTACAACACCTCTCCATTGACATTGTTCATGTGGATCCATAGGGTGTGCATAGTGAGAGACACACGGTCCTTTAGGATGTGGCCTCCAATGGCCCTGTGCTAATGGTACAATCCAGGCATACTTATAAACTAGTTGGAGGGATCCTCTTGATCGAAAATAGGTACGGACACCACATCCCTTAGCTTGAAGTTGCATATCAGTAGCCTCTTTCATAACAGGTATTACTGATGAGACTTCATTAGGAATGTAGTGAGTGTGTCATAATCTGACATGCCCTAGATTCTCTCTTCAATCACGAGGTTCCTTAACATCTCCTCTCAACAATTTGAAGTAGAATCTATACCCTTAGTGTCAATTTTCAAGACTTTAAAAGTTTTTGGTACTAGTTTGTGAAGGTTTTTTCATGAAGTTTGGGTTCATGGGAGTTGAAAGTTCATGAAGGTTGGGTTCATGGAAGTGAGTTTGTGGAAGTCTGGTAGTAGAAGAGCTGTTTTTTTGAGTAGTGAGTATTGAGATCACAAAACACTTATGAAGGTTTGAAGTATCATGAAAATTGAGCATAGTCCTATCTTTCACAAAAACCTCATGGTCCACTAAGAGACCCCCACCCATATTTATAAGCATACGGTCAGATTGAATTTTGTGAGTAAGGATTTAAAATCTCCAATTTTCAGATATTTTTTCTCAAAATCATGCCTTAATTTCCTTCATAAGATCCAATTTTTAGGGGGGGGGGGGGGGGGGTTGATGCTGAAACACACATATCAGAGGATAGGTCAAGGAAGACACAACTAATTCGAAGTAAATTCAGGCCAAAACGGACCAGAAAACTTTTAATGGACTGGACTCACAAATGTCTACACCTTTTCAAATGGTTGTAGCTCATGGAAGTCCCCAACTTCATGATGCTTTGATGGTAACCTATACGTAGTGTAAGTCTGTTTCATGGTGCTCCCTTTTATGGATGTTTCCTCCCCCGTGGAGTAGTGACGATAAAATTTATGCAACATAACTCTGGTTCATGGAACCCCACCTATCCGTGAAGCCCATAAAGTTTTAAAAAATGTGGATGATTTCACAAAACCAATCCCCTTGACTCCTATAAGACTATAAATACCCCTTATGTTAGAATTTCAAGAGGACATGACCTTTTAGCTTATCAGAAAATATCTAAACTCATGATACACAGAAGCTTCATGAGTGAAAGACGATATAAACCTCCAATGGTATCCATATTTCATGAAACCACCTCACATGGGTTTTTGAGAACCACATCCCATGATGGTGATAAATTTTTCAAATCTCTATGGCCTTCATGTAAGAATAAATCCCTTTTAGGCTCTTTGGGTTTTGTGATATAACTATCCTTCGTGAAACCAACCCCATGGTAACCAAGACTTCACTCTAAGGAAGGGTTGACTTTTTCATGAAACATACTATTTTGTGAGACCCATAAACTATGAGAGACCCCTGGCCTTCATAAATCCCTAAGATTTCATGAAGCCCCATCCTTCACAAAACCCATCCCCCAAGCCTCCTTATGATGGATCATTTCATCCAACACCCCTTCATAATATTTGAGTGCCTAGGGCCCCAATACCAATCTAGGACTGGTTCAACCACACCCCAAGTCCCTATGTGACTAGTACCATCCATTCTTGTGTCTTCCCACATTTCTCTAAGTGTGGCCTAGGCCTTCATCATATCTATTTCTCCAAATAATAGGTACCTAAATGCCTATTTCTCCTAAGCATTGGTACCCTAACATCAGGACTCCTGATTTCCACTCCTCTATGATAGTGTCTACACTATGCCCCACCTAGAGGCGCATGAGTGATGGACATGTAATCCCTAAAGGTGGTGTCACTGAAGAAAATGGTTTACCTATATATGGAGAGAGTCCTTATGAAAAATATCATCTCTCCTTAACATGGTCCCCCTCGAGGTGTAAGCCTCATCCATGTTGGAGATGCATGATGTAAAACTTCTTAACTCCACAACATAGCCATATGATGTTAAAATTCATTATAATTTATTCAGAACGTGATGAAAAACTATAGCCTTACCTTGTATGATGAACATATGATTACCCATGTATGATCATTATGGGTACCACCTCCACTATCACCATGGGACATAACTCCCACATCGGGAAGCTTCCATGGATAATCCCCACACCATCCTCCCTCAACATGGGATAAAAATCCCACCCTCGGCAGCTATTACATGTCTACCCCACACCACCCCTTGATGACACTCCTTCCACGACATGATCATCCTTACCACATGATGTTAAACCTCATGGACCGGTCCTATCATATGACCTTAAACTATGGCATCAAACTACGTGGTTTTTGATATTTATCTCTTAATCAAAGTATGTATAATTCCTCCATGTGGTTTAATCCCAAAAACCATTCAATTTTGAAATCACCCCCCTTGGGGGGACACACTCCATCATCCAAGTATGAAATCACCCCCTTGGAAGGACATACTCCACCAAATCCTAAGTATGAAATATTCCCCCCTGGGGACACACTCTACCAAATCACAGGTGTGAAATCTTCCACTATGGGTACACACTCCACCAAACCCCAAGTTTGAAATATTCCCCCATGGGGACACACTCCACCAAATATTGAGTGTGAAATATTCCCTAGAGACACACTTCACTAAATCTTGAGAATGAAATATTCCCTCCTAGGGTCACATTCTATGACCCATCCTATCCCTTGAAGACATTAAACCTATTCCCCAATAATCTCCTCAAGATGATAAATTTAGGACTTGATCTAGAATCCCTATCCAATGCAATATACATGGGATGCCAGAGGTAAAAACCCTTGAAAGACTTATGCCCCCAGAATCGGCTACCTTGTGATCGACATAGGATACCTTGGGTTCTATGCCTAAGATGCCTCACACATGAGATACCCTCCAAAAGAGGAATACCTTATAGGTTACCAATATACCCAATGTCTATACATGCCCAAAAATTTCCAACATTACTACCTTCCCTAACTTATGGTTACTACCCTATCGAGATAGAAATCAATTCAATTAACCAGCATCCACCTCGAGATGGCACTGAGAATGAGTTTCACAAAGACGACTTAAATATATGAGGGATACCCAAAATATGAGACTATATCCAAGGATGAATTCATACAAGGAGTAAAAAACATCCCATCATCCCATTTTGATTAAGGATCCTACATCACTGATTAAAGTGATGGAAGCTGCCAGACTTTGGAAATTTTGAATGTAGGGCAATAGAGCAGCATGTGTGGCATACTAACCCTGATGAATGAGTCTAAAACACTCTGTAATTATATTACAAAACTTCCTCCAATATTTTAAAGTTGGTATTAAATCTGTTCAATATTTTATTTCATCAAAATGAATTTATCTTTTTCTTCATTAGGGCCTTTTACAACTTATAGATCTTCAAGAATAGCATCATAAAACCTAGTCTCTACAAAACAACCCTACTCCTAGATCATATTCAAAATCTTATCATTGGATTATATAAAATAAAACATCATTGATATTGACTACCAATATTTAATCAAAATAATTTCATTCATGTTAACCTTCCTTAATTCTTCTTCTTCTTCTTCATTCTTTATCACTATTTTAGTCTTCTACAAAATAGAGTTTCCTAAGTCTTCTTCCTCCTCTCCTTCTACTTCGACAGAATAAAACTAATCGACATAATCATGTCTTATTCTTATTATTTTATTTACCTAGAGTTTTTTTATCATTATTATATTCCCTCTTGCTTCACAAAGAGAGCTCTATGGTTTTATTCTTTAATAGACTTGGTAATAATTAATTTATATATATTATTTTCTCCATTATATATTATCAGATCACCTAATTATTATATATATATATATTATATAAAATATTCTATAATTTTAATACCATATTCTCTCATTCACTTATCATTTTCTCCAAGTTGAGAAACAATAACTTTAATTATTCAATGAGTATTAAGAATCTTATTCTCAAATGTATTCAAAAAATACCTATAGATAAATCAAACATCATTACTATACTGAAATTATACAGTAATAATATTTTTGTGGTGTGATATATCTTTTCATGGTGTGAGTGCATCTGAAATACCAGCTGGCTTTAACTTGAATACTTAAATATTTGATTTCATCTCAGCTTGATCTTATTCTTCTCAGTGTGAAGAGTATCTAATAAATCAACCGAATTGAATCAAAAATTCATTTGTGATATTAATACAATTAAGAAAAGTCTAAGAATTATCACTTTTTAATTTATAATAATTTCTTCATATTTGATCAAAAATATTGATTTTCAAATATCTATATTAAAAAATCGTAGATTAATGATGTAATGATGTCCTTAATTTCTTCTAATTGAATATTATTCAAATTAAATATTGAATCCTAGGTCAACAAAGTATCATGATTATTTGATATTGAAAGAAAAAATTCAAAATAATATGATTTAATTTCTTTATCAAAATATTTATTTATGGAAATTTTTATTTTTTCACTCTTGAAAAAACTCATAATTTCCCAATAGGATTTACTACTCTAAAATACGAAGTTAATCATAAGATATCATCCTTTATCAATTTATTACAAATTTATAATTATTCAAAATCATTATATTACTCTTAAAAAGTATCAGATTACTCCTTTGGAGTATTGGAGTTACTCTTACAATGGATTTAGTTACTCTTAAAAAGTCTTAGAGTTATTCTTATGAATTAGGAAATTACCCTTACAAATACATTTAATGAACTTTTAAAGTAACAGATTTAATCATCTGAATTTGGAATTTACTATTATGAACTCTATAATTACTCTTCTAAAGTACTAGATTTACTCTTCTTAAATCATGAATTTTCTATATTTTAATATTAGCTATAATGAATGACTCTTTCAAATTTATACTTATCTGAAATTTTTTCTTCAACATAGAAATTCCAAAATATCTTCAAATTAATTTAGAGATTCTTTAATTATTCTCTGGGACATATCAATCACCCCAAATAGACATCAAATACTTAAAATGACTCTATAAAATATAGAAACATTTTCAAATATATTTAATCTAATTTCTAAAGTCTTGAAGAATATTTAATACTCAAGTTAGAATATTTCAAGTATCTTTATTTCCTATTTAATTTTTTTTCTTCACTTCATATTATTCAAACCTTCTTTTAAGAGATTATAATCACTATATTTGGTATCCTTCATTTTAGACACTCCATTTATGGTTTCTCCACAACTCAAAATAGATTTTAATTTTCTTTTAATTACTACTTTATTGATTGTTTCTCATATAAAACTTTTAAATATCTATTAAAGCATGTTATTAACAATACTTCTCACAAACATCATCAATTTTAATTTATTTTAATGAAGAATGTCTCAAGAATAAACATAATTTATAAATACTATCTATAATATATGTATCCATATATTAAAATAAAATAAATTAACTATTCTTTAACCAAATGGACGAATGACATCTTCATTTTATTTATTGGTTGGATTCTTAATCCATCAACCAAAACTCCAACACATTTATATTGACCTTCCCATTTATAAAAATACTCATTTAAAACAAATAAAACCCAAAAAAACTTACATACTTCAATAAAACACTTTTTTTTATTTTCAATACCATTAACTTCTTTCAGGGTGTGAATTTCAGAGGGAATTTAAAATTTTTATTTTGGTGGGGAGTTTGTTTTTGAGATATAGGACATAAATCAGAATTATTATTGTTTATAAATCCTAAAAAGATGGTTTTGGATGTGGTTTGAGGCCCTGATGGTGTAGCGGGTTCTTAGGTGAGCATTAGATTTGGGTCGGGGTGACCTAAAGGATAAAATTTATCTATTACAGCACTTCACAAAATAAAAAGTGATGGTCCCATAATGAAGTGGGTTAGTAGAGAAAGGATAACCTTACCTTGATTTATTCACACTTTGAACAAGGTTTTTACACCATGAATGTTTCATTCGACAGGTATTCCCACTATGAACCTCCTCTTCACTCCATGAATGGGTGTATTGGTGATTTTTTTTAGCGGGGTCAGTTTTGTATTTTCCTTGTTATGTTTTAGGATTTAGGGTAGAGATTTTCTTAGAGGATACCATTTATTGGAGGAATCTCCCATGCATTTCCTTCAATCCCCTTTGGTTAGGTATGGTTATATATACAATTCAATAGTGATCTAAGGTAAAATATTCAATTTTTCTCTATTATTTTTCCTATTTGGTAGCCCTTGATTTTGGTTCAGTTTTGAACTTGGTCTTGATGATGATTTCACTAGATAATAGTAAAATTTTCTATTATTTAGGGGGCTTTCTTATGATGTAGCTAGATTAAATATCAAGATGATATTTATACACCATTTCCCTCTATTTCAGAGAAGGTACAACACCATATGAATTCTTCTAGAGATTTATCCTAAATTGTATGATTTCGGATTTTGAATTTGGTATTTAACTAGGTATTTTGTGTGACTTAGGTCTGTGTGTGTGTGAGGAGTGGACCACACATCATTACTAGTTATTTCAAAACTATTATGATGCCTAATGAGTTATTAGGTGTTTATGACTAATTGAATTAGATTGTGAAATTAATTATAAATTTTTATAATTAGTTATTTTTTATTATTTGGCTTGAGTTAGGGCCTCATGTTTGTTAAAGTTATCTGGTTGGAATTGGATGGTCTCGGGAAAGAGTTTCCTATTAAAGATCAAATGGAATAACTCTGAATTTTGGTAAGTGGTCTCTTTAGCATTACCCCTTGGTTTATGATTTTTTTATGGATTGTGATATGTGGTCTCAACACAAAGGCCAATTGAAATTTATTTAAATTAGTTGTTTTGAATTAATAGTGAATTTACTATGGTATGAATAAAGTGGAAATGGACACGTTGAACCCTTATGCACCAGCTTCATGCCTTGGCCACCAATGAATGAGGCCTTGACTATAAATGTGTGCCCTATGAAACTTATAATCAGATGGGTGTAAATGAAATGAAATGAATGAATGATATATAACATACCTAGTGTTATCTTCCCTTAGTGACCTAAAAGTAGAAAAGGGTGTTAGACGAAATTATTTGTTCTAAGTAGGCTATGTGATAAACTTGAGATGCCTTATATCCATTATACTTGATGAGAAGAGAATAAATTGAGTGATCCTTTCCATTTGGGATGTGAGTACCTAGGAGGGTATACTATGGGTTGGGTGAGAGGAAAAACCCAATACAACCTATAAAGTGAGATGAGTCATGTGACATCTCTTGAGACCAATACAATTATGGATTGTCCTATGAGGCCAATGATTCTATGATGCAATTATGATGATGATAAGGGATGATATTCCCTCTGAGTGATTGGTGTTGATATAAGAGACGATATTAGGGTTAGAAAACCCATTTTAGGTGTCAATGTTATGGTTTGACTAAGTGGAACTCAATGGGAACCCTAGTATGGCACTGACCCTAGAGTGGGGTAGTTTTGGTAGATAGATGGTGTTGATTTTGAGTGTCTCCTGAGAACCTGAACCAATGTTGTGATAATTCCATGGTTATATTGATGAGGATAGGTCATACACTTGAGAGGTAGACCTCTATTATTTAATACATGTTTGGAAGGTGGTCTAACCTATATGATATGGTATGTGAGATTATTCAGGTGGGACACACTTCCCACCATAATGTATTGAGATACATTAAATGACTTGGGTGTTCTCCTTGGATACAAAATTCATTCCTATTGATGATGAGTTATACAATAGGGATTAACTATCCCCTTATGTGTTACATGATATATAAGGGTGGGATACACTAAATACAATTAAGATGATCCAGGAGGGACAAACTTCCCCCCAAGTGATCAATATATAAGTGGATGCCTAGTAATTTCTCCTTAGATCCATCCATCGAGATTGATACTTATATATTTACTAGTAATTATCCTAATAATTTTCCATGGTCCTTATATTGGATTCCATGATTATGTGATGTGCTCAGAGACACTACAACACTAGCTAAAGTAGCTATAATTGATCCTAAATGACATGTTAGAACTTGAGTATTGTTAGTGGTTATTTATTGGAGATTACATAGTTATTAATTTATTTTATTAGAATATTACCTACACATACACTAATTTACTGGTTATGTGTGGACCACATTTGTAGTTACCTACTAAGTAATACTCAAACCCTACTCAGGTAGCTATAACACTTGAGTACCCATGTATTCTCCACTGAAAGTAAGTTCAAGTTTAAAAGTGTTCTAAGATTGATTGTTCAATGGGATATCTTGTAAGGAGTTATAATATGGATGAGTTAAAAATTAGGGATGCAGTATAGCCTCATATATTCATTATTTTATTCATCTCATTTATGAAATCATCCTAGTGAGTGATCATTATACATGTGCTGGCATGAACATGAGTTTTTATGATTATATGCTACTGCATTGCATTTTTTATAGCATTGTTATTTTATTTACTTTTGTGTACTCTATTTATTTATGATAGATACTTTTGGGTTATTTTTTATATTTATTACTCTAATATGAGGTTATAATCTCCCCATGGAAATATCCCAGACTCTCACTTCTAGTTGGTAGCCTCTAGTGTATGGGGTTTTGGGCTTAAGGTCAAGTAGCGACCATTGTTTTAGTCACTAGTCGAGTGGCCTAGGGTAGTGGGATGATACAAAGTTGTATTAGAGCCAATATCCACCTGAAAGTGTAGTGTAATAGCTTGGGTTTGAGGTTTGTGATCCATAATGAGGGCATTGTGCTTTAAAGGGGGAGCTTGTAATACCCCTATAAAGTGATACACAAATGACTTAATGTAACTACACGTGTCAAAAGGTGAACCTTTCCTTTCATAAGCCCACCTAATTAAAAACCCAAAGTTAAGTGTGTTTATATTAGAGTATTTTTAGGATGGTGACCTCTGGATAAGTTTCCTAGGGTGTGTGTGAGTGAGTAGAAAACACATTGAAAGAACATGTGTTTTCATGTGGGGATAATCATTAGTTTTATAAGTGACCCCACTGGGTAATAAATTTTGGTGTTTTGGGAAGAAAACCAAGGTATTATAGGAGACCCATGGGATCATATGACTAGGTTCATGGCCCATAGATGTAGGTTTATGACAAATGGTATCAGAGATTTCATGTGACTTATATTATAGAGTGTATCATATTTTTTTATTTTCTATTACTATTTGTGAGATGGTAGATAATTAACATAAAAAATGTGTTGAGGATTATGATAGACCTCGAATTAGTGTATCTAAGGAACCATTTATGATGAGAGGTCCATGTTACCAGAGGCATGGGATTATTGTTCTTGGTTTTTTATTTTTTTAATGGATTATTTCTGTTAGTGAAACACACTTGATTTTTTGGATTTATGGTTTATTTTAGTTTTTGGCTCTTGGACCATTTCCAAGACACCAATGTACATGCATCATATTTATCATATAGGATTAACATAATATACGCTTACTTGTATGTGATTTATATCATTGAAAATAGAAGGATTAGTTGATTAAAGTGTGAAAAACAAATTATATGAAGTTTTCCTCACTACTGGAAATCATAGCTTTCCCAACACTTGTATACCAACGGTTCAAAAGAACTATTGGTATAGGTGATCTTTACCAACGGTTTATGAAAACCATTGGTAAAGATCTGTAAAATTTTATTTTTCCAAATAGTTTCATCAAACTGTTGGGAAAGATGGGAAAAAAATTAGTTTTCCCAATGGTTTGATGAAACCATTGGGAAAGATGGAAAAAACAATGAGTTTTCCAAACTGTTTAATTAAACCATTGGGAAAACTCTATCTTTCCCAATGGTTTTTAATAATCGTTGGGAAAAAACCCCAAATTCTCGAAATCCAAGCAGCCCCCTCCCCACGATTCCAGAAGCATTCCAGAAGTGTTTGCTGCTCTCCCAGAGGTGATTCCGACTCGTAGAAGCCCTTGAGAAGCCCCACCATAGGTGCACCACTTCCATCGGATCAACTACCAGGTTATACTACTTCCACCTTTCTTAAGGATATCCTTCCACATCTTCTCAAGGATATCCTTCTATTCTAAAGGATATCGTTAACTATTCCCAATTTTTAGGGTTTTTGTAAAATTTTATGATTCACTACTCCACGAATTATGTACTCAAATCACTAAATCGGTGTACACATTGTCCAATTAATGTTTTCATTACACATATACATTTATAAGGGCATGGTGTCTCTTTATTGTGTTCTAATTTTAAATATTCATAGTTTTTTTAATCTCAATGTTTAAAATATTACAGCTTCATGTATATGAACTCATAAGAAATTGTTTGTAATATTTATTCATAGTATTTCATGAAAATAACTCCTTTAATTAAGATCATTTCAAACATGAAGATCTTATTCATCTTAATTTTTTTACACTATGTGTATTACATAACAAGTATGTATCATGTTTCTATAAAAATCTATATATATAAAAAATTACACAATTTTCACTTATCCTTTGCACAATAGAACATATAGAGTATCTTCTTGAACTTTGCAAAATAGTATGTGGTCCCTAAATAGTACTTATTCCTTCTTCATGAAACTAATTCACAGAATTTCAAATTCAAAATATTAGTGAATATTAGTTTTCCTAATATAACCATTAATCATTCTACCTTCAACATCATACATGAGTTATTCAATCACATTTTTAAAACACAATGACCATTTTCACTGATTTGGGGTTCCTCAAAATGCTTGGGAAAATCAGAAAAACACATGTATTGAATCATGTTTCTCATATGGTTTCATGGATACAAGTTCATCTCGAAAATCATGACTGCATGGTTCAAATATCATGAGGACCATGGGATTATTATTCTTCACACAAATGAAGTTGTTTTCTGAAACTATGTGTTTTTATTTCCACTTTTGATTTGGCCTAAAGGGGAGCTTTGTGGTCATTAATCATGGTTGTGGGTGGTCATTTAGGATGTAAGATAGTATGAATTCATTTTACATGATATATCCAATATTATTATTGATTTATGTTCAATTTGATTATCTTTGACAAGTGATGTTGTTTAATAAGTTTTTATTAATGGTTGTGATAATGACTATATGGTATAAGGGTTCACATGGTGTGTATAAGGGTTCACATGGTGTGTGTAACGCTTGACATGGTGTCTAAGTGGGGTGACGGTAGGGCTGTCCAGGTGGGGTGAGGGGGGGGGGGCTGGGTTTTCCAAGTGGGGTGTGGGGGTAGGGCTGTCCAGGTGGGGTGGGGGGGGGGGGGGGGCTGGGTTGTCCAAGAGGGGTGGGGGTAGGGCTGTCCAAGTGGGGTAGGGAGGGTGTGCAAATGGATGAAGCTCATAACTATAAAATCTCTATAAATTCTGCAAGTATGAAAACGTATAGGGACATTCATGATCATTTTTTAGTGGGATAACATAAAAAGTGTTTGATGTTTTTAGTTCTTTTTTATTTGGAGTTTCTTTTGATGTTGATGTTTCTTATTGATACCTATGATGGGAATTTATTTTAGTTTCTAAATCGGCTGAGACTCTCCCACCATGCACAGTGTATGCAACCCATACCCTTATTTAATCATTCTGTTTACACAGCCTATGAAACCTCTACCCTCATTTAATCAGTGAACTCAAGTCATTAATTCAAACCTTCATTCTCACTAGCATGTAAGAAATTGAATGATTTAAAACCATCCTCACATGATTTCTTACCTTAGATAGTGTCCAACATATGGAATACGAGCTTTTGAATTCATCAGTTAACCAGGATCATATATTCCATTTCCCCCAAGATGACTATACTAATATAACTTTAGGGTCAATTAAATATGGTTCTCATTGTATGTTGTATATTATGTATTCTTCTTGGCCAATACTCACTTTTATGAGGGTGGGTGCTTTTCACTAGCCATGCTGGCATGTGTAGACATCCATAAAAATGTTATATAAGTCACAAGTTTAATTCAGTAATGTTGTTATCATTGACATACTTTATTATTAATCTCAAATTTAAAAATAAATGTTTTTTTCTATACTTAATGAAATTAAATCTTTTTACAAGCCATGAATAACCTATTAGTGAAGAAGAATAAAATTTATTCACCCATGGGGTGCGATTGACTTGGGGAAGTAATTGGGTAATGAAAGGTATAGCCATAGAGGTTCCAATAATGAGTTATTTAACATGAGTGAATGATTTGGGATGCCTATAACACATAATGGGACCTGAGGCATGTGCCTCTAATAGGCCTAATGAAAATGAAAATAAATAAATTTTAATTTAATTTATGAGTACTTGTTCTTTACATTATTTTAATAGTTCACTACCTCGACTAGAAACTTCTTCCTTTATCATTTACTTAAATGTATTTTCTATTAAATTTCAATCCTATTTAATTGTTTATGACAAAATGACTTATATAAATTCTTTTTACAGAATGGACAGAAGTTGGATGTATGAAATTGATCGGATCTCAAGCGATTTTCAAAACAATTTGGAGAGCTTTATAGATTTTTCATTTCACAATGCTTCAGATAGTGGTCGCATACACTGCCCATATTCCAATTGTGTTGGTAGACCTTGGTTGATCTGTGAAGAAGTCAGCTACCACATAATAAAAAATGGTTTTCAAGCAAACTACTTTGTGTGGTATCACAATAGGGAGAAAATTAAATCTCAAATTGGTGATAATCGAAATGAAAGGACTAGAATGAAGAATTTGTTAGATGATCGGTTTCTGTTTATTCATCATCATGAAAAAGAAAGGATTTTGACTCAAGAAGACTTCGATATGAGGACAGCTGATGTATCTAGTGAAAGTGATGATATTGATAGGGCGAAAAAATTGAATGATGCTTCCACGACTTCAGTATATTGACAATGCGATAAAATTAAAAAGCTGGAATTTTTAATCTGATTGTTTCATGGGAAAAATATGTATGGAATTTCTAATACCACAATCAATTAAATTATTTCCCTCTTGAAGGATTTACTTCCAGGTGATGCAGATATTCACTCAAACCACTAAATGGCATGGAAGTTAGTTGAGGAACTTGGATTTTCAAGAAACAAAATTCATGCTTGACCGAAATATTGCAGTTTATTCTGGGAGGAAACTGCTGAATGAAATGATTGTATAAAATGTGGCACATCCCGCTAGAAGTCAAAATCTTATGGAACACCATCCCGCGTTACATAGAAAGTAATGTGGAAATTTCCATTGATCCCCAGAATCCAGAATCTTTTTATGTCTGCTGACATATCAATAAAAATGAGATGGCATGATACTGAGAGAAAGAAAACTAATGATGAGTTGGTTCATCCTGCATATGGATTTGCATGGTAGAGATTTGATGCTCGACATCCTATTTTTGCAGCTGATGTGCATAATGTGAGGCTGGGTCTTTCATGCGACAGTTTTAATCCATTTGGGCAGATTCTTACATCGTACAACACATGGCCAGTTTTTATACACATTTATAATCTTCCCCCATGGTTGTGTATGAAAAAACCTTTCACTTTCATGAGAATACTCATATCTGGTTCTTCTGATCCTGGCATTAATATTGATGTATACATGCAACCTTTAATAAAAGAGGTGAAACTTCTTTTGGATTTGGGTGTGCGCACATATGATGCATGTTCGAAAGACACATTTCAGATGCGTGTTGCACTTATGTGGATGATAAATGATTTTCCGGCTTATGAAATGATGTCTGGATGGAGCACGAAGGGAAAACTATCATGCCCAGTTTGTATGAAGAATACATGATCCAGAAGACTGAAACATCATTGTAGTTTCAGTTTTATGGGACATCGACGATTCTTGTCAAACGATCATCTATATAGAATGAATCATCAAAGATTTGATAATACCATATAGACCGATGATCCACCTCAGTGTATGTCTCTAACTAATTTACTTAATGAATTGAAAGATTTCAGTTTTTCATTCAGGAAGGATCAAATGAAATCTGGAAAGAGAAAGAATGTTTCCACTGAAACCTGTTACAGTTGGAGGAAGAGGATTATATTTTTTTATTTTCCTTATTGTTCAACCAATTTGTTACGTCATTTGTTAGACATAATGCATATTGAAAAGAATATATGCGAAATGTTGCTTTCGGTTCTTCAAAATGTAAAGGGGAATACAAAAGATGATTTGCGATCTCGGCGTGACTTGGTGGATTGGGGCATCAGACCAGAATTGCATCCTATGCATATCAGTGAAAATAAATGGCAACTTCCATGTGCTTCTTATGTGATGACACCTACGAAAAAACAATTTCTGGAATTATTAGAGACTATTATAGTTCCTGATGGCTATTCAAGAAACATATCTAAATGGGTCAACAAAAGAGAGTTGAAGCTAAAATCTTTGAAGACTCATGATTATCACGTTCTACTACATATGTTGCTTACAATAGAAATCCATCATCTTTTTTCCAATAATGTAAGGGTGACTGTTATTCGATTGTGCCATTTTTTTAGAGATCTTTGTGCTAAGAAGTTTTCCAAGTCTTTCTTGCAAAAAATGTTGACAGATGCCCCATTAATTTTGTGTGAATTATAGAAAATATTTCCTCCATCATTTTTCACATGCATGCTGCATCTGACTGTCCATATTCCCACTGAAATACTTCTCTAAGGACCTATTTATTTTAATTGGATGTACCCAACTGAAAGAAATATGTACACATTAAAGTCTTATGTCTGAAATAGGAATCATCCTGAAGGTTCTATCGTGAACAGTTACTTGGCTCAAGAATGTATGGATTTCTGCTCAATGTATTTTTCTGATCATACTACAAGAATGAACAGACCAATAAGAAATGAAGAAGAACAGTATGAGAAAATTGAACCCAGTTTTCCATCACTTCCTAAAACAGGAGGAATTCCAGGATCATATACATTGAAGACATTAATCCATGAAGAGCGAGAGATGGCACATCGCACAATTTGGTTTAACTATGATTTGTTCGATGAATATATCAGGTAACTAAATTGAATATGTATATCTTACATATATATCTGTTAAACTATTCATATTTTTTATCTACATGGAACATAAAACAATGATAAATAGGAATCATCGTTCTTTATCTTTGAGAAGGAGAGATACTTTGCATAGAAAAAAGTTTTCTTCTTGGTTAAAATTGAAGGTAAAAATATTACTGTTAAAATAATTATATCAATATTTAATTAAGTTTAATAGTCATTTATATTGTAGGTATTGAGTTTTTCTACTGACTCTATCTCTGAGGAAATAAGAGCTTTGGATTTTGGTCCTAATACCGTGGTTCGTGACTGTAAATCAATTGTTATCAATGGGTACAAATTTATTGTCACTGAACGAGAAAAGAACATGAGAACACAACATGATGGTGTTATGGTTACTAATACAATAGATTGTTATGCCCTTGCATCAGATAGTAGACCGCGATTTGAAAATGTGGGTTATTATGGAGTCGTTGAGAAAATAATAATATTGGATTATTACTCTCATGGACGAGTCACAATGATGAAATGTCATTGGTTTGATTTGATGATGAGACAGGGCACATTTATTGATGATTGTGGATTTCGAGTAATTAATATGACTCACACTCTTGCTACCTAAGAACCATATGTGTTGGAATCAATGGCTAAACAGGTTTTTAATGTCAAAGACCAACTTCGACCTGAATTTGGTGTCATAGTTGAAGTAATTCCAAGACATATTTTTGATGATGGTGATAATGGAGTTAACACTATCCCTAGTTCCATTAGAACCAATCCATTTATTTCTTTTGATGACTCCAATAGCTCAATTTTCAAAGTTGATTGTGAACTTGAAGTTGTGGTTGAAAATATATATAATCATTCATCCATGTTCTCAATTCTTTTGGTTTACCTCGAGTTGGGTTGTTAAGGTTGGTAATATTCAAATTGATTTAGTATTGATCACAAATATGTTTTAGCTGACTTGACCGTTATGTGAATTTTCAATGTTTATTGGTTGCAGTTTTATTTGAATTTCATTTTCTAATTTGGAATTGAACTGTATTCAAACCTAGTCAAACAATATTTCTAACTTGGTGAACATTACAACTTGTATGATTTATTAAATCCATTCAAGCTCTTCTAAAAAAATTGATATCTAAATTACCAATGATTCCCCCTATTCCATCATATATTTAGTTTTTGGGGTTACACATTAGTTTCCTTTTTCTAATTAATTACATATTTGTTTTCAAAAGAAGGAAATGCAGCCAATTGAAGAGAGACGAAGGAAAAAAATGATGGAGAACAATTGTCAAATGGAAGAGTTGGGAATTCCACCATTACTGCCTGTAGTGAGTACTTTATTTCAAATATATATATTTAAAGAATATATAATGTCATGTGATTAATTTTTTTGTAAACATTTTTGTAGGATCCACCTATACGTCGACAGTTATTCGACAAGGATCCTAGTACTGGTCCTAGTACTCAGGCTGGTGGTATGAGGAGGGTCCGTACCAGAGGTGGACGATCAGCTTCTCGTACCCGACTAGACCCTTCCCCTCCCACTGACATGTCATCCTACCCACATTATGATCCTGGTGTGCCATTAGGGACACATGGGATATTTAGGCCTCCCATGTTTTCTCCACCTTTTTCATCTTCTGGCCCATCTTTTCCATATCCCATGATGATTCCCACTCCCCAGTCAGAATCTGGTCATACAGTTGTCCCATCTTCTTTTCCTTCTACTTCTATCTCTCCGAGCTTCTATATTCCATCGTCTTCAACTCCTGTTCCACCACAAGGTGTTCCATCAGTTTCTGTGGATCCAGCAACACTCAGTGATCAGACTGGCATAGATATATTTATAGAACCCCAACAAATTTTTATAACAATATTTATTTTCATTATAACATGTTTTGATAATATATTTGTTTTTCTTTAAGGACAGATAAATCTACTGACAAGAGGCGGGGTGGGGGAGTACAAGCATGTGTGTGGTGTGGAACTGCCTCACACAGGTTATGGTGGATTACAATGAATACAACCAAATGGTTGAGAAAACAGGGCAGCAATGTCGGAGTTTTTTGGCGACCCTTTCCAAATACTCCGACATAATTCCCGTCAGCCTGCTATCAAGGAGACATTTGCCACATGAGGTCATGGATAGAGCTTGGGTAGAGATATGGGTAAAAAAAATCTGTTTTATTTAATTCCATTAATTATTTTTGTATTTATATGAATTAATATTTTGATGTCAACTTCAATTTAATTTTCCCGATGGTGAGGGTGCACGACCGGAACGTCTAAAGGATTTAGGCGAGCTTTGGAGAGCCTAAAAGCATTAGTTGTATATTGGATAGCGTTCTAGAGTTGGCACTGAGTTATATGTGGTACCAGTGGTGGATGATTGTCCTATAGAGCAGTTTCGTCAGATGATTACTCATTGGACGACTACCCAGTTTAAGGTATTAATTACATTTGAGGTATTTAAATAATAACTTTCATGTTTTGAATTAATATTATTCTTTGAATTATCAAATTTTATTTAGGAATCATCTGGAAAAAATAAAAAAAAACATTGATGCAAAAAAATACCTCCACACACTAGGACGTACTACGATGCCTGATCATGAGAGGAAGCAGGTATGACAATTGTTTATAATTTTTCTTTATGACTTACACTTTCTTTTGTTTCCTAAATTATTTAATCGTTTTATAAATTTTTCATATAACTTTAGTTTTCAATGTCATTGTAGAGGCAAATACAGATATTGAAGGACGTGTGCCTCGACGAAAACTGTTTTGCTCGAGTAAACGGAAAAAGGATGGAAGTGACTTCAATGAAGCGACTCAGCAGCAGATTGTAAGTTTTTATCTGTTGATTTTATATTTTAATATCTATTTTTTAACTTAATAATATATTTATATTTGTAACAGGCTGCTTTAGAGGCCCTCGATGCCCAAGAACTAGACAATTTTGGGCCAACTGATCACATACATCATATGTTGGGAGAGGAGCATCCTGGTAGAGTACGCTGCCAACCTAGGATAGCCCCGAAGAGGTATTGGACTTCCTCATGTATGAGTTGTAGTTCCACCGAGCTACAGAAAGTTAGGGCACATGCAGAACAGGCTGAGAAAAGGGCCATAGAGATAGAAGAACAGTCCGCTAGGGAAAACAGTGCATTTATGAAATTTATTGAAGTTCTACATCCAACACTTCCACCAGAGGTCAGCCCAGATTTTGATGAATATATGTCGTCGATACGTTCTATATATGGTGCAACATGTGGTAGTTATAGTGGTGGTCAGGATGATGTCCAGCCTGACGATGATGATAGCGAGGAGTCTGATTTGGAAGAGGAGGGAGAGGAGGAGGGTGAGGCGGATGGAGAGGGTGATGAGGGCGAGGGCGAGGAGGAGGGTGCTGAGGAGGGCGAGGACGATGATGGGGACGAGGATGAGGGTGGTGATGATGGTGATGGTGATGTGGGAAAAATCGATCTGTTACATTTTTGACTAATATTACTGATATTTGATGTTTAATCTATTCTAGTTGTTGGTTTTATCTAGACCCGTAGTATAGTATTGGAGTTGAGTTATTTTTATATATTTTCTATTTTCATGGATGTCATTATCTTTTAGTGGTTGCGGTGTATCTTGATCATGTTTATAGAGTTCTGTGTGTTTGGGAACTCTCTAGACAGCCCCCTCCTTCCTAGACCCTGGACAACCCCCCACCATCCTCCTTGGACCCCGGACAGGCCCCCAAACAGCCCATCGGACAGCCCCCCCACCCTCCTCCCTCGACCCCGGACAGCCCCCCGGACAGCCCCCGGACAGCCCCCTAGACAGCCCCCCCACCCTCCTCCTTGGACCCCGGACAGCCCCCCCGAACACCCCCCGGACAGCCCCCCGCACAGCCCCCCCACCCTCCTCCTTGGTCCCCGGACATCCCCCCAGACACCCCCCAAACAGCCCCCTGAATAGCCCCCTAGACAGCCCCCCCACCCTCCTCCCTGGACCCCGGACAGCCCCCCGGATAGCCCCCCCGGACAGTACCCCCCCCCCCCAACCCTCCTCCCTGGACCACAGATAGCCCCCAGACACCCCCGAGACAGTCCCTAGACAGCCCCTCCACCCTCCCCCTTGGACCCCCGACAGCCCCCCCCCCCCCCCCACCCCACCCTCCTCCTTGGACCCCAGACAGCCCCCTGAACACCCCCCGGACAGCCCCCCGCATAGCCCCCCACCCTCCTCCTTGGTCCCCAGACAGCCCCCCAGACACCCCCCGGACAGCCCCTCGGACAGCCCCCCAAAAAGCCCCCCGGACATCCCCCCCCCAGACAGCCCCCCACCCTCCTCCCTGGACCCCTGGACATCCCCCCCCCACCCTCCTTGATTTCACATGCTTTTTTTATTTCTCTGATCATGAAATGTTATTTAGGGTTATTCCATTTTTTGTATGTATTGAATTATATAAATGTCTTGGTAATCTTATTAGCTCATGATCATAAAATGCATGTTATGATATACATTAATTTGAATACAAAGTCTTGTTGTACATTCTTCATGTTATGTGAATTAAGCCTTGTTTGAAATGGACTTCATTTTAATTGATAACAACAACTAGCATACGGAAAACCGACCAAACACATTCGGATTCTGTTGAAACTTTAGGACAACGATCCATGGGTCATATGTGACATGTACGAGTGAACCGTGCCTCAATCCGAGGCACGGTGTGGCCGACACCACTCAAAGTGTCTCTCTTTTGTTTAAAATGTACTTCATTTTAAGTGAAAACAACAACTAGCATATGGAAAACCAACCAAACAGATTCTAATTATGTCGATACTTTAGCACAATGATCCATGGGTCATATGCGATGTGTATGAGTCAACCCCGCCTCAATCCAAGGCGTGGTGTGGCCATCACCATTCATAGTCTCTCTCTTTTGTTTAAAATGGACACCATTATAAGTGAAAACAACAACGAACATATGAAAAACTGACCAAACGCATTTGAAATGTGTTGATGATTTAGGAAAATGATCCATGGGTCATATGTGAGGTGTACGAGTCAACCCCACCTCAATCTGAGGCGTGGTGTGGCCAGCACCACTCTAAGTGTCTCTCTTTTGTTTCAAAAGGATATCATTTTAAGTGAAAACATCAACTGGCATACGGAAAACCGATCAAATTCATTCAGATTGTGTTGATACTTTAGGAAAATGATCAATGGGTCATTTGAGATGTGTACGAGTCAACCCCATCTAAATCTGAGGTGCAGTGTGGCCGGTACCACTCTAACTGGGTCTCTTTTGTTTAAAATGGACAGGATTATAAGTGAAAAGAACAACTGGCATATAGAAAACTGACCAAACACATTAAGATTCTATTGATAATTTATCACAACGGTCCATGGGTCATATGTGATGTGTACGAGCCAACCCGAGCTCAATCTGAGTCGCGGTGTGGCCGGGATCACTCTAAGTGTTTCTCTTTTGTTTAAAATGGACAACATTTTAAGTACATGCGGAAAACCAACCAAACACATTCAGTTTCCATTTAAACTTTAGGAGAACGATCCATGAGTCATATGTGTCGTGTACGAGTAAACCTCGCCTCAATACGAGGTATGGTGTGGCCGACACCACTCAAATTGTCTCTCTTTTGTTTAAAATGGACTTCGTTTTAAGTGAAAACAACAACTCGCATACGGAAAACTGACCAAAAGAATTTTGATTGTGTCGATACTTTATCACAACGATCCATGGGTGATATGAAATGTGTATGAGTCAACCCTGCCTCAATTCGAGATGTGGTGTGGCCGGAACCACTATAAGTGTCTCTCTTTTGTTTCAAAAGGATATCATTTTAAGTGAAAACATCAACTAACATACGAAAAACTGACCAAACACATTCGGATTGTGTTGATGCTTTAGGAAAATGATTCGTGGTTCATTTGAGATGTTTACGAGTTAACCTTGTCTAAATACAAGGCGCGGTGTGGCCGGTACCACTCTAACTGTGTCTCTTTTGTTTAAAATGGACAGGATTATAAGTGAAAAGAACAACTGACATACGAAAAATTGACCAAATGCATTCGTATTTTGTTGATAATTTATCACAACGATCCATGGGTCATATGTGATGTGTACGAGCCAACCCTGGATCAATCCAAGTCGTGGTGTGGCCAGGATCACTCTAAGTGTCTCTCTTTTGTTTAAAATGTACAACATTTTAAGTACATATGGAAAAATGACCAAACACATTCGGTTTCCATTGAAACTTTAGGAGAACAATCCATGGGTTATATGTGATGTGTACGAGTCAACCTCGCCTCAATCCGAGGCACGGTGTGGTTGAGACAACTCAAAGTGTCTCTCTTTTATTTAAAATGGACTTCATTTTAAGTGAAAACAACAACTCGCATACAGAAAACCGACAAAACAGATTATGATTATGTCTATAATTTAGAAAAACAATCCATGGGTCATATGTGATGTGTACGAGTTAACCCCGCCTCAATCCGAGGAATGGTGTGGCTGGCACCACTCTAAGTGTCTCTCTTTTGTTTCAAAAGGATATCATTTTAAGTGAAAACATTAGATGACATACAAAAAACTGACCAAACACATTCAGATTGTGTTGATACTTTAGGAAAATGATCCATGGGTAATTTGAGACATTTACGAGTCAACCCTATCTAAACACGAGGTGCGGTATGGCCGGTACCACTGTAACTGTGTCTCTTTTGTTTAAAATGGACAAGATTATAAGTAAAAAGAACAACTGACATATGGAAAACTGACCAAATGCATTTGGATTCTATTGATAATTTATCACAATGATCCATGGGTCATATGTGACGTGTACGATCTAACCTGGGCTCAATCTGAGTCACGGTGTGTCCTGGATCACTCTAAGTGTCTCTCTTTTGTTTAAAATGGACAACATTTTAAGTACATACGGAAAACCGATCAAACACATTTGGTTTCCATTGAAAATTTAGAATAAAGATCCATGGGTCATATGTGATGTGTATGAGTCAACCTTGCCTCAATCCGAGGCGTGGTGTGGCCGACACCACTCAAAGTGTCTCTCTTTTGTTTAAAATAGACTTCATTTTAAGTTAAAACAATAACTCGCATACGAAAAACCGATCAAACGGATTCTGATTGTGTCTATACTTTAGAACAATGATCCATGGGTCCTATACGATGAGTACGAGTAAACCCTGCCTCAATCCGAGGTACAGTGTGGCCGGTACCATTCATAGTGTCTCTCTTTTGTTTAAAATGGAAATCATTTTAAGTGAAAACAACAACCGACATACAAAAAACTGACCAAACGCATTCGAAATGTGTCTATACTTTAGGAAAATAATCCATGGGTCATATGAGACGAGTACGAGTCAACCATGCCTCAATCTGAGGCACGGCGTGTCCAGAACCACTCTAAGTGTCTCTCTTTTGTTTCAAAACGATATCATTTTAAGTGAAAAACATCAACTGGCATACGGAAAACCGACCAAACACATTAGGATTATGTTGATACTTTAGGAAAATGATCCATGGGTCATTTGAGATGTGTACAAGTTAACCCCGTCTAAATACGAGGCGTGGTGTGGTTGGTACCACTGTAACTGTGTCTCTTTTGTTTAAAATGGACAGGATTATAAGTGAAAAGAACAAATGACATACGGAAAACCAACCAAACACATTCAGATTCTGTTGATAATTTATCACAATGATCCATGGGTCATATGTGATGTGTACAAGCCAACCTGGTCTCAATCCGAGTCACGGTGTGGCCAAGATCAATCTAAGTGTCTCTCTTTTGTTTAAAATGGACTACATTTTAAGTACATACGGAAACCCGACCAAATGCATTCGGTTTCCATTTAAACTTTATGATAACGATACATGGGTCATATGTGATGTGTAAGAGTCAACCTCGCCTCAAACCGAGGTGTGGTATGGCTAACACCACTCAAAGTGTCTCTCTTTTGTTTAAAATGGACTTCATTTTAAGTGAAAACAACAACTCGCATACGGAAAACTAACCAAACTGATTCTGATTGTGTTGATACTTTAGAAAAATGATATATGGGTCATATGTGACATGTACGAGTTAACCTCGCCTCAATATGAGGTGCAGTCTGGCTGACACCATTCATAGTGTCTCTCTTTTCTTTAAAATGGACATCATTTTAAGTGAAAACAACAAGTGACATATGAAAAACTGACCAAACACATTCGAAATGTGTTGATGATTTAGGACAACGATCCTTGGGTCATATGTGACGTTTATGAGTCAACCCCGCCTCAATCTGAGGCGCAGTGTGGTCGGCACCACTCTAAGTGTCTCTCTTTTGTTTCAAAAGGATATCATTTTAAGTGAAAACATCAAATGACATACGGAAAACCGACCAAATGCATTAGGATTGTGTTGATACTTTAGAAAAATTATCCATGGGTCATTTGAGACATTTATGAGTCAACCCTGTCTAAATCCGAGGAATGGTGTGGCCGGTACCACTCTAAATCTGTCTCTTTTGTTTAAAATGGACAGGATTATAAGTGAAAATAACAACTAGCATACGAAAAACTAACCAAACGCCTTCATATTATGTTGATAATTTATCACAACGATCCATGGGTCATATGTGATGTGTACGAGCCAAACCAGGCTCAATATGAGTCGTGGTGTGGCCGGGATCTCTCTAAGTGTCTCTCTTTTGTTTAAAATGGACAACATTTTAAGTACATAAGGAAAACCGACCAAACGCATTCAGTTTTCATTGAAACTTTATGATAATGATACATGGGTCATATGTGACATGTAAAAGTCAACCTTGCCTTAATCCGAGGCATAGTGTGGCCGACACCACTCAAAGTATATCTCTTTTGTTTAAAATGGACTTCATTTTAAGTGAAAACAACAACTAGCATACGGAAAACCGACCAAATGGATTCTGATTGTGTCGATACTTTAGAACAACAATCCATGGGTCATATGCGACATGTATGAGTCAACCTTGCCTCAATATGAGGCATGGTGTAGCTTCCACCATTCATAGTGTCTCTCTTTTGTTTAAAATGGACATCATTTTAAGTGAAAACAACAACTGACATATGAAAAACTGACCAAACGCATTCGAAATGTGTTGATGCTTTAGGAAAACGATACATGGGTCATATGTGACGTGAGAAAGTCAACTGCACCTCAATCTGAGGCACAGTGTGGCTAGCACCACTCTAAGTGTCTCTCTTTTGTTTCAAAAGGATATCATTTTAAGTGAAAACATCAACTGGCATACTGAAAACTGACCAAATGCATTCATATTGTGTTGATACTTTAGGAAAATGATCCATGGGTAATTTGAGACATGTAAGAGTCAACCCCGTCTAAATCTGAGGCACGGTGTGGCCGGTACCACTCTAATTGTGTCTCTTTTGTTTAAAATGGGCAGGATTATAAGTGAAAAGAATAACTGGCATATGGAAAACCAACCAAACGCATTAGGATTCTGTTTATAATTTATCACAATGATCCATGGGACATATTTGATGTGTACGATCCAACTCAAACTCAATCCGAGTCGCGATGTGACCGGGATCACTCAAAGTGTCTCTCTATTGTTTAAAATGGACAACATTTTAAGTACATACGGAAAACTGACCCAACGCATTCAGTTTCCATTGAAAATTTAGGATAACGATACATGGGTCATATGTGATGTGTACGAGTCAACCTTGACTCAATCCGAGGCACGGTGTGGCCGACACCACTCAAAGTGTTTCTCTTTTGTTTAAAATGGACTTCATTTTAAGTGAAAACAACAACTAGCATATGGAAAACTGACCAAACAGATTCTGATTGTGTCGATACTTTAGAACAATGATCCATGGGTCATATGGGACATGTACGAGTCAACCCTGACTCAATCTGAGGCGTGGTGTGGCTGACACCATTCATAGTGTCTCTCTTTTATTTAAAATGGATATCATTTTAAGTAAAAACAACAACTGACATACGAAAAACTGACCAAACGCATTCGAAATGTGTTGATGCTTTAGGAAAATGATCCATGGGTCATATGTGACATGTACGAGTCAACCCCGCCTCAATCCAAGGCATGATGTGGCCAAGACCATTCTAAGTGTCTCTCTTTTGTTTAAAATGGACAACATTTTAAGTACATACAGAAAACTGATCAAACGGATTATTATTGTGTTGATACTTTAGAAAAATGATCCATGGGTCATATGTGACGTGTAAGACTCAACCCCACCTCAATCTGAGACGTGGTGTAGCCGGCACCACTCAAAGTGTCTATCTTTTGTTTCAAAAGGACATCATTTCAAGTGAAAAAATTAACTGACATACGGAAAAATGACCAAACACATTCGGATTGTGTTGATACTTTAAGACAAAGATCCATGGGTCATTTGAGATGTGTACGAGTCAACCCCATCTAAATCCGAGCCACGGTGTGGCCGGTATCACTCTAACTGTGTCTCTTTTGTTTAAAATGAACAGGATTATAAGTGAAAAGAACAATTGGCATACAAAAAACTGACCAAATGCATTCAGAATCTGTTGAAACTTTAGGACAACAATACATGGGTCATATGTTATGTTTACGAGCCAACCAATCCTCAATCCAAGTCGCGGTGTGGCCGGGACCACCCAAAGTGTCTCTCTTATTTTTTAAAATGGACAACATTTTAAGTACATATGGAAAACCGGCCAAACGGATTATGATTGTGTTGATATTTTAGCACAACGATCCATGGGTCATTTGTGACGTGTACAATTCAACCCTGCCTCAATCCGAGGCGTGGTGTGGCCGGCACCATTCAAAGTGTCTCTCTTTTATTTAAAAAGCACTTCATTTTAAGTGAAAACAACAACTGACATATGGAAAACCGAACAAACTCTTTCGGAATATGTTGATACTTTAGGAAAACGATCCATGGGTCATTTATGATGTATACGAGTTAACCTCGCCTCAATCCGAGGCATGGTGTGTCCAGTATCACTCCAGGTGTATGTATTTTGTTTAAAATGGATATCATTTCTAGTAAAAACATATGGTATACGAAAAACCGATCAAATTATGAATTGAATCCCGGATTCCACATATAATTGTCATCTAAATTTTAAATTGAATTCTAAATGAATTATGTATGTTTATAATTACGTTATGAATTCTGATTTAATTCTACATATGTATAGTTCCTGGATGCATTATATGTTAAATGTGTATGAATTTGTTCTCTATATGTATGTGTTATTTGGTTATTGTAGGTACAATAGTTGTATATGTATGTGTTAGTTTATTACAGGTACAATAATTGGAAATGATTTAAAATGAGATGGAATGGATTCGGTGTTGTGCAAATTGCACAAAAATGAGAGGGTAGATGCTCTGCAAATTGCAGGCTACTGTGCAATTTGCACAGCATGGGCTATGCCAACGGTTTGAAACCATTGGCATAGCCTCTCTGAGTATTTTTTTACCAAAAATTGTATGAACCATTGGTAAAAATACTTTCCCAATAGTTTAGAAACCATTGGGAAAGAAGCAGTCTCCTTGTTTTTGCCAACGGTTCAAGCCAAACCATTGGAAAAAACTATCCCAATGGTTTGTCACAACCATTGGGATAGGTTAATTTTTTATAACCTATCCCAATGGTTCATTGTAAACCGTTGGGAAAATATTTCCCAATGGCTTACTTCTCTACGGTTTGTAGAACCGTTGGTATAATATATACCAACAGTTCTGCAGCCTTTCCCAAGAGTTCAGAACCGTTGGGAAATCCTGCATTTCCAGTAGTTCCTATATAACTTGGTGGTGTAATTATACTCAACCAAACAAAAATATATTTTCTTCTAATGATAGGTCATATAGATATTATGTAGTGATTCTCATTAATAATATCTATGTATTCCCTTAGCGAAAGGGATGTATATTGACCCTTAGTGAGTTGGTATAGGGAGTTAGTGCCTTAATACTGGTTCTGGAAGGGAAATAGGTTTGGTAGTTTAAAATTTCAACAAAAAAATATATGGTTTTTTCCATATAAGTGGAAAATGACTTAAACCAACCATGTGATTAGGGTTAATCAACATAAATCATCATAGGGACAGGATTCTATATATATAAAAGTGATAATAGTTGATATAATCTTATTTGAGGGGGTAATTCCCATATCTGTATGCCCGATGAGGGATAGCTTGAGATCATGATTCTCAAGGGGGTAGTCCCATATTTAGATTCCCAGTGAGAGTCAGTTCCCTAGTGGGATGATGACTTGGAATGTGTTGCCTGATATATATATATATATGTGTGTGTGTGTGTGTGTGAACCTATAGTGTATGCGTTTACACATGAGTTTCCTTGAGATATTTGGGATGGGAACAGAGTGATGTTTCCCATGAGTTATGGTTTATGGTCTAGGTGGTAGATCTTAGTATCCTTGATATATTACTCAGGATATTGAGGAGGCTAGTTAGATATATGGGGTAACTTAAGAGAGGGGTTATCCCAAGGTTATGAGCATCTTAGTTATGAAAAACATGGGTAGATGTTTCAAGTTATGAGACCAGTTCATGAGAGGTGATACTAAGTATATGGTATAGGAATGGTGACACCTTAGGATTTTGTAATGAAAATAACTTAAGGTTCTTTTGGTATCAAGGATATTTTGAGAGGGTAGGATCATAAGGATGATAATACTTGGTAATTTTAGGTGTATATTATTAATGAGATATCATATTTTAATCCTAGATTGTTAGATCTATGATGGATAGAGAACAAGTAGTGGCTTTTGAATTGGAGAAGATTATTTTTTTTGGTGATTTTGTGATATAATTTGGCATAGGTTAAATGCCCTATTTTGAAGAGCAGTAAGGAGGGTACTTTTGGTTATATGAGATAACATACTGATGAGGTATGGTTAGTTGATTAGGCATGTGTACATAGGATTATAGTGTGATCTAGAATCTGAGTCTGGGATGTATTGAAGCATATGCCTATTGAGTTTGGATGAGATGAGGGTAGTGTATTCTAGTTATATGTGGAACTATTTGAATTAGAAATCAGTTAGATGAGGACTGATGGATTTGATAAAATTATTATAGGCTTGGTTTCATGAGGTTTTTACACAAAAGGTAAATTTAACTCTGTGGTAGAGGAGATATCAAGAATAGATTGAGTGTAGTAGAATAAATGATCTAGGATGATCCTAGTCAGGTATTGATAGGTTGGGTGAGTGTGTATTGAGGGGAGTAACACACACTTGATGATTGAACCTATTGAGGTTGCACTTGAGGAGTGATATAAGGGTATCCATATAGTGGGGAGTGAATTATTAGATATATGAGGGTGTGAAACTCATTTCAGAAGGAAATTTAGTGAGATATGAGGATAAACTTCCTGATAATACAAGAATGGTAAACATTTAATGTTCCATGTTATCACTCAGGTATGAGAAATATGGCCATATCTTGTCATTATGTGTGGTGATGGATGAAACATGATTCATGGAGATATGACCCCATGTTGGAAGGGTTGTGGGTGTAATGAGAGTAGTCATTGGATAGTCAAGGTGGCGATGGGATATTGGTCACAAGATAAATTTGATTATATCTAGTTCCATATTTAATATTAGATTTTAGATTTAGATGTAAAATTTGATATATTCTATGCATTGGCATCAGACTTGAGATGGAATAATAAGATCTTAGAGTGAGTTAGATCAGATGTGTGTTGATACTCATGAGAGGAGTACGATAGTGGGTTTGGATGGTTGAGGATTCAACCATGGAATTACCTTGAGTGTTGGGTAAGTAATTTTTTGTGGGTTTTTACATAATTTTTTGGTGCCTTTGAGAGTTATGGAATTGATATTGGATGATATAATAACACGTTAGTGGGTACAACTAAGTGTTTTTGTGAATATTCAGTTAGAGAAGGACTGACTGATGTTTTTCATGTATAGTTGGGCGTAATGAGATGGAAACTACACCAAGTGGATTGATGGAAAATTGGTAATGTGTTTTCGATAGACAATTTTGATGGTGTGAAGCACTATGGCTAAGAATCAACCATTATGAAAAGAGACTTATGATAGGGAGCACCATAATCATAGGAATGAATCATTTTATGACACCATAATGTCTAGTCATATAAAAGTACATGTAAGAACCTTTTTATGAATTTGATGATGGTGATGAGTGGTGGCTTGGGTTTTGATGAATAGTACACCTCATATTTGGAGTTGTATGATGGTATCTTTTTCAATGCTTTGAAGTAGAACATGATTATTTGGATATGAATTAGTGACTAGGCTAAGTAATATTAATGGATGAGTACCATTACGGATCTTTAGGGATGATAAGTGATATGTTGGGGAGGCTTAAAAACCACATACCTTTTCAGGGAATGAATTTCAAAGGTAATTTGAACTTTTGATTTTGATGGGGATTTGTTTTGATAAATGGGATTTTGATAGAAATTATGAGTATTTGGACATCCTTAAAATATGGTTTTGGACATGGTTTGATGCCTGAGGGTGTAGTGAGTGCTCGAATGAGCATTATAGTAGGGTTATGATGACCCAATGGATGAAATTCAGCTGCAAAATCACCTCAATACATGATGGGTATTGGTCATTCCATGAAGTGGATCGACAAATGAAGGATCCATAAAACTCATGTTTCTCATTTTGTGAACAAGGGGTTCATGTAGTGATTATATCTTGTGAAATGCCTTTGAAATTTATAGGGGTTTGGGTATGTTTTTCTTAATAGAGGTAATTTTATCTTTTCCGTGTGAGGGTGTTTTGAGATTTAGAGAAGAGGATGGCTCAATGGAGGTCATTTTTTGGCCAAATATCCCCTCCCATGTCCTGAATTTAACCCCCTTTTGTTAAGGATGGTTCCATTTGAGTTTCAATGATTATATAAGGTATGATAGTTTGTTTTGGTATCTTTTCATGTTCCTGCTTGATATCCCTTGATTTTTTGTTTGGATTTGGGATTGGGTTTTATGATAGTTTCACCAAAGCATAGTGAAATATTATGAGATTGATGGGGCCTTCATGTGGCATATCCAAAGTCGATACGAAGACAAAAGTTTTACTTTGTTTCTTTTCGCTTCGACAATAATATGTCACTATATGAGTTTTCAAGAGATTTTTCCAAAATTAGATGAAATTGGTTATTGAATTAGGAATTTAAATTATGGATTTTTCATGACCAAGGTCTAGATGCATTTTAGGAGTGGAATTAACCCCATTGATGGTGATTTCAACATCTTTATGACACACATTGAGTTATTATGTTATTATGACTAATTGAATTGAAATTTTAAATTAATTTGAAATTATTATAATTAATTAATTGGGATGATTTGTATTTAGTTAGGGCCTTGTGTGGCTTTTTGAAGGCTGGTTATATTTAGTGGGATTAGGTGAGAGCTTTTATGATAAGATCAAATAAAATAACTCCAAATTGTGGTAGGTGGTCACTTGAGAATTATCCCCTAGTTTATACATTATTTAATGACATGTGCTATGTGGTTTTTCAATTGTGGATGACTAAACTTTATTTAAATGAATTGTTTTAAATTAAAGTAAAGTGCGTATGGAATTAAAAAAAGTTCCAAGGGACATAATGGACCCTTGTGCACTGGATTGATTCCTTAGACATCAATTGAAATGAAATTTACTAAATATATATGACATGTTACCCTTGGACACTAAGGGGTGTAAATAAAATGAAATGGATAAACATGAAACATAAAATCTAGTGATAAGTTCCATTAGAGACCTCCAAGTAGAGGAGGGTGTTTTATTGGAGCATTTTTTCAAAGTAGGTCATTTTAGAACCTTTATATTCCTTATAGTTATTGAGATAGTTGATATGAGCATGAGACAAGTGATACTTTCTATTTGGGATGTGGATACATACGACAGTATGACCTAGGTATACTTTGGTGGGATTGGGTGAGAGGAATAACCTGAGAGGAACTGGAAAGTGAGATATATCATGTGTGATCTTATGATACCAATTCCAGTGTGGCTTTCCCTATGAATCCATTAAGGTGGTGATGTGATGAAATTGATACCAAGGGACATTATGCTCTTTAAATGATGGGTTTTGACCTAAGAGATGAGATTGAGGTTGGGGAACCCTTGTTTGGTGTTTATGTTATGGTATGACCTAGGGGACCTTGATGGGTTCTCTAGTATGACCTTGAACCTAGAGGGGGGTTTCCCACTAGGTATATGGTGTTGATTTCATGCGTCACTTGAGAACCCAAACTGATGTTGTGAGCTTGATATGAATATAGTGATGAGTATAGTTCATTACTTAAGAATCTATACTCAATTATGTGAGACATGTTTGGATGATGGTCCAACCCATATTTTATGGGTATTGTGATATAATTCAGGTTGAACACACTACCCATTGAGATTTATTGTGACGCATGAGTTTCCTTAGATGTTCTCCTTGGATTTGGCCTTTGTGCCTTCTATTAATGAGATAGATGGGAGGGACATACAACCCATGATCTGCTATATGATATGGATGGGAGGGATAAATTGCCTCCTGATTTGATATATGAGATGGGTAGGATGTATAGACTACTGCCCGATGGGACATATATGTGAGAAGATTCGAGAGGAATTCACCCCCCCCCCCATTAGTGTTCAATATACCAGTGTATTTATAGGAATTTATCCCCCATTTTTCTTAAGATCACCCCTTTAATAACTATATTAAACATAATAAAATAAATATGATAAAATTCATAATCATATCACTATTTTTAGTTATTTAGAAGCTATATAGTATTCCAAATTTTACCATAAAATGCTAAAAAGTTTGGCATCTGATACCCCCCTCAACGAATGCTCTTAAATGGTATTCACCATAGATGGGTTTTATTAAAGAAATAATCTCTAACCATTTATTATATCAATATAATTTTTATACTAACTGAGATGTGGAAAATGATGTGCTGCAAGAAGACAACACATTACCAATTAAAATTATCCATAATAAATGAATATTTAATGTTGTATTGTCATTTTAACATTCATCAGTTGATTTATTATTTCATTAAATTTAATTCCATATATAATATAGTATAAGTATAAAATTATGGGAATAATGTACACTTATATCATCACCTTAATCTGAGCAATAGGAAAGAGACTTGGATTCAAACCCAAAGACACTTGCATTTGAAACTACAATGTGTTGAGAAATCATCATTATTTCTTCACCCTTGATTTTCTAAATAGGTTTTTATTTGGGAAACATAGATTTATTTTCCTATTTAGATTTATTATTAGTTAGAATAACCTTATTCACTTTATAAATCGATGCACATTCACCCTTTTCAACTCGATCCATTTTCTTGGATAATTCCAACTCAGATGCCCAAATTATTAGACATTATTTTAGAACATGGTTATCCTTTTTCTTGGGTGTAGACTCCCCTTTCCTAAAAAATTGTTATCATTTAGAGACACCAGTTCTTTCCATTTGTTCCTTAATAGTTATTATTCTATTTTTATCCATGTTATACACTTGATCAATGCATTTCAAATAGTTTTCATCTTCCACACACATTTTCAACAGTTTTTTGATTACACATTGTAGGTCATTTATAAAATTATTTATCAGGAATGTGAACCACTAAACTAATACTATTATTTTGTTCCTGGAATTATTATTTTCTTGTTTATTTCATCTTTCTTGATTTAATATTGACATTCATTGAAAATTTAAAATGGTCCTTGATGTGGCCTTTTCTACCAAAATAGAAGTATCTACTCTTGGGTTTGACATCTATTTCAACTTTACTCTTGGGTGTAGTTTTCACTTTATTATTATTCTATTAAGAACCTTTCTCTAGATTCTTTCATCCTAAGGTACATTCAATATATTTTCTTTCTTTTGTTTCATCGGAAGGATACATGTTGATGGTGATCACCCATGTGGAAAGAAAAAAATGGTCTAGTGGGAACAGGGCATCCTATCCTTTTTTTTATTTTGTAAAGGAGATTCCATAATTCGATGATTTCATGTTGGGTTCACAATTTTTGTTTCATTATAAAGATACATATCGAGATCTGGCCCGATGATTGGATATTTGGGGAGGGTTCAATTTTTGTACAATCATTCACATTAGGCTTACCATTCAAGTTTACATTTCATAGAAAATCCCAATGGTTCCATCATACATAATAGGGAATATACCTGTATTCTAAAGGTAGGCAGTCAATTAGGGTTTCAGGCCTAATGTAACTTAGGAACATGCTTTGGTCGATAGAATGGGAGGTCGATCTCAAAAAATCCTTTTCAGGGGAATTAATGCACACTCGAGGAATCTCTGATATATTTAAGATATGTTCATGAATATATTCCTAATCCCAATATGGAACTAGTTACCCTAAAAAAATGATCATAGGTTAAATCCTTTCATATTCAAGGGGGAATATTTTAGTGATCCCATCAGTAAATATCTAAGGTTATTCATCTATTTACCCTTAATGGGTATCTTATTATATATTGAATCCATATAACCATGCACTCCATAATTTATTACAATCTAGAGAGGTAATTAATATTTTTAGGAATTGATTGATCCATTATGAGGTGTCCTAACTATCCTGTTTATATCAAGAATAAAAACCCATGTAGTTTGTTAAACATGTGTAGTTTATCGTCATACAGAAATTACATATGTGAAGGCACTTAAGAACCAAGTACTTTATCTCGAGCCTTGAGGATGAATCCAATGTATCTTGGTCATTGTATGAATCAGAGTCATCATAGTTTAATCACGCCCTTGGGAACTAACCCTATGTTGGATGCCTTTATATGGGAGTAGTTATTTCATGCACTAATCATGGATTACACACTAAGGTTTCCCGAGCTGGTGGAGATTCATGATGTGAATGATGTGACAATTGAAACTCTCTAAGACCACATAATCTATGATTTTTTTGAGAAAAAAAGGGATAGAAATTAATCAGTCTCATTGAATATGGATGTAGGACTTATGTGTCAGGACATTAGATGTTTAATATAGATCTTGGGCCTTATGAAGGAATTCTATATATCATTTTTATTATAGGAATCAAAGTTATCTTAGTTAAATTGATTGGGGATTACACATTGAGGATTCCCTAATATTTGGGATATATCATATTATGTCACTAATCGGGTCTTACACAATGAGGTTTCCTTAATATGTGGGACATATCATATTATACCACTGATCTGGGATTACACACTAAATTTTCCCTAATACGACCTTCATATAAGGTTGTCATGTCTCAGGATGTCTTCTTGACATTGATTGATTTTATTCCTGATGTGATTGAGGATTTCTAGATATGTCATAGTTGTATAGATTATATGTCTGAAGATTCCTGGACATATCTGATGATAATCCCATGATCCAGGTTGATATGTCTAAAGGATGTCAGCAGACTGGCCCAAGGATGTTTGAAGGTGATCGCATGATCTGGGATGACTTGTACGAAGTGTATAGCATGATATAGTTTGATATGTTTGAAGGAAACCACATGATCTAGAATGATATTTTTAGAGGACATCACATGATCTTTGTTGGCATGTTCTTGTGTCACCACAAGACCTGGATGACATGTCCTAGTGTCATCGTAAGACCTGGCTGACATGTACTAATATCATCATGAAAACAAAATGACACACTTGGAGGGTCCTTTGATATCTATCTAGTAGGACCAAAGGGATTCGTAAGAACTATCTATTATACACTGGTTTCACCTTATGATTTGGAAGACATGTCTATGGAAATTGAGAAATCTGGATAGCAAGCCTGAAGGGCTTTAAGAGACTGGGGTGGCATGCCCGAAGGGCATCACGAAACTTTCTTGACATGTCTAGAGGACATAGAATGATCTGAATGGCATGTCGAGAAGACGTTTCATGGATTGGGAGACATATCCTAGTTTCATCACATGATCTAGATGATTCATGTAAAGTGCATAAGGATCAACATATATGTTCTTTACATAATTCTTCTATCTTTGAGTATTTATTCTAGTAATTATATTTCATATGTTCCCTGGATTTGTTTAGTGTTATCCTATTTTATATTTCACATGACCTAGTTGATAAGCAGGATTTACTTTGAATAATTCGATTTGACATTCTATAAGTCCTTTGTGTGACATATGAGTGATCATGTGAAGCACATATGCATGTTGCGTGATCCCTTAGGTCATTCCCAAAATTTTTTACCAGGTGGAAGACCTTGAGATTGCGTGATCAACCACTATGATAAGTCCTATCCTAATCTCCTATGCTTTAGGGATTGTGGATCAATTATTTTTTTTGCACTGAATCAATGGGTTTTATAGGACTCTCCACCCTAGTTATACCCTTCCTTGTGAAGAGCGTATCTTGAAGATCTGGTCTAGAGTTGGTGTAGGGATTTGGTGTCATGTGTTTTCACATGATCCTACCTTAGGTCATCCTGGGGGCATCACATGAATTTTATCTATCGTAATACCATCCCATAAAAACCCCATTTATTTGATTCTATCCGATCAAAGGATCCTTTCCTAATCATGTGGGCATGCCAAGGAGCTTCCACAAGGTCAGGCTAACATCTCTAGGGACCTTCATGGGATCAGGAAACCTGTTGAAAGAATTTTGCAGGATATGAGATTCTTTGTCTGGGAACTTCCACGAGACAAGGGTGGATTACCAGGGGTCGTCATTAGATCAAGATTCCATGCCAATGGGTCTTGTAGGACTGTAATGGATTTTTGAGGGTGGGGGGGGGGGTTCGCATGCTCAATGTTGGTTAACCATGTTGTATAACTTTTTTCTCATAAATTATGCATATCTTCTGCTCGAAAGAATCTCCCATCATTTACCTTTTTTATTGCCTTTATTATTTTAAATGGTATGGGGATCTAGTGAGTTTTTACAATTTTTGTATAAGATAACCTCTCTCCCTATCAGTTATGAGTCATGTGACCAACAAAGGATCCTATAGTGATGCATGATTATTATCATGGACCACCCTTCTATTTGTATTTGGAGCCGTAGGGGGAGCACAAGACGATCTGGACATGTTTGAACCCCTTCACATGATAAGCGTGATATTCCAAAGGGATCTTGCACGACAAGGAAAAATAGTTTTTAGGTATTATTTAGTGTCTTATGACCTGCACTGGTGCGTCCCATAAAGATTTATGACCATGAATGTATTATTCTTTTTTTATATTCTTCTCCCTATTCAATAATGATTTTTGGATGGTTTTTCAGGCACCCAATGACTTGATAGGTCATGTGATCCAGAAGAACATGTCTAGAATCCACCTCATGATTAGTGAATATATCATTAACCTTTAAAAGAATAGATGGGATTTTCAAAGGGGCTCTGTGTGATCTCCCATAGGTCATGCGTTGTGCATGACCCACATGTACTTTGGAGGTTCACATGATTTGTGAGTTTTGGAAACATTATTTTTCCTTTGATTTTTGGAGAAAATAATTCCCATGTTTCAGGTATTTCTTCCCCTATAGACTTTTCAATTCTTATGTGGTGGGAATCAAAAAATACCCCCCTCAAAAGTGACTCCTATGGGGACAGAGTCTTAGTTATAAAGAAAGTAAATACCTATCTAAGTCTTTGGGGATATCGCCAATTGGTGTCTTGGGTGATGTTTGGTCTCTTGGGAGACCTTTGGACTTCTACATAATACCTTATAAATATGGGATTAGAGGTATTATCAATCACTGGATACCCAACTCTCAGAGCTCTTGCGATCTGCCTCCATCATGTGCCAATTTTCAAGACCTCCCACAAGAACCTATTGTGAGACCTATTTTTAAGACATTTTTTCCAAGAACTAATACCAGGATTTGTTTCACAGGGTTACTTCATGATATCAATTTCTTGATATTTGTTTTTCCCTAGAACCTTCTCAAATAAATCATGAATTAAACTTTAGTAATTTCTTTGAACCTTGCCCATAAAGCTACATGGTTGGATCTACTGGTTTTACAGGATCTGCTGGTTTGGTCATATGATCACTTGACTATTATGCAGATCACATGACTATGACAAGGTAATGTGATCGAGAATATCATTATGGGTTGAGTAGTTGTGCGAATTTCTATGGGTTTATGCAGTCCATGAGATCTTCCAAATCCATATGATTTGTAATTCATATATAGGTTCGTGAATCCCCTATTGATTCATGCGATGCACATGATCATGGTAGAATTATGAATTCCTTTTGATGATATTTTAACTTATCTGAGATATACTTCTTATTTTTGTATAAATGGATTCTTGATCTCATCATAGTTCATGAAATTCTTTAAATAAGAAGGCTAGGGAATTGATGAATCACTGAGATGATATCATACCAAGCATGGATGCTACTTACTGTTGTGTTGTTGGGTCATTTAAATGAGATTGATAGACCTGATGGGAGTGAGACTTAGGTAATATAACCTTTTAGACTTTCTACCCCTCCATGGGTTTGGTCTTACCAATGACTCCCATTCCTTCACCACAATCATCAATCATATCCCCATTTTGGGTTTTAAAAACCAATAATACCTTTCGAATGAACATTTATCATGTGGGAAATTTTGTATCCAAGGTAGAGTGCATATAAGGTCATATACTATTGTTCATTACCACATACTTTAATGGAAATATTCAAGAACTTGATTCGTATTTCCATATGTACTTTTCAGTAATGCGAAAGTCCACCACCAGCCAGAAGTTGGGGTGGGTTCCCAACTGGTACTTTTGATCAAGGGAAGTTGTGGAATGGATTGGGGCTAACCCTTATGGGTTAAATATATTGCTTCTATGTTTCCCATAGAGCTCAAGTAGATCTATATGTTTGAGGCTGTCTAGATCTTGATTTTTTTTATTATAACATAGGCCTGATGTTGGACCTATTCAGTTTTTGGAGTCCTAACACAAACACATTCCACTTAACACATGATGAGATGGGAGTTAGTCTCTAGGAAATCAAGAAAATATTTTGTGCACCGATATTGGGAGAGATGTATGATGATTCCCCCCCCCCCCCACAGTCTAGACAAGATAACATAGAGAGGACTGCTCCTCTCGCTCGATAGCAGATTGGGCTAGCCAAAAAGGACCTCTTGAAAGAGCCACTTCCTAGGGTAGATATCTGATTAAAGATGTGGGTGAGATAATTCATCAAGAAAACTTGTTCCAAACCAGAATCCAAGAAGCCAAAGGCCTATCCTAAGAAGGACTCACATAGTGTGGGGGGTTCATAGTGGCTTATAGTTGAATATGGGATATTTAATTATTGGGGCTAAGAGGTTGTCTTCAGTGTTGAACAAACTATTCATGGGTCGGTTTCCTTGCTATGTACCTAAGAAACTACTTACTTATGACAAAAGAAAAATGGTGGATTTAGGGTCTTCACTTTCATGATGGTGACTTATATGGTAAGAGGGGAGCATATCATGTTATACATCTTTGTGTTGGACAAAATTTATCACCTTCTTTGCCATATTCATCAGGGAAATCCCCTCAAAGAATCTTGGGATCCTTTCAACTATTATGGGGTTTAATGGGGGATCATCTATGAGGCTATGAATATCTAAACATCCAAAAAATCCACAATTTTTATTTCAAATAATATTTTTTGTGTATCAGTGGGGTAAGGACTGTTACACTAAATGATTGGGAGTCCAGGGCCTTCATGAGATGTTATGACTGTTTATCCTTTAGATCCTATGGGTTAGTTCCCATTTTTAATATAGTTGATAATAGTAGGGAAAACCTTGAGTCTCAGGCTTATATAATGTCCCTTCATGAGGGAATCATTTCCACTCACATTGACGGGGACCTCCTTTGTGAATGGTACATACCTTTCCAGTCCAACCATCAGTTCCTGTATGTACAATGGAGATTTCTACCCATATTCATGTTCTATTTAAGGATCATTAAATGGTGGTTTTCTAGTTTTTTCTGATGTTTACTAGGTAGGAGACTCTGTTCGAGATAAACCTCCCTCTCCATGACGTAAATATCGGTTTATCCTAGTGCTACACTGAGATTTGGATCCACTAATATCCAAATGGGAAATACTCCACATTGGTATTAGAGGCTACAAAATTACCATTGGTTGCTGAGTAAAATAAGAGACCTAGAAAATAGATGTCTTGGAGAGGGATAATATCCCCAGAATCACCTCATAAGGAAGTAATGCATTTACCATTACTCTTATTTCCAGTATAAGTGATAGACGATGTAGCCACAGTGCATGTAGTGCTAGTAAGTGAAGTCTTTTTAGTGTTATTATTTTATATTTCATCTTGATAGTGGGTGGATTGGATAATTATGAACTTAGAGGTTGAGCTCTAGGGAATACTATTCTAGACCGAATTACCTTTAGAAGGATTTTCCCATGTGACCGCCCCTATGAGAATTATTTTCAAAGACAAACCTATAGAGGTCAAGGATTTCCTCTGATTCCTTTACATGATGTTGGAAAGTGTCAAGTGTTGATTTTTTTTATTCCCCTTTGGTTCACCAAATGGTGGTTTGGGTCACACTAAAGATTACCGTGGACGAATAGGGTTATCCCACTGTTGAGGTCGCAGTAAGGCTGAACTTACTTCCATGTTTAAAGGGATATGAATCCATTAAAATTATACTAATAGACTTTGTGTTTTTTTTGATACAGTGGGAGGCTGTAGAAGAATGAACAATCCTTCCATCTCCCATATATTCAACTTGGGGTACGATTGTTGGATTTGGATTTGGTAGTGACTGGGGGAATGATGACGAGGGGCCCTTGGGTCAACTAGCTTCGATGAGGTAGGAAATTTCCATCCCTGGGGTGACAAACTCAACATTAACACCTTCAAGGTGGTATTCCTTAATGCTACTAGTATTGTTACCTTCTGTAGATCCTTCCCTAGAAGGGAAGGGGGAAAGGAATCAATTTGAATTGTTAGAGCCCTATCATCCAAAATCCTCGAGTAAGTGTGGAATTTCACTATTCTCTTATTTTGGATTATTCTTGTACTAAATCTTGATTTTTCAGAAATATACAGGTCCCAAAAAAGCCATATTGTAAAGGCACATATCTAGCTTTGAGGATTTGAGTGATCTCTTAGTTTATTTAATGGAACCTTTTCTATTAGGGTCGACCTATCAAGAAGTATAAATGGATAGTGTGCCATCCTGGTTAAGATCATTTCATGATTAAGATGCTTCAACGGTCACAAAATTTGATCCAGTGCAAGAGAATTCCTTTTTGGAGGAGAATGATACAATTATCTATTATGATACCGTGTTATCCTTGATAGAGGTTCATTTTAGATAGGGTGAATACTTCTTCAAAAACTGGATACTTTTTCACTTTATGTCATGTCACCTAATATTATATCTTTCTCTTTCATTCATCAATGCTGGAGAGCATAGAACATCATCAAGGAAAGAACTAGAGGTTCCATGTAGCTGCACATCGCAAGAGGGTGTTGCCTCTTTACCTGTAGATGGGTTTAGGGTAGTGGATATTTCCTATGATACCTCCTAAAAAGGTATTCTTCCAATAATGATCACATCTATTTTTCATTTGGTGATATCATTTCATTTATTCCATGAATAATAAATATTTATGCTGCTATCTATAGTTCCTTCACCCCGAACCTCAGAGGTCCAAGTCCCCAATCCCTTAGGGATTCCTTTTACCGAGTTGACCAACATAGAGGATTTCTCCCTTCATACTTCATCAAAGACTGTGAGCAAGACTCTGTATATTAGAGACCTAGTCTCAAAATAGGTTTCTATTCCCATGATGGGATTAAATCAAGTCATGGAGTCAGTTTCATTTTACTAGTTGACGTGGTGAAAAATATGGGGTAGATATGTACCTTAGTTTTAGGGACCCCTTAGGAAGGGATGAAGGATCGGTTGGGTCACCTTTAATTTATGTTAACCACCCTTAGTTACAAGGGTTTTTACTATACTTCCCTTCATTCATGGTCGAAGGAGGAGATCTCTATGATAGACCAGAAGAGTGCCCTTGAATTGAGGGTGGTAGCCACTGAGGCTTCATCTTCAGTAAAGAAAAGCTGGTACAAGGCCTTAAATGAAGCTTCCGGCACATGTTAGAGGAGGAAACTCACCAAGATGTGGTCAGTTCTGGGAAGGCTAACATTTTCTAGATAGAGTCTGTAATTGGCCATCTTCAAGAATTATTATCCACAATTCATCATGCACTTGAGATATCAAAGAAATATATACTAGAGTAACATGGAATCCTTGACATGTTGAAGAAGTCGAGGCTTGGCATCGTTTCTTGGTTGGAGGAGTTGCAATAGATTATGGAGGCAAAAACTGAATCTATTGACTGATTATTCAAATCGTTTATCTCCCTAGAACAGAGGTTTGTAAAGATCAAAGAATCCTCTAAGCACATGTTGTGATAGACTTTTAATTTTTCAAACTTCACCTTGGATTTTATATTCATGGTAGAGACTCTGATATTTAGAGATTCCTCCTCTTATACCATCAATGAATTGAATTGATGAACTTTATATGTTATTGTCTAGTGTTATTTCATTAATAATATGCATGATAGTTCATTGATATGATTTTTCATGAATAATTCATGATACCCATCCTTTTTATAATATCAAGTAAACCAAAATTCCTAGATTTTAATGTTTAAATCATAACATAGTCTTCTAAATAAATGATCATGAATGGACACCAACATGATATTCCTTATTTATGTATATTCCCTAGTTATCTTAATGCTACCAGATTCACAAAAGGATAATTTAGGTATAATATATCTCTCATAGGGAGAGTGCTCTACCTTTTTCCGAATTATATGGAATTGGTGAGTATAGCTTGATTTTTTATAAGGAAGGATGGTGGGCCTTACAAGATTTTTATCTCTTTATTTATATTTCCATAACTTTTTTCCTAAGATTCATATAGGGGAAGACTTAGCGGGTATGGACTCATCTTTTTCTCAGTCCACCATATGACAGGTTTTCGACCAGATAGGTTTTATTCATTTTTCCTGGTATTACAAACTAAATCATTATTGTGCTATAGTTTGGGGTCTTTTATATTTTTCCTTCTATCAATGGTAGTTTAGGTTCATTTAGCTTGGAAATTATGTTTCTTTATTTTAAGGCCTTTTAGCTCAGAACTTCCCACATTAGTAGTTTAGGGTATTTTAGATCGGAACTTCTTTCACTGGTAGTTTAGGGTCTTTTTATCTTAGAACTTATATCGTTGGTAGTTTAGGGTCTTTTTAGCTCGGATCTTATTTCACTGGTAATATTTCATTTGTGAAGTATAATTATCTGTGTAGTTCAATGTCATGTGGTAAGGATACCTACCGTGCATTTTAAAATCATGAAACAAATATGTAGATGTGTTGTTCAGTTTAAAGTATTACTTCTAGGACTTGATTTATGAATATGGAATATGGGGAAGATGTGATATGTATGACCCAAAACACTCTAGGATATAGAGTTTCACTGTGGTGTGGTCAGGGATCACGAGGACTAGAGATCCTTTCCTTCAAGAGGATATGCCTCGAGTTGGTAGGTCAAACCCATTATACATTAGTAGTACTATCAAATATAGGTGTATCCACTCTTTTTCGAAGGGCCATTGAAGATTTATGGGGGTAATATTGGTTGAGGGGAAAATACTAGGGAACCTGAGTCTACCTCGATGGTTGGGATATTGGTGATGTAAACCATAACCAAAATGTTTGATTCTGTGGATATGGGATGGGGAAGATGTGCATGGAATGACCCCTAACACCATGCGGTGATGGGTTCTTCCACGGTGTTACTAGGGCTCACAAGGATTAGGGTTCCATTATTAAAAGTAGGGGGCTTCTATGGTTGGTATGTTAAAGCCTTTATACATTGATTACATGGTCAAAAAGAGGTTTTCCTACCCTTTTACAATGTCTATGAATGATTTTTTAAGACTCAAGCATCTAGATGATGAAGTTGGGTATGGAGGAAAAGATATTTAGGAGGGTTTTGTAACCCTAGGGAAATTTATCTCTTAAATTGTAAATCTAAAACCCTATTCCCTATGTTTTTGAGTCACGAGGTGTATGCCATCAAAAGGTTTGAGAATGGAGTGATTCATTCCTTCTTTGAGAAAGGGTACAAAAATAGGGTGATGTAACATTGAGGATGTCAAATCCTCTTGAATATTTTGGTTATGAGGATTGTAAATCATAATCCAAAGTGCTTAGGTCTTGAGGATGGTATAAGACAATAATTTCATGAATGGACTGAAACACTCTAATGTGCTGAGTTCTTATGCGGTGACATTGGGGCTCATAAGGATTGGAAATCCATTTTTGTAAAGAGACACATTTGGTTGATGACTGTAGGCACATATGTAGGAGCCATATGTATATATTCATATTCAAAAAAGGGAACCTTGAATATGAGTATCATTTTCCATGGTGCGTGGAAGGTTTACGATGATCTGAGGTGATCAAATCATGAAGTGTGATTTTTTTAAAATGTAATATCCAAGAAGGATTTGATTTCCCTAAAAGTTGTGTCACCACCTACTAAACACATTATTGATACAAAAAGATGTAAAAAATAACCACTTTAACTTTTTTCTAGACCAGAGGGTCCAATGAGCATAACCTTGTATTTTACTAGAGATAAAAATTAGGCTCTATGATCTTTATGACTCATATATTTACACCATAATTTTTTCCCTAATTGTGGAGGTAATGAGTTTTGAGAGAAGATACTTGAATTTTTCTTAGGATGCCCTTTGTGGGTTTTAACCTAACAAGTTTTGTGTCTCTTTCACTAGTATTTTAAGATCTTATTATTTGGACTGTTTGAGGCTAGGATTTAAGGTCATATAAATTTGGCCATAGTGCTGGCAGTTTAAGGTTGTGACACACATGGACCTAATATGAGGGGAATGTTACAAAAGATTCCAATTAGGATACCCAGGGTCAAGAGTACTCCAACATCCTTCTGAGTGGGAGATGAAAATGTTGCAAATCGTGGAATAATTTTCTCAGGAAATGAATAATGACATGGGGCAATCATGTTTGGAATGAACCATCACACCCTCAAGTATTTGGTTCTACCACAGTGATTCAAGGCTCACAAGTATCATAAATCCCTTTATATATAGGTCCAAGATGTCTCTGGTTGGTAGGTCAAATCCCTTATCCATCTATATAAAGTTCAAATAGAGTGATCTCTTTTCCTTTACAGGGGTCATGAAAGGTTTTTAGAAACCCAAGTAACACAAACCTTGAGTTTTGATGTATGGGTTAAGAGGATTATAGGATGGTAGAAGCACCATGTACTCCAGTTGATTAGGGTCGAGCTCTTGTGGTCCTTTGATAAGGAATGTTGATGGGTGATGGTCTGCACCTTTTAACATCATGTTATAGGGACACATTTTTTTATAGTTTTAAAGCCATGTGGCCATGAAATTTTCCTTGCATTTTTACATAATGTGGTAAGGATGTATTTGTTTCTCTGTAGTTTAGAGTCATGCGATAAGGACGTGGAAACCGACATGAAAAATCATACAAGGTATTATTGGGGGAACTTTTCACTAGTTGGTGTAATTTATATGTAGGAGGAATATTTTATCCATGCATAGGATTATTTGTGGGTATCCATATTCCATAGCCCTTCTTGTACAGATGTGTCACATGTGCAAGCCAACTATACATAGATTTGACTTGTGCGTATGAAAAATGATCTTGTATGGCTTGAACCATTCTTAAAAATGGGTACATACTAATTTTTTTCATGGAGTTTAGTTTAATGAATCTAGAACATTTACTTCATAGTTCTGAACCATATGAAGTCAGGGTTGAATTTTATCTAGGCTGGAGATTGAATATATGGGTGTCACTACATATCCTGTGATGATAGGAATCAATCTATATATAGTTCTTGTATAAAATTTCCCATCAGAAGTCTGACTCATGCATAGGGATGGTGGGAATTTTTTTTTATCATAGATGGGTCTAAAAATGGGAGATTTAGGCATCACTATGTATCATGTAAGGGCAGTAATCAATAAACACTTAGTTCTTGAATGGGAAACACTCTACGTAAGTCTAAACCATACGTAGAGGGGTGAATTGTTCCTGTTTATTATTATAGGTGGGCCAGGGATTGAATATTTGAGAGTCACTATGTATCCTATGATAACATGAATCAATCCACACACAGTTCTTGAGAAACCATGTAGTTAAACATCATACAACAAGGAAATAAGCTCCCCCACGTGAAAAAGGGGATAGTGTGACTTGGACCAAGAGTGGAGGTCTAGGCATCGCTACATATCCTGTGATGAAAGGAATCAAGTTAGATGTAGTTTTTGAACATGAAACTCATTACACAGGTCTGAAATATATATGGAGGGGGGGATTGTTTCTATTGATTATGGTATCTAGGTCAGGGATTGAAGATATGGGAATCACTACATATCCTATGATAATATAAATCAAGACACTCATAGTTCTTGATAAACCATGTATTTTAACATCATATGATAAAAAAGTATGCTCCATGACATAAAAAATGGGATAGTGTGACTAGGACCAATAGTGGAGGTATGGGCGTCATCGTGTATCCTATGATGACAAGAATCAAATTGACTGAGAAAATCTCCTTGCAGGTCTGAACATACATAGAGGGGGGCATTTTTTCATTGATTGTTGTATCTAGACCCATGATTGGAGGTCCAGGTGTCACTACATATCCTAAAATGATTGGAATCAAGCTACACATCTCCTAAACGAAGGTTTTGTGGGAGACTAACACCAATTATAGTGGTCCTCTCGGGCGAGGTCCACAGTAATGTGCAGTCTGATGCCATGCAAGAGACATTTACTGTGTAGTTTAACATCATGTGGTGAGGACTTGTGGTGTGCCTCTTACGGTCATAAATCTAGGACCATGATAACCCTATCATGATCTGGTATGTTTCTGTTATGTGGGGTAACGTTACCAAAATTCCTAAGCTCATGTAAGCTATGCTCGATGTGAGAAACAAGGAGTGATAAAGGTTAATTTCATGACATGGAGATAATTTAGATAATGGAAAAGGTCATTTTGTATCATATTGTGGATAGAATATTATATAATACCTATTCATCCCTATACATCTCATTTGGAATGAGAATCAAGCCATATGTAGTTCCAAAAACCCATACAATTTAGTGTCATGCAACAAGAATACCAGCCATGTAGTTTAACATCTTATGGTAAAGAAGAGGGTTACTTGAGGAGGGAGAAAAGGAATTTTGTAGATACATACAGTTTAATGTCATGTGGTGAGGAAATATTATGTTAATATTAACATCATGTGGTAAGGATGAAGGATGATGTGTAGATAATCATCTTGCTGCCAGGATGATAACGGTATATTTTAACATCGTGTGGTCAGGATGAGAGATGTTTGAAAACATCTATGAAAATTATTTCTTAAGAAAAATTTCATTGGTGGGGGTGTGGCATGTTCCCCATCCATTATGGCCAATGATTATGCCCTATTTTGATATACCTTATGTATTATATAAGGACCTTCCCATTTGGGTTCAAGACCAGGTGGCTTCTTACCTGGTGTCATTGGGGTTCTGATAACCAATACCAGTTCTCCATAAAGTAACATATAGAGTTAGACCTTTTTATTTAAGGACCCTGTGATCCTATTCTGTTAAACTTCAAGGTTGAAAAATGTACACAACTTGTTCTCATCGATCCTCTCCAAATCATCCATCCACTTTTGCGATTGATCGTTATAAAATAGTTTTTCACAAATGTATTTTCGAAGTGAGGGTAATTAGACTTCTATGAAAAAAACTGCCTTAGTTTCATAAACTATTGAATATGGAACTGGTTGTGTAACAGTACATATGGTGGTTCGATAGGCATATATATCATGGAGGATCTTATTTGGCCATGAATTATTATCCTTATTCACTATCTTCTAGAGTATATTTTACATAGCCTTGTTGAGGGATTCTATTTGTACATTTTCCACTACATGATATTGGGATGAGTAATTGGACTCATTTTTTCACTCCAGGTAAAATTTATTCAACTCCATATAACAGAATTTGGTGTCATTGTCCGTCAATATTGTGTGAGGGACTTAGGACCTGATAATGATATGAGAATTTACTAATTTGATAATTTTCTTCATCCCAACATCCTTAAGGGGTATTTCCTCATCCAATTTGGAAAAGAAGTCAGTAGTAGTAAGGATGTACTTGAACTATTTATCTATAGCTAAGGGATATGGCCCACAATATTCATTCCCCATATGATAAATGGTCAGGAATATTTAGCCATATATAGAAATTTTAGAGGTTTATGGATGAAGTTTTCAGGAATTTGGCATGCATGACATTTCTTGGTGAATTCCATACAGTCTCGTATCATGATTTTATAGTAGTAACCTAGCCTCTTGATTTTTTGGGAGAGCCTGGTCCTAGACTGATGAGTGTCATAGAAGATTGAATGGAATTATTCCATGATATAGTTAATCTATTTTTCTACTATGCATAATAGGAGTATTCCATCAAATACTCACTTTTATAGGTATTTATTCTCATTTGGACCATTCTGTAGGGTAAGGTTCACTGCTCAACATAGAATATTCTCCATTACAGATTAGTCTGTCAAGAGAGTCCCATTATGGAGATAATCAAATATGGGATCCATCCATCCTAGGGTGGATACTAGTTCATTACACTCTGTGGCAGTGTTGACCATATTGATTTCTTCCATGTTGTAGATGATGTTTGATGAGACCATTTTCTATGAGTGATGTGGAATATTGCTTCATCCTAATCAGCGTTATCCAAGACTATGATTGTATTAAATAATGCATTGTCATTAACATTATGTGATTGGTAGACATGATGAAACATGGGATTGAAAGGTAAATCTTCCATTAGTCCCCTAACATAGCCAGTGAGAGGTTCCATTTATTCCCTTTTGATGGAATATTCTCTATTGATCTACTTTATCACTGGATCCAAATCCCCTTTTATGTTGAGCTTGGATATTTTCATCTACAAGTCTGGTTCCAAACCAATGATAAGGACTTGGTATTTGGACTTATTATTCGTGTATCCTTCAGATAGTGGGAAAGAGTAGGGAAACATTTATTTTTCTAGAGAGAAAAATACAATCCCTAGGCTAACCTAGTTGAGCTTTGTATCTTCCATCATTTTTTCAATAGGATAATGGATGCACCATCAAAATATATCTCTAATGTTTGAGGAGTGTTATGGTCATAGAAAACCTTATAGTATATAAGATCAGTGTCCAATGATGTAATTTATAGGGTGGGATGTGCCACGAGGAAATCAGCCAGATCCATCCCTTTCATCGAATTATGTGATAAAAACTAGATGTAATATTGTTGCAGAATGACCTCCCATTAGGCCAAGCATATAATCATCATAGGATGACCAAGGATACACTTGATTGGGTCAATACAATAGACCAAGTGGACTTTATAGTGTTTCAAGTAATGCCTCATCTTCTTTACAAAAAAGATGAGTGCGAGGTAGTTATTCTCAGCATCTGAGTATTTGGTATCAAAACCTAGCATTATCTAACTGAGTTAGTAAATATTGTTCTCATTACCCACATCATTATTCTATGCGAGGAGAGTGCCAAGCGATTGTTCCATGCCAACCACATATAAGGTGAGTTTCTTTACTTCTACTAGTGGCATTAGGGCTGGTGGGTCTAGAATATACTGCTTGAGAATCTCAAATTCTTGTTTGAAGTTATCATCCCATCGATAGAAAATTCCCTTCTTCATTAAACTGGTTAAGGGAATAGATTTTCTAGCCATGTTAGCTATGAAATTCTAAATATAGATGAGGTTCCCTTGAAACCCCCTCAGTTATTTGATATTCCTGAGGGGGTGACATTTCTAGAATATCACTAGTCTTTTCTGGGTTGACCTTAATTCCATGGTGGAATACTACAAATACAAGGAACTTCCATGATGTTACCCCAAAAGCATATTTCAGTAGATTCATCTTTATACTATGATGCCACAAATTACCAAATACTATTTGAATATTTATGAAGTGATCACATCACAGTTGGGATTTGACCACCATGTAATCAACATACCATTCATCTATTCATCCTAAGAAGGGATTAATGATATTGTGCATGGAATGTTGGTATGTAGCACCAAAATTATTTTTTCCAAATGGCATGACCTGATAGAAAAAGATCCTTAGAGGTGCTATGAAGGTAGTGAATTATTTATCTTCAGGGGAAATCTTTATTTTATTGTACCCTGAATACCCATCCATAAAGGAAAGGTATTAGAAGCTATTAGTTACATCGATCAAGAGTTATGTGGTCGGTAATGGGAATTCATCCTTTGGGAAGTATCAGTTAAGGTCTCTAAATTCAATGTAGACATAATCTTATCATTCTTTTTTTTTGACATAGGCAATGCTGGTGATCCATCTTGGGTATTTCACTTCTCAGAAAAAATTAGATTTGAACAATTTGACAACTTTTTCCTCTACATTTGTAACATCGGAGGGGTGCATCCTCCTGGACACCTATTTGAAACCTCAATGGTCATCGGGTAATCTAAGATGGTGAGTAGCTAGACCTAGATTCAGTCTAGGAATTTCTATATAATTATAAGAGAACATGTATCAGTGTTACTTTATAAATGAAATATACATCTCTTTCTCTTCAAGAGGCATGAATACATTAATCAATGTTGGCCACGAGTCTTCTTCCATTCTTAGATTTACCTACCTAAGCTCATAAATGGTGTTAGATATGCCTTCCTAAAATATGGGAGGGTCGTTCCTGAGTTCAACCTCTTCTTATTCCTCCTCTATGTCTATGGAGTCATTTTCAAATGACGTTAGCAATTTGAGGGAATCTCTTTCACCGTTGAAATGACAGAATCTATGAGAAGATACATTATCATCCCCTAATGATAGGGTCATTGTAGAGAGATTTCAGAGATGATTTTATTTTACACTATCACTAGATATAGAAGGGTATTGAGTATTTGGGATCAGGTCTATTTCCTAAAACAGATTTATGGGTAGCACATAATCACTATCGAGCTAACTATAAAGATTTTTAGGGGTGTTCCCAAAGCCATTGGGAGATGAAACCTATATATTTTCATCCACTATTTTTTTTACTTCCCTTTTATAGAAACCTACTTCAATATATGTGTCTTAAAAGTAATTGAAGTGGGAACTGCAATCATGTAGTATGTCTAACTTGCCATTAATGGGGGTATTTTAGACACTTATGAAATGTTGAAGGCATTGCAACATGGCTGTGAAGCCAAGTCCGTCCATGCAGGACATTATATGTAGTTTATTTCTAGATAAACATGAAAACAAAATTAGATGTGATATCCCCAAACTGATTTTTGAGATTGATCTTTTTGAGAGGTATTTTATAAAGCTTATCATACCCTTGAATGTCTAGCTTTGTGGGAGATAAATCTTCCTTTCTATATTCCAAACATAAAAGGGTTTGAATCAGGATTAAGTTGATATACAAACCATTTTCAATCATAGAACTTTGGATTTAAACATTATCAACTCTTATTAAAACATATATGGGTCTAATGTTCCACTAAATGACCTCTCCCTGATTCTGCTCTATGAACAAGATATCAATATGGAATTATGATGGCATGGTCTCCACTCAATAATCCTCATCTGCAATGACTTCTATATCAAACTCTTATGGGATTTTGAGGTCTTTAATTAGTGCCTCCCTAAGTTCTTTTGAAATATGAAGCACATCTAAGATTGAGATATTGGCTGGGGAAACTGCCAGTTGTTTTAGAATGTCATACTTTTGTAACAGAGGTTGGTGCTTCCCATGGTTGGGTTACTCCTTATTGTGAGGGTCGAGAGCTAGGAAATCTAAGGTAGATAGTTATAGTTCTTGTGCATAGGTTGAGGTAACATCTTATTCTAGTGGCATAGGTCATGTTGGACTTCCCCATTGTATGGGATGGTCTGGTAATTTCACACCTGCTAGGTAGTCATGTAAGAAAAATGAGCATGGATGACCATTGGAGAATTCTAAGACACCTCTATGTCTCTTTTGGGAATGCTGGAGTTATTTCCCATGAGTATCAGCTGGATATATTTCCTATATAGGGATGTGACTGAAATACTGGGTCTGACCATGCCCACGTTTTCCTCTGTATCCTCAGCTTCTGTGTATACAAACTCTTTTCCCCTGATAAAGTATGGGGAACTCATATTCCGAGGCATATTTATCACCAGAGAATGGGAATTCAAAGTGTAACACATTAAAAAAAACCAAAGATGATATATTTTTCTAATGAGGGTTCCATTTAGTGTGGCGGTACCCATGTATAAGATATTGTAGGGAGGAAATATACAAGAATCATAGCTTAAATCAGAGCAGAATATGACTATTACTTTTCTATCTCTTTTTGTGTCTGATGGACACATCCACCTTCAGGAGGCATATTTGATGTCAAATCCATGTATGGAGGAACCATTATAGGTTAGAAAAGATTTTCTCTCAAGTTGGCATGGTCTCAGTCAACTGTCTTTTGAGTCATCCAGTTGTTTAAATTCTACCTACACATGGCCAAAAGTTTTTTTCAATCACCTTATTCTTCTAATTGGGAAATGGTTATGTAGGTCACCTACACTAATGAGTTATTCAATATCACTTGTTTAGAATTGACCATGCTTTGGAGGACGTATTTGACGATGAATCAATCCTAGATTTTTTTATCCAACCTTCTGTACAAAGGTAAGTAGTCAGGATGAGCGATGATGTTAACCTCATTGGGATTTCTGAGATGTGCCATCTTGATCAGGTTATTGTTCGTGGATGAAAGGAAATAACCAAGGACATTCACATTTTGGAAGGAGTATTCTTTTTTTATTTGTTCCATAAATCCCAGATGGCCCTGATCTATTTTTTTGCTTTCAACGAGGGAAATTTTGTTGTTGTTAAAGCTCAATATGAGGTGTTTATCTATTTAGGACTAGGAAATGTTCTTGAATGGGAACTTCTAAGGTTCAAGGGTAACAAAAATGGTTTATTCCTTGCTAAGACTTTTTCCATAATCTGAGGGCATGAGTCAAGACTTGTCTTGAGTATGCTAAATAGCGTCTTCCAAATGTTGTGATATTTATATAAACTCAAAGAATCCACTAGGATACTTCATCGGGATTAGGGGTGTTTGCAGATCATCTCATAGATTTTCATCAAATTCATACACCATCTCATTTTCTCATTGCTAACAGTTTGTTAGTTTTTCAAGTATTGAATTCCTTAGTGTAGTGCTGAACTAATAAAGGAATTTATGAAGAAGGTATTCTAATCCTAAAAGGGATCCTTTTGGAAGACTATTATACAAAAAAAAATATAGACCTATCAGATTCTGTAAAAAAACACCGTAAAATAGTCACCTCTTACTGATCTCAAGGGCCCATCATCAGACCACATTGGGATATGAAGTGTTTGAGGTATTGTTCTAGGTATCCTATAATATCACATGTGGAAAAGGTAGGATTTCAAAAATTGGGTGGATGAAGAGTTTTATCCACCCATTCGAGATATGAATTTCTCTTAGGATGCATAGGTGCACATCTCCCTTCCGTGGATTCTATTCGAGTATTTAGTAACTCGATGATGTTAATAAATTTTAGAGGTAATGCTATTTGATCTAACTCCCATCTATAGGGAACATGTGAGGTTTTATGATGTGTACCCATTCTCATATACCACTAATTTTCAATCCTTATTAAGATTGAATGATCACCCTGGTAAGGGAGAGGATATTGACGTAATGGAGGGAAGTTACGATCATTTTTTACTTTCTAATTTATGTAGGCCAACTACCCATATCTGGAGCCGATATAATGCTCAGATCCCACTCTTGTAGGTAGAACGAATCTTTCTAAGAATATGTGAGGAGGAATATTTAACTCATCCTAAAGATGATACCCAATAGGAATATTTCCCCTAAATAGTTCCTCATTGAGTTGTCTGAGATTTTTTATCTCATTATTATGTTGTGAAAACTCTTCCTCCATGGTAGTATTTTTGGTTATCCTGGGTAGTGATTGGGATGTTTCCACACCTATCACTTTATCTTTGATACAGTTTCACAATAGAGGTGGAAACTCAATATTTAGAAGTTCTAGGTTTTGGATCCTTCTTTGGCTCTGGGTACATGCACCCTCATTGGGTGCATCAAGATCCTCCTATAAGGGGAAATATTCCCTATGTGGTGATGATGTTGATGAAAATCCCCCTAGACTTATGGATTGGGGACTATTAGGAGCTATCATTGGCATTGGTTGATCTTGTTATTGAGGATTTAATGGTTCTAGTTGAGGATTTGATGACTCATGGGACAAACATTGAGATATAAATGCCCCCAACCTAGTATGCTGGGATTGATTTAGAACTGCTGTTGATTTCCCTAGGACCCTCTTAGGGGATTATGAACCTGGTGATGGCTATTGAGATACAAATACCTATGGCCAAGCAGGATGGGGTTTCTTCATAGCAGTTGTTGATATGTACTAAATCCTCTTGGGAATTGACTATCTAGGGGGTACCGATGGTGTTAGATATTCCCCCAGCTCAGGGGGCTGGGTTTTCTCCCAAAAAACTATTATGATAGCTACTATTGTGACCTATTTAATATGGTGTAGTTGTTATTGTGTAGGAACCAGGTGCAATGGTAGCCCATGATGGAAGTCAGATTTTATAGAAACTTATCGAGTTGATTGTTACTTCAACTGTCATGTCTATACTTTGTTCTTTTTGTTTTGAGGGTCCATTTAAAAGATCTATGGGTTTTCCACTCCCTCAGTTCAAATTTATTGGAATTTTTGAAGTGGTAGAATTATCTTGTAGTGACCAACTAGATTGCATGTTACCCGATCCCTTTATTTCTCTAGAGACTATTGTAACGCCCCAACCCCAATTATGAGAGTCAGTGCATTATTTTAATACATTGGCATGATTACAAGGAATCAAGTCCCAAAAGACTGATTAGTTTAGCAGTCTTGGAAAATAGATTACATACATGAAAGTTACATTACACATTAGAAAATAAAACACAACATAAATGATCCTTTGAGAATTCTATTAATCCCCTAGTTTAACCCTACTTATCAATCATAATACACTTATTGTAATCTAGGGAAAATTAAAACATAGAAAGGGGTGAGATTAGATGCTCAGTAAGGATAAAAATATAGCAGAAACTTTCATAAATAAGCATAAACATTTAAGTTAATGTATAAGACTAAAAAAAAACTTTTAAACTTGAACTTTAGCATAATATGGAAAAGATAAAATCAAATAATTCCATTTAATTATTCACATGGATATTCTACTAGTCGAATAATCACATGAATTATTAATAGCCACTTTTATAATGATGGAATGCATAATTCCAGACTTCATAACCACATAGTCAAGGCCTTGTTCCAAGACTACAAATAATATTTTTTCAAGGCCTTGTTCCAAGACACTAGTTTGTCTCATGAGACCTACCAATGCATCGAGGAGCTATAGCGGACTCCACCCTTCATTTACTAAGTCCAATGTATTCCTCATATAAAAAGGTTTAACATAACATAAACATTCATATTAAAACTAGCATAAGAAATTTCAACACTTTATCCATAAACAATGAATGGTATAAAAATAACACATCCACAGTCAAACATAGCACAAAAACTTCAATACAATATGGAAGATTTGTATCATAACAAATCAACTTTAAACAAGTTTAAAATCCATCAAAGGATGTTGATATAGATGAAAATTATTTGTAAAACTCTTTGAGAGAAATATCCCTTTTTCATAAAAACATTTAAAAGTAACACAATTTAGAAAGGAATACATTTTAAGACATTTTTGAATCAAAGTGTCCCATACCACATCTAAAATTTTGAAAGGAATTAACATTTTAAAAACATTCATTTCCATATAAATAAATCCTTAAAAACCATTTTAAAAACATGGACATTAATGAGAAAGGTTTAGAAGAATAAATAATTAAAACATTTAAAATAATGTTTTATTAAAATATTACCTTAAAAATAATCCCTTTTAAAACATTTTTATGAAACATGGACATGGATAATAAATATGTCCCAGTAAATACTTATGTAAAAACAACCTCGAATAATAATGAGATTGTGAAATTAACCCTTACCTTGCACTTTCCTTTGGTGGAGGGTACGTTTATCCTCCTGTATAATGAACATAGTATGTTATTAAATTATAAAAGAACCATATTCATATTTATTATATCATACATGATTCATTTATGACTTTATACTACCCATTTAATAATTATTTCCATGTTAAATTAACATTTTGGGTAATAATTGCTTTCTTTATCGTACATGTTTTAACTTGTTATTCTTGATCGTATCATTTAGATCGTGGTTTAAATACTTCCAGAATATAAACCTTGATTTATATATCATATATATTTAGAATATATTTATTTATAATATATTTATTTATAATTGATATATATATGAAATGGAATGCACCATTTATGGAGACGGTAGGCCGTACATATGCATAAACGTTGTTTCCGTTTTCATATCTTATTGAACGGAAGTAAGTGAATAAGATATATGTAAGTAAATACATATTTATATATATAACTCCAGTAGAATTATTACTTCATATATTATATACTTATTAATAATATATATTTTTATAATCATCATTGAATGGTGAACGTGGGAAAGAATCTCCTCGCTTCGTGGAGACGGTAATCTGTAAGTATGCACAAGCGAAAATATCATTATATTAATGGTGTAATCATATGTAATTTGATGGTATATCATATATAAATAATAATCAACATGTTATATTTATTATTTATATCAGTTATACTCATTATTATACCCATCTAAATAATGAAGTGTTTGAATAACAAACTACACCACAATGTGGAGACGGTAATCCGTACGTACGCACGTATGGTGACTTTGTCATTTATAGGATGGATAGAATAATGAATATGGTTGTAACATTTTTATAATAACATCAAAGTATATATAAGATACTAGAGTTATTATTTTATAATGTAAAAAACAAATAAAGAGGAAATGGAAGATGAAAAGAACTTGAAAGAGGTGATGAAATATTTACCTCTTCTCCGGGTTCTTCCTTTTGATTTGATCAAAAGAGATCCTTAGGTTGGATTTCTGACCAAAGGAAGGCCTCTAGGATGAATGGATGAAAGTTGGGAGGATATTTGGGTAGAATTTGGCTGATAAAAAAGGATTTGGAGGTGTGAAATTAAGAGAAGGGGAAGTTCACTTTTATAAGAGAGGTGAGAGTCACTTTAGGAAAAGCTTGAAATATTATTTTATAATAAAATCATTTTCAGTTTCTGATAGTTCAAAAATGAATTATATAAAGGGTAAGGTGGGGATGGGTCGAAAACCTCTCAACCAATAGGTTTTATACAGGTTTATGTCATCATATTAACCTTATCTTTTAGATTTAACTCTTAGCTAAATAGTTTGATATTTACCATGTCTAATTGTATTTTTATATTATATGGTTAATAAACTTACTATAACAAGTCAAGATAACCCCATGTGGTTAATTATTAATATATATAACCTTATCTAAGTCCTTTGGCCGAATATTATATTTTTAGAAATTTTATACCAATTAATAATATAATATTTGTTTTAAAAACTCAATTATGTCAATTTTGACACAATTTAGTATTTGATTTTTTTGAAAGCCATAGAAACTTTATCACTTCAAATTAAATTTATTTAACGAACCCTAACATGTAATATTAAGCTATAAAATTAGTTTAATTCATCATAAGTCTCAATTTACATTTATTTTGATATTTATAATATCAATTATTTTAATATTTCATTAATAATGTAATTACTGCATCATCATTGTGTCATAAATAAATTATATTATTTAATGTATAAAAATTATAAATAAAATACCATTATTTTGGAAATATTTTTATATTTCTAATTAATATTTATAGTCAAATTTATATTGTGTGTAACCCTATATTAAAAATGTTTTAGTTATTAAACTTTGAATTTAACTCTTTTAACTCTTCTTTAAATAAAATAATAATAAATGTCCTAATCTAATCCAATTGGACCAAAGAGGATCATATTTTATTCCTAAGGTTAGTTTGGTCGAATTATACTTATCCAATAGAATTAGGACATGTGTTAGGGTAATTATGATATCATTTTTACCCTTAATTACCCTATTTACTTTTAACTGTGGTAAATAAAAGTCAAAAGTTACTATTCATAAAAAATTATTTTAATCTTATTGAACCAAATTTTACTTAATGATATTAACCGTGTTGTTTGGAGTTTTGAAATTCAACTCACAAAAGCGGTAAAATTAAGTTTTATGAAAATTTGCAAATGGTCTTAGGAGGTGGGTAAAAGAAGGTAAAAAGTTTGATAAAATTTTATATATCTAAACTTATTATAAAATGAATCCAATGAATTACATTGAACATATATAGGTATTATGTATCTATTTTGACCTAAAATAGATTAAAATAAAATGACAAATTATTTAAATAAAAAGTTGGTTTTAACCAATAAGGTAGTGTTTTCACTATTCATCAAAAATTGAAAGTTTTTAGAAAAATACCAAATATTCACCCTAATATAATTTTTATATTATGAATTCAAAAATGAAGTCTATTTTACCAAATTAAAAACATATTAGTTGCATTTATTTATTTAAAATTAATTCCCACTGTCAAAACCAAAAAGCAGGTTTTTAAAAAAGTAAAAACTATCAAAAGACTAACATGTGTTTATGTCAAATTTAAATGTGAAATTACTTATAATGACCTAAATTGTATTAAATGATAATAATATAATCTAATTATACTTCAAAACCATTCAAATTTATAATTTAACACTATAAATTATTTCTATTAAAAAAGTTGTTTTCAATTAAAACAAAGTATTTTTCACTATTCGTCAAAATATGAAAGTTATCATAAAAGTACCAAAAATTTATCCAGACTAAATTTTTATGTCCCAATTCTAAATAAGAATTTAATTTCATTAAATTTAATATATAAAAGTGTCAAATATTGGTTTTAAAAAGGGTTCTCCATTAAAAGGCGGTAAAATTGCATTTTTTGAAAAATACTTCTTTTATCTGAAAAAATGAATTTGTTCTTATATTATGTCTAAGAAACACATAATATAGATGTTAAAATTATATAGAGTATATAAGACTCAAAATGAAGTTAATACTATTCATAACCACTTTTTGAACGGTTAGTTTAGCAAGTTGTGGTGCGCTCGAACTCGGTGTTGCGTGTAGCGCAAGCTGTTGAATTACTTTAATGAGATAACGTCCTATGAAATCTTGGGGTTTTACATTCTCCCCTTCTTCAATAAATTGCGTCCTTGCAATTTGAAATTGTTCTTTGAAAATAAATGATTTAAAATAGAAAAATAGTTTTGTGGAAAACCCACATCGGAAATTGGGTTAATAAAATTTAGTCTTAATAAGAGGGAAAGGAAAATAAAAAAGTCACCACAAAATTATGATCTCGATTAGGAGAACATTGGTGGAAATTAGAGACACATAATTGGTGTAAAAAACGTAAATATTTAGAGGGAGTTATTTATGTCATCAATCACAAACAAGTGTAAAATTGAGGGCAACAAAGCCATTACTCTAAGATGGTGTAAAATATCATCGGTTCAACAAAACATAAGGTATTAGGATAATACATTTTTGGTTTTAAGATCCCTTATCTAAAGTTTAAGAATTAATTTTTCATAGAATAAGAGGAAAATATATATATATACTTGACAAGTAGAGTTTCATCCTTCAACTAATTCCTACCACAAACTCATATTTTAATCTAAAAGATAATAGAATTAGAAATTATTTTATTTATACTAATCGTATAGGGTTAAAAAATGAATTTATATTCATTTTTTAGACTATTAAAAAAACTACATTATACAAACCAGGACATCACGTAGGACAGTGGTAGGTGATGTACCCTTGTCGCCCTTCGGTTGTGGGTTCAAGTCTCGTGGCCTTGCCGGACGTGACGGGTTATCGCCCGACCTCCAGGTTGTCCTTTTATGAAAATTCAAAAATAATCTCAAGAAATTATTTAACCTTAACAATAGTATCCAATGTCAAACTTAATCGATTCCAACCTTTAGACTTATCCAAAATACTTATATCTAAACTCACAATCCAAAGTTTATAAGGAAGGTAGACACAATGAAAATCCTTTTTTCCACGTTATAACATGTGAATACCTTCATCATGTATTCTTTTAAAACACTGTAACACCCTGAATTACCATAAAACCTTATTGATTACATTCATTCTCCCTTATTCCTTATAGAATACTAGATATACTCCTTCTATCAAAAAATGTTGTAAACTCCAACAATGACGGAATAAACAAACCATTAACCAGTTCCAAGGATGTCAATAATATCCAATATAATTTATCCAAATCAATCATCTCTTATTCCAAAATCAATAACTCAGTATCAGGACCATATTAAAGTTTTGTCTTTCCTATAACCATGTATTTTCCAAAAAGTTTAACTTGTCATTGAGTCACTTTTCTTGGTTCCACACAATCTCAAGTCCTTAATGAAATAGTACTATAGTACAATCCTTATATACTCTATAATTCTTATAACATGTACATCATTAATACAATACTCAAATGACACAATAATTTAATAAAAACATGAGAACTCTTAATCATTCCTCTTCATCTTCGGTAGTATCATAACTTTATTATTATCCAATAGCAGCATTTGGGGTATACTCTGATGATTTAGACATTGATTCATGTAGTGTCCCAACTCCTTGTAGATGAAGTATTGTACATTAAAAACATTTTTATTACCCTTGAAATCACGTACTTGGTGTCATTTTTCTCCACATTTATAAAAAACTCTCATTCCCTTCAAGAATTTACTATGGTGATTCTTTCCACAGTTATCACATATGGGAAAATCCTTCTTTCCCTTATTCCCTTTATCCATATTTCTTTCTACCATCCTTTTATTCTCTGACTTCCCTTCAAAGCCATAGGACTCAGAGAATTATTTACTTATCTTATCAACACATGATATTATTTCTTCATATGATGATAATACATGGGAGACTATTTCCTTTCAAAATTCTGGCTTAATACCATGAAAAATATGATACTTCTTACTCTTTGGATCATGCATATTTCTGGAGTTCTTATTTCATCTACTGGGATCCATTTCTAAACAATGGAATACACTAGGTTAGTTTATGAATCGCAATGCATAATTCCAAACTTGTAAAATACCTAACATAAATTGAAAATATTATGCATATAATCTATAATCACAAAATGTTTTCTTTGAGGAAGTATTTACTCCTAAATCCTTCATAATGGATTGTAATGAAAATGTGAATTATCCTAAGCATATCCCCGAAGAGTTTCGTAACCAAGAGTGTAGCAAGGCTCGTTGTCATGCAACAGTTTCCGTTTAAGTCTAGCTCAAAGTGGTGTTTTCGGGTTTTACCCCTAGGTACATCTTTTCCAGAGCCGCCTCTACCTGCTCATATCCAGACAGGGATGTATTGCTTGAAAAACTCACAAAATCTCTACTGTACCAAAATTCTAGGAAGTCCTTCTATACTAATCCTCAAATTTTATCTTAGGGTAATGTTCTCTAATTAGAGTTTATCTAAATCTATTTCCAAGGATGTTTCTAAACTTCCTCTGATACCAACTATAATGCCCCAACCCCAATTATGGGAGTCGGTACATTATTTTAATATATTGGCATGATTACAAGAAATCAAGTCTCGAAAGACCGACCAGTTTAGCAGTCTTGGAAAATAGATTACATACATGAACATTACATTACACATTAGAAAATAAAACACAACATAAATGATCCTTTGAGAATTCCATTAATCCCCTATCTTAACCCTGTTTATCAATCATAATACACTTCTTGGAATCCTAGGAAAATTAAAACATAGAAAGGGGTGAGCTCAGATACTCAGTAATGATAACAATATAGTAGAAACTTTTTTAAATAAGCATAAACATTTAAGGCAATGTATAAGACTAAAAAAAATCATTTTAAACTTGAAGTTCAGCATAATATGGCAAAGATAAAATCAAATATTACCATTTACTTATTCACATGGATATTATACTACTCGAATAATCAAATGCAATATCAATAGCCACTTTCATAATGATGTATTTCATAATGCCAGACTTCATAACCACATAGTCAAGGCCTTGTGCCAAGACTACAAATAAGATTTTGTGAAGGTCTTGTGCCAAGAGACTAGTTTGTCTCATGATACCTACCGATGCATCGAGGAGCTATAGCGGGCTCCACCCGTCACTTACTAAGTCCAATGCATTCCTCATATGAAAAGATTTAAACACAACATAAACATTCGTATTAAAACTAGCATACGAAATGTCAATACTTTATCCATAAACCATGAATGGTATAAAAATAACAAATTCACATTCAAACATAGAACAAAACATTCAATACAATATGGAAGATTTGTATCATAATAAATCAACTTTAAACAAGTTTAAAATCCATCAAAGGATGTTGACATAGATGAAATTGATTTGTAAAACTCTTTGAGAGAAATATCTCTTTTTCATAAAAACATTTAAAACTCACACAATTTAGAAAGGAAGACATTTAAAGATATTTTTTAATGAAAGTGTCCCATACCACTTTGAAACTTTTGAAAGGAATTATCATTTTAAAAACATTCACGTCCATATAAATAAATCCTTAAAAACTATTTTAAAAACATGGACATTAATGAGAAAGGTTTAGAAGAATAAATCTTTAAAACATTTAAAATGATGTATTATTAAAAGAGTCCCTTAAAAATAATCCCTTTGGAAACAATTTTATGAAACATGCACATGAATAATAAATATGTCCCAGTAGATACTTACGTAAAAACAACCTCAGATAATAATGATATTGTGAAATTAACCCTTACCTTGCACTTTCCTTTGGTCGAGGGTATGATTATCCTCCTGTATAATGAACATAGTATGTTATTAAATTATACAAGAACCATATTCATATTTATTATATCATGCATGATTCATTTATGACTTTATACTACCCATTTAATAATGATTTCCATGTTAAATTAACATTTTTGGTAATAATCGCTTTCTTTATCGTACGTGTTTTAACTTGTTATTCTTGATCGTATCATTTAGATCATGGTTTAAATACTTCCAAAATATAAACCTTGATTTATATATCATATATATTTAGAATATAAATATTTATAATTTATAGATATATGAAATGGAAGGCACCGTTTATGGAGACGGTAGGCCGTATGTATGCATAAACGTTGTTTCCGTTTTCATATCGTATTGAATAGAAATAAGTGAATAAGATATATGTAAGTACATACATACATACATACATACATACATACATACATATACATATATATATCTCTAGTAGCATTATTATTTCGTATATTACATACTTATTAATAGTATATATTTTTATAATCATTGTTTAATGGTGAACGTGAGAATGAATCTCATTGCTTCGTGGAGACGGTAATCCGTACGTACGCACGAGCGACAATATCATTATATTGATGGAGAATTCGTATGTAATTGGATGGTATATCATATATAAATAATCATTAACATGTTATATTTATTATTTACATTAGTTATACTCATTATTATACCCATCTAAATAATGAAGTGTTTGAATAACAAACTACACCACGACGTGGAGACGGTAATCCGTACGTACACACGGATGGTGACTTTTTCATTTATAGGATGGATAGAATAATGAATATGGTTGTACCATTTTTATAATAACATCAAAGTATATAGAATATACTGAATTTATTATTTTATAATGGAAACAACAAATAAATAGGAAGTGGAAGAAGAAAAGAACTTGAAATAGGTGATGAAATATTTACCTCTTTTTCGGGTTCTTCCTTTTGATTTGACCAAAAGGGCTCCTTAGGTTGGCTTTCTGACCAAAGGAAGACCTCTAGGATGAAGGGAGAAAAGTTGGGAGGATATTTGGGCAGGGTTTGGCCGAGCCAAAAGGCTTTGGAGGTGTGAAATTAAGAGAAGGGGAAGTGCCCTTTTATAAGAGAGGTGATGGTCACTTTAGAAAAAACTTGAAATATTATTTTATAATAAAATCATTTTCGATTTCTAATGGCTCCAAAATGAATTATTTAAAGGATAATGTGGGGATGAGTCTAAAACCTCTCAACTAATAGGTTTTAAACAGGTTTAGTTCATCATATTAAACTTATCTTTTAGATTTAACTCTTAAATAGATAGTTTGATATTTACCATGTCTCTTTTTATTGTTATACTATATGGTTAATAAACTTATTAAAACAAGCCAAGCGAACACTATGTGGTTCATTATTAATATATATAACCTTATATAAGTCCTTTGGCCTAACCTTAGATTTTTAGGAATATTATATCAATTAATAATATAATATTTGTTTTAAAAACTCAATTATGTCAATCTTGACACTATTTAGTATTTGGTTTTTTTGAAAGCCATAAAAACTTTATCAATTCGAATAAAATTTATTTAACGAACCCTAACATGTAATATTAACCTAGGAAATTAGTGGAATTCATCAGAAGTCTCAATTTACATTTATTTGGATATTTATAATATCAATTATTTTAATATTTCATTAATAAGGTAATTACTGCATCATCATTGTGTCATGAATAAATTAAAATACTTAATATCTAAAAATTATAAATAAAATATATGTAGGAAATATTTTTAGATTTATAATGAATATTTATAGTCGAATTTATATTGTGTGTAACCCTATATTAAAAATGGTTTAGTTATTAAACTTTGAATTTTTATGTTTTAACTCTTCTTTAAATAAAATAATAATAAATGTCCTAATCTAATCCAAGTGGACCAAAGAGGATCGTATTATATTCCTAAGGTTTTTTTGGGTCGAATTATACTTATCCAATAGAATTAGGAAATGTGTTAGGGTAATTATGATATCATTTTTACCCTTAATTGCCCTATTTACTTTTAACCGTGGTAAATAAAAGTCAAAAGTTACTATTCACCAAAAATTATTTTCATCTTATTGAACCACATTTTACTTACTGATATTAACAGTGTCTCTTGGATTTTTGAATTTCAACTCACAGAAGCGGTAAAATTAAGTTTTATGCAAATTTGCAAATGCTCCTAGGAGGTGGGTAAAAGACTGTAAAAAGTTCTATAAAATTTTATATATCTAAACTTATTATAAAATGACTCCAATGAATTAAGTTGAACATATATAGGTATTATGTATCTATTTTTACCTAAAATAAATTAAAATAAAATGAATAATTATTTAAATAAAAAGTTCGTTCTAACCAATAACGCAGTGTTTTTCACTATTCATCAAAAATTGAATGTTTTCAGAAAAATACCAAATGTTAACCCTAAGCTAATTTTGATATTAAGAATTAAAAAATGAAGTCTATTTTACCAAATTAAAAACATATAAGTTTCATTTATTTGTTTAAAATTAATTCCTGCTGTCAAAACCAAAAAACGGGTTTTTAAAAAGTAAAAACTATCGAAAGATTGACATGTGTTTATGTAAAATTTAAATGTAAAATTACTTATAATGACCTAAATTGTATTAAATGATAAAAATATAATCTAATTATACTTCAAAACCATTCAAATTCATAATTTAACACTATAAAGTATTTCGATTAAAAAAGGTGTTTTCAATTAAAACATAGTATTTTTCACTATTCGTCAAAATATGAAAGTTATCAAAAAAGTACCAAAAATTTATTCAAACTAAATTTTTATGTCCCGATTCTAAAGAACAATTTAATTTCAATAAATTGAATATATAAAAGTGTCAAATATTGGTTTTAAAAAGGGTTCTCCATTAAAATGTGGTAAAATTGCATTTTTTGGAAAATACTTCTTTTATCTGAAAAATGAATTTGTTCTTATATTATGTCTAAGAAACACATAATATGGATGTTAAAATTATATAGAGTATAAAAGATTCAAAATTCAGTTAATATTATTCATAACCACTTTTTGAACGGTTAGTTTAGTAAGTTGTGGTGTGCTCGAACTCGGTGTTGTGTGTAGCACAAGCAATTGAATTACTTTAATAAGATAACGTACTATGAAATCTTGGGGTGTTACAACTATGACATTGTAGGATGCCATATCTAGGGTATTATGCTATTATTGGGGCATAGTGAAGTGAAATGCTCCATATTTTCCCCATAATTGGATATTTATGTCTGATGATGCTCTGGAAATCAGTCAGCATAGAGTTTTCGTGATACAGTGTCAAACACTACTTAGGTGTTTGTCATGCTCCTCCATTCCTGTGTCCCGGGATATAGAAAAGGCAGCCATGTCCAGCTAACAATAATGTGAATTGATGATTTAATGGTGATACTTGTATCGTGGATAATTAATATTTCTACCCTCCATTCACTAATGTGTTTCCCATATATTTTGGTGTAGATAAGGCTTACTCTATTTTTTCTAGATCATTTGGGATCTCATAGTCAAAAGTAGAAAGGGGTTAGAACATGTTTGGGAGGTTGTTTTTGGATAACTCTCCATATATCAATGTCAGACTCCTCTTCATTAAAATTACACACCTCCATATCGTCATACCATAGAAGGTGATTTTCGGGGTCGCTTTCTAACCAGAGTAGAGTGCTACTGGGAGTTGATGGGGAACTATATACGGTTGACCCTGATATTTTGATCACCTCTTTATAAGGAGTCTGATTTTTGAGAAACTCTCTATATGGAGGTGTCTAGGAAAAGGGATGATTTCCTTTTCCATGAGAGATATCATCGTAAGAAGGTTGACCATGTCATATGTTAGTAGTAGAGTCCCTATGATCCATATCCATACCACCATGAATAGAACTATCGTAGTAATGATCACTTTTTCTTCGAATGAAGAATCTTCAGACCCTTGGGGTTTTTAGAATGTGTCTCGAATTGCCTCAAGGGCACTAGAATTGAATTGATTAAGGATATGATTCTTATTCTCCATCATGGTTGGAATATACCAACCTACCTTTTGGGATTGTTCTGGGATATGATCCTACTGTATGATGGATTTATGAATATACTGATAACCATTTGGTGCTATAAGAATATGAGCCTACTAATGAGAATCTACTGGAATATTCCAATGAAATTATTCATTATTGTTAGGAATATAATCATTTCCCAAGGCACGTGTTTCTCTTACTTGGTGATCCTCGGTCAAAACAGGGATATGAGCCCCATCCTAAGCCTTTGGAGTATGTCATCATTCTCTTTTGACAGGAATATGATCTTGTCCCAATGCATGTGCTACTCTCACTTGTTGAGCCCCAGTTGGAACAGGAATATGTGGTTGATCCAAATATGAATTCTTAACCAGAATATACTGGAAGACCTCTATAATGGGATAAGGGATATGAGCCTCCTCCTATCTAGCCTCAAAAGGATGTTGTTGCGGTCATTCATTGAAAGAAGTAGGGATATGATCTTGGTTTCTAAGAGCTTTTAGAATATGCCAGGAAGCTTCACTGATAGAAATATGAGCCTATCCTGAGGAATGTGCCACTCTCACTTGGTGATTCATGACCAGAATGGGGATATGCGACTGATCATGGTCCTTTGGAGTATTTTATTGGGTTTCTTCAATAGAAATATGAGCCTATCCCATGGCATGTGCCACACTCACTTGGTGAGACTCGATTAGAATGTGGATATGATCCTGATCATGGGACTTTAAAATATGTCACTAGTATTTTTTATAGGGATATGAGCCTATTCCGAGGCATGTGTCTCTCTCACCTGTTGAGCCCCAGTTTGAATAGGAATATGAACTCAGTCTAGTGCCTCTTCCTTTACTGAAATATGATGATAATACTCATGGATGAGAGAAATAATATGTTATCTCTCTAGAAATACCACTTGTTTATACTGATCATAGTGTTGTGACTCCCTGGCTGTAGGGATTGGAATATAATCTTGTCCCTGTATCTGTACTAGTTCTAGAATATATCAGTGAAGTTCATCAACAATTTCTAATATGTAATGACACTTTAGAAAAGTGTGCACAGGGATGTAAGCCTGCACATTTTCTATCTCCACTATATACTGGAAGCTATCTTCAATTGAAGTGGGAATATGAGACCACTTTTTCCTCCTTGGGCCACTAGAAAATGATGATGGAATTCATGCATGGGGGTAGGGATATGCACCTTCCCCATGCATAGGGGTAAAGATATGCACCTTCCCCATGCATGCAGCATAAATATTCTTGAAAACTTATTCTGAGTGAGCTAGGAAGTGATCCTACTTGCTGGATACCGCCTGAATAAGCTAGAATACATTATCAGTAGGAGTGGGGATATAATCCTACTCATGATTATCCATAGCCTTTCACACCCGATGTGTTTTCCTTCTTTCCCATTCATGGGTATCCTATGTGGAAATGTGTTGGGTGGTATCCTCAACAGATGACTGAATGGTACTCGTGGGATGGCGCTGGTGACAGTGGTTGACAGGATCCCTCATCGGTGGATTTTGAATCGTAAGGGAGTTATAGTTGACTCCTTGTTCCACCTTCATCAGTTATAGAAGGTGGTGATTATCACATTCTAGGGATAAGCTCTTGAAACGGTTGGTGGTAGTGATGAGTCCCACTAAATTTACTACAGTTTTCTTTGAATGATGAAGACTCATCAGTTTCATTACTTGGATCCCCTTGTGGGTAGCCTCAAGGGTTGGGGTCATACTATGTTGATGGAATTCTAGGACCATTTCATTCTCCACCCGACATTGAAGGTTTCGAGTAGGTGGGGTCATTCTAATACCTGCGGGGGCTGCAACCATAATTGACTTTCCAAAATGATCACTAGATAAAGACATTATCTCGGGTTGGGATTTGTTTTTAAGAGAAGTATCCTGCAGGAATGAAGAATAAAAAGGAACAAGATCACCAATCAGTTTATCATAATAGTCATGATATTTGATCAATCAAATATTCACAGGTAACGTAATTTTCCTTTATTGTCCCCAGTCCGACTATTCTACTAGTGTGAAATTGTGAAAGTGATGATAGAATTATTTTATGAGAACCCCATCTCTAGAGGATCAACTAAAAGATTCATGTTGGGTCCTCAATGTTTGTGTAGGATATACAAACAACATGTCTCAACACACGGGAAACTGATCATTCAATTATTTGAGAGATTCACATCGGGTTCACCATTTTTGTTTCATCAGAAAGATACACATCGATGGTGATCACTCATGTGGCAAGAGCAAAACGGTCCAATAAGAACTGGACAATCTATCCTTTTTTATTATATAAAGGAGATACCATAGTTAGATGATTTCACATCGGTTTCACAACTTTTTTTTATCAGAAAGATACATGTTGAGGCCTACCCTGATGGTTTTATTGTGGAGTGGGGGGGGGTAAATGTATGTAAAATCATTCACATCGGGTTCACCATTCATGTTTACCTTTCATAGAAACTTCCAATGGTTCCCACATCCATAATTTGGTACAAACCTACTTTCCAAATGCAAGCAGTCAATTGGGGTTTCACCCCCAATGACACTTAGGAACTCACATTGGTTGAGAGGATAGGTGGTTAGGATCATCAAACCCTTTTGGGGGGATTGTTTCTTACTTTGAGACTCTCTTATAGATTTAAGATATGTTCATGAATATCTTCCTAATCCTGATATAGAACCAGTTACCCTAACAAAATGATCATATCTTAAATCCTTTTATATGTGAGTGAGAATATTTTAGTGAGCCCATATGTATGTATCTGAAGTTATTCATCCATTTCCCATCAATGGGTAGCTTCTTATATGTTGAATCAATACAACCATGTACTCTAGAATTTTTTATTATCCTAGGTGGCAATTAATATTTCTAGTATGGGATTGAGCCATTATTATTATTTTTTATTTTTTTTCAAGGGATCTTTATTGAAAATAAAGAGAGAGAGTTTACAAAAGTTGAAAAGAGGTCATTTTACATTTGTCTCTAACTAGGATTGGTAAGAGATCAGAAGGAAGGGCAGTAGAGCATACGAGTCCTGCTTCAGATACTCTTTTGTTTGCAAGTCCATTTTGTGAGTTTGTTGGCCCCCCGATAGGTGTGTGTGATGATAGCATTCATTAAGGAAAGATTGTCCAGGAAGTTCACCCACTTTGTCGTTAGCTTCCTTGAGAGATGAATAATCCCCATCCTAGTTGCTTGCACAATTGTACTTAAATCACATTCGAACCATAAATTATGCCAACCTCACTGATAAGAAAGAGCAACAACTCCGATAAATACCTGCATCTCTGCTTCCAAGGCAGTGCCATTTTCACATGGGCCATAAATACATTCAAATATGTCACTATTGTGGTCCCTAAAAATAGCACCGTAACCAGATGGTCCCAGGTTCCCCCTCGAGGCGCTGTCAGTGTTGCATTTACACCATCCGATGAAGGGCGTGGACCAGAATATTTCCATGGTGAAAAGAGGTTTGGGGTAGTTACCGTTGATGTTCAGCCGCCTAAGTATGATGAGATCAGTTACCGATCTGTTGCAGCAGGCTGTGAGGGGAAAACTAGTGTTCTGGATAGCCGAGATGATGGAAGCTATCGCCAGCTTTGGATTGAGGCGAGTGTTGGTGTGGTTTACAGTGTTTCAAACATTCCAGAACACATGTAACAGCTCTGTGCATGCCACTTTAAGGAGTGCATGAATCTGTTTGGAGAGGTGAAAAACCATAATCGCCTGCATGAGGGAAGATAGAGAGTTTTCTTGGGGCTGCTGCAGCTCGAAGAGATTGAAGGCTGCTTTCTAAAGAGATGAGTTTGTTTTACATCTCAGGAAAAGATGGTCGATATCCTCACAATGTTGATGACATAGTGAACACCTGGAACATAGAGAAATGCCCACTATTTGGAGGGTCACCTCAACTGGAACCTTATTCTGTGATAGTCTCCAGAGCAAAGTAAATCTAGAAGGAATAAGCCAAGTTTTATTAAATCTTCTAATTCATTTTTTTCCCTGTACCATGTATTTATAGAATGTTTTGGAATCAATCTGGCCATTCGGGGATTGGTCCCAAATGAGGATGTCATCATATTGAATGAAATCATGGGATGCAACAGTATCAGCAACATCGTCAGGGAGTAAATCAACACTTTCAAGTTGATCTTTGATTGCTATATTCTAATTGATGTCCGTATCCAGGGGATTTACCTGATTAATCAGAGGTTCGCCAAGCCAATTAGTGTGCCAAAAATTGAGAGAGGAGTTAGCACTAACAATCCAATGGGGCTGTCTATAGATTTTCTGGAAAATCGTTTCAGACCAGGCCAAATGGAAGATCCCATATAAGAATATTTTCCTGCAATAAGATTAGGAAAAAATCTAGATCTAATAAAGTGAAATGGGGCAAGGTTCTTGGTGACTAACCTCCATATGAAATGAGCCTGGAGGGACTGATTAAACAGAGAATGGATTTTGATTCCAAGGCCACCAAGATCATGAGGCAGGCAACATTGCTTCCAAGGGACTGTAATAATCTTTCTTTCCATCACATTTCTACTCCAACCAAAGTTTCTCATCATGGAGTTAATAAATTTGATAACTGCAGTAGGCCCTAAGTACACCATGAAAGAGTAGACCAACTTTGAAACCACTACATGCTTGACCAGGCATATACAACCTGCCATTGATAGAGATTTTCCCTTCCAAGATACAAGAGTTTATTCTGATTTGGCTGACTATGTTGGAAAAGTATGAGGCTCTTGGTTTACCCCAAAACATGGGAACCTCAAGGTATATAAAGGGGATAGATCCTTCTTTTATGCTGAGATTGTTGACTATTTTTATTAAGAATTTATTTCACCGGTTTTTTTTTTCTCCCCCTCATTGATGAGTCAACGCGGTTTGACCTCATTAAGGCTTCCGCGTGCTTTTAATTACGTTGTAAATACGTCTTGTTTTTTTGCCTATATAATGAAATGAAAACCTCTCCAGAAAAGCATCCCAATTGGTGGTGCACAAAACATCATTTGTGTTCAAGTTTTTTTCCTTCAATCATCTTTCCATTCTCGCTTGTGTTTTCGTGTCGAACGGTCAGACATTTCCAACATTTGGTATCAGAGGCGAGGATGACTTCATCCACAATGCCGAACTCCGAGCCCTCATCGCCCCGACTCTCCCAGACATCATCGGCACGTCCCAGACCCCCCGTTGACAGCGGTAGCGGCCCTCTGGTGGTACATCGAGTGGTGAAGGAGATCGGGGGATCGGCGACGTACCCGATCCTCACGAAGACAAACTACAGCGACTGGTCCTTGATGATGAAGGTCATGCTTCAAGCACGCGGTCTTTGGGATGTCGTCGACAGTGGCGGTGCGGAATTCCAGGAAGATCGGATGGCGCTGGAGGCCATCCTCCGCGCTGTCCCGCCGGAGATGATCTCCATACTCGCCGTCAAGGAAACTGCCAAGGAAGCGTGGGACACCGTGAAGACCATGCGCATCGGCATTGATCGCGTTCGCAAGGCCAATGCTCAAAAGCTCCGCAAGGAGTACGAAGACATTGTTTTTCACAACGGCGAATCGGTGGACGACTTCGCAATGCGGCTCACCGGGATGGTCAACCAACTCACGATCCTCGGCGATCCGGAGCCTCAAGACAAGGTCGTTGAGAAGTATTTGCGTGTCGTCCCCTCCAGGTTCTCCCAAATTGCCCTTTCAATTGAGACGCTTCTCGATATCTCTACGCTCTCTGTGGAGGAGGTAACAGGGAGACTCAAAGCGGCGGAAGACCGTTTTGACCCGGCACCCACCATCGACTATGGAGGGAATTTGCTCCTCACCGAGGAGGAGTGGGATGCACGGATGAAGGAGCGGCCAGCGAGGGATGGACCCTTCAACGACTCCAAGACTGGCAACTGGCGTCGCCGACAACCACGAAAGGATGATAGGGGATCCAATGACAGTCATGACGCCTCAAGAGACCAATGTCTCTACTGCGGAAAAATGGATCATTGGGCCAACGATTGTCGTAGTAGGATGAGACATGATAAGGCTCTTCTAACCCATGGTGACGACGACGAGCCGACACTCCTTATGGTAAGGGCGTGTACTGCGATGCCCGATACACCACCACCACAATCTGCCACTTCGAACTCCTCACTGCCACATTGCAGTCCTCTCCGAGTGGTCGAGGCGAAGGTCTTTGCACAACATGCTCAAAGGGAGGCGTGCGACGACGACCTGTGGTACCTCGACACTGGTGCCACAAACCACATGACCGGTTCCCGTGCTGCCTTCTCTGAGCTTGACTCTGGGATCCGCGGCACCGTGAAGTTTGGTGATGGATCTGTCGTCAATATCGAGAGGTGTGGGACAATCTTATTCACTTGTAAAAACGGTGAGCACCACGCACTCACGAGGGTATACTACATCCCGAGCCTCACCGCCAACATCATCAGCATCGGACAACTCGATGAGAATGGTAGTCAGGTTTTGATCGAGGGAGGCATCATGAAGATTCGGGACAAGCAACGACGCCTGCTGGCTAGGGCGCAGCGCTTCCCCGACCGGCTGTACAAGCTAAGACTCAGCATTGCACAACCTACATGCTTGTCAACAAGGGGGTCAGAGGTGGCATGGCGATGACATGAAAAACGACCACCTGAACTCCCATTCTCTGCCCAAGATCGCTCAACACGATATGGTACGAGGGCTTCCGCGGATTGATCAAATAGATCAAGTCTGCGACAACTGCCTCACTGGGAAGCAGCAACAAGCGTCTTTCCCCGAGCAAGTGAAGCATCGTGCAGAACAAGTCCTTGACCTTGTCCACGGTGATCTTTTTGGGCCGATCACGCCAACAACGCCAAGCGGGAACCGCTACTTTCTGCTACTCGTGGATGACATGAGCCGCTACATGTGGATCAAACTTCTTGCAAGCAAAGACCAGGCTCCAGCAGCAATCAGACACTTTCAAGCCACAGTGGAGGTGGAGACAGAGCGCAAGCTGAAGGTTCTCCGCACTAATCGCGGTGACGATTTTACTTCAATAGAATTCGGTGAATACTGTACTGATCGTGGCGTACAACGACAACTCAAGGTTCCCTTTTCACAACAGCAGGGTGAGGTCATTGAACAACACAACCAAACCGTGGTGTCTATGGCTCAAAGCATGCTGAAGGCTAAGGGTCTTCCCGGGATGTTTTGGGGTGAGGCTGTCTCCACCGCCATCTTCATCCTTAACCGAGCGTCGACTCAGAGCCTTGACGGAATGACACCGTATGATTTCTGGCATGGAAAACGACCGACGGTGCACTTTCTTCGCACCTTTGGCTGCATCGCGCATGTTAAGAATGTGAAGCCTCACCTGAAGAAGCTGGATGACCGGAGTACGCCGATGATCTTCGTCGGGTACGAGTTCGGGTCCAAGGCATATCGCGTGTACGACCCTGTCAGCAAGCGCGTGCATGTAACGTGCGATGTCACCTTCGATGAGGCAAAACAGTGGGATTGGAGTGCTCATGGTGAACAAGCTGTGTGGAGTAGTGAGGATCCATTCACCGTCGAACACACAAAGGCATGTAGACCAAGGAATGTGGAGGCCGGCAACACTGTTGGAGACCAGAGCTCATCACTCAAACCCATTAGTGCGAACTCAGCAGAAGATGCAACACCAGATGTGGTTAAGGTGATACCCGTGGCATCAACCATAGTGGAGTTTGCTTCACCGCCATCCAATATGGCAGAAGCACTGGACATTGATCACGACGACACCCCGCTTCGATTTCGCACCATCGGCAACATTATCAGTCCGACAACACCGCCTGGGTTTTCACAACGCAAGCTCGACCCTGGTGAGTTACACTTCATTACGGCCAACGAGCCAAGCCCGCCCGCCCACCTGCATGCCACATTCATTGCAGAGAAGCCGACGGCGAGCAAGGAGAAGGTTTCGAGGGAGGAATAGCAGCCTGCAGACATTCTCACGAAGTCACTTGGGCGCGCCAGTTTCAGAAGTTGCGTGCGAAGATCGGCGTCATTGAGATCCAGAGAACGCAATAAAAATTAGGGGGGTGATTGTTGACTATTTTTATTAAGAATTTATTTCACCGGTTTTTTTTCTCCCCCTCATTGATGAGTCAACGCGGTTTGACCTCATTAAAGCTGCCGCGTGCTTTTAATTACGTTGTAAATACGTCTTGTTTTTTTGCCTATATAATGAAATGAAAACCTCTCCAGAAAAGCATCCCAATTGGTGGTGCACAAAACATCATTTGTGTTCAAGTTTTTTTTCTTCAATCATCTTTCCATTCTCGCTTGTGTTTTCGTGTCGAACGGTCAGGCATTTCCAATAGAGATCATTCATGATGAATCTCTTTCTTGCATCCGGAATGTGTTTCCCAAAGTAGATAGGAGACTTGCTCCAACTGATTTCTTGCCCAGAGACTCTTGTGTAGTGGGAGAGAGCATTTTTGATGTTGATGATATTCCTTCCATCCCCTGGGTGAAAATGATAATATCATCAGTGAAAAAGAGATACGAGGGTGAAGACAAACCTCAAGCTGCTCTGATGGTTTTCATTTTTCCGGTCTCCACCATGTGAAGGAAGAGTCTGCTAAGATAGTCTTCCGCGATGGCAAAGAGAGTGGCTGAGAGAGGGCCGCCCTGCTTGAACCCCCTCGTACATTAGAAGTACCCTTCCGGAGTGCCGTTAATAAGAATAGAAATGCGGGAAGATTCGAGGAGGACAATTATCCATCTTATAAATTGAGAACTGAAGCCAAAATTCATAAGAACATTATTTATGAAGGTCCAATAAATAGTATGAAAGGCCTTCTTAATGTCCAGTTTGAGAGAAATGTGGCCTCCTCGAGTGGGCTTTCGAAGGAGATTGACACATTCAGAGGCTGTGAGTAAATAGTCTTATATATTTCTTTCACAAAACCAAATTGGTTGCCAGAAATGATTTTGTCTACAATTCGAGAGAGTCTATTGGAAAGAATATTTGTAATAATTTTATGCATGGAATTGACAAGTGCCACTGGCCTAAGCTGGGTGATGTCACAAGCATTCTCCACCTTCGGGGGTAGGGATATAAATTGGGCATTGAAGCCGTGAGGGTAAGACCCATCCTTGAAAAAATGCTTGACAAGATTGACTACATCATGCTGCACTATTTCCCAATAGTTTTGAAAAAAATAATTTCTGAATCCATCCAGACCAGGTGAGCTGCCCTTCTTGAGGCTGAAGACAGTTTCTCTGATATCCATATCGAGAGGCAAGGAGGTGAGCAGAGAGTTGTCTACTGATGTGACCAGCTTCAGAATGATTCCCTCTTTGAGCATCTCATTTCTTGGGGTACCATTGAATAGGTTCATGTAAAAGGAAACAATGTGACTAGTAAGCTCCGACCTTTCTTCAATGATTCGGTCCCCATCTTTGAGAAGGGAAAGGGGTCTGCAAGCTCTCCAGGTCCTTTGCAGAGCATTAAAGAATTTTGTGTTTCGATCCCCATCTGTAAGCCATTTAACTTTAAAATTGTCCTTATTCATGCTGTCACAAATTTGGATCAGATTTTGTAACTTTGATGCGGTCTCAACTTCTTGGTCAAGGCTTCCATCGAAGTTGGATTGCGTGATTGATTGCTGAATTTCATGCAAAGAACATTCAAGAGCATTAATTTCGGCATCGATAGAACTGAAATTTTCTTTGCTCCATACATTCAGTTTGGACTTAAGAATCTTGAGGTTGGGGATGGAAGATAAAGGATAATCATGGGTGCTGATTCTCCAAGAGTCTTGAACAATTTTTGAACATTCTGGGAGATCTGCCGAAACATTATTGAATCTGAATGGAAGAGGATGTCTATTTTCAGTTCCAAAAAAACGAACCAGGATGGGATGATGATCAGATTTATGCCTGGCCAGCATGATACATGAGATGGACTTCCATTTTTCCAGAGAGGCATCATTAACAAATGCCCTGTCAATTTTTCTAGCTCTCATACCATTAAGATTCTTCCTGTACCAGGTAAATTTAGCCCCAATGAGGTTGATTTCTGTAAGGTTTGCTTCATCAACACATGTTCTGAATTCCCTTGAAGAGATTGTGCTAAACACTGGTCCTAGCTTCTCATCTGCGTGAATAATTGCATTGAAATCACCGATGATTAACCATGACTCTGAAATAGTCATATAGAGATTTTTGATTGTCATTCACAGGAATCTACTATCCAGATAGATATTGGAAGCATGGAAAAATGTGCAAAACATTTTCTATCCCACTGTGCCAAAGCTACATGTGACGGCTTGGTTGTCTTCATGAGTGATGCTTGAGTTTTCAACCCTACTGTGAGCCAGTAACCAAATTCTGCCAAAACCTGAAGTATGATGAGAAGTTCCCATCTTGTGATAACCCCTATTACTAAGGAGGGTAAAGTGGTTCGATGCTATACATTTTGGCTCAGAGATGCCAATGAGATCAGGTTTATATGTACTTGCAAGGAGCCTAGGGAAACTATTCGTGTCAGGATTGGCTATTCCCTGACAGTTCCAGAAAAGAGTCTTCATTTTGGAAACAACTTGGGGGTAAGACCCCCTTTGTTTTTATCCAACATTCTTTGTGATTGTCTTGAAACCTCTGTCTTGGAGGTTGAAGCAGATTTAAGCTCCATTGGGCCACCAGTAGTGCGGGTGTTGCTCATGTTCACTTCCTTCATGGGGGTGTGAGTAGGAAGATCCCCAGTCTGGCCATCATTTGTGTTGTCCGAGACCCCAGCCAGGGAGATTTGTGGTTTCACAAACACACATTTATTCTCTGAGGTATGCTCATGGACTGGAGCAGCAACTTTAGAAAGGAGTGATGCATTATGGATGTTGTTCCTTGTCTCATCGTCTGGTGCACCTAGAAGCAGGAGGGACAATTGGCCTATAGTGTTGTCCATTTTGATAGCCTCAGCAATGTCTGAAAAAATGAGCTCTAGAGAAAAATCTTCAGATTGAGAAGAGAGTGTTGTGTGTAGAATTTTTGATGAAAGGACAAGAGAGAGAACATCATCCTGTGGCCCTCGGTCTTCATCAGATAACCTGGGGTTAACAGCATTCTGCTCTTCTTTCTCCACGAGAGAAGCCCACGAGGAGTGTGTGGGTATTCCTTTAGAGACATTAAGACCTTACAAAAATCCAACTTCATTTTTCTTTCTATAGGCCACTTGCTTAAGTTTGGTATCTCTTGAGACTTCTCTCCAGAAATTTGTGTTAACAGCAGGAAGAATGATTTTTTGACCACTCGGCAGTTGTTGATGGCATGCCCCACAATTTTTAAGTGTTCACAGAACTGAGGGAGATTCTCAAACTCGCATTTGATCTCCATTTGGTGATCCCCAGCAAGCAAAGAGATCCTTGCTGGAGGTGGCAACCCCGTGTTGATTTCAATGAGCACTCTAGCATAAAGGCCAATATCCCCGTTCAGTGTGCACTGATCGATTTTCAGGGGGGTACCAATTCTAGAGGCAACATCGTTGAGAATTTTGGGATGCCAATATATCCATGGAAGTCCATGGATCCTAGTCCAAACCAATGCAATAGCATGTTTTTGCAGAAAAGGATTGAAGTTTGGGTCCTAGTCCGAGAGCCTGAAAAAACATTCCTTGAGATTAAGGTTGCCACTGCACCAGACCGCATCCAGGTGTTATTGCGATTCCAAAATAACATGAAAATAGCATTTCCCTATTGGGATGAGTCTCCATCTAGAATAATTCCAGCGGTGAGCAATTCGTTGCTTCAGGTCAACGTGCGTCCGGGGTTTATCCCCTTTTTCGTAGGATATCCAACCCAGCACTGGGAATTTGCAAAGCTCACGTCGTTGTTGAAGTGCAATAGGGTCTGTAGAAATTGAAATCGAACTATCACTCACTTTCTTGAGAAGAGGTGGGTTATTGGTCGTAGAATTAGGGCCGGTGAGAGAATCCGCAAATGAAAGGGGTTTCTGGGTATTACTGTATGTTGATCCCGTCGCATTGTCAATCTTTGGAGGTTTGAAAGAAGGAATCCATGATCGATCCAGACATTAGTAGAGAGTTGAATCAACATCTTCATCTTGAGAAAGATCTTCCCATTCAGGCCGTGCCTCCTCGAGTAGAATTTTCTCCATCATCCATCCACCCTTGGTATTCTGAGACATCCTACATATCATGTTTATAACACATACCATATCTTCTTCGAGGGAAATTGGGACTATCAGGTGTGGAGTTTCTTTGGTATGTTCACAGGGTACTCCGTCCAAGGTGATAACTATGAGATTTTCATGGAGCAATGGTTCCATGGGACAAATGGTAATACAGAGGAGGACAAGGCACGCGCTATCATCTACAATTCGGGATACTGGGTGTTATGGAAAGTAAGGAACCATGCCCAGTTTGAGGGGGTCTCTTCAATAGGTAGAGCGGTGGTGGCCAAAACTAGATGTATTCTGATTGACTTGATCGGCCTTTCTAGTATTGGGAAGGAGGTTCCTTCTATTCACGCGTTGCAGGCTCTGCAAACTGTGGTTCGGCAGCGCGATCCCAGGGTGCAGGGGAGATGGATCCGCTGGTTTCCACCAGAGGGTGGCCTTAAGTTAAACACTGTTGGTTCTTGTGTTATGGATTTCATGCATGAAGGAGGGTTCTACCTGACTATAGAGGGAGTGTGGTGCTGGGGTTCATGGCCCACAATGGAAATGGTAATTCTGTTCGAGCGGAGGCTCTTGCGGTTCTCACAGGGCTGTCCATATGTAATCAGAGGGACTTTAGCATTGCACAGCTGTAAAAAGACTCTATGTTTGTTCATTATTCTTTGCATGGTAGAGGCACTACCCCTGGTCAATTACCTATACAATTAGACAATGCAAGACCCTCCTTAGCAACAACATCAGAGTCACCCATACTTGGCGTGAGGGGAACAAAGTGGCGGATTACCTGGCCTCTCTTGCGGTCCCTAGGACTCCAGTTTTTTTCTTTTCTAATATCCCTCATCTCAAACCGGAGGGGTTGAACTTGATTAGGGGTGATGCCCTTGGTCTTGATTATTTCCACCCCTAGGTGAGGGTGATCTTCCCTTGTATGGTCCTTTTTTCCTTTGAAATAAAAATCATAATGTTGGATGGATGGTGTGAGAAACAAGGGATAACAAGTAATTAGTATCACTGCATATGGATACAAGACTTATGTGTCAGGACAACCCTTTAAATGTTCAATATGGAGATCAGGCCTTAGGAAGGTGTCCTACGTATCTTGTTTACTGTAGGAATCAAAGTTCTCATAGTTCAATTGACCGAGGCTTACACACTGAGGTTTCCCTAATATGTGGGACATATCATATTATTCCTCTAATCGAGGATTACACATCTAGGTTTCCCTAATATTTGGGACATATCATACTATGCTACTGATCGGGGCTTACACATTGATGATGGCCTAATGTGTCCTCTATACAAGGCTATCATATCTTGGGACATCTTCTTGACAAGAAAATATTATCTATCTGACATACTTGAGGATTCCTGAAAATGTCCTGGATGTTTAGTCGACATTCCTAAAGATAATTGCATGATCCAATTGACTTGCCTGGAGGACATTGCATAATCTGAATAGCATGTATGAAATACATCACATGATCTGGGATGAATTGTCTTGGTTATCTACCTAAAATCTATAAGGTTTCCTGGACATGTCTAATGATAATCTCCTGATCCAAGTTGACATGTCTGGAGGATATCAAAAGTCCTGGCCAAGGATGTATAAAGGCGATCACATGATCACAGATGACATGTCTAGAGAACGTCACATGACCCAGGTTGATATGTTTGAAGGACGACACATGATCTAGGCTGATTTGTCTAGAGGTCATCATGTGATATGTGTTGGCATGTCCTAGTGTCATCGCGAGACCTGTATGACATGTATTAGTGTCATCATCAGACCTTGATGACATGTCTAGGTGTCATCACAAGACAAGTATGACATGTCCTTGTGTCATCACGAAACCTGGATGACATGTCCTGATGTCATCGTGAAACCAATCTAGCATACTTGGAGGGTTCCGTGAGATCCTTATAGTAGGCTCATAGGGCTCTGTGAGACCTATCTTTCATACATTGGTGTTGCTAAATGATTTTGGAGACATGTCTGAGGACATTGCAAGATCCTGATGGAGAGCTCAGAGGGCTTCATGAGGCTTAGGTGGCTTTCCTGGAGGGTGTCATGAAACTTTATTGACATGTATAGAGGACATTTAATTATCCAAAAGAAATGTAAAGAGGATGTTTCATGGCATGGGTGACATATCCTAGTGTTGTCTCATGATCTGGGTGAGTCATGTAAAGTGCACGAGGATAAACGTATATGTTCTTCACATAAGTCTCCCATCTTTTAGTCTTTATTATATTTATTGTATTGTATATGTGCCTCAGATTTATTTAGTGGTATCTAGTTTTAGATTTCATATGACCTGAATGATATGTGGGACTTCATTCATATAATTTGGTTGACACACCAAAATCCATCCGCGTGATCTATTAGTGATCACGTGAAGAACATATTCATACTATGTGATCCCTTAGGAAATTACCTAGATTTTTAAACTCGCATAAGACCTTGAGATTGTATGATTGGACAATCCGAGAAGTCTGATTCTAAGATCCCGTGCATGATGGACAGTTGATGGATTTTTTTTCCTGAAGGGGAGGGTTTTATAGGCCTCACCACCCTAGTTGTACCCCTCCTTGTGCGGCACATATCTCACAGATTCAGTCTGTAATCAGTGGAGAGCATTGGTTTTATTTATTTTTTCATGATCCTACCATAGGTCATCCTGGGGGAATCACATGATTTTCAATGACCACAAAACCATCCTATTAGCACCCCATTTATTATATTCTGTACAATCAAAGGATTATTTCCTAACCATGTGGACATTCCAAGTAGCTTTCACAATGTCATGGTGACATGTATATAGAACTTCGTGAGATTAAGATGCCCATTGAAAGGCTTTCACGTGATCTGAGATTCTTTGTATGGGACCTTCCATGAGACAAAAGTGGCTAACCAAGGGGCCCTCATGAGATCAAGTTGTCATTCCAAGGTGTCTTGTGGGAACATGCTAGCTTATAGAGGGGGGGGGGGGTGTTCTCATGATCAATGGTGACTGAACAGGGTGTATAACTCCATTAACATAAAATCAGTGTATCATCCTCTCACAAGAATATCCTATCATTTCCCTTTTTATTTATTTTATTATTTATGTTACAAGGTTTATAGATCTTGTGAGTTCATATGAGTGTTGTCTAATACAATCACCCTCCCCATCGTGGATGCATCGTGTGAAAAATAAAGGGTAATGTGGTGATGTGTGATCATTATCATGGAACAAAATTATATTTTCCTTTGGAGCTAGAGGGTGAGTGAAGGATCATGTAGACATGTCTGGAGCCCTTCACATGATGAGGGTGATATGTTGTGGGATCTTGCATGACAAAGATATTCCTCTAGGGATTCTGTGGTGTCATGCAAACCACACAAGCATGTCACATGAATATTTATGATCGCGAAAGGCTTTTAACTTTTGAATATTCTTATCTTTATTTTAAAAGGATTTTTGGATGGTTTTTAGGTGCTCGCTGACTTGACAGGTCATGTGATCTTGAGGAACTTGTCAAACATCCACCGTATGACCAGAGAATGCCTCAGATGCCTTCGTAAGAACAGAAGGGCTTGAAAAAGTGGATCCATGTGATCTCCAAGAGGTAATGTGTTGTGCATGACCCACATGTTATTTAGAAGTTCACACGATGCATGAGATTTTTCCACCTTATTCTACCTTTGATTTGTAGTGAAAATAATGCCTATGTTTGGAGAATTTATTCCCTTGTAGACTTTTTTATTCTAATTTGGAAGATGTCAATAGCTGAATGATTTAATTCTATGGTCTTATATTTATATCAGCATAAGAGTTATGAAATGTTGGATTATAAAGACACACTTCTTCTCCATGACCACTTTTTTATAGTAATCATAGAAGTTATAAAGTAATTAAAATATGTTCTTCGGGGTGAAATTTTTATTCTTTTATGACATTTGCTTCTGTCTAGATTTTTTTATTTACTTTAGTTATGATCCTCTTGAATTAAAAACTTATAATATCTTCATATATATAAATTTTGCACAAATATCCAATTTTCTTCATCCCAAACCTCCCACAACACAATTAGTGGATAATAAATTTTCTTCTTTTCAGTTTAGTATCTTTTTGGACCAATTGAATAACAGTCTAACTTTGTATAAAAACCCAATTCTTTTGAGATTTCAATAGGGAGACACTCTTCTTGAATATTCTCATATACACCTTTGAAACATTGGTGCATTTCATAGTATTTTTATTCACACACATTTTCCCATATTTTGACTTAAATCTCATAGTAGTAGTTAAAATAGAATTTGCATAAACAAATTTATCTAGGGAATGAGATACCTTTCTCCAAGATCCTATAATACATATTTATCCAAATGATCTCAAGATATTTTTTCTACTAGAAATATTCTTTTTAGATGTAGTAATATTATCCAAAACACATATGGTATCATACATTCTTTAAACATATTGTAAATATTCTGCATGGGTGTTTTCTATATTTCTTATCTTCACATACAACTCAATACATTTCATATTAAGAAGGTACTTCTAGTCTTGAAGTGATTTAACACAATATTCATATTATATTTTTCAAATTATTCATTTGATCCTCATTCATCTATCTTACCATTAATAGATAATTATCCATCCATTTTATTTCATTTCCTTTAACTTTTTGTTGAGAAAATTTTACATTCATAGAGGTTTTATAAAAAATTTCTAGTGCATGGATCAATTTAATAAAAAACTTCTCACCAAAAAATTTATCTCAAATAGATATTTAATATTATAAATAAATAAAATTAACTCTATCATTGCAAATTGAAATATATTTTAACATAAATTTAGTGTGTTTTTTGAGTTTTTTAAATCTTATTACCTTTTTAACCAATGCATTTTACATAGCATCAGTTTCCAACTCAAGTTGTGATTTTTCATCATGTGTCCCCTTGATAAAAGAAAATATCTATGTGAAAATATCAATATGAAATTTCTTAAAATAATCCTTAACTTTATAATAAAAATAATTGAGTGGTTAATTAAACACATCTTCATTACAACTTGAAATTTAATTATTAGAGGAAAATTTTCAATAGATTTTTCGAAACACTTACAACTCTAGTTACCTTAATGTAGTGGTGATTTCTCCTTTAATTTTAAATTTTTATATGTTTTTATTCTTCTTGATTTTTCCCATTTTTAGAGTATTGGTATAAGCTCTATTTCTGATTTAACATGGATCAAAACCAAATTTTCCATATGAGGCACTTTTGTAAACTCTACAAATTTTCACATCATATAATTCTGATAAAAATAATTGGGTCAGAAAAAAATTTAGGTCCGACCATAGGGAACCTTGTTCTTTGATACCACTTTAGATTCTGAATGTATTGTGTGTAGTCACTTGAGTGGGGGGGGGGGGGGTGAATTAGGTCTCAACAACTTTTACCAATTTATAAATATTATTATAATCATTTAACTTATTTTATATTTTAACCTCTATTACATATTAAGATATAAATTAATCTATTTATCTCTTACCCATCATGAAATAAAAAATGTAAAGTAGAGAGCATCACCTAGAAGTTTTACTAGGTTGATCCCCTATGTTAAAAAATCAATCTTTTCTATGATCATTTGTCCACCCTAAGTCACATATTCAAGCCTAATAATCTTATTATTAATTACAAGTGGTGTGGGTTATAAAGACCCATGATTAACATAAATAGATATTAAATAATTTTAGATGAATATTATATACATTAAAAAAGTACATGCATGAGGACCATAATAGTTTAGTGTCTTTGGAAACATGGATCAAATTCTTCTAATTTGGTAAAATATATTCAACATCTTCATTAAAGATCTTCCTCTTTAGTATTCCTACTTAAAAACTTTCTTCATAACTCGAGGAAAGGAAACATAAGAAAGGGTGAGCTCAAATTATTAGTAAGGTTAAACAAGGAAGATACATAAGAATAACAAGAGCATAAGGGTATGAGAACATGAGAATAACATTTGAAGATCATACCCTACATATAAGAGATCATATACATGAGTCATGGTATAAATATTGGTTGTTAATAATAAATTAATCATAAGGGAATCAAGAGAATGTGCCATGAAAGCATAACATAGGAATAATACATGGAATTGTGGCAAACATATAAGCATATAAAACCATTCCCTATAAGTCAAGTATCATTTCCAAAACTTATCAAGGCACTTCATGAGGGATGCACCTACTGGGCAAGACACACCATTATCCCTAGTCGTAACCCTTTTCTTATAGTGGAATGAGTTCACTCCTCAAACCATCTTAGTAGTCAAGGATAAATCCCAAGACCATATTAGTAGTCAAGGATCACTCCCAAGACCATCTTAGCATACAAAGTCCTTTATTGAATTGAGTTCACTCCCCATTCCTACCATGTTTATCTCATGAGATATAAATCATTACCCAATGAATTAAAAGGAGATATTATAGAAACCCTACTTTTTATTACAATAATATTACATAATTTTAATGATAAGAAACATAAAATCATTACATGACCAGGATACAAAGGTTTAGTATCTTTGGAAAACTAGGACCATACATAAATTTTACAAAATAAAACATAAATATTTATTTAATTCCTTCTTCTCCAGCTTCTTATTGGCCCTTGAATTCTACTTAATACAAGTAATCACCTGAGGATATACATCAAAAAGGTGTGAGATAAAAAACCTAGTAATAGGATAGATAATAACATGAAACAATATAAAATGGGGTGAGAATAATCATTATCGTCATAACATAGACATAAGATCATAATAAATAAAGGAATCATTAAGAAAGGGAATGGAATGCGGCAATGCATAACAATGAAACATCATGTATTAGTGGTCAACTACGACACCTAGTTATGAAAAAAGATATCATCATGTTCATGAATATTTCACTTTTCTCATGAGATACATCACATTACCCAATTCATTGGGGCGGTATATAATTTCGGGTGCACCCTTCACATTATAACATTTATATTATCATGCATGACTCATAGAACACATATCCATCTTGGACATAAAATAACCCTTGGAAATGAATGGGTTTCATTTCATAAAGAATAAATTCATATAATTTGGGTTCCCAAATGATATATGGAATAACATACTTGATATAATAATCATCAACTATGAGTGAAGAAGAAACAATCTCAAGAATAAAAGGTGTGTTTTTTTTAAAGAAGAGTTCTTTTGGAAAACCTTATGTTTGTCATAAAATCAATTAGAAAACATGCATATCCCAAAAAAGGAAAGATAATGATGAATAAATTATATTTAAGGAATATACATACATAAAATGGGGTGAAAGAGGGAAAACCCAATGAAAGAGAGTTGGGTTCGGGAATTCCCCTTACCTTTTTTCTGAATGCTTTCTTCACTTCAATGTCCTATATAATCACATTAAATTCATTAATTAACAATTAAAAAACCTTTTATACATTAATATGATTCATTAAGGTTTTATTATTTTCTTTTATGGGCCTTTTAATGAGTTATAGAGTTTAATTTCATCATTCGTGGCTGTTCATTTTCTTAGTTTTCATGACTGGTTCACTTGTATACATGAATGGAAGTTGTTGTAAAATGTAGATAAACATCCAGAATTGTTATTATATGTTATTAATGATATTACATAAGTTTAAATGATCTTTTAAAGAATTTTTATTTATGGTATGAAGATGAATCTTTAGATAAAATTTAATGATGATTTTTAGGTTAATTTTTGCGGTTTTTTGATGACAACGATCTCGTTTTGTTTTATCATTTAGTATTATGTATAAACGTTATTTTCAGAACATAAAGATGGATATAAAATAAACTTAAAAATATTTTTTTTACCATTTAATGATTTTATTAACATCCTTGAAGGTGTTAAAGGAAAATTAAAGTGCATCGCTCACGATGTCGGTAAATTGACACATCACAGGCGACAATTTCCTTTTTAAAATAAAAGAGAGAGGGGGTAGAGTTTAATGATGAATCATCCATTAAAGTGATATAATTACAGTATATAAAACATATTGGAGTTATAATTCTTTTTTTATAAAGGGATTTAAGGTGAGAATAAGAAAATGAATGAAATTGAAAGGAAATTAAAAGAGAGAGAGTGGATTTACCTCTTGAATGTATCCTCCTTGAGAACCTCCTTAGGGAAAAGTTTTGGTCTTTTGGTGAGACCAAGAGATCCTGAAAATGGTGGAGGGAATAGGGAAGATTATTATTTAGAATATAGGCAATTATAAAACCTTGAGAAGTTTTAGGAGAAGAGGGTGGTGGGGGTGGAATTTATAGAGGAGGAGAGAGGTGTTTTCTCAATATTATATTCATTAATTTATTATTTTGGCTCAAGACTATGAATAGTTTGAGAATTATATATAAAAATATTAAATTATTAATGAGAGTTTAAGATTTTGGTCTTAAATCAGCCTTAAATCATCTATGACTCCATAATTCATGTATTTAGATTTTATTGTAAATTATTATATTTTACTATTCATAAAAAATTCAAGTATTTCAGAAAATTCCCAAAAATTCATCCTAACCATTTTTCAATGTGTAGAATTAAAAAATTAACTCCATTTAATGAAAATAATTTTATAAATATGATTAATTTAATTTTTAATTGAAATCATCATTTTTTTAGAAAATATAGATCTTAAAATTATAATTGATTTTATAACACTTTGAGAAATTAATTAGTTTCTCATAAAATTATATTAAAATAATACGACATCGAAATATTGATTTATTAATAAATTTTATGAAAATAAATTTTCTTTCAAATTATTAAATTAATCTTAAAATAATAATTAAATATTTATGGCTTATAAAAATACCAACACTTAATTAATAATTTTAAAACATTTATTTACTTAGACTATGATATAATTTTATCATAATTTTATTTATAAGATGATTAAATTTTATTTATACTTTCATGGGTAGGGTTACTATTCATTTGGTTGGTTTACTATTCACAAGGGTCATATTACTATTCTTAAGGTTAAGTTACTATTTCATCGGTATTGGATCCTTCTCTTCTAGAAATACTTATTATTTCATTAAATATTCATTTATAAAAAATTTATTATGGTTTATGAGTGATTTTATATGATCTATACTATATGAAATTACTATAATATGGGAGAAATTACATAGATAAAAGTTTGGGTCATTATATTCTTCCACCCCTTTGAAATTTCTCCCTCGAAATTTTGTTTCACATAAATAGGTGAGGGTACTTATCCTTCATCACCTCCTCCAGTTACCAAGTTGATTCTTCATACTCATGGTTCCTCCATAACACTTTGACAAGATGGGTTGTGTTTTTTCATAGAACCTTATCTCTTCAATCCAAAATTTTTACTGGCTGCTCCTCATATGAGAGATCATATTCTATCTATACCACCTATGAGTTTAGTACATGTGAGGGATCTGGTATATACTTCTCAGGAGGGATACATGGAACACATCTAAAACTTGATATATATTCAGTGGAAGTGAAAGCTGATAGGCTATGGTTCCGATGCGATCAAGGATCTCAAATGGGTTAATTTACCTTGGGCTTAACTCCCCTTTCTTTCCAAACTGTATGACTCTCTTCCATTGTGATATTTTAAGGATGAATTTATCTCTAATTTCAAACTCCAAGTCCCTTCAACTATTTTCAGCATAGCTCTTTTTCCGAATCTGAGCAGTTTTGATATGTTGTTGGATGGATTGAACCTTCTCTATCATATCTTGTACAAGATCAGGTCCAAGTAGATTTCTTTCACTAACTTCATCACAACAGGTTGGAGTTCTACATATCTTTCCATACAAAACTTCATATGGATCCATATAAATACTCGAGTGGAAGCTATTATTGTATGAGAACTCAACAATGAGATATGTTTATCCCATCCGCCTTTGAATTCTAAAGAGAAGGATCTTAGAATATCTTCGAGCATTAGAATAGTCCTTTCAGATTGGCCATTAGTTTGGGGGTGGTAGTCCATGATGAAATTTAATTTAGTACTCAGAGCATGTGGAATACTCCTCCATATTTTTAGATGTGAACCTGAGATCACAATTAGAGACAATCAAGAGTGAAAATCTATACAGTCTCACCAATTCTTTCACATATATCATCGAAAGTTGTTCAAGTGAGAGATATTACCAAATAGCGATAATGTGGGCATTCTTGGTGAGTTGGTCCACCAAAACCCATATCACATTGTTTCCTTTGGATCTCTTTGGGAGACCAGTGAAAAAGTCCATAGTGACATTCTCCTATTTCCAAATGGGTATAGGAAATGGTTTCATCATCTCTTTGGACTTCTTTCACTCAGATTTATCTTGCTAACATATCAAGCCCCATAAGATATATTCAAAAATATCCTTCTTCTTATTGTCCCACCATAAATTTTCTTAGAGATCATGGTATATCTTGGTACTCCCAGGATGGATAGAAAAAGTTGGGCCATGTTCATTATCTAATAGATCCTTTTTTATCTTAGGTGATGAAGGCAGACAAATCCTTATTCCAAACTGAATCACATCATCTTCATCGATATTGAACTCTTGCATCTTCCCTTCCTTTACTACATTCACCTTCTTTTGTAACTCCAGACCATCCCTTTGTGCCTCCTTAATATTCTCTTAGATTGATGGTTGGGAAATCATTTGGGAAAGGTAGGATGTATTCCCTACCATTATGATTTCTAATTCCATTATTTTCATATCCATGAAGATAAGGTCTTTATCAATCTGTAACATGGATAGAGTAACATGTTCTTTTTTTCTAAGATAATCAGCTAACTTATTCACCTTACCAGGATGATAGTGAATAAAGAAATCATAGTCTTTGATTAGATCTAACCATCTCTTTTGACACATATTGATCTCATTTTGTGTGAAAATATACTTTAGACAATTGTGATCGGTATATATGTAACACTTATAATCATAGAGGTATTGACGAAAAATTTTCAGGGAAAAAAATCACATCTACTAACTCCAGATCATGTGTCGAGTAGTTCTTCTCATGGATCTTCAACTATTGTGAAGCATAGGCTATCACATTATCATTTTTCATGAGTACACAACCCAATCCTTTATTTGAAGAATCACTGTATATCACAAAACTATCTCTAGTTTTTTTTAATGTGAGTATAGGTGCAGTGATCTACCATCTCTTTAGCTCCTTGAATCTTTCATTACAATCTTCCATCCAAAAATAATTTACCCATTTTCTTGTTAACATAGTTAGTGGGATAGAAAATCATGAAAAATTTCTCACAAAATTTTGGTAGTAACCATCTAATCCAAGAAAAATGTGGATTTCTATGACACTAGAGGGTCTGGGCCATTCCCCAATCACCTTTGTCTTTGAAGGGTCCATAGAAATTCCCTCACTTGTGATCACATGTCCCATGAATGTGACTTGTTTTATACAAAAGTCACACGTGCTGAACTTGAGATACAACTTATCCTTTCTTAATATCACCAACACAAGCCTTATATGTTCTTCATGTTCCTACTTTATCTTGAAGTATATTATAATATCATCGATAAACACTACCAATTTTTTTTGAGGTAATGTCTAAAAATCTATTCATCAAATCCATGAATATGGAAGGGAAATTAGTAAGTTTGAAGGGAATTACCAGAAACTCACTATGCCCATACCTTATACGGAAGGCAGTCTTTTGAATATCTTCTTTCTTCACCTTTAGCTGATGATATCTAGAATGAAGACCTACCTTTGAAAAGTACTTATATCCTCACAACTGACCGAACAATTCATCGATCATTGGAAAAAGATACCTTTTCTTTATAGTGATCTTGTTGAGTTCCCAATATTCGATACATAGCCGCATTGATCCATCCTTCTTCTTGAAAAAGAGCACCAACACACCCTAAGGTGATACTCTAAGGCATATGAAGCATTTGTCCAAATGCTCTTAAAACTGCTTATTTAACTCCTATAGTTTGATAGGAGCCATCCTATAAGGACCCTTTGAGATAGTATTAGCTATGAGTATTAGTTCTATTGAGAACTCTTCCTCACAATTTAGGGGAATTCCGAGTAACTCTTAAGGAAATACATTACTATATTTCCTCAAGATTGAAATTTCTTATAGGTTGATAACTTCCTTTGACTCAACTATTTGAGTGAGGTATGATTTTTCATAGGTAATCAACACCCACACCGTTGAAATATTTTCAAAATTATATTCATGATCTTCCTTGAATTTGTAGAGGAGCATGGGATAGTTTTGAATATGAAAAGATATTTCCTTTTCTTGATAGTTGATATGTGATCTATATAATGAGATCCAATCCATTCCTAGTATAGTGTCGAATTCCACCAATGGAAGTATCACAATATTTGAGGGAATAATCGTCACACATACGCCAATAAGAGAAGATTCCAACACTTGGGTTTCAATGATTTCACAACATGGTGTTTTTAAAGATATCTCTAATTCAAGATTTCAGGACTTTGATTCAATAGTTATATAAAAATTTAAAGATATAAAGGAAGTGTACCTTGTATGAATTTATTCTCTTGATCCACTTCTGCAGTAGTAATAGATTAAGAATTTACTTGATCCTTTGGAATTTGTGGCAACTAATACTGATTACCCTTGAGGAATCGAGGTTTAGTGCACTAGTTTGCATAGTGACCTTGCTCCCTACAGTTGTAGAATTAGACCATGGATGGTTATCTTCTTTCCTTCACCACATTTTCCTACTTAATCATATCTTTCTGAAATTCATGATATTGGTGGCCTTATCTCCCACACTTGATGAATTTCCCCATCCCTTTGAGATCGTTCCCATGATGCTTCTTCCCACATTTTTGACATATGGATGGTTGGGTTTTCTTCCCCCCTTTCTCATTAGATCCTCCATCTTGAAACTCTATCTTTCATTTCTTATCACCATATCCATGGGATCATTTTCAAAACTATATCTACACTTTGAGATCCCATAAAAAAACTTCTTTATAACTCCCAAAGTCTCGAATTTCAAGATACTTTTGAAGGCGTGGTTTTAAACCACTAAATAATCTATAAATTTTTCTATCATTGTTGATAACAAAACCCAAAGCATACCTTGAAATCCATGTGAAATTTTCTTTATAGGCCATGAAAAATTCTCATTCCTTTTGATTCAACTCTATGAATTATCTCTCCATATTTGTATTAAAAGTTTTAGGGAAATACTTTATTAGAAACATTATCTCAAAGACTTCCCACTATATCTCTTCAATTGTTTCCTTTGGATTTATGTTCTTAATCAACACCCACTATTGATTGACCTATCCATCTAGATGATAAACAGAGAGGTTAACCTTATCCATATTAGAATAGTGAATGACAAAAAATATCTTCTCCATCGAGTTGACCCACTATTCCAAAACTAGTGGATCATAAGATCCACTAAACATCGGTGTTTGTTGCCACATAAAACCCTCGATAACCAATTACTCCCTCTTAGGTGAAGAAGGACATTCCAAATTATTCAAGTTATTGTTCATAACTTTATATAGCTAGGTAAGAATAACCATAAAATTTTGAAATCCACATCCTAAGGCATTGGAGATGTCATTTGGGAAATCACTATATTGTCCCTCCCATGGGTTGTTGGCATGGTTTCTCCTGGTTCCCACCATTTTATAAAATGGAAAATGTTAGAACAAAACATAAGTCAACAAGTAATAATTTATACCTTTGTAAAATTAAATGTAATGGAATATCTTATGGGATCCCTATGTTTAGAATTTTTAAAAAACAAATAATCATGGGCTATTACATATACTTATTCTCATACTAAGGGGTTATACTTAGATTTTCTAATCCTAATTCCAAAATTAACTAAACCATGCTCTGATAAAAATTATAGCGACCCAATTTTTTCTTACATTGTTATTACATAATTTTAATGATAAACAATATAAAAAAATTAATTTACCATGATAAAAAGGTTTAGTATCTTGGGAAAACTAGTACCAACCCTAACTTTTACAAAATAAAATAGAAACATTTATTTAATTCCTTCTTATATAGCTTCTTATTGGACCTTTAATTCTCCTTAGTAAAAGTAATCACCAAAGGATATACATCAAAAAGGGGTGTGCTAAAATCCTAGTAAGAGGATAGAAAATAAAATGAAACAATATAACATAGGGTGAGAATAATAATTATCATCATAACATAGGCATAGGATCATAATCATGAGAGGAATCCTTAAGAAAAGGCATGGAATATGGAAATGCATAAAAATGATACATCATGTCTTAGTGGTCAACCATGCCACCTAGTTGCGAACAAAGATAACATCATGTTAATGAATATTTCACTTTTCTCAGGATATAAATCATATTACCCAATTCATTGTAGTGCTATATAATTCTGGTCACACCCATCACATCATAACATTTACATTGTGCTATATAATTCCACGCACACTCGTCACATCATAACATTTACATTATCATGCATGCCACATAGAACATATATCAATATTGGACATAAAATAACCCATGTAAAGCAATGAGTTTCATTTCAAAAGGAATACATTCATAAAATTTGGTTTCCCAAATGAAATATGGAATAACATAAATTATATAAGAATCATCAACCTTGAGTAAAGAAGAAACAATCTCAGGAAGTAAAATGTGTGTTTTTTTGAAAGAAGAGTTATTTTGGAAAACATTGTGTTTATCATAAAATCAATTTTAAAACATGTACATCCTTGAAAAGTTAATATAATTATGAAGAAATTTTATTTAATTAATATCTATACTAAAAATGTGGTGAAATAGGGAAAACCCAAAGAAAGAGTGTTGGGTTCAAGAATTCACCTTACCTTGTGTCTTAATGATTTCTTCACTTAATGGAATGTATAATCACATTAAATTAATTATTTAAAAATTATAGAAACTTTTATACATTAATATTAATTATTATGGTTTTATTATGTTTTTATGGTTTTTTATATGAGTTATGTAGTTTAATTTCATCATTTGGGGGTATTCGTTTTCTTAGTTTTCAGGATCGGTTCACTTGTATACGTGAATAGATGTTCATGTAAAATGAGGATAAATATTCAGAAGTGTTATTATATGTTATTAATGATATTATAGAAAATTAAATGATCTTGTAAAGAATTTGTTTATATGGTATAATGATTAATCTTTATATAAAATATACTGATGATTGTTTTAGTTTAATTTTGGCGATTTTTCGATCACAATGAAATCATTTTTTTATCATTTAGTATTATGTATAAATGATAGTTCCAGAACATAAATATAGTTATAAAATAAACTTTACAATATTTTTTAACCATTTAATGGTTTTATTATCAACCTTGATGTTTTTAAATGAAAATCAAAGTGAATCGCTCACAATGTTAGTAAATTGACACATAACAGGCGATGATTTCATTTTTGAAATAAAAGAGTGGGGGGGGGGAGAATTTTGTTGATGAATCTTCCATTAACATGATATAATTATACTATATCAAACATAATGGAGTTATCATGCCATTTTTATTAAGGTATGTTATGAGATAAAAATAAAAGAAGTGAAATTGAAAGGAAATTAAAAGAAAGAGAGAGAGAGGGGGGATTTACCTCTTGAATTTATCCTCTTTGAGAACCTCCTTAGGGAAATATTTTGTTCTTTTTGTGAGTCCAAGAGATCCGAAACATGGGGTAAGAACTAGGGAAGAATATTGGGGAGAATTTAGGAAAGGCACAAATCTTGAGAAGTTTTAGGAGAAGATGGGGTGAGGGGTGATATATATAATGGAAGAGAGGGGTGTTTTCTCAATATTGTATTCATTAATTTATTATTTTGGATCAAGACAATGAATAGTTTGAGAATTATCTCTTAAAATATTAAAATAATTAAGGAGAGTTCAAGATTTTTGGCTTACAATAACCTTGCATCATCTATGACTCTATAATTCATGTATTTAGATTTTATTATAAATGATCATATTTTACTATTCATAAAAAATTTAGGTATTTTATAAAATTCCAAAAAATTAACCCCAACCATTTTTATATGTGTAGAATTAAAAAATGAACTCCATTCAATGAAAATAATTTTCTAAATATGAGTAATTTAATATTTAATTAAAATCTTCATTTACTTAGAAAATACATATTTTAAAATTATAATTGATTTTATAACACTTTGAAAAATTAATTAAGTTCTCATAAAGTTATCTTAAAATCATAAGACATAAAAATTTTAATTTGTTAATAAATTTTATGAAAATAAATTTGATTTTAAATTATTAAAGTAATCATACAATTGTAATTAAATATTTATGACTTATAAAAATACCAACAATTAATTAATAATTTTTTAAACTTTTATTTACTTAGAATATGATATAATTATATCATAATTTCATTTATAATATGCTTAAATGTTATTTATAATTTCACAGGTGGGTTTACTATTCATTTGGATGATTTACTATTCTCAAGGGTCATATTATTATTCCTAAGGTCAAGTTACTATTCCATCAATATTGGATCCATAACTTCTAGAAATACCTCTTATTTCATTAAATATTCATTTATAAGATTTTTATTATGGTCTATGAGTGATTTTGTGTGATTTATACTATATGAAATTACTATTAGAAGGGAGAAATTACACTGATAAAATTTTGGGTCATTACAGATATAGGTCTCACCCATCTCATAATCAAATCATACATACATGTGCCACAAGATAATAAAACATTCATCATATCATGACCCATAAAAAGATATGGGATTCTTAAACATCATATCATAACCCACGAAATGAAATGGATATCATAAACATTTCATCATATCATAACTTATGTAAAAGAGATAGGTTTCATAATCATATAATAACCCATAAAATAGAAACAAGTTTCACAATCATATAAACCATGAAAGAGAAATGGGTTTCATAAATATATAACCCATAAAAGAGAAAGGGGTTTCATAAACAACATTCCCTCACAAAATAAACCATTCAGAGAAAGAATATGAATGGTTCCCTTGGATAATATCCCCATTAAGATATGAGTAACACCAACTGATGTCATCTTAGATGGAAAATAATTTTGACAGATCTTATAAAACTAATTCTTGAAAAAATAGATTTTCTTTGAAAAAAACTTTGAACATCTTTTTCTTTAAAAATAAAAATTTTAAAAAAATATATTACGCTTTTAAAATCATTTAAAATTCATCTTGAACATATTTTTTTTGAAAACATTTTTCTTTTAAAAAGGCTTTGAAAATATATAAAATAATATTTTAAATAATTTAAATCCTGTTATTTAAAAATAACCTTGAAAACTTATAACTGAATATTGAAAATATTTTGAAAACATTTTCTTTGAAAATATATTTGAAAAGTTATAAAGGAGTATTGAAAACATTTTGAAAACCTTTTCTTTGATAATATATTTAAAAACTTATAAACGAAGATTGATTTTTTCTTAAAAAAATTTCTTTGAAAATATCTTTTAAATCTTATAAATTAATCTTGAAAACATTTTGAAAACATTTTCTTTGAAAATATATTTAAAAACATATAAAGTAATCTTGAATAATTTTTTAAAACATTTTATTAGAAAATATATTTGAAAAATTATAAAGTAACCTTGAATTTGTTTTGATTTTTTTAAAACATAACATAATTTTAAAATCATTTATCTTGAAAATGAGTTTAAAATATCATTTAAAAACATTTTTGAATACATTTTTAGTAATCATGATTATTGAATAAAATAGATTTTCGACCGAATAAAGTAAGATTTTATTAAAACAATTTTTTAATTAACTTATGTACCAAAGAGTGGAAAAAATGGCACCATTAATTGAATATATCATGAATAACCAGAATAGGACAAAATTATTGATAAATATTGAGATATAAAACATAATATTTCATCAATAGAAGCATAATCATAAACAATCGTGATAAATGATGAGATTATAGTAATAAACTCTTACCACTTTGGTAACATTGGATACTAATCCCTGTTAAAATAATAACATTAATGAAGCTTAAGATATCATGAGACTAAGTATATTCATGATATAAAATTTCAAATAGAAGTATACACACCTCATAAAATAATATAGGTGCATAACATAAAATGTGTCTCAAAAAGGAAAATTGAGACAAAATTACCTTACTGATTTGGTAGCTTTTGAATCGTAAAAATCCATAAAATAGAGATAATAAAATGGATATGTGATAAAAAAATTTATGTATAATAATCATATAATTACTTTATGGGAATTATATACACCACACCAAAGAAATGAGTGGTGAAAAAGGTACAAGTCTTGCAGAATTAAATGTGAGACTAGAAATACTCTTACTACTTGAGTAACTTTTGAATTGTGAGATAACTGAAATAATAAAATCAATAGAAACTTTGAATATAATTAAATAAAGGAAATTAAATAAATAACATTTCATAGGAAAGTATATAAACCACACAATAAGAATAAGTGGTGAATATTGTATATATCTCACAGAAATAAAAGTTAGATGATAAAACCCTTACCTTAAGTCTTGACTTTCTTCGTACATGTTCAAAAATCCTATATAATAAATATAATTTCATTATAAATAAAATAAATAAACCTTATTATTATATATCATACCATATATTATTTTATCAGGACTTTATATTACCTGTTTATTAACAATTTCATGTTAAAGTTACGTTTTGGGTTTCAACCGCTTTGTTTTTCCAATATGTTATGACTCGTTATTATTGATCCTCTTAATTAGATCAAGATTTAATTATATAAGTAATTTAAAACATGATATAAATAACATATATATTAATTATATAATTATTTATAATAATATATAAAATATATAAATATGAATGAAATGGATCATTCATGGAGACTGTAAGACGTACATATGCATGAACGCTGTTTCCATTTTCTTGTATTTTTAAAGAAATAAACGTAAATGATATATATATATATATATATTATCTTTAAATTATAATTATTATATCATATATATCACATATTTTTATTAAACTCATATTTAGTACATTCCATTTAAAAGTGAACTAATCACATCGCTTTGAGGAGGCAGTAGTCCATACGTCCACAAATGAAGTTATTATATTCCCAAAAAATGGAAATCATGAAGGTATGTGTTATATAATAATTAAATAATCATAAATAAATAATATATCATATATATCATATAAACAAATTAATTCTATCATTATTACCATCCTTGAAAAGTGGTAACAGAAGAACATATGACATCAGTTTGTGAGGCGGTAATCCATCATACACACGAACGATGACTGCATATACTATTTGATGGAAGTGAGTGTGAGTTTAAGGTCAAAAACTTAAAATAAAAACATATTAGTATATTTAGGATACTTATGTTTTAATATAATCATGTAATAATAATAATTTAATGGGTGGAGAAAGAAATAATACAAGAGTTCTCATTGAAGAACATCACCTCTTATTCAGATAACACATTTTGATTTTCACAAAAAGACATAATTAGTTTGATTTATTCCAAAAAGGAGTATTGTAGGATGAATTTAGGGAATTTGGTAGTATATTATATTATTTTTTTTATTATCCAAAAGGTCTTGATATGTGTTAATAAGTGAGGGGGTGAATGCCCTTTTATAGTGTAGGGGAGTGACATTCCTGTAAATACAAAAAGGCAAACAATATTGAGAGGTATACCTTACATAATTTACCTCAAATAATGGTCCATTTTATATAAAATGTATTATATAGTATAAATATATCCATAAAATGTATTTTCACATGTTTTTAGGTTATTTTTCCCCTTATGATAATGTTTAACCACTAGTTAAAGTCATTTTTACCTTAATCATTCTAATTAATTTTAATTACTTTCACTAATATTTTTGCTAAAAAACTAAGTTTAACTTAATATAAATTATAAATTAATATTATTAAAAAAATTGAATACATTTTTCCAAATTATAATCATAGTATTGGAAGACATTAATTTAAAATAATTCTGTAGAAGGGATGAGACAACGAGTTTTTGAATTAAAAATATTCAAACATTTGAAATGGTTTTATATAAAATTTCAATGTGTAATTGATTCCAATTAAATACATAAGATTAATATTTTTATAATTTATCTGAATATAATTTAAAATAAAATAAAAATATAATTTAACTATCTAAATAAATTAAACAAAATTGCAGTTGTTAATTAAAATTCAGTGTTTGTCATTATTCATAAAAAATGAAACTTCGATGAAAAATACCAAAAATTAAGTCAAAGTAAATTTTGATAATTTTATTTCAAAAATGAAGTTTATTTTTTCAAATTAAAATTAAAATAGTTTCAAAAATTAAATTTAAAATGGGTTCTCTATTAAATGATGGTAAAATTACCTTTTATAAAAATATATCTTTTTATTCATAAAATTAGATATATTACTATATTATTATTATAAAATCTATTGGATGAGTTTAATTTTTTTATTGAATATATAATATTTTAATTTTATTAAAAACATTAATCAATTGTAGTTTTTTTAATTTATTGAGATAATATAGTGTTTGTACATAGAAAAATATTTTTCTTAGAAAAGGAATTTCTTTATTTAAAATAGTTATTACTTTCATTTATAGATAATTGATAACCAAAGGATTTATTTTATATATATGTTTAAGTCATATTTTCACAATTTATTTTATCTTATTTGTAATTTCTATCCCAAAAGCTAGGTGGTAACTATAATAATATTTTAATAACAATATTGATAGTGTAGTGTAGTTTGGTAAAACTCAGTCATGAATGTAATAAAAGCTATAAAAGGAACTCTACGTTGTGTGTAACATAAGCCAAAAATAGTTTTATGTGTACCAAAATATAATCTAAGTGTTTCTTATATCATAAAATCGACTTGGTATTTCATACAAAGAAAGAATAACTTGGTACTTTCATATAACACAAGATATATTTACTGTTACTTGAAATAAAAATATAAAAATGATTAAATTAAATAAAAAATAATAATTTATAAAAACCTAGGGTGTTACTTTATACCCCATTAAAATTAATTTCACCTTCAAAATTTTTATGGGTTATTAAAGGTTTAATACTTGAAGGTTCCTTTCATAGTACCCCACATCCTAAAAATGAACACTAAAACTTCCTTTAAAAAGGGAATGTTGTAAACCTAATGGTTACCCAAAGTAAATCATAGATATGTTTCCATTTAGGAGAACATATTTGGAAAGTGAAAACATGTACATGGAAGGGAAATATAACTATCATGTTTTAATGGAGAGTGATAGAGATACTGGTTAGGATAAAGTTAATGATCACAAATCCATAACTAAAAGAGGCTTGAAAAAGGTCCTTGATACCATAAAAAATAATTATAATGGGATTTTTTTTAATTTCAAGACCCTTTTATTAATTTTGAATAATTTTCATGAGAATATACACTTACTTTATTTCAGAAAAACTTCATCGTTTGTTGTGCCTTGATTAATTTCCACATTATAGCATATTCTAATAAATGAAGGCGAATTGTAATTCCTAAAGCATTAGTATATCATGATTCCATAAATAGAATTATAGATCATTCCATATATCTTTATAACAAAAAAATGGTTAGAATAGGTTATCCAACATGCATAAATCTTCACATGGTGAGATAATACTTTAATCTCAAAAACTTCATCCGAAGTTTTACTTGAACTTTTCAAAAATGATTAACCTTATAACCCTTTAGAAAGATAAACTTCCACAAAATTACAAATAAGGTCACTAAATTTCTTAAAATAATCTTAACATCGATCACCCATATATCATATAACTTCTCTTGGTTGTCACACTCCAAACATGTAAACACCTTCATCATGTATTATCTTGAAACATGGTAATAACCTAAATTTCCCTAAATATTTATTGAAAACATGCATTATTTCTTATTCCAAATATTATTGGATATATTCATTAAATACAAAAATTTCATGGAATTTATCCATGACAACATAGACCACTTTTTCAACAAATAAATAATCAGTTCCATGGTAATCATTACTATCGAATTTACTTTATCCATACCAATCATCTCTTTATCCAAGATAAACACAATTTTCTCAACATCAGGAACACATTAAGGGTTACCTTACATTAATCAAAATACCAACATTACATAAAATCACTTTTCTAATTCATCATCCCCATACAACATATCCTTTTAAATCATTAATGATGAAATTATACATAAAATACATTTATATTTCATGATTCGTATAACATAATCTTAAAATTTCAAAACATATACACTTCAATCATCCAAAATTATTCTTAAAAAATACTCATGCTTCATCATATTATTCCTTAATACCCCTTTCCTAGAATATGAAATATGAATCTTGTCATAAGGATCCTCAACCTCAATCTAATCAGGATTCTTATGTTTAATGTAAACGATACTATAATAAAATCCCATACTTTTCACATGTCATTTTCAGCATCCTTATCTTTAGTAGTATAACCAATAATCATACCACATTTTTGATTATATTCATTATATTTACACTTAAGACATCAATTTTTATAATTACCATACTTTTCACATCTGAAACATTCAATGTTAACCCAATTCATTCTGGTTCTCGCTGTTGACTAAGACTAGAAAGCATAGTGTGAGAAACACTTATCATAGTAGAAAACTAAATAATCATGAAAAATTAATTATATTATGATTAAATAATGAAACCTAATTTTAAATATATGAATCCTTAGACTTATCCTTAGAGGAACAACTAGACATATCCTTATAAATATACCTAGGTATATCACTAAAGTTTTCTCATCTTAGTTTCCAAATGCTTACTAAACCTTTCCTTTGATACCAACTATAGCGACCTAGTCTTAACATAAATGGATATTACATAATTTTAGATGAATATTCATCAAATTACAAAAGTACATGCCTGAGAACCATAATAGTATAGTGTCTTTGGAAACTTAGAACATATTTTTCTAATTTGGTGAAATATCTTCAACATATCCCTTAAAGATCATCCCCTTTATTACTCCTACTTAAAACTATTATTCATAACATGGGGAAAGGAAATATAATAAAGGGTGAGATGATATTCTTAGTAATTATAAAAAAGGGAGATATATAAGCATAACATGAGAATAAGTGAACGAGAACATGAGAATACTATTTGAAGATCATACCCTACATATCAAAGATCATATACATGGGTCATGGAATAAAGATTGGTATTTCATAATACATGAATCATAATGTAATAAATAGAATAAGCCATGAAATAATAACATAGGAATAAGACATGGAATTACAGAAGACACATAAGCATATAAAATCATTCCCTATAAGTAAAGGCTCATTGCCAAAACTTATCAGGGCACTTCATGGGGGATACATCTATTGTGCGGGAAACACCACCATCCCCCATCACATAAACTTCCTTATAGTGGAATGGGATCACTCCCCAAACCATATTAGTAGTCAATTTTCACTCCTAAGACTATATTAGTAGTCCAGGAACACTCCCAAGACCATCTTAGTAGTCAAGGTTCACTCTCAAGACCTACTTAGCGGATAAATTCTTTTGTTGGACTAAGTTCACTCCCCATTTCAGCCATGTATATCTAATGAGGTATAAATCTTTACCCATTGTATTGGAGAGAGATATAAGTACCACCCATATCATAATGAAATCATACATACATGTTTCATAATATAATAAAACATTCATTATATCATGACCCATAAAAAGACATGGGATTCATAAACATCATATCATAACCCATGAAATAAAATGGGTATCATTAAAATTTCATAATATCATAACCTATTGAAAAGATAAAGGTTTCATAATCATAGAAATACCCATGAAAGAGAAATAGGTTTCATAATAATATAACCTATGAAAGAGAAATGTGTTTTATAAAAATATAACCCCTGAAAGAAAAACTAGTTTCATAAACATCATTCCATCAAAACATAAACCACTTATAGAAATATTATGAATGGTTCCCTTTTATCATATCCCCAATAAGGAATTGTTAACACTAAATTATGTAATATTAGATGAATTTTTTTAATAGATCTTTTAAAAAAATTTCTTAACAGAAATAGATTCTCTTTGAAAAATACTTTAAATATCATTTTATATAAATATAACCTTTTGAAAAAAATATAAAGGAAGATTTGAAAATAATTTTAAAAACTTATTGAATATAAAAATTTTTTAAAACATTTTTATTTAAAAATGTCTTTGAAAATATATAAAGAATATTTGAAATCATTGAAATACTTTCTTTAAAATTTACCTTGAAAACTTATAAGGTAAGATTGAAAACATTTTGAAAACATTTTATTTGAAAATATATTTGAAAACTTATAAAGTAATCTTGAAAGCATTTTGAAAACCATTTATTTTAAAATATATTTGGAAACTTAAAAAAGAATCTTGATTTTTTTGAAAACCCTTTATTTGAAAATATCAGTGAAAAGATATTTGATAACTTATAAAGTAGGATTGATTTTTTTGAAAACATTTTTTTTAAAATATATTTTAAAACTTATAAAAGAATATTGAAAACATTTTTGTTGAAAATATATTTGAAAACTTATAATGGAATCTTGAAAACTTTTTGAAAACTTTTTTAAAACATAATATACTTCTAAAATACTTTCAATTAGAGTGAGGTTAAAATATTATTTAAAAACATTTTGATTTTTTTTGAAACATAGTTATTGAATAAAATATATTTCTAACTTAAGGGAGAAATAAAGTAATATTTTATTAAAAATATTTTCTTAATTATATTAAGTACCAAAGTGTGGAAAAAATGGTACCAAAACTTTCGTTGGTTTTTTTACCCAAAGGTAGGCTTATATGGTGAAGGGAGGGAAATTGGTTGGATATTTGGTAAGGGTTTGTATGAGAAAAAAGGGATTGATTTGTTTGAAAAAGTGATGGGGGGGGGGTTGAGTTCCCTTTTGTAGTGGAGGAGGAGTGACATTTTGTAAACACAAAAAGTAAAAAACTATTGAGTGGTCTCCCGTACAGAATGTGCCTCCAATAATGGTTCATTTTAGATAAAAAGAAGTATATAGTATAAATATGTCCATAAAATTTATTTTTTACATGTTTATAGGTTATTTTTCCCCTTAAGTTATTGTTTAACCACTACACAAACTTGTTTTTACCTCACTCATTGTAATTAATTTTAATTACTTTCACTGATATTTTTTTTCCAAAAACTAACTTTACCTTTATAGAAATTATAAATTACATTGATTATAAATATTTAATTCATTTTTCTAAATTATAAGCATATAAGTGGAAGAAATTAATTTAAAATTAATCCTGCAGATGGGACGAGACAAAGAGTTTTTGAAGTGAAAATGTTCAAAAGTTTGAAATGTTTTTAAATAAAATTTTAATGTGTAAATTGATTCAAGTGACCAAAATTGGATTAATATCTGTATAATTTTTCTAAATATAAATTAAAACCATATAAAAATATAATTTAACTATATAAATAAATTAGACGAAAATACAATTTTCAATTAAAATTCAATGTTTTTTCACTATTCATAAAAAAATGAAACTTCTCTGAAAAATTCCAAAAAATAATGAAAATTACATTTCGATATTTTGATATTAAAAATGAAGTTTATTTTTTAAAATAAATATTATACAAGTTTCAAAAATTATATTTAAAATGGGGTTTCCCATAAAAAGTGTTAAAATTACCTTCTAGAAAAATACATATTTTTATTCATAAAATTTAATATATTCTTATCTTAAAACTGTCAAACCTATTAAATGAGTGTAAACAAACATGATTGATAATATAATATAAAAATGTTATTAAGAATTATTATAAATAATGGTGTGTTTACTTTAATGAGATAAATGATTTTTGTACATAGAAAAATAGTTTTCTTAGAAAAGGAATTTCTTTATTTCTAAATAGTTATTAATTTTATTTCTAGATAATTGGTAACCAAAGGATCCATTTTATATTCATTTTTGAATCATATTCTCAAAATTTAGTTACTATTACTTTTAATTTCCATTTCAACAACTAGGTGGTAACTATTATAATATTTTAATAACAATATTAATAGTATAGTGTTGTTTGGTAAAACTCAGTATTTCATATAACACAAGCTATCAAAGGAACCAATAATTGTGTATAATACAATCCAAACATAGTGTTGTGTGTACTAAAGTATAATATAAGTGTTGTGTGTAGTGAAAGATCGACTTGGTGTTGTGTACAAAGAAAGAATAACTTGGTGCTTTTATATAACAAAGGCTATATTTAGTGTTTTGTGAAATAAAAAATATCAAAAAGATTAAATTAAATAAAAATGATAATTCATAAAAACTAGGGGTGTTATATGGGTAGTGACTATCTTAAACCCACAATACATACCAAACTTACATAGAATCCCACTGTGCTTCCCAATAACATAATGTTCTTATATTTCATCCCACAATATTTAGTGTCTCAACTGGTATTACAAAACTTTCTCTATCCATTTGAAGTATATATCTAATATGATTAAGAAGCTATGAAATTAACATAATTGGATCTACTTTATCACTGGAGTCTATGATTTTCTATATATCTTTAAGAATAATAGCATGAAACTTAGTCTCTATAAAACAACCTTTCACCAAGATCCATTTCAGATTCTACTCAATGGATTCTATTAACTTAGTCTTAAAAGATCTCAATTGACAATAAGTAATTAGAATAAATTCATGCATGTTAACCTTCCTCAACTCTTATTCTTCTTCTATATTTCTCACTCTTTGAAACTTATTTAAAATCAAATATAATATTTCATATTCTCCTTCCCCTTTTAATTTTAATGAATATATTTGATCAATATAATTAGGTAATTTTCATCTTCTTCTTGTTTAATATGTAAAAATTATTTCATCTTCAAAGAAGTATTGGGTTCTCTCTTGCTTCACACAGAGAGCTCTATGGTTTTATTCTTCAAGAGTCACAGTAAGATTTATTTTTCCCTCTTTTTTACCCTTATATATTCTTATAGAATATAATTATGTTATATATATATATTTAATATATAAAATATTATAAAATATTGGTTCAAGTATCTCCCCTAATTTTCCTCAATTTTTTTCACATGGGTGTGTTCCCAAGATCTCTAATATTCCCTTTTACTTAACTATTTTTCAACAGTGAATTTCTAGGAATATCCTTTCCTCATTGAAATCTCAATTTCTCCCAGACAAATAGTTATTACTTTAATTCTACCAAAAAACTCAAGAATATTCTTCTCATATATATCCCAAAAATACTACATAGATAAATCAAACCCTAATTCTATTCTAAAATTACATACTAATAATACTATTTAAGTGTGACACATCTTCTCATAACCATAGTGTCTAAAATACCAGTAGGTTTTAGTTGAATATTTAGTTTTTTAGATTACATCTCATCTTTAACTTCTTATTCTCAGTGTTATGATATTATTATCAATCAAATAGATTGAATCAAAAATTCATTTGTGATACTTAATTCTCTAATGAAAATTCCAACCATCATCTTATTTAATTTCCAAGAATTTATTCAGTTTTGATCACCAATATTGATTTTCAAATTTCTATATTTGAAAATAAAATATTAATGACACATTGTTATCCTTAATATATTATCATTTAATCATCTTTGAATCAATTCCCTAAAAATGTCTTGAAAATTTATTATTATTATCTGATCTTGAAAGTAAAGTTTCACCATTATCTTTTTAATTTCTTATTCAAAATATTTATTCTAAAAATTATCAGATTTTTCACTCTTGAAAAAACTCATAATTCCACAGAGAGGCTGAATCTTAAAAAATAACCCTTTCCAAATTTCCCACAAAATGATGAATCTTACGAAGTCCCATATCACTATTATTAAGTACCATAGTATTCTTTCAAATTCTTTGAGTTACTCCTATAAAGTAATAATTTAATATTCTAAATTCTTAGAGTTTCTCTTCCAAAGTTGTAACTTACCATTCTGAAGTCATCAAATAATCTTATAAAGTATTAAAGTTAATTTTAAAAATTTTGAACTTAATCTTATAAACTATATAATTAATCTTTTGAAGTTATAAATTTACTCATCCAAAGCCACAACTTTTCCATTTTTTAGTATCAGTTGCACTGAATTACTATTCCAAAGTTATAAATTTTCAAATATTTATATTTTTCATAGAAATTATATAATATCTTTAAATGAATCCATATATTCTTCAATTCAAATTTGAGCCTTCTCAATCACTCCAAATAATATTTAAACACTTCAAATTAATTTGGAAAATATAGAAATATTTTAAAATCTCTCTAAAATGATTTCAAAAGTATTAGAAAATATTAAAAAAAGTTAGAATATTTTAAGTATCTTAATTGTATATTTAATTTATTCTTCACATAATCTTATTTAAACCTTAGTCTAAGATATGTCAATTAGTATATTCAGTATCCATCAAGCTAAACACTCTATGGATGGTGTCTCTATAACTCCAAAGAGCTTGTACTTTTTTTATTAAAAACATCATAAGTTGTTTTCCATAGCCAAATTTTCAATGTAACTTGAAAAATGTTATTGATAGTACATATCACAAGCATCAACACTTTTCCTTGATTTCTATGAAGACCATATTGACAATCATTCGACATTATAACAACTATCTAGAATATATCCATCTAGGTATTCCAAGACAATAACATCACTCTTATTTAAAAAAAAATAGATGAGAAACATCTTCATTGTCTTTATTGGTTATATTATTACTCTATCACCCAACACTATGATACATATATATTGACATGATCATTGAAACATTTAGAAAAAATACAAATAACAAAAACCTTTAGGTACTAAAATTTCTACCATTTTTGATTGTTGTCAATACCATTAATTACTTTTACAAAAATTATATTCAATATGTTATTATTTTCTCCATGAAATGTTCCTTATACCACTTATTAACTAAAAATAAAATGGTATTTGTGTAAGGAAAAATATTTCTCATCTTTTAAGTTTCCTTGATTTTAAAAATAATCTTAAGTCCTTTTGTTCTCATGATTTATTTTATCCATCCCTTATTGAAAAAATTAATCTATTTCTACCTTATAGAAGCGTTTTTCCACATTTTTTTAGCAAAGTGATATCAATTAATCAAATATATGTATTTTTGATCCATGTTATATATAGAAAATAAGAGTGATTAATTTAAACAAAATCCATCCATATACTTTTCATAATGTTATACCAAATTTGATGTCACTTCTTAGGGGATATACAATATGATTTTCATAAAATTTATGAACCTCTACTCTACTTCAAAAGATGCATCAGAAACATTAAACTAAATGTTGATTTCATCCCCCTTTTTGTTTTATAATCAATCCCCATTAATAAATAAATTAAACATAATACAAACATGATGATATAATTGATCATCATACATCAATATTCAATTTTTATAGGCTTCCCAATATTCTATATTTAGCTACAAAATTATAAAATTTTTGAAAACTCACTCTTTTGATAGATCCCCCTAAAGGTATTCTATTAAATGATCTTCATCATGGAGAGTTTTTATTCATGAAATAATATCCAAGAATTTATGATATCTATTGAAGTATGATATCATTTGAGATATAAATATGATTTATTTCAAGGAGATAACATAATACCAATTTAAATTTTACACAATGGATGAATATTCTATGATATATTAGCATTATAACATTCACCACTTCTCTTTATTAATTCTCTACATTAAATTCCTTCTATAATAAATTATAAGTAAACAAGTATGGGAATTAAGTGAGCTTATATAAACTTCTTAATGTGAGAAATATGGATGAGACTTGATCCAACCTATATGATATTTTATTTATAGTGCTAAAGTATCGATAACTCATCATGATTACTTTAACCTTGATTTTAAAAATCTATTTTCTTTGGGGATAATTTATTTATTTTAGTCTTTAGTTTTATTCGTAGTTGGAATAAACATTTTCACTTTAGAAACCAATAAAAATTCATGCCTTCTAGGTTGCTCTATTTTATTGGATAATTCCAACTAGGCTAGCCAAATTATTATACATTCTTTTGGAATTTGTTCAGAATTATTTTTGTGGATAGAATCCATTTTTATAATATTTTCTTAGTATTTAGAGTCACTTGTGCTTTCTATTTTTTCTTCAATAATTCAACTTATATGGGTAATCATTTCATACAATTTTTTGTTATATGTTCAGGAAATGTTCACCTTCCACACATATTTAAAAAAAATTTGGATTAAATTTTTTAGGTAATTTATCAAAATATTCATGAAGAATTTCAACCAATAAACCAAACCTCTCTTTTCTTTTCTGGATTTATTCTTTCCATATTGATTCAAGATTTCTTCCTTTAGTCTTTATGTTCATGTAAAATTTACAATGGTGTATGATGTGGGGTTTTCTACAATAATAGAAACATCTCCACTTGGATTTAACATCCTTTTTGACTTTCCACTCAGGTGTAGTCTACTCAAAATTCTTCTTCTATTTTTCAATTTTCCTCACATGAATACATACCAAGGAAGATTAAATATATTTTCTTTATTTTTTTCTTCAGTTATATGGTCTTATCTAAACATCAACATTAGAGTTGTGTTATGTTAATTTTTAATAGAAGATATATTTACCATGGAATTTGTTTTACAAAAATCATAAACGTTATCAAGTAATTGAAATATTTTCATATAGGATATATTTTATTTCTTCCGTGACATCTTCTTCAATCTGCCATATTTACTCTTTACTTCGTCTCTAATCCCTAGGAATTCTAGACTTCCATTATCTCCATATATTGACATGTTTTTCCGATAATAAATAATCTCATTCCCAAACCTCCAACACAACCACCAGTGGCTAATAAATATTATTATCTTTAGTTTAGTAGTAGTCTATCTAGATTTAATAGATTGATATTTTTTTTGATAAAAACCCCATTATTTTGAAATTTATTTGGGGTATGATCTACATATATATTCTCACATATACCCTTGATAAATTGGTGGGGTTTTATGAGAAAAAAGACATTATAAGGATTTTTTGTTGTTTTTATTGTTAATCTTGATTATGGATGCTTTACGAGAAGTTAAAGGAATAAGTTTCTCATGTTTGGTGAATTGGGACTTCCAAGAAGCTAAGACCATCCCAAGTTAAACTTTTCAAAGGCCATGGTGTAAGTTAATATGTCTAAAGTTAGAGAGAAAGACAACATTCCCTTTGGTTTGTTGAGATGAATAGTCACAAAATGGGCATACATGAGACATACCACATCATGGAAAGAGGAATATGTAGTCAATAGGAATAGTTTTAAGGAAACATGGCCACTTGATCATGGTTTATGTCATAGAAAATGCTTTGGTGGAGGTAAAGTGACCAATGTTTTTGCACCAGACAATGGAGAGAAAGCTTTGGTTGTGCATCCATTCTACATTAAAGGAATCCAATTTAAGAAGGCTAACATGGATGATACTACATAGTTTCAATTGGAATAGTTAATATTGGTCCACCTTATGATCCATGGGGAGTCACTTGATGGGAATGAGGAAATAATTAATATCTCATCATATATTTGTGATCTATAGTGACTCTGATATGACCATGGAGAAGAGAATAGGGGTTTGGGCATTCACTTATGGAAAATAGATTATAAAAGTAGGGTATGACTATGGGGCTCAATGTTCTTAAGGTAAAATGACTAAGGTTTGTGAACCACACCATAGTGCACAACATCTTGGTGCTTGAGTTAATAGATATTGAAAAATGAATTACAGTGACCTGTAGTCCATTATGTCAGTTTTAACTGTTAATTGATGGATGGTTTTGGTCAGTTTTTGAAGGCCTTAATTTTTTAATTTAATAAATGGAGGTAATGGTTATTCAAGAGGGTATTTAAGATTAGAATACAGCTCGTGAATGGCAGAGTGATAGATTTGTAGAACTTTTTAAAGATTCTGAAAGGAAAAAGTATAGTGTTGTATTCCATATATCATATGGAATGTTGAAGGCCAAATAAGGTGTTATTATAGGAGCTTTATTCACTCATTGGAAGTTATACAATTCATGTTTTAAATAGAAACAACATACTTGATAAATAATCCCAATATCTTTAGATGAATAAAATATTTCATTATAAGGATTAGTGGATTTTCTGGTGTGGTAAAGTAGTGATCTTTCCAAAAAAAATTGGTAGTCAACTAGGAGAGTCTGTGAGACTGATCAAAATTTTTACTTGTAAAAATAGTTAACTTTTAGTTATTTCGGTGCATAGGAACATTAATTTATATGCTTCTTGGATATAGCATAGTGAGAGTGAACTAAGTTAAACCCATTATGTAATTTACTAATTTCATCACTCATTAAGATAAAGAAGATAGATAAATTAAAGTGTTCATCAAGTTAAAGGAACAAGATCTATAATCAAGGAAGAATTACACTTTTATACCCCGATTCACCCCTCTCAGGGTGTAATCCTCGATAAGGGACTAAAAATTAGTGTCAAAGGGTGGGTTTTAATTTTATCTCTTGGAATTATAGTGATGATTGTCAACCAAGAAGGTATTCCCATCTTTGAAGGTATTAATTTACACACTATTTTAGGTATTTGGGCATGAATGATGAGAAAATAACCATTTATGGAATCACTACTAATAGAGAGTGGATCCTTAATAGAGAAATATCATCAATAATTATATATAGATACAAAAAAAATTACTTGGGAAGTGATCTATCCAATATCATTTACAAAAAATGAAATTTCATGAAAAACACTCATGTTATATAGGAAAATATTCAAAATATTTATGAAGGAGATTCGATGGTTTAAGAGATAATATCGTTTTTTTGTAGAATAAATATAAAGATTTGAGATTTAATTCAAATTATATTTTGATGCCTTTTTAATCCTCTAAATTTTCTTATTGAATATATATGAGACCTTAGTGAATATTTAAATGATGATAATATCATGAAGAGGGTCATAGGAAGAATCCCCTCCTTGTTTTAATGATAAATATTTGATTCTAGAAGATAATGACCCCAAAGAAATATCACTAGATAGTTTTTATATTACTCTCATCTCTTGTAAGATGAGAAATGAAGATGATGAGTTGATAAAAAATAATAATACCAAATAGGCGACCTTTAATTCCATAAAAAACCTCACAATCAAGGAGAATCTAGAAATTTATAAAGTTTGTGATGTTATTCCATTTTTTTCCTCTAATATTAAGAGATAAAGAGGAATTTTCAAGGTAAATCTTCCCATTTATTGCTTCAGATATGGAAAGGTGGGATATCTTATGTCTTGATTTCCCAAGAACCATTAGAAAGATGGTGAAGAAAATAAGTAACCCAAGAAGGTAACAAGATATGTGGAAGGTTCAAATAACGTCAAATGGATATCCTTAAAAAGTAAAAACTTTATTTATAAAGAAAAATATTATTATGTGTAGAGTGAAATATATGAAGTTAAATATTAAAAGGATGAAGATGTATTGATAGATATTTCAAATCATCTAGAAGATAATGATAGTGATAATGAGGACAAAGGAGTTATGGTGAGAGTTAATCTTTAAATAAAACTTGAGGTATCCCATGATGAAATTTTTGTTTGGACAGTAAATACTAATAAGGACAATTTAGTGGTTCATGATTATAAAATTTCATGAAAAAAATAACAATATAAAAAGAAAAAGCATAGGCTTGGATTGAAAAACTCAAATATTTAATTTCTTGATATTTTGGAAAGGAAGTTGAACTAAATATTAAAATCAACGAACAAACTCAAATCATTGATGGTTTAACAAAAATATCAAAGATATAGTTAAAAGAATTGAGGAACATGAATAATAAGTTGTGAGTTTTAATCAGATGTGTGAAGATCAAAAAATATTATTCACACCTGACATGCTGATTGGGAATTATAAGACATCATCATCAAGTCAAGAAATATGGATTTCTAAGGAAGAGTGTATAATTATTCCTCAAGTATGGAAAGTTAGTGGTGAATCATGGTGAAATGAAGAAAACAATAGTGGTTGTTTTAAAACCACAAGAATCAACTCCCCAGAATAAGGTATAATCCATAAAACTGGAAAGTTGATAAATCATATAGGTAAGGTAGATACAAGTACATTAAGGTTCAGATTTTTTTATTATGGAAAGTCGGGACACACTTACTATTTGTGCTCTATTTATAGAATATTTTTATGAGAGAAACTCCCATCCAAATATACAAGCCTAATCTCTAATCACCCTTTTCAATTTAATGATTATTACTTTTTTTGTAAAGGCTTTGGTTATAAAGTAATTAAATTTTCATCAAGATGAAAACAAAGGAAATCAAGAATGTCTTGAAGTGAAAAAAAAAAAAAAAATTTATCTAAAAGTATATGAACTCAAAACATATTTTTAGAATTATAAGATGATAAAGAGTTCATGGTGAAATATATTGAGGTGATAAACTCATCACTAAAATGGGTAATGAAATAAAGTTCATAAAAACTATTGTTGTTGAATTTTTCTCAAGGGAAACAAAAAGGTAGAGTTCATGGATCTTGGATAGTTGATATACATAGTACATGGATAGAATTGAATACCTCATTATAAATATCAAGAAGAAAAAATATGGTGTTTCTTAAAATTATTGGTTCTGGAAAATCCAATATTGGAGGCAAAGATCACAGTTGGGATGATGCTCTCTTAGTAGAAGGGATAATTCACAATATTTTTAGTGTTATCCAATTATGTAGATTTAGTAATGAAGTGGATTTCAACACAAAGGTATTTAATATTAAAAATAAATATGGTTCACTTATTCTACAGGGAAGAATAACCAAGGAAGTTGTGTACCTTAATAGAGAGAAACATTTCTCTATGTTGTATAAATAGGAGGAAAATATATTATGGAATAGGTAGCATGACCATTCGAGACAATTTTTTTAGTTAATTTATAAAAAATTTATGGGGGAACATGACATTCCCCATCTCACATATGATCACAAACACATATGTGATTCTTGTTAAAAATTAAAGATCATTTGAAATACTTACAAGAAAAATAAGGTAAATAGATAAAGATTTATTGTTCTAGATAATGTGAATATATGTGATAAAATCACACCCAAATCCATAAATGGAAAATGGTATTACGTTTTGATTGCTGATTATTTGAGCTGGATGGTATGGATTATTCTAATTACACACAAGACCGAGGTATATTGATTCATCACTCATTTTCAAAGAGGGGATGAAAAGTTTTTTGGTATGAATATTCTGAATTTTTGAACCAAAAATGAAACAAAATTTACTAATAATAAATTAAAATAATATTTAAAGAAGCATGGAATTTTATATCAAGTTTCAATTATTAGAAAATTACAACAAAATGGGGTAGTGTAAAGAGGAAATAAAATAATAAAAAACATGTTTGTGACAATTATTATAGAGAAGTACCTCTTAAAAATTTATTATAAAGAAGATATTCTTATTGTTGTTTACATATTAAATAGATCAATTTGATGTGAAAATGAAAAGATAACTCCATAAAAAAAATTATATGTTGGATTTGGGACCTACGATAACTCTAACAGAGACAAGAAGTAAGTTGATAAAATAAGAATAGGGAAACATGGTCTATGTGACTTCTTATTGAAAAATAGTTATGATTTTTATTTATTTTAATACAACTTAGTTAGTAATTTTATTTTACACTTGTCAATATTCCCATTTTTAGAGTGATCCTAGAGAAAGTCACATGAAAGTTATGAAAATAATTAGTCCATACATCCATCACACGATGGTCTATGGGTTGTTTCATATCAATGATTCGTAGTATAATTTATTGGGATTTAATGATGTGGATTTGGATGGTTCTATCAATGAATATAAATCTACTTTAGGTAGTGCATTTCATCATAGTAGTGTATGCATACCATGGAAAAGTAAGAATCAAGATTTCATATCCTTGATAACCACAGAGGATGAATACATTGCTTCCACTCAAGTGTGCACTCAGTAGCTACAAATGAAGCAATACCTTGATGATGTGTAAGTAGATATGATTTATATTATTCCAATCATATGTGAAAACAAATTTAAAATAAAAGATAGGAAAAATACCATAAAACATTCAAAAAACAAACACTTTGAGATCAAATATCATTCCATAATGGAGAAAGTGGAACAAGTAATTGTGATATTAGAGTATGTGTCAACATAAGATCATGTAGCAGAAATCATGACAAAGGAATTACCAAAATTGGTGTTTAAGAACTATTTTTTGGATTTTTTATTCCAACCACATTTTTAGACTTAATTGATTCAAGATAAAACCCTCACTTTCCATAGTTTCTCTCATGATCAAGGCATGTTTTATCCCCTTTAATTTTAATATTTATAAACATATATTATGTAATTTTTAGAGAATTAATCACTATGGGTTTGTTACAAAGGGGGGGGGGATAAATGTCCAAATTTTCATGAAAGGTAGAGAAGTGATAAGGTATGGAGCATGTACGTGATAAATTAGGTGGAGAGACGAATTGTTGTTGAAAGAATATATCGTATGCGGTTGTGAAAAACTTTTCATTCAAATATTTTTTCTTACACTGAGCATGGATCACGTGAACTCAAAATAATTTATTAGTGTCTCATTGATACACAACTTCAAAGTTATATTTTCAAAGGTAGATAAATTTGTTATTAGAGTGTTTGAAGTGTTCTTAACAAACCCATAGGGGGATACTGTTTGAAAAAATACATTATAAAGATTTTTGGGTCATTTTTGTTGAATATTTTAATAAAGGATGCTTCATTGGAAGTTTAAAGATCGAGTTTATCATGTTTGGTGAATCAAGACATCAAAACAATTAGAACCACGCCCTGTGGATAGTTTTCCAAGACATAGTGTATGTTGGTATAGATAGAGAATTACATTCCCATTCCCTATGGCATGTTGAGATGAAGAGGAACAAAATGTGAAAAAGAGGGAGAGACCATGCCATGGAAAGATAATTCATGATTGATAATAAGAGTTGTAAGGTAACATGAATAGCTAATCATAGTAAAATACATGGTACATATCACGGTGGAGGAAAAATAACCAATTTTTTCACTAGTCCATGGAGAGGAAGTCCTGGACAAGTATCTATTCTATATCGAAGGCATGTAGTTGAAGGAGGCCAAAATAGGTAAGACCATGTCATTTCCCTTAGCGTGGTAGAGATTGGTTTACCTTTTGAGTCATGATACAAGCATGGAGAAATGCATGGAGATCTCTATGTACACCTGTAATCCATGGGGAGTCCGATATGAACATGGATCATGGTGTGGGGTCTGAGCATTCATCTATGAAAAAATACTTACAACATGAGGTTGAAGTCATCGAGCTCAGTGCATTGAAGGGAAAATGACCCTAATTTTTGCAACACACCATAGTTTATTCTATTTTGGTACTAAGGTAAACAGATTTAAAAAAATGAATTTTGATGAACCTTGAGACTTTATGAAACTAATGACTCTCAATTGAAGGATGGTTTTGGCCAATTTTTGAAGGTATTATTTTTTTATTCAAGGAATGGGAGGAATATTTATTTAGGAGGATATTTAAGATAATGATATGACTTAGGTATGTTAGGGAGATAGATATACATAATTTCTTGAAGATTATAAGAAGAATAAATACAGATTTTTATTCTAGATATAATCTAAAAGGTTTAAGGTCAAAGTAATTGTTATTATAGGAAATTCATTTTTTCACTAGAAGTTTTATAATTAATGTGATGAAGAGAAACGCATTTCTTGGTGAAGTTTTACATTGTATTTGGGTGAAGAAGAATGTTTTATCATGATAAAAAGTCAGTTACATAGTGTAGAAAAACAATGATATTTCCAAAAATTTGTGGTGCTGAATGAGGAGTTTTAGTGTGATAAATCCAAATTTTTACTTGTAAAACCAATGAGATTTTAGTGATTTTATTGAACAAGCACATTAACATTCATGATACTTGGATGAATCCCAGTTCATGTGGACTAAGTAAAATCCATCATGTCATTTATTACTTTCATTACTCATTTAGAGAAGAGAGAGAGAGAGATATAGAGAGAAATTTAATTATTCCTCAAGGTGAGAGAAAAAGATCCACTATCAAGGAATAATTTTTTCAAATTATATACCATAATTAAACCACATCTCAGGGTGTAATCTTTCATAAGGGACAAAAAATTTTCTAGAATATTTATTCACCCACATTTTCCCATATTTTGAATTTAATTATACATTATTTGTTAAAATAGAATATGTAAAGACAAATTTATTTGGGTCATCAGATATCTTTATCCATGATCTCGTAATAGATATTTTACCCGATGATCTCAAGTGATTTTTTACACAAGAGAGAGTTTTTTAGATGTAAGAATATTATTAGAAACATATGTGGAATCATTTATTCTTTCAAAAAATTGTAAATATTATGCGTGAATGTTTTCTATATTTCTCAAAATCACATCAAAATCATTTCATATTAAGCATGTACTTCTAATCTTCAAGTTAATTAACCCTACAATAACATTATCTTTTCAAATTCTTCATTTGATCTTCATGAATATGGACTTCCTATAATATATAATTATCTATTTATTATACTCTATTTACATTAAATTATTTTTATGATATTTGATATTCATAGAGGTTTATATAATATTTCCAATGCATGGATCACTTTAGAATTTTTTTCTCATTATAAATTTCTCACAAATAGTTCTTTGTAACTATTCATGAATCAGAGAAACTCTTTCATTATAAATCAAAACATATTCTTCCTTAGCTTTAATAAGTTTTATGAGAGTGTTACATATACTTACTTTTTAAAATAATGAATCTTCCATTAAATTAGTTTCTAACTATATATATTCTTTTTATCTTATAGTAACTTAATATAAAAAATATGTATGTGAATACCTCAATAGGAAATTTCTTCAAATAGTCCTTGAATTTGGAATGGAAAACACTTAGGGGTTTATTGAATAGATTTTCATCACTACTTAAAAATATTTTTTATAAGAATAATTTTCAATAGATTTATCAAAAACATCATCACTATAATTACCTTTAGGTTGTGGAGATTCCTCTTTCATTATTGAAATTTTTCTAAGCTTCTTTGCCTCTTTATTTTTTTAAGTTTATAGAGTCTTGGTTGAAACTTCCATTTTCAATTTAATAGGTATAGAAACATAATTTTACATATGGATCTCTTTTCTAAACTCTTTAAATCTATAATTTATATAATTCAGATAAGGACACCAGGGAAGTAAATTTTTTTAGATCCAACCAAAGGGAGGATTTCACTCTAATACCACTCGAGATGCACAAAGGATCATGTGAAGTAACCCGAGAGGGAGGTAAATATATTTTTGATAACTTTTAAAAAATTACAAATATTATTATAATATTTTAAATGATTTAATATTTTAACATTTGTTACCTTCTAGGATATAAAATATTTTGTTTATCTATTACCAAATTTGAAGCAGCCACATGAAATAAGGAATATAATGTCAAGAGAATGACATAATGTTTTTAAAATGATCATTTGCATCACAATAAATCTACACCTTATTTGAATTATTTGTTCACCATGAGTCATAAATTCCAAAATAATAATATTATTTTCAATTAAAAGTGGCATGGGAAGTGATTTTATAGAACCTATAGTATTTATCACACTTGGACAACATCCCACTATGTTTCCCAGTATCACAATAGTTTTATACCACATCCCATGGTCTTAAATATCGAGACTGGAATTACAAAACTTCCTCAAACCTTTTAAATTAGATAAAAAATCTTCTTAGTATATAACTGCATCAATATAAACTAATCCATTTCCTAAAAAGAATCTTTAATGCCAATAGATTATCTAGAATACTAAAATGCAACTCATTCTCTACAAAACAACCTTATTCTCAGATCTTGTTCAAAATATTCTTATTGGATTCACTCAACTCATTATTCAAGGATATTGATTACTAAAGATTAATAAAAAAAACTTCATGCACAACATCATTCCTTAAATACTCCTCTTCATTTCCTTTATTTTTTACTATTCCATACTTATACAAAACAAAGTATTTGAGGTATTCTTCTTCTTCTTATCCTCCTTCTACTTTGACTTAATGGATGTAATCAACATAATCAATTCTTATTATTCTTATTCGACACAAAAATCTGTTTCTTATTAAGATTATTATCATATTCTACCCTTGTTCACACACGACGATATAGGTTTCTCTTTTTAAAGAGTCACAATAAGAGTTACTTTCTTCATATTCTTCTTATCTTATATAGTCTCAGATCACAAAATTATGTTTGTTATATATTTAATATAGAAAAAATTTTATAATATTTTTTCTATGATTACATCTATTTTTTCAAAATGTTTTTCATGTGGGTGTGTTCCCATGATCTTGAATATTACTTTTTACTCAACTATCTGTCCCTAGTACATTTCTAGGAATAGCCTTTTCTCATATACTTCTCATTTTCTCATTATCAAGTAATTCTACTCTTACCTTATCTAATATAATCGAGAATATTCTTAAAAAATTTATTCCAAAAATATTCACACATAAATAAAACTCCATTTCTATATTTAAATTATACATAAATAATATTATTATGGCATAGAGCATATTCTCATGGTTTGAGTGCATTTGAAATACCCGTAGTCTTCAAATTGAATCTATAATTATCAGACTGCATCTCAACTTGATATTTTTCTTCTTATTGTGAATACTCTATTATCAATCTAACATATTAAATTATAAATTCATTTTTGATTTTAATCAATTAAAGAAAAATCCCATAATTCTCAGATTTAATTTCCAAGATTTTATTTAGCTTTTATCACCAATATTGATGTTTAAATTTCTACTTTCACAAATCAAATATTGATGAAATAATGATATCCTAAATCTATTTTCATTTAGTGTTCTTAATACTAAGGATTTAATCATGTAATGAAATTAAATCACGACTATTTGATTTTGAAATAATATATTTTTCATCATCTAATATAATTTATTTTTTTGAATATATATTTTTAGAAATTATCATATGTTTCACCCATGAAAAACTCATAACATCACAAAGGGGATGAATCTTATGAAATTTGAATTTACTATTATGAAGTTATCCTTTATCTATTTCTCACCAACTAATGGCTCTTCTAAAGTCTTAGATCACTCTTATGAAGTACAATTGTACACTTCCAAATTCTTAGTATTACTTTTACAAATTACTAAGTTACTCTTATGAATTCTTAGAGTTGATCTTACAAAGGTAAAACTTACCATTAAAATTTTTTCATATAATTTTTGGAAGTATTTTAGTTACTCTTTAGAAGTTCACACTCACTATTAAAAATTTTGGAATTACTATTTCGAAGTGTTTCATTTACTCTTTCAAAGTTATGCCTTTACTATTTTTCAGTATAATCTACATTGGATGACTTCCCCAAAGTTATACTAATTCGAATGTTCAAATTCAAAATAGAAATTCTATAATATCTTAAACTCAATCCAAATATTCTTTAATTCATCTCTAGGTATTCTCAACCGCTCTAAATCGTCTTTAGACACTTCAAATGACTCTGGAAAATACAAGAACATTTTTGAAGCTCTTTAAAATGATGCAAAAATTCTTGAATTATATTTAATACTCAAGTTAGAGTATTTCAAGAATATTATCCATGTATTTAATTTTTTTCATCACTTTATATTCTTAAAAAAATTATAAAATATATTTCAATAACTATAATCAAAATCATTTATTTTAAAAAATACACGGATGGTTTATCTACAATTTCTCCTGGATTTTACTTTTCTTTGAATTATAGATTCACAAAGTTTTTCTCATTAGAAAATTTCCGATATCACTTGAAACATTTTTTTGATAGTGCTTCTCAACAAATAGCTTGTAATTTATTTCCATGAAGACCATCTCAACTATCATTATATGCTATACCTACCATCTTTAATTGTTCAAAAAAGTTATTCCAAGATAAAAACTTCCCTCTTCTTTACCGAAATAGATAAGAAACATATATTTTTTTAATGGGTGTATTATTCCTCTATCACCCAACATTAAAACCCTTACATATTCACATTATCATTTAAAAAATTCTAATTAAAAACATACAACCAACACAAAACTTTGGCTACTTCAATATCCACTTTTTGTTTTTTTTCAATAATATTTACTACTTTCATATAAACTAATTTCAATATGTTCTTATTTTTGACCATGAGATGATCCTTCTACCCATTATTGATAATAAATACACAAATATTTGTGTAATGGAAAATATTGCTCAACCTTTTAATTTCCTTGATTTTAAAAATCGTCTTTGATTCTTTTATTCCCTTCTTTTATTTTTTTCATTTTTTTATTGAGATATTTTTTCCATTATCACATGAAAGAAGGGTGGCACCATGTTTTTTAAGTAAAGTTCCATCAATTAATCAACTCTAAATCTATGCGAGACTTTATCAATATAAAAAAGAGATAGTTACCATTTAAAAAAAGGAATTGATATAATTTTCACAATGTGATACCAACTCAGACTTCATTTCTTAGGGGCTATAAAAATTTATATTCAATAGATTTATGAACTTTCACTCAAATTCTAAAAAAACATTAAAAAAATTCAAGTGAAATTTGATTTCTCTCTCAATGTTTTCTTTATAATCACCCCTTAATAACTAGATTAAACATAATACAAATAGCATGGGTATAGTGATCATCATAACTCTATTTTAGATTTTTTCCCAATATTCAATATTTTAAAAAAATGATGATAACTTTGATGGATTACTCTTTTGATAACCCCCTGATGGATTCTATTTAATGGTATTTATTATGGCCATTGTTTTGTTAAGAAAGAATCTTTAAAAATTTATGATATTTTTTGATGTATGATACCATTTGAGAAGTGGTAAATAATGTCTGAAAGGATATAACATAGAACCAATTTATATTTTTATTAATGGATGAATATTCTATGTAATATTAGCATCAAAACATTCATCATTTATTTTTTTTCATTATTTACCTTAAATTCCTTGTACAATATTGTATAGTTATAAAATAATGGGAATAAGGGGAGATTACATTTTCTTCTTAATGTGAGAAACATGGATAAGAACAATATCTCAACATATAGACTCTTTTTTTAGCTCTAAAGTGTTGATAAATCTTCAGGATTTCTTCACCCTTGATTTTTCAAATAAACTTTCCTTAAGTATCTTGGATTTCTTTTCCACTTAAGATTTATTCTTATTTAGAAAAGCCTTAATCAATTAAAAAACCATTGCACATTCACCCATTTTATCTTTCTTTATTTTCTTGGATAATTCTAATTGGTCTTTACAAATAGCTAAAAATTATTTTGATAAATGGTCAACCTTCTTCTTGTATGTACAACCCCTTTTCATAATAGAATTTTTTATCATTTAGAGTCATTTATAGTTTCCCTTTATTCTCCAATAACTCCTTTTGCATGGGAATCTATGTCATACATTTGTTATCTATATGTCTAGACACTTTTCACCATCCACACACATTTTCAATAGTTTTTAGATTACCCTTTTTAGGTAACTTCTCAAGATCTTCATCATGAATGACAACCACTAAACTAATCATACACTTTATTTCATATATTGATTCTTTTATTTTTTATTTTATTTTTATTACTTAAGTATTTATTTTCATAGAGAATTTATAATGCTCCATGATGTGGGATTTTCTACAAAAATAGAAGCATATCCTCTTGGGATTTACATAGTTTTCAACTATCCTCTCAGGTTTAGTTTTCTCATCTTTCATCTAATGTTTAGTTTTTTTTCACATGCTTATATTCTATAGTAAAGTCAATATATTTTCTTTATTTCTTTCTTTGATTCCTTAGTATTCTATTTATATTATAATAAGAGTTTTTTCTTGAGTTTTTTATACCAGTACACATATTAACTTTGGTTACTTTTGTTGCAGTAATCGCAAAAGTTATCAAGTAATTCAAATATGTCATTATTGGAAAGGTCCACCTTATTATGTGATAATTAATTCCATCGAGTATATTTCCTCTATAAATAAACTATTATCCCCCTAAATTTAGGCTTTCTATTATCTACATATATTGAAATACTGTGCTAATATCCAATGAACTTATGTTCAAACCTCCAGTAGCACCAGTAGTGTCTAATAAATCTTCTTCTTTTCATTTTAGTAGTAGTCTGTCCAGATTGAATATGGTGATTTATTTTTATAAAAACCCCATTATTTTAATCTTTCTTTGTGTATATTCTCTTCTTGGATATTATCACATCCACTCTTGAAGCATTAATAGGTTTTATTACATTTTTATTCTCCCATATTTTTCTAGATTTTGACTTAAATCATTTGATATTAATTAATATTGAATCAGTTAAAATATATTTATTAGGGATATGGGATACATTTCTCTTTGTTACTGAAATAAATATTTATCAAGATGATCTAAAGATCCCTTTTCCACTATATAGAGTATATTTAGATATATGAATCTTTTTAGAAATAAATTTGGAATCATATCTTCTTTCAATAGATTAGATAGAGTCTATATGGGTGTTTTCTAGATTTCCTAGCTTTATATACAACTTAATAAATTTCATATAAAGAATGTAATTCTGTTCTTCAAGTGATTTCAACCTATCTTCATATTCTCTTTTCAACTACTTTATTTCATCCTCCTACATCTGGATTTACTCTAATATAGAATTTTACATCTATTTTATTTTATTTTATTTAACTTCTTGTTGATAATCATTGACATTTATATATGTCTTATATATTTTTTACAATACATGTATCACTTTAGAAAAACATTTCTCACTTATAATTTTCATAAAAATAATTATTTTTAATTATTCACCAATAATATAAATTATTTCATTGAAAAGTGAAACAGATTATCCCTTAACATTAATATGTTTTACAAGAGTGTAATATCTATTTACCTTTTTAACTAACAAAGATTCCATTACACCAATTTTTAACTCCAGATGTGATTTTCTATTGTGTAATCACTTGATATAACCAAACATATATATATAACAACCATAAACTACCTTTCTTAAAATAATAATTTATTTTATAATAAAGACCACTGATGAATTCATTAAAAAAATATTCACCACAAATTGAACTTAGTTAATCATAGGAATCAGTTTCAACTAATTAATAAAAACATTTACCACTATAATAACTTTAAAGTAGTGGTGATTCATCATTATATTTTAATTTTTTATAAGATTCTTTTCCTCTCTCTTTTTCTTATTTTTCATAATCTTAGCCGGAACCTTTATTTATTCTTTAATAGGGATATAAGTAGAATTATCCAACTAAAGATCTTCTATAAAATCTTAAAATCTATACTTAATATAATATAGATAAAGACACATAGTAATGAAAAAATTCTAGATCGAACGAGAGGGAACCTTAAAATCTAATACCAGTTGAGATGCCCAAACTATCATGTGCAGTCTCCTTAGATTGGGTAAATCAGGTGTCAAAAACATTTAAAATTTACAAATATTATTATATGATTTTCACCACTTTGATATTTTATCCTCTCATACCTGTTATAATTTAAATTATTTTATTTATATCTTACACAACAAAAAACAACCGCATGAAATATAGAATGAAAAGTAAAGACCATTATGTGGTGTTTTTAAAAGGTTTGAAACCATCATGTGAAAACTACTCTGTTGTGATTATTTGTTTTCTATGAGTCACATTTCCCCAAAAATATTCTTATTATCAATTATGGGTGGTGTGGGTAGTGGTTATCCTAAAACCATGAGGCATCTCATACTTACACAGTATTCTACTGTGATTCCTAGAATCACACTAGCTGTATACTGAATACCATAGTATTTAGTCACTTGACTAGTATTAAAAAACGTCCTCCAACAATTTAAATTATATCTCTAATGTGACCAGGATGTCAATTCATCAATATAAACTAATATACTTCCTCATAAGAGTCTTCAATTACCTTTAACTTTTTTAAATAGTGACATGAAACTCAGTCTCTTCAAAAAATATGTATTCTCGCATCTTATTTAGATTATAATCCCTAGATTCTCTCATCTCATTCATGAGGGATATTAACTACCAATAATTAATCAGAATAACTTCATGCTTGTCAGCCTTCCTTGACCCTTCTTTTTTTCTTCTTATTCACTCTTTCTTTCTATTTCATACTTATCCTATATAGCGTTTCATATTATTTCCTCTTTTTATTCTTTTACTTTGACTAAATGGATATTATTAATAGAATCTAGTTAAATTATTATTATTATTTGATAAATTGTAAGTTTTTCTTCTTTAGATAACTATAAAGATCACTCTTACTTCACATGGATAGATCCCGATTAATCTTCTATGTAGGTCTCTATAGGAGTTATAATCTGTCTATTATTATTTTATAATATATTATCAAATTAAAAAAATTGTTTTATATATATATAATATATAAAATATTCTAAAATATTGATTCTATTATTTGATCTCATTTCCCTCGAATTTTTTTATGATGGTGTATTACCATAATCTACGATTTTCCTTTTTCCTTAATCATTTTTCCTAGTGCATTTATAGGAATACCCTTCTCTCATTTTATTATCATTTTCTCCCGACTAAGTAATTCTTCTTTTAATTCTTCCAAGATATTTGATAAGATTATTCTTAAATTTATTCCACTTACACACATAGATAAATCAAAATCCAATACCATATTAAAATTATTGAACAATAATATTTTTGTGGAATGATACATCTTCTAAGAGTTTGTGTGAATATGGAATACTAAGAGGCTTCAGCTTGAATATTTAATTCTCAAATTTCAACACATCTTGATCGTATTCTTATCAATGTGAATAGTTTATTTTTAATTAACAATTTTGAATCAAAAATTTATTTGTAATATTTAATCCACCAAATACCCGTATGATAATAACCACATTTAAATTCCAATAATTTCCTCATATATTTTCATCAATATTTAATTTATAAGTTCTATATTTGAAACTAATTTATTAATGAAATATTGATATCCTCAATCTATTTTTATTTAGTCTTTATCATATTAATTCTTAAATTATGTCTTGATAGATCGTTATGATTTTTTTTGATCATTAGAAAAAAAAATCAGCATCATATGATTTAATTTCTTCTTCCAAATATTTATGCTATAAATTCTCAGAATTTTACTCTTGAAAAAACATAGGATTTCAAAATGGGACTGACTCTTCCAAAACAAACCATTGTTAATTTATCATAAAATGGTGAATATTTTCAAGTATCAAATCACTTTTATGAGGTAGTACAGTACTCTTTTGATGTATTCAAGTAACTCTTACAAAGTATTAAGCTACTCTTATGATGTTTTAGAGTTACTATTTGGATGTTTTCACTTAATCTTATAAATTCATAAAATAAAATTATGATGTATTGTAGTTACCCTTATAAATTTATAACTTACTCTTTTGGTGTTTGGAACTACTCTTTTGAAGTGATTCATTTACACTCCCAACTTCATGACTTTTCCATTTTCTAGTATCAGTTGCACTACATGAACCATCAAAAGTTATACTATTTATCTTCAATATTGAAATTACAGAATATCCTCAAATTAATTCAATGATTCTTTAATTAAACATTAGTCCTTCTGAATCATTATAAATAATATTAAAATAGTTTAAATGTATCTAAAAAATAAAAGTATATTTTCAAATATTTTTAAACTTATTTCTAAAGTATTATAAAATGTTTAATACTCAAGTTAGAGTATATCAATTTTCTTTATTGTCTCTTTAATTTCTACTTAACTTCATCTTTTTCAAACCTCCATTAAAGTTATGTTAATCATTATATTTATTTTCTTTAATTCTAAACACTTCATGGATGGTTTATCCAAAAATACATATATATATTTTACTTTTATTTTAATTATATATTCAAAAAATATTTTGTATAAACAACTTTTTAATATCACTTGAAGCATGTTGTTCAATGTTCTTCTCACAAGAATTATCTCTTTTCGTCGATTCCCATGAATTCAAACTCAATAATAATTGAATATTATAACTACTATATATAATCTATCTATCGAAGTATTCCAAGACAACATATTCTCTATTATTTACATAAATGGATGGGAATTATATTTATTATATTTATTGGGTGGATTCTTACACTATCACCTAAAAATTTTAGATATATTTTTTGTCATGCACATTGAAAAAAAATTCTCATTGATAAAAAATCTTACACAAACCACTGGGTACTTCAATCAACCCATTTATGTTTTTTTCAATACCATTAACTACTTTCACCAAAAATTAATGTCATTATATTTATCTTCTTTTCAAGAAGTGTTCCTCCCCCTGATTGAAAATAAATACAAAGGTCACTGGGTATTCGAAAATCCTTATTAATTTTTACATTTCCCTGATTTTGAAAAATAATCTTCTACCCTATTGTTATTATTCCTTCTTTGTTCTCTCTATTATTGAGATAATTATTCAATTTCCACATGAGAGAAGGGTGGAACCACATTTTTCTTAGAAAAGTGTCATCAATCAATTAACTATAAGTATACACGATTCTTATTTGATGTAGAAAACAATAACAATAAATTTAGAAAAGAAGTTATCCATATATCTTTGACAATGTAATACCAATTCTAACTTCACTTTTTAGGGTCAATAAAAACTGATTTTTAATAGATTTAGGAAATTTATCTCAAATTTAAAAAACATATGCAAAACATTTTGTAAAAGATAGTTTATACCCCTTTTTTCTTTACAATCAATCCCCCTAATTGACCAGATAAAAAATATCCAAACAGAATGAGAAAAGTGATCATCATACTTATATCCTTAGTTTTGTAGAGGTTATCCAATATTCTATATTTAACTAAAAAATGATAAAAACTCTGGTGGATTACTCTTCTGATGACTCCCACTCAAGGTATTCTCTTAATTGGTCTTTACCATGGATGATTTTTCTTCAATAAATAATCACCAATAATTTTTTATATTGGTTGAGGTTTGATAAAAATGGAGATGTGATAAATGATGTATTATAGGGAGATAACATGATGCCAAATCAAATTTCCCAGGACGGATGAAATTTTTATGTTGTATTAGAATCATAACATTTATCAATTCTAACTTTTAATTATTTTCCTTTAATTCCCTATAAACTTCAGTATATGTAGACAATAATGGGAATAAAGTGATTTTACATCAACTCCTCAATGTGAGAAATATTCCTAAGACTTGGATATCATCCTAGAGACTCTTTTCTTTGTTTCTATAAAGTATTGAGAAGTCATCACACTTACTTCACCCTTGATATTCTAAATCCATTTTTCTCTGGGAAATATGGATTTATTTTCCAATTAATCTTTTTTTATTGGTTAAAATATCCTTATTTTATTAAATAACCAATTCACATTCACCCTATTCAATTTTCAATAATTTATTAGAGAATTTTAACTGGGATGGACAAATTTTTAAACATTACTTTAATATATGTCAACATTCTTCTTATGTGTAGACTCCCTTTTTATAATTTTTTTAACATTTAGTCTCTTGTACTTTCACTTGTTTCTATAATAATTCCTTTTATTTAGGAAACAATGTATTAAAATTGTTAGCTATATGTTATGATAGTTTTCATCTCACACACACATTTTTATTAATTTTTGGATTACCCTTTTTAATAAATTTCTCAAACTCTTTATCAGAAATTTCATCCGTTAAATAAATCTTGCTATTTATTTTATGGATTGACTCTTTCCTTATTGATTCTAGATTTATTTATTCAGTATTTATGTCAATGGAAAATTTAAAATGGTTTATGATGTGTACTTTTCTACCAACATTTAAGAGTATAATCTTAGGTTTTAAACTTTTTCAACTTTCCTCTTAGGTGTAGTTTACGGAGAATTATTCTTCTATTGATCACATTTCTTCACTTGGTTAAATCCCAAGTAAAATTCAATATCTTTTCTTTATTGCCTATTTTGATTCTATTGTATTATCTTCACATCAACATAAGAGTTATTTTTTGATTTTATTTTTACTATAACACTTCTTCTCTATGGTGAATTTTGTTATAGTATTAACAAAAGTTATCAAGTAATTAAATTGTGTTATTATAGGATAGATTATACTTATTATATGACATATTATTCTATCAAACATATTTCCTCATTACTTTATCCTTTATCCCATTGAATTTAGGACTTATATTATCTCAATATGTTGATATTTTATGACAACATTCAATTTACTTATGCCCAAACCTCCAGAAGCACCAACAGTAGATAATAAGTCATTTTTATTTTCAGTTTATAAATAATATTTCTAAATTTATTAACTTTCAATTTGTGGATATAAACCTCAATATTTTGATCTTTATTAAGGGAGGTTATATTCTTTAATATTATTACATATACCCTTAAAATATTAGTGGGTTTTATAACATTTTTATTCACCCACATTTTCCTATATTTTGACTTTAATCCTATACTAGGAATTAAAATAACATCAGGACAAATAGATTAATTTGGGTTGTGGGATACCTTTCTCCAATATATTTTGGTAAATATTTATATATATAATTGGAATCTAGTTTTTCCACTAAGGATATAATTTTTAGATGTAATACTCTTATTAGAAACACTTGTGGTAGTATATCTTCTTTCAACAAATTGTGAATAATTTTCACAGGGGTTTTTTATATTTTATAGCTACACATCAAACTCAATAAATTTCATTTTAAGCATTCACTTTTGGTCTTCATGTGATTTTACCCTATCTTTACATTGTATTTTAAAATTATTCTTCTAATCCCCATGCATCTAGATTACCTATAATAGAGAATTATCCAACACTTCCACTATATTTTCATTAACTTCCATTTATGAATATTTAATATTACTTTAGGTTTTACATAGTTTTTTCTAATTTAGGGAAAAATTCAAAAAAAAACTTTATCACTGTCAAATTTCTCACAGAAAATATGTGTAATTATATATAAACCAAATAAAATATTTCATTGTAATTTGAACTAGATTTTTCCTTAGCTTTAACATGTTTTGTGAGATCATTACATCTTATTACCTTTTTAACCAATTAGTCTTCCATTGCATTAGATTCTAAATCATACTGTAATTTTTTATTAGGTAATCCCCTAATACAAGAATATATATTCATGATAAAATAAATTATAATTTTCTTCGAATAATCCTTGTATTAGAATAAAAATTACTGAGTGATTCATTAAGCACATAATAATTACAACTTTAACTTGATTCATAAGATGAATCATTTTAAACTGATTTATTAAGAAAAGTGATTGAACTTATTACCTTCAGGTAGGGGTGATTCCACAATTACTTCGATTTTTTTGAGCTTCTTTCCCTCTATATTTTCCTGCTTTTCAAAGACTTAGATAAAACCTCCATTTCAAATTTAATAGGAATAAAAAATAAATTCCATCTATATCACTACTATGAACAATTCAACTTTTGACTTTATATATTCTATATGAAAATAACTATCTAGGAAAAAATTATATCTAACTAGAGGGAATCTTGCATTATAATACCACTTGATATTCTCAAAGGATCATGTATAGTCAAATGATTTGGGGGTGAATTAGGTATCACTAAATTTTACCAAATTCAAAATATTATTATAATATATTAACCTTTTTATTATTAGAACCATTGTTAACTTTTATGATATACATTAATTTCTTAATCTCTTACCCAACATGTAATGTAAAATATAAATTAGAGAGCAGTACATGATTTTTTATAAGCTTCAACCCATAGAAACCTACTCCTCTCTATGATCGGTTTCTATTCCAGAGTAATAGATTCTTCACTAATAATAATATTATCTATTATACATGGTGTGAATAATAATTATACTTAACCCATAGTGAATCTCAAACTTACACAACATCCCACAATTCTTCCAAGCATTTCACTGGTTTTATGCTACATCTTACAATCTCCATTCTCTCGATTGGTATTAAAAAACACAATCAAAACTTTTGAAGTAGATGTTCAATTTACTAAAGATGTTAATAAATCAATATGAACTAATCTGATTCTTCATCATAGTCTAGGATTTCTTATATATATTCAAGAATAACATCTTACAACTCATTATCTTTAAAAAAAATTACTCCAAAGTCTTGTTCAGAGCCTACTCATTGGATTCTCTTAACTCCATATTCAAGGATCTTTACTACTAACAAGTAATCAGAAAAACTTCACAAATTTTATAATTCCTCAAATCTTCTCCTTCTTTATTATATATCACTGTTTTAGACTTTTATAATACAAAGTATCACTTCACTTCGTCTTCTTACCCCTCTACTTTGACTAAATGAATCTGATCAATAAAATTAGGTTGGATTATTATTCTTATTCAATAATTAGAAATTTTTTCTTCTTCTTATTCAGAGCATTATCTGTTTCTCTCTTTCTTCACAAAGAGAGATCTAGGGTTCTTATCTTTGAGAGTAACTATAATAGTAATTTTCTCACTTTTCTCCTTCCCTTATGTATCCTCAGATTAAAAAATTATGTTATATATATATATATAATATAAAATATCCTCAAATAATAGTTCCATTATCTCTTATAATTTTCCTTAATTTTATTCATGTGGTTGTGTTTATACAATCTCTAATATTCCTTTTTTCTCAAATGTTTTTCCCCAGTTCATTTCCCAGAATACCCTTATCTCATTTCCTTTTCATTATCTCCTAGATGAGTAATTATTCTTTTAATTATTTTATGAAATTGAAGAAGATTAATATTAATTGTATTCCATAAATAACTATAGATAAATCAAACTCAATTACTATATTAAAATTATTCAGTAATAATACCATTTCAACATTGTATATCTTGTCATGACATGAGGGATTCTAAAATACCAGTAAGATTTAGATTGAATTTTAAATTATAAAATTTCATCTCGGCTTGATCTTATTCTTTATAGTGTGAAGATATTATTTTGAATTAATCAATATGATTCAAAAATTCATTTGTGATATTTAATCAACTAAAGAATAGTACAAACATTAACACCTTTAAGTTCTATTTTTTTCCAGATTTTATCACCAAAATTGATTTTCAAATTTCTGTATTTGAGAATCAAATATTAATGAAATAGTATTTTCCTAAATCTTCTCTTATTTAATATTCATTAAATTAAGGATTAAATTATGTCTTAACAAATTATCATGATTATTTGATATTAAAAGAACAATTTTAGAATCATAAAATTTAATTTCTTCTTCATAACAATTAATCTAAAAATTCTTATATGATTCACTTTTGTCAAAACTCATAATTTCACAAATGGGTTGAATTTTAAAAAGTATGAATTTTATCTTACAAAGTCATCCTTTATAAATTTATAACAAAATGATGACTCTTTTGAAGTATCATATCACTCTTATGAAGTACTAGAGTACTCTTTTAAAGTTGTAGAGTTACTCCTACAAATTACTAGGTTACTATTCTAAATTAAAAGAGGTGCTCTTTTTGAGATAGAATATACTCTTATAAAGATATAAAAACTCTATTAAAGTATTATAATTACTCTTGAAGTGGGAAATTACACTTTCTAAGTGTTTCATTTACTCTTATAAAGTAATTCATTTTCCATTTTTTTAGTATCAACTACACTGGATGAGTCTTCTATAGTTATACTTAGCTAAATATTTAGTTTTGGAATATAAATTGTACAATATCTTTAAATAAATTTAGATATTCTTTAATTCAACCATTGGCTCTATCAATCACTCCAAATTAGAATAAAAAAATTCAATTGAATCTGAAAAATAAAGAAATTTTTTAAAATATCTTTAAAATGATTTATAAAGTATTGAAATATATATGATACTTAAGTTAGAGTATTTAAATTATATTCACTATCTTTATAATTTTTATCTCACCTTAGTTTCTTCAAAACTATTTACAACAAATTTTAATCATTGTATTTTGTAGCCTTCATGATAAAAACTCTATGTATATTTTCTCTATAACTCCATCCATATATTACTTTTAATTAAATTACATATTCACAAATTGTTTCCCATATGTAGTTTTTCAATATCATTTGAAACATGTTATTGAATGTTCTTCTCACAAGCATCCAAACCTGTCAAATATTTCCGTGAAGACCATCTCAATAATCATCAGATGTTAATTTATCCATCCAGGAATTCCAAGATAGTAGATTCACTCTATTTTACCCAAATGGATGGGAAACATATTTATTGTCAATATTTTGTTGATTCATCATCCTTCACCCAACATTCTATGACATAAATATTGACATAAATTTTTTATAAAAAATATCATTGAAAAAAAATAAAACACGCAAAAAACTTTTAGTATATCAAAAATGTCTAGGGTTTCTCCTTAAAATCCATTACACCAATGATGGATTCCCTAAAGACCATATTTTATCTTCTATTAACTTATTTTTAGTATATTATCCTTATTTTTTTTCTTTCCTTTTTTTAATTCCTATTTTCAGGTGCTCTTTTATGCTACCTTCATGTTCCCTTCTTCTGGCATAACCCTATCTTCTTACACTTCTCCCCTACCCTTTTTTTCTTAATCAGCATGATAAACCCTACTTTAGTTAGGTGTGGTATTGGTAATAGAGGATTGGTATAGTGAATTTTGTGGAGGATATCAAGTTTAAATTCCACTTTTCTATGTTTTAGTGTTCCAAGTGTTAGTACCAGGTACGCAAAATATGTGTGAATGTGATGAATCTAACCCGAATACCATCTCAAACTGGTACCAAACACAAACTGTCACATAATCGAATATCATTAAGGATCCCCATGGGATGATGACTAGAACCCTAGAATAAAAAAACCCAGAGGAAATGATTTCACCAAACATTAAGTAGACAACATGACATATATATATATATAATGGGATGAAATATTAGAAGAGTAAAATAAGAAATATATGTCATGTTAAAAAGGAAATGATAGAAGTGATACAACTCATAAAAGCTAATTAATATCCATGATACAAGTCTAATAATAAAGGAAAACTATAATCAAAATGATTAATCCATGTTATAGCATGGGAAAAATCCCACTATCTCACCACAAACTACCTATACACAACTAAAAAAACCTTATCACATCACCGTGGATCCTTTTCTTTCCCTGCATTAAAGTCCCTAGAACAATAGGGATAGGGCGAAGAGGAATACCCCATGAGTGAACCCCCAAAAATATCAACGAATGAGGCTTATTACTACACCTTCCAAGTAAGTATTGATTCTTCCCATGTGCTACATTTTCTAAACCATTTCATCAAGAAATATTTTTTCAAAAACATTTAATAAATCCATCTCACAATGCTTTGAAAATACCATTTCTTTTACCAAAACAAGGAGAAATACTCTTTTCTTAAAAACCTATTCACACACACACAATTCAATCACTCCAATTCATTTATATAATAATTTATAAAATAATAGAAATATAGGTCATCCAACATAGGCTAAAGAAAAAACCACTTACCTTAAAATCAGGTCTCACATTCCCACAATGAGATCCACTAGCAAGGAAGAAAGAAAATACATCAATTAAGGACCTAGAATCAATCTTTACATCTCAAAATCAATTTAAAAATAAAAGTGGTTTGAGGAGGGTACAAATCAAAACATACCTCAAAGAAATCTTACAATTCACCTCAAGCAACATGAAGGTCAACCTCCATAGCAAGATTAGAAAATGTATCTAGAAAGGAACAAGATAAGATTATCATCATAGATAAATGGATCCATAAAATTATTAGAATGATGCTATCGTGATCAATGACAAAGAATAAGTAGAAGGTTATTTTACCCAGAGAGGCATAACATAACCACAATAAAGATAAATCCTTAAAAAAGATGATCTAGAAGGATCGAAGATCCCAAAAATCAATAAGGAGATCCCTTTGGTCTTGAGAGAGAAGCTACACATCAAATAAACAATCAGTCACCTGTATAACACATTAAAAAATAATAATCTTGAAACATTCAAAACATGAAACCATTTCATGACATGAATTTCTCAATTAACAAAAGATATTGAACAACATTTCACCTTGGATTAAAAATTACGACTTTGACCATTTAATAACGTGAACCCTATTCACAACATATAAACCTTTCATGCCTTTAACCAATTCACAACATCTTATTAGAAACCAATACATGATGTATAAACTTTCACAATATAAAAATTCACTAAATATGGATAATAGTACAGACTCTAAGGAAGGAATCCAAACCATCTTTGGTGCTCTCCAAATTCTTGGAGAACCCTTCAAAGCCTTTGAAAATATTATACTTAGAATCCATTAATTCCAAAAAACATACATCCCCAAATTTTTAGTCATTTCCCCCCAGTAAAGTATCTCCATCATCAGAAGCCCATAAATTCACCCAAACAAAGATGGAAATGAAAAGAGAGATGATAAATACTTGAGATTTGGTAACGTGATGTTACAAAATCTCTACCAAAAGACTTTACATCCCTAAAAATTAATGTCGAAGAATGATGTCCAAAAAGAGATGAAGACACTTCTCCCTCAATAATGAATCATGCTCCCATGTCTCGTGAGAATCTGATCTGTGTAACCATAGTACTCTGACTAACAGAATCAACTTCCCACAAAATACTTTCATCTGAGAGTCAATGATATCCATTGGTTTCTTTACAACAATAATTTTTGGATCCAACTCGATATCTTCCCAAATTATAATGTGAGAGGGATCGAGATAGTGTTTACTAATATGAGATATGTGGAATATATCATCTATTCCCATCAACTGAACTATAAATAAAAACTGATAAGAAAAACATCCAATCTACCCAGTGATATCAAACCATCCAACATATCTCTAAAACAACTTCCCCTATTTTCTAAGATGGTGCTGACCCAACCAAGGATAAAATTTCAAGAAAACCTGGTAACTAACATAAAACTTCAAAGGATTATGTTAATGATCCACACACTATTTTTGTGACTCTCTACTATAACTCAATGCTGATGTATATGCTGAATACTCATTGACATCTCTTGAACAAGACTCATACCTACAAGAGAGGCCTCTACCACCTATTCCAAATAAATAGACAACCTATATGGGAAACCATACAATTCCTTTAAGGGATCCATTTTGATCGATGAATGAATGATATTGTTATAATAAAACGCAACCATACCAAGATGGATATCCCATGATCCACTAAAATCCAAGACATGAGTACATAGAATATCCTCTAGGTCAGTAATAGCATGCTCTGTCTGAATTTCTACCTATGGTTGTTAAGTTTTAATCAACCTTCCATGAGTCCCCATCACCTCCTAGAGACTCTTCCAGAACCATGTGGTAAACAAAGGATCCCTATTTTAAATAATGGTAGAGGGAACTCCAAGAAACCACACAATAACTTGTACATATAGTTTAACCATGTCTACAACTTTAGTGGTTCCTCTAATCAAAATAAAGTGAGTATGCTTTATCAACCGATCAATCATAACCTAGATAGCATTCCTCCCTCAAGGAGTCTATGGTAATCCAATAAGAAATTTTATAGACACCTTGTCCCATTTCCAAATCGACTTTGAAAGAGGCTAGATCAACCTATAAGTGTTTAAATGCTTTTCCATTATCTATTGTAAGGTGTAACCACAAGACACATAATCCACATTGTCATTATTTATACCCCGCCACTAGATTATCCATCTCAGGTCACTTTACATATTTTTAATTCCTGGATGAATGGACCATGAAGAACCATTATAGTAAAACAAACCAAAACTCATCACATATACTGGGATGAAAAAATAATCCTAAAAATATAAAATACCATTTCAAGATATAGACCAACCAAAAACAGTCTCCCCACCATATAAGGTCTCCAAATTTCCCTGAACTTGTCATCCCAATACTGATTATGAATAATATACTCAAGGAGAGATTATGATAATATAAAATTGGTCATAATCATACCTAGGACATCTCCCTAAGCATATATGTGAAATTGAGTAAAGAGCCCCATAAGGTTCTACTCTTCCCTTGATTCAAAAAACAAAATATGATGGGACTTTCCTATTGAGAGCATCTTCGATGAAATTCCCATTCCATGGTGTGTAGGTGATGTCAAAGTTAAACATATGAAGGTATTACACCAACTAACTCTAATTGGTATTTAATTCATTCTTAGAAAAGATATAGCTCAGACTCTTATGGTCAGAAATGATCATGAACCTCTCTCTAAAAAGATAATGTCACCAATAGTTAAGTGTATGAATAACTGTGACAAGATAAAAATCCTGGGTGGGGTAAATATTTCCATGTGTTTAAATATGGAAAGATCTGTAAGGAACCCTGAGATCATCCTATATAAGCACACAACCCTAACCAATACTAGAAGAATCATAAAAACCCACATACCTCTTATCAGGCTAAGGTAAGATCAGAATAAGAGATGATTTAAGAACTTGTTTTAACTCATTGAAAGAAGATTGAAACTTTGTATCCCATATTGATTTAACCCCTTTTATAATAAGATCATTCATAGGTAACATAAATATTGAGAAATATTAGATAAACTATCAGTAGTATCTTTCAAGACCAAGGAAGCTTTGAATCTCAAATATGTTCCATGGATCTTTCGATAAAAATATATCCTTCACCTTCTTAGGATCAATTGATAAGATATGATTAGAGATCATGTTTCCTAGGAACTTCACTTCTTGGATCCAAGAATTCCATTTTAATGTATTTCCATTCAAACAATGACTACTTAGGAATTATAGTGCCAAACTATAATGGTTCTCATGATCATGATCGAGTCTCAAATAAACCTAAATACCATCCATGAACACTTCCAAAAAAGTGTTGAGATACTCATGGAATATCTAATTCATCAAATTCACAAAAACAATAGGAGAATTGATCAAAATAAAAAACATCACAAGATATTTTTAAGGTCCATAACTTATCTTGAAATCTATATTAAGTATATTAGACTCCCAAACAATGAGTTGATGATAACACGACTCGAGATTGATATTTGAAAATGACCATTCCCCTTAAATTGGTCAAACAAATCATCCACATGGGGAAACATATACTTATTCTTAACTATTACCTAGTTCAAGTACTGATAGTACACATACAATCATAGTAAACCATATACCTTCTTGGAAAAGAGAGTAGGGGTTTCCCAATAAGAAACACTAGGGAGAAAAAAACCTTTAGATATCTGATCATCCAACTGATTATTGAGATCTTTCAGCTCTGCTAGTTCTATATGATAAGTAGGTATCAAAATCAGCTACGTACTTGGAACCAGGTCAATCATAAACTCTACTTCTCTATATAGAGGAAGAATAAATAAATCATCTTGGAAAACATTAGGAAAATAAAAAAATGGCAGGAAGATCAAAAATGGAAGAAACATCATCAGAATAAACTACTGATAACAAACTCCTAAGCTTTGGGTGGGAAGGTCCTGCATGACCTAACCTTTGATCCCACTCCCCCTGAAACACTGAAGAGATCCCATCGATAAAAAATAAAAAAACATTATGAAGTTAATAATCAATACCTTCATGGTGATAATTAATATAAAACATCAAAATGACGATGTTAAATAGATATAGACAGGGAATGAGGAAATCCCAAACTAACTTCACATCAGCTCTCAATAGTGAACAATAAAGACAAAAAACCCCATTCTATTTCCTTTTTCTAAGTGGTGTCTCTAAATACATGACAAAGGACATGAAATTCGTTGGGAGCATTGTCATATCCACAAAATAGCTAGATATAAATGAGTGATATTAACCTTGAAAAAAATAAAGTAGTCACTACTGAAGATGAAAAAAAAGATGGTACCTCTCGTTATCATTGGACCCATATTTACCTCATTCATAAACTCATCCACAACATAAAGGTGCTTCACTCTTGAGGCCTATGGCTAGATATCTATAGTATTTGAAGCATCTGAATGCATTATAATTGCCTTTAGAATTGATGATCCTTGACCATAGGAGGCATAAATATATCTTGATAGAAACACTATAGATGACCATAGTGCCAAGAATTATTACACATCTTCACAGGTTTATAACAAGAATGTTGGGTTTCACATCATTTCCAAACTGATATCAAGTTAGGGGTAAAATATTGGATATAACTGATGGTGTAGAGGTGGGACACTATTGAGAACCACCACCACCACTGCTATAATGATCATTACACTTCCTTTTCTTTCACTACATGCCACTAAAGTTACCATTGGGTGGAGTGGAATGGGAAGAATAACCAACCTCCACTACCACATCCAAATTTTCCAAATTTTTCCTATGTACTATCTCAACATAGTTTGAAATATTGAGTCGAAATACCCATGATATAATATCTAGTTTCAAACCCTATAGGTACTTCTATGCCTTCAGTTGGTTATTCTTTAATACCTATAGAGAAAAAACCATCTTTGTGAGCTGATTGGTGTATACCGACACTAGAAACTCTACCTACTACCAAGAGAGAAACACTGGATACTTCACCATCATCAATGACTCTTAAGAAAACTATTAAAATATTTGGGTCATGAAACCCTTCTAGTCCAATCCCATGTGTGTATCCTACTGCACCTTGGAATACCACCATAGATTACTGGGAACCTCAACTCTAAACATCATGCACTTCATCTTGATATTATTAGGTGTATTGAAGGAGTTGATGATATGATCGATCTTGTCCATCCATTCCCCACCTCTTGAGGTGCATTCATACCCTTAAATGATGATGGTTTCTTAAGTAAGAACTCCTGTGATCAATACCTCTATCCTCCAGCTCCTGGATGTACCTAAAAAACTATATTCTAGACTTGTGTTACATTTTGGTCTATATCATGAAATTACCACATGATAGTGTCAATAAAGTTATAATATAGAGGTGTATTCCCTTGAGGATCGTCCACTGCACCCTCTCGAGGAACCCATGAAAGACACCTCAGAGGCACACCGTGACACACTGAAATAGAAGAAACGACCAGACAACATGATCATCTCAGTTAACACCAGAAAACCATCAGAAAAAATGCTATTCAGATTAAGAACTCAAAATAGTAGACATACATCCTAACATTACAAGGTAAATTGAGTCTCATCACAGAAATAGATTACTAGACACTCACCAAAACTTACCTCTCAAGTCCTAAAAATCCTATCTTTAGTATACCAACTTCTAAAAACTGAGAACAACCTAATCTGATACCAAACTGTGATGAACCAGACCTAGATACCCTCTCAAACTAGTACCTAAACTAAACCATCACATACCTGAAGGGCGTTCCTGATCCCCATGGGCTGAAAAATAGAACCCGGGCAAAAAAAAACTAGAGGAAATATATTTTCCCAACATTATGTAGACAACAAAAAATATATATATATATATATTATGGGAAGAAATAACTAAAGTGTAAAACAAGAAATACTTTTCATATAAAAAAGGAAAAAAATTATTGACTCAAAAGAAACTAAATAGTATTCAAGACACATGTCCATCAAAAAATAATTACCAGACCCAAAATATATACTCCATGTGGTATTGTAAGAAAAATCCCACCATCTCACCAATAGAAACCCAAAAATAGATGAAAAAAACCATTCCACCTCACTACGATGCCTAAAATTTCCCACATCAAAAGTCATAATAAGGTCTATGCATTGTTGATGGGGTGTGTAGTGTGTGAGATAAACAGACCTAATAGGATTCTACCCAAGTGTTATATATAAAGTCTTTATACAATAAACTAAAAAAGATAAACTTTAATGAAAACAAGGCATGAAAATCAGTTAAATGGTTTTTATATAAAAAACATAGTAAAACATTTCCCCTTTTCCACATTTTTAAATAATACATGTAAAATAGTTTCAAAGGATTTCGTATATATCAAAGCAGTCAAATCAAAGCATGTATAAAATATCATATCAAATCCAATACAAATCAAAGAACATGTAACATCACACCAACAATTAAAAAATTTCAATCTTGTTAGGACACTCATACCTAGACATATACAATCATGTGCATCAAGTCTTTAGATATATGTATCAAATCTAGAGATAATAGGAACACCCCAGTAAGTGAACCTCCCAATAGGTCTAACAATTACCTAGAACAATAGGCATATGGATAAGATTAACAACCTATGAGTAAACACCCCAACAATATCAATATATGAGGCATATTACTACAGCTTCCATCTACGTACCCAAGGCTTCCAATGTGCTATATTTTCCGAACCATTTCATCAAAAACCATTATTGAAAAACCATTTCATAAATCCCTTTTAAAATGATTTGAAAATAAATTTTCTTTTACCAAAAAATGGAAAAACATATCTTCCCAAAAAACTATTTCCACACACACAATTCAATCATTCTAATTCATTTATAAAATAATTTATAAAACAAGGGAAATATAGTTTATCAAATATAGACTAGAGATAGAACCAACTACCTAAAACATGGGCCACACATGTCTGTAATGGGATCCAATAAAAATAATGAATAAAAATACAATAATGGAGGCACTATAATAAATCCTTACATCCCAAAATCAATTTAATAAGAAAAGCGGTCAATAGAGGGTACATATTACAACATACCTCAAAGAACACACATGCTACACTGAACAAAAAAAATTGGAAGGAGCTAAGATCCCCAAATCACATGGGAGTGCTTCTAGGAATTTATAGATAAAATTCACATCAAATGAAAAATTAATCACCCATACAATTCCCTAAAATCAATAATCCCAAAACATTCATGATGTGAAACCATTTCATGATGTGAATTTTTCAACTAGCAAAAGACTCCAAAAAAACTCATTGCCTCAGATTAAAAATCATGAATTAGACCATTTCATTATGTGAACCCTATTCATGATATGTAAACCATTCATACCTAGAACTAAATTTTGAGATCTTCTTGAAAACCAATACACTACGTGTAGCACATGAGCCTTAGCCCGGTTGGTAAGGACTCCGTAAGTGCATCCAAGCGACCAGGGATCAAATCCAAGTGGAGGCAGAATTTCCGGGTACTATAGTAGCACTGTAGCAGGTACTGTAGCGAAACTGTGTAGTACTATAGCAGATACTATAGCGGGAACTGTAGCTGGCACTGTTTGACACTGTAGCAGCCGGGAATATGCCCCCGTTGGGGCCTCCGGGCCACCAATTTGGTCCCTGAGTCCTGTAAGGCCTTCGGGCCACCCAGGCCTTCGGGTCAGTAAGGCCTTTGGGCCATCTCAAGGCCTTCGGGAAACCTTAAGTGAAGATGAAAACTAGACAACCTACAAGGAACAAGCTCTATAGAAGGATGAGCAAGGAGCTTTCACCATAACACAAGCTAAACGGATTGCAAGAACGAGAGGGTATGACACCTTCCATCGGGAAAATCCTGTGCATGCACGGGAATGCCTAGCCGAATAGCCATGCGAAGGTGGAGAGCTGATTTCACGATGAAGATGCGGGGGAAGAGCAGTTCCAAGTAGTTAGTCTGGGTTGTATGTAATGTTTGAAGCCTACAGGCAAATGAATTCCTCTAAGGCCTACGTGCCATTTAATACTTACGCCTATAGGCCTTGTAAGGGTTCCACCTCACCCCTTAAAAGGTGGATTTAAAAAATCAATAAAAAATGAAGGCCTTCGGGCCATTAGAGGAATACACTACGTGTAACCTTTCACAACATGTAATTTCATAGCAGGCAGTAAACAAACCAGACTTTGAAAAAAGAACCCAAACTATATCTATTTCTCTCTAAACTTAAGGATAACCCCAAAAATCCTTTTACACAATTTTACCCAAACTACATTAATTACAACCAACATACATCCCTAAAATTTAATTTATTTTCCCTAGAAAAGGCTCTCCATCCCAGAAGACCCAAAACACACCCAAATAAAGAGGGAAACAAAATGAGATATAAGAAGTACCTAAAAGTGCTTAACACAATGTTACATTGAAATAATAGGAATTTAAAATATTTATACTACATTCGATGTCATGAAATATTTTCTAGTATAAATGAAACCTGGAAATCAGCTGAGAATCCCATGTGTTTAGAATAAGCATACAAATAAAATCATACTATTACCTCATTCGATTGAAATATATATGAATGTTCCTATAATTTCTAGTGATTTCTACTCTAATTAACCAAAATAATATACCTTTATATTTTCCACATGCTCATCATATGATTTATTATGTGTCTATCATCAATTTTTGGTTGTAGGTATGGAGAATCAGTGATGCCTTTGACATTCTGATGATTATAGGAGCACTGTACCTTAGATCTAAGGAATAAAATGAATCATGATACTCTGATATCTTGTTCCTATCTATATAAATCTAGTGATTAGATATAGTATGTCTCAAAATAATGCAATGGATATTCATTATGAATAGTGTCTTTGATTTCCTTAAATATGGGGGGGGTTTAATTTAAGAAAATTTAACTTTGGACCTTCTATAAATGAAACCCATTAAATAAAACCATATTCATTGTTTATAACTTAGTGATTATGTCATAAGAATCATAAATATTTTATAAATTAATTATTACATCTAAACTATGTTATATGAAAAAGTATAGGCCATTATTGTGACCCGTCTCTCCTGAATATATTTAATGAACCTTAAATAAAAACATTCCTTCATAAAATGGTATTATTTAGATTTACTAAATAACATGAGAATAAAACATATTAACAAATTCAATCACTTATTACTCTAAACTTGAATAATATTTATTTTTTTTATTTCCCGGCAATCATTCAAAATCAAACTTATCGATCCCCTGATGTGGGTCCCACCATGTCCTAAAACTCCAATTCATTAGAATTTTCCACGCATTTGAAAATGATTTGTGTATAAACCTCTAGGAACTTATATTGATAGTTTTGAGTCATAAACATAGATCAATAGTGGTATCTATAAACACATCATGACCCCTTAGGAGTTAAGTTTTAGCCAAAGAAATGTCAACCTCTTACAAACACACACCATGTAATATGTTCTCTTTGTATTGTGATATCTCATAATGTAACACACCAAGAAATTAAAATATTTTAATGTTAGTATAATTATTTTTCCCTCTATTTATATTTAACACAATGTTAAGCTTACGGTACACACCACACTAAGTTAGCTTTCGTTACATGCAAGATTGGGTTCTACCGCCTTTTAATGGTGCACCTATTTTAAAACTAAATTTTGGAAATTTTATCAATTTTATATGTAAAAATATACTTCATTTTTGGATTAATAATATAAAAATTATATTAGGTTTAATTTTTTGTATTTTTTTGAGAAGTTTCATTTTTTGATGAATAGTAAAAAATACTTCATTTTAATTAAAAATAGCCTATTCGCTTAAAAAATTATTAGTGTTGAACTGCATTTTAAATTTGGGTTTAATGTTAAAATAGATAAATTATACATATAATAATCCAATATAGGTCATTGAAATCATTTTTATGTTAAAATTATATATAAAAACTTATTTAAATTTTGAATGTTTCTACTTTAAAAACCTTCTTTCTCACAACATGTGAGGGATTAGCGTTAATATTAATTTTCCCAATTTTGTGATTTGAATTTTGAAAAAAAACACACATGATTTTAATTAATAAAATATTTTTTGTATAATAATAACACCTTAAATTTTGACAATAAATATTACTGAAAGTGATTAAAATTAATTACAGTGATTAAGGTAAAATTAAGCTTAATAAGGGACTAAAACTTACTCTTAAGGAGAAAAATGATTTGAAAAGTTGTAAAAAGGAATGTTTATGCCAATTTTTAGACTATATATCCTATTATTTTTAATTTCATGGGTTATGAAGATATTATTAAATGGAAGTGCCCTATATAAAAGGTTAAGTAAGAAAAAAATTTAAAAAGGGAACTTTCCTTACCATTAACATTTATAAAACACTGAGATATGTAATAAACATCATATTTTAGGTTATACATATCCTTTTGAAATATAAATGGGTTTTTATTATCATAATAATTTATCAATAATTTTTATATATGGTTTAGTTACCTAAAATGCTTAAGAAACGCCAACGTAGTGATTATTTAGTAAACAATTAACTAAAATAAATGATACTATATATATATATATATTAAAAGTGAAGTATATTGATTGAATTATTGTATTTAATTATTTTTTTAGATGAATATATCATGTTACACAAATTTAAACTAAATATATTTGAATTCAAATTTTGTTTTTATATTTTAAAATGAAAATTAAATTAATAATGTTAAAATTGACATTATTGTTATTTTTCAATAAATGATATTTTATTAAATGATTTAAAATTAATAAAAAACCTTTATCCTTCCAAGTGATTTATAAGTGTTAATCAATATAAAATATTCTATTTTAATGGACCGATTTATCTTTTATAATTAACATATTGAACTATATATTGTAAACTCATTGTTAACACAATCCTGGTTTAAGCATAGTTTTAACGTGTCACATATGGTTGTTTTTAAAATTAATTTCCCAAAAATATGGGTTTTTTATTTTATAAATTATATATCATATTAATAATTCAATGGATCTATATTTTTTTTAATAAATGTCACTTTATTTTATTCTTAATATTTAAATTACTTAGGTTGGAAAACTGGATGCTTTAATAAAAACCAAAATGATAAAATTGGGGAATCTTTGAAGTTAAGGAACCAAATTTTTAAAATGATCATATTTTTATGTGAAGGAGGTTTTCAAAGAATATTATTAAAATTTAATCTATTATGTTTCAATTTTTGACTAACTTTAGGTAAGTTATACTTCTCATTAATGAATACCTTTTGGTATTTACGAGAGTGTCACTCCTCCTCCACTATAAAAGGACCTCCTATCCTCCCACTTACTTGCACATCTAAATCCACTTTGGATCGATCAATATCTGCCAAAATATCTCCCCCAAACCCTTTCCCTAATCATTTAATCCTAAACTTGGTTATAAATCATTCTAAGGAATTCATTTGGTACAAAATAAAAGGATTTACCCGATTAATAGGTAACAAAATTCCTTAAGCTTTTTAGTTTTATTTCCATTCTCTAATACCTAAAATATTATTATTTAATTCTTGTCTAAAAACACTAGTATGAAAAATATACTAGGATTTTTTTATTATAAGGGTTAAAACTACATTTACACACACTTCCATCTAATGGGTATTAAACATATTGTTTCTATGTATGGTGAACTACTACATCACGAAATGATGATTGTTCATTTTTTCCTTTACCACCTCTCATGGTGACCATTATGATGGAAAATATATTTATATATGTTATATATGATATTTATTTTGTATTTATGATTATTTAATTATTTTATAAAAGATACACTTATAATTTCCATTTTTTATAAATATGGTAACATCATTTGTGGAACTGTGGACTACCGCCTCCTCAAAACTATGTGACTCATTCAAGATATACATGGAATGCATTAATGATTATTTTAATAAACCTAAATAACATATATATGATACTGTAATTATTATATACATATGTATCATTTATTTTTCATTCTTTTAATACGATAAAGAAATGAAAGTAGCGTTCATGTGTAAATACGACCTACCATCTCCATGAATGGTGCACTTCATTTCTTATCTCCAAATATTATTGACTAGTCTAAATATGTATGTACTGATTATATAAGATAATTAAGTCATTTTTTACATTATGAATATGAATAAATCATGATCTAAGTAATATTAACAACAAGTAACAATTTAAAACATACTTGAGAAAACTAGATAATTAACACTTGAAATAGTTATAATATTGAAAGAGTGTTAACAAATGGGTAATAAAATATTATAAGAAGTTAATATATGATATTATAAACAATATTATGGTTATAGAATAAGTTTTTAAGATATTTTAAACCACTATATAGGATGATAAAGAACAAAAAACAAAAATATGGTTAATATAAGGTAATTTCATCTCAATTTACGTTCCATTGAGACATATTTGTTACTATACACTAATTAACCATTATTTGGTGTATATACTAACCTTGAAACATAATATCATGAATATACATATTCTCATGATATTATATGTTTCAATTAATGTCATACCTTTATTGTGACTATGATTTAAATACTTCAAAGTGGTAAGAGACACTTTGGAATGTTTAAAGATCATTCCCATCAAGAATATTCTTAATGATTATATTTGAAATATCAATTCCTTTTTTGATTGTTAACTTTATCTTTAAAGAATACAATTATTTTAATTATTTTTCATTATAAATTTACTTAAATATTCATATTCTTATACAATAGATATTAGTATTTCCTAAATCTTAAACCAATTTACATATAGTGTCTACCATGATATTCATTTGATTATTTTTGGAATATATTGATAATTATGTATTCTTAATTAAATATGGATATTTGATAATGAATATTATTTATTTTTACTATTCTATATGTGTAATTATTTAGACAAGAAATGAAGTAAGGAACCCAAACTTTATATAGCCCCTCAATGCATCAACTAGTTCTCATAAGACAAATAAGTTGGCCAAATTAAATGAGTTTCAATCCATAGTTTTAAACTATATTGTGAATGGTCTGGATAGCGTAAGTTTTCATGCGCCTTGTATATAAAGTCCACTAAGAAATAATTTCACTCATTTAGTTTTATTTATTATTCATCCATGAGATTTTTCATTGATATATCTATGGATACATTTCATTTTCATTTCATTGATTAAAAGGCATGTGTTTTAGTTTTTTACCTTTCCATATTGAATTTTCCTTATCTATTTATTTAAATGACTTGTGTTATCAGCTATTTAACTTGACATGTTGTTTTATTCTCATTAATTTGTTATTAATTTTTAATTACTTAAACTTACAGATAATTTGAGCTCACCCTTATTATGTTTCCTTTACCCAGGTTATGAAGAATAAATATTTGAATAAGTATTCATGGATGTAGTTTATTCTATTTTATTATATATAATGTTTGTATTTTCTATTTCACAATGTATTATTGACATAATGTATGTAATATATCTTTCCAAGACTAGTAAACTAAATGGTCCTTCAATATTTGATTCCTTTTAATCATACCAATGTAATAAAATAATGCAACTGAACCAGACTTCTGGTGTTGAGGCATTAAAATTGGTATCAAAGGAAGTTTAGTAGCAACCTTGGAAACTAGATTTAAAAAACATAGATTAGGGATAAAAACACTAAGATATACATTGAGGATAAGTATAGAATAAAATCCTATAATTTTGGTAAGGTATATATTATGTGGGTATTCATAGAAATACATCCCTGTATAGATACTAAAAGTGGATGTGGTTCTCGAAAAAATGTAATTAAGAGTAAAAAATATGACAAGGTGTGCTAGGCCTGACTGAGTGTAACCTGGTACATGACAACAGAACTTACTGTGCACTTGGTTTGACGCTATTGAGGGATACACTTTGGATAATACAGAATTTATTTACCTAACATTATGAAGGATTTAAAATTAATGATTTCCCCATAGTATCCAAAGTTTAAGATTATAAGATTTTCAATGCATAATTTTATGTTATATTCTATAACATGTTTAGATTTATACAAAGTTCATAATTTTATAAACTAATCCAATATAAGTCATTGTTTAGAAATGGAACATGGAAGGAAGAATGGTATCAATACTCATTACCAATGTAGAGGTTTCCCTACTGAGAAATTCAATGTAGATGGAATTATAACTGAGAAAATTATGGATATATTAAGGTTGCTTAGTCAAGTTATGAAAAATAACCTTTCCAGAATAGAATAACCTATTCTACAGAGAGAATATCTAATATTGGATTGATTTATGTGGTAGAAGCCCCCATCATTTAGTGGGACTACTAATCCAATTATAGATGAGAAATGGATTAAGTATCTGGAGAAGATATTTACAACCTTGGAGTATAGTGAAAAGGAAATGTGTTGGAAAAAATCCCTTAAGGTTTTCTCTTGGTATTTTTTGGGTGAGATTGTGTTTGTTGATAAATCTAGATGACCGTGAATGAGTAAGAATGATATTTATTGAAGCATGTGTTTAAGGTGACACAGTTTCCCAGTGTTTTCCAAATTTTTCGGCCTCAAAATTTGGAGTTTGGTTTTTGGAAAATGAATATTTACCACATAGGAGTAAATAGTACATGGACCATGAAGCACAATTAGTGGATTTCAAAGGAGGTACATAGGAATGGTTCCTGGAAGGAATATAGTACATGAACTACATAGGTGGAATAGTTCAAGGAATGAAGGAAGTTCATAGGAAGGCCTGTTGTTTATGAAAGGAAAAAAGTTCATGGGATGGATTGTCATTGGAAAAAACGAGATGGTTATTTTGGTCATCATAAAGGAAAAAAGTCATTATGCAGTGGCGTAGGGAGAATAGTTTGTGGGAGAACAGTACACGGTGAAGATTTGGGTAAATATTGGATTAGCGGATTGAGCGGATCTATTTTCCTATATAAGGAGCACTAATTTCATCATTACTAGATAGAGTTTTTTATAAGAAAATATATTTTAATTGGGGATTCATCTATGTATGAAGTGGTTCATGGTAAACAAGTCCATGAAGGAGAGGTGGTTCATGAGGAGGATTCCACAAAAGGAGAAGGAGTTCATGGAAATGGTTTGTGAAGATGTTTTTTGAGGCACTATATCCTGAAAAGGAAAATGGTACATGGAAGAGAGGTGGTTCATGGAGGAGACGAAATCCACAAAATAGGTAGTATTTAGAATAAGGAAGTCTGGTATGTGGAAGCGGTATGCAGAAATAGTTTGTGGATACGGTACGTGGAGGCAGTACTTGACATTGAAAGATGAGGCAATGCATGTAGGAGGTGGTCCATGAATCATATGCGCTATGTGGTTTTTAGAAGAACCAGGTGGTACATAAAGGGACTTAAATATTTCATGAAAGTGATTTCCTCTTACTAAAAATATGTGGAAAAGTGGATTTCATCTACAGGTGAAAAATGGATTCAATAGAGCATCTACATATAGTTGAGGATGCAATATTTCAAGCAAATGAAGGGACCTACAAGTACATAAGCTATGAGAGGATCACTTACAAGATTAGTGAGCAAAAGAAGTAGAAGACAATGATCCTTCCACTGGTAGTGGGCTAGATAAAGAGACATTGGGGGTGAATCTTGGGAATGCAGTGAGTAGACCCTAAATCTTGTAAAGGTAATGATCCTAAGGATAGAAGTGATCTAGTATGTACCTTGTAAGTGGAAGTGAGGATTAGTGGATTTGGTACATCAAAACATCACCATTGTATGATATTTGGACATAGTTCAATGAGGGTGAAACAAGTAAAATCCATGTATCAGGTGTATGATTTCATTTCTATTCATACATTTCTATGGGAGAAAGAGAGAAGTATGTTTTATTTAATAACAAAACAAGATTCGAAGGGGAAATAGTTTTAATCTTTTATACCCTGATTCAACCCCTCTTAGGGTATTTGACATAGTGGACCTAACAAAATGGTTACACTTGTGGTCTATTGTCTACAAGGTAATGTTGATCAATGGTAGTCCTTGATCCATAATACTAGGTAGGAAGAAGAAATAAAACTACTATAACAAAGATAATTTAAGGATACATTATTTGACAAACACTTTCAACATGGTCATAAAATTGAGATGGAGAGAAAGTTTATTAGCTTAAATAAATAGGAATAAGTGAGTGTTGAAGATTATGAAGTTACCTTTAAAATGTTATCCAGGTATTCGACAGATTACATACATAACACGAAGTGCAAGATTTACCACTTCTTTGAAGTTCTTAAGCCAAATATTTGAAGGGCACTGGTTTCTAATAATTTCTCATTATATGAAGAGATAGTTTTATGTGCCATAAAAAAAATAAGGAATTAATAAGATCCTATATATTCAAGGGGAAAAAAATAGATGATGATGTATTCTGAACACTATGAAAAAAAAATGAGTCAAAGAAGATGAAGGGGAAGAAGGATTTTATAACTTGTGATAACTATGGAAATAATCACCCTAGGAAATGCTTGAAAGGATTGAGAGTTTGTTATAAGTGTAGAAAAGGGTCACCTACTAAAGGAATCTAAATGGAATAAAAAAAATGCCACTATTTAGTGTTACAACTGTAAAGAGATAGTGAACTATACAAATGAATTCCCCAAACATCAAGGGAGTATACATTTAAAGAAGCTAAGGGATCATGGTCAATAGTATTTTCTTGGCACAACAAAAGTGTAATGATTAATCTATGTTTTTATTTGGATCTAAGAAATATTTTGTAAAAGTATTTTGTATGATGTTCTCATCATATGATTTATGAAATATATAAGGATTCTACTATAATCATTATGAATTTGAGATCATATACTGAATGGTACCAAAAAAGTTATTCAGTGGAAAGTTAACGTTTTATAAAACACATGATTAAGGGAAAAAATACCCTTAATATGTTTCTGAGGTTGAGATAATGATGAAGAAATGACTAATTTGGACATGTTTTGACTACCTTGGAACTTATTAATGACTTTTTGAAAAGTGCTTTATGCTATCATTGATGGAGTTTAAAATACTATTAGATTTAAGGAATATACCCAATAACATGTGTCTTATATAAGGAATAAAGAATAATTCATGTTTTCAATAAGTTCTTATGGTGATTCAATTTATTACCATATTTCAAGAGGAGACATGATGAAGGTTTTCACATGTTTGGAATGTGAAAATTTAGAGCTACTTCATGTTGATTAAAGGATAATGATAAGATCATTTTAGAAATTCAGTGACCTTATTTATAAAGTTTTGAATCATAATCTCTTAGAAAGGTTATCTATTTTTTAAATAGTTTAAGTTGAACTTTGGATATGGTTTTAGAGAATATTATATTACACAACTATGTGGTGAATCTTTTTCTAAGAGATTATGTAGAAATAGTTCAAGGAAAGACCAAAAGATAAGATTGTTCTTATAGAAACATTCCAAGTAAGTATATTTACTTATATTCTTAGAGAATGAAAGAATTACTCAACTTTAGGGAAAATGATCTTGAAACCAAAAATGTTGTCCTATTATATTCATTTATGATGAATCAAATGGCCCTTATATCATCATTGATTTAGGTCATTTTGATTATTAACATTCATTAAACCATGTTCTCTAGAATTATCTATCAAAACTTGATTGTTAGATTTTTCCTCTGTATCTGTGTTTCCACTTCCCACATATGTTATCCTACTAGAGAACCTATTTAAATAACCATTATACTTTCCTTTATATCTTATTAAGAATATGTGTTATTAACCTTATTCACGAGTTGGATTTTTCAACAATAATATTTTCAAATATCAATTCCTTGATTACTAAGATCAAGTTTAAATTGTGAGGATGAAATTTAATTAATATGAGGTGAATGTAACACAAAAATACATTAAAATATTTTCATATTAGAATAAATATTATTATGTCTCCCTTTATACACAACAAAATGTTAATATTATGCTACACACCACACTAAGTTAGCTTGTGTCACACACAAGACTTAGGTTTACCTTCTTTTAATGAAACACCTATTTTAAAACTAAATTTTGAAAATTTTATTAATTTTATTTTTCAAAATAAACTTAAATTTTGAATTTAAAATATTAAAATTATTTTAGGGTAAGTTTTTGGTATTTTTATGAGAAGTTTCATTTTTAATGAATAGTGAAAAATAATTTATTTTAATTTAAACGAACTTTTGTTTAAATAATTATTAGTGTTAAATTATATTTTAAATTGGGTTTTAATGTCAAAATAGATCAATTATAAAAATATTAATCCAATGTATGTCATTGAAATCATTTTTATATTAAAATTAAATATAAAAACTTATTGAACTTTTGAATGTCTTTATTTTAAAAACACGTCTTCTCACCACGTGTGGGGATTGGTGTTAATATTAATTTTACCACATTCATTCTATGAATTTTAAAAAACAAAAATATATGGTTATAATATATAAAATATTTGTGTTCTAATAATATTATATTAATTTTTGAAAAAAATATTAGTAGAAGCGATTAAAATTAATTATGGTGATTAAGGTAAAATTAAGATTAATGAGGGACTAAAACACAATATTAAGGAAAAAAATGACTTGGAAACTTTTCCAAAGAAAATTGTATGCTAATATTTCGACCATATACCCTATTTTTTTAATTTTATGGGTTATTAGGATATTATTAAATGGAAGTTTCCTATATAAAAGTTTAAGTAAGGAAATAGATAAAAAGATAACTTTCCTTACCTTTAACATTTATAAAACATTGAGATCTGTAAAAAACATCTTATTTTAGGTTATGTATATCCTCTTGAATGTTAAAGGGTTATTTTTATCATAATAGTTTATCAATAATTTGTTTTGATATGGTTTAGTTACCTTAAATTCTTAAGAAACACCGACATAGTGATTATTTAATTAATAATTAACTAAAATAAAAGATACTATGAATATTAAAAGTGAAGTATATTGATTGAATTATTGTATTTAATTATTTTTTAGTTGAATATATAATTTTAAACTAATTTAAACTTAATATATTTTAATTCAAATAATGTTTTTATATTTTAAAATTAAAATCAAATAAATAATGTCAAAATTGACATTATTGTTATTTTATAATAAATGATATTTTATTATATGATTCAAAATTAATAAAAATAATATAGTATGATAATTGATTTTTAAGTGTTAATAAATTTTAAATATGGTCTATTAATGGACCAATTTTTCTTTTATAATTAATATATTGAACCATATATTGTAAAAACTTTGTTAACACAGTCCAGGTTTAAGTAGTGTTTTAGAGCGTCACTTGCACTTGTTTTAAAATTAATTTACAAAATACCATAGTTTTTTATTTTATAAATTATATATAATATTAATAATTCAGTTTATTTATATTTTCTAATAAATCTCAATTTATTTTATTCTTAATGGTTAAATTACTTTGGTTGGAAAACTAGACGCTTTAATAAAAACCAAAATGATAAAACTAGAGAATCTTATAAGTTAGGGAAACAAATTATTAAAATTCACATATTTGTTTGTGGTGGAGGTTTTTATCGACCAATATTCTACATTGATACATTATGTTTCCATTTTGGAGTCACTTTATGTAAGGTATACCTACCATTAATGAATACCACTTGGTATTTACAAGAGTGCCACTCCTCCTCCACTGTGAAAAGGTCTACTCTCCTGCCACTTACTCACACCTCTCAAGACACTTTGGATAGAACAAGATCTGAAAAAATAGCTCCAAAAATTTCCTCCCCTAACACTAGAATCCTACCCTTATCTAGAAATAAATCCAAGGAACCCATTTGGTGCAAACCAAAATAAGTTACCCGATTAAGAGGTAACAAACTTCTTTAAGCTTTTTAGTTTTATTTCCATTATCCAATCCCTAAAATATAATTATTTTATGATTGCATAAAATAAACAATATAATAAATATACTAGTATGTTTTTATTCTAATGGTTCTACCTAAAATTACACACACTTCCAACTAATGGGTAATGAACATGTTTTTTATGTATACGATGAATTACTGCCTCACGAAACGATGATTGTTCATTTTTTCTTTACCACCTCTAATGGTGGCCATTATGATGGAAAATATATTTATATATGTTATATATGATATTTATTTTTAATTTATTATTCTTTACTTATTTTATAACACATATACTTATACGTTTTATTTTGTATAAATACGATAACATCATTTGTGGAGGTGTGAACTACTGCCTCCTCAAAGTGATGTGACTCCTTCACGCTATACATGGAACATATTAAGGATGATTTTAATAAAACTAAGTAACATATATAACATATATATTATAATATAATTATAATATACATATGTATCATTTATTTTTTATTCTTTTAATATGAAAAATAAATGAAAGTAGCGCTCATGCGTACGTACGACCTACCATATCCATGAACAGTGCACTTCATTTCTTATGTCCAAATTTTATAGACTATTATAAATAAATATTTAATTAATATATAATATAATTAAATCATGGTTTAAATTTTGGATATTTTAATTCATGATCTATGTAATAGAAACAACAAGTAAGAAGTCAAAAAATACTTGAGAAAAGTAGGCAATTAACACCTGAAATAGTTAAAATAATGAAAGAGTGTTAACAAAAAGGAAATAAAATATTATAAGAAGTTAATATATGATTTTATAAACATGAGTATGGTTATGGTATATGTTAGTAACATATTTTAAAACAATATAAAGGTGTATAAATATCACACAATAAAAAGTAAGTTTAAAGCAAGGGAGTTTTGTCTCAATTTACGTTCCATTGAGACTTATTTGTTATTATGTACCAATTCACCTTTATTTAGTGTGTGTAAAACATTCGATAGATAATATAATAAATCTAATTATTCTCATGATATTATAATTTTCATTTAATTTCACACCTTCATTGGGATTATGATTTAAATGTTTCAAAATTGTATGGGACACTTTGGAATGTTTAAAGATTATTCTCCTCAAGAATGTTCTTAATGATTATCTTTTCAATTTCAATTCCTTTTTTAACTGTTAAATTTCACTTGAAATAATAAAATTACTGTAATAAATTTTCATTACAAATTTACTTGAATATACATATTCTCATACAATATATATTAGAATTTCCAAAACTATTTAACATTTTATATACAGTGTTTACCTTGACAGTTATTTGATTATTTTTGGGATATATTAATAATTATATATTCTTAATTAAATATGGATATTTGATAAGGAATATTATTTATTTTGACTACTAAATATGATGAATTCTTTGTATAGGAAATTATGGGAGGATCACATACTTTATATTGCTCCTCGATGCATCGACAGGTTCTCATGAGACAAATAAGTTGGCCAAATTAAATGGGTTTCTATCCATAGTTTTAAACCATCTTATGAAAGGTATTGACGGTATAGGTTTTAATGTGCCTCAAACATAACATCCATTAATAAAGCATTTAACACATTTAGTTTCTATTATTATTCATCCATGATATTTTTTTTTGACATATCTATGGATACATTTCATTTTCATTTCATTGATTAAATGGAATATATTTTAGATTCTTACCTTGCCATATTGATTTTTCCTTATCTAGTTATTTTAATGGAATGTTTTATCTGCAATTTAAATTTCCATATTCTTTTATTATAATTTATTCATTATTTATTCTACTTTACTTAAAATTACCGAGAATTTTATATCACCCTTATTATGTTTCCTTTTCTTAGGTTATATAGAAAAAATCTTTGAATAACTATTCAAGGATGTAGTTTATTCCATTTTATTATGTATCATGTTTTTGTTTTCTATTTCTCAATGTATTATGGGTATCATGTATGTAATATGGATTCCCAAGACTAATAAACTAACCATTCCTTTGGATTTTTATTCCTTGTAATCATTTCAATGTAATAAAATAATGCACCAACTCTAGGTTTTTGGGATCGGGGTGTTACACATAAATTTGGACACACACTTTGTTTCATAATCCTTTCCTTATTATTTAGTGAAATTAATATATAGAATTACTTTCTTCTACCATGTCTATGGATTTAATAAAGGTACCACTATATTAGTCAACTAGGCCTGAGATATATCTTTTTTTAAAAAGAGACAAAAACTATCCTGATCATCTATTCAATGACATACCACCAATGATGCTCCCAACATGATTTACCTCACCACTACATAACAATCATGGTTTTTATCTTTCATAAAAGTACACAATAAAAAGTTATTTATTTATAATAATCTCAAGTTGAGAGACCAATACACATGCATGCATATTATAACAACCAATGACACTTGAATCATACATTGTTTATATTTGTGGGCCAGTCCCCATGATATCATCTACTAAATATCACAAAGTGTGGACTTTATGAGAAGAAGCCTCAATGGTTATGATACCATAACATTATATAGTCAAACATAATGTGTGCCTAATCAGAATGATGTATCTATTCCATATGAAATATGTTTTAAGATTACTTTGAAGTATATTAAGGTTATCATTATAACTGAGAACTACTATAACCTTATGATGCAACGTATAATCTAGGCAAATTAACATGTAAATAGTGGATGAAGAATTATCAACACTATTATGGAATGAAAACAACATGTTTAACTCTATGTATACATGATATAGTAATAAAAAAGTAATATTCAAGTTGGGTCTAGGGAAACCACTCTCAAAACATTCCCGCTTGCACTAGAGAAAACATGCTAAAAATAAACCTATTAACTCTCATATTATAAGATCATGCATCTGTTAAGTTATAGATTTTATCACTTGGCCTACCCTGTTTTCTTATATGACTACTATGATATTTAAAAAACCACTTATTTGTGTAAAACTACCGAGAGATGATATTATCAATTATATCCCTTTTTTTCTTATTACAAACCAAAATTTTAGAATACATTTATCTTTAAATAAATTTAATTTCTTTGATAGTCTGCATTACATGCAACAAAAACTTTAAACGAACTGTGATATAATATTAAAATATTAATATTTAAATGTAACCATTATAACCTATCCATTAAAATTATAAGTATGAATAGGAATAAAAAAATTATGAAAATTATTTATAAAGTTTTTCTATAATTCAAAAACATTGATTAATGTATAATAAAAAAGTGCTCAATTCTTTAGTAAAGTTATTTTATGCTTCAAAAATATACCTTGTTTAAATATGGATTTTATTAATTTTTGTGAGAAGATATTATAATTAATGTATACCACTTTTAGAAATAATATTTTATAAAATAATATCATTTATTTGTAATTATAATACGAAAAGTAGCTAAGGGTTATTTTTTTGGATTTTTTGGAAAAGACTACCTTTTAAGTAAATAGTGAAAAACATAATTTTTTATAAAATTATAATTTATTTTCATTGAAAAAGTAATTTAAAATTCCCATTTAATGTTAAAGTAACATATATATAATTCAATTATAAATATTCTCATTAATTTTATCGGAGTCATCATTATTCCTAATTTTGTAACAAGTTTATTTTTAAGATTAAAAAGTAATTATTATAACAAATATTTTTTGTTGTGTTTTTGTGTTTTTATCTTAAATTAATTTCTTCTAATTATAGTAATTGAATCTTGAAATATTTATCCCTTATTTGGAATTAGGAGGTTCAAAATTTTTAAATAGGTCCCTTTTATTTGTTATCATTATAAATTGTAACCATAATAATTTTTTGTTACCACGATAGAGGTAAATTAGGAAATTAAAGTTAAAAAATAATATTATAAGGCCTAAAAAACAAATAAAAACATTAATATATATCATTTTATGAGTATATTGCTTCCATAATCATCTAAAATTTAAAAACGGGGTGATTTATTTCCACTTTCCATTTAATATAACATTAATATTATTTTATATAAAAATAATGTCAAAAATGAAACTCTATTACTTTTAATATCTATAATATTTTGTGAAAGGGATAAAAAACTATTTTTTATTAAATATTATAATTTTAAATATAATTAATTTTTTTATCGCTATAATTTATTTTTAATTTTTAGTGATAAAATAATCACCTTAAATTTTTACACAACGTCGACACATCGCTTGTGCAAAGAGAAAAAAAATCAAGTAAATGATTTTAAAAACTATAAAATTAATATTTTTGGTTGAGTTAAAGTGTACCAAGAATAATAAAAAAATATATAAAATATTAGATAACTTTTAAAGTTTTATATTTTAATTTTATTTCTTTCATATTGTTTTTCAAAGTCAAATTATGTGAATAGTTCTTAAAATAGAATCAATAATATTTTACATTAAATACATTTTATTAAATTATTTAAAAACCATAAAAATATGGATATAGGACAATTATGATTATAAATGATATAAAATTCTACACCTTGTTTATTTACGAGTCAATTTTCACCTTATAAGTAAAATTATAATGCTCTAATATTGAAAAAGTCATTACCACGGTTATGGTTAAAATTTATTAACCAAGAGGTTAAAACAGAAGATAAAGTTTTAAATAATATCTAAACCTATATAAATTTGATTTTATAGATAAATTAATACCATATAATCCTTATTTTTTAATATTTTATTTATTTTAACCATTTTACATGAGTTAAACACATATTATATTATAATATTTCATGTATTTCCGAAAATGACATTAATGATATTTTATAATAAGAAAAATTTTATTAAATGGTTTAAGATTCATAAAAATATTTTATTTATAAAATTGAATGGGATATGGTTTAAAATATAAACTCTAGTCCATTCATGGGTCTCTTTTCATTTTACGGTAACATTTTTGACCTTTAAAGTGTACAAAACTTTTATTTTGTCATAGTTGTAAAAAGGGTTAATGGGGGGTTAAATGTAAGAGATAAGGGTAAAAAAATAAACAAAAGTTTTACAATGTTTTTTGTAAGATATTATTTTGAGTAATTCCCACATTATTTTCTAATTATATCAATTTGTATTATTTTTTCCAATAAAATTAATTTATATTAATTTAATAATTTTAGTAACTCTGAGATTGCCCCTCCGCCCTTTTATAAAAGGGAACATATTATCCTATATTCCCCAAACCTTTTTATCCTTATATATCATTCAATAACTACAACAATAACTTCCTAAACTCCCTCACCTTATCTTAGATCTTATATTATTTCAAAAAGGCCAACCGTTCAAGGCATACGATATAATCTAAAAGAGGATTCTCAATGAAGAGGTATAACTCTTAACTGAACATTTTCAATTTTATTTCTTCTTCTACCTTATATAAATAGATAGTATAAATTCTAAAATAATTAATTTAGTATATTAAATATTATTAATTTTTATTAGTGTGATTTAACAACCATTATCCACCTTCTTTTCATTCTATAGAAATCGAAAACATCGCTCGTACGTATGCATGACTTACCATCTTCACATAATGGTGTAATTCATTTTTCATAACCACTTTTATTGGATGGATATATTCATAGATTTAATAAATATATATTTTATTTTTGATATTATTATTATTATTCTTGAATTATTAATTATTATTTTCCTTTCTTTCATTCCATCCGTCGAAAAATGAAAACAACGTTCACGCGTATATACGATCTACCTTCTCCATGAATGGTGTAATTAATTTTTTTATCACTAAATTTTATGGATGGATATATATATATTTAATATATATTATATTCATGTCATGGTTAAAATTCTAGATATTATGGGAACATAATCAAAGTACAATGATCAGAATTTCCAAACCTGAACTTACATGAAACAAATAGTGGACACTCAAAAATGATAATTTTAATAAAGAATTATTAATAAATGAGTATTGAAATTTAATAAGGGGATAATATATGATATTATAAGAATTTATATGGTTATTTTATAATATTAGAATAAATTCTAATTTATTATACAGTAGGATAAAATAACTTAAAATAAAGTCGTACCAGAGGTAAGGGTTTTCTCATCTTACTTTTTTTTGTGAGGCATATTTCATATTAACCACTTGTTTATTTAATGTGGTGTATATAAAATCTATTTTATATGTTATATCATGAATAAATTTATATTTATGGTATTTATAGATTTGATTTATGTTATTTATTTCATGGGTGTTATGATTCAAAAGATACCAAAGTGGAAAGAGATTTCTTTTACAATCTTATTTTATTTTAGGATTTTTTATATTTGAATTTAAATCGAGGGAAATTAAATTATAATTATAAAATAAAACCCTTTAATTTTATTATCCTATATAAACTTACGTAATTTTAATGTAATATTACAATTTTCCTCTTATGGGTAATTAAAAATAACAAGAAAACATTTTTAATAAAAAGGGACTTTATTTCCTCTTTAGGTGGGAATATTTTTCTTCCATGTCCATGTTTTCTAAAATGGTTTTCATGAATGTTATTATTATTCTAATATTATTTTTAAATTAATTTTTAACCATGATTTAATTTTTGTAGAATATTTTAAAATAAACATTTTTTTTCATTTTCTAAAAGATATATTTTCAAATTTTTACCAAAAATGTAAAAGGAATATTTGTTTTAATGTACAAAACATGAATGAAATTTCCCAAAATCATGAACTCTCAATGATTTTAATCTTAATTTACAAGTTTAAAAAGTGATTTTAGAATGATGTTTTTTCTTTAATATTTGAGAAATTTTAGATTTTAATAAGTGATTTCAAAGTAAAAATATTATTTTCATAAAAAATTTTCTTGTGGTATTTTAAAGGTATTTTAAACCATTGTAAAACCCATTGATGTTACTAGAAATATGATCCAATGTTTCCATCTTAATTCTCTCTCCATATGGTTTATGATGATGAAGTAGTCATGTTCCATATTCTTGATTCAATATGGATAACAATTAATTTATAAGAAATATTTTAGAATGGATTATATTTATCATTCTAAAAATGAGGAATGAATTGAACATGTGAGTGATGGGTGGAGACTAGTTATAGATATCCCCTAGATGCATTGATACATCTCACAAGACAAAAGAGTTTATCAAGATATACATGCTGACACTGTAAGATCATGTTATAACAGTTGGGTATTTGGTGTATTCCAGGCCATAAAATCATAATGTCTTGGTTAAGAGGCCTTGAAGATAATGTCTTGGTTGAGAGGCATTTATGGAATGATAATGTCTTGGTTGAGAGGTTATGCTTTTAACACCCTGAGATTTTGTGAATTATTTTTTTCTAATGAATTTAATATTTTTGATATTTTTCATTTCACGCAACTATGAATTTTTATTATAATTATTAAATCACTAAGTCAAACATTAATTTTACAAGGCACTGAATTCATGTATGTTACACATAACCAACTCAACATATGATACATGGAACATCAACTTGGTGTACGTTACCTACAACCACGACTTGGTGTAAGTTACACGCAACACTGATGTTTCTACAAAACATCATCTTATTATTATAATTGTTTAAATGATATAATAATAACCTAGTTTTTAAACTTAGTAACATGAACATTAATAATTTTTTTTTTAATTTTTTATAATGGTTTTATATAAATAAAACATATTGATAATGAAAGATATAATTTTTTGTAAATACATTATATGTTTTGAGCTTATATTTTCTCAAATAAACTACATTTAATGTCCTTTTATGAAAAGTAATAAAATTAATTTTATACACATAGAAATTGAATTTGATAAAAAAATTAATTTTCGAATTTATAATTCCAAAATTATATTAGGGTGAATCTTTAGTATTTTTCTGAGAAACTTCAATTTTTTATGAATAATGAAAAATACTTCATTTTAGTTAATAATGGCATTTTTTGTTTAAATAATTATTAATGTTAAATTATAATTTAAGTTTTTTTTCATATCAAATTAGATCAATTATACACATATTAATAATATTTAGGCAATTTTAATCAATTTCACTTTGAAATTGATTATAAAAACATAAAAAACTTTTGAACATTTTTCTACTTTAAAATACCATTATTTCATCCCATCTATGGGATTAGTATTAATCTAAAATTTTCCACTTCTGTGAAATAAATTTTGAAAAATGTATATAAAACATTTTAATCAGTAAAATATTTAGATTCTAATTATATCATGTTGATTTTTGACAAAAACTATTAGTAAAAGTGATTAAAATTAATCACAACGATTAATGTAAAATCAAGCTTAATTAGGGACTAAACCATAATATTAGGGGGGGAAATAACCTCAAAACTTATATAAAACCTATTTTATGTCCATATATAAACCATAAACCTTCAATTATTTATTTTGGGTAGTTTGGTATGAAATTTGTTAGGTAAGAATGTAAGAACACAATTTTTTTACTAAGGTATGGATCCTTTAATTTTATTTCTAAATATTTACTTTGGACCTAATGTGGATGCCTAATGAGTTAGTAAAGGTTCCAAGGGTATTTGAGGATGTTTTGGAGCTCATAACCCATATTTTTGGGAAAATTGGCTTGGTGCATGGTTTAGATTAAATCGTGCGGGTTTTCCGTACGATTTTCCTAACTATGCAGATGGTGTTTTTTCGGACAGAGCCACCTTGCATGGTTGGTGCATGGACCATTAGCCAAACTATGAAGATGCCCCCTTTTCCCAGGTACTCATGTATGGCTTCCACATGTTTTTATCAAACCTTGCGGCCAAACCATTCGTGCCAAGTCATCTCACACAGTTTGCGCACGGTTTGAAAAATCGTGTGAACAAACCGTGCACAGGCTAATTTTCTAGGTAATTTTTTAGTTTTTCCCGCAATGGTCTATTAATACTCCTCCTTCACCCCGAATCTAAGAACTAGTAGGATTGAACCCTTTTCCTCTCATTTTGGAGGTTTTTGAAGTCCAAATCTAGGGATCAAAAATCTCTTTCGTCCGATATATGATCGAGCTTCCATTCGTCACGTTGGATGCACAATGGTAAGTACTTGAGTCCTCTTTAGCTGTTATTATTCCCTCTTTCTCTCAACCTAGATATCATCATGTGAGTGTTTTTCACCTTTTATTATATCTACTCTGATCCAAGGCAAATCAAGGGCCAATTCAGGAGGATAAGGTTCATACAACCCTAATGTGGGTGATATATCAGTTATCCCTAAAGTTACTTGTTTTTTTAATGTTCATGTGGGGACCACCAATTTGATCGGAATACATTTCTTAATTTTACATGCCATTATTATACTTGTTAGAATCATATAGTTATGCTCTTTCAAAGCATGTGAATAGTTGTTAGTGGTTAAATCCACAACTAAATCCACCCCATGTCGAAGGTTATTCCATTTTTGTCTTTAGTGTTTTCGACACATTTAATCCACCATTCGGGTGTTCCCTTACTTGAAATTTCTAAAGGTGGGGTTTTTCATAATAAATTACTTGCTGTTAATGAGAATTGCATAATGGCATGTACCATGTATGCTCACCACTTGACCCACCTATGATAAGTGCTTCCAAATGACTATTAAATGTGAAATGTGAAATGGAATGTATACTAAGTATATAACATGGAATTAAAAATGAGATTGAATAAAGGTTACATGTCCATAGAACCCCTTTCCATGTTAATGGAAGGTATCAGAGTGAACCTTTCTAATTGAATATGCCTTAATTATTAATTAAGACTTGATTAAATGGTTGCAATGCTACTTGGCCTATCCACACTAATGGAAGGAAATACTTGAACTAATAAATAAATGGTTAAAACTCTACTTAACCTATCCATGATAATGGAAGGAGATACTTGAACCTAATGAATTATTACATGATTTCAATATAAAATAGGAATGGAATGACTTGAGCTCGCCTTAGATTCTAAGAGGAGAATACCTTGGGTCTCGGGAACCCCATTCCGATTCAAGGATGCGGTTTTCTTAGGTTGATACCCACCTAAAATCTTGTTCTTGTCTATTCCTCAGATGCACAATATACTACCATGGGGTTCTTTACATTATTATAGGATACCTCAGATACCCACCTTGGACCCATCATTCGCTAGTAGGTTCCATGGTGAAAGCCCCTTGGGCCCTGTCTTTTCTTAGCCTCGTTTTACCTTGGTGGATCACCTTGGACTCAGTTGGCACATTATTGTGGAATGCCTTGGATTACACTCCTTAGATTAAACTCTTACCCCTTATCTAGGCTTGGATCCTACTGAGTTAGTGTTTTGTGAGATCAATGTTACCTTGGTTATTACCCTTGAACTCCCTTACCAGATATCTTTGTCAGGTTTCCTTTTCATGTCTTGAGACCTCCACTACTTATACTATCATGAGATAATGTCAGTGTTTACTATGCCTCAAGTAACTTATTAACATTAAATGGTTGTTACTTAATTGATGAACTGGTTACGTGTTCAGACACCATCCGAGGGCTGAAGCTGGTACTACGTATTTTGTTATTGTACTGCTTTATTTTATATATGCATGCCTGCAATATGCTATATTCCATTACACATGCCGAATTTTATAGACACCATTGGTGGTGGCCCACTGGGATTTATCGCACACCCTATTCAAGAACTATTTGGTACTCAGAGTAGATTACATGGTTGAAGATGATGAAAAAGGGAAGAATACGACTTCAAACACTTGATTGCTTGCTCTTTAGGATGAATCTTGATAGCAGATGGTCGAGTTGGATCTCAAGATGCTTGGAGTAGTCTTTGTTTTCTTTTACGTTTTTCTAACATGTTATTCATATTGTCTTGTATCCATGTTTTCTAGTTTTCTAGTGACATGTCATTACATCATAATTGTTTCAGTTGATACAGTTATGGTTATTCTATTTTATAAACTGCATCAGTTTAATTTCACTATTTATTTATATTGCTTCCACTATTTACTACTATTTATATTCCTTCCACTATGCAACACTATGATAATGATGGAACAATATTCCCACAGGCACACCCTAGTTCCTCAATTCTAGTTTATAGCCTCTAGTATTTGGAGAGATGTGCTTGAGGCCATGTGGCCTACCAGGCTTAGGGAACCTGTTAAGTGGAATCTAGGTCCGGTATGTCACAAAATGGTATCATAGGTGGTTTCTTTTATTTCTTTACTATTGGTAAGAAATATATTGGAGAATAGAAACACTTGGGACTTGGTCATAAGCCATTCTTGGTCATTGTGAACCCATGTTCGAGGTAAAAAATCATGTTTCCTAAATTATAATTGTTATTATGATTTTTCCTATTACAGTTGATACTATTTCACTATTGGGTGATGCACATGCTGTGTGGTATTGTTCATTATTACTCTTTTGAGGATTTATTTAATCCTTATCCCAATGATATGAGGTAAAGGAGCATTGATACATGAATCATTATAGGCACCTATAATTCACATTTCATGCATATTACCATGCCATATAGGTGCATTTCACTACTTTGCATTGCTTGATATGCTTGTGATTGTTGAGTGATATTGTGATAGTTGCCTATAAATGTACTACTACTGGATGTGATTGAGTGATTTTATGTCTCAAATCATGAGGTATATGGGCCCTCATGGTTGGGATGAGTAATTTACCAAGTCAATCCATTATGCTATGAAGAAATGGGTGTTGATTCTAGTAACATGTGCATGGGAACTGATTCATCAGAAATGAATATCCATTATAAAGTGAATACTGAAATCTAAAATGAATTGGTTGCACATCCTTATACTACCTTGTCATGTTTATGAAAGGTAAAGGATTGAACCTATAAATTAACTACAAAATTACACAAAACATATACTTGAGCACTTATCGATACCTGATAGTTTAAGAAGGAAGTTTGGTTAGTATTCCTTAGGTAGTGAGTTTTCTTATGTTCATCTTCCATTAGTGATCATATATACTTGCTTATATTATTTTTCTAAGGAATGTTCTTGGAATTTTTAGTCCAATTCCACCATGACTCCCTTGTGCCATTCACCAGGAAGGTGGTGACGATCATGCTCCAAACATGGTGGGCCCTTAGCTTCCAATCTTACCTCTAGGAGAACCACTTGAGGATCCTCTTATTGTACCTGATTCGAGAACTGATTCTCAATTTCATGATAGTTTATTACATATGATGTAGTCCATTCAAGGTGCTCAATGGGTTTCACCTACAATGGATGATCTGACCAGTGAGTCCCAACAGTAACATCCTCTCACCTTTTCATGGGATGGCGGTTCTCAGACTGCTGAGTCTTGGATAGAGGCCATTATATCTCTCTTTGAGCATATGAAAATGTCTTTAGAGTAGAGAGTCAATCTTGTTACATACATGCTTCGGGATTCGGCCAAGCGTTGGTGGGATGTAGTTAGCTAGGTCGGTCATCATCATGGCATGTTATAGGATGATTTCCAGAATGCTTTATATGATTAGTTCTTTCCTCAGTCACTAAGAGCTGATAGAGCAATAATGTTCATGCATCTCGAGTAGGGTTCTATTTCAGTTATGAAATATTTATCACATTTCAATGATTTACAGTGCTTTACACGGATTTTAGCCAATGATGAGCTTTCGCGTGCTAGACGTTTTGAGTATGGGCTCCAGTACACCATCCAAAATTAAGTGAATGTTTTTCACCTTCCTACCTTTTCTACAATAGTGGATTGGGCCCTTATCACTGAGCGCAACCTAAGGGATGACATGAGTACCAGGTTTAAAGGATCAGTGCCGCATCAATCCAATAGTTCTTCTAAAGGTAGGAAATGCTCTTTTGAGGTTTCTCGTCTGGGTAGTGGCAGCCAAAGTATCCAGTTTGATAGCTCTGTGATGTGTCATCAGTATGGAAGACTAGGGAATAAAAAGCTCCTATGTGTTAGAGACCTAATGGAGTGCCAAGATTGAGGCCATAAGGGTCATCTTTAGCGTTTTTACAAGACCATTCCACCATCTTCAAGTGGGAAAGGATCAACATCTGCTCCACCTATAGGAGCAAGTTCTTTTTCACCGCGTCAGGAAGGGAGTTGGAGTAGCACTGGAAGGTATAGCTGAGGAGGAAGTCTTGGCCATGGTAGTCTAACCCCTGATCACCAGCATCACAAGAAGAGAAGTCATGATCATAGTAGTGGTCAATCTATTTCATAGGGTCATGGATCATGTCAGTTGCATGCTTTACAGCCGATATCCAAGGATCAGGCTGTGGGACCATCTATAGTACGAGGTACTATTCTAGTAGCCTCATATATTTTCTCTTCTTTGTTTGATATAGGTGCTTCAAACTCTTTTATTTCTATATCTATTGGGGAAAGTTTTGAATTGGAAATACAATATCACTATGGTGTAATGACCCTTGATACACTATTAAGAATACAGACAGAGGGCATACACCAATGCATGGACTATCCCTTGAGGTAGGCAGTTACCCTTTCTTGTGGAATCTATTTGTTCTCAAGATGGAGGGCTTCAATGTCATTATTGAGATAGACTGGTTAGTCCACTATCATGACTTTATAGACTAAAACCACTTTAGGGTTTCTTTTACATCACTAGAAGGAAGTAGTTGTCTTTTCAAGGGTGAGTGGGATGTCCAGGCTGAGAGAGTTGGATTGAAGAATCATGGGATAGGTGGAGTGATCACCCAGATTGAAAATATTTTCATTGAGGTTCATGTTTTACTTCAAACTGATTTCCCTATAGTAGTTGATCATTTCAAAGAAGTATTTCCTAATGACTTTTCTGGTTTACCTCCTAAGAGAGAGGTAGAGTTTACAATTGAGCTTGTTCTAGGGGAAGCTCTAGTGTCCATTCCTCCATACAGGATTTAACCTACTAAATTTTAGGAGCTTAAGTGGTAGATAGAGGACCTAGATGCCAAAGGATTTATACGTCCTAATACATCATCATGGGGTTTTCCCTTGATTTTCGCTAAGAAGGTAGATGGAACCTTACATCTATGTATGGATTACAGAAGGTTGAACCAGCTTACATTCAAGAATTAGTATCCACTTCCACGAATAGATGATATATTTGACCAGATCCAAGGATCAAAGGTATTATATAAGATTTACCTGATATCATGTTATCATCAGGTTCGAGTCAGACTATTATACATACCTCATACAACTTTCCATAGTAGGTATGGTCTGTATGAGTATCTTTTTATGATGTTCGGTCTTACGAATGTTCCTGTTGTTTTCATGATTTTTATGAATAGGGTTTTCCACCCCTATTTGGATTCTTTTGTCATGGTCTTTATGGACGACATCTTGGTGTATTCTTGCACTTGTAACGACCATGCCAAAAATCGTGATATCGTTCTGAGTACACTGAGAGAGAATCAACTTTATGCAAAGATTGATAAATAAAGCTTATGGATCGATAAGGTCCACTTCATGGGTCATATTATTTCAGAATTAGGAGTATCTATTAACACTGAAAAGGTGAGTACTATAGTTTCCTAGGAGCATCCCTAGAATGTGTTTTATATCAGGAGTTTCTTTGGGATTTCTGGATATTATATACATTTCATAATTTTTTTCTCATCTTGATTCACCTCTTACCGGTCTTAAAAAGAATGGTGTCAAGTTCACATGGTCAGAAGCATGTGAGAAATACTTTGTGGAGATGAATGGTATGATTTCCTAGGAACAATGTTGATGCAGGAAGCCAAAGTCATTGCATTCAAATCATGGTAGTTGAGGCCTCATGAGAGAAATTACCCGATGCATGACCTCGAGCTAGTAATAGTTGTCCATGACTTATATTTATGGAGACATTATCTCTTAGGTGAGTGCTTTGTGGTGTATAAAGATCAAAATTTCTTCAATTATATCTTTTCTCAATGTGAATTGAACCTCAGACAACAAAGATGGGTCAGATATCTAAAATCTTTTGATTTTGATCTTGCCTTTACACTTGGAAAAGGAAATTTGGTCACTGATGCACTAAGTCAGTGATTATCCACTAAATGAGGCTAATATTCATTGTTAATATATATAATATTAATGTGATTTATTATTCATAAACACCATTTTAGTTCATTTTACACTTTTAACATCATTTCACATTATGATTGTAATTCCTTCTTAAAATGCACTATTATGTGGTACATTTTTGAACATCATTTAAAGTACCCAATGATTCATAAAATTTTAAGGGATATAATTATACATATTTTAATTTTATATTTTTTTGAAATTGATATAAACTTAAATATGAACATGTTTGATATAGGGATCAATGGATAATTCATGGAATAAGATGGGGATATTTTGGGATGAAAGGAAACAATTCTGGAGAAGTCAGATTGGACACCAGCCCACTGATGAGAATGTGGGGCCCAACATACAGGCCCAATAAATCCCAAATTTCGTCTTATACTATAAGACATATATATTAACAAATATTTCTTCAGGATCAAGTGATAATTCGGCCTCTATTGTGGTCATTTAGGAGGCCCAAGTTAGAGATAAAATTCTGGCCAGATTCTGCGGCCCAGAAAAACAATCCTACCAATATGATCATATCTCGGAATCGCAAACTAAAAATGGGACCACATGTTACAGGCGGTTAGAACACATCATAGGATACATTTTATTCTTCTTTGGTGCACTCTAATTCGGCCATCTAGAAGGTCCTCCAGGCATTTCTGGTTGGTGGATGAAAGCTGGCTACCACCTCTGGTCAAATGTGGAAAAGTCCAAGTTCCACAAGCTTTCCACCACCCTAGGCCTACCATAATCAAGTGGGATGCTTTGTACTATTGGAGGCTCGACCCAAGGCTCCCCAAATTCCTATTTAAGGTAGTGGTGGTGGAGGAGTTGATGATCTTTGAGATTTCTTTTATTGTAATGTTATGCTGCGATTTTGTTGTCTTAAATTTGTCTTCCACATGTAAGTTGTTTTAATTCATCCTTGTTTCTTAATAAAAGTTCTTCTTATCTTATTATTCTGTTCTTCTCCTTATCAATTTGATACCATTGGTTCAAGGTGTGAACTTGTTCATACCAAACCTTGTGATATTATCACACAACGGTGGAGTGATTGTTATTTTATTGTGTTTTTTACTTCTCCATTTCCTCCCCCATGAGTCTACTTTCCGCTTCCATTGAAACCATAGAATCAATGGAGGGTTAACCCACTTATGGGTTGATCCAAGAGAGTATCAAGGGGCTAGACTGGATGTTATTTATCACCCCATTAATTTCTAATCACTTCTTTTAATGGATATTTTTATTTGATTATTTTTAAACTCCATTGTCCTTGTTGAATTTAAGGCCACACACTTCAAGTGCTAATACGAACATTTACCTTGAAGTGCTCAAAACTTTGATCCTTAAAGTGTATAGCTGATTAGTATTAAAGGGTGTAGGTATTAAACCAGTAAGTGATGATGTTGTTTTATCTTTTTAAATGAACTCATCTCAAATATAAGAAATTGAAATCATTGAAAAGGAAATACGTCCAATCCACCCTGAGTGATAAACTAGGATCATCTCATTATTTTTAAATTAAATTCACTTAAATCTATTATTGATCATTTTGACCCATCCAAAATCAACCGAAGTTGGCCACTTAATAGCCAAAAACAGTATTTATAATGTACGTGTCTATAAGTTTCTTCTTAGGTCTCTGAGGATTCGACAACCCAAGCTAAACTACAAGGACCGTCCTACCTTCTTCTCTTGGGTAAATTTGAACGAGAATCAAATTTTGGCGCCGTTTCTGGGGACCTAAGTAAGTTATTCTAGACACTAGCATCCTTTTCTCACCCCACCTTTCTATTCTCATCTATTATTTCACTCTAATGGAAATCCCTTTTGAACAAACCCAAACATGGGGAACCTCTCCCTACTTTGACTACCCACACCAGTTATGATGTACAATGACCATTCTAATTTCTACTTGTGGGATCATCAACAAACTAATGAACCACAATTTTTTACCCTTATAATCCACAAAACATTCCAATATATAATGAGTTTGAATCCCCACAGAGCCTATCTAAACACCCTCCTGTGCAATTCCAACAACTTAATTATCCACCTGGAATAGACCATCTTTCTCAACCCCTTGCCCATCATGATCCACAACCATTACTTGAAACACTATGTCAACAAATGGAGAAAATTAATTTTGAGGTTTCATCTTTGAGATTAGAACTACAAATCATTAAAACTTATGAGTAACACATCCCTACACCAACTGTCCCTTCCATAACCATATGTGATGTTTCTTGTTTCCCACAAACCCCACATAAATTTATTGAAGAGCCAACCTTTAGATTTGGGATAGATGAAGAGGATCAAGGAATTGTTGAAGGGTCTTTAAATTAAGAGGAAATTGACTTTTGGAATTCAAAAGAGGATAATTTGACATCATGGATTGAGTCTCATGAATATAAATCCATTGATGATTTTTCAAAAACACCAACCATTGAACAATTGAGAGAAATCACAAACATTGAGTCCATACCCATTCCTAAAATTGATCTTTATAATTTTGTGGTTGAATATTCTATTCAAAATGACCCAATTCTATTAAGAAATTTTGAAAATGAAATTGATTTTGATTCAAAGTCCCAACCTTTGTCTGAAAGTGTTAGCCTACCCGAACTTGAACAAAAGGACTTTACATCCACCCACAAGTTTTAATTCATTGGGGATAGCCAAAAACTTCAAATTTTCACAATTTCTTATCTTTAAACCAATAAAGAGGTAATGATTCTTAATGTATTTGGAAAGACTAAAAAATAAACTGGATCAACTATTTCTGATATTCCTTGTATTTTACCACTAATTATAGAACACTGGTTTGCACACGACAAAAATTATAAACAAAGAATCAATCTCAATCTAGTAGACATGGAGAAATATGGGGTCCTTAAAAATTGGTATTGGGTAAGTTAGGTGGTTCATGTCAGGCTAGCGACATCAAACAAAGCGCTGCATGGGAGACAACCCACGGTTTACATGTTTCCTATCATTTTGTTGTTTTAATCAACTTTATATTTTAAATAGGATTAATTAATCATTTTTATATTTAATGAAAAAATAGATTGTTGAACTGTTCTTATATTATGAGTATGGATGGGTATGAAAGCGGAGCACCATATTCATCCATGTCACGTGGCGTGATCCTTGAGTAATACCTTACCCAAAAATTTAAAAAGAAGACAATGTATCATCAGTTTATTTTATTTTATTTTTATGTGTTTTTAGGTTAAAATAAAAATACAAAAAAATAATAATAAATAAAAATAATAATAATAAAAAAGGCCACATCTTAGGTCGTGGGTCAAACCTCGTCACAACCAGTGAAGCCGTGGGGACTCAAACCCGGGACCGAAGGGAGATAGGGGCGTGCGCTTACCACTGACCTACGACTTTTTCTGCTTTCTTATTCTATAATTTTCATATATATACTTATATTTTACTTTATTTATAAATATAAATATATATATATATATATATATATATCGTTTTTTTCTTCTTTCTTTTTTCCTTTTTCTACTAGGGAACTCTGCAAGTGACATGGATATCAAAGGACTAAATTGGAGCAGCAAGAACTTCAACTTCCACCACCAGGTGACTTCATTCCATGATCCTCATATTTCAATTTCCTTTTTGAACTTCCCTTACCTGCCTCTACTCCTTCTAAATTTTCATTTCTTCAAACACTGGGGACAATGTTATTTTAAGTTGCGGGGGAGATAAAATTAAAAAATGCTTTAGTGAAATAAAATATTTGAAAAAAATATGTGTAAATGGAAGGAAAAATTCCTTTAACTTTTAACATGATATTACACATTGAAAACTTTAAAACTGAATATCAAATAATCTAGCATGCCCTGATTCTGATTTTAATCCTTGTATCATTTAATGAGCATATATTTTGGAAATTTTGGTTATCCGATGTGATATTTCATCATTTATATTTTCATCCAAAAAAAAAGATCACAATGCACGTCCTTTGGATAGTGGGGTATTAGTTTGAGTTCATGGGGTCCCCCAAATAAATAGCATAGGTTTGGTGATCATTTTAGTTTTAATATGAGTATTAAATAAAAAAATAATAAAAAAACAATAAATTTGTGCGTAGAGCAATGAAATGACCTAATGCGTGGATTTCGGCACTTGGGGATCGTGACTCCATAGTTGTCTGGCCCAGAGTTAGTAATTTTATCTCTATTTTTGGTAATTTGAATTGTTTTTATCTGAGTTAACTTGAGATGATGCCCGAGTATGTGGGCTTCACTTGGTTCCCTAAGGTCTTTGAGCCTGGGAGTCATCGGCAAAGTCTCGCTACAGGGGTTGACTCCTTTGATTGCAATTTCAATTACCATGGAAAAATTGCAACAAAAAAAATACAATATATATAATTTTTTTTGAATAATAATCTTAATATTGAAATGTGATTCCACCTAGTTCTTCCATAATTTCCCCCTCGAATAAAGATGAACCCCCATGTCTATTGTGATACAAAACACATCCTCATACATAATTGATATTGGATGAAATATGATAATGAATTTGAACAAAGGAATGGGATTGAGATTGAGATATGATTATGAAAATATCATGTATTAAAATATTTTTATGGGTTTCATGATTGTTTGGTATAAGTTTTTTTGGTGATCATTGTGTATTAAAATGTTTTTGGAAAAGGGATTTCGAATTTCATATTGTTGAGATATATTTTGCTCGGGACTAGCAAAACTCAAGTTGGGGGGTGTGATTAGCCACTAAATTAGGATAATATTCATTGTTAATATATATAATATTAATGTGATTTATTATTCATAAACACCATTATTGTGCATTTTACACTTTGAACATCATTTCACATTATGATTGTAATTCCTTCTTAAAATGCACTATTATGTAGTACATTTTTTAACATAATTTAAAGTACCCAATGATTCATATGATTTTAAGGAATATAATTATACATATTTTAATTTTATATTTTTTTAAATTGATCTAAACTTCAATATGAACATGTTTTATTCAGGGATCAATGGAGAATTCATGGAATAAGATGGGGATATTTTGGGATGAAAGGAAACAATTCTGGAGAAGTCAGATTGGACACCAGCCCACTGATGAGAATGTGGGGCCCAACATACAGGCCCAATGAATCCCAAATTTCGTGGGATTCTAGAATAAATATATATAAAAAAATCCTTCTTCAGGAGAAGGTGATAATTATGCCTCCATTGTGGTCATTTAGGAGGCCCAAGTTAGAGATAAAATTCTGGCCAGATTCTGTGGCCCAGAACAAAATCCTACCAATATGATCATATATTGGAATCCAAAACTCAAAATGGGGCCAAATTTTACAGGAGTTTAGAATAAATCATTTGATACATTTTATTCTACCTTTTACCACTATGGTTTGGCCATCTAGAAGGTCTTACAAGCGCGTCTGTTCGGTGGATGAAAGCTGGATGCCACCTCGGGTCAAATGTGGAAAAGTCCAAGTTCCACAAGCTTTCCACCACCCTAGGCCTACCATAATCAAGTGGTATGCTTTGTAATGTTGTAGTATCGACCCAAGGCTCCCAAAATGACTATTTAAGGCAGTGGTTGAGGATGAGTTGATGATCTTTGAGCTTTCTTTCATTGTAATGTTATGCTGCGATTTTGTTGTCTCAAATTTGTTTTCCACATATAAGTTGTTTTAATTCATCCTTGTTTCTTAATAAAAGTTCTTCTTATCTTATTATTCTATTCTTTTCCTTATAACTTCGATACCGTTGGTTCAAGGTGTGAACTTGTTCATACCAAACCTGGTGATATTATCACACAACGGTGGAGTGATTATTATTTTATTGTGTTTTTTTACCTCTCCATTTCCTCCCTCATAAGTCTAATTTATGCTTCCATTGAAACCATAGAATCAATAGAGGGTTAACCCACTAATGGGTTGATCCAAGGGAGTAGAAAGGGGCTGTATTGGATGTTATTTATCACCCCATTAATGTCTAATCACTTCTTTTAATGGAGATTTTTATTTGATGATTTTTAAACTCCATCGTCCTTGTTGAATTTAAGGACACACACTTCAAGTGATAATACGAACATTTACCTTGAAGTGATCAAAACTTTGATCTTCAAAGTGTATAGGTGATTATTATTAAAGGGTTTAGGTATTAAACTAGTAAGTGATGATGTTGTTTTCTCTTCTTAAATGAACTCATCTCTAATATAAGAAATTGAAATCATTGAAAAGGAAATACGTCCAATCCATCCCGAGTGATAACCTAGGATCAACTCATTATTTTTAAATTGAATTCACTTAAATCTATTAGTGATACTTTTAACCCATCCAAAATCAACCCAAGTTGGCCACTTCATATACAAAAATAGTCTATAGAATGTACGTGTCTATAGGTTTCTTCTTAGGTCTCTGAGGATTCGACAACCCAAGCTAAACTAAAAGGACCGTCCTACCTTCTTATCTTGGGTAAATTTGAGCAAGAATCAGTCAGAAAACTCATATGTTGGCCGTACCGGAATCCAATGATGTATGGAAGTTAATGGCCCTCTTTTCTGAACATCACCTGGAGTTTCATGATAGTCACGAGCTTTCTTACCTCTCAGTCTTAACAGTTACCTCTTCTCTCCTTGAGAAGGTGAAGAGTAGGAAATTTTCAAATCCTTAAGGTTTGGTTATCTATGAGAGTATATCAAGAGATAACCCACCTTTAGATTGGTATGTGGATAGAGATGACTTCCTGCATCTATGTGGATGTATCTATGTTCTTGCAGATATGAGAGAGGAGTTGATAAAAGAGTCCCACGCTTCTCAGTTGGTAGTTCATCTAGGAATCTCAAATATGTATAGAGATATGCGATGACAGTATTGGTGGAATGGAATGAAATTTCAAATTTTAGGCTTCATCACTAGGTGTTCCACCAGTCAGTAGGTGAAGGCAGAGCACCAGAGACCTGCATGCTTGTTACAACCACTTCTAGTCCCAAAATAAAAATTGATAGATGTTGCTATAGATTTTTTAGTCGGCTTACCTAGGTTTCCGAGGGGTAACTATGCTATCAGGGTAGTCATTTACTGACTAATGAAATCGTCCCACTTCATTCCTATATAGGATAAATTCTCAGTTGATGAGTTGGGAAGACTATATATCCGTGAGATCATACAACTACACGGGGTTCCACGTACTATCATTTCAGATAGGGATTATCATTTCACTTCACAGTTCTTAAAGGGTTTGCAGAAAGCTACGAAGACTTAGGTGTTTCTAAGAATAACTTTTTTTCCCTCAGACCGATGTAAAATCGGAATAGACAATACTTGTTCAAGAGGATATGCTCTGATCATGTATCCTCAATTTCATCGGTTCTTGGGAGCAGTATATCCCTATCATCGAGTTCTATTATAAAAATAGTTTTTATACAATGTTCTAGATGGAACCTTTTGTGGCCTTATATGGTAGGCCATTCCATTCACCCTTGTGCGGGATAGAGGCAGGTGAGGCAGCCCAACTAGGTCCTTATCTCATTCAGGATACTTCAGAATAGTTTCAGCTGATCAGGAAGCGTATGAATACTACTCAGTCTAGACAGAAATATTATATCGATTGCCACCGATGAACTCTTGAGTTTGAGGTTGGGGAACATTTTTTTTCTTAAGGTATCACCCAGTCTAGGGCATATATGGTTAAGGAAGTGGGTAAAATTGTCTCTTAATTATGTTAGGCCCTTTGAAATTCTACTGAGAGTCAGGCCAGTAGCCCATCAGTTTCTACTACCTTAGAGGTACCATGCCATGCACGACATCTTTCATGTCTCACAACTTCTCCAACATCATGCTGACCCATCTCATAATTTTGATCTAGAGGAAGTTGAGCAAGATGTTGATACTACCTTTGAGGAGTATCCAATACGCATCATTGACCAAATCACAAAGGCTCTCTAAGGCAAGTATGTCCCTCTTGTATAGGTGCTATAACAGAATGACCAAGTATGGGAAGATACTGGGGAGAGTGAGGCTGATTTACATGACTAATGGCCATATTTGTTCGTAGATAGTGTTTCTTTAACGTTGGAAGGAGAACTCAGGGGTGATTTCATTGAAGGTGGGAAGACTGTATGAACCCCATTTTTTTACATAGGTATAGATCCTATAATTTTCTATATAAATCTTTAATTTGGACCTAATGTGGATTCCTAATAAGTTAGTAAACTTTCCAAGTGTGTTCAGGGATTGTTTGGAACCTAGAACTCATCTTTTTGTGAAAAAATGGCTTGGCACATGGTTTAGAGTAAACAGTGCAGGATTTCCGCACAGTTTGCCTAACCGTGCAGATGGTGTTCTTTTGGAAAAAACCACCTTGAATGGTTGGTAAATGGACGTTTGGCCTAACCGTATGGATGCCCCTTTTTCCTAGGTAATTGTGCATGGATTTTACATAGTTTGATAAAACCTTATGGCCAAACCGTTTGGGTAGAGCCGTCTTGCACTGTTTGCGCACGGTTTGACAAACCATGCGAACAAATTGTGTGTACGCTATTTTTCTAGGTAAATTTCCAATTTTCCCTTAATGATCTATTAATACCCATACTTACTCTATAATCTAAGAACCACTGGGATTAACCCCTTTTCCTCTCATTTTGGAGCATTCTGAAGGCCAAATCTAGGGATCAAGAGATCTCCTTCGTCTAGTATCCGATCGAGCTTCCGTTTAACATGGTTGATGCAAAAAAGTAAGTAATCAAGTCCTCTTTAGCCATTATTCTTCCCTATTTTTCTCGACCTAGATATCTTTATGTGAGTATTTTTCACCTTTTCTTATATCTAATCTGACCTAAGGAAAATCAAGGGCCAATACCGGAGGAGAAGGGTTGAATAACCCTAAGGTGGGGGGGGGGGGGTTTATAACTTATCCCTAAAGTTTTTTGTTCGTGGAATGTTCAGTGGGGTCCACTGATTTCATCAAAAGTCATTTCCTAATTTTACATTCCATGATTATACTTTTTATAATTGTACGTTTATGCTCTTTCCAAATATGTGATTATTTGTTAGTGGATACACCCACAACTCAAGCCGCCCCATGTCGAAGGTTATGCCATTTTTGGTTTTGGTGTTTTCAGCACATTTGAGCCACTATTCGGGTGTTCCCTTGCTTGAATTTCCTAAAGGCGAGACTTTTCATAATAAATGACCTGTTGTTAATGAGAAGCACATAATGGAATGTACAATGTATTCTCACCACTTGACCCGCCTAAGGTAAGTACTTCCAAATGATTATTAAATGTGAAGTATGAAATAGAAAGTATACTAAGTATATAAATTGGCCTTAACAAATGAGATTGAATAAAGGTTACATGTACGTATCACCCCTTTCCATGTTAATGGAAGGTAGCAGAGTAAAACTCTCTAATTGAATATGACTTAATGATTAATTAAGACTTGATTAAATGGTTGAAATGATACCAGTATTATCCACACTAATGGAAGCCAAGGCTTGAACCAATAAATAAATGGTTGTTACTCTACATGACCTATCCACACTAATTTATGGAAAGAATTAAACCTAATGAATTATTACATGATTTCAATATCAAATAGGAATGGACTGAATCGAGCTCATCGTAGATTCTGAGAGGAGAATACCTTTGGTCTTAGGAACCCTATTCTGAGTCAAGGATGTGCTTTTCTTAGGTTGATACCCACTTAGACTTTAGATCTTTTCTATTCCTCAGATTCCTTGTATACTATCGTAGGTTCCTTTAAATTATTACAGGATACCTTAGATACACTCCTTGGATCTAGTATTGCCTAGTAGGTTCCATTGTGAAAGCCCATAGGGCCCTATCTTTTCTTAACCCCATTTTACCTTGGTTAATCACCTTGGACTTGATAGGCTCCTTATCATGGAATGTCTTTGATTACACTCTTGGGATTACAATATTACCCCTTAGCTAGAGTCAGATCCTAATGAGTTATCATTCAATGAGATTTACATTACCTTGGTTATTACCCTGGAAATCCCTAATCAGATATCTTTTTCAGGTTTCCTTGTCATGTCTTGGAACCTTCAATATTTATACTACCACGAGATGATTTCAGTGATGGCTATACCTCACGCGACCTATTAACATTAAATGGTAATTACTTAATTGATGAACTAGTTACATGTTCAAACACTAGACAAGGGCTGAAGTAGGTACTGGGTATTTAGTTATTATACTACTTTCTTTATTTTATATATTCATGCTTGCACACTAATATATTCCATTACATGAGCCAAATGTTATAGACACCATTGGTGGTGGCCCACTGAGATTTATCTCACGCCCTCTCTAGGTACCGTTTGGTACTTGGATTAGATTACATTGCTTTAGGTGTTGAAAAAGGGAAGAATATAGATTCTAACACTTGATTGTTTTCTATTTAGGATGGATCTTGATAGAAGATGACTGAGTTGGACCTTAGGATTATTGGATTAGTATTTGTTTTCTTTTACCTTTTGGAACATGTTATGCCTATTGTATTGTATCCATGTTTTACCATATTCTAGAAACATGTCATTACATCATCATTGTTTTAGTTGATAATTTTATGGTTATTCTTGTTTATCTATTGAATCATTTTTCTTTTGCTATTCATTTATATTGCTTCCACTTTTTACTATTGTTTATATTTCTTCCGTTGTGCTACACTCTACTAATTAGGGCATAGTCTTCCCATGGACACACCCTAGGCCCTCACTGCTAGTCGAAATCCTTTGGTGTTTGGGGAGATGCGCTTGAGGCCATGTGTCCCACAGGGCTCAGGGCACCTGTTAAGTGGTATTCGGGTCCTGGATTTCACAAAGAACATGTGTACACCTAACTTGTTTTAAAAAATTCTAAGAGAGTCCTTTTACTTCCCTATATAAGGTCACCGCCTCTCCCTATTCTTAACACCTCTCAAACCTATTTGGTTTATCCAAGATCTGACTAATACACTTCTAAACATACCTCCCTTACTCATATAAGCCTATCCTTGGGTAGAAATCAATCCAAGTGAGCCTTTTGGAACAAAGTAAAATGAGTTACCCGATTATAAGGTAACCTCTTCTCTCAAGCTCATTTATTTTATTTTAATTTTCCACCCCCTAAACTCTATTTATTAAATGATTGTATATAAAAATAAATATATTGAATATATTAGGATTTTTTTATTCTATGGATTCAACCTAAACTTACACACACCTCTATCTAATGGTAATGAACATACTATTTATGTATACAATGAACTACCACGTCACTAAATGATGAATGTTCATTTTTCCATTAACGCCTATCATGGAGGACATTATGATGAAAACTATGTTTATATATTTCATATATTTTATTTATTATGTCTTTAATCATATTTATTCCTTTTTATAACACATATCTTTTTTACTTTCTATTTTGTGTTAATACGATAATCTTGTTTGAGGAAGTGTGGACTACCGCCCCCTCGAAGCGATATGATTCATTTATACAATACATGGATTGTATTAATGAGGGTTTTAGTAAATATATATGATATATATGATATCATGAAGATACTATAATAATGATATATATATACATATATATACAAGAATATGTCTTTTACTTTCTTTCAACATGACAATTAAACAAAAATATCGTTCATGGGTATGTACGACCTACCGTCTCCATGAACGGTGTATTCCATTTCATACTTATATATTCTATAGATTATTACAATACAAATATACTCTATATACATGATATTTATATCATTGTTTAAATTTCTGAAATAATGATATAATTATAAGGACAAAAATATAACAAATTCAGACACATGCGAAATACAAAGCAAATATTACCCAAAACGTAATCTTAACGAGAAATTACTAACACGCATGTAATATAAAGTCATAATAAATCCATATATGGTATTATATATAATAATATGGTTCTGTAAAAGTTTTATAATAAATTTATATTTATTATAAATGAGTTTTTAATGAGTACGATGAGAGCAAAGACACTAGGTAAGGGATATTTCATCTCACATTTTATTTCCATGAGATACATGCTTTATTTACTACCCATTCCTTTTATGTGGTGTGTATACTGGTCATGGATGTAATTAATGGTTATTATTTTTAAATTTATGGGTATTTAAATATCCATTATATGAACTTTATTTCATTGGATTTAAGTTTCAAAAGTTACCAAATCAGTAAAATAGTTTTGCCTCAATTGGCCTTCTTTGAGACTCATGTTTTGTTATATGACTAAATTCATTTTGAGGTTTGTATACATCTATTTTACATGATATAACATGAATATAAATATTTTAGTGATATTATAAGCCTAATTTAATTTCATTTTTTTACATGGAGATAATGATACCAAGTTACCAAGTGATAAGAGTTTATTGAAACAATCTCATCACTTTTTATTATTGTATATGTTTATGCTTCCATAGATGAAATATTACAACCCATATCTGAAGACATTCATGAATTTTCTTCCCCTATTGTTAATAATTCTATAGTCATGTATTGGTACCATATTTATACTCTTTGGTACATAATATAGTTAAGAAAATGTTTTTAAGAATGCCCAAATTTACACTCTCTTCAGTCGGGAATCTATGTTTTCTAAAAAGGGTTACATGAATATTGTACCATTATCCTATAATATTTAAAATAAAAATTTCTCCTTTTTTTAAAATCTATTTAAAAGAATATTATTATCTCATTTTGAAAAAGGAATTTTTTCTATCCTTTTTACCATACAAAAGGAATGTTCTTTTACCACATACGACATGTAAAAATTTACCCACCATCATTTCCTTGAAGCTTCCTTTTCATTTTTAAAAGGTTAATTTTTAAGAAATTTTTTGTGTTAAAATCATTTTAAAAGAAATGGATTTCAAAACATTTTCAATATTCTTTCATATATTTTCAATTAAAAAGGTTTTCAAACCATTTCAATGGTTTCTTTATAAGTTTTCAAATATTTTTATAAGAAAAAGGTTTTTAAAATGATTTGAATATTATTTTATAATTTTTAAAGGAAAAATGTTTTAAAAATTATTTCAAGACATATTTATAATTTTTTAAATTATTTTCAAATAAAATGGACTTTAAAAAGTTTTTATGCTTTAAAAATACTTTTTCAAAGAATAAAGGATATTTACCTCAATAATGTTTTTCAAAATATATTTCCAAGTTATTTTCAATATAATATAACATCTGTTGATGTTAATCAATTACATATTGGAAATTATCCAAGGGTTCCATTCATAATCTTTATTGAATGGTTTATGTTTTGATAGAATGATGATTATGAAACCTATTTCACTTCCACAGATTTTATACTTTTGAAAACCACTTCTTTTCATAGGTTATGATTTCATGAAGTAATTATGAAACCTATATCTTTCAATTGGTTATGTTGTGATGAAATTTTAATGATATCTATTTCATTTCATGGGTTATGATTTGATGATTATAAAGCCTATCTCTTTTTAGGGTTCATGATATGACGAATGTTTTATTATCTTCTGGAATATGTATGAATGATTTTATTATGATATGGTTGGGACCTATATCTCCCTCTAATGAATTGGGTAAAAATGGATGAGTCATGAGTATAAATGTTATGCATGAAACTGATTACATGTTCACAATTTTAGGAATGGATATGGTTTTACATCCATAAGTTTATACATGAATCTGATTACATGTTCAAAATGTAATGAGTGAACTTTATTACACATTCACAATTTTAGGAATGGACTTGACTGCATGCCCATAAGTTTATGTGTGAAACTAATTACATGTTCACAATGTTATGTGTGAACCTGATTACATGTTCAAAATGTTTTTCATAAACCTAATTACATATTCACAATGTTATGCATGAAACTGGTTTCATGTCTATAAGGTTATGTATGGACCAGTTTCATGTCCATAAGTTTATTTAGGGGTTTGATTTCATGTCCTTAACTTAATGAGTGAACTTGTTTCTACTTATACATGTTCACAACATTATAAAAAATGTGCAACCCACAAATTTTACATCTTATCCCTATGTTATACTTTCATGAGTTAGTGGTGAGGAAAAATGCCGTGACTTTTTTAAAGCATAGAGTTAGTGGTTTCCTATAAATACGTCCTATTATGGATAATGCAAGTGGATGTGGATCTGGAATAGATGTACCTAGGAGTAACAACTCTGAGAAGAGGTTCCAGTCTTGACTTGGTGTAATCTGGTACACTATAATGGGTCTTGCTGCACACTTAGTTTGACACTCCCATAGGATATTCTTTAGAAATCCATAAATTCTTCACAAACCATCATGAAGGATTTAAATAGAGAATGACTATGAATAACCTAGGATAAACCTAATGTGTAATAGATAAAATAAGTAGGATCCATGATTTAGGAACCCTATAAGTAATTTTTAATGATTATATGGTATCCCAATATGATAAATGTTTCCCACACTATGCCTTCTAGTTTTAGTCAATGGATATAACTCCAAGGAACATTGTTCACATTTAATTTTTTAGATATGGATAGTATGGGAATTATGAAAATTGATTTCCCATGTAGGAATCTCATAAAGAGAAGCATGAAGGTGGTATGAGTATTGGTTATACTTATGAAAATAAAGAGACCAAAAATTAAATATGAAAGGTGTGTGATGTTCTTCTAGTATTTTTTACATTGATCATAAGAATCATGATTATATTTATGTTGATGAACCTTTGGAAATTATTTATATTCCATATTCTATGAAAGATGTATTAAGGATTAAGTTAATGAAGCCTAAGTAATGGTTTAAGAATAATGTTGGAATAATTAAGTATTTATGTTTTTGAATTCAAAGATTATGTTATATGAATCATGAAATGTATAAGTATTTTCAGTGTAATTTTTCATTAAGGATTGAAAATGACATGTTGAATGGTGATTAAGATATAGAAAATTGATTTCATGGAATGGTGATTTTTTTATTAAGGGAAGGTAACCCTTAATTAGTGCCTAAAATTGAGATAATGATATATGGATAATGATATATTGGATATGAATAAGTATATTGGATGATACAGATTACCTTGGAACTAATTATTAAAAAATGGTCTATGTCATCAAGGATGAATTTTATGAATTCTAGGATTTAAATAATATATCCACTAATCATTGGAATAAGGAAGTATGTATGTTTTCCAAAAGGTTTTGTGGTAATTATGGTTATTAAAATATTTCAAGGGAACATACGATGAGGTTATTCACATGTTTATAATGTGAAAACCAAGTGGTACTTTGTAAAATATGGGGGATCAAAGTTAAGCTGATTTCATTAACTTATTTCTAAAGTTTTGGATTTTCATATTTCGGAAGGGTTATAAGGTTAACTATTTAAGGAAAGATTGATTTAAAATTTGGATGAATTTTTTGAGAATAATGTATTATCTTACCCCATGAGGATTTATTCATATTGGATAACCTATTATAAAAACATGGATGTGATGATAACTGATGATAAATAGTATGGCATATCATGGATCTCCTGAATGATTAGTGCTTTGGGAATGAAAAATTCACCTTTCTTTTTGGAGAAATAGGTGAAGTGGATCAAGGAACAAAAGTGGATGAAGTTGTTTTGAAATCATGAAAGTATATATTATCATAAATAATATTTAACTTTAGGAAAAAGGATTTTGAAACCAAAAATGTTATCCTAGTACCTCTGTTTCTAAAGAATCATATGGTATTTTATTTTATCATATATTTATGGATTTCTTATTGTTAAATTTCTCCTGAACTTTTTCTCTATCACACTACATAAGAACTTTATAGTTATATCTTTCTTTCATGTCCATGTTTTCACTTCCCACCTATGTTATCCTATGTGTAAACCTAGTTACATATTACTTTGGATAACTGTTATGGTTCCAAAATTGCCTTTTTAAGAGAAGTTTTAATATTCCTTTTTACGATGTGAGTTTATTTGAATGAAAATTTCTATTATTAAACCTTTGATAAAAAAAAATGAAATTTGAGGGAGAAATTAATTTTAAGGGGGTTCAATGTAACACCCCAAGATTTTGTGAATTATTTTTTTGAATTAATTTAATATTTTTGATATTTTTCGTTTAATGCAACTATGAAAATAGTTATTATTATTATTATTATTAAATAACTAAGTCAAAAATTCCTTTCACATGGAACTGAATTAGAATATGTTATGTGGAACCAAATCAGCATATGATACATGTAACATTGACTCAGTGTACGTAACACGCAACCATGACCTTACATATGTTACACACAACACTGATGTTTCTACGAAACATCATCTTACTGTTATAATTATTTAAATGATATAATAATAACCTAGTTGTTAAAAATAGTTATATAAATAGTAATAACTACTTTTAAAATATTTTTTATAATGGTTTTAAAGAAATAAAACATATTGATTATGAAAGATATAATTTTTGGTAAAGACCTTATATGTTTAAAAATGTTATTTTCTCAAATAAACTACATTTCAGGTCCTTCTATGAAAAAAATAAAATTAATTTTTGACACATATTTAAATTTAATTTGATAAAATAAACTTCATTTTTGAATTTATAATTCCAAAATTATCTTAGGGTGAATTTTTGGGATTTTTCTGAGAAATGTCATTTTTTTGAGCAGTGAAAAATACTGCATTTTAGTTAATAAATACCATTTTTTTAAATAATTATTAATGTTAAATTATATTTTAATTTTTTTAAGGTCATTTTATATTTATTATAAATCAATTAATACCATTTATTTCCTTATAATCAATTTAACAATGAAATTTAATATAAAAACATAACAAACTTTTGAACATTTTTCTTCTTAAAAAACCTATTATTTCGTCACGTTTGCGGGATTAGAATTAATCTTAATTTTAAAAATTATGTGAATTTAATTTATAAAAATTTATATAAATCATTATAATAATTATAAAATTTATATTCTAATTATATCATGTTAATTTTGTACAAAAAAGAGTAATAATAGTGATTAAAATTAATCACAACAATTAAGGTCAAATTAAGATTAATTAGGGATTAGACCATAATATTAAGGGTCCAAATGACCTATAAAATTTTCCAAAACCAATTATATAGACATATTAATGAAATAAAAATTCCATTATTTATTTTTGGTGGGTTTTATTACTTTTTAGGTCATAACAAGTCTACACCTAACTTGTTTTGAAAAATTTGATGTGAGTCCTTTTCCTTCCCTATAAAGGCCACCAACTCTCCGTCTTCTTAAAACTGATAAAAAAATATTAGGTTCGGCCAATATATGGAAAATAAACTTATAAAAATCCATCCATTACTCCTAGAAGACTCTACTTGTGTAGAAAGTAATCCGAGGAAGCCTTTTGGAACAAACCAAAAGGAGTTACCCGATTAAGAGGTAACATCTTCTCTCAAGCTCATTTATTTTATTTTGCTTCTTCAACCCTCCACTGTCTTTATTCCATGATTGTATAAAAAATAATTATAATCAATATAATAATATTTTTTAATTTGAGGTTTCAACCTACACTTACGCACACATCCATCTAATGGTAACAAACATACTGTTTATGTGTACGGTGAACTACCACCTTACTAAACGGTGATTGTTCATTTTAGTTTTACCACCTATCATGGTGGAATTTATTATGGAAACTATATTTATATATGTATTATATTATATTTATTATTTCATTAATATTTTTTATTCCTTTTTACAACACACATATTTTTTACTTTCCATTTTCTGTTAATACGATAAATTTGTTTGAGGAAGTGTGGACTACCGTCTGCTCAAAGAGATATGATTCATTCATATGCTACATGGACTGTATTAAGGATGGTTTTAGTGAATATATATGATATCATAAATCTAATTTAATAATTATATATATATATACATTTATATACATACATACATATATATATTTTCTATTCTTTTAACTAGACAATTAAACTAAAACACCGTTTATACATACGTATGACCTACTGTTTCCATGAACGGTGTATTTTATTAAGTAATTATATATTTAATATATTATTATAATAAAAATATAATGTTTATAAATGATATTTATATCATTTTTTATATTATTTAAATCATGATATAAGTATAATGACCAAATATATAACAAATTAAGACACATGTGAAAAAAAGTGATTATTACTCGAAGCGTAACCTTAACATAAAATTGCTAACAATAATGTAATATATTGTCATAATAAATACATATATCGTATTAGATGTAATAATAAGGTTCTTTAAAATATATATAATAAATTTTTATTTATTATATAATAGGTTTTAACGAGTATGATGAGAGTAAAGACATAAGGTTAGGGAGATCTCATTTCACTTTTTATTTTCATGATATGCATATTTTATTCACTAAACATTCCTTTTATATAGTGTGTATACTAACCATGAATATAATAAATCATTATTATAGTAAAATTTATGGGTATTTTAATACCCTTTCTATGACCTTTATTTCATGTGGTTTAAGTTTCAAAAGTTTCCAAATCAGTAGAAGAGTTTTGTCTTAATTTTCCTTCTTTGAGACTCATGTTTTTTATGCACCTAAATTAGTTTTGAGGTGTGTATAATTCCATTTTATATGAAATACCATGAATCTATATATTTTAATGATATTATAATATTCATTCAATTTCCTTTTCTTACATGGACAGCCTAATCCCAAGTCACCAAGGGATAAGAGTTTATTAAAACAATCTCATCGCTTTTTAAGATTGTTTATGTCTATGCTTCCTTTGGTGAAATCTTACAACCCATATCTCAAGGAATTAATGAAATTTATTTTCCTCTGGTTATTAATTATATATTCATGTATTTATACCATATTTATACTCTTTTGTACATTAGATAGTTAAGAAAGTGTTTTTAAGAAAGCCCGACTTTACCCTCTCTTCAGTCGGAAACCTATGTTTTCTAAAAAGGGTTCCAAGAATACTGTGCCATTCTCCAATAATATTTAAAATAAATTTTTACTTTTTTTTCTTTTACTAATCTATTCAAAGGAATATTATTATATCTTAATAAAAAATGATTTTTTTTCAAAAACAATTACCATGCAAAAGGAATTTCATTTTACCTCAAACAACATGTACATATTTACCCACCTTCATTTCATTGAAGCTTCCATTAAAATTTCAAAATGTTAATTTTTATGAAAATGTTTTTTTAAATTATTTTAAAATAAATGGTTTTAAAAATAATTTAAAAATTCTATTATATATTATCATGTAAAAACGTTTTCAAAACATTTTTATGATTTATTTATAATTTTTCAAAGAGTTTTCAAAGAAAAAGGTTTTTAAAATGTTTTAAAGATTATTTTATAAATTTTTTAGGGAAAAGGTTTGGAAAATGTTTTCAAAATTATTTTACAAGTTTTCAAGTAAAAAGTTTTTCAAAATTATTTCATGACTTCTTTCTATGTTTTCAAAGTATTTTCAAAGAAAATTGATTTCAAAAATATTTTATGCTTTAAAAATAGTTTTTCAAAGAAGAAAGGATATTTACCTCAAGTAATGTTTTCAAAATATATTACCATGTTATTTTTTATATAATATGACATCCTTTGATGTTAGTCAAGTCCTTCTAAGAAATTATCCAAATGTTTCATTTATATTATTTCTTGATTGGTTTATGTTTTGATAGAATGCTTCTTCTGATACCCATTTCACTTCTATAGGTTTTATGATTTTTAAACCCACTTCTTTTTATTGGTTATGATTTCATGAAGTGATTATGAAACCTATCTATTTTCATAGTTTATGATGTGATGAAATGTTATGATACCCATTTAATTTCATGGGTTATGATTTGATTTTTATAAAACCTATCTCTTTTTAGGGATCATGACATGATCAATATTTTATTATCTTGTGACAAATGTATGAATTATTTTTTTATGAGATGGGTGGTACCTATATCTCTCTCTAGTGAATTGGGTAAATATGGATGAGTTATGAGTATAAATGTTATGTGTGAACCTTATTACATGTTCACAATGTAATGCATTGAACTATTTTCACATCTATAAGTTTATATGTGAACATGATTATATGTTCACAATGAAATGAGTGAACATTATTAAATGTTCATAATGTTGTGAATGGACCTGGTTTCATGCCCATAAGTCTATGGATAAACATGATTAAATTATCACAATGTTATACGTGAACCTGATTACATGTTCATAATTTTTTTCATGAATTTGATTATATGTTCACAATGTTATTCATGCACCTGGTTTCATATCCATAAGGTTATTAATAAACTTGATTACACATTCACAATGTTAGGAATGGACCTATTTTCATGTCCCTAAGTTGATATAGGGGCCTTATTTCATGTTCTTCTACTTATACACATTTACAATTTTATAAACCAATGTACATTCCACAAATTCTATGTATTATTCTTATGTTATGCTTTCATGACTTATTCTCTTAATTATATTATGATCCATGTCTTATGAAATTACAATATGTATTATGATCTCAAATATGAAAGGTATGGTCTTCAAATGTTATGCTAATATTCAAGACTATTTTGTTCATGTTATGATTATGAATTTCCTTTATTTTCCCTTATTGAGCATCTAATATCACCCCTTTACCATGTTTCCGTTCCCTAGGTTATGAAGAATGGTTTTTGGTAGAAGTAATAAAGGTGGATATCTTTATGGGATTGGTTGAAGATCTTTCACCAGGATAAAATATTTTGTTTCTAAGTTTCCAAAAACACTAAAGTATTATAGTCCCCAGGCATGTATTTTTTGTAATGTATTGAATATCCATATAAAATGATTTAATATCCATGTATGTTAATTATGGGTCACTATATTGATGGTAAGATTCATGATATCTTAGTTGAGAGGCCTCGATCATAAATGTCTATAATTATGCATTTCCATTTTTACTATTTCAGTTTTTATTCTCCATGTGTTTTATATATTGATATTAGCCATGTATTCTTATTGAAATCAAGTTATTGATTTAATGGAATGTGTTTTGATTATCCAGTCTACCATGTTAATTAGTTCTTATTTACTCATGATAGATTCCACTATAAATGACCCTTTCTAAGCATCTAAGATCACCCATTATTTTTTTTCTTTCCCTAGGGTATGAAGAAAGATATTATGAATAAAATTAAGGATAAAAGAATTTTTCATATTCTATGTTTTTATATTTTCAATGTAATATAATAATCATGTATGTATCTACTTTTCCAAGTCTTCTAAACTATTTGGTCCTTTAATATATGATCGCTTGTACCAATATGACAATGCAACCAAAAGTTCTAAGCTTCTAGAGCTGAGATATTTATAGGTTGTATCAAAGGAATATTATTAGAAACATTGGGAAATAGATTTTAAATAAACATATCTAATATTAGGATTATTATAATCCACTATAGTAATTGAGAATTTTTACCATATATGGATTTTCAATCCATGGCTCAATATTCATGATGATTATGATCTAACTCAGTGTATGCCATTATTTAGTGATGAAACCTAACAAAATAAAGAAAATAAATACCCTTAGTTAATAAATGTTTTTTCATAACAATAAATCCAATATATATGGTGTTGGAACTAAGTATATCATGGTCATATTAGGGAAGCCGACTCACGTTATGATGAATAACCTTGCCTGTATGGAACAAACCGTTGTTCTGTAGTGTGATTAACCTATGTTGGATAAATTAATGTGATAGAAGACTCCAAATTTTAATGGAACTAATAATACATTTATATACGAATAATGTATCAAGTACCTTGAAAAGATATTCATAGCTTTGGGATGTAATAAAAGTGAAAAGGTTATTCTAGATGTTTATTGGTTTGAAGAAGATGAAAATAAATGGTGGTTGTTGATTCAAAAGACTAAATAGGTTGAACTTTTAAAGTGATATTATTCATGAAATACCTTACTCATGAGAAACAAGATGATATAAAAAGTAAATCCTTCAATACAATTAAAAAAGGAAGAAGATAGTGTTTTTTGAGTATGAGGAAAACATTAAAATATTATCAATAAATTCAATTAACTACATATTTAATTTAGAAACTAATTATGACAATTTATTTTATGAGATTAATACAATCCTTTTAATGGAACTAATATCTCAAACATTTTCATAATATGATGATAAGGTATCAAGTTACATAAGAATGAAGAAAAATTTTACTACTGGAAACAAGGTATATCCCCACGCCCCTATCCCAATGGTTTTCCCTAACTGTTGGGATATGGAATTATACCGAAGGCTATCCCAACAATTGTCTAAAAACCAATGGGATATCCTTTCCTATGACAATGGTTTTTAAAAATCATTATAATAGTCCATCCTTAAATTTCTTAAACCAAGTGTGCCCCTTTACGCTCCCCTTCTCCCATCTCGACTCCCCCATGTGATCCCCTTCTCCCATCCCGACTCCTACAATGATGGTTCCCTCCTCCCATCTAGATCCCTAGAAACTCTTCTTCCATCCTCCCATTATGAGACTTAGTAGCGTATCTCCCCTTGAGATCTAATCTTGAGCCCGCAACGACATGTTTCCCTCCCATCCTCCCATCAAATCATATCCCTAGCCCTTGGAACATCTAAATTTGACTATATTACCAACCATCCAAGAGAATATTTTTTTGATTTACTTTCAATATTATTCAATATTAAATCAGTGGGTTCCAAATCATTAAAGTATTCTATGAACAATCCATTTTATTTTTATTTCTGGTCTAAAACTGCATGCATATTCTTTTTTATGGGAATTTAATTTATTTTGATACTGTGGTTTGATTTAGGTTTTCTTATATCTGGTTCATGTGTGTTTGGGTTAGTTTAGACTATTTTGGTTCAGTTTAGGTTCATTCTGTTAAATTTTAGATTGGTTTAGTATTTTATTTTCTACTTCATTTTGGTTCCAGTTATTTTAGTCCAATCTCTATTTCATTATTATGTCATTATCAATATTTTATTTGTTATTAATCTTCATTGAGATCAAAACAATAATTTATGTTATGTTTATATTTAATAAATTTTCTCATAATTTTGGAATCATATTTAGTAGTAGATGTTATTGGTGAAAATTTATATGAATGTGCATCATCATATTTAATTTATTGAGGAAAATCATATAAATTGGTTATGTTTTTTTGATGAAAAGACTGCCATAATTGACTTTCTCATACAATATGTATTAATGATTATTTTATCAATGTTACATATTCCCAATATATTCATCTTCTTTTCGAATTTCTCACTATATAAATATAATATAGTACATATAGAAGTCTCTCCATACAATAGTTTAATATTAACGATCATTACATGTCATTATATATTGAGTAATAAGTCGATCTTATGTGTAAGAATACAAGTAACTCATTGATATGACCGTATAATATATTACAGTGCAAACATTAATGTTTTATATAGTAAATGATAATGAATCATAGAGATTTTAAATTGAAGAAGATAATTGATGATTTTTCCATGGTTGTTCTATTTGAGGGAGATGTAATAATGATTTTGGATTCTAGAATTTTATTTCTTGAAGTTCTACCATATACATGAAATTAATTTAAGTAATGAGTGAAATATATCTTTTCAATTAAATAATGAAACATGTACCTATCAGATAATTATAGAAGTTGATGTAATTTAATAAATAAAGAAACATATGCACACGTTATTAATAAATAATACACAAAAGGATAAATATATACTTTTTATAGAAATTTCCCTTGATGTTGAACATTAATAAAAAATTTGCAAGTATAAAAATACGAGATCAATTTGAAGAAACCATAAATAAATTTCAATAAAAATATTATAATCACAACCATCATGAAATAATCACATGATAATCAACTACAATAATAATGGGAACACCTAGAATTCCAAGAGACAATCTATGAAATAATAAACATGATATCCATCTAATCAGAATATGTTGCAATTCAACTACCCAGACACTTTGTTTTAGTATACTTTCATAATCAAGGTGTGAAACCCACAAAGCATAGCATGATCCTCACTTGGGAAAACTATCCATAGTGGTATCATAACTAGTTCAATAACTTTAACTTGATTTCTAAACTCGATGCCCATGGTTTCCCATGACACTAAAAAAAATTGAGTTATCAACATATCATAATATATATATATATATGTATGTACATATATGTGTATATATATATATGTGTATATATATGTGTATATATATATGTATATAGAAAAAATCATAACACTACCTCACCCATGATCACCATTCACAGAAGTGTCCCATTTTCATTAAGAATAGAAATATAATAAACAAGCCCCCTAATAGTGAATATTTCATCCACTATACACAAAATCATTAACACATTAGCCTTTATACAACAAAATTAAGGATCCCACTTCATGGGTGTACTTGTATCAAGAAATCACTTTTTATCAAGTTCTAACCCAGCCTTTAGAACATCATAAAATAAACCATGTAATAAAAATATATTTTAAAAAACAAACCATGGAAAAATTATTCAATCACAACCGAGTTCATAAAAATTAAAAATAACATCAAAGCATCTAAAATAATCATTCATTCCCAAGATTTTTATAGAAAATCTAAAATCACACATAGTTTTCAAATCATTGCATTAAAATATTATTTACTCTATTTAAATAGGTTTAAAATAAATTCTAACCCTTTTATTATAAAATTTATTTTAAAGAGACTCTTAGGAGTTTATGAACACACTTGGATTTCATAATAAAAGATATTAGAGTTAATGAACTAGGATATCATGAAATACCATTTTAAGCCTAGTGATGTTTTTGAGAAAACTATATTCATTTAGTAGAGAATCAATATATACACATAATATAACATTGAAATCATATAAATCATGGGATAAAACAAATGAAGAATTCATGGATTTATGTTTAAAGATCTATTCATATAAATAACAACATTAAATCAATTAAATTAGGATCCATAATGTCATTCTACCACTTAGGGGAGAGTCACTAAAGCACCTATCTGAAGGTCCTTTATATCTCATCAATTGATTTAATCAATTAAATATCATTTAAATAACACCACTATGTATTTATATTTCATAAGAAACATTTTCATAATTAAATATTTGACCCTTGATGGTTTTGGAACATTATTACTCATTAATATAATGAAATTCAAAATCACAGTTTTATATTTATAGAATTTTCTTATATATATAGTATTTTTTAATCTTTTATATTATAGTTCTCATATAAACGAGTGTGTTAGTTATGGTTTCATATAAATTGAAATTCTCTCATTTCATTAAATATATTTTAGATTAAACATCCATATTATTTAATTACTTTTATTAAATGATATATAATATTTTTTTATAGAATGGATAGAAGTTGGATGTATGAAACTGATCGAATCTCAAGTGATTTTCAAAACAAGTTAGAGATATTTTTATATTTTTCATTTGACAGAGATTCATATAGTTGTCACATATATTTCCCATGTTATAATTATGTTTTAAGACCTTATTTGAGCCAGGAAGAAGTTAGGTACTATATAAACAAATATGTTTAAAAAACACTATTATGTGTGGTATCAAAATGGGGAAAAATTGAATTGCAAAAAGCTCATGATCCAAATGAGGTGACTGTATTAGAGAATTTGTTGGATGACCAGTTTTTATTTTTTCATCATCACGAGAAGGAAGGAATGTCGACCTAAGAATACTTTGATATGAGTGCACATGATTCATCTAATGAAAATGACATTGTTGATAGGATGAAAAAAATTTAACGATGCTGCCACAACTCCAGTATGCTGGCAATGTAGTAAAATGAAGAAGATAGAATTTTTAATTCGATTTTCTCATGGGAAAATAGTGTATGGTATTTTTAATATTTCCATAAATTACATTCTTACCTTTTTTAAAGACTTGATTCTAGATGATGAAAATATTCCCTTAAACCACTATATGGAATGGAAGTTATTTTAGGAACATCAATTTTGAAAAAAAAATCATTCTTTCTCGAAAGATTTCAACTTATTCTGGGATGAAATTGATGAAAGAAATGATTATATAAAATTTGGGAAATACCGATGGAAGAAAAAAGCTAATGGAACACCATCCCGTGTGACACAAAAAGTAATGTGGTTTTTCTATTGATACTTAGACTTCATAATATTTTCATGTATGATGATCTATCAATAAAAATTAAATGGAATGATACTGAATAAAGAATAAGGATGATGAGTTAGTTTACCCAGCAGATGGGTTTTCAAGGTAATGATTTGTTCTCAATATCTTGATTTCGCAGCTGGTGTGCATTATTTGAGGTTGGGTCTTTCATGTGATGGTTTTAATCTATTTTGGAAAATACTTACATTTCACAACACATGGCCAGTTTTCATACAAATTTATAACCTTCCTCTATGGATGTTTATGAAAAAACTTTTCACTTTCATGAGTATACTCATATCTAAACCTTTTATTCCTGAAAATGATGTATATGTATAAATGAAACCTTCAATAAAATAGTTGAAACATATTTGGAATGTGCGAGTGTGAACATACGATGCATGTTTAAAAGACATATTCCAAATGTGTGCTATGCTTATGTGGATGATTAATTATTTTCCTACTTATGAAATGATGTCTGGATGGATAATGAATGTAAAACAATTATTTCATATTTTTATAAATAATACATGATCTAGAATACTAAAATGTCATCATAGTTTCAGTTTTATGGGACATTGATGATTCTTACCAATGGACCATCCATATAGGAATAATTTTCTAAGATTTCACAATACCATCAAGATAGAAAATCCACCTTAGTGTATGTCTAGAACTAATGTGATTAATGAATCAAAAGATTTAAGTTTTTCATTTGGGAAGGGTCAGATGAAATCTAGAAGGTGGAAGAATATAACCACTGAATCCTTTTACAATTGGAAGAAGATGAGTATCTTCTTTGAGTTTCCATATTGGTAAACCAATTTGTTACTTCATTTCTTAGACGTAATGCACTTTGAAAATAATATATGTGAAAAGTTGATTTAAATTATTCTAAATGTCAAGGGAAAGACAAAATATGATTTACGATATTGATGTGACTTGGTGGATTAGGGAATCAGACCAAAATTACATCTTTTGTGTATCAGTGAAATTAAATGGAATGTTCCATGTACTTCTTATGTGATGAAACCTACAGAAAAAATCAATTTTTGGAATTACTAGAGACTATTAAAGTTCTTGATGGATATTTAAGAAAAATATCAAAATAAGTAAACAAAAGAGATTTGAAGCTGAAATCTTTGAAGACACATGATTATCACATCCTTATGCATGAGTTGATTCCAATATCAATTAGTCATATTTTATCCAATAATGTAAGAGTGTCTGTTATTCAATTTTTCCAATTCTTATAGAGATATTTGTTAAAATAAGTTTTCAAAGCCTTTATTTCAAAAAAATTTGGCAGAGGAAACATTAATTTTATGTAATTTAGAGAAAATATTTCCACCATATTTTTTCACATGCATATTGTATCTAACTATCCATATTCGAGCCGAAATACTTCTAATAGGACTATTTATTTTCATTCAATGTATCCAACTGTAAGAAACATTTTCATATTGAAGTCTTATGTCCAGAAAATAAATCATACTGAAGTTTCTATCATCAATGGTTACTTGGCTAAAAAATGTATAGATTTTAGTTCAATGTATTTGTCTTATCAGAATATGAGACAGAAAAGGCCAATGAGAAATTAAAAATAATAATATGAGAAAATTGAACCCAATTTTCCATCACTTCCCCAAACTAGGAGAATTCCCAGATCATATACGTTGACAACATTATTCCTTGAAGAGTGAGATATGGAACATCACACCATTTTGTTTAACTGTCATTTGTTTAATGACTACATCAAGTAAGTAAATTAAACATGAATATATTATTTCATATCATCTAATTTGACACATATATTAAAATATTTCTATTTTTTAGAAGGTAACATAAACAAATGATAAATAGAAAGAATCTTTCTTTATCATTGGGAAGTATAGAGAATTTTCATAGCAAATAGTTTTCTACTTGGTTGAAATTTATGGTATAAATATTAATATAATAAATTAATAAAATAAATATTTAATTAAGTTTAATATTCATTTATATTTTAGTTATTGAGTTTTCATACTAGATTTATTTTTGAGATAATGAGATATTTGGCTTTTGGTCATAATTCCATGGTTTATGAATTCATATCAGTTGTGATCAATGGGTAAATATTTATTATCACTAAATGAGAAAAGTACATGAGAACAAAACATGATGGTATTATTGTAACTTCCATAATAGACTATTATTACAGTGCATTAGATATTAGACCTAAATTTGAAAATGTATCTTATTATAGTTTTGTTAAGAAAATACTAATGTTGGATTATTACTCTCATAGTTGATTCAATATGATGAAATTATAGTGGCTTGATTTGACAAAGAAGCATGACACGTTTATTTATGATTATGTATTTTGAGTTACTAACTTGACTCACACTCTTGATACAAATGAACCATATGTATTGGCATCAATGTCAGAAAAACATTTATTTCAATGATCACCTTCAACCAGAATTTAGTGTCATTATTGAAGTAATCCCAAGACATATTTTTGATGATGGTGATGATGGAATTGACACCATCCCTACTCCCATTGGCCCCGATGCATTTATTACTTATGATGATGGTGATGATGGAATTGAAACAATATTTTTATGTCAATGATCAGCTTCTACCTGAATTTGGTTTCATTATTAATGTAATCTAAGGATATATTTTTTATGTTCATTCAGTACCTGAGGATCTAGTGATACCCATTGATCATACTACCTTAGGTACATTTATACAACCTTAGGAATTTTTTTACCATAATTTATGTATTGATATAATATTTATTTTATTCTTCAACAACTGGATGTTCTAGTAAGCGACATGGGAATACATGATTGCGTGCGGCGTGGAACCACTAAACATAGCTGATGGTAGAGTAAAATGAAGACAAAAAAATGATTGGAAAAAATAGAACAGTAATGTAGGAGTTTTTTAGTGATTCTTTTGAAATACTCTGACATCATTCCCATCTGTCCACTCTCCTAAAGAAACCTACCAAATGAAGTAAAGGATAAATCTTGGGCACAAATATGGGTAAAAAAATTTGTTGGATTTAATGTTATATTATTATTGTCTTTATATGAATTAGTATTTTGGTATCATCTTTGTTTTAATTTTTCCAATGGTGAGGTTTCAAGGCCATCATGGCTTATGGAATTAGGTGAGTTCTAGAGAGGCTATAAGAAATCAGTTTATAGTGGCTGGTGTGATGGAGTTGGTACAGATTTAGAGGTCATACCTATCATGAATGACTATCTGGTATAATATTATCAGGAAATGATTACTCATTGGAAAATTATCGAGTTCAAGGTATTAATCAAATTTGAGGTTTTTAAATGAAAATTACCAATATTTTCATTAATATTTACTTTTGAATTATTGATTTTTTAGGAATCATTAAGAAAAAATAAAAAAACAAGGATTCTACAACATGCCTCAACACTTTGGAGTTGACTAAGATGTGATACTATAAGAGGAAGCAGGTATGAAAGTTATTTACTTAGATGTATTAAATTTTTTATATCTCAAAAAATATGGGGGTCAATTAGCTTACAAATTTACTTGCTAATTTTTTTTAAAGTGATTTGGTCTTGCTTAGATAATTAAATCTTAATTTTTATGCCTTATCCCTTCATGATAGGTTTATAATTATTGTACCTCATATATTATATTTTAATTTTTTCCTAGGACTTAGGGATTTGTTCCATCAAGTTTTACTTCCCTAAAAAATGAAGATAATAAATAGTATGATAAAGATTGAATTGATGATGAACTGAACAAACCCAAACCAAGTGGAATCAAATAGAAATAACCTAAACCAAACAAAACCTTAATGAACTGAGTCAAAACAAACAAACTTGTAAGAACCCAGTTCTTATTCTGAGGTACAAACTTATTCTTTTCGCTTTTTCTTAAGTGTTTTTGAGAAAATAAAGAAAAATAGAAAAAATCCTAATTTTTTAAGTACACGTTGTGTACTTTTTCCACACGCCGTGTACTTTTGGCCACGTAGGAATGAGTACACAAGGCGTGTAGCCATGTTAGCGAAAAAGGGTGTAGGAACCGACTACACGCCGTGCAGTGGTACTTTACATGCCGTGTAGTCAGTCGGCAGGCCAAAACAGTAAGGTGGTGGAGCAACCGCCAGCTGGGCGACAGTACACGCCGTGTACTCAGGAGTACATGCCGTGTATGCATGTCGGTGGACGAACAGTGTGGCGGTGCTGCCAGGGGAACCGTTAAATGAAGGGAGTACACACCGTGTACTTGGAAGTACATGCTGTGTACTTTGTTTTTTTTGCTTAAAATGGCTAGTAGCCTCCCCTGTTCACAGGGACGGCTTATAACGGAAGAGGGAGCTCGAGAGGGATGGCCGAAACTTTGAAGATCCACCGAGTGTTCATCTGGAATCCGATTCCGCTTCGGACGATCTCATTGGAATTGAACGGGTAAGCCCTCTCTTCTCCTAGCGTGATGCTTACCAATTATTCTCCTAATGGAAGTTATTTGAGGTTAAGAGAGTTTCTTTCTTCGTCAGATTTGCGTCGTTCTTTGGAGTTTCTTGGATCGGCATTCGTGTATAGCACTCGTTGGCGTATAAGGTAGGTGGCTTGGTGTTTATTTTCCAACTGTCGTGTGTTTTGTGTGTTTTTGAGCTATGAACCCATATTTGGGGTGTCGTGTGGCTGAGGCCATGGCTATTTTAAATACCTAGAATTGAATAGGTAATCAAATGTGATATTAAAATGCTGTTTGGGATCGCTGCTTGGATTCTGGACCATCCCGAGGGGTGCGTTCCTCTGTTTAGCCGTTTGGCCAGGATACCTGAGGGTATGCCATGATTGTTTATGCATCACTTTTGCCTTGAAAGGAATTGTATTTAAATTTCATGTTTATATGATGGGAAAAACCCGATTACTTGGGCCTGAGGGCGGTGTTTACTATAGCTTGAGGGCGTGATTGTATTAGCCTGAGGGCGACATTCTATTTCACCTGAGAGCAACCTTTCGTGCTTGAGGGATTGACTTCTGTGCCTGAGGGAGACACTTCGTATGCCTGAGGGTGATAATTCTGTTACGCCTGAGGGAAATTCCTGAGGGTGAGATTCTGTATAGCCTGAGGGTGTGGTTCACTATATTATCCTAAGGGCAAGTTACTGGTTGGCCTGAGGGATTGGTGCTATTGAGCATAGAATGCTACTAAATTGAATGTTTAAATGAATAATTAAATGGAAATATAACTGGTAAGTTAGTTACTTTTAGTACTTCTTAGTTTATTGCATTTGTATTACTGCACACTTATTGCATGCTTTCATGCAGTTGGGCACGAGCTTTTGGTGGGTGCCTACTGAGATATATTTCTCACACCCTGTTTGGGTCACGCTTTTCGGCCCCAAAAGATTATGTTTCTATAGGTGTGGATAGGGGAAAGACTTCCTATACAAGTACTTGACTGTTGCTGAGGAGTAGGAGGGCATGGGACCGAGCCTAGGCTCGTGATGCCGCTGCCAGCAGTTTTGCTTTTTTCTTCTATACTCTGAATGTTGTTGTACTGTATTGATGTATAACATGTTCTGGCTGTTTTCTTAGAACTTGAGACATGTAGCGTAATTATTTATATACCGTTGGTTATATCCACTGTAGTTGTTTAATTTAGTTGTGAATGGTTTACTGCTTCCGCTGTTTGATGTATGTTTTATTTCGTATTCCGCTGCGCTACACTTTGTCAAATGAGGGAATAGTTTCCCCACTATCAGACTTGGGCCCTCACTGCTAGTCGGCAGCCTCTGGCGTTTGGGGAAATGTTCTTGAGGTCATGTGGAAAACCGGGTTCGGGGCACCCGTTGAGTGGCACCCGGAACCGGGACGATACAAAGTGGTATTAGAGGGGTTCTTTTCTTTGACATACTATTTGGAGCCATAGTCAGGGATAGGATGAACAATAGTTGGTAATAAGCTGTGCCCGGGCATAGCTAACCCGTGTACAGGGAAAAGCTAGTCTACCTCGTATTTTTGTAGTTCTATTGATGTTGATAATTTTACAGTTGATTTGATGTCACCGTTGGGTGATGCACTTGGTATTGTGCTGTTATATTTTATGCATGGGTTATATTTAGTTGCAACCCGATGAGATGAGGGTATTCCATCTCATGCATCATTTAGGCACATGCCTTAAATCACATGCCATGAATAGTTCCATGCCATGTAGGTGCATTAGAAATTACATGTTGTTGTGATAGTTGTTGTGCTAGTAAAGCATGCTATTGTGATAGCTGCTTTGATAAATACCTGCTTCATAATAGAGTAATTTTATTTGAGCCTGTTGATAGAATGGATGCCAAAATTTAGTTTTTGGGGAGTATGGGCCCCCATTAACCGGAATTCAGTGGATCATTGACTGTTATTTTTTGATAACACAGATAAGATGTCAAACATTGATCTGTGGGGAGTATGGGCCCTCACGGGTCGGAATTTGACACTTAGGTGTTGGTTTTCGATATTTTATGGGTTCTGGGGAAGTTTCCGAGGCATACTGTCCAGAAACCCAGTATACACGCCATGTGGTATCTTTAAACATGCAGTGTATGGTCTTCTGTTCGGAAAGAAAAATGAACATTTTAAGTACATGCTGTGTACTCTAAGTACACACTGTGTAGTCTCTTCCTGTGTCACAAACCGTGTGGGCAGCGACACGAGGTAGGTAAAGTCTTGGGGAAACCACTCCGTATACCGAATGTACACACCATGTAGTGTTGACCCGGAGTCTGGCCGTGTAACTAACAACATGGGTCGGTGAACTCCTTTATATAACACGCCGTGTTGATACTGAACACGCCGTGTGGTGTGACCTGGGGGACTCAGCCGTGTAACTAACAACACGGGTCGGTGTCACCTCTCCTTGAACATGCCGTGTACCTATGGGACACACTGTGTAGTCTTGTCCAAGGACAGACCGTGTGGACTTAGCCGTGTGGCGGGGAAGCGAGGTAGTGTACACGCCGTGTGTGGGTGTAACACGCCGTGTAGTGTCAAGCCGAGTAGTCAGCCATGTCACAAGAGACATGGGAAGTTGGAAAATAACACCATACATGCCGTGTGGATATTATACACGCCGTGTAGTTTTTGTTCAACGGGAGTCGTGTGGCCTAGTCGTGTCGAAGAACCCAAGTAGGGGAAGGGAAGCAAAGTACACGCCGTGTAGTCAGTATACATGCCATGTAGTCTTGTTTTTCAAATTATGAAATTCCTTCTTCCTCTTATTCCCTTTATGGTTCCTTCGCTTCCAGTTTTGATAAATCTTGATCTAAGGCATGCTTTTGACCTTGTAGTATCATGCCACCTAGACAACCGCACGTTATTCTCCAGGAGAGTGGCGATGATTATACTATAGAGATGATGGGCCATGGGCTACCATTTGATCCTCCAGTAGAGCCAGGTGCGACACCAGCTACTATACCAGACACAGGTGCAAAGGCGCAGTTCTGTGAAGACTTATTGCGGTTTATTCAGACCTTTCAGGGAGCACTGTCGACTGCCACATCTATGGCTGAGCTGACACATATATTCCAGTAGCAGCATCTGCCGACATTTTTAGAGGATGGCGTACCGCAGGCTGCAGAGTCTTGGTTGGGGTTGATGCAGACTATTTTCGAGCATCTTGAGATGCCTCCAGGGTGGAGGGTCAAGATCGTGACATAAATGCTGCGTGATTCCACTAAGAGGTGGTGGGATGTTACAACCCAGTCAAAGCATCATAGATACATGGCATGGTATGATTTTCAAATAGTCTTCTATGACTTCTTCTTTCCCGAGACATTGCGGGAAGATAGATCTCGAGAGTTCATGAATCTGTAGTAGGGTGCCATGACAGTGATGGACTATTCTGCTCGCTTCACTGAGCTTCAGCGCTTTGCACCCGTGCTGGTGGGTAATGAGACATTGAGGCCCAGACGTTTTGAGGATGGTCTTAGTTATGACATCCGGGCGCTGGTGAATGTTTTCAGATTGCCTACCGTACATGCTATTGTAAATCAGGCGCTGTTTACACAGAGGAACCTGCAGGAATCTGGTGGTGTGGGCCAGGGCGGTTCAACACCAGTTACTGGTACTATTTCTACTGGAAAGAGGAAGAGATAGATAGACTTCTCTCAGGGTGGTAGTACCAGCCAGGCAGTGTCTTCAAGTGGCCCGATCAGGTACTACCAGTGTGGTAAGGAGGGGCACAAGATACCACAGTTTCCACGTGATCCAGTGGAGTGCCGAGCTTGCGGAAAGATGAGTCATCTGCAGTGCTTTTTCAGGGCATATCCACTGATGGATAGTGAGAGGGGTTCTGTGTAGACTCCGCGTGAGGGAGTAGGACCAGTAGCTTCTTACCAGTCAGGGAACTGAAATACATCAGGGCGTGTAGGCAGAGATGGTGGCCATGGACGTGGTAGCCAGACACCAGGATCTCAAAGGCAGCAGGGTGGGACAGCTCAGGGTAGCCAGGCTGTGTCGTAGGGCCGCGACACTAGGCAGGCATATGTAGTGCAACAGACCCAGCAGGAGTAAGATCCTAGACCTTCTACAGTCAGAGGTACTATCTTAGTATCTTCTATCTTATCTTCAGTACTTTGTGTTACGGGTGCTACACATAGTTTCATATCTGTACCCGTAGTGGAGAGCCTTGGGATTTGTGTTTCTACTTCTTCCGATATCATGACGCTAGACACTCCGTTGAGGACTAGGATGGTTGGTGTGCATCAGTACAAGGAGTTCCCCCTTGAGGTTGGTGGGTGTCACTTTCTTTGGGACCTCTATGTCTTAGAGATGACGAGCTATGACGTCATTCTCGGGATGGACTGGTTGGTTCCCTTTCGAGCCTTTGTAGATTTCTATCGTCGCAGGGTGAATTTCACGTCACCAGAGGGTAGAGAGTTTCTATACAAGGGTGGATGGGATGTTCAGGCGAGTCAATCTAGGCCAGAGCATCATGGGCGAGGTGGAGTCACAGCCCAGATTGCGAGCTTATATTTGGATGACCAGGGGACTTGTCAGATGGATTTCCCTCTAGTGGTTGATCATTTCAGGGATGTTTTCCCGGACGACTCTTCAGCTCTTCCTCCGGAGTGTGAGGTGGATTTCTCTATCGAGCTAGTTCCAGGAGTAGCACCGGTGTCTATTCCTCCTTATAGGATGTCCACTCCTGTGTTGCAGGAGCTCAAGAGGCAGTTAGAGGAGTTACAGGCAAAGGGGTTCATTTGACCCAGTACTTCTCCATGGGGTTCTCTTGTCCTTTTTGTGAAGAAGGCAGACGGTAACCTCAGACTCTGTGTGGATTATCGGAAGCTGAACCAGTTAACGGTTAAGAACCGATATCCCTTGCCAAGGATTGATGATATTTTTGATTAACTTTGTGGAGCACAAGTGTTCTCGAAGATTGACTTGAGGTTAGGATATCATCAGCTGCATGTGAGACCATCAGATATACCGCTTATAGCCTTTCGAAGCCGATATGGTCTGTATGAGTATTTGGTTATGCCGTCCGGACTCACGAACGCGCCAACAGTCTTCATGGCTCTGAGGAATCGTGTGTTCTATCCTTATCTGGACTCGTTTGTGGTAGTATTCATGGAAGACATCTTGGTGTACTCTCACACCCGACATGACCATGCCACCCATCTTAATATCGTATTGAGTACACTGAGAGGGAATCAGATATATGCTAAGCTCTCAAAGTGCCACTTTTGGATGGACCAGATTCACATCCTGGGTCACATCATCTTAGAGGCAGGAGTTTCAGTGGACCCAGAGAAGGTGATAGTAGTAGTTTCCTAGGATAATCCTAAGAACATGTTTGAGATACAGAGTTTCTTAGGGCTGGATGGTTACTACAGGCATTTCATACATTACTTCTCCCACATAGAAACACCATTGATGGGTTTGACTATGAAGGGTGTGAAGTTCGTATGGTCAGAAGCTTACGAGACAGCCTTTCAGGACCTGAAGGGAAGGTTGACATTAGCACCGATCCTGATACTCCTTGAGCAGGGGAAGAACTATACAGTTTACTGTGATGCATCGGGTCTTGGGCTGGGAGCAGTGTTAATGAAGGGTGACCGAGTTGTTGTGTATGGGTCTTGGAAGTTGAGGCCACATGAGAGGAATTACCCGATGCATGATCTCGAGTTGGCCGCAGTTCTTCATGCATTGCGCTGTTGGAGACATTACCTTTTGGGGGAAAATTTTGTTGTGTTCACGGACCACAAAAGTCTCAAGTATATCTTTACTCAGCGTGACCTGAATCTGAGGCAGAGAAGGTGGGTCGAGTACCTACAGTCCTTTGATTTTGAGCTTGCCTATACACCTAGTAAAGGAAATGCAGTAGCTGATGCATTGAGTAGAAAGACTCAGATACAGGCAGTGCAAGAGGCTAGTGGTGAGTGGAAGCTCATGGATTTGTTCTCTGAGATGCATCTGGAGGTGCTCGATGGTCAGGGACAGACTTATCTTTCCTCTTTAGCTATGACTTCTACCCTCCTATATAGAGTGAGTATGGGACAACTATCTGATTCAGAAGGCCTAGTTCTATGGGATTCTTTGGCAAGTGATGACCCTCCTCCTGGTTGGACGATAGGCGATGATGAGGTATTGCATTTCCATGGACATGTGTGGGTTCTAGGGGATATACGTGAGGAGCTGATGTGAGAGTTTCATGCTTCATCTTGGGTAGTTCATCCCAGGTTTACCAAGATGTACTGTGACTTGAGACGTCAGTACTGGTGGCTGGGTATGAAGAGAGAAGTAGTTGGTTTTGTTACGAGGTGTTCCACCTGTCAGCAGTTGAAGGCGGAGCATTAGAGACCAGTTGTACTGTTACAGCAGTTACCCATTCGAGAGTGTAAATGGGATGATGTCGCGATGGATTTCATGACAGGGTTGCCGAGGTCATCTAGAGGCAATGATGTCATGTGGGTTATTATGGACAGACTCACGAAGGTATCTCACTTTTTTCCAATCAAGAAGACCTTCGGTGTTGATTATCTCGGAAGGTGGTATATCCTAGAGATCATACGTCTTCATGGGGTACCTCATTCTATCGTTTCAGATAGGGATGCCCATTTTATGTCTCGTTTCTGGTAGAGTTTTCAGAGGGCACTGGATACACAGGTGGTTCTGAGCACAACTTACAACCATCAGACCAATGGCCAGTCAGAGCGTACTATATAGGTGCTTGAGGAAATGTTGCGTGCATGTGTCCTGGACTTTGGGGGATCTTGGGAGAAGCACATACCCCTAGTCGAGTTTTTCTATAACAACAGTTTTCAGGAAACTATTGAGATGTCACCATACGAGGCTTTATACGGTAGGCCGTGCTGATCACCTTTATGCTGGTTAGAGGCAGGTGAGACAGCTTTGCTGGGACCAAGTCTCGTGCAGGAGAATTTTGAGCAGGTCCAGTTGATTCAGAAGCGGATGGCTACTACACAGTCTCGTCAGAAATCTTATAATGATCGCCACAAATGACCTTTGAAGTTCGTGGGCAGGGATCAGGTTTTCTTGCGTGTTTCGCCGAGGCTGGGACATAAGAGGATCAGGAGATAGGGTAATCTTTCACCGCAGTATGTGGGGCCATTTGAGATTCTGGAGAGAGTCGGGCTGGTTTCCTATCAGTTTTGGTTATCACAGTGATACCGATCCATGCACGACGTCTTCCATAAATCTCAGTTGCGCCGCTATCATTCAGACCTGTCTCACACCTTTCAGCCAGAGGAGGTTGAGCTTCAGATGGATGCGTCCTTTGAGGAGCATCTGATTCGTATCGTTGACAGGAGCACGAAGGTTCTCCGAGGCCGGTCAGTTCCTCTCGTACGGGTGCTATGGTAGCATGGATGAGTGCGGGACAAAACCTAGGATCGGGAGACCGACATACGTGCTTAGTGGCCGGAGTTATTCACGGCTATACCTTCTCCACCCTTGGAAGGGCAATTTTGGGACAAATTGCTATAAGGGGGGAATTTTTTAAGAACTCGGTTCTTATTATACAGTACGAGCTTCTTATTTTCTCTTTTCCTTAAGTGTTTTTGATAAAATAAGGAAAAATAGGGAAAATACTAAATTTTGTAAGTACACGCCGTGTACTTTTTCCACACACCGTGTACTTTTGGCTGTGTAGGTATGAGTACACGGGGCGTGTAGCCATGTCAGTGACAAAGGGTGTAGGAACCGACTACACGCTGTGTAGTGGTACTTTACACGCCGTGTAGTCAGTCGTCATGCCAAAACAGTAAGGCGGTGGAGCAACCGCCAACTGGGTGACAGTACATGCCGTATACTCAGGAGCACATGTCGTGTACGCATGTCAGCGGATGAACAGTGTGGTGGTACTGCCAAGGGAACAGTTAAATGAAGGGAGTACACGCCGTGTACTTGGAATTACACTCCATGTACTTGGAAGTACATGCCGTGTACTTTGTTTTTTTCTCTTAAAATGGGCATTAGCCTCCCCTGTTCACAGGGAAGGCTTAGAACAGAAGAGGGAGCTCGGGAGGGACGACCGAACCTTTGAAGATCCGCCGAGTGTTCGTCTGGAATCCGATTCCGCTTTGGACGATCTCGTTGGAACCGCATGGGTAAGCCTTCTCTTATCCTAGCATGATGCTTACCAATTCTTCTCCTAACAAATGTTATTTGAGGTTAAGTGGGTTTCTTTCTTCGTCATATCTACGTCGTTCTTGGGTGTTTCTTGGATCGGCGTTCGTGTATAGCGCTCGTTTGCGTATAAGGTAGGTGTCTTGGTGTTTATTTTCCAACTGTTGTGTGTTTTGTGTGTTTTTGAGTTACGAACCCATATTTGGGGTGTCATGTGGCTAAGGTCGTGGCTATTTTAAATACCAAGAATTGAATAGGTAATTAAATGTGATATTAAAATGCTGTTTGGGATCACTGCTTGGATCCAGAACCATCCCGAGGGGTGCATTCCTCTGTTTAGCCATTTGGACAAGATATGTGAGGGTATGCTAGGCTTGTTTATGCATTACTTTTTCCTTGAAAGGAATTGTATTTAAATTTAATGTTTAGATGATTGGCATGACTCGGTTACATGGGACTGAGGGTGGTGTTTACTATAGCCAGAGGGCATGATTGTATTAGCCTAAGAGCGAAGTTCAATTTCACCTGAGGGAAACCTTTCGTGCCTGAGGGCTTGACTTCTGTGCCTGAGGGAGACACATCGTATACTTGAGGGAGAGAATTCTGTTACGCCTGAGGGAAATGCCGGAGGGTGAGATTCTGTGTAGCCTGAGGGCGTGGTTCACTATATTAGCCTAAGGGAAAGTTACTAGTTGGCCTGAGGGCTTGGTGATGTTGAGCACATAATGCTACTAAATTTAATGGTTAAATGAATAATTAAATGGAAATATAACTGGTAAGTTAGTTACTTTTAGTACTGCTTAGTTTATTGCATTAGTATTACTGCACACTTATTGCATGCTTTCACGCAGTTGGGCACAGGCCTTTGGTGGGTGCCTACTGAGATATATTTCTCACACCCTGTTTGGGTCATGCTTTTTAGCCCAAACAGATTACGTTTCTGCAGGTTTGGATAGGGGCAAGAGTCCCTATATAGGTACTTGACTGTTGCTGAGGAGTAGGAGGGCATGAGACCGAGCCTAGGCTCGTGATGCCGCTGCCATATGTCTTTCTTTGTTTTGCTGTACTCATCATGTTGTTGTACTGTATTGATGTATAACATGTTCTGGATATTTTCTTAGAACTTGAGACATGTAGCATCATTATTTATATATTGTTGGTTGTATCCATTGTAGTTGTTTATTTCAGTTGTGTATGGTTTACTGCTTCCGCTGTTTTATGTATGTTTTATTTTGTATTCCGCTGCGCTACACTTTGAAAAATGAGGGCATAGTTTCCCCACTATCATACCTGGGCCCTCGCTGCTAGTCGGCAGCCTCTGGCATTTGGGGAAATGCGCTTGAGGACACGTGGAGAACCGGTTTCAGGGCACCCGTTGAGTGGCACCCGGAACCGGGACGTTACAAAACTCAATTTAATCTAACTCAAAATGAACCAAATTATATGTAATTGAATCAAATGGTACAAAAATAAATAATAAATTGGATTTTATTGAATAAAATTGAAACAACTCAACTCTAACCAAATAACGATGAATTAAATTGAACCAAATAAAACTAACTTAGACTATATAGACTCAATTAGATCTGAATCAAATTGAAAAATTGTAAACTAAACTAAATTGAACAAAAATAAATTAAACAAATCATAAGAAAACCAAATTATATTGAACCAATATGAATTAACTAAACATGGTCTACACTAAAGTAAATTTAGTTAAAGTAAATAGGCTTGAACCATCCTGATCCGAAGGAAATGAAACTTGATCTAACTAAACCAAAATCAAATAACCTAAATAAAACTAAATTTAATTGATTAAAAACAAATATAACAAAACTATAATGAAATAAATCAAACCAAATGGAATAGATCTCAAACAAACTAAGTTAAAAAAAAATAGACTAAAATAGATCTATAATGAATTGATTTGGCCTGAACTAGCCACAACCAAACTAACCCAAAATAAACATAACCGAATTGAAATAAAATGATCTTGACTAAATAAAACATAGTAAACATGAATGAACATGTCATGAACAAACATGATTAGAATGGAAATAAACTAAAATAAAATAAATTTAATCAAACTAAATTGAATTTATATAAATAATAGAAAAAACCATGAAAATCATTTTTCTATCATTATTAGAGTGTTGATAACCCATTCATGAATATTCCTTTATATTGCAGTAATAATTGAATCTTATAATTAATTATGGTGATCACACAACCAAATTTTAATGATTTATATGATGACATATTCACTTATATATATGTTATATCTATTGACAACCCACTCATTGATACTCAATTATAATTCATCAACTATATGTTTTTCTTTTCAACTTCATTTAGAATTAATATCCACTTGATTTTAGTTATGAAAGTAATTATTAGTAACCTCTTTTAAATTATGGTTTTCTATATTCAATTTCATTACATAGGGAGATTTTGAACATTTAAGGATGTGTTCCTTGAGAAAAGCTATTTTTCTCAAGTAGAAATAAAAAAAGTTGAAATCACAATTAATGAACTGACATAGTAGAAGATTTTAAATTTTACTTTGTTTATTTAAAATTTTAATATATATTTTCTAACTTTATAGTCTATTTGTATTTTTAGAAGTATTATTTGGAGGCCCTTGATTCCTAGGAAGCTGAAAACTTTGGGACAAATGATCACTTACATTATGTTTTGGGAGATGAACGTCGTGGGAGAGTACGCGGTCGACTTGTGAAGAGTACTATCACAATGAGGTATTAACCCACTTTAGGTTATATTTATGGTTTCAACAACATGGAAAAAGACAATACATAGGCAATAAAGAATGAAGCTAAGGCAGGAAAGACCGAAAAATGTCTATATAGGTGGAATAATAGAATCAAAGGGAAAATGATGAATTTATGAAACTGATAGAAGTTTAGGTCCATCACTTCCACCTGAGACTTCCAAATCTTTTGATGTATATATGTTGATGATGTATACATTATATAATTGATCCATCAGTAATCCTAGTGGTGGTTGGAATGATGAAATTCCTAGAAATGGCTATGTTGAGGGTGGCAGTGTGGAAGAGGGTGAGGATGATGTCAAGGAAGAGGTTGAGGGTGAGGATAAGGGTGATGAAGAGGATGAGGCCGAGGATGAGGATGAGGTTGAGGATGAGAATTGGGCCAAGGATGAAGGTGATGAGATAAAAATTAATCCTTTAATTTTTTTACTAATATTTATGACATTCATGTTTGATGATCTATTCTGAATGAATATATGTGATGTTATGAATAAATATTGTAGGTTATGTTTATTGCATTGCATGTTTTATTTGTTTTTAGGTTCTATTTGGCTATATATTATATTTTATGTTGGCTATGGGTTCTATTTTAAGGTTTTATACTGTAGGTTCTATTTCTTGTGGGTGGGGAGGGGATACTACTTGGTGTGAAAATTAGGGGGATGATCTATGCCAGTGGTTTTATAACTATTGGCATAGGTTTTATACAATGGTTCATAGTGAACCATTGGTATAGGGGTATCTAAAAGGTTCATAACTATTAGTAAAGATCTATACTAATGATTTAAACCATTGTTATAGGTTTATACTAATGGTTATGAACCGTTGCTATACCATTATACCTATAGTTATCTCTAAACCATTAAATAATGTGAATTTCATATTACCCTTTACCAATGGCTCACTAAGAACCGTTGGTATAGGCCTTTCCCAATAACACTATAGCCAACAGTGTAGAGAACTATTGGTACATGCTATACCAATTGTTCTCTAGCCTATACCAATGGTTTTGAACCATTGGTATAGGATTATATTCCATTAGTGATTATCCAATTCATATATTTTCAAAGAAGAGAATAAGAGGGTGAATAAGCACTAAGAAAAAAGAAACTAGGAAAAAGAAAATAGGTTAAGGATGTAACAACCCACATGTGATAATTGTGGAAAGAAACCCCATGTTAATTACTTGATAGAAACATGAGTTTTTTCATGTGTAGAGAAAGGGTTTATAAGGATATTGAATGTAAGGGTAAAAAAGAAACCATTAATATCTAATGCTTCAGCTATAAATAGATAAAAAATTATTCAATCCAATGTTCTAAGAATCAAGGTAACTTACCACTGAAGAATCCAAGGGGATAAGGTCAGGCTTATTCAATCCCTAAAATAGAATTTTAAATCCCTTATGTTGTAAAAACATGTGTCATAAACTCATTTTTTATTTGATTATAGATATACACACTCTTTTAATGTATATATAATAATCCCTTAACAATTTGAGGAAATAATTATAAATAAAGACACCTAGTGATAATCTAGTTATAGAGCAGTTTCTATTAAGATGAAAAACTATTCCCTAGTTTCAAACATGGTTGTAACCTTACATATGGATTTGAAATAATTATGAATTTTGGGGTTTATTTAGTTTTTAGAATTTAGAAATTAGTTAATGATGAATAAAATAATATAGGAAAATTATCTTGAAATACAAACTTTATACTTTTACCTTCATTTCTAATGAATAAATGGTATTTTCACCAATCATAGTTTTATGGTTTTGTGGCCCATAACATTCTCAAAACCATGTTCTCTATAACTCACTATTAGTTATTGGATGCTAGTATTCTCCACCATGTATGAATATTAAATTACCACCAATATTAACCCTATCTAAGAACCTAATTTTGTTTTATTTTTGGTAACCATTATCCTTTCCACTTTCCATTTTCAAAGGAAATTTTATTAACCCTCTCTACGATGTGGGTTTTTAATAAAGTTACTTTCAAAAATTGAACCATTTATTTCCAAGATGAAATTGAGAAGGTGTAATTTATTTAAGGGGGTAGAATGTAACACCCACATATTTTAGAATATATTTATTTTTAAATAAATTCAATTCCATTGAGAGATTTCATTATACATAACATCATGTTTAAATGAACCATAATATACTATTGAAATATTATTATTTAAATGTGACCGTTACAAATTAGCCATTAAAATTAGAGGCATGAATAATAATAACCAAATATGAAAAAAATGTATAGTAGTTTTATATAATGGAAAAACTTTGATTAATGTATAATAAAAAAGTACCTAATTTTTAAGTAAACTCATTTTATGCCCCAAAAGAAAATTTTCTTTAAAAATGAATTTTATTAATTTTTGTGAGAGAATATTGTAATTAATTAATACTACTTATAGATTTTTTTGATAAAAATAATATCATTTTTTGAAATAATAACACTAAAATTATCTGAGGTTTAATTTTTGGTATTTTTTTCTAAAAATATTGATTTTTCTGTGAATAGTGAAAAACACATATTTTTATAAAACTATCATTTCATTTCAATAAATAAAATAATTTAAAAGTAACATTTAATTTTAAAGTAACATAAGTATTATTAAATTATAAATAATATAATTAATTACATAGGAGTCATCATTATACTTTATTTTTGTATAAGTTCATTTTTAGGCTTAAAAATTTATTTTTCTAAAAACCGTTTTTCATTACTTTTTTGCATTTTTATCATAAATTAATTTCTTATAATTATAATAATTGAATCTTGAAAAATATATCACATATTTGGAACCATTATGTTTAACTTTTTTAAATAAAACCCTTTTATTTTTGGTCATTTTGAATAGTAATCATAGTAAATTTTTGTTACCTGGTTAATGGTAAATCAGGTTATTATGGTTAAATATAATATGATAAGGTGTAAAAATAAACCAAAACATTATCTATATTTAAATTTATGAGTATATTTTATAAATAATAATTCATAATTTTAAAATTTTGAAATTAATTTGCACTTTCCTTTGATTATAACATTTATATTATTTTATGTAAATATATAGTAAAAAATGTCACTCTCTTGCTTTTAATATCTTTAATAATTTACGACAAGAATAAAATGACTTATGTTCATTTATAAATGGTTATTTTAAATATAAATGTATTTTTATCATGGTATTTTATTTTTAATTTTAGTGATAAAATAATTAGCTTAAATTCTTATGCAACACCGACACATTAGTTGTGCAAGCAACAAAAAAAATCATGTAAATGATTTAAAAAACACTAAAATAATATTCTTTTGGTGATTTAAACTATAAAACTAATTTTTAAGATATATATATATATATATATATATAACATATTATAGATGTGTTAATGGTTTATATTTTAAGTCCACTACTATCATGTTGTTTTCAATGTCAAATCTTGTGAATTGTTCTTAAAATGACATTAATAATATTTTATATTAAATATATTTTATTAAATTATTTATAAATCATAATATTATTGGAAGAGAATAATTAGGATTATAAATGATCTAAAATCTCATCCCTTTTACATTTATGATCCAATTTTCCCCTTATAAGTAAAATGATAACCCTTTAATATTAAAAAATCCATTACCATGGCTAAGGTTAAAATTGGTTAATCAAGGGGATAAAAAAAATAAAAAGTTTTAAATAATATCAAAACCTATATAAATATTATTGTATAATTAAATTAATATCATATACTACTTATATTCTAATACATATCATTTTGGAACCGTTTTACTTGAGTTAGACACATGTTATATTATAATATTTCATATATTTCCAAAAATGGCATTAATGATATTTTATAACAAACCAATATTTTTTTTAAAATATTTAAAATTAATAAAACTATTTTCTACAAATAAGTAAATAATTTTTTTTGAAAATATCAAACATGTTCCATTCACGTGCCACTTATCTTTTTATGGTAACATTCTTAACCCTTAAATAGTAGAAAACATTAATATTATGATAACTATAAAAAGGGTTAATGGGGCGGGGGGGGGGGGGGTTAAAAGTTAGAGGTAAGGGTGAAAACATAAATTAAAATTGTCCTGATTTTATTTTATAAGATGATTTAGACACATGAAAATATTAAATTTTAATTATATCAATTTTGAGTCATTTATCCAAGAAAATTAATTTTATATAAATTTAATACTTTAAGAAATTTCAAGAGTGCACCTCCCCTATTATAAAATGGAACCTCATCCAATATGTTACTAAAAACATCTAAAACAAATATTATAATACCCTAAGATTAATAAAATGTCCTTATATACGACAACATATACAACACACAACACCAAGCTTAAACGAACCACAAAATATTATTATTTAAATGTGACCATTATTACCTAGCTATTGAATTGTCTGGTATGAATATGTTTAGATTAATAATGATATATATATATATATATTTCATAATCAGTAAAAATTTATTTATTAATTCTTAAGAAATAGTCACTCAATTTTTAGTACAACCATTTTATGCTTCAAAAATATGTTTTCTTCAAAATTGGTTTTTATTTCTCTTTATGAGTGAATATTATAATAAATTTATAAAAATTTTAGAAATTTTATTTGATTAAAATTATATCATTTTTTAATTAATAAAATCAACATTATTTTATAGTTAAATTTATATTTTTTTCTAAAGAGTTTGATTTCTCAAGGAATAGTTAAAACATACTAATTTTAATTGAAAATTATATTTTCTTTTAAAGTATTTATAAAGTCATATTCTATTTTGGATTTGTTTTAAAATATAATTATTTTTTATTAAATATAATCTAATTATAGTTTTTTAAGTTATTTTATACTTGAATTTAGGCTAAAATCATTTTTACTTAAAATGGATTTTTTCTAAAAAAACTAATTTTCATCACATTTTATAGGTTTAATTTTAAATTAAATTATAAAACTTATATGAATTAAATTTTTAAAAATGGTTTCAATATTTTAAATCAGTGGTTCCAAATTTGGTAAAAGTTTCCCTTATATTTTTGACATTATGAATAATAACCTTAGTAATTTTTATTACCAATATAAATGGGAAATCAAGTAATTAAGGTTAAAAATAAAATAAAAAGGGTTGAAAAAATAGCCGTAAAATTTTTCTTAATTTAATTTTATGAGAATATATCATAAATAATCATAAAAAATTTAAATATATGTATTTTTTATTTTTCCGTTATATTGACTTTGATATTATTTTATATAAAGAAAAGTAGAAAAACTCATTCTCCTTGTTTTATTATTTATAAATTTTTGACATATTGATAAACAAATGATATATTCAGTTATAAATTTCCATTTTAAAGATAAATTATTTTTTTCATCATGGTAATTTATTTATAAGTTTTAAGGATGAAACAATTACCTTAAAAGCGTACGCAACACTAATGCAGTGATTATTCAATTAAGATAAAAATTAAAATAAATGATATTAAAAATATTTGAAGTAATATAATTTGAAATAATTATTGTGATCTAGTTTTTTATATAAATATGATATTTTAGGTAATTTTTAATTTATTATATTCTAATTACTTTGTTCTCTTGATGTTATTAATGTCAAAGTAAATGAATAGTTCCAAAATTGTCATTAATGATATTTTAAAATAAATAATATTTATTAAAAATTTAAAATTAATAAAAATAATATATTTATATAATTAATTAGGATATGGTTAAAAATATAAACAATTTTCCATTTAGTGGTTGGTTTTCCATTTATAATAACTATCTTGACCCTTAAAGAGTAAAAAACCTTATTATCATGATAAGTGTGAAAAGGATTAAGGTGGGTTTAAAACAAAATGATAAGGGTGAAAAAATCACCTAAATTTGTCCAAATTTTATTTTATGAGACTATTTATACCCATAATAATCCATTATTTTAAATAAATTAGTTTTTAACCATTTTTACATGAAACTTAATTCATATTAATTTAACACTTTAAGTAATTTCAAGAGTTCCCCTCCCTAGAGTTATAAAAGGAATCCTCATATCATATTTTATTAACACTTCAAAATTCTTTTTATTCATAAAATAACTGAAAGAATAGATTTATAAAATGAATACCCATGTTCTATATTACTTTTGTTTTGGCAAAATACCATCCTTAGAGGTCATAAGGTTTAAAGGAATAGAGGTAGTCTCAAGAAGAGGTATAGTTTTGAACCAAGTGTTTTTCTTTTATTTCTTTTTCAATATAATTAAAATCATAATTAACCATTATGAAATATTAAAATTAGTATATTCCACATATTTAGATTTTATTATATTAATAGAATATCCTATATTCATATCCAACCTCCATCAAATGGGAAATGAATCTATCGTTCGTGTGAACGACATACTACCACCTCGCGGACTGGTGTAATTTGTTTTCTGTCATTGACTCCCAAGGAAGGTTATAATGATAGATTTATTATATATATATATTATATTCTTGAATTATTTTTCATTCTTAAAATATAATATATCATTTACTTTCTTACATTTCTATTCACTGAAAATTGATAATATCGTTCGTGCGTACAAGTGGATTACCACCTCCGCGAAGTGATGTGGTTAATTTTTCATAACCGCATCACATGTATGATATATATATATATATATTTTTATATAATTAATAGTGTATTTGTTATAATATTATCATTATATAAATATAAAATAGTATATACCTTATTTCCATAATGATCGTTGAAAAATGGAAATGCTACTCATGCGTATGTACGACCTACCATCTCCATGATTCAAACATAGTTCATTTTTCATAACCATATTTCATGGTTTCTTTAAAAAGTAAAATTGTTATTTAAAAATGATAATTATTTCATGATTAGTATTCTTTAGATGATTTAATAATGAAATTTTTGACCATAGTTGACCTAATGAATTCATTTTGGATATATGATCTGAATATCATCAAAATGTCCAATATAAAGTCAAATGATTATGTAATTAAATATAAAATAGTAATGAATAAGATAATAGGGAATAATAAACATTAAAATGGTTCTTGATAAAGTAAATAATTAACATAATATTATTATTTAGTAAGATAAAGAACATATGTGATGATTTAGACTTGAGGTAAGAGATTTTATTTTAAAAATACTATTTTAATATTACCCTTTAAACTATTTTTCTTCCATGTTAATATTTTTTTATATGGAAATAAATGATTTATAATGGAAATTTATGTTGATTTTTTACTTTACCTCAACGGTTTTAAAAATTATTCTTTTTTATATATTTTTTGCAGAACCTATTTACTTTCTTTACAAAATATAAAAGGAATGTTCTATTTTAACTTATACATGGAAACAACTTTTCCCTCCCCCATAAAAGTTATTTTAATTTTTTATTTTTTAAAAATATTTCATGTTTTATTTAAAGAAAAACCATATTTATTTTTTTGGGATTTTGTTTTGAAAAAATACTGTTTTAAATTAAATGGATATACAAATATCTAAAAATGTTTTCTTATAGGCATGAAGTGTGTTTTTATGATGCAATTTATTTGTGTTATGATTAATTTAATGTTCTTGGGAATTATTTGTGATGATGGGTGGTTTTGTTATAAAAAAGTATGGATGGGTTTATGATATCCCTATAATGAATTGGGTAATATTTATGTTTGGATATTAATTGTGAGGGTTATTATAAGTATAAACATGATGTTTATTTCAAGAGTAACTATGATGGTTACCCCAAGTATAATTTTGATGGTTATTCAATGTAAACCGTGAAGGTTATTCCATTTATAACCATTATTATTATTCTATATGTAATAGTTATATGAAAATGATGCTTCAAGTTAAATATATGATTTATTTATGATTTTTATATTTTTTTTGTGGAAATCATATGATTTATCAAGGTAAGATATTGAGTTACTATTTATATAAAATTATATGATACTTCTTATAGGTGAAAAGTATGATTTTGGAAAAAAAACTCATAATTTTTTCATGATTTAAAATAAAACTTTATAAGTTTTATTTTTTCCTTTAATATTTCTTATGAAATGTTTTATGAAATTATTTGGGTAGAAAAGTTGACTACATGGGTAAGAGAAGGTTTATTTTGAACCCCAAGTTTATTTTGAAAAGGAAAATTTTTATGATAAATCATGGAACGATTGTTTCTTTATTTATTTTTATGTCCCTTATTGAGATTTTTGTACTCATACCATGTTTTAAAATGTTTTCCATAGGGTTTTAAGGATTAATAAAGACAAAGATGAGGATAAGATCAAATTTAAAAATTCATGTCATTAAATAAATATATGTTATATATTTAGAGTTTTGTTTTTTGAAAAAAAAATGATAATAATTTGGAGTTTCAAATTTTTGGGGTAAAATTTAATTTTTGTAAGGGTGATGACCTAATTATCTAAAACTCTAAACTGAATAAATTTTTAGGAATAAAAGAAAATGAATTCTTGTTTAGGATACTAGAATATATAATGCTTAAAGCTAGGTCTTTATATATATATATATATTAACCAATATCAAAAATAATAACTTACTAGATTACTTAATGTCATCCTAGAGCTTTTATTCTTTCCAAAATACCATTCTTCAAGGCTTAAGGTGTAAACCAAAAGTGGATTCTCGATAAAGAGGTGTAACTCTTAACCGATTGTTTTCGATTTTATTTCTTATTCTACCCCCCTAAATTCATGGTATCGATTATAAAATAATTAATTTAGTATTTTAAATATAATAAATTTTTATTATTATAATGTAAAAACCATTTTGCATCTTCTTTTCAACCCATGGAAAACAAAAACATCACTCGTGCATACGTACGACTTACCATCTCCATATAACGGTGTAATCTGTTTTTCATCACCACTTTATTTGGATAGTTATAATTATGGATTTAATAAATATATATTTTAATTATGATATTATTATTATTCTTAAAATTTCAATTATTATTTACTTTTCCTTTATTCAATCTATTGAGAAATGAAAACAACATTTATGCATACGTATGACCTACCATCTCTATGAACATTGTAATTTATTTTTCTATATCTACATTTTATGGATGAATCTAAATGCATATATAATGAAAATATATGATATTTATATCATGGTTAATATTTAACATATTCTGGTACCATGATCATAGTATGAGTATTATATACTCCAGACCAAAATTTTCATGAAAAACGAAAGAGTTAACACTCAGAAATATCAATATTTATAAAGAATTATTAATAAAAAAGTGTTTAAATTTTATAACATGATGACATATGATATTATAATTATTTATATGATTATGTTATATAACTATAATATTTTTTATTTATTTTATAGGATTTTAAATGAACTTATAAATCAAGCCGAACCTAAGGTAATGGTTTTCTCATCTCTCTTTTATTTCCGAGAGATATATTTCATATTCACCACCAGTTTCTTTCATGTGGTGTATATAATGTATCTTTGATATGTTATATAATCAATAACAATGTATAAATGGTATTTAATTTTTCAATTTAAGTAATTTATTTCATGGGGGTTATGATTCAAAAGAAACCAAAGAGGTAAGGGATTTATTTTACAATCACATTTTATTTTGGGATTATTTATGTTTGAATTTACATTGATTAAAATTATCTAATTATTATCTGGTAAAAAAATTATTTTCCCCTCCTATAGTTATTCATGTAATTAAAAATTAATAGTATCATTTTCCTCTCTTCATTACATAAAAATATTTAGAAAGTGTTTAAAAAAAACTTTATTTAATCTTTAGTTGGGAATACTTTTCTTCCATGTATAAATTTTCTAAAAATGCTATCAAAAATGATTTTTCATATTCACTTATTATTTTTTAAATAATTTTTACCCATGATTTAATTTTTAAAAAATATTTTAAAATTAATTTCTTATCATTTTCTGAATGAGTTAGTTTTTAATTTTTAATGAAAATGTAAATAAAATCATTTTATAACATTGGTGACATAAATATAGTTCCCACAATCATGACCACTCAATGATTTTATGTTTCCATTTAAATTTTACAATGTTATTTTAAAAGATTTTTTTTAATATTTGGGAAACATTTAGATCCTAATAAGTGATTTCAAAGTAAAAAGGTAATTTTCCTAAAAAATGTTCTAGTGATATTTTAAAGGAATTTTCAACTATGAAAAATACCATTCATATTGATATATATATAATCCAATTATTCTATATTTATTATTTATATAGATGGTTTATCATAATGAATTATTTATTTTTCATATTCTTGATTTAATATGAATAACTTTTGACTTATAAATAATTTTGAGAATGAATTTTATTCATCATTATAAATATAAGAAATGCAGTGGACATGTAAGCATCATGTGGGGACTAGATATATTTATCCCCTAAATTCATATATAAGACCCCTGAGACAAAACATATTTGAATGATGTATAGGATGAGGATGTAAGATCATGTCATAATAGTTGGATATTTGGAGTATGCCTGCCCACACAATGATAATGTCCTCATTTAGAGTCTATGATTAAATTATAATGTTTTGGTTTAGAGACATTGAAATAATGATAATGTCTTCGTTTAATGGACATGATGGTAAAATTAATGATATCTTGGTGGAGATTCCTTGATCATGAATATCTAGAATTATTTATTTCTTTTATTAAGAATTCTGTTTTCATTATCCATGTGTTTGGTATGTTGATATTATCCATGGATTCTCTTTGAAATCATGTTTCTTATTGAATGGAATTTATTTTGATTATTCACTCTTCCATGTTAATTATTCTTTATTTTCTCAAAATAACTTCCATTATAAGTAACCCTGATTAAGCATCTGAGCTAATCCTTTATTTTTTTTCCTTTCACCAGAATATGAAAAATGATATTATGAATGATATCTAGGACATTAAAATATTAAATATGATATGTTTTTATATTTCTAATGTAATATGATAATTATATATATATATATATATGTATTTTACCATTATTGTTAAACAATTCAGTCTTTTAGAAAGTGATCACTAATACCAATGTAATAAAGTTACCACTGGATCAGGGATTTTAGGGTTGGGACATTTACAATTCCTCTATAAAAACCTTTGAAATATTTTACAATATATTTTAAATAATATTATCATTATTTTTATTATGATAATACTTTTTTTAGAAAAGATTATAATAATTGAAAAAATTCATTGAAAATTTTTACCGCCTCTTTAGATGCATCAGAAGCCACAATGTACTCAGTATTTATAGATATGGCCATCACTTGGTTCAATGATCTAATCATACTCTTTAACTTATCCCTATTATTATATTAGATATAATTTATCCATAAGATGACTAGTTTGTGTACCTCAATGACTATTGATCCTTCCTCTCCAAGTTCTAAGTACATATCCCTTGTATTTTGTTAATTAAAATTGAATATATTTGGCTTCTTATTTAGATGTTCTCCTAGGCTTTCCTTATATTTTACTACCAAAATGTATATTTTGGAAATATCATATCTAGCACATATAATGGTATATATTATAGATCCATCAATGAAGTGTATGGATTTTTAATCACCTTTATAATCTACTCATATATCACATATATGTATCTTTAGAGAGATTCCTACCATGTGACCTTAGTATTGATTCTATCTTGAATTGTTCCAAATTTTATATTTCAATACATTATCAGTATATGAACATTTATTTGGTTTAAAAAACCATTAGATCTACCTTAATAGATCTTGTTCCTTGGAATTTTTGTTATCATTTAAAGTAAATCTTTGGAGACAATTTCTTAATATAGTATTAACTAATAGTAAGACTAATAACTTCTTTTAATATGTTATAAACATATATTACATTGAAAACTATGGTTCTACTATAAATCACTTTTATAAATATAATATAATTTCATTCTAATCATTTCTTATTGGAATTATATGGTGTCACCAACCCTTTTTGGTTGTGTCCTATTAAAAACTTCAAAGAAAGGTGGTCTTGAATTCCAATTCCTAATATAGTGATCATAGAGAGTTTCTATAACAATTATAATTCTAATGTATTTAAGCATGATGAATTGGTATAACAAATCAAGACTCATTGATACCACACTCTTTCTATCCATGCATATTTTCACTTGACTATCCACTAACATCTTTACATCAATCAGAGAAACTACAAAAATATAGACTTGATTTTAGAACATGGAATCCATTTTTTCAAATTAATATGAAAACTGAAATCATAGTTAATTAAAATTTATAATTTTTTTACAAGATTCATTATTATTAATTAATAATATATCATCTTCCAAAGTTAATAAAAAGCTAAAATTTTGGTTCTAACCATATTACACAATATGTGTTTATAGAGCAACTTATCTTCCATGAGATCTTGTGGAAATTGTTCCTATGAAAACTTTTTGTTCATAACATTCCTTGATTTATCTAAGTCAATATATCTCCCAATATCTCAAAAAGAGAAGTTAACCCTTTTATAGTCTATCATTTGACTATAACTTTTCTACATTATATATTTATTTAGTATCATAGATAAACATTAGGGTAATTACCTTACATGAACTTTTTGTTTTTACTTAATGAAAGTCTGTTTATTGAATTATCATTAACAAAATATTTTCATCTAAAAATATGTTTTATGGAAAAATATATTTATTTTATATTAAAACTGATATGATATCTATTTTTAATTATTTTCAGAATACAGTTCAGGGTTAACAACTCAATTTGTGAGGCATGTATTTAATAGATAATGGAATACTTGAAAGAGTTATAATAATAATCATTATTAATACTTTTATATACATCAAAACTTTGATGTGTATAAGGAAATGTGTGTTTAGTAATAAATAAAATATGTAATTTCATGATCATTAAATGATTAGTTTAGATGTTATTTGACTCACAAGCCTGAATAATCTCATATCTTTTAACCAAACACTTTCCTCACTTCAATTTTCATTCTAAAAATTTCCCAAAGTAACATCATGATGTTTTTGAATATAAATTTAGCCTATCTTTAGAATATTTCACAAGGTTATCCTAAACTGACTCGCTAATCTCTATGAATTACCTTTATTTATATAGGTTTATTTGTTTAAAAAATGATATTTAAGTGTGTTGATAATACTTATGGTTTTTATCTCCAAATAAACTAAACACCATACTAGGTACATCATTAAAATATAATTTTAGTTTTACTAGAAAAATAATTATCTTTACCCAACTAGCTATTACTGAGTATTACATTTTATATTAATCATAACATTCCAATATAAGATATTTCTGATTCCTATGTAGTTTACCTATTTTTAGGTATGATATAACATAAAAATTTATTTTAAACTTTAAATAAAATATCATTGTGTGTGAACTTGAAATGAGATAATGTTTTGTTAACATATATTTCATAAATTATTTTATGAATACAAGAACCTATCTGATTAGAATTATAAATTATTTGTATTATCTAGGTGATTTTGGAGTTAATATCAATCAGTAACTTAGAGAGCCACTTCATTGTTGTGATCTATTTGTACTTTCTTGGTTCCTATATTTTGATACAACATTTTATGTCACATATTATTTTATCTCATATCCAAGAATTAAAATATAAATATCACATACAATGTTGAATATACCTGAAGTGGAATATTTTTCTTGCTTATTCTTCAATTAATGAAATTTCTCTTCTAGTGACATATCTTACTACATACGAAGCAAATAGACTTATGTTCAATTCTATCCCACTTTATCTTTTATTTCATAGAAATATGTTGTGAAGGTACCTTTTGTATCACACTTTCTATTTGTCCTTGCACCTTATATTTTTTATTTTACACCATAAGAGCTAAATATTCATCATTATTTATGTTTTTATCTTCTTGGTGAACCTTATCCAAAAGAAAATGAAGCAATTTGTTCATACTGTTCATTTTATAATACTGAATGAAACTAGAGTAACTAGGTGATAATGATGATAGAATGAGACGTACTAAAAGTTCATGAATTGAATTGAATCACGAATCATTTAATCATTTAATGCACTTTATCATATTGAGTATATAAGGACCCACTAGAATTATATCTTTAAATATATACATAATCAAAGTGATTGTAATATCATTAATATCATGCTTTAATTTCCACTCATATACTTATCAAGGATGGGAGATCATGGTATAACCATCCATGTCCTCATGTTTATTTCATAACTCACCAAATATTTATTATAAAATTATTTTTTGAAATATCATATGAGTTACCTATGAATCTACTATAAGCTTCCTTTAACCCAAAATTACTTTTTGATTTTACTCTATAGGTAATGTGGAATCCAAAACCAGAAATTTTCTTTCATATCATACTACTATAAGAAAAAAACTACGCCACTCTTGGAAATTAATGTCAGTAAGGACATGTTCATTATATAGTATTATTGAAAACTTTACCATTTTTCTATAAAATAAAACATTAATATATTAGTACTTTTACCTTTATTATAAATTATTAGATATTATTGATTTATTTATCATAAATTTATCCCACTATTTTATCGAATCATAATATCCATCAACTACATGATTTTAAATACATAGTTTATTATGTATTCTAGTGTAAAGGATACTTAAAACCTATCCTCATTGTTGGGAATAAGTTAGCTATAAGTTGGTTTTTTATGATGGAAGAAGTTTGTGCTGATTATTTTCTATTTTTTTATACTTTATGAAAAATAAATTCACTCCGTATGTGTTGGTGATCAGATGAAAGAGTATCATAATCCAAATATCTGATCTAATCTTGTTATGAAAATACATCCTTTTCTATTTTCTATTCTAAAGATGTTTTCTAGGTGAAGTGGTTATCGAACTCACATTGTGTTCAAAAAGAAGTTTTTGATCAGAGTATGAATTTATTTCAAGATATTTGGTACTCAATATGGTGATGATTTGATATTTTGTAAGTTTTCAATGTCACAATTTTTCTGAAAAACATGTGATCCAATATTTTCGAAATAATGTAGGAGAAATGGTATTATATGATAGATGATTCTATGACGATTATAATGTTATTAACACCATAAAGACATAATTATACAAGAAGAAGTGTATGGAGTAATGGAGATTATGAATTCAAAGTCATTTAGTTACAGTTTATTAGTGTGAGAATCAATAGACATGAGATTTTTCTAAAAGAAGAAGAAGTTTGATGTTGCTGAAGTCAGAATTTTTGAAGAAGTATTGATCAAATAGTCCATCAGATAGATTGATTAATCAGTCTATCATATTTACCAAACATACCATTTTATATGACCAATTGATAGTTGTAGAGAATCTGGAAGAAATAATTTTCTGTTGACACTGGTCTATCGGACAAGATGTTCCATCGATCTATCAGATGAGTTTTGAAACCGATCCATCAGAAACATTATTGGTATCTTTATGGAATCATATATAGAGTTATATCAGAGTCTGAATAGAGTTATTATGTTTTTGGAATCGATACTCCATATGGAATTAGAGACTAATCAATCTGAAAAAGTTTAACAATGTAGTAAACCATTTCCACAGAGAAAAAATTTTGTTTGTTTTCAGTTGGATAATAATAAGAAGTTATGAATAGTTTTAATTGGGTTAAGAATAATCAGATAATAATTAACATTGATCCATTAAATAGTGAATAAAGACTAATTCTTCAGATGCATACTAACACTGATAAGTCATCAGATGCTGGACTTCATTAAATGCAGTTTACATTGGTGTTAGGAATTATTGAATAAATTAAGTAATGGAGAAATGATCTGAAGTTGCTAATTAATTGTTGATGAAGTGGATTTTGAAGTCTTTAGATATTGAAACAATGTTTGTGGAAGATCAGGTTCTACTGGAGCATCGGTATAGGAAGTCATATTTTTTATATATTCTTAATAGCTTCAATAAAACCGGAATAAAAAAGTGCATCCGACTGAAGAATTATTTTTATTTTCAAAGTGGGTTGAAGTTTTGAGAAGATTAGACATATTTAGATAATAATAAAGAAGAGTTGAGAAGCACTGAAATGGTTAAAGATGAAGTCAAAATGAAATTAAAATTCAAGTTTATGGAAATTTAGTAGAGTGGGAAAATGAAAGAAGTTTCCCACTAATTCCATTTCTGGAGCACCTATAAATAGAGATCAAAGTATAAAGTATGTTGACAATGTTCACATGTGGGAGAGAGTGAGAGTGTTGAAGGTTTTGTGGAATAATTAATTTTTTGAACATATTTTTCTTAATAAATTTTTCAAAAAAGAATAATAATAAGGAAGTGGTTTCATTTATAGTGTTCCAGATCAGGCCGAGAAATCAGACTGACATTTCTGAGGAATGAAATTAGTGGCTCAAAATTATTTTCAAAATATTATTTCTTACTTTTTTTTCAAGATAAAAGTATTCGAATAAAAAATCAGATCAATCCATCAGATTAAGTATTTATACAAAGTCAAGAAGGGTTGTTTCTACCAGTTTCTTAGTAGGAAAGTGAAGAATTGTGTTTTAAATAATTACAAAATTTGATGTTATTAAAGAAATATAGTGACTTGTTTTAAAAACCAGCTGGTGAAGGTTTGTGAAGTTGTTATAAAAACCTATTTTACACCATTCATTCAGGAATAATAACATGAACTATTGTATTAATTATAGTGTTACACAAGTGTAAGGGCATTTTTAACTTATTATATCCACACAAAAGGATTGTTTTATAATATACTGTGTGGTATTGAATTACCTCCAAACCAATCTAATGAATATATACTTTTATTTATAAGTGATCCTTATAAATATTTGTGTTCTTATGGATTTTTGAATGTTTTTTTCATCAAAATTATAATTATTTAACATGAGGTGAAGGTTTTTTGTAATAAAGATGACATAAAAGAACAATATATTATGGATTCAACCCCTCACCCTATTAGTGATACATTGATCCTAGTTGGGAATTTTCACTAATAGCCCAAGATAAAACAATTCCACTACTTAAAGAGTTTCAAGTTAGGATTTTGGTAGGCCAACAACATTAACTTATATATCCTTGATCTGTTAAGTTGAGTCTTATCTCCTAGAAAAAATAACTTTGATTTACTCAACACTTTTCCTTAATAATTTCAAAAATATACATATAGAAATTTATTTGAGTCCATTTTTAGATAATTCATCCCACCACATTAAAAATATTTCCTCATTATTAATAGGTACTCTAAACTAGAGATTATGAGTATCTCAAATGTATGGTTTTTTTTCAAATTAAAATGATGGATGATGTCAATGACTTATTATTTCTTTGATGTATTTTAATTATTCTTGGTTAGTGAAATCCATTTATTTTTATCATTATTTCTCTATGTAATCACACCGAAAAAATATCCATTATTAAATAGAAGACATTCACCCTTCATGTTCATTTTATCTATGCATCTTTTTTATTATTTTATGCGATCATATAAAAAAATAGACATGCACAATAATAATAATTCATGGATATATATATATATATAATTATTGATCAAGTGTGTTTAATACCTATTAATCTATTACACAGTGAATTGATCAACCGATACCCAAGGTGTAAATCCTCGAGTGATATCTAACTTTAGTTTTAGTGCTCAATCGAAACAATGTTCTCCACTACTATATGGTATTTTGTAAATAATTAGTGCAAACAACATCTTTATTCGACCTCATCATTATACATAAATACTCACATATAGGTGAGGGGGGCTTAGAATGTGATATATATATATATATATAATCACTCATGGGCACCCAAAACCCTCTATATATAATAAGAGAGTGAGATGATATTATTTATATCATTTAATATAATTTGTTACAAACATCAGACACCATGTAATAATTAAATCTATAAGTAAAAATACCATACATACATTGGTCAGTATATCTCAAAATCATTCAAAAAATAATATAATATTGAAATAAAATTAAAATTTCAATTAATTCAACTATAAGGAATAAATTATGAATCAAAATATATTAATATATTTTAAATTCATAATTTACTAATCATATGGTCTGGGGAATATTTTTAAAAAATTAAAATTTATAATTATTATCGGTGTTTTTTAATTAATATTTCTGGGGCTCTTGAGTATCAAAATATCCAACAAGATACATATAGTCCCTTATTAGGCCCATTTTGGGTTAGGATGAATCAAAAGACCCAACTGGTTGGTTGGTGGATACATACTTTCTGAGTGTACGAGGTTGTTCGACATGTGGTGCACACCGCCTATTACTTACATAATTTTTTATAGAAAAACTACTGCCCTTAATTGAGAATGTATATTAGCTGACCCCTAAAAAATCAAGGGTGAATGAAAATCATGGGTGACTTTGTTGTCAGTGTGATTTATTTTTTTAATAATATTTTCAACTATACATATTTTTTTAAAGATATGCATATATAATTTCTTTTTTTTTTCAATTTCTATAATGGTTATAAAATCATAAACCCCCAAAATATGATCCCCATCTTAACCCCCGCATAAAGAATATAAATTCATAAATACATTACATATATATATTTTTTATATATTTTCATAAATTTTAAGCGTGAAAATTCTGTTATGATCTAATTTTGATTTTTGAATAACCATAACTTAGTCGTCTAAACTCAGATAAAAGTCTTGTTTGTGGAATTTGGACCATATCAATATCCTATACTTAAATCCATAGAACATTAATTTCAATTTCTACTAAATATTCACACATAAGATTTGATTACAATTGTTAGTACCAGGCATTCAGTGAAAGAACATAATATTAAGAATTTAAAATTTTAATGTTGTGATCAACACCATGGAATCTTTTCCAGTGCAACCATGATATGATAACTATACAATAATTCTATGGGATTAAAATAAGCATAAAAATAAAATCTTGCTGTTATATTGTTTGATTTGAAGATGCAGATGTGTTTTTCTCATCGCTGGTGATCACTGTTCCAAATAACCGACATCAAATTCTTATAGATTATCCATACATGCTTGAAATTCTTGTAGATGAATCGATAATCTATTTCTTGGTTCTGGAGTGAAGAATTTATAATTCCTTATACATTTCAATTATTGTAGGAGTACCGTGCAAATATAGTAAATAAACTTGGATCACGATGCTTTGATAGCTTATTCCACTCTCTAGGAATCAAGAGAGTAGAGAAAGGGTCTCTTAAAATCATTCAATGAGTAGTTATTGTGAATAGTGGTTTTTAATTCATTAAATAGGAAGGTTTAATTTCTGAACATTTTACTTTGGTCCTTCTATAAGTGAAACATTTTTAATCAAATAATATTCATTGTATATGACATAGTGATCATGTCACAAACATCGTAAGTATTTTATCAATTACTCATAACATCTAAACTATCATTCTTGATAAAGTGTGAGACATTATATCTAACTGTATCTCATAAATATACTTAATGAACCTTAAATAAAAATATTGATTTGTAAAATATTAATCTTTATATTCACTAATTAACATGTGAATAGAATATTTTAATAAATTCAATCACTTACAATTTTAAACTCGAATAATATTGATATTTTTTATTTTCTTATGATTGTTCAAACTTGAACCTATCTTGAACCCTGACATGGGGTCCACTATTTCCTAAACTCCAATTCACTATAATTTTCTAAGAACCTGAATACAATTTCTGTGTAACCCTCTAGGACCTTACCTTGATAGCTATGAGTCCTACCCATAGAAAATGATTGGTATATAGAAGTGTATCATGTCCCCTATAGAGATAAGGTTTATACATAGAAGCATAAACTTATTATATACACACATCTTGTAATATAGTATATTTATTTAATGATATCTCTTAAAGTGGGATGCACATTTTGTGCCATCATCCTTTCTTGTTCTATTTATTTATGACCTTATTGGATGGAATTACCTTCTTCAACCATGGACATGGATTTAATAATGGTACTAAAATCTTAGTAAACTAGGCCTGATATATATTCCTTCCTAAAAGAAACACAAACTATCTTGAACATTCATGAATTCTATCCCACCAATGACACACCAAATGAAAGATACCTTGCCAAAAAAAATCATGCTTTTCATCTTACATAAATGCTTGCAATAAAATGGTATAAACTGATGATGATCTCAAGCCAAGAGACCAGTATAGGTTCTCATAGTTAGGAACAAATAATGACATATAAAACATATAGTGTTCCTATTGGATGGTCAGTCATCATGATCTCATCAACTCTATATTATGAAGTGAAAACTTCACAATAAGAAGTATCAATGATTATGATACCCAACACATCGTAGTCAAAAATCATCTACGTCCTATCAAAATGATGTATCTAGACCATATGAAATATATTTTAAAATTACTATCATAGTATATCAAGGCTCTCATTATAAATGGTAAATGATATAACATTTTGATAAAAAAATAATCCAAGGTCATTACCATTTTAACAGTGGATGTAGAAGTATAAACACTGTTATGTTGAGATAATATCATGCATAACTCTCTGTATACATTATATGGTAATCAAAAAAATACTATTTAATTTGATTACATAAAACCCACATTCACAACACATAATTTATATTGAGTTTGGTTCTTCATCCATGGTTGTTCACCTCTCCTTTCTTCTCTATTTTTTCTAATATACCATTGTGGATTCCTTTTCCATAGTCATATTCAACTTTTTTTTGTTATTTGACTCTTCCTATTAGATCTAATTATAGGGTATCTACTTGGTAGGTCCTATTTAGGGTGTCTATTGAAAAATGTCTTGTATTTTATGGTGTCTCAGGTTTATTTCATTGGAGCAATTTAGTGGAAGCAATGATTTCAGATGGTGGCATGAACCATGAATCAAGTGTTCTAGTTTTTTGTTAGGGAGGGGGATTTAATCTCATTTTTTATCTAGTATATTTCCTTGTAGTGACTTTATCATGATGGTGGTGGTGATTTTGTTTTTGTCGATTTTGGTTTTTTTTCTTGAGAAAATAATATTTTTCTCTTATTTAATGGTTACAAGTTCATATTTGGTAAGGTTCATACTATTTTTTTAGATGTGAGTGGTGTTCATTTTCAGTTGATTAAAATGATGATTTTGGTTTCATGGTTGTTTTGATGGAGAGATGTTTTCATTGAGGGATGATGATGACAAAATTTGTAACATTGGGTTGAAACCTCAATTGATGCGTGTGGTACTGGGCTTGAGGCAGTTCCTCAGGCACTCCACCTATTTTTCCAATGATTATAGTATGTATTAACTCTATAATTTTTATTATGGTATTTGTTTAATGTTTTTTTGTCACTCAGGTGGCCCTGGTGTAATTAGGGTATCCATTTTTGTCTGTGTTATTTTAGATGTTTGATTTCTTTCTTGATGCTTCATTGGGTGGTGTGTATTGATTCCCACCCAACCATAAAGTTATTTATTTGAAAATAAAACAAATTAATTTAAGTATTTTCATCATAAGTATATACATGATGTTTAAAAAAAATTTAATTTCAAAAAATTCTAGAAATTTTTGAAAAACATGCATATTGCAGACATCATTATAGAGATATCAATAACTATGATCAGTTCTTGGTTAGAATGAAAATATATATCTCTCTCATTGTGATATTATATACAGTTGTATGAGATATCATTTCTCACGATAATACAAATCTATTAATTCAAAATAAATTAATTGTAAAATTATATCAATAGAGAAATATCACCGCACACATTACAGTTCAAATATCAATTTTTAGAATTATATAAAGATAATTTACAGATATAATAGTCTAGGATTTGTAATGCAAGCAGTGATAGTGATGAATTAGTGGTAACTCACTATGATGCATCAAGTGATATGAGATATTACAGTATATTTTATTTAATTGAGTGATACCAATAATATAGAAAATCATTTAGTATTTTTCTAGGAAATATATCTTTTCCTATATCAAAGACATCGATATATAGTATATCATTTTCTATAATATAGAAGGTAAAAAATATTTTACTTTCATTTTCATTAAATGAAATTTAATTTATAAATTATTTATTAATTATGTATGAAATAATTTAAAACATTTATTTAATTTATGATGGGTTTATAAAATTTAATTTAAAATGAATAATTATTTGAAATTTGTTATTAAAAATTTAAGAAAAAATTAATAAAAAACGGTTTGATTTTAATTGTCAAGTTTTACATAATACAAAACTGATTATTTTGATGTAAAATGTTTATACTATGGACAAACCCTTCCAAAAGAACAATTTATTAGCTGAAAAAATAGATGTTGACCCTAAACCCACCACAAATAAGAAATGTTGTGATGTTGCAACTAGGTGGTTTCTTGCTGGATGTATTGAAAATAAATGGTTGAAAAAAAATTGAGCTGGATTTTTTAACATGGAATTATTGACATGAGGAGACATGAAGACTTTTTGATGTATCTATTAAATGAATATAGTTATCTATAAATGGAAATCATATTTGTAAAATTGTGTATTACATTGAAAAATATGTAATTGTTTGAGGATGAACATAGAAAATGTGGTGAATTTGAATTGAATCCACTAAAATGTATATTTAAAGGAACATATAAATGAATGAATACCTCAATATATTTCCATATAAAGGGAATAAATTTTGAAGATCAATACTTAGGGTTTGATATTAAATTTGGCAGGGATGAGATGAATTATGTTTATTCAGACATAATATTGTGTTTAGAGAATCATGAGATTACTTGGAGTAATTTATAAATGAATAGAAGTTTTTTTGTGAATAATTAACTCACAAAATATGTTTTGGATTCCATTTACCCTGGTGGAGGTTTAAATGGTGAGCCTAAAGAGTTTTTGGGCGTTTTTATAGGCATTGTCATCAAGAGGAATTTTTTTTAAAAATGGATATATAAAATATATTGTGGCTTATAGAATATTTGATGTTAGAAAATGGTGAAGCAACCATTATGAGAAATCAGATTCAAGGGATTGTGATTTGATTGAGATCACCAATTGAACGAAAAAATATAGTATATTTTTCTTGGATAAAAGCGTTTTGATGGTTCAATATATTTTAGAGGTACAAAGTAATCATAAAGATATAGAGAAAGTGAAACGAGTTGTTATTCATCATCGAAGGTTATATGATGATCTTGGTGTTAAAGGTTGAATTGAAACAAGATATTGGGATATAAAATAGGCATTATTAATGTAATTTAATGTTTAATAAATTTTAGTAAGAAATGTGGTGGCCCAAAAATATGTTTAAAAATCCTTAATGGTATATACCTATGATTAATAAAAATGGGATAACGAAAATGCATTTTTCAATGGTAGAAGAAATTTTAGGCATCATAATTTTAATAGATAAGCTGAAATGGGTAGTAGAGTGTTGAGAAAGTCATTTCTCAAGTAATGTTTCCTATAAAAAGTTCATTCCCTGGTCTTGAAGATTCCATTCCACAAAAAATATTGATTTTATTTTTAAAATATTTCAATTATCAAAATTATTTTCATGATATAGTAGAACATGTCATTAAATACAGATCATGTTGCTGGGATTGACCCAAAAATAGTAATCTCAAGTATATGACACATTGTGTTGGAAAAATATATAAAAATAAAATGTTTAATTTGAATTCAAATTTTTATAAAGTTGAGTGAGATTTAGGGAATTAATTAAAATTGATGAGGAAAATTTATCCACAAAAATTAATATGGGACACTTGGAATAATCTTGGAGTGTTAAAGAATAAATACTGATTAAATCCATTGGTAGTGGGGTTTGGAATTTTTATATACAAATATATTTAATACCTATTGAAATTATAGAAGGTATGGAGTAGAATTTCATATCTGACATTGAGGGAAGAATAGAGGATGATGGAGAACTACATTAAAGAATATTTAATATATGGTTTTTCATAGAGGACAAAATAATTTTTTGGAGAGGAATACAATTGTTATATATATTTAATTTTAAGAAGGCTTGGGGATATTGAAGAGAATTAATCATATCTATGTTTCTAAATAAATAATAAAAGGAAGAAAAATAAGATATATAATACCATTAATTATATCTAATTTGTTTCTAATAGAGTGATATCATTATATTAGGTTTTTGAAAATAGTGTGTATCAAGGATAATATTAGTGAAGAATTTATTCTCATATAAAAGATTCTACTACTCTTATTATTTGGAAGATAAAAACTTTATTCTCACATTGAGAGAGCACTCTCATCCAAACATGAAAGAGTAGAAGCACAATGAATTGAATCCCAATAGAGCATCAAATTTGGACATGATAATGTACAAGGAATCAATACCTTATATTGATATAGAAGTTACATACTTTTTTATAAACTATTGAATAGAACCTTTTATATATAAACTGATGAAGCCTTCTAGAAGCATCACATGATTGAGGAGAAAAGGAAGTGATCTTTGGGTGAGCAGTGAGTGAACCCTAAACTTTTTAAAGGAAATTCACATTAGCACAAAATGACCATGACTATAATTTTATCCATTAAATGTGAGTATATTTTATTTTGTCATACTAACATACAATTAGTGTGTGTTCCGTGGTAATATCCAAGTATAGGTGAAGAAATTAAAATAATCATGTTCTTTGTGCTTTACATTGTGAAAATAATTTATTATCAATTAGTTAGAATGGTTCTAGGGAGAGTAAAAATTGAATATTATTATTTTTAGTGTGGGTAAAAGACTTGAAAAGGGGTGATAGTGATCAAGAAAAACTTTTAATTAGAAAACAACCTGATTCACCCCTTTCCCAGGGTTCATTAATTCACCTTAGTCACAAAAGTGGTGTTAGAGGCAGTAAGTTATGAATTTAATTTTAATCATCTAAATATATTTTGCATTTATTATACACATGAAATTAATTATGAGGCATTTGGTCTTCAATGGAATTTTTTTTGATGGTTTTAAGAAAGATATGATTTATTTTCTATAAGTTTATAGTAATGACATCTTTAAGTATATAAATCATAATTCTAACTTGAAAAATAATATTCAAATAATTAGTGATGAAAGTATAGAGAATATATTATATAGATCATTAAACAATGAGGTAAATAAGAAAACCACCCATTATGATATAACATTCTAGGTTTGGAAATCATTGGAGGGTGTTTATGGGTAATCAATCAAAATTAAGGTTGTTGAAGTATCATCATCAAGAGATGATGAAAAATATGGTTGTGATATATTTTCATCAATCAAAGATGAAGAAAACAACCTAATGATAAAATGGAAGAAGTGGAGAATCATGTATAATAAAACTCCCAATAAAGACCCATCCACCTTGGTAAGTATGATTGGTAATGTTCATAATTATATTTCCAACAATGTTATAGAAGATACTTGTAAATATAAAAATGCATATTCACCTATAGTGATTAAAGTATATGGAAATAATATATAATAAATGGAAATTATATCTGGTCATTAGTCCAAAATAGTTTATTTACAGTGACTATGATGATATTTAATCATTGTGAAAAAACATATATCAATTAGAGGGTATATATATATTTGATTATGTGTTCATAAAAGATTTGTTATTTTAATTAATGTGGTTGAAGTAATAATTATTACCATTGAATGAATTTATTAAAATAATGGTTTCAAAGATGAAGGGACAAAGTGAATTACTCATAAAACATTCACATGGGAAGGAATATCAAATATATATGGATAATGAGCTTAAATCAAGTGTTATTCCTCACAAAATAAAAATTGAAGAGAGAATAAAATATCGAAAAGAATATGGATCAAGGATAGAGAACTAGGATTCTCAAATGAAGGAGAAGGATGAAAATATTAGGGAACTTTAAATGTGTCTGAAAAATTCAAATGGAAAGATGGATACCCCTCCCAAAGTTTCATTAATAAGAGAAAAAAACTAAGGTGTTAATATGGGATTGATGAATAGAAAAAATAATTTTGATAAATCTATAAGTGAAGGATCTCAAAGAAAGATAGTTATGAATTTATCCTATTATAGAGTTATGGGACACACTATGGATGTGTGTTTAGAAGCCTAAGGGATCAATGTTGGAAGAAGATGCACTAAAACATCTCAACTGGGACATGATTACATGGAGTCTTATTTTCTATAGATATGTTTTATAAGTTACAATTTTGTTCATATAGCTAAGTATTGAACAAAGAGATGATAAGGATGTTCTTAGTGAAAAATCCCTATTCATATGTAAATGGGGAAGTGAGTATAAAAGAGGGAGGATCCGTTACAAGAAAAAATTGATTCACTATATTGAATTAATTAAAGTATAAAATGTTGGAGAGGGAGAAATATACACTTTGTATAGACACACATAGTAACAATCATGGAAGGAAAGGAAAAAATATAGAAAATGAAGAAGAATATGACTGTTAATGGAAAAAGGGAGGGGGGATATCAAGAAATACCCCAATGAAGAACAAGTTCAAAGTCATTCTAATTAATATCAAGGAGGATAAAAATGAATCATGCCAAAGTGGTTTAAAGAATCATGATATAGGTAAATAGAAGATGTCCAGTGGAAGATTCTTGTTATGGTGGAAAATGCATGGAAAATAATGTAATGATGAAGCATTGATAGAGGAGACATGTTCAAGTGATATTGGCCTCATAATGGATATGAATCCCATGATGAAGAAGATAGATAACTCTAAATCAAATACCAAGTATAAAGCTTGTACAATTGGTGTTGAAATGAGATCTAGTAAGAAGGATTGGAAGCACATTGGAAGAAAAGGGATGGCTTTCCAAGACAAAGTTAAAATTAAGAGATGAACATAATCATAAAATGGTGAACATATCCTAAAGGTTTGGAGGATGATTAAAAAGTTCTAGTAAGATTTCATATGTTTTGAATAATGAAAAAAAAGTTGTTTATAGATCCTATAGGTGTAGAGGATAAATTTAGTTATAAAAAGGGGTTAATGGTTTTGAAGGTATTATATACCAAAGGGATATTTATATCTCTTTATCTATATTTTTGGAAAAGAATTTATTTAGCTAATCCCAACAATATTTTGATGGAGGAAATAAAGAAAAATCAAGTATATATTTTTATTGATAAAATGGGAGTATAATTACTAATGAGACCCCCTTGAAATTTAGTGATAAAGGGAAATTACTTGAAATTAAATATTTAGAACATAAATATGGTTATCTGGTAATTAATCCCTATAAAATTTTCATTGTTTTAAGGAATAGTGGAAGTGGAAGTCTAGTTATTGTTTATGGGTTTTCATCATGTTCAATAGCTAAATACTAAATATATTGATGAGAAAGACCCCTAAAATTTCTAGAGATGATATTCCACATTAAATATCTATTTAATTTAAAATAATAACTACCTATAATGTAAAAAAATATTCTTGATCAATTTCATTGATAATATTATTTTTTCTTCATTATAGTATAGAATCCAAGATAGAAATCCTCTAGTTGTATCCACACATTTCACAACCCCCTCCCCCCAAAGTGTACCCCTCCTGGGCAAAAAATGTGAGAAGAGAGATAATGACCCCCAAGTCCCACCTCTAGTAGGCCCCAGGTGGGCGACTAGCACCAATGGTATAGTAAACACACAAATGGGAGGAATTACCCTCTAAGAGAACACATGTGAAAGAGAGAGTTAAGATAGACACCACCCAAATACAAGTCATACAACAATATAAATGAAATCCCCATTACAAAAATGTAATGTCATGCAAAAATACTAAAACCAAATTGGGAAAAACTAAAAATACCAAAGGAATGTAAAAAACAGCAGCAACCACAAGCTCGAACAACTCCTACAACCCCAAGCTAGTAGAAACCATATTGATTTAAAACATTCTCCAAGTGACCTAAAAAATAGTTTATATATACATAGGGTGAATATAATAGTATACTCAATAGGATCCTCCCAAAAGCCTCTCATGCAAATGTAAAGAAAGCTTGCTAAAGCACATTGAAAAACAAGTGAAACTAACTTGTCAAACAGGTATACTAAGTTCCCAGCCTCACCATGGATACTCTCACCAAGTAACACATACAAGAGTATATAATATAAAAAATAATATCAAGGGTACCCCGTTGCTACTTCCTCACTAGTTTTCCACATTTCCCCAATGTCGCACGTCCTAAGCATCTCTCTCCAAAAGGCTCACCCACAGACACCTGGGTGAAGCACCACAACATGCACCTCATGCAAAAAAACTAACACATCCACAACATGCACCTTGTGGTGTGTGAATAACCACAATCCATTACAACCCATACTCCGAGTAAGGATCCTCAAGACATCACGACCTATACACGTTATACCTGTAGTATTACATAGGAAACTGTATCCAGAATATATGTGTGTGAATAAACACAATCCATTACAGCCCTCTGCACACATATATGGGGAAAACTAACCATTTTTCCTACCAGCACAAGTAACTACCAAGAGAAGAGAGCGGGGCCAAATGGGGTAATCAACTATCCATCCTCCCACCGAAATGTTGGGGAAAACACCCCTAGGGATCAAAATCCCTGGGGTGTTAGTTTCCCTAACAGATGGGGTGGAGTAGCATATAGAAACACAAAAAGTATAGAATATACTATATCTCAAAACCATACTATGGGAATAACCTATTCTTAGACACAACTATAGCTAACTTCTCTCAGAATCCCGACTACCACTTCTAAGACTAGGTATCCTATAAGCACACAACCATTTAAAGAGGTTTATTGCATTACTTCATTCCCTTTTTATTAGTTTAAATTTACACTAATTAATTCTTTAAAAATTAATTAACCATTAATAATTTTCACATTATATTTCATAAGAATAACACCCAAAGTTCACGGTTCCTTTAGATTACAACCTCAGCATTGCGTCCTAGCAAAATCCAATCCCATGGGTTAACATAATTTATTCAATTATTTATTTATAGCATTACTTTCCCATATTCCCAAGAATTCTAGAAAAACATTATATGCTAATAAACATAAGGGGGATCAACACAGTGAGTAGATGAACTGCCCATTGAGTCTTTTCCGCCCATAGCAAGAGAGTAGACCCATCCTCCCTTGAGAATCTAAACATGGAAAGCACATGGAATACCCCACGCATCCTCTCCCCTTTTAGAAGAAGGGTAATCAAGACTAGCTACCTTGAGCAGTGGGGAATGTAAAGTAGATAAAAAACCAATAAGAATCAGAAAGCATCCAAACATTCACATCCAACCCATTTCATCATCCCTGGTGTCTTCCCTGACACCCACATGCATAAACCGGTGCATCTCACCACTCTAGGTGTCAACTGCTGCCACAACCAGTAGGACTCCCTCCCCTACATATCACAACAGCCATCCAAGATCACATCACAATACAATAATTAGGAAAAAAACATCATACCAATTGGGCTCTGGGCCCTTAAACAAGTAAGAGGGTAACTCAGAACCCTACAAGGAATTATCATTCATCAAACAACCAGTTCTTTAATCCATCTTGGGTTAATTGATTTATTATTCATAGGTTCCAACTTCAGGGAACCTAAATAGTAAGCAATCACAAATAATTAAACATGCTTACTACACCAATTTGATTAACATCAAATTACAACAAGAAGAACCATATTCATTTACATGCATCTTTATCTTTAGCCAAATAATTATCAATTAATTCCATCTTTACGTTCTTTACCAATTTCTATCAAGACTGAAAATCTAAACCATGAAAGCATAAATATCACACTATCTAGAAAAAAAAGAGGCAATAACATATGACCGATATCAATTTATTTATCCAGTTCAAATATTTATTATGTCAATTCCTTTGTGATCTAGTGGGGTAAAACATGCTAACTATAAAGTTTCACATAAAATAAAATAGAAGCAATGAATCCCCTACCTCAAATGGTTCTGGACGTTCTTTATATGAGAACGAGCCACACAATAGATTACGATATCCTCCCCCATGTGATAACTATATCCACTTAAGGATGAAGAGACACCACCACACCAGTAAACACCCAAGAAAATTCCATCAGTAACATAGATATAGAATTCCATAAAAGGTAAAGGAGAAATAGAAGGAGATGAACCCAAAATAATGACAATAGATCATACCTTATATTAAAGATTGATCGATATTTCTAGGTTGCATAAAAAACAAAGAGGAACCAATCCTAAGAGGAAAGTTTCATTGCGAAACTTCTATAGGATGGAAAGATAGGTTCGAGTGTCTCACAGATGAGAACATGGAGGAAGAACTAAGGAGGAAGACATCTCACCCCTTTAGAACATTTAACAGAGCAGTGGTTTAAGATATGCTAGACTTTTCATTAAAAGAAAGTCACATTAAACCACACAGTTTGACCAAGTAAAAACATCCTAAGCCATAAGAAAAATTTATATAGCAGTTATGGCCTTTGAATCGGACTTAGAGTCCTTAAAATGAGGCTTTAAATGCATTTTACATCGAAGGAAACGTCAATGGGGTGATACAATAGGAAGCTGAAAACACTTTTCACGTAATTGAAATTTGGAAAAGGAAAGAGGCTTCCATTGGAACCTCACCAATATAGAAACATTATTCATGAACTCGAAATTTGGCAAAGGAAAAACACTATTCATGAACCTCACCTTTGGAACCTCACCGTTCTAGAAACACTGTTCATGAAACTCACCGTTGAAGCCTCACCATTAGAAACCCACCATTTGGGAAAAAATGGTCATGAACCTCATCGTTGATACCTCACCATTCTGGAAACACTATTCATGAACCTCACCGTTGGAACCTCACTATTCTAGAAATAATGTTCATGAACCTCACCATTGAAACCTCACTGTTAGATCCTCACTATTTTGGAAACACTATTCATGAACCTCACCATTGAAACCTCACCGTTGGAACCTCACCATTCTGGAAACACTGTTCATGAACATCACCATTTTAACCTCATCATTGAAACCTCACCGTTATGGAAACTCTGTTCAAGAACCTCACTGTTGAAACCTCACCGTTGAAACCTCACTGTTCTGGAAACACTGTTCACGAACCTCACTGTTTAAACCTAACCATTGGAACCTCACCATTCTGGAAACATTGTTCATGAAACTCACCATTAAAACCTCACCGTTGGAACCTCACCATTATGAAAACACCGTTCATGAACTCAAAATTTGGAAAAGGAAAGAGGCTACCCTCAGAACCTCACCACTTTGGAAACACTGTTCATGAACATGAAATTTGGAAAAAGAAATAGGTTATGGTTAGAACCTCACCATTATGGAAACACTGTTCACAAACTCAAAATTTGATAATGGAAAGAGAGATTACTATTAGACCTCACCGTTGGCACTATTCACATAAGCCTACCATTGCACTATTCAAAGAACTGGAAATTTGAAAAGGTATTAGGGATAATTCACCTTGACCTCCCAGAATACCTCAGACTCCAAATTTTCACAAAGGAATGGACCATAGATGTCCGAACCATTACATCAGATACCTCTCAAAACATTCTCGTCCTTGAGAAATCAAAACCAACCTAAAAGGAAACAAAAAATAATCCCGAACAAAAACCCATAGAGATACCTCTCAAAAGAGAGAAGGTCACAAGAATCAGCCAAAGAAATCCATCTCATAAACATGAAAGGTCTATAACCACAAAGGGGACATCATTACATGAAAAGAGTAAAACATCAAACAACTCTGGGTACTGAGCACGTATCTATGACTCATGTTCCCAAGTACTCTCCTCTATGCCACCGTGTCACCACAAGACACAGAACAAAGAGGATATAATGACCAACAACACCTTATCATTTCGGTCCTAAATCTTCACAAGTCGCTCCTCAAAGTTTGCATCATTATCAATATCGATCTCTCACCAATCGATGACTTGAGAGTCATCATGAAGATATTGACGGAGCTATGACACATGAAAAACATCACGTATCCAGCTCATCTGCGGGGGGGGGGGGGGGGGGGGGGGGCGTTCCACTCGATACGCCACTGCTCCAATATGAGCTAACACCTCGAAAGACCCAAAAAAACAGGGAGAAATCTTAATCCCACGACAAAACCTTCACTGCCCACGACGTGGATTCATCTTCAGAAACACGTGATCCCCAACATAAAACTCTAAGGGTCTACTCCTTTGATTGGCTATGATTTATGACAATCCTGCACTATCTTCATCCTATCATGAATCACTTGAACCATATATGTTGTATTCTGCACTAGTTCCGGTATGAGAATTGCTGACTCTCTAACCCCAGTCCAGCACAATGAAGAACGGAAAGGCCATCCATACAAGGATTCAAATGGAACCATACCTATTGTGGAGTGAAAACTATTGTTTTAAGAAAACTCCAGCAAGGGTAAGTGCCTCATCCACAAACCTCCAAAATCCGGGACACAAGAGCGTAACACGTCTTCAAGAGTCTAGATGGTCCGCTCTATCTGACTGTCCGTCTGGGATAAAAATCAGTGCTAAGGCATAACTGAGAACCAAAAGCATGCTGGAGACCTCTAAAAACCCTAGAGGTAAAATGAGGATCTTGATCACAAATGATCATCCTTATAACTCCATGAAGTATCACTATCTCCTCTAGATACTGCCTCGACAAAACTTCCACTGAGCTTGATTCCTTGATTTCTATGAAGTGGGATGATTTTATTAAATGATCCAATACCACCCAAATAGCATCATGTCCTCCCTGATCTCAAGGTAAACCAGTAACAAAGTCCATTGATATTTCCCTCCATTTACACTGAAGAACATCTAATGGCTGGAGCAGACCACTAGAAACACAATGTTTAGCCTTCACCTTCTGGCAGACCAAACATCGAAACACAAACTCTGAAACCACACGCTTCAGCCTAGGCCACCAAAACTGGGTCCTCAAGGCTTGATACATCTTTGTCACACCAGGATTCACTACTAAAGGAGAACTATGGAACTATTTGAGAACCATATCATGCATCGTGAAAGGAACTAAAAGCCTTCCATGATACAACACTCAGTATTGTCCATCCTCAGGCCAACCATCATGGGCCTCACCAAAAAAAAACTCGATCTCTCTAGACCTCCACCTCTAGATCCCCAACTGGGACTCTTCCACCTGCTACACTAGATGTGACTTCACCATCATCTGAAAAAACCAACCTCTTCCCCCAACTTCTCCCATATCAAGATGTAATGCTGAAAATTCTTCCATTACTCTATAGGAGTCACCAGATTCACGCACTGCATCACTACGTGACTTTCGACTCAGCGCATAAGCTAAAAAATTCCCCTTTCCATGTGTATATGATATTTTGAATTTGTATTCCTATAAGAACTCCATCCACCAATGCTGTCATAAGTTCAAGTCACACTAGGAGAAAACATACCTCAAACTCTTATGATCGGTGAAAACCCCAAAGCTCTCGCCAATGAGGTAATGTATCCACAACTTCAGAGAAAACACCATGGATGCCAACTCAAGATCATGGGTGTAATAGTTTTGTTCAAGGGGAAACAACTGTCAAGACCCATAAGAAACAACTGATCTCTAATGTATTAGAACACATCCTAACCCCAGATGCGAAGCATCTTAGAAAACATCAAACTGAACTCCCTCTACTAGAAGACAAATAACTGGAGAACATACTAAATTCTTCTTTAGATACTTGAAAGTTGTCTAACACTAATCGGTCCATATGAACGCATGATCCTTCCTAGTCAAAGTTTTTAGTGAATTCGCAACTCAAGAGAAATTTTCTATGAACCTCTTATAGTATCCTGTGAGACCAAGAAAACTTCGCACCTCTGACACTATCTTGGGAGCTTTCTAAGACACAACTGCTTCTATCTTTGATGGATCCATAGATACTCCTTGCTGGGACACAACATTCCCCAAGAAATAGACTTCTTGATCCCAAAACTCACACATTGACAACTTCCCAAACAACTGATGTTGTCAAAGAACTCCAAAAATGGCATGTAGATTCTCTACATGATCCTCCTCATACGTAGACTACAAAAGGATTTCATCGATGAAAACCACCACGAACTTGTACAGGAACTCACACAACATAGTATTAATCAATCCCATGAACACAGATGGAGCATTTTTCATGCAGAATGACATTACAATGAACTTATAATGCCCATGACGATAACAGAAAGCAGTCTTCAGGATATCCTCATCCTTCACACGTATCTGATGATATCCTGACTGAAATTAGATCTTTGAGAACCAAATTCCTCCCTTCAGTTGATCGAATAAATCATCAATACATAGAATAGGATAGTGATTCTTCACTATCACGTTGTTTAAGTGACGATAATCGATACACAACCACAAACTGTCATCAGCCTTCTTCATGAACAAAGCTAGTGCACCCCATGATGACACACTTGGCCAAACAAAACCGCACTATAACAGACCATCTAGATGTATACATATCTCCCTTAACTCATAAGGGTCCATCCTATATTGAGACATAGAGATAAGAGATTCTCTTGGTTGTAGATTGATCCCAAAATTTATCTCTCATCGAGGGGGTAATGATACAACCTCTTCTGGAAAGACATTAAGGTACTCTTCTACAACCCTAGGAATGCCAAATTCTGAACCTATAAAGAACTCAACATCAGCTCAGAAATTATGGATGAAAATGATGGAACACACCTCTGAACCATCCGAGGGTCTCGCTCACTAATGAACACCACCGGCTCTCCATCCGCATCGAAGAACACAACCTACCTCCTGAAGCAATCCATGATAACCTGCACCGAATAAAACTAATTCATGCCAAGAATGACATCATATGGTTGTATCTATAAACATATAAAATCTCTCAAAGAGAGGTGCTAACCCATCCCTAACTCACAGTCTCTAAATACATCAAACAAGTCAGTTCGACCTCTAACTGGCGTAGTCAATGCCAATGGAATTGGAAGCCTCTCTACCTCAAGTCCCAAAGTATGGACAAGGGTAGGTGATATGAACGAGTGTGTCTCTCCTGAATCAAACAAGGCATAAAAAATGGTAGAAAACAAGAAAAGGGTACCTCGAACGACGTCTGGCTCACCTGGTTATGGAAACACTAAAGCATAAATCTGACCACGACCTCCTCCATGACCTCTCTGACCCTGATGATTACCACCACCATGGTCATGCTCTACTCTCTAAGGAAAGAGAGCTTCATGGGGCTATCATTTGCCTGCCCCATATACCCTCTGCTGATCCAAAGCTAGGGAAACCTACTACTACTAAATGGAGGAACCTGGAGCGGAGTACCTGGTGCACGATGACAGCTCTGAAACATCGGGCACTCTCACTACTGATGACCTCGACCAACATAAAAAAAACAGGCGCCTGATCCCTTGGAAAAGGCCTAAGAGCTGCTGCCTTCAGAGAAATGAGATGTGGAGGGCTAGGACATGTCTCTAGCTTAACTGAAACTCTTCTACCCTGAAAACCAAGAACCCCAAACCATAAATCTTCTTCATGAGGAATCATGGCGAACCCCCTCTCATGAAGATCCGGTTCTAGCCAATGTCTGCTCAACGAAATCTTCCCTCGCCAGCACCTCAAGATATATCTTCAGCATAAATGGGTTGACTTGACACTGGATCTATAGATGCAAAGCCTCCTCGAAATGCCTCACCCTGGCCTCCTCATCTAGAAATAGGTCCGAAGCATATCGTAAAAGGTTCCTAAAATGGATTCCAAACTCTCACACACTAGAGCTCCCCTATCGAAGGGTAAGAAGCTCCTAGAGGCTTGAAGCCTTCGTGGTCAAGGAAAGAAACTCGACTATAAACTTGCCTTAGAACTCCTCCCATGAGATCGCTGACTCCTCACGATCCCCGAGGAACAAGAACCACCACTGCCTCACTACTTCACATAGAATCATCACAACCAAGGACACATAATTCTCCTTCCGAGCACAGATCAAACTGAAGCCTATCTCAAACTCCTCCAACCAGTCTTCCATGACTGCATCTGAAACGGATCCCTCGTACTTCTGTAGACTCTGGTGCTGAAACTCTCATAGTGTCCTCCTCCAAGTGTCGTCATAGTTTCAACCTCTAACCTACGATGATCTGCCAGTACATCCTACATGACATCTTCTATGCGATGCTAATGAGGACGTTGACCTAGATCCATACTTGTAAAACAGCAAATAGTTAGTGTTCCTAAACCTGGAATAGGGAAGAATCAACATTAATTTATTAATTGTTTTCTTTTATTCATTTTAGGTTCTCCTATCCCAAGGTCCGCCCATTTAAACATAGACACAAAAAAGAATAATATATGATCCTTTCTTAGGTCTCTACCCTACAACTAGTATCACCTCATTTAATAGCCATTTTCAACATAAAGGTCTGTGCATCATATCATAGGGAGCCTTAAACTCCTACATCTCAGCCAGTATCCAGTGTTTACATCTCTTTCTAAACTTGAATGACATTATTTCCCTACCAAACCATGAAACCTCACCTATGACTAACTCCAAACTCCATCATATCCCTCAACCAGAGGCTCTGATACCACTCTGTCATGACTCCCTCCCCAAAAAGTGTACCCCTCCTAGGCCGGGAATGTGAGAAGGGAGATAATGACCCCTGAGTCCCACCTCCAATAGGCCCCGGGTTGGCGACTAGCACTAAGGGTATAGTAAACACACTAATAGGAGGCATTTCCCTCTAAGAGAACACATGCGAAATAGAAAGATAAGATAGACACCAACCAACTCCAAGTTAGACAACAATATAAATGAAATCCCATGTACACATATGTATTGTCATGAAAAACTACTACAAATGAAAGGGAAAAAACTAAAAATACCAAAGGAAAGTAAAAAATAGCAACAACCACAAAGCCCGAATAGCTCCTGCAACCCCAAGCTAGTAGAAACAAGATTGACCTCCAACTTACTCCATGTGACTTGAAAATCAGTTTATATATACATAGGGTGATTATAACAGTATATTTAGTAGGATCCAACCCAAAGCCTCTCGTGAAAAATTAATGAAATCATGCTAAATCACAGTGAACAATAAGTGAAACTAAATCGTCACCTAAACATGTATACTAAGTTCCCAACCTCACCATGGCTACTCTTACCAAGTAACGCATACAATAGTATATAATATAAAAAAGAATATCAAGGGTACCCCACTAGTACTTCCCCACTGGTTTTCCACTTTTACCCAACGTTGCACATCCTAAGAATCTATCTCCAAAAAGGATTTCTCGTAGACACCTGGGCTAAGCACCACAACATGCACCTTGTGCAACAAAACCACCACGTCCACACATGAAAAGTAAACAAGTAGTTTCTGGGAGCCACCATAACTCGCATAATGTGTATCATACATCAGACATTATACCTCAAGCCATTATAGCCCATACTCCGAGTAAGGATCTTCAAGACATCACAACATATACACGTTATACCTATAGTAGTCTATAAGTAACTATATCCATAATATATGTGTGTGAATAACCACAAGCCATTACAACCCTCTATACACATGTATGGGGAAAACTAACCGCTGTGACTACCAGAAAAAGTTACTACCAAGAGAAGAGAGTGGGGCCAAAGGGGGTAGTCAGCCATCAATCCTCCCACCGGAATGTTGGGGAAAACACCCCCACCCCCTGGGATCCGAATCATCGGTGTGTTAGTTTCCCTAACTGATGGGGTGGAGTAGCATATATAAACACAAAAAGTACAGAATATACTATAGCACACAACCATACTTTGGGAATAACCTAGTCTTAGACACAATTACAGCTAATGTCTCTCAGACACCCAACTGCCACTTCTAATACTTGGTATCCTAAAAGCACAAAACCATTTAAAGAGATTTATTACATTACTTCATTCCATTTTTATCAGTTTCAATTTACGTTAATTAATTATTTAAACATTAATTAACCATTAACAATTTCCACATTATATTTCATTAGCATCACACCCAAATTTGATTATTCCTTTAATTTACAACCTCAGCATTATTCCCCAGCAAACTCCAACCCCATGGGTTAACATAATTTATTCAATTATTTATTTACAACATTACTTTCCCATATTCCCAGGCATTCTAGAAACACATTCTATGATACTCAACACAAGGGGGATCAACACGGTGAGTATATGAACTATCCGTCGAGTCTTTGCAACCTATAAAAAGAGAGTATAACCATCCTCCCTTGATAAGCTAAACATGGAAAGCATGTGGCATACCCCGCACATCTTCTCCCCTTTTGGAAGAAGGGTAAGCAAGACCAGCTACCTTGAGCAGTGGGGAATGTAAGGCAGATAAACAACCAATAAGAATTAGCATGAATCCAAACATTCACATCCAACCCATTTTATCATCCCTAGTGTCCTCCCTAACACCCACATGAATAAACCGATGCATCTCACCACTCTAGGCGTCAACTGATGCCACAAAAAGTAGGCCTCCCTACCCCCACATATCACAACAACCATCTAAGATCACATCACAACACAAGTAGTAGGAAAACAAACATCATACCAATTGGGATCTTGGCCTTTAAACAAGCAAGAGGGTAACTCAGAACCCTACAAAGAATTATCAGTTATCAAACAACTAGTTCTTTAATCCATCTTGTATTAAACGATTTATTATTCATAGGTTCCAACTTTTGGAAACCTAAACAATAAACTATCATAAATAATTAAACATGCTTACTACAACAATTTTATTAACATAAAATTACAACAAGAAGAAACTGATTCATTTATATGCCTCTTTATCTTTATCCAAAAAATTATCAATTAATTCCGAAATTAGGTTCTTTACCAATTTCCATCAAGAACGAAAATATTAACTAATAAAGCATAGATATAACACTATCTATAAAAACAAGAGGCAATAACATACGTTTGATATCAATTTATTTATCAGCTTCAAATATTTATTATGTCAGGTCCATTGTGATCTAGTGGGGTAAAACATGCTAACTATATAGTTTCACGTAAAATAAAAGAGAAGCAATGAATCCCCTGCCTCAAATGGTTCTTAATGTTCTTTATATGAGAACAATCCACATAATAGGTTACGATCTCCTCACCCTATGACAACTTTATCCACCTGATGATGAAGAGACACCACCACACTGGTCAACACCCAAAAAAATCCCATCAGGAACATAAAGGTAACATTCCATAAAATGAAAGGATACATAGAAGGAGATGAACCCAAAAGAATGATGATAGATTATACCTTATATCAAAGATTGATCGATACTACATGCTTTCATAAAAAAACAGAGGGGAACCAATCCAAGTAGGAAATTTTGATTGTGCAACTCTTATGGGAAGGAATGAAATGTATGAGCATATCATAGCTGAGAACAAGGAGGATGAACTAGGGAGGAAGATACCTCTTCCCTTTAGAATATTTAACAAAGCAAAAATTTAAGATACATTGGATTTTCCATTAAAAGTGGATCACATTAAACTATGTAGTTTGACCATGTAAATACATCCCGAGACTTAGGAAAAATTAATATAGGAGTTGTGGCCTCTGAATCGGCCTTAGAGTCCTTAAAACGAGGATTTAAATGTATTTTACGTCAAAGGAAACATCAAATGGGAGAAACTGTAGGAAGCTAGAATCACTGTTCATGAACTTGAAATTTGGAAAAGGAAAGAGGATATCGTTGGAACCTCACCATTCTAGAAACACTATTCATGAACTCAAAATTTGGCAAAGGAAAAACACTGTTCATGAACCTCAGTGTTGGAACCTCACCATTCTGGAAACACTGTTCATGAACCTCACTGTTGAAACCTCACCATTGGAACCTCACCATTCTGGAAACAATGTTCATGAACCTCACCATTGAAACATCACTGTTCTGGAAACAATTTTCATGAACCTCACCATTAAAACCTCACCGTTGGAACCTCACCATTATGGAAACACTTTTCATGATTCACACTGTTAGAACCTCACCGTTTTGGAAACATTGTTCATGAACCTCACCATTGAAACATCACCATTGGAACCTAACTATTCTGGAAACACTGTTCATGAAACTCACCATGGAAACCTCACCGTTGGAACCTCACCATTCTAGAAACACCATTCATGAACCTCACTATTAGAACCTCACTGTTCATGAACATGAAATTTGGAAAAGGAAAGAGGTTATCGTTGGAACCTCACAGTTCTGGAAACACTATTCATGAACTCAAAATTTGGCAAAGGAAAAAGTGGTTACTGTTGGAACTCACCATTGGAAATGTTCCCATAAGCCTATAGTTGCACTGTTTATAGAATTGGAAATTTGGAAAAGTGTTGGGGATAAGTCACCTTGACCTCCCAAAACACCTCAGACACCAGATTTTGGAAAAGGAATGGACCATAGAGGTCCGGATCATTACAACACATGCTCCATGAATCTCTAACCAATGTTTTGGGTATTTTATATACTATAATGGAGGAACCTAGATCATTTCTCAATTCATTGTTTATCAAAACAAGGTATTTTATTATTGTATATTTACTCTTGAGAGGGATAGAAAATTATTTTCTCTCTATGTATTTAGAGAATTCCCTATAGTTTCTCCACTGTGTACAAAATCTTATTCTCAAAAAATGATATAAGTTGTAATATATAATTATGGTTAATATTATATATTTGTGAAATTTCACTTCAGAATATATTTATTCTATGTTATTAACCATGTTTAATAACAACTAAAATATTATTATTATTTCCCATAAAATGCATTTATTTAAATATCAATTGTTAAATAAAAAATTAATATTTCTGAAATGATATTATATAAAATATATCATTTATATTGGGACCTTAACTCAACTTTTCAATCCTCTATATAAATTTTCAAACCTTGAATAATAAAATAATTATTAAAATAAATATTATCCATTTAATAACAAAAAATATTATATTCACTAAACTCATGAATAGATAATTATTTTAATATTCATGTAACTAGATATAGATATTTATATTAATATAATTACTATACTGATGAAAAATAATTTTTTATGTATTACCTTGTGAATAATAAACAAGAGTTAAATTGAAATCAAATATTCTAAACTAGACTATCTCATGGTTTAATTTATGTGATCAGTAATACTTGGATCATTATTTTTCAAAAAGATGATAATAATATTTATTTATAATATTAAATTCAATATAATTCAATGAAATTCTAGATACACTCAGTGTGTGACCCTCTAGGTATTTTTCTCAATGGAATTATGTGATCTTTCTTAAAGTCCAAGATTAGTGTCTAATAACACATCAAGACACCCATACTGAAAAAAAGTTAATGTTATAATGACAACAACCATCCTATGTATATTACTATGCAATATAATCTTTTTGCCTTTATTTATTTGATATTCCAAAATAGGCACATAGATGAACTACCATAGACATGGATTTAATTAGATAGTTCAATTTCAATTAAAGAGACAAGATATCTACTTCTATTAATCCAGAAGGGATAAATAATTTATTTAATTATTCAATTAACATCATATAACTTATTAAACACCCAATGTATTCCACCTCACTGAAAGAATATGATATCATTATTTTCATGAATACATCAAAGTATGCAATTCATGATATACATTAATAATAATTTAAATTATGAGAACTGATACACATGTTTTTAGATTGTAATATCCAATAACACATAACCATATGTAATTATTATTAGTAGACATGTCTTCATAACCACCCTTCTTGGATATTACCATATACAGATTTTATGAGAATAATTCTCAATGTTTTATGAGCGCTTAACACCCAATATTCAAACATCATATGTGTCCCTTAAAATATATTTTACCTAAATCATATTTCATATGTATAAGAACATTTTCATAGAATTTATAGTCTCTTACTATTGTAGGGAACTTTTATAACCTTGTAATAAGATAAATACTCTATGTCAATTACCACAATAATGTTACATAGAAGAAAAATAATAATGTGATAAGATATTTGTTAATATTTTGTTAATCAAAAGTATAAAGTCATTTGGTTCATGGAAACTAAATCTAATAGACTCCCACTTTCACTAGAGATAAATGTAATAAAATTTTAGTCTATGACATCTAACATGATATTCATGATTTTGTTGAGATGAGGCTTTAGTAAATGGGTCTTCCATGTTCTCTTTCGTGGATACTTTAGCCCAATATGCCATATTCTAATCTATGGATACTCTAGTTACAAAAACATCACCCCTTTTAGAAGAATTCCTAAAGTGGTGATACATAAAAAGTATATTCCTTATCCATTGATTGGACATGGTCTCCTTGGATAGAACAACTACTACAATACTATCATAATATAAAGTGATAATATCTTCACTACTAGGTATAAACCTAACATCCTGGAATAAGTCGCATATCCAAACTATTTGTTTATCTATATCAGAATCCATAATATACTTTTAGTTTATTATAATTTCACTAAAAACTAGATAATTAGAACTCTCCCACCTCAATCATTATCCATTAATTCAAAACATATATCCCAAATATGATTTCATATCTTTGTGATATGATTAGAAACTATAATATATGTATCCATTCACAATTAGTTCCTCATCTCCTCTATAAACCTAGAATATATCCTTTGTAATGCTCAAGTAGCTTAGGATAGTATTTAAATATAACTAATGCATCTCTTCTAGGCCTTCTTGATATCTACATACCATGATCATGGTTTATGAAGCATAAAATATTATATATAACATAACATCCATGATTGATCCAATCATAGAGTCATAAATGATTGTACTCACTCTCTCTCTACCCACTTGTTCTTAAGGATAGATTTTCATGGAGAGATGTATACCACATGACATTGGTAGAAATAATCTCTTGAATTTATCCATATTGAATCTTGTTAATACATTTTCAATGTATAGAACTTGACTTATCCGAAATATACACATTGAACTATCTTGATAGATATTGACCCTAGAATATATCACTACTGGAATTTCAGCTATTTCTAAAGGGATCCCGTCACAAAAGATTTTTTATGACAGGGTCCCATTGTAAATATCCCATCGCAAAAGATATTTTGTGATGGGGTCCCATCAGAAATATCCCATTATAGAAAATGGCGTCGTAAATAGTATTTTTTACCACGGGCCTGTCACAAAAAATACTATTTGTGACGGGAAGTCATCCCATCCCAAATAAATATATAATTAAATACATTATATATTTAAAAACCTTTTGCGATGGGTCTGTCACAAAAATTAGTTATTTTGGGCCCATTTTCCTGTCACAAATAGTTCTCCGTTTATATATGTTATATATACCTAAACCTTTTGCGACAGACCCGTCGCAAAAACTTATTTGCAATGGGTTGTTTTACCATCTCAAATAAGTTTTTAAAAAATATATATATAATCTATTTGCAATAGGACCCCATCGCAAATACTGAATAAAAAAATATATTTAAAAAAATTATGATTAATGAAAAAATAATATTATTTTTATTAAAATAATAAAAAAATAAAAAAAAATTAAAATTCTCAATATTCAAAAAAAATATAAAAAAATCATAAATTATTATTATTATTATTATTATTAGTAAAATAAAAAAAATTTAAAAATATTATACTAATAATAAATAATAATTTATTAAAATATTAAAAAATAAATAAATTATGCAATATTAACACCAATATAAAAGACAAAACCTGTAAATAGTTCATATTACAAAAAATGTTGAATTCAAATGTTTTTAACATAAAAAAAAAATCACTAGGGGGACAATATTTTCTAGGAGGTGTAGGAGCTAGAGGAGCTGGAGGAGACGGTGGAGGAAACTCCATCCCTAAACTACGAGTTAAATGGTGCATGTACTCTATATCCTCGTGATGCTGCCACTACTATCGATGCATCTCCTTCTTATGCTGCTGGTGCTTCTACTATCGACACATATTCTCCTTGTACTATTGTTGCTGCTGTTGACACATCTCTTCCTGTAGCTGCTGTAGCTACTGACACATCTCTTCTTATTGCTTCTGCAAACTCTCCAAAAGCTCAATTTGAGCTCACAACAACTCTTGATACTGTGAGCCAGAATATGTGTCTCTCCATGATCTCCTATTGAGTTAGATTTATACATCGTAGAAGTACAATAATAAGTTACAGGAGTCAAATGAGAGATGATACCAACTACTCGACCCTTCTTGAAGGAATACTGGGTCACCTACATCCATACCTCCTCATCAAAATGGTGGGAACTAGTTTGATCAGTGGTCTCGGTCTGACTCTCTACCCATTTCTGAGAGGTCGTGACCTCATATGACTCATTCAGTTCCAATTTAAAATCAAAATAGTGAAAATATTATATATAGTTAATTTTCAAACTGAAAAAGAAATAATACTGACAACAATCAGACAATGGGGATCACCTTCAATCTCTCCAGTGGATGGATCATTGTACATATTTCGATAAACGTCGTACTCCATAATATTGGGATGCTCGACTGCCTATATGAATATAAAATAAACTATTTATATTGAATTTTATATAAAATATTTAAAAAAGATAATTACCATATACACTCTATGCGTACTGAATGTACGGCTACCAGCTCGATGTGTCACCTCCTGTCTCCCCCAGTTCTGTCGGCCCAGGGAAGATCTCCTCTGAAATCCACCACTCAACTAGTGTGAACATAATCAATACCAAATATGAGATGGAATGTACTCTGGTCAGTTATCTCTACACGACTCATCAAATACTATCACTCATGCTTTCTTAATGGTCGTCCTTCTCAAATTGTGTAAAAACTAACAAAAATGTTCACGCATATACACCTACCATGCCTCATGGATAGCGTCACACATTATATCATCAATGGGATACCCTAAACCCTAAAAATAATTTATAATATCAAGTTATTAATGAAATAAATTTCAAAATAAATATTATTTATTTACGTACCAGCCAATGATTGACCATTCTGAGCTGGACATCAATTAGAATATGTTCCCATGTGATCCATGGATGATAAAAATAATTGCGTAAGATATCACTCCCCTATCCAACAATTACATGCACAAAACTATGAAAAAAGAATAAATAATCAAAAAATTAGTATATAAATAAATTAATGAAATGTAACTAAAATACATAGGTTAACATACCTCCGCATGTGTGGATTGAAGCCAAGATGTGGATGTCGCTTGGGGATAGGGTCAGGAATCATTAGTCGCACAAGACCGCACCCCCTCTGTGTACCCCCTGAACCACCTGTAGGCTGAGGGTCAGATGATCCCAAATCCTCCTCATACAAAGGTAGCTCAGCCTCCTGTAACTCGCGAAATAGATCAGGGTCCATCTGAAACACAAAATAATTATTGTTAGAAGATAGTTGAAAATAACTATTACATATAGATATATATTAGTTATGATTATAACCAGCATTTAACTGTGTCAATGTTCACCTTCATCATCATCTTCACATATGACAATGTGAATGTATTCATATTTATCATCGACATCATCAATATCCATATGAGATTTAGTTTCATCTTTTCTTTCCATTTCAAATTCATTTGTAACATCATTAACATCATCTTCACTATTGACCCTTAATTGTGGGGTCTCATCATCGATATTCAAGTCTCTTTGTGAAAAATATGGATTTTGAGTAGTCTCTTAAAAAATTTAAATTCCTTGTACTTTATCAGAACCACATTCAGTTTGAGTAACCTTATTTTCCTAAGATTTTATTTTTATTATGCTCCACCAATCAATTAGGTCTCTTGAAGTAGCATAGTACTTTGCGTATTATATTAGATGTGCCTATTAATCTAGTAAAAATGGTTAATTTACTACAAAAATACATTTATATTTAATATCGAAGATTCAATGAATTGGATGAACACTCAAGCCTCTCTCAGTACCCAACAAACGACATTTAAATACCATTATGTAATTTTTCTGTAGATAACACAGTTTAATAATTTCATCCAACATTCCATAAAATTAAACTTCAGTTTCTCTCTAATGAGATCCTCTCAAGAAAAATCCACTGTTCATTGTTTTTTTTGATTCCCCATATGCATGTGTATGAAATAAAAAACCATTCATCACATATGCATTACAATATTTAACCATTTTGGATGGTGGGTTAGTAAATATACCCAGTCACTTATCAATTTTATTAGCATGTTGAGACACCTGAAAATTTGTAAAACAATTATCAATATAATAAATAATAAATATAATTTGAATGTTAAACCATCAATAATTTATGTTATCAGTTTTTGAAACAATTGAGAATTTTTTTAGCATTCTTCAAGAGCAGCTGCTGTAATTTGTGGAAGCTGTTTATTGATATGAATATCATATAACCTACAAATAAAATACGTTAACTTATTATACCATAAATTTTAAAATAAATGATAGAAGCACCCAAAGTAAAAATTATGTCATTTATACACAGTTGAGCAAAACATATATATGAGCATTGTGATGTTCATCATCCGAAATCCATCATTCATGAACTCCACCAAATCCAAGATCTAACTGATTAAAAACTAATAATTGATTGTCCATTTCATAATCAATATTTCCCTAATTCCATCCCATGCGGTTTTGTTTTGAGGGATATTCAGATTCAAAATAATGAGTGCAGAAAAAAGTAATTCCCTCTTGCAAATAAGATTCAGAAAATGAGCCTCCAACTGATGCTTTGTTACATACTTTTTTCTTCAATTTTTTAATTCATCTCTTGAATGGTTACATCCATCAAAACTATACTAGACCTCAAAATTTAGCTTCATGTGGCAAATTTAATATCAGATTTTCCATTGAGTCAAAGAAATCAGGTGGGAAGATTTTTTACAGTTTACATATAATTACAAAAACATCTTCTTCCAATTTTGTTAGTGCATCGTAGCATGTTTTCATCACACAAATGTCTCAAAAAAAATATGATATCTCTATTATTGAATCCCAAATCATAGAATTCATCAAACCTATGAATCTAATTGGCATAAGTATTTACATTATAGAATGACAATCCTGACTTTTTAATCCGATAATATGACCATTCTTAACACATCTTCCCAAATTGGAAGCATAACTATCTGGAAGTCTCAAATCTGCAATCCAGTGAAAAAATAATAAGTTACTCTCTTTAGAAAATGTATAAGCTGATTTTGGCTTCATTAACCTCTATGGTCTAATATTTTGAAATAATCCATGTTTCGTTCGTCTGCAAATTTGGGAAAGATCTAATTGTGCCTTTACATTATCTTTGGTCTTACCTAGTGTATCCAAAACTATATAAAATAAATTATCAAAACATTTCCTCTCAATATGCATGAAATGCAACATGTGGTAGACCAACAAATCAGACTAATATAGAAGATCCCAAAAAATGCTCTATTTTATCCAATTATATTCCATCCCAAAGCCATGAATTTTTTGGGGGTTTACTATTGGCCCAAATGTGATGGGAGGTAATGAAAATACAATTGATTTTAACTCTATACCTGAGATTATTTTTGGAGGTTCATCCCATTCAATTGTGCCTTTCCTGTAATGAGATTTTTTTCTCTGAAATGGATGATCAATTGGAAGAATTCTGCGATGACAGTCAAAATAGTAAGGTTTTTTTCCATTGATGAGAATAAAGGATTTTTTTTCTTTCATACAGTAAGGACATGATTTCGGACCATGTGTACTCCATCCAGATAACATGCCAAATGCTGGGAAGTCACTAATCCTCCACATCACTGCATCTTTTAATATGACATTTTGTTTCACAGCAACATCATATGTATTAATATCATTACTCTATGATTAATTTAACTCATCAATCAATGGTTTCTAATAAACATTAATATTATTTTTTAGATGTCCTATGATTAATAAGGTCAAAAAGATATAGGGATCCTTCATCAACATCCATGAAGGTAAATTGTACGGAGTTATAAAGACAGGACAACATGAATACTGACTACCATAAGAACCAAGTAAACATAAATTTTTAGTAGAAAGACCCAATATCACAGTCTAGGATTCTAAAGAAAAAGATGGATACAGTCAGCCAAAATGTTTCCATGAATCACCATCCGATGGATAATTCATGTTTTTACAAGTTTAAATCTTGGTTTTGTGCCATGAAATTATTGACTTTGTGTTTTGAGACATTAATAAACGCTGCAACCTGGGTGTAAGCAGGGAATATCTCAACTATTTTATAGGAATATATCCAGACTTCCCCGGTTGATATTATTTATACCTCGATTTTCCACATGTGGGAAAACTATCCAAAGACTCATTTTCACTAGAATATAAGATGCAATCATTTTCACATGCATGAATCTTCTGATAACTAAGGACCAGATTATGAACCAGCCTCTTTCTCTCATTGTAATTTGCAGGAAACACATTTACTTTAGGTAACATTGTTTTAACCAAAGAAAACATATAATCGAAATAGTTCTTTTCCATTGCATTATCTATTTTAATAGCCATAAATTTTGCAACCACTTTTAATTTTCTTATCTTGCAACAAGGATATAATGCATCCTCAACAAACCTCAACAACTCATAAAATTTGTATAGTACCAACTCAGGAGTTAAATCAATATCATCCTGAGTTTCAGTTTGATGAACAGATGGACCTGCATCATCATGTACTAAATTTTTAAACCGTGATGGTTCTAGAATCAAGTTATTAGTATCTTCTCTAGAACTACATTCAATGTGTTGATACCAAAAAACATAATTTGTTTGAAAACCAAACCTCAAGAGATGTCCCCCAACCTTGTCAAATGTGTCAAACATTCTCTGAGATCATTTTTTACAAGGACACTTAATTGTGCCTTCTGAAAAAAATTCTAGTTTTGATGATGAAAATGTTAAGAAAGCTTCAACACCCTCAATATATACAGGATTTTAACTAGGACAATTTGAATTTTTTTAATGATTTATCCAAGCATGGACATCTAATAATGACTGTTGTTGACTTCCTTGTTCACTATTTTTCTTCACAATTTAAAATCATTACTATTTTTGAATAATTTGAAATTAGAAAAACATTATCCAAAAAAATAAGATAAATAATTACAACTAATTCTTAATAATAACCATTAAATTCAAGCGACACAATTTCTAGTGGATTGATGGATACTCTTTTGTCCTACAGCTCATTTACTTGAAACTTTATCCCACTCAAATCACAATGAAGAATCTTCTTAGAGGTACGTATACCCATTCTTGTGCACAGAAGAATTTATAAGCATACCTCCGAGTAGATTCTTCATTGTGATTTTAGTGTGAGAAAGATGTAAGAAAATGAGTCGTTGGACAAAAGATCCCCATTTTTTGTTGATGAATTGTCTTCTTGCAACTGTCACCGCCTAAAAACAATATAAAAAATTTGGTCCTACAAATACATATTCAAACTCATGCATACGAGATTAGAAATTTATATGTAGAATCATACTTTTCATAATGTTTTGAGTTGGTGAGAGTTGACAGGAGTAGAGTCATCGAGTAAAATGAGTGCCACCAATCCACTGGAAATTGATCCAAGTTATTACAATTTATTACAATTGATTTTATTCATAATTATTTCTAATTATTCATAATTATTCCTAATTATTCTCAATTATTCCTAATTATTCCTAATTGTTACCAATTACTACTAATTATAACTAATTATTACTAATTATTACTAATTAATCCTAATTATTACTAATTAATCCTAATTATTACTAATTAATCCAAATTATTGCTAATTAGTCCTAATTATTCCTACTTAATCCTACTTAATCCTAATTAATCCTAATTAATATTAATTAATCCTAATTATTCATAATTATTAATAATTATTCATAATTGTTGTTAATTATTGATACTTATTGCTAATTAATCCTAATTATTTATAATTAATCCTAATTTATCATAATCTATCCAAATTAATCCAAATTAATCCAAATTAATCCAAATTAATCCAAATTAATCCAAATTCTTCCTAATTATACCTAATTATTCCTCATTAATCCCAATTAATTCCAATTAATCCTAATTAATCCCAATTAATCTTAATTATTCCTAATTAATCCTAATTAAGCCTAATTATTCCTAATTATTGCTAATTATTCCTAATTATTCCTAATTATCCTAAATTATTCCCAATTATTATTAATTATTCCTAATTATTCCTAATTATATCTAATTATTGCTAATTATTCCTAATTATTCTGAATTATTGCTAATTATTGCTAATTATTGCTAATTATTGCTAATTATTGCTAGTTATTGTAAATTATTGCTAGTTGTTGCTAATTATTGCTAATTATTACTAATTATTCCTAATTATTCCTAATTATTCCCAATTATTGCTAATTATTACTAATTATTGCTAATTATTGCTAATTATTGCTAATTATTATTAATTATTGTTAATTATTGCTAATTATTGTTAATTATTGCTAATTATTGCAAATTATTTCATATTATTGCTAATTATTAATTATTATTGGTAGTTATTGCTATATATTCCTAATTATTACTATTTATTACAATTTATTACTAATTATTAGTATTTATTACTAATTATTCATAATTATTAGCATTTATTTTTAATTATTAGTATTTATTACTAATTATTAGAATTTATTTGTAATTGTAACTAATTATTACTATTTATTACTATTTATTACTATTTATTAGTAATTATTACTAATTATTATTATTCATTGCTAATTATTAGTATTTATTACTATTTATTACTAATTATTAGTATTTATTACTAATTATTATTATTTATTACTAATTATTCTTAATTATTATTAAATATTACTAATTATTAATAATTATTACTATTTATTACAATTTATTACTAATTATTACTATTTGTTACTAATTATTACTAATTATTACCATTTATTATTATTTATTACTACTTACTATTATTTATTATTGTTTATTATTATTTATAACTATTTATTATTATTTATTACTATTTAATAGTATTTATTACTATTTATTACTATTTATTATTATTTATTACTCATTATTAGTATTTATTAATAATTATTAGTATTTATTACTAATTATTAGTATTTATTACTAGTTATAAATATTTATTACTATTTTTTCCTAATTATTACTATTTTTCCTAATTATTACTAATTAGCGTTAATTACTATTAATTAATGAAAAATAAAACTACTAATTTCTAATTACTGATAATTATTTATATAAATTACGAATTATCGTTAATAATTATTAATTATTTCTAATTACTAAGAATTAGTACTAATAATTTCATTTTATTATTACAAATAAATACTGATGACAAAACAATTTAAATATAACTTAATTACAACTAATCTACAATAATTAAAATTAATATAAAAAATGAAATAAATACAAAATTAAATAAAACATCAATACCTTAAAACTTGATCTCTTATAATTGTAGACGCCTTCACAACAACTTCGTAAAAAAACTAACTCTGAAAAATTTTCACTCTAAAATTAGAGTTTAGAGAAGCAGAGAATATAGAAATTAAAGGGGAGGAAGAAAAAAAAAGATGGGGGTATATATAGGTTAGATTAGTTGCGACCGTAATATTTGCGACGAGATTCCCATCGCAAATAGTATTTTTTTGCGCCAGGACCCGTCGCAAATTATTTCGGCCACATTAATTACTGTCGGTGGTTAACATGTTATTTGTGATGGGTCTCATAACAAAAAGTAACATGTCGACACACTCTTTGCAATGGGACAACATCCCATCACAAATAGTTTTTACCGCCGTCGATTATTTGCGACAGGTCCTGTTACAAATATCCTCCGGCAGACGCACTATTTGCGATGGGGGATCCCCTGTCGCAACTAGTGTTTACCACCTCCCAGTAGTTGTGATGGGAGGTGCCTACCTGTCGCAAATACCCTTCTGCGCGGTTTGGCACGCAAACCACACATATGTTTTTACAACGAGATGCCCAGTCCCATCCCAAATAATTAGTTATTTGTGACATGTTGATTTTCCGTCGCAAATAGCCTCTTCGACGGACTATTTACGACGAGATTTATTCCCGTCACAAATAACCTGTCACAAAAGTCGGTTTTTCCCATAGTGTATGTTGATTCACCTAATTATTTCTTATAGAATTATTTGTTTAACCATGTGTTAACTAACTGTAAGATTATAATATCATTTCCAGTCACTAATATATCATCAACATATTCGACTAGGAAAACTATTGAACTCCCACTGATCCTCTCATAGACATTTGGAAAATATTCAATCTTTATGAAACCAAATTCCCTTATGGAATCATAAAAATGAATGTTCTATGATCTTGATGCCTTCTTTTACCCACAAATGGATATTTGTAACCTTCATTCCATATTGGAATCATTTAGTGTCATGAACCCTTCTAGTTGTTCCATATATACATATTACACAAGATTTCTATTAAATAACACAATCTTAACATCTATTTAAAAAATATCATAATCATGGTAAGAAGTTACGTAGAGTATAATTTTAAAGGACATTATAATAGATTTTGATGAAAAGGGTTTTCCATATTCTATGCCATGACATTTATCAAACCCTTTTGAAACCAGTCAATCCTTATAGGTACTATAATTAACATCCATTTATAGTTTATTCATGAATACCCATTTATACATAGGAGGTTTTACAATAACTAGAGGATCTACCAAAAACCAAACTTGGTTTTGGTACATGGAATCTATTTCAAAATTTGAAAAATCTCACATATTCATTATTTTCTACTTCTTAATTAAATGATTTAATTCCCACTGTTTTTATATACAGGAAATTATCACATATTAATCTTATAGGATTAATTTTGGTGTTTGTATGAAAATAAATTAAAATTTGAGTTGTAATTCTTAAATATATATTTTTAGTTTCATTCCTTATGAATGAACATTAAAATATTCTTTTCCTGATTTTCTTGTAAATAGGAAAATCTTATAAAAGAGTGAGGCTAATGTAGTGAAGAGAAAATTTAAAAAACTCTATATACGGGTGTTACTCTATTAAAGAACTATATACATAATGGTTGTTATCCTAGAAACCTTGATATGTAAGGGTTACACCACTGAATCCCTAGATACATAATGGAAATACCTTCGCCATTAAGAAGAAATTGGGAAGAATTAGAAAATTTTGGGAACTCATAATAGATTACAGATAATGAATAAGAGTCATATACTCAAATATAAGGGCCCTTCTAAGTGACGTATTGAGGTTTTGAAAAGTATAAGTCTATATAGAGGGATATGTAAGAGTACATGTAAGAGTGAAAAAAGATGTGTAAGGGTTACCCAGTTGGGAACCTTGGTACGTAAGAGCTAACCCGAAACACATAGTGATATATAAGAGTAAATAGTCCATAAAAACTGATACTTAAGGGTATTTCCTTTGATATAGAATATATGATAGTGATGATATATTAATTTTACCTACACTTACATAAGGGTTAATCAGTTGGAACAAGTGATGCATAAGAGGCACTTTAGTCTATGATAAGATACATAATGGTGTTTTCATTTGAAAAACCTAAAGAACTGAATGACATAGTAAGTATGTTCTGAATTGGTGAAGGAGATGACTTCCTACATTTATACAAGTCTAAATCTAAATAGAAATCATTATAATAAATTTACAAGTATTTGGAGTGTTCAAGAAGATCAATTTGGGGTTATGGAATTGATCAAGAAGTACACATGGAAACTTATAGAAACATTTGATAATATATTAAACTATTTATATTTTTATGGGTTAAAAAGATATTATATATAGTTTTGACCAAGAATAAGGGTATATGATCAATGATATTTGAACAAGGTAATAATAAATATGGTTGATTATTTGAAATAATTAAATTTTAAATAATATACTAGAAGCCCAGTACCACATGGAAATATCATATTGTTTAATACATGTCGACATGGAAGTATCCCTATGATCAAATACTTCTAACGTTTTTGGTTCCTATTTAAATAATTTATCACCTTCATTGTAAAAGGTTTTAGAAATACTATTTTATATCTTGACCAATTTTATCTTAGGAATGTTTTATATATTATTTTATAAATTTAATTAATATAATTCATTCTATTCATCTATTTGTGATTTATTTTTCCCTTCAATTTATAACATTCATGCTATTGACTTCTCCAACTCTCACTAACGATGTTTGTATAACTCAAGGATCACTTCCAAGATGAAACTAAATTATTATAGATTATTTTAACCACATTTATTCTTCTTATTTTGAATCTCTAAGAATTTTAAGGCAGGTCAAGGCCAGGGATGGTGAGAGTGCCCTTCATCTTGGTTTTCCTTTTTTTTCTTCCTCACTATTTAATCTATTTTTTATATCGTTAATCACTATTACATGATATGAATAGTTATCCTATGTAGAGTGGAATAAGATTTCAAACTAGGAGGGGGTTGTGAAGGTTTAACACATGATAGAAGTGTTTCTCTCTCATAATCCCAAGAGATAGAACAACCAGTGAACTGGAGATCTCTAGAGGTATTTGTTGTCTATACCTTAAAGTAAACAAGGATGATAATGTGAAAAATTGGAAATTATGCTAGATATATATTAATGGGAATCTAAATAAATAATATAAATGAAAATTTAGTAAGATTATTAAGAGAGTTATCTTTCTTTCTGAATTCATTCTATCTGCATCTTGTTTGTTCATGTTTATGTTTGTTTACATCCATGTTCAAAACCTCCCATTTTACCATTATTTTAAAATATTAAGTATAATAAAAATAAAATAAAAAGGTAAGAATAATTAGTGATCCAAAATATGATATTTGTGACATGACCCTGGTCATCCACTATGCTTCACTATAAGTAATATAAATATTATTTTGTACTACCCCATGATAGGTGTGTCGGAATTTGTCACAATTTCCAAAGAGCTAAGTTGATAACTTATTATTCAATTCACCATTTATATATAATTTTACATTTTCATAAAAAAACTTAAAAAATGGTTTATTTTAAAATGATGTCTTTAAACTCGTATTATTATTATGCATGAAGTAATTACTTATAGATCCAAGAGGAAGAATTTCTTGATTTATGAGATTCCAAGTTAAAATCCTTGAGAGGAAATACAAGTGATAAGGTAGTAGATTTAGAAGATAAAATAATAGATAAACATATCATATAAATAACATCAAGTATATTAACAAATGGAGAAGATATTATCCAACTTATTTTTCAAGTTGAAGAACTAGAGGAGGTGAATAAGGAACAATTTTAAGCTCTATTTTCAGACCTATCTTTATCACTAATAAATAAATCATCGAATCAGACTTGACAAAAAATTCACATATGTGAGATAAATAGATTTTGGACTCATATAGGAGTCACTTTATAGACCAATATTTTTTTAAAATGAAGGTCTCATATTTGAAGAAACAAATAAACACCAATCTATGTCTCTCTAGCATTGGAAGAAGAAACCACGAAGGTGGTGACATTTGGAGATAAATTATAGAAGATTGACTACCTGCCTCCATCAATGATAATACACATCTAGGTGGAACTAAAAAAAAGAAGAATTGATATCCTAGCTAATAAATGGAGATAATCTGTTCAAATTGACTAACTGCCTCCATCAATGATAATACACCTTTAGGTGGAACTAAAAAAAGAAGACGAATTGATAACCAAGCTAATATAGGGAGATAATTTATTCATTAACTCATTATCATTTAATTACATTAAAATTGAATTTAGTTTTAACTCCTACTATATTTAATTTGTATATTTTTCCAACCCATGGATTTATTTAGAGAGTGATGAATAATAAGTAAATAAACTTATAGAGGAACTCTTGGATCTCCCAATACATATAATTTTTTTTCTTAATCAAGTGAATGAAGTAAAATTCCCTATGGACTTTCCTAAGGACGTGGTGTACCAAGATTAATTGATAGAGGTCAAAAATATATATTTGAATACATCCTTCTTTTATTATATTTAGTTATAATTAATCACTAACATCCCATTTTAAGAAACTTTTGATGAAACATCAATAGAGAATGCATTGGAGAATGAATCCACAAAAAATATGGTACAATAAAAATAATAATATAATTCTTATATTTTCCACCCACATCATGATAGTTGTAACTCATTGTTAACGGGTTGGATGTGAAATAAATTTATCAAGGGAAAATCTACACCTGGTGCATGTGGTTGATTACTAAAATAAAAAAGATTTGGTGGCTTATATGACATAACCAAAACACCCCTTATAATTGGGGATAACAACTAGAACTTCCTTAGCTGTGGAAGTTAAATCCTAACACCAAATTGAAGGAAAAAAATAAAGTCTTTATTTAAATTATCTTTTTTTTAAAATCCTTTCAATAAATTTATTATGTTTTATTTTTATTTTATAGTTTATAGAAAATTATATTTATAATAATAACTCAAGTCACTAGATGAAGAATAAACAAGGTTCCACTTCTCCTAATGATTTGATTCATGACCTATATTTTACATGCATACTGGTTGTTCCTCATTTCAATGGATAGTTTCATATAAGTTTGGGGAAGTGTTAAAATATATTGGGAACTTTTTTTTTGGAAACTTGACCTTAAATTAATATTCATTATCATTTCTCACCCATGAATTAATTTTAATAGAGTTAGTGAGATTTTAAAATAAATTATTTTTAAATGACTACTTATATTAATAATTTACTTATCTTTGATTTTTAAACATTTTGATAAGTATGAGTAATTTTTAAATCCATACCCATGAAATAGTGAACCAAATTATGTTTCCTTTCTTAAGAGGTATTTTAAACCCTTTTGATACATTCTTCATAATACACAAATTTTCTTGGGATATACTTGTATTTTTTTTGTGAAATAAAACATGTGATTATTATATTTTAAATATTTTGAGTTTATGAAATGATATTGATATGATTGAGTTACATCATTTAAAATTCCATGTTTATAACTTTAGAACTACCCTTTACACCAGTCCATGTAATCCATCATAATCATTGAATGACATTATTTGTTTAATCCAAATTAAATTCCAAATTTTACATACTAACCTTTTCCCTTAATTTAATTGTATGATTATTGAAATTTTGTGTATAGGGAAGGTTATTTCATGTGTGTTCTATGGTAAGGATTTTTTCATATTGGGTTACTAATAGAGATAATATTTTCATAATTTTTCATATGTGTTTAAATGATTTAACCCCTTCAAATTAATCAATTTAAGATTATTTTTATCATTTTAGTATTTTGGTGAATTATGGGCTTAATTGTGGAAATTGGTTAATTCTGGAAATTTAGAAATTTTGTGGAGATTCTTTATTTCGGGCATATCTTTTATATTTTTGATCCAAATTGTATGATTCCTTTTTTGTAGGATTTTTATGCTCGTGGGATTCATTTTATCATTATGAACCCAAAGCTCAATCCATCATTTGGAAGCTCAAATTCAGCTCACAAGTCAGACATCAGAAAATGTGTACAAAACTATATAATTTTATTGTGGGGCCCATATCTCATTAATGGTCTAACCATTGGAGCTGAAATTGAACAACTTTCATTAAGATGGCCGCGTCTGATTCTTTCATTTTCACGGTCATTAATGCGTTGGAACTCAGTGTTTTGGAATATGAAGAGTCACCTGGACAGAATTAAATATCCAGAGTAGTTTGGACATATCTCCTTCATACGTGGACCAATAAGGCTCAAATTTTGTGGGTCGACAGAAGCGATCTAGGGAAAAAACCTTCAAGAAGGACCAATTCCCAAATTCTATCATTTTTTATGCTAACCGGACTCACACTTTCGGGGGATTAATTTTGGAGGGAAATTTTCGACTCCCCAAGCCTATAAATAAGAGTGTTCACTTCCATTCAAAGGGGTTGAAGAAGGTGCAAGAAAGGCTATGCTGGAGGATTGAGTTCTTGAAGTTATTTGTATTTTCTATTTTCTTTTTACTTATTTTGATTATGCTCTCTTATTCCCCTTTCAAATCTAATACCCTTCACATGGAGGGGTAAAACCTTTGAGTGATCAGGGAAGAGGGAGTTTATCTTTTGTAATGTCGGAGTTTTGTGCTTAAATGTAAAACCTGATCTTTCTTTTGAATGAAATCTATTATCAGTGTTTCCCAATTCTCTTAATGCGATCATGTTTTGAGTTTGGTGTATTCATTTTTAATAGCTTTGGTTAATGACTTTTAATATCCCTTTGCCTAGTGCAATTTGTCTCGATCGAGCAGATTGTGTTAGGTGGTGAGTGTCTAACGATTGTTGGCACGTGTGTGGAACTAGTAAACTTTTTCTAGAGTTCTAGGGAGAAACAATTCCTGACCGGGACTTGCCTTAGTTGTTTAGGAATTGTTTATGAACTTCCATTCACATAAGAGTGAGTTTTATTTTCTTCTTTAACCAAGGGTGATAGATAACTCGATTGAGGAGTCTTTCATTTGTCATTCAAAATGAAGATATGTAAGATGATATTTGTGACTATGATGAAATTAAAAAAGGTGATCCTACCCTGACCCCATCACTCTCTTCATCCATTAGTGTTCAACCTTTCTTTTAAATTGCTTGACTTATTTTTTTTACTCAAACAACTGTAAAAACAACCTCTTCTTCTTTCTTTACTTTAAGTGTCAAACGTAATTGTTTTTCACTCTTCTCTGGAGACTACTTAGGTTACCCACTTTGCTACATTTTAACTTAGGTTTTATTTGTTTTTGTTACATCCCACGGCAGGTATGACAACCCTGCTTTTTATTACAACTTAAACATGATTTATTACATAAAACTTCACTTGATACAACAAAGAAGATAGAGAGGTTTAGTGTCTTTGGGGATTAGTATCATTACATAAAAACTTAAAACATGAAATAAAACATATTTATTGAAAACTTCCTTTTCATTACCACTACATTCCTTCGTACTTAGCATTGAATGGGATAACCTGAGGACATGCATAAGAAAAGGGTGAGCTATAAAGCCCAGCAAGGGAGTACAAATGGAATAACATGAGGAGTAAAATACATGTTAGAAAATAGGCATATCAATAGAGAATAATAAAAACATGAACATAAAGGCATGATAATGCATGATAATCCCAACATGGAAATGTGGCAACAACACTTAACATGGAATTAGCATGAGCCAAGGATCATTGCACATGGAGCATGAGTAAATCATCATTGCACATAAAGCACGAGTAAACACTCATTGCACTTGAATTAGTATGAGTCAACACTCATTGCACATGATGTATCATGATACTGTACTTTACCCAATGCATTGGAGCGCTATAAGGGCGCACCCTTCTTAAAAATTTCATTTCAAGCATAAGTGTGCCACATGGATCATAAAACATGGATTCATAAAAAATAATCATTTAATCCACGATAAAGGAATGTGGAATTAATACATGAAACTTTGTAATCAATAAGTAAAGGTGCATAAAGGTGGATACCCTTGATGTAGAAATGGGCATTGTATCCACTACACAATGGCATTGGCGTAGAAAATCAGTGCGATTTCGGCAGCGTAACGGCGTGACATAAGAATTCATAAAAAAAGGTTGAGAGAGAGAAAGAGGTTCCTCATAATATTTACATGTAATGGAAAGTAAGGAAGTCATATATAGAAACATGTCCCAACAATTTTAATGGAATTTAGATTCATGATACAAAATTATTGCTTGAATGTAAAAGAAGAGAGAGAAGTTCCTTTCGGAATTTCGGCATAGTAACGGGTGTACATGGGAGGAATTTAATGAGAGAGAAAGGGGTCTACCATCATTCAAACAATAAGAGGGAAGTATGGGAGAGGTGTGAAACCATACCCCAATATTCATAATTTAATTTAAAAGGGCAATACAACTTAAAGAAAATTGAAAAAAATGAGAAAGGAAGAAAAAACCCTTACTTGGGAGTGTGCTTCCAAAGGATAGAGAGAGGCTTCTTGGGAGATTGGGGAACCTTGGGAGGATTCTATAGAGAGTAGGGCAGAGGTTGGAAGAACCCCAAGGGATTTTAGTGAGGAGGAAGTGGGATCTTGGGTGGGTTTATATAGGAAAGGTGAGGGAATTATTTATTATTTAGATTTGTGTCCCCTTACATTAAATTAATCCAAACCACAAACCATCCCATGGTTTTTGCCCATGGTTTTTGGTAAAGGGAAGAGGAAAACAATATTTTATAAGGTCCAAGTCCTCAATTCTTAAAATATTAGGGTTTATTAAGTGTAGGTGAGTCACACTCCCATGGAAATTAATTTAAAAAGGCGAAGTGTTGAATATGTCTTGAGGGGTCCATTAATGCTTTGAAAAGTAAGTCAAACAAACCCAAAATCACAATATTTTAATGATAAAATATATATTGACCGAAAATAAGGATTTTGGTATTTTATTACATCACCATTGGGTCATTATGATGTCATAAAACACATTATATATTTAAACGGTATTTAATTTTTACCCAAAAATTTGACTGTCTCAGAAAATTATGAAAAATTCACCGTTGGATAATTTCGACGTCCTGATTACAGAAATGACATTTATTTTATCTAAAAAAATTTCTAAATATGTTAATTTTCACTTTTAAAATAAAAACCAACATTTATCGAAAATTCACGGGTTTTGACAGAAATGGATTTCAAACCTTAATATAAAATTTTAATTGCATTCATAAAATTATAAGATCATTTATATTTAATAAAAATTAATTTAATAATAATATTATTATTTTCTTAAATGATTATTTAATTCAAAAATCCTTTAATTTAATAAAATAGATTTCTTAATTAAATAATAACTAAAAACACCATTTGTACTTTAAAAACTATTTACAATGTATCAAAAATGACTAGAAATTATATTCATTATTATATACAAAAATAATGTACATGAACATAGTACTACTTATTTGTTACATAAACCCTTAAAACAGCCGCATAAGACCTAAGGGTAAGGTGTACGATGGTGACAGACTCTTGGGGTGACTTGGATAACATTGCTCGAGTGGTAATCTCTATCAACTTCCACTTTTCCTGTAGACGGTCCCGTTAAAGCTTGACATGGTGAAGCTCAGCTTGGGCTTGGTTAAGGGAAAAGCCCAAGGATTCTACCTCTTTTCCAAGCTCCAAAAAATGGGCTTCGTATGGAGAAATTCTACTGGACAAGACCATCGCTTCTTTTTTCTGAGTAAATTGGATTTGTTAAAGTCCTCTATTTATACTAATCATGTGATCACTGTTCAACAACTATATTAGCAACGGTCAAAATTATTAACATAAAACCAAAGAAGTTGACATCTTATAAAATTTTTTTTCATATAGAGACATTTAATTAGATCAAGAGGTATTTCTATTAATGAAACTTTGGGTTGTTACAACAGGCACATATCAAAACTTGGCACCGTTGCCGGGGAGGTAGTACCAATAATTTTTTTCTTCTTATTTGTTTTCTATTTTCTTATTTTCATTCCAAAGTTGCATGAATAGAACCTCAAACACTGAACCTTGCTCCATTGATCCTGAAATTGAAAGAACTTTGTTGAATAGGCTCAGAAACCTCAATTTACAATCTCAATTTGAGGAAATTTCTCTCATAGACTTGAGTGAAAATTCAAGTGTTCAATCTGAGCCTGTCATAATGGCTGGAAATCAAAACCCAACTCTCAGAGACCTTTGTTCCCCACAATTACTTAATCAGAATAATCAACTTTTCATGCCAGTGTTACAAAATGATTTTGAGATGAAACCTAATATGATACCATTGCTTCCAAAGTTTCATGGTTTGGAAGGTGAAGATACCAATAAGAATATTAAAGAGTTCACACATGTCTGCTCAACCTTCAGACCACGTGGAGTAGCTGAGGAACAAGTAAAGTGAAAGGCATTCCCATTTTCATTGGAAAGAGCTGTGAAAGAATGGTTGTATGGTCTACAACCAGGAGATGTGGATGATTGTAATGACCTGGTGATATGCTTCATGCAAAGATTCTTCCCCGCCTCTAGAAGCACAACCATCAGAAAGGAGATCTATGCCATCAAACAATCATCTGGAGAAACCCTTTATGAGTATTGGGAAAGATTTAAAAAGCTATGTTCCAGTTTCCCACATCAAGCCATCGAGGATCATCACTTTCTTTTCTTCTTCTATCAAGGCTTACTGGAAAATAATATGAACCTTCTTGATGCATCATCTGGAGGTTCATTGATTGAAAAGTCACCAGAAGAAGAAAAAGGTTTGATTGAGAAGATTTCTCAAAACTCACAACAGTTTGGTACAAGAGGTACTGGAACAAGAGGCATTCATGAGGTATGAACATCTCATCCATCACCCTTACTAGAAACTAAGATTGAAGAGATAACCAGTTTGGTGAGACAGATAGCCTTGAAACAAGTGGGCGACTAACAAGCACCAGCTAAGGTATGTGGTTTATGCGCATCACCTGATCATTTCACTGACCAATGTGCTGAAAAACAAGGAATGGAAACTTGTGCGACAACCTTTCAACCAAGGCATTACCAGCAAAATCAAGGATGGAGAGAGCCAAACCATGTTCAATATGGGTTTGGAAATCAGTAGAATCAACCTAGACCCCCATTCTAGCAACAATTCCAACCCCCCCCCCCCCATTTCAACAAAAGCAATCTTATAGCTAGCCTTCTCATCACCAACCACCAAATTTCTTAAAATCCTATGAGCATCCATCAACCAGTGCACAACCCATAATTTTGAACCAACAACACATATATGATATTGAGGGACTGAAAGGCACTGTAAAATATTTGACCACCAAGTTTGAAGGTCTCATGGAATTCCTAAACAAAAATCCTGGGAAACTTCCTTCCCAAACAATCCAAAACCCAAAGGAGAATGTCAGCATGATAACAACACGAAGTGGAAAAGAGATCTCACCACCAGAATCCCATGAAACTAAAACAAGACCCCTTGATTTGAGGGAAAATGAAGTTGAAAAATCTGAAAATTCGGTGAAAATTCATTGTGAACAAGAGAAGAAAGAGGAGGAGGATAATGATAGGCCAAGGAAGAAGAGACAAGAAACACCATTTCAAAGGCAAAAAAGGTAAAAGAAAGTCTTACCCCCTCCATTTCCATCAAGGATGATTGAATAAAAGAAATTGCAGGATGAAGCACTTCAAAAAGAATTTATGGAAACCTTCCAGAAAGTGGAAATCAATATCCCCTTACATGAAGCAGTCAAACAAATTCCAAAGTATGCTAAATTTTTGAAGGATCTATGCACTAAGAAGAGGAGACTTCAAGGGAATGAAATGATCAACTTGGGAAGAAGTGTCTCAGCCCTTATCACACCACAACTGCCAACCAAATTTCAAGATCCAGGGAAATTTTCTATTCCATGCACCATTGGTTCCTTAAATTTATCTAATGATTTGTGTGATTTAGGCTCTTCAATTAATGTATTGCCTCACTCGATATACACTTCTTTGTAAATGGGATACTTGAAGCCCACAAGAGTGGTGGTACAGCTTGCAAATAGATCCACAGTTTTCCCTGTAGAAGTTTTGGAGGACGTCCTTGTGAAAGTCAAAGATCTCTTGTTCCCAGCTGACTTCTACATGCTCAATATGGAAAAAGATAGGATCCCATCACATTCACCCATCATTTTGGGGAGACATTTCTTGAAGACGGTGAAGACCATCATCAATGTCCATGAGGGCACACTCACCATGGAGTTTGGAGAGAGCACGACCCACTTCAATATTTTCGAATCCATGAGGCACCCATCAGATGATCACTCCCTATTTTCACTTTCTCATGAAGTTGGTGCAGAAACCATTGAAGAATCAGGTATGCTTTATGAATTCTTAGACTTAGGATAAACTTCTTCAATTGGAAATATCATTGAACATGTGGATGCCCAACATGCTGGAGATTCTGACTTCATGTGGGAGGAAGAGGTAAAATCTGATTTCTTTGATGATTTATTAACTGATGAGGAAGATGATATGGTTTCTTGTGTGCAGGAGGTCCAAAGTTTGGAAGTGAGAGATGTCAATTTAGTTTCATCCCTTGAGCATCCCCCTGATTTGGAACTCAAACCACTCCCCACTGATTTGAAATATGTGTACCTTAGGGAGGGTGAGAAACTACCAGTGATAATTGCTAATAATCTCTCTGAAATCCAAGAGAAATCATTGATAAATCTTTTTAGATAGAATACCCAAGCAATAGGGTGGATTTTAGGTGATATTCCTGGAATCAGCCCAAATATATGATCACATAGAATTTTTCTTGAGGGTGATTCCAAACCTGTCAGGCAACCCCAAAGGAGGTTTAATCCCACTTTAATAGAGGTTGTGAAGAAGGATGTTGAGAAGCTATTGGAAGCTGGGATCATCTATCCTATCTCAGATTCACAGTGGGTTAGCCCAATTCATGTAGTTCCAAAAAAACTGTCCTAACCACTGTGAGGAATGAAAAGAATGAATTAATCCCTGTGAGAATTCAAAATAGCTGGAGAGTGTGCATTGATTTTAGGAAGTTGAATCAGGTCACTCGGAAAGATCATTTCCCCATTCCCTTAATTGATTATATGTTAGAGATATTGGATTGGAGAACTCATTATTGCTTTCTGGATGGATTTTCAGGTTATTTCCAGGTACCCTTTACTCCTAAGGATCAAGAGAAGACAACCTTTACATGTCCCTTTGGCACTTTTTCATATAAAACGATTCCATTTGGATTATGTAATGCTCCAGGTATGTTTCAGAGGTGCATGGTAAGTATATTTTCTGATCACATTGAAGATTTCTTGGAGGTTTTCCTGGATGATTTCATGGTGTTTGGAAACTCTTTTGACCATTGTTTGAAAAATCTGGAAAAAGTTTTGAAAACCTGCATTGAAAAGAATCTTGTTTTAAATTTTGAAAAGTGTCATTTCATGGTTGAGAGAGGGATTGTTCTTGGTTATGTCATTTCCAAAAAGGGAATTGAAGTTGATAAGTCAAAAATTGAAGTGATAAATTCATTGCCTTTCCCAACTTGTGTGAAGCATGTTAGATTTTTTTTAGGACATGCATGATTCTACAGGAGGTTTATCAAGAATTTCTGTAAGATTTATCTCCCTCTCTCTAGATTTCTTTTGAAAGATGCTGATTTTGATTTCAATGGTGCATGTAGGGAATCCTTTGATGAGATTAAGAGGAGATTGATTGAACCACCAGTGATGCAACCACCAAATTGGGAAGAACCATTTGAGCTACTTTGTGATGCTTCCAACCAAGCAGTTGGAGCAGTCCTTTCTCAGTGAATTGAGGGCAGGCCACAAGTCATTGCATATGCTTCAAGAATATTGGATTCAGCTCAATTCAATTAAACAACCACAAAAAATGAGTTTTTAGCAGTTATTTTTGCTTTGGAATGATTTAGATCATATCTTCTTGGAACTAAAGTCACTGTATTTTCTAATCATGCAGCTCTCAGGTACTTGATGAAGAAGGATGAAGCTAAACCGAGGCTGGTGAGATGGATGTTACTACTACAGGAGTTCAACATAGAAATGAAGGACAAAAAGGGATCTGAGAACCAAGTGGCTGATAATTTAAGCAGACTTCCTAACACTGCTAAAGTTGAAATTCCAAAGAAAGAACCATTGAATGATCACCTTCCAAGAGAGAAGCTGTACTTGGTTAAAGGAGAAGTGCCTTGGTATGCTGACATGGTCAATTATCTGGTAACATCTCAAGTTCCATCTCATTTCAATTATCATCAAATTCACAAACTGAAATCTGAATCTAGATATTACATTTGGGATGATCCATTTCTTTGGAAGATTTTCAATGACCAAGTGATACGAAGATGTTTTCTAGAGAGTGAAATTGGTTTTGTCTTTGAGTTTTCTCACACATTAGCTTACGGAGGCCACTTTGGACCTCAAAGAACAGCAAGGAAGGTTTTAGAATCTGGCCTTTATTGGCCAACCATTTTTAAAGACTCTCATGAATTTTGCAAAAGGTGTCCAAAATATCAGTTTTCTGGAAAAATCTGAAAGAGACAAGAAATTCCCCAACAACCAATTGATTTTTTTGAGATTTTTGAAGTCTGGGGGATAGATGTTATGGGCCCTTTCCCAATGTCATTTGAAAATTATTATATCTTGCTTGCAGTTGATTATGTTTCCAAATGGGTGGAAGAAAAAGCCACCAGTACTGATAATGCTAAAGTTGTTTGTTATTTTGTCAAGACTAACATATTTTGTAGGTTTGGAGTGCCTAGATCCATCATCAGTGATGAAGGGACTCACTTTTTCAATAGGAGAATGGAGGCTTTGCTGAAGAAGTATGGGGTGTATCATAAAACATCAACTCCCTATCACCCACAAACAAATGGTCAAGCTGAAGTGTCCAATAGGGAAATCAAAGGAATTTTGGAGAAGACTGTTAAACCAAACAGGAAGGATTGGAGCCAGAAGCTGGAAGACACATTATGGGCTTATAGGACAGGCTACAATACCCCGATTGGAATGAGTCCATATAGGCTGATTTATGGAAAAAGTTGTCACCTACCTGTGGAATTGCAGCATAAGGTGTATTGGGCTATAAGGAAGATGAATTTGGATCTTGAAAGTGCTGGGGAATAGAGAAGGTTGCAGTTATAAGAGCTGGAGGAAATTAGAAGATAAGCATTTGAGAATTCCAAGATTTACAAAGAGAGAACAAGAGTGGCTCATGACAAGCTGATCCAACCGAAATAATTCCATCCTAGAGATAAAGTGCTACTATTCAATTCAAGACTCAAGCTGATGCCAGGTAAACTTCCTTCCAAATGGGAGGGTCCTTTTATAGTTACTCATGTATATCCTTTCGGTGCTGTGCAGATTGTGAAGGATGAAGAGCAGGAGCCATTCACTATTAATGGGAACAGGCTGAAGAAATTCCATGGGACCATTCCATCAGATCCAGGGGAGGAGATCCCGCTCCTACAAGCTATATATCAATAAGATCCATCAGTTAGTACCTCTCCTTTACACTTGTTTGCTACTGTGATTCATTCTAAAATCTGCTTACATGTTAAATCCACTTGAATTCATTGAAGACACCGCATCATTTAAGTGTTGGGGAGGGAACCTTGGTAGTTTAGGATTTTCATTTTGTGTTTTTTTTTCAAAATAAAAAAATAAAAAAATTGTGTGTGTTTCAAATTTTTGTGTGTTTATTTTTCAATTTTTGGTGTGTTTTTGAAAAATTTTAGCTGAAATGATTATCATTGCTATTTTTGAAACCCATGTCATTGAGTGAACCAATTTATTCCATGAAACTGATCTTAAATGAATGCTGAAAATGATTTTGTTTCAATTTCAATTCTTTGGGAATTTCATGAAAAGTACTCAGGTTTTTGAATCCCATGTCACATATCACTGTATTTATCTTTGAAATCACTTTCCTATGAGGCTTTTGAACCATTATTGTTATATTCTTTTCATTCACCTCACTTCTTGAGAGAACCAGACCATGCTTGTCTTAACCAGAATTTGATTCATTCCTTTCAAAACTTGAGGGTTTAGGGGTACATGTGTTTTAAATGATTGAGGCATTTCTTTGGTTTGAAATCCAACTTTTCAAGATAATCCCATCCATTCTGGCCTACCTTGTAAATTAATCCTTGTAGCCCATAGAATCCAAGAACAACCTATTAGGTTAGCCACATTACAAGCCAATTTTCCCTTTCCAACCTGCTCTTGAAGTGAAATTTTATGAGCTAGTTGAACTTAAGTGTTGGGGAAGCTATCTTGTGCTGTGCTACCTCATTTGGTGAACCTTTGGGTGGAAACTAAAATGATGAAGAGATGTGTGTGCTAATGAAAAATAATTATGTTGAATGTTATGCCTTTTTTGGAGATTTCATGATAAAAGAAGCTGTGCCTTTCTGGAGCTTCTAATGGAGGAAGAAAGCTGTGCCTTTTTTGGAGCTTTCAAGAAAATCATGCTTAAGAAGATTGAAATTTTTTCTGCAGAAATGCTGAGCTGTTTGACCATTTCTTGATATTTTATGATGATGGAGCTTAATTTCTACTAAGTGGAGTGAGGAGGATACCATACTTGAGTGAAAATTAGAATTGTGCAATTTTTCTTCAAAAAGAGCCAAGCCTTCCTCATTCAGCCTCAGAATTTTTCACATAAAAATCCTACCAACCCAAATCTACAGAACAATATTGAAAATTCCTCATGATAAACAAATGTCTTTGACTCACATAGGTTAGAGAAGTAGGAGTTTTTCAAACCTTTGGTGACCCTTGCATTGGTTTGGATGAGAAAAACTTTGTTGAAAAGTGATATTTGTGAGATGAGAGAAAATTAATGTGAGGTAGGTGTCTTGTGTGCATGGGTGGAGAAATGAAGAGGAAAAATATTTAATGACCTGATTTGTGATCTTTTAATAATGGTTATGGATGAGGCATGATAACTTTTATTTCTTGGTGTGGAATTGGTCGATCTCAATGGCATGTGTTTCGAATTTGGTTTGATTTGATTTTGATTTTGACTTGTTCGGGAGTCCAAGTGCTAAGTGTGGAGGAATTTATAGAGATAATATTTTCATAATTTTTCATATGTGTTTCAATGATTTAACCCCTTCGAATTAATCAATTTAATCTGATTTGTATCATTTTAGTATTTTGGTGAATTATGGGCTTAATTGGGGAAATTGGTTAATTCTGAAAATTTAGCAGTTTTGTGGAGCTTCTGTAATTCGGGCATATATTTTATATTTTTGATCCAAATTGTATGATTAATTTTTTTAAAGATTTATATACTTGTGGGATTCATTGTATCATTCTGTACCCAAAGCTCAATCCATCATTTGGAAGCTCAAATTCAGCTCACAAGTCAGGCCTCAGAAACTGTGTACAGAACTGCATAATTTTATTGTGGGGCCCATATCTCATTAATGATCGAACCATTGGATCTGAAATTTTACATGGATATAGAGTAAATCCAAATGAAAAACGTTAATTAAGATGTATGCATCTGATACTTTAATTTTCAAGGACATTAATGCATTGGAACTCAGTGTTTTGGAATACAAAGAGTCACCTGGATAGAATTAAATATCTGGAGTAATTTGGCCATATCTCATTCATACGTGGACCAATAAGGCTTAAATATTGTGGGTCGACAGAAGCGATCTACGGAAACAACATTCAAAAGGAACAATTCCCAAATTTTTTCATTTACTATGCCAACCGGACTCACACTTTCGGGGGATTAATTTTGGAGGGAAATTTTCTACTCCCCAAGCCTATAAATAAGAGTGTTCACTTCCATTCAAAGGGGTTGAAGAAGGTGAAAGAAGGGCTGTGCTGGAGGATTGAGTTCTTGAAGTTATTTTTATTTTCTATTTTCTTTTTAGTTAGTTTGATTATGCTCTCTTCTTCCCCTTTCAAATATAATACCCATCACATGGAGGGGTAAAACCTTTGAGTGATCGGGGAAGGGGGAGTTTATCTTTTGTAATGTCAGAGTTTTGTGCTTAAATGTAAAACCTTATCTTTATTTTGAATGAAATCTATTTTTAGTGTTTTACAATTCTATTAATACGATTGTGTTTTGAGTTTGGTGTATTCATTTTTAATAGCTTTGGTTAAAGACTTTTAATCTCCCTCCGCCTAGTGCAATTTGTCTCGATCGAGAAGATTGTGTTAGGTGGTGAGTGTCTAACGATCATTGGCACGTGTGTGGAACTAGTAAACTTTTTCTAGAGTTCTAATGAGAAACAATTCCTGATTGGTACTTGATTTAGTAGTTTAGGAATTGTTTATGAACTTTCATGCACATAAGAGTGAGTTCTATTTTCTTCTTTAACCAAGGGTGATAGATAACTCAATCGAGGAGTCTTTCATTTGTCATTCAAAAGGAAGAGATGTAAGATGATATTTGTGACTATGATGACATTACAAAAGGTGATCCTACCCTGACCCCATCACTCTCTTCATCCATTAGTGTTCAACCTTTCTTTTAAATTGCTTGCTTTATTTTTCAACTCAAACAACTGTCAAAAACAACCTCTTCTTCTCTCTTTAATTTAAGTGACAAACGTAATTGTTGTGCACTCCTCTCTGGAGACAACTTAGGTTAACCACTTTTCTACATGTTAACTTAGGTTTTATTTTTTTGTCACACCCCACGATATGCATGTGTAAGTTATGTATGAGGAATGCATTATAAATTTGGGTATTTATGAGATAAATTATTATGTGTCACTTTTATCCACTATACATCATTTATCCTCACCCTATTCTAAAAAAATGACAAGAAAAAGTAAAAAATATAGAAGGAAAAAATAGATGAGATTGAACTTTTAATTACATAGATTTTATGACTCATGACCGTATCAAAAATAAAAGGCCATGAATTTTCATCCCTTAATTGTACCTAGTTATCATCTCATACTTCTAATAAAATAGAAAAAATTTGTGTAATAAGGATGAGGAAATTCATTTCATTTATTGTTTGACACATAAACCATTCCACTAAAATGGGTTTGAGGTGTTTCAAATTTGTAATGGGGAATTGAGAATGATATATTTTTTACAGTTTTTCTTTCATATTTATGAATTTTATTTAAGTGTTTAACCTACTATATTCATACATGGTTTTTTAAATGATTTTACCCAAAAAACCTAAACCACTAAAATCTCATTGAAAAATACCTCATGATTGAATATATTTGTATGCATTATGATATGGAAAATGATAATTTTTAAAATACTAAGGAGATAAATTTATTTTTCCATGTATGATCATAACTCTATATTTAATTTTTATTGAGTGAAGAGTGACATAAGTTTCCATGTGAGGTAAGATAAGATTGGTTTATTGATTTTTTTTTGAGTTTATAAAAGTTTAAATGTGGGGGTTAAAAATTAAAGGATTTTTTTTCCATGAACGATACATGAAAAATTTTATTTTGGAAAATAACATTAAAAATTAAATCATGTTTTATTTTGGTGTGAATTTGAAATGGATATATTATAATTTAATATGGGTGTAATATTTAACTAAATAATAATAGGGAGGTCTCATATATTTACTATTTTTATTTTTTAACATAATAATTATTTCCCTCAATTTCAGTGATAGAAATGGAATTATTGTATATTTTGTTTATAAGATTAATTTTAGGTTTTTTATAAAATGAACTAAATTGTGAGTTTTAGTAATTAAATAATTATGTTTTGTTTAATTATTGATTGATTAAGTTTAAAATTTGTTTCTATGTGTTTTAGGTAAAGGGGAAAACCTTATGTAAGTGTGTTGAAAAAGCAGCAAAGAGGAAATTTGAGAAAGTCTATAAGTAAGGGTTACCCTACTAAATACATGCATGCATAAAGGATATTAGTCTAGAAACCCTAATATGTTTGGGATACAACATTGAATTTTTGGATCTGTAATGGAAATTCCTTTGTTACTGAGGATAAATTAGGTAGAATCAGAAACATATGGATATACATATGATTTTCTAGATGATGTGTAAGGGTTATTTAATCACATATAAGGGTATTTTTTAGTAAAAAAATTGGGAATTTGGTGAAGTACCAAGACTCATAGAGTGATATATAATAGTACCCATGATTTTTCAAAGGGATCTTTAAGGGTTACTTGACTAAGAACTATGAAATGTAAGAGTCAAACAATTCAAAAAGTGTTACATAAGAGTAATTGTTTCAGAACAGATGATACATAAGGGTGTTGACTTTTCTATAAAAGAGATGAGAATGATATATAAGTGTTTTCTACACTTATATATGGGTTGATAATCTAGACCAGAGTGATACATAAGAGTAAATTCAACCCATGATAAGATACATAAAGGCCCCTTCCTTTACAACATCAGGAGAATGGAATGTTGTGGAAAGGATATTCTAAACCACTGAAGAAAATTATTTCCCACTTTTAAATGATTTCAATAAATCATAAAAAATATTCAAATAGATTTTAAATTCTTAGGATTGTTCAAGAATATTAATTTAATGTATCTTATTGATTTAACTACACACATGAAAACTTGTAATGAACTTTGAATAAATATTAAAGCACCACATACTTCTTTTGTTCAATTATAAATTTTATATATTTTGGAATAAGAATAAGGAAATAAGATAATGAAGATTTGAATATGGTAATACCAAAGAAAATGTAAGATTTGAAAGAATTAAAAATACAAGAAAATACTAGAATCCTTATGTTATATGGAAACACCGTACTCTTTAATTCATGCCAATGCATAATCACACCAAGAAAATTAAATCCTATTAAAGATTATTAAATAATTTTGACCTTTATTATAAAAGGGTTTAGAACTAATATCTTAGACCTTGGCTGATTTTATCTTAGGAATTTTTTATATTTTAATTTCTACATTATATTAATATAATTTCTTTTATTCATTTGTTTTTTTATTTATTCTTCCATTATATTTTTAATTTAAATTCCATTGATTTATTTATCTCTCACTAATAGAGATATAACATTATAATAAATTCCTCTATGAAACCAAATGATTCTAGAGTATTTTCACCAAATTCATTCTTCTCTTTTTGGATCTCTATGAATTCAAAGGTAGGTGGAGTTTTTGGTTGGTTATAGTTCCCTTAAAAATGGTTTTCCTTTATTTTAATCATTTATGTTTAATCTATTTTATTTCTAGTCATTTGAGTACTAGTATATGTTATAACCTATTATTCTAGGATGATTAGAATGTGATTTAATGATAGTACTTAGTAGTGAAGTATTCATACTCAATTAAGTTGATTACGACTCTTAAAACCTAGAGAGAGTAGTATAAAATGGACTGTAGATCTCTATAGAATTTTTTATCTACAAATTCAGGGAATAAAGTATGATTGTATGGATAATGGGACATGATCATAGAGTTTTATTAGTGAAATTTTTTGAAAATTATATGAAGGATAATTTAGGAAGATTACATGGAGGGTTTCCTTTATTCCTTAGTTCATTTTTTCCGTATCATGCATGTGTATGTTTTTTTTATTCTACTTTCAAAACCCCATTATTTTAATTTATTTTAAAATATAAAAATATATAAAATAAAATAAATCAATATGAATAATTATTTATCTTAAATAGGCTCCTTAAGAGATGACACTATTCATAAAATGTTTTTTATTAGGGGTAATATAAATATTAATTTATACTACCCCCTGTTAGGTGTTTCATAATTCATGGATTTTATTTAATTTTAATCATTATATCTATTTATTTCCTCTATATATAACACATGTCCATTTTTTTCAACTAATAATGTGTCATCTTACATCGTGAGTAGAAAACCATCTCTCTAGTTTTATAACCTATCTGGTGCTCCTACATAGTGCTTCTATCTCTAGAAAAACATATTCCACTAGGACTTGTGGAATTTGTTCTTATGAAAACACATTTTTATCCTGAGCTTTAACTCCATTTTTGTACACCTTGATCCTGCTATCACTTTTAGATATGTGACCCCTTTCAAAAAAGGTGGAATGTCAATTTATAAGGTCATTTTTATTTTAGGGATTGTGTAAATAATATCCTATTATTTATTTATGATATCTTATAAAGATTAAATTCATGCCTCATGATTCAAACTTATAACTATTATTATACTTAACAAACATCTTGCATCCCCATACATGCATATGTGACAAAAAACTTATTCTCATACTATGAATTTCTTGGAATTCCTCTTACAACTTTTGTTGGAACTCAATTTATTATGTGTGTTGTTGTCTATAATGTAAATACCCTAAAGGATAATGAAATTTCTATATGAATCATCATTTATATCACTATTTCCAATATGGTTCAATTAATCCTTTAACTATAGCCATTCCACTATAGTGTATAAGTAGGAGTGAGTTTGTATAATATCCAAAAATATTTTAGATAATTGATGAAATATTAGTTAAGATACTCACTACATAGGCCTGAGTAGAGTTTCTTTATCATATTATCAATTTGATTCTCTAATTAATTCATATATTTCATAAAATATCCAAAGAAATTATACATATACCTCATTAATTATATACATCAATATCTACTAGTGGAATCAATTAAAGTTATGAAGTAACACATCCACCTATAAATTCTACCATAAAATGTTTATATACATATGTATGAACTAATTATAGAATCCCTATAAAACTATCACCTTTTCCACTAAATCAACATTTGGTCATTTTGACTTGAAAAAAATCATGAAATTTTTCCAAGGATTTTAGTTAAAAAGAATCAAAATATCATTTTTGATATTTTTTACAAAAAACTTCCCATTTACATGACCAAGATGATGATGGAAAAAATGGGTGTGATATGAGTCATGTGATCATGATTCATTATTAATTTACAAGACTTGTTTTTTATAGTCTAGAATGTAAAGACAACCATTATGATTTTCCATCCCTTAATATATTTTATCTTTATAAAAGTATTATTATTTATTTATGAACTTAAAAATAAAACCATCTACGTCTAAATGGGAAACATAAATTATCTCCTTGGTTACATAGGGTTGATAATAAAAATTCTTTAAAAATATAACCATTTCAATCAGTAATGTGATATGGTAGTCTCCAATACCCAATATATATAGCCTTGCTCCAAAACCAGCTCGAAGATCCACCTCAACTCTAGTAATCTTATAGAATATTTTTTATTTTTTTATTTGGATAAAAATTTGAGAACCAAAAGTTGTATCTAATTCCCAATTTATAGAAATGGAAAGATTAAACTCAATTAAAACTATACCTGAAGCTTCCCATAACATATTTAATAAGGAATGGTTCTTCTTCTAATGGACTTTCTTTCTATAAGAAAAACAAAATACACCCCACTCTTTAACTTCTATTTGAATCTTTCCCATTTTGGAAGGGTGATGTGAAGGTTGTAACACCCATGGAAAATTGATACATAAAAGGATTAATATAACTACCCATATTAATAAGGTGAAAATTTCTTTTCAGGAACCTACTAGATTAGAACTCCATTGTTATGCATGGTTGTAATAAAGTAGTTTCAGGATGGGTGAAATCATGGGATTTTTCTTAGGGTGTGTGTGTGTAAGGAAAAACACTCTAAATGAATATGTGTTAGCTTATGGGGATAGTCATTAATTAGATAAGTGACCCTGGTGGGTAGTATCTTTTAGTGTGTTTTGTAGGTTACCATGATATTACAGAAGACCCATATGGTCTGACGACTAAATTCAAATCTTAGTGAGGTTATGATATAAAAAATGGTATTAGATCCAATAACCAGTCATAAATATAGTGAAAGTACCTAGGTATGAGGTGTGGAGTCCAAAATTAGGGAATTTTTCTTTAAATGGGATATATTATAACACCCTTGGAAAAGTGAGACTTAAAAGACTAAATAGTACTACCAATGTCAACAAGGTTCACTTTACATTTTTGGATCCTACCTAATTATAACTCCACAGTTAAGTGAGGATTTTCCTGGAGTAGTGGTTAAGATGTGTGACCTCCTGGGAAGTTTCCCCAGCTATGTGTGAGGAAAAAGTACACTGAAAGAACATGTTTTGGCCTTTGGGGATAGTTATTAGTCATATAAACGACATAATTAGCTAATAACATATAATGTTTTTGGAAAGAAACTAAGGTATTATAAGAGAACCATGTGGTCAGATGACCAGGTACCTAGTTCTAGTTAGTTGGGCCATGAAAAATGGTATCTGAACCAATACCCATCCTTAAGTGTAGAGGAACATCATATGTTTCAATTTAATGGTATACAATAAGGGATTTATGCTTCAAGGGGAGAATGTAACAACCTTGTAAAAGTGAGGCATAAAAGACTAAATGTTACTACCCATGTAAAAAAGGTGTACAATTCTTTTCAGGAGCCTAACTGCTTAAAAATCCATAGTTAAGTGTTCTTGGCTTAGAGTATTCTCGATATGGGTGACCTCCTGGGATGTTTCTCAATGTGTGTGTGAGTGAAGAAAAATAAAATATAAAGAACATGTTCTGGCGTATAGGGATAGTCATTTTTATGATAAGTGTGGCATCCCACCTTTTTAATACATAACTTTTCATTACATTTTACATACATATGATCTTTAAAGTATAGTGTCTTGGAAATCAGGAACAATAAGACTTGAATACAACATAAAACATTCTTCTAATAAACTTTTAAGGATTCATCATAAGATCATCCCAAGTACACTTACTGAATTTCATATCTTGGAGACATACATCAAAAGTAAAGGGTGAGCAGAAGGCCCAGCAAGGGTAAACAAGGGAATCAATGTACTTGTGATATCAATAAGAACTTGAATAACAACATTAAGATATGATAAATGGAAGTATAGAAATATCATAATTAAAAGAACTTTAATCATAACTTTAATATGTGGCTACAACATTTAATTTATACATTCATGAACATATCACCAAGGTCCATCCCAAAGGTGTTATAAAAAATACCCAGGTTATTTACCAAGGCATTGTGAAACTTGTCTTATCTAGAGATTAAATCATTACGCAATGCATTGGAGTGCTATGAGGGAGAACCCTTAATACTTATTTAATTACATATGAGACACATATATCATAATCAAACATTTCATAAATAACCCATAGAGAATAAAATAAATGGGTTTCATTTCAAAATCGTGACGTTTTAAAAGCTCTTAAAAATAAGATCATTATATCATTTATAACCCATGGAAAGGGAGAGAGGGTTATAGGTATTTAAATTATAGAATCAAATATATCATATTTATATATTTATGAACACCCATAGAAACGAAATAGGTCTGGGTATTCACATAAATAAATAAGGGAATTTCTTGAGAGAAAGAGATATAAATTTTGAGACGAAATTTTTGCAGCATAACGACTACATAACATGGTTTTAGAAAACATTGAAAAGAGAGGGGACAAGGGTAACCCAATAATAAATAATTCATAATACAGCATGGGTAATGAATAAGATCATGGTATGGATATTGTAATGACATACCACATGAAAAGGAAACATGAAAGAAAAGTGGAGATGTAATTTATTTTACGAGAAATTTGGTAGCCTAACAATGTCACATAAAAATTCAGAAAACAAATTGATGAGAGAAGAAATGGAATCACATAATTTGGACATGAAATGGACAGTAATAAGAACATATAATAACATACCCTCAACATAAAGAGATGGAAAATATAAGACACAACATAAAGGAAGTCATGACTTAAAAGAGGAGGGTGAAAGAATCCCTTACCTTGAAGAGTAACTTCGAAAGCTTGAAGGTCGGGACCTTGGGAGGATTGAGGGAACCTTGGAAGGACTAATTGGGAGGTAAGGAGATCAGAACTTCATTGAGGAGGATTCAGAAATGAAAATAATTAGGGAAAGGCTTGGTATTTATAGGAGAAGTGAGGGGACAAGTCATTAATGACCAAGGGACACCTCATCGGTGGTATTGAAAAACCCATGGGCTTGCCCATGGTATTTTCCCATGTTATTGGCCACTTGGGAAACCTCATACCTTATATTAATATTTATAATTTTACCAGAATGATTACATAATTATTACATCCTTAATGATGTCATTAAACACCCGAAACTAAAATATGTATTTTCACTATTCACCGAAAAATCATTTTTTTCAGAAAAATACCCAAAAATCACCTTAACATAATATCGATTCTCTGAATTAAAAAATGAACTCCATTTTATTAAAATAATTTTCTAAATATTTTTAATTTAATTTTTAATTAAAAAAACACTATTCACATGAAAAAACTAATACTTGATTAATAATTTCTAAAATAGTTATTTACCTTTTTTATTGAATCACATTACTTAATCAAGGTACCTAAATTATATTAATACTTTCTTTAAGTTAGATAACTAATCCATTTGGTCACATTACTAATCCTAAGCATAAAATCACTATTCATAATTTACTATTCACAAAAAATTAAGTTGAACTTATTAGATTATAAATTTCTTACTGAACACATTTCCAGAAGACCATTTTTTGAAAATAATTACACATAATTAATTATTTTAGGTTTACATAAATATTTTAAAATATCCTATTTTTTCCAAAATTCATCAATATACATCCTATATTTATTCGAATATCTGAAAAAAACACAAACTTCACCATAGGAAGAAATCACAATTTTATTTATCTCAAATGATTACACATAGCAGCTATGGTCTCGTAATATAGCCCCTTATAACCCCAGCATAAGACCTAAGTGTAAGGTGTGCTAAGGTGAGAGAATCTAAGGGTGGCTCGTCCAATATTTCCAAAGTAGTGATTTCTATAAGCTTGAACTTCTCCCAAAGGCAATTCTGCTCCAGCTTCACATGATGAAGTTCGACTTGGGTTTGGTCCAGAGCAAAGACCAGTGGTGCTACCTCCTTCCCAAGTTTCATCAGATGAGATTTGATCTGCCTGAGACTACTGGATAAGGCCATCAAATCTTCTTTCTGTATTAATTAACCAAGATCACTTGTATTTAGAGACAACAATTGCAACATTTAGTTTCCAATGATCATATTGACCAATGGTCATATAACAATCGAAATACAATGGTCTAATTTTAATTATACTCAAATCATTAATTAAAGATTATGGTTTTTTTGAGTATGAACTAAAATAACACACAAAATTAGGAAACAAAAATTCATTCAAAATTTCAGGTTATTACAATAAGTGACCTCGAAGCGTAATAACATGTGTCGTGATAAGAAGTATAACGAGATATTATAGGATACCCATTGGGTAAGATGACAATATTCATTGCCTAAGGAGGCTAGGTTGTGATAAAGGCAACTTAGACTTAGAGTTTTTATTAAAACATTTTTCCTTTTCCTTTTATATTATTCACCCTAAGAAAAAATATTTTTCTTGCTTCTACATTTATTTGATTGGTGAATGAGAGTCAATAGATCCAGTAGTTTCTTACCTATATTTTTTATATTGAAACACATAATAAAATATGATAACATCGATGAACTTAAGAAAGAACAAGGTATTTTCACAATTTCTTTGGAAACTCAAATCAAAGAATTTCAAAATTCTCAAGGTACCCAATCATCTTAACTTCATGCGATCCCGATGTAATTGATTCTCTTAGCTTTAATGTAAAGAGTTCCTTAAAGATTTAATACATCTCTTATCATTATTTCACCTAATAAAGATAATAGAGATGAGGAAGTAAAGTGTATGTATCTATGTCTTCATGAAACTTATAGAGATCACTAGTCATGCGTGATAACATGTGGAATTATATGTAGAATGAATCATCCACATGTTTCCAAAATAAAATTTTATGTTCTTTACTTTACTTTTTAGATTGTTTAGAAATAACTAGGGACTGCAGTACATTAAACTTTTTCTCTTGGTATAGTAAAATGCATTGGTTCCTATAACATTCCTATAAGTTATCACCAGTTAGGATATTATCTTTATCCAAGATGGATCATTGGGATAAGTACTTGGTATAATTGGTTTCCTTTTTTTATAAAAAAATTTAATTCAAATATTTTTTTACTTTATCATGATTATTGGTTATGTCGTAATAAAATATATTTTTTAGTTAATAGTTATTTTATCAAATCCCAACATCTATAACCATTAGATTTATAATATCCTATCACTGGGATACTTTGTCAAAATGATTCATATTCCCCTTATCATAACCCAAAAAAATAATTATGTAAATTACTTAAAGGTATTAAGGTAGGATTTACTTGAAAACTCAGTCAACTCATAGTTCCTTAATCTATTGAGTGAACTCCCCAATACTAAAATCCAATTGTTTTATTCCCTCAATTCTTGTCTCAAAATTTTATTAAGTAGGATATAGATATTACCTTTAATACCAATTTGGTTATATCAATCCATTTTCTTTATTAAGACTCCTTGATAATTAATTTATTTCCACAACCATGGCTTGACAGACAAATTTTACTATGGTTTCTTCTCAATTTATAATACATAAAGAATTTTCTAATCTAATATTTTATTTGAGTGTTTTTTTGGATTATTTATAGAGACTAATTATTTTATTCTTCACATGGTTTTAATATTATGTATAATTTATATATATGATTATCACATCCAATAAAATAATTTACCCATAATTTTATTTTATTTTATATTAGAATGCATATTAATTTATTTACATTATGAGATCATTTTTAGTCAACCAAATTAACCATACTTCACATAAATACTTAAATAACCATGAAATGGTAAATAAAATCAATATTTTATATGATCATAATATTTCAAATATTGGTTGGTTTATCGAGTGAAGAAAAATCAAACATGATCCAAGGAGAAATAACTCCTTAATCCCATGATTAACGTGAGTTATAACATTACGCCATTAACATGTGTATCTCATTGGTTGGTTTCTTCTAAACTTGGGTCTTTAACTTTCTACTCTCATTGGTAGCTTCATCATTTACAATTGTTTGTTCAATCGTAGGTGGGGGGTACCAAGGGTTTATTATTACCAAAAATAAACCTTAGACACTATAGTTCCTGTAGATTTGTATATGAAATCACTGAGACTGAAGGTGAATCAATGATAACATTTTCTTCTATAAGATATGTTTCTTAACTTAGTAAGGTATATTTTCTTAACCTCTAAAACTTTTTAATATAAAATCCACACAAATATTAATCTCAAACATACCTTTCATATGAGAAAAATATAAAGAGAGGTTAGTAAATGATATTTATGATGTTTAGTACAAAGACCTACTCTTTTACATATTGGTTATTCCACCAAACATCAATTCTTTTACCAACTTACTTGATGATAATAAAGGCACATGCAACAACTGGTTATACCCCCAACATTCATCTTCCAACCGAACCTAGTCCTACCCCATAACAATAATATATTCTTCCATAGTTGTTTATACCTCAAAATATCTTAAATGTATCCACTGAATTCAGGGATGGTTATACCCCCATCCAATAATACCTTTTAGAAACTTTTTATACCCACAGCTACAAGCTCTTTCTTTCTTATTTCCTGATCTGCTGTTGAAAAAGCTTCTCTTCCTACACACGCAAGATGAATCAACTCCACCTTTGTAAAATAAACAAGATATGCAAAAAATATCTTAAGAGTCTATTGGTCTTAAAATTTATTTTCATTCATTAGTAGACCTGGATATTCTCAATATAAAATTTTAAAAACATTATTAGGAAGAATTCCTTAGAAAATGTTTATTTCTTAGTCCCCCTTCCAATAACACTTTTTCTAATGGGTTCGTTCGATTTGCATCAATCCAATGATCCTCAAAATACTTCAGTCAACCTTTCTATGTTCAGATTAACTCTATCCAATGACTTCATCTGATGGATCTCTATCTGTTGAAGGAAGTATGAAGCTGTGAAATTTGTACTTCAACTGAGTAAAAACTCAATTGACCTCTCTCAAATTCTAGTTCATCTGATGGAACTCTTATTAAATTTTATATTTTCAACGGATATTATTCTAGTAGCTTAACTTTAGTATAACCAAAATATTTATCACTTTATCCTTTTATCAGTATAAACAGTTTCAAATACATTTTTACTTTTCACCCCTATCTAAAGGTGTCCCCAAAATAGACTTTGTGAGAACTAAATTTCATTTTCATGCTTTGATGGATTTGAATAATATATTCTAAAATCTATTATAACATTCCCAAATGTTCTTAATGATTTATAAAATCTTACACTTTATTCAAACGTCCTTAATATCGATGTTAAGGTACTTTCAAGAACTTACTTAACCTCATAAATATTTTAATATTTGAAAATTCAGCATTAACATCGACATATTTTTTTTGGAATTTAAAAATCTATGGAAGGATTCTTGAAATCTTCATCCAGTGGAATTTTATCTAAAGAATTCAAAAGAAAACTTCATCTAATTTGTTTTTCCCATCTCTAAAATTCAATTCACCACTTTTCTTCATTTAGATGACTTCATCTAGTTAACCTACTTTATATTTTATTTAAATTTTTCTCTTTATAGAAATTCTACATTTGATGTACTTTGGAAATGTTTCTATAATGGATCGACATTTTCTCTATATGGTCAATTTACCTCAGATCGATCTTTATACCTCATTTGGTTTAATATCCTTATAAATGTTCCTCTAACGACATCATAAAAGTTTATCTGATGTCTATCTATCTAATGGATCTTTATTTGATGTACTTGATTCACTTAATTTTCTTCATTTTAGGTTTTCACTAACTTTTCAAATTCATATAAAAATTTCCTCTTGAAATATAATTTTGTATTTTCACAGTTATGGGAATTTGAATTCTCATTCCTTAGACTTATAACCCTTTTCACTTATTTAAACTTTTTTCAAAAGTGTAAAAACTCAATAACTCATTCCTGCCACATGTTTTTTAAATTTATTCCACCCTACATTTTACGAATGTTAATCAGATTTCTTCTGCTATGAATTTAAGAAAATTTTAATCTATTTTCTTCATCCCTTATAAATCCAATGACCCTATAAAATATTCTTAAAAAATTATCTTTTGAAAAACTCATACTTAATCTTTTTTAATTCATCTTGGAATATTCTCATTTAGTAGAAATGTATACAAAATTATATTGAATTATGAAAAACTTCATGTTATTTGGAACTTTTAATAATAATATCTCATCATCAGACGTAGTTAAGGAACTTTCTTATATAACTCCATAAGGAATAATCTTATAACATACCTAAGAAACATCCTTAATACACTTTCATAATGAAATTTATCTTCTCACAAGAATCCTTATATTTCTTAAGTAACTTTTACCCCAAATACATATTGATATATTGAAAAAAATACAACCAAAACACAATTGGTATTAACAACCTACCCATTATGTTTGTTTTTAATACCCACACAAAACATAAAAAAATATTCATCATTAATATGTGTAGTCAAATATTTCATCCCATATGATGTTTTCAACTTCTTGATCACTCTACTTTACTCCCCCTATTAAAAATCAAATTCAATGGGGGCCATCTCAGCTTATCTTCCTTCTTCTCAAAAAAATGAAACCTTTTCTCAAGATGAAAATAGCATCACATTAGTTTCTTAACAAATATCCTTTAACTAAACAACTCTAATCCTATGTGGGAGAACCCATTGTAGAAAAAAGAGTGAATAATCAAGGTGATCAATGCTATCCATAAAAATTATTTTATGCAATAATTTCATAAAGATTATCCCAAAATATTTATATTAGGATAAATCTAAGTATGTTTGGAAAGATAAATTCTACAAGCATCCCAATAAACACATCAAAATATTTTTAGTGTATAAAAACCAATTCTCTAACATCTAAACATAATTAATATTTTAAGAAATGTGTGATACTCATACCTCATATTACTTAACTTTTCTACACCTCAAGGGTAGCACTCCATTCCTCACAATAGCGGTGATAATGTTTCATGATGGATATTTCATGTTTTTTTATAAAACTTCTATAGAACTCATCCAGTTTCATTACTTCTACTCCTGTAATTCCCTACAACTTTGTACAGATAAAAAAGTATTTTTGGAAAAAGGAGGAACCTTAGTTTTTTATAAGTAAAGTTTTGACTGAGAATATTCTCTTAATCTTAAATTATTATTATTATTATTGTATTTTTCATTAGATGTATTTTCTTTATTTTGTTTATTCTTTTATTATCTTGTAATAGATTTCTTATTATCTGTAGAATCTTTAGATGAAGTTGTCAATTTTTTTTAGTTTTAGTAACATTTTTATTACCATGAGTTTATAAAAAAAATTCATTCTTTATTATTATGAATGTAATATATTAACACAACTTTTTGTAACATTCCCATATTGAACATATCTTTGGATATTTTTCTTAATTTTTAAACCACCATCTATTGATTAATTATTATAATATTTATTATCTTCTTAAGAAACATACTTCTCCCCCTTTTATTTAGAATATTTTTGTGCTTCTTAAAGCTTTATATACTTGGAAATTTTCAATGGAAAAATAATTAAAAACTCATTTTTTTCCATACTCAACTTTCTTATGTTTTTCATTAGTCTCTATTGAGGCTTTAACATTCTTCACTTTATGGACTATCTTTTCTTTCTCAACTTTATTTCATGGAAAATTTTTTCTTTTCTACTCATTATAGATCCCAATTGATTCTTACCTATTTCTTGATAGAGACACATTATACCATCATAAATATTATATACACCGGAAAACTCTAGAACACTAGCAGTGACCTATGAATATTGATCATTAAGACTAATAAGTAAAATTCTCTAAAGTTTGTTATTTTTATTTCTTCATAATATATGGGAAAATATTATATGGAAAATACATGAATAATTCCACTCTTTCTTAATAGAATTTTGTTTCCTAAAAAGCATCACTTTTATACCTTCATTGTTAGTGGTATAAAATGTACATTGTGATTTTTTTGGAATAGAAACAACCTACTTATGTGAACCTTATTTTCACCATCTTTATAGGTTTCAAATTTATCCTCAAAAAAATTGGTGATGTATTATCTCATCATTTTTAACTCACATTGGGGTTTAAGAAAAATTTATTTAGTTTCTAAAAACCCTTCTTCTTTTTCATCGAAACATTATTTAAGATCATTTAAATGGTTCTCAAGTAATCTATCTTCAACTTGTTCTTCTTACATAATTTAAAAAGAGTAGTTTCAACCATTTTTAGATTCTCATCACAAAATAATTTTTTTCATAAGATTTAAAATTATTTTACAGCTCACCAACTTTAATTTTTTGAGCTCTAATCACATTGATGTTTATTTCAATCCTATTGATTATCTCACCATTCTCAAAAGTTATTTCCTTAAATTATTTCTTAAACTTATTTCTTTTATTCTTAAGTTGAGTATTTTCCTCAAGTTATTATTATAAATTTTCTTTTAGAATCCACTCATGTTCTATTATCTATTCACTATAATCGTCAATGATTTATGAATCACATTTTTTTATAACCTATTAAAATAAGTTGACATGTTTATCAGATTCATTATTTCATAAAGATTCAAACTTGTCTCTTCTGTTTAATTTTTTTTCTTATTAATGTATTAAAAAATGTTCTTATTTTTCTCTCACTTAAATTCTTTATGAATTATTATATTCTTCTTATAATTTATATTCCTCAGGTTTTTTTCTCAGAAAAATTTATTAAAAATAGAACTCTTTATTATAATTCCAACATTTAAGATATTGTTTACCTTTACTTTCCAATTTCCCATGTTGAATATTTTGAAAAAAAGAGAAATTATTGTGTTTAAATAATAATAATATTATTATTATTCCTAAGAATTACTTGGTTATTATTTATCTTCTTTATCTCTGAGCGTTCCTTTTGAAAAAGCTTCCAAGTTTATTTAATCTGCAGCATTTTTCTTGAAAACTATTATATTATTAATCTCATATTCTATGAGAATATTTTGTTGTTCATCAAGAGAAATTTTTTATAATATTATAAAGATGATACTTTGGAATCAAATCTATCTAGAAAGTTTATAATTATTTTTTTAACAATATCATAATATTCCATATCCTCACAAAAACCTATAGTTTTTCCAAAAATTTCATTAACTCTTGTAAATTATTCATCAATACTTTCTTAATTTTCCAAATAAACATCATCAAATATGATCCTCCATATTTTTAACATATCTCCATAACCTTATCATTTCCTTCAAAAATTCTTCTCAACTTATCCTATATTTTCTTTTCCATTGTAAACCCCATAATTATTATATAAAAATTTCATTTAAGATCCATCAATAGGACATTATGTTATCTTACATAAACTTCTAAATTTATCATATTAATAGGTATAATAATAACTTCATTAACAGAAGGAAATCCAATTATTATGCTATATCTAACATCTAGACTAAGATATAGATGATAGGGTAACATCCTATTCTCCCAACTATTATAATTTCATCCATAAAAAATAGGAACTCCCTACTGTTCAATGAATTAAAATTATCCATTCTCATATTTGGATATTTCATAGGATACCTATTCTCTTATACCACTTGTAGTTCCCTTGGATCAATGTATGAGATCATTGATATGGGGTTGGGGGTGAATCAGTGATTACATTTTCTTTTACAATAAATCTTTCTTAACTTCATATTGAAAATTTTATTAACCTATTAATCTTTTTAGTGTTAAAATCTAATAAAATATTAATCTCAACCTCAACAATCGTATGAAACAAATATAAATAGGTATCAACACACAATATTTACAAGGTTTGGTACAAAGTCATACTAATTTCCATACTGGTTATTCCCCCGAACAATGATGATTTTACTAACTTCCTTGAGGATTAAAAAGGAATGTTCATTAATTGGTTATACCCCCCAGTATTTGAACTACATCTAACCCTAGTTCTACCCCTCACTATCTTCTATTCTAACACAACTGGTTATACCCCCTACTATCCTAACGATATCTTCTGATGTAATAGATGGTTATACCCCCATCTAGAAAAACATTTCAGAAATTCATTATTACCCCAGCTATAAGCTTTTTCCTTCTTTTTTTATCCACTATATAAAGTTATTATCTTCCTCTATAATCAAGATAGATCAACATCACTTGTGTGTAATATTAAAGATCTTCAATAACCATATTAAGAGTCTTTTTTCCTCAAAACATCTTTATGATATTTAGAATATCTAGATATGATAAATCTGAAATTTTCCAAGAAAATTTAAAAAAACATCATTAGAAAATGTTCATCCATTCATCCTCTAACTAATAAACCTTTATCATATGCGTTCGTACAATTTTCCTTTGTCCACTAATCCTAACTAAAATTTATTCAGACTTACTATGTTTAGAGTAACTCTATCTGATGACATCATCTGATGCATCTCTATCTGACAAAGAATGTATGGCCCTATGTACTTATTTATTTTACTAATTAGAAACTCAATCATCCTCTCCCAACTTTCATCATCCAATAGAACTTTGATCAAAGTTCCTCCATTTTATGGATCTCCATCCAGTGGATTAACTTTAGTTTGACAAAAAATCTTCAGTGCTTCATCCTTTTATCAGTAAGAATGATGTCAAGTACATTTTTATTTTTCAACCCCTTTATATAGGTTCTCCCAAAATAGATTTAGTGGTAACTCAATATCATTTTCCACTCATCTAAACTTTACTGGGCACTTCAAAACTCATCTAGAACATTCTTAAATGTCTATGAAGCTTCATTGATTCTCCACTTTCTTCAAAAAAAATTAATCTCAATTATAAGGAACTTTGGATAACATCCTTAACCTTAAAAAGATTATAATATTTGAATATTTATCTTTAACAAAGACATATTTTTGATGCATTAAAATGTTATACAAAGCTTCTAGAAATCTCCATCTAGTGGAAGTTTTTCCAATGAACTCATAATAAAACTTCATTTGGTTTGTGTGTTTGATCACCAAACTTCAACTCTCCACTTTTCTTCATCTGGATGAATTTTTTTTTGATTAAACTTCATCAACATTTATTTGATCATTTCGTTTTACAAACATTATATGTCTTATGGAATTTGGAAATATTTTTTTGATGGATTAAAGTTTTATATGTATGGTCAATTTACCTCAATTGAGTCATTATACACCATTTGGTTTAATCTCATTATAAATTCTCATCTAATGACATTATGAAAGTTTATCTGATGTCTGTCTATCCTATAGATTTTTATTTTATTGACTCAATACACTAAATTCCCTTTAGTAATGCTTTTCACTAACTTCAAAACTTCATTCAAACTTTTCCACCTAAATTATCCTTTTATATTTTCCCAGATATCAAAATCTTACTTTTCATACCTCATACACCCCCTTGTGTTTATTTAATATTTTTACCAAGTTTTACAAACTCATAAACACATTCCTCTTAAAAATTTTCATCTGATTTCTTCATATGTCCTTTTAAAACATGTTCATCTGGTTTATTCATATTTTCCTTTCACAAATGTTCATCCAGATCCTTCTCTCTTTGTACGTATAATGGAATTGCAAAATCCTCATACAAAAATTTCATCTTGAAAACTCAAACTTCTTATTTTGTAGTTTAGATTCAACTATTCTCACTTTTTATGAATGTGTAAAAAATTGTCTTGGACCATGAAAAACTTCATGATGATAGTAACTTTGAAGAATAACATAACATCATCTAATTTTATTAAGGAAACTTGTTATACTCCTCCATAAATAAAGTTACTATAAATAATTTAATCTAATGTCTTAAAGAAATTTCTTTTATCACAAACTTATATATCTTTTATAAGTAAATTTTAATCCAAACACATATTTATATATTGACAAAAAAAATTAACCAAAGATCACATGGGCCTAATAGATATACAATCCCTATACGTAATAAAGGTGGGAGGGTTGAAAATTAGATCATCATATTTAATTTATTAGTAAATAATTACATAAAAAAATGTAATAAAAATTAATTAAATAATCCCAACATGTACAAAGATCAGTTAAGTACAGGATCAATAATAATAAGAAATAAATATTCATTAAAATTGATATCATCCATTTAAATTGATTCGAACAAAGGTTAATTTAGTAAAATCAATGAGTTAATATGTTAATTAATTAATTCAGTCATTATCTTAGTATATTTACCAAACATATATTGAAATATAATAAATATCCTATCCACTATTCATTTAAATAAAATGTCTTTTAATTTTTTTTAATTTAAAATTACTAATTAAATGACATGTATTGACAAGTCAAAATAAAATTCACCTTTTTGCGCCATATTAAATTCATTAATGTAATTTTGTGCATACATGGTGTGTACACTATAGATGACATAGTGTGTATACTATGTATCTAATTAAATCCATTTATGTAATTTAATTCTTATACAGTGTATATTCTCACTCGATACATCATCTGAATTACACCATGTATTGTTCTTGTAGTATACTGTGTACTTACATGGAATGTATGACCACATCACATGTCACAATATACATGGATTATAGTTCCATGGGACACACTGTATAGAATACACTATGGGTATGACACCATGACACACCAAAAATATATATGGAATATATTACTAACACTACATGTGAAGTAAATAACATTTATGCAAAACACTACACATTGTGTAGTTAATGAATTCCCACTAATAATTATTATAAAAAATTTATGATTATAGGAAAGTGATATAATCACCCATCATGTACCTCTTGTAGAAGGAAACCTGTCACGTGGAATGTACAATTGAATACATTCCATGAAGTTTATGTCTCACTTTAATTATCCATTTACTAACTCACACAACACATCTATCTATGTGTATACATTTCTTGATTTATCATATGCTACATTGTGTGTACAAATAGATACACCCCATGTAATATGCGTCTGACCATGTTTCTTGTTGATCAATAGGTGTCATGTAATGTCACCACGTAGTTGACCTCATGAAATTATGTGATTTACAGAGTGTAAAGAACCATTTTGGATTACACAGCATGTATGCCTACTATATTCCATGTAATGCATTTTAAATTGTGTTATACACTGGTGGTCAATTTGTAGGGTGGGATCACACAATGTACCAATCCATAAGACATGTCGTGATTTTCATGGCCTGCACCTTATGTGGCTGAACATGGATACACAGTGTGTAATTTACTATTAAATTCCCAGAATCTGTGTTATATAGCTAGTAGCCTTGGAAACATAGGATGAGATCTTCATGTATTCTTCATGTTGACTTAACTTGGTCTTGCCAGAAAAATTCCTATAAACATGTCATCTCAATTATTTGACTAATAAAAAATTAGGAAAATTAAAAACTTACAAACAAACATGAAAATTGATCAAACAATTAAAAAATAATTATGAATTACAATGTGACAGCTCTGACACCACTTTAAGGTTCTGAGTATTAGTGGAAGTGGTGGAATGATGCCTAATTTTTTTCTTATCATTCAATGGATAAATCCCAAGGAACTTGATGGACATAACTCCAAAAAAATATTAAAGAGGATATTTCATGTTTAGTTTATAATTAATTTTAAAAATAATTTCTTAAAATGTGATAATTATTGTTGTTCAATTTCAATTCCATTCTTGTCATGTTGTCATTGTATTGGAGAATTGAAGTGAAAATTCCTCTAGTTGTATCCACACATACTCCATAAAACTCCAAACAATATTTTTTGGTATTTTGAATGTTATCATAGAGAAACCTAGAGATGTATATAATTTTTTATCACAAAAATGTATTCTCTTTTTCTCACTTTTTTCTTAAGAGGGAAAGAGGAATATTTTATCTCTATTGATTAACAAAATTTTCTAGAGATCTTTTATTGTGCACAACAAACCTTATCCTTTAAAATTTATATAAGTTAGAATATATACCTAAGGTTAATATTTTATAATTGTATAATCAACCGTTATGAAATATTTATTTTAAGTTCTTCCTCATGTCTAATATTACTAATAGTATTATTATTATTTTGCACGACACATGTTTATTTAAATATCATCCACTATCTTAATAAATACATATTTATTTAAATGGATATTATTAAATAAATAAATAAATAAATATTATATTCACTTAAATCATGTATAAATATATTTTTTGTATTTACATAACTAAATAAATATTTATTTTAATCTATTCACTAAACCAGTGAACAAATAAATATTTATCTATTACATTGTGAATAATAAACAAGAGATAAAATTCAACTCACATATTCTAAACTTGACCATCCCATGATTGAATTTATATGATAAAAGTCACTTGAGTAATTATTATTCTAGAATCCAAGAATAATATTTATTATTAATATTAAATTTAATATAATTTAATGAGATTCTTGATACACTTATTATGTGGCCCTCTAGGCCGCTTTCTCAGTGGAATTATGTGAACTCACCTAAATTACAAGTTCATAATTATGAAATATGTCAAGGAACCAATAGATGAAGAAGTTAATGTTTCAATGAAAACTACCTACCCAAAAACACTACTAGGTTATATAGTCCATTGATCTCAAATATCATCAAAAAAGTTCAATACTTAGGTCATCACCCAACATGCTTGATTTATATTTCTTTTACTTTTTGAAATATACTCATTGATGTAATACCATGACCATATATTTAATTAAAAAAATCCATTTCAATAAAAGTGATAGAGATATCTTATTCCATTAAATTCATAGAGTAAAATCATTTATTGACTTTTTTAATTAACATCATATCACTTAGGACACACCCAACATATACTGCCTCTTCATGAGCATATGATGTCACTGTTTTCATCCATGCATCAAAGTTCACAATTCATGATAAAAATTAACAATAATCTCAAGTTTAAGGACCAATACACACATTCATATACAATAATATCCAATGATATAGAAACCTATTTAATTCTTATTGGTGAGTCATTCTTTATAACCTCGCTTCTTGGATATTACCAAGTATCAATATCATGTGAAGAAGTATCAATGTCTTATGAACTCCAACACCTCATAGTCAATTATTATCCATTTCCTATAAGATAAATTTTATTTAGACAATAGGATATATGTTTAAGAATATTGTTATAGTATTTCTAGGTTTTCATTATAAAATGGAACTAAAATAATCTTTCAATGTAAAAAATACTCCATCATCATTATAATATTAATGTTACACTAAAGAAAAATCATCATGTGATAAGATATTTATTAATATTCTTGTAATAGAATGTACAAAGCCAAATTTTTATGGGGAACCAAATACAACAAAATTATGGGAGAAAGGGGAAAATATTAAAGAGAAAAATATAGAAAAGGAAACCCTTTTCATATATTGAAAAAGGTGGAGTAAGATGAATGTTCCATAAGTCCGCACACTAGTCATGAATAATGGTTTTGAACTATGGGGACTAATTTAGGGTTTTTTTTTCAATAAAATATAAATGGAGAGAATGTTTTAATTAGGAGGTTCCCTGTTGGATTTTTTGAAAACAAATGGGTTATAATAAATGGAGTTTGAAATATTTACATGAAGTGACATGAATGATTTATGTGTTAAGTCAATAAGTTTTTCCTTATGACTTTTCTATTCCTTCTTGTTTTGAAAATCACAAACACCCTATACTTAAGAAAATCTACATTTTACTTATATAAGGAAATTTTTTTTCTCAAATAAATTTATCCCTACCATATTTTCATTGTTCATATCAATATTTTCCTTATGTATAAAAATCAGATTCATACCTCATCCTCAGAATAATATAATACTTATATATGAAGCATTCTATTTTAGGATCCGAATTCTGGATATGAACTATAATGAAGTTCCACTCCGAATTCAGGATATGAATTGTAATGAAGTTCCAATCTGAATTCTGGATATGAACTGTAGTGAAGTTCCACTCTGAATTTTGGATATGAACTATAATAAAGTTCCACTCCGAATTATGGATACGAACTCTAATGAAGTTCTATTCTGAATTCTGGATACGAACTCTCATATAGTTCCATTCCGAATTCTGGATATGAACTCTAATGAAGTTCCATTCCAAATTTTGGATACGAAATATCATATAGTTCCATTCTGAATTCTGGATATGAACTCTAACAAAGTTTGACTCTGAAATTTCATGAGTTCGACTATGATCTTTTACTAGTTCGACTCTAAAATTTTATGAGTTCGACTCCGAACATTTACTAGTTCAACTCTGAACTTTTATGAGTTTGACTCTGAACACTGTAAGTTCAAATTCTGAACTCTGGTGAAACCAGACTCAGAATTTCCTTATTATTTCAGACTCTGGATTTCAACAGAATTCGGGTACTGAATTCCTATAAAACAGAATCTGAATATCTCTTTATTACAGACTCCAAATTCCAATTTTGGTTAGACTCCAAACTTTTATTTTCTTACATTCTGAATTTCAGTTTTTCTTATACTTATACTTGTTTCATTATAAAACGATGTCGTGCTTCCAGTTACACATATTTTGTTATAAAACGATGTCATCCATTCTGTTTCTAACTAACCATTGGTTTAGTGACACGTGTACATGTCCCTTCAAAATTTACGGAAAATATGACCGTTGGAGGAGGGAGACGACCGTTCCAACTGAGCCTACAAATAGGAGTTCATTTGAACGAGCTCAACACAACTTCGAAAAATTTGATAACTTGTTCTTACATGCTGTTGAAGTGATTTCTAGAGAGAGAGGCTCTTATCAACTCTCAAGTTTCGTGAATAAAGTTTGAACATCTTGTTCAAACTTTTCCTTGTGCAGACTTGCTTAGTGCAACTCCTAATGTTGGTGATTACATTTGAGGGCTTCTGGGGATAGGAAGATAGAGGTGCCGACTTCCTTGAAGTTCAAGGGTTTCCTTGCCGAGGAAGACAGAGGTTCCAACTACCTTGAAGTTGAGGGCTTGTGGGGATAGCAAGACAGAGAGTCCGATCTTTGTATCGAGGGCTTATCCTGGTGTGGGTAAGACAGAAATTCTTGAAAGTATAAATCAAGGGACCTTTATCCAAGGTTGTTAGATGCCCTTCTCTTTGGGTTAAAAGAGTTATTGTTTGTTACTTGTAGTTTTACTACTTGTTTTCCGCTGCATTGTGTATTGTAAGGAAAATATAATATTCTTATATTTCCTTACACTTGTACTCTAATTCATTTAGATTCTATACTCTTTAAGGTATAATATCATATTGTAAAATTTGGTTAAGTTTCATTTTCCAGATCCATATTTTTAGAACCTGTTTTTCAGAAGCACTTTCCATATTTAAGCAAGTATATAGAACTAGAAGTTTGTAACTTCTTACTTTGTCCCAATCATTCAATTAGTGTTAGAGGTGTTTTGAATTTTCTTAGTTTAACTTTGTTAATCTTAGATCGTTCCTTGTTTAAGGAAATTTTTAAAGTGTACAATTCACCCCCCTCTTGTATATTAAGAATCTACATCATTATTTCGATCCTACAATTGGTATCAGAGCAGGTTCTGAAATACTTATACTCACATATAAGTTTTTCTTTCTCAGTTTTTCGTTGTTCTATATTTTCCTTGCTTAGGAAAATCTTCCTTGAATTTGAACATTTGATTATTAAGAAGTTTTTGTGTAGAAAGTTTTTTTCTAGATGTCATGAATTAATATTGGTTCCATCGACAACCTAAATCCAACAAGACCACCAATTTTTGATGGAAATGGTTATGAGTATTGGAGAGATCAAATGAGGACTTTCTTTATCAATACTGGGGTAGATAACTTTTTTATGCTTACTGGAGGTTATCAAATTCCTGATAAGGAAGTGAGTGATTTCACAAACCAAGAGAAGCATGATTATCAATTAAACTATAAGGTACGCAATACTCTTCTATGTTCAATGACAAGGAACATATATAGCCAAATTTCTTCTTGTGAAACAGCTAACTGTATATGGAAAAACTCAAAGTTACACATTTTGGTACATCTAATGTTATTGAGACTAGAAGAGCTATGTTGAGAGCTGAGTATCATGGTTATAAATTTTCTTATAGATAACCTATAAGCAAAGTGAAACAAAGGATTATGACTATTACAAACAGCTTACAATCTATGGGATAGAAAGGGTTAGATGATGAATCTATTGTGGATAAGATCATTGATATTATGCCCAGTGAGTGGGAATCCAAGAGAACAACTATTGATGAAAACAAGAAGGTTCCCCAAATTTCCTTAGATGATTTGTTTGGAACTCTACTTCAACATGAAATAATGATGAAGAGAGATGCTGACAACATCAAGAAGAAGAATGGGAATGGTACTGTTGCTTTTACTACAACATCAAATCACATGAAAGCAAAGACTCATGAGAGAGTAACTAGATCCACGTCTAATAAGGTTATTATCCAATCTGAGTCTAGTGAGAGTGAAGTCTCATAGAATGAGTTAGAAAATTTTTCTTGAAGGATGAACAAGATAACTGGTCAAAGAAATTTCCAATCCAGGTATAAGAAGAAAGGAAAGATAAGAAAGATTCAGAGGTCACATGCTATGAATGCAAGAGAAGTGGACACATACAATCTGATTTCCCTATGCTTGAAATGAAAGAAATAAAAGAGAGGAATTCTGAAAGGAATAGGAAGAAGTTTTACAAAGCTAAAGATAAGAAAAGTATGAAAGCTAGTACTACTTGGAGTTCTAGATGTGGAGACTCTTCAGAAAGTGAATCTTCAAAATATGATTCATCAGATCAGAAGAATATGGGATTCATTGCTAATACTTCTTTTCCACATACATGTCTTATGGCCAACGTACGCTCTGCAGAGGCTTTAACAAACTTATCTCTTGATAAGAATTACTATTCAGAAAATAGTACTTTTAAGGAAGATACATCATCCTCAGAAAATGAAGAACCTTCATATGAAGAAGTATCTAGATTTTCCAAGATACTTGAAGCAAAAAAGTGTGAAATTTCTAAGAAATTAGACAAGGAAAATACTAGGGAATAAGTTCTTACAAAATAGATTTCAAATATTTCTTTAGATCTTAAGGATAAAGAAGAGATAATAGAAAAACTTTTTAAAGACCTTGAGAAAGAAAATTTTGATAAGCAAGAACTTTCTAAACATCTTAAAAATGCTACTTTAAAGATGAAAGTTTTTGAGGAAAAATATAACTCTAAGGAAATGATTCATGGGGATAGGAATTTAGTCATTAGACTAAAATCAGAATTTGTTTCTCTTAAGAATCTTTTTAAAAAATTTACCTCTGGGAAAGAAAATTTTGACAAGATGTATTCTCAAATTAAACCTAAAGGAAACACTACTGGAGTAGATTATACTCACCAAAAACCAGTTTTCAAAAACAACTATTTTGTTCCTTCTAGATCCCCTTTTTGCACTAAGTGTTAAAGTGGTGGGCATTGGAAGAAAAACTGTCCTTTGAATAGAGTTCAATCTCTTAGGTTTCATAAAACATATTTTTCTAAACAAATGTGGATACGCAAAATTTTGTTGACCAACAATTCTGGATCCAATAAAGTCTGGATTCCGAAAACCTAACTTGTTTCTCATTTTCAGAAAAATAGGGAAAGTACCAACAACAATACTTGGTACATGGATAATGTATGTTCCCGACATATGACTGGTAACAAAAGCTATTTCAAAAAGATTATCAAGACGAAAAAGGGAAAAGTAACTTTCGGAGATAATGCTCAGGGAGAAATTATTGGTTTAGGTAACACTGTTCTTCTTGAAAAAACTTTGATTTCAAATGTTCTATTCAAAAGAAGATATCATTCTTCAATTTATCGGAATGCAAGATCAACTTTATGACATTTTCACAAAATCTTTACCCTTCGATAGATTTGAATATATTAAAAATAAGTTTGGAATGGTAACCATGAGGTAATCCTTTTTCATTAACTTCTTGTTGAACAATTATCTATACAGTAATAAACTCCTTTTCATAGGGGGAGAATATTTCCATGTTAGCATAATCAAGATTTTTTAATCAAAATTTTCATAGTAAGTTTTTTTTCAAGATTTTTTAATAAAAATTTTCATAGTATGTTTTTTTTCAAGTTTTTTAATCCAAATTGTCATATTAAGTTTTTTTTCAAGGTTTTTTAATCAAAATTTTCATAGTAATTTTTTTTTCAAGATTTTGTAATCAAAATTTTCGGAATAAAAATTTTTGGAACTGAAATTTTCGGAATGAAAATTTCCAGAACTGAAATTTTTGGAATTAAAATTTCTAGAACTGAAATTTTCGGAATGAAAATTTCCGGAACTGAAATTTTCATAATGAAATTTTCATACTGAAACATTCGTAATGAAATTTTCATACTTAGAATTTTCGTAATGAAGTTTTTGATAGTGAGTTTTTCTTAGTTAAATTTTCCTCAAGAAGAATATTAACAATTACGAACAATCTTTCTAGCCAATCCGAAAGGTTTGATTTCCTTACTTAAGTCTTTTTAATCATATTTTTCTTGCTGGTATTTTCTTATGTGTTTTAAATTTTTTTGGATTCTAGTTTTCTTAAATCTGAATATTTTTTTAAAACCTCAAAAGATCAGAGTCAAGTTTTCCTTGCAGTTTGTATGTCGAGTATCATATCAAATCTCAATGTATCTCAACCGTTCGATCAACCGTGGAAACTGAACCATCGTCTCAACGCCTATATAAAGGGGACCCCTGAAGGTCATCCCACATCGGTTTTTCAAAGCTTTCGCGTCTCAAAGCCCCGAATCTCTTCTTAAGGACCGTTCCAATCTTTCTGAAGCCCATTCCAAATCCTCCAGAACTCTCTATTCCGAATGTCTGTTGAAGCTACTTCCCAAGATATGTCTACCTCAAAGACAATATCAAAATGGTTAGTTTATAGGGAGAGGTTAGTTCATCCAAGCTTCTTCAAGTATAATTCTATTATAACTACGAATGTCAAATTGAATGGCTGGGAGGATGTTTGCCTATCAAAGCCAGAGAAACAAGATCCAATTTATATAGAGTTTCTTATTGAGTTCTACGAGTCTGTTTCCTTCCTTGAGGAAGATGGCAGAGATTTATTTTATTTCAAGTCTTATGGGAAGACTTACAAATTATCTTACACCAAGTCTGCAAGTTTGGTGGGTTTGACTTATGAAGGTGAAGGTGAGTTTTGTTCACATAAGCTTCTAGATGAGCAAGGAAGTTTCAAAAAAGTGAAGGCATTGAAATGTCTTGGACTTAAAGATGCCAAGACTGCTAAGATTGCTCATCTCACTCCAAATAATCAGATTCTACAGCTATGGGTACAAGATTTTCTTTTACCAAGATGGGGTGACAAGGATAATATGAAAAAGAGTGACATTTACGTCCTAGATTTTTTGGTAAATCTAAGGAATATAAATCTAATGAGGCATGTTTTGATTACAGTTAAGAATATCAAAGAAGGGAATCTGAAAGCTTAGATCATAATGTATCGGGACCAGATTTCCAAACTTATCATCAGATGTCTTGATTCGTTCAAAGTTTCTTGCACTTCAAAGAAAAAAAATGCAAGGTAATTCTGGTTAGTGATGATACATTAAAGAGGATGAAAATGGGGTTTTTCTGATGAATCTGGAGAATTCTACCCTTTACCAGAAGAAGAGGCTGAGACCATTACAGAAAATGTTAAGAAGGATGAACCATTGAAGAATGTTACTAAAAAGAGGAAGCTTAAGGAAGTGGATGCTGAAGAAAAAACTCCCAAAGATAAGGAAACCCAATCCACACCACCCAAGCCGAAAAAACCGAAAGCATATCCAGATGAGGTGGCAGCTAAGTGGAGAGAAGACAAGGAGAAGAGGAAATAAGGGGATCTACAGTTCGTATTGGACCCTACTGAGGCTAAGGACTTAAAATAGAGAGCTGTAGATGAGTTAGAAAATCAAGAAAAAGAGAAAAAGATGAAGAAAAAGATGTCTGAAGATGAGCTTGTTCAATCTCTTTTTGAAATCAACTGAAATAGCTTCTGAGTAGATTCCGGTTCCGGAAACTTTCCTTACCGAACCATTATCGGAGACTCCAGCAAATAACTACATCACTCCAAAAAAGATTAAAGAAAAATAAGTTGTTGAAAGATAAGAAGAAGTAGTATATGAAGAAGAAGAAGAAGAAGGAAGTTTTGATTTAGATGATCTAATTAAACAAGTAGAGGATTATCAAGAAAAGGCTGAATCCACAAAATTAGTCACTCCGGGAAAGGGAGTTGAGAAAGAAAGTAAGAAGGATGATGATAAGCAAGAGGAAGAGGAGGAAAATGTTTTGTATGATGAGGAAGAATCCTATGAGAAGAATTTTCTTGAAGAAGGAACAGATAAGGAGAAAATAGATGAAGACCAGATTGTTCAACTATCAGAAAGTGAGGAAGAGTCTCCAGATGAACAACCCATTCTAAAAATAGATAAAGGAAAGCAAGTGCTCATGGATACACCAATAAAATATATCATCAGAAAGAAAGAAGTTAGTGGTTCTTCTAGAAAGAAGTTTGTGAAAATCGAAGAAGAACAATCTCCAAGAAAGGTCTATGATTCGGAGTCATCAGCACATGGTCATGACTTTGTTGTCGAGTCTTTGAAAAAGTTTGTGGAAACCATTCCGATATTTCCTAGTATTGACTCCAGATGCGAGATGTTGCAACATAGCTGGAATCAGAAGTCAGAATCCTTATCTATGGTGATGGATAAGTGTATAAATATTGAGGCCGACCATAAAAATTTCCTTATCAATTATGATGTACACATGAAATCATGCAGCAAAATCACTTTTTGGTCTAAGAAAATTGAAGAAGACATGGCTCAGTTTGATAATTTTCAGAATGAGGTAAAAGATTCCTTTGACACCAAGGATAACCAGATTAAGAATCTTTAGGATGAGCAGATCATTGAGAAAAGTTATCAGAGTCAACAAGTAAAGGAACTGAATGATAAGTATAAATCTCTTGCTCAAAATTTTATAAGGGATAGAGATCTCCAAATTGAACTTGATAAAAGACTAGTAAAGCAAGATGAGTTAGTGAAGATGCAGTAAGAGGCCATGATGTCTCAGATAGAAGCTTTGAAAGCTGAAGATAAAAGGATAAAATCTTTGGAGAGGCAATCTGAGGAGGATTAGAGAGATTTGAAGAAACTGAAAACCTTGTTGAAAAAGCTAATCTCGAAGGAAAAGGAAGACAAATAAACTCACTCTGATATTTGGTTGTATTTGTTTTTTCCTTGTAATTTTTTTTCAAATCTAATTAAATTTTGGTTGATTGTATCTTGTATTACTATGTACTAATGTTTCAGGTACCATAATTCTTTTCCATCCCCTTAAATTCTTTTTGAAAATCACAAAGGAAGAGAAGGAAAAATAACTACTTAAAAGAGGAGAAGGAAAAATTTTAAATGGAGAAGGAAACATTTCTAAGTGAAGATATCCTTAAAGTAAGGGGGAGTTTCTCATTATGAAGTTTTTCATTCTCATGATAATGAAAAATCCACTCCAGAAATTCATAATACAATCCTTAGAGTTTCAATGAATAAGGGGGAGTTAGTTGTATTCACTATCATCCATGAACAAAGGGAGATAAGTTTTAATTTCAAGGTCTAATGAAAATTTTCAAAGTCCTTATATTATTTTTCAAAAGGTTTTTTGTTCTTTCCAAAAAGGGGGAGATTGTTGAGTCAATAAGGTTTTCCTTATGACTTTTCCATTCCTTATTGTTTTGAAAATCACAAACACCCTATACTTAAGAAAATATACATTTTAATTATATAAGGAAAATTTCCTTCTTAAAGGAATTTATCCCTACCATATTTTCATTGTTCATATCAATATTTTCCTTAAGTATAAAAATTGGATTCATACCTAAACCTCAGAATCATATAATACTTAGATATGAAGCATTCTGTTTTAGGATCCGAATTTTAGATATGAATTGTAATGAAGTTCTACTCTGAATTTTGGATATGAACTTTAATGAAGTTCCACTCTGAATTCTGGATATGAACTGTAATGAAGTTCCACTCTGAATTTTGGATACGAACTCTAAGGAAGCTCCATTCTGAATTCTGGATACAAACTCTCATATAGTTTCATTCTGAATTCTGGATATGAACTCTAATGAAGTTCAATTCTAAATTCTGGATACTAACTCTCATATATCTCCATTCCGAATTCTAGATATGAACTCTAACAAAGTTCTACTCCGAACTTTCATGAGTTCGACTCCGAACTTTTACTAGTTCGACTCTGAACTTTTATGAGTTCGACTCCAAACTTTTACTAGTTCAACTCTGAACTTTTATGAGTTCGACTCCGAACTCTATAAGATTAGATTTTGAACTCTGGTGAAACCAGACTCTGAATTTATTTAGAAATTCAGACTCTGGATTTCTACAGAATTCAGGTTCTGAATTCCTATAAAACAGAATCCGAATATCTGTTTATTACAAACTCTAAATTTCAATTTTTGGTTAGACTCCAAAATTTTATTTTCTTACAGTCCGAATTTCAGTTTTGCTTATACTTATACTTGTTTCATTATAAAATGATGTCGTTCTTTTAGTTACATATTTTTTGTTATAAAACGATGTCGTCCATTCTATTTCTAACTAACCGTTGGTTTAGTGACATGTGTACAGGTCCCTCTGAAATTTATGGGAAATACGACCGTTGGAGGAGGGAGCTGACCATTCCAACCGATCCTTTAAATAGGATCTCATTTGAATGAGCTCAACAAAACATTGACAACTTTGACAACTTGTGCTTACATGCTGTTGAAGTGATTTCTAGAGAGAGAGGTTGTTATCAACTCTCAAGCTTCGTGCAGAAAGTTTGAACAACTTGTTTTGAATTTTCCTTATGCAGACTTGCTTAGTGCAACTCCGAATGTTGGTGATTATATTCGAGGGCTTCCAGGGATAAGAAGAAAGAGGTTCCGACTTCCTTGAAGTTTGAGGGCTTTCTTGCTGAGGAAGATAGAGGTTCCAACTACCTTAAAGGTGAGGGATTGTGGGGATAACAAGATAGAGACTCCGATCTTTGTATCAAGGGCTTACCCTGGTGAGGGTAAGATATACTTTCTTGAAAGTATAAATCAAGGGATCTTTATCCAAGGTTGTTGGATAACCTTCTCTTTGGGTTAAAAGAGTTATTGTTTGTTACTTGTAGTTTTACTACTTGTTTTTCTGCTGCATTGTGTATTGCAAGGAAAGTATAATCTTCTTATATTTACTTACACTTGTACTCTAATTAATTTAGATTCTATACACTTTAAGGTTGAATCTCATATTGTAAACTTTGGTTAAGTTTCATTTTCCGGATCCATATTTTCGAAACCTGTTTTTTGGAATCACTTTCCAGATTTAAGCAAGTATATAGAACCAGAAGTTTGTAACTTCTTAATTTGTCCCAATCTTTCAATTGGTGTTAGAGGTGTTGTGTATTTACTTATTTTAACTTTGTTAAACTTAGATCTTTCCTTGTTTAATGAAATTTTTAAAGTGTACAATTCACCACCCCTCTTGTATATTGAGCATCTAGATCATTATTTCGATCCTACATTATGATGCATGGAGGTGATGCATGGATAAAATAATGATTATTATTATATATATATAGACTATATCTGGTGAATAATCTAATAAATTGATATACATGGAATTTTTTGCGGATGTACATGTCAAATATAGTGAGGAACATTACATCCAATACATTAAATATTTAGAGTCACTTCTGAAGGAAGAACTAACTTGATTTTTTTACATATTAATTGCATGTTTTTAGAATATTAAGTATTTGATTTTGATGTTAAATTTTACCTAGGTGAGATGTATTATGCTAAGAATAATATATTTCTTGAAGAAGCTTAATGAATACTTGGATTCATTTAGAGAGTAATGGAATAATTTTTCCGAATGATAGAATTACAACAGGGGTTTTAGAATCCCAATTACATGTTGAAGGTGAAGATAGAGATATCAAAGTTTTTATGTTAACTTTAGAAGGCATTTTCATTTGAAGGAATTTCATTAAAAAAATGGATTAGACTGTATCCGGATTTATTCCATTTTGGTTCTATAAAATAGCAAGGTAAACATTATGAGGAGGAGTGAGAATTATGATTTTAATGACATCGATGTTTGAAATAAAAAAATAAGTTTCTTTCATTTATGAAATTAATTTTTATGGTTAGGTTTTTATAGGTATAGGTAAATCATGAAGATATAAATAAATTAAAATGGTATGTTCGCCATTATGAAAGGTGTTGTGAAGATCATGGTGCTGAATATTAAATTGAAATAGGACATTAGGATGTAAAATAATCACTATTAATAGTGTTTTGAGTTTAATATATTTCAGGTAAAAACATAGAGGAAAAAAATAATCAATTTGGAAGTCCTAATGGTCCATATGTAATAGTAATCAAGAAAGAATTATGAAGTTTCATTTCACCATATAGGAAGGGAATTTAAAATGATGGTACATTTAGACATAACATGAAATGGGCAGTTGATCATGGAACAATATGTTTCATAACTTCTTTCACCTAGAAATCATCTATACCATTGTTTATATAATTCTGTTGAATAAATGGTTTTAATTAGGTTTGTTCAAAGTTTGAAATGATCAGTAATTTTATTAGTGTAGAGGAGAACATTTTGTGAAATTTGGATTAAGTTTCTAAGATGGAGCCTAAAACATGTATTTCAAGTATAGGACACACAATATTGGACCAAAATTGGAAAAAGGGTTTAATTATAATTCAAATATAGATAATGTGGAGCGATATTTGGGTAATTAATTTTACTTGTAAAGGTTTGTTGGACCACACAAACTTGTGTGGGACACTTGGCATAATCCAGGAGTGTTAAAGAATGTATATTGATCCTATACATTAATATTAGGGTTTGGAGTTCATATATGTAAATATATATACTACTTATGGAAGTTTTATAAGGTATATAATATGATTTCATATTTTTATTTAAGATAAGAATAGATGAAAATAAGGAACTATATTTAACTATATTAAATATCTGTCTTTGTAATGACCTGAACTGTTGAAATAAAATCCCCCTTTTGAATTAATTAAATGTATTATTATGTAATATGGTTTTAGAAAAAACATGCACTTATTTTATTTATTGTATCTAATTGGATTTCAAATCCTATTAAGTATCATTACTATTGATAATATAGTCATGGAATAGTGATCACATGATTAGTATAAATATAGGGTTTTAAAAAATCCAATTGATTGAGACAAAGAAAGTGATGGGATCAACCTGTAGGATCATACCCTATGAAGACCATTTATCAGAGCTTATGTGGGAGATAACATCACCGAGATTTTTTCTTGTCCAAGAAAAAATTGAGATCCAACTACTTAAGTCCAAGAGAAACTATTTATGGGAGAAGTTCAAGCTCGTCGAGATCATGACCTAAACCATGTATGCCAAACCCCCCCATGAAAGTCTCATCATTGTGCACCTTACAATTAATGAATTTTCTGGTGTATTAAATGGATATGTATCAATTCCATAGAAATGCGAGTATGTACATTATTTTTAATAGAATAATGGATATATTTTCATCATATCATTGTTAATTTACAAATACTTTTTATTTCGATATCATAAAACACAAATTGAATTTTTGGGTAATATTCACATTCAATTAAATAATTTTTTCATTGAATTAATGTATTTTTGAAATAAACAATATTTTAACAAAATATTATTATTTAATAATTTTTATTAAATATAAATGATAATATAATTTTTATGAAGTCAAATGTAAATTTTATAAGTGTTTGAAAACTGTTATAGTTTAAAAAACCCTTAAATTTCTCAATAAATGTCAATTAAAATTTTAAAAGTAAAAATGAACATATTTAGAAAATTATTGAGATAAAATTAATATTATTTTTGGAATCAAAATATTGAGATTATGAAATGGGGAATTTTTCATAATTTTCCAAGACAGACGGATTTTTAGGTAAAAGTTAAATACCGTATAAATATACTTTGTGTATTATGACATCATAATGACCCAAAAGTGATTTTTATTGAGTTTTCTAGAAAAATATTAAAATGTGTAGGTAGTTTTTTTAAATATATGCTTGAAAAGAAACATTCCCACTACCGCCTCTCCCCCCCATCGCCTTTTCCCTAGATCGATGACATGAAAAAGGCGGGGGGGGGGGGGGGGGGTTCGCCTTTCACCTAAAGACAAAATGAAAGATGGAACCCCCCATCACCTTTTCCTTAACACACAATAAAAGGGAACCTCCTTATCCTCACTTTAAATTTCACTCATCTGTCTTCATTCCATAACTTCTCTCTCTAAAAAAGTGATTTTCATGTGCTGTGAATCCAATGGTTTAAAAGAAGTCCCTGTTTTTTGTGAAGAATCATTTAATGGGTTTTTATTTAATTTTGTTTTTATTTAGTTAATTGAAGCCTTTTTATTTAGTTCAAAATATTTCATTTATTAAGAAGTTTATTTAGTTCTAAATATTTTATTTATTATGTAGTTTATTTAGTTTTATATAGTTTGAAATAATAGTTATTATTATCAATGATTTAGTATACATAAACTAATGAATAAATTAGTATTAAAGGTTCTAAAATTTTGGTATCATAAATATTATGTGGTTTATAAAAAATAAAATCCTTGAATGGATACAAACAAGTGGATGTGGATCTAGCACAGATGTACCTAGGAGTAATAACTCCGACAAGATGTTCTAGGCTTGACTCGGGGTAACCTGGTAAATGAAAACAGGCCTTACTACACTCCTAGTTTTACACTATCAGGGGATATGTTTTAGATGATTCATATTTTCATTATAAACAACTAAAATACCTAATAATATAAAACATAATATCAGTATATTTATCGATGATAAAATGATAATTACGATCATATAAAAGAAAATGGACAAGGAAAAACATTACTAAGAAACATTAGTATCATAGTTTAGGATATAAGAAGATGTTATATAATTTATGTAATATATGTATATATATATTATATATTATAGAAATAATAGTTATTATTAGTAATGATTAACTATAGATTAATTAATGAATATATTAAGATTAAAAAATAAATACATATTATTTTTAGCTGATATTATTTATCATTGATAAAATGACTATTATGATTATATAAAGTGAAATGGAGAATAAAAAAGACATTAAGTAACACATTAATGGTTTAAAACATAAAATAAATAACTTGAAAGTTTTTAGTAGAACATGGTTTGGATGAGATGAGCCTCGCTTTGGACTTGAGGTAAAATCCAGATTATTTTTTAATTGGTAGATTAATAACATCTTCTAAAGGGATGTACTTAAATTTTGAATTTTCAAATGTTTTTGGCCTTCTAATGAGCTATAAACATTTGGAATTCCATACTACACTATGGCATATAGCTTGTCAATTGGTTTCTGATGCGCAGTGGGTCAAAGTAAAAATTTTAGTTTTTCAATGGTCATATGTTACCATGATGAAGTTATATGTTGATGTTTCTAATATACAAAAAATGTTCTATTTTACGATGATTTAGACTTACAAGAGTGGTTAAAGAAGGGCCTCCCCATGAAAATGAGCATATTCCAAATGATCTAGAAGAGGAAAACCTAGATGATCTCCCAAATATACATGTTAATTTGATTTCTGATGATGATTTTCTTAATGACGGAACAGATGGTGACAATAGTTCTAATGAGGAGGGAGCAAAAAAAGTAGGGGAGGAAGTTTCCAGAAATGCGTTATTTTTATAGTAGCCTCGAAACATAATAAATTACCCTCCACTCTTAAAATTTTGGTCAAAAGTAATGAAATGTGTTCCCGAATTCAACTATAATGTTCTCACACTCGCACCTGAGTTTAACAAAGTTATACTAGACATTGTTATTGAGATGGAAAAAAACTTGTATGTTGGAAGGGATTTTCCAATTAAAGATGCATTAAAAATAATTCTAAAGATATTTCACATTGAGAAGTAGTGTAGATATATAGGTTAGGAATCAATCTCTAAAAAATACCTCATATAGTGTGAAAAGTATGGGGATGGTTGTAGATTCTTCTTGAGGTAAATTCCAGACATTACATTTGGAGGTTGAAGAATATCAAAGATTGTGGTAGATCATACTTGCATTCAGCCAAACCTGACACAAGATTATAACTCATTGGATGCTGAATTTTTTTTAATCCATTATCGTCAAGATGATTAGAAAATTCCAAGATGTTCCTATATCCTTTTTTCAAGATAGGATACCACAAATTTTTAGTTATAATATTTACTATAACAGGCCATGTGTGGCGAAATAGAAGGAAATTTTGAAAGTCTATGGTGATTGGGATGACTCATATCGGGTTTTTTTACAATCTCTATCCATAATGAGACAAAACAACCATGTTTTTTATATTCATATGAATGAACATGTGTCTCAAGATATCCAACTTGATCCATATCATGTTCAATTTCATCAGTTGTTCTGGGCATTCCTCCCTTGCATCTCTGAATTTCTTTTCAGTAAACCATTCATACAAAGTGATTGAACATTTATATAAAAAAAATAAAAGGGCATATTTTTGATTGAAGAAACCCAAGATGGAAACCATTCATCTCTTCTTCTTGCCTTCTCCATTTTGGAGAAGGAAAATTGTGAATCATGGAGTTAGTTTTTTCCATGTATCAGCAAATATTTCACAGAAATTTGAGGTGTCTGTTTAATATCTGATCGGTATCAAGAAATAAATGGGGAAATTGATTTAGAACATGATACATAATGACCCCCAAATGCACATCATCGATACTGCATTAGATACATTAAGAGCAATGGGAGGAAAACCTTTCTTAAAAAATCATACGAAGAAAGAAATAATGAGGCTTGGTATGAATTGTATTTATTAATTTTTACTATTCCAATGTAAAGATAAAATAAATTTATGTGAAATATAATAAATTATATGTGACATATGAGTAGGATCAATGGAGTTTTGAAAAACATTTCGAACAAATACTCAAGTCTAATCAAGAAGTTTTTGATTATATGATGTAGATTTTAAAATAAAAATGGACATTGGACTAAGACTGGGGGAAGAGGTATGGAAACATGACTACAAACATTGTGGAGTGCATCAATGGTGTCTTTAAGGGGCTTCACAAGTTACCCATAACTTCCCTACTTTAGGAGACATTTTATCATTGTGTGAAGCACTTAATTTATAGGAAAAACTATCATCATACAAGATTCATCTAGGGATAAGGTATAAAAGACACTTTCAACAATAGATTGAAAAGAACTTTGAAGAATTTTCTAATTATCATGTATTCCTTTTCAATCTAGCAGACTATTTATTTGATTTTCAAGATAATTTAGTCCCCATCACAAATAACATCGGTTAAAAAATTATGGTATTGCTGGAAGAGAAGTACTGTCAATGTGGAAACTTCTAGGATTTATGGTTTCCATGTGCACATGCCATCACAACATGTACCTCTATGAACATATCATTGAAAGTATATGATGATTCAGTGTATTGGATGGACACCATTTCTAACTGTTATGATGCACCATGGATTCCTATTGTGGAGTTCTAATACTTCCCAATGCCCAAAGGCTAGAAGACGATGATACCTAACATTAACTGGTTGTGTAAAAGAGGGAAGCCGAATCCCTACAAGATGTATAATGAGATGGATTGTCTTTAAGAACAATGGAAAAGTTATAGATTCACTATATGTAATCAAGAAGGTTATAACTAAAAATGATTCCCTAACATTGTTGGATCGAGTTCACACTCTCAGCCATGATGATGTATTGTCTCCACTGTGATCTTCTCATATTTTAAATTATAGTGTTAATATAATATCCTTCATTTTTTTTAATTGTATGACATTTCGAAAAAAATTTCAAAATTCAAAAGTTAATTACATCTTTTTTTTTAATTTCCCATTAATCTACTACTTGAAAATAAACTGGATTTTACCTCATGTTTGAAGTTAGACTCATCTCATCTAAACTAGGTTCTATTGAAAAATGTCAAGGTATTTATTGTATGTTGTAAATAATTTGTTGAAATGAAACATGTTATGGGAGGAAAGGTGACAACTATGAAAAAGATGGCGTAAACCCTACCCATATCCATGAAGAGGAAGAAAGAGAAGAAAGTGATGAAAGTGAAGAAAGAGAAAAAATCAAATAAATTGAAGAATGTGAATAAATAAAAGAAAGTGAAGAGTTTGAGACATTAGTACATAATTAATATGTCCATGGATAAAACCTAAAGCAAAAATTTGAGAAAATAATCTTGAAACATACCATCATGTAGGAAATGATAAATAAATTACAAAGCACTCCATTATCTAATAAAATTTAATATAACGAAGAAAAAATGTATATATATATATAACTATATCATAAAAACAACCTATACTAGGTAAAAAATATATCAAAAACACTTTCAAAATATTCTTTGAGAAACATGAAGACATTACCTTTATTTTGGTAAAAAACAACTTCATAAACCCATGTGAATAAATATGGAATGTCTTACATTCTACAAGTCATAACATTATATTGATCATAACGTTATATTTACATTTTACACTTACGAATCATTTTCTTTTTTTACATATAGATGAAGAATACTATAATACACACTAAGTAGGATAGGCATATATCCTAGGAGATGCTATAAGGTGGTGATTTTTGACATATCTGGGTGTGCTAAGTGCACAATTTTCATCACAAGATTCCTCCACCCGCCATTATACCACACATGTACCATGATGGATTCTATGGAATTGTAGTATCATATTGCACATTTTTTGACCATAATCGTTTTTGCTTCTATCTTGGAGAGGTAGATACTAGACACACACAGACACATGTTCCATCTACCTGAGGGAGAGATTACCGCCACCCTCATGGATGTGGCAGTCCTTATCAGTCTTACTATCTAGGGGGAAGCCGTTATTGGAGCCACCTATGCATAGTGGTATGACATTATTTAAATATTTTGTGGTGTTGAAATTTGGGATGACCCTAGGACTATAGATGGTGGGTCAATTTCTATGAGATGGCTTGAGGGACACTTTCAACATTTACTCGATGACAATGACTAGCATACTGTCATGCATCATGCCCATGCATATATATTATAGATCATTGGAGTGACTATGTGCACTGGTCAATCAGGTATGCATGAGTACATGATGTATCTAGGGATACTGGAAGACTTTGATCCATCTAGGATCTTTAACTGGGGATCTACATTCTTGGCTTACACTTAAGGAGAATTATTCATGGCATGATGTAGAGACCACAAGGATCTCAGCTGATGCATCTCCCTTATTTAGATGTGTGCATGAGAGTGTATCCTCGTACTACACCCTCATCTTTCTAGTTAGCTTCTTCATATAGTGGTATTTCATGATGACCCATATAGACTCTAGTATGATCACTCATCTCTATTGGTATCTAATTATAGTAGGAGTTATTGAATTTAATTTCTTATTATTTATCACTTTCAATGTTCTATTTTATTGGTGGACTCAGAAGGAAAACTTCAAGAGAATTATGACACACCAATTGGGTTCACATAATCTCAAGTTGGATAGTCTCATACTCAATGATGTAATTATATAAAATCTATCATTTTTAAAAAAAATTAATAATAGCATTAATTTTGGTTTTTAGTAAGGAACTTTGTTGAAAAATCCCAAATGTAATTTTAGATTTCATGGATTCTATACAGGTATTTATTGGACCAGTTTCCAATATACTTCCCTACCAGACTTCATGATGCTATGGTTGTAGTTCCACTCAATCACTTTCATACTGTTGAGTTGCAGTAGTCTGATAAATTTATGTGCTAGTTTTTCTATGTTTAGACCATTGCATTACCACCGAGATAATTATAGGATCTTCATGACTTGAAGCTTATGGGGAGGAAGGATAAGGACTAGAATCGAAGACATGCACAATATCTCAACTTATGGGGAAGATGAGTAGTGCTTCATATCCATGGACTTCCTACGATGTGATTCCAACTTTTAGAGTAGGTCAAGTATGAGAAATGGAATATACTTAAGTCTATACTGTATCTTACCCAACATGACATAGTGCTATATGATATGATAAGTGGTAAAATTTCCATTAGTTTATTTATTAAACTATTTTATAATTCATTTTTAATGTATTTACAACATAATCATTCATATAACCTTATTATCATGAGTGATTCAGAGGAGGATGAGTTCGCTATCCTGACAGTGATCCATGCTACAACACATGTGCTAAGGACATATTATCATGAGATTAATGAGATAATCTTTGATAGTCCACCTCAGATAGAGGAGGTTCCTACCCCATGAGTATATTTTATTACTCAGTATCCTACTCTAGTAGCAGCTGATGCTTGGAGCCATATCGACGATGGAATAGACTACATCATCCTACACATGAGCCCTCACCTATTCCAAAGGCAGAGGTTATCCCTCTAGTAGTCTAGCCTCAGCCGACTGTGGATGTGCATCAAGTGGCATGTGATCTATCTTTATTGATAGGATATCCATAGTTTTCTCCAACTTGGGATCCTAATACTCTACAGTTTATACAGTTCCCCCAGATGATAACGACGGGTCCATCTATGACACTAGTGGATGAAGGATCAGGTGTGCAATACAACATCTATTTGACATCTTCTCCCACAGACACATAGGAAGACCATTCGATAGTCGGAATTCCAATGCTCAAGGATCATCCCTTTCTTAATCATCAGACTCCACACTAGCATAGAGCTCGGTGATCTTGATTCAGGCGTCAGATTCACATACCACAATGTGGGAAACAATCTCCACATAGACATTGATTATACTCATTCATGAATTTTGAAGTGTTCATTTACGTACTTTATAACCATTAGTAATGACTTTAGTTGGAATGTTTATGTGTTTATGATGAGTCACAAGTATGAAACTTATGAAAAGTTCAATGAGTTTTAGAATAAATTACATAATCAATTAGGACAAGATAGAAAGACTCACAGATCAAATCAAGGTGTTGAATACCTGAGATATGAATTCACTAATCATATGAGAGATTATGGAATTATTTCAAAACCCACTCCTCATGGAAAACCATAGTTGAATAGTGTGTCTGAGATAATCAATCATGTGTGATTGGACATGGTTCAATCAATGAACAATTATTGTGATCTTATTATTTCATTATGTGGGTATAAAATGAAAATAGTTTCATGTTTTACTTAACTATCTTCCATCTAATGTGTTCATAAAGACACTATATGATTTATTCACTTCTAAATGTCCGAAAATATATTTTTTAATTTTTGTGGTTGTGAATCACTAATATGAAAATTGGTTTCTAATAAACATAACCCAACATTAGTGAAATGATTATTTGTTGTATATCTTAAGGAAACTATGGTATATTATTTATAAAATATAATATAATAGAAGGTGTTTTAGGATGAAACTAGAATTTTTCATGATAATTAATATATTAATCTGGGATCAAGTGGGATGAAAGTAGATCTTAGAGAAGTTAAGGACTATAAAAAAGTTATCATGATATGGAAGTTGAGTCAGTTCTATAAAGAGTTGTTATAGAAGAACTAATTCAAGTTAAAAGATGACCTCAATGCTCTAGTAGGATTCATCCGGATTTAGATATATATGAATTTATTATGAAAAATTATGATGAAATAGTGTTCATCGATGATAAACCTGATACTTATTAAGAGTACATTGAGAGTTCTAATTCTATAAAATTGTTAAAAACCAAAGAATCTAAAATGTACTCTATGTACATAAACAAAGTTTGGAACTTGGTTAAAGCACCAGAATGGGTTATACCCACAAGATTTAATCGGGGTTTTCATAAGAAAAATAATATGGATAGTATAATGTCTACCTATAAATAACACCATGTGGAAAATGATACAAAAAATTAGTGGTATTGACTATTAAGAAGCATTTTAATCTTTGGCGATGATAAAGTCTATTAAAATATTTCTTATAATGAACTATATCTCTTATACATATTATTACATCATCTTTATCATAAACATATATATAATAATTCCAAAAAACTCTAGGTTCAACATCTTTAGGAATTAGGTACATGATAAAAACAATAACATAGTCTTTTATTCCCATTTCCATACTTTTTCCTAGACCTCACCTTGATCCTACTACATGGAATATTTTGGAGAAATATATAAAAGAAATGGTGAACCATAAATCCCATTAAGGTTTTCATTGGATAAAATTGGATAATATATCACGAGAGTCAATAATCATAAAATGATAAAAAAAGGAATGATTATAAAGCATCACTTAAAAACATGGAATAAGTGTCAAATATCATAAGATCATGCTAAACATAAGAGATCATAAAGTGTAACACAAACATAATACATGTCATCATAATGTATATATTTATAAATAATAATAATATTATTGTTATCTAATATTTACAAAAAGTAGTATTTAACTAAATGAAATGATGAATAAAACCCTATATAAGTTATTTCCTAAAATATACATATAAATCATAATATAAAGAAAAATATATTAATAAATATAAAAACATGTATAATTTAATTAATTTTTTTTTCATGAAAGGCGGAAGGATTGCTGCTGCCTTTCACGCACATATTTTAAAAAAATTATAACCTACAGATTTATTAAAAAAATCTCAGAAAATTCATAACAAAATTACCAAAATGTGATGTAATTAATAATATAAAAGGTATCCACGAACAAATATATGTTTTATCTTTAAAATAATGTAATTTTATGTTTATTTGATAAATTTTATAAATCCTTGATGAATCCTCCCAAACCATTAATATATTTTATTGTTTTAAAATCATATCATTAAGATGATGAATCAACTCCACATAAGAAAGACCATTATTTTATTAAGTTTGGACCTTTAACTTATAAAATAATGGAAACACATCCCATTTTGTAGAAACCATGGGTAATACCCAGGGCAAGGTTTGTAGTTTTGGTTATTTTGTTATGTATAGTACAAATCCTAAATAATAAAGAAACACCCTTTTTTATTATTGAAACCTGAAATATATCTCATATCTCTTAAATGAGACTAATTGAAGCATATCCATACTCTTCCATACACTATCTAGAGTCCTCCCAAGGCCCCCTATTCTCTCAAGAATCCCCTCCCAAGAATTTTGAGTCATGCACTCAAGTAAGGGATATTTTCCTTTCTCCTATTTATTTATGTATCTTCTTTACCTTTTGTATTTTATCTTCATTTTCATATGATTAAATATCCCACTTATTGTAAAATTTATGAAAAAAATATGATAAACACCATTCTCTCTCATCAACCCATTTTATGAATTTTTATGTGATGTCGTTATATTGTCAAAATTTCACTATGATTTTCCATTTCAAAAGAATTATGTAGTAAATACCATACCCATTTCATATCAAGGGTATTCACCTTTATATACTTATAAATCTTTTACTTGGGGATTAAATGTATATATTCCACACTCTATTTTCATGCAAAAAACTTTGATGACAAATGATTCCATCTTTTATGATCTATGTGGCACACTTAAGCATCAGAATGAAATGAATGGGACAGGTGAACCTAGAATTATATAGAACTCTAATGAATTAGGTAATGTTTAGTCTCATGAAACATCATGTTAGGACTGAGAGTGAACCTGATTCCTTTGTGGGAATTTTTCCATCATAATTTGTTTGAAGTAATCTTTGACCTATGTTTATGATGTAGTGTTTTATATAATTTCCACATTTCCCATGTTAGGATTATCATACTACATCATATCTCATTGTTCATGTTTAGGATTAATACTCTTTTTATTCCCTAATGATATGTCTATTTTCTAACATGTATCACCTTATTCTATGTTTATTCCCTTACTAGACTTTATAGATTATCCCTTTCTTATGTTTTCCCTAGGTTATCCCATGTAGTTTTAAGTAAGAGCATGATAAAGATGATGTAATCCTAATTTTATGTTGTTTTGTAATGTACCTAATTCCAAAATACACTATTCTTATTGATATTTTTCGTTGTATTTAGTGTAATATTATATAATAAATCATGTATTAATGTGAAATATAGAGCATGGTTCTTATAGTATTTTCGTAGAAGAGACCAGATCCAAGAGGAGATGAATTTATTTACTACATCCCGATGATCTGAATGAAGATTATAGATATTTAATTACATTGAACACATATTATTTTCTAATTTAAGAATAAGAAGTTAGAGAGAATCATCTATTATATCTAGTTTGTGGAAGATGAAGTCATATAATCATATTTGGTTACTAAAGATGGATTTTATTGAGGGGAACTTCAACAAAAAGTTATTCTCATATGGAGATTACAATATTTGTTATTATTTTTAGGAAAAGGGTTAATTATAACATTAAGAGGTTACTCTCATATAACCATGGAAGAGTAGAATCACAATGATTTGGAGCATATTGAAGAATAAAATCTTGAATTGATAATTCATAGGGAATGATTATGTTATTCTAATATTTATGATACCTACATGTATAAAAACAATTAAAGAGATTTTCATGTATCTAAACTAAAAAATCACTCCCAAATTAATTCATATAGGATAAGAATAAAAAGGTATCCTTGGAGGGATAGTGATAGAATAATAAACTTTATCAAGGAAATGGCCTGGTCAAATAGTGACAATGACTGAACATGTATCCATTGAATATGTATATTTTAGATTTTATCACACCAATATACTATTGTTTTGTTATCCCTGGATGTTCCCCTATGTGAGTGATCAATTAAAAATCCTCATGAGATTTGTTCTTTACATTTCTATAATCATTAAATTTTATTCCGTGAAACGTTTTTAGGGAGAGTTAATAATGAACATTGTTCCTTTCAAAGAGTAAATAAGATCTAACAAAAGGGAAAACAAAACCAAATAACATTTTTAATCGAGTGATACCTTGATTTACCTCCAATATTTGGGTGTATTCAATCTACATGGTCTTAATATGGGAATACTGGAAGCAATGTTATCAAAATCACTTCAAGGGAGACATTAACCTATTTTTTTGACAACATATACATAAATAATAAACAGTAATTAAAAACACCATGACGCAACTATATGAAAATAATATTAATAAAATTTATACATTATATGACCTGAAAATAAAAAAATAAACAACCAAAAAAATAAACAACTCCATTAAAAAAATAATTAACCTAGATTATATTAAAATGAAATAGAAATACTGACTCTTATAAATCTAGATAATTATGATCCTTAATTTATTCTTGATTTTCATATAATTTCAATTTAAAATCTGATAAGTTTTACCCTTAACCTTAATAATTTTAGAATCATTTAGTGGAATTTATAAGAATTGAAAAAAATTATTATTTTAATGTGGGGAATTAAAAAATGAGCATTATCTCAAGATGAAGAGAAAAAAATAACAAAAAATAATAATAATTTGAGGAAATACCTGCTATATACTTTAATAGTCACACACCGTGTACATATAAGGGAATTAAACTGGACTTAGGGATAATATATAAAAACAAAAATTAATAGATTACACACTATGTTGGTGGTGGTGGGAATTCCATTTAAATCACTCGCTATTCTAAGATCTGTGGTAAATTTTGACAGTATACATAATATTGGTGGTGGTGAACACATTATATAGCACCAAACCAACAAACAACCTATTGTAAAAATTAAAATATGGGCGAAAAAAATGGTGAATACCAGGAAGGCTTCCATTGAAAACATATACACCACATTGTTTCAAAACACCCTAAATAGAGGCCTTGGAGATGAAATATATAAGGAGAAGAGTAATATGGTGATACTATCCAATTGTTGTTCATTTGAATCTATTTTTATTTTAGTGTATTTTATTTTATGATATATTTTATTATACTATTTTCACCAATCTTACTTTGAAATATATTCTAACCATAGTAAAGAATGAGCGTCTATATTTATTTTTTATACCTCTCATGGTAATAAGAGGATAAGAAGTCAAGTGTGGGGGTCATGAAATTATCATGCAATTTAATAATGAAATTTGTTTCTTCTCTTTAAATTTATCATTATTGGATTTTTTTTAAAACTTATGAAAACTCATTTCTTTATAAATAGAAGAACCAAATTCTGGCATTGTTTTTGTGGTGACTATCTTTGAAGTGTTAATTTTGAGTTAAAAGTGGTTATTTTTACTATTATTTTTTTATTTTTTATATATCTTTATTTCAATTGAATATCTTTTTTTGTTATTTTTATGCAATTAGTGTAGAACATACCAATTACTCAAAGTAAGAAACCCTTAATTAGAGATGAAATACTCATACTAAATGTACATATTGAACACACTATATGAGTGAGAAATCATCCAACCATGGATGATAAAGAATATTACCAAGTATAATAGAACAAATAAATAATATTAAGGAATTAAATATCACATTTGATCTAAGGTATTATATGGGGAATTATTTTTACTCTAATCCTAAACAATTATTTTTAAATCATTCCCAATAAGCTATAAATAAAAAACAATCTATGAATTTTTAATGATTAACTTGTGAGGGACCAATAAACAATTATCAAATATCCTTTAGATTTGTAATATATTTTTTTACAATAGAGTTTTATAAAATTTAATATGTATCTATTTATTAATGTTATTTTTATAATACAAGGCATAAAATTGGATAAAAATATAAACCCCAACATCTATCACTATTAAGTATATGCTCGTATATAAATTTCATTTAAGATATTTCCCTCTGTCTAAAAAAACAAAACTTTTCATTAAAGTTTAAAACATTCATAAAAATAATTGAGAATACAAGAATGAGGCATGATATTAGTTTAATAGATTACATATTAATGTACACACCTTAGACATCCTTTTTAGTTTAAACTGAAAAATTTCAATTATTATTTTGTATAGAAAATTCATTCTATATTTTATACAATATAAAGATAAATTTAAATGTATAAATAATTATAACTCATATATGAGTTAATGAATTATATATATTTGATTTTATTATAGTATAATTTCAAGAGGTATTGTCAATGAAGAGGAATCCACCGTGTTAACACCATAATGATGTTGCCCACCCAACTTGTCAGAATTACCATAGATATTGAATTGATAAAATATTACAATCACATGGAGAACAATGCCATAAAATCCAAAAAACAAAAATGAATTCATGGAAACACATGTAATATGTTATTATCCATGGAGGAAACAAAATTAAGAAGTTAAATTGTTATATTAAAAAAACCATATTGTCAATTTAAAAACTCTTATGATTATAATTGGAAATCCAATTTTAGATCACTCTGGGAAGTTCTATAGTTATGAAAAGAACCCAAGATGCCTCAAGGACCACCATAATACCAAAAAAATAAAAAATTACATGATGGATATTGAAAATAACAATAAGGTGGTTATCATCAGTAACAATAATGACCATTCTACCAAAAAACTCAATATAAAAAATCATAAAAATGTTAAAAAACTTCTTAATTACCAGAGTAAATGAAGTATAATTTTATGATAACATAAAAGGTAAGGTTTAAAATTAAATATTCCTTAGAAATATTGAAATCTCATGTAGGGTATCTTAAAAAAATATTTTTCAATTCAATAATTGAGAAGTTGAAAACAGTTTATAATTTATAAGAAAACATTGTGAGTGAAAAAAGCATAATAGGTAAACATTAATGTTAAAATAAAATGTATAATGATAAATAAGAAGAAGAAACCAATAATAATGAGAAAAATAAATTGAAAAAGGTTTTTCAAGAAAAGGGAAAGGTAAAAATAATGCCATACACTATAAATTTTTCTTTTTAATAATGAAGGAAACAAATAAATATAGAAAAAAATATTAAAAAATGAATTAAATATTTAAACAATTTCACATTAAAATTCAAGTTTTGAGGATTTATATAATTTTACTACATTTAACAAATTATTTAAATAACCAATAATAAAAAAAATAAAGATAAAATATATATTAATTGTGACATTTAATGATGAATAATCAATTGGGTTTCAATAAAAACATCCACCAAAACTTAATGATCTAGAATTTTTCTCCATAGACTATACAATCAGATCATGTGAGTTTAGTTAGGATTTATGTGATCTTGGAGTGAGTTTAAACCACTTTCCTTAAGGGGTGTTCAAAAGTCATCGATCAAATAACATAAATAGATTATGGTATCATTATAACTATATATTGTTACATTAATTACCCATTGAATATTATTTAGGATGTGTTATTGAAAGTTGATAAATTCATTTATTTTGATGACTTTATTATTTTAAATATGTTGGAGGATGTGAATATAATACTCATTCATGCTAGAAAATTCATTTAAAAAACTATTTTACTAGTTTTTATTCATCAAGGGAAACTAATTATTGAGTTTTCAATGGGGAGGTGACATAAAATGTCATAAAGTATATGAAAAAATCAATAATTTTGAATATTTTTACCATAGAAATAACCTCAATGAAAATATAAACCATCTAGATATACCATGTTCTCATAATGATATCACTTTTGACTCATCATTTTATGTTATTAATGATAAAAATGATATTGACTCTATATATGTTATTATATGTCTTGACTATGAGAAAGTCCAAATTGTGAGGGAAATAAATAACCTAAAAAGGCATTCACCATTGAATGTGCCTTATATTCTTACTCTACTAGAGTTATAAATAAATCCACTACTTTCTGTACCTTATTATTACAACCCATGTGAGGAAAAATTCTTTCACTTATTTCCAATAATGATTTATTTATAAAATAATAAGGTACATTTTGAAAAGAAAATCAAAGTAATAAATGATATATTAATTAGATGATTTCCAATATTCAAGGAATAAGTCTCACTATGTGGACCTACAAATTATTTTTGAAAAAGGATGTTAACCCTCATGAAAATATCATTTTTTTGGAAATATTTATAAATGGATTGGAAAATAAAGAGATAATTAAACCACTTGATTCATGTATTATTTACCCCATTTATTATTGTGCATGGATAAGTACCTTGGAGGTTGTACTAAACAAATGAGGATTGACCATTGTTTTAAATTAATGATATTAATTAATTCCATCAATAATGGTTATAGGGTTTCATATACATGTTGATTACCCAAAGTTCAATGATGCTATATGAAATATAATTTTATTTTTTATTTTTTATATTAGATATTGGAACAATTAATAGGTTTCAATTACTCTTTCTTTTCAAAATGATACTTGGTTTTTAATAAAATTTATATCATTCTTGAAAATTAAGATCATATAATTTTTAATTTTCCTTATAAACAATCTTCATATATATGAATGTATTTTGGGATATCTGACACACTCAATAAATTCTAGTATTTTGTGTTTTTTATCATTAATGACATTGAAAAAAATTTCATGTGATATTCATGGATGACTCTCAACCCATGTTAAATATTTTAAGGCTTTACTTTGGAATTTGAATCAAGTCTTAGAGTGGTGAGAGCTAAACATTATGGTTTTAAACTAGGAATAATTCCCATTTATGGTAAAAAGTGGGTTTATTTTAGGTCATAGAATATCAAGGGATGAGATTGAGGTAGATCCTATAAAAATAGATATTATTCAAAACTACTTGATTCTTACTTCCATTTACAGGATCCATGTATTTCTTGGAAACCCCAAGTTTTTGATGATTTCTATATGATTTCTATAATATAATGATACCATTAAACCAGTTTTTAACAAATTATGATATATTTCATTTTAATGATTCTTGTATTAAATCCTTTGAAACATTATATAAGAATTAAGTGGAGGCACCTATGATGGTATCTCTAAATTGGAATGAGATTTTCAAGATGATATACGATGAAAGTGAACATGTAGTTATATATATCTATGTAAAAATCAGGAGGAAAATTTTCTAAAATATTAAATCAACTACATAACAAAAAAATAATATCCTAGAAGTGTTTTTCATATTTGAGAAATTTACTCATCTCTAGTCTTTTACAAAGTTATTATTTATAAAATAAAAATTATTTGAAATAATTTATATTTTTAAAAGGATGTAATACCATGGTTGATTTCATGGGTTTTTATTAAAAGAGTTTAACCTAGATATATTATACAAGAAAGGAAACAAGAAATTTTTTATGGACCACATATTATGATTGGAGTTTCAACATATATAGATTGAGGGTAATAAGTAGATTGATAACGAATTCCATGATGAAGATGTTTTATATAGTTCTATTTATGAAAACCCCAATGAGATTATGAGTTGAGAAGATGTTGATAACAAGAGTGGTTGTTACCTTGGGGAGTTTGTTGATACCCTGGGGTATTTTACTGAGCATAGAAGTAGAACTATAAATTTTGAGTGGTGAATAAGTGGATATGGTTCTTATGTTGCCTTTTTTTTCCATACATAAATAATGATAAAAATGAAATTTTTTATGGTTTTTTATTTGTGGTGAAGTTCATTAAAATATTTTTGGATGACTAAAACAATAATTGGATGTTTTTTAAGGATGGATTTTTGTGTGAGAATGATCATAATAAATAGTTGAATGTGGATTTTTTGATTTTAGAAGTCTGTATTTGGATGATATGGATTAAGGTATTTGGAATTTACTAATTTTATAGATTGGGAATATAAAATTAAAATAATTATAATCCATTTATTTCAAGATATCATATTATACAATGATGTTTTAGTATATTAAATTTGATCATTTTTTAGTATTGGAAGATTAAGTTATAGATTTGAAAATAGTATTTAAGGCATAATGTAAAGATTGAATCTTGGAGTACTTAATGGATATGGAATATGGGTGATAGAATATAGGTGAGTACAAAATATGGAGTTTTTATAAGACTAAAGGTATTGTAATTGGAAGATTAAATAATATATAAAAGAGATGAAAATAAAAATAGATAAAAAAACCTTATGGTGATACATCATATTTTTGACTTTGGTATGTAAAGGTTACTCTGAGAAGAGTGAGTCAAAAATTGGTAAAGGCCTTGTATCATAAGGTTTTATATATGTATGTTTTTTAATTCCCAATAAATAATAAATTTATTTAGGTAAAGTTTTTTTAATATAAAATTGGTATGATTTTTATAACCTAATATTTCCATAAGTAAGATTTTATATATTTAATATTTTATCTGTGGTATGTAAAGTTATTCTATGATATTTAAGGATTTTGTATTTTTCTAAAAATTGAAGTTTAACTTAAATAATAAGTGTTATGCTATGAATATTATATTCACACTAAAATTCATGCCACTGATGAATAAAGACTTATAATGGATCTTAGGATTGAGGTATAATCACACTGTGAGGAGAAGACCTTTCTATAATATAGAATGAAGTGTCACTTATAGGTTGGAGTAATAATGCAATATAAATCCATGATTGTTAAGATCTATTATATATTATGGTGGTAAGATAAACCATTTTGTAATATATGATATAAATATGTGATCATGAAAACCTGGAAAAAGAATATAATCCTTGCACTATGAATAAGTTTATTAAACAACAAAGGGAGTAGTTGTTGGAGAAGCATTTAGAGTAAAACCCAATTAATAATAGAATAATTTATGAACTCACATTATGATTTATTCAAAATTCTAGAGATATAAAATAATTAATAATAAGTGTGATAAGTTAAGAAGCTGTTGTGAATAATTAAAGGAAATTGCATCTCTAAAATTCGAATGTGAAATTCAAATTTGAAGATAGAAAACGTACTACTACTATGTAATATAAAATAAAACAGGTGTTTTATATGAATTTATAAGAGATATAAAGGTAAATAATATGTTAAGGTAGAAGAAATATAGTGTGAAAAGATGTTTTCAAAGAAACAGAGTTGAATAATTAGAAAAAGAAGAGTAAAAAATTTGTTTTTGGGTGATCATTACACCTATACTATGTATTGATGAATATGGAAGTTCAAAAAATCTCTATAATGTGAATAATTTAGGGAGAACAATAAAATTGTTAGGATATAATATAATCAGAGGAAAAAGGATAATCCCTACCCCATTGAATATTAAGAAAATAATGAATCATTTCAGGAGATAACATTGTTCACACTCTTGTATTATAAGTAAAAGATATACCCAGCTTTTTTATCTATAATGGTGATTCTAGTTGACTATGTTCTCTCAAGTTTTATCGAATTTTTCCATGGAGTAGTTGTGACACCCTGAGGATTTTTTTTATATTTTTTTTATGTAAATATCTTGTCGAGAATCATGTGATATGTGCAACACCGAACTGAAGTGTATAATAATTTATTAAAATTAAATGTAAAAATTAATATATTATGAATATATAGTGTTAAAAAATTTAATTAGAACTCATTTTTAATTGATAATAATTAAGTTTAAAGTTTAAAAGTGTCACTCTTCTTTGAAAGTAGTGTTTCTATATATTCTGTATTTTTATTTAAAATTTATTTTTTTAGTTTTATAATTTGAATTTGATTAAAATAAATTTTAGTTTTAATTTTTCATGTCAAAATTTTTCTTATGGTAAATGTTTTGGGAATTTTAAATTATAATTATTTTTTAGGTGAATAATTAAATAACATGTTTTTAAAAAATACTGTCACTTTTAATACATGATCAAGAAATAATAATGAATTAAAATTTTTTGAAATATTTTTTATAAACAAAATATATTTTTAAGGATTAAAATAAAACATTTTACATTGTTATTTTGAATTTATAAATCCATGTATGACATTTTAAATCCTATGTAATGTTTTATTCTAATAAAATATTTTCTTTTGATATTTTTTATAATTAATTATTTATAAGGTTAAATTTTTTTTTAATTGTTTTGAATTTAACATAAAAAATATTTTTATTAATATACCAATAAAATCCATGGCAAAAAATTACAAATTTATTTTTAATAAATTCAACTTTATGCTTAAAATGGGTGTTTTTCTAAAAATGGGTTTTCATTTCATTTTTCATATATATATTAAAAGTTATTTTTACCAATTCAAGAAGTTGAGTTGTGTAAAACAGATTACATATTATGGATAATAACATTCAAAATATTTAATAATGTTTATTTAAATTTTGGTCATAATGAAAAGTTACCATGTTAGAAAGTAATAAGCATGTTAAGGGTTAAAAGGTTTAATGGGGGTGTTAAACTATGAGATGAGGCCCAAAATATCTCTCAAAATTGCCTAAATTTTATGGTATGAGTGTATTTTTACCATATTTTATCATATATTTAAAACTTTTTCCATTTTTACCAATTTCTTTGATTATGACTTTTCTTGTATATTATTACACTAATATAAACAAAAATATCACTCTCAATTACATAATAATTTATCATGGCAATGATAAGGATATAAAATGAATTATGGAGGGTTAAATTAAATAATATTTATTATTAATAAATAAAATTTATGTTGTTTTTTTTAAATTTTATATAATTTTATAATTATCTAAAATTCCGACACTGCATCAACACAGTGTTTGCACAAGTAATAAACAAAACAAATTAAATGATATTAAAAATATTAAAAGTGATATGTTTTGGAAAATTATGGTGTTAAAATAATTTTATTGATAATTATGAATAATTATTGATTATCTAAGATTTTATATTCAAAAACTACTGTTATCTATATTTTTAATGTCAAATTACGTGAGTAGCACCAAAAATGACTTTATGGATATTTAATGTTTAATAATAATTTATTAATTGATTTATAAATCATAGAAATATTATAAGAGAATAAGTGGAATGATAAATTTTATATAATACCATAAATTATCCATTTATGTGCCACTTAATATTTTTAAAATTACATTCTTGACCCTTAAATACATAATATTTATGAAAACACCATAGATTTTTTCCAATAAAATGGGACTTAATATAACATTTAAAAATACACATATGATTTCATTTTTCTCTAAAAATTATACTAAAATCCATTTCCAAACATCCCATACCATGTTCCCAAGATTTATTTTGTGACCATACACCTCTCCACCAAAAACCTTAAGTTCAATCTAAATAAGGATATCAAAAGCGGAGGTAATCAGATTTACCGAATTATTTCAAGTTTCATTCTTCTTAAAACTTATCCAAATATTATATTACAATATTAAAATAATTAAATTAGTATAATTATTATACAAAATTGTTATTATGTGTATAAAATAATCATCATATACCTATTTTCCATTAGTTGAAAAAAATGATGCTCAGGAGTATGTGTTGAAAACCGCCTCCACAAACGACATATTTCATTTTTCATGAACTCCTACAATGGATGGTTATAAAAGTAAATTTAATGTATAAACCTAATAATTATAACATTTTTATGATTTTGGATATGGTGTATCCAAGACTCCTTCGACTTTGGCCATGCTACCTATGATGTTTTAAATGTCAATGAGCAAACAAATATAAAATATCTAACACAATTTTAACTGGTAAAATATATGAATAAAACATTGTTATTAATGAAAAAAGGAATACTGATAATGGAATAAATATAAAAAAAATTATTAATAAATTTAATAATTAATATATTTTTATTATTCAGGAAGTTAAAAGATGTACGTGATTATCTGAGACTTGATGTAAGATAATTTTCTTTAACACTATTTTACTTGTATTGAACTCATTCATTTCCAAATCCATGTTATTTTAAATGTTTAAATAATTTTATTATCCATATATAAAATATTGTTAAATTTTATTTTCAGCTACTTTTGAACTTATTGATAAATTTTATAAAATGAATATCTTCAATATTTTCTATCAAAGTAATTTTTTTTCTTCCTTTACAAAAGTGAAAAAAGAACGTTTTTAACCTTTACCACATAAACGGCTTTTCCTACAATCAAAACAATTTTTAATTATCAATATTTCATTAAATTGTTTTATGGTTTTCCAAAGAAGAATATTTTTCCATTATTTTGGGATTTTTTTATTTTTTAAAGGGTTACCAAAAGAAAAGGATATTTCTTCTTGTTTTGAAAATTATTTTTCAAATTATTATATAATAGAAATTTTAATGCATATCAAAATTATTTAAATGATTCATATAATTTACTAGGTATATTTCTTAATGATTCCTTGCAATTTATTTCTCTAGATGTATAAGGCTTATATTTATGAAAATTACCAAGAAACTTGTTTCATTTCACAGGATAATTTTTGTTAAGAAGGAATGATGAATGTTTGTAATATTTTTATGATTAAAATATCACTATTCAAAGTGTTTTAAAAAAATATGATTCTTTGAAAAATTTAATGATGATTCTGGGGTCTGTTATAGCCCTCCAATTCATTGAGTGATGTTTTTTCTTTGAGGAATATAGGTTTGAATTAACCGGTTTGTTTATTATGTTTATAAGAGTGATTTTAAGATCATTATAAAGATGATGTTACAAGATTACAAAAATAAATCTATGCTTTATATGATTCTTAATGGAAATAGTTTTATAAGAAAATGTGTTCACGATTGAAAGGAATTTTATGATTTCCAAAATGTTATGTTTTTTCAAGTAAATGATTTTTCTTTCATGAGTTATCATATTTTACATTGTATTATTCATGATTATAATTTCTTTTATAGATTATTGGATACTTCATTGGAATTTTTGAGCTAAGAAGTTAAAATTTATCTATATTCTTCTTCTTTGAGTTTTAATATCTTATGTTATAACAGGTCACTTTGATTTTTTTCTCATACCCATTTGGTATTATTAACTCACTTATGATCTTCAATTGCTAACACCTATGTTTAACTTTAATGATAATTCTATATCACCATTATTGTGATTATATTTTTATAGGTTATTTAATAATTTCCATTTCATTTTTATTTATATTAAGTTGCTATAATAAAAAGTTAGTCACTATAGTAGGGGTTAAAAGGGATAAATAGAGGGGTTAAACCAAGAGATGATGCATAAAAAATATCTAAATTTTTTCTAAATTTGATTGGTTGAGTGTATTTAGTCGTTAATACATCAAATATTAAAAATTGGACTTAACTAGATCTAATTTGAATGATAAATAAATTTATTATATTTAAATTTTATTAAAAAATTTATGGGTTCAACTCTTCTAAATTATAAAAGGGTACCTCCAACCCTCTTTTATCCACACACATTTATAACAATAAATCACCCAATCCCTACCCAAATACCTTATAAATATCTTTACCCACATCCGATAGGTTTTTGTATCACCAAATTAACACTCCTAGAAGGATCACTATTTTATCCAAAGGAAGATATCCAATGAGGAGGTATAAGTCTTAATTAAAATATTTCAAGTTTAATTTTTCTTATACCACTTAAAATATTTTATAAAAACAATAATATAATTATAATATCATCCTTAATATAATTAAATGTTATTATATTTATAGAAAAAATATTTTATACATCCATTTAAACCAATAGAAAATAAAAATTCCACTCGTGAGTACGTGAAAAATACTGCCTTCACAAAGCGATGTATTCCATTTTTCATCACTACGTATCATGGTTGGTTATAAATATGAATTTAATGTATATATATAATACTAATTAAATAATAATAATTATTTAATGATAAAATATTACTTACCTTCTTACCCTATAATCCATTGAAAAAATATAACATTGCCTGTGTCTATGTGAGGATTACAACATCCACAAAGTGATACAATTAATTTTTCATCTATACCAAACATGAATGGTCCTACAGAAGGAATTAATTAATAAGAATGATATATATAATATTATTATAATTTTATAATGGTAATTGTTTTATAATTTTTCTCTTTTTTCCATTTGAAAAATGAAAATGGCACTCATGCGTACATGGAAACTACCATCCCATGAAATGATGTATTTAATATTTCCTGAAAACATTATATAGATGGTTATAAAATTATTTTTAATGAAAAAAATTATAATTATAACATATTAAATATTATTTATATAGTGTAACTATAAATTGTCTGAATTTTTTCATCCTACTTAAGCTATTTTAAAGGTTAAGGACCGAATGACCCCAAAATATTCGACGTGAACTTAACTATTTTAGTAACTAAATAAAATATGATAATAAATGAAATAAATATATTAATAATAATTTAATTAAAAAGAAAAAGTTTCTTAAGAAATTATATAATTAATATACTTTTATTATTAAGTAAATTTAATAATGTACAAGGCAAGTCGGGACACAAGGTTTGGGATTTGTCTTAAAAACATTATTTTAATTTCTTTAAACTCTTTATATTTCATGTACATGTTCTTTTAAAATTTTTAATAATGAAATTATTTATAATTTAAAGTAATTATTAAATTAATTTTAAACTATCCTAATATTTTTTACAAAGGTTGAAAAATTAATCTTTTCATTTTTTTCCATACGACACATTTTTTACTTTCTTTACAAAAGTGAAAAAGTTATGTTTTTTAACATTTACTAGCTGACCATTTATTCCCAATATCATAGTTGTTATTCATTATAAATATTCCATTAAAAGTTTTTATGGGGTTTCAATGAAAATTATTTCCCTTCTTACTCTGTGATTTTATAGTTTTTAAATGTTTTCAAATGAAAAGGAAAATTCTTCTCATTTTTTATGATATAACTAAAAGTTTTTTTTATTATGGGTTGAAATGAAAATTTAATGGGTTTCTGGATAGAAATTAAATATTTTATGTGTTTTTATCACGATATAGTTATTGTAAATAGTTTATAATCATTAGTGGGCATGACATATCCCTATAATGCATTGGGTAATGATATATTCTCCTAGAGGATACATAATGGAATTAATCATGAATGTTATTCCTTTGTAAGGGTGATTTTAAGACTGATTATAAGAGTTATATAAAGATGATGTTCAAGGTACCATAAAATTTTTTATATTATTTTAAATGGGTTTTTATGGAAAATTTTTTATTTCACAAGGTATGTATATAAAATTATAATTTTAAAGTGAATATTATGATCTTCTAAAGGTGAAAGGCTTGTTTTTGAGGAATATTTTTAATTTTTTTCAATAAACCCTCATGAATTATGATTTCCCCATTTTCTATGCTCTAAAATGTTTTATGAAAATATTTGGGAAATAATTTTTACTTCATGAGTGAGTAAATTATTATTTGAGCTCAATGTTTTTTTTTGTAAAAAGAAAAACATAATTATGGATTTTTATGTTATTCTATATTTCACATTACACTACATTGCGCCAATAAAAACATATATATGAATCATTGTATTTTGATATTCCCACCCATTAATAACTCCAAATAACACACTAATATCATTCGCGACTCGAAATCCTTGTGATATATTCTAAAATAATTCTCGATGTAATATTCAGGGAGGATCATCTCTCATTTATTGATGATATAAGTTTTAAAATGGTTTTATGGCTTGTAGGTATAACTTACATATTATAAATGTAATTAATATAGTTATATTTATAAATTCTATACTTATAAATTTATTTTATGTATTTTAATACTCATACACACACACACACACACTAAACATAACCCTATGAGGGTCATTCCCATGTTGATATCTGGTTCTACCCATAAAATAATTTATAACACAACGTTAATAGTGGATGCCCACAAATTGGAAACTATTCTTATGCATGTAGACTAATAAAACAGGGTTCCATAAATAATGTTATCCTCAATCATGTCACATTCTACTCCCAAGTCAAAAAATAAATATTTAATCAATGGAGTGGAATTTACATACATGATATGTTAGGTTTGAACAATAAAAAGATAACACAATAGGGGAGTGAATTGTGTTTTTTTGATAATCTTCACCATTTTTTTTATTTTGACTCCCTTTTTTTTATGAATATGTGTAGTGTTTTCTTATATATGAAGGATTTAGTAGTGATTAAACAGAAATAATGAACATAGAAATTTTATAGTGGTTCGAGGTACAAAGACCCCCAAGTCCACTCCACCAATTATCTCTTTGCAAGCTTGGTGAATTTCACTAGAAATATCCTCTTATCACTTGACCTGAGAATCCACCAATGAGTACTGGAAGTTGGCACATTTACAACAATGATAAAAAAACCTTCTATTCTTTTATTGGGAACCAAATATCCATATCATATATCAAGAAGTTGATACTCCACCAAACTAAGTCTGAGTAGTCAAAACACCAAAAAATCAAAATAGATTGATTTGATGATTGTTTGGGTTGATATTCACAATTGAAGCAGTAAGAGAAATTAATATTATATGAATATACTTCATTAGAAATAAATTTCATTAAGAAATAATAGATTTACAGTGATCCTGGTTGCAAACAATCATCGAATTGTGTAGCAACAAGCTGTAGTACAAGATTTTAAAAAGTATATCTCTAAAGTGTATCCTTAGTATTTACATAATATCTATGTATCAATAATTTAAAAAAGTATGTAGAAGTATTTTCTTGAATCTTGCATCTTTATATTTTGAGAAAAAAATGTTCTTATAAATAACACTCAATTGGTTGAGCAGATCCAAGAAATTATCCTGGAATATTGCATATATTCAAATAAGAAATCATAAGGAGATTCATAACTTACATTAATAATAAGAGTGATATTATCCAATAAATATGTTTCTTGATTAGATCATAATGAGTTTTGAATCAGTTATATATATTCTTTCAATCATCTTGTAAATCTATAAATACCGTAACATGAACTTCTGATTAAATCATTGATTTAAAACTCAACTATTGAATAAAAAAATTTAAGGTTCCTACCAATGTATGGTTCATTAATCATAATTTCATCTACGCATAATATAGGAATAAAAAGTAATGTTTGGATGATAATCCATACGTTCATTCTTCCAGTGCAAGATTCATTCCAAACATAGCAATGATTAACCATATGTTCAATATCTAGAATGTAGGGTATGAATAGTTTTTCCAGATCCCATCATAGGGTCGATATTCTGTACGTTTGTCGTTCCTCCAAACGTAGGATTGAAAATCCATATGTTAAATATCTAGTTTAGGGATATTGATCTATATGAAAACTGTTCAGAATATTGTAGGGATGATGATCCAAATGTTAATTTACCATACGTATGGTTTGACTAGTGTTTCTATAACACATTCATAGATTTTTATTCCAACAAAGACATAAATAAAATCATGATATATATTTATAAAACATACTTAAAAAATATTTATTAAAAAAACAAATAAGAGTATTTGTGATCCTCAAAATCATCATAAAACATAGAGTAGTATTGAGACAACACATTCCCAACTTGATATATATATTTATGTGTGTGTGTGTGTGTTTGTGTGTAATCATACCTAAAACTATTTCAAACCTAGTGAGCAAGATGAAGAAGAGTGTTTAAGATGAACTGTGTTCTACTCCTTCATTAAAAATATATTCTATCCATAAATGGATTGTGATTATCCTACATTATGATTTATTTCATATATATCCTTTGATGTTTTGAAATATTCATTCCTCAAGGAAGAAGGTAATATAATCGATATCATATATATTATCCACATGTAATCTTTCTTAAAACATGAACAGTTCTTGGGAAACACGATCCCATATTATTATAAAAATAATTTTTATAGTAATTTATATATGAGAAAATCAATTAATATTACATTGATTTTTAGGTGTTAGTTGTCACATAGGACCCACTGTTCTGACCAACACACTATGAAGACTAGCCACCCTTTTCCCCCGTGTGCACCAATGTTATCTTTCCTACCTGAACAATGATAGAACGTAACTATGATTCCACAACCAGTCTTAGAGGAGATGACCCTCAAGTTTGGTAGGATATCCCTTGAGATGGATAATTAAGTGGGGGTAGTCTATATTAGAAGCATGACAATATTTTCTTCTAAGTTTTAGTAAAATTAATTATCACCTTGTAAAATAATAAAATGTATATAAATTCTTTTTGTAAGAATTAAATTATGATAAATTTATTATTTATATATTATTTCAATCTAAACTCAAACTTTTATAAATTAAAAATTATATTATAATTATAATTATTATAACTCTAACATTTCTAATTCCACTTATCCTTCAAATATATTCTAGCCATACTAATTTGATGACATCAATATCTTTACGATACTATAATGTTATTATGTTAGTGGTATAATATTTTTCTATCTTATTTTCATAATATAGAAAATTAAAACAACCCTGATTTGTATGTGTAGACAACCACCTCAATAAAATGATGCATTTCATTTTTCATAACCATCACACATATCTAGTCATAAGGTTGGATTTAATGAAGAAGTATAATATTTATAATATTATTTTGATTCTATAAATATAAACCATTATCTACTATATTTATTTTTTATCCATTATAAAAATAAAAATGTATCTCATGTGTATGTGAAAACTATAAACTCCACTAAATTACATATTTAATTTCTCATGATCACCTTTTTTGGATGGTTATAAAAGTAAAATTATTGTAAAAACATGATAATTATAACATGTTTAAGATTCTGTAGGTGATAAAACCATGTACCATTTGAAAAATAAATAAATTATATATTAGTTTAAATTTATATATTCCTAATAATATTTTAAATATCATATTTTGTCATTAAATCCATCCTTATGACTAGATAATTAGGCGTTAATGAAAATATAAATGCTTCATTCTTGGAGGTGGTAGTCTACACATAAGCATGAGCGAAGTTTCAATTTTCCTACGAATATGATGGTAAGAAGTTATATAATATCTTATATTTATATAATAATAAATAAATTATAAATATCATTTTTTTCATTAATTCCATTTTTATAACTAGTAGTGTGAGGTGGTGATGAAAAATGAAAAAAATCACTTTTAGGAGGTGATATTTTTCATGTATACATGGTCATTTTTTTAATTTCACATAGGATGTAAAGGAGTTAGAATATATTTTTCCATAAATATAATAAAATTTTAGTATAGTAACTTATAATAGTAAATTATAAAAAATTAAATATATCCACTTTGTAAGAGTAACTTATAACCAGTTAACTCCATCCACTTCATAAGAGAAACTCATAATTAGTCAAATCCTTACACAACACCCAATGTATTAGAGGGAGATGTCATAAATAACCATTTTTATAAAAAAAAATCAAATAACCATTATATTAATGAAACATATAAAATATTTTTTTTCTCATTATAACACACATAATAATTAAAATTTGAGCCCATAATAAAAAAAACTTTCAATTACCTCCTAAAAATGATAATATATATCCTTTTCATTTAAAAATACTTAAAAAAATAAAATTAACATTAAAATAATAATAATATATTCATTGAAAGAACATATAAAATTTTAGAGTAATCTTGATAATTAATAACATCTATGAAGGCAGTCATGTGGTAAAATTTAAAATAAACATTCTTTTTACTCATTTGTAAAGAAAGTCCAAATAAACCGTATAGAACACGTTAAAAAGAATCATTTTCTAAAAACATTTTAAAAAGTAAAGTATATTTTGAAATGAATTTAAAAATCATTGGATGATATATAATAACATTATTGAAATATTTTTAAGAACATGGATATGGATGAATAAGAGTTTAAAACATTTAAATGTGTGTTTTAATGAAAAAACCTCATGAATTTGGTAAATTTTGAAACTAAATGAAATTAAAGGAGATAAAATTAAATTGATTTTTAAAACCCTTTAATTTAAATAAATTAATTTTAAAATACATCTATTTATAAATTTATACAATATATAAAAGGAAACATGTGTTGAAATGGCATAAGTCTCAAAGAAAGGAAATTGAGGTGAGAAATACCTTATCTCGAATTCTAAATCACTTTTTATGAATTATACCTACCTAAATAATAAAATTATATTAAAATATAATTTATTTTGAATATTTTTCATCTTATTTCCCTTATTATATCCAATTAAACATTTATTAACAATTATTTATTTAAAAAATAAATTTTTATGTGTTAACTATTCAGTTTCCCAACCATGTTTTCATTCAGCTGTTTCAACCCTTAAAACATGATCATGATTTCACAATATCTAAGAAATTTGAAAAAATAAATCATCTGTTTTATATACTCCTCTAGGTTTTTAGTCACTTTATGGAACATAGTTTAATGGTTCGTATGGAATGCTTACAAGTTCCCTTTTTGATGATTTTTAAAGAAAAAAATAAATTAATTTATATATAATTATTTTTTTCAATACTACCACTTAAAAATTAAGAAAACATCATAAATAAATCATTATTAAATAATATTCCCAGTACATTACATTACTTAATCATTCATGGCATAAAAATTATAACAATGTTCAAGTAGCTAGTAAAACCAACTAAAATAAGGACACATTATAACGATTGAATGAGTTAGAAAATGTTATTATATAATGATGATATAAATTATTAAAAAGATTAATAATGTTATAAATATCATATTTATTCATTTAATCTATCCATAATACCATCTATGTGATATTGTAATGGAAAACAATATGTGTTTTTCATAGTGGTGGTGGTCCGCATGTACGCAAAAATGACGTTTGTAGATTCCAATAGATGAGAGGGCAATAAAGAAGATAATAAATTATATTTAAAGAATAATAATTATTTTATAAATATAATATATATCCATTAAATCTATATTTATAACAATATTTGTGAGTTAGTTATGAAAATTGAAATACATCACTTTGAGGTGGCAGTATTCTGCACGTCAGTGGGAGGAATGTTTTCATTTTAAATAAGATGAGAAGGATATGAAAAATGATTTTTTATTCATGATAATAAAATATTAGTATATTAAATATACTGATGTAATTATATTAGTATTTTTAGAATATATCTGAAAGAGTTATAATAAGAAAAAAACTTGAAATAATTTGGTTAAGACTTTTACCTCTTCCTTGGAAATCCTCCTTTGGATTGAACTTATGTTATTAGGAATAGAGGTTTATTGTCACAACAAGGGATTCAGAACAATGTATGGAATGTTTTAAGAGTTATTTGTTGATAATTTTGAGATAGAATATAATCTATATGTATATTTTTAAAGGATATATTAAGTCCCCTTTAGTAGGTAAAAACAATGGTGTTTTCACAATTATTAAGTATTTAAAGGTCTTAAAAGTAATTTGGAAAATTCCAATTGATTTAAAAATGGAACATGGGGGAAATTTTCAACCATTAATCATCCAAATTTCCCCTTTATAATATTTTTTATTATTTTTAAATGAGAAAACAATTTTCTTTTATTTTTATATTCCCCACTGATCATTGTTTTCTCATTACATGTTTTCAAATGTTTTCATAAGGACTAAGGTTGTATAGGAATTATATAAAGGTCAATGGTGAAATGTACTGAACAAAACAAAATTTTCAGGAAATAAATAGGAGTGTATGCATAAAAACCTATTGTTATAGATAAAATATACACTATGTGGAAGTGTCCTCTTTGTTATGTATTGGATTTCATAATTCTATAAAACTGTATTCCAAAAATTTCCTATAAATGTGATAAATTCAAATCCTTTCAATTATAATCATAAGTATGTGCTTTTTAAGTTATAGTTTGGAATATTTGGTTTTAATAAAACTTGTAAAGAGTATGTTTTTATCCTCAGTAATGAAAAATGACTTACATCATTCATGGAGACGGTTTTCCACACATATGCATGATGATCATTTTCATTTTTCTAATGGATTATTAATTATTCAAAATGCATCTTTTGGTGTAAAAACACTTTTATGCTTCAGAAGTCTTTTTTTATAAAAACTATTTTCATTGTGTTTTGTTTACTTATATTAACATTAAAATTTTACACTTCTATGAATTGAGTCCCTAAAAATGCATTTTATATTTGGAATCATAAAATTAAAATTATTTAATATGGTCTATCTTTGTTTAATAATGAATTTTTACCATAGTAAAAACAATTCACGGCAATATTGGTTAAAAAGTATAAAGAGGGGGTTAAACTAAGAGATAATACCCCAAATATCAGTAAAAATTATCTAAATTCGATTTCATGAGTGGATTTAGACCCTCAATTATTCTATATTTTATTTTTTTACATTTACTTCAACTTTTTTTGATTATGAAATTTAATTTAAATTATAAAATTAATATAAACCAAAATGTAACCCCAGGTAACTTAATACTTTTTTATGATAATAATAATGATAAAAATACATTCTAAATTGTTAAAAATTATAATAATGATTATGAATAAATAAAATTTATGTTGGTAATTCATTTTCAATTTTATATGATAATATAATTTTCTAAAATTCTTAAGCTATATTGACGCAACACTTGTTAAAGTAGTAAAACAATAAATTAACTAATTTAAAAAAAAATAAAAGGGATAAAGTTTGGATGAATTATGGTGTTACAATAATTTTATATATACTTATTAATTATAAGAGATTATTTATGATCTTAAATTATAACTACATTTTTATCTTGATTTTTATAAAGTCAAATTATTTGAATTGTCCTAAAAATGGATTTAGGGATAGTTAATGTTAAAAAAATTATTAATCGATTTTTAAAAAACTATTATAAGAGTAAAAAAATAATGATAAATGGTTGAGAATAACATGTATGATCCATTTATGTTTTGATTTTATTTTTTAAAATTACCTCCATGACCCTTAATGTCTTTTTATGTTAAAAAATGATATTGTTTTTTCAATAAAAAGGGACATAATCTAACCATTCAAAAGAAACATATATGGACCATTACCTCCATGAAATGATTTATTTAATTTTTCATTTTTAATTACATGGAAGGTTATAAAATTGAATTTAATATAAAAAAGTTATAATTATAACATTTTTAAGATTCTAGATATGGTGAAACCATGGCCCCTTTGGCTTCAGTCATCCAACCTTAGCTATTTTAATGGTTAAGGACTGAACAAACTCAAACCATTAGACATGAACATAAAGGATTTATTAACTAAATATAAAAATATAATAAATAAAATAAAATGAATAATTATAGTGTAATTAACATGGAAAAGGTTCTTTAGAAATTAAATAATTAATATATGTTTATTATCTTTTATAGTAAAATGCGTATGTAGTGAGTCAGGACTCGAGGTAAGATATTTTTATATAACATATTTTTTTTATATTTTTTTTATCCTATTTCAATTCTATATAAAAGTTCTTTTAGATTTTTCAATAATTTTATTATTTATAATTCATATATTTTTAAAGTTCATTTTGAAATACTTTTAACTTTCTTTAAAAAAAATTAAAAAGAAACTTTTATCAATGATTTCCTTATAATTATTTTTAAATTTATTTGTACAAGTGAAAAAATAATATTTTTTACATTTTTTAAATGAATGAATTTTACCACCATATTAAAGATTATTATTTATCAATTTTACTCATAAAGTTTTCTGGGTTTTTCAAAGTGGATGTATATACACCATATAAATGAATATATGTGCATCAATCACAACATATCTCAAAAAAGAATGTTTGAGGTGGGAAATACTTACAACTTTGGTAATCATTAAATCTAAAACTCATTAAATGATTTCACATAATATTATTTTATAAAAAAATATTTACATGAAGGAATATTTCAAAAAACCTTCACAGGGTTGTAATTACACCATGTAAAAGAAATCACAGCATAAAACATGAAACATGTATGAAATAATTGAAATTAAGACCAAGAAACTCTTACAAAGAACATGACATTTATAATAAGAATAAATAAATGAAGTGAATATTTGAAAAAAAATCTATCCAAATTTAAAATTTTGGAAACAAAGTATAAAATAATCATAGGTAAAAACGCACACATTTTTTTCATAAAATAGTCAATGAATAAGTTATATAACCCAATGAAAATCAATTTAGTTAATAATCCACCTAACACTGACTTCCACTTGGTAAAAAACATTCTAACCTCACGTATAATAAATTTAGACTTATTATAAATCTATAAAATAACTATATTCATAATTATTTTAAATATATAATCCTTTTATAATTTATAATTACCCATATATTAAAAATTATTTGTTAAAAATCAATGTTTATGTGATAACTATCCCATTTTCCATGAATGCTTTGATTCAATGATTCTAGTCCTTGAAACTTGGTCATGAATTCATAATATCCTTAATTTTCATGAAATTTTATATCATTGTTTTGATATATTTTGTAGACCCATATTCATTTCATGTAACTTAAGTTGTTGGTTAGCAAAAAAAGACTGCGAATTCCCTTTTTTTGGTGATTGTTGAGTAAAAAAAGAATTAAATTTATACGTAAATATACTTACCACCACAGAATTATGAAAACATTATAAATTCATCATTAGTACATAATATTAAAAATATATAACATTATTTATTCATTAATTAAATGAATTTTTTAACAATGTTTGTGTAGGTGTTATAGTTTGTATCAAATACAATTTGTAAAGTTTATGTTTCTAGATCCAAATTCAGGTGTACGGGTTTTGGGCATTATATTGACTACTAATTTTTAGTAGTGAACCTTGTACACTTGGTGTTATCAGTTTTTTTGGTTTTCTTGATGTGTGATAGATCATAAGGGAGATCCTTAACCCTAACAAGTAATGTAGATTGATTTTGAAAAAAAATTATAAGAGGGAAAATTGAGTATTGTTCACTGATTCACCCCTCCTCTTAGTGAATCAACACCATGTATGGTGACATAATAAGTGATTTTAAGGAAGTATAGGTTTTCTATGAGGATAAATAAGTTTAAATTATACCACTTTAAATGTTTCTGAACTCATTTGGTTTTTGAGTTATTTTCTCTCTTTCAAAATAGAGGAACTGCATGAGTTTTTTTGTTAAAGGTGTTAAATAAGGTTGGTTTTGTGATCTAAAGTTTTATATATATAATATATAATATTATTTTTTGTTATCAAGGAATGATTTTCCAAATTAAATGTGAAAAGTATAATGTTTTTATGGAAATAATGTTACCCAACTTACATTAAATGCTTATGGATGTTATTGACAATGTGACTGATGGTTTTACACCTATTTAATAAGGATTTGATTTAAATTATGATACAAAAAATACTTTTTAAATTGATAGTTATGGAAAAAAAGACGTCTTATCCTCACATTAAGATAAGGAGTTTTTAATTGTTATTTGGATGAAGACAATGAGTGTCATTTGTGAAATGTATAAAATATTTATAAAATAAATTTAAAATTCAAAAACTCTAAATTGAAAATTTTGAGATTGAAGTATCATGATATGTGTATGCTTTTATGTGAATATGTTGATGAATTCCTTACAATGGTTAATTAATTGGTTAGGTAAATTAATGGATTCAATGAGACTCTTAAATATTCAATTTTGGTTGAGATGATAATTAGTCTCTTACCAGATATATTTGATTATATTATTTTGGTTCTAAAGGGTCATGATCTTGATCTATTAATCAATTTATTTTATTTTTAAAGAAAAAATACTTAATTTGATAAGTGTAAACCTAATTATTCATTAACTATTACAAAATGTAATAACCATATTACAAAAATCATAAGTATAACAAGAAAAAAAATAATATTTATGTTTCAACAGAGGTTGACTTCTTGATTACCAAATGTGGAAACCAAGGTTGATAGGATCGTCCCCTCAATATTTTTTCCACACTCAATGAATGATCATGAACACTGCCCAAAGTCATTCGTTTATTATCACTAATAAACATGGATATACAAATATTAGAATCACTAGTGTTATCTATGACTACCTATTTAATATCATATAATAACTAACACACTAGAACCATTATTAATTCATATATTCATCATCACTACTAAGCACATCGATTAAAACCAGTCTTTCCCAAATGTTGAATGCCAACAAACAGAGAAACCAGAACTCACTACCACTATCGATATATGGAGTCGAGAATTCATAAGTATTTAACCATTAATAGAACAATCTACCTCCACTAAAGATAAAAACTTTGAAAAACCCTATTAGTCAACTAACCTAAAATATAATCAAAGAGATCTGTGAAAATCCACTATGTGGGTGGATGAGGGGGGAATAAAAATATATCATAATTATTTAATGAATGGAGGGGGAACCAATAAATCTACCCAAACAAACCCAACCAAAATAAAAATACCCCTATCCAAAAATAATTTGACAAACATAAATGGGGACTAAAAACCTAAAATTAGAAAACCAAACCAGCTGGAGATGAAAAAACCTGAAAACACACACCCTTGATCCATTGATAGAGAGAAGATCCATAAATCTCATGGTCACTTCTATTCACCAGGGGACTGTCCGGGGTCACTTTAGGCTGGAAGGATGCCATTATGGTCTAAAGAAACCTCCAAAGTTAAAAACACAAATGACCCAATAAAAATTCCACTAATAATTTTATTCCTCCAAACTAAGAAGAAGATATATAAATTATAAATTTAAAGTGAAAATGATGAGATAGTTCACTAGGAAGGTAGTATAAAAGAAATAATAAAATTAGGGAGAAGAAATATATATGGGTCCCTGAATAAACAATAATGAAATAGAGCCATACCCAAACTGTATAAAGAGAGTATTTTTTAGCAGTGTCTAGGGGAAAATAGAGCCATACCATTAGATAAAAAATTTAATAAGGGTTTTATCCAACACCAGTTTTGATCCTAAAATAATTCATTTTTATAACCCATAATACATATTGGTTTTATATGATATGATAAATATACTCACTCTAAATAAAAATATTTCAGTTGAGAAGGAAGTCTCATTCAAATATGTGATTAATGATGGTACCTCAAGAATAATTTAGGTAAAATATTAATATGAAGTTTTATTTTTTGGATTTAGATGAAGATGTAGATGTGAAGTTAAATAATATCATATAACTCCTCTCAAATGGTATCCAAAGAGGAAAAGATAAATTTCATGGAAATTTATGTTTAAAGTGTCTCAACTGTGGGAGTAGTCAACATTTCACTTGAAATTATCCATAGATTGATGAAGATTAAAGTGAATATAATGAGGAGTCATCTCATGATGTTTTAAGAATGAATTCCAAAAATTTTAGAATAGGTAATTTATCATCAAGGATTTTCAGAAAGAATTATTATTTTTCCAAAATAAAGAGTTATTTTTCAAATAAGTATGAAACATAAAGTGATGGCAGTGAGAGTGGGTTTTCCTCAAGCGGTATATGTGAGAAGGAATTCATTACAATAATGGATTATAAAGTGTAAATAATTGAAGATGAATAAAAAATATGGATATGTTTCATATAGTAGTGATAAAGAGTTACATTAATATCTAATGGAGTTCATGTTAAATAAAGAATTTAATAAGAGCATCTACAACATTTTTATGTTAGATAATAAAAAAATATAATGAATAATGGATCTTATATTGTGGAATTGGATATGGATAACTTCATAAAGAAAAAAGTTGAGTTGAATCTAAGTGTCGAGGAATGAGGATTCTTACTTGCCAAGGAGAATAAGAAATTTTCATTATTAAAAGCATAAAATCTTGAACAAGATAAAGACATTGACTCTCTCAAATTATTCCTAATAGAGAAAGAAAATTATTTAAAACAATTTTATATATGATTTTTCTAATTCCATATATGTATTAAAATATTTGTCAAAGTAAGAAAAATGTATTGCGAATGAAGTGAGTCTTGAATATTATTTTATAAAATAATTATCCTATACAATGATTTATAATGATCATAGGATCATTGTATAAAATGTTTAATCCCAATGGAAGGTGAGAAAATTTAAGAGAACCACACAATAAAAGATAATTAAAAATATATTTTCTTATGAAAAGTATTACTCCGAAAGAAAATATATTATTAAGCCTGAAAATAAAAAATAAGAAAAAATATTTACAATGAATATGAACTTTTTGGGAGTATCTAGGAGTTCTTGTTTGTTAAATAGAGTTTAATAAGGATTTTAAAATGATTAATTTTATAAAAGTACTACTTCTAGATTGAGAGGATGTTTAAAAATAATATTGAACTTTTATGGTCATTGTTGGTTTTTTTAAGTCTAAAATTATATTATGGGATATTAATAGTTTAATATAAGTAAATTTTAATCTATGAAGAGTGATGGAAGGAAATATTTATGGGGGATAAAACCCTTGAAATAAATAAATTGAAGTATACTTATATTAAAAAAAAATTTGAATGTCGAAGAATTTGTTTTATAGACTGAATAAAGTGTATATGAGATGTGATCAATAATGTAATATTAATTAAGTGTGTATCAATATCTTAATAGATTATAATTTTTGAGAAAAAGAGAAAATATAATTTTTGGTTAGATAAAAGGGGAAGAAAACAATGAAGTAAAATCTGATTTTCAAGAATAACAAGGAAGATGTTGTGAAATTGTTAGAGATTGTAGAGTTTAAAAGGGTGAAAAAATAAGTCTACTAAAGAAAAAGGAATAAATAGTGATCTCAAGAATAATACGTAAGATAAAGATAGAATAATTAGTTGAAAAAATTTCAAGAAAATAATGTTAATGCGTTTAAAAATAAGTGGAAGTAAATATAAGTAAGAAGAAAGAGTCTATGGCATGCCATACTGTTCTAAATAAGAAAGTGATCTATCCCCATATGAAATGAGATTTGATGAAGATTTTGTGGTTTAAATGTGATTTTCATTCAAAGGGGGAGTTTAATTCCAAGACCTGGTGGTTATAGAAGCAATATCATCCTTCACTCGTCATAGGCTAAGGTATGGTTAATTTTTCCCCTCTCTCATTGAGTTTTTAGATATTTATTTTCCAAGAGGTATAAAGAGAACATAAATTTGTTTATATTTATCCCTTAATATGTTTCTAAAGTGGGAGAAAAAAATATGGGGTAGAATCCAAATATATTGTTTATCTTTATAGAGGATAAATATATTATTTTGGGAGTGAATATATTTAGAGAATGTTTTTAAAAGGGTTAATATACGAGGTCGGTATGGTTAAGTGAGTTGTGAACTATTCTAACATGTTGGGTGTAATTTTATGTAGGAAATGTTTTGTACACAGTTTCAAAGAGCAATTTTTTGATGTTGAATAAAAGTTTCTTCAAGAATTTTTTCTCAATTTATTTCAAGATCTATATAAAAGTTGGTGCTAGAAACATTAATTAATAACATGAAATTATTATTCAATTTACTTATGTCTGAAACTAAGATCACCCATGTAGGATTATAAATATATAATGATGTTTCATTGATAAGTACATTGAGTTTGAAGAGGGATTTATGTTCAATGGTAGCTGAAATAAATCTAATTAAAGAGATTGTTGAAACCATGAATGAAGAATATGTTGACATCTGGAGTGGTTATGGACTTGGTGTGGTTTTTGAGACCCAACATGTGTTTTCTAAGGTTAAAAGTAGAACTAGAATAATTTTAGTAGATAAGAAGTGTACATGGTTCTTGTTTTTTCATATATTATCAATACATAATCATGTTCAAACTCAATTGTTCCATGGTTTTTTTTGATTTAGGTGAGGTTCATTTAATGGTTTTGGAGATATTGAAATAATAAATTGAAGTTATTAAGGATTTTTTTATGAGAATGTTTTTAAGAAATAGTTGAATGTGGAGTTGTTCATTCTAGAAGTTTTAATCTAGATAATATGCTTTAAGGTATCCTAAAGATACCAATATTCCAAAATAGGAAACTGATATCTATAATAAGTCTTATATTCTACAAGTTAGAGTTCGAATGAAACATTGATGTTCTATTATTTTAACTCTAATAATGTTTTGTTAATGTAATATCGAGTTATATCCATGAAATGATATGTTAATGAATAATATAAATATTGAATTCGGAAGATGGAGGATTACTATGACTATGGGTAATGTAACCGAATATTTAATGATTATAAAAAAAGAGATGAAAATCAAAAAAATGAAAAAAAACCTTATAGTGATATGTATTATTTTTATCTTTAGTGCACAAGGTTTAATTTGAGAAGACTCGGTCAAAATTGTGTGCAATACTCAGAATGTAAGGTTTCCCATAAATAATGTTTTTATCTTTCAATACATAATGAATTATGATATATAATGTTTTTCACGCTATAAAAATTGAAAATTCCTCAGATCACAAGGTTTTAAATACAAATATATTTTCCTGACATTATATTTTATCTATGATTTTTAATGTTTTTCCTTGATGAGTAAGTATTTTTCACTTTTCCAAAAACTGAATTTTGACTTATAGAATAAGGGTTTCACCCTAAAGATCATATTCATTTTGCAATGAAATCCAAAAATGAATAATTCTTTGGAGTTGATCTATGAATTAATAGATAGTCATGCAATATTGATAAGGTCACATTATAGTATAGAATGAAGAGTAATTTTTAGGTTGGATTAAAGTTTCAATGTAAATCCATGTAAGTTAAAATATTTATTTTTTTGAGGTGGTTATTTTTATTTTCCACATTATATGATATCACACTATAATCATGTGTACTTAGAAAAAAGAGGGGAAATCATTCATCATGAAGAAGTGCTTCAGGACATAAAGGGATAAGTTATTAGAGAAATGATTAGGGAAAAAATATTTAATTTTGTTATAATATATGAAGTCAACCCATGAATTATGTTAGAGTTTATAATTTTAGAAGTCCTAGATAGATCAAAAATAATATAGAAGTGGGAGATGTTGAGAAGTAGTTTAGAAAGGTTAAAGGTAGTTACTTTTCTGAATATTGAATTTGAAATTCAAATTTGAAGAGGGAAAAGGTTGTTCTATTTTGTAAGATAAAATAGGACTAAAGAATTACATGCATGTTTTAGAGAGAGAAAGATAGAGAAGAAGAAAAGTTATATGAAAAAGTGTGTGTTGAAAATTATTTCTAGAAAGAGATAATAAGAAAAAAAGATGAATAATAATAGGAAGGAGAGTAAACACTGGGTTTGTGTGTGATTGTCACACTGGTTTCTCATTTTAAGGTAGAAGGAAGTTCAACCCTATTATATAACATGAACTTGTGTAGGAGTACTGCAAAATTTTTGGGATATTGTTTAATTAGAAGAAAAAAGGATAATCCCTACCTCATTTAAGATTAATACAACACTATAAATTTTTTGGATACAACATTATTGAAATTTTTATATTAACATATAATGAAATAACTTACTCATTTTTATCAAAAATAGTGATTCTAGTGGATTGTGTGGTCTCATGTTTTACTATATTATACCAAGGAATAATTGCTGATTTTGAGTAGTGAACCTTATACATAAGGTTTTATTTGTTTGTTTTATTTCATTGGTTTTTGAGATCCCAACAGTGATATTACTTACTCTAATAAATGATAGAGTTTTATTTCACAAGAAACTATAAATGGTAAATTAGAGCATTGTTCACTGATTCACCCCTCTTAGTTAAGTAACACTATTCCTAGGGCCATCAAAAAACCTAGTTTTGAGGATATTGCTAATTTCATGGCCATAAGAATTGTTTTTCGTCTTTCTTATAATTAAAGAGATTTCTAGAATAAGAATAAAATTTCATTTAGGAAAATAATTTTTTATTATGGTCTTTCTAAGATGGCATAATCCATGATACATTCCGTAAATTTATGTTTAAAGTGTTTTCAATGTTTTACCTTTCATCTCTATCAATGGAACATCATTGATCTGGATGTACAATCTCTAAAATTATTTTATTATGATTATTTTTTATGACCATGTAGAAGGATACTCAAATAATTTTTTGGTATATTATATATTATAGGGTACTATAAAAATTAGAATATGGATTGAATTAATACAATATTTTATCATAGAAGTAGTTATTGTTGCATGTGAGATAGTATCTTGTGAAATACTATGTATACAAATGGGTTTCATAATTTAATGTATTTTTTGAATTTTTTAACTGGTGGATAGGCTATAGGTATTTGGTGGACTCCCTAATGGGTATTTTTATAAGGGGTTTATGGATTGTAAAAGATATGATATGGTTGGGAAAGATCCAGTGGTAGCTCATGGCATCAAACTAGTTCCCAAGGTCAAAAGTTGTGTGACACCCCAATTATGAGAGACAATATTCTAAGAAAAATTAGACATTAGGCAGAGGTTTAGAGCCTCATTCATAGATTACTGAGTCATGGACTAAGAAAGTACCATAATACATGGATTCCTATAAGAGGGGGATGTGGCATGACATAAGGAGAATGAACCTTGTAGGTCGCGTGAGGACCTTTGAGTTATGTTAGACCATGATTGGTAGACCTTGGGTAGATTTAGCATGCTTTTGGAGAGTTTATTGGTTTGTAGACACATGATATATTCATATGGTCTTTGAGCTATATCTCATCTATATCACCAGTGTGTCATACCCTCTATGGCCTATAAATATATGGCATGAATTTGAAGATGTTGAGGGATGAGATATACTTCTAGGGAATGGATGTCAATTGGGCATCAGGTGTTAGCCTCAGAGACTAGTTGTGATTGAAGATACCATGTTGGATGCCCCCACTATATTTATGACCCAAGGGACCCCTAAATATCCGCATTTGAGAGATAACTCTAAGTGGTAGTATGTTTCCATGGATAGATATGGTAACAGGTGTCACTTTAGAACCAGTAATGAACATGTGAGCCGAAGGAGTTGTGGATTATGGTGGTGGGTGTAGGAATTCATCCAACCCTTAAATTATAATATGATATCATTTTTATTTTTTTTATGCTGTGATAGATGCCTAGACTTGCTTCCTGGGACATAGATTTTAGGCCTGATATAAAAATTGAATGGTGTGGATTCTCAATGGTTCCTCATAGGATATATATTATGAGCCTTATATATTATTATGGTTTCATTGTTGATGTCCATAGGTACTTCCTGGGATCCATATTTGGGCCTCATATGATGATGATGTGATACAAATTGGATGAATTAATCTCAATATTTATTTATAGTGTGTATCCTAGTATTTGGATATTGGGCCATGTAATGAATGCCTAAGATGTCGAGATTTGACCTCATGTATATATGGGATGACCTGGATACCATAAGTCCCTTAGATTCCTAGCATGTATAGGATCCAACCATATAGGCTTGGAAAATTGTGATGATGATGATGATTATGATGATATTCCTAGGTCACCCCTAGAATTTCATTAGTTGAGCCTGAATACCATGCAAGTTTCTAATTGAGATACTAAGGCTTCCTGGGATCCAACTCTTCAACATGGTTACATGGGTATAACTTATAATTTAGTGATTTCTGGGGATATTGGGAATATTATTCGATCTATTCATTGTACCTAGTGTTTTTATAGATTCCTAAGATGCCTAGGATCTGGCTGTTGAGACATATATGATGAGTTTTTAGTTATTTGAGACTGAGTAATGGGGTGACTGGGCTACACCATAGGATCTAGAATTTATATAGAGGCATATTCATTTTGACATGATTAAATACACCACAACTATAGAAACCCGGCCTTTTCTTACATTACTATTACATCATTTCAAAGATAAACAACATAATAGTATTACACATGGAGGATCCATAGGTTTAGTGTCTGGGGAAAACTAGGACTACACATAACAAGTACAACATCAAGCATAAAAATTCATTTAATCTCTTCTTCAATAGCTTCTTAGTAGCACTTGTCCTCTCCTTAGTACATGTAGCCACCTGAGTATATACATCAAAAGGGGTGAGCTAAAATCCCAGTAAGAGGATAGATAAGAACAATATAGCATGGGGTGAGCATAATCATGACATAGGAAGAAGATCTTGAACATGAGAGGAGCATAAACGATAAACTTGAAATGTGGAAAAACATAAAACTGAAACATCATGTCTTAGTGGTTAACTACCACACATACTTGTGAACAAATTTAGCATCATGTTCACAAATCATTTCACATTTACTCATGAGATTCATCACTTTACCCAATGCATTGGAGCGCTATATAATTCCGGGCGCACCCGTCACATTTAAACATTCATATTGCGCTATATAATTCCGAGCGCACCTGTCACATCAAAACATTATCATGATTGACACATAGAACACATATCAAACATGTACATAAATAACCCATGTAAAGGAATGGGTTTAATCTCATAATAACACATTCATAAGCTTTGGGTCCCCAAAAGAAAGAGGGAACAACATATTTGATATAAGAACCATCAACCTTGAATGAGAGGTAAAAGGTGAGATCTTGAAAGAAGAGTTCTTTTGGAAAACATTTTGATGGACATAAAAACCAGTGAAAAACATGTATATCCCAGAAAAGTAAAGGAAATGATGAACAAAAGACCTTTGAGGAGTAACCATATCAAAAATGGAGTGAAAGAGGGAGAACCCGAATGAGAAAATTGGGTTCGAGATTTCCCCTTACCTTGTACTCGAATGCCTCCTTCTATTTAATGTCCGGTATAATGACATTATATTCATTAATTAGAAATTACAGAACCTTTTATAAATTAATAGGGTTCATTCTGGTTTCATTATTTCATATTATGTTCCTTTGGATGACTTATAGAGTTTAAAAACATTGATCGGGGATGTTCGTTTTCATGGTTTTCTTGAGCGGTCCACTTGTATTCTTAATTTGATGCTTGGGTAGATCATGGGTAAACATCCAGAACTGATATTAAATGTAATTAATTATATTACAGAAGCTTGAATGATTTTATAATGAGTTATATTAGATCCATGTGGCTGAATCATTAGATAAGAATTAAATGAAGATTATTTGGGCTAATTTGAGCGGTTTTTGGATCACAACCAACTCGTTTTATCATTTAACTTAGTAATATGGCCATAGGTTATTTCAAGAACTTAAAATAGAACATAATACATATAAAATATTCTGGTTCAACCATAAAAATGGTTTCATGACCAGATTTGAAGGTAGAAATGGAAAAAGAGAGCATGTCATTTTTGAAGGTGATAAATTATCACCACATGAACAACGTTCTCTTTAATAAAATAAAAGGAAGGGGGAAAGGGTGTGGGGTGATATAATATACCATTAGAATCATAAGATTACATTATATGTATAATACTAGAGTTAAAAAAACAATTTGGATTAAGATAGGTAGGGAGAGATCAAGAAAGGAACATGAGCTTGAAAGGAAATTAAAGGAGAAGAGGGAGAGAAATTACCTTTAGAATCCTCCTCTTAAGAACCTCCTTAAGGGACTAAGCTTGGTATTTTGATGAGACCAGAAGCTCTTGGACGTGGGGGAGGGGCTAGGGAAGGTGTTTGGGCAGAGTTTAGAGAGGTCTTGGAGCTTGAGAGGTGTGAGGAAAAGAGGGAGTGAAGGGTGGCTTTTATAGTGGAGGGGAGAGGGGTTTCCTTAATATAAAATTGATTAGTTTATTAATTTCACCTAAGACAAGGAATAGTGAGTCTTGGATGACTAAGAATAGTAAATAAGACTTTTGAATTCGGTATTTGGGTGCTTACATCACTTGTGATGTCAGGAATAGTGGGTTTTAATTAAAATGTATTTATATGACAAATTAATGTATTCTACTATTCATCAAAAATTCAAGTATCTCAGGAAAATCCCAAAATTTTACCCCAACCATTTTTCGACGTGTAGAATCCAAATATGAAGTCCATTTTTCAAAAATAATTTTCTAAATATTATTAATTTAATATTTAATTAAAATCATAATTTACTTAAAAAACAGTTTTTAAAATTAAAAATGATTTTGCAGTTCTTTCAAAAATTATTTAGGGTCTTATAAAACTATTAGACATTGATTCAATAATTTATGAATATATTTCAGAAAAATAAATATTCTTTTAAATTAATTAATTAATTATAATTAATTATTTATGACTTATAAAATACCAAAAATGTTTACTAAGGTCAAATTGTCACTTTCTAAGATGTCTAAATTTTATTTTATTATTCATAGGTAATGTTACTCTTATTTACTATTCATAAGGGTCATATTACTATTCATAAGGGTAGGTTACTATTCACCAAAAATTATTTTTGTTTCATTGGACTCCAAAAACTATCTTGAACACAACCGTGAATGTTGGATTTTTAAAATTCCAAACATAGGGGTGACAAAAATATGTTTAAAGGTCACTTATCACTTAGTAGTTTATTATTTTGTGTTTTTATGACATAGATATAAGAAGGGAATTTTCCATTGAAAAACTTTGGGTCGTTACATTCTTCCCCCGTTAAGAAATTTCGCCCCCGAAATTTTACTTTACACAAACAGGTGAGGGTACTTCTCCTTCATTGCCTCTTCCGGTTCCCAAGTTGCTTCCTCAAACTTTTGGTTCCTCCACAACACTTTGACAAGGAAGGTGGTCTTGTTGTGTGAAACCTTATCACTTCGGTCCAGAATTTTTACCGGCTACTCCTCATAGGAGAGATCATCTTCCAGCTGTACCACCTCTAAGTTTAGTTCATGTGAGGGGTCTGAAATGTACTTCCTCAGTAGTGATACGTGAAACACATCATGAACTTGATCCATATTCGGTGGAAGTTCCAGAAGATAGGCCATGATTCCTATACGATCAAGGATCTCAAAGGGTCCAATGTACCTTGGGCTTAGCTTCCCTTTCTTCCCGAATCGTATGACTCTCTTCCATGGAGATATTCGAAGGAAGACTTTATCTCCAACGTCAAACTCCAAGTCCCTTCGATGATTGTCAGCATAGCTCTTTTTCCGAGTTTGAGAAGCTTTGATATGTTTATGGATGTCTTGAACCTTCTCTGTCATCTCTTGAACAAGATCGGGACCAAGTAGCTTTTATTCTCCAACTTCATCCCAACAGGTTGGAGTTCTACATCGCTTCCTATAAAGAGCTTCATACGGATCCATATGAATACTCGAGTGGAAGCTATTGTTGTATGAGAACTCAACCAATGGGAGATGTTGATCCCAACCACCTTTGAATTCAAGAGAGCAGGATATTAGCATATCTTCAAGTGTCTGAATATTCCTTTCAGAATGGCCATCAGTATGGGGATGATAGGCCGTGCTGAAATTTAATTCAGTACTCAAAGCATGTTGAAGGGTCCTCCAGAATTTAGAAGTGAACCTTGGATCGCGATCAGAGACAATCGAGAGCGGAACACCGTGCAATCTCACTACTTCCTTCACATATATCCTTGCAAGTTGTTCAAGTGAGAGGTCTTCCCGAATAGCGATAAAATGGGTAGTCTTGGTGAGTCAGTCAACCACAACCCATATCGCAGTATTTCCTCTTGACGTTTTCGGGAGACCCATGACAAAGTCCATAGTAACATTTTCCCAATTCCACATGGGTATAGGCAATGGCTGCATCATACCTTTGGACTTTTGCCGCTCAGCTTTAACTTGCTGACATACTAAGCACCTTGATATATATTCCGCAATCTCCTTCTTCATGTAATCCCACCAGAAGTGTTCTCGGAGATCACGATACATCTTGTTACTTCCAGGATGAATAGAGAAAGTTGATCTATGTGCATTATCCAATAGCTCCTTCTTTATTCCGGGTGATGAAGGCACACAAAACCGCGTTCCAAACCGAATCACACCATCATCGTCGATATGGAACTCTTGCAGCTTCCATTCCTTTACTACATTCACCCTCTTTTGTATCTCCACATCATCCCTTTGTGGTTCTTTAATCTTCTGTTGGATGGATGGTTGCGCAATCATTTGGGAAAGGTAGGATGTATCCCCTGCCCTTACAATTCCCAAATCCATCCTTTGCATATCCAAGAAGGTAGGGTCTTTCTCAATCCTCAACATGGATAGAGTAGTAGGTTCTTTCCTGCTTAGAGCATCATCTACCTTGTTCTCCTTTCCAGGATGATAGTGAATAGAGAAATCATAATCCTTGATTAGCTCTAACCATCTCCTTTAATGCATGTTGAGCTCCTTTTGTGTGAATATATACTTTAGGCTCTTGTGGTCGGTGTATATGTCACACTTCTCACCATAAAGGTAGTGCCGCCAGATTTTCAAGGCAAAAATCATGACTGCCAGCTCTAGATCATGCGTCAGGTAGTTCTGTTCATGGATCTTCAACTGCCGTGAGGCGTAGGCTATCACATTATCATTTTGCATGAGTACACAACCCAAGCCTTTCTTTGAAGCATCGCTGTATATCACAAAACTTTCTCCACTTTTCGGTAGTGTGAGTACAGGTGCAGTGATCAGCCTGCTCTTTAGCTCCTTGAAGCTTCCCTCACATTCTTCCGTCCATACATACTTTACCCCTTTCCTTGTTAACTTAGTTAGCGGGCTTGACAATCGTGAGAAGTTTCTCACAAAACGTCGGTAGTACCCAGATAATCCAAGAAAAGTACGAATTTCTGTGACACTAGAGGGCCTGGGACATTCTTCAATCACCTTTGTCTTTGAAGGGTCCACAGAAATTCCCTTTCTTGTGATCACATGTCCCAAAAACGTGACTTGATTCATCCAAAAATCACACTTGCTGAACTTGGCGTACAACTTCTCCTTTCTCAATGTCACCAACACAAGTCTTAGATGTTCTTAATGTTCCTCCTTGCTCTTGGAGTAGATGAGAATATCATCGATAAACACTACCACAAATTTGTCAAGGTAATGTCTAAAGACTCTATTCATCAAATCCATGAAGATTGCAGGGGCATTAGTAAGTCCGAAGGGCATCACCAAAAACTCATAGTTCCCATACCTTGTATGGAAGGAAGTCTTCTGAATATCTTCCTTCTTCACCTTTACTTGATGATATCCAGAATGAATATCCACCTTTGAGAAGTATTGAGCTCCTCTTAACTGGTCAAACAAGTCATCAATCCTTGGGAGAGGATACTTGTTCTTTATGGTGATCTTGTTGAGTTCCTGATAATTGATACACAGCCGCATGGTACCATCCTTCTTCTTCACAAAGAGCACTAGCGCACCCCAAGGTGATGCACTAGGTCGTATGAACCCTTTGTCCAGATGCTCTTGAAGCTGCTTCTTTAACTCCTCCAATTCGATAGGAGCCATCCTATAGGGGCACTTCGAGATAGGAGTAGCTCCGGGTATGAGTTCAATTGAGAACTCTACCTCACGATCCGGGGGAATTCCGGTAACTCTTCGGGAAATACATCGCCGTATTCCCTTACGATGGGCATTTCCTCAAGGTTGGAACTTTCCTTTGACTCAAACATTTGGGTGAGGTATGCTTCTTCATAGGGAATCATCACCCACACCATTGAAGGATTTTTCAAAGGATATTCATGATCTTCCTTACATTTGTAGAGGAGCATGGGATGGTTCGGAATTTGAAAATATATTTCCTTTTCCCGATAGTTGATATGTGCTCTATATAACGAGAGCCAATCCATTCCCATTATAGCATCGAATTCCACCAAGGGAAGTATTACGAGATTTTCCAGAAGAATCTTCCCACATACGTCAACAAGAGAAGAATAAAACACTTGGGTTGCAATGATTGCACCACTTGGTGTTTTTACAGATATCTCTACTTCAAAGTTTCGGGGCTTCGATTCTATAGTTCTAGCAAACTTTCAAGACATAAAGGAACGCGTAGAACACGAATCAAATAAGACTTTTTCCATTCTTGAGTGAATAGGAAGTGTACCTTGTACGACTTCATTATCATGTTCCACCTCCGCAGTAGTGATGGCATAAGCCTTCCCTTGTTCCTTTGGCTTTGGTGGTTGTTGGCGCTGATTACCCTCGAGAGCTCGAGGTTTAGTGCACTGGTTTGAATAGTGCCCTAGCTCTTTACAGTTGTAGCATTGAACCATGAGTGGTTCTCTCCTTTCATCGGCTACATTATCCTTCCTTTTCATGTCTCTTCAACACTCGTGAGATAGGTGTCCTTATTTCCCACACTTGAAGCATTTCCCCGTCCCTTTGAGGCAGTTCCCATTGTGCAACTTCCCACATTTTTGGTAAGTGGGTCATTGTGTTTTCTTCCCATCTTTATCACTAGATCCACTAGCTTGAAACTCCATCTTTCTTTTCTTATCACCATATCCATGGAACCATTCTCCAAACTCCATCTCCACTTTGAGAGCACATCGAACAACTTCTTCATAACTCCCAAAGTCTCGAATTGCAAGAGCTTTTCAAAGATGTGGTTTTAATCCACTAAATAATCTGTCAATTTTTCTATCATTGTTGATAACAAAACCCGAACCATACCTTGCGAGTCTTGTGAAATTTTCTTCATAGGTTGTGATAGATTCTCCATCTTTTTTCTTGAGCTCTATGAATTCTATCTCCATCTTCGTGCGAAGATTTCTTGGGAAGTACTTATTAAGAAACTGTAACACCCCAGGTAAATAAAGAATATGACATATTTATATTTATCCATATTTGTGAATCAAATATTAATATTAATTTAAAGGGGATTCTATGCTCGATGGCGTACCCAATACGCAACAACGAGTTTCTTGGGAATCTTATGTTGCACTCTAATAATAAAATAATATTATTTTAAATCGTAGTTAACATGTAGACGTTGTATTCGTGGTAATGGATAGAAATAACTAAAATATGATTATATATATTTTTTAAATGTTTTTACATTTATCCAATAAAGGATAGAGGCTTAAAATACAGAAAGAATTCAATTTTAGGCGTATATGCCCTAGTTTTCACTGAAGGTTCACTTATCACCTTTTGATGTTGAACCATCATTAAATAGAGTTTTGTTCACTCTTAAACATTATTTTGGACCAAATAAAACTCTTATTAAGAATTGGGACATCAAAATTTACTTTGTGTAAATTTTTGGTATCTTTCCGATAAAGTTCATTTTTTTAATGAATAGTGTAAAATGTTGTATTTTAATTCAAAACCTCTTTTTAATCTAATTTATTTATATGATTAGATTATCTTTTGAATTGGTTTTAAAGTGAAATTAGAATATATTTTTACCATTAAATCCAATAGTGGTAGTTGGGATTAATTTCACTTTGAAATCAGACTTAAACTAGTGTCAATCTTTTGATACTTATTGTTTCATAAAAACACGCTATTTGCTCTCACAACGGGAATTAATTATTAAATTAATTAATGTGACTTATATGTTTTGAATTTTGTAAAATAGACTTCATTTTTGAATTCGGAATATCAAATATAGCTTAGGGTAAATTTTTGGGAATTTTCTGAAAAACTTCAATTTTTGATGAATAGTGAAACCACTAAGTGGTACTTATAAAAACTGATTTTTCCATTTAAATGAAATTTTGCCATCTTTGTGTTTTGAATTTCAAAAATCCGACATACATGGTTTTCATTAAGAATTAAAATGTGATTCAATGGGATAAAAATAATTTTTTGGTGAATAGTAACTTATTAAGTTTTTAATCGCGATTAGAGGTAATTAGTGTAGTTTAAGGTAAAAATAATGTTTTAATAATATGAAATGAACTTGAAACATGTCCTATTCTCATTGGTTTTGTCATGGAAGACCCAGACAAGCCATGGGTCAACTTGGGGACCCCATGGAGTCACTTTGGTTGGGAAATGACATAAATAACTTTTTATTTAATGTAAAAGTAAAAATGACACAAACATGATGTGTTTTACTAAAACAATTTTTAAGTGGGGTTATACAAGTCAGATTTTTTATTATAAATAGTCATTGGAAATCTAAAAATATTTCCTATATCATAGTAAATTTTTTATAATTTTTATACATTAAATAAATTAAATTATTTATGACATCATAATGATGCAGCGATGACATCATTATCTGACGATTTAAATAAAATGAGAAGATAATGTAAACTCTATGACCTACACATGTCCAAAACTTATTGGATGGGTGGATTTCGAACCCTTATCACCTTATCCACGAATTATATCATTGTGGGACCTTTTAAAACCGAAACACAGTTTCAAATAAAGTAATATTTCTTACTTTCCAAAAGTGCCCCTCCTCTCCTCTTATAAAAGGCCCCCACCTCTACCTCATTTCACACACTCCTCAAGCCTTTGGATCGGCCAACCCCGGCCCATTTACTCTCTCCACATCCCTCTACTCATCCTAGAGGATTTCCATTGGGCAGAATCCTTTCAAAGGAAGCCTTTAGGCTCAAATCAAAATGAGTTACACTTTTAAAGGTCATTCATTCTCTCCTGTTCATTTGTTTTATTTTGCTTCTCCAACCCCCTAAACTCTTTTTATTTACTTCTTTTGTAACAAAACAGTATCTTCAATATACTAGTATGTTGTTATAAGATTTATTCGAGCTACACTCTCACACAACTACATCAAATGGTTAAAGAACATACGGTTTCCGTGGATGGCGAAATTCTGCCTCCCGAAATGATGATTGTTCAATACTCATTTAACACCTTCAAAGGTGGCCATTATGATGTAACTATTTTTATATATGATATATAATATGTTTATGGTTTCCTTAAGCTTCTGTTTTTTTTCACTTTGTCATACCTTTATGGTTTCCATTATGGGTAAACGCGATATCTTCATTTAAGGAAGTGCGGACTACCGCCCCCTCAAAGTGATTTGATTCATTAAATACCATATGTGGGACGTATAAAGGATGGAACTATGATATTATATATTATATTATACTGGAATTATAATATACCTTTATATAATTATGATTCCATTCTATAAAATACGAAATAGAAATGAAAGTAGTGTTCTTGCGTACGTACGGCTTACCATCTCCATGAACGGTGCATTTCATTTCTTACCTCTAAATGATTATGTAATGTAATAAATGCATGAATGTACTGGATATATATGAAATATATGATATCTACATCATGAATAAAATTCTGTATATAATAAAAATTTTGCCACACGAACAACATGTAATTGTAAGAAGTCCACTTTCGACTTAAGAACAAAATATCGGCAAAACAAATATTATTAACTTAAATGATTACCTAATGTTTATGACATGGTAATAAGTGATATAAAAAGAATAATGAACTTTAAAAAGGTTTTTAAGGAAGTAGAAATTAACTCATGTTTATTATTCAGGACTTTAAAGAACGATCGAGTCAAGTCGGACCCGAGGTAAGGGATCCTACTCCTCTCTTTCTTTTTAAGTACACACTTTTATGTCATTCCTTTTAAAGCTCATCTTTCTTGTTATTGGGATGATCTTTTATATTACACTTACTGTAATTTTTATGTTCATGTGATGAGAGACCCTATTATCTCTCATCAATCCATTTTTGAAGTTTTGAGTGGCGCCGTTAGGCTGCCGAACTTTCGTTAGAGATCTAACCTCTCTCTTTATTTTTAAGTACTCTCCTTTATGTCACTTCTTTTAAGCTCCTCTTTGTAATGTTGGGGGATGTTATTTTATATTCCTATTTCTTTAAATTTTATTGTAATGTGATGATATACCCTATTTGATCTCATCAATCCATATTCGGAAGTTTTATGTGGTGCCGTTAGGCTGCCGAGTTTTCGTAAGGGATTTTTCATCTCACTTTTATTCCCGTGAGATTTATGCTACATTTGCCACAAAATTCCATTGAGTGGTGTATGTACTTCCCATTATTCTACTCTTTGTGTAATATACTTTCATTTATGAGTATTTACATCAATGATCTATTGTCCTTCTTTCATGGGGTGTATGTTTTGAAAGATACCCAAGTCGGTAAGGGAACCTTTCACCCTCCTCTTTTTTAAAAAACTTCTTTTGTTGGGTCTTTTAATTTACATATTGTTATGTTGGGATATGTTCTCATATATAATTATTGATGTAAATTTTATGTCCAAGTGATGAGATACACTTTTTATCTCTCATCAACTCTTTTTGATGTGATGCCGTTAGGCTGTCATGGGAACTTTTTAACCCAATTTCGATTTATTTGGGTTCAACATGTATTCATTGAATATGTCATCAATTGAATATGTGTGAATGAACTTTTATTGTTTTACAATTAATATCCACTTATATTGGGTGTATTTATATTTTTCACATATATTTTGGAGATTTATTTGTCCTTAATTTAAGGATACCTTCTTTATAAGGGATTTCACCACATTTGACATTTCTATTGAGGGTTCATTGTTGTTATGCACCAATTCACTATTATATGGTGTATATACTATCCTTTGGATTATTATAACATGAATCCATTTATTCTCATGATATTATAATGTTCTGACTAAATGTTATTCCTCAATTATTGTATTCAAGTGTCTCTAATTTTGGTAAAACCACTTTAACCAAAATATCATTTTAAATGTTTTAATTATTTGTTCTTATTAATATCCATGTTTTCAAAATGGTTTTAAGGATTTATTTATATGGATATTAATGGTTTAAAATTTTAAGCTTCAAGGTGGTATGGGACACTTTGATTCAAAAATCTCTTTATTAAATGTTTTAAATGGTTTTGGAAATGGTTTCTTTTTGAATGGATTCATTATTTCAATATACTAAAATGTTATATTGTGATTGAAATGTGGAAATGTTATGTTTCCTTTATGAATGTTTTATGTGACACATTTATGTTATGGTTCTTGTGAATTGTTATGAAAATGGGTGGTTTCGTGATAAACTAAGGGCGGGTGAGCCCGATATAGCTCTCCAATGCATTGGGTAACGTGAAGGAGTGAAACGTTAAGGTTTCTCCGAAGAGATTTAGGGAATATACTGTGATGGGTATTCCAAACGTAACCAAGAGGGTTACTCCCTACGTAAGAATGTTATGAATGCCTTAAGTTACCTTTATGTCTTATGTTTTCTATGATTTATTCATGATTTGATATGCCTATGTTTTATGGGTAAAGTGTGATTTCATTCTAATGTATATATGAACTCATGTTTCCTTTCCATATTTTTATAACTCTTACTGAGCTTTTTATGCTCATCCCGAGTTTTTGAAATGTTTTGCACAGGTCAAGGGAAAGGTACATGATGTGATGATAGTGTCAAGCATGTGTTAAGAAAGAATCTGTGTTATATTTTAAATATGTTTCTGTTGATGGGAAGAATGAATACTATCTTTTATGTAACCAATTTGTTTAAATGTGGAATGTAATGCAAGTTTCATGATCTAATTCTCTAAAACTCTAAACCTTAAAAGATCCTCAATGTGTAATCTTGTAATAACTCAAGATTAAGTAAGGTTTAAGGCTGGGGCCTTATAGTTGGTATCAAAGGTCGGTTTAGATAACTTTAGAGGTTAGGGTATTCTTTAAGCATAAGTGACATTACCATAATGGTTAGGATTTCAGAAAGAGTCCTAGTTTTAGATAAAGTGAATGAGTAAGTGTATCTTAGTGTTTACCTTCCTCATTAGTACATGATGGTTTTGTTGATATACTCACACTAACATTTATATTTTAAGTGAATGGATGGATCTAGCAGCCACCAAAGAGACAACAGGTTTGAAAGAAACTATGGTGGTTCTCTGATACTAGATAAAATGGAGGATTCAATGAGGAAACTCGTGGTTGTCCTAAACCAACTATCAAGGAGTCATGATCAACCACTTGAACCTTGGTATGATCTTTAATGCATCATGTACGAGATGACCAATCCATGTGGAAGTTCAGGTAATAATTATAAAGGTAACCATTAGAGTTTATATGATCCTTACTTTTGAGGTAATTATGGGTTATTATATGATATGCTGGAAAATGAAAGGAATGAGATAAACTTGAGGTTAAAATATGTTATGATCATTTTTGATGATTTTATCTATTTTTGGGGAATGATTTAAGAATTATATAGTTTTGGAAAAAGGACAACACACAGACCGTGTGACAACCCGTCGTGTCGGACAAAGCTGCGGGAATTGAACCCACAACCAAAGTGCGACTGGTATTTATCGCCTACCACTAGACTACGTGAAGTCCCTGGTTAGTTTGATCGTTTCTTTTTAGTTATATGATTTTATTAATTAAGGGTAAGTTGATTTTGGGTTATTTATGAAAATTATTAATCTATCATGGAGGATATGTGATTAGGTTAATTACTTTTCAATACGAGACTTTAGGAGCAACTGATATTGTTTGGAGATAAATTTTACGATTTAACTTGGAAGACTATGTGACTAAATCCTTCAAATATTTGGGTTTCAATCTTATATTGGTTTACTTTGAAGAATTTTATGGACAAATTGTTTATCGGAAAGTCCTTGTTGAACTTTGGGTTTTGTTGGAAAAATTTTGGAGATTAAGAATAGATTTTCTTTTTATAAAGGGTTATCCTTTTCTGGATTATCTGACCTTGTACTAACCTTTTTGGTTTTGGTTTTGGTTAAATCCTAAATACATGGGATGTATATATTTCTCTTTGGTGGATTAGGTGATTCTCTAGAAGTTGATTATAGTACTCTTAATGTGAACAAGTCTCCCTAAATACTCGTCTTTTGAAAAAAAATATGAGTTTGATTAAGGAATCTAGTAAAAGTTCAAAGTCAACATGATAAGTGATTATGTTTCCTTATGAATAAATTCCTCAATAAAAAGTATCTTAAAACAAAAATGTTTCCTATTAACTTTTCCTACTGGGGAATCGAATACCGTTTATCCCATCACAAGTTTGTGATTTTCTCATGTTTAACTTTATCCTAAACATGTTTTCTATCACTCTCCATCAGAACAAGACCCTTTGTTTTTTTCCTCCATGTCCATGTTTTCATACTTGGAATCCTAGTATGGTTTAACTCAGGTGACCTTTTTACTTATCTTTCTTTATTTTAAAGTGACTGTTTTACCGACTCTTCTTCCGATGTGGGACTTTCAAGGATGTTTCCAAGCTCAATTTTAAAATTGCGAGGACGCAATTCCCAAAAGGGGGGAAGGATGTAACACCCCAGGTAAATAAAGAATATGACATCTTTATATTTATCCATATTTTTGAATCAAATATTAATATTAATTTAAAGGGGATGCTATGCTCGATGGCGTACCCAATACGCAACAACGAGTTTCTTGGGAATCTTACGTTGCACTCTAATAATAAAATAATATTATTTTAAATGGTAGTTAAAATGTAGACGTTGTATTGGCGGGAATGGATAGAAATAACTAAAATATGATTATATATGTTTTTAAATGTTTTTACATTTATCCAATAAAGGATAGAGGCTTAAAATACGGAAAGAATTCAATTTTAGGCGTATATGCCCTAGTTTTCACTAAAGGTTCACTTATCACCTTTTGATGTTGAACCATCATTAAATAGAGTTTTGTTCACTATTAAAAATTCTTTTTGACCAAATAAAACTCTTATTAAGAATTGGGACATCAAAAATTACTTTGTGTAAATTTTTGGTATCTTTCCGATAAAGTTCATTTTTTTAATGAATAGTGTAAAATGTTGTATTTTAATTCAAAACCTCTTTTTAATCTAATTTATTTATATGATAAGATTATATTTTGAATTGGTTTTAAAGTGAAATTATAATATATTTTTACCATTAAATCCAATAGTGGTCGTTGGAATTAATTTCACTTTGAAATCAGACTTAAACCAGTGTCAATCTTTTGATACTTATTGTTTCATAAAAACACGCTATTTGCTCTGACAACGGGTATTAATTATTAAATTAATTAATGTGACTTATATGTTTTGAATTTTTTAAAATAGACTTCATTTTTGAATTCGGAATATCAAATATATCTTAGGGTGAATTTTTGGGAATTTTCTGAAAAACATCAATTTTTGATGAATAGTGAAATCACTAAGTGGTACTTATAAAAACTGATTTTTCCATTTAAATGAAATTTTGCCATCTTTGTGTTTTGAATTTCAAAAAACTGACATACATGGTTGTCATTAAGAAGTAAAATGTGGTCCAATGGGATAAAAATAATTTTTTGGTGAATAGTAACTTATTAAGTTTTTAATCGCGATTAGAGGTAATTAGTGTAGTTGAAGGTAAAAATAATGTTTTAATAATATGAAATGAACTTGACACATGTCCTACCATCATTGGTTGTGTCATGGCCGACCAAGACAAGCCATGAGTCAACTTGGGTACCCCATGGAGCCACTTTGGTTGGGAAATGACATAAATAACTTTTTATTTAATGTAAAAGTAAAAATGACACAAACATGATATGTTTTACTAAAACAATTTTTAAGTGGGGTTATACAAGTCATATGTTTTATTATAAATAGTCATTGGAAAGATAAAAAAAATTTCCTATATCATAGTAATTTGTTTATAATTTTTAGACATTAAATAAATTAAATTACTTATGACATCATAATGATGTAGCGATGACATCATTATCTGACGATTTAAATAAAATGAGAAGATAATGTAAACTCTATGACCTACACATGTCCAGAATTTATTGGATGGGTGGATTTCGAACCTTTATCACCTTATCCACGAATTATATCGATGTGGGACCTTTTAAAACCGAAACACATTTTCAAATAAAGTAATATTTCTTACTTTCCAAAAGTGCCCCTCCTCTCCTCTTATAAAAGGCCCCCACCTCTACCTCATTTCACACACTCCTCAAGCCTTTGGCTCGGACAAACCCTGCCCATTTACTCTCTCCACATTCCTCTCCTCATCCTAGAGGATTTCCTTTGGGCATAATCCTTTCAAAGGAAGCCTTTAGGCTCAAATAAAAAGTAGTTACACTTTTAAAGGTAATTCATTCTCTCATGTTCATTTGTTTTATTTTGCTTCTCCAACCCCCTAAACTCTTTTTATTTACTTATTTTGTAACAACACCAGTATCTTCAATATACTAGGATATTGTTATAACATTTATTCGAGCTAAACTCTCACACAACTACATCAAATGGTTAAAGAACATACGGTTTCCGTGGATGGCGAAATTCTGCCTCCCGAAACGATGATTGTTCAATACTCATTTAACACCTTCAAAGGTGGCCATTATGATGTCACTATTTTTATATATGATATATAATATGTTTATGTTTTCCTTAATCTTCTGTTTTTTTTCATTTTGGTCATACCTTTATGGTTTCCATTATGGGTAAACGCGATATCTTCATTTAAGGAAGTGCGGACTACCGCCCCCTCAAAGTGATTTGATTCGTTAAATACCATATGTGGGATGTATAAAGGATGGAACTATGATATTATATATGATATTATACTGGAATTATAATATACCTTTATATCATTATGATTCCATTCTATAAAATACGAAATAGAAATGAAAGTAGCGTTCATGCGTACGTACGGCTTACCGTCTCCATGAACGGTGCATTTCATTTATTACCTCTAAATGATTATGTAATGTTATAAATGCATGAATTTACTGGATATATATGACATATATGATATCTATATCATGAATACAATTCTGGATATAATAAACATTTGGCCACACGAACAATATGTAATTGTAAGAAGTCCACTTTCGACTTAAGAACAAAATATCGGCAAAACAAATATTATTAACTTAAATGATTACATAATGTTTATGACATGGTAATAAGTGATATAAAAGGAATAATGAACATGAAAAATTTTCTTAAGGAAGTAGAAATTAACTCATGTTTATTATTCAGGATGTTAAAGAACGATCGAGTCAAGTCGGACCCGAGGTAAGGGATCCTACTCCTCTCTTTCTTTTTAAGTACACACTTTTATGTAATTCCTTTTAAAGATAATCTTTCTTGTTATTGGGATGATCTTTTATATTAAACTTACTGTAATTTTTATGTTCATGTGATGAGAGACCCTATTCTCTCTCATCAATCCATTTTGGAAGTTTTGAGTGGCGCCGTTAGGCTGCTGAACTTTCGAAAGAGATCTAACCTCTCTCTTTCTTTTTAAGTACTCTCCTTTATGTCACTTCTTTTAAGCTCATCTTTGTAATGTTGGGGGATGTTCTTTTATATTACTCTTTCTGTAAATTTTATTGTAATGTGATGAGATACCCTATTTTATCTCATCAATCCATATTCGGAAGTTTTATGTGGCGCCGTTAGGCAGCCGAGTTTTCGTAAGGGATTTTTCATCTCACTTTTATTCCCGTGAGATTTATGCTACATTTGCCACAAATTCCATTGAGTGGTGTATGTACTACCCATTATTCTACTCTTTGTGTAATATAATTTCGTTTATGATTATTTACATCAATGGTCTATTGTCCTTCTTTCATGGGGTGTATGTTTTGAAAGATACCCAAGTCGGTAAGGGAATCTTTCACCCTCCTCTTTTTTAAAAGACTTCTTTTGTTGGGTCTTTTAATTTACATATTTTTATGTTGGGATATGTTCTCATATATCCTTATTGATGTAAATTTTATGTCCAAGTGATGAGATACAATTTTTATCTCTCATCAAATCTTTTTGATGTGATGTCGTTAGGCTGTTAAGGGAACTTTTTAACCCAATTTCGATTTCTTGGGGTTCAACATGTAGTCATTTAATTGTTGTACCTCTCGAACCCCTCGAGGTTTAATTTTCATGATCACAATCACTCTCATCTTTGTCTAATTTTGTTTGAAGTGTTTGTGAATGATAGGCACAAGGTTTCCAAGAAGATTGCCCAAGAATGGACATCAAGTGGACTGAAAATCAGTCCACCGGCCAACCGGTGGCTTCACCACCGGTCGACCGGTGGACCCTGGGAAAAAGGCAGAGCCACTGCCTCCACACCGGCCAACCGGTGGCCAAGCACCGGCCAGCCGGTGGCACCCAGAATGAACAGGGTTTGCTACTGCCTCACCACCGGCCAGCCGGTGGCTCTGGCACCGGTCGGCCGGTGGTGCCTGGAAAAGAAGACTCAGCCACTGTCAAGGCACCGGCCAGCCGGTGGACCTGCACCGGCCAGCCGGTAGCACTGGTCAAACTAGCCGTTGGCTTTGACCAGTCAACTCCAAAAGCCTCCCAATGGCTCCGAGGCCTTTTCCAACGGCTCCAAATCCCTCCAACGGATACTTGAAGGTTCCTAGCCTATAAATAAAGGCCTAGGAAGCACCGGATCAACACACAAGCCACCGGACACATTGTTGAACATTTGGCGAACCTCCGGCGCTCCACCTTCAAGGATCCCCAAGTGCTCCAACCATTTTCCAATCCAAGGAGCACCTCAAGAAGCTTGGGAGAGCACGCTACATCAGCTTCACCAATCCAATTGGCGCCCAAGTCTTCCTAATTACGGGTTTTATTGTTTTAATTTATTTTGAGCTTTAAATTTGGGTTTGTGCCTACAAACCCCAACCTTTTCTCATTCCCCCTTTTCTTTTGGGTTTCACATCACCACTAAGGTGTGAAAAGGTTGACAAGCCTTACCTTGTAAAAGGCTTGAGATCGGTGAGCTAGCCTTCACCCGTTAAAAAGGCTAGTGGGTTATTGCTTAACCATTAAAAGCATTGGGTTCTTGCTCAACCATCAAAAGCAAGCTGTAATAGGTCCTAGTGCTACCTCAAAGCCTAGTGGGTTTCTTGCTACAACCATTGAAAAGCAAGCGGTAGAATCTCTCAACGGTTGAGTTGGGAGCGGAGACGTAGGCCGGGTTTTTGGCCGAACTCCGTTATCAATTTTGTGTGTCTTGACTCTTTATTTCCGCTTCACCTTTGATTTTTAATTTGTTAATCAAAATTTTAAAAAAGCAATTCACCCCCCCTCTTGCCATCATTCCCTCCTTGGGGCTTTTTTCCGACCCAATATTTGGTATCAGAGGGAATTTTGAATAAATCCCTAACCCGGTTTCAAATTTAAGATCCATTTAGATGGCATCAACTTCTTTCGCCCCCGAGGGCTACTCATTGGGTCGGGCTCCATTTTTTGATGGGACCGACTATAATTATTGGAAAACCCGCATGACTACCTTTCTTAGAAGCATAGGATATCCCATATATAAAATTGTCATGCAAGGTTACACTTTGTCTACCCCCGATGAATCCAAATGGACCCCCGCCGATATTAGGAATTTTGAGCTTGATGGCAAAGCCATGAACGCTCTCCATTGCGGCTTAGATAGAAATGAGTTCAATCGAGTGTCTACTTGCACCTCCTCACATGAAATTTGGAAACTTTTAGAAGTAACCCATGAAGGCACTAATAAAGTCAAAGATACTAGATTAGATATGTTTCGTCAAGATTTTGAATCTTTTTCCATGCACCCAAATGAATCAATTTCTGAAATGTTTACTCGATTTACTGATGTGTGCAATGGTAGAAAATCTCTTGGAGATGACATTTCTGCAGAAACGATGGTCAAAAAGATCCTATGGGTCCTTCCGAGCTCATGGGCACCAAAGGTGACGGCGATCCAAGAAGCTAAGGACGTCAAAAATATGCCGGTCGAGGAGCTCATCGGATCCCTAATGACCTACGAGATCACGATGAGGAGGCAAGCACAAAAGGAGGGCACCCCTATCAAAACTCCAAAGAACATCGCCCTCAAGGTTCAAAAAGAAGTAAGCTTCTCCTCATCCTCATCTTCCTCATCTACTTCATCTTCAAGCGGCGACTCGGAAATGGAGAATCTCGCCCGCCAAATGCACAAGTTTATGAAGAAGCACAAGAAGAAGAAGAAATCTCGCAAGGCGCGAAAGCAAGAACCCACCGCAAGAATCGAGCCAAAGGTAAAATGCTACGGGTGCGGCGAAAAGGGCCATTACAAGCCCGATTGCCCACTCAACAAAAAACGGGCCAACGAAAAAGGAAAGAAAAAGGTCCTCAAGGCCACATGGAGTGACACCTCCTCATCCTCCTCCTCCTCCTCCTCGAGCGACAACGGTACAAAATGCCTAATGGCATTCCATGAGGTAACTTCTTCCGATTCCTCTTCCTCATGTTCTTCAAATTCAAATTCTTTAAATCATTTATCTTATGAAGAACTCTCACATGCTAGAGACCAACTTGAAAAAGGTTTTCATGAGCTTTCGTCAAAATTTGTTGCTTTAAAAAAATCTTTCAAAAAACTCTCCTCCGAAAAAGAACAACTTCTCAAAGAGAAGGAGGAGTTGACCCTTAAAATCCAAAATTTCCCAAATGTTGATTCCATGGAATCAACCATCAAAGACCTTAGAGAGACCCTAGCCAAGTTCACCCAAGGTGAACAAAATTTGAACAATTTGCTTGGTTCACAAAGGGTTTCCCGAACCACCAATGGACTTGGCTACACCAACCAAGCTTCCTCCTCCCATGCACCCACTATTTTTGTAAGGGGGAGCTCCGATTTTAAATTTTGTAATTATTGCAAAAAATCCGGGCACCTCATTTATGAGTGTAATTTCAAAAACGCCCGGTACGGCCAACCCAAATCGATTTTCTATTCCGATGAATTTTATAGGAGAAGACCCGCCATGAAACAAATTTGGATTGAAAAATCCCTTTTGGCGAGTCTCTCCGGGCCTAAAATTGTCTCTTTTCAAAAACCACTCCCCGGTGATTCATTGTTTTTATTTAGGGGGAGTTCGGATTTTTTAAGCCTTTTTGTGTATTCAAAGTTTTCATTTCAAACTCAACACTTGGCTTCGAAATTCTCTATTTTCTATTAAATTTTCATTTTTAAATATCCAACAGTTGGTATCGATTTTTTGATTCAAAACTCTCAATTTCAAAAATTTCATTTGGTTTCAAATTTCGAATTTCAATTAGTTTTTGATTCAAAACTTTCAATTCAAACTGTTATTCAAATTTTTCAATTCAATTTTTCATTTCAAAATTTCCAACAATTAGTATCATTTTCAATTGTTTTAAAAATCTCGTTTTTCATCGAATCCCTCAATCAAGTTTTATGCCCCATTCTATTTTGATAATCACAAAGGGGGAGAAATTTCTTGATTGATTGGGGGAGAATCCTTTTCATCATGCTTAAGCATTTCCTTTCAATTTTAGTATTTTTCATTGTTTGTTTCGGTGATTGTGATCATCAAAATAGGGGGAGATTGTTGTACCTCTCGAACCCCTCGAGGTTTAATTTTCATGATCACAATCACTCTCATCTTTGTCTAATTTTGTTTGAAGTGTTTGTGAATGATAGGCACAAGGTTGCCAAGAAGATTGCCCAAGAATGGACATCAAGTGGACTGAAAATCAGTCCACCGGCCAACCGGTGGCTTCACCACCGGTCGACCGGTGGACCCTGGGAAAAAGGCAGAGCCACTGCCTCCACACCGGCCAACCGGTGACCAAGCACCGGCCAGCCGGTGGCACCCAGAATGAACAGGGTTTGCTACTGCCTCACCACCGGCCAGCCGGTGGCTCTGGCACCGGTCGGCCGGTGGTGCCTGGAAAAGAAGACTCAGCCACTGTCAAGGCACCGGCCAGCCGGTGGACCTGCACCGGCCAGCCGGTAGCACTGGTCAAACTAGCCGTTGGCTTTGACCAGTCAACTCCAAAAGCCTCCCAACGGCTCCGAGGCCTTTTCCAATGGCTCCAAAGCCCTCCAACGGATACTTGAAGGTTCCTAGCCTATAAATAAAGGCCTAGGAAGCACCGGATCAACACACAAGCCACCGGACACATTGTTGAACATTTGGCGAACCTCCGGCGCTCCACCTTCAAGGATCCCCAAGTGCTCCAACCATTTTCCAATCCAAGGAGCACCTCAAGAAGCTTGGGAGAGCACGCTACATCAGCTTCACCAATCCAATTGGCGCCCAAGTCTTCCTAATTACGGGTTTTATTGTTTTAATTTATTTTGAGCTTTAAATTTGGGTTTGTGCCTACAAACCCCAACCTTTTCTCATTCCCCCTTTTCTTTTGGGTTTCACATCACCACTAAGGTGTGAAAAGGTTGACAAGCCTTACCTTGTAAAAGGCTTGAGATCGGTGAGCTAGCCTTCACCCGTTAAAAAGGCTAGTGGGTTATTGCTTAACCATTAAAAGCATTGGGTTCTTGCTCAACCATCAAAAGCAAGCTGTAATAGGTCCTAGTGCTACCTCAAAGCCTAGTGGGTTTCTTGCTACAACCATTGAAAAGCAAGCGGTAGAATCTCTCAACGGTTGAGTTGGGAGCGGAGACGTAGGCCGGGTTTTTGGCCGAACTCCGTTATCAATTTTGTGTGTCTTGCCTCTTTATTTCCGCTGCACCTTACTTTGATTTTTAATTTGTTAATCAAAATTTTAAAAAAGCAATTCACCCCCCCTCTTGCCATCATTCCCTCCTTGGGGTGTTCTTCCGACCCAACATTAATATGTCATCCATTGAATATGTGTGAATGAAATTTTATTGTTTTACACTTAATATCCACTTATATTGGGTGTATTTATATTTGTCACACATATGTTTGAGATTTATTTGTCCTTAATTTAAGGATACCTTCTTTATAAGGGATTTCATCACATTTGACATTTCTATTGAGGGTTCATTGTTGTTATGCACCAATTCACTCTTATATGGTGTATATAATGTCCTTTGGAGTATTATATCATGAATCCATTTATTCTCATGATATTATAAAGTTCTAACTAAATGTTATTCCTCAATTATTGTATTCAAGTGTCTCTAATTTTGGTAAAACCCCTTTAACCAAAATATCGTTTTAAATGTTTTAATTATTTGTTCTTATTAATATCCATGTTTTCAAAATGGTTTTAAGGATTTATTTATATGGATATTAATTGTTTAAAATTTTAATCTTCAAGGTGGTATGGGACACTTTGATTCAAAAATCTCTTTATTAAATGTTTTAAATGGTTTTGGAAATGGTTTCTTTTTGAATGGATTTGTTACTTCAATATACTAAAATGTTATATTGTGATTGAAATGTGGAAATGTTATGTTTCCTTTATGCATGTTTTATGTGACACATTTATGTTATGGTTCTTGGGCATTGTTATGAAAACGGGTGGTTCCGTGATAAACTAAGGGCGGGTGAGCCTGATATAGCTCTCCAATGCATTGGGTAACGCGAAGGAGTGAAACGTTAAGGTTTCTCCGAAGAGATTTAGGGAATATACTGTGATGGGTATTCCAAACGTAACCAAGAGGGTTACTCCCTACGTAAGAATGTTATGAATGCCTCAAGTTACCTTTATATCTTATGTTTTCTATGATTTATTCATGATTTGATATGCCTATGTTTTATGGGTAAAGTGTGATTTCATTCTAATGTATATATGAACCCATGTTTCATTTCCATATTTTTATAACTCTTACTGAGCTTTTTTATGCTCATCCCACATTTTTGAAATGTTTTCATAGGTCAAGGGAAAGGTACATGATGTGATGATAGTGTCTAGGATGTGTTAAGAAGGAATCTGTGTTATATTTTAAATATGTTTCCATTGATAGGAAGAATGAATACTGTCCTTTATGTAACCACTTTGTTTTAATGTGGAATGTAATGCAAGTTTCATGATCTAATTCTCTAAAACTCTAAACCTGAAAAGATCCTCAATGTGAAATCTTGTAATAACTCAAGATTAAGTAAGGTTTAAGGCTGGGGCCTTATAGAAACATTATCTTAAAGTATTCCCATTCCATCTCTTCAATTTCCTCCCTTGGCTTGGTGTTCTTAATCAAAGCCCACCATTGATCAGATTCTCCATCTAGACGATAAACGGCTAGAGTCACCTTCTCTATCTCGGAACAGTGAAGAACAGAAAAGATCTTCTCCATAGAGTTGACCCACTGTTCCGCAACTAGTGGATCAGAAGATCCACAAAACGTCTGTGGTCGTTGCCGCATAAAACATTCGATAGCTAGCTACTCCCTCTTTGGTGAAAGAGGATGTTCCCCATTATTATGGTTATTATTCATAACCTGAGATAATTGGGTAAGAATCACCATGAAGTTTTTAACTCCACCTCCAAAATCATTGGGGATGTCGTTCGGGCAATCGCTGCATTGGCCTTCGCAAGAGTTGTTGGCCTGATTCCTCCAGGTTCCCACCAATTTCTAAAATAGAAAAGGTTAGAACAAAACATAAGTAGACAAGTCATGAATAACTTATTCATTTAAACAATTATACCAAAAACATAACATATGGGATCCCTAGGTAAATATCCTTGTGTGCATATTTGTACTTAGTCTCATGCTAGAGGTTTTCTTTAGGGTTCACTAATCTGAATTCCCAAATTAACTAAACCTTTCCTATGATACCAACTATAGCGACCCGTCCTTTTCTTAAATTACTATTACATCATTTCAAAGATAAACAACATAATAGTATTACACATGGAGGATCCAGAGGTTTAGTGTTTTGGGAAAACTAGGACTACACATAACAAGTACAACATCAAGCATAAAAATTCATTTAATCTCTTCTTCTATGGTTTCTTAGTAGCACTTGTCCTCTCCTCAGTACATGTAGCCACCTGAGGATATACATCAAAAGGGGTGATCTAAAAGCCCAGTAAGATGATAGATAAGAACAATATAGCATGGGGTGAGCATAATCATGACATAGGAAGAAGATCTTGAACATGAGAGGAGCATAAACGATAAACTTGAAATGTGGCAAAGCATAAAAATGAAACATCATGTCTTAGTGGTTAACTACCACACATACTTGTGAACAAAGCTAGAATCATGTTCACGCATCATTTCACATTTACTCATGAGATTCATCACTTTACCCAATGCATTGGAGCACTATATAATTCTGAGCGCACCCGTCACATTTAAACATTCATATTGTGCTATATAATTCCGGGCGCACCCGTCACATCATAAAATTATCATTATCATGCTTGACACATAGAAAAAATATCAAACATGTACATAAATAACCCATGTAAAGGAATGGGTTTCATCTCATAATAACACATTCATAAGCTTTGGGTTCCCAAAAGAAAGAGGGAACACCATACTTGATATAAGAACCATCAACCTTGAATGAGAGGTAAAAGGTGAGATCTTGAAAGAGGAGTTCTTTTGGAAAACATTTTGATGGACATAAAAACCAGTGACAAACATTTATATCCCAGAAAAGTAAAGGAAATTATGAACAAAAGACCTTTTAGGAGTAACCATATCAAAAATGGAGTGAAAGAGGGAGAACCCGAAGGAAGAAAATTGGGTTCGAGATTTCCCCTTACCTTGTACTCGAATGCCTCCTTCTCTTTAATGTCCTGTATAATGACATTATATTCATAATTAGAAATTACAGAACCTTTTAAACATTAATAGGGTAAATTCTGGTTTCATTATTTCATATTATGTTCCTTTGGATGACTTATAGATTTTAAAAACATTGATCGGGGATGTTCGTTTTCATGGTTTTCTTGAGCAGTCCACTTGTATTCTTAATTTTATGTTTGGGTAGATCATGAGTAAACATCCAGAACTTATATTAAATGTAATTAATGATATTACAAAATCTTGAATGATTTTTTAATGAGTTATATTAGATCCATGTGGCCGAATCATTAGATAAGAATTAAATGAAGATTATTTGGGCTAATTTGAGCTGTTTTTGGATCACAACCAACTCGTTTTAACATTTAACTTAGTAATATGGCCATAGGTTATTTCCAGAACTTAAAATATAACACAATACATATAAAATATTCTGGTTCAACCATAAAAATGGTTTCATGACCAGATTTGAAGGTAGAAATGGAAAAAGAGAGCATGTCGTTTTTGAAGGTGATAAATTATCACCACATGAACAACGTTCTCTTTAATAAAATAAAAGGAAGGGGGAAAGGGTGTGGGATGATATAATATAACATTAGAATCATAAGATTACATTATATTTATAATACTGGAGTTAAAAAACAATTTGGATGAAGATAGGTAGGGAGAGATCAAGAAAGGAACATGAACTTGAAAGGAAATTAAAGGAGAAGAGGGAGAGAAATTACCTTTAGAATCCTCCTCTTAAGAACCTCCTTAAGGGCATAATCTTGGTATTTTGATGAGACCATAAGCTCTTGGACGTGGGGGAGGGGCTAGGGAAGGTGTTTGGGCAGAGTTTAGAGAAGGCTTGGAGCGTGAGAGGTGTGAGGAAAAGAGGGAGTGAAGGGTGGCTTTTATAGTGGACGGGAGAGGGGTTTCCTTAATATAAAATTGATTAGTTTATTAATTTCACCTAAGACAAGGAATATTGAGTATTGGATGACTAAGAATAGTAAATAAGACTTGTGAATTCGGGATTTGAGTGCTTACATCACTTGTGATGTCAGGAATAGTGGGTTTTAATTAAAATGTATTTATATGATAAATTAATGTATCCTACTATTCATCAAAAATTCAAGTATCTCAGAAAAATCCCAAAATTTTACCCCAACCACTTTTCGACGTGTAGAATCAAAAAATGAAGTCCATTTTTTAAAAATAATTTTTAAATTTTATTAATTTAATATTTAATTAAAATCATAATTTACTTAAAAAAAATAGTTTTTAAAATTATAACTGATTTTGCAGTTCTTTCAAAAATTACTTAGGGTCTTATAAAACTATTAGACATTGATTCAATAATTTATGAATATATTTCAGGAAAATAAATATTCTTTTAAATTAATTAATTAATTATAATTAATTATTTATGACTTATAAAATACCAAAAATGTTTACTAAGGTCAAATTGTCACTTTCTAAGATGCCTAAATTTTATTTTATTATTCATAGGTAATGTTACTCTTATTTACTATTCATAAGGTTCATATTACTATTCATAAGGATAGGTTACTATTCACCAAAAATTATTTTTGTTTCATTGGACTCCAAAAACTATCTTGAACAAAACCGTGAATGTTGGATTTTTAAAATTCCAAACATAGGGTGTGAAAAAATTATGTTTAAAGGTCACTTATCACTTAGTAGTTCATTATTTTGTGTTTTTATGACATAGATATAAGAAGGGAATTTTCCATTGATAAACTTTGGGTCGTTACAACAACACTGGTCGAAGTAGGTTTGGTTGATTAGGTTCATAGACCCAATGATATAAAATAGTTTTTTATTTGGTACATATATTGGAATGGTGCATATTGTTGTCCATTTATTGTCTTAACAACACTCTATGAATATTATTTATTTTGATGCTCAAAATTAACCTTGTTTTTTACTAATAAAACTACTTTATGTATTTTTCAAGTATATATTTCTTGGAAATTTATTTTAATTATAGGTTAAAGTATTAATTTAATTGTTAAGGATGTGTTTGAAAATAATTTAGAAACACTATTTATGAACTATGTTTGAAATCATAACCTATGGTTTGGAAACCCTACATTTGAAGAAAAAACATATGGATCAGATACCCTACATTGTTGGAAAATTATGGATCAATAACCCTATGTTTGAAAAAAAACCCTATGTTTGAGGAACAAAAATACAGTTCATCAAACCTACTTTTGTAATCAATAGAATATTGTAAACTATACTTTTAACGTTTTTGAATATATGAAGGAACCCTTCATTTGACTTGGTCAATAATAGAATTTTAAAATTAAGATATTATCCATGTTTTGCAAAACAGTCTTGCTAGAAATAAATATCTCTTTAAATCTATTTAAAACCAATTCAAAGGATAATATTAAATGGATTAAATCATTCCTATTTATAATGGAAGTTATGACTCTCTTTAAACATTTCAAATTCAAATGATCATGATTTTTTAGGTGATATTCTTGGATAAGTTATGACCGAATGAATTTCTAGTTTCTCTTGTTAAATATTAATAGTATTTTCATTTTTAAAAGTGTGTGTAATATATTTTTTAATGAAAAACTAATACAAAAGATAAAATATTGAATGTCACTATTATTCTAAAAAGAGATACACTATAGATACATACATATTTCAATCTTGTACTATGTAAACTTCTAATTAACTGCTACTACTGCTATTCGCCTATTGATGTTTTTATTAAAGATCATTTTATTCTAGAATCCCTTAAAAGACTTTCTTTTATGGATACATTTATATTTAAAGAAGAATATCTATTTTTAAATCAGTTTTTGTTGAGACTTTGAACAAGAATCTTCATATTTAATCAAATCAATCTCTATTGATTTATTGGAGTGTTGGCTACTCAAACTTAGTCATGGTAGAGTATCAGCTTCTCAGACTAAACTGTGGATTTCTTATTCCTTTTAAAATAACTAAAAGGCCTTGTAAAATACTTATTGTAATGTTTTCAACTACCTGTACTCAATTATTAAGGTCTTGGGATAAGAGGACCTATCTAGTGAAAATATCCAAGCTTGCTGAGTTAGTTTTATTGGAGTGGAATATGGTATCTCTGTTCCCCAAGCCACTATAAAATATTTTGTGTTCTTATTATCTATTTTTCTTCTACTTAACTTACTTAAAGAATATAATGTTGTATATATGCATAAATCAAGAGGGAGGTTAAAAGTTTAAATCTGTCTAGATTACTGAAAAGATACGGTTCACCCCTACTGTGTGTCTTTTTATTATGACAATCTAAAAATTGGTATCATATGAGTTATTTTTGATGAAATAGGATACGATCTATCAAAATCAAAGAATAAGTTCTTTACGGAGACAAGGTTCAATGATATAACTAAAAGAAGGTATGTCAATGGTTTGTGCTTCTTACTTTAATGGTGATAATTATATATACTATACGACTCATATTATTATACATTTTAAAAATCTTGAATTCAAAGAATACATGAATATTTTCACTCTATATGTAATCCCTGAAAAACCAGAACCCTTGGATTCCACCAAAGAAGATAAGTATGATTTAAATTCAAGATAAATGAATTCTATAATATGTTGAATATTTCTAGATGAATTAATCCCTTATATGAATGTTCTATTACCAGTGAAATATGTAAAAAAAAATTTGTTACCTATGAAGGAAATGACAATGTTATACAATTAATTTATGCTAATGAAAAGATAGAATTTAATACTTTCGGGATATATGATGGTGAAAGAATAAACCAGATGAATGAGAGATTGACATAGAAAGACAATCAGGTATGTTCTTGAGGAACTTCAATTTCACAATATGATCATTCTTTGGAAGTACTCAGAGTTATACCCTCTAAATGGAATTTAATATCTTGCAACTATAAAATAATGAACACCAGTTAAATATTTTTCAATAGAAGAATTAATTGGATCCATGATGATTTACAATGCAAAGATGAAAACTGAAGCTAAAGACCACAAGATGATAAAAAAGGAAAACACCACTGGTAGAGTTACCACTCAGATTCTTGAAATGAAATCAAAATAAAATACTACATTATCAAAGGATTCAAATTTCTTAGATTTTGGAATGAAGCTGGATCAACTAGACAGAAGATTCAAAAAAATTTGTAAGAAAAAGAGAGGCTTCAAGAAGACCTTCAAGAAAGATGAAAGAGGATATAAAGAAGTTTTATGATATGAATGTAAACACATGTCTCATATCAAATATGATTCCCATGGTCAAAGAAAGAAAATAGAAATATGAAGAATAAATAAAAGTAGAATTAAATGATAATTAGTTCTGAGTGAAATGGAAAGGAAGATATTGTTGGAACCACTTTGTGTATAAGGTTGTATTTGTTGTCAATAGTTGTCAATGTCGATCAAAATGAAGGAGATCATGAAGTACTCCAATGATGTAGAGGAATGGTGATTCAGATGATTATTGCACTGATCGAAAGATCAAAGAACATCTGTCAAAGGTGATACATTGTTTCCATAAATGAAGAATGTGAGGTGTAATCCATCCGAGGATGATTAAAGCAGAATGGGGTTTTTTGGATGAAGACCATGCAATTCCTCCTTATGGCATAACAACCGTGGGCGTTGATGATGACCATACAATTACTCATGATTGCATGAGAATCATGCAAGAGACTTCTTCAAGAGTTGAATCACATGGGTTGTATGAAGTTGATCATGACGGTTGATGAAGAAGACAATGGCCGTGCAAGGATTGGAATTTTGAGATAGCTATGCACATCACAGAGGAGTTTGTGATAAAAGCAGAAGAATTGTTGAATGATACAGATCACCAGGAAGAAGTGTTGCGGTGATCGTGCTTGTTGACAAAGCATACAAACGACATACAAATTTGTTAACAAAAGGAGATTTCATGGTGACATGTCGAGTTCAAGAGTTGTGGTCAACGATCTATATTTGATTCAAGAACGTCGACAGAGGAATGGATGAGCTGGTGGCGGTGTAAAAAGAGCAGATACAAGGTGGCGCTGTTTCCCAGTGTTTACCAATTTTTTGGGCCTCAAAATCGGAAATTGAAGACATAGATTGTCTGAAAAAGGTAGTGCGCGCAAAGAGGAAGTGGTGCGCGAAATATAAGAGGCTTGCGCGAAATACTTAAGTTGGGCACGAAAAACAGCGGGATGCGCGAAATAGTTTTTCGCGCAAATAATGTTTCAGAATCAGAACGTTGAAAAATGGTAAAGGCATGGGCTGCGCGAAAAACCAGAGCTGTGCGTGGAAAAATGGGAATGTGCGCGAAAAATGTTGTGCGCAGAATAGATGGGTGAATTTTTCGCGCAATCAGCGTATCGAATCGGAAATACAGAAAATTGGCAAAGGCAAGAGGCGCGCGAAATATCAGAGATGTTCGCACCATGTGCGCGGAAAAAATCGAACTACTGCGCGTAAAGTTGGCTGTGCGCGAAATGTGGGTTAGAAGTTTTACGCGCACGAGAGGATTCATGTTCTAAATGATGATAAATAGAGAAGTAATAAGATGCGCGAAAAACCAAGGTGCTGCGCGAGATTAAAAGGAAGGTGCGCGTAATTCAAAGAACTGGGAGATAGTTTTACGCGCAAGAAAGGGGGTTTTACGCGCAGGATCAAAAACGTCTATAAATATGAGGTGAACCCCTCTCATTCGAAGAGGATCGACACTTAGACAAATCCTGAGCTCCGGCGCGCAGAAAAATTAAGGTACAGAGGGTTGCGCAGAAAAGAGGGCGTTGCCCGAAAAAGGGAAGTTTTGCGCGAAAAAGCAGAGTTGCGCGAAAATCCTTTTACGCGACAAAAGTTATTTTTACGCGCAAGGTTTGAATTTTACGCACAAGCCCCCGGGAAGGGTGCGCGGAAAATTTGGGGGTCCCGCAGGCCTTTTGACAGGTGCATAGCACTCTCAAATCTGCTTTGCGAAGAGAAGAAGAACGATCGTGCAACCAAAATCTGATCTGCACAGAGAGAGAAAAATATCGATACACTCAGGTGTCAGAATTGGGAATTGAAGGAAGAGAAGGAGATTTAGTGCATTCAGGTATTGCACTAAAGTAGAAGATTGATTTCAAAAGAGCATCAACTCAGGACTCTGATGCAAGCAAAGTCTCATGCTGAACAAGAGACAAAGACTTCAATGCATATCTATTGAAGAGACCTTCACGTCTATAAACTGAGTGGGACTTCACCAACGGCAGTGAGCCAGGGGGAGTCAACGGGAGTGACCCGAGGGACGCAGTGAGCTATCCCTGAACAATTGTAAAGGCAGTGAGCCTAGGACAGAGTGTCTGTACCCGAACATTTGTATCCGCAGCTAGTGAAGCATAGTGGATTTAGGTACGACCGGCAACCTGTCGGCGTATACTCCTTGGATGTAGCCCTTAGTGGTGAACCATGTAAAAATAGCTGTGTCATCTGTCTCTGCATGTGAATGTTTAATTGCTGATCATATCCATCATACAGGTTTAAGTAGTTCCTACCAACGTGGGAACAAGATCCACAACTTTAAAAAGAGGAAGTTGCCACCCTAATTCACCCCTCCCCTCCCAGGGTGTCCCGGGGTCCTACAAGTGGTATCAAAGGGAGGTTCACGTATGTTGGATATTCTCCAGTAATTCTATTTAGAAGAGGATTTGAGTTTCTTTCCTAAAGTCAACAATGAAGAGCAGTCTTGATGAAGTTTCTGGGCAGACGTCTACATCTAGCAAGACCATGACAAATAAGAAAAAGAAAGAGAAAAAGCAGCTGAAGAAGTCCCTCATATCCAAAGAAGATGCAATGTCTTGTTCTCCATGCCATTCCAAAAATGAAGAAACATCAGGCATGGAAAGTATCGAGCAGGTGACTCAGAATTCTTCCAGAGGAAAGGATGACACCCCCAATTCATGCTTTCAAGAAAAACTCAAAACATATCTGCATGATATTCCAGAAGAAAGGGTTGTTATTATCTGTAGCCTATTTCAATCTATGCAGGTTGAGATCACTAGACTTGAAAGAGAAGTGGACAATATGGAAAAGGGGATGGAAGGAAAAATTATGGAATGCATGAAGCTCACCAAACGGGTGAAAGCCCTTGAAGAAAAAGGTGAAGTCAAAAATACTCTAGAAGAACGGATCCATGCACTTGAAGCTGAGCTGAAGAAGAACAATGAAGTCAAGAATTTTTGTCTGGAAGAAACGTCCATTAAATTCAGGGAACTTGACTCTTTGTTACAAAACAAAGTTAAGATGCATGAAGTTGAGGTTGAAAGGTTGAAGAAGAATTGTGAAGAGAAGATGATCACGATTGAAGATCAGAAGATCATCCTCAATATTGTGGGTCAAAAATTGGAATCTCAATTGACCAAGATTGAGAACACACATATTGAGACTTCACAAAAGAATGAAATGAGTGATGCTTGCACTCAATGTTCATTGGAGGAGTCTAAAGCTGAAATGCCTCCAAGATGTGACAAGAAGATTATGACAACTCTTGATTATCCACATCAAGAATCAGTTGCTGCCGGTACTCAATGCTCAATGGAGGATTCTATTGTCAAAACAACTCCAACATGTGATAAGAAGATCATGACTTCTCTCATTGATCTATCACAGGAAACTGAGAAAGTGAAGGTACCATCCAGACCATCTTGTACTCATGTTTCTAAATACACTCCGACAATCAGTGCAGGTGGGAAGAAAAGCTCTAAACAAGTATGGATGAGGATAGGTGGGAAGAATAAACCTACCACCATGACTAGGGTGGATAGGAAGAAAAAGGAGGAAGCTTCTTCCTCAAATAGAGCACAAACGATTAAGCAGATGGCCCAACAACTTAATACTGAAGAAACAAAGAAGAAAAGATTTGTGGGCCAATGTTGGTGCTGCAATAGATTTGGGCACTGTTCACTGGATTGTTTTTATAATCCCTTTCATGGAAAAGCACAGGAAAGCCTATATCAAAGGGGAGGAAGGCAGAGAAGAAGAAGCAACATCCACAGGTCCAGAAGCATCTATTTACAGCAAACAGATTTGGAATGCTTGATAACATCTGTGATGTATGCAACGACAGTGGTCATAAGAATGGTGCATGCCTAGGTCAATAGATATCCAGAGCTGATCAGAACAGAAGACCACACAATCCATCTAAGTACGAAGAAAGTACCTTGGGAAGAAATCAGAAGAATATGGAGAACACATCTCTCCCCAAGAAGATATCAAGTAGGCAAGCTGAGAAGACCCAGGATTTTAGATCCATGAAATTGAAGGGTCATTCATCCAAAAGAAACACTAAGTGGGATGAATCTCGGATGAACCCATGTGGAAGACCTAAACCAGCTGCAAAAGTTCCACATGACATATTGGTCATCTGGCCAAGAGATCTGAAAAGAATAAGGAAATTTGAAGATGAGAAGGCCAAGGTTGGTGACAAAGGAAAAGGAAAACTTTCACATGATGAAGACACAGTGCAGGAGAGATTGCAAACAAAGAGAAACACACATGTCAAAGAAGTTCTGTGTGAGAGATGAAAGAAATATGGTCACATTGCAAAAGGTTGCCTAACCTTAATACCAGAGCAAGAATCAGTCCTTAAGAGGAGTAAGAATGTATCATTCATGATGGCTGCTAGGCAAAACAATTCTCCACACAAAGCAGAAGAGAATGTGAATAGAGCCATGCCACACCGACAGATGTCAGAACACATGTTCAAATGTGCAGGCATGAAGACTGGAGTGAACAGAGGAACTTGGTTGAGAAAAGAACCTCAACCAAGCAAGTCTTCTTGATGAAGCAAGAAGGAACCACCTTATTCCTGTAATCATTTGTGTATTGTATTTGTGCTAATAATGCAGGGAATTGAAGGTGAAGCATGCTCTCAGGGGGAGAACCTGAGAAGTAGTGAATGCTGTCAACTCTTGATAGCCAAGCTGAAGAAGTTTCCATCCTAAGTAGATTATTCAATTGATATTCAAAGATTATGATGATGAAGGATCACTCTTGATGAAGATGATGAGGAGTGTTTCCCTTGAGGGGGAGAAAAATGAAAAAGCTTCTATAATCACTGTTTCGATCAAAATCAACTCCAGCTGGACTCAAAAGCAGTTATTCTATGAATTTCACGCCAATGGAGAAGGTATGCCATTTCTTAATCTCTATCCCTTGGTTACTCAAATCAAAGATCATTCTACAAAGGGGGAGTAACTGAATTGATCAGTGACATAACAAAAAATTGGAAGTGCCCCAAGGTCATTTTTCCTGCCGATTGCACATGAATTTTTTTTGATCCACATGCTATTGTGAGGTCAGGAGTTTCAGGTTGGTTTTTCTCTATCATAGTGATTTTTCTTAAGCCTGAAATAAAAGTGGTAAACCCTTGAAGAAAAGATACATGAGTTCTCATATCATGTTGGTATCATGATCTGTGGATAATGGACAGCCTTGTTGATTTAATCAAATCCTCTTGTTTTCTACATCGAGCACTGCTCAAGTAGACTTAGAGTGAAATGATTAATGAAACTTTACTTAAGTGAGGATTGATACCCTCCCTACCATGCGCTTTGTATTTCTTGTCAATAAGGGGGAGAGAAAGTGAAATGAAGAAGATTCTCATATTCTCATTTTGACATTGACAAATTCATTTCAGAAGATGTATAAGGTATTGACAACAAAATACAAAGGGGGAGATTGTTGAAACCACTTTGTGTATAAGGTTGTATTTGTTGTCAATAGTTGTCAATGTCGATCAAAATGAAGGAGATCATGAAGTACTCTGATGATGTAGAGGAATGGTGATTCGGATGATTATTGCACTGATCGAAAGATCAAAGAACATCTGTCAAAGGTGATACATTGTTTCCATAAATGAAGAATGTGAGGTGTAATCCATCCGAGGATGATTAAAGCAGAATGGGGTTTTTTGGATGAAGACCATGCAATTCCTCCTTATGGCATAACAACCGTGGGCGTTGATGATGACCATACAATTACTCATGATTGCATGAGAATCATGCAAGAGACTTCTTCAAGAGTTGAATCACATGGGTTGTATGAAGTTGATCATGACGGTTGATGAAGAAGACAATGGCCGTGCAAGGATTGTAATTTTGAGATAGCTATGCACATCACAGAGGAGTTTGTGATAAAAGCAGAAGAATTGTTGAATGATACAGATCACCAAGAAGAAGTGTTGCGGTGATCGTGCTTGTTGACAAAGCATACAAACGACATACAAATTTGTTAACAAAAGGAGATTTCATGGTGACATGTCGAGTTCAAGAGTTGTGGTCAACGATCTATATTTGATTCAAGAACGTCGACAGAGGAATGGATGAGCTGGTGGCGGTGCAAAAAGAGCAGATACAAGGTGGCACTGTTTCCCAGTGTTTGCCAATTTTTTGGGCCTCAAAATCGGAAATTGAAGACATAGATTGTCTGCAAAAGGTAGTGCGCGCAAAGAGGAAGTGGTGCGCGAAATATAAGAGGCTTGCGCGAAATACTTAAGTTGGGCGCGGAAAACAGCGGGATGCGCGAAATAGTTCTTCGCGCAAATAATGTTTCAGAATCAGAACGTTGAAAAATGGTAAAGGCATGGGCTGCGCGAAAAACCAGAGCTGTGCGCGGAAAAATGGGAATATGCGCGAAAACTTTTGTGCGCAGAATACCTGGGTGAATTTTTCGCGCAATCAGCGTATCGAATCGGAAATACAGAAAATCATCAAAGGCAAGAGGCGCGCGAAATATCAGAGATGTTCGCACCATGTGCGCGGAAAAAATCGAACTGCTGCGCGTAAAGTTGGCTGTGCGCGAAATGTGGGTTAGAAGATTTACGCGCACGAGAGGATTCATGTTCTAAATGATGATAAATAGAGAAGTAATAAGATGCGTGAAAAACCAAGGTGCTGCGCGAGATTAAAAGGAAGGTGCGCTTAATTCAAAGAACTGAGAGACAGTTTTACGCGCAAGAAAGGGGGTTTTACGCGCAGGATCAAAAACGTCTATAAATATGAGGTGAACCCCTCTCATTCGAAGAGGCTCGACACTTAGACAAATCCTGAGCTCCGGCGCGCGGAAAAATTAAGGTACAGAGGGTTGCGCGAAAAAGAGGGTGTTGCGCTAAAAAGGGAAGTTTTGCGCGAAAAAGCAGAGTTGCGCGAAAAGCCTTTTACGCGACAAAAGTTATTTTTACGCGCAAGGTTTGAATTTTACGCGCAATCCCCCGGGAAGGGTGCGCGGAAAATTTGGGGGTCCCGCAGGCCTTTTGACAGGTGCATAGCACTCTCAAATGTGCTTTGCAAAGAGAAGAAGAACGATCGTGCAACCAAAATCTGATCTGCACAGAGAGAGAAAAATATCGATACACTCAGGTGTCAGAATTGGGAATTGAAGGAAGAGAAGGAGATTTAGTGCATTCAGGTATTGCACTGAAGTAGAAGATTGATTTCAAAAGAGCATCAACTCAGGACTCTGATGCAAGCAAAGTCTCATGCTGAACAGGAGACAAAGACTTCAATGCATATCTATTGAAGAGACCTTCACGTCTATAAACTGAGTGGGACTTCACCAACGGCAGTGAGCCAGGGGGAGTCAACGGGAGTGACCCGAGGGACGCAGTGAGCTATCCCTGAACAATTGTAAAGGCAGTGAGCCTGGGACAGAGTGTCTGTACCCGAACATTTGTATCCGCAGCTAGTGAAGCATAGTGGATTTAGGTACGACCGGCAACCTGTCGGCGTATACTCCTTGGACGTAGCCCTTAGTGGTGAACCAAGTAAAAATAGTTGTGTCATCTGTCTCTGCATGTGAATGTTTAATTGCTGATCATATCCATCATACAGGTTTAAGTAGTTCCTACCAACGTGGGAACAAGATCCACAACTTTAAAAAGAAGAAGTTGCCACCCTGATTCACCCCTCCCTTCTCAGGGTGTCCCGGGGTCCTACAGATATCAAGGCTACTTGATGTGTGTCTGGACACTCTAGGAAATTTTCTAAATATAACATAGAAAACAATACAACAAATCTAAAAGAAAATATATGCTTTATGGATAAAGAAGAATATGAGGTACAATCCTATTATTCATTCACTTCTTATTTTGAAATATTCTCTAACAGAAGACTAGCTACTTTCTGCTCCATGCTTAAAGAATGATATGAATATTTAGTAAAAATCACAAATAACTAAAAAAATATTCACAATAATTTTCCATTTGAAAAATATTCTATGTTAAAACAACAATAATTATTGAAATAAAAATTTAAAAAATACACTTCAAAACATTATTGATCATGAAAAAAGAAAAAAATAATTACAAGATGATGTAGAATCATTTGAAAGTAGTGCTAGCATATGAACTAAAGTAGTATAATCCTTAAGTAAAATTATAGGAAAAAATTTTATCAAAAAGAAAAAATATGGAATAAGAAGAAATGGTGAAAGTTAAGAATTATATATAAATTAATTTTTACTTAGTTATTAAAATAAAAAATTAATAGTCACTTGTTTTTATTATGGAATTATGGGACATCAATATAATGATTGTTTTTAAGAAATCCCAAGATTATTGGAATTAAAAATACTTTCATTTCTATAAATATATAAGAAGAATATACTACTAATTTTGGGAAAACAATCCAAATATGGTTACCTAGATCTTTTCTTGTTGATAGGTATAGACCCAAGAAAATATGGGTACCAAAACACACTATTGTTTAAATTATTTGTACAAAAATGGTCACAAGAACAAAAATGTTGTATAGTATATGGATAGTGGTTGATCAAGGCACATGAGTAGAGAATCATCCAATTTACATAAAATAGAAAAACTAGATAGAGGTTTGGTTATGTTTAGAAATAACGCTAAAGGAAAAATAGTTGGAGTTGGATCATATGGAGATCCAAAATAAATTTAAATCAAAAAAGAATTATAAATTCATGGGTTGAAGCATGATTTTATAAGTATCTCTCAAATCTATGATGATGGTTTACTTATTTATTTATATCATAATTTCTTGTTTGTTCTGAAAAATAAATTTCTATAATTTTGATCACCCAAAATGGAAATTTTTTATACCATTTATCTTAATTACTCGTGTAAAAAAAGTGAATTTTGTAACTACTTAGACAAATGAATTTTTTATTTGGAATAGGAGATTTAGAAACTGTAATGTATTTACTCTATATAAGTTTTCTTAGAAACACCTAGTTTCTTATTATTCTATTCTTATAATTTCTAAAGATATATTTTGTGATGAATTAAAAATTTTAAAGAAACCCAAGTCATCCTTCAAACTATTAATAAATTTTCTATATCCAAACAATTAGAAATTATTAACATGTATTTTTTGGACCATCAAGAATAAAAAGTTTGGATAGAAGATCTTACATTTTTGTTTTATATGATTACTTTTCATAATTTATATGGGTTTATTTTCTAAAAATTTAAATTTAGGTGTTCTCTATTTTTAATGGTTTTTATAAAATTTTTCAAAATGAAAAATATTTTAAAATGATCACATTAAGATGTGATCATGGTAGAGAATTGAGAATCAATAGTTTAATTATTTTTTTCTCATACTTAAGTATTAAAAAACCTTCTCTCTACTAAGAACACCTCAAAAAAATATAATTATAAAAATGAGAAATAGAACTATTCAATAAATATAAATAACTACGTTAATGAATATAGTCTTCCTAACTACTTTTTGTGGAGAAGGAACAAACACATATTTTTCATATCACTTATAAATTTTTAATAAGACCCCTTTTTAAAAAGACACCCAGTGAACTTTGGAATAACACAAAACCTAAGATTAGGTACTTTAACCTGTTTGGATGCAAGGTGTATATCTTGAATACTAAATAAAACCACGGTAAATTTTATCCAAAAGTTCATGAATGAATATTTACATGATATTCCAATACCTAAAAATATTATATTATGTATAATAAAAAGTCAAGGATTGTTGAAGAATATTTCAGGTGAATTTTTATGAAATTAGTCCTTTTGATCATAGGAAAATACAAATATAGAAAACTGTTGATTCATTAAACAATATGATGGTTTAATCACCTAAAAATGATTTTGAAAATGAACTAGATAAATTTTATTCTAGTTCATAATAACATGAAACTGATGAACCTGAAATTGTAATGTGTAGATAACCTAGAACCTTAATGGATCACCCTTTATAAAATATAATATGAGATCTAGATACTAGAGTAAGAAATCAAAAGAATGTAGGAAAAGTAGCTAAATTTGATGACATCTTATCATAGTCAGAACCTAAAACAATAGAGGAATTTTTAAAAGATAAAATTTGGCTAATGTATATGCAAGAAGAACATAACCAGTTTTGTAAAAAAAAGTTTGGGATTATTTGATAGACCATCAAATTATCTAGAAATAAGAACCAAATGGGTTTTTAGAAATAAAATATAAGATCAAGTAATAATTACTAGAAATAAAGTTAAATTATTATCTAAAGGATATAATCAAGAATAAAGAATATATTATGATGAAACCTTTTCTCATGTCACTAGATTAGAAACTATTAGAATTATTCTAACTTATAAAGAACATATCAATTTTAAATTATATCATATAGATGTAAAATTATCTTTTTAAAATGTTTATTTAATGGAGGAAGTATATATTGAATGATTACCAGGTTTCGAAAATCCTCATCTTTAAAATTTAGTTTTCAAACTTACTAAAGCTATTTAAGGCCTTAAGAAAGCACTTAGAGCTTAGTATTAATGATTAAATTCATTTCTATTGAAAAATAGATTTTATGTAGGGTTATAAGATTCTACTCTCTTAAGAAAATAATTTGTTATAATATATTATTAGTACTTATTTATGTAGATGTTATTTTTTGTTTAACAAATAAAAATATTTGTAATGATTTTTCTAATCTTATTAAAAAGGAATTTGAAATGAGTATGATGGATAATTAAATTTATTTATTGGATTTCATATATATAAAAAGGATTATAGAAATGTTTTAAATAAAAAAAATAAATTATTGACTTATTAAAAATAAAATTTACTAGAAAACAGTAAGACTTATACAACTCCATTTCTACCAATATAAAACTTTATTTGGATAAAGCTAGAAATCCAGTTGATAACGAGTTATATAGAGGTATGATTGGTAGTTTACAATATCATACTGCTAAAAGACCATACATTATGTTTTCTATTTTTCTATATACTAGATTTCAATCAAATCCATAATAATCTCATCTTACTACTGTTAAAATAATATTTAGATATTTAAAAGGAACTATTTTTCAAAAATTACTTTACCAGAAAAAATATTATTTTAATTCCATATCATTTTTAGATTTTGATTATGGAGTTTTTAAATTAGAAAGAAATTTTACGTCAAGAACCTATATCTATTTTGGGAATACCTTAGTTTCATGGTCAAGATGGAAACAAAATTAAGTTTCTCTTTCAACAGATAAGGCAGAATATATATCAGCTAGTAGTTTTTATGCACAAGTGTTATGGATGAAACATTCTTTACTGTACATTTCACTTAATTTCGATAATATTCCAATTTTATATTACAATACATGTGCAAATAATATTTCAAAAAAAACCTATAATTCACTCTTGAACTAAGAATATTGATATAGTACATCATTTTCTAAGAGATCATGTTCTAAAAAAGGATATAAATTTATAATTTATAAATACCGAATATTATGTTGCTGATATTTTTACTAAACCAATCCCCAATTCTAGTTTTTAATTTATTAAGGGGGGGGTATGGAATATTTAATTTTAAGAAAAATTTTTATTTATTTTTTATTTAATTTTGTATCATTTGTTTTATTTATTTTGTTTGAATCTTATTTATTTATTAGTTGTTTAATAAAATGATAATTTAAAATATTTTTTGAAAGTGCGTCTTTTTAGATAATATAATTAATTATTATTCTAAGTATTTGGCACGGGAAACCAAAACTAACATCACCCAAAACCTTCAAACACACACTCTCTCTTACTCTTTCCCTAAGTCTTGAACCCTTTAAACTTATATAGCCATCATTTTCCCTTTGAAGCCCCAAAATTTGATCCTATAACCTTCATATTCTCAATAATGTCAAAAATCAAAAGGAGATATAAAGGTGAACTGATTGAATCGAAGCGTTAATGTGTAAATTTTATAAAAACTCCCTAAGGGAAAGTTTTTGATGTCAAATGTCTATATCAAAAGAATATTCTATTGAATAAATATATATCCTTTCAAGGTTTTGTAATTCATTTTAAATGAATATAATACTAAGTATGTGTTCGATATATAATAAAGGAGTATATTAAAAATGTCTAGTACATTTTTTGGAAATGTAAAGGATGTCATTGTTTCAATGGTAAATGAAATAGAATTATTTGTTTCTTCAGTAGAGATTTCAAATATTATTTAGTGTCCCCATGATGGGGTTTTTCACTTTGATATTTGATCCATTAGAGACAAAGAACATAAATATAAAGATATTAGGTCTTTTATTTTTCTCTCAACTCATATAATGAAAATGTTTATAAAGGATCTTGAAGCTGACCCGAGGGTGCTTGTCAAATTCATTCAGTAAAAAATACTTCTGAGAATTACCGAGTTTGAGAAAATTATTTATCTTAATATGAATATAATTTTTTTATGATGAGTGATGTCAAGTTTAATTTCTGTAGATATATACTCCACTATTTGCATCATTATTGTAAAAAATATGCAAGGATGCCTTTTTCCTATCTGTAAGGATTATTTCTTTACTTTTGTGTAAAATGAATAAGATTTGCGATGTTGAGGTAAGTATTAGGTGTCATCATAGTAAAATTCTTAATAATGAAACATTAATAAAGTTATGTTTCTTTTGGAGAACTATTAAAGGAATTTTGTTACCTATTTGAGCTAATGACTAAAAAGGATCATGTGCTTTTTATCGGGGAAAAAAAATTTGAAATCCAATGGTTTATTAAGAATTCATGAAGAAGAAGTCATAAAATCTACAATAAAAGGATTTTTTTTTTCAAAAAACAAGGTACAAATTTAGGCATGCTTTGTCTGGTCTGTATGTTTCAATAGACCATCAATAATATCTTGAAGAATAATCAGAATAAGTACAAAATAAGGCCCTTTTCAAACAAACTAAACAAATAGAACCACCTGTAGATTACTGCAACTAAGGCTAGTGACCAGCCTATGTTTGTAGGAGTGATAACTAAATCAGTAGAACAACAACCTAAAAAATAAATTGACCAAGAAGCTCATGAAAAAGAGAAAGTTAAAGAAACTGATCTAGAATATGGGAATGTTCAACTATCAGTTTTTTGAACTACAAATTTTTTTTGGGAATCAAATAGGCTCTATTGCTGTTATAGATTATTTATACAAGGCTATTTCTGTAAATGCTGAGAAAACATAGGTTCCTAACAATGTATCTTATTATTCATATGAAAACTCTTCAATAAAATTTAATTTCTAGATGAGATTTTGATGCATTTTAAAGAAAAATTACAAACCATATTGGAAAGATGAAAGCGGAGTCAGTGTCAAAGATAGATTTTGGAGATTTAATAAAGTACATGGGAATTCAGTTTGAATCAGTAAGGAATAAATCAATTCAATCTATATCTTCCACTTCTTCTCCTCACACTTCACCAATTTTAATAATAAAGTTTGAATCGATTACTACAGTACTTTCTTCTTTGAATGATTACCTTCATAATATTTAGTGTGATAGTGCTCCTATAAATGTGTTGCTAGATAATCAAAGAGAAATTTTTGAGAAGTTAACATCACATGAGCCTAGCATAATATATTTTCTAAATAAATTAAGTGGCATGATCTCAAATTTTCTTCAGTCAGAAAAAAATGTTCATTAGTTTTTGAAAGTGAGTTTGGTTAAAATTTTTAAATTTAGATAAGATTCAAATATTTTTATGAGACAGTGGGATGAAATTTTTAATGAAAATATTAGAGATTTATTGGTAGAGATAAAGTTTGTTCATCAAGTTATTCAAGATTCTTAGACTTCTGAATCCTCATCTGAATAAGAAATGTCACCCTCAGCTAGTCCTACCTTTTTAAAGTACTCAGCTGAATGTTGATTTTAATCAAAACCATATTTTTAAACAAATTATTTTTTTATATTCTCTTTGAGTTTATTAGTCCATTTCTACTACCATCACAAATATCATTTTTTCTTAGAATATCGATACATTCATCCATTTTTATGTTCTACATTGAATGTGTTATAAACATTTTAATATCACTTTCTTTTTGATGTCATAGAAGGAGAAATTGATTAAAAACAACATTCCTAATTTTATTAACAGTTTTTATATTAACAAAATAGAATGATAAATTATTGTAAAAATTAAACATAAATGATACAGTATAAATTCTATTAAATCTATATAAAGGTATTATTTCATTTGTGTTTACATTTACTATATTTTCAATAAGTTGGCTTATATTGGTTTTGTGATCATAAATAATGAGGAGATTTTTGGGAATGTATTGTCTCAATAATACTCTATGAATCTTATTGATTTTGATGCTAAAAAATACCCTTTTTGTTTTACTAATGAAATTACATTAAATATTTTTTAGGGATATATTTCTTCTAAATTTATCTTATTTATAGGTTAAAGTATATATTTATTTATTTCGGACATGTTTGAAAATAATCTGGAAACACTATTCATACTCTATGCTTGTAAGTGTAGCATATGGGATGTAAACCCTATGTTGGGAATAAAATGTATAGATCAGATACCCTATAATGTTGGAAAAGTTTGGATCAACAACCTTAAATTTGGATGAAACCCTACATTTTAAGAAAAAACCTATGGTCAATCAAACCTAATTTTTCAATCAACCATAGGTTCTCAACTGTACTTTTGAATTTTATCATTACATGAAGGAACCATATATTTGACTTGGTCAATAATGCTATTTTAAATTTAAGATTCTATCTCTGTTTTCGTGAATTGCCTCATGTGGTGTAAATATCCATTTAAAGATATTTTATGACCAATTAAAAGGTTTGTATTCTATGTATTAAATCATTCTTATTTCTAAGAGAAGTTACGACTCTCTATGAACGTTTCAAATTCAAATGATAATGACTTTTTAGTTGATATTCTTGGATCTGTTAAGACCGAATGCAATTATAGTTTATGTTGTTAAATAGAAATATTATTTTTAATTTTAAAAAGTGTATGTGATATTATATTGAATATAAAATTACTAAATAAGATAAATGATTGAACATATCTATTATTATGAAAAGGGTTACAATTTAGAGACATTCATGTTTCAATATTACGTTCTATAAACTACTAATTAACTATTACTGCTTCTATTTGTATGTTTCTATTTTTATTATAGATGATTTGAAAATGGGGTTTCTTCAGATCTATTATTTTTGGATACATTTATATTTTAAGTTGAATATCCTTTTTTCTATCAGTTTTTATTGTGATTGTGAACTAGAATTATCTCATTCAATCAAATCAATATTTATTGATTTATAGAAGTATCAATTGCTCAAACTCACTCATGGTGAAGTACTAACTTCTTAGACTAAGATGTGGATTTTTAGTTCCCTATAAAAGAACCATAAGTCCTTGAAAAATCCATATTGTAAAGGCATCAACTACCAATACTTAGTTTTAAGGTCTTTTGATTAGAGGAACTATCTATTGAAATCACCAAGCACACTGAGAGAGTGTTGGTGGAGTGGACTAGGGGATCTTTTTGCACCTAACCACTATAAATAATTTTGTGTTATTATTATCTATTTTCCACTACTTAACTTACTTAATAAAGAGAATGTTGTATATCTTCATAAATCATGAATAAGGTTAAAAGTTTGAATCAGTCTAGATTATTGAAAAGACAAAATTCACCCTATTGTGTATCTTTTTATTTTTCAGAACAAACACATATGACATGCATAAAGACATCCAAACATCTTTTCAAAGAAGGTATAGTTGTTTATTTATTTATTTTTTCTAGTTTAATAATTTTGAGCATATCACATACACATATCACTGCATGGATGGTTATGTACATGACTTTGTTAGGGGTGCCTTATCGTGTTATGTACTCACACCCTTCTCAAGATGGTATTACATTGGGGAACCTGAGTAACTCTCACTTGGTCATGGGTATTGGTCAGTTAGAGGCTCGGGTTTACATGTTGAGATGGAGCATCTTGAGTAGCACAAGAGGTTGGGATATGGTATAGATTGGTGACAATGTAAAGAATCTCTTGTTTTTTTATTTCCTTGTATCTATTTTCATTATTATCCAGTGGTAAATTAATGTTTTATTCTAGTATGGGTACTTTTATTTTTTATTTCACATATTTAATTTATTTTGTTGTCCGGTCTGATATGTATGGTTCTTTGTTATTTTTTTATAACTTTTCACTTTGATACATGGGGTATAGTCTCCCCCAATGGAACCTCCTTAGGCCGTACTACAAGTTGGTATCCTTTTATACACAGAGGGGACCAACTTAGTTTATGTGGTGGAGTGGTTTGGATACTACTCAGAGTGAGCGGGGGTGAGGCATTACAAAGTGGTATTAGAGCATGTTTTCTTTATGTTTCTATTTAGTACATGGTAGTATAGATATAGGATCATTTCATATCTTGTGATTTATATCAATATGTTGATTCATGAACACCTATTCCAATAGGAATTATAGGTTAGAATGGATGAGATTTATGTTCTTGTTTTGCACTGTTATGGTTGATATGATTTTTACCTCATGTGATACACATTATTTCCACAATATATTTGGATCTTGGGTAATTTTTAAGAATCTAATTATATTGGATTTTTTCTATTAGCATTTAGAGGATAGATAAATCTCTTGCATTATTATTAATGTTGTAGTATCCACATAACATGTATGCCTTCTTGTGTGGTTTTATAATTGATGAGATGCTAGGTTTGTTAAAGTGTCATTAACTGCTCATATGATATTTTCAAGTATAAGTACATGGTGGAATTATACTCAGCTTAGATTCCCTATATATGAATTTCTATAATATTTTAAGGCATTTTGATCCATGGTGAGATGATCATTACAACGATGATGTAGTCCCTATGTGTATGGGACATGGAGTGAACCTAGTATGTCAATATAGGAATTCGATGCCTCACTGGGAACCCCTTATGGGTTTTCTACATCTTGGTTTAGTTATTTAAAGGGACAGTAACAACCAATAGGTAATTTTACCATATGTCTTGGAATGTAATCCTACCTAAACAAGATTGTGATAATATTTTCCATTAATACAAATCATCAAGGACAATGCAATAGGTTATTACAGTGATGACTAATAAGTTGTGATTCTTGAGGGAGTAGTCTCATAGATGTATGTTCATTGAGAACCAATGTACAAGTAGAATAATGGTTGGAAGTGATGTGCGTAATATATGTGTATATAACACAATATAGAGGGAATCTAACAAGTTATATACCAAGTGATATTTGAGATAGGAGTGTGGTTGACACTTTGTGGTTTATGGTTTTAGGAGACTTGACAGTGGGGCATGGTGGGAGACCCTAGTGACCCTTGAGATATGACTCAGACCTTATCAAGTCAGTGACTGGGGCAATTGAGAGTATCCTTTGATAGAGTTTTTCTATATTTATTGTTACTTTGGAGTCATAAATCATATTTAGGTTCTTTTATTCATGTAATGTCCTGAGTTTTTTAATTAGGTTAAATCTCACTCTCATTTAAATCTTTTCAAATAGTGGGGTACATTATTCTATATCGTTGATTGGAACTAAATTCTGAGAGTTCCATCATATTTATATCATTTTTTGGTTATTATAGTGTATTATAGAGTGCCTTGAGTGTTTTGGTTTGGTTTTGGGAGCGTTAGATGCCAAATGGTCTATTTTGGAGTTGTAGTATAGGGTGCACAGTTTAGGGTAAAATGTGTGGCCCCTTATAGGTAACTGAGTGGACCCGTTTTGAATTGTATCATGGTTTTGTTAAACTGTGCGAGAGTGGTTCATGGCCCTACGATGTTCACTAAAATTGTTGTAGAAGGATTCTACACGCTTTATGCATGAATAAGGAAAACTTTGTGCAAGCCATACGAAGGATCCCTTTTAGGAAATAACTCAACACTATTTATCACATGGTTTGTGAAGGGTTTGGAAAACCATGTGGCCTAAATAGGGTGTTTCTTTTAGTTGTTATTTTTATTTCTTTTTTACTTTTTTCTCCCTTTATTTATCCTCTTGGTCTCACACAACAGTTCATTCTCTCTATTTTTCTTTAAGCCACCTAATTTTCTCCCGTCTCCTCATACAACAATTCTTTATTAATACGTTGGTTGATATAGTACAATGTTAATAAGGTTAAACTCAAACTGGCCTCTTATTCATTTCTCCTTAACCTCTTGGGGTACTAAATCCATTTGAGTTATTTTCCCCCATTTTCATGGAATACGAAATAGACATAGATCTCTACCAATCCACTTCAAATTAGAGCTCGATATCAGATGTGATTACATATACGGGTCCAAGGTAGGTGGTGAATATCTTCGTTTTCCTATTGTGAGAATTTGGTTGGTGCATCTTTTAGTGTACCTTTGGAAAATTGAGAGAGATCCCCACTTCTTAGTATTGAATTGATCGTATGAATTGTTGGTTGCTGTTGGTAATGAACTTTCATTTTTTCTTAAGCATGGTTAGGTTATAGGCCATCATGACTTGGGTATTTTTTAAGGATATTTAATTAATTTAATTTGAATTTTAAATATTGTTTTTATCTGGTTATTCAAATATGTGACATTAAAGACCTCTATCATGAATTTCTATGGTTGTTTATATTGTGAAATTCAATCTTTTAAATTGAATTTGTTATTTAAAGATACTTTTTCAATTCAATCATCAAAATTGAATTGTTTATTTGAATGATATACGTGAAATTCATGTGATGATCTGTTTGGACTCAAGGGGCCGTGAAGGGATTTTCCCAAGAAATTGGGATGACCTGACCATCAGTATTGAGGTGATGAGATTATCTGATTGGGATTTTTCCATACTACTTGAGTGGTTTTGACCATAGGATTTAGTGTCATGGATGAAATATTATGTCTATGGGGCCATCAGGTTGGGCATGTCTCGTGATATTGGGATGTAAAGGCCATCATATTTGAGTGACGTGGTCACAGGGGAATGAGGTGTTGGTTGATGTGGCTTAGGTTATTTATTTGGTAATTTCTGGTCACTAGCGATGACCAATGTGCCAAATTGAGTCATGTGCACACATGGTGACACCGTTGATGAGGTGGTTTTGGCAACTAATATTGATAGAGTCCCCTATTAGTGTGACTTAGGAAATGTTTTGGGGTTTCTAGTCATAGAAATCCACATGGAAGATGATGAGACTTCATTTGATATAGATGAGGCTAGTGGTTGGGGTTTGAGGCTCTCCATGATTGACGCTATGATCCTGGATTTATTTTGAGGATTGACATCACCGTTCCTTCAAACTTAAGGCTTTGAGATGACAGGTGATTTAAGTAGGGCTTTGAGGGAACAAATACTAATTATTTGGGAGTTCCTTCAAGACATTGGTACCTACAGAGACACGAGGTTTCAGGTGGCACAAGGTGCTGGGTTACGTGATTTGAGGTGGAACCTAAAGGTTCACTTGGGCTTGACCTCAGGGGTACCTTGGTCCATGGACCAAAGACCCATCCTTACTTCTGGTATTCTGGAATTGTCTGAGGTAGGTGATGGCTTCATGGTGGCTGTTGAGAACTATGGAAGTTTTTGTTTACATTACGAATTATGTTGCTTATTTATTTATTGTATCACACCAACTTAAACAAATATGGTATGTGTGAACCACTAGGTTGTATCCTACTGAGACTAGTTCTCACACCCTATATGGGTCCTATGGGATGTGTCTAGAATTTGTGAATTTATGTTTAGTTAAAAGACTAGCCTCGGGAGATGGATCCTAGTAGCTTCTTACATGTAGTTTGGAATGGGAGTGTGGGGTCATAAATATCTAGATTTTTTTATTTTAGTTTATCTTCTATATCATCATGCTACATATGTTTGACTTGTACTAGTCTTCCATTAGAAAACCTATTTTATATATTTACATGTGTGGACTATTATGTAATGCATTTTTTCTTGTTTGGTTTAGTATTTCTACAAGTGGTGTGTTGAGAATACTATCTTGTTTATTTACATTCTTATTCTTCTGTTTATTTATTGCTTCTAGTATTTATCTGATATTTTTGGGATTTCACCATTGGTGGGTCTGGTTCAAGTCTGTTGAGTCTTTCATTATTCTGTATGTTATATATATTATTATTCAAACCAGTATTATAATATTCTTCCCTTAGGGTATAGTCTCCCCAATTTCGTACTTTACACCCTCACTGCTAGTCGGTAGCCTTTGGCTTTTGGAGAGGTGCGCCTAAGGCCAGTGGCACCCAACCAAATATCACTGTTCAGGTGGCTAATAGGGTTAGGGATGCTAAAAATGAAATCAAAGGTGTTTCTTTACCTATTTTATTGGTATTACTATTTTGATTTGTGGTAGGGTGGAGAACGTGTTATGTTGAAACTGGGTTTAGAACTTGTGCTTGTGTTCCTGTATCCCCATGTATGAGGAATGTACCAAGTTTCCAAGGGTGGTAATTTCCATTCTATTTTTATCAGTTTACAGTTTATATGATTTCTAAATTGATTGGTTTTTTTGTACTATGAATATTAAAATGTCATAAATTGTGACTTATGTTATCCTTGAACTGGTATGACTAGGAATGAGATAGGAACCTTCGACTTGTATGAAAAGGAGTGATCGCATGTTTGTTTGGATTTTTATTGGCACATTATAGGGTATTTCAAATTTACAATGCACGTATGCCTTTTAAAATGATTGAACCATGTGATAAATATCAAAGGCCTTGATAAAATGTGATATATGATATGTCATGGTATAAAATTTATTATGCAATGTGGTTTGAACTACATATATAATATTCCATCTTATATATATATATATATATAAATTTCATGTGAAATGTAAAATGGGCCTAGATATTATGAGAGAAGGTATGTAACATGGCATGGGGTGATTTTTATCACCAGGTTGGGTGACTCGGTCATGAGTTTGAGGTTATAATGGTTTTTAGGATAGGTTTGTCCCAAGGTACTATTGATACTTGGCTCTGTTGAGGGTGGGAAAGGAGGACATGAGGTCAGGATTCCATGGGGCATGGTTGTAGTAAGGGAGAGTAAGGGCAGTGAGTTAACTATTATTTTTTAATAATTTCTCTATCAGAAGATATATATATATATATATGTGGGTTTCCTGAACATTTATGGTATTCAGTTGGTTCCACCTAGATGACTCGATTGAGAATCAGGAAGTTGATGGAATAGTTCCATAGGTTCCCAAGCAGGTTCAATCCATTGAGGGCCATGTAGAGTAGGTACATGCTTAGGGTTGTTCTCTGGATCAGGTACATGTTCTAGTGTAGTAGGGAAGCTTCCATATTTCACTGGTTCTGGGTCGTGGATTGACGAGTATCTTTGGCTGAGCCTAGTACGGGTTATCCATGGCATCGATAGGGGTACTCAAATAGAAAATCCATTGATGGAATATTTGACACAGAAGTTTCAGTCACAGTACCCACCACTTTTTTTAGGGTGAGGCTGGTCCATAGGTAGCTTAGAAAATGATTAAGATTATGAAAATGATCTTCAAGAAGCTCGTGATTCCTCATTTTGGGAGGATAAATATGGACACTTCCATGACTAGAGGATTATCCAAGAGTTGGTGGTATGTGAAGGTTCTACCTAGAAGACACGAGGGTTTGGCCTCAAAGGATTTTCAGGACAAATTCTCCGAGCATGTTTTCCTAGAGATGATGAGGGATGAAAGGGATCATGAGTTCTTAAACCTTCGTTAGGGTGAAATGTATGTCATAGACTATGTATCTACCTTCACTAAGTTATCTCGCTTCACTATTGGTATGGTGAGCACTGACAGCTCTAGGGTGATGAACTTTGAGGATGCTTTATGACACACCATTCAGGTTTATGTAAAAATATTTTGATTGGACTCATTCTTTTATGAAGTGAACCAAGAACTCATAGCTGAGGGTAACGTCACAGATAGGTCCTACTATAGCTACACATCATTTTCAGGTGACTTCAGTGGTGATTCTTCAAAGATAAAGAAGTGAGATAGAGATGATTTTGAATAGGGTGTTCAGACCAAGGACTCAAGTAGACCACCTCGTGGTGGATCCTCTACACTTTTCTTATAGTTTTGAAATTTAGGACATGTATAAACTCAATGTGAGAAAACTCCAAAGGAGTTTTAGTCATGTGGTAAGTCTGGACATCTAAAGAGGATCTATATGAGGCCTTATAGTTCATCTTATGATCAGGTTCAAGGGTAGACTCCAGTCATAGAGGTCAGTTCAAGATCGGTACTAGGTGAGGGTAGTCGAGATTTAGCTGCACATAGTGGTTGCGGCAATGACAGTAAGACCCATCACTAGGGTCAATGGCTGTTAGTTGGAGTAGCACCATGGACAGGCCAGGCATCAGCCAGTCAACTATTAGGCCATGTGTATGCCATGAAGCTTCCAGGGGTTGAGCATGCTGGTGAGCCGATGACGGTCAGAGGTACGCCGTGGGCTTGTCCATGATTTGCATTTTTTTTCTGTTGGCGTGGCCTATTTAGGCATGTTTGTTTTGGTGATCTGGTTTCATGGGTTTTATATGTACTAAATAGACAATGGTTAATAGGTTGGAATCATATCAGATGTGTGATATTTATATATGAGGTGTGTGGCATTGAGTATTGAAATTGTGAATCGTTGGATGCATGATTCTAAGGTGCTTTGGCATCAGGGCATCAAGGATACAAGTTACATGATGTTTAAGGAATCTAGAAAACATGACAGTGTGATACTTGAATGAGGTTCGAGGTACTGGGATTGATTTGAGAATCCATGTAGATGAGGGACCTCGATGTTTTTGTGGGTTCCATGGGCTCAAGGCTAGTACCAATGCACTGTGAGACTCGAATGGGTGCCTTATATAGAACGAGACCATTTGGTGAGGTGCAAGAGTGATTATGTATCACGATATGACCATGGGTTTGGGAAAAAGGTAAATGAACCTTTATTTTCTTTGAAATTTTTGCCGGGTTGAGACTGGGTTAGGCAATTCCTAAGGTTGGGAGCTCCCTTGAGGTAGTTGTCATGTACCCTTTAGACCAGGGTAGTCCAAGTTTTCTTTGAAAAAGATGGGTATGTTCAATACCATATTCATGTTTCATTTTATAGATCATGGAAGAGATATGTTAAGGTGGGGAGATTTTAATGTCCTGGGTTTTGGTATCAGGTCAAATTTCACTCTTGTTTTGAACTTTTCAAATAGTGGGGGTTTCTTATTCTATATTGTTGACCAAAACTCAATTATGAGAGTTATATTAGATTTATATTGTGTTCTTGGGTTATTTTAAAGTATTGGAGTTTTCCTTGAGTGTTTTGGTTTGGTTTTTGGGAGCATTGGAGGCCAAATGAACTATTTTGGAGTTCTAGGTCTGGGCACACAGTTTAGGGTAAATCGTGTGGCCCCTTCTAGGTAACTATGAAACCCAGTTTTGTAACACCCTTACCCCACTAGGATGGAGCTAGTGAAATACTTTTTATATTTTCATGGTTAGAAGGAATGAAAATCCTGAATTAACAATCAGGTTAGTTGTATTGAAGAAACTAGATACATAGATGTAACACAAATTATATTGGAAATGGTTACAAAATACAATACATAATAAAAACTGAAAACTACAACCACATGAACTCAATAAAAGATCACCTCTTCATCACCTGTTTAAGGTAAAAAATGAAAGAGGTGAGCTCAAATGATCATTAAGGGATATAAATGGAAGAAGGAAGAATCAATAATAAATTAATTGTAAACAATTTGACATAATCAAAATGGCATGGTGAATAAATGAAAAACTCACGCCATTAATAAACTGAGAATGAAACTGCATCCATAGATTTTATCATAGTGAAAAACTCATGGATAGTAATAAATGATAATGAATAAAGAAAATTTTTATTAATTGGATGTCATGTATCGGGCACATGAAAACACAATATCGTAAAAATGGTTTAGTTATGTGGGTAGAAACCCGTCTGATTTTTGGAAACAAACTCGAAGGGTTTGTCGCCAATCTGATTTGTCTCATGAGACCTCCTGATGCATCGAGGGGATATAGAAGGCCCCAAACACCACTGAATGTCCAAATTATTCTTTATAAATTGATTCAATACAAGACCAATATTCCTTTTCAATATTCATATAGAGTAGAGTATACAGATTCATCAATATTTCCATAACTAAAATAACTTTCCAAATAAACACCCTATGTAAAATGGTATACGGTTTAGACAACAGACATATCAATGATATGATATTATGGATATTTTATATAAATTTAATTTCAAATTAAAATTGATCTCAAATGGGAAGTAGGTACACCACATAAGGATTATTAGGTGCACCATACAAAGCCAGTCATAAGAAAATAGTAGTTGAGAAAAAGTCTCTTACCACAATGTAATTGGTCGAATAGTATGAACAAAACATAATAATACTCAAATGAATAATTGAATAACATTAATATAAATAGAATCATGTAATTATATATCAAATAGATGTACACATATACCACATACAATAAATAAGTGGCAAACAATGAAAATCTCAAAGAATTGAAAGTGAAATGGGAAACCCCTTACCTTTTGCTCGAGTGTGTTCTTCTTGCTTTAATGACCTGAATAATCAAATTTAGATTCATTAATTAATAATTCCATATACTACTATACATGTAATTGATATAGTATAACCTTATTAGGTTAATTCATGTCCATTTTTAATGGGTTTAAGAGGTTCAATTTTATTGTTTTGGAATTATTTTCATCCTTGGTTTTCATGAATCATTTACTTGTTTTCATGAATGGATGTTCATTTGAAATGTGGTTAAACATCCAGAATTGTTAATATATATTATTAATTAAATTAAGGAGATATAAATGATATTATAATGATTTTGGGTTATATACCATGATGATGATTCATTAGTTAAAAGTTTATTACAAATATTCAGATTAACTTGGTCGTTTTGCTCATAATGAACTTGTTTTGTATTATTATCTTATATTATGAGTGTCTAAGGATTCCAGATCATTAATGAGATGAAATACATATATTATTATCTAGTTCAACCATTAAAATGGATTCATGACCAGTAATGAAGGAGAAAGTGATGAACGAAACTTCGTCGTCCACAAAGGTTATAAATTGGAACCACATGGACATTGATTTTGTTTATAAAAATAAAAGGGAGGGAGTAAGGATATTGATGATATTTATTCCATTGACATGATATAATTACATTATATAGATGATATTGGAGTTTATCATGGTAATTTGGATATAGGAGGTTATTAGAGAAAAATAAAAGAGATGAACTTGAAAATAAAATAAAAGGTGAGAGATCCCTTATGAAAATTCGGCAGCCTAAGGCGTCGGTTAAAATTTCATAAAATGAAATGATGAGAGAAAAAGGGTATCTCGTAATACTGAAATAAAAAATTAATTTAATAAGAAAACATAAAATCAAACCCCAACATATGATAATAGAAAATAAAATAGATAACATAAAGGAAGTGTCGACGAAAAGAAGAGAATGAAGGATTACCTTACCTTGTAGTGTAACTCCTAGATATTTAAGGATGGGACATTGGGGGCTTAAGGACAACTTGGTATGACTAATAGAGAGTTAATACCATCATATATCCGAGAATATGGGGTTTTTAATGAAAGAAAACGAAGGGGGTGAGTGGGTATTTATAGTAATTAAGAGAGAGTTTTTTATTAATTAAAAGGACACCTCGTTAGTGGTTTTCACAAAACCATTGGATTTTCCATGGTATTTGCCCATGGTTTAAGCCACTTGGGACACCACATGTCATAATTTACTGTAAAAAAGTCAAAAAGAACTTTTTATTTAATTATTACATCATTATGATGTCATTATACTTCCAAAAACTGAAAACTATATTTTTACTATTCACGAAAAATTCAAGTATTTTAGAAAAATTCCAAAAATTCACCCAATTTTTTTTTCGACATATAGAATTCAAAAATTAACTCCATTTTTTGAAAATAATTTTCTTTATATTTTTAATTTAATTTTTAAATAAAATCATAGTGAATTAAAAAAATAACAATTTTAAAGGTATAATTAGTTATATATCACATTGAAAAATTAAGTAAGATCTCAATATCTTATTACCTTAAGAAAATAAAATATTATCATTATATACTATTTATAATGGTCATATTACTATTCATAATACTATTCATAAGGGTATGTTATTATTAATCAAAAAATCAAGTTGGTTTTATCAGACTCCAAATGACTTATTGGTCACAACTCTATATGACTGTTTTTCGAAATTCAAAACATAGAAGTGGAAAATCTATGTTTAATGGATAAAATATAACTTTATACTATAATGTTTTGTTTCAAAAAAGACTTAGTGCCTCTTGAATTATAGTCTATCTAATGAATATAAAGTATTTAAGAGAAACATACCATAAAATGTTTGGGGTGCTATATTATTCCCTCCAAAAAATTCGTCCTCAAAATTTTATGTATAAAGCCCACAAAAAAGATGTGGGTGATTCTTCACCATGAAATCCTCTGGTTCCCATTTTGCTTCCTCCATATTTTGGTTTCTACAAAGAGCATTTACTAAAAGATTTTTCCAATTTCTCAATACCTGCTCCCTTGTTTCAAGAATCCCGGTAGGCTTTTCATAGTATGAAAAATCAGGTTTCATGTCTATTTATTCATATTTGAGTACATGCATTGTGTTTGGCATGTATTTCTTTAACAATGAAACGTGGAACACAACATGAACTCTAGAGAGATTTGGTGGCATCGCTAAATGTTAATCTATAGCTCCGATTCTTTCTACAACATCAAAGTGTCCGATATACCTAGGGCTCAGTTTCCCTTTCTTACCGAACCTTAAAACACCCTTCCATGGAGATAATTTCAGAATGAAATAATCTCCCAACTGGAATTCCAAATCCCTTCTATGATTTTAATCATAACTCTTCTGCCTACATTGGGATGCTTTAATACGGGCTTGGATTGTCTTCACATTTGTTGTGGCCTCTTCAATAAGTTTTGGGCCTATAAGTTTCCTTTCACCAACTTCGTCCCAACAAGTTGGAGTTCAACATATCTTTCTGTATAATGCTTTATATGAATCCATTTGAATACTAGAATGGAAACTATTGTTGTAATAAAATTACACCAGATGCAAGTATTGATCCCACATACCTTGGAAGTCAAGAGAGCATGACCTCAATATGTCTTCTAGAGTTTGAATAGTCCTTTAAGACTAACCGTCAGTTTGGGGGTGATATGCAGTTCTCATATAAAGCTCATTATTCAAAGCATCCTAGATAATTTTCTAGAATTTTGATGTAAATCGAGGATCTCGATCAGATTCAATTGACAGAGGTGCACCATGAAGTCTGAAACCTTCATTAATATACAGTCTTTCTAGGAACTCAAGTGGTAAATCCTCTCTTATAGGAAAGAAATGTGCTGATTTTGTGAGACGATCTACAATTACACATATTTCATCATTCCTCCTAGGTGTCCTCGATTGTCTGGTGATAAAATCCATCATAATGTTATCTAACTTCCACATAGGAATAGGTAGAGGTTGCATCACTCCTTTGGGATGTTGTCTCTCTAACTTCACTTGTTAACAAACTAGACACCTTGACATGTAGATAACAATTTCCCACATCATATTATCCCACCAAAAATATTCCTTCAGATCTCTATATATATTGGTGATACCCGAGTGTATAGAGAAATTTAAGCTATGATCATCGTGTAATAGTTCCCTTTTTATCTCAGGTACAGATTGGATGCATAACCTCTTCACAAATTTCAGAACTCCTTCCTCATACACGAAGTCAGCCAGTCTCCCATCCTTGACAACATTAATTTTCTTGTGTATATTCTCATCAACAAATTAATAGATTTTTATCTTCTCTAATAAAGATGGTTTAGAAATAATTTTAAAGAGAAAAGATGTTTCCCCTTCCTTAACAATTCCCATATCCATATTTAGTAGATCCAAAAACATAGGATCTCTCTCAATCCACATTTGAGTCAGAAGTCCATTATCCTTCTTACTTAATGCATCTGCCTCCTTATTCTCTTTTCCTGGGTGGTAGTGTATTGAACAATCGTAATCTTTGTGTAGCTCAAGCCATCTCCTTTTCCTCATGTTGAGTTCTTTTTATGTGAAAATATATTTCAAACTCTTGTGGTCTGTATAAATCTCACATATTTCTCCATAGAGATAATTTCAACATATTTTCAGAGAAAAGATTACAACTGCTAACTCAATATCATGAGTCAGATAATTTTTCTCATGGGTCTTCAACTGTCTTGACGTTTAAGCAATAACTTTATCGTTTTGAATATGGACGCAACCCATCACATTCTTTGATGCGTCACTATATATCACATATCCATCAATTCAATATAGAAGATCCAAAATTGGAGAATTAAACAATCTTAATTTCAATTCTTCAAAGTATTCAGTACATTCTTTTGTCCACACATACTTAACTCCTTTACATGTGAGCTTGGTTACCGGGTTAGCCATTCAGGAAAAATTCTGAACGAAACGCTAATAGTAACCTGCTAAGCCAATAAAACCGCATACCTCAGTTATGTTTGTTGGCGTGGGAAAATCTTGGATTGCCTTTGTCTACATAGGATCAACTAGGATTCCATCCTTAGAGACAATATGGCTTAGAAGATAAACTGATTGAAGCCAGAATTCACACTTTCTAAACTTCCCATATAATTTATTTCTTCTAAGAGTTCTCAAAATATCCTGCAAGTGATTCTCATGGTCTTCATAGATTTTTTATTATACAAGGATATCATTGATGAATACCACAACAAAGTTATCAAGATATTTCTTGAAAACTCTATTCATTAAATCCATGAAAATAGAGGGTGCATTTGTCAGTCCCAAAGGCATCACTATAAACTCGTAATGCCCATACCTAGTCCGAAATGTTGTCTTAGGAATATATTACTGCCTCACATGCAACTGATTATATCTAGATAGAAGGTCAATATTATAAAAGTATTGAGCTCCATGAAGTTGATCAAATTATCATCAATCCAGGGCAGTGGATACTTTTTATTTATTGTAATAGCATTGATTTACCTGTAATCAATTCAAAGCCTCATGTAGCCATCTTTCTTCTTGACAAAGAGGACATGGGCTCCCCATAGAGAAACATTAGGTCAAATAAATACCTTTTCACTCAAATACTCTAGTTGTTTTTTTATATATACTATTTACAAAGTGTCCATTATATAGGGAGTCTTTGATATAGGTCTTTCATTAGGAATTAAATCAATAGAGAACTCAAATTCCTGCTCTGGAGTATGTCCCGGTAAATCCTTTGGAAATACATCAATGCACTCTTGAACTATGTTCACATCTTCAATTTGAAGATTTCTTTCTTCACCAATAGATATTTTGTTCTCTTCATCTCTGAGAATTAAATTCAATAGAGCTACTGGGGGTGGTTCTAGATAAGAATAATATGGAGAAGTCTCTGATCTAAAGATAAGAGATTCTACGCCATTTTCAAAAATTGTTACTTCTTTTTTCTTGAAATAAATCTTCGCATCATAATTTGATAGCCAATCCATACTGAGAATTATATGAAATTCAGTCATTGTTATGATGATATGGTTAGAAACTAAAGCACGTTTATGTGTCACGAGGGGGACTAGTTAACAAGACTTTGATGCAATGATACATCCCCCAAGAGTTTTGAATCATAACTCCTTTATTAAATCAAATTGGACATATCTAATTTTCTTTGAAAACTGAGAAGATATAAATTAATGCAATGATCCAAAATCAAATAAAGTGTTGGATATGCTGGAGGAAACTATTAAAGTAGATGCCACCACATCATTAGGAACTTCAACCTCCATAGTTGTAATCGCATAGGCTCTCCCTTGTTCTCTTGGATTTTTCTATTGCATGTTTTTTGGCACTTAGGACACTCATTTTCATAGTGTACCATCTCTCTACAATTATAGCATTGAATATCATTGAATTTTTTCTTCCCCTTTCATTCATCAGATCGATGACCCTTTTCTCTGCAGTTATAGCATACTCCCATGCCTTTCAAGCATTTCTCAAGATGATACTTTCCATTGTTCTCACATAATGGGAATTACTTTGTTCCCTTTCTCTTCTTTGGCGCTTCTCCTTTTCCTTTGTTGTTAGAGTACCTATTTTTATCTTGGGTTCCTTTTAAAAGATTTTATCTATAAAATTCCTTCTCTATTTTGATGTCACTTGATACAATTCCATCGTACAATGAAAATGTTTGAGAAGCCAGTGCCCTTTAAAGACTTGGCTTAAGACCTTCAAAGAAATGATCAATCTTGTCGACCGAGTCATGTACGTAATCTATGGCATACCTGGCCATCCTTGTGAAGGTGGCCTCATACTCTGCAATGGTGTCTTCTTCCCTTTGTTTTAAGCCAAGTAATTTCCTCTACATTTCAGTTCTTTACTCCCGAGGGAAATATTTTTCAAAGAATATTTCCTTAAAATTCCCCTATTCTGTATCTTCTATTTATTTTTCCTCCATGGTAATCCAAATCAATGACCACTATTGATCAGCATCACCCTTGAGGCAGTATACTGCCAGTAATACCTTTTCATTTTCATTGCATCTTAATGCCATGAATATCTTTTCAAGGGACTTGATCCATTGCTCAGAAACCACTGGATTAGTAGTCCCGCTGAAAGATGGGGGCTTCTGATACATGAAATGATCCAACATAAGTGTGGAATGGTTATTCGTTACAACCTGAGTAAGTTGTCCCAATATGGTCATGATCTGATCTACTCCAACATTGACTGTGTTGAATTTCTCAGTAAGGAGATACCTACCTTGCCCAAGAGCATTGATTCCCCTTCTTCCATTAGACTCCATTTCTAAATAATGGAATAAACTATATTATTTTATGAATCTTAAATAGAAAATCACTCAACATAGATTGAAATTCTATGCATAGCTAATCTTATAAACATGGTTTCTCTAAGGAAAAATTCACATTAAACCCTTCATAAGGGCTTGTAAAGAGAATATGAATTATCTTAAGAACATCCCCCAAGAGTGTCATAACCAAGAGTATACAAAGAACCGTTTTCATGTACCAGGATACCCTGGGTAAAGCCTGAAACTCCTTGTCGGAGCTTTCACTCCTAGGTACCTCCGTGCGAGAGCCACCTCTACTTGCTTGTATCCAAAAAGGGATGTATTTGCTAGAAGGATTAAAATAATCTATTCCTTTCCAAAATACTAGGATATTATTGTACGTTTATCCTCAAATACTACCTTAGGTATTGTTCCCTACTATAAATTTCCTACTCTAGTTTCCATGTTTTCTACTAAACTTCCTTTGATACCAAATGTAACACCCTAACACCACTAGGTTGGAGCCAGTGCATTACTTTTTATATTGGAATGGTTATAAGGAATGAAAATCCTGAAGAAACAATCAGTTTAGTAGTCTTGAAGAAACTAGATACATATATTTAACACAAATTACATTGGTAATGGTTACAAAATACAATACATAACGAAAATTTAAAACTGAAACCACAAGAACTCAATAAACGATCACCTATTCATCACCTGTTGAAGGTAAACAATGAAAGAGGTGAGGTCAAATGATCTATAGGGGATAAAAATGGTGGAATCATGAATCAGTAATAATTGAATTGTAAAAAATTTGACATAATCAAAATGGCATGGTGAATAAATGAAAAACTAACGCCATTAATAAACTGAGAATGAAATCGCATCCAAAGATTTTGTCATAGTGGAAAACTCATGGATAGTAATAAATGATAATGAATAAAGATAGTTCTTATTAATTGAAATTCATGTATCTGGAACATGAAACCATAATACTGTAAAAATAGTTTAGTTCTATGGGTAGAAACCTGCTTTCATTTTGGAAACAAACTCGAAGGGTTTGTCGCTAAACTGATTTGTCTCATGAGACCTACCGATGCATCGAGGGGCTATAGAAGTCCCCACCTGCCATTGCATGTCCAAAGAATTATTTATACATTTATTCAATACAATATCAATATTCCTTTTCAATATCCGTATAGAGTAGAGTATACAGATTCATAAATATTTCCATAATTAAAATAACTTTCCAAATAAACATCATATGTAAAATGGTATACGGTTTAGACATCAGACATACCCATGATACGGGATTATGGATATTTAATAGAAAAATAATTTCAAATTAAAATTGATCTCAAATGGGCATTAGGTACACCACATAAGGATTCTTAGGTGCACCATACAAAGCCAGTCACAACAAAATAATAGTTGAGACAAAGTCTCTTACCACAATGTAATCAGTCGAATTATATGACCAAAACATAATAATCCTAAAATGAATCATTTAATAACATGAATATAGATATAATCATCTTATTATATATCAAATGTAAGTACACATATACTGCATACAAGAAATAAGTGGTGAACAATGAAAATCTCACAGAAATGAAAGTGAGATGATAATCCCCTTACCGTTTGCTCGAGTGTGTTCTTCGTTTGTTTTAATGACCTGAATAATAAAATTTAGATTCATTAATTAGTAATTACATAACCTCATATACATTTAATTGATTTATTATAACCTTATTAGGTTAATTCAGGGCCCTTTTTAATGGGTTTAAGGGGTTCAATTTTATTGTTTTGGACACATTTTCTTCCTTGGTTTTCATGATACGTTTACTTGTTTTCATGAATGGAAGTTCATTTGAAATGTGGTTAAAAATACAGAATTGTTAATATATCTTATTAATGACATTAAGGATATATAAATTATCTTATAATGATTTTGGTTTATATACCATGAAGATGATTCATTAGTTAAAAGTTTATTACAAATATTCATATTAACTTGGTCATTTTGTTCATAATGAACTTGTTTTGTATTATTATCTTATATTATGAGTTTATAAGGATTAAAGAACATTAATGAGATGAAATAAATATATTATTATCTATTTCAACCATTGAAATGGTTTCATTACCAGTAATGAAGGAGAAATTGAATAATGAAACTCTGTCGTCCACAATACTTATAAATTGGAACCTCATGGATGTTGATTTCGTTTATAAAAATAAAAGGGAGTGAGTATAGATATTGATGATAGTTCTTCCATTAACATGATATAATTCCAGTATATATATGATATTGGAGTTTATTATGGTCATTTGGATAAATGAGGTGAGGAGATAAAAATAAAAGAGAGGAAACATGAAAATAAAAGAAAAGATGAGAGATCCCTTATGAAAATTCGGCAGCATAACAACGTCACTTAAAATTTCATAAAATGAAATGATGAGATCAAAATGGTATCTCATCATGTTAAAATAAAATAGGATAGTAATAAGAAAACATAAAATCAAACCCTAACATATGAGAATAGAAAGTCAAATAGATAACATAAAGGAAGTGTCAACTAAAAGAAGAGAATGAAGGATTCCCTTACCTTGTAGTGTAACTACTAGATCTTGAAGGATGGGACCTTGGGGGATTAAGGACACAATGGGAGGACTCATAGGGAGGTAATAACACCATATATTTTAGGATATTGAGTTATGAATGAAATAAAATGAAGGAGGGTGAGTGCGTATTTATAGTAATTAAGAGAGAGTTTCTTATTAATTAAAAGGGAAACCTTGTTAGTGGTTTTCAAAAAACCATGGGCTTGACCATGGTATTTGACCATGGTTTAAGCCACACTGGAAACCTCATGTCATAAGTTACTGTAAAATAGTCTACCAGACCTTTTTATTTAATTATTACATCATTATGATGTCATTATACTACCGAAAACTCAAAACTGTATATTTACTATTCACAAAAAATTCAAGTATTTTAGAAAAATCCCAAAAATTCACCCTTACCATTTTTCAACATGGAGAATTAAAAAATAAACTCCATTTTTTGAAAATAATTTTCTATGTATTTTAAATTTAATTTTTAAATAAAATCGTAGTTAATTCACAAAATAACAATTTTAAAGGTATAATCAATTCTATACCCATTGAAAAATTAATTAATATCTAATTATCTTATTAACTTAAGAAAATAAAATATTATCATTATTTACTATTTATAAGGGTATGTTACTATTCATTAAAAAATCATCTTGGTTCTATCAGACTCCAAACGACTTACTGGTCACAACTCTAGATAACTGTTTTTTTGAAATTCAAAACATAGAAGTGGAAAATTTATGTTTAATAGATAGAATATAAAATTTTCCTATAATTTTTTGTTTCAAAAAATACTTAGTGCCTCATGAAATATAGGCTATCTAATGAATAGAAATTATTTAAGAGAAACATACCAAAAATGTTTGGGGTGTTATAGGTTTTGAACTGCCACATGAATTTGGTAAACTATTCATGGGTGGTGCATGGCCATGATAGGTTCTCTGAAATTATTATAGAGGGATTTAGTATAGTTTCCACATGGCTAGGTAAAACCATGTGGAAGTAATACTATGGTTCCCTTTTGGTTCATAGCTTAGCACTGTAGCTCGTATGGTTTAGAAAACCATTCGTGTAAACCATAAGGCCCATACATGGTGTTTTTTATTTTTATTTTACTTTATTTTTTCAATTTTCTTCCTTTAATTGTTCTATTTGTCATGAATAGAATATGGTTCTCCCTATTTTTCTTCTTTCCATTATGTTTTCTACCATATCCTCATCCAATGTCCATTCATTGATCAATTCGTGGCTATAGGACCGAATCAGTAAGGATAACATCACCCTATTGTTTTTTTATTTCCACTTTTCCTCAAGAAGCACTAAATCCATTTGAGCCATTTTTCGACATTTTCAGATCATACGATGAAAACTCATATCTACACCAATACAATTTGAATTGGAGCTTAATATTAGATGTTCCTATATTTACGGGTCCATGGAAGGTGGTACGTATCTTGTTTTGTGTTTTTGCAGACATTTGGGAGGTGAGTATTTTATACCACCTTTTGAAAATTGGCCATACCCCCACTAATTTGTATTGAATTGGACGTATGACCAATGGGATGCCATTGGGTATTCCCTTACCTTTTTAACTCAAGTGAATCCAGGTTAGAGGTCATCACCCATTGGGTAAATTTTTTTGTGGATGTCTAATACATTTAATTTTAATTGTTTAGATTATTTTGATCTAGTTATTCAAATATGAGACATTCAAGACATCTATCATGAAATATTGTGGTTGTTTACATTTCACAATTCAATCATCTAAATTTAATTTATTATTTAATGTGAATTTTCAATTCAATCATCTAAATTTATTAGATTATTTGAATGATATATGTGAAATTTATGCCAGGATCTATTTGGACCCAAGGTTCCATGATGGACTTGGCCTGAGGAATTGGGATAGAAAAACCATCATGATTGAGGTGATGATATCATCTAGATGGTTTTATCCTAGATTTCTTAAGTGATTTTGACCATAGTATTGGGCATCATGAATGTCAGATAGAGTTAGTGACGCCATCAGGTTGGGAATGGCCCATGATATTGGGATGGAAAGGCCGTCATATTTGAGTGACATGGTCACAGGGGAACAAGGTGCTGGTTGATGTGGCTTATGTTATTTATTTGGTTATTTTCGCACACCCATGTTGGACAAAGTGATTAATTGAGTTGTGTGCACATGGGATGACTCCATTTATGAGGTGGTTTTGACCAGTCGTGTAGGTATAGGACCATTGCAGTGCATCTTAAAACACTTTTTGTGGGTTCCTTCCTTAAAAATCCATGTGGATGGTGAGGATAATTTAGTTGATAGAGATAAGAAAGTCGGTTAGGGAAAAATACTCCCTGTGATTGAGGTCATGGGCCTAGATTTATTTTGAGGACAAACATAATTGTGCCACTGAATGTCGAGATATGAGATGATTGGTGATTTGATTAGGGGTATGAGGGACCGTATACTAATGATTAGGGAATGCCTTCTGAAATTTGGTACTTACATAGACACATAGTGTCATTATATTTGAGGTGATCAGTTACTTGATTTGAGGTGGAACCTAAGGGTTCACATGGGATTGACATCAGGGTTACCTTGGGGCATGGGCTAAGTACCCATCCTCACATCTGGTATTTCGGAATTGGATGAGGCAGTCGATGGATTCCTGGTGGATATTAAGCATCAGGTAAGTCTATTTTTTCTTTAAACATATTGTTGATTATTTATTTATTATATCACACCTTATTAAACACATATGCTAGAGATGCACCATTGGGTGGCATCATACTGAGATTAGTTATTACACCCTACATGGGAGCTATGGGATGCATGTAGACTTTATGAATTAATATTAAGTAATGGATTTGTCACGACCCGTCCCACGAGGCCAGTTCCGTGACTACCCCATGCCCACCTTCCATAGGCCAGGGGATGGAAACTAACACCAAAGGCGTATTCCCTAAAACTAGGAAGGCATTGCCTTTATAACCTGTAATCACATGTAACTAAGCACACAACAAGATAGGAACACAAGTAAACCAAACTGTAAATAGTGTGAGTGCAGTAAGTAAAAGGGGCCATAATACAAGTCCAACTGGAAAGTACAAGTACAACTATGATACAATACAACTGAAGAAAAGGGAAAGTAAGCTGCTAGGTTGTCCTCCGAGGATCCTACCTGATGGGTAAGTACATATCACCACGTCAGCACTCCACATCCATCCATCTCCTCCACAAATTGACACCCCATATGGTCCACCTCCGGGTACAATCTAGTCCTGGTACTCTCATCCCCTGTCAGCGCTGTTCGTCGTTTGCATCCTACACAAAAGGTGAGGGCATAGCCCATGCAGGAGTGAGTATAACGATACTCAATAGGGACCCCAAGACCCTCTGGGTCTAAAAAAAACACCAAGGATAAAACACAAAGTATGAAATCAACAGATAACCCCACTTATGTATATGCCCATACATATATCTAAGCTATCAATTAATCTATCTCAATCATGAAGAAAACATAGAGATACTGACTCAGCTCACACTAGGATTTATTCTAGGGGTAGTAACAAGTAACATTTTGAACCATCGGCTACTGGAGAACTCCACCTCTATCGAGTACAGTGGGCCTACCGCATCACACAGAGGCGCTTCCCACTAACCTTGGACAGCTGAGGTACTCCTCTTATCGAGTACCATGGGTCTGCCACATCACTAAGGCTCTCCCCATCGTGGGTCTGCCACGTCACCAAGGCACTCCCCCTCGTAGCCTACTGAGTTACTCTTCCTATCGAGTACCATGGGTCTGCTGCGTCACCAAGGAGCTCCCCACCATGGGTCTGCTGCATCACCACAGTACTCCCCACTAGGCCAATGAGTCACTCCGAGTTGAATCGATCAATAGTCATCAAGTCTAATCCAGCCGCTGGGTTCTCGCACTATGCTCACCCATCTCCAGGAGGATCCACTCCATGAGCTACTGGTCGATATTCTAACCACCATGAAATTCCACAAAGAAGTATCTCAAAGTTCCATCACGTAAAAGTTGTCTCAACGTAATAGACGACGCATCAATCAGACACCCGGTCTATGAGTTATTAGTATTTTAGTCCCAGGGGGACCAGTTGGATTCGTCCTCGATCCAACCTGATCGTTCCCCAACTTAATCCAAAACACAGTTGGGGTATCACTCAAAGGGACTGGCTCACTCCAAGGTTCCCAACACCACTGATGGCTCAAAAAATAGATGTCTGGTGCCAAAGTTATGGCCAAAAGGGCGTAAAAGGGGTCGTAGTGGGCCCAGGTCCAGTCTGACCCGGCCCGTCGGGTACCGCGAGGGTGCGGTCCGGCCACAAGGGCGGCAGATCAGCTGTGATGGTGGTGGACCGACCATATGTCAACAGTCCGGCCACGGGTCGGTGGACCGGCCGCGGGGCGGCGGTCTGGCCGCGGGATGTCGGCTCATGAAAGGCCACATGAGGTGTGGCCGGGGTGGCTCAAAGGGCTATGACGGTGGAAGTTCGGCCGGGGCGCAAGGCCGGGGCGGCCGGTAGGCCGGAGCGCTGTGGGGGCGTGGGGTCGGTTCGGCTAGTAGGTCGGAGCGCCGAGGGGGCAAGGGGCCGGTGCAGCCGGAAGGTTGAAGTGCCACTGGTGTCTCGAACGGAGCGCGAGGCCGGTTTTTCCAGGAGGCCGGAGCTCTATGGGTGGCTCGGCTAGAGAGTGGGGTGGCGCGGGTCGCGGATGCCCCGAGTGGCGGTGTCATTGCCTTCATCGCCTTCGTTGCCTTCCTCCATTTCGAAGAACGCCTTAATTCAACACAAGTATTATGGAGAGGACGGACCATGTTAGTTTGTCCTGCACTCTCTGCATTAGGGCGGTAGAAAGTGGCTCCACAAGTTCAAGAATGGCTAAAGATAAATAATCAAACTACCTCCCTACAATCCTCGTCAATTGAAGTTCCAAATCCTACAAAAGAATTTGAAGGGGAGAACATGAGAAGCGATAATCAAATAGAAATAAACTCCTACCTCATTCTCTTGATGACGTTGGACAAAGAAGGTAGTACGGTCGTCAATTCTCTGTAGACAAGGATGTCCCTCATCGAAAGAAGTCCTGAGGAAGTAGGTCGGCATTCTTCATTAGTGGGGCGTTCTTCATCGGTGGAGCGTTCTTTGTGGAAGAACACATTCTTCATTGAAGGGCATTCTCCCAAGAGCTCCTTCCTCCCAGTCCTCATTTTCCAAAACTTCTCCAACAAATGAATAGACAACCAAATAAAATATGTTGCCTATTTATTTCTTTGGCATAAAATTCAAAAAGGATTAATTAAGTTGGCTCCACTTAATTAATTTTTGAGGTTGGCACAAAATTAATCGTAGGAGGGTTGGCATATTAAAGTTATGTGCACTGGCCCAATTAATGTGGAGGAATTCAAGAGGATCCTCCAAATTAATGAGGGGGGTTGAGAGTTTTTGGCCTCCGGTGGTCCCCACCACCATAACCTCTCATGGGAGGTTAGGTTCGGGTGGTCCCCACCACCATAACCTCTCATGGGAGATTAAGGTCTGGTGGTCACCACTTCTCAACTTCCACATAGTGGTTTAGTTCCAGTGGACCCCACCTCCGAATACCCACATGTGTGTTGCAAATAAAAATAAAATTCCATACACTTTTATTTTTATTTTATTCTTTCACAAAAAACCCAAAAACTAACTTTCACCCTCAACCATATGCCATTGAGGTGAATGTCTCCTTAAGAAAATACCGGCATTGTGAGTTCAATGATGCCCTCATATTTCAATTCTGAGCATTGGTTCAAAAGTTAGAAAGACCCACACGCACGTTTACTGAACGTACCTGAATAAAAGTTCAGAAATTAATTACAGGCACTCTGGACCTCAGAATCATATGCCGTTAATTTTTACGGACTCGTAAAATTCCCATTTATTTAAAAAAAATTACATATAGATTCCAGGTTTTTATAAGATAATCCTCAGGAGAAAAATCTTAGTAGGTGCTTTCATGGATTTTGGCACGAGACCTCGAGGTTGTGCCTAAATGGAAATTTTGTTATTGTTTCTTGTTTATATCATCATGATATATATGTATGACTTGTAATGGTCAGCAGTTAGAGACCCTATTTTGTATATTAACATGTATGGCCTATTATGAAATGAATATTTTTCTTGTTTTCATTAGCAAAGATACCAGTGGAGAATAAGGAATACAAGATTTTTTATTTACTTTCTGATAATTCTATTTATTTATTACGTCCTCTATTTATATGATATTATTGTGATTCCTTCATTGGCAGGTCTGGTTTGAGTCTATTGAGTCTTTATTTCTGTATCATGTTATATATATTATTAATCAGACTAGCATTATCTTATTCTTCCCAAAGGGTATATTCTCCCAAATGATGCACTTTACACTCTCGATTCTAGTCGGTAGCCTTTGGCGTATGGGCATGGGAACCTAAGGCCAGTGTCACCCATCTCAATAGCACTATTCAGTTGGATATTCAGAATGAGGACATTGAAATTATAGTCCAATGAATGAGAGATTTTTAGGGGTTTTTATCATATTCATGATGATGCTTTCAATTTATGAGAATGAACCTTGAGTTATTAGGGTATATGATGGTTTTTAAGTGAAGGATTGTTCAAGTTCCTAACCCTATTGAATCTAAACGAGCCTTTATAGAGTGTTGAGAGTGTGGGTGGGAACTCATAACTTGGGATGGTTCCAGATGGAAGCTAATCATATGGTTTTGATTAGAATAATATCTATTCCAAATTTTGAAGAAGAGATATAAGGTAAATCTAGATATACATAATTTTAATACCATGGATCATGGTTATCTTCATTCTATGATGAATTAATCATGAAATTTTGAAATAAATGAAGACTGTGTATGAGCTAAGGGTTGATGGTTTTTATGAGATTTTGGTCTTATTGGGTGACTAGAGTTTAATTATTGTGAGAAATATCCATCCATGGTAGTGGAGAAACCTAAAATAGATTGATTTTGATGGAACAATAATTATAGGAATTTATCCTAGTTAGTTATTGATAGGATGGGTAAGTGTGTCTTGGGAGGAGTGTCATACATGTGTTTGGCTATAGAACTTACAATTGTTTCACTTGAGGAGATGGATAAGGAAAACCATATAGTGTGGAGTGAACCAATGGAAAGTTGATGGTGGTGACCCTAATTATGAATTTATTTTAAATGGGTGTCTTGGATGATGATTTCATGAGTTGGAAATGGGTGGAGTTTGATGTTTATTTTTTTCACTCAATGACGAGTAAGCTTGGACATATCCATTCATCGAGTTTGAAAAATGATTGAGTGTGGGATATGATGGTTAAGAATTCATTTTTGTGAAGTGAAGAAAATGGAACTATTATGGTGGGAAGTGTGATGTCAGTCACGGGTGATGAAACTCCCACATGAGTGGGGTCATGGTATTGTGAAGGGACTAATTGTTAGATGTACTTTTTTTGCATTTTATTTGATGGTGATCTATGATACTGAATTCAATTATATCCCAAGGGGAATTTATATAGGTGAATAATGATGTGATACTCACGTGGAGTCTGAGTGTTTCCTTCAGGATAGGGGTGATTTTGAGATGGCCCAAATGTGATTAGATCAAGAAGACATTAGTTCTTATGTATGGATCACAATGATGAAGTAAGTCAGTTGAGGATTTGAACTTGGAATCACAATGTTATTTAGGTTGAGACCTTGATAAATGTGTCAAGATGATCTCAGAATGTCTCTAGGATTTAATTCATTGTGATTGGATAAATAGATAGTGCATCGTTGGCTGGAGCTGAGCGTATTTGGGATGTGTCGATCATAGGATATCTGATTGGTCATTTTTTGTGTTATTATGTGTGGTGCGATGGGATCCACATATAGTTCATCATTTAAAACATGATTAGTTGGTTTTGGGAATTGGGTGGGGATTTTTTAGGAAAATATGGTGTGCTAATTTTTTGTTTGGACGATGGAGGCACTCCTATTCTGAATTGGAATTTGGAAATAAGAATAACTACTTGCATTTAAATGGTGTTATTGGGTATGTTGGGTGTGATGAGTTGGGGAACTTCTCTGGGTGTGTCATAATAATTTTAATGTAGTGATTTTTTAGGAAATTATGATAGCATGTGTTCCATAACATCATAATTGGTCATTATGAGCTAAATTCAATGGTGGGGAGAACCATAAGTCAGATGATCAGTTAGATGGAAAAAGGTGGGTGTCTTAGGATATATGGGACTAAATAAGTGACATACTAGTTCTTTGTTGATGAATTTGATCATTATATTGTGCTTCTCACGGTGGAACACCTTATATTAGAATTGTGCTTAGGAAGTTCATTAGTGTTATAGGTTTGGGATGTGACATTTTGAATTGAAATTGGAGACCTGAGTTGGTCAATATTGACAATAGAATTTTCGATTATAATTATTAGGGATGATAAGTTTTCTGGTGGGTATATTGTAAAACTATCTGTGTTTAGATGAGTTATGGAATTCTAGAAAATTCTCATATTTTCAAGTTAGTGAATGTGTATAATATTGAATAATTCATCAAAATTGAATTATGTGAGTTTGATAACCCATATTGGATGTTTTCACAAGTGTTTTTAGTCTCTCTAAGGAGCATAAGGGCTTGGGAAAGAATCAAAGGTATCCCAAGTTGGATGGATTTTATGTTTTCAACATCCTACAACCACCGGTTGGCCACTAGATAACCACCTACATGCTAGTGGGATACACTATGAGTTCATTATTTCTTAGGTGCATCAGTGAGCCGATGGGTTTTAAAGATGGTGGAATTACATTTTTACCACACTATAGTTTTAATGGGGGATCCCCTTGATTCCTTTCATGGTTAGTGCATATGATAGAGGGATGTATCCCCCTTCCCTATATTCTTACACTTGGTTTAGGCATTGTTATTGGGAATTTTCATTAGAAAATCTAGGATGGACATGAAAATTTAACCGGGGAATAGTTAAATTTAATGAATTCCATGGGAATTTTATATATCCTAGGAAAAGGACATCCTAATATAAGTTCTTCCTATAACTGATCTATGATTCTTTGAAGGTTAGGGATTTGAATCATAGTGGATTTGGGAGTGTACCAAGATGGTCAACACCCCATTTCTAGAGAATTTGGTGATCTTTGGATGATCAATGCCCAGGATTGTGGGTAATGGCTTGTGGTTCTGGTATAACCATGTACATGTTTTGATGATAATCTCTTGGTGTTTCCAAGTTATAAAGAAACGGTGAAATAGATTTGAATCATGGTAGGTAGCCCTCGATATAGCCCTATGTCTTTATACATTATTTTTATATCCATGTGGGTGTGCAACCTCTCCATTAGGGTGATGGACCATTTAATTATTGAATTAGTAAATTTAATTTAAATAGTTTTATTAAAATTAATTTGTTAAATTTTAATGATAACCCTAGATTATAGAGGCATGGTTTTGGACCACTTTGAACCCTGGGCATTGGTTTGATTTCTTTTTCATTAATGGTAGAGGTCTAGACTAAGAAAGTAAATTGATAACATGATGCCTCCAAGAGGGGGGTGATGTGAATTAAAGAGGATGGAACTAGTAGGATGGTTGAGGACCTATGAGTTTTGTTAAACCTAGGTGGATGGATCTTAGGTAGTTTTGGAATGGGTAGGGAGAGTTGGCCAGTCTAGAGAGATGTGATACAAAGAGATTGGCCTTGATAAATCACTCATAGCCATCACCAGCGTGGCATACCCCCGAGGCTTGTGAGGTAGTGATATGGCTTTGAAGATGTTGAGGGATGGTATTTCCTTCATGAATCATGCATTGTCCCGAGAGACTAGTTATAACTGAAGATCCAAAGTGGGATGCCTCCACTATGGTGATAACCCAAGGGACCCCTGTAGATTCCCCTTTGAGAGATGACCCTGAGTAGGGATATATTTCCATGGGGTTTTATGGTACTAAGGATCACCTTATAAGAAATTTAGAATTTTTGATCCCAAGGATCTCTAGATAATGGTGGTGGGTGTAGATATTCGACCGACCCTAGACTTGTATTATGATTTTTACTTATTTATATTTGATGCATCGATAGATTCCCAGACGTGCTTTCTGGGACCTGGCCAATTGGCCTAATGTGATGATGGAATGGTGTGGATATCTATATGTTCCTCATAGGATCCATCTTATGACACATATATGATATGATGGATACATGGTGGATTCCCATAGGTACTTACTAGGATCCATCTTTTTGCCTCATGTGATATTGATGTGATATGTCTTGGATGCATTGATATTTCCATGTATAACCAGTGTGTATTCTAGGATATGGATGTTGAGAAATGTGAAGAATGTGTGGGATGCCAGTATTCAACCTCAGGTCCGTATGGGATTCCTTGGATGCCATGGATCCCTAGGATTCCTAACATGTCTAGGATCTAGTTGTCTAGTCATTGGGGATTATTATTATTATGATGAATATAATTATTATGAGATGACTTAGTAACCCATAGGATCTATCCAGTAGAGAATATTGACTTTATATATTCCTAACAAGGATGTCAATGATGTCTGGTATCCATTCATTTGGCATGGTTACATGGGGATGAATCCTGATTTAGTGATTTCCAAAGATACATGGAATAACATTCAATCCATTAATTATACCAAGAGTTTGGATAAATTCTTATGATTCATATGATGTAGATATTGATACATTTATGATGAGTTGTTGATCATTTGAACTTGTGCATTGGTATACCTAGGTTATACCCAAGGATACAATATTTATATATATGAAAAATCATCATGATGTTCTTAGAGACACCCTGAAACTGGCTAAAGTAGGCAAAGTTGATCAAGGTCACAAACCTATGGATCAAAAATGACATGGTATGGAGTACATTGGTTGGTATAGTCCATGTGATGTTATCATAGACATTCCAACATCGGGACAAAAGAGGTATAATGTTTTTATTTATTTATTTTCATAATTTTTTTATGAGAATGTCACATGCATAAGTACCTTAATGGATGGTTATTTATAGGGAAATTCTAGTGGTTCCCTACTACATTATGCATTCAAACCCTGTTCAAACTACTATTTCAATAGGGTACACAAGAAGACTCTCACTTGGTTGCAGGTACAGTTCCAGCAGAGGACCAAGTTTATGTGTTGAGATGGAGCAACTTGAGTATCATGGGAGGTTGGGAATGATATTCTCTGGTGACTTCATTGAGCCTATCTTGGGTTTTATTTCCTTGTATATTAATTTGTGATTATTCGTCGGGAGGTTGAAACTACATGCTTGTATGACTGCTTTCATTTTCCTATCACATATTCAGTTTATTTATTCATTTTGTAAAATCTTACATCTATTATTTTTGGTAATTTTATTTCTATGAAAACTCTAATATATGGGTTATAGTCTCAACAATATACATCATCAGACCCCCATTTCTAGTTGATAGCCTTTGGAATAAGGGTATTACACCTAAGATCATGTGGTGGTTTGGTCCCACTACTGATAAAAGTGAGTTGGGGTAGGGAATCAGATGTTGAGACATAAATAATCAAGTATATCAATGATCAATAATTATGTGAATTGAAAATGGGATATCTTTTAGATATCTCAATTGAGAAAAGATCAATATAGTGTGTATTTTTACACTGAGTGTTAGAGGTCTCTCAAGATCATCATTTTATCCTATGATGTAGTGTTTAGATAACTTATATATTGGAATATTACTATGATTAATTTCATGAGATAATTCATTTATGTGTTTTGATAATGGTTTCATATTGGGATTAGTAAACAACATGATCCTAGATGATTAATAATTTTTTTAGAGTTGACTTAGTATCGAAGGAATGAATAAATTACAAAGTATAAAATTTTGGGTCATGGTGTACATAAAAACATGTCTTAGTATTTTTTTAAAAACATATTATGAATAAACTTCATAGAAATTACTATTTTTTTTTTCTCATGGTACATTGATAGTTGGGAAATAGACCATTGGTAAACTAAGAATGGATATGGTAGAGATTCATTATACAATGGATGATTTGGAAAATTTCATAGTTGAGGCTAACCAAGGTTAAAGGAAATAAAATAAAGTTATTGATGTTTCACCATGAGAATTAACAATGAAAATGAGTGTGGTGTATGCCATGGTAGATGAAAAAAATCATTATATTCCATTATTAAGAGGAAAATCTTATTAGAATATATCATTTTATATTAAGGTTGAGTAGTATTATGTTGTAGTAAATTTTAATATCTTGTGGTGTCTATTAAAGATATGTTCAAGGAATTTAAATTTATAATAGATAATATAATGATATGGAGGATATCTAATTATATGTTTCTAATTTTTATGACATTAGCAAGACCGTGATATAGAAAAACTAAATATGCTAGGGGGTTTTTTCTATAAATAAATGAAATATCTCACCTAACAGGTATGGAGAATTAGTATGAGAGATAAACATACATTTGGAGAGAATTTTAAAGATTATTTGGCTAGGATTAATGAGAATAACCAAATTTTACACTTGATCCAACGTAAAAAGGTACTTGAGGGGGAAAATGAAAGAGTGATTAACTTATTGAATCATTTTTATGTCATTATTATACTTGAATATAAAGATTATATTCAAAACAATATTACTTATTCTTATTGATAATAATATTATAATTTGGATTGTGGGATTACAACTGTAAATCTCTAAGGATTAGACACTCGATAAAAAGTGTGTGCAAAAATTATAAAAACTATCATATCATGTGTGTTTTATCTCAATATCTATCTCTCATAATACATAATTGGATTTCTACATGGTTTATATATTTAATAAAATAATAATTATATTATATTGGAAGGTAAGTTGTGTTTTTAGATTCATTAATTCAGATTACCTCTTTGTGATTCTTGTTATTATTTTTGGGGGAACTTCAATTAAATTTCATTAAACCATTATGAATACTTTATAGAAATATATTAATATCCTAGTTTGGGTATATTACACATATGGGTGGAGAGAATATGTAGTGACTGTCAACAATATAACTAAGGTGGTGGTTATTTATTAAATAATAACATGCTTATGAAATTAAGGGTTTCTAAAGTTCTCATCAGTGATTAATGCACTCACATTGATAATTCGTTAATTAGAATCATTGTAAAAAATATAAATTGAGGTTCGATATAATAATAATATAACACCCCCAAATTAGTTTAAATTTGAATTATACAACATATAATTTAAATTCATTACTGGTAAAATGTTCAATCTTAATGAAAATACATGGAAAATAAGGCTCAATATGCTTTATGGATCGGTTAAAAAAATTCAAAACTCCTCCAGTTAATACACTTTTTAGTTTAGTTTATGGGAATCTAAAATACCTTCCTGTCTATATGGAACAAAAAAATGGTTAGTGAAGGCCTTAAATTTTGACAAGATTGTTTTTTGTGAGAAGAAACTCTTTTATTTGATGAAGTTGGATGTGATACTATAGCGACCCTAGATAATCATTTCATAAATAATACAATAATATCATGATTTAAATAATATATCTCTTAATAATTTTCAAAACCCATGGAGTAATAAGTTAAGTATCCAAGATACAATATACATAACATATTATTTTACTACACTTACAAGCATTTATCTATAATCATTCTCCTCTACATTGTTTCCTACATATCTCATATGATATAATCATATTTATAACACAGGGATTGGAAACCTAAGAAATGGGTGAGATAAAATTCTCCTAAATAAAGAACATATAATAACATCAATGAGAACATGAGAGAGATATAAATATCATAATAGAAGATTTTGAGACCATATATGATAATTATAGAAAAAACTAGACCAATATGAGATCATAAAAAGATCATTAAGGTAGTATGAAATATATAACCTAGCACAAAACATATCTTCATAGTCGTATAAGATGATAGTATGACATAAATGTGTTGAATAATTTTAAAAATAATACATATTCTTGAAAATATGGAATTTCAGGGAAATTAAATTTATCTTAGAAATTAACATAACTTGATGAAAAACATGATGTTTTTTAATAACATAATAAACCTGAAAATGCAACACCAACCTAAGAATAAGAAAACCTATATGGGAAAACCCATTATATCCATGCCTAAATACATAATGAGATATTAACATAAACCTATGAATTGGAGGGAGATATAGGATGAGACCCATCATCATCCATACATATGTTTACCACTTAAATTAAATCATCATCAAATATTAAATAATCCATGAAAAAATAATGTGTTTCTTAAACCTTTCAAAAAAATCACATATCACAAACATAAGAAATTATAAGATATAGAAAATATCATTCTCTAAAATGAATCATATAATAACATATACCTGGTGATCAAAATGTTACTTTATTAAAGATAAACCATGGGGGTAAATATATGTGAAAATACAAAAATTCTGTAAAAAACATTTTAAAACATTGAAGTACAAATTACTTTCAAATTTTTTTTATTAATGGAAAGAGAAAACAGTTTAACAACTTATTATAAATAGTTATAAATAAATGTTCCTAGAAAATATGTAAAGGTTTCAAAAAGGATAAGTGAAAATACTTTGGAAATTTTTTACTCTATAAAAATCTTAAAAAATAGAGGCTTAAAAATGGAATAATAGTTTTCAAAACTAGAAGTGAAAATATTTTAATTTTTTTAACTTTTAAACTAATTTGTAAAAATGGAGCCTTAAATAATAAATAATGTTTATAAAATAAAAATGTGGAGTGGATGATAAAATGTTTCATTTTAAAAGGATTAAAAAACCTTTTGAAATATTTTGAAATAACCATGTTAAAATACCACATCATTAAAAGGATAATGAAACATTTTAATTAAAATTAAGGGGAATAAAAGGATAATTGGAGATAAAAACAACAAGTTTAGTTTCCATTAGATAATGGTGACCATTATTGGGAATTAAAAACATGGATATAGAAGAAAAATCCATTAAATAAATGAGAATTATTCTTAACAAAAATGAATTTTAACTAAGAAATCGAGTCATAAAGGAAAAATACTTTTGTGTGAAATGTTATTTACCCAAGAAAAAAGGTATAAATACATCCTAACATCATCATATGTTATGATATATCAATATAGAAAAATATTAGAAAAATTAGAGTGATTATGACCCAAGAAAGACACTTGAGTCAAGAAACCCCATTATAGCCTTTGTAACTTTTGAATCAAAACCCCATGGGAGGTAAAATTTAAATAAAACACTTATTTTCCATAATTATAATAAGATCATGGAAAAGTTTACAATAGGTAATTATTTACCCCAGTGAAAATTAAATATAGTTTATAGCTTAAATATGTCTTGAAGAATTTAGATTTGTGACAAAGAAACCCGCACGACTTTAAAAAACTAAAAATCAAAACCCATTGAAAATGAAGGATTTTAATGAAACATAAAATAAAATGATTAAAATATTATTGAGGATATTATATCTCTAATAGGTATTATATACACCACATAAATGAAATTGGTTGCATAATACCAAACATACCTCAAAAAGAGATATTTTGAGATGAAAAGCCCTTACCTTGCATCCTTGCTTAGAAGATCAAACTATAACCTCATGTAAGAAAACTGTAACTAAATTAATATCATATTTAATAACCTTACTGATAAATATTACCCTTTTATAATCATTATCATAATTGTTTTATAAATATTACATTAATTATTTATAGCATATTATGACCATTAGTTGGTAATAACTTTAACTATTTAGCACATATTTAATAATTTTGATATCATTACTCATAATTTGATACAAATTTAATTGTTGATATATAATTTAATATTAAAAAATATATAACTTATATTAATTTAAAATTTTATTATTTCATTCAATATGTTTTTTGGTTACATCATGTTAAAACATAATTGATAAAAGATTATTTCAGTAATTTTATTGAATGAAAAAGATACTTTAATAATAAGTTAAACAATTAATATAATATTTACAGAAACATATAATAATTATTATTTTTATTATAGTATAACATTATTTTTTTTAATGATCCTGTAGTCATCCATAATAGAGTTTTATAACATCATTCTTGTAGGTGGTTAAACTGAACCAAACATGAATATGCTTTAACTCGATTGATTAGTATGGTTAAGGAGGTGTTTATTATGAAATAATATCATTATATCAGAATAATAATGATATATTGTTTTTTATTTTTTTTTATTTTGAACCATATTTTCTGTTTTTTGGATAAATAATGAAAAACTAGAAGAAAAACAAAAAAATGATTTTTCATGGGGAAGGTAGTATGCACTGACACACGATTTCCACTCCTTTGTTATTCTAAGTGGATGGAAATTAATAACTAATATTTTTATCATTATTATAAAAAATATCATTATAACAACTATACCTAATACATAATATTATTTCAGTGATATGATATTTGGAAGAGTAATATTAAGAAGAAAAACATAAGAAAGAGATAACACAAATGTTTGAGACTTGATTTTTTCCTTGAAAGTTCCCTTGAAATTGAAGGAAATAGGATAGATATGAATGAACATGTTCTTGTTTTATTAGTATATGGTTATAGGGAGAGTAAAATTGTATATTATGAAGGAGTAATTCTATGGGTTTGTGTGTGTTTTAAAGGGTGAAAGTGATACCATTTTATTATAGATGAAAATGGAACTTTTGGAAACAACCTTTATATTTTAATAATTCTATGAAACTAATACAATGTTAATGGATACAATGTTTATAAATAATTGATTTTGGTCTGTATTTGGGTCTATAATGAATTAAAAAAAGTCTTTCTATAGATATTTTAAATATGTTATAGGGTTTTTACCCTTAAGTTTTTACATTATTCTCTTTTACATTAAATCTAGGTAAATAGTTTTTAATTATGTGATTTTGTCTTTTATTAATCATATATAACGTATATGAATAAATTTGGGTTCTATATAAGTAAATTTTTTCTATATTTAATCCAATTTAATTTATAAAAATTATAAAATTTTCTTTCCAAATATAATAAATAATGTATAGAAAAACTGTTTTATAAGAAAAATGAAATTTTTACCATTATGGGTTCTTAATCTTATTCGGTAATGATTATCAATTAAACGAGTTTTAATATATTTATTTATGTTTTTATGAATCATATTTGATTAATTATTTAATATATTTTGATTTAATTTATTTGATATAAATTCATTGAAATTAATAAAACCATAATTTTAAAATAATTAATGTGTTATTATCTTGGTAATTAGAATTAATCCTAACAATCTAAATTTTATAATCAAAAACTAAATTGTAAATATTAAATAATATTAAAATAATTTTCTAAAATTTAAGAACCATTATATAAAATTAAATTTGTAACACCTTAAAATTCTAATGTACAAATTTGTATTCGATAGCGTGTATGACACACATCACCAAACATGAAAGGGAATATAATATTCCAAGACTCTACTATATATTTGATATTTTAAATAAATTAAACACATGATATAGCTTATAATGAATGAAATACCGAGTTAGCTTATGTTACACGTAGTAATTTCCTTCCTCGAAAGCTTATGTTACACACAAGAGTGACCTTCTTCAATTTCTTGTGTTACACGTAAGAATGAGTTTCACCAAATAACAATGCATTATTAAAATATTATTATTTAATATAATATGATATAAAATAGCTGTTATTTTAGAATTTATAAATATTATTAACTAACATATGAAAATTTTTGGTTTATATAACTGTAAATTTAATTCATGGGTTACCAATTAATGAGAAACGAAAATACGAACCAATTTGATATAAAAAGAAATATTTTTGTTTTTATGCTTCCAATGGGGTTTTTTCTTAATGAATATAATTAATTACATTTATTTAGTTATTTTAATGAAATATATATGTTATATATTCAATCAAATATTTTTTATATTAGTACATTATGTTTTATAGACATAAGGTAATAATAATCCCTATTTACACATAAAACCTACCTTTTTATAAAGGCAATTTTACTAACTTTTAATTGAAAACCCATTTTAAATCTAACTTTCAACACCTTAATTAATTTAATATGTCAAAATAAACTTAATATTTTAAATATAAACATAATAATTTGGTTAGGGTGAATTTGTTATATTTTTATGAAACATTTCAGTTTTTAAAGAGATCATAAAAATACTAAATTTTAGGTCAAAACCGCTTTTACATATAATTGAATTATACATTTGAAATATTTTTTAGATTGGTTTTAATGTTTATTTAGATAATATATTTTTTTTATCATTTAATACAATTTATATCATTTGAATCAATTTTACTTTGAAAATGATTATAAAAACATAACAAACATTCATATGTTTTTACTTTAAACACCGCATTGTCATCCTGTTTGCTGGATGAATTTTAAATTAATTTCAAGAACTTATGTGATTGTAATTTGTAAAATTGGATTATAAATTTAGAATAAGAATAATTTATAATTTATTATAAAAATAACTTGTTTTGAAATAAAATATTAGTGAAATTAATTAAAATTAATTACAATTATTAAAGAAATATTAAGCTTAATAAAGAACTAATCCTTTATTGTAGGGGACCAAATGACCTAGAAACTTGTTCAAATCCAATTTTATTAGCATAATTCGATAATTAACCTTAAACTATTGACTTTTTTTATTTTTATGACTTTTTCAGCTAAGTACATGTGTACACCCAACTTGTTTCCAAAAAATTCAAGTGAGTCCTTTTCATTCCATATAAAAGTCAACCACCTCTCCCCATTCCTCACACCTCTCAAAACACATAGGTTCAGCCAATATCTACCAATATAGATTCTCATAATCCCTCCCCTTGTCCTTTAATCCTCCATTTGGGCATAAATCCTTCCAAGGAAGACTTTTGGTTCAAACCAAAAGTAGTTACCCCATTAATAGGTAACATATTTCCGTAAGATTTTTAGTTTTATTTCCTTTCTACAACCCCTAATATCTTATTATTATATTATTTTATAACAGAAACAGTATACTAAATATACAAGGATGTTTTTATGATAAGGGTTTGACCTACAATAACACACAATTTCATCTAATTTTTAATGAACATAATGTTTTTGTGTACGGAAAAATACTACCTCACGAACCGATGTTTGTTCATTTTTACCTTAACACCTATCATGGTGGACATTATAATTGAAACTCTATTTATATATGATAAATATGATATTTATTATTTCATTATACTTATTTAATCCTTTTACTATACATATCTTTAATACTTTCCATTTTACATTAATACGATAACATCATTTAAGGAAGTGTAGACTATTGCACCCTCAAAGCGATGTGATTCATTCACGTTAAACATAGAACACAAAAAGGATGGTTTTAATTAAACATGTGTGACATGAATCTGTGACTTTAAAAAACTATATATTATATTAATTGAATGAAACCTTTATGGAAATATACTATAAATATATATATATATATATATATATATATCATATTCTTTATTACCTATTCACACACTTAAAAAGTGATAATGTCATTTGTGGACGTGTGGACTACCGCCTCCTTGACAAGATCGATTCATTTTACATCACAATAATTATATATATATAAATATATAATTAAATAACATGTTTTTTAATATATAATTATAATTCTATGAAGATATGATTTTACTTATGTTATTTCCATAACGATCATTGAAAAACGAGAATTTTACTCATGTGTACGTACAACCTACCATATCCATGATCACAACGTTGATTCATTTTACATTATAAAATTTAATGATTGATTTTAAAAGTTTAATTAATGTATAAATATGATTATTATGTCAATTTATTATTCTATATATTTTATATAATGAACCATTTGACCATATTTGACCTACCAATGTTATTTTTGACACATAAACCGAATTTGGTCAAACCACATAATGTAAACTTAATTGTTTAAATAGTTGTATAAAACATAGTAAAAAAGTTAAATAAAAGTAAATATAAACATGAAAAAGGTTACCAAGAAAGTATAAAATTAATATAATTTTATTATACAGGAAGTTAAAGGATGTTCACCCAAAAGGAAACTCAGGGTAAGAGATCCTCATCTCACATTTTATATCCATGAGATAAATGTCAAGTTCACCACTTACAAATTTTGTGTGGAATATCTACTACAAATTTTTAAATATTATATCATAAATTACTTTATCTTCATGGTATTTAAGTATTTCATTTAATATTATTCCCTAACAAGGTTTATGATTTAAAATGTTTCAATTTGGTATGGTATTATTTGGAATGTTTAAACATTATTTTCCTTAAGACTAATCCAAATGATAATTGAAAATTGAATTTTCCCCTGATTATCCATTTCATTTATCATGGATATTTATATTTCCTAAACACTATAACATTTTACTTACAATGTCTACTTTGAAATTTATTTGATTATTTTTGGAAATAATGATAATTCTATATTCTTTATTCAATATGGATATTTGATAAGGAATATTGTTTATTTTGGTTATTCGATATGATGAATTATTTGGAATGGTATTGATAGGTGGAGTTTATACTTTATATATCTCCTAGATACATCAACAGGTTCTCATGATACAAATTATATGCATAAATTAGAATAGTTTAAACTATCTTGTGAATGTTTTTTCCAATAACAAGTTTTCATGTGCCTTATACATGATATCCAAAAATTAAGAATTTCCCACATTTAGTTTCAGTTATTATTTGTACACGATATTTTTCATCGATGTTTCTGTGGATATAATTCATTTTCAATTAATTGATTAAATGGAATGTGTTTTAGTTTATTATATTTCTATAGGTAGTTTTTCTTACATAGTTATTTGAATGGATTTTGTTTCCATATATTACATTTCCATATTGTTTAGGCACTTCCATTTCAGTTTATTGATTATTTGGAATTTTTGTTTAGTTATATACCTTTACATGTTAATTTATTCATATTTATTGATTATTTATTCCACTATACTTTTCCCTTATTGATAATTAAATCTCACCTTTAATATGTTTATTTTCTTAGGAATCTAAGAAGTGTACTATGAAAGATATGAATGGATTTACTAGATGTATTAGAGTTATATTGATAAATTTATTTGGAAAGAAGAAAAAAATCATGTTGTAATTAGTGTATTATTTTTTAATACAAGAATCATGTATGTATCTGGTTTAGCAAGACTACTAAACTCTTGGTTCTTCAGGATTTTATTCCTTTTAATCATGCCAATTTATTTAGAAGCAAACACTAGATCCATGCTATCTAGAGTCGGGTTGCTACAGTTGGTATCAGGGGAACATTAGTAGAAACCTTGAGAACAATAATCAAGAAAAATTATGTTAGAGAACATAACCCTAATGTAAAAATTGAGGATAATTATAGAATAAAATCCTATAATTTTGTTAAGGTGGAAATTATGTGGGTCTTCCTAGAAATAAATCCCTTCCTAGATACTATAAGTGGACGTGGTTGTCAAACAGAGGTACCTATTAGTAATAACTCGGACAAGGTGTTCCGAGCTTGACTCAGGGTATCTTGGTACACGAAAACGAGCCTTACTGCACACCTGTTTTGACACTCTTGGGGGGATATGATTAGGATAATTCACATTTTCATTACAAACTACCAAGAAGGATTTTGAAAATTAATTACCTAGGTTAAACCTAAGGTGTCATGATTTAGAAATCATAAAAATTATATTATAGATAAATCATAGACTAAGGAAGGACCTATGTGTAAATAAATTGATAAAGTATTTATGTATTTGTGTTGTACTGCAAAACTTTTTTAAAAGTATATTTAGTGATTAACTTTATTTTGAATATGTACATCATAGTTTTTTCGAAATTATATTAATTTGGTTTTAGAAAAGAACAATCTATATTCCATGTGAAAACCAATCAAGTCCAAAAAGGCCCGAGGACTAGAACCCATGACCAAAGTATGATAAGGATTTCATGCTAACCACTGACCTACACAATGTCTTCATTAAATTCTCATTGTTTTTAGTTTAACAATTTGATGAATAAATGTTTATGATGAGCCAGTAGTATCACTTTTTGGGATTAGCAATTAATATATTAGTTTTAGAAAATATTTAGAGACAAATAGTTTGACTTGTAACTCATTTATAATCCTTACAATCCGTTAAAAGTTTCTTTTAGTGATTCAGGCATAAAAAATTATTATTTGTAATTAATTTCTTAGAGTAAAGGGATGAATAATAATTTGATTGAAGAACAACCAAAAGTTAGGATTTTTTATATGAAATTGAAACCTATCAAGTAAAAATATTTCCTTATATTCATAGTGTTGGACTCCTCTAGTTTTAATGATCACAAATCATTCTCATCAATCATGATAATAAATCATGCTCACAAATCATGCTCATAAATCATTATTATTTATGATTCAAGTTAAATTGTCTTTAATCATGTTTTATCTGGTTTTATCCTGATTCATAATGTTAAATTATATTTCATTATGATTACATATAACCTTGATCTATTCTATTAGCGTGTAACTCCATAAAACAGTTTAGCAAAAATTAGCTATGTATGAGTCACTGACACCAGAACTTCCAAATCCTGACCTAAAAACACTTGACCTACCGACACCCAACCTACCGACAAAGAGAATAACCGATACTTATATTTTCACTACATATAAGCTATATATAATCGAGTCACTAATGCATCACATTCCAAAAGAATGATCTACTGACAGACCGACCTACCGATAGTCTGAGATATGGATAGATTGAGACACTAATGATCTGTCTGTTAATTTCAAAATTATAACAAACAGTAATATTTATGAAACTTAGTACTAATTATTATATTAATGATCCTATATATCTTTTTTAAATAACATTTAATGATGTTAGAGACTAGTATGAGGTACTAGGCACCAGAGAACTTGATTCTTGCCTACTACACTATATAAAGGTACTATCTAGATCAATAATAAAAAGGGGGTGACCTGATAAAATATACTAAGCTACTCATATGCCTTAGATCTACACAAGAACTACCAGCTGTTAAAAAGATAAATAATATTTCCATGAATTAAAATCGAAGAACATATGTTGTAATATTCCATGAGTGAAGAGGAAAACCTTGAGAGAATCTATACCTCACTAAATTACAAAAAAACAAAAGCACTAACAACACTCTGTTTTGCTATCTATTTATAGAAATTGACTCTAGATTCACTTCTACCATCTCTAAGGAGTTTAGAAGTTGAAAATCACATCACATAGATCATTCTAAACCCTAATCTCATTATCGTGCTCTACCTATGTACATTATTTACATTTCGAGTAGTGTGTGTGTCTCCATTATAAAAACACAAACTGTATCTTATGTGTAACTGTAAGATACATTGATATCTTCACAAAATTTTATTTTACACCTTACACTCCCACAAATAACAGTGGAAGAGGTCCATGCATGGCCTATTACTATTTTCACTCCCATGAAAAATATGGTAGGGGTATGCTGACCTGGTCATATATGTATGTTATTGTTTACCTCGATCCAGGGCATGGATCAAATTTATTTATATAAATTTCATAGTGGAAAGTGATCACCAATTGGAGAGGATTTGGTCTTGGCTTGATATCTAACCTCTTATTTACATTTGTTGGGTGCTTTTAAGTTTTGTTTTCTCTATTCTGATAATTATTTTAGAGAACATAACATTACATTGATAGCTAGTCTTGGGTATTTTTTAGATGAAATTTTTATTTATTAGATTGATTTCAAAAGATGAAATAATAGTCCATATTGTTTTAATAGATAACTAATCAATCTTTTAGAAATATTTCAATCAATGAAATCATTTATAAATCTTCTACTTTGGTTAACTAGGACATATTTGATTTTAAATTGGGGGATTTTTAAATATGCATTTTAGTTAGAAATTATTATTGGAACTCAATTCACCCCCCTCTTGTGTGTCCTACTCTGACCAATATTTGTTTTAATGTTCTCTAAATTAATGTCAGTTCAAAATTTATTATTATTTAAAACAATTAAAAACAATTCTAAATGGAAAATATTTAGGTAGGTGCTGGTACCAAAAAAACTCCCTACTTTAATGGCACAAATTATGCCCATTGAGAAATTAAAACGAAAATTCATTTGGAAATTATGGGTTTTGAAATACAGTCTTCAATTTTTGTTGAATTTAAGATTCCTTATACTTATAGAAACACTTGGTATGATGACACTAAGGTGTCATAAAATAATATCTATTAATTTATTAATACCTTATACTTATTTTTAGGGGATGATGAATTTAATAGATTTTATGAATGTAAAACAACAATTGATATTTCATATACACAGGGTGTTTCACATTAAGGAACAACTAATATAAAATAAATGAGACTTAATAAATATACCATTAATTATGATAAATTTAAAATGGATCCTTCTAAACCTATCTATGACATGTATCTCAGGTTCAATGAAATTTTAAATATGATTGTGTCTTTGGTAAAGACAATCACATCCAAGGAACTTGTAATGCGAATTCTCAGATGTTTACCAGAAAGATTGAGAGGAACCTTAGTCTCAATAAGGGAATATTGTTACCTTGATCCACTAATTAAAAATGGAAATTATAGTTAATTTAATGATGCATTAGGAAGTATTGAAGGTTAATAGAGAAGAAGATTATAAACTGAATATAAATACAGTGGATTTCAAAACCACTGCTTCTAAACACAAAGAAAAATAGAAACTGCAAGTTAGATCTGAATGTTACCACAATAAAGAGTCATTAAGTGAAAGTGGTGAGGAAATTACTTAGTTATCTATAAGATTCAAAAATTTATATAGAAACCCTGGTTATAAATAGATGTATGACAACTAGGGAAATTGGAAAACAAACTAGAATAGATATGAAAACACTAATGAGATAGCCTACCATGAGTACAAGATGAGATGAAATGTAAATGAGGAATGTCCTAAGTTAAAGTATAAAAATAAGTATGAAGAAAAAATATATAAAATATATCATGGAAATGAAGGACACCTAGAATCCTTATGAGTATAGATCCAGTGACTCAAAGTCATCACATGATGAGAAGGCTAACGAATCCAACATGTGTTTCATGAAAAACACATCCAAGGAAAGTGGTTTGAAGAGTTCATATAAGAGATTATGGTACATGTAAATTTTATTTTCAAGACATATGATAGGGGAGTATTCTTGATTCAATAATCTTATAAATATTGATGGTAGGAATGTCATATTTGGTGACAATGAAAAAGGTAAAATAATTGGCCTTGGCCAATCAGTAAGAGTAATTCAATTTTAATTTGTAATGTTATTTTTGTTGATGGTATTAAGTATAATCTTCTTAGCTTCTCATAATTTTGAAATTATGGACTTCATTTTAAATTTGAAAATGATTATTGTAAATTTTTCTATTCTAAGAATGATTTTGTATTCACTTCTTTTAGAAATGAAAATGTTTATGATGTTAATTTTGATTATTTATTTTCTCATAATGTTTCTTGCATGAGTTCCTTTTACAGAGAGTCTTGGATCTGACATAGTATATTAGACCACTTTAATATTCACTCCCATATGAAGCTATCTAAGAAATGACTAGTCAAGGATCTATCTAAAATTGAGTTTCCAAATGATAAATTCTATTATTCTTGTCAATAGGGAAAACAACATAAAATATATTTCAAACCAAAGAAAGAAGTTTCAACTTCTCAAACCCTTGATTTTGTTCACAGGGATATTTTTAGATTTTCTAGATTTTCTTGTATAAATGATAAGCACTATGTTTATGTTCTAGTAGACAAATTTTCTAGATATAATTGGACCTTCTTTTTGCTCAAAAGAGTTAAACCTCCAATTATTTCACCATGTTGACTAGGTCAGTAAAAAACTTATGTGGACTTAGGATCAAAACTTTATGAAGTTATTATGACCATGAGTTTGAAAATATATAATTTGAATCTATTTGATCAAAAATGGATATAGTAATAACTCATCTTCTTATAAGACACCCCGACATAATGGTGTTGTGAAAATGAGAAATATAAACTTATAAGAAATAGCCCAAACTATGCTTAGTGAATCTGATTTACCTATTTTTTTGGGTAAAATCTATGAATTCAACATATTATATAATCAATAGAGTTTAATTATACCTATCCTTAAGAAATATCCCTTTGAGTTATGGACCAGTATGAAGACTATGGTTAATTACTTTAATGCTTTTGGTTGAAATGTCTTTACCCTTAATAAAAGATAACGTTGACATGTTTTCCTCAAAAAGTGATGAAGGAATTTTCCTAGGCTATTGAACCTCTATAAAATCCTATAGAGTCTTTAGTAAAAGAACCAAGTGTGTTGAAGAATTTGTGTATACCAAATTTTATGAAACAAATCCACATGAACCCATGACCTCTTTAGAAAATATTGAAGATGATTTTTAAAATTTTGACTTAAATTTCATGCCTTCTGAATAAACTATTAAGAACAAATCAAAATACTCTAGTTCTTGAATACTTCTAGATTCTGATTATAGTGAACTTAAACCTATAAAATAACCTGAAAAAACTGGCAATTATTTTTCTAGATCTATTACAACCCTTATGAAACATCCCTTAGATGCTATAGTTGGAGACATAGACAAGGGAACACATGCTAGAGTTTCTTTAATAAACTAGGTTTAACATCAAGACTTTTTGTCATAGAGTGAACCTAAGCACATCAATGATACAATAAATGGTGAATTCTAGGTTATGACAATGTAAGAAGAATTAAATCATCTTGAAAGAAACAATTTTTGGAAACTTGTTGATAGACACAAAGACACCTTAACAACAGGCACTAAGTGGGTGTTCAGAAATGAATTAGATGAACCTGAAACTATAATAAGGAATATAGATAGATTAGTTACACAAGGTCATAGTCAAGAAGAAGTAATTGACTATGAAGAAACCTTTTCACATATTTTCAGACTTAAATCCATTATAATACTATTAGCTTATGCAACACATCATAATTTAAAACTTTATCAAATGGATGTCAAAAGTGCATTCATAAATGGGTATATAGTTGAGGATGTTTTTTTGAACCCCCCCCCCGATTTTACAAATCCTCATTTTCCAAATCATGTTTTCAAATTTACAGAAATATTTGTATAGTTTAAAATAGGATCCAAGAACTTGGTATGATAGGCTCAACACTTTTATTATTTCCAAAAGTTTTACAAATGGTTTTTCTGATACTTCACTTTTTATAAAAATAATTTCTACAGATTTTTTATTTGTTCAAATATATGTTAATGACATTATGTTTTGGATGTTCTAAAAATTCTTTATGTTTTGATTTTTAAAAAATGACAGAAAATGAATTTGAGATGATTTTAAGGGGTTAACAAAAAACCTTTCTTGGATTTCAAATCTTAGAAAATAAATAAGGTATTATTTTTAAAAATAATTAAATACATTAAAGATATTTGATTTTTTTTTGGATTGGATAGCAAAAAAAGATGTGATACTCCTATGAGTACCACCTATAAATTGGATCTTGATGAAAATGGAATGTCTGTTGATCAAACCAATTAAAGTGGTAAGATTGGAATTATTCTCTACATAACATCTAGTTGATCCCATATTTTTTAATTGTGTTTATGTGTGCTTGTTTTTAATAAATTCATAAAGAGACAAATCTACTTTATGTTAACATAATTTTCAAATATGTCAAATATACTGCCATCTTAGGATGGTTCTACCCTATAAGGAAACCACTTGACTTAGTTCGTTATTCTAATGTATATTTTGGTTGTTTCAAGTTAGATAGAAAAATAACCTTTGGAACATGTCACTTTTTGGGAATGTCTATAGTTTCATGGTGTACTAAAAGGAAAAATCATATTTCTTTATCTACTACCGAAGCTGAATACATAGGTACTGGTTATTTTTGTGATTAGATATTGTGGATGAAACACATATTACTATATTATGAATATCAATTTAGGTATTTTCCTTTAAACTGTGCCAACATAAGTGATATTAATATTTCTAAGAACCTAGTTTCCCATTTTATAACAAAACATATTGATTTAAGATATCACTTTTTGAGATATCATTATCAAAAAGGTGATATATCTCTTTAATTCATTGGATCAAAACATCACCTTGCTGATATTTTTACAAATCCTTTAAATTATGAGAGAACGAGTTACATCAGACATGAGTTATGAATGATGAACTGTGAGAACTAACTATCTAGTGACTCACCGATGATGTCTTAATGACGTGACTCATCAATGATGTCTCACTAACGTGACTCACCAATGATGTATCACCAATATGACTCACTGATGATGTATCACCAACTTGACTCATCGATAGGACTTACCGATGGTGAATTACCAATATGTATCACCGATGTGTCATACTAATCAATACATAGTATTTTTTATTTATAGAATTTAAAACATAGTTATTTTAATTATTTCATTTTATTTCAATATTCATTTAGTTTTTTATGTTTTTAATTCCCCAAATGAAAAAATTAAAGGTCAATCCAACATGTTTTCTCACTCTAACCTACCTGAATGGCCCTAAGGGCTTAATTTTTTTTATTGATTTTCAATAATACACCTTTCAAGGGATGAGGCAGAACCCTTACAAGGCTCTAAGGCTTAAGTGAAATTACATTACACGTAGGTCTTAGGAAATCAACCCAAACAAGAAAAATTGGAACTACTCCTCCCTAGTAAATATCATGATTTCATCTCTCCACCTTTACATTGATGGTCAGTTTGATGTCCTATGAAGAGCTGCATAGGCCCAATACTAATAGAAATGTCATACCCTCTCATTTTTTCATGTCTCATTAAATCTGCTCTGGTGAATGCGCCTGCTCTAAATCCACATCTAGAGACATTTTCCTTATAATTTGTCTGGTACATCATCATTTTTAGGTGGCCTTGAGGTGGCCCAAACTCTATGATTGGTCCCAAGAAATTAGGTGGCCTAAAGGCCTTGAAGGACCCAAGGACCAAACCTGGGTCCTAGAGGCCCAAACCGATGGCCCAAAGGCCTAAATAGATTAATAGTTTTGGCTGCTACAGTACCGAACAATACCTGCTATAATACATTCTATAGTGTCTGCTATAGTACCTAATACAGTATTGCAATAATACTACTATACTAACCTAAAAATATACCCCTTCCCATATTTGATCTTGGGTCTCTTGGATGCACTTTTGGAGTCCTCACCAACTGGGCTGAGGCTCATGTGCTTTTCTCACTCTCACACTCCTTCTTTCACGCTCTTTCCTTCCAACCATTCTATACCAAACTACTTCTACCTTTCTTCTTTGAACTTGAAACCCTAAAATCTCACAAATTAATTGAGTTAAATGTTTTAATGAGATTTATAAGGATAAGTCACATCCTTCTAAGAAGAAATGAGGTGTATATAGTCAATCTACATCGAAGCTTTTCCATCTATATGTTCAAAAATTTATCGTGACCCCTGAGAACGAAGTGCATTAAGAATGGCTATTGAAAATTAATTCTCTTCTGTTGAATGTGTTGTAACCCCAAGGTTGGTTGGAGTGGTTATCCAATAATTAAAGGCTATTTTATCTGAGGCTGGTTTATGAGTTCTACCAATATGCAGAGTTTCTTTTGAAGGTTCAGAGGTATTTTTGGATAAAATCTATAGTATATAGAAAACAAATCTATTTTCCAACCAAGCATTGGGAAGAATTCTTGAAGGTACCCCACAAGGGTGTGGGTGAAGATCATCAGGGAATTACACCTCCAAATATTGACATTTTCAATTTTATGAAGCATTAGATATGATTACTAGAAATTAAGATCATAGAAGGAATATAGTAACGGAGTTGAACGGTGAGTGTAGGATGATGTTCAAGTTCATTCAACACCAATTATGTCCAAGGAAGTAGTACTTTTCATCTCTCAAATACCAAGATGTCTATTTTATTTATCTACTAAAGAAGGGATATAAGATTAAACTGTGGAGATATTTTATGTTTAATATAAGTGAGATGATAAAACTCTTTTGCAAGACCAATTATTTATTTTATACCAGTATTATCTCTACTAGGTTGAAAGTGAAAGATTTTGTAAGTGAAGGTGAGGAAGAAAATTTATAAAGTGATGGTTATTTTATAACCAAAGCTTTATGTAAGAGGATGATAATATATCAGAATCCCTGGAGAAATATTTGGGTTAAGGAAAATGAAAAAATATATGAGAATTTTAATCCTATTGAGAATCCTTCAAGGTCAAGGAACATGGTTGATCCTGGTATAGGACTAGATAAAGCTTGTGAGTATTCATATGTGGAAGATGTAGGTGAGGGAGATCAATGAAATGAGTCACCAATTGATGATAGAAGTAACCCTGATATAGATAAATGTCCGGAAAGGATGAACTATGGTCTTACTGGCCCTCATATGACTCTTCTTCTAAAAGAACAACTTCTAGATGATACATATGATGATGAGATAGAAGAGTTAGAGGAATGTTGAGTTTGAAAGCAGATCTGGTAGTGATGAGGAATAAAATGGTAAAGAAGGATATAGTGGAAGTGAAGAATATGATGATGATGATGGTGATAGAGATGAGGAGTAAAATAAAGAATATAATGAAGAATATGAAGAATAATATTCTATTGAAAGGGAAAATGGAGGAGTTAATGGATCTGATAGTGAATTAGATCATCCTGGTGATGATCAATGCCCTAGTGCAGAATCTGATGATCCTATTTTAGTAGAACCAGAACCAGTTGAGAAATCCAATGAAGCTCCTAAAGCACCTGTGTATGAATAGAGGGATCCATATGTCCATGTTCATGATGATGTTTATGATAAAAGAGATGTTTCAGTGGCTCTTATGCAATAGTTGTTTTATGTTTTAAAAAGTGCACCTGTTGAAAGATAAGTACCTGTTGAAGAGGAAGTATCTGCTGAGGTGGAGATACATGAAAAGAGAGCGAAAGTAAATATAATTTCTCCTCTTGATGACATAGTTGTGCCTATGTAGAGAGAAGATCTAGGATATGTGACTCCTGGTTTGGAGTACTTTGATTAAGAGGAAAGGAAAACTGCTCCTTCTCCTGTAGATACTACAGAATCTATGGCTCTACCATTTCCTACAAAATATATGTCTAATGATGATTTTAATTATTTTAAGGAATATTTTTTGGCTGCAGTTAGATCTTTCCCTTTAAATCAACCTAGTCTATTTTCAAGGCTTAGTGAAAGAGATGCATATATGATCACAGAGAGAGTTGTTTCTCATGTTGATCCTCTACTGATCTTAGTGTTTGAATCCAGTGTATCAGACAATAAAAAAAATCCAAAATGAGATTGTTGTTATTGTATCTTCCATTAACAAGTTTTCAATTTAATATAAAGATTATTTGGACAAGGTTCTAAAATTTATTGGATATAAATCTTCTGAGTCATCTGAGGATGATTCTCCTCCTTCTCCAACTCTTTATCTAGCCATTTTAAAGTCATTTTCCAAGAAACAGTAAATGATTCTTTAACATCAGCTACTAATCCAACTCCAAAATTTGATTTAAATCAATTAGAATCAGATATCCAAGATATCATGCACGGTACATCCAACTTATCTACTACTTTTTTTTCATCCTTCTAATGTTGATATGATTAGAAATGTGATAAGAAAGTAACTTTAAACCATGATGAGTGAACCTCATCTATAAAGACTATCTATGATTAAGAAGATAAGTGACCATATATGTGATATGTTGAGATTTTATATGTAGGGTGCTACTAATTCCCAAGAATAGATAACCAAGAAATAATAATTCTAATTTAAGAGGGTTTATACGAAACATCAGATATAAAGTCACATTAAATTCTTGGTAGAAAATTTGATGATCTCTCCGGTTACTCAATACTTCAAGGATCAAGTCAAGCAGTTTAAGGACTTCACTCATAAACTTGAGAAGTTTATGGAGAATAAAGACTATTTTGAAAAGTATATGGATTATGGTAGTTAGATCATCATGGAATTCATCAACATTCTGAAACAATACTTGCTTTATGATAGTACTACCATTATTGATCCAATAGATTCTCATCTTCGACCTATCTTGCACCCTTATACTTATTCTACTACACCATTGTCACCTTCATATGTGAATCTTTCTCAAGATCTAGCCAAATCAGACCTATCATTCATCGTGAGCTTACATAACCTAATTCCCCTTCTAGCATGAGCCTTACTCCGTCTGTATTTACAGGAGTTCCACTTCCTACCCTCAGTATCCTCACTAACACTCCAACCACTACTTCTTCACCTCCTTCTCTACCACTTCTTCCTCTTATATGGGAAAATAGGTGATCAAATCTACTCTGGAGAGGAAGTGATAGGATTAATCTTTGATATGGATATCTTGTACTCTCTTTGTAACCGCTTATAATGATTGTCTAAGGAAATATATTCAATGTTTTCCTCTTATTATATGTTATTTATTTTAATTATTTGTTTATTTTTTCATAATACAAAAAGGGGGTGATGTTATTAATATTTTCACGACTTATTATATTCCCCCTTTACTGATTTTATATGAAATGTGCATAATTTGTGTGTAATATTAATGTTTTAATATTAAGTATAATTTTTGAGCATTTTTAGAAGTAGCCCAATTGAGTCAATTTAATGTTTTAACACTAAATTCCACTATACAGATCCAAATTGTGTGGTTTATCTTTTGTAGGATTCTCCTTTCAATATACAACATTTCATTAGAAGGTACCATGAGCCAATTTTATCATTTGAAAGGCCATATGGTCCTCACAAACAAGACAAAAGAACCTGTGAACAAACTGGACCAGCCTTGAAGATTGATTTACTGTGATCAATCCAGAACTCCAAAAACATTAACTTACCACCATAATTCGGGGGACACTACATGTCATCTTGGATAAAAATTTCAAGGCCCAAATCCAAGTACAAGGGGCCCAAATAAATCTTTGAAGTCCAGCCCACCATTCTGGCCGAGAATTACAATAAGTATAGTATGCATGACATATCTCCTGATGTAAGCATCCAATCGAGCTGAGATTTTTTAGTGTGAACTAGGAGATATAGGTGGCCGACTTTGTTGAAGAAACCATTCGTATTTGAAGGCATATTCATATTCACAAACCCTTTCACATTATGGACTTCAAAAAGACTGGATTGAAATGGACAGTTTAACTTTGTTTAATCAACCAGCCATAAATTTTTATCCGTAAGTCCAAATGACTCCAACATTTGAGAGTTGTCGGCCAACATTATTTTCTAAAACTTTGAAGAAGGAGATATTTAAAGATTCGGATGTCTGAATAGCCAAATTGGCGATGCAAGTGGAGGGACAGATTGGGAATGGAAACAGTCCACTCCTTGGGCTATAAATACTCTCCCCTTCTCTCCTTGAGAGGGGTTGGCATTTTAGAAGAGAGGAGATCATATTGGCACGGCCAAAGCATTTCCAAAGTCTTGGGAGGACCTTACATACTCAATTTTTCACTTGAGATACCTTTCCTCCTCTCTTTGTTTTCACTTACTTTTGTGTTCTTAATTTTTGTAATTTTGTAAGTCCTTTATTTTGTAATTCTATTTTAATGAAAGTTTCTTCTTAAATATCTCTTATTATCCTCCACATTCTGTAGTATAATATTCATGGTCTTAAAATAGTTCGAATCATTTTTAATTATAGTACCTTATCTTGCTTCCTCATTCAATCGAAATTCCATTTTTGATTCTCAAAATATTTCGTGTGTGTGTTCGGCACACTACTCTTATCTTGTCCATTTCTTTTTCTTCTCTTTATAATTCATCACCATAAAAATATATTACCAGATTAATAAACATAATAATGGCTGAGTAAATCTCTTATTGGGGTGAGTTTTAATTTAGGTATGTTAAGCGATTGAGAGCTTTTTCTCGATGAGTATTCGTTGAATTAACATTGTGTATGCTGGACTTAGAATGTCATGGATTAATGACTTGATTTGTTTAACGTGTGGTTTCCATGGATTATTGGAACCATAAATACACTACCATAAACAATATTTGATCAAGATTAGAACCCTAAGTTAATATAAGGCTTGGATTAAAGCCTTAACACTTAGGAATTCTAATCAACATCATCTTCTGACATGGGTGTTAATTTAAATGCAATATAAAGCAAAGCTCAAGGATATCACAAGCTTAACTAACCTAATGATGAACTCACCCCAATCTTTATCAACTTGTTAAATTAAAAATCATTCATTAAACATTTAAATTAAGCTCTGCAAACAAACCCCCCAATCAAAATACAATCAACTAAAAACAATCGACTATTACGAAGTACCATCACCGAGGATTCGACCCGAGTGCTGCTATAAACATTAGCAGAGCACCAGAACTTTGACCGGTCGATAGGCGAAAATCAGCTGTGCGTTTAAAATGGAACCATTTCTGGGGACGGTGCTTTAAGTAGTCATTAGTTTTTGGTTATTGTCAAGAAAACACAAAAAAAAAACAAAATTAAAAAAAAAATTGAAAAAAAAACACAAAGAAAAACCCGTCTTCCTCTTAAAAATCATAAACTGAAAAAAATACAAAGAAAAAACTGCCTTCCTCATCATTTATAAATCTCTATAAATTCCCTGTAGCCTCCCAAACAATCCCTTGGATTTGTTTGAACCTGAAATTGATAGAACTCTTCGTCGACTTAGGAGGACCATTAGGGATAACCAAATCACCCAAGAACCAATCATTGCCCTACCAATTGAATTCGATATGGCCAATCCTAGGGAAAAAACATTGAAAGAACTTACTGCCCCTGATATGAATTACCAACCCCTTGGTATTCAATATCCAAACATAGAGGCTGACTTCAAACTCAAATCGAGTTTGATTCATCTTCTCCCTCATTTTCACGGGCTAGCCGGTGAGGATCCACATCTTCACCTTAAAGAGTTCCAGGTGGTGTGCTCTACCATGAAGCCTCAAGGGGTTTCTGAAGAACAAATCAAACTCCGAGAATTCCCTTTCTCCCTAGCTGACTCTGCCAAGTCATGGCTCTACTACCTCCCTTCTGGTTCCATAACTACATGGAATGACATGAAGCGTCTCTTTCTAGAAAAATTCTTTCCTGCTTCTCATACCGCTTCCATCCGAAAGGAAATAAGTTGTATCCGTCAATTCCCAAATGAATCACTCCATGAGTATTGGGAGAGGTTCAAAAATCTTGTTGCAACCTGCCCACACCACCAAATTCCTGACCAACTCTTGATGCAATACTTCTATGAGGGGTTATTGGCTATGGAGAGAACTCTCATAGATGCTGCAAGTGGCCGTGCTCTTGTTGATAAAACTCCTACAGCTGCAAGAGATCTCATAAGTAACATGGCTGCAAACACACAACAATTCCATACTCGTGCACATGCTCAAGTCAAACATGACCAAGATAATCAATCCATAGAGCCTAACAAGATGACTAAGTGGATGAGTGAACTTACAGGTCTTGTGCGTCAACTAGCGGTGGCTACCAAAGCCCCAACCTCATCTTCTCCACAGTCACTATTCCCTGGACCACTCAAGAATTGTGGAATCTGTATCTCCCCAGCTCATCCAATAGACACATGTCCACAACTTCAAGAGGATAAATCTGATTCATCTGGACCAATGGAGCTCAATGCAGTATATGCTCAGCGGAACCCCAATCCTCAACTATCAGGTCAGTTTGTTAGAAACTTCAACCAACCTCACTCCGAGCCCTTATCTTCTTCCTATAACCAAGGCCTTAGGTATGGTAATCCCATTTCTCATCCCCCTCAATTCCCTCCTCAAAACCCAAACCAGTTTCAATACAGTCAAGGTGTTGGTAACTTCCAACAACCTTACCCTTTTGTCCCTCAACCTCAAAGGATCAATCCTCATATTCCTCCTCCTGGATTACATTATCTGAATGAGCCTTCCCAATTCCCAACCCAATACAATCGATTTCCCAAGAACCCAAATCAAGGCAATCCCAATTCGGGACAAGCCTCTTCTTCCAAGAAACCATGGTAAAGTGCTGTTCAAGATCTTACCTCCTTCACCCATTCTAGCCTTAAAAACATTGAAACTCAAATAGGTCAACTTGAATCCCACCTGAGCCAGCAACAACAATCAAATTCTTCCCAACTCCCAGCTCAACCATTACCCAACCCCAAGGGTAATGTAAGTGCAATTGCACTTAGATCAAGAAAGCAACTTGCTATGCCTCAAGATAAATCCTCAAACCCCCCTTTCGATGTTGATCTAGAAAATGAAAAGAACAAAAAGCTGGAAAAGGAACTTGAATCCACTCCTTCACCTCCTTCCATTCCTCTAAGGAACCCAATTCCTTTTCCTCAAGCCATCTCCAAGCCTAAGAAGTCCTTTGAACCTGATCCTGAAATTCTTGACATGTTTAGACGTGTTGAAGTCAACATTCCCCTCTTAGATGCCATAAAACAAATTCCTAAGTATGCCAAGTTTCTCAAGGAGTTGGGTACCCACAAGAGGCAACTTAGGACCTTTGAAAATGTCTCCACCCAGTAGTCTATTCCCATAAAGTGCAAAGATCCGGGGACCTTTACAGTCCCATTCCAAATTGGAAGTTCCAACTTTGATGATGCACTCATAGACCTAGGAGCCTCAATTAATGTAATGCCCAAATCCATATTCTCCAACCTTGGTCTAGGTCCCTTGCACCCAAAAGGTGTTGTCATTCAGTTAGCCAATTGAAGCACAACCAGTCCTGAGGGAATAATTGAGGATGTCCCTATCCGAGTCAATGATCTTATCTTCCCTGCTGATTTTTATGTCCTTGACATGGAAGGTGAGATGAAATCTTCTCGATCTCCCCTAATTCTAGGAAGAACATTCCTCATGACTGCGAGAACCAAGATTGATGTCCATTCAGGCATCCTATCCATGGAATTCGGTGACCAACTGGTCAAGTTCATCATTTTCCAAGCCATGCGATACCCATCTGAGGATCACTCTGCATTCTCAATCCATGCTTCTGAGGACACTTCTAAGAGTCAATCGAACCCCAATCCACCATGTTCTTCATGTTCTAATGATAAAGGATCTTGTGAAATATGCACCATGATTAACAAAGTCATAAATGGTGAAGTTGATGTGGACCTCTCATTCATAGAGTCTATCAATCTAGAGGATCTTGAAAACTCTCTTGAATCCCACATCAACTCTGATATCTACTGCTCCACCTTGGACAACATTGAGAAAAATGAATCTGAAGAAACTGAAGTCCCTTCCTCTATTTCTGAGTTGTCTAGCCCAAAAGTGAAAGATGAGATTGATCTAAAACCTCTTCCTACACACCTAAAATATGCATTCCTCTTCCATGATCACTCATATCCTGTCATTATCTCTACCACACTTACTGAAACAGAAGAGTCCAAACTTGTTCAAGTGTTAGAGGAAAACAAAAAGGCCTTAGGTTGGACCCTAGATGACATACCAGGAATCAACCCTTCCCTTTGCATGCATCACTTCCATCTTGAGGAATCATCCAAACCAATTAGACAACCACAAAGAAGACTCAATCCACGCATCCTTAAGGTAGTTAGGGAAGAGATCACCAAGCTTCTTCAAGCTGGTATTATCTACCCAATTTCTGATAGTGAATGGGTTAGTCCAATTCATGTTGTACCTAAGAAGGGTGGGATAACTGTTGTCACAAATGAACATGGAGAGGTAGTCACAACTCGAGTGAAGAACAAATGGCGTGTATGCATCGATTATCGAATATTAAATGCTGAAACACGAAAAGATCACTACCCTCTTCCATTCCTTGATCAAATGCAAGAAAGATTAGCTGGAAAGTCACACTATTGCTTCCTTGATGGATACACCAGCTATTTTCAAATCCCAATCTCACCTTAGGACCAAGAAAATACTACTTTCACATGCCCCTTTGGAACATATGCATATAGAAGAATGCCTTTTGGACTTTGCAATGGTCCTGCAACATTCCAGAGGTGTATGATGAGTATCTTATCCGAATTCATTGAGCACTTCATGGAAGTATTCATGGATGACTTCACCATTTATGGTGAGTCATTTGAATCTTGTTTGAATTCACTCTCTCTTGTCCTCCAAAAGTGTGTCAAGTGCAACCTTGTGTTAAATTTTGAAAAATGTCACTTCATGGTTTCAAATGGGATTGTTCTAGGGAACATAATTTCTCAAGAGGGTATCCAAGTTGATCCAGCCAAAATTGAGGTGATCCAATCACTTCCTGAACCCAAATCAGTTCGAGACATTCGGTCCTTCCTTGTTCATGCCAGTTTCTATCGGCGATTCATTCAGAACATCAGCAAGATTTCCCTCCCACTCACTCGTTTACTTCAAAATGATGTCACATTCAATTTTGATGATACTTGCAAGAGAGCCTTCATTGAACTCAAATATGATCTCACATCTGCTCTAATAATCCAACCCCCAGATTGGTCCTTACCATTTTAATTGATGTGTGATGCTTCTGATATGGCCATTGGGGATGTTCTTGGTTAAAGAAGAGAAAACATTCCTCATGTCATATTTTATGCCTCAAAAACATTGGATGAAACTCAATCACACTACACTGTGACTGAAAAAGAACTTTTAGCTGTGGTTTTTGCCTTGGATAAATTATGGCCCTATCTCTTAGGTGCCAAAATCATCATCTTCACGGACCACTCAGCATTAAAGTTTTTACTTAAGAAAAGTGATTCCAAACCAAGGCTAATAAGATGGATTTTAATGGTCCAAGAGTTTGAACTTGTGATAAAAGATAAACCTGGAAAAGAAAACCCTGTGGCTAACCACCTGAGTAGAATTTCTATTTCTTCTCATTCTGAAGTAATTGATCCTGAATTTCCAACTGAACACCTCTCATCTCTCAATCCAAAGTTACCATGGTATGCCCCAATTGTCAATTACATGGTTTCTGGTGTTTCCCTTAATATTTTTCAAAAGAAAAAAAGAAAAGATGAAAAGTGATTCAAAGCATTATTTTTGGCAAGATAATAAACTTTGGAAAACTGGGGCGGACATGGTAATTAGGAGATGTGTTGATGAAACTGAACAATCCTCCATCTTGGAATTCTGCCACTCAATGCCTGGAGGTGGCCACTTTGGACCACAAAGGACTTCTCGAAAGGTCCTAGATTCTGGATTCTTTTGGCCTTCACTCTTCAAGTACTCACAGGAGTTCTGTCAATCATGTCCCACTTGCCAAAAGTTTGGCACAATTTCTAAAAGAAACGAAATGGCTCAAAAGACATTAATCTTCTGTGAGCATTTAGATGTTTGGGGCATCGATTTCATGGGACCTTTTACCCCTTCCAATGGATTATCCTACATTCTCCTTGCTGTTTACTATGTTTCTAGGTGGGTCGAGGCCAAACCCACTAGGAAAGATGATGCTCAAACTGTGAGTGAGTTCCTCAAAACCCATATCTTTCATCGATTCGGAACACCACGTGCTTTGATAAGTGACTTAGGAACTCATTTCTGTAATAGAAACCTGGAGACACTCTTGAAAAAGAATGGGGTTGTACATAAAACATCCACTGCATATCACCCTCAAACAAATGGAATGGCTGAACTTTCTAACAGAGAAGTGAAAAGGGTGCTTGAGAGAATTGTAAAACCCACCAGAAAAGACTTGCCTGAAAGACTTGGTGAAGCACTTTGGGCTTATCTATCTGCCTATAAAACACCCATTGGGATGTCTCCTTTTAGGCTTGTTTTTGGGAAAGCATGTCACTTACCAGTTGAAATACAACATAAGTCATTTTGGGCAGTGAAAACATGTAATTTTGATCTTGAAAAATCTGGTGAAGAAAGATTGTTGCAATTGGGTGAACTAGAGGAGCTTCGACTTGAATCCTATGAGAATTCCAATATGTACAAAGAGAAGGCTAAGGTACTCCATGACAAACACATCCTGAGAAAGGTATTTCATGAAGGTGAAAAGGTAATGCTCTTCAATTCTTGATTTCGGATTCACCCAGGTAAGCTTAATTCTCTTTGGGATGTTCCTTTTGTTATTACGAACGTTTACCCATTTGGTGCAGTGCAAGTCCAAGACCCCTCCTCCAAAAGGAAATTTACGGTAAATGGACATCGGTTGAAGCATCACTATGAGAGGACAGAAAATCCTGGATCATCATCTACTTCCATTGGATCCACAATAGACCCACCACTGGATGGAGATGGAAACCCACAAAATCCAAACCAGGGGGCACCTCTTTCCCTTTAACTCTCTCTCTATCTCTTCCTCTCTCTAACTCTTTCTTCTTCTTCCTCTCTCTTTCATTTTTTTACCACTTTATTCATCAAACCCTTTCTTTTTATCTTTCTTGTGTGGGTGTGTATTTTAAAAAAACCTTAAAAACAAAAAAAAACAAAAAAAAGCACAATTACTTAAAAAAATTACAAAAAAGAGTCATGCTTACTCACCATCGAGTTTTGAAATTTTGTCCAACCATTTTGGGGAGTTAACAGACATGTTTTCATCTCAAAAATTTTGTATTTTCATCATGACTTTGGATAAAGAATTTTGTGTCAAAACCAACACATTTTGAATGCTCATTTTTTGATTTGGAAAATGCTTTTCCCAAACCGTGAGAACAAACAATTGCTTTCATGCCAAGGCCACTTATGGATATCTTTTCAAAATGTGTGTTTTCACCCCCATTTGCGAGTCTTGAGTTTGTGGACCTTTGAGCTGAATTTTCTACCTTAGTGTGTATTAATATGATAGAGGCATTTTCTGAACCACATGAAAATCACAATATCCAAATAGCCTCCCATTTCCATTACATTAATCCTCCTTTTGAAAGCCCCTTCAAGCCTATGAAAACCTTTTCTTTGATAGCCAAATTACAAGCCCAATACCTTATCCCACCTAATATCAACATGGATATTCATTGCATAAGTTTTTGAAATTTAAGTGTGGGGGGGAATGGATTTCATTTTTGGGTATCATTTCCTTACTTTCTGGTGTGTTATTATATGCTTGAGGGAAAGCATCCATTTTAGTGTGGGGGGGGGGGGGTGGGAGGATGTCATTCAGTGAATGTATTGTACAAATGATATTGAAAAGTGTTCAAAAAAAATCAAAAAAATAAAAAATAAAAAAAAAGAGAAACAAATGGGTTGTGTCTTGGGTAGGTCAAAAATCACTCTTCCTCAATATGAGTGTGAGATCTGTTTCAAGGTCAACTTTCGAAAAAACAAAGAAAAAAAGGGAAAAAAAGAACACTTGCATTATATTCTTATATCATTGGGAGAATTTTGGTGGTTTGTAAATATTTCATCTTCTCATCCCCTTCATATTTTCTTCCTCTATTGTGTCTTTCTTCACACTATCATTCCCTTGTAAATATGTGTTTTCATTTCCTTCCATGTTTTATTTCAAAAAAATGTGCATTGTTTTTCTATGTTGGTATTTTAACCCTCTTATTCTCTCTCTTGGACATTATATTCCTACCGTCCCATAGCCACAGAAAAACCCCTTAAAAAAACCTCTTGATTCTTGTGAACTTTGGATAGGGATTGGAAGCTGAGAGATCTTTTCAAACTCTAAGATTTTCACTTTTGGTTGGTGAAAGAGGGAACCTCCACAAATAAATTTTATTATCTTGAGAGGTGTGAGTTTTGAGTGTCCACATTATCAATTTATAAATTTGAGCATGGAAAAATGAATTAGTTTTGGAACATTGTTTCTGTAACAACTTTTGGTGGATTTCAAAATGGATGAGTGAAATAGTCTAAACCTCCCCTGATTGGAGAAAACAAAATTTTAATATTTGTTGGTGAGTGAAAATGATTTTGTCATGTTTTTATATTTCTTGCACATGAGGACATGCACAAACCAAAGTGTGGGGGATTTGATGTTATTAATATTTTAATGACTTATTATATTCCCCCTTTACTGATTTTATATGAAATGTGCATAATTTGTGTGAAATATTAATGTTTTAATATTAAGTATAATTTTTGAGTATTTTTAGAAGTAGTCCAATTGAGTCAGTTTAATTTTTTAATAATAGCTATCACTATAATGATCCACATTGTGTGGTTCTTCTTTTTTAGGATTCTACTTTCAATATAAAACATTTCATTAGAAGGTACCATGAGCCAATTCTACCATTTGAAGGGTCATATGGTCCTCACAAACAAGACCAAAGAACCTGTGAACAAACTGGACCAGCCTTGAAGATTGATTTACTAGGATCAATCCAGAAGTCCAAAAACATTAACTCTCCACCATAATTCGGGGGACACTACATGTCATCTTGGATAAAAATTTCAAGGCCCAAATTCAAGTACAATTGGCCCAAATAAATCTTTTAAGTCCAACCCACCATTCTGGAAGAGAATTAAAATCAGTATAGTATGCATGACATATCTCTTGATGTAAGAATAAAATCGAGCTGAGATTTTTCAGTGTGAAATAGGAGATATAGGCGGCCGACGTTGTTGAAGAAACCATTCGTATTTGAAGGAATCTTCATATTCAAAAACCCGTTTACATTATGGACTTCAAAAAGACTGGATTGAAATGGACAGTTTAACTTTGTTTAATCAGCCGACCATAACGTTTTATCCATAAGTCCAAATGACTCCAAATTTTGAGAGTCGTCAGACAATGTTATTGTATACAACTTTAAAGAAGGATATATTTGAAGATTCGGATGTATGAATAGCAAAATTGGCGATGCAAGTGGAGGGACAGATTGGGAATGCAAACAGTCCACTCCTTGGGCTATAAATACTCTCCCCTTCTCTCCTTGAGAGGGGTTGGCATTTCAGAAGAGAGGAGATCATATTGGCATGAACAAAGCTTTTCCAAAGGCTTGGGAGGACCTTCTATACTCAAGTTTTAACTTGAAAGACCTTTCCTCCTCTCTTTGTTTTCACTTACTTTTGTGTTGTTCATTTTTGTAATTTTGTAAGTCCTTTATTTTGTAATTCTGTTTTAATGAAAGTTTCTTCTTAAATATCTCTTATTATCCTCCACCTTCTGTAGTATAATATTCATGGTCTTAAAATAGTTCGAATCATTTTAAATTACAGTACCTTATCTTGCTTCCTCATTCAATCGAAATTCCATTTTTGATTCTCAAAATATTTTGTGTGTGTGTTCGGCACACTACTCTTATCTTGTCCCTTTCTTTTTCTTCTCTTTATAATTCATCACCATAAACATATATTACCAGATTAATAAACATAATAATGCCTGAGTAAATCTCTCATTGGGGTGAGTTTTAATTTAGGTATGTTAAGCGATTGAGAGCTTTTGCTCGATGGGTATTCATTGAATTAACATTGTGTATGTTGGACTTAGCATGTCATGGATTAATGACTTGATTTGTTTAACGTGTGGTTTCAATGGATTATTGGAACCATAAATACACTACCATAAACAATATTTGATCAAGATTAGAACCCTAAGTTAATTTAAGGCTTGGATTAAAGCCTTAACACTTAGGAATTCTAATCAACATCATCTTGTGACATGGGTGTTAATTTAAATGCAATATAAAGCAAAGCTCAAGGATATCACAAGCTTAACTAACCTAATGATGAACTCAACCCAATCTTTATCAACTTGTTAAATTAAACATCATTCATTAAAAATTTCAATTAAGCTCTGCAAACAAACCCCCCCAATCAAAATACAATCAACTAAAAACAATCGACTATTACGAAGTACCATCGCCGAGGATTCGACCCGAGTGCTGATATACACATTAGCAGAGCACCGGAACTTTGACCGGTCGATAGGCGACAATCGGCCGTGCGTTTCAGGGGGTTAAAGGTATTTATGGAATATATCTTAGGGGGTTCCTGACATTAAAATAAATCTTAAGAATTAATCTATATAATATTTGTGTTTATCTAAAAATTTATAATATGTTAAGAAGACATTACTTTGATAATTATAAGTCAACTATTGTGCTATATAATTACATGATTTGTGATCATCAAAAATGGGGAGAGTCTTGGAATCCTCTGGTTTTAATACTAAAAAATCATGCCCCTAAATCATGCTCATAATTCATGCTCACAAATAATGATCATAAATTATACTTAACTATGATTCAAGTTACATTGGGTTTAATCATGTTTTATCTTATTGTATCATGATTTGTAATGATAAATTATATTTAATTAGGATTACATATAACCTTTGTATATTATTTTAGTGTGTTACTGCATAAGATAGGTTAGCGAAAAATTGGATAAGTATCAGTCACCGATGCCCGGTATACCAATGCCCGACCTACCGATATCTAACCTAGAAAACACCTATCCTACTGATGTCTGAAATACAAATACCTGACCTAATGCCACCTAACCTACTAACACCTAACCTACCGACGCCTGCCTAACTGATATTTGACCTACTGATGCATGAACTACTGACAGAGTCATTGGACGAAACTCATAATTTTTCTATGTATAAGATACTGATAGATGAGTCACCAACACATCACCCACCGAAGCACTAACCTACCAACGATCTGATATATTGATAGACTAAGAAACCAATGATCTATATCTTATGTTAAAAATTATTATTGATGGTCATAATTATGAAACTAAGTATTGGTTATTATATTAATGATCTTATATATCTTTTGTAGACAACATTTAATGATTTCCAAGACCAGTACAAGGTACTAGGTAACAGAGAACATGCTGCTTGTCTGTTGCACTGTATAAAGAGAATATATGGAGAAAAAAGAAATAGGTGGTGACTGGGATAATATAATTATAAATTATTTCACCTTATATCTACAAAGGAACTAAAAAATGTGTAAAATTTCTAGAACATTGATGTGAATTATAATTGAATAACATCTGTAGTAATATTCTACAAGTGGAGAAGTACTTTTCGAGAAAATTCATACCTCAAAAAATAATGAAAGATATAAGAACTAAAAACACTCTGTTTTGCTATCTTTTTTTAGCAATCAACACTGTTTGTACTTCTACCACCTCTAAGGAGTTCATAAGTTTCAAAGCACATCACATATAGACTTCTAAACCATACTATGATTATATTGATCTACTTGTGTACATTTTTTACATTTTGATAAGTGTGTGTATATATGTTATATAAAAACACACTATATCCTATTTATAACTAGAAGATACATTGATATCTTCAAAAAAAATTCTTTGACACCTTACACTCTAACAGATAATAGTGGAAGAGGTCCCTGCATGGCCTGTTGTAGTTTTCACTCCCAAGAAAACTGTGGTATATGTCTGCTAAACTGGACTGTTGTGTTCGTTGTTTTTACCTTGATCCACATTGTGTATCAAATTTATTTATATAAATTTCTTGGTAAAAGTTTATCACCAAGTGGAGAGGAATAGGTCTTGGCCTGAGAATGAACCTCTTGTTTACTTTCACTATGTTCTTTCATGTTTTTTTCTCTTTTATTATAATTATTTTATATAACTTAAGTTTAATTTGATAATTAATATTAGATAGTGATTATTTTATAATTTTATTTAGTAGATTGGTTTTGAAATTTGAAATAATAATCCATAATGTTTTAACTAAAAACTATTCAATCTTTTAAAAATCCTCCAAACAATCATATCTTTTATAGATCTACTACTTTGGTTAACTCGGCCGTATTTGATTTTAAGTTGGAGGATTTTTAAATATGAATTTTAGACAAAAAACATTATTGGAACTCAATTGAACCTCTTATTGAGGGTCCTAATATAACAAACACTTAGGTTGTAAAATAATTACCCACAATTAGGAAAATGACTTAGAAATAAAATTTTGACATAATACCTTAATTTCTGTTGAAATGATGGTATTGGAAATCATTGTAGATTTATGGATTTGAGACCCTCATATTTTTATTGATCATTAACTTATTTGTGATTGATGAACTCAATCACTCCCTATAAATATTTATGCTTTTCCTCCAAGTTTTTATTTTCACTTTCTGCTAACATTATCCTACTTAGATACCTAGTTACGTGGTAGTCCATGTGACCATTCTACTTCTCATTCTCTCTTTTCTAAAGGATGTTTTATGAACCCTTATCATAATGTGGGACTTCAACATAGGAAATATCGAACAATATATTTATAATATCAATTTTAAATTGAGGGGATTCAATTTAAATATGGTGGGGAGAATGTAACACCTCAAAATTCTAAAGTACAAATTTGTATTCGATAGCGTGTATGAAATGCATCACCAAGCATGACAGGGAATATACTATCCTAAGACTATACTATATATTTAATATTTTAAATATATTGAACACTTGATATATATTGTAATGAATGAAACATCGAGTTATATTATATTACACTCAAGAGAAACCTTCCTCAATAGTTTGTGTTACATGAAAGAGTGACTGCCCTCGATAGCTTTCATTACACAAAAGAATGAGTTTCACCAAATAACAATATATTATTAAAATTTAATTATTTAATATAATATTATATAAACTAGCCATTATGTTAGATATTATAAATATTATTAACTACATCATGAAAATTTATGGTTTATAGAAATACAAAATGATTTTGAGGGTTACCAATTAATGAGAAACAACAATAAGAACCAATTGGATATAAAAATGAAATATTATTATTTTTATGCTTCCAAAGGAGTTTTGTCTTAATAAAATAATTACTTAAAATTGGTTAGTGATTTTATTGAAATATGTATTTTATATATTCAATAAATTATTTTTTATATTAATCCAATAGGTTTGATAAACATAAGGTAAGGCAAACCCTATTTTATACATAAAAACCTAAATTTACATATAGGTAATTTTACCACCTTTTAATGGAGAACACATTTTAAATATAAATTTTGACACTTTAACAGATTTAATATTCCAAAATAAACTTCATATTTAAAATATAAACATAATAATTAGGTTAGGGTGAATTTTTGATATTTTTCTTAAACATTTCATTTTTTAACGAATAGTTAAAAATATTGAATTTTAGGTCAAAACTACTTTTTAATATAATTTAATTATAAGGTAAAATTATGGTTTATATTGGTTTTAAAGTTTAATTATATATTTTTTATTATTATTTAATACAATATATGTCATTGGAATCAATTTTACTTTGAAATTGATTAAAAAAACATATCAAACTTTCAAATGTTTTTCAATTTAAAACCCTCATTTTCGTCCTACTTGTGGGATTAATTTTAAATTAATTTCAACCACTTATTTGATTTAAATTTGAAAAAATGGATTAAATATTTTTAATCATCATAATTTATAAATTATAAATAGATATATTTTTTTTGACAAAAAATATTAGTGAAAGTAATTAAAATTAATTACAATTATTAAGGTGAAATTAAGCTTAATAAAATATTAAACCTTTAAATTAGGGGACCAGATAACCTTGAGACTTGTAAAAAACCCATTGTATGTACATAATTCGGACATTAATCTTCCATTATTGAGTTATTTTGGTTTGTTATGACTTTTGTTAGGTAATAACATTTGTATACCTAACTTGTTTCCAAAAATTCTAAGTGCGTCTTTTTCCTTCCCAACAAAGGCCACCACCTCTCCCCATTCGTCACAACTCTCAAAACACTCATGTTTGTAACACCCTAAGATTTTATGATAATTTTTTTTATTATGTTATATGCAAATCCAAATGAATCTTTTACTACAACCAACACTGGCTTGGCTTGCGTTACACGTAAGATCAACCTTCCACGATAGCTTGTGTTGTACGCAATACCGAGTTTCACTAAACAACGATATGTTATTAAAATATTATATAAACTAGTAGTTATAAATATTATTAACTACATTTTGAATTTTCTATAACATTAGAATTCATCTTACATATTATATGAGAAAAAAATCTATTTTTTGGATAAAAGAATTATTTTGTTCAAAAATACTATTTTTTGGCCTTTTGATGGCGCACACATTTTAAATCTAATTTTTGAAACATTTATGTGTTATGTTTGAAAAAATATACTTCTTCTTTTTAATCAGGATATAAAAATTTACATTGTACAAATATTTTATACTTTTATGAAAACATTCATATTTTGATGAATAGTAAAAATACGCTAAATCTTTCTTAAAAAAGATTTATTCATGAAGATAATTTATATGGTTAAATGATAAAATTTAATGGTTTTAAATTTTTAATAGAATATATTTTTACCATTTAATATAATTTATGTCATTACCATTAATTTTACATTGAATTCATAGGTAAAAACATTTCAATCTTTGACAATGTTTTAACTTTTAAAACCCATTTTCTTAATAACAGGATTTATTTTAAATTAATTACTGAAACATATATGTTTTGAATTTTGAAAAATGGATTCCATATTTGGATTAAGTGGGTCTAAATTATGTTAGTAGGTTAATTTTATTTTTTTGACATTATGAATAGTAACTACGGTAATTTTTGTTTACTACAATTAATGGTAAATCTGGTAATTAGGTGTAAAAATAAGATTATAAAATTAACTTACCACCTACCAAAATTATATTAGATGAATAAAAGTATAAACATATCACATAAGGGTATGAATATATTCGTTTCATGGACTATTGACCATGAAAATGATATAATTATAATTAAAACCAAAGAAAGTGACAACATATCACTCTCTTATATCTTATAATTGTAATAATTTTAATTTAGTGATAAAATTCATAACACATCGAATATAAATATTCTCCAGAAAAATAATAAAATTATATACATCATGAGAATTTATTTATAATTTTTAATGATTAAATAATTATCATTAATGATGACACAATAGTGATGTAGAAGTTATTTTATTGATTGAAATATCAAGTAAATGGTTTTAAAAATATTAAAATAAATATTATATGAACTAATTAATGTTCTCAAAAAATTTTCTAGAAGAATATGACATATTAGGAATCTATTAAATATTATTTTTTGAATATATTCTCTGTGTGGATTTTATTTAAATGCAAATAAATGAATAGTGTCAAAATTGACACTATTGTTATTTTATAAATATAACATATTATAAAATTGTTTAAAAATCACAAAAATATTTAAAAATTATAAATTGGAATTTATATGGTATAAAATGTAATAAATGATCCAATTACGGATAGTTAAAAACACATAAGTAATTATTTATTACAATTTAAAATTTAGAATATTATTACCACAAATAAAATTAAATAGATTAAATAAGGATAAATCAATTTGATAAGGTTTAAAATAAATTCCCCACATGACTAAATTTTATTGGTTGATGATATTACCACCCTATATCATCTCATCTTCGAATTGAGTCATTTTAGGAGGTTTTTATGTGGGGTTTGAATTTATTGTAAATTAATATTTCTTTTGTTTCAAAAGGTTACCCTCTCCTCCCATATAAAAAGGAACCTCCTACCTCTCCTCTTCACAACATTTTGAGCCTTCAGGATCGACCAAAACCTATCCATATCTCTTCTACACTTCCCTAGAAACATTCTATAGGTCTTTTTCATCTTCAATGTCCAACTTTAGTGCCCTAAGAGGAGGTTTAGAAGAGGCACGTCGAAAAAGAGGTAATATCCTTTACCGATTCTTTCAAATTTATTTCTTCTTCTACTTCATATTATTTATTTGTTTCATTATAAAGTTATAACAACAGTGTCACATATATAATGATATGTTATTATAGATATGAGACAACCCAATTTCACTTTCTATTCATCCTACGAAAAATGAAATCACCACACGTGCGTACGTACAGAATACCGTCTCCACACCGTGGTGTAATCTGTTTTCCACCACCACCTTACTTGGATGGGTATAATGGTGTAAAGAATAAATATATACAATTATTATAACATTATACTAATTATAAGATATTCTATCATCCAATCCAATACCATTCAATAATTATGGGAACGATATCGTCGCTCGTGCGTACGTACGACTTACCATCTCCACGGTGTGATGTGATTCATTCTACATGATATTAATTAAACTATGATTATATAAAAAAATTGAATGAATAAATCTTATATATACTATACTAATACCATTCTGTAAATGATGTATCTATAACCTAAAAAGAGTAATGTGAATTTATTTGACAAAACACGCATAAAAACATAAAGCAATGAACACCCAAACAAGAAGTAGCAATGAAATATTACTAATAAGAAGATAATAATATGACCATATATGATATTTTAACAATGATTATGATTCTAGAATAAGTCAATGACATTATTTAAATCATTATATAGGAGATCCAGATACATACAAATCATATCGGACCTATGGTAAGGGAAAATCTTGCAATCTTAATTTTTATCCGAGATTGTTTATACTTCGGTATTTACTGGGGAATATTTATCATCCAAATCCATGTCTCCTAAATATGTAATATTCTACCCATACAATTTTTTAAATAAAATTTTACCTATTGGTTAATTTTTTTTAAAAGATATGAAAGTAATATTTTGTTGTTTTCAGTACGAGATACTTTTTGACTTTTCCAGCCAAAGTACGAGAAGAATGTTTTTTTAACTTATACAGCATGAATAAATTTTTATGATTTCATTGAACATGATTTACATTAAGTTTACTTTAAAAGTTTTCAATTTTATTTTCAATTAACTTCTTTTAGTATGACATGTTGAGAAAGGAAAAATGTTTATGAAGTAGAAAGGATATTTTCCTCAAGAATGGAGTTGAAGTGATTTATCAAAATTATTTTACATCTAAGATAATATAGGGTTCTGTTTCTATCCCTATTTTTACATTGATTTGATTATGTTATGATGGAATTATTTTTATGAAGTCCTTTATTGTATATGGATTATGTTATGATGGCATGATGTTTAAGAATCCCATTTCTATTACATGGGTTATGCTATGATGTATGATTTATGATTTTGTAGCACACATAAGAATGGTTTCTTTATGAGATGGGTGGGACCTATACCTCCCTCCAATGAATTGGGTAAAGATTTATATCTAATGAGATAGACATGGATGGAACGACAAGTTAATATGGTTCAGTGATACTGGACTGGAATGAGGAGTGAACTCAGTTCAGTAATGGACTTTTTCCTCTATGATGGTCTTGGCAATGGGTCTTGACTAATATGAAATGATTTTCTATGATTATATGTGTATGCCAAATGGTTTCATGTTTTATGTTATAATTATTGGGATTACATTTCACAACTATGATTTATCCCATGTCATGATATTATGATCTATTTTACAGGTTAATATTTTCGAAATGTTATGTTCTTATGAATATGGTGTGATTGACAATTACTTTTTTTACCCTTATGTGGCATTTAAGCTCATGCTTTTGTATGTTTTCTTTTCCACAGGTTAGGAATAAGGGTATTAAGTAGGATATGCCAAAATGGACTCTAGATATGATGAAATAAGTGGGAGACAATGTAGTTGATTTATAAACCAGTTGTTTATGTTTCCCATTTTCTAAAGACACTATACCTATACGGTCCTATCATGGTTTGTTTATATATTGTAATAAGTATGATTCAATTCTGAAGTAATAACAATATATGTAATGTATGGGTCATTATAGTTTGTATCAGAGGAAAGGTATAGTCAACCTTTGGAAACTAGGATGTAAAATCCTTAATAAGAACCCTAAGGATATGTCTAAGAATAGAACACAATATTATTGTTTTAGATATGGCCATGAATAACCTATTATAATACCTAAAGTGTGAAATTTTATTCTTGATTATGTGGTTTTCCTGTTATGAATAGTGTTTCTCACACAATGCTTCTTGGTTTTAGTTAATGGCTGGAACTATGCTAATGCTCAATGCGACATGAAATGAAATGATTGTCCCCATGAGGAACCAAAAATTATAGGAGCTAGAATGAAAAATCTTGTATCCATTCTCACAAAAAATTTCTAAGCTATGAATCATGCAGAACTTCCAAACGAGCAAAGGAAGAAGCAAATTTTTTTTGAATCTTTCATGAGGTAGTGTCCACCTTCATTCAGTGGGTCGTCTGATCTATTAGTGGTTGAAAAATGGATTATTACCACTAAAAAGATATTTTTAGTTCTACAATATTCTGAACATGATAATTTCATCTTAGCAGTATATCGTTTGGAAGGTGAAGATGATCAAGGGGGAATCTAATCAAGAATACGAGGCAAAGAGACAAAATTGAGTCCATGGAATGGGATGAGTTCAAGAACTTATTTTTCAATAAGTAATTCCCTTGAATTCTTCAAACAAAGATGGAGAAGTAGTTTCTTGAACTAAAGTAGAAGGATGATGAATCAGTTGGTACCTACGAAGAAAATATTACAAGACTTTCAAGGTACGCTTCCAGAATTATTACCCAACCTGAGAGTAAGATAGATCAATTATTTAGTGTCTTAAAACCAAGTCTTCGAAGGGAGTTAGCCATAAGGGAATTCAATATCTAAGAGGAAATTGTTTGATGTGCCCTCAAGGTTGAGATGGAGATTGGAGTAACCCATCAGTCATATGGGTTTGATAAGAAGAGGAAAATGGAATTGAAAGCAAAATCTAAAGACCACACTGAAAAGAAGATGATTTTTCCCTTATTCTCAAAGTGTGGAAAGAAACATGGAGGGAATTGTCTTAAAGGGACAATTAAATGTTTTAAGTATGGAAAATAAGGTCATAGGTCAATTTAATGCCACAGTTATGGGAAAAATATGTCTAGTGATGCGAACAAAGAAAATGCTACACAGAATGCACCTCCTACACTTCAATGTTACAAGTGCAAGGAAATGGGGAATTATGCCAATCAATGACCTAATCCAAGGGTTTTTGATGATGATCGACGTCAACAAACTCTTATGGCCATAGAAAAAGGAATGTCCCATGCAATTTCTATCGGCGATGTGGAGTACAACAACAAAGTGGTGAAAGGTACACTTACCATCCACTATAATGTAGCAAATGTTTTATTTGATTCTGGATCCACCCACTCTTTTATTTATGAAACATTTTCCAAGCGTATCTCCATATTACCTCAGCAATTAGATATTGAGTTAGTTGTGGAAACCCCTAATGGCCCAACAGTCGCATCAAAAGTTTACAATTATTCTCTGATTGAAGTTTGTTGGAAAGTACTTCTTGAAAATATTGTGATCCTTCATATAGTGGAATTTGATGTGATTTTTGGCATGGACTGGATTTCCTTATATGGAGCTCATATCAATTTACAAATAAGGGAAGTCACATTTCATATTCCTGATCAATATATGATCATCTATCAATGCAAGGATGAACATAACCTTCCAATGGAAATTTCTTCCATCTTATGGGTCTTTATTCCAATAAATGAAGGTTATTTATGTAATGCCCCGGCCCCAGTTACCCAGAGTCGGTGCATTATTGTGTAACATTGGCATGATCACAAAAGATCAAGTCTTGAAAGACTGATTATTTTAGTAGCCTTGGAAACACCAGATACATTCATAAATGTTACATTACATCATAAAGTAAAAAATCACAATAACATAGTCTCCATAGTCCACACTTATATCCCCTTCAGACCATCCCTGTAGGTCAGTCATAAAACATCTCTTCACATCCTAGGAAAAACAAAACATTGAAAGGGGTGAGCTCAGATGCTCAGTAAGGATAACAATATAGCAGAAGCTTTCATAAATAAACATAAACATTTAAGGCAATGTATAACTAAAACAAAAGCCTTTTAAACATGAACTTCAACATAATATGGAAAAAGTAAAATGAGATAATTCCACTTACTTATTCACATGGATATTCAACTGGTCGAATAATCACATGCAATATCAATAACCACTTTCATAATGATGGAATGCATAATGCCAGACTATCATAACCACATAGCCAAGGCCTTGTTCCAAGACTACAAATAATATTTTGTCAAGGCCTCGTGCCAAGACACTAGTTTCTCTCATGAGATCTGTCAATGCATCGAGGAGCTATAGCGGGCTCCACCCATCACTTATTAAGTCCAATACATTCCTCATATGAACATGTTTAAACATATCATAATCCATAACATAATTGTATCACATAAAACATGCATAAAGGAAACATAACATTTCCACATTTTAATCACAAGATATCCATAAAAAAAATTGATATAATAAAAACTTTATCAAAACCATTTTAAATACCAAAATAAAAGAAAATTAAAACTTCATATTTATTTTTCATTTACAAAAAAATTATGGCTTGTAGAGGAAGCCAAAACTCAAATAATGGTCATGGCGGCGGAGAAGTCATTGTCGCCGCATACGTATGACAAAAAAAACATTCCATTTTTTCATTTAGTAAAAATCTTTGTATAAAAAGATTCCTTTTGAAAAAAATATAAAATTCAAATGGGTTTATACACCATATTAAAGAAAGTTGTGTATAAAACAAAATATGCCTCAATGAAAGGAGATTGAGATGAAGTCCTTACATAGATAATTTTTTTAAATAAAATAGATCTATTTTGTGTATTCACTATAAGTAAAAATAAAGAAATTACAAATACAATATTGGACATAATAATATCATGACATAATTTGAAAGTAGGAGATTAACCCGAAGAACAGAAATTGGGTTAAGATGTTCCCTTACCTCGTGTCCGACTTGAATCGACCATTCATTAATCTCTTGAATAATAAACTAGAGTTAATTTATATTTTCTTAAGAAACTTTTTGAAGTTAATTATCCCTTTTTATATCACTTATTACCATGTTATGAACATTATGTAATTATTTAAGTTAACAACGATTGTTTTGTCGATCTTTGGTACTTCAGTCAAAAATAAACTTCTTATAATTACAAGTTGTTCATGTGGTAAAATATCCATTACATACAGAATTATATTCATGATTTATATATCATATATATCATATATATCCAGTATATACTTGCCTTTATAATATTACATAACATTTATAGGTAAGAAATGAAATGCACCGTTCATGGAGACGGTAAGCCGTACGTACGCATGAACGCTACATTCATTTATATTTCATAATTAATGGAATGAAATAATAATTTTATAAAGGTATACTATAAATAAAGTATAATATAATTTATAATACCATTTACTCTATCCTTTATACATCCCAAATATGGAATTAACGATTCAAATCACTTTGAAGGGGCGGTAGTCCGCACTTCCTAAAATGAAATTATCGCGTTTACCCATAATGGAAATCGTAAAGGTATGCCATAAATGAAAAATACAGAATCATAATGAAAACAAAAACTTAATATATATCATATATAAAAATATTTTCATCATAATGGCCACCATGATAGGTGTTAAAAGAAGATTGAACAATCATCGTTTCGTGAGGCAGTAATTCACCACCCACAGAAACAGTATGTTCTTTAACTATTAGATGAAGGTGTGTGTAAGTGTAAATAAAATACATCTCATAAAAAAATCCAATTATATTGAGGATTCTGGTGTTGTTATAAAATAAAGTATTAAAAATAGTTTAGGGGGTTGGAGAAGCAAGATAAAACAAAACAACATAAGAGAAGACATTACCTTTAAAATCAGGTAACTCTTTTTGATTTGAGAGAAAGGCTTCCTTGAGAAGAATTATGCCCAATGTGAGGCTTCTAGGAGTAAGAGAGGGAATTTGAGAGACTATTTGGGAAGAGGTTGGCCGATCCAAATGGCTTGGAAGGTGTGAATAAGGTGGTAGAGGTGGGGGCCTTTTATAAGAGGAGAGGAGGGGCACTTTTGGAAAGATTGAAATGTTACTTTATTATGAAATGAATTTTCGGATTATAAAGGTCCCACAATAATATATTTTGAGGATAAGGTGATAAGGGTTCTAAATATGCTCATCAAATAGGTTTTTGACAAGTTTAATCCTTAGATTTTACATTATCTTTTCATTTTATGTAAATCGTCAATTAATGAGGTAATCACTATATCATCATGGTGTCATAAATAATTTAATTTATTTAATGTGTAAAAATTAATAAAAAAATATCATGATGTAGGAAATCTTTTTATCTTTACAATGAATATTTATAGTCTAAAATATTACTTTTATAACCACTTATAAGAATTGTTTTAGTAAAACAACACATGTTTGTGAAAAATTTATTTTTTACTTTAAATAAAAAGTTATTAATGTCATTTTCTTACCCAAGTGGATCTATGGGGTCCTCAAGTTGACCCCTGGATTTTCTTGGTCGACCATGACTCATCCAATAAGGGTAGGACAAGTGTAAGGGTAGTTTCATATTTTTATAATATCATTTTTACCTTAAATATCACTAATTACCTTTCGTCGCGATTAATTAAACTTAAAAGTTACTATTCACCAAAAAATTATTTTAATCCCATTGAACCACATTTTACTTCTTAATGAAAACCATGTATGTCGGATTTTTGAAAATCAAATCACAGAAGTGGTAATGTTTCATTTAAAAGAAAAATCAGTTTTTTAACTCCCACTTCGTGGTTTCACTATTCCTCAAAAATTGAAGTTTTTCAGAACAATGCCAAAATTTCACCCTATGTTATAATTGATATTCAGAATTCAAAAATGATGTATATTTTACAAAATTACAAACATATAAGTTTCATTAATTAATTTTATAATTAATTCCTGCTATCACAACAAATAGCGTGTATTTAAGAAACAATATATATCAAAAGATTGACAATTGTTTATGTCCAATTTAAAGGTGAAATTAATTCTAATGACCACCATTGGATAAAATGGTAAAAATATATTATAATTATACTTTAAAACCACTCAATAGTATAATTTATCACTATAAATTATTTTGAATAAAAAAGTGGGTTTTAAGTATTTTTCACTATTTATAAAAAATTGAAAGTTCTCAGAAAAATACCAAAAATTCAACATAGGCTAATTTCGATATTCAGAATCCAAAAATGAAGTCCATTTTGAAATATAAAATTTATATAATTTCAAAAAGTGGGTAATACTATTCATAATGGCTATTTTGATTGGTCACGGTGTGTTAGAATCTCGAATTTGCGTACAATGCAAGCTATTGCATTATTGAAAGAGAAGCATATCGTGGAAGCTCGGGGTGTTACATTCTCCCCTACTTTAATAAATTGCATCCTCACAATTTGAAATTTTTCTTTGAAAATAAAAGGTTGAAAATAGAAAATACCATTGTGGAAAACCCACATCGAAAATAAGGTTAATAAAATTTAGCCTTAATAAGAGGGAAAGGAAAATGAAAAAGTTACCACCAAATTATGATCTCCAAAAAGAGAACATTGGTGGAAATTAGGGACATATAATTGGAGGAAAAACGTAAATATTTTTATGGAGTGATATAGTCATCAATCACAAAAAAATGTAAAATTGAGGGCCTCAAAGCCTTCAATCTATGTTTATTTAAAATATTATCAGTTCCACAAGACATAAGGTATTAGGATAACACATTTTTTTTGTTTTAATATCCCTTTAATAAAGTTTAAGAATTAATTTATTCACAGAATAAGAGATAGGTATATATATATTTATGCTTGACAAGTAGAGTTTCAACCTTCAAGTAATTTCTACCACAGACTCATCTTTCACTCAAAAAGATAATAGAACTCAAAAATATTATATTTATCCTAATCGTACAAGGTTAAAAATATTAACACATACCATTTAGATTAGGAAAACTATTTTGTAATAACTAGGGACTTCCTGTAGGCTATTGGGAGGTAATAAAGTCATGTCGCACAATGGTTGTGGGTCCGATTCCTACAGCTTTGTCCGATGCGATGGGTTATCCCCTGACCTAAAGGTTGTCCTTTTCCTAAAACTATAGTATTATAATATTCCAAAAATAATATTCAGAAATGAATTAACCTTAAAAAATACTATCTAAGGTTCAAATTAATCCATTCCAACCTTTATAGTTATCCAAAATACCTTTGTCCAGTCTTTCTCTAAAAGGTCCTTAAATTCCAAAATCAATTGTAACATCAGATTCCCCAAACAAGGTAATGTCTATCTTATTGTCACATACTAAAAATATGATTACCTTCATCATATTAAAACCTTAATGAAAACAAAAAGTACTGCAGTACAATCCTTATATATATCACATTATTTTTATAACCAGAATATAATCCTTGAGTCCAAAAGCACCAACACATTACTTATTCCACTTCAACTATAGTAACAGCATAAACTTGGCCTTGATCCCTTGGACTTTTCTGGGGTAAATTTCCCCGACGCTTAGGACATTCATTTTCATAATGCCCCATTTCCCTACAATTGTAGCATTCAACATTGATAGCCTCTTTCAATCATTTTTCTCCACATTTATAACAAACTCCCATTCCTTTTAGGCAAGTACTGGGGTGATTCTTCCCACAATTATCACATAATGGAAAATCCTTCTTTCACTTTTTCCCTTTATCTATCTCTTGTTTCTCCGTTCTCTTCTTCTCTTGCTTTACTTTATTGTCATAAGATTTAGAGAATTCCTTTTCTGTCTTGATAGCACACGAGACAATATCTTCGTATGAAGATAAGGTTTGTGAGACAAATTCTCGATGGAGAAACGGTTTTAACCCATCAAAGAAACGATCGATCTTAATTATTAGGTTACGTATATAATCTGGAGCATGCCTTGCTAACCTTGTAAAGTCAGCCTCATACTTTGCGACATTCTCATCCACCTTTTTCATCAGACTCAGAAATTGCCTTTCCATATCTGCATTATGGTCACGAGGGAAGTATTTTTCTAATAAAATCTCTTTGAGCTCCCTCCATTCTATATTAGATACTTCTTCATCTTCTTTCGTGTTTTGAATCAACGACCACCATTCATTGGCATCTCCAGTGAGCCGGTAAACTTCCATGACAACCTTCTCCCTTTCGCTACTCCATAAGGCGTGGAATATTTTCTCTAATGATTTTATCCATTACTTAGATACTAATGGATTTGTACCGACATTAAAGGTTGGCGGTTTTTGCCTCATGAAGTGGTCTAACATTGATCCTCCATGTTGCGGATCAAGGTGCTCCATACGAGTAAGGTTATTATTCATAACCTGAGTGTGTTGTCCTAGTATGGTGATAAGTTGATCAGCACCAGTTGTATCTCCAACTCCATAATAATTATCTTGAGCAGGAGGGAAATACCTACATGGAGTGCGTGCATTTATACGGTTTCCATTCCTCCCACTAGGCGCCATTTCTAAACAATGGCATAAACTAGATTAGTTTATGAATCAAAATACATAATTCCATACTTGTAAAACACTTAACATAAATTGAACTATTTATGTATATAATCCATAATCATAAAAATAAATGTTTTCTTTGAGGAAGTATATACTCATAAACCCTTTATAATGGTTTGTAAAGAAAATGAGAATTATCCTAAGCATATCCCCCTGGAGTGTCGTAACTAAGAGTGCAGCAAGGCCCGTTGTCATGCACCAGTTACCGTTCAAGTCTAGCTCAAAGCGGTGTTTTTGGGTTTTACCCCTAGGTACATCTATGCCAGAGCTGCCTCTACCTGCTCGTATCCAGACAGGGAGGTATTGCTCGGAAAACTCATAACATCTCTATAATACCAAAATTATAGGAAGTTCTTCTATACTAATCCTCACAGTCTATCTTAGGGCTATGTGCTCTAATCAAAGTTTATCTAAATCTAGCTTCCAAGGTTATTACTAAACTGCCTCTGATACCAACTATAATGCCCCGACCCCAGTTACCCAGAGTCAGTGCATTATTGCATATCATTGGCATGATCACAAAAGATCAAGTCTCAAAAGGCCGATTAGTTTAGTAGCCTTGGAAACACTAGATACATTCATAAATGTTACATTACATCATAAAGTGAAAAATCACAATAACATAGTATCCATAGTCCACACTTATATCCTGTTTAGACTATACCTATAGGTCAGTCATAAAACATCTCGTCACATCCTGGAAAAAATAACACATTAAAAGGGGTGAGCTCAGATGGTCAGTAAGGATAACAATATAGCGGAAGCTTTCATAAATAAACATAAACAGTTAAGGAAATGTATAACTAAAACAAAAGCCTTTTAGACTTGAACTTCAACATAATATGGCTAAAGTAAAATGAGATAATTCCATTTACTTATTCACATGGATATTCTACTGGTCGAATAAACACATGAAATATCAATAACCACTTTCATAATGATGGAATGCATAATGCCAAACTATCATAACCACTTAGCCGAGGCCTCGTTCCAAGACTACAAATAATATTTTGTCAAGGCCTCATGCCAATACACTAGTTTCTCTCATGAGACCTACTGATGCATCGAGGAGCTATAGCGGGCTCCACCCATCACTTATTAAGTGTAATGCATTCCTCATATGAACAGGTTTAAATATATCATAAACCATAACATAATCATATAACATAAAACATGCATAAAGGAAACATAACATTTCCACATTTCAATCACAAGATATCAATACAACACATTGATATAATATAAACTTTATCAAAACCATTTTCAATACCAAAATAAAAGAAAATTAAAACTTGGTATTTATTTTTCATTTACAAAGAAGTTATGGCTTGTAGAGGAAGCCGAAACTAAAATAATGGTCACGTCGGCGAAGAAGTCGTTGTCGCCACATATGTCAGACAAAAAAAAATTCCATTTTGTTTTTTAGTAAAATGCTTCGTATAAAAAGATTCCTTTTGAAAAAAACATAAAAGTCAAAGGGGTTTATACACTATATAAAAGAAAGTTGTGTATAAAACAAAATATGCCTCTATGAAAGGAGATTGAGACGAAGTCCTTACATAGATAATTTTTTTAAATAAAATAGATCTATTATGTGTATTCACTATAAGTACAAATAAATAAATTGCAAATACAATATAGGACATAATAACATCATGACATAATTTGAAAGTAGGAGATTAACCTGAAGAACGGAAATTGGGTTAAGAAGTTCCCTTACCTCGTGTCCGACATGAATCGACCGTTATTTAATCTCCTAAATAATAAAATCGAGTTAATTTCTACTTTCTTAAGAACCTTTTTCAAGTTCATTATCCCTTTTATATCACTTATTACCATGTTATGAACATTATGTAATTATTTAATTTAATAACGGTTGTTTTGTCGATCTTTGGTACTTGAGTCAAAAATAAAATTCTTATAATTACAAGTTGTTCATCTGGTAAAATATCCATTACATACAGAATTATATTCATGATTTAGATATCATATATATCATATATATCCAGTATATACCTGCCTTTATAATATTACATAACATTTAGAGGTAAGAAATGAAATGCACCGTTCATGGAGACGGTAAGCCGTACGTACGCATGAATGCTACTTTCATTTCTATTTTGTAATTAATGGAATGAATTTATAATTATATAAAGGTATAATATAATTCCAGTATAATATAATGTATAATACCATTTACTCTATCCTTTATACATCCCACATATGGCATTAACGATTCAAATCACTTTGAAGGGGCGGTAGTCCGCACTTCCTAAATTGAAATTATCGCGTGTACCCATAATGGAAATTATAAAGGTATGACATAAATTAAAAATACAGAATCATAAGGAAAAAAATACTATATATCATATATAAAAATATTTTCATCATAATGGCCACCATGAGAGGTGTTAAAAGAAGATTGAACAATCATCATTTCGTGAGGCAGTAATTCGCCACCCACAGAAACAATATGTTCTTTAACCATTAGACGAAGGTGTGTGTAAGTGTAAATAAAATAAATCTCATAAAAACATCCAAGTATATTTAGGATACTGTTTTTGTTTAAAAATAAAGTAATAAAAATAGTTTAGGGGGTTGGAGAAGCAAGATAAAACACAACAACATAAAAGAAGACATTACCTTTAAAATCGGGTAACTCTTTTTGATTTGAGCGAAAGGCTTCCTTGGGAAGACTTCTTCCCAAAGGTAGGCTTTTAGGAGTAAGAGAGGGAAGTTTAGAGAGTAATTGGGCAGAGTTTGGACGATCCAAATGGCTTGGAAGGTGTGAATAATGTGGTAGAGGTGGGGGCCTTTTATAAGAGGAGAGGAGGGGAACTTTTGGAAAGATTGAAATGTTACTTTATTATGAAATTCTTTTTCGGATTCTAAAGGTCCCAAAATAATATATTTGGAGGATAAGGTGATAAGGGTTAGAAATATGCTCATCCAATAGGTTTTTTACAAGTTTAAGCCTTAGATTTTACATTATCTTTTCATTTTATTTAAACCGTCAATTAATGAGGTAATCGTTGCATCATCATGGTGTCATAAATAATTTAATTTATTTACTATCTTAAAATTATAAAAAAAATATCATGATGTATGAAATAGTTTTATCTTTCCAATGAATATTTATAGTCTAAAATATGACTTTTATAACCCCTTATAAGATTTTTTTTAGTAAAACAACACATGTTTGTGACAATTTTATTTTTACTTTAAATAAAAAGTTATTAATGTCATTTTCTTACCCAAGTGTCTCTATGGGGTCCCCAAGTTGACCCATGGATTTTATTGGTCGGAAATGACTCATCCAATAAGGTTAGGATAAGTTTAAGGGTATTTTCATATTTTTATAATATCACTTTTACCTTAAATATCACTAATTACCTTTCATCGTGATTAATTAAACTTAAAAGTTACTATTCACCAAAAAATTATTTTAATCCCATTGAACAAAAATTTACGTCCTCATGACAACCATGTATTTAAATTTTTTGAAAATCAAATCATAGAAGTGTTAATGTTTCATTTAAACGAAAAATCAGTTTTTTAACTACCACTTAGTGGTTTCACTATTCATCAAAAATTGAAGTTTTTCAGAACAATGCCAAAATTTCACCCTAAGTTATAATTGATATTCCAAATTCAAAAATGATATATATTTTAGAAAATTAAAAACATATAATTTGCATTAATTAATTTTATAATTAATTCCCACTGTCACAACAAATAGCGTATTTTTAAGAAACAATATATATCAAAAGATTGACAATTGTTTATGTCCAATTTCAAAGTGAAATTAATTATAATGACCACCATTGGATAAAATGGTCAAAATATATTATAATTATACTTTAAAACCACTCAATAGTATAATTTATCACTATAACTTATTTTTAATAAAAAAGTGGTTTTTAAGTATTTTTCACTATTTATAAAAAATTGGAAGTTCTTAGAAAAATACCAAAAATTTAACATAGGATAATTTAGATATTCCGAATCCAAAAATGAAGTCCATTTTGAAATATAAAATATATATAATTTCAAAAAGTGGGTATTACTATTCATAATGGCTATTTTGATTGGTCACAGTGTGTTAGAATCTCGAACTTGCGTACAATGCAAGCTATTGCATTATTGAAAGAAAAGCGTATCGTGGAAGCCCGGGGTGTTACAATTTATCTCAAATGGTTGGAGAAAAACTCATGATTAAGAATATTCCCATTGTACGGGAGTTTTATGATTTCTTTCCAAAGGAATTTCCAGGTCTTCCACCAAATCGTGAAGTTGAGTTTTCAATAGAACTCATACTGGGTGCTATACCCATTTCAAAGACACCTTATAGAATGGCCAAAATTGAGTTGCAGGAATTGAAGAAGCAACTCCAAGAGAATCTTGATAAGGGTTTCATACGCCCTAGTGCATCACCTTGGGGAGAACCTTTTCTGTCTGTTAAGAAGAAAGATGGATCAATGAGACTCTGCATTGATTATCAAGAACATAACAAGATCACTATCAAGAAAAAATATACTCTCCCTCACATTGATGAATTATTTGACTAACTATGTGGAGCTCAGTACTTTTTCAAGATTGATCTTCATTTGGGGTATCATCAATTAAGGGTAAAAAGGAAGGATATACAAAAACGGCTTTCCATACAAGGTATGGACACTATGAATTTATAGTGATGCCATTTGGTCTTACTAATTCCCCTCCTATCTTCATGGATCTAATTAATAGAGTCTTTAGAGACTATCTTGATCAGTTTGTGGTAGTCTTTATAGACGATATTCTTATCTATTCAAAGAGAAAATAATAACATGAATATCACTTGAGAATTGTATTAAAGACCATAATAAAGGAGAATCTTTATGCCAAATTTACCAAGTGTGAATTTTGGATTCAAAAATTTTCATTTTTGGGTCATATAATCTCAAAAGAGGGAATATCTGTGGATCTAGTAAAAACAGCGGTTATCAAAAGATGGTCGAGACCAATAACAGTAACTGAGATCTAATGTTTTCATGGTTTGGCTGGATATTATCGATATTTTGTGAATGATTTTTCTTGATTATCTAATCCACTCACCAGTTTGACTCGAAAAGGAGTTAAGTTTGTTTAGACGAAGGAGTATGAAGATAATTTCAAGGAGTTAAAAAGAAGGTTACCCATTGCACTTATGCTCACACTACCTTATAGTAGATAAAGGTTTGTGATCTATAGTGATGCATCCAATAAGGGATTGGGGTGTGTTCTCATGCAAAATGATATGGTGATAGCTTATGCCTCACAACAGTTGAAAATTCATGATAAAAATTACCCAACTCATGATTTTGAGTTAGCTGCGGTAATCTTTGCATTAACGATTTGTAGGCATTATCTTTATGGTGAAAGGTGTGATATTTATACTGATCATAAAATTTTAAAGTATATTTTCACAAAAAAGGAGCTGAATATGTGCCAAAGAAGATGGTTGGAGCTGATTAAGGATTAAGACTGCTCAATTTATTATCACCTTGTCAAAGAAAACAAGGTGGAAGACGTATTAAGTCGACGAGACCATGCTAGCTTATCCATGATGAGGATCACAAAAGATCCAATATTTATGGATTTAAAAAGGATGGATCTTGGAATAATAATGGAAGGGGAAAAATATAATCTTTCTCAAATGAATGTTCAACCATCTATACATGTGAAGATTAAAGAGGTACAGAAAGAAGATGTAGATTTATAAAAGAAGGTAAGAAATGTTCCTGAATTCAACATTGATTGTGATTAAATAATAAGGTTCAGGAATCGGGTTTGTGTTCCTACCATCTGAGAATTAAAGATGGAAATATTGGATGAGGCTCGTAGTTATTCATTTTCTATTCACCCTAGAAGCACGAATATGTATAGGGACCTGAAAGAGTACTTCTGGTGGGATGGAATAAAAAGGCAAGTTGCTGAATATGTCTCTTGATGCTTGGTTTGTTAGCAAGATAAAGCTGAGAGACAAAAGTCCAAGGGGATGTTACAACCATTACCCATACCAGAATGGAGATGGGAAAATCACTATGGACTTTTTCATTGGACTTCCTAAAACATCAAAAGGCAATAATACTATCTTTGTTATAGTTGATCATCTTATGAAGTTGGAACACTTCATTGATATTAGGGAAGATTTCTATCTTGATCAGCTTTCCAGGATATATGTAAAAAAAGTGGTAAGATTTCATGGAGTACCACTTTCCATTATATCTGATCGAAATCCGAGGTTTAGCTCAAAGTTTTGGCGAAGCCTTCAGCATACTCTAGATACAAAGTTGAGTTTCAGCACTTTTTATCATCCCCAGATAGATGGTTAGTCTGAGATGACAATTCAAACTCTTGAATACGTGTTGAGAGCTTGCTATATGAATTTCGAAGGTGGTTGGGGTCAACACCTACCTTTGGTATAATTTTCTTATAATAATATCTTTTAGTCCAGTATTCATATGGCTCCTTATGAAGCACTCTATGGAAAGAAATGTAGAACTACAACTTGCTAGGATGAAGTTGGGAAAAGAAAGCTATTAGGGCCTGATCTTGTTGATGAGATGGCAGAAAAGGTCAGATCTATTCAATAACAGTTAAGAGCTGCTCAGATTTGACAAAAAAGTTATGTCGACAGTCAAAGAAAAGACCTAGAGTTTGAAGTGGATAAAGTGTTCTTACGAATATCTCCTTGGAAGATAGTAATAAGATTTGGAAAGAAGGTCAAGATGATCCCTAGGAATATTGGTCCTTTTGAAATACTATATAATGTTGGAACAGTAGCTTACTGATTAGAACTTCCACCGAATCTCTCTCAAGTTCACGATGTGTTCCATGAATCTCTCCTGATAAAGTACATACCAGATCCTTCACATGTACGAAGATCAGAAGTTGTTCCGCTGGAGCAAGATATTTCTTATGAAGAACAACCGATAGAGATTCTGTATCATAGTGAAAAATTTCCATGAAACAAGACCACTCACTTGGTTAATGTTTTATGGAGGAACCACCAATTAGAAGAAGCTACATGGGAACTTGAGGATATGATGAGGAAGAGGTATCCTTATCTGTTAGTTATGAAGTGACAAATTTCGAAGGAGAAATTCATTTTAAGGAAGGTAGAATGTAACACACTAAGATTTTATGATAAATATTTTTTCTCTTATGTTATATGAAACACCAAAGGACTCTTTCACCACATGCAACACTGGCTTGGCTTGTGTTACACGCAAGAGGAACCTTCCTCGATAGCTTGCATTGTACGCAATATCGAGTTTCACTAAACAACAATATGTCATTAAAATATTATATAAACTAGCTGTTATATATAGAATTAACCAAAATTTTAATTTTCTATAACATTATAATTCATCTTACATATGACATGAGAAAAAAATCAATTTTTCAGATAAAGGATTTTTTTTTTCAAAAATGCAGTTTTTTCTTCCTTTTGGTGGCGCACCCATTTTAAATGTATTTTTTGAAAAATTTATGAGTTCAATTTGTCAAGATAAACTTCTTATTTTGAATCATGATATAAAAATTTACATTGGATAAATTCTTGACACTTTTTTGAAAACGTTCATATTTTGAGGAATAGTAAAAATACGCTAAATGTTTCTTAAAAAAAACTCTTTTCATCAAGAGAATTTATACAGTTAAATGGTAAAATTTAATGGTTCTAAAGTATAAATAGAATATATTTTTACTATTTAATATAATTTATATTATTACTATTAATTTTACATTAAATTCATAGGAAAAAACATTTCAATTTTGACAATGTTTTAACTTTTAAAACCCATTTTCTCAACAACGGGTTTAATTTTAAATTTATTACTGAAACATCTATGTTCTGAATTATGAAAAATGGATTTCATATTTTGATTTAGTGTGTAAAAATTATGTAAATAGGTTAATTTTATTTGTTTGAAATTATTAATAGTAACTACAGTAATTTTTATTTACTGCACTTAAAGGAAAATCGGGCAATTAAGGGTAAAAATAAGATTATAAAATTACCATACCACCTGCCAAAATTCTATTGGATGAATTAAAGTAGACTCATATCACCTAATTGTCGGAATAGATTCATTTCATGGACTATTGACCATGAAAATGATATAATTATAATTAAAACCAAAGAAAGTGACAACATGTCACTCCCTTATATCTTATAAGTGTAATAATTTTAATTTAGTGATAAACTTCATAACACCCTAAATATAAATATTCTACAGAAATATAATATAATTATCTAAATCATGAGAATTTATTTATAATTTTTAAGGATTAAATAATTATCATTAATGATGACACAATAGTGATGTATAAGTTATTTTATTGATTGAAATATCAAATAAATGGTTTTTAAAATATTAAAATAAATATTATATGAACTAATTAATGTTATACACAAATATTATAGATGAATATGAAATATTAGGAATCTATTAAATATCATTGTTTTAATATATTCTCTATGTGGATTTTATTTTAATGGTAATAAATGAATAGTGTCAAAATTGACACTATTGTTATTTTTTTGAAAATAACATATTATAAAATTGTTTAAAAATAAAAAAAATTAATAATTATAAATTTAAATTTATATGGTCGAAAATATCATAAATTATCCAATTATGGATAATTAAAAACACATAAGTAATTATTTATAATAATTAAAAATTTATAATATTATTACCACAAATAAAATTAAATACATTAAATAACGATAAATCAATATGATATTGTTTAAAATAAATTTAAAACATGTCTAAATATTTTTGGTTGATGAGATTAGAACTATATATAATCCAAGCTTTTAATTGAGTCATTTTTGGTGGTTTTTAAGTGGGGTTTGAATTTATTATAAATTAATATTTCATATGTTTCCAAAGGTTCCCCTCTCCTATTCACAACATTTTGAGCCCTTAGGATCGGACAAAACATATCCATTTTTCTTCTCCACTTCCCTAGAAACATACTAGAGTTCTTGGTCTTCTTCAAAGACCAACTTTAGTGCCCTAAGAGGAGGTTTATAAGAGGTGCGTCGAAGAAGAGGTAATATGCTTTACGGATTCTTTCAAATTTATTTCTTCATATACTTCCTCTTATTTATTTGTTTCATTATAAAGTAATAAAAACAGTATCACTCATATACTGATATGTTATTATATATATGAAACAACCCTATTTCACCTTCTATCCATCCTATAGAAAATGAAATCATCACGCGTGCGTACATACGTAATACTGTCTCCACACCGTGGTGTAATCTGTTTTCCACCACCACCTAACTTGGATGGGTATAATGGTGTAAATAATAACTATATATGATTATTATAACATGATTCTAATTCTGAGATATTCTATCATCCACTCAAATACCATTCAATAATTCTGGGAATGATATCGTCGCTCATGCATACGTACGGCTTACCGTCTCCACGGTGCGATGTGATTCGTTCTACATGATCTTCATTAAAACAAGATTATATAAACAAATTGAATGAATAAATATGATATATATTATACTAATACCATTCTGTAAATTATGTAGCTATAACCTAAAAATATAAATAAGAATTTATTTGACAAAACACACATAAGAACATAAAGCAATGAACACCCGAATAACAAGTAGCAATGAAATATTACTAATAAGAAGATAAGAAGATGACCATATATGATATCATAACAATGAATATGATTTTGGAATAAATCAATGACATTATTTAAATCATTATATAGGAGATTCATATATATATAAAGAATATCAAACCTAAGGTAAGGGAAAATATCACGATCTCAATTTTTATCCGAGATTGTTTATACTTCAGTATTTTCGGGGGAATATTTATCATCCACAACCATGTTTCCTCAATATGTAATATTATCTCCATAAATTTTTTTAAATCCAATTTTACCTATTGGTTAATTTTTATTAAAATATATTAACGGAATCTTTTTTCATTTTCAGTACAAGATACTTTTTGACTTTTCCGGCCAATGTACGAGAAGAATGTTTTTTTAACATATACATCATGAATGGATTTTTATGATTTCATGGAAAATTATATCCATGAATATTTCTTTACAATTTCTTAAGTTTATTTTCAATTAACATCTTTTAGTATGACATGTTGAGAAAGGAAAAATGTTTATGAAGTAGAAAGGATATTTTCCTCAAGAATAGAGTTCAAGTGTTTTATCAAAATTATTTTACATCGAAGATAATATAGGGTTCTGTTTCTATCCCTATTACTACATTGATTTGATTATGTTATGATGAAATTATTTTTATGAAGTCCTTTATCATATATGGATTATGTTATGATGACATGATGTTTAAGAATCTCATTTCTATTACATGGGTTATGCTATGATGTATGATTTATGATTTTGTAGCACACATAAGAAGTGTTTCATTATGAGTTGGGTGGGACCTATATCTCCCTCCAATGCATTGGGTAAAGATTTATATCTCATGAGATAGACATATATGGGACATAAAGTTAATCTGGTTCAGTGATATAGGACTAGAATGTGGAGTGAACTTGGTTCAGTAATCGACTTTGTCTGCTATGATTGTCTTGTAAATGAGTCTTGACTAATAGGAAATGATTTTATATTATTATGTGTGTATGCCACAAAGTTTCATGTTATATGTTATGATTATTTGTATTACATTTCACTACTATGATTTATCCCATGTCATGATATTATAATCGCTTTTACATGTTAATATTTTCAAAATGTTATGTTCTTATGAATATGATGTGATTGATATTTCCTTTGTTTATCCTTACTGAGCATTTGAGATCACGATTTTGTATGTTTTCTTTTCCCCAGGTCAGGAATAATGGTATTAAGTAGGATTTGATAAAAGGTACACTAGATATGATGAAATAATCAGGAGACAATGTAGATGATTTATGAACCAGTTGTTTATGTTTCCTAGTTTCTAAAGACACTATACCTATATGGTTCTATCATGGTTTTGTTATATGTTGTAATAAGTATGCTTCAATTCTGATGTAATAAAAATGTATGTAAATTATGGGTCATTATAATGTTCATCCAATATCTTCCCATATGGATTCCAAAAATCCCTCCCATCAACATATAAGAATATCTTTAGGTAGAAAGCCATCCAAGTAAGACTTTTGGTATAAACCAAAAGTAGTTACCCGATTAAGAGGTAACATCTTTCCTTATGATTTTTAGTTTTATTTCCATTCTGAAACCACTCATCTCTTATTACTATAGTATTGTATAAAAATACCTTTATAATCAATATAATAGGATTTTTTCATGAAATTTTTTTGAACAATGCTTACACACACTTCTATCTAATGGAACAACCAGAATGTTTCTGTGTATGGTGAATTCATGCCTCATGAAATGATGATAATTAATTTTTCCTTTACCACCTTTCATGGGGGCCATTATGATGGGAAATATATTTATATAATATATATAATATATTTATTAATCCTTTATATTGATATAATACTTTTATTACATACACCTTTAATACTTTCTATTTTATGTTAACACGATAACATTGTCTGAGGAAGTGTGGACTACAACCCCCTCAAAGCGATTAGTTTAATTCACACTAAACATAGATTTCATAAAATATGGTTTTAATTAAAAATATATGAAAAAAAACCTCTATATTATATTTATGACATAATCAACTTTCTTGAAATAATAATATATATATATATCATTTTCTTTATTACCCTTTCACACACTTAAAAAGTGATAACGTCATTCATGGGGGTGTGGAATACCACCTCCTCGACATGATGTGATTATTTTTAAAATCACTATAATTATATATATATATATATATATTTATATATGATGGTATTTAGGATATAATGATTATTATAGAAATATATAGTGTTACTTACCTTCTTTCCATAATGATTTTTGAAAAATGATAACGTTACTAATGTGTTTGTACAACCTACCGTCTCCATGATAATAACATTGATTCATTTTTCTTAATAATATTTTATGATTGATTTTAAAATTATAATTAATGTATAAATATTATAATTACAACTTGTATATTACTATTGAGATGTTATATAAGTAATCCTTTGTCCATAGTTGACCTACTAATGTTTTTTTGACACATAAATCGAAGTTTTTTAAAGAACCCAATATAAACTTAATTATTTAAGTAGTTGTATACAACATAGTAAAAATTGAAATAAAATTAATTATAAAAAAGCAAAAATATATCAAGAAAGTAGAAAATTAACATAAGTTTATTATACAGTAATTTAAAGTATGTTCACCTGAAATGAAACTCAAAGTAAGTGATTCTCATCTCACTTTTTATATCTATGAGATAAATGTAAGGTTCACCACTTACATATTTTTTTTGGTGTATCTATTGACCATTTTTATATATTATGTCAAGAATTACATTTTATTTATTGTATTTAATGATTTTATTTATTATTATTCCTTCATGAGGTTTATGATTTAAAATGTCTCAATGTGGTGTGAGACACTTTTGAATATTTAAAGACTATTTCCCTCATAAATAATCCTAATGATCATTGAACATTTAATTTACCCTTGATAATTAATTTTTTTAGCATGGATATTACTATTTTTTAAACTATATACCATTTTATATACGACGTCTACCTTGAAATGTATTTGATTATTTTGGAAAATATTGATAATTTGGTATTTTTTATTCCATAAAGATATTTGATAAGGCACAATATTTATTTTTGTTATTAGATATGAGGAATGATTTAGACTAGTATTTATGGGTGGATCTTAGAATTTATATAGCTCCTCGATGCATCAATATGTTCTCATGAGATAAATTAGTTGTGCAAATCAGAATATTTTAAACTGTCTTGTGAATGTTCTTGATGGTAAAAGGTTTTTTTGTTCCTGATATATAACATCAAACAATTAAGAATTTCACTAATTTAGTTTCAATTATTATTCATCCATTAGATTTTTCATCGACATTTCTATGGATACATTTCATTTTTAATTAATTGATTAAATGGCACGTGTTTTAGTTTTTTACCTTGCAATAAGTATTTTGATTTATATAGTTATTTGAATGGATTGTGTTTCTATTTATTACCTTTCAATATTTTTTATTAACTAAAATTTAATTTTATTTATTACTAGGCATGTGTGTTCAGTTTTTTACCTTTCCATGTTAATTCATTCCTATTTATTCATTATTGATTCCGCTATACAATTACATTACTAAGAATTTGAGTACACCTTTACTAGGTTTCTTTCACTCGGAATCCATGAAGTATACTATGAAATATATTTATGGATTTAATAGAGGTATTATAGTTATCCTCGAAGTTATTTATTTATAAATATTAAAATATTATGTTGTAATTAGTGTATTTTTTTAATACAAGACTTCTAACGACCTGGACATTCATTAATGGAAATTCCTCTTGATTTGATTAAATTTATTATTATGTAAAATGTTTATATGAATGTAAACTTCATTGGTTTTATGTTTTTGGATTTTAAAATACCGTTATGAATTGTCAAAGTTGCTAATATAGTCGTTAAACAGTGATCACATGACTAGTATAAATATAGGGCTTTAACAAATCCAATTTACTTAGATAAAGGAAACGATGGCCTCATCCGGTAGACTTTCCCCGCACGAAGCCCATTTGTTGGAGATCGTAAAGGAGGTGGCATAATTGGGCTTCTCTCTTGACCAAGACCAAGCTGAGCTTGAACATGATAAGCTTGAGCAGAACCGACTATGGGAGAAGTGGGAGTTAATAAAGATTACAAACCGAGCGATGTTATCTGAGACACCCCAAGAGTCTGTCACCATCGTACACCTTCCCCTTCGGTCTTATGCGGGTGTTATAAGCAGTTATGTAACACGACCATAGAACAATGACTAAGTAGATTATTTTTTTTATAAATAATGTGCATTCATTTTATTATTGTTACTTTGTAAATAGTTTTTAAATCACAAATACTATTTTTAGTTAATATTCAACTAAGAAATCTATTTTGATAAATTAAAGGATTTTTGAATTATTTAATTTTTTTAATAAAATATTATTATTATTAATTTTTTGTATTAAATATAATTGATCATATAATTTTATGAATGCAATAGTAATTTTTATTAAGGTTTGAAAGCTGTTTTTGTCAAAAACTAAGATTTTTTTTTATAAATGTCGGTTTTTATTTTAAAATGATCAATTCACATTATTTGAAAATTATTCCCATAAAATGAATATTATTTTTTGAATAAGGACGTCGAAATTACCTAATGGTGAATTTTCATAATTTTCTGAGACAGTCAAATTTTTGGGTATAAATTAAATACCGTTTAAGTATATAATGTGTTTTATGACATCATAACAACCCAATAGGGATGTAATAAAATACTATAAACATTATGTTAGGCCAGTATATGTTATAGAATTACAATAATGCAATTTTAGAATTTCTTGATTTATTTTACAATGCTTTTGTGGACCCTCCAAGACTTATAAAACATTTTGTCTTTTTAAATTGTTTTCCTTGAGAGTGTGACTCACCTCCACATAAGCAACCATAATATTTTAAGAAGTTCGGCCATTGTCCTTATAAAATAATTTTTTCCACTCCCCTTTGGAAAAAAACATTGGAAAAAACCATGTGTTGGTTTGTGGTTTTGATTAGTTTAATGCGAGGTGTCCCAAACCAAAATAATAAAGAATTCTTTCTCCTTTCCTAAATAAATCCATCCAAGATCCCACTTCCTCTTCCCTAAAAGCCTTTATAGTTCTTCCAGCCTATGAATTGATCTCTCTAGTTTCCTACCAAGGTGCCCCAAGCTCTCAAGAATCCTCTCTCAAGCCTCTCCCAAGCCTTTGGGATTACACCTCCAAGTAAGTGTTTTTCTTCCTTTCTCATTTTTGTCCAATTTTTTTTAAGTTGTTATGACCTTTTAATTTGAATTATAAATGTTGGGGTATGGTGTAAAACCTCCCCCATACTGCCCTATTTATGTTTTCATTATGAGAGACCCCTTTATCTCTCAATAAATGCGCCCCATGTACACCCATTACTATATCGAAATTCTGAAAGGAATTTATCTCTCCTCACTTACATTCAAACAATTATTTTGTATCATGAATCTAAATTTAATTATAATTGTTGAGACATGTATCTATATGACCCCATTATTGTACATTTCATTTACATATGATGAGACACCCCCTTTCTCTCTCATCAACCTTTTTTATGAATTCTTACGTCACGCCGTTACGCTGCCGAAATTGCACCGATTTTCCAAGCCAATGTCATTGTGTAGTGAATACCATGACCATTTCTCAATCAAGGGTATTCAATTTTATGCACATTTACTTATTGATTATAAAGTTTCATGTATGAATTCCACCTTCCTTTATCATGGAATATATGATGATTTTTTATGAATCCATGTTTTATGATCCATGTGTCACACTTAGGCATGAAATGAAATGTTTAAGAAGGGAGCCCCCTAATAGCGCTCCAATGCATTGGGTAAAGTTCAGTATCATGATAAGTCATGTGTAATGAGTGTTGAATCATGCTAATTCAAGTGAAACGAAGGTTTAATCGTGCTTCATGTGCAATGAGGATTTACTCATGCTCCATGTGCAATGAGCCTTGGCTCATGCTAATTCCATGTTATTAGTTGTTTCCACATTTCCATGTTATGATTATCATTCCTTTATGTTTATGTTTCTCTTATGATCCATTTATATTCATATTGAATAATATGTATTTTATTCCCCATTTTATTCCAAGTTTATCCCCTTACTGGTCTTTATATCTCACCCTTTTCTTATGCATGTTCTCAGGTTATCCCTTGCAATGCTGAGTATGAGGGAATGTAGTGGTCATGTAAAGGAAGATTTCAATAAAGATGTTGCATTTCATGTTTTAAGATGTTATGTAATGATCCTTATCTCCAAAGACACCAAACCTCTCAATATTCCTTGTTGTATCAAATGACTTTTATGTATTAAATCATGTTTTAGTGAGTAATAATGAGCAGAGTTGTTATAGTTGGTATCATAGGATAGGTTTAGTTATTTTTGGGATTAGGATTAGAAAAAACTAGTGAAGAGTTTGAGAAAATAATAAATATAATAAAAACATCCCTAAGTATTAGAGAGTATTGAGTAAGTGGTTTATCAAGCAAATACATCCCGGTCTGGATACGAGCAGGTAGAGGCGTCTCTAGCATAGATGTATCCTAGGGGTAAAACCCGAAAAAACCACTTTGAGCTAGACTTGAACGGGAAATGGTGCACGAAAATGGGACTTGCTACACTTTTGGTTACAACACTCCTGGGGGATATGCTATGGTGAATTCACAAGTTTAGTATGAACCCTTATTAAGGTAATTAAAAATAATTCCCCAAAGAATATATGTTAGAAAGTAGATCATGGATATCATAGATTAAAGCCTATGGATTCATATGTTAAGGAAACAAAAGTTATTTATAAGTCACCAGTTTTGTTCTTGGATTACCCTTTATGTGTTACCCCTAACTTTTTTTGTATTCCAGCCAATGGCTGGTAATAGAAGGACTCGGTCTAATAACCGATGTGATGATCAATGTGAAAACTATTCTAATGAGATGCCCAATACGATGGGAGTGGGAATCACAAACTCTTTCATGCTTATCTCTCAGTTAACTCAAGATTTGAATAAAAACATGGGTCAAGTGGAACGTTCAACCCCCCCCCCCCCCCCCAAGAAAGTACAAGTCAATATCGAGAGCATCATTAGACAAAGGCCTTATACTTTTAAGGAATCGTCTGATCAGTCAATCGCCGAATAATGGATCAACTCCATTGAAAAGATCTTATCCATCCTTAAATGTTCCGAACAAGGGAAGATTCTTCTGGCTGCCTATTATAAGGAAGGTGAATCCAATCAATGGTGGAAATTGATAAAAAATATGATGCCTGAGGAGGAGATCGAGGCATTGGAATGGAAGGATTTTCGGAATATGTTTTTTGATAAATATTTTCCACACACCCTCTGACTTACAATGGAAATGGACTTCGTTGAACTCAAGAAAAAAGATGACGAATCTATAGGAGCGTACGAGGAAAACATCACAAGGCTTGCACGATAGGCCTCTGGCTTTGTCGTTACCCCTGAATGCAAGGATGACTGCTTCTTTGGTGGGCTGATACCTAGCCAATGGAAAGCACTGGAGATCCGTGACTTCAGCAGCTTTGAAAAAATTGTCTGATGTGCCCTCAAGGTCAAAATAGAGATCAGAGAATCACAGGGGTATCATGGGGGAAAAGAAGCGTAAGGTGGACTTCAATGTTGGCGGTCTGATGGATAAATCCAATGGTGCTAAGAAAATCTATCACCCCACTTTCCAAAGGTGTGGAAAGAAGAACCCTAGAATTTTCATGAAGGGGATGAGGAAATGCTTTAGGTGTGGAAGAAAAGGGCACCTAGCTGTTAAATTCCTACAAGAAAAACCTGCAGCTGTAATAGAGGAGAGGAATGCTCCGTTCGAACCTCAACGCATTATTCATTTCTACAACTGAGAAAAACCAGGGTATCATAAAAATTAGTGCCCTATGCCTAGGGTTTTTGGAGGAAAAAAACAACCTACAAGGCAGTAAGGGCAAGCTTTTTCCATCACTACTGTTGAAGTGAACCCCAAAAATGAAGTGGGGATAGGTACGATAGTTATTCATTCAATAATAGAGAACATAATTTTTGATTTAGGTTCTACACATTATTTTATATCCCAAAAGTTTATTAGAAGAATCCTAACACCACCACAAATCATGGAAGTAAAGATGTCGGTGAGTATGACAAATGGGGCAATCATTGCATTCCATGAATATAAATCCTCCCTTGTCATAATCTATGGATTGAATTTCCCAGCGAACCTCTTCATACTTTCTATGGTGGAATTTGATGCAATTATTGGCATGGATTGACTTTCCTTATATAGAGATAACATAAATTTTCGTGAGAAGGAAATCAATCTCCATGTGGAGAATCGACCCCTGATTCTATACAAGTGCAAATAGGAAGATGAATCTTCCTTAGCTCTATCATCTCAAGCATGGATATTACTGCCCTATGAGCACATGTATCTGGCTCATATGATTGAGTATAAAGAGGAAACCATCCTTGAAGTTATGCCTATCGTGAGGGAATTCTCTGAAGTGTTTCCTAAGGAATTTCTTGGTCTTTCTCCTAGAATAGATGTTGAATTCTCAATTGATCTTATACCTGGGGCATTTCCAATATCCATGACTTTGTATAGAATGGTTGTTGTGGATCTTGAGGAGATAAAAAAACAACTATAGGAGAATCTTGATAAAGGGTTTATACGCCCAAGTGCTTCACCATGGGGTGCACCAGTCCTCTTTGTCAAGAAGAAAGATGGTTCAATGCACCTATACATTGATTATCATGAGATTAACAAAATCATGACAAAGAACAAGTATCCTCTCCCAAGAATAGATGACTTGTTCGATCAGCTACGTGGAGAACAATACTTCTCTAAGGTGGATTTGCGTTCAGGATATTATCAAGGGCGACGAAGGAAGATATCCCCAAGAGAGCTTTTCGAACAAGATACAAGCACTATGAATTCATAGTAATGCCTTTCAGACTCACTAATGCTCCAAAAATCTTCATGGAATTGATGAATATAGTATTTGGGTATTACCTCAACAAATTTGTGGTAGTATTTATAGATGATATTCTTATATACTCTAAAACCAAGGAGGATCATGAGAAGCATCTAAGACCTGTACTAGAGACCTTGCAGAAGGAGGATCTCTATGAAAAGTAAAACAAGTGTGAGTTATGGTTGAAGGAGGTATCATTATTGGGCCATATCATCACAAGCAATGGGATATCTATGGATCCATAAAAAACAGATGAAATTGATGGATGGCCAAGGCCAACATTGGTAACAGATATCTGTAGCTTCTTGGGGTTAGCTGGATATTATCGATGATTTGTGAGAAATTTCTCACGATTGCCCAAATCTCTTACCAAGGTAACCCAGATGGGAGGAAAGTTATTTTGGAGTGATGAATGTGAAGAAAGCTTCAAGGAGTTAAAAAGGAGTCTTATCACTGCAGCCATGCTCACTTTACCCACAAGTGGAAAACTTTTTGTGGGATTCAGTGATGCTTTGAAGAAGGCCCCAGGCTGTGTGTTAATGCAAAATGACAAAGTCATTGCCTATGCTTCAAGGAAATTGAAAGTTCATGAGCAGAATTATCCAACACATGATCTGGAGTTTTTTGTAGTGATCGTATCTTTAAAACTTTATCGGCATTATCTCTTTGGAGAGAAGTGTGAAATATATATGGATCACAAAATCCTCAAGTATATATTCACATAGAAAGAGTTTAACATACGCCAACGAAGATGGTTAGAGATAATCAAAGACTATGACTTCTCAATCCATTAACAACCTGGGAAAGCGAACAAGGTGGAAAATGTAGTAAGTAGAAAGGACCCAGTGATTCTATCATTGATAAGAATTGAGAAGGATCCAATCTTCTTATATTTAATGAAGATGGATATGGGAATCATAGAGAAGGGAACACCATCAATCCTTTCACAAATTATTATTCAACCGTCTCTTTTGGAAAAGTTAAAGGATGATAAAAATGATGATGTGGGAATTAAGACGAAAGTGGAAGCTATTATAAAATGGAAATACTATAAGTTCAATGTTAATAAAGATAGAATTTTCAGATTTGGAAAAAGACTACGTGTTCTAACAAGTCCGGAGCTGAAGAAGGAACTTTGGGATGATGCACATAGTTCAAATTTCTCTATTCACCCAGGAAACAAAAAGATGTATTGAGATCTCTGATAACATTATTGGTGAGATAATATGAAGAAGGAGATCGTTGGGTATACCTAAAAGTGCCTGGTGTGTCAGAAAGTGAAGGTAGAGAGGCAAAAGTCTGAGTGGATGATGCAACCATTGCCCATACCAACATGGAAATGGGAGAACATCACCATGGACTTTGTCACTGGACATCCAAAGACATCCAAAGGCAACAATGCAATCTGGGTAGTTTTGGATCATCTTACAATGTCTTCACACTTCGTTAAAATTCGGGAGGATTTCTCATTGGATCATTTGGCATGGATATATATCAGGGAAGTGGTAAGGATACATGGAGTACCACCATCTATTATATCCGATTGAGATCCATGATTCACCTTTATGTTTTGGAAGAGTCTTCAACATGCTCTGGATACTGAGATAAACTTCAGTATGGCTTATCATTCTCAAACTGATGGCCAATTTGAGCGGACTATCCAAACATTTGAGGACATGCTGAGATTGTGCTCAATAAAATTCAAAGGAGGATGGGATCAACATCTTCCTCTAGTTGAATTCTATTACAATAACAATTTCCATTCGAGAATCCGAATGGAACCTTATGAATCCCTATATGGGAAGAGGTGCAGAACACTGACATGTTGGGATGAAGTTGGTGAGCATAAGTTTCTAAGACCATAAATGGTCGATAAAATGGTGGAGAAGGTGAAAACCATTCAGCAGCATATCAAGGCAGCCCAGAGTCGACAGAAGAGTTCTGCAGATAACCATTTATGAGACCTTGAGTTTAAAGTTGGAGACATGGTATTTCTATGCACATCTTTGTGGAATAAGGTCATGAGGTTTGGAAAGAAAGGGAAGTTAAGTCCTAGGTACATCAGCCCCTTCGAGATTCTTGATCGTGTCGAGACTGTGGCCTATCGACTAGAACTTCCACCTGCCATGGTCAATGCACATGATGTCTTTCATGTATCCATATTTAGGAAGTATATACCAGACCCTTCACATGTACTCTCTTCAGAGGTGATATAACTAGAGGATGACTTTTCTTATGAGGAGCAACAAGTGAAGATTGTAGATCATAGAGAAAATGTTCTATGAAATAAGACAATGCCCTCATCAAGGTGTTGTGGCGAAACCACATGTTTGAAGAAGCGACGTGGGAATCAGAGGAAGTGATGAGTCAGAGTTACCCTCATCTTTTTTATTGTGGGATAAAGAAATTTTGAGGGAGAAATTTCTTAAGGGGGGAAGATTGTAACAACCCGAACTTTCATTAATAGAAATTCCTCTTGATCTTATGAAATGTCTCATTACGTAAAATGTTTATATAAATATAAACTTCATTGGTTTTATTTTTTTGGATTTTAAAATACCTTTATGAATTTTGACCATTACTAATATAGCCGTTGAACAGTGATCACATGATTATTATAAATATAGAGCTTTAACAAATCCAATTTACTTAGACAATGGAAGAAATGGCCTCATCCAGTAGACTTTCCCCATACGAAGCCCATTTGTCAGAGCTTGGAAAGAAGGTGGTTTCATTGGGCATCTCTCCTTACCAAGCCCAAGACAAACAAGGACACGTTATTCTTGAGTGGAACTGACTACGGGAGAAGTGGAAGTTAATAGAGATTACCACAAAAGCGATGTTATCCGAGCCACCCCAAGAGTCTATCACCATCACACACCTTACCCTTCAGTCTTATGTGGGTGTTATAAGGGTTTATTTAACAAGAACCTATCACTATGAGTATGTACATTATTTTTTTATAAATAATGTGCATTCATTTTATTATTGTTACTTTGTAAATAGTTTTTAAAACACAAATAGTATTTTTAGTTAATATTCAACTAAGAAATCTATTTTGAAGAATTAATGGATTTTTGAATTAAATAATATTTTTAATAAAATATTATTGTTATTAAATTACTTTTTATTATATATAAATGATCGTATAATTTTATGAATACAATTATAATTTTTTTTATGGTTTCATAGCTGTTTTTGTCAAAACCCATGATTTTTTATAAATGTTGGTTTTTATTATAAAAGTAAAAAATTAAAATATTTAGAGAATTATTTAGATAAAATGAATATTATTTTTGGAATCATGATTTCAAAATTATCCAATGGTAAATTTTTCATTATTTTCTGAGATAGTTGAATTTTTGGGTAAAAATTAAATACCATTTAAATACATAATGTGTTTTATGACATCATAATGACCCAATAGTGATGTAATAAAATTCTATAAACATTATGTATGGAAAATATATGTTATATAATTAAAATAATGTGATTTTATATTTGTTTTATGTATTTTACAAAACTTTGTTGACCCCCCAAGACTTATAAAACATTTTGTCTTTTGAAAAACTTTTCCTTGTGAGTGTGACTCACCTCCACATAAACAACCCTATTAGTTTAATAAGTTATGAAATTTTCCTTATAAAATAAATTTTGACAATCCCCTTTGGAAAAAACCATGGGAAAAAACCATGGGCTGGTTTGTGGTTTTGATTAGTTTAATGTGAGGTGTCTCAAACCTAAATAATAAATAATTACTTCTCTTTTCCTATATAAACCAACCAAATATACCACTTCCTATTCAATAAAAGCCTTTGGAGTTCGTCCAAACTCTGAACTCCTCTCTCTATAATCCTCCCAAGGTGCCCCAAGCTCTCAAGAAGCCTCTCTGAAGCCTCTCCCAAGCCTTTGGGATCACACTTCCAAGTAAGGGTTTTTCTTCCTTTCTCATTTTCCCCCAATTTTCTTTAAGTTGTTATGACAATTTAATTTCAATTATAAATGTTGGGTTATGGTTTAAAACCTCCAACAAACTTCCCTCTTTATTTTTGAATTATTATAGACCCCTTTCTCTATCAATAAATTCCTCCCATGTACACCTGTTACTATACAGAAATTCCGAAAGGAATTTATCTCTCCTCACTTACATTCATGCAATAATTTTTTATCATGAATCTAAATTCCATTAAAATTATTAGGACATGTATCTATATGAAACCTTACTGTAAATTTTATTTACATATTATGAGACACCCCATTTCACTCTCATCAACCATTTTTATGAATTCTTACGTCACGTTGTTACGCTGCCGAAATTGCACAGAATTTTCAAGCCAATGTCATTGTGTAGTGAATACCATGCCCATTTCTTTATCAAGGATATTAAACTTTATTCACATTTACTTATTGATTATAAAGTTTCATTTATGAATTCCATATTACTTTATCATGGAATAAATGATGATGTTTTATGAATCCATGTTTTATGATCCATCTGGCACACTTATGAATAAAATGAAATGTTTAAGAAGGGTGCACCCTAACAGTGCTCCAATGCATTGGGTATAGTATAGTATCATGATACATCATGGGAAATGAGTGTTGACTCATTATAATTCAATTACAATGAGGGTTTACACGTGCTTCATGTGCAATGAAGATTTACTCATGCTTCATGTGCAATGAGCCTTGGATCATGCAAATTCCATGTTAAGTGTTGTTGTCACATTTCCATGTTATGATTACCATGATTTATCATGCCTTTATGTTTATGTTTATCTTGTTCTCCATTGATATTACTATTGACTAACATGTATTTTATTCCTCGTGTTATTCCATATTTATTCCCTTACTGGGCTTTATATCTCACCCTTTTCTTATGCATGTCCTCAGGTTATCCCATGCAATGCTAAGTACGAGGGAATATAGTGGTCATGTAATAGATGTTTTCAATAAATATGTTGTGTTTCATGTTTTAATTTTTAATGTAATTATCCTAATCCCCAAAGAAAGTAAACCTCTTGATTTTCTATGTTGTCTCAAGTGACGTTTATGTAATAAATCATGTTTTAGTGTGTAATAAAGAGCAGGGTTTTTATAAGACTTGTGTATGTATATGGTTTACAACGACTACTAAATTATATATCCTTAGGGATTTGATTCCTTATATTCATTTCAATGTAATTAGTAGAAAACACTAGCTCTGGTCTATCTGGGGTCCGGTCACTACAAAATTTATATGTGTAGGGAAATTAATCTTAACATTAGGACATGTAACACCTTAAAATCCATTTCTTAAAAAGTATATTTTTAAGAATAAAGTATATTTTTAGACACAATTATCAATGTTACTGAATATAATATTATTAATAATATTTTAATTTTTTAAATAAGAGTTATGTGATATTAAAACAAATCCAAAACCTAACTTTCCCATGCATAAATTTGATTAAAGAAACAAATGAAAAATAGTTTTTATAAAATATTACTTGATTTTATAAAATAATATTCTTGAGGTTTATAAATAGAAAATAATAATTTTAAATGATTTATTTTACTTTAAAAATATATATTTTATATATAAAATATATTTCAAAAAATTATACATCATATAAAAGTGACAGTACTAGAAAAAATCATTATTTCTCACATTTGGCCTAAAAATCAATTTTTCTTGAAAAATATAAAAATATATCATAATATAATTTTATTTACAGGAATTCAAAAACTAATTTTTATTTTGAAATTTAAATTCTATAATTTTTAAATTTATATTTTTAAAATAAAATATATAATATAAATAAAATGTATTTTATTGGAAATAAAATTATCAAAATTAACACATATTAATTACTTACTTTCTAAAGGTAATATATATTAATAGTTTAACATATTAGTGCTTATTATAGATTTGTTAATTATTTATTCTTAATATAATTTGGTTTTTTATGCTGGTTTTTCCATGTAGCACAATTTGAAAAATATAAAATGTATTTTAAAGGATCCATAATCTGGGGCCATTACATTCTACCCCCTTAAATAAATTGTGTCATTTCAATTTAATTATCAAATACTTGTTGGAATAGATAAAGGATGTGAAAATATTTAAAATACTCAAGATATTACCTATAATGAGATATAATCCTCAATAACATTTAGAATACTACAAAATAGTTATTTTTCCCAACCAATTCAAGGAAATATAACTAGTAACTATGTATTAAGTCCCATGAGAAAGTTTTAGTTTTCTTCTTAGATAATTCAGACATTGCACTAAAATATGAACATTTTTTATATAGAATGTGTTGTCCATATTATGTAAACTTATGTTGATTAAAAGTGATTATATCCATTCTATTTTGAAAATGGAATGCATTTTTTGGAGGATGGTATTAAGATTTTTACAATGTTAATTTCCGTAAACATAATAATCATTCCACTAAATTTTTTCTTTAGAAAGAAATATCCCCGAGGATGGATGATTTTTGTTCTTAGAAAACATCCTAAATACAATATGGTCTATATAACTATAATACATCCTCTAATTTAGGGTAGAGGGTAAGTGAAACATAATTACCCCTATTCAATAGTCATTAAAATGGTTATTTATTGCTCTTTGGGTATATGAGGTTGTTTATTCATACCATCCTAAAAAATAGTTGGATTAGGTAATTGTCTTGGATAACTACTGATTACTCCATACAAAAGACGTTGAATTGTTAGTGGTTTCCCTTAATTATTTCTATCTTAATTACTCTTGTTAATTGAACTCTTCATTTTTCTATGACAGTTTTTTGCTTCCTGACCCCATTTTCCACCAGTTAATCATCTTTGAGTCCCCTTAATGAAATTACATTAGTTCTTATTTCCACATTTTTGACATATAGAAAATTTGATTTTTTTTAATTAAATATCTTTTTCACTTTATATTTCATGAGACTTCATCATTCTCTTCTTTGGTGTGTGTGGGACATCAATTATGTTCACATTGTTAATCATTTTCCCAAATAAATAGTTTTCAATATTCACAATAGTTTTCATTTCAACACCCTTTTGAGGGGTTATTTATTTAAGTAACTTCCACGTTGTCCCTCACACCAATTAATCCTTCTATTCCCATCCATTAATAACACAAAAAGGGTTGACATGACTGAAGAAACATTTAAAATATGAGAATATTATTATATTAATAAAAATGAATTCAACCTTAAAAATTCTTGTCCTTTTACATATTCATATTGCCCCATTATTCATTTAGTTCGACCAATATCAATATTATTTTGATCTAGGTTACTTTATATTGGGTTGTCTTTTGCTCCTCAAAGTAAGTATGAAATTAATCATTCATAGAAGTTTTTAAAGAGCATATGATCAAAAAACTATTATTCTCTAGGTGTGTAAAACCATGTGTACAGTTTATCCTTTTTTTCATGCACTAGGTGGTATTTGAGTTAATACCCAATTATCCATTTTCATGGTTATTACACCTAGGTACATATATTCCAGATCTTGTATCCAATGGTACTACCAATACAAGGATGTATTTATAGTAAAAACCATTTTCTCATGACATTTCCTATATTTCAATATATCATCCTATACTTAGGCTCAACTATAGGGTTGTCACTGAGGTTCTCTAACCCTAATACCAATGGACACTAAATGAATCTCCAAAAATTAGTAGACTAATCTATAAAATAATGATAGTGACCTGAGCCTTTTACATATAACATTTCATGATTTTAATCATAATTAATCATCAGAGTACAAACCAAGGATCTTTAAGTCTAGTGTCCTGGAAGACTAGGTACATATAACATAAACAATGGGGCTAAAAAACACTTTTTTATTTAATCTCCATAAAGAGATCATAACTTTATTTGAGCCCTTACATCTACATAGGGTACCCTGGGGAACACTTGAACAAAGGGATGAGGTAAAAAGCCCAATAAGGGAATGAACATAAGGAAACATCTTAAGCACATGAGTTAGGAGGGATGCCATATTGATATCCAAAACATGGAACATATGAAATAATATCATATAATCATGGGACCATATATACATGGAATCATATAAATGTGGAAGAATAAAAAATCATATCTTTAGTACGGGTCAAGGCTAACCGCCAATCTCGTTTCCCATTTTAGTACGGTTCAAGGCTAACCGCCAATCCTGTTTCACATCACATCTCATGAGACTTAACCTTACCCAATGAATTGGATCGATATCTAGGTGCACCCATCTCAAAATTTTCATGAATATTATTTCCACATAAATATTCTTACCACATAAATATTCTTTCCACATGAGTAATCATACATGATCAATTGTTCATAAACATAAGGTTACCCATGGAGAGAATTGGGTACCACAATCATGACATAAAGTATAACCAATGACTGTATCATGAATGTATCCATGAAAGAAAATGATTAGAACATAAATTGACATTGATAAGGTAATACAGTCATATAACGTGGAAGGTGGTAACAAATAGAAGTGACATTACATAAGAAATGTATTTGAGAGACATTAGCATTAAAACATTTTTGTGCGGTTTTAAGGAAAATACTATAGAGCTTTAAAATAGATAAGAAGGAATTATTTTATATTAAACCATAATTGAACCAAGAAGGTTTTCATATTAAAAATAATTAATTTAAAAAGACAATGATGTCTTAAAACATAAGATAGAGTGCACTTTAATTTGGCTAAAAGTTCGGGAAGTTCCTTTAAAATAGGTTTGCTTATCGAAAAGTTCTAAGGAGAGAATCATTTAAAAACATGTATATCCTTGAAATAAAGTGATGAAAGGGGTATTGTTAAAATAATACTGTCTAAATAACCATATGTCAGATGATTTACATAAATATATAAGATAAAACCATTTTGAAAGCTAGATAAGGAAACCCGAAAGAACAAAGAAGGTTCAGGTAGAATTCGTTACAGTTTTATCGGCATGGTGTCGGGTGTACCCAAGAGGGATTGATGAGAGATATAAGGGGTTTATCATCCCTTATAAATCATGAGGGAAGTATGGTGGTGGTTAAAACATATACCACACCATTTATGATTACCCATAAAAAGGCATAGCATAGAGGACAATCTTGGTTAAGAGTTAAATGGAGAGAATCCCTTACCTTAAATCTGGTGGTGTTCTCCACTGGTTATTAAAGACCTGAATAAACAAATTAGGATTATTAATTCATAATTCCATAACCTCTTCTGTATTTAATTTATTTATTATAACCCTTTTTATTTCATTCATATCCTTTTTGATTAGTTGTAAGGTCAATTTCTTTGTTCGAGCTCGTTTGTTTACTTGGCTTTAAAAGGTCGGTTCACTTATATTCAAGTTTGGATTATATGCAAGATGAAAGTGGTTGTCCATAATTGAGGTTATATAATTTAGTGAACATAAATGAGATTATAAGGTTTTTATTTTAATCAGGTTACTTATATTAAAGTCAAATTATTAAATATATAACCTTAGTGATAACCGTTTTTGTTAATCGGTGGATTTGATCATAAAGAACAACTTTTTTTCTTTATAACTTAATACCATTTGTAAAAAAGGAATAGAGAAGAAGAAATAGGATATATCACATATATAATAATCTGGGTCAACCATAACACAAATTGTTTCATGACCAGAAATAAAGATAATAATAGAAATTGATAAACCATTGTCCAGGAATGTGCTAAATTAGCACATCTCAAACGGTGCTTCCATTTCTTTCAAATAAAAGGGTTGGGAAAGGAGAGAAGATAATGAAATATACCATTAGCATGAAATAATTACAGTACATGTATTTTACTGAATTTATCATACTATTATGGTGAATGGAGGTGAGGAAAGAAACAAAAAGAAAGAGAACATAAAAGAAATGAAGGAATTGGAAAGAGGAATCTACCTCTTGAGACTTCCTTCTTTGAGAAACTCTTAAGGGGAGAGGTTTTGGTATTTTGAGGAGGCTGAGAGCTTTTGTACGTGAGGGAGGACCTTGGGGAGATATTTGGGCAGAGTAATGGCAAGGTAAAAGGCTTGAGAGAAGTGAATAGAAGAGGGAGTGAAGGGGTGGGTTTTATAGTGGGGGAGAGGAGGGATTTCATAATATTATAATCATTAATTTATTAATTCTTCAAAAGGAAAGGAATAGTAAGTATTCCATAACCAATAATAGTAATTTTATCATGTGATTTCGAACCAAGGGGGCTTATATCACTTGGGATGTCATGAATAATGTATTTAACTGATAATTTGCTTATACAGTATTTTACTGTATTTCACTATTCATAAAAATTCAAGCATTTCAGAAAATTTCCAAAAATTCACCCTAACCATTCTTCAATGTGTAGAAACCCTAAATGATGTCCATTTTTCAAAAATAATTTTCTAAATATTAAATTTTTAAAATTTAATTAAAATAATAATTTATAATGAAAACCACTTTTAAAACATTCACTAACTTATTCTAAAATATAGGTATATCATACTTCCAATTTAAATGTTATTTTTATACTACCGTAGGCAAGGTTAATATTCATTACGGTATATCACTACTCATAAGGGTATGTTACTATTCACCAAAAATTATGTTTTCCTTATCAGACTCCAAATAACTTACTGATTACAACCGTGTATATCAGATTTTTGAAATTCCACACACAGAAGTGTCAATATTTTGGTTAAAGGTCACTTAGCACTTAATAGTTCATTATTTTGTGTTTTCATGTGATTTTATGACATACTTATTAGGAGGTAAATTCAATTGAAAAACATTGGGTCGTTACATTCTCCCCCCTTATGAAATTTCTCCCTCAAAATTTCATTTTACGTTCTAAGCCAAAAATAGGTGTGGATATTTTTTCTTCATTGCTTCTTCCAGTTCCCATGTTTCCTCTTCGTACTTATGGTTTCTTCATTGTACCTTGACTAGATGAGTAGTCTTATTGAGTAGAACTTTGTCTCTACCATCCTTGATCTTTACTGGATGCTCCTCATAAGAGAGATCATCCTCCAACTATACCACCTCTGAAGAGAGTATATGTGAAGGGTCTGGTATGTACTTCCTTAAGAGGGATACAAGAATGACATTATGTAATTTTGACATGGTAGGTGGAAGTTCCAGTCGATAGGACACATCTCCGACTCGATCAAGGATCTCAAAGGGGACAATATACCTAAGACTTAGCTTTTCTGTCTTCCCAAACTGCATGACCTTTTTCCATGGATATATGAATAGAAATAAATTTTTTCCAAATTTGAACTCAAGGTCTCATCGACGATTATCTGCCTAACTCTTCTGTCAACTTTGGGATGCCTTGATATGCTGCTGAATGGTTTTCACCTTCTCCACCATTTCTTCGACCATTTCTGGTCTTAGCAGCTTACGCTCACCGACTTCATCCCAAAACGTCGGTGATCTGCACCATTTCCCATAAAGGGCTTCATATGGTGTTATTTAGATGCTCGAGTGGAAATTGTTGTTGTAGGAGAATTCAACCAGTGAAATATGCTGGTCTCATCCTCCTTTTAATTCCATAGAACATGTTCTCAATAATTCTTCTAGTGTCTGAATAGTTTGCTCAGATTGTCCATCGGTTTGAGGATGATAGGCCATACTGAAGTTCAGTTCAGTGCTCAGAGCATGTTGGAGACTTTTCCAAAACTTCGAGTTGAATCTAGAATCACGATTGGATACAATAGTTATTGGTACTCCATGCAGTCTTACCACTTCATTGTTGTAAATCAGTGTAAGTTGATCCAATGATAAGTCCTCTTGAATCGCAATAATGTGAGCTGTCTTCGTAAGATGATCCACAACTACCCATATAGAATTGTTTTCCCTATATGTCTTTGGATGTCCAGTGAAAAAGTCCTTGATAATGTTCTCGAACTTCCATACAGGTATGGGTAGTGGTTACATCACCCCCTTAGACTTTTGTCTCTTAGCCTTCACTTTCTAACTTACGAGGCACATTGATGTATATTCAGAAATCTCCCTTTTCATATTGTACCACCAAAATTTTTCTCAGAGATATTGATACATCATTGTACTCCCTGGGAGGATAGAGAAGGTCGATCTATGTGAATCATTCAATAAATCCTTCCTTATCTCTGGATCATATGGTACACATAATTTTGTTTCAATTCTTACAACTCCTTCCTCATAAATTTTGAATTCAGAGGATTTCCCATTTTTAACAGCTTCCACCCTTTTCTGAATTTCCACATCCTTTCTTTGAGAATCCTTTATTTTCTCCACGAGGGATGGTTGATAAATCATTTGAGAAAGGATTGATGATGTTCCTCCCTTAATTATTCCCACGTAAATCCTTTGAAAATCTAAAAATATAGGATCCTTTTCAATTCTCATCGTTGATAAAGATTCATGATCCTTTCTGCTTAGTGCATCCGCCACCTTGTTTACCTGACCTAGATGGTAGTGTATTGAGAAGTCATAATCCTTGATGAGCTCTAACCACCTTCTTTAGTGCAAATTAATCTCTTTCTATGTGAATATATATTTGAAACCTTTTTTGTCAGTATATATCTCACATTTATCCCCATAAAGATAATGCCACCAGATTTTCCACACAAAGATCACAAACGCCAACTCCAAATTATGTGTAGGATAGTTTTGCTCATGGATTTTAAGATTCCTTGAGGCATAGGATATCAATTTATCATTTTTCATTAGCACATAGCCTAATACTTTCTTAAAGGCATCACTATACACCACAAAGAGGTCTCTACGTGAAGGGAGTGTGAGTACCCACACAGTGATAAGCCTCTTTTCCAACTCCTTGAAATAGTCTTCACATTCCTATGTCCAAAAAATCATTACTCCCTTCCATTTCAGCTTGGACATTGGGTTTGAAAATTCTGAAAGGTTCTTCACGAATTGTCAATAATACCCAGCTAGACCCAAACAACTGTGGATCTCCATTACAGAAGTTGGCATTGACCACTCTTCAATTGCCTTCATCTTGGAAGGGTCCAAAAATATCCCTTTCCTGGTGATAACATGCCCATAGAATGATTCTTCCTCCATACAAAACTCACATTTACTATACTTTGCATACAACTTCTCACTTCGCAAAGTCTTTAACACCGTATTCAAATGCTTCTCATGTTCCTCCTTTCTCTTGAAGTATATCAGAATATCATCAATAAAGACTAGCAAAAATTTGTTGAGGTAATCTATAAAGACTCTATTTAATAAATCCATGAAAATTGATGGAGAATTAGTGAGTCTGATGGGCATTACTATGAACTTATAGTGTTGATAACTCGTTCGAAAGGAAGTCTTGGGAATATCTTGCTTCCACACCTTTAGTTGGTGATATCCTGACCAAAGGTCCACCTTAGAGAAATAACTAGCCCCACAAAGCTAATCCAACAAGTCATCTATCCATGGAAGGGGATACTTGTTCTTTATCGTGATTTTATTGAGATCAAAATAATCAATATAGAGGGGGAATTTCTCCATCCTTCTTCTTGACAAAGAGGACTGGCACACCCCACGGTGAAGCACTCGGGCATATAAAACCCTTCCCCATATTCTCCTATAACAGATTCTTTAGATCTTCCAGCTCTATGGTGGCCATTCTATAAGGTGTCTTTGATATTGGAAGAGATATAGGGATAATTTCAATTGAGAACTCAACCTCTCGGTCAGGAGGAAGACTAGTCAAATATTCATGGAATACATCAGTGTAATCCCTCATGATGGGAAAGTCTTCAAGAATGATTCTATCCTTTGTCCTAATCATTTGAGCTAGATATGCTTTCTCACAAGGAAGAAATATCCAAACCTGAGATAAAGATTCTAAAGGAGACTCATCTTCCTCATTACACTTGTAATGAATCGGAGGATGCTTCGGGATGTGAAAAGTTATATCCCTTTCATGAAAACTGATATTGGCCTTGTAAAAAGATATCCAATCCAAGCCCAAGATAGTTTCAAACTCCACTAAAGGATGTATGACACGATTTTCTGGGAGGTTCAGTTCACAAACATTAACTAAGGAGGTGTTATAAACCATGGATGAAATAATTGCCCTATTTGATGTTCACATAGATAACTTTTCCTCCAAATTTTGAGGTGGTGTCTTAATAGTTCTACTAAACATGAAAGATATGAAAAAATGCATTAAACTATAATCAAATAGTACATTATCTATTCTTGAATGAATAACAAGCGTACCTATCACCACATCGTTTTCCAGCTCCACCTCAACAGTAGTTATAGCATAAGCCCTTACTAGTTGCCTTGGAGGTTGTTGGAACATGTTCTTCTATTTTCCACCATTAACTAAGAAAAAGAACATATAATTAGAGGTCTTTAATACTTAGCTATTGAGCATAAAAAGAAAATTTGAATAAAAAATATAAACTTATAAAGAAGAAGTATATCCTGACTCGTGATTATTTAGGTTTATATCTAGGTTATCCTAAATATATTTCTTAACTTATATTCTTATGGGATTATTTTTTTTACATTAATAATGGTTTTTACTAAGCTCTTGAATATACCAAAGCCTATCCCCCGGGAGTGTTGTAACCAAGAGTACAACAAGGCCCGTTGTCGTGCACCAGTTCCCATTTGAGTCAAGCTCAAAGTGGTGTTTTCGGGTTTTACCCCTAGATACATCTGTGCCAGAGCTGCCTCTACCTATTCATACCCAAAAAGGGATGTATTTTCTTGATAAACCACTTACACTATACTCACCAAAATTTAGGACTGTTTTCTTATACTTAGTCTCATCTTTAAGGTTCTCACTAAGGTTCCCTATTCCTAATCCCAAAAAATAACTAGACCATCCTATGATACCAACTATAGTTACCCAAGACTTTTACATATAACATTTCATGATTTTAATCATAATTAATCATAAGAGTACAAGCCAAGGATCGTTAAGTCTCGTGTCTTGGAAGACTAGGTACATATAACATGAAACATAGGGATAAAAAACACTTCTTTATTTAATATCCATAAAGAGCTCCTAGCTTCCTTTGAGCCCTTACATCTGCATAGTGTACCCTGGAGAACTCATGAATAAAGGGATGAGCTAAAAAGCCCAGTAAGGTAATGAACATAAGGAAATATCTTAAGCACATGAGTTAGGAGGCATGACATATTGATATAAAAAACATGGAACATGTTAAATAATATCATATAATCATTGGTTAATATAGACATGGAATCATATAAATGTGGAAGAATCATAAATCATATCTTTAGTATGGGTCAAGGATAACTACCAATCCTATTTCCCATTTTAGTATGGGTCAATGCTAACCGCCAATCCTGTTTCACATCGCATCTCATGAGACTTAACATTACCCAATGCATTGGAGCACTATCTGCGCGCACCCATCTCAAAATTTTCATATATATTCTTGCCACATAAATATTCTTACCACATAAATATTCTTACCACATAAATATTCTTTCCACATGAGTAATAATACATAACCAATTGTTCATAAACATAAGGATACCCATGGAGAGAATTGGGTACCACAATCATGACATAAAGCATAACCAATGAGTGTATCATGAATGTGTCCTTGAAAGAAAAATATTAGAACATACATGGACGTTCATAAGGTAATATAGTCATATAATGTGGTAGGTGGTAAGAAATAGAAGTTACACCACATAAGAAATGTATTGTAGAGACATTAACATTAAAACATTTTTGTGCGGTTTTAAGGAAAATACTACAGAGCATTTAAAATAGTAAAGAAGAAACTCTTTTATATAAAACCAGAATTTAACAAAGAAGGTTTTCATAATAAAAATAATTAATTTAAAAAGACAATGGTCTCCTAAAACATAATATATAGTGCACTAGAATTTGGGTAAAAGTTCGGGAAGTTCCTTTAAAATAGGTTTGCTTATCAAAAAGTTCTAAAGAGGGAATCATTTAAATATATGTATATCACTGAAATAAAGTGATGAAAGGATAATTGTTATAATAATCATGTAGAAATAACCATAATTCATAAGATTCACATAAATAGATAAGATAAAACCATTTTGAAAGCAAGACAAGGCAACCCGAAAGAACAAAGAAGGTTAAGGTAGAATTCGTTACAGTTTTTTCGGCATGGTGTCGGGAGTACCCAAGAGGGATTTATGAGAGAGATAAGGGGTTTATAATCACTTATAAATCATGAGATAATTATTGCAGAGGTGAAAAAATATACCACACCATTTAGGATTACCCATAAAAATGAATATCATAGAGGACAATCTTGATTAAGAGTGAAATGGAGAGAATCCCTTTCCTTAAATCCAGTGGTGTTCACCACATGTTATTAAAGACCTGAATAAACAAATTGGGATAATTAATTCATAATTACATAACCTCTTCTATATTTAATTTATTTATTATAACCCTTTTTAGTTCATAAAAATCCTTTTTGATTAGTTATAAGGTTCAATTTCATTGTTCGAGCTCATTTGTTTACTTGGCTTTAAAAGATCAGTTCACTTATATTCAAGATGAAAGTGGTTTTCTAGAATTGAGGTTATATCATTTAGTGAACATACAAGAGATTACATGGTTTTATTTTTAATTAGATTACTTAGAGTGAAGTCGAATTATTTAATATATAACCTTAGTGATAACTGTTTTTGTTAATCGATGGATTTGATCATAAAGAACATGTTTTTTCTTTATAACATAATACCATTTTCACAAAAGGATTAGAGAAAAAATAGGATATATTAAAAATATAATAATCTGGTTCAACCATAACACAAATGGTTTCATGACCAAAATTAAAGATAATAATAGAAATTGATAAACCGTTGTCCATGAATGTGCTAAATTAGCACATCTCAAACGGTGATTCCATTTCTTTCAAATAAAAGGCTGGAGAAAGGAGAGAAATAATGAAATATACCATTAGAATGAAATAATTCTAGTACATTTATGTTACTGGATTTATCATACTATTATGGTGAAGGGAGGTGAGGAAATAAACAAACAGAAAGAGAACTTAAATGAAATGAAGGAATTGGAAAGACGAATTTACCTCTTAATACTTCCTCCTTTGAGAACCTCTTAAGGGTAGAGGTTTTGGTATTTTTAGGAAGTTGAGATCTCTTGGACATGTGGGAGGACCGTGTGGATAGACTTGGGTAGAATAATGTCAAGGCACAAGGCTTGAGAGGAGTGAAGAGAAGAGGGAGTGAAGGGGGGGTTTTATAGTGGAGGAGAGGAGGAATTTCATAATATTATAATCATTAATTTATTAATTCTTCACAATACAAGGAATAGTGTAACAACTCAAAATTTTGAACAAATCTTATTTCCTAATTTTGTGTGTTATTTTATTTTTTTACACTCAATAAAACCATTTCATTTGATAACATGAGTATAATTAAAATGAGACCGTTGGGTTTTGACTGTAATCTGAACATTGGTAAATATGATCGCTGGAAACTAAATGTTTCGATTTTTGTCTCTAAATATAAGTTATCTTGGTTAATTAATATATAAAGAATATTTGATGGCCTCACCCAGTAGTCTTGGACCGATCAATGCCCATCTAATAGAACTTGGGAAGGAGGTAGCACCACTGGGATTTGCTCTGGACCAAACCTAAGCTGAACTTCATCTTGTGAAGCTACAACAGAATCTCCTTTGCGAGAAGTTCAAACTGATAGAAATTACTACTCGTGCGATGTTGGCCGATCCTCCTTCAGATTCTCTGACATTGGCACACCTTACACTTAGGTCCTATGCTGGTGTGATAAGGGGCTATGTAAGGAGACTGTAATTGCCTCGTGTAATCCTTTGTTTTAAACAAAAATTTTGATTTCTTCTTATGATGAAGTTTATGAATTTTCAAATGGCAGGATAAATATAGTATGCATATTTTTGGTGAATTTCTAGAGAATGGATATTTTAAAAAATGTATATGTAAACCTTAAATAATTAAAAATGTGTAATGATTATCAAAAAATGGTCTTCTACAATTATGTTCAGTATGAAATTTAGAGTCTAATAAGATCAACATAATTTTTGATGAATAGTAAATTATGAATAGTGATTTTTTGCTTAGGATTAGTAATGTGACCAAATGGATTAGTGATCTCACTTAAAGAAAGTATTAATATAATATAGGCACCTTGATTAAGTAATGTGATTCAATAAAATGGTTAAATAATGGTTTCATAAATTATTAGTCAAGTATTAGTATTTTCAGGTGAATAGTGTTTTTAATTAAAAATTAAATTAAAAATATTTAGAAAATTATTTTTATAAAATGGATTTCATTTTTGAACTCAGAGCATCGATATTATGTTAAGGTAATGTTTGGGGATTTTTCTAGAAAAAATGAATTTTCGGTGAATAGTGTATTTATTTAAAAATTAAATTAAAAATATTTAGAAAATTATTTTTATAAAATGGAGTTCATTTTTGAAATCAGATCATCGATATTTGGTTAAGGTGAAATTTTTGGATTTTTCTGAGAAAGTTGAATTTTCGATGAATAGTGAAAATACTGTTTTTAAGTTACGGATGTTTAATGACATCATTAAATGGTGTATTAAGTATGAAATCAATATGGTCGACTTATGACTAGTAATATAAGTTATGAGATGTCCCAAGTGGCCAATACCATGGGAAAATACCATGGGAAAGCCCATGGTTTTTCCAAAACCACCAATGAGGTGTCCCTTGGCCATTAATGCCTTGTACCCTCACTTTCCCTATAAATACCAAGACATCCTCTCATCCATTCGACTCTCAACTATCCCATAACGAAGATATGGTCTCATTACCTACCAAGGAGTCCTCCCAAGGTTCCCCCAAGCCCTCAAGGTCCCAACCTTTGAGTTTTAATAGTTACGTTTTAAGGTAAGGGATCCTACGTCTCTCTTTCTTTTCAAGTAATCTCTTTTATGTCATTTCTTTTATGATCCATGCTATTATGTTGGAGGATGTTATTTTATATTCCTCTTACTTCCCTTTTTCATGTTCATATGATGAGAGACCCCCTCCTGCTCTCATCAATTCTTTTTTGTTGAAGTTTAAGTGACGCTGTTAGGCTGCCGAATTTTTAAGGGATTCTTTCACCTTTCTCATTTTTTCAAAGTTCTACTTTCATGTAAAGTCTTTCAAGTTCATTTTTATTATGTTGGGGTATTATCTCTATATCTATAATACTGATATTTTATGTTCATATGATGAGAGACCCTATTTGATCTCGTCAATTCATTTTTTTAAGTGATGTCGTTAGGCTGCCAAATTTTCATAAGAGAAATCTTATATTTGTCTTCCTTTCATGTTCTTCATTTCATATGGTATATCTTTCAAATTTCATTACCATGTTCTAAATCCCATATATTCTGTCCACATACTGTTTTATGGATCATTTATGAGTGTGTGACCCATTTCCCTTCTCTTTTCAATGTTCTCTAAAACCTCATAACATAGCCGTTATGCTGCAGAATTTCCGTCTCAAAATGTCTCTCTATTATTCTCAAATTCATTTATTTTATTAAGTGAATACTCAAAGCTCTTTCTTCTAAAGGGGTATCCACATATATACCAAAATGTTCTATTTTAAATTCTGAGATTTACATACATGAAACACTCTTTCCCTTTCCGTGGGTTTAAAGTGACATAAAAATCATGTCTTTAAAGCAGTTTTTAAAACATTATGATTATGAAATGAAACCCATTTCTTTTATGATATATGGGTTTTTTGTGAAATTATTGAATATGATATATGTGGCTCACATGATAATAAAGTCAAATTTAAGGGTGCACCCTGATAGAGCTCCAATGCATTGGGTAAAGGCTTAATCTCTAGAGACGACTATTTAGACTGATACATTGGTGAATAACCTTGGTAATTTTTATTGGCAGCTTAGGGATAGACCTTGGTGAAACAGAAATGATTATCTTTGTAAAATGTTGTAGCCACATCTTCATGTTATGAAAATTTTTATTTTTATATGCCTCATTATTTCTTTCTCATGCCTTAAACTTCATTTCATAACCTTGTTGAAGTATTTCAAGTTCATATGTAAAATGTATCTCTTGTTTCTCTTACTGGGCCTTCTTCTCACACTTTATTTTGATGTATGTCCCCAGGTTATTAGATGTAGTAATGAACTTAGGATGAACTTAAGGAGAAACATTTCAAGTGTTTAAGAAGAATGTTTTATGTTGTTTTCATGTATTAGGTTCCTGGTTTCCATGACACTAAACCTTAAAGATCCTCAGTTTTGTGTAATGTAATGAAAGTTTATGTTATTAAAATGAGGGATTCTATAGTTGGTATCAAAGGATGGTTTAGTTATTTGTGGAAATTAGGATATGAAAACATTAGTAATAACCCTATACAAAAGTTTAAATATAGGAAATCTTCCTAGTATTTTGGTGAGTATTGAGTAAGGGGTTGCCAAGCAAATATATCCTTGTCTGGATACGAGCAGGTAGAGGTGGCTCTGTCACAGATATACATAGGGGTAAAACCTGAAAAAACCGCTTTGAGCTAGAATCAAATGGGTACAAGTACACGACAATGGGCCTTGACGCACTCTTGGTTATGACACTCCCGTGGGATATGCTTTGGTAAATTCATAAGCTTAGCATGAACCATTATTAAAGGAAGAAAGATAAAATAAAATAAAGATTCAAATAAGAATATATGATCATGGATAACCTAGATTGGAACCTTGGGGATCACAAGTTAGGGTATACTTTCCTTCGACAAGTTTATCCTTCTATGCTTAATGTTTCATTTTAATGATTATTGGTTAAGTATTTAAGCCCCCTAATTATACTTTCTTTTCTTAGTTAATGGAGGGAAATGAAAGAACATGTCCCAGTAACCAATGTGATAGGAAATGTGACGATTTCCCTATTAATGTGACAGAGATGACGAAAGATCAAGTTGAACATATTGTGATTATTCCAAAACAGCTATCAAAAATCACAATTAATAATTGGAACCTAGTTGAATGCCCAAATTCATCAAGGAAGAAAAAGGCAAAGTCTCAAGGATGTTCATCTGATAAAGTTGATAAGGGAAAGAAGACCCAATTTGTTTTTTTCAAAAAGTGTGGGAAGAGGCACCAAGATGAATGCCACAAAGGAACCGAGAGATGTTTTAAGTGTGGGAAGATAGGGAATAAAGTAGTCCATTTCTTTAAAAAAATGGATAATGTGATGAATGGAGATAAGATTCGATCTAATGTACCTTATACATTTCGATGTCATAAATGTGGATAAGTTAGATATTATCCAAGGCAATGCTCTTTTGGAATGGATGAGAAGTATGATGAGCATCAACAATCTTCAAGGAAAAGGGAACAATGCAAGTCCTATTCTAAGATGGATCACGATGACTGAAGTACATGTAACTTCTTCTCAATAATTTTCTATGTCATGTTGTATTTTAGTTTGTGCTCTATGAGCATATATTTTATGTTTTATAAGACCATCGAGTCACTACCTAAGATTATTTTATATCATTAAGGAAAACATATATTGTTATGTTCCACATGTTGATGTAGTGAAGCTGTTTTTCTTAAAAAAATGGTGATTAGGGGATTAAAATATGATTATTATTTTGGAAGACGTTCACTATTTTGGGAACCCTATTTGATTGAGGTAAACAAATTACTACGGTATTTTCTTTGAGGAGAAAAGTTTGACTTATATTTTTAAGAATCGATGAATTTAAGGTGAACTTATGGTAATTTAGGTTACTTATGGAAATGATTAACCTATATTGGGGAAAATAAGTTTTGGTTAGTTACTTTTTTTATAAGATGTTAGGAGTGGTTGATGTTGTTTGGAGATAAACAATAAAGTTTATCTTGGAAGACTATGTTATCAAATCCTTCTTCTAATTGGGTTTCAATCTTAGTTTGGTTTATTTTTAGGAATTTTAAGGATAGTTATTTATGGAATGGTCTATGATGAACTTTGGGTAGTATCATGAAACTTTGATGATTTAAAATTAGTTTCCCTTCCTACGGTATTCTTTCATTTTGAAGAGTTGTTTTATCTTACCCTTTCTATTTTTGGGATAATGTTTAAAGATAGATGAAATTGATAGTTAATCTTTTGTGGATTACGTGACTCTCAAGAAGATGATTCTTGTGCTTTGATGAGACCAAGTGTTTTTGAATGCTCATCGTTTAGAGAAAAGATTAGTATTGGTAGAAACTTATTAAAGGATGAAACTCTACTTGATGGTAGGTATATTTCCTTATGTTTTTGTTCTATGTAGTAAATGAATTCCTCATAATTATGAAAAGGAATGAAAAAAAACGTTTTTGGTTTACCTTTCCTACTAGGTAATCAAAGATCATTTAAACACATCATTAGTTTGGGATTTTCTCACGGTTAACTTTATCCTAATCATGTTTTCTATCACTCTCCCTCAGAACTTGGCCCTTTGTTTTCTCCTCCATGTCCATGTTTTCCTACATGGAATCCTAGTGTGGGTTAACTCAGGTGACCTTTGTACTTCCCTTTATTTCTTTTAAAGTAATAGTTTTACTAACTCCTTTTCTGGTGTGGGACTTTCAATGAAATTTCAAAACCCAATTTTAAAAACTGCGAGGACGCAATTTCTTAAGGGGGGAAGATTGTAACGACCCGAAATTTTGAAAAAATCTTGTTTCCTAATTTTGTGTGTTATTTTATTATTATTTTGTTTATACTCAACAAAACTATTTCATTTGATAACATGAGTATAATTAAAATGAGACCGTTGGGTTTTGACTGTTATATGACCATTGGTCAATATGACTGCTGGAAACTAAATGTTTTGATTTTTGTCTCTAAATACAAGTGATCTTGGTTAATTAATATAGAAAGAAGATTTGATGGCCTCACCCAGTATTCTTGGACCGATCGAATCCCATCTAACAGATCTTGGGAAGGAGGTAGCACCACTGGGCATTGCTCTGGACCAAACCCAAGCCGAACTTCATTGTGTGAAGCTAGAACGAAATCGCTTTAGTGAGAATTTCAAACTGATAGAAATTACTACTCGTGCGATGTTGGACGGGCCTCCCTCAGATTCTCTCACCTTAGCACACCTTACACTTAGGTCCTATGCTGGTGTGATAAGGGGCTATGTATGGAGACTATAACTGCCTTGTGTAATCTTTTGTTTTAAATAAAAACTTTGATTTTTTCTTATGATGAGGTTTATGAATATTCAAATGTCTGGATAAATATAGTATGCATATTTTTGGTGAATTTTTAGAGAAAGAATTTTTTAAAAAATTTTATGTAAACCTTAAATAATTAAAAATGTGTAATGATTTTCAAAAAATGGTCTTCTATAATTATGTTCATTACGAAATTTAGAGTCCAATAAGATCAACATAATTATTGATGAATAGTAAATTATGAATAGTGATTTTATGCTTAGGATTAGTAATTTGACCAAATGGATTAGTAATCTCACTTAAAGAAAGTATTAATATAATCTAGGCACCTTGATTAAGAAATGTAATTCAATAAAATGGTTAAATAACAGTTTCATAAATTATTAGTCAAGTATTAGTTTTTTCGGGTGAATAGTGTTTGTTAATTAAAAATTAAATTAAAAATATTTAGAAAATTATTTTTATAAAATGGATTTTATTTTTGAACTCAGAGCATCGATATTATGTTAAGGTAATTTTTGGGGATTTTTTCGGAAAAAATGAATTTTCAGTGAATAGTTTATTTATTTAAAAATTAAATTAAAAATACTTATGATTTTTTTTAAAATGGAGTTCATTTTTGAAATCAGAGCATCGATATTTGGTTAAGGTGAAATTTTGGGATTTTTCTGAGAAAGAAGAATTTTTGATGAATAGTGAAAATACAGTTTTTAAGTTACGGGTGTTTAATGACATCATTAAATGATGTATTAAGTATATAATCAATATGGTCAACTTATGAATAGTAATATAAGTTATGTGGCATCCCAAGTGGCCAATACCATGGGCAAATACCATGGGCAAGCCCATGGTTTTGCCAAAACCACCAATGAGGTGTCCCTTGGCCATTAATGCCTTGTCCCCTCACTTTCCCTATAAATACCAAGACATCCTCTCATCCATTCGACTCCCAACTCTCCCCCAACGAAGCTCTGGTCTCATTACCTCCCAAGACGTCTTCCCAAGGTTCCCCCAATCCTTCAAAGTCCCAACCTTTAAGTTTTAAGAGTTACCTTTTAAGGTATGAGATCCTACCTCTCTCTTTCTTTTCAAGTAATCTCTTTTATGTCATTTCTTTTATGCTCCATGATCTTATTTTTTAGGATGTTCTTTTATATTCCACTTACTAAAATTTTTATGTTCATATGATGAGAAACCCCCTCTTTCTCTCATCAATTATTTTTTTTGATGTTTAAGTGACGCCATTAGGTTGCCGAATTTTTAAGGGATTCTTTTACCTTTCTCATTTTTTCAAAGTTCTACTTTCATTCAAGTATTTCAAGTTCCTTTTTATTATGTTGGGGTATTATCTCTATATCTATCATAATGATATTTTATGTTCATATGATTAGAGACCCTATTTGATCTCGTCAATTCATTTTTTTAAGTGACGCTGTTAGGCTGCCAAATTTTCATAAGGGAAATCTTATTTTTGTCTTCCTTTCATGTTCTTCATTTCATATGGTATATCTTTCAAATTTCATTACTATGTTCTTAAATTCCTTATATTCTGTCCCCCTACTATTTTATGGATCATTTATGAGTGGGTGACCCATGTCCCCTCTCTTTTCAATGTTTTCTAAAACCTCATAACATAGCCGTTATGCTGCAACATTTCCGTCTCAAAATGTCTCTCTCTTATTCTCAAATTCATTTATTTTATTAAGTGAATACTCAAAGATATTTCTTCTAAAGGGGTATTCACATATATACCAAAATTTTATATTTTAAATTCTGTGATTTACATACATGAGACCTGCTTTCCCTTTCCGTGGGTTTAAAGTGACATAAAGATCATGTCTTTAAAGCAGTTTTTAAAACGTTATGATTATGAAATGAAACCCATTTATTTTATGCTATATGGGTTATTTATGAAATGATTGAAGATGATATATGTGGCTAAATTGATAATAAAGGAAAACTTAAAGGTGCGCCCTGATAGCGCTCCAATGCATTGGGTAAAGACTTAATCTCTAGAGATGACCATTTAGATTGATACCTTGGTGAATAACCTTGATAATTTTTATTGACACCTTGGGGATGGACCTTGGTGAAACGGAAATGATTGTCTTTGTAAAATGTTGTAGCCACATCTTCAAGTTATGAAAAACATTATTTTTATATTCCTCATGATTTATTTCTCATGCCTTAAAGTTCTTTTCATGACCTTATTGAAGTATCTCAAGTTCCAATGTAAAATGTTTCTCTTGTTTCCCTTACTGGGCCTTCTGCTCACCCTTTCGTTTGATGTATGTCCCCAGGTTATGAGATGCAGTAATGAACCTGGGATGAACTTAAGGAGAATCATTTAAAGTTTTTAAGAAGAATGTTTTATGTTGTTTTCAGGTATTATGTTCCTGGTTTCCAAGACACTAAACCTTAAAGATCCTCAGTTTTGTGTAATGTAATGAAAGTTTATGTTATAAAAAGGCAGGATGCTATAAATAGTAAGTATTTAATAACGAATAATAGTAATTGTATCATTTGAGTTCGAACCAAGGTGGCCTACATCACTTGTGATGTCATGAATAGTGTATTTAACTGAAAATTTGCATATACCGTATTTTACCATATTTCAATATTCATAAAAAATTCAAGTATTTAATAAAATTTCCAAATATTCACCTTAACCATTTTTCAACGTGTAGAAACCAAAAATTATGTCCATTTTTCAAAAATAATTTTCTAAAAATGATTTTTTTAAAATTTAATTAAAATAATAATTTTTTTTCAAAACCAGTTTTAAAACATTCATTAACTTATTCGAAAATATAGGTATATCATACTTTCAACTTGAATATTATTTTTATACTACCATATGTGAGGTTACTATTCATTAGGATATATAACTATTCATAAGGGTATGTTACTATTCATTATGGTAGGTTACTATAAACCAAAAATTAGGTTTTTCTTATCGGACTCAAAATAACTTACTGATTGCAACTGTTTATATCAGATTATCGAAATTCCAAACACAGAAGTGTAAAACTTACGTTTAAAGGTCACTTAGCACTTATTAGTTCATTTTGTTGTGTTTTCATGTGATTTTATGACATACTTTTGAGAAGGGAATTTCCACTTAAAAGAAACAGGTCATTACACTTACGGAACTATATTCTGATACCAACAATAGAAACCTTGGAGAAACATGACATAAAAAATACAATAATCTCATGGTTCAAATAATACATCTAAAAAATCGCATAACCCATTGACTGATATGTTTAGAATCTTGGAGACTAAATATAAAAAGTTGATTTAAGGGGTTTTTTTTCCATTTATATGTGGTTATAACCCTCACTAAACACTATATTGGTGGTTATCCATAACCACCGTTAAAGTGGTTTCCTACTTTGATTAGAAGTAGTTTTTAATAACTGTTGGTAAACTTATGTGAATTTTAGAGGCGGTTAATTTAGAGGGGGGGTTTAACCCTCTCTAAATTTTAAATGAAAATACAACACCTCACTATAAATCACCACACAAATATATTTTGAAAATATTTAGAGGTGTTTATTTTGACAACCACCTATAAATTGATTCTATTTTGGGTGGTTTTAAAACCATATTCATTATATCTGGGGTGGATGAAAACCATTATAAATTCTAATTATATTTTTTATTTAAAATATTACCATAGTTAGACCCCATATCCTACTGCCTCTACATAGGATGGAAACTTAGCCAATTGTAAAACCTATAACTAGCATACTACTCTACCTAGGAATGCTCACTGCTTAGCCAAATGTACACACAAATTCTTGAGAGACCAAATTTTTGGGATTTTTAGAATAGATGCAATAAGCGCACATGAAAATGAATGCGTGGCAAAGCTTGGGGTGAGATTCAAAAGGATAGTGGAAGGGGTTGGGGGAACTGGGGTTGAACACAGTAATCACTTATGAGAGTTATGAGGCCTGACTATTTTTATTAATCGATGGAAAAAATCCCTCTATTTTGTTGTGGGACATGGCATATCCAATTTTGTTCATCCACTCATTAGAAAAAGGGACTACCTCACAGCTGCATGAACATAGTGGGATTCGATCATCCAACTTCCATATTAAAACCCTAAGATGCTTCCACATTATAAGATTCCATTTTATTTTATATATTATACATGTTAGTATTTATATATATCAAATTATTTATATAATTATAAATTATTTGTAAAAAAAACATATTATATAAATATATATATCACAGAAATAAAAATACATATTATATTATATAAAAATATAAGTATAAATATAGATATAGATATATTATACATAAATTTATTTATTTATTATGTTTATATGTATACAAATGTATATGATAAATTATAAATTATATATTATAAATTATATGTTATATATTTATATGATAAATATTTTTATATTATACAAATATACTATATGTAATAGAGTGGGTTGTGAACCACCACTATTTTCTTTAAAAAACTATTTATATAAATGTAATTCCTCTAAAATATATCCAAATATATTAATAATAATATGTATATATATATATTAATGTAGCATCATTAATTATAAAATTTATAGTGGTTTTATCATAACCACATTAAAAATCCAACATAATATTAAAAAATAATGATAAAAAAATTAGTTGAGGTTGTGAACCCCCTATAAATTTTATGATTAGTGGATATTGTGCATAATCACATATAATATTATATAAAATTAATTTATAGGGGCTGTTCATAACCCCCTTTAAATAATCTCCACTAATTTTATGTTTTGTTTGTAGTAACTAGCTATATAAACATCTTATTTTACTACTCTTATGAACATTTCAATAAAACAATGATCCACTATACCCTTTTCTACATATCTCACATGATATAATCATCATCATAACATATGTATTGGAACCATAACAAATATGTGATATCATATGCTCAATAAGTTAAAAAAATATCATAACATTTATGAGAACATGATGGATAGATAAATATCATAATATAAGATTGTGATACCATAAATGATAATCCTAAAACATGATTGAGAAACATAAGATCATAAAAATATTAATATGGGAGGAAAATGTTATTAATTGGCTCAAAAAAATATCTCAATAGTCATATAACATGAGATTATGACATAAAAGTGTAGAATACTTTTAAAAATAAGATATATTCTTCAAAACAGGGAATTTAATGGAAATTAAATGTATCTAGAAAAGTTAAAAAAGAATTATGAAAAACATGTAAATTTTTCATAACTTGAGGAACTTGAAAATTGGAACAACCATATGTAGTATAAAACATATGTGGGAAAACTAATTATGCCCACACGCGTGTGAAAAAACTCAATATGTCCATGCCTGAAATGTGAGAAAACCCATCATGTCTAGGATTGTGTAAAAAAACCCCATTATTTCCACCCATGTATATCACATGAGATATTAAATTAAACCAATTAATTGGAGGGTGATATAGGATCACACCCATCACAATCCATACATATGTGTTCCACTCAAAATCAATCATAATCGTGTCATAAATAAACCATTAAAACATAAATGGGATATTAAATATTTTAAAAACATCACATATTATAAACATAAGAAATCATAAGATATAAACAATCTCATTTTACAAAAGAAATCATACAATAACCTATATAGGTTGATAGAAACATTACTTCATGGATGATAAACCTTTTAGGATAAATGGATGTGAAAACAAAAAAGTTTTCACAAAACATTTTAAAATTTTAAATTAAAAATTACTTTCAAAACAATTTTTAAAGTGAAATAAAATAATTTTAAAAAACTTTTTATAAATAATTTAAAAATAAATTCCTTGAAAATACATGATGTTTTCAAAAAGGATAAGAGAAAATACTTTTAATACTTTTTCTTTTAAAATAATCATTAACAGTAGAAACTAGGAAAAGACATAAAATTTTAAAAAAGTGGAAGTGAAAATAATTAGAAATATTTTACCTTTAAAATAATTTTTAATAATATAAACTAGAAAGATATATAAATTATATCAAATGAAAATAATGATTTCATGATTAAACCATTTATTTATAAAGGATGGAAAAACCATTTGAAATATTTTGAAATAATATTATTGAATACCCACATCATTAAAATCATAAGGAAACCATTGATTTAAAATTAGTTAAGGGTAATAAAAGGATCATTGGATATGAAAACAAAAAAATGAGTTTCCATTAGGAAAAATAGAACATTGGTGGGAAGTAAAAATATTAACAAGGAAGAAAAAACATTAAAATAAATTATAATTATTCTGAAAAAGTGAATTTTAACAAAATAATAGTATCATAAAGGAAGAAAAATTTGGAGTAAAACAAGATTTACCCCAAAAAATGTGTAAATAAATCCTAATATAACCATAAGTTAGGATATATTAATCTTGAAAAATAATTTATAAATAAGAGTTCTTATGACCTAATAAAAATATTTGAGCTATAAAACCCCCGTACATCCTTTGTAAAATTTGAATCAAAACCCCACGAGAGATAAATCATTATATATAACACTGAAAATATTGAATTATAAGAGGATTGTGATAAAAAACTACAATATTGAAGTATTTACAACATTGGAATGTAAACATGGTGTACAACTTAAACATGGCTCAAGGAATTTAGATTTGAGACAAATAAACCCTTATGACTTTAAAAAAATCAAATAAAAACTCATTAAAAAAGACGGGTTGTAAATAAAAATAAAAGTACATGATGAAAATATAATTAATTATATTATATCTCAAATAATTATTATATACACCACATAAAAAAATATGTTTATAATACCAAACATGTTTCGAAGAGATGAATTTTGAGACAAAATTTTTGTCTTGTTTCATTTCTTAAAGATCACTTTAAAACCTCCCATAAAACAAAAATTTCTAACTTTATATCCTATTTCACATGTTTACTCATAAATATTAATATTTTATACTCCATTTTATTATTATATTATGAAGATTACGTTAATTACTTATATCTTATTATAACCATCAGGTGTAAATAACTATAACTACTTTGCACATGTTTAATGGTTTTTATAACATATACCATAATTTAATAAACATTTCATTATTGATATATTATTTAATATTATTAAATATATAAATTAAATTTAATTAATTTTTTATTTTTTTATTTTTATATGTTTTTGGTCACGTTATGTGAAAACCAAATTAATAACCACTTATTTCATTAATTTTAGTGAGTGAAAAAGATACCTTCATAATCAGTTACATATTAAATATAGTATTACCAAATTCATATATAATTAATGATATTAATATTATAATATTATAATAATAGTTTTCATGTTCCTATATTCATCTATAGTAGAGTTTAATAAAATCTTTCATGCAGGTGGTTAAGCCTATCAAAACTTGAACACTCATTAACTCAATTGATGAGTATGGTTAAGAAGGTACTTATTTTGACATAATATAATTATAATAGAATAATAATGATCTTTTATTTCTTTATGATTTTGAACCATATTTTAGGTTTTTTGGATAAATAATGAAATATTAGAAGAAAGATGAAAAAATGATTCTTCGTGGAGGTGATAGCCTGCACACACGCACGATTGATGTTCCTCTATCATTATAAGTGGATGGAAATTAGTAACTAATGGTTTAACCACTAATATAAAACATATTAGTATAATAATTATTCTAATATTTTCATATTTTTTGGGTGATAGGATATTTGGAAGAGTAATATTAAGAAGAAAAACATAAAATTGAGATAATAATTGCATTCGAGACTTGATTTTTCCTTAGAGGTTCCCTTGAAATTGAAGGTCTTAGGCTTACTATGAGTGACCGTGTTATTATTTTTATGGGAGAGGATTATATGGTGTGTAAAATAGTATAATATAATGGAGTAATTCTGAGGATATATGTGTGTTTGATATTGTTTAAGTGATCCTCTTTTATAAGAGAGGAAAAAGAAACTTTTAGAAACACCCATTATATTTTAATAATTCCACAATATTATTACATGGTCAATAACTCCGAAATTTATAAATAAATGAGTTATGGGTGTATTGTTTTTGATAATGACTCAAAAAATTCTTTCCAAAAGATGTTTTAAACATTTTATAGGGTTTTAACCATTAAGTTTGTACATTTTACTCATACTTTTAAAATAAGAAACAAGATTTTTACTAAGTGATTTTATGTTCTGTTAGGAATATAGCATAACCCATATAATCCAATTTGGGTGTTATTTAACTAAATTTAAACTATATTTAAACTAATTAAATTTATAAAAATTATTAAATTAACTTTTAAATTATAATAGATAACATGATGAAATTTTGTTTTAGTAGAAAAATGTGATTTTGACCATTATCAATTCTTAATATTATTTATTAAAGATTAAAGATTAAATTATTGTTAATATGTTTGTTTATGCGTTTACAAATCATATTATATTCATTTTTAAAGAATTTATATTTTATTTATTTGATATAAATTTCTTGATCACAATAAAACAATAATTTTAAAATAATTGTTTTAGTATTATTTTGGTAATTAACGTTATGCCTAACAATAAAAATTTTATACCCAAGAATGAAAAATTTTATATTAAATAATATAAAAATTATTATCACAAATTTAATAATAATTTTATCATATTATTGTTCTATGTGTCGGGAAATTCATCTTAATGTTAGAGTATGTAACGATTAAAACACATTTTTTAGAAAAGCGTATTTCAAGCATAAAGTTTATGTATTGGAAAAAATTATTAATTCTATTTATAATAATAATAATAATAATAATATTTTTCATGTAAGAGTTATTTTTTATTAAAATAAATCAAAAACCTAATTTCCCCATATATAAATTTAATTAAAGAAACATACAAATAATAGTTTTCGTGAAATATTACTTGATTTCAAAAAATAATATTCATGGGTTTTGTAAATTGAAAATAAAAATATTAAATGATTTATATTATTTTATAAATATATATATTTTTTATATTAAATATTTCATAAACATATAATTTCTATAAAAGTGATGGTATAAACAAAATGTACATTCTTCACTATTCGCCTAAAAATATATTATTTTAGAAAAATAAAAAAATTTCATCTTAAGATAATTTTATTGAAATGAATTTAAAAATGAATTTTAATTGATAAAATTTAAATTATAAATTTTTTAAATTTATATATTTAAAAAAATATATGAAGAAAATAGATATTATTGAAAACAACCTTTCAATATTAACACATATTAATTATTTACCTTCTAAAGATAATAACTATTAATTTTTTACCATTTTATTGTTTATTATAGATGTATTAATAATTTATTCATAATATTCCCTGGTTTTCCTATGTTGTGTGTAGGGCGTGACCCCAGTTATAAAATGTAGTATATATTTTAAAGGATCCAAAATCTTGGGTCATTATAGATATGTAGAGAATCATATTAAAACATTTATTTATAAGGAGTAGACCAAGGATAATCACGATAAAACCATTAAATATAATTAATTTTAACATGGTGACAATGTATTATATTTTAATTCATAATTGAAATTCTTTTTATCGAAGCTAAAGTCGATATGGTTTAGAGCCTTCTTCGTTGTAAAAGTTTTCTACTATGGTGCAGTGAAAATGGAGGAAACAAATGGGGTACAATTCAAGGTAAATGGGAAATGACTCAAGCATTACATTAATACTTACATGGACCCAACATTATTTTTTTAAACAGGGAAGAAAGGTATGTTTAGTTATAGAATATAAATAAATAACTAATTGGGAGGGGACTTAGGGATAAAATTTTCACCAATAATTGGGTGTGATTTTGAATACAAACAGGCACACATTAAAATCTTAGTCAAGGAATTGGTGTAATATTTTTCCGTTTTCACCATTTTCTTTTTTATTTTTTACCTTTATCTCATATTATAATAATATCATAGATAATAACAGATTTTTTTAAATAAAAAGAATCATTATAGATCATACCTAGGTTTCTAGGAACAACCCATTTCACCCTTGAATGGTGTGATACCACTGTAGGGGGAGCCTGTGAAACTCTAACCAGTCCTATCTAGGGAGTACCAACATGCGCCTTACCATTATAGTAGGTTCACCCTTATAAAAATAAATTTTTTTCCAATACATGAAGACACATCCACCCCCAGTATGTATCATCAAACACCACTTATATTTCTATTATTAGTTTTCTGTAGCATTCACCCTTATGTTTTTCATTTTTTAATAGTATTATAATATTTAATAACCCATGGGATTGAAGGATATTATAATATTTCATCATATTCATGCATAAATTAGTGGTGATATTTAATTCTCCCTATAATTTTTTTTTCAAATAATTATTTTTTATTATAAAATTCAATATTCTTTTCTTTAATTTTTTCTTAAATTTCCAAATTTCAAGTTTGATTTTAAAATTTATCCACCCACCCAAGATGAAAGATTATTTCTAGAGCCAAATTTATAAGAAATGTTATATTTTTATGTTCTGAATTCTCAAAATTATTCTAGAATGTTTAATCAAATTATATTTTAAATTTACCACATGGAAAAATGAAATGAAAATGATATAGGTAATTTTTGTTTTTAAATTTATATCCAATTTATTTCCTTTCAGCAAAAAAATATATCTATTTATCCATAGTTTCCAACTTTGAGCAATGAAAATGTTTGTCTATTGAAACTTCATTATAAGCTCAAATTCATTCCTCCCCATTCCTTCTAGAAAATTACTATGTGATTTTCTTTTTGTGGGGGAAAAATACCATCTTGGTATGTTTTTCTTAGGGAGGAACATAGAATTTATGTGTGGAGTTGGATTCTAGTCTGACTATACAACAAATTGTTTCATTATATTTTTTTAAAAGGGTTGTATAACTATGTAATGGATTTCAAAGGGGAGAAATTATTGACCCGATGTATTTATGATAATCATTATCAAATATGTACATATATAGATACATAAAAACATATATACATATATTCATATACACATATATTTATATAAATTTTTTATAAAAAATTAAATAAAAAATAAAAAAGAACGATCACATTAAAAGGTCAGTTTGAGGTATAATGAGTAGAAATCTAATCCAAATCATGAAAATATATTTTTAAAGAACCAACTCCTTTTCATGCCTTTATTTTTTAAAATTATTACTATCCTACAAAAACTATAATTACCTAAAAAATCATGATTCTTTATTTTCAATAAAAATTAGATTAAAAAATATATAAAATGAAATCCTGTAGAAATTTATTTTTTAATTTATATTTGATAAAAACACTAAAAAAATATCATGAGTGAGATTTCATCCATAATAAGAAGTAATTTAAATTAAATTACTCAAAATAAAATAATTTCTTTGAAAGATATATAAAATATATAATAAAATTCATTCTATACTTGATATTCTTTTAAAATAAAAAAAGAGTTTTGCATTATAACTATAATTAGGAAAAATAATAATTTCCAAAGGGGATACCTGAGTTATTTTTCCCAAAAGTGAAAAAGGTCTCAGTGTATGGGAATTTAGTAAACCTTAATTTATTATTGCTTTTTATTTGATTTTATTTTAAAAAAATCTATCTTTCCATTTATAGGGGTAAATTGTTCATATTTCTGTGTAATATATTAAAATTGATAAATTTTAGTGTTTTCAAAAAACAATAATAAATTGACAATTATTTGAAGTTTGATAGAAGTATGTGAAGATAATGAAAAATTTAATGATATATATTCCATGTACTTTACCTATGAAATTCCATTTATGGAAGAGACCACAAGACAATACCTAGGGATAAAACGCACTACCAATTATTCCTATATTTCTCACCAAGTTGGTGGTGGTAGTCACACTATCTAACTCACCTGTCACCATATTATTGGTGGTTTATTTTGATACTACACACTATATTGGTGGAAGAGGACACATTGTTTACCCATTACCCCACCAAACATTGATAGTCCAAAGAAAATATGGGTAAATGACTATGGAAAACTAGAAAAAGTATCCATTGATTTAGTACCCTCAATGTAGGTTTGATAATTTTAAAAAGTTAAACAAATATATAAATAAAGTTCTTGGGATATCAATCCAATAAGATAAGAGGAAGATAAATATATTTTTTAGTTCCAACTCATCTACTCCATATTTGACTTTAACAAATTTTATTTTTCACATTATTTTCTATTACTCTCTTTCACCTTATTCTCTATTGGAGTATTTTTAATTATATGTTTTGGATTTATTTTGTTCTTTCTTAAAAACCCTTTATCTTAAATAGATAGACAGTGTTTTTTTAGGGAGAGTGAAACCAATAATTTCTAAGTATAAAAACTATATAACCAATATAGTGGCATGTTATCCATTTTAGGAGGAGAAGTCATAATCAAGTATAAAATTTAATTAAAGAAGAACTAATAATTAATCAATATGGTAATTATCATGTGATCACTGAGCATCAATGATCATATTTATATTCTAATACTTTTAATAATAGTGGAACTTTTTATCCTTATAAGAAAAATAAAGAAACCTTATTAATTACTTTTTTTAAATTCTATAACCCATGCACTTTTTTTATTTACCAGTTTTATCAATTCAATTCACTATGATTTCACCGATCTAAAAAGTAAAAAAAAAGAACATTAAAAACCCTCTATCTATTTGATCAACCTTGTACTTCCAATTATTACCTTGTTAGTCAGATTGTTAGGAAAAATATATATTCTAATTATCCCACCATGCAGTAGGTGTTTAAACAAGATCATATCACCATTAAATAATTATTTGAATACCCTTAATTATTTCTCTAATTTTAATAATCCGAAAACCTATTTAATATTTGGGATAATGATGATTGAGGACCAAAATTGATCCCATTTTTGGTATAAAAACAGGGAACACTCCCAAAAAATCCCCAAAAATTAGGAATTTTAAATTGAAATAATATTTAACTTTGTCTAAAATAATGAATGTCTTTAACTATAATTAGGGATCTATTTTGGTCCTTAACTATCATTTCCCCTTTCTATATCTCTAACAAGTTTAATTTTCATAATTTCACAACTATTAATTTTAGAATTATGCTTTATCCAAACTCAAAACATTATTAAATAAAGAGTATATTAGAATAATGAATCCATTCTTCCAAAAAACAGTATATTGAAGATCCATCTTCTTCAAATACACTTATTGAATTTCTCCTTCACCTTTACCAAAAGGGAGGGTAATATGGTGGTTCACCATCTAACTACTCGAGGCCTCTAAAATGACCCACAAGCCTAGTTGTATATGTTCCCCAATTTGGATTCCTCTCTCATTTTACCTCATATTCAATCTCTTAATATATGAGTTACTCATTTTCTATAAAAACAATTAGAGCTCCCTGAGTGTCCTGATGTCCTATATATAGTTTTCAGCAGTTGTTTGGTGCTAAAATATCATCTGCTTGGATCAACCTAAAAATACCTCTAGTTTCACTTTCTCAAAAGTCTCCTTCATCCATATATGGCATGACTACATTTTCTCTATCACTATTAGAGTTATTGGATGTTGGAAATCTTCACTCGTGGATGTTCAAGAACATATTTGGTAAAGATGAACTATAGATAGAGCTATTTGAGAATTTTTTTCAATTCATGTTAGGGTTTATAATTTCCTATGATAGTGGGGGCCCTTGAGAACCAATAATTTTTTGTTCATGTTCTCTCAAATACGGATTTTTCTCGAGCTTACTTAAGTGAGAATAAAATCTATAATAGTAAGAGTTTCATCATTTTTTGCATGATGTATTCCATCTACATGGGTCATAATGCTAGTTTTTCTTCATTGTAGATTCAAATTCCAGGCCATCTCCTCTATTTTAAAAACCTTTCTATTAACAACGGTATAGGTTATCATATTGGTTTATATCTATGACAAAAAATTGATATTTTTTCTTGAAGAACCCCTCCTATCCTCAGTTCTACATTTCCATAGACCTCCATATTCTAATTAAAAAATGATAATGAGGGATTCTAGGTGACCATTTGGTATGAAGATAGGATTGGCTACTTCTAATATTTCCATATTTAATTTCATTGGCTAGTTTCTTACAAAAATTGATCTGATGGAGGATGTCTCTATATAGGGGATTGATAGTTGGTTATTTAATATCCAAAAAATATCAATCTAATTGCTTAGTTTGTGATGTTCCTTTTAATTAATTGTAATCTATATATGACTATATCCTTATCAATATAGGGACTTTATCACTTCTTATATTTTCTGTTGAAGAACCTTATCCCACAAAAACTATTTTTTTAGAGAGAAATACTCAAAGGTTACTATAATCATTGAGTAGGGAGGTCCTTATCTTCCAATATCTATTTTGGTTTCCCCCCTCACCCCCATGTCTCACTTGATGGATAGTCATGGTGATGAAACAAATGTTAATGAACCCTTGCCTAATTTATCACCATCCTCACACACACATAGACCATGTAGTCTATGTTGCACCTTAAATGGAAAATTTGGTTCTTATACCATTAGTATTTTCGATAGTCGGGGTTATGTTTGATAGAGGAAAGGAAATTAGTGGTTGTTCTCCCCTAAAATAGTACGGTACCTTAAACTTTGATACTTTTACATGTCAATATCTTGAAAACAATATTAATTTTCATATTTTGGATGGAGAGGAAATCACCCTCTATCAAGGGATTAAGAAAAAATCATATAATATCACAAGGAGTGCCCATGGTGGACAATTCAAGGAAGGATCTAGGATGAAATAAAGAAAATATCATCTTTTTCATGATAGGGAATCTATATCCCATATAGTATTTTTTTGGAAATGAGAAATTATAAACATGTCTATGCAACCTCAACCTGAATGCCTCTAACCCCTTTCTCTCTCCACAAGGGGGAAGGGTGAAGAGGAGGCATATTGAACATATAGATAATGATATCATTGATTGTTTTTTTTATTAAAAATGATTTAAATATTAGAAAAAAGATAATCTATACTAAATCATGTTGTTATTGGGCGTAATATTCATCACTAAATCCTAAGACCATCATGGAGAATTTTATATCACTAATAATTATTTTAGTATTATGAAATATATTTTTTCAATGTACATTGTTACAATAATATTTTAAATTAAATATAAAGGACCAAACAAACCATCATTATTTTTTATTTTTTAAAAAACTTCCTCACTCTATATGAAAAAATTCTTCTGAGAGTTATACCTATTTATAAAACACCCTTAGTTTCCAAGAGGGTTGATGATCAAAATCACTATGTGATTTTTTTTTAATTTTGATCTTTATAATTAATTCCTTATTTATCTTTTTTGTTTATAACATAAAAATGACACAAATTCCTTCACCATTTATATCACTACATTTATTTACTTTTTATGATCCTTTGAATTATGGAGTCTGCTAAAAGTTTAAAAAAATATAGAAAAACTAATACTTAGTGCTGATAATCCATATCGATAAATAAGATGAAAATTTACATTTTAGTAAAAAATTGAAAAATTTCTAGGAATAGAAACTTAGGAATATTATTTATTAAATTCATGTGACACAAGTGATTATTTCCCCTAACTTATTTATCAATTTTCATTATTTATTTTCTATTTTCATTTTATATTTTATCCTTAAACTTCTAAAATTTTTAGTTTTTAGAATTTTATTAGAACTAAATATCATAACAAAATTCTATTTATAATTGTTTTCTTTATTGAATTTTCACATAGATAATTTATAACATTCATAAAAATACTAGAACATATAATATTTTTTAAATTACAATTCTTCATTTAAAAATCACTAGAAAACATTTGGTTTTATTGAATGATATCCTTTATCATCACTAGCTAAAAGCACTGATAATGGTCTCGTTTATCAAAATTAGAAGAAATCACTTATAAATTAGTCCTTTATCAGCACTATCATGAAAGCATTGATAAAGGGCGGCTATTATTAGTGATTCTAAAACAGTCAAAATAAAATCCTCTAATTTATCAGCACATTTTTTAATAGCTCTAATAAAGACCCCATTATCAGTATTTTTTATTAGAGCTATTAAAATGGGATTTTATCAACTCTTATAAAAAACACAGATAACTGGGTGTCATTATCAGTAGAAAAAAAAGCATTGATAAAGACCTTGTTTTCCTGAATGGCCTAAAGGCCTTATATTTTTTAGCAGGCCTGATAAAATGTGATCTTTATTAGTGATAGAAAAGGTCACTGATAAAAGGGGGTCTTTATTAGAACTAGTAATAAATAACTGAAAAAAGGGCTTCCTTTATCAATGTTTTTTAGTAGTACTGGTAAATGTCAATCTTTATCGGTGTTTTTTCCTAGCACTGGTAAAGGGTAAATTTTATAAAACAATTATAATTAATTAAAAATATATATTAATATATATATATATATATATATATATTATTAAATACAATTTATATAAGGCTAAATACACATTGACACCTAATATAGAATATATTCAGTCAAAATGGATTATAATTTTTTTTTATAAAAAATAATTAATAATATTCTAATTATTATCAAGTAATATTCATTTAATCACAATTTAATGTCATATAAATAAAATAAATTAATGAATGGTCTAATATATGTTCAAAATATAACTTAAACATCAAAAGACCATAACTTTTGATCAAGATTTCTGTTTGAGATCTATCTGATTAAAATCAAGACATGAATATACATCGAGGAGTTGAGAGTAATCATGACATGGAGTTTAGAAGGTGTGTAATTGAATATGATCTATTTCATGGGATTGGTGGCCCAATGATAAGTGGAAGAATGAGGTGGATGAAAGAGGATTTACATGGCCTTATTATAAAATTAAAAGAGGGGGCCCAACAAGCATGCATAGGAGGATAAAATAAGCTTTATGAATTCTTATTAAATTCAAAAACTAAACATAAATGACCCACCCAAATGATCTGATGAATTTAAATCCACTTTAAAGACTAAAATCACCCAGATCAAAAGTGGTGGGGCCCTTTTCTCCAAACTCATGGTGGGAATCTTTAATGTCTTTGGGGTGGTGTAAAAAATACTTTTTGGTGGATATCTTGTCCCATAAAACCATAGACATGTGTAAATAGAGTTAAATTTTTTTATAGGATTTATGATTTTTCGGACTAGGTATTTTCACATGTATCTTTCTTATTGGACTATAAATAGCTACCCCTTGTACCCCTTAAAGGTTAATTAATAATTTGAGTGTTTTCTATCATTAATATTCTTGGGTTTTTTGTGTTCTTGAAATAATTTAAGTAAATATTATCATAGGTGTGATAAACCTTTGTGGTTCTTTATAATTAATGTTATATGAGGAATGTTTCTTTGGGGTCTTAATTTATCATCACTTTTTCCCCTTTAATCCTTCAAATTTATTTAATTTCTATTTCTCCTACTTTCACCCCACATGTTTATTCATATTCGCCAATAAATACCATACACACATATGATATCATATCACTTAGTATCAGATATTGGAAATGGAAACCAACTTCCTTATTTTTTTTCTATTTCTCCCATAATTATACTCTCCTTCCATTTTTTGTCCATCAGTAATTCTAGCTACAACTTTCTTCTGCCATTTTGTCAAATTTTTCTTTCAGTTTATGAATGTATAATATGTCATTTGTATAGTTCATAACCTCATCTTTCTTATCGATTTGGAAACACTTATATTTTACACATATATTTGGAGATATATCTTAATAAATTCATGCCACATATCCAATCTTGTAAAATCTAACTATAACTAAACTAGATTCCAATTGAGTTTGAATATCACATTTTCTCAACATTTCAAAAATTTCAATCAGATTAATGCATTGTAGAATTTTTATCTTTCGTACATTGAGTACCTCAAATGTACTATATATATCTAATTTATTTATTATATAACATGGAAAAAATAATGAGTAGAAAAAAAGTAAAAATAGAGAAAAAAATACAAAAAAATAGAAACAGATAATCATTTGGAACAATTTTTTCACTCATTTAGTATCAATTTTCTTTATATTTTCTTATCTAACATATTCTTTCCTTCAAACATATTAAACATTAAACAATTTAATTTTATTCCTTTCTCTTAATCTACCATATTTATTGGACTAAATTCATTCAAACCCTTAAAAAAATTTTATTTTTAAACTTTAATTTTAATTGAATCCTTCTTACTAGCTGTCTTCTTGATTTTATTTAAGACCATGTGTAAGAACCATGTTGTTCTACTATAAATTTTGAGGAACCATTTAATATATTAAAATAAAATGGAGAGAAAGAGTGGGTGAGGAGTTGAATATAGTGAGTGAAGGCGAAACAAAAGCAATTTGCATCAAGTTATTTATGAAATATTTTATAGGCCAATTTACAAGGTTGAATGTTAAGTTAGATAATTTGAAAAATTTCTTCACATCACGTGCTCTACGAAGGCATAAATTTGACTAAGGAGATTATAATGGATTTTATTTTGAAAAATAATACCATAGGAGAGGGGAATGTGAATCCTGGAGAGAAATTGACTTGGGAAGCTTCAAAATGATACTTACATCCTTTCTGAGGAAGAATGATCTGGAACACTACTTGGAATGGGATTGGAAGGTTAAAAATGTTTTTAGGCATCACAAATACTCATAGGATATAAAGGTAGTTTTAACTATCCTTGTGTTCAATGGTTATTTAAGTGTTTTATGGGATTAATTACAAGTGAGTCAGTAATAAAATAAAGAAAGTAAAATCTAAAATTGGGATTAATTAAAGATAGTAATGAGAAAAAGGTACATTACTAGTCTTTACTATCGAGATTTTCATTTTATGTTACAATTTTTTTTTGCAAGGTTCAATGTGTGTGGATTAATACTTTAAGAAAATGTAGGTATCAATGATTCAAGCCAATATGGAAGAGGATTGAGAACCTATTATGGCAAGGTAAATTAATGGCTTGAATCTAGTGATTCAAGATGTGGTTGAAAATAGAACCCAAATTGACCTGGAGGAGTCTCTATATAATGAAGTGAAGGTAGAAAATAAACTACATTTTCATATGTGACAAGTAAGTTCCCCTAATTTTTTAAAGGGTTTCCAAAATGTGCCTAAATGACCATCTAAGTGGAATAAAATAAAACCAAAGGATTACAAATTTATCCTAAAACAAATAGAAGAGGTAAAAAATGGTCATACAGACTAATTCAAAATGTAATAGAGAAATCCTTAGTGAGATCTCTATTTAGGATGAAATTCCACATTTTGGGGAGTTTTCAGATGTGGATGTTGAAGAACCCATACATGGAGATACACCCGTGTAAAGAAGAAATATAAAAATTCAACCCAATGATTTTCATGATGAGGAGAAGTGTGAACACATTTTTCATACAATATTCCACATAAAAGAGAAGGTATGTGTCATGATCATTGATAGTGAGAGTTTTACTAATGTTTATAGTAACTTATTAGTAGAAAATTTGAGTTTACCCTCTATTAAGCATTTTAATACCTATAGGTTTCAATGGTTTAATGATAGTGTTGAGGTGAGAGTAACAAAGTAAATCACAGTTTTGTCTTCTGTTGGGAAATATCAAGATGAGGTGGTTTGAGATGTTTCTTCAATGCAGGAATGACATTTACTTCTCAGGAGGCCATGGAAATTTGATATGAGGATTATATATGATAGACATTATATTTATATCTCATTTTCTTTTGTGGTAGAAATTTTACTTCAACTCTAATCAGTATCATATAAGAATATGAAGATCATGTGAGGTTAAAGAAAGAATACAAAAAGATAAAATAAAAGAGTGAAAGAGAATGTGGGAAAGGATAAAATGTGAGTGATAAAAAAGAGTTTTATAAGTTAAGGGAAATATAAAAGAGATAAAAAATATAGAAAATGAATACTGTAAATATTAAGAGTGAAAAATGAGAGATGAATGACATGAAAAGAAATGAGGGAAATCCAAGAGTTGAGAACCAGAGTGTGGAGTGGAAGGTGAGTTTGTTTTTCTGTAAAAGTTAGGTGAAACAAGATTTATTGAGAAAGAATGTGTTCTTAGTCATTATTGGGGATGTTTATCTTAAAACTAACAAACTTCATCATCTTTTTCCCTCTTGTGTTGTGTCTTTATTATAGGAATAAAACAATTGAGCTAGGAAGTACTGGAAAGAATTTCCATTTGATCCAAGTCATTTGGCATGACAATACATTTTAAAAGGAAGATCTCTAAAAAAATAAATTTCAATCCCTTGCATTGAGGTGACGTTAATTTTCATGTTTTATATAAGATCAATGATAATGATTGTTTGACTAGCAAACTTGATAGGTATAGAAATGTGAGTGCTACCTTTAATGTCACTGATCTCTTAACATTTGAGTATACATATTTAAGGAAAGATTATTTTGAAGAGGGGTGGGGGGTATGGGAATTAAGGAACACATATACATATAATATTCAAGAGTGATCATGACACATAGGGTGTAAGGGGAATAAATTCACAAGACCATTGCATGATATTAGTGGACTAATGATAAGTAAAAGAATGATTTGGACAAAATAGGTTTTACATGGCCTTATTCAAAAATTACAAAACAAGGCCCAATTTTCATGAATGATAGGAGAAAATGGGATTTAATAACTCTTATTAAATCCCAAATTTAACTTGGCCCACCCAATTGTTTATATGAATTTAAATCCACTTATATGAATGAAATCTCTAAGGCAAAAGTGGTGGGGACCTGTCTCCAATGTCTTGGTGAGAATATTCAAAGTCATTGGGGTGGTTCAAAAAAGTATTTTTGGTGGATATCTTGTCCCCTAAATCCATGTTCCTGTGTAAAAATAATTCTAAAATTGTGTTATTGGCTTTAGACTTTTATGGGCTAGGTATTTTGAAATGTGTCTCCCTTATTTGGCTATAAATAGCCACCTCATTGTACCCCATGAATGTTAATTATGAATGTGAGTGTTTTCCTGATTTATTATGCTTGTGTTTATTGTGTTCTTGAATGAATGAAAGTAAGACTTATTGAACTAGTTATCAATATTTTTGTAAAATTATAATTAGTTTATAAGGGGAAAGAATCCTTAGCTTCTAATTGATCATCCCACCTTCCCATTTATTCTCCTTCACATTTATTTAATTTATATTTCTCTCACTTTCACCCATTATGTTTTCTATTTTTTTTACAATTAATAACACAAAAAACTATGATATCATATCATTTGGTATTAGATCTCAGTAATGGAAACTATTTTTATCTTTGTTTTCTATTTCTCCCACCATTTTCTTCTCCTTCATCCATTTCCATCCTTAACCAATTCTAGAAACAATATTCTTATTCCTTTTTCGATATTTTTTCTTGGATTTTCTAGATGTAAAATATTTCATTTTTGATGTTCATAATCTCATATTTATTATTGATTTAGAATCACTGAAATTTGACACATATATTTAGAGATATATCCGAATAAATTTGTGTTGTTGATTCACTCTTTTGTAATCTAATTATCGCCAAACCAGATTCCATTCAATTTTAAAGTTCACATTTTATCAACATTTAACATAATTAAAATCATATTAGTGTATTGTGACTTTTTTATCTCAAACTATTTTTATGTCATTTATTTATTATAATACTATATAAAAATAATGAGTATAAAAAAAGAGCATGAAAATATTAAAAAAAACTAATTTTAAGTATTTTGTTCACTCATTTAGTCTCAAATTTTATTGCATTTTATTATCTATCATATTCTTTTTTCAATGTTAATCCATTTCCATTTTTTATCTTCTATTTACCTCCCATATTTCTTGGACTCTATTGATTGAAACCCTTTTGAAATTTCTCATTTTAATTTTTTTTCATGATTTGATTCCTTTTTACTAGTTGTCTTCTTGATTCAATTTAGGAAAACTTTTAGGAATCATGTTATTATACTATAACTTGTGAGGAAACCTTTGAGAGATTAAAATAAAATGGTGATAAATAGTGAGTGAGGAGTTAAAAAATAGTAAGTGAAGGTAAAATAAATTAGATTAATGTCAAGTAATTCATGAAAGATTTTACTGGCCAATTTACAAGGTTTAATGATAGGTTGGATAATTTTCAAAATTCCTTGACATCAAGGGATCGATGAACGCACTAATTTTCTAAAAGACATGTAAAGTGATTTATTATGAAGAATGAAAACATAGGTATATAAAATCTACTTCTTATAGAGAATGTGGCTTGGGATATATAAAAATGAAATTTCCATCCTTTCATGGGAAGAATGATCTGGAAATCTACTTGGAATGGGAGAGGAAGGTTGAAGATGTGTTCAGGATTCACTACTACTAAAAGGATATGAGGGTAATGTTAGAATCACTTGAGTTAAATTATTATTAAAGTGTTTGTTAGGACCAATTACAAGTGAGTCATTGATGAAATAGAGAAAGGAAAATCTGAACTTTGGAAGAAATTAAGACATTAATGTGGAAAATTATCATTTATAGTCATGAATATTGAGATTTTCATTTGAAGTTTCAAACCATTTTTCAAGGGTAAATTTTTACGGAGGAATACTACAAGATAATTTATATATTGATGATTCAGGCCAATATGAAAGAGGATCGAGAAGCTATACTGGAAAGGCTCATCAATGGATTGAATCGGGTGATTCAAGATGCAGTGGAACATTGAATCTACATTGAAATGGATAGTTTAAACATAAAACTATGAAGCTATAAAATATACTAACTTTTAAAAGGATATAAGTAAGTTCCAATAATTTTTGGAAGGATATCCAAAAAGAGACCAAATCCACATCTAAATTGAATAAAACAAAACCAAAGGATTCAAAATTTGATCTAAAACAAAGAGAAAAGGCCAAAAAAAGTTCTTACATATTGATTCAAAAGATGATGGAGGAACCCTTAGTGGGAGGTGATTATCCACTTAAATTGGATATATTCATTGATTATATTTTAATATTCACGTTTTTAGTGAATTTTATTCTTTGAACCTCATTTCACATCATTATGAAGGTCACGTTTAAAGTGTGTTAATTTGGGCCCAATTAATCAACTTTTGGAATTAATTATTTTGATTATTTGGATTTGATATTTTAGGATGTAATTTATCATTTTATATAGAACATCATTTCATAGAGTATCAATGGATGAATCATAAGGGAAGATGATCATTTTTTGCCATGAATGCCAAAATTTATGGACAAAGCAGAATGGGCATTAGGCTCCACAAATAAAAGTGTAGCCCACTATTCAATCCCTATGAATCTCAAATTTTAACTATATATAGATAAAGTTATGGGGAATATTATTTAAACTATGTATAGATCTAATTATGTGGTTCTCAAGGAGATCTACGGAGACCAATTTGAGCATAAATTATAGGCTAAACTTGAAGTCCTGTGAATTAAGCCCACATATTTCATAATAACATCTGAATGAAGTTTCTAATTGGTATGAAATTTCTAAAAAAATTAGAGGACATATTTATGATGGTATTTATCTCCTACAACCCCATAAAATATATACATCTGAAATTTGTAATTTTTGGTTCATCATGGTGGAAGAATCTTGATCCAATTTTCTTAGTCAAACATTGAAAAGTCTACTTTCCATTTTCGCACCCACCCTTGACTATCCAAATTAAATGGAATGATATTGAATGATCATGGATCGACCCCAGGACACCAAAAATCATATTTAATGTTGTGGAAATAAAGAAAATTTTGAGTATAATTATTATTATTTCAATTGTAATTTTACACTTTCATTTTTAATCGAATAATTATATTCTCTCATGTATGTTTTATTCAATGACCATAGTTTCTAAATAAAAGTTTTTCTTATTATTCTTATTAATTTAATATTTCATTTTATTTATCATGTTTATACCGTTGAATAATGGTGTGAATTTATTAACACCAAAAATTATGATATTCCTCACACAATGGTGGGGTGTTCTTTATTTCTTTGTTTTCACTTCTTCAATCCTGCTTCTTTAAGTTGATTGTCATCTTCAATAGAAATATTTACATCATTAGAAGGATAAAATTTTTATGGTTTGATCCTATAGAGTTTTATGGTGATGGATTGAATTTTATTTCATGTGGTTTTAATTTTAAATCAGTTCATTATTTTATGATTTCCAGTCAATGAGTTACTCTCTTATTTGTCTTCGTCAGATTTAACAATGAATCTTTTTGAGTGCTAGTAACATCCAATTATTTGTAGTTCTCATTAAAGTAATATTATAAGTGAATTGTTGATTAAAAATGAAATTTTTTATGGATTAAATTGGTAAATTATGTTGAGGAATTATCTTGTTTTATGGATATATCTTGAATTAATGATCTCATATTATCTAAGAGAATAAATACATCCATTATAACCCTAGATACAACCTAGGATCGACTCATATTCTTTAATTGTTTTTATTATAATATTTAGGTGTTTAATTATCTAATTATATCCATTATATTATGTTGTTTAGTATTATATTCACCCAACTACAATAAACTTTATAGTTGGCCACTTCATAGCCGATCCTCTCAACATATAATAGTGTCTAAAGGTTACTCCTTCAGTCCATATGGATTTGATCTCTACCTATACTATATCAATGGATTCTACCTGTAGGGTAAATTTGAGGGTAACTAAATTTTTACACCATTTCTGGGGACCTATGTAAGTTATCTCTGACACTAGAATCCTTTCATCACCTAAAATTCTATATTCTCACCATCATTTATTTTATCTTTTTTCATTTACTATTTTTTTTGTCTCAAGAATATCAAATACCAGCTTTAGTATATTCCAATGGAGTCTCTTCAACAATACCCCATCATAAATCAATTCTAGAATCAAATGGAAAATCAATTATTAGAAGCACTTATCATAGGGAATTTCTTTGATCAACCCTTGAATGATAACCCCACACTCGGTGAGATTCCCAATCATATGGATTATGATTGTTTAATGGATAAATTTATATCCCTCACAAGGATGGTTAAAGAGATAAATATTAGGGAATTACATGATTTAGAAAACACAATCCATTATAATATACAAAAAATTATTGAACAATTACTTGAATAAATGGATAAAATGAATTCAGAAGTTTAATATTCAAGATTAGAACTACCATGAATTAAAACTTGTGGGGCACCATCTATACACTAACTGTCACTTCCATAACCTTATTTGGATTTTATAATTTCCCACCAACATCTCATGAATTTATTAATGAATGAAACTTTGGATATGGGATAACTGAACAGAATCAAGATATTGTTGAAGGGTATTTAAATCAAGAATAAATTTATTTGTTTTTTCAAAAGAGGGTAATTTGACATCATGGACTGATATTTCCTGGATTTAACTCCACTAATGATTTTTCAATAACACAACACACTAAAAAAGTTGGGCAAAATAAAAAACTTTAAGTCTATAACCATTGATAAAATTGATATATCCAATTTTTGGTTTAATCTCTTATTCAAAAGGGACAAATTATGTAGATAAATTTTGAAAATAAAACTGAGATCAATTCAAATTTTCAACATATTTATGGGAGTTCTAGCTAATATGAGCTCAAAATCAAGGTCCATACATCCCATATCATGTATTATTTCATAGGGTATAATCAGAAAAATTAAATCATCATTTCATCCTCTCTTTACGCTAATAAAGATAAAATTCTCCTTGATACCTTAAGAATGATTAAGAAATAAATTGTATCGAATATTTTAATTATTCATGGGATTAGCCTATTCACTGAGAAATATATTATTTTTCATGAATAAAATTTAAAACCATATTTCAAATCCCATTTGAGACTCAATAAAAATCAAATTGATGTGGTGAATAATTTTCTTCTTAAAATGATGAATGTTGATATTGGATAAGTTGGGGGAGTCTATATTGAGCTAATGAATTTAAATTATGTTCTTTCTAGGAGGCAACCCAACTTCTTTATTGATTTTATATTTTTTTGTTTGTTTTTTTCAAGGGAACCCCCTTTTGGTTTTCATTATGATCTAATGTTTCTTGTGTGTGAGATTAAATAGTTGAAGCAGTTTAGTATTTTCAAATAGAACACGTGCCTTCCAGAGTTCAAACTAGACCCAAAATCATCCTCAAGGAGTATAATTGTGACATGAATACAAAATGATAAATTTATTATTTATAGGTCATCAACTTCAAATCACAAGTTTTTTTCATGATTTTATTTCAAATAAAATCTCCCCCTCTTTCTTACCAATTATGTACTCTCTCTTATTTTCTATTTCAATACTATGCGCGGTGTCATTATAAATTAGGGGGAGTGAAAATTTGATATTATTTTAAAAACAAATTAGGATTTTGTGGAAAATTTTTAATTCATTATACATTCAAGCATTAATGTAAATTGTGAAACAAAAAAACTGAATATCAATTAATTTTGAAAACTATGACTCCGATTTTAATGAATGTTTATGTTCATGAGCATAATTTTTGGAAACTGTGGTTGTCCGATGTGATTTTTCATTGTTAAGAGTTTCATCCTTTTAATCAAAATGCCAAAATGCATGTCATTTTGATTTTGGAGTGTGAGTTTGAGTTCTTGGGGCCCATTTTACCTAGAATCAGGGTTGGGGTAACATTGAGTTGAATTTTAGTTTCCAGTAAAAAAATAGAAAAAATGTTGAATATATAGAGAAAGGTTTTTTCAAAATTCATGGAGTCCGAAACATGGGGATCATGACTCCATAGTAGTATTTCCCAGAGTTATAGAGTATAGAATTGACAAAATTTATGGTGTTAGGAACATGGGGATTGTGAATTCATATTTTTCTTTCCCATAGTTAGTATTTTCATCACTATTATGGTTAAAAAAACAAGAAAAAAAGAAACAATAAAACAGTTGTATACTCATATTAAGGTATACTGGGATTCCCACCAAGTGATTCCTTTTTCTACCCTTGAATAAGAAAATGTGTGCCATGTATTTTTCAATGCACAATACATCATCATGATTAATTGAAATTGGAAGAAATATGATATTGAATTTGAAAAAAGGAATGATATTGAGGATGATATATTCTTGTAAAATCATATAATGTTAAATTATTTTGATAGGTTTCATGATTTTTTATAATAAAGTATTTTATTGGGTATTGTATTTTAAAATGTTTTTGAAAAGATAAATTCAATTTCAAATTTTTAAGATATTTTTTTCTCAAGACTAGTAAAACTCAAGATGGGGGGTTTGATTAGACACCGAGTTAGAATAATATTCATTTATTATATTTTAATATTCATGTGTTTCAATGTTCAAAAATGATAATTTAAGTTCATTTGATTATTTGATCCTCATTTCACATTATTGTGAAATTCAAGTTTAAAGTGTGTCAATTTTGGCCTAATTAATCATTGTATTGTTGAATTAGTTTTTATTATTATTTTAATACAATATTAAGGTATATGATTTATCACTTAGTGTGTAGAAGTTTTTCTTTTAGGGACAATGGATGCATATCAAGGGAAGATGGATATTTGTTTCCATGAATGTATACATTTATGGGAAAATAAGAATGGGCCTTAGTCTTATAAAGTAAAAGTGGATCCCAAAATTCAATCCCAATGAAGATAAAATTTTATATTTAGATAAATAAAATTATTATTATTATGTCATTCAACTATGTTTAGAGATAATTATGAGTTTTTAAGGAGATCCAGAGAGCCCAATTTAAAGATTAAATTACGGGCTATATTTGAAGGTCAATGATTCCATCCCATCAATGTCATCATAACATTAGAATGTACTATAAACATGGACTGAAATTTCTACATCCATTATAGAAAATATGTATGAAGATATTTTTATTATACAACACCTTTAAATCCAGCCATCTTAAATCCTTAATTTTCATGTCAACATGGTAGAGGAATCATGATCCAATTTTTCAGGTCAAACATTGAAATGTATACTTTCCCTTTTTTTACCACAAAAAATGTCTATCCAAATTAAATTGAATGACATTAAATAATGGTGTATCGACCCTAAGACCCTAAAATTATTATTTAAGGTGGTAGTGGTGAAGGAATTTGGGGTAGATGTTTTTTCCCTTCAATTATAATTTTACAATTTCATTTTGTAATCGCATCTTCATATTTTCTCATGTATGTTTTTTTGGATCACATTAGTTTCTTAGTAAAATTTATTCTTCATATTATTATTCTTTATTTCATCTATATTATTACTTAACAAATTGATATAGTTGAATAAATTTGTGATTTTATTGACACCACCAATTTTGAAATTCCTCACACAATGGTAGAGTGTTCGTTATTTCTTTGTTTTTTACTTCTTCAATCCAATTTATATAAGTCGAATCTCATATTTCATTGAGAGATTTATATATATGGAAGGATAAATATTGTATGGGTTTATCATAGGGAGTTTTATGGGGATGGATTGAATGTTATTTCAAGTGATTTAATTTTTTAATCAGTTCATTATTTTAAGAGTTCTGTCCATTGAGTTAATCTCTTCTTCATATTTATCAACATTAAAGATGACACATATTTATTGTTAGTAACATCCAATTCCATGAATTGATCATTTAATCGATCCTATATTTTAATTGGTGATTATTATTTGAATTTTTAAGGGATTAATTGGGTTAATGATTTTGGGGAATTATCTCATTTTGTGTATATATTTGGAATTAGCGATATGATATTTTCTAATAAAACCAATGCACTCAATCTAACCTTATGGAAAACAAATTACGGACTAATATTATTTAATTGTTACCATTAAATATGTTTGGATTTCATTATTTAATTAAATCCACTATCTTAGGTACTTCAGTATTCTATTTTTTCAATTACAATCAACCCCATAGTTGGACACATCATATCCAATCCACTTAATAAATATGAGTTTCTCAATGATAATTCTTATATCCATGTGGATTTAATCTATACCATTACTAAAATAACTTATTATACTTATATGGTAACTTTGGGCTTCACCAAGATCTATAGTCAGGATGAAATTCCACCAATGGATGAGTGTTCATATTTGGATGTTGAAGAACCCATACATGGAGATGCATTAGTGGCAATAAGAACTCTAAAAATTTGACCAAAATATGGTCATGATGAGGAGAAGAATGCACAAATTTTTATAATATTCCATTTCAATGAGAAGGTATATATTATGGATATTGATAGTGGGAGTTTTACTAAAGTGGATAGTACCATATTAGTAGAAAATTTGAGTTTACCCACTATTTAGAATCATAGACATTGTAGTTTGAAATGGTTGAATGATTGTGGTGAGGTATGAGTAACGAATAAAGTTATAGTTTCATATTACATTGAGAAAAAATCAAGATGAGGTAGTTTGGGATGTTTCTCCAATGAAATTAGTACATTTACTTCTTGTTATGCCATTGCATTATGACATGAAGATTGTATAAAATCACCATGATAACTATTTATACTTTGTTTTTAGCAGTGGAACAATTTTTTTAACTCCACTCAGCCTCATACAAGAATATGAAGATAATGTGAGGATAGAGAGATAATATAAAAATAGAAAATAAAATAGTGAAAGAGAATGCGAGAAAGGTAAAAATTAAATCTAGAAAAAAGAGTTTGATGAATTTAGGGAAAGATAAAAGAGAGAAAAAATAGAGAAAATGAAGTGTGGAAAATTTAAGATAGAAAATGGAGAGTTGAGTGATATGAAATAAAATTAGGTAAATCAAATAGTTTAAAATAAAACTGTTGAGTGTAAGGTGAGTTTGTTTTTATGAAAAAGTGAGGTGAAAAGATAATTATTAATCAAGAAAGTTTTCTGAATAATTAATAGTGATACTTATTTTCTAACTAACAAACTTAATCATTATTTTACCTCTTATGTTGTGTCTTTATGACAGAAATATAGTGAATGATCAAGGATGTGTTGGAAACAAGTTTCATTTGATCTAGGTGTATTGGCATGGAAATACCTTCTAAAAGGATGATCTCAGGAAAAAATAATGTCAAAGTCCTTGCATCGAGGATATATTCCTTTCTATGTTTTAGATATAATCAATGATAATGCCTATAAGACTATCCTACATGAAATGTATAGAAATATGAGTTATACCATTTATGTTACCGATCTCACTCCCTTTGAATATAATGATTTGAATATTAATACATTTGAATAGGGGAGGGATGATAACAATCAAGGAATACATATACATCGTGGAGTTGAGACTGATAATGGAACGAGGGGTGGAATGAGAATAAATGAACAAAACCCATTGCATGGGATTGGAGGCCCAGTGATAAGAGGAAGAATGAGGTGGATGAAAGAGGCTTCATAAGTCCTGATTCAAAAATTAAAAGAGGTATCCCAACAAGAATTTATGAGAGGATAAAATGGGCTTTAATCACTCTTATTATATCCAAAAATTAAAATAAAATGGCAACCCAAATAATCCTATGAATTTAAATCCGCTTGAATGAATTAAATATCCATGTATAAAATTAGTGGGGCCCTTATCTCCAAAATACTGGTGGGAATCTTTAATGTCTTTCAGGTGGTGCCAAAAAGTATTCTTGGTTTATATCTTATCTATTAAAGTCATGTACATGTTTAAAAAAATTCTAAAATTATGTTATAGGATTTAGAAATTTTTGGGTTAGGTATTTTGACAATTGTCTCTCTTATTTGGCTATATGTTTTCACTTCCTTCTACCCATTGAAGGTTAAGTATGAATTTTATTATTTTCTAGAATTACTATTCTTTATTTTCTTATGTACTTGAATTAATGAATGTAAGGCTTATCGAAGGAGTGATAAACCATTATATCCCTTTATAATTAGGGTTTTAAGGTGAAAGTCTCCTTGGTGTCCTAACTGATCATCCCCCCTTTAATTGCTTTAGCATTTATTTAATTTCCATCCCTTCGACTTTCACCCCTTGGGTTTCCTCATTTTATGCAATGAATAACAAAGAAACATATGATATCATATCACTACTACATATCAAATCGAATCTTGTGAAGAGATTTATGTCACGGTGACTCGTGAGAACCCCATTCAATATATTTTTGAGGTCAAAATGGTACAAAAGGCCTGTAAACTTGAGTTTTTAGTCGGGATACCCTATTTTATTAATATTTGATAGTATTTTAGTTTCTTTTAAGTGGATAGGTTTTTAAGTTTTAGTGGAAAATGAATTTATTCCTAGGGATTACATCTATATAGATATTATGGCTTTGAAATTTAATTATTTTTCATATTGTAGTTTTATTTATAATTTAATATATTTATATTTGTTTATATTTAATTGTAATAAATCAATTTATAAATAAATATATTTAAACATATTTACCCAAAATAATTATTTTTAAATATATAAACCAAATGGAAATATTTTTTCATTATGCATTTAATTAAAAGAAAATTATCCATCTTATTTACCTTATATATACATATGTGTGTATTAATAAATAGATATATATATTTATACTTATTTTATAATATATATAAATGAATATTAATATAAAATATATTTAAATAAATATAAGTATATATATATCAAACACATAAAACAAATATTTAATAAATGTATTTAAAAATAATTATATAAATATATGAATAAAAAATATGTATTCTTATATATATAAATAAATATAAATATACTAAAATATATACCAAAATAATCTTGATGTAATGGTAAAGACATTCAAATTGCAAAAAGAAGTCCAGAGATCGAATTCAGGTGCACGTGTGTGGTGTAAAGAATAATGTGAAGTGGAGAAGAACTAATAAAGGGGATTTTCAAGCATTGATAAAGGGTGGGGGTGGATAAGGTAGCGCTAGTAGGGGTGGGTGGGAGTGGGAAAATAATCGACAAATGGGTAGAAAGTTTTGAAAAAGGGTGTGGTAGTAGCACTATAAAAATTATTTTTTCATATTTTATCAATACTTTTTTGTTAGTGCAGATAACCCCCCATACCTTTTTCAACACTTCTTTTAGAATTGATAAAGGGAACTTTATCAACGATTATTTACACCGATAAAGGGGGCCTTTATCAATGGTTTTAGTGTTTATATAGACCCCTTTTATTAGTGCTAGAAAATCACTGATAATTTCCCCCTTTATCAGCGCTAAAAAAATAACTAATAAATGGTTCCTTTATCAACATTTTTTTATCACTAATAACCGTGGTCTTTTAACATTTCTTAGATTAAAAATTATTTTTAATGCTGTAAATAAAATTTTTATCACTGTTAAAAAGTGACCTGTAGTAGTGAATTGATTATTTTTTGTTAAGGTTTTTCAATTTACTCTGCTTAAAGTCACCATTATAGGCTAATAATTAGTATCATATATAGTCTCAATATCTCTATTTTTTAACACTAACCTGTTATTGAGAAACAATTCTCAATAGATATGATGATATTCAAGAAATATTATATTATTTAATGTTATAAAAACGCCTTTATTTGATAGAATATACTATGAGTATCAGGGAGACAAAATAGTGAACGACACTATTAATTTATGAATGAACTATTGATTTACCTTTCATAAGTTTAACAAAATTACTAATAAGGCTCATTTAATATTCAAAAATTCTAAAAAAGTGGAGTTTATTTTAAATATTAATGTTATAAATGCTCTCAAGTGTTCCATTTCTTATAACATATACCACCAAGTTTGTTATTGTAAGACAACACATGAGATATGGATGAAGTTTGAAACTATGCACTATGTAACTAAATAATTTATTCAAACAAAGAGATAAATTATCCACTCTAATTATGAAGGATTCTATTTTCAAATTAGGGAATCAATGCCAAGAGGGTGTTAATATCTCACTATAATGTCGAATGGACTTTATACACCATGTGAGAGGTATCTTAGAAATGAAAAAATTATGGGGAAGGTTATAAACACCTTTCTAAAATATAGGGAGTAAAATAATGATATGAAGAGTATTAAAAGTATCAAAATAATTTTTTTTATTGGTTCTCTTAAGTAGTGTGTGCTACAACTCAAAAGGGGAAAATATGAAATGAATAAGAATATGATAACCATTTTCAAAACAACAACCACCACAGATCCAATTGATGAATGTGAGCCACAACTAGATGAGGATGACTTATCTCACCTATAAAAAATAATGAAACAAATGTTCAAGAGAGTGATAAGATAAATATTCTATAAAATTAAAGGTATCAACATGAAATATTTAGAGATAATGACTAAAATAAAATGACAATAGAAGTCATCTTAGATGAGTAAAATAATCCAAGAAACATCAAGTGGGGCCTCCTTAAAAATAAATGAAAGGAATAAAAAAATTCAATATGAGACAATAAAATAAGGAACTAAATTGATAATAAATAAACTCATAAAAAATGACTCAAAATGAATTTATGATTGGAGGATATTTAGATTTATTATCTCTATGGTGAACGTATGCCTCAGGGAAAATGTAAGTGACACTCTTACTACCAAATATTTTTATTATGTATCTATTAAGGATTCAATATAATTTTATCAGTATATATAATAACTCAATAATTATATTTAATATATTGAAATATTATTCATGATTTATGAGAATAATAATCAACAAAGAAAATATAGTATGTCCATGAAAAATAAAAAACAACTCCTTAACTTATTTTAAACATTATTCTTGACCTATCATTTATCAATTCTCTACTTACTATAAAAAACTGGTTCAACATACATAAAAAATTGAAATCCAAAATAAGGATATAGATTTTTTCACTAAAATGAGAGAAAATCTAGAAAAGGTAGATGTATCCAAAAATCCATATATGTCCAAAAAATGGATTATGTTATTTGAAATATTCTATAAAAATGTTTTATAGTAAAAAATTTGTTCTAGAACCTCTTTAGACTTATTTTCAAATTATAGGGAATTGGATAAATATATTACCATTAAAGAAATTTAAACCCTTTATTTGGGAAAATTATTTTATTTTAATGAACCTTGTGGTCCAAAACATAAAAAGCATAATAAAATTTAGGTATTAAAAGAGTTATTCACTAATTATATTTGTCCTAAGAAAATTAAGGTACTAAAGCCTTTAGTAACTTGATATATAGGACAATATTTTGAGTACCCATGAAAGGAAGAAAATATGGTATATGGATAATGGTTTATTTAGAAATATGAAAAAAAGAAAAATCCAATTCATGATACATGAAGGAAATTGATAGAGGATTTATCACATTCAGCGATAATATGAAAGGAAGAATTATAGGACAAGGTGATATTACTATACAGGTTAAGCCCTTAATTTATAATGTTCTTTATGTTACATTGCTTAAGCATAACCTACAAAGAATTAGTTTGTTATGTGATAAGGGATATTATATGATGTTTAGTAACAACTCTTGTACCCTAACTAAAGATCAAGGATATCATGTACTATCCATAGAACACCATGATAATTTATGGTCTCTAAAACATAATGAGTAATCTAATTAGAATATTCATTTAATTTAATCTATATAAATTTATTCATGGTTTTTTAATATAAGGATTGTACATTTATACCTCCAAACTATTTACAACTTCTTTAGAAATAACCTAGTTAAGGACCAATTAATGTAAAGATCTGATTTCTCAAAATTCTATGGTCCATTCCAATACAACAAGTAAAATGAAGATATCCTAAAATCATTAAACAATGTGAATTTTTTGAACCACTTTAAATTTTACACATGAAAGTTTTTAGGACAATGAAAACTATAAGTATTAAAGGAAAACACTTTTTTTATGTTCTAGTTATTGAGTATTTTAAATATACTCATGTGTTTTTCTCGTTAAAAATTCATAAGCAGTAATGTTTTTTAATTTTTTTCATTAGTTAAAAATTTAAAAACCGAAAAAATTAATGATTATCCAAAGTAATCAAGGTGGTGAATTTTAAATTTTTTAACTTGAAATCATTTATAGTTATAATAGAATAAATCAAAACAAATCACCACAAAAAACACCATAATTGAATGATATAGTCAATAGGTGAAGTAAATATGTCTAGAATATTTATTGAGTGATATTGTGAAAATATAATAATCATATGTATATTTGGTTTGTGGTTTGTAAAATCTCAACCCAAATTCCACTAATCTAGTTCTCTGATCTGGTTCACCACAAGGCCTCAAGAATGCCCCTACCTCATATACTGGATACTTCCGACTTGTAGTGAGGGTTTAAAGGTGGTAGAATGGGGAGACTATGCCTTCATATAAGTGTAACAATAGTGTAAATAACATATAACATACATAATAGTGAATTACAGAGTGTAGAATCAATATATAAGCTATAATAGGAAAATACTGTAATAATAGATGGAATGCAGAAAAGGACCTAATGACCATGTCATAAGTACAACACTGATTTCCCACTGGGGTGATCATAGATATAGGATTACATAAAAGAAAATGAAATATAAGTACAAGGATATACTTATATCTCAGCACCGAACCACATAATCGATCTCCAGATAAATATTCACGACATCTTTATTGATCGTTTATGAGCCTCATCCCTACCTATGCCTAAAACTAAGTGAATGTATTCTCAATTACCCCAGGGAAATGGTGTCCTGAGTATGGGGTGCATACAAAACTTATTAGGGATCCACCAACATAGTCCAGTATAAAGCTAGTAATATGCAGTTTATGTATATTTGATATACTCTTTAGGATAAAAATAATAATAATAACTTCTAGAAATAAGCTAAATACAAATTCATTCAAAAAATTCTCAAGGAAATTTCTCAACATAACTGAGAAACAATTGAAATGATAAAGATAATAATAACACAAATTGGATGATAGTCGATCCGAGAATATGTAATCCCTATCGACCATATCTACTTCTACCTAATTCGGAATGTCACTAAGTGCATACATGAAATATATCTATGTATAAATATATGAACATGCATATATATATATATATATATGTATATGGATATACATGGCGGTTACATTGAATTGAGACATCAAACTAAGGTGCCCATAAACAACATCATAATGAACTCAATCGACAACCTATCTGAGAAACCTAGATCTGGTAGAATATAAACCCTGTGAGTGGGATCTAATTTGAATGTCGTATTAATCAAGTTTTCTGTCATTAAGATTATCTTGGGGTCTGTAATCTCGTTATAAAATACAAAATTTGGACAACACTGAAATGTCTCTATGTAAGCTACGTCACCACAGGTGGATACATGTCCTTTCCCTGGGTTCACCCACACTCGCCTCCAATAACCAAGATGAAGGATTCGAGGTATAAACTTGGAATCCTACAAATGTGGAATTGAGCTAGATTTCATACTACTCAATCCACATGTAATATAGTCTAATGTCTGATTCCTAGGTCCCAGTTCATATAAAATCATGACATTGCAACTTGGATAATCCCAATAAGGAATAACCCTTAGGCGGTATGTAAGGAATATTCTCCGGATCATCTTTGACAACAAATAATCATTAGATAACTAGATTAATAGCTTCATAACCAAAAAAGTCTGGGTTATACTATAATGGTGTGTCCACTGATCCCTGGGAGTATCTTTGGGATTAGATGAGGAGATAAAGTTCATCCTCAGGGAGCATATCATGATCTTACTTATTGGGGGAAGTGCACCCACCTAACAACCTTTAGCATCCCCTAAAATTCTAGTAGCCAAGACATTCCTATAGATACCCTATATAAGAGGGGTTCCAAGACACTTTTAGTAACCTACCTCTATATCATCGAACCGAGAGGAATCCTACTAAAAAAATGGGACTTCCTGTAACTTGTAATAGTAACATTTAATCATGTAAGGATTGTAATCTGAAAGCTATGAAATATTTTTGAAAATCCTAAAATAGTAAGGTTCATCATCCAAATCCTATTAATTATATCTAGAAATATTAATAGAACATAGATCAGAAGATGGATTCCATGTAGTACGTTTGGAAATCCCAATACATCAAGTCTCAATATCTAGATCCTATGAAGTATTTCTGGGAATCCCAATAATTAAAATACCCCATCACATCTGGAATGTAGACCAAAAACTAGGAATCACCTCTGGCTATCATAGCTACATCATAAATTAAAAGGTGAATGCATAAATAAAATAGCGAGGGTGACCAAACGACTAACCAGCCATTACTTCCATAACCTCATGACTTACAAGTTTGGTACATGATTGTTGACACTAAAATTTTTACCTAGGTATGAAAATATTTAATGCAAGATATCTCATGAAGTTATGGTGAGAAGGAGATCTAAAGAACTCACTCAATCCAGCTTGTGTGCACAAAACCTGTGCACCAAGAGGCCCACACAGGCCCCGCTAGAACAACCTAGCAGTAGTAGTGACACCAACACAATGGACCTGCATAACACAACTACATAGTAGAACTTCATGAGTGACCTCTTTCAACTAGGGTACTAACTATTCCAATAAATAGGACCCTTGAACCTTTTATCTATTATGAAGGAAATGAAGAGACCACTAGAATCTATTCTCACCCAAGTCTCTGACCTATGTCCTTAAAACCCTCAGGTTGTGCCTTAACTTTACAAAATAAGAGTAAATTTGTATTAATCAATGGATTAAGGCCCCCAATGGTCTATAATACAAAGAAAAATGAGAGTATAAAATTTCCTTAATCAAAAAATATAGCGTGAAGGACCATTCCACCACTCAAAACATGAGAATCATTCATCCAAATACACTTGGGGAGACCCATGGAGCTTAGAAAAAGGCCTCACCCAAGTGATATTTCCTAGGTTTTACATCACCCAAAGGCACCTTCAGCTCACTCATCCTTCACCTACACAAGCCTACTTATGATCACCCAGACCATACCTTCATGATACACCTCTAACCCACCCAAGAATTGCCTACAAGAGACACCCATTTGAGCCATTTTTTATACTAATTATTGTAGTACACCTCTTTCCTTGGATCCTTCATCCGAGGGGACCATGCCAAGGACTCCTCCAAGGCCTCGAGATATATGTGATCTAAGTACAAGTCACATCAACATGTCCTTTTGATTATAAATTCCCTTGGTAATGGATTTCCTATGTTTATCCTACATAGTAGGCGAGATCCTAAAAATGTTTTCAATTATACATTCCCATGGAAATGATGATCTCAACCTTAGGGATAATTACAGGACCTCGAGGTGAATATAATAGAGGAGATGATCACAAAAAATCCCTTTCGCTCTCCTTGATTCCCCTGAGTGACTATACCCATGACTACTAGTAGATGAAATGTAAAATTTATAGGAAGATAGTCCTTTTATGTATATCCCTCATTCATTTCCTCAATTCATCCCTCCTAGATTAATCCACTATTTTTTAATATAAGGTATTCTCCCACCATTCGTATCCCCAACCTCTTCAACAAGAGGACCTCATAGATTGTGTGTTTTTTCAAATATTCCACTTTCTATTGTTTCTCACACCTATAATTAATCACTTCAGTTTAGAGGTTAGTGAGGATAATGACATCCACATGATCAAATATATATATTGGAAGAGAGTCCTTATGATGGGTCTTCCTCTCACCTTGACATGGGACACCTATTCAGTGTAATCCTAAAAACCATGTTCATATCCTCTCAAAGTTCCAAATTCCTTATGAGACAAACCTTAAAAGGGACACATTCTCTTAGAATAAACCTTGGTCCAACTCTATAGGTGTAAGCCCCAAACCTTTCATACTATGTGGGATTTGATTCTCTTATAAATGGGATATGTAGGAAGACTTCTTAAAGTCCAAACCCAACACCCTATACTCACCCTAATCATATCAAGGACATATCTCTAGTAGGTTCATGTACAACCTATGAGGCTACAATTCCTTTGGGTTCCTCTGGAAACATCAGTGCAAGTCCCACACTAGCCCATGGCTAAGCACATTTCACCAATATGTACTTATGTCGTGAAATTAAATTGGGTGGTTTGGTCCTCATCACATGACCTTAAATGCTATGATGTGTCCCATTAAGTGGCACCAAACTACATGGTTTATAATTCCTTTCACAAGGATATGTATGAATCCTATCTCATGGGCCTGATCATAACATCAAAACAACTATCATATTCCTAGATTATGATAAATTCTAGAGCACTCCACTATGTGTATTAAAACTACCATCATGACAAGTAAAAATATAAAAATCACTAATCCATTTGTAAAAGGGTACAATATATTGTGAACCTCGTAAACATAAAGATGTCTCCATCGATAGAGAACCTAAAATACATACAGATTTCTTTATTGATAATGAACCTCAGATACATATAGATGATTCTAAAGAAAATACATACTAATGATTTATTATTAATATAAGGTTGACTTGTTTCATATTTGGTATTTAATAAAAGATATTAGAATATGTATTAAATATAAATGAGTGTCCATGAGTAGGCAATAAATCCTCTAAAAAAGTTCGATGATCCCAACCACCCATCCTCTAGGACAATGTGTGTCCCCAAGAATTGTTGGACTATTTCCTAATAACCAAATGCCTTTGGAAAGTAAGTTCATAAGGCTTCTAAAATAATGGAATCATTTGATGTTTTCAAGCCCATGAATAAACCCCACTGTAAACCTCTTGGAAAGGATGCAAACATATGTGTCTGGCATAAATGGTTGTGCCAACACCTCCAAAAAGCACAATTCACAACCCATGTGGTTTTCAGGATCAAAACAAAAATGGTGATCCTAAACTGAATACTTAACCAAAATGACCATTTTGACCACATGTCAGGCCCCTTTTGTTCTCACATGAAATGAAAGAGGTAAAAACCTAGATATAAAACAATAGATTAAGTATATGATCATTTATTAAGATGTTTTTATGGGGTTTTGTTGTTTTTTTCATATATTTTTAGGCACATTCAAAGAGAACTCCCTTCGATCCAATGATGTCCTTCCAGATGTTTCAGACATAAGAATCATCTACTGCACAAGATGGATCCTCATCTAAATATAAGACATTATTTCCAAACCATCAACTTTAATGTTGGGATTCAAATGCACTGATTTGGCAGTACTACCAAAATGGTACTATCCCGAATTTGGAGGCAGCATGAGAATCCCTCTATCTCATGAATCCTCATCAGTCATCCACTCAATGATGGCTGGTGGCGTATAAATAGATATCACAAGTTTCCATTTCAAACCATTTTGGGAACATATCCCTAGAATTTTATAATATGTTCCTCCATTATCATAGGGGGGATAATCAAGAGGTAACTAACAACCTAATTTATATGAAATTTGGGTCCCTCCAAAGGTCTCATATTAGTAGATGCTACCTCAAATTTCATGCGAGAATGAAACCTCAAAATGATGAGGGTGTTTCCCTCAGGAGTCCAGCTTAGGGAATTCAGACCCAGGCACTCAGGACAGCCAAAAAGTGCAAGGACCAGTCAATAAAGAATATAACCCTAACATCATTCCCTCTATAGAATCCTTCCAACAAAATAAGAGGGAAAGTCTCAAGCATGCACACAAAAATTACTGCATCTACCATGCCTACCATCCTAGTCCGAAATCATTAATAGAAACTAGCTTGTGAATCCTAGAAACAAATATCAGTAAGACCCATATCCTAACCCCCCCCCCCCCGCACATGAAGACACTTTGTATATACTTATAAGAATTTCAGTATAAGAGTAAGAACATACCCCTTCTCTAACCACGAAAGGAGAATATATCCCAATACCAACCACTAAAGTCACCCGATATATCCTGGAAATGGTGAAAGGGTAGACACAAATTCCTTCCCACATCCTACAAACCTTCCAGGATATAATAATGGCAATGATAACGTTTGATGGGCATACACAAAAATCCATACCCACAATTGGGGTGACTCCTCAACATAACATGAGGGTAAATCAAGAGTAGTCATGTATCCTTGGTCTCAGCCTGAAGGTACATGGGTGAAATACCATGATAAATAGATAGTCAGATTAAGACTATACCCCCATTCCAACTGGAGGTCATCAATCTACCTTAACAACCAATCCAAGGAAGGCATATATCCCAATTAAAATTCTTGGAATATACCAAAAATTTTCATCAACAAAAAGAGAGCTAATAAAAAAGGTCTCTATATATGAAATCCACTACCGACAACAAGAGTCCCCATTTTCCCATAAGAGAGTATTCAGAAAAAGGTACACTAAAGGCGATTGGAAAATAAAGTTCCATTCTATGATCCCTCTCTTCTCAATTATCGAGTTCTTTAATCCCGCGTACATTAATATATAGAGGCTTAAGATTATATTATCCATCACCAAATTATGAAAATCGTTGCTACAACTGGGAAGGCCCTCCATAGAACTTTTCTTCCAATAGTTTTGTAGGTCCTCCCTGGATATCATACAATGATGGAAAAATTCATGTCCACAAACCGATAAATCAAAAGAACACATCTCATGATGAGAGTTAGGAAAACCCTCTAAGTGGCCACAAGATCAAATAGTAAGGAAGTAATCCTCTAACTATCATTTTCCCTGGGGGTCCTCCCCAGGGTATATACCATAGGAAATCTCATTGTGGTTGGATTCCATGTCTTGATGGTAGTCATTTCCATGATGGAATTTACTAGGAAGGTCCTACCCTTAGTGACACTTCATTTCTGGAAGGAGGTCATCCCCTTGCTGAATCAACTGTGATAAATACCTCTTATTGTGAGGAAATTAGGAAAATGCGGACATTATTGCTTGATGACTCACCATTGAAATGTGAAATTATTTTTCCACAGGAATACATCCCAAGGAAATGTTTATTCTCTGAACTACCATTGGATTTATTTCCTTCCAATATGATAGAGTAAATCCTGTCAATCCTACCGTTTACAACAATGCATCAGGGAAATATACACTTTTTTGGATCAGGTTGTGGAACCTCTTACCAAAGATGAAGAAGACATATTATTAATGAGGATAAAGTTGACTGAAGTAAATATACTAGTTATGTTCTATCCTTTATCAATTTCCCAATTTATTATTCCAATGGCGCTGTTGGAAGATTGTGTTCGAAAAATCTGTCTAAATATATGGAATACTCTTTATCAGCTTAAAACGTTGCCTTAACTTATGATGAACATTAAAGGAACATCAAGGTAATAGTTGTGACACACCATAAAATCAAATTAAAGGACCTATTAGGTACACAACAATTGAAATTTGGAAAAGATAAAGGATACCTTTAGCACACATGTCTTGATGCATTAAAAAGTTGTGTCAGCTGAGTACAGATTACCTATATGGTGTTTATATTAGAGGATGAGGTGAACATATGGTGTTTCATTTCACCTTGATCTCTATACATCAAATGTTACTGAGAGTAACATTACATAATGTCATAGCCTTAGGCCAACTTCGAGAAACAATCCCTCACTATAATAGATGTATCACCTAAACAAACTGGCCCTTAATGACTCTAGAAGACGTCGATATAGAAGATAGAGAGCTATATAAATTCTCCTACATCAATAATCCAAAAATATTGAGCAATCCTCCTACTTATGGGAAGCCAATCGCCATGCGTTATCGATATATTTGAAAGAAGGTGGGTTAGGTGAAAACCAGAAAATGTACCCAACCCATACTCAAATGAATCTCCATTAAATCAAGAGAGTAGTCATGTTATAAGGATCCATGAAATTCTGGGAGAAAACCAACCCATAGGATTTGGGGATTTTTTAACACAACCTTCAAGGTCAAAAAACCAAGAATGAAATGTTTTTAAAATTGAAAGAGAGAAGCCCCAACCTGTAGGGATGGGTTTTTTTCCTCAACATCATCCTTAATAAAATTCATTATTTTCCCATTTATAAAGACAAATATAGAATGAATCCTACTGTTACATCTTATCTTGATACCTAAATTCATCACTGGTAACTCACATGAAATTGTTTACAATGATTCCCTTCAAATCACCCTTTTTAAGACGATTCCAAGAGGACCAGCAAAGGAGAGAATGAGGCCTCATGGAGGGAAAAAAGAATTATCTCATGGAGGATGATGAAATCCCTACAAATATTTTACACATTAAAAAACATCGTTAGCACCACCCCTACAGACACTACAGAACACATGGCCAATACAGAGGAAAATAGGAGGAGGTTTCTATTTGTAATACATTCTACCCCAAAATAATTGAAGAAGGTGTGTGGACATAAAGCTAGAGGATTTATATGAGTTTGAGGATTTCCTAGAATTCTCCACTACTACCTCATTAATGAGAATCCACCAAATAAAAGGTTAAGGGTATGACTATACCTCACCCACCACCCAAAAGTGTTGAACTCCTCTCAATTGACTAAAAATTATCTCAAAAGGAGGAAAAAAAATAAAGGGGTTGAGAAAACGTCTTGTAAAATTACCCCAAAAAACATCCCTACCAGATATGTTCTAGAAGAGGAGACTTAACTCGCACTTCAAACCACTATAAATTAGCTAAGAGTGTTCTTCCCAAAAACTAAAATATAGCTAGAACATCCACTCAATGTGGGGTACCGACAACCAATATATTCAAATCCCAAAACATCAAGGGATTAGGAGTTCCCTCCATTGGATACTTGACTAGATCTAGGTGTGAAACATCCTTATAGACTATCCCATATAGGTTACCCACAAGATGTAAAAACATAGCCCCCAAAGATGGCCCTACTTGTTCCTACCCTTATTAAATATCCTATTTATCCAAACATCCCTTAAGGGATTTCAATACCATTGAGTCATTGTCAACTCAATTGGAAGCTATAGGGGAATAACGTACAACATTATATCTAGAAAGGAAGCCTTACCTTGAATGGGTGGATGCAAACCACTCCCCGTAAAACTTTGGGAACCCCATATTTCCAATTTTTAATGGTTCAAGGGACCCAAAGCATCATTTGATGCATTTTGTTTTCCACTGTGATCCCATGATAGGAAACCATGAACAAAAAATTTAGTAAAACTTAGGTACTTCATAAAAACAATGCAAGGTCTATCCTTCGTATGGTCCACTAATTCTACAACTCAGTAATCCATGGGATGATAAGATCTTCATTGAAAATTTCTATTTCAGTTAAACTCAATGCTACATAAGAAAAAAGTCATCAGCCACTCAAAATGTAAATAGCGAGAAAATGTTTGGGTCTCATATTTTATTTCTCAATGAACGGGGTTGACCTACTCTCTAGAACTATATAATCCCCAAGAAGATTTTTTGTCCCTACGTATAGAGAATCTTAACAATCAGTTTTCACACCACTCATCCTTGTGAAATATACAGTTGGGATTCTAGATCATTCCATAGTTTCTCAATGATTGGAAGACTCCATATCGTGAAAAAAGTCAAGTCATGGGTAATTATATCAGATTAAGGGAAGAGAATAGGAAAATAAGAGGCTAACACAATCATACATAAGTCATCCCCTATACCATATACAACCCTAAATACCACACCATATCATGTGACATCCCTCTTAAGTGTTAGCAACAATGCATTACTCCTTAAGACAAATGGAAGGGATATAAGTGAAACCATTTTGGGGATATAAGGAATAAATTTAATTCATTCCAAGATGATAAATGTACATTAAATTTTATAGCATCGTTGGAAAAACATTTACTCTGCTTGTCTTAGTCTAAAAGGCCTAATCAGGTTGGTCTTGAAATCCTCCCAAACTATTTCTACTATTATTAAAAATTAGGGAACACTATCCAGGAATGACTTTTTTTTAATTAAACCCTCTAAAAAATGGTGGAATTTGGGAATGTGAAGCTAGGAAAACCACCCATGCAGGTAGCGTGTGTTTTTTCCATGAATATGAAGGAAGAGAGTGAATGTCAGGAAGTTACCAGCAAGAATTTGCAAAAGTTCAGTGATTAGATTAGTAGAAAAAGTATCAATCAAACTCATTCTATCATCTGATAATAGCCGAAAGAACCAACTATGATCCCATCTTCTTCCACTATGGAACAACTAACTCGATTAAGACCATGTTAATCTAAATTCTATTCTTCTAAATGAATAAATGGAAGGAAGTGAAAGAATAAATAACATGAAGATTAAAATATACCAAAGAAAAAAATATATTTGACTCTCTCTAACTTGATGACTCCTTTCTTGAAAGCAGGGAACCACCCCATGAAATGGTACCAAAATAATTGACTTGTGAAATGGAATGCTCATCAGAAGAATAATTGATCATTGGTTCCATTAATTTCATTCAAATAATAGTTCCCTTATTTCATAAAGAGTATAGAAATTAGCCCATATTCTTGGAACCTGATTGGGGAACAAGAGGAAGAGGCCACATGGTCCAATGATATAGGGAAACACATGGTCACATTAGAAATCAACACTTTGGTCACATCCCTGCTTAGATCATTTATGCTACTGAAACTCGTGGGAAAGACCTCCAATGAGCCCTATAAAAATATAAAATTTCCTCCATATATTCTAGAGGTTTTCCTATACAAATAATACCTAAAGATCAATTAGAGGGGGTGTAATCATCTAATCAAATTCAATAAGAATACATACCTATTCTGACTAACCCACCAAGGATAAGATCTCTTTTAACACATATTCTAATGGTTTATCTATATATATAAAGTACTTAATATCCTAAAAAAACTATGAAAGAACATAATAATGATGGGAAGTGTAGAAATTTAGAATGTATGTATGAAATTATAAACAGTTTGGCCCTGGTGTCGGTCAGGGTATCAATCTTGGAGGCTCTTAGTCTATCGAAATACCTCTGAGAAGTGCTTATTGAAGCTTTATTGATCCCTTAGAATTTTTAAGTCAATGTTTATGCTGATGAAATATATCTTGTAGAGATCAATCATCCAGAATTCCATATGTTTATCTCTTTCTCCAAGAATGACAAATATTCCACAATATCAAGACACCTTAAACCCTTGTTTGTGTTTGGAAGGATAAATGACATTGATATCCAATGGTCTTTCATTGATAATTTTACATGAGTCAACCTCATTCTAGTATGAACACATAATAAATTGATATATATAAAGTCACACATATAACCTTCTTCTTTAATACTATAGGGTTAAAATAAAATTTAGAAAAAAAATTCATAGAAGAATCATGATTAGGGATTAGTTTGGGAACCCCATATCGGACTCAGAATTTATGTTTTTTTCAGAAAGTCCCGAACTTTAAAATTATTCAATGAAGGACTTGGATGCATCAGCATGCAATGGTTCTCTTTTCATACCACCAATGCCTCCAATATTTCGTGAATAGTCAAATTGGTATGTTTCATGGTGATAAAGCCCAATTTGAATCCTGAAAATAACAATATATTGATGTTGGATTCTATCATAGGGAAGGGAAACAACCCATGATTGAAGGTGTCACCCGATTAACCACCTTGAATATTCTAGAAATAACCCTAACCAAAACCTTTAAATAAATCAGTGAATACTTCCCATAAATTATATCAAATATATAAGCATTATTTGGGTATATATTCAACAACCTTCCTGATATCAATCATGAAATCTGATCCTAACAGCACTTAAAAGGTATTTGAATCTCTGGATAGTAGTAAAAGCTCAAGTGAAAATTCCCTCATTCCATCCCTGGAGCTTCAAAAGATCCCCACCTCATTAGTTGAGTTATAAGACGTTATAATGTCAACAATTGAGAGTAAAGATAATCATTATTTTCCCCTCTTCTCCCCACTAATGCTTCAACGAAACCCCACATCATCAGTTGGGTTGGAGGAAGCTAATTTATCTTTTAGATGTCAAAATGTTTACTCTTATAAAAAAGTAAAACAAATTTATTTCATCACCCACTTCACTTAATACTAAGGAAAAAAAGGAAGAGGAAGAGGAAGATGTGGAGGAAGATGAGGAGGAACTCATGGATTCTCCTCCATCATTCAAGGAAGGGGCTCGACCAGTAATGATGGAACCATAAAAATAAATTTGGATATAAAAGAGGACCCACGACCCACTTTGATTATTGAGGCCATGTACTATGAAGAGAAAGTGGTATACACCTACTTCCTAAATCAACATTGGGACATGTATTTATGTAATTTCATAGAAATGTGAAGACTCGATTTTGAGGTGGAATCTCACAACTTGGGATTTTCAAAAAAATTATTAGGGTTACAAAAAGGCATCCAATAGGATGAACATGACTCACACCACAAAAATTTAGGCTAATGATGCCAATCTTATCATGGCCAATTTCATTTGGGAGGTCTAGTATCCGAAATTGATGGCCAATATATTCCTAGTAAAGAATAAGAATGGGTGTATCATGGTATGCCTCAACTTTAAAGATCTCTACTGACATTTTACGAAAGATGACATCTTAGTTCTGATCACAGAGCTCCTGATTGATGCTATGGACAAATATCATGTCCTTTCCTTCATTGATGACAATTCAGGGTACAACCAATTCTTCATGGACCCTGAAGATGAAAAACCCACCACCTTTAGACCACACCAAGTGTTATATTGCTATCTATTGATTCCCTTTTATTTGAATAATGATGGTTCTATGTACTAGTGTTCCATGAATCTCATTTTTGAACCCTTTTTAGTGAGGTCTGGTGATTGTAATGTAGACAACCTAGTGGTTAAATATTAGAAAGGTTATAACTATATTTAGGACCCAAAGGCTGTCTTCAATAAACCTTTACAACATAACATGAAAATAATATCCTTTATGTGTTTTTTCATAGTAACCTAAATAAATTTTCTTAGCTTCATTGTATGCTACCATGGAATCAAATTAGACCCTGAGAAGACAAAGGATATGCTTAATATGTCACCTCCTTGAAACCTAAAATAGTTCTAGGTATTATAGGGAAACCTTTTCAACATTAAAAGATCTATAGTAATCCTTATAAGTAAGTTTTTTCCTTTCACCAGGTTAATGAAAAAATGGGTGACATATCATTGGAATGATGACTGTAAAGAATCATTAGACAGTCTCAAGAAATATCTATTGAGACCACTAGTGAAAATTCTACCTATTGAAGGGAAGACACTCATTTTTTATGTGAAACCCCTAGAATGATTATTGTGTTCTTTCCATACACAAAATAACAACATCTAGAATAAAAAAAACATTTATTATCTTAGTTGAACTATGCTTGATACCGAGGCACACTATTTTGATATCGATAAGAGTTTTTTTTGACATTAATATTTGTGGTTTAGAAGCTAAGGAACTACCTTCATCACCATGAGGTCCCTTTGGTATCTTACAAAACACACTAAAATAAATACACATCTTTCCTATGTGGTTTTGATGTTTGGAATGGTGGGTGGTTATCTTACAACAATTTGACATTCAGTTCATTCCTCAGAAAGAGGTAAAAAACAAGAATTAGAAGACTTCCTTACAGAACATACCTCTGTTGAAATGATATCATTGAATACCAAATTTCATAATGAATAGATTTCATGTATTCAAAAGGGCCCCCAAATATGGAATATGTATTTCAATGTTTCTTCCGAAATCCCAATAGGAAAGATAGTGGAGTAACCCAAGATCAACAAATTCTGGTTGGGAGTCATGATCATCTCTCCAAGAAAGGGAATCCTACATTATTACTTAATATTTTTAGAATCCTGTACAAATAATGCGTCATAATATGAGTCCCTCATCATAGGGGTGGAACTCGAAATTCAAATTCTAGTGGATCACTTGAAGGTAAAAGGCAATTCAGTATTGGTAATCAAGATGATCAACATGTATTATGCTATCAGAAAAGGGGAGATAACACCCTTTCATGGCTATGTGTGGGGATTAATGAAAGAGTTCCCCTCAAAGTAGACATTGAATCATGTTCCACGATTATAGAATTCCCAAGAAGATGCATTGGAAAATGCAGCTATGGCATTGGCTAATCCAGATCAGGATGAAATAGTCATTATCATTTCTCACCAACAAATGGTGTATCATTTTTCTCATTTCAACATGGATGAAATAAACAAGGTTAATTAATTCCATAAAATAGATAGTCCTACAACTAGTTAGATTATTACCATTGTAGAATACCTTTAAAATAGAGTTATCTCATTAGAAAAATATGTAAAAGAACATACCGATGATGAGGGAACAACTTCACTCTTTGTGAAATATCTAATCACCGAAAATTACTTTATATATTGGGCTTCAATGTAGTCCTTCTCAGCTAAATTGATGTAGATTAAATTATTTCTGTCATGAAAGAAATATATATAGGGTCTTGTGGAACCCACTAGTCTAGGTTTAGGCTTTCCCATCAAATGTAGAGGATTGGATACTATTGGCCTTCAATGACCTAGGATTGCAAAAAAATCACCAAAAATTGAAACACTTTCCAAGTGCACACCAAATTCATCCATCAACCCCCAGAGTTACCACACATAACCAAATACCATTTTCTATTTTTCTTATAGGGAATGGATGTTGTAGGTCCTTATCCTCCAGCTACAGATAATAAATTCAAATACATACTCATTGCTACTGAATTATTCTTCAAATGGTCTGAAATAATAGTCCTCAGAGAAGTTGAGAAAAAAATATTTCTCAAATTCATCAAAGAAAACATCATTACCATATTTGTTGCAACTCATACAGTACTGATGGAAAATGAAACCAATTTATGTTTTCCTCATTTTGAGAAACTATATCAAGAGTATAATATAAATTCTAAACATTAATCTCTCTATAATGAAATGACTAATGGATAGATAAAGACCTTAAAGAAGGCCTTACAAAATATGTTCCAAAAATGGCAGATAAAGATAAATATTATTGTTATAAATAGATCTTGCATAGCTTGAGTGTCTACCAAACTACAACCCATACCCCAACATGGGAAGCCCTGTATTAGCTATATATGGGATAAAAGTAGTCCTTCCCATTGGGTTTCAATTTCCCCTAATCTGTATCTCCATCCATGATGAACTATCTGCATATGGTAAATAAACAAAATGATTGGATTAATTAGAGTGAATTGATGAGAATAAATACATAAATTTCATAACATGGAGGACCATTGAAATTAGATAGCATAATATTATAACAAAAAAGTTCACCTCTACACATTACTCTAAGGGGAATTGCTATTAGTCCTTAGGAAAACGATTGTACCAGGGAAGAATCCTCTAAAGATGGAAATAATGTTATAGGGACTTTATGTCATACACAAGGTACACTCTAATGGATCTTATTCATTAATCTTGATGGATGGATATCTTGTTACAGAACCTTGTGTTGTAATATTTCTCAATAAATACATCACATGAAAAATCCATGTTATTCGCTCTTATCGCATGATGATAAAACCCATGACATCTCATCCTAGATGAAATACCTTAAGAGGTACACCGGTTGGTATTTATTGCATAACATTAAAAGGATTTACATAGGGTCCTAGTCATACAACCTAAAATTATAAGACACCATAGTTTGAGTAGTATGTCATTAAACTACATAGCCTAAAGTCCTAGTCAGAAATATTAAACTGGATGAAAATTTCTTAACTGTATGATGTAAAAGTACATGGTTCACAATCGTGTTTCATGATGTAAAACTGAATAAGATTTCAATCTGTGTTAGAGTGAATTACAATCCTTATTGCTGGTATCCCACCACACCTCCATTCTAGAATCTTGTATGGTTTGATTCATACGTAAGATATATGTAGTGATGCCCATACCCCGGGTATTTGGGCCATCCACAATATATATATATATATATATATATATATATATATATATATATATATATATATATATATAAGTTCCAACTTCGACATTCAAACAAATATCTATATAGGAGACTTAACACTCCTTGGACAATGTTGTTCCAAATATTTCCTTTGTGCTCAAACAATTGCTTTCCTAAATCATACTTTTTATCTAGGGGAATCCAAGTCTCTATAAGAATTTCTTGTACATTAGTGATAGAATGTATGAGTTCTGAGGATTTTTTTTACTATGCATTGATACGATCGAGTTTGGATTTGAAAAAGTAACCCTCCCAAATTTCTTACCAAATAGAGGCACACTCATGCTCAAGAGAAACCTCTTATATATCCATAATCCCTGAAAACATCATGCTGGAAACTCATTTTTGAACATCGTATGCAGTCATTACTTGTGTTTTTGTCCCATCCCTAATCCAAGAACCCCTAAAATCATGGATTAAAATTTCCTTCTTCCTGTCCAAAGTATGTTAGATCATCCTTTCCCAACAAGACCTTTCCATACGGTCATAGCCATATGACCCAAAACTACAGGAACGATATCATCCTAGTTGCATGACATTAAACTACACAATACATATTTAGAATATGACATTGAAATATAGTCTTACCTTGTATTCCAAGTATAATATTTTATGGGAAACTAGCTAAGGAAGTCTCATGTTAGAAGCATGTGATGCCTCTCATAAAATGATTCCCCGAATGTCAGGATAACATTTATGGGGCCTAATTCATTTTTTTCACATTGGGTAACCTTCATCCTTGGTGTATGATGAAAAAATTCATGGTTTCCTAGAACTATGTATGAATTTATTTTTATTATAATGAGATACATAGTGATGAATGAATCATATATTCCAGTCCAACCACCACATGATCAAAACCCCCTTTCTTTCCTTCTAATTGCCTCTGTGCGGTGAAAGAAACCTCTTCCACTCCTTGTTTCTCAAACCAAGCATATCTCCCATGGGCTTAGGTTTTTTGGTAGGTTCTTCTTCATATAATTCAGACATATTAGTTCATATTAGGGTTATCATGGTCTTGGATGCAGGAAATTAAAAGGTACATCAATTTTCTTTACATAATGATGTTAAACTGTATTGTTGATGTCTCTTGCATGATGTAAATCGAAAAACTATGTGTGGATTGATAATAATTTTAAAGAGATAAATAGTGTAACTCTAATCATTAATCCTTGTCTAGTTTCAATACAAAGAAATTTCCCCCACTATTCCATGTATAAAGGAGATCTCTAGAGGAAGGTCCAGTATGGGTTCTCATCTTGCTCATGAACCTACATTAAAAATACACATTATCCATAGAAAAATTTGAAAGGTTTGGGGAATATACTCTAGAACTATGTGTGGATAGATTCTTAATTCGATGATAAATACAGTGATTCCCATATCCTATATCATGGACCCAACCACAATATATAAAAAATATACACTCCCTGCGTATGGGTGAGACCTATGTGGGAAACATGTCTCCCCATTCATTGGTAATTTCGACATGAAATAATCCTTCCAAACTGTGGAACCTTCCATACAAAAATAAAACTCCATGTATGGGTAATCTTAATATTCATAATCTTTCTACATCCATTATTGATAAAATGATTGATTCTTGAAGTAATATTTTCTTGACTATGAATTGATACACCCTAGTATGGATTTTTATAAGTCAACCCAAAAAGGCCTATCAACCATAAGAACCTTATTATTCATAATAAACCTCTTATATCCCTCTAATCCTTAAACATTTATGATGTAAACTACTTTTTGAACATGCTCCATGACCATTCCTTACATACCTATCCATTTCACTTTTCTGATGTTAAAACACCTTGATTACATCTTAAAACCTTACCACTTCATTCCTAAAGGATAATGAGACATTATTGGTTATATCGCCCATAAATATAAAATATATAATCTTTCTATCAAATATAAATGAGCTTAAATTTTAGACCTTAGTATCCTTACTATAAGGCATTAAACTGCATGATCCATGTCTTGGTCACAAAACATTAAACTTCATGATGCTTTAACCATTGTTAAGGATGGTAATTTCCTCTTGGTGTTGGTCATCCACCACATCACCCTGAAGAATTGCATACGACCTGATTCTCATTCCATCATGAAACATAGTGATGCACATAGGCTCCATTCTAGGCCCACCTGCTACATCAACCAAAATGTCTGTGTTCCTCTCTTCATCGACACGAACATGATTTGGGAAAAAGTTTGTGATTTCTCTCCGGACCCCTCCTTTGAAATCTTGTGCTTGAAATATAATTCCCCACATTTTTATACAAACAAAAATTGTTTTGGATTAGTTTATCATATATAGATAGTCCCAAACTAAAATCCCCCTTCATTATCAGACATATTCCCTTCACAAACCACCATGTGGAGTCTTGAAAAATCCAGATCTTTATAAGCACTCTAGCCATCGGTAATAGAATGTATGATACTAGAGGGAAACTTTATTTTGACTATGGTTTGATACACCCCAGTCTAGATTTTTATAATTTACCCCCAAAATGCATGTCAACTAGAGACATATTTTACTCAGGAGAAACTAATTTTATCTATGCAATCCCAATTAATATCATGTTGGAAACTTTTATTCAAACATGGTATGTGGTCACTCCTATCATTATTTTCTGATATCATGTTTCAAATTTGGAAATTAAATAATTGTTTCTTAAAAATTCCCCTCCGTGTATATAAATAATGTTGAACATTTTCCTCTAGTAGTCTCTGATTTTGTACTTATCCTATAACTCATGGTAAAATCTATTAGAACTGAAACTCCAGTTGCATTAGTTTAGCTGTAAATACTCTAAAAATCCCAAAAAATAGAGATGCATCACTCAGCAGGTCAAAACCCCATAAAAGATAACACTGGGAAAGTGTTGATTTTTAACTGACTTGACTTTCACTCTACATGGTTTAGGAAAAAAATTAGGAATAAAAATAATGTATCATAAAACGTTTTAGGTTTAAAACCTACAAATGGTGGCTCAATCAAAATTTGTGTATCACTCACCATGTCTTCTTCATATTTTATGTATGAAAAAATTAGGATGGTGTTGAAAAAGATTGAAAATCTCATAGGTTCCATTATTATATTCTAGAAATAATCAATATATGCTTTCTAGGTCTAAAAGCCTTGGAAAAAATTAGAGCACTCTATCATTATTATCATTTTAATTACAAAACATTAACACAATGTATTTCAATAAAATGAGTCATTTTTAGTGTTATGTTATGGTTACAATAAGGATAGGCACACATAAACAAATGATCAAGTAACAAAAAAATCCTTTTCATTCATGTTTTAAAATTCAAAGGAACTTCCACATGACAAATTCTCTCTTCCATGTTTTATAGTTTTTCCTAGACATAGGATTTAATATGTTGAATTATGGATTGATCATTATCTATAGCTTTCCAAAACCCCACCAATTCCATGGCGATGGCCTCATCAGCATGATAAAGTTTCTACTTTTCTACAGTAACAAAATATCACCCTTGTACAAATTATAACTTCATGTATTAATAGAGTTGGACCATATATTCCTTCAATGTATTTAACTCTTCTTAAAGGCATACCATCTGGATAGATTTATCCTCAATACGACACTAATTCTCATCAAACTCCTTGGAATGGATGAGCTCCTCCTGAAATATAGTAGTTCTTTTTTCTTCAAACTGGCCCACAAGCTATGTCTTATCCTATTGTGATATTTTCTCCTCTTCCCATTTTTGAATTATTGACTTCACTACATGGTGGATCAAACACTAATCAAATCAACCATAACCCAAAATTGTAAACATAGTTGGAAGTTGGAGAAGTCACTATGGAAGATATTAAAGAGGAATACATGAGATTATATTTCATCTCTCTAGAAACGTCTCCTAGTCTTGATGGCTTTCCAAGAACTTTCTATGTTGCTTCTTGGAACCTAGTTAAACAAAATCTCATAGAGGTGGTGAAACACTTATTTCATGGTGTCTATCACCCTCGCATGTCCAATGATACTAACTTCATTTTAATTTCAAATGATAGGGGTCCTTATTATCTACATCAATATCATTATATAATCAAATGTAATTTCCCCATCAAGATCGTGGAAAACCAAATAAATAAAATATTACTGGTTCTCCTAACTTCTCAAGTCTCAGACAAAAAACATGGATTCATCAGAGGTAGATCTATACAGGGCGCTATCGATTTGGCATAGGAAATGATAAGAAATATCAACCTAAAGTTGGTTGGATTAAAGGTGTTCATTAAGATGGAAATGGATAAATTGTACAACAGAATGGGATGTGGTTTTTTTAAAGGTCCTATCATGCTTAGGATTCTCCCCTTGGTCCCATGACCTTATGTACTAGTGCCTCAGTTCTACCTGGCTTGTAATCTCATTCATTGGTAAGAAATGAGGGTTCTTAAAATTAGTGTAGGGACTCATTCAAGGTTATCCTATCTCTTCTATACTATTCATTATTGTGTAATATTATTTTATCCTCTTCATTAATAAACACATCCATGTGATTAGTATTCTACCTTTCCGGTGCATGTAGAATTCTAATGGAGTGTATTATCTCATGTATGTCGAGGATACTATTATTTTTATTAATGATAGTATAAGAGTTACTGTTGGAATGAACTATAACCTTGAATAATATTTCTACTATATTGGAAAATTGGTTAACCGTGTGAAATATAGTATCTATCTCTCATCATAGTGTTCTTTAAGGAGGGTTAGATCATAGGAAAGTGAATTTGGTGTTGGTTGGGGTAATTTCATGATGAATTACCTAGGAGCATTGTTATCTCTAAGAAAGATTATTATTCAAGAGTTTAATAAGATGGTGAACAGGATAACCTGACATAATTTAAAATATAAAAATGGTCTTATCCTTCGATGGTAAAATAACATTGGTAAAGAATGTACTTACTACGATCACCATGAATATTTTATTTGTTATCAAAGTGTCAAAGGAAGTCACCAGAATCATTGATATCATCCTACCCACCTATATCTAGGATGAAAATGTGGATAAAAATCATCATTGGGAATCATGGTCTATGATGGTGAGGACGGTTTACGATGGAAGCATCAACTTAAGGAGGGTTTCAGGCAATATGCGTGCATCACATGCAAAGATGACATGTGAATTTTTTGAAAAACATATGTTATAGAACAAGAGTTTGGATCAAAAATAAAAGCATGTCTCAGATCCTCTTTGAAGAAACTCTTCCACCCATTGTCTTTCATTTCACCCGCACATTCAGGATCTTCATCTTCACTCTAGGTGGACCAATGACAGGGTTAATCTACTTATGGAACATGAAATAGAATGGTTTTGTTTTGGTTTTTTTAGGTTTCCCCTTTCCAGACTTCTTTTTTTGTGAGGATAAAATATTCCCTGATTTCACTCACGGTGTTTTGGACAAGGCATAGATCAATATATTTGACCACATTGAGATCTCCTTTGACCTTGATAAATGTGTTTTTATAGGATCATCATTAGATGTTTTTTTCTTGTAAACTGTAATGTTGGTTATACATGTCTCCTCAAGAACTGAACAGATGGGGTGATGTGAATTAGAAGAAGTAAATATTAGATAAAATTAGATTATCAGTTTGGTATATCTAAAACAAAGATTTATCCATTTATGATAACATCATGCGATATGAAATCAATCTGGCATCAAGGCACATTTTGTGCATTTTTCTTAAGGTGGAATCCTTGACATAATTTTTCTTCTAAATTGATTAGTCCCATAGGATATATAGTAAGTTTCAAGAATTCACCATCCTTTCTACCCATGCTTCTTTGAGAGCTCTATTTTTAGACATATGGTTTCTAGGTGTGGAGAGTAACAATATTGAATAAAAGGAGAAATATGTTATTTTTTCTATAGGGTCTTAGTTTATCTAGTAGGACTTGAGTAATGAAAAAAGTGAGGGACTCTCATTCTTAAGTCATGATCTTGTTAAAATCATAATCTTATTGATCGACATGTCTCAGATTTTAAATAAATGAATAGATTCCCATTCTCTCAGGTTCCTCTCGTGCTCCAGTACCACTTTCCCACTCCTTCTTATGTTGTCCTCCTGGAGCATTAGGTCCATTCACATCCCCATAAGAGTGGTTCAAAACTTAATATGGATGGATCTTGTAACTTGGGAATGATGCGCAGTGGGGGTATTCTCAAGGATCCTAAAGGAACTATAATTATAACATTCATTGCTTTCTTTAGTTATGGAGACACCCTTCAGAAGAAAGAACATGCTCTAATCATTGGTCTTGAACATTTTAGTCATTAAAATATTATCCCAGTAGTAGTTGAAACAGAATCTAAAATTACTCCCAACTCCCTGATTTCCCTTTGAGGTACCCCTAGATAGTCTTCTATAATATCTGTAAGTGATAAATTCTCATTAAAAATGGCATGAAATTATTCTATACTTTGATAAAGGGTAATAAAGAGGAGTATTTGTTAACCACCAAGGCCTCTCAAGGAGATTATGTAATTTTTTTCTCTAGTTTGGGTTATTTCCTGCCTGATAGTCTCATCTTTTCCCTAGGGGATGATCATGGAAATCATTATTATAGGCTCCCATAGATTCTTTATGTTTCCTTATACTTTGGAATTTGGAGCTATTTTCTATCTTAACAAATTGATGATGAAGAGGCATCAAAGGAATCATGTCCCTCCAAATATGACTCGAAGTCGCTTTTATAGGTATAGAGGTACTCATGGAATAATTCACTCAATGAGGAACCCTGTTCCACTCCCTTCAATCTAGTGTCAACCTTTTTCCTCCTGCTATTGGATGAATTGGCATGGAGGATCCTACATCGGGCTTAGAAAACTTAGTAGATGACACTGTATTATAGATGAGACTCATCATTAATATAATGGGATTATTATAAGGACCCATCCATAAAACATAACATAATCATTAATTAAATGGATACTTCACATTGAGGATCTTTTAAGGTTTAGAGTTTTAGAGAATTAGCCCATAAATATTACATTACATCTCAAAAATTACAAAATGGACACTTCTACTCAGTTTCCATTTTTTTCATAAAATAAAAACTCTTGAAAAAAAGTTTCATGTCTAGTTCCATGTTTTAGACAGCATGAATTTTCCTTGATCTCATCCTTGACCCTATTTATTTTTAAGTAATGTGAAAAATATTTCAAAACTTGGGATGAGAATAAAAATATCATTATGGGTTATAAAATAAAGAATGAAAACATTAGTCCATAAAAACATAAGATTTTTAGAATACATCATAAAATCATATGATTTATGAATAGCACATAGAAATCAAAAATCATAAAGGTAACTTGGGGCAACCATATCATACTTACATTGTAGCTATCACAGCTACATAGGGAGTCACATTTGGAATACCCATCACAATATATTCCTTAATTCTCTGAAAATAAACATTAACGTTTACCTCCACCAGGTTACCCAATGCATTATAGAGATATTTCGAGCTCACTTGCCCTCAGTTTCTTACGGAACCACCCGCATATGTAAACAATACCCATGAACCGTAACATATTCACAACACATAAAACAAACAAAAAGGAAAGATAACATTTCCACATTGAAATCACAATATATCATTTAAATATATTGATATATTTAATCCATTTTAATAATAATTTTCAATTTCAAAATACATAAAAAGAGTATATGGTATTTATTTTCCTTTTTAAAAAAACATTACAACTTGTTAAAGAAGCCTATGATCAAATAATACTCGCGGTGGTGAAAAGGTCGTTTCCACCGCATAAGTTAAAAAAAACTTTATTTATGTATTTTAATAAAACAATTCTTAGAAAAAGATTCATTTTGAAGGAAATGAAAAGTATAAGGTGTTTATACACTGTATAAAAGTAATTTGTGTATAAATAAAAATATCCCTCAATGAAAGGAGATTGAGACTAAGTCCCTTACCTCGTGTCTCACTTCTCCCGCTCAATCTTCAATCTCTTGAATAATATAATAAATTTAATTTATAATTTCTTGAAAATATTTTTAAAATTTATTATTCCTTTTATGTCACTTATTACCATGTTATAAGCGTTATGTAATCATTTAAGTCAATAATGGTCATTTTGTCGATATTTGGTACTTGAGTCAAAAATGAACTTATTATAATTACAAGTTGTTCATGTGGTCAAAAGTACATTATCTAAAGAACTATATTCATGATTTATAAAGAATATATATCATATATATCCAGTATATATATGTATTTATAATAGTACATAATATTTGGAGGTATGAAATGAGATGCACCGTTCATGGAGATGGTAAACTGTATGTACGCATGAATGCTACTTTCATTTCTACTTTGTATTTAATGGAATGAAAACTTAATGATAAATATGTATATTATAATTACAGTATAATATCACATATATAATTTCAGTAACTCCATCTTTTATACGTTCTACGTATGGCATGAACGAGTCATATCACTTTGAGGGGGCGGTAGTCCGCACTTCCTCAAATGAAATTATCGTATCTACCCATCATCGAAATCGTAATGGTATGCTATAAATGAAAAATATAGAAGTATAAAGACTGTATAAATATAATATATATCACATATAAATATGGTTCCATATTAATGTCCTCCATAAGAGGTGGTAAGAGAAAATTGTACAATCATCATTTCGTGAGGCAGTAGTTCGCCATCCATAGAAATAATATGTTCTTTACCCATTAGATGGAGGTGAGTGTAAGTGTAGTTAGAATAAATATCATAAAAACAACCTATTATATTGAATATAATTCTTATTTTATAAAATAAAGTAATAAAAAGAGTTTAGGGTGTTGGATAAGTAAAATAAAAGAAAAGAACTTAAGAGAAGACGTTTCCTTTAAATCGGGTATCTCCCTTTTTTTTGAACCAAAATGATTTATTGATGTGACTTCTTCCAATTTTAAGGATATTGAGATCTTATTTGGGTAGAGTTTGGATGATCCATGGGGCTTGAGGGGTTTGATTAATGGATTAGAGTTGATGGATTTTTATAAGGGGTAGGAGGGGCTCTTTAGGAAAGTTTGAAAGTATTATTTTATTATAGACTTATTTTCGGTTTAAAAAGCTCCAAAACTCATTAAAGTAGAAGATAACATGGCTCATATTATAAATAAAATCAATTAATAATAATTGGATAGGATTTGGATATTTTTTAATTTTTATAATCTTATTTATTTAAATTATTCATTAATGAGTTAAACACTCCATCATTGTTGTGTCATAAATAATTTTATTTATTTGATGTATAAAAATTATATAAAAGATACCATGATATAGGAAATCTTTTTAGATTTTTAATGAATAATTATTGTTAAATATATCAATTATATAACCCCACATTTATATTGTTTTAGAAAAACATTAAATGTTTATGCTATTTTTATTTGTACTTTAAATAAAAAGTTATTAATGTCATTATCTTACCCAAATGGCTTTAAAAGCCCAGAAAGCTCACCCAAGGATTGTATTGTTCTTCCATGACTCATCTAATAAGGTTAGGATAAGTGTGAAGGTAATTTTATATTATTATAATATTATCTTTACAATGAGCTACCCTATTTACCTTTAATAGCGGTAAATAAAAGTCAAAAGTTACTATTCACCAAATATTATTTTCATCTTATTGAACCATATTTTACTTACTGATAATAACCATGTATGTTGAATTTTTAAAATTCAATTCACAGAAGTAGTAAAATTTCATTTAAATGAAGAAGTCAGTTTTTTTAACTACTATTCAGTTTTTTCACTATTCATCAAAAATTGAAGGTTTTCAGAAAAATACCAAAAAATTAGCCTAAGCTATATTTGATATTCCGAATTAAAAAATGATGTATATTTTACCAAACTAAAAACCCAAAATTTCAATTGATTAATTTAAAATTAATTCCCGTTGTCAAAACAAAAAGCGTGTTTTTATGAAATAATAACTATCAAAAGATTAACACTTGTTTATGTCCAATTTTAAAGTCAAATTACTTCCAAAGATCAACATTGTATTAAATGTTAAAAATAAAATCTAATTACACTTTAAATCCAAATAAAAAGATAATATAACCATAAAAATAAATTAGGTTAAAATGTAGTTTTCAATTAAAATACAGTATTATTCACTATTCATTAAAAAAATGAATTTTATCAGAAAATACCAAAAATTTACCCAAAGTAAATTTTGATGTCCCAATTCTGAAAAATAATTTTATTTTGTCAAATAGAACATATAAAAGTGACCAAAACTAGATTCAATGAGGGTTCACTATCAAAAGGCGGTAAATCGAACTTTTAAAGAATATTAGAGTATTAGTGATTGAAATTAGATTAACTCACATTTTAATCCCCAAAATTTTATTTGATAAATGTAAAAAAATTTAAAAAATATGTATAATAATATTTTAGTTAGTTCTTTTCATTCCTGCCAATATAATGACTAGGCATTAACAACCATTTAAAATAATATTATATTGTTAATTTTCAGTATGACTCGGTATTGTGTGGAACATTAGACTTCGGAGAAATCCATTGTGGCATGTAAGGTAAACCATCAAACATAGCATCCCTTTTAATGTAAAATTAATATTTAATTCACAAATATGAGAATAAATATGAAAATGTATTATTATTTATTTATATGGGATGTTACATCCTTTCCCCCTTTGGAAATCACGTCCTCACAATTTTTATACACTTATCAAATAAGTGGGGGTATTTATCCCTCATAGAATTTTCAGATTCCCACATTTCCTCTTCAACTATATAGTTTTTTCAAAAAACTTTTACTTGATGAATTACCTTTATCCGCAACACTTTATATCTTTAGTCAAGAATATGGACTGGTTGTTTCTCATAAGAGAGATTCTCTTCCAACTGAACTACCTCTGGGCTCAATAATGAGATGGATCCGGAATATACTTTCTCAACATTGAAACATGAAAGACATTATGTACCGAGGATAACCATGGAGGTAAAGCCACTCTTTAGGAAACTGATCCAACTTTCTCCCAGATTTGATAAGGTCCAATGAACCTCAGACTCAAATTTCCCTTCTTACCAAAACGAATCACACATTTTCATGGTCAAACTTTGAGAAATACATGGTCACCTACCTCAAAATAAAGATCCTTCCTCTGGTTATTTGCACACCTTTTCTACATGCTTTGAGCTATTCTCCTATGATTCTGAATCAACTGAACTTTTTCTGCCATCTCTTAAACCAATTATGGTCTCACCAACTTTCTTTCAGCTACTTCATCCCAAAAATTTGGAGTTCGACACCGCTTCCCATATAATGCCACAAATGGAGCCATATGTATACTGGAATGAAAACTCTTATTATAAGAAAATTCAACCCAAAAAGTTGTTGGTCCCAAATTTCCGGGTAATCCATTGACCAAGCACGTAGAATATCATACAAGGTCTAAATTTTTCATTCATACTGACTATCTAATTGAGGATGAAAATATGTACTAAAATTTAATTCAGTACCCAACAACTTCTGAAGGCCTTCCCAAAAGTTAGAAGTAATCCTGTGATCGTTATCAGATACAATGTAGAGGGGATCTCCATGCAACCTGACTATCTCTTTAACATACAACTAAGAAAGTTGATCTAGATACAAAGTATCTTGAATAGAATCAAATGAGCCGATTTAGTCAATCGATCAACAATAAACCGTATTTCATTATTACCTCGAGATGTCTTTGGTAATCCCACAACGAATTCCATGGATATATATTTCCCATTTCCACTCTAGCACTGGTAAAATCTATAACCTCCCTTTTGTTAACTACCACTCTACTTTAACCTACTAACATGTCAAACACTTCACAGTGAAGTCAGAACTATCTCTTTTCATTCCATCCCACCAATAATACTTTTTAAGATCTATGCACATCTTAGTACTTCCAGGATAAACTGAAAACAGAGAAATATGAGCTTCATATAACAAATCTTTCTTCATCTTTGAATCACATTTCACACATAATATATTTCCAAATATCAAAATAAAATCATTATCAATGCTAAAATTAAACAACTTACCCTTCTAAACCAACTCTACCTTTTTCTACAACCCACTATCTTCCTTTTGTGCTTGCTTAATTTTGTCTGATAGAGATGATTTCACTGACACCTGAAACAAAATAGAGGAATTTACTACACGAAAATATTATATTACAATGTTCATAAATTCTTTAATCAAAGTAACTTGTTCCAAATGTAACAAGGTTAATGTAGCATTACATTTTTGACTCAATGAATCATCCACTTTATTTTCCTTTTCTGAATGGTAATGAATTGTGCAATCATAATCCTTGATTAATTCCATCCATATCTTCTGTCTCATGTTCAATTCTTTCTAAGTGAATTTATACTTTAAACTTTTGTGATCAGTATATATTTCACACATTACTCCATAAAAATGATGCCTCCAAAATTTTAAAGAAAAAACAACCCTAGGTAAATCCAAATCATGTGTATGGTAATTTAACTCATGGGGTTTCAACTGATGTGAAGCCTAAGCAATTATCTGATCATTCTGCATAAGGAAACAACCAAGTCCTTGCAATGAAACATCACTGTAGATAATAAAATCACCATTTATAGAAGGTAATTCCAAAAGAGTAGCATTCACCAATCTTCTTTTCAATCCCTGAAAACAGTCATCACATTCTTTTGTCCAAATTATCATAACACATTTTCACGTTAACTTAGTCAGTGGGATACATAACTATGCAAAACATTCAAAAAACCTCTGGTAATAGCCTAAAAAACCAATAAAACTATGGATCTCAGTTATATTTGTGGGTCTTGGACATTATTATACAACTTTTGTTTTATTAGGATCAACAGTTATTCCATTTTTTGAAACAATGTGACCAAGGAATGAAATTTGGTGTAAGTAAAACTCACACTTTCAGAATTTCCCATACAGTTTCTTTTCTTTTAAGGTTTGAAAAAACCCCTTAAATGACTTTCCTGGTCTTCTTTACTTTAATAATAAACCAAAATATCATCAATGAACACAACCACACACTTATCCAAGAACTCAATGAAAATTATATTCATATGATCCATGAATACAGCGGGTGCATTGGTTATCCCAAAAGGCATAACTAAAAAGTTATAATGGCCATATCTAGTACGAAACACGGTCTTTAGAATTTCTGATTCCTTTACTTTCAACTAATAGAACCCTGACCTCAAATAAATCTTCAAAAAATACTGATCACCCTGGAGCTGATCAAACAAATCATCAATATGAGGAAAATGATACTTGTTCTTAATAGTTATGTTATTAAATGCTCTATTATCAATGAAAAATATCATTTAACCGTCATTATTTTTAACAAAAAAGATAGGATCACCCCACGGTGACGTACTAGGTCGAATGAAACAATTATCTAATATCTCTTGTAATTTCTTCTTTAACTCTAAAAGTTTAATTTGAGACATTCGATAATGGGGTATTGAAATTGGCATAGCATTAGGAACTAAGTCAACATTAAATTCAACTTCCTGATCACATATAATACGAGGAAACTCATTAGGAAAAAACCTCAAGGTACACATTTACCACTTTCACATCATTAATCTGAACAGTTCTGTTATTTTCAACAATATGTGCAACGTAACATTCATTTCTATCTTTTAATAGTTTCTCACCATCCAAATATGTTATCAAAAGTAAGGGTTTATTCCTATACAAAAACTGAAAATATATTTTAAAAGAATCCAATTTATCTTTGCAGTCAATATTAACATGATAAAAAAAAGACAATCCATACCCAAAATAACGTCAAACTCCACTAGAGGCAAAACAATAAGGTTAACAGGTAGATTCTTTCCGCACATAATGACAAGAAGGTTCTTATAATTTCTTTTTGTCTCAACATTTCCCCTAGTGTTTTTACCGTAATTTGAGGATTCTTATATTGATTTGGAATTCCCAATCTACTAGAAACCTTATTTGAAATGAAATAGTATGTAGACTCTACATCAAAAAACACATTAGCATAATCGGAAAAAACAAATAGTATACCGGATACTACTTCATTTGATGGACCGACATCTATTGAAGTAGTTTCAAAGGATTTCACCACCCTTTATGCTTATAGTCTGGCTGATTTCCCTCAGTTGAGTTCTTCATTGGACACTAATTTTCTTAATGACCCATTTCATTGCACTTAAAACATTTTACTAACTATAAATCATATTTTGTCTTATTATTAACCTGATGTTTTTCAGTGAAATTAAATGCCTTATGTCCCATTTTACCACATCAGTAGCACTTAACAGAATTCAAAAGACATTCCCTATCATGATTTTTACCACAATTATCAAAAACTGTAAACTTATGTTTCTTACCATCATTCTTTTTTGAAGAGTTCTTCCCTTTCATCTACCACCTTTACCTCTTATTCTATTGTTTTTCAAAGACAACATGATCATCGAAAAACTCTATTTCCACCTTTTCCGCACATCAAAAATGTTTTTCATAACTTCTGAACAATAAGAAGCTAAATGCCTTCGATACTTTGGCTTTTATAATCTTATTTATTTAAATCATTCATTAATGGGGTAAACACTACATCATTATTGTGTTATAATTAGTTTTATTTATTTGATGTAAAAAAATTATAAATAAAATACCATGATGTAGGAAATATATTTATATTTCTAATGAATATTTATAGTCAAATATATCAATTATCTAACCCCACATTAAAATTGTTTTAGCAAAATAATACATGTGTATGCTATTTTTATTTTTACTTTAAATAAAAATTTATTAATGTCATTATCTTACCCAAATGGCTTTCAAAGGCCAAATATCTCACCCAAGGATTGTATTGGTTAGCCATGAATCTTCCAACAAGGTTAGTACTAGTGTAAATTTAATTTTATATTATTATTATATTATTTTTACTTTAAATTACCCTATTTACCTTTAACCACAGTAAATAAAAGTTAAAAGTTACTATTCACCAAAAATTATTTTTATCTTATTGAACCAAATTTTACATACTGATAACAACCATGTATGTCTAATTTTTGAAATTCAATTAATAGAAGCGGTAAAATTTCATTTTAATGAAGAAGTGGGTATTTTCAACTACTACTCAGTGTTTTCACTATTCATAGAAAATGTAAGGTTTTCTGAAAAATACAAAAAATTCAGAATAAGATATATTTTATATTATGAATTAAAAAATGATGTCTATTTTACCAAATTCATAACATAGATGTTGCATTAATTAATTCAAAATTAATTTCCATTGTCAAAACAAAAAAGTATGTTTTTAAGAAATAATAACTATCAAAAGATTGACACTTGTTTATGTCCAATTTCAAAGTGAAATAACTTCCAATGACCAAAATTGTATTAAATAGTAAAACTATAATCTAATTACACTTTAAAACAAAATTAAAAGATAATCTAACCATATAAATAAATTACATTTAAAAGTAGTTTTGAATTAAAATACAATATTTTTCACTATTCATGAAAAAATGAATTTTATCATAAAAATACCAAAAAAATTACCCAAAGTAAATTTTGATGTCCTTATTCTAAAGAAGAATTTTATTTTGTCAAATAGAACCAATAAAAGTAACAAAAACTAGATTTAAAGAGGGTTCTCCATCAAAAGGCTGTAAATCGACCTTTCAAAGAATATTAGAGTATTTATGCATAAAATTAGATGCATTCACATTTTAATCATCTAAATTTTATTGGATAAATCTAAAAACATTTAACAAACATGTATAATCATATTTTAGTTAGTTATCCCTCCAATACAATTACTAGGCATTAACTACCATTTAAAATAATATTATATTATTATTTTTCAGTATGATTCAGCATTGTGAGCAACATTAGATTTCAGAGAAATACATTGTTGTGTGTCAGGTACTCCATAAAACATAAAATCACTTTTAAAGTAAAATTAATATTTAATTCACAAATATGAAAATAAATATGAAAATGTATTATTCTCTATTTACTTGGGATGTTACAGTAATAGAGAGAAAGGACAGGGAGACAATTAGACGAGTTAATAATATTCACCCATCAATGGATTAACTACTATGACTGATGAATCCATAACACCCTTGATATTAGTGTTTTGATAAAGGATCGTCTAATGAGGATCATCTTCCGGATTTTTCTTAGGAATTGGGATGGGAGGCTCTTGAGGATTTCCCACTTATGGGCCATCAACTATTATTCATTCGATAGTGGGAGTAGGATTGAATTCGACGCCTTGATCATGAATCACCATGGAATTTTTTCCATGGATATAGATGAATTAATCAAGTAGTAATTATTAGAACATCATTCATAAAGTCACGTTGTAAGAACATAAATACTCACATCTATAAAATTCTTTATTAAAGTCAACAATCTCATCTAATGTTATGGGAATATTAATATGTACAATAATTTCATCAATTGTCATGGGGTGATTTCTCATTACTTGAATCAATTCCCCAAGCCCCATGGCTTTATCACCCATGGGTACACATGGAACATTTGGTTCAGGACCTAGAAGAACATCCTGCTCTGATGACCTCATACCCATATCAGCTTCCTTTGAGATAGAAGTAAGGTTATTAGTGGTCGCCGCACAGTCCTTCGGTGTATTTAGAATCTCTAAATTATTATAAAGAATATAATTCATTGATTGGTACATAAAACCTTATGATGCACATATGAAATTACTATGATCATAATCCCTCTCTACCATAATGGGGACATACATGGCTTCATCTCTTAGAAATTATCATGTCAAAATAATGTAATTTCCAACAAAAATCTATGACTCTTCTAGGATTTCCCCCGAGTCATCAAAGGATCACTGCTGGACCCCTTGAGAGAGGAATGTGTAGTAGCTGCTGTAGAGGGAAAGCATTGTAATGAGCCAAAAATTTTATCAATAAAAATTACCCCCTTATAATTATTTAATATAGTATAAACCACTTAAAATCAATTTGAGAACATAATAAAAACATCATAAAGGAATACTGAATGAAATAAGAGTTATTTCTAGAAGTTAATAATCCTTTACATTTGGAATAGTAAGACGACATTTGGAATAGTAATGTGACCATTAGGAAGAGTAAATTAGAAAATAGAATAGTAACCTCATCTATGAATGTATACATGAAATTTAGGTATCTTATAAATTATAATATGATATAATTATATCATAGTATAAGAAAAAAAATATTTCGAAAATTATTAATTAAGGGTTGGTATTTTTCTAAAACCTAAAAATTTATTTAAAAATTTACTATTAATATAATGATTTAAAAGAAAATTTATTTTCATAAAAAATATTCATAAGATATGATTTTGTTTTCTTATGACTATAATATAATTTTATGAGACCTTAATTAAAATTTTAAAGTTTTATAAAATCAGTTATAATTTTAAAATTGATATTTTACACGTAAATGATGATTTTAATTAAAAATTAATTTTCTCATATTTAAAAAAATTATCTTCAAAAAAATTATTTCATTTTCAAATTATACACATCAAAGAATGGTTAGGGTAATTTAATTTTGTATTTTTCTAAAATACATGAATTTTTGGTGTATAGTAAAATATGATAATTTATGATAAAGGATAAATACATGAATTATTAAGTTATAGATGATGTATGGATGATGTAAGCCCAAATTATGAAAATATCATTAATTATTTTAATATATCTTTTTATAATTCTTAAAATATTCAAAGTCTTGAGCCAAAATAATAAACTAATGAATAAAATAATCAGAAAACAGCCCCTCCTCCCCTATAAATACCACCCCTCATCACCTATTCCCCTCACACCATCCAATATTTGAGCCTTCTCCAAATTATACGCATTAATCTTCCCAAAACCCTCCATCATCTCCAAGATCCCCTGGTCTTATCAAAATACCAAACCCTTTTCCCTAATAGTTTCTAAAGGAGGATAAATTCAAGAGGTTAAATCCTCTTTGTTTTTCTTTTATTTTCTTTTCCATTTCATTATTTACCTATCATATCCCCACCTCCACCTATCCCAGAGTCATGATAAATCTAGAATCTTTTATATTCTATATTTTCACTATGTTAATGGAATAATTAATCTGGAAGTCTCTTCCCTTTTCCTTTTTTTCTAAACATGAAAATTCCATCCGTGGTGGGTCGATTTACCACCACCGTGGATGATGCATTTTAATTTTTCCCTACTTTATTAATGGCTTTTCATAAAACCATAGTTATGGTTAAATAATATTTTATTATAAATTATATAAGTTATATAATGTTCTGGAACTAATATATAACTTTTTGTTAAATAAAATGATATAACCTCATAATGATTGTAAAAACCACCCAAATAAATTAAATCATATTCATTAATGCTCAATCTAATAAATCATCCTCATTCCATATAACCAATGATATATAAGATAATTTAATCTTTTGAATGTTCATTAATCACATATAATTTCAATCCGAGATAACTATTCCAATTGTACATGGATTTCTATACTCATATTAAAGCGAACCGATCATGAAAACCAAGAAAATGAACACTCACGAATAATGAAATTAAACTCTATAACTCATAAAAAAGGACATAAATGAAAAAAATAAAACTACAATGAATCATATTAATTTATAAAAGGTTATATATTTTTTAATTACATAATTAAATTTGGTTATCATGGATATTAAAGTGAAGAAAGTATTCATACATATGGTAAGGGGAATTCTCTAACCCAACTCTCTTCCTTTGTGTTTTCCTTCTTTCAATCGATTTTCAGTATTGATTTTCCATTAATGTTACTTACATATTATTTTTTTATCCTTAACTTATCTTTTCTTAATATATATATTTTCTAATTGGATTTTATGAAAAATTCAATGATTTTTTCAAATGAACTCTTCTTTTGAAAAATAAAACTTTTACTTCTCGTGAGATTTTTTCTTCCTCTCCCAATAATGATGATTCTTATACCAATTATGTTATTCTCTATTTATATTATGAACCATAATGTTTGTTTAGGAATTTATGCTTTATGAAATGAAACACAATCCTTTCTATGGCTTATTTTATTTCCAAGAATGATATACGTTCTTTGTGGCTTTCATGATAATGTAAATGTTATGATGTGATGGGTGTTCCCAGAATTATATGGAGCATGTAAATTATATGATGTGATGGGTGTGACCATAATTATATAGTTCTCTAATGAATTTGCATAGTGTGATTTTTCTCATGATAAAAAGTGAAATATATGTGAGCGTGATGCTAGGTTTGTTCACAAATATGTGCGGTGGTTAACCACTAAGACATGATATTTCATTTTTTTCATTGACACATTCCATACCTTTATCTAATGATTCCACTCATGATTATTATTATTTTATGATGATTCTCACATATGTTTCATTTCTCTTATTCATCCTCTTTATAGGATTTTATATCACCCCTTCTTTTGATGTATATCCTCAAGTGAATAATTGTACTAAGGAGAACAAGAGGGTCAATGAGAAGCTAGAGAATAAAAAATTGAATAAATATTTATGTTTTATTATATAAAAGTTATGTATGGTCCTAATTATCCTAGGACACTAAACCTTTGGATCCTGGTTTTTAGCACTATTATGGTGTTTATCTTTAAAATGAATTAATATTTAATTAAGAAAAATAAGGGTCACTATAGTTGGTATCAGAGCATGGTTTAGTTAATTTGGGAATTAGGATTAGAGAACATTATTTAAACCCCTTAGTATGAGACTAAGTATAAGTAAGAACCCAACAAACTTGACTTAGAAACATTCTCAACATAGCTATCCCACAAGATATGGTTTTAGAATTAATTTCACAAAATAATATATTATTTATTCATGAATTTTTGACTTATGTTTTGTTCTATCCTTTTCTATTTTTAAAAATAGTGGGAACTAGGAGAAATTATGCCTACAACCCATTTAGGGTACAATGAAACAATTTCCCAAATGAAATATCCAATTAGTTTGTAGGTGGTGTTCAACATTTCATAGCGATGCTTACCTAACTGTATTAGGCTATGAACAATGACCTGAATAATGCAGAAGACCCTCCTTCACCTAAGTGGGAGCAATTGGTTATCGAGAAGTTTATCCAAAAATGACCACATATATTTAGTGTATATTTTGATCCAATAGTATCAAAACAATGGGTCAAATCAATGGATAAGATATTTTCTATTCTCCAATGTTCTAATAAGGACAAGATGAATCTATCCATTTATCATCTAGATGGATAGGTCGATCAATGGTGGGAATTAATTAAAAACCTCAATCCAAAGGATGAAATTGAAGAGATGGAGGGGGTATACTTTAAGATAAGGTTTAATAACAAGAATTTCCCTCTAACTCTACATAAAAAGATGAAGAGATAATTCATAGTGAAGAAGAAAAAGGAAGGTGAATATTTCATGACCTACGAAGAAAATTTCACAAGGATTTCAAGGTACACTTCAAGATTTGTTATCAACAATGATAAAAAAATTGATATATTTTTAGTGGTTGAACACAAAACCATTGAAAGGATATACCCATATGTAAATCCCCAAACCTAGTTACCCAGATTCACTGCATTATTACATAACATTGACATGATACAAGGAATCATGTACCAAAATACTGATTAGATTAGTAGCCTTGGAAGTACTAGATACATACATAAGTTTTAAATTACATCAGGAGATAAAAACAACAACATTTTTTCTCCTTAGAACACACTTATATACCTTATCCTATCCCTGCTTGTCCACCATAAAATGCTTCTTCACATCCTGGAAAAAATAAAACATAGAAAGGGGTGAGCTCAGATGCTCAGTCAGGATAACAATATAGCGAAAACTTGATAAACAAGCATAATCATTTAAGGCAATGTATAAAACTAAAACAAAAGCCTTTAAAACTTAAAATTTAGTATAATATGGAAAATATAAATAAAATAATTCCATTTACTTATTCACATGGATATTCTACAAGTCTAATAATAACATGTAATATCAATAGATAATTTCATAATGATGTAATTCATAATGTCGGACATCATAACCACATAGTCAAGGCCTCATGCCAAGACTAAAAATAAGATTTTGTCATGGCCTTGTGCGAAGACAATATTTTGTCTCATGAGATGTACATATTCATTAAGGATCAATATTGGGCTCCACCCATCACTTACTATGTCAAATACATTCCTCATATGAAAAGGTTGAAACATAACATTAACATTCGTATTAAAACTAGCATACGAAATGTTAATAAATTAACCATAAAACATGAATGGTATAAAAATAACACATCTATAGTCAAACATATCACAAAACTTTTAATACAATATAGAATATTTGTATCATAATAAATCAACTTCAAAAAAGTATAAAATCTATTAAAGGATGTTGACATAAATGAAATCAAATTATTTGAGAGGAATATCTCTTTATATTTTGAAATAAAAAAAAGTCATGTAATTATAAAATAAAACATTTATTTTGAAAATATTATTATAGTATTGTAAGGTATTATTCAAAGGCTTTATAATGATGGAGAATAGCCGCACCCTCTGTATAAGTTAATAAAACATTCTTACCTTAATTTGTCAAAAATGTCGTGAAGTTCCTTTTTTGGAAAATGATAGAAAGATTCCTTTCAAACCATTTTATAAAAAGTTAAACAATGGTATAAATGACTTTAAACCATATTCTAGTAAATAATAATTTTTTTGAAATATATTTTTAAGAAACACAGATGCGGATGATAAATAGGTCCCAGTAGATACTTACGTAAAAACAACTTCAAATAATAAAGAGATTGTTAAATTAACCTTTACGTTGTAATTTTCCTGGGTCAAGGGTACATTAAACTTCTATATAATAGTTAAATAATTGTTATTAAATTATAAAATAACTAAATACATAAATATGATATCATATATGATCTTATAATATTGTTTTGTTGATAATATTTTAGTAGTATCATTGTTTCGGGTGTTAATTGATTCATTTTCCTTTATATATTTTGTTACATAAGTCATGTTTGTTATGGATAGGACATATTTTATTCATATCCAGAACGGTATAATGTTCTTAAATATTATTTTTAATAATCATATGAGAATTATTCTTGTATGGTTATGATGGGGAATGAATCTAATCGTGTTCGTGGAGACGGTAATCCGTACATACGCATGAACGCTACTTCCATTTCATTTTTTTTATTTTAAAAGGAAATATGACCAAATGATACATAGGTATATTATTATTACATTATAATATAATATTTCATATACATTCCATAAGTTCATTAACACCATCCTTTATAGGTTCCATGTGTGGTATGAACGATTCATATCACTTTGAGGGGGCGGTAGTGCGCACTTCCTCAAATGAAATTATTGTATATATACAACATGAGAAGAATAGAGGTATGATATAAAAGATAATTAATGAAAATTATAGATAAAATAAATATCACATATATCATATATAATTATAGTTCCATCATAATATACACCATAAGAGGTGGTAGTGGAAGATTGAACAATCATCATTTCGTGAGGTAGTAGTTCCCCATCCACATAAACATTATGTTATATACCTATTAGACGGTGGTGTGTGTAAGTGTAGTTCAAAAAATTTCATAACCACAACATATTATATTGAGTATACTGGTGTTTTTATAAAAGAAAGGAATAAAGATAGTTTAGGGTGTTGGAGATGTAAAATATAAGAAAAGAACTTTAGAAGAGATGTTACCTTTAAATTGGGTAACTCCCTTTGGTTTGAACCAAAAGGCTTACATGAAGTTCCTCATTACTATTTTAAGGATTATAAGAGGAATATAGGGATGTATAGAGATTAATTGGGCAGATTTTGGATGAGCCAATGGGCTTTAGAGGTGTGATAAAGGGGTTAGAGGTGAGGGACTTTTATAAGGGGGAAGAGGGTATCTTCATGAATGTTTGAAAATATTATTTTATTATATAATGATTTTCAATTTATAAAAGTCCAAAACTAATTAGAGTAGAAGATAATATGACTCATGTTCGAAATAAAATCATCCAATAAAAATTGGACAGGTTTTGGATATTGTTTTAATTTTTATAATCTCATTTATTTAAATCATTCTTTAATGAGGTAAACACTTCATCATTATTGTGTCACAAATAATTTTATTTATTTGATGTCTAAAAATTATAAAACAAATACCATGATGTATGAAATAATTTTATCTTTAAAATGAATATTTATAGTTGAAAATATAACTTATATAACCCCTTGTAAAATTATTTTACTACAAGATATTTGTTTATGTCATTTTGACATTAATTTAAATTAATTAATATAAAGTGTCATTATCACTATAAAGTGGCTCCATGGGGTCCAAAAATCAACCCAAGGATGCCCATGGTATGAAATGTATCAACAAATAGGAATTGGAAACATGTTAAGGTAGTTTAATATTATTATAATAATATTTATTTACCCTTATTTACCATATTTACCATTTAACCATGGTAAATAAAATATTTACTGAAGTAAATATTCATAATGTCTAAAAATAAATGTTACCTATTTACAAAATTTTGATCTCCTAATTTCCAATATGGAATAAATTATTTGAAATTCAAAACACAGAAGTGGTATAAATTGATTTAAAATTAATTTCTGTTGTCAAAACAAAAATAGTGTTTTTAAGAAATAATAACTTTCAGAAGATTGACACTTGTTTATGTCCAGTTTAAATGTTAAATTACATCCAATGACCTAAATTATATTAAATGATAAAAATATAATCTAATTATTCCTTAAAACTACTCAAATTTATAACATAACACTATAAATTATTTTGATTAAAAAAGTTGTTTTTAATTAAAATTTAGTATTTTTCACTATTCATCAAAAATTGAGAGTTTTCAGAAGAGTACCCAAAATTCACCCTAAGATAGTTTTTTATATTCAAAATCCAAAAATGGCCTCCATTTTGAATTTTTGTTATAAAATTTCAAAAAGTGGGTATTACTATTCATAACAGCTAGTTTGATTTGTCGTGGGGTGTTAGAATCTCAATGTTGCGTACAACGCAAGCTATTGCACTATTCAAAGGGAAACATATCGTGGAAGCTTGGGGTGTTACATTCTTTCCTCCTTCAAAAAATTTCATCCTTGAAATATCTATAATACTACTTCATAAAAAGATTCAGGTGGTTCTTCATCATAATTTACTCGGGTTCCCACATTGCCTCTTCCATCTTATGATTTCTCCATAGAACTTTCCCCAGACGAGTCGTTTGGCTTCTCAACACTTATTCAATAGTATTAAGAATTCTGATATGATCTTCACAATAAGATAGATTGGGTTCCAATTATATTTCATCATAGGTTAGTACATGGTTTGGTTCAGGATTGTATTTTCTCAACACTGATACAGGGAACACATCATGAACTTTGGAGAGACTTGGAGGCATTGCCAAATGATGAGCTACAACTCCAATTATTTCTTGAATTTCGAAAGCTCCGATGTACCTGGGACTTAATTTTCCTTTCTTATCGAATCGTATAACACCCTTACATGGATATAATTTTAATAAAATGTGATCTCCCTCATGAAATTCCAAATCATTACTTCTGTTATCAGCATAGCTCTTTTGCCTACTTTGAGCTGCTTTGATTTGGGTTTCAATAACCTTCAGCTTTTCCATTGTTTCCTCAACAAGTTCTGGGCCTATGAGTTTTCTCTCACCAACATCATCCCAAGAAGTTGGTGTATGACATCTCTTTCCATATAATGGTTCATATGGTGACATCTGAATACTTTAATGGAAACTATTGTTATAGGAAAATTCCACTAGAGGTAAATATTGATCCCACATACCATGAAATTCAAGTGAAGAAGATCTCAACATGTCTTCCAATGTTTTAATAGTTCTTTCTTATTGTCCATAAGTTTGAGGGTGGAAGGAAATTCTCAAATGATGTTCTGTATCCATGGAATTCTGAAGAATTTTCCAGAATCTTGATGTAAAATGGGGATCACGGTAAAAAACAATCGATAGGGGTACTCCCTGAAGTCTTAAAACTTTCGTTCAAGTGATAAATCTTATCTTATTACAAGAAAATTAACTGACTTGATAAGATGATCAATAATGACCCATATTGCATCATTCCTTCTAGGATTCTTTCATAGCCCCAAGTCAAAGTCCATCGTAATAGCATCCCTTTTCCACTCAGGAATAGGACGAGATTTCAAGACTCCTCTAGGATGTTGTCTTCCAGCTTTCACTTGCATACAAACCATACATCGTGACACATAATCAGTAATATCTCTCTTCATGTTGTCCCAAAAAAAATGTTCCTTCAAATATATATACATCTTAGTGCTACCAGGGTGTATAGAGAAATTGGATCTATGAGCATCATCCAACAATTACCTTTTTAGATCAGGTACATCAGGAACACAAATCCTCTTTGCAAATTTCAAAATCCCATCTTCATATATGAAGTGGATTAATCTCTCATCGTTCACAACTTTAATTTTCTTCTAAAACTCCACATCATCAGTCTGAGAACTTTTTATCCATTCTAGTAAAGATGGTTTATCATCCATTTGAAGTATTGATGTTTCACCTTCCATGATTATTCCTATATCCATCTTTACTAGATCAATGAACACGGGATCCCTTTCAACTCCCATATGGTTCAAAACTCCATGATCCTTTCTAATCAAATCATATTCCACCTTATTTTCCTTCCCGAGGTGGTAGTGTACAGTGAAATCATAATCCTTTAGTAGTTTGAGCCATCTCTTTTTCTTCATGTTGAGTTATTTTTTAGATAAAATATACTTCAAACTCTTTTGATCCGTATAAATATAACATTTTTCAAAATAGAGACAGTGTCTCCATATCATCAGAGAAAAGATTACAACTGCTAACTCAAGATAATGAGTGGGATAATTTTTTTCATGAATTTTTATCTACTGTGATGCATAGGCAATAAACCTATCATTCTGCATAACGACACTACCGAGTCCTTTCATTGTAGCATCACTATAAATAACAAACCCATAATTCCCCAATTGTAGATTCAATATTGGATCATTGACTAATATTCTATTCAGTTAATCAAAACATTATTCACACTATTTTTTTCAAACAAATTTTACCACTTTCCATGTGATCTTGGTTAATGGGTTAGCCAATCTGGAAATATTTTGTATGAAATGCTGATAATAACCTACTAAACCAATAAAACTGTGTACCTCACTTATACTAGTCAGTGCTGGCCATTCTCATATTTCTCTGGTTATATACGGATCAACAAAGATTCTATCCTTAGAGACAATATGACCAAGAAAAAAAATCTGAAGCCAGAATTCACATTTGCTAAACTTCCCATATAATTCATTTCTACTAAGAGTCTTTAGAATAGCGCACAGGTGATTTTCATGACTTTATAGCTTTTGGAGTATACCAAGATATCATCAATAAATTCCATTACAAAGTCATCAAGATATTTCTTGAAAACTCTGTTCATTAGATCCATGAATATAGAGGGTGCATTAGTCAGTCCAAAAGGCATTACTATAAACTCGTAATGCCCATACCTGGTTCGAAATGATGTCTTTGGAATGTCTTCCGTTATCACACACAACTAATTATATCCAGATCGAAGGTCAATCTTTGAAACAATATTGATATCTATGAAGTTGGTTGAATAAATCATCAATGAGAGGTTGGTGATACTTGTTCTTTATTGTTATAACATTGATCTCCCTGTAGTCAATGCACAAAATCATAGATCCATCATTCTTCTTAACAAAAATAATAGGGGATCCTCATGGGGAAACACTACGGTGAATAAATTATTTATTAATCAATTCCTCAAGTTGTTTCTTTAGTTCCACTAATTCCACAGTGTCCATTCTATAAGGGGTCTTCGATATGGGCCTTGAACTAGAAATTAAATCAATGGAAAACTCAATTTCTCGTTCTGGAAGCTGTCAAGGTAAATCCTTTTGAAATACATAAACATATTCTTGTACAATAGGTACATCCTCTATTTGAACATTACTTTCCTCACCCATAGTTATTTCACTCTCTTCCTTTCCAATAATTGAATGTAGTAGAGCTACAGGTGGTGGATCTAGATAAGAATCAGATGGTGACGTTTTTGCTCTAAAGATAAGGTATTCCTTATCATCATCAAAAATTGTAATCTCCTTCTTCTTACAATAAATTTTCACATCGTGGTCTAAAATACAATCCATACTGAGGATTATATCAAATTCAATCATGGGTATGATGATGAAATCAGAAGATAAATAACATTTATATGCCCTAATGGAAACTGATTCACAACACTTTGTTGCAATGATACTTCCCTTAAGAGTTTTGAATAACAACTCCCTTATTAAATTATATTGGAAATATAGAATTTTATTAGAAAACTGGGAATATATGAAACAATTCGATGATCCTGAATCAAATAAATCATGGGCTAAACCTGAGGAAACCATTAAATTAACTTCCAATACATCTTTTGGGGCTTCAACCTTAGAAGTAGTGATTGTAAAAGCTTGTCCTCTCTCTCTTGACCTTTTTTGAGGTAAGTTTCATTGGCACTGAGGACATTCATTTTCATAATGGACCATTTATTTACAATTGGTGCATTCAATATTAGCATCCCCTTTCTTTCCCTTGTAATCACGAGCTTAGTGGCCTTTTTCAATACACTTGTAACAGACTCCCATTCCCTTCATCCAAGTACCGAGGTGTTTCTTCCCACATTTACAGTAGGATAAATATTCAACTTTTCCCTTCTTCCCCTTATTTCCATTTCTAGACTGTTCAATAGATCTCTAATTCTCTTGCTTTGCTTTAAAGTCAAAAGACTTAGAGAATTCCCTTTCTATCTTGATATCACATGAGAAAATATCTTTTTATGATGACATGGATTTTGAGAATATTACTCAATGACGAAATGGTTTTAACCCATCAAATAATAAATCAATCCTAAACCATGGGTTACGTATATAATCAACATCATACCTTGCTAACCTTGTAAAGTTAGCCTCATACTTTGTGACATTTTCATCTTCTTTTTTCATCTAACTGAGTAATTGCCTTTCCATATCCGCCTGATGGTCATGAGGAAAGTATTTTTCTAAGAAAATCTCTTTAAACTCACTCCCATACATATTTGATACTTCTTCATCTTCCTTTTTGTTTTCAATTAATGGACACCATTGATCTGCATCTCCCATGAGGCGATAAACTGCCATGATGAATTTTTCCCTTTCGCTACTCCCCAAAGAATGAAATATTTTATCTAAGGAACTTATCCATTTCTCAGCTACAAATGGATTTGTTGTCCCATTTAATGTTGGTGGTTTTTTCCTCATGAATCATTCAAACATTGATCATCTGAATTGTTGATCAGGGTGCTTTATACAGGTAAGGTCATTATTCATAACCTGAGTGAGTTGTCCCTGTATGGTTATAAGCTGATCAACACCAATTGCATCACCTTCACCACTATAATTATCTTGATTAGGAGGGAAATCCAAACATGTATTATGTGTGTTGATACAGTTTCAATTCCTTCCACTCAGAACCATTTCAAAACAATATCATATAATAGATTTCATTATGAATCGCAATACATAATTCCAAACTTGTAAAACACTTAACATAAATTGAATATTTTATGAATATAATCCATAATCATAAAAATGTTTTCATTGAGGAGGTATATACTCATAAATCCTTCATAATGGTTTGTAAATAAAATATGAATTATCCTAATCATATCTCCCAGGAGTGTCGAAACCAAGAGTGCAACAAGGCCCATTGTCATGTACCAGGATACCCCTGGTCAAGCCCGAAACTCCTTATCAGAGTTTTCACTCCTAGGTACATCTGTGTCAGAGCCACCTCTACCAGCTATTATCCATACAGGGATGTATTTCTTGGAAAATTCACAAAATCTCTACATTAAAAAAATACTCTAGGAAGTTCTTCTATACTAATACTCAAATTCTATTTTAGGGTAATGTGCTCTAATCAGATTTTATCTAAATATAGTTTCCAATGTTTGTACTAAACTTCCTATGATACCAATTGTAATTCCCCGACCCTAGTTACCCAGAGTCGGTTCATTATTACATAAAATAGGCAAGATATAAGGAATCTTGTCCCAAAAATACTGATTACTTTAGTAGCCTTGGAAGTACTAGATACATACATAAGTTTTACATTACATCATTAGATAAAAACAACAACAACATTTTTTCCGCTTTGAACACACTTATATACATTAGCCAATCTATGTAGGTCAACCATAAAATACTTTTCACATCCTATAAAAAATAAAACATAGAAAGGGGTGATCTGATATGCATAGTAAGGATAACTATAGAGCAGAAACATCATAAATAAGAATAAATATTTAAGGAAATCTATAAAACTAAAAAAAAACATTTTAAACATAAACTTCAGCATAATATGGAAAACATAAATCAAATGATTCCATTTAATTATTCACATGGATATTATACTAGTTGAATAATTACATGTAATATTAGTAGCTAATTTTGTAATGATAGAATGCATAATGATGGACATCATAACCATATAGTCAATGTCTCGTGCCATGAATGAAAATAAGATTTTGTCAAGGCCCTGTGGTAAGACACTAGTTTGTCTCCTGAGACCTACCGATGCATTAAGGATCTATATCAGGCTCCACCTGAAACTTTCTAAGTCCAATGCATTCCTCATATTAAAATGTTGACACATAACAAAAACATTCATATTAAAACTAGCATATGAAATGTTAATACATTAACCATAAACCATGAATGGTATAAAAATAACACATCCACAGTCAAACATATCAAAAAACCTTCAATACAATTAGTAATATTTGTATGCTAATAAATCAACTTCAAACAAGTATAAAATCCCTTAAAGGATGTTGACATAGATGAAATAAAATTATTTGAGAGGAATATCTCTTTCTATTTGGAAATCATTTAAAAGTCATGTAATTATAAAAGAAAAAATTAATTTGGAAAATATTCTTATAATCTTTTAAGAAAAGCTTTAAAGGTGTTATAACAGTGGAGAATAGCCTTACCCTACGTATAAGTTAAAAAAATATTCTTACCTTAATTTGTCGAAAATGACATAAAGTACCTTGTTTGGAAAACGAAGGAAGTATTCCTTTCAAACAATTTTATAAAAAGTAAAAAAAGGGTATAAATAACTTTAACCCATAGTCTAGTAAATAGTTAAAATGTTTTGAAATACATTTTTAAGAAACACATATGTGGATGAAAAAGAGGTCCTAGTAGATACTTACGTAAAAACAACCTCGGATAATAAAGAGATTGTGAAATTAACCCTTACCTTGTACTTTTCCTTGATAAAGGGCATGTTAACCTCCTGTGTAATAGTTAATTATTTTTTATTAAATTATAAATGAACTAAATACATAAATTTGATATCATATATGATCTTCTAATTTTTCTTTGTCAATAATATTTTAGTAGTATCATTTTTTAGGGTGTTAATAGATTCACTTTCCTTTATATGTTTTGTTACGTAAGTCATGTTTGTTATGGATAGGATGTATTTGAATCATATCCAGAATGATATAAGGTTATTAAATATAATTTTTAACAATCAAATGAAAATTATTATTGAATGGTTATGATGTGGAATAAATCTCATCGCGTTCGTGGAGACGGTATTCCATACGTACGCATGAATGCTACTTACATTTAATTTTTTATTTTAAAAGGAAAGAAGACCAAATGATACATAGGTATATTATTATTCTAGTATAATATACTATTTTATATATGTTACGTATGTTAATTAACACCATACTTTATACTTTCCTTGTACGGTATGAATGAGTCATATCACTTTGAGGGGGCGGTAGTCCGCACTTCCTCAAATGAAATTATCGTATACATACAAAATGAAAATAATAAAGGTATGTTATAAAAGATAATTATATAAGATTATAGATAAAATAAATATCATATATATCATATATAATTATAGTTCCATTATAATGGCCACCATAAGAGGCGGTTGCAGAAGATTGACCAATCATCGTTTCACGAGGTTGTAGTTCGTCATCCACAAAAACATTATCTTCTATACCCATTAGAAGGACGTATGTGTAATTTGTGTTAAGATTTATCACATAAAAACAACTTAGTATATTGAGTATACTGTTGTTGTTATAAAATAAAGGAATATAGAGATTTCATGAGGTTGGATAAGTAAAATAAAAGACAAGAACATAAGAGGAGATGTTACCTTTAAATTGGGTAACTCCCTTTGGTTTGAACCAAATAGATTCCTTGGAGTGCCTTATACCTAAGGTAAGGCTTCTAAGAAGAAGAGGGGGATTTAGGGAGATTAATTGGGTAGAGTTTGGATGAGACATAGGGCTTGAGAGGTGTGATAAATGGGTTAGAGTTGAGGGATTTTTATAAGGGGGAGAGGGGGCTCTTTAGGAAGTCTCAAAAATATTAATTTATTATATAATTATTTTCAGTTTCTAAAGTTCCAAAACTTATTAAATTCAAAGATAAGATGACTAATTTTTGAAATAAAATCATCTAATAATAATTGGATATGTTTTGGATATTGTATTAATATTTATAATCTCATTTATTTAAATCATTCTTTAATGAGGTAAACACTACATCATTATTGTGTCATAAATACTTTTGTATATTTGTTTTATAAAAATTATAAAAAAAATACCATGATGTAGGAAATATTTTTATATTTCATATGAATATTTATAGTCAAAAAGATAACTTACATAAACCCTTGTAAAAATTATTTTACTAAAAGATAAATGTTTATGGCATTTTGACTTTACTTTAAATTAATTAATATAAAGTGTCATTATCACTTTAAAGGGGCTCAATGGGGACCCAAAATTGACCCAAAGATTCCCATGGTTGGACATGTATCAAAAATCAGAATATTAAACAAGTTATCAAAATTTAATGTTATAATAATAATATTTGTTTACCCTTATTTACTAGATTTACCCTTTAACAATGGTAAATAAAATATTTAGTGATGTAAATATTAATATTGTATAAAAATAAAAGTTACCAATTTAAAACATTTACACCTCCTGATTCCAAATATGGAACCCATTTTTCCAAATTCAAAACACATAAGTGGCTTAAATTAATTTAAACTTAATTTCCATTGTCAAAACAAAAACCTTGTTTTTGAGAAATAATAACTATCAAAATATTGCCACTTTTTTATGTCCAGTTTAAATGTGAAATTACATCCAATGACTGAAAATATATTAGATGATAAAAATATAACCTAATGATGCTTTAAAAACACTAAAATTTATAATTTAACACTGTAAATTATTTTGAATAAAAAAGTTGTTTTTAATTAGAATTTAGTATTTTTCACTATTCATCAAAAATTGAATGTTTTTAGAAGAGTACAAAAAATTAACCCTAAGCTAATTTTGATATTACAAATCCAAAAATGAAGTTCATTTAGAAAAAAAATTATAAAATTTCAAAAAGTGGGTATTACTATTCATAAAAGCTAGTTTGATTGGTCGTGGTGTGTTATAATTTCGATGTTACGTACAACACAAGCTATTTCATTATTCAAATGGAAACGTACCGTGGAATCTTAGAGTGTTACACTATCTGAGACTTTAAGAGTTATGAAGAAGTTTTTCAATATTATATTAAATTTGATATGGAGTTTTGAGAATCATCATGTGTCTATGGATATAAGAAAAGAAATATTAAGTTTCAAGTAGGGGGATCTAATGAGGAAGGTGGAATGAAATCAAAACAACTTAGATGTCAAAAATGAGGGAAGAATCATCATGATAATTTCCTCAAAGGGATATTTAATGATATAAGTGTGTGAGAGAAGTCCACCAAGGTCATGAATGTATAAGAGACATAAAAAATATTATTGATATAATGGAGTAAAGGATATCACTACCCTTGGATCAATGCTTCAACTGTAGGTAGAAGAGGAACTATAAAAGATAGTGCACTAAACCTCGAGTCCTCTAGGTTACTAAACATCATAAACCACCAAATACAAAGGAGAAAGGGAAGGATTAACCATCACTACTACTGAGGTGGATCCCACAATTGATTTGGGTACAAGTACACTAATTATTCATTCATGAATAGAGACCATACTACTTGATTCTGGTTCTATGCATTCATTCATATCTTTCATGTTGAGTATAACTTTTCAAAAAATACCTAAAAAAAGGTTGAGTTATATATGAGAAACAAAAATGAGAAAATTATTACTTCCAAAGTTTATAACTCCTACTTGGTTAATGTTTCTAGACTGAACCTCCCAAAAAATCTTTACTTACTTATTTTGTGAAGTTTATGCTATTTTGGGAATTGATTGGCTTTCTTTATACAAAGAAAACATCAACTATCGGAAAAGGGAGATCACTCTTTAAATCTTGAGGCATCCTCTAATTATGTAAAAGTGTAATGAATAGGATGAAACTTCCTGAGAGATATTGTATCAATTGTGGATATTATTGCCTTATGAGCAAGCATATCCAATTAAAATGATTGAGAAAAAGGAGATATCATTCTCTAAGACAATCCCATTGTGAGGGAATATACTAGTGTGTTCCGTTAAGTATTTCTCAATCTTTATCTTGATCGAGAGGTTAAGTTCTAAATTGAACATATTCATGGTTTTATACCTCTATCAAATACACCTTATAGAATGACCACCATTGAGTTGGAGGAATTAAATAAGAAATTGCAAGAGAATTTGTACAAGAGTTTTATATGCCTGAGTGCATCACCATGGGGTGGATCAATCCTCTTCGTCAAGAATAAGGATGGATCAATGCACCATTTCATTGATTATCATGAGCTAAAAAAACCCACGAAAAAGAACAAGTATCCCATTACAAAGATAGATTAATTATTCAATCAATTACATAGGGCCAAGTGTTACTCAATGGTGGACCTTCGATTGGGATAACAGTAATTAAAGGACTGGAAGGAAAATATTCTCAAGAAAACATTTAGAACAAGGTATGAACACTATGAGTTCATAGGGATACCTTTCAAACTCACTAATTTTCCATTAATATTCATGGATTTAATGAATATAGTATTTAGAAATTACTTTAACAAATTTATGGTAGTCTTTATTGATGATATTCTAATATACTTTAAGAGAAAAGAGGAACATGAGGAGCATTTGAATAATGTGCTAATGACTTTGTGAGGGGAGAAAAGTTATGAAAAGTAGAGTAAATGTGGGTTCTGTATGGAGTAAGTATCATTATTGGGGCATGTTATCACCATTAAAGGAATATCGATGGACCCTTCTAAAACAAAGGCTATTGAAGAGTGACCCAGTCCAACATATATAATGGAGATCCATAGTTTCCATAGTCTAGATGGGTATTACTGGAGATTTTTTAAGAACTTCGTAGGATTTTAAAGCCCACAAACCAAGATTTCTTGTAAGAGAGAAAAGACTGTTTGAACTAGTGAATGTGAAGACTTCTTAAAAGAGTTAAAAAATATGTTTATCATTGCGCCCGTACTCACAAATCCAATATGTGAAAATTTATTTTTGGTATACAATGATGCTTCAAATAAGTAATTTTGTAGTGTACTAATTCAAAATTATAAGTGATAGCTTGTACCTCAAGGATGTTGAAAATTCATGAAAAAAACTATCCTACACATGATTAGTAGTTGCCAGTTGTGATATTCACATTGATAATTTGGTGGCATTATCTATATAAGGAGCAATGTGAAATATATAGTGATCATAAGAGCCTCAAATATATATTTACAAATAAGGTTCTAAATATGTGCCAATGAATATTGTTAAAGATTGTCAAGGATGAAAACTTCTCAATCCACTACCAACATGGTAAGGTACATAAAGTGGTGGATGTTCTACGTAGAAAGGATCATGCGACATTATTAATGATGATAATTGATAGGGATCCAATCTTTATAAATTTGAAAGGTATGGACATGTGAATCATTAAGGAAGGAACACCACAAATCCTTTCTTAAATGATTTCTCAACCTTAATTTTTGGAGAAAATAATGGATTCCTAACGAAATGATGTGGAAATTAAAAATAAGGTGGAATATATATAAATAGGTAAATCCTAAAGGTCTAAAATTGTTGAGGAAGGAATTTTAAGATTTGGGTCATGACTATGTGTACTATTTGATCCAAAGATTAATAAGTATCTTATGAATGAGGCAGATATCTAATCCTTCATTATTCACCTAGGGAGTACAAAGATGTATGGAGATCTCCAAGAGAACTATTGGTGGGATAATATGAATAAAGAGATCTATAAATATACATCAAGGTGCCTGCTATGTCAGTAAGTGAAGGATGAAATAAATAAGGATATGGGGATGATACAACCATTACCCATACCAACATGAAAATGGGAAAACATCTACATAGAATTTTTCACCGAACATCCAAAGACATATAGAGGAAACAGTGTTATATGGGTTGCTTTGGATCATATTAAAAAGGCATCTCACGTTATTGGAATTTCATAGGACTTATAACTCGATAAACATTCATGGATATACATCAAAGAATTGGTAAGGATACATGGAGTACCACTATCGATTATATCCAATCGAGATCTCAGATCCACATCCAAAATATTGAAAAGTCTCTAGCATGCTCTAAACTGTCACGACCTATCCCCCGGGGCCCATGCCGTGACTACCGCTAGCCCAAATTTCATAAGCTAGGGGCTGGCGACTAGCACCAAAGGCGTATTCCCACAAATTGGGAAGTCATTGCCTTTAAAACCTGCAAACTCACATAACCAAGCACATAGTAAGATATGAACACAAGAAAACTATATAGTAAAAAAGTGAGTATAGTAAGTAAAAATGGGCCAGAATACAAGCCCAACTGGAAAGTACAAGTACAAATTAAATGCAATACAACTGAATAAATAGAAAGATAGCTACGGGGTCATCCTCAGGGTTCCTACCTAAAGGGTAGGTAAAGATTGCCTCCTCAGCACTCCACATCTGTCTGTATCCTCTGCGTACCAACACGCCGTATGGTCCACCTCTGATCACCGTCAAGTCCTGGTACTCACAGCCTCGATTGAAGATGTCTTTCGTCTGCATCCAATACAACACGGTGCAGGCAAAGCCTATACAGGGGTGGGTATAATGATACTCAGTAGGGACGTCGAGACCCTCAAGGTCTCACAAATTCCACCAAGGATAAACCAAAAAGTATGAAATCAAAATATAACCTTACTTAGGTATATGCCCATACATATACCTAAGTCATTTTGTCATCCCTCGGAATCATGAGTAAAACACAAATGTACTGACTAAGCTCACACCAGTATTTATTCTAGGGGAAGTATCAAGTAACATTTCAAACACCTCAGCTACTGGAGAACTCCTCCTCTATCAAGTACAGTGGGCCTACCGTGTCACACAGAGGTGGTTCCCACTAACTTTGGATTGTTGAGGTACTCCTCCTTTCAAGTACCATGGGTCTGCCGCATCACCAAGGTGCTCCCCACCGTGGGTCTTTCACATCACCAAGGCGCTCCCCCTCATAGCCTATTGAGGTAGTCCTCCTGTCGAGTATCGTGGGTCTGTCGTGTCACCAAGGGTCTCCCCACTGGGCTAGTCGAGTCACTCCACGTCGAAGCGGTCAACAGTCATCAAGTCTCTTCCTGTCGCAGGGTTCAGTACATATCATGCTTGGGGAAACCATTCCCAAGCAACATGTCAATATTCAAACTGCCACAATGTTCCAGGAAGAAGTAACCCAATGTTCCGCCATGTCATATGGGTCTCAATGTAATAGATGAAACGTCAATCGGATGCCCGGTCTGTGAGTTATTTGCCTTTTAGTCCTTGGGGGCCGGTTTGATTCGTTCTCGATTCAACCTACCTGTTTACCATGTTAATCCAAAACTCTAGTGGAATATACTCAAAGGGACCATCTCGCTCCAAGATTTTGAACTCCAATAACGATTTGTTAGATAGACGTCTGGTGCCAAAGATATGGCTGAAGGAAGGTAATTGGGTTATAGAGGGCTCGAGTCTGGTCCGACCTAGTCAGACTAACTCAGCCCGACCCGGTTTGGGTCAAACCGGCCTGGGCCACTAGGTCCGGCCCGACCCGTTGAGCAGCCTAGCCCAATGGGTTCGGCCCGATGGCTGCAAGGGGCCAGAGGTGGCTCAGCCTTGGAGGGTGCCATGAGGGTGGCTCGGCCGCAGAACGGCTCGGTTGCTGGCCGACTCAGATCAGGGTGGCTCGTAAGGCTGCGAAGAGGGAGGATCTAGCGGCTTAGAGGGCTGTGACGAGAGAAATGTGGGGGTGGTAGCTCAGCATGGCCTGGACAACGGTTTTGCATAGCGGTGGCGCTACTCAGCTCAGCTCGGATAGTGGCACGGCTTGGTGGATGGCAGCGTGGCTCGACGGACGGCAGCGGTGCGGCGGCTCAACACGGCGGCGGTGCGACGGCTTTGCACGGTGGCTCGGCATGACAGCATTGTGACGAGGGGGTTTGACACGAGGCAGTGTGTGGAGGATCAACACTGTGGCAGCGGTTCGCCCAGGAGGGCGGAGCGCCGTGGGGCTGTGTGGGTCGTGGAAGCTGTTGGTGGCAGTGCCGTCACCTTCATCGCCTTCCTCCATTTCAAAGGACACACCAAAGAATAATGACAGAGTGGTCAGTCCATGTTTGTTTGTCCCGCACCCTCCGCGTTCAGAGTGGTAGCAAGCTTTTCACAAAGAACGAAGCATGAACATGCATGGAAGATATTTTAAAACATCATTTCCCACAACCCTCATCAATCTCTATTCCCAATCTCACAAAATTATTAGAAGGTGAGAACATGGGAAGTGATAAACTAATAGAAATAAACCCCTAACTTGTTTTCTTTATGAATCTGGCGCAAGAAGGTAGTAGGATCGTCGATTCGTCGTAGATGAGGACGTCCCATGTCGGAAGAAGTCCCATGGAAGAAGGTCGAAGGAGGTCGACATTCTCCATTGGTGGAGCGTTCATCGTCGGTGGAGAATTCTTCGTGGAATAATGCATTATTCATTGAAGGGATTTCTCCCAAGAGCTCCTTCCTCGCAATTCCTCCAAAGATTCCATGGATAATAGATTAAGTTCTCTATTTAGTTCGTTGTAACAAATTTAAAATAGCCTAATCAATTAACTAGGTTGGCATATTAATGGTATGTCTGTTGGCACAATAAATGTGGAGGAAGTCAAGAAGATCCTGCACATTAATGGGGGGGGGGGGGGTTGAGAAGTTTTTCTCCATAATGAGTGGAGTTCAAGAGTTTTAGGCCTCGGGTGGTCCCCACCCCCATAACCTATTTTGGAAGGTTAGGTTCGGGTGGTCCCCACCACCATAACCTCTCATGGGAGGTTAAGGTTTGGTGGTCCCCACTTCTCAACTTCCACATGGAGGTTTAGTTCCGGTGGACCCCACCTCCCAACACGCACATGGGTGTTGTAGATAAAAATAAAATGTCACACACTTTTTATTATTTTATTCTTTCATGAAAATCCCAAAAACTAACCTTCAGCCTCGATCGTCTACTGTCGAGGTGAAAGTCTCCGTAAGCGAATAATGGCACTGCGAGTTCAACAGTGCCCACAGATTTCAATTCCAAGCACCAGTTCAAAATTTATAAAAACCCACTCATATGTTCACTGAACGTACCCGAAATAATGTTCAGAAATTCATTCCAGGCACTCTGGGCCACAGAATCACGCACTGTTAATTTTTGCGGACTCGTAATATTCTCATAAATTTAATGAAATTACACGGATATTACGAGCCTCTACATTCTCCCCAACTTAGGGATTTACATTCCCATAAGCTATAACTCGAACTAAGGGAACAAGGGTGGGTACTATGAACACAGTTGATCCTCCCACTTCCATGTGCTCTCCTGGAGGTTCCCGTGATGCCATTGAACGCGCACCAGAGGTATCGAGCATCCACGTAGGACCCACTCTTGTCGATCTTCAATCTCTACTGGAACCTCCGTAAAAGTCACTCCATCATCGATGTCCATCTCACCATGGTCGATGATGTGGGAAGGGTAATGCACGTATCTCCACAGTTGAGATACGTGAAAGACGGTTTGTACATGGTGCAACTGAGGTGGAAGACCTAAGCAGCATGACACATCGCCAACTATGATGAGGACCTCAAAAGGTCCGATGAACCTCAGAGATAACTTGCCTCCTCGGCCAAATATCTGTTGACCTCGTCAGGGTGAGACCCGTAGAAAGACGTGGTCACCACCCTCAAATTCCAGAGGTCTTAGTCCCCTATCAGCATACGACTTATGCCTGCTCTGTGTAGTCTTCATCCACTCCTGGATGATCTTCACCTTCTCTGTGGTATCTCATACCATCTCGGGTCCCACTAGTGCTGACTCCCCTAGGTCAGTCCATCACAAAGGTGATCTGCAAGGTCGCCCGTACAACACCTCGAAAGGTGTCATCCCAATGGTGGAGTGATAGTTATTGTTGTATGAGAACTCTACCAAAGGCATGTGATCCTCCCAGCTATGACCAAAGTCGAGGAGACCAGCACAGAGCATGTCCTCGAGGGTCCGAATGGTCCTCTTAGTCTGGCCATCTGTCTGAGGATGGAAGGCGATGCTCAAATGAAGCTGCATCTCGAAAGCCTCCTACAACCCCTTCTATTGATGGTAAGTGAAATGTACACCACGATCAGAGACAATCATCAAACATACTCCATGTAGCATCATAATCTCTCGCACATAGAGGCATCCCAATCTCTCTACTGAACTCTGCTCTCTGATCGAAAGGATGTGGGCCAACTTGGTGAGTCGGTCGACGATCATCGAGATCGAGTCACAACACCTGGATGCACGTGGAAGTCCAGTCACAAAGTCCATGGATATCCCATCCCACTTCCACACTCAGACCTCTAAATGATGAACAAAGACTGATGGTACCTGATGCTCTACCTTCACTTGCTGACAAGTAAGGCACCGAGAAACAAGCTCTGTAACTACTTTCTTCATTCTTGGCCACCAGTGCAGTTATTGGAGATCCTATTACATCTTCTCCACTCCTAGATGTTCCGCTAGAGGGGATGTGTTGAACTCCCTCAACACTTCCTCCTAATGTGACACTGGTACCATGGTATGTCCTCTGAAGGAATTGCCTTTAAAACCTGAAATATCTCTTATCCAAGTACACATAAATATATAAACACATGCAAATTGTATATTTAACAAGTGAGTACAATAAGTAAAAATGGGATAGAATACAATCCCAACTAGAAAGTACAAGTACAACTGAAATGCAATATAATTGAAGAAAGAGAGAGACAACTATAGGGTCGTCCTTCGGGTTCCTACCTGAAGGATAGGTACAGATCACCTCCTCAGAAATCCACGTCTATCCGTCTCCTCTGCATACTAACACACCGTATAGTCCAACTCCGAGCACCGTATAGTCGTGGTACTCTCAATCTCGATCAGCGTTGTTCGTCGTCTGCATCCAACACAACAAGGTGCAGGAAAAGTCCATGTAGGGGTGAGTATAACGATACTCAGTAGGGACCCTGAGACCCTCAAGGTCTCACAAAATCCACCAAGTATAAACCAAAAAGTATGAAATCATCATATAACCTTACTTAGGTATATTCCCATACATATAACGTAGTTATTAAGTAATCCATCTCAATCATGAGAAAGACATAGAGGTACTGACTCAGCTCACACCATGATTTATTCTAGGGGTAGTATCAAGTAACATTCCGGACACCTCAGCTATTGGAGAAATCCTCCTCTATCAAGTTTAGTGGGCCTGTGGAATCACACAAAGGTGATTTCCACTAACCTTGGACTACTGAGGTACTCCTCCTATCGAATATCGTGGGTCTTCCAAGTCACTAGGGTGCTCCCCACCATGGGTCTACAGCGTCACCAAGGCGCTCCCCCTCATAGCTTGCTGAGGTTCTCCTCCTTTCGAGTATCGTGGGTCTGCCGCGTCACCAAGATGCTCCCCACCGTGGGTCTCCCGCGTCACCAAGGCGCTCCCCACTAGGCCAATCGGGGAACTCCGAGTCAAAATGGTCAACAGTCGTCAAGTCTTAGCTAGTCGTAGGGTTCCATACGTATCTCACTTGGGGAAACAACTTCCCAAGCCACATGTAAATATTTCAATTTCCACGAAGATCCACGAAGAAGTAACCTAATGATTTTCCATGTCATAGGGTTATCAATGTAATAGAAGGTTCATCAATTCGACGCCTGGTTGGATTCGTGCTCGATCCAACCTGACTGTTTCCTATCTTAATCCAAAACTCTAGTGGAAGATACTCAAAGGGACCGTCTCGCTCCAAGATTCCCATCACCATTGACGGTTTTTCAAACAGACATCTAGTGCCAATGATATGGCTGAAGGAAGGTACATGGGTCGTAGAGGGCCCGAGTTCTGTCCGACCCGGTTGGACTGACTCAGCCCGACCCAGCCTGGGCTGACCCGGTTCGGGTCGACCTGGCCTAAACCACTGGGTCCAACCCAACCTAATCTACTGGGTCTGACCCAGCCCACTGAGCGGCCCGACCTGTTGGGTTCGGCTCGACGGCCATGAGGGGCCAGAGGCGGCTCGACCTCGAAGGGTGCCTTGAGGGCGGCTCGACCGCGGAATGGCTCGACCGCGGGCCGGCTCGGCTCAAGGCGGCTTGTAAGGCTGTGATGAGGGAGACGACGACGGATTAGAGGGCCGAGGTGAGGGAACGAGGGCGGAGGTGGCTCGCCTTGGCCTGAACACTGGTTCGGCATGGCGGCGGCATGGCTCGGCTCATCCCAGACAGCGGTGCGGCTCGACAGACGGCGTCAACGCGACCTTTCGGCACGGCGGCGACACGACAAGGGGGTTTAGCCCGAGGCGGAGCGGTATCTCGGCATGATGGTGGAATGGTGGCTCAGAACGACAGCTTGGCATTGTGGTGGAATGGCGACGGGGTTGGGGCCGGGGCGATGGAGCGGACCGGCACGGTGGCGGCGGTTTGGCCGGGAGGGCAGAGCTCCGTGTTGTTGCGTGGGTTGCGGAGGTTGAGGGTGTTGGCGATGTTTCCTTCTTCGCCTTCCTCCATTTAGAAGGATACACCAAAAAAGAATGACGGAGGGGTCGAGCCATGTTTTTTGGCCCGCACCCTCTGCATTTAGAGTGTTAGCAAGCGGTTCACAAAGAACGAAGCAAGAACGTGCATGGAAGATATTTTAAAACATCATTTCCCACAACCCTCATCAATCTCTATTCCCAATCCCGCAAAATAATTATAAGGGGAGAACATGGGAAGTGATAAACGAATAGAAGTAAATCCCCACCTCATTTTATTGATGATATTGGAACAAGAAGGTAGTACAGTCATCGATTCACCATAGATGAGGACGTCCCATGTCAGATGAAGTCCCGAGGAAGAAAGTCGAAGGAGGTCTATGTTCTTCGTTGGTGGAGAGTTCTTCGTCGGTGGAGCATTCTTCATGGACAAACACGTTCTTCATTGAAGTGTTTTCTCCCAAGAGCTAATTCTTCCCAATTCCACCAAAGATGCCAAGGATAATCGATTATGTTCTATATTTAGTTCATTGGCACAAATTCAAAATAGACAATTCTGTTAATTAGGTTGGCATATTAAAGGTATGTGCATTGGCATAATTAATGTGGAGGAAGTAAAGAGGCTCCACCACATCAATGAGTAGGGTTGAGAGGTTTTCCTCCATAATGAGGGGAGTTCAAGAGGTTTAGGCCTCGGGTGGTCCCCACCACCATAACCTCTCATGGGAGGTTAGGTTCGGGTGGTCCCCACCACCATAACCTCTAATGGGAGGTTAAGGTCCGGTGGTCCCCACTTCTCAATTACAACATGGAGGTTTAGTTCCGGTGGTCCCCACCTACCAACACCCACATTGGTGTTGAAAATAAAAATAAAATGTCACACACTTTTATTTTTATTTTATTCGTTCACAAAAAACCCAATAACTAACTTTCACCCTCTACCATCTGCCGTCGAGGTGAAAGTCTCCTTATGCGAATACCGGCGCTGCGAGATCAACATTGACCTCATATTTTAATTCCAAGCATTAGTTCAAAATTTAAAAAAATCCACTCGTACTATCACTAAATGTACACAAAATAAAGTTCATAAATGCATTCTGGGCACTCCGGGCTTCGGAATCACGTGCCGTCAATTTTCGTGGACTCGTAAAATTCCCATATATTTAAAAAAATACATGGAAATTCCAGTTCATTACATAAACACTGAGATGAACATTATTACAACTTATCATCCTCAAAATGATGGCCATGTAGAGTGGTATATTTATAAATTTGACGACTTTTTGAGAGAATGTTTTATGGATTTAAAAGGAGGATAAGACCAACATCTGCCTCTGGATAAGTTCTCTTACAAAAACAATTTTCAGTCTTGAATCTAAATAGATCCATATGAATCCCTTTTGGGGAAGATATGCATAACAATGGTATTTTGGGATGAAGTATGCCAATGTAAGCTACTAGGACCTGGAATGGCTAATTAAATGGTAGAAATTGTGAAACTTTTTCATCATCACATTAGGGTAACCCAAAGTTGATAGAAGAGAAAACATACAATCCTTAGTGGGACCTAGAGTTTACGGATAATTACGTGATATTCCTCCACATATCTCTATTTAATAGGATCATGAGATTTAGGAATAAAGGAAATATGAGTCCTAAGTACATCAACCCCTTCAAGATCCTTGATCATGTTAGAGTTGCGGCCTATCGATTGGTACTTCAACCTACAATATCTTAAGTAGACGATGTATTCCATGTATCCATCTTGAGGAAGTACATACCAAACCACTCACATGTACTAAATCTAGATATGGTATAGTAGGAAAATGATATCTCTTATGAGGTGCATACAGTGAAGATCTTGATCCGTAGAAATAATGTTATATTCAACAAGACTACTCACTTGGTCAAAGTACTATGGTGGAATCATACATATGAAGAGTCAACATAAAAACCATGGGAAGTGATGAAGGATAATTACCCTCAATTTTACACCATAGTATGTAAAACTAAATTTCGACAGAATAATTTCATAAGGGGGAAGAATGTTACGACCCAAATTTTTATAAAATGAAATTACTTTCTTATAATTATTTCATATAGTATAAACCACATAAAATCACTTTGATAACACAATAAAAAATTTATAAATGAAGAATGAATGAAATAAGAGGTATTTCTAGGAGTTAATAAACCTTTACAAATGAAATAGTAAACTGACATTTTGAATTGTAATGTAACCATTAAGAATAGTAAATCAGCCAATAGAGTAGTAACATCATCTATGAAATTATAAAAAAAATCTACGCATCTTATAAATGATAATATGATATAATTATATAATAGTATAAGTTAATAAATATTTTGAAAAATATTAATTAAGTGTAGGTATGTCTTATAAAAAAATGTTTATTTATATTTTTATTATTTATATTATTAATTAAAATAACATTTATTTTCATAAAATAGATTCATAAATTATTATTTTTTCGTATGACTACAATATAATTTTATGATAAGTTAATTAATTTTTCAATGTGTTATAAAATCAGTTAAAATTTTTGAATCGATATTTTCCAAGTAAATGATGATTTTAATTAAAAATTAATTTTATCATATTTATAAATTTTTATTCATAAAATGGAGTTCATTTTAAATTCTACACATTCAAAAATGGTTACCATGATGTTTTGGGATTTTTCTAAAATACATTAATTTTTGGTGAATAGTTAAATATGATAATTTATGATAAAAGTTAAATACATGAATTATTGAGTCATAGATGATGTATGGATGATGTAATAATAAACTCTAGAACTATGATTCATTATTTTAATATATAATTTTATTATTATCTATCTATTCATAGTCTTGAGCCAAAATAAAAAACTAATGAATAAAATAATGAGAAAACACCCTCCTCCTCCCCTTTAAATACCACCCTCACCACATTTTTCCTCACCCCATCCAAGATTTAAGACATGTAAAAAATATAACCAATAATATTACCAATAATATCCACCATTTACAAGATCCATTGGTCTCATCAAAAGACCAAACCGTTTTCCCTAAGGAGGTTCTCAAGGAGGAGAAATTCAAGAGGTAAAAGCATCTTTCTTTTTCTTTTATTTTATTTTTATTTTCATTATATTTTTATGATATAATAACCTAAAAATTTACAATAGGAATGATAAATTTAGAATCTTTTACATAATATAATGTTATTATTTTAATGTAATAATTCATCTTCAAGTCTCTTCCTTTTTACTTTTTTTTCTAAACATGAAAATATCATTCGTGGTGTGTTGATTTACCATCACTATGGATGATTCTTTTTCATTTTTCACTACCTCATTCAAGGCTGGTCATAAAACCATAATTATGGTTAAATTATTTTTTATTATTCATATTATAAGTTATATAATGTTATGTAACCAATATATAAACATGATGTTAAATAAAATGATATAATCTCATAATAGTCGTAAAAAATGTTCAAATAAATTAAATCATTTTCATTAAAATTAAATATAATAAATCATACTCATACCATATAAAAAATGATATATATGACAATTTAATCTTGTAAAATTTCATTAATAAAATAAAATTTCAATTTTATATAACTATTCAATTTTCATAATAACTTTTGTACTCATATACAAGGGAACCGATCCTGAAAACCAAGAAAACAAACACTCTCAAATGATGAAATTAAACTCTATAACTCATAAAAAAGAATATAAATGAACTTAATAAAACTATAATGAATCAAATGAATTTATAAAATTTTATAAATTTTTTAATTAATGAATTAAATTTGTTTATTCTAGATATTATAGTGAATAAAGCATTCAGACATAAGGTAAAGGGAATTCTCGAACCCAACTATATTTCATTGGGTTTTCCCTATTTCACACCATTTTTAGTATGGATATTTTATTAATTTCCCTTAAATATAAATTTTTATCCTTACATTTTACTTTTTGAGTAAACATGTTTCCAATATGATTTTATGACAAATGCAATGATTTTTTCAAAAGAACCGTTCTTTCTAAAAACACAACTTTTACTTCTCATGTGACAATTTATTCCTCACCCAAGATTGACAATTCATATAAAAATTATATAATTCCATCTTTTTTTTGGAACCCCATCATTTTTTAATGAATTTATTATTTATTAAATGAATCCAATTCCTTTATAAGGGCTATTTTTTATGTGGAAGATTGATATACATTCGATGTGGAATGTATGACAATGTAAATGTTATGATGTGATGAGTTCACCTAGAATTATATTGAAAATGTAAATGTACTGAGGTGATGGGCACCCTGAAAATTATATAGAGCTCTAATACATTGGTTAATGTGATGTATCTTGTGATAAAAATAAAAATATGCATAAACATGATGTTATCAATTTTCATAACTATGTGTCGTGGTTATCCACTAAAACATGATGTTTCGTTTTTATGCCTTTCCACATTCCATGCCTTTATCTAATTCTTCCACTCATGATTATGATGATTATGTTATGATTATGATTATTCTCACCCATGTTTTATGTCTCATATTTATCCTCTTACAAGGATTTTATTTCACCCCTTATTTTGATGTATATCATCATGTGAATACTTGTATTAAAAAGAACATGAGGTCCAATAAAAAGTTAGAGAATAAATAATTAAATAAATTTTTATGTTTTTATATTTAATGTTTATCTATGGTTCTAATTTTACCCTGAAACTAAACATTTGGATCATGGTTTTTTAGAACTATTATGTTGATTATCTTTAAAAATATGTAATAGTTATGTATGAAAAATAAGGGTATTTATAAGAATGATCAGATAGGTATATCCGGTGAGTTATAGGACTAAATGACATTATAGAGACATACTATGACACATAAGCATGACTGATTTCTCTTTTTCCATTAACATTTCATCACCTGAGACAGTGAATGACCCTTTTTAGTCTCATAAAATATGGGCACTAGGGGTGGTAAGGGCCCTCATCTTCTCTTATTCCTTTTGTCTTTAACCTGAGGATAAATCCATGGGCTCACAAGTAGACTCCTCAACCCAGATTGGGGTACCATTGAAAGTATATTGGTGATATTGGTTCTAGTGATACCACATTCTTTATGTTAAAGGTGTTCCTCACTAGTTATCCCTCTACTTACAAATATTATTATCTACTCAAAGGAAATGGAAAAAATCTTAAATCAATAGCATCGAAAAATTCTTCCCATTCATCGTCAGATTAGATATATACTCTCTCAAAATCAGCTCAGACCAACATGTTGGTTACATTATTTTTGGTTGGGATCCAATCAAAATTTTCTTAAACCAACATCTACAACTACCATTTATATTTCCCCACCTTATTAATGTTGGCATCAGGGTGAAGATCATATGGTTATTATATATCCCCAAGCTACGATATAAATATTTCATCAGAGAGAAATCACTGTAAATCACTGATGTCATAGGTTACACCTTTCCAAGATTGGATTTCCTTAGGCCACACATAAGACTTTTTTAATGTAGATGACTATGGGGAAGACCTGAAATATTGTGACATTGACGTGCTTTTAGGCCTCTCTATATTGGCAGAGGACTGGGAAACCATAGCTCATATCTCCACCCGATGGTGATGACTAAACCACCTCATCTCATTTTTTTTGTATTTTTAGTTTCAGTCTGCTCCGTAGATGACGTTTGAGATTGGCTAGAAGATTTTGGATCATTGGCACCATCACCCCAGAGATGATCCATCCTACCATTATTTCCATGTCTAACATTTATCATGTCCTAGACTCAAGGGAAACTTACTATAAATTCCCCTTGAGTTTTGGAAGAAATCCAAGCACTAGCATACCTAGATTTTAGCAAGATAGATGCACCTGATGAAGGTAGAATGATAAATTATTGGGATACCTTAAGGTCCATGAGAAAAAAAAATTTGGGCCACCATTGGATTGTTCTCAAACAAAAAATGTGGGGGGGGGGGATATGTTCGGCTATTATAAGAACATGAATTGATGGGAAAATTAGTATGGAGTATATTCTTCACAGATGATCTCACTGTTAACATGGGCTGCCATTACACTATTTCTAAACGCAATTATGTATGATCTTAAATGGTCATCACATTTTCAATCATAAAAAATTTCTATGGTAGGTGGACCATCATAAGGGAAGATGTTAAACTCTCTTAGTACATTCATATTCTTCAGATATTTTCTATATTCCATAGACAAATGCTAAATACTAGAAACAAAAAGAATGAATGGAAGAAACCATCATTCAAGAACCTAAACTCCACTCATAAAGAAATAAGAAATAATACATTCCATGATCCAACCCCATAACAAAAAAGGTTGAAATTTGGCATGGGGCATTCCTTTTGTACACATGCAATAAGCATCAGTAGATTTTATACAAAATAAGAAAAACTAGCCCTATATAGTTCCCTGATGATAAATTTTCCAATACAAAGAATGTCCCCAACCTCATACCACTGTTAGATTTGTAGACTGATAGTAGATAGGTTCCTAACCATATCACATCAAAGATGACAATATGAATACTTTAAGGGTAATTAGACATGAATTTATAAACCCACTAGTCATATTGGCCTTGTTCCACAATAGGCTATAATTTTAGGGAATAATCTGATTCTCAAATTAAGGTAATACTTTTGGGAATTGGTATGTCTTACCATCTCAATTTTTATTGAGGAAGTTCTTTATCCAAGCTTTAGAATGGATGTTGCCCCTTGGTCAAGGGTCTTCCTTTTTGATCTTCTAGGACATATTTAATAGCTCACAGGCCGAAGATGATATCTTCTCAACATCATCCCATTATTATTTCAATGTGACGAATTTAGAATACATGTCTCTGATAATGGGTGCTTCTAATATCTTATAGACATCCCAAAAACTAATGTTGACTACACCATGTGTCATATAAATATTTTTCATTTGAGGTCTCCACCAACTCAGAAACTCATGGATGATGTATCAATTTTTGTATACGTATGTCTGGGCCACCCATACAGATTTGTAGATTATAAATTCTTATATATGGATCTTAAATTTATGTAGTTTTGGAACACCCAGTATTCCCAAATCCATTCATCATGGACTCAACCTCAAGAATGGAAGTCCCAATCCTCCTTCTTTCTTCTCAATTGATCTATCTTGGATGCACGGAAGGTCGAATCATAGTAGTGTGGTTTTGATTTCAGGGTGTAAGGATTTGTGTATGGGGAAAAAAGATATGGTGAATTATGTATTCAGTATTCATTATTATGTTTTAATAAATATTCCTTTGAAAGAAATTTTAGTAGTGTGAAAGTTGGTGTACTCCATAAAATAGGACTACGGTGAATAAATCTGTTGCTTTGGGATGAATGTATCTCTCTAAAGTATGTGGTTATAATGTGAAAGATAATCACTTTGGGGATACTTATGCTGGTATTTATTCAAGAAATTTTCTATGTCCTAAAGGGTAGAGTATTACATGTCGTAACAATCTAGCCTGCCTGTTTTGAGCATCTCCCTCACATGAGTATCAACATGTTTGTCAAAATACCTTGGACCAGAAACTGAAATATATAAATAGATATCTATATTTTTATTAATGTTAAATATTTTGTTTGGAATTTTTTTAAAATTTTCATAAATAGATGACTTCATGTAGGTCACTCTCCCAAGTTATGTCATGGAGGTGACCTCACATAGGTCAATTTATCACGATATCCATGTCACTCATACAAAGTCATAACATGTATTTGCATGAGAGGATTATCCAAAAGGCTTGAAAAAATTAAAATCATGATGAGAGAAAGATAAAAGTAGACAACTAGAATGAAGAGATCAAGATAACAGTGAAAGAAATGAGAATAACCACTTGGTAGTTGACCCCATTTATAGATTCTTGGTCACCTCTGTGAACCACCTATACAACTAACTAACATGAATGACCTACATGACTGGCCTAAATGATGGAAATATATACTCAATATTACTTTCTCCTCTTTCATTCCAAAATAATTTATGTTTGAAGTCATCCTACAGGTATGAAAGAATATTTTGGTGCCCAAAAATGAAGGATTTATCAACATTGATATTTCTTTACCTTAGAATCAGAGCCACTTCTTTCAATCAGATACCATCCTCGGGGGGGGGGGGGGGGGGGTAATTTTGACCCTCAATTTAAAATTTCAATCCAAATATATTATATAATATACCTTAAGTAGAAAAGGAGGGAATGGTAGATAAAGAACTTGTGAAAGATAGCTTGTTCACACACAACCGATGTGCTAAGAGGCTCGCGCTGACCCTGCTTATGCGGCCCAATAGAAGTGGAAACACCTACACAAGGGACCTGCGTGAGACACCTGAGTGGTTGACCAGTGTGAGTGACCTCCTTCACATAGGTTATTATGTTTTCATATAAATAAGACCCTTGGGATCAACATTTATGATGAATAAATAACTAGAAGATAGCTTGAATCACCACACACTAAAGTCTCTCTCCCAAGTCCTTAAAACACTTATGTAGTACTTTAAGCCTACAAAATATGGTGAAATACGTAAAAATTAATGTATTGAGGTCCCTCAAGGTCAAAAATACTATGTACCTTGAGAGGAAATACTAACCATATCCAAACTACTAGGATGAAGGACCATTCCACTACTCAAAACATGAGAATCAGTCATCTAAAAAAACATAAGTAGACCCTTGGAAATTAGACCAAGAACTCACCCAAGTGTTGTTTCCAAGGGGTTCCATCCCCAAAAGGAACCATTATCCCACCCATAATTTAGCTGGATGAGCCTTATTCTACTCACTTAGGCCTTATATACATGTGTCACCTTCAGCTCGCCCATGCCTCACCTGCGTGAGCCACCACTTTGAGCCATTTTTTATGCCATCAATGGTAGTTAACCTCTTTCCTTGGACCCTTAATCTAAATGGGACTAGGACAAGGAATTCTCTAAATCCTCTAGATTTATGTGGTCATTTTATGGTAACATCATCCAATCCTCTGAATTATAAATTCATCTGGTAATGGAGGTCCTATATTTATCCAACCTAGTAGGTGGGATTCTCATAATGTTTTCAATTATACATTATTATAGTAACAAGGATCCCAACCATAGGGATAATGAAAGGAACATAATATTTAAAAGGAGAGAAAATATATGAACATCAAATCCCTTTACATCCCCATGATTCCCCTAAGTGACTCTACCCTCATCTTCCAGCAAATGAGGAGTAAAATGTATAGGTATAGAGTCCTATTAGGATCTTTCTATCACATTCCCTTAGGTTATCCCTCATGGAGTAAGTTACTAATATTTATTGAGGGGTATTACTCCATCCTCCCATAGCCTCAACCTCATCCACCAGTGGATGAAAGAGATTGTGTAGTTTTCTAGATCTTCCACTTCCTCTTGTTTCTCACACTTAACATGAGTCACATGGGATTAGAGGGTAATGACTATCATGACATATGCATGATAAAATATCTATCTCATTATAGAGTCCTTATGATGGGTATTCCTCTCACCTTAGCATGGGCCTCATATTCAAAATAATACCCAAAACGATGTTACCATCCTTTTAAAGGGAGGCAATCACTCCGATAAAAACCATTAAAGGGACACATTCCTGATAGAGCAACTTTTGGCATACTCCATAGGTATAATTCTCAACCCTTTCGAACTAATTGGGATTTTATTAACATACACATGGGATATGTAGGAAGCCTTCCAATGGTCCAAACCCTACACCCCAAACTCAACATAATATTCTTTTGTCCATATCCTCTATAATTTGATGTCCAACCTTGGAGGCAATATTCCCCCATGGATCCTTAGGGTGTTTTAGTTTAATTCCTACACTATACCTTGAATATAAACCCACTCCTAGATGTCCCTGATGCATGGCATTAAATATCAAGGATTGGTTCTCTTGAAATGACCTTAAAAGGTATTATGTGCTCTATTAAGTGTAACTAAACTACATGGGTTTTGATTCTTTTCACAATGATACATAAGAATCCCATCTCATGGGTCTGATCCTAACATCAAAACAATTACCATCATCCTATATGAAAATAAAATACAGAGTTCCCCAATATGTTTCTTAGAACCAACATCATGATAATAAATGATATAAGAATATCTAATGCATACATAACGGTACTATCAATGGAGAAACATAGATTTAGATATATGTCTCCATCGATGGAGTACCTCAGATACTTATATATGTCTCCATCGATGAAGAAACTCGGATACATATAGATGATTCAACAAAAATACATGCTAATGAACAACTATTAATATAAGGGTGACCTGTTTCATATTTTATATTTACTAAAAAAATACACCTCGATCCTTGACTTGAGCTGCCTCAGATTATGATGTAAGGAATTCTAAATGTTCCCTTGGGGGGATCTGCCCAGGTATCTCGAACTTGTTGAAGGAAGGATGGCTCACTGACCCCATGGTGGTAGAATCTTAAACACTCACTATGAATGCACCTGGAAGATAACGAGATCAGTAGGGGGAGTGATCTGAAAGCCTGTGCACCTGGTGGACCACTTTTATATATCCATAAATGGAAATGGAATGCACATTAGCCAAACATGAATCCTGGAAGCTCCAAGTATAGTGAGACCCCTGCTGGTTGTTGCACCACATAAACCTATCCCTCAAGTATCTAAGGTCCATGAGACCCTTTCTGGCCATAAACTGGAAATCAAAGCCGTACAAACTTCCAAGCCGCTACCTAACAATAGACATCTCAAGTATTGTCCAAGAACATATCTTAAATCATTAAAAAAATTAATATAAAAAGAAAAAAAGGAATAATAGGATATATCTCACTGGAACCCTATCAGTAGAACAAAATACAAGTAGCCATGTGAAGAATGTTAATCAAGTATCCTAGAGACCATTCCTGAGAAATGTCCTAACCAATGTTGTTAAAATAACAACTCACAGAGGAATCTTGGATTGGGATTTCATATTCTTTAAAAATATTGAACATCATGAAAGTTGTCGGTGAGATCCCAACCAGTGCCTATAAATAAAGGATCTACCTACTGCTGAGAGATTCATTCTAGAGATGGGTGGAGGACTATCGATAGATGCCAACAAAGCTCTTGTTCTCTAAGGCATATGAAGTTTTTTGTATGTCACGGTATAGGGAACTAAAGGTGAGGGTGCTCTCCCACATTGAGAAGGCTATGAGTTCTGGAGACATCCCCATAACACTTTTCTATCAATGATTCCTTTTCTTAAATATAATGCCCGTGGCTTGGTCAGTAGGTTAAAAATAGACATCTTGGACTTAGATGTTTACACTCACAAGATTTCCTTGGTTGGTATTCTTGAGCACAAACAGGTCCCAACTAGGATTTTTGCCTTCTATGAGAAAATAAAAATTCATGGTTTCTTGCATGCGCCCCCATCCAACTGGCACATATGGATCTTATGGCATAAGAGTTTTAGAGTGGAGATTGTGTAGGAGGGGGACATTTCATCACAGTTAAGTCATCTCATGACACCCATTCATTTTTAGTTTCTTTTGTTTACAGAAGATTCGACCCTCTTTAGAGGGAAACCTTGTGGGACAATCTTAGCGCCCTCAATCCTAGAAATATCCTGTGGATAGTAGGTTGTGACATTTATATAATTGTAGATTTGGGTGAGAGGAAGGGTAGAGGTCCTTTCACCAGGAGATCCATCTTGGAGTTTTCCCAGTATATGGCCAGAAAGGGTCTCATGGACCTTAGATACTTGAGGGATAGGTTTACGTGGTGCAACAACTAGCAGGGGTCTCACTATACTTGGAGCTTCCTAGATTCATGTTTGGCTAACTTGAATTCCATTTCCATTTATGGATGTATAAAAGTGGTCCACCAGGTGTGCAGGATTTCAGATCACTCCCCCTGCTGATCTCATTATCTTCCAGGTGCATTCACAGTGAGCGTTTAATATTCTACTGCCATGGGGTCAACGAGCCTTCCTTCCTTTTCCAAGTTTGAGATACCTGGGCAGATCCCCCAAAGGGAACATGTATAATTCCTTACATCATAATCTGAGGTAGATCAAGGCAAGGATATAGGTGTGGTTGTAGGATCTTCCCCCACCAGGCAGGGACTTGGAGTCCAGTTCTCATGAATTCAACTATCTCAAATGGATTCTAGAGGAAGTTTAGAACGATATGGTTTTTTCAGAACTCGTCTGTATGAAAGAGCACATGAAAGACATGCTTCTGAAATAAGAGTGACTTTTTAGAGAGAATGTGAGAATTAAGTGGCTAAAAAAGGGGGACAAAAACACAACTTACTTCCATGCACGAATTAAGGAAAGGAAGAGGTTTGATCATCTGAAAATCTTGCTGGAGGATGGCTATTTTACCAATGATAGGATGTGGTGGGGGCTATTGACAATATTTACTTAAGGGATATTCTCATTGGTCCTAACGACCAGTGTCCTAGTGGGTACCCAACTCTAAACACAAATTTATTTGATGCCATCTTGCTTCTTGTATCTTCCTAGGAATATGAAGGTCTGGGGGCCCTCCCCCTCGAGAAGGAGATCCAGGACACCATGATGAACCTCACCCCTAATAGTGCAGATGTCCTGGATGGCCTTCTTTCTTTCATATACATATCATCATGAGAGGTGGTAAAGGATTATTTGATTACCACTATTCACAAATTCTTTAGGGGAGGGTAGTTGCCTAACGTTGCATGTGCTACCAATATAGTGTTCATTTCTAAGTCTAATAAACCATCATAAATCCAACAATTCTATCTAGAAAGTATGTGCAATGTACCTTTTAAAATCTTCTCCAACACCATCAATTATCAGCTTGCATATTTTCTTCCTTAGTGGGTCTCCATGGAACATCACGGTTTTGTGAAGGGGAGATCCATGCAGGGGGCAACCGCTCAGGTCCAGGAAATGATTAGGGAATTGAACCAAAAGGCCGAAGTTTCCAATATAGCTATCAAAAGTGATATGTGAAAATCATATGACCAGGTGGAATTGAGCTTTATCAACAATTTTTTGACAGGGTTGGGATTTTCCACATGGAATGATGACATCATTTTCGTTGTTTCAGTTCCTCATGGCTGGTAGTATCGTTTATGGAGAAGAACTATGGTTTTTTCAAGGCACCTCGGTCCTTGAAAAAGGGGACCCCATATACCCAGTATTTTCATTATTTCCTAGGACGTGCTCAGCCGTTATATTCATCGAATCCTTGGTAATAGAGATATCCTCCCTTTTTTCCACTGACCGAACTCCCATAAGTGTCCCATATAATGTTTGCGGATGACACAATTTTAATCATAAATTCCTCAAGTATCACATTGACGGTATTGAATAGGTTTTTAGAGGATTATTGCCTTTGGATTGGTCATAGAATTAGCATAAGTAAGATCATTTTTTTCATATCCTCCAACTGTCCCCCCCAGAAGCGTTTCCACTATGAGTCATTTTTTGGACATGCAATGAGGGAACTTTACCATGTAGTACCTGGGGATCCCCTAGAGTCAGGGAGAATTAGTATACGTGACTTTGACCCCCTCATCAATAGAATCACGGATCAGGTTATCTAATGGAATAATAACTTCTTATCCTTTGGAGTGAGAATTTCTCTAGTGAACAGCGTTTTACTCACCACCCCAGTATACATGCTCTCTACAATAAGGGTCCCCAAGGGAATTATCAAAAACATAAACATGATCCTAGACAACATAATTTGGGACCCCATGACTATGGGAAAAGGCATTGGGTTTCATGGTGCAAGATGGTGTGGTCCGCTACGGATGGGGGAATCAATGTTCACAGCCTCTAGGACACCCTTCATGGAATGCATGAAAAATTAGCATGGGAGGTCCTGGAACACCGAACCCTTGGGGGGATCACCATTCATAATGATTCTTTGGGGGACTTGGTTTAAATGGGTGGCCATACTTATCCCTTGTGGACAGATATTGGTCCAATGGTGAATGATCATCGGATTTATACCCGCTGGATCTTCAGGAGAGGTGGCATTATGTTTTGGAACCACAATTGGAGTGGGAAGTTTATTGGCTACCCAGGTTTCCTTGTCATAGATACTTCTTTTTGATAATCCAGGAAGATTCTTAATTTCACCCTAGCTATTCTGAACAGGGACCAACAATGCCAGTTACAACCCCATCGAGATGTCTATTGATCCAAGTCGGTGTGTTTTCACCCCATCTCCATCTAGAGCATCCACAATGAAGTATTACTGCTGAAACTTTAGTTTTAATGGCCCATTCGACACTTGGAATGAGGATCTATAGATCAGAATCATACCCACCAAATACAAGCTCCTAATTTGGAGGATTAGGAACATAGACCTCCCAATGGATGTGAACATCAAGAGGTGAGGTGTCAACATGATTTCCAGATGTGTTTGTTGTAGGAGGCCTGTAGAGGATATCCCACACTATTTTTTATATCAAATTGATTGGGTGTATGAGGTCTGAGAGTTCATTGGTGAGTTTACAGATGTACCATCTCGTCCATATATGATCTTTCTTTCTTGGAGTGCTAGTATCAAAACTTAGGATGTGTTGGCTCAGACATGATGTCTCGCCTCCTGATTTTTCCTACTGGATATTGGTTCTTGTGGAAGGTGAGGAACAAGTGGCTTCATGGGGGGATGTCCTCATCAGGTCATGCAATCATTACCCGGAAAATAAGCCTGCTTATCAACCTGATTAGGGTACTGGGAAATAGGAGTGAGGCTCTGTCTCTATGATGTTTCATCATAGACCCCCTTTCTTTTCCTTTGGGTGGTGGTATTCCGTTGAGAAAATGGGTATACTGGAACCCTCATTTGAGGGGCTTGAAACTCAACTTTGATGGCTCACACATTTCAAGTGTGATTCATGGGGGTGGTGTTTTTTGTGACAACATAGGGTCGGTTCACTTGGCTATCTCCATATGGTTGGGTTAGGGAACAACCCTCCAAGTAGAATATTTCACCAAAAAAACATATCTTAACATATTTAGGCATAGGGGCATGCACATCATAGAGGTATAAACAGACTCAATGATTCTACACAACACACTTCATGGCCTCAGGTTGATTCCTTGGTGAGTTTCTTATTCTATCAGAAACTGTTTTGGAATCCATGGCGATGATATTTAGGTGACACATACATGGAGGGAGGGAAACAAAGTCATGGAATAATTGGCCTTGGTTTTACCCCTTGGCCCAGATTTTATTCTTTTTCATAATTATGATATCTTGAAACTGGAGGGGGTGGAAATTATTAGATGGGATGCCCTCGGCCTCTATTACTTCAGACCCTAGTAACCTTTGTTACCACCTTTCCCCATTTTGTTTTTCATTCTGAATAAAAATTTACATGATGACGATGATATTGATTCTTCATTTCTATATATTCTATAATTTCTTCTTGCATTCCCACTATGATCTGGGTCAGGGATTGGGTATAATTAATTTATTTCTTTGAGTATGACCATTGTCTGAGTAGATTGAATACATATTTTTAACATGCGATCTGGGGTTTATACATCCAATATGACCATTGGATTTATCCTTTCCCTATGATTGAATAAGGGGTTGGGATACCCATTCATTACAATATGAAGTAACCAGTCCTGATAAAAGGAAAGATTTAAATGGAGAGCATTTATCATGACCATTGGACTCACTAGGATCTGATTCAGATGACTACATGATTGTTAGTTGATTAATTCACACCTTATCATCTCATTAACATAGAATAATTATTATCCAACACATGTTTTATATTTCATTCTCCCACATTATTCATCAATATAATGATCAATAGTTTAGATTTATATTCTTCAAATCAATTATAGTTTAATCTCTTTTATTTAATTAATATTATATCCAACCCTGTCTATGTGGGTTGACCTTGGACTTGAAAAACCTATACTACCATATAGTTTAGTGCTTTGTTTGATTCGTGTTTTAAATTTCCAAATTCGGTAACTCAGTGGGAATTAATGATGCTCTTGGGGATCTCAAATTTTTGGTACCATTCCTAGGGATAGAAGAAAAAAATTTAATAGTTGAATAATTTATACAAATATATTTTCATCTTTTATATTATTTCTTTTAGAATAGGATTATTATTATTATTTTAATTTCTTTTTACCGCACTAGGTATTTTGGTTGTGATGGAATGGGTATAGAGTGAAATGAATACCAAGGAGAGGTTCTCTATCATACTTGATGAAATGACAAAACTACTAATTGAAGTTAAAGTAATAAAGAGTCAACCATATGAGTACCAATAACATTACCGAAGCACTAAATTCACAATACCCCATAACATGGAGCTGAAATTATATGAGGATCATCATAATAAATTAAGCATAATCAAAAAAACTGAGGTATGTACCAATTCCAAGGCTTAGTTTTATACTAATCAAGATTCCATTTATTTTTAAGGTTCTGAATAAGATGAAGATGGTGACCTTGTGTCAAAACTAGAATGGTCTGAATCACACTTCCACAAACAATAGCAAGATGAATAAGAATAAGCTGAAGAGGAAGGAACCTAGACTACTAAGATGCTAAAAATATTTCTCACTAAAATGGGACCACAAGCGATAGAAGAAGATGATTAAAAAGAAGAGGAAGAATATGAAGAGGAACTGATAGATTCCAAATTTATTGAAAATACTTTAAGAAATCTATGTGTGTCATAGGAATTACATAATGAACTAGCTTTATCCAACAGTGACTACAAAGAGGAACAAAAAGAAGCAACAATAAAAGAAGAAATTGAAAAGCTGGTTGTGGAAACTGAAGAAATAATTGTAGAAGTCCAACACACCCAGCATGCCATTAAATAAGATGAATTTTACTAAGTCTGGATAGATTCTAAAATTATTAAGGTTATACTGATGTTGGTCAGACTCTGGTTGCCACCTCTGAGGTCCATGCTAATTCCATTGAGAGAAATTCAATATCATATGGGTTTATCTCAAAGTCAAGATTGGGTTAACACAAGAAAATTCATTTTATATCACACTCCATCCATTCAACCTAGTTATGGTTGAGTAGAACGACTTTAAAAAAGAGCATCTTTCAAGAGGCAACCCAATTTTTATTACTTTCTAGGAATTTAGATTTTATCCCTTTTGGGATTTAATTTTATATTATGATTTAATTTAACATCCCCTTATATTTTTGAGCTTATTAAAAGGGTTTTTACTCTAACATGATTATATTTATTTTTTAGGTCCATCAAAGGAACTCACAGCAGTAGAAGGTAGAAGGAAGAGAAGCTTCTGGACCAATTACACATTATGAATTTGGTACAGGAAGTACTTGTGAAACCAACATTGAAGCATCAATTTTGAAGGGGCGTAAGAGTTTCAATTTGAAAATATTAAACAATATTCCAAAAAATTTAATTGTTTTATAGATTTAAGTCAAAGTACATTAAACATTGTGTAAATACATTACACATTGTGTAAGTGTCGATACACTGAAAAAATAGACACTGCAACCAAAGATTTTGATGTGATTGGCTATAAAAGTATCCCCTCATCCACCCATAAAAATAATTCTAGGAAAAAGGAGGAAAACTGACACATATAAAAGGTTGTAGAACGCGGAGTTACAATCCAGGGTCCCACTTTCCGACCATTATTCACTACTATTCTTCGTCGGGTACCCATGCTTCTTTTTCTCATCATGGCTAGAATATGTGAGTAGTTTTATTGGTTTTGAGTGATGTGATTTTAAGGGGATGTGATGCTATGTATTATTTCATTTTATTATTCATGTACTATATTTGTGAAACTCAATTTTTTCAATTCCTAATTTATATTTTTTCATATTGCATGAAAATTTCTTCATTCTGAGGTTGTTTATTTTAATTGAATCAATTTATTAACTTGTTTTGTGTATGAACATTGTGTAACTTTGGTTAGTTATGTTCAAATATGGGGTTGGGTTTCTTTTTTCCATGATTTAACTAATTATATGACTATTCCAATGATGAAATAATAGGATTAGGGCTGGATTCCAAGACCAAGGATCCCTACTGACCCAATTTCAACTCCAAAACTGAATAAATCTATTTTCAATTAAATTGCTATCACACAAACCTAAAGAACACTAAAACAACAATGCCTCTCTCCGAACATCAAAAATAATATTTACTGTTGATATTTATCTTTCCTTCAAACCAATCAAACAATTTCAATCTCAACTCAGTTAATTAATTTAGAAAATATGATTCTTCCTTGTGGGTTTGACACACAAATTTACCAAGTACTACATTGTCGGTTAGTTTGTAAGAGTTTTCTAAATTATTAAATTTTTATACCCCTATAAGGATTAATGATTCCCTATGAGAAGTCATATTTTTGGTGGAATTTTCGGGGAAGGTTGTAATTATGATTAAATTAATTATGAATTTATATAGTTTTTTTATTTTAATTTATTATTTTACACTTTGTACTATCATGGTTTAGTTTCAAGAAACAATCCATTGCACGAATATTCCATTCAGGGGAAGGAAAAAATAGAAAATCATTCATAAGACCCAGAGCTGGAATGGACCATTCATAGGAAAAATAAGGAGTAATACAACCATGAACATGACTCCATGGATGGAAGGAATCAATTTTAAGGAAGAAATCATGATCTGGGAAAACTAGAAGGACAACTAGTCCAAGGAAAGAATTTAGGGGGAAAGCTTTGATCAATTGTAGAAGACCCTCAAACATGTGAGTGAACCCTGGGAATTATAATACCCCCATCTCTTCTAAATACTTTGAGATTAGGCTGATAGTTATTAAAATGATCACACATTCACTACAATTCACAAGGCTACGTCATGAAGATCCCAACATGCACATCAGAAGTTTCATTGAAATTTGTGAAACATTCCAATTTGAAATCATCATAAATGATGCAGTAAGGATACACTTGTTCAGATTATCACTGAAGGATCAATCATGAGAGTGGATCTAAATTATGCCTCTACAATCAATAACAACATTAGAGGATCTGGTAAAGAAAGTTTTAAACATGGTTTTTTCCGCCATCAAATTCAATGGATTTGTGAGTAAGTATTTTAAATGTTGATCAATTAATTAGTGATTCATTATATATTTCATGGTAACGGTTTAAAGTTTTGATAAGACAATGTCATCATCATGGAATATAATTTTTTTTATTAATTCAAAAAATTTATAATGGGATTTCGTAGGGAAATAATTTCATAGTTGATGCTTCTACAGGAGGTTCTCTAATGAGAATGTCCCTAGAAGAGAGCTACAAGTTGTTGGATGAGATGTCCAGTAGCTGTTTTCAATTTCATCCCTAATAAGGGAGAACACAAGGAGTGGACATGTTTGAAAATATATAGATGGATACTTAAATGTAGTATATAAAAATAAACATGGACATGATGATGGTCAAATGATCCTCAAGGTATGTATTGTAAAGATTCAAATTATCATGATTTTAATAATCAAAATTAGTTCCAAGGATGGAGGCCACATCAACCACAACAACCATGAAATAAAAATAAAAATTAAGGCCAAGGATTTCAGTTGAGACAACCAGATTTTCAACCTGAACATCAAGGGCCAACACTAACTAGTCATGTCCATTCACTGGAGGAGACCCATGCAACATTTTTGAACACAACTAGTGATGCACCAAAAGAGATGAAAATGTAATCAAGATATCAAGGGACTGAAATTAGAGAATTACGAAATAATTCATAAAACCATCAAGCTTGAATACGGAATTTATAATGTTAAGTTGGTCCGATTTTTGACCAACTTAGAGAAAAGAAAATAGGAGGGCTTCTATGATTCCTAGAAGAACATCCTAGGGCAGATGTAAAAGCCATTTTTCTTATAAGTGAAAATAATACGTGAGAGAGTTTCATTGAACATTCAAAAAATAAAGAACAATAACCATTGGGAGAAAGTCATGAAAAGATCAAAGAAGTTGAGGATCATAATGAATAGGAATAACCACCACCGTACCAACCATCACAACCATTTCTATATTAGGCGAAGCAGGGGAATATTGATGAGAAAAAAGATATTAGAGATGTTAAAAAGATACAAATCAACATCCCATTCACTGAGGCAATTGGAGATATGCATATCTATGAAACTTTTATGAAGGATTTGGTATTAAGAAAATGAATCTTGAAGGCTTAGTTACCATTCCACTAGTAGGACAAAGATCAGAAGTAGTGTCAAGTATCCTAACAAAGAAGCAACATGATCGAGGTAGTTTTTCTATTCTAATTACTGTTGGTACTGATGAGTTTGGTAGGTATTTATGCGATTTAGGTTCCAGTATAAATATAATGTCATATGAAACATTAAAGATCATGAGACTGAAGTAGATTCAACCAATTTGAGTTATGATTCATTTATCAGATACAACAATGAGAATTCCTCTATGATTACTTAAGGATGTCATCATCATAGAAGATGAGTTTTATTTTTTGGTGAAGGGAATGGATGAAGATAGGATACCAATAATATTGGGAAGGTCATTCCTAGCTACTGGAAGGGTACTTTTTGTTGTTCAAAATGGATATATTAGTTTACGATTTGGAGTATCTAAAGTGAATTTCAATTTTCTCTAGGTGATATAGGAGTCAGATAAAATAGTTGATGATTTTTAGAAATTATTTTGATGAAATCATAGGATTATTTTGTCCACGGAAGAAGAGATGAAGTAGCTATCATCAAAAACTGAAGAAGGAGGTTATAACAAGATGAAGAATGGTAAGAAACTATTGGAAAAAGGTGAAGGTAGTGGAGGAACATTCATACAAGATGAATTCAAAAAGGAGAAAAAAATTGGTCATTCAGTGAACAACCATGTGATTTTTCAAGAAGGGATATGAACCATTTGATTGGGTATATGGTGATAGATATTGTTTTCAACAATGGAAGAGTGAAATTAGTGTTAGATAAAGGGAGAGGACCAATATATATTAAGTAATCAAGGATTCGACATTTTGTGGTTCTAGATTATGTAATGTATATCCTACCGTCAACCACCTAGAGTTGGTGAATGTAAGGTCAAGCCAACAACAATAAACAAAAGTTCTTTGTGGAGTAAAGATTAGTTTTTGGAATTTTTATTTATTTATTTTATGATATTATGAGAAATAAATCATCCCAAAATATTTTTAAATTTCATTATTATGGAATTTGCTTTCATTTTTTTAATTTCTATAGGACCATCAGTGGAGGCATAAGGAAGAAGGAAAGTAGTAGGAGAGGAAGCTATAGAAGAGTAACATGTCATGATGGGAATTTACATTCCATGAAAAGAATGTAGACAAAACCTATATATCCACGTTTAAAGAGTTAATTAATGGGGATTAAGAGTTTCAATATTTTAGTTTTCTATTTTGTTCCCTACATTTATTTTTATTTTAAAAAATTAATGGGAAATTTTATTCCCGCAATTGATTCAATATTTAATCAAAAAATCTAGGAGACATAAACGGTCTAGGATATTTACAATTCCATGAATTTTAATTTCATTGTAAATAAAGTTGAATAAGAAAAATTAAGAAAAATATTTATAGAGAAAATCATGTGGATTAGTATTTAACAAAAAATGATTTAGGGGAGAACATTGATCATTTAAAATTATTTTTTTTCTAAGAATTTTCCATGTTTTGAATTTCTGGTGTTTACATTAATTGATTTAATTATTCATATTCATTTCCATGAGTGATTATCCCAACAATTCATCACATTCCTGATACATCCAATGAGATAATATTTTCCATTCTTTCTTTATTATATTTCGTGAGAAACCATGGAATTTTTTCTTTTAGGACATTCTTTACATTTCATCGAAGCTATAACAATACTAAATTACTTTTAAAATGATTGAGGAAATCTTTTCTTACCCCTTATCATGAGAACCCACTTGCATTAATTAATTTTAATCATGTACAATCCACGAACATCTTGTTAGGATATGATCCATGTTACAAGACTATTTTATCCTTTCCTACCTTCATTTAAATGCTTTATCATGATATTTAAAAATAATAAGTGTGAGAGAGGAACATTATTGGGTATACCAGGATATAATTCATTTTGGATATTTTTATGGGTTATTTATTATTATGATATTGGGAGAGTCCATGAAATATTTCAATTTATTTTATTATTCACCTCTAAATCTAAAAAAAGGGAAAAAATTGAAAAAAAAACATGTTGTGTCTTGAGATGATAAAAATAACCATTCTTTAGATCAAAGATTTTTTGATTGTATGTGGTTAGGTGATGGGTGTGAGATGTTTCTGAGGCACACATTTTGATAAAAAAACTAGAGAGGTTTATTCATTCATTGTTCATACACATATCATTAGCCCACTTTGAGAATTTTTGGGAAGTGGGAAATGAAATCTATAAAGGGATATATTTATTGATCTATTTTTGATTATCATGAAAATTTAATTAGAGTCAAAACATATTTTTGAGTGTTATTATTTAACTCATTTATCAACCTACCCTGAATCCTCAGAGTCATTTGATCCTTAATAGTTAATCCCTTATAATTAATTGTGATTTTGTCTTCACTTGGTGGAGATGTTAGATTCCTTGAAAGACTATGGTATGATACAAGTTCTTGAGGTAAGTGCATAAATCTATTTACTTTCATACCCAAGTGATGTGTCAAAAATTCAAGTGAGGTAAATTGAGAATGGAATTTATATTAATAATTTATTGAATAATGAAAATGGATGACTGAAAAGGCTGGGATATTTAAAAGCGGAAAACTAAAATACATGGTTGATTTTGTTTCATTGAAAATTGACGTGTTGAATAATTTTCTTATGTGATGCTCGAAAATTTATTTTTCCATTTGATCAATTGATTTAATTAAAATTGAATTTAAATCACTGTAAAGTGAATGAACTTGGTAGTATGTTGATATTCCATCCTCGAGGACATGTATGAATTCAAGTGTGGGGGTATTTGATAAGTGTATTTCATTAATTTATTTTAAAGTGTTTTAATGTATAGATTTTGTTTTTAATTGAATAATATTTCCTATTTTGGAATGAACTATCTTGTTTAGAATTTTATTTAATGATTCAATGAGTATTTGGAAAAAGAATGAAAAGGGGTGAAATTACGAGCTTAAAGACACTTCGCACCATTAGAGAAGAGAAGGAGCACGACAATATATTTTTAATGAAGAACGAAGATGGAAAAAGTAAAGTAGAATGATTACACACCATGTAATTAAATTAAACATCATGACTTGTTCAATAATAATTATCCTTATAGGAGAAGTCGTGATGAGATTTCACACTGTGAAGATAAGTTACACATCATGAGTCCCAGTTACAGGTTGTGAATGTAGTCAATGTTCAGGATTACACAATGTGAAAATACGTTACACGTTGTGTAATTTACGACACTCTGAAAAAAATTAGGACTCCGCAGTAGAGGATTTTTATGGGATTAGAAATAAAAGGATCCCATAGGCCACCCTTCAAACACACTCTAGGATAGAGGGGGAAAAGAGACACTTACATAAGGATGTAGAACATGGAGTGACAAAATGGGGTATTGCTTCACCACCATTCTTGCTGCCATTCTTCCTCGTGTACTCATGATTCTCATTATCATCATTCCTAGCATGAGTGATTAGTCTTCTCATTTTTCAATTTATTTTCAGTATGCATGCCACTTTCAATTTACCTCACATGAATTTTTCAACTCATCATCAAGGTACAAATTTATATATAATTAAACAAATACATCAAAAAATTTCACTTACCATAGGCTTGAAGCACATATAACATCTCCACCGTGTAAATAAAAAATCAAATGTAATCATAAGGGATTCACCGTTAAGGGTAAAATGATTCTGAGGATTCAGGGTAGGTAGGTATATTATGTAAAAAGTAAAGCTCAAAAATTGGGTTCAACTCTAAATAATTTTTCATGATATTCAAAATATATCTTAATGAATGTATCCTTTTACAAATAGTATATATCCTTTTAAGGTCCCAACCTTAAACATTAAATAATCATGAAGTATGTTAATAATTCACATTGAGGATATTTTTAGGTTTAGAGTTTTCGAAAATTAGGACATAAATATTATATTACATCTCAATTATTGCAAATTAAACACTTCTACTCAGTATCCTTTTTCATAAAAAAAACTCTTAAAAGAAAACAAGAAGTCTTTTCTTGATAAAAATCTTCTCGAATTCTTCCGTTCTCTTAAAATTCTTTATATCATATGAAAAACATTTCAAAAACTTGGGATGATAATAAAAAACTCTTTAAGGGTTATAAAATAAGGAAAGAAAACATCAGTCCATCAATATATACAAATCAATGAAATCATACTTTTCAATCATTAACACACCACACAAAATAATATGTTTTATGAATAAAACATGAAAATCCAAAATCCTAAATTTAATTTGTGGAATCCATATCATAATTATGTTGTAGATTTCATAGAAATATAGGGAGTCACATTTGGAATACCCATAAAAGTATTTTCCCTAAATATCTTTGGAGAAATAGTAAATTTTACCTCTGTCATGTTACCCAATGCATTGGAGAGCTATCTTGGGCTCACCCGCCCTATGGTTATCCTTGTACCACCCGTATAAATAAAAAATTCTAAAATACCATAAAAAATTCATAACACATAAAGGAATGATAACATTTCCACATTTCAATCACAATATATCATTTCAAGATATTGAAAAAATCAATGCTTTATCAAACTATTTTAAAACCATTTAAAAAATTTAATAAAGTGATTTTTGAGTCAAAGTGTCTCATACCAATTTGAAGAATTTCATGGAAATTTTAATTTAAAAAAATTCATGTCTATATGAATAAATCCTTAAAACAATTATTAAATCATGGATATTAATGATAAATATTTATAAGAATAAATCTTTAAATCATTTAAAATGATATTTTAGTTATAGGGTTCCTAAAAAAATTAGAGACACTTGAATACAAATAATTGAAGAATGAAATTAATCAAAACTATATAATATCATTAAAAGAAAAGGATTAATGATATAATATGAAAAAGGAATGTATTAACACCATATAAAAGTTAATTGGTGCATAACAACAATGAAGTCTCAATGGAAGGTAAATTGAGATGAAATCCCTTACAAAAACTGTATCCTTAGATTAAGGATAAATAAAATACATAATAATGTGTGAAAATATAAATATACTTAATATGATTAGATATTCAGTGTAAATCAATCATATTACATTCACACATGTTCTTTTTAAAACAAAACCAATGACATTTATGTTTAACTCAATGAATGCAAATTGAGTTAAGATTACCCTTATCAAGTTCATATCAATGACCTGAGAATTATTAAATGGAGAGATTATGTGTATCAAAAGTATATCCAAAAAAAGGGGAGTTGAAATTAGAACATCAATAAATAAATAGTGATTCCATAGATAATCATAGCATGACATAATTAAGAATTAGAATATTAACACAAGGAATGGAAATTGGGTTAAAATGTTCCCTCACCTATTTGGTAACGTACGAAACGTAAACAAAATGAAAGAAGAATCATACAATGAATATGTAAACAACCATAAATTAATTAATATTACACAATGAATACAATAACAGTCATTACATAGACTACACAAAATGAAATAGTGGAAAACATAGCATGAATCTCACTGGAATAAAAAGTGATATGAAAACCCCTTACCTCGTGTCCGACTTGACTCGTTTGTTCCTTGTTCTTCAGAAATAATAAACATAAGTTAATTTATACTTTCTTGAGAAATTTTTTCATGTTTATTATTCCTTTTATATCACTTGTTACCTTGATGTAACAATTATTTAATTATTTGAGTTCAAATTGGACATTTTGTTGATGTTCAGAATTTGAGTTAAAAATAAACCTTTTATAATTACAATTTTTCTATGTGAAAAAAGTACCTTATCTCCATAATTATATTAATTATTTAGATATAATATATATCATATATATCCATTATATATTTATTTATAATACTCCATAACATTTGGACATAATAAATGAAAAGCACCGTTCATGGAGACTGTAAGTCATACGTAGGCATGAACACTACTTTCATTTTTTTCATTTTTAATGAAATGAAATGATAATGATACATAGGTATATTATAATTCCATTATAATATCAGAATTTATATATGTTACATAATATCATTAACACTATCATTTATATGTTCCATGTATGGTATGAACGAGTCATATCACTTTGAGCGGGTGGTAGTCCGCACTTCCTCAAATGAAATTATCGTATTTATACAACATGAAAAGCTTAAACACATGTTCTAAATGATAATTACTTAAGAGTATTGATAAAATAAATAAATAAATAAATAAAATATATAATTATAGTGTCATCATAATGGACACCATGAGAGGCGGTTGGAGATATTTGAACAATCATCGTTTCGTGAGGCTGTAGTTTGCCGTCCATAGAAACAATATGCTTGTATCCATTAGATGGAGCTGTGTGGAAGTGTAGTCCAAATAATACTCACAAAAAAACCCTAATATATTGAGGATAATAGTTTTGTTATAAAATAAATGAATAAAGAGATTTTAGGGGATGGAGAAGTTAAATAAAAGAAAAGAACTTAAGAGAACACGTTACCTTTAAATCAGGTATCTCTCTTTGGTTTGAACCAAAAAGTTTACTTGAAGTATATTATTCATATTGTAAGGCTTCTAGGAAGCATATATGGATCCTAATAGATTATTTGGGTAGATTTTGGATGATCCAAGGGTCTTGAGAGGTGTTACTAATGGGTAATAGGTGAGGGATTTTTGTAAGGGGGGGAGGGCCTCTTTAGGAATGTTTGAAAATATTATTTTATTATAAAATGAGTTTCTGTTTATAAAGGTCCAGAACTTATTAAATATGAATATAAGATGAAAATTGTTCGAAAAAAAAATCATCCAATAAGAATTGGATAGGTTTTGGATATTGTTTTAATCTTTATAATCTTATTTATTTAAATCAATCATTAATGTCGTAAACACTGCATCATTATTGTGTCATAAATAATTATATTTATTCGATGTATAAAAATAATAAATAAAATACCATGATGTAGGAAATAATTTTAGATTTATAATTAATATTTATAGTCAAATATATCAATTATATAACCCCATATTGAAATTATTTTAGCAAAACAATACATGTTTATTATATTTGTTTACTTTAAATAAAACGTTATTAATGTCATTATATTACCCAAATAGCATTAAAAGGAAAACAATATCACCCAAGTAATTTATTGGTCTGAAATTAATCATAAAATAAGGTTAGGACAATTTTTCTGTTAATTTTATATTATTCTAATATTATTTTTACCCTGAATTATCCTATTTACCTTCAACTGCGTAAATAAAAGTCAAACATTACTATTAACCAAAAATTATTTTCATCTTATTGAACAACATTTTACTTACTAATAACAACCTTGTATTTAGTATTTTCAAAATTCAATTAACAAAATCAGTTAAATTTAATTTAAATGAAGAATTCCATCTTTTTAACTATTACTTAGTGTTTTCACTATTCATCAAAAATTGACATTTTTCTGAAAAATACCAAATATTAAGCCAAATATATATTTGATATTCCAAATTCAAAAATTATTTCTATTTTACAAAATTCAAGACATAGAAGTTTCATTAATTAATTTGAAATTAATTCTCGTTGTCAAAACAAAAAGCATGTTTTTAAGAAATAATAACTATCAAAAGATTGACACTTGATTATGTCCAATTTCAAAGTGAAATTACTTCCAATGACCAAAATTGGATTAAGTGGTAAAAAGATAATCTAATTAAACTTTAGAATAAATTAAAAATATAATCTATAAATATAAATAAATTAGATAAAAATGCAGTTCTGAATTAAAATACAGTATTTTTCACTATTCATTAAAAAATGAATTTTATCAGAAAAATACCAAACATTTATCCAAATTAAATTTTGATGTACCAATTTCTGAATAAGAATTATATTGTTTTAAATAGAACATATAAACGTGACCAGAACTATATTTAAAGAGGGATAACCATCAAAAGGCTATAAATCGACCTTTTAATGAATATTAGAGTATTTATGCTTAAAATCAGATTAATTCACATTTTAAGCTTCTAAATATTATTTTATAAATGTAAAAACATTTAACAAAAAAGTATAATCATATTGTAGTTAGTCCAATTCATTACCACCAGTACAATGACTATGCATTAACTACCATTTAAAATAATAATGTTATTATTTTATTTTTCAGTATAATTTAACATTGTTTATAAGGTAAGATTTAAAAGAAACTCGTTGTTGGTTATTGGGTACGAAATCGAACATGGAATAAAAATTAATGTAAAATTAATATTTAATTCAAAAATATTAAGAAATATGAAAATTCCATATTCTTTATTCACATGGGATGTTACATCCTTCCCCCCTTTTGGGAAGTGCGTCCTCGCAATTTTAAAATTTGGCTTGGAAACTTCATTAAAAGTCCCACATAGAAAAAAGATTCAATAAAACATTCACTTTAAAATAATGAAATATAAGTACAAAGGTCACCCAAGATAACCCATACTAGGATTCCATGTAGGAAAACATGGATATAAAGGAGAAACTATGTGTCAAGTTCTGATAGAGAGTGATAGAAAATAGGATTAGCAGAAAGTTAACCACCGGAAAATCAAAAACTTGTGATGGGTTAAACGGTGTTTTATTCCCCAGTAGGAAAAGTTAACAGACAACATTTTTGTTTTATGTTCCATTTCATAAAGTCTGAAAATTTATTTATGATATTGACTAAGGACATAACGAAATATAGTTACTTTTCAAGAAGAGTTTCATCCTTTAGTAAGTTTCTATGAAAAATAATCTTTTCTCCAAATGATGAGTATTCAAGATGACTAGTTCACACTTGAAACTCTATAATCAATGTATAGAAAATCACATAATCCACAAAAGATGAACCATATATTTCCCCTATCTTTATACATTAACCAAAACCAAAATGGGTAGTACAACATCAAATAATCCTAAAAAAGGATAATATTTTAAAAAAATAAGTACTACCATTAATTTCCAAAATGTAATAAACAATACCCAAATCTCAAAAAAGACCATAAAATACAAAAATTTCATGAAATTTCATTAAAATAATCCACAATAAGTCTGAAACCCTAAATTTAGATGTATTTGATCACATAGTATTCTATAATAAATCTGAGCATTTATCTCAAAATAACATCGACTACTCTTAAAGTCTCATACTAAAGTATAATGAACCAAATCGCATATTCTCTATGATAGGTTAATAATTTCCATAAATAACCCAAATATCCATATGTCCATAATAAAAACATAGATTCTTCAAAAATAAAATTCAAACGTTACTCCTCAATTCAAATCCCAATGTATTCTATTTTCCGTAAGCATATAGTTTCCCAAAAAGAGAAAATGTCTTCCAAAATAACCTTTATCACTTAATCCATAAATCATATTCCTATAATAAGGATATCCATTTGATTAAACATAAGATCCTAAATATACTTATTCTTGATCAATAAAATCATTTAACTAAAAATAATTAGTCATGCTAACCAGGGACTTCACGTAGTCTAGTGGTAGGGGATAAATCCCAATCATACTTTAGTTGTGGGTTCAATTCCCACAGCTTTGTCCAATGCGATGGTTTTTCACATGGAGTATTATATATATTGAATTTTTTTTACCTACACAAAATAAAATTATTCCCAAATAAAGAACATCATACCATGATCTGGGTTTCCACCTGGTTTCAACATTATCATGTTCACGTAGATAGATGGTCCATTCATTACAACAATGAATTATATATGCTTCAAAATCATCTTCTTACATTATCCAAATACACCTCATACAACTTGGGTCATACGAGTGATTACAGAAAACAAGTTTCAAAAAATAATAATGTATGACATATATTTTCAAAAAATCTGATAAAACTTTCTTTCTATAAAATAGTCTGACCGAGCATGGGTTGAAACATTCCATCAATTTTCCTTTTTAAAATAACATAATTATGCTCTGAAAGACTATAATATAAAAGAAAATATAAATAGGTTGTGCAAGGGTCTCCTTATTCAGAACCTTTTTCAAAATCATAATATGATTCAAAATCTTCTGATAAGACAAAATATTTGAAAATACCTTGATAGTATTTACCTTTCTGGAAAATATGAGAATATTGATAAAATAGGATTTGATTAAATATAACCCATGATCCACAATTGTATTGAGGTATAACGGAGGTGTTTGATATCTCAAACAGTTGATTGCAAATGAGTTGTATGTTAGAAAATGTTTCAGAGTTGTCTGGACATGACTTTTCAATAATTATTGCAAACATGTCATCAAGAAGAGATATGAATGTCATTGAAGATCCTTCTCCTTACATTTGTAACATACTCTCCTTGATCTGAAAAAGTTACAAAAAAGAAATTTTACTTAAGGAATAGACATAGAGTCTAACGATGTGTCTAACAAAAAATCATAATCACTAAAGTTGTCTAAACTGACCTCTGATACAATATATAGGGCCCCAACCTTAAACATTACATAATCATGAAATATGTTAATAATTCACATTGAGTATATTTTCAGATTTAGAGTTTTAGAGGATTAATCAACAACTATTACATTACATCTCAATTGATACAAATTAGAAACCTCTACTCAAGATCTATTTTTTCTCATCCCATGTTCTTTTAAAAACATGGGATGAGAATAAAAAATCCAGTAAGGTTTATAAAACAAGTAAAGAAAACATCATTCCATCAATACATAAAAATCAATGAAATCATACTTTTCAATATTTAACATACCACACAAAAACATAGGCTTTATGAATAACACATTGAAATCATAAATAAAAAAGGTAACTTGTGGAATCCATATCATAATTATATTGCAGATATCATAGCTACATAGGGATTCATATTTGTAATACCCATCATAGTATATCCCCTAAATCTCTTAGGTGAAATATTAACGTTTACCTCCTCCATGTTACCCATTGCATTGGAGATCTATATCGGGCTCATCGGCCCTAGGTTTATCATGGAACCACCCGTATACGTAAAAAATTCCCAATGACAATAAAATATTCATAAAACATAAAATAATAATAAAGGAAATATAACATTTCTACATTGCAATCACAATATATCATCTCAAGATACTGATATAATCAATAATTTATCAAAACATTTTCAAAACCATTTAAAACATTTAATAATGTGATTTTTGAGTCACAGTTTCCCATACCACTTTGAACCATTTGAATAAATTTTAATTTCAAAACATTAATTTCCATATAAATAAATACTTAAAACCATTTTTAAAACATGTACATTAATGGTAAATATTTAGAAGAATAAATATTTTAAACATTTAAAATGATATTTTTGTGGAAGAGTTCTTAACCAAATTATAGATGATTGAATAAAACTAATTAAGGAATAAAATTAATCAAAATTTTATAATATCATGATAATAAAGAGATTCATGATATAATATGACAAATTACAATATTTACTCCATATAAAAGTTAATTGATTCATAAAAACAATGAAGTCTCAATGGATTGTAAATTGAGGCGAAATCCTTTATAAAAATTGTATCCTTAGATTAAACATAAATCAATTACATAATAATGTGTGAAAAATATAAATACACTCAATATGATTCGATATTAATTGTAAATAAATCAAAGGACATTCACACATTTTCTTTTTAAAACAAAACCAATGACTTGGATGTTTAACTCAATGAATGGAAATTGAGTTTAGATTACCCTTATCAAGTTCATATCGATGACATGACACTTTTTCAACAGAGTGATTATGTGTATCAAAAGTATATCCACATAAAGGGAGTGTAAATTACAACATAAATAAATAAATAGAGATTCCACACATAATCATAGCATGAAATAATTAAGAATTAGAAGATTAACCCAAGGAATGGAATTTCGGTTAAAAAGTTCCCTTATCAATTTGGTATCCTATGAAACATACACCACATGAAAGAACGATCATATAATTAAGATATAAATACCCATAAATTAAATTATATTACACAAAAATACAATCATGGGAAGTAAATAAACCACACAAAAGGAAATAGTGGAAAACATAGCATGAATCTCACAGGAATAAAAAAGTGAGATGAAAACCCCTTACCTCGTGTCCGACTTGACTCATTTGGTCCTTGTTATTCATGAATAATAATAAAAAATTTATTTATACTTCATTAAGAACCTTTTTAATGTTTATTATTCCTTTTATATCACTCATTACCTTTTAATAATAATTATTTGATTATTTGTGTTCATATCGGACGTTTTTTCGATGTTTGGAATTTGATGTAAAAATGAACTTGTTATAATTACAATTTGTCCATGTGGTAAAATGTAAATTATATCCATAATTATATAAATGATTTATATATAATATATATCATATATATTTATTATATATGTATTTATAATAGTCCAAAACATTTGTACAAAAGAAATGAAACGCACCATTCATGCAGACGGTAAGTTGTACGTACGCATGAACGCTACTTGCATTTTTTTTAAATTTTTATAGAAATGAAAAATTAATGATACATAGGTATATTATAATTCCATATAATATCATATTTTATATATGTTACATAATTTAATTGATACCATCATTTATATGTTACATGTATGGTATGACCGATTCATATCACTTTGAGGGGGCGGTAGTCTGCACTTCATCAAATGAAATTATAATATTTATACAACCTAAAAAGCTTAAATATATGTTATAAATGAGAATTAAAGAAAAATATTTATAAAATAAAATAAAATATATATAATATATAATTACATTTCCATCATAATGGCCACCTTGAGATGGAGTTGGAGATATTTGAACAATCATCATTTCGTGAGGCAGTAGTTCACCATCCATAGAAACAGTATGTTCGTATCCACTAGATGGAGGTGTGTGGAAGTGTAGTTCCAATAAATCTCATAAAAACAACCTAATATATTTATGATATTGTTGTTATTATCAAATAAATGAATAAAGATATTTTAGGTGGTTAGAGTAGTAAAATAAAAAAAAAGAACTTAAGAGAAGATGTTACCTTTAAATCAGGTATCTTTATTTGGTTTGAACCAAAAGGTTTACTTGATGTGCCTTCTGCCTAAGGTAAGGCTTATATAAGGAATATATGGGTCTTGAGAGATTATTTGGGTGGATTTTGGATGTTACAAGGGGCTTTAGGGGTGTGAGTAATGGGTTAGAGGTGAGGGCATTTTATAAGCGGTAGGAGGGTCTCTTTAGGAAAGTTTGAAAATATTATTTTATTATATAACTATTTTCGTTTTATAAAGGTGAAAAACTAATTAAAGTCTAAGATAAGATGACCCTTTTTGTAAATAAAATCATCCAATAATAATTTAATAGGTTTTGGATATTGTTTTAATCTTTATAATCTTATTTATTTAAACCATTCATTAATGAGGTAAACACTGCATCATTATTGAGTCATAAATAATTTTACTTATTTTGTATCTAAAATTATAAATAAAATACCATGATTTAGGAAATAGTTTTATAATTATAATTAATATTTACAGTCAAATATATCAATTATATAACCCACATAATTTTTTTTAGCAAAATAATACAAGTTTATGATATTTTTATTTTTACAGTAAATAAATAGTTATTAATGTCATTATCTTACCCAAAATGGATTTCAAAGGCCAAAAATATCTTCAAAGGATTGTATTGGTCGGACATGACTCATAAAATAAGGGTAGGACAAGTGTTAAGGTAATTTTAAATTATTATAATATTATGTTTACTTTGAATTACCATATTTACCTTTAACTACAGTAAATAAAAGTCAAAACTTACTATTCCTAAAATATTATTTTCATATTATAGAACCATATTTTACTTAATTATAACAACCATGTTGGTGGGATTTTCCAAATTTTATTCACATAAGTAGTAATATTTCATTTAAATTAAGATGTTGGTTTTTTAACTACTAATGAGTGTTTTCACTATTCATCATAAATTGATGTTTTTCAGAAAAATAAAAACAATTCTGCCTAAGCTATATTTAATATTCTAAATTCAAAAATGATGTCAATTTTACCAAATTAAAAGAATATAAATTGCATTAATTAATTTTTGTTGTAAAAAAAGTGTGTTTTTAAGAAATAATAACTATCAAAATATTAACACCTTTTTATGTCCAATTTCAAATTGAAATTACTTTCAATGACCAAAATTGGATTAAATGGTTAAAATATAATCTAATTAAACTTTAAAACCAATAAAAAATATAATCTAACCATATAAATGAATTAGATAAAAATGCAGTTTTGAATTAAAATACAATATTTTTCACTAATCATTAAAAAATGAATTTTATACGAAAAATAACAAAACTTTACCCAAAGTAAATTTTGTTGTCCAAATTATAAATTTTATTTTATTTTTTCAAATAGAACATATAAAAATGACCAAAACTATATTTAATGAGGGTTCGTCATCAAAAGGCGGTAATTCGACCTTTTAATGAATATTAGAGTATTTATGTTGTAAATCAGATTCATTCACATTTTAAGCTTCTAAATTTTATTAGATAAATGTAAAAACATTTAACAAACATGTATAATAATATTTTAGTTAGTCCTGTTCATTCCTTCCAATAAAATGGCTATGCGTTAAATATCATTTAAAATGATAATAATATTATATTATTTTTTAGTATAACTTAACGTTTTGTGTAACGTAAGATTTCAAAGAAACCTATTGTTGTGTATCAGGTACGCCATAAAACATGGAATCCCTTTTAAAGTAAAATTAATATATAATTCACAAATATTAATAAATATGAAAATTCCATATTCTTTATTTACCTATGTTGTTATAGTCTCTTTCCCCAATAAGCTAAAAGTGGGCTCATGAATCATGTAAGTGCAATGATATAATCAACGTCTCTTGATTTTTTTTCTATTTCAATTGTTTCTTCATTTTTGAAATATATTCTTAGGAAAAATCTCACATCCATCACCTAACCACATAAGATTGAATGATCATTGGCCTGAAAAGTGGTGTTTTTTATCCTCCCATGATACAACCCAATTTTTCAATTTTTTGTTCTCTTTCTTTTCTTTAGAAAGATAAGTGAATAATTAAATACAATTAACAATATCATGGTCTATTCCATATCATAATCAAAATTTCACAGAAAAATATTTACATTGAATTATATCACAGTACAACCATTAAACTTCACCCCCACACTTATACTTTTAAATTCTATGAAATACATTTAGAGGAAGGTAGGAATGAATAAAATAGGATTCAAATGTAGCTCATTTCCTAACAAAGAAATTTATGTATTCTATGGACTTAAAATGGATTAATTTATGTTTGGTCTTAGAATAGGGGAAAAAGATAACAATACCTTAATCATATTAAAAGGGTTTCTATTTTTTCATTGCATCAATAAGATAAAAAGAAATTTCTATAAGAAAACATAACTAAGTTTATCAAGGAATATACTATAGAAAGAATGGGAAATTTTAGGCTTAGTGGATGTCTTGGGAATGAGACGAATGGTTAAGAAAATCACTCATGGAAATGTGTACAAATAATTAAGTCAATCAATGAAAATTAAAAAAATTCAAAACCTGGTCAAATCACAGAAAAATGGCACCTACAATGTTCAATATGATCCCCTAAAGCATGATATGTAAAATCCTAATCCACATGCATATCTCTACTATTAATTTTCCCAATTGTTCTCATTAAAATTTACTAGCAATGAAATTTAAATACATGGAACGGTAAATTTCCTAGGATGTTTCATGCCTCCTAGTTCAGTTGAGTAAAGAATGAATCCTCCCTCTTGTTTCATGATGAAATAAACGTGGAAGCACCCTGTTATACTTTTTAAAAATCCATTTATTCATGTTTCCTGATGTGTCCCCGTTTCAAATTACGAACTAGATTCGTAATGTGAAATAGATTCAAAACATGAATTACTCAGGGTAATCTCATCATTTTTCACATCTTATAACCACTAGACCTCACCCCATGAAACCATTTCATGTTGCAAATGATATTCACAATGTGAATCACTAACTCTATCTATTTTCAGCATCCCTACTACCCATTCATACATCGATACATTCCTAGACCCCATGAGACTTATATTATACTCAAATAACATCCAGAAACACCATTAATAGATTTTCAAACACTCAAAACCTTGTTTTCTATTTTTCAATCTAAGGATAACCCATCCCCTGAAGTGGGAAATTATAATTCCCTTGAAAATTCAACTGGTCCAAAACACGAGAACTTATAGTCTATACACCTTAAAATTTATCACCCCTAAGAATCCTTAGGGAATAATGAGAACATCACCTAACATATCTAGGTTGTGTATTCCCACTCAGACAATCGCGTTGCATCTCTAAATGCCCCATTAATTTCCAAGAACCCTTTTTTAAATATATGATACCTAACTACCCCAACCTTTCGCAATGTTCAGAATACAAAAAATACCAATATATAGCTTTCCCAAGCCAATATAACCTAAGGAAGGACCACATCATAATCCATTTCTTCAACCGAACAATGTAACTCCCCATCGTAGGTTATTTACTTTTAATGGAAAATTACAAAACCTGATACTTCCACCACTAGAATTGCATATCAAAAAATTCCCATAGCAGCCTAATAAAACTACCAACATGTTTTGAAACTTGAAGAATCTGATCACACATGAGTACACTGATATCGATCCATGATTCGATCTAAAGAGTTGAATTCTATTTAATCCATCTTAGCCAATTTACACCATCTTTTCATTGAAATTCCTTGACCAACCCTTTTTCCACACCCATATCATATGAACTATGTGCCTGATTTAGTTTCATACTAACCACATGCGACTATATGAAATTTTTCATGTCGAACCACTTCTTATTGAACTATATCAAGGAAACTTGGCTTCATCATCCAAGCATCGCCAAAAGAAAATCCAAAAGCCTTTATCCCAAGGCAAATCGAGATCATTCTGATCTTGTTCATCGAATCCCATAACCTACTTATATTGACATCTGTTGGAAAAATCATCACCTTTACTTAAACTTTGTTGTTCCACCGCACAAAGTCTGATACATTTTTGATCCAATATGCATGGATCTTCATAAGTTATATTAGGCCAACACTGACACTCAGACTGCATCCAAGTCCATAGTCAAACATGCACCTTACATTTATAGATAAATTCATGTGTATATGGTTGCATTTATCCATGGAATCTAAAATCCAAACAACCATCCAATGAATTTTCTCACCCTAATCGCCATCTTAGGAGCATCCTTGTCGTCACATTAACAAAATGAAACCCCGATCACCATAGCCCATCCCTATACATTTCTGAACATAAAAACCAGTATGGATAAAAACTCACTCACACTGTAGAAAAAAATAAAATGTAAATTTTCACCTGCTCTTGATCAATGGAAATGGTACCCACGGAAAATAATGAATTTTCAAAAATGTAACCAGTTTTATAACGCTTAAACATCCAATGGTGTACTACGCATCATATGTCTTAACTTATTATACACCTCGAGTTCAACCTCAATAGGTTCCTTCATCAATCTAGGAATGATATTAAAAAGAATAAGATAACCATAGACCTGACACTCTCTCAGCATACTCAAGATGATGTCAAGATAGGGAATGATAGTCTCTAACCAGAAGTACAGTAAGATTCCATTGAATGGTTTTTATATCACTTATGATCCATGATCACATCAAACATGCTTCATCTTCCTTTAACCAACTCCAAAAACCATGTCTCCCAAAAATGTGTATCTAGGTCCAGCCACAGGTCAACCATGTTAGGGATGTCTTTCTTACATACTACCATATAGGACCCAAATAAGGATGCCTCAATTTACCAATGGAATTTGAGGATCCTGAAAAAGATGTCTCGCCAGTATTTTGATCTAGGGGACTTAGTGGGTGCCTAATGCTTGACAGACTCTGGAGTAGTGCATTATGGGTTTGGGTGGGGATGGTAGCGGGTGTCACCTTATAACACATACCAAACATATATGTTGCGAGGCTTTGGATGTAGTGGTGGTTTTGGCGTTTTTCCAACCTCGCTATTTTTTTATTACTTAACCTATTTTCTGTTGATGTAGAAATGATATCCATAGGTTCTTCCTAGTTTATGGTCATGTGCTAGATTTTTATGGCTTTTTTTTATTGAGATACCATGAAGTACTTTATAAGATCCATTTTTGTAGCCTTTTAATCTTGGCATTTCTAGATATACTACCAAGAATATAGCTTTTGAGCTATGTTTTAGTGGGATCCCCAGATGTACTTCCTAAGATATGGATGTTGAGTCTTACTATTTTTTGATTGTTATACATATTTCCTGGGGTCTAGATTACTGGCCTTACTTATTTGAATCTTACTATTACTATTATTGGATGCCCCATTTTTCACTAGGATCAGAAATTTGAGGGCACCGTTGCATTCAGAACAACGGTTTTACATTAGGCGAGGCCTAACATTGGCCGACATAGGTCGGTGGTGAAATCCAGTTTTTGGACGTAAGAGTAATAAAATATTTAAATAAAATTTTTTTATTCTGCAACAAAATCTTTTTAAATCTACTGCAATAGATATCTCTTATCATTTTCTAATAAAGGCATTCACAGGGGTCCAGGGTTACAAACCTCATAACCCTAAAACACTTGGCGGCTCTTGAGGCTCTAGAGAAGACCCCCAATGTGGTGATGAAGTTCTTGACGGATTTTTCCGGTGATGATGACAAGACGACCAGATATTCACCAACAAACGCCACAGATCCAGGTAGGATGTTAGTTTGATGATTTCCTTACCCCGTTCTTTATTCCTACGATGAACGCGGTATAATCTGCGAATTGATTATCCCGCGGATCGATCGTTTTGTGGGCGGGTGTGATTTGGGGTTTTATTGGGAAATAAAAGACTCATGTTTAAAATCTTTTTATTGTTGTGGTTTTGATCTAACGATGATGAACCCGGATCGTCACGAACAATGATTGAGGTTCGTCCCTCTTGTTCAATTATTGGTATTTTTCTCCGTCACGTTCTTTGTTTCATTCTTCGCGTTCAAGGATGAAATTGATCGTTGCACATTTTTTTTCTATGCCCAATGATCTGAGATGATAGATCCAACCCCGTAGTGATGTCACAGAGGTGCGACGACGGTTTTGGTGGATGATTCGGAGTGGATTGAGAGATATGAGTTTTCAGGTGTTTTTCTTCAGAAGGATTGTTCGAGGTTTATGATCCTATTTAAGGACATAAAACACCCGTTACGGTGTTCATGTGATGAAATGAACCAACCCCTGGAGTATTGGGATGAACGGACGAGAGATCGCGGATCTGGAAGATCGGCCGAAGCGCGAGGAAGAAGATGATGTTCTGGAAAAATCTTGACTACATGACATGTAGAATGGGCTACATAGAAAGTGTTCATCGGCAGATTTACCTAGTGTGTACTTCGGGAGTACACAGACATGTGTTGGGTACATGGCCAAGGACACGCCATGTATACCCTTCCCTGGCTAGACCCGTCCTAATACACGAGATACCCCGTGTAATGGTACACGGGCAGGCGACGCGAACAGAGACTGTGTACGGGTACATGGCTAGCGTACACGGAGCGAGCCCTAGGTGCTTAGACACGATGTTTAATCCTACTACACGCCATGTAGTTACTTTTATATGATGAGCCAAATGACATGGGCTATTTACACGGCCAGTACCCAGAGTCAAGGAACACGGCATTTCATTCTTCTACACACTGTGTAGTTGAGTTTTACACAGCTTGAACGGATGACACAGGCCATTCACACGGGCAGTACCCGAGGTCAAGGAACACGGCGTGTAACCATACTACATGTCGTGTAACCAATTTTACATGGCTTGAGCTAGTTTCCTTTTGTGACTTGGAGTAGTTTCCTTTGGGTTCATCTCCTTGGTCTTTCTTCTGAAGGATTCCGGTATCATTTCTTACATACAAGAGTATGACCCCTTCAGTAGGACTTCCTGAATAGAGTTGTTGGAATCCCTTCTATGAGACTTAGATCCATATCCTCTATTCATTCCTAGAACCCTAGGTAGAGTTCTTGGTATCGACGTGACCAACTTTACCTAGGTGCTGATCCTCTGCTTGGCGGATTAGCTCATACTGGGTTGTCAAAATCACCCCATGACTTGGTGGTGATCCTCATCTGATCATCATGTTCCCAAGTACCTGTGGAGTGTGTTCTCCCGAAACGAGTACTTCGTATCTCCCTCTTCAGACCTAGGAGTGTGTTCTGTCGATTGCATGCTTAGTGGAATCTTTGAGCTGGATCTTAGTGGTGGTGTTCATGATAGTCGATCGTGCATGAGTATATCTGGATATTCATGTTATATGTTATGTAGACATATACTATGTAGAGCTGACTGTATCTTTCTTTTTTGGGGTTTTCTCCTTGTTGTATTCCTTTTTGGTTTTGGGGTGTCCTACTGGGTATTGTTATACTCACCCCTGCAAAGGCTTTGCCCACACATGTCATGTCTTGTGCAAATGAGCGAGCCTTTGACAGGATTCTAGGCAGACCAGGACCAGACGATACTCAGTGAGATCAGATAGGCCGAGGTGTGTTCATATGACTACAGACTACAGTCCCAACACCTTTCTTTACAGGTTGTACTTTGTTACAGACTCTCTTTTGGTGGGCTTGTACTTTTGGCCCAGGGTTTTACTTTCATGTACTTTACTTTCCTGTCGTACTCTGTTGGTTGGGTTTTATTGTATGCATGAATCTTTTTTCCTTTTATTAGTTTTTACTTTTTAGTTTTGTGGGCTTGGGGATGTGTGTGTGTGTACAGGTTTATAGGCAATGCCTCCCATGTTAGTAGCATGCATACTCGGTGCTAGTCACCAGCCCCTGGCCTATTGGAGGCGGGCTTGGGGAGTTGTGGCTCGGGCCCCACTGGGATGGGTCGTGACAGAGTGGTATCAGAGGTGGTCAGTTCTACCTTAGAATCGAGAGTCTGTGAGTTGGTTTGGGGAAAAAGATTTAAGTGTTTCGTGTTTGACTTTCAGGCCAGGGACCCCAGTGTTGGTGTAGGCGGCCGACGTATCCATACACCAGGACTCTGATAACTTTCTTTCGACTTGGAGCACAAGAACTCTAGTTGTAGGGAAAAATAATCGTACATGCATCATATAAGAATGGGTTGTGATTTCCATGTCCTTCTTGAGTCCGCTCTCCAGATATACTCAGTGACTGAGATACATCTTGTTTCGTTACAGGATGCCTCCGCGACACGCACTCGCTAGGATCCAGCAGCTCGATCATGGGGATGACCCCCTCAGTGATGAAGCTTCGATACAGGGACCAGATCCCCCAGTTTTACCATCTGGTGGTGTGATAGTTATTCCACCACCTATGGAGCCATGTTTAGTTCATGTTGTACCAGTATAGGAGGAGCACAGGCTGAGCGCACTCCATGAGTTTCAGAGACATAGATCCCTCAGGCTTCGAGCTGAGCATGACCCTCACGCAGTAGAGGACTGGCTTTGAGGCGGTGACCAGAGTCTTCCGTTTGGTCAGGAAACCAACAGATCATATGGTGATCCTGGTAGCGAGCCTTCTACAGGGCTCGACAAGGTGATGGTGGAGTTTGGTTATTCAGAGTCACAACAAGGTGACTCTTGCATGGTCAGAGTTTGAGCATCTCTTTAGAGAGGAGTTTTCACTGGTTACCCTGAGAGATGTACGTATACAGTAGCTTCTTCAGCTCTAGTAGGGAAACATGACAGTGGATGACTATTCATTGTGGTTTACCGACCTCTTGCGATACTCGATGGATATGGTCAAAGATCAGTACTTCAGATCTCGGAATTTTTAGGGGGGCTTTCACAGAGATATCTGAGCTGGCATCATCCCTATGAGCATTCCTACTTATGATGGGGTGCTCGAGCAGGCTTTGGTGGTCAAGAGATTCTAGGCAGAGCAGGGACAGCCAGAAATTGTTAGTAGTGGGAAAGCTGGAGCAGAGACCTCTGCAGCAGGGAGCCGACGCTAGGGACCCAGGCATGGGAGACGTTTTCAGATGAGATCCCAGGACATGGGATCCACCGTACACAGTTCGCAGGGCGCATCCAGCCAGCCTCGAGAGAGGCGATGCTACTCATGTGATGGAAGGGGACATCTCGCTCGAGATTGTCTGACCCGCCGTACTACTGACATGGGAGCTGTGGATGGACCACCAAGGCAGAGGCAACGTGTGGTGAAACCAAATCCGCGGGGCGGCAGACGCAACAGACGAGCTGGGAGAGTAGCTGGAGGTGGTCTGCATTTTGACCCTTTACCACCATCACCCCTAGGAGGTCCACCCTAGGCTTAAGGAGCTGGTGGAAAGAGACAGGGATAGCTGCTGGTAGCAGAGGTGTATAACCCAGGTACTCCCGGAATGATTAGAGGTACAATCTATGACTTTTCTACTTTGGCTGCCGTACTGATAGACACAGGTGCTAGTCATTACATTCTTCTTTATTATCTTGTTCGAGACCTTGAGATTCTAGTTGAGCCGTTGACTCGACCCTTATTCTTAGAAACACTGACTGGAGAAGATTCAGAGATCACACACCTTTGCAGATAGTGTGACCTAGCCCTTGGAGGCGAGAGTTTCAGTTGGAACCTCTTGGTGGTAGCGTCGAGGCCTTACGATGTCATTATTTGTATGGATTGGATATCCATAGTTCATGCCTAGATTGATTGTTTTAGGAGAAGGGTTCAGTGTGTCCACAGTGATGGAACAAGGTCCTCTTTTGTTGGGGAAAGAGATACCCAGGTAGTGCAGGATAGACTCGTGCATAGGAAGGCATAACTGATTTCAAATCAATTGGCTAGCCTAGCCCTTCGCGCAGTAGATGTTACGAGTTTCCAGTTCCCAGTAGTAGTGGCTGATTATGAGGATGTCTTTCTAGAGGATGTCCCTGTATTACCTCCCCATCTGGAGATAGATTTCTGCATTGATTTTCAACTTGGGATGACACCGATATCAGCATCAGCATATTGGATGGCTCCTGCAGAGCTTCTTGAACTGAGGGTGCAGCTGGAAGACTTGTAGAAGAAGGGCTTTGTAAGGCCCAGCGTTTCACCCTGGGCGTCCCCAGTGCTATTTGCCGAGAAGGCAGATGGGAGCTTGAGGCTATGTGTGGATTACCGATGCTTGAACTAGGTGACTATGAAAATTCGGTATCCACTACTGAGGATCGATGAACTCTTAAACTATTTAAGAGGGCCATGATGGTTCTTGAAGTTTGATATATGATCAGGCTATCATCAGTTGCATGTACATGATGAGGATGTACCGAAAAAGGCTTTCAGATGTCGCTACGGTCACTATGAGTACTTGGTGATTCCCTTCGGTGTGACGAACTCCCCGGCAGTGTTTATGGGACTCATGAACCAGATTTTTCATCCCTATCTAGATCGGTTCGTATTGGTCTTCATTGACGATATACTTGTGTACTCTGCATCCAAGGAGGAGCACGCGGGACACCTATGGATGGTTCTCGACACACTCCAAGAGCACCAGTTGTACTGGAAACTCTCGAAGTGTCAGTTCCGGATACGGGAGGTCCACTTTCTGGGACACTTTATCTCAGCAGATGGTGTAGTAGTGGACCCAGCCAGGGTAGAGGCGGTGTTAGCATGGAAGCCACCCGGAGCGTGAAAGAGGTGTGGAGTTTCCTTGGGTTGGCAGGCTACTATCGGAGATTCATTCTTGATTTCTCCAGGATTTCATCACCCATGACAGCTTTGACCCGAAATGGGAAACCTTTCATGTGGACCGAGAGATGCCATTAGGCTTTCTAGTAGTTGAGAAAAAGTCTAACGAGCACCCCGATCTTGAGATTACCGGAGGAGGTTGTCCAGTATGTAGTGTTCTGGGACGCATCAGGAACCAGACATGGTTGTGTCCTGATGTAGAGGCAAGTGGTGATTGCCTATGGCTCACACCTGTTGAGGCCCCACGAGTAGAACTACGCGATCCATGATCTTGAGTTGGCTGCGGTAGTCTTCGCGTTGAAGATGTGGTGGCACTACCTAATGGGAGAGCGGTTTACCGTCTACTTTGATCACTAAAGTGTCAGGTATATCCTTTCTCAGAAGGATCTGAATTTGAGACAAAGATGATGGCTTGAGTTCCTCCAGGATTACAACTTTGAGATCGTTTACACACATGGGAAGGGGAACGTTGTGGAAAATGCTCTTAGTAGGAAATCCAGTTCGTAGTTGCTAGATGAGGCGACGAGGAAGTTGGCCTCCTTACTATTATCCTTCGTGGATAGAGATAAGTGATCTTACCTTCATTTGATGGTTGTTACCCGTCCACTCTTTCAGTGAGTCAGGGAAGCACAGCTCGAGGACGCTAGTTGTGAGACTCTACGTGCTCAGATATCCGCGGGTGATGTTGTCGACATATATTCAACAGGTGGGGAGCACGTTGTTCTTTTCAGAGGGTGCCCGGTAGTACCAGTGACGTTGTGGGAGGAGGTTCTGAGGGAGTTCCATAAATCTCCTTTGGCGGTGCATCCAGGCATGGAAAAGATTTACTAGGACCTCCGACGTCTGTTCTGGTGGCCAGGAATGAAAAAGAGTGTGGCAGAATTTGTTTCTCGGTGCCTTACTTGTCAGCAAGTTAAGGCTGAGAACCAGGTTCCAGCAGGTTTGACTCATCCCCTTAAGGTTCCAGATTGGAAGTGGGATTGGATATTCATGGACTTTGTGATGGGTTTACCACATATGTCGAGGGGACACGATGCCATCTGTGTGATCGTTGATCGACTCACCAAGTCGGCCCACTTCCTAGTCATACGAGAGTAGAGTTCAATAGAGAGATTGGGACGCCTTTACATGCAGGAGATAGTTCGACTTCATGGAGTACCATCAACGATTGTATCATATCATGATGCTCGTTTCACATCCTGGTTTTTAAGGGATTTCTGGAATCTTTTGGGACTCAGTTACGCTTGAGCACAACGTTCCATCCTCAGACTGATGGTCAGACGGAGCTGACCATTAAGGTTCTGGAAGATATGCTATGAGCTTGGATACTTGACTTCGGTCATAGATGGGAGGATCACCTACCACTGGTGGAATTTTCTAATAGTAACATTTACCATTCCACTATTGGTACGACACCATTCGAGGCTCTGTACGGGAAACCTTGTAGGTCACCACTTTGCTGGACTGACCCAGGAGAGTCACCACTCATGGGATGAGAAATGGTGCAAGCTACTATAGAGAAGGTACATTTCATCCAAGAGTGGATGAAGACTGCATAGATTCGGCAAAAGTCTTATTCCGACAGGAGGCGTAGGCCCTTCGAGTTCTAGGAGGGAGACCATGTGTTCCTTCGGGTCTCACCTCGACGGGGATTACAGAGGTTTGGCCGAGGTGGCAAGCTATCTCCGAGGTTCATCAGCCCTTTCCAGATTATGAGTAGAGTTGGCAAGGTGGTGTATCGCTTGGCTCTACCTCCTCAGATGGACCGGGTACACAACATATTCCATGTGTCGCAGCTACGGAGGTACGTGCATGATCCATCGCACGTAATCGACTGGGGCGAGCTGGACATTGATGATGGATCGACCTTTGCTGAGTTCACAGTGGAGATCGAGGATCGGCAGGAGAAGATCCTTTATGGGCAAGCTATTCCCTTAGTGCGTGTCTGGTGGCAACACGAGAATCTCTAGAAGAGCACGTGGGAGTGGGATGCTCAGATTCATGTGCAGTACCCACATCTTTTTGAGTAGCCTTTGTTTTGGCTTTTTGGGGACATAAAAGACCTATGGTGGGTGTGTTTTATTGTCTCAGATTTTTCTATTCTTTATTTTTAATAATATGTGGGAATTATTTTGAGACCAGTCTTCGAGACGACGTGCAGTTCTGAGGCCCAGTTAGCCCAGAAAAAATGTTTGAATTTAATTAAATAATTAAACAACACGCGCATGTGTTTTTTTTTGAAAAAGTAGGATTACTCATAAATAGGTGCTCGGATCAGAAATATGAGGGCATCATTGCGTTTAGAACAACAATTTTACCTTAGGCATGGCCTAACATCAGCCGGCACAGGTCGGTGGTGAAATCTTGTTTTTGGACGTAAGAGTAATAAAATATTTAAATAAAAATATTTTTTTCTACAGCGAAATCTTTTTAAATATACTGCAACAAATATCTATTATCTTTTTTTAATAAAGGCTTGCACATGGGTCCAGGGTTATAAACCTCATAACCCTGAAACCATTGGTGGATCTGGATGCTCTGAGGAGACCCCCAACGCGGCGACGATGTTCTTGACGGTTTTCACCGGCGACAACGACGCGGTGACCAGATCTACGCCAATGAACACTGTGGATCTAGGTAGGATGTTTTTTTGATGATTTCCTTTCCCCATTCTTGATTCCTATGATGAACGCAGACTAATCTACGAACTGATTAGCCCGCGGATCGATAATTTTGCAGGCGGCTGTGATTTGAGGCTTTATCAGGAAATCAAATACTTGAGTTTATAATCTGTTGATTTTTGTGGTTTTGATCTAACGGCGATGAACCCAGATCATCACGAACAATGATCGTGGTTCGTCCCTCTTTTTCGATTCTTTGTATTTTTCTCCCTCACGTTCTTCGTTAAGTTTTTTGTGTTCTTGGAGGAAATCAATCGTTGCGCATTCGTTTGTTGGCGCAAAGATCCGAGATGATAGATCCAACCCTGGAGCGATGTCACAGAGGTGCAAAGACGGTTTCTGTGGACTATTCGCAGTGGATCGAGAGATATGATTTTTCGCTCATTTTTCTTTGGATGGATCGTTCGAGATTTATTATCCAATTTAAGGACATAAAACACATGTTGCGGTGTTTGTATGATGAAACAAACCAACCCCTGGTGTATCAGGATGAATAGACGAGAGATCGTGGATATGAAAGATCGGCTGAAGTGCGAGGAAGAAGACGACATTCTGGAAAAAACCCGACTACAAGGCGTGTAGTATGAGCTACACAATGTGTGTTCATCGGAGGATTTACTTGGCATGTACTACGGTAGAACAAGGACACATGTTGGGTACATGGACAAGGACACGCCGTGTATACCCTTCCCCGGGCAGACCTAGCCAGATACACGGGATACCTCGTGTACCAGTACATGGGTAGGAGACACGAACAAAGACCATGTGTGAGCACATGGCCAGCATACACGGGGTGAGTCCCAGGTGCTTGGACACAGAGTTTAATCCAACTACATGCCGTTTAGTTACTTTTATACGATGATCCAAATGACACGGTCCATTTACACGGGCAGTACCCGGAGTCAAGGAACACGACGTGTGATTCTTCTACACATCGTGTAGTTGAGTTTTACACAACTTGAACAGATGACACGGACCGTTCACACGGGCAGTACCCGAGGTCAAGGAACACGGCATGTTACCATACTACATGCCATGTAACTAATTTTATATGGCTTGAGCTAGTTGCCTTATGTGACTTGGACTAGTTTCCTTATGGTTCATCCCCTTGGTCTTTATCCTGAAGGTTTCCGGTATCATTTCCTACATACAAGAGTATAATGCCTTCAGCAGGATTTTTTGAATAGAGTTGTTGGAATACTCTCTATGAGACGTAGAGCCAGATCCTCTATTCATTCCTAGAACCCTTGGTAGAGTTCTTGGTATTGACGTGACCAACTTTACCCGGGCACTGATCCTCTGCTTAGCGGATTAGCTCAGACTGGGTTGTCGGAATCACCCCATGACTTGGTGGTGATCCTCATCTGAGCATCATGTTCCCAAGTACATGTGGAATGTGTTCTCCCGGAATTAGTACTTCGTATCTCCCTCTTCAGACCTGGGATTTTGTTCTCCCAGTTGCATGCTTAGTTGAATCTTTAAGCTGGATCTTGGTGGTGGTATTCACGATAGTCGATCGTGCATGAGTATATCTAGATCTTCTTGTTATATGTCTTGTAGACATATACTATGTAGAGATGATTGTTTTTCTATTTTGTGGTGTTTTTCCCTTGTTGTATTCATTTGTGGTTTCGGGGTGTCCTACTAGGTATTGTTATACTCACCCATGCACGGGCTTTGACCGCACGTGTCTTGTATTGTGCAGACGAGCGAGCCTTTGATAAGATTCTAGGCGGACCAGGACTGGACGGTACGCAGTGAGATTAGATAGGCCGAGGTGTGTTCCTTTGACTACAGACTGCAGTCCCAACACCTTTCCTTACAGGTTGGAATTTGTTACAGACTCTCTTTTGGTGGTCTTGTACTTTTGGCCCAGGGTTTTACTTTCTTGTACTTTCCATTCCTGCCGTACTCTGCTGGTTTGGTTTTAGTGTATGCATGCATCATTTTTCTTTTTAATAGTTTTTACTTTTTAGCTTTGCGGGCTTTGGGATGTGTGTGACTGTGTATAGGTTTATAGGCAATGCCTCCTATGTTAATAGTATGCCTACTCGGTGCTAGTCACCAGCCCCTAGCCTATTGAAGGTGGGCTTAGGGAGTTGCGGCTCAGGCCCCACTGGGATGGGTCGTGACAACATTCATTTAGGAGGCTTCAAACCATTCATAAATAGCTATCGACAGCTTCTTCCAAGCTTGTCGATGTCCATGCCAAGATGCACTAGATTCCAATCTTCTACCTAACACTGGAGAACTCATGTATTGTCTAATAAAATCATTTATATAAATAAAACATTCAATATAAAAAAGGAATAATAGAAAAGATATCACTAGGAACCAATTTATCAATTAAAATCCAAGAAACCACATGCATAAGGTCTTCCGGGTACCCCCAAAACAATTCTCATGAAAATCCCCAAGCAATGATGAAGAAAAACTCAATCATTTTAATTTAAGACATAATGCTTTAAAAATTCACAATTGTAACGACCCAAATCCGGAGCCACATAACTGGTGCCCCTTACCCGGTTTGCCACATAACCTCAAATGTTTTTCCCCAAATGCTAGAGGCTTCCGACTAGCAGCGAGGTCCTTGGTGAGTCAGTGGGGAAACTATGCTCTCATTTGGTAAGGTCAGCAGTGGAAGAATAAAGATAATCAAAAGCGGAAGCAGTAAATAGCATGTAACAGCAGAACTAAAAGTATAAGCAATGTATGATATAATAACGATGAAGAATAGTACATGTATCTATGGAAATCAGTAAACAAAACAACGTGCTGAAATACAACTGAAACCAAAGTACTAAATGTAAACATGAACTCCAACAGCATCGCGGGCCAAAGCCCGGTCCCATGCTCTCCAGATCCAACCGGGAATCAAGTACCTGAGGTAGAAGGGCCACAAACCCTACCTATACCTGCAACCATATAATCTGTTTGGGCCGAAAAGCTAGACCCACACAGGGTGTGAGACTTACCCCAGTAGGCAACCACCACAAGATTTGTGCCCTACTGTCAGAGAGTGATATAACAAAAGTAAAGGTAAATAAATACAGTAATGAAATAGGAGTACACAAGTAAATAATCCTACCAATTACCATTCACATTCATTTAATTAAACAACCAGGAAGAACTAGTAAATCCTTCTATTCCAAGGTAAAGCAAGTAACACAGCATGCATCTAAAAAAAGACTACCTAAACACAAGTAGTACAAAACCCAAGCTTGTTCTTTGGCTTGGTGGGCTTGTCACAACCAACCATCAAAAACTCACACTAACTCTCTGGGTGGCTCAAACTAGCAGACCCCAATAGTCCAGTAATCAAACAAGGTACAGACACTCTTGGTATCTCTCACATCAATTCCCCTATAGTCTTGCAACGATAGCTACAGACTCTCTAAGGAAGCACTTATGTCTAATTACTCCTGTGGTCTCGATGCATGGGTAAACTACGAACACTCTTGGGAAGCACAAAGTCCTATTAACGTAGGTCCTGTATATGAAACTAAAACCAAGAGACCCACTAGGGAAGCACTTAATTGTCTATTCCCTCTTTGATCTCCCACACCAGGTTCTCACAGCCTTGAGTAGTCCAGTCATGCGTAATCGACTGTCAGCAGCCTTAAGTAAGTTCAAAAACTACTTGGAAAATATATACAAGGAAACGAAAGCATTTAAACAGCAGGAAACACATGCGACAGTTATAAATAGCAAACTAGCAATTGAAATAGGGTTTGCCTCACAGGAAAATAGTGCCAAACGGTTATAAATAGCCAAATAGGGGGAGAAACACTCGTGGGGTGATCCGAAATCATGAAACCAAGCATATATTAGCAACAATTAAACATAATCTAACAAAAAATATTGGGAAAATAAACAATAGGATCAAAATCCTAAACTCGGGATACCCGATACATGGGTATCTGACACTTTTGCAACCAAAACTCAAGAAACATCAACGTATGGAAACAAACCACCAACCTCAGTCCTTGAAGATCGATATACTTGAACCTCGGCTCGTGAATCGGCCTAGAATGGAGTAGATCTGAAAAAATGTCTAAAACATTAAACCCAAGATAACTCACACGAGAGAAGGAAACATGAAACAAGTCCAAAGAAGAACCAAGAACTCACCACTGTGATTCTTCTACAATCGACAGAGTTCGATTCGGACAACCGGTGAAGGATCGGTGGCTCGGAGAAGTATCTGTAGAGACCCGAAGCTTATCGTACATGGACATTACATTACTTTTGCGGAATACTTAGTACATAACAAAAACACACACACAAGGATCGTAATAGTTTAGTGTCTTTGGAAACTCGGAACGTAATCTTCTAAACGTGGTGAAAGATCTTCAATATCTCCCATAATGATCTTCCCCTTTTTTTACCTAAAACCTTTCTTTATATCCTGGGGAAAGAAAAAAAAAGGGTGAGCTCAAATGCTCAGTAAGGGTAAACAAAAGAAATATCAATCACATCATATACATAAGAACGTAGCTTTTGGAAATCTTGACCTGCAAAAGAGCTCATAATATCATAACATGGGATAAATCATAGAATTGAAAATGAGATCCCCATAATCATAACATAAAACTTGAAACATTGTGGCATGCACACATAATCATGGAAAATCATTTCTTGTTAGTCATGACTCATTTCCAAGACTATCTTAGTGGACAAAGTCCCTTTCTGAACCGAGTTCACTCCTCGTTTCAGTCCTGTATCACTGAACCGAAATAACCTTCCGTTCCAGCCATGTCTATCTCAGGAGATATAAAATCTTTACCCAATGCATTGGAGGGAGATATAGGTCCCACCCATCTTATAATGAATCCTTTCTTATGTGTGCCACATAATCATAAAACATACATCATCGCATAACACATGTAACAAAAATGGGATTCTTGAAACATCATGACATCATAAATCAATTCATATAAGATAAAGGAATTCATAAAAATAATTCCATCACAACATGAACAAATCAATTTAATAATAGGGATAAAAACAGAACCCTTTATTATCTTAGATGGAAAATAATTTTGATAAAACACTTGAACTCCATTCTTGAGGAAAATATCCTTTCTTCTTCAAAAACATTTTTTTCCTTTCATAACATGTCATACAACTTTAAAATAAAAGAAGTTGATTAAAAATAAACTTGAAAACTTATAAAGGAAGCTTCTTGGAAACAATGTTTTAAAAATCCATTCATGCCGTATAAGTTAAAAAAAAAACATTCTTCGTACTTTTGTCGGAAAAGTCAAAAAGTACCTCGTATGAAAAACAACAAAAGATTCCTTTCATATCTTTTACAAAAAAACTTACCGAAGGGTAAAATTGGATATAAACTATTGTAGAAGGATGGAAATAATATTACATGTTGAGGGAACATGGATGTGGATGATAAAATACACCCCAGTAATTACCAAAGTAAATACAATCTCGGATAAAAGTGAGATTGTGATATTTCCCTTACCTTAGGTCCGACTTGCTTTGTAAGTGTCCGAACCTCCTGTATAATGATTTAAATCATGTTATTGACTTATTACAGAATCATATTCATTGTTATGATATCATATATGGTTCACTTATGACATTATATTACCCGTTCTTTTGTAAATTCCATGTTAAAGAAGCGTTTTGGGTAAAATCGTTTCATTTATCGTAGGTGTTTTGACTTGTTGTTCTTGACATCAATATTACTTATATAATGATTTACTTACTTCCAGAATATAAAATATGATTTATATATCATATATATTCAGTATATATATATATATAATAGGTAGATAAATAAAATGAAAAACACCGTTCATGGAGACGGTAGTCCGTACGTACGCATGAACGCTGTTTTCCTTTCCTTATTGTCTTGAAATGGAAGTAAGTAGATGAAATACATATGTATATATATACATAAATCCAGTAGCTTTATAATGTCATATATTTCATTATTATTTCTTATATATACATTATAATCATTCTTAAATGGTTAACATGTAGAATGAATCTCATCGCGTCGTGGAGACGGTATTCCGTACGTACGCACGAGCGATGATATCATTTCTATAAATATTGAATTGAATTGGAGTGGATTATAAAATATATCAGAATCAATATGATGTTTTAATAACTATGTATAGTTATTCTTTACACCATTATACCCATCCATGTAAGGTGGTGGTGGAAAATAGATTACACCACGACGTGGAGACGGTATTCCGTACGTACGCACGCGCGGTGATTTCTTTTTCCGTAGGATGGATAGATGGTGAAATAGGTTTGTTTCATACTTATAATAACATATCAGTATATGAGTGATACTGATGTTATTACTTCATAATGAAACAACCTAAGAAGAATAAGTGGAAGAAGAAATAAAGATGAAAGAATTGGTAACGGTAATTACCTCTTCTTTGAAGTGCCTCTTTGAGACCTCCTCTTTGGGCACTAAAATTGGTCTTTGAGGAAGACCAGAACCTCTAGGATGTTGCTAGGAAAGTGGAGAGGAGAAATTGGCAGGGGTTGGCCGAGCTTGAGTGCTCAAATTGGTGTGAGGAGGAGGGGGAGGAGGTGTCCTTTTATAGGGGAGGAGAGGGGCACCTTAGGAATATCTCAAAATATTATTTTATATTAAAGTCAAAATCGGTTTATTATGGTTCCAAAGGGTCTTATTTCGAAGCTAAAGTGGGGATGGGTCTAAATCCTATCAACCAATAGGATTTAGACAAGTTTAGGGTATTATTTTAACCTTATCAATTAGATTTAACTCTAAGTTAAATAATTTAACTTTTACCGTGTCTTTTTGTTTTCTTTCACTATATGGTTAATAAACTTACTATAACATGCCAAACGAACCCCAAATTGTATATTATTAATACATATATCATTATCTAAGTCATTTGGACGAACCTTAAATTTTTAGGAATAAAATAACAATTAATAATATAATATTTGATTTAAAAACTATTTTGTGTCAATTTTGACACTATTTGATATATGATTTTTGTGAAAGTCATAACAGAATTATATGTTCGAACCAAGTTGATTAAATCAACACTAATATATCATAGTAACCTATAAAATTAGTGGAATTCATAAAAAGTCTTAATTTACATTTATTTTGGTATTTATATTATCAATTATGTCAATATTTCATTAATAAGATAATTACTGCATCATTTTGTCTCATAAATAAATTATATTATTTGATGTCTAAAAATTACAAATAAAATACCATCATGTAGGAAATCTTTTTATCTTTCTAATGAATATTTATAGTCTAATTTATCTTATGTATAACCCCATATTAAAAATGATTTACTTATTAAACTTTGATTTTAACTATTTTAACCCTTCTTTAAATAAATTAATAATAAATGTCCTAATCTAATCCAAGTGGGCCTAAATGGTCATATTTTATTCCTAAGTTTGTTTTTGGTCGAATTACACTTGTCCAATAGAATTAGGACATGTGTTAGGGTAATGTTAATATCATATTTACCCTTAGTTACCCTATTTACTATTAACCGTGGTAAAAAAAGTAAAAAGTTACTATTCACCAAAAAATTATTTTCATCTCATTGAACCACATTTTAGTCCTTGATATTAACCGTGTCTCTCGGATTTTCGAAATTCCATTCACAGAAGCGGTAAAATTAAGTTTTATGGAAAAATTCAGTTTTTAACCTACCACTTAGTAGTTTCACTATTCATCAAAAATTGATGTTTTTCAGAACAATGCCAAAATTTCATCCCAAGCTATATTTCATATTCCGAATTCAAAAATGAAGTTTATTTTACCAAATTCATAACATAAAAGTTGCATTAATTAATTTTATAATTAAATCCCGCTGTTAAAACAAATAGCGTGTTTTTAAGAAACAATATCTATCAAAAGATTGACACTTGGTTATGTCTAGTTTAAATGTGAAATTACATCCAATGACCAACATTGTATTAAATTGTAAAAATATATTCTAAATATACTTTAAAACCACTCAAATTAATGATTTATCACTATTAATTATTTCGATTAAAAAAGTTGTTTTTAATTATAATTTAGTAATTTTCACTATTCATCAGAATATGAAAGTTATCCGAAAAGTACCAAAATTTCACCTTAGGCTAAATTCGATACTCCGAATCCAAAAATGAAGTCCACTTTGAGAGTTAAAATTTCTAAAATTTAAAAAGTGGTTATTACTATTCATAACGGCTAGTTTTAATAATATTTTAATAGCATATCATTGTTTCGTGAAACTCAGGATTACGTACCACACACGCTATCGAGGAAGGTTGCGATTGCGTGTAATGCAAGACAAGTCAAGGATGCATGTTGTGCAAGCTCCTTTTGGTGTAGCGTATAACACAAGACATTAGTAAAATAAAAAAGAATATTTTTCATAAAATCTCGGGCTGTTACATTCTACCCCCCTTAAAATGAATTTCGCCCTCGAAATTCGTCGTGGTTATAAATGGTTTACTATTCGAATGTTTCTTTAATAGAAACCCACATCGTAAAAGGGAATACCAAAACTTGGCTTTAAAAACTAAAGTATGAAATGTAACGATTACCCAAATAAACTAATCACTGAGTTTCCACATAGGTGAAAATATGGATATGGAAGACAAATCTAACCATCATGTTCTGATGGAGAGTGGTAGAGAACATGGCTATGGAAAATCCAGTAATCACAAATCCATAGATTTGTGATGATATAAGGTACCATCTGATTCATCAGGTATAAGATCACTAGGACAACATTTTTGGTTTTCAAGATCATTTCCCTAAAGTTGAAAATTTGCATAGAATAAATACTTACTTTATTTTGGTACAATCTCACTTTTGTTCGTGCCTTGAACAATTTCTACTTCATCTCTTAAATAAATTAAGTTGAATTTGTTATTTGTGAAGTGTTAGCAGATCATGTGATAGAATGACTGTTCATTCCATCTGTCTCAAACAAAAGGTTAGCAAAAGTTATTAAATATACATAAGTCATTCTATAGTGAGATTAATCATATATGGTTCCTAAAATGGACTTATACTTCATATATCATACTGATTAATATAATAAAACCAGTTTCTACTAAACAGGGACTTATTGTAGGCCAGTGGTAGGTGATAAAGGCCAGTCGCACTTCGGTTGTTGGTTCGATTCCCATAGCCTTGTTCGACGCGTTGGGCTGTCGCCCGTCCTGCAGGTTGTCCTTTTTCTAAAACTACATTACTATAACATCCCATCAATAATATCGAAAAAAAGAACTTCTATCCTTAAACAATACTATTTTATGTCCAACATAATCCATTCTAGTCTTTAGGCTTATCCATAATACTGCAGTCCACTTTCATAACATAGTGAAAACGATTACCAGAGATTTAATACCATCGTTGATCCCCATATATCATAATATATGTTTTGTTGGTCACATTCCAAACATTCAAAGTCCTTAATTATGTATTCTCTTGAATACCTTAGTGAAAACATGAATGCAGTTAAAATTTAACACTTTCCACATACCAAAATCCTCGAAATTCTATATACTCAAACCATGATATCACTTAGTCTTTATATCAATCATGAGCTCATGAATACTATCAAACATTTAATTTTCTCCTTATCCCTTCATTATGCGCATATCATCTACATTCCAAAATTATCTGGATAACCTTTCATGGATACTGGTAACATTAATCATACACTTTCAAAACACAAGGAAAGACAATAGTGTAACAATACATAGATGTCTCTTTATTCCAAAATTACACATGATAAACATGTAATCATTCCACTACATTCTCAAACCATTGACCGAGCTTCACCAATTCTTTCCTCTCACATATCATTTGTAGTCTCTTCATCATCATCAACATAAATACTTCCCATACGACCATACTGATTATCTTCATGAGACTTTCCCTTAGGGCATTGGTTTGCATAATGCCCATACATTCCACATTTAAAACATTTAACCATTGTTGATGTCGTAGCAATACCATTATCCTCATCCATGGTGTTAACTGAACCTTTTCCTTTGCACTTACATGCTTTGTGTCCTTCTTTTCCACACCCAAAGCATCTTCCAGTTCCCTTGAAACATTCTCCTTGATGCCTCTTCCCACATGATTTACATAGGGGAAATTGAACTTTCTTTCCTCTATGATCATCATGGAACTCCATCTTTCTCTTATTAGTCGAGTCAGGAAACTTACCAAATTTTACTTTATTGATCATGTTGTGAGATTTCTGATTCGGCATAATAATGATGTTTGGACATCCAAATCCCATTTCATTTGGTTGCTCATGAAGAATATCATTCCATTGTCCATCATATCCTCCATTATTGTGAATCATCTTGTTTCCAGCCATTTTCTAAAACCCAAACAGAATAGTGTTAGATGAAAAAATCGTAATAAAGGGGGAGTAACTTAAATTTCTATCATCTTTGGTTTAATCTAATATCGTTACCATAGTTCTAGAACTATATCCTATACGTATACTTATCCTTAGGGGCATCCCTAGACATACCTTAGAAATATATCTAGGGATCTCACTAACGTTTTCGCATCCTAGTTTCCAAAGGTTGACTAAACCTTTCCTCTGATACCAACTATAGAGACCCGAAGCTTATCGTACATGGACATTACATTACTTTTGCAGAATACTTAGTACATAACAAAAACACACACACAAGGATCGTAATAGTTTAGTGTCTTTGGAAACTCGGAACGTAATCTTCTAAACGTGGTGAAAGATCTTCAATATCTCCCATAATGATCTTCCCCTTTTTTTTACCTAAAACCTTTCTTTATATCCTGGGGAAAGAAAAACAAAAAAGGGTGAGCTCAAATGCTCAGTAAGGGTAAACAAAAGAAATATCAATCACATCATATACATAAGAACGTAGCTTTTGGAAATCTTGACCTGCAAAAGAGCTCATAATATCATAACATGGGATAAATCATAGAATTGAAAATGAGATCCCCATAATCATAACATAAAACTTGAAACTTTGTGGCATGCACACATAATCATGGAAAATCATTTCTTGTTAGTCATGACTCATTGCCAAGACTATCTTAGTGGACAAAGTCCCTTTCTGAACCGAGTTCACTCCTCGTTTCAGTCCTGTATCACTGAACCGAAATAACCTTCCGTTCCAGCCATGTCTATCTCATGAGATATAAAATCTTTACCCAATGCATTGGAGGGAGATATAGGTCCCACCCATCTTATAATGAATCCTTTCTTATGTGTGCCACATAATCATAAAACATACATCATCGCATAACACATGTAACAAAAATGGGATTCTTGAAACATCATGACATCATAAATCAATTCATATAAGATAAAGGAATTCATAAAAATAATTCCATCACAACATGAACAAATCAATTTAATAATAGGGATAAAAACAGAACCCTTTATTATCTTAGATGGAAAATAATTTTGATAAAACACTTGAACTCCATTCTTGAGGAAAACATCCTTTCTTCTTCAAAAACATTTTTTTTCCTTTCATAACATGTCATACAACTTTAAAATAAAAGAAGTTGATTAAAAATAAACTTGAAAACTTGTAAAGGAAGATTCTTGTAAACAATGTTTTAAAAATCCATTCATGCCGTATAAGTTAAAAAAAACATTCTTCGTACTTTTGTCGGAAAAGTCAAAAAGTACCTCGTATGAAAAACAACAAAAGATTCCTTTCATATCTTTTACAAAAAAACTTACCGAAGGGTAAAATTGGATATAAACTATTGTAGAAGGATGGAAATAATATTACATGTTGAGGGAACATGGATGTGGATGATAAAATACACCCCAGTAATTACCAAAATAAATACAATCTCGGATAAAAGTGAGATTGTGATATTTCCCTTACCTTAGGTCCGACTTGCTTTGTAAGTGTCCGAACCTCCTGTATAATGATTTAAATCATGTTATTGACTTATTACAGAATCATATTCATTGTTATGATATCATATATGGTTCAATTATGACATTATATTACCCGTTCTTTTGTAAATTCCATGTTAAAGAAGCGTTTTGGGTAAAATCGTTTCATTTATCGTAGGTGTTTTGACTTGTTGTTCTTGACATCATTATTACTTATATCATGATTTACTTACTTCCAGAATATAAAATATGATTTATATATCATATATATTCAGTATATATATATATATAATAGGTAGATAAATAAAATGAAAAACACCGTTCATGGAGACGGTAGTCCATACGTACGCATGAATGCTGTTTTCCTTTCCTTATTGTCTTGAAATGGAAGTAAGTAGATGACATACATATGTATATATATACATAAATCCAGTAGCTTTATAATGTCGTATATTTCATTATTATTTCTTATATATACATTATAATCATTCTTAAATGGTTAACATGTAGAATGAATCTCATCGCGTCGTGGAGACGGTATTCCGTACGTACGCACGAGCGATGATATCATTTCTATAAATATTGAATTGAATTGGAGTGGATTATACAATATATCAGAATCAATATGATATTTTAATAACTATGTATAGTTATTCTTTACACCATTATACCCATCCATGTAAGGTGGTGGTGGAAAATAGATTACACCACGGCGTGGAGACGGTATTCCGTACGTACGCACGCGCGGTGATTTCTTTTTCCGTAGGATGGATAGATGGTGAAATAGGTTTGTTTCATACTTATAATAACATATCAGTATATGAGTGATACTGATGTTATTACTTCATAATGAAACAACCTAAGAAGAAGAAGTGGAAGAAGAAATAAAGATGAAAGAATTGGTAACGGTAATTACCTCTTCTTTGAAGTGCCTCTTTGAGACCTCCTCTTAGGGCACTAAAATTGGTCTTTGAGGAAGACCAGAACCTTTAGGATGTTTCTAGGAAAGTGGAGAGGAGAAATCGGCAGGGGTTGGTCGAGCTTGAGTGCTCAAATTGGTGTGAGGAGGAGGGGGAGGAGGTGTCCTTTTATAGGGGAGGAGAGGGGCACCTTAGGAATATCTCAAAATATTATTTTATATTAAAGTCAAAATCGGTTTATAATGGTTCCAAAGGGTCTTATTTCGAAGCTAAAGTGGGGATGGGTCGAAATCCTATCAACCAATAGTATTTAGACAAGTTTAGGGTATTATTTTAACCTTATCAATTAGATTTAACTCTAAGTTAAATAATTTAACTTTTACCGTGTCTTTTTGTTTTCTTTCACTATATGGTTAATAAACTTACTATAACATGCCAAACGAACCCCAAATTGTATATTATTAATACATGTATCCTTATCTAAGTCATTTGGCTGAACCTTAAATTTTTAGGAATAAAATAACAATTAATAATATAATATTTGATTTAAAAACTATTTTGTGTCAATTTTGACACTATTTGATATATGATTTTTGTGAAAGTCATAACAGAATTATATGTTCAAACCAAGTTGATTAAATCAACACTAATATATCATAGTAACCTAGAAAATTAGTGGAATTCATAAAAAGTCTTAAATTACATTTATTTTGGTATTTATATTATCAATTATGTCAATATTTCATTAATAAGATAATTACTGCATCATCTTTGTCTCATAAATAAATTATATTATTTGATGTCTAAAAATTACAAATAAAATACCATCATGTAGGAAATCTTTTTATCTTTTTAATGAATTTTTATAGTCGAATTTATCTTATGTATAACCCCATATTAAAAATGATTTACTTATTAAACTTTGATTTTAACTATTTTAACCCTTCTTTAAATAAATTAATAATAAATGTCCTAATCTAATCCAAGTGGGCCTAAATGGTCATATTTTATTCCTAAGTTTGTTTTTGGTCGAATTACACTTGTCCAATAGAATTAGGACATGTGTTAGGGTAATGTTAATATCATATTTACCCTTAGTTACCCTATTTACTATTAACCGTGGTAAAAAAAGTAAAAAGTTACTATTCACCAAAAAATTATTTTCATCTCATTGAACCACATTTTAGTCCTTGATATTAACTGTGTCTCTCGGATTTTCGAAATTCCATTCACAGAAGCGGTAAAATTAAGTTTTATGGAAAAATTCAGTTTTTAACCTACCACTTAGTAGTTTCACTATTCATCAAAAATTGATGTTTTTCAGAACAATGCCAAAATTTCATCCCAAGCTATATTTCATATTCCGAATTCAAAAATGAAGTCTATTTTACCAAATTCATAACATAAAAGTTGCATTAATTAATTTTATAATTAAATCCCACTGTTAAAACAAATAGCGTGTTTTTAAGAAACAATATCTATCAAAAGATTGACACTTGGTTATGTCTAGTTTAAATGTGAAATTACATCCAATGACCAACATTGTATTAAATTGTAAAAATATATTCTAAATATACTTTAAAACCACTCAAATTAATGATTTATCACTATTAATTATTTCGATTAAAAAAGTTGTTTTTAATTATAATTTAGTAATTTTCACTATTCATCAGAATATGAAAGTTATCCGAAAAGTACCAAAATTTCACCTTAGGCTAAATTCAATACTCCGAATCCAAAAATGAAGTCCACTTTGAGAGTTAAAATTTCTAAAATTTAAAAAGTGGTTATTACTATTCATAACGGCTAGTTTTAATAATATTTTAATAGCATATCATTGTTTCGTGAAACTCAGGATTACGTACCACACACGCTATCGAGGAAGATTGCGATTGCGTGTAATGCAAGACAAGTCAAGGATGCATGTTGTGCAAGCTCCTTTTGGTGTAGCGTATAACACAAGGCATTAGTAAAATAAAAAAGAATATTTTTCATAAAATCTCGGGCTGTTACAGTATCGGCCTCCTCAGACACTCTCTATGGAATTAGGGGGAGAAGAAGATGCTAATGATCATTAGGCGTGACCCTGGTCCAATTAATGAAATAAAAAAAAGTAAACGGCATGTACTTTTATAGTACATGGCGTGTAGTGGGTTTTTCCGTACTCCGCCAAAGTCGGCCTCCACGCTACCCCTACACACTATGTGTGTGGCCCGGACATGGCCATCACACAACTTCAGGTGGGAAAAGAGTGCACGGCGTGTACTCAAAAAGTACACGGTGTGTACTTCAAAAATTTCCAAAAACATTGTTTTTCCTTAAAAAGCCCATAAAAGAGATCTGTAGCTGAAATTGAAGCTCCAGGTTGTTACAAACTTCCCCCCTTAAAGAAATTTGTCCCCGAATTTCCCTAACTAGGTGTGGGTGAAGAATCCTCGAACAACTCTGGCCACTGAGATTGAACATCGGCCTCCCTCTCCCAGGTTTTGTCATGCACTCTCCCGTGCTGCCATAACACCTGTACTAGAGGAACAGACCGGCCATAGAGAACTTTCGTACTGCGATCAACAATCTTGATAGGATGCTTCTCAAAAGATGTATCCTACTCCAGATCAACCTCCTCAGGTTGAAGAACATGAGACAGGTCAGAGAAATACCGTCAAAGATGAGAGACATGAAAGACGTCGTGCATGGCCGGGTACCTCTGAGGTAACTGTAACCTGTAAGCAACCAGCCCGACTCTTTCCAGAACCTCAAATGTCCCGACGTATCTCAGTGAGATTTTTCTTTGTCTCTTAATCCTTTTATGTCCCAACCTCGGGGTAACACATAGGAAAACTTGATCTCCAACCTTGAACACCAAAGGTCATCTCTGCTGATCAGCATAAGACTTATGCCGAGATAGTGCTATAGCCATCCTCTTCCGAATCAACTCTATCTGCTCTGAGGTCTCCTGAACAAGATGAGGTCCTAGAAAAGCTGCCCCTCCTGCCTCTAGCCAGCATAAAGGTGATCGTCCTGGCCAACCGTACAAATCCTTGTAAGGTGCCATCTGAATAGTCGTCTAAAAACTGTTTTTGTAGGAGAACTCCGCCAGAGGGATATGCTTCTCCCAAGTACCAGCAAGGTCTAGAATGCAAGCTCAGAGCATATCCTCAATCACCTATATTGTATGCTCAGACTGACCATCAGTCTGGGCATGGTATGCTGTACTCAAAAGTACTTGTGTACCCAAAGCCCTATGTAGCCCCTACCAGAAGTGCGAAGTAAAACACGCATCTCTGTCTGCAAAAATGGAGTGTGGAACTCCATGCAGACGTACAATCGCTCAGATGTACAACCATCCAAGATCATTAACACTAAAGGTCTCCTTGATTGGAAAGAAGTGTGCGACCTTCGTGAGTCAGTCCACTACAACCCAAACCGCATCATTTCCTCGAGGTGATCTCAGTAACCCTGTCATGAATTCCATCACGACATCATTCCATTTCCACTCAGGAATGGGTAACTGCTGTAAAAGCCCTGCTGGTTGCTGAAGCTCTGCCTTCACCTGCTGACAGGTGGAACACCGAATAACAAAACTAGCCACATACTACTTCATACATGGCCACCAATATTGACGATGTAAGTCTCGGTACATTTTGGTGACACCAGGATGAACTGCCCAAGCTGAAGCATGAAACTCCCGCATTAGCTCCACATGTATGTCTGCTGAAACCCATACACGACCATCAAAACATAGCACCTCATCGTCGCCCACTATCCTCCCCATAGGGTCTCCATCTGCCACACCCTCCCATAGGACTAGGCCTTCTCGGTCTGATAGCTACCTCATTGGAACTTGATCTAAAAGAGTAGAGGTACCATCTATAGAAGAAATAACTTTCTGTCCCTGTCTGTCGTGCACCACCAAATGCATCTCAGAGAACAGAGCCATAAGCTTCCACTCACTGCTGGCCTTCTAAACTGCCTGCAACTGATTCCTCCTGCTTAGTGCATCAGCCACAACATTGCCTTTCCCAGGCGTATAAGCAAGATCGAAGTCGAAAGACTGTAGGTACTCAACCCACCTCTGCTGTCTCAGATTCAAGTCACGCTACGTAAAGATATACTTGAGGCTCTTATGGTCAGTATATACCAAAAAATTCTCTCCCATGAGTTAGTTCCTTGAAAAATGCAAAGCATGAACAACAACAGCCATGTCCTGGTCATGCGTAGGATAGTTCTTCTCATGGGTCCTCAACTGTCAAGATCTGTACGCAGCAACACGATCTTCCTACATAAGCACTACTCCAAGCCCGATGCCAGATGCATCACAGAAAACTGTATAACTCTTTCCCGGCTCTAGCAGAACTAGAATTGGTGATGAAGTCAATCTCCCCTTCATCTCCTAGAAGGCTGAGTCGTAAGCTTCTGTCCAAGAGTACTTCACACCCTTCTTAGTCAGCCCGTCGACGACGCTACTAAGCATGACAAGTCATTTGTAAACTATCTGTAGTAACCAGCCAATCCCAAGAATCTCCGTTCCTCGAAGACATTATTTGGCTGCTCCCAAGTAACTACTACTCTCACCTTCTCTGGGTCTACTGATACACCTGTCTCTCAGATGACATGGCCCAGGAAGTAAATCTCGTTCATCCAAAAGTGTCACTTTTAGATCTTAGAATATAACTGATGCTCTCTCAGTGTACTCAATACGATCTCAAGATGCGTAATATGGTTGTGTCGAGTGTGAGAGTACACCAAGATATCATCCACAAAGACAACGATGAAAGAGTCCATGTAAGGATGGAAAACTCTGTTCATCAGCACCATGAAACCTGCAGGCACATTTGTGAGGCCGAACGGCATAACCAGATACTCATACAGACCATACCTTCTTCGAAAAGCTGTGAGAGGTATATCAGATGGTCTGACCCGCAACTGAAGATAGCTGAATCTCAAGTCGATCTTCGAGAACACCCTGGCTCCTCGAAGCTGATCAAAAAGATCATCAATTCTCGGAAAAGGATATCGGTTCTTGACCGTCAACTGGTTTAGTTTTTGATAGTCCACATAAAGCTGCAAGGTACCATCCGCCTTCTTCGCAAACAACACAGGCGAACCCCAAGGGGAAGTACTGGGCCTGATAAAACCCTTTGCCTACAACTCCTCCAACTGCTTCTTGAGCTCCTGCAACTCAAGAATAGCCATCCTATAAGGTGGTATGGATACTAGTGCTGCTCCTAGAACAAGCTCAATAGATAAGTCTACCTCACATTCCGGAGGCAACCCTGAAAAGTATTCTGGAAAGGCATCCGGAAAATGGTCAACTACCGGAGGGAAGTCCATTTGCGAGGTCCCCTAATCATCCAGATATAAACTAGCAACCTGGGCTGTAACACTACCCAACCCATGATTCTTTGGTCCAACTCTTCTTGCCTGGACATCTCATTCGCCCTTGTGAAGAAAGGACCCGCCCTCTGGTGACGTGAAACTCACCCTGCGGCGATAACAATCGACAAAGTCCTGAAAAGGAACTAGCCAGTCTATTATGAGAATGACATCATAAACCATCATCTCATGGACTTAAAGATCCCACAAGAAGTGACAACCACCAACCTCAAGGGAGAACTCCTTGCACTGACACACACTAGAAGTTCTATGTCCCAAAGGAGTGTCTAGTTCCAAAGTATCCTCAGAAGTAAAGACAGTCAGTCTAAGGATCTCCACAGTGTGCACAGAGATAAATCTATGAGAATCTCTGGTATCGAAAATTGCAGAAGATAAAACTGAGGCTACTAAGACCGTACCTCGAACTGTGGAAGGTCCAGGATCCTGCTCCAGATGAATTTGCTCTACCACAAAAGTCTGGCCAGTACCGCGGTCCTGTGTAGCAGCCTGATGTCCCTGAGCTGATCCCCCCTGAGCCTGACCACCGCATCCGCGACCTCTACCCTGGACTGAATGCCCAGAAGAACTCCATCCCCCAGTCTGCTATGGAACTGGTAATCCTTCTCTTGTACGAGGTGTATAAACTGATCCTCCTTCACTAGCTGCTGGAAGAAGAACCCAAAAAAACGCTGTAAATGACCCATATTTCCTCAAGCTCAGCACTCCACTGGATCTCTCAGGCACTGAGGCTTCTTATGCCCACTCATTCCACACTGATATCACACCACCTGGTTTCTGGAATTAAGATCCCGTCTTCTAGAAGAATTACCTTGCTTCCTCGAGTCTCCTCGAGTAGACTCTCGGTGGTGTTTCCTGCTGTCAGTATGCAATGAATCAGCCTTGGATGCTGAACCTCCATGGTCAATAGCTCCATTCTCCATCATATTCCATTCGGTGATCAGCGCCTAGTTGACTATCAGAGTAATAGAAGTCAACTGGAAGATGTTCACCTGCGATTTGATCTCTGGTTTGAGGCCTTCCTCAAACTTCCTTGCCAAAAACAGCTCGTCATTTCCCAGAATAGGAGTGAAAAGCTGTAACTCAGTGAAACGGGAGGAATACTCCATAACCAAAAGAGTACCCTGCTGTAGGTTCATGAGCTCTCTGGCTCTATCGGCCCTCAGCATCTCCGGATAGAAGTAGTTGTAGAACATACGCTGGAACTCATCCCAAGTCATAGTCCGTTGGCGCCCTGCCTGCGAGACAACATCCCACCATCTCTTGGAAAACTCGCAGCGTGTAAGTGGAGAGATTCACCCTTCTGTCTGGGGGTGCCTCCAAATGCTCGAAGATTAAAAACATAGTTTCTAGCCATGACTCTACAGCCTGAGGTCCTTCATCCACTGTGAAGGTGGGAGGATGCTGCTGCTGGAAGACTCGCATTAGCTCTGGCATAGACAGGGAAGGATGCTGAGCTCCCTAGAAGGTCTGAATGAACCTCATGAAACCCTCTCTGAACTGAGCATCGGCACCAGTTTCTGGAATCACTGCAGGTGCCATGTCCGGAATGATCGGCAGAACTACTGGTTGTCACTGGTCTGCCGTATCAGGAGTACGGTCACTGCCTGGTTCCTAACGTGCAACGGGAGGACGTCTTTGTTCCATAGCCCTGAAAGGTCAAATGCACAACTCATATTTATGATTAACAAGGACAAAAAACACAAGAGTAAAAAACGGGGATAGGAGAGAGAAACACTTAAGTTTTCAAAACAGGACTACACGACGTGTATTTAAACTACACGGCGTGTTTGTTAAAGCCATTTACATGGGTGTGTACCTCCTCCACCACTGATCGTGCAACATCCCAGACTACATGGCATGTTATCCCAAAACATGGCGTGTACTTGAATTCTACTACCATGCCCGAGTCTCTTTACATGGCTAACCTACATGGTCCTCCAAATCCTAAACTACACGGCGTGTGCACTGAAGACATGGCGTGTAATAGACAGGTTTCAGCGGCCCGTGTAGTGGGTACACGACCAGCTACATGACTGACTCATACACGGTGTGTTCCAAACGAACACGGCGTGTATAAGGATAGATCACAATGACCTGTGTTGTTCGTGACACAGCCAGGTACCCATAAGAAAACTACATGGTGTGTTCTTATAACACACGGTGTGTACTAGACAGGCTCAATGACCCGTGTTGCAGGTCACACAGCTGGCCACATGGCTAACCCCTTACACAGTGTGTTCTGAACAAACACGGCGTGCATAGGAGAGATAACACTGACCCATGTTGTTCATGACACGGTCGGGTACCTAGGAGAAAACTACACGGCGTGTTCATAAAAAACACGGTGTGTACTACCCGAGTTTCCCCGACCCGTGTTGTTAGTGACACGGACGTGTACACGGTTGACTACCACACGACGTGTACTTAAGGTACACGATGTGCCCCTGAAGACTCTTTGACACACCTTGTTTTTGTTCACACAGTAAGTAACACAGTTTAAAAACTACACGACGTGTATTAATAAAGTACACACCGTGTATTCTGGGTTTTTCCAGGCAGTATCTCAGAACTGTACCGAATGCTAGAAACACTGAAAACCAAACACCTATGTAAAAAATTATGATCCATGGGGGCCCATACTCCCCGTGAATCAAATCTTGGAATCATATCAATGCATATATCATGTAAACCAGTATAGAAAGTATGTCCATCACAACAACTATCACAACAACATGCATAATTTATCACAGCATCCAACACAACAACATGAAATTATAATTCACCTTAGATGGTATGGTAAAATGCATGACATGTGATTTCCTAATCAGTGCTTATATGATGTATGAGATGTCACAACCTCATCTCATTGGGTTGCAACATAATAGAACCACAATCATATAAACGGTAACAACAAAAAACATGTGCATCACCCAACGGTGTAATATAATAAACTGTAACACTTGCAAAAAATGAAAATTGCAATTATGAGGTAATATAGATTTTCCCTATACATAGGTTAATTACTCCCAGGCACAGTTATGTACTAACTACCCATATCTTCCTATCCCTGTCTATTGTCGCAAAATAGTAAGGCAGTATAAAAGAAGAAAACCCCCTTTGAGACCACTTTGTAACGACCTGAATCCGGAGCCACATAACTGGTGCCCCTTACCCGGTTTTCCACATAACCTCAAGATCATTTTACCAAATGCCAGAGGCTTCTGACTATTAGCGAGGGCCTTGGTGAGTTAGTGGGGAAAATATTACCTCATTTTGTAAGGTATGCAGTGGAAGAATACAGATAATCAATAGCGGAAGCAGTAAATAGCATGAAACAACTAAACTAAAAGTAGAAACAATGTCTGATATAATAATGATGCAGAATTGTACATGTATCTATGGAAAGCAGTAAAAAAATAACATGCTAAAATACAACAGAAACCAAAGTGCAAAATGTAAACAGCAACTCCAGCAGCATCACGGGCCAAAGCCCGGTCCCATTCTCTGCAGCTCCAACCAGCAATCAAGTACCTGAGGTAGAAGGGCCCCAATCCCTAACTATACCTGCAACCATATAATCTGTTTGGGCCAAAAAGCAGGACCTAATCATGGTGTAAAACTAATTCCAATAGGCAACCACCACAGGATTTGTGCCCTACTGTCAGAGAGTGATATAGCAAAAGTAAAGGTAAATAAATACAGTAATGAACTAAGAGTGCACCAGTAAATAATCATACCAATTACCATTCACATTCATTTAATTAAACAACCAGGAAGAACTAGTAAAGCCTTATATTCTAAGGTATAGCAAGAAACACAACAGGCATCTAAAAAAAGACTACTTAAACACAATCAGTACCAAACCCAAGCTTGTTATTTGGCTTGGTGGGCTCGTCACAATCAACCATAAGAAACTCACACGGATTCTATGGGTGGATCAAACTAGTAGACTCCTATAGTCCAGTAATCAAACAAGTCATAAAAACTCTGGGAAGATCTCACGTCAATTCCCCTATGGTCTTGCAACAAAAGCTATAGACTCTCTGAGGAAGCACTTATGTCTAATTCCTCCTGTGGTCTCGATGCATGGGTAAACTAAGAACACTCTTGGGAAGCACAAAGTACTATTCCTGTAGGTCCTACATACAAAACTAAAATCAACAGACCCTATAGGGAAGCACTTAATCATCTATTCCCTCTTTGATCTCCTGCACCAGGTTCTTACATCCCTAAGCAGTCCAGTTGTGCGTAATCGACTATCAGCATCCCTAAGTAAGTTCAAAAAGTACTTGGATAATAGCTACCATGAATCGAAATCATTTAAACAGAAGCAAACACATACAACAGTTATAACAAGGAAACTATTAATTGCAATAGGGTTTGCCTCACAGGAAAATGGTGCCAAACAGCGATAAACAACCAAACAGGGGGAGAAACACCCGTGGGGTGATCCTCAATCATGAAACAAAGCATATATTAGAAACAATTAAACATAATTTAACAAGAAATCTATGTAAAATAAACAATAGGATCAAAATCCTAAACCCGGGATACCCGATACATGGGTATCCGACACTTTTGCAACCAAAAACCAAATCTCAAGGAACTTCAACGTAGGTAAACAAACCACCTACCTCGATCCTCGAAGATCGATATACTTGAACCTCGGCTCGTGAATCGTCCTAGAACTGACTAGATCTGCAAAAAAGTCTAAAACTTTCAACCTTAGATAACTCACACGAGAGAAGGAAATAGGAAAAAAGTCCAAAGAAGAACCAAGAACTCACCGCTGCGATTCTTATGCAATCGACGAAGTTCGATCGGGACAACCGGTGACAGATCAGTGGCTCGGAGAAGAATCAGCCTCCTCAGATGCTCTAGATGGAATTAGGTGGAGAGAAATACATTAATGATCATTAGGCGTGACCCTAGTCCAATTAATGAAATAAAAAAAGTACACGGCGTGTAGTGGGTTTTTCCGTACTCTGCCAAAATCGGCCTCCACATCACCCCTACACACCATGTGTGTGGCCTGGACACGGCCAGCTTATGGCTTCGGGCAGGAAAAGAGTACACGGTGGTACTCAGAAATTTCATGGCGTGTACTAAAAAAATTTCCATAAACGTTGTTTTTCCTTAAAAAGCCCATAAAAGAGATCCGTACCTAAAACTGAAGCTCCGGGTTCTTACAATAATGGATATGTACATGGATGGAATAGAACATGGTGAAGTGAAGAAAGACTCTTAGGGCATCCTCTTCCTATGTATAGAAAAATACCCAACCAAAATGGTTGAGTCCATGTAACACCCGAGATTTTTATGAGTAATATTTTGTTTTTATATATCATCAAAGGAATCTTTCACTACACACTTGCTTGGCTTACTTTACACGCAATCACGACCTTCCTCGATAGCTTGCGTCGTACGCAATACCGAGTTTCACTAAACAACGATATGCTATTAAAATATTATTAAAACTAGCCGTTATGAATAGTAATAACCACTTTTTAAAATTTTATAAATTTTATTTTTCAAAATGGACTTCATTTTTGGATTCGGAATGCCGAAATTAGCCTAAGCTGAAATTTTGGTATTTTTCTGAAAACTTTCAATTTTTGATGAATAGTGAAACCACTAAGTGGTAGGTTAAAAAATGAATTTTGCATAAAACTTAATTTTACCACTTCTGTGAATGGAATTTCGAAAATCCGACAGACATGGTTGATATCAGTAAGTAAAATGTGGTTCAATGAGATAAAAATAATTTTTTGGTGAATAGTAACTTTTTTATTTTTTTTACCGCGGTTAATAGTAAATAGGGTAACTAAGGGTAAATATGATATTACTATTACCCTAACACATGTCCTAATTCTATTGGATAAGTTTAATTCGACCAAAAACAAACTTAGGAATAAAATATGACCATTTAGGCCCACTTGGGTTAGATTAGGACATTTATTATTAATTTGTTTAAAGAAGGGTTAAAATAGTTAAAATCAAAGTTTAATAAGTAAATCATTTTTAATATGGGGTTATACATAAGATAAATTAGACTATAAACATTAATTATAAAGCTAAAAAGATTTCCTACATAATGGTATTTTATTTCTAATTTTTAGACATTAAACAATTTAATTTATTTATGACACAATGATGATGCAGTAATTATCTTATTAATGAAATATTGACATAATTGATGTTATAAACACCCAAATAAATGTAATTTGAGACTTTTAATGAATTACACTAATTTTATAGGTTACTATTATATATTAGTGTTGATTTAATCAACTTGGTTCGAACATATAATTCTGTTATGACTTTCACAAAAATCATATATCAAATAGTGTCAAAATTGACACAAAATAGTTTTTAAATCAAATATTATATTACTAATTGTTATTTTCTTCCTAAAAATCTAAGGTTCGACCAAATGACTTAGATAAGGATATATATATTAATAATAAACAATTTGGGGTTCGTTTGGCATGTTATAGTAAGTGTATTAACCATATAGTGAATGAAAACAAAAAGAAACGGTAAAAGTTAAATTATTTAACTTAGAGTTAAATCTAATTGATAAGGTTAAAATAATAACCTAAACTTGTCTAAATCCTATTGGTTGATATTATTTCGACCCATCCCCACTTTAGATTCGAAATAAGACCCTTTGGAACCATTATAAACCGATTTTCACTTTAATATAAAATAATATTTTGAGATATTCCTAAGGTGCCCCTCTCCTCCCTTATAAAAGGGCACCTCCTCCCCCTCCTCCTCACACCAATTTGAGCACTCAATCTCGGCCAACATCTGCCATTTTCTCCTCTCCACTTCCCTAGAATAATCCTAGAGGTCCTGGTCTTCTTCAAAGACCAATCTTAGTTCCCTAAGTGGAGGATTCAAAGAGGCGTTCCAAAGAAGAGGTAATATCCATTACCGATCATTTCAATTTCTTTCTTCTTCAAATTCTTCTTCTTTAGTTGTTTCAGGATAAAGTAATAACATCAGTATTACTTACATACTGATATGTTATTATAAATATGAAACAACCCTAATTCACCTTCTATCCATCCTACGGAAAAAATGAAATCACCGCGCGTGCGTACGTACGGAATACCATCTCCATGCCGTGGTGTAATCTATTTTCCACCATCACCTTACAAGGATGGATATAATGGTGTAATGAGTAAATATTTATGATTATTATAAAGTAATATTGATACTGAAATAATATATATATATACTCCAATACAGTTCCACGATCATAGGAACGATATCATCACTCGTGCGTACATACGAAATACCGTCTCCACGATGTGATGCGACTCGTTCTACATGATCATCATTACATAGTAATTATATAAATGAATTGAATGAATAAATATGATATATGTTACACTAATACCATTCTGGATATAAGGTATCTATATCCTTAAAATAAAATAATAATTTATTCGGCAAAACACGCATAAGAACAAAAGGCAATAAGGACTCGAGTAACAAGTAACAATGAAATATTACTAACAAGAAGCTAAGAATATGACCATATATGATATCATATCAATATTTATGATTCTGGAAGAAGTCAATAACATTATTTAAACCATTATACAGGAGCATCGGACATGTGCAAAGCAAATCGGACCTAAGGTAAGGGAAATATCACAATCTCATTTTTATCCGAGATTGTTTATACTTTGGTATTTACTGGGGTGTATTTTATCATCCACATCCATGTTTCCTCAATATGTAATATTTATATACTTATACAATTGTTTATATCCTATTTTACCCTTCGGTGAGTTTTTAGTAAAAGATATGAAAGGAATCTTTTGTCGTTTTTCGTACGAGGTACTTTTTGACTTTTCCGACAAAAGTATGAAGAATGTTTTTTACTTATATGGCATGAATGGATTTTTAAAACATTATTTCCAAGAAGCTTGCTTTAAAAGTTTTCAAGTTTATTTTTAATCAACTTCTTTTAGTTTATAATTTTACGAAATGTTATGAAAGGAAAAGTGTTTTTGAAGTAGAAAGGATATTTTTCCTCAAGAATGAAGTTCAAGTGTTTTATCAAAAATTATTTTCCATCTAAGATAATAAAGGGTTCTGTTTTTATACCTATTATTAAATTAATTTGATTATGTTGTGATGGAATTATTTTTATGAATTCCTTTATCATATATGAATTATTTTATGATGTCATGATGTTTAAGATTCCCATTTTTATTACATGGGTTATGCAATGATGTATGGTTTATGATTTTGTGGCACACATAAGAATGGTATCATTATGACATGGGTGGGACCTATATCTCCCTCCAATGCATTGGGTAATGATTTTATATCTCATGAGATAGACATGGCTGGAATGGTAAGTTATACCGGTTCAGTGAAACAGGACTGAAACGAGGGTGACTCGGTTCAGAAAGGGACTTTGTCCACTATGATAGTCTTGGAAATGAGTCATGACTAACAAGAAATGATGTTCCATGATTATGTGTGCATGCCACAAAGTTTCAAGTTTCATGTTGTGATTATGGGGATCTCATTTTCACTTCTATGATTTATTCCATGTTAAGATATTATGATCTCTATGGCAGGTTATGATTTTCAAAAAGATATGATATGATTTTTATTTCCTTTATTTGCCCTTGCTGAGCATTTGAGCTCACCCTTTTATGTTTTCTTTTCCCCAGGTTAGGAAGATGGATATTAAGTAGAATATGCTAAAAGGGACCCTAGATATGATGAAATAAATGGGAGACACTGTAGAAGATTTATGAACCAGTTGTTTATGTTTCCCAGTTTCTAAAGACACTATACCTATACGGTCCTTTGTGATTTTGTCATATGTTGTAATAAGGGAGCTTCAATTTTGAAGTATTAACAATGTATGTAAAGTATGGGTCATTATAGTTGGTATCAGAGGAAAGGTATAGTCAACCATTGGAAACTAGGATGTGAAAGCCTTAGTAAGAACCCTGAGGATAAGTCTAAGCATAGAACACAATCTTAGTGTTTTAGAAATGGCCATGAATAACCTAGGATAAGACCTTAAGCATGAAAATTTTATTCTTGAATTATGTGGTTTTCCTATTATAATTAGTGTTGCTCACACTATTCTTCATGGTTTTAGTCAATGGCTGGAACCCAAAGGAACCGTGTCAATGTGGAATGCGATGGGCAATGCAATGATTGTCCCCCTGAGCAACCAAACGATATGGGAGCTGGAATGCAAAATCTTGTAGCCATGCTCACACAACTTTCTCAAGCTATGAATCATGCAGGACTTCCAAACGAGCAAAGGAAGGAGCAACATTCTGTTGAATCCTTCATGAGGCAGCGTCCACCTTCTTTCAGCGGGTCTACTGATCCATTAGTTGCTGAACAATGGATTAGTACTACTGAAAAGATATTTTCAGTTCTTCAATGTTCTGAACATGATAAAGTCATCCTAGCAGTGTATCATTTGGAAGGAGATGATGATCAATGGTGGAATCTTATTAAGAATATCAGGGAAAGGGATGAAATTGAGTCTATGGAATGGGACGAGTTCAAGAACTTATTTTTCAATAAGTACTTCCCTCGTATTCTCCGAACAAAGATGGAGAAAGAGTTTCTTGAACTGAAGAAAAGGGATGATGAATCTGTTGGTACCTATGAAGCAAATTTTACAAGACTTGCAAGGTACGCTTCTGGTATTATTATCCAACCTGAGAGTAAGATCTATCGATTCTTTAGTGGATTAAAACCAAGTCTTCGAAGGGTGTTAGCCATAAGGGACTTCAATAGCTACGAGGAAATCATTCGATGTGCTCTCAAAGTCGAGATGGAGATTGGAGTAACCCATCAGTCACATGGGTTTGATAAGAAGAGGAAGATGGAATTCATAGGAAAATCTAAAGAGCACACTGAAAAGAAGATGAGCTTTCCCTTATGCTCAAAGTGTGGAAAGAAACATGGAGGGAGTTGTCTTAAAGGGACAAGTAAATGTTTTAAATGTGGAAAGGAAGGTCATCGGGCATTTGAATGCCGCGATAATGGGAAGAAGATGTCTAATGACGCAAACAAAGGAAGGGATACACAGAATAAACCTACTACACATCAATGTTTCAAGTGCAAGGAGATGGGGCATTATGCCAATCAATGCCCAAATCCAAGGGTTGATGATGATGGGTGACGTCAACAAAATATTAAGGCTAAAGACAAAGGAAAGTCACATGCAATTTCTATCAGCGATGTGGAGTACGATAACTAAGTGTTGAAAGGTACACTTACCATCCACTCTAAAGTAGCAAATGTTTTATTTGATTCTGGATCTACCCACTCTTTTATTTCTGAAAAATTTTCTAAGGGTATCACCATATTACCTCAACAATTAGATGTTGAGTTAGTTGTGACAACACCTAATGGCACAACAGTCTCATCAAAAGTTTATAATTCTTCTCCCATTGAAGTTTGTGGGAAAGTGCTTCCTGCAAATCTTGTGATCCTTCCTTTAGTGGAATTTGATGTGATTCTTGGCATGGATTGGCTTTCTCTACATGGATCTCATATCAATTGCCAAAGAAGGGAATTCACATTTCATATTCCAGATCAATCTACGATCATCTATCAATGCAAGGATGAACATAACCTTCCAGTGTAAATTTCTTCCGTCTTATGGGTATTGATTCCACTAAATGAAGGTTATTTATCTCAAATGGTTGGTGAGAAACTCACGATTAAGAATATTCCCATTGTACGGGAGTTTGATGATGTCTTTCCGGAGGAATTATCGGGTCTTCCACCAAATCGTGAAGTTGAGTTTTCAATAGAACTCGTACCAGGTGCTTTGCCAATTTCAAAGACACCATATAGAATGGCCCCAATTGAGTTGCAGGAATTGAAGAAGCAACTCCAAGAGAATCTTGATAAGGGATTCATACGCCCTAGTGCATCACCTTGGGGAGCACCTATTCTATTTGTTAAGAAGAAAGATGGATCAATGAGACTCTGCATTGATTATCGAGAACTTAACAAGATCACTATAAAGATCAAATATCCTCTCCCATGCATTGATGACTTATTTGACCAACTACACAGAGCTCAATACTTTTCCAAGATTGATCTTCGTTCAGGGTATCATCAATTAAGGGTCAAAAGGGAGGATATACCAAAGACGGCTTTCCATACAAGGTATGGACACTATGAATTTATAGTGATGCCATTTGGTCTTACTAATGCCCCTGCTATCTTCATGGATCTAATGAATAGAGTCTTTAGAGACTATCTTGATCAATTTGTGGTAGTCTTTATAGACGATATTCTTGTCTATTCAAAGAGCACGGAAGATAATGAAGATCACTTGAGAATTATATTGAAGACCCTGAGAAAGGAGAATCTTTATGCCAAATTTACCAAGTGTGAATTTTGGCTTCAAAAAGTTGCATTTTTGGGTCACATAATCTCAAAAGAGGGGATATCTGTGGATCCAGCAAAAACAGAGGTTATCGAAAGATGGTCAAGACCAACAATTGTAACTGAGATCCGAAGTTTTCTTGGTTTGGCTGGATATTATCGACGTTTTGTAAAAGATTTTTCACGATTATCTAATCCACTCACCAAGTTTACTTAGAAAGGAGTTAAGTTTGTTTGGATAGAGGAATGTGAAGAGAATTTCAAGGAGTTGAAAAGAAGGTTATCCAGTGCACCTGTGCTCACACTGCCTTGTAGTGGAGAAAGGTTTGTGATTTACAGTGATGCATCCAAGAAGGGATTGGGGTGTGTTCTTATGCAAAATGATATGGTGATAGCTTATGCCTCACGACAGTTGAAAATCCATGAGCAAAATTACCCAACACATGATTTAGAGTTGGCTGCGGTAATCTTTGCATTAAATATTTGGAGGAATTACCTTTATATTGAAAGGTGTGATATTTATACTGATCATAAAAGTTTAAAGTATATTTTCACACAAAAGGAGTTGAATATGCGTCAAAGAAGATGGTTGGAGCTGATTAAGGACTACGACTACTCAATCCATTACCACCCGGGGAAAGCAAACAAGGTGGCAGATGCATTAAGTCGACAAGACCATGCTAGTTTATCCATGATGAGGATCACAAAAGATCCAATATTTATGGATTTACAAAGGATGGATCTTGGAATTATAATGGAAGGGGAAAAATCTTATCTTTCTCAAATGAATGTTCAACCATCTATACATGTGAAGATTAAAGAGGCACAGAAAGAAGATGTCGAGTTACAAAAGAAGGTGAGAAATGTTCCTGAATTCAACCTTGATTGTGATGGGATAATAAAGTTCAGGAATCGGGTTTGTGTTCCTCTCATCCCCGAATTAAAGAAGGAGCTGCTGGATGAGGCTCATAGTTCATCATTCTCTATTCATCCTGGAAGCACGAAGATGTATAGGGACCTGAAAGAGTACTTCTGATGGGATGGCATGAAAAGAGATGTTGCTGAATATGTCTCTCGATGCTTGGTTTGTCAACAAGTTAAAGCTGAGAGACAGAAGTCTAAGGGGATGTTACAACCATTTCCCATACCCGAATGGAAATTGGAAAACATCACTATGGACTTTTTCACAGGACTTCTGAAAACATCCAAAGGCAATAATGCTATTTGGGTCATAGTTGATCGTCTTACAAAGTCTGCACACTTCATTGCTATTAGAGAGGATTTCTCTCTAGATCAGCTTGCCAGGATATATGTAAAGGAAGTGGTAAGATTGCATGGAGTACCACTATCTATTATATTTGATCGGGATCCAAAATTTACCTCGAAGTTCTGGCGAAGTCTTCAGCATACTCTGGATACAGAGTTGAGTTTCAGCACTGCTTATCATCCCCAGACAGACGGTCAGTCTGAGAGAACAATTCAAACCCTAGAAGATATGTTGAGATCTTGCTCTATGGATTTCAAAGGAGGTTGGGATCAGCACCTACCTTTGGCGGAATTTTCTTATAATAATAGCTTTTACTCCAGTATTCAGATGGCTCCTTATGAAGCTCTCTATGGAAAGAAATGCAGGACTCCAACTTGCTGGGATGAAGTTGGGGAAAGGAAGCTATTAGGACCTGATCTCGTTGATGAAATTGTAGAAAAGGTCAGATCTATTCAACAACACATAAGAGCAGCTCAGATTTGACAGAAAAGTTATGCCGACAACCGAAGAAAATACCTAGAGTTTGAAGTGGGTGATAAAGTGTTCTTACGAATATCTCCCTGGAAGAGGGTTATGAGATTTGGAAAGAAGGGGAAGTTGAGCCCTAGATATATCGGTCCTTTTGAAATACTGGATCGTGTTGGGAAGGTAGCTTACCGATTGGCGCTTCCACCGAATCTCTCTCAAGTTCACGATGTGTTCCATGTATCTCTCCTGAGAAAGTACATACCAGATCCTTCACATGTACTCAGCTCAGAAGTTGTACCGCTGGAGCAAGATCTTTCTTATGAAGAATAGCCGATAGAGATTCTGGATCGTAGCGAAAAAGTCCTACAAAACAAGACCACTCGCTTGGTGAAAGTATTATGGAGGAACCTCCAATTAGAAGAAGCTACTTGGGATCTTGAGGATATGATGAGGGAGAGGTATCCTCATCTGTTTGTTACAAAGTGATGAATTTCAAGGGCGAAATTATTTTTAAGGGGGGTAGAATGTAACACCCGAGATTTTTATGAGTAATATTTTGTTTTTATATATCATCAAAGGAATATTTCACTACACACTTGCTTGGCTTACTTTACACGCAATCACGACCTTCCTCGATAGCTTGCGTTGTACGCAATACCGAGTTTCACCAAACAACGATATGCTATTAAAATATTATTAAAACTAGCCATTATGAATAGTAATAACCAATTTTTGAAATTTTATAAATTTTATTTTTCAAAATGGACTTCATTTTTGGATTCGGAATACTGAAATTAGCATAGGGTGAAATTTTGGTATTTTTCTGAAAACTTTCAATTTTTGATGAATAGTGAAACCACTAAGTGGTAGGTTAAAAACTGAATTTTGCATAAAACTTAATTTTACCGCTTCTGTGAATGGAATTTCGAAAATCCGACAGACACGGTTGATATCAATAAGTAAAATGTGGTTCAATGAGATAAAACTAATTTTTTTGGTGAATAGTAACTTTTTATTTTTTTTACCGCGGTTAATAGTAAATAGGGTAACTAAGGGTAAATATGATATTACTATTACCCTAACACATGTACTAATTCTATTGGATAAGTTTAATTCGACCAAAAACAAACTTAGGAATAAAATATGACCATTTAGGCCCACTTGGGTTAGATTAGGACATTTATTATTAATTTATTTAAAAAAGGGTTAAAATAGTTAAAATCAAAGTTTAATAAGTAAATCATTTTTAATATGCGGTTATACATAAGATAAATTCAACTATAAATATTAATTAGAAATCTAAAAAGATTTCCTACATAATGGTATTTTATTTGTAATTTTTAGACATTAAACAATTTAATTTATTTATGACACAATGATGATGCAGTAATTATCTTATTAATGAAATATTGACATAATTGATGTTATAAACACCAAAATAAATGTAATTTGAGACTTTTTATGAATTCCACTAATTTTATAGGTTACTATGATATATTAGTGTTGATTTAATCAACTTGGTTCGAACATATAATTCTGTTATGACTTTCACAAAAATCATATATCAAATAGTGTCAAAATTGACACAAAATGGTTTTTAAATCAAATATTATATTACTAATTGTTATTTTATTCCTAAAAATCTAAGGTTCGTCCAAATGACTTAGATAAGGATATATATATTAATAATAAACAATTTGGGGTTCGATTGGCATGTTATAGTAAGTGTATTAACCATATAGTGAAAGAAAACAAAAAGACACGGTAAAAGTTAAATTATTTAACTTAGAGTTAAATCTAATTGATAAGGTTAAAACAATACCCTAAACTTGTCAAAATACTATTGGTTGATATTATTTAGACCCATCCCCACTTTATATTCGAAATAAGACCCTTTGGAACCATTATAAACCGATTTTGACTTTAATATAAAATAATATTTTGAGATATTCCTAAGGTGCCCCTCTCCTCCCTTATAAAAGGGCACCTCCTCCCCCTCCTCCTCACACCAATTTGAGCACTCAAGCTCGGCCAACCCCTAACATTTTCTCCTCTCCACTTACCTAGAATAATCCTAGAGGTCCTGGTCTTCTTCAAAGACCAATCTTAGTTCCCTAAGTGGAGGACTCAAAGAGGCGTTCCAACGAAGAGGTAATATCCATTACCGATCTTTTCAATTTCTTTCTTCTTCAACTTCTTCTTCTTTAGTTGTTTCATGATAAAGTAATAACATCAGTATTACTTACATAATGATATGTTATTATAAATATGAAACAACCCTAATTCACCTTCTATCCATCCTACGGAAAAAATGAAATCACCGCGCGTGCGTACGTACGAAATACCGTCTCCACACCGTGGTGTAATCTATTTTCCACCATCACCTTACAAGGATGGGTATAATGGTGTAATGAGTAACTGTTTATGATTATTATAAAGTAATATTGATACTGAAATAATATATATATACTCCAATACAGTTCCACTATCATAGGAACGATATCATCACTCGTGCATACGTACGGAATACCGTCTCCACGATGTGATGCGACTCGTTCTACATGATCATCATTACATAGTAATTATATAAATGAATTGAATGAATAAATATGATATATGTTACACTAACACAATTCTGGATATAAGGTATCTATAACCTTAAAAGAAAATAATAATTTATTCGGCAAAACACACATAAGAACAAAAGGCAATAAGGACCCGAGTAATAAGTAACAATGAAATATTACTAACAAGAAGCTAAGAATATGACCATATATGATATCATATCAATATGTATGATTCTGGAATAAGTCAATAACATTATTTAAACCATTATACAGGAGCTTAGGACACGTACAAAGCAAATTGAACCTAAGGTAAGGGAAATATCACAATCTCATTTTTATCCGAGATTGTTTATACTTTGGTATTTACTGGGGTGTATTTTATCATCCACATCCATGTTTCCTCAATATGTAATATTTATATCCTTATACAATTTTTTATATCCTATTTTACCCTTTGGTGAGTTTTTAGTAAAAGATATGAAAGGAATCTTTTGTCGTTTTTCGTACGAGGTACTTTTTGACTTTTCTGACAAAAGTATGAAGAATGTTTTTTTTAACTTATACGGCATGAATGGATTTTTAAAACATTATTTCCAAGAAGCTTGCTTTACAAGTTTTCAAGTTTATTTTTGATCAACTTCTTTTAGTTTATAATTTTACGACATGTTAAGAAAGGAAAAGTGTTTTTGAAGTAGAAAGGATATTTTTCCTCAAGAATGAAGTTCAAGTTTTTTATCAAAATTATTTTCCATCTAAGATAATAAAGGGTTCTGTTTTAATACCTATTATTACATTAATTTGATTGTGTTGTGATGGAATTATTTTTATGAATTCCTTTATCGTATATGAATTGTTTTATGATGTCATGATGTTTAAGATTCCCATTTTTATTACATCGGTTATGCAATGATGTATGGTTTATGATTTTGTGGCACACATAAGAATGGTATCATTATGAGATGGGTGGGACCTATATCTCCCTCCAATGCATTGGGTAAAGATTTTATATCTCATGAGATAGACATGTCTGGAACGGTAGGTTATACCGGTTCAGTGAAACAGGACTGAAACGAGGGTGACTCGGTTCAGAAAGGGACTTTGTCCACTAAGATAGTCTTGGCAATGAGTAATGACTAACAAGAAATGATGTTCCATGATTATGTGTGCATGCCACAAAGTTTCAAGTTTCATGTTATGATTATGGGGATCTCATTTTCACTTCTATGATTTATTCCATGTTAAGATATTATGATCTCTTTTGCAGGTTATGATTTTCAAAAAGATATGATATGATTTTTATTTCCTTTATTTGCCCTTGCTGAGCATTTGAGCTCACCCTTTTATGTTTTCTTTTCCCCAGGTCAGGAAGATGGATATTAAGTAGAATATGCTAAAAGGGACCCTAGATATAATGAAATAAATGGGAGACACTATAGAAGATTTATGAACCAGTTGTTTATGTTTCCCAGTTTCTAAAGACATTATACCTATTCGGTCCTTTGTGATTTTGTCATATGTTGTAATAAGGGTGCTTCAATTTTGAAGTATTAACAATGTATGTAAAGTATGGGTCGTTATAGTCCACCATGCTCCAGTGGAACCAACGAAGATCCATAAATAAAAACTCCCAAAATCAGGAATGATAGAAGTGAAACAATGTAGATGTTTGATGGAGGATGATCTTACAATCCAATTCCATAGATTTGCACTTAATATCTCCTATGCCAATGAATATTGTATTAATAAAAGCATCAACAAGTAAACTCCCTTGTGACCTCCTATTTCTAGTTGAAACAAATGGGAGAGGCCCCCCATGTTATCCTTTTTTAAAAAGCCATTTCCACTTCTTTGATGATGTGAAACAACTTCAGGATGTGAACCGGTTTCATGACATGAATTAGATTCACGACATTAATTCCTAGGTGTAATCCCCTAGGATTTCAGGTCATGTAACCACTGGCCCGCACCCTAGGAAACCCTTTCATGCTGTGAAGTAGATTGACGACATGAATTCTCCACTATATCTATTTTTAGCATCTCACCTACCCATTCATCCTGCAGTACTTTCCTGAACCCCCTGAGATTTCCATGTATACTAAAAACAAATAAAGAAAAACCACACTTGTATGTTCAAATACTCATAACATTGTTTTGATTTATAGGTCATAAAACAACCCATATACCAATGGAGGAAAAGTCAATTACTCTGGAAAAACCAACCAATCTAAAAACATGGGACATTGAAAGGATATAAATACTTATTATTATAGTAAAAATCAATTTTTTCTCTAACTTATTTTAAATAAAACTCTTTACAAACTATGGAATGATAAAATACTACAATCACATACTTCATTGTTTTTATATGAATAGTAATTATTGTAAAAACTAATTATAATATTGTAAATTTTGATTTCATATCTACCGAATAAATAATTTTTTATTATTACACAACTAGTAAGGTGTTATATATATTCAATAAAAGGAAACACACCATTGAAGAAATGGTACATGTGAAAAATAATGAGATGTAACCTTTTGAAAAATGTATTTATATACTCTTAGAAGATGATAAAGATGAAATCTTAATACTCTCATCTAATTTAAAAAAAATTAACATTGAATCAACACATTTGGAAAATGATAATTAGAAGGTAATTCACCGAAAGTAGTGGAATGAACTTCTTTTTAGCCTTAAATTCAAATAATTTGGAGGGATCTCCCAATTGAAAATTTCATTGGTGATACCAATATACCTATTTGAAATATAATTTCTCTCCACAATGAATTGGCATATTTTTAATTTCTATTCCAGTTCAAAATAATGATGGAGAATGAACCCATTTGTGTTGAACACTAAAAGATCATAATTAAAGATGAACATAACTAGTACAAAGGGAATATTATTTTGATTATCATCGTGAGATCCAAGGATTTCTTGTTATAAGATCAAAATGGGCCTTTAAAAACATTGGTTATGAAAATGGTCCATAATCCAAAATAAAGCTAGGTTAGTTACTAAACGACATGATAAAACAAATTCATAGACCATGAGGAAACATTTACTCCATTAGCTTAAATTTAATCTTTTCCAAATTTAAATTACTTTATTAAACATTTAAATTTTACTCTATTTCAAATATATTTTAAAAGAAAAATTTTAAATTATTCTGTTCAGTACGATTAATAACCTTGAGGTTTTGAAAATCCATATCTTTTAGACCATGTGTTTAAGCTTACTAATGATTTTATAAGCTTAATCAATCAATAAAAGGGTGGTATAAGAAAAAATCAAGATTTATTTCATATAATTATTTTTCAAAAAAATGAAATAACACAATTTTTTCTAAGAAAATTTTTATGGAAAATTTAATTATTCATATTGATATTGGTGATATTATCCTCAGAACAAATCCAAAAATTATTTTATTGAAATACTCATAACTTTTCTATGGTGAATTTAAAATGAGTATTATGGTTGAGATAAAGTTGTTTCAATGTTATAAAATTTCATAAACATTGAATGATAACATTGTTACACAACTCATGCATACCTTTTATCTTTTGTAAATGTTTTATGTGACAACCCATGAATTTTTAATACGATATCACTTTTATGGTTTATTAATATTCAAGATCATGAATTTTTGTATATTCTTTTAAAAAAATATATTTTTATAAAGTGTGTAAAAATATATTATATAATCAATTGGATACTCATAATATTTTTAAGATCATTATGTTTACGTCATCTCATAAGGGATGTTTTAAAGGTTAAGTAAATTTCATTAGCATAATTTCTTATTATGAAATAAAATAATTATTTATTTATTAAATATTTTATAAATTTATATTCATGTTAATTAAATTAATTCATATTAATAATTATTATTATAAATATTTTTTATCAATTTACGAAAGAATGATATGTTTTTCTCATTTGATAGCCAATAAATTTTACTTTAAATAAAATGGTTTCTATGTTTTATATTATTAAATTTTAAAGTGATATTTTTAAATTAGAAAATTTTAATTTAATAATATAAAATTAATTTTTGGATTCATTATATCAAAATTAGCTTATGTTTGGTTTTTTGGATGTTTCCAAAATGGTTTATTTTTGGGTGAATATTGAAAAATATTGGTTTTACAAATACCGTAACATTTATGAAATCATCATGATATAGGAAGGGTTTAAAATTTTATAAAACCTTTGTATAGACCAAATATAAAATTAAGGAGTTAAATAAGGAATTTAAAAATATTATTTTCAATTCAAAAACATATATTGTGAATATTGGAACCAATGATATATTTTTTTAATAATTTTTTTGGGTTATTTTACTTTTATTAAATAATCACATTGAACCATTGAGTTATGGTTTATTTTAAAAGTCACATAACTATCCTTCATCTATCCATTAACGAAAAATATCAATACAATAAATACAATATATGACTTTATTTTAATTTTTTTAATCATAGAAATATATATTTACCTAAAATATAATTTTATTTCATTAATTAAACTTTTATTAAATTTAAATTTTTACTACATATTTAAATTGAATATTCAAAAAATGATTTTAAAATGTGGAATAATATTTTTAAAATTAGTTAATAAGTTCAACATCATTTTTAGTCATACAAATATTTTATCATGTTAAAAGTCACCCACCTCGTTAAAGGTTGAAAGGTTTGAGGGGGGGGGGGTTAACTATGGTTTAAGGCCATAAAAATCCCAGAAACAAGTATCAATTTGATTTTATGAGTGTATTATAAACTTAAATTATCATATATTTGAAATGTGACTAATTTATAGATACTTAATTTTAGTTTGATATTTTTTATACATTAAAAAACATGTCTTTATAGGAGTGAAACTCCTATCACTTATTAAAGGAGCCCTACACCACTTCAATTTTCCACCCACATTGTGAATGTTATCTCCAAGAAACCATGAAGAAATATCTCCAAAACCACTTTCCCACATCCTAGATATTTCAGTCTTCTGAAAAGGAGAATCTAAAACAGCTTAAGGAGAAGTTTGAATGAGGATATCAAAGGAAGAGGTAATTGTTTTAATAATGTGATTTCAAGATTCTTTGATCATAATCTTTGTCTAAATATTATATAAAAATCCCAAAATAATAAAATTATTATTATTTTTTAATAAAATGATATGATATTGATGTAGCATCCATTATCTACCTTCCTCCAATAAATCAAAATATGAAAATGTCAAGCGTGTTACGTGCAAACTACCCCCTCTAAGAATGACATATTTAGTTTTTCATATATGCTTTAAATTTATGATTATATAAAGGTATTTATTGAATAAAAATGATATTTATATCATTATAAATTTTATAGAAAGTTATTTTTTCTATTATATTAATTACATTGACAATAAATGATCATTATAAAATTCAACCGCTTAAAACATACATACTGAGACACTTTATAAGTAATAAAATCTTTTCATTATTTTTCATTTATCTTCTTCATATAAATAATATTTAATTTGATTTATAAATTTATAACATTGTTTTAAAATTATTAATATTATTTAAAATTTTTATAATCAATATACAAATTTTTTTACTCATTTGACAATTATAACATGTTCTTATTTTGGTTAGTTTTACCACCTAAGAACACATTATTATAATTCTTATCTCATTAATACTATGAAAAATAAAATACTAATAATAATAGTTAATAATTTTTAATTTTTTCCATAATTCTGTATTGGTAATGTTATAGTGTATATTTACTTATAAATTCAATTCCTTTATTAAATTAAATAATCACAAAAACTTTGATTTTTAAGTATTCCATGGAAACTATCAGCATAAGTTACATGAAATGAATACGAGACTATAGAAATATAAGAAAAAAATAATTAAGTTATCATGAATATTCAGGATATTATTAAATCACGAAAAATATTCGAGGACCAGAATCAGAAAAATGAAGCATGAAAGGGAAACAAAATGGTTGACACCCAAACGTTAATACTAATTATAAACAACTACATTATAGGTAATAAGTAAGAATAAATAGATTATATAAAGTAATTTAAATATGAATTAGGTTATTATTCATATTAATATTAAATCTAAATTTATTATTCATATAATTTAAAACACATCTAAATAAGTAGAAGTCAGAGGTAAGGGTTTTCTTATCTTAATTTCAATTCATTGAGATATGATTCAAAATAACTGCTTGATTTATTTTATATAGTTTTTATATTTCACATGAATGTATTTAATAATTATTTAAATTAATAAAATGGGATTTAAATATCTTCTCTTCCATAGGTTTTTATTCATAAGTTTGCAAGGCAGTAAGGTTTTCATAGCCTCACATTCAATTACTTACGTCATATTTAATATTATGAACCGTGTTTCCTTTTATATTATGTTATTTTGATTCACACTAAAATTATTGTGTTATAATATGTTTTTCATGTAATTAATATGATTTAAAAAACCTATCATGTGTTTTCAATAAATGGGTTTTTATTCATGTGTTGTAATTTTTAAGAGTTCCTTGTCTCAAGATTTTTATTCTTTGAGACATGTTTTGAAATATATATATATATATATATTCATTTATACGGTGTATATACAAACAATTTGAAATTTTATATCATAATTATCTATTTATTAATTGTATATAATGTTTTTATCTATGTTCTATCCGTAAAGGGTTTTTAATTTAGCAGTTGAAAATACGTAATGGGTTTTTATCTCAATTTTCCTTCCTTGTGACCTATTTTATATTATGCACCAATATTCACCTATATGGGTATAAAATTAACACTAAAAAGTTAGATCATTTTTTTAATTTATCTATGTTATTTATAGTTCCTTGTTAATTTTATTATTTCACGATATTTATATTTTCCTAATCCATTAAGGGTTTTCTTAAAAGTGTTTCTTAAAATGTTTTAAAGTTTTATACCTAGAAATTTTTACACCATATACATTTTTTTATATTATTTGAATGATTTTTTTATAATGAAATAAATTATTTATCAAGTCCATTTTCAAAAAATATTTTTCATTTCAAAAATTATTAATATGTAATCTTTTTTCTATTTTACAAATGGTTATTTTGGACTTTCTTTACGAATGTGTGAAAATAATGTTCTTCTAACATTAACCACTTGAAAGAATTTGATATCCATTATTTCCAATATTATTTATAAATAATCCATTCTAGTATTCCATGGTTCCTCATATAAAATCAAATTTCCATTAATCAGTGAGGTTTTTTAAATTTACGAAATGAAAGAGACCTCTCTTCTAATTTTTTGATGCTTATTTCTAATGATTTTATAAAGGTATTTTCATCTATGTCAACATATTTTAATGATTAGTATACTTCAGTAGAGATATTATCTAATGGTACCATCCACCTTAATTCTTCACATTACTTATGATGATGTTTTAGGGAAATTATTACGAAACCCACATATTTTCTAGGAGTTGATTATGATATGAATGAATGATGAATGTTTTTATAAATTTTATGATGAAAGTGAAAAAACATATGTTTTTTATTAATTTTATAGTTATTTGGAATTATATATACTGATGGGTGGTTCTGTTATACCACCCCAATGAATTGGATAATGATTTATTCTCTATAGAATTTATTTTGTAATTAATTTGTGAAGTTATTCCATTATAAGGGTGATTATAAGAATGAAATGATTATCATGTCCCAAATATCCTTGTTGATTATTATTTTTATATTATTCATTTTATGATATTTATTTACAAAATCATTGATTCATGATGTCGAAATATATCGATGTTTTGTTTCAATGGATTATAATTATTGATTCATTCTTTTACACTCAATTTAGTCAAGTATTAAACCAATATTCAAGCTATGAATGATGGTTTATGATCCATTTTTTACTGTGTAAGATTTCTTATTATATGTTTATGTACCTTGATTTTGATCTCATAACCACATGTTTATTTTATGCTCAATTATGGTCTTCAGTTGATATCTATTATGTTTACCCTCATTGAGAGATTGATCACACACTTATTCTATTTTCAGTCCCTTGTATTATGAATAATATTGTTATATATGTTTTTTAGTGAATAGTTTCATGTATTGATAATATTATGGGAGATATAGAAGACTTATTGTGGAATAATAAATTATTTTTATAGTGAGAAAAATGTGATTCAGATGGGAAAGATATAGGTTTTATTTATTAATGATTTAAATTCATTAAAAATGTAAACCTCTAAGATATTGGGTATGTATGTGACTCAATATTGGTATTTGATATTGAAATAATGGATGATTAAATTTAGTTCCCTTCAGTCGGTATCAAATCTAGTATATAAATAATATGTTTTTAACACTAGATTTGAGTGTGTGGATCGAGTCCATAACATTTGGTATCAGAGAAAGGATTAAATTACATTAGAGCTTATGATTTTATTTTATCAGGATATTTTAAGTGGTTTTGATACCATAATGGCTTTATTAATTTAATATTGATCATAATTTCAAATGAATATATACCCCTTTTCAGGTATTATGTGATCATATATTCAGGTGATTAAAGATATTTTGGTATATTTTTTTTGACTATTAGGAAGAATACATGATAGAGGTTCATATAACTCTTTGGGATGATATGTGATTTTGTTGTTGTGGTAAATATGATTAATTAAGACAATTTTATTTGATTTTGGAAAAATATTTCTATATATTTTGGGGGAACATATGATCAGGGTATATAGATAGGTAGTAATTTTACAATATGGGTCACATTATGTAGTTCAAGGATAAATGTTAAATTGATTTTTGAATACAATTTCATAATGTTTTTGTGATTTTATATTTTTTAAATTTTTTTAAGCATGTGTTAAAGAGTTTTAATGTTTTGTTATTTATATAATAATTTAAGTTAAAAAGAAGTTTTTATTATTATACTTTTTTATTTTGAGGTTAATTTTTTTACTTCTTTATATGATGGATTTTTCACAACTCACTGGTTTTTATCTTTACTCATGCTATCCAATTTGTTTTTTTATTTTGTTAGAAATAAGAGAAATGGATTGTTATTAAAAAAATTATTCATACAATGATGACCATTATCTTTTAGTGGATAACATAATCCATTAAGATTTGATTTTCATGATATAGTCATGAAAAAATCATCTTAGATATTCATCATTTTGAATGTGAGATGAAATAGAGGTGTAAACTAATAAAAACATACAAACAATGGATGATATTGTGCTTATGTAAATGGAATGGAATCATGTAAATATATATTCTCATATAATCTATTTTAATGGTAAAATAATTTCTTAAAATCAACAGAAATGATGATAAACCTATAATGTTTTATGTTGAATAAATTATACACCTATAAAGTTACTATCTAGAAACTCATTTACAAGTATGAGTCTCATAAAGGTATAAACACGGTTTAACGGATACAATTCATGATACGAATACTAGTTTTGATTTTAAAATTTAATGATAATTAAGATTAGATTTCAAGATCTCTATTATTTTACTCAAATAATAGATCTTTAAAGGAATGTGTTACATCAATTTTTGATTAATTTATGGCTAGTTTTACTCTCTTTTGGATGTTTGATTTACACACCACATTTTTTAAAAGTAATTTTATTGATTCAATCTATTTTTATGCGTCATAATATTTGTTCTTTGACCTTGTTCACTTTGATTGATATATTGTAAACTTTTATTTTTAAAATGTTAATTTCTTTTTCTCTCAAGGAAAATTACTTTTTCAAGTTATTCTTATTTAATGTATTTTTATGATGCTATTAGGAATAATTTATCTCCTCTATATTGACTATTTTTCTCTTATATGTCATTGTTATTTCTTACGAAATTTGTTTTATTATTTTAGAATATTAATATGTATTCTATTAGGAATAATTCATATTTGACATCATCTATATACATAAGTAAATGTTACATATTTATTTTTGATTTGTTTTTCCTTATAAACTAATAAAAAAATTATAAGGTTTTTAGTTCCACTTATGTATATTTAATTTATCTTTTACTCCATGTTTATTATGTTTGCCTTTATTTCCTCCTTAGGTGCTATTAATGGGGTTTCAATTGAAAATTATTGTTTTATAAGTCCAATTTTACTGTTTGAAATGGAATTTAAAAATATTTTATTCTCTTATATTTGAAAACAAGATAACATTTCAATGACGCAATGTCTTTAAGGGGAGAATATGAGAATCCGAGTATATTTAATAAGATATCAGTTTTATGGGTTATTAATATTCATGATTATGAATTAATATATATGATTTAAAAACTTATATTTTATTATAAAATTTTAAAAAAATGTTATATCCATGTTAATAATTAATATACTCATAATACATTTAGTATTATTATGTTTACTTCATCACTGAAGGGATGTTTTTTTAAAATTTATTTAAATTTATTTAAGAATGTTTATTATTTGGAACTATTTAAAGAATTATTTAATTATTAAATATTTCATATTCTGGATAATTCCATTAATTCATATTTTTATTTATTATGGTAAATAATTTCATCAAGATATAAATAAATGAAATTGTTTTTCATTATAAAATAAATAGTTTTTATTGAAAATAAACGATATTTTTAGGTATTATTTATTTTTAATTAAAAGTCAAATTTATAAATTTTCCAATTTAAATTTGATAAAATAAACACAACTTTTTAAATCAGCATGAAAACTTACCTTAGGTAATTTTTTTGTTAATTTTCTAAAAAGGTTTATTTTGGGTGAATAGTGAAAAATTCAGTTTTTACAAATACCATAACCTTTATGACATAATCAATATATAAGATTGAAATTAAAATATAGAAGTCATTTTTCATGATGAAATAATAATTTATGGAGAAAAATAAACCATTTAAAAATATTATTTAGATTTTATAAACCTATGGTAGACATTTTGGAACAAATGTTATATATTTTTTTAATAAAAACAAAATTTGGGATCTTTTCCTTTAATTTTGTATTCAGAAGGAACTATTTAGTGATTAATTTCTTATATAGTAACTTAAATATTTTTTTCATCTATAACCAAAAAATTTTCATCGGAATCAATATTATATATGACTTTAGTGTAAATTCCATTCTATGATTTAAGAAGACATTTTTCTAGAAGAGGTTTTTGTTGCATTAAGAGAACTTTTTTAAAATTAATTTTCACCTCCTCTAACAATTTAATCTCATAAAATTTTTCTCAAATTTTGATTCAAAATTTTAAAATTATTTATTAACTTATATTTCATTTTTGGTCAAAAAAATAAGATACCATGGTAAATGTTAGTCACCTTATTAAAGGATAAAAGGCTTAAAAGGGAGGTTAAACTAAAATATAAGACCCAAAAAATTAAAAAAACACTATTAAATTTATTTTATAAGTGGATTGTTTAAATAAATTATCCTATATATGTAATTTTACTAAATGTTTCCACATTATTTGAGTATTAAATTTATTATAAATTTAGGAAACAAGTATTTAATGAGTTTTAATCCTCTCACTTATGAAAGGATACCTTCACCACTTTCCTTTTCAACACACTTTGACCACCTTATATCAACCAATACCTACACAAATATATCCATAACCCACATTCCCACATAATATAAGTTTATTTATTCCAAAAATACCAATATAAAAATGCATTTGGAGAAGTATGAAAGTTGATATCCAAGTAATAGGTAATTTTTTTGACTAAGTTCTATTATGTTTCATTATACTTCACCTCATAAAAATATCTTATAGCCATACTGAAATAATTAAATAAATGTAATTATTTTACTTATAATTTATTATGTTTAGTTGACAATCATCATATACCTTCATCCAATCTATTGGAAAATAAAAACATTGCATGTGTTTCAGGAGGACTACCACCTCCATGAACAATGTATATAATCTTTCATCACCACCCAACATGGATAGTTTTAAATATGTATTTAAGGGGAAAATTATATTTACAACATTATTATGGTTTTAAAGGTAATTTTCCATTATATTAAAAATATTAACTATGAATGGTCATATCAAATATCTACAGCCTAAAAAAATCTTATAGAGACACTTTATAAGTAATAAATTATTACCTTTATTTTTCATTTATTTTATTCATATATTTATTCTTTTATTTTATTGATAACTTTAATGTTTTTTAAACGTTATGATTTTGTAAAATTTATGTTATAATTATACAATAACATGCCATTACTCATTCAATCATTATAATATGTTCTTGTTTTGGTTGGTTTTTCCACTTATAAGGACTTTGATATAATGTTTATCTCATAAAGGACTAAGAAACATAAATAAAGATAATAATATGTAATAATTTTTAAATTAGGATGTTTTTATAATTCTGGAGTGGTAATATTCAAAATTATATTCACCTATAAATTTAATTTCTTTATGAATTCGATAATCATTATAAAAGGGAATTTTTAAGCATTACTTGAAAACCATCAACATAATTTCCATGAAATGACTACAAGACTCCATAAATATATCAAAAACATGAATTAAATTATCATGGAAATACTTGAGATGATTATCTCTTGAACAAGACTCAATGACCATAACAAAAAATAAGAGTATATAAGGGAAATAGAACAATTAACACCTAAATGTTAATTTTATCAAAATAAAAATAAAAATATGGATAATAAGGAATGATAAATGGATAGTGTAAAGTAAAATAAATATGAATAAGGTAATTATTCATATTAATAATAGGACTAAATATATTATACAATGAATTTATAGTGCGTTCTACTATGTGGAAGTCTAAGGTAATTGTATCTTATCTCAATTTTCCTTCATTGAGATATGTTTCAAATTCTCCAGTCATTATATTCTATGTGGTGAGTATACTAAAGGATATATATATTCTTTAAACTATGTAAATGGGATGTAATTTGGATTTCATGTATAGTGGGCATATGATGTGATGACCAGAGTTTTTTCTCCTAAAATAAAAACCATGTTTGATAGCTTTATCTACATGAAACACAGAATCCAAATAAATAGTGAACATTTTAAGGTAGTCTATATAAATATTGATACCAAAATTTTGATATATATAAATATAATAAGAACAAAACAAAACAAGGTTCACTTTTAAATATCAACTCAACTAGTGCATCTAAGAAACAAATAATGTGACAACCTAGGTAATATTAATAATAGATCAATTAAATTTATTATCAATACTCATGAATTATATTTCTTAGATCTATACTCATTATAAGTATAATAGGTAATTTATTAATCAAAATAATTTTGTTTATTCTAAATAAATTGAGTTACATGTATTATCCAATTTTATATAGAAAATTAATTTCCAAATTATAAAATTTTAATTTTAAAAAAAATATAGAAATTTTTAAATCATCAATTAAAAATTATATTAGAGTTTATTTTTTATAAATTTATGAACAAATTTATTTTTTGTTGAATAAAAGAAAATACTATTATTATAAAAATCTTCTCTTTTGTTTATGTATTTACAAAGCCACATTAAATTTTTTATTGGTTTTCGAATTTAATTTATCCTTTTAATTAAATAAAATGTAATTAATTTCAATAGGAATAGGGTTAAACTAGAATTTGGTATAATTTTTTTTTATAATTAAAAAGGAATTTTCCTTAAAATCAAATTTTAATCATGTTTTAAGTGTTTATTTTTTAATTAATTTAAGCCACTTATATTAATTGAATTTTATAAAATGGAATCCCTATTTGGGATCATCATTTATAAATTTATTAATTAGGCCACTTTAATTTTTGGTCACTATGAATAGTAACTTTGGTAAAAATAACAGTTACCATGATAAGAATTCAAATGGGTTGAAAGGGTTAAAACTAAACCGACCAGGATTAAAATGACCTAAAAAAGTGTCTAAATCCAATTTAATAGTCCTATTTGGACCCAATATTATATATTATTTTAAAATGACTCATTTTTTAGTAACTTGGTTTGAGTAAGACAATAATATATTTTACCCTTTTGAGAAATTCCAAGTGTGTCCTATACCGCACTTATAAAAGGAAACCCTATCCTCTCTTATCAGCACTTAAAATTCCTATTATATCACCCAATACCTACCCAAGACATTTCCTAACATCTATACCCATGTTCTAGAGTCCAGGTTTTAATCGGAATACAATTGTAGAAATGATTTTCTTTAACATAAAGAGGTTGTATGAGAAATATTTGTAGTTCTTAACTGAGTGTTTTCTTTTTATTTCATCTTTTACATCCTTCAAACTAATCCTAACTATTGGTATATTATGTCATGACCCCTCCCCTGGTCCCATGTTGTGACTACCCGAAGTTCCCCTTTCATAGGCCAAGGGCTGGTGACTAGCACCAAAGGTGTAATTCCCTAAACTGGGAAGGAATTACCTTTTAAACCTATAAACACACACAGCAGATATGATCTTGTGTAAACTGAATAAACAACAAGTGAGTACAGTAAGTAAAAAGGGTCTAGAATACAAGCCCAACTGGAAAGTACAGAAAACTGAATGTACAAATACAATTGAGGAAATAAGAAAAGCATCCACTAGGTCATCCTCTGAAGTTCCTACCTGAAGGGTAGGTACAAATCACCGCCTCAGCACTCCACGTATGTCTGTCTCCTCTGGGTACTGACACACTGTAAGGTCTACCTCCAGGTACCGTCCAGTCCTGGTACACTCAGCCTCAGTCAGCGTTGTCTGTTGTCTGCATCGAACACAATGAGGTGTGGGCATAGCCCGTGCATGGGTGAGTATAACGATACTCAGTAGGGACCCCAAGAATCTCAAGGGATCACAAAATCCAATAAGGATAAACCACAAAGTATCAAATCAACAGATAACATCACTTAAGTATATGCCCATACATTTACCTAAGTTATCAAGTAATCCATCTCAATCATGAGGAAAACATAAAAGTTACTAACTCAGCTCAAACAAGGATTTAATTCTAGGGGTAGTATCAAGTAATATCCATAGTCACAGTGTCGAAACCTTGGCTGCTGGAGAACTCCTCCTCTATCGAGTACGGTGGGCCTGCCACATCACCAAGGTGCTTCCCGCTAACCTTGGACTGCTGAAGTACTCCTCCTGTCGAGTATTGTGGGTTTACTGCATCACCATGGTGCTCCCCACCGTGGGTCCGCCGCGTCACCAAGGTTCCCCCCTCATAGCCTGTTGAGGTACTTCTCTTGTTGAATATTATGGGTCTTCCATAACACCAAGGTGATCCCCATTGTGGGTCTTCCGTGACACCTTGGTGCTCCCCACTGGGCTAGTTGAGTCAATCTGAGTCGAAACGATCAGCAGTCGTTAGGTCTCAACCAGCTACTAGGTCTCTGCACTAAGGATGATCATCTCCAAGAGGATCCACTGCATGAGCTACATGTAGATACTCCAACTATCACGAAGTCCCACGAAGAAGAATCTCAATGGTCCTCCACATCATAGAGGTCTCAACACAATAGACAGCGCGCCAATCAGATGCTTAGTCTGTGAGTTATTAGACTTTTAGTCTCGGGGGCCTAGTTGGATTCATGCATGATCCAACCTGACCGTATCTCAACTATACCCCAAACTCTAGTGGGGTATACTCAAAGGGACCGAAATTCTCCAAGATTATCAGCATCGCTAATGGTTCGTCAAATGGACATCTGGTTCCAAAGATATGGACCAAAGAAAGTAAAGGGTCGTAGTGGCCCCAAGTCCGGTCCGACCCGATCAGACCCACCCAACCTGACCCAATCTGGGCTGACCCGGTCTAGTTTGAACCGGCCTGACCCATTAGGTCTGGCCCGACCCATTAGGTAGGTCAGCCCATTAGGTTCGGCCAGGCCCGCTGAGCCCAGCCCAGCAGGCCGCGAGGGGCCGCGGAGGGCCGTGAGAGTGCGGACCAGTCGCGAGGGCGCGATCCTGCCATGGGTCGGTGCGAGGGCAGTTTGGCTCGAAGGGCACCGTGAGGGCGTGACTTGGATCGGAGGGACCATGAGGGAACGACTCGGTCCGAGAGGCACCTCGAGGGTGTGGCTAGGCCTAGAGGGCACCACGAGTGGCCGGCTCGTGGGGGCTCGGCCCAGGGCCAGGGAGGCGCGACCGGGGTCAGGAGGCCGGCTCAGCCGAGGCGCCGCGGGGCGCACAGACGGTGGAGCTGCTGGGCGCGGGGGGTGCATGGAGACTTGTGGGATGGTTCTACATGCAGCGGCACGGGGTGGATGGGGTGCACAGATGATGGGGTCGCAGGTCGCACGAGGGATATGGAGGCCAGCTCGGCCGAGGCTTGGACGGGGCTCAGAAGGGCTCCGCTAGGGGCACAGGAGTGTGGCCGGTGAGGGCGACGAGACTGTCATGGGTGGTGCATCCGATGAGGGTGGAGCGGCCATCAAGGAAGCGTGGTTGGAGTGGGCAGAACAGGTCGTCCTAGGGTGGCGGAGAGTCGTGGTGGAAGTGCGTGTCGCGGATGCCCTGGGTAGCGCAGTCGTTTCCTTCATCGCATTCGTCGTCGTCATCGCCTTTGACGTTTCTTTCCTCCATTTCAAACAAAACCACAAAGGAGATTGATGGAGGGGTCAGACCACATTAGTTTGGTCCACACCATCCACATTTTGGGTGATAGAAATTGGATCACAAGAATTAGTCAAAGAATGAGAATGGAAGATATCATAAAAAATCAATTCCCCAAAACCCTCATCAACAAAACATTCCCATCCCGCAAGGGAAAACATCAACAAATTAGATTGATAATAAGTTGGCCGTGCAGGGGTGAGTATAAAGATACTTAGTAATATTTTATGAGACCTTGAGGGTCTCAGGGTCCCTACTGCGTATCGTTATACTCACCCTTGCAAGGGCTATGCCTGCACCTCGTTTTGTTGGATGCAGACGACATACAGCGCTGATTGAGGCTGAGAGTAACAGGACTGGACGGTACCTGAAGGTGGACCATACGGCGTGTCAGTACACGGAGGAGATATACGGACATGGAGTGCTGAGGAGGCGATATATACCTACCCTTCAAGTAGGAACCTCAAAATATGACCTCCGTTGTACTTGTACTTTCAGTTTCTTATACATTCCAGTTGGGCTTGTATTTTGGCCCCTTTTTATGTACTTTACTCAATTTTTGGTTATTTAGTTTACACGTGATCATATCTGCTATGTGTGTTTACAGGTTATAAAGGCAATGCCTTCACAGTTTATGGAACAATGCCTTTGGTGCTAGTCTCCATCCCTTGGCCTATAGAAGGCGGGCTTGGGGTAGTCACGACACGAGCCCCGGGGGACGGGTCATGACAAATTGGTATCAGAGGAGTCAGTTCTACCACTGAAATTAGTACTCTAATATTTATTTTCTATGAATCAATATTGTTAAGAGTAGTGGGTGTGGTTCTCAGTTTAGGGAGTCCAGTGTTGGTGCGGTGGACGACGTATCCATACACTAGGACTATGACTTCTAATTTCCGACTTAGTTCACGGATACAATAATTGCGTGTGTGTTTTCAAAAGTTTTCTTTAAGTCGGCTCAACTAGGTCAGCTCACCAGGTATAATCGTTTTACCTTGTCGCATCTGTTTCTTTCAGGATGCCTCCCCATAGATGACTAGCTAGAGTCCCAAGAGTTGTACGCACTGATAGCCCACCGAGCGATAAGGCCTCGATGCAGGGCCCTTTTCCAGAGGAGGCACCAGCGATACCACTTTTAGTTGGGCCACCGATGGCACCAGTCCCAATAGAAGACAACACATGCCACTTGAGCATGTTTCACGAGTTCCATTGTCAGATTCCACCTAGGTTCAGGGGAGTGATGGACCCACATGTGGCTGAGGATTTTCTAGAGGCTGTGGTGAGAGTTTTCTGACTGGTAGGGACACCAGCCGACCACATAGTGATTCTTACTGCCAGCCTTCTAGAGGAAACAATGGGAAGATGGTGGAGCTTAATGCTCCATGTTCACAATGAGATGAGACTGCTATGGGTAGAATTTGAGATCCTATATCGGTTAGAGTTTTTCCTAGGGACTCTTTGCACAGTGCACATAAAGGAGGTACTTCATCTACAATAGGGTAGCATGACTGTAGATCAGTACTCAGTGTGGTTCACAAACCACTCATGCTACTCTACTGATATGGTGCATGACCCATTCTTCAGGGCCCAGACCTTCGATCAGGGACTCAGGCGGGATATCAGAGCTTTGGTGATCTCACTCAGCATCCCGACGCAGACATGGGTGTTAGAGGGAGCCCTCCTAGTGGAGAGTTTCCTTGATGATCAGTCTCCAGCAGCGAGATCCACCACCAGTCGACACGTAGAGGAGTCTTCTATAGTTGGCAAAAGACAGATGTTTCAGAGGTCCAAGAGGACCTTAACTATAGGTGGATGACCGTAAGACTCAGTATCAGTTGTGTTGGGCACCCAAAGCAGAGACATACATGCCAAGAGCGGGTAGTGTTTCACATGCAGCATGCAAGGTCACATTGCTCGTGAATGTCTGACCCATCTTTCAGATAATCAGCACACGGTATAAGGACTGCCTAGGAAGAGACTGAGATTCGATCAAGGTGTTCTAAAGGGAGTAGGCAGACGTGGTAGATGAGCTGGACGTACAGTTAGTGGTGGATAACGTTTTGAGGTGTTACCGCCACCACCACCAAGAGGTCCACCCTGACCACAGGGAGTAGGTGGACACAGGAGAGCTCAGCTCCAAGTAGCTACGACTTATGATCACGGTGCTCTAGAGATGATACAAGGTACCATCTATGTCTATTCTACCTTAGTTGAAGTTCTTATAGACACATGTGACAATCACTCTTTCATTTCCACTTCCCTCGTTTAGAGCTCAGAGATTACGACAGAGCCTTTGGCTCAATCCTTACGGCCAGAGACACTTACGAGAGTAGACTTGATGATTATGCACTGGTGCCGATAGTGTGATATTTCTGTAGGATTCAAGAGCTTTGGTTGGGATCTCCTAGTAGCTGCATCGATGCCTTACAACGTCATCTTCGTTATGGACTAATTATCTATAGTCCATGCTCAGATTGATTGTATTAGGTGCAAAGTACGATGTGTCCATACGGATGGGACCAGGTTAACCTTCACTGAATGAGGCTGAGTGTACCAGGACTGGATGGTACCCGGAGGTGGACCACACGACATGATGGTACATGGAGGAGACAGACTGACATGGAGTGACGTGGAGGCTACCTGTACCTACCCTTTCGGTAGGAAACCTAGAGGATGACCCAACAATTGTTTTACCTTTCTTCTGTTGTACTTGTACTTTTCTATTGGGCTTGTATTCCGGCCTCTCTACTTTCAGCACTCTTTTGTATACAATTTTACTTATATTTTTTATTCCAGCTCATTCTCTGTTGTGTGCATTTTCATGTTATAAAGGAAATTCCTTCCCAATTTAGGGATTTACACCTTTGGTGCTAGTCACCATCCCCTAGCCTATGGAAGTCAGGCTTGGGGTTGTCACGACACGGGCCCCGGGGGATGGGTCGTGACAAATAATAACAGAAGTGTATACAATATTCATATTTTTTTTTATTTTTTTATAACCATTTTTAATTTACTTGACCATCTAACAAAGAATAACGACATCACTCATGTGTACATGCAGACTACCACCTCTCCAGACGATGTATTTAATTTTTCATCACCGACTGTTATGGTTGGTCATAAATATGGAAAAAAATAAAAAAAAAATAAAAATATTATATTAATTTAGTTCTGTAATGGAAAATAAATATTTTAATTCTTTCTTTATTATTCAATCAAAAATAAAAAGCAGCACTCGTGTGTATGTACTGACTACGACCTCACAAACCGATATATTGTATTTTTCATCACTGTCTCACATGGATGATATATATAGGTATATTCAAAGAAATAATATTATATTTATGATATAATTATAATTTTCTAATTTTAAAATAAAACATATCATATTTCAAACATATTTTATGAAAAATGGAAACGTTACACATGTGTATGTATGGACTACCATCTCAATGTTTTAACATAATTCATTTTTCAAAAAAAAATTCATAATTGGTTCGAAAATAATAATTAATGTATTGAAATAGTAATTATATCATTGAAAATATTTTTTAAATGATATTATAATTATATATTTTACCACATTTAACAAACTGATGTAATTTTGGAATTCTTAACAAAATGTCCTCAAAAGGCCTGATGTATACCTAATCAATTAAGTGAATATATATGACATTGTAATAAGTGAAAAGAAATAACAAAAATATAATTAAATAGATAAATATAATTAAGAAATTAAATAATTATAATACATTAATTCCTAATGATGATAAAGAATGTATGTGACAAGATGGACTCGAGGTAAGATAATTCTAGTCCCAATAATCATTCATTGAGGCTCAATGAAATTTTCATGACATATTTTCTTTTGTGTGGTGTATAAATTTCCTTATGGATTTATTTTATCATTATTTTATAAATAATAAAGTTTTTTCTAAACTATTCAATGTTCTCTCTTTAAATGTCTCATTTTTTAAAAAGTTATCAAGTTGTAAGGGACATTTCAATAAAACCTCAATTTTAATGTTTTAATATTTTTATTCTATTTTCCCTCATTGTACGCATTCTTTTACATGTATTCGGGTATGATTAAAATATACTTACATGTATGATCAAATTAATTTTAAACCATTATTGAATTTCTTTATAATGGTTCCTAAATAAGTATTCTTAAGATTTACCAAAAACATTATTATTTTTGATATTTTTATATTAGTGTAAAATGAATATTTTTTAACATATATGACATGAAAGTAATTTTAAGCCACCATGTAAGTTATTATTTAAGAATATTCATCTAAATATTTTCATGATTTTTCCAAATAATATTCTATTTTATGTTCTTCTTGGAATTTTTTAAGAAATTTAGAGAAAATTGAATTATGTCCTTATTTTTATGTGAATTATGATATTGATTTTAGACACGTGTAAAGAAAATTATTTATGTAATTTTATAATGAGAAATAAATATTGTATGTTTTTATTTATTTTATGGTCCTTGCATATTGGTCATGATTATTGGTGAACACAATATAAATCTCCCATGAATTAGGTAATGAGTTTGGTCTTTGATGATTTATGTTGGAATTAACTGAGTAGGATATTCCGTTTGTAAAACATATTATAAGGGTTGTTATAAGGGTTCTATGAAGATGATGTCCCAAGGCATATAAATGACTTTTCGTTTCTTAAAAAGGACTTTTCATGAAATATTTTGATTTAACACTATAATCTAACACTCTTTTGTTTAAAGGAATGATTATACACTTTAAGGTTGAAATGTATCTTTTTAAGAAAACATTTTTCATAGATTCTCATGTTTTATAAGAAACCCTCATGATTATTATCTTTTCATTATGTTTTCTAATAAAATGTTTTATGAAAGCTTTGTGTAGTAAATTTTATTTCATGTGTAAGTAAATGATTAGTTGAACTCACTGGTTATTATGTTAAAGGAAAAATTTCTTATATGATCTCATGGTTTTGAAATGGACTATTTTTTTGTATATGTTCTTTACTAATATTTTTGGGCTCATGTTGTGTCTTAAAGTTTTTTTCAAAAGGTTTAAGGATTAGTAGTAATAATGATGAAGTCAAGTTAAAAATCATGAGGATTTTTCATGAAAAGTAAAAATGTTTCATTTTTAAAGTATTGTATTGTGCAAAAATGGACACTCAGTGGAAGTGACCAATTTCTAATGCATGTTTTTAAAATGTAATAATTATGACCTAATTCTCTAAATATATATATATGAAATGATCTTCATGAACGGAATAAAATCTATTCCTGTTTAAAACATATATTATGTGTTGAAGAAGGACTGAGTTCTCATAAATAAATTTTTCTTATAAAATTTACTTCTATTAAATTTTAATAAATTTATTATATTAATAAATTATTAATATTATTTTAATTATTAATTATTATATGAAATTAAATAGACGATGTAGAGAAATATATTTTCATATAAAAATATCTTTTCGCTATATTTTATGTTTTTAATTTAAAATAATTTGTATAATTTTTAGAATGTTAATTTGAAAATTTCAAAATCCAATTTTGACTAATCATAAAAATATTATCTTATGATGAATTTTTGTAATTTGTTTGAAAAATTATTTTTGGTGAATAGTTAAAAACACTTTTTTTACAAATAACATGAATTTTATGACATTTTTGGAATATAAGAATAAATTGGAAATTCATACTTTTAAAAGAAAATACAAAATATTTATTTAATAAGTGAAATTTTTATTTTTAAAATTTGTGTTTTAACTCAAAAACCCATAATTTATATTTTAAAATTTATTTTTTATTTAAAAAAACAATAATTTTTTATACGTTATAAATTTTGTAATTTAAAATTAATTTTTATCAATTTTATAAATTGAATACAAAGAGTTTTATATATAATTATGAATCATCAGATCAAAATTATTTAATAAGGACCATTTTATTTTGGGGAATATTGGATAAAATACATAAATAAAAACTAGTTATTGTATTCAAAATCCAAAATGGTAAAAATGAGCAACCTAAGAGGAAAAAGGAAAAATATGTAAAAATATATTTTAATTGAGTGTTATAGGTGTGTATAAAAGGTATATATTCCCATATATATTGGTTTTAAATTTTGGAACCATTTTTATTAATATTTCCATTCCATTATTGAAATTTTGTTTTGAATTTACAAAATACCACTCTCTTTCACTTATAAAATGGGAACTCATCCCCACACTTCCCCTCACAATAAAATACCATAAATTTAGCCCCAAATATACTAAAAAATATCATCCAAAATATTAGAAAAATCTAAAATGTTTTGGTATTCTAAAGATATCATCCCTCAAAGGTTACCCCCTTTAAGAATACTGATAACCCAAGTAGTTATGTATAAATTTATAATTTTTTTTCCTATTTTATTTTTTCCTTATATACATTTATTCATTCTCAAATTAATTTTCACCATATTAAAAGTATTATACCAGAATAACTATTATTATAATATGTTATTATAATTATGTCACAATCATTCACAACTTTTCCATTTTCTATTTAGAAAAAAGAAAACGTTAATTGTACACGTGTGCGGACTACCACCTGCATAAAAAATGGGTTTCTTTTTTCACTACCATTACAAAGGATGGTATTATTTTATATTTTATGTGTATATATGATATCTTTAATTAATATATATCCTTAATATAGTTCTTTCGGGATAACACAAAAATTAATGACCGTTATAAGGTTATCCATCAATATCGGTAAATAACCCAAAACTAGTTCGTCACCATTTTCAGATTTAAGAAAAATGACTAAAAATAAAATTTAATGGAATTATAACATTATAATTATTTATGAAACAACATTTACAGTAACATTAATGGTTTTTAAATGATTATATTTTTCAAAAAATGATGATCAACATTTCTTTTACAAACGTAGTTCAAAATGGTTTAGATAATTAACACTCAATGTTGAAAAGATATTAAAAATATTTAATACATGAAGATAATTGTTGTTAATGTAGAATATAAATATAAATTTATTTTAATATGGTTATAAAATATGCAATTAATATTTTTATCTTTTTGATACAGGAGGTCAAATTACTTTCAAGGAAATCAATCTTAAATGTAAGGGATATGGGGACTCAAACTTTATTACTTTACCATAAGTTCCACAAATTTTACATTTTAAATGATTTTATCTTATTATTTTAAATTAAAAATTGGTCCTCATCCACATACATTTACATAAAATGTTTTTTTCACTTACTTTTCTTAAAAAATGATTATTTTCAAAAAGTGGTGCGTAACTATGACTTTTTCAATATGAATACCAAATATTTTCAAAATATTTTTTAATGATTTGATTTTTATTATATTAATATGATATATATTAAATGGATTTATATTTATTGTTCCATCATATATTTTATTTAATTATTTGGGAATTTTAGGTGATCATGTTTTTATTACCATATAATTTAATTCATGATGGTATTCTATACCATTTTGATGTTTTTAAAGCCCATTTTATTTTCATGGGTCTTATATGATGTGAAAGATGAATAATTTTCATGTTTTTGGAATAGTTATAGATGAATGATTTTTAGGTTCCTACAGCTCCATCTAATTCATTAGACAAGAGTCTGTATCTTAGGAAATAGTTATTTGTGAGTATATTTTAGTTACTCATAAGAACATACATTGATGGGGTGGATTATGAGAGTAGAATTTCCTTATGATAATTCTTGTTCCCAAATTAATGGATATTAATAATTACGATCATAGGAATTCATGATTCATGGTTTTGGTTAAATTATTCAAATCTATGTTTTATATATCATGTTCCTTGAAGATATTTTGTTTCTTTGAGTTTGTATACCATGTTTTGTGGTGATAAATCATGAATTTAGGAAATTTTTCTTTTGGTCATGTTTTTTACTTATTATCATGACATCATCCTTGTTGAAATTCTTATCCACCCCTTACTAATCATTTTTCGTCACCTCTTTCGTATGTTTTAAGTCCCTATTTTAGGAAGAGGAGTATTACTAATGATATGTCTAGAAGATGTTCTAGTACGGTGCCTTTAATGATAAATAATCAAGAGTTTTATAGAATAAGATTATTATTTTTATAGTCTCTAAAAAAACTAAACCCCTCAGTCCTTGGGAAATTATTATTTATGAAATTTACTTATTTAAATCTTATTAAGGATAAACAATATATTAGAGTTTATATTGGGAAACTATTTTTGGTCTAAGAAGAACTATTTATTTATTTTTGGAGATTAGAGAAAATATTTTGGGAATTTAGGTTAGATAACCTTTTTGGAAAACACTATAGGTGATTCTATTTAAAATATGATATCCTAAAATATTTGTAATGTTTTTAGTAAGTGGGCTTCCTAGTAAATAAATTTGTATAAGGATATTTTCAAGTGGATTCAGGATTTGGAATAGTTTTATCGAGGGGTAAAAATCCCAAAGATAGTGTGTTGGTTATTAAATCAAATGTAACTTGGTGCATGAAAAATATTACTATCTACACAATTGGATATAAAATCCCAAGATATATGTTTTAGTTGATCTCATACTATTTATTAACAATTTTTTAGGATTTATTTTTAGGTTACTTTGATGAATTATGTTAAGAAGTATTAGAAAAACCAACCTAATGTCTAACCAAAAATGATATAAGATAAAGAAAAATAATTATAGATTAATATGGAACTGTCAATTAATAATAAATTTTAATTTTGAATTCACTTTACGCTAGTTTTACAATATGATTTTAATTATTCATCACTTATGGTAACTTATTTTTGTTTTTACTAATGGCTCTCACCCCAAGGAACGGAGTTAATGATTAGTACAGGGGATAATTTAACACCTCATTACCTTTCTATTAGGTATTTTTTAAACATTGTTTTTATTTTACTTTTTCATTAGTTGAGTAATTATGATAAGAAATTTAGAGGATACCTATAATGGTTAATTGAAAGATTTTTTGGATTTTTTTGCATAAAACCTATAAGTTTTTATATTCCCCTAAAAATTACATGATGTGGAATGAGAATACAGAACATGAAATGGAAACCAGATAGAACCTATGAACTAATTACACTACATGATAATTTTACACGTCATGTAAGGGTTACATGTCATGTAATGAAAAATATCTTGTTTTTTATAAAACGTTGATGGGTTTTTCAATGTATGTGGGACTCATGGATTAAACAATGGGTAATCGTGTTACATACTTTGTAAATTATCAAGGGTTGGTTTTATGTAAGTGGATCAGCAGAAACTATTATTTCTTTTCACCCATGATTCATTTCTCTTGTCTTGTAATCTATTACTAGGAAATTTTAGGTGATTCCATTTTATCTATATCACTTCGTTCAAAGATTTATCACCATTATGGTTGGATTTATTCTCTTTCAGTATGTAATACTTTTGGTTTTTCTTTAGTTTTGGTTGTGGATGTTGTTTGGATATGGTTTTGTTATTAGATAATGTTTATATCAATCCTTTTTAGTTTCTCGTTGTGCATTTCCCTTTGAACGCCATTATATTGGTTTCTGATCACCGTTGTCGAAAGCAGTTAGGTTTCTTCTATTTTGAGGTAGCCATTTCTATAAAATCAGTTAATTTGATGGATTTCACGTCATTCTTGTTAAATTATTTTGGGGTTTTCAATAATTGTAAGTGATAAATTATTTCAAATATTTTATTGGAAAGGAAAATGACTTCAAAAATGTGTTTTTATTTAAAAATGGATTTTCTAGATTTGGAAATGGGTTTTCAAACTCTGAAATAGAATGGATTAAATTTAAAAAATATTGTGAAATTGAGGTCATGGTTTTAAAAGTGTATTGGAAAATTAAAAATTATAAACCTTTAAATAATTGAGATAGAGACAAGGGTAGCCTTAGTGTGTGTTAAAATAGTAAGAGGTAAATTTTTGTGATATCGATTGGTAGGAATCATTATATTTTGGATCCAACGTATGAATATTTTGGCTTGAGAGTGTCTAGTACACATTGTTCCCTAGGCTAAATCCAAAAAAGTGGTGATTTTTCATTTTTCATTCTTCATTTATCAATTATGATTATTTATCACATGATTATTTTATCATGGATAGTTACTCATAAGTTTCTATATGAGTTTGTATCACATAGATTTTCATGATAGGTTGTTTCATTGATATGGGTATACCTATTTACACCATGATATATGGATATGATTTCCTATTATTATAACTTCTAATTTTCATATATATGGTTTTTGAATATGAAATAATTTAATGAAAACCGAGGGTAAAATTATTATTAAGTAGATTTATTTTATAAAAATGATTTGTAAAACTATTTTGTTTTAAAAGCTAGAATTGATGAATTTTTGATATTCTAACATGTATAAAAACTATTATGGTATCCTTCTAGGATATTAATCACACCATAGTTGTGAATTTGAGTGTTTTAGATGATTTATTTTAGGATTCAGGTAAAAGGAATAATATATTATAGTATGCCGGATTCCGCTCTTGTTATTGCTTCTAGTTCAGGTTGTTTTGAAGGTGACTGTTGGGTACATGGGGAATCAAATTACTTTTTATTTTAGCCTCTTTTGGCTTGGATTGTATGTATTTTGTTGAATCTCATATATTTACTCTTTGTAATTTGGTTGTATGTCTTATTTTTCAAATATTGAAGACTAGTTTTTACTTTCCTATTTTACCCATTTCATGAGATGGGCTTTCTTGGGTGGATTTTCCAGTTGAACTAGGTCAGTTCATTGCAATTTGGTATTAAAGGGAGGTTCAAAATCAAGTGTGTTAATGGTGCATGATTTTTTTCAGTTTATATAGTATTATATAGTTAGGAATATCATTATTTATAGAGTATGTTTATAAAAGTGGCCTCTCCATCTCACTTCTATGACTGAACCCGAGTTACCTTGGATGATCAGGGAATTTTTACCAGGTTTGGAACATAGAGCTTGAGTTTATTTGAAGGAACTATTGGGTTCTTCTTTTAAATTGAAAATTTCCTTTTTAAGTAATGGGTTTTTATAGTTGATTTAAATTCTTAATGTTTTAAATCATTATTATCTATATTTGAATTTGTCCAATGATTTTGGAATGTTCTCAGGATTGATTCGTTTTTATACTTTGTTTGAGATTGCCTATGAGAAAAGTTCTTCCAAATATGAGTGAGGAAGATATGATATATGTTTCATTATCATTTCTTCCAGTGAAGCCTGATTTGGTAGAAGCTATTATTCACATTATTCAGAGTCTGGGTCAAATGTGTGTCGAGAACCCAAGATGCGTAGTGGATCATGGCTCAAAATTCACTAAGAAGCATCCACCAATATTTCATGATGAAAAAGGACCCCAGGAATATAAGGAGTTAATTGAGAGGATAGAAAGGATCTTAAACTGCTTGAAGACTCATGAAAACTCTATGGTGGGGGTTTTCCACATATATGATCAAGGGACAACGAAGGAGATGGAGGTAATCTATTGTGAAAGTTAAGTGGCATGAGGATCTTACATGGGACTCATTTATGAAAATATTTAACCAAAAGTTTTATCCTAAGAAATTGCATGCAGTGAATACCTGGGAGCTTCTGAACTTATAATAGGGGAGCGTACTATTCTAGAGTATTCTACTCATTTTGCTGGGTTAGTACATTTGAAACTAGATCTTGTCACTAATGAGTACCTGAAGGATTATAGACTTGATTTAGGATTGTGTTATGATATTTAGTCGATGTTAATACTCTAGTTCCATTTGATCTTTATGGAGGTAGTTAACAAGGAGTATTTAACTAAGGAAGACATAGTTGAGAAGAAATATTTGGGTGGATCTTCAGTTGGATTAGTAGTTAGCTAGGGTTTATCTTCTTGATAGAAAAATAACTGTAAGAGTGGTCAGTTTTCCATAGGACTGGTCACTGGGGTGACAATAGTACAATAGAAGGTTTTCTAATACTAGTGTGGAGGTAGACGCCATTCATTTCCTAACTATGTGGAGGGACCTAATATTTGTGATCTTTATGGATGATCTGGACATACAAAGCATTTTTGTTAAAGGATATCATAGGAAAGTAGGGTAGGATCCACTCTCCCCAAGGGTTCATAGGTTAATGAGGATTCTTCCAAGGGGGGTGTCTATAATCCTTAGGCTAAGGGATATGTTCATGTGGCTAAGATCAGATGACTTTATACCATAGAGTATGCGTCAGAGTAATCTGAAATACGTTTTTTGTGAAGTAATCCCCTATGGTTTCCTCTTGGAAATTTTTGGGTGTGACTATATTTTTTATCAAATCTAGATGACCATAAATGAGTATAGTTGGTGTTTTACAAAGCATCTCTTTAAGGTGCCGAATTTTCCTTATGTTTTTCAAATTTTTGGGCCTCAAAATTGTGAGTTTAATTTTGTAAAAGGAAGGATTCATGCATATGAGTGATTGACACATGGACCTTAAAGGGTAATACATGGATTGATAATTGTGGTAAGCCAAAAAGAAAAGGAAATTGGAAATTGAAGGGGACCGCATACGAGAAACAATCCATGGAATGAAAATGGTTTGCAGTAAAGACGTGCGGTACATAGAAGGCATTCAGTATACAGAGGGCTTGAAGTTAAAGAGATGGATTGTCATTCATATAAACGAGGTGGTGATTTTTGAATCTAGGAAGGGTGTTTTTGGAAAATAAAAGATGGTTTTCTACGCCACCGTGAGGAGGAAAGGTAGTATGCAGACCGCGTGGGGAAGAACAGTTTATGGGAGAAGCGGTACATGGTGAAGATTGTACCACATCGATTATTTGAAAAATCATAGATTATAAGTTTTTTTGGATCTATTTTCATATATATGTAGAGATAATCCCATTATTATGTAGATATATTTTCATAAGAAAACATCTTTTCTTTGGGAATTTGGCTATGTCCAAAAGAGGTTCGTGAGGAAGATTCCATGAACTGTGAAGCAATTCTTTAGAGAAATTTTGTGAAAGGGTGTTTTCCAAGAATTTTAGTCTACAAAGGAAGAAGGTAGTGCATGGAATAAGAAGTCCGCAGAAGAAGTAATTTCATAGAATAAGAAGTGGTACACGGTAGTGGTACACAAAAGTAGTACGCGAAAGCAGTACTCAGAAGTGGTATATAGAGATGGTTCAATGAGGTAGTACATGGAGGTGGTATATGAAAATAGAAGCAGAGTCAATACATGGGAGAGGCGATCAATAAAGAATAACCACTATACAGTTCAAAAAATTGGCATGGAGGTTCGTAGAGGGTTCAATGAAGCTTGTAAAAGAACTAAAACAATTCACGAAAGGAATTTACACTGACCTAACATCACATGAAAATGTGGATTTTATCTACAAGTGAAAAAGTAACTTCAAAAGGGCATCTATCTATAGTTGAGGATATGTTATTTAATGAAAATGAAGGGACCTATAAGTCCATATGCTGTGTTTGGATTCCTTCTAAGTGTAATGAATGAAGTAAGATGGAGATGATGATCTTTCCCACTAATATTGAGCCATATAAATAGATATTGAGAGTGACCCTTGGGGAAGCAGTGATCATACACTAAATATTGTAAATTCTGTGATTTTGGGAATAAAAGTGATCTAGACTAAACCTTATAATTGGTTATGAGCTTTAATGGATTTGGTATATCAACACATCTCTACTGTATTCTCCTTGGATGTTGACAAGTGAGGGTGAACAATGTAAAATCGATGTGTCATGTGCATGATTTCATTTCCATTCTTATATTGTTGTGGGATAAAGAGAGAAGTGTGTTTTAGTTAATGACGTAACAAGATCTGAAAGGGAATTACTTTTAATCTTTCATACCCCGATTCACCCACCTCAAGGTTTTTGACTTAGTGGATCTAACAATATGTATCAGAGGAAAAGGTTGAAATTTAGTGGTTCTCTCTTAGAGAAAAAATGGAGGTGGTCAATCATTAATGGATTCCGATATTTGATGGAAACAATTTTCATCTATGGAAGAATAAGATGAAACATTACTTATTGTCTTTGGAAATGGATGTGTTTACTACAACGATACATGGTATTTCAGCCAACATTGATAGTGGTGCTTTATTAGATGTTGAGAGAAGAGAATTTGATGCTGATGTTAAAGGGATCAATTATTTAGGGGGAGCCCTATACAATGAAATCTTTACAAAGATGATGTCATGTAAAACATAAGATTGTATATGAGAAAAGTTGTTGAATATTTATAAGGGTGAATAAAATGTCAGAGAAGAAAATATACATGTTCTATGAAACAAAAATGAGGATCTTAGAATACAGCCTAATGTGTGTATAGATACATCCTCTGATCAAGTGAATTTTTTCATATAAGATATGCATTGTCTTGGAGAATCCCTTGAAGATATAAATATTTTAAAGCATATCTTGAGGTAACATCAACCTCAATTTAATCCAAACTTTTTAGTATTGGAAGATAAACATCCAACGGAGCTGACATTGGATAACTTGCTTATTAGCATTATTTCATATGAAATGAGAATCGATGATAACGATGTTGTGGAAATGGGTAAGTCTAAATAAGTGAAATTCAAGGCCATGAAGAATCTCACTATTTAACATGGTTAAAAGGAAGATAATTTGGATGATTCCATGTCATTTTTCTCTTTAAATCTGCAAAGAGGTAGAGGAAAGGTCAAAGTTAAACTTCCACTTGCATGCTTCCAATGTGGAAGGATTGGACATTTTGAAGTAATGTTTCCTATGAAGTATGAAGATAACGATGAAGACAATGATGAAATTTCCCAAAATAATTATACATCTAATGTGAAAGGTAGGAGAAGTGCTAGGAGAATGTTCTTGAAAAAGAAGAATCTTAATACAAAAGAAGATGGATGTTCAAAATAATTTGTGGTAGAAGAGTTGGAGGACTGGAAAGATCATGAGGTAGATGTTTTAGTGGAACTTTTCAGGAATTTTGTAACAATAAATGGAAGTGACAATGAAGAAAGAGAGGTTTAAGGAAGAGTGGATCTTCAAGATGAATTAGAAGCTTCTCTTGAAGAGATACAAGTTTGGAGATCAAAAACAAAGAATACTAACAAAGTGGTTGATGATTCCCAACTATATCTATAGTAGCAAGAAGAATATAATACTAAGGTAAATTAAGAAATTGACGAACTAAAGTCTTTAACGCCAGAAATCTAAAAAAGGTGGTTGAGTAAAAAATCAAAATTGAAGAACAAAACAGAGATTGATAGTTTGACTGAAATTGGAAAAGATTAAGTCAAACATATCAAATAACGTAAAGAGGAATTCATCTTTCTAAGACGAAGTGTTAAGGATCAAGAATAATTGTTGATTCACTTAACAACATTGGGAAAATGGATAACATAGGAAATTGAAAGAATTTATGTAGATCATTGTTTTCTAGAAAAATAGAAGTAGAAGTCAAATCAAAATGATATGGTTGTTGTGGGGATTGATTGAAAATAGAAAGCTGTAATAGTTGAAGTTAAATCAAAGGAACCCACTATGAGGTTGAATATTGATTTGGGTATAAAGAAGAATCATAATATTTAGAGAACCCAAGGGATAACAAGGGGTGAAGTAGTGATATACATGAATGTACCCCACATTAGATTATATTGTTGTGGAAAGATGAGACACTCACAAATTTATTGTTCCATAGAAAAGAGGTACCAATGATAACATGACCAACAAAGGTAGTCATACAGAGCTCAATTTTCAAGATCATCATTTGATGGAAACTATTTTAGGTGAGGAGGATTTGTACACATGGGAAGATACTGCTCATCAACAATATAAAGGAATGTGCCAAAGGAGACTAATCTTGGTTATAAGAAGCCAAGAAATGTATCATCAAATGAGCTAAAAATACATAATCGATTTATAGCTCTAGAAGATGAAGATGGTCCAAAATATTTTGAGGAATTTCCAAAGTACCAATCCATACTATGTATAAATTCAAAAGCATGGATCAAAAAGAAAATATCTCAGTAGGAAGTTGTTGTATATATTTCATTCAAGGCATCATATGACACTAGGTTATGGATCATTGACAATGGATGCACCTCCCATATGACAGGAAACTAGGATTTAGTGATGAGAAGAAGTTATGATATAAAAGGTATCACATGATATGACAATGAAAAAGGGGTAAAAAGTAATGGCACTAGGAAAGAAAGGTTTGGGGAAAAGACAAGAGTTTAAATATTTTAGTATTTGAAGGTCATAGTCACAACTTATTAAGAGTAAGTAAATTTTGAGAATCAGGACATGTCATAAGATTTTCCAAGAAATGTTGTGTCATCAAGGTAAAATATTGTGCTTTTGTATTGCAAGGAATGTGTAAAAAATTGAATATCTACCACATGATTGGATAAGGATATGTAACACCCCAAGGTTTCATTGTACAATATCTCTTTAATGTAATTCAATAGCTTGCACCTCACACAATATCGAGTTCGAGCGCACGACAACTTACCAAACTAGCCATTCAAAAGCATTTATGAATAGTATTAAATGAATTTTTAATTTTATATATTCCATATAATTTTAACATCCATATTATGTGTTTCTTAGACATAATATAAGAACAAATTCAATTTTTCAGATAAATAAATAAATTTTCAAAAAATGAAATTTTACCGCTTTTTAATGGAGAACCCTTTTTAAATACAATATTTGACACTTTTATATTTTAAATTTGACAAAATAAATTTCTTATTTAGAATTGGGACATAAAAATTTTGTTTTGATAAATTTTTGGTGCATTTCTGATAACTTTCATATTTGGGTGAATAGTGAAAGATACTAAATTTTAATTGAAAAAAACTTTTTTAATCAATATAATTTATTGTGTTCAATTATAAATTTGAATGGTATTGAAGTATAATTAGATTATATTTTTACCATTTAATCCAATTTTGGTCATTGGATTTAATTTCACTTTGAAAATATACATAAACAACTGTTAATCTTTTGAAAGTTATTGTTTCTTAAAAACACGCTATTTGTTTTGGAAATGGGAATTAATATTAAATTAATTAATGAAAATTATATGTTTTTATGTTGGTAAAATAGAAGTCATTTTTTAATTCAGAATATCAAATATAGATTAGGCTGAATTTTTGGTATTTTTCTGAAAAACTTCTATTTTTGATGAATAGTGAAACCACTTGGTAGTAGTAAAAAAACAGTCTTTTTCAATTAAATGAAATTTTACCGCTTCTATGAATTTAATTTTGAAACTACGACATACATGGTTTTATTATTTAGTAAAATTTGGTTCAATAAGAGTAAAATAGTTTTTGGTGAATACTAACTTTTGACTTTTATTTAGCGCTGTTGAAGGTAAATTGGGAAATTCAAGGTAAAAAGAATATTATAATAATAAAACATTACCTTAACACTTGTCCTAACATTATTGGAAGAGTTATGTCCGACAATTGACATATTTGGGTTTATTTTGGGACCTCATTGATCCACTTAAGAGTGATAATGACACTTAATTTTAATTAAATTAATGTAAAGACAAAAATGACATTAACAAATATCGTTTAGTATATCAATTTTTACATGGGGTTATATAAGTCATATATTAGACTATAAATATTAATTGGAAAGAAAAAAAATATTACATACATTATTGTATTTTTTTTATAATTTTTAGAAATTAAATAAATTAAATTATTTATAACACAATAATGATGTAGTATTTACCTCATTAATAAATGATTTAAATAAATAAGATTACTAATATTAAAACAATATCCAAAACCTGTCCAATTCTTATTGGATGATTTTATTTAGACCATGAGTCATATTATCTTTAACTTTAATTAGTTATGGAAAATTAGAAACCGAATGTCACTATATAATAAAATAATATTTCCACACTTTCCTAAAGAGCCCCTCCTCCCACTTATAAAAGGATTCCACTTCTAACCCATTCCACACACCACTAAAGATCCTTTGATCATCCAAACCCTACCAAAATAACCTCTAAAGATCCATATATTACATTTATAAGCATTAACTTAGGCATAAGTCACTTCAAAGAGTCATTTTGGTTCAAACCAAAGGAAGTTACCCAAATTAAAGGAAGCAGTTTCTCTTAAATTCTTCTGTTATATTTTGTTTTATTTTACTTCTCAAAATCCCCTAAACTCTTTTAATTAATTTATATTATAAAAATACCAGTATCATAAATATACTAGTAATTTTTTATGAGAAATATTCAAACTACACTTACACACACCTCCATCTAATGGGTGAAGAACATACTGTTTCTATCGTTGGCAAACTAACACCTCACAAAACGATGATTGTTCGAGTATATCTTACCATCTCGCATGGTTTCCCTTAATATGTAACTATACTTATATATGATATATATTATTTTTATGTTTTCTTTTTTTTCTTCTTCTGTATTTTCCATTTATATCATACCTTTATAGTTTCAATTATGGGTAAAATGTGATAATTTCATTTGAGGAAGTGAGAACTACCGCCAAATCAAAGCGATATGACTTGTTAATGACTTGTGTTGGACATATAAAGTATGGATTTAATGATATTATATATGATATTATAATTTAGTTATAATATAACTATGTATAATTATGTTTTAATTCCATTCAAATACAAAATAGAAATGAAATTTTCGTTCTTGCATACATACAAATTACCGTCTCCATGAACGGTACATTTCATTTCTTATATCCAAATGTTATGTACTATTATAAATACATATATATAATAAATATATAATATATATATTATATATAAATTATTTATATCATTCTGTAGATAATGGACTTTTGACCACACAGAAAAACTTAAATTATAACAAGTTCATTTTGGACTCAAGTTCCGAACATCGATAAAATATCCAATATGAACTAAAATAATTAACTAATTATTATAGCAAGGTAATAAGTTTTATAAATGGAAAAATAAAATTTAAAAATTTTCTTAATAAAGTAGAAATTAAATTAAGTTTATTATTCATTAAGAACAAGGAACATATAAGACAAGTTGGACTTGAGGTAAGGGGTTTCTTTACTCACTATTAATTTCGTGAGATTTGCATTGTTCGCCACTAATTTATTGCATGTGGTGTATTGTGTACATACATATGATATATATTATCATGATTCTATTTATGGTCATGGTATTATATGATTTATTTGGTGGTTAATAACTTTTTGTTCATATGACTCGATTGAATACAACGAAGTAAGGGTTTTTCATCTCACTTTTTATTCCTGTGAGATTCACGCTATATTGGCCACTATTTCCTTTCGTTTGGCATGTGTATGGTCAATGATTGTATTCTTGGTGTAATGTACATTAATTTATGGGTATTTAAATATTCATTGTATGATATTTATTTCGTGGGTTGTATGTTTCGTAAAATACCAAATCGATTAGGGAATTTCAAATTTCAATTTCCACTCATTGGGATTTACGCATACTTCATTGATTATTTTACTCCAAGATTATGTGTGGAATCACTATTTATTATCTATGTTGTAATTTTCCACTCCCCTTTGTTTGGATATACTTTTGATACACATAATCAATCAATTGGGAATTTCTCAAGTCATTGATATGAACTTGATAAGAGTAATCTTAACTCAATTTCTATTCATTGAGTTAAACAACAAAGTCATTGGTGTTGTTTTTAAAAGAATATGTGTGAATGTCCTCTGATTGATTTACACTGAATATCCAATAATATTGAGTGTATTTAAATTGTTCACAGAAAATTATGTCATTGATTTATCCTTTAACTAAGGATAAGGTCTTTATAATGGATTTCATCTCAATTTACATTCCTTTGATACTTCTTCGTTGTTATGCACCAATTCATTTTTATATGGTGTATATACTGTCCTTTTACATAGTATATCATGAAATAATTTATTCTCATGATATTATAAAGTTTATATTACCTCAATTATTTGTACTCAATCATCTCTCATTTGGTTAGAAACTCTAACTAAAATATCATTTTTAAATGTTTTAAAGACTTATTCTTCTAAACCTTTCTCATTAATGCACACATATTAAAAATTTGTTTAAGGATTTATTTATATAAAAAATAATGTTTTAAAATTAAAATTCTTTTCAAAATTTTCAAAGTGGTATGGGACAGTTTGATTTAAAAATCTATTTTAAACGGCTTCTAGATAAATAGTGAGACTTATAAATGTTTTCAAGAAAAACAAGGATATTTCTCTCAAATAGTTTTGATGATTCTTTTGATCTATGTAAATATCCATAATTATTTGTGATTGAAGTTAATATATTATAATAAAATCTTCCATATTGTATTGAATGAGTTATGTTTGACTATGGATGTAATATTTTTACGCCATTCATGGTTTTTGGTTAAAGTATTGACATTTCATATACTGCTTTTAATATGAATGTTTAGTTTATGTTTCACCCATTTTATATGAGCAATGAATTAGCCTTAGTAAGTGACGGGTGGATACTGCTATTTCTCCTCGATGCGTCGGTAGGTCTCATGAGACAATTAGATGTGGAATTGGCCGAGGCCTTTCCCAATTTTTGATATATGGTTTTGGCCGGGGCCTTAATCATTTTTAGACGTCTTGGCCGCGATCTTGAAAAAATGTTTTAGAATGTCTGGAATTATGCATTCCATCATTATGAGATTAGATATTAATATTTCATGTGGTTATTCGACTAGTACAATACCCATGACAATGTTTTATTATGACATTATTTAATCAACTCATATTCCTGCCATAAAGTGTTCATGTTAATTATTTGTAAAGGAATGTGTTTTCATTTATTCACCATGCCTAATGTTTATGTTATCTTCCTATATATTACTTACTATCACTAAGAATTTGAGCTCACCCCATTCTTAAGTTTCATTTTCGCAAGATATGAAGTAGTTAGTTATGAGTTACTTGAAAGCATAATCTATGAAGCAAGGATGTTTCTAATGGAATAATTTAGTACTGTTTTTCTTTTCAAGTTGTAATGTTGAACTTATGTCTATATCTTGTTTCCAAGACTACTAAACTGATCAGTCCTTTGGGACTTGATTCCTTGTAATAATTCCAATGTATTAAAATAATGCACCAGTTCCTGGATTATGGGGTCTGGGCGTTACATTTCATATCAGAGAAAGTTTAGTATAAACCATGCAAACTAGATTTAGATAAACTCTAATTAGAGATCATAACCCTAAGATAGACTTTGAGGATTAGTATATAATAACTTCCTAGAATTTTGGAAATGTAGAGATTTTCTGAGTTTTCCACGCAATACATCCATGTTTGGATACGAGAAGGTAGAGGAGGCTCTGGAACAGATGTACCTAGGGGTAAAACTCGAAAACACTGCTTTGGGCTAGGATTGAACGAGAACTAGTGAACTAAAATGGGTTTTTCTACACTCTTGGTTACGAAACTCCTGGGATATATGCTATGGATAATTCCTATTTTTATTACAAACCGATTTGAAGGCTTTTAATATAAAATGAGAATAAAAAACCTTGGCTAATACTAAGGGGTTTTAGATTAAAAATATTGGGTTATGATATTTTCTAAATGATTTTATGACTCACACTATGATTTCTTGGGTTAGTCAATGGATGGATTCCAAGGAAGTCATAGTAACATTGAAGATGTTGTACAAGGTGGGCACAGTGGTGGAAATAAGAAACGAAATGGAATGCTGATGGGTGTAAAAGATATTGTGTTCACACCGAATCAGTTTTCCAAAAATATAATCAACAACATATATATTAACCAATTCCTGGACTCAACAAAGAAGAGAAAAGTGGGGAATGATAAGATCTCCGGCAGTGATGACCATGGAGAAAATAAAGCTCATTTTCCATCATGCAGGAAATGTGGAAGGAGACACCTAGGAAGGTGTCTTAATGGAATAAAGAAATTTTCTATTTGTGGGAAATAAGAACATAAAGTAAATAATTGCCGAGGAAAAATGAAGAGTACTATGGATGAAAATAAAAATGGTCCCAATAATCAATTTACAGTCACTTTCCATAAATGTAGGGGACCTGGCCATTACCCGAGTGAATGCCCTCTTCTATAGGATATGCTCTTGGTCATGGAAGAAGCTATGTAGAAATAAATGGATGGCGAAATTTTTAAAAAGTATTAGTGCTATTTATTGATGAGATTACTTGGAAGACATTTATATTTTATTTGTAACCCTGTAGTTTGTCATGTGAAAATGATATTTGAGGAATAATTATCTTTTCTCTTGTGAATATAGTTATAAATAACCATTTGGTTTTATATAATCATTGAGTTTGAGGCAGTTACAAGTTATTAAACTTTGGGATGAAGATGCGTGGTATGAGATAACATTTGTGATGAAATTGTGTTATAGTTACTTTGAGGAATCTATCTCATTTCTGGGAATACTATAAAATTATATAGTTTCTGAAAAAGGACAACACACAGACTGTGTGACAACCCATCACGTCGGACTAATTTGCGGGAATCGAACCCACAACCATAGTGCGATTGGGATTTATCGCCTATGAATAGACTACATGGAGTCCCTGGTTAGTGTGACTAATTATTTTTTGTTCAATGAATTTATTAAGTTGATTCGGGACATTATTTATTATCAAATGGATATCCTTAGTTTAGGAAAATGATTTAGTGATTAAGTGATAAATGTTATTTTGGAAGATGTTCGCTCTGCTGGGAAAACTATATACTTAAGGACTATAGAATACTACGTGATTTAATTTGAGGAGTAATGGTGGATATTTTTCAATGTTTTTATTTTGGATTTATAGAAATTTTGGATATTTATGGAAATGATTAACCTATCATAGAGAATATGTGATTAGGTAAATTAATTTTAAGTATGTGACTTTAAGAGTAGTCAATGTTATTTAGAGATACAATTTAATGTGGAAGAATATGTAATCAAATTATTATGAGCTTTGGGTTTCAATATTAGTTAAGATTATATTGAATGATTTAATGGAAAATCATTCATTGAAGGGTATTTGTTGAACTTTGGGTATTTTTTGTGTAAATTTTGGAGATTTAGAGTAGTTTTTATTTCTGTAAAGGATTGTACTTTTTGGGGATCATATGATCATGTACTAACCATTTTGGTATTGGTTAATGTTTAATTTAAATGAAAATATATAATTCATCCTTTGTGGATTATGTGATTCTCTATAAGTTGATTGTAGAATTTCATGTGTAACCAAGTCATCTTAAATACTCATCATTTGGAGAAAAGTTGAGTTTGTGGTAGAAATTTCTTAATGGATGAAACTGTACTTTTGAAGTAAGTATATCACGTTATACTCTTAGTCAATCACATAAATAAACTCATCAGCATTATGAAAAGGAACATAAAACAAAAATTTGTTTCGTTTATTGTTCCTATTGGGTAATCAAAGACCCTTCATCCCATCACAATTTTATGGCTTTCTGATCGTTAACATTCTCCTATAATAATATTCTCGATCACTATCAATCAGAAATTGATGATTAGTTTTATCTTACATATCTATTTTTTCCTACATGGAACCCTAGTATGTGTTATGTTCAGTAACCTTCATACTTACGTTTATTTATTTTAAAATAGAGGCCTCATTAATCCATTTTTGATGTAGGATTACAACTAATATATTTTGAAATGTCAAAACCAATGTTTTCAATCCCGTGCTTAAATTATGAGGACTCAATTTATTGAAGGAGGGGATAATGTAACACACCAAGGTTTCATAGTACTATATCTCTTTAAATTAATTCAATAGTTTTCATCTCAGACAACATCGAGTTTGAGCGCATGATAACTTACCAAACTAGCCGTTCAAAAGCAGTTATGAATAGTATTAAATAAAATTTGAATATTATATATTCTATATAATTTGAACATCCATATTATGTTTTTCATGGACATAATATAAGAAAAAATTCATTTTTTAGATAAAGGATGTATTTTTAAAAAAATGCAATTTTACCACCTTTTAATGGAAAACAATTTTCAAATCCAATATTTGACACTTTTATATATTAAATTTGACAAAATAAACTTCTTATTTAGAATCAAGACATAAAAATTTAGTTTCGATAAATTTTTGTTGTATTTCGAATAACTTTCATATTTGGGTAAATAGTAGAAAATAGTAAATTTTATTTGAAAAGAAAATTTTTAATCGAAATAATTTATAGTGTTCAATTATACATTTGAATGGTTTTTAAGTATAAATAGATTATATTTTTACCATTTAATCCAATTTTGGTCATTGGAATTAATTTCACTTTTAAATTATACATAAACAAGTGTCAACCTTTTGATAGTTATTGTTTCATAAAAACACGCTATTTGTTTTGACAACGAGAATTAATTTTAAATTAATTAATGAAACTTACATATTTTAAATTTGGTAAAATAGATATCATTATTGAATTCATAATATAAAATATATCTTAGGCTGAATTTTTTGTTTTTTTTGAAAAACATCAATTTTTGATGAATAGTAAAACCAGTTAGTAGTAGTTAAAAATTTGACCTTTTCATTGAAATGAAATTTTATCACTTCTGTGAATTGAATTTTGAAAATACGACATAAATGGTTGTTATTAATAAGTAAAATTTGGTTTAATAAGACTAAAATATTTTTTGGTGAAATGTATCTTTTGACATTTATTTACTGTAGTTAAAGGTAAATAGGGTAATTCAAGATAAAAAAAATATTATAATAATACAAAATTACCTTAACACTTCTCCTAACCTTATTTTATGAGTCATGTCAAACCATAGGAATATTTGGGTCGATTTTGGGACCCCATGGAGCCACTTAAGAGTGATAATGACACTTTATTTTAATTAACATAAAGTAAAGACAAAAATGACATTAACAAATTTTTTTCAGTATATCAATTTTTATATGGGGTTATATAAGTAATATTTTTGACTATAAATATTAATTGGAAGTATAAAAATATTTCATACATTATGGTATTTTTTTATAATTTTTGGAAAACAAATAAATTAAATTATTTATGACACAATAATGATGTAGCCTCATTAATAAATGATTTAAATAAATAAGATTATTAATATTAAAACAATATCCAAAACCAGTACAACTATTATTTGATGATTTTATTTAGACCATTAGTCATCTTATATTTGAATTTAATTCGTTTTGGACCATTAGAAACTGAATATCACTGTATAATAAAATAATATTTTGATACCTCCATAAAGAGGCCCTCCTCCCCCATATAAAAGGACACCACTTCTAAACCATTCCGCACACCTCTAAATCCCCTTGGATCATCCAACCCCTGCCTAAGTAAGCTCTCAATATCCCTATATTACACCTAGAATACTTACCTTAGGAATAAGTCACTTCAAGAATTCCTTTTGGTTCAAACCAAAGGAAGTTACCCAAATTAAGGGTAACAGTTTCTCTTAAATTCTTTTATTTTATTTTGTTTTATTTTACTTCTACAACCCCCATAAACTCTTTTTATTCATTTATTTTATAACAACACCAGTGTTATCAATATACTAGGACGTTTTTAAGAGAAGTATTCTAACTAAATATACACACACCTCCATATAATGGCTGTAGAACATACTGTTTATGTGGTTGGAAAATTAACGCCTCACGAAACGATGATTGTCCAATTATCTCCTACCACCTCTCTTAGTGTCCATTAATATGGAAATGTATTTATATATGATATATATCATGTTTATTTTTTCTTTTTTCTATCTGTATTTTCCATTTATATCATACCTTTATGGTTTTCTTTATGGGTGAAACACGATAATTTCATTTGAGGAAGTGCGGACTACCACCCCCTCAAAGTGATATGACTCATTAATGACTTGTGTGGGACATATAAAGTATGTATTTAATGATATTATATATGATATTGTACTATAATTATAATATACCTATGTATCATTATATTTTAATTCCATTACAAAACAAAATAGAAATGAAGGTAGCGTTCATGCATACGTACGGCTTACCGTCTCCATGAACGGTGCATTTCATTTTTTATCTCAAAATGTTATGTACCATTATAAATACATATATATACTATATATATAATATATATATGATATATAAATAATTTATATCATTATGGAGATAATTGACTTTTGACCACATGGAAAAATTGTAATTATAACACGTTCATTTTGGACTCAAGTTCCAAACATTGATAAAATATCCAATATGAACTCAAATAATTACCTAATTATTATAGACAAGTAGTAAGTGATATAAAAGGAATAATAAAATTTAAAAATGTTATTAATCAAGTATAAATTAACTTATGTATATTATTCAGGAAGAACAAGGAACATACAAGACAAGTCGGACTTGAGGTAAGGGGTTTCTTATCTCAATCTTAATTTCGTGAGATTTCCATTGTTCGTCGCTTATTTATTTCATGTGGTGTATTATGTACTTCCATTTTATATATATTATCATGATTCCCTTTATATTCATGGTATTATATTGTACATTTTTTGGTTAATCACTTTTAGTCATATGACTCGATTGAGTACAATGAAGTAAGGGTTTTTCACCTCACTTTTTATTCCCGCGAGATTCATGCTATATTGGCCACTATTTCTTATTGTGTGGTGTATGTACTGTCAATGATTGAATTTTGTGTGTGATATATTTTTATATATGGGTATTTACATCTTCATTGAATTATACTTATTTCATGGAATGTATGTTTTGTAAAATACCAAATCGATAAGGGAATTTCAAATTCCAATTTCTACTCAATGGGATTTACGCATACTTCATTGATTATTTTACTCCAAGATTATGTTTGGAATCAGTATTTATTATTTATGTAGGAATTTTCAAATCCCCTTTGTGTTGATATACTTTTTATACACATAATCACTCCATTGATAATTTCTCAGGTCATTACTACGAACTTGATAAGAGTAATCTTAACTCAATATCAATTCATTGAGTTAAACAACCAAGTCATTGGTGTTGTTTTTAAAAGAATATATGTGAATGTACTCTTATTTATTTACAATTAATATCCAATAATATTTAGTGTATTAATATTTTCACACATAATCATGTCATTTATTTATCTTTTACCTAAGGATACAGTCTTTATAATGGATTTCATCTCAATTTACATTCCTTTGAGTCTTCTCTGTCGATATGCCCCAATTCACTTTTATATGGTGTATATACTGTCCTTTGACATAGTATATCATGCAATACATTATTCTCATGATATTATAATGTTTTCATTACCTCAATTATCTATATTCAAGCGTATCTCATTTGGTTAGAAATTGTAACTAAAATATCATTTTTAAATGTTTTATAGATTTATTCTTCTAAAATTTTCTCATTATTGTCCATGTTTTAAAAATGGGTGTAAGGATTTATTTATATGGACATTAATGTTTTAAAATTAAAATTACATTTAAAAGATTCAAAGTGGTATGGGATACTTTTATTCAAAAAATCTATTTTAAATGGATTCTTGATAAATAGTGATACTTTTAAATGTTTTCAAGAAAAGGGGGATATTTCTCTCAAATAGTTTTGATGATTATTTTCATCTATGTAAATATCCTTCATTTTTATTGATCAAGGTTAATATATTATAATAAAATCTTCCATATTTTATTTAATGGGATATGTTTGACTGTGGATGTGCTATTTTTATGCCATTCATGATTTGTGGTTAAAGTATTGACATTTAATATACTACTTTTAATATGAAGGATCAGATTATGTTTCACCTATTTCATAAGAGGAATGCATTGGACTTAGTAAGTGATGGGTGGAGCCTGCTATAGCTCTTCTATGCATTGGCAGGTCTCATGAGACAATTATATGTGGAATTGGCCGAGGCCTTTCCCATTTTTTGATATATGGTTTTGGCCGAGGCCTTAATAATTTTTAGACGTCCTAGACGAGGCCTTGAATTTTTTTTTTCAGAATGTTCGTCAATATGAATTCCATCATTATGAGATTAGCTATTAATATTTCATGTGGTTATTAGACTATTATAATATCCATGACTATGTTTTACTATGACATTATTTACTCAGCTCATATTCCTACCATAAAGTGTTCATGTTAATTATTTGAAAAGGCATGTGTTCTCAGTTATTCACCATGCCTAATGTTTATGTTATCTTCCAATGTATTGCTTAATCTTACTAAGCATTTGAGATCTCCCATTTCTTATGTTTCATTTTCCAAGATATGATGAAGTTAGTTATGAGTGACTTGTAGGCATAATCTAGGAAGCTTGGATGTTTCTAAGGAAATAATTTAGTGTTGTTTTTATTTTCAAGTAGTAATGTTGAACTTATGTATATACTTTGTTTCCATGAATACTAATCTGATCAGTCATTTGGGACATTAATCCTTGTAATCATGCCAATTTATTAAAATAACGCATTGGCTCTTGGATTCTAGAGTCGGGGCGTTACAGGATATATGTTCATTCTATCCAAGGAAGAAGAAAATAAATTTGGGAATAAACATCTAGGCCATGTATCCCAAACATCCTTGGATTATCTAGTGACATATGATGTTGGTCAATATCCCCATAGATTATCATGTGATCCTACATATACATGTGATTCCTACCAACAAGGGGAGATCATTTCAATAATATGTAAGCAAAAAGATAAGAGGTCAAAAATATTACATGATTTAGTTCATATTGATGTTTACAGACAAATTTCACCATGACCTATTGATGTAAGGAGATATTATGTTCTCTTAATTGATAATTATATAAGAACGAGATGGGTTTAAATCATCACAAACAAATATTAGGTATTCAATTGCATGAAAATATATCAGAGGTATGTTGAGAAGATATTAGAATAAACAATCCAGAATATCTGAAAAGATAATAGAACATATTTCACAATTATCCAAGTGGTGGATTATCTCCAAAAACATGGAATAAGGCATCAATTTTCACCAGTAAGAACTTTATTGAAGAATGGAGTAGTTAAGAGGGGAAATCAGATTAATAATAACATTGATAGAACAATTTTCCGTGAGAAAGACCTTCCAGAGAAATTTTAGAAAGAATTAGTGATGATAATAGTCTACACTTAAAATAGAGTGTTACTATGTCTAAAAGAAGAGAAGACTCCATTTGAGATATGGTATGGAACGAATCCATCATTTAAGTACTTTTGAGTATTTGTAAGTAACAGTTTCATTTTGAATAAGGATAAACCCTAGAAGTTAGAAATCCATTGAGATGAATAGATATTTATTTTCTATTAAAAGAAAATAAAATTATATAAATTCTTCAATAAGAAACTAGGAAAGGTTATTGAATTTCATGATGTAACAATAGTTGACAATGAGCATAATTTTTAGCAAATACTTGATCAGTCTTAAGAGGATAGTTGTGAATAGAAAATAATATTAGGTGATGATCTAGTTCAAGAGGTTGATTTTGAAGATGACTCAAATAATGAAAAGTATGATCAAAATTTAGTATCTCCACAAAGATATAAGATATGAGATAAAATTGATAGACAAAATAAAATTTGTGATTAGGCAGTTCTATTATAGACAAGGAGGATGAAAAATCTACAACAAGCATCATACTTATCATAGGTAAAGCCTAAATGTTTTAGTGAAGTAACTGTAGAAGAGAATTGGGGTAAATCTATGAATGAAGAGCTTGACCAAATTGAGAAGAATCAGTCATGGGAGATTATTTTGAGGCCAATGAAGATGAATTTAATTGGGACAAAGTGGGACATTCACAAAAAAAAAGAATGAATATAAAGTTGGGATTCAAAAAAATAATGAATAGTGTGCAAAGGGTACTCTCATATAGATGGTATCGATGTTGATAAAACATTTTCACCTATTGTAAGGCTCGGTACAATTAGATTATTCTTGGACATTATAGTGAAAAGGAAGTTCAAGATTTTACAAAGTCAACATTTCTGAATTGGATTCTAGAATAAGAAGTATATATTGATCTTCTAAATGGTTTTCTCATTCATGAAGATGAGAACATGGTTTTCTCACTGAAGAAATATTTATATGGATTGAATCATGCAACAAGAGCATGATATTTAAAGATAGATCAGTATTTTAAGAAGCTTAGTTTCAGGCTTGGTGGAGTTGATTACAATTTGTATGTCAACAATGAAAGTTATCGAAGGTTGATGATGCTGGTATATTTTGAGGAAATAATATTCTGTGGATTAGATGAAGCATAGTGCTAAATTTTTTTTGAATTCAAGAAAAGCGAGTTCTAAATTTCAATTATTGGTGAACTAATGTTTTTTCATAGTTTATAGGTATCACAAGAAAAGAATTGCACATTAATTTCTCAATCTAAATATTCCATGGTCGTTTTGATATGGTTTGAAAAGGATAATTCCAAGGTGTTAAAGACACTGGTGAATACCTAGATGAAATTTTAAAGGGATAATGATAGAAATGAAATTAATGTTATAGAATATATGAAAATCATTGGTAGTATATTTTAACTAATAGTGACAAGACCTGATATTGTTTTTTCCACATGTCAAGCAGTACGGTATCAAAGTAATCACAAGGAAATACACTTTCATGTAGTAAAAATAATAATTTGGTATAACAAGGGAATTATAGATTTTAGTTTGAGGTATAATGAAAAATATCATCCAGAGCTATTAAGATGTACAGATGAAGATTGGTCTGGTTCAGTAGATGATAATAAATCAATGTTAGGAGGGGCTTTCTATCTTGGTGGATTGTGTATTTCTTGGCTAAGAAAGAAAGAATATTTCATTTTATTGATCACCACAAATAATAAGTATATTGATACCATTCACGAATGCACATAGTTATTGTGGATGAAATATAAGATTGAGGATATGGGGGTTGAAGTGAAGTCTCCAATAAAAATCCATTGCGATAATACAAGTGATATCAATCATATAAAAAATTTACTCCATCACTCAATGACAAAGAACATTGAAATAAAATTTCATTTTATCAAGGAGAAGGTGGAGAAATATCTTATGCTGTTGGAGTATATTCCTAAAGGACAATAGGTTGTAAAAATTCTAACAAAGGACTTACCCACAGAAAATTTGAAAGACATCGACTGGAACTGGGAGTTCAATCAACTCCCCACACATGAACAAGTGTGGATGTGGACTCCCACGCTCCCTATGGTATGTTGTGTTTTCGATTAATGTTCTTATATGCATTCTTTACCCTCTTGAAGACCTAAAAAGAATAGAATTTGGGTTCTTTGACAAAGGGGAAAAATTATGCTATAAAATGGAGAAAGTGTCTCAGGCAAGACACTTGGAGAGTTTTCTAGGTGGAGTTGTGAGATAAGGAGAGTTGATGTTGTTAGGGGAGTAGTGATGTATGGGAAGTATTAATCTAATGATGCTATATGTGATCGATCCGAGGATATATATCATTAAATATGATGTTCATGATGAAAGTAAAAGAGTGGTGTTGGAATAGAAGGAAGTGAATCATTATTGAACTTTGCATTATAATCTTGTTTCTCACACTGATCAAGGCTCATGTGGGATTAGAGTATGTGTTGATTAAATCCATTATCGCTATCTTAATCGTAAGAAGTGAATGTTGGAAATATTTGGAAGAAGCTTAAATGAGATATAAAATTATTAAAGTGTTGTGAACCAACACAAAGGGAATTATTTTTGGTAAAAAATACCTCAAGGAGTACTCTTGGTATGTTTTGGGTGTGATTGTGTTTGTTGAAAAATCCTGATGACCGTAAATGAGTATGGTTGGTGTTTTCCGAAGTAGGTGTTTTATGGTGGTGTAGTTTCCTAGTATTTGAAAAAAAATTGGGCCTCAAAATCATGAGTCTAATTTTAGGAAAGGAAGTTTTTTTTGTAGGATTGAACCGTACATAGACCATGAATGACAGTTCACAGACTATGAATGGCGGTACATAGAACCAAGAAGGAAATCAAAAAATGGGTCAGTGTTAGAGAAACGATTCCTAGAACAAAAATAGTTTTTGGTGAAGACTTGCAGTATGTGGAAGGCATGAGGTACACGTAAGTATCACAATACATGGGGTGGCTTATCATTCATGGAAACAAGGTGGTGATTTTTGAAGCCATCAAGGGATCCATTGGCAAAAATGTGATCTTGTTCCCACCCATCATATAGGAGGAAAGGTAGTATGCAGACCGCATAGGGATGAATGGTTTGCAGGAGAAGCAGTAAGAGGTGAAGGCTTTACCAAATCATATATTTGGTAAATATCATATTAGTTGATTTGGAAGATCTATTTTCATATATAATAATAGTTAATCCTATCATTAAGTAGAGTGATTTTCATAAGAAAACATCTTTTCTCAGGGAATTTAGCTAAGTCTGAATGAGGTTCTTGTGGAGGATTCCACGAAGGGTGAAGCTGTTCATGGAAGAAATTCTATAGAAGGGTGTTTTTGTAGAATATTAGTCGTTAATGTAATAATGTGGTCTACAGAATAAGCATTTCTTGGAAGATGGAATTCAACAGAAGTGGAAGAGGTATGCAGAAGCAGTATGTAGTGGTGGTTCTCAGAGGTAGTACTTAGAGGTGGTATGCGATAGGATATGTGGAGGTAGTGTGCGGTAGAGGTGATCCACGAATCATACCGACTATTTAATTCTCTTAATAGGCATGGTGGTTCATGGAGGACTCAAGGAAACTTCAAAAGTCCCTAAAATAGTGCACAAAAGCAATTTCTGTTAACCTAATAGTATAAAGAAAAGTGTATTTACTATATGGGTGAATAAGGAACATTAGTAGAGCATCTATATATTATTGATAATGTGTGTTTTCAAGAAAATGAAGGGACCTAAAAGTCTATAAAAATGTGTGTATTCATTCCAAGAGTAGTGAGTGAATTAAGAGGAATACAGTGATCCTTTACACTGATAGTGAGCTAGAGAAAGAGACATAGGGAGTGACGTTTGGGAATGTTATGAGAAGATCCTAAATCTTGTAAATTTAGTGATCTTGGGAATAGAAGGGATATAACCCAAACCATGTAATTATAAGTGATATTTAGTGTATTTGGTACATTATAACCTCACCGTTGTATGTTCCTTAGACGTAGCCACATGATGGTGAACCAAGTAAATCAATGTTTCCTATGCATGATTTCATTTCTGTTCATATATTTTTATGAGAGAAAGAGAGAAGTGTGTTTTGTTTAATGAAAAAATGATACTAATGGGATGTAGTTTTAATCTTAAATACCCTAATTCACTTTTCCCTCTCTCAGGGTATTTGACTTAGTGGACCTAAGAAGGTTCAACTACTTGAAGAGGTATAGTGTATTATCATCTTCTACGGTGATATCTTTATTTTATACAGATTTTACTCATTATTTTATATCACCAATGTTAGTTTACATGTTGGGATTACATTTATAGAATATTACATTCTTTTTAGATATTTACACACCTTTGGGAAATAGATCAGAGCAATTTTTTAGTTGTCTCATGTGTTGGGAAATGATAGCTGAATTTGTGGTGGAGTGGGACATCTTAGTGCTTGATATTTTTATATTTGACTTGATTTTTGGAAAGGATTATATGATGAATGTTATGGACCAGATAGACTATTATCATTGATGAGTTTAGTTCATATATGTCTATGTGTTTACTCATTTTTTTCAAGGTGAGTGGGACTCTAGATCGAGAAGGGAGGGTCCTGTTATTCCTTAGTCTTATGTAATCTCAGGTTAGTTCCAAGATATGTTTCTTTATACAGTTGAACCTTGATTGAGTGTTCAACTTCTTAAATTTTTTTTTGAGTACCCTGAAGTATTTATGGATGATTTTTTCGGTTCTTCCACCATAGAGAGAAGTTGAGTTTACTATTGACCTGCTCCCTGGTATGATGCTTGTTTTTATGTCTTCTTACCATATAACAACATATAAGTTAGTGGAACTTAAGTTATAGCTTAAGGACCTATATGATAAAGTATTTATTCATCATAGAATGTCACTATGTGATTAACTTGTCCTATTTCCTAAAAATACATATCAAATCCTTAGAAGTTGAACTGATTATTGAATGTCGAATCAGGTGACTATTAAGAACAAATACCCTCTTACAAGGATTGATGATATCTTTGATCAACATAGAGGGGATCATTGGTTTTCTAATATTGACCCATGTTTAGGGAATTAGAATTTGAAATTATAGGAAGAGGATATACCTAATATAGTATATAATAGATGATTTTTCCCATTTAGAATTTTTGGTTATGCCATTTAGTCTCACAAATGTTCCTAAAATGTATATGGCTTTGATGAATTGGGTCTTTCATCGGTTCTTATACTCTTTTTTTTTATGTGTTCATGGATTATATTGTGGGGTACTAAAATTTATAGGAGGAACATATATAACATTTAGATATAATTATATGATCCTTGAGAGAAAGATTTTTGTATGGTATTCTTTCTATGTGCGAGTTTTGGATCCTAGAAGTGATTTCTTTTGGTGAATGTGATATCTAAGAGGGGAGTCTCTGTTAATACTAAAAAAATATTGGTAGTTATGTCATGGGACAAGTCCATAAATGTGTTTGAGTTATAGATCTTGTAGGGGTTTTCTAGTTACTATAGATGGTTTGTTCAGGACTCCTCCAAGATCACTTCATCGATTAAAGATTTAACATGTAAGGTTGTAATGTTTTAATGGAATGAAAATTTTCAAAGATATTTTTTATGGAGCTGAAGGTGATGATGATTTCAGAACATGTTTTGATTATTTATATATCGGGGGATGTGCTATGATGTTTTCTATAATATTTCTGGTACGGGTTTGGGATGTTTCTTGATACTTGAGAAATAGGTTGTGGATTATGTCTCTCATTAGTTATTCCCTCAATAGAAGAACTACCCTACCCATTATCTTTAGTTCACAACTATTATCCATTCACTCAAAATGTTGTGTCACTATCTATTTGGGGAGTGGTTTAGGGTATTATTTTATCACAAGATCCTAAAATATATTTTTACCCAGAGGGGTCTGAATCTATGATAGATACACATGGTAGAGTATCTTCATACTTTAGATTTTGATATTTCTTGTACCCCTCGTAATGGGATTGCAGTTATCAATTTGTTGAGAATAAAATTAATAGCAAAATACAAGAGGGAATTCGTTGAGAAGTTATCAATAATGAGTCTATTTACCGAGATAAGCTTGGAATTGGAAGAGTTTTATGGAAAGATGTTCTTAGCTTTGATAAAATCTGACTCATATTTTGATGATTGAGTTTGTCAGGATAAGGTGGAGGACACCAAGTTCCAAAAATTTAGTGAAATCCATATGGTGGGGAGACCTTGGTTGAGTGGTCCTCGTATCCTATTGGTGTTTTGTACATTCATTACAAGTTGGTTGTTCTATTTTCCTTAATATTAGTGTTTTTTGGATATTGGACACTATTCGTGTTGGTTTTTTCACCCTAGGGATACTAATATGTATCAAAACATTAGTTATCAAAATTGACGGAAAGGGATGAGATGTTTGATAGAGGATTTCTTTTTTTAGTGCCTTATCTATCAAAGAATTAAGGTGGGGAACCAGAGACCTATGATGTTGTTTCATCCATTACCCATTCTGGTATGACAGTAGTTTGATATTTACATGGATTTCATCATTGGGTTTCTGTAGAGACCCGTATCTTGACGTACATGGACATTACATTACATTTTCGGAATACTTAGTACATAATAAAAACACACAAACAAGGATCGTAATAGTTTAGTGTCTTTGGAAACTCGGAATATAATCTTCTAATCCTGGTGAAAGATCTTCAACATCTCCCATAAAGATCTTCCTTTTTTTTTCTTACCTAAAACCTTTCTTTATATCCTGGGGAAAAGAAAACATAAAAGGGTGAGCTCAAATGCTCAGTAAGGGTAAACAACAGAAATATCAATCACATCATATTCAAAAGAACATAACATTTTGGAAATCTTAACCTGCAAAAGAGAGCATAATTTCATAACATGGGATAAATCATGGCAGTGAAATGTAATCACAATAATCATAACTTAAAACATGAAACTTTGTGGAATTCACACATAATCATAGAGAATCATTTCTTGTTAGTCAAGACTCATTTCCAAGACTATCTTAGTGGACAAAGTCCCTTTCTGAATCGAGTAACCCTCGTTTTAGTCCTTTTTCACTGAACCGGTATAACCTACCATTTCAGCCATGTCTATCTCATGAGATATAAAATCTTTACCCAATGCATTGGAGGGAGATATAGGTCCCACCCATCTCATAATGATACCATTCTTATGTGTGCCACAAAATCATAAATCATACATCATTTCATAACCCATGTAATAAAAATGGGATTCTTAAACAACATGACATCATAAACCATTAATATAAGATAAAGGAATTCATAAACATAATTTCATCACAACATAGGCAAATCAATGTAAAAATATGGATAGAAACAGAACCCTTTATTATCTTAGATGGAAAATAATTTTGATAAAACACTTGAAATGAATTCTTGAGGAAAATATCCTTTCTTCTTCAAAAACATTTTTCCTTTCATAACAAGTCATACGTCTTTAAAATAAAACAAGTTGATTACAAATAAACTTGAAAACTTGTAAAGGAAGCTGCTTGGAAAAAATGTTTTAAAAATCCATTCATGCCGTATATGTTAAAAAAAACATTCTTCGTACTTTTGTCGGAAAAGTCAAAAAGTACCTCATACGAAAAACGACAAAAGATTCCTTTCATATCTTTTACAAAAAACTTACCGAAAGGTAAAATTGGATATAAAATATTGTATAAGGATGGAAATAATATTACACATTGAGGGAACATGGATGTGGATGATAAAATACACCCCAGTAAATTCTTACGAATAAACAATCTCGGATAAAAATGAGATTGTGATATTTCCCTTACCTTAGGTCCGATTTACTTCGTATGTGTCCGAACCTCCTGTATAATGATTTAAATAATGTCATTTACTTATTACAGAATCATATTCATTGTTATGATATCATATATGGTTCACTTATGACATTATATTACCCGTTCTTTTGTAAATTCCATGTTAAAGAAGCGTTTTGGGTAAAATCGTTTCATTTATCGTAGGTGTTTTGACTTGTTGTTCTTGACATTATTATTACTTATATCATGATTTACTTACTTACAGAATATAAAATATGATTTATATATCATATATATTCAGTATATGTATATATATAATAGATTGATAAATGAAATGAAAAACACCGTTCATGGAGACAGTAGTCCGTACGTACGCATGAACGCTGTTTTTCTTTCCTTATTGTCTTGAATGGAAGTAAGTAGATGACATACATATATATATATATACATAAATCCAGTATCATTATTATGTCATATATTTCATTAGTACTTATTATATATACTTTATAATCATTCATGAATGGTTAATCATTAAGAATGAATCTCATCGCGTCGTGGAGACGGTAGTCCGTACGTACGCACGAGCGATGATATCGTTCCCATGGTCGTGGAATAGTGTTGAAGTGTATGTAGAATATTTCAGTATCAATATCACTTTATAATAATCATATATAGTTACTCATTACACCATTATACCCATCTTATTAAGGTGGTGGTGGAAAATAGATTACACCACGGCGTGGAGACGGTATTCCGTACGTACACACGCGCGGTGATTTCTTTTTCCATAGGATGGATAGATGGTGAAATAGGGTTGTTTCATACTTATAATAACATATCAGTATATTAGTGATACTGATGTTATTACTTCATAATGAAACAACCTAAGAAGAATAATTGGAAGAAGAAATAAAGATGAAAGAATTGGTAACGGTAATTACCTCTTCTTTGAAGCGCCTCTTTGAGACCTCCTCTTAGGGAACTAAAATTGGTCTTTGAGGAAGACCAGAACCTCTAGGATGTTGCTAGGGAAGTGGAGAAGAGATTTTGGCAGGGGTTGGCCGAGCTTGAGTGCTCAAATTTGTGTGAGGAGGAGGGGGAGGAGGTGTCCTTTTATAAGGGAGGAGAGGGGCACCTTAGGAATATCTCAAAATATTATTTTATATTAAAGTCAAAATCGGTTTATAATGGTTCCAAAGGGTCTTATTTCGAAGCTAAAGTGGGGATGGGTCGCAATCCTATCAACCAATAAGATTTAGACAAGTTTAGGGTATTATTTTAACCTTATCAATTAGATTTAACTCTAAGTTAAATAATTTAACTTTTACCGTGTCTTTTTGTTTTCTTTCACTATATGGTTAATACACTTACTATAACATGCCAAACGAACCCCAAATTGTTTATTATTAATATATATATCCTTATCTAAGTCATTTTTCCGAACCTTAGATTTTTAGAAATAAAATAACAATTAATAATATAATATTTGATTTAAAAACTATTTTGTGTCAATTTTGACACTATTTGATATATGATTTTTGTGAAAGTCATAACAGAATTATATGTTCGAACCCAGTTGATTAAATCAACACTAATATATCATAGTAACCTAGAAAATTAGTGGAATTCATAAAAACTCTAAAATTACATTCATTTCAGCATTTATAACATCAATTATGTTAATATTTCCTTAAAAGGGTAATTACTGTATCATCGTTGTGTCATCAATAAATTAATTTATTTAAATTCTAAAAATTATAAATAAAATTTCATTATGTAGGAAATCTTTTTAGCTTTCTAATGAATATTTATAGTCGAATTTATCTTATCTATAACCCCATATTAAAAATGTTTTAGTAAATAAACTTTGATTTTAACTCTTTTAACTCTTCTTTGAATTAAATAATAATAAATGTCCTAATCTAATCCAAGTGGGCCTAAATGGTCATATTATATTCATAAGGTTGTTTTTGGCCGAATTACACTTATCCAATAGAATTAGGACATGTGTTAGGGTAATAGTAATATCATATTTACCCTTAGTTACCCTATTTACTATTAACCGTGGTAAAAAAAAGTAAAAAGTTACTATTCACCAAAAATTATTTTCATCTCATTGAACCACATTTTAGTCCTTGATATTAACCGTGTCTGTCGGATTTTCGAAATTTCATTCACAGAAGTGGTAAAATTAAGTTTTATGCAAAATTCAGTTTTTAACCTACCACTTAGTAGTTTCACTATTCATCAAAAATTGATGTTTTTCAGAACAATGCCAAAATTTCATCCTAAGCTATATTTCATATTCCGAATTCAAAAATGAAGTCTATTTTACCATATTCATAACATAGATGTTGCATTAATTAATTTTATAATTAAATCCCGCTGTTAAAACAAATAGCGTGTATTAAGAAACAATATCTATCAAAAGATTGACACTTGTTTATGTCTGGTTTAAATGTGAAATTACATCCAATGACCAACATTGTATTAAATTGTAAAAATATATTCTAAATATATTTTAAAACCACTCAAATTAATAATTTATCACTATTAATTATTTCGATTAAAAAAAGTTGTTTTTAATTATAATTTAGTAATTTTCACTATTCATCAGAATATGAAAGTTATCCGAAATGTACCAAAATTTCACCTTAGGCTAAATTCGATACTCCGAATCCAAAAATGAAGTTCATTTTGAAAAATAAGATTTACTGGATTTCAAAAAGTGGTTATTACTATTCATAACGGCTAGTTTTAATAATATTTTTATAGCATATCGTTGTTTAGTGAAACTCGGTATTGCGTATTACACACGCTATCGAAGAAGGTCGTGATTGCGTGTAATGCAAGGCAAGTCAAGGATGCGTGTTGTGCAAGCTCCTTTTTGTGTTGCGTACAACACAAGACATTAGTGAAATAAAAAAAATATTTTTCATAAAATCTCGGGCTGTTACATTCTACCCCCCTTAAAATGAATTTCACCCTCGAAATTCGTCAGGGTTATAAATTGTTTACTATTTGAAAGTTTCTATGATAGAAACCCACATCGTAAAAAGGAATACCAAAACTTGGCTTTAAAAACTAAAGTATGAAATGTAACGATTACCCAAATAAACTAATCACTGGGTTTCCACATCGGTGAAAATATGGATATGGAAGAGAAATCTAACCATCATGTTCTGATGGAGAGTGGTAGAGAACATGGATATAGAAAATCCAGTAATCACAAATCCATATATTTGTGATGATATAAGGTACCATCTGATTCCTCAGGTATAAGATCACTAGGACAACGTTTTTGGTTTTCAAGATCATTTCCCTAAAGTTGAAGAATTTGAATTAGAATAAATACTTACTTTATTTTGGTATAGTCGCACTATTGTTCGTGCCTTGAACAATTTCCACTTCATCTCTTAAATAAATGAAGTTGAATTTGTTATTCGTGAAGTGTTATCAGATCATGTGATAGAATGACGGATCATTCCATCTGGCTCAAACAAAAGGTTAGCAAAAATTATATACATAAGTCGATCTATAGTGAGATTAATCATATATGGTTCCTAAAATGGACTTATATTTCATATATCATACTGCTTAATATAATAAAACTAGTTTCTAATAAACAGGGACTTCCTGTAGGCCAGTGGTAGGTGATAAAGGCCAGTCGCATTTTGGTTGTGGGTTCGATTCCCACAGCCTTATCCGACGCGATGGGCTATCGCCCGTCCTGCAGGTTGTCCTTTTTCTAAAAAAAACTTCTATCCTTAAACAATACTAACTTATGTCCAACATATTCCATTCCAATCTTTAGGCTTACCCATAATACTGTAGTCCACTCTCATAATATAGTGAAAACAATTACCAGAGATTTAATACCATCGTTGATCCCCATATATCATAAGATATGTCTTGTTGGTCACATTCTAAACATTCAAAGTCCTTAATCATGTATTCTCTTGAATACCCATTGAACCTTAGTGAAAACATGAATGCATTTAAACGTTAACACTTTCCACATACCAAAATCCTCAAAATTCTATATACTCAAACCACGATATCACTTAGTCCTTATATCAATCATGAGCTCATGAATACTGTCAAACATTTCATTTTCTCCTTATCCCTTCATTATGCGCATATCATCTGCTTTCCAAAAAATATCTGAATAACCTTTCATTGTTACTCATACCATTCATCATAAACTTTCAAAACTTAAGGAAAGACAACAGTGTAACAATCCTTAGATGTCTTTTTATTCTATAGTACAACATTACACTTGATAAACATGTAATCATTCCACTACCTTCTTAAACCATTGACCGAGATTCAATAATTCTTTCATCTCACATATCATTTGTAGTCTCTTCATCATCATCAACATAAATACTTCCCATACGACCATACTGATTATCTTCATGAGACTTTCCCTTAGGGAATTGGTTTGCATAATGCCCGTACATTCCACATTTAAAACATTTAACCATTGTTGATGTCGTAGCAATTCCAATATCCTCATCCATGGTGTTAACTGAACCTTTTCCTTTGCACTTACTTACTTTGTGTCCTTCTTTTCCACACCCAAAGCATCTTCCAGTTCCTTTGAAACATTCTCCTTGATGCCTCTTCCCACATGATTTACATAGGGAAAATTGAACTTTCTTTCCTCTATGATCATCATGAAACTCCATCTTTCTCTTATTAGCCGAGTCAGGAAACTTACCAAATTTTACTTTATTGATCATATTATGAGATTGCTGATTCGGCATAATAATGATGTTTGTACTTCCAAATCCCATTTCATTATGAAGAATATCATTCCATTGTCTATCATATCCTCCATTATCGTGAATCATCTTGTTTCCAGCCATTTTCTAAAACCCAGAAAAGAATAGTGTGAGAGGAAAAAATCATGCTAGGGAAAATAACATAATAAAAGTGGAGTATCCTCAATATCTAACATCTTAGGTTAAATTCTATGATCGTTATCGTAGTTCTAGGATTGTATCCTATACGTATACTTATCCTTAGGGACATCCCTAGACATACCTTATAAATATCTCTAGGGATCTCACTAAAGTTCTCACATCCTAGTTTCCAAAGGTTGACTAAACCTTTCCTCTGATACCAACTGTAGAGACCCTTATCTTGACGTACATGGACATTACATTACTTTTTCGGAATACTTAGTACATAATAAAAACACACAAACAAGGATCGTAATAGTTTAGTGTCTTTGGAAACTCGGAATATAATCTTCTAATCCTGGTGAAAGATCTTCAACATCTCCCATAAAGATCTTCCTTTTTTTTTCTTACCTAAAACCTTTCTTTATATCCTGGGGAAAAGAAAACATAAAAGGGTGAGCTCAAATTCTCAGTAAGGGTAAACAACAAAAATATCAATCACATCATATTCAAAAGAACATAACATTTTGGAAATCTTAACCTGCAAAAGAGAGCATAATTTCATAACATGGGATAAATCATGGCAGTGAAATGTAATCACAATAATCATAACTTAAAACATGAAACTTTGTGGCATTCACACATAATCATAGAGAATCATTTCTTGTTAGTCAAGACTCATTGCCAAGACTATCTTAGTGGACAAAGTCCCTTTCTGAATCGAGTAACCCTCGTTTCAGTCCTGTTTCACTGAACCGGTATAACCTACCATTTCAGCCATGTCTATCTCATGAGATATAAAATCTTTACCCAAAGCATTGGAGGGAGATATAGGTCCCACCCATCTCATAATGATACCATTCTTATGTGTACCACAAAATCAAAAATCATACATCATTGCATAAACCATGTAATAAAAATGGGATTCTTAAACAACATGACATCATACAACCATTAATATAAGATAAAGGAATTCAAAAACATAATTTCATCACAACATAGGCAAATCAATGTAAAAATATGGATAGAAACAGAACCCTTTATTATCTTAGATGGAAAATAATTTTGATAAAACACTTGAAATGAATTCTTGAGGAAAATATCCTTTCTTCTTCAAAAACATTTTTCCTTTCATAACAAGTCCTACGTCTTTAAAATAAAAGAAGTTGATTACAAATAAACTTGAAAACTTATAAAGGAATCTTCTTGGAAACAATGTTTTAAAAATCCATTCATGCCGTATATGTTAAAAAAAACATTCTTCGTACTTTTGTCGGAAAAGTCAAAAAGTACCTCGTACGAAAAACGACAAAAGATTCCTTTCATATCTTTAACAAAAAACTTACCGAAAGGTAAAATTGGATATAAAATATTGTATAAAGATGGAAATAATATTACACATTGAGGGAACATGGATGTGGATGATAAAATACACCCCAGTAAATACTTACGAATAAACAATCTCGGATAAAAATGAGATTGTGATATTTCCCTTACCTTAGGTCCGATTTGCTTCATATGTGTCCGAACCTCCTGTATAATGATTTAAATAATGTCATTGACTTATTACAGAATCATATTCATTGTTATGATATCATATATGGTTCACTTATGACATTATATTACCCGTTCTTTTGTAAATTCCATGTTGAAGAAGCGTTTTGGGTAAAATCGTTTCATTTATCGTAGGTGTTTTGACTTGTTGTTCTTGACATTATTATTACTTATATCATGATTTACTTACTTCCAGAATATAAAATATGATTTATATATCATATATATTCAGTATATGTATATATATAATAGATAGATAAATGAAATGAAAAACACCGTTCATGGAGACGGTAGTCCGTACGTACGCATGAACGCTGTTTTTCTTTCCTTATTGTCTTGAATGGAAGTAAGTAGATGACATACATATATATATATATACATAAATCCAGTATCATTATTATGTCATATATTTCATTAGTACTTATTATATATACTTTATAATCATTCATGAATGGTTAATCATTAAGAATGAATCTCATCGCGTCGTGGAGACGGTAGTCCGTACGTACGCACGAGCGATGATATCGTTCCCATGGTTGTGGAATAGTGTTGAAGTGTATGTAGAATATTTCAGTATCAATATCACTTTATAATAATCATATATAGTTACTCATTACACCATTATACCCATCTTATTAAGGTGGTGGTGGAAAATAGATTACACCACGGCGTGGAGACGGTATTCCGTACGTACGCACGCGTGGTGATTTCTTTTTCCGTTTGATGGATAGATGGTGAAATAGGGTTGTTTCATACTTATAATAACATATCAGTATATTAGTGATACTGATGTTATTACTTCATAATGAAACAACCTAAGAAGAAGAAGTGGAAGAAGAAATAAAGATGAAAGAATTGGTAACGGTAATTACCTCTTCTTTGAAGCGCCTCTTTGAGACCTCCTCTTAGGGAACTAAAATTGGTCTTTGAGGAAGACCAGAACCTCTAGGATGTTGCTAGGGAAGTGGAGAAGAGATTTTGGCAGGGGTTGGCCGAGCTTGAGTGCTCAAAGTTGTGTGAGGAGGAGGGGGAGGAGGTGTCCTTTTATAAGGGAGGAGAGGGGCACCTTTGGAATATCTCAAAATATTATTTTATATTAAAGTCAAAATCGGTTTATAATGGTTCCAAAGGGTCTTATTTAGAAGCTAAAGTGGGGATGGGTCGAAATACTATCAACCAATAATATTTAGACAAGTTTAGGGTATTATTTTAACCTTATCAATTAGATTTAACTCTAAGTTAAATAATTTAACGTTTACCGTGTCTTTTTGTTTTCTTTCACTATATGGTTAATACACTTACTATAACATGCCAAACTAACCCCAAATTGTTTATCATTAATATATATATCCTTATCTAAGTCATTTGGCCGAACCTTAGATTTTTAGAAATAAAATAACAATTAATAATATAATATTTGATTTAAAAACTATTTTGTGTCAATTTTGACACTATTTGATATATGATTTTTTTGAAAGTCATAACAGAATTATATGTTCGAACCAAGTTTATTAAATCAACACTAATATATCATAGTAAGCTAGAAAATTAGTGGAATTAATAAAAAGTCTCAAATTACATTCATTTGAGCATTTATAACATCAATTATGTTAATATTTCCTTAAAAGGGTAATTACTGTATCATCGTTGTGTCATCAATAAATTAATTTATTTAAAGTCTAAAAATTATAAATAAAATAACATTATGTAGGAAATCTTTTTATCTTTCTAATGAATATTTATAGTCGAATTTATTATATGTATAACCCCATATTAAAAATGTTTTAGTAAATAAACTTTGATTTTAACTCTTTTAACTCTTCTTTGAATTAAATAATAATAAATGTCCTAATCTAATCCAAGTGGGCCTAAATGGTCATATTATATTCATAAGGTTGTTTTTGGACGAATTACACTTATCCAATAGAATTAGGACATGTGTTAAGGTAATAGTAATATCATATTTACCCTTAGTTACCCTATTTACTATTAACCGTGGTAAAAAAAAGTAAAAAGTTACTATTCACCAAAAATTATTTTCATCTCATTGAACCACATTTTAGTCCTTGATATTAACCGTGTCTGTCGGATTTTCGAAATTCCATTCACAGAAGTGGTAAAATTAAGTTTTATGCAAAATTCAGTTTTTAACCTACCACTTAGTAGTTTCACTATTCATCAAAAATTGATGTTTTTCAGAACAATGCCAAAATTTCATCCTAAGCTATATTTCATATTCCGAATTCAAAAATGAAGTCTATTTTACCATATTCATAACATAGATGTTGCATTAATTAATTTTATAATTAAATCCCGCTTTTAAAACAAATAGCGTGTTTTTAAGAAACAATATCTATCAAAAGATTGACACTTGTTTATGTCTGGTTTAAATGTGAAATTACATCCAATGACCAACAATGTATTAAATTGTAAAAATATATTCTAAATATATTTTAAAACCACTCAAATTAATAATTTATCACTATTAATTATTTCGATTAAAAAAAGTTGTTTTTAATTATAATTTAGTAATTTTCACTATTCATCAGAATATGAAAGTTATCCGAAAAGTACCAAAATTTCACCTTAGGCTAAATTCGATACTCCGAATCCAAAAATGAAGTTCATTTTGAAAAATAAGATTTACTGGATTTCAAAAAGTGGTTATTACTATTCATAACGGCTAGTTTTAATAATATTTTTATAGCATATCGTTGTTTAGTGAAACTCGGTATTGCGTATTACACACGCTATCGAGGAAGGTCGTGATTGAGTGTAATGCAAGGCAAGTCAAGGATGTGTGTTGTGCAAGCTCCTTTTTGTGTTGCGTACAACACAAGACATTAGTGAAATAAAAAAGAATATTTTTCATAAAATCTCGGGCTGTTACAGTTTCCATGGAATTCTAGAAGGAAGGATGTAATTTGGGTGATCATTAATCAAATTAAAAAATCTATACATTTCCTAACTATCATGGAGACGATAAATGTGGAACAACATCACAACTTGAATCTTCAAGATATTGTGAGACTTCATGGGGTAACCTATATAGTTTTTTATAAGGATCCTTGGTTCACACCCAGGTTTTGGAATGGTTTGTAAGGGGTGATGGGTTCCCTAGTTAAATTAAGAATAAATTATCATCCCCATATGAATGGAAAGATAGATAGGTATTTCTAGGATCTATATGTTATTCTCCAAGATTGTGTACTTGATTTCATAGAATATTAGAAAAAGAATTTTAAATTGGTTGAGTTTTACTATAAAAATAGTCATCAAGATTTTATAAATTTGGAACCATTTGGGGCTTCGTTTGGGCGGCCATGTAGATCTACATTATGCTAGGCATAGTTGGAAAAGCGGTCCTTGTATAGACCATATTTTTTTCCGGAGAAGAATAAGATGGTGTATTTGATTCAGAGGAATTTGATAGTGGTATATATTCCTCAGAAATCCTATAAGGAATGTTGATTTCGCCTGATAGATAATGAGGTTGGTGATTGGGTCTTTCTCAAAGTTTAACCTCACATGGGAGTTCATAGGTTGGGTAAGTAGGGTAAGTTAGCAATGAGGATTGCAGACCCTTTTGAGATCATTAAATAACTAGGTAGAGTGGACAATTAGATGAACTTGATATGTAGTATTAAATATGTCAATAATGTGTTTCATGTTTCCTAGTTGAGGAGTTATATACTAGATCCTTCCAATGTAATTAGATGGAATGATGTTGATCTTAAGCCTGATACCAATTTTTTTGATATCCAGTTCATATTATGGATAACTGGGATAAGTTTCTACATGGTAGAATGATCCCCCTAATTAGGATACTACTTCAGTACAAACATGATATCCATGTGGAATGTGAGTAGGAGTCATTATTGAGGTTGAAGTGGCCTTCCCTTTTTGTGGATCTATGATCTTGAGGTCCTTTTGGGGGTAGAAATCATTTAGAGTAGGGATATTATAACACCCAATTACCTTTCAATTAGGTATGTTTTTGGATTCGTTTTTGTTTTCATTTTTTTGATTATGTAATTCTAATAAGGAATTGGGAGGATTCCTATAATGTTGAAGTCAGAGATTATATGGAATTTTTTTCATAAATCCTGTATTTTCTTCTATTAATTGGGTAATTAAATGACATGTAATTATATCACATGATTTTTAATGGATTTAAGAAAGAACCCATGAAATGATTACATAGCATTAGAATTTTACATTCCATGTAAGGGTTACACATCATGCAATGAAAAATATTGAGTTTTTTAATAAAAAGGCGAAGATTTTTTGTTATATGTGGGAATCAAGGATTACATGACATATAATGGGGCTACATGTCATCTAAATTTCTGATGGATTGTTTTAAGAAGACGGATCATCTAAAATTCTTATTTCCTTTCATACATGCTTTCTTTCTCCTGATATAGAGGCTCTTCCTAGGTGATTTTGAGTGATTCCCTCCCATTTAGATCACTTTGTTCAATGACAGATCACTATTGTGGTTGGATCTATTCTTTCTGTGTATGTAATTATTTTATTTATTCTTTGGTTTTGGTTGAGGATATGGTTTGTCTATGAATCTGTGAACAAATAGTATTTTCTATCAATCATTTTCAGTTTCTTTAAATGAATTATCTTTTCAAGGGCGTTAACTTTTTTTTTTCTAGTCATCATTGTCAAAAGAATCTGGGTTTCTACTATGTTGAGGTATAATTTTCTATACAATGTGTTAATTTGATTATTTCATGTCATTCTTGATTAATTCATTTGGGTTGTTAATTGATTGGAATATATAAATTGTTTAAAAATGTTTTCATGGAAATAAAAGTGTTTTCAAAATGGGGGGTTTTCTTTGAAAATAGATTTTCTTAATTTAGAAATGGGTTTTCAAAAATAGAAGTTGATTAGCTTGGATTTGAAAATGTTTTATGAAATTTTGAGCATGGAATTGAAAATATATTTGACAATTTCACATTAGGAAACTTAGATTCATTGGGATTGGCAGACAAGTAGTCTTAGTGTGTGTTTCACCACTATTAGGTAACTTTTGGGGATATCGATTAATAATAAGCAATATATTTTAGATTCAACATATTTTTGTATAGTCTTTTGAGTGTCTAGTATGAATTTTAGCATAGGCTAGAGCCAAATACAGGGTGCTTGGTCATTTTTCATTTTTCATTTATGGTTATTTATCATAAGATTGTTTTATCATGGGTTATTACTCATAGATTTTCATACGAGGTTGTATCACATAGATTCATATGATAGGTTGTTTCATTGATATGCGTATACCTATTTTAGGTTAGATATGATTTCCCATTATTATCAATTCTACTTTTCATATTTCTTATATGATAATATGAAAGAATTTTATGAAGGCCCATGGGAAAATTATTTACAACTTGATTTATTTTATGAAATTTACTTATAAAACCATTTAGTTTTAAAAGATAGATTTGATGAATTCTTGATATTAGAACTTGTATAGAAACTATGGTGGTATCCTAATGGTATTTAGGATACACCCTACTTGTGACTTTGGAAACTTTTAGATGTTATATTATAGGATTCATGTAAAGGGAATAACATCTTATACTATGATGGATTCTCTTGTTGGTACTTCTTTTAGTTTGGGTTGGTCTGGTGGCAATTATTAGTCTCATAGAGACTCGATTTACATTCTGGTTTAACCTATTTTATATTGGATTTTATGTATTTTGTGGTATCTCATCTATTTTTTCTTCATAATCATGTTGTATGTATTTTTTTCTTCTTATATTCAAGTCCAGTTTATGATTTCCTATTTTAACCATATCATGAGATTGGCCAGTTCAGGTAGCTTTTCTTTTTGATCTGGGTTTTCTCATTAGACATAATGTGGTGATTTCTCCCATGAAAAACCCAATGAAATGTGAATTGGAGTAAAATTACTCATATAAATATTGAATCAAATATCATATGCTATTAATAATAACATGAAACGTGATGATATCTGGAACTCATGAAGGAGGGAGTAGCTTTCCATTGAGTCTTTCATGCGGTAATTTCTACAAAAAATTAATGGCTCTTCAAGCACACTAATCATTAAGAAATTGGTCAATGTTATGGAAAAAATATTTTCCTTTCTCTAGTATATAGAACATGAGAATATTTTTATTCCTGTTTACTATTTGGAAGGCCAGGCTGACCAGTGGTGGACTCTTATTAAGAATAAAAAAATTAAGGAATAAGTAGACTAAATGGAGTGGGAAGAGTTTGAGAAAGTTTAATTTACCACATATTTTACTCGGACTTATCATATGAATATGGATAGGGAATTAATGGATTTGAATGAAAAAAAGGATGAATACATTGGGAAATATGAATCAAAATTTACAGGGCTCTAAAGATATGGATATGGTTTTATCTATGACATAGAATGTAAAATTCATCATTTCATCAGTGGATTAAAACCTAATCTTCAAATGATTTTAGGCATAAGAATTTGGAAGATATGAAGAGACTTTTCAATGTGTTCAAATGGTTTAGATAGAATCTAGGATTTTATAGTACTCCCGATTGGAAAAAATGAATTTAGAATACCAAGGGAACCCCAATGGTAATTAAAATGGGGGGATGAAATTTCTAACCCATACCTAAAAAAAGTGTGGGAGGAAGCACCCTAGTAATTTCCTTAGTGGACTAGGAATGGTTTTTATGTGTGGTAAAGTAGGAAACCAATCCCACAACTACCAAAGTAAGGCTAAGAGGATGATTTAAAAAATATTGGAGCAGAATGCTGCAAATAATGATCTACGCGCAGTTCAGGGTTTCACGTGAAAGGAGTTTGGACATTGTGGGAATCAATTCCTCAAACCCCGGTCCAATGAAGAAATAATCCCTATTATCCCATCAAATAGAGGAAATAATGAAGGGAATTCATGATCAGAACCACTGAGTTATATCATGACAAAAAATTTGATCCAAGGTACACTTACTCTTCATTATAGATATTCAATCACCATATTTAATTCCAATTCATCTCATTCATTAATACCACACAAGTTTGATAAGAATATATAATTAATGTCTTAGGAGATTCATGTTGAAATATCTCTGAAACCACATAGTGGGATAAATATCATATCTAAAATTCATAAATCTACTCCAATTGAGATTTCTGGGAGGATACTTCCTATAGATCTAATTCTTCTACCCAGAGATGAATTTTATATGATCTTTGGTATGAAATTTTTACCCCTAAATGGATCCCATACCAATTATTGATATAAGAAAACCTTTTTTCGTATGAAAAATAATCGTTTTCTCAATTATCAACACATAAATGATATATCCTTAGAATAAAATTCTATAATATGGGTTGTAATACTCAATAATAAGGGACTCTTGAATCAAATTACTAGGTAATAAGTCAACATTGATTACATGCCTATTGTGTGGGAACATATTGATGTATTTATCGATGAACTTCCTAGTAATCCACCATAGCATGAGGTTGAGTTTTCAATTGAGGTTATACCTAGATCTTTGCCTATATCAAGGAGTCCATATATGATGGTTGCTATTGAATTGAAGGAATTAAATAAGCAGCTAAAAGAGAATTTGTACAAGGGTTTTATCTTTCCCAGTTCTTCACCTTGGAGAGAGATGGTCCTCTTTGTTGAGAAGAAATGTGGATCAATTAAACATTACATTAACTATCATAAGCTTAACAAGATCATAATTATGAACAAATATCCTTTACTCTGTATCGATGAATTGTTCAATCAACTCAGAGAAGCTCAGTACTTCTCAAAGATAGAACTTTGATCAGGATATCCTTATTTAACGAACAAAAGGGATGATCTTTCAAAAAAAAACATTACAAATGAGCTATGAACACTATAAGTTTATAGTGATTCCATTATGATTGATTAATTCCGCCACCATCTTCATGGATCTATTTAATTTAATCTTTAGAGGCTACATTTTATTCTTGTATTTATATATGGTATTCTTATTTTCTCAAAGATAAATAATGATACTGAAGATTATTTGAATATTATGTTGATAATATTATGAAAGTATAATTTGTATGATAAATTTAGAAAAAATGAATTATGGTTAAAAAGGTGTCATTCTCGGGTTATGAAATCACCAATAATGGAATAACTATAGATCCTTTAAAAACATAAGTTATCAAACAATGTCCCAAAATTACCACTATAACCAAGATCCAAATTTTTATTAGGTTAACAGAATATAACTAATGATTTTGTGAGAAATTTATCATTGATATCAAATCCTCTAACCAACATAACATGGAATGGGGAAAATGTTCTTTAGATGGAGGAATGTGAAGAATGTTTTAGGGAACAAAATAAGAGATTGGTCATAAAACATGTAATAAAATTACCCTGTACTGGAAAAAGGGTTTTAATATATAGTGATTCCCCAAATAAAGGTTTGTGATTTATAATCATACAAAAATAAAATTTAATTTTTTATGCCACCAGAAAATTTAAAACTCATGAGAAAAATTGCCTGATGCATGATTTGGAGCTAGTATCAGTGAACATTGCATTAAAAATTTAGAAGTGTTCTTATATTGTAGGAAGTATAATATTTATATTGACCAAAAGTGGTTGAAAAATATATTTTCCCAAAAGGAGTTAAATATGTACTAAAATAGATGATTGGAACTAATCAATGACTATGAATTCTTAATAAATTACCACCATGGGAAGACAAAACGGTGGAAGAAGATTTAAGTAGTAAATATCTTTCAAACTTTGATATGATGAGGGTTGAAATAGACTTAATAATCATGGATTTTCAATTGATTAATCATTAATTTATAAGGTAAGGTGATAAATACTGTCATAACCAAGTGACTAATCAAACATCCATTCACATGAATATCAAAGAATATCATAAAGATGATGTAGAGTTATTGTAAAAGGTAGAAAATATTCTAGAGTTAAAAATTGAAAATGTTTGAGTTGTGAGGTTTAGAACCTGGATACATGGACCATTAAATCCCAAAATAAATATTCTTGCAGCATGTTTCAAAATCCACTGAATGGTACACCAAGAAGTTGGCCACGAATCCTCAAGCGCACCATCCCATATTTTACAGGCTTCCGATTATGAGTGAGGTCCAATGGTGTTTCCTTGTGTAGAATATTCCATATTTATTGGAATATAGATCATCGGTACAATAATAACAGTAAGAAATATAAATAGAAATAATTATGCTGCAATAGAATAAGAATAATAATTTATTCAATATTAATAAATATGTGGAAGATGAATCATAAATAAATACAATATGATGATGATGATGTCAATTAAACATAAAAAAATGAGGTACACAAAATACATGGGAAGTAGTAATATACCAAATGTTAAAAAAGAGAAAAAACTTCCACTACTAGTATCATGATCATTCTCCCATACTTCACCATAGTACTCAGAATCAACCATCGAAAGTTCAAAACATCCTTCTAACAACACTTTTAAGAATGATTACTGCTCGGGTACCAAGGGTAGCCTAATATGGGTGTGAGATATACTCAGTAGGACACTATGAAAGATTTAAAGAATAATCCAATACGAGTATATAAAATGAGAAGTGTTCCAATAATAATAAATGTTTGGAAATAAATAAATCATATGTATCAGATCAAGTCCATCATGGATACCCGACCGAAACTACCTGCTTCAGCCTAAGCTGGATGTATCTAAACCAAGGTGACCTATAAAAGTATGATATAGTTTATAAAGGGTTAATCATAAATAAATTATCAGGATTACAGTGAGGCTAAAGAAGTGAATTTTATTTACGAACATGTCCTTTAATTTAATAGGTTATAAAATAAAATTTATATAAGAAATCCCAAGAATTTAATAAAGAAAAATCATAGGCCTATCCATGGAAAAACATATAAAGGAACCCCAGTATCTCACCACGAGCACTAGAAATATCCAAAACCATAAGATTCTATACAAGGTGGTCCACAAAGGAATCCAAAGTACTACTCTTGGTGTTATGTAAAGCATGAACCTATGAACCCTTCCCAGGTGAACCACATAGGGGACCAAGTATCTCTCATGGATACTGTTACCATATCACCCACCGAGCCCATCCATGTTATATCCCCTAGCGAGTCGATATCGCTTACGGGTAAGTAATAAATTAACCCGATTAGCCATTCTAAGGAATCCTATAATTATCCAACTATCTCTCCTGATATATCCACAATCCATAACAATTTCTAATTATAAATATAATTTATCCAATCCAATGAATTTTTAAATTTGGACCCTTTTATCTCTCTCTCCATAAGTGAAGGGAAGGTCATGGTTAGAACTAAATCATACCATAACCCCAAGAATTGTTAAAAAGTAGGCCAAATAAGAAATTCAACTATGGAATAAAGCCTTGGGGACTAAAAAAATAGACACTAATATTTCTTAGTTGAATTACATTTTCAAAATTATTATTTAACCCAAGGAAACACACACCTAAAATGGTGATTTAGAAATTCAAGGAAAAGGATAATTTTGGACCTTACAAAAGGGAACACGCATAGGGGTGGCTTAGGCTGAGGTGAATACCCAGTGAAATTATTTCACTGGTATCTAGGGTCCCATTACACCTGAATATAACCCTTAATTTAAAATTTATTAAACATCATGGGGGTGATTTCGAGAATTCTGGCACAAAGAACCCAATGCATGATAAAATGCAAATAGTCTTTTAAGGAAAATAACCGAACCACCTACCTTAAGCATGTATCACTCTCCTTGTCTAGTGTTGGACCTTGAATCAAGATAGAATGGGAGAAATTATTATGACAACCAATTCCATAAAAACAAGGCATATGATATTGTAAAAAAATATCACAGAATATGGAAACATAAAAAAATTATGGAAGTAAGAGGATTGGGGATCTTACCATTTCAGTTCCAATGCGACTAATGATGAAGATAATAGAGATCATATGGATGATAAATAGAAAATACTATTCTGGATTAAGGAGGAGTGATCACATGAGGTGATGAGGCTATTTTGTGAGAGAAATGAGGGAGGAGGGGGAGTGAAGTTTTAAAAAATTGATGGAAAAGTCCATTTAACCCTTAATTAAGGGGTCACATGGTTTGGAAATACTATTAGACAAACCGTGCACCAACCATGCACCTAACATTGTCTAGGGAACCCCATCGCATAAGAAAGGTGCATGGCTTGTCTAAAAATGCACAACCCATGAAAAATGGATCTATCAAAATGTTTGTAGCACTTGATTGAGTGTGTTGATTAAGTTACATGGTTAGGGAAAAACATGCAGCCTCTTGTTTTGAACTATGTTCCTTTCATGTTTGAGTCACACAGTTAGCACTAACCATGTAAAAAATGTGAGAATCATTATTTACCACTAAATTCAAGATATTTGGGATCCAAAGGATCCCTAGAATCTCCCAAACCACTCTTTAGACACCTTAGAACATGATTAACAAAAAATGAGATGTTTCAAATAACAACATAAGGGTTCATACCTCTTTGAAAATACAAGATCTTACAACCTCCCCTCCTTAAAACAACTAGTCCCATATTTTCCCTTCCGAGGGTGGTAATGATCATATGAGAAATATTCTATCTACTAAGAAAGTACATCGACCACTCTTGCCCAAGTCTTATCCTACACATGACATGCTGCCATATCACACAGACTATAGGGACTAACCTATCTCAATGAGACTTCACAAAAAAATTAATGATATGTATCGAATTATCCTCAAAGGACTTATCTACATCTAGATAAATATCCTCAGGATCAAATAAATGATAAAAGTAATAATGATATATATGATGTTTTGATACTTATAAGATTCCATCCATGTCATGGTATCTCTGAGGTAACTATAATTGATAGGCTACTAGCCCATCTCTCTCAATGATCTCAAAAGGCCTGAAATAACAAGTTGATAACTTTCCATATCTCCAAATCCATATATTCCCCAATCTAAAAGAAAATCATAGGAATACTTGATGTCCCACTTAGAACTCTAGAGGTGGATGATGATGATCGATATATGACTTTTCATTATACTGAGTTGTACCCATACATTTCTGAATCAACTAAACTTGTCATGAAGTATCTTGAATTATACGAGGACCTAGTAGCATTGCCTCACCTATCTCTAAACATCACAGGATTGATCAAAACAAACTACTATAAAATGAATTTTATGATGTAATCTGAATCATTTTTTAAATTTGTTATTATATGAAAACTAAATAAGAAGTATAAATTTTCCCATGAACCTCCAAAATCAAGGGCACATGCCTAGAACATGTCCTCTAAAACCTGTATCATCCTTTCTGATGGATCATCGGTCTGAGGGTTATATGTTGTACTCAAGAACACATGTGAACACATTGATTTCTATTAACCCTTCTAGAACTACAACTTAAACCATGCATATTGGTCCGATATGATAAAATAGTGAACACTAATGAGGATCCCAATCTCTCGAAGGTAAATCCTTCCAATATCATCAACTAATAAGGTCTATTAGATATGTAGGAAGGGTCAGAAGTTGGTCCACTTGTTAATGATCACCCATAAAACATCACTAAATTGATATGATCTTGTAAATCCCATCAAAAAATCCATAGTGACATCATTCCATCTCCGATCAAGAATTTATAGAGGTTGTAGAAGTAAAGTAGGTCACTGGTTCTCCTTTTCACGTATTGAATAGTGGAACACCTCAGGATTAAACCTATAATCATCCTCTCCATACTCAACTACCAATACTGACAACATACGTTTGGGTACATCATTGTAATCCTATGGTATATTTACCAAACAAAGGCATTAGATTCCTATATAAACTCCTCCCGTATGATTGTAGATACCCATGCACATCGATAGAAGTGTAGGATCTCATTCTCATCAACAAACCAAACAGACAGTGGGCCATCGCTTGATATAATCTATCTTAGGACTAAGACTTCAAGATCAAAGATATATCTTATCCTTAACCATTATGTAAGGGATAAGGTCACTTCCAAATATGATATCGATGGATTCCCATGATATTCCTAAACCTTTAGGTGTACCATAGAAAATAGGTCTATCAACTACCACTCCCTACTATCCACTTAGAACACCGTTGTTATAGTCTTACAACTTAGTGTATCAGCCACCACATTTTTCTTTCCGTGTGTGTAAGAAAGCTCAAAATCAAATGACTATAGGTATTCTACCCACTTATGCTTCCTGAGATTAAAATCACACTGTGTGGAAAAATATTTGATAATTTTATAATCTATTTAAATGATGAACTACTCTTCCAACAAATAATTTCTTCACTAGTATAAAGCATGAACCACAATTGTTATCTGGAGGACATGAATATTATAATTTTGGTTATTGGTTATTAGGTGGTGGGACCTGTACACTATAACCCAATATACCTACATCAGAACTGATCCAAGCCAATTCTCGAACCATCGTAATAAATAGAAAAACTACTTCATAACTCTAGTAGAATTAGGATTGGAGCTAGATTTATTCTTCACATTAACTCTTAAAAGTCTATCACGTAATATACAGATCAAAATAACATCACAAACTTTTTAATCAAGCCTGTAAGTAGTGATTATAGGAATTAGAAGTCCTGTATGAAACTCTTATAGTGGTCAAACAACCCAAAAAACTACATAATTCAAATAAATTCTTGGGATACTCTGATGAAACAATAGAGATCACCTTCTATGAGTAATCTGATACTCATATCTCTAAAATGATATAACCTAGGAACTGAACATTATTGATCCAAAAGTGTAATTTTGTGATATTAATATACAAATTGTGCTCTCTCAATGTATTAATCATGATATTAAGATATTTGGAATGGTCGCGTTGTTTTATAGAATACACCAATATGTTATCCAAAAAGACTACCAAAAAAGAATATTGGTATCGGTGAAAAACTTGATTAATTAGATCAATGAGAATATAGGGTGTATTCGTAAGGCCTAATGACATAACTAGATAATACTAAAATACATATCTACTCTAAAAATCTATATGTGGGATGTATGATACTATCACACACTCATGATGGTAGCCTAACCTCAAATAGATCATACAGAAAACTATCACTCAGAGTTGGTCAAAGAGGTTATCTATATGAGGTATTGGATCATGGTTCTTAATTGAAAGCTGGTTGAACCAATAGTAATCCATTGAAAACCTAAGGGAAATATCTTCCTTCATGAAGAAAAGGACAGGTGAACCCCATGATGATGTACTAATTCATATAAAACCATTTTCTTTCAAGTATTCCAACAATATCTTATGTTCCTGAAGATCTATAAGTGTCATCCTATAAAGAGAAACATACATTAGTGCTGATCCTGGCACTATCTCAATGTTGAACTATACCTATATCATTGGAGTAAAGCAATAGAAGTAGTATGAGATGATATCCCTGAAACAATCCACAATAAGAGGGAATTCTATACATGGTATTCCTTAATCACTCATAAAGAGACTAGCCATATGTACATTCAATTTTCTCAGACCATGATGGTCTGGTCCAGCTCAATTAACTTGGAAATCCCATTCAAACATATGCATTAAAGTACCACCCTTTGGTTATGATAAGGACACAATTTGGTGTCAATTATAAACTTAATCATGTTATTGAACAAATCGTTCCATCATGAGAATGACATTGAAGACTTTCATATCAAGGGAAAAATGTTCCACAAGAAATGGTACCCACATATCTCAAGGGGAAACTCCTTCCACTGGAACACACTATAATAAAACCCCCAATGGTGTGTTAAGAGTCACCATGCCATAATAGTACTCTTTCTCTAGGATTAGAATTTCCATAATCACATAATTTATAAAAGAATGTGAATAAACATATCAAATAAAGAAGAAACTAAAGTAGTGTTTACTAGAATAATACCTTATTCCATGGAAGGCCCTAGACTCTGCTCCTTAGGTATAGGTTGTACTGCATAGACATGCGCATATCAAAAGCCCTTGAGATGCATCCTAACTAAATTGGCAAGGTTCTCTCTGCTAAAATTGAACCTCATATTTCTAGCTACCATAGCCACGAAAACCCCCTCATAATAAACATCTAGTAGTAGACCATCTCCCATTATGACATGGAACTACTGATCTTTTACCTGAATACAGTGTTAGTATGGATCCCTTCTCACTAGGAACATGAGGAAAATTTTGGTAGAAATGATTATGTTGACCCATCCTACCACAATATTGGCACTCGATTAGGCCCCTCATACATCAGGAATTGTTATGGACAGTTCTACCAGACATTTGGTAGACCACATGACTGTCTGTGTATGCCACAAGGATCATGTAGCCTCTAAGAACAGACTCAAAGAAACATTTCTTGCCACTAGAAAAACCGAATCCCTACATGGAAACTCAATTTCCCTATCTCATAGTAGAAACTTCCATTAGGATACACTCATTGATGAGGGATTTTTACACTATCTCATAATTGATGGTCAGTAAGAAGACACATACCTATGATCATATGGTATAAACAATCCCATCCTCAAACTATCTCATAGTCATCAAATCATCACCAGTCAGAGTAGGTTTGAAGTGAAGAATCTTAGTAAAATGAGGTGAATATTAAATCATAGAGATAAAACCCTTATATAGGTGCATAAACTATCTTGAATGGTCCTCTCTCAAGGTCTATGAAATGAAGTTGTCATAAAAGGCCATCTAGAAGTCCACCAAATACATATTCTGACAATGATCAGCTCAATATATGACATCCCACCAATGCATGGTGGAGTCGTGGAGCATATAGGAGGAGGTATTGTCCCTATATTTTGGAGGCATATCCATATGCTTGATGATTGACAACAAGGTCTCTAGCCATTAATCATAAGCCTAAGGTACATTGTACCCTGAGAAGGTGGGAGGATGATACTTCTGGAATTCCCATGTCAACTTTTCTAGTGTAATGGAAGGTCATGGGGCTCCCTGAACATACTGTATGAAGCATAACAATATTTCTTCAATATAAGAATCTAAATCCAGTGGAATATCGATAGGAGGTTCCTCAAGTGGAAATACAAGAGTTAATATTGGTGGATTAGGGCCCATAACCTATAGAATCTGGTCATCACCACCCACCTTGTGTATGAATCAAGAAAACTATGGTGGAATGACTCTAAAATTTTGAAATTCATCCCTCATATAAGATTTAACAATATATAGGAAAAAATAATAGATGTAAAGGATAGGTATAGAACCTACCTATAAATGAGTCACACATCTCTATATGATCCTTAATCCAAGTCTATGTGATAAGAATCATCACAATAGACTATAAGAGACACTTCCTACTTATCACTACAATGGTTAGGTTGAGGTAATGTTATCACATTACATAATATAAGTTCTTGTATATGGTGTTTCAATTTCAAGGTATATAGGAAAACACACTTTACTCTTTAATTGTAATCCCAATTTTATGGTTACCGTTTCATTTAAAAGTATTAATTTTTTTGAGATCATACTCTTTCGTTAGTATATAGATATCATAGTCTAATTATTTTCATCAAAATCCCCAATTTATAAAAGACTATACTCTTTGTTAATTTCAATTGACACTTTATGTAACTGTGACCGTACCTTTACATCAAGTATTAGGATATAATAGTTAATATAAAATTGTTTGACTACATGAATCACCATTCCCAATTTATAGAATTAAATTATTCTTAAATTATAAGTGTCATTCTTGTAATCAAATAAAATATTGTTTTCATCCATAGAAACAATGGTTCATAGATTAAATTTAGAATAATTGGTTAATTGTGGTTTTATCATAAATATATGAGAGAAAACCCATTTATATTAATTTAGGAACTTTAATTAATCCATTTATGTTATCTATACAAGAACATTTAGCACATTCCACATAAAATAATCTCGGAACTAAATATGTGAAGTAGGAAATGCATGTAGAAAGTAATCATTGATTGGAAAAATTCATGGAATATAAGTCCTAAAGTGCATACAATGATGTGTGAGATGATATCTCATTTCAATACCTAGTTATGGAAAAAAATAAATCCATAATAAAAATATAAAAAAAATAATGTCACAAAACATGTACATCAACCAATGATTAAGGAAAGATAACTGTAACAGGCACAAAACAATAATAATAATATCCCATCATAGATAAATGGGGTTTCCCCTATATGTGGGTTAGCTACTCCCAATAATAGGCTAATTACCAAGTTATGATACATATTTGTCTATTTTATAATAAGTAAACATAAATATAAAAGGAAGAAGACATCTAATTCCACTTTGTAGCATCATTCCCCACAATCCACTAAGTAGATCCCCAATAACATTGGCAATATGACATCAAGCACACCTCCCCATATGCCATAGTATTCCCAATAGTAGTGAGGGCCTAGGGTGTGTCCATGGGGAGACTATTCCCTCTTTATCAGAGTAAATAATAGTGGAAATATAATGATAGTAACTATAAATAATAGAAATAATTTAGAAATAATAGAATTAGAATAATAAATCATCAAATATAAATAAGTAGAAAGAATATGAATCATAGATTGATACAAAATGATGATGATGATGTCTTATACCAATAATAAAAATGCGGTACATAGAATATAAGTAAAATATGATTATACCACATGTTATACAAAAATACAAAAAGACTAATAGCCACCACTAATAGCATCATGAGAATAGCCTCAATCCTCTTCTCCTATACTCAATCCCAATATTTAGAATAAAACATCAAAATATGGAGGCATCCCTTTATCTACACCAAAAATTATAAAGCCTTATCAGGTACAAGGGGTGGCTTGAGAAGGGTGTGATATATACTCAATAGGAAACCACCAATAGTGTCTAGAAAAATCCAGTCTATGCATATAAAATGAGATGTTTTCGAATAATAACAAAAGTGAGATAAAAAATAAATAATTCAAATAAGCCAGAGTCCCTCATGGACACCATAAAGACACTAACTGCTTTGGCCTAATTCAGATATATCTAAATCAATGTGAACTATATAATTATGATATAGTTTATAAATAGGTAATCAGAAATAAATTTTCAAGATTAGAATGATCCCAAGAATGTGATTTGGCTCGGTGGACACATACTTTAATTTAATACACTTGAAAGATTGGAATTGAATATACGGAATCTGTAGAATTTAATAAAGCAGTATCCCAGACCTATCAAACATTAACTATATAAAGGAACTTGAGTATCACACCAGGAACAGTAAAAGCACTCAACAACATAAGCGTCTATCCAAGAAAACACAAAAAGGAATCATAAGTATCACTCTCATCATGGTGTAAAGCATTACCCTCAGATCCCCTACTAGGTGTACCACATAGGGGATCAAGTTTTACCCATGGGTGGTGTAATTATGCCAACCTTGAGAATATACAAGGAATCTCCCATAGGGAACCGATATCGTTCCTGGGTAATAAAGAAATTATCTTAGTGATCCCATCCAACAAATACCATATTGATTCATGTATCACTACTGAAATATAAAAAATCCACAAAAAGTACTAATTATAATGCATGGGGATCCCATCCATGGTGTCCTTAAATCATGACCCTTCTATCGATCTCCTTGTATGTGAAGGGAAGGTCATTGTTATCAGAAACTCATACCATATCCTTAAGAATGGTTAATAAGTCAGGAAAAACATTTAATTCAAGAAATTGAACTATGGAATAAAACATTTGGGCCAAAAAACATGGAAAATAATCATCCATAGTTCAATTTATATTTAATAATAATTATTTAACATAATGAAACACACACCTAAAATTGGTTTTTGACCATTTATGTCAAAGACTTGTTTAGGCCCTTAAGGAAGGGCACACCCATAGAGGTAGATCATGCCAAGGTGAATGAATGCACTTTCCTAAAATGTAAATTGATTATTTCATTAAATTTGATTTATAGTCTAGGTTAGAACCTACATCATCTCTCAATGTGCATTGGGGGTTTAAAGATTGTGTTTTTAATAAAGTAGACTATAATATGGGGTGGTTTTGAAAAATAAAATTAAAAATAAAATGACTTAATTAAAGAATTTAATAATTGAAAAAGGATGGTGGTGTTTTTAGAATTATGAGAGAAAGAGTTATTTTCAATTTTAGTACACATGCTGGATAGTTCATTGTTCCTAAAATTTCTCATGTTTTATTTGAATATTTTGGTTGAGGGTTCTTCAGATCTTGACTTCCCACTTTCCTCTTAAACCGATGCATAATGAACCACCACTTGACAAAAAAATTGTGTTGTCAAGGATTGGACCTAAAGCATACAGTGTGGGATTCCAAAGCATAATAATATCTCATGACTATGTCAGAGAAATGAAAATATTTTGTATTCCAATTATAACAACCCAAGATTCAAACTTGAAACTTAAACCCAATCAGTGTTGAAATGAAAAATGTTTCACAAAGTTATACTAATGAAATGAATTTAGAATATAAGGATGTTAAGATAAAAAAAATGTAAAATATTAAACACGAAAATTATACAAAACTAGTAGAAGAGAAAGTGTTGTAACTATAACACCCCATGCTTCCAAGGTACACTTATTTTTAAATAATTCAATGGCTTGTGTTGTACGCAATCCTAAGTTCAGACATACCTTGACCTATCAAAGTAGTCGTTTAAAAAGTAGTTATGTATAGTACTAACCACATTTTAAAATTTTATAAACATTATTTTAAAAAATATAATTAATTTTATAATTCATAATATCAAAATTATCTTAGGGTGAAATTTTGGTAATTTTTTGAAAATATTCATTTTTTGATGAATATTGAAAAAACTGCATTTGAATTCGAAAATTCCTTTCCATCTAATTTATTAATACTGATAGATTGTTATTTTTAATTGGTTTTAAAGATTAATTGGATTAATATTTTATCATTTAATAAAATTAATTTCATTGGGTGTAATATCACATTTAAATTGTACATACAGACCTGTTGATCTGTTGATATATATTACTTCTTAAAAACACGCTTTTTGGTTTTGACAACGGGAATTAATTTTAATTTAATTACTGAAACTTTTGTGTTTTTAATTTTGTAAAAATATATTCCATATTTGAAATTGGATGTTTCAAATAGTGTAAATAGGTACCTTTTATTTTTGGAAATTATTAATAGTAACTTTAATAATTATTTTTATTTACCATGGTTATAGGGTAAATATGGTAAATAAGGGTAAAAAATAATTTTATAACAATAATAAACTACCCTAACACAAAAATTAAACCTATTTTATGAGATATGTTCGACCATGTGATTCCTTTGGTCTATCATGGGACCCCAAGGACCCACTTGGGTGTGAAAATGACATTTTATAAGAATTAATTTAATGTATAGAAAATGTAACATAAACATGTATATTTTTCTTAAAAAAATTTTAAAATATTTTATATAATCGATATCCTATACTATAAATATTAATTAGAAATATAAATATATTTAATACGTCATGTTTTTTTATTTATAATTTTTAGACATTAAATAAATAAATTTATTTATGACTCAATGATGATGGAGTGATTACCTTATTAATGAATGATTCAATTAAATGATATTATAAATATTAAAAGAAATTTAATTTGAATATTTTTATGTCATAAAAATATTTATTGATTAAATTGAAATATGAGGTATCAGTTAATGACTTTTTTTCGAAGTAATAAAGTTTTTATTACTTTAGAAAAAATAAATTACTAAATTGTGTCAAAATTGACATAAATGAGTTTTTAAAACAAATACTATTTTATTAAATGATATAAAAATCCTAAAAATCTATATTTCATCCAAATAACATGGATAGTGATAAAAATGTCATAAATTATCAAATTTTGGTTCTCTTGTCATTTTATTGAATTTATATAGATCATGTAGTATAAAAATACAACAGGACGTAATAAGAGTTAACTTATTTTTCAAAGGGTTAAATATAAAATATAAGGTTGATTTTATAAACTAAACATGTAAAAAACCTATTGGTTGAGATTATTTATACCCATAATCATCTTATCCACTAAATAAGTCTTTTTGGAGTTATTAGAACCCGAAAATCATTTTATAATAAATTAATATTTCAATGTTTTCTTAATGTGACTCCACCTCTCTTATTAAAAGGAACCACTTATACCCCTTTATTAAAACCTCCAAAGCCCTTTCTATCAGCTGAAACCTTCCAAACAATCCTCCCAAATTCCTTCACTTCATCATAGAGGCAACCCTTTTGGAATAAAACCAACTAAAGGAGTCCTTTTGTGAAAATTAAAAGGAGACACCCGAAGAAGAAGTAATCGTTTTATCCCTTCTTTCAAAGTTCATTTCTTCTTCTACTTCATGTTAATAATTTGTCACCATACTAAAATAATAATTGAGGAATATAATATATTCTGATATATTTTTATGAATATGTTACAACCATATTCCTCTTTTACCCATCCTATGAAAAATAATTTCTCCATGCGTGCGTACGTACGACATACCATCTCCACACTGTGGGGTAAACTATTTTTCATATATACATTATTTAGATGGGTATAATGATGAATAAAAATGACTTAAATAATAAATATAACTATATATTACTTAATTAAAATTCATATTCAATCCATATCCATTCCATTAAACAATTAAAAAAATGATATCATCGCTCGTGCGTAAGTATGAATTACCATATCCATGACGCGATGAGACTCCTCTTCCATGTTCACCTCCTATGAATGATTATAAAGATATATATTATGAATAATTAATAAATATGTTAAATAATAATTCTACTAGAATGACCTGTGTATTCCTATCTATTATATATGTTTATATTTTTAATATATATTATATATATTTAATATTATACATTTTTATGTAATTAAATCATTATCTAAAAATTATTATCAATAATAACAAGTTAGAACACATATGAAAAAATGAAGTGATTATTATATGAAATGTTGCATTAACATGGAATTGATAATAAATGAGTAATATAAGGTCATAAAAGAATAATATTTGATATCATAAATATTATTATGATTCTAATTTAAGTTAATAATACCATCATATAGGAGTTTTAGACATATACACAGAGTCTCTAACTTAAGGTAATGGATTTTGTCTCAATTTCATTTCATTGAGGCATATTGTAATGTTATGCACGAGGTTCCTTTTATACAGTGTATATTCTAATTTTGAACTTGTTATATCATGAATCTCAATAATTTCATGATATTACATTACTTCCTTCAGGATAATTATTTATAGATCCATATTAATCATTCAATATAGTTATTTGATAAGGCATATTATTTATTTTGTTTATTAAATATGAGAAATACTTTGGACTGGCAATGAGGGGTGGATCCCAGACTCTAGATAGATCCTCGATGCATCGAAAGGTTCTCATGAGACAAATAAGTTATCAAAATGGGATTCTACCCTTAATTTTAAATGTTCTTATGACAGGTCTTGACAGTAATAAGTTTTCATGTGAATGAGACATGACGTCCTTAGATAAAGTATTTCCCTCATTTCATTTCAGTTATTATTTATCCATGAGATTTTGCATTGAAATATATATAGAAGTAGTTCATTCTGAGTTTATTGATTTATGTCATATGTTTTGATTCTTTACCTGCCATATTATTTGTGTGTTATCTATTTTTGTAAATGGAAAGTGTTCTCAGATATTTACCTTTCCATATAGATTGATTATTAATTCTTTTTTTCATACTGTTACAGAGCATTTGAACTCACCCTTACTATGTTTCTCTCCCTATGTTATGAAGAAGAGAACATTGATTAAACTCTGAAGGATGTATTTTATTTCATTTATTGTGTAGAATGTGTTTTTTTGTTTTCTTAATATATTATGTGTATCATGTATGTAATATAGATTTCTGAGACTGCTAAACTGTATGGTCATTCAGGATTTTTTTCCTCATAATAATGCCAATGAAATGTAATAATGCTCTAGATTCAGGTGATTTGAGGTTGGGTCATTGTAGTTGGTATTAGAGAAAGTTTATCAACAACCTTGGAAACTAGATTTATAGATCGTATATTAGGGAACATACATTAAGTTACACTTTGGGGACACACCTATGATAATTCACCCAAAGTAACAAAAGTTTATGATTTATGATGGATAAATTTTTAATTTATAATGAGTGTTTTATCATATTTGAAACTCATAATTTTATGAGCTAATCTGACATGTGTCATTATATAGAGATGAAACCTAGAAGGATGAATTGTATCACTCCTCGAGGAAATTACAGGGGTTGCCCTGCAGAGGAAACCAATACAGCTGGTATTGGAATAGAGAAAATTATGGATATATTAGGGAAACTTAATCCAGTTATGCCAAATTATCTTTCCCAAATGGAATAACCCTTTCCTCTAAGGGAATCTCATTTACTGGATCACTTTATGCAACAAAATACCCATTCATTTAGTGGGACTACTAATATAATTGTAGCTGACCAGTGAATTAAGTCACTGGAAAAGATATTTATGGCATTGGGATGAAATGAAATTGAAAAGGTTAATTTTATAGTCTATTTCATTGAAGGTGATGCTGATCAATGGTGGATATTTATCCAAAATACAAGAGATTAATAAGAAATAGAACATATGGAATGAAGAAATTTTAAGGAGATATTCTTTGATAAATACATTTCCCGTGATCAACAAATTGAGATGAAGAGGAAGTTCATTAGCTTAAAGATAAAGGAAGAGGAGTGTGTTTCAGATTTCAAATATAACATTACAAGGTTATCCAGGATTTTTATAGATTATATACGCAACATAGAGTGAATGATAGATTACTTCTTTGAATGTCTTAGTCAAAATCTCTGAAAGGCACTGGTTTTGCAGAATTTTTCATCATATGATGAAATAGTTTTTTTATGATATCAAGATGAAGATGGAATTTTATATGATCAATATATTCAAAGGAAAAAAATACAAGAATAGGACATATGAGAACCAGGAAAAAGGGATTTCATCAAATAAGAAGAATAAGTTTGAATTATTTTATTCTTGTGAAAACTATGGAAAAATCAACATGGGTATTGTTTGAAGGGATTGGGAGTTTATTATAAGTGAAAAGATAAGGGACACCAGGATCATGAATTACAAGGAAAGAAAAAATAAATGATCTCTAGTGCTAAAATTTTTATGAGATGGGACACTAATAAAATGAATTCCCCAAATGTCAAGGGAATCTATAATAGAAGAATCCAATGGGAGATGTCCAAGCTTTTGAGATCCAAACTATGGATGTTTATGTTCCTAATGATGTTGTTGTAGGTAATTTAATTATTTCTTCAAATTTAGAAAAATATTTATTTGATTCTAGATCATTCCTTTACATCTTCCCAGTTTTCTTTAAAAATTACATATTTTCAAATCACTGTGAAAAGGGAATTATTAGTTAGAACTCCTAGTGGGAACCTTATCGCAACAATGATGTGTCGAGCTATTCCTATTTTTTCATATAAAAATTCTCTAATTTCTAATTTCTTTTATCATACTAACTATTTATTTCAATATAATACTCGGAATGGATTGAATTTAAAAATATTATCCTAAAATATATTGTAAGATGAAGGAAATTTCAATTTTTGAGGAAGCTGTTGAATCCATTGTCTTTAGAGAAGAAACTTCATCACCTAATTCTAATCAAAATCCACCCCTATTAGCTTTACTGAATGATATTATTAGGGAGGAAGAGAGAAAAACATCTAGGGATGAAGGAGTTAATCTTCAAATTGAGGATGTACCTATTATAAAAGAATAAATTGATATTTTTCCAAAAGTTTTACATGGGTACCTCCAGAGTGTGAAGTTGAGTTCTCTATTGATTTAATCCCCAATGCATAGCCAATATCAAAAACAACGTATAAAATGGTCACTATAGAATTAGTAGATAAAAAACAACTTTAAAAGTTGGGTAAAAAGATATTTATCCTCCCTAGTGTTTCTCCATGGGGGGCTGTGTATTGATTATAGGTAAATCAATATGATTACAATAAAGAACAAGTATAATCTACCTTGTACAAGTGATTTATTTGATCAACATCAAGGAGATAAATTCTTTTAGAAGATTGATCTTCATTATGGATATCATTGATTATGAGTAAATAAGGATGGAATTACAAAGAGAGATTTTCAGATGAGGTATGGTTAATACGAATTTATAGTAATGCCTTTTTGGATTTACTAATGCACCTTCAGTTTTTATGGATCCCAGGAATAGAATATTTGAGGAATATCTTGATGATATTGTTGTGGTATTCATTGACAATATTTTGATATATTCTAAAATCATTGAAGACCATGAGTATCACTTGTGAATCATTATTGATACTCTCAGGAGAGAAGAATTATATGGTAAATTTAACATGTGTGAATTATGGATTCATGAAATTACTTTCCTTGGACATATAGTCTCCAAGGATGGAATCTATATTGCTCCTTGAAAGACAAAGGGAATTCCAGAATGGCCATCACCGACATGTATAACCAAGCTATGTAGTATTATTTGTTAAGCATGTTACTATCAATGTTTCATCCAGAATGTTTTCTGATTGGCTAACCCATTAACCAAATCACTCGAAAATGGGTTAAATTTGTTTGAAAAAAAGAGTGTGAAGAATATTTTAAAGAATTGATGAGATGATTAGTCAATGATCATATCTTGACATTACCATCTTGGAATGATGGGTTTGTTATTTATAATGATGCATCTAAGAAAGGAATTGGTTTTGTACTTATGAAAAATGATAGGGTTATTGCACATGCATGAAGGAAATTGAAAACCCATGAACAAAAATATCTAACTAATGATCTTCGGTTAGCTATAGTAATTGTTTCTCTAGAGATATGGAGACACTAGCTCTATGGTAAAAAATGTGAGATATATACTGATAATAAGAGGTTGAAATATATTTTCTCATAGAAATAACTCAAAATGAGACAAAGGAGATGTCTTGAGCTACTCAAGGATTATGATTGCAGAATACACTACCACCTAGGGAAGAAAAATAATGTGGAGGATGCCTTGAGATGAAAGGTCCATGGTGTTCTAAACAAGACTAGAGTTAAAAGGAATCATATGTTCATGGATTTAGTAATGATAAAAAATGGAACGATATTTGAGGGTAACGAATCATTACTTTTTCAAATGGTTTCCAAATCATCTTGACTGGAAAGGATAAAAAGTTCCCATAATGATGATGAGGATTTTCAAAAGAAAATTAAAGCTTTAAATGATGGGATACTGATTTGTTTCATATTTGAAGATGGCATTTTAAAATTTGGAAAGAGTTATTGTGTTCCTGTTATACCTGAGCTAAAAATGGAATTATTGGATGATGCTCATAGCTTAAATTTCCCTATACATCCTAGTGTCACTAATATGTATAGAGACTTGAAAGAACATTTTTTGGTGGGACGACATGAAGAGGGATATTGTTGATTATGTGTCAAAATGTTTTCTTTGTCAATAGGTGAAGGATGGAAGACAACATCCTAGAGGATTCATGCAACCTCTTACTATACCTATATTGAAATGGGATGATATTACGATGCAATTTTTCATGGGGCTACCAAAGACTCCCAGAAGTAATGATGAGATATGGGTTATTATTGATCATATTACCAATTCATCGAATTTTATTTCTATAAGAGAAGATTTACCAATGGAACGTTTAGCAAGGCTATATATTAATGAAGTTATAAGACAACATGGTGTACCCATTTTGATTGTTTCTGATCATGATCCCCATTTTACATCAAGATTCTAGAAAAGTATATAGAAGTACCTAGATACTGAACTTCATATGAGAAATGCATACTGTAACATCCCTGACCTGGAAGCCACTAAACCGGTGCTACTAACCGGGTGGTTACATGACCTTAAGCGCGCCTACCCGTACACCAAAGGTTGCCGACTAGAAGCAGGGGTCTATGGTGTCAAGTGGGGAGACTATACCCCCTTCTTATCAGAGTAAGCACAGCAGAAATAAACCAAATAGCGGAAACAATAACCAATAAACAAGGATCATGTATAACAACCATTTCCAATAATAAATATGCCATGTCATCCTACAAGTGAAAAAGTGGACTCAACCCCAAAATAAAGACAGCGGACAAAATCCCCAAAATGGTCCTGAATCCAAGTCTGGATCCTCCACCAAGTACTACCCATGTCCACTCAACTATCCAGCAAGGACCCTTTCCCTTGTCCTGACCTAAAAACATGAAGTCTTCTTGGGTACCCAACGGAGGCCCGAACAGGGTGTGAGTACAACTCAGTAGGCCACCACCAATGATGTCCACAAAATATCCAGTATAAACAGGTAGTGCATACAAAAGGAAAATGAATGAAAAATGCCAAGTAATTAGTTAATGTTCCATTAACCAGTTTAGACCCAAAGCCATTGCCATTCAATTACTATCCATTTATTACCATTTACCATCACTTACCATTTCATCACATTTCCATTAGTTAATCACATACATTATGTTACATGGGTCTAAGGACAATAATCACCTGCAAGAGGGTAAAATCATCGTTATCCTATCTCACTAAGACTAACTCCCTCATAGAAACCATATCCTCACCTCGAATCCTCAACCCGTGTGGATGCAACCGTTATGAGAATGGACCCTCAGTCCCCTTTCCTAACTCGTGCATTTAGGGTGGAGTTTAGAGCATCAGTCTTTGCTCAACCCATGGGTGTAGATCCTCAAGTCTTACCCCACTCCACCAAGCCATGTGCACATTCTTATATATAAGTAACCATTAACCATCCAAACCATTGCCCTTCGACAAACAATAATCACAAAAACCCACATGGGAAACCACATCATGCCTTAACCCATTAAAACATTAACATTTGACATCATTTAAGCATTCACCCAATTTCCATGTGTTAGGCCTATCTCACTAAGCTTTCAACATTAAACCCATAATCTATCCCATTATGGTCTTGAATCAGTTTACACATTAACCCATTTTACCCATTTATCATTCCCATGAACCAACCATTTAACCCATTCCACTTTAACCCTTTGGTTATTGGCAATTATAGGTGCATCAACACACATCCATTCCAAGTTCAACCAATCATGCCAACATATTTATCAAGGGCTCTACAATTTATTACAACAAGGTCACTTGTTTAATATCCTGACCTGAAATTTATTTTTTTATTAAGAAAACACTTTTGTGGAAAAAGTGAGAAACCAAAAGTCTAACAATACAGCCATACAAACCCAAAAAACACCAGAAAGAGTAGGAACTAACACATACACGCAACAACAGCACCACCATCCCTAAGCTGGACACTCGGCGATCCCATGCAAGCATGGTCACTCCCGATGTTGCCATCCCTCCGAATCAGCCAGGTCCCAAATGACCTGCCAAGGAAATGGTAGAGTGATCTAGCCCAATGAGGAAGCCCCGACTGCACTTCCCAAGTCAAACAGGGGGCGAAGCCTCATAAGAAAAGGAAATGTTACCAAAACACAACCTTAGCCTATTATTGCTTTCTTGCCTGTAGAGATTCCAATGTATTATCCATACCTTAGCCCCATGATCTTCTCCAATAACATCTTCCAAATAGTTCGCCATTTTGTCCCAAGTGCGGATATATTCCTCTTTGCTGATTTTCTTGTTATTGAAGCATGTCATTAAGATTAAGTCTTGCTTGTCAATCCACTTTGCCTGTTCGTGATCGACTTCCACTCTTACCGCCCTTCCCATCATGTCTGCCTCTTGCTGTGGAATATCAACATACAGGAACTCCTCGACCATATCCTCCTCAAAACTAAGGATGGGTTCCTTTCTAGTCCCTATCTTCCCAGTAGAAATTTCCATTTCATCAATGTTCCCCTTTCTTAAAGCCTGGTTCACCACATTGGACATTGTCACCGGTAGTTTCTTCGCAGAGCGGGTCTCCAATGGAGGGGGAAGCAAGGAGTAATCTTTTTTCCCCTTCTTCTTTTTACAACTCATACTATGCTTCTGAGTTGGAACACCCTCAATCACCTGATCCGATGCAGCCATGTTGACTCCCTCCGAATCAGCCACACCACCACCAGACTGTCTAACCATCATTCCGTGGGAAATACCACAATTAGTTATATCACCTTCATTCTGTTGATGGAAAGGTATTGGTTCATCTTCCCCAGCATGGTCCACTACAACATCTGGATTTTCCAGTAAAGCAAATCGGTTTGGGGAACAAGGAATAGCCTCATCCACCCCAACCTTAATCAGATTTGTTGAGGTGTTCTGGTCTGGAATCTCAGGCTCACCCAAGTCCTGCTGAAGCTCATGTCCCCTGCCCATATACTGGATATTACATACCCCATCCACGTCCCGGCCCTGTATATTGAATGCAGCATCAAGGCTCAGTTCATTATGATTACCATTCTCCCGGTTGGCCAATCCAGAAACCTCTGGAGGGGTAGACACCACAACCCCTGATATGGTCTCCTTTCTCCTAGATTCATTCACTTCCACCTGTACTCCTACCAATGGAACATCTACCTCCCTTGACAGCACCCCCTGGACCATCGGCTCAATGTACCCAGCTGATTTGGAGGGAGCGTGACAAACTTGAGGCCTGCCTGTAGGTGAAGACTGAATGCTGCCTTTTTAGGCACCAATGGTGACCACTTCTCCTTCTGAAGGAACAACCGCTGGTACAGCTGGAACATCAGAACATCCACCACCCCTAAACCTCCTTCGACAACCATGTTCATCATGGCCCCACTTGTGACAAAAGGAGTAGAATGGGATCCAGGATTCATAGACTATTGATTGAGCGTACCTGTACTCTTCTTCAATTACAATCCAGACAAGCTCCAGAGGCACTCTTACAAGGTCCATTTCCATGCAAATTCTAGCCGAAATGGAATGAGACATGGAAGCTGTTCTTTGGTTACTGCATACAAACCGCCCTATCGAGTTGCCTATTGGTCTCAATAACCCAATATTCTGAAAAGGCAGAGGAAGTCCAGGCAATTGAATCCAAATTGCCGTGTAAGATGAGTCACGGTTCATGTGCCCCTCAAAGGACCAGCGCAGTAAGTGGAACTGGAGGCCACAGAAAGGAATCCTCTTTCGTGACCAAGCCATTCCCAAATCCTTCCCATCCGTAAATAAAATAAGGAATTGACGTGGTCCCAGTATACATACAAGCGCACAGTGTTTCAAACCCCACTCCGTATTGATTGCTTTGTCGAAGTGCTCCACCATAGGTCGCCACTTCGTAAAACTCACGATTAGCACCGAGGAAAGTAAAGCTGAAGCTTCATGGAATTCTTTCACTGAGACCGGGACAATAGGTTGACCTGAAACGCACCCAGGTACCTTCGGAGCAACGTCGATTGCGAGGAGGAAGAAAACCGCGTCCGGCGAGGATCCAAAGCAATCCCTACCTCGCGGTCGCGCAACTCCTGAGGCATGAGTTGGAGACGAATACCCCTCCCCCCTGATTGGGGAAGGGGCCACGGCGGCCGCCATCGCTGTAGGGTTAGCAGATCTCCCTCGTTGCGGCCGCCATCACCGTCCCAATCGGTAACTTCATAGTATCACTTGTTTAATATCAATCCCTAAATCCTAGAAAATATGGCACATCCCATGGATGGCCCCAATTAGGTCAAGTCAATCCCATAACATCCCATGAGGATCGTAAGGGTTACCATTTTCCATTTTAAACACTATTATTACCAAACATGCCAAGGTTATCTAAAACATAACCAAAGGAAAGCAAGACCACAACTAAACTTGCACAAATACCCAAATAACTATGGGGTATAGCTTGTAGACCACCTATCTCAAAATCAATGTTGAACACACCCTCAATCGAGTCCTTAGACCACAATCCGAAAAGCCTTTGATGATTCAACCTAAAACCCTCCCAAAAGATAAGGTTTTAGAGCTTAGAAACAAGAGAGAGAGAAGATAAAAACACTAAACCCGAAAGAGAAGCAAGGATGGGATTAGCCTTACTAGAAGCTTCGATCTGCAACCAACGGCACAAAAAAAGCCTTAGAAATGAGGGAGATCGATCACTTGGAGCCTTTCAGAGATTTGGTTCATGCCTAGGGTAAAGAGGGAGAAGATAAGAGGAAACCCTGAGTGGGGTTTTAAATCCCGGAGTGACAACTTGTAATTTTCCCAAGTTTAAGTTGCCGCACAGTTTGTCCACACGTTTTGGAAAACCGTGGGCAAACCGTGCGCACACCGCATCCCAAAGGAGGAGGAGTCACATGGTTTAGCCTCACGGTTTGGAAAACCATGCACAAACTATGCGTATTCCTTTTTCTAGAGGAGGAAGGGTCGCACGGTTTTGCCTAGGCAGGCCACACGGTTTGGCTGGTCATGCGCAGACCATGCGCCTTGGTCTGCTTTGCCCAGACTTCCCTTCTTCCGTGCCTCGAGCCCCCATAACACCCCCAAGGCCCTTCATACTTACAGAAGACATAACTTAAATCCTAAAAAAAAGGATTTAACCAAAACATAACGAAAACATACCTTTCCCAAAAGTCGGGATCTTACAACCTCCCCATCTTATAACAGCTCGTCCTCGAGTCGAGTTCCCAAGTCTCATTGCTCCACCGAAGAGAATATTTCGGACCACTGGGCCCGCATATTTGATTCCCGCTCCCAAGTTTCTTCCTGAAATTTTCCATGCTGCCATAGTACTTTCACTAATGGCCCAACTTTGCCTCGAAAGACCTTTTCACTATGATCCACCACATGAACCGAATGCTCCTCAAATGACTAATCAGCCTCAAGCTCTACATCCTCAACATCAACCACGTGAGATGGGTCAGGGTGATACCGTCGAAGCTGTGACACATGAAACACATCATGCATCCCACTATACTGCTGTGGAAGATCCAATCGGTAAGCCACTAGTCCGATCCTCTCCACAATCTCAAAAGGTCTCGCATACCTGGGCGCCAACTTACCATGCTTTCGTATCCAACGGTGACCCAACCTTAGCGACACCCGAAGGAACACCTTATCACCCACCCCAAACTCAAGAGGTCTCTGACTTCGATCTGCATACGACTTTTTCCTACTCTGAGCCATATCCATTCGCTTCCTGATCAACTAAACTCTCTCAGAAGTCTCCTGCACGAGACTCAACCCCAACAACTCAGATTCACCACACTCTAGCCAACACAACGTTGATCTACATGGTCTCCCGTAAAGTTCCTCAAACGGTGCCATCTGAATTGTAGCCTAAAAATATTGTTGTAGGAAAAATCAAATAACAATAGATGCCTCTCCCAAGAACCACCAAGGTCCAAGACACAAGTTCTAAACATGTCTTCCAACAATTGGATCGTACGTTCCGATTGCCCGTCCGTCTGCGGGTGGAAAGTCGTACTCAAAAACACCTGAGTACCAAGTGCCTTCTGAAACCCTTTCCAGAAATGCGACATGAAACGCAGATCTAAGTCAGAAACTATGGTTCGTGGCACCCAATATAACCACACTATCTCCCGAACGTATAGCTCACCCAACTGGTTGACTGTGAAGGTCTTCTGAATCGGTAAGAAATGTGCCACTTTTGTTAACCAATCCACAACCACCTAGATTGTATCATTCTTTCACGGTTCCCTCAGAATAGCCACAAAAAATACATTATTACATCATCCCACTTCCATTCCGGAATGGGCAATGGATGCAACAACCCACCTGGGCGTTGATGCTCAGCCTTTACCTGCTGACAGGTAAGGCACCATGCCACGAAGCCCGCAACTTCCTTTTTCATTCTAGGCCACCAAAACTACCTTCGGAGATCACGGTACATCTTGGTCAGACCAAGATGCACTGCCCACCTTGATGCATGGAACCCTCGCATCAACTCTTCCCGCACACGCTTTGGCACAACCACATGATCACGAACACGAACAACACCATCCGCACCGACGGTCTAGCTAAAAGGTAGCTCCCCACCTTTATGATTTTCCCCCATGACCAAGAACTAAGTATCATCAATATGACCTTACTTAACTCGACTCAAAACTGTAAACTCCATCGTTAAGGAATCAAGAGTGACCCGACCATTATCCTCCTGCACCTCTAGGTGCATCTCTGCAAATAAATCCATCACCTTCCACTCAGTGCTGGACTCCTGAACCACATGATTCCGAACCTTCCTACTCAGAGCATCAACAACATTATTTCCATTTCCTAGCATGTATACCAACTCAAAGTCAAAATACTAGAGATATTTAACCCATCTTCCCTGTCAGAGATTCATATCCCGCTGTGAGAAGATGTACTTTAAAGTCTTATGGTCAGTTAACATGGTAAACCACACTCCCAAAAGACAGTGCCTCCAGCACCTCAAGGCGTACACTACCGCAGCAAACTCAAGATCATGAGTGGGATAGTTCCGCTCATGGGGTCTCAGCTTCATTGACCCATAAGCCACAACCCACTCATCTTGCATCAACACAGCACCATTTCCGATTCCGGACGCATCATAAAACATGACGTACATCTTACCTTGCTCAGGTAAGATCAAGATAGGTGCGGTCGTCAACCACTTCTTCAACTCTTGAAAGGAATTCTCACGAACCATAGAACATTCGAACCTAATTCGCTTCTTGGTAAAGCCTGAGAGTGGTGCTGCCAAGCAAGAGAAATCCTGAATGAACCTTCGGTAATACCCGGCCAAACCCAGAAAAGTTCAAACATCAGAAACACTCTTGGGATGCTCCCAAGATAAAACTTTCTTGCACATTCTCTAGAACCACTATCACACCTTCCTTAGAGATGATGTGACCTAGAAAATACACCTCACCTATCAAGAATTGACACTTGGATAGCTTGGCGTATAGCCGATGCTCTCTTAGCGTACCCAAGACGATGTCAAGATGTTGGGAATGATCGTCGTGAGTTTTCGAGTACACTAAGATATCATCAAAAAAGACAACCACAAACCGATCTAGATATGGATGAAATATCTGGTTCATCAAAGCCATAAAAACCACCGGTGCATTGGTCAAGATGAATGGCATTACCAAAAACTCAAAAAACCCCTACCAACTTCGAAAAGCGATCCACGGTACGTCAGAAGACCTCACTCTCAACTTATGATAACCTGACCTCAGTTCAATTTTAAAGAACACTAATGTACCACTTAACTGATCAAATAGGTCATCAATTCTAGGAAGAGTGTACCGATTCTTCACTTTCATCTGATTCAACTTTCGATAGTCCATGCACAGCCTCAATGACCCATCGGCCTTCTTTGCAAAAAGCACAGGAGATCCCCAAGGAGATGTACTGGGACGAATAAAACCCTTACGCTCCAACTCATCAAGCTGAAACTTTAGTTCTTGGAGTTCTTTCGGTGCCATTCAGTATGGCGGAATAGAAACTGGATCTGCTTTCGGCAGCAACTCGATCGTGAACTCAACATCCCTCTCTGGTAGTAACCCTGAGAAATCCTCAGGAAACACATCCGGAAATCGATCCACCATGGGAGGAAAATTAGGATGCTCCCCTCCCTCACCATCATCAAGCATGATTCATTCCACGTGAGTCATGAGTCCACTCTTCTGTTCACAAAACGGCCTCGCACGCCCTACTCGAACATCCCATTCGCCATGGTGAACATAAGCATCACCCTCAAGAGACCTAAACGACACTCTGTGATGATAGTAGTCTATGTGCGCCCGATACAACACCAACCAATCCATTCCAAGGATTAGGTCAAACCATGACATATCGAGAATGAACAAGTCCCACAGAAAATGATACCCACCAACTTTCAAGGCACATCCCTTGCACTGCTTGATATCCTCAACCCGCACCCCCAACGGAGTGTCGATTGACATCACCCCACACAACCCTTCCATAGATAAAACCAGTGCTACCAAAAGTTGAACAGAGATAAAAGAGTGTGTGGAACATGTGTCAAACAACGCACTAGAAAAATAAGAAGCTACAAGGATCGTACCTCGAACAGTCAACGGTCCAGCCTCACCATCACCAGGCGCAAACTGAACTGCCCGAAGCTGACTTGCCCCTCTACCCTGGGATCTAGCCTGAACGCCCTGTGCTGTACATCCTTGTTGGAATGAGTGATCCTGCCCTGGAGTTCCACGTCCACCGCCTCTGCCAGTATGGCCTGTGGAGCTCCAACTGCCTGGCTGATACGGGGCAACTGATCCCCTTCCCGTATCTGGTACCTGCCTTCCACCATCATACTCTCCCACATTCTGAGGTTTCTGCATAAATTCTGAACATGTCCCATCCTTCTACACTAACGACACTCAAATGGAGGTCAAGGACACTGACCATGCATATTCCCCGACCTACCGCACTGATAGCAGAACACCTGATCCCCACTCTGAGAGGCGGACCCTATCTTCCATCCTCTTTGCACACTTCCTCCATGATGTGAGCCCTCATGGCATCGATTCCGACCCTCAATAGCTGCACTAATCTTCTGCCCCACTGGCACCACAAGCCCACTACTCGAAGCTCCCTTCAGGTTTCCTTCCGATATCAGTGCCTGATCTACCACCTCTGTGAACCTCTTCAAGCGGAAGATGTTTACTTGAGACCTGATCTCATGTATCAGCCCATCTTGGAAACACCTTGCTACTACTACCTCATCCCCTACTAACACTGGGATGATGTATCTCAAATCAGTGAAGCAACTAGCATAGTCCATCACTGATAGCGATCCCTGAGTTAGGCTCATAAACTCTACAGCCCGATCCTGTCTCAAAGTCTCTGGGTAGAAATGCTCCAGAAACTTCTCATGAAAAACCTTCCACGACATTCCCTCAGCCTGCTCAATTTGAGCCTGAATGTCCCACCAATGCCTAGCCTGGCCCTACAACATATAAGCGGTCATATTTAACCGCTTTTCAATGGGGGTGTCTAGATGATACAGTATCATCTGGATAGACTCAAACTAGAACTCCGCTGCCTCTAGACCACCATCTCCAGTGAAAGTTGGAGGGTGCTGTAGTTGGAATTCCCTGGTCAGCTCAAACATACTCAGTGAAACACGCCCTGCGTCCCGTTCCATCATCTGCATAAGGCGAGTAGAGTTCTCCCGGAACTGGTCTTCTCTACCTTCATTGATCACCAAATTTTCTTGATCCTCTACTGGAGGAGTGTTCTCAGCAACATACTCCTGTTTCCCAACCGGTACACGACGTCATGGTGGCATTTCTCTAAAATTCCATGCACAACATTTAGAATGCGCACCATAAAACTTTCACGACTTCACCACAAATGACTCCCTACGAGCCACAACAACCCACTTTTCATACACTAACCCGACAACAATTTCCCCAATTTGTTTCAAACCCTATTACTCCATTAAACATTATTTACCCACTTGTTTTATTTCATTCTTCTCGTTATTTCTTGGTTTCATAAAATTCATGATGCACCCTACCTTACTGCCTCACACACCCATCCCACGCATGTGCCTATAAAATTCATGCCACTTATCTCCCTAGGTGCCTACAATGATGCATGAGTAAAAATTCTCGTGCCATTAAGGCAACAAGACAAACATCATAAAATAGTCACATCAAACAACATGTCCACCACCCAACGGTGAAATATCATCAACTGTAACAACAAAAAACCAAGAACAACATTTCCCACCCAGGGTGACTTGAGTTTCCCCCTATACCTGGGTTAGCTACTCCCAAGCACGAGCTTATTGCCAAGGCCCGACACATCCTAACCCCTGACTACCAATCCCAAATAACAAGACCTTGGAGAAGAAGAATAAGGACCTCCTCTGATACCACTTTGTAACGTCCCCGGCCCAGAATCCACTAAACCAATGCTCCGAGCCGGGTGGTTACATGACCTTAAGCGCGCCTCCCTATATGCCAAAGGCTGCCGACTAGCAGTGGGGGTCTATACTGTCAAGTGGGGAGACTATACCCCTTTCTTATTAGAGTAAGCACAATAAAAATAAACTAAATAGTGGAAATAATAACCAATAAAAAAGGAAAATGTATAAAAACCTTTTCCAATAATAAATATTCCATGTCATACAACAAGTGAAAAAGTGGAAACAACCCCAAAATAAAGACAATGACCAAAATCCCCAAAATGGTCCCGACTCCAAGTCTGGATCCTTAACCTAGTGCTACCCATGTCCACTCAGCTATCTAGCAAAGACCCTTGCCCTTGTCCTGACCTGCAAACATGGAGTCTTCTCAGGTACCCAACGGTGGCTCGAGCAGGTTGTGAGTAAAACTCAGTAGGCCACCAACAATGGTGTCTACAAAATATCCTGTATAAATAGGCAGTGCATGTAAAAGGAAAATGAATGATAAATTCCAAGTAATTAATTAAGGTTCCATTAACCAGTTCAGAGCCAAAGACATTGCCATTCCATTACCATCCATTTATTACCATTTACCATCACTTACCATTTCATCACATTTGCATGAGTTAATCACATACATTATATTACATGGGTCTATGGCCAACAATCACCTGTAACAGGGTAAACTCATCGTTATCCTATCTCACTAGGACTAACCTCCTCATAGAAACCATATCCTCACCTCGAAGCCTCAGTCTGGGTGGATGAAACTGTTAGGAGAATAGACCCTCAGTCCCCTTTCCTAACTCGGGCATTTAGGGTGGAGTTTGGAGCATGTGTCTTCACTCGACCCATGGGTGTAGATCCTCAAGTCTTACCCCACTCTACCAGTACATGTGCACATTCTTATATATAAGTAACCATTAATCATCCAAACCATTTCCCTTCAGAAAACACTAATCCCAACAATCCACATGGTAAACCACATCATGCCTTAACCCATTAACACATTACCATTTCACATCATTTAACAATTCACCCAATTCCCATGTGTTATGCATATCTCACTACGAATTAAACATTAAACCCATAATCTATCCCATTATGGTCTTAAATCAGCTTACACATTAACCCATTTAACATGTTCATCATTCCCATGAACCAACCATTTAACCCCTTCCACTTTAACCCTTAGGTTATTTTCAAGTCTAGGTGAATCACCTAACTTCTATTCCAAGTTCATCCAATCAATCCAACATATTTATCAAGGGCTCCACAATTTATTACAACATGGTCACTTGTTTAATATCAATCCCTAAATCCAGGAAAAGCCATCACATCCCATGGATGGCCCCAATTAGGTCAAGTAAATCCCAACACATCCCACGGGGATCGTGAGGGTTCCCATTTTCCATTTTAAACACCATTATTACCAAACATGCCAAGGTTATCCAAAACATAACCAAAGGAATGCAAGAACACAACTAAACATGCACAAATACTCAAATTACATTGGGGTATAGCTTGTAGACCACCTACCTCAAAACCACGGTTGAACACACCCTCAATCGAGTCCTTAGAACTCAATCCGACCAACCTTTGAAGCTCCAAAATAAAATTCTCCCAAAAGATAGGGTTTTAGAGCTTCAGAACAAGACAGGGAGAATATAAAAACCCTAAACCAAAAAGAGAAGCAAGGATGGGATTAGACTTACCCGGAGCTTCGATCCGCAACCAACAGCACCAAAAACGCCTTAGAAATTAGGGAGATCTATCTCTTGGAGACTTTGAGAAATTTGGTTCATGACTAGGGTAGAGAGGGAGAAGATAAGATGAAATCCTGAGTGGGGTTTTAAAGCCCAGAGTGGAAACTTGTAATTTTACAAACTTTAAGTGGCTGCAGGGTTTGTCTGCATGGTTTGGAAAACCGTGCGCAAACCATGCGCACGCCACTGCCCGAAGGAGGAGGATTCACATGGATTAGCCACACAGTTTGGAAAACCATCCGAAAACCATGTGCATGCCTCTGTTCAGAGGAGGAAGGGTCGCACGATTTTGCCTGGGCAGGCCGCACGGTTTGGCTGGTCATGCGCAGGCCGTGCGCCTTGGTCTGCTTTGCCCAGAATTCCCTTCTTCCATGCCCTGAGCCCCCAGAACTCCCCCAAGGCCATTCATACTTTTATAAGACATCCCTTAAATCCCAAAAGAATGTATTTAACCAAAACATAATGAAAAAATACCTTTCCCAAAATCCAGGATCTTACACATACCACCCTCAAAATGATGGGAAATCAGAATGGAATATTCAATCTTTATAAGACATGTTGAGATCCTTCTGACTTGACTTCCATGGTATGTGGGATAGGTATTTAACTCTATTATAATTTTCCCATTATATTAGATTTCATTCAAGTATTCACATGACACCATATGATGCGTTATATGGAAAGAGAAGTCATACACCAACATGTTTGGATGATGTTGGTGAAAGGAAACTTGTAGGTCCTACACATGTTGAAGAAACAATGGAAAACATGAAGATTATCCAAACCCATATAAAAACATCTCAAAGTTGAAAAATGAGCTATGCCGATAAATGAAGGAATTATTTGAAATTTCATGTTGGAGATCATGTTTTCTTGATGGTATCTCCATAGAAGGGTTTCATACATTTTTGTAAAAATGGTAAATTAACTCCTAGGTACATCAGACCTTTTAGAATTCTAGAATGAATTGGAGCTATAGCCTTCCACATTGTAATTCATCCATGTCTCTTGAAAGTTCATGATGTGTTCCACATATCACTATTAAGGAAATAAATGTCAGACCCAACACATGTACTAACCTATGAAGAAATAGAACTGGAAACAGATCTGTCTTATTGTGAAGATCCAATCAATATTATTGATATCATAGAACAAATGTTGAGGAATTGGACAACTTGTATGGCAAAAGATTTTTTTTGGAGAAACCATAAAATGGAAGAGGTGACGTGGGAACCTGAAGAACATATGATGAAGAACCACCGAAATATTTTTATGTCATGATATTATTGAAATTTAGAGGACAAAATTCTTTGAAGGTGGGAATAATGTAACACCCCAAGCTTTCTTGGTATGCTTTTTTTAAATAATTAAATTTATTTTGTGGTACTCAATCATGTGTTCAAGCATGCCACAACCTATCAAAGTTTCCGTTTAAAAAGAAGTTATGAATAGTAATACCACATTTTGAATATTTATAAAGTTCATTTTTCAAAATAGTATTCATTTTTGAATTCAGAATATTAAAATTAAATTATGGAGAAATTTTGTTAATTTTCTAAAAAGATTCAATTTTTTATGAATAGTGAAAATTCCTGTATTTTAATTCAAAACAGCATTTTCGTATAATTTATTAATATTGATAGATTATCTTTATAATTGGTATTAAATTTAAATTGAATTAATATTTTATAATTTAATACAATGATGGACATTGGGAGTAATTTCACATTTAAATTGTATATAAACACATGTCAATCTTATGACATATATTACTTCTTAAAAACCCACATTTTGGGTTTGACAATGAGAATTAATTTTAAAATAATTTTGGAAACTTCTGTGTTTTGAATTTGAAAAAATGGATTCCATATTTTGAATAATAAGTTCCAAATTGTGAAACTAGGTACCTTTTATTTTTGGACATTATGAATAGTAACATTAGTAATTATTTTATTTATCATGGTTAATGGAAAAATATAGTAAATAAGGGTAAACAATTATATTATAATAAAACTAAACGACCCTAAAACATGTACTAATCCTATTATATGAGATATTTCCAAACATGGAATTCTTTGGATCTATTTTGGGACCCCGTGGAACCACTTGGGTGTGAAAATGACATTTTATCAGGATTAATTTAATGTGTAGAAAATATAATATAAATATGTATGTTTTATTTAAACAATTTATATATGGGGTTATATAATTGATATATTATAATATAAATATTAATTATAGGTCTAAAAAGATTTCATACATCATGGTATTTTATTTATAATTTTTATATATTAAATAAATAAATTTATTTATAACACAATGATGATGCAATGATTACCTTATTGATGAATGATTCAAGTAAATGATATTACAAATATTAAAACTAATATATTTTGAAAATTATTGTGCCATAAAATAGTTTTCAAGATTAAATTAACATATTAGTTATGATTTAATGAATTTTGTTTGAATGAATCAAGTTTTTAGTACTTTAACAAAAATAAATTACTAAATAGTTTCAAAATTGACATAAATTAGTTTATAAAACAAATACTATTTCATTAAATGATATAAAAATCCAAAAAATATATAGTTCTACCAAATAACATTTATAGTGATGAAACAATTCATAAATTATCCAATTTAGGTTTTCTTGGAATTTTAAATAAATGATATTATCCATATAGTATAAAAATACAAGGGGATGTTGCTTGAGTTAACTTATTTTAAAAAGGGTTAAATATAAAAGATAATGTTAAATTTTATAACAAAAAAATGTATAAAACCTATTGGTTAATAGGATTTATAACCAAAATAATATTAGACTCTATATAAATCTATTTAGATCAATTATAATATGAAAATAACATTATAATAAATTAATATTTTAATATTTTCCTAAAGTGCCCCCACCTCTCTTATAAAAGGGAACCACCTCTACCCACTTATTCACACATAAAAATCCATTTGTCTCTTCCAAATATTTCCCAAATATTCTCCCAACATTCTTCATTTAATCCTAGATTCTACGTTTTTGGCAGAAAACTAAATTACAGAATCATTTGTGCAAATAAAAAAGAGACACATGAAGAAGAGGTAATCGTTTTATCCCTTCTTTCAAAGTTTATTTCTTCTTCTACTTCCACTTACTAAGTTGTTACCATACTAAAATAATAACTTATGAATATACTATATGATAAGCATTTTTATGATTATGGGACAAACATATTTCTCTTTTACCCATCCTAAGAAAAACAATATCACTATGCATGCGCAAGTACGACATACCATCTCCACATCCTGGTGAAAACTGTTTTTCATCTATACTTTATTTTTATGGGGATAATGATGAATAAAAGTGAATTAAATAATAAATATTACTTGATATTACTTTTCTAAAATTCAAATTCAATCCATATACATACCATTAAACCATTAAAGAAATGATATCGTCTCTTCTGCGTACGTACGACTTACCATCTAAATGACGCGATGAGTCTCATCATCCATGTTCACCATCCATGAATGAATACAGAGATATATATTATGAATAATTATGAAATATTTAAAATAATAATTATACTTGAATAATATATATATATATATGTACGAATATTTTATTCACTTACTTCCATTTATACGATAAGAAAAGAGAAATAACATTCATGCGTACGTACGACCTACCGTCTCCATAAATGCTATATTCATATCTATTATATATATTTAAATTATGAATATATATGATATATAAATCATATTATACATTTTTTAAGTAAGTAAACCATGAACTATATAATATTATCAAGAGTTGAAAGTCAAAACACGTATGACAAAATAATGCGATTATTACCCGAAATGTTGCATTAACATGGAATTGATAATAAATGGGTAATATAAAGAAATAAAAGAATCATATATGAAGAATAAATATTATTATGAGCCTAATATAAGTTAATAATACCATCATAAATGAGTTCTAGACAAATACAATGATGATCAGACTTAAGGTAACATATTTCGTCGTTATTTCATTTCACTAAGGTATATTGAAATGTTATGAACCTGGTTCCTTCTATACAGTGTATAATATAATTTTTGACTTGTTATATAATGAATATCATTAATTTCATGATATTATATTATTTAATTCATGGATATTATTGATAAATCCATATTACTCATTCTAAATGGTTATTTGATAAGGTATATTATTTATTTTGGTTATTCAATATGAAAAATACTTTGGACTAGCAATAACTGGTGGAGCATGGAATCTATATAGATCATCGATGCATTAAAATGTTCTCATGAGATGAATAAGTTTTCAAAATCGGATTCTACCCTTAATTTTAAACCGTCTTATGAAGGGTCTTTCCAGTAATAGGGTTTTATGTGCTTGAGACATGACGTCCTGAAATAAAGTATTTCCCTCATTTAATTTCAGTTATTATTTATCAATGAGATTTGGCATCGAAATATCTATGCAATTAGTTCATTGTCATTTTATTGATTAACGGAATATTTTTTTCTTATTTATTTTCCATGTTATTTGTGCCTTATCTAGTTTTGTAAAAGGAATGTGTTCTCAGATATTTATTTTTCCATACAGATTGATTATTGCTTCCGCAGTACATACCCTTACTGAGAATTTGAGTTAACCTTTATTATGTTTCTATCCCTAGGTTATGAAGAATAGAACATTTATTAAGCTATCAAGTATTCATTTTATTTCAGTTATTGTGTAGCATGTCTTTTTTTTTTGTTTTCCCAATATATTTTGGGTATCATGTATGTAATCTGGATTTCCAAGACTACTAAACTGTACCATATTTTGGGATTTTTTTCTTGTAATAATTCCAATGAATTTTAATAATACAAAAGATTCAGGTGATCTGAGGTTGGGGAATTATAGTAACTCCCTCTTAAGTATGCGTAGCTTCCTCAAAATGACCTTCCACCGTTTAGCTCTCCATCGTGAGGAGGAGAATGCTCGGGTGGAACTTCACCTTCATCCATGATCCCCATATGAGGATAAAGAGATCCATAACTTCTTATACCCGGATATTACTACTATATGACCCCAAAATATTAGCACTATTTCTCATATTTGAACTTAAAATAGGGTGCTCGAGGTGACAATTTGTAGGCAAAATGGAATGTGGTTTTGGGAAGATATATTTTTTAAAACCACATCACCTACTATTTTCGACATCTAGATAGTCTTATATCACTTTGGAGAAAAATAAAATGTTTTTTAAACACATATTTAATACCTCTAATTACATTTTTTCATCATTTGGAAGTCATCATATCTAGATATGGACGAAATAAAACACACCACATTTGGCTTTGGGTAGATTCAGTGGCTTGGAAAGATCTGTTCAGTTGGTCCAATTAATTGATTTATTGGTAATGGGTGCCTTAATTAGAGTTATATCCCACAGAATTTTGGATCATCCTATAAAATTTCATCTTAATTAGATCCATATATTAGTTTCAGTGTCCATTTTAGTTCACTAGGGTTCTTAAATCTTGTACAGTTTGACTCATTTTTCATCAACTTTATCCTGGGCCCTCCAGATCACCTCCAACAACAATGAAAACATCAAAAAAGAGAATTTTCATTTTTTAAAAGTGATAAAAATTAAATTTTTGAATAATAAATTAAGTGAAATATATTACAATAATTGTAATTTAAAAAACAAAATTAGTTTTATACAGTGGTGTAATGGGGAAGTAAAACTGTTAACCGTGGAGTGATCACACCCCCACAACTAAACATTTTCACACATGGGAAAATTAAAATTTCCAAAAATTATACATGGATATATTCTAAACTTTATGAATATTTAACATTGAATTAAAATTTAATTCTTTATTGAAATGTGATCAAAGAAAAAATTTCACCAATGAGTTATTATCAGTGATCGTGGAAAAAGATTTCTCATAAATTGTATCAGAACAAAATTCAAGGAGATGAATGATATAAATTGGGAAAATAATTCAAAATTAAAAAATTTCACTAACTATCCATGTGTTTGTGTGACCACCATTTCTTGATATTCTTCCCATTTTCTATCTAGTAAATATAGGTTATTTTAATAAATTTATTCTTAAATGATTTTTTCCACCAAACATTCCCTATATCCATTGCAATCAGATTTCATAACCTACTTACTTAAGTATTCCAATAAGTAAAACCTGAATCTCCCAAAATATATATCCACATATGTTTTATATTTCATCACTACACTCATTTATTATTATTATTATTATTTTCAAAATTTAAACTTGGAACAAATCTAACACTGATCACTGAACACAACACCCATTATAATTGTTATAAAATGATCAAAGGTCAAGAATTAGTGGGTTTTAACCTACAAAAATGACAAACCATATTTTTTGGGTTTTTTTTGACTTTTTTTATTTTTAGTTTATTATTTTATTTTGAGGGCTTACAAAAGTCGGATAATAGGTACACAAGAATAGGACAATCTAATATTGTAATGGAAAAGATCAAATACCGAACGAAAGTATGGAAAAATAATTTTGGAAAGATGATAAATATTAACCTATTATATATTCACCTTTATTGAGTATAAAGAATTAAAACTCTATGGCTGGGTGAAAATATTTGTGGAGATATTATCTGACACAATTTTCCCATAAACTAATAATACAAAGTGGACCATTCTCCTCAAATGCATAAAAATGGTACAACCATTCCTATAATTGAAAAAAACCAATTTTAACGAAAAAAATTCTCACCTCAATGTAAAATTAATGCAAAAACACACATTATATCAATGATTTTTTTTAAATGTTAAAACAATATGGAATAGGTAAATTTCTCATGCATTTTAAATAATTTCATAATCATGTGGGAATAATTTTACATGATTAGGTGGATATCATTTTCCATGATTATGTTGGTATCATTGATGAATATTCCAACAGAAATGGGAGTGGGAAAATGAGTGTTGTGTAACATTACAATTAAATAAGAAAAAAGAGAAAATGATAAAATATAATGAAATTTTTAACTATCCTAGGAATATACCCATCCCCACATCTAGAGAATACAATGTACCCAATTTAATAAAAGTGAATATGGGACATAAGAATAAAACATATTAGGTTTAATTCATAGGATTCTTCTTGAACTTGGAGTTCCTCCATCAGGGACTTCATAATGGCTTTGTAAAAGTGCTTCAGCCACTACCCATTGATAGTAACGTTTTGTTTTGTCTCATCAATTGTAACTTGAAAATACCAAATGGATAAACATTAGTAATAATGTGTGGACCAAAATTTTGGGAACAAATATTACCTGGCTATAACATCAAACTTTCATTGTAAAGGAGGACCTTATGACCAATTTGGAATTAACAATGAAGGATGAAACGGTCATGGTATTCCTTGGTTCCCTCCTTATAAATCATGGAGTTATCATATGACTCTCTAATAATTTCCACCAAATCCTGAATCTATATCTTCTTTTGAGCACCTGGACCATAAGTATTATAATTTCATTTCTTAATTTCCTATTAGGTCTGATGATCCATCTCAATATGGAGGTGAAATTGTTTTCCAAAACAAGCTTATAAGGTGACATTCCAATTGGAGATTTAAAGTCATTACAGTAATCCCATAATGAATCATTGAGTCTAAGACTCCAATATTTTTTATTGGGTTGAACAATTGTTTCAATAATTTGTTTTACCTCTCTATTTGACACCTTAACTTGATGATTGAATTGTTTGTGATAATAAATAGACACTGTATGGTCGACCCCAAATTGAAAAAACATGATTTCATTATTCAGTTGCATAAATGAGAGCCATGTTCACTGATGATGAACCTTGTTAATCCAAACCTACAAAAAATTGGGTTCTAAAAAATTCCACAACTATCTCGGAATCATCAATCCTCATCCCTCGTGCCTCCACATATTTTTACAAATAATGAACTACTAGAAGAATGAACAAGTTTCCAAAGTAATTGAAAAATGGATCCATAATTTGAATACACCAAACATCAAAAAGGTCATTGAAGAGAAAATGTTTTTGTGTAATTTAATTTTTTTTAGAGACATTACCCATTATTTTATAGTGTGGAAAGGATTTTCATAAATTATAGGCATCCTAAAATAATGTTGTCCAAAATAATCTTGAATCAAGGACATTGTGAGCTGTCTGTTGGGGTTCAATGTAGCCCCCCACAAGAAAGAGTGTTGAAGAACCAAAGGAGAGAATGAAACATGCTATCAATAATAGAATACCTAAGGAATTTATCAATACATGTGATCCAAAGGTAGGGGTCATCCAAAATGTACCAATGTGACTCATTTTTTATATGATCATTTTTTTTAAATTATTTGGAACACAAGATGCTACCAAATAATTTAAAATTTTGGAATACCAAAGAATAAAATCTTACACATGGTATGATTAATCCTTAATAAACCTGTCATTTTACGGGAATATAGGGGGATGTGTTAATGCCTGAGGATGGGAGGATCCTACTTATATGGCCAGACACTACATTCTCTTCTCCTTTTTTATAAATAATTTCTAAATTATATTCCTTATGGAGGAGTATCTAGTGAACAAGAAATATTTTGGATTCTTGTTTCTAAAAGAATTACCAAAGGGATTCATTTTATGATATCAAAAATAATTTAGACCCTAAAAGTTATGATTTGAATTTATCCATGGGAAAAACAATTATAATAAATTCATTTTCAATTTTTGAGTAGTTTCGTGGGGTAGGGTTTAATGTATGTAGGGAATAGACAATGGAATGTGGAGCTCGATCAACCCATTGTGATAAGATAGCCCCGAGTTCATAGTTATAGGTGTCATACATGATATGAATTGGTAAATCCTACCAAGGTGGATGGATTTCCGTGGATGATGTGAGACTCTATTTCAATTGTTAAAAGCTTCCCCACATTCTTCATTAAAAACAAATTCAATAACTTTTTCAAATTATTTAGGAGAGGGGGAGTAGAATCTTACTAAACTCAAGAATGAAATAACAGTGAAATCCAGCATGAACTAAGAAAGACCAAACATCCCACACATTTTTGGGGAATGTTTAGGAATTAATGACATCCAATTTTGATTTATCAACTTGGATACAATCCCCATAAATGACATTCCCTGGTATTATACCTTGTCACACCATGAAATGGAATTTCTCATAATTTAATACAAGATTATTTTAAAAATAGCTATGTTGGAAAAACCAATAAAACTGAAAAACTGATAAAAAGTGGATCCATATATAGTGAAATAATCAATGAATACTTCCACGAAATTCACTTGGAATCCCGAAAAAATACTAACCATGCATCACTAGAATGTAACTTGAGAATTTCACAGACCAAATAGAATACTTATATATGTGAATTTTCCAAAGGGGAAATTGAAGGTGGTATTTTCCTAATACATGGGGAAATATTGATTTGAATGTATCCAGAATACCCATCATGGAAACTGTAGTGGTACATTCTCTTTAGTCTCTATAACATCTAGACAATGAATGAAAATGAGAAATCGTCTTTCCAATTTTGTTGGTTTAATCGGTGATAGTCTATATAGAACCACCATCTGTTCTACACATGATTTGGAACCAATTTGTTGTTTTCATTATTAATTACAATAAGACATGTTTTTTAGGAACTACTAGCACATGACTAGCCCATTTATTATTAGAGATGCAGTAAATGATTCTAGCTTCCAATAATTTTCTTACCTCCTGTTTAAAAACATCTTATAGGTTTGGGTTTAGTTGACATTGTACCTATATCATAGGTTTATCCTCATCATTTAACAAGATACGATGTTTGAAAATTAATGGTCTAATACCAATAATTTCATCAATCATCCATCCCAATGCTTCTTTATACTCCCTTAAAATTTCAAGCAGGAACAATTCATAATCTAGAGTTAGTGAACTTTAAATGATGACTGATATCTTTCTTTTATTCCTTAGATAAGAATATTTTAAATCTTGAGGAAATTTTTTATGTTCTGTTTCAGGAGGATTTTGGATTTATGGGAGTGAAATATAATGTTATAGGTCACTAATCTCATCTAACTACTCAATGGTAACATCATTAGGTGAGGGATGAGCTTTTACAAGCTTAGTAGTACCATCGATGGTCATTGGATTCAGTGTTCAGTAAATAATCGATTAATAAACATGAATGAAATTTTTATAGAACACTAAAACATTCAACGCATGGTGAATTACCTATAATTCCTAAAAATTATTGAAACTATGGAAGGGGATATGGGAAAGAAAATAAAATTTTTAAGGGAAGGGAACACATCAATTGAAATAACTGAAAGTGATGAATTATCTTTTGATGGGTGCTTCAAGTAATTAAGGATGTTGAAGTCGAAAATTTCACCATCATTATCTATATATAATGTAGCATTATGAACAATAATTATGGTTTTGGTGGTTGTCAAGAAAGGTGTCCCCAATATAATGGGGTGTGTCCATACATCCTATCATCTTTGATTTTAATAACATAAAAATCAGTAGGAAAAATTATGTTTTCCACCTACACAAGAACATATTATAACACACCATAGGGCTGTGATAAACTTTGGTTTTCTAATTGAACAAAAATTATAGTGGGATTTAGTTTCTCGACTTGCATTGAAGAGAAAATAGAGTGGGGCATCACATTTTTAGAACCACCCAAATCAATCATAGCATTGAAAAAGAAATTCTCTACTATAGTACATGAAATAAAAAATGTTCTTGGATTGATGCATTTGGTAGGAGGTTATGTATCTATTAATTCTGAGACATTTCTACCTATACTCACCTTCTCATCACCTCTAAGTCTCCTTTGGTGTGTACACCTCGCATTCAGAAACATAGATTGTCATGGAATTTTATTTATAAACTTAATCAGTGGAATATTGACCTATACTTTTAAAAAAACTTCTATGATTTCCTTATCATTTTCAGTTTCTTTTTGTTTTATTGTATAGATGACCCTTTAGGGAAATGGAAGAGAAATGGTTTGGCATGGAGGCTCATCGACAGACACAATCATTCCTTTACTGTTATTTTTCTCATGAAAATGATTTCTCTTATTTTGGTGATTTGAGATAATTGGAATGGATGTTTCATTTGGAGGGGAGGACTCTATAAAAGGGGTAATTTGAATTTTAATTTGAGTTCCACTGTATAGGGTGATGGTACTAACATTTCCCTTATCCTTAGGTTTGACTAGTGGTTAAGAGGGTTGTTTACCGAACCCATGACTTTGGATTTCCCACACTGTGTTGTATAGTTAGTCTAATTGGGGTTTTAGGTCTTGCATGGATGTTTGGGTTGTTTTTTTGGAATTGGAGATTATTTTCATCCATTTTTTTCATCATGCCTTGTAGGATGGAATTGGGTTTTGGAGGCGGTTGTTGGAAATACCTTTGTAGTGGCTTAGTATTTGTGGGTGGTGGATGACTACCCTACCCCAATTGGATCTATGGTTGTGGAGGTTGGTTTGAATACCCCCTTTCCTATATTCTTTTCTTTACGTCCACATAGGGTACAATGGACAGTATTATGTTTTCATAAAGGGTTGGTTATAGGGGAAGCCATGAATGATTGCCTCACAAATATTTGATGATCTCTCAATTGAGGGAATTAGTCAGAATAATGGGTGTTGGAAGACAAAATACAACAATGGATAGGATGTGGAGATTTGAATTTCCCCTCAGAAAGAGAAATTTGTCGAATAAGGGTACTTACCTCTTCAAAGATAATGAGTACTTTCTTCTCTAATCTAGTACATTTCACATCAAGGACACCTCAAATGGGTCTACTAGTCCTTGAACCAAATTTTTGGGTGTTCTATTACATGTTAACAAATATTATTAATAAAAAATTGGGTTATTATAAAATATAAAACCAGCTTCATCATCATCAATAATGTTTTGATCAATATTAATCAAACCTTTATAAAAATATTGTATTAAAAATTGATCTCTTATTTGGTGGTGTGAGAAACTTGAAATAATAATTTTAAATACTTACCAGTATTCATGAAGTGTTTCCCCTTGATATTATCTTGTCCCACATATATCTTTCCTTATTTTTGCATTTTGAGAGGCTGGGAAATATTTTTCAGGAAAAAGGTATTTCATGCCCTCCAAACCTCTAATATGGGAATTAACATAATAAAAACAATATATTTCAAGGTCTTATAATGAAAAATTTAATTTTATAAGATTTACATGGTCGTAATCCTTATTATAAAGTTTTAATGTAGAACACACAATATGAAATTATTTTATGTTCTTATGTGTATCGTCCCCCGTGAGTCCATGGAATCATGCTAATAAGTTAATTAAACTGGATTTAATATCAAAATTTGGTGTATAGCCTTTTATTTGAAAGAATGTTGGTTGGATATCGACATCAAGTGAGGTTAGTTATTTTAATTTTCAGTTATTTTCATCTATTTTATACATGTTATATTCATTTTATATTTTGTTCCAGACGAAGAGGGGTTTAGAAACGTCTCATGTTGTGGTGTGTCCTCCTTCAATGGGTTGTCCTGTGTGTCTCAATGTCACTGACAAAGGATCATATCTGGTTTGAGATCAAAAAGGAGGTAAATCTCCAATAGTTGAACACATCATGAAAATAACATTCATAAAAATTAAATTAGAACCCAAAAATATATTCCAAACTAGAAATTAAAAAAAGTTAGTATTCATAAAATTTACAAATATAATATAAAAACACATACTAAAAACTGATGAGATCCAAAAAAAATGATGCAAAAAATTTGAATGTGTTTTTATGCCACGTAAAATTGATTTTGTATTTAATGTTTATTTATAGTATATGGTAGACCCTAGTTCATATATCAAGGAGAGTTGGGGGTTTAAAGTGTGTATATTAAATAAAATGAACTAAAATATGGGGTGGTTTTGAAAACAATTTTAAACATAAAATGAATTAATTAAAATATATAATAGTTGAAAAGGGAAGGTGGTGGTTTAGAATTATGAGATAAGGAGTTTATTTAATGTTCACTACAAATATTATTTATTTCATTGTTTTAAAGTTTCGACTTAGTTTAACAAAAAAATTTGGTTGAGGGTTGTGAAGATCTTAACTCCCCTCATGTCCTGTAAACTGATGCACATAAATCCACCCCTTGACCCAAGAGTCATTTTGTCTACGATTCGACCAATATCATAGAGTTATAGTTTCTAAATAATACTTATATCCCAAGTAAGTGTGGGATAAATTGGATTATTGTGTTTTCTAATTGGAAAAACCTAGGATTCCCACTTGAAATCTCAACATAATCGGTGTTGAAATGAAATGTGTTTCACTTCATTATACCAAAAAAATACATTCAGAGGAGAAGGATGTTAAGAAAAAAAATGAAATATTTAACACACAAATTACACAAAAATAGTAGAACAAAAATTGTTGGATCTACCTCCCAAGTATGTTTATATTCCTCGAAATGATCGTTCATCGTTTAGCTCTCCAACGAGAGGATGGAGATGCTCTAGTGGAACTTATCCTTCATCCTTGACCCCCTATACAAATAGGGGCCTCCAGAACATATAGGATCAGGACATTAATCTTCTATGACTCCAAAAATAGATACACCTTACCTCTTGGTCTAACTTACAAATGGGGTTCACAAGGTTCCAATTTATAGGTAAGGTTTAAGGTGGTTTTGGGAACAAATATTTTTTAAAACCACTTCACCCATGGTTTTGAAAAAAAAAATAGTCTTATATCACTTTTTATAAAAACTAAAATTTTTTTTACCCACATATTGACTGTCTCCACTAAAAAGTTACCACCATTTGATGTCAAAATCAAAAGATATGGATTATACATAGCAGAGAGATTTCGACTTCGTGAAGATTCAGTTTCATGGATAGATATATTTGGTTGGGAACTTAATTGGAGAATTAGGATTGGGTGTCATTAGAAGAGTTTGTGAAAAAGAAATTTTGGATCATCCTAAAAACTTCCAGATTTTTGGGATTTAATTAGTAGTTTTAGTGTTATTTTGAGTCCAATGGGGTGATTGAAATCTTGTACAGTTTGGCCCATTTTTCTTCAACTTCATCTCGGGCCCTTCGAATATCCTCCAACTACATTTAAAAAATAAAAAAGTTAAATTTATAGTTATAAAAGTGATAAAAAATTATTGATTTATTAAAAAATATAGTGATTATTTTAATTATTGGAATTTACAAAAAAAAAGTTTTGGTGATATAGAGGTGTAATGGTGAAATGAAACTATGGATCATGGTGCGATAAGTGAACACCCAATGACATTGTTTTTCAGGTAGCTAGGGTCCCATTATACATGTATATTGCCTTAAATTTAATATTTATCAAACATCATTGAGGAGATGTTGAGATGTTCAGTGCGCAACACATGTTTCATGATAAAATCCAACTAGACTTTGAGAGAAAAAACTAGACCACCCACCTTAATCCCATATCACTATCGTCATCTTGGGATATCCCTTTAATAAAGATAGATTTTGAGAAATGAAAATAATGGGCCAATTTCCTAAAAATAGGGCATATGATATCACACCAAAATAGTGTAAATTATGAGAATATAAATGAATAATTGAAGCAAGTGGATTTGGGAACTTATTGTTGTGGTTCTAATGCACCTAGAAGCAAGGAAAAAAGAGACTAGATAGGGGAGAAATGGAAAATACTATATTGAATTAAAGAAAAGAGATCATTTGATGGGATGATACTGGTTTGAAATAAAAATTATTGAGGAAGGTGATTTAGGGGTTAAAAACATTTTGAGTGGAAAATAGTCATTTCCACCTTCATTAAGGGGTCACATGGTTAGGCCGCACGATTGGCTAAACCACAGACTAACCATGCACCCAAAACATCCTAATAAACCCCATATCATTGGCTAATAAAATATTTTGACTAAAAGTACACAAACATTGTGAAATGGAACTCTAAAAATTTATGTAGAACATGCATTATAATGAAACTTGGGTTGTATGGTTAAAGAAAACAATGAAACCCCCTATTGTGCATTGAGTGCATCACATGGTTGAGTCACACGGATAGAACTAACCATACTCTAACCATAAATTTGAATCTACCCCCCAAAAACATGGATCTCCATGATATAAATGAGACCAAAATTTTGCAAAACCACTATTTATCATCTTAAACAAATTAATAACATAAAAGAAAAGGTTTTTAACAACATAATAAGCATCTATACCTCCTATAATATCTAGGATGTTACAAAGATGGAAAATATTGTTGATTATCAGAGGTCATCCTTCTCTATTCGTTTAATAATCACAGTGATGCATAAAGATAAAAAGAAAACATCTTGTTGGATAACATGAAGATATATGTTGAATAATATGTATCTCATTTCTTGGTATGACAAAAAGGATGAATGAAAAAATTCTAAGGTTATGTTGCAACAATTACTGATACTAGTATATAAATGAAAAAATATGATGATGGATTTTTTAGGTCTCTATGAAACATCTAAATTCCATATTGTTATTTGAGTTCTAGTTGACCACCTTATGAAGTCATTGTATTTTATTTTCATAAAATAAGATTTCTCCCTTGAACAAATCACCAAGATATATATAAAAGAACTTGTAAGGATATGTATAGTACCAATATCCATTATATGTGATTGGGATCCAAGTTTTACCTCAAGGTTATATAGATATATTCATAAATGGTTAGAGAAAGTGTTGAGTATCAGTACTACTTATCGTCCTCCAATAGATGGTCAGTCTATGAGTTCAATTAATACACTAGAGGATAGTTTGAAACCTTATTTGATTGATTTCCTAGTATTTTGGGACCAAAATCTTCCCCTGATAGAGTTATTATATAAAAACACTTTCCATTCTAACATTGATATAGAGAAAAATGAGGATATGTAAGGGAATTGTTGTTGCAAATGAACATGCGGTGATGAAGTTGGAGAGAGAAAAGAGGGATGTCAAGAACATGTCTAAGAAATAATAGTGAAGGTTCAAACCATTTAGTGGCATATAGAGGTAAAACAATATTGATAAAAGAGTTATGATGTTAATCATTGATGCTATCTAGAGTTTAAATTTGGTTAAAAGGCGATCCTTATAATGTTTCTTATGAAGCATGTTATGATATTTAGTAAGAATGAGAAGCTGAGCCCTAGGTACATTTGTCACTTGAGATCCTTGAACATGTCTGGGATATATGATATTTCTCAGAAATCCCCCTTACCTATCCAAAGTACATGATGTGTTCCATGTATCAATTTTTAAGATGTACATACCAGACACTTCACATGTAGTAAACTCAAATGCTTTCTGATTAGAACATTCTCACTATTATAGTGAACAAGTTGTTGAAATTTTGGATGAAAGGGCTATGGTAATTTGGAATAATAACACCCAAATAGTAAAAATTATATGGTGAAATTATACGTTTAAGGAGGGTACATTGGAATTAGAGGATGCGATGAGAGAAAAGTAATTTATATTTCTTTAATCTATGTAATAATTTATCAAAAATCATATTCTTTTTTAAGGTGCTAGAATTTAAGGAAACAAGTTCTTCCTCCTTAAATAAAACATAACCCTAATAGCTTTTCCACATACAAAAAAAAACCAAAAAATATATAGATAATTGTATGGTATCCATAATATCAATAGATATAAATAGTGATAAAAAATAATGAATATATACATAAATAAGAACAAAAAAATAACATTCACCTTAAATATTGACTCAATAAGTGAAGCTAAGATACTAAAAAATAAAATTTATAAAATTTACCTATTTTTAGTTATATTATAGTTTTTATATTAATAAAACATTAATTCTAGATTAATTAGAAATTTATAGGAAACAAAATAGTTAATGTACTAGTAGTCGTTTTCCAATAAAACAATTTCACCATATTCTATATTTCAAATTAAAAATAATATATATAATTTTTAAAAAGTTATTTTTACAAAATTAGAACCATTATTGTATTTATCATGTTAATAGTATCTTAATATTATGTTTTGGAATTTTTTGACAAATATTCAATTTTTAAGTGAATATTGAAAAATTTTATATTTACAAATAACATGACTTTTATGATATTATTAGAATATAAATATGAATTGTAAATTCATGATATAATTTTTTAATATACATATATATATATATATAATATAAGTGATTTTATAATTTTAAAATAGTTCTTTTAATTTGTAAACCTATATGTGACATTTTATAATTTTATTTATATTTGGAAAAATAAATTTTTTTAATACATAATAAATTTAGTATTTAAAAATTAATATTTATTAAATTAAAAAATTGGATTAAAAATGGAATTAAAATTTAAAAATATTTAGGCCCAAATTATATAATAAAGGAAATTTTAGTTTTAGGAATAATGAATAAATTACCTTAGTAAAAACTAGTTACCGGTGTGAAAACCAAAATGGTAAAAATGAGTAACCTAAGAGGTAAAATTAAAAACATGTTAAAAACATATTTTAATAGAGTTGTGGAGGTGTTTATAGACCTAATTTTTTATCCAATATATTATTTATAAATATTTGAACCATTTTCCTTGATATTGGATTTCCATTAGTGAAAAGCTTTGGTTGTTTACAAAAATGGAACCCCTTTTCACTTAAAAAAGAAGAACTCATCGCCTTACTTACCCTCACACAAAACCCCAAAATATTGTCCAAATATATACCAAAAATATTATCTGCACAATCATGGAAAAATTAAATCATTTATGGTCTTCTAAAAAGACTTCCCCATAATGGATTAACCCCCTTCAGAAAAGAGATCATCAAAGTAGTGAGGTATAAGTTTCTAACCCATTCTTCCTCTTTTATTCCATATATGAATTTGTTCTCAATCAAATTAATTTTCACCATATTAGAATGATAATGTAAGTATAAATATTTTTCTATTATGTTATTATAATTACAATATAATAATTAACCACCTTTCCATTTTTCATTAAGAAAAACGAATATGTTAATTGTGCATGTGTGGGAACTATTGCCTCCATGAAGAAACATGTTTTTTTACAACCAAAATCATGTAAGGTTTAAGTTTATATTTTTTTGAGTATATATGATATATATATATATATATATAATTTATATATCATAAACATGTTTATTTTTGTATAACATAAAAATTAATGATCTTTATATGGTAATCCATAAATATCGGTAAATAAACCAAAAATAGTACATCATCATTTTCAACTTCTTTAAACGTGAATAAATATTACAAGTAATAGAATTATAAAATTATAAGTCTTAATAAATCATCAATTATATTATCTTTAATTTTAATTGATATTTTTTATATAAAGGAATGTCTACACCAATTTTACGAACCTAAGTGAAAACGATCAACATTATTAACCCCCAATATTGAAAGAGACTATAACAATCTAAGGCATGAAGTGAATTTTTAGTAATGAAGAGTATAAATGGAAATTTATGTTAATATGTTTTTTAAATGGGTAAATAAATTTTTTATATTTATGGTCAATTAGGTTAAAACACTTACATATAAATCAAGGGTAATGGTAAGGGTCTTGGTAACTCAAACATCTTCCTTTGAGTTGTAAACTTTATTCTTGATTTCATTTCCCATATCATGACCACATTTCCCATTTTCAATTATGTTCTATTTTTATTTCTAGGTAAAAAATGTATTTTATCTAAATGTATTTCCATGAAAGGATGTCATTTCACTTCATTTTTATAAAAAACAAGGGATAATTTTTGAAAAGAGACTTACAACTATTACTTTTTACAAAAATGAATACAAAATGTTTTTAAATTCAATTTTCATGATTTTTTATTATATTTAAATAATATATCTATATTGAAGTTATGTTTCATGTTTCACCCAATATTTTCTTTAGTTTTGTGATTATTTAGAGTGATTAATTTTCTAGTAGAAAATGATTTAACTCATTATGCTATTTTGAACAGTTACGATGTTCTATTAAACACATTTTACTTCCAGTGATTGTTTATGATGTGAAAAGTGAATGATTTATAAGAGGCACATGTAAGTGTGGATGAATAATAGGTGGGGTCCTATAATTCCCTCCAATTAATTGGTTAAGAGTGTACATCTCATTAGATAGGTGTTGTTGAATACATTATAGTTTCTTATAAGCATGTGAACTGATGGATTGGATCATGAATGTAATTCTTCCCTATTCTAATGTTTTCACAAAAATTAAATGTTTTTTTTCATTATGATATTATTCTCTCATATTTCATGGTTAATTTTAAATGATCCTAATACATGTTATAGAAATATTGTATTCATGATTGCCTTTTGCGGATTTAATTTATAATGACATATTTTATAGTTATTTCTCATGATGTTATGATATTTATCTAATGACCATGTTTTAACTAATTCTTATGATCTTATCATTGGTGAAATTTTTATTCAACCCTTATTTATTTTTTGATCTTACACCTTTATTATTTCATTATTACCTAGTTTTAGGTGATGAGTCGTACTAATTATATGTCTGTAATATGGTCTAGTTTGGTTACTTTAAGGAGAAATGATCTTGATTTTTTTTAAATAATATTATTTTGATGCTAGTCTAAAAATTTGATGAATATATGAGTCCTTGGGATATTATTATTTATGAAATGAATTATTTTAAATCATATGAAGTATTATAGATAAAAGTGATTTTACCTTGGGTCTCTATATATGAAATGAATGAAATTTATGTGTCACTATAATAATGTTTAGTAAGAGTTAATGATCGGGTGTTTCATCTACACTAAAGTTATTTATTAATGATCCATTTTCATGAAACATATTAAGAGATAAAATCAAGGAAAAAATACATTAACTTGAAAAAGAATTACATCAATTATTGTAATACATGAGTTATGCATGAAATATCAAGAAGTTTCATTGAACTATATAAACCATTTACATGAAATGGATGTAGTGTGTGATTATTATTAATTATTGGTCAAGAATCCTCTAACAAGAAGAACTCTTCTTCTTCATACTTAGCCCTCCATTATGATAACACAATGTGGGTGAAATATGATCCCCTCTCATATGATAACAGATTTAGTTTTCCCATGGATTCTTATAGAAGTGGGACAACATTTTGATTCCACTCTCGTGAACATTATCAAATTCATTTTATGAACATTGTTAAGGTCACACAATATACTTGGGGTGAATCTTAACAATGAGTATATGTTGTTTATTTTTAGTTTTTCATGAGGTTTTATACTTATTCTATGGAGTTCATGGAATTTTTAGTTTCTCTTGCTTCCACTGTAATTATTATGTATCAATCAACCCAATTAAAACCTTAAAATGGTATTAGGGTGAGCCTTGATATTAATTTATGAAATTAAATTTGAGAAATGGAGAACGCCAAAAAAACATATCATTGTGTGAGATACTAAAATGGCTTGGCCAGACAATCACCAGACCATATATTCAACAATTTTAGACCATTTTTAAGCATTAGTGTACAAAAAATGGGCACTATGCATTAACTAAGATGTGATAGTGAAAACATATTTGTTCATGTGCTAAGTTTTAATGCATGAAAAGTAGTCATATATTTTTTAAAATAGGGTCTAGAGTGGATTCTTTTTTACCCACGTAAATTGATTCTTTTAAAGACCTTTAAAAAAACCACCATGGGGTAGCTGAAGCCATGATTCCTCCAAAATTTATTCAAAAAGTACACCACAATGTAGTATAAACCATGGTATTGAGGAAAAAATATTTTTCCAAATTTTATTTTTGAATTGAAATTTAAAATTTATAAATGGTTTATAAATTGCTATAAAAGGTATTTATGGGGATATATATTCATAAATAGTTTTTACATTGATTAGTTAATTATAAATTGTTTATAATTAATTAAAAAAAGTTTTTAATACTTATTGTTAAATATTCCATAAAATATTAAATGTTAATATATTGAATACCATTATTTATATGGAATGTATTATATATTATAAATAAAAGGTTCTATTTTATAATTCTAAAAGGAAAATTTGTTAAATGTTTATAAGTTAGATAAATGAGGATAAATTATAAATTTTTTATACTTTAAATTATGAACTGCTCATAATTATTTTTAAATAATTAAAATTTAGGTAGGACGTATTTAAAATTCCATGTAATGTATCAATTGAAAGAGTTCATATTGAAATGAATATAAAAGTCTTAAAATTAGGATTATGGAATATCCATAATATATAGAAAAAATTATAAAGATGTTTATAATTATCTGTTATTTACGAATAAATCATAAATTATCATCTTATGGGTAAATAATTGAATGGTTTATTTATTTAAAAGTTATTCCATAATTTCTTCATTGTTATAAATGGTTCATATAATAAATATTGTATTCTCTAGTTTAAATTTTTTAACTTCATCTTGGGGAAAGTTCTCTATATTACATTCTTTGTATGAAAATGAATTTATGTTTTCATCAGCCTTGACCTCAATTTGTAATTGAAGTTATTTTCTTGAATTTAGTTATTTGGAATAGTTTGTTCATATTTGGTGTTATAGATATTATGAATTCAATTCCATTCTTAGTAATGAATCCCCTGGGAGGGGACTTGGGGAAAGACTACCTACCATCTAAGAGGCTTATTAATTATCTGGAAAAGTAATTGGGGTTGGTTATTATTAATATAGGATTAATCATGTATAGAATAGTAATCTCATATAAAAATTTACTTTACATGAATAATTATGTACCTATTAATATGATGTGTTTAGATATGTATAAATATGTTTGGATTCTATTTTTTACGTGAGAAACACAAATTTATTTTTTATGTAAAGGGTGAAAAATAAATATAGTTTGAAAATATTTAAATGGTATATAAAATATGACTCAAAATTGAATTACTTAAAGCATGCATACAAAGGGTGAGATTAAATTATTTTCATATTTGAAGTGTGATTTTACTTCTAAAGAGGAACTTTCCAAGACCTTGATTATCTAATTGAATAGTTTTATTCTAAATAGTAGTGTAAATAGATTATATTATGTAAGGAAAGTATGTAATGGGTAACACTAGATCATCATTGCGTAGTTTCACACTAAGTTTGGGTTTCCATATAATTTCTTGTCTAAAATCTTATTCGGAATTTTTTTTGTTACACTTGTATATGAATCCCTAAGGGTTAAGATACTAGAGGAATTGAGTTATGCTAATACATATGATATATTAAAAAAAGGGTTATTTTTTCAACTACCCAAGATTCATATTTGATATTATTATAATGATATCCTATCTAAATAACTAAGTTGTGTGTTTTACTTCAAAGAAGGTTCATTTTCTTGGTGACATAGCGATCTTATCTTAATAATGGATATGATATTTTAAAAAAAGGATCATCATTTTATTTGTAGAGTATTTAATAAAAGTATTTATTAAATTATTCTAAATAATCTACTCATATGATAAAAATTTCTATTAAATATTTATAGATGCATCATCAAAAAAATAAAATTTAATGTTAATAATTGGAAGGAGAATCTTAATTTAAGACACTCCAAAGGCTGTTAACCTAATAAATTTTTTAAAGTAAAATAAATATTAAATGTTTTAGAGAAATACAAATTCATGAGTAATCATCTGTTTAAATAGTTCAAAATTTGAATAATTATTCACTTAATATTCCAAAATAATTATATGAAAATTTAATACAGGAAACTGAGACTCTAATTATATTATAAATATTATTGGGTATATTAATATTTTTTGGAATATTATTCTAACATAATAAATATGATTAGGTATTCCAAATAATATTTAACATTATTGAATATGTTAATAACATGGTGAGACTAAAGGATTCCTTAATGAATTATTGGACATAAAATTCAATTCTTTTATGTTGAAATAAACTTGGTATCAGCTGTATAATTTAAAATTTAATTTAATAAATAAGAGGTAAATTGATATGAAATAATTGAATATTTAACCTTGATATTTTCAATAAAGTAAAGATAAAAAGAGTTACTACATTTATAACTTGGTTACTTCAATCTTGGACTATCTTATCATAAGATGTGTACATTATCTCCATTTTATCTTAAGAAGAGTAGGTAAATAATTTTTATATAATAAAATGGAATGATAATTTTAGTACATATATTTTTTTTCAATACTATTACTTGATTTAAAGGAGGAAAATGGTTTTTTCTGGTTAAAGAATTCATTCTATTTTAATTTATATAAATTCTCCAATATAGTAGATGGATTCAAGAAAATATTACCTTATATTCTAAAAAATATTAATATTATTGAATTGAACAAATTATTTCAATGTTCTAGAGTGATGTTTAAATAGTTTAAGTGGAAAAAAGTTCAAACCAAAAGATTAAAAATAGGTTTAAAGGTTCACAAATGTTTATTTAAGAAGCCAAACATAGACATTGAAACATATTCTTTTCATGAATGAGGATTAATAATTTCATATGATGTGATTATCTAGTATACCAAAAAGAGTCTAGGAAAATACATGGAAGTTCCATAACATGCATAGATGTTATAGAAAGGAAATCATAATTTTTTAAGGGTAGGTAATACTGAATATATATTTCAACAAGTTCTATAAATATATAGGAGTTCAAAATCAAAGTAAGAATTGTTTGATCATGTAGTTTGTATTCAACCGTTGAAGCAAAGAGTTGCAACATCAATGATGAAATTTTTCAGAATCTAACAAGATCTGATAGATCTATAAAAAGGATGGGTATCTTCATATCATTTTTCTTATATAATTAGAGAAATTTTTTATTAACAATGATTTTTTATGAAGAACATGAGATGTTTAATTTTATACAAATGGTTTATGATTCGTCAGGTTATATGAAATAATTTGAGAAGAATGCATGGATAAAATTGTTTATCTAGGAAAAAAAAATTATCCGTCTATTTTTTGATATACGATAGAATGTATCCCTACCACCCATTAGGGATATATGTTAATTATGTTTTCTTTCCAAAAGGATAAATTATCCTATCACATTGAAAAACATATTTGATATGGTACCTGAAGTTTATTTGTTTATTATTCATACAAAAAAATATTTTTAAAACACAAAGTAGTTTGGTATCTTATTAAGATATTTTGAAAAGAATATATTACTTAAAAGGATAATGTGAAAATGAGTAGATTAAGATAAATTAAATGTCAACAAATAATTTATTACTATAGTATAAAATTAGTATGATTTTTCAATTAATATCCTGAAGTGTATAGGATATATAATGATAAAATAATTTAATGAGTTTCATTTAGTTTTCATAAAACGTGAATATATTTATTTCTTGAAGGATTGTACCAGTCAAATTACTAATTAAATTACACTTAATATCATAAAAGGGTTTATGGTATTGTGGTAAATAAAACATTAAAGAGTTATATATGTTACAATAATAAAGTGAATATCACTTTATCCGAAAAGCGTTTCAAGAATGGTGGTAAAGAGAAATGTAAAAGTTACATTTAGTTACTATATTAATGTGATTATTACTTTATCCTAAAATATTTTAGGATGTACTGGTAAACAATAATGTAAATAGATACATTATTAATTCATATATTTGGATGGATTATGATTACAAGTATGATTATGACACACATAGAAATTGTTCTGTGGAGAAAACATATGTTAAAAGCCAAAAAATTTTTGTTTTGAAGTTAAGATGTTTGAATATGTCAAATAGTTGAAAAGTTATAAATTTTACTCCTAAATGTCTCTATTAATCAATTTTTTCACTTCATTGATTTTTCTAACTAAATATTTGTTAGGATGATTTTATCATAAGGTCATATATATATATTTTACATGAATTTTATATGATGTAATGAGTTAAAAAATCCCAAAATGTATAGTAAACATAAGGCCAATCGATCCATTTTTCATTTATGATATGATTAGCTATTGATTATATTGGTTTTCTTAATTAATATGAAAAGAGTTTAAGGATATAAAAACGTATTATAATGTAAGATAAACTCCACTTTATTATTATTTTACATTATCTACATATATGAATATTTAGATATACATTTCATGAATTATAGTGATGATTGACCTCTCAATGGTTGAATTTGTGTTTATCTGTAATCGATTTTCTTAATTTATTATTATAGGTTACAATTTAATTTTATGTCTATCGGGAGTAGGATTATTTTATATAGATAGAGAATATACTCATGAGGAAGAAAATAAAGAATAAGATTCTATTTGTGTATTGGATGGCCCACTAGACATACCACATGGAGTGTCATACATATGTATTTGATATTCTAGGGGTGGATGGATCAGATTTGGGCACCTAATAGTAAATTTTGTTGAGAAACCTAGGATGAAAACATTTTAAATTTGATACAATAATTATGAAATTATATGTATTAACTTAGTTATCCAGGGAGTGTTTGGGTATGTTATTAATCATGTTATTAGTTAGAGCTTAATTATGATGAGATTTTCCCCTTGTATGATGTGTATGACTTTAGGGCCCTTGATTATGATAGTATATGGAGTGTGAAAACAGATCGTGGATATAAATATGATTTTGTTGTCAATGAAAATGAATCACATGTGATATATTCATAGTTCAATTATATGAAATTAACATAATTTGTGTTCCATGGTCACTATATGTATTGGGAAAAGGGGAAATATGAGAATTCATGTTTGCATATGATGTAGACTGGTGGTCATAGGAATTTAGATACATGTATTTTATGGAGATTATTCTAGAAACCATTATGGATTGAGTATCATTGATTCTTTTCAAGTGGTTGTTCATTTCATATATATATGGATATAGAGCTTTATTATTATTTTCCATTATATAAATCCCTATGGGGTCACACCTTGTTTTTATTAAATATGTATAGATTTTTACTTTGAATGATACTCTTAATGTGTTTTATATTTAATCCAAAAGTGTTTTCGTTGGGTATGGACAAGTTATCAAATATGAAATGGTATATGGTGATGTTAACTATAGATTTCCAAAAAGTGTTTTGGAAGATATACCAAAGGATTTATGTATATGAGTTCATGATTTATTGTGTGCGATACAATATAAAGTGAAATTAAATAATGTCTATTAGGATTTAGTGTATGTATGAGGTTGAAGGAGATATATATTCCCTAAATCCTTGCGCATGAGTCGCACTTGGGCGGTCATGTACAATGGTAATATGACCAACATGAGATGTATTAGCCACTATAAGGATAGTCATTAAAAGTTAATGATATGGTGTTTCATCTATACATAAGATATCAATTAATTAATTTTTTTTTCATGAAATGAATGCGGATTTACATCCATGCATTCAATGCATGAACTAGACAAAGCATCAACTCGAGCACTGTAATTCTTGAGTTAATGTGAACATCCTCAAGGAGTGTCCTAAGACTATATAAACAACATATACGAGATATAAATGTTGTATGTGATACTCATTAAAGATTTTCTAATACTCCTCCCCACTTTTATCTCTCTTCTTCTTATTCACCCTTAGTGCATTGATGTGCTATCACAATGTGGGTCAAAGGAGAGCCCCTTACGTACAATGATAGATTTTAATAAGACTATGGACACCTCTAATAATGGGAAATCCTTTTTTGTCCACTAATACAATCTTTATAAAACACTTTATATGAAGACATTGAAGTTTATAATTTCTAATTTTATGAAAGATACACACAATTATAGGGTCTTTATTTCCCATTTCTCATGTGGTTTCTTATTTCTTCCATGGAGATCTGGGAACCTTTGGTTTCTTTTTCTTCGATTGTGATGATTAAGTATCAATAAATTCCATAAAAAGACAAAATATACTTACCATGTATTTATTTTATAATAATTTCATTGAATTATAAGGGATTTACAAATCCATATAAGTATCTCTTCCACAGGGGTTGACTTAAAATTTACCAAGGTAGTAAGGGTTTCTTAGTATCAATTTCAATTCCTCGTGACATGGTTCATATTATTTATCATGATTCTCTTTTATATGGTATTATTTTAATTAAAAGATCCATTTATGTTTTATATTATTTTTTAATGTAATCAATGGGATTAAAACTGCAAATCAGGTTTTTTTTATTAAATATATTTTGATTCAAGTGTTACAAATTCCTCAAGGGTTTCTCATCTCAAAATTTTCTTCTTTAGGACAAGTTTTTCAATATTCACCTATTTTATTTTATATGGGGTATCTAATATATATTTTAATTTATATAAATTTATTATTTATTAATTTATTGTATTTAATGTTTTATTTCATGTTTTCTCCTTAAAGAGGTTTTTTATTATAAAGTTACCAAAGATGTAAAGGTTTATCATCCCAATTTTCCTTATTAAAGAATGTTTCATATTATGAAACTAAATTCATTTATGTGGTATAAATAATTTATATTTATAATATTAAATCATCTTTCTCAATTATTTTTGGTATTTTAGGTTCCTTTTCATGTTATTTATTTCAATGTATATTTAATTGAAGAACCCCAAAATTATTTTCATAAAAAACATCGCTTTAAATGTGTTTAAGTCTTTTATAAAACTCTTTTTTACTCCATATCCATAATATTTATATTTTTTAATTAATTTTATTTTTTACACTTTAGTGATTTCTCTATTCTATTTCAACTATTTTTTAATTATTCTATAGCTTTAAAATGGAATATTTTTAATATTTTTTGTATGGGTAATTTTTGAATTTATTTAAAAAGGTGTAAAAATTATATCGATTATAAAATTTATCATTTGAATAAATATTTCTTCTGGTATTTCCATTCTTCATTATTAATAATTATTTCTATATTTCCATGTTTTTAAGGAAAAAACTATTCCCATTATTTGATTAGGTTTTTAGATTTCTAATGTTTCCAAAAGAAAATGGTAATTTTACTTATTTTTAAATGAAAATTTCTAGTGCTTTTATAGAATTATTTTTAATATTTGTAAATATCCTTTAATGATATTTATGATTCAATAGAGAAATTATCTAATGATTCCATCCAACTTCTTTCTCTAGATACATTATTATGTTATTTTAATTAAATTATCACGAATCTCTATTTTTTTCCACAAGATAATTTTTCAATAAAATAATAATGATTATTTTTATGTGTTTAATGTTTAAAGTGATAGAACCTATGTGATTTATTAATTTAATGCTTCTTGGAAACTATATATGATGAAATGTGGGTCATTTATAACCCTCTAATTCATTAGGTAATGATTGATTATTTGAAAAAAATTATGTTGGAATTAACTAGTGAAGTTATTCCATCATAAGGGTGATTGTAATAGTGATTATATGTATGATATTATTTTGATATCCCAATTAACATTTATGATGATTATTATTATCTTATTATTGATTACGTGATAGTATAATATAATTATTTATCTAATAATTAAAAAAATTTCTAGGTTATGTTTTCATGGAACATGAATGTTGACTCATATTTTCACCCTCCATTTTATTATATCTTATGCCATGCTTCATTCTGCGACTCATGATTTATAATCCATGTTTTATTGTCTATGATTTCATTATTCAATGTTAATATACCTTGATTATTATCCCATATCTACATTATTATCTTATAATCACTTATGATTTTTTATTGATATTGGTTTTTCTTACCCTTGATAAGCATTTGAGCTCACCATTCCTATGTTTCCATTTCCCACAGTTATGAAGAGGAGTACTACATATATTTTTTCTAGAAGGGTATCATATGTGTCTAACTTAATGGGAGATGTTAGAGTCTTATTTTTGAATAAGAAAATATTGGTATAGTTGAAAAAATGTCCTTTGGATGAGAAAGATATGGGTTTTGTTATTTAATGGTTTTTCCTAACTATATAAAACTATAAAACTAAATGGTTCTAGGTATTTTTATAACTCTATCTTGGTTTTTGATAATGAAATTATGGGTGGTTAAATTTGGTTTTCTTTTGTTTGTATCAAAAGATAGTGTATAAAGAATATGTTTTTAGCACTAGATGTGGGTGTACAAGAAGGTACCTAGAACACAGCGTAATCCCCAAAAGGTGGGATTTTAAAATTTATCAATCAATGGCCAACATAAACTCATCGATATCGGCGTATCGCTACCCATTTTAAGCCGAGGATCTCACGTGAATAGATTTAAGCCTAAAAATTAAAATAATAAATACATGGTTTGATTAAAAGTTGTGTTTATCATCTTCTCATCATTGGAAATACCTGAACAAAGATTCTGAAGCTAATTTACAATAGATTGTCCAAACATGCTTCATAATCTATAGGGGTGGTGATCGTCAAAATCTGGGTGCTAGCATGGTGTTCTGATGACACATTGAATTCTCCAACGATCACCATATCACATTACATGTGATGCATGAGAGGAAGCTCAATTATAACTCTTAGATCCATAGAATCTCTTTGGAATGAAATAGATATGGTAAGAGAGAGGGATGTTTTGAATATTATATGGTGAAGTCTCTCCACCTCTAAATATAGTCTGTAATAAAATTACCTGAAAATGCATCTCCATCACATGACTAATTAAGACACTATAAATAGAATTATATGTCTACTATACTGAGTCATAAATATTATTATCACTTTTATATAATATAATAAATATATTAAGTGATAATACTGGATCCATTAACTCAACTTTTCATTCCTGCAAATATGAAGTGAAACCTGAATATTTTAAGCTAATATTCATTCAAATAATATTTTCCTTGTATTTACTAAAAATTGATTAATACATTTTTTAAATAATTTCAATTCTAATTATTATTAACTTGAATAATATAAATGTATTTATTTCTTTGGTGATCGAATAACTTTTGAATAAACTTGGGCCCTAGTCGTGGGGCCCACTACATCCAATAAAACTATTATACTGAATGTGGAAGATTCTTGAATATTATACTGTGTGTGACCGTCTAGGTAATTATATTGATAGTAGTGAATACTATTCATAGACCAATAGTGGGATATAACAACCCATCATGGCCCCTAAAGAGAAAAGGATTATCAAAGTAGAAACAACCCACCTACGAACACACACTACATAATACAATCTCTTTGTATTTAATATCTTATAAAGCATGACGCACATCCATTTAATCACCCATTTCTTACTTTATTTTTTGATCTAACTGGATAGATTTACCCTCGACTACCATGGACATGGTGTTATAAATTCATGACCATCATTATCAACATGGGACGAGATATATAAATTCCTTAATCTGGAAGTGAAAAATCTTTGCTTGACAATTCAACCAATCCCATACCACCAATGATGAAGCCAACACAAACTTCCTCACCATGAAATCATTATCATGGTTTTTTATTTCATCAATGTACATGATAAAGTGAAACACATTGACAATAACCTCAATTTAGGAGACCATTACACATGTCCGTATATAAGAACATGTAATGAAACCCAAAACTTGTGGTGTTCCAATTGGCATGTATATCCTTATGTTCTCACTGCTATAGAGCACAAAGTGCGAACTTTTAGAGAAGAATTATTAATGCTAATTATCCCACAGTTCGAGACAGTTAAACATCTATTATGTCCAATTAGTAAGATGTATCTAGAATATAGGACTTGTATTTTAGATTAATTTCAAGGTGTCTCTAGGTTATCATTTTATACTGGGGTCTATTATAATCTTTTAAAACAATAATTAATCTATGGACATTACCATTAAATAGTTGAAATAGAATAGAATACACTATAATGGTAAAAAATGGATAACTAAATATATACACGGAATAATAATCAAGAGTACTGTATAGTTGGGTATCGGGAACCCACTGTGGAAACAATACCCCTTTCACTCGAGCAAACTTGTTAATGATAATATTTATCTCTCACATGAATATGATCATGTTTCTATAGAGTCACATTTTTTGTTTCTTGTCCTACCATTATTCTGCCACGTGGAATTTTTACTAAATGTTACATCATCTCCTTAAGTAAAACATCTGAAGATATGGAATCCTTGAGTAATTTCCATTATCATAACCAGAAATCTTTTCTATTAAGAATAACATAATATACATTATGATAATATTTATCTTATAAGGCGGGAATCCTTGAACTGGATAAAATCGTTGCATTTAACTACTTCTTTGTTGCCTGATAAGCTATAACATACTCAGTATTTATAGGTATGGCTACCACTATCTTTTATAAGCTTGTCTCACCCATCACTTATACCAAAATACCAAACTAGATCAAATTGATCCATAGTAAAACTAGTTTGTGTCCCATAGAAACTATTATCCTCTCTCCTCCACATACAAGGTACATATCATTTGTACTTGTAGAAGTACAATCAGATAGTTCTCATCAATTAACTTGCAATGATTTTGAATAAAATTGATATTTAATTTCTAAAAATTATATTATGGAAATATCAATTTTTTTACATATTAGAGAATACGTCATTGATCTATCACATAAGTGTATAAATTCCAATTCACCACGTTAATCTCCTCCCATGCCCTATACATGTCTACCGGGAGAGATATATTCCACTAGAAACTATTATTCTCTTGAATTCTTCCAACTTATATGTTTATTTACGATTTAATTATATGTATGATTTACTAGGTTTAAGAAATATTTAGATCTACCTCAGTAGATCTCATTCCCTAGAACATAGGTCTTTACTTTATGTCAATCACTGAAGAATATATTTGTTCATTCCAATCTTAACAAACATGAAGACTTCTAGGTGTATTCCATATGTTGTCAAAAATATTTTACATGGAAAATAATGGTTCTCCCACGAACCTCAGATAGATGTAAGGAAAAAATTCATTACAAATGAATAATATATGACCTCATTTTTTTACTTCAATCCTAAACAGAATTTTAGTAAGATGAAACCATTATTAGAATTCTATGACTTGACCATTCCTTTCTGGTTGTGTCATATAGACACCTTTAATGACTGGTGTTCATGAAATCCAGTTCTGAATATAATTTTCATAGAAATTAGAAATGACACGTAAAATTATAATAGACTTAGGAATAAAAATTTAGTATAAACAATCAAGCCTTATTAGTAATACTCTTTTACAATCCATGTATAATGTGATTTGAATACCTTCCACAATATTCAAAATAATAAGCCCCTTTGCACATCAATACATGGAATCTATTATTTAATTTTGTATTTCCAATCTTAGCTAGTTACCATACACTACATAATTGTATTAAATATTATTCACAAATAATAATTGATCATTGACCTAGGTGAATACAAAAACCATCACCATGGTTTTATCCTTCTTATATAGTATGTGTCTCTGGAAAATTCTTCTTCCACATTCACTTGTAGAACTAGTTCCTATTACAACTAAATTTTCATCTCTAGAATTATCTTAAATGAAGTAAATATGTCTCCCACTATCTCTAAGAGAGATATGTGACCTTTTATAGAAATAAAGTCCATCACTGAACTAACTCTTTTCCAACTTATGGATTTATGTAATATCCCAACCAACCATTATGATAATTTCATTAGATGCAAATTATGGTTTAATTTATGCATATTTGTTTACATACTAATTTTTTTTGGATCTTAAGGACATTTATTATCACATAATGGATTTTTTTTCATATAATTATTCATATGATATCCATTTTTCATTACAATTGGAATATGGTTATAGGGTAACACAATTATTTTTGAAGAAAATCATAAAATATAATATATGATTATTTAAGTTGAAAAAGTGATACTCCTTACATAATAACATTGATGTATAAAATGTGCATCTAGAAATTGCTATACAGTATATTTTTTTTATCAATGATAACAAGCACAACATCATTATCAATCCTCCTCATCAACATCAATGTCGTGATACAGATAAGGTATTTTGCATTTATGAATTACTCCATGTTAAATTATATTGATTGGTGAATTCTTGGTCAATATATTCTTTAGCATATTGTCCTGAAGAAACTTTTGTCTTTATACCATTAATATAATTCACTTTACCATTCCATAATTACTTAGAAGAATCTTATGACGTATATATACCATTATCTTACTCTTAGAATAGTTCAAAATCTCTAGCGGAATTAATTCTGAATGATTTTTGGTTTACCTTTTTCTATATAGGTTTATTTGTCAAAACTAATGAAATAAATAATAACAAATGTGTTTAGACTTACCATGTCAAAATACCAAAATGGGTATATAATTGACATCCAGTTTAAGTATTTACGTGAGAAAGAATAATATTTCCACAACTTGGTATAAAAGTATTAAATTTAGTTTCATTTGGTATTGCCTATGATTCATGTATCACAAAACTACTGGTTGATTATAAAAAAAACATAATTCATGAACCTTGAATAATTTCTCCTTGGTTCCAAAGGAAATGTGTGATAAATGTTTTTTGGTTATACTCATTAATATTTTTTCCAGAATCATGAACATGAAAATATAGTATTCGTGTGCTTATCACCCATAACATATGAACGACCCTTTCTAATCTTCATAAAAAATACACCTTACATCTAATAATGAATCTATACTAACTTGGTTACTATATTAGAATACCCATATATGACTTCTATATTATATTTAATACCTATGAATTAATACTAAAACATTTAATTTTATATTGATGAATATACCTTAAATATAAGCAAGTTATTTCTTCACGTATTCCGGTTATTATATTCAAACTTCCATAAAATTATTTCAGGATATACCATGAAAATAAATTTAGGTTTAATTCCAGTTTGAAAATAATTACATTGTGAATGTGATTTTGTCATTACCTTCCATTGGTGTTTTCTATTCGTCATTCAATTTTTTTCCCATATGAATTAAAGATGAAACTTCCCTTTTATTCATATAAACTCAGAGAACCCTACCTAAATAGGTAAGGAATAATTTAATCCATTCTATTCACATAGTAATCTTAAATAAAATTAGATTTATTGGGTGAATTTGAATATCTCATGATCCATCTTTCTATTACACAAAGCCAGTGAAATTATCATGAATTCATTTTTTGCTTCACTTTCTCCTTGCAAACATCTCAGAGATGAGACTTCATGTTATATAACCAATGTCCTGATGTAGTGACCAAAACTAACATCAGACATTTATGAAACCTTAAGGAAATAACCATCATATTTTTTCATATGAGTCTCTTGTAGGCAATTTATATTTTGTCTTTTAGAGGTGTCTTAACATGTACATGGAAACTAGCACCTTGACTTTCCAATATAATAGTATTGTGCACAAGCTTATACACTATTATTGGATACTCATACTAGTGAGTACATTTAATTTGTCTATTATTTATCTCAGTTATTTGTTATGGTATTATGGCCAATATTTCTACAAAAAATAAATTTTATAAGATCAATACTTTTTATTCAGATTACCGATTTAGACATTTTGATTAATTAGTTAAATCCTTAAATGAATCCCATTATTTTATCGAATTATTGGAAGCCTCTATGAAAGAATTAGAATACACTTTTTATTGAGTATTCTAGTGTCAAGGATCCCAGAACCTGCCCTCATAATCTACAAGGTATGGCTGTGCCACTTCTCGGAGGATTTAAGTTAGGATTTTGGTTAGCCAACCACATTAACGCATGGTTCCTTGATTAATTGAGTGAAGTACCTCCTTCTAAAATATTAACTTGATTTACTTAAAAATTTACTCTAAAATTATAGCATGTTATATATTGATAATCATTACTACAACTTTATTTAATTCAACCCACCACTATAATAGGTACCCCTCGATAGTAATATGCACCCTCAACTATGGTATAACGAGCACCCCAAACACCCGGTTTTGATCAAATTTGAATTATGATAGGAGATAATGACTTAATATGTATTTGAGGGTTTTTTTATTTTAATGTGATGAATGAAATAATTTTCTATTTTTAAGAAAGTTCTATGTGACTGCACACCTAACTGACTATCCCATAAATAGGAAAATCCATCACATCACAAGTTCCTTTTATTTGTGCATGCTTGTTTATTATTCAATGTGTTCCCGAATTAACTATACATACAATAAAAATAAAAAACCAGGGAAAAATAAAATGAAATCTTGGTCATGAGTCGACTCTAATGGTTGATCCTTTGAGTGAATAATGGATTAACCTAGACCCTAGGGGATATTTCTTGAGTTGTGTCACTTGAGACTTGAGTTACAACACCTCTCATCCAATGCATCAAACTCATATCTAGTGCATCACCAAAAGTTGGAGTGAAATTAATCATGTAACATCAAATCATTATAAAAAAATACTCACTCAAAGGCAAGGGGAACCAGGGAGTATAAAAAACAACTTTGAATTGGACATACAAGCCCTCATAGATATAAAAGCACTAAGATGACACACATATCACCTTTTAATTAAATGAATTATTAAAAACCATTAAATAAATAAATAAATAAAATAAATTAAATAATGTTCACGAGACATACATTGGATGAACATAGGCTCATGATCAATATAATATGAATTAAACTCCTCTATTGAAATATAGTGTAGAATAAAAATCAAACTTTCATTAAATATTTTATATGGGTGTTTTATTGAATTAAAAAATCACTGTCATTTTTAATTCAACAAATATCTTTATTTAGTCCCATATAATAATTTAATTTTAAATCAAAAAATTGTGTTAATTAAATAATTTAATTTGAATGAAAATTAAATTAATTTATCCCATGGTACATATTTTAATTCCAAAATTATATTTTATTAATTTATTTTATAATTATATTAAATTAACTACTTAAATAAATTTGTGTTTATAATTTTAATAGAACCACTAAAAAAACTAGAAAGGACTGTGTGGGTTGGGATGAACCCATGTTGGCCCATTCTAGGCATTTCAGATCCAGTGTAGTGGTGTTATGGTATAAAAAGATCTTCCCAAACCCATACCCAGTTGGGCAGACCCGCCCAAGGATGATTTGGGGAAATTTGAGGTTGTGAAAATGGTCACCTCTCTGCAAAGGCTGAAGGTGTGAAATTGATGAGATAGGAAGTGAAGGAAATGATGGGATGGTTACCACAAGCACTATTGGTCTGGTCAGATATATGTTAATTGGGAAAGGGGAAACTACAACGCGATCTAGGGTGACAATTTTTGGAACTCTTTGGCGATCGTGTGATAAGGGTGGAAGGAAATGCCAAATCATGGTGAGGGTGGCGGCTAGACTTGCCTTGACATGGTGACAATCGATCTATATTTTTTCAAATCAGGGATGATCGGATTGGAGAAATCACAATGGTGATGTTGCAAGGGAATAAGTAGACTGAATGAGGTGTATCTTTGGTGATTGGGGCATAGTCCAGGTGGTCACAGGCTATGGCAGGAGCAAGTGGGAAGTTTGGCGAGAAAATAGAATCACAGAACAAGGTTTAGTGATGCAACTCACTAGATTAGGAGGAGCCTATGGTGGCTCTACTCGATGCAGGAAGAAGGGTGAGATGGGCTTAGGTAGGGATCGTGGTGGACAGTTAGCTAGGAGGGGTAGAAATATGAGGTGGAATTTGTCACTGGTGGCACTAGAGAGAGGTGTTGCGGGACAGGGCCACTACGGAGGAGATGCACCAACAGACTAGATGAGATCGCCTCTTCCAGAGAGAGGATGGGGTGAGGAACCTGGGTTGTTCAGCGAGACAAGAGGGATAGTTGGGCGACTAGGCCGAGGTGATGGGGTAATGGAGTTGAGACCCGTGTGGTCGGGATGTTGGGCCCTTATGAAAATGGGACTAACAGGTCCCCTTTGAAAAACAATTAGTGCATTTGTTGGTCCAACAGACATTTGCTAATTTTTTTCTCATTGATGAATTAAAAAAAGGTACCCACATTATAAACCTTTTAATTTTTTAGTGGATTCTTGTTGACCCACCAAAAAACAAATGTCAAGTCTTGTCTTTTAATTCTAGTGTATTTATAATTCCAAAAATTGTGGAAAAACAAGTCACAAGCCAGATTTCACTATTCCAGCCATTGGAACTCCGATCAGTGAGCGAGTTAAGGGGCTTACAAACATGACGTAGGTACGGGTATACAAATATATATTAATGAAATATGTTACTCAAAATTTATAACCCATGATATATATTTTCAATGTGAATTCAAAACATTAGATGACCATAGACCGACCATCTATTGTTGGATTCAAAAACCTTATACGGGCTTGGGACCAAAATGACACCCTCTTTTAAATTTCATGGAAATTTAATTCTTTATTGGCTTAAAATTTTCATGAAATACTCTGACACCAACTAAAGGTACTGGAGATGTAGAAGAATCCTAAATTGTAGGATTTAAAAAAAAATCATCAACAATTTACATGAACTCATCGACATTAGCGAATCGATACACAGTATAAGATGAGAATCTCTGATGAAGAGTTTTAAGCACAAAAATTAAAAACATAAATAACTGGATTGATTCGAATGCATGTGTGATGTCTCCTCATTGTGAGTGATCATTGCTTGAATAATATAAATCCAAATCCCTCTAAATCATCCACACACACTTCAAAATATGTGGGACCACTGATCATCGAAATATGTGTGTTATCACAGAGTTCTGACAACACCTTCGACACTTTGATGATCACAAAATCATCTTTCATGTGATGCATGAGATGGATCTTGATCTGAACTCTGGGATCTAGAGCCTCCCTATCTAGAATACCAGATAGAGAAGAAGAGGATGAGAATCTAGGAATAGTATCAAGAGAATGTATCTCCACCTCTATATATAGAGTGTAATTAATTACCCAGAAATGCCTCTCCCACCCTTGAATAATTAATACACAATAAACTAATTGATATGAATACTACACTACTTCATAAATATTATTATAACTTTCTTGTAATATAATAAATATATTTCATTATATTACCTGATCCATTAACTTGACTTGTAATTCCCACAAATATTAAATAAACATTGAATATTTTAAACAAATATTTGTTCAAATAAATCTTCCATGTATTTACTTAAAACCTATAAATATATTTAATATATAAATTAAATTCTAATTATTCATAGCTTGATTAATAAGAATTTATTTATTACCTTTGTGATCATATATCTATGGGCAAAACTTGGACCCTATTGGTTGGCCCCACCATGTCCAATATACCTATTCCACCGAATATGGTTGATTCTTGAATACAATATTAGGTCTGACACTATAGGACCTTATATTGATAATACTGTATATTATTCATAGAAAAAGAGTGGGATCTGTCAACCCATTATAATCCCTAAAGAGAATATGATAGTAATAATAGAGACAAAAAAACTACAAATATACACAATATAATATAATCTCTTTGTCTTTAACATCTCATAATATCAGATGCACACTAGTTTCATCGACCTTTTATTCAATTATTATTTGTTGATCAAATTGGAAATATTTACCCTCAACTACCATAGACATGGACTTATAAATGAAATACCATCCTAATCAACATGGCTTTATATATAAAATTTACTTAACAAAGAAGATAAAAAATATTTATTGACTGTTAAACCAACGCCATACTACCAATGAAAGAACCAATACAAACTACCTCCCCACAATTCAATATCATGGTTTTTATCTTTGATCAAAGTACATGATCAAATGAAACATATTGGAAATGACCTCAATTATAGACTCTATTACACATGTATGAATATAGGAACATCCAATGACACCCAAAACAAGTTGTATTCCTATTAGAGGGTCTTTCCTCATGATCTCACTATTAGAGATCACCAAGTGCAAACTTTATGAGAAGAATCCTGAATATTTATGATCCCCCAAGACAAGATAGTATAAAATCAACTATGTTCAATGATTAATATGTATCTAGGCCATATAAAATATATTCCATATTAAAATCATGGTATATCAAGGTTCTCATTATAGCCTGGGATCTATTATAACCTTTTGATACGGCAATTAATCTATAGACATTAGCATTAAATAATGGATGTAGAAAATTCAACACTATAATGGTAAGAAAATATCATGCATAATTAGAAGTATAAATGATATGGTAATAAAAAATACTGCATAGTTGGGTCTAGGGAACCCACTATTACCACAATACATGTATAGGGTGTCATATTTTTCTTAGAAAATTCCTTTAGTATAAGTACTCTAGTAAGTGCCTCATGTAATTTATATGTTGATAAAATCATAAAACTAGTAGATTAGAAACATTATACAGAGAAGATAAAGAATCTATTAAAATTTATTAAAATGTACCCATATTTACTATTTCTGACGTGTTTATGTGCTCAATTCTATGTAAATTCAAAATAAACCAATCTAAAGGACATCAAATTAATAATTTATTATTTAATAGGAACTTTGGGACTTGGTTAATTCTGTCCATTTGAAGGAATTTTTCTTTAAAAAATATATTTTAAAATTAAATTTATAGGATATTGATTAGATACAATGTTATTTCTGGTACTTTTTAGTTTTATTGATAATAACTTGATTCTTGGTTAATATGATATAACACTTTCTTACCTTTTTCACCGTTGAATATGACTATTTAGTAACAAGAAGTTTTTTCACAAAGTTTTTTATGCGAATCATATATATACCAATTTGGTTTTCATGTCCACTAATATATTAATGCTTTATGATTACTAATTTTTAATTTATCTGACTAGAAATCCGTCACATCATGATAGATCTAAACAAAATGGCATTCAATATCACTTCCTTCAACATCAAAAAGAAAAATTATGTATATATAACACTTTATTTCATTATAATGGGTGATTAGATGACCAAAATTTTCATTTAACTGTTGAATTTAGAGTGGTGTGGTGTTATCAAAAGAAAAAATAAAATGATAAAATTGAAATTATAATTCTAAATACTAAACAAATCTATAAAATAAACACTAACTAATTAATAATAAGGAATGAGTTTTATTTTACAAAACACGTCCATTTGTTAATGTTGTAGCCACAACCGACTATCACACCTTAAGAGGGGTGGAGGGGGGGGGATGGAATTAAGATGTGTGTTTATTTTCATCTACAATTGGACTATAGTATTATGCTGGAAAGAATGTTGTGAACATATCACAATAAACCACAAGAAAAAGGAATCCATGTATGAAATATAAATGTATCAACACAAATTATTTTACATAGTTCAATATTAATGGATACCCCATGGATCATACACTATTTATATGTCAGTGTGAAAGTAGATATCACTACCTTAATGTATGTGATAACAGTATTTAGGAACAGTTCACTACCATTCTCAGGGTCACTCCCCCTTTATCCTTGTTAACTAAATACTTCAAAGAAGGGTTATATGGAAATAATTCACATGATGGATACTCATAAGAGTATTCATAGAAATTATAAACACCAAATGAAAAGGGTTTTATCATTGTGCTCCCATTTCATCCTTAAAATATGGATATTCAAATTAAGTACTCCCACGATAGCATTTTATCATATAACTATAAATGTGTCAATTATCCCCTTAATTTTTGTGTATCTATGAAGAGTAACTCAACCAAAAAGTGAGAATTCACTAACAGTGTTGGGTGGGTGAATTACTAAATTAACTTCCTTTTATGTTTCTACTTAAATGAACCTAAAAAATATATTGAGATTCATGACATGAGAATTTTAAACACACTAGAAAAATAAAAAGGCATAGATATAGTAGGCATGATAAATTTTTACAGGTATCACTAACTAAAATATATAGCTACAACGTTGGAATGATCTTGTAAAAACCATTATCACACATTCCACTAGAATCACTATTTGGATAAAAAACGTGTATATATTATCCTTAAAATCATGATATAAATTGTGGATCCTAAATTTTGTAATGCTATGCTATGTAAACAAATACATACAATAAATATTTTAAAAACAACTACATATTTACTAATAATAAACTTCCCTCAATTTATTGTTGCGATTTTCCTTTATTTTATTCTTTATCTTCCACTCCTACCTCTTTTGTTCCTATTTATTTCTCTATAAATTCTAAAAAAATTCTCTTCTCATTTTTCTTCCCTTTTCACTAAATATGAATTACCACCATTATTTTAGGTGATAAGTTCAACATTAACTATTACCATATCATTTCTAGATGTTAGATATATCTAGGAATTCTAGCCACACATTGATTTAATTGAGGGGATTAAAGGACTAGGATTGTTTAACCCTTCATAAACCATGTGGGACACATTAGGATAACATTCACTCTAGATATTTTCTTTATCATTATGCGACACTTAATCATTATGGAATTAAAAACTTAGTTTTCCTATAACTATCAGAAAAAACCCCTCTTCTATTAAAATTTTGAAATATACTTTACAACACGATCATTTTAGCCTCAAATTATACAAATATACTTGATTTTCATTTCTTATTAATTAAAAAATTATTCCCAATTTTACTTCTTTACAAGATCTCTTATGTAATGATCACTTCCTTCACAAAACAATCTATATATTGAACTCTATATTATTTATACAATTCTCAAATATGCTATTATGTATTATTTATTATTGTGTAGTCACCTCTTTTAAGGGTCAACCTTCCATTTTAAATTCTAATTGAAATTATAATTTTTGTAAATTGTGGTATAAGCAATACCTATGTAACATGGCCACATAGAACCATTATTTCAGTAGATCACCACTTTTTTCAATGTATCCTAATTGAAACATGATTTACATGACTATAATAATATTTAGAAAAATACTTAGATATAAAACATTATTCATAGAATGAAACCAATTTTTATGTCATGAATTACCTTTATTCCAAAAAAATATTATTTAATAAATATTTAATGTTCCAGAGACCATATTTATTCCCACACAACAAGTACTATGGCATATCCCCCATCATTGTGGATTGACTAAATATAAAACTATATAACTTATTTAGGACCCCATTATCAAAATTAAAACAACTTATCAAATATTATAATAACTCCCATACCACGGAATAAGATTCAAATACAATGTAACACAATGTAACACTTGATTTTGAACATGATTTATGCCATTATTGAAAAATAAAACCCAAAAACTATTTCAAATAAACCTCTTATTCAATTATTACACCCATTGAAAAAATTAAAAACCCTTAGGGACCCTTCATAAATAGATTAACTCAACCAAATACCAATGGGTCTAAACAATCTCCCCATGGGCAAAAAAATCCAGATATCAAATGCCCCCTTAACCAAATCTTGGTTATAATAATCCCCATTTGATTATGTTGCTAACTATTGAACAGAAATAAATTATCATACCAATTATACTTATGAATGAACCATCATTAAATAATTATAATATTATTTGAAAAAAACAAGTTTTTCAAATAAGAACATTGAGCAATAATATAATATTATTCATTAAAGTGATTATATACACTTCTTCAATGATCTTAATAACAACTAGGATCATCATATTAGAAAACCTCTTCTTCCACTTCTCAAATATATTCCCTACAACTATATATCAAAACATCCTTTATAAATTCTAAATAAATTTTTTTGAATAGTTCACACTTCACATAATTTATCATTTAATACATAAACATTGATTTCATAGCTTTACGCTTTAAAAAACCCACAAAATATATCATCCACCTTATGGAAAAACCTATTATTTTAATTTATGTTCTTATTATCCCCACTTGAAAATTAACATAAAAATAAAATGGAGAGGGGATTGAACCAGTGTACCTTATCATTGAATATATTAATGTTAAACTCTCATAATCAATGTAATTTTCCAAAATTATTCATTCAATAGTGGATTTTTGAACACATCCATTATTTTATCCTTAGATGGAAAAAACACTAACTCCACCACATATTACTCCAAAAATACTTTTGTAAAGTTTTATTTGATATTTATGTTCATTGATTTTGAATATTTATCCATATTTCTTAGTAAATATAAGTCACCTAACTTATCACATACCAAATGCATTAAAAAAGTCACCTCAATCATTAAATATTCTAATTGAGTTTCCAGTTTCATAAGGTTGTTTATACCATAATTTGCAGTTACATAATATTACTCATAAGTACTAAAAGATATATTACTTTTTTTCTATTCATTCTATGTCACACATCAATCTTTAATAAAGAAATATCAACTAGACATTAGTCATTGATCATAAACATTTCCAACACAATTTTTATGTGTTTATATAGAGAGATAAAGGTTTCCTTTTTTATATATCAACAAAAAAATCATTATGTCTTTGATGAATCATAGAATCAACTTAGAAAAAATTTGATATGTTTATTTTGTTACACTATGAAATATTTAATAAAGTATAATAGCATATACAAATGTAGTTTTGAAATATCAATGTAGGGAAAATTTCAAATAATTTTTCTAAATTCTCTTGAATTAACTAACTTTAAATCTGCATCCTTTGATAGAATGGTCCCTAAACAAATGGGTTATAAAAAAACATTGAATCATGAATTACAAACTTCTTTAAAATTCATTGGGAATATATATATTGGTAAATGAAAATAGGATCCATTCCTTGAGAAATTAAAAAATTTAAGAACTAATCATCTCAACAATAATACACATTTATGAAATATTCTTCATATCTAATGGAAACTCCTTGTAAATACATTCCCCATTTCCTAAAAATATAATACATTCTATATATATATATTATTTAATATACATATTTATTATATTTTATTTAAATTATTCTTTATACTATTCTCTTCTTGAATTTTAGTGCCTTATGGAGTGAATTGGGTTTTGAGTACCATATCATTAGGAAATTATTAAACCATGAACACAATTTTCAACTTAAAACCATATCCTACATATTATCTATGAAAGAATCCATTATGTTTCTTAATGTTCACATCCTCTTATGATTTTATATTGAGGAGGGATGACTTGAGATCTATTTGGAAGATATTTTATCATCGTTCTATAGCGGTAAAATAAAAAAACAGATGGTTTCAATCATATTAAATAGTGAAAAATATCATTAAATTAAATTCTTTTACCCTATGAATAAAATTTTCATGAAAGCATTTCATTTTTTCTCATGACCTTTCATTTTTCATTCAATTTGATATAGGATACCCAATTTATTCCAATTACATTATTCTTTTGATTGAATGAGAACCAACTCCCAATTATCATTATTTTTAACTTTATATAACTCTATATTCATAATATAAATCAAATATTGAATTTATAATTCTTATTTGACATCTCTTGGTACAATATGAGAAAATAATGAGGTATGTGATGTCCTCATCTATGGTTTCCTAGTTTGATTTATTTTTCCTTAATTGCGGATTTTTTCACCTATACATGATTTCACATCATTCTATTAGTGGAAAAAAGAGGTTCTTCATCAGTATTTTTAGATTAATAATCATATTCAACCTTCAATTATTATTAATTCCCATCACTTTTCTAATCTCTATATGGATTCTGTAAAATTAGGAGTTTTCATTATCACTTATGAATCATTTTTCTTGGTGTTTTATATCATTTTTTGAATATTCCATTACCTTCACGACATCACTATCCATAATCTTCCTTATTTATTTTTTATAGAAACAATGTACTCTTTAATTTAGAGGTTTTCCAAGAAAGATACCTTTAACTTCTCTTAGCTCAAACATCCCAAAAAAATCACCTTTCTCCATGATCATAGAAAGTAAAAAAATAACCCAATGTATTTGAATATAAGATTATTGTTGTAACACATATCATATGGATTCATATCTGAATTGGGTCTAAAAAAATAAGTTTTAATTTTAACTGATTTACTAATTTATTTCCTCAAAAAAATAAGAAGTATCATGCTTCGCCAACATGGTGTGATCCTTTTACAGTAACATAATTTTCATACATTTATAAAAAACAATTTAATATTAAGAATTTTTTTCTAATTTCAGGAATAATTACATGAAATCAAATATATTCTTTAAATTATAAACATGTGTATTCAACACTATTGTTCATTCATAACTTCTTTAAGGATAATCCAAACTCTATTTAAAACTTATTTTATAACTCTTAAAAAAATCATGGTCTCTGATATAAGTTTCATAATCAACATAAATATTATAAGATTGAATTCATTATTGTAAGAAATAAAATACTTATCTACATTTTCTAATTTCTTTCCCATAGGCTCATAATCATTTGAATGAATGGCCTCCTTTGGGTGAGATGTTTAAATACCAACTTTTTTGTGCTATGAATTGAAAATCATCATATTTTGGAACATAAATCATATATAATTTATTTCTATTTTTAGAATCATCACATTATGAAAAGTAATTTCTTGGGTAATCTTGCTCATATTATTTTGAAAAATGTGGTCATGTCATCGATTCCCAAACTGATTTTATTCCCTCAATATTTATCACTATAAATTTTTAGCATCATTAATATCAAACATGTTTGTATGTGTTCATTTTCCATATTTGAAAAAAAATCCATATTTTATAATCTTTAAAATTATTCTTTTAAAAAAAATCATTTCCTCCATCTCAAAGAAGATTCATAATTAATAAGTTGTGTTTAAGACATTAATAAATAGATTATTCTTCGACTTCATGTTGTCTATTTCAATGATTGTTGAACTAACTCCTTTTATCTTGAGATAACCATTAGTACCAAGGGTCACCGACCATTTCTTTCACTTCCCAAAATCTTTTAATATCATTAAATATTCTATCATATATTAAGATTATAACGCCTCGACCCCAGTTAACCAGAGTTAGTGTATTATTTTAATACACTGGCATGATTTCAAGGAATCATGTCATGAAAAACTGATCAGTTTAGCAGTCTTGGAAAATAGATTACATACATAAACGTTACATTACACATTAGAAAATAAAACACAACATAAATGATACTTTGATAACGCCATTAATCCCCAAGCTTAACCCTGCTTATCAGCCATAATATACTTCTTCACATCCTGGGAAAAATAAAACATAGAAAGGGGTGAGATTAGATGCACAGTAAGGATAACAATATAGAATAAACATTCATAAATAAGCATAAAAATTTATGACAATTTATAGAACTAAAACAAAATCCTTTTTGAACTTGAACTTCAGAATACTATTTCAAGGGTAAAATCAAAATAATGCCATTTACATACTCAAATAGATATTATACTAGTTAAATAATCACATGAACTATCAATAGCCACTTTAATAAAGATGGAATGCATAATGTCGGACTTTAATTTCTATATCAAGGCCTCGTGCCAGGACCTAGGGGATAACTGTAATCGGACCCAAACCCAGAGAGCCTCTATAACCGGACTCCATCCCTGAGAGACTCAGTAACTGGACTCCAACCCGGAGAGCCTCTGTAACTAGACTCCATCCCGGAGATCCTCTGTAACTGGACTCAATCCCAGAGGGTCTTCTTGTAACACCCCAAGCTTCTATGGTACACTTCTCTTTGAATAATATAGTAGCATGTGTTGTACAAGACTTCGCATTCTAACACACCATAACCAATCAAACTAGCTATAATGAATATTAATATGAACTTTTTGAAATTTTATAAATTTTATCTTTCAAAATGGACTTCATTTTTGGATTCTGAATATCAAAATTATCCTAGGGTGAATTTTTTGTATTTTTCTGAAAACTTTCAATTTTTGATGAATACTGAAAAACACTGAGTAATAGTTTAAAACTGAATTTTTATTTAAATAATTATTTATTTTATTAAAATTTATTTTAGTTAAAAATAGATACATAATACCTATATAAGTTCAATGTAATTAATTTGAGTCAATTTATAAAAATTTTAGATATATAAAAATTTTATAGAACTTTTCACCGTCTTTTACTCATCTCCTAGGAGAATTTGAAAATTTAAATAAAACATAATTTTACTGCTTCTGTGAGTTGAATTTCAAAAATACGAGAGACATAGTTGATATCAATAAGTAAAATGTGGTTCAAGAAGATGAAAATAATTCATGGTGAATGATAAATTTTTTACTTTTATTTACCACAGTTCAATGTAAATAGGGTAATTAAGGGTAAAAATGATATTATTATTACCCTAACACATGTACTAATTCTATTGGATAAGTGTAATTATACAAAATAAATCCTTATGAAAAAAAATATGATCCTTTAGGTCCACTTGGATTAGATTAGGACATTTATTATGATTTTATTTAAAGAAGAGTGAAAATAGTTAAAATCGAAGTTTAATAACTAAAACATTTTTAATACAGGGTTATACAAATGATAAATTCTACAATAAATATTCATTAGAAATATAAAAATATCTCCAACATAATTGTATTTTATTTATAATTTTTAATCATTAAATAATTAAATTTATTTATGCCACAATGATGAGGAAATAATTACTGTATTAATGAAGTATTAAAATAATTGATATTATAAAATCTAAATAAATTTAATTTGAGAATTTTGATAAATTCCACTACTTTTATAGGTTAATATGACATATTAGTATTGGTTTGATGAATTTATTTTGATGTAATAATGATTTTATGAATTTAGAAAAAACAAAATACTAAATAGTGTCAAAATTGACATAAAAGTGTTTTTAAAACAAATATTATGTTATTAATTGATATTCTATTCCTAAAAATCTATGGATTGAAAAAACGACTTATATGATGATAGGAGTATCATTAATGAACCCCTTGGTGTTCTCTTGGAAGTATATAGTATGTTTATTAACAATAAAATATAAAAATACAAAGTGACATGGTAATGTCAAACTATTTAACTGTGAGCTAAATCTAAAAGATAAAGTTCATATAATGACCAAAAACTATTTAAAATCTATTTGTTGAGTGTTTTTTGACCCATCCCCACCTTATAATTTAAATAATTCATTTTTAAGTCATTATAAACCGAAATTTATTTTACTATAAAATAATATTTATAGCTTTTCCTAATGTACCCCTCACCCCTCTTATAAAAGGGCACTCCCCCTTGTCTCTAATTCACACCTTCAAAGCCATTTGGCTCGGAAAAATCCTGGCCAAATACCCTCTCGGCTTTCCTCCCTTCATCCTAGAGTACTTCCTTTAGTCTGAAAGCCAATATAAGGATCCCTTTTGATCAAATCAAAAGGAAGAACCCGAAGAAGAGGTAAATATTTCATCACCTCTTTTAAGTTCCTTTCTTCTTCCACTTCCTCTTTATTTGTAGTTTACATTATAAAATAATAAATCCAGTATCTTCCCTATACTATAATATTATTATAAATATGGTACAACCAAATTCATTATTCTATCCATCCCTTTAATGACATGTCACCATATGTGCGTACGTACAGCTTACTGTCTCCATGTCGTGGTGTAATTGTCCTTCAATACATTATTATTTGGATGGGTATAATAATGATGTGTAATTAATAAATATAACATGATAATTATTTTTTATATATGATATACCAAACAATTATATATTATTTTAATATCAAAATAATGATATTTTTGTTCGTGCGTACGTAGGGATTACCGTCTCCACGAACGCGATGAGATTCATTCCCCATCGTACCCATTCAAGAATAATTTTCATTTGATGATTAAAAATAATGTTTATAGACATGATATGATTATGGATATGAATAAGATAAATCCCTTCCATAATAAATATGACTCATATAACAAATAATATAAAGGAAAACATATTCGTTAACACCCGAAATGACGATAATACTAAGATATTATTAACAAAGCAATGTTAAAAGATCATATATGATATCATATTAAAGTATATTATTAATTTATAATTTAATAAAAATTATTTCACCATTATACAGGATGTTAACCTACCCTCAACAAAGGAAAAGTACAAGGTCATGGTTAATTTCACAATCTCTTTATTATCTGAGGTTGTTTTTACACAAGTATCAAATAGGACCTCTTTATCATCCACATCGATGTTTCTTACAAATGTATTTCAAAACATTCTTAATATTTTATAGACTATTGGTTAAAGTCATTTATACCCTTTTTAAATTTTTATATGATTTTTATAAAGTAATCCTTCCATCATTTTCCAAACAATGTCCTTTATAACCTTTTCGACAAAATTAATGTAAGAATGTCTTTTTTAACTTATAAAACATGTGCAGCTATTTTCCACCATTTTAACATCGTCAAATCTTGCTTTAAAATATTATAATAATATTTTAAAAATAAATATTTCTTTATAATTATGTGACTCTTAAATGATTTCAAAATAGAAAGAGATATTTCTAAGAAATTTTTTTGATTTCATCTATGTCAACTTCTTTTGATGGATTGTAAGATTATTTGAAGTTGATTTATTGTGATGCAAAACTTCCATATTGTATTAAAGGTTTCGTGATATGTTTGACTATGGATATTTTATTTCAAACCATTCATGGTTTAAAAATAAGGTATTGACATTTTGTATGCTAGTTTTAATAGGATCATTTATGTTATATTTAATCCTCTTCTTATGATGAATGTATCGGACTAGTATTTTTCGGGTTGGGGACTGGTAAAATAAGCCCTCCAGGTTGGGGTCCTGTTACATCAGAACCTCCGGGATGGAGTTTGGTTATAGAGGCTCTCCAGGATGGATTCCGGTTATAGAGGCTCTCTAACTTGGAGTCCGGTTACAGAGGCTCTCTGGGATGGAGTCCGATTACAGAGGCTCTCCAGGTTTGGGCCTAGTTACAGTGAGCCCCTAGGTCCTAGCATGAGGCCTTGACACAGAAATTAAAGTCTGGCACTATACATTCCCTCATTATGAAATTAGTAATTACATGTGATTATTCGACTAATAGAATATCCATGTGAGTAAGTAAATGTCATTATTTTGATTTTATCTTTTCCATATTATGCTGATGTTCAAGTTGAAAGGGATTTTGTTTTAGTTCTATACATTTCCTTAAATGTTTATGCTTATTTATGAAGGCATTCACATTATTTTTATCCTTATTGAGCATCTGAGCTCACCCCTTTCTATGTATTATTTTTCCCAGGATGTGAAGAAGTATATTATGACTGACCTACAGGGAAAATCTATTGGATCTCAGTGTTTTATATGGAAGAAATGTTGTTGTAGTTTTCCATTTTATGATTTAATATAAACCTTAGGAATTTATCTAGTACTTCCAAGGCTACTAAACTAATCAGTCTTTCGAGACTTGATCTTTTGTGATCTTGCCAATGTTATGTAGTAATACACCGAATCAGGGTAACTAGGTTCGGGGTATTATAGTTGGTATCAAAGGATGTATAGTACAAACCTTGGAAACTAGATTTAGATAAACTCTAATTAGAGCACATAGCCTTAAGATAGAATTTGAGGATTATTATAGAAGAACTTCCTAGAATTTTGGTATTATATAGATTTTGTTTTTTTTCCAAGAAATACATCCCTATCAAGATACGAGGATGTAGAGGCGGCTCTGACATAGATGTACTCAGGGGTAAAACCTGAAAACACCGCTTTGAGCTAGACTCGAACGGGAACTGGTGCACGGCAATGAGCCTTGCTTCACTCTTGGTTACAACACTCCTGAGGGATATTCTTAGAATAATTATCATTTTCTTTACAATCCATTATGAAGGTTTTATGAGTATATACTTCCACAATGAAAACATTTTTATGATTATGTATTATATACATAAACTGTTTAGTTTATGTTAAGTGTTTTACAAGTTTGTAATTATGTATTTAGATTCATAATCTAATCTAGTTTATGCCATTTTATAGAAATGGAGCATAGTGGAAGGAATGGAAACAGTATTAATGCACGCACTCCATATAGGGATTTCCCTCGTACTAAAGATAATTATAGTGGAGTTGGTGATGCATCTGGTACTGATCAGCTAATCACCATACTGGGACAACTCACTCAGGTTATGAATAATAACATTACCCGTATGGAGCACACTGATCCACACCATGGAGGATCAATGTTAGATCGCTTCATGAGGCAACAACCACTAACATTCAATAGGGGTACAAATCCACTAGTAGCTAAGCAGTGGATAAATTCCAAAGAGAAAATATTCCATGCCTTGGGGAGTAGAAAAATGGACAAAGTTGTCATGACAGTTTACCGCATCCCTCGAGATGCTGATTAGTGGTGGTCATTGATTCAAAACACCAAGGAAGATGAGGAAGTATCAAATATTTAATAAAGAGTGTTTAAAGAAAATTTCTTAGAAAAATACTTTCCTCATGACCATTTACTGGATATGGAAAGACAATTTCTGAGTCTGAGGAAAAAAGAGGATGAGAATGTCGCAAAGTATGAAGCTAACTTTATGAGGTTATCAAGGCATGCTGTAGATTATATACATAACCCAAGAAGTAAGATTGACCATTTCATTGATGGGTTAACACCATTTCTTCGTCTAGCATTAGTATCAAAATCCTTCTCATCGTATGAAGATATAGTCACATGTGCTATCAAGACAGAAAAAGAATTCTCTAAATCTTACGGCAATAATGTACAGCAAGAGAAGAAGAGAACAATGGAGAAATAGACAAATAATGGGAAAATGGGAAAGAAGGATTTTCCATTATGTGATAATTGTGGGAAGAAACACCCCGATAATTTCCTAAAAGTAATGGTAGTTTGTTACAAGTGTGGTGAAAAAGGCCACCATGCTCGTGATTGCAAGGGGAAGAAAGAGGCTATCAATTTTGAAAGCTACCATTGTAGAGAAATGGGGCATTATGAAAATGAATGTTCTAAGCAGCAAGTAAACATAACTCATTAAAGGCTAAGGGATAAAGTCCAATCTTATGCTGTTACTACAGTTGAAGTGGAATAATTAATGTATTCGTGTTTTTGGACTCAAGGATTATATTCTGGTTATAAGAATAATTTGATATATATAATGATTGTACTACAGTACTTGTTTTTTTCAATTAAGTTTTAATATGACTAAGGTAATCATATTTTCAGTATGTGATAATAAGAGAAACTTTACTTTTTTTTGGGAATCTGATGTTACAATTGATTTTAGAATTTAGATACCTTTTATAGAGAGTCTGGACAGAGGTATTTTGGATAACTATAAAGGGTGTGATGGATTACGATGAACTTTGGATAGTATTGTTTAAGGTTAAACATTTGTTATGATTATTTTTGAAAAAGGAAAACATGCAGGTCGGGCTATAACCCGTCACGTTAGACAAAGATGCAAGAATCGAACCCACAACCATAGTGCGACAGACCTTTATTACCTACCAATAGCCTACGTGAAGTCCCTTGTTATTATAAAATATTTTTCTTTATTTAACTGGTATGTGTAAATATTTGTAACCTTATACGATTAGGATAAATATAATATTTTTTAGGTTCTATTACCTTTTGGAGTGAAAGATGAGTTTGTGGAAGAAATTAGTTGAAGGATAAAACACTACTTGTCAATTATATATATATATATATATATCTTATTCTATGAATAAATTAATTCTTAAACTTTAGGGAAGAGATATTAAAATCAAAAATGTGTTATCTTAATACCTTATATTTTGTTGAACTGATGATATTTTAAATCATCATAGATTGATGGCTTTGAGGCCCTCAATTTTATAGTAGTTTGTGATTGATGACCTGAATCACTACCTATAAATATTTATGTTTTTCCTCTAATTATGTGCCTATAATTTCCACTAATGTTCTCTTATTCAAAACCCTAATTTGGTGGTGACTTTCTCATTTCCCTTTCCCTCTTATTAAAACTAATTTTTATTAACCCTATTTCTGATGTGGGTTTTCCACAAAGGTATTTTCTATTTTCAACCTTTTATTTTCGAAGAAAAATTTAAAATTGCAAGGAAGAAATTTATTGAAGGAGGGGAGAATGTGACACCCCAAACTTCCATGGTACCCTTCTCTTTGAATAAAACAGTAGCGTGTGTTGTACGCAACTTCGAGTTTTAACACACCACAACCAATCAAACTAGCCGTTATGAATAGTAATACCCACTTTTTGAAATTTTATAGATTATATCTTTCATAATGGACTTCATTTTTGGATTTGGAATATCTAAATTATCCTAGGGTGAATTTTTGGTATTTTTCTGAAAACTTTCAATTTTTGATGAATAATGAAAAACAGTGATTTATAGTTTAAAACCAAATTTTTATTTAAATAATTATTTATTTTATTTGAATTTATTTTTGGAGAAAATAGATACATAAAAACAATATAAAATCAATATAATTCATTGGATTCAATTTATAATAATTTTAGATATATAATAATTTTATAGAACTTTTCAGCATCTTTTACCCACCTCCTAGGAGCATTTGCAAATTTACATAAAACATAATTTTACTACTTCTGTGAGTTTAATTTCAAAAATCCGAGAGACATGGTTGATATCAACAAATAAAATGTGGTTTAATAAGATAAAAGTACTTTTGGATGAATAGTGACTTTTTCCTTTTATTTACCACTGTTAAAAGTAAATAGGGTAATTAAGGGTAAAAATAATAATATTATTACCCTAACACATGTCCTATTTCTATTGGATAAGTGTAATTAGACTAGAAACAACTTTTGGAATAATATATTATCAATTAGGTCCACTTGTATTAGATTAGGACATTTATTATTATTTTATTTATAGAAGAGTTAAAATAGTTAAAATCGCAGTATAATAACTAAAACATTTTTAAAATAGGGATATACATAAGATAAATTCGACTATAAATATTAATTAGAAATCTAAAAATACTTCCTACATAATTTTTTTTATATAATTTTTAGACATTTAATAATTAAATTTATTTATGACACAATGATGATGCAGTAATTACCGTATTAATGACATATTAAAATAATTGATATTATAAATATCTAAATAAATTTAATTTGAGACTTTTGATGAATTACACTAATTTTATAGGTTAATATGACATATTAGGGTTGGTTATATGAATTGTGTTCGAAGTAATAATGCAATTATTAATTTAGAAAAAGCAAAATACAAAATACTATCAAAATTGACATAAAAGTGTTTTTAAAACATATATTATATTATTAATTGATATTCTATTCCTAAAAACCTAAGGTTCAACCTAAAGACTTATATGATGATATGTGTATCATTAATTAACCACTTAGGGTTTTCTTGGATGTATATAGTATGTTTATTAACCATATAATATAAAAATACAAATAGACATGGTAAATGTCAAACTATTTAACTATGAGTTAAATGTAAAATATAAAGTTAATATAGTGACCCAAACCTGTCTAAAAACTATTGGTTGAGTGGTTTTCGACCCATACCCACCTTAGAATTTACATAATCCTTTTTTGAGCATTTAGAAACTGAAAATGTTTTTATTATAAAATAATATTTCTAGCTTTTCCTAAGGTGCCCCTCACCCCTCTTATAAAAGGGCACTCCTCCTTCTCTCTAATAAACACCATCAAAGCCATTTGTCTCAGCCAAACCCTGTCCAAATACCCTCTATATGGTCATCCATTCATCCTAGAGTAATTCTTTTAGTCAGAAAACCAATCTACAAAGCACTTTTGATCAAATCAAAAGGAAGAACCCGAAGAAGTGGTAAATATTCCATCACCTCTTTCAGGTTCATTTCTTCTTCCACTTCCTCCTTATTTTTTGTTTCCATTCTAAAATAATATCTCTAGTATATTATATATAATTTAATTTTATTATAGATATGGTACAACCAATTTCATTATTATATCCATCCCTTGAATGACATGTCACCATACGTGCGTACGTACGGCTTACCGTCTCCACATCGTGGTGAACTTGTTATTCAAAAAATTACTATTTGGATTTGTATAATGATGACATGTAAGTCATAAATATAACATGATAATGATTATTTATATATTATATACCATCCAATTATATGTTATTTTAATATCAAAAGAGTAATATGGTCGCTCGTGCGTACATACGGATTACCGTCTCCACGAACACGATGAGATTCATTCCCTGTTGTATCCATTCAAGATTAATTTTTAGTTGATGATTAAAAATAATTTTTAAAGACTTGATATCATTTTGGATATGAATAAGATATATCACATACATAAAAATTATGACTCACATAACAATGAATATAAAGGAAAACGAATCCGTTAACACCCGGAACGACGATAATAATAAGATATAATTAACAAAGCAAAGTTAAAAGATCATATATGATATCATATTAAAGTATATGATTCTTGTATAATTTAATAACAATTATTTCACCATTATACATGAGTTTAACCTACCCTCTAACAAGGTAATGTACAAGGTAAGGGTTAATCTCAAAATCTCCTTATTATACGAGGTTGTTTTTACGTAAGTATCAACTGAGACCTCTTTATCATCCACATCCATGTTTCTTAAAAATATATTTCAAAACATTATCACTATTTTATATTCTATGGGTGAAAGTAATTTATACCATTTTTTTACTTTTTATAAGATCTTTATAAAGGAATCTTTCCATTGTTTTCCAAACAAGGTCCTTTATAACCTTTTCGACAAAATTAAGTTAAGAATGTATTTTTTTAACTTATATGGCAGGTACAACTATTTTCCACCATTATAACATCGTTGAAGAATCCCTTACATGCTTATAATAATATTTTCAAAATAAATTTTTCATTATAATTATGTGACTCATAAATTATTTCAAAATAGAATGAGATATTTCTCAAAAAAAAAGTTTTTATTTGCTCTGTGTCAACATCATTTGATGGATTGTAAAATTATTTGAGGTTGATTTATTATGATAAAAAACTTCAATATTGTATTGAATGTTTTGTGATATATTTGACTATGGATTTGTTATTTCATACCATTCATGTTTTATGGATAATGTATTGACATTTCATATGCTAGTTTTAATACGAATGTTTATGTTATATTTCAACCTCTTCTTTTGATGAATGTATTTGACTAGTATGTTTCGGGTTGGGGACCAGGAATACCATGAATATAAATAGAATCATGATAATATATATGAAATGGTAGTACACAATAAACTACATGAAATTAATAAGTGGCAAACAATGGAAATCTCATGAAATTAAAAGTGAGATAAGAAACCCCTTTCCTCGTGTCTGACTTGACTCATATGTTCTATGTTCTTCCGGAACAATAAAATTAAGTTAATTTATAATTCATAATAAAAAATTTCAAGTTTATTATTTCGTTTATATCAGTTAATAACTTTCTAGAATAATTTTCATAACTTTCCAGAATAATTAGAAAATTATTTGAGTACATATCCAAAAAAAATTCAATGTTCATAACTTCAGTCAAAAATAAACATGTTATAATTGACAATTATACATGTGGTAAAAAGTTCATTATCTCCATAATTATATTAATGATTTAGATATCATATAAATCATATATATATCCATTATATATTTATTTAGAATAGTCTATAATATTTTTACATAATAAATGAAATGCACCATTCTTGGAGATGGTAAGCCGTACGTACACATGAACGCTACTTTCATTTCTTTTTTTTTCAATATTAATGGTATGGAAACAAAATTATACATAGGTATATTATAATTATAGTATAATGAAATATTTTATATATTTAACATAATTTCATTAACACCATCTCTTATACGTTCCATGTATGGTATAAACGAGTCATATCACATTGAGGGGGCGGTTATAACATCTCGGTTCTGGAAGCTGCCCAGAGGCGCCCCATACCCAGTTGGTCACATGCCCTCAAGGGAATTTTCATGAACACCAGAGGCTTCCAAATAGCAGCGAGGGACTTAGGTGTGATAGTGGGAATATATTCCCTCATTGGTAGAGTAACGCAATGAAAAAAATAGATATACAGTTTCAGAAGTAGTAATAACACCATACAATAGTATACATCAGAAGACTAAAAGTAAGAAACAAGAGGAGAACACATATAAATGATGCATGATATATGTGTCTAGGAAAGAATCCAAACATGTCACAATTATGAAATATAGTGATAAACCAAAGTAAAAAAAATAAAGGAGATAAAACCCCTCAGCATCGCAAGCCTCAGCTTGGTCCCATGCTCTCAAGCTCCACAACAGTCAGGTACCTGACATAGAAGGGCACTTTCCCTGATCTATACCTGTAGAAATATAATCTATTTGGGCTTAAAATCATGAACCAAATAGGGTGTGAGACTAATCCCAGTAGGAAAACAACAAAATATTTGATCTTAATAGTCAGTGAATATACATGGCTGGTAATAAGTTAAAAGAACTAATAAACAAGGAAATACTCAGCAGTAAACATTCCTACAGTTCAAAGCATTAAATTCCACATATCAATTAAGCAGCTAATCAAATTAGAAAACCCTTAGGTAGTACTAACAGCCTAACCCATCTGGTTCAACCAAACAAGAACAAGTAACCCTTTGAGAAGTACACACAGTCTAACCCCTCAAAATTAGCTTAAGCATAGACTCTATGAGGAAGCATTCATCGTCAATTCTCCCTATAGTCTCGTATCATCAACTAAAGGAACTACGGGAAAGAACATATGCCACATTCCCCCTGTGGCCTGTATCACGGAACTACCGACACTCTGAGGAAATACTTATGTCAATTACCCCTATGGTATCGCACCATCAAATTAAAAACAGACACTCTAGAGAAGCCCTTATGTTCATTCTCCCTATGGTCTACTACACCAGGTTCTCACAACCCTATGTAAGTCAAATGATCAAAGAAATGAAATACAGCCAAATTATACCTCATGTACTACTTGGCTAATAGTCTACAACATAAAATCAGGTTAGATAATCAAACACTTCATCCTAGAGTACTAGGCATGGTGAAAAAACAAGGCATCCTAATAGGATAAGTAGGACCAAATAGTCATAAACAAACATGCATGGGAAAACACTTCCAAAGTATAGAATCTTACCCTATTCACACTCAATTAACCTCTATTCTAGCATACAAGGATAGCAGGCAATTAACACGGCTGAAATAGTAACCACGTAGTACCCCGTTCAAGGTTATTGGAAAATTGTGCACATATAACTCAAGGAATTCCTACAGAAAGGAATAAACCGCCTAACTTAGCATTGGGATATCGTTATACATGAGTCTCAGGCCATGAATCACCATAGAATTCCATAGATCTCCAAAAACGTCTTAAATGTTTAACCCATGATATTTCAAGATAGAGAATGAATCAAAAGAAGGTGTTCATGAAGAAGAGAGAACTCACTGATGAAATTCCAACACAACTGACATAGTTCGATTCAGAGAATGGATGCTCGATCGGGGGCTCAATAAAGATCCACATGATATGAATTCTCTTGGACGAAGGAGGTGAATAAGAAGTTGTTTCTTTCAAGAATACACGACCCTAGTTCATTTAATGAAGAATAGAAAGTACACGACATGTACTTTAGAATTACACGGAGTGTACTTGCCTTTACCGGCCCCTGTATTAGGCGGTCTCCAGGTTACCACACACGACCATGTGCACGACCGTTACATGGCCATCACCCAGCTACCCCTAGTAACTGAGTACATGACATGTACTCATAATGTACATGATGTATACTCATAAAGTACACAGCGTGTACTTAAAAAATTTCTAGAAACTCCTCTTTCCCTTAAAAACACCAGAAAAAGGAAAACTTACCTAAAAAGATGATATGGGTTCTTTCAAACTTCTCCCCTTAATGAAATTCACCCACAAATTTTCCTAGCAAGGAGTTGTAGAAGAAGAATCCTCGAAAAGCTCTGGCCACTATGATCATACATCGGCCTCCCTCCCCCAAGTCTCATCCTGTACTCACCCGTGCTTCCATAGCACTCGTACCAGAGAAACAGACCGACCATAGAGAAACATCGTACTTCAATCAAGAATCTAGATAGGATGCTCCTAAAATGAGGAATCCACCTCAAGATCAACCTCCTTATTTTGAAAAACATGATATGGGTCTGAGAAGTAATGTCTAAGCTGAGAAATGTGGAAAACACCATGCATAGCTCGGTATTTCTGAGTTAACTGCAACTGGTAGGCAACCAGCCCAACTCTCTCCAACAACTCAAATGGCCCAATGTACATAGACGAAAGCTTACCCTATCTCTTAATCCTCTTGAGTCGCAACCCTGGTGGGACACGTAGAAAAACATAATATCCGACAATGAACTCCAGAGGTCATCTTCATTGATCAACATAAGACTTCTGTCGAGACTCTACAATAGCCATCCTCTTCCGAATAAACTCTATATGCTCTGTGGTCTCCTTGACCAGACGAGGTCCCAAAATGGCTGCCTCTCTTGCCTCCAGCCATTATATGGGTGATCAGCATGGCCTACCATACAAAGCCTCGTAAGATGAAATCTGAATAGTTTCTTGAAAACTATTGTTGTAGGAAAAATCTACAATAGGTATGTTCTTCTCCAAAGAACCTCCAAAATCTAGGATGCATGCTCTAAGGATGTCCTCAAGAACATGAATCATACATTCAGATTGGACATTTGTTTGTGGGTGGTAATATGTAATCAAATGTAATAATGCTCCCAAAGCCTTATGTAGCCCCTTCCAGACCCTAGAAGTAAAACATGCATATCTATTTGAAAAAATGGAGTGTGGAACCCCATGCAGATGTACGATCTCACGAATGTAAAACCTTCCTATCTCATCAACATTGAAGGTCTCCTTGATTAGAAAGAAGTGAGATTCCTTCATGAGTCTGTCAATGACAACCCAAAGTGCATCATTCCCTCGAGGTGACCATAGTAAACCTCTCATGAAGTCCATCGCGACAACATTCCACTTCAACTCGGGAATGGGTAACTATTGCAAAATCCATGTTGGTCACTGATGCTCCGCCTTCACTTGCTGACATGTGGAACACCTCATGAAAAAACCAAAAACATCTCTCTTCATACCTAGCCACCAGTACTGACAGTGTAGATCCCAATACATTTTGGTGACTCTAGGATGAACTTCCCAAACTAAGGAATAATAGTCCTACATCAGCTCCCCGCATATATATCTGCTGACACCCATACGCACCCATGAAAGCGAAAGATATCATCCTCGCCTATGGTCCATCCTGAAATAGTTTCCTCTATTAAAACGATTTCCCATAGGACTAGGCCATCATAATATGATAGCTTACTCATTTTTACTCGATCAAGAGGAGTAGAGGTAACAACTACAAAAGATAGAAAAGTCTTCCCCTGTCTGTTGTGACCCTCCAAATGCATCTCAGAGAATAGATCCATAAGCTTCCACTCACTACTGGCCTCCTGAACTTCCTGTATCAGAGTCCTCCTACTCAGTGCATCAACCACTGTGTTGCCTTTCCCATGCGTATAAACATGCTCAATGTCAAAGGACTGATGGTACACAACCCACCTTTTCTATATCAAATTTAGGTCACACAGTGTGAAGATTAACCTGAGACATTTTTGGTCGGTGAAAACCCCAAAATTCCCTCCTGAAATATAATTTATCCAAAAATATAATGCATGAACAAGTACAGCCAACTCAAGATCGTTCATTCAGTAATTCCTCTCATGTGGTCTCAATTTCCGAGAACCACATGCAACAATACCTTCTCCCTGCATAAGCACTTCTCCCAGCCCAATACATGATGCATCACAGTACACATTATTTCTCTTACCTAGATCTAGAAATACTAGTATCAGTGTTGATGTTGACCTCCCTTTTAGATTTTGAAAGATTGACTCACAGGAATTTGACCACAATAAATTTTCACCCTTCTTAGTCAGGCCCATAAATGGCACTTCTAAGTGTGAAAAGTCTAGTATAGAATGTCTGTAGTATCCAAACATCCCTAGAAAACCTCATACCTCAATGAAATTATTTGGATTCTACCAGGAAACTACTGCTCTCACTTTCATTGGGTCAACAGATACTCTTATCTCTAAGATAATATGACCCAAGGAGTGAATATGGTCCATCCAAAAGTGGAATTTTGAGATCATAGAATATAACTGATGCTCTCTCAGTGTACTCAAAATTATCTCAAGATGGGTAGCACGGTCATGTCGAGTGTGAGAGGACACTGAGATATCATCTACGAAGACTACCATGAAAGAATCCAGGTATGGATGGAACACTTGGTTCTTCAGTTCCATGAAGACTGCAGGCACATTTGTGAGACTGAATGGAATAACCACATACTCATATAGACCATACCTACACCGAAAGTCATTAAGATGTTTATATGATGGTCTAATGAACAACTGATGGTAACCGGAGCTCATGTCAATCTTCAAGAACACCTAGGATCCTTGAAGATGATCAAATAGATCATCAATCCTCAGAAAGAGATATTAGTTCTTGAATGTCAACTGGTTTAACATCCGATAATCCACACAAAGTCTGAGGGTACCATCCTCCTTCTTTGAAAATAGGACATGCGAACCCCAAGGAGATGTACCGGGTCAGATGAAAACCTTTACCTGAAACTCCTCAAACTACATTTTCAGCTCCTATAACTCTGGTGTCGCCATCCTATAAGGTGGAATGGACACCGGTGCCACTCTGGTCCGAAGCTCAATATGGAAGTCTACCTCATGCTCCGGAGACAAACCTAAAAAGACCTCTAGAAAGAAGTCCCTGAAATGATCAACCAATAGAGGAAAGTCCATCTATGAAGTCCCTTGGTCATCCAGACATCGACAAGAAATCTGGGTTGTAACTCCTGCCAACCCATGATGCTCAGATCCCAATCTGATCACCTGGACATCCCATTTGCCCTTATGAAGAAACGATCTGCCCTTCGGTGATGTGAAACTCACCCTACAACGATAGAAATCAAAAAATTCCTATAAGGGAACTAACCCGGCCATAATGAGAATGACATCATATCCTGCCATCTCTATGACATAAAGGTCCCATAGGAAGTGACACCCCCAAATCTCTAGAGGTAACTCCTTGCACTAATGTACACTAGTCGTTCTAGTCACCAATGGAGTGTCTAACATCAAGATATCTACAGAAAAAAAGATATAGATACCAAGGCTCTCCACCACAGAAGCAGATATAAATCTATGGTAATCCCCTATATCGAAAATAGAAGAATCTAAAACTGAGGCAATTAGGATTGTACCACGAACTATAGGGGGTCTAAGATCCAACTCCTGCTGGGTCTGCTCCACTACGAAAGCCTGGTATGTACCGTGACCCTGTGACCCGGCCTGACCACTATGAGCTGATCAAACCTACTATCGCTGAACGCCTAGCGACTGACTTCCATGGACGCGACCTCCACCTTGGGCTGAATGGCCGGAAGAACTCAAGTAACATTAATAGTGAGAAACTAGTGGTGCTGCTCCTGAATGTAGAGTCATAAAAGAACCCATGTCACCAGCTTCTGGTGAGAAAAATAACATAGATGCTAAAGATGGCCCAACATGATGCATGATCGGCACTCCATTGGGTCTCTCGGGCAATGTGGCCTCGTATGCATGCTCATACCGCATTGTTAGCACACCACCTGACTACCAGAAAAAGTCTCTCTCCTCCTCAGATCCTTGTGTGTAGAATCCCTGTGGTGCTTCCTGCTATCAGTAGGAGGGATACGAAATCCAGATGTCAAGCCACCCTAGATCACAACTCTATAATCCCTCAGATCATTCTCAGTGATTAGCACATGGTTTACTATAGAAGTGATGGAATTCAACCAGATGATGTTCACCTGAGATCAGATGTCATTCCTGAGACCATACTCAACCTTCCTTGCCCTGAATAACTCATCACCTCCTAGAATATGCGTGAAGTGCTAATGCTCTATGAAGAAAGAAGAATTATTTATAACAGAAAGAGTTCCCTCCTCTATAACCATGAATTCTCGATCTGGATCATCCCTCAAAGTCTCTGGGTAAAAGTAGTCGTAGAAGGAATGCTGGAACTTATCCCAAGCCGTAACCTACTGGTGTCCTGCCTATGAGATCACATCCCACTATCTCATTGAGAAATCACAAAGCATGTACATAGTAAGATTAACTCTCCTATCAAGAGGCATCTCTAGTTGATCGAAGATAGATTGCATGGAATCTAACCATGACTCTACAGCCTGAGGTCCTCCTTACCCTGTGAAGGTGGGAGGATGCTGCTGCTGGAAAACCCCCATCAACTCTACCATAGAAGGGGCAGGATGCGGTACTCCTCAGTCATTCTGTATGAACCTTATAAATCTGTCTAGGAACTGTATCTAGAATGACTGCTGGTTTCAAGACTGGCACAACTGGATGATCTGCTGGTAGTCCTTGATCAGCCATGTCCGACATCTAATCACTGCCCTGTAACTGGCGGACAACTGGAGGATGTCTTGGTGGGATGACTTTGCAAGGTCAAGTGCACACATTAGATCAATATTGTCAAGGACTAAAAACTATAAGTGTAATAAGGGAACATGAGAAAGAAAGCATTCCTGTTTTTCAAAACATGGATACACAATGTGTATAATGACTACACAGCCTGTTCCCTGAAGCCTTTCACATGGGCATGTACTTCTGCCTACCCAGGTCGTGTAATACACCAAAACACACCACGTGTTGTTCTAGCACATGGTGTGTACTTGAATCCTCTTACCCTACCCGAGTTCTTCTACATGACTAACCCACACAAATCTCCAAAAACAAGACTGCATGACATGTTCTTCCCAGACACAACATGTACAACACAAGATTCACCGACCCATGTTGTAAGTGACACGACCGGTTACACGGATGAATCTATATGGCGTGTTTGTGACCGAAACAACGTGTACTATGAGATTTCACCATCTCGTGTTGTTCATTACATGGGTGAACACATAGCTGAATATAAACGACATGTTTATGCCAGACACAGTGTGTACAAGAGGCTTTAACTGACCCATGTTGCTCGTTACACATCTTGATACATGGGTTACACTACACGGTCTGTTCTAGATATACAAGAGGTGTATTAGAAAGACTCAACTGATCGATGTTGTTAGTGACACAGTCAGTTACACTATTCTACAACACAACGTGTACACCCGGTACACGATGTGTCCTACCAAAGATTTACAAACCCCATGTCTCTTATCACATAGTCTGAGACACTGTTAGAGACTACAAGATATGTACATATGGTACACGGTGTGTACTTATTAGAAGAAAACAGTTTCTTCCCAAACAGAAGAACACATGGCATGTATTCAACATTACACACCATGTATTCGGGGCTTTTCTGGAATGTAAGCCTCAAAAACTACTCCGGAACCCATAAAAACAATAAAACGAACCATTAAGTTCCAAATTTGGATCTGTGCGGGCCCATACTCCCCGCTAATCAATGCTTGGCATCTTATACATGCTATATACAATGGAAACAAGTAAATGATCCACCAAATTCAAGTCCATGAGGGCCCATAACAACTTATGAACCAAGGTTTGGCATTCATTAACGAAACCTTACACAAAGAAATACCCAATCAAAAGAAGTCATTCTATCAAGGCATCTATTGCAACAACATTCATACCTAGAACAACATCTATCACAACAACATTCAATCCCTAATGCACCCTAAATGGCATGGAAAGAATGCATGACATGTGATTTCTAGAAAGTGCCTATATGATGAATGAGATGGAATACCCTCATATCATCGGGTTGTAACAGAAATAGAACCTCAATAATATCAAAAATAATAGCACATAGCATGAGAATCACCCAAATGTGAAATCAAATAAATTGTAAAAATTGAAAAATCAGAAAAATTGTAATAAAGAGGTAAATTAGTTTTCCCTCTACACGAGTTAGCTACTCCCAGGCATAGCTTATTACCAAGTACCTATTCTATCATATCCTAAAAAATAGGCTCCAAACAGTAAGTCAAGAAGAAAATAATCCTTTGATACCACTTTTTAACGTCCCGGTTCTATAAGCCACCCAGAGGCGCCCCGTACCGGGTTGGTCACATGGCCTCAGGTGCATTTCCTCAAATGCCAGAGGCTGTTGATTAGCTGTGAGGGCGTTGGGTGTGATTTTGGGGATACTATTTCCTCATTGGTAGAGTAAAACAGTGGAAAGAAAATAGATATACAGTAGTGGAAGCAATAATAACACCATACGACAATATATAGCGGAAGACTGAAAGTAAGAAACAACAGAATCACACATATAAATGATGCATGATACCTGTGTCTAGTAAAGTATCTAAACACATCGCAATGCTGAAATAATGTACTAAACCAAAGTACAAAATAATGGAGATAAAAAACCTCAGCATCGCAAGCCTCATCTTGGTCCCATTCTCTCCAGCTCCACAGTAGTCAAGTACCTGATGTAGAAGGGTGCTTGACATTATCTATAACTGGAGCAATATAATATATTTGGACTCAAAAGAATGAACTAAAAAGGGTGTGGGACTAATCCTAGTAGGAAACAACCAAATGACCTGTGCCCAACTGTCAATGAATATACATGGTAGGATATAAGAAAAAAGAAGAAGTAAAAAAGGAATTACTCATCAATGAACATTCCTACAGTTCAAAGCATTAAATTCCACATATCAAGTAAGCAGCTAATCAAAGTAGGAAACCCTCTAAAATTACTCACGACCTAACCCCTCTGGTTAAACCAAACAATAAAAAGAAACCCTCTAGGATGTACAGAATGTCTAACTCATCTTGTTCAGCTTAAGTATATACCCTCTAAGGAAGCACTCACCATCAATTCCCCCCATAGTCTCGTATCCGTAACTAAAAGGTGCTCTGGGGAAGCACTTACATCACATTCCCCTAGTGGCCCACATCTACGAACTACAGAAACTATAAGAAAGAACGTATGTCAATTCCCACTATTGTCTTGCATCGTAAAAGTAAAAATTGTCATTCTGGAGAAGCCCTTATGTCCATTTCCCCTTTGGTCTACTACACCAGGTTCTTACGGAACTGTGTAAGTCAAACGATCACAACAATGAAATACGACCAAAGTAAACCTCATAAAATACTTGAATAATAGTCTACAACCAAAAAACATGTCACATAAATAAAACCCTCCATCCTATAGTACAATGCATGGTGAAAATCAAGGCAGCCTAACAGGATAAGTAGGACCAAATAGTCATAAGAAACAAGCATGGAAAAACACTTTCAAAGCATAGAAATTTACCCTATTTACACTTGATTAACCTCTATTCCAACATACAAGCATAGAATGAAATTAAGAGGGCTAAAACGGTAAACATGCAATACCCCGTTCAAGGGTGTTGGGAAATTTTGCACATATAACTCAAAGGCATCCTAAATAAAGGCAAAAACCACCTACCTAGACATTGGGAGATCCTTATACTTGAGTCTCAGGACTTGAATCACCCTAGAACTCCATAGATCCTCAAAAATAGCTAAAATTTAAACCCAAAATGTCTCACAAGAGATGAGAAATCAGAAGATGGTGTCCAAGAAGAAGATAAAACTCACAGATACGATTCCAACACAACTGACGAAGTTCGATTTGGAGAACGGACGATAGATCGGGGGCTCGGCGAAGATCCATGTCGTACAGATGCTCTTAGATGAAGGAGGTGAAGAAGAAGTTATTTATATCAAAAAGTCACAACCCCGGTTTGTTTAATGAAAAAAATAAAGTACACGGTGTGTACTTTCGAAGTACATGATGTTAATTTTCCTTTACCAGCCCCCGTATTAGGCGGTCGCCACGTCACCACATAGGGCCGTGTGCACGGCTGTTACACGGCCACCACCCGAATACCCATGGTAACTGAGTACATGGATTGTACTCATAAAGTACATGCCATGTACTTAACAAATTTCTAGAAAATACACTTTTCCTCAAAAACACCCGAAAAAGGAAAACATACCTGCAAAGAAGATCCAGGTTCTTACAACGGTAGTCCGCACTTCCCCAAATAAAATTACCGTATATATATATAACATTAAAACCATAAAGGTATGTTCTAAAAGATAATTACATAAGAATAGAGATAAAATAAATAAAATAAATATCATATATAATTACAGTGACATCATAATGGCCACCATAAGAGGTAGTAGGAGAAGATTGAACAATCATTGTTTTGTGAGGTAGTAGTTCGCCGTTTACAGAAACATTATGTTCTTTACACACTAGATGAAGGTATGTGTAAGTGTAGTTTGAATCCTTCTCATAAAAACAACTTGGAATATTAAGGATTATTTTTTTATAAAATAAATTAAAAAAAACATTTAGGGGGTTGGAGAAGAAAAATAAATGAAAAGAACTTAAGAAAAGATGTTACATTTAAATCGAGTAACTCCATTTGGTTTGAACCAATAGGATTTCTTGACGTTCCTTCAGCCTAAGGTAAGGCTTATAGATGGTAGAGAGGGATCTTGAGATCTTATTTGGGTAGATATTTGATGAGCCAAGGGGATTGAGAGGTGTGAGTAATGGGTTATAGGTGAGATCTTTTTATAAGGGGGAGGAGGGGCTCATTCAGAAAGTTTGAAAAAATTATTTTATTATATAAGGATTTTTTGTTAATAAAGGTCCAAAACTTATTAAAGTCAAAGTTAAGATGACTCTTGTTTGAAATAAAATCATCCAATAAGAGTTGGACAGGTTTATGATATTGTTTTAATTTTTATAATCTAATTTATCTAAATGATTCATTAATGAGGTAAACACTGCATCATTATTGTGTCACAAATAAATTTATTTATTTGATGCAAAAAAATAATAAAAAGATTAACATGATATCACTACAAAAAAAATGACTTTTACCAACAGAAATTTTATGATAGATTACATAATTTTTGGTAAAATTGAGTAATTTCAAGAGATATTATCTTTTGATAGTGTTCACTATACATAGTAACAATTATTTTTACCATCAGATATATATATTGATATTAATTACTTAATACCAACAAATACTTTACTAATAATTAAATTTTTTGTTTTATCATATCTATAAAAAAATATTTTTTATAATAAATAAATCTGTTGTTATTAATTACTATTACTAATAAATATTTTACCATAAAAAATTTCATTAAAACAAATTGTTCAATATTCAAAAATATTTTATCAATAATTAAATATATATTTTAATTAAATATTTAGTATTAATGAATCATTTTATAATAAAAATATATACATAAATGTTTAATTAAAATAATTATTATTTAATATGATATAATGAAATGATGATGAATAAAATAAAATTAATATAAATGATAAAAAATATGATATTATATCTATTTTTAGAAATATTATATTTTTATTACATGGAAAATTATATTATTTTTATAAGACAAATTAATTCTTAAAAAAACCCCCACCCTAATCTCCCCTGAATCCCATTGTGCCCTAGCGTGATTTGCAGCACTACTCCCCCTACCCTTCCACTGCTGCTCCCCTGATCCACGACCGACCCACTGCCTTTGCCCTGTCGTCACCCCCCCGACCCTGCTACTCCCCTCGACTCTGCAGTGTTGTTCCGCCATCTCTACCCAACCCCACCATCATTGTTCCCCCCAAACTCACTATCATCTCACCGATAACCCCTCTATCACCGCCACTCCCCTCGATCCCTCCATTGCTAGTACTCTGTCGACGCCAATATCGTTGCCTCCCTCAGATGTTACCTCCGATGTGACTTGTTCACTGCCCTGCCTCCATCATTTCTCCTCGGAATCCACCCAATGGTATTTCTTACATCTCATTTTTTTGTGTCATTTCCGTAATCTCTATTATAGATAACTGTTTTAAATTTATAGTATTTGGATAAGGGATTTAAATTTATTATTTTTCTCTATGAACTGCTATCTATGCTTTCGAATTTGATTTTTTGGGGCTAATTTTCAGTATTCTCATGGGAATGAATCATGGGTTTCATACTTGGCCATTGTGATTAAGTTTCATTTATTTGGTTGTATTTTTTTATCCCCTCAATGTTTCAGTCTTTACATTTTTATAAGATTATGTTTTATTACTGGTATATCACTTTTAGCACTGATATAATATTCAAGTAGGCTTCCTGTATTGGATATCTAGTTATAATAGATATCTCTGTAGATGCTTTTGTTTGTGAACACTTTGAAATTTATTATACCACTAGTGATTCACATGAATAATTTATCTTAATATAGTTCATAGAAACTTCATTACCTCAAATCATGTTACATGTGACTATCATCTTTCCACAATTAAAGAACTATCAGCACCTTCAAGTGTAACCTGCAAGGTAATGGGCCATAGACCACCTTTAAATGAAGAGATATGGCCACACAATGGTTGTATTATTTAATTATAAAATGAGGCTTCATAATATTCTGTTATACTGGAGACCCATGGTGACCCTTGATGTTGGAGTGTAGTTGGAACACATTGCTGCTTCAACTTTTGTGCCTTCATCTTTCCTCAACTGACTCTATATGAATTCATAATCAACTATAACAATAAATGAAGTTCCTTGATCGATTTACATATTACAGTATATAGATTAGATGTAATTTATTTTGATTAGGTGATGTCAAAAGAAGTCCCATGTATTTTAAAAAAAATCTATCTTGAATTAAAGGGTTTTACTCTTCCTTTGACTTTTATTTTCTTTATTTCAATGATTGTATTTGTGTGTAAGAGAATATGAATATGAAAATTTATAAGTTGATTGTTTTATCAAGGATCCAAACAACATACTTTCTGATTTTTTACTCTAGTTTATTACAACCATTTGTGAAAACCTCATAAAATACTTATGCTTATTTCTTATTTTCATTTTGCTATATGGTTTTCTTTTGTTCATTTTGAGATACTTGTATAAAATATTGAAACTGTGTTTTATTTTGATTATTAATTGAAATTTTATGGTAATACAAGTATTATATTCTATTTAAATTCTATAATTTACTTGGGCACAATTTATGTAATTTTTTGTAATTGAAAACTATGTATAATACTTATTATTATGATATATATTTATTATGTTCAACTCATATTTCATGTGGATAAAGGTTTTTTATATGCTTATAAAATTTATGCTAGGAATTTTGATTGACTACGAATTGAACCTATATATATTTCATCATGTTATTATTAAGAAAAGAAAAAAGACCTTATTTAAAATGATCAGGTTTGTATCATCTTGTGGGAGGGTGAATTGGTTTGGATTATCAACAAAAATATTTCACAAGTCTATGAGTCCCCTTGATCACTCAGGTATTGGTGTGTAATATGACATTAAATTAGTCAATTATTGATATGAATGTATATAGAAAGTATTCAATTCAATGTAGTTACCTTTTTTTCGTTATATTCCATACCATTTTATTCAGGTAAATCCTTTATTTCTTTCCCCTGTTATGTATTATATGAATTAATATTTGATTTCGCTTGTTTTGCTGAATTTTTCTATTCTTTGTCTTTCACTTTTTAGCACATATCAGAAGTGAGGATATGTTTGTTTGTCTTTCCATTTTAGTTTTGAATGGGCATTGAGTACTTCGATCTTGGAGCTGTTATTTTTTATTCGATGTTTGATAGTTTTGTGTGCAGTTGATGACTGTTGTATTGATGGAGCTACAAAAGATGGCTTTCAAATATGTTGGACAACATGACTCACCCTTATCTTGATTAAAATCATTTTGGATTAATATGTGATCATATATCTACATGAGGCTACTATCTTTTAAGTCCTCCAATTTTGAATTAAATAAGAGGCTGACTCTGAGTTAGTCCTACCCAGCTAGACTCTTGTCTTAACAGTTGGTGGTTTTTGACCATATGTTCTCGATTTGTGGGTTTGGTTTTATTTTAGATTGTGTTCTTCTTGTCCCCTATCATGATGAAATGATCTACATAGATTGGTTTGAATTTTTTTTCGTAGTTTACATTCCAATTTTATGCCCTTACATGTAGTGGTTCTGTTACAGGGGTTGATGTCCGTTTCTGGGGTTGATCTGACCTATGGCATGAATAGGCCAGGACCTTTCCTCTGATGTTCTGTGTCTCTAATGCATATTTTTCTATTGGTTTCATTCTATTTTTTCCAGATTTTCTGCTGGAGGATGCATGTAGGCGTGATTTTCTAGGTTCATCATCTTAGAGGTAGACCATTTTTCTATGCTAGGTGAGGGATCTTCTGCAGCAATCTCTATCAGACAGGTGGTGCCTTTTTCTACTTCTAGCAGCCCAGGTTTTGATCTATTGAATCTTCTGGGTTATGCTGTCATGAACATGGATTTGTTTATTCCAGATTCTGTGGGGTTGGGTTTGTTTTGATGACATGGTTGTTGATTTGGTCCATTTTTGGGGAAGATGTTGTTGCGATGGAGCTGTTGCGACAGTCTGTTGGCATGATAGTGGTGTCATGATGTTGCGTGATGGCGACAATGACTTGACATGCCGCGTTTCTCGTGCCCTACTATGCAGCTCGAGGATCAGATGGCGCATCATAGTTGGAAGTAAGTGGGTTTGAATTTTTAATTCTATATGTTTTTTGGATTTTTGGTTTTCTATGATCAGTGCAGTCTAGTTTCCAATTTGTATTGGTTCCAAGTTAACCTCAAAGTGTTTTATTGAAAATATTAATAAAATGTGATTAGTGGACTCAGGCTTCTTGTGATCTTTTGATGTCATGTTTTTAAATGATTTGTTAACATGTTTTTTCAGATAAAACTTCAGTTTGTTTGAGTTTCATTTATGTTAATTTTATAATTATTATATAATAAATATATTATAAATAATTAGATTAATATACATAATGTAGAATTTTAGTGACAAATAATATTACAATGGAAATATATAATTGTTAATAAAAATATTACCAACAGATAAATTTGTTGTATGAATATGTTGCTAAGTACATTAACCAACATATATATTATCTATTGATATTATTATAAGTGAAACTGAACTATTTTATCTGTCGCAATAACATTTAGCGACAGAGATTTTACCGACATTTTAGTGACAAGGATATATATGTTGGTAAAACATTTTACCAACAGAAAATGCACTTTTACCAACAGATTTTCCCATGTTAGAAAAAGTGAAATATTTTGTAGTGTATATTAAATCTTTTTATCTTTAAAATTAATATTTTTCTTCAAAGAGATATGTTATATAACCTCATGTAAGAATTTATTTACTAAAAATATATATTTTTATGTCATTTTTCTCTTTACTTTAAATTAATCAATATAAAGTGTCATTATCACTCATAAGTTGCTCCATGGGGTCCCAAAATCGACCCAAGGATTCCCATTGTCAGATATGTATCAACCAATAGGATTAGGACATTGTTAGAGTAATTTAATATTATTATTATAATATTATTATAATTACCCTATTTACCATTAACCGCGGTATATACAAGTCAAAAGTTACTATTCACCAAAAAATATTTTAATCTTATTGAACCACATTTTACATACTAATAACAACCATGTTTTTCAAATTTTCAAAATTCATTTCACAAAAGCATTAAAATATCATTTAAATAATCAAGTCAATTTTTTAACTACTACTTAGTGTTTTAACTATTCATCATAAATTGAATTTTTTCAAAAAAATACCGAAAATTCCGCCTAAGATGTATTTGATATTCCAAATTCAAAAATGATATCTATTTTACCAAATTAAAAACACAGATGTTGGACTAATTAATTTAAAATTTATTCCCATTGCCAAAACAAAAAGTGTGTTTTTAAAAAATAATAACTATCAAGAGATTGACACTTGTTTATGGCCAATTTGAAAATGAAATTACTTCCAATGACCAAAATTGGATTAAATGGAAAAAAATATAATCTAATTACATATTAAAACCAATTAAATATATAATATAACCATATTAATAAATTACATTAAAATATAGTTTTGAATTAAAATACTGTATTTTCATTATTCATTAAAAAATGAATTTTATCAGAAAAATAACAAAAATTAAGCCAATGTAAATTTTGATGTCCCGATTCTAAAGAAGAATTTTATTTTTTCAAATAGAACATATAAAAGTGACCAAAACTAGATTTAATGAGTTTTCTCCATAAAAGGCAGTAAATCAACCTTTAAAAGAATATTATAATATTTATACTTAAAATTAGATTAATTCACAATTTAATCCTCTAACTTTTATTAGATAAATGTAAACAAACATTTAAGAGGAATTTTTAATCATAATATGGATAATTCTATTCATTCCTAACAATACAATGTCTAGGAATTAACTACCATTTAAAATAATGTTATATTATTATTTTTCAGTATGACCCAATGTTGTATGCAACGTAAGATTTCAAAGAAACCCATTGTTGCGTATCGGGTACGCCATCAAACATAGTTTTCCATTTAATGTAAAATTAATATTTAATTCAAAAATATTAATAAATATGAAAATTTATTATAGTTTATTTATATGGGATGTTATAATCTACCTCAATTTTTTGACGAGCGCTCTCCCAATCGAAAGCCCCAAAATTGAACATCAAAACTATGTAGGTCAAGATTCAGATCTAAAACCAAAAATTCATATTAAACAAATAAGAGATTTTAATTATATATCCAGATCCACAACCCTAGTTCATGATTACTCATATCTAGATATAGATCTAGAAAAAAATAGATTAACTTCCCACCAAAATAATGGTATAATAGAGGATGATGAACATAAAAGAAACAAGATAGGATCCACTTACCAAGATGGTTAAATGGCGTCAAGCATGTCTCCCCATACATGAGAGGCTCTTGACTAGTAGCAATTGTTTGAGAAGGTTAAATCTGTGAGACTCTTACCGCATTTCATTGAAACACAACAATGCAATGAGAACTAAATAGAAAAAAACTGCGAAAGTAGTAAATAAAGATAGAGAAACAACAAAAGATAATATAATAACCAGAAAAAAGGAAAATGTCCATTTATAATTCCATATAATGATTCATGTAATGCCAGGTGTTATTACAAGGTACAAGTAGTACAATATAATAAAAGAAAATAAAAACCCAACAACCAAGCCCATGAGAATCCTAAGAACAAGCCTAGTCCTTTGGACCCTAGATCCGATATACACAACACAACATAAGTAATTAATCCAGAAACCTATGAACAAGATGTTTACTGGGGTTCCAAAGGGTTACCAAGAATGGTGTGAGATATAAATCTGAATATGCCAGCACCCACAATGTCTAGTAAAACCAGTCTCATGAAATAAAAAAATAAGTAGTTTTCTAATATGTATAAATATAGAGAATTGAACAAATTATATAATAACAACTAGTTCTGGGTTTCCAAAAGGACACTCGTACCATGTCACCTACATTGGACTAAGCCATAAGTCTTAATATGGTACCTATGTAAACTGTAATGTGTATACAACGGCCAAAGTAAACATGGAAAATGAAGAAGTGGTACACCCCCAATCTTGTGCTTTAGCATGGGGTCTAATTCATAAGTCAACCATTAAGCGTTCTTATAAATAAATGAGAAGCATCCCACATTCATAATCAAGATCATAATAATAAAAAATGCATATTATGTAAACACACAATCAATCAATCAATCCATAAAATCCAGTGGTGGAGTCCCAAACCCAAAAAATGTGATCTAAATAGAATCCCAAGTTTCACTATAGGAACATCCGATATAATCCAATACCACCAAGTCCATACATGGTGATCCAAAAGAATCCCAAATATCACTCAAAGCATGATGACTTGGAGTTCCTTCCAGGTATTACACATAGGGGCTATGTATCACCCATAGCATGGCATATCCATCTTACTAATGGGTCTATCCATAGTTTCTCCCCTAGGGAACCGATATCACTCATGAGTATAATAAACCACCAGGAATCCCTCGCCTGGCTACCAAAGCATCGCTCCTGGTGCGTCAGGTTGTAAACAATCAAGCATGTTGAGTCCATCCATTAGTCCATAATACAAAACCCACATTCTCTCCTAAACTGTATCAAGTGGGCCATATCATGAAATGCTTACATCAAGGCAAGAATTTATAATGTAAATCCATCAATTATTGAAATCAATACCATATGCTTACCAAGATGACCAACTATGAAATTTAATCCAATAAATAATGACACAACTCATATGAATAGTATGTATTAGATTATACCAAGCATGTGCCTTAGGAATATCTAAATATCATATGCCATTAATCATAACCAAGAATATCATTTCAATTAAACCTATTCATTTAAGGAATAAATCATTAGGCACAAAGGTGAACAAGTAACAAGGCACATGGAATTTAATTCAATAAATTCCGATATGAAATAAATATATACAATGGAATAATATGTGGAGCAATTTTTCATAAAAAATTATACATAAAAATAAATTTAAGGAATATAGAATACAAGGATATGCACAAGGCATTGGAATATCATATAATTCAAGCCACTCAAATAGGAATAAGAAAAAATACTAAGAATAAGGCATTCACATATAGATATTTTCCATTTGAAGACAACACATGTAACTAAAATTCTATTTTTATGCTTTCGAAATAAGCCATATGGATTATTGAGAGGTTACCAAAAAATTACCAGTGGGAACCAAAATCAGAAGAGAAAAAAGAAAATTTCAAAATTCAAAAACACCACAATAGTCATGTTAGAAACCATCATCATCATGATCACCACTGATGTGAAGAAATCACAATTCTAACACCACCATCATCATCATAATAAAAACTCCACACCAGATCACTAGATATAGCAATACTCTAGAGTACAACATTGCCACCGCGAACTGGATCATCAATACAGAGAAACCTAGTACATCACAATTCCACCAAAAATAGATCGTCATCATCGTGGACTACCGATAACCTCAACCACAACCCAAAAAAACATTATCCATGACCAGAAACAAATTAAAATCTCATCAAATATTAATCAAATAGATCAATAACTTTTATATGAAAATAAAAAACCTTCAAAACACTAAAAAATCCAAAAAAACTCGAAACATAACCATGAAAAAAGTTGATCCCAACACTGAATGATGCAGCCGTCGAAGGAATTTCACTAGGAACAAATTCCGCCTAACCAAACATCCCAAAAAACTCATTGTTACCTCTAATACAGAATCATAGTGGAGAGAATAATAAGAACATGACCCCAGTGCAGTGGATAAAGCATCTTAGGGCTCTGTACGATTACATCTAAGAGGAATAAAACTAGTAGAAATAAATTTAGTGTGTGTTGGCCTAGTTATCACATTGAAGCCCATACACTGCCAAACTAGAAATCCCAAAACCCCTATTTTACCTCTACTCTATATCCGAATTAGAGAGGCATAGAGAAATGCTAGTTAAGAGTAGTTTTATCACCCAAGGATTGAATAACAATCAACCTTCATTGAGATCATAAACCTCCCTGTAAAATGTAGTTATCATCTTGAAAGGGAACCAGAGAACCTTCACCTTAGTGGACTCGAGGAACATGATCAAAGGGAAGAAAAAAAGGGCAGGAACAATCCATGAAATATACACACGAGTACGAATCCATGGATAGTTGATGCTACCAAATAAAGAAGAAGGCAGAAGAAGGCAGATAAGGGAGAGAAAGGAAGGATAAAATCACTCACATATGCCACTGACCCAACAAAAAAGGGTTTCAGAAGGAAACCCTAGGAAGACTTGGGAGCTATAGGGGGAAATCCATGATAGAAAGGATCCATGACAACCTGAAGTAAACAAACCTCATTGAGGTGTTTTATTATAAAACATGACATTGTATTTCAAAAACTAATTTCACTAAATTTTGTGAGTTTAGTTAATTTTATGGCATAAGGTAAATAACAAATGTTACAAGTTATGGGTAAAAGGAAAAGAAAAAAGCAAGAAAACCCATGCTTAATAATCTAACTACTTAAAAAATATTTATGGAACATGATACAATGAATATTTTAAAAAAAATATGAAAAATGGAATAATCAAGGAATCCTACACGAATGGGAAGCGTACCAAGATGAATACTTCGGAAAATGATGCATTCATCGATGACCACATGGATCTACTGCTTCCCACCTCTAAGAATATTCTCCTTTACATATACATAAGGATACATAGACCTAATGTACTTATTATCGTGACCATGACTATGTACAATGGGATCCATACATATATTTTATATGCATATACCCATTTTCACACACACACACAAACAAATTTTTTTCATATATATACATAATCAAACATAGCGATGTATATAAATATATTCTTGATACCATGGGCAGATATATATATTATGGGGGATATTACTTATATATATTCATACTTATGCATATGCGGTAAGTCTCCCTTAACTCTAGATACTTAAACCCACCTCAAGAAGGACTAAACATACTAATGATAAATACTAGGAAGTCAAAAGCACTAAATGGCCCCAAATAAAGTTGGGATTGACCAAATATTGGGAGAAAAACATACCTCATGTAGTGACAACAAACCAATATGATCTATTCCACCTAAAATTTGGAAGAGGATGCCATAACATTAATGATGATGTCTTCGGAGACCATTTTCATGATCTAAAACCAAAGAAGAAACCAAAAAAATTAGTTAACCCCAACCCTAGGGTTCGACAGAACATCACTAGGCAGTGGAGAGTGAGAGGAAAAAATGGCCAAAAAATTAAGTAGAGGGAACTTGGGGATTTTACTTAATCAATCAATGATAAATAGGAGTAAATCTAGTGGAGTTTGTTGAACCATATAGGAGACTTAGAGGGGTTGCGTCACGCGACTATGGATCAAGGGACCCGTGTCACGTGAGTGAATTGAAGGAATAGGGATAGTAAGGTTATAATTTTATTTTATTTTAATTTTAATTTTAATTATATATTTATTAATAGAAACACACTGCATGGGTTGGGTCGTATGGTTATACAATATGTATGCCAACTTTGAGGCACCCCCTGCCTCAGATCCCACCTCGCACGGTTTTTCCCACATGGTTATCCAAACCATGTACAAACCGTGCAGTGAATAGTAAACAAGTACGGCCAATTTGGAAGTAACCATGTGGGCTAGGTGCATGGTTTGGACTAATTATTTACATCCCATGTGGGGAACTTCTTCTCCTCTTCTGAAACTACATGGTTTTCTGTTGTGGTTCACTCAATTTTTGAAAAACTATTCACCCTCTACAAACGCTCCATAATTGGAATTTCCATCCCTGATGTTCCGAACACATAAAGATACATATGGGGAAACTCTATGGCCTTTACCAAAGTCTAAAAACATGTTGAAGTATTCCAACTCTCATAATTTTGTTCCAAATACCATTTTTAAAAATTCTCCCTCTAGTCAACATGAAAATTTAAATTCCTCAAGATCATAGTAAAAAACATGTGATGTTACAAACTTCCCACCATAGAAATTATTATCTCTAAGAAGACATTGGAAAAAACGTAAACATCACTGGACCAAAAAGGGTCGGGAATATTCATTCTAATGGTCATGTTTCATTTCCAAATTCCCAATGCACCATCATGCAGACCCTACGTATATGGAATTTAATCCATTAAACCTAATCTAATTAAATATTTCCAACTGAAACATTGAGATGATGCCAACCCATTATCATTTAACAAGAGACATAATCATGTAATTTTATCTATAAAAATTGTTCTAATGTTGATCCACACCATATGCCTAAACATTAGAAAAGGGGATAATTCCAAACTATGTTACCTCCACTATGGGAATTACAATACAAAGGATGCCTTTAATAATTATAGAGACAATCTAGGCATAATTTAAAAATGGTCAAATGGTCAGTTCACCACCAAAGTCACTTAGACATGCCGAGACAAAATTTTCATGAAAATAACTAAATGAAACATAATGTAAAGGTCTCTACATGACTATGTACCCATAAATAGTGCTTCACTAACCATAAACCCCAAAAAGGGGAATAAAAAGTCAAACCATCTCCGACTGACCATATCACAATGTTTGTCTTAGACAATTTACGTATTCCGACAAAACCACAATTCCATCCTACAAGGAACCATGCATTTACAAAAAACATGTTCATCAAAGTCCATGACTTAATTTCAGTGCCATTCCTTGTTCAAAGAATCACCTGACCATTGATATTGTCATGATACAATGTGAACAAGGAGTAACCTATTTCTAACTCATTGGAATCATCACCCCATATTAAACATCACCTCTAACCCTGAAAACAAGTATGAGTTAATGTCAGAATCATCAAACTGGCATCCAAGTAACTGACCCAAAGAAGTAAATACTCCATATTTACAAGTGAGACATGGGTACAAAATCAATAATTCCACATCAGATCATTGACTGAGCCTAGAGTAGGAATTCTACTGATGATCATACCACAAGAGATAAACTTCTGTCCACGAGTCTGTGCTAGGCATCCCCACTTAGGAAACCAAGTATCACTCAGGACTAACCGATACTTAAAAAGAACAATGCAATAGCATGAAACACTAAGAAACACACCCAAGAAAGCCTATAGGCTTCAAAATCCTTAGTACAACATAAGACTTGTGATATCTTAGTGCATCACAGATATTGTCAAGATAGGGTACATGATCATCACATAGAAGAATACACTAAGTGGTTTATAATATTACCAAGAAGAAGAATAGACGAACCACTACTTGTTGAATTCCTTTTGAAAGAAACTTAAATTCACTTACTGATGATCCACCATTCAAAGAACCATGGTTCCTTTAACAACTGAGGCATCTCATGATCATTCATCATTTACCACCAAATTCCATCCAAGACCAATGATGTTTCTAAAGGGTTTCTATATATCCATCAAAATCTGAGTCATGCTACCAAGAATTCTCTAACATGATTCAAGACATTCAATCCCCAAGGGCATTCAAGTAGGAACTAACAATTTCCAAATAGTTTTCCTTGGTTGCGCATATTATACATGGAAGGGCACATTTACCAGATTTGAAATAATGCTCCCACCTTATGAGTGTACTAGATGTCAAAAGAAGAGAAATACTGGCCGCTCATTAGCATGCTAGATCTAATTCAGCTTTGATTCACACATGATTCTCCTCAGAGTCGCACTCATGTACATCATAACACTTGGTCATAAAATCCAAAACCAACCCATTTGGATTTTCAAGAAAGGTAATATTCTTAGAAAGTAAACCCAATAATTGGGATGAGTTGATTCCTTAAATCAATTGTCACTCTATTGTGCAGATAACCCATGACCATACAAAATATCCCATGGCTCAATGATTACACTGAACTCTATAATTTTTTACAACACTTAGTACTCTAAAGGAACCACATATATAAATTCATACTACCACAAGGTTTCATAAGAAAATTTCACATCTTGGACAGTACCCATAGTATTTAAACCATTTTATTTCAAGTATACAATGACCCGAAAGAAGATACATAACCTGGTTGACAATGTACCAAGTCATCAATTACTGAGGAAATGAAGGGGTGAAATGACTTATGAAGTGAATGATAATGCCAAGGCATGTATAAAATGATAGGAATGATAATTATCATATGATCAAGCCTGTAACAGGGGTCAACGATACCATAAACACTAATTCAAACGAGAGTGTCATTCAGAAACTAGGAGTCCCAATAGGGATAACAACACCTGAATAGTATCACACAAGAGGGATTTATCATAAGAACCCAAAAGATCTTTAAAGAGTCTTAGGGTGCTACCTACAATGGATATCCCCCAAAAGGAACAATTTTTTTTACCCTACTAGGGGATCACATTGGATAAGGTCACTAATATTAAAAGGCAACAAAGTATAAGCTCAAGATATAGTAAAAGTGGCCTATGGTAATGATCATTCACTCATTTCAAGGAAAAACTCAATAAAATATTCAAACTACCCATACACTAGGGGTAAGGTTAAGAGAACCACTTAAAGATTCATTTTTGGAGTTTAAAATGAAACTAATTTATCCCTTTAAACATATCATGTTTATTCTTAAAGAAAAACCAGCACTATCCACATGGGAAAATATGTACGGTGTCTTAAACCACATTTTAACCATTTTAAATTACCTTTAAATCATTATTATTCAGTGAAATACAATTATAATTATGCTATTTTATCACATAGATGCATTTAAACACCATTCATTTTATTTATAAGGGCTCACACAAGATAGATCAAGTAGATTCAAGCATATTAAAGAGGTATTTCATTAATGAATTGGTGTAATGTCATGAAACAAGACACCAAAAAGTGGGAACATTTATTAACCACCTTAATATAGTATAACTCACCACTATGGGGTTTGGAACTAGGAATTTTAAACAAAATGTGTCCTACATGGGTCATATTAGACATTTTAGGTCGAAAAAATAAACCATAAAATTATTAAAGATTTAGATTTTGAAAACACATTTTCTGGTTTCATTTAATTAATAACAAGCCCCAAAATTCTTACTTAGGACCAATTGTTTATTTATATTTATCCATATAGGTCATTAATCCCAAATAAAATAAGGTACAACCTATATACAAGTAACTAGACATTTACAGTAAATATTTAACAACACTTATATTTAAAACAAGTTTTAAGTATAATTTCTCAAAATAAGTGGTTTTATTTTATGGGTTACCACCTCAATTTATAATGCTCCTATACACCTAACAAGTTAAAGGCGACTCTCATCTAATTGCCAAAAACATTATTTAGTATATAAGAATAATTAAGCAGCTTAAAATTTATACAATGATATTTAATTTTATTTAATGTATTAATAATTGCTCTATTGTATGGGTTTTCACTTTACCAATTATAAAGAGCCCATGAACCTTATGAATTGGAAATTTACCCCCATTTAAATGCAACTAGAAAATTTCATCCCATGCTTAACAAGTATAGAAGAATGAGCATTTTATTCAAGAATGCTAATAGGTTACCAAATCATTGTTAGAAATATCATATGACAAAATAATTACATGTAACCATGGAATAACACAGATAAGAAATTGTCACACAAGGCACATCAACTATTTCAAATAGCATAACAATGATAACGACATAGCATGGAATATTCATGGCATGTGAATTCTTATGTGCCTATTATGATTATTTTAATTCTAATTCCATTCAATACCAATCCAAGGGAAAAATCCCATAAATATCATAAACAAATAGGCATTATAAAGTACACCAATCACTCGAGGTGAAATGAAATCAACTGTAACATCGAACAATAAGAAAAACTATCCCAGGATTTTCCACATGGTTAAATTCCCATGGGTTGGGTGATTACTCTGAGAAATGAATATTTACAAAACACTGAAACAATTCTAGTATCCAATATTCTAACCCGAAATAGTAATACAAAGGAAAAACAAACCTCTGATAACACTTTGTCACATCTCATTATAACTAATCACTATGATTGTAGGTGAACTGGTTTATCACATGGTGGCAAGAAAGTATCCATGTATGCCAAAGGTTTACAAATTGTAGTAATAGTTTGATATGGTTATAGTGGAGAGAATATACCCTCATATCATTGTAACATAGTAGTGACATCCGAACTAAAAAGAAAATAATATAATAATTATTAAATAAAGAAATAGAAACAATAGAAGATAATATAATGACATTATAAAAGTAAAATGGCTAATGCCAATTCCATATAATAATGCAGATAATGTATGGTGTTACTACAAGGTTCAAGCAATAAAATATAACAAAATATAATAAAAACCCAATGGTAAACTCCATGAGCATCTTGAGCACAATCATAGTCTCATGCTCCCTATCTCCCATGTGCATGACACAACACAAGCAAAGAATTGAAATACCTATGAAAAAGAATTCTACTCGGGTTCCAAACAACACCAGAGAAGGGTATGGGATATAAATTTATATAGGCCAACTTTCATGGTGTTTAGGCCAATCCATCATATGAAATAATGAGATAAGTAGTTTTCCAATATGTATCAATGTTAAGAAATAAACAAATTAAATAATAAAAACATTATCCTGATACCCTAACAGACACCTGTTCCTTGTCACATGTTTTAGCCTAAGCCAGAAGTCTGAATATAGTACCTTTGTAATCCATAATGTTTATACAGGGGACAAAGTAAACAAGGAAAACCAATAAGAGGTACACCACATGCTTATTCTTTGGCTTTGGGTCTAGTTCACAATTCATCATTCAAGTGTTCTATTAAACCAAGGAGAAGCATCCCATGTCCATAAGAAATATCATATTAATAATAATTAATGCTTCTTATGTAAAAAATAATCAACTAATCAATCCATAAAATCTAGTTGTAGAGTCTCAAGCCCTTCAAAGGAGATATAAACCAAATCCCGTGTATTTCTATAGGAACAACTCATATAATCCAATACCACCATATCCAGCCAAGGTGATCCACAAGAATCCCAAGTATCCATCAAGGATAGTTTCCCATGAGTCCATCTGAGGTATCACATATAAGGGATCATGTATGACCCATAGCATGTAATATCCATCTTTCTAATAGGTCCTCCTCCAATTTCTCTCCTAGGGAACCAATATCACTCATGTGTATACTAACTGCCCAGAAATCCCTTGCATGGGAAGAGAAAGCATCACTCCTAGTGCATTGGGTCATAACCCGTTGAGTACTGTGATTATATCCATCAGTTCATAATATTGAACCCACATTCCCTCCCAGCCCTTATCAAGTGAGCCATATCAATGAAGGAATACATCATGGAAAACATTTATAGTTTAAATTGGTCAGTTATTCATCTCAATTCGACGTGATTACCAATCCAACCAAGAATAAAATTTAATCGAATATAAAATGGAACAACTCATATGAATAGTATGAATTAGATAAGAGAAATGATATGAATGAGGTATATATAAATATCACAAGATTTATAGCTCAATAAATAATAACATTTCCATTAAATACATTCATTTAAGGAATAAATCATTAAGAACAATTGCGACATAGGAAGAAGGCACATTAAATTTAATTCAATCCGTTACCATATAGAATAAATATAAGCAATGGAATAACACACGGGGCAAGGTAATCATCCAACATTCACATAGAAATACAAATTTAAGGAATATGTTATTCAAGGATATGCATAAGGAATTGACATAGAATATAATTCTATCCACTTAAACATTCATAAGCAAAAACATTAAGCATCAGGCATGCACATATGACCTTTTTTCCTATTGAAGAGAGTTCACCTCATTGAGGGATCTTATTAGAAAACATGAAATCATATTTCCACAATTCATTTAATTAAATTTTAAGAGTTTAATTCATCTCAAAGAATTAGGGATATAACATATGTTACAAGGTAAGGGTGTAATGAAAGACACAAATTATGGCAGATAATGATTAATAATTTAACTACTTGAAAAAGATAGATGACTCATGATATAATGCATATTTTTAAAAGAGAATAAACAAAAAAGGAATAAGAAAGGAATCCCACCTCAAAGCTAAGAGTACCAAGCCGAACAATTCTGAACCTATTGCTTTCATTAGTGACCACTTAAAGCTTCTACTTCCCACCTCTGAGCATATGCATATTTATATATACATAAAGACACCTAGCCCCTATGTACATATTCTCCTGACAATGAATTTTTATAAGGGGATCCTTGCATATAGATTATATGCCTATAACCATTTTCACTCACACACTAATGCATTTTTCATATTTAAACATAATCACTCTTATCCCCAAATATATATTCACGCTTCCATGGGTGGATATACAAATAACAGAGGAACATACATATATATTTGACCTACTATGCATAAGCGGTAAGTCTCATTGGACTCTGGTGACTCGAACATTCCTCAAGGATGATCAAACACAGTACAAATAAAAAATAGGAACTCAAAAAAACTGAAAGATTCCAAATAAAGCTGGGCTAGACCAAATAGAAGGATACAAATATACCTAAAGTGGATAAGACAAACTGATATGAACCAGTCCACTTCACCTTCAGTGGAGGATTCCAAAACACCCAAGAAAACATCATAAGAGACCCTTTAAATTCCCTATCACTAGAGAAGAATCCAAAAGAACATGTTAAACCCAACACTAGGGTTTATTGAACCATCACCAACCGACGGAGAGAGGGAGAACCAAATTGAAAAGGGAATGGTGTGTGAACTAGGGACCTTATCATGAATAATAAAAAAAGAACAGGTGGAAATCTAGTGGAGATCCGTGAACCATGGAGGAGCCAAGGAGGGTTGTGCGTCACACGCCTAGGGCTCTAGGGAGGTGTTTTTCATTATTAAAAGGGAGGAAAACTAATGGTTACTTTTTAATTTAATTTAATTTTTATTTTACTTTAATCTATTTAATTTCATAAAATAAATACACTGCATGGTTTGGGTTGGACAGTTCGCTACGTTGTGCGCCAACTGTGCAGAACCCCTGCCTAAGAACCATCCTCACCTGGGTTGTCCAACATGGTTATCCAATCAATGTAAAAACCATGTAGTAAATAGTGCATATGTACTTCCAATTTGGAACTAACCATGTATGCTAGGTGCATGGTTTGGAATAACTGTGTGCATCCCATGTGAGACAATCCATTGCTATTTCCGCATGGTTTGATGATGTGAGCTTCATGGTTTCAGACGAACCATTCACCCTATAAAACCCTTGATAATTGGGATTTGTAGCCCTACCACTCCTAAAACTTAATGACACATCCTGGAAACCATTCAAGCCTTCACTGAAGTCTGAAAAGAACACGTTGAAGTGTTCCAACTGTTATAATTTCGTTCTAAAGGCCAGTTTTAGAATTGGCTCATCTAGTAAACTCCAAAAATAAAATTCCACTAGATTTTCATCTGGTAAAAAAACATTTGTTGTTACATAGTTGTACCTGCTTTGAAATCTTCTACACAAGAATCAGTCCCAACAAGTCAAACTCACCTACCTCCATCCAGCATAAAGGTTTTTTGTATGGACTACCATAATAATCCTTTTATGGTTCCATCTGTGTAGTTTCCTGATAACTTTTTTATAGGGAAACCCACCAAATCTAGGTTTTTCTCCCAATACCCACTGATCTATATAGCACACATTCGAAAGATATCCTCAGGCACCACTATAATGCACTTCGACTTCCCGTCTGTCTGTGGGTAAAAATCCATACTCAATAATATTTGTATATAGAGAGCCTTTTGAAATCCCTACCAAAATAGTGAAGTGAAACGTAGTCGTGATCTAGAACTGTAGTCTATCTCACCCCGTGTAGACAGAATATCTCATGAACATATAGTTCTTCCAACCACTCCACTATTAATGTAACTCATATAGTCATGAAATGTGCTACTTTCATCAGACGACCCATAATAAAGCATATAACATAATTATTCTTTAGTGTCTTTGGCAGACCCACCAAAATTTCCATTGTCACGTCATCCCTCTTCCATTATGAAATAGGAAAAATCTACAGAAAACCTCAAGGTTTTGGATGATCTTCCATTACTTGTTGGCTAGTGTGGCATCATTTCATGATCACCAATATTTACTTTTTCATGCACATCCACCAAAACTATCATCATAGGTCATCGTACATTTTGGTCACACCTAGATGTACCACCCACATCAAGGCATGAATTTACGACATGATCACCTCTTGCATGATTGTAGGAAGAACAACCTGATTCAGGACAAATATGATCTCATCCTCATCTATGATCCAATATGTAGGTGAATCCCCACCTTTAAGGCTTTCCCTCAATGTCAAACACTCTAGATCATCATACTGTGTGTCTCAAATCTAGAAAAAAATTGTAGAATCCACTTAAACTGATATGAGTTCCATTTGCACCTAAATATCCTAAACAAACACATACATCCCTTTCAGTAAGCTCATCATCTTCCACTCAACACTGGACTCCTAAACTATCAATGTTTGAGTCTCTTTTATCATAGCACCAGCCACACTATTTTATTTCCCAGGCATATATGCTAGATCCAAATAAAATGATTGTATATACTCGACCCATCTTCAATTCTGAAGATTTAAATCACATTTTTAAAAGATATACCTTACAATCATAAGATCGATATATACTGTAAAATTCTCACCCAATAGAAAATTTCACCAAAAATTCAATGCGTAAATATTAGCTTCTAACTCAATGTCGTGCATGGGGTTGTTATTTTAATGAGCCCTCTACTACTAAAACCCATATTCCATAACTCAATATCCCTTCATCAACACTACTCCGAGTCTGATCCGAGAAGCATCACAATTCAACATGTACTCTTCACATGGCTCATGTAGGATCAAGACCAGTTCCGATTTCATGGGTTTCATTAGCTCATGGAAGGAATTCTCATAGGCTTCTGACCATTCAAAAATTATCCCCCCTTTGGTCATGCACAAATGTAGTTCTACCAAATGTGAAAAGATTTTCATGAACCTATGATAATATCAATCTAATACTAGAAATATTTATAATTCAAAAAACATTCTTCGGCTACTCCCAAGAAATTACTGTTGGAGTTGGTGGCCTAGAACCAAATACATTGTACGTTATTCATTAATAAAATCCTTATCTCATATTTATTATTCTTATGCGTGATAATTCATGTGATAATGTCTTAAGGATAACTATTGAATTAAAGGGATATAGCGGATCCCTGCTATGATCATAACCCTGAAGTTCCATAACACTGTTCTTGAAAATATGTTCTATGGCCAGATGATGTTATTTGAGAGACACAAATAATAAAGTCCATTAGTGGTGCAGACTCAAAAAACATTGAGGCACCTTCTCTTGGTGTGTGATCTTGGTAATATCCTAGAGTATATTATGATAACAAGACCTGCCCATAGAAAATCCACATTTCATAGTGTCATTGGATGTTCCCATTTACGGATGTGTGAATTGGTCCATAGACTTTAAGATTACTATTAATGGGTATTAAAACTTTAAAACTTAGATATTTTGATAAAAACTGTGTCGACACACTATTCGTACTTAGGAAAGATACCTTGGGAGCGTCAAGAGTAATACTGCATTAATTGACAATGCCATAAAGGATTTGTCCCTTATGTTCTATAATGGATGTAGACATCTCATGCCCTCTGATGGAATTGATATATACTAAATAACTCCATGACCATTGTAAGTAATGGGAGAGTTCAATTCCAGGAAGTCAAAGAAAGAATAATTGTGCACACGGGTTTATGGCACTAGCATGCAACCCGCTTGATTCGAGATATCGTGACAAATGGATTATATTACAATGTAAGCATTTGAAGGAGGTGACATGTCATTGCGGTGTCAACTTCGTTCTCTATGGGTGCCTTGGCGTGTTTCTAGATGCTAACCTTGGACTTTAGGTTGGCTCCGACTAATGCCACTGTGAAAGAGGCCTAGAGGGTCACACACTATGTGTGTCCATATATCTTAGTCAAATATTAATTTAACATGTTAAATAAAGATTATTCCCGACTGTGGTTTAATAATTATTTAAGGATACCTAATCACATTTATTTCAACACTAGTTATTTGAGAGAATATATTGTGGGTGGAATAATATATATTTATTAGCAAGTAATGAAGTTAAATTTATTTCAAAAATAAATAGCCATTATTCAAGGTCAAATAAATGTGGTGGAGGAAATAAAGGAAATTCAAAACAAGTAAATTCCATGTATTATTGATTACACGTTGTGTAGTTTTTTTAGTCGGGATTTTGAGGAAATAATATTATTTTATTAAATGATATTTATTATAATTAGCATGGATGCATGTCAAGGAATTAAGGATTTGACATGTGGGTTTTCAATAAGAGTTAATGAAATAAATAAAACACGTAACATGTTTATTTATTGTCATAACTACATAACCTCAAACCCGATTATAAATATCCTCCCAACCCCAACAACTTTCAACGAATCATTGTGCACAACAATTCTGTAAAATTATATCAAGACCGGGAGAACTTCTTCCTCCAAGAATGCTCTCAAGACCGAGAGAGATCATCCTTCATTGGATCAAGGTGATCTAAGGCAGACAATGCAAGAAATGGATTATCCATTCTATCACCCGGATATTCCTTTGGTGATCTCCATAGATACCTAGTGCATGTGAGGATCAACGCTAGGGGAAGTCTACACTTGGAATCTACGACGCAATGACGAATCACATCATAATGTGATCAAGAAACATCAACAAAGAAAGAATACCATCAAGGTAATTATTTTTAATTAATTAAATTAATTATAACCAACATATGATGATCCTATCTATGGTTCTGGGACCCTACTCTTTCTTTTCGTTATTCATTCTATTATGAAGATCTGACCTTTTATTATCTTGATGGATCATGGATTGAACATTATTTAACGCTAAAATTAAAGTTGGGAAATCCCACCCATGTGCTTACCCTATGTCCAGAACCTACAATTGGTATCACATGGGTCATGTCATTGATTATAATTATTTAGTTTTTTTTGGATATTTATGCATTTAATAATTTAGGTGTTTCAATTCAAGTTAATCATTCTTTAAAATCTGAATCTCTAGATGTGTTCCTCCTCTCTAATTTATTGTTCACCTTCAAGAAACGATTTTTTCTTTTAATTTTGATTAAAATAAAACAGAGGACCTCATCCAGAGTTTCAAAAAATTCCTGTCCGTACAACACCAGAATACACGGTGTGTTTCTGGAAGTACAAACTATGTAGTCTAGGTTCAATGCGTTGGACTGGTCTGCAAAATCATGCCGTGTAATTGGATCCTTTCTATGTATTTATGACACTGTGTGTTGACTAGGAATAGGTGGCAGCCGGTTTCTAGATTACATGCCGTGTGGTCCACTGAACACGGCAGGTAGTTTCTTCGGGTTAGGGTTGGACCATGTACCCCATACACGGCTTGCCTGGTTGGAATCTCTGTAACGCGGATACTACACGACGTGTGTCCAATTGAACACGCCTTGTACTGCGAAAATTTCCGATGCACATTTACACGCTATGTCCCCGAGCATGTACTTCAGATGAATGGTAAACAAAAGTACACACCGTGTAGTCGGAACTACACACCGTGTACACATCCAAATTACAAAGATTTATTAAAATTTATTATTATATTATACAAACCCTTGAGACGTGTACCATAGTGCATGCGTGAAGATGAGGCACAACATGTGATAGGTGTTTTATACATATTTTTTAATTTAACATCTGCATAATGAATGGGAATTCACCGGGTTACCTCCAAGGTACACATTACGTACAAAGATAATTTTAAATGAATTTAATTGTTTGAAATTATAATGGATGAGAATATCAAGGAAATTCAAAAAAGGGTTTAATATAAAAGGATTGATTAATTAAAGATAATTAATTGATCCAAGCATGATTAATCTAAAACAAGAATGCTGAGTGAAATTGAATGCTAGTTTTATTTATGTGTAAATATCGTTGCATGTATGGATGATCATGATCTAGACCATATAACTACCCATACTTTACATACAATGTTAATACTTCAAAATTGAAGCACCCTTATTACAACATATGACAAAATCACAAAGGACCGTATAGGTATAGTGTCTTTAGAAACTGGGAAACATAAACAACTGGTTCATAAATACTTTACATACATTGTTAATACTTCAAAATTGAAGCACCCTTATTACAACATATGACAAAATCAAAAAGGACCGTATAGGTATAGTGTCTTTAGAAACTGGGAAACATAAACAACTGGTTCATAAATCTTCTACAGTGTCTCCCATTTATTTCATCATATCCAGGGTCCCTTTTAGCATATTCTACTTAATATCCATCTTCCGGACCTGGGGAAAAGAAAACATAAAAGGGTGAGCTCAAATGCTCAGAAAAGGAAAATAAAGGAAATATAAATCATATCATATCTTTTTGAAAATCATAACCTGCAAAAGAGATCATAATATCTTAACATGGAATAAATCATAGAAGTGAAAATGAGATCCCCATAATCATAACATGAAACTTGAAACTTTGTGGCATGCACACATAATCATGGAACATCATTTCTTGTTAGTCATGACTCATTTCCAAGACTATCTTAGTGGACAAAGTCCCTTTCTGAACTGAGTCACCCTCGTTTCAGTCCTGTTTCACTGAACCGGTATAACCTACCGTTCCAGCCATGTCTATCTCATGAGATATAAAATCTTTACCCAATGCATTGGAGGGAGATATAGGTCCCACCCATCTCATAATGATACTATTCTTATGTGTGCCACAAAATCATAAACCATACATCATTCCATAACCCATGTAATAAAAATGGGAATCTTAAACATCATGACATCATAAAACAATTCATATACGATAAAGGAATTAATAAAAATAATTCCATCACAACATAATCAAATTAATTTAATAATAGGTATAAAAATAGAACCCTTTATTATCTTAGATGGAAAATAATTTTGATAAAACACTTGAACTTCATTCTTGAGGAAAAATATCCTTTCTACTTCAAAAACACTTTTCCTTTCTTAACATGTCGTAAAATTATAAACTAAAAGAAGTTGATTAAAAATAAACTTGAAAACTTGTAAAGAAAGATTCTTGGAAATAATATTTTAAAAATCCATTCATGCCGTATAAGTTAAAAAAATATTCTTCGTACTTTTGTCGGAAAAGTCAAAAATTACCTCGTACGAAAAACGACAAAAGATTCCTTTCATATCTTTTACTAAAAACTCACCGAAGGGTAAAATAGGATAAAAACAATTGTATAAGGATATAAATATTACATATTTAGGAAACATGGATGTGGATGATAAAATACACCCCAGTAAATACCAAAGTATAAACAATCTCGGATAAAAATGAGATTGTGATATTTCCCTTACCTTAGGTCCGATTTGCTTTGTACGTGTCTGAAGCTCCTCTTCTTTGGAACGCCTCTTTGAATCCTCCACTTAGGGAACTAAGATTGGTCTTTGAAGAAGACCAGGACCTCTAGGATTATTCTAGGGAAGTGGAGAGGAGAAAATGGCAGGGGTTGGCCGAGCTTGAGTGCTCAAATTGGTGTGAGGAGGAGGGGGATGAGGTGCCCTTTTATAAGGGAGGAGAGGGGCACCTTAGGAATATCTCAAAATATTATTTTATATTAAAGTAAAAATCGGTTTATAATGGTTCCAAAGGGTCTTATTTCGAAGCTAATGTGGGGATGGGTCGAAATACTATCAACAAATAGAATTTAGACATGTTTAGGGTATTATTTTAACCTTATCAATTAGATTTAACTCTAAGTTTAATAATTTAACTTTTACCGTGTCATTTTGTTTTCTTTCACTATATGGTTAATACACTTACTATAACATGCCAAACGAACCCCAAATTGTTTATTATTAATATATATATCCTTATCTAAGTCATTTGGACGATCCTTAGATTTTTAGGAATAAAATAACAATTAGTAATATAATATTTTATTTAAAAACTATTTTGTGTCAATTTTGACACTATTTGATATATGATTTTTGTGAAAGTCATAACAGAATTATATGTTCGAACCAAGTTTATTAAAACAACAATAATATATCATAGTAACCTAGAAAATTAGTGTAATTCATAAAAAGTCTCAAATTACATTTATTTTGGTGTTTATAACATCAATTATGTCAATATTTCATTAATAAGATAATTACTGCATCATCATTGTGTCATAAATAAATTAAATTGTTTAATGTCTAAAAATTAAAAATAAAATACCATTTTGTAGGAAATCTTTTTATATTTCTAATGAATATTTATAGTCGAATTTATCTTATGTATAACCCCATATTAAAAATTATTTACTTATTAAACATTGATTTTAACTATTTTAACCCTTCTTTAAATAAATTAATAATAAATGTCCTAATCTAACCCAAGTGGGCCTAAATGGTCATATTTTATTCCTAAGTTTGTTTTTGGTCGAATTAAACTTATCCAATAGAATTAGGACATGTTTTAGGGTAATAGTAATATCATATTTACCCTTAGTTACCCTATTTACTATTAACCGCGGTAAAAAAAATAAAAAGTTACTATTCACCAAAAAATTATTTTTATCTCATTGAACCACATTTTACTTACTGATATCAACCGTGTCTGTAGGATTTTAGAAATTCCATTCACAGAAACAGTGAAATTATGTTTTATGCAAAATTCAGTTTTTAACCTACCACTTAGTGGTTTCACTATTCATCAAAAATTGAACGTTTTCAGAAAAATACCAAAATTTCACCCTAGTCTAATTTCGGTATTCCGAATCCAAAAATGAAGTCCATTTTGAAAAATAAAATTTATAAAATTTCAAAAAGTGGTTATTACTATTCATAACGGCTAGTTTTAATAATATTTTAATAGCATATCGTTGTTTAGTGAAACTCGGTATTGCGTACGACGCAAGCTATCGAGGAAGGTCGTGATTGCGTGTAAAGTAAGACAAGCAAGTGTGTAGTGAAATATTCCTTTGATGATATATAAAAACAAAATATTACTCATAAAAATCTCAGGTGTTACATTCTACCCCCCTTAAAAAGAATTTCGCCCTCGAAAATCGTCACTTTGTAATAAACAGATGAGGATACCTCTCCCTCATCATATCCTCAAGCTCCCAAGTAGCTTCTTCTAATTGGTGGTTCCTCCATAAAACTTTCACCAAGCGAGTGGTCTTGTTTCGTAGGAATTTTTCGCTACGATCCAGAATCTCTATCGGCTGTTCTTCATAAGAAATATCTTGCTCCAGCGGTACAACTTCTGAGCTGAGTACATGTGAAGGATCTGGTATGTACTTTCTCAGGAGAGATACATGGAACACATCGTGAACTTGAGAGAGATTCGGTGGAAGCGTAAATCGGTAAGCTACCTTCCCAACACGATCCAGTATTCCGAAATGACGGATATATCTAGGGCTCAACTTCCCCTTCTTTCCAAATCTCATAACCCTCTTCCAGGGAGATATTCGTAAGAACACATTATCACCCACTTCAAACTCTAGGTCTTTTCTTCAGTTATCGGCATAAATTTTCTGTCAACTCTGAGCTGCTCTTATGTGTTGTTGAATAGATCTGACCTTTTCTGCCATTTCATCAACGAGATCAGGTCCTAATAGCGTTCTTTCCCCAACTTCATCCCAACAAGTTGGAGTCCTGCATTTCTTTCCATAGAGAGTTTCATAAGGATCCATCTGAATACTGTAGTGAAAGCTATTATTATAAGAAAATTCCACCAAAGGTAGGTGTTGATCCCAACCTCCTTTGAAATCCATAGAGAAAGCTCTCAACATATCTTCTAGGGTTTGAATTGTTCTCTCAGACTGACCGTCTGTCTGGGGATGATAAGCAGTGCTGAAACTCAACTCTGTATCCAGAGTATGCTGAAGACTTCGCCAGAACTTCGAGGTAAATCTCGGATCCCGATCAGATATAATAGAAAGTGGTACTCCATGTAATCTTACCACTTCCTTTACATATATCCTGGCAAGCTGATCTAGAGAGAAATCCTCTCTAATAGCAATGAAGTGTGCAGACTTTGTAAGACGATCAACTATGACCCAAATAGCATTATTGCCTTTGGATGTTTTAGGAAGTCCTGTGACAAAGTTCATAGTGATTTTTTCCCATTTCCATTTGGGTATGGGTAATGGTTGTAACATCCCCTTAGACTTCTGTCTCTCGGCTTTAACTTGTTGACAAACCAAGCATCGAGAGACATATTCAGCAACATCTCTTTTCATTCCATCTCACCAGAAGTACTCTTTCAGGTCCCTATACATCTTCGTGCTTCTAGGATGAATAGAGAATGATGAACTATGAGCCTCATCCAGCAGCTCCATCATTAATTCGGGGATGGGAGGAACACAAACCCGATTCCTGAACTTTATTATCCCATCACAATCAAGGTTGAATTCAGGAACATTTCTAACATTCTTTTGTAACTCGACATCTTCTTTCTGTGCCTCTTTAATCTTCACATGTATAGATGGTTGAACATTCATTTGAGAAAGATAAGATTTTTCCCCTTCCATTATAATTCCAAGATCCATCCTTTGTAAATCCATAAATATTGGATCTTTTGTGATCCTCATCATGGATAAACTAGCATGGTCTTGTCGACTTAATGCATCTTCCACCTTGTTTGTTTTCCCAGGGTGGTAATGGATTGAGCAGTCGTAATCTTTAATCAGCTCCAACCATCTTGTTTGACACATATTCAACTCCTTTTGTGTGAAAATATACTTTAATCTTTTATGATCAGTATAAATATCACACCTTTCACCGTAAAGGTAATGCCTCCAAATATTTAATGTAAAGATTACCGCAGCCAACTCCAAATCATGTGTTGGGTAATTTTGCTCATGGATTTTCAACTGTCGTGAGGCAAAATCTATCACCATATCATTTTGCATAAGAACACACCCCAATCCCTTCTTGGATGCATCACTGTAGACCAAAAACCATTCTCCACTACAAGGCAGTGTGAGCACAGGTGCACTGGATAACCTTCTTTTCAACTCCTTGAAATTCTCTTCACATTCCTCTGTCCAAACAAACTTAACTCCTTTCCGAGTCAACTTGGTGAGTGGATTAGATAATCGTGAAAAATCTTTTAAAAAACGTCGATAATATCCAGCCAAACCAAGAAAACTTCGGATCTTAGTTACTTTTGTTGGTCTTGACCATCTTTCGATAACCTCTGTTTTTGCTGGATCCACAGATATCCCCTCTTTTGAAATTATGTGACCCAAAAATGCTACTTTTTGAAGCCAAAATTCACACTTGGTAAATTTGGCATAAAGCTTCTCCTTTCTCAGGGTCTTCAATATAATTCTCAAGTGATCTTCATTCTCTTCCTTGCTCGTTGAATAGACAAGAATAACGTCTATAAAGACTACCACAAATTGATCAATATAGTCTCTAAAGACCCTATTCAATAGATCCATGAAGATAGCAGGGGCATTAGTAAGACCAAATGGCATCACTATAAATTCATTGTGTCCATACCTTGTACGGAAATCCGTCTTTCGTATATCCTCCCTTTTGACCCTTAATTGATGATACCCTGAACGAAGATCAATCTTGGAAAAGTATTGAGCTCCGCGTAGTTGGTCAAATAAGTCATCAATGCATGGGAGAGGATATTTGTTCTTGATAGTGATCTTGTTAAGTTCTCGATAATCAATGCAGAGTCTCATTGATCCATCTTTCTTCTTAACAAATAGAACAGGTGCTCCCCAAGGTGACGCACTAGGGCGTATGAATCCCTTATCAAGATTCTCTTGGAGTTGCTTCTTCAATTCCTGCAACTCAATTGGGTCCATTCTATAAGGTGTCTATGAAATTGGCAAAGCACCTGGAACAAGTTCTATTGAAAACTCAACTTCATGAATTGGTGGAAGACCTGGTAATTCCTCTGGAAATACATCATCAAACTCCCGTACAATGGGCGTATTCTTAATCGTGAGTTTCTCACCAACCATTTGAGATAAATAACCTTCATTTAGTGGAATCAATACCCATAAGATGGAAGAAATTTCCACTGGAAGGTTATGTTCATCCTTGCATTGATAGATGATCGTAGATTGATCTGGAATATGAAATGTGACTTCCCTTCTTTGGCAATTGATATGAGCTCCATGTAGAGAAAGCCAATCCATGCCAAGAATCACATCAAATTCCACTAAAGGAAGGATCACAAGATTTGCAGGAAGCACTTTCCCACAAACTTCAATCGGAGAAGAATTATAAACTTTTGATGCGACTGTTGTGCCATTAGGTGTTGTCATAGCTAACTCAACATCTAATTGTTGAGGTAATACGGTGATACCCTTAGAAAATTTTTTAGAAATAAAAGAGTGGGTGGATCCAGAATCAAATAAAACATTTGCTACTTTAGAGTGGATGGTAAGTGTACCTTTCACCACTTCGTTATCGTACTCCACATCGCTGATAGAAATTGCATGTGACTTTCTTTTGTCTTTAGCCTTAAGATTTTGTTGACGTCGACCATCATCATCAACCCTTGGATTTGGGCATTGATTGGCATAATGCCCCATCTACTTGCACTTGAATCATTGAAGTGTAGTAGGTTCATTCTGTGTATCACTTCTTTGTTTGCATCATTAGACATCTTCTTCCCATTATCGCGGCATTCAAATGCCCGATGACCTTCCTTTCCACATTTAAAACATTTACTTGTCCCTTTAAGACAACTCCCTCCATGTTTCTTTCCACACTTTGAGCATAAGGGAAAGCTCATCTTCTTTTCCGTGTGCTCTTTATATTTTCCTTTGAATTCCATCTTCCTCTTCTTATCAAACCCATGTGACTGATGGGTTACTAAAATCTTCATCTCGACTTTGAGAGCACATCGAACAATTTCCTCGTAGTTATTGAAGTCCCTTATGGCTAACGCCCTTCGAAGACTTGGTTTTAAGCCACTAAAGAATCGATCGATCTTACTCTCAGGTTGGATAATAATACCAGAAGCGTACCTTGAAAGTCTTGTAAAATTTGCTTCATAGGTACCAACAAATTCATCATCCCTTTGCTTCAGCTCAAGAAACTCTTTCTCCATCTTTGTTCGGAGAATACGAGGGAAGTACTTATTGGAAAATAAGTTCTTGAACTCGTCCCATTCCATAGACTCAATTTCATCCCTTTGCCTCATATTCTTAATAAGATTCCACCATTGATCAACATCTCCTTCCAAACGATACACTGCTAGGATGACTTTATCATGTTCAGAATATTGAAGAACTGAAAATATCTTTTCAGTAGTACTAATCCATTGTTTAACAACTAATGGATCATTAGACCCGCTGAAAGAAGGTGGACGCTGCCTCATGAAGGACTTAACAGAATGTTGCTCCTTCCTTTGCTCGTTTGGAAGTCTTGCAAGATTCATAGCTTGAGAAAGTTGCGTGAGCATGGCTACAAGATTTTTCATTCCAGCTCCCATATCGTTTGTTTGCTCAGGGGGAAAATCATTGCATTGCCCATCGCATTCCACATTAACACGGTTCCTTCGGGTTCCAGCCATTGAAAAAAACCAACAAGAATAGTGTGAGCAACACTAATTATAATAGGAAAACCACATAATTCAAGAATAAAATTTTCATGCTTAAGGTCTTATCCTAGGTTATTCATGGCCATTTCTAAAACACTAAGATTGTGTTCTATGCTTAGACTTATCCTTAGGGTTCTTATTAAGGATTTCACATCCTAGTTTCCAAAGGTTGACTATACCTTTCCTCTGATACCAACTATAACGACCCATACATTACATACATTGTTAATATTTCAAAATTGAAGCACCCTTATTACAACATATGACAAAATCACAAAGGACTGTATAGGTATAGTGTCTTTAGAAACTGGGAAACATAAACAACTGGTTCATAAATCTTCTACAGTGTCTCCCATTTATTTCATCATATCTAGGGTCCCTTTTAGCATATTCTACTTAATATCCATCTTCCTGACCTGGGGAAAAGAAAACATAAAAGGGTGAGCTCAAATGATCAGCAAGGGAAAATAAAGGAAATCAAAATCATATCATATCTTTTGGAAAATCATAACCTGCAAAAGAGATCATAATATCTTAACATGGAATAAATCATAGAAGTGAAAATGAGATCCCCATAATCATAACATGAAACTTGAAACTTTGTGGCATGCACACATAATCATGGAACATCATTTCTTGTTAGTCATGACTCATTTCCAAGACTATATTAGTGGACAAAGTCCCTTTCTGAACCGAGTCACCCTCGTTTCAATCCTGTTTCACTGAACCGGTATAACCTACCGTTCCAACCATGTCTATCTCATGAGATATAAAATCTTTACCCAATGCATTGGAGGGAGATATAGGTCCCACCCATCTCATAATGATACCATTCTTATGTGTGCCACAAAATCATAAACCATACATCATTGCATAACCCATGTAATAAAAATGGGAATCTTAAACATCATGACATCATAAAACAATTCATATACGATAAAGGAATTCATAAAAATAATTCCATCACAACATAATCAAATTAATGTAATAATAGGTATAAATACAGAAACCTTTATTATCTTAGATGTAAAATAATTTTGATAAAACACTTGAACTTCATTCTTGAGGAAAAATATCCTTTCTACTTCAAAAACACTTTTCCTTTCTTAACATGTCGTAAAATTATAAACTAAAAGAAGTTGATTAAAAATAAACATGAAAACTTGTAAAGCAAGATTCTTGGAAATAATGTTTTAAAAATCCATTCATGCCATATAAGTTAAAAAAACATTCTTCGTACTTTTGTCGGAAAAGTAAAAAAGTACCTCGTACGAAAAACGACAAAAGATTCCTTTCATATCTTTTACTAAAAACTCAACGAAGGGTAAAATAGGATTTAAACAATTGTATAAGGATATAAATATTACATATTGAGGAAACATGGATGTGGATGTTAAAATAAACCCCAGTAAATACCAAAGTATAAACAATCTCGGATAAAAATGAGATTGTGATATTTTCCTTACCTTAGGTCTGATTTGCTTTGTACGTGTCCGAAGCTCCTCTTCTTCGGAACGCCTCTTTGAATCCTCCACTTAGGGAACTAAGATTGGTCTTTGAAGAAGACCAGGACCTCTAGGATTATTCTAGGGAAGTGGAGAGGAGAAAATGGCAGGGGTTGGCCGAGCTTGAGTGCTCAAATAGGTGTGAGGAGGAGGGGGAGGAGGTGCCCTTTATAAGGGAGGAGAGGGGCACCTTAGGAATATCTCAAAATATTATTTTATATTAAAGTCAAAATCGGTTTATAATGGTTACAAAGGGTATTATTTCGAAACTAAAGTTGGGATGGCTCGAAATAATATCAACCAATAGGATTTAGACAAGTTTAGGGTATTATTTTAACCTTATCAATTAGATTTAACTCTATGTTAAATAATTTAACTTTTACTGTGTCTTTTTGTTTTCTTTCACTATATGGTTAATAAACTTACTATAACATACCAAACGAACCCCAAATTGTTTATTATTAATATATATATCCTTATCTAAGACATTTGGCCGAACCATAGATTTTTAGGAATAAAATAACAATTAGTAATATAATATTTGATTTAAAAACTATTTTGTGTCAATTTTGACACTATTTGATATATGATTTTTGTGAAAGTCATAACAGAATTATATGTTCGAACAAAGTTGATTAAATCAACACTAATATATCATAGTAACCTAAAAAATTTGTGGAATTCATAAAAAGTCTCAAATTACATTTATTTTGGTGTTTACAACATCAATTATGTCAATATTTCATTAATAAGATAATTACTGCATCATCATTGTGTCATAAATAAATTAAATTGTTTAATGTCTAAAAATTACAAATAAAATACCATTATGTAGTAAATCTTTTTATCTTTCTAATGAATATTTATAGTCGAATTTATCTTATGTATAACCCCATATTAAAAATTATTTACTTATTAAACTTTGATTTTAACTATTTTAACCCTTCTTTAAATAAATTAATAATAAATGTCCTAATCTAACCCAAGTGGGCCTAAATGGTCATATTTTATTCCTAAGTTTGTTTTTGGTCGAATTAAACTTATCCAATAGAATTAGGACATGTGTTAGGGTAATAGTAATATCATATTTACCCTTAGTTACCCTATTTACTATTAACCGCGGTAAAAACAATAAAAAGTTACTATTCACCAAAAAATTATTTTTATCTCATTGAACCACATTTTACTTACTGATATCAACCGCGTCTGTCGGATTTTTGAAATTCAATTCACAGAAGTGGTAAAATTAAGTTTTATGCAAAATTCAGTTTTTAACCTACCACTTAGTGGTTTCACTATTCATCAAAAATTGAAAGTTGTCAGAAAAATACCAAAATTTCACCCTAGGCTAATTTCGGTATTCCGAATCCAAAAATGAAGTCCATTTTGAAAAATAAAATTTATAAAATTTCAAAAAGTGGTTATTACTATTCATAGCGGCTAGTTTTAATAATATTTTAATAGCATATCGTTGTTTAGTGAAACTCAGTATTGCGTACGAAGCAATCTATTGAGGAAGGTCGTGATTTCGTGTAAAGTAAGCCAAGCAAGTGTGTAGTGAAAGATTCCTTTGATGATATATAAAAACAAAATATTACTCATAAAAATATCGGGTGTTACAGACCAAGACCATTGTATGTGAATGGTTTTTTTAATTTGTTTATTTAAAATAAATTTGTTTGCCTCCGAGCCTTCTCCTCATTAATAGGTAGGGCATGTGTGCCCAAGGACTCATTTATGTAAAAACCCTATTTAACACATCACCTGCATGTGAGATAAATTCATATGTAATGAATGAAGCTCCCAATCTAATGGAGGCGACTCAAGTTAGGAGCCAAGGCGAAACCAATCCAAGGAGATACAAAGGTGGACAGGTGGAAAGCCGTAAACACGAACTCAAAAGGTTCTAGGTGTTTCTCCCTAGGTATTGGGTTTATTTATCAAATGTTAGATAAACTAACCAATAGAACAAGATCATGATCATACCATTTATTTTATTTCTGTCTGTTGCATGGTTTATTTATTGTGGGTGTGTTGTCACGATCACATAATTAATGAATTAAAAAAGCATGCAAGATAGAACTAAAATAAGACCATATTATGAATAAATAATATCTTTGACATTCTTAATCACTTATGTATATCCCACTTAATATTAACAAACATGTTATAAAATATAATAAATTGGCGATTTACGTATAAGGATAAAATACTTCAAAGAAATATTAAGTCGGTATAGCCTTCCATAATCTTGGTTAGAATTAAACCATAGTTCAATGTGATTGAACAACCCTAGTTGGGATACTTTCTATTATCAGGGAATTATAACTCATGTTTTTGGGTTGACTTGACTTGGTTCACATCAATGGTTGATTTCCACAATAGGACTTGGTGTGACCAAGAGGCAAATTTTGAGAAAATCTAAAATAAAAGGATTTCAAGATTGGGGAGTCCACTAAGTAGATCAAGGAGCTGTGAGTTACTGAAGTTGGCATTTGGAATTCCTACATAGAACCCTTCAAGTTTTTTGACGAACCCTAGTTGGGGTAATGCAAAGGGAAATATGGATCCCTACCACTAGAATATTCTGGCAACAAAATAGTCCGAAGTCAATGGTTAGGGATATTGGATTTCAATAAAATAGTGGGAGACTAATACGTATTAATTTACTGATTTGTCTCTATTTTTTAATAAAGCACTAAACCTTTTCCCAACATAATTTTTAGAAATGGAAATAAAAATGACATCAAACATATCATTGTGGACCATACTCGAGAAGGAAACCCTTCTCACAAGCACTAATTTCCAAGATTGGTAGAGGTGTTTACGCATCATCCTTCACCACGAAAGGAAATTGTATGTGATGGAAGAGCATATTCTAGTTGCACCTGGGAAAGAGGAAAGTGTTGAAGAAATATCTTTCTATGAAAAACATATGGATTATTACATAGATTTCCAATGTTTCATTTTATCGGCCAAGTCTAATGAGCCCTTGAAGCAACATGAAAACATGTACGCGTATAACCTGATGTCTCACCTTAAGGATCATTACCAAGAGAAGGTGAGAAAAGAGTGATATGAGATCTCCAACAGTTTGTTTACAACTAATCTTGGAGAGTCTACACTGGATGGGCCTCATGTAGTCAAGCTTATTGGCTACATTGAATGCCTAGACATCTAAGTGATTAAATTCCCAAATGAGCTGCGTAAAGATATCATCCTATCATCACTACCCAAGACCTTATCAAGCCTTATTGTCATCTACAACATGAGAAATAATGAGAATAGTCTATCGGAACATCTGACCTTGATTCTCTAGGTAGATAAGGACATGGGGCATGACAAACCTGCTGTCCTTATGGTGAATATGAAAAGGAAGGAAAAGGTAATGGGGTAAAAGGCTTATAAATGGTCTAAATCCCCTGAGCGTCGTCCCTCCAAGAAGGGGAAGATACATAGGTAGGGAAAGGAATGGGAGGAAATAAGTTTTGCATGTGGCAAGCAAGGACACTAGAAGAGGAACTACACCCAGAAGCGTGGGGAATCTAAAGGTGCATTCGTTATTGAGTGTAATATTTTTATTTCTACAAATTATGTATTAGATACAGCTTGTGGGGCTCAAATCTATATACAAATGTAGTAAACAAGTATATTTAGAAATATTTCTAGAGGATAGTTGGATCTTCGAGCTACCAATGACATAAGGCTGGCTGCGTTGGATATGGGTGATTACCACCTCTCATTGCTGACTGGGATGATTTTGGTTTTACATAACTGTTATTATGTGCCTAGTGTTACCAAGAACATAATTACTATATCTTGTTCGGATATTGATGGATTTATTTTCATTTTTGGAAATAATGGTTGCTTCTTTTGTAAGAACAACATATGTTATGATATGGCACATTTAAATAATGGCTTTTATGTATTAAATTTCAAAAACCAAGTGTTGGAAATCGATAACGAAACAAACTCACAAGACTCATACATCACCCAGTTGTGGAATCACCTTCTCAATCATGTAAACAAGAGGCACATGAAATAGCTCTACCAAGATGGCTAATAGACTCTACTGAGATAAAACCTCTTGATTGATGTCCCGATTGTTTACAAGGTAAAATGTTCTAGCCGCCTTTCAGTGGATAGGGTGAAAGGTCCACAAAGCTACTAGGATTGGTGCACACAAATGTGTGTGGACCATTTTCTGTAGAAGCTGCAGGTGGATATTCTTACTTCATTACTTTTACTGATGATTTAAGTAGATAATTATACATCTACTTAATGAGGTAAAAGTCAGAGTCCTAATAAAAATTTAGGGAATTCAAGAATGAAGTCGATAATCATCTTGGTAAGAAGATAAACAAACTTCGATCGGATCGAGGTAGAGAATATCTGAACCAAGAGTTCATAGATATTCTACTGGATTCTGGGATTCTATCTCAACTCACTCCTCCTTATACACCACAGTGAAATTGTGTTAGTGAAAGGAGGAACCAAACGTTGTGGGACATGGTGAGGTCTATGATGAGTCATGCAGATCTTCCATTATCCTTTTGGGGAAATGAATTACAAACTGCATCATACACATTAAACTGAGTACCAACTAATGTAGAAAATGGAATTACCTCTAAGTTATGGAACGGAAAGAAAACTATTTTGTTGCATACACGTGTATAGGGATGCAAGGTGTTTGTTAAGGCCTTCTAAGGAAACAATCAAGCACCCCAGGGCACGAGGTGTATCTTTATAGGATATCCCAAGGAAACAGAAGGATATTACCTATATAATCTTCAAGACAAGAATGCAAATATTGCTAGACAAGCCATTTTTCATGATAGGGAGAACATCTTTAAAAAGGATAGTGGGGGAAAGATTGACTTCGATGAAGTTGATGCTCAAGATACACATGAGTTGGTATAGGAACACGTTCCACAGGTCCCCATGGAAGATGTTCTAGAAACACATGTACTACATTGGATATCAAGATATGTAAGGGAACTAGAGAGATTTGGTTTCCTAGTCACTGAGGATGGTAAATAATTATCATTGTATAATGATGAACCTTTCTTTTAAAAGGAAGCAGTAGAAAGCTCAAAAGCATCCAGATAACTAGAATATATGAATTCTGAGATGGATTCCATGTATCTGAACCAAGTCTGGTTTCTGGTTGATGAGCTAGTTGATGTAAAGCCTGTTGGATCAAAATGGGTATTAAAGAGAAAACTAGACATGGAAGGACAAGTTAGCACCTATAAAGCAAGGCTAGTGGCTAAAGGATTTAGATGGTGTCATGAAATTGACAATGATGGAGTCTTCTCGACAGTTTCCATGTTAAAATCCATAAGAATCATACTTTCCATAGCAGCTTACCATGACTAAAATATTTGGAAAATGGATGTCAAAAACAACATTCCATAATGGGATTCTTTAGGAAGATGGCTATATGACACAACCAGAAGAGTTTGTGACACCAGGTAAAGAAAATCGTTTTTTCAAGTTGCAGAAATCCACTTATGGATTAAAGCAAGCATCCAGGTCATGGAAAATTCTATTTGATAAAGACATAAAGGAATTTGGTTTCATTATGAATGAATGTGATCCATGTGTTTATAAGTAGTTTAATGGGAAGGGGATCATTATCCTAGTAGTATATGTTGATTACATATTGATTATCGGAAACAATGTACCAGTTTTACAGTCAGTTAAGTACTGGTTAAACAAATGTTTCTCCATGCAGGACTTGGGTGAAGCTTCCTACATTCTAGGGATTAAGATCATTAGTGATAGATCCAAGAGGCTGCTTGGACGAAGTTAGGGTACATACATTGACCAGATACTAAAGATATTTAGTATAGAACAATCCAAGAGGGGATTGGTTCTAGTGGCACATGGATTACATCTTTCTATGAAATTGTGTCTCAATACACAATAGGATTAATATAGAATGAGTAAGATCCCATACACTTCGGCTGTAGGATCCATCATGTATGCCATGTTATGTACCTGAATTGATGTTGCCTATGCACTGAGCATAGTAGGTAGATATCAAGTAGATTCAAGAGAACAACATTGGACTAATGTTAAGACTATCCTTATGTATCTGAGAAAAACTAAGGATACGTTCCTGGTGTATAGAGGAGACGAGGAGCTTGTCATTAGAGGGTATGCTGATGCTGGTTTTCAGACAGATGAGAATGATATAAAGTCGTAATATGGATATGTTTTCTGTCTCAAGGGAGGAGTTGTGAGCTGGAAGATTTCAAAGTAGCCAGTTGTCGCCGATTCTACAGTGGAGTCCAAATATATAGCGGCTTCTGATGCATCTAAAAAAGACGTATGGATTTAGAACATTTCCCAGGATATTGATGTGGTTCCTAGCAGTAAATTTCATATCATGTTGTAATATGATAATACTACATCCATGGATCTTGAAAAAAACCATGGTCACATCAATGGATAAATCACATACTCTGAAAGTATCACCTCATTAGGGATTTTTATCAAAGGGGTTAAGTTGCAATGAGAAAAGTTTCCATAGAAGAGAACGTGGAGGACCCTATGAACAAAATTCATATCTCAAAAGAAGCATGAATATCACGTGATAGCTAGCGGGTTAAAGGTTGTTAGTAGTTGGCTATAGTCCATGTTGGAGTATATTAGATTTGGTGGCCTAGAACCAACTAATTTGCACTTTATTCCTTAATAAAATCCTTATCACATCATTATTGTTCATCTGTGGGACAATGCATGTGATAATATCCTATGGAAAGCTGTTTCACTAAAGGGTCATAGCGGATCCCTGCTATGATGAGAACCCAGAAGTTCCATAACAATGTTCTTGAATATATGTTCTATGGTCGAATGATTTTATTTGAGGGATACAAATAATACAGGCCATTAGGGGTGAGGACTCATAAAACATTGAGGCACTTTCTCATGGAGTGTGCCCTTGGTAATATCCTGGAGGATATTATGAGAACGAGACCCGCCAGTAAGAAATCCACATTTCATAGTGTCATTGGATGTTCCTATCTGCAGATGTGTGTATTGGGCCTTAGACATTATGATTTTTATTAATGGATAGTACAACTTGTACACTTAGATGTATTGATGAAAACTGGGATGACAAACTGTTCACAGTGCGGTAGGATACGTTCGGTACATCACAAGTAAAACTGCAGTAATAGATAATGCGAGAAAGGATTTGTCTCTTCTATTCGATAACAGAAGTAGATATATCATTACCTTTGATGGAATTGATATATCCTAAATTAATCCATGGCCATGGTAAGGAAAGCGAAAGTTCAATTCTGAGAAGTCAAAGAAAAAATAATAGAGCACATGGGTTGATGGCACTAGCATGCAACCTGCTTGATTCGAGATATCGTGACAAAGGGATTATATTACACAGTAAGCATTCATAGGATGTGACATGTCATTGCAGAATCAACTTCCTTCTCTTTGGATGACTTGGAATTTTGCTAGATGATAACCTTGGACTTTAGGAAGTCTCTTCCAAATTCCACTGAGATTTAGGCCTAGAGGGTCACACACTAAGTGTGTCCATGAATCTCAGTTAAATAATAATTTAACAAGTTAAATACGGATTATTCCCAACTATGGTTTAATAATTTGTTAAGGATTCCTGATCGTAGTTATTTAAAAAAAATTTATTCGAGAGGATATATTTAGGGCGGAATAATATATATTTATTAGCGAGTAATGCAGTTACATTTTTTTTAGAAATAAATAGCCATTATTGTAGGTCTAATAAATGTGGTGGAGGAAATAAATGAAATGAAACACAAGTACACACTGTGTATTAATTATTACACGTTGTGTAGTTTTATTAGTCATGATTTTGAGTAATTAATATTGTTTTATTAAATGATATTTATTATAATCAGCGTGGGTGCATGTCAAGGAATTAATGATTTGATATTGGGATTTTCAATAAGAGTAATGAAATAAAAAAATGCATAAATTGTTTATTTATTGTCATAACTCTATAACCTCAAACTCGATTATAAATATACTCACAACCCCAACACCTACTCAGCCAACCTTTATATTCCACTCCCCATGGTTAGTGTAATAGTCACCCTTATGAGACATAAAAATAGCTCTCTTGTAGTAATAATCAATGTGGGATCAGTATGCAACTATCCAGTCCATACCCATAATTAGGTCGAAGCATGGCATGTCAAGGATATAGAGATCCCGCATAAAATTATACTCACCGACTTCGAGAGAACATATATTGAAAAAAAAGATGTCTCTAGACCATAATTTAAATTTTTTAATTATAGTCATTACCCCTCTCACAATCTCAACCTACAAGATAAAACCATTAACAAGTTTTTGAGATACAATGGAATTAGAGGCACCCATATCAAAAAAGCACTAGCTAATATAGATGAAACAAGAATATTACCTCTCAATTTTGATGGTCTGTCCTTGCTATCCACAAGTGTATGCTGCACCACAAGTAATTATCCTTCCCCTATTCCTTGTGATGCTATTTCAATCCCTTGAGTTTCACCACTCTGCTGAAATGGGCGCTCCTTCCCGAAAGAACCATGTCCACTGCCTATATCGCCTCATCCAGTAGAACTCAAAATGCAAGAATTATGTGGTGTAAAAGATCCCTTTCTCACACCATGGTTCTATCTAGTTCTTCCATCACTAATAATATACTACAGGATCCTACATAACCTCTTTATACATCCCATATTTTCATAATATCGTCCCTTCATAGGTGGTAAGGGACAACGTTTATGAAAGTTCCCCGACTTACCACACCGGTGAAAAATAACTTTGTTAAGATCCTGAGTAAATTATCCACCTGACTAGCCATTCTGCTCCCCATTTATATGGATAATGTTCTAAAAATGACACTTCCTACTATTGGAATATTCACCTTCCATCCATCTAGATGAAATCACCCATCCTACAATATAATCTTCCCTTTGTTTCCCTGCAGCTATGATTGCCTGATTCACCACCTCAACAAACTTTTTTAACTGGAAGTGTTTGACTTAAGACATAATCTCAAACTTAATTACATTATGAAAAACATCTTTCCATATCTAATTCATCTCCTTCAAACTCTAGTTAAACTTTTTGTAGCTTAGTAAAGAATCCATCATAGTCCATCACATACATTCTCCCTTGAGTCAACCAAATGAACTCAACTGATATTTCCTGCCACAATGTGTCTGAAAAAAAGTTCTCTAGTAACATCTCCAAAAATTCATTCCATAGCATTCTATCAGTGCATCCAATCCATACATGAATATCTCACTAGTTCTTCACGTATCCTCATAGAATATAAGAACCCAAATTAACCCTCTTCTCAAGATAAGTCTCTAAATGATCAAGTATATCCTGGATAGACTCAATCCATAAATCTACTCCCTCAAGTCCACCCTCTCCATTAAAATTCATAGGGTTCTACAATTGGAAGTCCATCATCAGGTCATACATGCTGTTTAAAACCCTCCATTGGTCTCTTTATATTAATTTCATGAATCGAGTGAAGTTCTCTAAAAAATTATCCACTGCTTCCTCACCTGACACTATCAGTGCCTCAGGTACCACTACTAGTGTTGCAAAACCATCCATATTCTCATGTATACCTCTCAATAGGAATCCTCATGAATGCATAACTCTATAATTCTAAACAGAAGTCGTAATACTAATAACTCAATATTAACAAATTTACGTAAGAGGAAAATCATAACATGTTGCAACCAATCTTTTCCCTAAAACCTGACCACATGGTTAAAACTGAGGCGTTTTCACTAACCTCAACCATTGAACACATAGTTCTTGGTTATCAAATGGTATTATCATTCGAATTATTGAAATTCAATTAGAAATAAATTTATTCAAATTTGTATCATTTTACCATTTTTAATTCTCACTAGACACCATTTTTCAGTTCAATTTTACATGAAAGGAAAAAAGAGTATATGTTTAACAACATACTAAAACACATTTTCCTATGCGTTCCTACTACTAAGATTAAATTTTTATTTCCAAAATCACTTTTTAGGAAAAGTGGGAAACTATACAAGTTCAAGGTTGAAATCTTTAGGCGTAATAAGAAATCACAAAGTAATTAATATTGAGACGAAAAAGATTGAGATTGCTTACCCGATATAGCCCCCAATGAAGTGTATGGGCCTTTTTATCTGGGTTAACTTTGACAAGGTATTATAAGTAATTGAAAATCTTGTCCAATGTTTGAATATAATCCTCCACATTTTTTTCTATCACTTAATCCACGTTCTAGAAGTAGGTCTTTTTTTTGATCCAGTCCATTTGATCTTTGATGAAATCACATTGAAGGTCTCTCTATAAGATTCTATACTTCTTCTCATCATATGCCATGAGCATAATGGACACATTATTCATTTCTTCATTTGAATAGATAAGTAGCTATAGATGTTCCTTCCCATTTTCCTCTTCCAAGATTCCAAACTCATCCCCCTGTTTTTTTAGGATCCCTACCCATGATTTGTTGTTTTCCTTTTTGAATAACCATTATCTTATTGATTCCCAAAACCTGGTCCACATTTTCATCAGCCATCACATTGGCCCTAATTGATGACCTTTTATCCATCAACTTTGGTAACATAGAATAGTCCTTCCGGCCTTTATATTTCTTCTACTCTACCGCAATCCATCCCCCGACATTGCGATTCCCTTTCCATCCCTTCTTCTTCTTTGGGATATAAAGACCTCAGACTTGAGTTCCCTCTACAAAGTCCACTGAGAGATGTCTAGAGATCTTCTCCTCATAATAGGCCTCAGATAAAAGGGGTGTATGCACTTCCACTACTTCTTGCATCTCATGCCCTTGGATCAAGAAAGGTTCTAGTTTGGACCCCTCCTCATCCAACCCATCGAACCAATTACTTAACACCAGAGTTGTATTTCATCTCCTAGGACTCCTCCTATGTTATTCCTACTCACACAAGTGTGACTCTATTGACGTGCACCCCTTTCCTATATTTGAGACACCATCATAAGGAATTTGATTCTATACTACATGAGGATTATTATAGCTAGATCACATAACCCTTACATAGGAGACATGGGCACTCCCCACCATCATATTCACCGAATAAGAATTACCATGGATATGTGTACCATCTTGATCATTCCTTAGACATGTGAACATATCAGTGACCCTCGGTTTAGAAAATCCAAGATCTTTAACTCACGAAGGCTTGGCCAGAACAGGGTCGCTGAGACCCAGACCCTCCTGTTCAATTATAGTCTCATGTGTTCCAGACTCTGGTATTACATCATCTTCAATCTGATCATTCCCATAAGGAGGAACCATTTTGATTTTAATACCATTAAAATAGAAATTAAAAAAGGTGTCCTAGCCACCCATAGGATACACATTGGTAAGTACACGATTCAAATACAACTTCTTATTTCCATCGAAACTCTTCTCCAACTGTTATCCACACCTAGTCCATAGACCCCTTTGAAACATATACCGATATGCAACTGAGGGAAAGATAGGATGAATCACAACCTATGTTCTATTATCAGAGAATAAGTAGTGTCCAATTTGGTTTTCGAGTAATAATAAAATAGAAGGGTTTTGAAATGGAAGAGGGAGATTAGGGAAACATACCCATATCACTACAGTTGGAGCATCTCACTTCATATGGAACTCGAAGTTCCACGAGAGATAATTGGAGAAAATCCAAATGAATATGAGATGATCCTAGAACCATGTAGTAATCTGATCCTCCATCGATGCAAATATGATCATTATATGCTTTCTGTCAAGAATCCCCACCACAACTCGATCTTGTAAACCTCAGGATCCAAAAAAAATAATCAAATGTATCAACTAAAGGACGGTGGTGATGGAATAGAGATAACAAGGTTAGATTGAAAAGATCCTAAGAATTATTGAACTCCGGTGCTGATATTGGAAGCTGAGGTGATCCTTGGAACATATCAGGGACATTTGGAAAAACCTGAATCTTCAGAAATGACAGGAAAAAATTAGGATTCGAGAGGGGTAGAAATGAGTGCAGGAGATCCTTTGAAGAGAGCGAGAGTAGAGAAGATATAATCACATCACACAATAAGTACGTCCCCCAAGGTGAAACAATATTCCACTATAACAAAAAACAATAAAAATAACAATACCACCATAGGTACTAGGGTTTCCCCCCTTACATCAGTTTGATACTCCCATGAATTACCACATGTCTAAGCCTCAAATCTTCCTAGAATATTTTTTACCTTTCCCTAATAGTATGAAAAAATAAAACAAAAGAAAACCCCTCTAATTACACTTTGCAACATCCCGACCTGGGTGCTACGAACTGATTCCCTGAGCCGGTCAGTCACATAACATCAAGCAGGCCTCCCTGTATGCCAGAGGCTTCCGACTAGGAGTGAGGGTATGATAATTCAATCATGGGGATACTATATCATCATTTATCTGATAAATTCACCAGTGGAACTAACATAAAAAATAGATGAATAATATATAACAATAAAAATACCAATATCTCAATATAATCAAAGTGGGAAATATAATATCCAACTAAAAAAACATGCCCTGATATTGTACTTGTCAATTTTTAAAATGGAAACTGAAAATAAAGACACTAATGAATCCCAGGAGGGTCCAAAACCATGTATAGTTCTCTCATCCAAGCTACATCACCAACTCAACCACCTAATATTTGGCCTTTTCCCTTAACCTATCCAACAACAATAATGTTTATTTGTGTAATGATTAGGCAACCCGAGTAGGGTGTGAGTAAAACTCATTAGGCCACCACCAATGATCTCTAAAACAAATCCTATCAATAACAATTGTATGTAGTCATATAAATAAATAAATACAAGGCATATGTAAACAATAATCACATTATCAATTAATCCTTATTTAACCACATGAACCACTGAGTTCCTGAGGACAACTATACATAAATAATTGTTCAGCCAACGCCAGGTCTGAACCATGTCACATATTCAATTCACATTTCATTATAAAAACTGGATTATGGCCACTTGGAACCATAGAAAAATTTCAATGTTATGGGTGTAAAACTCCATGTCTATCTCCCCTTGTGTATTTGGAGCATCATTTCAAGTCTCACACTATTTAGAATGCTTGGATGTAGAATGCCATGTCTAGCACCTGATTTATGAATCATTCATAAATATCATGGGCTTAGAATGCCATGTCAAGCACCCCATTTCTCAATCATAAATATTTTTCTTTTGCATAGAGCATCATGACTAGAACCCCATTTATCAATCATACATATATTCGATGGGCATATAACATCATATCTAACACCCCATTTCTCAATCAAACATATATGTCATGGGTGTAAAATGTCATGTGTAACACCCTATTTCTTAATCATATATACATTTCATAATAAGGAACTTTATCAAATGTATATGATTTTCACATGTTTTAACATTATCACATCAACCATGATTAATCAACAATAATATTCTTATTATAATTAACAACCACAAACTTCCATTAATTAATTAATTAATTAATTAATCAAATTCTATTAATTATTTCTATAATAAATAACCACATTTATCTCGTTAATTAATTAACCAATTATTTAACCATATATCTTTCATTAATTAATTTGAAAATTAATTAACCCCACTAAGTCCAATAATTAATTAAATAATTAATTAATCCTCTCACAATCTTACCATCCATTAATTTATTCACCAATAAATTATTCTCAATTTAAAATTAAAAAATTCATGAATTTAATAATTAAATCAATGATTAATTATATTAAATTCTCAAATTCAATACCATGATAATTAATTAATCAATTAATTAGCCCAATTCCATTATTCCATTATTCAATTAAATCCCCAATTCCCCAATTCATTAATTGGCCACATTAATTAATCAAATTTTAGAATTATAATTTTTAAACAAACCCTAGATATTATATAATCACAAAAAATTGATAATAAGACCATGTGATTTAAATAATAGACCACATGCCTCAATTAATTTATGAAAGATTGCCTAGTGGAAATATCCATAATTGAACAGTATAATGACATAAATCAGGATATGAATCTAAAACACTAATTCAATATTAAACAATACAAGATCTATTAATTCTAGATCTATATCCACAAGTGTAGATCTAGATTCATAAAATATATATCTAGATCTACAAAAATAGATAATAAATTCCCACAAAATGAATGATATGATAGAGGAGGATGAATGGGAAAACAATGGGATTGGATCCACTTATTTAGAGGGTTGAAGATCTTTGATCAGAGATTCAAATTGTGATGAAAAGAGGTCATAAGTCCTTGGAATCCCTATGAAAAGATCTAATACCATGAAAAACTAGGTTGGTCAAAGTTTGGGACAAATAGGACGAGTTTTGGAGGTTTAGGGGATTTAAAATCTAATTTTTGTGTGAATTAAAATATCATGAATGGTTTCCTTAGCAGGGGAACATACTTTTCCATAACCATGTGCCTAAAAAATATGCCTACTATTTTAGGATTTCACAATTTATCCTTTTAGGGTGAATAGTTTAAAAAACCATGTACCAATCTTGAAAATCCCTACTCTCCTATATTTCATGGATTTCTTGGTTGGGGCACACAGTTTGGTCTAACTATGCACCAACCATGAGAAACCCTATTTCCTTCAAATTTCCTCAGAATTCACCTAAAGTCACTCCATGGTAAATATGAAATGAAAATTACTCAACACAAGGAAATATAGTACCATGAAATAATCTTGTTTCAACAAACTAAAAGGTTGAGATATTACAATAAGTGTTAAATTTTAATTTTAAATTATTCCTATAGACGCGACATTAAAACATGTTCTCAATGAAAAAATGTTCAAAAGTTTAATAGGTTTTTATATCAAAATATAATATAAAACATATTACAAAGAACTAAATTGGAATAATAGATATATAATTGAACAAATTTTACATTAAAAATAATTCAAAATATAATTTAACATTATAATAAATTTAAACGAAACTGTAGTTTTCAATAAAATTCTGTATTTTAATTATTCATCAAAAAATGAAACGTTTCAGAAAATTACCAAAAAATATATTGAGGATTATTTTGATATGTATATTTAAAAATGAAGTTTATTTTATAAATTAAATTTCCCAAAATTGGTAAAAATTTGTTTTAAATTATGTGCAGAAAGTGTGACCAAACTGTCATTCTGAAAAGTATAGTTTTTTAGATAACATTTGTTTTTATTTTAAATGGTTCTAATTTTATCTCTAATAAATAGATATCAATTTTATTTGTTTTATAAATCTAAAAAATATATAATTTAGATAATTTAGTTTGTACTATTAATACCCAACAATTTAATGGTTAGGTTATAACCGTATATTGTATTATGGTTCATTTTGACTCGGGGTTGTGCATTCCGCAAGAAATTGAAGAGATTTAATTTAATCTAATATATATCATATGGATTTCAATATTAGTGTTTCATGTCACATAAACTATAAAAATCAATGTTTCTATTTTAAAATATTGGGGGCTTACATTCTTCTATCCTTAAATAAATTTCCTCATCCTCGTTTAATTTTAATCTCATTATGAAAGGGTTTTTAATTTGAAAATTGCCTTCTTTAAATATGACATCATTAGAAGGGTTAATAAAACATAATATTTTTAAAAATTGAAGGGAACAATGATCTTCATCAAAAATAATTAAATAAATTGGTTTCTAAGTTGGATAACATTAGTAGAGAGTGAATATGTAGACATGGAATAAAATCATAAATAATTATAGAGAATGATGGATCTCATTGATCAAAAGAATTTAAATGATAAATGGAATGTTAAGGACCCCAAAAACATAAATATGCGATGATATAACAGATCATATAATTCATTAGATATGAAGGAATAATAAACATTTTTTTCCATATCCTTTTCCTAAAGTCGATGAATTGTTTTAATATCAAAAAATATAAAGAAATATACATACATGATATGTTTCTATTTTGTAAAATAGGTCTCATAATTTTTTATGCATCAATAAATTTATAACTCATTTCTTAATTCAATGAATAAATATAAATAATTGTTTTTTAATGGACAATGAACTAATATTAACATCTAATCGATCATATGATCCATGGAAGGGTGATAAGTCATTCTATATATTTATAAATACTTTTTAAAACCAATATTATTATCAAAAGATAACAAATATAACACATTAATCTCTAAAACATTGTATAATGTTCAACTTAATCCATTTCATAAATGGTTAACCATATGATCCTTCCAAAATATTATGATCGAAAAAATTATAAAGATGATGAATAAATTTCCATAATGAAATTATTATTCATACCCTAAACAATACGAAGTAGCTCTTAAAAATTACATAATAAACATGTGAATACCTTCATTAGGTATTCTCTAAAAACATGGTAATAACATTATTTAACATAAAACCTTATTGAAAACAAGGATGATTCATTATTCATTAAATAAAACATAGATTACTAGATGTATCACTAAAATCCAAAAATGATGTTAACTCCATATACGAATGCATAAATCACTTTATCAAAATAACATTAATCAGTTCTAAAGTTGTCAGTACTGTCCAATTTACTTATCTATATCAATGATCTATTTTTTTCAAAATATTTACATTAAAATCAAGAACATAATAAGGGTTTTCTTTTCATCAATCATGTGTTACCCAAGAAGTTAAAATTTCCATTGAGTCATTTTTCTTGGTCATCAGTATCGTTCAACATAAACTTTCAGATCCTTAATGAAAATGTAGTACAAAAAAAATCATTATACATTTCATAATTCTTATTACTAGGATATCATTGATAATATAAAAAATTATATAATTCTTTAATCCAGACACTAGAACATAAATCCTTCCACTTCATCAATGGTAATATCATAAGCTTGAATATGATCTATTAGATAATTTTAAGATATATTCCTTTGATCCTTGGTGAATTCATTTTTTTGTAGTTCCCTATTTCATTATAGTTGAAGCATTGAAAATTTACAACCATTTTCTCGACCTTTCAATCATAAGAATGATTTAATTTATCTCTACACATGTAGATAAAAACCATTCCCTTTAAGAAATTACCAGAGTGTTTCTTCCCATAATTATTCATCTTAGGAAAATCCTTCTTTCCTTTCTTCCCTTTTGAGGTTTTTTAATCTTCCATCCTCTTCTTATCTTTCTACCCTTTTAATCCCTAATACCTTGATAATTATTTCTCTATCTTTATAGTACATGATATTATGTCCTCGTATGATGAGATTGTTTTGTAAACAAGTGCACTTTGAGATACTAGGTTAATCACAAGAATAAAATGATTATTTTACTCTTTAGATTACATGCATTAATGTGGTTCTCATTCCTTCTACTGGGAAACATTTATAAATGATGTAACACACTATATTAGAACACATCATTAAGAATCATACTTTATAATCAAAGAACTATTTAAATACTTAAAATAAATAAATAAACACATTCTTAGACAATCTCATAATCCTAAACATGGTTTCCTTGGGGATATCTTTATTTTTTACTCCTTCATAATAGGTTGTAAAGAAAATGTGATTTTTCATAATCATATCTCCCAAGATTTTCAAACAAGGTGCATAACAAGCCTTGTTTTCATTTATCATGTAGCATCCTAACCTGATTTTCCACTCATCGATTCTTTAGAATGGTTGGCCACTAGGCCTTTGGCATGTGTTATCGTATTCCAAAGGCTTCCAACTAGAAACAAGGGTCTGATTAGGTGATAGTAGGGAGACTATACCATTAGGTGATTATAATAATAATATCCCATATATTTATAATATAATGGAAGAAGTACCATTAATAAATGAAAAAAAAAATCAAATCAATTGAAGAATAATATACAAAAATAGAAAAAAATCACAATGGAATAATACCACTTGTAGATGATGAACATGAAATAACAGGTCCTACAAAACAATAGATAAATAGTGTCACCCATGGAGAAAAATATTAGTATATATACATAAATTTTACAAAATATTAAAAGGAAACTCTAGAATGATCCACAAACCACCTGGTCAACTATCAACCATCACATGAAAAATGTACAAGTATGATCACTAAGTCCCAACTCCGGAGCCTGAATACTTACCTGATCTTAAAAGAATAAAGTATACATGCATCCCATGTGTTCCATTTACGGTGTGAGTATAAAATTAGTAGGCCAACACCAACACATTCATATCTTCTTTACATAATATATACAGTTCATGCATATGTAAATAAAAATCAGCAACTCACAAATAATAATAATAAACCACCATATCCACCTTTGCTCAATATCCATAGGTGAGCATTCTACCTGCTTTAGCCAATTATGTAATATCTATGAACACATGCCTCTAATAATATATAGGAAATAAAATGAATGACTATATATATATATATTCAATGGTAAGGATCCATGGATTAGTGCCATGGAATCCCCTTGGATAATATCATATCTCAAGATCTCTCGAGAGCCTCCCATAAATATATTATTGGAACATCATGTCATATAACACCTCACATGCTACCAATAAGTATCTAGAATCCTAACGGTTCACCCAAATAATAATTCCCAAATCCCTTAGACCTGTACTAAAAAATTCATTATCAGGTCAACAACCCAACATACAAATGCATGATGATATATTTCCTCCGATAATTACATCACTATCAACTCAACAACCCAACATACCAAGGCATGGAAATATCCATCCTACACAAATCCTAGCCCATCAAACTCAAGTATAATAAGAATTCCTGAAGCTCCAACCAATGGTCTCAAATCCATCTTCCGATTGTCTATCCCCATCCACCATGTATTTTAGTGATGAGAACCTCTAATATAAATGATAGTCAACACCATAACCTAAGACACAATATCGACCGAGGCCTATACCTAGAACAAGTGGTCAAAACCACATTGAATTAGTCTTATTTGTTTGCAAAAGACTCTAACAATTCATCACAAACTACTATGATCAGAAATCACCAAAAAATACCCAAGCCGCATCAATCGACACCTCATTCCCCTATAACCATGTAGATAATTAATAATGTTCAATGCCATCCCAAATCACATGGGTCATTCCATAATCCTAATAAACTCATAGCATCAATCATGATGACCTTATTGCCTTAACCTGGTGATCAGAATTACCCCATCTATCTTGGTCCATTCCATCATCTTAACAACTATGTCTCCTTAGTCCATGTGATCAACATCACCTTAATCCTCGGTCCATTCTTGTTATATTCCCATGGAACTCATGGAAACAAATACAAACAATTCAATTAATTTAAATCACACACCCTATATATCCTGACTAGGTGGTCAAAAAATCTTACCTGAATTAGCATATATTATCATAGTCTAGAAAATTCTCAACACCGTACCATAACAATTATTAATCAATTTAAATAAAATAATGATTTAATTATGTGTCTCTCTCGGTCACATACCACAAGTACATTTAATAATGTATCTATAATTACCATAAAAGTTTGGATAATTCTAAGATGAACCTACCTTATACTCATAGCTGCTCTCTCATCTAATATTGTCTTCTAACTCAAGACTAAATAATACGAAATTAAAAATTAGAAAAACATCTTCAAAATAGGAAAAAAGAACTAATAGATATTTTGATTTTTTTATGTTGAGATAAAATAGAATGATAAGAAAGAGGATTAAAGGTATTATTAATATGATTCCAATGAGATAGAAAAAGATATGATCAGATCTCAGATGGTGGAGTTAGGCCAATTCCGAAGTGAGAAAGGAAATGGGAGATCACCCTACATGTTTGAATGAAATGGAGGAGAAAGGAGGAGGAAAAATATTAAGATAAGGGAGGGGGGATTTGATAAAATTATCCTTCTTAAATTATTGTATTGTTTGGCCAAATTGTTTGGCTAACCATATACTAACCATGTGGTTCTCACTCCCCAAGCACCATGCTATGCATGGCTAGGTGGACAGTCTTCCAAACCATGTGATGACTATGCAAGTTACTTATATTAAAAACCTAAGTGGTGTTGCACGACCATTAAACCCTACCCAAAAAATTTCAAAAACCACGCCCAATGCATTGGTGGGCCACAAAATATCTCATAGGAGGCAACATGGTTAAATCTAACTATGCGCCTCTATCAATACTTTCATGAAACCATGTTTATAGGGGCCGAAACACCCAAAAATTGTCCAAAACCATGAGGAACTTGTAAATCAATAAACACAATATAAAAATAATGCCTTGGGTAATGTTAACTCTTGGAACTAGGTTTTTATGATATAGAGAAGAGTTGTCTCGACCACCAAACTCAATAGATCAAAAAATGGTCGAGAATTTCAACCTGGACAAAAATTCAGGATGTTACAATTTATTCCAATTATAATAACTCATACCCAAGCTATCACGCTTTACCTTGAGATGGTACTAAATATACCCATCTCATAACATCAACCCAGTCTACCCTAGTTATTAAGTCACATATAAACTCACCTCAAGGGACACCCCACCTTAAAAGTTACCTATATGGTCCTTTCCTGACCAAAAAATAAATCATCATGTGGTTCCAAAAACCATCCCTATTCATGAATGTCCTCCTGTGTCATGCCATCATTCAAGCAACTCATCATTTTCTCAATTATTTTATATTTAATTTCTTACACAAATCATGTCCCACCTCTAATCATATTCCCATTTCTTGAATGTTCTATACATGACACTTATCAAAACCATCATCTCATCTAATGACCAAATATCATACAACACATTTGATGCTCAAATGTAATCCCACATTATATATTTTCTTATATAAAATCCCATCATATTCCCAATTCCTATACACATCGTATAATCCACGCATCATACCAGATGCCCACAATAAATCCTGGTTCCTATGCACATCATACATATCTATATAACATGACATACCTAATGAAACCTCACTAAACAATACTTGCTCAGTCTAAAAAGAACACACGTACACCTAATGGGCCAAAAAACTGGCCATGACAAAAAAACGATGTACAACCATAATCAAGACGTACGTATTATTGTCATTGATTCATTAGCTTGATCTAACCCTAGAAGCTAGAAAACATGAAACTAGAATGATTCTAAACTACCCAAGGCTTGGCCTCCCTATGGAGCTAATCATCTACCAGACACTAACCCTACTGATGTGTCTCTCTATCACTACCACATGCTTCATGTGTAGCTAAATCCGAGATACCAGATCCTGATTCCACCCTCGTTCTATCCTATGATCCCTGAGTCTGACCCAATTCCTAACTCTATGTTGTCTGATAAGGCTTTCTATAGAACCTCCCCAAATGACGCATCTGACAATAGGATCATCACTCCTTTGGAACCTGATCAAACTAAGTTTGAACATTCCCCATATTATCACACTATAAGCACACCATCAATGTTGCCCTTCATGGTGGTCTACCTCAATCTCTATCATGTCTGACCAACCAAGACTCCTTATAGACACACATTTTTTCTACCTGAATAATCACATCTAAGCTCATCTAAATCCATCACCAGGCTAAAATAATACTGACCAATAATGTTTATCTTGTGTATCAGTACCTGATTGACCACCTATGATAATGAGGCCAAAATGAATATATTGATCTAAACCCTGATGGCATGGTGAAAACAATCCTAAAAAATCCAGACCTTGGTAATGTTTCCTCGCACCATATTATCAGAAAAAAATAGGTCTATAAAATTGGTGGCATAGTTCATTAAGCATGTGTCTCCATACTCAAGTTTTATTAACTCACATGCTCATTTCTCCATAAATGTCTTAGGGAAGAAGTTCTCAAAGAATATAACCTCAAAATCTTTCCAATACAGTCCATCATGTATACCCAACTAGAGATACACATCCCACCAATGATTTTCATGTACTATGAGAATATAAGTTTATAGCTTCAACCTTTGACCTGAGGATGTCTCTAGATGATCAAAGATAGTCTGCACCGTCTCAATCTAGTTATCTTCTACCCTCACCCTGAAATAATGGTGGATGCTGAGACAGGACCTCATGAGTCAGATACACCCAAGATGGCCCAAATCTTTGAAATCATTAGTTAATGAGATATATATCATGAGCCAAGATCACCATGAGTTTCTCATCATGGCATGGCCCAAATCATGTATCAACTGTAACTATCTCACTTATACCAGATCCTAAACCTATGGCATGTGATCATCCCAAATCTCCAAGTCCTCATCCCATTCATGTTGATGTAAAACTATATCTCCACCTTCCAGATTCTCCACTCGAAGCTGTGTAGGTGGAAACCACTATATAAAATATACCTAGGTTAAACAACAATAAAGATATATATGTATCTTAGATAGGTAAACATGTAGAATGAAATATATCTCACAACCCTTATAATTCGCTACTACACCCATGAAACATGAAATCTGGCCTCATGGACCCTCACATACCAATATCAGAGTTAGATTTCATATATCGTCCATTCTCATGGTCAAATTTCTATCCACTATAGAGTTAGGAATCACATATCATGTATGTTAATATGGGGTAGATATGTATCATTAATCCAAAATAGTTTATACAAGAAATAATATTTAACTTATTTATTGACAATTTAAATAACTCACTCCATTTCATCATCCCTTCATATTCATAACAGATTTAGGACCATACATACTATATACATAGAGTCACATAACAATCTCATTGGGAGCCACAAATTTGGTCTTGTTGAGTAGAATTCCACTAAAAAGTATAATTAGTAAAATAATATTTCTCTTCTTTGAGGAAAATTTAAACAAACCTACCACTATTAGTGAATTACAGGTTCCCAATTATGATCATAATAAAAACACACATCATATTATCCTATGATCCTACCATGATGCATAAAAAATCCTCCCCTTCTATATCGGGCCAAGGGTCAAAATACTAAATCAAAAAACATCACACCCAAGTGCACCACTCAAGGTGGAAATAAATCAACTATATGAAACAAAAAACAAGTTCAATACCATGTTTTCACTACATCATAGTCTCTAGTATATCATAATCCAAATAGTAAGAAAAAACGGAAAATAAACCCCTATGATACCATTTGTAGCTTCCTGACTCATTTTTCCACTCAACAATTCTCCAGGCTGGTTGCCCACCAGGATTTGGCATGCCTACCCATATTCCAAAGGATTATAACCAAAATAAGGGGTTTTTTAGGTGATAATGGGGAGACAATAATATCAGATGATGATAATAATTATTTTCTACATAGTTATAACCTAGTGGAAGAAGGACCATTTTTAGTAGATGCATAAAAGAAAACTCTAAATAAGCATAATAAACAATAGGAGAAATAAATAACCCCAAAGGAATAATACCACATGTGGGTGATAAACATTACCTAATAGTCCATACGAAACAGTAGACATATAGGGTAACTCGTTTCCAACAATATCATTACATATGCATAAATCACATAAAAGTAAAAAAAGGAAACTCCGTCATATTGCACGAATCACTTAGTCTACTATCATCAATCCCATGAAAAATATAAAACTATGATTCATAAGTTCTATATCCAAAGCCTGAATCATTACCTTATAATAGAGGCATAATGTCTACATGTGTCTCAAGGGTCTCATGTAGGGTGCGAGTATTAAATATGTAGGCCACCACCAATTTTTGTTTGTATTACATCTATAATTTATATTATATATTCATACGTAAATAAAATGTATAAAGTCACACATAATAATAATAAATAACCTACTCCACTTGTGCATAGTATCCTTAAGTGAGTATTCTACCTACTTTATCTAATGACAAAATATCTCTGAACACATGCCACAAAATATATATATGGCATACAATATATGTCATTATATATACATTTATAGTAGATAGTATCCAAGGATTAGTTCCAAGGAATACAATAAAGAATATCATACATAGATATCCCTCATCCACCAGCAATAAATATATCACTGAAACCTTGGGCAATCCAGTACCACTTGTGCCACCAACCAAATATTCGACGTCCTAATGGAACAATCAAACAATAAGTCCCAGGTTCCTTGGTAATATTCTTAGAAAGTCACCATCGGCTCATAAACCTGATTCCCCAAGGCATGATGATATCTATTCTCTAGTAAATTCATCACCATTTTATAAACAACCCAACTTCCATAGGAATGATGATAACCATCCTCTAAAAATCAAATCCCATTGATCTCAAGTATAAAAAGGAGCCTCATCCCCTAACTGATCATATCATCACAATCTCGTGGTAGTCTATCACAATCAATCATGGATTTCTATTGTGAGAACCTAAAAAATAATTTACTATCAAAACCATCCTCTAATCCTAAATATATATAGAGGCCTGCAGCCACAATAAGTGGTCAAAACCCCCTTAACATAGTTCTATTTGTGTGAACATAAATCCAATGGTGTGTCCTCAAAAAATGGTGAGACTAAATCACCAACATATAAATAAGCCACATCATCTAGAACCTCATTCCCCTGTGACAATATTTTTAATTTCCAATAGTTTTCACTATTATAACTCACTAAGGCCCAAACATTAGACTGATGATCTCGTCTCCTTAATATTGATAACTGTGTCACCTAAACCTGGTGATCAACATCACCCCATATATTACAGGTTATTCCTATATCCTAAAAACTTTGTTTCCTTAGTCTAGGTGATAAAAATCACCTCAATTCTCGGTCTATGACTATCATGTTCCCATAGAACTCAAGGATATAAATATATACAACTAGATTAATTTAAATCACATAGATGACTTATCATGAAAAAGTTTTCAAAGCCTCTTACCCAACTAAGAAGATATAATCATTGGACACAGTATCCTCAACAGAATCCCATAACAACGATTAATCAATTTAAAGAAAAGTATGGATTAATTACGGGTCCCACTCGGTCAAAAACCTGAAGAATGTTTATTAATGAACCCATAACACGAGTAAAGTCATGGAGAAACTGGGAACCAACAACATTTTGATAGTAGGTTCTCAATCATATGATATCTTCCTCTAACTTGAGATAAAAAAGAGGAAGCATTGATTTAGAAAAACACATTGAAAGTATGGAAAAAGATATCACATATATTTATTATTTCATATAGAGATATAGGCCAGAAAGAGAATAAAGGGGAGTAATGGTATTGAGAATATGACTCTAATGAGATAGTCATAGCATAGATGTAAGAGTTTGGATAAAGCCTGTGTGAGGAAGGAAATGAGAGAGATACATTTGAATGCGAGTGAAATAGAGGAGAAGGGAGGAGAAAAAACCAAAATTCATGGGAGGGAAAATTTGGAAAATTTATTTCATTTAAATACCTATAAAGTTTTGTGGCATGGTTTGAATTACTTTCCTCTAACCATGCAATTACCACTACACAAGCATCACACTAAGCACAATTAGTCGCATGGTCTTACAAATCGTTCATTAACTGTGTGTGTTTACTTTGTTAAAAAGTAAAAAATTACTACATAGTAATGTTCCCCAAAACACATAGTTTTAAAATCCCTGACTAATTCATTGGTGGGATTTATTGGTTCTCCTAAAAGGCTTCATAGTTAAATATATCCTTGCACTTCTATCTATACTTTCCTCAAACTGATTTTGGAGGGCCCTATACACTCAAACCTCATCTGACACCCCATGGAACTTCCCAAGCCTAAAACCACATCTAAACATAAGAAATTGGTTTAAAAAATACTATTGGAATTAGGTTTCAATGATCAATATGATAGTTGGCCCAACCACCAATGTCTGAAATTCAAAAAGGTTGAGGTTTTTAGATATACATAAACACTCAAGATGTTACAACCAGGTGATGATTACATCAATCCCAATCTAACCTTTTCAAAGTTGTTACCCCTTGGTAAATTTCTTCCAAAACGAATTTCACTTGTAGTATTCATATAGGGATGTATTTTCAATGAAAACCCACATAATTTATTCCATACAAAACACTAGAATGTTCTTATATACATATCCTAAAATATCATCATAGGGTTATATTCCCCAATATATTTTTTCCTAAATATAGTTCAAAAGGTTTCAGCTAAACTTCCACTAATTCCAACTATAGTGTCATGAACCAAGTAAATTGAAGCCTATGTCTACCTTGTTACATTGGAATAAGATATAAATAATTGAATCCCAATAGAACATATAGTTTCACAATCTTGTTAATAAAGATACCTACTTGAAAATATTATTACAATTGAAAACATAAAATAAAGAATGTATTTTGTTTACATTTCAATTATTCCCCTTAAGTTTTCTTTATATATCAATCATGAAACACTTCCTCATATCCTAGGAAAATAAAACAAAAGAAATGCGTGATCATAGATTACCAGTATGGGTAAGCGTAAAAAAGAATCTATGAATTAATAAGGCATAATCAATATGGCCAACCAAATAACTGAAAACATTAAATTTAATAAATAACTTGAGAATAATATGGAGTAATAAATTATGATCAAAAAATTCTATATAAATAATCATATGATCATCAAACATATCCATGCATATCCTAAATAATCGAATAATCACATTGGATATCAATAATTTAATTCATAATGATGGAATTTATAATACTAGACATCTATAACATACCACTAAGACATTAATCCAAGAAATATAGTACCATCAAGGACTTTCTCCAAGACATCCATATAATTAAGTAAGGCCTTGGCCAACACCCATTCTAGTTTGTCTCATGAGACCTATCGATGTATCATGGTTCTATAGTGGGACTCTCCCATTACATTAAATGTCCAATGCATTCTTCATATGATAGGGGTGTAATATAATTCACATACACATTTATATTTAAACTAGAATATGAAATGTAAATATTTTTCAAAATCAATAAACATAATCAATAACCATCTAGAGTAATGTTAATGGTATCAACATGCTACATCCCTAGTGAAACGGATCATAAACCGTTAGGAGAAACAGTAAGTATGGTATCATTGGATTATATCACCATTAAATCATAAGTAACATAATATAAAGTATTTTTATATGGAAAATGATTTTGAGAGATAACTTAGAATAGTTATTGAGTACATATCCTTTCTTTGATAATCACACTTTTTATTTTAAGACTAGAAAATTCATCAAATATGATAAACCTTTTTTCTCTCAAAATAACTTTTTAAAAAATAAAAATTTACAAAATATTATGAAAATAGTTTTCGTAAAAAATTCACTAATAACATTTCAAAGTATTATTAAATGAAATTATAGTCATGATGGTAGATAAATATGTACATGTTATATAAGTTAAAAAGATCATTTTTTTTCACTGTAAATAGGTAAGAAAAGTTCTTCAATTAGAAAATGAATAGAATATTCCTTTCATTTTTTCATAGTCAAATATGGGTAAATATTTATTTATTAAATAATTCGGATTATTCTAAAAAATTTCAAAAACATTTTTAGAAAACATTACTTAAGAAGAAAAATGTTTTTTGACCAAAGAGAGAAATAAATTCATGTTTTGTTAATAAAAATAGTTAATCATTTTATGTTCCAAAGAGAGAAAAAATGGAAATATTACCTGAATTTATTTTTGAATAACCAGAGGATAATATAATAGATTGATTTTAAGAAATAAATATCAAAATTTTCCCCCAAGCGAGACATAAACAAAAACAATCCTGAATTATGATGAGATTGTAAAATAAACCCTTACCACTTTGGTATCATTTTTATGATAAACCCCATGAAATAAATAACATTACATTTAACATTAAATATCATGAAGATAAATTAATTCGTGATATTACATACAAATAAGGTAATATATACACCCCAACAAAGAAATAAGTGGTGAATATGGCGTATGTATCTTCGTAGTAAAATTGATATGAGAAACCCTTAACTTGAGTCCGACTCATCACATACGTTCTTTATCTTCTGGAATTAAAATCATAAATTAGTTATTTACTTTATTAAAAACCTTTTTAAAGATTATAATTATATTTGTTTCACTTATTACCATGTTATAAATGATTACTTAGTGAATTAAGTTTACGTTATATGATTCGATGATTTTTGGATTATATGTCAGAAATGAATTTGAGAGGCTGACTATGGTCAATGTTTTCATTATTTAAACATATAAATAATTATTATTATTATATAATTATCATATTTTTACATAAATTATAATTTTACGAAAAATCATGAAATATAGTTTTGATAAATGATGTATGTTACGATCATTGAGATGGTAGGCTGTAAATTCATACACTTTAGAAACACATCCATTTTTAATGATCTTTATTGAAATGAAGTGAGAAATATTGTATATTTACAAAATTATAATAATATCATAAATATCATAATAATTATTTAATTATAATTATATATATCTTCTATGTGGCGTGGTGATTAAAAGGGAGTCACATCGTTTCATGATTGCGGTAGTCCACACATACACGAATGATGTTATCATCTCTATGTGAGTGAAATGGTAAGAAATAAAATAAAATATAATATTTTAATAATGATAAAATTTTAATTAATACATAATTGTTCTATTTAAATCACATAAAATCATTATATTTATCCCTTTTATATTCCATGTAAATAATTAGTGAAAAAAGAATCCCATTTCATTGCGAGGTAGTAGTCCGCTGTACACACAAGCGATGTAATTGTATCACTTATGGAATGGAAATTAAAAACTAATAAATGATATAATGAATAAGTACATAAAATTATGTCATATATTTAATATATATAATTTATATCCATCATCAAAACCAACCCTAAGAGGTTGTAATGGTAAAACGAATGACATCATTTTGCGAGGTGGTAGTCCGCCATACACACGAATGATGATTTCATAACCAATTTGATGGATGCGGGGATAGTTGTAGGTTATTAAATAAACATAGAAACATATAATGATATGGAATATAATGTGTATATTATATAATCCTGGTTTAATTATAATTTTTGTATTCGGAGGAATAAATAAAATAAAAACATGTAGTTATGAATTATACCTCTTCTCAAACTACCTCTTTAAGATTATATCAAAAGTAATACTAGAAAGGATTTATATAAAAAGGGTTATAAGATGAGGGGATGGAATTTGGGAAGTTAGTTTTATTTATCATGGACTAACCAAATGGGTTTTAAGTTTTGAATAATAGAGGAAAGTTGGTGTCCTTTTATAAGTGGGGTTGGTGGCACACGTGTAATTTTAAAAAAGAAAAAGTTTTACCCATGATTATTCTATAAAAATGGATCCAAAAATGATTATTATCAATAATTATACATTATGAGGTCTAAATAATATCATTTAATATGTTTTTTAAATTTTTTTATGTCATTTAAACAAATATTTGTTTTAGTTTAACCACTAGTAAATTAATTTTTACCTTAATCATGTTAAATAATTTTTACTATTTTTAAAATTCATTATGGTAATTTTTTTTACTTATTAAGAAATATAAATTACTCTGAAAAAAATAATTTATTTTTCCATATTCCATTAAAATAATTAGGAAAATATAATATAATATTAATCTTGTAGACACGATGAGAAAATAGGTTTTCAAAGAATAAATGTTCAAATATTTAAAAGCATTTTATAAAAGATTCAACATGAAATTGTTTAAAATAACCTAAAAAGGATCAATATATATAATTTAAATAAGTTTACATTAAAACTAATTTAAAATAATATTTAACATTATAAATAATTTAATCGAAAAGGTTGTTTTCAATTAAAATTTATTATTTTTCACTATTCATAAACAAAAGAAAATGTTTAGAAAAATCCAAAAAATTTACACTAAGATAATTTTGATATGTATATTTCAAAAATTAATTTACTTTTTCAAACAAATATTTTTTAAAACTGGTTATAATTAATTATAAATTATGTGTGCAAAGTATGACAAAACCACCTTTAAAAAAAATATAGTTTTTATAAAACATTTATTTTTCATTCAAATGGTTATAATTTTAATTATAATAATTAGATATCCATATTTATTTATTTTATAAATTTTAAACCATATAATTTACATTATTTCGTTAGTACTATTAAGACCCTCCAATTTAACAGTTAGTTTATAAAGATATACTATATTATTTTTTATTTCAACTCGGTGTTGTGTGTTCTGAAAGCTATCAAAGAGATTAAATTTAAAAAAATGTATTTAATGGGTTATTAAATATTGGTGTTTCATATAACATACACTATAAAAAAATGTTCTTCTTTTAAAATTCTAATGTATTTCATTTATGAAATTATTTTGAAAACCAAAATATCGGGATTCGGTACATAATTTATGAAAAGAGTGATGTATCCATGTTTTGAATAAATTTTTTTAGAAATATATATCTCTAATTGTTTTGGTTTGATTGAGAAAAATTAGTTTATTTGAAAATTTATTCTTATGAAATAATTTGCGCGATCTTACTGGGCTCTTTTTCTCAAACCCTGTATACACATTTTGGTAGATTTGGTTTTATCTAATATAGTTAAGGGAGAGGTGTTATAAGGTGGTGATTATTTTGTTCATTAGATTTGTATGGGAGTATAGAGGTTATTTTATGCCACATGGAGTTTGGTTTTTATGCCACATGTTTACTTGGGTTTTTTATGGATCTTGTAACTTATTTTTCTAATGATTGTATTTTTTCACATATTGTATTTTTTCAGACCTGAAATCTATGTATGTAAAGAGGAATATAATTCCATTAATTTGTTTAAGTGTAAAATGAAAATAAAGAAAATTTGAATTTTTTTAAAGATATCAAGCCACAATGAAGCGATGTGGTCCGCATAGTAAACTCGTTATGTGGATCTCCACTTTACATGGAAGACCGTAAATGAAATTTTTGGTGTCACACGACTTCATTGGAGACAATGAGTGACATTAGTTTTCCCTCAAAAACAAAATAAAAATTTTGATGGGCATAGATGGTGTTTTCTATACCATACTAATGACATCTCTCTAAAAACAATATATCATTTATTGGCAAATACACTATTTTCTAACCTATGTAAGAAATCATTCATGAGCCTTGGAATTTTTTTCGATCTCATAAAAATGGAGGCCTCGTGGACCACAATGACTATCCATAATAGTATTTAGTTTCTCTACTCCTCTATAAAAATATAATAGGGGGAGCCGAGGAGAGGATAAATGTAAAGTTGATGGAAGATGGTAGAGAAATCATTCTCTGCACTAAAATCACCTGATCATCCTCATACCAAAAATCTTTCATGGGAGCCATCCTATAAGACATTGGTGGATGAAATTTTTTAGATCCCCTAGTCTTTTCTATTATGATTCATGATTATTCCCTCTCACATATCAAAGTGAATTTCTTTGTGGATTAACCTTTAAGGGAAATCCTTTCTGGCCAACCCTATGAGGATGCTCCTTCGCTAATGGTCCTTTGTGGATGATACTTCTTGAACATTACTTTATAGCCCCATTGTTATAAAATTTTATGAGGAGATGAATTCAAGGACTACCATTTGTGTCCCTCTTTGGGGAATACCTGTTCCGGGAAACCCTTTGCAGCCAAACCTATACGAACAATCCTTCATGGATGGTCCTTTGCAGACACTCCATCACTTAAGTTCCTTTCCAGCCATCCCTATGTTCCCATTATCAAAAAGAATCATTCTATCTAGTACATATTAAGGGGGATTCACCTCCTCACTGCTAATAGGGAGAAGTTTTGGGCTATGGTTCTAGCACTCCTAGCCAGTTCCTTGATGACAGACATTGTCCCCCATGAAAAGCGGAGAGTTACACTGCAAACGTTTTAGGGTGGGTCAAAAAACGTTTGGGTTCCGCATTATATAGACCTAACATCCACATAATATATTATTATGAATTGAAACAGTACACATGTTCCTATTAAAATTTCATCACTTGACTCCAATTCCATGTTAAACTAGAAAGGGTTAGTCTTGCAAAGTCCCACACCAGCCATTGTTAGGAATCTTCCTCCTAGTATTCCTAGAATCATGAAGTCAAACTGTGTTTCTATAGTACTCACCACATGAAAATAAATAATAATATACCCTATATGAATAACATTGTATGCCTCCAGTGACAAACACACTATTCCTTATTCTCTAAGCCTAATATTCCTCATATAATGACCATGATACGATCATCAAACAAATACTAAGGGTATCCCTCATATAGTAATCTTCTATTGTTTATTATAGTAGGAAATTTTGATTATCTTTACCAGCCTAATTAAAATCCAAATGGATCACAAGATGTTACTATTCTGTTTACTAGAATAAAAGAGGATATGGGAACCCTCAAACCCCTCTCTCCCTCCCTTTTGGGATCTAATATCTGTTCACAAGTAGAAAAAATATGATCGTGTGATCTTTACATCTTATTCTTCCTCTTATTTCTTATTCTAACAATGTCTCACTAGGAATTATAGGTTTTTAGTGATCATGAAATCCACATGATACTAAAGAAACACGGGACTCTAATATGGTATAAGCCCTAATAAATCTCCAAGGTCCTCCAAAATGGTGTAATCCATAACCATATTCGCACCGTAGGCCTACTAAAAGTTTTAAGGCCCAATCATATCCAAAACTGATAGGACTCCAACACAATGTAATCCCCAAAACCATGATTCATCCTTAAAAGGTATATATTTCCAATGTAGATCCACCATATGGGTCTTCTACTAGGTTTATGTACCATTAATTACCAAACTATATGTGGTTTGATTCACAATAAACTTGGATACGTTAGAAGTCTTGCTAAGGTCCAAACCCAACGCCTAAATTCTCCATAATGTTCTCTGGGTACATTCCGGATAGGGACATATCCACATGGGAAAATAGAACTCTTCTGGATCCCTCAAGCCACCTCAAGATAAGTCAAATACTAATCTTAGACTAGGTACCATTTTTCTGGATGGCATTACTACATGACTTTAAACTATAGGGTTTGGTCATAATCAAATGACCTTAAATGGTGACATGTCTTATTAAGTGTGACCAAACTCTGTGGGTTCCAATTCCTCTCATGAGAATACATATGAAGACCATCTTATGGGTTTGATCGTGACATCAAAACAACATTCATCTCCTTGGATGACAAAAAATCCAAATATCCTGACAACATGGATTGAAAACACCATTGTCCTAATAAACAACCATATAATCTATAATCCTTCCATAAAATGATTTCATTTATGAAAAAAATCAGATGCATAAATATATCTTTATCGATAAAGAACCCCAGATACATATATATTATTCGAGGACCATGTATGTTCGAAATTGATCATTACCTCAGGGGGGATATGTACATACATACTAGGGAATGTACAAAGGATTTAGAAACATATCATAAATCTATAAGAGTTCCCAAAAATAATAAATAATATCCATGGTTTTTATGAGACCAAATTCCCATCCTCTTGACCAATGTGAGTCCCCATGTGTCGGGGGTGAGGTTCCCCAATGAACTCCTAACATTGGAAAGTAGGTCTATGAGATGTCTTGGAAATGAGAACCATTAGGTGTTTCTAGATTTATGAACAAACCCCTTTAAAGACTGTTTAGAAGTAGTAAACATAACATATTAGATTATAGAAAAATCAATCCCCTAAAATAAATCTTTTTCATACTAATTTCCATCATAAATAGTGTTTTTTTATAATACCAAAACTTTAATTTTGTATATTTCCTTTTTATGTTCATTGTAGAAAAATTATTCCCAAAAGGACTTCTTTATTCCTAGGAACATATTGTAATCCCATGGGGATGAAGAAATTCCTTCAATCCATGTTAGGATTAGCTCATGTTATAGATAGTTGTGTAATTTGGTTATGTTCATGAGAAAATAGTATCAAAGGAATGTTTTCTTGCTTACATTATCAATATGAATTTTCAGATGTTTTGGAAGATAATAGATAGAAATATGGGCACTTATTGAGTAGTTTGTGAGCAAGTTCCTAACTAGATCTCATCATTATGTTACTTATGTTACTATTTGGGATTAGAATTGTGTATTTCCGGATTATTAATGTCTTAATATAAGTATTTATTTAAGTATATATCATGATAATTCAAGGTCATTTATATTATTCAAAAGAAGAATTGATTTATGGATCTCAGGTTCTTGTGTATCATTGTATATTTTTCTATAATACCATGCCCTTAGAAGAAATCTAGTGATTCCCTGAGATGATGTTTCTAAAGATCAACTACAAGAAAAAACTAAAGTCTATCAAAATATATTCAAAGTAGTTTTATTAATGGCCTGATCTAATGATCAATTTGTTGCACCTTACCCTATTTAGGGAAGAGAAGTGAAACTTTGAATGGATAAGGATAGAAATTAAGCCTAAAATTTACTTTCTAGAAACTTGTATCATTACAAGAAATTAATGATACCAAATATTTGAAGGATTGGTTGGGAAATATAAAAAGGAAATTTTAATTAATTGTGAATCACGATTTTATCAATGTTAGGTGTTCCACCTTCAAGCAAGAAGTCCTAAGTAGAATGTTGTGGGACTCATATTTTTTATAGGAAACCTGAGGTATTATTAAGGAAGTACCTAAAATCTATTTTCACAAATAAATTATAATTAGATTCTATGAACAATAAGAAATGCATGGATTTTCTCACCCATGATCATTGTCATCCTCCAGTGATGGACTACAGTAATTATTTCACTAAGATTTATTTGTTATCTCTTGAGGTTCTTTACAATGATAATATAATGGATCATAGATTTAAATGTGTCTTTGAGATACTTTTTAGCCATCCGTCTTCATGTTAAAGCTATCCACCTATTAGATATTTTTGGTTTGGGAATTGATGGTGGCGATTGACCTGGAAGTCATGTCTGGGATGACCAAATATCCTCTTACAATCAGTGGTATCTCTAGTGACATTTTTAATGGAAATTAAATCAGAGTGGGTTTTCAGAGGTAACAAAGGTGGTGATTCCTAAAATTTTATTCAAACACCATCATCAGTGGTTAGAGTATTTAATAATTACTAATGGGGCCATATAAGACAGAAAAAGTGATTTTTTCCCATGGATAAAAAAACTGTAACTCATATGGGTTTCCTGGTAAATTGTAGATTTTTTTTGGGATTTGTATTTTATTTACTATTTAAAAACCTCTTAAAAACCTATAATATCATTAGTTTATTTAGATTCATCATGAACTATAGGTTTTTAAATAAATTACTCCTGAATGAAGAAGTTATATATAGTAGAAGAGATAATAATATTTTAGAAGATATGTATTATGAAATGTTTTAGACCTTATAAGTTCTTCGGATACCCATTCGGGTTTAATTGAATTTCCCTATAATAAAAATTACCAATTGTCAATTAAAATATTATGTATTGATGATTTGTATGGTTTTACCTAAAACTCTCCTCTATATTGTTATATGGGTGGATAATATTCCTTGGTTGGAACAAGATTGGTTGAGGAGGAAACAATGAAGATATAATTTATTTATTAGTTTTTATGGAAAATCAAAATCGGTACAAGTCTTTTGAATGTCGTCATAATTCTCCTTTGAAGTTATTGATTGGTGATGGAGTTTTCTAGAATGTATCACACAAGTTAAGTCACCAATTTCTTGTAAGAAAGGGTAATTACTCTCTTTTCTTTGTGAGACCAATTTAGATTACTGATTTTCTTGGATTAGTTGTCTATAAATTGTATTTACATCCTCATTTCTCTTCGATCTATATTGTATTTCATTCATATAGCTTAGGAAGTACCAACTTGACATGACACATGTTTTTTACAGGGAAGACCTAAACATATAAACAAATAATTATATTATCATGAATCCACTTTTAGATTTTAATAATTAAGTAATGTTGCAGTGGGGGAAGTTTATATGATTGGTTAGAGTTATGTGGTAGCATGGTTTTGATTATAATTAGACATTGGAGTGGGAGACATTGAAAAGGGGGAAATGGTGTCATATCAGTAGGGAAAAAAATTATTCAACTTATCTTTCTAGGTAAAAAGTAATATGGTGTTGATAATTGACACATCCTGGTATAGATTTTAGGTAGTTACTTTCCTTTTTTGGATGATATTTTTTCTTCGGTATTCTTTCTGGTCATTTTGGGTGGGATTTAAAAGTTTAAATATTTATTTGGCCATATTGATGGATGGTTCACAATTAAAGGGAACCATGTGGGTTTTACCAAAAAACCATGTACCATGTTTTGGTGTTCTAGATGAGTGTTCATGGTTGGACCGAATAGTAAAACTTCATCCTCAAACGAAGAAACATAGGGATGTGGAATTCCACATGGTTTTCATATAGGTTGCTAAATTGTGTGGAAAACTAGGTAGTTTCTTTTTCAATATATGTGACATAGTATAGGGAAAATTTCTCCTAGTTGTAACACACATTTATAAACTATGAATATAAACAATGAAACTGCTCTATCAGCAAATAAAGTGGTTCATGGTTGGCACATCATTTTACAACCATGAAACACAATTTAATTAATCTGATTTTTTATTTTCTGACTCAAAACTCAAAAGATTTCCCTAATACTATTCTGATGTAATAATATCTCAACAAATGAGACACTACTTATTGATTATAGATATTCCCTTCCACTTAATCATCCTTTTATATGAATTAATATGTGTTGAATCTAGTTTTTTAAAGGTATGCACCAATTATTGGTTAGTATTCATTGTTCTTCTAGATCCACACTTCTATCATTTAACATTACATTTTTTTGGGGACGTTGATGATGGGTTTATGGTTTTTTAGAAGATATAATTGTGATTCTTATAAATTATTCCTAGAATTGGGGTTTGTTTTTAAATATTCATTAATCCTTATGAGTTATATGAGAATAATTATCATATGATATTTCTCTCTCCCTCACTTTTTGTTCTATAAATGATGAATTAGATATTATTATTTGAGAATTAATGGATTAGGTTTTTTCCTGGTCTTCTTAAAACCTTGTTTTACCTTATCTTAGGGATCTTATATGAGTGTTAGAATTCTATGTGTTTGAGGTAGGTGGTTTCATGATTCCAATTTATTCAATAAACCTTTATTGTTTACTCTTTGAAATTGATTTATAAAATGGATGGAAATAATTATATATGGATTTATATTGGAAATTGTTTTTGGAATGGTTTTAAAAGTTAATGAGATTTTTTTTTATAAAATTTATTGTGTTTGGGTATCATTTTTAAAAGGAATTTTACTTTAGTATTGTTGAAGAAATGCGGTGTAAAAACTGATTTTTATAGTTTCAATGATAAAATTCACATTGAATGATCATAATATGGTAATCCTAAAAGTGATAAATGATGAGTAAGGGATCCATCTATGTTGATGAAATCTTTCCACATAGGCCAGTTTTAATAGGTTAAAGTGTGAACCAAGTTTCCTAAGTGGTGTTAATGATCCACTCTTGGTTGTGGACTCTTATCTACTATAATTATTCTACTAGGGTAAAGTGAACACCATGTGGCCTAATGATAACAATAATATTATGAGGATATCAATTGACATAGATTTATTGATACCCACTTGTCTTTTTTTTTCTGTATTGATTATCCTTCAAATAAATATTTTGGATTCCTTTGTAAATTATTTTATAAATGGGATATTGCGTTTTTCTAAATGATTTGTGAGAATTGTGATTTATACATGGTTTGTATCAAACGATGTCGAATCGTATCTCATAATTTTTTAGTTTTTACTTGAGAATAATTAGTTTTTTTATAATTTTTACTTAGGAAACACTTAGTTGGATCTTATTAGGATCTTTTTCACACACCTTGCATAAATATTTAGGTGTTTTTAAATTTATTTTTATCTAATAAAGGTAACGGAAAGGGTTCATATGGTGACAATAGTTTATATCATTAGTATGATGTGTAATTATGGAGGTGATGTGGTGTCACAAAGAGTTGGGGTTTTATAGAACTTTTGTAATATAGTTTTATCAATCATGGAACAAGTTTTCAATGATAATTTTATCCTTTCACCTATTTTATTATTTTGTCCTAATAAAATTTTATTCATATATATTTCATTATTTTATGTTCATTATGGAAAAATCATTCCCAATGGTTTTTCTTGATGGACATTCATTTTTCTCCAGCCTCTGGGGTGCATGACTACCCTTCAGTCCATAACACAACTATCTCATGTTACGGATAATTGGGTATTCCAAGTTGTTTTGTGACATATTTACCTTTCATCGTTTCTCCTAATCTTGAAAAAACTCGATTTTTTAAATTCAAGATAAATAAGAATGCTATATAAGTAAACTAATTGAAGTGTACCTAGATCACAACGTTTCATTATTGAAACCTTTATATTAAATCATTATGTAATGATATAGGATATCTTTTTGAAACCATTGAGTCTTTCACTTCTCAAGAAAACTTCAAATAATACTCAAAGCATCAATAAATCAATTAACAATTCATCCATTATTTTATCATTATTCATATTGACTTATTTATATTTTATCACCCAAACCTATTTATTTGGTAGCTTCAATTTTTTATTTTATTGATATATATTTTGAAATTTTTATGGATTTTCGATCATGTCCATAATTATAAAAAATTATCTACCCAACTATTTTTATCACAACACTTTTAACAAAATGTAAACATCTATTTATAGTTGTTTTCAATACATCCAAACTAATTAATAGAATTTATAAAGGCATCATAAATTTAAAAATATAACAATTCCTCCCCTAAAAATTATAAATCCCATTATTGTTTATCTAATTATTATGTTCCCCATCCAATAATGAAATTTAGATTTTAAAACCTATAAAATATATAAACCTCTTATCTCACCAAACTGAAAACAAAAAAATCCTCATTCACGGGATCTTAGGTCTAATACCACTTGAAAAGATTACCATATTAATAATAAAACATCACTAAGATGGTGGGGTGAATCAGTGAAATAAATTATATATACACGTATCCTTCATTGAAACATTTTATCATTTTATAATTTATGGAAAGATCACTTTACTTGCACAAAACTAACTCTTAGGCATAAATAGAGTAATAAAAATTGATTTTTATAAGGTTCTGTACTCAAAATGAGCAGCTACAACCTTGCCATAATCCTATTAAATTAGTGATTCCACATTCAAATAGACTCACCTTGTGGATTATAAAAAAATAAGGTATTATTATTGAACTTGTTATAAATTATGTTTCTAATTACATGTGAAAATTTATCCTGTGCAAACAAAGATATAGAATCTTAATTTTAATAATAGGTTATCATTTACTAAGGATATAATTTTTCCAAGTTGTTATTGAATATCCTAGTGGATCTTGTTGGGACACTAGGGGTTCTGTATACCCAAATATTATTGAGTTTACTCCTTATATTTATTTACATAACAATTTATACTCAATACTATATTGTGGTTATGATACATCTTTCTTCTTACACACACTCAACCCTCACAATAAAACACAATGTGGAAATAAAAATGAATAACAACACCCAAGGGTTTTACATGGGATAGATCTAAGGAAAACACACACTATATACTATGTTGTACTCACATCAATACATGTATTATCACTATTATATTCTAGAGATTAAAATATTCTAATCAACCAGCATACAATGTTTTGAAGGGTATCATTCACATATTTAACATTCACTATATGATGTAAGTGAAGGAATATTTATACAACATACTATAGTTAATAAATCTCTTCAAAATAATGTTATTCATCTCTTGATATGGTTTCATTATATATACCATCATGACTAGTATTTTATAGTTCTTTTATGAACTAATAAGGATATTAACTACTTCCTTCTTCTATATCGGCACCCAAACTATTTACTTCTTCCTTAATTTTCTTCAGCATATATCTTGGAATCCAATTTAATGATAAATCTATATCATAGTTCTTATTATCCTTATTCTTTATTGAATAGGTTAGTCATGGATGTCATTGGATTCTCATTACTTTGATACTTGAATGGTCTTTTAATCATAACAGAATTGGGGTCTTCATCTTCTTTGACTTGATGTGTCTCTATAAAATATTAATAGTGTCAAAGGACTTTCTATCAATAACTATTCTTCTTATTCTTCTTATCCTCCTTTTATATTCATAGAATAATTTCATGAATATTATTTCCATATTTAATTGTTTACAATATTTACTATTTGATTGGTAATAGATCTTATTTATTCAAACTCAGGGATTTTACTAGTATTAATTATTTAAAATATCTTCTCAAAATATCGGTCCAATATTTACTTTTAATTCACCAATAATATAAAAAATTATTGTTTCATTAAATATATATAAAATGAAAACATTTAATTGTTTTGTATTGTTCATCCATGTGTATATGAACTAATTCATTGATAAATGGCACAATATCTCATGGTGTGGAACTGCAATTCAACAGGTAAGTTCACAAAATTTTGGAGTGTTCTTTTGATTTGAATAAGAATAATTAAAAAATCAAAATCTGTTTTATTCTTTTCTTCAAAAAAATTCATTTTGGAAATTTCCATTTCATAGGTTACTTTGAAACGTATCTTATAATTCAACACCACTCAATTTTTCAAAAATATAAAACCATACAAATTTCCCTAATTTTCTTATTTTATTCATAAGTTTTAAATAACATTATGAGCATTTATTAGGTTGGTTCAAACTTAGAAATTTTAACATGACCTTATAACGATCATCATTACAAACTCCTTGATCTTTAGAGTCAATTATACCTTTTATATCTCATAAACCCTATGAAGTATTTTAATAACCTTAAAAAGTCCACAAGAACTTTATGAAGTTTTTATAGTCTCTAAAAATGTATGTAAAACTTAAAATATTCGAACCTTAATAATTTAGGGACCAAACAATTTCTCACATAATCTCTATGAGGATGTTACAGAACCCTATGAAATCATTAAAACCTATGAAACCATGTATAGTTTAAGAATTTTATAATTTCTAGACAAATGCTCAATACCAAGCCTTAAGAAGAAACATGAAACTTCTGAAGATCATTATGTTCCTAACAAAGTGTATATGGTTTAAGTGTTTTTCAATTATTTATTCATAACTCAATTCATTGATTTGATCAATATCATCTCAAGTCTTCTCGATGAATTCCCCATTATACCAAATCAACTAAAAAACGTCATCCAACAACCCTAGCACATAAAATTTACTTATAATCACAATTCAAAAGGTATTTATCACATATAGCTATAAAATTAGCATATACAGTAAACATTGGATGGTCTCTCTATCATTCAAAAAAATATTGGATTAACGAGTATTAGTTATTTAATATCCTCTTTCCCAACTCCTCAAACTTATCATGAATATTATTATAGATAGTTACACTACTTAGTCAGTAGTACTTGTCATGGAACCTTGAAGATCAACTCACCAATCATAAATTATAAGGGTTTCTATCCTAAAACACATCTAACTAATTTTTCTAAGAAACAACATCAATTTCTATGTCCATGTAAATACATTTTTCGATAATCCTTCAATGGATAGAAATGTAAATAAGCTTGATTTTATCTTTTTTTCTAATTTATGTATGAATAAAACCTCATCATCATAAATTGATATCAAAAAAATAATATTGAAAATAAACAAAAATTCATCTTTAGAAATAAATCTAGGGACTTTAGTTTGTGATCGTTCTCTTATTCTTCATCATCTTCCACTTATTTTCCGGTTTAGTTCACTATACATTCATAGTGATAGGTTCTATCCACCTTTTACTCTCCCTTCACCAAATATATATTTCCCACTACAATTTTATGTTATAATTTACATCTCAAACATTCAAAATTCTTTTCTAGTTGTTGGATCTATCCATGACATCCAGACACTATTGGATTTAATTTTGGGATTGAGGGATTGATATTGATTTATCCATGAACCATGATGTGGGCCACATAAACATAACTTAATGTTTTTATTATCTTTTTTACCACAACACAAAACTTATCATTGCAGCTAAAAAACTAGTTTTATTTCAACCACTCTAATGCTTACTATTTTATTATAACATAGAAATCTACACTATGAAAGAATCATATAATCCATAAGTTTCAAACATATACCAAATTATCCTTAAATAATCACTAAAATATACTCTCAATATGTTACTCTTACGTAGAATGATTTTTACTTATATGAAATAAATTTTTCTACGTGATCTCTTCCTTCACGACACAATCAACATCCAACACTGAGTAATATTATTTCATTTCTCGAATATAGTATTGTGAAAGATTAGTTTATTTAGGGTCACATCCTTCTCAACATGGCCTTTCTTATCATATACCACTTGAAATCATCATATAGGATTATTATGTATTGAGCTACAACTATGTGGTGTGACTCCCTAGAAATTCCAATACAAATGATCAATAATTTCTCATGGTCACATCATTACAATGTGATCTCCTTGACATGAATACTAGTTGAAAACATCATCAAATTTAAAACATTAATAATTTCATGAACCCGTATATTGTAGTGTTTTTACACTTATTATAGTAAAAGTAATCTTATGAAAAAATATTTAATATAACATTTTTCAAACATATTCTCAGATAACATTCATTATTGTGTGACCCTATTTATTTTTGTTTTGATTTCATTTATAGATCCATAACACCACTAAAACTATTTATTTTGAAATCTAGACACCTTTGAACCCCTTATAATCACTCATATTCCTTGGAACGAACAACATATCAAATGAAACACAATTAAAAACTTTTTTCTAACATTTTTTATGTGTTGATAACAAAAGGAAACATAATAAGTATATCCACTTCATTTTTTCGTTAAATATCATCCCCTTTTATAAAAATCACTATACTAAGGGATACTTCTTCAACTATTGAAATAAAAATAATCATCCTAAGACCCAATAATCTACCAAAGATAAAATGACTCCCAAGAACAACATCTCCATTAACCATATCATGGTTAGAGAAATATCCGCTGCCCCCTTTTCCTTCAATTAAAAATATTAAAATTAAAATTTTATAAATTAAATATTCATATTATCACTTTAGATAATTCATTATCCCTGAATTTAAAATTTAAAATTCAATATAAATCTCCCTGAATTTTAAATATATTTTAATTTTTAAAATCATCTATAAGGTATCATATTATATCACGACTTTAGGCATTATGGAATGATGTTTAAAAACCAATACATGATTATAGCATAATAAAACACAATACAACGTGATTTCATTTCAACTAAAGATTCATAAAATATACATTAAATTCATCTTATAATTATATAAAAATGATATTTTGTTTCTCTAAATATACTTATATTTTAGCCCAATTTTAGTGTGGTCAATATTTTTGTAGCATGCTCCATCATGCCAGATTAAATACAGAGTTGCATGAAATTTATTGGACTTCCTACTATGTAGTTATAATTACCCACTATAGAAACTAGAACATATCTCTCTAAAAAAAATTACACTATTTAGGGAATCTATTTCATCACTTACATCCCAAATAATTTTTTATGTTTATAATTTTTCAGAATTAGAAAATCCATTACATTTAAATTTGGTAATTTCCACATAGTTTATTATTTTTTAGCATAAAATATGTTCTCTAAAAAGATAGACTTTTTTCATTCAGTGAAACTATAATAACTAGTACTCAGATTTTATTAGTGTTCCAACTCATCCTTAAAACCTTTGATAAAATATGATAATGAGATATGAGAAAAACAAATCTTATTAAAGTGTATTAATAAAAAGCCCATTAATATATTTTTAAATATAAAAAACTCATATTAAATATTTCCTTTATCATGATAAAAATTAACCAAAAATACCCATTAATTTTTCCATTAAAATAGTTAATTTGTAATTATATTTCAATAAAAATTTTATATGTAATTTATTTAAAAAAAATTTAAATTTTTTTTTAATAAAATTTAATGATTTTATTTTTTTTATGAATGCAAAATTAAGTGATCTATAATTTTTTAGGTATTTATATTTTTAATCACATATTTGGAAAAATAATATTTTTATGTTCATAATTAATTTTTTTATTAATTAATTTTTTTCATATATATAAGAAAAAAGTGGTCCTTAAACTCAACCAGGAGAATTTATCAGTTTAGTAAAAGATCGACTAACACAAATATGAAATAGTATGGGATGATTCATAGAATATCCAATAGTATCCAATAACAATTGATATGGTGGTAAAAGGTCTGCTTTGAATTTGTGAGTTGGCATGGTGCCATGAGGTGTGAGTATAGTGTACTAAGAGCCTATCCCCATAGAATGATTTTAAACCATAGATCAAACATTGATTATGATAAGGCTCTACACTCCATAGCCCTTATATGATGTGGGAATCTATTTTTTTGGTAATTGTGAACTTATCACAAAGTGATTCCAGATCATGTTTAGAAACATGGACCTCCACTCATAAACTACAATATCTACCTTTTATACCACATAATGTCATTGACCATCAATTATTCACACAAAAACCTATATGGATGTTGTTTATGAGCTCACGATTGAGCTAGAAATCAACTATCGAGTCTTGGGAATGATTGAAATGACATATGATAACTTGAACAACCCCCATGGAAGCATTTTAATGATGAAGAATCCACTTCATGAAAAAAGTGATAGAGATGCCTTCCTTCCATTTGCTTACTTCCATCAATCAGTTATTGTCGGCCCTACTTCTATCGCTCTCTACAACTAGTCATGTATAAATCTCATTCTATCACTGGTCTTTATTCCATTGGCCAGCTACCATCAATACAGTATCATTACACTACATTTTCTACAACTATGTCTCTTCCTCAACCACTACCCTAATTTTGTACCATGATACTGTCATACGTGATTTCATTGCTTGATACTATCATCTTACATACATGGATTCCTTTCACCATGAACTGATCATTACCCCATTCTAATTGAATCCAAAATTCTATATTAGGCATCATGTAACCATGTCATTCCTCCATTGAGGCATATTGAAGTGGGAAGCCACCTAAAGATGTGGATACTGTGTTTGTCTGAGAACACTAAACCCAATTCAATCCATGAATCGTCTGATATAATTTTCTTCCTGTAAAAGTCCAACCATGGAGAAGGATGGGTTTCAAGATTCTCTAATGTACTGGTCATGATTATTTGAAGCAATTTACTTAATATGTTTAATGTTTTTTTCTAAAAGAATCTTCCTATAATTTGATGATTCCACTAAAAACTAAGAATATTGGATATTGATTATGATGCAAAAGACTTTATTATTGTGGAAAACACAAGTGTAATGAGATTGTATTTAATGAATTTTGGATTAAGGTTTAGACCAAAACTACAAATAGAATATGATGATATTTTGGTAGAAAAGAAGAAGGTACATAAAACAATGATTGGAACTAATATGAAAAAGTTACAGGAATACAATGTTAGCTGCATGAGGAACCTATGATTAAGACACACACATGTTTCATGATTACCTTTTAGAAAGAGAAATGCATTGGTTCATTAGTTTATATAATAGGTCCATGTTTTAAGTTTATGCATGAGTTTACCATAACATGAATCTCATGAGGATTTATACTGAATCCACGAACCCGAGGCAGGATATACATTTCATGAGTAAATTTTTAAATGTAGAAATATATGAATAAGGAATAATTTCACATTTCTAATCAAGATGCACACAGAGAAGTAAAATTCATTATATTAAGGTCCAAACTGAATGTCATAGAATAATATCTATCATGATTCTATTCTATAATGGATAAATATATTTTTAATCCATGAGTCAAATGAATTTTATAATATAATAAAGTATTTTGAATGGAATTATGGAAGTTTTACCATGAAGAATGATTTATATGTGAATCTACAGAGACTTGAAGAAGGGATTTTTATAACTATAAATTAGGTGAGACATCACTCTGATGAGTGTGAAAAGAAAGAGAAATCAAAATATTAAGTAGGATTATATTTATTTTTCTTTTATATTGTTGTTTAGGTTTACAATTTTATGCCACTCCAAGGCATATTCTTTATTAATGTGTTTCTTTATTATCTTCTTTGTCTCTCTCTATCCCTTTTTATCTCTCTCCATTTATCTTATTATTCTCTATGATCTCCTATACCTGTGATCTTGAGTATATAACTTGGGGAATATCACATTGTATTAATCTATTACATGAACCCATGGCTATGTTTAATATCAAATTATGGTCAATATGAGTATGATCTGTGATGAGTGTAATACTCACTATGGTTATCTAAGGGTTAGCTTCTTCTTTAAATGACATTCTTTGCAAATCTTGGATTTGTATGTGATGTGTACATAGTAATCATTGAAGACAATGAATATTCACAGTTAGTGTAGAAAAATATGTTCACACATATGATGGAGTGTGACCTTTAAGTGAATATAAAATAATAAAATAAAGTTTCTCTTTAGACGAGTCTATCTGAAGAAATTTCTTTCTAATTTTACCAATATTCATTATGGTTTCATTTAATCAGCATGTTTAGTTTAAGTTTTACATTCAAATATAAAAAATCAAAATTTTATTCCTTTTGTATAATAAAAAATAATACAATAAGAAAAGTAAGAAAAATGTGTGATTAATTGCCAATCCATTCAACAGAGATGAACCTGGTTAACAACTGTGATGTGGTAGGAAATAAATTATAGACCATTCATCATCCTACAATTGGTATGTGAAAACATAGTTCCATTTCTAGGGATCCAAACATTCTTTATCTCAATATTTTTGTTTACATTTGGTAATGAGATTTCATTTTTTTCTTAAAAATTATATATATAAAAATATATTTCCCTTATAAATTTGGACTACTATTATTCTAAATGTATTAATTAGTCATAGGTGAAACAATATAAATAAATTCATCATAATAATATAGAATCTATATTATAAAGGATTAGAGACACAATCCAAAATAAAGAGAAAAAAGTAGAATGGATAGCTAGATATGTCCATACATATTAAGATCTGTTATAAAAGAAATAATTAAAACAACTAGTGAGAGTAGTATCCCCACTCATTTTTTTCAAATCAAAGAACATGGGGAGTACATGATGGTAATACATGAATATCTAGTCCACCTCTCACTCAACCATTTCTGGAAGTGATTCATCATGTTGATTTTCTTTTTGATGCACAAATGATAGATCAACAAGACTTGGATAATTTTTTGGATGATTATGAAAGTATGAAAGTGCATGAAGATTACTCTTTATATAAAAAATAATAATAAACCCAATTCAACTCTCTCCAGATTTAGAAAAAGAATAAACCACCTAGGTGGAGGTGTTATAAGTAATATTGGAGGAACCTAACTACCCACCTCTATCTACTTCCACTCCACTATAAGAGGGTTATTCTAATGAAGAAGTAATAGAATCTAAAAATATAGAGAAATGATATTATCTTGAACATAGTTTCATATAATAGTTTTGAAACAAAATTGAGAACCACCGATATTTTTTTGAATTTTAGAATCATCCAAACCCCTTTTTCTAATAAGAAGATAATAAAAATGAATTTTCACCCAATGAGTAAAAAATAACTCTCACCTAACATGATAAAAATTTATTAGAGGGAGTTCATGACAAGATACAAGTTCCTTTTCATATGGAAACTAATATTCATGATACTTATAACAAAATGGGATATATTGATATTGGTTCTTAATATTTTTAATATTTTTTTAAATTCAATTACACTCTAACATTCCCTTGTAATTTTCTATAAGTGAAACATACCTATGAACCAGAGAATGAATATTTGGTTATGCATTTGGAAACCAAAATATAGGAGGACCCATTATTTTTCGTACCATCACCTTAAAAATTATACCTTATGGTTATTTGGATAGACATGGTATAATCTGTCTAGAGATTTAAAAATAAAATAGAAGGGATCCATGTTAGAAGTAATAGGTTTCAGTAGTTCAAATCTAAGAAACTCCACCCACTATGAGACTATGTATAACAGTTAGTAATACCCTTCTAGAGGTATTAAACACCCATGGGACACATAGGGAATCAAACTATGATTTATCCGGTTTCTCTTTTGTTATTTGATTTATTGGAATTTAGTTTATAATTTCTTTATTAAGAATTAGTTGTAGCAATATATTAGAATGTATCAAAACCCTCATCATTATTTTTTAGATTAAATTAAAATAGAACGTGTACTTTGATGAGTGATCTTATTTTTTAGGTTCATAATGATGATGGAATAAGGATTACCACCCCCCAAGATTCATGAAATAAGATAAATAACATCACGTGTGTAGGGGAGTTCACTTCAAAATTCAATTTTTTTTATTCACAGATTTATATTCAAATATATATTTTGATATTTAAAGTAAAATAACCCAGCCAAACTAAGACTTTATTCATAAAATTACTAATCTAGGAGATATTAGTTTCTTAGAAAACCTTTGTCACCCTATTTTATGTTCCAATTACAATGATATTGAATGAGTAATGTATGCGATTAAATTATTGATGGTAATAATTGGATTTATGTTTAGTGAATCACGATTTAAGGGAATTAGATTATTCATGTAAATGAAATTTCCCATCCATTCACATAATTAAAAATTATGAAAATCAATGGGTTTTATTTGATATATTTTTTTTATTCATTGAGTGGTTATCCAATTTCATATGTTTCATATACCTATGAGGATTTATAGACCCAATTCATTCAATTCTATATTGAGAATAATTCTATAGAGAACATGGGGTATTCCACAAACTATAACTTTCATTATAACTTTTCAATGTTTGGATTATTAAAAGTCATATTTAAAAAGTTTGAGGCATTATTCTTGATTTATATATTATCCTTGATACCACATTTTACATTAATCCTTTTTTAGCTTATAGAATCAATGGATGAACTTGTTAAGAATGAAGCACATTAAACAAATATATTTCCCATTTATACACTACTCTATTTATTTTTCAATATATTTTAATGTTTATGTTTTGGGGGAGGGAACCAATGGTGGAAGGGATGCACCACATTAAAAGGAATTAGTGTAGGTGTTCTCTTAGGGTTTATTCAATAAGGATAATTTTCATTAATTTATTATATTTCATTATTAACCCTCTTGAAAAAAATGAATATCAAAGAATGGGTTTTGAATTGGAAGAATAAAAAATCACCATTACATGTAACACTATGAGATTTTATGCTATATTTCTCTTCAAATAATTTTAATTTCTTCGATAGCTTGTGATATAAGGAACCCGAAATCCAAATTAACCATAATTTAGTATAATTTTATAACCTAGTCATTAAATTGGATGATATAATAGGAATAACAAATTTTTTTAAAATATGTTAAAAGGTTTTAGAATAAAAAATATTAATATATAATTAGTCAATTTTTTATAAAATTAATTATATTCTTTAAAAATATATTTTTCCTCGAAGAGTTAATATTTTTAGAAAATAATATAATTAATTTCATAAACTATTAGAAATTTAATTTGAAAAATGAACTCCAATTTTAAAATAAATTTTATAAAATTATCATAGAGTGAATTTTGGATTTTTTTTTTTGGAAAATAATGATTTATCAATGAATAGTTAAATATAATAAATTTTTTTTGAAAAAGTATATTTTTCTTTAAAGTATTTCCAAGTTTAATTTTATTTGAAAATTGTTTTAAAAGTAATATCAATTCATTTATATTAATATTAATTCAATTAAGGTCATTATAATTAAATTTACGTCATATTTTCATATAAAAAACCATTATACCTAAAAAAATTTTTTCTAGAAAACTAATTTTCATAGGTTTTTTATGTTTAATTTTAAATTAAATTCAAGAATATATGTGAACCAAATTTTAAAAAAAGGATTTCATATTTAGAATCATGAGGATAAATTTTAATAAATAGGCCTCTCTCATTTTTAGCCATTATAAACAATAACCTTGGAAAATAATTATCAGTTGGGTAAGGATAAAATGGGTAAAACCAGGCCAAAACATTAGAACAAGGCTTCAAAATATATATAACAGTTTATTTTATCATATATAATTAGTGGAGTTTGACTATTCAAATCCAGGTCTTGAAAATATTGCCAGTCAGTTCCATTTTTCATTGATTATTCCCCTTATACAATTTTATGGAAATGATAAATATATAATGTCACTCCCATAACATTAATATACATATATTTTTAAAAAAAATTATGAAAGGGTTTATGCTTAGTTATAAATATTTATTAGAAATATAATTTTTGAACCACATTAATTTATTTTTAATTTTTAATTATTATGTAATTATATTTAATGCTTACACAATCCTGACACAATATTTATTCAATTAAAAAAAGTATAAAATAAATAATTTTAAACATATTAAAAATCATAATATTTATTATAATTTTTTTTATTTAATGATAAATTTAAGTTCTTACACAACTCCCACGCAATATTTACTCAATAAATGAAAAAATAAAATATATAATGTTAAAAATATTAAAAGTGTTACTATAAGAACATGAGTTTTCACTCAGGTATGGGTCCTTTAAATTTTGGTCTAATTTATTATTTTGGTCCTAATATGGATGCTTAATGGGTTGGTGATGTTCCTAGGGGTGTTTAGGGATTTTTCAGATCATGTGACCCATTATTTTGGGAAAACATGACTGTGGTATGGTTTAGAGAAAACTGTGTGGGAAGGACACATGGTAACGACAAATTTTGTGGATGGTGACTTTTTGGATAAATCATTATCACACGGTTCGCACAAAATTTTCCTAACCTTGTGACCAAATTCTGTATATTCCCTTTGTTTCCAATGTACCCATGAATTATTGGATTACGATTAGGAAAACCCTACAGCCAAACTGTGCACTGTCTAATGCTAGGTAATTTTTCTACGTATCATTTAATGATCCAATTACGCCTCCTCCTTCCTCCAAATATGAGTTTAAGTTGGATTGAACTATTTTTATTACATTTTGGATCTCTTTGAAGCCCTAAGGTAGGGATTGGAAGAATTCCTTCATCCAGGATTTGATTGAGCCTCTATTCATCACATTGGACGCACAACGGTAAGTACTTGAGTCATTTTTAGTCGTTCTTCTCCTCTCTTTCTCTCAGCCTAGTTATCAGGGTGTGATAATTTTTCCATTTTTCTTAGATCTATTACATTTGAAGATAAATTAGAGGCTGATATCAGTGGACAAAGATCATACAACCCTAATGTTGGTGTTTTATAACTCATCCCTCATGTTCATTAATTTTGGAATTGTTTTGTGGGCCTCACTGATTTCATCATGTTCCATTTATTGAATTTATATGTCATTATTATAATCAATATTACCAAATGATTATTCTCTTTACATATATGTGATTTTTTGTAGCCAGTTATTCCAATAACCCCATCCATCCCATGTTGGATATTATGACATAATTTTTATTTTTAGTGTTTTGACACTTTTGATCCATTTTTTGGATGTTTTTGATCTTCAAGACATTAATGATAGGACTCCATATTAAAATTATTGTTGTATCATGTAATGGTGTATTGAAAATACCATGTCACTTCCACTGGACCCACATAAGGTAAGTGGTTCAAATTGATAATTAAATGTGAAATGGAAATTGGAATGTGACTATGTATATGACTTGATCAGACTAAATGTGAATAATTAATGGGCATCATGTTCATAGAACCCCTTAAAATGTCAATGGAATGTAGAGGAGTAAAACATAATTATTGAATATGACATAAATGGAATTTATAAATGTTTCATGCTACATGGCCTTGTTACACTAATGAATGGTAAGGATTAAACTAAATAAACATATTGGTTAATTATAACTTGATTAGAAGCTTTCATGCCACTTGACCTTATCACACTAATGACGGGAAAGGCTTGAACTAAATTAAATATTAAATTACTTCATAATTAATCATGAGTGTCCTGACTCGATCTCTCTTTGGATTCTTATTGGGGAATTCCTTGAGCACTTGGGAACCCCATTCTGATTCAAGGATGTTGATTGCTTAGATTTAGACCCATCGAGATCTTGATCCTTGTATATTATTGGATGCTCAGTATGACACTATATGACCCATCATATAGTATTAAAGAATTTATTAGATACACTACTTGGATCTAGTATAGAAAATTAGGTTCTATGGGTTAAGACCATTGGTCCGAGTCATTTCTTAGGCTCATTTTACCTTGGATGATCTCTATGGACTCGGTAGGTGCATAATTCTGAAATTAATTGGACTATACTCCTTAGATTACACTCTTACACTGAGTTAAGCTTTAGTTATTTCTGAGTTGGATAATATTAAGGCCTATGATGTTTTGGTTATTACCGTGGAACATCATTATCAAATTTCATTTTAGGTTTACTTGTCATAACTTGGAACCATCACTATTGTTAACATGTGACTTATTTACAACTAGTAATAATAAATTAATGGAATGGTTATGTTCAGACACCTTTTGATGGCTGAATTAGGTACTTGGGTATTTAGTTACATTGTGATACCTTACATTATATATGCGTGCTTTTACACTATTACATTTCTATAAAATGGGCCAGATGTTACAGACACCTTTGGTGCTGTCCCACTATGATTTATCTCCCACCAAATCCGAGTGGCCTTTGGTACTAAGAGTAGATTACAAGAATGAAGGTGTGGAAAAAGGGAAGGATACATATTCATACAGTTGATTTTATTCTGTTTTGGATGGATCTTGATAGTAAATGGCTAATCCAGAGTTCCAGATGCTTGGGATATTTTATAATTTCCTTTATTCTTTTCTGAAATATGTTATTCATACTATCTTGTATCTATGTTTTTCATTTTCTAGTGACATGTCATATAATCATTTATTGTTTAATTATTGTAATTTTTCTTGTTATTTCCATTATTGTTAATCTTGTCTCTATTTTCCATTGTGACTTTTTTTACTTGAATTGAATATCTTATTTACTATAGTTTTTATTTAACCATTGTGATACTCTTTGGAAATGATGGCATAGTCTCCCCACTAACACACCCTAGGCCCTTACTGCAAGTCGGTAGCCTGTAGCATTTTTGATGATACACATGAGGCCATCTTTCCCATAGGGCTTGGGGATCTTATTAAGTGGAATTCAGGGTGGGTTTTTACATTGTGGTATTAGAGGATGTTCCATTCATGATTTACAATTTTGAGAGAACAGATTAGACATTAGGAATGCTGGGACTTGCTTATAATACGTGCTAGGGCATAGTGAACCCATGTTTGAGGTAAAATCCATGTTAGAAAAAATATAATTTTTATTCTAATTTTACATATTACAATTGATATTATTTCACTATTTTGTGACACCCATGATGTGTGGTGTTGTTGATTATTATTCTAATTGAGATTCCATATTATCCATGGTCCAATGAAATGATGGAAAATTGAATTGTTACATGAAAAATATAGGCACCTAGAATTCACATGTCATGCATATTTCCATTCCATATTGGTGCAATTCTCTGCTATTCATTGCTTGATATGTTTGTCATTATTGAGTGATGTTGTGATAGTTAGCATATTTGATCATTATTGTTGGTTGTGATTGTGTGACTTCTTGTCACAATTAATGTGGTGTATGGTCCCTCATGGGAAGGTATGAGTAATTTACCGAGTCGAGCCATTATGATATAAATAAATGGGTTTCATTTTCATTGATGAGGTGTATGGGAACTGACTTAATGGGAATATCTATCCATTATAATGTGAATCAGGACATCTAAAATGAGTTAGTTTCACTTCCTTGTACCACCTTTTCATGTTTATGAAAGGTATAGAAGTGTACCTGGCAATTAAATTTAAAACATACTGAAACATGTACTTGAGAACTTACTAATGCCTGGTCGTCTAAGAAAGTGGTTGTGGTAGTATACATTGGGTATTGAGTTTTCATACATTCAAATTCCACAATTGATTCTATATTTCAGCTTAATCTTGTTTTGAGGTGTGTTCATGTAATTTTTAGACTAATTATTCCACAACATACTTGTATAGTACCCTGGGAAGGTGGTGAAAATCATGCTCCCGACATGATGGGCTATGAACCACCACTCTTACCTCTGAGAGTGCCACTCGAGGCACCACATACAATTCCTGATCAAAAATCTCATACCCACATTCATGATATTTTCGTATGTTGGATGTAGTCATTGCATGGTTCTCCATATATTGCACCTATGATGGATGATATGACTTGTGAGTTCTGGTAAGAGCACCTTCTTAGTTTTTCAGGGGATTGTGATCCACATGCTATTGAGTCTTGTCTTGAATCCACCATATCTATCTTTGAGCATATATAAGTTTCTTAAGAGAGGAGGGTCAAGATTTCTAGATAAATACTTTGGGATTAGTCCAAGAATTGGTGGGATGTGATTACAAAAAACGGTCTTTATAATGGAATTTTGTGGTTTGATATCCAATAATCATTCTATGATTAGTTCTTTCCTCAGACGCCGAGAGATGATATATCTATCGAGTTCATGAATCTTGACCAATTTTTATGTCATTTATCTAGTTTTCAACATGTTTCATAGAGTTTTAGAAAATTTCCATGTTTCTATCCAGTGATGAGCTTTCACGTACTAGACATTTTGAGGATGGGCTCCAGTATGCCATCTGTACATAGGAGAATGCCTTTTTATTTCACACCATTTCTACAATAGTCCATCAGGGTCTTATCACTAATCGTAACATGAGGGAAGAAAGAAGTACTAAGCTTATAGGATCAGTTCCACATCAGGCGAGTTGTACTACTGGTGGAAGGAAGCGTTCTATCTAGGTTTCTCACCATGAGAGTGAAGACAAGAGTTTTTGTTATGACAGCTCCATAGGGTTTCATCAGTGTGTATGATAGGGGAATTGGAAGCCTCATTATGAAATGAACCAATGGAGTGATGAGATTATCATTATATGGGGAATCTATATCTTTTTGTAGGAACTTTACACCAACATCAAGAGGAAATGAATCCACACTATCTACACCTTCAAGAGCGGGTTATTTAATGCCGCGTTAGCTAGGGAGTTGGAATAGCACCAGCAATACTGACCCAGAAAGTGGTTGTGGCCATGGGAGCTAGACCGCTAATCACAAACAAAGCGAACATAGAAGTTATGATTGTGATAGTCTATATTTTTTCACAGTGTCGTGGATCAGGTCAGTTGCATGCACTACAACCAACACCTAAGGATCAGGCTGCAGAACCATCTACATTATTAGGTACTATTCTGGTGGTATCTACCATAGTATCTAATTTATTTACTACATGTGGCTCTAACTATTTTATACCTATATATATCATGGGATGTCTCCAACTAGAGATACCATAATACTATTGTGTAATGACCCTAAATACATATTTAGGGGTACAAATAGAAGGAATATACCAATGTAGGGACTCTCCCCTTGAGGTAGGTAGTTACCCTTTCTTGTAGAACCTAATTTTTATTGATATGATGAGCATCGATGTCATTATCAGGATGGATTGTTTGATTTAGTATCATGATTTTGTATACTTCTATCATTGTAGGGTATCTTTTACATCACTAGTGGGAAACAATTATCTATATAATGGTGAGTGGAATTTATAGGTTGGTAGTTCAGGACCAGAGCATCATGGGCTATCTGGAGTGACCACCTAGATAGAAAATCTATTCATAGAGGATCAGGGCTTGTGATAAGATGATTTCCCTCCAGTATTGGATTGCTTTCAAGATGTCTTTCTTGATGATTTTTCTGGATTACCTCGTGAGAGAGAGGAAGAGTTTATAATCGATATTGTTACAAGATAAGCTCTAGTTTCCATTACTCCATACAGGATTGAACCTATAAGGATTCAGGATCCAAGAGGCAGTTAGAGGATTTAGAGGCCAAATGTTTTATATAGACCAATATGTCCTCCTGGGGTTCACCCTTTCTTTTCGCCAATAAGGAGGACAAAACCTTATGTCTATGCATGGATTACATAAAGTTTAACCATATTACTATCAAAAACTAGAATCCAATACCTTGAATAGATGATTTCTTTGATCAAATCCAAGGAGATAAGGCCTTCATTAAGATCAAATGTAGATTGAGTAATCATCTGGTGGGAGTTAGGCCATCATACACACCATGTACATCTTTCTGTAGCTTGTATGGTCTGTATGAGTACCATTTTATGTCATCAGGTATTTTAAACATGCTTGCTATTTTCATGACTCTGATGAATAGGGTGTTTCACCCTATTTGTTTTTTTGGTCTTTGTGGATAAAAATTTGGTGTCTTTTCACACTCATACTGACCATGCCAATCATATTGAGATTATTTTGAGTACATTGAGAGAGGGTTATCTTTATCCAAACCTTTCTAAGTACCACTTCTAGATCAACAAATTTCACTTCAAGGGTCATATTATATCATAATAAGGGATATCTATTATCCTATAAAAGGTTAGTTCTATAGTTTCCTAGACTCTCATGATAGTCACAAGAAGTATTATCTCTTATATTTGGAAGTTTTATCTTCCCTCCTTGAGAAAGTGAAGAGTAGACAATTTTCATATCGAGAATGCTTCGTAATCCATGAGAGTGTATCAGGAGATTACACACCTCTAGATTGTCCTCTAGAATGAGATGACATAACATGTGTCTATGGACGTGTCTAGGACCAATAATATATGAGATAGGGGTTGATGAAAGAGTCCCACGCATCCTAGTGGGCAGTTCAATCGGGTATCTCGAAGATGTATCAAGGCATGTGATGCCAGTATTGGTGGCATGAGATTAAACATTAGATATCAGGATTTATCATTATATTTTCCACCTGTCAGTAGGTTATGATAGAACATTAGATATATGATGTCTTGTTTTAGTCGATTCCCATCCAAAAATGGAAATGGGAAGATGTTTCTATGGATTTTGTAGTTGGATTACCAAGGTCACCTAGAGATAGTGATGATCTATGGGTTTTAATTAAAATACTAAAAAACATAGCCCACTTCATTCTTATTTGGGAGACTTTCTCAGCTGATGAGATGGAAAATCTAAATTTCAGTGAAATCATAGGTCTCCATGAGGTCCCTTATACTATAATTTTAGATAGAGATGCTAATTTCACATCATGGATTAGGAAGGGATTGTATAAGACTATGGAAATAGAGGTGCTTCTAAGAAAATATTTTCATCCTTAGACCGATGAAGTATAAGAACAAACAGTACAAGTTATATAGGATATGATTTGATTATGTGTCCTTGATTTCAGTGGTTCTTGTGAAAAGAATATCCCTCTCATTAAGTTCACCTATAATAATAGATCTCAAGAGACAATTCAGATGTATCCTTTTGAGGCCTTGTATGTTAGGCCGTACAGTTCAAATATTAGCTAACTGGAGGTAGGTTGGGTAGCCCTACTAGATGCTCGTCTCATTCAAAAGACTTTAGAGACAGTTTAGATGACCAGAAAGTGTATGACTACTACTAGTCTATTCAAACATATTATGTCGATCATCACCTTTGACCTCTAGAGTTCATGGTTTGGGATCATTTTTTCCTTCATATATCAACAATTCTAGGTAATAGATGGTTATGTAAGAAAGGGAAGCTTTCTCATTGTTATGTAGGTCCGTTTGAGCTCCTAAAGAGAGTCGGGCCATTAGCCTATCAGTTGTTACTAACTCTAAGAAACCATACCATACATGAAATCGTCCATGTTTCAAAGATTCACTAGTATCATATAAACCCATATCATACCTTTGATCCTAAGGAAGTGGAGGTAGATACTGATTTTACCTTTGAGGAGTATCCAATATGAATATTTGACCAGATCCTGATGGTTTTCCAAGGCCCGTTTGTCCCTCTAGTACAAGTGTTATGGCAACATGTTCATGTGCATGGAAAGACATGGGTGAAAGATGTTGAAATAAATGATAAGTGGATGGAATGTTTTTATGATAGTGTCTCTACACCATTAAAATGTGAACTTGAGGATGAGTTATATTGAGGGGGAAGACTGTAAGAAGACAATTTTTCAGTTAGGTATGGATCCTTTATATTTCTGTCTAATTGTGTATTTTTGGACTAATATAGATCTCTAATGGGTTATTAAGGCCCCAAGGTGTCATGGGCTTGTTCCAAGATTGGAACCCTTGTTTTTTTGAAAATAGTCCTGGTGCATGATTTAGATAAAACCATGTGGGAAGGCCCACACCGATGAAAAACTATGTGGTTGGTGACTAATTTAGATAAAGCCTTACCACATGGTTGGAACATAGTTTCCCAAACCATTGGACCTAACTATACAAGTTCCCTTTCATTCCAGGGTACACAAGAAGGGTTGGCCCATGGATTTTCAAACCATGACACCAAACCCTTCACATGCTAATTTTAGGGTAATTTTACTATTTTCCATTGAGGATCTAATTAAGCCTCCTCCTTCCTCCTAATACAGGTTTGTGTGGGTTTGAACAATTTTGATTCCCTTTTGGAGATCTTTAAAGGCCAAAAGAATGTAATGGAATATCTCTTTTTTCATGGACCTGATCGATCTTTTGTTCATCACGTTAGATACACAATGTTAATTACTTGAGTCCTTTTTAGCCATTCTACTCCTCTCATCCAATTGACCTAATTATCAAGATCTGATTGTTTTACCCTTTTCATTTTATCTACTCTATTCGAAGACTAATTAGAGGTCGATATCAAAGGATAATGATCAAAAAACACTAAGGTGGGTGGTCTATAACTCATCCCTCAAGTAGATTGATTTTGGAATTATCATTTGGGCCCCACTAATTTTATCAAGTGTCATATATAAAATTTTTATGTCCTTGTAATAATAATTATAACCCTATTACTATTGTATTTCCATATATGTGATTAGTTCTTGGTGGTTACTCCCATAACTCCATCCATCCCATGTAGGATGTTATGCCATAATTGTAGTTTTTAGTGATTTGATACTTTTAAACCATTATTCGAATCTGATGAAGCTTGACCACATTAATGGTAAGACTCCTGAAAATAAATTATTTTTGTATCATGTAATGGTGAATGGAAATTACCATGTCACTTCCACCTGTCCCACCTACGGTATGTTCTTCAAATTGATAATTTAATGTGAAAGGGAAATTGGAAAGTATACTAAGTATATGACTTGAGAAGATTAAATGTGAATGATTAACATTTTTTATGTCTTTAGCACCCCTTGACATGTTAATGGAAGGTAGTGTAATGAACCCTTATTATTGAATATTCCATAAATTGAATTAATAATGATTCCATGGTACTTGGATGTGTTACATTAATGAAAGGAAAGGCTTGATCCAAATGGCCTTATTGATTAATTATGACTTGTTTAAAAGGTTGTGTGCTACTTTACCACATCACACTAATGAAAGGAAATTCTTGAACTAAATGAAATATTAAATGATTTGGTAATTAAATAGGATTGGCTTGACTTGGGATCACGTTCGACTCTTATTAGGGAATGCCTGGATCACTTGAGAACCCCATTTCGATTTAAGGATATGGCTTGATTATGTTGAGACCCACCTAGATCCCAATATTTCTATATTCTTCGATCCCTAGTATGACACAATTGGATCCCTCATATAGTATTAAAGGATTAATTTTATACACTCCTCAGATCTAGAATTTAAATGTATGTGTCATGGTTAATTCCTATAGGAACCAGTCATTACTTAGCCTCATTTTACCTTAGAGAACTCCCTGGACTCTGTAGGCATTTCATTATGGAATTCCATCAGCTATGCTCCTTGGATTACAATATTACCCTTTTCAAAGAAATATTTATAACCTAGTTGGTAAACCATGATGTATACATTCCCTTTGTTATTTTCTTGGAACTTCATTATCAAATATCATTGCAGTTTTCCTTGTCATAACATGGAACCTTCATTAATGTTAACTTGTGAATTATTTAAAAATTGTTAATAAACAATTAATTTATTGGATACATTCAAACACCATATGAGGGTTGAAGAAGGTAATTGGGTATTTAGTTACATTGTGATGCTTTACATTATATATGAAAGCTTCCATATTATTACATTTCCCTTACACGAGCAATTTCTTATAGACACTGTTGGTGGTTATCCACTGAGTTTTTTCTCACACCATTTTTAGGATCCGTTTAGTACGCAAAGTAGCTTAAATGAATGTAGGTGTTAAAAAAGGGAATCATACGTCTTTATCACTTGATTGCTTACTACTTAACATGGAGCTTGATAGTGGATGACCAAGATAGAGACTGGAATGCTTGGGATAGACTTTGATTTCCTTTATACTTTTTTGAAACATGCTATTCCTATTATCTTGTATCCACGTATTCACGTTTTCAGGTGACATGACATATCATCATCATTTTTTGTATGCCTTTATATTATTCCAATTATTTTATTTATTGTTATGATTGTCTCTATTTTTCATCGTGCCTTCTGTTTACCTGGATTTCATCCACTATTTACCTCTATTTATATGTACCTGATGTGATAAACATTAGTAATATGGTCATAATATCCCCATAGAAACACCATAGGCCTCACTACCAGTCAGGAGCCTCTAGCATTTGGGGAGATGTACTTGAGGCTATGTGGACCACTAGGGTTGGGGACCTATTAAGTGGAATCTGAGTCCAGAATGTCACAATTAAAATTTGGATTAATTATAGTGTTCCATGATAATTTTTATAAATATAACATATTAGGGATGTATGAAAGGTTTATATTATAATTCCAAACCAATATAGATGACTTTAATGTAAATTTAAATGAATAGTTCAAAGCATACATTAATGATATTATTAAGAAAAATTATTTTATTAAATGATTTAAACTTCATAAAAATCCTAATTTAGTGAAATTGAAAGAGATATGGATTAAAATAAAAACATGGTCTATTTGTGGGTGACTTTTCCATTTAAGGTAACATTGTTTTAGAGAAAAATTAATTGTTTTGACAATTTCAGAATCGGTTAAATGGGGGGGGGGGTCAAAACTAATAGATAAGTGTTAAACTATCACCTAAACATGTAATGATTTAGTTGGATGTGAGGATTTCAACTCATTGTCATACTGAATTATAAATATATCAATTTGGATCCATGTTTCTAAGAAAATTAATTTACATTAATTTAATAATTATGTAATTGTATGTGTTTCCTTTCCCTCTCTTAAAAAAGAACACCCCTTCCATATTTTCTTTAATCCAATTTGATCCATATATATCTAAAAAACCTACTTAGTTATCTTCTCTAATTCACCACATATTCTTAGGTGGTCCTGGTCTTCTTAAAGGACTATTCTAAGGGTTTTTAAGAAGGTGTCTATAGGTGGTCTACCAAATAAGTGTTAGTCTTCCAACCCTAACAATTTAAATTTATTTATTCTTCTACCACCTCTAAATCCATGTTATCAACTATAAAATAATGAATTTAGTTTTCCAAACATAATTATCTGTTATTATTATGATGGAAAAACATTAATTATCCTTCATCCCATATGTTAAAAATGAAAAAGTCACTCATACATACCTGTGGACTACCACCTCCATGAAGCAATGGGATTCATTTTTATTTTTGATTAATATGAATGGTAATGAGGATAGATTCAGTGGATATATAAGATAATTATGATATAAAAAATATCCCATAAAGGTGGAATATTTTTTACCTATCTTTCATTCTATCCATCAAAAAATGAAAATAACGTTCATGTGTATACACAACCTACCATCTCCATGAATGATGTAATTCATTTTTCTTTCTCTATATTTTATAGATGAATTGAAATATATATATAATTAGAATATAATATATTTTTATTATGGATAAAATTATAGTGATGATGTAACTATGATCAAAGTAAATAACATGATCTCCACAACCAAAACATACAAGAAATACCAAAGAGTTAACCCCTCGAAACAACAATTTTAATATGTAATTAATAATAAATGGATATTGAAAGTAATAAGCTTATAATATATGATATTGTAAGTATGTACATGAATCTAGTACATATTTATAATAAATTTTAATTTATTATAAAATAGGTTAGATTTATTTTGAATCAATTAAAACTTGTGATATGTGATTTATGTTATATTATTATTGTTTATCCGTATTATATATGATTAATTTTCTAATGATGAAATTTTATGATATACTTATTAATAAAATATTGATGTTTATTCTAATATAGTTATTTATTGAGATTAAACAATTTTATTTCCTTTTTCTCTGTTTCTGAACATAATATATTGAAATAAATTTTTAAAGGAAAACCAATTTTTTTTTCTCATTAGTAATTTTTTTCCTTCTTTGTCTATATATTATAATTTGGTTTTCAAGATTTTTTTAACATTATAATATTATTTCTTAAAGTAATTTTAAACCATGATTTATTTTTCAAAAAATATTTTAAATGGACACTTCTTATCATTTTTTGAAAGAGATTCCTTTGGAGTTTTTTAAAAAGTGTGATAGAAATGTTTTCTTTTAACTTATACATCATGATTGGAAATTACCATCATCATGAACACTTAATGAATTTAATTTTCAATTTAAATTTGATATGTTTCCTTTGAAAGAAAATTTTTTCTTTTATATTTTGAAAATTATTAAATTTTATATAATATATTTTAAAATGAAAATCATATTTTCTTCAAGAGATATTCCATGTAATTGTTTAAAGGGATTTCCAGTTCTGAAAACATTATTTAAGGTTAATTTTCCATGTATGGGTATATGATATAAGGATACAATCATTATTATTTCTCTATAGAGTTTATGATTATTACGAAGACATGTTTATGAAACCTATAACAATACATTTTTTATGAATTATTATTATTTTGAGTAAATTAAATTTCTTTAATAGTTTTTGTTACATGTAAAACTATGTTTGGATTAGGACACATGAAAAAAATTAATATTTAATTAAACAAAAAAATGATAATTTTTTGTTATACTGAACACCATGTTAAGCTTACACAACATGGAACACTAAGTTAGCTTACATTTCACAGAACACTGAGTTTTAACTAAACCATAATATATTATTAATATAGTGATTCTATCATGACCATTATAACCTAGAATTTTAACATAGTTATATTAGTAGTAATTGATAATTTTTAAATATTATATATAATGGTTTCATATAAATCATATATATTAATAAAAAAGTAATAATTTTTTTAATATCGTTATACCTTTCAAAAATACTATTTTCACAAAATAATGATTTTTTATTTTTTTGATCATTGATAAAATTAATTTATCAAAATTTTATAAAATTAATTATATAAAATAAAATCAATTCTTGAAACCAGAATTTAAAAATTAAATTGGGGTTTATTTTTGGGATTTCTCTCAAAAGATTCGTTTTTTGATAATTAGTAGAAAATACTAAATTTTAATTGAAAACTATATTTTTGTTTAATTTATTTATAAATAAAATTATATATTCAATTGGTTTTAAAGTGAAACTAGCTTAATTATAAATCCAATAATACAATTAAGTTTATTTTAATAAAATTCATTTTGAAAATTTATATAAAAAAATTATAATCTTTTGAACATTTTTTATTTAAAACCCCACTTTCTCCTTACGTATGTGGGATGAATTCTAAATTAAAATTTTACACCAATAGGAATGGAATTTAGAAAAATAGATTAAATATTTTCAATCATCATAAATTATATTATCTAATAAGTCCAAAATAATAATTAACAAAAATGAATAGTAAAAATAGTAAAAATTAAATACTACGGTTAAGGTAAAAATGTGTTTACCAGGGGTTGAACTAAAAAGATAAGGGTTACAATAGCTAATAATGTTTTCTAAATATTATTTTATCGATATATTTCAACCATTAAAACTCTATGTTTTGATAATATACCATTTTTTATGCTTTTGATTGGTGAAAAATGTGGGGGTACTCAATTTGTTTCAAAAATAACAACTGTGTCATCTCACACATCTAAAGAAGGGAACCCCCTCTTCTATCATATTCAAAATTTAAAACCCTTTCGGTACTACAACTACCATCCCCAATCACTCACCAAATACAATCCTATACTACTAAAATAATTATTTTTGATATAAATCAAACTAGGGAGGGATTTTGGTGTAATCCTTTGGAGGATACGTGAAGAAGAGGCAACGTTCACCACTGAGTGTTTTTCATTTATTTATTCCTCCACATATTTTAATTATTAATATAAAATTATTATCTAAAAAATAATTATCATCAATATAATGATATTTTTTTAATGTTAATTTCATATCCTATAACAACCTTCACTTCCATAAAATAAGTTATAAAATTATCATTCGTGTGTACGACAGACTATCTCGTCACGAACCGATGTCATTCATTTTTCCATTATGAACTATCACAATTACCTTTGATGAGGGATATAAAGTATATATATATATATATAATATTAATAAAATAAATTTTCATATGGATTAATTATATCATATATTATTTTTTTAATTCCATTTTATATGAGATATGATAGCATCACTCCTGTGTACAGAGAACTACCGCCTCACGAAGTGATGTGATTCATTTTTAACAAACGATTTACATAAAAGATAATAATGATTTATACAAGTCATATAAATGAAATAATTATGATATTAATAACATATTTATCATTCATAAAATTTAATTTATCAGGGTTTTTACCTTTTCACTCACTGAAAGATGATAACATCATTCGTGTATGTGTAGACTACCGCCTTCACGAAGCAATGAAACTATATATTTTGATCAACAAACCACATGGATGATATTTAAAAGTATAAAATATTGTAATTATGATATTATGATCATTATGTAATGATAATATAAGACTTATCTTCTTTCCATAATGATCATTGAAAAATTGAAACATTACTCATACGTACGTATGACCCACCATCTCAATGATCCTAACACACATCATTTCTCAAAACCATATTTCATAATTGGTATTAAAATTAAATTTATTTTTAAATAATATAAATATTTCATTATTATTATTCTAGGTATTATATAACCATGATAAAATTAAGAGGATCAAAAATAACAAATGATGACATATATAAAATAATAGAGCGATTATTACACGAAATGTGACATCAAATTTAAATTGTTAATAAATGGGTAATAAATTGAAAAAAGTAAATCATATATGGTATTATATATAAAATTATGGATCTGTATTATATGTTTTGTAAACTTATATTTATTATATAGGATGTTTCAATGAGTGTGATGGAAGTTAATATTTATAGTAATGGGTTTTGTTGTCTCTATTTCATTTTTGGGAGACATATTAAAATTCACTTACTATTTATTTTACATGGTGTGTATACTGAAAATGAATTTATTTCATGATGAACATACACTAAATTATTATTAATTACATATCCATGTTAGTATACTTATTTGATGGGGGTTTTGGTTCAAATATTCCAAAGTTGTAATAGATTTTTGTCTCAATTTGTTTTCTTTGAGACATATTGTCTATTATGAACCTATATACCTCTATTAGGTGTATATAATGATCATTTGAAATATTATATCATTATTATAATTAATCTAATGATATTTTAAGTTTAATTGAATTTTATTCTTTTAAGGGGAATATGAATCAATGTTACCAAAGGGGGGAGTGTTTTATGTTACAATCCCATCATTTTTCCAGATTGATGATGATTAAGCATAAAATGTTGAAATATTATAATCTAACTCTCAATAATTGTAATTATTTTTCATTTCCTTTAATTATTCATTAGTTTTTTAAAATAAAATTATGATTTTATACTCTTTTTTTCTTAAATAATTTTGAAAATTCATTTATGAAAAATCCAACTTTTTTTTCTCTTTAGTAAAAAATCTATTTTCTTTGAAAACTATGTTTTTCTAAAAATGTTCTCAAAAGTTTTTAATTATCCTCATACTGTTTTTAAAAGAACTTTTACCCCTCATCTTCCTTTTACAAATATAATTTTTAAAGGAATATTCATTTTTTATTTCAAACAATCCTTGTTTTTCTTTTAACGAAAATATGAAAGGAATATTTGTTTCAAAGTGTATAGCATAATAAAAATATCCTATCATAATAAAAACTATTTTATTTTAATATTACATTATAAATTTTTAAGGTTATTTTAAATATAAAATTATTTCCAAAAATGGTTTATGTTTTAAAAAGAATTCCAAAGGGGAAGTGATATTTTCCTCAAGAAATGATTTAAATGATTAATCAAAATAATTTTCCATCTATGATTAAATTCATTGATATAACCTATGGATTAATAGGGATGTGATATAGGTATACCATTATTTTTCATTCTATTAATGGGTAATTTTTATGATGGAATTATATTTATGAAACACGTTTCTATTCCATGGGTAATACCATAATAAAATTCTTATGAAACCAACTTATTTTTCCATGGGCTTTTGTATGAGGAAATATAGAAAAGATTGCCAAACTTGTTTATTTTCCATAGGTTATGATATAATAAAATGTTTATGAAACCGATTTAATTTCATGGGTTATGATATGATTAATGTTTTATGATATTGTCAAAAAAATATGTATTATTTTCATTATTTAATGTGTGGGACCTATAAATCTCGACAATGCATTGGGTAAATACGGATAACTCAAGAGTAAATATGTTATGTATGAACCTGATTACATTTTCACAAAATTATGCGTGAAACTAATTAAATGATCATAATTTTATGTATATACCTATCTTTCATGTCCACAATGTTATTCATTGACCTGTATTTAATTTCCATAATGTTATATATGGACCTAGTGGAATGTCTATAAGATTTTGTGAGGGAATTATTTCATGTCATTAATTTAATGAGTGAATTTGTCTCTATTAATACATTTTCAAAATGTTTTAATATGATGTGTATTCCACAAATTTATGACTTAATCCAATGTAATGCATCCATGGATCATGTTATTTTATTTTATTACAATTCATGTCTTATAAACTACAAATATTTATTATATGTATCATGATTGTGATCTTTGATATATATTGTTTTTTTTCAATTATTATGATCATGTTATCATATCCTTATTTTCATGATATGCTTACGTATCACCATTTTTCACCCATGTGGAGTGACTGATATTACCATTTATTATTTTTTTCCTTTCCCCATGTTATGAAGAAAGTATTTAAGTAAGATATTTTTTAATGAGTACTAATGGGAAGATATTTATGAGAGATATTGAAGATCTTACATGAATTAAGATGGTTTTGTTCCACATTTCCGATGACACTAAACTATTAAAGTAATTTGGATTTTGTTTGTTTAATATATTAAATATTAATATAAAAATATATAATATCCATCTATAAAAATCCTAGGTTTCAATAGTTGGTATCAGAGGATCGGTTTAATTAACCTTTAGAAACATGGATGTTAAAACTATTGTGAGATCCGTAGTGTTATTTCTAAAAATATGTCAAGGTATATGTTTAAGGATAAGTTTGAGGATGATTTAAAGTATCAGATTTTTTTTAAAATTTTGGTAAAGGATAGAGTGAGTGGTTTCCCAGAAATGAAATCCCAGTATTAATACTACAAGAAGAAGTGTCCATTCCAAGATAGAAGCGCAAGCTGGCTAAAAGGCCTTCAGATTAGGAGGAGGTAAGTGATTTTGATGGGGGTTCCCAGTTTAGTTCGGACTATGAACTAGAGGCCATGGTCCGAACAGGATCAAGGAAAGGGAAACAAGGGATTCTCTTGACCGGAACCCTTCCGGTTCCCATGGAGGGGAAAAAACAAGACCTCAGAAAGATTATTTGAATACTCCAAATACAATAGTAACCAGATCGTCAGGTAAGACAAGGTGCAATGGTTTAGAGGATGGAGCTGGGGAATCTTCTGCACATCTCGGTGGGGGAATGGTGTCTGCCTTGACTAGCATGATTCCTACTTCTAAGGATTCCATACCTTCCGAGATTGGTGATGGGGACAAGGAGTGTCCTCGTTTAGAATCAAACTCTGTCAAGGAGGGAGGGCAGTCAGGCATGGGGGAGGAAGTTCCCATGCAGCTAGCTCTTTTCCCCACGGAGGGGGAGTAGAGGCTATCAGGTCCGGAGGCTGGAATGGTTGAATTTCCTTTGACGATCTCGGTGGAATCGCATTAGGTAGCGGATGCTGTGAACATGGAGAAATCATTGGACCTTCTCATGCATTCTGAAGAAGTGATGCTGGAGAAGGTTTTGACCATTCATGCGTCCAAAGAGGACATAGAAATAATAAACGGGAGTCTAATCCAAGTTGACGTAGGTAGGGATCTAGGAGATTGGATCGATAAACAATATCTAATTTTGACCAAAGGATTCAACGAGGAGAATATTTCACTGGCAGAGTTCTTGCAAGAGTGGGACAATCTGGCTTCTCAATTCTAAGGGGGTATCAAAACCGAACCAGATATAAAGATATCAGGCTTGTCATGGAAATTATTTCGGGAGGTTTCATCTAGTGGTTTTAAGATGGTTTTCCATAACACAATTATCTACTATTTTATTGACCCTTATTGAACATGCAGTTTCTCAGTTTTTTCACCATAAAAGTGTTTCCTAATAAAAAAATTATTTTTGAGGAGATGTACTTCATTTTCACCTGGTGCACAACAATGGGCCTCGATGAAAACCTGGTTTGACACTCCTAGGGGATATTATTTTGAAATTCAAAAAATACATACAAACCACATTGAATTATTAAAATATATGATGACTTTGAATGACCTAGTATAAAAATATAGTGTCCTAGATTTTAAAAACGGTGTTGAGATTTATACACTCTATAAGTGATTCATGAAGATTATGTGGTTCCCTACAATGATTATTTTTTCATACTCTAATATTTTTGGTTTCAATTAATGGATGGTACATGGAGAAACTATGTTAGTGTTAAATACAATATAAAATGGAATTATTCTCCTCTAGAGAAATTGAATGTTATGGGAGATGAAATGACAAAACTCATTTCTTTGAATACATAACATTTTCAGTCTATGAATAATTATATTCTTAAAAATGAGAAAAATAGGGAACAAAATTCTGATGAGTCCTTTAGGAGGAAATTGCCATATTATTTTAGTGGTTCTGCTAATCCACAGGTTGTTGAGTGGTGGATCACTACCATTAAAAAGATATTTTCTATTTTCCAGGGTTCAGGAGATGAAAATTTTATTTTCCCAATCCACTATTTGGAATGTGAGGTAGATCAATGGTTTAATCTTAAAATTAATATGATTCTATGAGAATAAATTGAAACCATGATGTGGAATTTGTTTAATATCATATTTTTCTATAAGTTAATTCTTTGTATTCTTTCTACAAAAATGGAGAAATAATTCCTCAAGTTTACGTAGAAGGTTGATAAATTATTTGGCACTTATGAATAAAATATTATGTGACATCCAATATAGTCTTTGGGTAATATAATTATTCATAGAATAATTGTTCACTGATTCTTTAGTGGATTAAAAACAAATATCTAAAGGGAATTCACCATAATACAATTTGGATGATATGATGAAATTATTCGATGTTTTCTAAAAGTGGGAATTGAAGTAAAAAAACGTCCTGTATATGTTGATAATAATATGAAAATGGGTTTCCAAGAAAAATAAAATGACATTTTATATGGAGGGAAGAAAGTTTTTTAAATTTTTACATTCCAAAACTATGGGAAGGAATAGTTTGGTGAGTTCTTAAAAGTAACAAGAAGGCATTTCAAGTGTGGGAAGCCTGGCTATATATAAAAAGAATATAGAAGTTACGTGAAGATCCACATCAATTAACTAAATGGATATAAAGATCAATTGAATGCACCACCCACACATCAATGTTTCAAGTGAAATTATTTTGGGCATTATTTTAATCAATTCCCCAATTCAAGTGCTAATATAGATGATAATATATAACAACCTCTGAAGAAAAAGGAGAAAGGGAAAGCTTTTCAAATCACAATATCTTAAGTGAATCATGATAATTAGGCTAAATATATCCAATACTCCTTTATATGTAATTACAAGTTATATTTATTATAAAATAAAACTACTAAAATATTATTGTAAATACTTTTTCTAAATTTCATGTGATTATCCCCCTCTATATGGATTATAGAAAAATGAAATCAAATTTAGTATTCTATCAATACAAGGATCACCCTAATATTCCAATGAAGGTATTTTTATAAATCATAACAGATTATACAATAAATAAAGGTGTAATTAACATTTCTAAGTGTATATGTATCCATGGAAGATTAATTAAAATTTATGTATACCATTATAGAATTATGAGTTTATGGTGGATCCTATGTTCAATGTCATCGACACCCCCTTTTGAGGTTTAATGTGATGTGATTATATCAATATTAAGGATTTTTTAAGAGACAATTATGGAAATAAAATCCTTTTTGTTTTTATATATCCTAGTGAATAAGTTATTTTTGGATTAATTAATTTACAATTTATGGACATATGATTAAAGGTACCAGTAACCTATAGGGTTTATCATATATTTGATGTTGCGTTAATCACTTAATGTTGTCATCACTCTTTATTACTATCATATAATATTTTTCCCTGGATCCTCATTATATAACAGACATTATAGAAGTGGAAATGTTTCATGTAGTACCACATTCATTTATATCTAATTGGGTTATGAATTTTACCATTTTTTTGTAATGTCACAAGCAAGCTATTGATATAGACATTAGTTTTATCAATGAGATAATATTTAAAACCCTATAGGATTGGTTACGATCATGTTAAATAGATTTCAAATGTGGTTGGGATCACACCTTCCTCTAGTTGAGTTTCCATAAAATAATAGATTTCACTTGATCATTTATATGGATCCATATGAATCCTTTTATATATACTAGAATGATGTTGCAAAAAGAAACCTATTGGGATCTGGGCTAGAAGAAGATATTAAATTTATGGTTTGAACCATTCAATAAAATGTAAGTACTATACAAATTTGACATAAGTTTTATGCTGATAATCATTTATATGATCTAATATTTTATATTTGTGAGAATTTATTTCTATAAATTTCTACATTGATGAAATATGGGAAAACTAATCCCTATTTATATTCTTCCCATTAAAATACTTGGTTGTATTAGGAAAATATATTATTATTGTTCTATTCCAATGAATCATTATCAGGTTAATCATGTATTAAATGTATCTATATTGAGGAAGTAAATACTTGATCCCTCAAATGTACTAAACTTAGTGGTCATACCATAAGATCATTATATTTATTATAGGGAATGTCATGTATGGATTTTAGATGATATAAATAATGTTCTACGAAACAATACAACTCACCTGGTCAAATTATTTTGGTGAAGCCAGTTGTTCTATAATGATATACTGGGACCTTTGGAAGTAAGTATGTTCAATTATCCTAATTTTTTACTTCCAATATGTTTAATTTTTTGTGTAAAATTCAATTTATGGTGGGTAAAATGTAAAACCCTGAATATTTATCAATAAATGTTTTCTAATAAAATTAAATTTAATTGATATATTTCATCACACACAACACTAATTATGTTTTGTGTTATATGAAAAAAATCTTATATTATGTTACATGAAATATAATTTTAATATTTTGTTACACGTAACACTAAGTTAAGCATTCACTATATGCAACACTTTGTTAGTTTGTGTTACACACAAAACAATGTTTTCCAAAAACAATGAAATATTATTAACATAACTATTCAACCATAACTGTTATAAACTATCCATCAAACTTTGTGAGATGATTAGTAATAAATGATTTTTAAATATTATGTATAATGGTATGTTATATAAATAAAATATACTAACAAAAAATTACAAATTTTCAATAATGTTTTGTATATGTTTGTAAAATAATATTTTCTCAAAAAAATGTTTTTTGTTTCTTTATGAAAAATATTATATTTTTTTTAATTTTATAAAATAAAATTTAAAAAATAAAATTTCTTTTTGAAATAATAATAGAAAATTATTTTAGGAATTTATTTTGGATTTATCAGATATGGTTCATTTTTTAATAATGTAAATTAATGAATTCTAGCAGAGAAAAGATTTTTTGTTTAATTTATTTATAAAGTTAAATTATATTTAAATTTGTTTTAATGTAAACATTTTTCAATTAAATATCCAATAATTCAATTTAGGTCACTGGAATAAATTTCATATTGAACTTTGATATAAAAACATTGAAAAAATTTGAACATTTTCTATTAAAAAATGCGATTTCTAGTCGCATCACTGAGATTTATTTTAAAATAAATTAAAAAAAATCATGGAATGTAATCTGGGAAAATGGATAAAAAATTTTTATTTATAATATTTTATATTATAATTTAATTTCAAAATAATTTATTACAAAAATGAGTTGTGAATGTAGTAAAAATTAATTACTCTGATTATGGTAAAAAAGTGTTTAATATGTGTTAAATTAAAAAGATAAGTGTTAAAATGAAAAAAACTTTTCTAAAATACATTTATGGACATAGTTAATCCATACGCCTATATGGATTTATAATTCCCCATTTTGGACCATTTTTACATTTGGAAAACATCAGAGCACTCAATTGTTTTAAAAAATATCATGTGTGTCCTCTGCCCCACATATAAAAGAGCACCTGTCTCTGATATTATTGACACATTTACACCATTTTGGATTGACAAATACCTACCCAAATCACTTCCCAACTTCTATAATATCATCATATAATCTTTATTTTGAACATAATTCCATCTAATGAGGAATTTTAGTTAAAACCTAATGAGGATACACGAAGAAGTGGTAATGTTCATCAATGAGTGTTTTTATTTTACTTCTTTATCCAACTCTTTAAATTATTATTATAAAAAGATGATATAAAACCATAAGTATATTAAATAATATTATATATTGTTATGTTATGTTCATGACCTATAACCATTTCCACTTCCATCAAATGGGTTACGAAATCATCGTTCATGTGTACAACGTACTACCACCTCAGGAACCAATGTCATTCATTTTTCCATTACCACCTCTCACGGTAGGGTATTATGATAGATCTAAATTATATATATGATATGAATAAAATAATTATAACTATTGAGTTATTATATTTAACATAATTGTTTTTCATTCCATATAGGATATGAGGACATTTCTCATGTTTACTACAAACAACCACATTCCAAAGCGATGTGATTCGTTTTTCACTAAATCATTAAATGGAAGATTATAAGGATAAATATATTAAATATAGATGAAATTATTATGATATTAATTAAATATTTATATTTATTATATGTTAATATATCATTTTATTTATTATTTATTCATTCACTGAATAATGATAAGATCATTCGTGTATGTGTGGACTACCACATTCATGAAGTGTTGTGACTCTATTTTTCAACAGCACACCACATGGATTATATTTATAAGTTTATATTATTTTATTTAACATGTTATTTAAGTAGTATAAATATATTATATTACTTATCTTCTTTCTATAATGATCTTTGAAAATAATAAACTTTACTCATGCATATATACGACCTACTATCTTCATGATTACAACATACTTTATTTCTCAAACATATCATTCACAAATGGTATTGAAAGTATCGTTGAATTATAAATATGATAATTATTTCATTATTTTTATTTTGGATATCATTTAACCATGATCAAATCAAGAGGGAAAAAAATTAAAAATCAAAACATATATAAAATACAATGTGGTTATGCCCTAAAATGTGACTCTAACATAGAATTATTAAGAAAGAGGTAATAAATTGAAATAAGTAAATCATATATGGTAGGAAATATATAATATGGTTATGTAATAAATTTATAATAAAATTATATAGATTTTACAATAGGGTTAAACATGTTTGAAGGAAGTCAAGACTTATGACAAGAGGTTTCCCGTCACTCATTTATTTCTCAGAGACATATGCTAATTCACAACGTATTTATTTTATGTGGTGTGATTACAACCATGAATTTATTTTCTTTATAAATAAAAATATAATTATTTTTATTTAATTATCCATTTTAGGATATATAATTCATGGTTTTGCGGTTCAGAATTTACTAAATCGGTAATGGATTTTTTTCTCAATTTCTTTTCTTTGAGACATATGTTCTGCTATGCAAATATCTCTTTCCATGATGTGTATATTATGGCCCTATGAATTATAATACTAGGATTATAATTCTCTAAAAAATATTTTAAGATTCATTTAATGTTATTACTTAATGGAGATTATGATTCAATGTTACCGAAGTAGTAAGAGTATTATGTTACAATATCATTGTTTATTGAGATTATTTAAGACTAATTCTCAAATTTCGAAATATTTTGATATAAAATTCAACAATCCTGATTAATTTTCATATTATATGGTTAGTAATGATTTTTTCATGTAATATTAAAATTTTATATTCTTTGGTACTTAAAATAATAGATAATTTGTTGCATAAAAATTTGACTTTGTTTCACTCAACTTTCATAAAAATGTCTTTTTTAAAAACCATGTTTTATAAAAATGTTTCCCAAATTGTTTTATTATTATAAAATAGTAGTAAAAGAAATTTTACCGATGTTATAATTTTTTAAAAAATTATTTGAATGTAATCTTCATGTCACCTTCTAAAAAATGGTCATTTGGATTTACAGAAAAAGTGAATGGAATATTTGTTTTAACGTGTACGACATGAATGAGAATTAACATAATCATGAACTCTATTTTTTATGAATGTTAAATTTTAAAATTTCATGATTATTTTGAAATAAAAGTATTTTAAAAGTATTTTTTGTTTTAAAAAGTGTGTTTCAAAGTGTAAATGATAATTTCCTTATGAAATGTATTAAATGATTGATAAAAATATATTTCCATTTTAGATGACATATGTTGATGTTAACTATGATGTAATGGTGATATGATCCAAGGATACCATTCATATTCATTTTCTAAATGGTATATATTTCTTATAGTATGATGGTTATGAATCCTATTTCTCTTCCACGTGTTATACCATGATAAAATATTTATGAAACCCACTTCTTTTTCAATGTGTTATGCTATGATGAAATGATAAAATAATAATGAGACCTATTACTTTTACAAATGATATGATATTCTTAAATGTATTTGAATCCCAATTCTTATAATGACATAGGATATAAGGAATGTTTTATGATCATGTTACCCATATATTCATGATATTCATTATGTGATGGGTGGGAACTATATCTACCATCACTGCATTGGGAAAACATGAATAACTCATTGGTAAATATTTTATGTGTGATCCTGATTACATGTTCAATATGTTATGTATGAACATGATAAAATGTTCAGAATGTTATGAAACTTCATATCATTCATCTCCATAATGGTATGCATGGGTTTGTCTTTCATGACCCTAATGTTATGTGTAGACCTTGTTGCATGTCATTAAGTTTATGTGTAGACCATATTTTATTTCAATAATTTATTGAGTGATCCTATATCTATTTATATATATTCTCAATGTTATAAGATAATGTGTATGCAACAAATATATATCTTATAAAAATGTTATACGCTCATGGATCATGATCTTTTATTTACTTATGATTCACATCTTATGAACTACCAATATGTATTCAATGAGTCAAAATTATGATATTTGATATGAAGTGTATAGTTTTACAGTTATTATGATCATATTCTCGTACAATTATGTTAATTTAATGCTTACATATACCATTTATTACTCATAATAATCATCTGAATTCACCCTTTCTTAGGTTTGTTTTCCCCAGGTTATGAAGAAAGGATTTAAGGTGGATATGCTTTTAAATAATACTAATGGGAAGATATTTAAGGGTGTTATTGATGAAATTCTATTAATCAATAATAATGTGTTTGAATTTTTAAAATTCACTAATCTCTTATGGCCCTTAGGAATGATTTTGTATAATGTATTGAAAATTCATCTAAAAAGATTTGATATCCATGTTTAAAAATCCTACTTCACTGTAGAACCCATTTATTTTCCTTTTGATATGCTATGATGAAATGTTGAATTGTTTATGATACCAATTTATTTTAAAAGGGTTTTTATATGATAGATATTTCATGAAATTGTAGAAGATATATGTATGAATTTTATTATATTATAGGTTGAATAAAAACTATATATTCCTCCTTTAAATTAGGAAAATATAGAAATTTGAATCGATGATAAGGGTTGTAATGAAGAGTGAAATCAACTGAGTAAGGTACTCTATCCTCTATGATATTCGTAGGAGTATTCCTAGAGTACAGATATAATGTTTTGGTGAGTGAACCCAATACACTATGATATTATTGGTAGTGAGCCTTTAATATGAAGGAAATGATTTTATCTGCTTATTTTTATTCCCTAAACTTTTGTCTTATGTCAATGTTATTCCCTCTAGACCCATGTTATTTGATTCCTCTACAATTCATGTCTCATAATCATCAATGATTTATACCATGATTTAAGATTATGATCTATGAAATAATTTTTATGGTTTTGAAATATTAATCTCAGGTTTTTATATTCTTATCCACTACTTATACATAAGTGATCATTGATATCTCCCTTGTTTACACATAATGAGTATCTTATCTCACCCTTTATTATGTTTACCATCACTAGGTTATAAAAAAAGTTTTTAGTTAGGGAATTATATGAAGAGTACTATATGGGAAGATCTTTATGGGATATTTTTAAGACCATTCATGAAATAAGAATACTTGGTATGTAGTCTCCAAATTCATTAATACTTTACAGTCCATAGGCATGTATGTTTCAAATATATTGAATATTAATCAATGAATATGTAATAACTATATACTAAAGGTGTGGAATGGTAAGTTGGTATTAGAGGATAGGTTTATTCAATATCAAAATATTAGGATTATAGAACATTGGTGGAAACCCTCAGTATAACTCTAAATATAGTTTGAAATTATAAATTATTGATAATGAACATAGATAACCATGGTTAAATCTAAGGTTTTAAAGATATAAATGAAGGTTCATGATTTATAAATAAGATAAATTATTTTTTCTTTATTATGTGGATTCAAACTATGTTTTTTATTTCTCACACTATAATTTCATGCTCTAGTCAATAGATATAATCTGAAGGAATCATGTTACTTCTAAATGAGAAGGACAATTAAATGAATGTACTTATGAGTAACTAAATGTTATGAGAGTTAGAAAGTAAAATATCATTACTATGATTACAAAAAAAATTCAAGGCATGAATCATGTTGATTTTATAGATGAGTAAAGGATGGATAAAAATTGTATTAAGTCCCTCTTGAGGAAATGTTTACCTTTTGTTAATGGTTCCATTGATCCACCAATTACCGAGCAATATATTTGTACTAATAAAAATATATTTTCTAATCTCCAGTGTTTAGAACATCAGAATTTTATTTTTTCTATTTATCATTCAAAATGTTAAGAAACTTAATACTGGACTCTTTTCAATAACGCACGACACAACAAAGAAATTTACTCCATAGATTGGGAGGAGTTTAGGATTTTATTTTCCAATAATTACATTCCTTGTTGTCTTTATATGAAAATTGAGAAGGAATTAATTAGGATGAAATTGAATGATGATGAATCCATTAGTAATTATTTAAAACATTTTATAAGACTTTTGATGTACGCTTATAATATTATAATCCAACCTGGAAGTAATGTTGATAGATTCATCAGTGGATTAAAAAAAGTCTTTAAAGTGAATCATCCATATGTAACAATAGTAGTTACGAAGAAATAATTAGATGTGCTATCAAGGTGGAGATAGAAATTTGAGTTAACTATTAATATCATGGTTTTGATAAGAAAATAATGATGGAATTCCGAGGAAAACTTCAAAACCAAAGAGAGAAGAAGATGCGGTTCCATGATGCTCAAAGTGTGAAATAAAACATGGATAAAATTGTCTTAAGATGACTGGTAAATGATTTACCTATAGAAATTAAGGTTATCTGAAAATAAAAAAGATGTTCTTATGGGAATTATAAGTTAGATAATGTAGGGGAGAAAGAATAATAGATTAAAAACCCACACTATAGTGTTTCAACTGTAAGGATTATAGAAATTATGATAACCAATGCCCCAATATGAAGGTTACTATTGATGATCAGTGTCAGTATCCTCTTAAAAGTAATGAAAAATAGAAATATGATGCAATTAATATTTCTGATGTGGATTACAATGATAAAGTCATTAGAGGTATACTTCCCATATACTCTAGAACTAATAATGTCTTATTTGATTCAATATATAAAGACTCATTTATATACTAATAATTTATAATGGTATCACAAAACCACCTTAATGTTTAGATGTTTAATTAGTAGTGAAAATTGATAATGGTATGATGATTAAATCACATGTATATTAATCATCTTTGATTGGAGTTTGTGAGAATGTTCCCCATAAAAATCATATTATTCTTCATTTATTTGTTTTTTTATTTTAGTCATTGATTGGATATCTTTAGAAAAATACTACATTACTTTATAAGGGAAGTCATATATGATTTTATAAACCAAATTATAATCATATATCAGCAAAATGATAAATATGAACATCTAATGGAATTTATATCCATGGTATGGGTTCTTATTCTTATTTAAAATGACTGTTTATCTCAGATGGTTTGGTAGAAGTTCAACATCAAAGATATTAATATTGTATGAAATTTTATTTATTTGTTTGTTGAAGAGTTTACAAGAGTTCCATTACATTTTGAAGATGGATTTTTAACAGAACACATACCTCGTGCTACACATATTACAAAGACTCTATATAGACCGTCCCATACTGAGTTTCAGTAATTGAAGAAGAAACTGGAGGAGAATCATGATAAGGGATTCATTCAGTCAATTAAATTATCTTGGTGTGCACCTAATGTTTTTATTAAGAATAATGATAGTTACATGTGACTCTGAGATTTTTATATATAAATTAACAAGATAATAATCCATAATAATTATCCACTACCCCATAATGATGTTTTTTTGACCAATTAAGAGGATTATAATATTTAATAATGATTTATCATTGATTTGGATTTTATAAACCAAGGGTCAAAAGTAATGACATAACAAGATAGCCTTACTTATCAACTATGGATATAATGAATTTATAGTGATTCCATTTGGTCATACTAATTCCCCCTCAATCATAAAGGATTTAATGAATATAATGTTTAGAGATTACCTAGATTAGTTTATGGTAGTAATTATTGATGATATTTTTAAATACCCAATGAGTAAGGAAGAGCATTAAGTTCATTTGATAATTTTACTAAAGAAACCAATTAAGGGAAATTTTCATGAAAAATATAAAAAGTGTTAATTTTGGATAAAAAAGATTAATTTTCAGGTCTTACAATCTCAAGACATATTATATCTATGGATCCATCAATGAATAAAGTTATTGAACATTGGTACAGAAAAAACACTAATATTTAAATCCATAGTTTTTCTGGGATTTATGTGTAATATTTATGTTTTGTGGTCAATTTATCATTGATGAATAATTCACTCCCCAAGTTAGCTCGAAAGAGATCCAAGATCATTTAGAAAAATAAATGTGATGAGAATTTCCAAGAAACAAATAAAGGTCATCCAATATACCTATTCATACACTACCTTTCACTAGGGAGGGGTTTATGATCTATAGTGATGCATTAGAAAAGGGACTAGGATGATTACTCCTAATTAATAATATTAATATAGCTCATGAATCATGAAAACAAAATGTTTGTGGGAAAACTACCCAACTATGAATTTGTAATTAGATGTGGTAATTTTGTTTCATTTAAGATATGAAGGAATTATATTTATGGATAAATGTGTTACTTGTATACTCATAAAAATTTTTCAAAATAGATATTCACTTTCGTAGAGTCAAATATACACTAGAGAATATAGTTATAGTTTATTAATAACTACCATTTCTAAATACATTACCACTTTGGGAAAGAGAACAAGGTGGCTGATGCTCTAAGTCAAATGGATCATTCCATTTTATCTATGATGAGTGTATATATGGATCTAATATTTCCATATTTTAAAAGGATAGACCATGAAATATTAAATAAAGTATATAAATATTATTCTACTCAAATGAATGTTCAACGATCTATCTAAGTGATGACTAATGTGGTAGAAAAGGAAGATGTGTAGAGGAAATATAAGATGATAAACATTCCCCAGTTTTACCATGATTGTGATGTAATGATAATGTTAAGGAACTATTTATGTGTCCCTTAAATAAATGATGTAAAGAAGTATCTATTTGATGATTCACGTAGTTGAACATTATGTATTCATCTAGAAAGTATGAATTTTTTAGACATAATAATGTGTGAATTTTTATGGGACAACATGAATAGAGATATTATAGATTATGTATCATGATTCTTGGTAGGGTAGAAACTTAATAATGAAAGAAAAAGTATAATGGCATGCTAAAGATACTACCCATCCATGAATGAAAATGGAAAAATCCCTATGTATTTTTTTCATTGTACCTTTCAAGACCACCTCCCTCAAAAGTGAAACCTTATGAACTAGTAGAGTTAGAAGATAGGAAATGGCCCCCATCTCAAGCCTCCCTCCAATAGGACCTGGGATGATGACAATCACCAAGGGTAGAAAAATTTCACAAGATGGAAATGATTAACCTCTAACAAAATAAGATCATAGGATAGGATAACTAACCATCATGAAACTCCAACATATAATATAAAAATATAGCCAAATCATCCTATAATGAATGAAAAAATTCAAATGATACTATAGATGTCTCCAAAGTAAAGTACATAAATGACAATTCCTATTGGATAGACTCAATAGTAGCCCAAAAATCAAGCTATAAATGCCTATATCTAATACCAAAGACCTCTAATAAACCTAAAAAATAATTTCTATACGTACTATGACAATACTCAGTAGGATCAATCTCAAGGTCTAAAGTAAACATGTAAAAACAATAAAATAATGTAGTAGTGAATAAATAGTAGAACCAATAAGAACATAAAAAGTTCAAATAACCGATCATATCCTCACCATGGATCACTCACCAAACCAAGAATCAAATAAAATAACATAGAATCATAATCATAATAATGGTTTTCAATGCCACTCCCCCACTGATTTTATAGTCTCACACCCCAATGTGAATGTCATGTTCTCCTATCCCTTCTACACATATCACATCATAATCGACCATGTATGATGTGGGTTAGGTTGAATCCTTAAAGAACACCTACAATTTCATGTTATAACATATTGTTCTTGAATTAGGAATCAACAAATAACATCTTTTCTTAATATATCAGGGCCATCACAACATATCTCATCAAATAACAATGGAAGTAGGGTACGATAAACGTAAAGGAAATCGACCTTTTTATTTCCTCCTACCACACAAGACCCCCACCACATATCAAAGCACATACCCACCTCATCACATAATATCTCTCTAAAATACACATGTTTTAACACTATTGGGTAATCTCCAACACCAACCCATATCATCACTTGTGGTGAAGGAACAGAGTATGAGAGGGGGTATCGAATCATCCATTTAAACACTGACATAGATGTTGGGGAAAACACCTAGAAACTATAACCTATGAGTGCTGTTAAGGTTATAAAACTCTAATGCGGATAATATAGTAAATAATATAAAATAAATGATATATAGATAATATTAAATACCAAACCTATGGGTTCACATCAACCAAAATAGCGCACACCACACCGATTCCATCATACCACTCATCAATCGCTACTATTACATCCATGAATATATGCAAGAAAACAGATAAATTTCACAAAAGAAACATTATTCTACTTTGAATTTTATGTTCCACCACTTTTATTCATTAATATATTTAAAAAAATCAGTTCCCATCTCATTTTTTATCCTTTCACCAACCCATGACATTTAATTTCAACATAAAAAATTTATTACATGGATTACTGGGAAACTAGCACAACCACACCACAGAAAAACACTCCAATATCACATCAACCGCAATCCCCCTACAACATCAACCAAACCATCTGACCATAACTACCACATGTATCATTCGTTGAACATCACCACCACCACAAACCCAAAACCACAACCACTAAACCACATCACACACCCCAAACATATCTCATAATTCTTCTACATGGAACAACATCACCATAAATCATCACTATCACACACATTCCCACAACACATCCCATGAAAACCAACCACAGCACACAACAAAACAACGCAACACCACCACACATATTGGAACATCACATTCCAAATCCAATACAATTAATATCACCATAACCACACAACATCCTATATCACATAGTGTAACATAACAAACATATCCAAACACAATAACACATTCCCAAATCTACCATTTATTCAAGGGATTTAATCATTGTACTTAATTATTTATTTTAGGTATTATCACATAAACAAGATTTATATGGGAAAATAATTATTATCCATAGATAAGTTCTTTATCCTTTTAATTTGTGTAAGATCGAACAACAACACCGTAAGGGTCTCACAAAATATCATTTATAGAGAAAGGATCCCAAAACCATAATTTAGTGAAGTGGTGATAATAATGAATAATATCAAGGTAAAAAAAATAAAGAACTAAAATTATCCAATTACTTTCCATCCCCATCAATTTTAGTTTATTTTATGTTTTTATCTTTATTAATCCAACCCATTTTATCCACCCAAAGAAAAAACCCATTAGATCCATAAACATAGAATCTATAAATGGATAGAATGCAGTTCCCCTCCATCTAATAATATTTTAAATCTCAATATGCACTACGTGGTGAAGAAAGAACATCCTAGAAAAAAAATGCACTAGGAAACTCTAGATCACCCTAAACCACACCAAGGAGGAAAATCATCCCTAACGAATCGTAAACCAAGAAAACCCTGAATAAAAACCTAGAAGAATAAAAAAATGAAAATAGTGGATAAAAAGGTATGTATCTCACCACTAATATCAAATTAGTAAACAATAGAACCCATAGACTTACATAAGAGGAAAAGGGATAGAAAGTCTTCGAAATACAGTAGGGTGTTTCCCAAAAATGAGAGGAAGAATGATAAAATGAGAGAAAACATGAAAGAAAAGTACTTTATATTGGTAGTAAGTCACCCCATTTATGGAATAAATTCTATTTATACTACATAAATTATATGGGGTCTGTGGGTTATAAATCATAAAATTCCAATTCAATGCATGAATCAATTTTTTCTGAAATGCATGGTGTCCTAGACATAGTAAAATTAACATGTAAATATTCTTCATATGGAATAATATAATTTCACAATTAGTCCTATTCAATATAAAATACACAAATCATAACCAATAGAACACATAAAAAAGTCACACTTTAAACACCTCTTTTATGACATGTATTTACATGATACTACCAAACTACAACTCCGACTACTATAGACCCTCTTCGACAACCTATAAACACTCAAAAACCATAAAAACAAGATATTAATTGCATATTAAGGTATAATACATTACATTAGATACCTATAAAATTATTATTCTAATCAATAATAAAAACACAAATAAAGGAAAGGGTTTTGAATATCCAACTGGCACGATAACTTCCAAGGATCCCATCACACTGAAAACGCTAACACTAGGTAAATAGGACCAACCATAAAACCCACAAAAAAATCTCCCACAACCACATAAAAACCTCTCATTGTGAGAAATATCACATCATATTGAACCATCAACAAACCAAATCATTCTTATATAAATATCTACATAACCAAATCAACCCCCACACAACCAAAACCAACTACCATTTCAACCAACACATAATACTTTCCCAAGTACACAAATATGAAAATTCCATTTTCCATGTCAAAATATATTCTACATTTGGAAGAAACTAACTCCCCCAAGTTATTTTAATTATGACATGTTATAACATTTATTGATTATAAATCATATTTCCCCTTTTAATATTTCATATTTTTTACCACACATGACATCATCAAACTGAATAATATATATCAAAATAGATCCCAACAACACATCACAAAACAAAACATAGAAAGGTAAAAATAAAAACATCTCTAGGTTTTGGGAACATATCTTCATATCTATATACCTTGTACTCTCCTCCCAGACACCATGCCTCCACTATACAAGAACTAAGGGGATGGTTCATCTATACAATACATTATCTCAACGATCTTGGTTCTCTAAAAGACACTCCAAAAATATCACATCTTACTTGATATAAAAATATATCCATAAAATATTGTGGAATTAAACATGAAGATACCAAAAAAGATGGGATATGTGGAAAATTTCATGGATCATCTATAGCAGCGGTGGAATTTATAACCAATACGCCACCACACCATCACACATAGACACTTCAAAAGGCCCCACACACCTGGGAGAATGATTTCCCCAACTAAACCTCCACTACCCACATTGAGGGGGGAAAATAAGTAATATTTAATAAACATGAAATTCAAAGGCCTTATCCTATGATCATGATAGTTTTTATAATTTCCATGCACTTTCCTCGTCCCCTATCCACCTAACTAGATCATCTTGGTTATGCTCTACACGTCATCGGGAACAAAAACTTACGATTCCACAACCTCTATCCAATACAGCATGGTATTAAATGACCATAAATAAAACTCCTTAAATTGGACTGTGGTAAAGGATTATTGATAGATATTTTTGTATGAAAAATCAACCATATGATGTTTCCTTACCCATGATCTGCCAAATTCCACGAGACAAGCTCACAAAATATCATCTGATGTTTAGATAGTGTGATTTGTCTTCCCATCCATATAATGGTGTGAGGTAGTGTTAAGGAGAAATTATGATCCAAACGCAAGCTTTGATACACTCTAGTCTCATGAGATAAATTAAGGGTCCTCATCAGAGATAATGGTCCTCAGTACCCCATAAATCCTTACCACATCATTCATATAGTGCCTCTCAAAAACATCAATGGAACTTGATTCATGGATCACTATAACATTAGTCAAATTCATTAGTTGATCCTATATCCCTCAAAAAGTATAAAAAATTCTCTAATCCTAGGGTAAAATGGTGAAAAAAAGTCAATTTATATGTTTTCTCATTTCCTCCTCGGAACATCCAAGGAATACAAAAAAACCACTAGGATAGTGGTTCTCTCCTTATACTTGTAAAAAAATTAGAAACCTTTCTACAAACTGTTCTAAATATTGTTTCATCTCCATCCACCAAATATTATCCTCATTCCATAATACATATTAGTCACACCATGATGCACCAAAAAAGGTTCTATTTAAAAATCAATGATAATTCCACCATTCACCACTACCTGAACAAATAAACTCCCATGAAACAACACTCAATTATTACTATCCTCTAACCATACCTCTGAAGCATCATCATAGCCAAGACAATCAAAAATCACCTCTATAATTAAGTCCCCAAAATAATACTCTTGCAATTACAAAATCAAAGATAACTCCACAATCATCTAATAAAGATAACCATGAATAATTCTTTCTCCAGTGTTAAGGTGAATCACTAAAAAATCCTCCATCCATTTTTAAATACAAAAAAACTCTCAAACCATATCTCATATGGACTTATGAATAAAAGAATCAATAATTAATTTCCCTTACACATCTTCAAATAATATTCCTAATGAAAATAAATCCACCTCCATTATTAAATATTCGAATCATGCTAGGAAAATATTTATTTTAGGAATTTTTGGTCTATATAAACCATAATGTTCTAACGGATGAGGTAATGTCACAAATGTTTTAGTGAAAACACAACTTCTACCAACCCCAGATCATGGTGGGAATATTTCCACACATGAGGAAATAACTTCCTAGACAGATAAGGAATCACTTCCCAATGTTTCATCAATATATATCCCAATCCTAGAAGGGACACATCATAGAAACCCAAAAATATCATACCCTCCTCTAAAGACAAATATATTGGAGCATTAAATAACTTCTCCTTCAGGTAACTGAATAATAACCTATGCTTATTAGTTGACATGAAATATCATTCTTTCCAAGTCATTATGGTTAGTGGGGATGCAAATCAATTTTTATATTAAAAACCTATTAAAATTTCCTATGAGATCAAGGAAACTATAAAACTATACCATATAATGTGGTGTTTCCTAAGAAACAATTGCCTCGATCTTGGACATGTCCATGGCCACACCGATATTAGAGACAACATATATAAGGAAACACACCTCTTATATCTAAAATTCATACATGGACAACATCAAATATAGTTAGAGGTGTAAAAGGACATTGAAAATAACTCTAAGATGCTTGGAATGATCCTCCAATGACTTACAGTAAATAAATAGATCATTGATGAATATGATGATGAATCAATCTAGGAATTCATAGATTATAGATTTCTTGAGGTCCATAAACATGGATGGTGAATTCATAACACCGAATGACATAACTAAGAACTCAATGATCTTATACCTTTACTTAAATACTATATTTGGTATATTCTAATCTTTCACCCTAAAATAGAGTAATCTATACTGCAAATAGACTTTCTAAAACCAACAGGATACTTTTATCAGGTCAAATAGATCATAGATATGAAAAATAGGGTGACACCTCTTTACTATCACCTGATTCAGCCTCGAGTAATCTACAAACAACATGAAACTATATCTACCTTCTTCGTGAACAACAATAGAGCACCCCATAGATCCAAAATTATCTAGATGAAACCTCTATGTACAGTGACTCAAGACATTGAATCATATTACATGATTTTTTGAATATAAATATATAATAAGCACAATACAAACATTATGAGGCCATATTCTTTGGAAGACTAGGATTATAATTCATCAAAATGGAATTAAAATATGACATTCCTTATTTTACTCTCTATAATGTGCTCCTAAACCCATCATAACTACTAAAAATTCCTAGGATAAACTAGGGAATACAAAAAATAAAGTGTTGAGGTAAAAATCATAGTAAGGGAATAAATATAATATGTAAACATAATGTTCAAGTGAAAATTATAACATGATATAACAAAATAAAGGGATCACGAGTAATCACATGGAAGTAAAACATAAAAAACATTGTATGACAAGGTTATAAAAACATATGAAATATGAAATCAGCATTTATAATGAAATAAATATGACTCGAGGATAAATTCCCATATAATATTATATGATGTAAAAATTCCCATAAGGTTTAGTTTTACTGCCTAATCCCATTCATAATGTATCATGAGACTATAAATATTACGGAATGTATTGGAGCGATATCTGGAAACACACACAATAACATGTACATTATTATGTTTGAAAAGGATTGAAATCAATCATATAGTATAAACATAATTAATATCCCTGTAATTAGGTGGGTTTCATAATCATTCTTCATGTCATATTAAAATGAGATTTCATAAAGAATTAATTTCATAAATAAACATAGGGTGTTTATTATACCATAAAGAGAAGGGAGAATGACCTAGGTGTATATATATGGTACACACACACATATATAAATATAAATAGTATTAATAATAAATATTTAACATAAATTATAATTGTTGTTCATGAAAACATCTTGAAAATATTTCATGGAATATTTCTTGAGGAAAATACCCTTTTCATTTTTAAAACACTTCTTTAAAATCTAAAATTTTTGAAAAATATTAGAGAAAATATTTTAATTGAATGAAACGTCGAAAAACATAATGTAATATTTAATTTATTAATTAGTATTGAGAAAATGTAATAATATCCAATATATATAAGTTAAAAGAAAAAGCAACAACCACATTTTTGTAAAAAAATGTAAAAAAGTACCTCATTTAGAAAATGACGGAAATATTCCTTCTGGAAAATTTTGTGTAAAAATCCAAACATTGGTAAAAATGTATTTAATAAATAATTTGATAGTTGTAGAAACAATAATGAAAATATTTTAAACAAAATATACACATGAAAAATAATGATTTCTGATCTAAAAATGATTTAAGATATGTATTATTTACAAATAATTTTTTTGATATTTATTTGTTAAATAAGTGAGTAAATAGAAACCAAAAATGTAAAACAAATTAATAAAAAAATTTATTAAAATATATGTGGTTTAAGAAAATATATTTATATAGTTTCCCTAAAGTAACCATGAGTATAAGCAATCTTTAAAAGAAAGGATATCGTAACATAATGCATTTACCGCTTTGGTAACTTTGGAATCAAATCCCCTTGGATGATGTAAAAAGAATTTTAATTTAAAACACCATGAAAGATGAATTATTTAGTGTATAATATGTAAATGTGTCACCATATACGCTATATTAATTAAAATAGTCATATAAAATAAAAATATTCTCTAAAGAAGGGAAATTGATTTGAAATCTCTAACCTTGAGTTTGACTAGTAATTTATGTACGTTATATTATTAATAATAAATTTATATTAATTATTTAATTTATAATAATAAATTTTCATTTTTATTAATTAATTTATTTATTTATTTCAATGTTACATTTATTTTTCTAATAAATTAGATTCACTTCATACATTTTTATGATATTAAACTAACAAGTTAGAAATGACTTTGTAGGTTACCAATGTTAAAATAGGTCATTATTCAATCAAAACTAGATTAATAATCATGAAATAAATATCAATTTTTATAAATCAATTATAATTTTAAAAGATAATAAAATATACAGTTTTGAAAAAATAAATATGTTACAATAATTGAGACAATAGGTTGCATGTATTCATTAGAAACATTTCCAATTCTCAATGATCATTATATAATGAATGTAAAGATTATTTTATAATAAAATAATGATAATTATTTCATAAATCGCTTATTATTTCTTCAAATACACTTATATATAGAATTCATGTGATGTTGTGATGAAAACTGAATCTCATTTCATTATGGAGTTGGTGGTCCAAACATATGAATGAGAGACAATATAATTTTTCTGTGAATGGAATTTTAAGAAAAAAAATTATGTACTAATTTTCCCAAATTATAAATATATAATGAATATCTCATATATTTCTTAAATCCAATATAATAATTATCCATGAGAGGCAATGGTGGAAAATGAATTACACTGGTTTGTGAGGCGGTAGTCTGTTGTACACACGAACAATGGTTTTGTTTCACATTTAATGGAGGAGGAGATGGATGTAGGTTTTTACAATAACATAATAACATCATAGTAATTGGTAAATAATTATTTTATTATATCACCATGGTTTAATGAGTTTTTAAGAATGTGAATAATATATAAAATGAAACACTCGGTTAATAATGTTTTCTCTTCTTTAGAGAACCTATTTAGGGTTACAACAAAATCCTTCAAAAGTGAGTTTTATAATCAAAAATAGAAATCTAGGGCATGTTAATGGGACTAATAAAAACATATGGAGATAGATTTTATAAAAAAAATTATTTTATCTGTAAATAAAAATTGATAGGAGGTTTCGTTTTATAATTGAGAAGGAGTGCCATTTTGATAAATACCCAAAACTATTCATTAACGAGAAGTAACTCTTAAGAAAAGTGCCTAAACATTTGATAAATGATATTATGTAGGGAATATTATTTATAGACACAAAACCACCATTAAAAAATAATTATTTTTGTAAAAAAAAATTTAATAATTTTTTTAAACATTTTTATCCTTTTACTGTTATGATTACTCAGTTTTTCTCTTTTAGTTTTCACTTGGGTAACTAGTTTTTCCATATATTAGTTATCTCTTAAGAATAAAAATAAAACAAAACATTTTAGATAATTTTCCCACTAATTATGAAAACTAAATCTAAATCATGAAATAAAAATCTTATATTTGTGTAAAATTAATTTTAACATAAACTCATTTAACTCGCAAAACCCCATTTAAGCCTTAACCATAGTAATTAATTTTTAATGTTTGTACTATCCATTTTGAACAAAAAATTAAGTCGAAAATATTAATTAATTTTAGTTATTATTATTAAACAAATTTAATAAATCTTATAATATAAAATTCACTTAATTGAAAAAATAAAATTCTATAATAAACGAGCAATATGCGATAAAAAATAGTTTTTTTTGGGAAATGAATTTTTCATGAAATATATGATACTATATTAACTCTAGGAATATATATCAGCATTATATGAATTTAAATTAATATAAATTTATATGTAATATATAAATTTAATTTAATTTTTTTCATTACTACTGGTGGTTTTAGTTAATTAAAACAGATAAACATTATACACTAAAAAATTGTTTACAAAAACAAACGTTTTTAAGCATACAAATGAACTTCTACCAAAATCATGAATATTTGTGTTTAATATAAAATTAATTATATTATTATAATTAAAATTATTAATATTTCACGATAATATTAAATCAAAAATATTATGGTACTTTTAAATTAAATTACATAATTGATAAAAATGATAGTATTTGAAAAATCAGTAATTTTCCCGATTCACTAAAAAATCAATCAATTTTTAAAAATACAAAAATTTTCCCCTAACTAAATTTTAAAAAAATGATTAATAATATGAATTTAATTTTATAAAATAAATTTTATAAGTGTTCCGTAAATTTATTATTATATTTTATCACAGAAATAAATAATAATCATTTTTAAAGAAGTAATATTTTTTGTAAAAGAAAATGTCTTCATAAAAAATTGAGTGATTATTTAAAAACAAAATTTAAAAACAAAATTATATTTACCAGGGCCTTTATATATATTTTAAATAAATTAATCCTATTCATAACCACCAATTTAATATATATGTTATAATGATCATATTTAAACATTAATATTTCATGGTTTATCTAGCCTGAATGTTTCATGACGTATATTCTACAAAACATATAATTATTTTGAAAATATTAGGGTGTTATATTATTCCACATTTATAAAATTACATCCTTTAAATTTGAAAATTATCTCAGTAATCATAGGATTGACATCTAAAAATACATTTTTCAAAATCACACATTGTAAATATTATTAACAAAACATTCTCTTGAAATAATGGAAATGGAAATAAAAATATAACATATTGTAACACATAAAATTTTCCAAAATAATATAACATTATTGGGAAGTTACAATATTGGTATGAAGTAAAAATTCAATTTTCATATAACAAGCAAGATAAATAGGGATCATCGATCATAAGAAACTGAATGATCAAGAGAAAGTTTATGACCGTAAATCAACGAGGTGTAAAAAAGACTATTAATTCAGCACAAATGAAGGTAATAAGATAAATCATAATTCTTTATCTTTTTAATAGGAATTAAGAATTAATTTAATATCTATATTAATAACATAAGGAAAATACATTCTACAAATCAATTTAATTCATAATAACACATTTTTCTTAAAATAATGGGTATCCATAATGATTATTTACGCATGAAGAACTAAAATCAACTTATAATGGATCACATAATTCAAAAAATGGATAAAAAGTTATTCCAATTATCTTTATACATTAGTAAAAACAAATATGGTTATCATAAGGTAATATTATTTTAATAATGAATAAAAAATGATATAATGAAATAAAAAATTAATCTCTAAATCCTCAAAAGAACTCAAAAAGTTATACATAGACAATTTGATAAATAATTATCCTTAAAATTCATCAAAATATTTTGGAATACGTTTTAAACCCAAATATTTTAATGATTTTATCACATATTCATCCCTAATAAATTTAACATTTATCTCAAAATAAAATCCATCACACATAATGTATCATAACAAAAATTTATATTCCATAATAATATATGATAATAATTTATATAAATAAACTAAAAAACTTTATATCCTTAGTAAAATAATATAAATTTAAACTGTTAACACAATATTTAGATATTTTATGATTCTTATAAACAAAACACCATTGATAGAAATACTTATACAACATAATTGTAGAATACAAATATGTAAATTTTTTCACATTAATAATTGATATAACATAAGTCCTTCCATTAAAAATGAGTTAAACTTTAGAAGTGGGAATTGACTTGGATAGTGTCAGGGTTCCCCATATTTAAGACTAAAAACGATAAATTTATGACTATCTTGGATATTTTATTCCATTGAACTCATTGTGTTTTCTCAGAAATTCAATGATTAATTCTCTTCTTTTTCAAACTTAAAACATTATACTTTTACATTGAGACATTATCATAGTTTTATCTTCCTATATTTTTTTTGAACTAAATTGAGCCTTATTTCCTCCATGGTTTCTTATACCCAAGATCTTTGTGGACTCAATCCTTCTCTTGTTTTACGAGTCCAAGAGTTTGTTAAGGTATAAGTCTTTAATCATATATCATTTTAACTGATTCAGTAAAATAACTATATATTTTATTTCAATAATCATCCAATTTTGCTTCTAATAATCACTACATTTTCTATCACATACAAAAGTAACATAAATCCTCTTGGTTTCAATCATTGACTAAAAAAATCATGCTGCGAGAAACAATAATCATAATTAGGAAAAGTATTTTGCAGGATGTTTAAGTCATGAAAATTTCATTTCATTATAGGACACCTTTGATTTAACCTATTTCATCCATTATTATCATCTATTCAAATATTTTATGATGGTTCATAAATAATATGTTAATTAACACAAGTATAACCTATGGGATTTTCAAACCAACTGGACAATAAGGGTACAATCATCATGTATTAGAATGAAAATTGAGATACAATAAATAAACTCTTATTATGGCTATTACACCAAGATGAATCTATTCTAAACCCACATCCACTTTTATTATCAATAAAGATATATATTTCTAGGGAAACCACATAATATCTTCCTTACTAAAACATTAGAATGTTATCCTATACATATAATTAACCCTATGAGTTTTACTAAAGTTATAAAATACTAATTACTAATAGTAACAGGACCCTGATTTGATTCCAACCGTACTGTCCAATTAATTTTACACATAATATTACGTGCTTTATAAACATAAATCTTTAATAAGTATAACCGAAATACGTTGAGTCCTAGAATATTTGTAAGACTATGATTGTAATATATTGGAAGGAATCTAAAAGAACACATTCATATTTAATTCTCCGTAATGAGATCCTAAAACTTCACAGGATAGCCATAGGAATTCATAAAAGGAAGGGGTTAGCTAAGAAGACTATTAAGCTAAAAATAATACTATTGAAACATAATCTGAGTTATAGGTATAACATGATATCCTAAATTAGAAGGCACATGAGTAATCACACTAAATCATAACATAAATAATATCATATCATATGACCACTAAAACATATTAAATGTGAAATCAATATATATCTTACCATAAACATGAGTTACAAACATAATTTTCCATATAGGATTTGTTTTAATCACTAATATCATATATAATGTCTCATGAGACAAGAAACATTACCCAATACATTTGATATCTCTCTTGGAACACTAATCAGAACATGTACATTCTTATGAGTTCCAAAAAATAAAATTTTTAATATTGAATAATACTAAGGATTATCCATGGAAAGACATGGGTTTCATAATATTTCCTCATGTAATAATGACTGGAAATTTAATAAATATTGAGTTTTATAAATGATCTTAAGGAATGTATTTCTCTATCAAATGAAGGGATAATGAGTTTAGTGTATGTATAAGATATATATGTATATAGATTATAAGAAATTTTCAGAATAAGAGGTTTTATTCATTGATTAAAATTTCATTAAAATATTATGCGTAATATTTATTGAGGATAATATCCTTTTCAATTTGAAATTACATCTTTAAAATCTAAAAATTTCATGAATAATATAAAAAAATTATTTGAAAACAACCACATAAACATATAATGTAAGATTCAAAAAATTGAGTTTTCATGAAAACATGAATTTTTTTATTCCCTATAAGTTAAAAGAAAACATTCCTTCACATTTTTGTAAAAAATATAAAAATTTACCTTGTTCTAAAAATGAATGAAATGTAACTTTTAAAAAATCAGTAAAAAATTAAATCATGGGTATAAATTTATGCAATAAATTATTATATAATAATAAAAAAATTATTTAATATATTTTGAGGAAAATATAGACACATGAGAGAAATATTTTAAATCTAAAAGAAAACACAAGATCCGTATTACTTACAAACAATTTTCTAGATGTTTCATTACACTCCAATGGAGGAAATCTGAAAAAAAACATTTAAAAAACATTCATTAAAAAATGATAATAACATATATATTGTTTAATATAATAATATTATAAGATTTTCCCCTAAAAAATCCTTAAAAACTTGTAATCTCCAAAAGAAAAGAGGTTGTAATATAAAGCCTTTAAAATATTGGAAGCATTCGAATCAAATCCCTTTAGTTGAAGTAAAGTGGATTGTAATGTAATATAAAAAAATGATTAAGGATTCTTGATTTAAATTTTATAGGGGAATAATATACACCATGTAAAATAAATTAGGTGAAAAATATTAAAATATTCCTTAATGAAGGGAAATTTAGGCGAAATCCCCTATATTGGGTTTGAATCATCATGTACATACATATTATAATGAAATAATAAACTTATGTTAATTCATTAATTTATTAAAAAACATTTTAAATTTTATTATTCCTTTTTATTTTATTTATTACCAAGATATATTTATTTACTTAACCAACGAAGTACACGTCAGAAGTTTTTGATGATATTCAGTTCATTAGAACAAAATTAATTATGTAGGTTGATTATGGTAAAATCATCCATTGTGAAATAATATATAGAATAATAAAAAATACTAATTATCATTTTTATACAAAAATTATATTTTTAAAACCAACCATGAATGATGGTTATGATAAATGAATAATAATACCATCATAGAGATGATAGGTCATATGTACGCATGAGTATTGTTTTTATTTTTCAATTATCGTGATGGAAAGAAAGAAAATATTATTTAATCATTACATAATAATAATTATATAAAAAATATCATATTATTTCTTTATATACAGTTATATATACCATATTTGCAATGAATTGATTAAAAAGTAATCACATCGCTCCATGGAGGTGGTAGTCCACATGTACCCAAGAACAACTTTATCCTTTGTTTGAATGGAATGGTAGGAAAACATATGATATAATAATTTTTTATAATTTTAAATATGTCATTAATAATAATACACATACACACACAAATATATATATATATATATATATATATATATTCCATCATAATAAATTTCCTTGAGAGGTGATAATTTAAAATGAAATACATCAGCTTGTGATACAGTAGTCCGTCGCATCTATGAATGATGGATTCATTTACCATTAGATAGCAAATGATATTCATGTAGTTTTTTACATTAACCTAATAAAATATTAGTATATGTGATATTATTATATTTTTATATAATGTTGGTTGAATAATATTTGAAGCATGTGTTTGAAGAAATAAAACGAAACAATTAATTTAGAATGATATATCTTCTTTGGAAAATGACTTTATATTTTCATCAAAAACCCTTATGTTAAGGGTTTAATAATGAAATTAAATACTCTATAACATATAAATGGTTGTAAGGAAGGTAATTAGGCTGGTATTGGTATAATACAAAAATATTTTTATGTATTAACAAAAGTCTATAGGAGGTTCCATTTTAGATGTGAGGAGTGGTATCTCAGTATATACAAAAAACTATTCAATAATAGAAAGTATCTATCAAGGGAATAGGTCCAAAATTGATAAATTATGTAGTGTAAGGATTATAAGGTCGACAAAAATCACCAAAATTAATTGATAAATATTTTATAAAATTTTATTTTCTTTATATTTATGGTTACTCACTTTTACAATTTTAATTTTCAACACGATATCTATCTTTTTGACCTAGGTGGTTTTTGATATAATAATAAAAATAAAATGAGACTTATTAGATAACATTAAATCACTTATTATAAATATTAAAACTAATTATTCAAATAAAAATCCAAATTTTTTTAATGTTAATATTAGTAAAGCACATGTACCACACCAAATATCTTTTTAACAATATCTCCAACAATTATATTTTATTATTTTTAATATAAAATTTGGAAAAAGTAAGTTGAACATATAAATAAATATAAATTATTATTCTAAAAAATATAGATTAAATTTTATAAAAATCAATTCACATAAGTGGAATAATCTAATTAAAAATTAATCCTCGAAAACGCGATAAAAACAGTTTCTTTGAAAAATCATTTCCAAGAAATAGATGATCTTTTATATGTGATATGACTAGATATAATCATTACATGAATTTAAATTCACACACACAAACATATATATATAATATAATAATTTAACTTAAAATTGTATTTAATAGTATTTATTTTAATCAATTAATGTGGATAAACTTTATGCAGTTAAAAACAGTTTGCAGGAAACCGCATTTTTAAGCATAAAAATAAACTAATTCCAAAAATCATGAAAATTAGCGATTAAAATGAAATAAATTAGAATAATATAAGCAAAATTCTTTATATTTAAATTTATAACAAAAAAAATATAAAAATAATTTTAAATTTTATTATTTAACAGAATGACATGACCTTTTTTAAAAAATTGATAATTTTCACTATCCACTAAAAAATCAAACATTTCAAAAAAATCTCAAAATTTAAACTTATGGTAATATTTATATGATGATTTAAAAAATGAATTTAATTTTATCAGATATTTTTTAAAAAAATTTCCAAAAATTAATTATAATCAGTATTCACAAAAATAATAAAAATCATTTTTCAAGGAATCGTTTTTTTTAAAGAATAATGTTACTTCATTAAAAATTGACAACTTATTTAAATTGAATTTAAAAATTAATTTATATTGATTTTGACCTTTATATGTATTTCATAAAATATTTAACCTTGTTTTTACCTTCAATTTATCATGTAGGTTATAACATTCATATTTAAATAATAATATTTAATGGTTTGTTTTGGCTTGTTGTTTTTTATACTCTATGATATTGAGAAAAGTTTTATTTATAAAATATTAGTGTGTAAAACTCAAAATAAGATCATCCACCTACAAAAACTACTCACACATCTCCATAGGTTCCATTCTATAGGGATTCATCATAATCAAGGACACACATTGTTAAAGCTTTATCCCATATTCAACATTGCATCAAGGGGGTAGTTCTATAAGAACATCTGAAAAAATAAAAGAACTAAAAAAACCATGGGAAGATCATTTTTCTAAGAAGACAATGACAATTACAACATCTAACACGAATGAGGCTCAACTTACATGTCGTCCATTTGGTAATCGTACACACTAATTAACGTCACTCACTGGCCCCTTATATCAGAAAATAAAACTCTATACTGGAAATAGTCCATGAATTAACACTTAGAATATGGACAATCCATTCCAAGGGTAACATCATATGGCTGTATATACAGTTAGAATAAAACTTCCATGGACTGGTGCTATTGAATCACTACTCTACATCCCCGACACACATCAAACAAAGCTGTCAGACCTACAACTAACGTAGATAACACTAGGGTAATTGAAATATTCTCTACATCCATTACCAAAGAATGAACCAAAGTAATAATAACATTAGAGTTAGTGTATACTAAATAAAAAAATAACCATAAAATTGTAGATGATAAGCTAATCGTCCCTTGAAAAAATCCAACCTCTACTGGCATTTTAGTCTCTAATGTATGTATATGACCATGCCCAACTACTCTACTTCTTTATCATCAGCCTCGATGACCATGATTTATCCTAGGTCCCTATGGATGGGGACCATCATGATGCTAAAATATACTAAATCTAACCGTTTTTTGATATTTAAAATGCATCAAGTGTCCTTACTTCCACTGGTGCTATAAAAAAGGGGCCTAAACAACCACTTTATAATTACCTCCCTAAGTAGCTAAATATAGTACCTTGTGGTTCCCATTTCCTCCGAAGACATTAAATGAAAATAGAATACCTAAAATATGTTCTTGGAAGTCACATACCCTCAAAGGATAAAAAAATATCTTCTTTGGTTGACTATACACTATTCGAAACCCCAACATCCTGAATTCCCATGGCCCATTACAAGAATCCCTACTCCTTAATACAAACTTATGTCCACTCTCATGATGTTCAAATCATAGAGAAATAATATTCTCAAAAAATATTCTTTATGATACACATCAATTTATTTGGTATGTGTAATTGGGGAGATCACATAACTAATTAGTTGGAATAAAGTCTTGTCCATATGCCAAGCTACATACTCCTCATCTGAAAAAATATATAGATAAAAGAACAAGGTGTCATTAAACCTTATCCCAAGCTCCCACACACATAGAAACACATACTGAATAGGTAGAAACGTCTACAGCATACCTTAATTTTTCATATATGATCATAAATTTGAACATAACTCCATTTGACAGTCAGGTCATAACACATACGCCTCTACATGATCACCAAGAAACAACATTGACCACAGCTCACCAAAACTGAATAACTACCAAAGATACCTAAAACTCCAGAAGTTATTGGATTAGAATGAAATTTATCTTGAGATCCTACAACCAACACTTCTTCTCCATTATAATAATCTATCTTTATACTTCACCAAAATTTGATACTGGAAGCCATGCCAACCGTCTGTCAAACCTCTCCCTTATCGATCAAGTCATCCCTCTAACAATCCAAAACATCATCCTATAGAACCTCACCTACCTGAACCACTTTTAGATGAAGAACATGATCCATTCCTAAAAATAAAGGAAGAATCCTAATCCCAATATCATGGAATTTAATCATATGTTTATTTAGTTAATTATTTTTTAGTTTCCTTTCCACAATTACAAAATTTAATCAAAAACAAAAACAATCACGATTCATGTAACTTTTCTAAGCCTCTTCCATTCAAATAGGTCCACCTCACTTAGTCCTTTAATAATATCATATTCTATGCACTGAATCACTAGGGGCCCTAAAATACCATGCCGTATCAAGTATCTCTGGTCTATGAAATCTACTAAGACCAACTAGTATTGGTTCCCTATTAATCAATGAAATCATCACCATGCCTAACTATATGCTATATCTTATGTCTCACCCATTAGTGTTAATTCCACTATGTCATGACTTCCACCCACTAAAGATGCCCATCTAGAGCTGGTAATGAATGAAGAGAGATAATGACCCCATAGTCCGACCTCTAGTTGGCCCTAGGTTGGTGATGAGTATTGAGGGTCTAAAAATATCATAAGATTGAAGGAATTAAAATACAATAAAACCATATTTGGAGATAGGATAAACATCCACTAATAAAATGAATCATATAATACAAAATTAAAGATAAACCACTGTAAAATGCATGAATGAAGTGAGGACAAACAATAATTTTCTCCAAATTAAAGTTCCAATTTTTTATAGCAGTGACTAAACATCGTCTCAAAATCCATGCTAAAAATGTCTAGCTTGTTCCCCAATATCCTCCAGGAAAGCTCAAAAAATAGAATACATATATATGGAGAGTATAAAAGTATACTCTAAGGGATCATACCCAATGTACCAAGTGCACATATGAAAAAACAAACTAATACCCTAGTTAATAAATAGTATAATTGAAAATCACCGAAACATGTCAAATAACAAATACCATCCTCTCAAATGAGCGTTAACCAAATCATACATACAATATATTAACATATCATCATAAATATAACAAGGAAACCAACTTCTTCTTTCCAACTTTTTTACCACTCTTACTCCCCAATGTCAAATGCCCTATTACCCCATCAATTTTTTATATATCACGTCAGAAAAAACCATATCTAATGTGGGTTAGGATGTATCCATACCCACCCAACACTCACATGGTCTAGAATCTAGTTCTAGAATTACGAATTGTCACATCACATCTCACCCATTGACAACTAGGCCATTATACCACACCATATCACATAACATGAGCAATAAGGTGTCATAAATGCAATATAGATAAATCCCATTACATACTCATACCACAAATGACCACCCACCACGTATCACATCACATCACTACCTAATCACATCACATATCAACCAAAGACACCTAATCCAACACTATTGGGTATTTTCTAATAGAGACCCATATCATCACTAACATTGAAGGAAGAATGGGTAAGAGGGGGTATCCAAAAAATCTATATCACAACCAAACTAGTTGATGGGGAAAACAACTGGAACCTAGAACCTATGAGCATTTGTACATTAATAAAACTCAAGTGGGGAACATATTGTAAATAAAATAAAATACATTATATATAGATATCATAAATACCCATCCAATGGGTTCACATCAACCACACTAGCACACACCACATTGACACCACCACATAACACATCAACCACTATGACTGCCGCCACCACACAATGCAACACAATATAAAACCCTAATAAAATCCACATGATTACACATTTAATTTATGGTTCCACAACTTTTAATCATTAAACCATTACCCAAAACCCATTCAAATCCCATTATTTATTCATTCACTAACCCAGGAAATTTCATTTTATCATTACAAATTTCTTCTGTGGCTAAGAGACAAACTTACACAACCACAAAATATAGTACCTCAACCATATCATATCAACATCCATCACCATTCCACACCATAAAAACCAAATAACCATAAAAACCACACATTTCATCTTCCACACATTACTTTTTCAGCTCAACCACAACCGTCGTACCAAATTTCACACCATAACCTTATAACAAAAGTCCCCCACATGATACAATATCACCACACATCATCACCATCACACACCTACCTGCAACATATCCCATACCAATTATCCTCACCACACATCACAAAAACACAACTTAACCAAAAATAATACCACATAACATTACTTTTTTATTTATCTTGGTTATTATGACACAAAATAGATTTCTATGGGAAACAAATTATCCAACATAAATATTTTATTTTTCCATTTATTTGGGGTGAGATGAAACACAAACATGGAAAGGGTCACACAACATATCACCTAATGTGAAAAGAAAGTTCTGAAAAAAAATTATTTTATAAATTGGAAGCAATAATTCATAATCTCAGGAAAAACATCATCAATGAAGTAAAATCTTGTGATTACTTATGATCCCCATCAATTTTAGTTTCTTTAAATTTATTATCTTTATTACAGTGATCCTTATTTTCCACACAAAGGGAAAAAATCCATGAAATCCCCACATATAGCTCATAAAAAAGTCGAGAAGGAGGCTCACATACCTCAATGAATATTTATGATACCATTGGGCGCCGTGGTGAAAATAAGAAACTTATTAGAAACCAAAAATGCAGTTGGAAACTATGTATCACCCTAAATCACACCAAGGGTCATAAGAAAGAAATGACTAACTCACTACAATATAAAAATAATTCTCAAAAACCTTAAAAAATAACATGAGTAAAATAATGGGGAAATGAGAAGGAACACATCCCCAATGAGGAACCAAAATAACCCATAGATTAATATAGGGAGAAAGGGGCTGTAAAGTCACCTTAATTCACTTGTATTCATCCAAAAAATGAGAGGAGAATAATCGAATGAGGAAAAAATCATCATAAAACTTTTATAGAAGTCCAAAGTGACCTATACATGGGGTCTATGAGTTATAAGCTTCAAAACACCAAATCAAATCATGAATCCCTTTTCCATTGAAATTGATATTGTCTCAACAAGAATAAACTTATTCCATAAATCCTCATATTATGGTTTAAAATCCTACCACACATTTCCCATCACCACATATATTCCATAAACCATAAATTTTGTAATTCATAAAGCAATAATTCACACCATAAACACATGTTCTATTATGTGAGTTTCCCTAATACTAAAAAATTATAACACCAACTCCTCCAAACCCAAAAATACATCATCCAACCCCTCTACAACCACAAAACTGAAATGTTATTGGTTATAAAATCATGATCCACTATAAGACTACCAAAACATATAAATTCATTAATTCTATTTGGGTTGTAGGTTATCTCATTATAATGTTAGCACACTTCATTTACATCAAAGTTTTTTTCACTTGGTTGGAATTCCAAAATATATATTAACATAGTGGTATATTTTATTGGATTACTTTAATATACTATTTTTATTAGGATTTGTGGTTTAGATCAATGTTTTGGTGAATTATCTAACAAGATTTTGATTTATAGTTGTGTTTTTATAATGATTATAATCCTCCAATAGATGGTCAGTTTGAGAGAAACATTCAATCCGCAGAGGATATGATAATGTATTATTCGATGGATTTAAAAGGTGGTTGGTATTAACAACATCCTCTAGTTGAGATTTCTTATAATAATAGACTTGACTAAAGAATTAAGATATATTCTTAGTCATCTCTTTGTGGAATAAAGTTAATAAATTAAACATGTTGGGATGATGTTAGGGAAAGGAAAGTATAATGAATTGTGATACTAAAAGAAATAAAATAGAAATTAAGATATATTCACCATCACTTCAAGGAAGCTCAAATTTGATAAAAAGCTTATGCATATAATAGTTGGTGATATCTGGTTTTCAATGTTGGTGAGAAGGTATTCCTTTGAATTTATACTTTTAATATTGTTATGGGATTTAAAAATAAGGTCAATATGAGCCTCAGATATGTCATCCCTTTGAAATTATTGAACATGCCAGGATGGTTTTTTATCATTTGGAACTTACACCGAACCTACCTTATGATCACTATGTATTCCATGTATATCTCATGAGGAATTACATACCTAATCCTTCAAATTTACTGAAATATTAAGTTATACCGCTAGATCATGATAATGCCTATGAATAAATTAAACTATCAATCTTGGATCATTGAGATAAAGTGAAATTGAATAAAACAACTTGTCTGTTTAAATTAATCTAGAGGAATAAGAAGTTCAATTATGATACTTAAAAACCCAAAGATGTGATGAAATAAGGATATCCACATTTTTATTGTAATAAATGAATTTGGAAGGAAAATTAATTTTAAGGGTGTTATAATGTGACATCCCAAGATTTTATAACACATTTTCCTTAAAAAAAATTAATTTCTTTGATATCATGAGATACGCACAACCCCAAGTCTAAGGGAACAATAATATAGTATACTATTATAAAGAAGCTGTTAAATTGGAAGACTACAATAGAACAACCAAATTTTAAAATATATTGTTAATGTTTTTATATAAGGTAAATATATATATAAATAAGTACTCAACTTTTTTTGGCAAAGTCATATTATGTTGTGACCTTTTATATTTCCTTAAAAGGGTTATTATTTTTTTGAGAGAAAATAATATAAATAATTTATTCCAATTTTAGAAATTTAATTTTAATAAATGAATTATATTTTTTAAAATAGTATTTCACAATTATTTTAAAGTGAATTTTTTATAATTTTTGAAAAATATTAATTATTAATGAATAGTGAGAAATTCTATTTTTTATTAGAAATAACCTTTTTAATTAAATAATTTAAAACTAAAGTTATTTTTTAAAATGGGTGTAAAATTAATATTATATAATTAATATTATAATTAATATAAATAATTTCATTATAATTAATTTTATGTTGGATTTTGGTATAAAAATCATTTATAGGTGAGAAATATTTGTTTTCTAGAAACGTACTTTTCATCACATTTTTAGGTTTAGTTTTAAATTATATCTTGTCACATGTTTGAATTAAAATTATAAAAATTTATTCTGCATTTTGAATCAATAGGATTAAATTTTTAAAAGATTTCTCTTTTATTTGCATTCATTATTGACAATATCCTTGGTAAATAATTGGCACTCTAGTAAGGGTAAATGAATAAAACATGGTTTAAACATTGAGATAAAGATTTAAAATTTCTCTAAAACATTATTTTATCATATTTTATGAGTGTATTTAAAACATTTTAATTCAATTTTAAAAAATATTTCAACTTTGTTCGATTTTTCTTTGATTATGGCCATTACATCACTTAAAGAAAATGATAAATTCAAAATGTCACTCTATTGACTTTAATATCTATTAATATTTTAAAAAAAATTCTTTTTTGTTTATAAATGGTATTTTTTAAAATAAATTTTATATCATATTAGTTTATTTATAATTTTTAGTGATTGAATAATAACCTTAAAAAATTAAGCAATGTCGCCATAATATTTATTCAATTAATTGAAAAAAATAAATAATTTGAAAAAAATGAAAAATATTAACATTTCAATGAATTATTGTATTAAAAATATAGAAAAATAAGAAATATTATGTATGGTTGAGAAGTTTATATTTTAATTCCATGACTCTCTTTAAGACATTAAAATTGATGTAAATAAATTGTTTCAAAAAATGCATTAATGATTTTTTGTAATAATTTTTTTTATTAAATGATTTAAAATTAATAAAAGTCACATTTTTTGATAATTCAATGAAATATGACTTAAAATATCAATCATGATCTATTTATGGGCTTCCTTTTTTATGGTAAAATTTTTGATCCTTAACGAGTATAAAACATTGAGTTTTCTGTAATATTCCAAAGGTTTAATTGATGGTTAAAACTAAGATATAAGGGTTAAAACATCACATAAACTTGTCTAAATTTAATTTAATTAGTTTTTTTATACTCTTAAATATCCAATTTTTTAAATATATTATTTTTTATCCATTTTCCGGTGAATACTAATTTATGTTAAGTTAAAACATTATGTATTTCCAATTGTGTCCCATCCATCCCTTATAAAAGGACACCCCTTCTCTTTTTTATTTACACTAATTTGAGACATATATGTATGAAACCAAAAAAATTATATTATCAATTTTATTTTCCAATTAATTATATTTAATAGTATTCTTTAAAGACCATTCCAAAGGTCCTTAATTGGGGATCTAAAGGAGGCCTATCGAAGAAGTGGAAATCTTTCTACCCGATATCTTTCAATCTATTTATTCTTCTACCTCCTATAAATAAATGGTATAAAAAATAAAAAAATTAATTATATAATACATAATAAATTATTATTATGATTTATAAACAAGCATGGTCCACCTTCTTCACATCTGTTGGAATATGATTATGTTTCTCGTATATGTCTGTTGACTTCGACATCCACAAATCAATGTGATTAATTTTATATTTCCAATTTATATTGATGGTAATAAGTATATATTTATTTTAAAAATAAGATATATATTATATAAAAATTATCATGTATAGGTTAATTATTATTTACCTTTCTCTTCTTCCATATGTCGAAAAATAATAACATCATTCATGTATACATACGACCTACTTTCTCCATAAACAGTGTAATTCATTTTTCTATAAATATATTTTATATATGAATATACATATAAATAATCAATTTATATGATATTTATATCATGGTTAATGTTTTGGAATTATGAAACCATTATCAAAGTACGTGGACCAGAACTCTAAAACTAAAACATCCATGAAAAAAATTTACATATCGAAACAACGATTATAATCTGGAATTATTAATAAAAGGGAATTTAACTGTAATAGTAGGATAATATATGATATTATAAATATTTTTAAAACTCTAATATATATTTATAAAAATTGTAAATTTATTATATCTGCAGATAGAGCGCTTTCAAATAAAGGTAAACTTGACCTAAGGGATATATGTTACAATAAATAATTTATCATGAATGTTTTTTATTAACATTAAAATGATAAAATTTAATGTTATAATTATCATTAAAATAATTAATTTTATTATACTATGATAATTTATTCATATTACATATTTTTATTTAATTTTCCATTATTTAATAACTCATGATTATGAAAGAATGTATTTATGTAAAACCGAAATTGTTTCTTTTTGCGGTGAAAACCCATTTTTAATATATGTCTATGTTTCTAAAAAGGTTGTAAATAATGTTTTTAATATTATTATGTGATTATTTAAAGTCATTTTTACCCCTTTTTAATTTTTAATTTTTTTATTATAAATTAATATTCTATTCATTTTCCAATGAGGTACTTTTTTACTTTTTTTTAAAGGTGTAAAAGGATTTTTTAAACTTATATGACATGAATTAAATTTACAAATGTCAAGATAAGTAAATGAAATAAATATTTCATTAGAATCTTCCAAGTATATTTTCAAAGAAATTTTTTTCTTTAAAATTTGGAAAATATTATTTTTTAAATAAATTATTTCAAAATGAAAACTATATTTTCCTAAAGAAATATTCTATGTTATTTTTTAAAGATGTTTTAATTTATGATACCATACTTTAATTTAATTTTTTATATAATGGGTATATTATCCAATGAATCTATCTGTATTCTCACTCTATTTGTTTTATTGTTATGATGTTAACATGTTTATGATGATTTTTTATTATCCATAGGTGATGCTATGATGAAATATTGAAATTTTTATGATTTTTTTTTCATTTTTACAGTTTATGATATGAAGAATGTTACAGGATCTTGTGGAAAAAATATTTTTGCCTTTTCATTTTGTAATGGGTGGGCCCAAAATCATATATCCCTAAATTGCTTGGGAAAAGATAGATATCTCATGAGATAATAAGGATTGGAATGAAGTGTGAACTCAGATTAGTATGGTAATATGTGTACTATAATAGTTTTGGGTGTGATCCTTGATTAGGGATATAATAGATTGAGAGGTGAATCCAATCCACTATGATTTTTATGTAAGAAAACCATTACAAGTAAGGAAATGAATTTTATGCTTATGTGTATGCCACAAACTTATATCTTATGAAATTTTATTCTCTCTTGGATCATGTTTTTTTATTCATTTATGATTCATATCTTTTGAACTTCCATGATTTAAGCCATGATTCCATATTATGATCTATAAAATATTTGGTATGGTTTTATAATTGTAATATCATGTAATCAAATCGTTATTCTCTACATATACTTATGTTATCATTAATATCTACCATTATTACCCTCCGTTCCAAAGGTTATAAAGAATATATTATGTAGGGTGTATATATGATGTGTACTATGTGGGAATAAATTTTGGGAATTATAGAATATATCTCATGAAATAATAATATTGTGTATCTACTCTATAGAGACACAAAAACTTTACGGCCCTTAAGTGTTTATTTGTAAAATATATGGGATACTCATTTAATGAAATGTAATATTAATGTATAAAAGGTATAAGATGCTATATAACCAGACTGATGTTTTCAGGAATATGGAGTTCAGTGGAGGAAGTTATATTCTGTTCTATAATAACTTTTAACAACGTAAAAAGACAAGAAAACAGGGTTTGAAAAAAAGAAAAAAAAAGAAAAAATAAATAAATAATGGGTCCAAAATTAATTTAATTTAATGAATCATGGACTTTACATTGATATTGAAAATGTGGGAGTAGAGACATTAAGAAGGGATAATTTCATTGAATCTTTTTCTTTAGAATATCATGCATTATACTTTAGATAGAAACCTATTCTTTGATCCGTTAAATTTTAAACGTCGCTACCCACCAAAAAATTCTTCAGAATAATATGATCTAAAATTAAAATACAACATGATTATTTGTAATAATTTTCATTATAGGTGGATAATATTGTTCATTTTAAATATTAAAGAAAAAATAATATATTAATTGTGTGAGAATAAATCTACTTAACATTGTACCTTGAGTGATGAGATATAAATTCAATGTTAGGTAATTTAAATATTATAATTTTAACAATAAAAAATTATTATATGTGAATGAATTAAAGGAGCAGATTGACCAAATTCCAAAGGGAATGATTAATATACATGGGTTAATTGGTTTCATTGAAAATTGTGAAGTTTGATTAATATTTTTTGAGATTCAAGAATGTGTGATTTTCATATTGATAATTGTTTGATTTTATTACATTGAAATTTAAATAGTTGTATAATGGGTACCCTTTTAAATTTAGTTTTTAGGTTTATTGAATGAGGATAATATAGAGTTCATATATGGGGGTATTTTATGACCATAATATTTTCATTATTTTTTAATAGAATATAATAATTTTTAATGATTAATTCTCAAATAATTGATTGATATATCATTTTTTGGGTATAGATATTTTATTTCACATTCTATAGAAAAAAAATTTTATTTTTGTATTGTAGGTTTTTATATAATGTAAAAAAATTTATATAGGATAAAAAATGCAGCCTTAAACTCGGTTAACATGAATTTTTGAATAAATGAGAATATGGTCCATAAAAAACATGTACAAGCATGGGTTGGTGAATTGGAGATCCAAGAGTCACCATGAACTATGAATAGGGTGGGATATGTTTTACTGGGCATATGTGTATTGACATAAGGTTGTTGGGTATGAGTGTAGTGTACTAGGAGGCCATAACTAGAGTAGGATTTTATATTGGTGATGGTGCGTGGAATATGATAAGGTGCCACCCTCCAAAACCTCTTTCCAATATGGGACTCCATTTTCATGGGAACTGTGCACATAGCCCAATGTGACACCATATCATGCTTGGATGTGAGACCCTATACTCAAAAAAACCATTGCACCGTCCGCTATAAACTAACATCAATAAATTCCACTAATTCTTGTTTGGAACCTCTATAAACGCCACTGTCGAGATCATGATCAAGCTAAAAAGCTACTTCTAGGGCCTGGGAACCCCATCGATGAAATATGGGAACTCAAATGACTTATATGGAACCATTTGGAATGGGTAAGAATCCCCTTCATGATATAGTGACAAATATTCCTTTCTTCTATCGACCATCTACCCTTAAACTACTACTTGTAGTCCTACTTCAGCCACTTGCTACTTCCTGTATTTTTTCCATCACTAACTACTAATATCCTTTATTCCATTTTCTTATTACCATTTATCTTCTACTACTACATGAATTACTCTACCATTAATCTACTTCCACTACCTCGACAATACATCCTATACCGATACCACATCCTTAATTATGTAGCATGCTATCACCATACATGCTTATGTATCTTGCTACCATTTGGCTTGTATGTGAGGAGTCCTACCACCATGAACCAATCCTTCCTCCATGGAAATTGAATCCTCAATCCCACATATATTTTGTTGAAACCATTTTGTGAGTCAATAAATAATTAAATATGTGAGATGTCATGATAAAACATAGATATTGAGATTCTCCAAGAATACATGACCTAATCATATCAATGAATTTTATGCTATAATTGTATTCCTGTGCGGTTTTGAGCATGAATAAGGATATGTTACAATCTTCTCCAATGCACTGGTATATATGATTTAAAGAATTTCACTCTAGAATTTTTATGTTTTATATGAAATAAGCTTCATATAATCTAATTATTTCACCGATAACTAAGAAAAATGGATATAGTGGTTGATGAAAATAACATGATTAATGTTGAAAACACATATATAGTGAGTTTGTGTTTGATGAATTGAGTATTGAAGATCAAACCTAAACCAATAATTAAAGATGATGAATTTTTTTATCAAAATATAAAGGTTTATAAAACTATGATGTGTATTCAAAATAATAAGATACATAGACCGTATGTTAGATGTTTGAAGAACCTACGATGAAGACACAAACGTGCATCATGAGTATGTTGTGATAAGAGTAACAAGTTAGTTCATTCGAGGATTCAATAAGGATTTATTTTGAGTACATACATGAGTTAAATGTCACATTAATCTTGTCAATATTTTTAATGTATCCATGCATGTCATTAATAACAAACATTTCCTTAGGAAAATTTCAAATGTTGAAATACATGAATAAGGAATAATTTCTATGTTTTCGATCATGCTTCACATGGGGATGTCACATGCACTGCACGCTCATGGAAATTAAAATTTTATAGATACGTTACCACATTATTCAATTCCATGATGGATAAATATATCTTTGTTAGTGTATATTATGGATTTTAAGATCCCTAAAATTAATTATAATGGAAATAGGGATGCTTGAACCTAAATCCTTATTTGAATGTGAATATTTAGAGATTTAAATATTGTATTTTATAAAAATAAATAATAGAATAATATATTATAATGATGCAGAGAATAAAGAGTAATAAAAATGAATATGAGCTTACTATTTTAGTATTTTTTTTCTATAGTTTAGATTGCATTTTCATTATAACTCAAATGAAAATATTTATTAAAGTGTTCTTTAATTCTTCTCTATATATCTCTTTCTCCATCTCTCCCATTATTCTCTATGATCACATATACTCATGACCATTAGTATATAACCTAAATACTATCCATGGGGTGTAATATAATGTTTAAACCCAATACTATGTTTAATATCTTCTTTAATTTAATTTAAGTAATATCATTGGTTAGTGCAATCCTTATTGTAGATATTTAACGATTAACATATAATTCTACAATAATTTTCAATTTACTAAGGAGGTGGATGTGTGGTGCAGAAGGATATTATTGAGAGAATTAAATATTCATGATTGAGGTAGAAAAATGTGTTCATAAATATTTTAGAGTATATTAGTTAACTAAATATATAAAAGATAAAAAAGGATCTCTATAGATAAATCTATCAAGATAATTTCCTATCTTTAATGACATAAATTAATTTTTTTTCATTGAATATACATATTTAGTTTTTTCATTCCACTATGAAAATAAAAATATTCATATGTTTTACATAGTAAAAATTAAATAAAATATAAAGTAGGAATAATGTTTGATTAACTATAAAGAACCTCAAGAGAGATATCCATAGTTAGGAACTGTGTTGTACTAGGAAATAAATTTTATAGTTTTCACCCACTTTAAGAAATAATGCGAGTATTCATAAATTAGAATTTAAAATCTTAAGGTTTTCTTATAAAACATGAAAAATCATGAATAACTTAACATGAAAAAAACATTAAACTTTTTTTAATAAGGGAATAATATTTCCATTAAAACACAATAAAATTTTCTTACCTTTTGAAAAAAAATATTTCCTTTATAAACAATTACAACAATATCATAATGGTTCATGGATACATTATCATTAAATTAACCTTTAAAATGGAATAACCTAAAGAGATAAATCCAATACCTACTAAGAGTAATACATCAATAGTAAAAATTTTTACTTTACCTAATGTATTGGAGAGCTACATTAGGCTGACTAATCATTAGAACTACATTAGGATCATATGTCATTTTTATCAAGTTAAAAAACTATAGCATAAACAAAAAACCTATATTTTTAACCTCAACCATACAACTTATTTAATTTTTTATTTAATCCCATAAGAAATAACACTTAAAGTAATCATATAAAAATGAGAATAAATTCTTATTTACTTAGAAAATATTTCTAAAACATAAAATCCCTAGACGAGGGGGAATATTATCTTATTTAAAAAACCATTTTAACTTGTAGATTAATATTGATTAAAAATAATGACTATGATTGTGAAAAAGTATGGTCACCCTGTATATGTTAAAAATATTTATTTTGGTATATTTGTAAAATGATGAAAATAACGCAAATGAAAAACATTAAAAACATTATTTTTTAATCTTTTGTAGAGACAATAAAAAATATTAAATAATAATCCCTAAAAACCTTTTTCTTTTAAATAAGAGCATTCTAAAAACATTTAATAAAACATTTATATGTAATGAATATAGTTTTAAGGAAAACATTAAAAAATATTTTTAAAATAATTACCCTTACCTCGAGTCCCGACTCATTTAATTTATATGTATACCCTCTAGAGTTGTAATATTATATTCTGTAATATATAATTATGATAATTTTTATGTTTTTTATATTATCTTCATACTAATTATTTCATTTGCTTCTATGTTTTATTTAACTTCTAAAATGATTAAGTTGATGTTGGAAACTTTATGGATTTTCAACATATAGATCTAGAATGACATTGGTAGGTTAACTATTATCATAGGTATAATGGTTCCATCAACTCAAAAATATTAATCTTGAAAAATTATTATTTTTATATATTAAAGACATTTTTAGAACCATCCATGGAGTGTGTACATGTAAAATAACATATGTTATGTCGTGAAGGCTATTGTCTAAAAGTTCTCATTAGCGATGTTTCTATTTTTGTAATAGATGAAAAATAAATATAGTATATAATATTTTATACTTAAATAAACATAATTATGTCATAAAAGTCATATTTATATTTTATTTCAATCATTATGACCAACAATATTAGACGATAATGAAAAATGAACTACACAACTTCATGGAGGTGGTGTTCCACACGTATACACAAGTAATGATACATATATAAGGGTTGAAAATGTCAATAAGGTATGTAGTATATTAAATTTATAGCTGAAAATAATTTCATAAAAATATTATATATTCATTAACCAAATATTTATAACCAAACATATGAGGCAGTGATGAAATATGAAACACATCACTTAATGGGGGTTGTAGTTCACACATATTCTTGGGTTATGTTTTCATTTCCAATTAGAAGGGAAAATACTGAAAAGAGTTGTTTCAAAAGCATAACAAAATTTATTTATATGGAATATACTTATGTAATTATTTTATTTTGGTTATAATATATTTTAAGTAGGTATAAAAATAAATATACTAAAAAAGGCCGATTAGTACTTATACCTCCTCCTCATATATCTCATTTGGATTACACCATAAGCCTTTTAGTATCGGTCTTTTGAATATTTAAAAGCCTCTATAATGTTTAGAGGATAGATGGGAAGGTTTTTTGTAGGTATTGGATGTGATAAGTGGATTAAAATGTGTGAATAAGTGAAGAGAGAAGGTTCCCTTTTATTATTTAGTGGAGTGGAAATATTGTTTGTGTTTTAAACTTTTAAATATAATTAATGTATTTCTCAAGTTAAAGTGGAATTAAATGATCAAATTTATAATAAAATTCATATTAAAGAAAACATATACTCACAAAATTACATGTATCTAGGTTTTAATTATATTTTATTACTTATATTTTAGTTTACCCCTAGGATACCCTTTTAACCGTGACTTCGGTGATGAAGTTTTACCATGGGAACTATTATTTATGAAAAAAATGAAAATGATAAAAATTACCAAATTTGAACATATTGTATCAAAATATTTAATCCATTTTTTGAGATTCAATTGTTCAAAGTGGTAGAAATCAGTCATAATATAAGTATTCGAATCATAGTGAAAAATAGTTTTTAGAAAAATTCCCTTTTAAAGCATAAAATTGAATTTATTCCAAAATAAAGTATAAAAATTATTATTAGGTAATTATTTGAATTATTTCTTAATCAAATGAGAATCATTTTTCTTTTAAATAATATAATAAAATTAGACTTTGTAACTACTTGAAATGTTTTTAGTTTTTTTAGAAATTCATATTTCTACAATTCAATCAAAAATGAATCTGCTAAAAAAATACCAAAAATTTAATATACGATAATTTTGATATATTGAATCTAAAAATGTGTTTCATTTTATCAATTAAAACCCCTAAAATTTATGAAATTAACTTGTAAATAAGACCATAAATTTCATGGAAAATATTTCAACTTGAGTGAACCATTTCTTTTCCAACTAAAAAATAATATAAAATTATCATATTTTAAAAAAATCCATAAAATATGATTGAGAAAAATAATAAGATATAAAATAAATTTTTTATTATAATTAACTAGTTTTTTAAATTATTCTTAATTTTAGAGATTGTGTCCTCACAATATTATTCATTTCATAAACAAGTGATGTTATTTTTTCATCAAAACTGTTTCTGATTACCATGACACTTCTCCAACAATATGATTTCTACATAATAATTTTACTTAGTGAATTTCCATATTCTTCAAAAATTTATAATTATGATCACTTATAAAAACATGTCTTTCTTTATAAGGGAGACTTTACTCTATCTATACCCCTTCTAAGATCAAAACATGAGTTGCATCTGGTGTATACATCATTATCCATGAAACAAAAAGCACACACTATACCTAAGATACACATGGAGACAATGCGAACTAGTAAGTAAATTTTCCCAATTCATTTATAATTTCAGATGTTCTAATTAATCATGTTATTAACATTACTTTTATAACAAAATACAACACACCTTTCCAAGGATATATTTTAAGAAAGGTATAATTTTTAACTAAAATTAAAGGTATTTCCTCTGAGTATCTATATAACTATGTTTCATAATCTGCGCTACCTTGATGTGGTGATGAATCATTTTTACTATCTGAACTATATATTTCTATAATTCCGATCCTAATAATTTCCTCTCATCAAATTTTTTCCATATTTCTAGATTCTAACACTAATTTCCATATAATTCCTCAAAATGTGACATCAAAATAATTTAATGAATACTATAAATATATGAAAATTAAACAAAAGATATATTTTGATCCCAAATTCTATTATAATATAAATAGAAATCTTCTATCATATCATCTAGTCTCTGAATTGTATGATTTTTTTATCCATAATATTGGTCATGAAAAGTTTCCTAAAAATTTATTTCAGTTCCCATTGACTAATGATGTCATTTCCAAATATATGATATAACTTTGGAATCGTTCTCAAATACAATGAATAAGGGAAATCTATTTCCCTAGAATATATTTTCAAAATAAATTATATATAGTATATCTAAATAGATAATATCTCAGATAGGTTAAAAATGAATATTTTTTTTTTCAAATACGGGTGGAGGTATATTTCTGGGGTACTGTAGCAGCATTGTAGCAATACTGTAGCGAGAACTATAGTAGTACTGTAGCAGGAACTATTTAGTACTGTAGAAACTGGAACTATTCATCCATCTGGGCCTTCGGGCCACCGGTTTGGTCCTCGGGTCTTGCAAGGCTTTTGGGCCACCCAAGGACTTTGGGCCAATTGATTCTCAAGGCCTTCAGGCCACCTTAAGGCCTTAGGGCCACCCCAAGGCCTTCGGTCCACATGAATGCAGGCCCCAGACACACTACAAAAAAAAAGAGCAACCCCAGAAGAGGATTCAGTGCAAGTGCACTCACCAGAGCAGAGCCAAATGGAATGTCATAATGAGAGGGTATGGCTATGCCATCGGTACCAGCCTGCGCTTGCACGGGAAGCCTAGACATATGGTCAGGCAAAGGTGGAGAGCTACTATTAGGATACAGATGCTGGGGAGGGGAAGTTCCTTGTAGATAGTCTAGTTGAATTATCTAAGACCTTCAAGTATGTAATCTCCTAGCCTACGGGCCATGTAATCTCTGAGCCTACGGGCCTTGTAAGGGTTCCCCCTCATCCCTTGAAATGGGGGTTATCAAAAATCAATAAAAATGATGGCCTTTGGGCCATTCAGGTATTTGGAAATCTGACTATGAAATCCATACATATATTCGCCCCATATCAATCTAGAACTGAAAATGGTTAGAACAACTCCTTCAGTAGCTATCATTATGATTTAAACTATTGAAAAGTAAAAAAATTCATGGTAAAATAATCTATATCCTTCCTGATTCCTTCCCAAAAAAATATTCCCAATGGTTTATATATATCTTAGTACTTCCATGGTATGTAGAGATTAATGAGGTTTGAGATTCACAAAACAATTCCCTCTCAAATTTGGAATCACATAGAAGACATAACCTCTTTGAAAATACGATAACAACATCTTCATCATCATTAAACTCATGAAACTTACCATTTTTACCAATTATACTATTTCTTATAAATCATGATCTTTATTTTGATCACCCTTAATTATTTTAGGCAAAGATGGTTACACTAGTAACTTCACCAAAAAAGAATTTTTTTCCAAGGTCACAATTTCTAATCTGAAATATATTATAATGTTACCTAAATGATAATTTTCCAAACATAGCATAGGTAATAATGTACTATCTTTTTTATACAAATCATCAAATACCTTATTTTCTTTACGTGAATGGTTGTGAATAAGTATTTCTTAATACTTAATCAATTATAACTATCTTCTTTGTCTCATGTTCAATCCCATTTGAGTCAATATATACTTTATAAATTTATATTCATTATAAATTTCAAATTCCATACCATATAAAATATGCTTCCAAATTTTTAATGGAATCCACAATAATAATCTCAAGATAATTTTTAGGGAAGTTCTGCACATAGAATTTCAATTTATGATATAAATATTAGATAAGATGATCGTTTTGAATCATGAAATAACAAAGTTCCTTCAAATTATAACCACTTTAATTACAAACTCCCTATTTTTTGATGGAAAGGGTAATATAGTTGCATTAACTGATTATATTTTGAATTCATAAAAACATTAATCAGTTTCCTTTATCCAGATAAATGTTACTCCTATTTAACTAAACTTGTTCGGTGGGATAGATAACTAATGTTTTTAGCAAACCATTAGTAGTAATCTATTAACGGAAAAAAATTGAATATTCAAAACATTTATAGGTATTGGACACTATTCCACCACCTTTTTCTAAGAAGGATATACTTTTATTCCATTTATAAAAATAATATGTGGAAGGAAAGAAATCTGTTGTAACCAAAATTCTCATTACTAAATTATTCATTCAACATCATTTATTTTAATGTTTTCAGAGTGATCATTTTATTCTCATGATCTTAATAGATTTTAAAATATAAAATAATTTCATTAATAAATAAAACCATAAATTTTACCAAATTCTCATGGAATACTCTATTCATCTTATCCATAAATATGAAATATATGTTTTTTAAGTTGAATGAAAATACAAAAAAAACATAATGGATACACCTATTATGAAATGAAGTCGTTGGAATTTAATCGTCGTTCAATTTTATTTGATGGTACGTAGAATTTAGATCAATCTTAAAAAACTATTTTTCTGTCTTGAGACAATTAAACATGTTATCAATATGAGAAAATGATACTTTTTTTAAAAGTGATTTTATTGAGCACTCTATTATCAATTAAAGACCCATAGAAACACCCTTATTTTAAATAAAAAAGAGGAGTAACATATGTTTATGATCTAGGGAAGATCAAAACCATATTGATAAGCTCCTCTAATATCCATTTCAATTATAAAAACTAACTAAATCCATTCTATAAGGATATTATAAAAATAGATTACTATAAAATATTATAGAAAAAATTGAAACCTAATGATCCGGAATAACACCAACAAAATATTCAACAAATACATCAATATATTCATTTAAAATTATAACATTTAAAATTAGAGAATTTCTTTTATTTTTAATAATATGTGAAATATAACTTTCATTCCTATCATTAATCAATTTCATTTATTATTAATATGTTATCAATGTTATGTAATAATTCTTATATACAAATTGAAATTCACTATGAGGATTGAATATGAATTATTTATCTCTGAAAACTATCATAAAAATATAAATATAAAGAATTTACATATATATAATTGCATAAAACTCTACTGAGGATAGAAAACTAGATTTTTAGGAAAGACTATTCCATATATGATCATAGGAATGTATCCATAAATATCTTATTTTTAATACTTCCGACATGATATTTAACCAAAAGTATTTTCTTCACTTCTTGTGGTGATACATCTATTTTACTAGAAAATTTATCAGAAATAAAAGAATGTTTAAATCCATAATCAAACAATACAATGTAATAATTATATTTAAAAAGTAATATACATGTCAACACAATATCTTTCCCCAAAAAAATACATTATTTTTCTACATCTTTTTTCTTATGGTCATGGTGTTAAATAACCCTTCATAAATTTATTTGGAAATACATTCGTATAATAAACCATATCATTAGAATTTAAATATTTCACTGCCTAATTTTCATTACTAATATATCCATTACAATTATCCTTTTCATTATTTGAATGATCCACGTTTCCCTGCTTTCCACATCATTAAAATATTCTATAAATCATATGAAGTTCCATATATTACGTATTACAACACTTATTACAAGAGGTTAATTGAGATTTATTACCTTCAAGTGACTTCAAGGAATATGTATCCATTATCATCCAACTAGATCTCTCTACAATATTATTGTTGTAAAATTACACAAACACTATCCTGAATTTATTATTATAAAACAAAATTTCCTCATAACTTTTGAACTATTGAGTAACTATATCCCTTAATATACTTGGATTTAATCCTGAGTAAAATTGATCAATTTTACTATCATGGTCCAAAATGAAATTTTGTGCATACCTAGATAATCTAGGAATATTAGCATCACAGACAAAAAAATATTCTTTATCCTTTTACTTACACTCTAGGGAATTTATTTCAGTTATATCCTGATTAAATTTGGGAAATTGTTTTTAATGGAAGTGATATTTAAATATTTTCCATTCCATTAGATCAATTTATTTATATTCCATTGTTTCATTAAATACCAAAATTAATCAAATTTACCATTAAAACAAAAAATATCAAGGGATACCTTCTAATGTATTGAACATCCTAGAATTATAAATATATTTTCCAAATCATCAATCCATCCTTTAGGTGTCTTGAGCTATGAGGATCTCCCAAAATATAGTGGTTCATTTTTATTGAAATACTCTATTATCAATATATTGTTCTATAGAGAATGTGACTGCTCCCTTACATTATCATACCCATTAATAACATGTTTCAACTGAGTTATCTTACCTAAAACTACACTTTTACTATTATAATCATTCTATTTTTCTAGTTTGGGAGGATATTTTCCACCTGATGCCTATGGAGATTAGCTTCCTTATTTCCTCTAAAGAAAACCATTTTGATTAAACATGGATTAGTTTAAGAAACATTTCAATCCCTAAAATCTACATCATGATAACATAACTATAAATTAAAACCTCTTAACAGTATATTTTACTATAATAAAATCCTATAAATCTATCTAATTCCAAGATTTGATGTGAACCATAATAACCAGCACATAAATGTCCCATAAATAACATGATTTATGATTTATATTTCATCACTTATATCCAAAAACCCTTTCTATGTATTTATATTTCAGGTCATTAGTAAATCTGTTATATTAAAATTTATATATTTTCAAACAATGTCTATTTTCCTACAGAAAATGTTATTTATAAAGACACACATTCTTTGTTCAACATAACTCCCATAATTGGAACTCTTACATTATTAGTGTTCCTATCCATCCTTAAGACAAGTGAATTTTCTTTTATAACATTGTAAGAGGAAAAAGTCTAAGTAAGGTACATAAAATACAATTAACATGTTGTTTCATTTCTAAGGCCGAAAATACATAATAAAGTGTTTATTTTCAATAATAAACAATTGAGCTGAAATATCCTTTTACTTTTAATGAATCTTTCATAATATATTTCATAAAAAAACTTATTATAAATAATAAATTAAAAATTATCATCACAATGGTTTATTATAAAACATGGAAAATTCTGTATCCTTTCCTTAATAAAATCCTTTCACTTAAAAAAATCATAAAATTTCCTTAAAAACATAAGCTTATTTTATTACCTTTTGAAATAAAAAATATCTCATTTATAAACCATTTCAAGTATATTATGTAGGTAGATGAGAAATTATCCTTAAATATACCCTTATAAGAACCCATGTAATTCAATAACCTAACTAGATAATTTTTATATTTTATAGAAGTAATGTATCATCAGTAAACTCTACCACTTTACCCAATGCATTGGAGAGCTATACCAGGATCACCCATCATTGGAGCTACATCATACACATCAATCTTTCATATAAAATTTAAAAGAACCTAAAACAAATAAAACAAATATATCTTTCTCTTTAACTATAAAGATTAATTAATTTTGAATTAAATCATATAATAAATAATAATTTTAATTATCTCATAAAAATGAGAAGAAATTTACATTTTATTAAAAAATATTTTTAAAACAAAAAAGTACCAGAAAACATGGAATAAAATATTCCATGAAAAAAAATAATGTCCTTTATAGTAATATTTATAATTATTAATATGTAATAACTGGAAAAGGTATTCATGTTCTATATAATAAAAACATTCTTTTCTCACTTTTGAAAAAATTCAAAAATAACCCATTTGGTAAATGTTAAAAAGATTCCATTATGGTAATTTATAAAGAATGTTATAAATATTAAAGATAGAACTTTAGAAACCTTTAAATTATAAATAAAAACAATCATGAAAGATTTAAATTAACCTTTACATAGAACGGAATGATTTAGAATGAAAGTATTAAAATAATATTTTTAAAATAAAGCTCCACACCTCAAGTCTTGATCATTTCATTCATATGTATACCCTAATAAGTAATAAAATTATATTAGTTTTTTAATTTATTAAAAAATTACATCACCATTATATTATAATTACTACCTTTATCTCATTTTTCCATGTTTTATTTATTTACTAAATTGGATAAGTTCGCTTTGTATATTTTGAGGAGGTTTATTTTATAAGACCAAAATGACTTTGGTATATTGACTAATGTTAACGGGATAATGGTTATATAATATAAAAAATATTAAGAATGAAAAAATAATATTTTTATTCATTAAAAACCTTTTAAAAATATACTACATTTATTGAAAATAAAAAATGAAATATATTATATCATGTAGGTGGTGGACCGCACATGCATACAATTGACGTTTCCATTCTCTACTGGATAGGAAATAAATAGGGTATAAAAAATTTTAATTTTATAGAATCATAATTATTTTATAAATGTAATATTTATTCCTTATATCTATGTTTTTGAGTAACGATGTGAGTTAGTAAGGAATAACAGATCAGATAGCTTCGTGGAGGTGGTATTCCACATGTACACACGAGCGATGCTATCATTTTCTTTTGAAAAGAAAGGGTAATAAGGTATGTAATATATAATCTCTAATTAGAAATGAATAAATTTATAAAAAACTTATATATTCAATAATTTCATCTTTATGACTAGCCTTGTGAGTTAGTGATGGAAATAAAAACACATCCCATTGTGGTCTGATAGTCCACAAGTACACACAAATGTTGTTTTCATTTCCCATGGGATGAAAAAGAGACATGAAAGTGTTTTTTTTAAATATTTACATTTTAGTGTATATAATATTATAAATTCAATATTTTATTTATTTTAAAATATACTAAAAACATGGTATAAATATATATAAACTTGAAATAGATCAGTTGTGACATATAACTACTCTATAGATATCTTCCATTAGATTAAACATCAAGCATTCCACGATCTGTATTTTGAGAATACTAAGTAATTTAGATGTAGATGGAAAGTTGGTAAGGTTTTTTTATGTATTGGATAAGATAAGTAGCTCAAAAGGTGTGAGTAAGTGAGGATATGAGGTTCTCTATTACATGTCAAGGGAGTGTAAATATTGTTAATACATTAAAATTTTAATTATAATAAATTTATTTCTAAATGTAAAGTGGTAAAAAAAATAAAATATTAAAATTAAAGAATGTATATGATATAAATACACTGAAACAATAAAATTTATTTTATTTTTAGAAATACTTGATTTTTTATAACTTATTTTAACCCATGTTAACCCCTTTAACCTTTACCATAGAGATAAAGTTTTACTATGGTAACTTCTAATTATAAAAAAATTGAAATTTAAAACATTACAAAATTTAACATCCTCATTAAAAAAATGACATAAATTTTTCAAAATCGAATTTATATAATTGTTTGAAATCAATTTTCTTTAAAGTGAGAAATATGAAATGAGAAAAGGATTGTAGAAAAACTCCTTTCAAAGTATTAAATTGATTTTATATCAAACTAGAATTTAATATTGAGTATTATGGATTATTTTGGATTATTTTTAATAAAATGAAATTATATTACTCTAAGACCAATAAAAATCCAAATGGTCCTTTTTAATTACTTGACATCAAAATAAAAAATTTTATAAAAATTTTATTTTTTTATTATTCAATAAAAAAATTAATCATTAGAGAAATCTTGAAAATTAACACCTAATTTGATTTATATATCATGAATTTAAAAATGGATTTTAATTTTTCCATTTAGAACAAAAAATTTTAAAGAATTTATTTTTCAAATAAAACCATATATTTCATGGAAAATATTTCAGCTAGAAAAAATTAGTTTGTTACCAAACTAAAGAATAATATAAAATTATCATATTTTATATGAATCCCTAAAATATATTTTTGAGAATAATTAAAACATTAAATTTATTTATTAATAAAATTACCTAGGTTTTTACATATAAAACTCACACTTTGACATTTTTTTAATCTTATATATCACCTATTAAAGGATGATGAACCTTATTATGCTATGAAACTCCATCCCAAGTAAACTAGAGTTGTAATGGATTTTCATGGGTCCCTTGTTATGATATGATAATCTTTATGGTGGTGTGATCAAAGTCACTATGATATGATTAACTAACTCATATAACAACTTACACCAACACATCTTCTTATATGGCATGATCTATTATGTCATGGTTAACTCTTCTCTCACAAAAATAATTCCAAAATATCTCCAATCAAAAATAGACTTTTCCAACTCATTTTAAGAATTTTAAAAAACATAATATTGACAATTAAAAACAAACACAACACTTCAAATTTCACGTGGACATGTATTCTAATGGTAAAAACATTTCCTCACATTCAAAAACTAAAACTCATGGTTCTAACTATAGAGTCATAGGCTAAAAATGCCTTTATTTTACATCCTTTAAAAGATTTAAAGCATTAAATATCATAAATATTAATATCCCAAGTAATTATAAGTTGTTTTTATTTGGAAACTAGCTATATAATTATATTATTTTATAATACATTAGATAAATTATCCATAAAGGAACTATAATAGTCCATATTATAGACATATCAATATTAATAATCATCAACATTGCCTGGGGAGAGAAAAAACACGAAAGGGGTAAGCTCAAATGATCAGTAATGGGTGAATAAACATTTCATCATGGATTAGTTCATAAGAATAAGTAAAAATATGTGAATAATATTAATATAAAAACATTGTGAGTGATAACCATAAAACATAAGTAAGCTTCAAAATACATGACATAAGATAATAAATTCAAAAAATATAAACAAAAAAGAATAACAGTTATAACATAGCTTAGAAACATTTAATATGAACCTTTAATCATGATATAATGGGATCAAATTGAATAAACTACTTTTACTATGTAACAAATATTAAAATAGGGAAATTTATTTTGATGACCACTATCCTAAGAGAATAATATAATACTGAAGAATGTATTTAAAATATGGGAAAACATTAGTATTGAGAAACATTAATTTCATGAGCCACACCACCAATTCCCATACTCATGAGAAACTAAAACATACTCTCAAATACTTTTTCCATGATATCTCAACTTTTCGCTATTGAATTTAAGGGATATCATAGACAAGTATATGACACAACCATCCACAAATGGTATATAATGAAACCACTCATACATGGTTTATAATATATTCACACAACACACAAACACATATATATTCATGCCATTAAAAATCATTCACATATCACATCATAAAGAAACCATCTAAATAAAATGGGTTTCATAAAACATCCAAAAGGATTAAAATAACAGCATGATCTACATAATTTGATACCAAAATATTGATCACCAAAATTAATCACATATTAAAATTATTATATAAGGTGGAAAAAGAAACACAACTCCATTATAGGTAGATAATTTTTCATATAATGAAAACCAAATCACGAAATGAGAATTTTTTAAAACATTTTGTATTCATCATTGTTAAATTCTTAGTTATGAGTCCCTTTCCAAAAAGTTTCATTCATTTTTAATAAAATTGAATATAAAACAATTCATGAAAATGTAATTGGTTCAAACACTTTTTTCCCAAATAAATAAAAAGTTAAAGTCATTTAAAATGAAAATTATTTAAAAAAAGTCAAATAATAAATTTTATAACTCAATGAAATGGGTTTTAATTGCTAACTACATTATGAATTTAGTATCTTATGAATCAAAATTAATAGTAATCGTGAAAATAACATGGTTTTATAAATCCCATATATTATATCATGGATAATTTTGTAATACATTATTGGGTAGTTTGTACACCATCAAAATAAAAATTGGGTATTAACACTAAAACATGTCTCAATGAAGATAAGTTGAGATGACAAACTCAAACCCTTACCATAGATATCCTTGGATGTTAATTAACCTCATGGGGAAATTAAACTTTCATTAGAACACTCCTTGAAAATTTACAGATTAAATTAAAATAGTTTTTAATGGGGATTTATGAAGTGATTATTTATTATAATGAGAGAAAAATTGATTATTTCTAAGTCATAATTCGATGGTAATGTGTATCTTTTAAGGATAGAGGTGGTATCCTTTTATAGTAGATGAAATAAGAATGTTTCAAAAGACTCTTCATCTTTCAATAATCCCATCAAACTATTCAATGTTCAATGGATCAAAATAGAAAATGGGGGATGTTAAAGTGGGGTTGGGTCGAAAATAACCTCAAACACACATTTAGAAACAATTATTCACAATTTTTTGACCTTTTCACTTATTAATACTTTTTTGAATTTTTTTATTGGAGTAATTATTTATTATCTTTAGAAATTAATTATGATGATAAAATTAAAATTTAACATATTAACTAATTAAATATTTCTGATTTCAGATATCAATAATAATTTTATCAATTAATAATTTCCAAATGTGTGAAAATATAATTTTGAAATAAACACATTTAATCACTTAAAATTTGTTTTTAGAATAATTATGTTTCTCATCATTTAATTTATATATAAGATAAATTTATAATTATTGGATATTTTATTCATATATTATGATTTTTTATGAATCAAATTAAAGGATGGAGTAATTCATGGAAATATATAGTAGAATATCGAATTCAATAAAATTCATTAAAATAAATAATTGAAAATAATTTTTATTAAACTAAAATTTTATTTTTTATTTAGAAAAGTTTGACATATGATTTATAGGATCAAATAATTCATTAAAATGGAAAATATTTTTTTCATTAAATAAATAATTTATTATTTAATTGTGGTTTTAAACATCTAGTATATAATTATATAATGATAAAATAATCAGAAGTATTTTAAAAAAACCGTGATTTTTAACTAAAAATCAATATTTCTAATGAAATTTGAAAAATGATACAAAATAAATTTTGATAAGATGAATTACAAAATGAGTTTTATTTGATCAAATTAAAATTCTCAAATTTTTAATTTGAGTTTTTTTCATGAAAATACAATATAAGAAAATCAAATTTAATTTAAAACAACCCTTTTAATATTAACTCAAATTAATTATTTATCTTCAAAAATGTAACAGTTTTTAATGGCCTACTATCCTAGTGTTTATTATAGATTTAAAAATAACATTCTTATAATTTTTTTTTGTTTTTATGTTAGGTGTAGTGTGTAATGAATTTTCTTGAACAGAATAGTCATTTATGGAGGAAACAAATTGATTCATTATTATTTACCCATTTAAAATAGTTTTATTCTCAAAATTATATTATGTGGAAGAAAAAGAGTGGTTAGATTTTCTTCATTACATCCTATAGTTTCTTTTTATCTTATTTAAACTTATAATTTCACCATATAACATTGACCAAATGAATGGTCTTATTACATATCACCCAATCTCTTCAATATCGAAATTAAACTGGTTTCTCCTCATATGAGAGATCATGTTCTAGTTTCATGGTTCACAATCTAAGAACATTTAATGATTTTGGTATGTACTTTCTTAAAAGTGATACACATAACACATCATGTACTTAGTATACATTAAGAGGGAGTTTAAAGCGATATGATGCATCCCTAACAAGATAAAGGATCTCAAAGGGACTGATATACCTATGGATTAACTTCCCTTTATTTCCCAAATCTCATATAATTCTTCTATAGAGATATTTAAAGTAACACCTTTTCACCAACATCAAACTCTAGATATTGTCAATGGTTAAATTCATAACTCTTCTATCAATTTTTTTTATTTCATGTGATGATGAATGATTTGACCTATTTTGATCAATTCATGGACAATGTCAAGACCTATAATCATTCCCTCTCTAATTTCATCAAAATTATGTTAGAGTCATGCATATCTTACCATTAATAGTCTTATATACTACCATTTGAATGATAAAATTTAAATTGTGATAATATGAGAACTCTTCTAGGTAAGGTGTTGATCCAAATATCCTTAATAAATCATTTAAAAACATCATAGAAAATTCTCTAGAGTTTGAATTTTTCTAGGAGAAATACTATCTTAATAGGGATTATATTAAGTAATAAAACTCAAATCTATCTTCAAATCATTCTGAATACTTTTCCATAACCTCTTGGTAAACATCTGATCTTGATATGATATAATTGATAATTTTACTTCATCTAACCTTTCAACTCCCTTCATGTATATCACAATGAGTTGTTGAAGGGAGAATTCTTATCTGATTATAATAAAATATAATGACTTTGTAAAGAAAATTACCAATAACCCAAATAAAATTATAGCCTTTCTATATTTTGTGGATTTTTATGACAACATCTAGGTTGATATTTTTCTATTTCCATAATAGTATATTAAGGGTTATAACTTTTCCTTACAATTTTATTATTTATCCCTAACCAATGATATACTAAGCTCTGAGATACATATTCGTCACTATCACTCTACATTCTATCCCACCAAAATATCTTCAATAGATATGTATAAATATTATTTCTATCACGATATATATAGAATGAATATCAATATGTATTATCGAAAATTTTCTTCTTCAAATTAGGATTTTATAATAAGCATATTCAAGTTATAAACACTATAACACTATATTTATAAAATTTTAACTCTGTGATATTTGTTACGGTTTTCTCCATCTATGCATAATATATAAGGGATTTTACTATATTTATGTTAATGGAAGATTGAGAAATTAATTGGGCATGATAGGATTTTAATCATACAATTATGACGTCAAGATTCTATATATAAAAATATATGAGTATTGGGTATCTTCAACCATCATCATATATAATGTAACATGATCATTCCTATATAAATAATCTATCTCTATGATTTCATTCTCAGGTGGTAATGTATTGATTAATCATATAATTTTATTAGTTACAACCATATCCTTTAGTGTATACCTAACTCCTCCATGTGAATTTATATTTCATGTTCTTATTATTAATATATATGTCAAACGTTTATCTGTATAGATTTTTTCCCCAATTCTTAAATGAAAATATCACCACCAATAGCTCCGAATAATGCATCAAGAAACTTAGCACATGAGTTTTTAATAATCACGAGTCATAATAAATTATCTTTTTATTTTACATGAGTTTTAATCCCAATCCCTTATTAATGGAATCAACACATATTATAAACCCTTCCACACCATTGGGAAATTTATATACATGAGAAGTGACCGAAGTCTTCTTCAGTTCAATGAAACTTTATCCACATTCCTCCATCCAAAGAAGCTTATGTCACTTCCAAGTTTACTTTGTTATTGGATTCATTATCCATGAGATGTTTCTCACAATGTAACAATATTATCTATTAAGTCTAATAAAACTATGGATCTCAGTTACTATGGATGGTTTGTACCATTGTTCAAAATATTCTATTTTTGAATGGAGTAAAGATATTCCCTTTCTAGTGATTACATAACCTATAAACCAAACTTTTTTAGCCAAAAATCATATATTCAAATTTTTTCATACAACTTATACTTTCTTAATTACACAACATAAATCTAAAAATTATCTTTAGGTTCTTCCGTTCCCTTTGAGAATTTAAGAAATTATTTATAAATAAAACCAGAAACTGATCTAGGTACTCAAAAAACATACTATCCATTATATCCATGAATATGGTCAAGGAATTAGTAAATCTGAATAAAATTAATATAAACTCATAACATTTATACCATATTTAGAATAGAATTTTTGAAATATCACCCCTTTTAAACCTTAATTTATTATATATAGATTGATAGGTCAATCTTTTAATTATACTGAACTGGTCTGAGTTTATCAAATAAATAATTGATACATTATAGAGTATAATTTTTTTATTGATTTGGATATTAGTAAACTCATGATAATAAATCAAAAGATTTATCAATCAATCCTTCTTTCTTAAAAAGAGAAATTGATAACCCCTTTGTGAAATACTAAGGAATATAAAACCCATGTCCAATTTGTCATACAATTCCTTCTTTAACACTTCTAATTGAATGAGATCCATTCTATGTGGAATATTGAGATATGAATAGATCCAATTATAATTTAAATAAATATCCAGTCCTTACATATTCTTATTATTTTACACTATCATTTTAGTCTATAATTGTTTTTGTTTAACCCCAAAATCATTGGTTAATCATTAGGAAGAGTTATCACATACGACTTAACATAATACATCAAAGTAACTAGGAAAGCAATTAATCATAATTTTTTGCAAATAAAATAATATTATCTAAAGTATATTCCCTAGTACTGTCAAAATAGGTGTGTTGTTAGGCTTCTTATCATGAATTAGGAGATAATCATGTTAATACCCAATCCAACCTTCCATGAGTTATTACAGCTACGTACATCTGTTCTAGTGCCTGTTCTAACTTGTACTATATATACTAGGATTTTATTTCTAGGAGAACCAATAAATAAATACATTACCAATATTATAGGGTATCACCATATACATAGACTTATTTCTAGGGGTTTTTTTACAATTCTCTAAACTTAATTCTAAAAAATCGCTTCTCTGATCTCTAAAATAACAAATGATTTCCTTTGATACTAACTATAATGATCCAATAAAAAATTTACATTATTTTATAACCATTATATTATATAAAACAATATATTTCCTAAATAATAATATACCTAGGACTGATAGGTTTAATGTATTGGGAAATTAGCTACATAATCATCTTATTTTATAATAATTTAGATAAATTATCTTAAAAGTAAACATACTATACAATCCTTTTAACATAACAATTGTAAGAGGAATAATTATAACCTATGGAATGTAAATATAAGAATTGGATGAGCTAAAAGTATTATTAAGGTGTGAATTGAAACATCATCAAGGATGAGTTCCTAAGAATTTGTAAAAACATGATCATAAGAGAAATGTCATAATATCATGAGTGATAAACATAAAACAAAATTTATCTTTAAAGTGTATGGAATAATAAATAAAGGACACAAAACATAAACATGTAAGTATAATAGTTATTATATAGACTATAATCATTTAATATAAACCATCAATCAAGAGATCACAATCTCAAAATGAATAACATCCTTTAACTGTGGTATAAACATTAATATAAGGAAACACTACTTTAAAAAGAATCATCCTGAAATGATATGATAATAAGGAAGAACATTTTCATATATGGAACATACATTAGAACAATGAAATAAAACATTCACGATACACAATATTATTTCCCATGCACATGATCTACTAAAAGATAATTATGAAAACTATTCTCCAATGATATTGATTTTTATTCAATTATTTTGAGGGATATAACCAAAAAATCCATATTAGGTTTATATCATGACCACCCAACCATGGTTTACAATTGAACCACTCAAAACATATGTGTACTAGTTTAAAATAATTTACTTTCCATATCATAAATATCTTTGGGAATAAAATGGGTTTCATAAAGAAAAAAATTTAAATCATTTAATTTTTATAAGGAACCCACGGAAATACACTGGGATTCATAAACAATCCAAAAGTTATAAAATAAAATCATGTACGTAATTGATTGATACTACAAACTTGATCTCCCGAAATAATTTCACAAAAAATAATAATATAAGATGAAACATGAAACACAACTCCATTAGAGTAAGATTTTTCTAATATAAGGATAAACATATCAAAAAAAGATATATTATGAAATAATTTTGTATTTATGTTTATTAAATTCAGAGTAATGAGTCACTTTTCAAAAATGAACCTTTTTATTTTTTTAATGAAAACCATTAATTAAAATTAAATTGGTTAAAAAACTCCTCTAACCTATAAATAAAAATAGGATTCCATTTAAAATAGAAATTCAATAAAAAATTAGTATGAATGAAAAATTGAATAAATAAAACAAATGAGTTTGAGTTACCAAATCCCTCAAAAATTTAGTGAATTTGAATAAAAATTCACTGGAAGCATGAAAATCATATTGTTTTTTCAATTCAATTAATGAAAACATAAATTATAACAAAATAAATTCTTGGTAAGTATTTTCACAATAGAAATAAAAAATTTAAGGAAAAAAATTAGAACATGTCTAAATGAAGTGAATTTTATATAAAAAAACATTACCTTTACCCTTGATTTCCAAAGAAGTGATAAAAACTCATTGTAGACTTTATATTTCCTTAGAATACATAATAGAATTGGGGGGATTAAAATAAAAGTTTTTGTTTAGGGGATTTAATTAGTTGGAAGGGATTATAGTGTGATAAAAATAGAAGTATTAATGCTGGAATTTTATGTTAACGTGTATCTTTTAAGGGTGGAAGTGATATGCTTTTTGAATAGAAGAAATGAAAAATTGTTGAAAAATCACTATTTTCATTAATTAAATGACACTATTCACTTTTAAATGAATTAAAATAGGTAAATGGTGGAGGTAAAAGTGTGTGTGGGAAAAAAATCACCTCAATCACGAATTTTAAAATATGTTTTGCCCCTTTCTGTATAGTTAATGACTTTACCTTTTTTTATTTTTTTCTGAAGTAACTATTTTTTTAAATTTTATTAATTAATTATGATGACCAAAATTAAAATAATAATTTTTAAATAACTATAAAATTATGATTTTAAATATTAAAATAAGCCAAGAGGAAAAAATATTTAAAAATGTAAAATCAATTTTTAAAATAAACACACATAATATTGTAATTTTTTTAAAAATAAATGATTTTCAGAATAAAATATATATGATAAAAAAATAATTATTAATAAATTTAATAAGAATGTTTTTTATTATAAATTTAATGAAAGGTATGAGGATGTTATGTAAATATATAAAAAAATCACACCTTGAAAATACATCATGCAACGAATTAACTAAAAATAGTTTTTTTAAACTAATATTTTAGTTTAGATCAAAAATTTTTTGACATAGGATTTATAAGGTTAATAAATAAATTAAAACACATAATGATTTTCCATAAATAAATATCTTATTACATAAATAGTTTTTTAAACATATAAGACACACATACATAATGATTAAATAATTAAAAAATTAATTTTTATAAGAGCTATATTTTTGGACTAAGAATCAATCATTTCAGGAAAAATAAAAAATTCATAATATGTAAAATTTTATTAAAGGAATTAACAATAAAATTTATTATGTCAAATTTGAATTGTAAAATTATTAAAATTAAATTTTAATGAAAATACAATATAATAAAAATGGATTTTATTGAAAATACAATATAATAAAATGGATTTTATTGAAATTTGTCTTTTTCAATATTAACTCAAAATATTTAATTGTCTTATAAAGGCAATAGATTTTAATTGTTTAATATTTTAACGATTATTATAAATCAATTTATATTTTTCTTCTATAATATTTTGGTTCATTTACATTCTGTGTAGAATTTATGGAATGTTATCACACAAAACACTCATTTAAGGAAGAAAAAAATTATGTCTGTACACAAATCTTTCCCCTTTTAGATTATATGAAATAAAAATATTTTAAATGGAATTAAAATTCAATAACAAAAAACTATTAAAATATTAACCCATATACCACTCTATGTTTATGTGAGAACTAATCAGTGTAAAAAAAATAGATCAATGTATAATTCTATGCTCAAAGCATACCTCTCTTTTATAAAGAATCTCTTAAAAACTCAAAAAAATATTCTCATAATCCCCCAGTATTCATCCATTTGAAACTCTTATATGATCATCCCCATGGATTTTATCTCCACTAAATCATATCTCCATGTAAATAGAATATCACCCTTTAGTGTTAGAAATAGTTTTTCCACATAATCATTCTTTAAATTACACTAATAGTCATAATTTATCGTCCTTTAATAATAAACACAAAGGTAAATATTCTTTAAAAATGAGTATCCAAATTATATATTAAATAAAAAAAGGAAGAGAGGATTTGAAACACCCCCATTTTTTTGGATTATTATTATTTTGAATAAATTAAATTACATTGACTGATTTCACTTAACACAACATTAGGTTAACTTGTGTTACATGCAACACCAATTTAATCTTACATTACATAGAACAACATGTTAATAAAATGCTACATGAAACCCTGGGTGAACTAGTAATATGTTTTAACAAATCCATTATATATTATTAATATAGTTATTTAAACAGGAAAATTATAACCTATAAATCAAACTTATTGATAGGAATATTAATAAGTAATTTTTAAATATCAGTCATAATGGTTTTATATAAATTAAAAATATTGATAAAAATAATACTTAAGTTTTAGAAAAGAATTTATATGTTTTGAAAATACTATATTCTAACTAAATGTTGTTAAATTTTTGTGATCATTAATGAAATTAATTTTTGAAACATTTTGAAAATAAATTTTCTAAAATAAATTTGTTTTTTAAATCATAATTACAAAATAATATTTGAGTAAATTTTTGATATTTTTCAACAAAGTTTTACTTTTTGATGAATAATTAAAACTACATAATTTTAATTAAAAACCTTCTTTTGAATTAATTTATTTTTAAAGGTAAAGTCTATTTTATATTGATTTTAAATTAGAATTACTTCAATTATGAATCTATTAATAAAATTTAGGTCATTGTAATCAATTTTATATTGAATTTTTATATAAAAACAATGTATACATTAGACATTCTTTCATTAAAACCCTTATTTCTCATAACATCAATGGAATTAATTTTAAATTATATGTAACCACTACAATGAATGAAATTTGAAATAAGGGATTCCATATTTTGGAATCAAAATAATTTATTTCATCTAATAATTTTATCTTATTTTTCACCAAAATGAAAAGTGAAAGTTGTAAATATTAATTACCAATATTAAGGTCAAAATAGATATATCATGGGTTAATAATAAGAAGAAAAGAGATAAAATGACTTAAAAACATGTTACAATCATTATTTATACCCATCATTGCACCTTATACTTCTAAATTTCTAACCATAGGTCATTGGGAAAACATTTTATTGGTAATTACTTTATTATTTTGGAGTCTTTTGGGAAATTTCCATATAATTTCCAACTGGATTCTTTTCCCCCATTTATAAATGGAAACTAACACCATCAACCTATTGAGACATAACATGATGTTTGTTTAAAAAAATTCTACCCAATTCCCCCCCAACATCCTTAGTCACATTTTAGAGTTTTTGGTCAATTGAAAAGACAAACCCTTAGGTCTTAAGTAGGGATCCAAAAGAGGTATCTATTAGAGAAGTTAATTGTCTAAAAAAATTTCATTTTATTTATTCATTTTTGAACATAATTTTTGTATTAACACATAAAAATATAACAACATTTGTATATAACATATACTTTTTTAGGTGATGGAATAACAATAAACCATATACACTTCCATCAAATTGGTATCAAAATCGTCGTTCGTGTGTACAACGGACTACCACATCACGAATTGATGCTATTATTTTTTCAATTACCACATCTCAAAGATATTTATAATTATGTATTTATTATTTATATAACACATTATTTATATTATGAGGATTTTTGAATGATTATATCACACATATCTTTATACTCTTGATTTTGTTGGAATATGCTAATATTGGTCATCTCTACAGCATACTGCTTCCTCGCAATGCAATGTGATTCATTCATGATTTATAAAGAATGTATTAAAGATTGGTTTTATAAAAATATGTGCTATATATTAAATAAACATTATTAATTAATGATAATACATTAATTTTAATTTATTTCATTAAATCCAAAAAATAAATTTGAAACAACGTTCATGCATACATACGACATGTCTTCTCTATGATCAATGTATTTCATTTTCTATCACTATATTTTATGGATTTATATATATAAATATATAAAAAATATATATTATATTTATAAAATGTTTAAAATTATAGGGATTATGTAACAACATCCAAGTAATCAGGAAAAAAAATCAAAACTTTTACGAAGGAAAACATTTATTATTACCCACAATACAACATTACCATGTAATTGTTAATTAGAAATCAATAAACGGTAATAAGAAAGCCATGTATGTATTATATATATTAATATGGTTCTATAATATATTTATAATAATCTTATGTTTATTATATATTATGTTTCAATGAGTACGATTGAAGTCAAGACATAAGGTAAGGGACTGGTATCTCTATTTTCCTTCTTTGGGTCGTACATTATGTTATGCAACTATATTATTTAATGATGTGTATATATATATCCCATGTTACATCTAAATTCATGAATTTAATTATCCTAATTATATTTTATGTTCCATTTAATGTTATTCTTCAATGTTATGAATGTTTCAAAGCTACCAAAGTGGTAAGATTTTTTTGCTAAAATCTCATCATTTATTGGTATTGTTTAGGATTATTTTTTAATGAAAAAAATTATGTTAAATATCTCAATAAGATCATTTATTTTATTATCCTATAGTTATTCATCATATTTTCATGTAATTTTACTCTTCCCCACTCTTTTTATAATAAAAACAATGACAATTATTTTTTTAAGAAAATCCGATTTCATTTCACTATTCCTTCAGAAATACATTTTATTCCAAAACAATGTTTTCTAAAAAATGTTTTGAATTAGTTTTAATTATTATCATATGATTTTAAAATTAATTGTAACAATTTATTGAACATTAATAAATATATTTTTAATGGTATCTGCATGTTGTTTGGAAACAATTCCCATTTGGTGTTTACCAAAAATGTGAAAGGAATCTTCATTTTAATGTGAACATAATGAATATAATTATCTAAAATCATTACCAACCATTACATTGAATATTTAGTTATAAATTTCCATGTCTATTTAAAAAAATATTTATTTTAAATTATGGTTTATTTTTTCAATAAATTATTTTCAAAGAAAAGTTATTTTCTTCAAGAAATACTTTAAACAATCTCCTAAAATTATTTTCCATTTAAGATGGCATCTAGTGATGTTAATAATAATATTCAAGGGGTATGAATGAAGGAGAACAATTTTATACTTTCTCTAAATGGTTCATTATAACATGATTTTTATGAAACTTATTTCTCATCCATGGGTTATACAATGATATTATTTCTATGAAACCCATTATTTTTTCACAGGTTATGTTATGATGAAATGATTACGGAATATATATTTGTTTCCATAGGTTCAAATATGATGGAATGTTTAGGAGACTCATTTCATTTTAGGGGTTATGTTATGATTAATTTTTTATGATCTTTTGGCTCACATATTTATGATTTTCATTTTTTCATGGTGGCTATATTATTACCTAGTACGATGGAAACATTATAACCAAGGATGATGATTATGTTATAACCCAAGATGGGTGGGACCTAAATATAACTATAATAAATTTTTTAGATTTGTATATATATTACAATTAAAAAATATTGGAATAGATAGTAAACCCAATTATATAAGAGAATTTGTCTGCTATGTTGGTCATTGTAGTGAACCTCGATTACAATGATGTTATTTGTGGATCTATCTTTGATATACATATGGTTATGAATAAACTTAATTATGTGTTCAAAATGTAATGAGTAAACCTATTAGATGTTTACAATGTTATGAATGTAATTTTCTTTCATGTCCATAATGTTATGCGTGGACTTGGTTACATGTCCATAAGTTTATGTGAGCACCCAATTTCAGGTTCTTAACATAATGATTGGACCAATTTATATTTAAACATACTAAGAATGTTATAAGATGATTTTAATGCCATAAATATATATCATTTGAAATTTTTATACTCTAATGGATCTTGTTAATTGATTTAACTATTATTCATGTCCTATGAACTACCATGATTTATGACATGCCTCAATATTATGATCATTATTATTAAGGGTATGGTTTTAAAATGTTATAATCATGTTCTAATACCCTTATGCTCATGTAAAACATATTTTATCATTTATATATTGATTTATTACCCTTATTAATCATCTGATATCCCCCTTTCTTATGTTTCCTTCCCCCAAGTTATTAAGAAAGGTTTTATATAGAGTATTCTTATAAATAGTACTAATGGGGAATATATTTATGGGAGATGTTCAAGATATATTACCATATAAGAAGTTTGTGTAACCGGTATCCAAAGACACAAAACAATTATGGTCCCCAAGAAAGTGTTTGTGTAATGTGATGAATATTCATATAAGAAGATGTAATATTTTTGTTTGAGATTCATGGGCCTCTACTGTTAGCATCAGAGTAAAGGATTATTCAATATTTAAAATCTATGATGAGAATGAATTAGTTATATAACTATGTAAATTTATAAGCATATATCTACTGATGTCTCTAAAGATAAATCTATGAAAAAATTCAAAGTATAGGAAAATGATTAATAATTTTGATAAAGGATAAATCACATAGTTTCTAAGAAATTTCATCCATGTCTATATACAATCAGTGGATGTTAATCTCAAATAGTGGTAACTGGGGGTAATCACTCTAAAAATGGCACAATGAGCTTGACTCGATCATCAACCTAGTGCCTAAAAATGGGACTTTCTACACACCTGGTTTGAAACTCCCAGGGTATATTGTTTTGAAATTTATAAAGTCCTTAAAAACATCATGATAGACATAAATAGATGATAATTATTAATAAACAAGGATAAACTTAAGGTTTAATTTATTATAGAATAATTTGTCATGATTTAGACATCATATAAGAATTTTAAATTAATTATGCGGTTCCACACTATGATTATTGTTTCTTACACTATGTTTTTTGGTTTTACATATTTTATAGAACCTAAAGTTATAGATTTAATGATGTGTTCTATAGACAATGAATTGATTTTCTATGAGTGAAACCAAATTTTATGGGAGGTAGAATGAATAATCTCATAGATATTCTCAAAAAATATTCTCATTATATGAATCATGTTGGGATTCAAAATAAACCAAGGATGGGAAAATTTGATCCCTTCATGAAACAATTTTTACCTTTTTACAATTGTTCCACTAATCCACTATTTTTTGATCAATGTATCAATACACCTAAAACAATATTTTCCATTTTCTAGTGTTCAGATAATGAAAAATTTAGTTGGGATATCTACTATTTGGAAGGTGAGGTAGATCAATGGTAGACCCTTACTAAGAATATGAGGAATTGAGGAGAAATTAATTCCATGAAGTGGTATGAGTTTAAAATCCTATTTTAAATAATTACCTTACCCATATTCATCATAAAAAAAATAAAGAAGGAATTCATTGAACTTAAGAAAAACGATGATGAATCTTTTGGTACCTATAATGAAAATTATGTTAGACTTGAGAGGAAATCATTAGGTATTATAATTTAGACTAAATTTATGGTTTAATTATCCTTTAGTGACTTGAAAACAAATATATGAATGGATTTATTAGTAAGGGACCATGGATGATATAAATAAATAATTTTATTTTCATTAAAAGTGGAAATATAAGATGGAAACCCACTTGGTTCTGGTGATAAGGAAAGAAAAATGGGGTTCCATGGAAAATTCAATGATATTTCACATAGAAGAGAGGCAATAATTTCAAACTCATAATTTCCAAAAATATGGGAAGGATCCCATATTTGAGTTTAGAAAAAGAAGAAGGTTGTGTTTCATGTGTGGGAATCCTGGATATCGAGAAAAAAAATATAAAAGTGATGTGAAGCATCCAGAAAATGAAATTAGTGGGGAGTGATATCAAAAGAATACAATGCCCACAAACTAGTCATTCGAGTGTAAGGAGTTTTTACATTTTGAGAATCAATTCCCTAATCCAAGGGATTATACAAATGAAAATCCACAAAAATATAAGAACATAATGAAATAGCATGAAATCACAATGATTGATGTGAATTAATATAATTATCAAACACTTATCATCCAATACATAGATAGTAATTTCATTTTTGATTATGTATGAATGAGCCCTATAAAAATTCTATTTTTTATCCATTAGTTATATTTCATGTGATTATCTCCCTCTACATGGATTCATGAATAATTAAATAACGTTTTATATTTTATCGATATAAGGATGAACCCACAATTCCAATGAAAATGATTTTATGTTATATGAGAGTTTATTTTTGGAATAGAGGTTGAATTGTATTTTGGAAGCATATATATATCTTTGTAATATTAATTTAAGATTTATGTATATCATCATGGTTATATGATTTTAAGTTGGATTATAAGTTCAAAATCATTAAAACCCCTATTGAGGATTTTTGTGATGTGAGTTTATCAATATTAATGATATTATAAGATAAATTTATTGAAATACATCCCTTTCATTTTTTATATATTTTAGTGAAAATGTTATTTAAGGATGAATTACTTAGCACTTTTTGCTCACATAATTAATGGTAATAGTAACCTATAGGGTTTATGTAACACCCCAAGATTTTATAAAAAATATTCTTTTTAATTTGATTAATGTCTTGTGTTGTACGCTACACCAAAAGGAGCATGCACAACATGCATCCTCGACTTGCCTTGCATTACACGCAATCGTGACCTTCCTCGATAGCATGTGTATAAGGCCCCGGGCTTAAACCTTACTTAATCTTGAGTTATTACAAATTACACATTGAGGATCTTTTCAGGTTTAGAGTTTTAGAGAATTAGATCATGAAACTTGCATTACATTCCACATTTAAACAAAGTGGTTATATAAAAGACAGTATTCATTCTTCCCATCAAAGGAAACATATTTAAAATATAACACAGATTCTTTCTTAACACATCCTTGACACTATCATCACATCATGTACCTTTCCCTTGACATATGAAAAACATTTCAAAAACTTGGGATGAGCATAAAAATCTCAGTAAGAGTTATAAAAATATGGAAAGGAAACATGAGTTCATATATACATTAGAATGAAATCACACTTTACCCATAAAACATATGCATATCAAATCATGAATAAATCATAGAAAACATAAGACATAAAGGTAACTTGATGCATACATAACATTCTTACATAGGGAGTAACCCTCTTGGTTACGTTTGGAATAACCATCACAATATATTCCCAAAATCTCTTCAGAGAAACCTTAACGTTTCACTCCTTCGCGTTACCCAATGCATTGGAGAGCTACATCGGGCTCACCCGCCCTTAGTTTATCACGGAACCACCCGTTTTCATTACAATGCCCAAGAACCATAACATAAATGTGTCACATAAAACATGAATAAAGGAAACATAACATTTACACATTTCAATCACAATATAACATTTTAGTATATTGAAATAATGAATCCATTCAAAAAGAAACCATTTCCAAAACCATTTAAAACATTTAATAAAGAGATTTTTGAATCAAAGTGTCCCATACCACCTTGAAGCTTAAAATTTTAAACCATTAATATCCATATAAATAAATCCTTAAAACCATTTTTAAAACATGGATATTAATAAGAACAAATAATTGAAACATTTAAAACGATATTTTGGTTAAAGGGGTTTTACCAAAATTAGAGACACTTGAATACAATAATTGAGGAATAACATTTAGTCAGAACTTTATAATATCATGAGAATAAATGTATTCATGATATAATACTCCAAAGTACAGTATATACACCATATAAGAGTGAATTGGTGCATAACAACAATGAACCCTCAATAGAATTGTCAAATGTGATGAAATCCCTTATAAAGAAGGTATCCTTAAATTAAGGACAAATCAATCTCAAAAATATGTGTGACAAATATAAATACACCCAATATAAGTGGATATTATTTGTAAAACAATAAAAGGTCATTCACACATATTCAATGGATGACATATTCAATGACTACATGTTGAACCCAAAGAAATCGAAATTGGGTTAAAAAGTTGCCTTGACAGCCTAACGGCATCACATCAAAATGAGTTGATGCGAGATAAAAAGTGTATATCATCACTTGGACATAAAATTTTCATCAATAAGGATATATTAGAACATATCCCAACATAACAATATGTAAATTAAAAGACCCAACAAAATAAGTCTTTTAAAAAAGAGGAGGGTGAAAGGTTCCCTTACCGACTTGGGTATCTTTCAAAACATACACCCCATGAAAGAAGGACAATAGATCATTGATGTAAATAATCATAAATGAAAGTATATTACACAAATAGTAGAATATTGGGCATTACATACACCACTAAATGGAATTTGTGGCAAATGTAGCATAAATCTTACGGGAATACAAGTGAGATGAAAAATCCCTTACGAAAACTCGGCAGCCTAACGGCGCCACATAAAACTTCCGAATATGGATTGATGAGATCAAATAGGGTATCTCATCACATTAAAATAAAATTTAAAGAAATATTAATATAAAATAACATCCCCCAACACTACAAAGAGGAGCTTAAAAGAAGTGACATAAAGGAGAGTACTTAAAAAGAAAGAGATAGATTAGATCTCTTACGAAAGTCCGGCAGCCTAACGGCGCCACTCAAAACTTCCAAAATGGATTGATGAGAGAGAATAGGGTCTCTCATCACATGAACATAAAAATTAAAGTAAGTGTAATATAAAATATCATCCCAATAACTATAATGATGAGATTTAAAAGGAATGACATAAAAGTGTGTACTTAAAAAGAAAGAGAGGAGTAGGATCCCTTACCTCGGGTCCGACTTGACTCGATCGTTCTTTAATCTACCGAATAATAAACTTGAGTTAATTTATACTTCCTTAAGAACCTTTTTCATGTTCATTATTCCTTTTATATCACTTATTACCATGTCATAAACATTATGTAATCATTTAAGTTAATAATATTTGTTTTGCCGATATTTGGTTCTTAAGTCGAAAGTGGACTTCTTACAATTACATGTTGTTCGTGTGGCCAAATTTTTATTATATCCAGAATTGTATTCATGATGTAGATATAATATATGTCATATATATCCAGTACATTCATGCATTTATAACATTACATAATGGTTTAGAGGTAAGAAATTAAATACACCGTTCATGGAGAGGGTAAGCCGTACGTACGCATGAACGCTACTTTCATTTCTATTTAGTATTTTATAGAATGGAATAATAATGATATAAAGTTATATTATAATTCCAGTATAATATCATATATAATATCATAGTTCCATCCTTTATACATCCCACATATGGTATTTAATGAATCAAATCACTTTGAGGGGGCGGTTGTCCGCACTTCCTTAAATGAAAATATCACGTTTACCCATAATGGAAACCATAAAGGTATGCCCAAAATAAAAAAACAGAATCTTAAGGATAACATAACCATATTATATATCATATATAAAAATTGTGACATCATAATGGCCACCTTTGAAGGTGTTAAATGAGTATTGAACAATCATCGTTTCGGGAGGCAGAATTTCGCCATCCACGGAAACCGTATATTCTTTAACCATTTGATGTAGTTGTGTGAGAGTGTAGCTCGAATAAATCTTATAACAAAATACTAGTATATTGAAGATACTGGTTTTGTTACAAAAGAAGTAAATAAAAAGAGTTTAGGGGGTTGGATAAGCAAAATAAAACAAATAAACAAGAGAGAATGAATTACCTTTAAAAGTGTAACTCCATTTTATTTGAGCCTAAAGGCTTCCTTTGAAAGGATTCTGCCCAAAGGGAATCCTCTAGGATGAGTAGAGGGATGTGGAGAGAGTAAATGGGCAGGGTTTGGCCGAGTCAAAGGCTTGAGGAGTGTGTGTAAGGTGGTAGAGGTGGGGGCCTTTTATAAGAGGAGAGGAGGGGCACTTTTGGAAAGTAATGAAATATTACTTTATTTGAAAACAAAATTCAGTTTCAAAAGATCCCACATTGATATAATTCGTGGATAAGGTGATCAGGGTTCTAAAGTCACCCATACAATAAGTTGTGGACATGTTTAGTTCAGAGATTTTACATTATCTTTCCATTTTATTTAAATCGTCAAATACTGATGTCATCGCTGCATCATTATTATGTCATAAATAATTTAATTTATTTAATGTCTAAAAATTATAAAAAAAATATTATGATGTAGGAAATAGTTTTAGATTTCCAATTACTATTTATAATCAAAATTATGACTTGTATAACCCCATTTAAAAATTGTTTTAGTAAAACATATCATGTTTGTGCCATTTTTTACATTAACATTAAATAAAAGATATTTATGTCATTTTCCAAAAAAAGTGGCTCCATGGGGTCCCCAAGTTGACCCATGGCTTGTCTTTGTCGGTCATGAAACAACCAATGAGGGTAGGACATGTGTCAAGCTCATCTCATTTTATTAAAGCATTATTTTTACCTTAAACTACACAAATTACCACTAATCGCGATTAAAAACTTAATAAGTTACTATTCACCCAAATATAATTTTTATCCCATTGAACCACATTTTACTTCTTAATGACAACCATTTATGTTGGATTTTTGAAATTCAAAACACAAAGATGGCAAAATTTCATTTAAATGGAAAAATCAGTTTTTATAAGTACCACTTAGTGGTTTCACTATTCATCAAAAATTGAAGTTTTTCAGAAAATTACCAAAAATTCACCCTAAGCTATATTTGATATTACAAATTCAAAAATGAAGTTTATTTTACAAAATTCAAAATATATAAGTCACATTAATTAATTTAATAATTAATTCCCACTGTCAGAGCAAATAGCGTGTTTTTATGAAACAATAAGTATCAAAAGATTGACAATGGTTTAAGTCTAATTTCAAAGTGAAATTAATTCCACTGACCACTATTGGATTTAATGGTAAAAATATATTCTAATTTCACTTTAAAACTAATTCAACATATAATCTAATCATATAAATAAATTAGATTAAAAATAGGTTTTGAATTAAAATACAACATTTTACACTATTCATTAAAAAAATGATCTTTATCAGAAAGATACCAAAAATTTACACAAAGTAAATTTTGATGTCCCGATTCATAATAAGAGTTTTATTTGGTCCAAAATAATGTTTAAGAGTGAACAAAACTATATTTAATGATGGTTCAACATCAAATGGTGATAAGTGAACCTTTAGTGAAAACTAGGGCATATGCGCCTAAAATTGAATTCTTTCCGTATTTTAAGCCTCTATCCTTTATTGGATAAATGTAAAAACATTTAAAAACATATATAATCATATTTTAGTTATTTCTATCCATTCCCTCCATTACAACGGCTACATGTTAACTACCATTTAAAATAATATTATTTTATTATTATAGTGCAACGTAAGATTCCCAAGAAACTCATCGTTGCGTGTTGGGTACGCCATCGAGCATAGCAACCCTTTAAAGTAATATTAATACTTTATTCACAAATATGGATAAATATGAAAATGTCATATTCTTTATTTACCTAGTGTGTTACATCCTTCCCCCCTTTTGGGAATTGCATCCTCGCAATTTTTAAAATTGAGCTTGGAAACATCCTTGAACGTCCCACATCGGAACAAGAGTCGGTAAAACAATCATTTTAAAGTAAAGGAAGATAAGTACAGAGGTCACCCGAGTTATCCCATACTAGGATTCCATGTAGAAAAACAAGTACATGGAAGAAAAAGCAAAGGGTCATGTTCTTGAGGGAGAGTGATAGTAAACATGTCTAGGAGAAAGTTAACAATGAGAAAATCACAAACTTGTGATGGGTTAAACGGTATTCGATTCCCCAGTAGGAAAAGTTAATAGACAACATTTTTGTTTTAAGTTACTTTTTATTGAATAATTTATTCATAAGTAAACATAATCACTTATCATGTTGACTTTCATCATTTACTAGATTCCTTAATCAAACTCATATTTTTTCCCAAAAGACGAGTATTTAGGGAGACTTGTTCGCATTAAGAGTACTATAATCAACTTCTAGAGAATCACAAAATCCACAAAAGAGAACTATATACATCCCATGTCTTTAGGCTTTAACCAAAACTGAAACCAAAAAGGTTAGTACAAGGTCATATAATCAAGAAAAGGATTACCCTTTAAAAAGAAAATCTATGCTTAATATCCAAAATTTTTCCAACAAAACCCAAAGTTCAACGAGGACCATCCGATAAACAATTTGTCCATAAAATTATTCAAAGTAAACCAATCTAAGATTGAAACCCAAATATTTTAAGGATTTAGTCACATAGTCTTCTATGTTAAATTGTAACATTTATCTCCAAACAACATTAGTTTCTCCTAAAGTCTCGTATTGAAAAGTAATTAACATAATCACATACCCTCCATGATAGGTTAATAATTTTCATAAATAACCCAAAATCAACTTACTCTTAATTCATAAAATCATATAACTAAAAAGAATCAGTCAAACTAACCAGGGACTTCACGTAGTCCAGTGGTAGGCGATAAATACCAGTCGCACTTTGGTTGTGGGTTCGATTCCCGCAGCTTTGTCCGACGCGACGGGTAGTCACACGGTCTCCGTGTTGTCCTTTTTCCAAAACTATATAATTCTTAAAACATTCCCCAAAATGAGATAAAATCTTCAAGGATGATCATAACATATTTTAACCTCAGATTTATCTCATGCCTTTCATTTTCCATCAGAACATATAATAACCCATAATTACCTCAAAAGTAAGATCATATAAACACTAATGGTTACCTTAATAATTATTACCTGAATTTCCACATCGAGTTGGCCATCTAGTACATGATGCATTAGAGAACTCACCAAGGTTGAAGTGTTTGATCATGACTCCTTGATAGTTGGTTTAGAACAACCAAGAGATTCCTCATTGAATCCCCCATCTCATCCAGTCTCTTAATCAGAGAACCACCACAGTTTCCTTCAAACCCATTGTCACTTTGGTGCCTGCTAGATCCAACCATTTACTAAAACCAAAAAGGTCAGTGTGAGTATATCAATATAACCATCATGTACTAATGAGGAAGATAAACACTAAGATATACTTACTCATTCACATTATCTAAAACTAGGACTCTTTCTGAAATCCTAACCATTATGGTAATGTCACATGTGCTTAGAGAATACCCTAACCTCTAAAGTTATCTAAACCGACCTTTGATACCAACTATAAGGCCCCAGGCTTAAACCTTACTTAATCTTGAGTTATTAAAAGATTACACATTGAGGATCTTTTCAGTTTTAGAGTTTTAGAGAATTAGATCATTAAACTTGCATTACATTCCACATTTAAACAAAGTGGTTACATAAAAGACAATATTCATTCTTCCCATCAACGGAAACATATTTAAAATATAACACGGATTCTTTCTTAACACATCCTTGACACTATCATCACATCATGTACCTTTCCCTTGACCTGTGAAAAACATTTCAAAAACATGGGATGAGCATAAAAAGCTCAGTAAGAGTTATTAAAATATGGAAAGGAAACATGAGTTCATATATACATTAGAATGAAATCACACTTTACCCATAAAACATAGGCATATCAAATCATGAATAAATCCTAGAAAACATAAGACATAAAGGTAACTTGAGGCATTTATAAAATTCTTACGTAGGGAGTAACCCTCTTGGTTACGTTTGGAATACCCATCACAGTATATTCCCAAAATCTTTTCGGAGAAACCTTAACGTTTCACTCCTTCGTGTTACCCAATGCATTGGAGAGCTATATCGAGCTCACCCGCCCTTAGTTTATCACGGAACCACCCATTTTTATAATAAATCCCAACAACCATAACATTAATGTGTCCCATAAAACATGCATAAAGGAAACATAACATTTCCACATTTCAATCACAATATAACATTTTAGTATATTGAAATAATGAATCCATTCAAAAAGAAACCATTTCCAAAACCATATAAACATTTAATAAAGAGATTTTTGAATCAAAGTGTCCCATACCACCTTGAAGCTTAAAATTTTTAACCATTAATATCCATATAAATAAATCTTTAAAAACATTTTGAAAACATGTATATTAATAATAACAAATAATTAAAACATTTAAAATGATATTTTGGTTAAAGGGGTTTTACCAAAATTAGAGACACTTGAATACAATAATTGAGGAATAACATTTAGTCAGAACTTTATAATATCCTGAGAATAAATGGATTCATGATATATTACTCCAAAGGACAGTATATACACCATATAAGAGTGAATTGGTTCATAACAACAATGAACCCTCAATAGAAATGTCAAATGTGATGAAATCCCTTATAAAGAAGGTATCCTTAAATTAAGGACAAATCAATCTCAAAAATATGTGTGAAAAATATAAATACACCCAATATAAGTGGATATTAAGTGTAAAACAATAAAAGGTCATTCAAACATATTCAATGGATGACATATTCAATGACTACATGTTGAACCCAAAGAAATCGAAATTGGGTTAATAAGTTCCGTTGACAGCCTAACGACATCACATCAAAATGGGTTGATGAGAGATAAAAAGTGTATCTCATCACATGGACATAAAATTTACATCAATAAGGATATATGAAAACATATCCCAACATAACAATATGTAAATTAAAAGACCCAACAAAAGAAGACTTTTAAAAAAGAGGAGGGTGAAAGGTTCCCTTACCGACTTGGGTATCTTTCAAAACATACACCCCATGAAAGAAGGACAATAGATCATTGATGTAAATACTCATAAACGAAAGTATATTAAACAAAAAGTAGAATAATGGGCAGTATATAGACCACTCAATGGAATTTGTGGAAAATGTAGCATAAATCTCACGGGAATAAAAGTGAGATGAAAAATCCCTTACGAAAACTCGGCAGCCTAACGGCGCCACATAAAACTTCTGAATATGGATTTATGAGATCAAATAGGGTATCTCATCACATTACAATAAAATTTAAAGCAATAGGAATATAAAATAACATCCCCCAACATTACAAAGAGGAGCTTAAAAGAAGTGACATAAAAGAGAGTACTTAAAAAGAAAGAGAGAGGTTAGATCTCTTACAAAAGTTCGACAGCCTAACGGCACCACTCAAAACTTCCAAAATGGATTGATGAGAGAGAATAGGGTCTCTCATCACATGAACATAAAAATTACAGTAAGTGTAATATAAAATATCATCCCAATAACAAGAAATATGATCTTTAAAAGGAATGACATAAAAGTGTGTACTTAAAAAGAAGGATCATTTACCTCGGGTCCGACTTGACTCGATCATTCTTTAATCTCATGAATAATAAACTTGAGTTAATTTCTACTACCTTAAGAATCTTTTTCAAGTTCATTATTCCTTTTATATCACTTATTACCATGTCATAAACATTATGTAATCTTTAAGTTAATAATATTTGTTTTGCCGATATTTTGTTCTTAAGTCGAAAGTGGACTTCTTACAATTACATGTTGTTCGTGTGGCCAAATGTTCATTATATCCAGAATTTTATTCATGATGTAGATATCATATATGTCATATATATCCAGTACATGCATTCATTTATAACATTACATATTCTTTTAGAGGTAAGAAATGAAATGCACCGTTCATGGAGACGGTAAGCCGTACGTACGCATGAACGCTACTTTCATTTCTATTTCGTACTTTATAGAATGGAATAATAATGATATAGAGGTATATTATAATTCCAGTATAATATCATATATAATATCATAGTTCCATCCTTTATACGTCCCACATATGGTATTTAACGAATCTAATCACTTTGAGGGGGCGGTAGTCCGCACTTCCTTAAATGAAGATATCGCGTTTACCCATAATGGAAACCATAAAGGTATGCCCAAAATGAAAAAAACAGAAGATTAAGGAAAAAATAAACACATTATATATCATATATAATAATAGTGACATCATAATGTCCACCTTTGAAGGTGTTAAATGAGTATTGAACAATCATTGTTTCGGGAGGCAGAATTTCGCCATCCACGGAAACCGTATGTTCTTTAACCATTTGATGTAGTTGTGTGCGAGTGTAGCTCGAATAAATCTTATAACAACATCCTAGTATATTTAATATACTGGTGATGTTACAAAAGAAGTAAATAAAAAGAGTTTATGGGGTTGGAGAAGCAAAATAAAACAAATGAACAAGAGAGAATGAATTACCTTTAAAAGGGAAACTACTTTTGATTTGAGCCTAAAGGCTTCCTTTGAAAGATTTATTCCCAAAGGTAATCCTCTAGGATGAGGAGAGGGATGTTTAGAGACTAAATTGGCAGGGTTTTGCCGAGACAACGTCTTGAGGAGTGTGTGTAAGGTAGTAGAGGTGGGGGCCTTTTATAAGAGGAGAGGAGGGGCACTTTTGGAAAGTAAAGAAATATTACTTTATTTAAAAATGTGTTTCGGTCTTAAAAGGTCCCACATTGATATAATTCGTGGATAAGGTGATAAGGGTTTGAAACCACCCATCCAATAAGTTTTGGACATGTGTAGTTCATAGATTTTACATTATCCTTCCATTTTATTTAAATCATCAAATAATGATGTCATCGCTGCATCATTATTATGTCATAAAGAATTTAATTTATTTAATGTATAAAAATTATAAAACAACTACTATGATTTAGTAAATCTTTTTATCTTTCCAATGACTATTTATAATCAAAAATCGGATTTGTATAACCCCATTTAAAAATTGTTTTAGTAAAACATATCATGTTTGTGCCATTTTTTACATTAACATTAAATAAAAGGTATTTATGTCATTTTCCAACCAAAGTGGCTCCATTGGGTCCCCAAGTTGACCCATGGCTTGTCTTGGTCGTCCATGACACAACCAATGAGGGTAGGACATGTTTCAAGCTCATCTCATTTTATTAAAGCATTATTTTTACCTTAAACTACACTAATTACCACTAATCGCGATTAAAAACTTAATAAGTTACTATTCACCAAAAAATAATTTTTATCCCATTGAACCAAATTTTACTTCTTAATGACAACCATGTATGTCAGATTTTTGAAATTCAAAACACAAATATGGAAAAATTTCATTTAAATGGAAAAATCAGTTTTTATAAGTACCACTTTGTGGTTTCACTATTCATCAAAAATTGAAGTTTTTCAGAAAATTACAAAAAAATCACTCTAAGATATATTTGATATTACGAATTCAAAAATGAAGTCTATTTTACAAAATTCAAAATATATAAGTCACATTAATTAATTTAATAATTAATTCCCGCTGTCAGAGCAAATAGCATGTTTTTATGAAACAATAAGTATCAAAAGATTGACATTGGTTTAAGTCTGATTTCAAAGTGAAATTAATTCCAACGACCACTATTGGATTTAATGGTAAAAATATATTCTAATTTCACTTTAAAACCAATTCAAAAGATAATCTAATCATATAAATAAATTAGATTAAAAATAGGTTTTGAATTAAAATACAACATTTTACACTATTCATTAAAAAAATGAACTTTATCGGAAAGATACCAAAAATTTACACAAAGTAAATTTTGATGTCCCGATTCTTAATTAGACTTTTATTTGGTCCAAAAGAATGTTTAAGAGTGAACAAAACTATATTTAATGATGGTTCAACATCAAAAGGTGATAAGTGAACCTTTAGTGAAAACTAGGGCATATACGCCTAAAATTGAATTCTTTCCATATTTTAAGCCTCTATCCTTTATTGGATAAATGTAAAAACATTTAAAAACATATATAATAATATTTTAGTTATTTATATCCATTCCCTCCATTACAATAGCTACATGTTAACTACCATTTAAAATAATATTATTTTGTTATTAGAGTGCAACGTAAGATTCCCAAGAAACATGTTGTTGCTTGTTGGGTACGCCATCGAGCATAGCAACCCATTAAAGTAATATTAATACTTTATTCACAAATATGGATAAATATGAAAATGTCATATTCTTTATTTACCTGGGGTGTTACATCCTTCCCCCCTTTTGGGAATTGCATCCTCGCAATTTTTAAAATTGAGCTTGGAAACATCCTTGAACGTCCCACATCGGAACAAGAGTCGGTAAAAAAATCACTTTAAAATAAAGGAAGATAAGTACAGAGGTCACCCGAGTTAACCCATACCAGGATTCCATGTAGAAAAACATGGACATGGATGAAAAAGCAAAGGGTCATGTTCTTGAGGGAGAGTGATAGTAAACATGTCTAGGAGAAAGTTAACAATGAGAAAATCACAAACTTGTGATGGGTTAAATGGTATTTGATTCCCCAGTAGGAAAAGTTAATAGACAACATTTTTGTTATAAGTTACTTTTTATTGAGGAATTTATTCATAAGGAAACATAATCACTTATCATGTTGACTTTCAAATTTTACTAGATTCCTTAATCAAGCTCATATTTTTTCCAAAATATGAGTATTTAGGGAGACTTGTTCGCATTAAGAGTACTATAATCAACTTCTAGAGAATCACCTAATCCACAAAAGAGAACTATATACATCCCATGTCTTTAGGCTTTAACCAAAACCAAAACCAAAAAGGTTAGTACAAGGTCAGATAATCCAGAAAAGGATAAACCTTTAAAAAGAAAATCTATGCTTAATCTCCAAAATTTGTCCAACAAAATCCAAAGTTCAACGAGGACCATCCGATAAACAATTTGTCCATAAAATTATTCAAAGTGAACCAATCTAAGATTGAAACCCAAATATTTTAAGGATTTAGTCACATAGTCTTAGAAGTTAAATTGTAACATTTATCTCCAAACAACATTAGTTTCTCCTAAAGTCTCGTATTGAAAAGTAATTAACCTAATCACATATCCTCCATGATAGGTTAATAATTTTCATAAATAACCCAAAATCAACGTACTCTTAATTCATAAAATCATATAAATAAAAAGAATCAGTCAAACTAACCAGGGACTTCACGTAGTCCAGTGGGAGGTGATAAATACCAATCGCACTTTGGTTGTGGGTTCGATTCCCGCAGCTTTGTCCGACATGACGGGTAGTCACACGGTCTGCGTGTTGTCCTTTTTCCAAAACTATATAATTCTTAAAACATTCCCCAAAATGAGAAAAAATATTCAAAGATGATTATAACATATTTTAACCTCAATTTTATCTCATGCCTTTCATTTTTCATCAGAACATATAATAGCCCCTAATTACCTCAAAAGTAAGGATCATATAAACCCTAATGGTTACCTTAATAATTATTACCTGAATTTCCACATCGAGTTGGCCATCTCGTACATGATGCATTAGAGAACTCACCAAGGTTGAAGTGGTTGATCATGACTCCTTGATAGTTTGTTTAGAACAACCATGAGATTCCTCATTGAATCCCCCATCTCATCCAGTCTCTTAATCAGAGAACCACCACAGTTTCCTTCAAACCCATTGTCACTTTGGTGCCTGCTATATCCAGCCATTTACTAAAAACAAAAAGGTCAGTGTGAGTATATAACATAACCATCATGTACTAATGAGGAAGATAGACACTAAGATATACTTACTCATTCACTTTAACTAAAACTAGGACTCTTTCTGAAATCCTAACCATTATGGTAATGTCACTTGTGCTTAGAGAATACCCTAACCTCTAAAGTTATCTAAACCGACCTTTGATACCAACTATAAGGCCCCAGGCTTAAACCTTACTTAATCTTGAGTTATTACAAGATAAAACATTGAGGATCTTTTCAGGATTAGAGTTTTAGAGAATTAGATCATGAAACATGCATTACATTCCACATTTAAACAAAGTGGTTACATAAAAGACAATATTCATTCTTCCCATTAACGGAAACATATTTAAAATATAACACGGATTCTTTTTAACACATCCTTGACACTATCATCACATCATGTACCTTTCCCTTGACCTGTGAAAAACATTTCAAAAACTTGGGATGAGCATAAAAAGCTCAGTAAGAGTTATAAAAATATGGAAAGGAAACATGAGTTCATATATACATTAGAATGAAATCACAGTTTACCCATAAAACATAGGCATATCAAATCATGAATAAATCATAGAAAACATAAGACATAAAGGTATCTTGAGGCATTAATAACATTCTTACGTAGGGAGTAACCCTCTTGGTTACGTTTGGAATACCCATCATAGTATATTCCCTAAATCTCTTCGGAGACACCTTAACGTTTCACTCCTTCACGTTACCCAATGCATTGGAGAGCTATATCGGGCTCACCCGCCCTTAGTTTATCACGGAACCACCCGTTTTCATAAAAATACCCAAGAACCATAACATAAATGTGTCACATAAAACATGCATAAAGGAAACATAACATTTCCACATTTCAATCACAATATAACATTTTAGTATCTTAAAATAACGAATCCATTCAAAAAGAAACCATTTCCAAAACCATTTAAAACATTTAATAAAGAGATTTTTGAATCAAAGGGTCCCATACCACCTTGAAGCTTAAAATTTTAAACCATTAATATCCATATAAATAAATCCTTAAAACCATTTTGAAAACATGGATATTAATAAGAAAAAATAATTAAAACATTTAAAATGATATTTTGGTTAAAGGGGTTTTACCAAAATTAGAGACACTTGAATACAATAATTGAGGAATAACATTTAGTCAGAATTTTATAATATCATGAGAATAAATGGATTCATGATATAATACTCCAAAGGACAGTATATACACCATATAAGAGTGAATTGGTGCATAACAACAATGAACCCTCAATAGAAATGTCAAATGTGATGAAATCCCTTATAAAGAAGCTATCCTTAAATTAAGGACAAATCAATCTCAAAAATATGTGTGAAAAATATAAATACACCCAATATAAGTGGATATTAAGTGTAAAACAATAAAAGGTCATTCACATATATTCAACGGATGACATATTCAATGACTACATGTTGATCCCAAAGAAATCGAAATTGGGTTAAAAAGTTCCCTTGACAGCCTAACGGCATCACATCAAAATGAGTTGATGAGAGATAAAAAGTGTATCTCATCACTTGGACATAAAATTTACATCAATAAGGATATATGAGAACATATCCCAACATAACAATATGTAAATTAAAAGACCCAACAAAAGAAGTCTTTTAAAAAAGAGGAGGGTGAAAGGTTCTCTTACCGACTTGGATATCTTTCAAAACATACACCCCATGAAAGAAGGACAATAGATCATTGATGTAAATACTCATAAACGAAATTATATTACACAAAGAGTATAATAATGGTCAGTACATACACCACTCAATGGAATTTGTGGCAAATGTAGCATAAATCTCACGGGAATAAAAGTGAGATGAAAAATCCCATACGAAAACTCGGCAGCCTAACGGCGCCACATAAAACTTCTGAATATGGATTGATGAGATCAAATAGGCTATCTCATTACATTAAATAAAAATATAAAGCAAGAGGAATATAAAAGAACATACCCCAACATTACAAATAGGAGCTTAAAAGAAGTGACATAAAGGAGAGTACTTAAAAAGAAAGAGAGAGGTTAGATCTCTTACGAAAGTTCGGCAGCCTAACGGCGCCACTCAAAACTTCCAAAATGGATTGATGAGAGATAATAGGGTCTCTCATCACATGAAAATAAAAATTACAGTAAGTGTAATATAAAAGATCATCCCAATAACAAGAAAGAGGACCTTTAAAAGGAATGACATAAAAGTGTGTACTTAAAAAGAAAGAGAGGAGTAGGATCCCTTACCTCGAGTACAACTTGACTCGATCGTTCTTTAATCTCCTGAATAATAAACTTGAGTTAATTTCTACTTCCTTAAGAACGTTTTTCGAGTTCATTATTCCTTTTATATCACTTATTACTATGTCATAAACATTATGTAATCATTTAAGTTAATAATATTTGTTTTGCCGATATTTGGTTCTTAAGTCGAAAGTGGACTTCTTACAATTACATGTTGTTCATGTGGCCAAATGTTTATTATATCCAGAATTGTATTCATGATGTAGATATAATATATGTCATATATATCCAGTACATGCATTCATTTATAACATTACATAATCGTTTAGAGGTAAGAAATGAAATGCACCGTTTATGAAGACGGTAAGCCGTACGTACGCATGAACGCTACTTTCATTTATATTTTGAATTTTATAGAATGGAATAATAATGATATAAAGGTATATTATAATTCCAGTATAATATCATATATAATATCATAGTTCCATCATTTATACGTCCCACATATGTTATTTAACGAATCAAATCACTTTGAGGGGGCGGTAGTCCGCACTTCCTTAAATGAAGATATTGCGTTTACCCATAATGGAAACCATAAAGGTATGCGCAATGAAAAAAAACAGAATATTAAGGAAAAAATAAACATATTATATATCATATATAAAAATAGTGACATCATAATGGCCACCTTTGAAGGTGTTAAATGAGTATTGAACAATCATCGTTTCGGGAGGCAGAATTTCGCCATCCACGGAAATCGTATGTTCTTTAACCATTTGATGTAGTTGTGTGAGAGTGTAGCTCGAATAAATCTTATAAAAACATCATTGTATATTGAAGATACTGTTTTTGTTACAAAATAAGTAAATAAAAAGAGTTTAGGGGGTTGGAGAAGCAAAATAAAACAAATGAACAAGAGAGAATGAATTACCTTTAAAAGTGTAACTCCTTTTGATTTGAGCCTAAAGGCTTCCTTTGAAAGGATTATGCCCAATGGGAATCCTCTAGGATTAGGAGAAGGATGTGTAGAGAGTAAATGGTCAGGGGTTGGCAGAGCCAAAGTCTTGAGGAGTGTGTGTAAGGTGGTAGAGGTGGGGGCCTGTTATAAGAGGAGAGGAGGGGAACTTTTGGAAAGTAAAGAAATATTACTTTATTTGAAAATGTGTTTCGGTTTTAAAAGGTCCCAAATTGATATAATTCGTGGATAAGGTGATAATGGTTCTAAATACATCCATCCAATAAGTTTTGGACATGTGTAGTTCATAGATTTTACATTATCTTTTTATTTTATTTAAATCGTCAAATAATGATGTCATCGCTGCATCATTATTATGTCACATATAATTTACTTTATTTAAGGTCTAAAAATTATAAAAAAAATACTATGATGTAGGAAATCTTTTTATATTTCCAATTAATAATTATAATCAAACATCTTACTTGTATAACCCCATTTAAAAATTGTTTTAGTATAACATATCATGTTTGTGCCATTTTTTACATTAACATTAAATAAAAGGTATTTATGTCATTTTCCAACCAAAGTGGCTCCATGGGGTCCCCAAGTTGACCCATGGCTTGTCTTGGTCGGCCATGACACAAAAAATGAGGGTAGGACATGTTTAAAGATCATCTCATTTTATTAAATCATTATTTTTACCTTAAACTCCACTAATTACCACTAATCGCGATTAAAAACTTAATAAGTTACTATTCACCAAAAAATTATTTTTATCCCATTGAACCACATTTTACTTCATAATGACAACCATTTATGTCGGATTATTGAAATTCAAAACACAAAGATGGAAAAATTTCTTTTAAATGGAAAAATCAGTTTTTATAAGTACCACTTAGTGGTTTCACTATTCATCAAAAATTGACGTTTTTCAGAAGATTACCAAAAATTCAACCTAAGCTATATTTGATATTAAGAATTCAAAAATGAAGTCTATTTTACAAAATTCAAAATATATAAGTCACATTAATTAATTTAATAATTAATTCCTGCTGTCATAGCAAATAGCGTGTTTTTATGAAACAATATGTATCAAAAGACTGACACTGGTTTAAGTCTGATTTCAAAGTGAAATAAATTCCAACGACCACTATTGGATTTAATGGTAAAAATATATTATAATTTCACTTTAAAACCAATTCAAAAGATAATATAATCATATAAATAAATTAGATTAAAAAGAGGTTTTGATTTAAAATACCACATTTTACACTATTCATTAAAAAAATGAACTTTATCGGAAAGATACCAAAAATTTACACAAAGTAAATTTTGAGGTCCCGATTCTTAATAGGAGTTTTATTTGGTCCAAAAGAATGTTTAAGAGTGAACAAAACTATATTTAATTATGGTTCAACATCAAAAGGTGATAAGTGAACCTTTAGTGAAAACTTGGGCATATACGCCTAAAATTGAATTCTTTCCGTATTTTAAACCTCTATCCTTTATTGGATAAATGTAAAAACATTTAAAAACATATATAATCATATTTTAGTTATTTATATCCATTCCCGCCATTACAACGGCTACATGTTAACTATCATTTAAAATAATATTATTTTATTATTAGAGTGCAACGTAAGAATCCCAAGAAACTCGTTTTTGCGTGTTGGGTACGCCATCGAGCATAGAAACCCTTTAAAGTAATATTAATACTTTATTCAAAAATATGGATAAATATGAAAATTTCATATTCTTTATTTACCTGGGGTGATACATCCTTCCCCCCTTTTGGGAATTGCGTCCTCGCAATTTTTAAAATTGAGCTTGGAAACATCCTTGAACGTCCCACATCGGAACAAGAGTCGGTAAAACAATCACTTTAAAATAAAGGAAGATAAGTACAGAGGTCACCCGAGTTAACCCATACTAGGATTCCATGTAGAAAAACATGGACATGGAAGAAAAAGCAAAGGGTCATGTTCTTACGGGAGAGTGATAGTAAACATGTCTAAGAGAAAGTTAACAATGAGAAAATCACAAACTTGTGATGGGTTAAACGGTATTCGATTCCCCAGTAGGAAAAGTTAATAGACAACAATTTTGTTTTAAGTTACTTTTTATTGAGGAATTTATTCATAAGGAAACATAATCACTTATCATGTTGACTTTCAACTTTTACTAGATTCCTTAATCAAACTCATATTTTTTCCAAAAGATGAGTATTTAGGGAGACTTGTTCGCATTAAGAGTACTATAATCAACTTCTAGAGAATCCCCTAATCCACAAAAGAGAACTATATACATCCCATGTCTTTAGGCTTTAACCAAAACCAAAACCAAAAAGGTTAGTACAAGGTCAGATAATCCAGAAAAGGATAACCCTTTAAAAAGAAAATCTATGCTTAATCTCCAAAATTTGTCCAACAAAACCCAAAGTTCAACGAGGACCATCCAATAAACAATTTGTCCATAAAATTCTTTAAAGTAAACCAATCTAAGATTGAAACCCAAATATTTTATGGATTTAGTCACATAGTCTTCCAAGTTAAATTGTAACATTTATCTCCAAACAACATTAGTTGCTCCTAAAGTCTCGTATTGAAAAGTAATTAACCTAATCCCATATCCTCCATGATAGGTTAATAATTTACATAAATAACCCAAAATAAAATTACTCTTAATTCATAAAATCATATAACTAAAAAGAATCAGTCAAACTAACCAGGGACTTCACGTAGTCCAGTGGTAGGCGATAAATACCATTCGCACTTTGGTTGTGGGTTCGATTCCCGCAGCTTTGTCCGACGCGACGGGTAGTCACACGGTCTGTGTGTTGTCCTTTTTCCAAAACTATATAATTCTTAAAACATTCCCCAAAATGAGATAAAATCGTCAAAGATGATCATAACATATTTTAAACTCATGTTTATCTCATGCCTTTCATATTCCATCAGAACATATAATAACCCATAATTACCTCAAAAGTAAGGATCATATAAACCCTAATGGTTACCTTAATAATTATTACCTGAATTTCCACATCGAGTTGGACATCTCGTACATGATGCATTAGAGAACTCACCAAGGTTGAAGTGGTTGATCATGACTCCTTGATAGTTGGTTTAGAACAACCCTGAGATTCCTCATTGAATCCCCCATCTCATCCAGTCTCTTAATCAGAGAACCACCACAGTTTCCTTCAAACCCATTGTCACTTTGGTACCTGCTAGATCCAGCCATTTACTAAAACCAAAAAGGTTAGTGTGAGTATATCAACATAACCATAATCTACTAATGAAGAAGATAAACACTAAGATATACTTACTCATTCACTTTATCTAAAACTAGGACTCTTTCTGAAAATCTTACCATTATGGTAATGTCACTTGTGCTTAGAGAATTCCCTAACCTCTAAAGTTATCTAAACCGACCTTTAATACCAACTATAAGGCCCCAGGCTTAAACCTTACTTAATATTGAGTTATTACAAGATTACACATTGAGGATCTTTTCAGGTTTAGAGTTTTAGAGAATTATATCATGAAACATGCATTACATTCCACATTTAAACAAAGTGGTTACATAAAAGACAATATTCATTCTTCCCATCAACGGAAACATATTTAAAATATAACACGGATTCTTTCTTAACACATCCTTGACACTATCATCACATCATTTACCTTTCCCTTGACCTGTGAAAAACATTTCAAAAACTTGGGATGAGCATAAAAAGCTCAGTAAGAGTTATAAAAATATGGAAAGGAAACATGAGTTCATATATACATTAGAATGAAATCACACTTTACCCATAAAACATAGGCATATCAAATCATGAATAAATCATAGAAAACATAAGACATAAAGGTAACTTGAGGCATTCATAACATTCTTACGTAGGGAGTAACCCTCTTGGTTACGTTTGGAATACCCATCACATTATATTCCCTAAATCTCTTCGAAGAAACCTTAACGTTTCACTCCTTCGTGTTACCCAATGCATTGGAGAGCTATATCAGGCTCACCCGTCCTTAGTTTATCATGAAACCACCCGTTTTCATAATAATGCCCAAGAACCATAACATAAATGTGCCACATAAAACATTCATAAATGAAACATAACATTTTCCACATTTCAATCACAATATAACATTTTATTATATTGAAATAATGAATCCATTCAAAAAGAAACCATTTCCAAAACCATTTAAAACATTTAATAAAGAGATTTTTGAATCAAAGTGTCCAATACCACCTTGAAGCATAAAATTGTAAACCATTAATATCCATATAAATAAATATTTAAACCCATTTTGAAAACATGGATATTAATAAGAACAAATAATTAAAACATTTAAAACGATATTTTGGTTAAAGGGGTTTTACCAAAATTAGAGACAATTGAATTCAATAATTGAGGAATAACATTTAGTCTGAACTTTATAATATCATGAGAATAAATTTATTCATGATATAATACTCCAAAGGATAGTATATACACCATATAAGAGTGAATTGGTGTATAACAACAATTAACCCTCAATAGAAATGTCAAATGTGATGAAATCCCTTATAAAGAAGGTATCCTTAAATTAAGGACAAATCAACCTCAAAAATATGTGTGACAAATATAAATACACCCAATATAAGTGGATATTACGTTTAAAACAATAAAAGGTCATTCACACATATTCAATGGATGACATATTCAATGACTACATGTTGAACCCAAAGAAATCGAAATTGGGTTAAAAAGTTTCCTTGACAGCCTAACAGCATCACATAAAAATGAGTTGATGAGAGATAAAAAGCGTATCTCATCACTTGGACATAAAATTTACATCAATAAGGATATGTGAGAACATATCCCAACATAAAAATATGTAAATTAAAAGACCCAACAAAAGAAGTCTTTTAAAAAAGAGGAGGGTGAAAGGTTCCCTTACCGACTTGGGTATCTCTCAAAACATACACCCCAAGAAAGAAGGACAATAGATCATTGATGTAAATACTCATAAACGAAAGTATATTACACAAAGAGTAGAATAATATGCAGTACATACGCCACTCAATGGAATTTGTGGCAAATGTAGCATAAATCTCACGGGAATAAAAGTGAGATGAAAAATCCCTTACGAAAACTCGGCAGTCTAACGGCGCCACATAAAACTTCCGAATATGGATTGATGAGATAAAATAGGGTATCTCATAACATTACAATAAAATTTAAAGCAAGAGGAATATAAAATAACATCCTCCAACATTACAAAGAGGTGCTTAAAAGAAGTGACATAAATGAGAGTACTTAAAAAGAAAGAGAGAGGTTAGATCTCTTACGAAAGTTCGGCAGCCTAACAGCGCCACTCAAAACTTCCAAAATGGATTGATGAGAGAGAATAGGGTCTCTCATCACATGAACATAAAAATTACAGTAAGTTAAATATAAAATATCATCCCAATAACAAGAAAGATGACCTTTAAAAGGAATGACATAAAAGTGTGTACTTAAAAAGAAAGAGAGGAGTAGGATCCCTTACCTCGGGTCTGACTTGACTCGACCGTTCTATAATCTCCTGAATAATAAACTTGAGTTAATTTCTACTTCCTTAAGAACCTTTTTCAAGTTCATTATTCCTTTTATATCCCTTATTACCATGTCATAAACATTATGTAATCATTTAAGTTAATAGTATTTGTTTTGCCAATATTTGGTTCTTAAGTCGAAAGTTGACTTCTTACAATTACATGTTGTTCGTGTGGCCAAATGTTTATTATATCCAGAATTGTATTCATGATTTAGATATCATATATGTCATATATATCCAGTAAATTTATGCATTTATAACATTACATAATCTTTTAGAGGTAAGAAATGAAATGCACCGTTCATGGAGACGGTAAGCCGTACGTACGCATGAACGCTACTTTCATTTCTATTTCGTATTTTATAGAATGGAATAATAATGATATAATGGTATATTATAATTCCAGTATAATATCATATATTATATCATAGTTCCATCATTTATACGTCCCACATATGGTATTTAACGAATCAAATCACTTTGAGGGTCGGTAGTCCGCACTTCCTTAAATGAAGATATCGCGTTTACCCATAATGGAAACCATAAAGGGATGCCCAAAATGAAAAAAAACAGAAGCTTAAGGAAAACATAAACATATTATATATCATATATAAAAATAGTTACATCATAATGGCCACCTTTGAAAGTGTTAAATGAGTATTGAACAATCATCGTTTCGGGAGGAAGAATTTCGCCATCCACGGAAACCGTATGTTCTTCAACCATTTGATGTAGTTGTGTGAGAGTGTAGCTCGAATAAATATTATAACAACATCCTATTATATTGAATATATTTGTTTTGTTACAAAAGAAGTAAATAAAAAGTGTTTAGGGGGTTGGAGAAGAAAAATAAAACAAATGAACAAGAGAGAATGAATTACCTTTAAAAGTGTAACTCCTTTTGATTCGAGCCTAAAGGCTTCCTTTGAAAGGATTCTGCCCAAGAGGAATCCTATAGGATGAGGAGAATGATGTGGAGAGAGTAAATGGGCAGGGGTTGGCCGAGCCAAAGGCTTGAGGAGTGTGTGTAAGTTGGTAGAGGTGGGGGCCTTTTATAAGAGGAGAGGAGGGGCACTTTTGGAAAGTAAAGAAATATTACTTTATTTGAAAATGTGTTTCGGTTTTGAAAGGTCCCACATTGATATAATTAGTGGATAAGGTGATAAGGGTTAGAAATCCACCCATCCAATAAGTTTTGGACATGTGTAGTTCATAGATTTTACATTATATTTCCATTTTATTTAAATCGTCAAATAATGATGTCATCGCTGCATCATTATTATGTCATAAATAATTTAATTTATTTAATGTCTAAAAATTATAAAAAAAATACTATGATGTAGGAAATCGTTTTAGATTTCCAATGACTATTTATAATCAAAATTATGACTTTTATAACCCCATTTACAAATTTTTTTAGTGAAACATATCATGTTTGTGCCATTTTTTACATTAACATTAAATAAAAGGTATTTATGTCATTTTCCAAACAAAGTTGCTCCATGGTGTCCCCAAGTTGACCCATGGCTTTTCTTGGTCGGCCATGACACAACCAATGAGGGTAGGACATGTGTCAAGCTCATCTCATTTTATTATAGCATTATTTTTACCTTAAACTACACTAATTACCACTAATCGCGATTAAAAACTTAATAAGTTACTATTCACGGAAAAATTATTTTTATCCCATTGAACCACATTTTACTTCTTAATGACAACCATGTATGTCGGATTATTGAAATTCAAAACACAAATATGGCAAAATTTCATTTAAATGGAAAAATCAGTTTTTATAAGTACCACTTAGTGGTTTCACTATTCATCAAAAATTGAAATTTTTCAGAAAATTACCAAAAATTCACCCTAAGCTATATTTGATATTACGAATTCAAAAATGAAGTCTATTTTACAAAATTAAAAATATATAAGTCACGTTAATTAATTTAATAATTAATTCCCGCTGTCAGAGCAAATAGCATGTTTTTATGAAACAATAAGTATCAAAAGATTGACACTGGTTTAAGTCTGATTTCAAAGTGAAATTAATTCCAATGACCACTATTGGATTTAATGGTAAAAATATATTCTAATTTCACTTTAAAACCAATTCAAAAGATAATATAATCATATAAATAAATTATATTAAAAAGAGGTTTTGAATTGAAATACAACATTTTACACTATTCATTAAAAAATGAACTTTATCGGAAAGATACCAAAAATTTAGACAAAATAAATTTTGATGTCCCGATTCTTAATAGGAGTTTTATTTGGTCCAAACGAATGTTTAAGAGTGATCAAAACTATATTTAATGATGGTTCAACATCAAAAGGTGATAAGTGAACCTTTAGTGAAAACTAGGGCATATACGCCTAAAATTGAATTCTTTCCGTATTTTAAGCCTCTATCCTTTATTGGATAAATGTAAAAACATATAAAAACATATATAATCATATTTTAGTTATTTATATCCATTCCTGCCATTACAACGGCTACATGTTAATTACCATTTAAAATAATATTATTTTATTATTAGAGTGCAACGTAAGATTCCCATGAAAATTGTTGTTGCGTGTTGGGTACGCCATCGAGCATAGAAACCCTTTAAAGTAATATTAATACTTTATTCAAAAATATGGATAAATATGATAATGTCATATTCTTTATTTACCTGGGGTGTTACATCCTTCCCCCCTTTTGGGAATTGCGTCCTCGCAATTTTTAAAATTGAGCTTGGAAACATCCTTGAACGTCCCACATCGGAACAAGAGTCGGTAAAACAATCACTTTAAAATAAAGGAAGATAAGTACATAGGTCACCCGAGTTAACCCATACTAGGATTCCATGTAGAAAAACATGGACATGGAAGAAAAAGCAAGGGGTCATGTTCTGGAGGGAGAGTGATAGTAGACATGTCTTGGAGAAAGTTAACAATGAGAAAATCAAAAACTTGTGATGGGTTAAACGGTATTAGATTCCCCAGTAGGAAAAGTTAATAGACAACATTTTTGTTTTAAGTTACTTTTTATTGAGGTATTTATTCATAAGGAAACATAATCACTTATCATGTTGACTTTCAACTTTTACTAGATTCCTTAATCAAACTCATATTTTTTCCAAAAGACGAGTATTTAGGAAGACTTGTTCGCATTAAGAGTACTATAATCAACTTCTAGAGAATCACCTAATCCACAAAAGAGAACTATATAAATCCCATGTCTTTAGGCTTTATCCAAAACAAAAACCAAAAAGGTTAGTACAAGGTCAGATAATCCAGAAAAGGATAACCCTTTAAAAAGAAAATCTATGCTTAATCTCCAAAATTTGTCCAACAAAACCCAAAGTTCAACGAGGACCATCCGATAAACAATTTGTCCATAAAATTATTCAATGTAAACCAATCTAAGATTGAAACCCAAATATTTGAAGGATTTAGTCACATAGTCTTTCAAGTTAAATTGTAACATTTATCTCCAAACAACCTTAGTTGCTCCTAAAGTCTCGTATTGAAAAGTAATTAACCTAATCACATATCCTCCATGATAGGTTAATAATTTTCATAAATAACCCAAAATCAACTTACTCTTAATTCATAAAATCATATAACTAAAAAGAATCAGTCAAACTAACCAGGGACTTCTCGTAGTCCAGTGGTAGGTGATAAATACCAGTCGCACTTTGGTTGTGGGTTCGATTCCCACAGCTTTGTCCGACGCGACGGGTAGTCACACGGTCTGCGTGTTGTCCTTTTTCCAAAACTATATAATTCATAAAACATTCCCCAAAATTAGATAAAACCTTTAAAGATGATCATAACATATTTTAACCTTATGTTTATCTCATGCCTTTCATTTTCCATCAGAACATATAATAACCCATAATTACCTCAATAGTAAGGATCATATAAACCCTAATGTTACCTTAATAATTATTACCTGAATTTCCACATCGAGTTGGCCATCTCGTACATGATGCATTAGAGAACTCACTAAGGTTGAAGTGGTTGATCATGACTCCTTGATAGTTGGTTTAGAACAACCATGAGATTCCTCATTGAATCCCCCATCTCATCCAGTCTCTTAATCATAGAACCACCACAGTTTCCTTCAAACCCATTGTCACTTTGGTGCCTACTAGATCCAGCCATTTACTAAAACCAAAAAGGTCAGTGTGAGTATATCAACATAACCATCATTTACTAATGAGGAAGATAAACACTAATATATACTTACTCATTCACTTTATCTAAAACTAGGACTCTTTCTGAAATCCTAACCATTATGGTAATGTCACTTGTGCTTAGAGAATACCCTAACCTCTAAAGTTATCTAAACCGACCTTTGATACCAACTATAAGGCCCCAGGCTTAAACCTTACTTAATCTTGAGTTATTACAAGATTAAACATTGAGGATCTTTTCAGGTTTACAGTTTTAGAGAATTGGATCATGAAACATGCATTACATTCCACATTAAACAAAGTTGTTACATAAAAGACAATATTCATTCTTCCCATCAACGGAAACATATTTAAAATATAACATAGATTCTTTCTTAACACATCCTTGACACTATCATCACATCATGTACCTTTCCCTTGACACGTGAAAAACATTTCAAAAAATTGGGATGAGCATAAAAGGCTCAGTAAGAGTTATAAAAACATGGAAAGGAAACATGAGTTCTTATATACATTAGAATGAAATCGCACTTTACCCATAAAACATAGGCATATCAAATCATGAATAAATCATAGAAAACATACGACATAAAGGTAACTTGAGGCATTCATAACATTATTACGTAGGGAGTAACCCTCTTGGTTACGTTTGGAATACCCATCATAGTATATTCCCTAAATCACTTCGGAGAAACCTTAACGTTTCACTCCTTCGCGTTACCCAATGCATTGGAGAGCTATATCGGGCTCACCCGCCCTTAGTTTATCATGGAACCACCCGTTTTCATAACAATTCCCAAGAACCATAACATAAATGTGTCACATAAAACATGCATAAAGGAAACATAACATTTCCACATTTCAATCACAATATAACATTTTAGTATATTGAAATAATGAATCCATTCAAAAAGAAACCATTTCCAAAACCATTTAAAACATTTAATAAAGAGATTTTTGAATCAAAGTGTCCCATACCACCTTGAAGCTTAAAATTTTAAACCATTAATATCCATATAAATAAATCCTTAAAACCATTTTGAAAACATGGATATTAATAAGAAAAAATAATTAAAACATTTAAAACGATATTTTGGTTAAAGGGGTTTTACCAAAATTAGAGACACTTGAATACAATAATTGAGGAATAACATTTAGTCAGAACTTTATAATATCATGAGAATAAATGGATTCATGATATAATACTCCAAAGGACAGTATATACACCATATAAGAGTGAATTGGGGCATAACAACAATGAACCCTCAATAGAAATGTCAAATGTGATGAAATCCCTTATAAAGAAGGTATCCTTAAATTAAGGACAAATCAATCTCAAAAATATGTGTGACAAATATAAATACACCCAATATAAGTGGATATTATGTGTAAAACAATAAAAGGTCATTCACACATATTCAATGGATGACATATTCAATGACTACATGTTGAACCCAAAGAAATCGAAATTGGGTTAAAAAGTTCCCTTGACAGCCTAACGGCATCACATCAAAATGAGTTGATGAGAGATAAAAAGTGTATCTCATCACTTGGACATAATATTTACATCAATAAGGATATATGAGAACATATCCCAACATAACAATATGTAAATTAAAATACCCATCAAAAGAAGTCTTTTAAAAAAGAGGAGGGTGAAAGGTTCCCTTACCGACTTGGGTATCTTTCAAAACATACACCCCATGAAAGAAGGACAATAGATCAGTGATGTAAATACTCATAAACGAAATTATATTACACAAAGAGTAGAATAATGGGCAGTACATACACCAATCAATGGAATTTGTGGCAAATGTAGCATAAATCACACGGGAATAAAAGTGAGATGAAAAATCCCTTACGAAAACTCGGCAGCCAAACGACGCCACATAAAACTTCTGAATATGGATTGATGAGATCAAATAGTGTATCTCATCACATTAAAATAAAATGTAAATCAAAAGTAATATAAAAGAACATCCCCCAACATTACAAAGAGGAGCTTAAAATAAGTGACATAAAGGAGAGTACTTAAAAAGAAAGAGAGAGGTTAGATCTCTTACGAAAGTTCGGCAGCCTAACGGCGCAACTCAAAACTTCCAAAATGAATTGATGAGATAGAATAGGGTCTCTAATCAGATGAACATAAAAATTACATTAAGTTTAATATAAAAGATCATCCCAATAACAAGAAATATGAGCTTTAAAAGGAATGACATAAAAGTGTGTACTTAAAAAGAAAGATAGGAGTAGGATCCCTTACCTCGGGTCCGACTTGACTCGATCGTTCTTTAATCTCCTGAATAATAAACATGAGTTAATTTCTACTTCCTTAAGAACCTTTTTCAAGTTCATTATTCCTTTTATATCACTTATTACAATTTCATAAACATTATGTAATCATTTATGTTAATTATATTTTTTTTGCCGATATTTGGTTCTTAAGTCGAAAGTGGACTTCTTACAATTACATGTTGTTCGTGTGGCCAAATGTTTATTATATCCAGAATTGTATTCATGATTTAGAAATCATATATGTCATATATATCCAGTACATTCATGCATTTATAATATTACATAATCGTTTAGAGGTAACAAATGAAATGCACCGTTCATGGAGACGGTAAGCCGTACGTACGCATGAACACTACTTTCATTACTATTTCGTATTTTATAGAATGTAATAGTAATGATATATAGGTATATTATAATTCCTGTATAATATCATATATAATATCATAGTTCCATCCTTTATACGTCCCATAAATGGTATTTAACGAATCAAATCACTTTTAGGGGCGGTAGTCCGCACTTCCTTAAATGAAGATATCGCGTTTACCCATAATGGAAACCATAAAGGTATTCCCAAAATGAAAAAAAAACAGAAGCTTAAGGAAAACATAAACATATTATATATCATATATAAAAATAGTGACATCATAATGGCCACCTTTTAAGGTGTTAAATGAGTATTGAACAGTCATCGTTTCGGGAGGCAGAATTTCTCCATCCACGGAAATCGTATGTTCTTTAACCATTTGATGTAGTTGTGTGAGATTTTAGCTCGAATAAATCTTATAACAACATCCTAGTATATTGAAGATACTTGTGTTGTTACAAAAGAAGTAAATAAAAAGAGTTTAGGGGGTTGGAGAAGCAAAATAAAACAAATGAACAAGAGAGAATGAATTACCTTTAAAAGTGTAACTCCTTTTGATTTGAGCCTAAAGGCTTCCTTTAAAAAGCTTCTTCCCAAAGGGAATCCTCTAGCATTAGGAGATGTATGAGGAGAGAGTAAATGGGCAGGGGTTGGCCGAGCCAAATGCTTGAGGAGTGTGTGTAAGGTGGTAGAGGTGGGGGCCTTTTATAAGAGGAGAGGAGGGGCACTTTTGGAAAGTAAAGAAATATTACTTTATTTGAAAATGTGTTTCGGTTTTAAAAGGTCCCACATCAATAAAATACATGGATAAGGTGATAAGTGTTCTAAATCCACCCATCCAATAAGTTTTGGACATGTGTAGTTCATAGATTTTACATTATCTTTCCATTTTATTTAAATCGTCAAATAATGCTGTCATCGCTGCATCATTATTATGTCATAAATAATTTAATTTATTTAATGACTAAAATTATAAAAAAAATACTATGATGTAGGAAATCTTTTTATCTTTCCAATGACTCTTTATAATCAAAAATATGACTTTTATAACCCCATTTAAAAATTGTTTTAGTAAAACATATCATGTTTGTGCCATTTTTTACATTAACATTAAATAAAAAGTATTTATGTCATTTTCCAACCAATGTGGCTCCATGGGGTCCCCATGTTGACCCATGGCTTGTCTTGGTCGGCCATGACATAACCAATGAGGGTAGTACATGTGTCAAGCTCATCTCATTTTATTAAAGCAGTATTTTTACCTTAAACTACACTAATTACCACTAATCGCGATTAAAAACTTAATAAGTTACTATTCACCAAAAAATTATTTTTATCCCATTGAACCACATTTTACTTCTTAATGACAACCATGTATGTTGGATTTTTGAAATTCAAAACACAAAGATGGCAAAATTTCATTTAAATGGAAAAATCAGTTTTTATAAGTACCACTTAGTGGTTTCACTATTCATCAAAAATTGAAGTTTTTCAGAAAATTACCAAAAATTCACCCTAAGCTATATTTGATATTAAGAATTCAAAAATGAAGTCTATTTTACAAAATGAAAAATATATAAGTCACATTAATTAATTTAATAGTTAATTCCCGTTGTCAGAGCAAATAGCGTGTTTTTATGAAACAATAAGTATCAAAAGATTGCCACTAGTTTAAGTCTGATTTCAAAGTGAAATTAATTCCAACGACCACTATTGGATTTAATGGTAAAAATATATTCTAATTTCACTTTAAAACCAATTGAAAAGATAATCTAATCATATAAATACATTAGATTAAAAAGAGGTTTTGAATTAAAAGACAACATTTTACACTATTCATTAAAAAAATGAACTTTATCGGAAAGATACCAAAAATTTACACAAAGTAAATTTTGATGTCCCGATTCTTAATATGAGTTTTATTTGGTCCAAAATAATGTTTAAGAGTGAACAAAACTATATTTAATGATGGTTCAACATCAAAAGGTGATAAGTGAACCTTTAGTGAAAACTAGGGCATATACGCCTAAAATAGAATTCTTTCCATATTTTAAGCATCTATCCTTTATTGGATAAATGTAAAAACATTTAAAAACATATATAATCATTTTTAGTTATTTCTATACATTTACGCCATTACAACGGCTACATGTTAACTACCATTTAAAATAATATTATTTTATTATTAGAGTGCAACGTATGATTCCCAAGAAACTCGTTGTTGCGTGTTGGGTACACCATCGAGCATAGAAACCATTTAAAGTAATTTTAATACTTTATTCACAAATATTGATAAATATGAAAATGTCATATTCTTTATTTACCTGGGGTGTTACATCCTTCCCCCCTTTTGGGAATTGCGTCCTCGCAATTTTTAAAATTGAGCATGGAAACATCTTTGAACGTCCCACATCAGAACAAGAGTCGGTAAAACAATCACTTTAAAATAAAGGAAGATAAGTAAAGTGGTCACCCGAGTTAACCCATACTAGGATTCCATATAGAAAAACATGGACATGGGAGAAAAAGCAAAGGGTCATGTTCTTGAGGGAGAGTGATAGTAAACATGTCTAGGAGAAAGTTAACAATGAGAAAATCACAAACTTGTGATGGGTTAAACGGTATTCGATTCCCCAGTAAGAAAAGTTAATAGACAACATTTTTGTTTTAAGTTACTTTTTATTGAGGAATTTATTCATAAGGAAACAAAATCACTTATCATGTTGACTTTCATCTTTTACTAGATTCCTTAATGAAACTCATATTTTTTCCAAAAGACGGGTATTTAGGGAGACTTGTTCGCATTAAGAGTACTATAATTAACTTTTAGAGAATCACCTAATCCAAAAAAGAGAACTATATACATCCCATGTCTTTAGTCTTTAACCAAAACCAAAACAAAAAAGGTTAGTACAAGGTCAGATAATCTAGAAAAGGATAACCCTTTAAAAAGAGAATCTATGCTTAATCTCCAATTTTTTTCCAACAAAACCCAAAGCTCAACAAGGACCATACGATAAACAATTTGTCCATAAAATTATTCAAAGTAAACCAATCTAAGATTGAAACCCAAATATTTGAAGGATTTAGTCACATGGTCTTCCAAGTTAAATTGTAACATTTGTCTCCAAACAACATTAGTTGCTCCTAAAGTCTCATATTGAAAAATAATTAACCTAATCACATATCCTCCATGATAGGTTAATAATTTTTATAAATAACCCAAAATCAACTTACTCTTAATTCATAAAATCATATAACTAAAATGAATCAGTCAAACTAACCAGGTACTTCACGTAGTCCAGTCGTAGGCGATAAATACCAGTCGCACTTTGGTTGTGGGTTCGATTCCCGCAGCTTTGTCCGACGTGACGGGTAGTCACACGGTCTGCGTGTTGTCCTTTTTCCAAAACTATATAATTCTTAAAACATTCCCCAAAATGAGATAAAATCTTCAAAGATGATCATAACATATTTTAACCTCAGGTTTATCTCATGCCTTTCATTTTCCATCAGAACATATAATAACCCATAATTACCTCAAAAGTAAGGATCATGTAATCCCTAATGGTTACCTTAATAATTTTTACCTGAATTTCCACAATTAGTTGGCCATCTCATACATGATGAATTAGAGAACTCAGCAAGGTTGAAGTGGTTGATCATGACTCCTTGATAGTTGGTTTAGAACAACCATGAGATTCCTCATTGAATCCCCCATCTCATCCAGTCTCTTAATCAGAGAACCACCACAGTTTCCTTCAAACCCATTGTCACTTTAGTGCCTGCTAGATCCAGCCATTTACTAAAACCAAAAAGGTCAGTGTGAGTATATCAACATAACCATCATGTAATAATGAGGAAGATAAACACTAAGATATACTTACTCATTCACTTTATCTAAAACTAGGACTCTTTCTGAAATCCTAACCATTATGGTAATGTCACTTGTGCTTGGAGAATACCCTAACCTCTAAAGTTATCTAAACCGACCTTTGATACCAACTATAAGGCACCAGGCTTAAACCTTACTTAATCTTGAGTTATTACAAGATTACACATTGAGGATCTTTTCAGGTTTAGAGTTTTAGATAATTAGATCATGAAACTTGCATTACATTCCACATTTAAACAAAGTGTTTACATAAAAGAAAATATTCATTCTTCCCATAAACGGAAACATATTTAAAATATAACACGGATTCTTTCTTAACACATCCTTGACACTATCATCACATCATGTACCTTTCCCTTGACCTGTGAAAAACATTTCAAAAACATGGGATAAGCATAAAAAGCTCAATAAGAGTTATAAAAATATGGAAAGGAAACATGAGTTCATATATACATTATAATGAAATCACACTTTACCCATAAAACATAGGCATATCAAATCATGAATAAATCATAGAAAACATAAGACATAAAGGTAACTTGAGGCATTCATAACATTCTTACATAGGGAGTAACCCTCTTGGTTACGTTTGGAATACCCATCACAGTATATTCCCTAAATCTCTTCGGAGAAACCTTAACGTTTCACTCCTTCGCGTTACCCAATGCATTGGAGAGCTATATCGAGCTCACTCTCCCTTAGTTTATCATGAAACCATCCGTTTTCATAACAATGCCCAAGAACCATAACATAAATGTGTCACATAAAACATTCATAATGGAAACATAACATTTCCACATTTCAATCACAATATAACATTTTAGTATATTGAAATAATGAATCCATTCAAAAAGAAACCATTTCCAAAACCATTTAAAACATTTAATAAAGAGATTTTTGAATCAAAGTGTCCCATACCACCTTGAAGCTTAAAATTTTAAACCATAAATATCCATATAAATAAATACTTAAAACTATTTTGAAAACATGGATATTAATAAGAACAAATAATTAAAACATTTAAAACGATATTTTGGTTAAAGGGGTTTTACCAAAATTAGAGACACTTGAATACAATAATTGAGGAATAACATTTAGTCAGAACTTTATAATATCATGATAATAAATGGATTCATGATATAATACTCCAAAGGACAGTATATACACCATATAAGATTGAATTGGTGCATAACAACAATGAACCCTCAATAGAAATGTCAAATGTGATGAAATCCCTTATAAAGAAGGTATCCTTAAATTAAGGACAAATCAATCTCAAAAATATGTGTGACAAATATAAATACACCCAATATAATTGGATATTAAGTTTAAAACAATAAAAGGTCATTCACACATATTCAATGGATGACATATTCAATGACTACATGTTGAACTCAAAGAAATCGAAATTGGGTTTAAAAGTTCCCTTGACAGCCTAACGACATCACATCAAAATGAGTTGATGAGAGATAAAAAGTGTATCTCATCACTTGGACATAAAATTTACATCAATAATTATATATGAGAACATATCCCAACATAACAATATGTAAATTAAAAGACCCAACAAAATAAGTCTTTTAAAAAAGAGGAGGGTGAAAGGTTCCCTTACCGACTTGGGTATCTTTCAAAACATACACCCCATGAAAGGACAATATATCATTGATGAAAATACTCATAAACGAAATTATATTACACAAAGAGTAGAATAATGGGCAGTACATACACCACTCAATGGAATTTGTGGCAAATTTAGCATAAATCTCACGAGAATAAAAGTGAGCTGAAAAATACCTTATGAAAACTCGGCAGCCTAACGGTGCCACATAAAACATCCGAATATGGATTGATGAGATCAAATAGGGTATCTCATCACATTACAATAAAATGTAAAGCAAGAGGAATATAAAATAACATCCCACAACATTACAAAGAGGAGCTTCAAAGAAGTGACATAAAGGAGAGTACTTAAAAAGAAAGAGAGAGGTTAGATCTCTTACGAAAGTTCGGCAGCCTAACGGCGCCACTCAAAACTTCCAAAATGGATTGATGAGAGAGAATAGTGTCTCTGATCACATGAACCTAAAAATTACAGTATGTGTAATATAAAATATCATCCCATTAACAAGAAAGACGAGCATTAAAATGAATGACATAAAAGTGTGTACTTAAAAAGAAAGAGAGGAGTAGGATCCCTTACCTCGAGTCCGACTTGACACGATCGTTCTTTAATCTCCTGAATAATAAACATGAGTTAATTTCTACATCCTTAAGAACCTTTTTCAAGTTCATTATTCCTTTTATATCACTTATTACCATGTCATAAACATTATATAATCATTTAAGTTAATAATATTTGTTTTTCCGATATTTGGTTCTTAAGTCGAAAGTGGACTTCTTACAATTACATGTTCTTCGTGTGGAAAAATGTTTATTATATCCCGAATTGTATTCATGATGTTGATATAATATATTTCATATATATCCAGTACATGCATGCATTTATAACATTACATAATCATTTAGAGGTAAGAAATGAAATGCACCGTTCATGGAGATGGTAAGCCGTACATACGCATGAACGCTACTTTCATTTCTATTTCATATTTTATAGAATGGAATAATAATGATATAAAAGTATATTATAATTCCAGTATAATATCATATATAATATCATAGTTCCATCCTTTATACGTCCCACATATGGTATTTAACGAATCAAATCACTTTGAGGGGGCGGTAGTCCGCACTTTCTTAAATGAAGATATCGCGTTTACCCATAATGGAAACCATAAAGGTATGCCCAAAATGAAAAAAAAACAGAAGCTTAAGGAAAACATAAAAATATTATATATCATATATAAAAATAGTGACATCATAATGTCCACCTTTGATGGTGTTAAATGAGTATTGAAAAATCATCGTTCCGGGAGGCAGAATTTCGCCATCCACAGAAACCATATGTTCTTTAACCATTTGATGTAGTTGTGTGAGAGTGTAGCTCGAATAAATCTTATAACAACATCATAGAATATTTACGATACTGGTGTTGTTACAAAAGAAGTAAATAAAAAGAGTTTAGGGGGTTGGATAATCAAAATGAAACAAATGAACAAGAGAGAATGAATTACCTTTAAAAGTGTAACTCCTTTTGATTTGAGCCTAAAGGCTTCCTTTAAAAGAATTATTCCCAAAGGGAATACTATAGGATTAGGAGAGGGATGTGGAGAGGGTAAATGGGCAGGTGTTGGCCGAGCCAAAGGCTTGAGGAGTGTGTGTAAGGTGGTAGAGGTGGGGGCCTTTTATAGGAGGAGAGGAGGGGCACTTTTGGAAAGTAAAGAAATATTACTTTATTTGAAAATGTGTTTCGGTTTTAAAAGGTCCCACATTGATATAATTAGTGGATATGGTGATAAGGGTTCGAAATCCACCCATCCAATAAGTTTTGGATATGTGTAGTTCATAGAGTTTACATTATCTTTCCATTTTATTTAAATCGTCAAATAATGATGTCATCGCTGAATCATTATTATGTCATAAATAATTTAATTTATTTAATGTCTAAAAATTATAAAAAAAATACTATGATGTAGGAAATCTTTTTATCTTTCCAACGACAATTTATAATAAAAAATATGACTTGTATATCCCCATTTAAAAATTGTTTTAGTAAAACATATCATGTTTGTGCCATTTTTTACATTAACATTAAATAAAAGGTATTTATGTCATTTTCAAACGAAAGTGGCTCCATGGGGTCCCCAAGTTGATCCATGGCTTGTCTGGGTCGGCCATGACACAACCAATGAGGGTAGGACATGTGTCAAGCTCATCTAATGTTATTAAAGCGTTATTTTTACCTTAAACTAAAGTAATTACCACTAATCGTGATTAAAAACTTAATAAGTTACTATTCACCAAAAAATTACTTTTATCCCATTGAACCACATTTTACATCTTAATGACAACCATGTATGTCGGATTTTTTAAATTCAAAACACAAAGATGGCAAATTTTCATTTAAATGGAAAAATCAGTTTTTATAAGTACCAGTCAGTGGTTTCACTATTCATCAAAAATTGAACTTTTTTAGAAAATTACCAAAAATTCACCCTAAGCTATATTTGATATTACGAATTCAAAAATGAAGTCTATTTTAAAAAATTCATAATATATAAGTCACATTAATTAATTTAATAATTAATTCCCGCTGTCAGAGCAAATAGCGTGTTTTTATGAAACAATAAGTATCAAAAGATTGACATTGGTTTAAGTTTGATTTCAAAGTGAAATTAATTCCAACAACCACTATTGGATTTAATGGTAAAAATATATTCTAATTTCACTTTAAAACTAATTCAAAAGATAACATAATCATATAAATAAATTAGATTAAAAAGAGGTTTTGAATTAAAATACAACATTTTACACTATTCATTAAAAAAATGAACTTTATTGGAAAGATACCAAAAATTTACACAAAGTAAATTTTGATGTCCCGATTCTTAATAAGAGTTTTATTTGGTCCAAAATAATGTTTAAGAGTGAACAAAACTATATTTAATGATGGTCCAACATCAAAAGGTGATAAGTGAACCTTTAGTGAAAACTAGGGCATATACGCCTAAAATTGAATTCTTTCCGTATTTTAAGCCTCTATCCTTTATTGGATAAATGTAAAAACATTTAAAAACATATATAATCATATTTTAGTTATTTCTATCCATTCCCGCCATTAAAATGGCTACATGTTAACTACCATTTAAAATAATATTATTTTATTATTAGAGTGCAACGTAAGATTCCCAAGAAACTCGTTGTTGCGTGTTGGGTACGCCATCGAGCATAGAAACCCTTTAAAGTAATATTAATACTTTATTCTTAAATATGGATAAATATGAAAATGTCATATTCTTTATTTACCTGGGGTGTTACATCCTTCCCCCCTTTTGGGAATTGCGTCCTCGCAATTTTTAAAATTGAGCTTGGAAACATCCTTGAACGTCCCACATCGGAACAAGAGTCGGTAAAACAATCACTTTAAAATAAAGAAAGATAAGTACAGAGGTCACCCGAGTTAACCCATACTAGGATTCCATGTAGAAAAACATGGACATGGAAGAAAAAGCAAAGGGTCATGTTCTTGAGGGAGAGTGATAGTAAACATGTCTAGGAGAAAGTTAACAATGAGAAAATCACAAACTTGTGATGAGTTAAACGGTATTCGATTCCCTAGTAGGAAAAGTTAATAGACAAAACTTTTGTTTTAAGTTACTTCTTATTGAGGAATTTATTCACAAGGAAACATAATCACTTATCATGTTGACTTTCAACTTTTACTAGATTCCTTAATCAAACTCATATTTTTCCCAAAAGACGAGTATTTAGGGAGACTTATTCACATTAAGAGTACTATAATTAACTTCTAGAGAATCACCTAATCCACATAAGAGAACTATATACATCCCATGTCTTTAGGATTTAACCAAAACCAAAACCAAAAAGGTTAGTACAAGGTCAGATAATCCAGAAAAGGATAACCCTTTAAAAAGAAAATCTATACTTAATCTCCAAAATTTTTCAAACAAAACCCAAAGTTCAACAAGGACCATCCGATAAACAATTTGTCCATAAAATTATTCAAATTAAACCAATCTATGATTGAAACCCAAATATTTGAAGGATTTAGTCACATAGTCTTCCAAGTTAAATTGTAAAATTTATCTCCAAACAACATTAGTTGCTCCTAAAGTCTCGTATTGAAAAGTAATTAACCTAATCACATATCCTCCATGATAGGTTAATAATTTTCATAAATAACCCAAAATCAACTTACTCTTAATTCATTAAATCATATAACTAAAAATAATCAGTCAAATCAACCAGGGACTTCACGTAGTCCAGTGGTAGGCGATAAATACCAGTCGCACATTGGTTGTGGGTTCGATTCCCGCAGCTTTGTCCGACGTGACGGGTAGTCACACGGTCTGCGTGTTGTCCTTTTTCCAAAACTATATAATTCTTAAAACATTCCACAAAATGAGATAAAATCTTCAAAGATGATCATAACATAATTTAAGCTCAAGTTTATCTCATGCCTTTCATTTTCCATCAGAACATATAATAACCCATAATTACCTCAAAAGTAAGGATCATATAAACCCTAATGGTTACCTTAATAATTATTACCTGAATTTCCACATCGAGTTGGCCATCTCTTACATGATGCATTAGAGAACTCCGCAAGGTTGAAGTGGTTGATCATGACTCCTTGATTGTTGGTTTAGAACAACCATGAGATTCCTCATTGAATCCCCCATCTCATCCAGTCTCTTAATCAGAGAACCACCACAGTTTCCTTCAAACCCATTGTCACTTTAGTGCCTGCTATATCCAGCCATTTACTAAAACCAAAAAGGTCATTGTGAGTATATCAACATAACCATAATGTACTAATGAGGAAGATAAACACTAATATATACTTACTCATTCGCTTTATCTAAAACTAGGACTCTTTCTGAAATCCTAACCATTTTGGTAATGTCACTTGTGCTTAGAGAATACCCTAACCTCTAAAGTTATCTAAACCGACCTTTGATACCAACTATAAGGCCCCAGGCTTAAACCTTACTTAATCTTGAGTTATTACAAGATTACACATTGAGGATCTTTTCAGGTTTAGAGTTTTAGAGAATTAGATCATGAAACTTGCATTACATTCCACATTTAAACAAAGTGGTTACATAAAAGACAATATTCATTCTTCCCATCAATGGAAACATATTTAAAATATTACACGGATTGTTTCTTAACACATCCTTGACACTATCATCACATCATGTACCATTCCCTTGACCTGTGAAAAACATTTCAAAAACATGGGATGAGCATAAAAAGCTCAGTAAGAGTTATAAAAATATGGAAAGGAAACATGAGTTCATATATACATTAGAATGAAATCACACTTTACCCATAAAACATAGGCATATCAAATCATGAATAAATCATAGAAAACAGAAGACATAAAGGTAACTTGTGGCATTCATAACGTTCTTACGTAGGGAGTAACCCTCTTGGTTACATTTGGAATACCCATCACAGTATATTCCCTAAATCTCTTCGGAGAAACCTTAACGTTTCACTCCATCGCGTTACCCAATGCATTGAAGAGCTATATCGGGATCACCCACCCTTAGTTTATCACGGAACCGCCCGTTTTCATAACAATGCCCAAGAACCATAACATAAATGTGTCCCATAAAGCATTCATAAAGGAAACATAACATTTCCACATTTCAATCACAATATAGCATTTTAATATATTGAAATAATGAATCCATTCAAAAAGAAACCATTTCTAAAACCATTTAAAACATTTAATAAAGAGATTTTTTAATCAAAGTGTCCCATACCACCTTGATGCTTAAAATTTTAAACCATTAATATCCATATAAATAAATCCTTAAAACCATTTTAAAAACATGGATATTAATATGAAAAAATAATTAAAACATTTAAAACGATATTTTCGTTAAAGGTGTTTTACCAAAATTAGAGACACTTGAATACAATAATTGAGGAATAACATTTAGTCAAAACTTTATAATATCATGAGAATAAATGGATTCCTGATGTAATACTCCAAAGGACAGTATATACACCATATAAGAGTGAATTGGTGCATAACAACAATGAACCCTCAATATAAATGTCAAATGTGATGAAATCCCTTATAAAGAAGGTATCCTTAAATTAAGGACAAATCAATCTCAAAAATATGTGTGACAAATATAAATACACCCAATATAAGTGGATATTAAGTGTAAAACAATAAAAGGTCATTCAAACATATTCAATGGATGACATATTCAATGACTACATGTTGAACCCAAAGAAATCGAAATTGGGGTAAAAAGTTTCCTTGGCAGCCTAATGACATCACATCAAAATGAGTTGATGAGAGATAAAAAGTGTATCTCATCACATGGACATAAAATTTACATCAATAAGGATATATGAGAACATATCCCAACATAAAAATATGTAAATTAAAAGACCCAACAAAAGAAGTCTTTTAAAAAAGAGGAGGGTGAAAGGTTCCGTTACCGACTTGGGTATCTTTCAAAACATACACCCCATGAAAGAAAGACAATAGATCATTGATGTAAATACTCATAAATTAAATTATATTACACAAAGAGTAGAATAATGGGCAGTACATACACCACTCAATGGAATTTGTGGCAAATGTAGCATAAATCTCACGGGAATAAAAGTGAGATGAAAAATCCCTTACGAAAACTCGGCAGCCTAACGACGCCACATAAAACTTCCGAATATGGATTGATGAGATCAAATATGGTATCTCATCACATTACAATAAAATGTACAGAAAGCGTAATATTAAAGAACATCCCCCAACATTACAAAGAGGAGCTTAAAATAAGTGACATAAAGGGGAGTACTTAAAAATAAAGAGAGAGGTTAGATCTCTTATGAAAGTTCGGCAGCCTAACGGCGCCACTAAAAACTTCCAAAATGGATTGATGAGAGAGAATAGGGTCTATAATCACATGAACATAAAAATTACAATAAGTTTAATATAAAATATCATCCCAATAACAATAAATATGAGCTTTAAAAGGAATGACATAAAAGTGTGTACTTAAAAAGAAAGAGAGGAGTAGGATCCCTTACCTCGGGTCCGACTTGACTCGATCGTTCTTTAATCTCCTGAATGATAAACTTGAGTTAATTTCTACTTCCTTAAGAACCTTTTTCAAGTTCATTATTCCTTTTATATCACTTATTACCATGTCATAAACATTATGTAATCATTTAAGTTAATAATATTTGTTTTGCCGATATTTGGTTCTTAAGTCGAAAGTGGACTTCTTACAATTACATGTTGTTCGTGTGGCCAAATTTTTATTATATCCAGAATTGTATTCATGATGTAGATATCATATATGTCACATATATCCAGTACATTCATGCATTTATAACATTAAATAATCGTTTAGAGGTAAGAAATGAAATGCACCGTTCATGGAGACGGTAAGCCGTACGTACGCATGAACGGTACTTTCATTTCTATTTCGTATTTTATAGAATGGAATAAAAATGATATAAAGGTATATTATAATTCCAGTATAATATCATATATAATATCATAGTTCCGTCCTTTATACGTCCCACATATGGTATTTAACTAATCAAATCACTTTGAGGGGGCGGTAGTCCGCACTTTCTTAAATGAAGATATCGCGTTTACCCATAATGGAAACCATAAAGGTATGCCGAAAATGAAAAAAAACAGAAGCTTAAGGAAAACATAAACATATTATATATCATATATAAAAATAGTGACATCATAATGGCCACCTTTGAAGGTGTTAAATCAGTATTGAAGAATCATTGTTTCGGGAGGCAGAATTTTGCCATCCACAGAAACCGTATGTCTTTTAACCATTTGATGTAGTTGTGTGAGAGTGTAGCTCGAATAAATCTTATAACAACATCCTATTATATTTAAGATACTGGTGTTGTTACAAAATAAGTAAATAAAAAGAGTTTATGGGGTTGGAGAAAAAAATAAAACAAATGAACAAGAGAGAATGAATTACCTTTAAAAGTGTAACTCCTTTTGATTTGAGCCTAAAGGCTTCCTTTGAAAGGATTATGCCCAAAGGGAATCCTCTAGGATGAGGAGAGGGATGTGGAGAGATTAAATGGGCAGGGGTTGGCCGAGCCAAAGGCTTGAGGAGTGTGTGTAAGGTGGTAGAGGTGGGGGCCTTTTTTAAGAGGAGAGGATGGGCACTTTTGGAAAGTAAAGAAATATTAATTTATTTGAAAATGTGTTTCGGTTTTAAAAGGTCCCAAATTGATATAATTCGTGGATATGGTAATAAGGGTTCGAAATCCACCCATCCAATAAGTTGTGGACATGTGTAGTTCATAGATTTTACATTATCTTTCCATTTTATATAAATCGTCAAATAATGATGTTATCGCTGCATCATTATTATGTCATAAATAATTTAATTTATTTAATGTCTGAAAATTATAAAAAAAATACAATGATGTAGTAAATATTTTTATATTTCCAATGAATATTTATAATCAAAACTATGACTTGTATAACCCCATTAAAAAATTGTTTTAGTAAAACATATCATGTTTGTGGCATTTTTTACATTAACATTAAATAAAAGGTATTTATGTCATTTTCCAACCAAAGGGGATCCATGGGGTGTCCAAGTTTACCCATGGCTTGTCTTGGTCGGCAATGACACAACCAATGATGGTAGGACATGTGTCAAGCTCATCTCATTTTATTAAAGCATTATTTTTTCCTTAAACTACACTAATTACCACTAATCGCGATTAAAAACTTAATAAGTTACTATTCACGAAAAAATTATTTTTATCCCATTGAATCACATTTTACTTCTTAATGAAAACCATGTATGTCGGATTTTTGAAATTAAAAACACAAAGATGGAAAAATTTCATTTAAATGGTTAAATCAGTTTTTATAAGTACCACTTAGTGGTTTCACTATTCATCAAAAATTGAAGTTTTTCAGAAAATTACCAAAAATTCACCCTAAGCTATATTTGATATTACGAATTCAAAAATGAAGTCTATTTTACAAAATTAAAAATATATAAGTCACATTAATTAATTTAATAATAATTCCCACTGTCAGAGCAAATAGCGTGTTTTTATGAAACAATAAGTATCAAAAGATTGACACTGGTTTAAGTCTGATTTCAAAGTGAAATTAATTCCAACGACCACTATTGGATTTAATGGTAAAAATATATTCTAATTTCACTTTAAAACCAATTAAAAAGATAATCTAATCATATAAATAAATTATATTAAAAAGAGGTTTTGAATTAAAATACAACATTTTACACTATTCATTAAAAAAATAAACTTTATCGGAAAGATACCAAAAATTTACACAAAGTAAATTTTGATGTCACGATTATTAATAAGATTTTTATTTGGTCCAAAAGAATGTTTAAGAGTGAGATAAACTATATTTAATGATGGTTCAACATCAAAAGGTGATAAGTGATCCTTTAGTGAAAACTAGGGCATATACGCCTAAAATTGAATTCTTTCCGTATTTTAAGCCTCTATCCTTTATTGGATAAATGTAAAAACATTTAAAAACATATATAATCATATTTTAGTAATATCTATCCATTCCTGCCATTACAACAGCTACATGTTAACTACCATTTAAAATAATATTATTTAATTATTAGTGTGCAACGTAAGATTCCCAAGAAACTCGTTGTTGCGTGTTGGGTACCCCATCGAGCATATCAACCCTTTAAAGTAATATTAATACTTTATTCACAAATATGGATAAATATGAAAATTTCATATTCTTTATTTACCTGGGGTGTTATAGTGTGTAGTACGCAATACCGAGTTTCACTAAACAACAATATGTTATTAAGATATTATTAAAACTAGTCGTTATGGATAGTAATAAGCACTTTTTGAAATTTTGTAAATTTTATTTTTCAAAATGGACTTCATTTTTGGATTCTAAATATCGAAATTAGCTTAGGGTGAAATCTTGGTACTTTTCGGATAACTTTCATTTTCTGATGAATATTGAGAATTAGTAAATTTTAATTAAAAACAACCTTTTCAATCGAAATAATTAATAGTGATAAATTATTAATTTGAGTAGTTTTAAAATATATTTAGAATATATTTTTACAATTTAATACAATTTTGGTCATTGGATGTAATTTCACATTTAAACCAGACATAAACAAGTGTCAATCTTTTGATAGTTGTTTTCTCTTAAAAACACACTATTTTTTTTAACGACGGGAATTAATTTTTAAATTAATTAATGCAACTGATATGTTTTGAATTTGTAAAAATAGACATAATTTTTGAATTCATAATATCAAATATATCTTAGGCCTAATTTGTGGTATTTTTCTGGAAACGTTCATTTTTTGATGAATAGTGAAACCACTAAGTGGTTGCTAAAAAACCAATTTTTTCATAAAACATAATTTTACCGCTTCTGTGAGTGGAATTTCAAAAATCTGAGAGACACGGTTGATGTCAGTAAGTAAAATCTGGTTCAATGAGATGAAAATAATTTTTGGTGAATAGTAACTTTTTGCTTTTTTTTACCACGGTAAAAAGTAAATAGGGTAATTAAGGGTAAGAATGATATTATTATTACCCTAACACATGTCCTAATTATATTGGATAAGTGTAATTCGACCAAAAACAACCATAGGAATAATATATGACCATTTAGGCCCACTTGGATTAGATTACGACATTTAATATTAATTTATTTAAAGAAGGGTTAAAATAGTTAAAATCAATGTTTAATAAGTAAATAATTTTTAATATAGGGTTATACATAAGATAAATTCGATTATAAATATTCATTAGAAATATATAACGGTTTCCTACATAATGGTATTTTATTTGTAATTTTTAGACTTTAAATAATTAATTTATTTATGACACAATGATGATGTAGTAATTATATTATTTATGAAATATTGACAAAATTGATGTTATAAGTAACCAAATAAATGTAATTTGAAACTTTTTATGAATTCCACTAATTTTCTAGGTTAATATGACATGTTATTAATAATTTCCGTAACTTGGTTTGAACTAATCATTATGTTATGAATTTCACAAAAATCAATGACCAAATAGTGTCAAAATTGACATAAAATAATTTTAAAAAAAATATTATATTATTAATTGATATTTTATTCCTAAAAATCTAAGGTTTGCAAAAATGACTTATCTAAGGTTATATATATTAATAACAAACATCTTGGGGTTCGTTTGACTTGTTATAGTAAGTTTATTAACCTTATATTGTAAGAACACAAAAAGATACTGTAAAAGTAAAATTATCTAACTTAAAGTTAAAACTAAATGATAAAGTTAAAATAGTAAACTAAACTTGTCCAAATTCAATTGGATGAGAGGATTTCTACCCATACACACCATAGATTCGAAATAACTCAATTTGGAGCTATTAAAAACCGAATATGACTTTATAATAAAATAATATTTTTTGTTATTCCAAAGGTGCCCCTCTCCTCCCTTATAAAAGGGCACCTCCTCCCTCTCTTCCTCACACCACATTGAGCCTTCAAGCTCGGCCAACCTCTACCAAATTATCTTCTCCACTTACCTAGAAACATACTAGAGGTCCTGGTCTACTTAAAAGACCAATCTTAGTGCCCTAAGAGGAGGTTTCAAAGAGACGTATCGAAAAAGAGGTAATTTCTTCTACCGATTATTTCAAACTTCTTTCTTCATCAACTTCTTCTTATTTAGTTGTTTAATTATAAGGTAACAAAATCAGTATCAATAATATACTTATATGTTTTTATAAATATGAAACAACCCCATTTCACCTTCTATCAATCCTACGGAAAACAAAATCACCGCGCGTGCGTACATACGGAATACCGTCTCCACGCCGTGGTGTAATCTGTTTTTCCACCAACACCTTACATGGATGGGTATTATGGTGTAAAGAATAACTATAAATAGTAATTATAAAATCATAATGATTCTGATATACTGTATCATCCACTCCAATTCAATTCAATAATTATGGAAACGATATCATCGCTCGTGTGTACATACGGACTTCCGTCTCCACGACGCGATGAGATTCATTCTCCATGTTAATCATTTAAGAATGATTATAAAGTATATATAAGCAATAATAATGAAATATATGACATTATAAAGCTACTGGATTTATGTATATATATATATGTATGTCATCTATTTAATTCCATTCAACTCAATAAGGAAACGAAAACAGATTTCATGCGTACGTACGACCTTCCGTCTCCAGGAATGGTGTATTTCATTCCATTTATAGATCTATTATATATATGTATATTCTAAATATATATTATATATAAATCATGTTTTATATTCTGAAATTAAGTAATCATGATCTAAGTAATCATATGAATAATTACAAGACAAAACACGGACGACAAATGAAACGATTTTACCCAAAATGCTCTTTAACATGGAATTTACAAAAGAACGGGTAATATAAAGTCATAAGTGAACCATATATGATATCATAACAATGAGTATGATTCTGGAATAAGTCAATGATATTGTTTAAATCATTATACAAGAGGTTCAGACACTTATGAAACAAATCGGACCTAAGGTAAGGGATAACTTTTCCAATCTCATTTTTATCCGAGATTGTTTATTCGTAATTATTTACTGGGGTTATTTCTATCATCCATGTCCATGTTTTATAAAAGTGTTTTCATGTATGTTTAAAGTCCTTTTACCCACTTTTGACTTTTACTGCATGGTACGTAAGGAATCTTTCTTTTGTTTACGTTACGAGGTACTTTTTTGACTTCTCCGAAAAAAGTACGATAAGAATGTTTTTTAACGTATACGGCATGAAAAGATTTTTATGGTTTTATAAAGCCTTATTTTCATGAAGCATCAATCAAAATATTTCATGACTATTTTCAACAAAAACCATTTCTTCTAAAATTGCATGACATTTTGTGAAAAGAAAATGATTTTGAAGAAAAAAGGATATTTTCCTCAAGAATTCATTTACAGTGTTTTATCAAAACCATTTTCATCTAGGATGAAATTATTTTACATGTGTATGTTTCAAGTGTAATGTCTCTATGATTTACATGGTTTCACTTTTCTTATTATGAAATGATATCCATTTCTTTTATTTGGATTATTTGATGTTGGGATGATGTTTATGAAACCCATTTTATTTATTGGGTTATTATGAATGATGTATGTTTATTTTGTGGCACAAGTAAGAATGATTTCATTAGGAGATGGGTGGGACCTATATCTCCCTCCAATGCATTGGGAAAATATTTATATCTCATGAGATAGACATGGATTGAATGGTAAGTTAATCTGGTTCAGTGTTACAGGACTGAAACGAGGAGTGAACTCAATTCAGAAAGGGACTTTGTCCACCAAGATGGTCTTGGCAGCAATGCCTTGGCTACTATGGAAATCATGACATGTGTTGAATGGTTTCCACAATTACATGTTTTATTCCCATTCTATTTTATCATTTTTAATCTTTCTTTATGATCTATGCCTTACGTACTTCCATGTTTTATGTCATTTCTCAAGCTTTTGATGTTTAAACATTACGTTTATGTTTTTAAGTTCAAATGTATATGGTATTTTCTATTTTATCCATGCTTACCCTTACTGAGCATTTGAGATCACCCTTTTTATGTTTTCTTTTCCCTAGGATATAAAGAAAGGTTTTAGGTAAGGAAAAAAGGGGGAAGTTCTTTATGGGAGATGTTGAAGATCTTTCACCATGATTAGAAGATTATGTTCCAAGTTTCCAAAGACACTAAACTGTTACAGTCCTTGTGTGTATGTTTTTGTTATGTATTAAGTATTCCGAAAAATTAATGTAATGTTCAAGTACGTCAAGCTTTGGGTCTCTACAGTTGGTATCAGAGGAAAGGTTTAGTCAACCTTTGGAAACTAGGATGTGAGAACTTTAGTGATATCCCTAGAGATATTTCTAATGTATGTCTAGGGATATCCCTAAGGATAAGTATACATATAAGATATAATCCTAGAACTATGGTAACAATCTTAAAATTTAACATAAGATGTTAGATATTGAGGGTGCTCCCCCTTTAATATGTTGTTTTTCCTTGCATGATTTTTTCCTCTCACACTATTCTTTTTGGGTTTTAGAAAATGTCTGGAAACAGGAAGATTCAAGATAATGGAGGATATGATGGAAAATGAAATGATATTCTTCATGAGAAACCAAATGAAACGGGATTTGGAATTCCAAACATCATTATTATGCATAATCAGAAATCTCATAATATGATCAATAATCTCAACTTTGGTAAGTTTCCCAACTCAGATAATAAGATAAAGATGGAGTTTCATGATGATCATAGAGGAAAGAAAGTTCAATTTCCCTCATGTAAATCATGTGGGAAGAGGCATCGGGGAGATTGTTTCAAGGGAACTGGAAGATTCTTTGGGTGTGGAAAAGAAGGACACAAAGCCAGCAAGTGTAAAGGAAAAGGTTCAGTTAACACCATGGATGAGGATAATGGTATTGCAATGACATCAACAATGGTTAAATGTTTTAAATGTGGAATGTACGGGCATTATGAAAACCAATTCCCTAAGGGAAAGTCTCATGAAGAGAATCGGTATGGCCGTATGGGTAGTATTTATGCTGATGATGATGAAGAGACTACAAATAATATGTGAGATGAAAGAATTGTTGATGCTCGGTCAATGGTTTGAGAAGGTAGTGGAATGATTACATGTTTATTAAGTGTAATGTTGTATATGTAATCTCATGGTACTATGGAATAAATAGACATCTAAGGATTGTTACACTATTGTCTTTCCATTAGTTTTGAAAGTGTATGATTAATGGTACCAGTATCTATGAAAGGTTATTCAGATATTTTTGGAATATAGATGATATGCGCATAATGAAGGGATAATAAGAAAATTAAATGTTTGATAGTATTCATGAGCTCATGACTGATATACAGAGAAGGTTATATCATGGTTTGAGTATATAGAATTTTTGGATTGTGGTATGTGGAAAGAGTTAACTTTTGACAGCATTCATGTTTTCACTAAGGTTTAATGGGTATTCATTTTTCAAGAGAATACATGATTAAGGTATTCACATGATTGGAATGTGACCAACAAGATATATGGGGGATAAATGATGGTATTAACGTGCTTGGTTGATGACACTTCAAGTAATCGTTTTCTTTATACTATGATCTTGGACCGAAGTATTTTAGATAAGACTAAAGATTGGAATGGATTATGTTGGACATAAGTTATTATTGTTTAAGGATAGAACTTTTTTTGATATTATTGATGGGATGTTATAGTAATATAGTTTTAGAAAAAGGAAAACCTGTAGGATGGGCGACAACCCATCGAGTCGGACAAGGCCGTGGGAATCGAACCCACAACCGAAGTGCGACTGGCCTTTATCACCTACCACTGGCGTACAGAAAGTCTATGTTTAGTAAAAACTAGTTTTATCATATTAAGAAGTATGATATATAAAGTATAAGTCCATTTTAGGAACCATATATGATTAATCTCACTATATATGGACTTATGTATTTTTTGATAACTTTTCTAACATTTTGATTGAGATAGATAGAATGACCCATAATTCTATCACATGATCTTCTAACACATCAGAAATAAAAAATTCAACTTCATTTCATTAATAGATGAACTGGAAATTGTCCAAAGAACGACCAATGGTGAGACTATACCAAAATCACGAAAGTATTTCTCCTAATTCCAATTTCATCAACTTTAGGGAAATGATCTTGAAAACCAAAAATGTTGTCCTAGTGATCATATATCCGATGAATCACATGGTACCTTAGATCATCACAAATTCATGGCTTTGTGATTGCTAGATTTTCCATATCCATGTTCTCTACCACTCTCCATCAGAACATGATTGTTAGATTTCTCTTCCTTATCCATGTTTTCATCTATGTGGAAACACAGTGATTAGTTTATTTGGGTAACCGTTATGTTTCATACTTTTGTTTTTAAATATTGGTTTTGGTATCTCTTTTTACAATGTGGGTTTCTATTAAAGAAACTTTCGATTAGTAAACCATTTATAACCCCGACGAATTTCGAGGGTGAAATTCATTTTAAGGGGGGTAGAATGTAACACCATGAGATTTTATGAAAAATATTCTTTTTAATTTGATTAATATCTTGTGTTGTACGCTACATCAAAATGAGCTTTCAAAACACGCATCCTTGACTTGCCTTGCATTACACGCAATCACGACCTTCCTCGATAGCGTGTGTAGTATGCAATACCGAGTTTCACTAAACAACAATATGCTATTAAAATATTATTAAAACAACCAGTTATGAATAGTAATAATCACTTTTTGAAATTTTGAAAATTTTATTTTTCAAAATGGACTTCATTTTTGGATTCGGAATATCGAAATTAGCTTAGGGTGAAATTTTGGCACTTTTCGGATAACTTTTATTTTCTGATGAATATTGAAAATTACGAAATCTTAATTAAAAACAACTTTTTCAATCGAAATAATTAATATTGATAAATCATTAATTTTAGTGGTTTTAAAATATATATATAATATATTTTTACAATTTAATAAAATCGTGGTCATTAGATGTAATTTCACATTTAAACCAGACATAAACAAGTGTCAATCTTTTGATAATTATTATCTCTTAAAAACACGCTATTTGTTTTGACGACGGGGATTAATTTTTAAATTAATTAATGCAACTGATATGTTTTGAATTTGGTAAAATAGACATCATTTTTGAATTCATAATATCAAATATATCTTAGGCCTAATTTTTGGTATTTTTCTGGAAACTTTCATTTTTTGATGAATAGTGAAACCACTAAGTGGTAGTTAAAAGAACTAAATTTTTCATAAAACTTAATTTTACCGCTTCTGTGAGTGGAATTTCAAAAATTCGAGAGACATGGTTGATTTCAGTAAGTAAAATGTGGTTCAATGAGAAGAAAATAATTTTTGGTGAATAGTAACTTTTTACTTTTTTTACCACGGTAAAAAGTACATAGGGTAATTAAGGGTAAGAATGATATTATTATTACCCTAACACCTGTCCTAATTATATTTGATAAGTGTAATTCGACCAAAAACATCCTTAGGAATAGAATATGACCATTTAGGCCCACATGGATTAGATTAGGACATTTAATATTAATTTATTTATAGAAGGGTTAAAATAGATAAAATCAATGTTTAATAAGTAAATAATTTTTAATATAGGGTTATACATTAGATAAATTCGACTATAAATATTCATTAGAAAGGTAAAACGATTTCTTAAATAATGGTATTTTATTTGTAATTTTTAAACTTTATATAATTTAATTTATTTATGACACAATGATGATGCAGTAATTATATTATTAATGAAATATTGACATAATTGATGTTATAAATACCCAAATAAATGTAATTTGAAACTTTTTATGAATTACACTACTTTTATAGGTTAATATGACATATTATTATTAATTTAATTAACTTGGTTTGAACTAATCATTCTGTTATAATTTTCACAAAAATCAATTACGAAATAGTGTCAAAATTGACATAAAACAATTTTTAAAACAAATATTATATTATTAATTGATATTTTATTCCTAAAAATCGAAGATTCGGCCAAATGACTTAGATAAGGTTATATATATTAATAATAAACAACTTGGGGTTCGTTTGGGTTGTTATAGTAAGTTTATTAACCTTATAGTGTAAGAACACAAAAAGACATGGTAAATGTAAAATTATCGAACCTAAAGTTAAAACAAACTCATAAGGTTAAAATAGAAATATAATCTTGTCCAAATTCAATAGTATGAGAGGATTTAGACCCATACCCTCCTTATATTCTAAATAACTCAATTTGGAGCTATTAAAAACAGAATATGACTTTATAATAAGAAAATATTTTTTGTTATTCCAACGGTGCCCCTCTCCTCCCTTATAAAAGGGAACCTCCCCCTCTCTTCATCACACCACTTTGAGCCTTCAAGATCGGCCAAACCCTACCCAATTATCTTCTACACTTCCCTAGAAACATACTAGAGGTCCTGGTCTACTTAAAAGACCAATATTAGTGCCCTAAGAAGAGGTTTCAAAGAGGCGTATCGAAGAAGAGGTAATTTCTTCTACCGATTCTTTGAAACTACATTCTTCTTCAAAATCTTCTTATTTAGTTGTTTCATTATAAAGTAATAACATAAGTATAAATAATATACTGATATGTTATTATAAATATGAAAAAACCCCATTTCACCTTCTATCCATCCTACGGAAAACAAAATGACCGCGCGTGCGTACGTATGGAATACCGTCTCCACGCCGTGGTGTAATCTTTTTTTCCACCAACACCTTACATGGATGGGTATTATGGTGTAAATAATATCTATACATAGTTATTATAACATCATAATGATTGTGATATATTGTATCATCCACTCCAATTCAATTCAATAATTATGGAAACGATATCATCGCTCGTGTGTACGTACGGACTACCGTCTCCACGACGCGATGAGATTCATTCTCCAAGTTAACCATTTAAGAATGATTATAAAGTATATATAAGCAATAATAATGAAATATATGACATTATAAAGCTACTGGATTTATGTATATATATATATATATATATGTATGTCATCTACTTAATTACATTCAACTCAATAAGGAAACGAAAACAGCGTCCATGCGTACGTACGGCCTACCGTCTCCATGAACGATGTATTTCATTCCATTTATAGATATATTATATATATGTATATTCTAAATATATATTATATATAAATCATGTTTTATATTCTGGAATTAAGTAATCATGATCTATGTAATCATATGAATAATTACAAGACAAAACACGGACGACAAATGAAACAATTTTACCCAAAACACTCTTTAACATGGAATTTACAAAAGAACGGGTAATATAAAGTCATAAGTGAACCATATATGATATCATAACAATGACTATGATTCTGGAATAAGTCAATGACATTATTTAAATCATTATACAGGAGTTTCAGACACTTACAAAACAAATCGGACCTAAGGTAAGGGATAACTTTTCGAATCTTGTTTTTATCCGAGATTGTTTATTCGTAAGTATTTACTGGTTTTATTTCTATGATCCATGTCCATGTTTTATAAAAGTATTTTCATGTATTTTTAAATTCCTTTTTACCCACTTTTTACTTTTACTACATGGTATGTATGGAATCGTTCTTTTTTTTACGTTACGATGTACTTTATTTGACTTTTCTGACAAAAGTACGATAAGAAAGTTTTTTTTAATGTATACGGCATGAAATTATTTTTATGGTTTTATAAAGCCATATTTTCATGACGCTTCCTTCAAAAGATTTCATTACTATTTTCAACAAAAACCTTTTCTTCTAAAATTGCATGACATTTTGTGAAAAGAAAATTATTTTGAAGAAAAAAGGATATTTTCCTCAAGAATTCATTTAAAGTGTTTTATCAAAACCATTTTCATCTAAGATGAAATTATTTCACATGTGTATGTTTCAAGTGTAATGTCTCTAAGATTTACATGGTTTCACTTTTCTTATTATGAAATGATATCCATTTATTTTATATGGATTATATTATTATGGGATGATGTTTATGAAACAAATTTTATTTATTAGGTTATTATGAATGATGTATGTTTATTTTATGGAACAAGTAAGAATGATTTCATTATGAGATGGGTGGGACCTATATATCCCTCCAATGCATTGGGTAAAGATTTATATCTCATGAGATAGACATGGCTAGAATGGTAAGTTAATCCAGTTCAGTGTTACAGCACTGAAACGAGGAGTGAACTCGATTCAGAAAGGGACATCGTCCACCAAGATGGTATTGGCAGCAATGCCTTGGCTACTATAGAAATCATGACATGTGATGAATGGTTTCCACAATTACATGTTTTATTCCCATGATATTTTATCATTCTTAATGTTTCTTTATGATCTATGCCTTACGTACTTCCATGTTTTATGTCATTGCTCAAGCTTTTGATGTTTAAACATTACGTTCATGTTTTTAAGTTCAAATGTATATGGTATTTATTAATTTATCCATGCTTACCCTTACTGAGCATTTGAGCTCACCCTTTTTATGTTTTATTTTCCCCAGGATATAAAGAAAGGTTTTAGGTAAGAAAAAAAGGGGGAAGATCTTTATGGGAGATGTTGAAGATCTTTCACCACGATTAGAAGATTAAGTTCCATGTTTCCAAAGACAGTAAACTATTACGGTCCTTGTGTGTAAGTTTTTGTTATGTATTAAGTATTCCAAAAAAGTAATGTACATTTAAAGTACGTCAATCTTCGGGTCTCTACAGTTTATCTTGTCATTGGGGATAATGTAATTATGGGTTGTGGTCGATCCCCTTATAATGTCATCACACAACATATATATCACATAAGTATTATATCTTGATTATCATTCTAGGATATACATTAAGGAAGTGTTATGATTACATGGGGTAACACTTTAAATTTTATCTGATCATGATCCATGTTTTTACTCGATTTCTTCATCAATCTATTGATACATAGGTTTGTTTCAGAACCATGAGTATAATTAAAAACCTAATATATATATATATTCTATTTTATTTTGTAATGGATTGAAAATATGGTTCAAATAAAACTTTTCTCTATTTGAGTATCTATACAACAATATGATTTACTCAAGAATTTGGATGGATCCTTATGAATCCCTCTATATATACTAGAATGAAGTTCCATAATGAAATCTATTGGAACCTATGTTAGTTGAGGAAATGGAATAGAAAGTCATATCAATTTAAAAACCATATAAGTGTAGTATAATGTCAATTGAAGTTTTAACATGCTAACTATCGATGTGATCTAGAATTCAAAGTGGCAAGAAGGCCTTTATATGATTTTCTCTGTAGAATAATTATATTAGTCAAATTAAAATAATTGATTATATCCGGATAGTAGTTTATTATTTGGATATCCCATCAAACCACTATTAGGTTTATGATGTGTTCTATGAATCACTATTAAATAAGTAAATACCTAATCTATAAGATTTATTGAATTAAGAGGAATTATTGTTGAAGAATGATATTTATTATGCGGACCACAAAGTCTATATTTTTTGATTGAATATAGAAAGTTCCATGAAAAAGATCACTTACTTGATCAGTTTTTATGGTGAAAAAACCCAGATTAGAAATATATGTGGGAACTAGAGGACATGATGTGGTATAAATCTATGATGGTACCAAAATTTCAATTTTTTAGGGAGAAATTCATTTTACGACGAGTATAATGAATCAACTCTTGTTTTTATGAATTATAAATTTTTCAAATAAATTAAATTTCCTTCATAGTTATGCTGCATGAATCTCTACTTACCTTATGCTACACTGAACACCAATTTAGTATTTTATTACATGAAACACCACATCAAGCTTGTGCTATAAGCAACATTGGGTTATCTTTCATTAGATTTTAACAAATCCATGATATATTATTAGTATAGTTCTTAAAATAAGACAATTATAAACTATAAATTAAACATAGTGATATGAGTATTAATAAATAATTTTTTAATATTAATTATAACAGTTTTATATAATGGAATAATATTAATAAAAAAGGTATTTAATTTTCATTAAACACATTATATGTTTTGAAAATACTATTTTCCAAAAATGTTTTTTATCTCTTTTTGTGATCATTAATAGAAATATTTTTTAAAATAAACGCAATATTTAAATTAATCACATAAAAACAATCTTATACTAAATTTTTAATATTTGTTTGACAAGTTTCATTTTTTATGAATAGTGAAAAATATTGAATTTTAGTTGAAAGCTGCCTTTTGGTTAATTTAGTTTTTAAAGTTAAATTATATTTTAAATTAATTTTAATTTTAAATTATTTCAATTTTTTATATAAACAATCCAATTTAGGTAATTTGAATGAAATTTAATTTTAATTTTCATAAAAACATCGTAATGATTCGAATATTTTCTTTTTAAAAACACGCATTCTCATCACATATTCATGATTAATTATAAATTATATAACTCCTCTTATGTGAATAGATTTTGGAAAAATGGATTCCATATTTAGAATTAAAATAATATATATTATATAATAAGTTAAAATTAATTGTAGACCAAAATGAATAGTTAATGAAGTAAAAATTGATTACCACTATTAAGGAAAAAATTGGTTTACTGTGGGGTTAAAAAAAGAAGATAAGGGTTAAAATGTCATACCAATATGTCTAAATTTTATTTTATGGAATTATTTACAACTTATAAATCCCAATTTTTTACCTGGGTCCATTAGTAATCTTTTTTCATTGTAATTAATATCTTATTTTGAGTATTTTTGGGAAATTTCCAAGTAATTTCCAAGTGGGTTCCAATCCCTAACATATAGAGGGCCACCACCAACCTACACATATTCACACCTTCAAATCACATTGACATAACTAAAAACTAAATAATTATATCCCCAAAATTCTTAGTCAAATTCTTTAGATACTTTTCCTCCAAACGACCATCCCTTGGGTTCTTAAGAGGATATTCAAATGAGGTTTCTCTTAGAGAAGGTTATTACCATAACAAGGTATTTCATTTTATTTCATTGTTTTCACATTAAATTATGTCATAAAATATAAAATATAAAAATATTAGTATCTACCATATTCTAATAATATATTATATTTATTTCATAAATTTATCCATATCCACTACCATCAAATGGGTTATGAAATCATTATTCATGTGTATGGAGGAGTGCACCATCTCGAGCGGATTCCATTCAATTTTCGATTAACACATATGAAGTCTGGTTTTAATGGTGGGTTTACTAGTAATATGTAATTTTTATGATGTTATTATGATTTTGTAATTATTATATCAGACATACCTTCATATTCTCCATTTTGTAGGAATACAATAATGTCGCTCGTGTGCACGACAGACTACCATCTCACGAGGCGATGTGATTCGTTCATACATTATATGGAATGTATTAAGGATAGTTTTAACAAATATTTTTGATATATAGGACATATAAATTATTTTTAAATAATAATATATACCATTTACCTTTCTTTATTTTAATCCTAAAATAAAATGGAAACAACATTCATGCACACCTATGACCTACCATCTCAATAAATGATGTATTTCATTTTCCATCACTAAATTTTATGGATTAATATATATAAATATGTAATGAAAATATTTTATATTCATATAATAGTTAAAATAATTGATAATATGGAACCATGATCAATTTAATTGGACCAAAATTAATAAATCAAGACATATAAGAAAAACAAGTTATTATCCCAAACATGATATTAAAATGGAATTGTTAATAACTGGGTAATAAAATATCATCAAAAATAATATATGGTATGAAATATAATAATATGGTTCTATAATAGATTTATAATAAACTTATATATAGTAAACATTAGGTTTTACCGAGTACGAAGAAAGTCAATACTAAAGGTAAGGTATTTTTGTCTCAATTTTCCTTCTATGAGACATACATTATAATGTGCATATATATTCTTTAATGATATGTATATACATCCCATTTCACATTTAATATCAGAAGTTTTTTATCCTAATAATATTTTAAGTTTCATTTATTTTTATTCCTTCATGGAACTTATATTTCAATGTTACCAATGTGGTGAGCGATTTATGTTACAGTGTCATCATTTATTAGGATTATTTATGGTTATATTTATGATGATAAAATATTATGATCAATATCTAAATAAAATCACTAATTTTTTAATCCAATTAAATTTTCTGAAATTTTCATATAATAACACCATTTTACACTCATTCGTAATTAAAATAGTTGAGAAGATATTTTTTAAGAAATACGTCAATATTTCTCTCTTTAGTTGAAAATCCATTTTTTTTCAAAACCACATTTTCAAAAAATGTTTCATTTATATAATATGATTTTTAAAAGTAATATTTACAATTTTTTAGTTTTTACAAAAATATTTTTAAACTACCATTCATTCATTTTTTCTAACCAATTCTTATTTGGATTTTACTAAAAATTTGAAAAGAATATTCTCCTTAACATGTAAGACATGAATTAAATTTTCCTAAATCCTAAAAAATCATTGAATAGAAGCTTCCTTTATAACTTTTCATGAATATTGTCAATAAAATTAAATAACTATTTATGTTTTAATTAAATGCATTTTAAATAGAAAAAATTTACACAAGAAATATTTTAAATGATCATTAAAAATTAGTTTCCATATATGAAGACATCCATTGATGTTACCTATTATTTATTTAGGATGTGAAGCAAGGATAACATTCATTTTATTTTTTCAAATAGTTAATTATGGAAAGTTTTTTTATGAAATCAGTTTATCTTCTTTAGGTTATAACATGATATAATTATTATGAAACCTACTTCTTTTTACCAAGTTATGCTATAATGAAATGATGAATTGATTAAAAACCCAATATATTTTATATAGGTTATGAAATAAAAAATGTTTATTAAACACATTTCACTTCATGGGTTATGATACAATTAATTTTTTATGATCTTATGGCCCATATATCTATTATATTTATTATGTGATAGTGGTTATGTTATAACTAAGGACAATTGTAACATTATAACCAAGGATTGTGGTTACGTTATAAACCAAGGATTTTAGAATTGTATCTACCTCCAATTAATTTTTGTAAATATTTATATCTCATGATATAGATAAGAATATAATGGAGTGTAAACCCAGTTAATTAAGTGACTTTGTCTGCTATAATGGTCTTGGGAGCGAACCATGAATATTATGATTTTATAGTTGAACTTGTATTTAATTTCCATAATGTTATATGGGAATATGATTAAATGTTCAAAATTTTATGAATAAACCTGATTATATGTTTACAATGTTCTGTCAAGACCTGTCTTTCATGTCTATAATGTGATTAATGGACCTGTTTTCATGTCTATAAGTTTATGATAGGGTCTAATTTCATTTCCTTAACTTAATTAGTGAACCTATTTTTATTTATAAATTTTCAAAAAAAAAATTGAAGATGTGTATTATAGAACTCTATATCTTGTGTCTATTTTATACTCTCATGGCTCTTATTCTTTAATTTTTTTTGATTCATGTCTTATAAACATACAAGTTATTTTTATGCCTATTGATTACGATATCTATTTTGTAGGGAATGTTTTTAAAATATTATGTCATGTTATCATACCCTTATTCTCATGTCAACTTATGTTATCATTGATATCTTAATTTCTTACCCATGTTGAGCATATGAGCTCACCCTTTCTTAAGTTTCTATTCCTTAGGTAATTAAAAATTGTTTTCTACAGTGCATGTTTTTGTAGATTAGTAATGTGGAATATATTTATATGATATGTAGAAGATCATTCCCCAAGTTAGAATATTTTGTAGCTATTCTTGATATACACTAAACAATTAGGTTCCTTAGGAATGTGTTTTCTAATGTATAGAATATTCTTCTAAAAATATTTACTAATTTTGTTTAAAAATCCAGGTTCACTGTAAGATTTACATACCTTCTTATGAATTGGGTAAAAATTGGAAATCTTTGTTCAAATATTTATTTTCAAATACCAGGGTGTCTAACCATTTTAATGAAATATACACTATTTTTATTCATTTCAACAAGTTTCATTTTTATCACTCCTTACTCAACCTTCTCTTTATTTCTCAACCATTTCATTATTGAAATGATATTTGATTTCAAATAATTCATATAATAATTTTATACCATATTTTTTATTAACTCAGTCAAATTATTGTTATTAATGTTTATTACTATACGTACCCTCACATGATCACCAATGTAACACCATGATATTTTATGAGTTAGATTCTTTTTAATTTCTTTGATGTCTTCTGTTAGATGCAACACCTTATTAGATTGTAGTATATGCTACACTATTATATTTTTGTGTCAAATAAAATTTCAATTTATTTTTCTAGAATTAATTTCATGAAAGACCATATATAAGTGATAACTTAATATTATAAAATAGCAATTATAATGGAAGGTATTAATAGTATTACCTTCCATATAAAAAAGTATTTACATGAAAATAAGTTAGTCTATAAAATAATTAAATAACTCTATATGGATAATACTTGTTATTTATATATATATATATATTCAATGAAATTATTTAAATTATTCTTATATGTTTTAGTTATTATCTATGAATAAATTCATTTTTTCCGGATAAAAGAAGTGTTTTTTTAAAAAAATACAGTTTTACCACATTTTGATGGAGAACCCTTTTTTAATCAAATATTTCACAATTCCTATGTTATATATTTCATAATAATTTTCTTATTTGGATTTTGGGGATAAAAATTTACCTTGGTTTAAATTCTGGTATTTTTCTGATTAATGTAATATTTTAATAAATAGTGAAAATACTGCATTTTAATTCAACACTATCATTGCGTGAAATTTATTTACATAGTTAGATTGTATTTTTAATTTGTTTTACAATGTAATTGGATTGAGTTTTTTTATTCTAATAAATGTTTGTTCATTTGAAGTAATTTTACATTTAAATTGTACATAAATACATGTCAATATTTTGATAGGTTTTACCTCTTAAGACCCGCTTTTTGGTTTTGACAACAAGAATTAATTTTAAATTAATTTCATAGAATTTTGTTATTTGAATTTAAAAAAATGGTTTCCATATTTTGAATCACAAGTTCCAAATTTTTTAAATAGATACATTTTAATTTTTTTATTTATGAATAGTAACTTGAGTAATTAATTTTATTTACTAGAGTTAAAGTGTAAATTAGGTATATAAGGGTAAATAAAATATTATAATAATTTTTTACTACCCTAAAAAATGTACTCATATTATTGTATGAGTCGTAGGTGACCAAACCAACTCTTAGTCCTAATATTTGGAATTTGAGAACAACTTGGGTGTGAAAATGACATGTTATAATAATTAATTTAATGTAAAGGGATATATAACATAATCATTTATATTGTTACTAAAACAATTTTAATGCATTGTTATATAATTCATATCATTAACTATAAATAGTAATTAAAAATATAAAATAACTTCCTACATCATGGTATTTTATTTATAATTTTTTGACACAAAATAAATTCATTTATTTATGACACAATGATGATGCAATGATTACCTTATTAAAGAAATATTAAAATAAATGATATTATAAATATTAAAATAAATGTAATTTGAACAATCTGATGTAATAAAAGATTTTTTTTTAATCTATTGACATGTCAGAGATTTGTTAATGCCTTTTTTATGAAATTATTAAATTTTTTACAACTTTAAGAAAAATCAATTACCAAATATTGTCAAAATTTACCTAAATGTGTTTTGAAAGAAAATAATATTTTATTAAATGATATAATTGTCCTAAAAATATAATATTTTTTCAAATATCTTATATAATGTTAGAAATTTTATTATTGATCCCATTTTGGTTCACTTGACATTTTATAGTAACTATAGTTTCGATATATTATGAAAATAAAATAAGACATGGTATGAGTTAATGTTTTTATCAAAGGGATAAAGCTAAAAGATAAGGTTACATATTTAAACTAAACATGTGTAAAACCTAATAGTTGAGATGAGTTCGACCTATCCTCATATTATACTTTAAATTAATTAATTTTGAGGCATTATAAACTGAAATTAAATTTATAATAAGTTAATATTTTATGACTTTTCTAAAGTTCCCCTCACCTCTCTTATAAAAGGGAACTTCTCCCTCTCTTTCATTCACACATCCATAACCATTTGGTTCAGCCAAAACCTGACCAATTATCCTAAACACTTCAATTAAATTTTTATTGAGGCCACCCTTTTTCTAGAAAACCATCTTAAAGAATCTTTTTATACAAATCAAAAGGAGATACAAGAAGAAGAAGTAATCGTTTTATCCCTTTTTAAAAAGTTATTTTCTTCTTATATTTTCTCTTCCTAAGTTATTTCTATAATAAAATAATTACTTCCGAATATAATATATTATGATTTAATTTTATCATTATATTACCTGAATATTCCTCCTTTTTCCGATCCTATGAAAACTAATATCACAATTAGTGTATACGTACGGATTACCATCTCCACGTTGTGGTGTAAACTATCTTTCACCTATATATTTTTTCAATGGGTATAATGATTAATTTAAATGACTTAATTAATAAATATAACATTAATTTTATCTATAAAATTCATATCACATCCAATCCCATAAAATTTAACCATCAACGGAATGATATCATCGATTATGCGTAAGTACGACTTACCGTCTCCATGATGCGATGAGATTCATTCTTCTTGTTAACCATTAAATAATGATTATTAATTATATATAATGAATAAGAATTAAATTTATTAAATAATAATTCTATTATATATATATATATGTCATTTACTTTCATCCATTCAATTCAATAAGGAAATGGAAACATCGTTCATGCGTGCGTAATGCCTACCGTCTCCATGAATAGTGTATTCCATTTCATTTATCTGTATATTAAATATATTTACATACTGAATATTTATGATATGTATATAATTTTTTATATTATTTAAGTATTTAAATCAAAATATGAGTAACAATAACAATAATAACAAGTCAAAACATGTACACTAAATAAAATGAATACTACCCAAAACATTGCTTTGACATGGAATTGATTAATTTATGGGTAATAGAAAGTAATAAGTGACTCATAAATGATATCATAAATTCTATTATGATTATGTTACAAGTTAATAATATGTTCAAACCCATTATACATAAGTTTTTTTTCACATACGGAAGAAATTGGACCAATGGTAAGGGATAATTTTCCAATCACATTATTTTCTTAGATTATCTATTTGTAGGTATTTATTAGGTTATATTTATAATTCAAGTCCATGTTTCCTAAATATATAATATTATTTATATTCTTATACTATTTTCTAACTTCAATTTTACACATTGTTGAATTTTTATTAAATGGTGTGGTATGAATATTTCTCTTGTTTTCCATATAAGGTACCTTTTGAATTTTCTGGCAAGAGTATGAAGAAAATGTTTTATTAACTCATACGACATGATCTGATTTTTACATATTCATAATGAATTATTTCCATGAAGCATACATTACATTATTTCATGTTTATTTTCAACTAAAAAAATTTCTTTTAAAATTTCAGGGAATTTTGAGAAATGAAAATGTGTTTGAAGATGAAGTGATATTTTCCTCAAGAATTATGTTTAAATGTATTAACAAAATTATTTTATAGCTATAATGGTTATCTTTAAATATGGTTGTGTTTATATCCCTATTATTACTATTAATTGATTGTGTTAATTATTTAATGATATTTTATAAGGATTATGTTATGATGTAATGATGTTTAAGAAAACCGTTTTTTTCAGGGGTTTTGCTATGATGAATGATTGAAGTTTTTGTGGAACATATATGAATAATTTAATAATGAGATGGGTGGGACCTATGTCACTATCAAATTAATTGGATAAAGAATTATATAAAATGAGATATATTCCTCGAAAGAAAAGTATATCCAGTTCAGTAATAAATGTATAAAATTCATGAAAATCATGTTAAGTAATTCATGGAAGGAAAACAATGTAATATCGGTTCAGTAATAGACATTTTCCACTGTGATGGTGTTGGAAACAATATATCGGCTACTGTAGAAATCATATTTTGTAATTATCGTTTTGACATAATTTCATGTTTTAGGTCGATGTTATTTTATCATATTTCATGTTCATTTATGATTTATTCTTTATAAACTTCCAAGATTTATTTCATGACTCACGATTATGATATTCTAAATTTTTGATCATTTTTTTACATTATTATGTTTATGTTTTGATTGATTATATTAATTTTTACCCTAACTAATAATTTGATATCACCCTTTTTATTTTAACTTTTCCCTATGATATAGTTAATGGTTTTAGGATGGAATACTAATGGGGAAGATCTTTAGAGGAGATATTGAAGATTATTCACCAAGCTAAAAGAATGTGTTATGAGTTTCTATAGATATTAATTTAGTATAGTATTTAGGAATATATTTTTATAATGTATTATGTATTCCAGAAAATAAATGTAATGTCCATGTATGTCATGCTTTGTTCGTTATAGTTGGTATTAGATAAAAGGAGGTAGAAATGAATCTGATCCTTGGGAACACTCACGTGTGAACATTTGACGAAGCATGTCTCTTCGCCGAAGGGCTTTTAAGAGAAGTGTATTCCACTAAGGATGGTGGTGTGTCCATTCTTGGGGGTGTTGCCACCCATGGATATCTCATAATGGTATCAATTCTAGTACATTGTAAATAATTAGAAACTGTTTGAGTTGGTATTAGTGTGATGGTTTAGTCAACCATTAGAAACTCAGATTTAAAAACATTAGTAATAACCTTAAAGATATTTCTAAGGACATGTATAAGGATTTAGTAAGGATAAGTCAAGTATAGGGTAAAAACCTAGAGATTTTGTGATAATCATTAATAACCTATGATTAAACCTAAGATACATAGATTGAAATGTTATTAGTAAATTACCTTACTTATGTTTTTTATTCTCTAATATGTATTTCTCAAAATTTTATTTTTGGTCATAGTAAATAGAGAAAACTACATATAACATAGTTAAAAATTTATTGATTTAGATGTGAAAATTATGGTAATTATGAATTTAGATTTCTTATATTGAAATTCCATGAAGAGATTCATGATGATGGTATGAGTATTGGTCATACTGCTGAGGATAAAGAGATTGTAAACAACAATTGGAAGCTATGTGATGTTCTTCAATTAATTTTAACATTAAACCTAAGAAGCTTAAGGTTTAGATACATTAAGATATGATTCATATTTAAGAGAAGATGATGGATGATGGATCATGAGTAGTGGTTTAAGAATAATGTTATATGATTGATGTGTATATGTTTTGGAAATAAAATATTATACTCTATAAATCATTATATATATAATTGTTTTCAGTGTATGTTCTTAATTACAGAATGGAAAGGCTATGTTGAACAGTTCTACGGATACAGCAAAGTGATTTAAGGGTAAGGTGATACTCTTGGAGAACACATGATTAAGGGAAAGATAATCATTAATACAACCCTTATGTTAAGATAATGATGTTTGGATAATGATATATTGGATTTGATTAAGTAAATTGGACGATTCTTATTTCTTGGGAACTAATTATGGATTTGTTGATAAGAGGGTTAAGCTATCATGGATGAAGTATAAAACATTTAGGAAATTAAGGAATATATACACAATGTTTTGGAACAAGGAAACATGCATGTTTTAAATAAGTATATCTGATAATTTAGGTTGTTTTTGTGACTTAATAGAATATATGATGAAGGTGTTCGCATTTCTGGAATGTGACCAACTATTGATATCTTATTATATATAGGGGATACATGTTATGTTGAGTTTGTGAACCTTTTTCTTTATTTTTTATTTTCATATTTTAAAATGATTGTGAGGTTATCAATTTTTTGGAAAGATTATTTTAAACAATGAATGAAGTTCTTTATAATGAAATATTATCTAACTATAGGGGGACTTATGCATATTTGTTTACTAGTTCTAACCTTTTTGTTGAGATAGATAGAATGTCCTATCATTCTATCACATGATTTGATAACACTTCAAGAGTGAAAAATCCAACTTCATTTCATTAAATAATATATTAATGGAAAATATTTCAAGGTATGATCAATGGTGAGATTGTACCAAAATCATGTATCTAGTTATTCTAAAGAAAAATTATTCAACTTCAGGCAAAGGTCCTTGAAAACCAAAAAGTTTATCTTAGTACCTTCTTATCCGATGAATCTAATGGTCTCTTAAATCATCATAGATAAATGTATTTCAAGTTTTGAACTTTCTCCAAACCTTGTTGTACATAACTTTTTATCAGTACATGATGGTTAGATTTTTCATCCATATCCATGTTTCTACTTACCACCTATGTTATCCTATTTGGAAACCCAGTGATGAGTTACTTTGGGTGACCTTTAGGTTCCAAACATTCCTTTTTATGATGATGTTTTTGTATTCCTTTTTATGATGTGGGTTTATATAAATGAATCTTTCCTGTAGTGAACCTTTCATAACCTTGACAAATTTTGTGGGAGAAATTCATTTTACTAGGAGTATAATGTAACATACCAAGATTATATGAGACAAATTATTTTTAATTTATTTGATGTCTTGTGATATATGTAACACTTTATTAGCTTGCAGTATATGAAACACTAGTCATGGATTTTGTTAAAAAATATTTAATGTTCTTTTGATGAAATTAATTTCACACAAGACTAGGTATAAGTGATAATATAATATCATAACCTAGTCATTTTAATGGCAGGTATGAATAATATCGAATTCCTTTTAAAAAAAGTATTTAAATGGAAAAAGTGGGTTTTCAAAATAATTAAATCACTTTTTATGGATTTTAGTTGTGAAATATATACAAAATATATTCAATGAATTTTTTAAATTCATATTTTATTTTTTAGATATTATATATGAAAAATTCAATATTTCAAATAAAAGTTGTATTAAAAAATATTATTAAATATTTTTGATGATAAAACCTATTTAAATATATTTTTCATAGAATTTTATAAATTATATATAACCTAAAGAACATCTACTTTGGATTTGGGAAATTAATATTTTCTTTGGTTTCTATTTCGGTATTTTTCTAATGAAAGTCCTAGTTTAATGAATAATGCAAAATAATGCATTTTAATTCAAAACTTCCTTTTCTTATAATTTTTTTACATAATTTGATTATCTTATTAAATGGTTTTAAAATGAAATTTGATTATGTTTTTACAATTTAATCCAATTTTCATAATTTTAAGTAATTTCACATTTAAATTTGACCTAAACACGTGTCAATATTTTAATGGTTTTTATTTCGTAGAAACCTGGTTTATGGTTTTGACAATGGGAAAAAATTTCAAATTAATTCTTATAAATTGTGTGTTTTAAATTTAGAAAAATTTATTCCATATTTTGAATCATAAAGTCCAAATTTTGTAAATAGGTACCTTTTATTTTTGGACATTATGAATAGTAACTTTAGTAATTATTTTTATTTACCATGTTTAATGGTTAAATTATGTAAATAAGGGTAAAAATAATATTATAGTAATATAAAAATACCCTAACACATGTCCTAATCTTATTGGTTGAGCCATAGGCAACCAAAAATACTCTTATGCCTAATTTTTGGAATTTGAGAACTACTTGGGTGTGAAAATGACATGTTATAATAATTAATTCAACGTAAAGGGAAATATATAATAAAAATGTATCTTTTTTCTATAAAAAATTTAATGTTGGGTCATATAATTGATATCCTTTACTATAAATAGTAATTATAAAGATAATATTACTTCATACATCATGGTATTTTATTTCATATTTTTATACATTGAATAAATAAATTTATTTATGACATAATAATGATTCCATGACTACCTCATTAATGAAATATTCAAATAAATGATTTTATAAATATTAAAATAAATGTAATTTGAATATTTTGATTACATACATGATTTTTTTGGATTAAATTTACTTATTAGAGATGGGTTAATGATTTTTTTAATAAGTAATCAAGTTATTACAACTTAAAAAATCAATTACTAAATAGTGTTAAAATTAACATAAATGAGTTTTTAAAACAAATACTACTTTATTAAATGATATAATAGTCCTAAAAATATAATATTCAACAAAATAACATATATAATGTTAATGTTTCGTTATTTATCTAATTATGTTTCTGTTGGAATTTTATAATAAATCAATATATTATGAAAATACATGAAGACATGGTCAGAGTTAATGTTTTTAACAAAGGGTTAAAGCGAAAAGAGAAGGTTAATGTTTTGACCTAAACTTGAATAAAACTTGTTTTTTGAGATGTTATAGACCTATCACATCCTTATAATCTAAATTAATCACTTTTTATCCATTATAAATCGTAAATAAAATTTTATTAAATTCATATTTCCAGACGTTTTTAATGTTCCTCTCACCTCTCTTATAAAAGGGAACTTCTCCATCTCTTTTATTCACTGGCCCAAAGCCCTATGGATCTGCCAAACCCTAGCCAATATACTACCATCTTCTCTATAATTTTCCTAGATACAACCATTATGGAATAAAATCAATTTAAAAAGTATTTTTGAAAAAATTAAAAGGAGACACCTGAATAAGAAGTAATGGTTTTATCCCTTCTTTCAAAGTTATTTTCTTCTTTTAATTCCAGTTCCAATGTTTTTACCATTCTAAAATAATAAATCTAGAATATAATAAATTATGATATGTTTTTATGATTATGCGACAACCATATTACTCTTTTTATACATTCTATGAAAAAAAATATCACCATGTGCGCGTACGTATGACTTACCATCTCCACGTAGTGGTGTAATATATTTTTCACCTATTCATTATTTAGATGGGTATAATGATAAATATAAATGACTTAAATAAAAAATATAACATGATATAATTTATATAAAACTGATATACCATCAAATTCCATAAAATTTAACCATCAAGGGAATAATATCATCTCTCGTGTGTACGTACGACTTACCGTCTACATGACACAATAAGATTTATTCTCCATGTAAACCACTTAAGAATGACTATAAATTATATATAATAAATAATAATTAATTATATAAAATAATTATACTATTATATATATATATCATTTACTTGCTTCCATTCAATTTAAAAAGGAAACCGAAATAGCATTCATGCATATATACGGTCTATCGTCTCCATGAATGGTGTATTACATTTCATTTATCTATCTATTATATATATTTTTATACTAAATATTTATGATTTATAAATCATATTTGAAATTATATAATTAATTAATTAATAATATATTTAATAATATTAATAATTTAAATTCAAAACCCGTATTCTAAATAAAATGATTATTACCCAAAACATTTCTTTAAAACGGAATTAATAAATAAACAATAAATATAAAGTCATAAGTGAATCATATATGATATCACAAATTATATTTTGGTAATATTATTAGTTAATAATATGTTAAAACCCACTATACAAGAATTTTGGACACATATGGAAGAATTTGGACCTAGGGTAATATATAATTTTTCAATCTCATTATTATCCGTGATCGTCTATTCATAAGCATTTATTGGGGTATATTTATCATCCACGTCCATGTTTCCTAAATATATAATATTATTTCTATTCATAAAATATTTTTTAAATTCAATTTTACCCATTGGTGAATCTTTATTAAACAATATGGAATTTTTCTTTATTTATTTTTCTATATGAGGCACTTTTTTACTTTTTCGTCAAGAGAGCAAGAAGAATGTTTTTTAACTTGTATGACAAGAACAGATTATTAAATCTTCATAATGCCTTATTTACATGAATCATACACTAAAAAACCTCATTATTATTTTCAAATAAATACTTCTACTTTAATATTACATGGCATTTTTAGGAAAGAAAACATTTTTTTAAGATGAAAGGATATTTTTTTCAGGAATTAAGTTCAAGTATTTTATCAAAATTATTTTCCATCTAAGATAACACTATTTAAATATGGTTATGTTTCTATTCCTATTATTAATAATATTTTATTGTGTTAATGGTTGAATAGTATTTTATATGGATTTTTTATAAGGGAATTATATTTATGAAGCCCATATTTGTTCATGGGTTATGCTATGATGAATGATTTATATTTTTTTATAACATGTAAGAATGATTTAATTATGAGATTGGTGGGACCTATATCTCCCTAAAATGAATTGGTTAATTATTTTTATCTCATGAGACAGACATGGTGGGAATTACAAGTAAATCTGGTTTAGTAAAATAGGGCTGGAATGCCATGTAAATCCTTTTCAGTAATACATGGTTGGAATGGTATATAAACCCGGTTCAGTAATGGAATATGACCACTATGATGTTCTGGAAGAAATTCCATGGCTACTATAGAAATCATATTATGTGCTTCTTTTCTTGACATAATTACATGTTTTAATTCAAGGTTTTTTTTCATGGTTTGTGTTAATTTATGATTTATTCCTCACGAACTTCCAAGATTTATTTAATGACTCATGATTATGATATTCCAAATTTATGTTCATGTTTTTTATATTCTTATGTTTACATTTTTTTTGATATTCTTAATACATACCATTAATGTGAATTTTATATCACCATTTTTTATTATTTTTTCCCCATGATATAAAGAAATTTCATAGGTTGGAAAAATAATTTGGAAGATATTTATTGGAGATGTTGAAGATAATTTACCAAGATAGAAGAACATGTTTTGAGTTTCAAAGGACACTAAAATAATACGACTTTTGGAAATATATTTGTGTAATGTATTAATTATTCTGAGAAGGAAATGTAATTCCTATGTATATCAAGATTGGATCATTATAGTTGGTATCAGAGCAATGGTGGTTTGAATGAATCTGATCCTTGGGAACTCACATGTGTGAACGTTGGACGAAGCATGGATCTCCACCCAATAGCCTCATGCTGAAGTGGACACCACTCGAGATTGTGGTGTGTCCCACACATGGGGTGTATCCACCCATGGTGTGCTCTGATTTGTATCAATTGTAGTCCACTGGAAATAATTAAAAACTATTTTAGTTGGCCTTAGAGTGAAGGTGTAGTCAAACATTGGGAACTCATAATAAAAACATTAGTGAGATCCCTAGAGCTAATTCTAAGGATATGTCTTGGGATGTCCAAAAGATAAGTCAAGTATAGGATAAAATAATATAGTTTATGTGATAATCATGAATAACCTTAGATTGAACCATATAAATCATATATTGAAATATTATAAGAAATTTACCTTACTTATGTGTTTTTAATCTCTGATATGAATTTATGACACTTTTCTTTTGGTTCTTAGTCGATAGCCAGAACTAGATACAACATAGTTAAACATTGAATGTTTCAGATGATGAAATTATGGGAATTATGAATATTGATTTCTTAAGTGGAAAAATCATGAAGAGAATCATGATGATGGTACGAGTACTAGTCATACTGCTGAGGATAAGACAATTTTAAACGACATGTGAAAGGTATGTGATGTTCTTAAAGTATTGTTTACATTAAACTTAAGAAGATTTAGGTTGATAAAAATTAATACATGATTCATATTTTAAGAAATATGAAGTTAATGGATCATGAGTAATGGTTTAATAATAATGTTGTATGATTGAGGTGTATACATTTTATAATGAAAGATTATTATTTATGAATCATGATATATATAAGTGTTTTCAGTATAATTTTTTAATGAAGGATTGGAATGGATATGTTTAATATTTCTAAGAGATATAAAATTGATTTAATGGGAAGGTGATATACTTGGATAACACATTATTAAGGGAAATATAATCCTTAATATATCCTTTATGTTAGGTTAATGATGTCTGGATAAAGATATGTTGTATTTGAATAAGTAAATTGAATGATTCTTGTTTGCTAGGAACTAATTATGGAGTTTTCTATTATAGAGTTATTATATAATGGATTAAGTATACAAAATTTTTAGACTTATGGAATATATATACTATGTTTTGGAACAAGGAAACATGCATGTTTTCAATAAGGATATCTGATAATTTAGGTTGTTACACTTACTCAATAGAATGCATAATGAAGGTGTTCACATTTTTTGAATGTGACCATCTAAGGATATCTTATAATATATGGGGGATAAATTTTAAACTTATTTTGTGAACATTTTTTTATAGTTTTAGATTTTAATCTCATAAAATAGTTGTAAGGTTATAATTTTTTTGGAAAGTTTAATTTAAAAAATGGATGATGTTTGTTAGAATAATGTTTTATCTCACTATAGGTGGACTTATGCATATTTGATTACCTGTGCTAACCTTTATGTTGAGAAAAATGGAATGAAATATCATTCTATCACATAATCTTCTAACACTTCAAGAAGGAAAAATTCAACTTCATTTATTTAAATAATGAGATGAAGGGGAAATTATTCAAGTCAATAACAATGGTGAGATTTTACCAAAATCAATTAAGTAGTTATTTGGATGAAAAATTATTGAACATTAGGGAAAGGATCATTAAAAATAAAAATGTTTTCTTAGTACAATTTTATCTGATGAATCAGATAATCCCTTAATTCATCACAGATTTATGGATTTATGGATTTCTGGTTTTTAACTTTCTCCAAAGATTTTTCTCTACCACTATCTATTAGGACATGATTGCTGGATTTTTCTTCCATATCCATGTTTCCATTTCCCACCTATGTTCTCCATTTTGAAACCCAATGATGAGTTACTCTGGATAAAAATTATGTTTCTAACCTTCCTTTTAAGATGAAGTTTTATTATTCATCTTTACAAGGTGGGTTTCTCTAAAAAAAATATTCAAGTAATAAAACATTTATAACCCTGATCAATTTTGAGGGTGAAATTCATTTTATGGGAGGTGTAATATAACACCGTACGATTTTATGAGATAGATCCATTTTAATTTATTTGATGTCTTGTGTTATATGCAACACTATATTTTCTTACAGTTTACACAAAACTATTATAGTCTTGTGGTACAAACAATTTCAATTTCTTTTGATGGAATTAATTTCACGCAAGACCGAGTATAATTCATAACTTAATATTAAAACCCAAAAATTATAATGGCAGGGATGAGTAGTATTAACTTCCTTCTAAAAATGTATTTAAATGAAAATAAGTGGGTATATAAAATAATAAAATCACTATTTATGGATTTTATTAGTGAAATATATATGAAATATATTTAATGAAATGTTTTAAATTCATATTATATGTTTTAGATATGAGATAATAACAAGTACAATTTTTTGGATAAAAGATGTAATTCTAAAAAAATGGTTTTACCACCTTTCATTGGAGAACCCTTTTTAAAGATAGTTTTTGATATTTTTATAAGTTATATTTGATATAAAAAACATATTATTTGGATGTGGGAAATCAGAATTTTTCTTGGATGATATTTTTTTATTTTTCTAATGAAACTCATATTTTAATGAATAGTGAAAATACTACATTTTAATTCAAAACTACCCTTTCGTCTAATTTATTTATATAGTTATATTATATTTTAAATATGTTTTAATGTGTTATTGGATTATGTTTTTACAATTTAATCATTTTTAAGGGATTTGAAGTAATTTCACATTAAATTTGACATAAAAAATGTCAATCTTTTAATAGTTTTTACTTCTTAAAAACCAGCTCTCTGGTTTTGACAAAGGGAATTAATTTCAAATTTAATTCTATAAATTATGTGTTTTGAATTTAGAAAAGTGTGTTACATATTTGGAATCATAATGTCCATATTTTATAAATAGGTTCCATTTATTTTTGTACATTATGAATAGTAACTTCAGTAATTATTTTTATTTACCACGGTTAAAGGAAAAATTAAGTAAAGAAGGGTAAAAATAAAATTATAATAATATAAAACTACCCTAACACACTTCCCAATCTTATTGGTTGAGTAATAAGAAACCCAAATAACCCTTAGGCTGAATTTTTTTCATTTTATAACTACTTGGGTTTGAAAAAGATATGTTATAATAATTAATTTAAAGTAAAGGGAAATTTAACATAAATATGTATCTTTTTATTAAAACAATTTTAATGTGGGTCTATATAATTTGTATCTTTGACTTTAATTCTTCATTAGAAAGATATAATTATTTCTTATATCATGGTATTATTTATAACATTTTTACAATAAATAAATAAATTTATTTATGACTTAATGATGATGTAGTGAATACATTATTAATGAAAATTCAAATAAATGATATTATAAATTTAAAATAAATTAAATTTTAACATTTGGATGCCATAAAATAATGTTTTGGAAGAAATTGATATTTTAGGGATGAATTAATTCCTTTTTATGAAATAATCAAGTTGTCATGACTTTGAAAAACATTAACTAAATAGTTTCAAAATTGACCTAAATGAGTTTTTCAAACAAATACTATTTTATTAAATGATATAACAGTCATAAAAATATAGGATTTTTCCAATTTATTTGTATAATATTAATTTTTTTATTATTTATCCACTTCTGCTTCTATTGGAATTTTATAGTAACTGTCATAACCATTTATTATGAAAATACCAGAAGACATGGTAAGAGTTAATGTTTTTAACTAAGGGTTAATGCTAAACAATTAGGTTATTTATGTGACCTAAACGTGTCTAAAACCTATTGATTTATATTATTTATTCCTATCCTCATATTATCCTCAAAATTAATCTCTTTGGAGCCATTAGTAACTAAATATGAATTTATAATAAATTAACATTTCAAGTCTTTCCTAAAGTGCCCCTTACAACTCCTATAAAGGTAACTTATCCTTACCTTTTATTCACACCTCAAAATCCATTTGTATAGATCAAACCATGAAAAAATATCCTAAAATATTTCCTTAATTCATCCTAGAATCCAAAATTTTAGTAGAAAATCATCTTAAGGAGTCCTTTTGTTAAAATCAAAAAAAGACACCCAAAGAAGAGGTAATCGTTTTACCCCTTATTTCAAAGTTCTTTTTCTTCTTCTACTTCCTCTTCCTAATTTTTTGCAGTACTAAAATAATTAATCCAACATTTAATATATTATATGCTGTTGTTATGATTATGGTATAACAATATTCATCCTTCTACCCATCCTATGAAAAACAATATCACCATGCATGCGTACGTAAGGCTTACTGTCTCCACATCATGGTGTAAACTGTTATTCACCTATACTTTATTTACAAGGGTATAATGATAAATATAAATGGATTAATTAATTAATATAACATGATATTATTTATTTAAAATTCATATACCATCCAATTCTATACCATCTAACCATCAAAGGAATGATATTGTCGCTCATGCATACATACTTCCTACCGTCTCCATGATGCGATGAGATTCATTCTCCATTTTAGCCATTCAAAAAATGACTATAAATTTATTATAATATATAATAATTAAATATATGAAATAATAATTATACTTTATTTGTGTATATATATATATTTTGAATTTAATTTTGTCAATTCTATTCAATAAGGAAATAGAAACAGCGTTCATGTGTACGTATGACCACCGTCTCCATGAACGGTGTATTAAATTTTATTTATATATAATTTATATATATTTACATAATAAATATTTATGATATATAAATCATGTTATAAATTATTTATGTAATTATATTACGATCTTTGTGATAAGATCAACAATACGAAGTCAAAACACGTACACTAAATAAAACGATTATTACCCAAAATGTTTCATTAACATGGAATTGATAAATAAACTAGTAATATAAAGTAATAAGTGAATAATATATGATATAATAAATATTATTATTGTTTTATTACAAGTTAATAATATGTTTAAACCCACTACATTGGTGTTTTAGACACATACCGATGAAATCAGACCTAAGGTAAAGGACAATTTTTCAATCTCATTATTATCCGAGATTGTCGATTCGTATGTATTTATTGGGTTACATTAATCATCAGTGTAAATGTTTCCTAAAAATATAATATTATTTATATTCTTATATAAATTTTTAAATTCAATTTTATCCATTTTTGAATTTTTATTAAATGGTCTGGAAGGAATCTTTCTTTTGTTTTCCAAATGAGGTACTTTTTGACTTTTCCAGCAAGAGTGTGAGAAGAATGTTTTTTAACCTATATAGAATTAAAGTATTTTTAGATTTTCATAATGCCCTCTTTATATGAAGATTTATATATATGGTATCAATTTTATTATAAAATAAATAATTTTCTTTTAAAAATTCATTTCATTTTGAGAAAAGGAAATGTTTTTTATAAAGAAAAGATATTTTCCTTAAGAAATTAGATGAAGTGGATTGTCAAAATTATTTTCCATATAAGATAATGATAATTAAATGGGGTTATATTTCTATAACTATTATTACTATTATATAATTATGTTAATGATGAAATGATATTTTATATGGATTATTTTATGAATGAACGATGTTTAAGAAACCCATTTTATTTCATGGGTTATTCTTTGAATATGATTCATATTTTTGAAAAACATGTAAGAATGATTTCATTGTGAGCTGAGAGAGACCTATATCTCCATATATTTTCTGGGGTAAATATTTATATTTCATTATATAGACATGACTAGAATGAAAAACAAAATCGGGTTCAGTGATATATGGCTAGAATGACTAGTAAATCTGGTTCAATAATATATACCTGTAACGACAAGTAAACCCGGTTCAGTAATGGACTTTTTCCACGACTATGGTCTTGGTATCAATTCCTTGGATACTATGGAAATCATATTATGTGTTGATTTTCTTTCCATAATTCAATTTTTTATTTCAATGTTATTTTATCATGGTTCATGCTCATTTATGATTTATACCTTATGAACTGTCAATATTTGTTTTACAACTCACGATTATGATATTCAAAATTTATGTTCATGTTTTTTACACTCTTATTTTTTTTCTTCATGTTTACCCTTACTGAGAATTTTTGATCCCCCCATTTTTGTTTTATTTTCCCAAGGATATAAAGAATTTTTTAGGTATAAAAACAAATGGGGAATATATTTATGGGAGATTTTGTAGATCTTTCACCAAGATAGAAGAATATGTTCTTACTTTCCAAAGACACTAATCTAATACAGTATTTAGTCATCTATTTATGTAATGTATTTAGTATATCACAGAAGAAATGTTATGTTTATGTACATCATGCTTGGTTCATTTCAACCAAGATCCTTCATTTTATACATTATCCATAATAGTTTGGTGTATTCTTTCAGAAATGATTTATACACTACTTTTTTATGATAATGTATATTCTAAACTTTATCTTAATAGGATATCCTATAAATTTAATACTAATAAATAATGATCCCTCTCTTGTAAATTTTTTTCCTATAAGATAAAGAGCCCAATTATCTTTAAAAATATTTAAATAAAAATAGGTTGTCTTTTGAAAATACCACCAACGATAATTTAGTGTTCCTTAAATTTATCTCATAACAATTATTGTAGTATTGATGGGTTTTTCCTTAAGAAAAATATAAAACAATTACCAATAAAATAGTATAAATTATATAAAACCTATTTATATTAGATACAACAGACTCCCAATCATTATCTAGTATAATGTGAGACTAATGACTCTTTCCTCTTCTTAAATAACATTTTTTCTACCTAAAATCACTATTTAGTATGGTTTTTCATTATTAATATAAAACGTTTTTAAAAGATCATTTTTTTAATTTTTCGAGGAATATATTTGTATATTTGTCTTTGGCTCATGCATTTCCTTAAAAGTATGTTAGCTTCCCAAAAAATGGTATTTAAAACTATAAGATTATTAATATGGAAAAAATTTCACCAATTTCTTCCCATTTACATTAAATATTATATCAACAATATAGATGAGTACCATAAGCTTCTATTTGTTGATGAATTTAACATATTGTTTTTTGATAATAACCCCTTATCTAGTACTTTAGTTTCTTAAAATAAGTTTCCAATTGATCTTATGAATATTTTGGTGCATGATTTAATCGACATAAATCCTTATCCAACATTAATACCTTTGATTAGTCATTAAAATTTATAAATACCAGTGTTTGTTAAATATAATCATATTCCCTATAGAATTAATTCAGGAATTCCCTATTCACTTTCATATGAATTTATTTTAAGCCTCTTTGAATTTTGACCAATAAAAAGATTTTTTAAATTAATATATATCCTTTGGTTCAATAGTCACTTCCACATCACTACCCATTAATTTTTTTATATCCATTTCAATCCAATCCTATAATTATATATATCATCTTTACATACTTGTCAAAATTATTTCAGAATACCCATTTAGTTATGATAAAATTATGATCCTATAACATATTCAAACTCTATAATGTGTTTTTATTATATATTTTATTTAGATATTTCTTCATGGAATCAACCCCAAATGTATCCATCATCACTTATTAAAATTATTTTGGATCAATTTGAGATAATAAAGTAGTGTGGTCAATATTTCAAATCATACATGATTTAATTTGAATCATTTCTAACTATATTTTATTAAGTAACCCCAACTTTTTTATTTACACATTATGTAAATGGTAAAATATCTTAATTATCCACTTCTTCTTCTGAATGAACGACATAATTATATCAATGTGTTATAATTTTAAAAAATCAAGAACATTGTTTAAATTTTATCTTCTTCATCCCAAACCCCTTAAAAATTAATTTTCTTTATTTATTTCCATATTTCTTCATAAAAATTTGATGTAATTCCTCTTTATGATTTTATAAAATTAATTCTTTGAATTTTTTATTAGTATTACTCGTGGTAGATTAGCCTAATAATACTTATTCTTCTACAAAATCTCAATATTTTCTATAATTTCATTCTTTATTCTAAATATAACTCTTTCTTCTAAAAAATTAGTTTTTTAAGTATTGGATCCTTTCTATTTCATGTATTATAAAATGTTAGGTTTTCTATATGACTTTACAAAGACAATTTTTTGGGAATAAACTCCAACATGAACCATTTCCATCCCATAATTCCTTGAGAAACCACTCTAGATGAGTGGTTTTTTATATAATTCACCATCTAGTTATGAATTCCAATGAAATAATTTTTGGATAGTTTTATCATACATGAAACTTAATAAATAATTTCATGATTATTTAGGTAATTTTCCACCTCAATAGAGGTGTAATACATGCCATTATGTGATCTAATAATTTTGATTTATCTTCTAGTTTCATTTTTATATATCCCCAATAAATACATGATTCCCATCATGAATTTATTCTTGATAAACATGAACATGATATAACCCATTCCACTATAACCATAAATGAAAAAAATCAAACACCTTTTACATAATATTTCATGACATTTAATTGGACTACATATATAAGTTTCAATTATATCCATCATGTTTGATACCATTTTATTCTTCCATTGGTAAGGATTTGTCAATATTTTTCCTTTGATAAATGGATCACAATTTTCTTTATATCTAACTTCAAATTAGGAATTTCAATCGTATAATTTAATTTGGATAAAGTGTACATGAGTTTTCAATGAATTTACTCAGGCCTTCGATGTTATAAATTATTATACTCTTCCAATATAAGGAGAAAGAAATTCTCTATAGTATTTACTTGATATATATTTCCATTTTACATCGTTTCATTAGAGAATTTATATTTATTTTATTATTACAAAAACCTTCTAGGGGAATGTGAATTTTATCCCAAAGACATATAGTTTGTTTACACACAAAATATTATGTTGAAGTCCATGAACATAAACACCTTCTATATTATTCAATTCATGTCTACATATCCTTGTTTTTTCAACATCCTTTTATATTAAAAAAAACAAATTATTAAATTAAACTCTTCTATCAACATTATCATTTTAATTACTTAAAATGTTCATATTATGAGTCTTATGGGATGAGTACCCACTATCTAGGACCCTTGTGATGTTGATTTTCATCACCTTTAAAGTAATATCATCTATAATATCATTCTACTTTTTCTTCCTCTAATTTCATGATATTTAAATTTGTGTTTAGACACTTTATGGCCTCTCTAAATTTGATTTTTATGAGTTAGTGGAGTCATACTATTCATCCACATATTCCAAATGGGGGATCTTATTTCCCAATTGAATTGTGTTTGGTTACCTAGTATCTATCCTCTCGTGACACCCAAATGAGTAATTTTGACTCCTATGATTTCTAATATTTAAAAACATGTGACCAAAGATATAATAATAAATATATATAATTACTTTATTCTATGAGATGTAGGATATGTTCTAATACACTTTTGAAATATTTTATGTGTATCCCATTTAAAATATTTCCCCCATATATAAAAAAATATCATCATGTGAGTAACATGCACCTGGAATTTACACTTAATCAAGGGAAATATTTTATCACCACCATCTCACAACATTTATTCAGATCCAAAATAACTTCTTAGTTATTAATTGACCCTCAATTATTGGGGAAGGTCCTCAAAATTATACCTCATTCCTTCGTTGAACATTGTTTCATAACTTTTGATTTTTCATCTTTGAAGCCAAGTCCTCCTTTACCCATGTAATAGAGTCATTGATTATTCAATTTTTTCAATACCTCCCATTCATTATAATACTTTTCTTCTTTTGATATTAATTAGAGAAAAACTCAACTGACTTTATTTTATCATCAATATCCTTTACAGTAGAAAATAATTCTTCTTCATTTGAGTCAATAATCTATGTCCTTTTCTTGATATATGAATTAAATTCATTAATCACCATAGTTTGTTATTTTATTATTATATTTAATTCAATTAAATCTACGGATTTTTTTTGGATTCTCCTTTTTTTTCTTCCATAACATTCTCTAATTGAGAAATTTTAGCTTTTATTTAGTCAACATAATTTGATGATTCTTTTCACAATGCATATATATTCCAATTCATATTTCACTATAGATATAAATACTCCCGTGCACTATTAAGTTCAATATTTAAATCAGTAATAAATTTTAGTTAACTTTCATCCCTAGTTTCAAAATTTTATTTCTTGAAAAATTCTTTCATAACATACACTGTATCTAAAATATATTTTGTTATACCTTTCTTAAACCATAATTCATCATTATAATCTTAATTTTTCACTAAGTTATCACACTGAAACCTTTTTTAGGATGTGTATATAATTTTAAAATTTTATATATGGGATGATTCCAATGATATTTTTAGTACATATTCACCTTATCATTCTTCATTATACTTCTTTAAACATCTCACGACTATCTTATTGACCTTTATATAGTTGAAACATGCTAACAACAAGTTTCCTTCAAACCTAAATTTAAATTTCTTAAAGATACTTTACAAAATTAATAGGAACTCTTAATTAACATCTAATTATACCTATTTATCCTCATGAATATCAGGATTTTTCATGGATTTAAAATATATCAATATTGGAAAGAGGCTTGATTCTTCTTCCAGATTCAATTACATTTCATTTGTGACCAACTTACAGTGAAAATTATTAATAGAAAACTATATAAGATTTCCTTCCCTTATATATTATTACTATATATTTAATGAATGTGGAAGCCTTCTATGAACTTTATTCATTATGTGAACAGCTATCATTTCATCACTAAGAACACATATATCTCATACACCATCAATGAGATGATCAAATAAACCATAAATATTTTTATTTGGGCACATCATTAAATAATTAAATTTTATATGTGACATTGAAAAATTTACAGTATTTACCTTTAAATTTCATTTATTTTTGTTAGATATTTTCTATTTAATGTATTTTTAATTCAATAAAGTTATTATATTTATTTATATCTTTTTTTAATAATATTATGTACAATGTATTTTATTTCATTACATCATAGTTAATAAACTATATGTCTAATTTGGTCCTTGATAATTTTATAACAAAACATACATGCATCACAATTAAGGAATTATAGAAAACATCAATCTTGAGATATCAAAAATGTGATCTTATTATATTCTTCTATATCTAGTATTTATAGACATCAAACATGGTATACCCTTTTATTAAAGTTGTTATCCATGAAAATTAACTTCTACTGAATCATTCATCAATATTGAACATTTTTATCTGATTCTACTCGATGCTACAATGGTGTCCCCGCCCATCATAAGAAGGGGTTAAATTAGGGTCTGTTTTTCCATTCAAACAAATCTTATTCTTACATTTGAAATCATAATAGGGAGCTATCATAAGAAACAACATAATGATAGCATCTGGGTATAAAATATAAATTCAAAAAACATAATGGATTTTACATAGTTCACCAGTAATGGATACTCAAAGGACCATACTCTAATAAAATTTCAATTTACCATGGGATATCACTACTTCACTATATTTTCATAAAATACTTAGGAATATCCCACCACCAATACTAGGGTCACTCTCTCATTCTCCATATTCCTTCACTATATTAATGAAGGGTTTTAAGGGAATAATCAACATAATATTCACTCATAAGAATATTTATTGAAATGAATAATTGTAAATAAATAGGGTGTTGTTTTCCCCAATTTCCTTTATCAAATTTAGATCTTCAAACGAAAGCCTCCATAAAAAAATATTTTATTTCTGATGTTTGAATGATCTCTAAAATTTATGTGCAGCCCCACATCCTAAATTTAATTAAATTAAAACCAATAAATCATCATTATTTAATTTTTTTCATGTTACATGCTAATTGAATTTCTAATCTATCCATAATCATTATATTGAAACTTCTGAAGTCGAAGGTAATATTCACGAATTTGAATGATATTGAAATATTAAAAATAGTATAGAAATATAGATATCATGGAAATGTATTCCAGTATGATATACCTCAACCTACACTAGAGTGTGGCATTATGAAACACATTACAATGTGATTTTATCTCAACCATAGACCAGAAAAATCCAAAATAAATATATTTTAAAACATCATTAAAATCAGTGTGATCATCAAAATCCCATCAAAAATTATAATAGATATGATATATTCTAGTTTGTTATTTATTGATCAATAATTCCATATTAAATAGAGAGTAAAAATAATTTTATAGAACACCATGTGACATCCCTAAAAGATAAACTTCATACAAAATTAATCATACATTATACCAATAATGATTCCATGAGACCAATTTTTAAATGACACTCTATCCAGAGATAACCAGAGTTATGCTGAATTTTAAGTAGGTCCTTATTTTAACATGAGAAACGTTATATTAGCATAATAAATGTCACTCTATTTTTTAATAACACTTTTTTCACTAACTTACTCATACATATCTTCCTCTATGGAATGTATATCAACCTTCCCTTTTATTGAAGAGAAAAGTAAGTTTAATTATTAGGTGATTTTGTATTATTTAAAATATAGAGATGTAGTTTAATTAATATCTATTAAATATGAATTTTGTATTTTAAATGGGCTTTCAAATGTGTTGGGGGGATTCCATACGGGACTGGGTTCTTAGGGATCAATTTTAGGGTGAAAATAGGTTCACTTATAAACAATGGAGCCCCATGGAAGTGTTGGATGTGTCAGGATAGGTGAGATTCATGTTTCAGTGTATATAAGGGATTAGATGACGAGTTTTTTGGATTTTTTTCTACTAAAAATAAATTTTTGGGGGCCTTTTGGAAATACACATATGGTCTTCATGTGTCGATTATGGGTTTTGGAAAACCCATTCATGGATGGAGTTTTCAAAACAATTGAAAAATTCTATTGTGGGATACGGTTGAGGGGTTTTGGACATCCCTGCATAGTCTCTGTATATGGTAAAACATATTTGGTTCATCCTTATTCTAGATTCCCTTATAGGGTCACACATATGTCTGGGATAATTACATGGTTCACCCTTACAAAGGTAACCCTTATAGTTTCACCATAATCATGGTGACACATATGGGTAAACCCTTACATGTGGTAACCCTTATAGGGCCACCCATACATGTGGTGACCATTATGAGGTCACCCATAAATGTGGTTACCCTCACGGGGTAACCATAATGATGTTTACCCCATAATGGGTCACCCTTATTTGGAGACCCCTAATGTAGTCACCCCTATGTTGGTGACCCTTACATAGAGGGGTCTAGAAGAATCTCATGAGGGTATGTATGCTAGGTTCAAATTATCCGAGTAAAGAGGTGATATAATAATAAAAATAATAAGTAAATAATAAATTAAATTAATAAGGAATAATATGAAATAATAAATAGGGTTTATAAACCAGTCTGTATTTAAAGGATTGAAAGGGGTTTCCCATGTACATTTCTTCTAGGAAGTTCCCATTTCCTTCAATATCTCCCCCTCCAAATGATATATCTTATGATTATTTTTAGTTTCAACCACTATTCAATTATTTGAGTATCTTTGAGTAAACCTGACACTCTATAACCGGTCCTTATTAAATTTAATGTGATTTCAAGGTCTTACACTAACTATAGATGTTTATTCTCTAATTCATGATTTTTGTTAGAATCTTCAATTTATCGAATTTGATATCAAATAAGAGGCGGATACGTGTAGGATTTACTTATTAATGCATAAGGTAGGTGGTATTTGTAACATCCTTCCCCATCCCATTGGCTTTAGTGGGTGGGGGATTGCTACTTGGCCTTAAGCGACGTTCCCTGGGAACTAATGGCTGGTAATAAAATCCAAGGGCATCCAAAAACATTGGGGAATGATTTTCCCTGAAGGTAAAATCGACCAACAAAAAATTTACATTACCAACACGGCTACAAGATGCATGTTAACAAAATAGCTCAAAACATACATTACCAGGAGCCAACCAAATGTCCAAACACATCCATACCATTTACAAAGACCAATCAAACGAAAACAAAACAATATAATTGTAACACCCCAAGCTTCCACGGTATGTTTCCCAATGAATAATACAATATCTTGTCTTGTACGCAACTTCAAGTTCAAACACACCACAACCAATCAAACCAGCCATTATGAATAGTAATACCAACTTTTTGAAATTTTATAAATTTTATCTTTCAAAATAGACTTAATATTTTGATTCCAAATATCGAAATTATCTTTGGGTGAATTTTTTGTATTTTTCTAAAAACATTCAATTTTTGATGAATAGTGAAAAAAGACTACGTTATTGGTTAAAATTAACTTTTGATTTAAATAATTAGTTATTTTATGTTAATTTATTTTAGGTCAAAATAGATACATAATACCTATATATGTACAACATAATTCATTAGAGTCATTTTATATTATGTTTAGATATATAAAATTTTATCGAACTTTTTACCGTCTTTTACCCACCTCCTAGGAGTATTTTCAAATTTGTACAAAACTTAATTTTACCGTTTCTATGAGTTAAATTTCAAAAATCTGAGAGACATGGTTAATATCAGTAACCTAAATGTGGTTCAAAAAGATTAATATAATTTTTTGTGAATAGTAACTTTTGACTTTTATTTACCACGGTTAAAAGTAAATAGGGTAATTAAGGGTAAAAATGATATCATAATTACCCGAACACATGTCCCAATTCTATTAGATAAGTATAATTCGACCCAAAACAACCATAGGAATAAAATATCATCTCCTTAGGTCTACTTGGATTATATTAGAACATTTATTACTATTAGGTCCACTAGGATAGATACCCTGAGAGGGGGGTGAATTAGGTTATGATAGATTAAAAAAACTGCCCCTACTGATCTTGTCTCGTGGTTAAGAAAGACTCTCTTATCTCTCTTTCTTACTGCAATGTATAAACAGAAACTGAAGCATGCACAAGACACAATGATTTTTACTTGGTTCACCCTCGTTGGGCTACGTCCAAGGAGCATACACCGGTGATGTGCCGATGTGCCAAATCCACTAAAAGCGCACTACTATTTACAAGGTTCAGGATAGTTCACCTCTATTCCCATGATCACTTCCTTTACAATGTTTAGGGTCAGCTTAGTGCTTTCCCAAGGGCCACTCCCTATCTCTCTCTCTCTGGCTCAATACCGATAGAGAGGATCACCTTCTTTCTCTTCCTTTTCTCACAACTCTGGAAAAGGATCCACTCAGTTTATAGACTTGTCGGTCTCTTAAATATCACTAATGAACACATACTAGGTTGTATGTGGACGTTGTGTCGTAGTCCATCTTTCACCCATAGATGAATCTCACTTTTCACCAAAGATATCGGACAATCTTCCAGCTTTCACGTAGCCCGAATCACTGCTGTGAATAAACCTTACCTGGCGCCCTTCTCTAAGCCGATGCGCAAGTATCTGTGCAAAAGTTATAACTAGAATGAAATTACACATCAACCACTTGCGCGGCACAAGCTTCTGCAACTCTAAACTTGCACAACACACACCCTTTTATGCCCAAACCAATTTTTGCGTGCAACCAACAACTTTCGCACTTCTTCAAAACCTGGTGCGCAATTCCACCTCAACCACTTACGCAACACCTCCTTCTTAAACTCAAAACTTGGGTGACTCACTTCCTTTCTTGCCCAAACCACCTTGGGTGAGCAACAAACAACTGGTGCACAACTACTACTTGCGCGACCAGACACCACTTGCGCGACCACCACACCTGTGTGACATGAGTTTTGATTTTTTATAAGTGTCGAACTCATACAGAATGATTAGGGTTCGACCTCTATTTATAGGCATTTGGACACCCTTCATTATGGCGTGCAATTCTCCACTCATCACGCAAGTTTCAGCATGCAAGTCTCTATCGCACAAGTCACTTGCGGGACCTACCCTAAAACATGGGCGCCCCTTTTCCCTTTGCCACATTTTGATGTTCTCATCTCAAAAAAAATATGGTGCACAAGTTTCTTCTCCTTCAAGTCAATGTATCCCATGTCCCTTTTCTAAAACCACTTTACACCATTTTTCAAATTTCAGGCCCAAAAATTTGGCAAACACTGTAAAACGGCATCACCATGTATCTGCTCTTTTTGTACCGGCTCAAGATCATCCATTCCTTTATTGATGTTCTTGAATCAAACATGGTTCGTTTACCACAACCCTTGAACTCTACATGCCATCATGAAATCCACTTTGTCGACAAATTTGTATGTCATGGTTTTCTTTGTCAACAATCACAACATAAATGTCCACTTTATCAAAAAACACAATCACCTCAAAAATTCTTCAATTATGCCTTAAGGGATTTTTACCCAAAAATCTCCCCCTTTGGTTTTGTTGAAAACTATTCCATAAAATGATACATCATTAACGCTTTAGCCAGCATTCGCCTATTGCGATTCTGTTAGTGATCATTGATTTTCTCAACACATACTCTAAGCCCACATGAGCAATGCTCACTGTGAGAAACAAGAGTAAATGAAAAGTTCATCAATGAATCACTTCAACTGTGACACACATTGTTGACACCAAACAAATACCAATTCTTAGAAATATTCCAACTACATTCCAACACCACTATTATTCTTTTATCACGGTCCTCAGTTGTCGTTATATATATTCTTTGATCGATCATTTCTAGCATTGTCAGATTTAATATTCTCCCCTTATCTCATCTCTCCCCCCTATCTCGCTGCACCACCTATCAGCTTCTCCCCATATCAGTCATGATTTATCAAATTTCCACATTGTCTCCCCCTTGAACAATCAATATTTTCTCCCCCTTTGTTAATGAACCCAAAGGTCATTCCTTTGCGGTCTGTAACAGAGTAGAGAACACATATCATTACATTATGGAAAAACACATCATACCTCGGGGAGAGGGGGATCGAAATCCACACTCTTTTAAGTGTGGGGAGTTGACTGAACTCCCAGAGCTAGTCGATGCCTTTCAAACGCTTCCTTGGGTAAGGCCTTTGTCATAATATCTACAACCTGGAGCTCTGTAGGCACATACTTCAACATCATAAGCCCTTGCTCTGCCTTCTCCTTGATGAAATGATATTTGATCTCAATGTGGTTTTTCATTGAGTGATGAACTGTATTTTTTCAAATATTGATATCACTTGAGTTATCACATTGGATTCCAATTAGGGACTTCACTTCAACCCCCATATCTTCATTCTATTACTTCATCCACAATAACCATGTTCATTCTTGAGTGGCCGCAATATACTCAGCTTCTGCGGTGCTCAATGATATGCAATCATGCTTCATTCTTAGCCAAGAAATACATAATCCACCAAGATAGAATGTACCCCCTGATGTTGATTTTCTGTCATCTGCTAAACCGGACTAATCTGCATCTATGTAACCCAATAACACTGATCGAGAGTTGTCATTATACATCAGACTGAAGTACATGGTGCCTTTGATATATTGAATTATTATTTTCTCTGCGAGCATGTGGATTTCTTATGGATTTCTTTGGTAATGTGATGGTTGGCATGTGCTGGAAACAATATCAGGTCCTGTTGTTGTTAGGTACAGTAAACTGATGATAATCTTCCTGTATTCAGTGATATTAACTACCTTTCCACTGTCATCTTTTGATAATTTCATCCGGGTAGCAACCATAGTCTTTATTTCCTTGGAATTATCCATTCAAACCTTCTCAGAACCTTCTTGGAATATTTGGATTAAGAAATGAATGTTCCGTTCCTTCTTAGTGGAACCTGTAGACCAAGGAAAAACATTAGCTCTCCAATAATTGACATTTCAAACTCATTTTTCATGAATTCAGAAAACTTCCTGAACTGAGCTTCATCTGATCCGCCAAATATTATGTCATCGACATAAACAGACACTATCATACTATGATTACTATCATTGCTGAAATAGATATTGTAATCAAATCCCCACGCTGGAAACCAAGATTCTTCAAGTACTGATCAAGCCTTGAGTACCATGCTCTTGGTGCTTGTTTCAACCCATACAATGCCTTCTTCAGCCTGAAAACATTGTTCTCATCCTCATGAATGAGAGAACCATCTGGCTGCTCAATGTACACCTCTTCTTCCAAAACCCCATTTAGAAATGAAGATTTGATGTCCATATGGAACACTTTGAACATTCTTGGCACTGCTATGGCTAAAAATAATCTGATTGTCTCCAACCTTGCAACTGGTGAAAATGTCTCATCAACATCAATACCCTCTATTTGGGAGTATCCATTGCACACCAGTCGTGATTTGTTTCGAATCACTGTGCCATCTTCATTCATCTTGTTGGGAAAGACCCATTTAGTCCCGATGATGTTCTTATATGCTAGGATAGAAACAATCTCCCATGTATGATTCTTCTCAATATAGTTGAATTCTTTATTCATAGCCTGAACCCAGTACTCATCTTTAGCTGCATCGGAAAAAAATTTCATCTCCACCTGAGATAAAAACAATGTTTAATATAATGATTTCATTCTTTGAGTCTGAACTGGAGCTGTCTGATCACCAATGATATTTTTCCTATAAATTTCATCTCAACTCCTTGACTTCTTATCAGATTCAAATTTGGTTCCTCTTGCTCATCATCAGTATCATCTTCTAAGTCAGCCTCTGCCACTTTTAATCCCTATGTGTTTCTTACCTCCTCATCACTTTCATCTAGACGTTGTTCACTGGGTCGTTGAGTATTATGTTCATTTCAACTATGGTGACATCATTTCTCTCAACAATTTTTCCCTGCCTTTTGTTGAAGCATTTAAATGCTTTTCCTTTCCCTGAGTAGCCAAGGAATATCCCCACATCTCCTCATGACTCAAACTTCCTGGGATTTTTTTTGTTGACAGTAAAACACTTACGTACAATGATTCAAATGTATTTAAATGTTGGATTCATTCCATAACACATTTCATATGGATTCTTCCCTTCCTTCAGACACAAAAAAGACCTGTTCGAAATATAGACCAATGTCAAAACTACATCCTTCCAAAATTTCTCTGGTAGGTCTTTTTCAATAAGCATTATTCTGGAAAGGTTTTTGATGATCTGATTTCTTCTTTCAACTAATACATTCTAATGGGGAGTTCTCACTGATGAAACTTGATGCCATATCCCATGTTTCTTGAGATAGTCTTCAACTTGACTGTTTATGAATTCTGTACCATTATCAGTATGAAACTTCAGAATTTTCTGCCCAAGCATCCTTTTTGATTCCCTCTGATACTGCTTTATGCAGCTGAACACCTCTGACTTATTTGTAATGAAAAGTACCCAGTCCATTCTGCTATTATCATCAATACAAATGACATAGTACATTTTCCCATTTATAGATCATGGTGATATAGGTCCACATACATCAGTATAGACCAATTCGAGCACTGTAGTTGATTTCTGTTCCTTTGACCTGTATGTATTTCTGATGATATTCCCCTGTTGGAAAGCATCACATGTATGAGTAAGATCACATGATAGTTTGGGAAGGTCTCTAGCAGCATCACACTTTACAAGTTCTTCCATGGATGGTTGGCATAGATGACCATGTCGCTTATGCCACAACTGGTTTTCTTCCTCTCTGGATAAAACACACGTATCTTCTTCCCCACTTACAAGGTAAAGATTTACCTTTGTCCTTTTTCCCTGTAGAAGAACTACCCCATATTTTCCTTTCACAACACACATCTTATTGGTAAATTGGATAGAGTTCCCAGAGTGACATAGTTGACTAACACTGAGAAATTTTGGACTAAGACCCTCTACTACCAAGACATCATCACATCTCATTTGTCATCCCCCAAATTTAGCCTTTCTAGAACAAACAATCTTCAGCCCTTTATCATTCCCAGACTTGAGAAGTTCATCTTTGTCATATTTTATGCCTATAATGAGATCCTTGTTCCCAATTATATGGGATGTGAAACCACTATCAAGGATCCATACTCCAGAATGATCTGATGCTTTAATATAAATTCCCGCAACTACTTCCCTCTCATCCTTTTTCTTTTTGATCAATGTCTTCGACTTCACACCCGTTGTGGTTTGGATAACTAGATATTCTTTAGTGTGTGATGGACCAGCTTCATCCTATAGTGTTGCAACCCAATTTTGTGTTTTCAAATCACTTGTCGATTCCTTAATTTGTCGCTTATGACCACTCGAGTTTTTTTTGGAACACTCCTATGTATGATTGATGTGCAATATATAGCCATGTGACCAAATAATCCACACCAAAAACAATGACCTTCAAAGGATGTTCTATAATATTTATACCTATTTGGTTGCCACTATTGTTATTGTGCCCTTCAATATCTCTTGGCTATAGAACACGCATTTTGTGAGTGTCCCATATTTCCACAACAATATCAACTAATGTAAGGAGCATTCTTGTGTGTCATTTCTACACTACTAGATTTTCCTTAGGATCTGCTAATATTCTATTTCGTACCCAAATCAATCTTCACTCTCGGAATCGGTGCTTGCGGTCTGACATCAATATTTTCATTTTTTTATCAAGCCCCAATTCAGCCTTAGCATCTGAGCTCGATTGCTACTTCTTTCCTACTGAACAAATAGCCTCCTCTATCATATTTTCTTTCCACTGAATGACCAGTTTTCCTGATATCATATGGGGAGTCAAGATTTTTTCTTGATCCTTCTTTTATCATCACATACTGACCAATTCTTCTTCAAGTTCTTCGACACACTTGACTTGATCTTTCACTTTTCTATTCAAGTCATCGGTCTCCCTTTTCTGTTCTTTAATCATGAGGTTATAATCACTAAATGATTCTGATTTTTATGGTGTTGATAACCTAAGTTTCTCAATTTCTTCCATCGGATCAGACTTCTCTTCTTCCTATTGTTTCATATAGAGTTTGACATCAGGAAAAACTTTGTTTGATTTCTTTTTTTGTCTCTCCAAACATATATCTCTTTAAGAGCAGCCTCAAACATAGATTGCATATCAACTCTTCCATCAACTTCTTCTTATTATTAATCAGCTTTTTTTCCTTCTTATTCTAAGAACTGTCAACAACTGCCACCATAGAGTTTTCTCCGTGATCTATTCAATTTTAAATCTTCTACACCTCTTTAACCTAAAATTCATCTGAACTGTCCATTTCTTGTGAAAGAAGATTATTCTTCTTGAATAAATTTATCTTAAAAATATTATCACCTTTCACATAGGTTGAAGATATCTTCTTGGGAATTTCAACTTCATCTTCATCATTTTCTTCTTGAAACTTTTTGGGGCACCTTGCGGCAAGATGACCAACTTTTCCACATCTAAAGCAAGAAAGTGGAAGTTTCTCTTGGAACTTTCCTTTTACTCTTTGAAGATTTGAGGAGAGTAATGACATTACCTCATCTATCTCTTCTTACTCTTGAGAATCTTCAATGGTGAGAGTTTTCATGGCCTTAAATTCCACCTCTTTGGATTTCCCCTTTTCCACAGCATCGTTATCGTCATTTCTCATTTCATATGCAACAAGGGTGATGTGCAGGTTATCCAATGTCAGCTCTTTCGAGTCATTATCTTCCAAAATAGAAACATTTGGATTGAACTGAGGTTGTTGTTTTCTTAAGATGTGCATCATAATTTTAATGTCTTCAATAACTTAACCAAGAACTATAATGTATTTAACTACAACATTTACCCTGTCAAAGAATGCATCAACAGACTCATTTGGGTTCATTCTCAGATCTTCATACTTGTTCCACAACACTTCCGGCTTTGCCTCACCGACTTTTGTATCTCCTTCATATATATTCAAAATCATTTCCCACATGGAATGTGATGCTTTTCATTACATCACCTTTGTATAGATAGGATGGGATAAGGCTCCCTCTAAGGCATTAATTGCTTTGGTATCTGCATCCAACTCTCTACTTTCAGCTTTTGATAATGCACCACTATTAATATCAGTTGTTATTCAATTCATTGATGCTATGAATACGTCCATTCCCAAAGATCAGATATGGTGTTGCATCTGATTCTTCCATAGCTTAAAATTTTCCCCACCGAAGATTGAAATCCCTTTATGATTGGTGACCTCCATTTTAGAGAGAACCACTAATAAAAACCTTTACCTCGGATACCACTAGTTAGGTCCACTAGGTTAGTCACCCTAAGAGGGGGGGTGAATCAGGGTATGAAAAATTAAAACAACTTCCTCTATTGATATTGACTCACAGTTAAGCAAGACTCTCTTATCTATCTTTCATGTAGCAAAGTATAAATATAAACTGAAGCATTCACTGAACACAACGATTTTTACTTGGTTCACCCTCACTGGGCTACGTCTAAGAAGCATACACCCGTGATATGCCAATGTACCAAATCCACTAAAAGCGCACTGTTGTTTACAATGTTTGGGATAGATCACTTCTTTTCCCATGCTCACTACCTTTACAATGTGTAGGGTCTGCTCACTACTTTCCCAAGGGTCACTCCCTATCTCTCTCTCTCAGGCTCACTACCGGTGGAGAGGACCACCATCTTCCTCTTCCTTTGCTCACTACACAAGAAAGGATCCACTCAGTTTATATACTTGTTGTTCTCTTCATTGACACTAATGAACACATCCTCTGTTGTATGTGGATGCCCTTTTGAAGTCCAAATTTCACACGTAGATAAATATCACATTGCACCGAAGATATCAGGCAATCTTCCATCTTTCAGGTAGCTCTAAATCAACCTTACCTAGCACCCTTCTATAAGTCGGCAAGGAAGTATCGGTGCTCAAGTTATAACTGGCGCGCATTTCCACCTCAACCACTTGCGCGAAACAAGCTTCTGCAGCTCTGAATTTCACGACGCACACCCTTTTACGCGCAAACCAATTTTGGTGCGCAACCAACAACTTTCATGCTTCTTCAAAATCTGGCGTGCAAGTCCAACTCAACCACTTGCATGACACCTCCTTCTTCAACTCAAAACTTGGGTGACTCACTTCCTTTCTCACCCAAAACACCTTGGGTGTACTACAAACAACTGTCGCGCAACTTCTACATGTGCGACCACACACCACTTGCATGACCACCACACCCGCGTGACGGGAGCTATAATTTTTTCTAAGTGTTGAACTTGTACATAATGAGGAGGGATACACCTCTATTTAGAGGCATTTGGACACCCTGCACGATGGCACACAAGTCTCCCCTCGGTGTACATGTTTCGGCGTGAAAGTCTATATTGCGCAAGACACTTGTGCGACCTACCCTAATACATGGGATCCCCTTTTCCCTTTGCGACATTTTTATGTTCTCATCTAGAAAAACATATTGCACAAAAGTTTCTTATCCTTAAATTCAATGGCGCGCTAGTCCCTTTGTCGAAACCACTTTTCTCCATTTGTTGATTTTCATGCCCAAAAATTTGGAATACACTGGAAAAAGGTGTCAACTTATATCTGCTCTTTTTGTACCGCCTCCAGATCATCAATTCCTTTGTCGACATGAATCAAACATGGAACGTTAACCACAACCCTTGAACTAGACATGCCATCATGAAATTCCCTTTGTCAACAAATTTGCATGTCATTGTTTTCTTTATCAACAATCACAACACAGATTTCCACTTTTTCAATAAACACAATCACCTCAAAAATGCTACAATGATGTCTTGAGATATTTTCTTCCCAACAATTACTATTTTATTTAAGGAATAGTTAAAAGAGTTAAATTCAATTTTTAATAAATAATCCATTTTTAATACAGGTTTATACATAAGATAATTTCAACTATAAATATTCATTAGAAGGATAAAAAAATTTCCTACATAATTTTATTTTATTTATAATTTTTAGACATTAAAAAATTTAATTAATTTGTGACACAATGATGATGCAGTAATTACATTATTAATGAATGATTTGAATAATTTATATTATAAATATCCAAATAATTTAATTTGAGACTTTTGATGAAATAAAAATATTCCTAAGTTAATATTACATGTTAGGGTAGAGTAAATAAATTTTTTTCGAAGTAATCACGCTGTTATAATTAAAAAAACAAAATAAATAGTTTCAAAATTGACATAATTGAGTTTTTTTAAAAATATTATATTATTAATTGATATAATATTCCTAAAAATATATAGTTCAGAAAAATGACATAGATAATGATAAATATACTAATAATGAATCACATGGGGTTATCTTGGATTGTTATAGTATGTTTATTAACCATATAATATAAAAATACAAAGAGACATGGTAATTGTTGAACTATTTAACTAAGAGTTAAATCTAAATGATAAGTATAATATTATGACCTAAAAATATCTAAAACCTATTTATTGAGAGGTTTTTGAACCATCCACACCGTAGCCTTTACATAATTCATTTTGGCACCATTAGAAACCAAAAATGATATTATTATAAAATAACATTTCAATCTTTTCCTAAAGTGACCCTCACCTCTCTTATAAAAGGTCACTTGCCCTTTTATTAAGTTCACCCCACCAAAGCCTTTTGGATCAGAAAACCCATGCCCAAATTTCCTTCCAAATTTCGTACCTTCATCCTAGAGGAACTAATTTGGCCATAAATCCATCCTGTGGAACCCTTTTGATCAAATCAAAAGGAATAACCAGAAGAAGAGGTAAATATTCCACTACCTCCTGCAAGTTCTTTTCTTCTTGCACTTCCTCTTTCTTTGTTGTTTCTATTATTAAATAATAACTCCACAAACTTATATATATTGTGATGTTATTATCAAAATGGTACAACCATATTCATTATTCTATCCATCTTATAATTGAAAAATTCACCATATATGCGTACGTACGGATTACCATCTCCACGTTGTGGAGTAGTTTGTTATTCAAAAACTTCATTATTTTGATTGGTATAATAATGTGTATAACAGATGTAAATAATAAATATAAAATTTTAATGATTCTTTATATATGATATACCATCCAATTACAAATGATTTCTCCATCAATATAATGATATTGTTTCTCGTGCGTACGTACGGATTATCGTCTCCACAAACGTGATGAGATGTCATTCCTCATCGTATCCATTCAAGAATAATTTTCATTTGATGATCAAAAATAATATTTAAAGACTTAATATCATTCTTAATATGAATATGATACATCCTATCCATGACAAATATTACTTACATTACAAATCATTTAAAGGAAAATTAATCAGTTTACACCTGAAACGATGATACTACTAAAATATTATTAACAAAAAAATATTATAAGACCATAAATGATATCATATTTATGCAGTTAGTTCTTATATAATTTATGAACAATGTATTAACTAATATACATGAGGTTAAAATACCATTGAATAAGGAAAAGTACAAGGTAAGGTTAAATTTCACAATCTATTTATTATCCGAGGTTGTTTTTACGTAAGTATCTACTAGGACCTCTTTATCATCCACATCCATGTTTTTTTATAAATGTATTGCAAATTTTGTTACTATTTACTATACAATGGGCTAAATTCATTTATAACCTTATTTAAAATTATATGTTTTGAAAGGAATATTTCCGTCGTTTTCCAAACAAGGTACTTTGTAACCTCTTCGACAAAATTAAGGTAAGATTGCCTTTTTAACTTATAAGGTGGGTGCAACTATTTTCCAGCATTATAACATCATTTAAGCTTCCCATACAAGATTATAAGAATATTTTGAAAATAAATGTTTTTTTATAATTTTGTGACTCTGAAATTATTTCAAAATATAAAGGGATATTTCTCTCAAATAGTTTTGATTTCATCTATATCAATATCTTATGATAAATTTTAAACTTGTATGAAGTTGAATTATTATGATACAAATATTACATATTGTATTTAAGTTTTTGTGAGTTTTTTGAATTTTTTTGTGTTATCTTTATTCCATTCATGGTTTATGGTTAAAGTTTTGACATTTCGTATGCTAGTTTTAGTATGAATGTTTATGTTATAGATTAACCTTTTCATATGAGGAGTGTATTAGACTTTATAAGTTATAGTCATAGCCCTCTATAGCTGCTTGATTCATCGGTAGGTATCATAAGACAATTATACGTGGAATTGGATGAGGCCTTTCCCAATTTGATATATGGTTTTGGCCGATGCCTAAATCATTTTTTGACATCTTAGCCGAGTCCTTGACAAGTTGTTTCAGAATGTCCGACAGTATACATTCCCTCATTATAAAAATATTATTTATGGTTAATGTGGTTATTCGACTAGTAGACTACCCATTACTATGTTTTATTATGGAATTATTTACTCAGCTCATATTCTTTTCATAATGTGTTCATGCTTATTATTTTTAAAGGCATGTGTTTTTAATTATTCACCATGCCTAATGTTTATATTATCTTCTACTCTATTGGTCACCCTTACTGAAAGTTTGAGCTCACCCCTTTCTTATGTTTCGTTTTCCCAGGATATGAAAAAGTTAGTTATGATTGACTTACATGCATAATCTAGGAGGCTCGGATGTTTCTAATAGAATAAATTAGTGTTGTATTTATTTTCAAGTTGTAATGATTAAACTTATGTATGTTTCTTATTTCCAATAATACTAAACTAATCGGTCTTTTGGGACATGATTTCCTTGAATCATGACAATGTTATGTAATATTGCACCGAATCTGGGTAACTGGGATCAGGGTGTTACAATAACAATCATAGTACCAAGCGGAATAATAAACAAAAAGACTCTAAAGTAACAAGGTTTCCAACCAAAGATCCACACCAAGATCCAGTCTCCAAGCACTATAACATCACCAAAGCATCATGTAGAACCACTAGAAAAATGAGATAATTTACCCTTACTTGTGTCTTGGAGTACAACATCTACAAATTCACCCATGTTCTAAAGCAAGGGGGTGAGTAAAAATACTCAGTTGGTTTTCCCTAAATGACATCCCTACACACACCACTTGGATAAAAACTTTAGCACATTTATATAAATCAGTTTATATGAAACATTAAATAGTTCAACAACTTACAACAAGCCAAACTCTCTTTTACCCATCCATTTTCACCCAAATGTCCATATCACAAAGGAAATCCAAAAAACCATGCCATGATCCATATCACCATTTCAAACTAGCAAAACAATTTGCATCATGCATAGAAACACACAATATGGAAACAAACATGGTGGAAATTCTCATCTAAAACCCGTATACTACTTTCCAAATCAAGTTGTACTTCCCTCCCACCTATCCATGATGGTGGCCCTTCCATCCACTCTCCATCTAGTGTTTATAGTGGTAATCCCAGACCACTTCACTTCATTCCTGTCATAAACATAACATTCAAAATCCAATAATGATGTGTATGATACACCAAGACCACAACAACATACAAATAAACATTTCCATTACTTTCCAATCCACTTCAATAAATTTCCCATTTATTAAATACCTAATTAAACCATTTTCCATGACAAACCGTACTTCAATAAAACAAAATCTTTATTGAAAACCATTTTAATCAACCATATTCACAAAATACCCCTACTTAACAATCTAAAAGTCATTATATTAAAATCCAACAACAAGAACATTTCACTGAAAAACCTTTTTTCCCTAATGATATTGAAAACATCAGCAATGGTATTTATGAAAAATTTGGCTCATGAAAATCATCAAACAATTTAATCAAAAGAAGTTAATTGGATCAATCCTTCTTGTTCTAACAAAGTGCAGTTGAGAGAGAATCCACCTACCTTTAGGGTTCTGGTGAATTCAACCCACAAGAAATCTCAACACAATCCGGGAAAATGCTCCACTAAATCCACTCTAGATCTCCTTCCCTATCATCAATAAGCCTTAAAAACCACACCCATGGCAACAAAAACCCTATATATACACACAACAGTTGTAGATCTTCAAATCCAAGAGAGAGGGAACACTAGATCTAGAGAGAACCATAAAGAACTAAGCAAGGAAACTTACCAGAGTAGAATCGACTCAACCACACTGATAAAACATTTCTATTTTCTTCAAAAATGTGTGGGAGAGATCTCCTAACCCATGAAAAGAGGAAAACATGAGTGAGGCTCGAATGGTAGAAATATTTGGTGTCTTTAGGGAATTCTTGACTATTCCATAATTAAAAAAATCCATTTTACGGGCCACATAGTTAGCTTGAATAGTTATACAAATTGGGAACTAACTATGGGCTGGCTAATACCTTTAAGGGGCTACCCACATCTCCCAACCCACATGGTTATGAAAAACGTGCGCAATCCATGCATATCCCCACAAACCACACAGTTCATCTTGCACGGTTTCTTTTAACAATGCTCAAACCGTGCGGCTTAAAAAAGGCACCCAATGTTTTCCAAAACCTTCCCAAACACTCTAAAACTCATCCAAACTATTCTCAAGCACATTAAACACATAAAAAGTCATAAAAAGGATACTTACCTCAAAACAGGGGTGTTACAATATTGATGATGAAAATTTATTTTTTATTCACAAAGTGTGAAGGATACAAGAAATAATCCCACCAAGGATCAAGGAGGATAGAAGTAATGAAGGTCCAGAGAATCATTATTAATGATCAGTTTACAATCATTAGGTAAGGTCCCAAAAAAATGTGTAAACAAGAACTCTTTCCCCTAGCCACTATTTTCTAGATAACTTGTATATTTCATAGTTCACTTATCTATAAGCATGTCTAATAGAATTATTCAGATTAAGAAAGGTTATGTAGTACCTATAAAAATAAACCAGATCTAAAGATAAATCAACCTTCTATTGGGGAAACATTACTAGCATAGACGAATTAGATTCAATCTATGCAATTTGTATGTTAATGTGGTTCTACAGTGATAGTTTTTCAATTAAGGCCTTTTCCTTCACTCCATTGAATCTTCTTGCACGAAAAAATAAGTAAATACCAATAACATCGACCCCTACTATGTCTCACTATGATGAAACCTCTAATTTCCACATAAATATACAAGCCTTCCACATTCAGTTTTAACCGCATACATGGAGGCTGCAATCTCACCCACCTTCCCATTTTAGAGGGACTGATGTACATGTTTATGTAAAATTATAGAAATAATATTCTTATTGTATCAGAATTCCAAACATATTTGATCATAACCCCCAACTCTAAAATAAATGACTTGAACCTCACCTGGATATAGATATGGGATATTTTCATAACTTCTCTTTCCTTATTTTTATAATACCATAGTATCCAACATGTATAAGGGAATATCATACTATATATCATTACCTCCATTCCATGGTGACTGAAACCTCAGAACCAAGCTTCAATCACACTCTGTAAAGAATCACTACTATCAAAGAGGTTCATTTCCTATTGCAGGATGTTCTAGACACCCTTATCCTAGTCATTATGGAGAAACACTTGCTGTGTTGGCACACATTGTGGTCTCCTATAACACAAACACCGGGAAGTAAGGACCACCCATCTTTTTTCATATTTTCATCATTCAGAATAACTTGGTTTCTCATATTCCAAAGCAGACATTCATCTTACTTGGAATCTACTTGCTCCACAAAAATGGTACACCATTCATCCCAGATACTGCAAGAATGAATCATATTGCTAAAATCACAACTACTAAATTTACCATAGATGGTACTCATTAAGGTACTTCTTTCTGATTCATTGACCAACATGACACTGTCAAAAATATCATTTTTATTGGGTTTAGAATTGAATCAAGAAATTTTGGGAACATTCTTGACTCTTTGATCGAAATGATTAGAGACGGGAATCCCAAGAAGAGGATTGTTTCACCTTCCTAATTCATCTCCCAAAATTTGATGTGGCCACACCCCATGATCCAGCAGATATCTCCCTCTATATCCACTATGAAGTTAACCATGCACCACACATGAAAAGGAAACCTTGTACCTTACACATCCTAACATCTCTAATTACCCCCATATATATCTATAATAATTTTTTCCCATAAATAGTTCCCAATAATAATATACCAATAAAAAATAGATTTCCTGACATGCATGGTTTCCTCCACATCGTGTAAACCAATTCCCCTTTCATCAACCAATTTTTCAATACATTCACATGAAACCTAGTGATATCGACTAGATTGGTATTCATCGCATAGAAAGGCTTTCAAATCCTTTTTCATATGTTTAATCATCCCCATTGGTGGCTTAATGATGGATAAAACATATATCAAAATGGAGGTGTGTAAAATTTAAATCATAGTAATCCTCCCTCCAAATGAACAAAATATATTTCATGATATCAAAATTCTCCCCATGACTAGATTAAAAATGACATTGAAGAAAACCTTTTTGAATCTTCCATTAAGAATTGGTGCCCCATGATAAACCATTTGGATTTAATTCCATTGAATGAAAAAATTATCTTGAATATTATTGGATAATATTTCCAAAATTTTATTGGAAATTTAAACACTACTCCTCCTTATATTAATTCATTAGCCACTCATTCAATAGGTTGAAATGACATTGCATAACATGTAAAATGATCTTTGTCTGCCATTGATTTTAAATAAAAAGTCATTAGTAAACATAAGGTGTGAATATATATCATTACCAAACTTGTTTTTTGATAGGCCAATATCTTTTTATCCTTTAATCGTTGTTGGATATTCCTAGTAAGGGCCCCTTAATCCTTGATGAAATGATTGGGTGATAGAGGGTCACCTTTCCTAACTTCCACTGCTAACATAAAAATCCCAAAGGACTTTCCAATAATAGAAATTGTAATCCATGGAGAGGAAAATAACCAGAAACACAAATCACAGAACCATTCCAAGAATCCAATGATTATCACGGCCCTTATAATAAATCCCCATTCCAATTTATCATTAGTTGTATCCATGTACACATTGATCATTATATTTTATTTGACTATATTTTTATTTAAATCATCAAAATTTTCTTTGGAGATTCCTATATCCCTTGTATACTTATACCTTGCACAAACCCATGCTACTCTACAAAAATGATTTTAGGAATGATGTTTCAAAGTCTTATGCTAATGAGAGTAGGAATAATTTTATAAGAAAGTGTGCACGAACATATTGGATGAAACATGTTAAGATCATTGGGTACTTTCACATTAGGAATAAAAACTAATTTGGAAGCACATATAGCCCTATTAAGCGGTAATCCTCTAAAAAATAATGTATTTTCTCCCCCACATTGTCCTCCAAATTGTCTCATCCATTAACCAAAAATATTTCGAGTAATCCATCATGTCCTGGAGTAATTTCCTTCCTCTTACTAAACATAGGGTTTTTTATTTTATCCCCATCCGGTATACCCTTCATAATATCATTGTCACTATCTTATACCAATCATTTTATGAAATTCACAAATATATCCCAACCATAATTCCATATTTAGATATATTTTCTAAATCTATCAGGTCTTTCAATTAGGTCTTTAAAATAATCCACTTCCATGTTGCTAGCCATATCCACATTCGAGTAAAAGGACCCACCCTCATGTTTGGGTCTGATTCACTGGCTCTCCATTTTATCTTTTATACATGCTTTAAATTATTTGGTATTTTTGTCCCCCACCATGAGCCATAAGGCTAGAGATATTTTTAAACAATATATTTCAATTTCCAACAAATTATCAACTAAAAATGATTTATTTTTCACCAATAAGACACATCTATTCTCACCCCAGTTAGCAAGGAGACTTTCCTCAAGTATTTGAATATCACTATTAAGTTATTCCAAACTATATTCATCATTGGTTTTGGTGTAAATACACACCTTAAGACCTGTCCTCAGGTGATGAAGCCACATCCTGGGATGAGTACAAGTTGTGATATTCTCTGGATGATCCTAGGAGTTCTTAAAAAATATGTTGGAACACCTCTAATAGATTTCTCCCAGAAGAGTAGAAGAAATTCCTACACACAGGGTCCCCCTTCAACAACATTATCAAGAGTGGGTAATGATCCAAAACTACTCTTATAATTTGTGTGACTGAGGCCAATGTGAATAAGTCTCTACCTTGTAGATTTTTGTTGCATCAATCTAGTCGACTCCAAATTTTACTAGCACCCTTATGATTGTTAAACCATGAATATTTTATTCCAGAAAATCACATATCTAGAAATGTTGTATAATACATAAATTCCCTATTGTAGAATATTGAATTAGCAAATAAATTATCACCACATATTTATCAAAAGTTTCTATAACTAGGATAAAATCTCCTCTTACAAACCAAGGGAGGTTTCTGAGTTGAAACAAATGGAGCTACTACCTTAACATGAATCTCTTAGAGACCTCACAACATTCATAAAAAAACGAAAAGTAAATATATATATTCCCATTATTGATCATCGTGGTAACATAATATGAAAAAATTTACAAAAAATCCATAATAATATATGATTTCTATAAAATCCAAATAAACCATTAATGTTTATTAGTGTGCTAGAAATTCGGTGAAACCTACCTTCTTAGAGAAAATATAAACATGATCCACATATTGTTTAGGTTCCAAAATGGAAACAATAGTATAATTAATCGAACAAAATTAGGATTTCATGAGGTCACTGTTCACATGATCCCCCAGACCCCAAGCATCACATATGACAATAGTTATCATACAACCTGCGAGAAGATGGCCTTGTGGCCTACTGAGCTTTCTTTCAAAACTAAACATGAAGATTCCACCACCCTCTCCATAGCTCTGGTGATACAACCATTTTCCTATGATGAAAGGCCCATCATTGCATTAGCCACATTCTACACACCTGAAGGAATGTTCTCCTATGGTGAAACATCTTACAGTTATAACATAGAAAATCTACTAGCAGAGTAGAGAAATAGAGGCCAATACCTAATCAGAATGCCCTCTAGGAAGAAGGAGATGATCAGAATCCTATTTGAAGAATTATCATAAGTACATATCGCTTCTAGAAAACCGTGGTCATAGCCTTAAAATGTATTTTGGCCGACTAGGGGGCCTTCTACCAGAAAGATATTCCACCATAGGGGAGTAGTGGGGTGTTCCAGAAGAAGGTTAGTGAAGGATTATAATTCCCAAATATCTCAACCATAAAGAGGTCTTGGTAGGAAAAATCCTTAGATAATTCATCCTCCAAGAGATCCACTATGGGGCATACCATGACCCTCTCTGAGCAGCGGGGTGCGTGCTGAATATCAGGTATGATGTGAATACAAGTCTTGGATGTTAAGGTCGAAGGACCTGTGAGATCCTTTTTTCTATTTTGTTGGTTCATGTAAAAAAATTATTCTTATATTGAGATTGACCATCTTATTATTTTTATGATCAAACATTCGATCAACATGTGATGTGTTCTCAACTATGGCTTGGTATGTAAACTATAGATACTACACAAGGGTGTTCAAAATAAAATAAGGCCTTAATAAATGAATGTTTATTGCACAATCCTAGTATTTATAGTAGAACTTATCTTTTGTGGTCTTGAATTAACTGATTTGGTAAATATTCTGTTTACAATCTCATTAGATATAGATTTATACAAATTGTTTAAGATCCTAACCATTCTGGATTTGTCTCATACATATTTTGAATTATTCATATACCCCTTTTATCATAATTTTGTTGGGTGTTTCTTTGGGGTTTCTTTGGAAAATCTTAGGCAATTTTTTAAGCCTATGGGGATTCACATATTTTGTGACTAGTTAAGAAAAAATATGAGGTTTTCCCCATTAAATAGTGTGCCCCATTTTGAGCCACATGAAGGGGGGTCATGGATTGAAAAAACAACAAAGACTCCCTCCTCCAAACAGTTCACTATTAGTAATAAAGGGGTTGAAAAATTGGTGCATGGTTTGGAAAGTATTGTGGAAACCTAGGATTAATTGTGCCCCCCCCCCCCAGAATTTTGGACACAGGGTTTAGTTTCATAGGTTGTCAAACCATGTGGCATATCCAAGAAACTCTATGGTCTTGTTTTCCAAATCCCAAAAATTTAATTTAAATTTTTTGAACCCTTAGGTTATAATATTAAGTACCCCCACTCAACCTGATATAAATTACATTTCTTTTGAAGGCTCTCTAAATTATTTTTAGGCTCCTTGAATGTCCTCATTTAGGTATAGAATTTTTAGTGTAAGGATTGACTCCAGTTTGGTAAGTGATCTCTTCATCATTTGGGTATCTCTCTCTCCCATCTTTCTCTCCTCTTTGAGAGGGATAAATTAATCTATTTTTATGGTTTATATCTATATTTTAATGAATTATATTTTTATTCATCATTATACTAGTTTTGGATCCTAGATCTCCTTCACCATTTTGAATTAGATTTTTATACATTTAAGGGTTACTGTTTGGTGAGTGTTTATCAAGAATCTTAAGGTAGGTGGTGTAATTTCATATTATTATTTTCATGATTTTTATCTTGTGTATATAATTGTGAAATTGTGTTTCCACGTTGTAAAATAGATTTTAAATTTAAAATTTGAATTTAATTCCCTGAAATTGTGAAACCCTTCACATATCCTATTGGACTCATTGATGATTATGAGACCATATTGATGGAAACCCATGGGGTGTGAAAATTATCCCTAAATAGATAACAATGAAGTGTGAAAAGGGGAATAATCGGTGTATGGAATTGAAATAAATCCTTGATTCTTGTATGAAAATAGTATTTAAAAGGGTTGTTTGGAATAATCATCAAGGCATAATGAGTTTCGAAAAACATGATGATAAGTACATTAATGGATAAATTTTTTATGTTACTCATTGTGATAAAAGTGAAGGACCATGGTTGGGTTTTAATAATTAATTTGAACCATGTGATGAATATGATAGATAAATGAGTTGTTAATGTAGAAACTTGATATGTGATATTTTTTATTGATTGATCAATGAGTTGTGGGTCAAGGACTACTAAACCAAATAGCAATGGGTTGTCACAACGCTTCCCTAGTCCCCCATTGCATGCTTGTGAATTTGAGATATATGTGATTGAACAATGAGTTATGGGTTAGAAAATGCTACTGGAAATACCCATGGGGTTCCAGACTGGGGTTCCAGTCCCCCATTGCATGTATGCAAATTGGTACTTGGAATTATTATCTAATGTACTAGAAATGAAATTGGAAATAAATGAACAATGAAATACCCTTAAAGAATGAATTTTGATATCTTTATGGTGTGTGATTCATAATCCAAAATAATTTGAATTACGTTTGATTGGTTCAAGTGTCACTGTGGACCTGGGGGCCTATGTGGTTGATTAAATAATATTAAATGTGAACCCGAATTTCATTTTAATTTTGTTATTTATTCATTATAATACTATATACACTATTATAGACTTGATATTGTTTTAGACACCATTGGTGCTGACCTACTAAGTAGTATTCACACCACACTTAGGATTCTTAATAAGTACTAAAATAGACAAAAATTTTAGATAAAATTAAATGGGAAAGAGCCTTATGTTTTAGGGATGAGTTGAGATTCAAGATAGAGCTTGGATGAGGGAACACGACAACATGTTGGGAACAAATCGGGTGTTGTATATGTGTCCTTATTTTGGGTTTTAATTAGACACTTGATATATGTATGGAATCACATATTTATCAGTTTAGTTTATGGTCATTATTCCGGTGTTTGGATTCATTATGTGATGATTGGCCTTATATTGACTATGGTTGATTATTGATTATTAACTTATCTTGGTTATTTTTATATTCACTTCAGATGTTTTTCTTATTCGATAAAGAGGGTATAGTCTTCCCACATTACATATTAGACCCTCACTACTATTCAGTAGCCTCTGTCATATGGTGAGGGGTTGCAGAGGCCATGTGCTGAACTGGGTTAGGGAACTGACATATGGAACATAGGTCGGGATGTGAAAAAGTTCAATCAAATGTGGTCTTATTTTATTTTGAGTTGTCTGATTATTTTAAAAAGGTATACATGATACTAGGAATAGTTGTGCCTTGTTCGTGATTTCATTCAGCGGTGTATCTATCCCATGTGTATGGGAAAACCCATGTACCGAATGTTTTTTCTTAGACTTGGATGTTATTTCATCTAGGGTGATGCAATTGTTTTTTGATGTTATTGTTTTCTGAGATTTTCCTCATGTCGGGGGTTTCAATTATAGTTAAGTATACATGAATTATTTCAGGCACTCATGAATTTTCATGGGATGCATCATGATACATAGGAACAGAAAAACATGCAATGAATGGGTTTTGGGGAATGAAAATGCATTTATTTATTTTAGTGTTTTAAAATAAATGGTTCGTAATTTTGAACAAAAAATGCTCAAATGCTTTTAAATGTGGTAATTAAAAAATGGTTAAAAATGTTGTCTAATAGGGAAACTATGATTTGAATTGTTTTTTACCCTTATTATCCATGGTCTATGTTAGGGATGGTTTAGGGTAGTGATATTAACGTTTTTTTAACCATAGGGTGGTATTGGAGGGATGTATTGTTATAATTTATGTGAACCTATCATGTTAAATTTTTTTAATTAAGTGTTATGTGGCCTAAGTTGTGTGCTGGGAATTATTGAGACATAATTAAATAACATTGTTTGTTGATAGAGCTACATGAGGGCATGCTTGGTAATGTGCCTCTATTAGTGGCATAAGTGTCCCTGAAGGTTCTGGGTGAATGATAGGGAGAGTAGTTCTTTTAGAAAACTTCTCGCTTTATACAGTTCTTGGAAAGAGACCTTAGGGGGGCTATATAAAATATGATTGATCTGAACCAATAGGCCGAATTTTAGTACCCTATGACCTTCACTGGAGAATCTATACATGAGGAAATTGTGTTCTATATTGAGTCAATATAGACAATTCATAACCATATAGAGACTGGAAATAAGAAGGGATACAAGTTGAATTATTAAATGCTTTTGAGGATTAGTGAAGCTCTAGTGGGATATTCATACTCAGTATGAGAAGTTGGAGATCAGGTCATGGAAGGAAATTAAGGAAAAATTCCATGAATGTTTTGATATAGAGATTCTCAGGAAAGAAAGGGCGGATTAGTGTATGCGGTTGACCTTGGGAATCATATATTGGAAGGACTATGCTAGTTGCTACACTGAATTACAATTATTTGTTCCAATGATGGTAGGGGATGAAGAAACCACTAAAATATGAATTTAGAAAGGATTAAAATCTGAGTACCATATTAATATAATACTTTTTAATAGGTTTGATTAGGTGTTGAATAAGGATCTCATTTTTTACGGGAACCTGATGGAAGATTCCAGTGGAGTACAAGTGGTGTCTGCTAGATGAATCAGAGGTATGCCTTTCAATGGTATGTGGATTCAATATGAGAATGTAAACCAGAGTAGTTGAAAAAATGGTAATTAGGGAGAAGTATTTGTTACCCATAGTAGTGAATGAGTATACTATCATCAATGTGTTTGGTTAGGTCACATTTATATCTAGTGTCCCAAGCCACTAGTGTAGTTCCGATGTTACGAAAGGATGGTATATATATAGAGGTACTACAAGAAATTTTAATTGGTGGGTACTGTTGTAGGATCTAGGATGAAGCAGAGTATTAGAAGAGGGTCATCTACGCCATACCTGTTAGGTTGTTGGAGTTATTCTGGCCATGGAAATCTACGTGGATGATGGGGTACTTTGGGGAAAGAGAGCTTGTGTCAGTAGTGTTCTACAACACATGGAACTTGTACCGATGCATAGTATTGCGGGACATGTTAGTTACATGTAGTTCATCTCTCATGTATTGATTGTGAGTGTGGGCCGTCAATTGTTAGAGGCAATTTTCTTGTAGAATATACACATTCAAGTTCTTTATTTGATACATGAACCTCTCATTCTATTATATATTCACACTTGTGAATAGAATGTGTCTAATAATGGAGTTTTTGAGTGGGATTATGATGATTGATACGACACTGGGTATGTCGTCTATGTAAATTTTTCTATACAAGGGGTGTTCCCTTGAGGTGGTGAGTATCATTTCATTTTGGATCTTTATATTCATTACATGTCATGTTTCAACATGATTTTATTTATGGACTGGCTTGTATCACATTGATCCCACATCGGCTGTTACCGTAGGAGAGTAAACTTTTTGTTTGATGAGGGTAACAATTACGTTCATCATGGAAAATTGGATTTTTATGAAGGTAATAAAAGTCCAATTCATTAGAAACTGGAGGATCTCACCACCCCAGGGAGTGAAGTAAAATGTCTTTCAACCTATATTGGACTGATTTCAGGATGTGTTTCATGAAGTCATATCAGGTCTACACCTAAGAGAGATGTTGAGATCAAAATTGAACTCATGTTGGGGGCTGAACCAGTTCCCATTCCATCATACGTAAGGGCACTAATTGAAATTAAAGAGATTACGAATTAACTTTATGAGTTTATGAATAATGAAATTATTCATCCAGGAACATTGGGATTATATAGCTTGGTTTTCTATGATGGATTATGGGATGTTGTGTCTGTGTGTTAATTACCAAATGTTGAACCGTATGAAAGTTAAGATATGGTATCCTCTTCTATGTATCAACGATAGATTTGTATATTTTTGATGATCTTGTGTATTCTAAAATATTGACATTACATACGGGTATCATCTGTTGAGAGTTAGACCTTCTGATATACAAAAAGATTGTTCTTGGAGAAGTTTTGGCCTCTACGAGTTCTTCATGATTCCATCTAGGATGAAGAATTCTCTGGATATGTTTATGGTTTTGATGATCCATATATTTCACTCATACATGGATCAATTTATGGTGGTTTTTTGGATGGAATCCTGGTGTACTCAAATACTTATGATCATTGTTCCCAACATCTTGAGATCATTCTGAGTGAACTAAGATATAATCAGCTATATGAGAAGCTTTTAATGTTTGAATTCTGTATTGACATGGAAAATTTCTTAGGTCACGTCATCTTTGGTGAAGGTGTGTCAGTGGACCCCTAGAAGGTTCATGTAGTTTTTTATTAGGAGCATACTAAGAGTGTTTTTGATAGCCAATGTGTTCTGGGTTTGGTGGGTTATTATCAAATATTCAATGTAGCACCCCGAGATTTTATGAGATATATTATTTTTAATTTCATTGATGTATTCTATTATACACTACACCAAGATTAGCTTGTACTATACGAAACACTGTATTATCTTGCAGTATATGCAACACAATTCTTGGCTCCTGTTACACACAATTTCAAGTGCATTTTGTGGAAATTATTTTACGCAACATTAAGTATAGATTTTGTTTAATGTATAAATGAAATAAGTTTTTATTATGTTATATGAATCACCAAATGGAGCTTTCAATACACGCAGCTCTAACTTAGCTTGCAATACACGTAATCAAGGCCTTCTTCGATAGCGTGTGTAGTATGCAATACCAAGTTTCACTAAACGAGATATTATTATAATATTATTATGAGCTACCCATTATGAATAGTAATACACACTGTTTAAAATTTTATAAATTTTATCTTTCAAGACAGACATCATTTTTCTATTTGGAATATCGAAAATCACCTAGGGTGAGTTTATGGTATATTTCTGAAAACATTCAATTTTTGATGAATAGTGAAAAAACTAGGTTACTATATAAAAGCCAACTTTTTATTTAAATAAATATATATTTCATTTAAATTTATTTTATGTCCACATTGATACATTATAACTATATAAGTTCATTTTATTTCATTTGACCCATTTTATAATAATTTTATATATATAAAAATTTTATTGAACTTTCCACCGTCTTTTACCCACCTCATAGGAAAATTTGAAAATCTAGATAAAACATAATTTTACCGCTTCTGTGAGTGGAATTTCAAAAATCTAAGAGATATGGTTAATATCAAAGAGTAAAATGTGGTTCAATAAGATAAAAATAATTTTTGGTGATGAGTAAATTTTTACATCAATTTACCCCGCTTAAAATTAAATAGGGTATTTAACGTTAAAAATAATAATATTATTACCCTAACAAATGTCCTAATTCTATTGGAAAAATTTAATTCGATCAGAAACAACCTTAGGAATAGAATATTACCCTGTATTTCAACTTGGATTAGATTGGGACACTTATTATTATTTTATTTAAAGAAGAGTTAAAATAGTTAAAATCAAAGTTTAATAACTAAATTTTATTTTAATATAGGGTTATACATACACTAAATTCGACTATAAATATTCATTAGAAAGGTGAAAATATTTCCTAAATAATGGTATTTTATTTATAATTTTTATACATTAAATAATGTAATTTATTTATGACACAATGATGATGTAGTAATTACCTTAATAATTACATATTAACATAATCGATATTATAAATACCCAAATAAATGTAATTTGAGACTTTTTATGAATTAAAATAACTATCTAGGTTAATATGACATGTTAGTATTGATTAAATTAAATTTTTTTATAAATAATAATGTTGTTATGATTTTCAAAAAATTCAATTACCAAATAGTGTCAAAATTGACATAAATAGTTTTTAAAACAAATATTATATTATTAATTGTTATTATATTCCTAAAAATCTAGGGTTCGGCCAAATGACATAGATAATGTTATATATATTAATAATTATCCACTTGGGGTTCTTTTGGCTTGTTATAATAAGTTTATTAACCATATAGAGTAAGAAAACAAGAAGACACATTAAAAGTTAAATTATTTAACTTAGAGTTAAATCTAAATGATAAGTTTAAAATAGTAACCTAAACTTATCTAAAACCTATTGGTTGAGAGTATTTCGACCCATCCACACTTTATCTTTGAAATAAATTAATTTGGAGCTATTATAAACCAAATATGACTTTATTATAAAATATTATTTTGTGTTTTTCCACTGGTTCCCCTCTCCTCTCTTATAAAAAGGGCACCCCTTCCCTCATCTCTTCACACCATTTTGTGCCTTGAATCTCGGAAATCCCATACCAAGTTTCCTTCTCAAATTCCCTAGAATCATTATAGAGGTTCTGATCTCCTAAAAAGACCAGCCTTAGTGCCTTAAGAGGAGGTTATGAAGAGGCGCGTCAAAGAAGAGGTAATATCCTTTATCGATTCTTTCCAGTTTATTTCTTCTTCTACTTCTTATTATTTATCTGTTTCGACAAAAATTAATAACATCAATATCAATAATATACTGAAATTTTATTATAAATATTAAACAATACATCTTCATCTTTTATCCATCCTACGGAAAATAAAATCACCACGCGTGTGTACATACAGAATACTGTCTCCACGCCGTGGTGTAATCTGTTTTCCACCACCACCTTCCTTAGATGGGTATAATGGTGTAAATAAATTACTATATATGATTATTTTGAAGTTATATTTATTCAAAAATATTATAGATACACTTAAATACATGTATTGGATCATGGGAATGATATCATCGCTCGTGCGTACAGACGGACTATCGTCTCCACGAATGCGATTAGATTCATTTTCCATGATTAAACATTAAAGTATGATTATGAAGTATATATAATAAATAATCATTAAATATATTACACAATAATGATACCTTATTTATGTACATATAAGTTTCATTTACATAATTCAATTTAAATCAATTAGGAAACGAAAACAGCGTTCATGCGTACGCACAGCCTACAGTCTCCATGAACGGTGTATTTCATTCCATTTATCGATCAATAATTTATAATTATATACTGAATATATATTATATATAAATCATGTTTTACATTCTGGAATTAAGAAAATCCGGAAATAAGTAATAATATCCAGAAAAACATGTTGAAACACATACGATAAATGAAATGATTTCACCCATAACACTGCTTTAACATGGAATTTACAAAACAACAGGTAATATAAAGTCATAAGTGAACCATATATGATATAATAACAATGAATATGATTTTGTAATAAATCAATGAAATTATTTAAATCATTATACAGGAGGTTTGGATATGTACGAATCATATCAGACCTAAGGTAAGGGATAACTATTCCAATCTCGTTCTTATCCGAGATTATTATTCATAAGTATTTACTGGGGTTATTGTTATCATCCATGCCCATGTTTTCTAAAAATGTTTTCATGTATTTTTAAAGTCCATTTTTCCCATTTTGAAATTTACCACATGTTATGAAAAGAATCTTACTTTTTTTTACCACATGAGGAACACTTTGACCTTTCCGACAAAAGTACGAGAGGAATGTTATTTTTAACTTTAATGGCGTGAACGGATTTTTACGGTTTTAAAATGCCTCATTTTTATGAATATTACTCTACAAGATTTTATGACTATTTCAAAAAAATACATTTCTTTTAAAATTGCATGACATTTTGTAAAAATAAAATGATTTTGAAGAAGAAGGGATATTTTCCTCAAGAATTCATTTCAAGTGTTTTATCAAAACCATTTTCCATCTAAGATGACATTTTTTCATACGTGTATGTTTCAAGTATAATGTCTCTATGATTTACATGGTTTCACTTTTCTTATGATGAAATATCCATTTGTTTTATATGGATTATGTGATGATTGGATGATGTTTATGAAACCCATTTTATTCTTTGGGTTATGATGAATGTTTTAAGTTTATTTTGTGGCAAAAGTATGAATGATTTAATTTTGAGATGGGTGGGACCTATATATACCTCTAATTCATTGTTAAAGATTTATATCTCAGGAGATAGACATGGATGAAACGGTAAATTAATACGGTTCAGTGATACAAGACTAGAACGAGGAGTGAACTTGATTTAGAAAGGGACTTTGTCCACTAAGATGGTCTTGGCAGCAATTCCTTGGCAACAATAGAAATAATATCATGTGCTTAATGGTTTTCCAGAATTACATGTTTTATTACCATGCTATTTTATCATGATTATTGTTTTAGTATGATCTATTCCTTATGTACTTCCATGTTTTAGGTCATTTCTCATGATTTTGATGTTAAAACATTATGTTCATGTTTTTTTCAAATGTATATGATTTGTTTATTTTCTCCATGCTTACCCTTACTGAGCATTTGAGATCACCCTTTATATGGTTTCTTTTCGCCAGGATTTAAATAAAGGTTTTAGGTAACAAAACAAAAGTGTAAGATCTTTATGGGAGATGTTGAAGATCTTTCACCATGATTAGAAGATTATATTCCGAGTTTCCAAAGACACTAAACTATTACCGTCCTTGTGTGTTTGTTTTTTTTATGTATTAAGTATTATGAAAAAGTAATGTAATGTCTATGTATGTCAGGTTTGGGGTCTCTACAGTTGGTATCAGAGGAAAGGTTTAGTTAAACTTTGGAAACTAGGATGTGGAAGCTTTAGTGAAATCCCTAGATATATTTCTAAGGTATGTCTAGGGATGTCTCTAAGGTTAAATATATGTATGGGTTAGAGTCCTAGAATAATTTTGACGATCATGAATAACCTTTGGTGAACATAAGGTGTCATGGATTAAAGAATTTTTGATAAGTTAAACATCTGATAAGTGACTTTTTTGAGTATGTGGTTCCCCATTATTTTAACAGTTTCTTACACTATTAATTCTGGTCATAGAAAATGGAGGGAACGAGATGGAATTCAGTTAACATTGGATCCAATGGAAAAATTGGTGACTATGATCAACAAAATTGTATAACTCCTAGAGAGAATGATATTGTGATTATTCCGAATCAGTCATCTCGATATTTGATTAACAAGGTGAACTTTAGTTGCATTCCTAAGTCATCAAATAAGAGGAAGATGGAATTTTATTCTTGTTCTCATGGTGAGGAGCATAGATAAAGGAATATTAAGATTTCTAAAGAAGGGAAGAATAACCTTGAAGAAAAACTCAATTGGAGGGGAAGATGTTATCTATGTGGAGAAAACGGTTATAGAGTGACAGACTGTTTTGGAGTCCAATGTCTTATCTGTTGAGAACATGGGCATTACCCAACTCAATGCCCTGACCTAATAAGTTACTTATAAATCAAGGAAGGACCTATTCCATTCAAATTATTGAAGAGGATGGATTGAAGGGCTTATGTATTGTAATTCAATAATAATGTTGCTGAGGTACTTGTATAGTATATTTAAATATCTGTGTATTGGTCCATTGTGGTTTCTATAAGAATATAGTACCAATAACCATGAAAAGTGATTGAAATATTTTTAGAAAGCAGATAAAATGCGCATAATGAAGGGATAAGGAGAAAATAATATGTTTTATAGTATTAATGAGATCATGACTGATATAAGGAAAAAGTGATATCATGGTTTGAGTATATAGAAGTATTGGGATTTTTGTATGTGGAAAGAGTTAACTTTTGACAGTATTCATTTATTCACTAAGGTTTAATGGGTATTTATTTTTCAATAGAATACATGATTAAGTTATTCACATGTTTGTAATCTGACCAACAAGATATATCGTATGATATATGGAGGATAAATGATGGTATTCACATGCTCTATAGATGAAATTTCTAGTAATCGCTTTCTTTATACTATGAGCTTGGACTAAAGTATTTTGGATAATCCAAATGATTAAAATGAATTAAGTTACACATAAGATAGTATTGTTTAAGGCTAGAAATTTTTTTGATATTATTGCAAGAATGTTATAATAATGTAGTTTTATAAAAAGGGACAACCTGCAGGACGGGCGACAACCCGTCGCGTCAGACAAGGATGCGGGAATCAAACACACAACTAAAGTACGACATGCCTTTATCTCCTACCACTAGCCTACAGGATGTCCCTGGTTAGTAGAAACTCATTTTATTTAATTATGCGATGAAGTATAAGTCCATTTTTGGAATCATATACAATTAACCTCACCATAGATGGACTTATGTATATTTGATAACTTTTGCTAACCTTTTATTTGAGATAGATGGAATGACCCATAATTCTATCACATGATCTTCTAACACTTCATGAATGACAAAATCAAATTCATTTCTTTAAGATATGAAGTTGAAATTTTTCATAGAACAACCAACGGCAAGATTGTACCAAAATAAAGTATGTATTTCTTCTAAATAAAAATTTTTAACTTTAGGGAAATGATATTGAAAACCAAAAATGTTGTCATAGTACCCTCATATCCGATGAATTAGATGGTACGGTAGATCATCACAAATTTATGGCTTTGTGATTGTTGGATTTTTCATAGCCATGTCCTCTTCCAATCTCCATCAGAACATGATGGTTAGACTTCTCTTCCATATCCATATTTTCACTTATGTTCCCCTATGTGGAAACCCAGTGCTGAGTTACTTTGGGTAACTGTTATGATTCTAACTTACTTTTTAAAATAAAGTTTTAGTATTCCTTTTTACGATGTGGGTTTCTATGAATGAAACTTTTATGTAGTAAACTATTTATAACCACGATGAATTTTGAGGGTGAAATTCATTTTAAGGGGTGTAGAATGTAACACCTGGGGATTTAATGAGATATATTATTTTTAATTTCTTTGATGTCTTCTATTATACAGTACACCAATATTAGCTTCTACTATACACAACACCGTATTAGCTTGCAGTATATGCAACACTATTCTTGGATCGTGTTACACATAATTTCAAGTTCGTTTTTTGGAAATTAGTTTACACAACATTATGTATTGATTTTGTTTAATGTATAAATGAAATAAGTTTTGATTATGTTATATGAAACACCAAACAGAGCTTTCACTACACGCAACCCTGAATTGGCTTGCATTAGATTCAATCAGGACCTTCTTCGATTGCGTGTGTAGTACGCAATACCAAGTTTCACTAAATGAGATAATATTATAATATTATTATAAACTAGCCGTTATGAATAGTAATACCCACTCTTTGAAATTTTATAAATTTTATCATTCAAAATGGACATCATTTTTTTATTCAGAATATCAAAATTTTCCTAGGGTGAATTTCTGGTATTTTTCTGAAAACTTTCAATTTTTGATGAATAGTTAAAACACTCGTTACTATTTAAAAACAACCTTTTTATTTAAATAATTATTTATTTTATTTAAATATATTTTCAGTAAAAATTGATACATAATACCTATATAAGTTCAATGTAATTCATTTGAGTCATTTTATAATAATTTTAGATATATTAATATTTTATTGAACTTTTCACCGTATTTTACCCACCTCCTGGGAGAATTTGAAAATCTACATAAAACATAATTTTACTGCTTCTAAGAGTGGTATTTTGAAAATCTGAGGCACGGTTAATATCAAGGAGTAAAATGTGGTTCAATAAGATAAAAATAATTTTTGGTGAATAGTAACTTTTACTTTTATTTACCATGGTTAAAAGTAAATAAGGAAATTAAGGGTAAAAATGATATTATTATTACCCTAAAACATGTCAAAATTCTATTGGATAAGTTTAATTCGACCAAAAACATCCTTATGAATAAACTATTACCCTTTAGGTCCACTTGTATTAGATTAGGACACTTATTATTATTTTATTTAAAGAAGAGTTAAAATAGTTAATGTCAAAGTTTAAAAACTAAAACATTTTTAATATAGGGTTATACAAAAGATAAATTAGACTATAAATATTCATTAGAAATATAAAATTATTTCCTACATAATGGTATTATATTTATAATTTTTAGACATTAAATAATTTAATTTATTTATGACACAATGATGATGCAATAATTACCATATTAATTAAATATTTACATAATCGATGTTATTAGTACCCAAATAAATATAATTTTAGACTTTTTATGAATTAAACTAATTATCTAGGTTAATATGACATGTCAGTATTGATTCAATTAACTGTTTTAGAACTAATCATGTTGTTATGATTTTCAAAAAAATTAATTACCAAATAATGTAAAAAGTTGACATAAAATATTTTTTAAACAAATATTATATTATTAATTGTTATTATATTCCTAAAAATATATGGTTCGGCCAAATTACTTATATAAGGTTATATATATTAATAACTAACCACTTGGAGTTCTTTTGTCTTATTATAGTAAGTTTATTTTTCATATATTGTAATAAAACAGGAAGACACGATAAAAGTTAGATTATTTAACTTAGAGTTAAATCTAAATGATAAGGTTAGCATAGTAACCTAAACTTGTCTAAAACCAATTGGATGAGAGTATTTCGACCCATCCTCACTTTAGATTATATATAAATCAATTTTATGCTATTATAAACCCAATATTAATTTATTATAAAATAATATTTTATGTTTTTACAAAGGTTCCCCTCTCCTCCCTTATAAATAGGGCACCCCTTCCTCTATTCTCTTCACAACCTTTTGAGCATTGAATCTCATCCAACCCCTGCCCATTTAACTTCTAATATTCCCTAGAAATATTATAGAGGTTCTGATCTCCTCAAAAGACAAACCCTAGTGCCTTAAGAGGAGGTTAAGAAGAGGTGCGCCAAAGAAGAGTAATATCCTTTACCGATTCTTTCCAATTTATTTCTTCTTATACTTATTATTATTTATTTGTTTAATCATTAATTAATAACATCAGTATCACTAATATACTGATATGTCATTATAAATATTAAACAACCCAACTTCATCTTCTATCCATTCTATAGAAAATGAAATCACCACACGTGCGTACGTATAGAATACCGTCTCTACGCCGTGGTGTAATCTTTTTTTCACCACCACCTTACTTGGATGGGTATAATGGTGTAAATAAATAACTATATATGATTATTGTGAATTGATATTGATTATGAAATATTAGAAATACACTTCAATACAATTCCATGATCATGGGAATGATATCATCACTTGTGTGTACGTACGGACTACCATCTCCCCGAACGCGATGAGATTGATTTTCCATGATTAACCAATAAACTATGATTATAAAGTATATATAATAAATAATCATTAAAGATATTACTTAATAATGATACTGGATTTATGTACATATATGTTTCATTTACTTCATTCCATTTTATTCAATTAGGAAACGAAAACGGCGTTCATGTGAACGCACGACCTACCGTCTCCATGAATGGTGTATTTCATTCCATTTATCGATCTATCATATATATTTTTATACTGAATATATATTATATATAAATAATTTTTTACATTATAGAATTATGTAAATCAGGATATAAGTAATAATATCAAGAACAACATGTCAAAACACGTACGATAAATGAAACGATTTTACCCAAAACTCTGCTTTAACATGGAATTTACAAACGAACAGGTAATATAAAGTCATAAGTGAACCATATATGATATAATAACAATGAATATGATTCATTAATAAGTCAATGACATTTTTTAAATCATTATACAGGAGTTTTGGATGCGTACGATGCATATCAGACCTAAGGTAAGGGATAACTATTCCAATCTCATTCTTATCCGAGATTGTTATTCATAAGTATTTACTAGGGTACTGTTATCATCCATACCCATGTTTTCTAAAAAAAATCATGTTTTTTTAAATTAATTTTTTACCATTTTTGAAATTTACCACATGTTATGAAAGGAATCTTAATTTTGTGTACCACACGAGGAACTCTTTGACTTTTCCGAAAAAAGTACGAGAAAAATGTTATTTTTAACTTGTACGGCATGAAAAGATTTTTATGTTTTCATAACACCTCATTTTCATGAAGATTACTCTACAATATTTTATGAATATTTTTTAAAAAATATTTTTCTTTTAAAATTTCATGAAATATAGTGAAAAGAAAATGATTTTGAAAAAGAATGGATATTTTCCTTAAGAATTCATTTCAAGTGTTTTATCAAAAACATTTTCTATGTAAGATGAAATTATTTCATATGTGTATGTTTCAAGTATAATGTCTCTATTATTTAGATGGTTTCACTTTTCTTATGATGAAATATCCATTTGTTTTATATGGATTATGTGATGATGGGGTCATGTTTATGAAACCCATTTTATTCTTTGGGTTATGATGAATGTTTTCAGATTATTTTGTGGCACAAGTAAGAATGATTTCATTATGAGATTGGTGGGACCTATATCTCAATCCAATGCATTGGGTAAATATTTATATCTCATGCGATAGACATGGTTCAAATGATAAGTTAATCTGGTTCCGTGATACAGGACTAGAATGAGGAGTGAACTCAATTCAGAAAGGGATTTTGTCCACTAAGATGGTCTTGGCAGCAATGCCTTGGCTACTATGGAAATTATATCATGTGTTTAATGGTTTTCCACAATTACATGTTTTATTACCATTCTATTTTATCATGATTATTGTTTCATTATGACCTATGCCTTACGTACTGCCATGTATTAGGTCATTGCTAAAGATTTTGATGTTTAAACATTATGTTCTTGTTTTTTTTTCAAATGTATATGATTTCTTTTATTTTCTCCATTCTTACGCTTACTGAGTATTTGAGATCACCCTTTATATTTTTTCTTTTCCCCAATATTTAGAGAAAGGTTTTAGGTATGAAAACAAAAGGGGAAGATCTTTATGGGAGATGATGGAGATCTTTCACCACAATTAGAAGATTATATTCCGAGTTTCCAAAGACACTAAACTATTAAGGTCCTTGTGTGTCTGTTTTTTTTATGTATTAAGTATTCTACAAAAGTAATGTAATGTCTATGTACGTCAGGTTTGGGGTCTCTACATTCAACTATGAATTTTCCTATTTGAATGTACAAGTTTTTGGTTGGAAAACTGTAAGAACCCGGTTTTTCAGTCTTGTATGGATCCTTTAATTTTTTGTCCAAATATTTACCTTGGACCTAATATGGATTCCTATTGATTTAGTAGTGTTTATGAGGGTGTTTAGGGCTTGTTTAGAGCCCAAATCACATCTTTTGAAGAAAACAAGCTTGGTGCATAGTTTAGAGTAAACCATGTGGGTTTTTTTCTTCAAATATAGACACATCGCATAGTTAGCAAACAACCACGCAACATAACCGTGTAAACACTCCTTTTCTCCTAGATATGAATGCATGAATTTCAAATGGTTTGATAAAACTGTGTTGAGGATGTCTTCTCGGGAAGAACCATCTTGCACAGTTTGCGTATGGTTTTCCAAACCATGCAGACAAACTATGTGCAGCCTAAAATTCTAGGTAGAATGTCCAAAATAACCTTAATGATCTATTTCACCCCACTTCCTCCAAAATCTAAGAACTAGTGGGATTAAGCCCTTTTCCTCTTAGTTTTGAAATTCTTGAAGGCCAATCTAGGGATAAATATATCTTCTTCATCTGACATCTGATTGATATTCTATTCATCACGTTAGATGCACAATGATATGTACTAAAGTCCTCTTTAGCTGTTCTTCTTCTCTCTTTATCTCGACCTAGATATCATCATGTGACCATTTTTTACCTTTTAAAAGATCTACACTGATCCAATATAAATAAAGGGACGATAGTAGAGGAGGATAGTTGTACAACCTTGAGGCGGGTGATCTATAACATATCCCTAATGTTTTTAGATTTTGGAATGTTCGTGTAAGCCGATTTCAACATAATCTGATTTTTAGATTTACATGCCTTGATTATACTTGTTGGAATCATATGGTTACGATCCTTTTAAAAATGATATTAGTTGTTAGTGGTTACACCGAAAACTCAATCCACCCCATGTCAAATGTTATGAAATAATTGGGTTTTAGTGTTTCGGCATGTTTGAGCCACCATTCAGGTGTTACTTTTCTTAACCGTCCTAAGGGTGAGTCTTCTTATAATGAATGGATTGTTATTAATGAGAATTGAATAATTTCATGTACAATGAATTCTCACCACTTGATCCACCTAAAGTAAGTGATTCAAATTGATTATTAAATGATAAATGTGAAAAGGAAAGCATATTGAGTATATAACAACGCCTTATCAAATGAGTTTGAATAATGGTTACATGTCTGTAGAACCCCTTACCATATTGATGGAAGGAAGCATAGTAAACCTTAATAATTTAATATGCATTAATATTAAATTAAGACATGATAGAATGGTTTCAATGCTACATGGACTATACACACTAATGGAAGATAAGGACTAAACCTAATAAATTACTATAAGATTACAATATCTAATAGGAATGGACTGACTCAAGTTCACCTTGGATTCTGATAGGATAATACCTTGGGTCTCTAGAACCGCATTCTGATTCAAGGATGTGGTTTTCTTAGGTTGATACCCACCAAGACTCCAGTTCTTTTCTACACGTCGGATTCCAAGTATACTACCGTAGGGTCATTTACATTATTACATGATTCCTCAGATACACTGTGGATCAAGAATTGACTAGTTGGTGCCAGAGTGGAAGCCTATAAGGACGTATCATTTATTTGCCCCATTTTACCTTGGTCAATCACCTTGGACATGGTAGGCACCGTATTTTGTAATTCTTTGGATTACGCTCCATGTATTACACTCTTTCCCCATATATAGATTCATATACTCTTGAGTTAGAGTTTCGTGAGATGTAAATTACCTTGGTTATTACCATGAAACTCCCTCCCTGGATATCTTTTTCAGGTTGCCTTGTTATGTCTTGGGACCTTCACTACTTATACTAACATGAGGTGATGTTAGTTCTAGATATGACTCACATGAACTATTAACATTAAATGGTAATTACATAATTAATGAACTGGTTACATTTTAAGGCACCAGCTGAGGGCTAAAGTAGGTTTTTGGGTATTTAGTTATAATGTACTACTTTCTTTACTTTATATATGAATGTATGCACACTGCTATATTACATTACATGGGTCAGAAATTATTGACACCGTTGGTGGTGGACCATTGAGATTTTTCTCACACCCTCTCTAGGTGCTGTTTGGTACCCGGTGTATATTACATCAGTATATGCATTGGAAAATGAATGTTTATAGCTTTGAACAAATGATTGCTTGATGATAGGATAGAGCTTTGTAGTAGACGATAGAGTTGGATCTCAGGATGCTTGGAGTATCCTTGATTTCATTTACTTTATAAAACATGTTTTTCATGTTATCTTATACCATTTTTTTCATGTTTTCTAGTGACATTTCATTACATCATCATTGTTTCAGTTTATACAGTTATTGTTATCCTCATCTATCTATTTCATTACTTTTCTTTTCCTAATTAAATTATTCAACTTTTTCTATTCATTATTCATTTATATTCCTTCCACTATGCTACACTCTACTATTGAGGGAATAATATCCCCATGGACAAACCCTAGTCCCTCACTGCTAGTCGGTAGCCTCTGTTATTTGGGGAGATGCGCTAGAGGCCAAGTGGCCCACCGGGCACGGGGCACCCATTAAGTGGCATCTGAGTCTGGGACGTCACAATTCAGTATCCAAGGTGGTTTCTTTTCTTCCATTATAATTTGGAGACAATATATTGGATAATAGAAATTCTTGGGACTTGGTCAAAATCCATGCTTGGGAATCGTGAACCCATGTTCTGGGTAAAAGACTAGTTACCCAAAATGCAATTGTTATTCTATTTTTTTCAATTACAATTGATATTATTTTATCAGTGGGTGATGCATATGTTGTGTGGTGTTGTTGATTATTACATAGATAATATATTTCATCCTTATCCCAATGATATGAATGAAAAAAAAATCATTTTTAAAAGCATCATTATAGGCACCTAGAGTTCACATTTAATGAATACTGCCATGCCATATAGGTTCAGATCACTGATTTTCATTTCTTGATATGATTTTTATTATTGAGTGATGTTGTGATAGTTTACTGGTACTTATATTAATTTTTCTACAATTTAGCGATTTCATATCTCAATTCATGAGGTGTAAGGGCCCTCACGAGTTGGGATGAGTAATTTTCAAAGTCGAGCCATTATGCTATTAGTAAGTGGGTTCCATTTCTTGTGATAGGTGTATAAGAAATCCTTCAGCAGAAATGGTTATCCATTAAAAAGTTAATCCTAAAATCTAGATGAATTGGTTTCACATCCTTATCCAGCCTTGTCCTGTCTCTGAAAGGTAAATGATTGAACTTGGAAATTAACTATAAAATTTCATAAAACTTTTACTTGGGCACTTATCGATACCTTCCTGTCTAAGAGGATAGTTTTGGGTAGTATTCTTTGGGTAGTGATTTTTCTTACATTCAGTTTCCACAAGTGATTCTATCTTATGATCTTGAGCTTATTCTATGGTGTGTGCTGGGAATTTTTAGTCCAATTCCACAACAATGTCCTCATGTCATTCGCGAGGAGGGTGATGACGACCATTTTTCTGACATGGTGGGCCCTAAGCTTTGGGTCATACCTCCAGAAGTTCCACATGAGTCAAAACCTTCATTACCAGATTCAGGCACTGATTCAAAATTTTGTGATAGTTTCTTACATCTAATTCATTCCAGGGATGTTTCTCCCTAGGTGTAACTATGATGGAAAATCCAACAAAAGTTCCAATAGTAGAATCCTGCTACTTTTTCTTGGAATGGAGATTCTCAGGATGCTGAGTCTTGGATAGAGGCCATTATTTATATCTTTGTGTGTATGAAAACCCCTCTTGAGTAGAGAGTCAATATTTCTACATAAATTCTTTGGGATTCTTTCAAGAGTTGGTGGGATGTGGTTACCTAGTCTGGTCATCATCAAGGAAAGTTATGGGTTGATTTTCAGATAGCCTTCTACGATCAGTTCTTTCAATTTCCACTTATAGATGATAGAACTAGAGAGTTCACGCATCTTGAACAAGTTTCTATGTCATTTATGGAATATTCATAACATTTCAATGATTTACATCTCTTTTCACTTATTGTACCTGATGATGAGCTTTCACGTGCTAGACATTTTGAGGATGGGATCTAGTACGCCATCTGAACTCAGGTGAATGTCTTTAACCTTTTCAATTTTGCAGCAATTTTTGATTAAGACCTCATCACTGAGTGTAACCTGTGGGATGGCACAAGTACCAGGTTTAATGGATCAGTTCCATGTTAGGCCACTAGTTCTTCCAGAGGTAGGAAAAGTTCCCGTGGGGTTTCTCGTTAGTTATGTGGTAGCTATACTATCCAATTTGACATCTCTATAGTGCATCATCAGTGTGGAAGAAAAGGGAATAAGAAGCCCCAATGTAATAGGACCCTATGGAGTGTTGGGATTGCAGACATATGGGTCATCTTCATCATTTTTGTAGGATCTTTTAACCATCTTCTAGTGGAAAAGGATTATCATGATCTCCACCTATAGGAGCGAGTTCTTTTGCGCCCATTAGGCTGGGAGTTGGAATAACCCTGAAAAATCTAGATAAGGAGGAGTTCATGGATGTGGTAGTCCAGCCCATGATCTCCAGTAGTGCAAACAGAGCAATCATGACCATGGTAGTCCATCAACTGCATAGGTCCATAGATCTGGTAAGTTGCAATCCTTACAACCGATACTCAAGGATTAGGCTGCGAGAACTTCTACAGTACGATGTACTATTCTAGTAGCCCCCACTATTATCTCTGCTTTGTTTGATACAAGTGCTTCAAACTCTTTTATTTATGTATCTATCGTGGTAAGTCTTAGAGTAGAGATATAGGATAACTATGGTGTAATGAACCTCAATACACCATTGGGAATAGATATGGAGGTAATACACCAATGTAGTGACTATCCCCTTGAAGTAGGAAGTTTCACTTTTTTGTGGAATCTCTTTTTTTCTCAAGATGACATGCTTCAATTTCATTATCAGGACGGACTGGTTAGTCCACTATCACACCTTTGTAGACTAATATCACCATATAGTTTATTTTACATCACTATAAGGTCATAGTTATCTTTTCAAGGGCGAGTGTGTAACACCCCAAGCTTTCACGATATGCTTCTCTTTCAATAATACAGTAGTGTGTGTTGTACGCAACTTCGAGTTATAACACACACCACAACCAATCAAAGTAGCTGTTATGAATAGAAATACCTACTTTTTGAAATTTTATAAATTTTATCATTCTAAATAGACTTCATTTTTGGATTCGTAATATCGAAATTAGCCTATGTTGAATTTTTGGTATTTTTCTGAGAACTTCCAATTTTTTATGAATATTGAAAAATACTTAAAAACAACTTTTTTAATCAAAATAATTTATAGTGATAATTTATAATATTTAGAGGTTTTAAAGTATAATTAGAATATATTTTTACCATTTTATACAATGGTGTTCATTAGAATTAATTTCACTTTGAAATTGGACATAAACAATTGTCAATCATTTGATCTATACTGTTTCATAAAAACACGCTATTTGTTGTGACATCGGGAATTAATTATAAAATTAATTAATGCAACTTATATGGTTGGAATTTAGTAAAATAGAAATCATTTTTGAATTCAGAATATCAATTATACCTTAGGGTAAAATTTGGGCATTGTTCTGAAAAACTTGAATTTTTGATGAATAGTTAAACCACTAAGTGGTAGTTAAAAAACTGATTTTTCATTTAAATGAAACATTAACACTTCTATGATTTGATTTTCAAAAATCCGACATACATGGCTTTCATTAGGATGTAAAATGTGGTTCAATGGGATTAAAATAATTTTTTTGGTGAATAGTAACTTTTTAGTTTAATTCATCGCGATTAAAGGTAATTAGTGTAATTTAAGTTAAAGATAATGTTATAATAATATGAAATGACCTTGAAACATGTCCTAACCCTATTTTTTGAGTCATGGCCGACCTATAAAATCCATGGGTCATCTTGGGGACCCCATGGAGCCACTTTGGTAGGAAAATGACATTAAAAACGTTTTATTTAATGTTAAAATAAAAATGTCACAAACATGAGTTGTTTTATTAAAAAAAATTAAATGGGGTTATACAAGTCATATTTTTTACTATAAATATTCATTAGAAAGATAAAACGGTTTCCTACATAATTATATATTTTTTTATAATTTTTAGACATTATATAAATTAAATTATTTATGACACCATGATGATGCAGCGATTACCTCATTATTTAACGATTAAATAAAATGAAAAGATAATGTAAAATCTAAGACCTACATGTCAAAAACCTATTATATGGGTGGATATAGAACTATTATCACCGTATCCTCAAAATATATAATTTTGGGACCTTTAAATCCGAAAATAATTTTAAAATAAAGTAACCTTTTATAACATTCCAAGAGTGCCCCTCCTGTCCTCTTATAAAAGGCCCCCACCTCTACCACCTTACTCACACCATCAAAGCCATTTTTCTCGGACAAAATCTTCCCAAATACGCTCTCAACATTCCTTCCTTCATCCTAGAAGCCTTACCATAGGCAGAAATCTTTTCAAGAAACCATTTTGGTTCAAACCGAGGGGAGTTACCCGATTTTATGGTAATGTCTTCTCTTATGTTATTTTGTTTTATTTTTCTTCTCCAACCCCATAAACTCTTTTTATTTTTTTATTTTGTACCAATACCAGTATCTTAAATATACTAGGATGTTGTTATGATAAGTATTTGATTTACACTTACACACACCTCCGTCTAATGGTTAAAGAACGTACTGTTTCTGTGGGTGGAAAAATACTGCCTCACGAAAAGATGATTGTTCGACACTCATATAACACCTTAAAAGGTGGCCATTAAGATGACACTATATTTACATATGATATATAATATTTTTATGTTTTACTTATGCTTCTGTATTTTTCATTTATGAAATACCTTTATGGTTTCCATTATGGGTAAACACGATATTTTCATTTTAGGAAGTGCAGACTACCGCCCCCTCCAAGTGATTTGAATCGTTAATGCCATATGTGGGATGTATAAAGGATGGAGTAAATGGTTTTATACATTATATTATACTGGAATTATATTATAACTTTATATAATTATAATTTCATTCCATTAAATACGAAATATAAATGAAAGTAGCGTTCATGCATACGTACGACTTACTATCTCCATGAACGGTGCATTTCATTTGTTACCTCTAAATGTTATGTAATATTATAAATGCATGTATATACTGTATATATATGATATATATGATATCTACATCAGGAATATAATTCTGGATATAATAAATATTTCACCACATGAACAACTTGTAATTATAAGAAGGTTATTTTTTACTCAAGTACCAAAGATCGACAAAATGACCGTTATTAACTTAAATAATTACATAATGTTCATAACATGGTAATAAGTGATATAAAAGGAATAATGAACACGTAAAAGGTTCTTAAGAAAATATAAATTATCTCTAGTTTATTATTCAGGAGTTTAAAGAATGATCGAGTCAAGTCAGACACGAGGTAAGGGAACTTCTTTACCCAGTTTTCGTTCTTTGGGTTAATCTCCTACTTTCAAATTATGTCATGATATTATTATGTCCTATCTTGTATTTTTACTTTCTGTATGTGTACTTATATTGAATACACATAATAGATCTATTTTATTTAAAAATGATCTTTGTAAGGGAATTCGTCTCAATCTCCATTCATTGAGGAATATTTTGTTTTATACTCAAATTTCTTTTATAAGGTGTATAAACCCCTTTGACTTTTATGTTTATTCAAAAGGAATCTTTTTATACAAAGCATTTTACTAAACGAAAAAATGGAATGTTTTTCTTGTCGTACGTATGCGACAACAACAACTTCTCTACCGCCGTGACCATTATTTGTGTTTTAGCTTCCTCTATAAGCCATAACTTTTTTTAAAAGAAAAATAAATACCATGTTTTACTTTTATTTTATTTTGATATTGAAAATGCTTTTGATAATGTTTTTTTGTTGTATTGATATCTTGTGATTGAAATGTGGAAATGTTATGTTTCCTTCATGAATGTTTTCTGTCATACAAATATGTTATGGTTTATGATATGTTAAAACCTGTTCATATGAGGAATGCATTGGACTTAATAAGTAACGGGTGGAGCCCGCTATAGCTCCCCGATGCATTGGCAGGTCTCATGAGAGAAACTAGTGTCCTGGCATGAGGCCTTGATAAAATCTTATTTGTGGTCTTGGCACAAGGCCTTGGATACGGGGTTATGATAGTCCGGAATTATGAATTCTATCATTATGAAAGTGGTTATTGATAGTGCATGTGATTATTCGACTAGTAGAATATCCATGTGAGTAAGTAAATGGAATTATTTAATTTTATTTTTTGTATATTATGCTGAAGTTCAAGTTTAAAAAGTATTTTGTTTTAGTTATACATTGCCTTAAATTTTAATGTTTATTTATGAAAGCTTCCGCTATATTGTTATCCTTACTGAGCATCTGAGCTCACCCCTTTAAGTGTTTTAATTTTTCTAGGATGTGAAGAAGTATTTTTGGAATGACCTACAGGGATAGTCTGAAGGGGATATGAGTGTGGAAAATGGAGACAATTTTATTGTAGTTTTTCACTTTATGATGTAATGTAACATTTATGAATGTATCTATTGTTACCAAGGCTACTAAACTAATCGGTCTTTCGAGACTTGATCTTTTGTGATGAGGCCAATGTTATGCAATAATGCACCGACTCTGGATAACTGGGGCCAGGGCGTTAAATTTGGTATCATAGGTAGTTTAGTACTAACCTTGGAAGCTAGATTAAGATAAACTCTGATTAGAGCACATAGACCGAAGATAGAATTTTAGGATTAGTATAGAAGAACTTCCTAGAATTTTGGTATTATAGAGATTTTGTTATTTTTCCAAGAAATACATCCCTGTCTGGATATGAGTAGGTAGAGGAGGCTCTGGAACAGATATACCTAGGGGTAAAATCTGAAAACACCGCTTTGAGCTAGACTCGAACGAGAACTGGTGCACGACAACGGTCTTTGCTGCACTCTTGGTTACGACACTCCCGGAGGATATGCTTAGGATAATTATCATTTTCCTTACCAACCATTATGAAGTGCTTATGAGTACATACTAACACAAAGAAAACCTTTTTATGATTATGGATTATATCCATCAATAGTTCAATTTATGTTAAGTGTTTTAAGAGTATGGAATTATGTATTTTAATTCATAAACTAATCTAGTTTATTCCATTGTTTAGAAATGGAACCTAGTGGGATGAATAGAAACTGTATCAATGAACGCACTCCGTGTAGGGATTTCCCTCCTGCTCAAGATAATTATTGTGGAGCTGGAGATACAAATGGTGCTGATAAACTTATTACCATACAGGGACAACTCACTCAGCTTATGAATAATAACTTTACTCGTATGGAGCACCCTGATCCGCAACATGGAGGATCAATGTTAGACCGCTCAATGAAGAAAAAACCGCCAAAATTTAATGGGGGTACAAATCCAATAGTAGCTTAGCAATGGATAAACTCCTTAGAGAAAATATTCCACTTCTTGGGGAGTAGTGAAAGGGAGAAGGTTGTCATGGCAGTATACTGCCTCACTGGAGAAGCTGATCTATGGTGGTCGCTGATTCAAAACACAAATGAAGATGAATAAGTATCAAGTATGGAATGGAGGGAGTTTAAGTAAATTTTCATAGAAAAATAGTTTTCACATGACCATCGAGCAGATATGGAAAGGTAATTTCTGAGTCTGAGGCAGAAGGAGGAGGAGAATGTCGCAAAGTATGAGGATAACTTTATAAGGATAGCGAGGCATGCTACAGATTATATATGTAACCCAAGAAGTAATATTGATCATTTATTTGATGGGTTAAAACCATTTCTCCATCGAGCATTAGTATCACAATCTTTCTCAACATACGAATATATAGTCCCGAGTGCTATCAAGACAGAAAAATTATTCTCTATGTCTTATGACAACAAAGTAAAGCATGAGAAGAAGAGAACGGTGGAACAAGAGACAGATAAATGGAAAAAGGGAAAGAAGGATTTTCCATTATGTGATAATTGTTGGAAGAATCACCCCGGTACTTGCCTAAAAGGAATGAGAGTTTGTTATAAATGTGGAAAAAAAGGTCACCAGGCTCCTGATTGCAAGGGAAAGAAAGAGGCTATCAATGGTGAATTCTACAATTGTAGAGAAATGGGTCCTTATGAAAATGAATGTCCTAAGCACCAGGGAAACATTCCTCAGAAAAGGCCAAGGGATCAATGCCAATCTTATGTTGTTACTACAGTTGAAGTGGAATAATTAATGTATTGGTGCTTTTGGACTCAAGGATTATATTATGGTTATAAGAATAATGTGATATATATAAGGATTGTACTGCAGTACTTGTTGTTTTCATTAAGGTTTTAATATGATGAAGGTAATCATATTTTTAGTATGTGACAATAATAGAAACTTTACTTTGTTGGGGGAATCTGATGAATTGATTTTGGAATTAGAGACCTTTTAGAGAATGTCTGGACAGAGGTATTTTAGATAACTATGAAGGTTGGAATGGATTAAGTTGAACTTTGGATAGTATTTTTTATTGTTAGAACATTTTTGAAGATTATTTTTGGAATATTATAATACTATAGCTTTAGGAAAAGGACAACCTTCAGGTTGGGGGATAACCCGTCACGTCAGACAAAGCTGCAGGAATTGAACCCACAACCATTGTGCGACATGTCTTTATTACCTACCACTAGCCTATATGAAGACCCTAGTTATTAAAAAATAGTTTTCCTAATCTAAATTGTATGTGTTAATATTTTGAACCTTTCACGATGATGATAAATATAATATTTTTGACTTCTATTATCTTTTTGAGTGAAAGATGGGTTTGTGGTAAAAATTTATTAAATAATGAAATTCTACATGACAAGTATGTATATTTCCTTACATTCTTAGTAAATATCCTAAATAAATTACTCAACTTTATGAAAGGTAACTTAAAACAAAAATGTTGTTGGTTAAATTTTCCTACTGAGGAATCAATGATCGTTTAACCAATCACAAGTTTGTGATTTTCTTGTAGTTAAAATTTCTCCTAATCCTGTTTTCTACAACTCTCCATCAGAGCTTGATGGTTTTTTTCCTCCATATCCATATTTTTATAGAATTATAGTATGGGCTATCTCGAGTGACCTTTTTACTTCTATTTAATTCTTTTAATGATTATATTATTATTAACCCTATTTCGGATGAGGGTTTTCCACAATGGTATTTTCTATTTTCAACCTTTTATTTTCAAAGAAAAATTTTAAATTGCGAGGATGCAATTTATTTAAGGAGGGGAGAATGTAACACCCCATGCTTTCACAATACGCTTCTCTTTCAATAATACAGTATCGTGTGTTGTAAGCAACTTCGAGTCCTAAGACACACGACAACCAATCAAAGTAGCCGTTATGAATATTAATACCTAATTTTTGGAATTTTATAAATTTTATCATTCAAAATGGACTTCATTTTTGGATTCAGAATATCAAAATTAGCCTATGATGAATTTTTGGTATTTTTTAAGAACTTCCAATTTTTTATGAATAGTGAAAAATACTTAAAAACAACTTTTTTAATAAAAATAATTTATAGTGATAAATTATAATATTAAGTGGTTTTAAATTATAATTAGAATATATTATTACCATTTTATACAATGGTGTCCATTAGAATTAATTTCACTTTGAAATTGGACATAAACAATTGTCAATCTTTTGATCTATATTGTTTCTTAAAAACACGCTATTTGTTGTGACAGCAGGAATTAATAATAAAAATAATTAATGCAACTTATATGTTTGTAATTTTGTAAAATAGAAATCATTTTTGAATTCAGAAAATCAATTATAGATTAGGGTGAAATTTTGGCATTTTTCTGAAAAACATCAATTTTTGATGAATTGTGAAACCACTAAGTGGTAGTTAAAAAACTGATGTTTCGTTTAAATGAAACATTACCAATTATGTGATTTGATTTTAAAAAATCTGACATACATGGTTTTCATTAGGAAGTAAATGTGGTTCAATGGGATTAAAATATTTTTTTGGTGAATAGAAACTTTTAAGTTTAATTAATCACGATTAAAGGTAATTAGTGTAATTTATGGTAAATATAATGTTATAATAATATGAAATGACCTTGACACATTTCCTAACCCTATTTTATGAATCATGTCCAACAACTATAATCCATGGGTCAACTTGGGGACCCCATGGAGCCACTTTGGTAGGAAAATGACATTAAAAACTTTTTATTTAATGTTAAAATAAAAATGTCACAAACATGAGTTGTTTTACTAAAACAATTTTTAAATGGGGTTATACAAGCCATATTTTATACTATAAATATATATTAGAAATATAAAATTATTTCCTACATAAATATATTTTTTAAATAATTTTTAGACATTAAATAAATTAAATTATTTATGACACCATGATGATGCATCGATTACCTCATTATTTAATTATTTAAATAAAATGAAAAGATAATGTAAAATCTAAGACCTAAACATGTAAAAAACCTATTGTATGGGTGGATTTAGAAATATTATCTCCTTATCCTCGAAATATATAATTTTGGGACCTATTAAATCCGATAAGAATTTTATAATAAAGTATCCTTTTATTACATTACAAGAGTGCCTCTCCTCTCCTCTTATAAAAGGCCCCCACCTATACCACCTTACTCACACCATAAAAGCCATTTGGCTCTGCCAACCACTACCCAAATACTCTCCCAACATTCCTTAATTCATCCTAGAATCCTTATCTTACACATAAATATCTTCAAGAAACCATTTTGGTTCAAACCGAGGGGAGTTACCCGATTTTAAGGTAATGTCTTCTCTTATGTTATTTTGTTTTATTTTGCGTCTCCAACCCCTTAACCTATTTTTATTCATTTATTTTGTACCAACACCAGTATCTTCAATATATTAGGATGTTGTTGTGAGAAGGATTATATTTACACTTACACACACCTCCTTCTAATGGTTAAAAAACATACTGTTCTTGTGGGTGGCGAAATACTGCCTCACGAAACGATGATTGTTCAACACTCATATAACACCTTCATAGGTGGAGATTAAGATGTCACTATATTTATATATGATATATAATATGTTTATGTGTTACTTAAGCTTTTTTATTTTTCATTTATGGAATACCTTTATGGTTTCCATTATGAGTAAAAGCGATATTTTCATTTTAGGAAGTGCGGACTGCCGCCCACTCAAAGTGATTTAAATCGTTAATGCCATATGTGGGATGTATAAAGGACAGAGTAAATGGTATTATACATTATATTATACTGGAATTATAGTATAAATTTATATAATTATAATTTCATTCCATTAAATATGAAATAGAAATGAAAGTAGCGTTCATGCGTACGTACGGCTTACCGTCTCCATGAATAGTGCATTTCATTACTTACCTCTAAACGTTATGTAATATTATAAATGAATGTATATACAGGATATATATGATATATATGATATCTAACTCAGGAATATAATTCTGGATATAATGGATATTTCACCACATGAACAACTTGTAATTATAAGAAGTATATTTTTCACTCAAGTACCAAAGATTGACAAAATGACCGTTATTAACTTAAATAATTACATATTGTTCATCACATGGTAATAACTGATATAAAAGGAATAATGAACATGTAAAAGGTTCTTAAGAAAAATATAAACTAACTCTAGTTTATTATTCATGAGGTTAAAGAACGATTGAGTCAAGTCAGACACGAGGTAAGGGAACTTCTTAACCCAATTTTTGTTCATTGGGTTAATCACCTACTTTCAAATTATTTCATGATATTATTATGACCTATCTTATATTTGTACTTTCTTTATGTGTACTTATAGTGAATACACATTATAGATCTATTTTATTTAAAAATTATCTTTGTAAGGGAATTCGTCTCAATCTCCATTCATTGAGGCATATTTTGTTTTATACCCAAATTTCTTTTATACGGTGTATAAACCCCTTTGACTTTTACATTTATTCAAAAGGAATATTTTTATACAAAGAGTTTTACTAAACCACAAAAAAGAATGTATTTCTTGTCGTACGTATGTGGCGAAAATGACTTCTCTGCCGTCGTGACCATTATTTGAGTTTCGGCTTCCTCTATATGCCATAACTTTTTTTAAAAGAAAAATAAAAACCATGTTTTACTTTTCTATTATTTTTGTATTGAAAATGGTTTTGATAAAAAAAATTTGTTGTATTGATATCTTGTGATTGAAATGTGTAAATGTTATATTTCCTTTATGCATGTTTTATGTGTTACGATTATGTTATGGTTTATGATATGTTTAAACCTATTCATATGAGGAATGCATTGGACTTAATAAGTGACGGGTGGAGCCCAATATAGCTCCTCGATGCATCGGCAGGTCTCATGAGACAAACTAGTGTCTTGGCACGAGGCCTTGTCAAAATCTTATTTGTGGTCTTGGAACAAGGCCATGGATACGTGGTTATGATAGTCTGGCATTATGCATTCCATCATTATCAAAGTGGTTATTGATAGTGCATGTGATTATTCGACTAGTAGAATATCAATGTTAGTATGTAAATGGCATTATTTAATTTTATTTTTGCCATATTATGCTGAAGTTCGAGTTTAAAAAGGCTTTTTTTTGTTATAAATTTCATTAAATGTTAATTTTTATTTATGAAAGCTTCTACTATATTGTTATCCTTACTGAGAATCTGAGCTCACCACTTTCAATGTTTTAATTTTTCCAGGATGTGAAGAAGTATTTTAGGAATGACCTGCAGGGATAGTTTGAAGGGGATATGAGTGTGGAAAATGGAGACTATGTTATTGTCGTTTTTCACTTTATGATGTACTATAACATTTATGAATGTATCTAGTGTTTCCGACTCTGGGTAACTGGGGTCGGGGCGTTATAGAGTGGGTTGTCCAGGCTGGGAGAGCTGTAACAAAGTATAGTGGGCTAGGTGAAGTGACTCCCTAGATTGAAAATCTTTTTATTCGGGATTAGGGTTAGATTGAAACTAATTCCCCTCTAGTATTTGATTATTTTTGGAAAATATTTCCTGATGAGTTTTCTGGATTACCTCCTAAGAGATAGGTAGAGTTTACAGTAGAACTTTTTCTAGGATTAGTTCTAGTGTCCAATCCTCCTTATCAGATGGCACCTACTGAGCTTCAGGAGCTCAAGAGGCAGAGAGAGTACCTAGAGTTTAAAGGCTGTATATGGAGTAGAACATCCTCTTGGGTTCCACCTATGCTTTTCTCTAAGAAGACAGATGTGACTTTATGTCTATGTGTGAATTATAGAATTTTTAACCAGCTTATGTTCAAGAATTGGTAGCCACTGCCACAAAAAGATGATCTCATTGACAAGCTCTGAGGAGAAAAGGTGTTCTCTAAGATTGAACTAGGATCAGGTTTTCATTAGGTATGAGTCTGACCATCAGAAATACCTCATACAACATTACATGGTAAGAATAGTTAGTATTAGTATCTTGTTATGCTGTTTGGTCTTATAAAGGAATCTTCCCATTTCATGGCTTTGATGAATAGGGTTTTCGACCCCAATTTGGATTATTTTATCATGGCCTTTGTGGATGACATCTTGGTGAATTATCGCACTCGTAATGACCCTGAAAAACATTTTACGATCATTATGAGTACACTAAGAGAGAAACACCTTTATGCCATGATTTCTAAGTGCGACATCTAGATCGACAAGGTACTCTTCTTAGGTCATATTATTTCAAAATCATGAGTATATCTTGACTTTAAAATGGTTGGTGCTGTAGTTTCCTACGAGCAGCCCAAGAACATGTTTGATATCAGGAGTTTTTTAGTGTTTTCTTGATATTATTGGAATTTCATATAGGAATTCACCCAACTTTATTATCACAAACCGTCCCCTGAGGCCCGAGTCATGACTACCCCAAGCCCACCTTCCATAGGCCATGGGTTGGCGACTAGCACCGAAAAGGCATATCCCTAAAAGTGGAATGGCATTGCCTTTAAACCTACAAAAACATAGACTGAGAACACAACATGATGAAAAACACATAGAAAAACAATAGTAGAAAAAAGTGTGTAAGGAATGTAAAGGGGATGGAATACAAGCTCACCTAAAAAGATACAACTACGAAAGAAAATAGCTCCTGAGATCGTCCACCAAGGATCCTACCTAAGGGGTAGGTACTGCTCTCCATCTTATCTCTCCATGTTAACTAGTCACCTCTGAGTACCGCATGGTCCTGGCTCCCTAAAGTCTCATCCAAGCTAATCATTGTCAGCACAAGGCACAAAAAGGTGCAGGCAAACCCTGTGCATGGGAGAGTATAACAATACCCAATAATTTCACCCAGACCCATGAAGGTCTCTCAAAATTCCCCAATGGAAAAACAAAAAGCATGATCTCAATCACAAACAAAAATACAAAAGACTCATATCAAACATGTTATACAACTCATAGATCAAGAATAATGATGATTAGTCTTAATATATATCATTTTATTCCATTATAAAGTTCAAAAACTTAACCATGAAGAAGTAGTTCCATTGTTGATCCACACATGGTCTTATGTCGCTGATCCATGACAGGCCACTCTAAGGCCGATCCTCAACGGGTTGCACACTGATAATCCCCACAGGGTCTCTAGAATGCTAATCCATATAGGGTCTCTAAGAATTCTGATCCACATAGGGGCGCTATGATGCTGATCCACACAGGGTCGGGATGATGCTATTCCATATGAGGTCGCTATGAGGCTGATGCACACATGGTCTCTATTATGCTGTTCCACACATGGTATCTATGATTCTAATCCACAAAAGGATGCTATGATGAAGACCCACACAGTTTTTCTATGATGTTGATCCATTCAGGGTCACTATGATGCTGATCCATACAGGGTCAATCTTCAATTGATAGTTGGCCACAGGATTCCCCACACTCTGTGCACATGAGTTCCATAGAATTTTCTCCTCAAGATATCAGTCATGCCTCAACTACTGTGAAGATCCAAAAAATAGTAACCCAAAGGACCTCCATGTTGTAAGGTTTCAAAAGCGACAGACGATGTGTCAATCGAACTCACGGTTTGTGAGTTATAATAGTTTTAATACTGATGGCCTGGTTGGATTTAGGTTCGATCCAACCTGGTCATACTACATATTTCTCCAAAACCCAGGTGGAGTATCTTCAAAGGACCTTCTTGTTATAAGGATTCTAGTGCTCTAGATGCCTCATCAAACGAATGGCTGGTTTGTGAGATATGATCTTTTAAGAGTATCTAGGGAAAAAAGGGTCAGGGTCTGGTATGACATGGTCAGACCAACCCAAACCGACTGGGACTAGGTCTGACCCGGGTTCAACCCGGTCGGTACCGAACTGGCTGGGCCGACCCGAGTGGGATGGGATGTGGACCGGCCTGACCCATCTTGGTTGGGCGCAGCCCGTCGGGTTATCCATCCTGGTGGTTGGGACGGTCTACCAGCTAGGTGGCCCGCCCCCCCTTCTGGAATGGGAGAGTTCCATTTAGGTTTCTTCAACTAGAGGCACCATGAGGAGCCACCCCCTGTTAGAGGGACCCACTGGTGTGGGTCCCCTCCACCAAGGCTTGATTTCACGGCTACGTTATGCATCGTGAAATGACATGCCGCCCTATTGCCACCACTGCCGGCCGATGTCGGCTGCCCCACTTGTCTGCCACGACACCTTCAGACGACACCTCACCTCCGTAGCCAGCGATAACCGGCCACTTGTGGGGCTTCTGTGGGCCATCGAGTGAGCTCTAGTGTTCCTTTTCCCTTATTATTGCGCCTACATGCCTCCCCTGATGTTTCCATCATTGCGTGGCTCTAGGATTTAGGATTTAGTTGAGATGGAAATTCCCCTCTAAATAACACGACAAAAACCGAATCGACGGAGGGTCCGAGCCTTGTTTTTTGTCCTAATACCTCCACATTAGCATCATATCAAGAGGTTAGTAAATAAATCATCAAAGATAAATGAAAACCATATTAAATATTCCACAACACCCATCAAAAAATTAATACGAATAATATATCAACTTGTTTTGGTTGATCCATGTTCATTATGCTTTCCAAGAATGAGAAAAATAATCAAGAATTTAATTGCATTCAATAAAAATCCCTACCTCAGAATCATGGGATATGTCATATTTGTCGATGGAGAATCTATGTTTGTTGAATCCATCGACATTTGTCAATCCTAGATCAATTCTTCCAACGTTTCCATTTAAGCCTCTGTTCTTCATTAGAGGGAAGTTCATTTTTTGGTTCTTCTTCAAGTATTATCCCACGATCCACCAAACCTTTTTTCTGCCAATGATTTAATTTACCAACAGTCTTATTAAGTGATTAATCCTCATATTCAAATAATGGTTCATTAATTGGTTTAATTAATTAACCATATTAATTAAACAAGGTGTGGTATCACAATTTATGAGTAACCGACATTTAATTTCCCTTAATAAAAGTCTGATCACTTCCATGGTCCTAGAATGCATCACTCATGTGGTGGTTGAGAAATAAAATAAAATTTTTATGTTATTTTATTATTCTTAAAAGAATAGAAAAACTCTCTTTTTCACCAGACCTACTGTGGTAATTGTTAATCCTCCCTTACGAAAATATTGGCGCATCAAGTTCAATAGTGCCCTCATATTTAAATTATGAGCACCGGTTAAAATAATAGAAATTCTCACCTTCATGTTTATTGAACATACATTAAAAAATGTTCCAAATTTCGTTCTTGGCACATCGGTCCTTGGAATCAAGCGCCGTAAATTTTTGCAGACTCAAAATAATCCCAAATAATTTTAAAAAAATTTATATAGAACTTTCTGGTCATTATATTCTCCCCACCTTAGGGATATTCATCCCTGAAATCTATAACAAAACTAGGGTAACAAATAGGGGTACTGATCATGTATCTGAACCTCCTGATCCCATGTGATCTCTTAGAGAGTCTCGTTCTTCCATAGTTCTTACACCCGAGTAATCAACTGCCCATGAAGGACTCACTCATTTTGATCCTCTATCTCCACTGGGAACATCGAAAACATCGCCCCTTCGTCAATGTCTTTCTTTCCCTAGTCGATAACAAGTGATTGATTATGGAAATAACATCTCAGCAGTGACACATGGAAAACATTATTCACCTGATGCATATATGGGGGAAGATATAGACAATATGACACCTCTCCTACTCTACTATGTATATTGAAAGGTCCGATAAACCACAATAGCTTGTCACCTCAGCCAAAACTCAGAAATCCTCATCGGGGTGAGACCTATATGAAGAAATAGTCTCCCTCCTCAAACTCCATGGGTCTCTATATCCTTTTAGCATAAGACTTTTTCCGGATCGGGGCAGTCTTTTTCCTCTCCTAGATGATATGCACCTTCTCTGTGGTAGACTTTACCAACTCTGGACCCATAAATGCGAACTCCCATGGGTTTGTATAGCATAGTGTTGATCTGCAAGGTCGCCCATACAGGGTCTCAAATGGATCCATGCCAATGGTGGAGTGATAATTGTTATTGTAATTGAACTCCACTAGTGTATGGTGGTACTCCCAAATGCATAAAAAATCAAGGACACAAGCATAGAGTATGTCCTTGAGTGTCTGAATGGTCTGCTCCATCTGAAGATTTGTCTAAGGATATATGGTGGTTCTCAAATGTAACTGAGTCCTAAATTCCTCATATAATCCCCTCTACAATAGGGATGTAAAACGAGCTTTGTAATCCGAGACGATCATCGATGGAATCCTGTGAATTCATATAATCTCTTATATGTAGAGGTTTCCCAAGATTCCTACTGTTCCCTACTTCCTGATGGGTAGGAAGTGGGATGACTTGGTGAGTTGGTCAGTGATCATCCAGATGAAATTATGGCCTCGAGATGTTTGTGGTATCCCAATCATGAAGTCCATGGATATACCATCCCACTTCCACTCTGGTACATCAAGTGGTTGTGCTAAGCCTTCAGGAACCTAATGCTCAGCCTTCACTTGCTGGAATGTGAGGAATCATGATACGAACTATGCCACCACTTTCTTTATTCCTGGACACTAGTACTACCACCAAGGGTCGTACTACATATTCAGCACTCTAGGATGTACCTACAAATGGGACGTGTGGAACTCCCCCAATACCCCCTCTTGTAGAGTCACTAATACCATGGTGCATCTTCTGAATAGAATGATGTGCTCCCCACCCTACGAAAAACCTTCATCAGATTGTCTTGAGGATATCTGAGCATGTCGGGCCTCATAGCCAATGTCTCCAAGATGTTCCTCCAAAACCCGTTGAAGATGTGGGGGAGTGACAGTCATAGACTAGAGGTAAGCTACTCTATCTCTATCCATAAAGGATATCTACAATGTAGCCAACTCTTCGATCGCTTCATTCAGCAATTGTAGACCGAACCTCCTTCTGAGTGAATTTACCACTAAATTCCCCATCCCAGGAATGTAGAAAATATCAATGTCATGGTTTTGAATAACTGTATCAATCATCCCTGTATTAGGTTCAGGTCCTTCTAAGGGAAGATATACCTGATGCTTTTGTTATCATAGTAGACTATAAAACATTTTTCCATCATGTAGTGTCTCCACATATTCAACACAAATACCACTGCTGCTATCTCCAAGTTAGGGGTAACATTTTTCTTCTCATGATGAAAAAGCTGAGGTGAGATTTAGGTGATCACTGCTCACTCCTTCATCAGGACACATCCTAGTCCAGTCCCTGATGCATCGTAGTAGACTACATACCCAACACCCTCTTCTGGTTTACTTATGATGGATGCACTCATCAGTCTCTAACTCAGCTCCTAAAAACTCTTCTATAATATCTCCATCCATACGAAGGGATATCACTATTTTGCCAAAGCATACAAGGGTTTCACAACTCTTGAACAGTTAGGTAATAATCTTTAGTATTATGCATCTAATCCCAGGAAACTCCTCACCTTGGTCACACTCCTAGGTGGATCCCAAGAAAGCACTTCCTCTATCTTCACCGGATCCACTACAACTCTATCCTTTGAGATAACATTCCCTAGGAAGTGTACTTCCCATATCCAGAACTGGAAATTCGAGAGATTCCCTTAAATCTGGTTCTCTCGGAGTGTATCCAGAACAATCTACAGGTGTGTGGCGTGCTCCTCTTCTAACACTGAGTATATCAAGATGTCATCAATGAAGACTACCAAAAAGCAATCGAGGTAAGGCTTGAAGATCATATTCATGATCCTAATGAACACTGCTGAAGCGTGGGTTACTCTGAAGTGAATTACCCTGAAGTCATAAATGGACATATCGGCTTCTGAAGGTTGTCTTTAGTACATCCTTATCTCGTACCCTAAGCTATTGAAATCTTGATCTGTGGTCTATCATCAAAAACCATCGAGCTCCCTTTATCTGGTAGAAGAGATCATCAATCCTCATAAGTGGATACTTATTCTTCATGGTCACCTGATTCTGGTGCTGATATTCCACACAAAGACTCATACTCCCATATTCCTTCTTGGGGAACAATATTAGGGATTCCCATATAGAAACAACAGTCCTTATGAACCCCTTCCTCTGTAGGTCCACCAGCTGTACCTGCAAATCACGAAGCTCCACAGGAGCCATCCAATATTATGGTAAAGATATCGGTGTGGTCCTAGGGTACAGTTAGATGTATAAGTCTACCTCTATGCAATGAGGTAGTCCCAAAACATTATTAGGAAAGACATCAACATACTGGTCCACCTCTACCATATAGTTCAAACTCCTCACATCAACTACTCTAAGGGTAAGACTAGGAAACTAATGAGTGATCGGCTTCAACCTCCTCTGAGAATGTCCATAGAGATCTGAAATTTTTTTTCTCTAGTGAAGGAAACCCTAGTCCCAATACAATTTGCACCTAAAACAACTAATCTGAGCATGGAATGTGGATAACCAGTCCATATTCATAATAAAATTGTAAGTCCATGATGTTTCTATAAGGAGATCCCATCCAAATATCTCACCTCCTATAGTTTGTTCACACTGTAGGAAACAGTGTGTAAAAGTCAAATCCTCTCCTGTAGAAGTATCTAATCATAAGAATCAAGACAATGGTTCTACCGAATTCTCCGTCTTCCGAATGAGAGCCATGGAAATGAAAGAGTGACTAGAACCTGTGACTGTATATACTACAGCTAGGTTGGAGTAGATCTAGATCATTCCTTGAATCATATCTAGAGGACAATGGTCATCGACCTCAGCTGGCTGAAGCATTGCTCGTCCCTATCTACCTACTCTCTGAGGTCGGGGTAGACAACCTGGAGGTGGTGCCGGTAAAACCTCAAATCACCATCCAACACCTACTGCATGACCTGCTCCTCTAACACGTCCACCATCTGATAGAACTCCTTGATTGAATCTCTACCTCTACCTCGGAAGTCCCTCGACTGGCTGCTGAATGTCAGTATGGTGGTTCAGGCAGTAGCGAGCCATGTGGCCCTTCCCGCCACACATGCAGCACAACCTGATCTTCTGCAGGCCTGCTCTACCTCATCAGTTCGTCACATCTTAGACTAGGTCCTGGGGTTGTCCTATGGAAGGTCTCGCCTACATGGACCTCTACGTCATCTGCCTTTTTCCTGTGACAGATGACTCGACTACCTGTCATCTAATGGTGGCTCTCACCATCTGTGCCTGCGCAGGTAAGAATATCTCCATCAATATGGTTCGTTCGAGTACCATAACCGGCGTCAGTATATTGATATACATCATCGATGCTCTAATATCACTCCAGAGACCCTACTCAAAGCTATGGTACCTAAAGAAAGGTTCTTGTACCATGTTGGGGGAGTAGCGTGAGTGGTCTATGAATCTTATCGAGTACTAAGCTACTGTCATGATTCTATTCTGTAAGTGTAGGAGCTCTTAAATATACACAGAGCATAGTTTTACTAGAACAAACGCGACCCTAAAGTTCTCGGGAAAAGTCCAGTATCTTGGAACACCATCTACTCGGCTGGTGTCCCAACTAGGCTGAAGCCTCTAGCCATAGCCTCTGCCCAGTCCTATGATGCCTCAGGATCTATCTCCCCTGGATACCTCATTGGCCTCTGTTGTTGGAACTCATGCAACACGCTCAATCAGTGTGCACTGTTCACTAGTGGGGCTAGTGTAAATTGATGACCTATGGGTAGTGGGGCTGCTCGTGCACCGCCCACAGGTGTTACCACTGTAAGAGCGCCCAGCACTAGAGGATCATCGCTCGGTGGGCCGTCATCATGAACTCTCTTTGAAGTCCTGTATGGATGTCTACATGGTCTCATATTGAAAAGAAATAGGTATGCCACGGTTAATAAGTTATACTTGGTGAGCTGACTCAAAAGAGATCAACAGTAGAACATTTCCAAAACACACTCAATCCATGGTTTTGGGGACCAAGTCAAAAATCAGAATTTAGGGTCATGGTGTATGGATACATTGACTGTTACACAAATACTAAACTCCCTGAACTGAAAACCTTACTCTAAACACATAACACTACTGCTCCATTTGAAATATCATATTACTTATTCTTCTGTAGAACTGAATCCTCCGATACAACTTTTTCATGACATGTCCCCTGGGGCCCATTCCATGACTACCCTAATCCTGCATTACATAGGTCAATGGTTGGTGATTATCACTAGAAAGGCATATCCATGAAATTGGGAAGACAAAACCTTTAAAATTTCAAACACATAGAACATGAATAGGACAAGATGAATACCACATAGAAAAAATGTAGAAGAAAAAAAGTGTGTATAGAAAGTAAAGGGGCCAGAATACAGGTCAAACTAAAAAGATATAACTATGATAGAAAACAGATCACAAGAATGTCCAACAATTATCCTACCTAAAGGGTAGGTACAACTTGTCTCCAGGGCTCTCTACATCAACCAGTCACCTCCAAGTACCATCTGGTCCTGGCTCCCTAAAGTCTCTACTAACCAAGTCATTGTCTGCACAAGACACAAAAAGGTGCTGGAGAAGCCCGTGAAGGGGTGAGTATAACAATACCCAGGAGGTACCCCAAGACCTCCGAAGGTCTCTCAGAATTTCAGAAAGGAAAACCAAAAAGCATTTCCTCAATCACAAAGCCAAATGAAAAAGACTCAGCTTGAACCAGGTACACAAATTAGATATTAGGAATAAATATGATTAGTATGAAGCTATATAATTTTATTTTGTTAGAAAGTTCAACAAATAAACCAAGAAGAAGTTATTCCATTTTTTGATCCACATAGGGTCGTATGTCGCTGATCCACGATCTTCCGCTCTAAGGCTGGTCATAGTTGGGTCATGCACTTTTGATCTACACAAGGTTACTAGAATGCTAATTCACATAGGGTCACTATGAATTATGATCCACACAAGGTCACTATGATACTGACCACAGAGGGTCGGTATGAGGCTGATCCACACAGGGTCACTATGATGCTGATCCACAAAAGGTCTCTATGATGCTTATCCATACAGGTTCTCTATGATTCTTATCCAAACAGGGTCTCTATTATGCTCATCCACATAGGGTTGATATAATGTTGATCCACATAGGGTTGATATGATATAGATCCATACAGGGCCACACTTCAATTGACCGTCAGCCATAGGATTCTATAAAATCGGTGCATTTGAGTTCCATATAATTTTCTGTTTATGATATTGGTCTTGCCTCAACTGCCACAACATTCTAAAAAGGAGTAACCCAAAGAACCACCATGTCGTATGGGTTCCAAAGCGTCAGATGGTGCCTCAATCAGAATCCCTTTCAATGAGTTATAAACGTTTTAGTAATGAGTTCCCAGTTGGATTTAGGTTCTATCCAACCCATCCATACTCAATATTTCTCCAAAACTCAGGTGTAGTATCTCAAATGGACCATCTTGTTTCAAGGATTCCATCAACCCAAATGGTTCATCAAATGGAAGACTGGTTTGTGAGATATAACCTTTAAAGCGTATTTGGGCCAAAAAGGGTCTGGGTCTTGTCCGACATGACCAGGTCGGGCTGAACCGACCCCCCCCCCCCCAGACCTCAGCTAACCAGACCTAGTCTGGGTCCAACCCAGCCCGAACAAGCTAGGCCGGCCTGAGTGGGGCGGGCCATGGGCTTGGTCGCTGGGCCGCGGACCGGCCCGACCCGAATTGGCTGGGCATGGTCCGCCAACTGGGTGGCCTGACCCCCCTTATCGGATGGCTGAGAGCCTTTCAGGTTCCTTCAATTGGCAGCACCATGTGTCACTACCCCCTTTTAGCGAGACCCATCAGGAGCGAGTCCCCTCTTCCACGGGGTTCAGGTCCCTTCCACCACAGCTTTGTTCGGCAGCACCCGATGGTGCGCCGCCCGTCTCCCACCATGGCCAGCGCAACATCAGTAGGGATTCCGTGGGCTATTAGAGGAGCTCTGGATGCCCTTTTCCCTTCTGTTTACAACTACGGGCCTCTAGGGAGGCTTCTCTCACTACATGGCTCTCAGATTTAGGATTATGTTGACTTGGAAATCTGCCCCCAAAGAAGGTGACAAAAACCAAAGTGGCGGAGGGTCCGAGACTTGTTCGTTTAGCCCGCACCCTCTACATTAGCATCATATCAAGAGGGTAGTAAATAAATCATCAAAGATAAATTAAAACTGAATAAAAACTTCCGCAACAACCAATCTAAATTTAATACTAATCGCATATGATTTTTTTTTGGTTGATCCATGTTCTTCATGCTTTTCCAGAATGAGAAAAAGAGTCGAGAATTTAATTGAATTTAATTAAAACCCCTACCTCAGATTCAAGGGATATGTCATAGTTGTGAAAGGAGAATCTATGTTTGTTGAAGCCGTCCGTGTTCATCGATCTCAGATCGATTCGTCTAACATTGCCTTTCAAGCCTCCGTTATTTGTTTGAGGAAATTTAGTTCATTAGTTATTCATCAAAGATTATCCCACAATCCACCAATCCTCCTTTTCACCAACAATTTATAATCCTGAGGGTTGTATAAAGAGATTATTCCTCCTATTAAAATAATGGTTCGTTAATTGGTGTAATTAATGCGAAAATTTAATTAAATGAGGAGTGGTTACACAATTGATGTGTAACCAACATTTAATTTCCCATAATAAATGTTTTAACAACTCCATGGTCCCCACCACCACTAGGCATGTGGTGGTCGAGAAATAAAATAACATTTTTATGTTATTTTATTATTCTTCCAAAAATAAAAAAATATCTTTTTTACCCGACCAACTACGGTCGAAGTTAAGATTCCCTTAATCAAATCCCAGCACTGCAAGTTCAATGGTTCCCACTAATTTCAATTCCAAGCACATGTTGAAAATATATAAATTCTCACTCACACATTTACAGAACGTACCTTAAAAAATGTTCAAAATTCCATTCGGGGACACTAGGCCTCAGAATCAAGGGCTGTCAATTTTCACAGGCTCGTAATAATCCCAAATAAATTTAAAATAAATTGTAGAAAATTTCATGGTTATTACATTGATTCACCTATTAATAGACTTATAAAGATGGGTTTTAATTTCCTGTAGACAGAAGTATGAGGAAAATCCTTTCCAAAGATAAAATGGAGGCTTGTCTTGACCCCGATTCTGATTCTTCCAGAACCATGTAAATGTTATATCATGTTCTATAATGCATTAGGAATTTGACTAGGAGTAGTGTTGATGCATGAATACAAATTCATTGCGTACCAATCTGTGCAGTTAAGACCTCACGAGTGAAATTACCTGATGCACGACCACGATCTAGAAACAGTTTTCCATACCTTGTGTATTTTAAGAAATTATCTATTAGGTGAGTACTTTATGGTTAATATAGGTCAAAAAATCCTCAAGTATATATTTTATTAGTGTTACTTGAACCTCAGACAGTTTAGATTGGTTGAATATCTACAATCCTTTGATTTTGAGCTTGCCTATATGCCCAGAATGGTAAATGTGGTCACTGATGAATTGTGTTGGAAATCTCAATCATAGGTCGTACAAGAGGCCAGTGATGAATAGAAGTAAATGAAACTCTTTTCTGAACTTTATCTTGTGTTTCATGACATTAACGAGCTATCTTACCTCTCACCATTAGCAGTTACCTCTTCCATCCTTCAGAAAGTGAAGAGTTTGAATTTTTCAGATACTAATGGTTTGGTTCTCCAGGGGAGAACATTAGGAGATAACCCTCCCCCTAATTGGTCTTTGGACAGAGACGATGGCATGCATCTATGTGGGTGTATCTGGGTTCATACATATATTGTAGAGGAGTTGATGAAAGAGTTTGACACTTCTCAGTGGACAGTTCTTCTAGAAATATCAAATATGTATCAAGATATGCGATGCCAGTATTGGTGGACTAGAATGAAAAAATAGATTGCAAGATTCATCACCAGGTGTTCCACTTTTCAGTAGGTGAATACGGATCACCAGAGACTTACAGGCTTGTTACAACCACTTTTGGTCCTAGAATGGAAATTGGAAGATGTTGTTATGGATTTCAAAGATATCTTACTAACGTCACCAAGGGGTAGCGATTCTATCTAGTTAGTAATTGACTGAATAATGAAATCATCCCACTTCATTCCAATATGGGAGACTTTCTCAGTAGATGATATGGGATGACTATATTTCCGTGAGATAATATGACTGCAAAGCGTTCCATGAACTTCATTCCAAATTGGTATTCAAATTTCACATCACGATTCTGGAACGGTTTTCTAAAAGATATAGGAAATCATATTCTTATATGAACATATTATCACCATCATACTGAAGGACAATTGAAATAGAAAATATAGTTTTTAGAGGATATGCTCCGAGCGTGTCTCCTTTATTTCAGCGGTTATTGGGAGAAAAATGTTCCTCTCATCATTTTTGTATATAATAACAGTTTTTAGGAAACAATTCAGATGGATCCTTTTGCAGCATAAATTTTTAGGACATGTCGTTCACCCATGTGCTGGCTAGAGGCATGTGAGGCAGCCCTATTAGGTCCTCATGTCATTCAAAAGACTTAAAAATATGTTCAGATGATCAAAAAGTGTATGACTATAGCTCTGTGTATACATATATCTTATGCTGATTTCCATCAATGAACTCTTGAGTTTGAGGATGGGGATTAATTTTTTCTTTGAGTATTTCCCAGGATGGGGCATAGACGGTTAATGAAGTTGGGGATGTTTTTTCCTCGTTACATCAGGTCGTTTGAGATCCTAGAGTGAGTCAGGCCATTATCATATCAGTTACTACTACCTCAGAGGTACCATTCCATGCACAACATCATTCATGTCTCACAAATTCTCTAATATCATGCCAACCCAACTCATACCTTTTATCCCTAGGAAGTTGATTTAGATTCTGATGCTATCTTTGAGGAATATCTAGTACATATTGTTGATTGAAGCCCGAAGGTTCTCTGAGGCCTATCTGTACCTCTCGTATAGGTGTTATCACATCACAACCGAGTATAGGATGCTACTTAGTAAATGGAAGATTACATACATGTCCAATGGCTAGTGTTATTCTCAGACAGTGTTTCATAACAATTGGAAGGAGAACTGAGGGGTGAGTTTTTTTAATGGTGGAAGACTGTAATAACTCTCTTTTCACTCAGGTATCGATCCATTAATTTCTAGTTTAAATCATTACATTGGACCTAATAGGGATTCCTAATGATTTAGTAATGGTTATGAGGGTGTCTGGGGCTTTTTCAGAGCCCGCAAGTTATTTTTGGGGGGAAACAATTTCAGCGCATGGTTTAGAGTAAACCGTGCATGAATTCCAAACTGTTTTCCAAACCATGAAAATTGTGTTTTTTTCGGACAGATCCAACTCGCAAAGTTGGAACAAGACCATGCGGCCTAACCGTGCAAACACCCCTTTTCTCCTAGGTACTCGTGAAAGGCTTGAGAATAGTTTGATCAAACCATGTAGAGGATGTCTTTTTGGGCAGAACAATCTCATACGGTTTATGCATGGATTGAAAAACTATGAAGACAAACCATGAACTTGCTAAAATTATCAGTAAAATGTCCAAAATTACCTTACTGATCTATTTCAACCCCTCTTCCTCCATAATTTGAGAACCAGCAAGATTAAGCCCTTTTCAACTCAATTTAGAGCTTTTTTTAAGGATAAATCTAGGGATCAAAAGATCTTGTTCATTTGGCATCTGATCAAGCTTTTGTTCATCTTTTTTTATATGAAATGATAATTAATTGAGTCCTATTTATCTGTTCTTCTCATCTTTTTCTCTTGACCTAGATATCCTCACGTTGCCATTTTCACCTTTTCATAGATCTACACAAACCCAAGTTAAATCAAGGTTCGATACCAGAGGAGGATGGTCATACAACCATAAGGCGGGTGGTATATACCTTATCCCTAAAGTTTTTTTATTTTGGAATTTTTTTTCTGGGGCCTGACGATTTCATTGGAAGTCATTTCTTAAATTTACATGCCATGATTATACTTGTTGAAATCGTATGTTTATGACCTTTCTAAACAAGTTATTAGTTGTTAGAGGTTACACCCACAACTCAGTCCATCCCATGTCGAAGGTTATTCCATAATTGGGTTTTACTGTTTTCGTTCATTTGAGCCACAGTTCATGTGAGCCATTTCTTAATCTTCCTAAGGTTGAGTCTTCTTATAATTAACGGATTGTTATTAGTGAGCATTTCAAAATTGAATATACCATGTATTCTCAAACACTTGACCCGCCTAAGGTAAGTGTTTCAAATTTTTTACTAAATGTTAATTGTAAAATGGAATTTATACTGAGTATATAACTTTGATTTTATAATGAGTTCAAATAAATGATACATGTCCATAGAACCCCTTTCTATATTGATGGAAGGTAGAAGAGTAAACCAAAATAATTGAATATTCCTTAATGGTTAATTAATACTTGATTAAATGGTTGCAATGGTACATGGAATGTTCATAATAATGGAAGACAAGGCTTGAACTTAAGAAATTACTACATGATTACAATATCAAATAGGAATGGACTGACTCATGTTCACCTTGAATTCTGAGAGCATAATACCATGGGTCTTGGGAACCCCATTCCAATTAAAGGATGTGGTTTTCTGAGGTTGATACCCACCTAGACTTCAGTTCTTATATACTCCCCAGATGCCCGGTATACTACTGTAGGGTCCTTTACATTAATTCATGATACCTTGAATACACTCCTTCGATTCAACATAAACTAGTAGGTTCTATGGTGAAATCCCATAGAGCCCTATCCTTTCGTAGACCCGTTTTACATTGGTCGATCATCTTGGACTTGGTAGGAAACTTATTATGAAATTCCATGGATTAACCTCCTTGGATTAGCCTTTTATCCCCTAGCTAGACTCAGATACTCTTGTGTAAGCATTCTTAGAGATCTACATTACCTTGGTTTTTACAATGGAACTCCCTCACTAGATATCATTTTCAAGTTGCCTTATTATGTCTGGAGAACTTCACTACTTACAGAATCATGAGGTGATGTTAGTGGTGGATATACTTCATGTGACCTATTAACATTAAATGGAAATAACTAAATTAATGAACTGGTTTCATGTTAAGACACCATCTGAGGGATGACGCAGGTACTTGGGTATTTAGATACAATGTACTACATTCTTTACTTTATATAGGCTTGCCTCCAAACTACTATATTACTTTACACGGGCCGACGGTTATAGACACTATTGGTGGTCTCCCATTTATATTTAACTAACACTATCTTTGGAAATCATTTGGTACTCGGCATAGATTACATTACTACAAGTGTTGAAAAAGGGAAGCATACAACTTTTAACACTTGATTACTTGCAGATAGGATAGATCTTGATAGCACACGACTGAGTTGGATCTCGAGATACTCAGTGTATCCTTATTTTCTTTTACATTGTGGAACATGCTATGCCTATTGTCTTATATCCATTTTTTCTAGTTTTCTAGCGACATTTCATTAAACCATCATTGTTTCAATTGATACAGTTATTATTATCCTCATTTTTCAATTGCATCAGTTTTCTTCCACTATTTAAATTATAGTGATTCCATTATTCATTATTCATTTATATTTCTTCCATTATGCTACACTCTACTAATGAGGGAATAATATCTCCACGATCACACCCTAGGCCCTTGCTTCAAGTTAGAAGCCTCTGGAATTTGGGGATTTGAGCTTGAGGCCCTATGGCCCTCCAACCTCGGGGGGCCTATTATGTGGAATATGAGTGTGGGATATCACAACCACAAACGGTATTAATTTTGAATGGTTTAGATCATGTGAGAATTATTTCCAATAATTGAAGAAGTGTTTGACCACTGAATTTTTTTTTGATGCTAACTAATCCTAGTGAGGAGTATACCTTGATTTTTGATGCATTCTGGATTAGACATGGAAATGTGTTGATGTGGGGTGATCAATTTTTTTCATAAGGATCACGATATTTGAGGAAACATGAATGGAATTACCCTACGACAATCATTGATTTTGTAGGAGTGGTTGATTCCAAAAAAATATTGAGAACATTATCTTTTGAGAAAAAAGTTTAATATATATATTGATTGAAAAAATTTAATTAATTTCTTTTCATAGTGTTATTTTAATTTTTTATTATATTATTGGGTGAGTATCTGTAGTGGTTTCACATTGATCTATCATATACACATGGGAAGGGAATCCATGTTTTTGATGGTTGGAGATATGTAAAACCGACTCAGAAAGTCCAAGAGTCTAGTTTTAAGTACAAGATGATGGATTTATTTGTTGAGATTCACATAGAGGATCTAGGAGGCCAAGAGAAGATGACCCTTGTATCCTTATCTATTGAGACCATTTATATGAACTAGATCATAGAATGACAGTCTGATGATCCAGAGTGTCTAATATTGTGGGAAATCCTTGAAGGTGGGGATCCACCTTCTGATTGGAACACCGATTCAGATTAGATCATATATGTTTAGGGTCGTGTTTTTGTGCCTGTGTGTATAGTTTAGGAGATTAATATTGTGTTTCATTCCTCGAAGTGGGAAGTTCACCATGGTTTGAACAAAATGTGTCTTGATATTCTGAGACAATATTGGTTGCTAGGCATGAAAAAAGATATTGTATGTTTTCTAACATAATGTTACACCTGTCAGTTTTTGAAGGCTAAGCATAAAAAACATGGTTCTATTTTATAGTGGTTTCCCATTCCATAATTTAAGCGGGGTGATGTTACCATGGCTTTTTAGTGGTTTATTTAAGGAGACCTTGGAATAATGAATCTTTATGGGTTATTGTGGACTAGTTGAGGACTGTATCCAATTCATTTACTAGATGATTTAATTTCATAGTTTATCAATTGGGGGATATATATATATATATATTTTCAATATATAGTCCACTTTCATTGGGTTCCACAGATCAAATTTTCAGATCATGATTTCAGATTTAATTTATGCTTGTGGAAATACTTACATAAGGCATTATGTGCCTTGGTGTTTTCACTTTGTCTTTTCACCCAAAGAAATATGTGTAATATATCATATTATTTAGGTTCTAGAGGACATGATGCAGGCATGAGTCCTAGGAATTGATGGATCTTTGGAGAGGCACTTAGTGCTCATTGAGTTTTCCTATAACAAATGTTTTCCAGATACTATTCATATGGAGCGATATGAGTCAATTTATGGTAGGCCATACAGATCACTTCTATGCTATATGGAGGTGGGTGATTTAGAGTTTCTATGAATGAATATTTTGTACGAGACATCAGATATGGTTTAGATGACTCAATAACATATGGCCATATATTAGAGATGAAATAAGTCTTATTCTAATATACATCATCAAACCATTTATATTATTGTGAGTGGTCGTTTGTTCCTTTGGGTGTTACCAAGATTGGGTCATAATTTAATTCATAGGCAAGGTAAGTTGGCACACAATTTCGATGGGTCATTTGAGATTGTGGAGAGGAACAAACTTGTGGCATAAAGATTAGATCTTCCATAAAGGTACAATATTATGCATTATTTTTTTCAGGTGTCACAACTTTGTCAGTATCACCTTGACCCTTATCATGTGATCAATGTTAATGATGTTGAGCATGATGTTGATTCTTCCTTTTAAGAACATATGATTTGTTTTCGGGATCGTAATGAGAAAGTGTTATGGGGGAAAGATCAGGTAGATATTTGAAGTGCGGTGGAAATATGGTTGTGTTTAGGAGGAAACATGGGATGAGGAAGAATACATTTTGGCTTAATGGCCTGAACATTTTATCATTGAATCTTACTTATTCATGAAAGTGTAGCTAGAGGATGATTTGTTAATATGTGGGGGTATTATAAGATCCTAATTCATCTGGAGGTGTCTCATAATAATTTTATTTATTTGTTTATAATCGTTTTGAGCATGATTTAGTTGGATCATAATTTAGGGTTGTTTCGGGTGAATTTGGAGAATTTTGGAATCCCTTGGGGGTGTTCACAATTATAGCATGGTTAGGGAAAATTGTGTGGTTTTCCCTAGGAAGTCTTCCCGTCCATTTTGAGCCATAGGAAGGGGGCACACAGTTTGAAAAAACTGTGTAGCCTACCTCCCCAAACTATGAACATTCAAACAGAGGGGGTTTTCATGATTGAGAAAGGTTTCTAAAACCGTGATTCCACCTATTGGTAAGTGTGCACACCATACAGTAGAGAAATATGGTGAGGGTGCATATATTTTCAAACTATTCATCCATTCCATGATATAATGCTTGTATTTTTTTACCCCCTAAGAAATATATTTAAAAGTTTATGAGAACCTGGTTTATAGAACGAATAATCCCCTCTCGACCGAATATGAATTCCATAAATTTTGGAGGCCCCTGAGAAGATTACTATCCACCCAAAACATCGTCCATTGTGAATTGAAGATTTGGTGGAAGGATAAACTCTTATTTGTTAAGTGATCTTTATTTTATTTGGTTTTCAGCTCTCCCATCATTCTCTAACATTTGAGAGGGAAGAATTAATCCATTTTTGAATGGTTTAGTTTTATGTTTTAATGGATATTTTTTTTCATAATCGTATGTTTTGATCCTATATCTCCTCCTCTATCGTGAATTTTATCATTCTATATATAATATAGTGTTACATTTTGGCAAGAATTTTTCAATGATCATGAGTAAGGTGGTATAATTGGAAATTACTATAGTCTTGATTATGAAAATGCGTATGTAACTATGAAATTTCATTACAACCATTTGAAATTTATCTTAATTTTAAAAGATGAATATAATTCCTTGAAATTTTTAGACCCATCATAGATCATGTTGGAACCATTGGATAATATGATACTAGCTTGATGGAAACCCTTGGTGTTTGCCAATTATCCTTGAAATGATAATTATAAAGTGTGAAAAAGGGAATAATGGGTGTATAGAATTTAACTGAATCATTTTTTCATGTTTTTAAATTGTATATAAAGGTTTTTTTATATTATCCTATAATGGTTAATGAGTTGTGAAATAAATAATGATAAATTGATTAATGGGTAAATTTTTAATGTTATTCCTTCTAAAAAATTAAAGGAAAATTTTAGGTTTGATAAATTAATTGGTACACCTTGATAAATATGGTTGATAAATTATTTTTTAATGTGGATCCCTGATATGTGATATTTTTGAATGATTGATCAATGAGTTATAGGTTAGGGACTATTGATCGAAATAGTACTGGGGTCCTAGAATGATACTATAGGCCCCCATTTCAGGCTTCTGAATTTTTCATATATATGATTGATCAATGATTAGTGAGTTAGAAACTGCTACTCAATATAACCATGGGGTTATAGAGTGTTGCTCTCGGTCCTCATTGCATATATGGGAATTCATACTTGGAATTATGCTCTAAGGTATCAAAAATTAAAATTAAATTAAATGAATAATAAAATCCCATTAAATAATTAATTTCTATATCTCTATGGTGTGTGGTTAAGACCCCAACTTGGGGCGAAGTAAGTATGATTAGTTCCGGAGACACCATGAACTTAGGGGACTGAGTGGTTGGTTAAATAATATTAAATGTAAAACCTATTTTCTTTATTTAATTTGATATTTTTCTTTATAAAACTACTTAACTATTATAGAATGTATATTTCATTATATTATATTGGTGGTGTCCAAAAGAGTTGTACTAACACCCTACTCAGGTTTCCTTATTGGTAACTTAATAAACATCATGTTTACAGGACATAATAAGGGTAAGAGTCATATGTTTGATGGATGATTTCAGATTTACGATGGAGTATGGATAAGTGTACTAAAAATGATTTCTAGACTTGATTGGGAGTTTAATAATGTCTTTATTTTTGGTTTTAATTAGAAAATTTACACTTCTATATAATCAAATATTTCCTACATTGTTTTATAGCAATTTTTCTTATTTTTAGAGTCATCATGCAATGATTTGTATTACATTTATTATGGTTGATTATTAATAATTTTCATATATTGGTTTTTTATAATGATTTATATTATTTTGATTCTTTGATAAAGAGGTTATAATCTCCCCATGTTACATATCAAACTCACACCACTAATCAGGAGGATCAGGAATATGGGGAGGAGTGCTTGAGGTCATGTTGGAAAACATATTTGGGTACTTCCATATGATGACAATGTCAGGATGTTACATATGGTTATATGACTACATGGACATGCTCCCTGGATTTGGAATTATACCTATGGTTATGGGATGCCTTGGACCTACTTCTTGGATTTGGATTAATGCTTATTATTTCAAGATACCTTTAACAGGAACCTTGGATTTAGATTTATGACTAATGTTAATGGATTCCTTCGAAACACTTCTTGTATAAATATTTATGCCATGATTATGGGATTCCTTATGCACACTCTTTGGAAAAATATTTATGCTTATGGACTTGAGATTCTTCGGATGACCTACTTGATCCAACTTATTCATATTGATATGGGATGGCTTGGATTACCTTCTAGGATCCCAAATGACGCATGATAACATATTATGTGTAGAGATATTTGAAACTGGATGAAGTAGGTATGATTGATCCTAGGTGTCACTTTAGAACCCATATCTCATGTCTTCTTATTTCATTTTGTTTCATTGTGTTGTTATTCACATCAGTATTCACTCTAACCCAAATAAATTTTTGTATAGATATTGTTGGTGGATGGATGGTGCACTGTACTAAAACCATACTCATGCTACCTTGGGTACCTAAGAAGAATTATAATTATAGTAATGGACAATGGAAAAAACCTTATGACCAAGGGTTTATGATTTCGATGAGGTGGGACATGGGGAATAAGACCGATCAAGGGCTCGAGACTAGTTTTATAGAGTTTTCCTAGTTTTATTTTTTTAGATATGAGGGATATAATCTATAATGAAGGATCATATTTTAATGTATGAAATTTATTTATATTTATACATATTATTTTTGATTTCATATTGTTTATTTTAATTTATTGTCACTTTTTATGATGTTTGTTTCATTTATTTACCAACATGTATGATATTTCTCTTATTTGTAATGTTATTAGTCTTTTATATGAGGGTGTAGACACCAATAATTACTATCATTGACCCTTAATTTTAGTTATAATCCCATTTATTGTGGGTAGGCACACATAATGTCATGTTATAGCCCCTTGTATAGACATTATTGAGTAGTTTGAGGCCGAAGAGGGACAAAATAAATTTGTAATAGAGAATACTTTCTTTTGTTTTAATCTTATGAAAAATTAAAAACAACATAGGATGATTTAGGAACTTGTTACAAAACAGATTCTTAAAAGTAGTAAACCCATGTATGAGGGTAAGACTCTGTTAGCGAGGATGAAATTATTTTTATTGATATTCAATTTTAATATTAAGTTATTTATCTATGTATGGAACAAATAATTTTTGGACTATTTATGTATGGGATTATTCTATTTTATTAAATGGAAATAGGGTGTGTGTTCATGTATCACCTTTGGTACATATGATTAACATGTTAGGCACATGCATACATGTGATCTCTTAGATTGTTAATGTATTTGGTTTAGTTTTTTAAAGGCCATTAATCCATTGTTGTGGAATATTCTAATATAACATGATAGGGTATTCTTTTATTAATTAATTTAAATAGTTAAAATATTTATCCATGGTTTTTTATTTTAGTTACAACTTGGTGTAAGTTAAATAAAATCTCAATTATATATTAAAAAACATTTTACTATATAAATTGTAAATAAAATTTCATATAATTGAGATAAAATTATGAAACTATAATTTTATGTAAGATGTAAAGAAATAATTTGGATCCTATATAAACATTAATTAATCCTAGGAATGGGTAGATGAGTCTAGAGAGACTGCCAAGGGTTTTGAAAACATTATGATATAGGGAGTAATGAATAATGAGATGTTATGCCAATTATTGATTTCACTAAACTATGGTTCCAAAAATGGTGATGGGGTTTTAGGTGTGTGTTTGTAATTTAATAATGATGTATCTAAGAACTTATTTAGTATTGATCTAGGTTGGTGTTGATGAGCACTCCCCATCAGCATTTTCGCCAGATCCCCAATAAAAATGATATAGGTCATGGGTGTTCAACTCCATGAGTGTTTAGTATACCATTTATAGTCAATGGAGTGGGATTCATTGAGAGATTCACCTATAATGTGAGATATTACCATGGAGTATCAGATGTACCATCATTCGTTGTTCACTAGAAAGGATGATCCCTATTTATTCTTGTTCTTAATGGAGTCTGAATAGATGGTCTTTGGCCATATTAAGATACCATAAAAAAGGAAGGTAAAACAATTTTTATATATGTTCTGAGGTATAATAAATATGTGGTTAGATATCTCAGTCTAGGAAGACCATCATATAGGTTTTTTCAAGAATAAATTCCAGACTAGACTCCACTTCCATTTCTTCCAAGAAACCCTGAGGAAAAACAGGTTGAGGGAGCTTATGAACCTGACACGGGTAGGTATGTTAGTGATGGGTTATGTTGATATCTTCACATATCTATAATTTATTCTCTTATGATTAGATTGGATGAGGTGTCCATATATTGATGCTTTGAGGATAAGGTGATGTATGAGGTTTGAGTAAAGTTGAACATCTTTTTCTCTCCATATTCAGGGATTTGGAATGTGGCCATTATTTCTAAAATTCACCTTGGTGAAGGTAGGAGGTTAGAGTATGAGACTTATACTAGTAGGATCGATTGTGGATATTTAGAATGAAGGCATTTTATTTTTGACAATTCATTCAAGAGATAAATTCATTAGAGTAGCTAGGCTGATGGATCATCCCACCCACCTCACAGAGGCTATTATGTGTAGTTTTTTCAATGTGGTAGGCCTATTTATATTCATTCCTCACATGACCGACGAACAATTAAATGTAGATATTGTTGTAGGATGGGATATATGTAGAGTAATTGTTTAAAAAATATGTACTATTCCAATGATAAATATTTGGGATAGGGAATTACGCCTGGACCAGTGGTGCTTCTACAAGAAGGTAGTTGGAACTCCACTGATTGACTATATCGAGGTAGAGGACATAGTTCATGGGGAAGGGGAAGAAAATATAGCATAGTGGTTCTTAATATATAGCATAGAAAATATATTATGGTCTAGGAATTATATTTTTATATTTCATTGGAGTCACTCAATCTAATTGGGATACTGGTTCATATACTATTTGAGGTTGGATTTTAGTGGCTTCCACCCTTTCATGTGGTCTGTTTAACACATAATCATATCATTTATTTATATCTGATCAGTTCATTAATGATTGAGGGTGACCATAATGTTCCTACAAGGGGTAAAGTAAATTTAAAAATAGCTAGGGGTGAAATATTAGATAATTACAACGTGTAAGGAATGTACCCACATGATAGTGGTTATAGATTCCTCTAGATTATCTTTATGCAGAGATGAATGATTTCCATTTGATTTTCAAGATAAATTATTTAATACTGTATCAAGACCACATCAATGTCTATAGTCATTGAGTGTCCCATGTATCCAACTAGGGTAGTATTTAAATCTATTTTGATGAGTGTTTCTTATAATATGTCTATATAGGACTTGATCTTTATTAGTTGGGTGAGATTTTAGCACATGTTTCCAAACTTATATTTGATGATATAGAGTATAAGAATTCATTTTTTCCGCCTGTTTTTTATAAATTCTAATAAATTATTCTGTAATACTTTTTAGGATTTCCACGCAACCTAGAGTTTTGGTTGAATGTCAAGATCATGTTTGGTTTAGAGCCTTTTTCTATATCACCTTAGAATATAGATCCTATTGAGTTATGGGAGGAAAAAATAGTTGGGGGACTAAGAGGAAGAGGAATTCATATGGATGAGTATATATCCTTGTGATTCACTAGTAATTTTTTCCTATAAGGTGGATGGATGTTTGTGGCTATGCTTGGACTATCATAAGCTGAACTACGTGGTGGTCAAAAACTTTTATCCACTTCAATTTATCAACGACCTATAGAATCAGCTCAGTGGAGCTTGAGAGTTATCTAATATTGATTATAAACTAGATTACAACAAGTTGAGAATGAATCCATTAGACATATTGTTCATTTATTCAATGAGTATTTGTGGACTCTATGACTATTTAGTGATGTCATTTAGCTTAACGAATGCACCCGCAATATTCATGGACCTAATGCATCATGTTTTCCATTTTTATTTGAACACTTTTGAGTTATTTTTTACTATATTTTCATGAACTCAAATTTAAAATAGGATCACACACAACATCTCTTGATCATATGGGGTACACCTCTAGAGCATTGTCTATAGGACATGCTCTTAAAACTACACTTTTGGAATGATTAGGTCTATTTGTGAAGCCACATAATATATGAGGTTGGTGTATCTATAGACCTTGATAAGGTCAGAGTGTTGGTTTCATGATATTTACCCAAGTGTATTATTTTAGATTCATTGCATTTTGGGTATGCCTAGTTATTGTTCAATGTTTATTTAATACTTCTCTCATATACCGAAACTAATTTCATGCCAATAAAATAAATTGGGGAATTTATTTGTTCTGACACTCAAGAAAGAGTTTTACAGGATCTGAAGGGGATACTGATAATAGAATTAACCCTAGACTTACATAATATGAGTAGGCAGTATAAATGATACATTGATTTATCAAGGGATAGTCTAGGAGTTGTATTGTAACATGATGATCATATAGTTGCTTATGGATTTAAGAAGTTGAGGACCCAAGAGTTAAACTATCCAAAATTTTCTATATATCAGGTAAATTTGATACATGCCTTGAGATGTTTTTGACATTACCAATTGGGTGAGAGGTTCATAGTTTATACAAACCATAATAACATAAGGTATAAATTCTTGTATTTGGGCATGCACCTTCTACAAAAAAGGTGTGTTGAGTCTTTATCATCTTTTTATTTTCATCATACTGATGCATCTAGAATGAATAACATAGTTATAGTAGCATTAAGCTGGAAGGCACATGCTTAGGTGGGTAAGAGTTTACTAGAGAGTTAATGTTGATTTTCCTCTTTGATAAAATGCATCTATCCACTTAATAGTAACACGGTCAAGCAACATATACATACTGGATGGTCCTGTATTAACTTGCTAATAGCATGAAACAAATCTAACTATCATATTAAAATTTTATAGTCATGAGAGACTGTATATTTGGTGGGGAGCCACTGCCCAACTGGACTCTTAATATATACATGACTCTTAATGATCAAGGTAATTTCAGGGTTCAAATGATTATAACATAGTAGGTAATGAGTGTCCCACACACATTTATATGTGTAGTAAACCATGTTATGAAGAATATATACCATGATAGACAAAGACAATACATGTGTGTTAGGATGAAGAAGAACATAATAGAATTTTTTACATGGTGTTCCACTTGTTGATAGGTGAAGGTTATGCCCCAAAAAATATATAGTATTCTATATCCATTACCCATTCCTAAACGAAAATGGGATAAAGTTTCCATATATTTCCATATTGTGTTTCTACGGACACCAAAATGTAGTGATATAGCATGGTTGATCATAGTATGACTGAATAATGTGATTAATTTCTTTCCCATACATGAGAGATTCTCAATTGATGAGACGACATATCCTTATGTTTATATATTTTTATACTTTCATTGGATTCCATAGAGTGTTTATTTATATTTATATATTCATTTTATAATGTTTTTATAGTAATGATTACAAAAACATATTTGTTTGTAGGTAAAAATATGTACTACATATCATCCACAAATAGACAGTTTTTCTGAGTGGACCATTAATATACATGAATACATGGTTTTAGTGCATGCCCTAGATTACGATAGTTATTAGGTGAAGTAACTAGATTTATTAGAGTTCACATATATTAAAAAATATTAGCATTCAAAATATATGGATACATTCCAGGGTTTATACTACCATTATTTACAATCACCATTATGTTGGTTGGATATTGGAATCGATGTTTTTTAGTACTAAGTATTGTTTAAGAGAAGTTATATCATATCCAATTGATCAGTAAGTGGTTGATGACCACTTAGAGAGGAATGAGGTTATATACAAAATAATTATGTCATATTATTGAGTTTGAGGTAGGAAACAAGGTATATTTATGGGTGTCACCTAGATTAGGACATCCTCAAATACAAAGTTAGATGAAATCGGTGTCCAGGTATGAAGGTTCATTTGCGATTATAGAAAATATTATATTGGTGGAATAATAACCTGATCTTATATAGTAGTAAAATGATAAGAATTATTTATTAAATGTGTCTAATATTCAATGGTATTTTTAGACCCATCTCATGTGATCAATGCAGATGAAATTGAGATTGAGGTGGAAGTATGCAGTTGAGAATGAATAATCTGTATTATGCACCAAAGTGGGAGTATTCACCAAGGAATGATAGCTCCATTGGTGTGGGTGTAGTGAAAATAAACTATATCTAAGTGGATAATTGTTAGTGGGAGTTCGATATGTGAACATAATCCTTGAAGGAGTTTGTCAATGAGCCTAGTGATGTTTGAGAATGTATCTAAAGGATGAGAAAATTTATGGTGGGGAGGTTATAATACTATGTTCTTTTATTAGTTTGTGAACCAGATCGAGTTTTTATTGAGATTTTATGCATTAAATCTGAAAGCCATGTTTTTATTTATTTATCATTTAATCATAGATTTTTAGTTTAAATAATTATTTTAAATATTCTGGTGGATACCACATCTGACTAGATGCTCACTGATCAATTTTTTGGGTGAACACAGGTTCTACGATGTGAAATAGGGCCTTGTTGAAGTGCTGGATATGTCAACATAGGTGCGAGTTGAGTTTTAGAATTTAGTTGTTCTAATAGGGTGATCTTTCTAGCTATTTTCAGCTGTAGTGTCCTTTGGGGTGGTCTAAGGGTGAGGTATATGTTGTATGAAGGTTTTGGAAATGGGATTTCTCAATACAATACATGGTTGGAATTTTCAAAAAACATAGCAGAGTAAAGTCCTAGAGAATGGGGAGGGATTTAGATGACCCATGTGAGGCCACCCAATGTGGTGAACCTTATGTGAAACACCATAATGAGTTCATCCTTATTTTTGGTGACCCTTATGTGGTTTTCCTAATGCATTATGGCCCTTATAGTGGCCCCTTATGTGTGGAGACCATCATGGGATCAACGTTATGCATTGTAACCCATATAGGATCATCATTATATAGTTAACCCTTATAAGGAAACCCCTATATAAGGCTACCCTTACGGGGTCACCCTTAAATGGGTGGATCTGACTTGTGTCACCCTCATGTGGTGACGCATACATGAGGAAATCCTGTGAAGGTGACCCCTATATAGTGGGCGTATGAAAGACCCTTCTATGGGTCTCAATGATGGGATCAACTAATCATAGTGGGTGGGTAAAGATAATAAAAAATTATTAAAAATATTACATTATATAAATAAAGAATAAAATGAAATAAAAATGGTGAATAATTATTTAAGGATTGAAAAGGGGGTTCCCTTGTAATTTTCTTCTATGGAATTACCTAAACCTTTGAACTTCCCTATAATATATGAGATAACATTTGATTATTTTTATATTTATGAATTATTTGATCTTTTGAGTATCTAGGTGTAATATTTTACTTGGTAACCATTAATTTTTGGTTTTTCAAATGATTTCATAGTCTTATTATGATCATGACTATTTGAACCATATTTTATGGTTTTTTAGATTATATAATTTGAATTATTTGATCTTCAATCATGGGTTGATACTAGACAAGTATACTTAGTTGAGTATAAAGTAGTTGTTATTCAACTATCCCTTAATGTCTTACACTCTTTCTTGATCTGTGATATGTGTAGTTACCCCGACTAACAATGTGTTTGAAAAAAAATATAATAATGTTTTTATTGGGTTAGTTTATGTAATTAATTTAATCTTGGGTTGAATGTGGCCCATTAATGAGTGTTAAGAATAAAACATTGTTCAATATATAAATTGAGTTCTATTATGGTTATGTATGAGAATTATAGAAACAACCCAAAGGGTGTTCTAAATAAAATAGAAACTTAATAAATGAATTTAAATTCTAATAATTCTCCCAGGATCTAGTAGGAGTAACTATCACATGTGGTCCTGAATTAACGGATAATATAAGGATTCTAGGAACATGCTCCATATAATATAATTTATTCCTATAGTTATGTGATTAATTTGATGTAGTATTTAGATATAAAATTATGTATATGGTTATAGTTTTCCCAGGATACGCTCTTTAGAACAAGATTTATGATCATTGCTATTTGATTTTTTGGACATACTCCTCAGATATGGAATTATACATATTGTTATGGGATTCCTTGGACACTCTCCCTAGATATGAGTTTATGCCAATGGTTATGCGATGCCTTAGACACATTTCATAGATCTGGTTTTACTCTTATGGACATTACATTCCTTGGATAACCCTATAAGATATGGTTTAATCCTATTAATATTGGATACCTCATATTACCTCCCTAGTTCCAGTGTTATAATCAATTAATTATTATGTTTGGAGACATATGACACATGTCTAATAGGTATTTTCAACAATTAGTGTCACCTTACAACCCATGTGTTTTTTGTGGTTCTTTTATTTTTTCCCTATATTATTATACATATAATCATGCACTATTACATAGAAAATATATTTTTATATATATAATTGGTGGTGGAGTGTTGAGATTTACTCACACCATGCACAATTTTCCATAAGTACCAAATTTTACATCATGTTTACATGAAAGTATAAGGGAAAATACCCTATAATGGAGGGTTGAATATTTTTCTTGTGTGGAGCATGCAGGATGTGACTAAGCTAGTACTATAAACTTTTTTGGGGGGTTTTACCAATAATATTATTAATAAATTTTTTGATATGGGTATATATGATCCAACTATAAGGGATATGTTCTTTATGTATGACATTTATTAAACTTTATGTACATTCATTTTCATATTTTATTTTTCATTTTCAATTATATATAATTTCTATGATTTAGTTTATATTTATTTGCATATATTTATAATATTTATATTATATTAACTATTATTTCACATTGTTATAATGATATAGTCTTTCCATAGTATGACCATAGACCCTCACTATGTGTAAGAAGCCTCTAGAAAACGGGATGGTGTTTCTAAGGTTATGTGAGAACTCACTATCCAAAAGATGTTGAGTGATCACTATCCAGTGATGATATCACAACATGATCCCTTCTGTTGCACATATATTAAATATTAATTAAAAATAATACTTAAAAAATATTTCAATTCATCACTATAACATACCACCTATTTATAAGCACCATAAGACCTCTAATATAGAACATTTTTAAAATATACAACACCATAGACAATCTGTAGAGTTGTACACCAATAGACTAAATATTTACCCACATATAATCACTAACACCACTACTTCCAAAGATTATGTTCTTATGAAAATAAAATAATAGATATCATTTTATAGATGAATTCCCACTTAATAAATATGAATGAATGAAGAAACACCGTCCAAAATAATAGTTCTTTTTAATGTAGAATTTATATTTTATCCATTAAATGTAAGATTATTTTCTCAACTTATTAAAAATAATTTTTTATTTAATTATCGATTTTTTATTCATTTTTTGAATTATCGCCTAGACCATTTTTGTTTCATGTTATTATATTTTTCAAAAAGAATAGAATCATCACACTATGATTACAGAATTATAAATAATTAATTTTTCATAACATTCACAAGACTAACATCATAGAAATATACAATTCAACCCATGTCATGCATATATTATAGGATCCATGGTTATAGAGGAGTCCTTGTTTCTCTATGTAGTACTCACATTCTACTCTATATCTCATGTGTGATCTTTTTGTAGTATCCTACCTCTATTGATTCTCTATTTTTCTATTTTTCACAACTCTCTTCTCTATATTAATGACTTTCTAGTATAATGATAAGATAATGAAAAGTCTAGTTACCTATAGCTATATGATAAATAAGTATTGTTATAAATTCTTCCCATCTAATATTTAAGTGGTTGTAAACTTTTAAAAAATGGAGAATCATTCCATTAAGAATGAAAAACCTATACCACATCATCCTAAATTCATTTAATATTTCTACCCCTTTAAAAAAAATTTGACATAAAATTAATATTTAATCAAATTTTTTGTCAGTATAGGTAAAAATTTATATTTAAATATTAAATGTATTCAAATAATATTATAATTACACTTCTTAATGAGGTAATTTTTCTGTAAAAAGAATATTCTTATGAAGTATGTATCGATTTTAAAAAAAATATAGGAAGTTTATTTTTATCATAATGTATTTTGTCTAAAAGTTAGACACATTTACATTGGAATTATAGCTAGTCAACATGTGCGTGAAGATATTTTTAGTTCCTCATAATGGGGATATAAACACAAGAAAATTATAATATATGTATATCTTATAGTTTTTAATAAACATGGGTTACTTCAAAGTTTCATACATTATATATAATCATATTAAATCCCCCACCTCATAGAATGCAATCTTATAGAATTTTCCCTATAGTAGAATCATCACTCATATAGAGTTTTTTTCTTAATAATAAATTAGAGATAAAGATGGATCCTAACATAACTATAAATAAAAATTTCATTGATTATAAAAACAACATTAAAAATATTATTGTTTTGAATATTGGAAAAAATGTTTTATTGACAAATGGTGATGAATATATCCCACTGCAATAGCATTTGTTTCAGTTCCAAATCTCATTTAGAGACACCATATAGTCCTGGTTTTATTTTTATATGCTTTACAAATGTTATTTATAGACACAATATTATTCAATCCCATTTATTTTATAAGAAATATAATTTTCTTATTCTTCTTTTGTAATATAATATTAAAAGGATACATTAAGTCACTATCCCGGAAAACCAAAATGGTAAAACATGGAATCATAGTAAAGGGTTCTAGATGAATCTAGATGGGTTTCCTTATGGAGCTCACTCTTTCCCTATTTTACCTTCCCCATCATTTGAGGCGGTATTTAGTAGTCCCCCCAACTAAGAATTTATAATATAAAGAAATAGAGCATAATGAAAGACATTGTGTTACTTCTCAATGTACCTATCTAATCACTCACAAGAAATTCAAATTATGACATTTTTAGAAAATTTTATAATATATATAAACATGTGAGACATTTGAATTTAAATTTTGATAATATAATTAAAGTAAAAAATACATGAAATTAAAAATTAAATAAAACAAACACTAGTTATTAGGAATGGAAATGATCTTATATTTAGTTAAATGACATTAATTATTTAAATTATTTGATAAAATAAATTTGATAACTCATGAAAACCCTTTAATTAATTAACACATTTCCCTTATAATATGGGAAAAAGAATACATCAAAATAATTCTTAATAATTCCATGTACACAACCTCTAAATAATTAATTGGTTTTCTCAAATATTATATATTTTTCCAAACTATTTCATGGGAGGGATACAGTATAAATCTGATAATAGACTGAGATAGTTGGAATTCCTTGTGAAAGCTGATAACCTCTATACCAATGCATGAAAAATCTATTTTCTCATAAAAAATGGATATAAAATTGAATTAAATTTCAAATTATATCTTGGGATCATTAAACAACTTCCTTGGGATAAAATCATATGGTTGGATACTCATAACCATGGGTACAAGAGCCTTGGGTTTGGAGAAATTAGAAATAACATAAACAAAAGGGTGAGAATAAGTGAGATGAAACTATAATTAAAAATCAAAAAATTAAATTACATAAAAAAATATAATTATATGATACTAAAAATGTATTAGGATCAAGGAATGAACCCAAAAAAATCAAAAAACTAAATCCACATCCATGAAGAAGCCATCCCTTTCTGTAGTAATGGTGTTGTGTGTATTATTTTTTACTATTCTTGGATGATATCTACATAAAAAACTCATTTGAGGGGATTTTTATATATAACATGGACTTTGGTCCTTCAAGATAATTATAAATGGAATCTATGATACTATATAATTAATTTCCTCATTCACATATGAATTCCATATGGACTATTCATTAGGGAATTATAATATTTTTTCATAAAAAATTGTCTGGGAAAGTATTTTTTATAAGGGTGTTAAATGGTTTGTTATAGAATTATATGAGACCCCATAACCCTCAATTTATGTTCATGAATATTTGTAGGGTATCCTGTTCCAGCTCAAATTGTTAAATGTGGATCCAGGGTTGTGTGTTGTAACTGGAATTATGGGTGTGCTTGGTGAAGCTCAAGTCACTAATGGGTTAGATAAAGATAAGGTTATTTATACTATGGTGTGATGGTTAGAATGGGAATCATATAATATTGGTATTTCAACATTTATTTTAGGGTCAAAAAAACAAACTGATATCTTTTATTTTTACATCCTTATGGAAGTGTTTTTTGGTAATTTTTTCTTATATGCCTTTTATTCATTTTTATACTACTTTACTTGATTTATATAATATTATTTTATTATTCCCTATAATCAACCCCTCACACTATATTGTGTCTCATTTTTTTGGATTTATTATATTTATTCTTGGTATTATAGAATTTTTGTTTAATCTTTATCCACTTGATGGAATAATACATTATGAGAGAAAAATCTGATTTTTCAAATATTACTTCTAATGATAAGCCTAATTCTTCAGCTAAACAAGAAAAGGTAGAATTAGAATTAATTTTTATATGATTTTTACTCATCTAGGTCAAATTGAAATGATTAATATGGATATTCATGACTTTCTTCTTGGTAATCCATTATCTTACCAATTGTTTGATCTAATTATTCAAATGGGTTTAGTTTTAGGACACATTATTTTCCCTGTAACATATCACAAGTTAATCCTCTATACTTTTAATATATATTGGATATGATGTTTGGATATGCCTCAACATAATTCTACTATAATGTTTATTGATTACGATGAATGAAAATATTTATTCTCAAATTCCTCGATTGAATACATCCTATGAAAATTAAATGACAAAAAATTTGGATGGGTACAAAAATAGATATTTAATTATTATACATCAATTTTATTTATATAACACAAGGAAATTAGGAATTATGATAGAAGAATATATTTCAAAGATGGATAATATTTTTGATAATCTTAATTTTTCTAGATCTGTAATTAGTTTTGACGATCTAATATTTTAATTTATTTATGGTTTAAGAACATAATATTATCTTATTGTTGTTCAACATAATGACCGTGTAAGATTAACATGAATTTAATATCAAGTATCACTTCTTACATTTATAAATTTCTTTGAAAAAATCAATAGTTTTTAAAAATATCTATCTATATAGTGAATACTAATTTTTTTAAGCTTTGAACATGAGCACTCTAGGGAAATGTAATGTTGGTTTCATTGGTCATAACATAGAATATTTTTTACAATGATATAATTTAAGATAATGAGGATGTTGAGGTGGTATAAATATATATTGAACATTCTATTAGTATCTCCTAAAGATAGGCCACATTACAGATGTTTTATTTATCTATTATGGTAAATCTTATATAGATAATAAGTGAAATTTATGAAGAAGAGACACGATGAACTTAACTTCTGGAGATTTTATAACAACTCCACAGTTTGAGCAATATTCCAATTAGTATATGAATATTAGAGCATCAAAAAACATAATAAAAAATGAAATAAGGGGACAAATTAAGAACAAACAGAAAAATAAGTGTGGGGGATGAATCAATGTTGGTTAATTGTAATCCATTTAAAATTTTAATTCCTTTATTTTTTTCAACTATGTGTAGTTATTGTGAATTGGATATATTACTCTATCTTCTAATATTTATTCTTGCATGAAAAAATAAAAAAACACACACAAAAAGGGTATAATGATTTACAAGGTAACAATAGAAGTCTAAAACTTGGTGTGATATAAATTCCCCAATGATCACATGCCCCATTAGATTTAAATTTGATATTAACAATATAGTCTCCCAAAAGTGTACAAGTGTCCATCCATAAAAAATTGGTTTTGTGAATCCTACCCATTGGTGCACCGCCCACCCATACAATGATAGTATAAAGGTAATAACTAAACATTATAGAACTAATTAAACCAACAGAAGTTTATATGTACTTCATAGGTTTTATTCCTCTTTTGTTACTCGCACAATGACATTTAATCACATTTTATTAACAGAAGAAGGTGATGGGTGGTCCTTCTTCTACTTATTCTTCATCTATATGGATAATAGTATACACACAACATTTAATTTATAAATGAAAATATAAATTATTCCATTCTTGCTTACAAGAAAGGCTTATTCATCTCATAGAATGCTCAATTCACAAACTTCCTCAATCATCATCTTTCCGTGCAACATAAATTGCTCATCAATTTATTCAACAAACATCACAAATGATTTGAATTATTCGTATTTTAATTTTATTATATTTTTCATATTATTATTCGTATTTAGTTCAATAAAAATATCACTGTACCTCCATCTTATTTTCTTCTTCAATATACATTGGTTCATCAAGATATAAATTCTACTGATTCTGATTATATTTTCATTTATACAACAAGGACCTTCTAGGATGGACAACTTATCTACTCACACTCATATAAAATTATTCAATGTATATAATGACTTATATATAGATAATAAAACATTATTTTATAGATATATCTTACCATTATAACATATCAATTATTGATTTCACAAAATACCACAAGAATACATGATTTATTTACCATGATTTTCATAAATTCAAATCCACCAGAAAAACTCTTTTTGTCTAAATCTATATAAAAATCAATTACCTCTTTATACTGCTACATAAAATGTGTCTCCTCATAAAAATATATAATTGTGCTCAAACATGCGAATGCCATCTGGCTCATTCTTCCTTATTTATATCTCTGAATTTATCATTTTATATACATAATCATTCATATACATTTAAAAAAGAATATAATTATATATTTCTTCATGATGGAGTGATAGTGGAAATTGAATTTTCCTAGGGTAGGGGATGACTCTATTTTATCTTGGGGTTCTCTCCCTCTTGGGTTCTGCTTCGGTCAGGCAGCAATGAATTTCTATAGGAATTATTCTATAACATTTCCATTATTTCATTCTTATTTTGTTTACCACATTTCTCTTTATCATGGGGGTCGATCCTCAATAGGTTTTATGCTTCTTCACATTGGGATCCATTTTTTGGGGTGTTCATGCCTCTGTTTTGTTTTTCGATGGAGTTTCTTGGGGAATTCCCATCTTCCTTCAACCACCAGACATTAATTAGTGGTTTCTTCTTCAGTGTGTATCCCATACCTAGAGTTTCAAAGCACCTCTTTTTGTCTCTAGTTTTATCGGCTCAGTTATTCACTTAGATGTCTTCAATGGAACAATACTAGCCCAAAGTGACATAAAGTTCCATGATTTAGATGGTAGCAGTGTGGTGTGATAAGAATCAGGGGGATTCATTCATATTTTTCTTTTCTCTTCCTTGATCTATTAGGGATTCATCTCAAGTTGTTTTTTCATGGCTTGTATTTTATTTGGTGACATCAGATTCTAACATCTTCAGTTTGGATTCTCCCCTTATTGTAGAGACGCAAAGCTTGGCGTACAGAGATATTACATTACTTTTGCGGAATACATAATACCTAACCAAAAACAGACACCAAAGGACCGTAATAGTTTAGTGTCTTTGGAAACTGGGAACACAATATTCAAATCATGGTGAAAGATCTTCAATATCTCTCATAAAGTTCTTCCCCTTTTTTTCTTACCTAAAACCTTTCTTTATATCCTGGGGAAAAGAAAACATAAAAAGGGCGAGCTCATATTCCCAGTAAGGGTAAACATAGAGAACATAAAACAATCCATAAACATTTGAATGCAAAAACATGAACATAAAATCTAAACATCAAAATCATGATCAAAGACAAAAGTCTTGGAAGTATGTAAGGCATATATCATAATGAAACATAAATCCTGATAAAATTGGATGGGAAGAAAACATGTAATTATGGAATGACATTATGCACATGATATGATTTCCATAGCAGCCAAGGTATTGCTTCCAAGACCATCTTAGTGGAAAAATTCCATTACTGAACTGAGTTCACTCCTCTTACCTGTCCTGTATTTTTTGAACCGGATTAACTTACCATTCCAGCCATGTCTATCTCATGATATATAAATATTTTCCCAATGCATTGTAAGGAGATATTGGTCCCACCCATATCATAATTAAATCATTCATACTTGTGCCACAAAATAAACATAAATCATTCATCATAACCCAAATAATAAAAATGTGTTTCATAAATATCATCCCATCATAACATAATCCATATAAAAAATGGATATCATTTCATCATAAGAAAAGTGAAACCATGTAAATCATAGATATACATGAAACATACACATATGAAATAATGTCATCTTATATGGAAAATGGTTTTGATAAAACACATGAAATGAATTATTGAGGAAAATATCCTTTCTTCTTAGAAATCATTTTATTTTCACAAAATTCCATGAAATTTTAAATGAATAGGATTTTTTGAAAATAGTCATGAAATTTTGTATAGTAAGATTCATAAAAATAAGGCTTTATGAAAACGTAAAAATCTGTTCATGCCATATAAGATAAAAAACATTCTTCTTGTACTTTTCCCGGAAAAGTCAAAAAGTTCCTCATATGGTAAACAAAAGAAAGATTCCTTCCATAACACAATGTAAAATTAAGAGCAGTGTAAACATGACATTAAACATACATGGAATAATATTAAACACTTTATAAAAAACATTATATGGGCATGGATGAAAAATATAACCCCAGTAAATATTTACGTATAAGCAATCTCGGATAAAAATGGGATTTGCAAAATTATAACTTACCTTAGGTCCGATAAACTTCGTACGTATCCAAACCTCCTGTATAATGATTTAAATAATGTCATTGAATTGTTAAATAATCATATTTATAGTTATGATGTCATATATGGTTCATTTATGACTTTATATTACCCTTTATTTTATAAGTTCCATGTTAAAGCAGTGTTTTGGGTAAAATCGTTTTATTTATCGTACATGTTTGGACATTTTGTTATTGATATTGTTATTACTTATGTCTTGATTTAATTACTTACAGAATGTAAATCATGATTTATATATCATATATATATTTAGTGTATATATATATATATAATAAATATATAAATGAAATGAGATAAACCGGTCATGAAGACGGTAGGCCGTACGTACGCATGAACGCTATTTTCCTTTCCATATTGACTTGAATGTAAAGTAAGTAGATGATATATATATATAAATAAATCCATTAGATTAATCGTGTCATATATTTCATTAATATTCATTATATATACTTTGTAATCATTCTTTAATGGTTAACATGAAGATTGAATCTCATCGCGTCATGGAGGCGGTAATCCGTACGTACGCACGAGCGATGATATCTTTCCCATAATTATTGAATTGAATTAGGGTGGATGATATAATATCACAGAATCAGTGTGATGTTATAATAACTATATATAGTTATTCTTTACACCAATATACTGATCCAAGTATGGTGGTGGTGGAAAAACAGATTACACCACGGTGTGGAGACGGTATTCCATACGTATGCACGTGTGGTGATTTCATTTTTCGTAGGATGGATAGAAGGTGAAAATGGGGTTGTTTCCTATTTATAATAACATATTAGTATAATAGTGATACTGATGTGAATAATTTATAATGAAACAACTAAAGAAGAATAATTTGAAGAGGAAAAAAATTGAAAGAATCGGTAAGAGAGATTACCTCTTCTTCGACGCACCTCTTTTATAATTCTTCTTAGGGCACTAGAGATGGTCTTTTGAGATGACCATAACCTCTATGATATAATTAAAGATTTTGAGAAGAGTAATCAACAGGATTTTTCTGAGCTTCAAGTCTCAAAAGGGTGTGAAGAGAAGAGGGAAGGGGTGCCATTTTTATAAGGGAGGAGAGGGGCACCTTAAGAAAAACATAAAATATTATTTTATAATAAAGTCATATTCGGATTCTAATAGCTCAAAATTGATTTCTTTCGAAGCTAATCCATGGATGGGTCGAATTCATCTCAAAGAATAGGTTTTAGATAAGTTTAGGTTACTATTTTAACCTTACCATTTAGATTTAACTCTAAGTAAAATAATTTAACTTTTACCGTGTCTTTTTGTTTTCTTACACTATATGGTTAATAAACATATTATAACAAAACAAAAGAACCCCAGGTGGTTAATTATTAATATATATAACCTTATCTAAGTCATTTTTATGAACCTTATATTTTTAGGAATATAATAACAATTAATAATAAAATATTTGTTTTAAAAACTATTTTATGTCAATTTTGACACTATTTGGTACATGATTTTTGTGAAAATCATAACAGCATGATTATTTCGAAAAAAGTTAATTAAATTAATAATAACATGTAATATTAACCTAGATAAGTATTTTAATTCATAAAAAGTCTAAAATTACATTTATTTGGGTATTTATAACATCAATTATGTTAATATTTCATTAATAAGGTAATGACTGCATCATCATTGTGTCATAAATAAATTAAATTATTTAAGGTCTAGAAATTATAAATAAAATACCATTAGGTATGAAATATTTTTATATTTCTAATGAATATTTATAGTCTAATTTATCTTATTTATAACCCTCTATTAAAAATGTTTTAGTTATTAAGCTTTGATTTCAACTATTTTAACTCTTCTTTAAATAAAATAATAATAAATGTCCTAATCTAATCCAAGTGGACCTAAATGATAAATTTATATTACTGAGGTTGTTTTTGGTCAAGTTATACTTATCCAATAGAAATAGGACACGTGTTAGGGTAATAGTAATATCATTTTTATCCTTAATTACCCTATTTACTTTCTAACCGTGGTAAATAAAAGTGATAAGTTACTATTCACCAAATAAAATTATCTTATTAAACCAAATTTTACTCCTTGATATTAACCGTGTCTCTCAAATTTTCAAAATTCCACTCACAGAAGTGGTAAAATTATGTTTTATGTAAATTTTCAAATTCTCCTAGGAGGTGGGTAAAAGACGGTGGAAAGTTCAATAAAATTTTTATCTATCTGAAATTATTATAAAATTACTCCAATGAATTTCACTGATCTTATATAGGTATTATGTATCAATTTTGACCTAAAATAAATTTAAATAAAATACATAATTATTTAAATAAAAAGTCGGTTTTTAAATAGTAACCTAGTGTTTTCACTATTCATTCAAAATTGAATGTTTTATAAAAAATTCCAAAAATTCACCCTAGGATAATTTCGATATTCTAAATCCAAAAATGAAGTCCATTTCAAAATATAAAATTTATAAAATTTCAAAATGAGGGTATTACTATTCATAATGGCTATTTTATATAACATATCGTTGTTTTGTGAAACTCGGTATTGCGTACAACACACGCTATCATAGAAGGTCGTGATTGCGTGTAAAGAATGCCAAGTCAGGGTTGCGTGTAGTGAAAGATCTGTTTGGTTTTGTGTATAACATAATAAAAAATTATTTCATCTATACATTAAACAAAATCTATACTTAATGTTGCGTAGAATAATTTCCACAAAACGAACATGAAATTGTGTTTAACACAAGCCTAGAATAGTGTTGCGTATACTACAAGATAATATGGTGTTGCATATAGTACAAGCTAATCTTGGTGTAGTGTATAATAGAAGACATCAAATAAATTAAAAATAAAATATCTCATAAAATATCAGGGTGTTACACTGATGGTGTTTCTGTGGTGCAATCTGTGCGCTGATCAGCATGTCAATGTGTCTTGATTCATTGAACCTATACAACATCATTTTATATTCGTGATAATGGTGGGGGAGGAACATGACCCTCAGTTTATGTAGATCCCATTTTGTCTAGTATTTAATGTGTTATGTTGGATAATCTCATCGATGATGAAGGTTTTTTGGTTTTTTGGTTTTTTGCCCTTGATGACAATAATAGTGTTCAATGATGGAGTTTTAGATATCTAGATTGTCATTATCCCCCTTTCTTTCACCCTTAATTTTCCATACATTCTTGAAATGCATGACCCCATATCTATCGGTTTTTATTGTTTTCTTTAGGGTGGTTTTTGAATGTGGTGGTGGGAGTTGTGGGGGTTCAATCTACTTCAACCGGGGTTTCCCATTCGGTTCAGTTTTCCTTGAGGAGTGTTTTATTCCTAGATGATGAATTTGTCTTTACAAAATCTGTTTCTTGTTTTTTCTTATAATGGTTTATTGATGGTTCTTGGCCCACATGTAGTTCATGATGGATATGTTGGCTTACTTTAATACAGTATTTTCTTGATAGTGTTTGGTATTGATTGTTTTAGTGATCGACGATGATTTCTATGTTTGTTCGATTCAAGGTGGAATTGATATTGTGGGAAGTCTATGAGGATAGTTAAATAATGAATAGAATTGATAATTATTACTTATCAAGAACCAAGGTAATGATTCTCTTTCCAAGCATACAACAAAAGGTGGTATAATGACACATGTTTTTTTTATTTTTGTTTGGTGTGATTTTTTTGGAGAGAAGTTTTAATCATAAAATTTTAAATGGATTTTTTTATTTACCTTATTGGTGCATGTTCATACAGGTTATTACTTAACTATATAAATGTGATTATTTTGAAAATAAATAAGAAATCAGTTTGGATAATTATAGTAGAAAATCCTTGTTGGATATAGAAAGATACTAAAAATACTTTTACATATATTCTTGAAAAAACAAAATAAAACTATCATGATTATTATTTACATTTAAGAATATATTACAAGGAATCTTATAAATTCTATATCTTAAGGCCTTAAACTATCATGAACTATAAAATTCATATAGTTCCTTTAAATTCTTATACTACTCTAAGTCGTATTCAAAAGACATATGATATGATATTCATAATATTAACTCATATAAAAAAAATACATACAATAGAAAATTCATATACACAAGTAATATGACATAAAATACTGACTCTCACAAAGTCATACATAGCATCTAAAAAATTTCTTTTTCTCTATACTAATTCATATCATTACTATATAGAAACTCCAAACAGGGAATCAAATTATATGGTCTTTCATGGTGGATAATTGGTTTTTAAAAAATATTTTAATATATAGTTTCATTGTATGAATGAATTCATGAGTTCTTGTGATCTTATAACTCTCCAAAAAAATCACCTCTAGTTCCCTTTTTCTTAAATGGATACTGTTTAGTAGTGGTAAAAGTATTCATCGTTGAAATAAACACCACAAATGTAGTAGAAGATGTATCGATACATCATCTTTTGAGATAATTGAAACATGTTCAAATTTTTAGTGGATGAATAGTGTACCACATGCCCAATCCACTAATTAATTATTCATTGGATTTTATGTTATTTTTTAACCCATAGATCCTCATCACTATCTCATTCAGATCTATCAATATTAATTTCCCCCATGTAGTACATCATGCTGACCAGTATGATGGAAACAAGTCCCAACCCAAGATCCCTAAACATGAATTTTCTATGTAGGAGATCTATCTCTACTTTATACATTCTATCATGGATAAATATCACTTTATCTTAGATGGGTGTCCCTATGGGATGAACTCTCTACTTAGGTTTAAGATGTTATTGTGTAGACATTTTTTAAAAAATCCTCCCATTAAATTACTTTTAAAAACAAATAGTTAGTATTCCAAACGTAAACACCCAACTTCCATCCATGTTAAATTTTTATTTTCCTCTTTTTTTAGCTTCATCTATGTAATAAAATACATGTTTTAAACATAAAAGACTCTACTCAAAAAGTCCTCCTAAAAAATATAAAAAACTCATTATAAACTCCCCATGGAACACAATATATTTAATCATGTTTCCCCTTCAACAACAAATAGATAATTCTTTATATAAATAATGTAAAACAACGTCACACACAACCATCTATGGTTTTTATTATAATTTCAATTCATTTTTTTGTAATAAAAAATTCTTTGTATCACATCTACATAGTATACTTGGGTTCCCCTATCAACTTACACAGACACATTCTTCATGTGAATTCCAATTCTTCTTCAGAAACACATTGAAATAACACATCATTTTCACATCATATTTATTTAAAGCCATTGAATAATATAAAACACAAACAAGGAGGGATAAAAACTCACCACCTATTTATTTTTTAAATACCCATAAAAAATAATGTAGAAAAATTTACTCTTATAATTCATAATATTCATAACTTCCCTCCCATTTTCTTCTCAACATGTAATTTTTTATTTCTCTCACCTATTTAAAAATATTACAAAGTTCATAGAGAGGTTATTGAATCATGTCTTGCTTAAATATTTTATCATACAGGAATAAAATCTAAGTCTATATTATCCATTCTTATTTTAGAAAAAATAGGGTTTGATTTAGATGACCAAAATTTTCATTCTAAAAGAGTATGATCCAAATTTAGGTTCAAACACCCAATATGTTTCTCAGAGGCTGTCCAAAAATATCAAGCTGATAATGTTTTACAATCCAATTAAAAGAAATATTTAAAATAAAAAATATAAAAAATATTTCTTTATTCACATCAATTTACAAGTTAAAAATGGTCAAGTATAATAAGGAAGATATTTATGAAAATATCTCAGAATTATATTCAAATACACAAACTTTTACATCATTTAATAAGTCATTTCTCCCTTTTTATATTATATTTGATTTTGGTTATCAAGTATGAGAGTTTAAAAAAACATTCCCTTTTATATGACACTACTTAATACACATTTCATATTATTATATTTTCATTAATCATTGAATTTAACAGTATCTTAAATATTAATTACGTGTCTCCCCCTCAAGAAGAAAATCCACTTAATCTTTATAACGGTATATCAGTTAAAAAATAAATTAAACTATGTTTCATTTAGTGAATACTAAAAAATAAATCAATTCACATTGTTGTATTGATTTTATAGAATACTCTAATTCCTCATATCACTATCCAATTATAACCGTATTCTCACATTATTAGTTTCTCCCCAAAAGGCCATGCCTCCCCTTAAAGTCATTACATTGTATGAACAGAAATAAAAAACAAAGTGGTAAGGGAATAAGGTGGTTAATCTTGCTACACAATGTAAAAGAAGGATGATATGATTTTCATAATCATGTTTCTCCATTCTGTATTCTTACATATCTATTTTTTAGGTCGGGATTTTCTTTGGACAACATGGATCTCTTTGGTAATTATTATTATTTGTGTGTATAATTTTTACTGTTATTAGTATTAAATCATAATGATATTTAATTCTATTTAATGAATCTTTTTGTACTAGTGTAATGGTTATTTTTTTCTCCTTATGACTAGACTTTTTCATCACTCACATGATTCTTTTTTAACACAAATAATTTTATTTATTGAGATTATATCCTGAAATTTATCTTCTTTATATAAAAAAATTCTCTTTCCCTTTAGTAAATACATTCATGTTCACTTTTTAATTTTTTCATAATTCCTCTAGATATGCTGGATACGAAAAAAACATTCCATAGACACATCTATAGGTTTTCTATATCCTCCACATGTCTTACTCTTAAGAGTGATTTACCATACATAATTCAAATTAGTTGAATTTATCATCTTTATCATACTGGGTTTATTACCAAGGTATCTCAAAAATATATTCTTTGAAACATTATTGTGAGTGTTATAATATGATGTTTGTTTCTTCTTGCATAGAAAATTTATCTTGAACCTATGAATACATGTTTATTCCTAGGGAAATGGTAAAGCAAAAACATGGAGTCAATTCTAATAAAAAATAGAAATAATCATGAACCTTTTTGAATTTTCATTAAACTGATACACAGGGCATCCCATTAACTTTAGTGATAAAGATAATTTAAAACACCAGGAGTTTGTTACAAGCTGTATATGCCATAAAAAAGAAAAGTGACATGGCATGTTCAACATTCCATTAGTGATTTCACACTCACAATATCGGGAGTTGTGTGAGAAAATGGGACACAGAATGGCCAAGTTCCATTGTAATAATTCCATAGAAAATGCATGGGAATCACACAAACCAAACACGAATTCACCAACACCATGTGTCATAATGAATGTGGAGTTTTAATGAGAAATCACCCTAAGATACTAGAATATCATAAAATAGAGAATTATCCCCCAATTTTCAAGAATGATCTCTATAAGTTGAATGGTTGTGATTTTATTCTATAATACCTCTCTTTTTTGATGCTCACACAACTATAACCTTCCATGGTTTCACACGTAGAGAGAACTTATTTGAAAACCCTCACAAAGGGCATATCATAATTTAGTTTATGATAGATATTACTTCACACAGATTCCCATGATTTACAAATGAGTTATCACAATATTAAGTTCCATCATAAAAATCAATGACTCACGAAACACCAAATGATGTGTGAAAATATGCCTCCAAAATCCATTCCTATCCTTTGTTCTAGAGACCATGGTTCATGAAAATAAAAAGATGTTTGGAACTCCAATGTTGGGTGCCACAAACTCTTGGTCCCCTAACTCGATGCATCCTTCTTCCAAATATATCTTCACAGAATTTGTATTCTCTTGTTATATGGATCTATTCAAACAAAGTATATCTATGGGAACCCTATCTAAAAACTAGTATTATAATACCTCATTCCCAGACCCTTCACTCCAAGTGCGAATGAGGTAGCCTTATTTACTTTTTGATCCTAAGAATTGGTACCCTCAACTTAGGACCTCATAGTTCTTCCTAAAATGGATAATGTCCACACATATTTCTCAGTAAAATATTATACACATCAAATATGTAATCCTTAAATGATGTATCATTAAGGGAACTCAAATATAATTCCCATTGATGAATGCATTTGGCACCCTGAATCCTTTTATCCTCCAACCATAATTAGGCTTGTGTAGTTTCATGTGTAATCCCCAAAAATGTCTATGATATAAGACTTTAAAAATCATATAACTAATAACTTATTCTTACTTTATTAAAATACATGAAAAATTTCTCAATTAATTAAGCTAAACTATATCCTTACTCCATGTGACGAGCATGAGGTACCTCATGTGATGAGAATAAGATGATAACCTATATTTCATGAAACGTCTATTCATAATCCCATACCATTCCTTTTATTTTATATTTTTGTGATATATGTGTATTTAATAAATGATATTATAATCAATGGATCATTCCTACCACACTTCCTTAAAATGTGTAGTTGAAATATTTAGGTTTTGATTCTAGTATTCTAACAAGTTATGTAGGATTCCTCCCCGAGTTTCAATCCAGACATCCAAAAACCACCATATAAATTCAAGGTCCCCAATGTATTTTAAACCTATTCCATTTCTAGTATGGGATAAATGAAAATGAGAAATTTTCCCATTATAATTTAAACATTTGATCAACCCTTACATGATGATAATATGTATATATGACATCACTAAACATTAAATTTGTGAAATACCCTCACTCACCTTTAATCACATGACCCATTTTGATCAGAAGCCCAACTCTATGTGAAAAAATAAGAAACCTTATGTGATGATCCTAAGAAGTGTATATGAAGAGTATACTATCTATTTTCCCCAAAAATTTAGTGATCATAAGTCCCTAATTCAATTAAAGAGTTTGGGACGCCCTATATGAATAGCATAAGAAGAGTTATGTGATGAGTATAGTTTTCTGGGAATGAAGAGCATCAAATAAGTAACATTATAAATAAAAAACATCATTCAAATTTTGTGATGAGCACATGATGACTAAGCTGATGAGCCTTATATACCTTATTATTTAAACATAATATTCCTTATGTTGGTCACATGATGCGTCAGGGTTTTCACTTTATATGAATTATTTCGAAAGTATAATATTCCATCCAACTTCTAGTGGGGAGTATTTTATAGATTCCCAACACACCCAAATCCTCAAATACTAGACATTCCAAGCAACATCATCATATCTATCCATCGGTAGCCACATTATCATGGTAGCAAGAGGCATAATTAACTATTTTCCACTAGAATATAGTGTGTATAACATTATTAAAAAACATGTCTGAGAACTATTAGAGATACTAGGACTAGGTGATGCAATACATAGATAAATTATTGAAAGAAGTATATGATCTAATCATCCAGAGTGGTAGAGGCCATAAACCTTTAAAAAGAAGGAAATTAGGTTAATTTGGAGGGGATATGGCTTGTCCAAGGATATAGAACACTCCATGAAAATCATTTAAATAAACACTAAATAATGTTCCAGAAAAATTAATAGTTATCCTGAAGAGGAATATATACCCCTACAACTGGGGGAAAAGGTTGATCATTGGGTATCAATGGTTATATACATTAATGTTGTGAATTACTTATCCACTCGAGAGAGGATGAGTAGCATTGGGAGTGTTGTGAATGACCGTCACCAAAAACAAAATGATGTTTGGATTCTTAAGTCACATTGGACTAGTATAGTCATAAATGTATGATAGCATGCCCCAACCGATGTGGGTAGATGAATCCATAGGGTAATAATCCCACCAATCTATTATCTTTCCTCATCTATCCCTTCAAACTCATAAATCATAGTTTCATCATAACCCTTGTTATCTACTATGAAAAAGAAGGGGTTATACTGACTAGGGTCATGACCCATTAATAACTGGATGATTTCGGGTCAATGTGATCTTATTTCCCATAGGGATAATGCATGGAGAGCGTCCCCCCTATTACCACATCAAACCATTTCAGGGGTCTCTCCTTAGAATTATCAAACATTTCTCTCCACTATGCTGAGGAGGTAGGAGATGGAATGGTCAGATTCAAATAGGATATCTCCCAATATATGGTTCCACCAGAAACTCAATCTAGAACTAGAGTTTGATGATAATGTTATTCCAATATTTGATCCACTAGACAAGGTCCAAAATGTGTACCACATGAACTAGGGGAAGCTCTCCATCCATGTTGAAAAAGGAGGCTTATTCATCATCTCTTGTATCCCATGCCACAACTAGTAATAATCATTCAATCCTGACCACTATCCATGGGAATATACTCACTAGGATGAAATCAAGACCCCCTCTACCCAACAGTTGCGTTTGGATAACTCTCCCCACCATGTGCACCACATAAAAATTTCATAGAGTACAACCTGATAATGATTAATTCCATCCAGGAGGTCTCCCCATGATTCCAATAACTAACAATTAAGGACCCCTCTGAGTTGAATAATTACTATGAGCTAAAGGACCCTCCAAGGGAAGAATAATAGAAAACTAGCATTGGTCCCCTACCCATGTAATTGATCGTGACATGCATGGAAGAAAACCCAGTGGACTTCAAAGGGTATCACTTAGGGAAATATTGCTAAAAATATAATATTGTTTATCCATTGAACTCTCAGAGTGTGTGACCACATATTACTAAAGGGAGAAGCTTCTACCATCACTAATAGATCTAGGGGTTGGATTTTGTCGGCTATGAATGACTATCCCTATGTCTGAGATCCACAAGTTCCACATGTATCTTCATAAATAACGGCATGTGGAAAATGTCATAGCTTATTTTAAGGGAAACTTCAGGTAACTATCCCATCATACGTGATCTTATATTATTTTTTCCACCACTATGGAAGTGGGGGAGATACTAGGGATTGTTTTGGAACCCTCAAACGAAGGTTAGTGCCCCACCGAAGTGTCGGTGCATGATGTCCTTCCTGATCAATATGAGGATATGGATACACCATCCATAATATATTAGGTTATGATTTTGGATCGATATATAGATGACATATTATTTTTTTAAGGAATATTATCACATGTGACATTTCTTCTTTCAAAAAGTCAGCATTAGGGTGGGTCCACATCACCCCAAAAACTCATGACCATAATATATAGTTGAACAGGGAGATCGAGAGTTGGAATACCCTCATTATTATGATAATGATGAGTAAATCTTATAGAAAATCATATCCATTGACTAGCTACCCATCATATTTTGGCCACCTTCCACCCCACACTTCCTTATCCCAGAGATGGTTGCTGGGGGCCATAGTCAATCTCATCCAAAAAAAACCATTGGCACCAATCTCTGAGACCACTATTTTTAATATTTAGATAGCCATGGTAACCTTCATTAAATGCATCTATAATGTTGTAATATTGATATCACATCACCCCATGTGAAAATTGGATTCTAGGGGTAGTATTGTTCCCTCTAATTTATCCCTCTTTCATGGAAACAATATGATTGTTAGGATAATCGACCCATTGATGGTGAATTATCCCCTCTGTCCATCATATTCATGAATGTTTTTAGTATTAATGTATTGTGAAATTAAGAAAACTATTATAGTTTTTTAATAATATTGGAGGATTTCATCTTCGATAGGAGGCGGGAAATCAGGTTTTACTACTACTATGTGCTCGCAACCATCAATAGTGATAGTAGTTGGACCACTAGATCCACATATACATTATATTAGTCACATAGGAATCTTGATAATTGTATGGGTTTTTAAGCCCATTTTCCCTATTCAATTATAATTCAAGGGTTGAAATAGACACCTAAATGGATGCTTTGCTTTAGGATCATTATAGTAACAGAAGGATCATCACTAAAAAACCTCAGTGAATAGTGGATGATGTAAGAAGTTGTTCAAAGGGAATCACTCTTTAAACCGTAAAAATTACCAGTGCTTCTTAAATAGCTATCAAGGATCAATATATGTAGTCATGTGTTCCCAATTAGAGTAGAGGATAGTGGATCTATAAAATTACAATGATATGATGTGATTTTCTTCGTGAATCCTTCCCTGGTTCACTAGTATGAATTACCACAATTGAATCTTGATCATCACTCAAATATATCTATTAGGCTAGCCAAATACTTTTTGACTATTAAACCTCATCCTATTGACATAATATCTACTCTCACAACTTATATTGAATCCTTATAGATTCAACAGTCATTAATTACACTCATAGAGAATCCATACCCATCTTGGGTATATCACTGGATAAGATGTATTATATATTCAATAGTCTTTATGGATCAATGTTCAAGACATAAAATTATAAATATTCTTACAATATATGATGCTTCATCTAAACATTGGAGGTAACTTCTTTTTTCTAGTATAATTAGTTTGGAAAGGGGTATATCATGGGATAAGATGGATTTTGAATGAATTTTCTCTAGCATTTAATCTCCACCTTGTGCAAGATCATCATCACTAAATTATCTAAATCGAAACAATAGTATGATGAGTAGGTTACTAACTTCATTTCCTAATTTAAAGGAGAGAAAAAATTACTCTATAAAAAAATTTCCTAAGAATAAAATTTGGAAATGTGCCAGGAGAATTTCTAAGATGAACTATTCCCCACCCTCATATACATGAGGTATCTATATAGGTTTCAAGAATTAACTACGAGAGGACAGTTATGGGAAGAATCCTTATATTAGACCATGAACTGGTCATTACCATTACCTATTTCTAGGATACTAAAAGTGGATATGTATTATACCATGATAACTCAATCCTGTGATCTATTTTCCCACCCATAACCTCCATATGATTGGCCTTTCCAAACAAAACATCACTATTAGAATGATTCTCAAGCCCCTCAACTGAAAAAGGCACCCAAAATTCCATTTTACTAATTAAATAATCGGATTTAATGCATAAAGAATGTGTAGGTCCTAGGATACATCATTATTTACATAAAACATAACATTCTAATGGTTATAGGAATAATAAGTACTCAAGGAGAAATCATGACAGATCGTGCTTACTATTTCCCTTATTAGAGTGTCCGAAATATTAACAACAAAGGGTCATTCATCTTGAATGACCAACATTGGGTCCAGATGAATCATGGACTAGTTGTGTTGGACGAAATTCGAACATATATGACATATGTATCTACTACCCCCATTGGAGATTATTATGATTTTGAAAAATATTTGTTGGCTCCTAGTTAAGGTTCATATAAATTTGATGAATGGATGTCTCGTAAGACAGTCTCTCACACCTATGGAATTATCCATGCTTGATTGAGAAAACTGGAACACCCCATGGCCATAAATAATCCTACAACCACTACACAGTAAACACAAACTTCCATGTCTTAGAATAATTATCAAATAAAATTCTAGGGAAGTCATGTAATTCCATCAGAACCAAAACCAGTATGCACTCTCTACGATTTCATGCCACCTTAATTGGGAGAAGGCCCCAGAGTCCATTTATAATTCAAATAATAATAGATAAAATATTTGAAAATATTTTAAATTTAATTTCAATGTTAATAATCCCACCAATGTGTTATTTTATGTGTATTTTTTTAAATTGTATGGATTTAATGGTATTTTGAGAATAATTGCAAAAATGGCATATTTTGGATATTAATTTTTTTATTTTATTCAGTATTTTGGACATAACATTTTCATCATAGGTAAAAATTAAAAAAATATTCTTTTATATGTTTATATGTTCTAATGGATTAATTTTTTTCATTAGGGCCCAATTATCAATCCATCATTTATAGTCCCAACACTAGATCAAAAGTTAGGCCTCGAAAAATGTACCCAGATCTGAAGATTTGTTTTTTTGGCTTCATATCTCATGAAAGATGATAAAAATGAGTGGAAATTAGACATTGAGAAGTCAGAAATATGTCATAAGATGTTTAAAAAAGGTTTGCAGATGTGCTTCTATCTTTATAAAGGTCACAATATCATGGGAACTATGTGTATTGGAATATGAAAAGTTTGCATGTCCAGAATATATTCCCATAAGAAATTGGATATATCTCTCTAAAAATGTTTCCAATAAATATTAAATATAATTGTTAAAATATAATAAATTACCTAAAAACATTCACTATGAAATCATTCCCAATATCTATCATTAAAAGGGTCTACCATGAACATTCTTTCGATGGAAAAATTTGGATCCAAAAACATCACCCCTCTCCCTATAAAAATGTACTTCTTCTTAATTTTAATAGTTAAAAATTTAGGTTTATATTTTCTATAGTTTTTTAGTTTGTTTTCTATTGAAATAAGTTTATCAATTTTTCATATATTTTGGTAGTATTATTTAACTCATTCTTAATTTTTTTATCTTTTTTTTAACTTTTATTACCTATCCATTTTAACCTATTATACTCATGATCATGTGTTGTTGACTTGAGTAAGTTTCAGAGGGATAAATTTAGTTTATAACCCATGTAATTTCATAGAAATTATGAATGTTTTTTATTTGATTACATTTAGGATAGGTTGGATCTTATTGGAAAATGCATCATTATGGCTTCAGTTGACACCTGAGGTTTAACTTTCACTTCTATAATATTTTCCCTTGATTGAGGAGTTTTATGTGTTTTCTCTTAGTGATTTTTGGGATCACTGTATATTCACATCCATAGGAAAAAAATTCATGTTCACGCATCCTATGGAGGGTGTTCATTAAGTAAATTTAAAACTAATAATATGTTAATGAATTTTCAATCTATGTGATTCTGTCAGGATGTCTCATTTTATTATAACATATTTCTATCTACATTCATTTTCTTTTCATTGAGTTTACATGATTTATTTTAGTATTTTCTTCTCAAATTCCAAAACCTCAATTTATTTTAGTTATAATTAATAATAAAATATATAAAGAAAAAGTTAATTTTCAGTAGTGATTTTTTTACTACAACAACTCCTCAAGAGAATGACCTATGTTGGCCCCTATGCCACACCAAGTTATATTATTTTTGAGAGAATGAACAACAAATCTCAATCCAATAGTCCAATGATGAAGATAAAGAGTATTTTTTTTTGATAAATATGACTAGGATGAATGATCAATGTATAAAACTCAATAGGTAATAACACAAGACAACCACTTTTGGAACCTTTAGTCGTTTCCATAAAGGGAAATACATGCATCATGTTACTATAAAATATACTTAAGGTTTTTCTTTTTAAATGATGGTTCACAAAAATAGTAATGTGTAATATACATTAATTTAGGATCGTCAATTATATTCCTCATTGGCTAAACTATAGGATACACCCTCACACCTACTAGGTTGGTAGATCAGGTGGACCTACCACAATAACCTACTGATTCTCCACAATGAGGGAAGGAAAAGTCACAACTGCCTAGTTATATGCCTAATATATCTACAAAATAGTGGGAAATGGTATATGTCAGTTAGGACCCAATTCCTCATCAAAATATGTCTTCCATGGTTCTAATTGAAGGGAAAGTTTAGGATGACATAATTTACACATCACTTAGAAGGATGATTTGTTGAAAGACCTCGCCCGTATAACAAAATGGACCTTAATCCATAATTCACCTCTCCAGTTAAAGGAATTGAATGAGACTCTAATTGAGTCTCTAAATATCCTTCTTCAATTCTAAATCATGGTAGCCACTATAGAGTTCTATGACCTAGAGTATGTCAGGAAAGAAAAATGGAAAGATATCATATCCTTTTCCAAGGTGGATGAGGGTAAAACCATTCAGGGGAACATATGCCTGCACTTTATCATAGGAATGATCAATGGCATGGAAAATATCTTCTACTTGGTCGATATTATCTATGGGATAAATCTCATTACGACACATAAACATTAAAATTTAGGTATCATAGAGACAAACTTAGATATTTCTAATCTGGGAGTCTATGTATATGATAAGACTAAGAAAATGCCTCATGGAAATATTCGACTAGAGACTGAATAAAACGAATTTATAAAAATATTTAGTTAATGGATGTATCATTGGATACTTCCTAAAATGACATTATGGGAAATACATAAATCCATTTTCATGTAGTGATTCCCTCTTCATATCACCAGTGCTTAAAGTACAACCTTAATGCCTGAGTAGGGGTTCCCTATGTCGAACCCTCCCTTTAATTCACATGAATTCGACTGCCAAGATGATGATTAAAACTAAATGTATGTTATAATAATTATCTTTAATAATGGTGAGTGTATAAATTCTCCCAATGTATTGATATACAACTCAAAAAGAGTATTGGGTGGATTTAATGAATACCTTTATCCTATTAATCCATTGATTGGAAGCAATTACCCCAGAACACATGAACCATTTCATCATCCCCAAGAAGAATGAATTCTTGTATATTATGTTAAATTAAAAAAATGATAGAAAAAATTAAATATGGAATGTCATTATCTCTTCACATACCTAATGGTACGTCTCTTTCTCACCAAACTTTTCTAATATTGAGTCTTTTGATGAGTACGGTTATCCTGATGGATGTTAAGCTGCCATTTTTATTTCAATATGAAAGGTGGACCCCACATTTAAAAACCACATTGGATTATCTCATAAACTATTTTCAGCATTTTATGCATATATTTGGAAACCAAATATATGTATTCTTCACCTTTCAATATAGATTAAATCACAACCTCACGATCTATGGCCCTCGAAGATTCATCACCTTCCTCAGATCCTCAAATGTCTAATGATGAAGTGGATTTGGATGAGGACCCTCCTTTCATCGAGGAAGTGTTCTATGAAACTTCTAAATAATTGAAATTGGTGAATATTGGTACTGAGGAATATTTGAGGCCAATGATAATTTTTAATTTGTTTTCCCCATAACAGAAGTTGAAATATGGTCTTTTCTGAATAAACACAATGAAATGTTCACCTAGAATTACATGGGAATTTCCTGGCATGATCCCGAGGTTTCTGTCGACTACCTCATCCTAACTATTTTCCATTGTGGGTTGTAAAAATATCTCGTGAACAGGTATCCCTCCCAGGGATCCATGGTTGAGGCCAATGTCAATAAGTTGTTCCATTTTCTAGGAAATACAATTGCCATGATGGTTATCCAATATTGTCATTGTAAGGAAGAAGAGTGCATAGATCAATGTTTCCATTAACTTTTATTACCTTAACTACCACTGACAAAATTATATTTTCCCCACCCTAGTGACATAACTCCCAATTTATTCATCTACCTATTTCTATTATATGTCATTAGTAATGTGTATTATGGGTATAAAAAATTATGGATAGCCCATGAAGACTCAAAATCCACCACTTTTAGGGGAACACAAGTAACCTTCTACTACTAAGAGATGAAATCGAGTTTGATGAATGCTTGAGCCACACTCATAATGCCATGACCCAGATAAATAAGATGCTCTTCAGGGAACTGGTGGCTCAGTATGTGGATTACCTAGTGGTCAAATCATTCAAACTAGACGAAATTTTCAATGATCATGAGAATATTTTTGACCTACTCTGCTCCCATCACCAGAAGTTGAACCCCATAAATAGCGAATTTAAGGTTACTTATGGGATGTTCATTGACAAGTTTTAGGTATTAAAGCATCTAAATCAGCCTTGAAAATATCAATTCCATCCATTAAATGAATTATAAGCATAATATATTGGTGTCATGGTGAATCAATGGCTATCTAGCCTATATAAGATTTTTTAACCAATATAGAAGAAAAGTGTATTCCATTTTAGATGTTCATGAAGAAAGGAATCACTTATTTGAGGGAAGAGGAATGGAATAATTCCATTTACTGAATCAAGACGTATCTGATAAATCCTCCTAACCCCATTACTACCATCCAAGGGAAGCCCCCAGTCCATTAGGTGACCTCCCTAGAATGTTCCCTAGTTTCCTCTTGGAACAGAATAACAAAAGAGGAATGTTGAGTAGTATGTACTATCTGAGATGTATGATACTAGACATTGATACTATATATTACCTTATTATGAAGAATTTATTTACCTTGGACTTGGTAGTTTCTAAGAAATGACACTACCGTCAACATATAGGTTTATAGCTAGTATCAAATGTTGACCCACTAAATTACATCCTCAACCCTACCATTCCAACTCAGTGAATGGAGTGATGGGAAGTAATTATGTAGTAATTTTATGTGTGATTTATCCCTTAAAAATAATTCAAGGCCATAAATTAGAAAATTTTATCACCACACATCCCACCTCTAAGGAGTCACTGTGGATGTTAGCCTCCAAAATGAGGCCATCCTCTATATTGATTACATTTTCCCATGATGTTAGGTTAATTTTGATGGTGCCTCCAAGAGATCAATTAGGAGAAGAATTAATAACCCTAAACTCAATAGGGATTTTCTATGGATTTTCTTCATTGCACCAATACAGACCCTGGAGGAATACTCATTTATTTTTTCAGAATTGTTTAGCAACAACAATACTAAGTATTGGGCCTTGATTTTAGATATGATGATGGCTCCTGAAATTTGTGGTTCAAATGATGCTTGTGAAGGGTGACTCATAACTGGTCAAAATGTTTGTCAATTAAGACTTTATAGTAAGAAAAAAAGATCCCATCCCCTTACTAGAATACACACTTGAGATGCTGGATCATTTACCATCCATGCCCAAGGTGAATCATATTCCCCGATATCAATATGATAGAATATATTCCATTGAAATACTGGTCTCATCCATTATAGTACAGAACAAACAGGACCTCGTCATTCATACAGTGCATCAGAGAGTCAGTTCACTCATTATCTCTGATGAAGTAGTCCAATTAGTGAACCAACATGACATTGAAACTTCCTTAGAATAATGTAAAAATACCAATATTATAGAGGAAAAACCAAAATAGATAGATCAATTCATCTATTACCTTTAGTATTGGAATCCCTCGTAAAACCAATATGAGCCAGAGAAATTCTATCACCGTGTTGGGAATTACCCATATAGAACAACCCCAACAATGACTAGGTATTTTAAAGATGTGGATTTTATGGATTAATCTTATGTTTCATCTTTTTAAGGAATATCTGTAAGGTCTAGATAGAAGTCCATGCAAGGCCATGTGGATCGCATAAAGTTTGGTTGAAGCTCTATTATTAGATCTAAGGTTCATGGAAATTTTACCCCAATGTGGTTTGTGACTGCTTTATTATCACCAAAATGCATCATGAGTTTTAAATCCATAAAAACGTTTTTCACCTTTTGGTAGATCTTATCCACACTTCCAATTATTATCATCCATTTTGTACATGGTGACTTGACATACGGGCCCTTATCATCTAGTGATAGCATGTAAATATAGGTTCATCATGACTGGTATCTACTTCTTCTCAATTTGGGTGGGATCCATTATCATCAAGGGGGCCATGAAATAGATTTTGATCTTGTTATTGAAGTCCCACTCATCAATAAATTTTGGATTCCACATACCGTTCACATAGAATACAATACAAACTTTTGAGACAATGATTTCAAGATGTTTTTGACAGGTACACAATATTTTCCAACCATAAAAGTATCTATCATGAACTTCCACATAGGAATAATATTAAGTTAATAAAAAATCATTATATTATATTATAGAAGATAGAAGGCCAAAAAAAATATTTCCCTTTAAAATCTCTAATTATCTTTGGGATTATCAAACAATGAACCCTAATTCCCCCTTAGAAACCCTATAATCCATTTTTTATAAGACTGAGGTTGTACTACCAACAGTGCTGTAGTTTTCATTTCTCTAGATAACCTTTTATGATCATAAGATGATAGAAATAAGAGAACATGACTTATTGGATGATATAGAATCCCATGACTATAATAGTAGCGGAGAACTGCACATCTTTAAATATCATAGAATCAGGTGACAAGATCTATCAAAAAATGCCTCTACCATCACTCCTTCTTTAGGGGTGATATACAATTCGAATAAATGATGACAATGATACCTAAAAATAAGTAGATGACTATATTTACCAAGTTATAGGGACCATTAATCATTCATAAGGTATAATGAAGTGGAACACACTCAGTAATCACTATAGATGGGGTGCACATCACATGTCCTTCCAATGCTAGTTTCCTTAAATGGTACATTGTGTAAACCATCCATGTCCCAGTCACACGATGTTAAACTATGGGAAAAAATCATTTTCACATGGTGATAAACTATATAAAATTTTTTATTGGTTTCATGACCATTAATTATGGGAGAAAATAATTTTCGTAACACATTCAACTATATTAAACTTCATCCACCCCATATTATATTAAACTACATGTCCAAAATTCGTTCTAAAATATGTTAAACTACATGGTCCACATCCAGATCACATGATGTAGGACTTAATTTTTCTTTGTACCTTGCCTTAGAGGACCTCCCTTTCCAATAATGGTCTCCTACCATGTCTCTATTAAAATATTTATATATCTTGATCCTCAGTTTTATAAGATACATAGAGGCAATTTGATCTCACATCCTGGGTCTAACCTAACCCCTGAATAATATCAATAACTTCCCAAAGATATTATAAATAATTGATGTGACCATTCAATGTGTTTTATGGAATGATAGTGTCATAACTAGATTATTTAACTCTCATAAAACTTCTGATAATATTTTTTTTCTGCATTGAGAGTATTCCAAAATCAGGATGCTCACTACACTCCCTGTTCGAACAACCACCCTTAAAATGATGATTCATGGAAAAAATTGGATTACCTCCCATATATGGAAAATATATTCTAGGGCCACTTATTACAAGTTAAATTTACCTTGTTTCATATATGTTCAATGTTCAATCTGATATTTTCATGACCTATCCTTGAATGAAATATCCATGGAACCTATCTTTTTGAACATTATCACTAGTCATTCCCCACTCATCTATCACCCTATTTCATGGTCTAGATGATAATATTCATGATTTTCTTCCCTTCTACATCTATTTTTTATAATAATGTTTTAACACACTAAATGTTATCTTTCTATGGATTTTCACATGTTGATCAAGCTAGTAAGTGTTGTTGGGACCATATTAGGAAAAAGTCCTTTTTCCATATCTTTCACTACCTTGTTATTGATAAAGATCCACACCACTCATTGTTTTTGACACTAAGAAAATTGAACATTAGATTAATTTTATTTTTAGGGTCTTCCACTGTATGATTTAGACATACAAATGTTTCAAAAAAGATGTTACCCAATTACCAAAAGTGTGACCTAAAACTATATTAAAATAGTCTCAAGGATGTTTGTCTTAAGAAAGGATTCCTTATCCCAAATTCACACTATATTGGTATGATCATTCATTCCAAGTGAACACCTCTGAAACCCCGCTCTTGTTCAATGTTCCATGATCTTAAACTAGTAGTATCCTTTAATTCCAAGCTTTATTACCAAAAAATATATGAATTATCCCATGAACTTCACCCATAAAAAACATTCTTAAGAGGAATATGGACATACCCTCTTTCAAATAAAATTCACATTACCATTGGTTTTTTACATAACAACATTATTTTTTACATCACAGTCATGTAACATTAAACAATAGGATACCATAACCGTCGTATAATGTTAAACATTGAGATAATTTCCTTATCATAAATTTAGTTGAATGATTAATCATCTATACAATATTACATTATATTGTGTTCCCAATGTCATTTCAGGATAACATTAAACAATAGAATCGATGGCCCTATTACAGGATGTGAAACTGCATGATCTTCTAACCCTCACTTGAGAGGACCTTCATTTTCAGTGTTGGTCTCCTACCAAAATACTTTATAGAACTACATAGGGATTTATTCTCAATTACTTAAGGATATTTATAGATGACTAGATCCTTTATCATAGTACCATACTAGCCACTCACCTACCTCAAAACCTGCCCATTGAGAACAAGTTTATCCCTCACTCACTGATATTCTTTTTTGATGTGCCTAAGCATATGGAATCATAATTCCAATGGTGTTAAACTATTCCCCATGTATAACCTCATGTTTCATTAAATCTTTATCTAATCCTATATTTAGATCCCCGTATTCCTCTGAGTTTAAATAATATTCCCTATAGTAATGGAGCCTGGAATGAATGTTCTCTACTCCTATACTGGGCACATTCCTTGAATGACTCTTTATGAAAAGTGAATGTTCCAATCATTCAAACATGGTCAACAGGTTGTTAGACATTTTCTCACCCCATCCTTGACCATTTCTTTTTTGGAACCTATGTATTAAACATTGTTAACAGTCACATTCCACACATTGGCCACCCACATTCATAGTATAAATATAATAATTCATTATGTACTTTCTTTGTACCTACCTTTATTTTGGTGGTGTTCTAATACACTTGGTTTCACCTCTCCATATGTTAACTCACATAGATTAAGAATATCAATGACCTTGGGACCCTCTCAGTTTAACATCATTTTTCTTCTATCATTCACACCCATATGAAAGAGGAAGTTCTAAACACTATTTATTTCTCACAATGAGCATAGATCATGTGGCCTTAGTATTATTGGTAGAGTCTTCTGAGTATGGTCAATAAACACAAACGTTCCAGAGTAGAACATTCCTTTGGTCCAAGCATACTATGTGAAACTCTTATCGAAAATGTTTTTTAGGAGAATGAAATCCTTATCCCCATTTTAACATTGGGTTTATACTATATTTTTTACCACATAAACTTCTACCAAGCACCCATTTTTTCTATTCTATACAAAAATAAATGAGCCTAATCCCCGATGGATTGAGCTCCATAGCCTTAAATCAGATGCAACCCAATTTATTTAAAGCATCATGTCCATAAACTAAGTCAAATCCACACTAAAGACCAAAAATGTTATTAAATCTTTCCATTTGATCAAATACTCTACAAGTGATCTTCTTGGGACCCTTTAATTCACCTAAAATCATGTTTGCACTGATCTAATCTAGCATAAGATTTCATATCACCCATTTAGGTCCAAGAATTATGACATGATACATTGTCTATTCAGACACTGAAACCATAATCCACATCTATTTTTCATGACCTTTTATGACTCATAGACTAATGTACCAATTTTTATATCCTTACAATATGGTGTTAAATTGAATAGAAAGGCCCATGTTGCATGAATTGAAGAAGTGAAATCCCTTATGCCCTCACTCTAAAGGATAATAATATTTTCTCGGAACTGGAATCCAACCATGGTACTTCTTAGAACTACATGTTGATTCATTCATACTCTATTGTATATGTATGGGTGCCTAAAACTTATATCTCGATATGAATCAAAAATAATCCCACCACCTGTGGACTTTTTTACTTCTTATTCTATTAAAAAACATTAGAGCACCTTTGTATGTCTTATTTACTCTTTATCAAACTTCATACGTCAAAATAAATTTATACATCCAGTAAACATTTCTAAAAAAACATTTCCAAACCAATTCATCTAATTCAAAATACATCTGATCACTATTATAGGAAACATTAACATAGTGTGGTAATTTTACTAATAAAATAAAATAAAATTCTTACAAAAAACAAAATACATAAAAAAGCTTCATAACCACCATCATATAACTAGGTCGCAACAATATCCCCCATTTTATTTTATTTTCAACAAAGAATCATAAATCAGTAAAACTTAATAATGAAAATTATAGATCACTTAACCAAGAATTCTATGAAAACCTAAGAAAACTCAACTTAGGAAATAATAATCAATTAATAACCAAACCTTGTTTTCAATAAGCAGTGAATTAAGAAACATTTTCTTCCACACATCCTCAAAACCCTTTTCCTTAAACTAAGAACTTTTAAAAAAAATTCATACAAAAAAATGTTCCCCTAGAATGTTCACCAATGTATTAAAATATTTCAAAATGCTAAAATTACAACTTACCCTTTTCAAAAAAACCCTCAAAATATATTCCTCTTTAAAAGGTTGTGACTACATCAATTGATATATTTAACTAACACCTTATTTCTTCCCCATGAAAAAAAATCCAAAGACAATATTATATATGGGATGGAGTCAAATACCTTTTCATTGAATAGAGGGAGGTTTTATACCCATGTTTAACCACAGTTTATAAAATTTTCCCTCTAGAAAAGGATTTGTGATTATATTTGAAATTTTCCCCATCATAGGAACATATTCTATATTCAGTTTATTCTGCAGCACTTGGACATTGATGATGTGATATTTTATACCTATATGATTTTAATGAGAATGTTGCACTAGAATTTTAGTGAGATTTGTAACATTTTTTTATCACACCCCAAGAGTTGGGTTAACATTACTTACATAAAAAAATCTTCCAACCAATTTTTCATCCAAAAAAGTTATATTATTGCCTGAGAGTTGTCACGTATTCAAATTAATTTCTTTTGTGAGTTAATAAATTTTTCTAATTTTTATTCTAAATCAAACATCTTTCATCAAGAAAGAAAACTCCACTATAATTTGTTCTTCTTCCATAAAAAATTCCTTACAAATCAAAATTTATATAATCAAACAACTGGATTTTTTGAGGTATTACATTTTATATTAAAATATGTTGTTCCTATGATACATCTACAAATTCTTCAACCTTACAAAATATGAGATTATCATTAAGAACTCTAGAATCTTAAACATAGACTGACATCATATAAAATATCTAGCCATGAATCTGTTAGATATATAAAACATTTAGTACACATCATAAATTCGTTAGGACAAAATTCCTTACCTTCTACATAATTCGAGAACATGGTTTCCACTGAATTGGTTTGGAAACCTGTTTTTAATTTTCCATTCCAAGAATCATTATAATTTCCCTAACAAAATTTTCTTGAGAAATAAAAATATATTTCTTATTTTTGAAATTTTTAACCAATGAAAATATTTCATTTCTCTAAGAATGAACATTTCAAATCAGTTATTCATATCCTATGAAAACTATTCTTAAGTTTCAATATCATTACCATTATAGATAATATGAAATTAGAAGAAATTATAATGGTATAAATAATTTTTTTTATTTTATATTGATATTATTATCAACGATTCCATTCTTGAATTTAAATTTTCTTATGTTGGTATCCAATTTTGAATACGAAGCTCTTAGAGAATTCATCAACCCTTATAAATCCATCTTAAATTTACCAACTTAAATTTCATCTTTCCCAATCATGAAGACACATAATTATTCAATATATACTTTTTTATCAATTTATTCATTGAGAAATGATGACTTTAGATCCATATAAAAAAATTTTTAATCTCATATTCCAGTGATGATAAAAAATGTACTGATATTTTCATATATTTCCAATAGAAAAAAATTATAATAAAAACCAATGTCATCAATTCATGAGTAACCTTTAGAAACTATTCGTTCTTTTTTTTCTAATCACTTTACCATCTTCATTAAACTTGATCTGGAATAATCATATTATAACAATAACATTTTTTGATTTGGTTTTGGTATAATTTCTTATCAATCATTCTTATTATTTTTATCTTTCTCTTCCTCATAGAATGAATCCAATATTGATTATCCAATTCCTAGTTAACATATTTGGTGTCAACTTTTGGGTATAATAATGTATTTGAAGATAAAATTAGTGATCTTCTAGTTTGAACCTATTAGTTTTTATCAATAATGATATTTTGAACATCAACATGATTTCTCACCCGAGAATGATATTTTTTAAGTTATTCTTTACATTTAGAAATCTATGAGTTAGAATCTCCATTTTGAGGAACTTATTAACTTTTATTGATAAAAACACCGTATCACCCCCATATTCTATCATTTCATCTGATTGAAAAACATTATTTTTGGAATTGTAAAGAACTTTTATGTCTATGAAATCCACCATATTTCATTTTAAATTATTATAACATTTTTATCCTCTAATATTGGGATGATAACCACAAAATATTATATCAACCCCTATTTGATCAAATTTTCCAAGATCTCGACCTTTCATTTTTATAATACAGAAATATTCAAAAACCCTTAGGTGTTTCATAATTGGACTTCTGTTGAATTATATTTATTAGGAATTTAGATTAGTGTTTATCTTGAAAAACCCTCAATTATGAACATATGTTTCTTTACTAATAGTGTTCCTCTAAAATAAAGAGAAGTATCATGTTCTATAAACAATGTTCCTTCTATATCCTCTAATATTATGGTTCTTCTTTCAAAAACACCATTTTAGTGTTGTGTGAATTTTCCACTAAAGTCATAATGAATCAAATGTTTTTTGGATAATCTAAAAACTATTTATTTTTTATTCACAACCATTATCTGTTTAAACATTATTCATTGAGTATTCACATTCTTTCTGTACAGTTCTTCTTAAATTTATAATCATTTTAAGAGAATTAGATTATGTTTGAAAACATAAATCATGTAACATGAGTAAAGTCAAAAATTAATTAATTAAATTTCATATCTATGTGTTTGTATTGATTAGTCATCAACTCAAAAATATTTGAATATATTAGATCCAATGTAGTACCTCGACCCCAGAATCCCTGATTCAGTGTCTAGTACCATTACAATGGAATGATTATAAGGAATAAAATACAAAATGATTGATGACAAGATGTTTTTAAAAACAATATTACATACATTAAATTCAATTTACATTTGGATATATAAAACGGAACATAATAAATAAAAAAATAAAAAACATCATCCGTGAAAACTCACTCAATGATATTTTCTTCATAACATTAGGAAAAGAAAAAAAATAAATATGAACTCGGTTGATCAATAATTTTATGTAAAATGGAAGAATTAATCCATGATCATAATCAATATGAAAGGTATATAACTGAAAAGGTATTCCCTGTAATTAATAAACTATGAATGAAAATCATCGATAAATTTTTTCATAGTGAAAATTCTATGGGTTATAATTACAAAAATTAAAGATATGCTTAAATATTTTATATCATGTTTACCTAGAACATAAAATATTTAACATTATGAACATAAAAAATATGGTTTATTTATTCTTGTTACAAACCAATATGGTTTGACCAACACCAACTCTTTTGTTAAGACCTTTGAAAAGAATGTTTAAAATATACTGGTTATAGATGCGAAAGGTTTGTCCAACATTATTTATCTAATAAGACTACAATTGCATTAATGAGATCAAATTAACTAGTTTCTAACCCATTTCTTTCGTTTCTAAAGAATTTCTCATATATAAAATATGATAATTAAATTCTTGAAAAATGATCCTTAACAAATATCCCTATTGGGTAAAGGACCAAGATTTATCAATATTTTCCAAGTAAATAAATAAATTTTAATGTAAATACCATATGTAAAAATGTTATATAGTTTATGAAAAAATAATATCTATTATAAAAGAATATGGATTTTAAAAAGAAATATAATTCTAAATGAATAATTGTTTTTTGAACTTCATTGTTTTGATAGGAAGTTAACAATCACAAAAGAAAGTGAGATTGCAAGATAACTTTTACTGGTTAGTACTTTTAATGGAAAGAACCCTATGGATGAGATAATACAAAGTAAAAAAATTAAATACAATTAATATTAAAGGATTCATGATATAATATATCAAAATGGAAAGTAGTTAAAACACACAAAATAATTAATCGTTGAATATGGAATTTATCTCACAAATGTATAAAGTGAGACAAAAATACCTTACCTTACACTTCTATTTGGTGGAACTCTCTTTAAACTAATATATAAGGGTTCTAAACATGTTCATAACTTATATAAGAACCATAATTAAATTTATAATATCATACATTAAATTATTATAATATGTTATCATGTCTTTGTTACCAATCATTTATTATTTTCACTATTTCAGGTGTTAATTGACTATTTATTAGAGTATGTTTTGACCTGATTTTATTGTTCTAATGACACAGATCATCATATCATCATCTAATGAAAAAAGAAAAATATTTAATTATCTAATATATTATTTATATAGGTATTTATAATTATCCATGATGTTTATAGATAGGAAATGAAATTCACCGTTCATAGAGACGTTAGGTCATACATAAGAATGAAGGATGTTTTCATTTTATTATCATATTAAAAGAATTAAAAAAAATATTATGTATGATTATTATAATTAAATTATAATAATTATGTCATATATATTACATATAATAATTAATATAATCATTTATACATTCTATGTATTGCGTGAACAAATCACATCACATTGAGGAGGTGGTAGTCCACATGTCCAAAATGATGCTTTCATAATAAAGAAATAGAAATCATCAAGGTATGTGTTATATAAAAATAAAATTTTAATAAATTCATAATAAATATTATATAAAAATATATAATCTATAAATATATCATTATTACAACTTTGAAATGTCATAATGAAACAAATAACAACATCGGTTCACAAGTCGGTAGTCGGTCGTACACACGAACGATGATTGTGTATACGATTTGATGAATGTGCGTGAAAATGTAGGTTGAACTATTATAATAAAAACATATCATTATATTGATGATAATTTTTATATTAGAGTATAATTATAAAAAAATTGAAGCGGTGTATAAATATATGAAACAAAAGAGATCGTTGATGAACGTTACCTCTTATTCATGTAACTCCTTTTGGTTTATACCAAAAGGATTCCATGATTGGATTTATGAAAAAATTAATTCTATTATAAGGAGTTATTGGATATTGTGAGATTATTTTTAAATAGTTTCATTTATCCAATTATCTTGATAGGTGTGAATTATTGATGGGGGGATACATGCCTTTTTAGAGTAGAGGAAGAGTGACATTTATGTAAATTTTGGAAAAGGGAATTCAATCGATGTTTTTTCAATGTAATATGGATAAAATAAAAAATAGATACAATGTAGTATATGATATAGATATGTCCATTAAATTGTATTTGGTCACGTTTTTATATCATTTTGGCCTTTATGTTTAAGGTTTAGTCCGTTTTAATGCAAATGTTTCTCTTAATCACTGAAAATTATTTTCATTACTTTTATGAATATTTTTGGTCAAAAACTAAGTTTAACATTTTAGAAATTATATATTTTTATAATTAGAAATATGGAATCCATTTTTTCTAAATTTCAATCACATAATTTCTATTAATTAACAAAAAATTAAACTCACACACGGAATGAAAATATGAGTTTTCAAAGTAAAAATATTTTGATGTTTCAAATTGTTTCATAAACAATTTCAATAGGAATCTGTTTAAAATGATCTGAATTGGGATAATTTATGTATAATTGATAAAATGTGACTATAAAATGAATATAAAATATAAAATATCTATATAAATAAATTATTTGAAAAAGAAGTTTTCAATTAAAGTTCATTATTTTCCAATGTTCATTAAAAAATGAAGCATTACGGAAAAATACAAAACATTATCCCTGATATAATTTTGGTGTTATGATTTTAAAAATTTATGTTTTTTAACATATAAAATTTACAAATGTGTCAGAATATAGATTTGAAATAGTTTCTCTAATAAAAGGTGTCATAATTTTGTTATTCGATAAATATAATTTTAAGCACAAAAAATGATTTATTCTTATATCGTACCTATAAAATATATTTGATGAAAATGAAAAATATTTTATTTAATATATAATATTAATAATTCATTAATATCATTTAAAAATAGTAATTAATTTAGATTTTAAGATTAAATTCCATTTGAAGCATAAAAGTCATTCTTTATAAAAAATATTTCCTATATATGAAATTGGGTTTGATATTAATTTCTATTTAGTTTTTAACAAATGGATTAAAAAATATATTTATAAATATTATCTAAATAATATATTTTTTTGTAAAAACCATTTATTTGATTAACAAAAACTATTGAAATAAGTTGTTCATGCATGTAATGAAATCTAATATAGTGTTGCATGCATTATAAGCTATATGATAAAATTATTTAAAATATTAAACATATCGTAAAGTATCATGATGTGATATTCCTTTCTATTCATGGTTTTTCATGTCACACATTCTAGTAAAAAGAATTATTACTATATAATTTTGGGGTGTTACATTCTCCCCAGCTTAATAAAATTCTATCCTTGCCATTTAAATTTGATCTTAGGTTTCAAGGGATTGATATTTGGAAATGGAAAATTTATGAAAACCCACATTGTAAATAGGTTTAATAACACATATTCCCAATAAGAGGGCATTGTCGGTATGGATCCAAGTTTGAAGGGGACAATGGATTCATCTTCTATTGTGGATCTCTTTTCCGAGAAGCGGTTTGTCCCTTGACTGGGCTTGAGTCTTCAGGTGATGGATATTGGCATGGCTTGCAGTTTTCAGAAGTGGTGAAGGCAATCGCAGCGTCGATGGTCCTGGAAACTAGATCTTGATTCTTGGCCTTCCCTACATGGCGACGTCCTAGTCTTGGCTCATATTGGATCTTTGTGTAGGTAGCTTAATCTTAGAAGTGGATCTCCTTTCCTGCATGATAGCGTCATGCCTCAGCTTAATTTTGGTTTTCAGCAGAGAAAGGCACTGGGTTCATTGGGAAATAAGCTCAATCTTAATAGCAAATGTCCTTTTATAGTGCAATTTGGCTTGTCTTTCTATTTTTATAGGAGCAAGGCGGCGGGTTCGTAGGATAGGATGGACTACCATAGGTTTATTCACGGGGGATCTTCCTTGGTTTTTTCCATGCTACGATTGTAGGGTTCCGTTTATGACTCGTGTTGTGTTCCGGTTCCATCGTTGAAGGTTTTGGATAAAGTCCTTTGCATCTTTTGATGTGAAGTTCATAGAATGGTTTCTTCGGTTTTCCAGGTTTGGTTTTGGTTTTATTTGTGTCAATACAAAGACCTAATTCAGAAACCAGGTTGAAGCATGGAGAAGTGTAATATTCTGGTTGAAACAAGAAGTTCTGTGTTAGTTTTTTGATGTTTCCGCATGTTGGTGATGTTGGACATGTTTGTTTTTCAATGGTGACACGATGATGTCGAGTCATGGTATCACTGGTGATTCATTCCATTTATATTTACATGGTTTGGGGTCAGGATTACTCAATTCTATCTGGGTTTGAGTAGCATGGCGATCTTAGGGATGTGATATCAAGTGGCCAGGGAGATCGATGACGATTATCGATTTGGTGGCTTTTGGCATCTTTTTGAATTTCACTTTTTGGTTTTTTCATTATGATGGTTTTTTGAAACTTGATATGGATGGATTATGATGTGCATTTGGATTTTGGTGATTTCTTTTGAATTTTGATGATGGTATAAACCAATAATCTACTAGGATCATCTCTATATGTGGATACAGAGCAAGAAGATTACATATGGCACGACCATTCATATTTTGATGAACGAGAGTGTATAACTTTGTTATCGGTACCAGGCTCGTGAAACTATACATGGGAAAATATACTGAGTGGTCATGTGAGGTGGAGGATTGACATATTGATGTAATTTTTGGGGATGAGTTGTTCAATGTAGTCCTGATCTGGGTTAACTCTTGTATGACTGTATTTTGGGTTTTTCACTTTTTCATCAAAAGTGCTTTTGAAATATTTATGGTTATCCTATATTTTAAAATAGGTGAACATTATTGAAAACATTGTTTTGGATGAGAAATCAAGAAATAATGTTCTAATGGGGAGTGATAGTGAAAATGTTCATAATAATGTTGATTGACACAAAACCATAAAATAATGGTGTAAATACTGCTCATTACCATAAAAAAGATGATGATAATATGAAGAATTTTTTGTTTAATTACTATTTTTCCTATAGTTGATGAATTCATTTACTACCTAATAAAATAAGTAAAAACAATTAGATGATACATTTCTATAAACCCAATATTTTCCTTTGGTCATTACATTATCTATTCCTACATCTATTCTTAGAAGATGTTCCATTTTATGGTGATGTAATACAATAATCTCTAAAACCTCATCCAAGGTTAAAATTAAACCCTTATATCCCTTGTATGTATTGTAATAAAAAACTATAAAATCTATTCTAAGATAGTTAATAGTGTCTAATTTACTATATCCATATATATCATCTCTTTATCCAAACACAATTATCTCAATATAAAGAACAAATTAAGGGTTTTATTTCCCTTAAATATTTGTTTTCAAATAATTTAAAATTGCTATCGAAACAATTTTATTGGTACAATTAAATATATGATCTAAAATATCTAATAAAAAATAATTGTCGTACAATATATATATATATATATATATATATCAAAATCTTATAACTAGTAAATAATATATAAAATAATTATATAACATAATTCCTGAATCTAAATACATGCACATTAATCATTTCACCTTGGTTATATCAAAAACATATTCATAAATTTGAAACATTAGCTTCATAGGAGGTGTATTCCCCTGATTCTTGTGGAATTCAATTTTGTAGTGCCCCATCACTTTATTGTAGAATAATTTCACATTGTAATTTTCAATATTCCAGTTAAAATCAGGAGCATGGTGGACTTTTTCTCCACACTAATAGAAAACATACATTCCCTTCAAGAAAGTAATAGGATGTTTCTCTCTAGAATCGTAACATGTAGGACAAATACATCATTATCTCCTTCCCATTATCAATGTTTTTCTCTATTATCATATTCTTCTCTATCTTCCCTTAAAATTCACAATACATAGTTAATTATTTTTCTCTCTTGATAGAACATAAACCTATTTCATTATATGATGAAAAGTTTTGGGATACCAGTACCCTTTAGAGACATAGATTAACCCCGTTAAAAATTTGATCAATATTTTATTCCATGTTGCATATATAATCCATAGCATACCTAGACCACCTTGTAATGGTAGATTCATAAACCACAAACCTTTCTTCATCATTTTAATTCAAGTTAAGTAACAACCTCTTATTCCCAATTTTTTCATTATGAGGTAAGTATCTTTAAAATAATATATCGTTGGAAGTATTCCATTCCAATAGTTGTATTTTTTATTCCTTGCTAGTATTATACATTAAGGAACACCATTAATCAAATTCACATTTGTGACAATACAACACAGGTATAACATTTTCCTTTTGACCAAATCCCAAGGCATTAAATATATTCTCAAGAGGATTAATCCACTTCTTAGATAAAATTGGATTAGTAGTCCAACTAAATAATGGGGGTATTTATCACATAAAGTGATACAAAATAAGATAATCTCATTTTGGAATATATATCACCATTTGGAGAAGGTTATTTTTTATCACTAGAATAACCTACCCTAATATATCAATTACTTTCTCAGTTCTAATACAAGCAATATTGGTTTTTTTATTAGGGAAATATTAACATTTTCCACACGTATTGATACCATTAAAACTTCTAGGAACCATTTCTAAAATTGGAATATACTACCTCAGCTCTTAAAATTTTGTACTTTGTGTGATTCTAAATATGTCATAACAATTAAGAGAAATTAAAAAAAAAATCATATCTAATACCATATTTAAAAACATGTTTTCTTTGGGTATATCAATATTTTCAAATACTTTATAATTATTTTTAAAGAAAATATGAATTATCCCATGTGTATCTCCCAGAAGTGTCAAAATTGGTTAGAAGTAAGAATTGTTGTCACATATGAGGTTACACTCGAGTAATACCTGATTCACCTTTTCATAGTTGTTTCCCCTAGGTACATTTGTTCATGAACCGCATCCACTTGTAGTATCCAGACATGGATATATTTCAAGGAAGACCCACATAATCTATACATTACAAAAATTGTAGGATGTTATTATATACTAATTCTCAAATCCTATCTTAGGGTTATGCTCTATAATATATGTTTTTCTAAATCTAGAATCCAAGGTTTCATCTAAACATTAACTAATACCAATGGTTTCACCCCGATCCCAAATACCTGAAGATGATGTATACTACCATTACATTTGAATGATTGTAAGGAATAATATTCTGAACATTTGAAAGTTTGGTAGTTTTGAAAAATTATATTACATATATGATACCCATTTTACAATGGTAAATAGAAAAAAATATTACATAAAAAAAGTTGATAAACTGTATCCTTGAAAAATCATTCAATGATATTTTCTTTATAACTGAGGGAAAGGAAACAAAATAAGGGTGATCTCAAATGATCAGTAATGATATTTATAGAGTAATCAATGATTAATAAATGATAATAATCCATATTAACTGGTAAAAAACTAATCATACATTCCATGTAATCAATAAACATAGAATGAAATGCATCCACAGATTTTTTCATAGTGAGGATCCTCTAGATAATAATAATAGAAATCAATGAAATGATTAAATATTGGACATAATGTTTACCATTATAATGTTTTTCCCTACTCATTGGCTTATGAGTGCTTTGATATGTTACTAAGCCTTAAGATACATCCCCAAGATGCCAAAGGCTAGCAATAAATGCCTTTGGGCTTCAATAATTGTGGTGGATTATTATCCATGGAAGAGTAAAAGAACTAACCAAACAATACATAACCAAACAAACCAATATATGATCCATGATAACAATGAAATAAGACAATTAATTTATCAAAATCATACTATATTCAAGTACTATAAAGGATGCAAATTATACAATAGTAAACAACAGAAGACAATAATCCAACAATACATGAAGGCAACTATAAATCCAAAGTTCCACAGGCTCCATGCTCCGACTTTAAAAGATAACCCAAGTATCACAAGATATATATTATTATGTGTGATTGTTTACATTTTCTCATTTCCTTATTGATGACATATGTAGAAGCACAAAAGTTCCAAAGAAGGGGTGAGTACTAAAACTCAGAATGTTTTCCCCAATGACTTCCCTTCTCTTTACACAATGATAGAAATGATAGAAAAATTTATTTAAACCAATTTAAATAAACTGATTTAAAAAATAATATAGAAATAGAAATAAAAATATGCATCATATCATCCATCTTTCCAAAAAAGTCATTTTCAATGAAAACAACCATACAATGCATTAAAACCATTTCACAACTTCCATATGGCATAACCACTCCATCCCACATATCCCTTGTAACATCCAAAGTAAGTAATGAATACTAGATATTTTTATCTATGTCTATTAATGATTAAGATAGTGTTTTAGAGGCTTAAAATGAAAATAAATCCAATCTTAAGCATGAAATACACTAATATTTTTTAAAAGGTTGTTTTACTTCCTTTTGATGGAAACCCATTTTTAAGTCTATATTTTGACAATTTTATAAGCTATGTTTTTCAAAATAAACATATTCTTTATGATTTGGACATCAAATTTACTTTTTGTGAATTTTTGGTATTTTTCTGACAATGTTCATTTTTTAATGAATAGTGAAAAATACTGCATTTTACATCAAAACTGCTTTTTAATCTAATTTATTTATAAGATTAGTTTATCTTTTGAATTGGTTTTAAAGTTAAATTAGAATAAATTTTTACCATTTAATCCAATGGTGGTAATTAAGATTAATTTCAATTTGAAATTGGTCATAAACTAATGCCAAACTTTTCATAGATATTGTTTCAAAAAGCCCGCTATTTGTTTTGACAACGGGAATTATTTTTAAATAAATTATTTCAATTTATGTGTTTGGAATTTGGTAAAATGGATTACATATTTGGAATCAGAAGCTCCAAATTTTGTAATTAAGACTCTTTTGTTTTTGGACATTATGAACAGTAACAACATTAATTATCTTTAATTATCTTGATTAATGAGTAATCAGGTAGTTATAGATAATAAAATGATATCATAATAATACAAAAACACCACAACATGTGTCCTAAGGATACTGGTTGTCTCATGTCCGACCATGGGATTCCTTGTTCCAAACTTGGGGTCCCCATGAAATCACTTTTGTGAGAAAGTGACTTTTTATCTTTTTATTTTTTAAAGAATGTTAAATGTTACAAAGAATGTATCACCTAAGTAAAATATTTTTAATTTTGTCTAAATAAATGATCTTTTGGACTATAAATAGTCATTGGAAATTTAAATCGATTTTCTACATCATAGTATTTTTTTTATAATTTTTAGGCATTAAATAAGTTATATTATTTATGACATTATAACGATGCAGCGATGACCTCATTATTTGACGATTTAAATAAAATGGAAAGATAATGTAACATCTAAGACCTACACATGTCCAAAACCTATTGGGTGGGTATATGTCGAACCCTTATCACCTTAGACTAGAATTATATCAATGTGGGTCCTTTAAAATCCGAAACCCATTTGAATATGAAGTAACATTTCTTTACTTTCCAAGAGTGCCCCTCCTCTCCTCTTATAAAAGGCCCCCACCTCTACCTCCTTACACACACTCTCAAAGCCTTTGGATCGGCCAAACCCTACCCATTTTGTCGCTCCACATCCCTCTCTTACTCCTTAAAGCCTCACATTGGGCATAAGTCTTCTCAAGGAAGCCTTTGAGCTAAAACCAAAGGGAGTTACCCGATTTTAAGGTAATGTCTTCACTTGAGTCTTTTTGTTTTATTTTTCTTCTCCAACCCCCTAAACTATTTTTATTCATTTCATTTGTAACAACTAAAGTATCTTCAATATACTAGGATTTTGTTATAAGAATTATTCAATCAATACTTACACAAACCTACATCTAATGGTTAAAGGACATACTGTTTCTATGGATGGTGAATTTATGCCTCCCGAAACGATGATTGTTCAACATTATTTTAACACCTTCAAAGGTGGCCATTAAGATGAAATTATATTTATATATGATATATAATATGTTTATGTTTTCCTTTAGATTATTTATTATTCATTTTGGTCATACCTTTATGGTTCCCATTATGGGTAAACGCGATATCTTCATTTAAGGAAGTGCGGACTACCGCCCCCTCAAAGTGATTTGATTCGTTAAATACCATATGTGGGACATATAAAGGATGGAACTATGATATTATATATGATATTATACTGGAATTATAATATAACTTTATATCATTATGATTCCATTCTATAAAATATGAAATAGAAATGAAAGTAGCGTTCATGCGTACGTACGGCTTACCGTCTCCATGAATGGTGCATTTCATTTCTTACCTCTAAATTATTATGTAATTTTATAAATTCATGAATGTACTAGATATATATGAAATATAAGATATCTAAATCATGAATACCATTATGGATATAATGGATACATGAAAAAATTGTAATTATAAAGGGCTTATTTTTTACTCAAGTACCAATGATCGTTAAAATGACCGTTATTAACTTAAATAATTACATAGTGTTCATGACATGGAAATAAGTGATATAAAAGGAATAATGATCTTGAAAAAGGTTCTTAAACAAGTATAAATTAACTCAAGTTTATTATTCAGGAGATTAAAGAACGACCGAGTCAAGTCAGACCCGAGGTATGGGAATTTGTCTCAATCTCCTTTCATTGAGGCATATTTTGTTTTATACTCAACCTTCTTTTATACTGTGTATAAACCCCTTTGACTTTTACTTTAATCCAAAAGGAATCTTTTTTATACGAATCATTTTACTAAATGACAAAAGGGAATGTTTTTTCGTACATATGCGGCGACAACGACTTCTCCTCCGCCGTGATCATTATTTGAGTTCCGGCTTCCTCTACAAGCCATACCTTCTTTTTAAAAGAAAAATAAATACCATGTTTTACTTTTATTTTATTTTGGTATTGAAAATGGTTTTCATAATGTTTTTATATCAATGTGTTGTATTGATATCTTGTGATTGAAAGGTGGAAATGTTATGGTTCCTTTATGCATGTTTTATGTGATACGATTATGTTGAGGATCTTGGGAATTATTATGAAGACGGGTGGTTCCATGATAAACTAAGGGCGGGTGAGCCCGATATAGCTTTCCAATGCATTGGTTAACGTGAAGGAGTAAAATGTTATGGTTTATCTGAAGAGATTTAGGGAATATACTGTGATGGGTATTCCAAACGTAACCGAGAGGGTTACTCCCTACATAAGAATGTTATGAATGCCTCAAGTTACCTTTATGTCTTAAGATTTCTATGATTTATTCATGATTTGATGAGGTATGTTTTATGGGTAAAGTATGATTTCATTCTTTTGCATATATGAACTCATGTTTCCTTTCCATATTTTTTTTATTTAACCCATACTGTGCTTTTTAGGCTCATCCCAAGTCTTTTTTGAAATGTTTTTCACAGGTCAAGGGAAAGGTACATGATATGATGATGGTGTCAAGGAAGTTTCATGAAATAATCCATGTTTTATTTTAAATATGTTTCCATTGATTGGAAAGAAGAATACTATCTTTATGTAACCACTTTGTTTATATATGGAATGTAATGAATGTTTTATGATCTAATTCTCTAAAACTCGAAACCTGAAAAGATCCTCAATGTGTAATCTTGTAATAACTCAAGATTAAGTAAGGTTTAAGGCTGGGGCCTAATAGTTGGTATCATAGGTTGGTTTAGATAACATTAGGAGTTAGAATTCTATTGAATGTTTATCCAAAAATATTTTTTTATGGTCAAATTGAAGTGATATAGTATTTTAAGATTACCATGTTGCTTCATCTAATACATGTTTGTTCAGAATGGTTTTCCGCAGTGGAAACTGGGAAGCAGTGCTAGGAAGGCATGCAGAAGGAAATAACCTTCCGAATCAGCATCCTGATATGTTCGGAATTGGAACTGAACAATTTGTTGCAGTAATGGCGCAGTTGACTCAAGCGATAAATGGTGGTGGTATCCATGCACGAGATCAGCCAGATCAACCGCAGAGGAACATGTCAATGGTGAAACATTTCATGAGGCAACATCCCCCATCATTCAGAAGATCATCTGACCCTGTGTTAGCTGAAGGGTGGATTAAAGCACTTGAGATGATTTTCGATGTCATGGGGTGTTCAGACAATCAAAAGGTTAGTCTTGTTATTTACCATTTGGAGGGTGAGGTAGATCAGTGGTGGTCTATGGTTAAAAATATCAGGGACACCGATGAGATTGATGCTCTTGATTGGGATGAATTCAAAGGTATGTTTCTTGAGAAGTATTTTCCTAAGGCTGTTTGACATAGGATGGAAAATCAATTCTTGGAATTGAGGCAAGAGGAAGACTCAGTGGATGCCTATGAAGAGAGGTTCACTCGATTGGCAAGGTATGCTCCAAATTTTATCCGAGACCTTGATAGTAAAATCAATCGTTTTTACTCAGGATTAAAGAAAAAATATCGAAGAGCATTAGATTCTCGTGAGTTTAAAAGTTATGAAAAGCTTGTTCAATGTGCTGAGAAGGTGGAAATGGAGTTTTCCGATGATCAAGTGTTCTATAACAACCAACAGAAGAAGAGACCGAGGTGGAAGGAGAAAGTTAAGAATTCTTCAAAAAAGTCTGATGGTAAGAAAACTAAGTTTCCAGTTTGTGATAAATGTGGCAAAAGGCATGTTGGGGAATGACTTCTGAATTCTGGAATGTGCTACCGATGTGGTAAGATGGGACATAAGGCTCGTGATTGCACTGAAAAAGATCAAGGTGAAGGTAAGACCAAATTTGATTTACAGTTAGTGAAATGTTTTAAGTGCAATGAGATGGGTCACTATGCAAACGAGTGTCCGACAAAGAGCTTGAGTGATGGGAAGCAGTTAGACTACAAGAAGAAAGGGGTGGTGAAATCCTTGGGAACTACATCAGCAGATGTCGGGCCATCAAATTAAGTTGTATCAGGTACATTGTTTGTTTTTCAGATTATTCTAGTGTGTTGTTTGATTCGGGGTCTACACATTCTTTCATCTCTAAAACCTTTTCTAGTAAAATGGGAATACCATCTCAAGAAATGACTCCTGAACTTATGGTAAAAACACCTAGGGGAAATATTGAGGCAAAAAGAATTTATAAGAATCTTCCTATCCTTATCTGTGGAAAGAACCTACTTGAAAACCTTATTGTTCTACCTCTATTAGAGTTTGATGTTATCCTGGGTATGGATTGGATCTCTATTTACCTTGCTAAGATTTACTGTAGAGATAAAGAAGTTTCTTTTCAGAAATACTTTCTGTTTGTGTACAAGAATGAACCCTTACTGTTGATAACATATCAAGAGGCCGAGAAACTTTTAAAATATGGAAATGAATGTTACTTTGAACATATTGTTGAAAATAAGGGAACTGTTCAGATTAATGATGTGCCAGTGGTAAATGAGTATCCTGACATTTTTCCTGATGAGTTTCCTGGAATAATACCAGATCGGGAAGTTGAGTTTACTATTGACTTAGTTCCTGATGCTAATACAATTTCAAAACCCCCTTATCGAATGGCTCAAATTGAACTTTTTGAGTTAAAGAAACAATTGCAGGAGTTATTAGATAAAGGTTTCATTTGACCTAGCACATCACCATGGGGTGCTCTTGTCTTGTTTGTTAAAAAGAATGATGGCTCAATGAGACTTTGCATTGATTATAGGGCCTTATATAATATCACTTTTAAGAACAAATATCCTTTGCCTCATATCGATGATTTGTTTGATCAGCTCCAGGGAGCTCAGTGTTTTTTAAAGATTGACCTGAGATCGAGGTACCATCAGCTGAAGGTAAAGGAAGAAGATGTTCCGAAGACTGCGTTTCGTACAAGATATGGCCATTATGAATTTGTAGTAATGCCTTTTGGGCTAACCAATGCACCTGCTGTATTCATGGACTTAATGAATACAATTTTCCATGAGTTCTTGGATAAGTTTGTGGTGGTTTTCATTGATGATATTTTGGTGTTTTCTAAAACTAAAGAGGAGCATGGAAGACATTTAAGGGTTATCTTTCAAACCTTAAAAGAAAAGAAACTATATGGAAAATTCAACAAGTGTGAGTTTTGGTTGCAACAAATATTTTTCCATGGACACATTGTTTCTAAATATAGGATAACCATTGATCCTGCAAAAACAAATGTTGTTGAAGAATGGCCAAGACCCTCAAATGTAATAGAGATTCGTAGTTTCCTTGGTTTGGCAGGCTATTACCGAAGGTTTGTTAGAAATTTTTCACGGTTATCTAGTCCAATGACTAAGCTAACTCAGAAGGGTGTTAAGTTTATCTGGACAAAAGAATGTGATGATTATTTTCAGGAATTGAAAAGAAGATTGGTGAATGCTCCAGTTTTGGCACTTCCTTTCAGAAATAGTGAGTTTGTTATATATAGTGATGCTTCATTGAAAGGACATGGTTTGTCCTAATTCAGAATTATCAGGTAATTGCTTATGCTTCACGTCAGTTGAAAACTCATGAGGTAAATTACCCTACACATGATTTGGAATTAGCTACTGTTGTTTTTGATTTAAAAAATTGGAGGCATAATTTGTATGGAGTAAAGTGTGAAATATATACTGATCACAAAAGTTTAAAGTATATATTCACTCAGAAATAATTGAACACGAGACAAAGTAGATTGCTAGAATTAATCAAGGATTATGATTGTACAATTCATTACCATCCAGGAAAAGAAAATAAAGTGGATGATGCTTTGAGTCGAAAAAGTAATGCTTCATTAGCAATGTTGCATTTGGAACATGATCATTTGGTTAAGGATTTGATGAACTTTGGCATAGAATTTGTTTTTGCAGGATGTTATTCTGTTTTGTTTCAGGTATCAGTGAGATCATCTCTATCAGATAGAATCAAGCAAGCACAGAAGCAAGACAGTGAGTTGCAGAAAAAGGTAGAGCTGGTTCAGAAGGGTAATTTTCCTGAATTTACCATTGATAATTATTGCGTTTTAAGATTTGGGAAGATATTGTTTGTGCCTTGTGATTCACAGTTGAAGAGAGAGTTGTTTTGTGAAGCTCATAGTTCTTTGTTTTCAGTTCATCCAGGCAGTACTAAGATGTATAGAGATCTTCGGGAGTATTACTGGTGGGATGGAATGAAAAGATATATTGCTGATTTTACTGTGAAGTGTTTGACTTGTCAGCAGGTTAAAGCAGAGTGGCAGTTACCGAAAGGGATACTTCAGCCTTTACCAGTGCCAGAGTGGAAATGGGAGAATATATCCACAGACTTTGTAGTGGGATTACCGAAGACATCTCAAGGCAATAATGAAATCCGGGTTATTGTTGATCGCTTGAACAAATATGCTCATTTCCTTGCTATACGAGATACTTTTTACCTAGATCAACTTTCCCGTTTGTATCTTAAAGAGATAGTCAGGTTACATGGTGTTCCTCTCTCCATTGTATCTGATCGTGATCCCAGGTTCACTTCAAACTTTTGGAATGGCCTTCAGAAATCTTTGGGTGCTGAATTAAATATTAGTACAACATTTCATCCTCAATCAGATGGGCAGTCAGAACGAACAATTCAGACCTTGGAGGATATACTACGAGCTCGTTCGATGGATTATTAGGGAAGTTGGTACCAACATCTTTCTTTGGTTGAATTTTTATATAATAACAGTTTTCATTCCAGTATACAGATGGCACCATTTGAGGCGTTATATGGGAAGCGGTGTTGAACTCCAGCTTTATGGGATAAAGTGGGTGAAAGGAAGTTGATGGGACCAGAATTGGTAGAAGAGTTGGTAGAAAAGTTCAGCTGATACAGAAACACATGAGAACAGCTCAGAGTAGGCAGAAGAGTTATGCGGACACCAGGAGGAAGGATCTCTCTTTTGAGGTAGGTGATCATGTTTTTCTCAAAGTATCACCATGGAAAAGTGTGATGCAATTTGGTAATAAAGGAAAGCTGAGTCCAAGGTTCATTGGACCATCTGAAATTCTGGAGAGCGTTGTATCAGTTGCTCACCGAGTGGCTTTATCTCCGAGTTTATCTCAAGTACACAATGTTTTTCATGTTTCGATGTTGAGAAAGTACATGCCAGATCCATCTCATGTTTTGAGTCCAGAGGTAGTTCAGCTGGAAGAGAACCTATCTTATGAGGAACAACCGGTCTGGATTCTTGACCACAGGGAGCAAGTGTTATGGAATAAGGTGATTAATCAGGTAAAGGTTGTGTGGAAAAACCACATGATGGTATAGGAAACTTGGGAATCTTAAAATGCAATGAGGGATAAGTACCCCCATTTTTTCGATAAGTAAATAAATTGCGGGGACGCAATTTTCTAAAGGGGGGAAGGATGTAACATCGCAAGTAATTAATGAATAATAGATATTTTTATCTATGTCTACTAATGATTAAGATAGTGTTTTAGAGGCTTAAAATGAAAACAAATCCAATCTTAATCATGGAATACACTAATATTTTTTAAAAGATTATTTTACTGCCTTTTGATGGAAAACCATTTTTAAATATATCTTTTGAAAATTTTATAATCTATGTCTGTCAAAATAAACATATTCTTTATGATTGGGACATCAAAATTTACTTTGTGTGAATTTTTGGTATTTTTCTGACAATGTTCATTTTTAATGAATAGTGAAAAATACTGCATTTTACATCAAAAATGCTTTTTAATCTAATTTATTTATATGATTAGATTATCTTTTGAATTGGTTTTAAAGTTAAATTAGAATATATTTTTACCATTTAATCCAATGGTAGTCATTAGGATTAATTTCACTTTGAAATTGGTCATAAACTAATGCCAAACTTTTCATAGATATTGTTTCAAAAAACCCGCTATTTGTTTTGACAACGAGAATAATTTTTAAATCAATTATTGCAATTTATGTGTTTGGAATTTGGTAAAGTGGATTACATATTTGGAATCATAAGGTCCAAATTATGTAATTAAGACTCTTGTTTTTGGACATTATGTATAGTAACGACAGTAATTATCGTTAATTATCATGATTAATGAGTAATCAGGTAGTTAAAGATAATAAAATGATATAATAATAATAAAAAAACACCAAAAAATGTGTCTTAAGGCTACGGGTTGTCTCATGGCCGACCATGGGATGCGTTGTGCCAAACTTGGGGGTCCCATGAAATCACTTTTTTGAGAAAGTGACTTTTTATCTTTTTATTTTTTAAAGAATGTTAAATGTAACAAAGAATGTATCACCTAAGTAAAATTTTTTTATTTATGTATAAATAAATTATCTTTTGGACTATAAATAGTCATTGGAAAGATAAAAATATTTTCTACATCATAGTATTTTTTTTATAATTTTTAGACTTTAAATAAATTAAATTATTTATGACATCATAATGATGCAGCGATGACCTCATTATTTGATGATTTAAAAAAAATGGAAAGATAATGTAAAATCTAAGGACTACACATGTACAAAACCTATTGGGTGGGTATATTTCGAACCCTTATCACCTTAGCCTCTGATTATATCAATGTGGGACCTTTAAAATATGAAACCAATTTTAAAATAAAGTAACATTTTTTTACTCTCCAAGAGTGCCCCTCCTCTCCTCTTATAAAAGGCCCCCACCTCTACCTCCTTACCCACACTCCCAAAGCCTTTGGATCTGCCAAAACCTGCCTATTTTGTCTATAAACATCCCTATCTTACTACTTGAAGCCTCACTTTGGGCAGAAGTCTTAACAAGGAAGCCTTTGAGCTCAAACCAAATGGAGTTACCCGATTTTAGGGTAATGTCTTCACTTGAGTCCTTTTGTTTTATTTTGCTTCTCCAACCCCCTAAACTCTTTTTATTAATTACTTTTGTAACAAATACAATATATTAAATATACTAGGATGTTGTTATAAGAAGTATTCGATCAACAATTACACACACCTACATCTAATGGTTAAAGGACATACTGTTTCCGTTGATGGTGAATTTATGCCTCCCGAAACGATGATTGTTCAACATTCTTTTAACATCTTCAAAGGTGGCCATTAAGATGAAACTAAATTTATATATTATATATTATATGTTTATGTTTTCCTTAAGCTTCTGTATTTTTCATTTTGGGCATACCTTTATGGTTCCCATTATGGGTAAACGCGATATCTTCATTTAAGGAAGTGCGGACTACCGCCCCCTCAAAGTGATTTGATTCGTTAAATACCATATGTGGGACGTATAAAGGATGGAACTATGATATTATATATGATATTATACTGGAATTATAATATACCTTTATATCATTATGATTCCATTCTATAAAATACTAAATAGAAAATAATGTAGCATTCAAGCGTACGTACGGCTTACCGTCTCCATGAACGGTGCATTTCATTTCTTACCTCTAAATGATTTTGTAATATTATAAATTAATGCATGTACTAGATATATATGACATATATGATATCTACATCATGAATACCATTCTGGATATAATGGATACATGAACAACTTGTAATTATAAAGGGCTTATTTTTGACTCAAGTACCAATGATCGTTAAAACGACCGTTATTAACATAAATTATTACATAGTGTTCATGACATGGAAATAAGTGATATAAAAGAAATAATGAACTTGAAAAAGGTTCTTAAACAAGTATAAATTAACTCAAGTTTATTATTCAGGAGATTAAAGAATGACCGAGTCAAGTCGGACCCAAGGTATGGGACTTCGTCTCAAGCTCCTTTCATTGAGGAATATTTTCTTTTATACTCAACCTTCTTTTATACGGTGTATAAACCCCTTTGACTTTTACGTTTATCCAAAAAGAATATTTTTTATATGAAGCATTTGACTAAATGAAAAAAGGGAATGTTTTTTCGTACGTATGCGGCGACAACAACTTCTCCACCGCCGTGACCATAATTTAAGATTCGGCTTCCTCTACAAGCCATACCTTCTTTTTAAAAGAAAAATAAATACCATGTTTTACTTTTTTTTATTTTGGTATTGAAAATGGTTTTCATAATTTTTTTATATCAATGTTTTGTATTGATATATTGTGATTGAAAGGTGGAAATGTTATGTTTCCTTTATGCATGTTTTATGTGATACGATTATGTTGTGGTTCTTGGGCATTATTATGAAGACGGGTGGTTCCATGATAATCTAAGGGTGGGTGAGCCTGATATAGCTCTCCAATGCATTGGGTAACGCGAAGGAGTGTAACGTTAAGGTTTCTCCGAAGAGATTTAGGTAATATACTTTGATGGGTATTCAAAACGTAACCATGAGGGTTACTCCCTACGTAAGAATGTTATGAATGCCTCAAGTTACCTTTATGTCTTATGATTTCTATGATTTATTCATGATTTGATGAAGTATGTTTTATGGGTAAAGTATGATTTCATTCTTATGTATATATGAACTCATGTTTCCTTTCCATATTTTTTTATATAACCCATTCTGAGCTTTTATGCTCATCCCAAGTCTTTTTTGAAAGGTTTTTCACAGGTCAAGGGAAAGGTACATGATGTGATGATAGTGTCAAGGAAGTGTCAAGAAAGAATCCATGTTTTATTTTAAATATGTTTCCATTGATGGGAAAGAAGAATACTATCTTTATGTAACCACTTTGTTTATATGTGGAATGTAATGCAAGTTTTATGATCTAATTCTCTAAAACTGTAAACCTGAATAGATCCTCAATGTGTAATCTTGTAATAACTCAAGATTAAGTAAGGTTTAAGGCTGGGGCCTTATATCCACCACCAAATATTAATGCTTCATTATGATAGTTGCATACTCATGAGTGGTCTCTCATTAATATACCATGTCCTCACAAGTAAATTATACCCCATGATCCATTACACCATTGGAACCAAGAACATGGTCATATTTCATCCAAGATGTGTAAATGAAATATAAATATACACACACTGAGTATGATCAAAAACCTTGCCAATTTAAATGTACCTATACCATTCTAGAAGAAAAACCTTTTTATTCAATCCATTTTCCCAAAAATCGATTCAGAAAATCTAGAAATTACATATTGTAAAATAAACATTTTAAAATCATGAAACAAAATCACATTGCACAAAAAATTACAAGGACTCCACAATTTCACAAAAAACCACAAATCATCACTAAAGATGATACATGTCATGATTTACACCAAACATTAACACTAAATATTGAGAAATTAATCCAATTTTAAACTATCTCAATTTGTTCTAGTAAGAGGAGTCGAAATTGAAGGCACTTACCTTGAGAGTTTTGGAGAAAATGAAAAATATCATGAAGAACGTCACAAAACGTGGTCAAATATCCCTAAACCCGCCATAGATATCCTACAATATAAAAAAAAGGTGGAATGTAATATTATTTTGCATCCACACCCTTGGATGTACCCACAACAGTTGTATATCTAAAAATACAAGAGAGTGGGCGAAGAATATCTTATAAAATCACCAAGAATGATCACTTACCATGAGGAAACGAATTCTAATCCCCAAGGGAAGCCTTTGGACAACCTTTGAATTTATGGAAGAACCTTCCTTGAACATAGAGAGAGAAAATTCCCTAGTTATGTTTGTTTATCAAAAAGTAGGGCATTAAAACACAAGTCTATCCTAGATCCAATTTTATAGGATCTAGTTTTTAAGCACACATGGCTTAGATACACGTTTAAGAAACCATGTGCTAATCAGGAGCTAACCACTAACTTAAACACGAACCTCCCTCGTTGTAATTAAACAATATCCAAACCATGATCCAGCCATGCCGAATCCACTATCTCAAAAAGATCAAATCCACTTTTCCAAGATCATTGTTTCTACTAGGCAGCCGTAAGATTTAGATAAACATCCCATCGCCCATGAACTTTTTCCTTTTCCCCTCTCTCATTATGCCCAGTTTCCCCAAGGTGTTTCACAGTTTCCCCAAACTGTGAATAAGCTATACACCCATAGAAAATTACAAAAAACTATCCAAAAGTCCTAAAATGTCTCCTAAACTTCATCAATATAATTTATATAAATAAAAAAATTAATGGGTTTCAGAAAATAAATTAGCAGTGGTAAATTCTCCCCACAATTAGTCTATCCATTCCAGTAAATTAGAATACCATAATTTCCTTGAAAGAGTTCTGGCCATTTCTTATTCACTTCCTTCTCACGTTCCTATTTTTCATTCGGAATCTAACCATGCTTACACAAGAACCACGCTAGACCATTTCTTTTTCTATGCAATAATTTATCTTTCCCATCCTAAATCTGAACTGTGTTATGTAAAAATGAGGTAACAATATCTAGGTAAACATGATCCAAAATGATCACATGGTTTGAATCCAGCTAATAATTTACCAAATGATATACATGAAACACATTATGCTCCACACTGATGTGTAGTGGAAATGCCAAATGATATTACATCTCACCAACCCATTCCATTATCTCAAAAAGGATTGTATATTGAGTAGATAATATTATATAATTCCTCGAAGGATAATTTCCAAGCCTTAGGGTGATCCTTAAGAATACATTATCACTCATTGTGTATGACACTGAACACTGATGATGGTCTTCATATGAGTTCAAATGACAATAGGCTATCTCCATCCTCTTTTTTTTCAACTGAATCTTCTTAAATTTTTAATAGAGAAGGTACATCCCAACTAAACAATTCTCACCTGTTTCCACCAAAAAATTAAAGAATGATAAGAACACCCCTATAAAACATAAAAGAAATATTTTTTATCGAGGCCCAATAATTTTTGTTATAAAAATATCCACTAACATTATGTTCTCTTCCCATGAGCCACCTAATTTTATTACAAAATCATTCAACATGTATCCTAATTTTGGTACCATCCTTTTAGATTTCCCATCCATCTGAGGATACTACGCCGTACTAATTGTAAACTGAGTCCTATTGGATTTTTTGTAAGGATTTATAGAAGTGAGAAGTAAACCTAGGATATCTATTTGACATTATTGAAATAAAAATTCCTTGTCTCTGTACCACTTATCAGATATATTTTTTGGACATATTCTACACAATATGAGTTTGACAAATAGATATGAAATGGGCTGTTATGGTTAGTCGATCCACTGCCATCCATATGGCATCATGCTTCCAAACTGTTCTTGGTAAGCCTATTTCAAAGTCAACGACTATGTGATCCCATATCAAAAATAGAATAGGCAAATACTATAACATACCTACTAGTTTCTGACATTATCCCTTAGCTTACTAACATTCTATGAATCTCAAAACAATCTCATCCACCTTTCTGTTCATTTCGACACACAAAAAATACACTTTTAATGCCTTTTTCACATTCTATATGCCACGATGAAAAAACATCTTAAATGGTGGTAACCATGATGATGTTCTTACAAAATATCCATAAGTACAACCATTTTATTCTTGAACAACAACATTGAACACTCATCTAGCTTCCATCCCTCAATGGTCTCCCCATCATTGAGTTTTGAACAAATTGCAATACATTATGAATTATATGTTTGTGCCACTTTAACCATCTTTAACAATTTGTGAACCACTTGAACTAAATGAAAAACCACAACAAAACCTCAATCCGCACATTCCACATGGCAGTCATCTAAGACTACCATCAATTAGAACTCAAATGAAACCTCTTTTCTGAACTGAGAAAGTGACTTTTTTCTTAATGAATCTGCCACCAAATTTTCATTACCCATTGTATACATCATGTTAAAGTAGAAAATTTGGAGGCAATCTATCCTTGTTCATTGCCTCAGATTCAAATCACAATGTGAGAAAATATGTTTCAAGCTCTTACGATCCATGAAAAAAGTAAATTTATCACCAAAGAGATAATGATGCCAAGTCTTCAAATCATGGATAAGTGTAGCTAACTCCAAATCATGTGTTGTGTAGTTCTTCTCATGCACCCACAAGTGTCTTGATCCATAAGAATAAACATGTTCTATTTCCCTGATAATAAATCCCAACCCTGATCCCGATGTATCATAATACACCACTTACCCTTGTCCCGATTCTAGAAAAAAAAGGTTGGCAACGATGTAAGGAAAAATTTTAGCTCATGAAAACATTTATTACATTCCTATGTCCATTATAAGGGAAAATTATTATTTTTAAAAACATTCATAGGCAATTATATTCATTATAATTCATTAACAATTCATTGGTAATACCATCTAAACTAGGAAAATTACATACCGCAGTGAAATTATTTACAGTTTTCAAAAGATAATTGCTTATATCTTCTCTGAATCCACTAAAACATCTCTTTTAGAAATTACATGTCCAAGAAAGCATACATCTTGTATCCAAAAATCACACATTGGAAATATGAAATAAAACTATTATATCGTAATAATTACAACACTATCACCAAGTGTGTCTCATGATCATCCCTTTTCCATGAATACCCAATTTGGTTTTCCACGAACACCAAAAAAAAGAATTCATATATTTCTATAATATCTGATCTGTCAGTTCAATAAACACTTTTGGTAAATCCGTAAGATTTAAAGGAGTTTCCATATATTAATAATGGCCATATATTATTGTGAAAGCTATATTTCGAATATCCTCCTTCTGAACGCAAAATTGGTTATATCCTGATTATAAAAACCTTTCCTTTTTATGACATATTTTAACATGATTCATTACATAAACATACACTTGATATGACTTAGAATATCAAGAGGTGTAGTGTCTTTATGGCCTAGGAACATTATATAATAGCACAAAACATGAAATAGATGTCTTTATTAAAAACATATTTTATATGACCCCAATATTATTTTATACATAGAATTTCAGAGGATATCATGAGGACATACATAAAAAAAGGGTGAGCTATAATGTCCAGTAAAGGAGTAAACAAGTAATAACAAGAAGAATAAAATACATGTTAGGCAATAGTTTTGTCAATGGAGCACAATAGAATCATGAAAATAAAAGAATGATATAGAATGATTTTCATAACATGGAAATGTGGAAACAACATACAAAATTATATTAGAATTATCCAAGTCTCATTGAATATGGATTATCCTGTTCAAACCCTCATTGCACATTGATTAGCATGATTAAACCATAATTTCACATGAATTATTATTATTAAACCCTCATTAAACATGAATTAGCAAGAATAAACCCTCATTGCATATGAATTAGCATGAGTAAACACTCATTTCACATGGTGTATCATGGTACTAAGCATTACCTAATATATTAGAGTACTATCATGGTATACCTTCTTTAAACATTTAATTTCCTACATAGGTGTGCCACATGGATCATATAACTTGGAATCATTTAACATCATAATTTGTTCAACAATTAAGTAATCCATAATACATACATATAATTAACATTGACTAACTATATTTTTTTAAAATATAATACCATTGATAGATAAATTGGTATGATATTCACTCCTAAATGATTTTGTCTTGGAATATCATGGTGCAATTTCTACATCATAACATCATCATATGGAAATTCTTAAGTTGATTTGATGAGAGAAAAAGGAGACTGTAATCATTTATACATGAAATAGATAGTAAGGGGATTATGGAAAATAATACCCCAATATATGAAATGGAATTTTTTTGCATAAAATGGGATAAATACTTGAATTTAAATAAGAAGAGAAAACCCCATTACAGAATTTCTGAAACGTAATGGGTGTAAAAAGAATGGAATTACTGATAGACAAAGTGGATTATCATAATTAAAAAATAATTATTGAAGTAAGGGTGTGGTGATAAATTATACCCCAATATTTTTAAATGAAATAAAATAGGCTATTAAAACATAAATAAACATGGAAAAATGAGAAAGGAATGAATCCGTTACGAAAATTCATCACGGTAACAGGTGCGCATAAGGGTTCATAAGAGGTATAAATAAGAGTGAAAGTGATTCTAATCATTTATAAATCATATGTTATGTAATCAGGATATTTAATAAAATATCTCTAAATATGAATAAAGGTGATTAAAAGACATAACATGTAAATAATTCTGCATAATAGAGGAGTGTGGAAGATTCCTTACAGAATTTCGGCAGAGTAACAAGTGTGGTTAATGGATCATAGGGGGGATTGAAGAGAGTGAAAGGAAGATATAATCATTTATACATAAAATGGAAAGTTTGGGGGTCAGGTAAAATAGTAACCCAATATAGAAATTTGTAACTTAAGAATCATAATGTACAAGATTAGCTTGAATGGAAATGAGAAGAGTGAAATCCCTTACAGAATATCAGCATGGTAACAGGTGTATATGGAAGGAATTAATGAGAGAGAAAGTGTAATATAATCATTCAAAAATAATAAGGGAAGAATGGGGGTGGTTCAAAATAATACCCCAAAATGTTTAATTTAATGAAAAATGGGTAATACAATATAAATAAACATGGATAAAAATTAGGAAGGAAGGAATCCCTTATGAAAATTCAGCATGGTACCAGGTGCACATAATGTTTCATAAGTAGAATAAATGAGAGTAAAAGAGAATATATATATTTATTAGTATAATGAGAAGTATGTAGGATATTTAACAACATATCCCAACATAGGAATAATGGTGATTAAAATACAAAACAAGAAATAAAATTCTTTATAAAAGAGGAGGGTGGAAGATCCCTTACGTAATTTCGGCCTAGTAACGGGTGTGCTTAATGGATCAGATGGGGGATTTATTAGAGTGAACGGAATACATAATAATATATATATCAAATGGAAATTATGGGGTCCTTGGGATATCATATTCAAACAAATAAATATGTAACTTTAGAAGCATAATGTAAAAGAGTAGCTTGAATGGAAATGAGAAGAGTGAAATACCCTACATGGATGTGTGATCCCAATGGCCAGAGAGAGGCTTGAGAAAGGATTTTGGGGATCTTGGGGTGACTTTTTAGGACTATATAGAGTATGAGGATTATGTTGGACGATCTCCAAATGGTTTTATTATAGAGGAAAGGTTGGTTATGTGGGTTTATATAGGTAATGCGATGAAATTCATTATTATTTAGGTTTTGGACAGTACAAATTAAACTAATCAAAACCACAAACCATCCCATAGTTTTTTATCATGGTTTCTACCAAATGGGAGTGGTATATAATATTTTATAATTCCATGGGCCAAAAATATTAAAATATTATTCTTTTTGATGTGGAGGTGAGTCACACTCGCAAGGAAATCATTCTATCATGTTAGAATATTTTTCAAGTCATGGAGGGCTCACTAAGGGAGTATAAAATTAATAAAAATATCTAAAATCAGATTATTTAAATTTTAAAAAATATTTTGGATGAATATACCTTATATAGTATTTTATTACATCACTATTGGTTCATTATGATATCATAAAACACATATTTTATTTATATGGTATTTTATTTTCACCCAAAAAATCGACTATTTCTGAAATTTATGAAAAATTCACCGTTAGATAATTTCATGGCCATGAATCTAAAAATAATATTAATTTTATATAAAAAAATTTCAAGACATGTGAATTTTTAGTTTTAAAATGAGAACCAACATTTATTAAAAATTCATGGGTTTGACAAAAAAAGTTTTCAAATCTTAATAAAAATTAAAATTTATTGATAAAAATTATAAAATTATTTATAATTAATAAATAGAAATTTGGTAATAATATTTTAATAAAAAATATTTAATTAAAAAATCTATTAATTCATCAAAATAGATTTCATAATTTAATTTTATTATTAACTAAAAATACTATTTATGCCTTAAAAACCATTTCCAAAGTAACAATAATAAACTGAATGTATATACATTATTCTATACAAAAATAATGCACATAATTATATTGATAGGGTCTTATTACATATCCCTTTATTAAACCAAAATATTCCCTAAGAGTATGTTGTGTGATGGTGGGGATTTCTTGGGGTTGTTCGGTGATCAGGGATTGGGCCGTGATATCGATGAGCTTGAACTTATCCCATAAATGGTTTTTATCATGCTTAAGTTGTTGGGTCTCGACTTGGGCTTGGTCTAGGTAAAATCCCAAAAATGATATCTCCATAGAAAGTTCTGATAAATGGGATTCAAAGGGAATTATCAGACTGTTTGTGGTCATCACTTTCATTGTTTATTCCAAAAGGTTTAGTTAAAACCATATATTTATACTAGACATGTGATCATTGTTCAATGGAAATATTATCAACGGTAATGATACTTAACTGTAGTTTAAATCCAATTGGATAAAATAACAAAAGTGCATGTTTTTTGATATCCATAAGACAATTAATTAAACATAATAGATGTATTTTTATTCATGAATGTGTGGGTCGTTACAACCATCCTTCCTTAAGAAATTTCTCCCTTCAAATTTGTGTTTCCGACTCTAAAATATATGATGGTAAAATTGCCTCATCAATTCTTCTAGTTCCCACGTTGCTTCTTCTAACATGTGGTTTCTCCAAAATAGTTTGATGATGAGCATTGTATTATTTCGTTGAACTTTTTATGTATAATCTAATATCATCACCGGCTTCTCCTCATAGGAGAGGTAATTATCCAATGTTACCACCTATGGATTTAGTACATGTTATGGGTCAGGTATGTACTTCCTCAATAGTGATACATGGAAGAAATCATGTACATAAGATAGGTTTGGTGGGAGTGAAAGTCGAGATGCCACTGCTCCGATGTGGTCAAGGATCTCAAAATGGGCATATGTATCTTAGACTAAGATTTACCTTCTTCCCATATCTCACAACAATATTCCAAAATGATATGCAGAGGAATACCAAGTCTCTAACATAAAACTCTAGGTCTTGTCGATGATTATCAACATATCTTTTTTTAACTCTTAGCTACTATAATGTGCTGCTAGATGGTCTTAACCTTTTCCACTATTTATTTGACAATTTATGGACCTAGATGTTTTTTCTCCCCCACTTCATCCTAACATTCATGTTATCTTAACATCTTCCCATAAAGGGCTTTATAAGGTTCAATTTAGATGCTTGAGTGGAAACTATTTTTGTAAGATAACTCAACCAGATGTTGATGTTGATCCCATCCTCCTTTTCTGTCTATTGAACATGCTCTCAACATATCCTCAAGTGTTGAGGTAGTACACTTAGATTGGCCATTAGCTTGAGGATGATAAAACATATTGAAGTTCAGATCAGTATTTAGAGCATGCTCGAGACTCTTCCGGAACATAGAGGTGTATCTTGGATCTCAATTGAATAAAATCTATAGTGGTACTCCATTCACCCCTACCTCTTATCTAATACCATTCCATGACAGGTTTTCTAATGATAAATCATCCCAAATTGCAATGAAATGTGTAGTATTTGTAAGATGATCCAAAAAAACCAAGATATCATTGTTTCCTTAGGATTTATTCAGATGTCTGGTGACATAGTCCATTGTGATGTTCTCCCATTTCTATTTTGGTGGGGGTAATGGCGTTGTCATCCCATTAGACTTATGCATCTGAGCCTTCACTTGCTAACATAATAATATATTTGACGTATATTCAGATATCTCCTACTTTATTAACATTGAACTTTGAGGATTTTTCTTTTTTGATAGTTTCCACTTTCATTGGAATTCCCACATCATCCGTTTGAGCATCCATTAACCTTTATAAAAGAGATGGTTAAAACTCATTAGTGAAAGGATTTATGATGTTCAATTTTTTAGAATTCCCATGTCCATATTCATAAAATCTAAAAATAATTGATCCTTTTAAATTCTCATCAATGATAGAATCACTAGGTCCTTTGAACTTAGAGAATATATCACCCTTTTCTCCAAACCATGGTTGTAATGGTTTGAGAAGATGTAGTACTTGATGAGATCTAACCATAATCATTGGAACATAATCAACTCTTTCTATGTGAATACATATTTCAGTATTTTGTGATCTGTATATATTTCACACTTCTCTTAAAATAGATAATGCTCCTTCATTTTATATGTAAGGATTGATGCCGCTTACTCTATATCATTCCTGAGATAGTTTTTCTTTGTAATTTTTAACTACCTTGAGTCGTAGGAAATGATTTTGTCTTTTTCCCTCAAATTACATCAAATGTATACTTATAAAACTTTCATGAATAACATTCCCACAAACATCAATGGGTGATAAAACAATTAAAAAACTTTTTCCTAATGATTTAATATTATTTCTTCTAGGGACTAAATGTTCTTAGAAAACATCAAAAATATTTCTTGTATGACATGAATTGAAATACATTACAACATACACTACTTTTAAATAATAGTTACATGTAATATATTCACCATTATAAATCTTACCATATTAATTACTATGATCCCTTGATCATGGAGATTGATGATGCTCATCATGCTTTTAATCCTTGGAAATAGCTTATTACCTGACTTCTCTACATTTATAGCGTAGAACTATGTAATATTAAATAGATGGAACTTTGTTTACATAGATCACATTATCATATCTTTCATGAAAATTAGACACTTTGTGACCATCCTTTCCCCACACAAAACATCTCGTAGTCCCTTTGTGACATTTCCCATGGTGCCACTTCACTCACTTGTTGCACAAAGGAAATTAGGTCTTCTTGTACATATCAACCTTATCAGATGGACTTTCATGAGATTTCCTCTTCCCCTTCTTTGATTTCTTTTTTATTCAAAAAATATCCTGTTGTCAATCATGATTTTGGATAGCTGGTTCGGAATAATCATGATTTGACCTACGTGAGCTCCCATTTGATTTGGAATCTCACTCAGACATTCACCACATTGCCCTTCACATAGGTTGTTAGACATATTACTCATATTGTTGGAATTTGGCTAGAATAAAATGAACATTAGGTTTGAATTTACCAAAGCATATCCCCTGGGAGTGTCAAAACGAGAGTGAATCAAGGACCGTTTTCATGTACTAGTTCTTGTTTGAGTCTAGCTCAAGGTAGTGTTTTTGAGTTTTATCACTAGATACAACTGTGCCAGAGCCACCTCTATTTTTTTGTATCAATACATGGACATATTTTCATGATAAAACATTTACTCTATACCCACCAAAATCCAGGTATGTTTTCTTTATACTTAGTCTTATCCCTATGGCTTTCACTAGGGTATTTTAAACCAAATCCCAAAATAACTAAACCCATATTTTGAAACCAAGTATGGAAACCCTGATTTTTATTACATATTTTAATAAGATTAATTACATAAACATACACTTGATATGACTTAGAAGATTGCGATTTCTATTGTCTTTGGGGATTAGGATCATTTTATAACAACATAAAAAATGAAATACATGCCTTTATTGAAAAAATGCATTTACATGAACTCATTATTCTTTCATACTTAGTATTTCATGGGATAACCTAAGGACATAAATAAGAAAAGGGTCAGCTTTAATGCATATTAAAGGGGTAAAAAAGGCAAAACATGACTAATACAATACGTGTTAGGCAATAGGCTTGTCAATGGAGCACAATAGAAATATGAATATAAAGGAATGATATATATGATTATCATAACATGGAAATGTGGAAACGACATAAAAAATTATATTAGTATGATCCAAGGCTCATTGGACATAGATTAGAATCATTATAACCTCATTTCTCGTGAATTAGCCAGTGTAAACCCACATTGCATGTGAATTGGCATAAGTAAATCCTCATTGCACATGAATTGGCATGGGTAAACACTAATTTAAAATGAATTATCATTAGTAAACCCTCATTTCACATTATGTATCATGATACGAAACATTACCCAATGCATTGGAGCACTATTAGGGCACACCTTTTATAAAAATTTCATTTCATGCATAACGGTGCCACGGGAATCATATAACATTGAATCAATCAACATCATAAGTTACTACATGATTAAGGAATGTACAATAAATACCTGTAAGTACCATTAAATAAGTATATGTTCATAACAATGAATACACTAGATAGAAAAATCGGTATGGTAGTCACTACATGATGATTTTGTCTTGGAAAATTGCGATTTAATTTCAGCATCATAACGTCGTCATATGAAAATTCATAAGTTGGGTTGATTAGAGGGAACATGGTCTCTCATAATTTAGATATGAAATATATAGTAATGGGATCATGGAACATAATATCCTAATATGTAGAATTGAATTTATTTGCATAAAATGGGTGAAATAGTTGAGTGTAAAAAAGAAGAGAGAAATCCCTTAAAAGGTTTCAGCATGGTAACTGGTGTACATAGAAAGAATTAATGAGAGAGAAAGTGGTATCTAATAATTAAAAAATAAGTAGGGAAATATGGGGGTTGTGATAAATCATAACCGAACAATTTAAATTGAAATAAAAAGGGTACTATGACATAAATAGACAAGGATGAAAATGAGAAAGGAAGGAATCCCTTAAAAAAATACAGTATGGTAACGTGTGATCATAAGGGTCCATAAGAAGAATAAATGAGAGTGGAAGGGAAGTTAATCATTTATAAATATAATGGTAAGTAAGTATTATATTTAATAACATATCCCAACATATTAATTAAATCTATTGAATAACATAACATGTAGAAAAATCTTGATAAAATAGGATGGTGGAAGATCCGTTAATAAATTTCAGCATAATAACGGGTGTGCTTAATGGATCTTAGGAGGGCTTGATGAGAGTGAAATGAATCTCTCATCATCTATAAATAAAATGGAAGTTATGGGGCTCTTTGAATATCATAACACAAAATATTAATATGTAACTTAAGAAGCATAATGTAAAAAAGTAGATTGAATGGAAACGATAATAATGAAATCCCTTACAGAATTTCGGTATGGTAATGGGTGTACACGAAAGGCAATAATGAGAGAGAAAGCTGTATCTCATCATTCCAAAATATGTAGTAAATTATGGGGATGTTATGAAATCATACCCCAAAAATTGTAATTTAATGATAAAAGTGTAATACAACATAGAGAAACATAGATAAAAATGAGAATGAAAGGGATCTCTTACGAAAAGTCACCATGGTAACGACTGCATATAATAGTTCATAAGAGAAATAAATGATCTTGAAATGGAATATCATAATTTATAAATATAATGGGATGTAATTATGATATCTAATAATATATCCCAATATATTAATAAAGGTGACTAAAATAAATAAGATGAAAATAATTGTTGATAAAAGAGGAGGGTGGAAGATCGCTTACAAAAATTCGGCATAGTAACAGGTGTTCTTAATGGATGATAGGAGGGATTGATGAGAGTAAGAAGAACCTTTCATCATATATACATAAAATGGAATGTATGGGGGTCATGGAACATAATAACCCCACATATAACTTTGGAATTTAAGAAGCATAATGTAAAAGAGTAGCTTGAATGGAAATGAGAAGTGTAAAATCCCTTACTTGGATGCGTGATCCCAAAGTCCCAGGAGAGGCTTGAGAGAGGCTCCATGGGATATTGGGGCGCCATGGGAGGCCTCTAATGTGTATGGTGGATTGGATGGTTGAACTCCAAATGGTTTTAATGATGATGAAAGTGAGGATGGATGGGTTTATATAATAAATGAGAGGCAATTCTTTATTGTTTAGGGTTTGGAAAACCACAAACCATCCCATGGTTTTTGAACATGGTTTATTCCTAATGGGATTGATATAGAATATTTTATAAGCAAAAATGCCGAACATATTAAAATATTAGTCTTGCTTATGTGGAGGTGAGTCACACCCTCAAGGAAATCATTTTAAAACGTTAAAATATTTTATACGTCTTGGAGGGTCCACAATGTAATTATAAAATTAATCAAAAATAATAATTTTATTTAATGGGAAAACATATATTATACAAATATACCATTTATAGTATTTTATTAAAACACTATTGGGTCATTATGATGTCATAAAATACATATTTTATTTATACAATATTTACTTTTTTCCCAAAAATTTGCCTATCTCTGAAAATTATGAAAAATTAACCGTTAGATAATTTTAATATCAAGAATAAAAAAAAAATATTCATTTTATGTAAATAATTTTCTAAATATTTGAATTTTAACTTTTAAAATGAAACACACATTTATTTAAAATTCATGGGTTTGACAAAAATAGTTTTCAAATATTTTTAAAAATTACGACCGTATTCATAAAAATTATTCCACAATTTCTATTTTATAAAATTTAATTTAGTAATAACATTTTATTATAATATAATTTAATTCAAAAATCATTGAATTCATCAAAATGTATTTATTAATTGAATTTAAATATTAAAAGATATTATTTGTGTTTTAAAAAACATTTACAAAGTAACAATAATAAAATGAATGTATATTATTTATTCTGAAGAAAACATAATGAAAATAATCATATTTCCAAGGTATTATAACATATCCCTTTTTAACACTAGAGTATTCCCTAAGATTATGGTGTGAGATGGTGTGGCTTTCTTGGGGCCATTCTGTGAACATGGTTTGGTCCATGATATCGATGAGCTTGAAATTCTCGCATAAATGGTTTCCCTAATACATAAGTTGTTGGATATTTGCTTGGGATTGAACAAGATAAAAGCCTAGAAATGATATCTCCTTCAAAAGATCTGATAAATGGGATTCAATGGTAATGATCCTGCTGGTTGAGGCCATAACTTCCATTATATGTTCCAAAAGGATTAGTTAAAACTATATATTTATACTAGATTTGTAATCACTATTCAAAGACTATATTATCAATGGTAATGATACTTAAATTCAATTTAAATCCAATTAGATAAAAACAGTTCATGGGTTTTTAATATTAATAATACATTTAATTAAATAAAATAAAGGGAATTTTATTCATGAATTCTTGGGAAATTTCACTGATCATAAGTCAATATTGGAGAACCACTAAGATATGCTAAATTGATCAAATAAATCATCAATGTGAGGAATTGGATAATAATTCTTTATAATAAATTTTTTATGCTTATGATAATCGATACATAACCGTAGAGTTCCATCTTCATTCTTTATGAATAAGACAACTGCTTCCCACAAATACTTTCTAGGCCAAATGAAACCCTTTATTTATGTCTCTTCCAACTACACTTTCATTTCCATTATTTTTTTGGTTATATTTTACAAGATAGAGGTGAGATAATATTGGTCCCGAGGAGGATATCAATTGTAAACTCACTTCCCTTAATGGTGGTAACCTAGAGAAATTTTCAGGAAACAAATCAAGAAACTTGATCACAAAAATAAGAAAAAACTCTTTCTCGATCACTTCAATCAATACAAAATTAAACTCCCCTAGTGGTAAAATATATTTCCTACTTCTGGTGCCAAAAAACCCATTTCACATAACTTTAAACACCATTCTCATCTATTGATATCATTGATGCCATCATCATAAAATAATCTAAATTTTATTCTATAATAGTTTATATGAGCCATGATTGTTTTCAACCAATCAAAACATAGGATTAGTTCATAGAAATACATATCCAACATCAAGAAATCCCATTTCGTCTCAACTCCAACAACAGTTATACAATATTCTCTACAAGGAAATGCTCAATATTCACTTTGAACAAGAGTAGTTTGGATTTTCATCATAGAGGAAATCATCACAAGTTGTAAACTTATCAAATCAACAACACAATAAACTATAATTAAATGTGATATAATAGTAGATAACAACACTTTGGTGAGGGTAGAATTCAAAATAATCATACATCTCTGTGTAGATAGTATAGTTTGATCATCCAAAATCACCTACTCATCTCCATATAATTTCTTCGTTTTTACACTTTGTTATTTTTTCCTTGTTGGGTTGTAATGGTACTCCTAGAATCGCCATGGATAGCTCTATTCTAATGATGAGATTGATTCTTCTTCCCTTAAATCAACCAAGCATACAACCCCTATGATACCCGAGTAGTGTCTCAAGAACATTATCTTAGACCACTATGATAATAGCACTGAGGATATCCCATTTCATTTCAATTATGAAATTATATTAGTGGTGTTTTACACTCTTTCTTTATATGGTCAAGTGAACCACATTGGAAACATATCTCTATTATCATAGTTCTTAAAGGAATATTCATCAATGCAGTTGTTTTATTCTAATTCACACTCCCACCATTGATGTAGGTGTCCCTCTTCTTCATTACCTGCACCGGTTCCCTTGGGATTAACATAATTCATCCTCCCATATATCCTGAGACATCTGGTTCAACCACTATTACTCTTTTGACCATCTATGTATAGTTATTAATACAATGCCTGACAATCATTGACAAAATTTCATAAATTATCGCTTATTGAAAGATATGAGACTTCCTAGATGCACTCACAACAACATTAGTTGAAAATCACCGTAAATTACTGAATTTAGATGGATAATCAGGGCTAGTGAAATTTTATTACTTCAACCTAAAAATGTTTGTCATTCTCTTGATCTTGAACGTGTGAGGATAGAATTATTTGTTGACCAATTCCTCGAAATCCCCCCATGAAAGTCCTTGATCCACTTCAGCTTGCACCACTATATCCCACCCCGACCTCGGAAGATCCTCAAACATATACCTCATGAGCATGAATTTCAACTATGCTGGTGTGGTAATGAAGTCACAGATACAATTCATCATGTTCATCTAGACCTATGACTTTATTGGTTAAGAATAACCTTGGAAGATGTGTGGATTCTTCTTTTAGAACAAGATGAAATAATCCACTTTCCTTGGATCATATCTTCAGTTATCAATTCCCACAGCCTAAAATGCTTGGATGATACTCTAAACTAGTTATTGCTTCCCATGTGGCTCATGTGTAACCACATTCTCTATAGCTTCTTCCAGTTTGTTTCTATAAATCCTTCCAGGTTCCATTTTCTAAACAAAGAACAATTCCATAAGTCTCACTCTCTAGAAACTATTTGCATATAATTTTGAATTATATCTCATAAACTATAACAAAACTGCATTCCAAAATCATCATTTTCCACATTCAACCAACTTTAAAAAAATTTAACTTTATTTTGAAAATAAAAATATTTTCAAAATTCCAAAACCATGCTATTTTTAAAAATCCTTCATTTCAAAACACTTTCAAAATATTCAAAAATAAAAAATATATCATGAAATAAGAAATCATTACTCAATATTATTTATGCACACCTAGTGGGAAATAATTCTTATAATACATTTCTTAGTCAAATCATTGGCTACGTCCATGAAAAGGAAATTCCATGTCCTATAAATTTCACTGAAGCACTTATGTACCCAAATTATTTGTAACATGAACTTCAAAATAAAATAGTTAGCTATGTCTTTTTAGGCTATAGATTTCATGTCCCAGAAATCCTACTCCATTTTATTATCCCAACTCAATGAACAAACTATATTGGATTAAACTCTAATATTGAAAAACAATAATAATTCAAGAACCAACAAAGACTTATAAAACTTGTTATACAATGGATAAAGAAAGATGATACCATTTTTAATTTCCCTCCCCGTATCATTTTCTTGAGATGGTAGTGAGACATTACTAGGCTATTAGCGACATTCCCAGTATGCCAAACACTGACAATAAATTTCGAAGGGCTTCAATACATTCAAGGTCTATTTTCCCCTTCAAGTATAAAACAATGAAAAAAAAATCCATAAAAAATTGTATGATGTAAGATAAAAATGAAAGAAAACATTTCCTTTATAAAAATTAGAATAAATTCAAGTAATACATCTAAAGACTATGATACCCATGTAAATATTGAAATACTATAATCCAACAATACAAGAGGACATCTATAACTCTAATTCCCCAGAAACTCCATGATCTAACTTCACTAAACAACCCAAGTATCACGAGGTAGTTATAAATAGGTGTGGTACTTTTCCTTTTCTCATGACTTGTTAGATGACATTTATAAATGCACGAATGTTCCAATGTATGGGTGAGTACTAAAAATTAATATGTTTCCCCCAATGAATTCCCTAATCACACCACTTGGATATAAAATTTAGCAGCATATATGAGAAAAAATTTATATAATTTTTTCGTCATGAAATATTTTATTACTAAATATAAACAAGTTTTATATTGACTGTTTTTACAACAGAACAGAGCTTTAAAACCATTCCACAAGTTCTATTTGGCATAAACATTCGATTCCACATATCCACCACAAACTATTCATGCATCATTATGAAAGATCCATACTCCTAATAGATCTCTAACCAATCTACCAATCAAACATAATGTAATTTTATACCATTTTATATTACACCTTTAGCACTAGGAATAAGTTTATATCTTGACCATGCCTCGTAAATTCAGTATGAAGACATACACCAAGTATGCCAAAAAACCAATCCAATCCAAGCATACAAAAACCATTTAAAAAAACTACCATTATATTGAATCCCATTTACCAAAAATCAATTTAGAAAATATAGAATGGATATACATTAAAATAAACAATTAAAAATCAAGAAACTAAAAAACATTTCACAACAAATTACCATGATTCCACAATTTACCGAAATCAATATATTATCACTAAACAAGATTTATCTCATTATTTTCAAAAGAAATTCAAAATATTAATTAGGAAATTAAACAAATTTGAAACTAATCCAATTGGTTCTAGTAAGAAGTGTTGAGAGTGAATCCACCTATATTGAGAGTTTTTGGAAAAAATTGATAAAAAGAACAAATAATGTCAATAAACCAAGATAAATCACCACAAACCCATCTTAGATCACCTACCCTATCATCAAAAACATAAAAAATAATCATATGTGTCATCAAAAACCATATATATACCCAAATCGGGCATAGATCTACGAAACCGAGAGAGGGGGTGAAGTAGATCTAAGAAAAACACCAAGAACATTCACTTACTATGAGGAAATGGATTTTATTTACAAGGATAACCTTCTGATAACCTACTGATTGATGGGAGAACCTTCCTTTACCTTTGAGAGTGAAAAATACCAGGTTAGGTCCATTTTGGGGAAAATAAGGCATTAAAACCCAAAGAAATTCTATATCCACTTTTTCATCTATATTTTAACCGGGACTTTTTAGTTACACAATTTGTCATAGTGTGTGCAAACCGTGTGACAGCCACTACCTTAAAGATACAACTATCATGTTTTATTTTCACAGCCTAGAAAAAATATTCCAACCAAGGAAAATATAATACCTCAAAAAATACCAAATACGCTTTTCAAAGAGCACTATTTTTACTAGGAATCCTTAAAATGTATACAAACCATGCACTACATGGGCGCCTTCTCTTTTTCCCATTTTCTCATTTTTCATGGTTTCCTATAGGTCTTTCACAATTTTACCAAATTGTGCACCAACCATGAACCTATAGAAAATCTTAAAAAACTCTCCAAAAATTTGTCCAAACTCTCCCAAATTTCACTCACATACATTATATACATAAAAAGAATGATTAAAGGGTTAATTACCATAAACTGGGGGTGATACACCTAGGAAAATGAATCCTTTACAAGCATGATATTTCAAAATATGGCTTAAAATATATTGGGAACAAACCATGTTGGTTTGACCAACCATATATCTACTATCAATACATTTCATAGGATAGTTGGAAACATAACTGTTACAAACGCGAAGGGTTTTCCCAACTGAATTCATCCTATGAAACTATCGATTCTTTAAGGGGATTAAATTAAGAAGTTCCTAACATCTTCCTTTAATTTGTAAATAATTTATCATATATATAATAATATATTTATATTATTGAAAAAAATTCTTTAACAGATATCGATATAGAGATAATGATAAATATTTTTCAACATTTTCCCGATAAATCCATAACATTAAAAGTAAAGACCATATGTAAAAATGGTATATGGTTTATAAAAAACTAAAACCCATAATATATAAATATTTATATCAAAAATAAATCTAATGTTCAATAAAAATAATTGTTATAAAGTTTTTCTTTTTATTGAAAGTTAACATTCACAAAAAAGTGAGATTGTAAGATAACTTTTACCTGTTGGTAATTTTCAATGTAAAACCCATTGGATGATATAATGAAAATTAAAACATGAAATAACATGAATATAAAAGTATTAATTCTATAATATATCGAAATTATAAATAGATACACTACATAAAAAAATTAAGTGGGGATTATGACATTTATCTCACATATGTAAAAACTGAGACGAAAATCCCTCAACTATATATTCTTTAGGTGGAACTAAAATTAGACACATGAAGATGGGTTTTAAAAATTTTAATAACTTATAAAAAGCAATAATCATATATATAATATCATATATTAACTTATTATGATATATTATTACCATTTTATTAATAATCTTTCATTATTTATATTATTTTAAGTATTAATTGAATAGTGTTTTGAGTATGTTCTGAATTTTTAGTTTAGTTCATATTATATAGATAAAGATTTAATAAAATAAATAATATAAATCATAATGTAATTATCATATATATTTAGTATATATGTACTTATAATAACCCACAATATTTGGCGATAGGAAATCAAATGCACAGATAATGGAGATGTTAGGTCGTACGTATGCATGAATGTTGTTTCCATTTTATTTTCATATTAAAAAATTAAAATTAACTATTATATATATAAATTAGAATTCTAGTAGTAAATTTTTATTATATATATAACATATTTTAATTAAACTATTCTTTTTTATATTCCATGTATAGAAATAACGAATCACATCACTTTGTGGATGTTATAGTCTACACTTCCACAAACAAAGTTATCATATTCACAAAAAATTATACATATAAAGGTATGTGTTATATAAAAAATATAGAATAATAATGAAAACATATAATATATATTTATAATAGAAAATATATAAATCCATAATTATTCTAAACTTGAATAGTCGTAATGGAAGAACATAAGACATTAGTTTGTGAGTCAGTAGTCCACTAAAGACACCTACGATTATTGCATATCCCATATGATGGATGTGTGTGAAAGTGTAGGTAAAAATATATGAATAAAAAATATAAGTTTATTTAACAAAATTATTTTATTATAATATCTTCATATAAATATTATTTATGTGGTGGATATGTAAATGAAATAAAAGAGATCGTTGAACAATGTTACCTTTTATTAGGGTAACTCCATTTGGTTTATACGAAATGACTACCTTGGTTGGATTTCATCTCAAAGTTATTCTTATAGGAGGAGGTAATGGATTTTGGTAGATTAGATGGTCATATTTGTTTTGATCCAAATGTATTTAGTGGTGTGAATTAATTGTATGGGTGAGTAATATTTTAGAGAGAAGGAGGAGTGACATTATTATCAATTTTTTTAATGGGAATTACACCCACATTTTTTACATGTCACATGGATCCAATAAGGAAAAAATTGAATAAAATGGAGGAAAAGGTCTAACATTGGATATAAAACTTATTTTTATAAGTTCCCACTTTATTTTGGACCTTATGATTAAGGTTTAGTCCCTTGTTAGAAAATGTTTTCTCTTAATCGCTATAATTAATTTTATTTATATTCACTAATATTTTTGGTTCAAATCGATGTTGAACATATTATAAATTATGAATTATGATTATTACAAATATGGAATCCATTTTTTTAAAATTAAAAAAATAAAATTGGTAGTAAATAACTTAAAATTAATCCCACATATGGGACGACAATGCTGGTTTTCAAAGTAAAATATGTTCAAAAGAATGAAATGTTTTTATATAAAATTTAAATGTTAAACTGAATTCAATGACCTAAATTGTATTAATTAATTTATAATTTATATAATATGAATTTGAAATAATTTTAATATATTATTTATCAATAGAAATAAATTATTTGAAAAGGCAGTTTTTTAAAAATATTTTAACATTTTCACTATTAATCAATAAGTGAAACATCATTGAAAAAACAGAAAATTAAACATGAGATAATTTTGGAGTTATTATATAAAAAATTAATTTTATTTTGACATATACAATATAGAAAATATAAAAATTTTATATTTAAAATAGATTCTCCATTAAAAGAAGAAAAATTTCTTTTTTAGGAAAATAAACTTTTTATGTGTAAAACATGATTTAAACTTATAATATGACTATAAAATATTGTGGATTAATATAATATTTTTATTAAATATATAACACATATATTTCATTAATATCATTTTCTAAGAGTAATTAATTAAATTTTTATGATAAAATTATATTGGAAGAATTAAAATGGTTCTTTATAAAAGAAATTTCAAAATATTCAATTGGTTTTGAAATTAATTTCTATTTAGTTGATAAAAATGAATTAAAAAATATATTATCAATATATTGTTTTCTATAAAACTCATTTTTTTGTTTAATACAAACTACCAGAAAAATTTATTCCTGTGTGTAACGCAAGCCAACTCACGGTTGCATGTTTACAAGCTATAAAATAGAGTTACTTAATATATAATATATGTCATAAATTAATGGTGTGTTATATTCCATTATATTATTGTTGCTTCATGTCCCACAACCTATTAAATACAATATTTTTACTTTATAATTTCTAGGTGTTACATCCACAGAACGAGTTGATGGAATTCATCTTTCAAATTTACTGAGTTTGCAATATTCCCTTATGACCAATAGTGTATCAATAATTGATTTTATAGAAATTTCAATAATATTAAAAATATTATCTCCCTTTCTTTTTTTCTCATGTTAGTTTAACACATGTTACCTATCCTTTTACTACACAACATTTTTTTCTATCATGATCATACAACATAATCTTTATGCACTGCCAACCTGAAATAAGCTTCTGTAAGTTTGTTTTCCTTTTATTATAAAACATTCATCTTATACTCTTCAAAAAACATCATTTATGAAAACAAATTTTTTACCTTATCAAATTTCCTTTGAAACATATAATGGTTTTTTTCAGCCCATCAATAAGAAACTCTCTATTGGATTCTATATTTTCTCCTCCAATTATTGATAATCCAACACTTTTGATTCAAATCAACTCATCATTTCCAGAAGCCACTATAACATATTTTAAATATCCCATATTCTTTAAAGTAATGAAATATCATATAATTAGTGAAGATAATCTAGTATTAAAAATCAATGGTTATGATCCTTTTATATCTTTGAGAGTAGTTTCATAAACAAGAGTTTTTTCTTTTCCTTTAGCATTTTTTACATTCATATTTTGAGAATTTTTATAAAATATTTGTTGTTCTAGTAACATAACAAGACATCCTTTTGAATGGTGTCTGGGCGATTATAATATTTCAAAGAATAGCTTCAAAAGGACAAAATCTATTTTAAATTTTTACATCATATTTCTTAGGTTTCTTTCTTTGAGTGGGTTGACTTCACATCATATTATTCATCTTTAGATTATTTTAATATTGTTGATTAAACCAACACATATATACTATATGGAAAAACCCACCACAATAATTTTAGTAACCATAGAAGGAATATTTTCCCCCATAACATCCATATTATCTAGAGTTGTAAGCCTAAATTTTATTAACTTTAATACATATGATTTTGGAACTTTTTGTACCTAGAAAATTTTAGTTTATTTTAAAATTTTATTCTTTAAATTATACTTATTCTTAGTATTAAAAAAATCACCAATAATAGATTATTTTGATTAAAAAGTAAAATTGTTAGAAAAATTATAATTTAAAAAAAATATTTTGGACACATACACAATTTTATCAAATTTATTACTCATCAAAATAGATCAATCTTTCTTATCAACCTCTATGGATAGAATTTTTTGATCCTTATAAGGTTTTAATATTTTATTATTTTTATTAACTTATAAAACTATGTTTTTCAAATTTGAAATTCCTTCCTTATATTTAGAATGTTTTTATTTATTATAATATAACTCTTCATCTTTTACCTTATATTTTTATTCAAGCTCAAATTTTAGGTTTTTCTGATCATCAACTAACGTCTCTAGATTATAAATATATATTAGCATGTTGAATATTTTCATCAAGAATGGATATTTAATTATATAATGTTGGATTTAACTTTTTTTATTTTATATTATCTCTATAATGTTTTAAAATATTTTAAAGAAACACTTTTACTATATTTTCACTTTAAATTTGAACTAAGTTTATTATTCTTCAGAACTACTACATTAATCACTTGTGATATTTACCTCAATCACATTTGTAGTAAATTTTTTTATATTAGAATAATCACTGATGATTTTAGGTTTTTGTTCATTGTTCCCATATTCATAACTATAGGACAAAAAGCTTATCATTTTGGATTTAGATAGCCTTTTATCCTTTCCCTTGGAATAAGAATCAAGTTTGACTAGATTCTTCTTAAAGAAACTTCTTTATTTTATATCGTCACTATCTCTCTATTCATATAAATTATTGATGGAAATTATAAAAAAAATTCCAATTCCACTATAACTAATAAATTTTTGGGATTACTTCTCTATGTATTTCCATGTGTTTATTTTTACTATTTTAGAAAGCAAGGAAAACAATTCATCAAATGTTTTTCTAGTAACTTCTACAATGTAAAAATCACAAAAATATTCATTATATAGAATATTACTATTTTTTCAGTTTTTTAGCAGTTTTGAAATATATTTCACAACCAACATTCTCTTTTCTCATCATAAAATCCTCCTTCATTATCTCATAGGAAATAAGAGTACTGTGTATATCATCCAAAGAGAGGGTTTCATTATCTATATCTTCCAAAAATGAAAATTTTTCATCAAAATTATAAATAATAATTCTTAATATATTTTGATCATTTTTTGAATCTTCCAACTTACTACCATGATATCATAGGGTACAAACAACTTCATTCTCCCTTGAAAATAAGTCACCAACATATTCAAAACCACTATTTTTTAGATCATTATAATAGAACCTTCAGATGTGAATATCCTCTTTCTTAACATCCATATTTCCTTAATAGATGTTTCTTATGTTCTCTTAAATGACATTAGCAGTTTAAAATAAATTAAATATTACAATATCACATCTATATAGTAAGGAATGTTTAATATTGTTTTCTCACCCATCATTCTCAAAACATTTCCTATCATCACCTATTAGAGGAATATTCTCATAATGAAGATGGAAACTATTTTATCATAGCTTTAATAACTTCAGAAAAAGATACATAAGATATGTAAAAATGATATAATTATAGATATGAAAGTCACTTCCATAAAAAACCAGAATCCCTTAAACATTCAAAGAATTCTAAATAACTATAAGAATGTCTATTATCTTCCCAATTTAAGAAATAGACAATAAATAGAACCTTTACTCTGATACTAGTTGAAAGGAACAATAATGATATATATGATCACTAGATGAGGTTAAAATGAATTAGTGACCACTTTTTCTTTTGTGTTGTTATTTCTTCAGGAAAAAACATTTTTCTCATATTAATAAATTAAAACATTTTTTATAAAACTCACTAGATTACAACAAATACACAAGAATTTACAAGGTTAACCAAATAACAAGAGTAGCATGTCCTTGTTATTATCTCATAATAATAAAATACCACAAAATAATTTAGAAAAAAATTATTTTATATGGTTACAACATACATGGAATATCCTTAAACTTTCATTACACTAGTTTCGAAATAATAGTTTTAATTATTTCCATATAGATAAAATTTGAATAAATATTTCACAATAATTTTTATAAACCTTCACCAATAGGCTCAAAATGTTATCACTATAATACTTATACAAACCTCATTTTTTATATTCATGAAAAATACTTCATCTTCACTATTATACCAAGAATGAGTTAGTTAATTCGTAAATAAGTATTCAATACATCAGATGGGTTTTTGTGGGTGGTCTGTCCAAAAACTTATTTTAGAAACATCATCCATAAAGTTCATTAGTTACTTATAAAAATATTCTACAACTTCTTTATGACTAGTTCATAAAATTATAATTGATTAAGAGATTTTATAGTGAGTTCATCGGATGGTTCCTGATCACAACTTCACTATTAGAAAAACCATATTATTATTCATCTTATTCAACTAAGAGATTCCATGGTCGAAAAAATCCATACTCCAAACTATGATTAATAGATACTTGTTCAATTTTTATTTATTAAATGAATTATGAATTAGTTTATATTTTTTATACATGTAAGTTGAAGACACAATAATTTTTCCTTTTTTCCCTTTATATTGTTAGATTTGAGGGAGCATTGGTGGGAAAACCAATTCAGTTACCCATTCAATGAATACATGAATTTTAAAAACTCCAACTAAAACAATTACCCAAAAACTAATCAGGACTTATAGAGTGTTCATAATGCTTCTAATAAATTTAAAATTCAAAAAACATCTTTCTTACTCTTTAAGAATCATAGATCTTACCTTCATTATATTTTTAAATTTGAATTATTAATAAAGGATCTTTATATTTCATATCATTACACAAACTTTCACTGAGAAAATTACATCACAAAACTTCTTCTAAAAAATGTTTCATTGGAATATAGAAAGAGTTTATACTCATAGTGAGAGTCTGTATGAAGATAAAAAACATCATATGGACATTTGGGAAGTATTTTACCATAAAGTTTATTTTAACCGGTTAATTCTTATATTCAATGTACTTCATCAGTTATAAATTTTTTTGATTACTAAACTTTAGTAACTCGTCTTTTTAACATCGAAAACATTTCATATTAGCTATATGTATCCAATTAATGGAATTTTATTCACAATTTTTGTCAGATGAACTTTATACCAATATAATTTTTGTTTATCTTGGAAAAATTCCATCATCTTAAAATCACATATATTTTTATGATAGAAATTGAATGAAATGATCTTTTATTATACTTAATCTGAAGAATTCATATGTTTCCCTAATTTAACATCCCTTATGTATTTCAATTATTTTCCTCTATGTGATAGACCTCACAAATACGACTAAATATTTCTATGAAGCCACATATTTGAAAACAAAAAACTTTAAAAACTTTCTAAAAAACATTCATTAGCCAATACTATGTCCAATTTTGTCCATTTAGTGAATTCTAAAGAACATTTAATTGTGAACTTTGTACACCTAAAAAAATTTATCCCCCTTTCTACTAAATTCTTGGATCATGATATATTTCATAAGTAACGATGTTTGAAACTTTTATATTAATAAAGTATTGATATAATTTTTGTTTAAACATTATTTTTCTGAACTGTTTTATGATAAACATACAATTAAAAAATTTGATCGATGGAATTTGTTTTAAAAAACCTATACTAATCATTATATACACCCAATAACTTTTTTAAATCCTATGAACTCTCTTTAAAAATTATTATGACTAAAAGTTTTTGAATATATTATCTATTTGGTTAACTAAACATATTTTGATCCACTTCATTAGTTTCTATCTTTTTCTGATTACAATAATTGGAATCTTTAATAATGTGAGGAGAGTTTTAAAAAGAAAAAATTTTTATTCTTCTGAAAAACATTTTACATCCTTCAACTTGATAACCACCTTCAACAAAATTGGTCCCAAGACTTATTGTAAGATGTTAAACTAAATGGTCAATTATCTTATTGTATGATGTGAAACCATGTGTTTATTTGGTTCTTTCCATAGAGGATAGCTTCCTTTGGTTTAGATATCCCACCACATTGTCTTTTAGACCAATTTTAGACTAGATTATCATGTGCATGATTCAATATGACACCCAAACATCTTATATTAGGCCCTCTCATGATTCTTCTAAACTGGATATATTTCGTATGCTAACATCGAGTCTAACTAGGATCCTTTATTCCCATTTGTCTTGATTTTCCTTAGATATCAATATCACATCCCCATGGTACCAGTCACATGAAATTAAATGGAATCCCCCTTGGTAAAAGATATATTAAATTAAATTTTTAAACATGGTGGGATACTAATTTTACCTTGGGAAATGGTCAATCCACTATCACATATATATTTGTGTGTGATCTATAGGCTTGCACGGTTTCTAATATATTGGTAAACTCCCCAGAGTATGCTATCCTTGTGATCGTAAAACCATAACATTACTTCATGAATTTCTCAGCATCCTTATCCTTCATCGATACAAATTTTCCCCTTGGAATAGATATAAATCAACATTAATCATCCAAATTTGATCCCCTATAGTGATCATGAATGGAAACAATAGGCACACCACTCATATAGGGAACACACCACAGATGATCCATTTCCATCTTTTCAAAATAGACTCCCCTACGAAGATGGTTCATGGAAAAAATATGATCACTAACTATGCTAAGAACATGTCCTGAAAGATACATATTTAGTATAATGGTTCTGTAATCTATGTTTCAATCATGGTAAATGGTTATCCTCGACCCACCTCCCACCTAGATTTGTTGATACATACTTATGAGTTTTTAATTTAAATCATTTAAATTACCCTTTCCTCATATTTAATTCTACAACACCTATTATTCGACCGTTATGAACCTTGTAAATCACTAAAGTATATAAAACACATGGAATCGTACCATCCCAATTCCCAAAACAATGGGTTTTAGAGGATGTTGATGCAACATTCTGATTCCAAACCATAATACATTATCCGGAACTGTCATTGAAATGAGAAGTCTTATATAGTTCTCTATTTGTTACATTGATCTTGACTCACATGGGATTAGATATTTATAGTTGGTTTCATTATTGATATGTTGAATGAAAAAAACATGGGTAATTGATATAAATAATAATTTTAATTTCCATAATCAAAAAATAATTGAGGAGTTACACCCGTATGATAAAGCCTCTCTGAAATTACAATCTAAATGCAGCTATGGGTCAGCCTCAGAAAGGGCTTTCTCCATCATTTACAGTCTTTACCAAGTCACCTTGAGGGACTATTACCACTTGAATAGTGCCACTATATATTCCTTAAAAGTATGGTGATACCTTTTGGCCTATATTTCCACCCATCCCAGAACTATCTTGCATTTGTTTCCAAGTATATGACTCATGCTTCTTATGCCTTGACCACAACCAATTATACCCTTAGCTGGATGATGGTTTATCCTTTGGTAGAGAATATAGATTATTTTGATGTGCCTAAACTTCTAGAAGAGAGAGTTCATAGTCAACCATATGGAATGCCTTGGTGCCGTTAGATTTCTTTTTATATTTGGAAGCATAAATCTCTTGCAATTCTGTGCACACTCACTCGATGAATTAATCCCGAGAAAACATATGAAGGGAAGGGTAGTCCACATCATTGGCGCATGTGTCCACCTACTTTAGGTTGAGGGACCCTATCCAAGCATATCAGTTTGGCCCACATTGTACATTTAATGATTCTCTGGATGCATCTATAATCCCATCACTATAGCACCATATTCTCCTTAGTGACATCAGACCAATATTTTGCATGGTCACCATTTAGTGGAGGTTGGTATCGGGAATGGATGTGATTAAATTGGTAATGAGATCTTTCTCAGGAATCATTTTGGATGGGATGAGGTTCATATTAAGTGGGACATCAGTTTCACCTGACCCCCCACCAAAAGCAGCTTCCTCCCTGACTTGGGGTTCCACAAACCCCGCAATTACATCTACCAATGTGAAGGGGTTCTATTCTTGGAATAGAGCCAAGTATTCCAAAAAATATTTCTCTTTAGGGATCGTCTCGACCGGTGAAAGGGGTTATAATACCTGAGGCCCCTCAGGTATGATTGGATGTTTAGGGGTTGCATCCTCAAACACTTTTTAAACAAAAAATGAATAGTTAACTGCATAATCAATAATGGCTAGAGTGAATGTGACACATAAAAAGTTGATAAATACTTGATTAGATGTAATGGAGGTAATCAAAATTTTTCATCCCTTTGATGTCCATTTAACTAGTGGTTTCCACCATAGATAGTGTCTCATGGTGTGGGGATTCAAAGGAATAGTCCACCACTAGAGACCCCTCAAGTCTAGTGGGCACCCATTCCAAATGATCTAACCTATATATACTCCACAAATATTTCCCATTCCATTATTATCTAAACTCCAATCTCCTCCTCTCCTCTCTTGTTTTTCTATTTAAATTTTCAATGTTTGGAAATTTACAGTGGAGAAACATTCAAGCTTTGAATTTATTGAAAGATATAATTCTATGGAATTTATTAAAAAAAAATTAATTTAAATTAATTTAGTTTATATTAGTAATAATTGTTATTAATTAATAGTAATTGTGTTTAATTAAAAAATTTCATTATATTTTTCATTAATTATTTTCAGAAATATTTATTTTTAATTTTCACTAGTGTTTTCAATTACAAGTAACTATTTTTAATTTCTAATAATTTTTTTATTAGAAATAATTAGCAATAATTAGCTGTAATTACTCATAAAATTGGTGCAATTAGTAATAATTTTTTGTAATTATTAATAATTAATGTTAATAATAATAATTAGTGGTAATTAGAAATAATTTGTAATAACTTATTAAAAATTTGTAATTAATTTTTATAACTTATAAAATTAATAAATTGATATAAATTATTATAAATTGATAACATTATTTGTAAATTTAAACAAAATAAACCTATAATTTGTTTTGTAAATTAATAAAAAAATTTATATTAATAAAAAAATGTTATAAACTAAATAAAACAGTAAATTGATATAATTTAGAATAAATTGTTATAAAATATTTTTGAATTATTATAAATTAATATAAATATTCATATGTTTAAAAATAGTATAAATAGTATTCATTATTAAAAATTAGTAATAGTTTCAGAATAATTAGTATAAATTTATTGTAATTAGTAAAAATTCATGGTAGTTAGTAAAAATCAATAATAATTAGGGGTAATTGATAATTTTTAATTGTAATGAGTAATAATCAGTAATAATTAGTAGTAATTAGTAAAAAATTTAAATAATTAATAATAAATTGTTATAAACTAAAAAAAATTAGTAAAAAATAGTGGTAACATGAAATAATAAGTAATATTTACTGATAATTAGTTAAAATTTTTATTAATTAGTAAATATTAGTAAAAATTAGTAACAATTAGTAAAACATTGTTATAATAAGTGGAAATTAGTAAACATTATTGATAATTAGTAATAATTACTTGAATTTATTAAAAATTAGGTATAAAAATTTATAAACTAATGAGAATTACTGAAAAATAGTGGAAATTAGACATAATTAGTCTTAATTAGTTATAATTACTGCTGATTAGAAATTATTTGTAACAAAATGTAAAAAATAGTAATAAATTCTTATAAACAAATAAAAATTAGTGGTAATTAGTAATATTTAGTAAAAAGTATTAATAATTATTAAAAAATAGTAAAAAAAGTAATATTTCATAAAATTTATAAAATTAGCAATATATAGTAATAATTAGTAAAAATTTGTAATTTTTTTTATAATTAGCGGTAATCAGTAAAACTTAGTGGTAATTAGTAATTATTAGCGGTAATTAGTAATAATTAGTAATAAACTGTAAAAATTAGTAATAAATTGATATAAACAAATATAAATTAAAAATAATTAGTTGTAATCAGTAATAATTAGTAATAATTTTTAAAAATTAGAAAATAATAGTCAAAATTAGTAAAAATTTGTAAATGGTAGTAAAAAATAGAAATAATTATTAATTATTAGTAAACATTAATAATAAAATTATATAAACTAATAAAAATTTAATAAATATCACTTTAAATTAGTAATATTTATTTAAAAATAAGTAGAATTTATGGTAATTTTTAACAATTAGCAATAATTAGAAAATAATAGTAGAAAATTGTTATAAGTTAAAAAAATAAATAATAAATTTATATAAAATTGAATAAATTATTAATTTGATATAATTTACAATAAATTGATATAAATGAGGATAATTTGTTAATTATTATGATGAAATAATATAAATTTTTATTAATTACTAAAAAAGTGAAAATAAAAAAGGTCATCGAATTCCAGGACACAAGTAATGATATTTTTTAAATTTGATAGTTTTTATGGTATTGCTTCAAGGATGATTTCCATCTCGAGAGGAGCTTATGGAGAGTAATCATCATCAGTATCACCGTATGAGGAGCAGTTAAGAGCTCAAATTAAGGTTTTTAAAGTCATGTGTAGGGAGCATGATGAGCTTTGCTACAAAACCACCAATAGAAGGAGGAGATGTAACAATGATAGGAGCTATAGAGAGAGTAAATTTGGTAGATTTTTTTGTTCTAAGGGATGGTGTTCCCTCCCACCCCCTTCGAGACAACACTCCCACCACACCCTCCATAGTGATCGATACATTATGGAAATAATTATTTTGTTAAAATTTATATAAAAATATTTAATGTAATTATTTTTTTATTTCAGATGTTTACAATTTTATTTGTTACAATTTTTACAATTATTTTAATATTTTTTTAATTTTATATATTTAAGATTATTTATGATGGTCCTTTCACCCTTTGAAAATAATAATTTGCGATGAGAAAAGCAAGATATCCCAAGAAATTATACATTTTAAAAACTATTTTAAACACTATTTTTAGTGATGGGTTATTTACGACAAGACCCCATCACAAATAACCCATCACATTTAATTTATTTTCCAGTTGTGTTGTACAAATTAAAAGGAATTACTAAATAATCTAAATGGTCATACCTAAATTGGAATGCAGTATTGTGTACATCTACTTATCTTAAAATAGAATAATGATACCCTAATTGGAGGTTGATTCTTGAGAACCACCATTCTCCTTTATGATAGTTAAAGATATCATAATTATGGGGAAAGGTGTATTTATTCTTGATGGCGAACTTGTTCAATATCCAATAATTGATAAAAAAAAGTGAGATATCTATTTCACAATTTATAAGAAAACACTAGAGAATCCTATGGAGATATTCTCAGGAGAATGAAGACATAGTATTCTTGATAATCATGTCATATCATTATCTCACTAATCTTATTGGTGGAGATATAATATGACAAAATAAATATCGAATGCATCCCCGAAACTAATTAAATAGTGAAATTCACATCCTATTATTGAAAAAAAACTAATAAATACTCAACAAACACCTTAGGAGACTCATACACTAATTAATGAATCATACTATCTAATCCCTCCCCATCCTCTTCCAACAAAAGGGAAGACACATGATAGGAAATACTACTTATCCCTATAAGTGGAGTTCCCACTCGACCTAACTGTAGATCCCATTCTCCATAAAGAACATCATTCCTCCCATTATAAGTCATCAAAGAAACATTTTGATGATAGTAATGGATATGTGTCCTGAAATAAATCATCAACTACCAAGGATTCCGTCAATAGGCCTATCTCTACAACACAAAAATCCCATTTCATCCCAACTTCTTCCATATAGACAACACACAAATGAAAATTGAATCCATGCTATTTTTTCAGACAAGAGGCATAAAAAACACATGGAAGATGAAATAATCATGGATGAGAATTTTAATAGATCCAAAAGATGAGAAAAAACAAATGAGTTAGAATAAATTGTATCTAACAAAGAAACTACCATGGTTGATACAAAAAGAATAGTACCTAGAATAATCGCAGGACATGCATGTGACTCCACTAGTTCTTGATCAACAACATGAATGTAATTCACCTATTTATATATAAATTTCTTTTTAAGATTTCTATGATCTACCTTATGATTAATTTTTTAAAAGAAGATCTAGCCTTTCAACCATGTATTCTATAACTAGAACCCAAGGCCCCAGAAAAGGCAAAAAGAGATATCATTCCTATGGGAACTATAGATACCACCCTACATTGATATAAGAGAGAACATATGTAAAAACATTCAATATAAATGATTAATCCACAATTGAGACACAAGTTATGTGGGGCTGATCATAAATATTTCACATATGCATATTTCTCGCAATGATAGAACATAATATATCGAACTTATAAAATAGTTAATAGAACCTGTAAGAGAGGATATCAAGATGGGAAACAACCATTATTTAGTACTCCATATGATTCATAGTTTTCTATGATGATTTAACCACAATTTTTCTTGGTTATAGATGAATCCCTGACAGGATTGACATACTAGCATAGTCTATCTCCTCCAAGAGATCTTGATCACCCACCTCGACATAGGTCATCAACTTAAAAAAATTGAGACCAAATATATTACCACAGTTTTCTTTGTAAAAAATGTACTTTTATATTTTCATTGGAAGCTGCTTCTTTGTAAAAGTGGACTAGCTCCACGAAGTGCATGGAATATTACAACACTGAACACTCACCCCAAAGAAGGTCTAAAAATTACTAGGTTATAGTGAGGACCAATGTATCTAGCTGGTAATGATAAGTGAAGATGATCTTCAAATCCAAAAATCCCTTATTCTCATCCTAAAATACATAAAACACTAACTCCCAACATCTCTAAATAGTTAAATATAATAAAAACAATTCACACTTGACTTTAATAGATTTAGGTGTCCAAATGAACCCAATGATCTTGTTAATATTCTCCAGCCTATCTTATACTTATTGGGGGAACGTGATTCCCTAAAAAGAAGTTGTATGATACTTGAAATACTCATGAGATAAATCTATTACCAATTATATTTTACCATATATATTCTAAGATGAACAAGATCCCACTCCCAAATCTAGTTCTTGGATGGACCGAACTTCTACCTCAATTATTCTTTGATCAACTAGTGAGGGATAAATCTATCTTGACTTCTCCTATGTATATAAATGATATACATATGGCTGTATAATGTTACAAAAACCAAATAAAATAACAATAAATACTCCTATCAAAAGTTTACATATAAAAACATCATTAAACACCCACATAAGACATCATGAAACCAATGTTACTTTAACCCCAACCCAAAACCCCCCAACCATTGTATATATGCAAAGTCTGTAGCCTTCTCATTATAAATTAAGGATGATTCGAACTAGATTCCAAATATCATGTGGTAACCCAAGGTATTTCATAAGGTTTGTTGTCTAGACACCCTATTCTTAATCATTACCTCAAGCCCCAAAAATCCATGCTTCTGCATATCCAGACATTCTGAGATACTAAGACATAAGAGCTTGTGAAACCTTCTCTGACACTGCTTTGTCATGAACCGGGTTGGGTTTCCATCCAACCCAACACATGACCCAATCTATTCCATGGTTCAATGGGAGCTCTCAATCCTCATGGGATAAAAAACTAGTTCTAAGGAATCAATAAACTCTTTGTTGAATGATTTGACATATAGATATCAACCACATACCTTCTATAACCAAAACATACAAAAAACACCAAAAATTATATAACATGTACATAAAACATTAATCAAAAAATTTATACAAGGATCTAAAAAAATATAAATTTACATCTCAAGGTTCCTTTTTATTTTTTACTCAAAATGAAAAGAGAAGAAATTGGGGAAACCAATAGAAAAACACTAGCCTCTTTATGGCTTGAGGTCTTGTTCCCACAACATCACCACCATCAACACCTACCAAAATAATACAACAATAATAAGAGAACCCACTGAAAATTCCATAGTAATACTTTATTTTGCGTTTATTATCGAACACAAGGTATATATATACCCTTTGTGTATATATTGGACGAGAGATCACTTTCCAAATAGGATCCCACCAGGTCTTCCATGCATAAAATTACAAGATAAATAAAAAATATGTTTTTAATGAAAAAAATTAGGTTTTATAAAATATTATATTTAATATTGGAAGAGTGTCAAATAGTAAACCAGTGAATTAATGTAGGGAAACACAACATAAAGACCCTTGGAAAATCACCTAATCTTCTTGGTTACACAGGTGAGATAATGTTATGACGCAACCCATCAGGGCCTGCTTGGATGGTGTTATGTCTAGTGTGACTACCCCAATACTAGTTCTAATAGGATTGGGGATGACAATAAGCACCTAGTATGTATATCACACACATTATAGAATTATCAAAAAGTACCTCTGTGAATACAAAAATGAACAAGACCCATACAATGATGAAAAAGTAAAAAAAATGATACATTAAATGAACTAATAACATCTATCCCACATTAGAGTATGATAATAAAAATTGGAAAGTGATAAAGGGGATAAATATATGCCCAAAAAACTACATATGAGTCCAATTTACACTGAAAGAGGGGAATAATTTCTAATGATAAAATAGTATACTTCTTGGTAAATTTAGACAAGATCTATGCTCTAGATAATAACAGCCCTCCTAAGACATGGTCAAATAGTCTTTTATCTTCCTAATACATGAAAACTATGGGAAAATACCATATATGGGTTGGTATCATAATATCATACAAGGAAACCTGAAATAACCAAACATAGAGCATCATGAATAGTTTTATCTTGAAAATAGTACAATAAACAGACCTCTAGATAGAAAAAATATAAAACCAGTGTCAAGGTGTCTTAGATAACTGATAGCTGTAGGATATTTTTTTATAGAATCTGGGTAACAATCATTTGTGAAAATACACTCCACAAGCCGTGATATCATTGATGATTCTCATCTAAGTTGTCATGCTCATCAGACCCCCCCAAAGAAGTACTCACTATATCTTTAATGTCATTAACATATAGGTAGGAGATCACACCTTGGGTGAATAGGGGACACCATGAACCCAAATGGATTGTCCTTATAGATAGTGGATTGATCCACTATTCCTAAAGATAACACTTCTACCATGAAACCCACCTAGTAATGATAGAGGATCACAACTTGGTCCCATAATGGGATAGACCAAACTCTATTTGAAACTGAACCCATATAGGGGATCACAATCCTATATCAAGGACATTATTACACATTGTACCATCATTAGAAGGGTCAGGGAATCACACATACCCAATAAAAGTCTAGAATGAGGAAATTAAGTCTTATAAACACCCTTATTGGGAGTATATGGAATATACTAGGGTACATGACATTTCATGGAAATTTTTGCAGTGCTAGTGTATCGCCTTCTCACTTGTATTTTAAACTAAAACAAATACGGTGTATCCCAAATGGGAAAATAGCATGTAGAAGTCATCAGAGATGCTACTAATGTGTTCAATATATGCCAATGTACTACTGGTTGAGCCATGTGCCTGGACGTGTCCAAGTATGTAATGCCCTTACCCTAGAAGCCCGGAGTTGGTTCATTATTAGGTATCATTGGAATGATCATAAAATATCAAGTCTCAAACGATCGATTAGTTTAGTATCCTTGGAAGGACAAGATATATTCATAAGGTTTAAATTACATCTTAAAATTGAAAACTACAACAATATTTTCTCCATAGACAATACTGAGATCCCATAGAATATCCCTGGAGGTTAGTCATAATATAATTATTTGCATCCTAGGAAAATAAGACTTAGAAAGTGGTGAGCTCAGATACTTAGTAAGGATAACATTATATTGGAAACTTTAATAAATAATAATAAATATTTACGGTAGTGTATAAGACTAGAACAAAAGCCTTTTAAACATGAACTTCAGCATAATATAGAAAAGATAAAATCATATAATTCCATTTACATATTCACATGGATATTCTACTAGTCGAATGATCACATGCAATATCAATAACCACTTTCATAACGATGGAATACAGAATGCAAGACTATCATAACCACATAGTCAAGGCCTTGTTCTAAGACTACAAATATGATTTTTTCAAGGCCTTGGGCCAAGAAACTAGTTTGTCTCATGAGACATACCGATGCATTGAGGAGCTATAACATGCTCTACCCATAACTTACTAAGTCCAATTCATTCCTCATATGAAAATTTTGAAACGTAATATAAACAGTCATTTTAGAACTAGCATACGAAATGTCAATACTTTATCCACAAACCATTAATGGTATAAAAATAACATATCCATAGTCAAACAATACTCATTTGATACAATATGGAAGATTGTATTGTATCAGATTAACCTCATTGGAGAATAATGATGGATATTTATATAAATGATAATAATCATCAAAACTATTAAAGGGAAATATCCCAATTGTTCTTGAAATCATTTAAAAGTCACACTATTTGTCAAGAATCCATTTTAAAATGATTTTTGAATCAAATTGTCCCATACCACTTTGAAATGTTTAAAAGGAATTAAATATTTAAAACATTAATGTCTCTATAAATAAATCTTTAAAACCATTTTTAAAACAGGGACATTGATGAGAAAGATTTAGAATAATAAATCTTTAAAAAATTAAAAATGATATTTTAGTTATAGTTCCTAAACAAAAGAGAGACACTTGAATACACATAATTGAGGTAATAAATTTTTTTTAATATCATGATAATAAATGGATTCATGATATACTTTGTCAAATTACATTATATACACCATATAAAAGTTATTTGGTGTATAACAACAAAGAAGCCTCAATGGAATATAAATTGAGATGAAATCTATTATAAAGACCATATTCCTAGTTTAAGGATAAATCAACAACATAATTATGTTTGAAAAATATAAATACACTAAATATGATTATATATTCAGTGTAAATAAATTATAGGAAATTCACACATGTTCTTGTAAAAACATCACCAAAGAATTGTATATTTAACTCAACAAATGGAGATTGAGTTAAAATTACTATTATGAAGTTCATATAGATGACTTGCGAATTTTTAAATGGAGTGATTATGTGTATCAAAAGTATATCCATATAAAGGGGTGTGTAAATTAGGACATAAGCAAATGAATATTGATTCCACACATAATCTTGTAGTAAAATAGTCAATGAAGTATGCGTAAAGCTGAATGAGGGGAAATTAAAATTTCAAATTCCCTTATCAATTTGCTAATTTACAAAACATACAACCATTAAATAAGGATAATACAATGATGATTTAAATATAAATAAATTAATGTTTATTACACAATTAATACAATCATGGGTAGTAAACACACCACATGTAATAAATAATTGGTGAATAATGGAAATCTCACAGAATTAAAAGTGAGATAAGAAACCTCTTACTTTGTACTTTTTCATTGTTAGAGGGTAGGTTAAACTTCTGTATAATGGTGAAATAATTTTTATTCAATTATACAATAATTATATAAATTAATATGATATCATATATGATCTTTTAACACTGATTTGTTAATAATATCTTAGTATTATCATCGTTTCAGGTGTTAACAGATTTATTTTCCTTTATATTATTTATTATGTGAGCCATATTTGTTATGGATGGGATGTATCTTATTCATATACAGAATTATATAATGTCTCTAAATATTATTTTTAGTCATCAACTAAAATTTAGTGTTGAATGGATACGATGGAGAATGAATCTCATCGCGTTCGTGGATACGGTAATCCGTACTTACGCACGAGCGACAATATAACTCTTTTGATATTAAAATAATATATAATTGGATGGTATATCATATATAAAGAATCATTATCATGTTATATTTATTATTTACATGAATTAATCATCATTGTTATAGCCATTAAAATAATAATTTATTGAATAACAATTACACCATGACGTGGAGACGGTAATTCGTACGTACGCGCGTATGGTGACATGTCATTCAAAGGATGGATAGAATAATTTAGAAGGCTGTACAATATTTATAATAACTTCATAGTATATAGATGATACTGGAGTTATTATTTTATTATGAAATAACAAAAAGAAGAAGTATAAGAAGAAAAAAACTTTAAAGAGAGTGGTGAAATTATTACCTCTTCTTCGGGGTTTTCTTGTTAATTTGATCAAAAGGGATTCTTAAGTTGGATTTCTGACAAAAGGAGAGACTCTAGGATTATGTTATGGATGTTGAGAGGATATTTGGTCAGGGTTTGGCCAAGGAAAAAGGATTTTAAGGTCTGAATGAGTGAGTAGGTTGAATTTCCTTTTTATAGAGGGGTGAGGGGCACCTTAGGAAAAGCTAGAAATATTATTTTATAATAAATTCATATTCGGTTTCTAATGGCTCCACAATGGATTAGTTAAAGGTTAAGGTATTTATAGGTCGGAAAACACTCAAACAACAGGTTTTAGACATTTTTGGGTCACTATATTAACTTTAACTCTTTTATTTAACTCTTAGTTAAATAGTTTGACATTTACTATGTCTCTTTGTATTTTTATATTATATAGTTAATAAATATACTATATACATCCAATAGACCCCCAAGTGGTCCATTAATGATGCAACTATAATTATATAAGTCCTTTTGCCGAACTATATATTTTTAGAAATAGAATATCAATTAATAATATAATATTTCTTTTAAAAACTCATTTATGTTAATTTTGGCACTATTTAATAAGTGATTTTTGTTAAAGTTTTAAAAACATTATTAATTCGAACCAAATTTATTTAAGCATTCCTAAAATGACATATTATCTAATTAAATTCGTGTATTTCATCAAAACTTTCAAATTAAATATACTTTAACATTTATAATATCAATTATTTGCTTCTTTTATTAATAAAGAAAATACTGCATCATTATTGTGTCATAAATAAATTTAATTACTCAATATATAATAATTATAAATAAATTACCATTATGTAGGAAATATTTTTATATTTCTAATTAATATTTATATTTGAATATATAACATATATTACACTATGAAAAAATTGTTTTTCTAAAATATATATGCTTATGTCATTTTTCTATTAACTTTTAACTTAATTAATATAAAGTGTCATTATCACTTAAAAGTGGCTCCATGGGGTCCCAAAATCATCCCCAGGATTCCCATGGTCAGAAATTTATCATAAAATAATGTTAGGACATGTTTTAGGGTAATTTAATATTATTATAATATTATTTGTTTACTCTTATTTACCGGATTTACCCTTTAACCAGGGTAAATAAAATATTTACCGAAGTAATTATTTAAAATGCCTAAAAATAAAAGTAACCTATTTACACAATTTGGAACTCCTGATTCTAAATATAGAATCCATTTTTCTAAATTGAAGATTCATAAGTGGCATAAATTAATTTAAAATTAATTCCCTTTGTCAAAACAAAAAGCGTGTTTTTATGAAATAATAACTATAAAAAGTTTGGCATTTGCTTATATACAGTTTAAATATTAAATTATGTCCAATGACCAAAATTATATTGAATGGTACAAATATTATCAAATTATACTTTAAAATTACTCAAATTCATAATTTATCACTATTATGTATTTCGATTAAAAAATTTGTTTTTAATTAAAATTTAGTAATTTTCATTATTCATCAAAATATTAAAGTTATCAGAAAAGTAACAAAAATTCACCCTAAGATAATTTGAATATTCCAAATCCAAAAATGATGTCCATTTTGAAAGATAAAATTTATAAAATTTCAAAAATTGGGTACTACTATTCATAATGGACAGTTTGATTGGTTGTGGTGTGTTAGAACTCGAAGTTGCGTACAATACATGCTACTGTATTATTCATAGAGAAGCGTACCATTGAAGATTGGGGTGTTACATTCTACCTTCGTTCAAAAAATTGCATCCTTGAAATTTTTATAATTGGGCTTGGGAATATAATGGAATGTCCCACATCAGAAAAAGAGTCAATAAAACTATAACTTTAAAAAAAAGAGATGTACAAAGGTCACCCAAGATAACCCATACTGGGATTCTATGTCAGAAAACATGGATATGGATGATAAGATAAGTGTCAAGTTCTGATGTAGAGGGATTGAAAACATGATCAAGAGAAATTTCACAATAAGAAAACCACAATCTTGTGATGGGTCAAACTATCATTTGTCTCCCAGTAGGAAAAGTAAATGGACAACATTTTATTTTATTTTTGTTTTATGTTACATTACATAAATATGGGTAATTCATTTATGAGATTGACTAAGAACATAAAGAGATATATTTAAATTTTAAATAGATTTTCATTCTTTAATAAATTTCTACCACTAACAATTTCTTTTAAATGATGAGTATTCAAGAAGATATGGTCACACTGGAAGAGCTAGAATAAACATCTATAGAATAACATGATTCACGAAGGATAAAGTATATATTGACCTTGTCTTTAGAGATTAATCAAATCCAAAATGGTTAGTATATGATCTGTTGATCCCCCAAAATGGTATTTCCATTATAGAAAGAAACACTAATCTTAATTTCTAAAACTAAAACAACAATACCACAGAGTTAAAGAAATACCATTCAATAAACAATTATGCTTAAAATCCTTAAATATAATCCAATTTAATATTAGAACCCAAAACATATAAGAATTTGGTTATGTAGTCTTCCACGTTAAATTGTATCTCCAAATGACATCAACCACTCTTAAAGTCACAAACTTAAAAGTAATTAACCTAATCACATATTCTCAATTATTGGTTAAACATTTCAATAAATAAACCAAATCACTATAAATCCAGAATAAAAACATAGATAAAAATCCACCATTACTCTCAAATGAAATCCCATAGTATTCTATTTCCCTTTGGCATATATTGTTCCCAACAAAGCATACATCTTCCAAAATAACATTTATTACTTAATAACCCAATCATTTTCCAATACTAAGTGTATTCATTTGATAAGACATAAGATCCCAAATCAACTTATTATTGATCAATAAAATCATTTAACTAAAAATAATTAGTCACACTTACCAGGGACTTCACGTAGTCTAGTGGTAGATGATAAATCCCAATCACACTATGGTTGTGTGTTCAATTCCTATAGCTTTGTCTGACATGACGGGTTGTCACAAAGTCTGCATGTTTTCCTTTTTCCAAAAATATATTTTATAAAATTACCAAAATGAGATAAATTCCTTAAAATAACCATAACATAATTTAACCACAAATGTAAACTCATACCTTGTATTTTCATCCCAAAATATAATAATTGTAATTTCCTCAAACCCAATGATCATATAAAACCAAATTGTTACTTATAACCATATCCACAAGAGAAAATATAAGTCTTCATCAAATATCATTTTCACATGACAAACTGTAGGATTACAAATACAAGAGAAAATTATTCCAATGTAATCCCATCAACGAGGAGTATTAGTACATTTAAAATTTTCTCCAACCATTTAATTAAACATAGATTCTTCTTTGGCCAGGAAAACATCCTATAGAATAGGGAATTAACTCGGGTATGGCCAGGTCCCCTACATTTATGGAAAATTAATATAAATGGATTCTTGGAACCATTTTTATTTTCTTCCATACTAATCTTCATTTTTCCATGGCAATTATTCAATTTATGTCCTTCTTTCCCACACGTATAGAATTTCTTTGTTCCATTGAGACAATTTTCTTGGTGTCTCCTTCCACATTTCCTGCATGATGGAAATTTAGAATTCTTTTCTCAACGGTCTCCACTACTGGAGCTCTGATAATTCATCACTTTTCTCTTCTATGTTCAGTCTTGGAGTTTGTTAATATATATGTTGTTGATCATATTTTTTGGAAAACTGATTTGTCACGAACATGATATCTTTTACGCCTATCAAAATTCCATTTTGTTACTCATTTCCACCATCATTCCCACCTTTCACATCATTACCAAAGTTACAATGACTTCCTTAGAATCTATCTATTGACTAAAACTTGAATGCATTGTCTGAGTAACGGTATTCATAAAATCATTTAGAGAATATCATGACACCATATTATTAATTTGGAACAACATAGGATTTACCAATTTCATTTATTCTCATATTATATTAAAATAATTCAAATAGGTTTATAATGAAAATGTAAATTATTTTAAGCATATCCCCTGGGAGTTTCGTAACCAAGATTGCAGCACAACTCATTGTCGTGCACCAGTTCCCGTTCAAGTTTAGCTCAAAATGGTGTTTTTGGGTTTTACCCCTACGTACATCTGTTCTAGAGCCGCCTCTACCTTCTCGTATCCAAATAGGGATGTATTGCTCGGAAAACTCACAAAATCTCTACAATACCAAAATTTTAAGTTGTTCTTCAATACTAATCCTCAAAGTGCATCATAGGTCGATGTGATCTAATAAGAGTTTATCTAAATCTAGTTTCCATGGTTTATAGTAAAATTAATCTAATACCAACTTTAACATCCCGACCCCAGAAAACCAGAGTTGGTGAATTATTACGTATCATTGGCATGATCATAAAAGATCATGTCTCTAAAGACCGATTAGTTTAGTAGCCTTGGAAGGACTAGATACATTAATAAGGTTTACATTACATCATAAAATGGAAAACTACAACAAAATTGTCTCTATAGAAAAAACTGAGATCTCATTGACTATCCCTATAGGTCAGTCATAATATAATTCTTTGAATCCTTGGAAAATAAAACATAGAAAAGGGTGAGATCAGATGCTCATTAAGGATAACATTATTACGGAAACATTCATAAATAAGTACAATCATTTAAGGTAGTGTATAAGACTAGAATAAAAGCCTTTTAAACATTAAATTCAGCATAATATATCAAATATAAAATCAAATAATTTCATTTAATTATTCACATGGATATTCTAATAGTCAAATCATATCATTAAATATCAATAACCACTTTCATAATGTTGGAATTCATAATTCCAGACTATCATAACCATATAGTCAAGGCCTTGTGCCAAGACTACCAATAATATTTTCTCAAGGCCTTGTGCCAAGACAGTAGTTGGTCTCATGAGATCTACCGATGCATCGAGGAGCTATAGCGGGCTCCACTTGTCACTTACTATGTCCAATTAATTCCTCATATGAAATGTTTGAAACATAACATAAACATTCATATTAAAACTAGTATATGAAATATCAATACTTTATCCACAAACCATGAATGGTATAAAAATAGCACATCCAAAGTTAAACATAATTCATTTGATACAATATGGAATATTTTATTGTATTAGATTTACCACAATCAAGAATAATGAAGGATATTGACATAGATGAGAATAATCATCAAAACTATTAGAGGGAAATATCCTAACTTAACACTAAATCATTTAAAAGTCAAACAATTTGTCAAGAATCCATTTAAAATTTGAATTTTGAATCATAGTGTCCCATACCAGTTTGAAAATTTTAAAATAAATTTTAATTTTAAAACTTTAATGTCCGTATAAATAAATAATTAAAACCATTTTTAGAACATGGACATTAATGAGAAAGAATTATAATAATATTTCTTTAAAACATTTAAAATGATATTTTAGATAGAGTTACTAACCAAAATAGATATACTTGAATATAAATAATAAAGGTAATAAAATCTTTTTAATATCATGAGAATAATGGGATTAATGATATAATATGTCAAAGTACATTATATACACCATATAAAAGTGATTTGGTGTAAAACAACAAAGAAGTCTCAATGGAATGTAAATTGAGATAATATCTCTTAAAAAGACTATATCCTTAGGATAAGGATAAACCAACAACATAATTATCTGTGAAAAATATAAATACACTAAATATGATTGGATATTCAGTGTAAATCAATTAGAGTAAATTCACACATATTTTTGTAAAAACAACACCAGTGAAATGGATATTAACTCAACAAATTGAGATTGAGTTAAAATTACTCTTATAAAGTTCATATCGATGACTTGAGAATTTATCAATAGAGTGATTATGTGCATAAAGAATTATATCCACATAAAGGGGAGTGGAAATTATGACATAAGAAAATGAATAATGACTCCATGAATAATCTTGGACTAAAATAATCAATGAAGTAAGCATAAAGCTGAATGAGGGGAAATTGAAATTTCAAATTCCCATATCAATTTGGTAATTTATGAAAAATACCCCCATAAAAGAAGGATCATACAATGATGATTTAAATTTCCATAAATTAAATTATTTTAAACAATGAATACAATCATGGGTAATACACACACCACATCCAATAAATAAGTGGTGAACAATGGAAATCTCACGGAATTAAAACTGAGATACGAAACCCCTTACTTTGTACATTTTCCTTTTTCGAGGGTAGGTTAACCTCATTTATAATGGTTAAATAATTTTTATTTAATTATACAAGAATTATATACATTAATATTATATCATATATGATCTTTAAACATTTATTAGCTAACAATATCTTAGTATTATCATCATTTCAAGTGTTAACAGATTCATTTTCCTTTATATTATTTGTTATGTGAGCCATATTTGTTATGGATGGGGTGTATATTATTCATATAGAGAATGATATCATGTCTCGAAACATTATTTTTAATCATCAAATGAAATTTGGTATTGAGTGGATACGATGGGGAATGAATCTAATCGCGTTTGTGTAGACTGTAATCCATACAGAAGCATGAGAGAAAATATCACTCTTTTAATATTAAAATAATATAAAATTGGTTGGTATATCATATATAAAGAATATTTATAATGTTATATTTATTATTTAAAAGAATTACGCATCATTATTATACCCATTAAAATAATAAAGTATTGAATAACAATTACACCACGACGTGGATACGGTAATCCGTATGTACTCACGTATGGTGACTTGTCAATAAAAGGTTGGATAGAATAATGAAGATGGATGTACCATATTTATAATAACATCATAGTATATAGATGATACTGGAGTTATTATTTTAGAATGGAAATAACAAAAAATATGAAGTGGAAGAATAAATGAACTTGAAAGAGGGTGGTGATATTATTACCTCTTTTCGGGTTCTTCATTTTGATTTGATCAAAAGGGCTTCTTAAGTTGGATTTATGACCAAAGTAGGGCCTCTAAGATTAATTGTGGGAATTTGAGGGGATATTCGGTCAGGTTTTTTCTGATCTAAAAGGCTTTGAAGGTGTGAATTTGTGAGTAGGATGAGTGCCCTTTTATAAGAGGGGTGAGGGGCACCTTAGGAAAAGATAAAACTATTTTTTTATAGTAAATTCATATTCAGTTTATAATGGCTCCAAAGTGAATTATATAAAGGTACGGTGGAGATAGGTCAAAAAACACTAAACCAATAGGTTTTAGATTGGTTTGGGTCACTATATTTACTTTATCCTATTGATTTAACTATTAGTTAAATAGTTTCACATTTACCATGTATCTTTTTATTTTTATATTATATAGTTAATCAACATACTATATACTTTCAAGATACCCCCGAGTGGTCTATTAATGATACAACTATCATCATATAAGTCCTTTGGCTGAACCTTAGATTTTTAGGAATATAATTTAAATTAATAATATACTATTTTATTAGAAACTCATTTATATCAACTTTGTCAAAATTTAATAATTGATTTTTGTTAAAGTCATAAAAACATTATTAATTCAAAATAAATTCATTTAAGAAATTATAACATGTTATATTGACCAATAAAATTCGTTTATGTCATAAAAACTTTCAAATTATATTTATTTTAACATTTATAATACCAATTATTTGATTTTTTTATTAATAAGGAAAATACTACATCATTATTGTTTCATAAATAATTTCAATTATTCAATTTCTAAAATTTTTAAATAACATACCATTATGTAGGAAATATCTTTAACATTCTAATTAAAATTTATAGTCTAAAATATAACATATATAAACCTATGTAAAAATTTTAGTTTTTAAAAGATATATGCTTATGTTATTTTTGTATTTACTTTAACTAAATTAATATAAAGTGTCATTATCACTTACAAGTGGCACCATGGGGTCCCAAAATCGACCCAAATATGCCCATGTTCGGAAATGTATCAACTAATAAGGTTAGGACACATTTTAGGGTAATTTAATATTATTATAAATTTATTTTTTTACCGTTATTTACCAGATTAACCTTTAACCATGGTAAATAAAATATTTACCGAAGTAATTATTCAAAATGTCTAAAAATAAAAGTTACAATTTTACACAATTTGGACCTCCTGATTCTAAATATGGAATCCATTTTTCTAAATTGAAAACACAGAAGATGCTGAATTTTTTTAAAATTAAATCCCATTATCAAAACAAAAAGCATGTTTTTAATAAATAATAACTATCAAAAGTTTGGCACTTGCTTATGTTCAGTTTATATGTGAAATTATGTCCAATGACCAAAATTGGATTAAATTGAAAAAAATTAATCTAATTATACTTTAAAATCACTCAAATTCATATTTTATAACTATTAATTATTTCGATTAAAAAAGTTGTTTTTAATTAAAATTTAGTAATTTTCAATATTCATTAAAATATGAAAGTTATCAGAAAATTACCAAAAATACAGCCAAAGCTTATTTCGATATTTTGAATCCAAAAATGAAGTCCAGTTTGAAAGAAAAAATTTGTAAAATTTCAAAGAGTGGGCATTACTATTCATAATGGCTAGTTTGATTGGTGGTGGTGTGTTAGAACTCGCAGATGCGTACAACACACACTGCTATATTATTCAAAGAGAAGCATACCGTGGAAGCATGTGGTGTTACAAATTACATGTATCTTCCCATTTATATATGTACATGTCTGATTACAGAACTCTTCCAAATGTACTTTGGATTAATGACTCACAAAGAATGATAACACATCGATGTATTTGGTGATATCCACAACAACTGTTAGGGAAATAGTCTATAATCAATATCTATTTCAGTTGTTTTTTCCGCATCCTCTTATAATGGCTCTTCTCACAATCCCAGGGTGACGAAGGTTACCATATTATTATATTAAAACCTTATATTTATAGGTGTTTTAAAATCATTCATGTAAAAAAAATAATACAAACATGTAAATAAAGTAATTTATCATTTAAACCCACAGAAATATTTTCACAAACGCCAAGCACAAAAAAATATTATATATTGTCTAGGGTGAACATAGTGTTTTTAACTCAATAGAGGCATGATATTTTTTATTTGACCCTCGATGATAGATTTATTTTACATTTTCATGAATTTTATGTGCATTATAATTTAATATATTTAATACTTTTGAAATATTAATTTTGGGATCACTAGGCCTTATAATCTCATTATATCTTTGATACTACCTATAATAATAATAAAATACCTATTTCAAATCCATATAGATAAAATTTATATATTAAATTCTCCCAACATTCAGTCTTTTCCTTAAAAAGAGAAAAAATACAACTCAAAAATATGTGGGTACTTTGTTTAGATATGTGTCACCCACTCCTAGGTTCTATCCTAATGACTCCCATTCTTCCACCGAACACACACTAGTGGAATATATCTACCATGGAGGATATTCTCCGAATGATTCTCGATATCTATTGGTTACCCAAGAATGTTATATCCTCCCTCAATATCTATATAACCTCGATCAATAATATTCAATGGTTCATGCACAAACCTCCTCAATTTCAATGAATGGAAGATGTCATATACCCGGTCTAACTGTAGTGGTTTGTCCAAGTAGTATTCCACCTCACCAACTCATCTCAATATTTATTAAGGGCCAATGTAACTTATAGTTAAAATACTAACCCAGGAAAATATCTAAAATCTATATCAAGTTGAGACCTTCAAGAAAACATGGACCCCCACATCAAAATCTAAGTTTTTTGTTTTCATTCAACATTTGACTTATGATATCTCGGTGTGGTCCTCATTCACTGATGTATGACCTCCTCCTTCTCTATTATAGATTTCAAAACATTCAACCCAAAAGCGGTAACTCCCCTTCACCAATACAATAATGTATTGACTTCAATGGTCACCTATAGAAGTCCTTGAATGGTGTAATATAAATGATGGAATGGTAGCTATTATTGTAACAAAAATACACTAATGGCTGGTGATACAACCAAATATAGAAAAAGTCTAACATGAATTCCTACAACATGTCCTCCATAACATGAATGGTGAGCTCAGTCCGGATAACATACTGGGGGAGAAATTCCATGATCAAACAAAATCAATTCTCATAGGCCTCTTAAATCTTCTATATAATCATGATATGATGAGAAAATCACAGTCTGTAAAGATCATCAAGAGAAATTCATGGAGCCATACTATCTCTTACATGTAATGGAATCACAAGCCCTTTATTGAAATATTCTCTCATATTGATTGGATGTGGGATGACATTGTGATTAAGTCTATGATCACCTACATGGAATTATTTTCCTCTAGATAGCTATGATAACCTCATCATCATGTTTGTTGATATCGCATCCCACATCCACTGAGTCACATCAAGGGTATGAGATAAACCCACTAGAACTTGGTGCCCAGCCTTCCCCTCCTGATAAGTGAGGCATCAATAGTCATGATTTACTAAATATTTATTTATTCATGGACACTAGAACTGATGATAGAGGTCCCACTATATCTTCTCCTTAATAGGATGTACCACCATTGGGGATTTAAGAAATACCCTCAAAACCACTACCTGCAAAATATGGGGTAGCATTATACATCCTATAAAAAGGTTGATGTTTTTCCCACAATAAAAATGAATCATGTGGATATCTAATCGATATATACGTATCAAAGTACAGATAGATAGTATCTACGCACGAATCCTCCATAACACGCTATAAAAGGTGTAGGGTAGAAAACATTAACTGTATCTATGAAGAACCACTCTGTTCTACTATGGAAAATTACAATAATGCTAACTTCTCAAAATCCTCAGTCAAAAACTATGAAAATGACCTCTTATTGAGATAATATACAAAAATGTTCCCCATAAATAGACTATAGACTATATCATATTCAAAATCATATAGTAACTCTATCCAAATCTAAAATTTTGGGTTGTGATCCTTCTGTGAGAAGATATAATTGAGGATATTTTCATTAGATTAGATGATAAACCAGTCAACCCTAAGGTATTGTCACCACATTTTAAGGGGGAATATTACCATTGAAAACTCAAGATCATTCATCATGTAGTTATTCTCATGCAATCTTAACTTTATGGACCCATATGTAATAACTACCCATCTCTCCATTAGAACACAACCATGTCTAGTACCTAAGGAATAATAAAACACTACATTCTCGACACCCTCCTATAGTAATATCATCCCCAACAACAAATATTTTTGATGAAATAACTCCATCCACATTAAATGATTCTACTTCTGGGTGAAATCAGTTAATGTTACCAATATCTTGGAGAAACTGAGAATGAATCTTCTATAGTATCCTAGTAACCCAAGGAATCATCATACCTTTGTCAGGATATTGGTTGGATCCCATGATAACACCAACATTAACATAACTGGGTCCACTGATACACCATCACTCAATATGACATATCCCAAAACATAGATCCCCTAGATATATAACTAACAATTTGAATGGTTCCCATAAAACTGGTTATCTCGTAGTATGTATAGGACCATCCTCTAGTGTCTTGCATGATCCACCTCATAAGTCATGTAAAGAAAGATATTTTCGATGAATACCACTATAAAATAGTCTAATAAAGGCCAAAAGATATAGTTCATAAGTACAATAAACACTACGAGGGTTTTCATTATTCCACAGTGCATCACTAAGTACTCATGGTGACCATAATGAAATCTTAATTCCAAATTCAGTGTATCTTTATTACATACTCAATCCTTGTGATAGCCTGATATTAGGTCAATCTTTTAGACTCACATAACTTCCCACCAACCAAATAAAAGAGGCTTTTAATCCTGGGTTTTGGATAATTATTCATTAAAATAACATGGTTTAGGTGCTAATAATCCAAAAACAACCTCATTGTCCCATCTTCCTTCTTTGTGAACAACACTGGGGATACCAGGATGTAAATATTGGGTCTCCCAATTCCCTTCACCTTTAATTACACCAACAACACCATTCTCTTGTGATGATTTATAGAAGCCATTTTATATTATGGTGTATATATTCGGGTTATCCTAGGGTGTTATTCAACACCGTTGTCTATAACTTTGTGGGGATCCAGGCCTAGCACGTCCTCATGAATGACATCATCATACTATGCCACCAATGCGGGGTACTGAAATCCCATATAATTCTATACCCAAAAAATACAGGAGAACTTGAGATTAATCAACTATATTCCCCTATTAATGAGAACATCCTTATCTTCCTAGGATTATTTCTCACTGATGAAGGAAAAACATGATCCATCCTCACAGATACACCACATCATTTGACTGAAATTTTAAATATAGGCATGAACTATGAATAAAAAGTCCATAATTAAAATTATATCACAAGTCCTCATAAATACTATAATGATATCCCTCATGAATTTATCACCTCCATGACTTATTTTAATATTGAAATAGAAATTTGTTATCATTGAGCCACCTCTTTAGAAGTATCTATGTGAAAGGGTCAAGCCAATGGCTCTAACGGAATCTCAATGTCTCTATTATGAGAATTGTAAATGATAGAGTGGATCAAAACTATGTTTTTCATACATATGATAAGTTATAAAACTCATAGATGGTACCTTAATCAGGGTGGGTTCCTTAGGGTCATAGGCCTCCACTACCTATTATTTTATGCACCAATACCCACTAACTCCTTGAGCCAGGTGTGGATGACCTAGGGATGCTGGTTTCAATAAGTCACAACAACTTCCACATCCTACTACACTTCCAACTCATATTCCACATCCTATACCCGATATACCTACCTAATCTTTCTATTTTCTTTTTCTAGGTAGTCTATTGACCATCTCTATGTCAGCTATGCAGTGGTAGCGACAATCACGTGTAAGATACCCCCACCCATCACAAGAGAAGAGTCATGTCTCCTTGGGCTGAATCAACCCATAATGAGATCCATAAACCAAAAATAATATATCCTAGTATCCTCTCCTAAATCATATCACATACCCTAATACATATTAATACCATTGGCTACATGATGTCGAGGTCTCAGTTCCATCATTCCCACTATAATCACCTATTATCAGTGTCTGCTCAATTATCAAACTCTTCACCACTAAAGAAAACTAAAGTACTCCAACATAATTGGGAATGTAAAGAGATATCACTAAATCCGGGATATCGTAGTGTAATCACTTTTTTAATGTATTTACCCTAAATAATGGATATCACACTATATCCAAAGAGTGCAATGAACGATAAATAAATCTATCTGAATAATCCTTCATGGTCCTACAACCCTACTATAAATACAAAATCTCATGGATGTGAACTAATCACATAATGTCTGGATAAAAATACCGCAAGAATAATCACAAAAATTCTAACCATGATAGATCTATATCATTGTTTCATTGAGTCACCATACTCCACCATCACTTATAAGAGTCATAAAGAAGACTCACTATGTGGATTTCTATCTAATTAGTTGGTATCCTCATGAGGTGGAAAACTCATGTTACTATAAATATCTAGTCCTTAGTTACCTAAGGTTCTAGATCACCCATAAACCTAGGATTTTTCTACCTCTAAAAATCATACAATTCACTCAGATTTGGGACATCCTTATCCAGTACTACCTTTATAACATTCTTCTAAATGGGTTGTGGCATAATATAAAAGCCACTCGGAGGTAATATCTCCTATATAAGAGCCTATATTAAAGCATCATTGTTTCACAGATCATCCTCATGGTCATGAAGTGGAATCCGAGATAGATATTGTCATAGATAAATCCATAAATAAACAAGATGAACCATAACAAATGAGTATATCTTTGTAGATGACTCAAAAAGAATATGAAAAATAGAATCCATTAATATATGATGGATGTAGAAATTATTTTCTATTAAACCATTTTCTACATGATCTGATTAAAAAAATGGTTACTAGAGTCCAAAGTATTGATATGTTAGCTAATACACCATCACTAGAGACCTTGTTCTGAAAGTTGATCCAAAAACACTTTAACAAAATTATAATAAATCTCAATAAATCCACATAGATAGAATATACAAACTCCAATACCATATTCTACCTTACTGTGCTCTGAAACTACATTAACATAACCCAAACCACATGGGCCTACCTATCTGATGATAATCTGAGTGTGACTACCCCATACCTACCTCCAATAGATTAGGAGATGGTAACCAAAGAAAATTAGGACTACTAGAAACATGGAAGGAGTTACCCTTATGTTTATACAAACAAACACAACTCCAAGCCCATACAATGTTGAGAATGTAAAAAAATAAAAAATACCATACATGAATGCATAACATATATCCCATATCATATTATGAAAATATGAAATGGAATATGATAATGGGAAAAAATATAATCCCAACCAAAACATCGAAGGAGTATAGCCTTATCTGAATGGAGGGAGTGCTATTAAATGATACATAGTTATATACCACAATCTATCTAGCGCAAGACTATGATCAGCCTACTCCTAGTCCTCCAATGACACTTTAAAATTATATTTCATTTGTATAATACTTGATATATGTGGTCAAAGACCGTGAAGGGTGAGAATAAAAATACCCAGTAGGAAAACATGAAAAAGTAAAACATGAAGAATCAAGATCATTAATATTATATAAAAAATTCAATAAACAAACTATACATACTCATAAAAAAACAACTATTTTTAAGGGGTATCAACAAATTTCAAGCCAAAAGAATATACTTATGGGTTTTAGGTAATGATCATCTAAGATAGTCCACTCTATGATCCTTAATATCAATAATTATACTCAACCAGGTGGTCATGAGCATTTGGTCCTATGTGATTAGTACTTAATTGATCTATAAATATGTCATAATAATGAAAGGGGGTCACACATATGGCCATGTGGGGACACCAAATACCCTACTGGTTTAGCTTTATGGAGAATTTATTTATTTCTAATGCATGGTAGTATCCCCGATACAAAGAACCCCACTTAGGAATGATATAGAATCCCACCAGGTTTCTATAGGGGGATGTAAAAAACTCTATACAAAACTGAACTAGTAGATGAGATCAAAATACTTTGTTTAGGACATAATGACACAATGTAACATTTTATTATATGATAAAGTAATCCAAATAAACTGATCATATTCTAAAATGAAGAAATCGAGGGTTCAAAATAACCTTTGAAGGAGTACATGACATTTCATATGGGGATAGAACATGTCTTTCCAACAACTTGTTTTCCTGTGAATCACCATATCACACAACATTTAGAACTCCACATACATGTCATGTACCTTAGGTAACCCAACATGTAGATGTTGGATGAAACCCTACCCATGACTTCTTTTCATGGTTGTGTAACATTGGACTAGTCATGTTCTTGTTCTTGTCCATGTATGCAACTCTATATGTGTCCATATGGTCATGTTTGAGTACACGGTTCTACCCATGTACACTAGAATGGTCATGTTCCTAGCCCTATTAGTGCATGTGCATCCTCTAGGATACACAGTGATCTTCCAATATTGGTTACATATATTTTTTAGGGACCACACAACATGTTTTCCATATCTTACCATGGAAAACCTAGAATTACAGTCAGGAACACACACAACGTGTAACTTGGGATTACCTTCCATATAACATGGGTTTTATAGAAACTAACATTTACTTATCTATTTCAAATACCTGTGAATCTGACCTTCAATCCAGGTATGAACAATATTATGAAATGCAGATCTCTTCCATCTAATCCTTTCCATCACTACTTACTAGAATCTAACCATCAAATCAGATCATGAATCATCCACATTTCATTATTCCATTAATGCATTCCAAGCTAGGAAAATTTTAACCACCAATCCCACCTAGTTATACATACAATTTTCCTCCATCGTAATTATATCTTTGTCAAGTATTTAGTCATGAACTTCACCCAGTGTTAACAGTAGGGTACTGTAGCAGCACTGTAGTAGGTCATTGTAGCAGTGTTGTTGCAGCGGCATACTATAGTAGTGGTAGCACTGTTGCGGTAGAGGGACTGTAGCAGGACACTATAGCGGTGGTGGTTCTGTAGATGCACGGGCACTGTAGCAGTACTGTTCACTAAGGGGTCCTTTGGGACAAAAAATGGGCTTTTTAGCCCTGTATGTAGGCCACCTGGCCTTGGGCCTTCGTGCTATGTAATAGGTCATCCTCTAACCAGTCTAAAGAGGTCTGTTCATTAATAATAAATTGAGGCTTCGGCCCCAACCTTAAAAAATGAAATATTTTTCTAATCCTAAGAAGAAATAATTTTGAACCCTTAAAAATGACCAAATCATGAATAACCCTGTTGGTGGAGTTGATTTTCATTCATCAAGGGGTAATTAGTGAAGAAGAAATTCACATAAATAAAAAAACCCAACATCAGGTTTGAGTGAACATTTAGGAATAATGGTCACACATCAACATATCATGTAAGATCTACAACCTCCATTTGTGAAATGATCCTTGACCATGATATCGATATGTTTTTATTCACCATGTCCTCTCCAAATAGATCCTATTACAATCTCAAGGTATTGTTGATAAAACTACAAATATTTGACTATATATTTATAGAGGGTTCCTTTTACACCTATATATTTTTCGTAATATCTTTTTTATTCAAATTAATTTAATAATTTTGATATTTTTAATTTTAAAAACATTAAATTTATCTTTTGTTATATAAAATAACTAAGTTTTTATTATGTTATATGTAAAAAAAGTTATTTAATAACGCACAACACTTTTATTATTCATTCAATACTCACAACACTATCTATGTATTTTATTACACACAATTCCAAGTTATTTCGATAGCTCGCATTACATGTAAGGAAATGTTTCTAATGAACTATAATAAATTATTAATAATATCATTAAAATATTATTATAGATACCTCATTACCATTGGAATGGAAGTTACAAATAATATTAACTAAACTGTGAAAATATGATTTATATATATTTATAAAATTTATCATTTTGTTATCAATTAGGTATAAATGATTGTAAGAACTATTTAAAAATAAAGAAATAACTTTTCTAGGAAAAATATTTTTCTATATACAAACACAATTTCATCACAATAAATTGAAAAGACCACATTTAAGGCATTTTTTAAATAAAATATATATTTTATTTATTCAATTCTTATTTTTGATACTCATCCAATATATTTTATATGAATAAGATTAGAATAAATCCAATTTTATGAATAAATAGTGGTATTTTTTAAAAGATAATTTTAACATATTTTAATGGAGAACCCATTTTAAATCATTTTTTTGAAATAATTGTATTTTTTATTTTAAAAAATAAACAACATTTTTGAAATATAAATATAAAAATTTGTTTTGGGTGATCTTTTGGTATTTATTTTAATACATTCATATTTTGAGGAATATTGAATAATACTTAATTTTAGTTCAAAACTACATTTTCATCCAAATATTAATATAAATAAATAATTTTTTTATTTGGATTTTATGGTTAATTAGAAAAATTTTATATCATTTAAAAATTATTATATCATTAGAAATAATTTCCCATTAAATTTAGATATAAAAAATATCAAACTTTTGAACATTTTTACATTAAAAACCCATCATGTCATCCCATCAGTTGTATTAAATTTAATTTATACCAATCATGAGATTAGAATTTAGAAAAATACATTCTATATCTGGAATCAGAATAATTTATAATTTCTAATAAGTTCAACTCAGTTATTGACCAAAAATATTAGTGAAATTAATTAAAATTATTTATAGCTATTTAGGTAAAAATAAGATTACTTAATGGTTAAAAAGTAATCTTAAGAAAAAAAATGAACTAGAAACATGAAAAAAGACATCGTATGGAAATATTTAATTTGATTCCAATTTTGGGTCAAATTTTAAAAATTAATTGTGGAACATTATCCAATGGAGACCTCTCAATAGTGTTTACATTTTTATATTTATATGAATGTCACTCTTCCTCCTCTATAAAAGGGAAGTCATCCACTCACTTCCTTATACCACATAAGAGACATACGATCAGCTATAACCTAAAAATTAATTCTCAAAAAATTCCAAACTTCGACCAAGTATCCTCCCTTTGTATAGATATCCATCCAAGTAAACCCTTTGGTGTAAACTAAGCGGAGTTACCCAAACAAGATGTAAAATCATTCCTTGGTATCCTTTTTATCATTATACACCCCATATAAAACTCTTATTCAATGATTTTATAATAACCTAAGTATAATATATATATATATATATATATATATATATATTTCCTATGGTTTTACTTAAATATAAAAAAAATCCCATCCAATGGACAACAAACATATTGTTCATGTGTACATTGGAGAACCGCTTCACGAAACAATGTAGTTTGTTTTTTTTACTTTTCCAACTCTCATTGGTGGTTATTATGAAGAAAAATCTATTTTAAATGATATATATTATATTTTTGGTATATTTATGGTTATTTAATTATTATATAAAACATATCTTCATGATTTCTATTATTTATAAGTATGATAACTTCTACTGTGGACATGTGGACTACAACCGCCTCAAAGCAATGTGATTCATTCCAAAATTACGCGGAATGTATGAAAGATAATTTTAATAAAATTATATGATATATAGGATATATTAATGAAACATTAATGATAATATATATATATATATACATATGTTATTTTCTTTATTTCTTTAAACATGACAATAAAACGAAAACATCGTGCATGTGTACATACAACATACCCTCTCCATAAACGATGTATACCTTTTCATATTTTTATATATTTATATTTTATTATAAATATTCACATAAAAAATATTTAATATATATAAATAATTTTGTACCTTACTTAAATAAGTAAATATTTATCTAATTATTATTATCAATAATAATATGTCAAAAATATATATGTAAAACAAATCAAACATTACCTGAAACATAACATTAACAAGTATTTGTTAATAAATGGGTAACATAATGTCAAAAAAATCATATATGCTATTATATATAATAATATTGTTCTTTATTGGATTTATATTAAAATTAAATTATTTTATTGGATTTTATAATGTGTACGACGAAAGTCAAGACTTAAGGTAAGGGTTATCTCACCTCACTTTTATTTTCAATAAGACATAATCCATGTTAACCTCATATTTATTATATGTGATTTCTATATTTCAAATGGATTTATTATATAATTGATATAAATTAATTTATTGTTATTAACATATCCAATTTATGATATTACTTTCTTGGGGTTTATGTTTTAAAATTTATTAAATCGGTAATGTGATTTGGCCAGTATTTTCCTTCCTCAAGACACATGCCATGTTATGTTACTATATTTTCCTATGAGGTGCACACACTGGACCATGAAATGTTATACCATGAATCTAATTATTTCATTTAATTCAATTTTATTACATGGTGTGTTTGAATCAATGCTACCATGTATTAAGATTTTATTGTAACAATCTCATCATCTATCAAGATTCTTTATGATTATGCTTTCATTGAAGAAAAATTTTGATCCATATTTCGAGAAAACTAATGATTATTTCTACCAAATAATTATTAATAATATATTCAAGTAATACTACAATTTTCCTACTCTTTGTTACTTAATAGAATTAAGAATATGAGTTTAATAAAATCCAAATATATCTCCCTCATAGTCTAGAACAATGTCTTCCTTCAAAACCATTTTTTCTAAAAATATTTTAAAAAATGTTCTAATATTATCTTATGATACTTGAAATAAAATTTCACCCATGTTTTGACTTTTAATATTTTTTTATAAATGAATCTTCTCATCATTTTTTCATCGAAGAGATTTTAAACCTTTTTACGAAGAAAAAAAAATGTTTGGCATGCATGGATTTATCCGCCATCATTATCATACTCTCATTGAGGATTCCTTTTAAAGTTTAAAATATTAATTAAAAAGAATTTATTTTCATATTTACCTATACATTCATTTTATTTAATGTGATTTTCAAATAAATGTTTTTCTAAAATATTTTTTATATTTAAAATTTGTTTTAAATGATTTTTTATGATTTTTTATGTGTTTTCAAAAAATTATTTTCATATAAAAGTATATCAATGATTTGAATGCTTATTTTATTAGTTTTACAGGAATTTTCAAAGAAAAATGTTTTTAGGTTAGTGTACAGGCTTCCTTTTCAAATATTTGGTTCTCCAAAATATTTCCAAGGTTTTCTATATGTTTTCAAAAAAATGGGTTCCAAAATTTTTTCATGTGAATGTTTTAAAATAAAAGGTATTTCAAAACGTTATCTTGTTTATTTTATATTTTTTTTATGAAAAATGTTTTTGTATCCTCTTTTATAAGTGTTCATGTTTATTTTCATGGAAAAATGTTTTCAGAGGGATTTATTTTTTAATAAGAAAATTTTGAAGAAGAAAGGATATTTTCCTCGAGAATTATAGGAAGAAATTTCAAAATTATTTTCCATTTAAGATGAAATTCATTTTTTAATCATGAATTATATGGGGATATTATACAAGGGTTCCATTATTTTTCGTTATCTCAAGGGATAATCTTTTTATATCATGATTTTTTGAATCCATTTTATCTTCATGGGTTATATGTTTAGGAAACATGTATCTCATTAAAAGGTTATATACTTATGAAAAACACTTATTTTCATAGTTTATTATTTGATAATATTATTTTGAAGCCTCTCTTTATCCCACCAGTAATTATATGATGACATGTTTATGATACCCATTTCATTTCATGAGTTATGAGATTATTTTTTATAATCCTCTAGAAAATTTAGGTTTAGTTTCCTTATGATGTGGGTGGTATCTGTACATCATATCAATTTATTGGTTAAATATTTATATCTCATGAAATTCACATGGAAGTAACAAATAGTAGACTCAGTTATATGAAAGAATTTTGTCTGCTAAGATGGTATTGGGAGGGGTCAGCATCTTGATTTGGTTATCGTCAAAGCTAGAACCCAACTAGGTCTATGGTATGGCCCGAAGGGCATTACATATCCCTATGGGATGACATAATTTCCTAGGTATCATGAATAATTGTTTGGGGATGATTTACCAAATTTTTGAATCATTAAACAACAAAAAACAACAAATAAATAGAATCTGAAAATTTAGTACAAATAATCCTTTAATAGAAATTTATAACTAAAATACATAGTTTCAGACAAAGACCAAGAGGTTCACAACTCAATATTAGTAGAAACATCCACTCTATATCCCGAACATGACAAGGGGCCATCACCCCCAAGCCTTCTCCACAATATCTCATCATGTACGGAATCTAATAACCCAAACCATTGTCTCCAAACACCTTCCCCTTACCTGTGTCAAACAAAAACAAGACAACATACACCCAAGGATGTAAGTATAGTGTGATCATAATTTAAAAATAATTCCACATAAAAATATTCAATGTAAAAAATATTTTATTACTAAGACTTCTTTCAAGTCTTTTAAACAAGAAATGGAAGGATTTTTTTAAACGGATGAAACATGAAATGAAAACAGTTTTTAAGGAATCCATTGTAATAATTGAACACTTTTAAAGAACTTATACATGATACTAAAATTACTAGACGAAAACATCAGATGCCTATGGTATGTACAACATATTATGACTAGTAATCATGGGAACACCCATAGGCACCTGTTAGTTATGGGCACTTGGTTCATCATATCTATTTTTAAAAGAAACCATAATCAATATACCTCTCATGAATGATCCACTTGGTGGGAAAACACCAATGGATAAGTGGTCACATACATCATCAAGGTTTAGTTAGTGTTTCCATCATTAAACTTTCTATGTGAAACATATACAATACCGCTATGTATTTCAAGCATACTAGTCCAAGTCTGCCCACCTAGATTCCTTGGTTTCCCTCATAGTGATAAGACAAGTTCCACATGTTAAATAATACCATTACCACATAAAAACACCATTTAAGTAACATAATCACTCCAGATACTAACAAAACACACCTTTTCACACATTTTGTAACTCATTAAACCATTAAAAATTATCGTAAAAAAACATCAAGTATTAAAACAACGTTTGGAATCCTAAATCCATTTAAACCACATATGATATGGCCAAATGTACATGAATAAAACACCCAAAGAGATTTTCCATACCCTAAAGCAATTAATAAAACAATTTCATGGATCACCAAATATCCCCAAATGATAAAACATTTAATATACATGGAAAACACCCATTTTCACGTCAAGATGAGACTTTTAAATTAAAAAATCAATCAATGATACCAAAAATGACTTTCACACAACACAAAAATTATAGAAATATTTCTAAATAGGTTATACAATCAAGGTAAATTCATCCCGAAATGTATACACATGGAATCATCTATCTCATATGTCAAAAATCTTAAATCCTTATGTGAAACATCAACCGCACAAATGCTGCACCACAAGGGAGTGAAAATATTCCTAAATCCACATGATCAGAACAAGAAACCCAAAATCAAACCCTAGCTATGAATCCTGAGCTCTTAGAAAAGTGAAACGTCAATAAATAGGGAAGAAACCTTATTGATAATGAAAGAAGCGTGAGAGGGAATTACTTACTTGAATGATCTTGAAGTTCCACCACCAATAACCCCATCAAAAATGTCATTAAAGAGTTCTTAAGGAGCATGGAAGCCTTACATGGATATATGGTAAGAAAAGGGGGAGAATTGGGTGTAATAAGGTATTTTCGGTATAGAAACTTTTTGAAAAACCAAATATTTTTAATGAGATAGAGAGTTGTGCATGGTTTTCCTGCATAGTTTAGTAAACCATGAACACAAACCGTGCGCCCAGTTCTGTGCACTCAAAACATGTCCAAATGCTTCCAAATTCATGGGTTCCTAGTGAAATCCTAAGGGGGAGGGACTTAGGCCATGAATAGAAGAGGGGAAAGGGACTATAAAATAATGATATGGATGTTACAATTCTCCCCACCATGAAAACATTTCCTCCCCAGAAATTCAACAAGAAAAATGATCAGAAAAAAAAAGAGTTAGTAAACATTATCAACCCATGACTTTCTCTCCAAAATCTTGTTCACAACTTTACTATGCTAGAAAAGGACCCGAAAAAATGGAATAGACTTCCCTCAAATCACCTTCTCTTGAGAATACACTATTCACAGTAGCATCTCAAACACTAATAAATCGGGCTCTATCTCTAACTCTTCCTAATTCAGAACATGAGATTGATTGGGATTTTAATTATTCAACTAGGATACATGGAATAATTCATGAATAGATGTCAAATGAGAGGTAAAGTGAACATATAAACCGCATTACCAATGCACTCGATGATCTCCAAAGGTCTGACATACCTCAGAATTATCTTTCCCTGATTTACCAAAAAAAGTGTCTTAGATGAGGGGAAACTTTAAAGAATACTTGATCATTGACAAAAAAATCTGTATCACAATTCCTCTAGACATAATAGGATTTTTTGCAACTCTGGGATGTTAATATTTGCTTATGGATCAACATGATTTTTTTAGATGTATCTTTCATAAGGCTTACCCCCAATAGCGAGGCCTAACCTACCTCATCCCAACATATTGGGGGGGGGGAAACTAACCATAGAGTTCCTAAAAAGTGTCCACTCTAATGAAGGAATAAGAAATATTATTATATGAAAACTTGACCATTCTCTAATGGCTATCTCGCGAACCACCTAAGTACAAGACAGATGCACAAAGCATGTCTTCATGAATCTGATTTACCCACTCTTTCTGACCATATGTCTGAGGATGGAATTTCATGATCATATTAATTTGTGAACCCAAAGCATTTTAAAGGTCATCCAAAAACTGAGAAAAAAAGGGGGTCTCTATCTGACACAATTTCTAATGGCCCCCATGAGGATTTACCAGCTCATGAGTATTCAATCGGCCCAAACAATCCAATTCGGTTGTATCTATGATCAGAAAACAGTGGGATGATTTTCTCAGATGATCAATAATTACCCATATGGCATTATTACCTGATGTGTATGAGGTAAGATGATGATGAATTACATGGGAACCTCATCCCACTTCAAGGTAGTAATGGGTAAATGATAAAGAAAAATAGAGGGACATTGATGCACTACTTTCAGATGTTGACATGTATAATATCTCGAAAAGAAATCAAATATATCCCACTTCATACTTGGAAACCAAAACTAATGGAAAAAAACCATAGTAATTTTTTGTGGTTCTGGGATGAACAGATCACAAAGACTGGGGGATATCCTACATCACCAGCTTCCTCAAAGATATCGGTACCACTGAATGTCCCTCGAAGCACATGATTCACTGAAGAGAAGAAGAAAAATCAGAAGTAATCTCCCCACCATGAAGAAACTGCATTGACTGCCAACATAGATCATCATTGGGCTGATTTCACTAAATCAAATCTTAAAGATCATGATTCAACTGAATGATTTCTATGAACACACCTCTATTGTGATCCTTTTTCTCCACATGCATCTATGGAAAGAGACCCATTAGAGTCCACTCATCACTGGAAGTTCACAAAACTATCACTAGTACTTTTATGCTCAAGGAATCAGCCACCACATTACACTTTCATGGGGTATAAAAGATGTCAAAGTTAAACCCCTGCAATTTCTCGATCCAACAAGCACTGCCTCATGTTAAGATCCTTCAATGAGAAAATGTAGGTCATACTCTTATGATTAGAGTATAACACAAACTTCTACCAAAAAGGTAATGATATCACAAATTCAAATCTTTCATCCCCACTACTAAATCAATGTTGTTGGTTTGATAGTTTTTTTCATGTGATTGAAGTTGGCGAGAGCCATATTCCACCACGTGATCACCCTGTATAAGCACACACCTGAGACCCATACCTAAAGAGTTTCAATACACCACATAAACATTTTCAGATTCTATAATTATCTGCATAGGGGTAGTATTCAATCGCCACTTCATCTCCCCAAAGGATTGCTGGAATTTTTTACACCATTCAAAATTCAGCCATTTCTGGGTGAGCATGGTAGAAATCTTGAACAATCAACTTGTAGTAACCATCCAGGCCAAGGAAACTCCTGATCTCTAACACATTCTTCAACTACTCCAATGAAATAACTGTAATGATATTCTAAGGGTCCACCAAAACCCCATGCTCCTATATCATGTTTCCAAAAAACATCACATCCCTAATCGAGAAGGTGCACATGGAAAACGTTTCATAAAGGCACTGATCCTATAGAGTTCCAACAAAGATTTTCAAGTGATGCTTATGTGCTTCCTCAGATCCAGTGTAAATCATGATTTCATCCATGGATACCATGATGAAAGAGTATAGATACTGGTGGAACACCCTATTCATTAGTTCCAAAAGGATTGCATGAGAATTCTTCAATCTAAAAAGCATTACAATGTGTTCATACCTACATCGAAAGGCTGCATTTGGGATATCTTCCTCTCTTACCCCGACTTGGTGGTATCCTATGAAAAAGGATATTTTAGGAAATAAATGTTTTGCATTAGATGGTCAAAAAAGTCATCTATTTGGGGAAAATGATACATTTTCTTAATGGTAACATTATTTATCTTCTAAAAATTATAGCACAATCGGAGGTATCCGTCAGAATTTGTAACAAAAAGAATAGTAGCGGCCCAAGGATATATGCTCGGGAAAATGAATCCTTTGGATTACAAATCGTATACCTATATCATTAATTCCCTTAACATGGTGGGGGTTATAAAATACTAGGGAAGAGATAATGGTTGTGTCCTTGGTGCCAAATCAATCGAGAAATCCTTGTCCTCCTTCAGGGGGAATTATGGAATTTCATATAAAAATACCTTTGGGAATTCATACACTACTTACAGTAATATACCCTCAAGATCTTACCCATCATTCTCTAGCTTGAGAGATGATAACTTGATGATAAGATTCCTAAACTCTTGGAGTGTTTGTCCTGCATAACCCTACCATGGATCCCATTCCCCAAGAAAAACCTGCGGACCCCCATCAGGTGCCATGAAACTCACCCACCTCCCATATCAATTGATGTGAAATTGAAAGGGAACCCAAAAATCCATGCTGAGGGTTATGTCAAAAGGGTCCATATACATGGTTAATTGGCCCTACTCCATCTCAACCCCTGACACAGAAAGTGCATAAGACGAGCACTTGAGACCTTGCCCCTTCTACTTACCCAATGGTGTCACCCACTCCATCACAAAGGAAAACAATTCAGTTTGAAAATTAAGTAGGTTCACAATATGAGTATGGATAAAAGAAAAAAAATCACTAATATATATAATAACAACATCTATAGAAGATGAATTAAAAATGGTAGCTCGAACTGTCAAAGACTCTACTCCCGACCTTGCTTATTCCTGGTCTACTACCTGAAGATTATTAGCCTCTGCCTAAGAATGGCCAATCGCATGTGGCCCTACCCTAAACTGGATCATCCCTCAAGATGATTTGTCCTTTCTTCCATGAGAACCAAACTAAGATCCCCCTATCCTCGACAGATCTGATTAAACTGTAACTCCCCAAGAAGCTACAGATCCTGGCCCACTCTTAAGTGGACATAACACCTTGCAAAAGCGCGATAATTGTCCTATAGCTCCATATTGAAAAAAATGCATCATAGGAGACATATAAGAAGTTCGAGTGTTCCCTAGCCTCTCGTAGTGGTTGAAATCAATAGACATCGCATTAGAAGCCATAGATGAGAACTTTCTGGGAGGATGGCTTGAAGCACCACCTCCCTTCTCCCCCCAACTCCTATAACTTTGTTTTATTCTCTGATAATGTACCACTTCACATAGAAGACACCACTTCAAACACCCATACATTGCATTTAGATTTATCTTATCCATTCAATCTCAATCAACCACCTCAGCATAAGTTCTCATCTTGTACAAGAATACATGAGAGTAAATTTATTGTCACAACCCCTTCTTAATCTTCTTATAATTCAGAGACTTATTAGAAAAAATCTCAGGTGTGTTCCACACTAACATAGGAAAACAGTTAGAATCTTCCATCACTAATTGATCTGTATGGGAAATATCCATTAACTCATGGAATTTAGAATAGGCTAGGACGTTGGGGAAATACTTCTCATCGAAGATAGCATTGAAATATTTCTATCTCATCGACTCATGTTTCATAGCTTGAATCACTAATTCCCACCACCTGACACTAGGACCCTCTAGGTAAAATGATGCACATTTCACCCTGACCTCCTCATGTGTGTCCATGATCTTGAATATACGCTCTATCTTCTTGAGCTATTCCTTTGCCTCTTGAGGTTTTGAGAAACCTCAGAATAAAGGGGTTTAATTATTTAGTAACTCCAAGTCTTTATCCTACTTGGTAAAATACTTATATTCTCTAGATACAGTAAGAGTTGGACCATCTAACTTCCCCAAATCCTATATAGACCAGACCACAACATCTACCAACCTTTTATCAATTGATGAGGGAGAACACTCTCCAGCTTCCTCTTGTCGGTTAATTGGAGCTTTCTGAGGAGACATGTTTCTACAAAAGGAAACATTCACAAGAAAAAACATTAGTAACGCTATGCTAAAAAATTTCATCAACAACATAAAATATAAATAAATCAGACTCATCACAATAATGAAATAAACAACTACTTCACTCCCACCAAATGTCCACGTCCAGTATGCATCCCACACGACCCTCCTAGAAGAGAAGTCAAAAAAAGAATCCCAAAATACCATGGAAACATGAGGTATATCATGAAAGCTGATGATAAGGCACCCTAATCATATCCAGAACTCTAAAACCCAACATTCCAAGATCATATCTAACTAGACTCATCCAAAATAATAACATAACTCAATGAGCATAACCGTACTCTGATACCATTTTTTAATGAACCTGACGTGGTCTCCATCAAATCTGAAAACTATCAAGGTCCTTGGAAATTCCCTAAGGGAATTACCTATCCCCACAGATTGGTACAAGTTCCCTAGTATCATGAATATTGGTTTGGGAACAATTTAATCGAGTTTAAAAGCATTAACATCCAAAAACAACAAACAAACTGAATCTGAAAGGTTAGTACAAAAAATACTTTAATTAAAATTTAGAACTAAAATATATGGTTTCAATCACAGACCAAGACGACCACAACTCAATAGTATCAGTAACTAAAAATATTGAACCACCTCACAATAAGATTCCATCATCCCCAAGCCTTCTCCACAACACCTCATCAAGGATGGAAGAAAAGAACCTGAACCACCATCTTCAAGGATGTTACCCTTACATGTGTCAAACATAACCAACTCTACTTACTCCCACGGGTGTAAGTAGGGTGGAGCATATTAACAATATAATTCCACCCACAAACTATCCATGAGATAAACATTTGATGGAAAATTATACTTATATATATTATAAATAAGAAAATCTAGTAATATTTTTAAAAGGATGCAACTTCAAATAAAAATTGTTTTGTGGAAGAAACATTAAGAAATAAAATAATTAAAATAAATTATTCATGCTACTAAAATTACTAACTAAAAACACTTTATGCCGACAATAAGTGAAATATATTTGATGATCATGAGTCACGAGAACACTGATAGGCACTAGCTAGCTGTGGGCCCTAGGTACATCGTATCTCAGTGTAAAAGAAACCATAATCAATATCCTTCCCATTCAAAATCCACCAGGAGGGGAAACCCCAATTGAATAGTGTCACCCAACATCATCAAATTTTAGTTAGTGTTGCTGTCATCAAACTTTCTACGTGAAACAGGGAAGATACCACTCTGGATCAGTAGCATACTAGCCCTGGTCCGCCAACCTAGATACCTGAGTTTCCTTAGTTGTTCTCAAACAAGATACACATGTTAAGGAATACCAATCTCACATAAAAACACCATTTCTGCACCATTAAAACACCAAAAAGTATCCAACATTACTTTTAACCCATTGTGTAACTCAATACACAATTCCTAATTTTCATAAAATAACTTAAAGAAGTAAAACAAGGTTATTCTCTCTAAACAAATTTGAAACCCATCTTTCAAGGTCAAATGTACACCAATACCATAAACAACCTGATTGGAAGGCCAAAAAACATTTAGTAAAAAAAATTCAGGGATCACCAAATAACCCCAATTGACGCAACATTGAATTCACATTAAAAATACCCATTTTAATTTCATGATGCATCTTTCAAATTTAATTCTCAATAGAAGATTCCAAAAATAAATTTCACCCCACAAAAAATGCATATAAAACAAAATAATAATGTTAAACAAGAAAGGTAAATTCATCCAAGAATTTCTAATCATGTAATAACCTACCTTATATATAAAAAAACTCAAATCCTTGTGTGAAACTTTTACTGCACCACTACCGCATCCCAAGGAAGTAAAAAGAAAAAAAAATCCACATGATTGGATCTAGAAACCCAAAATAAAACCCTAGGTGATAATATCTTTCTTCTATACAAGTGGAGAATCAAGAAAGTGGGAAGAAACACAAATGAGAATAAAAGATAAAAGAGAGGGAATAAATTACTTGAATGATCTTGAAATTACACCATGAATCCCCCTTCAAAAAATGGATTACAAGAGTGATTAAAGGATATTTGAAGACTTCTATGGATGTCATTAATAAAAGGGAGACGAAATGGGCGCACTATGGTTAAAAACAAAAGGGAAAAATTGGAAAAAATATTTTTAATGATTATGACAATTTTTCTTAGTTTTCCTCCATAGTTTAGAAAACCATGCACACAAACTGTGCACCCAGTTTAGTGCACTCAAAACATGTTGAAATTATTACAAATTCAAGGGGACATAGGTAAAACATGGGGGAAACTAATTAAATGGATATAAGATAAAAAAGTACTATAAACTAAGGATATGGATGTTACATAAGGGAACCTCAACAACTAAGATGGACATGAGATTAAACAATGACTTCCAAGATAGTGAAGGGAGTGAACCTACACTACAAATATAACCTTGATTGTGATGCCTTGACTACTATGGAAATAATTTTATATTCTTATTTTTCTACCAAAAATTCCATAACTTATTCCTATTTCATTCTTATATGCCTTATTATCTTGATTTCATTATGATTCTAGGATTATGAACTCTAATATTTATTCCACGACTCATGTATTTGGTCTCTGATATACTGGGTATGATTCTCAAATGTTATTCTCATGTTCTCATACTCTCCTGTTACACTTATCTTTCAACTTTTTTACCCTTATTGAGCATCTGAGCTCACCCATTTCTTATCTTTCTTTTACATAGGTTATAAAGAACGAAATTAAGTAGATGTAATAAAGGAGAGGATCATTGTGGTAAAAATTGATGATCCATCACTAAGTTAGAATATTTTTCCATGTTTCTAGAGACAAAAAACTATTACGGTCCTTAGGCATGTATTTTTTTAATGTGATGAATATTCATCTAAAATAATGTAATATCCATGTATGTTAAGACTGGGTCACTATATTCTGTATTAAAGGAATGGTTTAGTAGACCTTTGGAAATTAGGATGTCAAAAAATAAGTGAGATCCCTAGGGATATTTTCACTGATACGTATATTGATTTATCTTTGGATAAGCCTAAGGTTTCATAAGAAAGAGTGATAATTTAGACATCCTCTAAGAGATTTTTCATGATTATTTGGTTTTAATCTTATGATATGTGATGATGTCAATATGATTTATGGTTTTAGTTGATGGAGGAAACTATACGGAACTTCATTAACCCTAAATGAGATAGAAACTTTGCTGATGATCAGTTAAATGGGGCGATAATTGGAGTGAAGTTTGTTGTGATCATTCCTAATTAGTTTTCAGGAATCATGGTTAACAACATACACCTTAACCAAATATCAAAATAACTAAAGAACAGAAGGAAAGAGTACTCAAAGATTTTGCATAACGGAGACCATGGTAGAAATAATATTTAGTTTCTTTAATGTTAAGGATGTGCATAGAAGCACCTAGGTGAATATCTTAAAGGATAAAGAATGTGTTTTGACTATGTAAAAGGACAAAAATAAAGTAAATGAAATGTAAAAATGAAGGCTTTGGTTAATTCAATAGATGGGAATAATGACAATCCTAATACATTATTTAATATTAAATTCTATTTGTGTGGAATGAATGGTTATTATGAAAATCAATGTCCCAAGTGGAAATCTCAAGAATATAATCATGAAGGTTGTATAAGTAAAGGTTATATTGATATTAATGATGATACTACTTGTAAAAAAATAAATAGGTATTAATAAATAGTTTTAGGTATAATTTTCAATGGATTAAGGACTAATTGGAATAATTGATGTTTTTATGTATTATGATTCAAGAAATATGTTATATGAATTGTAAAATTTATATAATTTTTGTTATATTTTTTTTTCAAAAAGTATTTACAAGAATATATTGAATAGTTCTAATTGAATAGAAATGTGATTTTATATAAATGTTATGTTCATGGGAAACACAAGATTACAAAGAAGACAGCCATTAATATGTTCCTTTTGTTATGATATTGATGTTTGGATAATGATATGTTGGACATGAATAAGTAAATTGGATGGTACTAATCACCTTGGAACTAATTTAGGATTTGCCTAAAATTGGTTTATATTATCATTAATTCTATTTACTAATTTGTTTATTTAAATAATATATCCAACAGACTATAGAATGTAGAAACAAGAATGTTTTGGACAAGGATTTGTAGTAATTTAGGTTATTCCCATATTTCATGAAAATACATGATAAAGGTATTCACATGTTGGGTATGAAACAAAAAAGATCTACATTATGATATTGGGTGAATCAATTATAAGAAATTTTTAGGAAATTTAGTGACCATATTTAAAATGATTAAAACTTCTATCACTCAGAAGGGCTATAAGGTTAACCATTAATGGAATAGGTTATGTTAAAATTCAGATTTATTTTTAGAGATTAAATTATTATCACGTCATATAAGGATTTATACATATTTTATAACATGGGGTAATCATTTTGTTGTGACGAAGGCATATTGTAACACCCTGAGATTTTATGAAAAATATTATTTGTAATTTTATTAATGTATTGTGTTGTATGCTTCACCAAAAGAAGCTTTCACAACACGCAACCCTGACTTGGCTTACATTACACACAATCGTGACCTTCCTCGATAGCGTGTGTTGTACGCAATACCGGGTTTTACTAAACAACGATATATTATTATAATATTATTATGAACTAGCCGTTATGAATATTATTAAATAAATTTTGAATTTTATAAAATTATTATTCATCTTGCACATTTTCTAGAACATGGTATAAAAATAAAATAATTTTTTTGGGTAAAATGAGTATTTATCAAAAAATGCAGTTTTGTCGCCTTTTGATGGCGCACCCACATTAAATTTAGTTTTCGACATGTTTATAAGTTCAAATTGACAAAATAAAATTCTTCTTTGGAATAAAGAAATAAAAATTTACTTTGGATAAAATTTTCATATTATTCTAGTAACTTTCATATTTTGATGAATAGTAAAAACACGCTATATTTTAATTAAAAACAACTTTTTTTCATCACAATATTTTATATGGTTAATTTATAATATTGAATGGTTTTAAAGTATAAATAGAATATATTTTTACCATTTAATATAATTTATGTCATTAGCATTGATTTTATATTAAATCGTAGGTTAAATCAATTCAATCTTTTGCAATGTTTTAAAGAAAAACCCGTTTTCATTCGACAACAGGATTAATTTTAATTTAATTTCTGCAACATTTGTGTATTTAATTTGGAAAAATGGATTCCATATTTGGAATCAGTGGGTCCAAATTTTGTTAATAAACTACTTTTTATTTTTGGGAATTATGAATAGTAACTATGGTATATTTTATTTACCATAGTTAAAGGTAAATCGGGTAATTAAGGGTAAATATAATATAATAAAATTACCCTAACAAATGCCAAAATTCTATTGGGATGGATAATAGTATACCCATATAACCTGAGGGTCTGATTAGATTCATTTTATGGGCTTTTGACCATGAAAATAATTTAATTATTATTAAAACCATAGAAAGTGACAACAAGTCACTCTCTTAAATCTTATAAGTATAATAAATTTAATTTAGTGATTAACATCATAAAACATCGAACATGAATAGTATACAGAAAGATAAAAAAATTACCTACATCATGATAATTTATTTAAGATTTTTAGGGATTAAATAATTGTCATTAATGGTGATACATTAATGATATAGAAATTATTTATTAAGTGGAAAATAAGTAATATAGTTTTTATTGAAATAATAATACCCAATAAACGCCCAAAAACCCGAGAAAAACTTATTGGTAGGGTATACCTACACCTTAATCATCCAATGACCTAATATATAACTGTTTGGAGCCTTATAAAAGTGATTATGGCACTAATATTATTTTATTTTAAATGATGCCAAAGTTGTCACCTTTATAATTTAATAAATATATCAATTGAAATATTGTGATTTTATGATGATATATTCTAGTAAAAGTATTATTGTGAAAGGTAATAGATTTATCTTCATCATAGGCTTTTATTTTTAATTTTTATGCAGCAAATAATTATATTAAATAATTATACAAAAATGTTGTAGTAATTATTTTATTAAGAGATAAACCAAATAAATGGTTTTAAAAATAATAAAATAAATATTATATGAACTATTTAATGTGATCCACTAATTTTATAGATACATATGACCTTTTATGAATCTATTAAAGTTTTTATTTCGAACATATCGTCTGTATATATTTTATTTAAATTCAAATAAATGAATAGTGTCAAAATTGACACTATTGTTATTTTATAAAAATAACGTATTATAAAATTGTTTACAAATCAAAAAAAATATTTAAAAATTATAAATTTAAATTTATATGATCTATAATGTTATAAAGTAAACAATTATAGAAAATTCACAACAAATAAGTAATTATTTGTTATAATTTTAAATTTAGAATTGTATTACCACAAATAAACTAAAATAGATTAAATAAAGGTAAATCAAAATGATAAGGTTTAAAATAATATCCAAACATGTCTAAACTTGATTGGATGATGTGATTACAACCCTATATTATCTAACCTTCTAATATGAGTCATTTTCGGAGGTTTTTAAGTGGGGTTAGATTTATAATAAATTAATATTTTTAAGAATTCCAAAGGTGCCCCTCTCCTCCCTTATAAAAGGGCACATCCTCCCTCTCTTCCACACACCACTTTGAGCCTTCAAGCTCGGCCAAACCCTGTCCAATTCCATTCTCCACTTCCCTAGAAATATCCTAGAGGTCCTGGTATTCTTTAAAGACCATGATTAGTACCCTAAGAGGAGGATTCAAAGAGGCGTGTCAAAGAAGAGGTAATATCTGTTACCAATTCTTTCAACATTATTTATTCTTACACATATTCTTCTTAGGTTGTTTCATTATGAAGTAATAACATCAGTATCACTCATATACAGATATGTTATTATATGTATGAAACAAACCTATTTCACCATCTATCCCTTCTACGGAAAACAAAATCACCACGCGTGTGTACGTACGGAATACCGTCTCCACGCCGTGGTGTAATCTATTTTCCACCACCACCTTACTTGGATGGGTATAATGGTGTACATAATAACTATATATGGTTATTTTAAAGTGACATTGATTATGAAATAGTATTCATACACTCCAATACAATTTCACGATCATGATAATGATATCATCGCTCGTGCGTACATACGGACTACCGTCTCCACGACGTGATGAGATTCATTCTCCACGTTAACCATTCATGAATGTTTATAAAGTATATATATAATAGGTAATCATGAAATATATGACATAATAATGATACTAGATTTATGTGTATATATATATGTCATCTAATTAATTCCATTCAACTTAATAAGGAAACGAAAACAGCGTTCATGCGTACGTACGGCCTACCGTCTCCATGAACGGTGTATTTCATTCCATTTACTGATTTATTATATATATGTATATTCTGAATATATATTATATATAAATCATGTTTTATTTTCAGCAATTAAGTAATCATGATCTATGTAATCAAATGAATAATTACAAGTCAAAACACGGATGACAAATGAAACAATTTTTCCCAAAACACCCTTTAACATGGAATTTACAAAAGAACGGGTAATATAAAGTCATAAGTGAACCATATATGATATCATAACAATGAGTATGATTCTGGAATAAGTCAATGACATTATTTAAATCATTATACAGGAGGTTCAGACACTTACGAAGCAAATCGGACCTAAGGTAAGGGAAATATCACAATCACATTTTTATCCGAGATTGTTTATACTTTGAAATTTACTGGGTTGTATTTTATCATCCACATCCATGTTTCCTCAATATGTAATATTATTTCCATTCACCTACAATTTTTTAAATCCCATTTTACCCATAATGGAAACTATAAAGCTATACCATAAATGAAAAATAAAAAATCATAAGGAAAAAATAAACATAATATATATCATATATAAATATATTTACATTTTAATTTCCACCATGAATGGTGTTAAAAGAAGATTGAACAATCATCATTTCGTGAGGCAGTAATTCTCTATCCACAGAAACAGTATGTTCTTTAACCATTAGACGAAGGTGTGTGTAAGTGTAGCTATAATACTTCTCATAACAATATCATAGTCTTTTTATGATACTGGTGTTGTTACAAAAGAAATTAATAAAATGGGTTTAGGGGGTTGGAGAATCAAAATAAAACAAAAGACCATTAGAGAAGACATTACCATTAAATCGGGTAACTCCCCTTTGTTTGAACCAAAAGGGTCTCATGAAGAGATTTCTGCCTAAGGTAAGGATTATATGATGAATAGATGGATGCTGAGAGATAAAATGAGCAGATTTTGGCTGAGCAAATGGATTGAGAGGTGTGGGAATGTTGCTAGAGGTGGGGGCCTTTTATAATAGGTAGGAGGGGAACTCTTGGAAAGTCAAAAAATGTTACTTTATTATATATTGAGTTTTGGATTTTAAATGTCCCAAAATGATATATTTTGAGGATAAGGTGACAAGGATTCGAAATAAACCCATCCATTTAAAATTTTTACAAGTTTATGTATTAGATTTCACATTATCTTTTTATTTTATTTAAATCGTTCATTAATGGGATAATCACTGCATCATCATGGTGTCATAAATAAATAAATTTATTTAATGTATTAAAATTATAAACAAAACACTATGATGTAGGAAATAATTTTATATTTCCAATGACTATTTATAGTGAAAGATATCGTTTACATAGACAAAACTAAAATTGTTTTACTTGGGTGATACATACTTTGGTTATACTTTCCTTTTAAAAACATAAAATGATAATGTATCACTATCACCCAAAAGTGATTCCATGGGGTCCCAAAGATTGGCACAAGGCATCCCATGGTCAGACATGACACAACCAGTAGCATTATGACACATGTTTGGTCATTTTATTTTATTATGATATTATTTTATTACCCTTAACTACCCGATTACTAATTAATCACGATAATTAATGACAATTATCGTCATTACTATTCATAATGTCCTAAAACAAAAGAGTCTTAATTAAATAATTTTGACCTTCGAATTCCAAATATGGAATCCATTTTACCAAATTCCAAACATAGTAATTGTTGTAATTAATTTAAAAGATAATTCCCGTTGTCAAAACAAATAGCGGGTTTTTTTAGAAACGATATCTATCGAAAGTTTGACACTTGTTTATACCCAATTTGAAAGTGAAATTAATTACAATGACCAAACATGGATTAAATGGTAAAAATATATTCTAATTATAATTTAAAACTAATTAAAAAAATAATCAAACCATATAATTAAATTAGATGAAAAAGTAGTTTTGCAGTAAAACGCAGTATTTTTCACTATTCAATAAAAAATGAACATTGTCAGAAAAATACCAAAAATTTATCCAATGTAAATTTCAATTTCCCAATACTAAATAATATTTTTATTTTGAAAAATAGAGCTTATAAAATTTTCAAAATATTGATTTAAAAATGGTTCACCATCAAAAGGGAGTAAAATAATCTTTTAAAAATATTAGTTTATTTTATGCTTAAGATTGGATTTATTATCATTTTAAGCCTATAAAACACTATCTAATTCATAAATAGTCATAGACATGAAAATCCATAATTATTTACTTACTTGGGATGATACATCCTTCCCCCCTTTAAAAAATTGTGTTCCCGCAATTTATTTACATATTTAATAAATTGGGGTATTTATCCCTCATTGAATTTTTAGATTCCAATATTGTCTCTTCAACCATATGGTTTTTCCATAAAACCTTCACATTGTAAATCACATTATTCCACAATAATTGCTCCCTATGGTCAAGAATATGGACTGATTGTTCTTCATAATACATATTCTCTTCCAGCTGAACTACTTATGGACTCAAAACATGAGATGGATCTGGCATGTACTTCTTTAACATGGAAACATGAAAAACATTTTGTACCAGAGATAAACTCAGTGGCAAAGCCACTCAGTATGAAACTGATCTAAATCTCTCCAGAATTTCAAATGTCCAATGAACCTTGGACTAAGCTTTCCTTTCTTACCAAATTGCATCACACTTTTACATGGTGAAACATTGAGAAAGACATGATCACCTACCTCAAAAGAGAGATCCTTCCTCCTATTGTCCGCATAACTTTTCTGCCTACTATGAGCTGTTCTCATGTGTTTCTATATCCGCTGAACATTTTCTGCCAACTCTTCTACCAATTCCGGTCCCATCAACTTCCTTTCACCCACTTCATCCCAAAAAGTTGGAGTTCGACACCGCTTCCAATATAATGCCTCAAATAGTCCCATCTGTATACTGGAATTAAAATTGTTATTATAAGAAAACTCAACCAAAGAATGATGTTGGTCCCAACATCCCTGATAATCCATCGAACAAGCATGTAGAATATCCTCCAATGTCTAATTTTTTTGTTCTTACTGCCCATCTAATTGAGGATGAAAAGTTGTACTAAAATCTAATTTAGTACCCAATGAATTCTGAAGGCCTTTCCAAATGTTAGAAGTAAACCTGGTATCACGATCAGATACAATGGAGAGGGGAAATCCATGAAACATTACTATCTCTTTATGATACAAATGAGAAAGTTGATCTAGGGAAAAAGTATCTCGTATAGAAAGGAAATGAGCTGATTTAGTCAAGCGATCAACAATAACCCAGATTTCATTATTACCTCGAGGTGTCTTAAAAAATCCCACAACAAAGTCCATGGATATATTCTTCCATTTCCACTCTAGAACTAGTACAGGATGAAGAATCCATTTCGGTAACTACCACTATGCATTAACCTATTTACAAGTCAAACACTTCATAGTAAAATCATCAATATCTCGTTTCATTCTATCCCACCAGAAATACTCCCGATGATCTCTATACATCTTAGTACTACTTTGATGAACTGAAAAAAAAGAGAAATATAAGCTACACATAACAACTCTCTCTTTAACTGTAGATCACAAGGCACACACAATTTCTTCCCAAATATCAAGAAACAATCATTATCAATGTTTAATTCTGGCAACTTGCCCTTTTGAACCATCTCTACCTTTTTTTTGCAACTCACTTTCATGATTCTAACCTTGCTTAATTCTGGCTGATAGGGATGATCTCACTGACACTTGAAACAAAATAGAATAACTTCCTGCACCAACAACTTCTATTCCGAGGTTTATCAAATCTTTAACCAAAGGATCATGTTACAAATGTAACATGGTTAATGAAGCATTACTTTTTCAACTCAAAGCATCAGCCACTATATTTTCTTTTCCCAGATGGTAGTGAATTGTAAAATCATAATCATTGTTTAATTATAGCCATATCCTCTGTCTCATGATCAATTATTTTTGAGTGAATATATACATTAGAAATTTGTGATCGGTATATATTTCATACTTTACTCCATACAAATGATGCCTTAAAATTTTTAAAGCGAAAACAAAAGTAACAAATTCCAAATCATGTGTAGGGTAATTTACCTCATGAGTTTTCAAATGACGTGAAGCACAAGCAATTACCTAATCATTTTTCATTAGGATGCAACCAAGTCCTTTTAATGAAGCATCATTGTAGAAAACAAACTCACTATTCCTAGAATGTAGTGCCAAAACTGGAGCATTCACCAATATTATTTTCAATTCCTGAAAACAATCATCACATTCATTTTGTCCAGATAAACTTAACACCCTTCTGAGTCATCTTAGTCATTGGATTAGATAACCATGAATTTTTTTAACAAACCTTCGGTAATAGCCTACCAAAGCATGAAAACTACTAATATTGGTTACATTTGTGGGTCTTGGACATTTTTCAACAACTTTTGTTTTTTTAGGATCAACAATTATTCCATCTTTAGATAAAATGTGACCAAGGAAAGAAATTTGTTGCAACCAAAACTCACACTTGCGGAATTTCCCATACATTTTATTTTATTTTAATGTATGAAAAATGAACACTAAATAACTTTCATGCTCCTCTTTACTTTTATAAAACACCAAAATATCATCAATGAAAACAAACAAAAACTTATCCAAGAACTCATGGAAAATTTTATTCATAAGGTCCATGAATACCGCAGGTGCATTGCTTAACCTAAAAGGCATTACTAAAAATTCATAATGGCCATATCTTGTACAAAACACAGTCTTCAGAATACTTTCTTCCTTTACCTTCACCTGATGGTACCCTGATCTCATGTCAGACATTGAAAAATACTGAGGTCCCTGGAGCTGATCAAACAAATCATCGATATGTGGCAAAGGATATTTGTTCTCAACAGTGATGTTATTCATGGCTCTATAATAAATGAAAAGTCTCATTGAACCATCTTTGTTTTTATCAAATAAGATAGAGTCACCCCTTGGTGATGTGATAGGTTGAATTAAACATTTCTCTAAAAAATCTTTCAATTTCTCCTTCAACTCTAAAAGTTCAATTTGAGCCATTCAATAAGGGGGTTTTGAAATTGGCATAGCATTAGGAACTAAGTCAATAGTAAATTCAACTTCCCGATCTGGTATTATTCTAGGAAACTCACTAGGAAAAAATCTGGATACTCATTTACCACATGCACATCATTAATCTAAACAGTTCCGTTGTTTTCAACAATAAGTGCAAGGTAACACTCATTTCCATCTTTTACTATTTTCTCAGCCTCTTGATATTTTATCAACCGTAAGGGTTTATTCTTGTACACAAACTGAAAGAATTTCAGAAAAGAAACTTCTTTAGCTCTATAGTCAATCTTAGCATGGTAAACAGAGAGCCAATCCATACCCAGGATAACATCAAACTCTACTAGAGGTAAAACAATAAGGTTTTCAAGTAGGTTCTTTCCATGGATAAGGATATGATGATTCTTATAAATTATTTTTGCTTCAAAATTTCCCCCAAGTGTTTTTACCAGAAGTTCAGGATTCGTTTCTTGATATGTAATTCCCAATTTACTAGAAACTTTTTCAGAGATGAAAGAATGTGTAGACCCTGAATCAACCAACACATTGGCATACTCTAAAAAAACAAAGTACCTGATACCACTTCATTTAATGGGCCAAAATATACGGATGTAGTTGCAAAGGATTTCACCACACCTTTCTGCTTATAGTCTGACTACTTCCCATCATTTGATCTCCTTATTCAATACTCGTTTTCATAATGACTCATCTAATTGCACTAGAAACATTTCACTAACTATAAATCAAATTTGGTCTTACCATCACCCTGATATTTTTCAGTGCAATCACGAGCCTTATGTCCCATCTTACCACATCAGTAGCACTTTCCATAATTCAAAAGACATTCCCCAACATGCCTTTTACCACATTTATCACAAACTAAAAACATATTTTTCTTACCATCAGACCATTTTGAATGATTCATCCCTTTCTCCTACCACCTCTGTCTCTTCTTCTATTGGTTGTTATAGAACAATTCAGCATCAGAAATCTCTATTTTCACCTTCTCAGAACATCAAACTAGAATTTCATAAATTTTGAACTCACAAGAAGCTAAAGCCCTTCGATATTTTGGATTTAATCCTGAGTAAAAACGATTGATTTCATTATCAAGGTCTTGGATAATATTTGGAGCATACCTTGCCAATTGAGAGAACTTTTCTTCATAAGAAGCCACTGATTCATCCTCTTTCCTTAATTCAATGAATTGTTTTTCCATCCTAAGTATAACAGCCTTATAAAATATTTCTCAAGAAACATACATTTGAATAAATCCCCATCATGAGCATCAATCTCATCAGCGTCCCTGATATTTTTAACCATTGACCACCACATATATTCTTCACCAACCAAACGGTAAACAACAAGACTAACCTTTTGATTGTCTAAACAGCCCATGACATCAAAAATCTTCTCAAGTGCTTTTATCCACCCTTCAGCTAGAACAGGGTCAGATGATCCTCTGAATGATGGGGGATTTTGACTCATGAAATGTTCCACCACTGACATGTTCCTCTGTGGTTGATCTGGCTAATCTCATGCATGGATACCACCACCATTTATCACCTGAGTCAAATGCACCATTACTACAACAAACTATTCAGTTCCAATTCCAACCATCTCTGGATGCTGATTTGGAAGGTCATTTCCTTTTGTATCCCTTCCTAGTACTGCTTCCCTGTTTCCTCTATGGAAAACCATTCCGAACAATCATGTCTTAGATGAAGCAACATGGTAATCTTCAAATTCTATATCATTTTAAATTGACAATAATAAATATTTTTGGACAATCATTTAATTGAAGTCTAACTCCTATAGTTATCGAAACCGACCTCTGATACCAAATATAAGGCCCAACCTTAAACATCACTTAATCTTGAGTTATTTAAAGAATACTCATTGAGGATATTTTCAGGTTTATAGTTTTAGAGAATTATATCATAAATCACGCATTGCATTCCACATTTAAACAAGGTGGTTACATAAAAGACAATATTGACTTTTTTCCATCAAAGGAAACATATTTAAAATAAAACATGGATTCTTTCTTGACATTTCCTTGACACTATCATCACATCATGTACTTTTCCATTGACCTGTGAAAAACATTTCAAAAACGTGGAATGAGCATAAAAATCTCAGCAGGGGTTATAAAAATACAGAATGAAAAAATTATTCCAGGTATACGTAAAAATCAATGAAATCATACTTTACTAATTAAACATATGCACATTAACATACCTCATGAAGTCATAAGATTTATGAATAACCCATAGAAATCATAAGACATAAATGTAACTTGAGGCATTTATAACATTCTTATGTAGGGAGAAAACCTCATGGTAACGTTTGGAATACCCATCATAGTATATTCCGTAAATATCATCGGAGAAACCTTAGCGTTTAACTCCTTCGTGTTACTGAATGAATTGGAGAGCTATCATGTTCTCACCCACCCTTATTTAATCACGGAACCACCTTTATTCATAAACAATTCCCAAGAACCATAACATAATCGTATCACATAAAACATGCATAAAGAAAACATAACATTTCCACATTTCAATCACAAGATATCAATAAAACACATTGATATAATAAAGAAATTATCAAAAACATTTTTCAATACAAAAATAAAAGAAAAGTAAAACATCGTATTTATTTTTCATTTAAATAAAATTTATGGATTATAGTGGAAGCTGAAACTCAAATAATGGTCACTACGGCAGAGAAGTTGTTGTCGCCACATATGTAAGACAAAACATTCCATTTTTATGTTTAGTAAAACGCTTCGTATAAAAATATTCCTTTTGAGTAAAATTAAAAGTTAAAGGGGTTTATACACCGTATAAATGAAATTTGTGTATAAGACAAAATATGCCTCAATGAAAGGAGATTGAGACGAAGTCCCTTACCTCGTGTACGACTTGACTCTATCATTCATTAATCTACTGAATAATAAACTAGAGTTAATTTATACTTTCTTAAGAATATTTTTCAAGTTAAATATTCCTCTTATATCACTTATTACCATGTTACGAACATTAAGTAATCATTTAAGTTAATAACGGTCATTTTGTCGATCCTTGGTACTTGAGTCAAAAATAAACTTCTTATAATTTTAAGTTGTTCATGGGGTAAAAAATAAATTATATCCATAATTATATTCATGATGTAGATATCATATATATAATATATATCCAGTATAAACATGCATTTATAATATTACATAACATTTATTGGTAAGAAATAAAATGCACCGCTCATGGAGACTATAATCCATACATACGCATGAATGCCACTTTCATTTATATTAAGTATTTAATAGCATGAAATAATAATGATATAAAGGTATATTATAATTCCAGTATAATATAATATATAATATCATCAACTCCATCCTTTATACGTCCCACATATGGCATTAACGATTCAAATCACTTTGAGGGGGCGGTAGTTCGAACTTCCTAAAATGAAGATATCGTGTTTACCCATAATGGAAAACATAAAGGTATGCCATAAATGAAGTATACAGAATCATAAGGAAAACATAAACATAATATATATCATATATAAATATAGTGACATCTTAATGGCCACCATGAAAAGAGTTAAAAGAAGATTGAACAATCACAGTTTCATGAGGCAGTAATTCGCCATCCACAGAAACAGTATGTTCTTTAACCATTAGACGGAGGTGTGTGAAAGTGTAGCTCGAATAATTATCATAAAAACATCCTAGTATATTGAAAATGCTGTTTTATTTACTAAATAAATGTATAAAAATAGTTTAGGGGTTTGGAAAAGAAAAATAAAACAAAAGAACATTAGAGAAGACATTACCTTTATATTGGGTAACTCTCCTTGGTTTGAAACAAAACGGTTTCTTGAAGAGCATTCTGCCTAAGGTAATCCTTCTATGAAGAAAATATGGATGTGGAGAGATAAAATGATTAGATTTAGGATGAGACAATGGCTTGAAAAGTGTGGGTAAGGTGGTAGAGGTGGGGGCCTTTTTATAAGAGCGAGGAGGGGAACTCTTGGAAAATCAGGAAATGTTACTTTATTATATAATTATTTTCGGATTTTAAAGGTACCACAATGATATATTTCGAGGATAAGTTGATAAGGGTTCTAAATCCACCCATAAAATATGTTTTTGACAAGTATAAGTCTTATATTTTCATTATCTTTTTATTTTATTTAAATCGTTCATTAATGAGATAATCGCTCAATTATCATGGTGTGATAAATAAATTACTTTATTTAAAGTATAATAATTATAAAAAATTACTATTATTTAGGAAAGCTTTTTATATTTTCAATTTATATTTATAGTGTAATATATAGTTTATGCAGAGAAAACTAAAATTGGTTTACATGGGTGATACATACTTTGATTATACTTTCCTTTTAAAAACATAAAATGATAAAGTGTCACTATCACCCAAAAGTGATTCCATGGGGTCCAAAAGTTTGGCAAAAGGCATACCATGATTTTCCATGACACAAAAAATATGATTAGGACACATGTTATGGTCATTTTATATTATTATTTTATTATTTTATTACCCATAACTACCCGATTACTAATTAATCATGATAATTAAAAATAATTACTGTCGTTTCTATTAATAATGTCCTCAAAACAAAAGAGTCTTAATTACATAATTTGTACCTTCTGATTCCAATCATGGAGTCCATTCTACCAAATTAAAAACATAGTAATTATTGTAATTAATTTAAAAAATAATTCCCATTGTTAAAACAAATAGCATGTTTTTTAGAAATGATATCTATCAAAAGTTTGACACTTGTTTATGCCCAATTAAAATGTGAAATTAATCACAATGACCAAAATTGGACTTAATGGTGAAAATATATTGTAATTAAAATTTAAAACCAATTAAAAAGTTAATATAATGATATAATTAATTTAGATGAAAAAATAGTTTTGAAGTAAAACACAGTATTTTTCACTATTACTTAAAAAATAATCATTGTCCGAAAAATATCATAAATTTATCCAATGTAAATTTCAATGTCCCAATACTAATGAAAAAGTTTATTTTGAAAAATAGTTCTTATAAAATTGACAAAAATATATATTTAAAAGTGGTTCTCCATCAAAAGGGAGTAAAACAATATTTGTAAAATATTAGTGTATTTTATGCTTAAGATTTGATTTATTCTCATTTTAAGCCTCTAAAACACTACCTAATTCATAAATAGACATATATATGAAAATACAAAATTATTTACTTACTTGTTATGTTACACATATATTTTTTTACTTTCTTTCTTTCAATACGATAATAAAATGGAAACATCGTTCATGGGTATGTATAACAAACCATCACAATGAGAGGTGTATTAAATTTCATATTTATATATTTTATATATTATTTTAAATATTTAAATAATGAATATATATGAAATTTAAATAATTATTTACATTCATTAAGTAACAGTATCATGGATAACAAATCAAAACATATAGGAAAAATAAAGTAGATATAACCTGAAATGTAACATTAACATATAGTTGTTAACAAAAGGGTAACCAAAAGACATAAAAATAATACATGGAAATAGATATAATAGTATTTTTCTATGTTGGATGTATAATAAATATATATTTTTTATATATGAGGTTTTAATGTGTGCTGATAATGTCAAGACTTATGGTATGGGTTTTCTAGTCTCATATTTATTTTCTATGAGTCAGAAGCCATGTTCACCTCCTATTTCGTATATTTGGTGAGTATAATTCCAATGGATGTATTATATGATTATTAAAATTAAATTTATTTTTATTCACATAAACATTTTATTATATTTCTTTCATAGGGTTTATGTTTCAAAATTTATCAGACCTGTAATGTTATTTTTTCTCAAATTTCATTCTTTGAGACACATGCCATGTTATGCACCTATATTCATATATGAGTTGTATACAATGACCTTTGACATGTTATCTCATTAATTTAATTATTTAAATGGTATTTTACACTTTATTTAGTATTATTTTATTAAATGGGGAGTATGATTCAATGTTACTAAGTGGTAAGAGTTTATTTCAACAGTTTTGTCATTTATCAAGGGTATTTAAGATTATTCATTCTTTGAAAAAACCTTAAGATATATCTTTCAAGAAAAAAATTAATTTTATCATAATATGGTTAGTAATGTATTCTTTAATTATTAGTACCATTTTCCCACTAATTGGTACTTAAAATAAATAAGAAACTTATTTCAAGAAAGTCTGACTTTATCTCTCTCTTTGGAAAAATATTTGTGTTCTTTCACAACCATGTTTTCAAAAAATGTTTTAAAAAATAGTATTATATTGTATTATGATCTTTAAAAGGAATTTTTTCCAATGAATTAATTTGTAAATTTTTTTTTAAATTTTTTTTCTTCTGGTCATTTTCGGATCGTGACACTTTTCTATGCATTTTATGGCGCAAAAGGAATGTTCAGCATGCATGGATTTATCTACCTTCATGACCATATTTCCTTTGGAACATTCTTTTCATGTTAAAAATATTCTATTTTAAGAATTTTTTTTTATATTATGGGAAATCATTTTTTCAACTAATCATTAGGGAAAATGTTTTTCAAAAAATTATTTATCTATTAAAAGTTTTTTCAATGACATTCAAATCATTATTTATATATTTTCAATTGTTATTTTCACAGAAAATTATTTAAATTATTAGGAAATAATATTTTATACACTCTCAAAATATTTTAAAATAATAATCTTTTCAAAAAGGTGTTGAAGATTATTTATCAAATAAATGGTTATCAAATTTTTTCAACCTTCCATTATATGTTTTCAATGAAATTATTTTAAATTTTCTTCAAAGTTATGTTTTCAAGGAAAAAGGATTTTCAAAATGTTCTAAAACATATTTTATATGTTTTCAATGAAATTTTATTTCTATAGTCCTTTATAATTTTTCATCTATATTTTCAATGAAAATGGTTGTCAAGATGTTTTATGTTTTTAAAATAATTTTACAAAGAAGAAGGGATATTTTCCACAATCAATGTCTTTAAAATAAATTTCAAAATTATTTCTATCTAAGATGACATCCATTAGTGTTACTCATTACTTTTCTATTGATATTTCCCAAGGGTTATATTCTTATTTGTTCTCTAAATGGTTTAGGTTTTGATGGTGTGATTTTTATGAAACCTGTATATCATTCACATGTTATAAATTTATGAAAATCAGTTCTATTTTATAGTTTATATTCTTATAAAACGTGTTACATTCCATGGATTATGCATTGATGAAATTTTAATGTAACCTGTATATTTTCCATAGGTTATGATATGATGAAAGTTTTATGATACCATATCATTTAATGGGTTATGATATGATTTTTTATAATAATATGAAATTGTATTTATGATTACATTATGAGATGGGAGAGACCTATATCTCGTTCCAATTATTTCGGTAAATATTTTTATCTCATGATATATTCATGTAAATAATGGGGAGTGAACTCTATTCAGTAAAGAACATTTTCTGCTAATATGGTCTTAAGAGTAATCCATTACAATTATGATAATAATTAGTGGGAACCATAATACCAAGATGGTAATGTGGTTAACCCGTACAACTAAGATGTCCATTGCAACAAAATCTTCACTACTATGGAAATCAATTTATGAGCTTATGTTACTACCATAACATATATGTCTTATTCTTATGTTATGATTTCATGGTTTATTCTCTTAATTCCATTATGATTTATGTTTTATGAAATTACAATATTTACGACACAAATCATTTATATGATCTTTGATAACCATGGTATGATCTTCAAATGCTATTATCATGTTATATTACCCTTATTCTATGAATATTTTTATCTTTTTCCACCCTTATTTAGAATACGAGTGCATCCAATTCTTTTGTTTATTTTTCCCTGGCCATGATTAATTATTTTATTTACTACTAAAAAATGGGAAGATCTTTTTTTGAAACAATGATGATATTTCACCGAGTTAGAATATTTTATTCTGAGTTTCGAAAGACACTAAACTATTACAGACCTTATGGATATATTTTTGTAATGTGATGAATATTCATCTAAAATTACGTGCTATCTAAGTATGTTAATCATGTATTTCTATATTTCCTATGTATATGTGTTAAATCCTAATAAAAAATATATAAATTAATGTAATTATTATTTGCGATCATGGGAACATTTCCACAAAAACTCGACAGTGAAAATGATTATGTCACAAATCGGGTAAAAATCATTTTTTAACTATAATAGAAGCTTCAAATTTCAGAACCCAGACTTTGATATAGAGTTATTTTACTTTTTCCAAAATAATATATGGGTGTGATATTGATATAAATAATATTTTATAAATATAAATACTAGGATCACTGGGCCTCACAATCTCACATCATCTCAATGAATGGCTCAAAAAATATTACAATATATATTTAAAAGTACTAAACATAAAAAAAAGATTTTATATATGATCCCTATAATCTGAGTGATAAAACCCATCTTGAGATCTAATCATAAATGATCCCTTATATAGGACTTTTCCAAGGTACTAGTGGTATTCAAAATGTTAACACCATCATCACGCAAAGGTACTATTGTAGAATTATCAAGATAGGAAGACTAGGTCACACTTTGTCCTATATCTCGGTGTACTAGTATATAGAACACTTAACTTGATATATATGGTTACCATGTTCGTTGTTTCATTTCTTAATTGCACCAATAAACTTTTCTTCAAGAACCTTCTGATAGCAATTCACTAAGAAATTTAAAAAATATTTCACACACCAACGCCATTCAAATCATTCATTTTCAAATGAGAAGCATTTAGAAAAAAAATTTGAAAACAAGAAAATAATATTTAAATCATCAAAAAAATAACTATATAGAACCCCATACGATTCATTTCATATCCACCATCAATAACGTGGGAACTACAAGACAATGTGATATGAGATCCTATATAGGAATGAACACACAACCGACATCAAAATTCAATCCAAACATTTAAAATTCAAATCACTCTAGGTTAAAAAGAAATAATTTAAGAATAGGAAAAAAAGTTACTAGCAATAAAAGCCAATGGAAGAGAATATGAGAGACTAAATTTGATAAATATTGATCGTTCAAGCTTAAATCCACCGATGAATTGAATCCTAATTGAGAGAAGATGGAATAGATGAACACATAGGGATGTCAGGAATGAATGGGGAAAATAATATGTGTTAGTGGATAAAAAATAAGGAGGAAAAATTATGGATTTTCAGATTTTTAGATGTTTTTTTGTCACATGTTTTGGACACATGGTCTGCTAGAACATGCTCCAACTCTCCATCACATCTATCTAAATGGGTGGGGAGTCCACAAAGTAAATATGGGCTGATGAAAAATAATGAATCAATCCATGAGACGTTGAAAAATAAACTATATGAGATTCATGGTTTTTAGAGGGTTAGTACCCGATTTCTTTTAACCATACACCAATCACATGCCACCCATTTTATAAAAAATCCCCATTTTCATTGAAAATACTATAGAAAACTATGAGAAAAAATCTAGAACAAAAATGAAATAAAAAATACCTAAAAAAGGAACCACAAATTTAACACATGTATACTTATATCAAACAAAACATCCAATGATTAAAATCACTATTAATAGTAACATAACACAATAAATTCATCACCCAAGGTAATATAACATCAACCCTATAATAAAAAAATATTAACAATAATCCCATCCATAGGATCTCATGTCATATACCTCACAAATTGGTTAGATATTCCCTATGAATGAGCTTATAGAAGATCCCTAACACATCATGTTTTCCTATAATCCTTTACTATTTAGTAAACTAGTATAAAACATATCTTCTCCTATACCACATTGTAACATGATTGGCATAATAATTCATCATGTTATCAAGTTATTTCACTACTGGACAATGAGTTTTCCTCCCTATACAATAAAGGCTATAGTATAGCATCGAAGGTGTATGGAAAAAATGTAGGATAATATATCCTTAGCTGTATAGTTGAAGAAACAAGAAAAATAAAAAAAATAAATATAAAGTAACGAAAAATGAAGGGGGAAAACCAAAAAATACAAAGAATAATTGATTCTAGGTAATAACAGGCCAAATGTAAATAATTTCCATGATGAAAGTCATAAAATTTATATAATAAATATTTTTGATAAAGAAAGATCCCAAATACCTGGTCCTAAATCCATGTTTTTTCCATCACCATGACCCAAACCATATAGAAATCTATTAATAAATTCAGGGTGCCCTTTACATTTTCCAAACTTATATCTATGAAATATTCCCAGGTACCAAACAACACCTAAATAGGGTGTGATTACAACTTATTAGGCTAGAACCCACATTGTTTAATCATATATGAAATGTATGAAAAGGTCTTTTGATAGTACATAAACAGAACATTTATTTATAAGTTAATGTTTGGTATCAAATAAACATGACAACCCTCGATCACAAGGGAGATTCTCATGATTAAAAAAAATGGATATATGCTCGAGTATCTTTGATCACATCTCCAAAACAAGACAACCATGACCATATCCATAACCCAAGCTCCACCAATGAATAACCTCAAAGTACCAAAATGTTCCAAAAGGAATTTTCACCTTCACGCATCACCCCTTTAATAATTATATCATATCAAAGAACAATCCCTATGTGTTTCAAAACATGACACGACACATGTCGTATAAGTATTAGTGCATAACTAGGAATAATCCCTATGAGCATTATAGTGGGAAGAGTCCCTATAATAGTTACTACATAACCACGTGAAATCCCTATAATCATTAAAGCTTAATCTAGCACAATCCCTAATATAATTATAACATAACTGGGTACAAACCATATTAACATAATACCATGACTAGGAGAAATCCCTATAAGAATTAAATAATAACCAGAATTCATATCAAGTTAAAATAAAATATGTTAAGAAAACAAACCACATGACTAAGCACCAAGTATATCAAACAAGTTAGTACTTATAACATGATTTAAAATAAAATTATCAATTAACTAACCATTATTCTATTGAACCAGGTTTCCAAATCACCATATTATTTTAAATCCATAGTAATCCAATTCCAATATAAATTAGTACCAATTCATTACAGTTTTAAAATTTGGATCACCCCTTGGGAGTTCACAAGTCATATATAAATTCCAATAAAACCCACATGTTCTATTCAGGGTCTAGAAATACAAATTTATAAAATACCTTAGTAGAACATTTGGTTTGGGTCTTGAATGTAGTGTTTCTAAACTGTTTAATGTGTTTTACATAATAATATAACCAAAACACCCATATAGTGATGACTTAGAACACCTACATAAAATATAGAAAAGAAAAATGAATTTTTCAATGACAATGGAAGAACTAGATTCCACCATCCAACCCTTTTACAAATACCATTAAATTCTAATTTTATATTAATTTATATTCAGATTTGGGTATAACCAACCAAATATAGGGTTATCCTAAAAGTAAAACTAATAGATCAAGTGGGAGAAGAAGATTCATTAGGCTTACCATCAATATCATGGTCTCTACAAACCATGATTCAAAATAAATTTATCATGAATTAAAAGAAAACAAAAAATAGCCAATGGTAGGGATACAAAATGACTAAAATGTGAGAGTGTGAATTTTGAATAATGTAGGAAATGAGGGGTGAAATATCCTACATGAAATTCCCTATTCACGATGTGAATTTTTGATTCATATCTGGATTCCACAGTTTTCCATATATTCCAAAAACTCATCTCCTTATCATTAAAACCTAGGGAAAAATTCACATCATGAAGTAAATCTCACTAATTTCATGAATTTCATGGGGGTATCCACCAATAAATTCCTTCAATGAAGAATTTCTTGGGGTCTATATAGAATAATAAATTTTTTAAAATGAAAATTCTCGGTGTGTATTAGTTCATATCACAATACATCATTTCTCCTCTTTTTTCCCTCCGAGAAACTAACCCAATCCTCACAAGGGATCCATTACCATGTTCTAAAGAAAACCTAACAATACTAGAGAGGATTATCTACGAACTAAAAATGGAACATACCTAGAAAAATATGGTAACTTATCTCACCAAAAAATTATTATTGATATGGGAATTGCGATTGGGTGGAAGAAACATGATCAATTAAATAGATCCTTCACTAGCGAACAACCCCCATATATGGTGAATAATATAGGGAATACTCATAGAGTGATCCCTGATGTAAACCGATATAAATAGACTCTCGATGCAGAAGAATGACCATTAATATCTATCAAGGGTGTATGGACCACAATAAGTGTTTCCATAAATATAGAAAAAACCCCCCTACCATATAAGGTATACAAATATTTCCTCTATTGTATAGTCTCTTAAGGTTTACTGATCATATCAATATATGGGGATAGAAAGGGTTTGATGTTTAAATTCCAAAAGTTGTGGATGTGGGCCACCACCCAATCCTTAATGTGACTCACCGGCCACACCCTAAAAATGACAAGGAGATTGGGATATAGGCTGGAATTTATCGGGAGAGGGGATATAGAATTTGAGAACTTGTAACTCCAAAATTTAAGTGAATTCTCTTTATGATGAAATTGTAGTGGACCTCAGATTCACCTAGGCATGTCCCCACTCACAACATCCACCAATTCCTTATACATCATGTCCAGCACCAGAATTCCAAGGTTGACCCAGTTATCAGACACCAAGATTTTATCCAACCCAAGAGTTTGTAGACATTTGACCATGCACAGATAACTAACCAAAAGAATCCAACCACCCAGTTCGGTTTCCATAAAATTTTATAATAGTCCCTGTGGGTAGAAATCCTATATGTTATAGCACCATTCTTCATAATTTCCTTCATTCAGTGTTTTCCAGTACAATCTAGACCACCATAGGGTCCATATTAGAAATAACTTCTTGTACATATTTGAATTCATCCATACATAATGTTTAGAAAAAGTAACATAGGTGTCTTCAAGGTGATGTATTAATAGGAAAAGAGTTTATACTTCTACTTATACATTATCTTATTGAAAATGATCATCACCACCACTAGAATCTGATCTGCATTCCCCTAAGTGTTGGGTACTGGGAGGAATATAGTATATTGTTATAGCATGCATTTTATCCCACTGATAATATATAAGACCAATAATTTGATCCCAACCTCCCAAAAATAGAGGTTGATGGTGTTCATATTGTGAAAACACTTCTAGAAGATCTCCAAAAATAGTTATGATTGGATATAAAACATGAAATCAGGATGTTCACACCACCTCATATAACCTGATATTGCACAACTCAACCCATTAAAACTCACATTTAATGCATACCCAAAACTACTATACACATTCGTATGTGAAAATCCATCATCACCTCATGTACCAATCTTTGTACAACCATGTTTTGTTAATTGAGATGATGGACTATTTAATGATTGAATAGTTGGATGAGAAATCCTCATCAATCAAATGTTCTATGGTGATAGTTACAATTATTTATGTAATGGTATAAATGGATGAATTTTAATGTTCTCATACTTACTGGTCCATGATAATGGTGTTCCTATATTGAATCTCATCATGGTGTAAAACTCAGAACATGAATATCCAAATTTGGAATGATCTTGTCACTGAACAGTATGAAGTTGTAGATAAGAAATTTATTATTATACAAATATCCTATTTTCGTTTTTCCTATAGTCCCAATAGTATATTATATCTAATAAGACTCTAAAAAAATTAATAATTAGGTTTCTTGCAATTTGGTCCCTCTTGAATGCAATGATGAGTTCAATACAAAATTTTATATCTTTATCAACAATTATTGGAGTTGATAAAAAAGATAAAAATTATTTTTCATTAAAATGTTTCATTCCTCATGAAAGTATTCTAATATATTTAAAATTAACTTTGGATTGAAAATGGTGTTAGAAATGAATTTTAAAACACTTTATCATGAAAGAAGTTTCATATAAGGTGGGAGGTTGTGTAGAAAACCAAACCCATAAATCCTAGATCGATTGGATAATAATATTAAATTGTAATCCTTATAAGGAATAATGTGCTAATGTACCTAAGAGTTTAGTAGTTTTTGTAAACCAGATATTTACATGATTCTTGTATTACAAAATAATAGTGAAATTGTGACATAATTTTTTCCTTTTGAGGATAATACCTTTATTCCATCTAGTATATCCATGAGTATATTTTAAAGTACTTTTATTGGATTCTTGAGGAAATTAAACAATATAAAGATGATATGAAATTCTCATTATGGGTAGATTATATAGGAATCGATAACTAATCAATGATAATAATACTTATAACATGATAAATAACTGAACACACATACCATGTAATCAACAAACATAGAAAGAATTGAATAAATAATATGGTAAGGTAAAAACTAGAAACAATATCCATTAATATTACTAGATAAGGAAAAATAAATATGGAAGAGTAAGAAACTAAAACACAAGCCATTTAATCAATGAAATGAGAATGAAATTCGACCATAGATATATGAACACAAAATATTGTGGGTGAATAATAACTGAAGATAAATATGGGAAATTATTAGTTATTTGATTCCATGTATTCTAGGTATATATAACCATTTCCATCAAGACCTATCATAATAAGATTTCGCATATCAAGTAGAAACCCATCTAATTTTCACAAGTAATTCATCTCATTAGACTACCAAAACATAAAGGGGGTTTCATTAACTAGTCCCCAACCTTCAGGGATTACTATATATGGTCCATAACCCATTTCTTTCATGTCCCAATAATTCAACATATCGAATAAAAAATAGTACTTATAAAATATGCATATTGAATAAAGGATACCAATTTATCAATATTTTCCAAAAAATCAGATAAAATTTAATGTAAATATGGTTTGAAAAATGACTTATGCTTCAGGAAATAATTGTTTCCATGTAAAATAATAATATATATTAAGGTGAATTCCTATGTCAATGGAACATACGAAATTGAATATTTGATGGGGAATAAAAAAATTAAGGTTGTTAATGTGAATACTATCCTTGGGAAAATAAATCATAAAACATCATGAGGTATATTAAGGATGGTATCAATAAATCATATCCAATGTGTATTAAAATAAATGGTTGTTATCTATGATTAATGGAAATATTATAAAAAATATTTCAAAACATTCTTGAGGAAAATATCATTTTAATTGTAATAAACATTAAGAAATTTATTTTATTTGAAAATAAATTTTAAATACATTTTATTAAAAATCTATTTTTTAATATTTCAATGGAATTGTTGATTAAATGATGGTGGGTAAATACATACATACTATATGAGTCAAATAGAAGATTAATGTTTAATGGTAAAAGGTTAGAGAATTTAATTTTTTGAAATTTGATAAGAAAATTCCATTGAAATAATTGGTTAATGAGAAAAAGGTACAAATGGATTTTATAAATAATTTTGGACAGGTTGAAAACATTTTTGAAAAACATTTTTTAAAATAGTGTTTTTATAAGATAACATGTTCCATGAATAAAGAGAGATATGATGTTATGTTTTATTAAAAAAAATCAAAATAATTCACGTACTAAATAGAGAAATATGTTACTATTATTTGAAAATGGTCATGAATAACCAAAGTAGAATGAAATGACTGGTTTTATTATAGAATGATCAAATAATTTCTTCTGATAGATGCTCAGATGTAAATAATATCATGCAGAATGAGATTGTAATATACACCCTTGAAAAGATTATAACATTGATGTAAGAATCAATCAATTATTAAAGTATGTTTTTTAAAAGGTAGGGCCAAGGAATTTTTTTTGAAACATAAACAAAAAAACAATGATAAAAGTTGAAAGGTTCACATAAGTCATATATTCCCTAATCATGAGGGGCCACGTTTTTTCCAAATCTTTTCAGAAATCCTGCATTATTTATATCGCAATGCTCCCCAATCCATTCCTCATCCTTGCTCACATCCAGGGCCCCTAGTGTGAAGTGATTTCATTTTTTTCTTGTTGAAGTAGACTTTCAATGTTGGAGCTAGTCAAGTCAGAATCCTCAGATTGTGAATCATCATTCATTGAAGTCCAGTTCACCCATCTATGTCCCTACCCATGATTTCTATGATCACATCCCTATTTCTAGTTAGTATGTTTTTAGGATCCTTCTAACTCATCATATTATGCAGCTGATTGGAGAATCCTAATTTAAGTAATTTCATTTCTATTATTTTGATAGCTAGTTTACATCATTGTTGAAATTTCCATGACAACATTATCTACCATGAACTCTTGAGGATAAACAATTGCAGAACCGTTTCCATTAGAATTCCCTGAATAGCTATTTTGAGAGTCAAAAGAATAAAAAAAAAATTAGAAGAGGTCACCTACGCATAATTGGGATTGAGAAATGGATGGGATTTACATCACATAACAGTCATGCCAAGTACAGAAGGACTTTGATTAAACTGCACATCATTGGGATTGAATTCTAGTTGGGATTTACATAATAGATCATTCTTTCCATGAACATGAGGCAAATTGGGAGCCATATCCAAAACCTCCTTCTTTGATAGATCCATATAAGGTGTAAAGGAAATCATCACATTATTAAGATTGATAGATGGATGAGAAATATTTGGAGGAGCATTGAGAGCCATACTCCACACTTATTCCATTGAGATAGCCACAACAGGTACAAAGAAAACCTATTTTCCAGATTGCAGAACATGATTTAAAGAAAAATCATTTATTGGGGAGGTAGAAGGGACACATGGAACATGAGCCTTACCTCGGTTCGTAAGGACTCCATAAGAGAATCCAAGCGACCAGGGATAAAATCCATGAAGAGGCAGAATTTTAGGGGTACTGTAGCAATACTGTAGAATTACTATAGTGAGAATTGTGAAGTACTGTAGTAGGTACTGTAGCTGGAAATATAGTAGTCACTATTTGACACTGTAGCATCCAGGAATATGCCCCCGTTTGGGCCTTCGGGCCACCGATTTGGTCCCTGGGTCCTTTAAGGCCTTCGCGCCACTAAGGCCTTTGGGTTAATAAGGCCTTAGGGGAAACTCAAGGCCTTTGGGCCACCTTAAAGTGTAGATGAAAACCAAACAACCTACAAGGAACAAGCTATACAAGGAGGATGATTAAGGATCTTTAACCACAAAATATGCTAAACAGATTGCAAGAATGAGAGGGTATACCACTTTTTATCGAGACAAGCCTGTGAATGGATGGGAATTCCTAGCAAAACATCCATGCAAAGGTGTAGATCTGATTTCAAAATGAAGATGCTGGGGAAGAGAAGTTCCAAGTAGTTAGTCTGGGTTGTATGTAATGTTTCAATCCTATAGGAAATGAATTCCTATAAGGCTTGTGGGCCATGTAATACTTATGACTATGGGCCTTGTAAGGATTCCTTCTCATCCCTTGATAGGTGGATTATCAAAAATCAATAAAAATGAAGGCCTTTGTGTCGTTGGTGGTGGAAGGGACACATGTATTTTTCACATGTTCTAGATGGATTGGGATTTACCAATACCTTTTCTAACAATAAAAGCTGAAGGGGAAGCAATGGGATCACCTAAAACTCAGTCATAACTGCACACCTCTATTTCCACATGAGCATTATTAATCTCAACAGATAGAATACTTGGCTCTTGTGTTTTGAGAAGAAAAATAAAAACAGAAGAACACAAGTGAAGACATTACCTTTAAATCGGGTAACTCCTCTTGGTTTGGACCAAAAGGGTTTCTTGAAGAGCATTCTGCCAAAGGTGATGATTCAATGATGAATATTCGGATGTGTAGAGATTAAATGGGTAGGGTTTGGCCGATCCAAAGGCTTGAGAGGTGTGGGTAAGTTGGTAGAGGTGGGGTCATTTTATAATAGGAGTGGAGGGGCACTCATGGAAAGTCAAGAAAAGTTACATTATTATAAAATGATTTTCGGATTTAAAAGGTCCCACATTGATATATTTCGAGGATAAGGTGATAAGGCTTAGAAATATACTCATCCAATATTATTTTTCCAAGTGTAATTCTTAGATTTTACATTATCATTTCATTTTATATAAATCGTTCATTAATGAGGTAATTGCTGCATCATCATAGTGTCATAAATAATTTAATTTATTTAATTTATAAAAAATAAAAATAATAATATTATGTAGTAAATCATTTTATATTTACAATGAATATTTAGAGTATAAGAGATCATTTATTTAGACAATATTAAAATTATTATACTTAGGTGTTACATACTTTGGTTACATTTTCCTTTCCTTAAAAAAATATGATAAAAGGTCACTATCACACTAAAGTGATTCCATGGGGGCCCAAGGTTGGCACAATGCATGCCATGCTCTTCCATGACACCAAAACTAGAATTAGGACACATGTTGGGGTCATTTTATATTTTTATGATATAATTTTCTTACCCTTAATTACCCGATTATTAATTAAACACGATAATTAAAGATAATTACCGTCATTACTATTCATAATGTCCAAAAACAAAAGAGTATTAATTAAATAATTTAGACCATATTATTCCAAATATGGAATCCATTTTATCAAATTCAAAACACATAAATTGTAGTAATTAATTTAAAATTAAATCATGTTGTCAAAACAAAAGACGGGTTTTTAAGAAGTAAAATCTATCAAAAGAATGACTTGTTTTTACATCCAATTGAAAAGTAAAATTACTTCCAATGAACAAAATTGTATTAAGTGATAAAAAAATAATTCAATTATAATTTAAAAATAATTAATATTACAATATAAATATATAAATAAATTGGATGAAAAGGCAGTTTGGAATTAAAAACAATATTTTTCACTATTAATTAAAAAACATTATTAGAAAAATACAAAACATTAACCCTAAGTTATATTTGATATTTCAAATTCAGAAATGATTTCAATTTTACCAAATTCAAAACATATAAGTTTCTTTAATAAATCATATAGTTAATTCCCGTTGTCAAAACAATTAGCAGGTTTTTTGGAAGCAATATTTATGAAAAGTTTGGCACTTGTTTGTGTCCATTTTCAAAGTGATATTAATTATAATTACCACCATTGAATTAAATTGTAAATATATATTCTAATTAAAGTTTAAAACCAATTAAAAATATAATCTATCCATATATTTAAATTATATGAAAAAGCAGTTTTGATGTAAAATGCAATATTTTTCACTACTCATTAAAAAAATGAACATTGTCAGAAACATACCAAAAATTTAACCAAAGTAAATTTCAATATCCGAATCATAAAGAATAATTTCATTTTGAAAAATCGAGCTTATAAAATTGTCAATAGTTAGATTTAGAAAAGGATCTCCATCAAAAGGTGTTAAAACAATCAATTAAAAATATTATAGTATTTATTCAAAAAATTGGATTCATTTCGATTTTAAGCCTCTAAAATTTATTGGATAAATGTAAAAATATTTAAAAAACATATGTAATCATTTTGTCGTTATTTTTGTTCATTCCCTCCATTACAACGGGTAGGCGTTAACTATTATAATATTGTTATATTATTAGTGTGCAACGTAAGATTTCAAAGAAACTCGTTGTTGCGTATTGGGTACGCCATCGAGCATAACATTCCCATTAAAGTAATATTATCATTTTATTCACAAATATTGATAAAAATTGGAATTTAATATTATTTATTTACCTAGGATGTTACATCCTTCTCCCCTTTTTGGAATTGCATCCTCGCAATTTTAAAATTGGGCTTGGAAACTTCATTGAAAGTCCCACATCGGAACAAGAGTCAGTAAAACTATCACTTTAAAAGAAAGGGAGAGAAGTACAAATGTCACTCGAGTTAACCCATAAAAGGATTCCATGTAAGAAAATATGGATATGGAAGAAAAAAAAGGGTCATGTTCTGTGGGAGAGTGATAGAAAACATGTTTAGGAGAAAGTTAACCACCAGAAAATCACAAACTGGTGATGGGTTAAACAGTATTTGATTCCCCAGTAGGAAAAGTGAACGGAAAACATTTTTGTTTTAAGTTAATTTTCATTGAGGAATTTATTTTTGAGATGTACTAAATCATAAGGAAACATACTTACTTGTCATGTTGACTTTCATCTTTTACTAGATTTCTTACACAAACTCATACTCTCTCCAAATGATGAGTATTTAGGAAGACTTGTTCACATTAAGAGTACTATAATCAACTTCTCAAGAATCACCTAATCCAAAAAATAGAACTATATAATTCCCATGTCTTTAGACCTTATCCAAAACCAAAACCAAAAAGGTTAGTAGAAGATCAGATAATACCCAAAAAGGATAATCCTTTTTTTAAAAACAAATCTATTCTTAATCTCCAAAATTTGTCAAAAAATACCCAAAGTTCATCAAAGACCATTCAATAAACAAATTTTCCAAAAAATTATTCAAATTAAACCAAACTAAGATTGAATCCCAAATATTTGATGGATTTAATCACATAGTATTCTAAGATAAACCTTAACATTTATCTTCAAATAACATTCGTTACTCTTAACGTCTCATACTGAAATGTAATTAACCTAATCACATATCCTCCATGATGGGTTAATAATTTCCATAGATAACCCCAAATCAACTTATTCTAGATTCATAAGATCATCTAACTAAAAAGAATTATTCAAACTGACCAGGGACTTCATGTAGTCCAGTGGTAGGCAATAAATATCAGTCGCACTTTGGTTGTGGGTTCGATTCTCGCAGCTTCATCCGACGCGACAGGTTGTCACACGGTCTATGTGTTGTCCTTTTTCCAAAACTACATGATTCTAATAACATTCCACCAAAATCAATAAAATCTTCAAAAATAACCACAACATAATTTAACCTCAAGTTTATCTCATGCCATCCATTTTCCATCATAACATGTAATAACCCATAATTACCTCAAAAGTAAGGACCATATAAAACCTAATGGATACCTTTATAATTATTACCTGAACTTCCTCATCGATTTGGTAATCTCGTACATTATGCATTAGATAACTCACCAAGGTTCAAGTGTTTGATCATGACTCCTGATAGTTGGTTTAGAATAACTACAATATTTCTCATTGAATCCCCCATTTCATCCAGTATCTTAATCAGAGAACCAACACAACTTCCTTCAAATCAATTTTCAAATTAGTGCCTGCTAGATCCATCAATTTACTAAAACCAAAAATGTCAGTGTGGGTATATCAACGAAATCATCATGTAATAATGAGGAAGATAAACAATATGATATACTTACTCATTCAATTTATCTAGAAACTATAACTCTTTCTGAAATCCTAACCATTATGGTAATGTCACTTATGCTTAGAGAATACCATAACCTCTAATGTAATCTAAACCGACCCTCTGATACCAACTATAAGGACACGTCCTTAAAAATTACTTATTATTGAATTAAATTAATAATTCACATTGAGGATCTTTTCAGGTTTAGACTTTTAGAGAATTAGGACAAAACTATTACATCTCAAAGATTACAAAGTAGTCACATCTACTTAGCTTCCATTTTTTTGAAAAATAAAAACTCTTGAACAAAAGAGTCATGTCTAGTTCCTTGTTTTAGATATCCTGACATTTCCTTGATCCCATAATTGACCATATTCAACTTTATGTCCTATGAAAAACATTTCAAAAAAACTTCGGATGAGAATAAAAATCTTAGTAAGGGTTATAACAATATAGAAAAAATCATTAGTACATGTATACATAAGAATAAATGAAATCATACATTAATCATAAAACATATGCAATTTAACATAACTCATGATATCATAAGATTTACAAATAACTCATAGAAATCATAAGACCTAAAGGTAACTTGAGGCATTCATAACATTCTTACGTAGGGAGTAACCCTCATGGTTACGTTTGTAATACCCATAACAATATATTCCCTAAATCTCTTCAGAGAAACCTTAACGTTTAACCCCTTCGCGTTACCCAATGCATTGGAGAGCTATATCGGGCTCACCCTCCCTTAGTTTATCACAGAACAACCTGTATTCATAAACAATCCCCAAGAAACAAAACATAATCATAGAACATAACTTAAGCATAATGGAATGATAACATTCCCACATTGCAATAACAATATAACATTTTATGATATTGAAATAATAAATCCATTAAAAACCCATTTTCAAAACCATTTAAATCATTCAATAAAGAGATTTTTGAATCAATGTTTCCCATACTACCATGAAGATTTTAACATTTTAAACCATTAATATCAATATAAATAAATCCTTAAAACCATTTTGAAAACATGGATATTAATAATAACAAATAATTAAAACATTTAAAGAGAAATTTTAGTTAAAGGGTTTTTACCAAAATTAGAGACACTTGAATACAATAATTGAGGAATAACATTTAATCATAAATTTATAATATAGTGAGAATAAATGGATTCAGGATATAATATTCCAAAGGAAAGTATATACACCATATAAGAGTGAATTAGTTCATAACAACAATGAAGTCTCAATAGAAATGTAAAATGAGATTAAATACCTTATAAAGAAGTTATCCTAAAATTAATGATAAATCATTCTCAAAATTATGTGTGACAAATATAAATACACCCAATATAAGTGGATATTAAGTGTAAAACAATCAATGTTAACTCACACATATTCAAACGATGAAATATTCAATAACTATCTGTTGAACCCAAAGAAATCAAAATTGGGTTAAAAATTTTCCTTGGTAAAATTCGACAGCCTAACAGCGTCACATTAAAATTCATAAAATTAGTTTATGTGAGATAAAATGGTATCTCATCACTTTGAAATAACATTTACATAAATAAGGATATATAAGAACATATCCCAACATAAAAATATATAAATTAAAAGACATAACAAAATAAGTCTTTTTAAGAGAGGAGTGTGAAAGATTCCCTTACAGATTTGGGCAACTTTCGAAACGTACACCCCTTGAAAGAAGGGGCATACAATGAAGATGTAACTATGAATAAAAGATATTATATTATAAAAATAGTAAAAAATGGTCAGTACATACACCACAAAAAAAAAATAGTGGCCAATGTAGAATTAATCTCACGGGAATAAAAAGTGATATGAAAATCTCCTTATGAAAATTCAACAGCCTAACGACGCCACATAAAACATCCAAAAATGGATTGATGAGATAAAATAGGGTCTCTCATCATATTAAGATTAAATTTACAGAAATAGTAATATAAAATAACATCCCACAACATAAGAAATAGGAGTTTAAAGTAAGTAATAGAAAAACAGTACTTAAAAATAAAGAGAGAGGTAGGATCCCTTATGAAAATTCTGTAGCCAAACGGCGTCACATAAAAATTATAAAAATGAATTGATGAGAGTAATAGGGGGTATCTCATCGTTTGAAAATAAAAAATATAGTATTGTTAATATAAAATAACATCCTCCAACATAAGAAAATGGAGCATAAATGAAACGACATAAAAGAGGGTACCTGAAAAGAAAGAGGGAGGTCAGATCCCTTACCTCAAGTCCGACTTGTGTTGTTCGTTTCCTTATATTCCTGAATAATAAACTTTTTTCAATTTATAATTTATTAAGGAACTAATTTAATTTTTATTATTAAATTAATATCACATATTATAATGTTATAATAATTAGTTAATTTTGTGAGTTCATATCTGATGTTTTTGTCGATGTTTGGTACATGAGTCAAAAATGAACTTGTTGGAAACGAATTGTCCATGTAGTTATAAGTAAATCATATCCAGAATAGTATTAATGATTTAAATATCATATATGTCCAGTACATGTTGATTTTACCCTATTACATTACATTTTTAGATAAAAATAAATGAAATGCACCATTCATGGAGACGGTAGGCCGTACGTACGCATGAACACTCTTTTTATTTCTTTGTCATATTAATGGAATTAAAAATAATAGAGGGATATATATTATAATTAAAGAATAATATATATGTTATATAAGTCCCATATTTTCATTAATTTAATTCTTTATACACTCCATGTATTGCATGAACAAGTCACATCACTTGAGGGGGCCGTAGTCCACACTTCCTCGTATGAAATTATCGCATTTGCACAACATGCAAAGTATAAAGGAATGTTTTAAATATAAAATAAAGAAGCATATAGGAAACATAAATACCATATATATCATATATAAAATGCAGTGACATCATAATTTCCACCATTAAAGGTGTTAAGAGAAGATTGAACAATCCTTGTTTTGTGAGACAGTAATTCGGCATCCACAGAAATAGTATGTTCTTTAACAATTAGACCAAGGTCTGTGTAAGTGTAGCTATAATACTTCACATCAAAACATCCTATTATATTTAATATACTATTTTTGTTACAAAATAAAGGAATAAAGAAAGTTTAGGGGTGTGGAGAAGCAAAATAAAAACAAAATAACACAATGGATGGCATTACCTGTAAATCAGGTAACTCCTCTTGGTTTGAACCAAAAGGATTTATTGAAGAGCATTCTGTCAAAGGTGAGTCTTCAATGATTAATATAGGTATGTGGAGAGATGAAATGGGGGGGGGGGGTGTTGGCCAATCCAAATCCTTGAGAGTTGTGGGTAAGGTGGTAGAGGTGGGGGACTTTTATAAGAGGAGAGGAGGGGCACTAATGGAAAGTCAAGAAAAGTTACTTTATTATAAAATTTTATTCGAATTTTAAAGGTCCCACATTGATATATATAGAGGATAAGGTGATAAGGGTTCAAAATATACTCATCCAATAGGATTTTTTCAAGTTTAAGTCTAATATTTTACATTATCTTTTCATTTTATTTAAATCGTTCATTAATGAGGTAATTTTTGCATCATCATGGTGTCATAAATAATTTAATTTATTTAAGGTCTAAAAATTATAAAAAAAATACTATGATGTATGAAATATTTTTATATTTACAATGAATTTTTATAGTCTAATATATCGTTTATGTAGACAAAACTAAAATTATTTTACTTAGGTGTTACATACTTTGATTACATTTTCCTTTCATTAAAAAAAATATGATAAATGGTCACTATCACACAAATGTGATTCCATGGGGTCCCAAGGTTGTAACAAGGCATCCCATGGTCGGCCATGACACCACCAATAGAATTATGACACATGTTGGGGTCATTTTATATTTTTATGATATTATTTTCTTACCCTTAATTACCCGATTACTAATTAAACACGATAAATAAAGATAATTACCGTCGTTATTATTCATAATGTCCAAAAACAAAATAGCCTTAATTAACTAATTTTGAACTTCTGATTCCAAATATGGAATCCATTTTATCAAATTCAAAACACATAAATTTTAGTAATTAATTTAAAAGTAAATCCCGTTGTCTAAACAAAAGACAGTTTTTTAAGAAGTAAAATTTATCAAAAGATTGACTTGTTTTTACATCCAATTGAAAAGTGAAATTACTTCCAATGAACAAAATTGTATTCAGTGATAAAAACATAATTAAATTATACTTTAAAATCAAATAAAATTACAATCCAAATATATAAATAAGTTTGATGAAAAGGAAGTTTTAAATTAAAAACTGTATTTTTTCACTATTCATTAAAAAACATTATCAGAAAAATACAAAAGATTAACCCCATGATATATTTGATATTTTAAATTCAGAAATGATTTCCATTTTACCAAATTCAAAACATAGAACTTTCATTAATAAATCATATAGTTAATTTCCACTTTCAAAACATATAGTGGGTTTTTTGGAAGCAATATTTATGAAAAGTTTGGCACTTGTTTATGTCCATTTTGAAAGTGAAATTAATTAAAATTATCACCATTGAATTAAATTGTAATAATATATTCTAATTAAAAATTAAAACCTATTAAAAATATAATCTAACCATATATTTAAATTATATGAAAAATCAGTTTTGATGTAAAATGCAATATTTTTCACTACTCATTAAAAAATGAACATTGTTAGAAACATACCAAAAATTTAACCAAAGTAAATTTCAATATACCAATCATAAAGAATAAGTTTATTTTGAAAAATAGAACTTATAAAATTGTAAAAAGTTAAATTTAAAAAGGGACCTCCATCAAAAGGTGGTAAAACAATCTCTTAAAAATATTAGAGTATTTATTCTTAAAATTGGATTCATTACGATTTTAAGCCTCTAACATTTATCAGAAAATGTAAAAATATTTAACAAACACATGTAATCATATTGTAGTTATTTCTGTTCATTCCCTCCATTACAATGGCTAAAAGTTAACTATTATAATATTATTATTTTATTAGTGTGAAACGTAAGATTTCAAAGAAACTCATTGTTGTGTATTGGGTATTCCATCGAGCATAACATTCCCTATAAAGTAGTATTAACATTTTATTCACAAATATTGATAAAAATAAGAATGTAATATTATTTATTTACCTAAGATGTTACATTTAGAATATTTTTCACTCTAACATATATTATAAGACATAACACTAGATACCAATCTCAAACAAAGGAGGAATTTTTGCAGGACATCTATATTTGTTTCACAACTCACATGCATGAAAAATACAAAAAAAATGCTTGTAGTTTTATATAAGTCAGAAATACCCTAAAAAAGGAAAGTGGTCATGTGTAATATTGTAGTGGTTCATTAAGGAACATAATATTTGTAATTTTGGAGAAATTAGATTTTAACTAGATGAGTTCCATGGGGGTCCTTCTAGAGAATAAGCATTTGTATCATAAAACGCCATCTGTTGTGTACCATCTCTATGCTACGTGATACTTATAGAGTTTTCCAAAAAACTACATTATGAGGAAAAATATTTATAAATATAACATCACTCAAATTCAATAATGACCTATAGAAGATGAATTGTCTCAATATCATATGTGCAACCCTATATTTTACAGTGATAACCTAACTAAAATGTTCCACAGGATCCTATAGGTAGAAAAATAGTATGAAAACCCTCACATATGACCAAAATCACTTCAGTTTATATTAGTGATGAAATTTACCAACATCCCTTGATGTTCAATTCTGTTCACAAAGGATGATGTTCTTTTATGATACTCTCTTACCCATGAAACATGTAATATTTAAGGTAACTATTACCTCAACATAAATTTCCATCCCATGTTCTATATCCCATGGTTAATTCAACATAAATTATGTGTGCCACTCAAAATTTGTTCTCTTAAAACATCGACTACATAAATATATGCCTCATTTTAGCAAACATAGTTGAATGTAAAAGGAGTGATCTTGTTCCCCGAACTGATTATAACATTTATTATCTATGTGAACCCAATCCACAAGACTGGCATCATCAAACCGCTTTCCAGGAACCTTTTCTTTATTTGTGGGCTAGGTAGCCTCATCTCCTTATATTCTATATAATAGGGATCCTAACCTATGTACTCTTATATAATATCTAAATTGGGTATTGTTTGTTCCATTTTATCTCTAATATCATTTGTGTAGTCCGAATGTATTCCCTAAAGGTAGCATTATCACGGGAAACCAAACATTTTTAAAGCCCCAAACCCAATAGCTTAGAGTTCCTGTCTACTTTATTACATTGACACTAGATATAAGAAATCACATTATAAAGGACCTAATTGTTTATATTCATGGTAAACTGGATAGATATATGAATTTCCCATATATTTGAATATATAAAATATGAAAACTATTTTCTTTGATAATTCCATTATTTACATTTGCATATCCCTTGATATCAATCAAAAAGCACTTCCTAGTATCCTGGAGAAAATAGAACAATATAAATGGATGAGATCAGATGCTCAATAAAAGTATATATACAGAAGCAAATATGAAGGATAAATAAGAATAATTATTATGTAAATGTAAATAATTGAAACTCATGCCATTAGAACAATAATTTTGTAATAATATTATAGAATTAAACAATGATAAAAAAATTCCATATAATAAATCACATGAGCATGAAATATATCCATAGAATTTATAAATAACTAAATAATCATTAGAAAATCAATAACTATTAACATAATGAAATAATGCCTAATGTTGAACATTTTAAACTGAATATCAAGACCATTTAGAATACTTTTTAATAAAATGGGTAAAAATATAACTAATTGTTAAAACTGATTTGTCATATGTGGCCTATAGATGTATCAAGGGGTTATATCTAACAAGACCCCACCCTTCACTTACTAATTCTGATTCATTCATAATATTAAAGGGGTTAAGTGCAATCAATATTAACATTCATATTGAAAAGAAAACATATGAATGATTAATACTTAAACCAATCAAATAAACATAATCCTAAACCATCCAAAGTAATTTTCTGAATGATAATAAAAATATTCATCGTCAGTCAAAATGATCATAAATGATAAAAGTAAACAATAAGGATTATATCAATACAAAATATCTCTAGTGTATCTTTGTAAAATGAAAGGATGATATCATGGATTAATAGAAATACCAAAAATGTATGTTTAAAAACTATATTGTGGGAAGTAACTTTTTTACGTTGAAAATATTTCTAAAAAAACATTCACCAAATATTTTAGAAATTATTTTTCCTTGAAAAAAAACATTAGAAAATTTTATTATAAGAATTAAAACACTAAGAGGTCTTAATGGTGAAAAAATATTCATGTAGTATAACTCAAAACACTATTTAATTTAACATTTTTTGTAAAAAATGGGGATTGTCTAGAAAATGAAATGAGAACTCATTAATTTATTTTCTAAAAACTAAAAAATTGGTAACATTTTAACTAATAAATAATTTGGAGTATTTTAAAAACATTTTAAAAAACATCAATACAAATCATAATTTTGGGAAAATTAAATGATTTTCGACCAAAGAGGGAAATAAAATTGGATTTTCTAAGACAAATTTTCTCAATAAATTTAAATTAAAATTAGATTAAAATAGAAATATTAGTTTAAAATTATATTTATAATCACATGATTTTGAAATTTATTTTATTGAAGATATAAAAACAAAGTAATACCTCTATGATATATTTGAAAACAAACAATCCCGAATAAGGATGAAGTTTCAAAATATCCCTTACCGCTTTTGTATCTTTTGATTAATAATCCCCACGAAATTTAAAACGTCAATTGAAAAATTAAATACCATTAATATGAATATATTAATTATATAGAATATAAAAATATGAATCTTAAACAATAGAAAAATAATTAGTGTTGAGTATGTCATATGTCTCATGGAAGTAAAAGTGAGACCGAAAACCTTGGCCTTGGGTAATATTTCAATTGTATGTTTATTTAAATCATTTATAATAAATATTTATTTATTATAAATCATTTATATAACTTTAATGATAAATTTAATACCATATATTAATTATATATATTCTTTTATGACCATTTTATTAAGACTTCATTAGTAAAATCAATGTTTTAGGTGATAGCTTCTTCATTTTTCCTGTATCTTTTGGTTTCTTATTTTTAGTAATTTTACATTTATCATTAAAAAATCATATCTATAAATTAAAATATGATATAAACAAAATTTATAAATTTATATTTATTAATATTAATATTTAATTTTTAATGATAGAAAATGCATTACACCATTCAAGAAGATAGTATGCCATACATAAATATGAACATTGTTTCCCTTTTATTGAAGAATAAAAACAAATGAAAATAAATATTAATTAATCATTTAAAAATAAATTTTCTATTATATAAAAAATTTATTGTTAACAAATATATCCTTATTATCATCCGTGAGAAATGATATTAAAAAACATTTCACATCGCTTTGTGGAGGGGGTAGTCCACACGTACATAGTAGTGACAATATTTTTCTTCAAAAGATAGGTAGGTAAGATGTTAGATGATATATTATATTTATAATAGTATGAAATTTTATAACTATCACATATATTAATTAATGTTATCATTTTTGCCTTCTATGAACAGTAATAGGGAAAAATGATTGACATCGCTTTGCTAGGAGGTAGTCTTCTGTATGCATGAGTGATGTTATCGTACCCCCCCCCCACACACACAAAATGGAATGTGAGAGGGTATATGTGATATAATAACTCAATAATAATAATAATTTCATAAATATAATTTCATAAAATTAAATCCAACATTAAATCCATCTTTTAAATTTGGTGATAAAAAAAATAAATTGGTTTGTGAGGCAGTAGTCCGCCATACACACACTCGACGGTTTTGTTTCTCATTTGATGGAAGTTGAGATGTATCTCAGTTATTACAAAAATATAATAACAAATACATATATTTTATATACTGGTTCTATAATATTATCATATCTAAATAATATTATATTAATTTAGAAGAATATGTAAAATTAAAACCCATAGTTAAAAACATTGAATCTTCTTCATGAAACCTCTTTACTTTTAACAAAAAGAATTCATGGTTTGGATTTATAATTATAAAAAGTACAATATGATATAGATAGATATGTAAGTATGATATTTTGGAAGGTATTTTATTATCCAATGGGATTGGACAGTGTGAACAAGTGGAGAGAGTGAGTGGCCTTCTATTATTGGGGGAGAGGGCACTCAAGGAATTTTTGTGAAGAATCACTTACACCCCTATTTTTATCATTCCAAAATTGTCCAAAATGGTTATTTCAAGAACCATAGTGCATATAAGTTCTAAATATTTCCCAAAAATATTAATTTTATATGTATTTTGTCATTTTTTCCCATATTATTTTAGTTTATCCCCTAGTAAACTCGTATTACCTTAACCACAATAATTAACTTTTAAATATTTTCTGATTAATAATGGTACAAAATTTCATTAAACTTATAAGATAATACAAATTACTATGATTAAAAATATATAATCCATTTTACCAAATTAAATCCATAGAATTTAAATATTTTAATTAAAAATTTCACTCGTAGACATGTAAAAAACAGGTTTTCCATAGAAAAATATTTCACATGTTTAAAAAGTTTTTATATCATAATTAAATATGAAATTGACTCTAATAACCTAAATTAGCTGATTTTGTATATTAATTATTTAATTTTACTTTTCAATAAATTGAAAATATAATTTATTTCTTTAAATAATTTAAACTAAATGGAATTTATGAATACAAATCATTTTTTTAAAACGTTAATTAAAAAATTAATATTTTCATAAATGTCTCAAGATCTCAAAAAATAATAAATTTGACTTGTAAATTTAAAAAATAGAGTTTTTAATATAAATTTTCTAAAATTGGTAAAAATAAATTTTAAATTATTTTCAAAATGATCAACTAATTCACCGTTCTGAAAAATACAATTTTTATGAAAACATGTCTTTCTCTTTAAAATAGTTCACATTTTATTTTTTATAAATTTATAACCATTGAATTTATTTTATATATGAGTAAACCATATAATTTTTATAATTTAGTCATTTTCTATTCATACCTACCATCATAACTACAATGTTATAATGGTTATGTTTAAGTGAAAATATTTTAATGGTGCACCGCGTTTTGTTCAAACATAATTTCTCATACAATGAATGATATCAAAGAGATTGATGTTATTTTAAATGAAATATATCATAATGTACTATGGTGTTTAGTTATCATTTAATCATATTTTTTTCATTTAATATGAATTATAAAATATTATGTTCCTCTTTTAAAATATTCGGAATTTATATTCTATAATCGTAAATAAATTGCTTCCTCTGAATTTTATCTTCATTTCAGAAATAAAGAGTTTGATATTTTAATATTAATATTTTGAAACCCAAAAAATTATAGAATTTTAAATAAAATTACCCATTAAAAGAGATAATGTTATGTATAAGGGTTTCATCACATGGTTTCTTAGTTAGAGAACATTGGTGGGAAATGATGACATGGATATAAAAGAGAATACTAATGCCCAAGGATGAATAGAGATTGATAATGATCCTTGATCACAAGAAAATGAATAATTAATAGGATTTTATGAACATAAAAAACATAAATATGTGATGATTGATGAGGATATTTTATTCATAAGATATAAAGGTACTATGGTAAAATTTTTGTTTTATGATTCTTTTTCAAGATTTGTGCAATTCTGTTACAATTATGATAGAGGACACCAGAAGATATACTTAAAATTGCATAAATTGGTTATGATATGATAAATTTCCAATTTTAATAATACTATAATAAATGAATATCAAATAACTATTTTTCATTCATAAAGAAATAAAATTAACATTTAACAGACAATCAGATCAGTAAATGAATGAAAATTGATTCCCCCATTCTTTATATATTATTAAAAACAATCTTAGTAAAAGTTATCCAATGACAAAAAAAGTTCAAATTAATAACTTCTAAAAATATGTTACCTTAAAATCATCAATAAATATATCTAAATAATTAATGTTCCAAAAATTTACAAGAGATATCACTAAATCATTATTTTATTTCCAAGACATCATAAAGTGTCTCTTAATTTAACATTAAAAATATAAATATGTTGGCCACTATAAAACCTTAATGAAAAAATGTATGTTTTGAAAAATAAAATCATAATCTATAAAATACATTCTATTGATCCAAACATGTAATAAGATCCATCAATTTTAACAAAAACTATCAAATAATTAACTAATTTCATGGTCACCAATACTATCTCATAAACACTTATTTATCATTATTATCTCAACATTGAGAACATATTACGAGTTTTATTACCCCAATAATTTTTCCCCATGAATTTCAGCATTCCACAAAATCACTTTTTATGTTCATAACTACCATTTTATATATTATCTCAAATATTTAAAGAAAAATTATTGTCTTGCAATCACTATACATTTCATAATTATTATAACTGGGATATCCCTGAGAAGATACTCCAATAAAATAATTAAAAAATCGGAATAAACATGAAATTTAATGATTCATATTGATCTATATTAATATAATAATCTTGATCTAGATCCCTTAACTTCTTCTAAGATATATACCCTTAATGCTTTAGTCAATATTTTGATGTTTTCCTCATCTCCTTACAGTTGAAATATTTAATAGAAATGGCCTATATTTTACCCATTAAATCATATACATAGTGGCCTTTCTCTAAACAATTATAGAATACTCTCATTCCATTAAAGAACGTATGATGATATTTCTCTCCACAATTATCAAGAAGTGGAAATCCTTCTTTCCCTTACTTCCTCTATCTAACTTTTTATTTTCCATCCAATTATTGTCTTTCTTACCTTCAATTGAAATAAAATTGTATAATTATTTGTCTATTCTGAAAAAACATGATACTAAGTCCTCATATAATTATAATGTTGGGGAGGATAGTTCCCTTTGGATGTAGGTCTTAATCACATCAAATAAATTATCATTATGACCCATTAGATTACATACATTGATAAGTATCCCATTTTTTCTTCTAAGAGGCATTTGTTAACAACGAGATATATTAGATTAGATCATAAAATTATGAAACAAAATTTATAGTCCAAAGAATAGTTAAAAAATAAGCACTAATTGAAAAATATACACATGGATAATTCTATAATAATAATCATGGTTTCTTTGGGAAGGTTTCTAAATCATAAAAATATTTTGCAATTATTTATAATGGTTTGTAATGAAAATTTTAAATATCTATAGAATATCCTCTAGGAGTGTAAAATAAGGTCTATAGTATAGAATGATTTCATATACCTATCATCACATCCATCAATCCCAATACACCTATTTTAAAGTTATTACCCCTTGGTATATCTATTCTAAACAACATTCACTTGTAGTATCCAGAAAAAAATTTATTGCTATGAAAAGGCACATAATCCCTATCTTATAAAAATAGTATATGTACTTATATATTTATCCTAAATTACTATCAAATGGATTTTTTATCTAATCTATGTATTTTTAAATCTTCACCCCAATGTTTCTAATAAATTTTCTATATTATCAACTATTCATACCCAAACCAGAGATTCTGATAGTTAGTGTCAAAATTATTAAATTTCTACTAGATATATGTAAGAAAATCCTATCGGATTAAATAATTTAGTTATATTAGTAAAATATATTATTTCTTTAATTCCACATATATATAAATAGATAAAATTCAAAAAGTGTTTTATTTTAGAACACTATTATTTCCCATAGCATATCTTTATATATCAATAAAAAAATGATGATATACTAGGGAAAATATGACATAAGAAAGGGGTAAGCTCATATAAATATTAAGGGTATGTGTACAATGAAATATAACACAAATAACTATAAATAATAAATATAAAAATTTAAATTACTATGTCACATTAAAATTAAACAATAATTTAAGCATAATATGGAAGGAATAAATAATGATCAAATAAAGGCTTATAAATAATAAATTGTTCTTGAAACTTACTCATATATATTGTAACTAATAGAATAATCATTATGAAATAAATATATAATCACTTAATTATAGAATGAATAATATTAGATATCTAAAATATGCTGGTAAGACAATTCCCAAGATAGTTAAAAAATTTGTGTAAAAACACATCTAATTTGGTCTTCTGATTTATCTCATGGGACCCGTCCATACACTAAGGAGCTATATATAATCTGGACCCACACTTACTCACGTTTTAAAATTAATTCCTCATATGAAGGGGGTGAAACATAATGAATATAAACATTCATACTAAAAATATGACTTTAAAATGTTAACACATATCCTAATCAAATAAACATAATAAAAAACCATCCAATGTAATATGGATAATGATAAAAAAATGTACATTCCAAATAAAAATGATCATAAACCATCTAAAAATCTAATAATGATAACATGAATACAACATATCGACATAGTATCATACGTACAACGAATGATTGATGCTTTTTTTTAGTATAAATACCATAAAAATGTATTCAAAACATTTATAAAGAAAATAACCTTTTAACTATGAAAATATTTAAATAAATAATTTCAAAAAAAATTTGAATTAAATTTTATTTAAAAATAAAATTTTAAATATGATAATATAATATTTTTAACATTAATTGGTCATGACTATAGAAAATTATATTCATTTAGTATATGTTAAAACATTGATTCCCTATACATTTTCGATAAAATCTAAATAAGGCATTGTTTGGAAAATGACACAAAGTTTACTTCCATTTTTTTGTAAAAAGTCACTCATGGGAGAAAATTTAGTTATTAAATCATTTTTAGAATGATATAAAAATTGGGATCCTTTTTAGTAAACATGGTTTTGGCATAAAAAATATTTTTGACTGAATATAAAAATGAAGTCAAATTTTTTTAATACTGTTTTATCAATAATTTTTTCTATAGAAGAGAGTAAAAATTATAATATTACATGAAAAGTTCATTAATAACTATATTATAAGGAGATATATTGTTTTGAAGATCGAAATACATAATAATTACTCTATGTGAGATTTAAATATAATCAATCCTGAAAAACGACGAGATTGTAAACTAACTATTAAAACTATGGTAACTTTAGAATCATCATCCTCTTAAATTAAATTAAATAAAAAAAACCAGAAATACCATTACGAAGAATATATTAAATATTTAACATTTATAAATTGAAATTATATACACCACACATAGGAAGAAGTAGTGAATATGTCATATGTCTCACAAAAAGTATAAGTGAGATGAGAACCCCATACATAAGGTCTGATTTCCATTATTTGTGTGGGTAACACCTTTTTAGCAAATACAAATTGGTAATAAATCTATTAAATAACAAATACTATATATTTAATACAATATTTGATTTAATTATAGACTTTTATAACCCATTTATTACAAATTAGTTGTTAAAATCACTATTTTGAATGATAATTTCTCTATTTTTTATATTTTTTGGTTTATAATTATTAGTTGTTTAATTATTATCCTGATTAGATCAAACAAAAAATTTAAAAAATAAATTCAATGTCATTTATATTAATTATATATATATTTATATTAATCCATAAAAGTTAAAGATATAAAATGTATTACACCATAGCTGGAGATAGTATGTCGCATGTATACATTAACACTGTATCGAATTTATTAATAGATGTAATGAAAGGAAAATAAATATTAATGATTATTTACTTAATTATACATATTATTATTTTTATCTGTTTATTTTTTATTAATAAGATATATTCTTATTACTATAAATTGTAAAATAAAAGGAAAACCATTTCATATCATAATGTGGAGGTGTTAGTCCACACATACAAACAAGTGACTTTATTATTTTCCAACATATTTGAAGGTAAGAAGTTAAATATGATATTATATATCTATATGTATGTTATATTACTAAATATAATATATATTCAATAAATTTATCCTCACTACTCTATGTAAAGCATATTTGAAAAATTAATCACATAGCTCTGTGAGGTGGAAGTCCATTATACAGATTGGAAACCCCTTTATATCCCCCAAAGAATGAAAAGAAAAAAGTAATATGTGATAAAATAATTAAATAAGTATAATAATTTCATAAATATCCAATAAATAAGTTAAATCCTTTATTATATCCATCCTTGAAAGGTAATGATGGAAAATTAATTTCAACTATTTGTGAGGCAGTAGTCTACCGTATACATGGTTGATAGTTTTACTTCCTATTTGAAGGAATTGAAGATTGATATGGGTTATCACATTAAAATAATTAAATCTTAGTGTATGGGAGATAATTATTTTAATAAATTATCATAAATTAATAATATTTTAAGGATTTATAAGAAGAAGAAAATGAAATTCCACAGTTAAAAAAATTACATCTTCTTCTGTAAACCTCTTTATTTTCAACCTAAATCCTTCCTAGAATGAATTGATTATCTTTCAAATGAAAATAATATGTGGTTATTGAATTGATGAAGATATTAGGGTAGGTATTTTCCAAAAAAAAAGTCATTTCGGAGTGTGAGGCGAATGGGAGAGTTGGTGTCCTTTCAAAAGTGGGACTGAAGATGCACATTGATTTTTCAAAAGACTCAATTACACAAACATTTTTTCATTCATAAGCATAAAAAGTGTGTTATTTTAAAAAATAATGGTTAAAAGTTATAATTACGGCCATAAAATATTAATTAGAAATGTTTTGTGTCATTATGTACCCTTATCGTTTTAGTTTAACTGTAAATAACTCTTTATTTACCTTCACCATAATAATTTTTTACTCATTTTAATATTCATAATAGTAAAAAATTAATTTTAACACATTAAAAAACAATTTTTTTATATTATTAAAAATAATGAATAATTTTTTAAAAATTCATTTCCAAAAACTGAAACAATCCACTTTAAAATTAAAGTCACAAATTCGTTGAAAAATTTGGGTTTCTAAAAAAACATTAAAATGTATAAACAATTTTTATATCCTTATTCAACATTAAATTCTTTCGAATGACCCAAATTAGTAATTTTTTTATATTAGTTATGTAATTTTTCATTGAGGAAAATTTTAAATATAATTTAAATTTTTAAATAATTTAATGAGATGGATGTTTTCCATAGAAATATGTATTTTTAACTATTCATCAAAAAAATTATTGATTTTAAAAAAATACAAAAACATCAACCAAAGATTATTTTAATATATAGATTAAAATATTATGTCTATTTTCTCAAATAAATTTTCAAATTTGGTAAAAAATATTTTTAAATTAAATTTTCAAAACATGACTAGTCATTCTTTTAGAAAAATATTTATTTTGATTAAATATCATTCTCTTTAAAGTGGATCTTATTATATTTTTAATAAATAGATAACCATTAAATTTATATTATACATTTGAAAAACATATAATGTTTTTAATTTTGTTATTACATTTCATATTATCCAACTTATTGTCTAGGTTATAATGGTTGTGTTTCTATAATAATATTTTGATCGAGTATCATGTTTCGTTCAAAAAAGTTGTTATGTGCTTCACAAGCTATCAAATTGATTTAATTTATTTATTAAAAATATATATAATAAATTTATATGGAGCTAAAATATATTTGATGCTTGTTAATGTGTGTTATATATGATATTGGATATGATATGCCTCTTTTAGAATCTCTAGGTGTTACATTCAACCACCCTAAATAAATTACATTCTCAAAATATAATCATGATATCTATATTCAAAGGTTTTATATTTAAAAATACCCTTCCTGAAACCCCAAATCATTAAAAGGGTAAAAACACTAAATCTTATGAAGAGATAAAGTGATGTACAATGTCACATAACTGGGTTTCTTTCTAGGAGAACATTGGAGTGAAATGAAGACACAAACATGAAAAAGAATACTAACAAGCTTAGATTAATAAATACTTATAGTGATCCTTAATCATAATAATTTGAATGATTAATAGTATATTAAATTTCTTAGAACAATAAATCTATTAAGAGGTAAGAGTCCATTTGATTCATTAAAAATAAAAATACATCAATATTATTTTTTGTCAAGACCGTTTTCATAGAGTGGTGGAATTCCATTACCATAATGATATATAACATTAGAAAATATACATACAATTTCATCATTTGTTTATTCTTTTATAACTTACTATTTCACCTTTTACACAAATAAATTAATATCAAATAGGATTTTTTATGGTCGATTCACTAAAATAAACATTTAAGAGACTATTAGATCAATAAAAGAATGATAAGTCAGCCCCCCATAAATATATATTTTTTCCCAAACCAAAATGTTTAGAAAAAGTAATCCAATAACTGAAAAAGATCAACATAACACCGTAAATAAATATTTAACCATAATACTTGTCAAAAATATGTCCAACCAAATTCAAATTCCAAAAAAATGGAAGAGAAGTCATAAAATCAACAATATAATACCTATACAATATAAAGTGTATTTTAATGTCACATTTCCAATGTGAAAACCTTTGAGAGAATAAATACATAATGAAAACATGAATTCTTCAAAAAAAAATGGAATCTCAGTTTATAGAATATAGGTCATAGATCAAAACATATTTTAAACTCAACCAAAAACTACATGAACCCTCAAATCCCTAGCTAATTTTGAAGTCAACACAATATCACAAAAAGATATCTATATCATTATGGTCTCATCACAAGTCACATATTATGGGTTATCATTCCCAATTCATGTTTTTTCCAAGAAGTTCAACCTACCAATGAAAAACATTTCAGAGTCATTAGTTCTATTTAAAATGTGGACTCAAATACATAAATTAAAAGTATTTTAGTTAAATACATATACATTTCAGAATTTATATAACCATAATATAATTTATAAAATAATACTACAACATAATTCATGAATTTATATACTGAAGAATTTTAAACAACTTTGATTGTAGTAACTACATGAACATGTCTTGGATCCATTATATTCTTTTACGGTATATTTCCTTGATACTTTATTAATTAGTTTATATAGTGGACATTTCCTTATAGTTAAATCATAATGAATTAAATATTTACTTCATACCCTTGGAATCACAAAAATAATGGCCTCTATCTCTATACTTATAAAAAACTCTCATTCCATTCAAGCAAGTACCTGAGTTTTTCTGTGCACGATTATCACATAGTGGAAAATAATTATTTCCCTTATTCCCTTTAAACAAAATTTATCCACCATTATTGAATTGTTATTCTTACCTTATCATAAATAAAACTTATTATTATATCCCTATATTTTATGGGGAATGACTTTGTTTAATAGTGTATAAGATAACAAACAACAAGAATAATAAAATAACTAAATATGTTTTCTTTAAATGTGACCATTACAAACTAGTTGTTAAATAAGAAAGAATTAATAGGGTTATTAAATATATATAATTTTCATACTTATTTATAATATAATAATTTTTTTAAAATAAATACTATATTTTTATTTAATTTATTTTATTTATTGGAAAACATAATTTCTTCAAAAAACATTTTATTTTTCATTATTTACAAATTATATAATTAACTTATGTTAATTTTTCAAATTTTATTGGATAAAATTGAACTATTTTTTTAATCATCATATAAATATTTTTATATACTGAAATTTTGATATTTTTTGGAATAGTTTGATTTTTCAGTGAATAAGAAAAACTTTTTTGAAAATTATATTTTTTATAATGTATTGAAATGTAAAATTATGATTTGTATTATCTTTAAAATTCTTTATATGAATCCAATTGTGGGGTTTTGAAAGGATTTTATAATTTAAATTAATATAAAACCATTTTAAATGAAAAAATATCATTTTTATGAAAAACTGTTTTTCATTGCATTTTTTCGGTATTATTTTAAATTAAATTATAAAAATTCAATGATTTAAATTTTATAAAAAAAGATTCCACATTTTTATTTATATGGTTTAAATTGTGTAATTAGTTCCCGCTTAGTTTTTGTCAATATAATAGTAACCTCTGTAAATTTTGTTACGAAGATAAAGGGTAAATTTTTTATTTTAGGATAAAAATAAAATGTTAAGAACTATAATATGACCGTAAAATTTACCAAAATTTTAGTTGATGAATTTAATTATACCTTAAACATAGAAGGATCAATATTGAGGTGTTTAACCGACACTTATTCATGAAAATGGATCATATAATATTTAAATCATAGAAACTGTAACATTATTTATATTAAATATCTCTCAATAGTCCACATAGGGAAAAAAATAGGTTTTGAATGGATATAAAGGATTATATTGAGATTATATTATTTATTTTTATTTATTATTAATTTCTATATCTTATATAATTATCTTTAATTCTTCTGAAACACTGATGTAGTGCTTGTGCAAGGAGATGAGAAATCAATAAAATGATTTTAAGTAATATCATAATAAAAATTAAAAGACAAAAAAGTATAATAAATATTACTGGTTTAGTATATGTTGACTGTAATCATACAAGAGTTGAATTAATGACAAATTGATCCACATAAATATGATTACATTCTTTGTAGTATTTAATTTAATTAAAATCCAAACATGTCACACTATTATATTTAATAAGTATTATATTTATAAAATGGGGTTAAACAAAATATATTCTCACCAATAAATATTACATTGATATATCTAATATTTTTACAAATAATGATTATTTACTAATAATTTTTTAATAATAAATAATTACCTTCAATAATGGCACAAGGATGATGCAGTAATTATTCAAGTACTAGAAAAATTAAATAAATGATATTAAAATTATATAGTAAATATAATTTGAATTAATTAGGGTTCCCTATGAATTTTAAATGTGAAAATGTCATATTATGGGTGTATTAAATTATTTTTTTCGAATTTTTATTTCTATTTGGATTTTCATAAATTCAAATTAATGAATGCTATCAAAATTGACACTAATTAATGTTTTTGAAAATAATATATCATTAAATTATTTAAAAATCATAAAAACCATTAAAAATAATAAATGGGTATGATATGTTATAAAATTTAATATATTGACTATATATGGTCAATTTAAATAATATAAGTAAGAAATACATTGTATTAATATTAATGAATTTGTTGTTGTATTTAAAATTAAAGTAGGTTAACTATAGGTTAATCTGAATGATATGGTTTAAAATAACAAAAAAACCTCTCTAAATTCCATTAGTTAATGATATTATAATATAATATTATATAATCTTATAATTAATGGCATCTTCTAGGTATTTGAATTTAGATAGAATTTATTATAAATCTGCCGAGAAATTTTAATGGTGCCCCTCACCTCAATTATAAAAGGGCACCTCCTCACTAATTTTTTCACATAACATTGAGCTCACTAGCTCAAAACAAGTCAACTAAATTCTATTATAAATTTATATATACACTTTATATATATTCTTTTCTTCTTCAAAATGGAAATACCAGATCCCTTTAGAAGAGATCCAAAGCATACATTTCAAAGTAGAGGTAACCGCTTTAACTGATCACATTATTTTTTATAATCTTACTTACCTTTTATAAATAAATAATTTTTGTTATAAAATAATACATTCAGTATCCAAAATGTGATAAAAATATTATTATTATTATGAAAACACTCTTATACATCAATTGTTTCGTAAAAAAATCATTTGAAAGTGTCACTCATTCATACATATGACTTATGATCTACATATAGTGATAAAATTATTTATTCATCAAAAAATTTTATGGATTGGAATTATGATGGTTTTTATGATTATATATGATATATATGAAATAATTATAATTCTATAATTATAATATGATGTTTAAATTATAATCATCCAATCATTTTTAGAAACAGTAATGTCGCTTGTCCAAATGTAAGGATAACCATATCAATGATGAGATGTGATTCGTTTTTCAATTATATTTTAGATGGATGGTAATGCGAATATTTTTTGTTAAAATATATATATATATATATATATAATATTAATTATTATTTAAAAGTGTAATTTCGTTTACCATTATTTTATTCCATTAAGTTAAAAAATGGTGACAATGTTCATCTGTACATACAACTGACCATCTCCATGAACCGTATAATTCATTTTTTATATATCTAAATTTTATAAATGATTATAAATATTTATATAATTAATATATATTATGTTTAAACCATTATTATCATTCTATAAATTATCATATCATGATAAAATTATAAGGACTGGGACTACCAAACTGAAACATGCATGGAAAATGAAGCAGTTATCACATAAAACAGTGATTTTAAAAACAAATTATTAATAAACGTTTGAAAAGATGTTATAAATAGATAATACACTATAGGATTGAAATAATGTTAAGGAATACATGTATAAAAAGTAATAATTATTATAATCGATGTTCGAACGTAAACAAATAATGAAAATACGTTAGGTAATGAAATTCTTAACTCAATTTGTGATTCATTGGGTTAAAGTACAATGTCATTGATTTTTTCATTCTACAATTATGTATGAAATGAATTCTGATTATATTAATTTTAAATTATTTTTTTTATTTATTACAAATAATAAATCCATTTCATTAATTCTTACTTCAATAATATGATAATTGTAAGGTATTTTCATCTCACTTTTATTTCAATGGGACACATGCCTTATACGATGATTGTTTCTTTTGTGTAGTGTATATACTGCCCATGAATATTTTATTAGGAGTATTTTTCTTAATGTTATGGTATTTAAATATCCATAAAATTTTATTTCCTTCATGAGCCATATGATTCAAATGATTTTAAGGTGGGAAGTGTTGATTTCCCAATCTAATTATTATTTGGGATTGTTTATACATAAGTATCTACTTGGGAATATTTAAATTTAAGGTAAATGTTTGTAAAAATTGTTTTCCAAAATATTTTTAACATCATTATATAATTTTTTATATTCATTTTTACCCATGTGTGAATTTGTACAAAATGGTTTGAAAGGAATCTTTTCTTTATTTTCCTAATGAAGCCTTTAGCGGCATTTTCGGAAAAAATATATGAGAAGAATGTTTTTTTAACATATATAGCATGAATGAATATTTTAATTTTATAATACCTTAATTACATGAATATTACCTTACAATCTTACAAGGTTAGTTTCTATGAATATTTTTTCTTTTATAATTTCAAGTTATGTTTAAAAACAAATTCAAAATAGAAAGGATACTTTCCTCAAGAATTATTTCAATTGATATTTCAAAATTATTTTTCAATATAAGACAATTTTATTTGATGTTACTTATGTTTTTACTGATGAAATTATCCAATGATACCATTCTTAATATTTCTATGAATGGTCTATATTTATCACAGATTTTATTTTTGGAATTTCTTTTCTTTTTCTTAAGTTATGTTATGATAAAATGATTACAAAACAAATTTATTTTAATGGGGTTTGATATGATGAATGATTTATGTTCTTGTGGAAAAAATATGTATGATTTTCATTATGATATGGGTGGGATATATATCATCCTCTAATTAATTGGTTAAAATTTTATATCTTATGACATAATGATGGGAAAAAAGTCGATGGGTTTGATCCCCTAGGAGTATTTGGAGAAACCAGATCCACTATAAGAGGAAGGGGAATCTCAATCAACTATCGGAAGAAGGGGAAACCCAATCCAATATAGAAAACGATTACGATTGGGGATGGTGGTGTGTCATGACTGATTGGTGTTGTCCCCATGAACATTATATGATTTGGAAATTCATATCGACTTATTGGGAATGATGTTACATGTTTATGTGTCTACAATAATTCCATGACATATTTCTATGTTATTATTTCAGTGCTTATGAGTTATACTCATTGATTGTACATGTATTTTGAAATTCTAATATTTATGACATCAATCATGTATATGATATTTTATATAATAAGTATGATCTTCAAATTTAATGAATACGTTACCATACCATTATATTTATGTCATTCTCATGTATCCCCCTTATTAACATGTACTATGTCTCTGAGCTCACCATTTCTTATGTTTCCATTTCTTTTGGTAATGACGAAATGTTTTATGTAGGATATACCAAATAAGGGTTCTGTATGTGAATAAATTATTGGAGATAATATATGAATTTTTTGTGTCATGGATGATTAATTTTCTAAGATATGTGACTATTTTTACTAATTCTATAAAACTATAAACAAAAAAGGTCCTTGGTTATGTAAGTGATCCAATATTTTCCTTTTGATGTGGTATGTGTTCATGGTAAAAATTGGGTCACATTTGTATATTTAATGTCATTATCCCCAGATCTTGATTCTGGGTTATTAAACATATAGAATAATTGATGAGAATGTTTTGGAGACTAGTTCCCATCATAGTATTTCCATAATATCATCAATAAAATGATCACTCTTAATCAATGAATTAGGTGTATTGGTACAATTTCCATTCCTTCTTCTAGGTTACATTTCTAAATAATGGCGTACATGACTGAAATCATAATGTTATTAATCATAATGTATAATTCCAAAAATAGTGATTCAATTAAATAAATAGAAAAAAATTATGCATATATAATCTCATGATCATAAAAATGGTTTCTTTAGTAAAGATTCACCATCATAAAAATATTTTCAAATCATTCATTATGGATTGAAAAAAAAATTTAATTATCCTTATCATATCCCCTTTGGGAGTGAAACTAGGTGTGTAGTATGTAATGTTCTTGTGTACTAGTTATCGCTCTAGTTAATCTTGACACACCTTTTTTAGAATTATCACAACTAGGTACACTAATTCCATAACCACATTTACTTTTAATATCATTTCAATGAAGTATTTCTAAGATAGACCATATAATATATACATTACCAATACATTAATATTTTAGTTTTTATTTATCATTAATGTCCACTATAGGGTTATATTTTTTAATATATGTTTTCTTAAATCTAGTTTCTATGGTTTCTATTAAAATTATTCTGATACAAACTACAAATACCTGGACCCCAGTAGCCTAAAGTCGTACGCTAATTTGTTACAGTAACAATATATATAAAGAATCACGTCATGAAGGGACAAAATAATTTATAAGTCATGTTAATCGAGATACATACATTAATTTTAGATACATTATGATGATATAAAATAAAAAATGTGTTTTATTTTGGAAGAATTTTATTCCCATTATGATTTCCATGTATATCAACAACAAACACTTACTCATATCTGGGGAAAAACATTAGAAAGTGGTGAACTCAAATTATCAGTTGGGATATGTGTACAATTAAATATACCATGAATATTTAATAATTATCAATATGTAAATGTAAATAACTAAAAGACTGTAAATTAAAAAATAATTTGAGAATAATATGGCATGAATAATAATGATAAAATAATTCCATAAAATAATCACATGAACTTGAAACTTATACACGGATATTCTATCTAATAAAATAACCACGAGTTCATCAATAGCTGTAATCAAAATAACGAAATTCAGAATGTTGTACATATGAAAGATACTATCAAGACATTTGACAAAATAGTTTATATTTTTTGTTAAAACCCATTTAATTTAGCCAACAAATTTTTATTATGAGAACCGTCTATGTATCATGGGTATATCAATAACAAGGATGAACCTATCACTAACTATGTTTAATTTGTTCCTCATGTTAAAGGGGTGAATCATAATCAACATAAATATTATCATTTAAAATATTACATATGAAATATAAATACTTACCTCTATCAAAAAAACATAATCATTAAACATCTAGAGTCATACGGTGAATGGTAAAAAAATTGTATATCTTAAGTAAAAATGATCATAATCGTTTTAAATAAAGAATATATATGATATTAATACAATATATCCCTATTGGATTATATATAAATACAACAAAAATGTTATTAGAATCATTTTTGAGGTAAATAACCATTTCACTTTGAAAATATTTATAAAAACAAGAAGTACATAATATAATTTAAAAATAAAATTATCTGAAAATAAAATTATAAAACTAGTAAAATAATTATCAAAACATTTAATGGTTATGATAATTGAAAATTTTATTCTTTCCATACATTTTAAAACATGTTTTCCCATCTCATTTTTAGTAAAATACAATTGGGTATTGTTTGGAAAACAAAATGACTTTTACATTTTTTATATTAAAAAAATGTGTTAAAAATTCAATAATAAATAATTTTGTTTACATTAAATAGAAATTTTAATTTTCTTGGAACATGGTTTTGGAACAAAAAATAATTTTGGATGAAGATAGAAGTGAATACATATTTTCTTTAAAACATTATTTCAATCATTTTATGTACCAAAGAGAGGGAAAATGATAATGTTAATTTATAATTTCATTAATAAAAAATTTTATAATTTAACATATATATTTTTTGTTTTAAATATGAAATAATTCATATATTTATAGATTTGAATATAAATAATCAAAAATATTGATGGCATTGTCAATTAACCCTTACCACATTGGTATCATTTTAGTCCTAAGAACCATGAAAGAAATAAAATAATATGAAACATTAAATACCACGAATAGGAATATATTAATGATATAAAATATAAAATGATTAATTATATACACCATACAATGGAATAATTAGTTAATACGACATATGTCATACGATTTTATAAGTTAGACGAGAAACCCTAACCTCATGCCCAATTTCAATCATACTTGTCTATAACATAGGTATAATTAATATAAATTTTTTATATATCTATATATAAATAATAATAATATATTTCATACAATATATTATTTAATCATATACTTTTATGACCCGTTTATTAATAGTACATTGTTAAAATCGGTATTTTGAGTGATAATTGTTTTTTTTTTCATGTATGTTTTGCTTTGTAATTTTTAGTCCTTTAACATTTATAATGATTATATTATCCCCAAAATGTAAAATATGATATATATATAATATATATTCATTATATATGCATTTATATTAATATATAAAGATAAATATATTTAATGCATTACACCATTAATGGAGATAATAGACTGTACATACACATGAACTCTGTTTCAAATTTCTTGATAGATGGACATAATGAAAAATAAATAAGAATTCATATTTCATGAATTGATATTATGTTTTATATATAATTTAAATTATTAAAATCAAAACTTATTACCATAAATGTTTAAAAAAATGAAAGGAATTTAACATTGTTACGTGGAGGAGGTAGTCCACATGTACGTATAAGGGATGTATTTTTTTTCTAATGGTTTGGAAGGTAGAAAGGTAGATGTTATATTATATATAAATAAATATATTTTGGTATTATTTATCAGAAATAAAAATTAAAATAATCCTTAATACCTTCCTTGTAAAGTGTAATAGAAAAATGAATCGCATAACATCGCTTGATGGTATTCCACCATATATACAAAAGACATTATTGTGTAACCCAAAAAAATGGAAACTGAGACGGTATATATGATATAAAATTTGAATAAATAAAATAAATTCAAAAATATCATATAAATATGTTTACTAAATTAGTATATCCATCCTTGAATGGAAGTTATGGAAAATGAATTCTCTCGGTTTGTGAGGTGGTTGTCTGTTGTAAAAACAATAGAAATTTTCATATCAAATTTGATTGAAGTATATATTTATATTTATTATTAAATTTACATAATGAAAAATATATATATGGTAGATATTTGTGTTATTATATTATAATATATTAATAATATTATATGGATATAGAGGGATTTAGAAGAAAAAGAAAAATTAAAATGCATAGTTAAAAGATATACATGTTCTTTTGGAAAATTATTTATGTTTAACCTAAATTCATTATAGATTATATTAATGATATAACCAAGGGATACAAGATGATTTTAGGAATGTAAGGATGATATTTGGTAAGTAATTTCCTAAAAATGGCCTTTGGGAGTGCGAAATGGCGGCGATAGTTGGTGGCATTTTATAAGTGCTGGAGAGGACACCCTTGGATGTTTTGAGAAGAATCAATTACACCAACATTTTTATCATTAAAAATAATATAAAATGGGTATTTATTGAAAATTATAAGTTATGATGTCTAAATATTTCCATAATGTAGGATTTATATTATTTTGGGTCATTTTAACACTTATATTTTTTAGTTTAACCCCTAGTAAACCCATATTTACCATAAAATAAATTAATACTTTTTACTTATTTTACCATTAATAATGGAAAAACATATAATTAACTTATAAGATAATAAAAATTATTATTATTATAAATATTGAATCCATTTATTCAAATTAAATTCATATAATTTTATAATTAAATTTAAAATTAATCTCGTATATGGGTTTAAAAAATGGTTTTCTAAAAACAATTCAAAATGTTTATTTTTTTAAAAATAAGAATTAAATTTGAAATGTATTAAAAATTTTAAATTAGTAAAATTTTAATATTAATAATATAATTTTACTTTGAAACCAATTTTAACTATAATATAACTTTTAAATTGGTTGATATTAAATTGATGTTTTTGATAAGAATCATGATTTTTCACTCTTTATAAAAAAATAACATTTTTCAAAAAATATGAAATGTTAAACCAAAAATAATTTTCCTTTTTAGAATTATTAAATTAATTTTATCTTTTCCAAATAAACATTCTATATTTTTTAAAAAACAATTTTAAATTATGTATGCAAAGCATTCCAAATCTGCCGTTTAGAAAAATAGTGGTTTTATGAAAAAAAATTATTGCCATTCAAATGAATATTCTATTATTTTTATTCTATAGATAACCATTTAGTTTATTTTATACGTGTGTAAATGATATAACTTTCATAATCTAGTTTTTACTATTCATACATGCAAACATAATAGCTATGTTATGATGGTCATCTTCAAAGAATAATATTTTAATTGATTATCACACTTTAATTAAACCCAGTGTTGCATACATTGAAAGATATAAAAGATATTGAATTTATATAAACATAAATATATCATAAAGTCTCATGGTGTTACATTATATTATAATATTTTTTTTCACATAATCTATCTAATATGATATTATTATTTTAAAATATTAGAGTGTCACAATTTTTCCCTTTAATGACACATGTGAGTTCCATGAATCATTCTGTCCTTATACCCTAATTGAGAATTGTAGATTCCACGTGTAAGACCCAATAATTTTTGAGCTATAATAATTTTAACTACATATAAAAAATTTCCCAATTACACAATAATAAATTTCTACAATAACTTCCTCAAAAAATGACGTTATACTGTATGTTTACTTTATGTGATGAAAATGAGATACCTCATTTTATATTCTTGAGATAATACCCTATCATCCGGGAATATTCTACACATATTACCTACACCATAAGTTGGTTTATATTCTTTAATTAAACAATAATACATACCACATGATGTTAAAATTCATTGACTAGTCCCATCACACGACATTAAACTGTATAGTTGAAATAAATGGGTTTTGGTCCCTATCTCCTAAGAGGTACATAAGAAACCTCATGAAATTTAATCCTAACTTCCTGGAACTACCATATAAAATCAACATTCTCAATGGATTTTAAAAATTCTCACAATGAGGTGTGTGATAAGTGTATATGGAAAACATTCCAACAAGGATTTAAACCTGTGATCAACCCATACATGACAAGCGTAAGAAAGACCATCCACATTGGACTGTAATTATATAAAATGTACTCACTCAAAATTAATCATTTGACTATATTTTATGCATCAAAACCCAAACTCTAGGTGATGGTACTTATTATTCTTAGGTGATAATCAGAATAAGTGTATGTGAAAAGGATAAAACCACTTTTCCCCACTCATTTGACAAACTTGAGTCCCTACCTCATGTGATAATCATGAGTTTCCTTTGTTGATGAGCCTAGTATTGGTAATGTGAAAAAAATGGTTCACGTTGTAATGAGCATCGTATTCCCCAAATGATAGATAAAAAATTTGAATCTCCATATGTAATGAGTTTATAATTCCCTAGGCAATTATCCTTAGATGCATTACACGCTAAATGATAGTTTCCCAATTTCAATCATGGGAAGCTGTAGGATTTTCACAAGATAAGACTTATTCTACAAGAATAAGACTCCCTCAAACTCCAAATAAGGATGAATTTATTGATTCTAAACACACCCAACACTTTCAGATTCTAGGAAAACCCAACATTATCATCATCATTGACTGTGGGTTGCCTCTTTATAATGATAAAAAGAGGCATAATTAATCGGTGGACACTAGAAGATGTCATTAGGAATAAAATTAAAAAATATGACATAGATCTATGGGTGAGACCTAGATGAGGTGAATAAATATAAATATGAAGCATTTGAAGGAGGATATAATATCCCATAACTTGGTCTATTTAACGCCCAATTATTTTATGAAATATGTTTTTACGAAATAAATGTAATGTGATTGATGTATTTTGTTATATGGAACACCGAGTTTAAAATAACAACAATATACTATTAGAATATTATCATTTAATGTGAAATTTATTACATATTTGTTGTTTTTTTGGTATGAATAAGACTAAATAAATTATAAAAAATATATAGTTTACACATGTAGAAAATAAATGAAATTAAACAAAATTAAATTTACAATATATATTTTTATAAAAAAAAATGTTTTTATGCCTGCAATGTGTATTTATTTTAATAAAATAAATTATTATATATTGTTGAATTATTTTAAAATAAATTTATATATTTTATATTAAATATTTTTTAATATTTTATATAATATATTTTTCTACACATGACGTAAGAATAAATCCATTTTAATGCGTTAAAATATATTTCTCTGAAAAGTGGAATTAGTAATTTTTGCACAATTAATTTAAAATTACATTATTTTCCACATTATGAAAATTTATTTGAAAAAATTAAATTATATCTTGAAATCAACAAGTAAAAGTTATCTTATAGTGACATTTTGATAATTTTCTAAAAAGATTAAATTTTCAATGAATTGTGAAAAAATACATATTTTTTAAATTATTGCTTTATTTAATGAATTTAAAAAGTTTAAATTTGTTTTAAAATAATTATTAATGTTAAAATAGTTCAAATATATGAATAATATTGAAATTGTGGTAATTTTAAACAATTTAATGTTTACTTTTGATATCAAAACATTTTATTCCTAAGAAAACATTTTTTTTGAAATCTGTTTTTTCATTGTAATTTCAGATTTCATTTTAATTTAAATTCTACCACATATGTGAAATGAAATTGGTAAAACTAATTAAACATTTTAATCTTAATAATTAATATTATATAATAATCTCAACTTAATTTTTTTCATAATAAAATAAAAATAGTAAAAATATTTTACCATGATTAATGTTGAAACGGGTTTAACATGGGTGAAACGAAAAGTTAAGGGTATATTTTCCAATTAAACATTTATAAATACAATTGGATGGAAATATATTTACCTAATAATATCCAATATTTTAATATCTCTCATTTTAGAATAATTTGGCATCATAATGACTATCATATTTTATTCTTTTCAGAAATATCCATGCGGGAATCCTCCCACCCTTTTAAAATGAAACCTCCTCTCAAATACTCTACACACTTCATGATCATATTGGTTTAGAAAATAACATCCCATAAATAATTAATAATTACCATCATGTTTCATATAGTCCATGGTGTTATTTTAAAATCCTCCTTGGATTTATTTTTGTGAAAACCTAAAGTGGTTATAAAAAGAAGAGGTATCATTCTTAATAGAGTATTTTTGTTTAATTTCTTCTTCGATATCATTTAAATTTTCTTTAACTATAAAGAAATAGTTACAATATTTTCCTACATATACTAATATATTATTATTTTAATGGAAAAAACAATATATATTACATCTTCTACCAAATGGGAAACAAAACTGTATATTGTGTGTTCAGAGAACTAGTGCCTCACGAACAAATGCGATTCGTTTTTCATCATGACCATTCATGATTGGATATAATTGCGGATTTAACAAATATATAAACACACACACAAATATATATATATATATGAAATTTATGAAATAATTGAAATTTATTAATTATAATTTTACATCTGACTTCTTACCTGCAAATATATTAAAAAATGATAACAGTGTTTGTGTATACTTGTGGATTACCGTCTCTAAAAAGAAATGTGATATGTTTTTAATTTTATAATAAAATGGTTGATAATAAAGATATATTTTTTAAATATATATGATATATATGAAATAAAAATTATCCTATAATGGATAATTAAGATTTACCTTTCTTTATTTCCATCTGTTAAAAAATGAAAACAGAGTTCACACATACGTACGACCCTCAATCTCAATGTATAATGTAATTAATTTTCCAACATATAACATTTTTGGATGACTATAAATATTAATATAATGATACTAAATTTTAATTTTATCAATATTATACTTATTTATATTATTTGACCATAATTAAATTATATGTATCAAACTATCTTATCAAAGCATATATGAAAAATGAAACTCTTTTCACCTGAAATAATGATTTTAAAAATGAATTGTTAATAAAAATGTTGTAAAATGTTATAATTAAGTAATATATTGTATAATATATATTATTATGGTTATTAAATATATTTATAATGATTCCATATTTATTATATATGAGTTTTGAACAAGTTTGATGGAAGTAAGACTAGATGTAAGGGATTTTCTTATCCGTTTTCTTTCATTGATACACTTGAAATATTCCCCACTTTTGTCATTATTGGGATGAATATACTACCTATGAATATATTATATGATTATTATTATGAAAATTATTTGGATTTACATATACATAAATTCTAATTTTCTTAATTTTTCTTATTATTCAAAAATTACCAAAGTGGTGAGGTGTTTATGTTACTATCTCAATATTTATCCTGATAGTTTATGAGTATTCATTTGGTGATTAAATTTAATGATATAAATCAAAATAATCTCATGATTTTATTCTCTTATGTTTATTAATTGAAATTATAATTATAAATTTCATTTTAAACTATTTATGTACTCATGATATTGAAATAATGTTTTCAAGGAAAACTGAATTTGTTTTTCTAATAATTAAGAACTAATTTTATCTCATATTCATTTTTTACATAAAAGTTTTGTTTGAATAATTTAAATATTTTCAAATAATTTATTAATTAATTATTTACCCATGTTTTAATTTTTTAAAAATGGTTTAAAAGAGATATTATTTTAATATTTTTTTAGAGGTTGTTTTAAATTTTTACAAAATACTACAAAAGAATAATAATTTTACCATACATGGAAGGGATATAATTTTAAACCAACACAAGAACAAAATTACTTGAAAATTAAACTATATGTTTTCAAATTCACCTTTAAAATAACCCATTTTATTTAATATTTTTCAATTCATTTATTTTGTATAATAGATGTAAATGTGTAATGGATATTTTACTTAAGAAATGTTCCAAGTTGTCTTTTAAAAGAATTTTCTAAGATAACATCCTTTAATATTTGTTGATTGATAATATTTATATGATCTAGAGATACCATCCTTGTTCATTACCTGCATGATTTACTACTATAATGATAATATTTTTATGGAAACTATTTTCTGTTCATGGGTAATTCTATGATAAATAAATTAAATGATTATGAAAAACATTTATTTTACAAAGGTTATATTCTCATGAAATGTTTATAAATATCATTTATTTTCAACATTATGATATTGTGAATATTCTAGGATCTTGTGGAGTAAATAAGTATGATTTTTTTAATGTGATGGGTGAACCCAAAAATTATATAAATCTTCATTTAATTTGATAAATATTTATATCTCATGATATAGACAGGACTAGAATGAGAAATTAACCCAACTCAGTAGAGGAAATTTTCCACTATGATAGTCTTTGAAGTGAAACATGACTACTATGATGGTTTCTGGAGTTATCCCAATCCACTATAATGGTCTTGTAAAAAATCCTTGAGTACTATGAACGTGATTTTATATGATTATGTGCATGTTATAAATATAATTCTTTTCAAAATCTTATCCTCTCATGGATTATGTTCTTTGATTCCTTCAAAATTCATATATTTTGAATGACCAAGAATTATTCCATGATTCAATAATATTAAATATGATATAAAAATTATAGTTTATCAAATTTTATGATCATACTTTCATAAAATTATGCTTATTTAGGTTTATAGGATCATTGATATCTACCTTTTTGACTATTAATACTAATTTGAAATCATCATTTCTTATGTTTATTTTTATATGTTACGAATAAAGGTATTAAGTATGATATTTCATATAAGGGTTCTAGTTATAAAGAACTAGTTGTTTATGTATCGATGTTTCTAAAGAAAATTGACCAATATAATTATGTTTTGTATTGTTATTTATTATAATGAGAATTCATTTAATAAAGTGTGATATTTATGTATGAAAATTATGGGTCACTATTATTTATATCATAGAGGGGTTTAGTTATCTTTTGAATCTAGGAAGAGAAAAATTGATTAATAACCATGGGGATAATTATATGTATGGGATAAAATCTTAATTTTTTGTAATGATCATGGATGGACAAGGTTAAACCTAAGGTGTGAGAGATTTAAAACATGGTGTATTCGTTGAAACATCCTATAAATGTTTATTCATGACTATGTGTTTTTCTACTATGATTAATTTTTTTCATCCTTTTCTTTTGGTTTTGTTCAATGGATGGAACCTAAAAGAATCATGTTAATGATTAATGCGATGGAAAATGTAATGATTTTCCTCCTATCAAACAAAATGTTATGGGATTTGTAATTAAAAATCTCATTGTTATATGCAAAAAATATTTTTGAAACCATAAATCATAAAGAACATATAATCACATAAAGGAAGGAACAATGTTATGTTTCATCCTTCATAAGGAAATATTTACCTTATTTTAGTGGATATTTTAATGTACTATTTTCTAACAAATAGATAATTAATATTGGGAATATAATTTACATTATATTATTTTGGGTTTATGAAAATTTCATTGTTCTTATTCAACACATTAAAGAGAAGAACATAAATGGTGGGATCTTATCAATAATATTAATAAATATGAAGAAATCAACTTCATGGATTGGTATGAGTCTAAGATATTATTTTTAAATAATTAATTTTTCATATTCATCATAAAAAATATATAATTAATTTTAAGAGCTAAAGAATAAAGATATTGGATCCATTGGTTTCTATAATGAATTTTTTTTCAAGTATTATATGGCACACGTCCGCTGCTATAATTCAATTTGAATGCAAGGTTGATCAATTATTCATTAGCTTAAAACCCAGTATTTGAATAGATTTATCCATAAGGTAAATTATCGACTATGAATAAATGATTTTAGGTTCTAAAAAGTTTAAATTAAGATCTGAGTTACCCATAAATTTCTTGGTTTTTTATATGGAATGAACGATGGAATTAATAGGAAACAATAAAAAACATGTAGAGAAACAATAAGCCTCTATTGATGCTCAAAGTGTATAATAAAACATAGATGAAATTGTCTTATGTGTACTGGTAAATGTTTTACAAATGTAAAGGATGTTGATTAAGAAATTTAATGTCAATGTGATTGGAATATGTCATATAATAATGTTAATAGATAGAAATATCCATAGAATCAAACAACAACACCCTATAGTGGAAAATTACTGGATTAAGTGAATTATGATAATAATATCTCAAATACAATGGTTAATGATTATTATTCGTGATAGAAACCTCTAAATCAATGTGATGATGGGAGATCTTATGTATTTACTATTTATTATTAGTATTATAATAACTATATTGAGAGAGGTACATTTTCAATCTAATGTACAACAACTAATATCTTTTTTTACTAAAGATCTACCCACTCTGTTATATATGAAGAATTTGATAATGGTATCCAAATTACACCACAAATATTGATATTTAATTATTAGTTAAACCCATTAATGTTTAAATGACTACATCTCAAGTATATAATTCGTCATTTACTGAATATTATGTTCATGTGCTTCCCAAAAATCATGTTATTCTCCCCCAAGTTGATTTTTTTATCTTAGGAATGGTTTGGATTTATCTACATAAATCCCAAATAAATTTAATGATAAGGTATGTCAAATTTTATATTTTGAACTAACTTCTGATAAGCTGTTAGTGTGATAATAAATATGAACCTACAATAAAAATTATATCGATTTTATCTGTATTGATTTATTTACAAAATGGGTGTTTACCTAATATAGTAGGGGTCAAAATCATCATTGAAATATTTCTTTTATATATGTGTTTGTTATTGTTATTCCGGAATATTTTCCTTGTATTCGACCCAACCATGATGTTTAATTTTCAATGTAATATATACGTAGTTATATGCCTATCTCAATTAATCCTCAGAGAGTGGACCTGATTTAGTTTACGAAATTGATGAATAAAATATAAAAGAATATTCTCAAAGGGTTTTATTCATACAAGTGTATCACATTGGGGTTCACATGTTATTTTTTAAGAAGATATATGGATTGATGTGACTCGGTATTGATTCAAAATTTGGAACAAGTATTCTATACTACATTTTAATAAATTATTTGATCAACTTCACAATGATAAATTTTTTTCCAAGTTCATACATTATTCTAGATATCATCAATTAATGTTCAAGAAATAGGATATACCCAAGAAAAAATTTCATACCAGGTGCGGAAAATATGAATAAATAAATATATTTTTTTTTACATATTCCCCACTATATTTATTAATTTAATAAAAAGCGTCTTTAAATTTTACGTTGACCAGTTTGTGGTTTTATTTATAGAAAATAATAATATATATTTAAATATCATGAAATAGAAAAAAAATAAACTGAGAATTGTGTTGAATACCCCATGGATGGAGATTTTGTACAATGAATTCACAAATAATGGATTTTGGTAACATAATATTTTCATTTTGTGTCATATAATATCATGAGAGGGTATATTTGTGGATCCGTTGAATACCAAGGTTATTGATCTTTATCCAAGACTAAATAATATGACAAAGATACATAGTTTCCTTAGTTTGTATGGATATTATGAACTCATTATTGGGAATTTCTCATTACTATCATGTCCTCTCACCATGTTAACATGGAAGGGATCCAGGTTTCTTTAGAAAAATAAATTTGAGAAAAATTTAAAGAAACTGAAGAGAAGGTTTGTTAGTTCAGCTATGATTACATTAACAAGTAGTGGATATGGGTTTTTAATCTTTAGTGTTGCATCAATGAGAGGATTGGTATGTGTTCTCCTGCAAGATTATATGGTTTAGCTTATTCCTTACAAGAATTTTTTGTTCATGAGAAAAATTAACAAACTTGTGATTTGTAGTTAGCAGTAGTAAGTTTTTAATTAAATATATTGATAAATATGTGATATATATACTAATTATAAATGATTAGAGTATATATTCAGTAAAAAAAAGATAAATATTTACTTGAGAAGATTGTTAGATCTTATTAACGATTATGAATTCATAATACATTACCAACATGAGAAACTGAACACTATAGCCGATGTTTTGAGTCGAAGGGATCGAACAATATTATCCATGATGACGATCATAAAAGATTCACAATTTTTTTTCAAATTATTTTTATAGGAAAATATTCGTAATAGTATAAATATTACCTTTCTCAAATAAATTCTTACCTATATATATATGTAAGGATTAATGAGGCACAAACATATTTTTTGGAACTGTAAAAGAAGGTGAAAAATGTTCATGTTCGTAATATTGATTGAAAAGGAATGATAATATTCATGAATTTTTTATGTGTTATGTTCATACCATATTTGAAGGAACAATTGGGTGAGGAACATATTTCATCATTATCTATTCATCCTCAAATCATGATGATTTTAAGAGACATGAAAGTGTATTTCTGGTGGGAGGGAATTAATAATGATACTCTAGAGTATGTATCTTGGTGCTTGGTATGTCAGAATGTTAAGGTTGAGATATAGAAGTGTTAGGGGATACATCAGCCATTACTTATACCTGAATGGATATGGGAAATCATCATGATGTATTTTGTCACCAGACTCCCCAAAACATCCAAAGGTAATAATTATATTTCGGTTATAGTTGAACAACTTATTAATTTATAACACTAAAGTTACATTATGGAAGAATTATCCCTTGAATATATTGCATAAATATAAATTAAGGAAGTGTTAATGTTTTATGTAGTTCCATATTCTACTATATATGATCAGGATCTACATTTTACCAATAATTTTGGTTGAAGTCAGTAGTAAACTCTTAATACAGAGATATCTTTCAATACAAATTATTATCCTCAGACAGATGGTCAGTATGAGTGAATCATTTAAAACATAGAGGATATTTGGATATATTTTTATAAAGATTTCAAATGTGGTTTGGATCAACACCTTCCACTAGTCAATTTTTTCATAAAATAAATGATTTTACTTGAGTATTCAGATGGCTCCTTATGAGTCCCAATATGGAAAGACGTATAGATCTCTAACATTTTGAGATAATGTTAGAGAAATAATTTTTCTAGGAACTAATATTGCTGAGGAAATGGTAGAGAAAGTTAGCAGTATTTAACACCACATCAAGGAATCTGAGAGATGATAAAAAATTTATGTTTATAATAATCTATTTGATCTGTAATTTGACGTTGGTGAGAAGGATTTTTTGGGAAATTTGTCAATGGTTCAAGTTTACGATATTTATTATAAATAGATAGATATGACCTAGATATATTTATACCTTTTATGTTCTTCATTGAGTTGGGATGGTAACTTATCATTTGTCTCTTCCCCCATACCACTCTCTGCTTCATGATGTGTTCCATGTATCTCTCATAAGGAAGAATATACTAGAAACATCACACATAATCAAATCAATGTACATACCACTATAGTAAGATATAACTTATAAGGAAAAAATGCATATTAAGAATTATAGAGATAATTTTATTTGAATCAAGACTACTCACCTGGTTACTATTTGGTGGGAAAACCACTAATTCAATGAAGATATATAGGAACCTAAGAATATGATAACGAAAAATTATCATTATTTTCTTGAATCCGAGTAATGAAATCTCATGGGTGAAATAATTTTAATGGGGGTAGAATGAAAGACCCTAATATTTAATGGAATACATTTTTCAAATAAATTTATTTTCTTGGATAGATTACACTACAAGAAGCACCGAGTTATAAAAATGATGATATGCAATTAAAAAATTGTTATCCAATGTGACTATTATCACCTAGCTTTTGCATTGGATGGTATGAATAGGAATAACTAAATTATGAGAAAAATATAGTTTAAGCATGCATAAATTATAAAAAAAATTGTTTATCAATTGATTGGAAATGAAAATAAAATATCATTTTAAAGTAATACATATATTTTTCAAGAAAACTACTTTATGCACGCAAAGTAATTATGTTTTAATAAATTAATATTTTAACTATTTGTGAATTGTTTTGTTAAATGTATATATTATATAATCAAATTATTTTTACTAGTAATTTATTATTTTTCTCTAGGAATGAATTGTAATAAATCTAGATTTATCCTTAAAAAATATATTTTTCTAAATAGGGGATTTATTACTTTTTTTACAATTATTTTTAAATCAATTTTTGATAATTTTATAAAATTTAATTTAAAAAATGAACACCTATTTTGAAATAAGAATTTCAAAATTATCTTAAAGTGAGTTTTTGATAATTTTACCAAATGATTAATTATTTTGATAAATGGTGAAAAAAACTATTTTTTATGATTTTATTTTCATTTAAGAAATTTTAAAATGTCCATTTTTATAATTTGATTTAAAAGTAAAATTACTTCAATTTTATTATTAATAATTTAATTTTTTTCATTAAAACCTATTTTTTGTTTAATTTTGAAATAAAATATTTTTATACTTATGAAAACATTTTATTTGTCAAACCACTTTATATTATGATTATCAATTTACTTTTAAAATAATATTTTATTTTTACATGAATTTTATTTATTAAAATGGATTCAATGTTTTGAATTGGAATTATTAGTACTATATAATATGGTCGATTTAATATTTGGTCAAAATGAAATGTAAAAAAGTAAAAAATTGTAATCACTATTGAGGATAAAACTGGTTTACTGGGGGGGAGGGGTTACAAAATATAGTTGTATTTTTCCAATGGAATTTGTATAAATTTTATTTTATATCCATGTTTTGAAATTATCTTATCCCACCATTTAATATATGGTCATTAAGAATCAATTTTCATGAGAATGACTTAATTATATTATATTATTTTAATAAATTGTCTTGTGGGACTCCTCCTATCTTCTTCACTCCATGTATGAGGACCATTTTGGTTTGGAAAAGACTTAAAAAATACCCTTAATAACTAATCTTATAAATTACTATAATAATTTTATTATTATAAAACAATACTTAGTAGGCTTTTGGCATAATCCTAAACTGGTTTTCTAAAGAAGAGGTATAATTCTTAACCGAGTGTTTTTGTTTTATTTCTTTTTCAGCCTATTTAAAATTTTATTAAACTATGATTAAATAGTATCAAAAGTATATTACATATAGAAAGATGTTATTATTTCAATTTCAAAACCTATATAAATCTCTTCCAACATAAAAGGAATAATGAAACTATTGATCTTGAGTACAACGGACAACCATCTTATAAAACAATGTAATTAGTTTACCATAATCTTATATAATTATATGATATAATGATTGATTTAAATTATATTTAACACAAAAATATTTTGAAAATAAATTTAATATTGAATCCATAAAGCACTTAGTCTCTGAAAACACCACTTTGTTAAAACCTAGCTAGTGAATACAATTTTTCAACCACTATGATTGGAACTTCAAAACACTGACATACACAGTTGTGTTTAGCAAGCTATTTTGAGTCTGATAATAAAACCATAATTTTTGGTGAATAGTAAAATACCCTTTTGAATAGTAATATTAATAGTAGTATGAATCTTATGAATATTAAATCATTTTATTATTTTATTATCATATGGTTATAAGATAATGAGATCTTGAAAAAAGTTTCAAGGTGATATAAAATGAATTATAGTTTTAGAATTGTTAATTTCTAAATAAAATATGAATTTATTTTAAAAATAAAATTAATAATATTTATAAAATTATTTTCAAAAAATTGATATCAAATTTTAACTCTAAAGGTCGAAAAATGATTACGGTGAAATTTTTGGATTTTTTTGAAATAATCGATTTTTTATGAATAGTTAAATATGGTAATTTACAATATATATACATTATCAATTAAATTCAATATTACTAGGATCATGGATGATGTAATTAAACTTGGTAAGAACTCACATGCCCGCATTACTATTCATGGTCATAATAATCAATAATATTGGCTTTCTTTGGAAAAATAATAAAATAACGAGTAAAATAATGGGAAAACCCTCCTCTCCTCTACTATGAAACCCCCCCTCACTCAGTCTTCTCTTAAATGCTCTAATGACTTTTTAATTGACTAAATTATACTAAAATATCCTCCCAAGTTCCTCCCCCACGTCCATCAGCCTTGGGACTCATAAAAATACCAGAAACACTTACCTAAAGTGGCTGTCAAGGAAGATTGCATCAAGAGGAAAATTCAACTTTTCATTTATTTTATTTCAGGTTCCTTTCAAATATTTTTGATTCCTCACCTCCTTTCATACAAATATTATGATGAATCCAATACCTAATATGTACTATAATTTGGTTATGTTAAAGGATGAATTTTTCATCAAGTCACCTTTCCCCTTCAATTATACTAGAAATGAAAACACCATCTGAGATGAGTTAATTTACCACCTTCAAGGATGATGGGTTTTAAATTTTTATAAAAATCCTTAATTATGGTCATTAAACCATTTTTATTGTTGAAACACACTATAATACGTGTTATATAACTTATTTAAGGTTTTGGAATCCTTTTTTACACATGAAATTAATTTATAAATCAAAATGAGTTCGTTGTGTTCATGAACCTTCAATTAAACCAAACAATTGTCATAAAAGTTTTAAATAATGATTCATCATCAATACCAATAACAAATGAATTTTATAACCATGTAATTTTTTTATTGTTCAATAATAACATACAAATTCTGTTTTAGACAACCATTCTCATTGTACATGTTTATCCATACATGAATATAAGTAAACCGGTTATGAAAACCAAGGATGAAAATGCTCTCAAAAAATAAAATGGAATATATTACCCCATCAAATGTCCATTAATTAGCGTAAATTGGTTATAATGAATTAATTAAATATAGATTAGGATCTGGAGTCATTAATTTATGAACTGAAATTTGATTATTCTGGTCATTAAAATCAAGTGAGGAACACATTCGGTTTTAAGTTACGAGGTTTCCTCACCTCCTTTCCGTTTTTTGTGAGATATTCCTTATTCAATACTATTACTTTTGTATGGGGTATGTATTTTGACCATTGGTTTATCATATCATGAATCTATTTATTTTAATGGTATTCAACATATCATTTGAATATTATTAATCTTGGTGCATATAAACCAATTTATTACAACATTGTAAGGAATTTCCACCTGAAACTCCATTTTCATTCGGGTTAGTTTTATTATTTACATAACTCAATTTAATTATTATTCATTAAAATTTACTCCCCATAATTTTTTTTGTGAATTTTCTATATATGTTCCCATCCAGAATCATACATTCAATTATTGGGAGTTATATTTTCTGAATGGATCATTAAAAAAGTCATCTTGAAATACAAGCCCGATTCAAGTGAATTTCCAAACAATTTACCTATTTTTAATGGAAATATATTATCTATTTTTAGAAACCATTATTTTTCTAAAATAAATGACTTCACGTCTGGTATTATACAATTAATTTTCCAAAAGAACTATTCTTCTCAAATAATATTAGTATCAATATCATGAATTAATCAATGATTTCATAAGAGTATCTTCATCTATTTCATCACTCCTATTTATTATTATGTATTGTTCTGATAATTATTTATTATAACATATACCATATTTAATATAATTTTTTTTTGATTATTTTTACTATATATATTCTATCTTAAAACTATTTACCATTTAACTCCATATAGTAAGTGTTTATGCTTAATGTGTGGGGAAATTTATTTACTTTTCATTAGTTAGATTCAAAATGATTGTATATATTTATTATGTTTGTCCCCATTCATATGAGGAATGATTCAGACATAATATGTGATGGGTGTAGATCTTTATAGGTCCATGATGCATCGGTAGATCTAATGAGACTAATAAATATGATCTTGTTCGAGGCCTTGCCCATTTTTAGATATGATTTTGACCAAGGCCTTAGTATTTTTTAGATTTCTTTTCCGAGGCCTTGATGGTATGTTTCAGAATGTATATCATATGAATTTACCTTATTATGAAGTAGGAAATTAATATTTCATATGGTTATTTGATTAGTAGAATAACCAACATTATGTTATATTTTGGAAATATTTTCTCAACTCATATTCCATCTATAATGTGTTCATGTTTATTATTTTTAAAGGCTTTTGTTTTGAATTATTCCCCATACCAAATGTTTATGTTTATGATATCATCCGAATTGTTTTTTACACTTAATGAGTGTTTGAGATCACCCCTTTCATATGATTTATTTTATTTGGACATGATGATGTTTATTATGAATGACCTACATTAATAAAATTATAGTAGTGGATGTTCCAAATAAGACATATTCTTTGTATTTTTTCTAGTAGAAATGTTTAACTTATGTACATATCTAGATTTCCAAATATACTAAATTATGTTTTCCTTCAGGATATGAATTTCTTTTAATTACGCCAATGTAATGTAATAAGGCAACAACTCTGGGCAACTGGGGTCAGTTCTTGACAGTTGGTATCAAAAAAAAATTAGTAAAAAAGACAGAAACTGGATTTAGAAAATATAGATTAGGGATCAAACCCCAATGATAGTATTTGAGGATAATCATACTAGAACATCCTAGAATATTTGGTAAGGAATAGATTATTTGGATCTTTCTAGAAAATACATTCCTATCTAGATACTAAAAGTAGATGTGGTTCTGGCACAGATGTACCTAAGAGTAAAAATATGACAATGAGTTTCAGGTTTGACTCGGGGTATCCTGGTACACAACAATGGGCCTTACTACACACCTAGTTTGACACTCTGGGTGGATATTATTAAGATAATTTACATTTTTTCCTTTCATGCCATTATGGATATTTAAATGTAAATTTTTCCTCAAATAAACCATTTTTATGTTTATGAGTTTAGCTATGTATAGAATGTCAATTTAGGATTTTTATTTACTAAGTTAAGATTGTACATTATGATTCATAACATAATATACTGCCTGAAATTATTTAGAAATGGAGCCTAGTGGATGGAATGGAAACTGGATGGACATGTATATCCCATATAGGGATTTCCCTCATGTTCAAGATAATGATGTCGGATCTCGAGTTATGATAGGTACAGAGAAAATTATAACTATAATGAGACAACATACTTAGGTTATGTATAATAAATTTACCCTTTAAAGAATCTAGATCCTCAATGTTGAGGAGCTATGTTAGATCTCTTTATGCGGGAATAACCTCTATCATTTAATGGGACTAAAACCCATTCATAGTCGAATAGTGGATATGTTTCTTAGAGAAGATATTTATAACCTTTAGATGTAATGGAAGGGAGAAATTTTTAATGGATGTTTATCTTCAATCCGGTGACGTTGATCAGTGGTGGTTAATAATTCAAAACACAAAAGGAGGAAAAGATATAAAAAATTGAATGGATTGAATTTAAATAACTTTTTATAAGAGATATACTTTCATTGTGAACAATGAGCTGATATGGAAAGGTTGTTTCTGAATTTGAGGCACAAGTAAGATGAAAATTTTGGAATGTATGAAGCTAACCTCACAAGGATAAAAAGGCATGTTGTGGACTATATACATAATCCAAAGAGCAAGACTGATTGAGTCTTTGATGTCCTAAATTCAATCATTTGGAAGGTGCTAGTATGCCAAACATTCTCATCAAACGAAGAAATAGTCTCATGTGATATCATGACAAAAAAGGAGTTATCTAAGTTTTATGACAATAATGGAAAGAAAGAGAAGAAGAGGGTTATTGAAAACTCTGGAAAATGAAATAAGGAAATGGGGAGGAAGGGAACAATGGACTTTCTACTATTGGTTAATTATCGAAGGGAACACCCTTGAGCCTGCTTAAAAGGAAAAAGGGGTGTGCTATAAGTGTGGACACAAAGGACATCATGCTAGTGTTTTCAAGGGGATTAAAGAGGCTAATAAGGTTCAATGCTATAATTTTATGGAGTTGAGGAAATATGAAAATTCTTTTCCAAAGTGTCAAAGAAACATTCCAAGGCAAAGTGAGTAGGGAAAAGTATAAGTGATCACCGCTAATAATATTGATGTTCCTCGTGATGTGGTGGTAGGTACATTAATCATTTCCTAAACAATAGAAAATTTTTTATTTGATTGTAGGTCATCTCACTCTTCCATATCATCCTAGTTTTCGAAGAAAAGATGATATTTCAAATTTGATTTAGTAAAGGAGTTGTTTGTAAAAAATCCTAAAGGAAGTATCATTACGAAACTGGTGTGTCAGGAAGTCCCCATAATAGAATATTATTGTACATTACCTATATATTTTATTATCACAACCACTATTAAATTTTATATAATCCCCCATATGGATTTTATTTTGAACCCTAATGTGAAAATTTTTCGTAAGAAAAATGAGGTTTCAATTTTTGAGTACAATGTAGAATCCCTTATCTTTAGAGTAGAAATATAAAAATCTAATTCTCATCAATTTCTACCCCTAGTAGCTAGACTGATTTCAATTATTATAGATGAAGGGAATGAAATAACTATGGGTGGGGAATGTAATGTTAATATTGGGGACATATCTATTGTGCAAGATTTTATGTTTGTGTTTCCAGATGATTTACCTGGATATCCTCTAGAGTAGGAAATTGAGTTTTCAATTGACATAATTCTAGATTCAAGGCCTATATCAACAACCCTTTATAGAATGTCCATTTTGTAATTAGTGTAACAGAAGAAAAAAATAGAGTAACTGAGTGATAAAAGATTTCTTCACCCTAGTATTTCTCAATGGGGAGCCCTTATTCTTATTGTTAATATGAAAGATTGATCTATGAGGTTGTTCATAGACTATAAGGAAATCAATTCTATAACAATGAAGAAAAATTTCCCCTACCTCTCAATAATGATTTATTTTATTGACTTCTTAGAGCATACTATTTTTTCCAAGATGGATATTCAATATGGATATCATCCATTGAATGAGAGTAATGAAGACATTCCAATAAAAAAATTTCAAACTAAGTATCAGAATTATGATTTTATAGTAATGCCTTTGGTACTTAGTAATGCACCCCTTATTTTCATGGACATAATGAATAGTGTTTTTAATGAATATCTTGATCTGTTTGTGGTGTCATTTATTGATGATATCTTGTAATACTCCAAAATCTATGAGGATCTTGAAAATCACTTGTACACTATTATAAATACACATTGAAGAAATGAATTATATGGGAAGTCTAGAAAGAGTTAATTTTGTATTCAATTATTTTACTTTCTTGGCCACATTGTATCTAAGGATGGAATATCTGTTGATCCTGTAAAGACAAAGACTGAGGTACATAGTTTTATAAGTTTTTTAGGATATTATTGTCATTTTCTTCAGAATATTTCCTTTTTATACAACACAATATCGAAGCTTCCACGTAAGGATATAAAGTTCTTTTGGAAAAAATAATGTGAGGACTATTTCAAATAATTTAATTAGAGATTAGTGAATTCTTTTATCCCAACTCTACCATTCAGGAATGATGGGATTTTGATCTATAATGATGCATCAATGAATGGTCTTGGTTGTGTCCTTATATAGAATTATAGAGGTATTTCATATGCATCAATATATTTAAAAATTCATGAAAAAAATTATCATACTCATGATCTTGAGTAATAATTAGTAATCATTTCTATGAAAATATAGAGATATTATCTCTATGGAGAAAATGAGTGATATATACAGATCCCAAGAGCCTAAAATATGTCTTCTCAGAGAAAGAAATCAGTATGATCCATGGTAATGGCTAGAACTACTCAAGGATTATGAATGTTTTATACAATACCCACCAAGAATAGAAAACAAGGTAACTAATGCATTGACCAAGAAGGATCATGGAGTCCCCAAAAAAATGGGGATTGAAAAGGAACATTTGTACATGAATCTAGTGAGGATGGATATGAGATTTATCAATGAAGGTGAAACATAACTACTGTTTCAAATGGTTACCCAACCATATTTATTGGAAATAATTAAATCTTGAAATTATGATGATAAGAATCTTGAAAAAAATTAATGTTGTGAATGAAGAGAAGTTGTTTGACATCATGTGTGAAGATGGAATTATGAAATTTGAGGAGAGGCTATGTGTTCCCTCTCTACCTGAGATGGAAAATGAGTAATTGGATGATGATCATAGATAAAATTTATCTATACACCTTGGTATCCCTAAAACGTATATATATTTGAAAGAACATTTATTGTTAGATAACATGAAGAGGGATATTGCTGATTATGTATCTATATGTTTAGTCTATCAACAAGTGCATTCCAAATGAAAACATCACAGAGGAGTCATGCAACCTCTACCTATTCCAACTAGAAAAAAGTATGATGTCATCATGGATTTTTACACTAGATTACCCAAAACTCAATGAAATAATGATGCAGTATGAGAAGTTGTAGATTTACTTATGAAATATGCACATTTCCTCTCTATAAGGCATGATCTTCCACTGGAGGGCCTAACAAGACTCTTTATCAATGATGTTGTGAGACATTATGCTCCACCTTTCTCGATTTTCCATGATTTTGATTCATGAATTACATTGAATTTTTTTGATAAGTCTTCAAAATGATTTGGATATTAAGATTATATTGAGTACTTCTTATCACCCACAATATGAAGAGCAATCAGAAAAGACAGTCCAAACCTTAGAAGACATGGTGATATCCTGTTCGCTTGACTTTCAATGTATATGGGATCAATATTTACCTTTAGTGGAATTTCATATAAAAATTGATTCCATTCACGTATTAAAAATGCACTAGATGAAGCAATGTATGGAAATAGATGTCGTACACCAACTTGTGGGGATGAAGTTGGAGAAAGGAATCATTTGAGACTACAGATTGTGGTAGAATCAATAATGAAGTTAAACACTATTTAAGTCCATATCAAAGAATCTCAAAGAAGACAAAAAATATTTTCTAATAATTGAAGGAAGGATTTAGAGTTTCATGTGGGAGATCGTTTTTTCTTGAAAGAATATCCATGGAAGGGTGTTATAAGATTTTGGAAGAAAGAAAAACTATGCCCTAGGTACATAGGACATTATGAAATTATGGTGATAATTTGATCAATTTCATATCATTTGGATATTCCACCTAGTCCGTATGATGTAAAAAATGTGTTCCATGTCTTATTGATAAGAAAGTACATGCCAATACCAATGCATGTCCCCATTTATGAAGGTATAAAATTGGAACCTGACCTATCTTACAGTGAAGAGCCTATCCAGATTCAGGAAAATAAAGAAAAAGTATTGAGGATTCAGATGGGTTCCCTAGTAAGGAAATATTGGAAAAATCATAAAATCTAAGAGGAAACATAAGGGCCTAAGGAGCATATGCTGAGGAACTACCGAAATTATTTTGCAAGGTAACAATCTTGTAATATCGAGGATGAAATCATTGTAATAGGTGGATAATGTATCGCCCCAATATTTTGAAAATAAATTTAATATTGAATGAATGAAATAAAAACTGTCTACAAAACATCACTTTTTTATAACCTAGAAAGTAAACATATTTTTTCCACCACTGTGATTTTAATTTCAATAAACTAACATACATAGTCGCATTCAGTAAGATATTTAGAGTCTGATAAGGAAAACATAACTATTGGTGAATAGTGAAATACCCTTATGAATAATAATATGAATAGTAATATGACCCTTATAAATATTGAATCAATTTATTATTTTATTTTCTTATGTTTATAAGATAAAAAAATCTTTATTAATTTTTCATGGGGATATAAAATGAATTATAATTTTAAAATTGTTATTTTTTCGAATAAATTATCAATTAATTTAAAAATTAAATTATAATTTATTATATTTTTTTTTCAAAAACTGGATTTCATTTTTTAATTCTTCAAGACAAAAAATGATTAGGGTGATTTTTTGGATTTTTCAGAAATACTCAAATTATTTATGAATTGTAAAATATAGTAATTTACTGTATATATATTATCAGTTAAATGACCAATTCCTAGAATCCATGCTCATGTAATCAAAATTGGTTTGAACTAAAATTCGCATATTACTATTCTTGGTCATATGATTCAATACTATTTTTTCTCTTTGATAAGATAATAAAATAATGAGTAAAATAATGGGAAAACCCTCCTCTCCTCCATGATAAAACCCCATCACACCCACTTCTTTTCACTCCCCTCAAACCATGTTCCATGACTAAAATATTCTAGAATATCCTCCCAAGCTCCTCCCCCACTTACAATATCCTTTTTTTCTCATAAAAATACGAAATCCTTTTCCCAAAAGAGGATCTCAAGAAATATTTATTCAAGAGGTAAATTCCTCTTTTCATTTATTTTATTTCAAATTTTTTTATTTTCATTTTCATTCATAAATTATTTTCATCATAATTTTGTGACAACTCAAGTACAATACATGTACTGGAATGTTTTATGATAATTGAATAATTCTTCATCATGTCTCCTTTCCCTTCAGTTATACTAGAAATGAGAAGACCATCTCAGATGTGTAAATTTATCACATTCAAATATGACAATTTTTCAATTTCTATTACCATCGTCACTTGGGGTCATGAAACCTTTTTGATGATTTAAATAAACTATAATATATGTATTATAACTTTTTTATGGTTCTATAGTCATTTTTTACACATGATATTAATTATTAAAACAAACTGAGTTTGTTGTGATCAAGAACCACCAATTAACCCAAACAGCTGTCATTAATGTTTTATATAACGAGTCATCTACAATTCCAATAACCAAACAAATTTTATATCCATGTAATATTATGATTGTTCAATAATAACATACAACTAATATACTAGACATCCATTCTAATTCTACTAGTTTATCTATACATGAATATAATTATAATGGTCATGAAGACCAAGGAAGAAAAAAATTCCAAAAAATGAAATTGAATCTCTTAACCCGTAAAAAAATCCATTGATGAACCTAAAAAGGTTATAATAAATAAATTAAATGTATAGGAGGTTCTAGAATCATTAATTTATGCACCTAAATTTTATTATGTAGGTCATTATGATCATGTGAGGAACACCATCAGACAAATGGTAAGAGGTTTCCTCCTCCCACTTCTATTTTTGTGAGATATACTTTATTCACATTTATAAATTTTGTGTGGTGTATGTATACTGAACATTGATGTATCATATCCTGAATCTCTTTTTTATATGGTATTCAATATATATTTTGAATATTATTAATTCAGGGTCATATGAACCAATTGATTACATTGGGGTAACAGTTTTTCCACCAGAGCCACTGTTTTAATTAGAGTAACTTTATTATATACTTACCTCAATTAAATTATTATTCATTAATATGTACTCATAATAATTTCTGTGTGAATGTTCAATATAATTTTTCCAACCAGAATCATACCTTCATTTATGGAGAATTATATGTATTAAAAGGATCTTTCAAAAATTCATCCTAAAATACAATCTTAATTCAAGGGAATTTCTAAAATTCATACCTATTTTCAAGGGCACTGTATAATCTGGATTTAACAACCATTATTTTTTTTAATTTTCTTATTTTGTTATTAAAATTCTATATTACTTCACTTATGGTTTTATATAATTATTTTTCCAAAATAACTCTTCTTTTCAAAGTAAAAGAGTATTTATCTCAAGAATTTCTTGATGATTTCATAAGAGTATCTTCATATGTTTCAACAATCCAGTTGATTATTATGTATTATTTGGAATAGTCTCTTTAATATAATATACCATATTTAATTTAATGTTTTTTGATTAGTTTTATTGTGGATGTTATATCTTAAAAACATTCACCATTTTACTCCAAATTATTAGTGTTTATGCGTAATGTTCATGGAATGTTATTTAAGTTTCATATTTTGATTTTTATATGAATGTATATATTGCTTATGTTTAACCCCATTCTTATGAGGAATGCATTATAATAATTATATGACGGTTGGGGCCTTTTATAGCCCCTAGATTAATCATTAGGTCTCATGAGACAAATAGATATGGACTTGGTCGAGGGATTTCCCTTTTATATATGGTTTTGGATGAGGCCTCGATGGTATGTTTCAGAATGACTGATATATGAATTTCTCTCATTATGATGTTAGAAATGAAAATTTCAAGTTGTTATTCTACCAGAAGAATTCCCATGATTATGTTTTACTGTGGAAATATTTACTCATCTCATATTCAAGGAATAATTATTTCAAGATTATTATTTTTAAATGCATGTCTTTTCAATTATTCACCATGCATAATGTTTATATTTATGATATCTTCCACTATACTGTTTACCCTTACTGAGCATTTCAGCTCACCACTTTCTTATGTTTCAATTAATTAGGACATGAAGATGTTTATTTTGAATGACCTTTAGGAATAAAATTGTATTTTTGGTTGTTCCCAATAAAACATATATGTTGTATTTAATTTCAAGTTGTAAATTTTGATCCTATGTATGTATCGAGATTTCAAAATACAATAAACTATTTATTTCTTCAGGATATGACTTTCTTGTAATTATGCTGATGTAATGTAATAAGGCACCAAGTCTAGGAAAATAGGGTCAGGTATTTACATTATATATGTGATATTTATTAAATAATTATACCTTTATAATTATAAAATCACATCAATCTTCTTACCTTAAAATCTTTTAAAAAATGATACCATCGCTAGTCAGTATGTGTGGACTACAACATTAATGAAGCGATGAAAAATATTTTATATTTTATTAATACATGGATGGTAATAAGGATGTATTTATTTAATATATATTATATATATGATACAAAAATAATTTCTAATATATTAATATATAATTACATTTATTTTCTTTGGCCCATTGAAAAATGATAAGAGTATTCATGTGTGCGTATGAGCTACTTTCTCCATGAATTTTGTAATATATATATATATATTATTGATGACTGTAAATATATATATAATGAATTCATATGATATTTATATAATTATTAACATTTTATATTTTATGTAACAATAATCAATGTACAACGAAGAAAACTATTTCACCCAAACATACTATAATACGATGCATTTATCACCTAGAATTGTAATTTTAATAAATAATGATCAATAAATTGGTGATAAATAGTTATATATAAATCATATATGGTATTCTATATAATATTATGTTTATATAATATATTTATAATATATATATATTTTATAAAATAGGTTAAAACATATATGGAGGAAGTAAGATCAGAGGTAAGGGATTTTCATCTCACTTTTATTTCTGTGAGAAAAATGAAATATTCAACACCTTTTTCATTCACACTATTTATATAATACCCATTAATATATTTTATAATTATTTCTAAGAACATTAATTTGATTTATATATCCATCTTTGGATCTGTCCCTCACATATATTTTGATTCAAAAATTACCAATGTGTTAAGTGTTTAATGTGACAATATCACTGTTTAGTGAGATTTTTTATTATTATGCTTCCATGGATGAAATTTTATAATATATATCTCAATAATTGAAAGAATTTTATTCACCATTATTTATTTTTACAAATAAAAATATTTCATTTATTTTTCCACTATTTAAGTATTCATGTTATCAAAATAATGTTTTAAAGAATTTTTTTTCTTATTTGGCAAGGAATATTTTTACTCTAAATCAATATTTCCTTTAAAATGTTTTAGAAAAAAGTTCTAATATTATCTTAGAATTTTATGAAAAAAATTACCATGTTTTACCATTTTAATTTTTTAATGGATTCTTCTAGTCATTTTTCATATGAGTTGCTATCTACTTTTTTACTGAAAATGTGAAAATAATATTAGTTTCACCATATATTACATGTATGGATTTTTTCACCATAATGAACAATCAGTTAATTTATTATTTATTTATAATATTCCATGTTTATTTTAAAATAGTTCTTCTCTTTAACATTTGATATTTTTTTGATTTTAAATTAGTGATTTCAAAGTGGAAAGTATATTTTCCTCATCAAATGTTCAAAATTTTCTTTTAAATTAATTTTCCATCTAAGATAATATCCTATGATGTTTCATAATCTTTATTATTTATATGATCCAACGACTCAATCCTTGTTCAATCTATGGATGTTATATGATTATAATTGAATGATTTTTAGGGAATGTATTCCTTATCCATGAGTTTTTGTATGATGAAATGATTAAATCATTATGAAACCCATCTCTTTTCCATGGGTTATGTCCTGATGAATGATTATGAAACCCATTTATTATAATGGGTTATAAAATGATGAAAGCATACTAGTCTCGTGGAAAAACATTTGTTTGATTTTCATTTTGTTATGATGGTTCCTGGAATTATATATCCCTCTAATTCCTTAGGTAAATATTGATATCTCATGATGTAAAAAGGATTTAGATGTCAACTGAACCAAATTCGTTGTGGAGTTTTATCCACTATGATAGTATTGGGAGTAAACCTTGAATATTAAGATTTTATGGGGAGTGAAACCAATCCAATATGACACTATTCAAAGTATTCATTTACTACTCTAGAAATTATTTTCTATTCATATGCATATACCAAAAATATATGTCTTCTGCCAATGTTATTCTCTCATATATCATGTTCTCTGATTCTATTATGAATCATGTATTATGAATGGTTATGCTATATTGCATGATTCAAAATTATGATATATGATTTTATGATTATGGTTTTCAAATGTTACTCTCATTATATAATACCCATATTCTCAATTTGTGTTTATGTGATCATTAATAACTTCCTTGTTTTCCATTACAAATCATCAAATCTATATTTATTTTCCCCATGTTTTTATGAATGGTTTTAGGTATGATATGTATAAAAATATTTCAATTTATGATAAACTAGTTATTTATGTATCCAACATTCCAATTTAACTATACCTATAAAACTAGGGAATGGATCATTATGTTATTTAATTAAAATTATTCTATTAAAATTTGATATCTATATATGAAATGTATGGGTCTATATAGTTAAGGTGATAAACCCCATTTCCACAACAATCTATTATGAGGATCTTTTTCAAGGAATATACTTTTTCTTAATAGATGGATGTTTATTATTCTCTATATTTCTCTCCCATGAAATGGACATCCATTTATCTTCAACATAATGTATTGTGCCAAAAATCCAACGCATAATTTCAAAACCAATTACAACTCCATCAATAACTGACAAATCGTAATCTCATTCCTTTAATTTCATGATATATATAAATTTTATCTTGTTATTTTTGGGTTTTATTCACCATCAGTTGGGATTTTGTTGGGAAACCATATTCCATACACATTAAGTCCATCATAGAGGTAGAGGTTAGAGTATATCCATTTATTGAACCATTTTTTTAAATTTTTAAATTTTAACCAATAAAATTTAATGAAATATATTAATTAATAAAATTAAAAATAAATATGAATTCACCTCATTTCTTGAGTCATCTAGGGAAATATCATCAGATAGTTTTGTTGACCTTTTTTTCACTAAATTTATTTTGAAATAGTAATCATCCTTTAAATAATTTGTCGTTGTATCTCTATTAACCATCAATTTTAATGAACTATCTTAAGTGACCCCAAAATTTTTTAACATTAATATGTCTTTCAATACACATTATGTTGAGAATTTATTTCTCACTTTCAATGACCTTTAATCTATCTCTATACTCTTTCTAGATTCTTTCTACTTCATCGTCATACATCTCTATAAATTCTTATAAAAATGTTTCATAGCTCTTGATTTTGTAGTCTTTAACATCCAATTGGGTATTCATGGCATCAGTTCCATTTTTTTCATATTTATTTAAGATAATATATTTTTTATTAAGATAAATTTGTCGATTCTAATGAAATTCATTTTGAAATTCATTTGGGAATATATCAATAATCTCTTTGTTTATTACTTAAATGGACTAAATAAGTTTGGAGAATTTTTTTAATGTATAAAATTTAATTTTAAAAAATTTCTATAATTATTTAGACTCTTATTCCAGCTGCACTCATTAATATATACCTAAAATAAGAGAAACAATTCTTATAGAAAGCCATGCAACATATTCTTTATGGCATCAATTGAAAAATCTAATAACTTATGATAACTACTACTGATGATTTAATATTCCTTAGGAAATTATGTGAAACAAATTTGTCATACCTCAAGATCATATTAATTTTTTGATTATATTGTGGGGGAAGAATTTCCAACACCTAGGTGGTAGACAGAAAACATGTTTTTTCTCCATCATAGATATCTCTATCTTAGTTAGTGTAATTTTTTTGTGGAACTAAAATCACATATTATTTATTTATGTGGTAAATATTCTTCAATTATTTATTTTCTTTAATTCTCTAGTTCACTATATTCCTTTAAGGAGTAGATTTATGATTTTAAATAGATACTTATTAACTAAAAAACACATTATTTTAAATCAATAATGTTTCTAAAATATTCAATGAAGAATAAATTCAAAATATAGAATCCAATTATAGGTGAATCGATCTTCGATACTAATTTCATGGATTGGTTAGGGATTAAATTATAATGGGGGGACGATAATCAAAATTTATGAATTATAATCCTTTTAATATTTTAATACCATTACATTCTATAACATTATTATTGTTTAAGGTGAATTGGTTCTATTGTTATATATTATCTCTTTTATTAATGAAACACATCCAAATATACATTAATAAGGGGAAACATTATTTATGAGTTTCACCTATAAATAAAAGAGGCCATTTCTCTGTTTTGATATAGATTCCTCCATGATCACATGACCTACTACATTAAACATATTAGATTTACACTATATTCATTTGACATTGTTTGAATGTGCATCGCATAAAACATGGTTCAGTGAATCATATACATAGGTTAATCCTATATCCACAAAATTATAGTATATAATTGAAAATAAAATATTCAATCACAACTTATAACTCTAATAACTATCTATGAATTTCCTTTTTCTTATTCTCCTTTGGTAACAAGAGAATTGACTTAAAAGAACTTATTATTTATAGTATAAGGTGATGTATATTCCTTCTTCTTCTATAAACATATACGTTTACATAACCACTTCTCTTCATTGAATATAATATGAATGTTGCTCTAATTTCTTAGAAGGAAGACTTCATCTTCTCAGGGAATGAATAATTCACACACTTCCTCATTCCATTTCTTTCTGTGCAACCAATAATGCACAAAATATTATTCTGTAAAATTTATAGGCATGCCGGATTCTTCCCCTTTCACATAAATATTATTATTAATCTCCCTTTTCTTCATTATTAGTACAAAAAAACAAAAACATTGGATCTTGCACTTATTTTCTTCTTTAACATGGATTGGTTCTTTAGCTGGAAATTATGTTGGGCATCCTTATGATTTCATCAATAAAAAATGGATATTTAATGATGTATAGTGTATCAGTTATCACACACATCAAATTCTTAAACGTAAAAAAAATTGTTATTTTAAATTATACAGTATAGTGTCAGTTATCTCCATAGTTTTTTCAAATTAATTCATTTAATAACTAAATACCACAAGAATAAATTATGATAATTAATATGAGGTTTAGAAATTTAAATACTCTAGAAATAACATTCTTATTCAGATTGAGCCAAAAAATGGTACCACTTCATACTTCCACAAAAAACCAAGTGTGTTCATAACACCCTACAACTATGCGCAAACATAATGAAACTTTCAGAACACCTCTTCCTTCCTTTGTCATGGAATTCGTTATTTTATCACTAATAATTTTCATACAATTAAAATGTGTATAATTATATATTAATTCATGATAGAATGATAAATAAAAAATCCATTTTTGGTATATAATTATCCTTAAAAATACTTCCTCCTCAATTCCTCATGAATCATGATAAAACTATCATGACTATTGCTTCAATTTAAAAACCTATTACCTTTAATATTTTAAATTAAATATAATAAGAATTAAAAATCTCACAAACTATCAATGGTATATGTTACCTTCAAATTCATACACTGATATATGTCATACGAACAAGTTATATGATATGACATCTACATTGAAATGTCATACAGTTGAAGTCATACTTTATAGAATTTGTATGCACAAGTCACATAGAAGGAAATATTTATGCTCAAAATTCATACTGAGAAACTTTTATTATTATTATATATAATAATTATTATATTCATGATAAAACTATTTTGTTTGTTTAATGGGAATTTATCGCCTTTCATGGAAGATAATTCCACTTTTAATAATAATTTTATATTCAAATGCTTTGTACACACACATGGGTTTCTACGATCATTGAAATCTTACACATTAATCAACTTGATTTCCCCATTACACAAATATAATTTGTTTCTTATTCATATGAGTATTATTCCCCACTATAATTTGAAAAGTGAGAGATATATTAATACTATGTAAATCCCCATTTTAGGTAATGTGTTCATGTCCGTATTTTAAACAGATAAACATTGTAGTAAATTCCATAGTCCCAAATTTATTCTTTCAAATGGATGTTTCTAATTAATAAACTATAATTACTTATCAATTTATCATTTAAATCAATCTAAAATCGATTATCTCTGGTGGTGTGTTATACTGATCTATATGAAGCCAACCCACACCAACCCACACTCCATATACCTATACTAACCCGTGCAAGAGACCAGCATCTCCTATCTATAACTACTCATAGTTTTCTATCCTTTGAGATTGGTTGGGTTTCCTAGTGGGGTTTCCTTACTATTCAGGTAAAGGTTGGTCTAGAATTATATTTGTTTGTAATCTCTTCCTCATAAATTATATTGAAAAATTAATTGTCAATATTCCAAACATAATGAACTAACTTTCAACCTTCATAAAATATTATTTTCTTATCTCTTAACTCCAACCAAATAATTTTATTCCTTGTTTAAAAGTTGATGTATCTTTAGAAAAGTAATTATCATACAGAAAAAAATTATCAACATAAACACTCCATTGAACACAAAATATTCAATCAATTTTTTCTTCAAAAATAAATACGTAATCACTTTTCTTAAATGGAAAAAAAAATTTCATTTGTTGTAAATGACCCATACATAGTAACCCATAGTTAGTGGTTAATTTATTAGATTATTGCAGTATAAAATAAATCTCATACCAGGGGACTAAATATTTTAATAGTTTTTTAAAATTAGACACATTCAAGAATACGAAATTACAATTGAAAACATAAAATTTAACTTGTAGTTTCTTTTGGATCAACTTTATTCCACCTAAAATATTCTTATATATCAATCATAAAAAATTTATGTGCATATTGGGGATAATAAACATAATAAACTTGTGAGAGTAGATTCTACATAAGAGTATTTATACAAAAAGTGTTAAATATGTCATTGAATGTATAGATTGAATAAATAATGTTAAAATACTTCTATATAAAAAAGCATCATGTGATAAAAACTTGGAAAGGGATATCCTAACAAATCTGAAAATCACATGGGTATTAATAACTAATTTCATAATGATGAAGTGTATAATGTAGGTAATATGAATCTTAACATTGAGGCCTAGTGCCAAGACATATGAATATATGATGATGACCTTTTCACATGAAATATACATAAATGGGTAATTCCTCAGTAAAAACCCAATCTAGTTTTTTTATGTGACCTACCAATTCATCGAGGGGCTATTGAGGGTCCCACCCATCACTTAACTATTCAAATTTATTTTTCATATGAATAAACAATCAATAAATATAAATATTAGAAAACTATAAAATAGAATATCAATAATTTTCCCTAGTCAAACATATCATACACCACCCAATGAAATATGGAGGATATTATCATTAAATTATATCCTCAACGTAATATTCAACAAAGTATGTTAGAATAGGTGTAAATACATTAAAAATATCACTTCTAAGTTTCTTTATGAAAATACCCTTTCCACTTTTAAATCACTTATTTAATGTTTAAAATATTTTCCGAATATTAAATATTTTTTTAAAGAAACATTTAAACTTGTAAAATAATTTTCTAAACATTGTTCTGTCATGATAAAATAAAGTTTTATTCATATCGTATAAGTTAATAAAAATATTTCATTCATATTTTTTAAATAGAGAAAAATTAACTCATTCAGAAAATGACAAGAAAATTCATTCTTTTTTAAAATTCAAAAAATAGAAGAATGAATTTAAAAAATCAGATTATTTAAAAATATATATAGAATTTTTATAAAACATGGATATTTAATAAAAAAATTCGACTGAAGAGAGAAATAAAAACAATTTTTATTTTAAAATTATTTTATTTATTTTAAATACATATTACATGTAAATGAAAGGAGATATGTATTTTTAAGAAAAAAACTGGTAATAATAAATTATATTGAGTTTAAGATAAAAAAAATTAAATATTTCCCCTAGTGAATACCTAAACATTAACAATCTCAAATATTGAAGAGATTGTGAAATAAACCCTAACCTGTAAATACCTAGATTTTTTCATGTAATTTTTTTAAAATTATATGGAAATATTTCGAGTCCGTGAAAATTGACGGCGCGTGATTTGAAGCCCCGGAGTGCCTGGAATGAATAAAAAACCCTTCTTTAAGGTACTCTCAATTAACGCGCGAGAAAACAATTGTACCATTGGAAGAAGTGCTCAGAATTGAAATATTAGGACACTATTGAATTCGCAGCGCCAATATTATCATAAAGAGACCTCCGCCTCTTAGTTGAATATTTGGTGTTGGGGACCACACAAACTCCCCTTTAATGTGAGGAAACCCTTTGGATTCTCCCTATTAATGAGTCAACAATTAATTGATCATGTAATTATATAATTTGTCTCCTCACCTTTCTTGAGGTTGGGGGAAACATTCGCAATGAAGAACTTTTGGTGGAGTGGTGAACTTGGTGGGAGAACCTCCACCAATGAAGAACATATCCAATGACGAATGAACCGACATTCGAGGAAAATGCCAATGTCACCATCATCATCTTCCTCTTCATGAAACCTACAATGAACGATCAAGTTAGGGGTGTGTCTATGTTGTTCTTTGTGGTTTTATGTTGAAACTATCTCTTTTAGGCCACATGCTATTGGTCTAACGTAGAGGGTGGAGACCAAAAAAACATGCCCATATCCCTCTGCATAATTAATGTTGATGTGTTCTTTGCAGGATATGATGACAGCGGCAGCGCAACCACGCTACCGAGGGAGACCGCAACTCATCAGCTATGGCAGAGAAAGGTGGTAGCCGACACCCAGCCGACTGTGTGGAACCGGGGTGGCATGTTCGCACTGCTCATAGAGAAGGAGGTTGAGGCCCGTCGGTCGTGATGGTGGATGGTCAGTGGCTATCACCCTGGCTGGCCATGGGGAGGTAGGACAGCGCGTTTTCACACACCCAGTTGAGCAGGAGGCCTTTCCTCATCATCCACGGCAAAGATCGGAGGGCGGCCTACATTCGGCCGGTCGAGGTGGTGCATTGGCGAACATCTGCACCATCTAGAAGGAGGGATGGATGTTTTAGACGGCTGCGTCATGTCTAGCGGGACCCCTAAAGTGAGTGCCACGATCCAGCCGATAGTGCCACATGACGCTACCTGGTTGGCGAAATCCAAACATCCAATGGGCGGTTCGGCTGACCTGGGGGGAGTGTGTTCCTTCCTGGGTGGTGGATAAAGGGGACCTCAACACAAAGGGCCACCTCGAAAGTAGGCTGGGCCCACCACAACCCAGGTCAACCGAGCCAGACCCGGACTGGGTCACGTCGACCTGAACCGAGTCGGGTAGGACCCAGACACATCTAGAGCTAGTTACACCTTTTTACCATATCATGAGAAATGGGCATCCGTTTGACGAACAATCTTTGGTGCTATAATCAATGGATCATGATGGTCCTTCTGGTATACTCTACATGAGTTTTGAATAATGTTGGAGTATAATCTGGTTGGATCATACCCAAATCCAACATGGACCTCAGGACTAAAAGGCTAACAACTTACAGACCAGGCATCCGATTGACATGTTGTATGTTGTGTTGGGTCCCTTATGAAGTGAGGGACCTTAGTCATACTTTTTCATGGGACTTTGTTGGAGTTGAAGTATTGACTGATGGAATGGGGAGAAGAACCTCCCAGAATCTAGCACTCATAGTGAGAAAACCATATGGTTGGCTATACTTGAGGAGACTTCAGATCCTGTGTGTGTCATATCCAGACCCAGTGTGGGTCATCTTCAGATCTTGTGTGGGTCATCTCAAGATCTTGTGCGGTTCATTTTCAGATCTTGTGTGGGTCATCATCAATCCGGTGTGGGTCAACAGCATAGCTTCTCAAAAAAGTATTATGATCTAGAAATATAGAAAATCATCTATACTATTGTACTTATGTTACAACTGGTCTGATCTAAGTCTTTACCCTTGTAGTAAACTTCTGTGTGGTGATGCCTTTGTGGAAATATTATGTGTGGAATAACCTTTTTGGTACTTAACTTTGTGGTTATACCTGTGTGGTATTCTTCTGTGTGGCGTTTCCTTTGTGGTACATACCTTTGTGGTGTTACCTTCGTGGTATTCAATCCTTCGTGTAATAGTTGTGTTTTTTGTTAAATATTTAGCCCTTTATTTCCTCATGAACATGATGGGTATACTTGAAAACATAGGTATATGTATGGTCATATACCTAAGTAGGCTTGAATTTTTTTATGCTTTTTGGTTTATCCTTTAAGGATTTTGGGGGACCATAGGGGGTCTTTCAGTCCCTACTGAGTATCATTATACTCACCCCTGCACGGGCTACATTCACACCTTCTATGTCTTCTCTAGACGATGAAAAAAATTGTTTGAGGTCGAGGGTACCAGGACTGGAGGATGCTCGGAGGTGGGAAATATTCGAGATGATCCGTAGAGATGACCATTCGAGATTAGTACAAACCCTTCAGGTTGGATCCTTGGTGGGTGTTAAAAGGAGCCATTTTCAGTTTTACTTGCACTCTATATTTGGGCTTGTATTTTAGCCCCTTTACATTCAGTACACACTCCTTTTAATTTAATGTTTACTTTGTGCTCGTGTATTGTTGTGTGGTTGTTTTTGTTAGTGTACAAGTTATAAAAGAAATGCCTTCCCAGTTTTAGGGATATGCCTTTTTGGTGCTAGTCGCCAGCACCTGGCCTATGGAAGGTGGGCTTGGGGTAGTTACTACACAAGCCCTGGTTGACGGTTCTGGAACAATTGGTATTAGAGGAGTCGGTTCTACCGAATAACTTGGAATTTTATCTTTTAATCAGAAAACTTGTTAACTTTTATGAGAGTGGTTATCCGTATGAGGATTCCAATGTTGGTGCGGTGGCTGACATATCCATACACCAGGACCCATACATCTGATTTCTGACTCTGTGCACGAAAACACTAATTGGGATTGTGTTTTTGAAAAGATTACCTTGTGATCACTTTGAGTTAGCTCACCAGGTATAACTTATTGACCGTGGAACACTTATTTATTTTTAGGATGCCTCCACACAGACAAATAGTTAGAGTTATTGGTAGAGTATGTGATGAAATCCCACTAAGGGATGATGCTTTGGTGTAGGGCCCCCTTACTGTAGTTGTACCACTAGGTGGCATACCCGCAACACCATTACCCATTTGGAAATAGATGCCACCATCCCCAATAACAGAGTGTGCATGCCACTTGAGCGTTATACAAGATTTTTAGTGCCATAGACCCCAGGGGTTCTGGGGTGAGCCGGATCCACAGGCGACTGAGGACTGGCTGGAAGCCATGGTTAGAGTTTTTCAACTAGTAGGGGCACAAGCTTATCTCATGGTGATCCTTGCCGCTAGTCTTCTTCAGGTAGTAGTGAGAAGATAGTGGAGCTTGTTGCTCTAGGTACAAGACGATCTCACTCTCATATGGGCAGACATCGAGTGCCTTTTCAGGACAAAGTTTGTCCCAGCAACCTTACACACAATGCGTATACCAGAGCTTCTCCACTTCCAGTAGGGTAGCATGACCGTGGCATAGTATTCTGTGAGGTTCACTGTCCTCTAGAACTAATCCACAGATATGGTGCAGGACCCTTTCTTCAGGGCCCATAACTTCAAGCATGGGCTCAGATGTGATGTTAGATCCTCGATGATTTATATCAGCATCCCAACATAGGCGGGGGTGTTAGATCGAGGACTCTTAGTGGAGAGCTTCTTTGCTGAGCAGTCACCAGCAGCGAGACCCACCACAAGACGTTATGTTGCAGAGTTATCTGAAGCTGGATGCAAAAAGATGTTGCAGGAATCCACGTGGTCTAGACCAATAGGTGGATGCCCAAAGGATACAATGTTTGTTGTGATAGACTTTTGAGATAGAGTAGGACGGGTGAGGAGAAGTTTGTCTTACTCGTGTGGTGGTTAGGGTCACATAGCTTGCGACTACCTGACCATCCATATAGATGACCAGTAGACGGTCGAAGGACCGCCTGGGCAGAGGTGAAGATTTAATTAAGGAGTTCCATAGGAAGCAGATGGACGTGGAAGAGGAACATGACGTGCAGTTGGCGGTGGACGGCGATTCAAGGTATTACTGCCACCATCCCCAATTGGTCCACCCCGACCACATGGAGCTGGTGGATAGGGATGAACTCAACTCTAGGAAACTGAGGGCTACAACCATGGCGCTCTGGAGATTATATGAGGTACGATCTATGTATACTCCCCCTTAGTTATAGTGCTTATTGACACAGGTCCCAGTCACTCTTTCATTGCCACTACCCTCATTCGGAGATCAGAGATTGTGGTGGAGCCATTAGCCCGATCATTAACTCTAGAGACTCATACAGAAGTGGATTCAATGACTACACACTGGTGTCAGTAGTGTGAGATTACTCTAGGAGGTGAGAGCATCTTCTTGGATCTTCTAGTAGTGGCGTCGAGTCCTTAAGGCATCATCTTGGGTATGGACAAGTTATCTACAGTTCATGATCAGATAGACTATATTAGGTGCAAAGTGCGGTGTGTAAACATAGATGGGACAATCTTTTTTTTCATTTGGGAGAATGGAACCTTTTTAGCTCAAGATGTAATTACCAGGAGGAGGGTGCAGCCGATCACACATCAGTTGGGTAGACATGCCCTCATATCGGTTGTTTTTGAGAGTCCGAGCTATCCTCTAGTGGTAGACAAGTATGCTAATGTTTTCCCTGATGATAATCAAGTCTACCTCCTCATAGAGAGGTGGACTTTTATATCGACTTGTACCCCAGGATGACACTGATATCTATACAATCATATCGGATGTCTCCCACGGTGCTTCAAGAGCTATGAGTACTACTGTAGTACTTCCAGAGAAAGGGGTTCATTAGGCCCAGTGTTTCTCCTTGGGTGACCATGATTATGTTCGCTAGGAATCCAGATGTGAGTTTGGGACTCTATGTGGAATATTGGTGCCTGAACATGGTGACTATGAAGAACATGTACCAACTCTCAAGTATCTCTGATCTCTTTGATTAGTCGAAGGGGGCATGGTGGTTTTCAAAGATATACCTCAGATCAGGTTATCACCAGATCAGTGTATGAGACAAGGATGTGATAAAGATGGCCTTCAGATGTTTCTATGGCCATTATGAATTCTTGGTTTTGAAATTATAGATGACCAATGCCCCAGCAGTGTTCATGGGATCATGAAAAGGATCTTCCAGCCGTACCTCAATCGCTTTGTGGTAGTCTACATCGATGACATTCTGATATACTCATCTATGAAGGAGGAGCTTGGCTATCATCTACAGATTGTTATGGACACACTCTGAGAGCACCAAACTTCTGATAAGCTCTCTAAGTAATAGATATAGACCCGATAGGTCTACTTTCAGGGACACGTCATCTCATAGGATGGAGTTTCGGCTGATCCAGTGAATATTTGGGTGGTGCATGTTTGGGAGCCACCCAGGAGTGTGACGGAGGTGTAGAGTTTCCAGGGTTTGGCCAGTTACTACCGAAGGTTTGTTCCTGACTTTTTCAGAGTTGTGGTACCTTCATCAGCATTGATGAAGAAGGGGCAACCCTTTATGTGGTCGGAGAGATGCCAACATAGTTTCTAGGAGCTGAGGTAGTGATTGACAAGTTCCCCTTTCTTGAGGCTACCAGAGGAGGTCGTTGTGTACGTAGTCTACTGTGACGCATCAGGGAACAGGCTTGGATGTGTCCTGATACAGGAGTGAGTATTGATCATGTACAGTTCATAATAGCTGAGGCAAAGTGAGAAAAACTAAGATACCCATGACCAGGAGTTGGTAGAAGTGGTCTTATCCTTGACGATGTGGCAAAATTACATGATGGGAGAACATTTTACAATTTAATTTGATCACAAGAGTCTAAAGTATATCTTCACATAAAAGGACCTAAACGTGAGACAGCGGCATTTGCATTAGTTCCTCTAGGACTATTACTTCGAGATAGTCTATACTGTAGGTAAGGGGAACGTAGTAGCAGATGAACTTAGTATGAGAAGTTGTATATAGTTACTAAGTGAGGTGATAGAGAATCTAGACGCTTTGCAGATATCCTACATGGATGGAGATGGAGAAACATATCTTCAGTCTCCGACAATCACTCCCCCACTCCTTCAGCGAGTCAGGGAGGTGCATCTTGGAGACACTAATTTTGAGGCTCCACATGATTAGATGTCCACTGGACATAAACCTTATGGATTTTCTGATGGTGGGGAGCACGTCATCCTATTTAGAGTACATATTATGTTATCAGTGGAATTATGGTAGGTAGTTGTGAGGGAGTTCCATACGTACCCTTTTGCAGTACATCCACGAGTGGTGAAGATGTACCAGGTCCTCCAGTATTAGAACTGGTGGATGGGAATGATGAAAGATGCAGCCGAGTTTGTCTCTCGGGGCCTCACCTGTGAGCAAGTGAAGGCAGAGCATCAGGTTCTAGTGAGCTTAGTTCAACCCCAAGAGGTGCCATAGTAAAAGTGGGATGTAATTTCCATGGACTTCATGATAGGACTTCCACACACGTCCATAGGTCATGATTCTATCTGGGTCATCATTGACCGACTCACCAGGTCATACCACTTCCAACCTACCAGAGAGAATGGACCAGTAGAGGGCTTGGGACACCTTTGCATAAAAGAGATTTGGCAGATTCATGGGGTGCCATCAATGATTGTCTCCGAACATGATGAAAGTTTTACTTCCTAGCTATATAAGGGGTTGGAGGAGGCATTCGGGACACAACATCAATTGTACATGCCTTCTATCATAATACGGATGGTCAGACAGAGAAGATTATTCAGACCATTAAGGACATGTTGTGTGCTTGTATCTTAGATTTAGATCGCATCTGGGAGGATCACATGCCTTTAGTGGAGTTCACATAAAACAATATCTACCACTCCACTATCGGTATGGAACAATTCGAGATGGTGTATGGTTGACCTTGCAGATCACCTCTGTGCTGGAATGACTCAGGGGAGTCAGCACTCATGGGACCAGAGATGGTACGGGCTACCACGGGGAAGGTGTAGATCATCCAGGAGTGGATGAAGAATTCACAAAGTAGGTAGAAGTCATATGCTGATAGGAGATAGAGACATCATGAGTTCGAGGATGGTGATAATGCCTTTCTATGGGTCTTAGCTCGATGAGGATTTCATAGATTTGGCCGCGGTGGCAAGTTATCTCTGAGGTTCATCAGACCCTTCCAGGTCCACAGTAGAGTTGGAGAGCTAGTGTACAACCTTGATCTTCCCCCTTAGTTGCACTCGAAGTATGAGGTTTTTCACGTATCCCAGTTTAGGAGATATGTAAATGATCCTTCACAGATCACTAATTGCGGTGAGCTAGATATTGATGATGGGGCGATGTTTTTAGAGGTTCCACTGGAGATTCAGGATCGACAAGAGAGAGTCCTTTGTGGGTGATCGATACCTATGGTACGCATTCGTTCACAGTACGGGAACCTCCAAGAGATCACATGGGAGTGAGAGGATCAGATTCATGCTCAATACCCCCGCTTGTTTCCCTATTTTTTGTTGTGGCTTTTGGGGATGAAAATCCATGAGGTGGGGAGAATGTAAAAACCCCAATTTTTCCATGTAATTTTCCTTAAATTATATGATAATATTACATGTCCACGAAAAAGGATGGTGCGTGATTCCAAGGCCTAGAGTTTCCATAATGAATTATCGAACATTCATTAAGGTACTTTCAGTTAACATGTGAGCAGGAAATTATAACTTTTGAACCAGTGCTTAGAAATGAAATCTGAGGACACCGTTGAACTTTCAGTGCTGATATTCACATTAGTTGACTTTCACCTTGACCTACTATGGTCTAGGGTGGATTTTTTTTATTTATTATATAGTATTAAATAAAATAAATATATTTTATTTTAAAAACATATCCTCCCAACTCTCATTTGAATATTTTGTGGTGGGGACCATCCGAACACCACTTTAATGTGAGGAAACCCTTGGGATTCTCCCAATTTATGAGCCAACAAATAATTGATCTTGTAATTAAATAATTTGTCTCCTCACATTTCTTGGGGTTTTGGGAAACATTGTCAAAGGAAAACTTTTGGTTGAGGGGAGAACTTGGTGGGATAACCTCCTCCAATGAAGAATATCTCCAACGACGAATGAACCGACGTTCGAGGAAAATGCCGACATCACCATCATTATCTTCCTCCTCACGACACCTCCAATGGAAGATTGAGGTAGGTGTGTGTTTATATAGTTCTTCATGGTTTTAAGTTGAAACGTTCTCTTTAAAGTCGCATGCAATTGGTCTAACGTGAAGGGTGCAGACCAAATAAACTTGGCCATATCCCTCCACATCTTTAATGTTGACATGTTATTTGCAGGTTGTGATGACAGTGGTGGTGCAACCGTATGACTGAGGGAGACCGCGACCCATCATCCACAGTAGATAAAGGTGTAGGCCAACACCTGGTCAGCTACAAGGACCCAAGGTGGCACATTTGCGCCCCGATAGTGAAGGAGGCCACGACCCATCAGCCTCGTTGGTGCAAGGTCAGTAGCCGGAACACCGACATGTCTTGGTAAGGTAGGGTGGTGCGCATCTGTGTCACCAATTGAGAAAAAGGCTATGGTGGAGCAGGGTGGTGGCCCGCACACCAGATGACCACTCGGCAAAGTGGCGACATGCGCCTGCGCCATTGGAGCTGAATACTATGGCCACTTGGCTTCTTGTAGAGGTCGGAGGGTGGAAGACATCCATTCGACAATGGTTCAGTAGTGGCGCGCATCCGAAATTCTAGAAGGAAGTCTGTCCATTTCGGCCGGACGTTTTGGTCAGCCACATCACGCCGAGCGGGACACCTCTAGCGGGTCCTGTGTGCCAGCCAGCAATGCCTGAGGGCGGCGTCTGGTTGGCCAAAACCGAACGGCCAATGGGCCGTTCGGGGGACAAGTGGAGCTCCTCCCCTCTCATGTGGAGGCTAGGGTAGACCCCACAACATAGGGATACCCAGGTCATGGGCTGTACTACGGGCCGCCCAGTCTACTGCGCCCAAGGAGCTAGGTCAGGCCGCCTCCTTCACGGGCCGAGCCAGACCATGGCCCAGCGGGTCCGGTCGGACCGAATCTGGGCCCATCTAGTCCCATATTCTCCTTTTGGACATATCTTGAGAAATGGGAGTCCATTTGACAAACCATCTATGGTACCGAAATACTTGGATCAAGATGGTCCATTTTGTATACTCCACTTGAGGTTTGGATAATGATGGAGTACGGTTGGGTTGGATCGAACCTGAATCCAACTGGTCCGTCGAGACTAAAAGGCTAATAACATACAGACTAGGTGTCTGATTGATGCTCAGTCTTTTGAGATGGGTCCCTTATGATGTTAGGGGCCTTGTTAATAAATTTTTATTGGAATTCATGTCATTTGAAGTACAGACTGATGGATTGAAGAGCAGAATGTCTCGAAATCAAGCACTCTTAGTGAAAAAACACTATAGCTGGCTATACTTGGGGAAACATAAGATCCTATGTGGGTCATCGTTAGATCATGTGTGGGTCAGTATCTACAGATCCTCTGTGCGTCATCTTCATATCATGTGTGTGTAATCTCTAGATCCTGAGTGGTTCGTCTTTTGATCCTATGTGGGTTATCTTTGATCATGTGTGGGTCAACAGCAGAGCTTCTCAACAAATTAAAATTATATAGAAATACAACTACTTATATATACTACCACACATAAGTTATACCTGTTGTGAGATGAGTCTTTACCCTTGTAGTACACTTCTGTGTGGTTATACCTTTGTGGTAATCTTATGTGTGGAATTACCTTTATGGTACTTATCTTTGTGGTGATACTTTTGTGGTATTCTTATGTGTGGAGTTACCATTTTGGTACATACCTTTATGGTGTTACCTATGTGGTATTCATTCATTCGTGGAACTGTTGTGATTTTTGATAAAGATTTGTGCACTATTTTCCTCATTAATGTGATGGGTATACTTGACAATTTAGGCATATATATGTCCATAACCTATGTAGGGTTGACTATTGTTTGCGTGCTTTATGGTTTAACCTTTGTGGATTTTGAGAGACCTTAGAGGGTCTCGGGGTCCCTACTGAGTATCATCATACTAACCCCTACACAGGCTATGCCGTCACCATGTTGTGTCTTGTGTAGATGATAGATAGCGTTGATCAAGGTCGAGGGTAACCAGACTAGATGCTGCTAAGAGATGGGAATTAGATGAGACAATTCACATAGATAGACATTTGAGAGTTGTACCTACCATTCAGGTATGATCATTGGCAAGTGTTCATAGGAGATTTTTTCAGTTTTACTTGCACTCTTCAGTTGGGCTTGTATTCTGGCCCCTTTACTAACTGTACACACTCTTTTTTACTATACTGTTTACTTTGTGCTTGTATCTTGTTGTGTGAATAGTTGTGTGAGTTTACAGGTTATAACGGTAATGCCTTCCCAGTTTTAGGGATATGACTTTCCGGTGCTATTCTCCAGCCATCGCCTATGGAAGGCAGGCTAGGGGTATTCACAACGTGGGCCCTAGGGGACGGGTCATGACATAACCTTAGGTTTTACTTCCATCATATGCACCTGAAACTAATTTATAATAAATATATATTAAATATATATCTATTACAGAACCATAATCAAACATATAATTCCATATATTATTTTATTATAATCTTTTATATCTTATTTATTAATAGTTCTTTTTTTAAATCATTGTTCCGAGTAATTATTACTTTTCTTTTTTAGGTTTGTTTATATTTTGTAGTTATGGTAATTGTAATTTGATCACGGTTCCATAATTTAAATAATTTTAATAATGAAAAAATATAATATATTTTCATAATATACTAATTTATACTCACCCAATAATGTTATATATAGAAAACTGGATTACACTATTTATGGAGACGGTATTCCATAGGTATACAAAAACACTACTTTCATTTTCTATCAGATGGAATGAATGAAAGGTAAATAAAAACTAACAATCAAAGAATTATTATTATATTATATATGTAATATATATTATATTAAAATATGCTTATTACTATAAATTTAAAATGGAAATGAAAAACAAATCACATCGGTTCGTGGAGGTGGTAGTCCACATATATTCACAAGAGATGTTATTATTTACCAACAAATTGGGAGGTAGTAATGTTGGTTTGGTAATATAATTATAGATATGTAATTATTTTTTAAATATAATATATAAATATTAAACCCATCATAATAACAATTCATTTAAAATGGTGGTGGTAAATTAATTGTATCGTTACATGTAGTCGGTAATCCATACTTATACATGAGTTACACTTTCGCTTCATTTTTTATTGGAATGTTTGTAGATAATGGTAATATAATATTAATAATTACATGTTTGTATATTTAGGACAATGAATATATTATTTAATTATAAAAACATTATATTTATATAATGTAAATAATAATTAGAAATAACGTGATTACCTCTTCTTTATAGAAACTATATTAGATCTCCACTTAAGGTTTCTAGGATTGGTATTTTGGAGAGAATAAAAGATATAGAATAATTTAAATGAAGATATTACAATATTTTGGTAGATCGTGTATAATAATTAGGGCTCAATGTTTTGTAATGAAGTGATGGAGGATGTGCCATTTATAATTGAGGTGAGGGGAATTTTGGAATTTGGTAAAAATTTAAAATGTAATAAACTCATTGTATAACCAAATTATTTCAAATGACTTGATATTATAATATAATGTTTTATGGGATTTAAATACCACCAGATAACAAAATTTGGATAGGATTAAGTGGTGTTTTAGAACTTATATTTTGGATTATCTCTTCAATTATCCTAAGTTATCATTTACTGCTGTAATGTTGTTTTCACACATAAAGGGTCAAAATTTTATATATAAATTGAAAATTGTATTATAAATGTAAAATATTATATATATTGGACAATATATTATCCTCCATGTCCCCTATCATGATCATTAAATAATTTCATAAAAAATTGATTTGATAAAATATGGGTGATGACAATTTTGACACTATTCATTTATTTTGACTGAAATCGAACAAAGAAAATGATGGAATTATAAAATAATAATTTAATATAATATTGATATATAATATTAACTTGCAAATTCATGTTACGCTATAACTCATTTGAATTATTTCATATTTAATATTTTTAGTATATTTTATTTTATTTTTCTGTTAATTTAATAAATAATATATCTACGTTATGTAAGAGTATGGGGTGATTATTTAATACCTAAAAATTATAAATCAATTAAAATAATGAAAAATATAATTATTATAAAAAAATTTATATTTAACTTTTTCATATCAAGATCTTTTCAAGTTATGAACACATAATTGGTATTTAAAACTAAGAGAGTTAGATTTTGTAACTCTCTTTGATTTAAATATTTCATTTTTCATTTCAATGGAAAAATATCAATAAAAAAAATAAATTTATAAAATAAGCTCAAAACGGTATAATTAAATTAAAAAAATATAAAATAATATGTAATATTATGACCTTATTACATAGTTTTAACATTGGTAAAGCTGATTTACTCTTTACAGATAAGTTAAATATGACCACAGTTACTATTCTTTTTAATAAAAAACAATAGGTACCTATTTACCCAATATGAACCATCTAATTTGAAATATGGAATCCATTTTATAAAATTCATCTTCGATAATTTGTATAAATTAATACTAAAATAATTGTAAAAATTGAAATAAAAATGATTTTAACAAAATACATATTTAGACAAAAACCTGATTTTATAATGATATCATCTAACAAAATAATATACTATGAATGAAAAAAATGGATTTCATATAAAATATAAAAATTTAATTAAAAATAGTCATCAACAATGACTAAATTTGTTTAATATGAAAAAATTGAATTTAGAAAATCCATTTTTTTGGGAAAAACAATTGTTTTTCACTGAAACGATTTATAATAATTTTTTACTTTTATCTAATGATTTCATTTTAACAGAAAATCAGTTTTCATAATATAGTTATTTTTATTCATAGCCACCAATTTTAATATCTATGTAATATTGGCCACATAATACTATTTTAATTAAATATTTATTTTTGTTTAAAAAAATTGTTGCATGTAACCTAAGATATCATGAAATTAAATTTATTTTAAAATAAACTTAATATAAAATTTTAGTGTGTTAAATTATCCCCCCACTTATATAATTTCATCCTCAAAATTTAAAATTATTAATTTTAATCAACGGTTTTAAATTTCATAATTACTCTGTTGAAAACCCAAATCATAAAAATGTATAATAAAACATCCTCTTGAAAAGTGAGAAAGAGAAATATGAAGGTCATCTATAATAAAACAAATCATTGAGTAAAAATAGGATAAAATTATTGGAATGTGAAAATATTGACATGGAAGTAAAAACTAATTCATAAGGACTAACATAGAGTGATATTAAATATGGAAATGAAAAATTTAACAACTAAAAACCCTAAATAATTTATGTATGAAAATACCATAAATTAATTAGAAATTATTTTAATAGTATATAATTTTTATGTCAAAATAATTTTCATATACTTGAGGAATTAATTTACCATGAAGACTACGAACATAAAGAAATATATATACTTGATATATTTCAATTTCATAAGCACAATTTCATCCATTGGGTATGCATCATTTAATTCCCATTTCATCTATTATTCCATGAAATGATTTCATATTATGAAAGTTTTTAATCACGATGCATTAATATAAACCGAATACAGATAAATTATTCAACAAAAGGACAAAAATCTATTCATACTATCTAAAATGATTAGTAAAAATTATATAACATTTTCTTATTTCCTTAAATAACAACCAAAACACACAAATTTTAACTTAATCCATTCTATAAATGGTTAATCATAAGATCATTAAAAAAATGCAAGACCAAATTTAAAATCAACTCAACATTATCCCATAAAGTGGATATTAATTTTCACATAAAAAATATGTGAATAACATAATCATGAATTCCCAAAAACATTCTAATTTCTCTAAATAATCAATGATAATATAAAATATTTGATAAATCAATTCACTCATAATCCCTTAAATAAAATCTAACATTAGCAAATATGTTTCATAAATCCAAAAATGATGTAAAATCCATCATAAATTAGTTTTTCATCTAATTTACTATCCATTTTCAAGGTCACCAAGACTATCCCATTTACTTGGTCACTTTAAATAATCTCTTTATCCCAACACAATAATATTAACTTAACATTAATAATATATGAATGTTTATCTTTCGCTTTTTCTTGTATTCTATGAAAATTTCGCCATACCACTATAATTTTGTTTTTATATTTTAGTATAATTCAACATGTGATTTGAAATACATAAAGAATAAAAATGTGGTATAATACATTTATGTTTCATGATTATTATAACAACAATATCATTGTAAAATTTATCTATTACCTAATTATTGAATCCAAATACACATGAACTTTAACCATTCACCATTATTAGTAGAAACATCATAAGATTGGACCTGATATATTAGCATCTTCTAAGGTATTTTCCATTAAATCTAAGGAAATATTTTATGTCAGTACCTATATACAAAGAGCTGAAACAATAAACATTAGACATTTTGTTTCATACAACTTCTTATAAGAACCTAATGGAATTTATATACAAACTAGATGAAAATTCACCTTCCCATCAAGAAAGCACTAGTGAAATTCTATTTTTACCATTATATCCTATGGGAAAATCATTCTTTCTGTTCATACACATATCTAATTTTTTCTCTTACATAATTTTCTCTTCTTTATTCCCATCAAATTAAAATTATGTGAATAATTATTTGTTTATCTTGATAGAAAATGATACTATATACTCATGTGATAAGAATGATTGGAAGAAGTGTTCTCTTATAATGACTTTCTTTAGCCCGTCAAATAAAAAGTTGATATTAATCTTTGTATTACATATGTATTCTATATAATACCTAGATATCCTCATAATGTGTTCATAAAAATTTGAAGCATATATTATTTTATTTGTCTCAGACTCAGGAAATTTATCTATACATCCACCCATTATTCTAATGGAAAATATTTTTATAGGAAACTTTCCATATATTCTTTCCCTTACATGATTTATATTTCTTAATAATCCTTTTTTATTAAAAAAATTAACGAAATTGATTTATACCCCGATAGAGATGATAAAAAATATAAAATAATTTTTTTTCATTAATTCCCAAAAAATAAAAATATCAACTCTATAGAACTTATCCATCTTCGAGCACAAATAGTTTTATAGTCCCATTAAATGATAAAGGTTTCTTATACATGAACCGATATAAAATTATTACACCACATTATGGATATGTAGTATAATAAAATTGAGTAAGTATATTGGTCATTACCTAAATCAACTACCATAAAATATTTATAATTTGTTCAGCTTCTATTGTAGCTCTCGCTCTAACTTCATAACCTTTCTATGATGGAAATCACTATATAAATTAAGTTAATTGATATGATTTCCATTACTTCTACTAGGTATCATATATAAATGATTTAAAATGCTATATTATATTATATAAATATTAATAATAGTGTATATTCAAAAAACTAGTGAGACACATAACATAAATTAAGAAATTATTTATAACTAATCACAAAATCATAAGCTAAATTTCTTTTAGAACATTCTCAATGTCAGTCGTAGGGTTATTTTACCTCATATATGATTTTCTAGATCATGTTACTATGGTTTCTACTAAACGTTATATGATAGAGACTATAAAAAACACAACCCTAGTAACCCTGAGTTAGTAATTACCATATTTATTAGTAGTGGATACAAGTGATCATATCAAGAAGTAGTGAATTATTTAATAGTCTTTGTATACTAGATACGTTATTAACTCCCAAATAACTTTTGAAAACATAAAAAACAGGTAATTGATTCAGGATCATATTTATCCCCCTAATATTTTTCTATAAATGAATCATAAATATTTTTTTAAATCCACGTAAAAAGAAACACTAGAAATGGGAGAGCTTAGATGCTTAGTAAGGGCGTTAATACAAAAGAAGATTAAATAAATTAATAATATTTAATGAATAAATGATTATAAGATAATTCCATATAAAGAACATAATTAGTTTGAAACATTTCCATAGATACCATAAGAAATTAAATAATCTCATTGATATCAATAACAAATTGCATACTGCTAGAATTTATAATAATGAATATATCAAACTTAAATTCAATGAATTGTGTTATGAAATTAAAAAAATACCATTATGTTTTTGTTCAATGAATTATATATAAATGGGTGATAACATGTATAAAACCCAATATAGTTTGTCTCATTAGGATAACATATTAATTAAGGGTCAATAGTGTGTTTCTACCATCTCTTAATAACTCCAATGCATTCAATATATGAATAAAAAATAAATAATTTATTATATTGAAAGATATATTACAGTGAATATAAATACTTTTCTCAATTAAATTGATCATAAAACATAAAAATAAAATGGTACATGGTATTATTAGAGTATATACTATACATATGATTCAAAAAATTATATTGATATATAGGAAAATAATTTAAAACTATCTCTATAAAATTTCCTTAGTCAAATATCTTTTCCACTTTAAAATTTATTATCTAGAGTATAAAAGGATTCCCAAATTATACGGGAAATTTTTTATTTAAAATTAACCTTTTAAAATTTTAAATTAAATTTGAAAAAATTGGGAGGTCATGAAGGTGTGAAATTCTATTCATTTCATATTAGTTAAAATAAAATTTTCCCTTCATGTTTTTGAAAAATTCAAAAAACTCATAATGTGGAAAAAATATCTATGAAATAATTTTCTAAAAAGATAAAAATGTGTAATAATTAATTTATAAAATTATTGTATAATATCACAAACCTTCCATTAAACATTTTTATAACATATGAATATGGAAGAAGAATGTTTTTCAATTTAAGAGTGAAAGAAATTCGTTTTTACATTAAATCATTTCATGGTTACCTTGTTTACTTAAGTTGAGGAAAATGAAAGGAAAGAAATTATTTTATAGAAATAAATAGGTAATAATAAAATATAAAGTGTTTAATATGGAAAAATATATTAGTTACCATAGAAGATATTTTATCAAAAATAGTCCTCAAAAATATTGAGATTGTAAAATAAACCCTTACCTCTAGTTAGACTTTCTTCATATGAATATGAACCCCGTGTTTATAACAGTTTAATTATATATATATATTTATGAATCATAATAATAAATATCTTTCCATATAATATTTACTTATAATATTTTATCACCCATTTATGATATTTTATTCATTAAAGTCATTGTTTCTGGTAGTAACTACTTCATTTTTCATATATGTTTTGGTTTGGTGGTTTTGGTAATAATACAAAAACAATGGTAAAATAAAGTATAAAAATTTAATAATTATATACATATTAAATATTCTAACTATATAAATATTTAATTTTATCCATAAATGTTACAGATATAAAATTTAATTACATTGTTCATGTAGATGGTGGGCTTTCTATATTGATGAATAGTCTGATCATTTTTCAATAGAGGGGAAAAAGGTAAAGAAATAATTCACCTTTAAAAAATATAATTATATCATATATATAATCTATATTAGTGAAATATATACTTATTATAATCCATGTAAAATGGAAATGAAAAACAAATCACATCACTTCTTAGATGAGGTAGTATACACATACACACATGCGATATTATTACATTCAAATAGATTTGAAGGTAAGAAGGTGGTTATGATATTAAAATTAATGGAGTATATTTTTGTTATTATTATAATATATAAATCTTAAACCCATCATAATAAATATCCATAAAATATGGAAGTGGTAAATGAAGTGTATTATTATGTGGAGACGATAAGTTATACAAATACATGAGTGATACTTTCACTTCTATTTTGACAGAAAAAATGGTCTATAATTTCAATTTATTAATGATAATAATTATTATTTATTTATGATATTTTATATATTATTTTATTAAGAATAAATTATATTTTTATGAGATAAGTAATATGTAAAAATAAGGCGATCATTTATGGTGAGTACCTCGATTTTGAATGAAATCATTTAGGTCTCCTATTAAGGGTCCCAGGGTTTGTATTTTGGAATGTATAGAATATATAATATGTTTTTAAAATATATATTTAAGTAATATGGTCGACATAATCTATTTTATAAGTCTTATTTTTGTGTAATTAAGTGAGATAGGATGTTACATTTTATAATTGAGGTGAGGCACACTTTTAAGTTTGTTAATATTTTCAAAATATAATAAATCAATTCTCATACCAAATGATTGAACAATATCGGAAATTAGAATATAAGGTATGATGGGGTTTTAAATAATTCTAGAAATAAAATTTCAATATTTTTATGTGGTGTTTTAAAACGTATCATTTGGATAAACCCCTTAATTAACCTATGTGGACATTAATTATGATAATCTTTTTTCATAGTTAAAGGGTAATAATCTTATATTTAAGTTAAAAATTGTATATTTAATGATAAATATATTATATTTCTCACCATTAATTATCTTAATTATCCCATCACAAGATTTTTATGATTTATAAATATTTTTAATAAAATATTATTTTGATAAAATATCATTTTTGAGAATTTTTACTTTATTAATTTCATTGGCATAAAAGACATAAAGACATAGTTGGAATTCAAATATAATCAATTAAAATAACAAAAATATTTCATATTAATTTATAAAACACATTAAAAAATTAAATCATTAAATTATATAACTTTTAAAAATTTTAATGTCATTTAATTTAATTTTCAATTATTTGAATACATATTGTTCCAAATTTTTGTAAGAATTTACTATAATTATTTAAATCCTTAAAATTATAAATAAATTAACATTATAAAAATAATAACATTTTGAAAAAAATGGACATTTATATTCTTTGATGCTTTTATTTTCTCATATATGAACATATAATAGGTATTTAACACATATAGAGTGACATTTCTTAACAATATTTGATTTAAATATTATATTTGTCATTTTAATTGAAAAATTGATATTAATCAAATCTAATTTCTGTATTATAGGGTTAGGGCCTAATTAAAATCATCTAATAATAAGTAAGATTAAATATTATGTCTTTATAACTTATTTTTACCCAAGGAAACCATGATTTACCCTTTATCAAGATGATAAATTTTATCAAGATTATTATTCATATTGATCAAAAAAAGGATCTACTAACTATATTTGAAACCTTATTTGATATATGGAATCTATTTTATCAAATTGAACTTCTATAAATAGAATAAATTAATTTTATAATAATCTTGCATAGTATATTTTTTTTTAATAAAATATAATTTATAAACATAAAATCATATTGTATTATTATATCTTGAATAGAAAAATTTAAAAAAAATTATAAAAAACATGATTGAATATATAATACAAAAATTTACTTAAAATAATTGACTAATAGTTATATTTTTAATTTATTAAGATAAATTCACATCGTCACATTAAAGTAGATTTTCATAAAAACATTTCATTTACATTCGAATGAATTTTTTATTTTCATTTATTACTGATGATTTCATATTAACAAATATATGTTTCATAATTTTGGGACTACATTTTATACATATCAAATTTAATGTCCAGTTTATAATTTTCACATAATAATATAAAAATTATAGATTGTGATTCTTTTATACATGGTGTTGTGTTTAGTGAATGAGATCAACGAAAATAAATATATTTGAAAAGAAACTAACAATAAAATTAACATGTGCATCATTTTTTAAAATAAAATATGATTAAAAACATAAACAATGAATTACAACATGTGTTTTCCAATTTTTTCATTTTATAAAAATGACATAATTACTGGGATCTTTTTCCCTCAATAAACTTGGGTCCCAAAATCAAATTTTAATTACATATTCTTTACTTCAATTGAATTTAGTTTTTAACAATACATTAATATCGAACATAATTTTAAAAACATAATTAAAAAAAACAATTGGAAAAAATATTAAAAACACAATGTCGGAATATAAAATATTTCTAAATTTAATAAATTTTAAGGGTATGAGTATTGAATATAAATAGTTCTCCATCCATTCCTCTTAAAAATGTGTCTATTAAAACAATCCCATGTACTAATACTTATTTTTTATTAAACATTTTTCTTCAGGTCCCTAATATTACTAAAAACCATACAAGTTTATCTAAATTTAATGGTTAAATAATGTTTATGTTTTGATTGATTCAATGTATTTTTTTGTGAAGTAAGAAACTCACAATTTGATTATCCTCAAAAGGGATCTTGAAGGGGCCTTTACGGGATTAGTGTAAATAGTTCTAGGGTAAATAATGTTGTCTTCAACTTACTAAATGCTTGTAAATTCACAACATAATATTGATTATTCATATTTTTTAATTGTAAAAAAATGTAATTCTTGGAATAAAACTCTTCTACACCCATCAGAAAGGGTTCATTCCCATGTATTGAGTTTATATAACACAAAAGATAATATAAATGAAATATATACTTTTTTTTGAGGATTTTTGGTATAGAAAATCATGGTATTTACCATTTATTTAGTCAAACTCACATTCCCTTGAACATAATGATTATATTCAGTTAGAAATTTAGGAACCATTATCATTTTTTAATCTTTTATTATTTATTAATACAAACATTATCCTGATTTCCATAGTAGATTGTCCACGATTATTCCATGGTGGAAAAGGGAGGTTATCATGAATACTATTTTAATTATTAAATATTTACAAAACTCAATTTGAATGAAATAAGAAAAGAGTTTTAAATTTATAGGGGTGGAGAATACCATAAATTTATTCATATTGTATATGAATGTAGCAAAAAATCTTTACACTCATGTGTACACACCTTAGTTAAAAATTAATTAGTGTAGATGAAACAAAATAAAAATTCAGAAATTGTAAGTTATATTTTAGATCAATCTAAAATGAGTTTTCATTTTTATTTTGATGTGTATTAAATTATTTCATAAATAATTAATTGGATGTTAAATATTTTTTTATATGGTATTTATACATTTTATTCCAATTTTGTTATTTTTCTGGACTAAAAATCATGCAACCGTTTAGGTAGGTATGATACCCTTTTTTAGACAGTATAATTCACAAACATTTTGTTTCAATTATTAGTGTATTTTTATTTGTTATTGAAAGTCACATAATGGTTATTAATGATTCAGTTTCACTATGGTTTTATGTTTCATTTCATGTTGTGATTTGGGAAAATAAATTTCCCTTCTGAATACTTTTCCAAAGATAAACAAAAAATATACTAGCATGGATATTAATTTTATTCCTATTGTTTATAAGAACTGAAGCTATCTAATTATATTATAAAAATATAAAGAAAGATGTTGTGATCGTCAAGGAAAATATCCTAGGTCATACCTAAAATTTATTGAAAATATAGAACCAAGAACCATTGTTCAACTAGAAAATAATGGTGCTACTTATGAAAAATTATGTTTTATTAAAACTAAAAATGCATACTTGATGTTTTAAGTAGTTGGGAAAGATCATGACACATAATGTAATTCTTAAAATGTTGATAGTGGGAAAATTTATTTAAGAACAAGAAACATTTTGGGAACAAAACTATAAGACACCAAATTTTTTCTTATTTTAGGAGAAGAATATTATAAAAATTTAACTTTTTTGATGGTTTTCAATTGCTGAACATAATTTTGATACAAAAAAAATCCAAAAAATTCAATATATAGAATAGAATTGATTCAATAACAGATGAGTTTTTAAACATTTAAATAAACAACACATTGGAATTATTTATATAACATGTGAAAAATGTAATTGTTGGTTGGGGTGGGACATCAAAACTGAATTCAATAATAATGTTATAGTTAATAATAACAAGACACATATATCTGCGAAGGTACTTGACAATAATCATGGAGTTTATTGTTGTGAAACTTTAATCCATTTGTGAAGACAGTGATTATCAATGTTTCTACCTCTATTTGTTTTGATAATGGATATATGTTGGGGGAAATTGACATAAATAATTAATTTCTTGATTTGTGACTTTGAGATAATGTTTTCAAGGAGAAGTAATAGGGTATAATAAACAAAATAAAATTAAAATATTTATAATAAATGATTAATTAGTTGTATTGGATGATATAATGAAAACATTATTTTATAAAAAACATGGATATGTCCTTTTAAATTGGGAAAAACTGAATTCAAAAAGATATTCATCCATGTTTATTTTTAAGAAAAATTCACACTTCAATATCATGTCTGTATGTGATGATGATAATCTTACAACTATTAATGAAACATATAATGTAACACCCCAAGATTTCATAGTGTGTTATTTCTTCAAAATAATTCAATAACTTGCACTACACACAACACTGAGTTCAATTGCACCATGACTTACCAAAAGAAAGCCATTAAAAGAGGTCATGAATAGTATTAACTAAATTTTAAACTTTATATAATCCTTATAATTTTAGAATCCATATTATGAGTTTCTTAGTCATAATGCAAGAACATATTCATTTTCAGTATTGCACTTTTATCAACATTTGATAGTGAAACCTTTTAAAATACAATATTTTAAACTTTTTGACTAAATGGAGACATCAAAAAATTTAAAATGAAACATCCCAAGCTTCCACGGTACGCATTCCTTTGAATAAAACAGTAGCGTGTGTTGTACGCAACTTCGAGTTCTAACACACCGTAACAAATCAAACTAGCTGTTATGAATAGTAATACCCACTTTTTGAAGTTATATATATTTTATATTTTAAAATGGACTTCATTTTTGGATTCGGAATATCAAATTTAGCCTAAGGTGAAATTTTGGTAATTTTCGGATAACTTTCATATTTTGATGAATAGTGAAAATTACTAAATTTTAATTAAAAACATCTTTTTTAATCAAAATAATTAATAGTAATAAATTATGAATTTGAGTTGTTTTAAAGTATATTTAGAATATATTTTTACTATTTAATATAATGTTGGTCATTGGACATAATTTTACAATTAAACCAAACTTAAACAAGTGTCAATCTTTTGATAGTTATTATCTCTTAAAAACACGCTTTTTGTTTTGACAGCGGGAATTAATTTTAAATTAATTTCTGCCACTTCTGTGTTTTGAATTTAGGAAAATGGATTCCATATTTGGAATCAGGATGTTCAAATTGTGTAAATAGGTAACTTTTATTTTTAGACATTTTGAATAATTACTGCGGTAAATATTTTATTTACCATGGTTAAGGATAAATCCGGTAAATAAGGGTTAAACAATAATATTATAATAATACTAAATTACCCTAAAACGTGTCTTAACCCTATTGGTTGATACATGGTCGACCATGGGAATCTTTGTGTCAATTTTGGGACCCCATGGATCCACTTGTAAGTGATAATGACACTTTATTTTAATTATGTCAAAATGAATACAAAAATGACACAAGCATATATCTTTTAGCAAAAAAATTGTTACATAGGGTTATATAAGTTGTATTTTAGATTATAAATATTCATTAGAAAGATAAAAATATTTCCAACATAATTATATTTTATGTATAATTTTTAGACATTAAATAATTTATTTTATTTATGACACAAAGATGATGCAGTAATTACTATAATAGTGAAAAATTAAAATAATTGATATTATAAATACCAAAATAAATATAATATGAAACTTTTAATGAATTAAACTAATTTTATAGGATAATATTATATATTAGGATTGATTTAATTGACTTTTTTAGAAGTAATAAATCTGTTATGAGTTTCACAAAAATCAACTATTGAATAGTGTCAAAATTGACATAAAAGAGTTTTTAAAACAAATATTATATTATTAATTGATATTAAATTCCTAAAAATATAAGGATCGGCCAAGAGACTTATATTATGATAGGTTATTCATTAATGGACCACTTGGGGGTCGCTTGGATGTATATAGTAAGTTTATTAACCATATTATATAAAAATTCAAAGAGACATTGTAAAAGTGAAACTAATTAACTTAGAGTTAATACTTAAAGATAAGGTTAATATAAGTACCCAAACCTGTCTAAATTCCATTGGATGAGTTGTTTTAGACCTATCCCTACCTCATCCTTTGAATAGTCAACTTTGGAGCCTTTGGAAACCGAATATGAATTTATTATAAATTAATATTTCTAGCTTTTCCAAAGGTGCCCCTCACCCCTCTTATAAAAGGGCACTCCTCCTTCTCTTTTCCTCACACCTCTAAAGCCTTTTGGTTCGGCCAAACTCTGCCCAAATACTCTCCCAACATCCCTGACTACAACCTAGAGGCCTTAATTTGATCAGAAAGCCAACCTAAGGAGCCCTTTTGATCAAATCAAAAGGAAGAACCCGAAGAAGAGGTAATGATTTCACCACCCTTCTCCAAGTTCATTTCTTCTTACACTTCTTCTTCCTTTGTTCTTACCATTCTAAAATAATAACTCCAGTATCTCACATATACTGTGATGTTATTATAAATATGGTACAATCATATTCAGTATTTTATCCACCCTTTGAATAACATGTCACCATACGTGCGTACGTACGGCTTACCGTCTCCACGTCGTGGTGTAATTGTTATTCAATATAATATTATTTGGATGGATATAATAATGATGTGTAACTCATGTAAATAATAAATATAACATGTTAATGATTCTGTATATATGATATACCATCCATTTATATATTATTTTAATATCAAAAGAATGATATTGTCGCTCGTGCGTACGTACGGACTACCATCTCCACGAACGCGATGAGATTCATTCTCCATCGTATCCATTCAAGTATAATTATCATTTGATGATTTAAAAATTATGTTTAAGGACTGGATATCATTCTGGATATGAATAAGATACAACACCCATGGCTTATGTAACAAAACATATAAAATAAAATGAGTAAGTTAACTCCCGAAACGACGATAATTCTAAGATATTATTAACAAATCAATGTTAAAAGATCATATATGATATCATATTAATATATATGATTCTTGTATAATTTAATAACAACTATTTCACCATTATACAGGAGGTTAACCTACCCCAACCAAGGAAAAGTACAAGGTAAGGGTTTACTTTACAACCTCTTCATTATCCAAGGTTTTTATACGTAATAGTCTACTGGGATCTCTTTATCATCCACATCCATGTTTCTTAAAAATGCATTTCAAAACATTTTTACTATTTACTAGAATATGAGTTAAATTCATTTATACCCTTTTTGACTTTTATAAGTGGTTTATAAAGGAATCTTTCGGTCGTTTTCAAAACATGGTCCTTTTTAACCTTTTCGACAGAATTGAGGTAAGAATGTTTTTTTAACTTATACGGCGGGTGCGGTTATTTTACGCCGTTATAAAATCTTCAAAGCTTTCCTTACAAGCTTATAAGAATATTTTCAAAGAAAATGTTTTATTTTATATGGATCTTAAATGATTTCAAAATAAAAGGAGATATTTCTTTAAAAAGAATTTTGATTTCATCTATGTCAACATCCTTTGATGGATTTTAAGATTATTTGAAGTTGATTTATTATGATACAAAAATTCTATATTGTATTGAAGGTTTTGTGATATGTTTGACTGTGGATGTGCTATTTGTATACCATTCATAGTTTATTGTGAAAGTATTGACATTTCGTATGCTAGTTTTAATACGAATGTTTATGTTATGTTTAATCCTTTTCATATGGGAATGCATTGGACTTAATAAGTGACGGGTGGAGCCCGCTATAGCTCCTCGATGCATCGGTAGGTCTCATGAGAAAAACTAGTGTCTTGGCACAAGGCCTTGACAAAATCTTATTTTTAGTCTTGGCACGAGGCCTTGGCTATGTGGTTATGATAGTCTGGCATTATGCATTCCAACATTATGAAAGTGGTTATTGATTTTTGCATGTGATTATTCATTTAGTAGAATATCCATGTGAATAAGTAAATGGCATTATTTCATTTTATTTATGCCATACCATGTTGAAAGTTCGTATTTAAAAGGCTTTTGTTTTAGTTATACATTGCCTTAAATGTTTATTCTTATTTATGAAAGTTTCCACTTTATTGTTATCCTTACTGGGCATTTGAGCTCACCCCTTTTTTTTATGTTTTATTTTTCCCAGGATGTGAAGAAGTAAGTTATGAATGACCTGCAGGGGTTTTATGAGGGGTTAATAGTGTGGATTGTGGAAACATTATGTTGTTGTATTAGTTTTTCATTTTATGATGTAATGTAAAACTTATGAATATATCTAGTGTTTCCAAGGCTACTAAACCAATCGGTCTTTCGAGATTTGATCTTTCTTGTGATCATGCCAATGTTACGAAGTATATAGCACCGACTCTGGGTAGCTGGGGTCGGGGCGTTACAGTTGGTATCAGAGGAAGTTTAGTACAAACCTTGGAAACTAGATTTAGATAAACTCTGATAAGAGCACGTAGACCTAAGATGAACTTTGAGGATTAGTATAGAAGAACTTCCTAGAATTTTGGTATTGTAGAGATTTTGTGAGTTTTCCGAGCAATACGTCTCTGTCTGGATACGAGCAGGTAGAGGCGGCTCTGGCACAGATGTACCTAGGGGTAAAACCCGAAAACACCGCTTTGAGCTAGACTCGAACGGGAACTGGTGCACGAAAACGGGCCTTGCTGCACTCTTGGTTACGACACTCCCGGGGGATATGCTTAGGATAACTCTCATTTTCTTTACAATTCATTATGAAGGGTTTATGAGTATATACTTCCTCAAAGAAAACATTTTTATGATTATGGATTACATCCATAAATAGTTCAATTTATGTTAAGTGTTTTATAAGTATGGGATTATGTATTTTGATTCATAAACTGATCTAGTTTATGCCATTGTTTAGAAATGGCGCCCAGTAGAAGGAATGAGAACTCCGGAAATGCACATGATCCAAAGAGAAGGAAGGATCATATCTTTCATGGTCTTAAGCTAGAATTTATAAGAGAAATAGTCTCCCATGTATTATCATCATATGAAGAAATAATATCATGTATTGGTAAGATAAGTAAAGAGATTACTGAGTCCTATGGCTTTGAAGGGAAGCAAGAGAAGAAAAGGATAGAAGAGAGAAAGATGGATAAAGGGAAGAGGGAAAAGAAGAATTTTCCCATATGAGGTAACTGTGGAAAGAAACACCCTGGAACTTGCCTGAAAGGAATGGGAGTTTGTTATAAGTGTGGAGGAAAAGGGCACAAAGTACGTGACTGCAAGGGTAAGAAAATGGTTTTAAATGTACAATGCTTTATTTGCAAGGAGTTTGGACACTACGCGAACCTATGTCCCAGTCATCAGACTATGCCGCAAATGATGCTATTGGATAATAATCAAGTTATGATACTACCACAGATTAAGAGGAATGATTAGAGTTATTATGTTGATTATATCAATTGAGTGTTGTATCAACAATGTACTTGTTATAATAATTATGGAGTATATAAGGATTGTATTGCAGTACTATTTCATTAAGGACATGAGATTGTGTGGAAGAAAGAAAAGTGACTCATTAGTAGGATAGATTTTTGGAAAATATATGGTTGAGAGAATGATAAACCATAATATAGTTCTGATACTGAGGTAGTGATTTTGGAATAATATGTGATTATTTTGGATAAATTATATTAGATATTCTTGACTACCTTGGAACTGATTAATGATTTGTATATTCCATCATTGTTGGGGTTTAAAACATTTTTGGATTAATGAAGTATATCCAGCATTCTATATGGAATAAGGGAGCATGAATGTAATCAATAAGGAATATGGTAATACATGATGAAGGTATTCATATGCTATTATAGGGTAAAAAGGATCTATATTATGTTTACCTTCCTTATGAATGTGGGACTGTGTGTTTGGACAGAAGTATTTTGGATAGTTCTAGTTTGGATTATTTTGGATTGCCATAAAAGGATAACCCGGAGGTCGGGCGGCAACCCGTCGCGTCCGGCAAGGCTGCGAGACTTGAACCCGCAACCAAAGGGAGACACGGGTGTATCACCTACCACTATCCCACTAGATGTCCTGGATTAAATAAAGTAGTTTTTTAAAAGATCTGGTAGATGAATTATAAATTCATTTATTTTGGAACCCTCTATGAATAGTATAAATAGAATTTTTTTTACGAGTGAATGATGAGTTTTGGTAGAAATTTATTAATGGATAAAACTCTAATTATAAACTAAGTATATCTCCTTATGATCTTAGCCAATCTCATAAATAAATTCCTCATCATTAATAAAAGGAACTTAGAACAAAAATGTTGTCCTAGATGGTACCTTAAATCATCACTAATTTATGGCTTTGGGATTGTTGGCCTTTTCATAGCCATGTTCTCTACCACTCTCCATCAGATAATTGATGGCTAGATTTTTCTTCCATATCCATATTTTCTTACATGGAACCCTAGTATGTGTTATTTTCGATAATCTTCATACTTTCCACTCTTTATTTTAAATAGAGGCCTCATTAATTCATTTTTCGATGTGGGATTTCAACTAAGATATTTTGAAACGTCAAAAATGTGTTATCCTAATACCCTATGTTTTGTTGAACCGATGGTATTTCAAATCATCATAGATTGATGAATTTAAGGACCTCAATTATACACTTGTTTGTGATTGATGACCTCAATCACTACCTATAAATATTTACGTTTTCCCTCCGATTATATGTCTCTAATTTCCACCAATGTTCTCCTAATCGAGATCATAATTTGGTGGTGACCCTTTGATTTCTCTTTTCGTCATATTAAGACTAAATTTTAGTAAACCAATTTCCGATGTGGGTTTTCCCACAAATATATTTTCTACTTTCAACCTTTTATTTTTGAAGAACAATTTCAAATTGCGAGGACGCAATTTATTGAAGGAGGGGAGAATGTAACACCCCAAGATTTCATAGTGTGTTATTTCTTCAAAATAATTCAATAACTTGCACTACACAAAACACTGAGTTCAATTGCACCATGACTTACCAAAAGAAAGCCATTAAAAGAGGTCATGAATAGTATTAACTAAATTTTAAACTTTATATAATCCTTATAATTTTAGAATCCATATTATGAGTTTCTTAGTCATAATGCAAGAACAGATTCATTTTCAGTATTGCACTTTTATCAACATTTGATAGTGAAACCTTTTAAAATACAATATTTTAAACTTTTTGACTAAATGGAGACATCAAAAAATTTAAAATGAAACATCCCAAGCTTCCACGGTACGCTTTCCTTTAAATAAAACAGTAGCGTGTGTTGTACGCAACTTCGAGTTCTAACACACCGTAACAAATCAAACTAGCTGTTATGAATAGTAATACCCACTTTTTGAAGTTATATATATTTTATATTTTAAAATGGACTTAATTTTTGGATTCGGAATATCAAATTTATCCTAAGGTGAAATTTTGGTAATTTTCGGATAACTTTCATATTTTGATGAATAGTGAAAATTACTAAATTTTAATTAAAAACATCTTTTTTAATCAAAATAATTAATAGTAATAAATTATGAATTTGAGTTGTTTTAAAGTATATTTAGAATATATTTTTACTATTTAATATAATGTTGGTCATTGGACATAATTTTACAATTAAACCAAACTTAAACAAGTGTCAATCTTTTGATAGTTATTATCTCTTAAAAACACGCTTTTTGTTTTGACAGCGGGAATTAATTTTAAATTAATTTCTGCCACTTCTGTATTTTGAATTTAGGTAAATGGATTCCATATTTCGAATCAGGATGTTCAAATTGTGTAAATAGGTAACGTTTATTTTTAGACATTTTGAATAATTACTGCGGTAAATATTTTATTTACCATGGTTAAGGATAGATCCGGTAAATAAGGGTTAAAAAATAATATTATAATAATACTAAATTACCCTAAAACGTGTCTTAACCCTATTGGTTGATACATGGTCGACCATGGGAATCTTTGTGTCAATTTTGGGACCCCATGGATCCACTTGTAAGTGATAATGACACTTTATTTTAATTAAGTCAAAATGAATACAAAAATGACACAAGCATATATCTTTTAGAAAAACAATTGTTACATAGGGTTATATAAGTTGTATTTTAGATTATAAATATTCATTTAAAAGATAAAAATATTTCCTACATAATGATATTTTATGTATAATTTTTAGACATTAAATAATTTATTTTATTTATGACACAAAGATGATGCAGTAATTACTATAATAGTGAAAAATTAAAATAATTGATATTATAAATACCAAAATAAATATAATATGAAACTTTTAATGAATTAAACTAATTTTATAGGATAATATGATATATTAGGATTTATTTAATTGACTTTTTTAGAAGTAATAAATCTGTTATGAGTTTCACAAAAATAAACTATTGAATAGTGTCAAAATTGACATAAAAGAGTTTTTAAAACAAATATTATATTATTAATTGATGTTAAATTCCTAAAAATCTAAGGTTCGGCCAAGAGACTTATATTATGATAGGTTATTCATTAATGGACCACTTGGGGGTCGCTTGGATGTATATAGTAAGTTTATTAACCATATTATATAAAAATACAAAGAGACATTGTAAAAGTGAAACTAATTAACTTAGAGTTAATACTTAAAGATAAGGTTAATATAAGTACCCAAACCTGTCTAAATTCCATTGGATGAGTTGTTTTCGACCTATCCCTACCTCATCCTTTGAATAGTCAACTTTGGAGCCTTTGGAAACCTAATATGAATTTATTATAAATTAATATTTCTAGCTTTTCCAAAGGTGCCCCTCACCCCTCTTATAAAAGGGCACTCCTCCTTCTCTTTTCCTCACACCTCTAAAGCCTTTTGGTTCGGCCAAACTCTGCCCAAATACTCTCCCAACATCCCCCACTACAACCTAGAGGCCTTAATTTGATCAGAAAGCCAACCTAAGGAGCCCTTTTGATCAAATCAAAAGGAAGAACCCGAAGAAGAGGTAATGATTTCACCACCCTTCTCCAAGTTCATTTCTTCTTCCACTTCTTCTTCCTTTGTTCTTACCATTCTAAAATAATAACTCCAGTATCTCACATATACTGTGATGTTATTATAAATATGGTACAATCATATTCAGTATTCTATCCACCCTTTGAATAACATGTCACCATACGTGCGTACGTACGGCTTACCGTCTCCACGTCGTGGTGTAATTGTGATTCAATATAATATTATTTGGATGGATATAATAATGATGTGTAACTCATGTAAATAATAAATATAACATGTTAATGATTCTGTATATATGATATACCATCCATTTATATATTATTTTAATATCAAAAGAATGATATTGTCGCTCGTGCGTACGTACGGACTACCGTCTCCACGAATGCGATGAGATTCATTCTCCATCGTATCCATTCAAGTATAATTATCATTTGATGATTTAAAAATGATGTTTAAGGACTGGATATCATTCTGGATATGAATAAGATACAACACCCATGGCTTATGTAACAAAACATATAAAAGAAAATGAGTAAGTTAACTCCCGAAACGACGATAATTCTAAGATATTATTAACAAATCAATGTTAAAAGATCATATATGATATCATATTAATATATATGATTCTTGTATAATTTAATAACAACTATTTCACCATTATACAGGAGGTTAACCTACCACAACCAAGGAAAAGTACAAGGTAAGGGTTTACTTTACAACCTCTTCATTATCCAAGGTTTTTATACGTAATAATCTACTGGGATCTCTTTATCATCCACATCCATGTTTCTTAAAAATGCATTTCAAAACATTTTTACTATTTACTAGAATTTGAGTTAAATTCATTTATACCCTTTTTGACTTTTATAAGTGGTTTATAAAGGAATCTTTCGGTCGTTTTCAAAACAAGGTCCTTTTTAACCTTTTCGACAGAATTGAGGTAAGAATGTTTTTTTAACTTATACGGCGGGTGCGGTTATTTTACGCCGTTATAAAATCTTCAAAGCTTTCCTTACAAGCTTATAAGAATATTTTCAAAGAAAATGTTTTATTTTATATGGATCTTAAATGATTTCAAAATAAAAGGAGATATTTCTTTAAAAATAATTTTGATTTCATCTATGTCAACATCCTTTGATGGATTTTAAGATTATTTGAAGTTGATTTATTATGATACAAAACTTCTATATTGTATTGAAGGTTTTGTGATATGTTTGACTGTGGATGTGCTATTTTTATACCATTCATAGTTTATTGTGAAAGTATTGACATTTCGTATGCTAGTTTTAATACGAATGTTTATGTTATGTTTAAACCTTTTCATATGGGAATGCATTGGACTTAATAAGTGACGGGTGGAGCCCGCTATAGCTCCTCGATGCATCGGTAGGTCTCATGAGACAAACTAGTGTCTTGGCACAAGGCCTTGACAAAATCTTATTTGTAGTCTTGGCACGAGGCCTTGGCTATGTGGTTATGATAGTCTGGCATTATGCATTCCAACATTATGAAAGTGGTTATTGATTTTTGCATGTGATTATTCATTTAGTAGAATATCCATGTGAATAAGTAAATGGCATTATTTCATTTTATTTATGCCATACCATGTTGAAAGTTCGTATTTAAAAGGCTTTTGTTTTAGTTATACATTGCCTTAAATGTTTATTCTTATTTATGAAAGTTTCCACTTTATTGTTATCCTTACTGGGCATTTGAGCTCACCCCTTTTTTTTATGTTTTATTTTTCCCAGGATGTGAAGAAGTAAGTTATGAATGACCTGCAGGGGTTTTATGAGGGGTTAATAGTGTGGATTGTGGAAACATTATGTTGTTGTATTAGTTTTTCATTTTATGATGTAATGTAAAACTTATGAATATATCTAGTGTTTCCAAGGCTACTAAACCAATCGGTCTTTCGAGATTTGATCTTTCTTGTGATCATTCCAATGTTACGAAGTAATGCACCGACTCTGGGTAGCTGGGGTCAGGGCGTTACATATAATGAAACAAAACTTCATAAGGAGGAGAAATCATTTGTATTCCATTAATGATATTTGATTTTTTTTATTCACTCAGGGGTTTTTAATTTTTTAGAAATGATTCTACACATTTTTAGACAATTTAAATACATTAATATAGTTATATTAAGTTTAAATAATCAAAATGGGAGTCCATTATGTACTCCCATGGTGGGAGAGGTAGTTTATCAACTAAGTATCATGAATTATATACATGTCTCACAGCTTTTAAAAGTGAAATCGATTCCTTACAATATATTATACATACTAGAATTGATTTTTTTTTAATAAATAGATTGAGTCATTATATTAATTCAATTCAATTATCAACTGATAAGATGTTAAATATTGGTAAGAGACTATTTGTTCAATTTTCAGATGATATAATACAAGTTCATCAGAATTCCAAACCCACCAGTGGCCCTACACTACCTAATTAATTGTACCAGATCATCTCATGTTCTTAAATCAATATAACTTGGAGGCTTTAAGTATCCTAATAAATATTCATATATCACACATGTCTTCCAAATTTCCATGAAATTAACAATTATTTACTCAAATTAAAAAACAAGAAGAAAATATAAATTGTATGTACAGGGATTATGTGCTTTATGATATTGTCTGAGGCCCATGAGATAACACTTCTATGAGATTACAACTTCGAAATTACAATGTTACACAACATTACTTTCTAATTTAAAACATCAATAATATTCCTATTAAAATAATATACATTAAATTCAGTGTGGGTGGTCCCACCACAAATTTATGTTAGTGTTTAGCTATTAAATCTTGTAACACCTATAACTGACGTTTCATGTCATCCCACCATTGGGTTTGGTGAAACTCCAGTCTCTTATGGAATCCACCAGGTCAACTTCTACATCCAGTAAACCATAACTAGATCTGACCATGTACTCATTTAAATTTATGACCTTTTAATAATAATACCAATTTCAATTTATTTTTACAGAAACATCACTATCAAAACCCAAACTGGATTACTCTATAAGAAATAACTGGAAAATTTGGTGACTGGACCTCAGGCACACCTCCCAATATGAATGAGGATACTAAATTTTAGTGAGGGTCTTGTTTTTGTCTATAGGGAGACGATGCCCTCATATCTTAGTATGAAACCATTAAAAATAACCAATCATTACTCATATCTATTAAATAAAAAAAATATAGAAGTAATTAATATAATAAGTCTATAATATTAAATGAAATGCAGTAAAAGACTGGACAAACATGTCATACATAAAATCATGGAGCACTCACTTTGAAAATCCCATATACAAAATTAAATTAAATAAAAATAAATAAATATCCTTGGATCTTCTATGAATTGTGATTGAAAATAGATACGCAGTCCCTAGGACACTTCCAAGTTTCTCTTTCTAGATCATAAGAATCCACATGAGCAGTGTTGCTTAATCATGCAACCATGGTCCTCTCCCTATACATCATGTATCCATTCCCAACCTAAAAAAACATATGTTATACATGCACAACACGGTGTATATAACGGTGGATAGAAGTGAATCTCAGTAGTATATCCCTAATGGTGACCCTATATTCTACTATCATAAGTTAATGCTCATGGAGTACGATCAGCCTATCCATTAGAAAATTTTAATTAAGTAAAATAAAGTGAAACCATAGTTGATCATTAGTACTATATTACTAATCAGTTGGACCCCCAATGATTATGGAATTTAGCTGGATTTAATACCACTCAATCAATGTATAATAAAATAAATCATGGGTTCCATAATCCTGATCAACAATACCTTCTTCATCCAATATTGGAAATGTCTCTATGGAAGCTATGTTACCACAAGGGGATACAAATCCTAGTCCAGGGATAACTAGTACCTAGCTCTAATAAATATAATTAATGATTCTAGGTAATATCTAAATATACTATAAATACGAGATTGAGTTGGATGTAATACAAGTCATTCCATGTAAATAATGTATAATGTTCGAGTCTTATATCTCGTTACGTATGCAATCATGAAACTATGACTTGGATAATCACATTGGTGGAATATCTCATTGACAATATATATCATAGACTCTCCAAACGTAATATTACAATAGGAAATAATTTAATAACTATCTCAACAACCTCATTCAAGAAATTTCAACATCATATAGTAATATTGTATCGACCCTAAACATGGGGAATATATTTGTCATATCGTAAGAAGATTGCCACCCATCCCCAATAATATCTAGAAGAGTGGTATAAAACATCACCATCAACCAAATATATAATTTCCAATGTAGGGAAGAATCCATATGATAAAATGGGAATTCCTATAATAACATCATCTATCTTATTATCTTGAACATATAATTCCATATAAGGAATACATTATCCCCGAAGGATTAATAAGCAAGATCCCACAAATTAAATCCGGGAATATTGGAAATTATTGTTTTATCAGTAAGGATCAGATTTTTGATCCTATTATGTGTTTATTGGTATCATATTAGACAAGTCAAATAAAAACTAGATCCTACAAAGTAAATATTGGCTTCCAAATTATATAACAAAAAATACATTTCGTAGAAGCTATATCTCATAAAGTACTGTTACAAACCAGCAAGGGCTTCCACTAAACCTAGTACCCATCCTAATTCACTACAATGAAAAAAGGGTGTTATAGATCCCCAAGGGATGGAAAATAGTGCTTTAGAATCATAAAAACTTATTTTTGAAATATTTCACCAATAAAAGATAAAAAATATCAGAAATATAAATATAGGGGACAAAAATAATTTAACTATCCAATCATGTAATAACTAACTTCCATGATCCATCCCATTTTAATACATATGAACATTCCAAATTCAGGAATATATAGTCATGAGTAATAGATACAAAACTAAAAAAACATAATCCAACTCAACATGAGCCTGATGTATTTCCACAAAACCTCATATTTCTCTCCACTACATTACTCACCCACAATATTCTACGATAAGAAAAAATGAATCCAACCTGGAACCTGGAACCTAAAATCTATATAGATATGGGACAAAAAATATAACTAGTCACTAGAAACTACTAAATCTACTAAATATATTTCGTAAAAATATTCATCAATAATATTTTGAAAATAAAATAGAGATTATCTTTTTCACATTGAAATTATAGAAAACCAAATGAATTATATAACCAACACTCGAAAAGTACCACTTTTATTTCTAAAAAAGAACACAAATATTTTGGTAACAAATCCACCATCCATAAAATTTTCAAAACCACACACATTGTTTACTTTTATCAAATTGAACCCATTTGTTTAATTTAAATTAATATAATCATATTAAATAATTTTACTAGCCAATTGAACCTTACAACCAAAACACTAATTAAAAAACTATTTAAATAAACCGAACAGAAGACCTTAAATTAAAAAAAAGTTTCCAAACATATTTAGATACAAATTTTCTAAGGGAAAAAATTCAAAAAAACCACATGGGTAAATCACAATAATCTGATAAAATATATCACATGGAATATAATAGAAATAGACATATGAAGGTTCCATAAAAATGAATTCAGGAGAAATGATACAAACAACCCCTTGACCGAACCCCCCACTATCACTAACCATCAAAACAACCAACTGTGTCATGGTAATATCGTGGTATACCTATTGTGTGAATCACCAGGCCAAATAAGAGTGTACTATCCATAATTCAACTACCAACATTAAGTGAAGTTCAAATAACAGGTCATCTAGTTTACCCAAACAAGCATTTTTTTTCAATGGACAAACCACACCTAGCCCTTCTTCTTGGCATGGTTATTGGTAAACTAGCAAAATGTGATCTAACTAGGGAAGCAAGCCTGGTCTTCAACATAGTACCATGTATCCTATGTTAAATAGAGGAATTGAGAAATATGATCAACTAAGAAAAGTCAGAAAAAGGGACTAAAAATAGTTACCCTCACCCATACCACCCAATGGTGATAATCCCCATAATAAAGTGCACTTTAAGAATCACAATTACATTCCAACACATGAGTATCATTAAGAATCACATAGAGATTAAGAACCCTCATAAGGATAAATAATAAATGATAAATGAAGGGATGTCTGTCATGAATACCATTTAAAATACAATGTTATAACCAAGCCTTTAATGGTATGTGATTCCAAGGAATTTCACTTTTCCTAACATACAATTCTGAAAAACATATTTAAAATTACTGAAATCACCCACACATTCATAACATTTTAGATCCACTGCTTCAAAAAATGGGATTTCTTTTGGAAAACTAAAATGAGGACAAAGTCCATTCACTACCATAAAAACATTTAAAGAGAATCAACCATTGAATTATAAAAATGTTGAAAATATCATACCCATTGAAAATAACCATTTGATATCCATTAAAGAAACTCATACAAACAATTTAGAGGTTAACACCTCGCTTCAAAACCATATTTTCTTTTTAAAACAATGTTTTAACTCATTGAAAATTGAAATTTGATTTAAAACAAAATGGAAACATAAAATATATTTCAAAATAAATTTCAAGCAATGAAAAAAATAATAGACCCCATAAACATTCCATTTCAAAAACTAAAACATGTAATTCACCTGAAAAAAAAAATTAATTCCAAGCTGGAAACACCATGATATAGTTTCAAATCACTTCAATGTTTTCATAAATCTCCATAATTTAATCCAAAATTAATTTATAAATCACAATAAGCTCATAAATTTCTAAATGAAACAATTCCAAGAAAAACCTACATCAGTAGATGAAAATCAATCTAAAATTATACATAACACATCGCCTTAAATGATGAACACACCCAAAAGAAATAAAACAATATCTATAACTTCATGATATAAAAAACCCAATATTATATCAACCATGAAATCTAAAATAGATCGCATGAGACCTAAGGTTTATGGGGGAAGCCAACAACAATAGGAAAGACATGGATAAGGGATGAAGAAGGAAAAATGTGAAGAAATACCTCATATACACTAGAAAAAAAATAAAGTGAGAGAATGAATCAAGATGATGTAGTTGGTGGATATCCTCATTAGATAAAAAGGGTTATCCAAAACATAGGGGAATAAACAAGGGTGAAAAAATATGAAAATAAAAGAGTTTTTTCTGGAAAACTGAAAATTTAAACACATGGATAGGATAAATGGTTTTTCTGTAAGGTTTTATAAATTATGTACAACAATGTTTTTTCCATTTCCTAGGACATAATCTCACTAACATGGTGACACCTAGGTTCAATATAGATTAGAGAAAATGTGAACCTGACCACTATCACACCCTAATCCACGAATTACTATTAGGGATCTGCACTTGATTTTTCAAACCATGATGAAGCCTTACTAAATGGAATTTTCAAAATGATAGATCAAGAAAAATTAGAACCACACTATTAAACTAACCATTTGGAATAAAACATATCCTCTCAAAACAATCCATTGATTAAAATTATCATATTTCAAAAAAGTGAATATCAAAACCAATATAAAAGAAGAAATAAAATAAAATAAAAAACATTGTGACATGATGGGTATCAAAAACTCCACAAAACCACTTTCTCACCGCATAATTTCCATATCAAAAAAGAAAAAGGAAATGAATATGAGATATTGAAGGAGGACTTAACCCAAAAAAAACTCAACAATGTACAACCTTAAAAAAAGTACACCCTGCAAATGATTAATCTAATCAATCACAATATTACTGAATGTCTCTAAAAAAATCAAAACATGAACCTCAAAATATAAGTCCTATGAAGAACAAGGGGCATGACATGGTCTCCCCAAAAATTAGAATTAATCTAAAATTGTCTCCCCATTATTTGGAGATCTTCAAAAATATTGGAACTATAGATACACCACTAATTAAGATGTCCCTAATCAATCAAGAAACCATGAGAGAAACCCAATCTCAACCAAAATCACTCAAAAAACCTATGTTAGGGTGATAAACCATGTGTAACAATAAAAAAAGATATGATTCTCTCACATCGATTCATGATACACACAAATAACCAAGGGTCAAAGGATAGATAACCCTTATATGGTTCATATGAATGGTCACATACAAGGACTTGCATGTATTCCAAACTAAAATGGTGAGAAACACACCCAATTTATCCTACCATGCACCCAGGGTCATTCTCATGTCCAATCAGTGACCACCAAAATAGATCAAAATAATAATGGGAAAAACCGAAACTCTTAATGAAGGTTTTCTCGAATAAACAAGGCTTAATATTTTTACCCGCAACCAAACACAAAACAATGATCAAAGAGGTTGGGGGGTGAATCCTGTAAATATAAAAATTCATTTCATCAATTACATTCATGCCACCAATAAGATAATCCCTAAAAGGAACCATCCATATGATTCCATAAAAAACCAAATCTACAAAATCCATGAATACACAAATCAAATTAATGTTCCCAAATATAAAAAACCCATCTAAAAGAGGTTATTCACAAGAAATATTTTGAATAATTAGTATGATAAATTGTTATTGATGACCCAAACAACCACAATAGTGGAAAAAAATATAGGAGACATATGACAACAGGGATGAGAATTCCCTAGATCCATATTCTAGAAAGACATAATGGATATATTCTTTCAATGATAATGATACCTTTCCCCAATATTTAGATAATCATTACTATAATCCCTAATCATCATATTATCCTAATTCCCACTGTGTTTCTTCTTCATGTCATATAAAAATATGGAATCACCCACGAAATACTACCTAGAATTGTTATATTCTACTAAATTAGCCTCATTAACAACCTTCAAAAAAATATTTCAGACCATATTCTAGTATTGGTGAATCAAAATGTGTATGAATACTACTTCTAATTAAGTGATGTTTCTCAGAATCTCTAGAAATCATATTTGGATAAATGATAAAAAAAACATTATAATTTAATCAATATACTCCTTCAATGATCTGTCATCCTGATTATGGCTAACAAAATCATGATATTTCTCTACTTTCACATCTTCTTGAATTAAATTTGTAAAATTAAATCTTGAATTCTCCCATGAATAAAATATATAACAAAAATGATGAACCAAAAACTCACCCCAAACATAGATAAAACTATATATAAAATATTCAATTAATTTCACCGGAGAAAATACCATGTCCACCACTCCATGTGCAATATCATAAGACAATTGAACTAGGTAAACGATTTTTTATATCATGGGAAAAAATATAATAGAGACATGAATAACATCAATCCATGTCTCATTACAAAACCCAATAATTCCACCTCAAAGTTAGAATTAAATCCCCAAAACATGAACTCAATCAACGTACTCATAAATAAAAGAAAAATGATTTTACTTTTGAAACCATTATTTTTACACTATAATTTTGATATCACACTCCACCAATGTGTACACATAAAAACCCAGATATCCAAAATTTAAAAAAAAACAACACTGATTGTAAAAACACACTATGTACCAACTTCAAATGTTAAAAAAATTCATTTTAAATTAAAATTTGATTTAAAAAACTACAAATTCAGGAATTATTATCCAAAAAACATTTTTCATTTTTCATAAATCATTTCAAACACGTGTGGAACAACTAATTTGTGATATCGTAATGCTCTCAAAACTGACATTCAAAATATGTTTCTTATAATAATCACCAAGGAAACTAGTTTGAAATATTTTTTTACAAAAAAACACAAGGGATTAAACCATATTATAATACAGCACATAAAAACATGTTTATAAAAAAAATTCTCACAAAATCATTTAATTTTTTAAAATATGATTTTACAACCAAGAAACATAAAATAAATACACTAGATTCCATAAAAGGATTACAAGAAACACATTCACTAGTGTTACAACATTCATTTAATTCCACCTCCGTCAAGTGAAAATCACTCTTGGAGAAATCTAAAACCAAGAGGAGTCGAAAATAATCTACTTAATAATAATCCCTTCTATGTAAATTTTTTCAACATTGTTGGGAAACCACATTCAAATCATATAAAACACCATAATATTGTGGTATAATTGACTGCTCCATCCCCATATGGTTTCGTTATCCTTATGTGATAACTTTTTGGATCATGTTATTCTCCCTTTCCTCTCCTAATATAAGGTGAAATCCCTAATATCTCATAAATTACCATGTGAAATAAAAAAACATGTCATAGAAAAATAAAAAACCCATAATTAAAAATTCAAAACCCAACTTCCCTTGGTTGTTTGATACTTATAATGAGTATGAGCTAACTAGAATCTCTCCACACTTACCTAACAAGATCATACAAGCACAATAACTTTTATACTAATACATCCCCAAAAACAATTCGATACAAAAATAGCCTAGCCTTCTTAAAAAGAAAAAAACCAAGCTATGAATTTTTTTTGTTATTTGTTGGATAGGATTCCACTGAACCCATCACTCAAACCAATTCACTATAAGTCTTAAAGGGTATTATTGTTCCCTAAATGTTTTAAAATAGTAATTTGGAATCATAAGAATAACTTTGTAAAATATTTCACCCAATATATAGATATATGACATTAGAAAATATAAATATTGTATCCAAAGACAAATAAACAAGCCGACAAAGTTGTAAAAACAAAAAATATCCAACCCATTTTTATATATAATCATAATAAAAAATGAATAACAAATTAAAACATAAATAAAAATAACCAAAATAAAATAACCTCAAACTAACAAGAACCAAGAAAACCCAACTCTATTAAATACTTTCTTCCTCACTACCTTCTAACTAGGTCCTCATCGAAAATGATGAGAAAATCAAAATATGAATGGGAACATAGATCCTAAATTCTATATATGAGATGACTAAAAATCGACAATGGTCACCGTATCCAACTAATTATATGAAATATGTTTCATAAGTAAATTCAACAATGATACTTTGTAAATAAACTAGTGAGAATGGTTTTCAGATATAAATTATGGAAAACTGAAAAAATTATATAAATATATTTAAAAACATCCATATGTATTTTCTAAAATTGAACACAGTTGTTTTGAAGAAACATTTTCTGAACATGGCCTCTTTAGAACCACATACACAATTAACATTTCTAAAAATCATCACTATTTTTATTTAAACGAAAAATTTCATCTTAAATCATCTTATCAGCCGATGCCACCTCAAAACCAAAACACCCATTTTGAAAAAATAGTTCATAGAACCCAAAAAAGACACTTTAAATTAATAATAGGTTTCATATCATCTTTTAAAATTAATTTACCATATGAGACAATTCAAAAAACCCACATTTTTCAATCGTAAGAAAAATAAACTATATATAATAAGGAATATAACAAACCTAATAGAATAAAGGTTCTATAATATTTAATATAGGGTAAATGATAAAAATAAGCACTATATAAAAATTCCATCAAAAAAAAGACAAAAAACAATCTAATGTCTAATGGTCCTACACTAGGATACCTAATTTATAAAGAACCAATCAATATAAGAGTATACCACTCATGAAAAATCTACCAGCATGCACTAAAGTTCATATAACCGATCATTCATTTATCCCACATGAGATTAATTATAACCAACAACACCCACTTATCCTGTGTTCCTAGAATGAATAGTGGGAAACTTGTTGTGCCAAAAAAAATTAGAAGAACAAGCTAGACCATTCACATATTATGTGGTTTCCCATGACAAAAAGAATATGTGAGGTGTAGGATCGACGAAGCCAATAATAACTAACATGGTATAATAATAGTTACCCTCACCCACAACAATTATTTATGAAAATAAACATAATAACGTTCCCATATGACATAACATAAAAATTTTCATATAATGGGAGCATCATGTATCTCATAGATATTAAGAACCCACACACTAGTAAAAAAGAAAGGGGAAATCATGGGGTGTCACTCTCACCCACCATATTAAATCCTATGTTCCAATTTGGATATTAACATAAAATCATGCATCATGACGTCAATCCATTTAAATTTACATAGAATATAGTTCAAAGTTTCATTTTTAAATTATGAAAATCCCCAACTCATAGAAAAATTCCAAACCCACCTTATAAAAATAGTTCGTTCTATTTGAAAACCTAAATGAGCCTAATGTAAATTCACATCTAGAAAAGTATTTCAATAGAAGCTACCATTTAATTTTCATAAAGGAAAAAATCACACATCCATTTCAACTAACCATTTTAAATCCATTAAATATCCTCTTACAAACTATTAATAGTTCAACACCTAACATCAAAACCAAATTATGTTTATAAAATAAGGCTATTAATATATAAAAACTAAAAATAAGTCTCAATGAAAATTAGGAAAACCATTTTCAAAATCCATTCTAGTGTTTCAAAAATTCTTATCACCTTTGAAAATCGCATTTCAAAGAAGAATTCAAATAATTCAAATTAAAAAATTTCTATCCAAATCTCCAATCCTCAAGAAATGATTTCAAACCAATTGAATGATATTATATATTAATACTTTTAAATAAAAAGGAATTAAGAAGGCATAAATACCTATTTAATTCTAACATAATGTAATTTCATAGAAACAACTACATCATTATATTTGAAACATTCCAAAATGATTCATAACATATCACCATCAATGGAGAACACAACTATCAGAGTAAAATGATTTCTATAACCCATATGTAATAAAACCCCCAAAATTAAATCCACCAAGATCCCTAATATAAATCACATGAGACCTAGGGTGTGTGGGGGAAGCCAAAATTCAGAAATAAGAGGGGGATTGAAGAATGTATAAAGTGAGGAAGATATTCTTTGTATAAACATAAAAACCCCATATTGAGGGAAATAATCAAAACTAAGAAGTTGGTGGAGAACCTCTATGTGAACTTAGGTCCTAATGGTGTATAGGGTAATAAATAGGGGTGAAAACCCATAAAATTTAAGAGGGTTATTTTAGGGAAAAAAATTAAACACATGGATAAGCATCATGGTTTGGGTGTATAATTTTCCAAATCAGGAACCAAATATCTACTGGCCACTACACAGGCTGGGCACCCCCAATAAGGATTAATCCAAAGTTCCACATGGTATTAAAAAACCATGTGTCACACCAATGAAACCCCTAAATCCCCTCATTGCTTTTGGAGAGCTCTATATGGTTTTAAAACCTGAGTATAATCTATGAAAAATGGATCCTATAATGTGATAGATCTATCCACATAGGCACCACATGGCTAGAAATAATTTTTATAGATATCCATTCTTTTATAAAAAACCATACAGAAACATGACTTTTAATGCCGAAACCAAAGGAGACTCAAAACTACTCATGTTCAAGAATAAATTAATAGAAATGAAAACAAGAAATGGTGTTGGATGTGTCATGAGAAACTATATAAATCTCTATCATACATATTATTTTTTAGGGTTATTTAGAAAAAACTAGGAAGCACCTTTGGAACTCAAATATTCAACCAAAATAACTAAGTGAAATCATAAAAGAAAGAGTGATGGTGGTCAAATGCTTAAACCATCACCACTTACAAAACTACTCAATATTACATGTTTGTCATGGTATCTTGGAAACACCCAATATAATATCTACACAAACCAATGGCACACTATATTAGTGTTGAAAAAACACTAGGACACCCACAGGGTCTTAGAGGTCAAAACACTGAAGTTTGATACTAGTGGCATCCTCTAAGTTTACATATAAGAAAAGGCATCTGACTTCTAATCCCTGGGAAGAGTAAGCTTGTGGAGGAATCCTTTATGGGAATCCAAAAAAGTTTAATAAATCATATGTCTCCTATACAGGACCCTAAAAAAGAATATGTAATTAGAGGTATCTTACATTGGACACTTAGAAAGATTATGAATAAGAATCCTTCATTGGATCCTCTATGTAAAAAAAATAAATTGTGGAATATTACCAGGGATCCTCACCTACACACTAGTTCCTCAAAACCCATGACCTCATAAAACCAATGACACATACCTCAAAAGGGAGGTAACCTCAAAAGAAAATCCATGTATGCATTGATCCAAAAAATATACCATGTCCTATATTGGATTAAGATCTTTCTCTTGGTTAGTCTGAACACCAAACCAATATATCTAATCAAGTAATGTGCCAATACAAATAATATGAGAAATTTCTGAGATAAATTATATAAGGTCCTTGGATAACCCATTCCTTGTCAACAAACCATTTCATTACACCCTCAAGTGTGTCTTATACATGTTTTGACAATTATGGGAACGTAGACCCCATTTTCTGGAGGAAGAACCTCTATATAATTTCTAATTCAACTCATAAAACTTCATAGGACTCCTCAAATCACTCCTTATATTCATTCATCGTGATCTATGTGGAAAACACTCAAATGGAGTACTCATACAATCAATTCATACAATGAGGAATAAAAGATCAAGAAATCGTCAAAAGGGTTTAAATTTAGAAGTAAACAATATTTATATCAGAGTATATTGTGTATAACTGCAAATCCCCACATGTTTGTGTATTTCAGAAATAATTGTCTTGAAAAATCCCAAGTGCACAGTGTTTAAGTAATTTATATGGAGTTTACCCTAGATGGGGTACCTATCTGTTTACCCCTCATGGAATGTCCATGTGTATTTTCATGGTAATGTACTCTTATATGGCGTGTCACCCACATTAGGTCTTGTCGTATACCTTACGTGGCTAAATGTTTCTACATGGTCTATCTGGCCATGTACTGGACTATCTGTTCGAGTTGGGCTACACAACATATACCCTTGGTAAAAAACTTGTAGTTCTAAAAGATCTATATTTCCATTTACTTGGATACATGGATAGGTACCTATAAATGGTCTGTAATCATAGTACATGGTGTTAACATACCAAGATTCATGTTCCCAAAATAGGAATAATACATGGCACGTATTCTTTAACTCTATGTTGTGGGATCAAGATTTCTGAATGGAAAAGCCCTAAAATAGGTCTAAAACTCATCTTCTATCACAATTAGGAATAGATAATCCCACAACTGGTCCTTATAAGTCACAAAAGGTACATAAATCTTTAATTTTTTATATCTTTTGGTATTTATATCATCAAAATAAAAATGTCCTACCTTTTAGAGGAATCTATTGAAGCGTCACCCATTTCCATGATCTGCAGCTGCCACACAACAATATGAATCCCCATGAGGTCTGTAGCACACCTATCTTCCACCCACCCTCTCTCTCAAACTCACAGACATTGTATATATCTATATCCCTATCCCTTTATACTATTGGATATGGTATATGTGATCACATATGAGGTGTGTATGAGAATCTAGGGGGGAGAAGAAATAAAATTCGAAAAAAAATCAAGAAGAATGGAAGAATGGAAACTGGCACATGCCTAACCAATACAGATAAAAAATTATACCTCACCTAATGAAACCCCATATTATTAACTAAATTATGGAGATGAAATATTTAACCACTGTTTTGATAAAAATATATCACTCGATAGACGCATGTGAATAAATTAATAATTATTTTATTTAAATATGAAATATTAAATATTCTATAAAAAAGTGAATGGATCTTAATTACACGAAAATAATATAATAGTGTAAAATAACTATTCTAATTCCAATTAAGTGGATAGAAAAATTATCTGATATCATAATCTCGGGTAGAAAATCTTTTTTTACCACTTATATGAATTTGAATGAACAAATTCAAATTCTGGCAGAAATACCCAGTCCAGAAGAATACTATTCTTTAAAACATCTCAACAATTACCCTTATCATACCCAATATTCCTAGGCATTCCATTAGAATCCATGCCCCCATCCTCACCATATTTATAACTATACTATTTTGATTTCCCATAAATTGGTCATACAATGTCCAAAACTCTTCCATTACATAAGATGTTTTAACGATGACCAATATAAACTCCCAACCATAGGAGTATCCTTATAATCACCTCAAAATAAAATTCTAATATCAAATTTGAAAAACCCATCCATCACCAGACATAGTAATTTAAATGAAATAAAATGATCATTCCTAGTGTCAATATGCGACATTAAACATCAATAAATCTCAATTCCGAAGAATGAATTCCATGGTAAATGTTGAAATTCACCTCATTACAGGGGTCACCACCCTCAGTAAATCAATGGTACACTTCCCAAAATATGGGTTACCTTATAATACTCTTCAAGCATAACTCCCAAGGAGTCCCTCCATAAAACCATTAGATATATTTATATAGTTTGGTGCATATCCAACACTCTTTCAGCATTCTTAAGAGAATGTTAATATATAGGGCAAGATCATATCTAAATTAATAGTATTATATGGTTCCATAAACAGTTGTGTACCACTCTCCTAGAGATATGACAACAATGTCCTCAAATATAAATTACATTTTCTAACCTCTAAGAGCATGTATCCCAATAATTCATGTCAATGTCCAACAACAATGATCCATCTCATGATAGCTGGTTCATTCCCGATGTCTCATATTCCACTAAGGGACATTCTTAATTTTATATAAACACATGGGATACAATTCCAAGATAATTTATTCAAAATCAATAGTACTAAGGTAACACATGGATGATTATACACATTATAATGAAAGGGTAAAACACATAATTGAATCATGCCATTACTGTATTACCTTGAATAGCATGTTTACTCATACCATCAAATTCCAAACCAAGCTCTTGCTCTCACAATTCATCCATTACAATTCCAGGATTATTATGATACACTTAACATAGGTCTTAATAATATAGTTTTTTCCATGTAACTACTCTTCAATAAATATCATCTCACTCATGCTACAATTTATTCCATGGTCGTCCTCACACTAATTCATTCCAATTATGATCATCAATTACTGTAAAAACAAGATTCTATAACGCCAAGAACCCAAACCATCTTTCTCATTGATATAGAAATTGAAGCATCATAACCCTTGTTTCATTCCTAGAAACCAAAGGAATCACCATACATATATCAAAAAACTAGTGTTTCAACCATGCATCAGTCACAATAGGAGCGTACAATTAAGATCACCAACTAAAAAGGCTTTCCTAGATCATTGGATCACCCTTATCACATGTTTCCCTTTATCTAACTAAATATCTACTTATATGATCCCAAGTCACAATTAAGGGCCTATAGGACACCAACTTATCAATACCAATCAATGCTCATTTTAGGGGCACTAGGTATGTAAACCAAGACATAAGTCAATCCTCTCACTAAGGTCGTCACACATAATGTTTCATCTAGACACCAATCTCAACTGAAGGCCTAAAAAATGCTTGTCATCCCTTTTTAAGGGAGGTAAGGGTAACATGACCTGTAGGTTCATATCCTATCAACATGGTTTATAGTATATAGGTTCTGAATTCCCTTACTATAGTGGAATACACTCTATATGTTTTAATTGGAAACCCTTTTATGTGAAAACCCATTAGTAACTAATAATTTAATGAAATAACTCTAAGGTAATAACCTTCTAAGAATCACCTTATCGAGTACTAATCCTGTATAAGAGTCCACTTAAGGAACTACTCCCTAGAGGGTCACCATATAAAGGTAAACAGTATAACGAGTTGACACTCATCGGGAGACATCATAATGTATTACCCCCTTGAGTTGCTCATTCAAAATAAAATTTTAGGCATGTATTAGAATCTCTCTTTATGATCTACCTATATGACCATAAATGAAGGTTGTTTAAGTAAAATATCATATAAATATTGATGGGAAAACACCATTTTGGTTGTTATGAATATTTTGTTATCAGAAAATGAAATGAAGCACCTGTAATAGGTCTACTGAAAAGGAATCGTCTTCCAACATTGACATATAAGGGTAAATAGTGCCACACAACATCATCAGAACAATCTATACAAGTCTACACACATAGTTTAGTTTTTTATAATTCCATTTGAATTTTTACAATAATAGATCACATAGGTTTTTAATAAAAATAAACATATGAAAACTAGGAAATCAAACCTCAAGAGTGGTATATCCTTGGGAACCATGTACCCAATTGAAATACTAGGGTCACCATACCTCTTGTGCATGAGAATGTAGTCATCAGATGCACAATTAAACGTCTCACCAAAGATCCACATAACATATCACTAGAAGGTAAAATATAAATATAATTATATATATATTAATATATATATATATATATCAGACTGATTGAGTATAACTTCACTGAGAACATATATGAGAAAACACAATTTAGGTTGTTTATGAAAATTTAAAAAACAACCCTCTATCATCAGTAACAACCACACACTATAAGGCCTATAACATGTGGACACTACACACTAAATATGGTGCTAAAAATGACTCTTGGATTTGTTATCAAATATTCCAAATCAATATTTGGCCCCACTGGTGGCCCAAGAGCCATAAATCCACAAATATTCATAAATTACACACACAATGTTCATATCTAAAACATAATGTGTTATAAAACTATAATATCACATATCAATAACAATAATCCCATATACATGAAAACCAGAAATTCATACTAGAATAATTGTTCGTGATGAACAATTTTGATATCCATCACAGCTTCTGAAACATTCCTAATATGTATTTCTATCATATCCAAAATAGTAAAGTAATAGGGGAATTTAACAGCCAAGATGCCATTTTTTCAATACATGACCCAGTTCCTCTATAAATAGTAAATGTAATGATTGGTGACTATGACTCAAGAATGATTCCATATATATTAGAGGCTACTAAATTCAGTGAGGGCAAAAGGGGTGTCTATGGGGTGACTATTCTATCATATTATAGTAAGAAACGAAGAAAAAACAAGTTATCATCAACCATAAAATTATATAAAAATAGTACGAAAAAAATAAATAAATTTTTTAACCATAATTGAAATGATGTAAAGGCTCAAGTGCCATATCCATACATAAAACTACTAGTCGACCATTATTCCAATCCCATGTACATGAGTAAATAAAATAAATGTAAATGAAATTACATGGATGTACTAATAACTCTATGAAAAACCACATACACAATCTCTAGGACACTGTCGTGATGCTCCACTCCCACCAGAATAATCCTAAATGTGTCGATCCACATAATAATGGATCATTAGACCTCTCCCAATCAATAATATACCCATGATCAACAAAAATTTAGGCTTATAGTCTTCACATAGTGAGTTAAATGTTCAAGGTTGAAAAATAAATCTTACTAGGCCAACCCCAATTGTAGATCTGTAATTTTATTATATGAGTTCATGCCCAAGAAATATACTCATCCTACAAAAATCACAATTGGAATAAAGTGGAATAAATTGAAACCACAATTGGTCATTGGATATGTGATCCCAATCAAAATTATATCCTATAAAAATGACATTGAGATGGATTTCATACAAATCAACCCACATATGATTATCTTTATCCCTTCTTATGTATTCCCAATATAAAATACATACTTCTACTAGTGAGGTAAATGTAATTGGGTAAGATAATTCACCATAGGGGGATATATGTCCTATACATGGGATTACCTGTACCCACCACTAATCAATATTATGAAGGATTAAATGTAATATCTCAACATCATGAAAATATGGCACTATGATTGATGTCATATCACACTTGACATGTAAATAGAGTCTAATGTGTAGAACCTAAGTCATAGTCTATAGGAAATCATGAAATTATGGCTGAGATAATTCTTAAGTGGGAACGTCCCATGGCTAATCTATATACAAAACTCTCCATATATTGTATAAAAACTCATACTAATTTTATAACTATCTAAATATCCATGTCCATAGAGAAGTTTGTGTTGTATAGTATTGGTGTTTCCACCATGAACCTAAGGAGTATCTAAGGCATTTCTCAGTGATATCTTCAACCATCCCTATGAATAGCTAGAAGTGGGATTCAAAACATTCTTATTAACATCCTATATAATTATCAAAGTATAGTGGAATACCAATGAAAACAGGAAATCCAATAAAACTATATTATAACCTATGATTATATTTAAGGAATTTCATATGATTAATCTAAGTATCACTGAAGGTGTAATATTCTATATCCCAAGAAGTATGTATGGTCATTCATATAACATGTTCTGATTAATATGGCTCTGAATTCATATTTGAGGAAGTATATAAAGGCCTCCTGATAAACAAGTTGGACAATTAGTCAGATTCTGGGAATTATATCTATGAATCCATATTAAAAAATGAATAAATAACGGGCTCAAAATATTGATCCAAGGAAGTACCACTAGTCATAACTTCCATATATCAAATCATATCAGGTTTATTATCCAAAAACTAAGATGCACCCCTAGAAATCATATCTCCATCAAAAATAACTATGTCAAAGAATAAATAAAATTGTGAGGGTGGATGAATGCCTAAAACCACCACAACTAAATTTTCCACAAGATCTTACATGTTTGTAATAGGTTCTAGTTTCAACTAACTACCATCTCTACTAAAAACCATGATACACAAGCTCATGATTCGTCAAACAGTAGGGTAACCACTGGGTCTATGTGGTAAAATACTAGAGAAGTATCTTACTTGGGATACTCATAGAAAGAATGTAAGAAATGGAATTACACTTTTCATTCTGTGAAAGAGTAATAACATGATGGAATCCTACCTGGGACCCTCAGAATGAGTATGCATAGGAATCCTACATTGGTTACTCAAAAAGAGTAAGTACACAGAGGAATCTATAAAGGGACCGTCAAGAGATTTAGTATGCAGAGTAATCTTATTTAAGAAACTCTAGGATGAAACATAAATATACGCATCCTACATTGGATATTTTGATGCAGATTATTTCCTCAATATCCAAGGTATCATAGATCTAAATAGAAATACCTAATAGGGGGATGTCCTCAAGAGAAAATCTATGTATGAACTAGTATAGAATGATGTACATGGACCCATATCAAATAAATTGATCAATATAGGTTGGTTCGAAAGAGAAATGAATCTATTTAATCATGTCATATATCAGTCCCACTAGCAATTGACTATTTAGAGATATATTTGTTGCTGTCTGTGGCCATCAAATGCAATTTCCACTAAACATTTCATACAATCCTTACTTGTGTATCATCCCATGTCTCCCCCTAAGAAGATAATAAATACCATTTAATAGAGAAATAACATCTCAATCAAATCCTGTTAACACTAAACAAACCTCTTAGGAGTCCTCTAATCACCCAAGAGGTTGCATTAGTGTAGTCAGTGAAGAAAAATGATCAAAATGGTCTAATCATACACACAATTTGGGCTTATGAAAATAAAAGTAGTAGAAACCAAAAAAAATGGTAGAAATAGAGATGTACATGGGCTTTATAGTAGAGTGCATAAATTATATCATCAAATCCCCACAATGGAATGTAATTTAACCACACAAGGAATGAAAAAAAATCCACATTCATTATAGTTCATGAACTTAGTGTTTATCCTACATGGGTTACCTTCCCGTATACTCCACATAGATTGGCCATTTTTCATTACCTACCCATGTACTCCGACTTAGAATTTAACCAAAACGGGGTCTATCCATGTACCCTACATGGTCATGTTCCCCCACGCATGCTTTTTGGCCATATACTTAGCTATATGTTCGAGTACGACTACATGGTGTTTACCCAAAGTACAATCCTTATAGTTATGAAAATTCTATATGTACATGTACATTCATATATATCCATGTAACTATACAAAGAACATAATCCCAGTATGCAATGTGTAATTAAAATAAGTTATATCCCAAAAAACTAAAAATACAAGACATGTGTTCTCAAACAACATATCATGTGATCAGGATTTTCGAATGTAAAAACCCTACAATCCACATGAAACCTTGATTTTCTGCTAGTTAAAAGTAGGTCGACCCATAAAGGGGTGTTTAACAATCACACAAGGGAAATTAATATTAAAAGGGATAAATATATGGGAATTTACAAGAAACCCTCATAAAAAAACCTTTAGTTTAATACCTCAAAGCATCAACCATTTCCACCATCCACATGCCCCACATGATTGCTTGGTTTCTCTTGAGCTTCATATAAAAACCTTTCTTATTCTATATATCTTTCTCTACTATGATCTCTTCCTATCACACCTCTAATATTTTTCACTAGGTGATGAAAAATTAGATCCTATTGGGGTAAGGGATGAGAAGATGAGTGTAGGAGAATAAAGGGAAATAAGGAAAAAGAAAAGGAAGAAATTGAAAAAAAAAAAGAAAATGGGGCCCATGCCTGACCCCAGTTCCCATCATGAGTTTATAACTCACTAATGAAAAATCCACCTTTCTATACTACTGCAAGAAGATAGAATCTCAATCTGATACTCTAATCCAAATATATCACCAGAAGAACGTGTGTGAATAAATTAATATTTAGATTAATTAAACTTTAAATATTAATTATTACAAAAAATTAATAGCTCAGAATACCATAAAACTACTATCCCTGGGTAAATAGACTTATTTGGGACCAATAATGTGCCAAAAACCCATATCATATCATATTATAGGTGAAATTACCAATTTTACCCTAAAAATATATAAAATAAAATTCAAATATTTTCATCAATTACTAATTTGGAGATATTCTTGTCATTATAATCATTATTATAATGAACTGAAATTTTGAATAAATCTTGTTTCCTAATTTTGTGTGTTATATTATTTTATACTCAACAAAACTGTTTCATTTGATAACATGACTATAATTAAATTGAGACTGTGGGGTTTTGACTATTATATGACTGCTAGTCAGTATGACTGTTAAAAAATAAATGTTGCAACTATTGTCTCTAAATATAGGTGATCTTGGTTAATTAATATAAAAAGAAGATTTGATGGCCTCACCCAGTAGTCTTGGACCTATCGAAGCCCATCTAACAGAACTTGGGAAGGAGGTAACACCATTGGGCTTTGCTCTGGACCAAACCCAAGCCGAACTTCATCGTGTGAAGCTAGAAAGGAATCACCTTCGCAAGAAGATCAAACTGATATAAATTACTACTCGTGCGATGTTGGCTAAGCCTCCCTCATATTCTCTCACCTTAGCACACCTTACACTTAGGTCCTATGCTGGTGTGATAAGGGGCTATGTAAGGAGACCATAACTGCCTTGTTTAATCCTTTGTTTTAAATAAAAATTTTGATTTCTTCTAATGATGAAGTTTATGATTTTTCAAATGTACGGATAAATATAGTATGCATATTATTGGTGAATTTTAGAGAAAGGATATTTTAAAAAATGTTTATGTAAGCATTAAATAATTAAATATGTGTAATTATTTTCAAAAATGGTCTTCTACAATTATGTTCAGTATGAAATTTAGAGTCTAATAAGATCAACATAATTTTTTATGAATAGTAAATTATGAATAGTGATATTATGCTTAGGATTAGTAATGTGACCAAATGGATTAGTAATCTCACTTAAAGAAAGTATTAATATAATCTAGGCACCTTGATTAAGTAATGTGATTCAATAAAATGGTTAAAAATGGTTTCATAAATTATTATCCAAGTATTTGTTTTTTCGGGTGAATAGTGGTGTTTAATTAAAAATTAAATTAAAAATATTTAGAATTTTTTTATAAAATGGATTTCATTTTTGAACTCATAGCATTGATATTATGTTAAGGTAATTTTTGGGGATTTTTCTGAAAAAAAATGAATTTTTGGTGAATAGTGTATTTATTTAGAAATTAAATTAAAAATATATAGAAAATTATTTTTATAAAATGGAGTTCATTTTTGAAATCAGAGCATTGATATTTGGTTAAGGTGAAATTTTGGGATTTTTCTGAGAAAGTTGAATTTTCAGTGAATAGTAAAAATACAATTTTATGTTTTCGGTATGTTTAATGACATCATAACTGTGTCATGATGATGTCATGAGATATTTTATGGTTTGGCCGACCAAAGGTGATGAATTATTGTATGTTGGGCCTCATGTGGCCTAACTCCATGGGAAATACCATGGGAGAGCCCAAGGTTTTGTCAAAACCACTTGTGAGGTGTCCCTTGGCCATTAATGCCTTGTCCCCTCACTTTCCCTATAAATACCCACCCTTTCTGTAACGCCCCGACCCCAGCTACCCAGAGTCGGTGCATTAATTACATAACATTGGCATGATCACAAGAAAGATCAAATCCCGAAAGACCGATTGGTTTAGTAGCCTTGGAAACACTAGATATAATCATAAAGTTTTACATTACATTTCAAAGTGAAAAACTACTACAACAACAAAGTCTTCATATCCACACTATTAACCCCTCATAATATCCCTGCATGTCATTCATAAATTACTTCTTCACTACCTGGGGAAAATAAAACATAGAAAAGGGGTGAGCTCAAATGCCCAGTAAGGATAACAATATAGCGGAACATTCATAATAAGCATAAACATTTAAGGCAATGAATTACTAAAACAAAAGCCTTTTAAAATTGAACTTCAACATAGTATGGCAAAAGTAAAATGAAATAATGCCATTTACTTGTTCACATGGATATTATACTAATCGAATAATCACATGCAATATCAATAACCACTTTCATAATGTTGGAATGCATAATGCCAGACTATCATAACCACATATCCAAGGCCTCGTGCCAAGACTACGAATAAGATTTTGTCAAGGCCTTGTGCCAAGACACTAGTTTGTCTCATGAGACCTACCGATGCATCGAGGAGCTATAGCGGGCTCCACCCGTCACTTATTAAGTCCAATGCATTCCCATATGAAAAGGTTTAAACATAACATAAACATTCGTATTAAAACTAGAATACGAAATGTCAATAATTTCACCATAAACTATGTATGGTATAAAAATAGCACATCCATAGTCAAACATATCACAAAACCTTCAATACAATATAGAAGTTTTGTATCATAATAAATCAACTTCAAATAATCATAAAATCCATCAAAGGATGTTGACATAGATGAAATCAAAATTCTTTTTAAAGAAATATCTCATTTTATTTTGAAATCATTTAAGATCCATATAAAATAAAACATTTTCTTTGAAAATATTCTTATAAGCTTGTAAGGAAAGCTTTGAAGATTTTATAACGGCGTAAAATAACTGCACCCGCCGTATAAGTTAAAAAAAACATTCTTACCTCAATTCTGTCGAAAAGGTTAAAAATGACCTTGTTTTGAAAACGACGAAAAGATTCCTTTATAAACCTCTTATAAAAAGTCAAACAAGGGTATAAATGACTTTAACCCATATTCTTGTAAATAGTAAAAATGATTTGAAATACATTTCGAAGAAACATGGATGTGGATGATAAAGAGATCCCAGTAGATTATTACGTATAATACAACCTCGGATAATGAAGAGATTGTGAAATAACCCTTACCTTGTACTTTTCCTTGGTTGGGGTAGGTTAACTCCCTGTATAATGGTGAAATAATTGTTATTAAATTATACAAGAATCATATATATTAATATGATATCATATATGATCTTTTAACATTGATTTGTTAATAATATCTTAGAATTATTGTCGTTTCGGGTGTTAACTTACTCATTTTCTTTTATATGTTTTGTTACATAAGTCATGTTTGTTGTATATTATTCATATCCAGAATGATATCTAGTCCTTAAACATCATTTTTAAATCATCAAATGATAATTATACTTGAATGGATACGATGGAGAATGAATCTCATCGCGTTCGTGGAGACGGTAGTCCGTACGTACGCACGAGCGACAATATCATTCTTTTGATATTAAAATAATATATAAATGGATGGTATATCATATATACAGAATCATTAACATGTTATATTTATTATTTACATGAGTTACACATCATTATTATACCCATCCAAATAATATTATATTGAATAACAATTACACCACGACGTGGAGACGGTAAGCCGTACGTACGCACGTATGGTGACATGTTATTCAAAGGGTGGATAGAATACTGAATATGATTGTACCATACTTATAATAACATCACAGTATATGTGAGATACTGGAGTTATTATTTTATAATGGTAAGAACAAAGGAAGAAGAAGTGGAAGAAGAAATGAACTTAGAAAAGGGTGGTGAAATCATTACCTCTTCTTCGGGTTCGTCCTTTTGATTTGATCAAAAGGGCTCCTTAGGTTGGCTTTATGATCAAACTAAGGTCTCTAGGTTGTAGTGAGGGATGTTGGGAGATTATTTGGGCAGAGTTTGGCCGAACCAAAAGGCTTTGAAGGTGTTAAGAAATGAGAAGGAGGAGTGCCCTTTTATAAGAGGGGTGAGGGGCACTTTTGGAAAAGCTAGAAATATTAATTTATAATAAATTCATATTCGGTTTCCAAAGGCTCCAAAGTTGACTATTCAAAGGATGAGGTGGGGATAGGTCGAAATCAACTCATCCAATAGAATTTAGACAGGTTTGGGTACTTATATTAACCTTATCTTTAAGTATTAACTCTAAGTTAATTAGTTTCACTTTTACAATGTATCTTTGTATTTTTATATAATATGGTTAATAAACTTACTATATACATCCAAGAGACCCCAAAGTGGTCCATTAATGATTAACCTATCATAATATAAGTATCTTGGCCGAACCTTAGATTTTTAGGAATTTAATATCAATTAATAATATAATACTTGTTTTAAGAACTCTTTTATGTCAATTTTGACACTATTCAATAGTTGATTTTTGTGAAACTCATAACAGATTGATTACTTCGAAAAAAGTCAATTAAATCAATCCTAATATATCATATTATCCTATAAAATTAGTTTAATTCATTAAAAGTTTCATATTATATTTATTTGGGTATTTATAATATCAATTATTTTAATTTTTCACTATTATAGTAATTACTGCATCATCATTGTGTCATAAATAAAATAAATTATTTAATGTCTAAAAATTATAAATAAAATATCATTATGTAGGAAATCGTTTTAGCTTTCTAATGAATATTTATAATCGAAAATCCAACATGTATAACCCTATGTAAAAATTGTTCTTCTAAAATATGTAAGCTTATGCCATTTTTATTTTTATTTTAGCTTTATTAATATAATGTGTCATTATCACTTACAAGTGGATCCATGGGGTCCCCAAATAGACCCAAAGATGCTCATGGTCGACCATGTATCAACCAATAGGTTTAAGACACGTTTTAGGGTAATTTAGTATTATTATAATATTATTTTTTAACCCTTATTTACCGGATTTACCCTTAACCATGGTAAATAAAATATTTACCGCAGTAATTATTCAAAATGTCTAAAAATAAAAGTTACCTATTTACACAATTTGAACATCCTGATTCCAAATATGGAATCCATTTTCCTAAATTCAAAACACAGAAGTGGCAGAAATTAATTTAAAATTAATTCCCGCTGTCAAAACAAAAAGCGTGTTTTTAAGAGATAATAACTATCAAAAGATTGACACTTGTTTATGTTTGGTTTAATTGTAAAATTATGTCCAATGACCAACATTAAATTAAATAGTAAAAATATATTCTAAATATACTTTAAAACCACTCAAATTCATAATTTATCACTATTAATTATTTTGATTAAAAAAGTTGTTTTTAATTAAAATTTAGTAATTTTCACTATTCATCAAAATATGAAAGTTACCCGAAAAGTACCAAAATTTCACCTTAGGCTAAATTTGATATTCCGAATCCAAAAATGAAGTCCATTTTAAAATATATATAACTTAAAAAAGTAGGTATCACTATTCATAACAGCTAGTTTGATTGGTTACGGTGTGTTAGAACTCGGTGTTGCGTACAACACACGCTAGCGTACCGTGGAAGCTTGGGATGTTTCATTTTAAATTTTTGATGTCCCCATTTAGTCAAAAAGTTTAAAATATAGTATCTAAAAAGGGTTCACTATTAAAATTTGGTAAAAGTGCAATACTGAAAATGAATTTGTTCTTACATTATGTCTAAGAAACTCATAATATGGATTCTAAAATTATAAGGATTATATAAAGTTTAAAATTTAGTTAACACTATTCATAACCTCTTTTGAATGGATTTTTTTTTGTAAGTCATGGTGTGATTGATCTCGGTGTTGTGTGTAGTGCAAGTTATTGAATTATTTTGAAGAAATAACACACTATGAAATCTTGGGGTGTTACATTCTCCCCTCCTTCAATAAATTGCGTCCTCGCAATTTGAAATTGTTCTTCAAAAATAAAAGGTTGAAAGTAGAAAATATATTTGTGGGAAAACCCACATCAAAAATTGGGTTACTAAAATTTAGTATTAATATGAGGAAAAGAGAAATCAAAGGGTCACCACCAAATTATGATCTCGATTAGGAGAACATTGGTGGAAATTAGAGACATATAATCGGAGGAAAAACGTAAATATTTATAGGTAGTGATTGAGGTCATCAATCACAAACAAGTGTATAATTGAGGTCCATAAATTCATCAATCTATGATGATTTGAAATACCATCGGTTCAACAAAACATAGGGTATTAGGATAACACATTTTTGACGTTTCAAAATATCTTAGTTGAAATCCCACATCGAAAAATGAATTAATGAGGCCTCTATTTTAAACAAAGAGTGGAAAGTATGAAGATTACCGAACATAACACATACTAGGGTTCCATGTAGGAAAATATGGATATGGAGGAGAAATCTGACCATCAATTATCTGATGGAGAGTGGTAGAGAACATGGCTATGAAAAGGCCAAAAATCCCAAAGCCATAAATTAGTGATGATTTAAGGTACCATCTAGGACAACATTTTTGTTCTAAGTTCCTTTTATTAATGTTGAGTAATTTATTTATGAGATCGGATAAGATCATAAGGAGATATACTTACTTTATAATTAGAGTTTTATCCATTAATAAATTTCTACCAAAAACTCATCTTTCACTCTAAAAGATAATAGAACATAATTTTTTATTTATTTATACTATTCGTACAGGGTTCCAAAATAAACGAATTTATAATTCATCTACCAGATCTTTTAAAAAAACTACATTATTTAATCCAGGACATCTCTGGGGCCAGTGGTAGGTGATACACCCTTGTCGCCCTTCGGTTGCGGGTTCAAGTCTCGCAGCCTTGCCGGACGCGACGGGTTGCCGCCCGACCTCCGGGTTGTCCTTTTATGGAAATCCAAAATAATCCAAATTAGAACTATCCAAAATACTTCTGTCCAAACTCACAGTCCAACATTTATAAGGAAGGTAAACATAATATAGATCCTTTTTACCCTGTAATAGCATATGAATACCTTCATCATGTACTACCATATTCCTTATTGATTACATTCATGTTCCCTTATTCCATATAGAATGCTGGATATACTTCATTAATCCAAAAATGTTTTAAACCCCAACAATGATGGAATATACAAATCATTAATTAGCTTCAAGGTAGTCAATAATATCCAATATAATTTATCCAAAATAATCACATATTATTCCAAAATCACTACCTCAGTATCAGAACTATATTATGATTTATCATTCTCTCAACCATATATTTTCCAAAAATTTAACCTTCTATTGAGTCACTTTTCTTTGTTCCACACAATCTCAAGTCCTTAATGAAATAGTACTGCAGTACAATCCTTATATACTCCATAATTATTATAACAAGTACATTGTTGATACAACACTCAATTGACATAATCAACATAAGAACTCTAATCATTCCTCTTCATCTGTGGTAGTATCATAACTTGATTATTATCCAATAGCATCATTTGTGGCATAGTCTGATGACTGGGACATAGGTTCGCGTAGTGTCCAAACTCCTTGCAAATGAAGCATTGTACATTTAAAACCATTTTCTTACCCTTGCAGTCACGTACTTTGTTCCCTTTTCCTCCACACTTATAACAAACTCCCATTCCTTTCAGGCAAGTTCCAGGGTGTTTCTTTCCACAGTTACCACATATGGGAAAATTCTTCTTTTCCCTCTTCCCTTTATCCATCTTTTTCTCTTCTATCCTTTTCTTCTCTTGCTTCCCTTCAAAGCCATAGGACTCAGTAAACTCTTTACTTATCTTATCAATACATGATATTATTTCTTCATATGATGATAATACATGGGAGACTATTTCTCTTATAAATTCTAGCTTAAGACCATGAAAGATATGATCCTTCCTTCTCTTTGGATCATGTGCATTTCCGGAGTTCTCATTCCTTCTACTGGGCGCCATTTCTAAACAATGGCATAAACTAGATCAGTTTATGAATCAAAATACATAATCCCATACTTATAAAACACTTAACATAAATTGAACTATTTATGGATATAATCCATAATCATAAGAATGTATTCTTTAAGGAAGTATATACTCATAAACCCTTCAAAATGATTTGTAAAGAAAATGAGAGTTATCCTAAGCATATCCCCCGGGAGTGTCATAACCAAGAGTGCAGCAAGGCCCGTTGTCGTGCACCAGTTCCCGTTCGAGTCTATCTCAAAGCGGTGTTTTCGGGTTTTACCCCTAGGTACATCTGTGCCAGAGCCGCCTCTACCTACTCGTATCCAGACAGGGATGTATTGCTTGGAAAACTCACAAAATATCCACAATACCAAAATTCTAGGAAGTTCTTCTATACTAATCCTCAAAGTTCATCTTAGGTCTACGTGCTCTAATCAGAGTTTATCTAAATCTAGCTTCCAAGGTTTGTACTAAACTTCCTCTGATACCAACTGTAACGCCCCGACCCCAGCTACCCAGAGTCGGTGCATTAATTACATAACATTGGCATGATCACAAGAAAGATCAAATCCCGAAAGACCGATTGGTTTAGTAGCCTTGGAAACACTAGATATAATCATAAAGTTTTACATTACATTTCAAAGTGAAAAACTACTACAACAACAAAGTCTTCATATCCACACTATTAACCCCTCATAATATCCCTGCATGTCATTCATAAATTACTTCTTCACTACCTGGGGAAAATAAAACATAGAAAAGGGGTGAGCTCAAATGCCCAGTAAGGATAACAATATAGCGGAACATTCATAATAAGCATAAACATTTAAGGCAATGAATTACTAAAACAAAAGCCTTTTAAAATTGAACTTCAACATAGTATGGCAAAAGTAAAATGAAATAATGCCATTTACTTGTTCACATGGATATTATACTAATCGAATAATCACATGCAATATCAATAACCACTTTCATAATGTTGGAATGCATAATGCCAGACTATCATAACCACATAGCCAAGGCCTCGTGCCAAGACTACAAATAAGATTTTGTCAAGGCCTTGTGCCAAGACACTAGTTTGTCTCATGAGACCTACCGATGCATCGAGGAGCTATAGCGGGCTCCACCCGTCACTTATTAAGTCCAATGCATTCCCATATGAAAAGGTTTAAACATAACATAAACATTCGTATTAAAACTAGCATACGAAATGTCAATAATTTCACCATAAACTATGAATGGTATAAAAATAGCACATCCATAGTCAAACATATCACAAAACCTTCAATACAATATAGAAGTTTTGTATCATAATAAATCAACTTCAAATAATCATAAAATCCATCAAAGGATGTTGACATAGATGAAATCAAAATTCTTTTTAAAGAAATATCTCATTTTATTTTGAAATCATTTAAGATCCATATAAAATAAAACATTTTCTTTGAAAATATTCTTATAAGCTTGTAAGAAAAGCTTTGAAGATTTTATAACGGCGTAAAATAACTGCACCCGTCGTATAAGTTAAAAAAAACATTCTTACCTCAATTCTGTCGAAAAGGTTAAAAATGACCTTGTTTTGAAAACGACGGAAAGATTCCTTTATAAACCTCTTATAAAAAGTCAAACAAGGGTATAAATGACTTTAACCCATATTCTTGTAAATAGTAAAAATGTTTTGAAATACATTTCGAAGAAACATGGATGTGGATGATAAAGAGATCCCAGTAGATTATTACGTATAATACAACCTCGGATAATGAAGAGATTGTGAAATAACCCTTACCTTGTACTTTTCCTTGGTTGGGGTAGGTTAACTCCCTGTATAATGGTGAAATAATTGTTATTAAATTATACAAGAATCATATATATTAATATGATATCATATATGATCTTTTAACATTGATTTGTTAATAATATCTTAGAATTATTGTCGTTTCGGGTGTTAACTTGCTCATTTTCTTTTATATGTTTTGTTACATAAGTCATGTTTGTTGTATCTTATTCATATCCAGAATGATATCTAGTCCTTAAACATCATTTTTAAATCATCAAATGATAATTATACTTGAATGGATACGATGGAGAATGAATCTCATCGCGTTCGTGGAGACGGTAGTCCGTACGTACGCACGAGCGACAATATCATTCTTTTGATATTAAAATAATATATAAATGGATGGTATATCATATATACAGAATCATTAACTTGTTATATTTATTATTTACATGAGTTACACATCATTATTATACCCATCCAAATAATATTATATTGAATAACAATTACACCACGACGTGGAGACGGTAAGCCGTACGTACGCACGTATGGTGACATGTTATTCAAAGGGTGGATAGAATACTGAATATGATTGTACCATACTTATAATAACATCACAGTATATGTGAGATACTGGAGTTATTATTTTAGAATGGTAAGAACAAAGGAAGAAGAAGTGGAAGAAGAAATGAACTTAGAAAAGGGTGGTGAAATCATTACCTCTTCTTCGGGTTCTTCCTTTTGATTTGATCAAAAGGGCTCCTTAGGTTGGCTTTCTGATCAAACTAAGGCCTCTAGGTTGTAGTGAGGGATGTTGGGAGATTATTTGGGCAGAGTTTGGCCGAACCAAAAGGCTTTGAAGGTGTTAAGAAATGAGAAGGAGGAGTGCCCTTTTATAAGAGGGGTGAGGGGCACTTTTGGAAAAGCTAGAAATATTAATTTATAATAAATTCATATTCGGTTTCCAAAGGCTCCAAAGTTGACTATTCAAAGGATGAGGTGGGGATAGGTCGAAAGCAACTCATCCAATAGAATTTAGACAGGTTTGGGTACTTATATTAACCTTATCTTTAAGTATTAACTCTAAGTTAATTAGTTTCACTTTTACAATGTATCTTTGTATTTTTATATAATATTGTTGATAAACTTACTATATACATCCAAGCGACCCCCAAGTGGTCCATTAATGATTAACCTATCATGATATAAGTATCTTGGCCGAACCTTAGATTTTTAGGAATTTAATATCAATTAATAATATAATACTTGTTTTAAGAACTCTTTTATGTCAATTTTGACACTATTCAATAGTTGATTTTTGTGAAACTCATAACAGATTGATTATTTCGAAAAAAGTCAATTAAATCAATCCTAATATATCATATTATCCTATAAAATTAGTTTAATTCATTAAAAGTTTCATATTATATTTATTTGTGTATTTATAATATCAATTATTTTAATTTTTCACTATTATAGTAATTACTGCATCATCATTGTGTCATAAATAAAATAAATTATTTAATGTCTAAAAATTATAAATAAAATATCATTATGTAGGAAATCGTTTTATCTTTCTAATTAATATTTATAATCGAAAATCCAACATGTATAACCCTATGTAAAAATTGTTCTTCTAAAATATGTAAGCTTATGCCATTTTTATTTTTATTTTAGCTTTATTAATATAATGTGTCATTATCACTTACAAGTGGATCCATGGGGTCCCAAAATAGACCCAAATATGCTCATGGTCGACCATGTATCAACCAATAGGTTTAAGACACGTTTTAGGGTAATTTAGTATTATTATAGTATTATTTTTTAACCCTTATTTACCGGATTTACCCTTAACCATGGTAAATAAAATATTTACCGCAGTAATTATTCAAAATGTCTAAAAATAAAAGTTACCTATTTACACAATTTGAACATCCTGATTCCAAATATGGAATCCATTTTCCTAAATTCAAAACACAGAAGTGGCAGAAATTAATTTAAAATTAATTCCCGCTGTCAAAACAAAAAGCGTGTTTTTAAGAGATAATAACTATCAAAAGATTGACACTTGTTTATGTTTGGTTTAATTGTAAAATTATGTCCAATGACCAACATTATATTAAATAGTAAAAATATATTCTAAATATACTTTAAAACCACTCAAATTCATAATTTATCACTATTAATTATTTTGATTAAAAAAGTTGTTTTTAATTAAAATTTAGTAATTTTCACTATTCATCAAAATATGAAAGTTATCCGAAAAGTACCAAAATTTCACCTTAGGCTAAATTTGATATTCCGAATCCAAAAATGAAGTCCATTTTAAAATATATATAACTTAAAAAAGTAGGTATCACTATTCATAACAGCTAGTTTGATTGGTTACGGTGTGTTAGAACTCGGTGTTGCGTACAACACACGCTAGCGTACCGTGGAAGCTTGGGATGTTTCATTTTAAATTTATGATGTCCCCATTTAGTCAAAAAGTTTAAAATATAGTATCTAAAAAGGGTTCACTATTAAAATTTGGTAAAAGTGCAATACTGAAAATGAATTTGTTCTTACATTATGTCTAAGAAACTCATAATATGGATTCTAAAATTATAAGGATTATATAAAGTTTAAAATTTAGTTAACACTATTCATAACCTCTTTTGAATGGATTTTTTTTTGTAAGTCATGGTGTGATTGATCTCGGTGTTGTGTGTAGTGCAAGTTATTGAATTATTTTGAAGAAATAACACACTATGAAATCTTGGGGTGTTACATTCTCCCCTCCTTCAATAAATTGCGTCCTCGCAATTTGAAATTGTTCTTCAAAAATAAAAGGTTGAAAGTAGAAAATATATTTGTGGGAAAACCCACATCAAAAATTGGGTTACTAAAATTTAGTATTAATATGAGGAAAAGAGAAATCAAAGGGTCACCACCAAATTATGATCTCGATTAGGAGAACATTGGTGGAAATTAGAGACATATAATCGGAGGAAAAACGTAAATATTTATAGGTAGTGATTGAGGTCATCAATCACAAACAAGTGTATAATTGAGGTCCATAAATTCATCAATCTATGATGATTTGAAATACCATCGGTTCAACAAAACATAGGGTATTAGGATAACACATTTTTGACGTTTCAAAATATCTTAGTTGAAATCCCACATCGAAAAATGAATTAATGAGGCCTCTATTTTAAACAAAGAGTGGAAAGTATGAAGATTACCGAACATAACACATACTAGGGTTCCATGTAGGAAAATATGGATATGGAGGAGAAATCTGACCATCAATTATCTGATGGAGAGTGGTAGAGAACATGGCTATGAAAAGGCCAAAAATCCCAAAGCCATAAATTAGTGATGATTTAAGGTACCATCTAGGACAACATTTTTGTTCTAAGTTCCTTTTATTAATGTTGAGTAATTTATTTATGAGATCGGATAAGATCATAAGGAGATATACTTACTTTATAATTAGAGTTTTATCCATTAATAAATTTCTACCAAAAACTCATCTTTCACTCTAAAAGATAATAGAACATAATTTTTTATTTATTTATACTATTCGTACAGGGTTCCAAAATAAACGAATTTATAATTCATCTACCAGATCTTTTAAAAAAACTACATTATTTAATCCAGGACATCTCTGGGGCCAGTGGTAGGTGATACACCCTTGTCGCCCTTCGGTTGCGGGTTCAAGTCTCGCAGCCTTGCCGGACGCGACGGGTTGCCGCCCGACCTCCGGGTTGTCCTTTTATGGAAATCCAAAATAATCCAAATTAGAACTATCCAAAATACTTCTGTCCAAACTCACAGTCCAACATTTATAAGGAAGGTAAACATAATATAGATCCTTTTTACCCTGTAATAGCATATGAATACCTTCATCATGTACTACCATATTCCTTATTGATTACATTCATGTTCCCTTATTCCATATAGAATGCTGGATATACTTCATTAATCCAAAAATGTTTTAAACCCCAACAATGATGGAATATACAAATCATTAATTAGCTTCAAGGTAGTCAATAATATCCAATATAATTTATCCAAAATAATCACATATTATTCCAAAATCACTACCTCAGTATCAGAACTATATTATGATTTATCATTCTCTCAACCATATATTTTCCAAAAATTTAACCTTCTATTGAGTCACTTTTCTTTGTTCCACACAATCTCAAGTCCTTAATGAAATAGTACTGCAGTACAATCCTTATATACTCCATAATTATTATAACAAGTACATTGTTGATACAACACTCAATTGACATAATCAACATAAGAACTCTAATCATTCCTCTTCATCTGTGGTAGTATCATAACTTGATTATTATCCAATAGCATCATTTGTGGCATAGTCTGATGACTGGGACATAGGTTCGCGTAGTGTCCAAACTCCTTGCAAATGAAGCATTGTACATTTAAAACCATTTTCTTACCCTTGCAGTCACGTACTTTGTTCCCTTTTCCTCCACACTTATAACAAACTCCCATTCCTTTCAGGCAAGTTCCAGGGTGTTTCTTTCCACAGTTACCACATATGGGAAAATTCTTCTTTTCCCTCTTCCCTTTATCCATCTTTTTCTCTTCTATCCTTTTCTTCTCTTGCTTCCCTTCAAAGCCATAGGACTCAGTAAACTCTTTACTTATCTTATCAATACATGATATTATTTCTTCATATGATGATAATACATGGGAGACTATTTCTCTTATAAATTCTAGCTTAAGACCATGAAAGATATGATCCTTCCTTCTCTTTGGATCATGTGCATTTCCGGAGTTCTCATTCCTTCTACTGGGCGCCATTTCTAAACAATGGCATAAACTAGATCAGTTTATGAATCAAAATACATAATCCCATACTTATAAAACACTTAACATAAATTGAACTATTTATGGATATAATCCATAATCATAAGAATGTATTCTTTAAGGAAGTATATACTCATAAACCCTTCAAAATGATTTGTAAAGAAAATGAGAGTTATCCTAAGCATATCCCCCGGGAGTGTCATAACCAAGAGTGCAGCAAGGCCCGTTGTCGTGCACCAGTTCCCGTTCGAGTCTATCTCAAAGCGGTGTTTTCGGGTTTTACCCCTAGGTACATCTGTGCCAGAGCCGCCTCTACCTACTCGTATCCAGACAGGGATGTATTGCTTGGAAAACTCACAAAATATCCACAATACCAAAATTCTAGGAAGTTCTTCTATACTAATCCTCAAAGTTCATCTTAGGTCTACGTGCTCTAATCAGAGTTTATCTAAATCTAGCTTCCAAGGTTTGTACTAAACTTCCTCTGATACCAACTGTAACGCCCCGACCCCAGCTACCCAGAGTCGGTGCATTAATTACATAACATTGGCATGATCACAAGAAAGATCAAATCCCGAAAGACCGATTGGTTTAGTAGCCTTGGAAACACTAGATATAATCATAAAGTTTTACATTACATTTCAAAGTGAAAAACTACTACAACAACAAAGTCTTCATATCCACACTATTAACCCCTCATAATATCCCTGCATGTCATTCATAAATTACTTCTTCACTACCTGGGGAAAATAAAACATAGAAAAGGGGTGAGCTCAAATGCCCAGTAAGGATAACAATATAGCGGAACATTCATAATAAGCATAAACATTTAAGGCAATGAATTACTAAAACAAAAGCCTTTTAAAATTGAACTTCAACATAGTATGGCAAAAGTAAAATGAAATAATGCCATTTACTTGTTCACATGGATATTATACTAATCGAATAATCACATGCAATATCAATAACCACTTTCATAATGTTGGAATGCATAATGCCAGACTATCATAACCACATAGCCAAGGCCTCGTGCCAAGACTACAAATAAGATTTTGTCAAGGCCTTGTGCCAAGACACTAGTTTGTCTCATGAGACCTACCGATGCATCGAGGAGCTATAGCGGGCTCCACCCGTCACTTATTAAGTCCAATGCATTCCCATATGAAAAGGTTTAAACATAACATAAACATTCGTATTAAAACTAGCATACGAAATGTCAATAATTTCACCATAAACTATGAATGGTATAAAAATAGCACATCCATAGTCAAACATATCACAAAACCTTCAATACAATATAGAAGTTTTGTATCATAATAAATCAACTTCAAATAATCATAAAATCCATCAAAGGATGTTGACATAGATGAAATCAAAATTCTTTTTAAAGAAATATCTCATTTTATTTTGAAATCATTTAAGATCCATATAAAATAAAACATTTTCTTTGAAAATATTCTTATAAGCTTGTAAGGAAAGCTTTGAAGATTTTATAACGGCGTAAAATAACTGCACCCGTCGTATAAGTTAAAAAAAACATTCTTACCTCAATTCTGTCGAAAAGGTTAAAAATGACCTTGTTTTGAAAACGACGGAAAGATTCCTTTATAAACCTCTTATAAAAAGTCAAACAAGGGTATAAATGACTTTAACCCATATTCTTGTAAATAGTAAAAATGTTTTGAAATACATTTCGAAGAAACATGGATGTGGATGATAAAGAGATCCCAGTAGATTATTACGTATAATACAACCTCGGATAATGAAGAGATTGTGAAATAACCCTTACCTTGTACTTTTCCTTGGTTGGGGTAGGTTAACTCCCTGTATAATGGTGAAATAATTGTTATTAAATTATACAAGAATCATATATATTAATATGATATCATATATGATCTTTTAACATTGATTTGTTAATAATATCTTAGAATTATTGTCGTTTCGGGTGTTAACTTGCTCATTTTCTTTTATATGTTTTGTTACATAAGTCATGTTTGTTGTATCTTATTCATATCCAGAATGATATCTAGTCCTTAAACATCATTTTTAAATCATCAAATGATAATTATACTTGAATGGATACGATGGAGAATGAATCTCATCGCGTTCGTGGAGACGGTAGTCCGTACGTACGCACGAGCGACAATATCATTCTTTTGATATTAAAATAATATATAAATGGATGGTATATCATATATACAGAATCATTAACTTGTTATATTTATTATTTACATGAGTTACACATCATTATTATACCCATCCAAATAATATTATATTGAATAACAATTACACCACGACGTGGAGACGGTAAGCCGTACGTACGCACGTATGGTGACATGTTATTCAAAGGGTGGATAGAATACTGAATATGATTGTACCATACTTATAATAACATCACAGTATATGTGAGATACTGGAGTTATTATTTTAGAATGGTAAGAACAAAGGAAGAAGAAGTGGAAGAAGAAATGAACTTAGAAAAGGGTGGTGAAATCATTACCTCTTCTTCGGGTTCTTCCTTTTGATTTGATCAAAAGGGCTCCTTAGGTTGGCTTTCTGATCAAACTAAGGCCTCTAGGTTGTAGTGAGGGATGTTGGGAGATTATTTGGGCAGAGTTTGGCCGAACCAAAAGGCTTTGAAGGTGTTAAGAAATGAGAAGGAGGAGTGCCCTTTTATAAGAGGGGTGAGGGGCACTTTTGGAAAAGCTAGAAATATTAATTTATAATAAATTCATATTCGGTTTCCAAAGGCTCCAAAGTTGACTATTCAAAGGATGAGGTGGGGATAGGTCGAAAGCAACTCATCCAATAGAATTTAGACAGGTTTGGGTACTTATATTAACCTTATCTTTAAGTATTAACTCTAAGTTAATTAGTTTCACTTTTACAATGTATCTTTGTATTTTTATATAATATTGTTGATAAACTTACTATATACATCCAAGCGACCCCCAAGTGGTCCATTAATGATTAACCTATCATGATATAAGTATCTTGGCCGAACCTTAGATTTTTAGGAATTTAATATCAATTAATAATATAATACTTGTTTTAAGAACTCTTTTATGTCAATTTTGACACTATTCAATAGTTGATTTTTGTGAAACTCATAACAGATTGATTATTTCGAAAAAAGTCAATTAAATCAATCCTAATATATCATATTATCCTATAAAATTAGTTTAATTCATTAAAAGTTTCATATTATATTTATTTGTGTATTTATAATATCAATTATTTTAATTTTTCACTATTATAGTAATTACTGCATCATCATTGTGTCATAAATAAAATAAATTATTTAATGTCTAAAAATTATAAATAAAATATCATTATGTAGGAAATCGTTTTATCTTTCTAATTAATATTTATAATCGAAAATCCAACATGTATAACCCTATGTAAAAATTGTTCTTCTAAAATATGTAAGCTTATGCCATTTTTATTTTTATTTTAGCTTTATTAATATAATGTGTCATTATCACTTACAAGTGGATCCATGGGGTCCCAAAATAGACCCAAATATGCTCATGGTCGACCATGTATCAACCAATAGGTTTAAGACACGTTTTAGGGTAATTTAGTATTATTATAGTATTATTTTTTAACCCTTATTTACCGGATTTACCCTTAACCATGGTAAATAAAATATTTACCGCAGTAATTATTCAAAATGTCTAAAAATAAAAGTTACCTATTTACACAATTTGAACATCCTGATTCCAAATATGGAATCCATTTTCCTAAATTCAAAACACAGAAGTGGCAGAAATTAATTTAAAATTAATTCCCGCTGTCAAAACAAAAAGCGTGTTTTTAAGAGATAATAACTATCAAAAGATTGACACTTGTTTATGTTTGGTTTAATTGTAAAATTATGTCCAATGACCAACATTATATTAAATAGTAAAAATATATTCTAAATATACTTTAAAACCACTCAAATTCATAATTTATCACTATTAATTATTTTGATTAAAAAAGTTGTTTTTAATTAAAATTTAGTAATTTTCACTATTCATCAAAATATGAAAGTTATCCGAAAAGTACCAAAATTTCACCTTAGGCTAAATTTGATATTCCGAATCCAAAAATGAAGTCCATTTTAAAATATATATAACTTAAAAAAGTAGGTATCACTATTCATAACAGCTAGTTTGATTGGTTACGGTGTGTTAGAACTCGGTGTTGCGTACAACACACGCTAGCGTACCGTGGAAGCTTGGGATGTTTCATTTTAAATTTTTGATGTCCCCATTTAGTCAAAAAGTTTAAAATATAGTATCTAAAAAGGGTTCACTATTAAAATTTGGTAAAAGTGCAATACTGAAAATGAATTTGTTCTTACATTATGTCTAAGAAACTCATAATATGGATTCTAAAATTATAAGGATTATATAAAGTTTAAAATTTAGTTAACACTATTCATAACCTCTTTTGAATGGATTTTTTTTTGTAAGTCATGGTGTGATTGATCTCGGTGTTGTGTGTAGTGCAAGTTATTGAATTATTTTGAAGAAATAACACACTATGAAATCTTGGGGTGTTACACTTTCCTTCCCTAGTTTTCACTCCCAAATCTCCCCCAACGAAGCTCTGGTCTCATTACCTCCCAAGGAGTCCCCCAAAGTTTCTCCCAAGCCCTAAAGGTCCCAACCATGGAGTTTTAAGCGTTATGTTTTAAGGTATGGGATCCTACCTCTCTCTTTCTTTTCAAGTAATCTCTTTTATGTCATTTCTTTTATACTCCGTGATCCTACGTTGGAGGATGTTCCATTATATTCCTCTTGCTGCCCTTTTCATTTTCATATTATGATATATTCCCTCTTTCTCTCATTAATTCGTTATAATAATGTTTATGTGGCGCCGTTAGGCTGCCAAATTTTTAAGGGATTCTTTCACTTTTTTCATTTGTCAAAGTTCTACTTTCATGTCAAGTCTTTCAAGTTCCTTTTTTATTATGTTAGGGTATGATATCTATATCTATCATACTGATCTTTTATGTTCATATGAAAACATAACCTATTTTATCTTGTCAATTCATTTTTGTTGAAGTTTAAGTGGCGTCGTTAGGCTGCCGAATTTTTAAGGGATTCTTTCAACTTTCTCATTTTTCAAAGTTCTACTTTCTTGTCAAGTCTTTTATGTTCTTTTTTATTATCTTGGGGTATGATATCTATATCTATCATAATGATATTTTATATTCATATTATGAGAGACCCTATTTTGATATCGTCAATTCATTTTTGTTGAAGTTTAAGTGGCGCCGTTAGGCAGCCAAATTTTTAAGGGATTCTTTCACCTTTCTCATTTTTTCAAAGTTCTACTTTCATGTCAAGTCGTTCAAATTATTTTTTATTATGTTGGGGTATTATCTCTATATCTATAATACTAATATTTTATTTTCATATGATGAGAGACCCAATTTGATCTCGTCAATTCATTTTTTTATGTTTAAGTGACGCCGTTATGCTACCGAATTTTTAAGGGATTCATTCACCTTTCTCATTTTTCAAAGTTCTACTTTCATGTAAAGTCGTTAAAGTTAATTTTTATTATGTTGGGGTATGATCTCTATATCTATCATTGTGATATTTATGTTCATATGATGAGAGACCCTATTTTATCTCGTCAATTCATTTTTTTTTAAATTTTAAGTGACACTGTTAGGCTGCCGAATTTTAATAAGAGAAATCTTATTTTTGTCTTCCATTCATGATCTTCATTTCATATGGTATATCTTTCAAATTTCATTACCATGTTATTAAATCCTTTATATTCTTTCCCCATACTGTTTTTGGGATCATTTATGGGTGGGTGACCCATGTCCCCTCTCTTTTCAATGTTTTCTAAAACCTCATAACATAGCCATAATGCTGCAGAATTTACATCTCAAATGTCTCTCTCTTATTTGAAAATTAATTTATTTTATTAAGTGAACACTCATAGCCCTTTATTTTAAAGGTATATTCACATATATACCAATATTTTCTATTTTAAATTCAGGGATTTTCATTCAAGAGACCCGCTTTCCCTTTCTGTGGTTTTAAAGTGTCATAAAGATCATGTCTTTAAAGCAATTTTTAAAACGTTATGATTATGAAATGAAACCCATTTCTTTTATTCTATATGGGTTTTTTATGAAATATTTATGATGATATATGTGGATCACATGATAACAAAGGAAAATTTAAGGGTGCACCCTGATAGCACTCCAATGCATTGGGTAAAGATGTAATCTCTAGAGATGACCATTTACACTGATACCTTGGTGAATAACCTTGGTAATTTTTATTGACACCTTAGGGGTGGAACTTGGTTAAATGAAAATGATTGTATTTCTAAAATGTTGTAGCCACATCTTCAAGTTATGAAATACGTTATTTTTATTATGATATGCCTCATGATTTCTTTCTCATGCCTTAATGTTATATTTCATGACATTATTGATGTATCTAATGTTAACATGTTAAATGTTTCTCTTGTTTCCCTTACCGCGCCTTTTGCTCACCCATTTCTTTGATTTATTCTCCCAGGTTATGAGATACTGTAATGTACTTAGGATGAAAAAATGAAGAATCCTTTATGAAGTAGCCTATAGAAATGTTTATATATAGGAAATCTTCCGGGTATTATGTTGATTATTGAGTAAGGGGTTCCCAAACAAATACATCCCTGTTTGGATACGAGCAGGTAGAGGTGGCTCTGGCACAGATGTACATAGGGGTAAAACTCGAAAACACCGCTTTGAGATAGACTCAAATGGGAACTGGTACACGACAACGGGCCTTGCTCCAATCTTGGTAACGACACTCCCGTGGGATATGCTTTGGTAAATTCATAAGCATAGTATGAACCATTATTAACGAAAGAAAGATAAAATAAAATAAAGAGTCACATAAGAATATATGATCATGGATAACCTTGATTGGAACCTAGGGGATCACAAGTTAGGGTATACTTTCCTTCTATAAGTTTATCCTTCTATGCTTAAAGTTTCCTTTTAATGATTATTGGATAAGTATTCAAGTCCCTAATTAAACTTTCTTTTCTTAGTTAATGGCGGGAAATGGAAGGACATGTCCCAACAACCAATGTGATAGGAAATGTGATGATTGCCCTATTGATATTATAGAGATGACAAGGTATCAAGTTGAGCATATTGTGATTATGCCAAACCGGCTATCAAAAATCATAATTAATAATTGGTACTTAGTTGAATGCCCAAATCCATTAAGAAAGAAGAAGATGAAGTCTCTGGAAGGTTCATCTGATAAATTTGATAAGGGAAAGAAGACCCAATTTCCTTTGTGCAAAAAGTGTGGAATGGGTCACTAAGGAGAATGTCACAAAGGAACCGGGATATGTTTTATGTGCGGGAAGATAGGGCATAGAGTAGCTAATTGCTTTAAAAAAATGGATAATGTGATGAATGGGGATAAGGGTCGATCTAATGTAACTTATACATTTTGATGTCATAAATTTGTAGAAGTTCGACATTATCCAGGGCAATTTTCTATTGGAATGGGTGAGAAGCATGATAATCATCAACAATCTTCAAGGACAAGGGAACAGTGCAAGTCCTATGATGAGATGGATCATGATGACTGAAGTACATGTAACTTCATCGTAATAATTTTCTATGTCATGTTGTATTTTAGTTCATGCTCCATGAGCATATCTTTAATGTTTTTTAAGAACATAAAGTCACTACCTAAGATTGTTTTATATCATTAAGGGAAACATCTATTATTATGTACCACATGTTGATGTAGTGAAGCAGTTCTCCTTAAAAAAAGGGTGATTTGGGGATTAAAAGATGATTATTATTATGGAAGATGTTCACTATTTTGGAAACCCTATTTGATCGAGGTAATTAGATTACTACAGTATTTTGTTTGAGGAGTAAAGATTGACTAATATTTTGAAGAATCGATGAATTTAAGGTGGACTTATAGTAATTTTGGTTACATATGGAAATGATTAACCTATATTGGGGAAAATATGTTTTGGTTAGTTACTTTTGTTATAAGATGATAAGAGTGGTTGATGTTGTTTGGAGATGAACAATATATTCTATCTTGGAAGACTATGTTATGAGATCATTCTTATAATTGGGTTTCAATCTTAGTTTGGTTTATTTTGGGGAATTTAAGGATAGTTATTTATGGAATGCTCTATGATTAACTTTGGGTAGTACCGTGGAATTTTGAAGATTAGAGAGTAGTATCCCTTCCTATGGGGTTCTTTCTTTTTGAAGAGTTGATTTATCTTACCCTTTCTATTTTTGGGATAATGTTTAAAGTTAGAAGAAATAGATAGTTAATCCTTTTTGACTTATGTTATTGTCTAGAATATTATCCTTGTGTGTTTGATGAGACCAAGCATTTTTGAATTATCCTCATTTGGAGAAAATATTAGGTTTGGAAGAAACTTATTAAAGGATGAAACTCTACTTGAAAGTTGGTGTATTTCCGTATGTTTTTATTTTATGTAGTAATTTAATTCCTCAAAATTATGATAGGGAACTAAAAACAAAAAAAACATTGTTGGTTTACGTTTCCTACTGGGTAATCAAAGACCGTTTACACACATCATAAGTATGTGATTTTCTTGTTTTTAACTTTCTCCTAATCATGTTTTCTATCACTCTTCATTAGAGCTTGAATCTGTTTTTTTCTTCCATATCCGTGTTTTTCTACATGGAATCCTATTATGGGTTAACTCGGGTGACCTTTGTACTTCACTTCCTTTCTTTTGAAGTAATATTTATACTGACTCTTGTTCCGATGTGGGACTTTCAACGAAATTTCCAATCCCAATTTTAAAATTGTGAGGACGCAATTTCTCAAGGGGGGTGATTTTAATGACCTGAAATTTTGAATAAATCGTGTTTCTTAATTTTGTGTGTTATTTTATTTTATACTCAACAAAACTCTTTCATTTGATACCATGAGTATAATTAAATTGAGACTGTGGGGTTTTGACAACTATATGACCGCTAGTCAGTATGACCATTGGAAAATAAATGTTGCAACTATTGTCTCTAAATACAAGTGATCTTGGTTAATTAATATAGAAAGAAGATTTGATGGCCTCACCCAATAGTCTTGGACTAATCGAAGCCCATATAACAAAACTTGGGAAGGAGGTAGCACCACTAGGGTTTACTCTGGACCAAACCCAATCCGAAATTCATCATGTGAAGCTATAACTGAATCTCCTTCGCGAGAAGTTCAAACTGATAGAAATTACTACTCGTGCGATATTGGTCGAGCCTCCCTCGGATTCTCTCACCTTAGCACACCTTACACTTAGGTCCAATGCTGGTGTGATAAGGGGCTATGTAAGGAGAGCCTAACTGCCTTGTGTAATCCTTTGTTTTAAAAAATTTTTTGGATTTCTTCTTATGATGAAGTTTATGAATTTTCAAATGTCCGGATAAATATAGTATTCTTATTATTGGTGAATTTTAGAGAAAGGATATTTTAAAAAATGTTTATGTAACCCTTAAATAATTAAAAATTTGTAATGATTTTCAAAAAATGGTCTTCTACAATTATGTTCAGCACGAAATTTAGAATCTAATAAGATCAACATAATTTTTGATGAATTGTAAATTATGAATAGTGATGTTATTCTTAGGATTAGTAATGTGAACAAATGGATTACTAATCTATCTTAATGAAAATATTAATATAATCTAAGCACCTTGATTAAGTAATGTGATTCAATAAAATGGTTAAATAACGGTTTCATAAATTATTATTCAACTATTTGTTTTTTCAGGTGAATAGTGTTTTTTAATTAAAAATTACATTAAAAATATTTAGAAATTTTTTTTTATAAAATATATTTCATTTTTGAACTCAGAACATCGATATTATGTTAAGGTAATTTTTGGGGATATTTCTAAAAAAATGCATTTTTAGTGAATAGTGTATTTATTTAAAAATTAAATTAAAAATATTTAGAAAATTATTTTTATAAAATGGAGTTCATTTTTGAAATTAGAGCATCGATATTTGGTTAAGGTGGAATTTTGGGATTTTTTTGAGAAAGTTGAATTTTCAGTGAATAGTAAAAATACAATTTTAGGGTTTCGGTATGTTTAATGACATAATAACTGTGTCATGATGCTTTCAGGAGATATTTAATGGGTTGGACGAACAAAGGTGATGGATTATTGTATTTTGGGCCCCATGTGGCCTAACTCCATGGGAAATACCATGGGAGAGCCCACGGTTTTGTGAAAACCATTTGTGAGGTGTCCCTTGGCCATTAATGCCTTGTCCCCTCACTTTCCCTATAAATACCCACACTTTCCTCCTATATTTTTCACTCCCAAGTCTCCCCCATCGAAGCTCTATTATCATTACCTCCCAAGGAGTCCTCTAAGGCTCCCCCAAGCCCTCAATGTCCCAACCATTGAGTTTTATGCGTTACGTTTTAAGGTAAGGGATCTTACCTCTCTCTTTCTTTTCAAGTAATCTGGTTTATGTCATTTCTTTTATGATCCATGATCTTATGTTGTAGGATGTTACTTTTTATTTCTCTTACTGCCATTTTCATGTTCATATGATTAGAGACCCCCTATTTCTCTCATCAATTCGTTTCAAGAATGTTTAAGTGGTGTAGTTAGGCTGCCGAATTTGTACGGGATTCTTTCAATTTTTTCATTTTTCAAAGTTCTACTTTCATGTAAAGTCTTTCAAGTTACTTTTTTGTTATGTTGGGTAATTATCTCTATATATATCAAACTGATCTTTTATGTACATATGAAGAGGGAACCTGTTTGATCTTGTCAATTCATTTTTGTTGATGTTTATGTGGTGCCGTTAGGCTGCCGAATTTTTCTCATTTTTCAAAGTTCTACTTTCATGTAAAGTCTTTCAGGTTCCTGTTTATTATGTTGGGGTATTATATGTATATCTACAATACATATATTTTATGTTAATATGATGAGAGACCCTATTTTGATCTCATCAATTCATTTTTGTTGAAGTTTAAGTGGCACCGTTAGGCTGCTGAATTTTTAAGGGATTCTTTTACCTTTCTCATTTTTTAAAAGTTCTACTTTCATGTCAAGTCTTTCACGTACTTTTTTATTATGTTGGGGTATGATGTATATATATATCATACTGATATTTTATGTTCAAATTATGACAGACCCTATTTTATCTCATCAATTCATTTTTATGAAGTTTAAGTGACGCCGTTAGGCTACCAAATTTTTAAGGGATTCATTCACCTTTCTCATTTCTCAAAGTTCTACTTTCATGTCAAGTCTTTCAAGTTCCTTTTTATTATGTTCTGGTATGATCTATATATCTATCATACTGATATGTTATGTTCATATGATTATATACCCTATTTGATATCGTCAATTCATTTTTTTTTGAATTTTAAGTGGCGTCGTTAGGCTGCCGAATTTTCATAATAGAAATCTTATTTTTGTCTTCCTTTCATGTTCTTCATTTCATATGGTATATCATTCAAATTTCATTACCATTTTCTTAAATACTTTATATTCTGTCCCTCTACTGTTTTATGGATCATTTATGAGTGTGTGACCCATGTCCCCTCTCTTTTCAATGTTTTATAAAACCTCATAACATAGCTATAATGCTGCAGAATTTCCATCTCAAATATCTCTCTCTTATTCTCAAATTCATTTATTTTATTAAGTGAATACTCAAAGATCTTTATTCTAATGGGTTATTCACATTTATACCAAAATTTTCTATTTTAAATTATGGGATTTAGAAAAATGAGACCCGCTTTCCCTTTTCATGGGTTTAATGTGACATAAAGACCATGTCTTTAAAGCAGATTTTAAAACATTATGATTATGAAATGAGACCCATTTCTTTTATTCTATATGGGTTGTTTATGAAATGTTGATGATGATATATTTGGCTCACACGATAACAAAGGAAAATTTAAGGTTTCGCCCAGATAGCACTCCAATGCATTGGGAAAAGATGTAATCTCTAGAGATGAACATTTAGACTGATACCTTGGTGAATAACCTTGGTAATTTTTATTAACACCTTGGGGATAGACCTTGGTGAAACGGAAATGATTTTCTTTGTAAAATATTGTAGCCAAATCTTCAAGTTGTTAAATACGTTATTTTTATTATGATATGCCTCATGATTTTTTTCTCATGCCTTAAAGTTCTTTTTCATGAATTTAGTGATGTATCTCATGTTCACATGTTAAATGTTTCCCTTGTTTCTCTTACTGGGCCTTTTTCTCACCCTTTCCTTTGATGTATGCTCCCAGGTTATGAGATGTTGTAATGAACATAGGATGAACAAATGAAGAAGCCTTTCAAGTGTTTTACGAGGAATGTTTTTTTTCTCATGTAATAAGTTCCTGGTTTCCAAGACACTAAACCTTAAAGATCCTCAGTTTAGTAAGGTGTATAGAAATGTTATGTTATAAAAAGGCAGGATGCTATAATTCTTGTTCATATTTTTATAATCATCACATCTATTATATTTAACATAACTATAATATAGTTACATTTCTAAACAATCTCCCAAATGAATACTATTTCAATTAACTCAAATAGTAACTTACAAAAAATAGGAAGTCTTGAGAAAAAACCTTCCTTTTAAAAATTCATCTTGTGTTTTTTATCATCATCCATTCACTCGAGTATAACTAAGGCACAATGATGCCTAATTAAATATTAAAAAATATTCCATAAAAAACATGATTTAGATTTTTATTCTTCATTTTCTTCCCATGATCTCTCAATTTTTAGTCTTGATGACTTTAGATGAAATGGAATTTAAGATCAATGTGATTCATTATTCCATGAAATAAAATATTCTGAGCAATGTTATCCACACTCTGAATATCAGAAAATATCAATCCTCCTTATAATGAATTTATGTGCAACTATTTCAAAGAAATTAACCGTCCGAACTATATAATGGATTTATTTTCTACTATGTATTCTGAATACATTATATATAATGAAATCACATATTGCAATTGAGTCAACAAGCTGACTGTCATTACAAAAAAACTAAAAATAATAATATTGTTCTCTTTTGTTTTTCATAATCCATAGAAATATATATATATATATATATATACAAAATACTAGAAAGGTTCATATTATCAAAACATATTATTGTTTCATTTGAACCCTTCAACAATCAGATAATCCATATTATGGATTCATGATGTTCCCTTCTAGGGTTGAACATAAAATGATTTCCAAATCCCACTATATTGGAATTTTTTTACAAATAAAAATAATTAGGTACATCGAAATTATGACATCTAATTCATTTTTTACTTTGAAATTGTACTTGGAAAAATTTTCATATGCTGATTCATGTTCATTGGATAACATGAAGTGTCCATAGAGTTGAATTGATAAAGTATTAAATAAGTTCATCACTAATTTCATGATGATCTTTTGGATTTATGTTTTTTATGATAACTCTAGTGTACCATATTTTCTGACCCTCCAATTTATTATCCTCAATATTTTGTAGAATTTCCAATTTCTATTATTTCAAGAATTTCTTAAAATGTAAAATTATTATCTTAAATTCATTTAATCTGTAGACCTCCTAGTAACATTTTTTTCACATATTAATGGACCATGATTAATGTACCAACATTTCCAAATATCTAATAATAAGATTGATCAGAGTCACACTAAGTGAGACTTTCCTTAGTTACGAATGCTTCAATATTTATGTTACACTATTTAGTGAACCGTTTTTGGTTATAGAGTCTTTTATTAAACTTATATACAAGAACCGAATTTTTATGTTCATAAAAACACAATGGTTTCATTATGTATATCTCCTTATCTAGGTAAACATGATGAAATGTAGTTTTGTAATCATTTTTTACTAAGGCTAGGTCATCAGATGAAATTAAGTTCACAACCATTTGGATGGTTGTGTGTTTTAAAACCAGTGAAAAAATATCTTTTAATTAAACCCCTTTCTTGTATAAAAATCATCTGACCACTAGTAATTACTTGTATTTCCCCCTTTCCTTGGCCTCTTCCTTCATATAGAAGACCCATTTGTTTTTAATTTCTCTCTCTCCATTTTGTAGAATAGTTAGAGACCATGTTCTATTAAACATTAAGGATTTAATTTATTCATTCAATTATAACAACAAATATTTTGAGTAACCATGAGTCCCTACCAATTATATGGATTTGAGTTCCCAAAATCCATAATAATTATGAATCTCATATAATATTCAAATATTATGACATATTCCCTAACTCAATATGATCATCCCAACTGAACATGAGATTATTATTTTTTCAGGGCTACTATTTTTTTGATCTAACATTCGATTACAACAATTAATATATATAACCTTTTGAGTATTTCCATCAAAATTCAACAAAACATGATCAATTTTTCATCTATAGCACTAGTTAAAATTATATTGAATGTGTGTTGTCACCTCGTGTCATCAAAATATGAAAAAGTTTTGTGTTTTTATCTATCATAACATAAAAACTAGTGGTTCAATTCTACCCCTCAATCATTTATTCAAATAAGTTTTCATCCTCCCATAGAATCATTCCATTGTATAGAATATCTCAACTACGGATGACATAATATTTTAATCATCCCACAACATGAAACCAAATTCTTCATTTTCATAGACCATGAGAGAACAAGATTTTGATTTTTCCTCATGTTTGCCTCTATCTTTCTCATCAATAATCACATAATGTATAATTATGAATTATTTTAGGGACCCATCATCTGGTAACATACCAGATCAAAGCTCTCCTGGTATACTCTATCCTATAAAAATATATTGAATTATATTGGTGAATTATATTTTAGTAGTGATTAGTTTTCTTCAAAATACCTTAGTAATGATAGAGTGCATACATATTCATATTTCCACCTAATTCAAAATATGGTTCATTTTACCTAAAACACGATTTTTTTATAGTTTATAATTTAATTTCTATACAAATCCCTTTATTTTGATAGAAATTCTTCATGTTATTACCATAATATACTCCACCATTATCTAATTTAATTCATTCAAATATTTGATTTTTTCCCAATTCTAAAATGTTATTGAATATTATAATGGATCTAAAAAATAAAAATTATTCTTAAATAAATACACACATACATTCCATATTGTGTTATTGGTGAACATGATAATTTTATAAGATAATTCTTGATTCTAGACAAGTGTTATCCCCTATATATATGTTTAAACTAATATATCTTATAATCTCTAGTTTTTTTATATTCATGTTATATTACATTTTTTTCCACAGTAATTATATCTCAAAACATACAATCCTTTTGTGATTTAAATTCAAAATGGATTTCCCTATTTTAAACTTCATATTCTTCTCACTAAGGTTAATAATCATGCAGTTCTAGATCTCCAAATCTTCTCGGGATTTAGATTTAGAAAATAAAATTTCATTTGAGCTTCCATTCATGTATTGTATTTCATACTCTACCCCTCATCAAAAAACCATGTATCCTTGAGTCACATCCAAAACACTATTAGGTAAAGTGGTGTTATACCTGACCTTATCATATTTTCCCTCATATATGAGATTCTGTTTGATACTATGAATCTGTATAACATATATCAATCAAGGGGAACTCTGATTTTTCATCCATATGATTATGTATCATCTTTTGAAAACATAAAAATATTCACCATTCAATTGAAAAAATTTTATATAGATTCAATCTATACAGTTAATCATGAACTCACATTTTCAAATTTAATGGATTAATACACTAGATTAAACAATCCATGTCACTATCAAAAGATGAAAATTGAGTAATATATTTTCCCATTACATTGAGTAAATTAAATTTTAAATCCTGGTAGTTACCTAACCAATTAAATCCTTGTGGTTTTTATAATTCCTATAGATATATCCATGATTCACACAATTCTAGAAGGCTAGTACTTAACTAGTTACCTTTCCTCAAAACCCCTCTCTTGATTTTCTTTTAGCCATTGATTATTTATTATATAATGAGAGTGTTATCTTATGTAATATATTTATGCATTAATATAATGTAGATAGACCTAACATATATAGGGTTCCACAATGGGGAAGAAAACGATATATTTTCATACATTGTATTAGTAATTTCAAAGGAATTATCGATTCTGGTAACCACACCATCTGAAAATTACAGTAAAGATAAGGGGAAAATAATTACCTAGAAATAATATTTCAAAGTAATATTCATTATTAAAGATGGTTCTTTATGATATTGAAATCTTTCAAATGATCATCTACATACCTTCATTCCAATAACCTCAAACAAACAAATGTATCATTAAGAACACTTTTTAATGAAATTGATTTCTTACACATATTTGTTATAAGTCCTAACCCCACTACAGGAACTAGGTTGTTTAAAATTTTGTTAAAAAATATTCAAATAAATTCTTGAGTGTCTTTCATGTGTAAGATGGGCAATCAGATAGCATTTTGGCTTCCAAAATTGATTAAAGGATACATAATTATGTTAGAGCACCACTAGCTACCTGATGGTCAAGGTAGTATCACTACAAGGACACTGGGCTCATCAATTAGCTAGTGGAGGATTTTGACTAGCTGGTGGCCTCATGTGTGATTTATAAGGATGTTTATCACCATAATTTAACCTAGGAACAACCCTTATTTCTTAAAAAATTTATTTATATCCCCAAATTAGCTAGTATATCCCCTTTTATGCCTTATATCCCTCTTTTTCCTTGATGGCCCATCTCCTTTTCCCTTGCCTAATTTCTCTTCCATCAAGTGTGATTATTATATTATGGTGAGTATTTGAATAATATTTCTTCCTTTATTAATCTCATTCTATTTCTATTGTTTCCTATCTTTTTTGTACTATTACTCCATTTTTCTTGATATTTTTCCTTCGTTCTTGATTTCTTTTTTATTCAGTTGAAATAGAAGCCAATATGGGCATATAGACTTCTCTAATCATGAGGTAGGTGGTCCAAAAATTTGACCTATAGTCTTCTGTAATTTTTTTTAAGTTACTCATTTTGTGTTCATTACATATTTTATGTTCATCAAACTAATTTAAATTGAATGTTTATAATGTTATTTTCAATAGTCTATACCACTTTGATGTGTCATGTACCTTGAAAATGGTGATTCTTTGTTGAATGAATGGGTGATAAAATCAAACATGCATTTTTATATTTAAAATTGTATGTTTTGTTTTATAAAAATGTAAAGTGATAATATTTAAGAAATACATATAGTTGATACCATGACCTTGACATGGATTGATTTAATCAAATGATTGTCTATGTTGAAATAGTTAAAAAATAATTTTTCATTAAATTGATGATTATGATATATAATTTACCAATCATTGATCATGTAAATTGAATTAAAATATTGATAATATTATAATGAAATAGAGGTTGATTCCAAGGTAATCGCAATATTTTAATGAGACTCTTGATTTGCATCTAATGTTTTATTAATATTTGATAAGTTAAATGATTAATTTTAATTGAAATAATAATGTAAACATTCATTGTAATTTCACAAATTGTAAATTTGAATTTTAGTGGATATATGATAAATGATGTTGTGTGAAATTAAAATATTTCTCAGGAATATGTAAAATTCTATTAAAGAAATAATTAAATGAAATGTGAATTGTAATAAATAAGTGGAATGAAGAATTTGATTTATTTTTGCATTGTAAAAAGTACCTTGAATTATATTAAATTAATGTGAAAATATCCATTTGGATATTCTTGATTCTTTAATAGAAAATGATCTCTGGGTATGTTTTGATATTATATATAAAAAATTCTATTATATATTCCATGTTACAGGTTTCAATGAACACGCTATGAGGCAGTCTATGAAACTGATTATGGAAAAAAATCTATAAGTCTATCAATGATAATATTTATTTAAATTTTTTTTAATGAAGTTCGTGATACATTATAAAAAAAATTATATAATGTGGTCTAGAATAACTATAAAAAACTCACATAGAATATATTTTTGTATGATAAATAATATTTTATTAGGGGATCCTTGTGATCACTAAAGAAAACTCCCTAAGGGGAAGTGCATAATGAATAATGAAAACTACATTAGGTAAGGCCCGTGATAAATATGAAAACACTTATATAAATAATTTGGGATACTTATATAGGAAACACCCAAAAGGATATTTGGAAGACTATAACTGGCACTATCATTGTGACATAGTCAGAGGCACCCTGAAACTGGAAAAACAAGGTATGGAAATTTTGGTTCAAAAAAATATGCATCAAATATGGTGTTGAAAAATCCTAGGTCACCCTAGAGACCAAGCTTCTATTTTGGTTTTTTGATTTTAAATAAATATCTTAAAATTGTTAAAGTGAATAAGAAAACATATTTCTTCAATTTTATTTAAGACTAGTAATTTTTATGATACCATCGATGGTGGCATAATAGTTATCCTAATTCCCTGACCAGGCTACCCTGAAACCTTGGTAACCAATAATATATCACTATTTGGTCATAGGTTACATGTTTAGGTAATGTGATTGAGGTATGATGTTTTTCTATCATGCTACGATAAAGAATGGATTATGTCACTAAGTTATACCTAGGACAAATTGGATATGAGTTATAGATCTAATTTTATTTTTTTCTTTGGTTATCCTATGTATATGATCCTCCCTTGGGGGATCTAACGCAATTTGTATGACATAATCCTTTGTTAAAACTTTTTATACTATAACAATTTTTGAAAACTTCCTTGAATTGTTTTTTGTTTTTCCTTAACTTTGATTATGTATTTTTATTATTTCTACTATTGATTATACATTGAATAGGGGGTATAGGTGATTTATTATACCACCTGAAACCTGAAGAAATAGTTTGCAACCACTAGTTTATAGAGAGGTGCACCTGTGATTACTACTACAAATATCCCTTTTATTAGTGCAAAAATGGACTTTAACAGTGATATAAAAGCGTTGTAAAATCTGGTGAAGATAGGGGGTACCCTTTATCAGTGCTCCAGGAAGCGCTGATAAAGGCCACTTTTATTAGTGCTAAAAAGAAGCGCTGAAAAAAGGGTCCTTTTTCAGGGATTTTTTTAGCACTGATAAAAGACCACTTTTATCAGCGCTTTTTTTAGCAGTGATAAAAGTAAAAAAATTAAAAAAAATTCCAAAAATTAAAAAATTAAAAAAATTACTCCCAATCGAGGGGGATTTTATAGTGCTTGAGCCCCCCTTTTAACAGCACTTTCATGCCCCTCCAGCACCCGCATACACCCCCTCCACCCTATATTAGCGCTACACCCACCCACCCTTTATCATCGCTAGCCCCCAAATCCACCGTCATGCGTGCACCCTTACCCCCACCAATATTTGATCTCGAGACCTCCCCTTTGCGCGCCTAAAGCATTTATCACTCTTCCATATTGATTTGTTTTCCATTTAATGACATATCTATTTGTTTATATTTATATTTAGTTATATTTATTCATATAGTAATATATAGTTATATTAATATATATATAGTTATATTAATATATATATTTATAGTGATATTAATATGTATATTGTTATATATATATATTTATAGTGATATTAATATATATATTTATTCCAATCTTAATATATATTTATATCTATCTATTTATATATATTTTTTATATTTTTTTATTTTTTTATTTACTTGTATGTTAATATATATTAATAAGATCAATTTAAAATATAGTTTTAAATATGTTTTTTTGTGATTAGAATAAATAAATAAATACATGCATACATACATAAATACAACAAACACACACACACATATATATATTATATATATATGTGTATTTGTCAGTATAATTATACATATTTATATATATTTACAAATATTATATATTAATATGTATATGCATATGTTAGAATATATAGATAATATATATCAGTTTGTTAATAAAAACTCATACAAATATACACACACACACATTATATAGGTATATAAATATTTATATAATAGTATTTTAAATAAAATTTATATTAGTTATTATTTAGATAAATCTAATATATTTTATATGTGAATATATTTTATTATTTATATACATAATTAAATTTTTATATGTGAATATATAAAAAATATGTATATATTGTTATATATTTTATTATAAATAGAAGTGAATTATAAAAAATGATAAAATTTCAATGACATAATATCAATATGAGTGTAATACCTTGGAATAAATTTAGTCCCCACCAAAAAAATCCAATAATACCCCCTTAAACGAGGCTGAAAATCCATAAAATGTTAAAAAATCGGTGTACCCCGACTAAAAAGTCAGTTTTGGAGGCCTTATGTGCCTATTTTGGCCTGTAAGAATCCTTTACCAGGGTTTCCCTTATCACAAGGGTGTAGATCTCATCGCAAGCATCGATTTGATATGTGGTAGAGCTCAAACGGACACCTATATCAAAAGTTATGGCAGTTTGAAGTTCGAGTTTTGTTTTCAACATATTTTGGAACATTTTTTAAATTTTTATAGTCTTTAAATTGTTATTAAATGACTATTAATCCACAATAATTATCAAATTATTAATTAAAAATAATTTTTTTAATTTTTTTATAAGACATTTTTACTAAATATCTTATATATTAAGTATATTAAGTATAAATGTATTTTTATACTTATCTAAAATATATTTAAAAATTATATATTATATTTATATATGTATAACTATATTTATATATTTATATATTTATATATTATTTTTAATTATTTTTTTTGAAGTCGACCCTTTATCAGCGCTACTAAAAGAAGCACTGATAAACGGGGTCCCATTACTAGCGCTAAAAAAATGCGCTGAAAAAGGGGGTACCTTTATGAGTTATTTTTTAGTGATGATAAAGGTACCCCCTTTTTTAGAACTTTTTCGATAGCACTGATAAAGGTTGGCACTGAGAAAAACGGTTTTTCTGGTAGTTGATGTTGTAGTGATTTCTAGTTCTGACATCAATTATTGCTTTGAGGAAATAGGATGTGACAAAGTGGAAACGCATGATTTTTTTTTATTTCCCGATTTAGGAATGGTATACTAAAGGATATGAAATCGTGGGACACTTCAATGATCTCATTTCTGGGATTGATCAGCACACACAAAGTGAAAACCCATGTTGTTTGGGAGTTTACATTTAGTTCTTGAAATTTGTTCATTTCAGCAGTTTATGATTTTTTCTTTGAGATAGGAAATTGATTATAATGTTAGGATTTATGTGATTTTACTATAGTTTCAATTTAGAAATAATTTTTGTGTGCATTCATGCATCATTTTAGGCTAGTAGGTATTTACATAAAATTTATCTTGTTGGGAAGATTGGATTTATATGTAATTTTTATGATTCCTATGAGACATGGGTAAATGGTGTTAATATACGGTAGTGATATATATACTAAATGTGACTTATATCTACCTATCATTTTTATTTGTATCTTGATTAAAATATTTGATATGGGTTGGCCATTTGATGTGTCTATAATGTCTTATAATATTTTTTCCCAAATATTTCTATAGTTGTGTGATTATTTACTAATTCCTTAAATGAATAACTTTTAAATGTAAAAATGTAAATAAATTATTGGATGGCAGTTTTGGTTAAATAAATTTCCATTATAAAACATATAACATGTTATACCTTTTAACTTGTGAATTTAATTATATTTAAGAAAACTTGTGATGTGATATCCAAACGAATATTGAATAGTTTTGGTGTGTAATTTCAAAAAATAAAGTAATAATTAAATTTTTGGACCCTTTGAATAATTATACATTTTCAATGTGACCTTTGTTAAATGATGAAAGATAAACTAATGAGTTGCCTCCGAGCCACTATGGTTTTTGTTTGACCATTTGTGTGGGTGGATGGGATAATGAAAGATCATGAGTTATGTAATTTTTTCTGTTAGTATGAGGTTGAATAGTAAGGAGTATTATTTTTTTATTTACATCTTCTATGATTTTATTTTTGAAAATTCATTAATTATTCTGTATTATATTGTGGGATTTGTGTCTTAGAATGTGAATTGATTATGGAAATGTTAATTGGTGGTAGGTAGATATTCATTTATAGGAACATGTAGATGAATGTTATATCTAGTAGTGGAGTGTTTTCTCTCTCATGAAATCTTATTGACCCATGATGATAAAATCCACAATATTTTATGTTTTTTAAGATCTCCTCTATGTTGATGTTCTAGAAACTAAAATCATATATATGGGTATAAAAACCATAGATACATTTGATTAGAAATTCTATATTTCATGTTAGTATGAAATGATAATGAGAAGGTTTTATGAGGGTTATGACATATGTGTGATTGGAATCAAGATTGGTGGTAGAACCTAGTAAACCTTATATGATACTCAATTTAGTGAGTCAGATTCATACAACTTGCGAGGTAACCTATGAAGGGGGTTATTCTGGTTCTTCTAGTTACTTAGAGGTGTAAAGATTTGGTCAATACATGTTTTGAGGTTTTATCAATATAATATCATTGGGGTATGTGACTTAGGTAGGGATAAATGTATTAGGGATTTTGGTATATGTGATGTAGGCTGGGTGTATGTGAATATATCGGGCATGAGGAACCTTGTGCATTTGAAAAAACACAAATGGGTTAAAGAGTGGAATTTGAGTTTCTCAATTCATCGTGGTATACAAAACCTTGAGTACAAGTTTTATGTCATTAGATATTGATATTCAGATTCAATGGCCATGTCCAAATGAGTGACATTCCTTGTTTACCATGGGTGTGCTTAAATGCATAGTTAGAATGTGGGTAGGCCCTTTTGATTTGGAAAATTTTTCTTTTATAAGGAAACAATGTGTTTATCTATTAGAATGGTCGTATCCTTTATTTTTAATGGAATCCTTCAATGTTTATATTTCCTTGGTGGAGCTGGTATGCTGTAATATCATGGTTAATGGTTTTGGTATGTGAGCATAGTATCAATGATATACAACTGATGGGATTATGTGATAGGCTCTATGTTTAATTGTTGGGGAGAAAATGACCATGTGATTTAATGATATTGAGGTTATAAATTGTACATACACATTGCGTCAAGATAGGGTGGGGTGTTGGTTTATAAGCTGTATAGTTGAGAAATCTATATTTTTTGGTGACACAACATGACAAAATTCACAAATACGGACTCGGGAGTCATAGGTATATAGAATGATTCATTGGAAAATGCCTCTCAGAGTGAGGTGACATGAAAAAGTAATGAAATTATTATGAACGTGAGCAATAAAACTTTGGATTCTTTTCTTAAAATAACTTTCATTAATCGATGATATCGATGGGTGGACCGATGTGTTGTGTCCTAGTAAACCTGTATTGGCCTTACTATTGTTGTCATTGTTTTTTATGATAAGTGTGTCTCATGAAGAGTGAAAATGATTCTTTTGAAGGAAGAATTTCATGTTTTACTCCTTATGTGGATTAATTAAAGCCTTATTTTCGATAGTTCACCATTATCTTCAAAGTGTGTGACCATCATTACAAAAGGAAATTTTAGTTCATGATAATGATTGGGGACCTAAAAACTATATACATGGTATTTTTAATTTGTCATGTGGTCAGAAATGGGGGTAGAATGACCATGTTTAGTAATTATGTTTGATTAAATACTAGACATGATCTATGGAGACTAGATTTTTGTTTCAGTAGTGTGAGGGTGAGTAAATGTTAATGGCATGGAGTTCCATATTGGTCTCACAGTTACAATAATCATGAAAAAGGATTGGTAGTGTAATAAAACCAATTATTGATTATAAAGGGAATATGATGATAGTGAGTGGGTGTATCTGACTCTACCACCATTCCTCCGAAATAATTATATTATCCAATCAGGGGTTGGATAATTGGCTCATTATTATAATATGGTTCATGATGAATGTACTGATATTTGATGATTTATTCATGGGAATCACAATGGGTGTCTGGTGTAGAAATTTGTGTGGGTGTTTGGATAATTTTGGGATAACTATTAAGGGTTTTTGCATCATAGTATATTGTTTTAATGGTGTGTTGGAGGTGTAAACCTTGTTTTTTGAGATAAGTTGATCAGAGAATGAATAAGAGGGTTTCATTCATAGATTATAAATTTGTGGGTTGGAGGCCACATCTTACAGGTGGTTTTAGTTGTGGTGAATATAGTTTGAGCTTACATAGCCATTTTTTTGGACAATTATATGATATAAGTCCATATCAATGGATATTTTCAATATCATAATTGGTTTCCTCATGTATTATCAGATGATATGACATGTTGTGACTTTTGGGATGTTATTGTGTCATAGTGGAGTCAGCAGGACATCAACTATATAATATGGCATGATGAAGGGAGTTTGTGGAAAGGCCTTATGTAGAAAGTTTTATTGGGATGCGATTTTTATCTATTATGTGGTTTTGGGTGAGAATTAGTAGGTTTAAATTAGTTTCATCAATCTAAGGCATGATGTTGAAATTTTATGAATTCAAGGATGCAATTGAGAGTGAGGCACTATTTTAGAATTGATTGAATGGTCAACATTGAAATTAATGTACTGATAACAGTTTAAGTAGAAGAGCTAGTTTGGGGTATCATATTTTCATGAACACAACTAGTGGGATGATTATTTTTGGATTGAGAGTTAGGGCATGGAGATGAATGTATTTTTATATCAGGGATGTGATTTTATATGGTGTGGAGCACGTAATAACCGAACCCTTTGGAGTAATGTTAGGTTATGATTTTTTATTTAATATTAATCAAAACACGTTTCTGAGTTTTTTTTAAGAGTTAGGAGTTGTTACGAGACCAAGAAAAGTGTTTGGGACATGGATTAAGGGCTTCATAATGATGTTTTGGTGCCATATTCTAGTCGGTATTGGGCCAGAGGCTAGTCGATGATATGAAATACTTTTACAGCGGTCTAACTATTTGGCTAATGAAGCCAACACTGGCCCACTAATAGAGGTTTTTGGCTAGCTGGTGGCCTTTAGTGGGATTTTTAATTAGGGGTATCCCGATAATATTACCTGGGTCCACCCCTTATTAATCAAACTCATTATTTCCACTCAAAATCTATTATACGTCCATCCACACCTCTTCTACTATCATTCTTCGATAACAAATATCTCTTTGTATTTGTCTATTTCATATGTTGTCTGATGAAATAAATATCATAATGCTAGTATATGAGTCATGATTCTCCCTTTATTCATTTTTAAGTTGATAGTGTTTCGAATTCTTTTTAATTTAATATTAACTACTTCCACGCATTCAATTCTATTAATTAATTTCTCTTATTCTAGGAGGAATCATAAGTTTATATTGGTCATGTATAATTATCTATTATGGGGGTCGGTGGTAGATAAATCGAACCCATAATATCTCTATATTTTTCTAAAGACAATCATTATTCATTCATTGAGGCTTCATTGTGCATCAAATTAACAAAAATTGAATATTTCAAATTACATTTTTATATATTAACACCCCTATGATGTTCCATGATCCTTGGAAAAAATTGATTACATATGGAATTATTGGGTGATGAGATTAAACATTATTTTCTACTATAAAATGGTATTATATGTTTTATACAAATTAAAATCAATAAGATTTAATGTATTTGTACATTTAATACATTGAACATTATTTATTTTGATTTTATTAAATGATTTTCTATGTTAAAATTATTTTAAAAGGAACTTTTTATTTTAATAGATGATTGTGAAATGGAATTTCAAAATCATTGATTATAGAAATGGAATTTAATGCTTTAAAATATCATAATGAAAAGGATGGTGATTCTAAGGGGATCCCTAGATTGGAATGTGACTCTTGAGTTTGGCATAATTTATGGAATGTTTTTAATTATAAAATGATGAATGGTTATTAAAATGATTTTTTTTAAATCAAAGGATAATTCCCCACAATTTAAATTTGAATTGTGGTGTCTTGATGATAAATAGTTTTTTTGAAATTAAATTATCTCCATTAAAATATTGTAAGACCATCCATGGACTTAATGAAAATAAATGTGAATGATAATGCTGAAATGAAATGGGCACTCTGGTTTGTTTAATGAATGATAAATGATCTTTTGAATTATATTAAAATAAAATGAAAACAAATTTGGGGGTGGTGATTGTCCTTTGATGGAAAAAACCATTGGAGAGGTCTTTTTATTATATAGAAGAGCCTATATGATGTGGTCCATGATACATGTTACAAAAATACCCTATGAAGCATCCTACATCACCTATTTCAAATAATGACTTATGTGGTAGTAACTAATACAATATATAAATAATCCTCTATATGGAGGTGCATTATAACTATAAAAACTCCCTTATAGGTGGTCTATGATAAATAAACAAAACTACCTTAGTGGATGTATATGAAAAATAAAGAATACCACCTTAGTGAAGGTCTGTGATCACTAATGAAAATCCCATAGTGGAGGTCTGTGATAATTTATAACACACCCATGTAGGTGGTCCATGATACTTAAATGAAAAACATGTGAAAAGGTGGCTGTGACACTACGATTTTCATGTTTATCACAATGTACTAAATGAAATCATGACAATATCTGACATAGTTATAGTCGATCATGGCTACATACCAAAGGATCTATAACATTATTGTCCAATCCTTGATTGAAACATAGAGACCAAGAGTCATTGGGGGTCTAATTGTTTTATATATATTCGAACTGTTAAAGGGAATTATGAAAAATTAGAATGAAAACCTATTTAAAATGGGTTTTTTGAGACATCATTTGTTGTAGCCTATTGAGTTTTACTCAAACCATTATCATATGACAATGAAACTTAGGTCCCTTAATAGGTATGACTACTTTGATTTAGGTAATACGTTTATGGAAAGGTTCTAAGGTATTATGTTTATTTTTTAATTCTATGATGGAGTATGGATAATGGTATTAGACAAGACATGAGGCCAGTTGGTGATGATTTGAAGAATCAATATAACTTTTTTTAATTTGTTATCCTATGAATATAATCAACACTCAAGGGAAATATTGTGAATAGAATGAAATAATCACTTTATATAAAATATTGGGAATATAGATATTTTGGGAAGATGAGTTATATTTTTTGGGATTTTCGTTGACATGGTTTATAGGATTGTTTATTATTCTTACTATTGTTTATACTCTCACCAGAGGGTATAGTTTCCCAACTGTTTCACCTAACATCCTCACCAGTAGTTTTCAATATCTAGTGTATAGGTTGGTGCTCCTAGTGTGATTTAAGGACCATATGTTTAGTCTATGATTATTTTATTTTTCAACCAAGAAGTTACATGCAATGGGGTTACAATAAGATCAGCTATAGTATTATTCTCGCAAATTTTGAGAGAAAAAGTTTGTGCTAGTGAAATTCTATCTAATTCAAGTAATTTTCTCTCTAAATTTTTCCATTTTATCTAACTTGAATCTATTTATGGATTTTCATGCTCCTTTTAGATGATATAATATTCTCTCAAAAGTTTCATTATAATTAAGTCCCTTAAGTCGAGTTTCTCAATTTAAACATATCATACATCCCACATTTTGACAACTGATGAAAATAAAAAAAACTAATAAAATTATAATTTTTTGGTGTTTGTTAATGTTACATGAGATACCAAACGTGAATAACCAATTTATGATACTAATAATTGGGAATATACCATCCATGAAACCACTAGATGATATATTGTGAGTTGATCTAAAGTCCACACACAACGATCATCTGGCGTTGCAGAATTCAAACCACTAAAATGGTATCAATTCATAAAAAATAGAATTAAGAATTTATAAATACCCTAATCAATATTACTAAGTTACAAACCGCACACAATATTCTAATAAATTGATACAAAAGCATTCAAATTACGAAACAAAAGGAGAATAAGGAGGTGAAAAATGATTACGAGGTTCATAATTTCATCCTATGTTCATTAGAGAAAACATCCAAAACATTATAACATTAAAATTATAATTTTTTACACAAACTCAATATTTAATTTATTGTAGTATTATTATTCAAAATATAAGATTTCACATTGAAATTAGTGTGTGTGACCCCACTAAAATTTTATATAAGTGTTAATAAAGTAAATCCAGACTCACTACCAATATATATTTGCAGTAACCTCACCATTAGATTCTCAAAACCTATGAACTTCTACAAATTCCACTGCCTCAGCTATTGAATTCATTAAACAATCATTGGAACTAATGATGAACTTATTTGAAGTGATGATCTTTTGACTATACTACCACTCCCACTAGAGTTTCTCTACTACTATCATTTAAAATATCAATACTATTAATATTCTAGTAATATTTAATTCTATCATTTTTATTGATACATGAAACCTGATTCCTTTCTAGATATTAATTGGTAATTGAGTTAATTTAATGGGATATTTCACTAGGAAATCATCATTTAGGCTTTTCATGTATAGAATTGATTGGTTTTTCTAAGGCTGATTAGGGTACTATTATGAATGTAAGTAAATAAATTATTGGGTGAAGTGATTTTGTTAGCAGTAATATTATTAATTATCCTTAAAATAAGAAATAGGATTCTATATATTCTTGAATTTAATATGAATACAAATCTATTATTAATTTTTCTTGTCTGCTGATTTGGATCTAGGCTATTCTTCATGATATTGACATTTCTAATTATTGTATCCTTATATTATGGAAGGAGAATATCTGTGAATGATATCCTTCCTACAATAATATTTATCATGTGACAATAAAACATTTGGAAGATAATTTATATTTAAAACCAAATAAAATCATGTATTAGGAATTCATTGTTTCTTATGTTTCATCAGACCAATAGGTGGATAATATATTGATAGAGGACTTATCTTTCTCAACATTCTACGTGATGCATGAAAATCTCAAAGAATTTAGATTACCTTAACATTTGACGATTTAACTTAATACAATCCCTTGATATTTTTTATATTACAAGACACATAATAGTGTTTATTTGGTGGATTTTATTATTATTACCCCTTAATTTATTTATCTTCTACTCCATTGGGTTTTCATAATTTTTTTTATTAATAAAAAATTACCTCCCTATATCCCACTCCCCCCCTCTAATATGTATCATTGTTTTGGTGATTTGATAGATTTTAAATTTGAAGTGTCTTTAATTTTTTCTTATGGGTTGAGAGTTTCATGTGTTGTGATCTTATGTAGATACATATAATTAGTGTTGGGGAATGTTTCATGGTACACCCAATGAAATTACATCCTTTCATAAGGGATAATAAGCTAAAAATTTATCCATGGAGGTTGAAGCCATGATTTAATCATATGGTCTTTAGGGTTTCTACATGAGATAATATAGTCAACTTTGTGATAGTTATTGGAACACAACATTAAGATAATGAGAAATTGTAGAGAATTTGATCTTGATCTACAAGAGGTGATGAGAAGATTTGTATATCTTGATGAATTACTTATATTTTATGTAAACACCATTATAATATGGAAATAGTGTATTGGGAATCACAATATAACATGACAATATGAATAAGTTTATAAGTTTTGAATTTACATATGAAAGTGAGACATGATAGTTTGAAAACTCTTGTCATAAACTTGTAATTTAAGTGGTGGGGAAGTAATTTTAACTATCCACACATTAAAACATTCATGTATTACTATATTCATGTAAAAATAACTGTTTTCCACAATTAGAGAAATTAAAAATTAATTCACCCATAAGATATTTTTAATGTAAGTGATATCTATTTAGGAATATGAGCTATGATTAAAAAAATTAGTCCTAAAAGTATTGGTTTTGTAAATTAATACTATACATGAATAATTAATGTAATGTAGTGAAATAAGCCTCACTCAATTCCCCCATTAAAATGATACACCACACTCCCGTTTCCTTTTGAATTGGGATATGATACATAAGATGGTATATAAAGAAAAATTCATCCATTGTTCTATTTTCTTTTCTAATTCATGTTTTGATTTCATATATACACTTTCATTTTTATGTTTTATGTTTTTCTTCAAATTAACTTTTGATTCAAGGATAATGAGATGGAAAGTAGAATTTAATGAATGAGGCTCATTCCCAATTTCATTCAAACCACCCTAAATGATGGAACTACCCACACAATCAACCATTAATGTAATTATTCTCAATTATACCCAAGAAATGATCTTCCCCACACTTTAACATGAAATTATCATGAAATTATATTAATAGTGAGATTTTGTAATGGATACTAGGTGTGTAATGTTTCATGAGAATATAATTTAACACATAGTAAACTAAAGGATTAACAAATATTAATGTTAAATGTTAGTCCAAATTATAGTGACAATTCCTTTTCTCATATATGATTACATGATCTTATCCATAATTATTCATAAAATTACATTCCAAGGATCATAAAGTCTAGTTTCTTTGGATGATTACGAACACAAAACATAAAACACTGTAATAGAATAAAACAACTTAATTTTAATCATCTATAATGATATCCTAACATTTATTGATCTCTTACACTTGTTTATATTATCCATGTGAATAAATATACAAAATTTATAATCTAAGAATACTAGTAAGTGTATAAACATAGGAATAAATAAATCACATGGGTTAGAAGGAATAAAATGACAACATAAAATGGAATGGAACATGAATAAACATAAGGAAGCATCACATGTAGATAATGAAGACATATAATCATGGAATAATTGGAATTTGGAAACAAAATAGAACATTACATTACATTTAGTCAAGTAAAACCACCAAGTCTTTTTCTCATAGTATACAATGTCCCATAAAGTAATCAAGTTCACTCTCTATTCTTAAATGACTTCTCACGAGAATAAATATAACCCAATGCATTATATCAAAATCTAGGTTCACCCATCATAATGTTTTCATGAATATGTTTTCCACATGAACAATCATACATAATGAGTTTAACAAAAACATAATGGTTACCCATGGAAATAATTGGGTGTTATAATCATGTAAAAAGGCATAAAAATGGAATATAATAGTAGTTCTCATGAAAAAATGGATTAAAATAATAAATAGAAAATAATATATTAAAATATTCATATACCGTGATAAATTATTTCCCGTGGAATCATATAGAATGAGTGTTTAAGAATATTTAGTAGTGAAACTTTTTAGTGCAGCTTGTGGAAAATATTAAAGATAATTTAAAGAAAAATAGAATATTTGTTTTCATAAAACTAGAAATAATCCTAGATTGTTTTTCATGATCAAATGAGTGATTTTGAAAAATAATGGTTTATTAAAATAGAATATACAGTGATCATGAAAATGGTTAAAAATCATAAAGTTCCCTGTAATATGTCTTTCATTATTGGAAGAAACTAGAAGGGGATTTTATCAAAACAATCATTTATAGTAAAATAACGATGATGTGATATAGATATATGTTTTTGTAATATATAAACATAATTTTTTATAATTAAATGAATGTAAAGAATAATTACATTTGTAAAAATAGAGAGAAAGAGTATCTTAGAGGAAAATTGAGAGGTTCTGGTTGAATCCCTTACCACATGTCCAAATGTGTTCTCTAAATGATCATAATATATAGGATAATTAAATTAAATTAATTAATTAAAAAAATTTAATACATTTATATTATTTATTATTTTTTTGTTATGTTCATTTATGTTATTTTTTATGAGTTTAAAGATACAATTTTATCATTAGGGAGAGTATGTTTTCTTGGTCTTTATGACCTGTTTACTCATTTAAATGTTTGGAAAATCATGTAAAATGAGAATAGTTTTATAGAATTGAAATTATATGTTATTAATGAACATATATAAGATTAAATGGATATATAATTCATTTACTTTTTTGGGGTGAGGATGCATCATTAGATTAGACATTAGCGATAAACATTTATGTTATTTCATTGGTTTTTCGATCATCACAAACTAGTTTTTTTCATTCAATTAATATTTAGTATATATATTGGTAACAAAACACATAATTGGTGGTAATAAATATATTTTAATCATTTTTAAAAATAAAAATGGGTTCATTACCAGCCTTGAATGAGGGAGTAAAAAATGAAAACATGTTGTCCACGATGTCTGTAAATTAGCATATCACGAACGATGTATTCATTTTTACAATAAAAGGATAGGGGAAGAGAAATACAGATGAGATGTTTCATTAAAAATATTATTTTAAATAAAATATACTAATGTTATCATGTATCTTGGATGAGGATAGGTGAGGAGTTGAAAAGAAAAGAAAATAAATTGAAAATAAATTAGATGAAAAAGAAGGAGGTTTTTACCTCTTGAATTTTTCTACTATAGAACCTCGTTGGGAAATTGGTTTAGATATTTTATTAAGAAAAAAAACTCATTGAAAACATGAAGTGGTTTGGGAAATTCATTGGTTATAAATTGGACAAGCCCCATGGCTTAAGAGGTGTGAGGAGAATATGTGGTGAGGGGTGGTGTTTATAGTGAAGTGGATGTGTGTTTTTTATTACGTTATTGATTAGTTTATTATTTTGGCTCATGGAAATATATATTGATGATAAAATAACTAAATATAGTTAATATATCAGGATATTTAGTGATTATGGTTCCTATATTTGCGAGGAATCATGGAATAACGTACTTAAATTATAATGTTTATATGTTGTAAATTACCATATTTTACTATTCATAATAAAATCAAATCTTTTAAAGGAATCATAAAAATTAACCATAACTTTTTTTGAAATTTATAATTCAATAAGGGACACATTTTACAATATTTTTCTAAATTTTAAAAATTTAATTTTTAATTAAAATCATCATTTATTAAAAAAAATTCATTTTTAAAATTTTAACTGAATTTATGACACATTAAAAAATTAATTAAGGTATCATAAACTTATCATATAATAATATGATAAAAAATTTATTAATTTATGGGTCTATTTAATGAAAATATATTTTATTTTAATCATTTATATTAATTATAAAATTTTAATTAAATAATTATGATTTACAAAAATAAAAACACTTAATTTATCATTTTTAAAACATTTATTTGCATATAACATGATATAAATATTTCATAATTTATTTTATATGATACTAAAATATTATTTAAACCTTCATAGCTGAGCTTACAATTATATTGGCTGGTTTACTATTCATAAATGTTAGAATATTATTCCAAAGGTCATGTTAATATTCTATTGGAATAAGTTAATTAGTTTCTTGAAATACCTCTTATATCATTCATTATTAATTTAAAAAGTTTTTAATGTGTTCTCTATGTGATTTTATGTAATTTACACTATTTAAATTTATTATATGAATGGAATTTCCATTTATATAATTAAGGGTCATTACATTGTTCCCCTCTTTGGAAATCTCAGACATGCAATTTTGTTTGACAATGTAAGGGGAAAATAGGTGGGGGTTCTTACCATTCATTGATTCATCCAGTTCATATGTTCCCTCTTCATACTTATGGTTCTGCCATATTAATTTGGCCAGGTGAGTAGTCTTATTGCATAGAACATTGTCTCTATGGTCCAATATATTCACTAGATACTCTTAATAAGAGAGATAATTTCCAAACTGAACCACCACTAAATTTTATAAATGTACGAGATTCAATATCTACATACTCAAGAGGGATGAATTATAAGGACCTGGCCTTAAAACATTACATAATCAGGAATTAAATGAATAATTCACATAGAGGATCTTTTCAGGTTTACTGTTTTAGAGAATTAGGACATAACTATTACATCTCAAAAGATTACAAAGTAGATACTTCTACTAAGTTTCCATAAAATAAAAACCCTTAAAAAGAAACATGTCTAGTTCCATGTTTTAGATAGAATGTCTTTCCTTGATCCCATCCTTGACCCTATTCATCTTTATATCTTGTGGAAAACATTTAAAAAACATGGTATGAGCATAAAAAACCCAGTAAAGGATACACAATTAAGTAAAACTTTTAGTTTCTCAAAACAACAAGTAAAACATGAATACTTTATCAAAGTAATACTTTTCACCTTTATGAAGTAGTAAATAATTGTCACTGAATAAAAGATCACTACTTATCCTTTGTAACCAGACACCCATATAAAGAATGCATAACATATAAAGGTAACTTGGGACATAAACCTACTTAAATGGAATAACCATACAGTTGACTTACACACATATCACTACAAAAAATAGTCATACGGCTGATATCCATACCCAATGCATTGGAGGTCATATCGTAACCACCCGTCCTGGAATTCACGGCACCACCCATCATATGGTTTATAACGTAACCACCCGTCAAATGTCCATGTACCATTATAAAATCATAACACATAAAACAATTATAAAGGAAAGAAAACATTTCCACATTTCAATAACAATATATAAAAAAAATATATTGACATAACAAATCCATTATCAAAACCATTTTAAATACCAAAATACATAAAATAGTATATGGTTTTTATTTTCTTTTAAAAACATTATGGCTTGTTAAGGAAGCCAAACGTCAAATAGTGCTCGTGGTGGGGGAAAAGGTCGTTGTCCCTACATACGTTAAAATAAAAATTCCTTTTTTCATTTAGTAAAATGCTTCGTAGAAAAAGATTCACATTGAATTCAATGAAAAGTAAAAGGTTTTTTATAGAGTATAAAAGAAATTCTTGTATTAGAACAAAAATATGCCTCAATGAAAGGAGTTTGAGATGAAGTCCCTTACAAAGTCGGTATCCTTAGATTAAGGATAAATCAATTACATAATTTTGTGTGAAAAATATAAATACACCCAATATAAGAGGATATTAAGTGTAAAACAATTATAGTTCATCTACAAATATTCATAGTAGGACATAATCAATAAGTACAGGTTTAACCCAAATAATTGAAATTGGGTTAAGAAGTTCCCTTACAGAAATCTAGCAGCCTAACGACGTCACTTTAAATATTAGAAGAAGAGTTCATGTGGGAGATAAATGGTATATTAACACTTGTACATAAAATTTAGAGCAATAAGGATATATAAGAACATATCCCAACATAAGAAGATGTAAATTAAAAGACCCAACAAAAAGAAGCCTTTTAAAAAGGGGAGGGTGAAAGGTTCCATTACGGATTTGGGTAACTTTCGAAAAGTACACCCCATGAAACAAACACTATATAATTTTGATGTAAATACCCTTAAAATAAAGTATATTACACAAATAGTAGAATAATGGGTAGTTTATACACCACTCAAAGGAAAGAGTGGCAAATGTAGCATAAACCTCACAAGAATAAAAGTGAGATGAAAAATCCCTTACGAAAACTCAGTAGCCCAATGGCACCACATAAAACATCAAAAAAAATCGATTGATGAAATAAAATAGGGTCTATCATCATATGAACATAAAAAGAACAGAATGTGAAATATAAAAGAACATCCCCAAACATAAGAAATATCAGCATAAAAGAAATGACATAAAAGAGAGTACTTAAAAAGAAATAGCGGGGTAGGATCCCTTACCTCAAGTCTAACATGTCTTGTTCATTTAATTATATTCCTGAATAATAAACATTTTCAATTAATAATTGATTGAAGACCTACTTCAAAGATTATTATACAGTTCATATCACATATTATAATGTTATAATAATTGGTTAATAATGTGAGTTTATATCAGACATTTTTGTCGATGTTCGGTACATGAGTCAAAATTGAACTTGTTGGAAAAGAATTTTCCATGTAGTTATAGGTACAACATCTCCATAATAGTATTAATGATTTAAATATCATATATATCCAGTATATATTTATTTTATACTATTCCATAACATTTGGAGATAAAAAATGAAATGCATCGTTCATGGAGATGGTAGGTCGTACGTACGCATGACCGCTACTTTCATTTCTTTGTCATATTAATGGAATTAAAACTAAATGAGATATATATATATTATAATTCTAGAATAATATCCATAATTTCAATGTAATATATGACATATATATCCATTATATATATTTACTTATAATAGTACCTAACATTTGGAGATAAGAAATGAAATGTACCGTTAATGGAGACGGTAAGTCATACGTACGCATGAACGCTACTTTCATTTCTATTTCATTTCTAATGGATTGAAAAAAATAATGATACAAAGTTATATTAATTTTATAGTATAATATAATACATAACCTCATTGAATCCATCCTCTATACATCCCCCATATGGCATTAACAATTCAAATCACTTTGAGGGGGTGGTAGTCCGCACTTCCTAAAATGAAATTATCGTGTTTACCCATTACAGAAACCATATAGGTAGGGCATAAATAAAAAATACAGAATCATATGGAATACATAAACATAAATAATATATCATATATAAATATAGTGACATCTTAATGTCCTCCATGAGAGGTGTTAAAATAATATTGAACAATCATCGTTTCGTGAGGCAAAAATTTTCCACCCACAGAAACAATATGTTCATTAACCATTAGATGGAGGTGTGTATGAGTGTAGCTAGAATCATCCTCATAACAGAATCCTAGTATATTTAATATAATGGTGTTGTTACAAAATAAATGAATAAAAACAGTTTAGGTGTTTGGAGAAGCAAAATAAAACAAAAGAAAATAAGAGAAGACATTACCTTTAAATTAGATAACTCTTTTTGATATGAACTCAATAGCTTTCTTGGAAAGACTTATGCCAAAATTGAGGATTCTAGGAGTAATAGAGATATGTGTAGAGACAATATGAGCAGATTTTGGGCAATCCAAGGTCTTGAGAGGTGTGGATAAGGAGGTTTATTTGAGGGCCTTTTATAAGAGGGTGGAGGGGAACTCTTTGAAAGTCTTGAAATGTTACTTTATTATAAAATTAATTTCGGATATTAGAGGTCCCAAAATTATATATTTGGAGGATAAGGTGATAAGGGTTCTAAATCCACCAATCCAATAGGTTTTTTACAAGTTTGTGTCTTAGATTTTACATTATCTTTTCATTTTATTTTAATCGTTCATTAATGAGGTAATTGCTCCATCATCATGGTGTCAAAAATAAATTAATTTATTTAAAATCAAAAAAATATACAAAAAATAATATGATGTAGGAAATATATTTATCTTTCCAATGAATATTTATAGTCAAAAATAAGACTTGTATAACCCCATGTAAATTTTTTTTAGTAAAACAATACATGTTTGTGACATTTTTATTTTAACTTAAAATAAAAAGTTATTAATGTCATTTTATTACCCAAGTGTCTACATGGGGTCCCCAAGTTGACCCATGGATTTTCTTGGTCATACATGACTCATACAATAAGGTTAGGACATGTTGCAAGGTAATTTAATATTATTATAACATTTTCTTTACCTTAAATTACACTAATTACCTTTAATCAAGATTAATAAAAGTTAAAAGTTGTTATTCACCAAAAATTATTTTCTTCCCGTCGAACCACATTTCACATCCTAATCTCTACCATGTATGTCAGATTTTTGAAATTCAAATCCCAAAGGTGATTAAATTTCATTTGAACGAAAAATCAGTTTTTTAACTACCACTTAGTGGTTTCACTATTCATCAAAAATTGACGTTTTCCATAAAGATACCAAACAATTACCCTAAGATATATTTGATATTCCGAATTCCATAATGATGTATATTTTAAAAAATTAAAAACATATAATTTTCATTGATCAATTTATTAATTAATTCCAGTTGTCAAAACAAATAGCGCGTTTTTAAGAAACAATATCTATTAAAAGATTGACACTAGTTTATGTCCAATTTCAAAGTGAAATTAATTCTAATGACCACCATTGGATTAAATGGTGAAAATATATTCTAACTAAAAATTAATCCCAATTAAAAAGATAATCTATCCATATAATTAATTCAGATCAAAAAGAGGTTTTGAATTGAAATACAACATTTTCTCTAAAAATGATCATTATCGGAAAAATAAAAAAAAATTACACAAAGTAAATTTGGATGTCCAGATTCTAAAAAAGGATTTTATTTGGTCCAATATAACATCTAAAATTGTAAAAATGTGGATTTAAAAATGGTTCCCTATCAAAAGGTGGTTAATCAACCTTTTAAAGAATACTAGAATATTTATGCTTAAAATGGGATTCATTCACATTTTAAGCCTCTAAAATTTATTGGATAAAAGTAATAATATTTGACAAACATATATAATATTTTTGTAGTTAGTTCTGTTCATTCCCTCCATAACAACAGCTAGGCGTTAAGTAGCCTTAAAAATAATATTATATTATTATTAGAGTGCGAAGTAAGATTTCAAAGAAACTCGTTGTTGCGTATTGGGTATGCCATCGAGCATAGTGTTCCCTTTAAAGTAATATTAATATTTTATTCACAAATATTAATAAATATTAAAAGGTAATATTATTTATTTACCTGGGATGCTTCATCCTACACTTCTTTTGGGAATTTCATCCTTTCAATTTTAAAATTGGGATTGGAAACTTCATTGAAAGCCCCATATCGGAAAAGGAGTCAATTAAACTATCTCTTTAAATGATATAAAGGGAAGTACAAAGGTCACCCGATTTAACCCATACTAGGATTACATGTAGGAAAAAATGGATATGGATGAAAAAACCAACGGTCATGTTCTGATGGAAAGTGATAGGAAACATGTTTAAGTGAAAGTTAACCACCAGAAAATCACAAACTTGTGATGGGTTAAATGATATTTTATTCACCAGTAGGAAAAATTAACAGAGAACATTTTTTTATGATACTTTTCATTGAGGAATTTATTTATGAGCATAACTAAATCACAAGGAAACATACTTTATTGTTGTTTAGAATTTCATCTCTTACTAGATTTCTCACACAAACTCATTTTTTCCTCCAAAAGACGAGTATATATGGTGACTTTTTTAGATTTTGAGTGATATAATCAACATCTATAGAATCACCTAATCCAAAAAAGTGAACTATATATTTCTCATGTCTTTAGACCTTAATCAAAACCAAAAATTATTCGTACAAGATCAAATAATTCCCAAAAAGGATAATCCTTTATAAAAAATAAATACTACTCTTAATTTCCAAAATTTGTCGAACAAAACCCAAAGTTCAACGAAGACCATTCAATAAACTATTTGTCCATAAATTTTTTCAAAGTAAGCCAAACCAAGATTGAAACCCAAATATTTGAATGATTTAATCACATATTCTTCCAAGGAAAAAATTAACATTTATCTCAAAATAACATTAGTTTCTCTTAAAGTATCATATTGAATAGTAATTAACCTAATCATATATCCTCCATGACAGGTCAATATTTTACTAGATAACCCAAAATCAACTTATTCTTGATTCATCTATTTATATAACTAAAAATAATTTGTCATACTGACCAGTGAATTCACGTAGTCCAGTGGTAGGTGATAAATACCAGTCTCACTTTAGTTGTGGGTTCGATTCCCACAGCTTTGTCCGACGCGACAGGTTGTCACACAGTCTACATGTTGTCAAATTTCCAAAACTATATAATTCTCATAACATTCCCCAAAAAGAGATAAAATCATCAATAATAACCATAACATAATTTAACCACAATTTTAGCTCATTCCTTTCATTTTCCATCATAACATATTGTAACCCATAATTACCTCAAAAGCAAGGATCATATAAACCCTAATTGTTACCTTTATAATTATTACCAAAACTTCCACATCGAGTTAGTTCTCTCGTACACGATGCATCGAAGAACTCACCAAGGTTCAAGTGGTTTATCATGACTCATTGATAGTTTTTTTTAGAATAACCATGAGATTACTCAATGAATCACCCATTTCATCCAGTCTATTAATCAGAGAACCATGACAATTTCCTTTAAACCCATTGTCACTTTTTTTCCTGGTAGATCCATCCATTTACTAAAACTAAAAATGTCAGTGTGAGCATATCAGTAAAATCATCATATAATAATGAGGAAGGTAAACACCAAGATATAGTTATCCTAGTTATCTCAAACTCATTCTAACTTTCAAAAAAAACAATGACTCCATCTAGTATACTACCCATTGTGGTTATACACAACTTTCCACTTATGCTTAAACTACACTCTAACCTCTAAAGTAATCTAAACTGCCCTTTGATACCAACTATAAGAACCTGGCCATAAAACATTACATAATCATGAATTAAATGAATATTTCATTGAGTGGATCTTTTCAGGTTTAGAGTTTTATAGAATTAGGACATAACTATTACATCTCAAAAGATTACAAAGTAGACACTTCTACTAAGATTCCATAAAATAAAAACTCTTTAAAAGAAACATGTCTAGTTCCTTGTTTTCGATAACATATATTTCCTTGATCACTTCCTTGACCCTATTCATCTTTAAGTACTGTGGAAAACATTAAAAAACTTGGGATGAGCATAAAAATCCAAGTAAAGGATACACAAAGAAGGAAAACTGATAGTTTTTCAAAACAACAAGTAAACCGTGAATAATTTATCAAAGTAATACTTCTCACCTTTATGAAGTAGTAAATACTCTTAAATGAATAAAAGATCACTAATTATCCTTTTTAACCATAAACCCATATAAACAACACATAATATATAAAGGTAACTTGGGACATATACATACTTAAATGGAATAACCATACGGTCGACTTCCACACGTATCACTACATGTAATAGCCATACGGCCGACTTCCAAACCCAGTGCATTGGATGTTATAACATAACCACCCATCCTGGTATTCATGACACCACATGTCATATGGTTTATTACATAACCATCTGTCAAAATTCCATGTACCATTATAAAATCATAACATGTAAAACAATTATAAAAGAAAGAAAACATTTCCACATTTCTATAACAATATATCACTTAAATATATTGACATAACAAATCCATTATCAAAACCATTTTCAATACCAAAATACATAAAAGAGTATATGATATTTATTTTCTTTTAAAAACATTACTGCTTGTTAAGGAAGCCAATGGTCAAATAGTGCTCGCGGCGGCGAAAAAGGTCGTTGTCACTATGTACGTTTAAAGAAACATTCCTTTTTGTCATTTTGTAAAACACTTCATAGAAAAAGATTCCCTTTGAATGAAATGAAAATTCAATGGTGTTTATATAGCATAAAAAATAAAGTCTTTTATTAGAACAAAAATATGCCTCAATGAAAGAAGATTGAGACGAAGTCCCTTACAAAGTTGGTATCCTTAGATTAAGGATAAATCAATTACATAATTATGTGTGACAAATATAAATACACCAAATATAAGAGGATATTATGTGTAAAACAATCAGAGTTCATACACACATATTCATAGTATGATATAATCAATAATTATAGGTTTAACCCAAAGAATTGAAATTGGTTTAAGAAGTTCCCTTACAGAAATCCGACAGCCTAACAACGTCACTTTAAATTTTAGAAGAATAGTTGACGAGAGAGATAAAGGGTATATCATCACGTGGACATAAAATTTACAGAAATAAAGATATAGAAGAACATATCCCAAAATTAGAAGATGTAAATTAAAAGACCCAACAAAAAGAAATCTTTTAAAAAGAGGAGGGTGAATGGTTCCCTTACCGATTTGGGTAACTTTTGAAACGTACACCCCATGAAAGAAAGACTATACAACATTGATGTAAATACCCATAAACGAAATTATATTACACAGATATTATAATAATGGGAAGTACATACACCACTCAAAGGAAATAGTGGCAACTGTAGCATAAACCTCACATGAATAAAAGTTAGTTGAAAAATCCCTTACGAAAACTCGGCAGCCTAACGGCGCCACTTAAAACATCAAAAAAATGGATTGATGAAATAAAATAGGGTCTCTCATCATATGAATATAAAAATTACATAATGAGGAATTTAAAATAACATCCCCAAATATATGAAATATGAGCATAAAAGAAATGACATAAAAGAGAGTACTTAAAAAGAAAGAGAGAGGTAGGATCCCTTACCGCAAGTCCAACTTGTCTTGTTCATTTGTTTATATTACTGAATATTAAACATTGGTAAATTTATAATTGTTTAAGGAAATATTTTAAATATTAGTATTCATTTTATATCACATGTTATAATGTTATAATAATTGGTTAATAATGAGAGCTCATATCAGACGTTTTTGTCGATGTTTGGTACATGAGCCAAAATTGAACTTTTTGAAAAAACAATTTCCATGTAGTTATAGTTACATCATCTCCAGAATAGTATTAATGATTTACATATCATATATATCTAGTATATATTCATTTTATACAATTCCATATCATTTGGAGACAAAAAATGAAATGCATCGTCCATGGAGACGGTAGGCCGTACGTACGCATGAACGCAACTTTCATTTCTTTGTCATATTAATGAAATTACAACTAAATGAGAGATATATATTATAATTACACAATGATATCTATCATTTAGATGTAATATATGTAATATATATCCATTATATATATATACTTATAATATTACATAACATTTGGAGATAAGAAATGAAATGTACCGTTTATGGAGACGGTAAGCCGTACGTACGCATGAACACTACTTTCATTTCTATTTTATAATTTAATTGAATGAAAAAAGTAATGATACATAGGTATATTATAATTATAGTATAATATAATATATAAAATCATTAAATACATCCTTTATACATCCCACATATGACATTAATGATTTAAATCAATTTGAGGGGGCGATAGTCTGCACTTCCTAAAATGAAATTATCGCGTTTACCAATTAAAGAAATAATTACTGTAAAGACCCGTAAAATTCAAGGGAAATTTTTTTTCATTAATTTTCATTGGGATTTTACAAGAATGTGGTTTCTGACGACACTTGATTCTGAGGCCCGGTGTACCTGGAATTTCTATTCGAAATTTAGCTTGGGTACATTCCGTGAATGAATGAGTGGGTTTTTTCTAACATTTGAACCAGTTCTCGGAATCGAATTCCGAGGGAACGGATGGTTTCGCAACACTGGTAATTTCTTAGGAACACTTCCTCTAGAGTTGTGTTTACACGAGAGAAGTTGATTAAAATTTTGGATGTTAAAATAAAAATTTAAATACAATTTTTTTTCTAAGTGGTTAAAGCTTTGGGTGGAAGTTGGGGGAAACCACCCAACTTCCCATGGGAGGTTATGAGAGTGGTGGGGCCCACATAAACCCCACCCCTTCATATTCTATAACTCTTTTATCTCACCATTAATTTGATAACATAATTTATTTAATTAAGTGACATTAATTTGAATGTTTAAAAATCAAATTCTTTAGTTATGTTAATAAAATAAGTGAGGAACTTATTTTATTTTGGTTGGAGTCTTGTTTCTTGTTTTGTGAGTCTTGGGAGGTTATGGAGAATAGTTGTGGAGCTTGAAGAAATTCTTCTTCTTCGATGAAGAACACGAAGAACGCGAAGAACCCTGGATTCCTCGGAGATCGGCGACATGACACCGTCCCCGCGACATGACTCCCTCCTTCCGCGACATCTTCTTCTGTGACGGTTATTTCCGCGACGAACCTTCGCTCAAGCTACGCTCGAGGTAGAGGAATTATTATTTCATTTGTTCCTGATTACTTCATCGTTGGCTTATCATCTAATTGGGGCCGCCTGTTATCGCATTAACGGGAGGAGGTCGGACTGCACGAACATGGCCGACTCTCCTCCCCTTTTTGGTTGTTTGATATTGATCGGCATGAGCCTGGAAATGCGGTGCCAAAGCACCATGCGAAAATCATTAAGGGAAGGTGGAGAAGCGCAGCGTCTTCGCGCCACACCGTTGAAGATGAACCAAAGACATGGCGCCGTCACGCCATGCCAGATAATCACAAAAGCACCACGGCAAGAGCGGGGCTGCGGCAGAGCAGGGGAACCGATGGCCGGTTCCGAGCCACTGGCATCGGAGTAGGGGGACCGGCCTTGCCGGTCCCGTGGTGGCAATAGCTGGCCGGCCGGAGCGGATCGTCCGGACACTGGATGAGCCGGGGGTTACAAACCCCGGCCGACAATCTTGAGCGGCCCCATTAAGGGGGCCATGGTTACAAAACGGGGAGCATGCCCCCCCCCCCCCCCCCGCCCCTCATCCGCTCTGCCAAACGGCTGAGCCACCTGCGGGCACCGGCGCGCCGCGCCGGCTACCCTGGCTGATCCGGCAGACCGGGTCGGGCCTCGCCCAGGCCGGTCCGGACCGCGCCAGCCGGGCCGGGCCGCGCCCCGGTGGGCCAGACCCGGACCTGATTCGGCTCGACCCGGTTCGGGCTGACCCAGGGGGTACCAGGCCGGGTCGAACTGGGCCCGAACCCCCTAATAGCAGACTTTTTCAGTCTGATACCCATAACATGAGCTACGGACCTCCGATCGATGAACCGTCAGTTGCGTAGCGATATTTGGATCGAGGCGGTCATTTAAGTATATTAAAATCAATATTTAGGAGTACTTTGGATTCGTCCGGGTTGGTTCGTACACGAAACCAATCGGGCCCTCAGAGCGAAAACGCTTATAACTTGAGCTTCAGACGTCTGATTGAGGTGTCGTCGACTTTATTAGATTCCTCTAAGTGAGAAAGACCTTTTGTCTAACTTCGCTCGAGGTTTAGATGTAGTTATAGTATGGTTGGGTTGGTTTTTACTTAAAAACCAACTGGGCCCCTGGGACGAAAAAGCCAATAACTCTCAGACCGGGCGTCCGATTGACGCGCCGTCTGTGATGTTGAGTTCCTGTGGACTATATGGAACTTTTGGATACATAAACACCGGACTATGTGACAATTGATGTATCAGCCCTTCGTCTCATGGAACGGACCCTCCCGAACAAACGCGCTGTGTGCGGGAACCCTAGAGCTGGCTGCGACTACGACGACAATGACGACTGTGCAGAAATCCTCCATGGGTTCGACGACGACGACTACAGCACTCAGTGATACTACATGAGTGCCTCCGATCTTGTGTGGGTCAGATCATGTGTGGTTCAGCGCTCAACGGTCCTGTGTGGGCCAGCGCCTACAGAACCTATGTGAGTCTGATCCTATGTGGGTCATTGTGGGGGTTAGTTATATATCGTTCATTTGTGGGTCATTATGGGGGTTAGTTACCTATCGATCCTTTGTGGGTCATTGTAGGGGTTAGTTACCTATTGATCTTATGTGGGTCATATCCTTTGTGGGTCATTGCGGGGGTTAGTGCCTATCGATCCTTTGTGGGTCCGACGACTTAGATGAATCAGTGGCAATATCTGATCATCTCTATCGTCATACGAAGAAGTATACCTGTGTGAGCGGAATCATGTTTTTCTTTCCTATGTGGATTGTGTTGTGCTATCCTGTGTAGATTACATTTTGCTTTCTTGTGTGGACTGGGTTGTGATTTCCTGTGTGGAATGGGTTGTACTTGAGCTCGGATGATGGAGATGAACTGGAATTGATGACTTAGGTATATGTATGGGCATATACCTAAGTAGTGTCGGATGTTACATCGTGATTGTATCTTCCCATTGTGGATTATCCTTTGTGGATTCTGGGAGACCTTCGGGGGTCTCAGGGTCCCTACTGAGTAGCTTATACTCAGCCCTGCACGGGCTATGCCCGCACTATGTTGTGTTGGTTGCAGACGGCGGACAACGCTGACCATGGTTGAGGCTTGCAGAGTAGGACGGTACCTGGAGGTGGACCACTGGGCAGGACGTACTCGGAGCGGACGGCTGGACACGATGAGCTGTGGAGGTTATTTTTACTCACCTTTCAAGTGGGACTTCCAATGGATGGCTCGACATTGCAGCTTTGATTTCTATTGCTGTTTTCCATTTCCATTTTTACTTTATTTTCAGTTTGGGTTTCTATTCTGGCCCACTTACTTTTCCACAATTACTGTTGTACCCAGTGTTTAATTAGTGTTTACATTTTCTTTCCCGCTCTGTGGTGTTTGATTGCTTTAAGAAGGCAATGCCTTCCCTTTTATTAGGATTTATGCCTTGGTGCTAGTCTCCAGCCCCTAGCCTATGGAAGGCGGGTTTGGGGTAGTCACGGCACGGGCCCCGAGGACGGGTCGTGACAAATTGGTATCAGAGGAGGTTCAGTTCTACCGCAGAACATTGGACTCTGATCTTTTTCTATGTAAAGCAATAGTGTTATGAGGATTGAGTGTGGTTATCAGTCCAGGGAGTCCAGTGTTGGTGCGGCGGCCAATGTATCCGTACACCAGGACCCTGACTTCTGATTTCCAACTGAATGCAAGAAAACATTGATTGAATGTGTGTTTCATGTTTTCTTTGTGATTACTTTATGTCATCTCACCAGGTATATTGTTTGATAGTGGTGCACCTGTTTCTTTTTAGGATGGCCCCACGATGGCATCCAGCTAGGGTTCTGAGCGTTGTACGTGATGAAAACCCACCGAGCGACTAGGCCTCAGTACATGGCCCTTTGACAGTAGAGGCATCGGCGGTACCTCTACCCACTGAGCCACCGATGCTACCAGCCCCAGCCACTGACGATGCACGTCGCCTTAGTGCCCTGCACGAGTTTCAGCGTCAGCGACCGCCTAGGTTACATGGGGAGACGGACCCTCAGGTAGCTGAGGATTGGCTAGAGGCAGTTGTACGGGTTTTCAGGTTAGTGAGGACACCAGCAGACCTCATGGTGATCCTCGCAACGAGCCTCCTGCAGGCGGCAATAGGAAGATGGTGGAGCTTGATGCTCGAGGTGCACGATGAGGCATCTCTCCTGAGGATAGATTTTGAGAGTCTCTTCCACTCGAAGTTCATCCCATCCACCCTCTGTGCGGTGTGCATCTAGGAGCTTCTACAGCTGCGGCAGGGCAGCTTTATGGTCGCCCCATACTCGGCGAGATTTACCGATCTCTCGCGCTACTCGACAGACAATGTACGAGACCCATTCTTCCGGGCCTGGAACTTTGAACAGGGATTGAGGCAGGAGATCAGGGAATCACTGATCTCCCTCAGCATTTCGACACAGTCAGGGGTACTGGAGCGAACCTTTCTAAGCGAGAGCTTCCTTTCAGAGCCTGCATCAGCAGCAAGACCTACCACAGGGAGGCACGTAGCATAGTCCTCTACAGTAGAAAGTCGACGGATGACTCATGGGTCCAGGAAGACGACCTCAGGACATTGTCTTAGCATTTCAAGGCACACAGCGTGGAGCCAGTCTTTCGAGAGGTAGACAGTGCTACGCATGCGGCAGGCAGGGCCACATGGCTCGTGACTGCCCAACCCACCGTGCCGAGGAGCAGCAGATGGTTGAGGGGCCACCCAGGCAGAGGCAGAGGGTCGACCATGGCGGTCCGCAGGGAGCAGGCGGACGAGGAAGAGGAGCTGGATGAGCATCAGGTGGTGGGTGACACTTTGATGCTCTACCACCACCACCACTACGAGGTCCACCCCGACCACATGGAGCTGGCGGGCAGAGACAGGCACAACTCCAGCCAGAGGAGGCATACGACCACGACGCGCCCGAGATGATTTGAGGTACTATCTGTGTCTATTCCACCCTTGCTTCAGTTCTTATAGACACAGGAGCGAGACATTCTTTCATATCTGCTTCCCTTCTTCGGAGCTCTAATATTCCCACAGAGCCGTTGGATCGATCCTTACGGCTAGAGACTCCTACGGGAGCAGACTCGACGATTACGCACTGGTGCCGGCAGTGTGAGCTTACACTAGGAGGCTAGAGCTTCGTCTGAGATCTTCTTGTAGCGGCTTAAAGGCCTTACGACGTCATCCAGGGCATGGATTGGTTATCTAAAGTCCATGCTCAGATCGACTGTATTAGGTGCAAGGTGCGATGTGTACGCACCGACAGGAGGAGGTTCACCTTCACCGGTGAGAAGTAATCCTTCGTAGCATAGGATAGACTCACTCAGAGGAGAGGAAAAACCATCACTCATCACTTGGCTAGCCTCATCCTAGGAGTAGTTGACATGCGGAGTCCTAGTTTTCCTGCAGTGGTGGATCAGTATGCGGACGTTTTTTCCAACAACGTTCCAGGACTACCTCTTCTCAGAGAGGTAGAATTTTATATTGATCTGTACCCCGGGACAACCCCGATATCCACTCCAGCATATCGGATGGCCCCCGCTGAGCTTCATGAGCTATGGGTATAGTTGGAGGACTTTTAGGGCAAGGGGTTCATCCGACCCAGTGTTTCACCATGGGCTTCCCCGATATTGTTCGCCAAGAAGGAGGACAAGAGGTTGCGACTTTGTGTTGACTATCGTCACCTGAACCAGGTGATCGTGAGGAACAACTATCCGCTGCCGAGGATTGGCGACCTCTTCGATCAGCTCAAAGGAGCATGACGGTTCCCAATGATAGAACTTAGGTCAGGCTATCATCAGCTTAGAGTTCGGGATGAGGATGTGCAGAAGACGACCTTCAGATGTCGGTATGGACACAATGACTCCTTGGTTGTGCCATTCGGTGTAACCAATGCTCCAGCAGTGTTCATGGCCCTCATGAACATGATCTTTCATCCATACCTCTATCGATTTTTCATGGTCTTCATCAACAACATTTTGATATACTCGACGACTGAGGAGGAGCACGCCTACCACTTACGGGTTTTACTAGACACACTCCGAGAGCACCAACTTTATGGAATGCTCTTGATGTGTCAGTTCTGGATATGTGATTTTGACTTCTTGGGACATGTCAACTTTGAGGTGGGAGTCGTAGTGGATCCTGCGAAGATCGAGGCAGTTCTAGATTGGGAGCCACCCAGGAGTGTGACAGAGGTGCAGAGTTTATTGGGACTAGCTAGGTACTATCGGAGATTTGTTCCAGACTTCTCCAGAGTTGTGGCAACACTCTCAGCTTTATCAAATAAGGGGAAACCCCTTATGTGGTTAGACAGATGTCAGTAGTGCTTTCAGGAGCTGAGACAGGGATTGACCAGTGCGCCTATCTTGAGGTTGCCGGAGGAGGGAGTAGGGTACATAGTTTACTGCGATGCATCAGGGACCAGACTCGAATGTGACCTGATTCAGGAGCGGACCACGATCGCCTATGGATCCCGTCAGTTGAGGCAGCATGAGCAGAACTACGCTACCCATGACCTAGAGTTAGCAGCAGTGGACTTCGCTCTGAAGATGTGGCGACACTATCTGATGGATGAGCGCTTTACAGTCTATTCTGACCACTAGAGTCTCAGGTACATATTCTCGCAGAAGGACCTTAACCTGAGACAACGACGATGGCTCGAGTTCCTCCGAGAATATGACTTTGAGATAGTTTATACTCCTGGAAAGGGGAACGTGATAGCCGATGCTCTCAGCAGGAGGACGGGCATTCAGCTACTTGGGGAGGTGACTGAGCAGCGAGCCGCTTTGCAGATATCCTTCATGGATAGAGATGGAGCAACCTTCCATCAGTCACTTACAGTCACTCCTCCACTACTGCAGCGGGTCAGAGAGGCACATCGTGTGGACGCCGACTGTGAGACGCAGCGTGCACAGATATCCTCAGGACAGGCACCTAATGGAATCTCTATGGGAGGAGAGCATGATGCCCTTTTCAGAGGATGTACCTTGGTACCAGTTTCTTTACGAGAGGAGGTGTTGAGAGAGTTTCACACTTCCCCTTTTGCGGTACATCCAGGAGTAAAGAAGATGTACCAGGATCTCAGACGACAGTACTGGTGGTCGGGCATGATGAAGGCTGTGGCAGAGTTTGTTTTTCGATGCCTCACCTACTAGCAGGTGAATGTAGAGCACTAGGTACTAGGTGGCTTGGTGCAACCCTTGGAGGTTCTGGAGTGGAAGTGGGAAGGCATATCTATGGACTTCGTGACTGGACTTCCACGCACTTCCAGAGGCCATGACTCCATTTGGGTGATTTTTGACCGACACATCAAGTCGGCTCACTTCTTACCCATCAGAGAGTAGGGCTAGTGGAGATCATGGGACGTATCTACCTTTAGAAGATTGTACGGCTTCATGGTGTTCCATCGTCCATCGTTTCCGATCGAGATTCTCGCATTACTTCCCGGATTTGGAAAGGGTTGTAGGAGGCGGTTGGGATGCAACTACGTATGAGTACCGCCTTTCACCCTCAAACAGATGGTCAGATGGAGAGGACCATTTAGACTCTCGAGGACATGCTCCTCACATGTGTCGTCAACTTTGGTCACTGCTGGGAGGACCACCTACCCTTGGTGGAGTTCACGTACAACAATAGCTACCACTCCACCATTGGGATGGCACCAAACGAGGCGTAGTGTGACCGACCTTGCAGATCACCGTTGTGCTGGACAGACCCTGGGGTGTCAGCACTTGTGGGACCATAGATGGTCAGGCCACGACAGAGAATGTCCAGGTCATCCAGGAGCAGATGAGGACAGCTGAGAGCCAGCATAAGTCTTATGCTGACAGGAGGCGGAGGCCACTGGAGTTCGAGGATGGAAACCACGTCTTCTTGCAGGTCTCACCATGACGTGGTATACGGAGATTTGGCCGAGGCGGTAAGTTACATCAACGCTTCAACAGACATTCCAGGTCCTCATCAGGATTGGCGAGGTGGATTATCGCCTGGCTCTACCACCTTAGTTACACGGGGTGCATGACTTCTTCCACGTATCTCAGCTGAGGAGATACGTGCACGGCTTGATGCATATAATTGACCATGGGGAGATGGACATTGATGATGGGGCGAATTTTGCAGAGGTCCTAGTGGATATTGAGGATCGATAGGAGTGGGTCATACATGGATGGTCGATTCTTCTAGTGCACATCAGATGGATGCACAGGAACTTCCAGGAGAGCACTTGGGAGCGGGAGGCTTAGATGCGTGCATAGTACCCACATTTGTTTCCCTAGTTAATGATGTATCATTACGGGGAAGTAAACCCCTGAGGTGGGAGTAATGTAAAGACCCGTAAAATTCAAGGGAATTTTTTTTCATAATTGTCTTTGGGATTTTACAAGAACGCGGTTTTTGACGGCACTTGATTCCGAGGCCCGGTGTGCCCGAAATTTCTATCCAAAGTTTAGCTCTGGTACGTTCAGTGAACGAACGAGTGGGGTTTTTCTATCTTTTGAACCGGTGGTTGAAATCGAATTCTGAGGGCACCGATGGTTTCGCAGTGCCGGTAATTGCTTAGGAATACTTCATCCGAAGTTGTGTTTACACGAGAGATGTTGATAAAAATTGTGGAAGTTAAAATAAAAATTTAACTATAATTTTTATTTCTAAGTTGTTAAAGCATTGGGTGGAAGTTGGGGGAAACCACCCAACATCCCATGGGAGGTTATGAGAGTGGTCGGGCCCACACGAACCCCACCCCTTAATATTCTCTAAATACTTCAACTCACCATTAATTTGATATCTTAAGTTATTTAATTATGTGAGTTTAATTTGAATTTTTAAAATTCAAATTCTTTAGTTATGTTAATAAAATAAGTGATGAATTTATTATATTTTGGTTGGAGTCTTGTTGCTTGTTGTGTGAGTGTTGGGAGGTTTTGGGGAATAGTTGAGGAGCTTGAAGAACTTCTTCTTCTTTGACGAATAACACGAAGAATGCGAAGAATGCTGGATTCCTCAGAGATCGAGGACGCGACGCCGTCCCCGCGACGCGACTCCCTCCTTCCACGACGTCTTCTTCCGCGACGAACCTTTGCTCAAGCTATGATCGAGGTAGAGGGATTATTATTTCGTTTGTTCCTGATTACTTCATTGTTAGATTATCATCTAATTGGGGCCGCCTGTTATCGCATTAATAGGAGGAGGTCGGACTGCATGAACACGGTCGACTCTACTCCCCTTTTTGGTTGTTTGATATTGAAGCGGCACGAGAAAGGCAACGCGGTGCCAAAGCAGCGCACGGAATCTATTAAGGGAAAGGGGAGAAGCACAGCGCCGTCGCACCATGCTGTTGATGACAAACCAAAGACGCAGCGCCGTCGCGCCGCGCTGGGGAACCACAAAAGCACTGCGGCCGGATCGGGGCCGCGGCGGAGGGGTGCGGCATCGTCGCGCAGCGCCAGACAAACTAAGGCCGCGTCCGATTCCGGGCCAAGGAGGAGCAGGGGAACCGGTGGCCGGTTCCGGGCCGCCGACATTAGAGCAGCGGGACCTTCCTTGCTGGTCCTGAGACGGCAACAGCCGGCTAGCCAAAGCGTGCCGACCGGACAGGGGATGAGCCGGGGGTTACAACCTCTGGCTGGCCATCTTGAGCGGCCCCATTAAGGGGGCTGCAGTTACAAAATGGGGGGCAGCCCCCCCCCCCCCCCTCATCCGCTAGGCCAAATGGCCAAGCCACCTGCTGGCGCCAGCACGCTGGGCCGGCTTCCCTGGCCGGTCCGCCAGACAGGGCCTCCAGGCCGGGCCGTGCCCAGGCCTTGTCGGGCCATGCCAGCCGGGTCGTGCAGTGCCCAGGCCGGAGCGGGCCGCGCCTGCCAGGCCGGGCCACACCCAAGCGAGCCAGACCCGGACCTGGGTCGGGTCGACCTGATTTCGGCCGACCCAGGGGGTACCGGCCCGGGTCGGACAGGGCCCGAACCCCCTAATACCGGACTTTTTCGGTCTGTTGCCCATAACGTGGGCTAAGGACCACCGATCGATGTACCGTCAGTTGCGTAGTGATCCTTGGATCGAGACGATCGTTTTGGTGTATTACACTCAAGGTTCCCGAGTACTTTGTATTCTTCCAGGTTGGTTCGTACACGAAACCAACCGGGCCCTTGGAACGAAAATGCTTATAACTTGAGCTCCAGACGTCCGATTGATGTTCCGTCGACTTTTTTGGATTCCTCTAAGTGATAAAGACAATTTGGCTTACTCCACATGAGGTCTGGATGCAGTTGGAGTACGGTCGGCTTGGTTTTTACTTAAAAACCAACCAGGCCCCTCGGATGAAAAGGCCAATAACTCTCAGACCAGGCGTCTGATTGACGCATTGTCTGTGACGTTGAATTCCTGTTGACTACATGGAACTTTTTGACACATCAACTCTGGACTATGTGTCAGTTGATGTATCAGCCCTTCGGCTCGTGGAGCGGACCCTCCCGAATAAACTTGCTATGTGTAGGAACCCTAGAGTTGGCTGCGATTGCGACGACGATGACGACTGTGCAGAAATCATCTGTGGATTTGACGATGGTGACTGTGCAGAAATCCTCTGTGGATTCAACGACGATGACTACAGAACTCAGCGATCCTACGTGGATCAGTGCCACCGATCCTGTGTGGGTCAGATCCTGTGTGGTTTAGCGCTCAGTGGTCCTGTGTGGGCCAGCACCTACAGATCCTGTGTGGGTCTGATCCTGTGTGGGTCATTGCGGGGGTTAGTTACCTATCGATCCTTTGTGGGTCATTGCGGGGGTTAGTTACCTATGGATCCTTTGTGGGTCATTGCGGGGGTTATTTACCTACCGATCCTATGTGGGTCAGATCCTTTGTGGGTCATTGCAGGGGTTAGTACCTATCGATCCTTTGTGGGTGCAATGGCTTAGATGAATCAGTGGAAATATCTGATCATCTCTATCGTCATACGAAGAAGTATACCTGTGAGATCTGAATCCTATTTTGCTTTCCAATATGGATTTTGTTGTGCTATCCTGTGTGGATTATGTTTTGCTTTCCTGTGTGGATTGGGTTGTGATTTCCTGTGTGGACTGGGTTGTACTTGAGCTCGGATGTTGGAGCCGAACTGGAATTGATGACTTAGATATATGAATGGGCATAAACCTAAGTAGTGTCCGATGTTACTTCGTGATTGTATCTTCCCTTTGTGGATTATCCTTTGTGGAATTTGGGAGACCTTTAGGGGTCTCGGGGTCCCTACTTAGTAGCTTATACTCACCCTTACACGGGCTATTCCCGCACTACGTTGTGTTGGATGCAGATGACGAACAACGCTGATCACAGTTGAGGTTTGCGGAGCAGGACGGTTCCTGGAGGTGGACCACTAGGCGGGACGTACTCGGAGCAGACGGCTAGACCCAAGGAGCTGTGGAGGCTATCTGTACTCACCCTTTAGGTGGGACTTCAAGTGGATGGCCCGACGTTGCAGATTTACTTTCTTTTGCTATTTTCCCTTTCCAGTTTTACATTACTTTCAGTTTGGGTTTGTATTCCAGCCCACTTACTTTTCCGCACATACTGTTGTACCCAGTTTTTACTTAGTGTTTACTTATGCTTGCTTGCTCTATGGTTTTTTTTCTTTACAACGGAAATTCCTTCGCTTTTATCCAGATTTATGCCTTGGTGCTAGTCGCCAGGCCATGGCCTATGGAAGGCGGGTTTGGGGTAGTCACAGCATGGGCCCCGAGGATGGGTCGTGACAATTACATTTTGACATAAATGAAAAATACAAAAGCATGAGGAATACGTAAACATAATTTCTATATCATATATAAATACATTGACATCTTAATGGCCACCATGAGAGGTGTTAAAAGAAGATTGAACAATCATCGTTTCGTGTGGCAGTAATTTTCCACCCATAGAAATAGTATGTTCTTTAACCATTAGATGGAGGTGAGTATGAGGGTAGCTCGAATACTCCTAATAGAAACATCCCAGTATATTTAATATACGTTTTTTGTTACAAAGGAATGGAATAAAAAGATTTTAGGGGTTGGAGAAGCAAAATAAAACAAAAGAACATAAGAGAATACATTACCTTCAAATGATATAACTCTTTTTGATTTGATCTCAAAGGCTTCCTTGGAAAGACTTCGGCCCAAAGTGAGGATTCTAGAAGTAATAGAAGGGTTTTGGAGAGACAATATGAGTAGATTTTGGACGAGCCAAGGGCATGAGTGGTGTGGGTAAGGAGGTAGGGGTGGGGGCCTTTTATAAGAGGGAGGAGGGGCACTATTGGAAAGTCTTGAGATGTTGCTTTATTATAAAATGATTTTTGGATATAAAAGGTACCAAGATTATATATTTAGAGGATCAGGTGATAAGAATTATAAATCCACCCATAAAATAGGTTTTTGACAAGTTTATTTCATAGATTTTACATTATCTTTTCATTTTATTTAAATCGTTCATTAATGAGGTAATCACTGCATCATCATGGTGTCACAAATAAATTAATTTATTTAATGTCTAAAAAATATAAAAAAATACTATGATGTAGGAACTATTTTTATATTTCCAATGAAACTTTATAGTCAAAAATATGACTTGTATAACCTCATGTAAATATTGTTTTAGTAAAACAATACATGTTTGTGACATTTTTATTTTAACATTAAATAAAAAGTTATTAATGTCATTTTTTACCCAAGTGGATCCATGACATCCCCAATTTGACCCATGGATTGTCTTGGTCGGCCATCACTCATAAAATAAGGGTACGACATGTGTCAAGGTAATTTCATATTATTATAACATTATCTTTACATTAAATTACACTAATTACCTTTAATCGCGATTAATAAAAATTAAAAGTTACTATTCACCAAAAATTATTTCCATCCCATTGAACCAAAAATTACATCCTAATGACAACCATGTATATTGGACTTCTAAAATTCAAATCACAGAGGTGGTGAAATTTCATTTGAACAAAAAATCAGTTTTTTAACTACCACTCAGTGGTTTCACTATTCATCAAAAATTGAAGTTTTTCAATAAAATACCAAAAATTCACCCTAATATATATTTGATATTCCGAATTCAGAAATGATATCTTTTTTACAAAATTCAAAACATATAAGTTTCATTAATCAATTTAATAATTAATTCACGTTGTAAAAACAAATAGCGTGTTTTTAAGAAACAATATCTATTAAAGGATTGACACTATTTTAAGTCCAATTTCAAAGTGAAATTAATTCCAATGACCACCATTGGATTAAATGTTAAAAATATATTCTAACTGCACTTTAATCCCAATTAAAAAGATAATCTATCCATATAAATAAATCAGATTCAAAGGAGGTTTTGAATTAAAATACAACATTTTCACTAAAAATGATCATTATCAAAAAAAATGACATAAAGTAAATTTTGATATCCATATTATAAAGAAATATTTTATTAGGTCCAATATAACATAATTTTTTTTTTCAAAAAGTGGATTTAAAAATGGTTCTCCATCAAAAGGCGGTTAATCGACCTTTTAAAGAATATTTGAATATTTACGCATAAAATTCGATTCATTCACATTTTAAGCCTCAAACATTTATTGGATAAAAGTAAAAAATTTTGACAAAAATATATAATATTTTTGTAGTTAATTCTGTTCATTCCCACCATTACAACTGCTAGGCGTTAACTACCATTTAAAATATTATTATTTTATTATTAGAGTGCAATGTAATATTTCAATGAAACTCGTTGTTGCGTATTGGGTACACCATCGAGTATAGCATTCCCTTTAAATTAATATTAATATTTTATTCAATAATATTAATAAATATGAAAAAGTTATAATATTTATTTATTTGGGATGTTACATCCTCACCTCCTTTTTGGAATTGAGTCCTCGCAATTTCAAAATTGGGATTGGAAACTTCATTGAAATCCCCACATCAGAAAAGGATTCAATTACACTGTCACTTTAAATGAAAGAATGGGAAGTATAAAGGTGACCCGAGTTAACCCATACTAGGATTAAACGTTGGAAAACATGGATATGGAAGAAAAAACAAAGGGTTATGTTCTGATGTAGAGTGATAGAAAACATGTTTATGAGAACATTAGCCACCAAAAAATCACAAACTTGTGATGGGTTAAAAGGTATTTGATTCCCCAGTAGGAAAAATTAATAGAAAATATTTTTGTTTTAAGTTATGTTTCATTGGGGACTTTATTTATGAGCTTAAATAAATCAAAAGGAAACATACTTTCATGTCATTTAGACTTTCATATCTTACTATATTTCTTACACAAACTCAATTTTTCCTCCAAAAGATGAGTATCTAGGATGACTTGTTCCCATTAAGAGTGCTATAATCAACTTCTAGAGAATCACATAATCCAAAAAAGTGAACTATATATTTTCCATGTCTTTAAACCTTAACCAAAACCAAAAATTGTTAGTAAAAGATCAGATAATACCCAAAAAGGATAATTTTTTATAAAAAGAAATACTACTCTTAATCTCCAAAATTTGTCCAACAAAAGCCAAAGTTCAACGAAGACCATTCGATAAACAATTTTTCCATAAAACTCTTCAATGTAAACCAAACAAATTTTGAAACCCCAATATTTGAAGGATTTAATCACATTGTCTTAAAGGTAAAAATTATCATTTATCTCCAAATAAAATTAGTTGCTCTTAAAGTCTCATATTCAAAAGTAATTAACATAATCATATATCCTCCATGATAGGTCAATATTTTCCTATATAACCCAAAATCAACTTATTATTAATTCATAAATTTATATAACTAAAAAGAATTTGTCATAATAACCAGGGACTTCACGTAGTCCAGTGGTATGCGATATATACTTGTCACACATTGGTTGTGGGTTCGATTCCCACAACTTTGTCCGACGTGACGGGTTGTCACACGGTCTGTGTGTTGTCCTTTTTCCAAAACTATATAATTCTCAAAACATTCCCCAAAAAGAGATAAAATCATCAAAAATAACCATAACATAATTTAACCTCAGTTTTAACTCATGCCTTTCATTTTCCATCATAACATATAGTAACCCATAATTAACTCAAAAGTAAGGATCATATAAACCCAAATGGTTACGTTTATAATTTTTACATGAACTTCCATATAGAGTTAGTTCTCTCATACATGATGCATCAGAGAACTCACCAAGTTTCTAGTGGTTAATCATTACTCCTTTATATTTGGTTAAGAATAACCATGAGATTCCTCAATGAATCCCCAATTTCATCAAGTATCTTAATCAGATAACCATCACAGTTTCCTTCAAATCCATTTTCACTTTGGTGCCTGCTAGATCCATCCATTTACTAAAACCAAAAATGTTAGTGTGAGCATATCATTAAAATCATCATATAATAATGAGGAAGGTAAACACTAAGATATAGTTATCCAAGTTATCACAAACTCATTCTAACATAAAAAAACAATGATTCCATCTAACTACTACCCATTGTGGTTATACAAAACTTGTCACATATGCTTAAAGAACACTCTATCCTCTAAAGTTATCTAAACCAAACTTTAATACCAACTATAAGGACCCAACCTCAAAACATTACATAATCATGAATTAAATGAACAATTCACATAGAAGATATTTTCAGGTTTAGATTTTTAGAGAATTAGGACATAACTATTACATCTCAAAAGATTAAAATGTATACACTTCTACTAAGTTTCCATAAATTAAAAACTCTTAAAAAGAAACATGTCTAGTTCTATGTTTTAGATATCATGTCTTTCCTTGATCCCATCTTTGACCCTATTATTCTTTAAGTCCTATGGAAAAAATTTCAAAAACTTGGGATGAGCATAAAAATCCCAGTAAAGGATACCTAAAGAAGGAAAACTGTTATTTTTTCAAAACAACAAGTAAACCATGAATACTTTATCAAAGTAATAATTATCACCTTTATGAAGTAGTATATACTCTTCACTAAATAAAATATCACTATATATCCTTTGTAAACATAAACCCATATAAAAACACATAACATATAAAGGTAACTTGGGACATATACATACTTAATTGTAATAACCATACGGTCGACTTCGACACATATCAGTACAAGGAATATCCATATGGCCGACTTCCATACCCAATTCATTAGAGGTTATAATGTAACAACCTATCCCGGTATTCACGGCACCACCTGTCATATGGTTTATCATGTAACCACCAATCAAATTTCCAAGTACAATTATAAAATCATAACACATAAAACAATTATAAAGGAAAGAAAACATTTCCACATTTCAATAAAAATATATCAATTAAATATATTTCCATAAATAATCCATTATCAAAACAATTTTCAATACCAAAATACATAAAATAGTATATGATATTTATTTTTTTTAAAAAACATTACGGCTTGTTAAAGAAGCCAAAGGTCAAATAGTGATCGCGACGGTGGAAAAGGTCCTTCTCACGGTGTACGTTAAAAGAAACATTTCTTTTTTTCATTTAGCAAAATACTTTATAGAAAAAAATTCCCTTTTACTGAAATGAAAATTCAAAGGTGTTTATACAGTGTCTAAAAGAAAGTCTTGTATTAGAACAAAAATATGCCTCAATGAATGGAGATTGAGACTAAGTCCCTTACAATGTTGGTATCCTTAGATTAAGGATAAATCAATTACATAATTATGTGTGAAAATTTAAATAAACCCAATATAAGAGGATATTAAGTGTAATAAAATCAGACGTCATCCAAAAATATTCATAGTTTGACATAATCAAGAAGTAGAGGTTTAACCCAAAGAATTGAAATTGGGTTAAGAAGTTCCCTTACAGAAATCTGATAGCCTAATAACGTCACATTGAATTTTATAAGAAGAGTTTATGAGAGAGATAAAGGGTATCTCATCACATGGACATAAAATTAAAATAAATAAGGATATATAAGAACATATTCCAACATAATAAGATTTAAATTAAAATACACAACAAAAAGAAGTCTTTTAAAAAGAGGAGGTTGAATGATTCCCTTACCGATTTGGGTATCTTTCGAAACGTACACCCCATGAATGAAGAACTATACAACATTGATGAAAATACCAATAAACGAAATTATATTACACAATGAGAATAATAATGGACAGTACATACACTACTCAATGGAAATAGTGGAAAATGTAGCATAAACCTCACTTGAATAAAAGTGAGATGAAAAATCCCTTACGAAAACTCGGCAGCCTAATAGCGCCACTTAAAACATCAAAAAAGGGATTGATGAAATAAAATAGGGTTTATAATCATATGAAGAAAAAAATTACAGAATTAGGAATATAAAATATCATCCCCAAACATACTAAAGATGAGCATAAAAGAAATGACATAAAAGAGAGTACTTAAAAAGAAAGAGAGAGGTAGGATCCCTTTCCTCAAGTCTGACTTGTCTTTTTCATTTCTTTATATTCATGAATAATAAACTTTGATCAATTTATAATTGCTTAAAGACCGCCTTTAATGATTATTATTCAGTTAATATCACATATTATAATGTTATAATAATTGGTTAATAATGTGAGTTCATATCAGACGTTTTTGTCGATGTTTGGTACATGAGTCATAATTGAACTTGTTGGAAAAGAATTTTCCATGTAGTTATAGGTACATCATCTCCATAATAGTTTTATTAATTTAAATATCATATATATCCAGTATATATTCATTTTATACTATTCCATATCATTTGGAGATAAAAAATGAAATGCACCGTTCATGGAGACGGTATGTCGTACGTACGCATGAACGCTACATTCATTTATTTGCCATATTAATGGAATTAAAACTAAATGAGGGAAATATATATTATACTTCTAGAATTATATCCATAATTTAGATGTAATATATGACATATATATCCATTATATATGTGTACTTATAATAGTACATAACATTTGGAGATAAGAAATGAAATGTATCATTCATGAAGATGGTAAGCCGTACGTACAGATGAAGGCTACATTCATTTCTATTTCATACTTTAATGGAATGAAAAAAAATAATGATACATAGTTATATTATAATTACAGTATAATATAATATATAACATAATTAAATCTATTCTTTATAAATCCCACATATGGCATTAACGATTCAAATCACTTTAAGGGGGTAGTAGTCCGCACTTCCAAAAATGAAATTATCGCATTTACCCATTATGGAAACCATAAAGGTATGTAATAAATGAAAAATAACATATCATAAGTAATATATAAACATAATTTATATATCATATATAAATATAGTGACATCTTAATGGCCACCATGAGAGGTTTTAAAAGAAGATTGAACAATCATTGTTTCGTGATGTAGTATTTTTCCACCCATAGAAACAGTATATACTTTAACCATTAGATGGATGTGTGTATGATTTTAGCTCAAATACTCCTCATAACATCATCCTAGTATATTTAAGATACTGATTTTTTTAAAAATGAAAGGAATAAAAAGAGTTTAGGGGGTTAGAGAATCAAAATAAAACAAACGAACATAAGAGAAGACATTACCTTCAAATCGGATAACTCTTTTTGATTTGAGCTCAAAGGCTTCCTTGGAAAGACTTCTTCCCTAAGTGATGATTCTAGGAGTTATAGAGGGATTTAGAGAGACAATATGAGTAGATTTTGGATGATCCGAGGGCTTTAGAGGTGTGGGTAAGGAGGTAGAGGTGGGGGCCTTTTATAAGAGGTACGAGGGGCACTCTTGGAATGTCTTGAAACATTACTTTATTATAAAATGATTTCCAGATATCAAAGGTAGAATAGTTATATATTTATAGGATAAGGTGATAAGGTTTCTAAATCCACCCATCCAATAGGTTTTTGAAAAGTATTTGTCTAATATTTTACATTATCTTTTCATTTTATTTAAATCGTTCTGTAATGAGGTAATCGTTGCATCATCATGATGTCATAAATAAATAAATTTCTATAATGTCTCAAAAATATACAAAAAATAATATGATGTAGGAAATATTATTATCTTTCCAATTAATAATTATAGTAAAAAATATGACTTATATAACCCCATGTAAATATTGTTTTAGTAAAGCAATACATGTTTGTGACATTTTTATTTTAACTTTAAATTAAATGTTTTTAATGTCATTTTCGTACCCAAGTGGCTCCATAGGGTCCCCAAGTTTACCCATGTATTTTCTAGGTTGTACATGACTCATAAAATAAGTAAAGGAAATGTTTTAAGGTCATTTCATATTATTATAACATTACCTTTACCTTAAATTACACTAATTACCTTTAATCGCGATTAATAAAACATAAAAGTTACTATTAACCAAAAATTATTTTCATCCCATTGAACCACATTTTAAATCATAATGAAAACCATGTATGTCTGATTTTTGATATTCAAATCACAGAGGAGGTAAACATTCATTTTAATAATGAATCAGTTTTTTAACTACCGCTTAGTGGTTTCACTATTCATCAAAAATTTATGTTTTTCAGAAAAAGACCAAAAATTCACCCTAAGCTATATTTGATATTCTGAATTAAAAAATGATATTTGTTTTAAAAAATTAAAAACATATAAGTTTCATTGATCAATTTAATAATTAATTCCCTTTGTTAAAACAAATAGTGTGTTTTTAAAAAACAATATCTATTAAAAGATTGACAATACTTGAAGTCCAATTTTAAAGTGAAATTAATTCCAATGACCACCATTAGATTAAATGGTAAAAATATATTCTAACTTCACTTTAATCCTGTAACACCCTGAGCTTCCATGATACGCTTCTCATTCAATAATTCAATAGCTTGCATTGTACGCAACTTCGAGTTCTAAAACATCGCGACTAATCAAAGTAGCTGTTATGAATAGTAATAACCACTTTTTAAAATTATAGAAATTTTATATTTCAAAATGGACTTCATTTTTGTATTTGTAATATCGAAATTATCCTAAGTTTAATTTTTTGTAACTTTCTGAGATCTTCCATTTTTTTATGAATAGTGAAAAATACATAAAACAACTTTTTTAATCAAAATAATTTATTGTGATAAATTATAAAATTTAGTGGTTTTAAAGTAAAATTAGAATATATTTTTACCATTTTATCTAATGGTGGTCATTAGAATTAATTTAACATTGAAATTGGACAAAAACAATTGCCAGTCTTTTGATATAAATTGTATCTTAAAAACACGCTATTTGTTGTAACAGTGGGAATTAATTATAAAATTAATTAATGCAACTTATATGTTTGGGATTTTGTAAAATAGACATCATTTTTGAATTTGGAATATCAATTATAGCTTAGGGTGAAATTTTGGACTTATTCTGAAAAACTTCAATTTTTGATGAATAGTAAAACCACTAAGTGGTTGTTAAAAACTGATTTTTCGTTAAAATGAAATATTACCACTTCTGTGATTTGATTTTCAAAAATCCGACATACATGGTTGTCATTAAGAAGTAAAATGTGGTTCAATGAGATTAAAATAATTTTTTTGGTGAATAGTAAATTTTAAGTTCTTAATCACGATTACAGGTAATTAGTGTAGTTTAAGGTAAAAATAATGTTTTAATAATATGAGATGAGATTGACACATGTCCTACCCTCATTGGATGTGCCATGGCCGACCAAGATAATCCATGGGTCAACTTGGGGACCCCATGGAGCCACTTTAGTTGGAAAATGACATTAATATATATTTATTTAATGTTAAAAATTAAATTGACACAAACATGAGTTGTTCTACTAAAAAAGTTTTAAAGTGGGGTTACACAAGTCCAAATTTTGACTATAAATATTCATTAGAAAGCTAAAAATATATCCTACATCATATTAGTTTTTTTATAATTTTTAAACATTAAATAAATTAAATTATGTATGACATCATTATGATGCAGCGATGACCTCATTATTTAACGATTTAAATAAAATGAGAAGATAATGAAAAATACAAGGCTTACACTTGTCCAAATCCTGTTGTATGAGGGGATTTCGAACCCTTATCACCTTACCCACGAATTATATAAGTGTGGGACCTTTAGAATCCGAAAAGCATTGTATAATAATGTAACATTTCAATCTTTCCAAAAGAGCCCCTCCTCTCCTCTTATAAAAGGCCCCCACCACTCCCACCTTATACACACCTTCAAGACATTTTGCTCGGCCAAACCCTGCCCAAATACTCTCCCAACTTCCCCCTCTTACTCCTAGAAGCCTCACTTTGGGCATAACTCTTCCCAAGGAAGCCTTTGGCTCAAATCAAAAAGAGTTACCCGATTTTGATGTAATGTCTACTCTAATGTTGTTTTGTTTTATTTTTCTTCTCCAACCCCCTAAACTATTTTTATTAATTTCTTTTGTAACAACACCAGTATACTCAGTATACTAGGATGTTGTTATAAGTAGTATTCGAGCTACACTTATACACACCTACATCTAATGGTTAAATAACATACGGTTTCTGTGGATGGCGAATTTCTGCCTCACGAAACGATGATTGTTCAACACTCATATAACACCTTATGAGGTGGCCATTAAGATGTCACTATATTTATATATGATATAAAATATGTTTATGTTTTACTTATGCTTCTGTATTTCTCATTTATGGCATACTTTATGATTTCCATTATGGGTAAAACGCGATAATTTCATTTTAGGAAGTGCGGACTACCGCCCCTCAAAGTGATTTGAATCGTTAATGCCATATGTGGGATGTATAAAGGATGGATTAAATGGTATTATACACTATATGATACTGTAATTATATTATAAATTTATATCATTATGATTTCATTCCATTAAATACGAAATAGAAATGAAAGTAGCGTTCATGCGTATGTACGGCTTACCGTCTCCATGAACGGTGCATTTGATTTCTTACCTCTAAATGTTACGTGACATTATGAATGAATGTATATACTGTATATATGTGATATATATGATATCTACATCATGAATATAATTCTGGATATAATGGATATTTCACAACATGAACAACTTGTAATTATAAGAAGTTGATTTTTGACTCAAGTACCAAAGATCGACAAAACGACCGTTATAAACATAAATAATTAAATAATGTTCATAACATGGTAATAAGTGATATAAATGGAATAATGAACATGAAAAAGGTTCTTAAGTAAATAGAAATTAACTCTAGTTTATTATTCAGGAGGTTAAAGAACGGTCGAGTCAGGACAAGACGCAAGGTAAGGGAACTTCTTAACCCAATTTCTATTCTTTGGGTTAATCTCCTACTTTCAAATTATGTCTGGATATTATTATGTCATATCTTGTATTTTTACATTATTTATGTGTACTTATAGTGAATACACATTATAGATGTACTTTGTTTAATAAAAAAATGATCTTTTTAAGGACTTCATCTCAATGCCCTTTCATTGAGGCATATTTGGTTTTAAACACAACTTTCTTTTATACGGTGTATAAACCCCCTTTGAATTTTACGTTTATTCAAAAGGAATATTTTTATATGAATCGTTTTGCTAAACGACAAAAGGGAATGTTTTTCTTTCCGTACTTATGTGGCGACAACGACATCTCCGCCGCCATGACCATTATTTGAGTTTCAGCTTCCTCTACAAGACATCATTTTTTTAATGAAAAATAAATACAAAGTTTTAACTTTCTTTTATTTTGGTATTGAAAATGGTTTTGAAAGAGTTTTTATTATATCAATGTGTTGTATTGATATCTTGTGATTGAAATGTGGAAATGTTATGTTTCCTTTATGCATGTTTTATGTGATACGATTATGTTATGGTTTATGATATGTTTAAACCTATTCATATGAGGAATGTATTGGACTTAATAAGTGACGGATGGAGCCCGCAATAGCTCCTCGATGCATAGGTAGGTCTCATGAGACAAACCAGTGTCTTGGCACGAGGCCTTGACAAAATCTTATTTGTGGTCTTGGCACGAGGCCTTGACTACGTGGTTATGATAGTCTGGCATTATGCATTCCATCATTATGAAAGTGGTTATTGATATTGCATGTGATTATTCGACCAGTAGAATATCCATTGAATAAGTAAACGACATTATCTCATTTTACTTTTGCCATATTATGTTGATGTTCATGTTTAAAAGGCTTTTGTTTTAGTTATACATTTCCTTAAATGTTAATGTTTATTTATGAAAGCTTCCGCATTTTTGTTATCCTTACTAAGCATCTGAGCTCACCCTTTTCAATGTTTTAATATTTTCCAGGATGTGAAGAAGTATTTTATGAATGACCTACAGGGATAGTTAGAAGAGGATATGAGTGTGGACTATGGAGACTTTGTTATTTTAGATTTTCAATTTATGATGTAATGTAACATTTATGAATGTATCTAGTGTTTCCAAGGCTACTAAACTAATCGGTCTTTCGAGACTTGATCTTTTGTGATCATGCCAATGTTACGAAGTAATGCACCGACTCTGGGTAGCTGGGGTCGGGGCGTTACAGTTGGTATCAGAGGTAGTTTAGTACTAACCTTGGAAGCTAGATTTAGATGAACACTGATTAGAGCACATAGAGCAAAGATAGACTTTGAGGATTAGTATAGAAGAGCTTCCTAGAATTTTGTAATTATATAGATGTTGTGAGTTTTCCGAGAAATACATCCCTGTCTGGATACGAGCAGGTAGAGGCGGCTCTGGCACAGATGTACCTAGGGGTAAAACCCGAAAACACTGCTTTGAGCTAGACTCAAATGGGAACTGGTGAACGACAACGGGCCTTGCTGCACTCTTGGTTACGACACTCCCATGGGATTTTCTTAGGATAATTCTCATTTTCTTTACAAACCAATATGTAGGGTTTATGAGTATATACTTCCTCAAAGAAAACATTCTTATGATTATGGATTATATCCATAAACCGTTAAATATTTTAAAAGTTTGGAATTATTCCTTGTAATTCATAAACTAACCTATTTTATGCCATTGTATAGAAATGGCACCCAGTAGAAGGAATGTGAACTCCAGCAGTACGTATGATCCAAAGAGTAAGAAGGATCGTATCTTTCACAGTATGAAGCCAACATTTAGAAGGGAAATAGTCTCCCATGTGTTCTCAACATATGAAGAAATAGTATCATGTGTTAATAAGATAAGTAAAGAATTCTCTGAGTCCTATGGCTTTGAAGCGAAGCAAGAGACGAAAGGGATGGAAGAGAGAATGATGGATAAAGGGATGAGGGGAAAGAAGAATTTTATAATATGTGGTAATTGTGGGAAGAAACATCATGGAACTTGCCTAAAGGGAATGGGAGTTTGTTATAAGTGTAGAGAAAAAGGACACAAAGTGCGTGACTGCAAGGGTAAGAAAATGGTTTCAAATGTACAATGCTTCTTCTGTAAGGATTGGGGACACTACGCAAACCAATGTCGAAATCACCAGAGCACGCCCCAAATGATGTTATTGGATAATAATCAAGTTATGATACTACCACAAATGAGGAGTAATGATTAGAGTTATTATGTTGTTATTATAGAATTTTGTAATTTGAGTGTTGTATCAATGATGTACTGGTTATAATAATTATGGAGTATATAAGGATTGTACTGCAGTACTATTTCATCAAGGAATTGAGATTGTGTGGAACCAAGAAAAGTGACTCCACAGTTGGTTAAATTTTTGGAAAATATATGGTTGAGAGAAGCATAAACCATAATATGGTTCTGATATTGAGATTGTGATTTTGGAATAGGACGTGATTGATTTGGATAAATTATATTGGATATACTTAACTTCCTTGAAACTGATTGATGTTTTGTATACATTTTTGGATAGGAGTATATCTAGTATTCTATAAGGAATAAGGGATCATGGTAATTCAGTATGTTTAAAAAGAATACATGATGAAGGTGTTCACATGTTGTTATGTGGGAAAAAGGATCTTTTTTATGTTTACCTTCCTTATAAAATTTGGACTATGAGTTGGACAGAAGTATTTTGGATAACTATAAAGGTTGGAGTGGATTAGGTTGATCTTTAGATAGTATTGTTTATGGTTAAACAATTTATGAATAATATTTTTGGAATATTATGATACTATAGTTTTAGGAAAAGGACAACCTGCAGGGTGGGGTATAACCCGTCGCGTCGGACAAAGCTGCAAGAATCGAACCCACAATCAAAGTGCGACAGGCCTTTATTTCCTACCACTAGCCTACAGGAAGTCCCTGGTTATTAAAAAATAATTTTACTAATCTAAATGGTATGTGTTAACATTTGGAACCTTATACAATTAGGATAAATAGAATATTTTTGAGTTCCGTTACCATTTGGAGTAAAAGATGGGTTTGTGGTAAAAATTTATTAACGAATGAAAGTATACATAACAAGTATGTATATTCCCTTACGTTCTTAGTAAATCTCCTAATTAAATTCCTCAACATTATAAAAGGTAACTTAAAATAAAAATGTCGTCGGTTAACTTTTCCTACTGGGGATTCAATGATCGTTTAACCAATCACAAGTTTGTGATTTTCTTGTAGTTAAACTTTCTCCTAATCCTGTTTTCTATAACACTCCATCAGACCTTGATGGTTTGTTTCTCCTCCATATCCATATTTTCATAGAATCCTGGAATGGGCTATATCGGGTGACCTTTATACTTATCTTGCTTTCTTTTAATGTTATATATTTATTAACCTTATTTCTGATGTGGGTTTTCCACAAAGGTATTTTCTATTTTCAACCTTTTATTTTCAAAGAAATTTTTCAAATTGCGAGGATGAAATTTATTGAAGGAGGGGAGAATGTAACACCCCGAGCTTCCATGATACGCTTCTCATTCAATAATGAAATAGCTTGCATTGTACGCAACTTCGAGTTCTAAAACACCACGACTAATCAAAGTAGCCGTTATGAATAGTAATAACCACTTTTTAAAATTATAGAAATTTTATATTTCAAAATGGACTTCATTTTTGTATTTGTAATATCGAAATTATCCTAAGTTGAATTTTTTGTAACTTTCTGAGAACTTCCATTTTTTTATGAATAGTGAAAAATACTTAAAACAACTTTTTTAATCAAAATAATTTATTGTGATAAACTATACTATTTAGTGGTTTTAAAGTATAATTAGAATATATTTTTACCATTTTATCCAATGGTGGTCATTAGAATTAATTTAACACTGAAATTGGACATAAACAATTGCCAATCTTTTGATATAAATTGTTTCTTAAAAACACGCTATTTGTTGTAACAGCGAGAATTAATTATAAAATTAATTAATGCAACTTATATGTTTGGAATTTTGTAAAATAGACATCATTTTTGAATTCGGAATATCAATTATAGCTTAGGGTGAAATTTTGGCCTTATTCTGAAAAACTTCAATTTTTGATGAATAGTAAAACCACTAAGTGGTTGTTAAAAACTGATTTTTCGTTAAAATGAAATATTACCACTTCTGTGATTTGATTTTCAAAAATCCGACATACATGGTTGTCATTAAGATGTAAAATGTGGTTCAATGAGATTAAAATAAATTTTTTGGTGAATAGTAACTTTTAAGTTCTTAATCGCGATTAGAGGTAATTAGTGTAGTTTAAGGTAAAAATAATGATTTAATAATATGAGATGAGCTTGACACATGTCCTACCCTCATTGGATGTGCCATGGCCGAACAAGACAATCCATGGGTCATCTTGGGGACCCCATGGAGCCACTTTAGTTGGAAAATGACATTAATATATATTTATTTAATGTTAAAAATTAAATTGACACAAACATGAGTTGTTTTACTAAAACAGTTTTTACGTGGGGTTACACAAGTCCAAATTTTGACTATAAATATTAATTAGAAAGATAAAAAGATTTTCTACATCATAGTAGTTTTCTATATTTTTTAAACATTAAATAAATTAAATTATTTATGACATCATTATGATGCAGCGATGACCTCATTATTTAACGATTTAAATAAAATGAGAAGATAATGCAAAATACAAAGCTTACACTTGTCCAAAGCCTATTTGATGAGGCGATTTCGAACCCTTATCACCTTATCCACGAATTATATAAGTGTGGGACCTTTAGAATCCGAAAAGCATTGTATAATAATGTAACATTTCAATCTTTCCAAAAGAGCCCCTCCTCTCCTCTTATAAAAGGCCCCCACCACTCCAACCTTATTCACACCTTCAATCCATTTGGCTCGGCCAAAAACTGCCCAAATACTCTCCCAACTTCCCCCTCTTACTCCCAGAAGCCTCACTTTGGGCAGAACGCTTCCCAATGAAGCCTTTGTCTCAAATCAAAAAGAGTTACCCGATTTTGAGGTAATGTCTTCTCTAATGTTGTTTTGTTTTATTTTTCTTCTCCAACCCCCTAAACTCTTTTTATTCATTTCTTTTGTAACAAAACCAGTATCCTCAATATACTAGGATGTTGTTATAAGAAGGATTCGAGCTACACTTACACACACCTACATCTAATGGTTAAAGAACATACAGTTTCTGTGGATGGCGAATTTCTGCCACACGAAACGATGATTGTTCAACACTCATATAACACCTTCAAAGGTGGCCATTAAGATGTAACTATATTTATATATGATATAAAATATGTTTATGTTTTACTTATGCTTCTGTATTTCTCATTTATGGCATACTTTATGATTTCCATTATGGGTAAAACGCGATAATTTCATTTTAGGAAGTGCGGACTACCGCCCCCTCAAAGTGATTGGAATCGTTAATGCCATATGTGGGATGTATAAAGGATGGATTAAATGGTATTATACACTATATTATACTTTAATTATATTATAAATTTATATCATTATGATTTCATTCCATTAAATATGAAATAGATATGAAAGTAGCGTTCATGCGTACGTATGGCTTACCGTCTCCATGAACGGTGCATTTGATTTCTTACCTCTAAATGTTACGTGACATTATGAATGAATGTATATACTGTATATATATGATATATATGATATCTACATCATGAATATAATTCTGGATATAATGGATATTTCACCACATGAACAACTTGTAATTATAAGAAGTTGATTTTTGACTCAAGTACCAAAGATCGACAAAACGACCGTTATTAACGTAAATAATTAAATAATGTTCATAACATGGTAATAAGTGATATAAATGGAATAATGAACATGAAAAAGGTTCTTAAGTAAATAGAAATTAACTCTAGTTTATTATTCAGGAGGTTAAAGAACGATCGAGTTAGGACAAGACGCAAGGTAAGGGAACTTCTTAACCCAATTTCTATTCTTTGGGTTAATCTCCTACTTTCAAATTATGTCTGGATATTATTATTTCATATCTTGTATTTTTACATTATTTATGTGTACTTATAGTGAATACACATTATATATGTACTTTGTTTAATAAAAAAATGATCTTTTTAAGGACTTCATCTCAATCCCCTTTCATTGAGGCATATTTGGTTTTATACACAACTTTCTTTTATATGGTGTATAAACCCCTTTGAATTTTATGTTTATTCAAAAGGAATCTTTTTATATGAATCGTTTTGCTAAACGACAAAAGGGAATGTTTTTCTTTCCGTACTTATGTGGTGACAACGACTTCTCCGCCGCCGTGACCATTATTTGAGTTTCAGCTTCCTCTACAGGCCATCATTTTTTAATGAAAAATAAATACAAAGTTTTATCTTTCTTTTATTTTGGTATTGAAAATTGTTTTGAAAGCTTTTTTATTATATCAATGTGTTGTTTTGATATCTTGTGATTGAAATGTGGAAATGTTATGTTTCCTTTATGCGTGTTTTATGTGATACGATTATGTTATGGTTTATGATATGTTTAAACCTATTCATATGAGGAATATATTGGACTTAATATGTGACGGGTGGAGCCCGCTATAGCTCCTCGATGCATCGGTAGGTCTCATGAGACAAACTAGTGTCTTTGCACGAGGCCTTGACAAAATCTTATTTGTGGTCTTGGCACGAGGCCTTGACTACGTGGTTATGATAGTCTGACATTATGCATTCCATCATTATGAAAGTGGTTATTGATATTGCAAGTGATTATTCGACCAGTAGAATATCCATGTGAATAATTAAACGATATTATCTCATTTTGCTTTTGCCATATTATGTTGAAGTTCATGTTTAAAAGGCTTTTTTTTAGTTATACATTGCCTTAAATGTTAATGTTTATTTATGAAAGCTTCCGCATTTTTGTTATCCTTACTGAGCATCTGAGCTCACCCCTTTCAATGATTTAATATTTTCCAGGATGTGAAGAAGTATTTTATGAATGACCTGCAGGGATATTCAGAAGAGGATATGAGTGTGGACTATGGAGACTTTGTTATTTTAGATTTTCAATTTATTATGTAATGTAACATTTATGAATGTATCTAGTGTTTCCAAGGCTACTAAACTAATCGGTCTTTCGAGACTTGATCTTTTGTGATCATGCCAATGTTACGAAGTAATGCACCGACTCTGGGTAGCTGGGGTCGGGGCGTTACAAATCCCAATTAAATTGATAATCTATCCATTTAAATAAATCAGATTCAAAAGATGTTTGATTTAAAATACAATATTTTCAATAAAAATGATCTTTATCGGAAAAATAAAAACAATTTACACAAAGTAAATTTTGATGTCCAGATTCTAAAGAAGGGTTTTATTTGGTCCAATATAACATATATAATTTTCAAAAATGTTTATTTAAAAAGGTTTCACCATCAAAAGGTGGTCAATCGACCTTTTATAGAATATTCGAATATTTACGATTAAAATTGGATTCATTCACATTTTAAGCCTCTAACATTTATTGGATAAAAGTAAAAATATTTGACAAACATATATAATCTTTTTTTAGTTATTTCTATTCATTCCCGCCATTACAACAGATAGGCGTTAACTTCCATTTAAAATAATATTATTTTATTATTAGATTGCAACGAAAGATTTCAAAGAAACCCGTTGTTGTGTATTTGGTACGCCATCAAGCATAGAATTCCCTTTAAAGTAATATTAATATTTTATTAAAAAATATTAATACATATGAAAAAGTATTATTCTATATTTACATGGGATGTTACATGCATGGAATACAAGGTGTACCTAATACATGGTAGGTGGACGTTCCAGTTGATTAGACATATCTCTAACGATATCAAGAATCTCATAAGGGATGATGTACCTAGGACATAAAATTATTTTCTTACCAAATATCACGATCATATTCTATAGAGATATGTAGAGGAATACCATGTATCTAATCATAAAATCCACATCCCATTGACGATTGTCTGAATAATTATTTTTTCATCTTTGGGCTTCCATGATGTGCTACTAAATGTTTTTCACCTTTTCCATCATTTCCTAGAAAATATCAAGTCCTATATGCTTATTTTCACTGAATTCGTCCCAGCATGCCGATGTTCTACATGTTTACTACAAAGTGATTCATATAGACCCATTTGGATTCATAGTTGAAACTACTATGTCAGATAACTCAACCAAAGTTAAATGTTTCTCCTGTACTCCATTGAAATACATAGAACATGGTATCAAAATGTCTTCCAATGTCTGATTAGTATGTTCAGTTTGAACATTAGTTTGAGGGTGATTATCCTCACTGAAACTCATCTTAGTGTTTAGAGAATATTGGATTCCTTTTCAGAATATAGAGGTGAATTGTGGATCTTGATCCGATATAATCAATTGGGGTACTAAATAAATATATTACACTTCATTGATGTATATCCATTATTATTGATCCACTAACAAGTCTTCTAAAATTACAATAAAGTGAGATGTATTTGTAAGATGATCAACAAAAAACCATATAGAATTGTTTCCTGTGTATTGCATAGGATATCCAGTGAAAATTTATTTTTTTATGTATTCCCACTTTCATGTTGGAGTGGGTAATGGTTGAATCATACATTTAAATTTTATATTTTATCCTCCACTATACTGAAATCACAGAAATGTTTATTAATATTATACAATCTACTTTTTCATATTTTCCCACCAAAAGTTCTCCCAGAGGTCTTGTGTAATATCTCTAATTTTTCATCTATTATTTTTAAAAATTATATGGAATTATTTTGAGACCAAACCATTTCACGACATGCAATTCTGAGGCCCTGAGTGCATGGAATAAACGTTTGAATTTATTTAAACATTAAATAGCACATGCAAGAGATTTCTTGAAAAAGTGGACTAACTTTTTAATGGGTGCTTGGATCAGAAATGTGAGGGTATAGTTGCATTCAAAGTAGCGACTTTACCTTAGGTGGGTCCTAACATCAACCTAAATGGGTCATTTGAGAGAGTTAGTTTTTGGACGCTTTAATGGTAATAAAATAAAGTAATGATTTACTTTATTTAAAATAATCTTTTTTGAAGAGCGACCTAATTTATCCCTTTGAAATTCTTGCTTATGGAAAGTTCACAGGGATATCCTCATAACCCTTTTAATTGAGAGGGAGATTCCTAAAGCCTAGGAGGATTTTTGATGGACGCCGTCAAACGACGATGCATATCTCGTTGCACAGCGAGATCGAATCCCGACCGAGGATTGATCACCCTCTTCCTTAGCGACAGCGGTAGAGGTTTTTTATTTCAATTCTTTCATTCCTCGTTTTTGATGTAAAACAACGAATGCGAATCAACACAAAAACAAGTTGACCCACGCATCGTGCATTCTTGAGGGAGGGTTTTTATTGGGTTCTTTTTGGGGATTAATCCACGATGTTGAAATCCATGTTTTAATTCCCTCTGTTTAATCCTTCTAACGGGAGAGGATAAATTCCATGACGAATGATGGTGGAGGTTTGTTCCTCTTTTCTTTTGTTATTTTGATTTCTTTCCCCTCTTTTTACCCCATGTTCTTCATGTTCTTCGTGGGGTGATGAAAAAGAGATCATTTCACATCCATTCTTCAACGAAACGATCCTGTTTTGGAGATCTGACATCATGACCACCTAGAAGAGGTGCGACAAAAATGGCAGACGATGAATCAGCTCGGATCGAGGGAGACCATTCTTCGAGTTTTCTTCATTAGGGTCTATCGATACACATTTTCGAGACCTAATGGAGTCCAAAAGACAACAGATATGACTTTGGGAAATTGGGGAAACCTCATTCATCATGCTTTACGAAAAAAGGATGGACAGATAAAAGATTGGAGATCCACCCAAGGTTGGATGGAGGAGGTTTGTGATTCTGGAAATTTCCAGAGCACACGACATGTGTCACGAAGAACACGATGTGTAGGTTTCTCCAAGAGGCGGATAGGGTTTTGTGGTGCATGAAGCGATGACATGGCGTGTTCTCCCAAGAACACAGTGTCTGGGTTTGTAAATGGGATTTTACATATATCAATGGGATACATGGACACGAGGAGGAATACACGGCCATGTACTCCACCACACAGCCAGATTAGGGAAACTAAATAGGTGACCCCGTGTTCCGTTCACACAGGTTGTAACACATGGGTTGAAGTCGTGTATGGGAACATGGACAACATACATGGAGTTCTCCCCGAATAAGGGAACATGGAATCTCACTCTCTCACATGCCATGTATAAATTCTTCTACATGACTAGCCTTATGACATGGGCCATTGTAAATAGGCAGTACCCGAGGTCAGAAGACATGTCGTGTGACACTTCTACACGCCGTTTACTTCTCCATACATAGCTTGAACATCATTTCCATTATATCATGGACATGTTTTGTTTGGGTTAGTGCAAAATTTTATTGTTCCCCTAAACATCAGGAATCATTTCCTTTTTTATGAGTATGATCTCTTCTGCAGGATTTGCCGGGATAGAGTCGGGTATCCCTCTGAGAGGCCTAAAGTGAGATCCTCTATCCAATATGGACCCCTGGTAGAGTCAGGTATTGACATTACCATCCCCACTGGGCACCGATCATGTACATAGAAGGTGAATCCAGATGAGTCATGGTATCTGCCAAGGCCCAGGCAGTGATCTGCATCTGTGTATCATGATCTTTCCCCTCTCAGGAGTGTGTTCTCCTAGAATGAATGTATCTATATCTAGTGACTTTTCCTGGTAGAAAGTAATTCATAGATGAACGTTATCAGAGCTATTAGAGTCGTGGAGTAAGTTCTCCCAAATGAGTGCTTCGTGGAATCGTTAAACTAAATCCCTAGCAGGGAAAGACGGTTGCGTGACTTTTGTATAGAATACGAGTCTAGGTTTTGAGTATATCTGCATCGGGTTCACCTATAGTATGTTCATCAGATATATACTATGAATAGATTACTGTACCATTCCTTTTTGTATTTCTTTGTGTTTTTCGGGGTCCTCTACTCATAATTGTTATACTCACCCGTGCACAGACCTTGGCCGCACGTTTCAGGTATTGGGTAGATGAGAAGACTTTTGATAGAGTCTAGGGTTGACTAGTACATGACTGATATTTCTAAGATCCCTACAAGATGAGGTGTTCCTATAGCCACGAGCAGCAGTCCCAGTACCTCTTTGTGTTTATAGGTTGTACTTTTTAGTTTTCAAACTCTTTTTTTATGGGCTTGAATCTTGGACCAGTTTACTTTCAGCACATTACTTTACCTCATACACTCTTTGTTGGGTTTAGATTTATTCATGTATTTTTTTCCTTATGTTTTTTTACATTTCAGAATTTTTGGGCTTGGAGATGTGTGTGTGTGTGTGTGTGTACATGTACGTAGGAAATACCTCCCATGTCAGTGTTATGACTACTCGGCACTAGTCCCCAGAACCTATCCTATTGGAGGTGGTCATAGGGAGTCGCAGCGTGGATCCCACTAGGACGGGTCATGGAAGAGTGGAATCAGAGGGAGGTCAGTTCCATCATAGAACCAAGAGTTTGTGAATTTGTTCTGGGGCAATAGTGTTAAGTGTTTCGATCTCGACTTTCATGCCAGAGACTCCAGTGTTGGTGCGGGTGTCTGACGTATCCATACACCAGGACTATGGTAACCTGCTTTTAGACTCAGTACATGAAAACACAAGTTATAGGGAAATAATAGATTGGTACATGCATCATATAGGAAATGTTTGTGTTTTCCATGCCCATTGTGTCATCTATCCAGATATACACTTTGACAATGGTATATCTTGTTCCTTGTAGGATGCCTCCGTGACACACACCCGCTAGGATTCAGCAGCATGATCATGAGGATGACCCCCTTAGTCACAAGGCTTCGATATAGGGAATAGTTCCCCTAGGCGTTACCTCTAGGTGGTGTACCTGTTATAACACCACCAGTAGAGTAGCCTGTGGTACCTGCAGTACTGACAGATGAGGGGTGTAGGCTGAGAGCACTCCATGAGTTCCAGAGATAGAGACCCCTTAGGTTCCAAGGAGAGCCCAACCCTCAGGCGGCTAAGAACTAGCTTGAGGTGGTGAGTATATTTTTCTGCCTCGTGAGGACACCGGTGGACTAGATTGTGATCATATGAGAGAGCCTTCTCCAGGGTTCGGTGGGAAGAGGGTGGAGTCTGACCACATAGACTCTTGATGAGGAGACTCTTTAATGATAGAGTTTGAGAGACTCATTAAGGAGTAGATCTCACCGGTTACACTAAGAGAAGTGAGTATCCAGGAGCATCTTCATCTTCGGCAGGGCAGTTTGATGATGGCAGACTATTGATCAAGGTTGTCCAACCTCATCAGCTACTCAATGGATATGGACATGGATTATTACTTCAGAGCTCCGACCATTGAGCGAGGTATATGAAGGTAAATTTGATCTAGCGTTGTGCCTATTTGAATTCCAACTTATGCTCGATTGCTCAAGCATGCCTTGTTGATTAAGAGAATCTTGGCAGAGTATAAACAATCGACGATAGTCAACATCAGGCAGATATGTGCAGAGAGATCAGCAGTAGGAAGCTGACATTAGGCATAAGGATCGAGACATGGGAGATGTCACAAGAGGACCCAGAATAGGGGTTTAGAAGTCCAGGGCCATCAGGATGGATCCAGTCAGCCTAGGGAGATGTGATGCAACCCGTCTGATGGAAGGGCACATCTCGCTAGTTTTTCTCCATCCCATCGAGCAGCTGATTCAGAGGTAGTGGATGGACCACCGAGGCAGATGCAGAGAGTGGAGAAGACAGACCCACTAGGTGGCGGACGTGGAAGAGGAGTATGGAGAGATATAGGTGGTGGCAGACACTTCAATCTACTTCCACCACCACTCCCTGGAGGTCTGCATGAGGATCATTGAGCTGGGGGATTGGGACAGGTATAGCTACATACCATCAAGAAATACGACCCATGGACTCCAGGGATGACCTGAGGTATGATCTGTGTCTTATCTACTTTAGCTGTCGTACTTATAGACAGAGGTTCTAGTAATTCCTTCCTTTCCACATGCCTTAGGAGAAGCATTGAGATTTTGGTAGAGCCATTGACTTGATCGTTATTCTTGGAGACACCTATGGGAGGAGACTCGATGATCTCACCCCTTTGAATACGGTGTGATCTTACCCTTTAGGTGATATATTCGGTTGGAACCTCTTGGTGGCAGCGTCGAGGCCGTACGACGTCATTCACTGTATGGATTGGTTATCCTCTATCCATGCCCATATTGACTTCCTAATGCAATGAGTACATTGTGTCTGCAATGATGGGATGGGGTTTTGCATTGTCAATGAAAGGGAGACTCAGGCCGCACAAAATGGGATCATGTGTAGGAGTGTACAACCGATCACTCTAGAGTTGGCTGTCCATAGCCTCAGAGCATTAGATTTTGTAAGATTCCAGTTCCCAATAGTAGTGGCGGAGTACAAGGACGTCTTTCCTAAAAATGTTCTAGGATTACCTCCCCATATAGAAATCGACTTTTGCATCAACCTATACCCTGGGAAAACACCAATTTCCTCATCAGCATATTGGATGGCTCCTGCACAGCTTCAGAAGCATAGGGTGTAGTTGGAGGATTTTCATATCAAGGGTTTCATGAGACATAGGGTTTCACCCTAGGCAGCCCGATATTGTTTTCCAAGAAGGTAGATGAGAGTTTGAGGTTGTGTGTATAATACCGGTGACTGAATCAGGTAATGGTGATGAACAAGTATCCACTACTGAGGATCGAAGACATCTTCGAAAAGCATAGAGGGGTGCAGTGGTTATCAAAGGTTAACCATTGGTCAGGTTACCACCAATTAAGAGTAAGGGATGAAGATATACTGAAGACGGAGTTTAGATGCCGCTACTATAACTTATGAGTACATGGTGATGCCTTTCATCTTGATGAACACCCGACAGTGTTCATGGGACTTATGAGCCAAATCATCCAGCCATACTTGGACCAGTTCTTAGTAATCTTCATCGACAGAATCCTTGTGTACTCGGAGTCAGAGGAGGGGCACATGAGACACTTGCATATGGTTGTGGATGTGTTCTGAGAGCACCAACACTATGGGAAACTCTCGACGTGATAGTTCTAGATTCATGAGGTCCAATTTTTGGGACATTTCATTTCAGAAGATGGATTAGATGTGGACCCAGCCAAGGTGGAGTCAGTGTTAGCATAGGAGCCACCTCAGAGCATGACAGAGGTGTGGAAATTCCTTGGTTTGGTAGGATATTACCATATATTTATTCGTGATTGCTCCCAAATATCAGCAACGATGACAGCCTTGACTAGGAAGGGGATACCCTTCATGTTCATGGAGAAGTGCCTAAAGTCTTTCAAGTACTTGAGGTAGAGTTTGACGACCACTCTGATCTTGAGCTTACTGGAAGAGGGTGTCGAGTACGTAGTTTTCTAAGATGCATTGGGGAGCAGGCTTGGTTGTGTTCTGATGTTGAGACATGAAGTGATTGCTTATGGATTGTGCCAGCTAAGGCCACATGAGAAAAACTATGCTACACATTATCTCGATTTGGTAGAGGTAGTCTTTGTGTTGAAGATGTGGAAACACTACCTTATGGGTGAAAGTTTCATTGTCTAATCTAACCACAAAAACTTCAAGTACATCTTATCATAGAAGGATCTGAATCTGAGACCGAATAATTGGCTAGAATTCCTACAAGACTATGATTTTTAGATCATCTATTCTCTTGGGAAGGGGAACAAGGTGGAAGATGCTCTTATAAGGAGATCGAGATCACATCTGCTGAGTGGGGTGACTGAACAGTTGGCCTCATTGTATTTATCTTTCATGGACATAGAAGATGCATCATACCTTAAATCAATGGTTGTCAGCCCTCCACTATTACATCGAGTTTGGGAGGCACAACATAGGGATGTAGATTGTGAGGCTTTACATTGTTAGTTATCCATAGGACATGCCCCTAATAGATATTCCCCTGGTGGATATCATGTACTTCTTTTAAGAGGACGCACTGTTGTACCAGTGTTGTCAAGGGAGGAGGTCCTGATGATGTTTCATACATCCCCCTTAGCGGTAAATACTAGAGTGGTGAAGATGTTCCCAGATCTTCGATGATAGTTCTAGTTGTCAGGCAAGAAGAAAGATGTAGAAGAGTTCATTTCTCGATGCCTTATGTGCCAATAGGTGAAGGTTGAGCACCGGGTTCCAGTTGAATTAGATCTCCCCTAGAAGTTTTAGAGTTTAAGTGGGATGGAATATCTATTGACTTCATGATAGTATTACCATATACGTCCAAGGGGCAAAACTCCATCTGAGTGATTTTTGACCTACTCACCATGTCAGCCCACTTCCTAGATATCAGATAGCCATGTTTCCTAGGGAGGATAGGAAACCTCTACATGCATGAGATAGTTAATATTCATGGAGTCCCATTGACAATAGTCTCAGGTCAAGATACCCTCTTCACATCCCAGTTGTGGAAGGGATTGCAGGTGGCTTTTGGAACTCAGCTACGGTTGATCAGAACATTCCATCCCCAGACAGATGGTCAGATGGAGTGGACCATTGAGGTTTTGGAGGATATATTGCAGGCATGTATCTTGTAAATTGGTCATAGATGGGAGGACCACCTACCATTGGTGGAGTTTTTGTATAATTATAGCTACCACTCCATAATTGGTATGGCACCATTCGAGGATTTACATGGGAGACCTTGCCGGTGACCGATTTGCTGGACCGACCCTAGAGAGTAAGCACTAATTGGTCCAGAGTTAGTTCAAGCTACCACCGAGAAGGTGCAGATCATCCAAGAGTGGATGAAGTCTGCACAAATGTTGAAAAAGTTTTATGCTGATAGACGACGGAGACCTATTGAGTTTGAGGAGGGGGACCACGTCTTCTTTCGGGTCTCACCTCGATGAGGGTTGTGGAGATTTGGTCAGGCAACCAGCTATCTCCGACATTCATCATAACTTTCTAGATAATGTGAAAAGTTAGTGAGCTGGAATACCAAATAGCTCTGTTACCACAGTTGCATCATGTACATGATTTCTTCCACGTGTGCAGTTGAGGAGGTATGTTCATGACATGTCGCACGTCGTTGACTTGGGCGTGATGGTCATCGAAGATGGAATGACATTTGATGAGTACCTGGTAGATATTGAGGATCAGTAGGAGAGGATCCTTCATGAGTTATCAATTGTCTTGGTTTGCATTTGGTGGAAGTGCGAGTTTCTTTAAGAGAGAACGTGGGAGCAGGAGGCTCAAATCCTTGCCTAGTGCCCATATCTTTTTGAGTAGCCTTGTTTTTGCTTTTCGGGGATTCAATGCTCCAAGGTGGGGAAAATATAATGTCTCAAATTTTCTGTGTATTATTTATAAAAATTATATGAAATAATTTCAAGACCATACCATTTGACAGTGCACTATTTTGATGCTCGGATTGCCCAAAATAAATATTTGAATTAATTTAAACTATAAACAACGTGTACGAGCGGTTTTCTTGAAAAAGTGGAATATCATTTGAAAGGGTGATTGAATCAGAAATATGGGGGCACCATTGTGTTTTGAGCAGTGACATTACCTTAGGTGGGTCCTAACATCAACCAGTGCGGGTCTGCAATGAGTGTTAGTTTTTGGACACTTTAATTAAAATCAAATATAGTAATAATTTATTTTATATAAAAGAGTCCTTGAGGAAATGTTCATTAATTCATCCCATTTAAATACATTCTTATGTAATGTTCCTAGGGTTAGCCTCATAGCCATGCTAATTGAGAGGGAGCCTCTTAGAGCCTTAGAGGATTTTTTATGGACGCCGACAAACGATGACACGTGGATCATTTCATGGTGAGATCAAATCCAGACTGACGACAGATCTCCCTCTTCATCAACGACAGAGGTAGGGGTTTTTATTTCTATTCTTCCTTTCCCCGTTTTTAAAATGAAACAAAGAATGCGGGTCAACCCAAAAATAAGATGACCTGTGGATTGTGCATTCATGCAGGAGGGGTTTTATTGGGTTATTTTTGGGGATTAATCCATGATGTTGAAATCCATGTTTCGATTAACTTTGTCAAATCCTTCTAATGAGTGAGGATCAACGCCGTGACGAACAACATCAGATGTTTATTCCTATTTACTTTTTTGATTTGGATTTCTTCCACCTCTTTTTACCCCGCGTTCTTTGAATTCTTTGTTGGGAAATAAACAAAGGATCGTTGCACATCCATTATACAGCCCAATGATCCCATTTTGTAGATCTTACATCGTGACGTCCTAGAGAAGTCGCGACAACAATGGAGGTTAACGAATCAGCTCAGATCAGGAGAGAACGTTCTTCGAGCGTTCTTCGTGCGGGGGGATCGATACACATTTTCGAGACCGATTGCATGCTTGAAAACAATGAAGATGACTTTAGGACATTGTGGTTGTAACACCCCAATCTTCCATGGTATGCTTCTCTTTGAATAATAAAATAGTGTGTGTTGTACGCAACTTCGAGTTCTAACACACCACAAACAATCAAACTAGCCATTAGAAATTGTAATACCCACTTTTTGATATTTTCTATATTTTATCATTCAAAATAGACTTAATTTTTGGATTTGGAGTATTGAAATTAGATTTGGAGGAATTTTTTGTATTTTTCTGAAAACATTCAATTTTTTTATGAATAGTGAAAAATACTAAATTTTAATTAAAAACAACTTTTTTAATCAAAATAATTTATAGTGATAATTTATACTATTGAGTGGTTTTTAAGAATAATTATATTATATTTTTACAATTTAATCAAATGTTGGTCATTGGAAGAAATTTCACATTTAAACTGGACATAAGAAAGTGTCAATATTTTGATAGTTATTTTTTAAAAAACACGTCTTTTGTTTTGATAACGGGAATTAATTTTAAATTAATTTCTGCCACTTCTGTATTTTGAATTTAGAAAAATGGATTACATATTTATAATCATGTGGTCAAAATTGTGTAAATAGGTATCTTTAATTTTTATTCAATTTGAATATTTACTTCGGTAAATATATTTTTTACTATGGTTAAAGGGTAAATCCGATAAATAAGGGTGAAAAAATAATATTATAATGTTATTAAATTACCCTAAAACCTGTCCTAACCATATTGGATGATACATATCCGACCATGGTCATCTTTGGGTTGATTTTGGGACCCCATGGAGACACTTGTAAGTGATAATGACACATTATATTAATTAAGATAATGTAAATACCAACATGACATAAGCATATATCTTTTAGTAAAACAATTTTAACGTAAGGTTATATATGTTATCATTAAGACTATAAATAGTAATTATATATCTAAAAATATGTCCAAAATAATGGTATTTTATTTATAATTTTTATACATTAAATAATTAAATTTATTTATGACACAATGATGATGCAATAATTATAGTATTAATGAAAGATTAAAATAATTGATATTATAAAAATAAAAATAAATTTAATTTGAGACTTTTTATGAATTAATATAATTTTATATGTTAATATTACATTTTATGGTTGGTTAGATGAATTTTTTTTGAAGTAATAATGCTGTTATGAATTTAAAAAAAAAATACCAAATAGTATTAAAATTGACATAAAAACGTTTTTAAAAAAATATATTATATTATTAATTGATATTCTATTCTTAAAATCTAATGTTTCTCCAAAATACATATATAATGATATTTTTATAATTAATTAACCACTTTGTGTTCACTTGAAAGTATATAGTATGTTTACTAACCATATAATATATAAATACAAAGAGACATGGTAAATGTCAAACTACTTAACTAAGAGTTATATCTAAAAGATAAAGTTAATATATTGACCCAAACCTCTCTAAAACCTAATTTTTGAGTGTTTTTTGACCCATACAAACCTCATCCATTAAATAATTCATTTTGGAGCCATTAGAAACCGAAATTGATTTTATTGTAAAATAATATTTCCAACTTTTCCTAAGGTGCCCCTCACCCCTCTTATAAAAGGGAACTTCCATTTCTCTATAATTCACCCCTTAAAATCCATTTGGCACAGAAACAACCAACCCAAATACCCTATAAACTGTCCTACCTTAATCTTATAGGCTTTCCTTTAGAAAAAAAATCCATACTAAGGAGGCCTTTTGATGAAATCAAAAGGAAGAACCTGAAGAAGAGGTAAATATTTCATCACCTCTTTCAAGTTCTTTTCTTCTACCACATCCTCTTTATTTGTTGTTTCCATTCTAAAATAGTAACTTCAGTATCTAATATATAATTTTATGTTATTATAAATATGTTACAACCATATTCATTATCTTATACATCCTTTGAATGACAAGTCACCATACGTGTGTATGTAAGGCTTACCGTCTCCACGTCATGGTGTACTTGTTATTCAATATATTATTATTAGGATGGGTATAATAATGATGTGTAATTGATGTAAATAATAAATATAACATGATAATTATTATTTATATATGATATACCATCCAATTATATATAATTTTAATATAAAAAAAATCATATTGTCGCTTGTGCGTACGTACGAAGTACCGTCTCCACGAACGCAATGAGATTCATTCCCCATCGTATCCATTAAAGACTAATTTTCATTAGATGATTTAAAATAATGTTTAAAGACATAATATAATTCTGAATATATATATGATACATCCAATCCATAACAAACATTACTTGTGTAACTAATCATATAAAGGAAAATGAATCAGTTAACAACCGAAACGATGGTAATACTAAGATATTATTCGCAAAGCAATGTTAAAAGATCATATATGATATCATCTTAATGTATATTAATCATGTATAATTTAATATCAATTATTTAACCATTATACAGGAGGTTAACCTAACCTCTACCTTGGAAAAATACTAGGCAAGTGTTAATTTCACAATCTCTTTATTATTTGAGGTTGTTTTTACGTAAGTATCTTCTAGGACATCATTATCATCCACATCCATGTTTCATAAAAATGTATTTCAATTTTTTTTACTATTTACTAGAAAATGGGTTAAATTCGTTTATACCCCTATTTGATCTTATATGTTTTGAAATAAATCTTTCAGTCGATTTCCAAAAAAGGTACTTTAGGACCTTGTCGACAAAATTAAGGTAATATTTTTTTAACTTATACGGTGGGTGCAGATATTCTATGTCGTTATAACATCATAGAAGCTTCCCTTACAATATTATAAGAATATTTTCAAAATAATTTTTTTCATTATGATTATGTAACATTAAATGATTAAAAAAAATAAAGAAGAAATAGATGTTTCTCTCAAATAGTTTTGATTTCATCTATGTCAACATCCTATGATGGATTTTATACTTGTTTGAAGTCGATTCATTATGATACAAATCTTCCATATTTTATTAAAGTTTTTTTGATTTCTTTGACTTTGGATGTGTTAATTTTATACCATTCATGGTTTATGTCTAAAGTATTTACATTTTGTATGCTAGTTTTAATATTAATGTTTATCTTATATTTCAACATTTTCAAATAAAGAATGTGTTGGACTTAGTATGTTATGGATGGAGCCCACTATAGATCCTTGATGCATCGGTAGGTCTCATGAGACAACTAGACGTGGAATTGGCCGAGGCCTTTTCCAATTTGTTATATGGTATTGGTTGATGCCTTAATCATTGTTATAGTTCTTGGACGAGGCCTTGAAAAAATGTTTCAGAATGTCCGGCATTATACATTCCCTAATTATGAAAATAATATTGATGGTTCATGAGGTCATTCAATTAGTAGAATACCCATGATTTTGTTTTATTATGGCATTTTTTACAAGGCTCATTTTACTACCATAAAAGTGTTAATGTTTATTACTGGTAAAGGCATGTGTTTTTAAATATTCTACATGCTTAATATTTATGTTATCTTCCACTGTATTGCTTACCCTTACTGATCAATTGAGATCACCCCTTTCTTTGGTTTCATTTTTTCAGGATATGGAGAAGTTAATTATGAGTAAGTTTCAGAGGATTGGATATTTCTAATGGAAGAAATTGGTGCTGTATTTATTTTCATGTTGTAAAGTTGAACATATGTATGAATCTTGTTTCCAATAATAATAAACTGATCAGTATTTTGGGACATGATTCCCATGTGATCATACCAATGATATGTAATAATGTACAAACTCTGGTTAACTGGGGTAGGGGTGTTACAGTTGGTATCAGAGAAAGTTTAGTAAAATCCTTGGAAACTTGATTTAGATAAAATCTGATTAGAGCACATTACCCTAAGATAGTATTTGAAGATTATTATAGAAGAAAATCCAAGAATTTTTGTAATGTATAGATTTTGTGAGCTTTCCAAGCAATAAATCCCTGTCTGGAAATGAGCAGGTAGAGGCAGCTCTGGCACAAATGTACCTAGGGGTAAAACCCAAAAACACCCCTTTGAGATAGACTCGAACGAGAACCGGTGCGTGACAACGGGCCTTGCTTCACTCTTGGTTAGGAAACTCCCTAGGGATATGCTTAGAATAATTCTACTTCTCCTTACAAACCATTATGATGGGTTTATGAGTATAAACTTTCTCAATGTAAACATTTTTTTATGATTATATATTATATCTAGAAACTGTTGAATTTATGTTAAGTGTTTTACAGGTTTGGAATTATGTATTTTGATTCATAAACTAATATATTTCTTCCATTATTTAGAAATGTAACCTAGTGGGAGGAATGGAAACAGTATCAATACATGCACTCCATGTAGGGATTTCCCTTCTGCTTAAGATAATTGCAGTGGAGCTGGTGATATAACTGGTGCTGATCAGGTTATCACTATATTCTGACAACTCACTCAGGTTATGAATATTAACCTTACTCATATGGAGCACCCTAATCTACAGCCTGGAGGATCAATGTTAGATCGCTTCATGAGGAAACAACCACCAACATTCAATGGGGGTATAATTCCACTACTATCTGAGAAATAGATAAATTCCTTAGAGAAAATATTCCATGCCTTGGGGAGCAGCGAAATAGAAAAAGTTGTCATAGTAGTTTATCTCCTCACTGGAGATGTTGATCAATGGTGGTCATTGATTCAAAAAACAATGGAAGATTAGTAACTATCAAATATGGAATGGAGGGAGTTTAAAAAAATCATAGAAAAATACTTTCCTCATGACCATCAAGTAGATATAGAAAGACAATTTCAGAGTCTGAGCCAAAAGGAGGACGAGAATGTCACAAAGTATGAAGCTAACTTTATAAGGATAGCGAAGCATACTGCATACTATATATGTAACCCAAGAAGTATTATTGATCGTTTCTTTGATGGGTAAAACCCATTTCTCCATTGGGAATTAGTATCAAAATTATTCTCATCATACGATGATATTGTCTCATGTGCTATCAAGACAGAAAATGAATACTGTAAGTCTGATGACATTAAAGCAAAGAAAGAGAAGAATAGATCAATAAAACACTTCATAAAAGGAAATAAAGAAACAGGGAATAAGGGAAGAATTGAATTTCCACCCTGTGATAATTGTGGAAGGAAGCACCCTGGTGCCTGTCTAAAAGGAAAATGAGTATGCTACAAATGTGGACAGAAAGGAAATATTTCTAGTGATTGTAAGGGAAAGAAATATAAAACCAATTTTCAATGCTACAATTGAAGGGATATTCAACATTTTTCAAATGAATGTCTGAAGAATCCGGGAAACATACCTCAGAAAAATGTAGGGTATCAAGACCAAGATTATGCAATCACTACTACAGAGGTTGAAGCTCCCAAAGACGTGGTGGCAAGTAATTTAATGGTTTCCACAAGTTTAGCAAATGATTTAATTGATTCTGGATCATTGTATTGTTTCATATCTTCCCAATTTTCTAGGAAAAATAGATATTTCGAATTTGATTTAAAAAGGGAGTTGACTGTCAAAAATCTTAAGGGAAGTATCATTGCTACAATGTTTTGTGAACAAGTTCCCATTAGGGCATATAAATGTTCTTTATCTGTTGATCTCATCATCATACCCATGATTTAATTTGATATAATTCTCATTATGGATTGGATTTTAGACTATGATGCAAAAATTTATTTTAAGAAGATGGAAGATTCAATTTTTGATGATGATGATAAAGAACACCTTATCTTTAGAGAAGAAACGTCACCACCTCATTCTTATCTAGATCCACCCCCAGTAGCTCAAAAAAAATTCAATTATTGGAGATAAAGAGAATGAAATTACTATGGGTGAGGAAAGGAATGTTCAAATAGAGGATATAGTTATTATGAAAGAATATGTTGATGTGTTTCCAAAATCTTTACATGGACATCCTCTAGAATGAGAGATTGAGTTTTCCATTGATTTAATTCATGGTTCAAGGCACATATCGAAGACCCCTTATAGAATGACCACTATGGAATTAGTGGAACTAAAGAAAAAAATATGGGAATTGATTAATAAGGGATTAATTCTGCCTATTGTTTTCTATGGGGAGCCCCTATCCTTTTGGTTACAAACAATGATGGATCTATGAGGTTGTGCATTGACTACATGGAGATCAATGCTATAACAATAAAGAACATGTATCCCCTACCTCACATTGATTATTTATTTGACCAACTTCATGGAGCTCAATACATTTTAAAGATAGAACTTCGATTTGGATATCATCAGTTCTGTGTGACGAAGGAAGACATTTCGAAAATAGCATTTCGAACCAGGTACGGGAATTATGAGTTTACAACAATGCCTTCTGGATTGACTAATTCACCCTCTATCTCCATGGATCTAATGGATAATGTTTTCAAGGAATATCTTTATGACTTTTTAGTGGTATTTATTTATGATGTCTTGGTATACTCCAAAAGCAATGATGATCTTGAAAATCACTTACGCATTATCCTAATCACACTGAGAAGACATGAATTACATGGGAAGTTTATCAAGTGTGAATTATTACTTTAGGAGTTTTCTTTTAATGTACATATTTTCTCTAAGGATGGAATCTATGTTGATCCTTCTCAGACCAAGGCAATATAAGAATGGCCAGCACCGACGACTACAACTGAGGTACATAGTATTATTGGTTTATCAGGTTATTATCGATGTTTCATCCAGAATTTTCCCCGGTTGGCTAACCAATGAACAAATCTCACAGAAAAATGGTTTAAATTTGTTTGGACAAAAGAGTATGAATAATGTTTTGAATAATTGAAGATAAGATTAATAAATACTCCTATCTTGACTATACAATCGGGGAATGATGTGTTTGTTATTTATAGTGATGTATTGAAGAAAGGAATTGGTTGTGTACCTAAGAAGAATGATAGAGTTATTGCCTATACATCAAGATAGCTAAAAATTCATGATAAAAACTATCCTACTCATGATCTTGATTTAGCAGCTGTAATCATTTCGTTGAAGATTTGAAAATACTATCTCTATGGTCAAAAATGTGATATTTATACTAATCACAAGAGTTTGAAATATATTTTATCATAGAAAGAACTCAACATGAGGAAAAAGAGATGGCTTGAACTACTCCATGATTATGATTGCATGATACACTACCTCCCGGGGAAGGAAAATAAGGTGGAAGATGATTTGAGCAGAAAGGATCATGGAGTTTTGAACCAGATGAGAGTTGAATAGGATCTTATATACATGGATCTAGTAAAGATAGACATGGGAAACACCATGGAAGGTGAAACATCAATACATTTTCAAATGGTTGCCAAACCATCATTACATGAAAGGATAATGAGTTCTCATACCAATGATGAAGAGTTTAAAAAGAAGATTAATGTTGTGAATGATGGGAGATTGAGTGACTTTTTGTATGAAGATGTAATTTTGAAATTTCGGAGGAGACTTTGTGTTCCTGATATACCTGATATAAAAAGAGAATTGTTGGATGATGCTCATTGCTCCAATTTCTCTATACACCCTTGGAGTACCAAAATTTATAGACATTGGAAGGAACATTTTTTTTGGGAGAACATGAAGAGGGAGATTGCTAATTTTGTGTCAAGATGTATGGTTTTTGGACAAGTAAATTTTGGAAGGCAACAGCGTGAAGGATTATTGAAATATCTTCCCATACCTGAGTGGAAATGGGATAATATTACGATGGACGTTGTCATGGGACTACCAAAGACTCCTAGAAGGAATGATGAAATATGGGTCATTGTTGATAGTCTTACCAAGTCAGCACATTTTCCTACTATAAGAGAATATATACCCCTTGAATGATTATCAAGACTATATATTAATTAAGTTTTAATACTTCAAGGAGTACCACTATCAATTGTTTCTGATCGTGATCCCTGTTTTACATTAAGATTCTGGAAAAGTCTTCAGAAATCCTTAAGTACTGAACATCATTTGAGCAATGACTACCACCCCAAACTGATGGACAATCAGAATGGACTATTCAAACCTTGTAAGACATGTTGAAATCTTTATCACATGACTTTCAAGGTAAGTGGATCCAATATTTACCTCTAGTATAATTATCCTATAATAATAGCTTCCATTCAAGTATCTGTATGGCACCAATGAAGCATTATACGAGAAGAGATGTCACACACCAACCTGTTGGGATGATGTTGGTGAAAGAAAACTCATAGGCCTAGAACCTATGGAGGAAACCATGGAAAAGGTGATGTTAATCCAAACCACATCAAAGCAGCTCAAAGTAGGCAGAAGATCTATGCCGATAACCAAATGAAGGATTTGTAATTTCAGGTAGGATATCATGTTTTCTGGAAGGTATCTCCATGGAAGGGAGTTATACATTTCGTTAAGAAGGGAAAATTAATTCCTAGGTACATCAGAACTTTCGAAATTCTATAATGACTTGGTGCTGTAGCTTACCATTTGGCAATGCCACCAAGTCTCTCCAAAATTCACGATGTGTTCCACGTATCACTATTGAGAAAATACATGTCTGACCCAACGCATGTACTCATCTTTGAGGAATTAGAACAAGAACCCAATATATCTTATTTTAAATAGCCTGTTAAGGTTCTTGATATAAGATAACAAGTGATGAGAAACCGAATAACTCGTCTGGTAAAAGTTCTATGGGGAAACCATAAGATGGAAGGGGAAACGTGGGAACCCGAGAAACTTATGATGGAGAACCATTTGAGTCTTTTTATGCAGTAATATTCTTCAAATTTCTAGTAAGAAATTATTTGAAGGAGGGGAGAATTAAACACCCCAATCATCCACGATATGCTTCACTTTAAGTAATACAATAGTGTGTGTTGTACGCAACTTTGAGTTCTAACACACCACAACAAATCAAACTAGCGTTTATGAATAGTAATACCCACTTTTTGAAATTTTATTAATTTCATCTTTCAAAATGGACTTGATTTTTAGATTTGGAGTATCAAAATTAGCTTATGGTGAATTTTTGGTATTTTTCTGAAAACATTGAATTTTGGATGAATAGTGAAAAATACTAAATTTTAATAAAAAACGTTTTTAATAAAAATAAAATATGGTGCTAAATTATACTATTGAGTGGTTTTTAATTAAATTTATATTATATTTTTACCATTTAATCTAATGTTGGTAATTGGACGTAACATCACATTTAAACTGGACATAAGAAAGTGTCAATATTTTAATAGTTATTATTTCTTAAAAACAAGTTTTTTTATTTGACCGGGGGAATTAATTTTAAATTAAATTCTACCAGATCTATGTTTTGAATTTAAAAAACTGGATTCCATATTTATAATTAGGATTTCCAAATTGTGTAAATTGGAAACTTTTATTTTTAGACATTTTGAATAATTATTTCAGTAGATATTTTTTTTACCATGGTTAAAGGGTAAATCCGATAAATAAGGGTAAAAAATAATATTATAATAATATTAAATTATACTAACACGTGTCCTAAACATATTTTCCGATACATATCCAACCATGGGATTCCTTGGGTATATTGTTGGACCCCATGGAGCCACTTACAAGTGATAATGACACTTCATATTCATTAAGTAAATGTAAATACTATAATGACATAAGCATATATCTTTTAGTAAATAATTTTTTACATATGGTTATTTATTTTATATTTTGACAATAAATATTTATTATAAAGATAATGATATTTCCTAGATAATATTATTTTATTTATAATTTTTATCAATTAAATAAATAAATTTATTTATCACAGATTGATGATATAGTAATTACCGTATTAATGAATGTTTAAAATAGTTGATATTATAAATATCCAAATAAATAAAATTTGAGACTTTTTATGATGTCCACAAATTTTATAGGTTAATATGACATGTTAGGGTTGGTTAGATGAATTTTTTAGAAGTAATAATGCTGTTATAAATTTAGAAAAAACATAATACCAAATAGTGTCAAAATTGACATAAAAGAGTTCTTAAAACAAATATTATATTATTAATTGATATTATATTTTTAAAAATATATGGTTCAGCCAAAAGACTTATATAATGATAGGTGTGTCAATTATAAACAACATTTTGTTCTCTTAAAAGTATATAGTAAGTTTATTAAACATATAATATAAAAATACAAAGAGACATGGTAAATGTCAAACTATTCAACTAAGAGATAAATCTAAAATATAAAGTTAATATAGTGACCCAAACCTGTATAAAACCTATTTTTTGAGGGGTTTTTGAACAATCCCCAGCTTATCCTTTAAAAAATTAATTTTTGAGCCATTATAAACTTAAACTGATTTTATTGTAAAATAATATTTCTATCATTTCCTAAGGTGCCCCTCACCCCTCTTATAAAAGAGAACTTCCTATTCTCTTTAATTAACACCTTCAAAGACATTTATATCGGCTAAACCCTATCCAAATATCCTCTTGACTATCCTAACTTCATCATAAAGGCCTTCTTTTAGTCATAAATCCATCCTAAGGATCCCTTTTGATGAAATCAATAGAAATTACCCGAAGAAGAGGTAAATATTTCATCACCTCTTTCATGTTCCTTTCTTCTTCCACTTCCTATTTCTTTGTTGTATCCATTTTAAATAATAACTAAAGTATCATATATATATTGTTATGTTATTATAAATATGGTACAACCATATTCATTATTCTATCCATCCTTTGAATGACATGTCACTATACGTGCGTACGTACGACTTACCGTCTCCACGTCGTGGTGTAACTGTTATTCAATAAATTATTATTTGGATGGGTATAATAATGGTGTGTAATTGATGTAAATAATAAATATAACATAATAATTATTCTGTATATATATGATATAACATCCAATTATATATTATTTTAATAGCAAAAGAATGATATTGTCACTCATGCGTATGTACGGATTACTGTCTCCACGAACGAGATGTGATTCATTCCCCATCGTATCCATCCAGAATAATTTTCACTAGATGATTAAAAATAATATTTAAAGACTTAAAATAATTATGAATATTAATAATGTACTTCTTTTCCATAACAAACATTACTTACATAACAAACCATATAAAGGAAAACGAATCAGTTAACACCTGAAACGATGATAATACTAAGATATTATTAACAAAGCAATGCTAAAAGAACATATATGATAACATATTAATGTATATGATTCCTTTATAATTTAATAAAAATTATTTTATGATTATTCAAGAGGTTAACCAACCCTAAACAAATGAAATGTATAGGGTAAGGGTTAATTTCACAATGTGTTTATAATCCGAGGTTGTTTTTACAGAAGTATCTAGTAGGACCTCTTTATCATCCACATCCATGTTTCCTAAAAATGTTTTCCAAAACATTTTTACTATTTACTAGACATTGGGTTCGTGTTAATTATACCCTTATTTGAACTTATATGTTTTTAAATGAATCTTTTAGTCATTTTCCAAACAAGGTACCTTACGACCTTTTTGACAAAATTAAGGTAAGAATGTTTTTTACTTATACGGTGAGTGCGGTTATTATCCATCATTATAACATCGTCAAAGCATCCCTGACAATATTATATGAATATTTTCTAAATAATTGTTTTTGTATAAATATGAACCTTTAAATTATTTCAAAAAATAGAAATAGATATTGCTTCCAAATAGTTTTGATTTCATCTATGTCAACTTACATTGAAGGATTTTATACTTGTTTGATGTCGATTCATTATGATACAAATAATCAATAATTTATGGAATGTTTTGTGTTATATTTGACCTTGGATGTGTTATTTTTATACCATTCATGGTTTATGGTTAAATCATTGACATTTAATATGTTATTTTTAATACGAATGTTTATATTGTACTTCAACCTTTCCATATGAGGAATGTATTGGACTTAGTATGTGATGGGTGGAGCCCGTTATAGCTCCTTGATGCATTGGTAGGTCTCATGAGACAACTAGACATGGAATTGGATGAGGAAATTCCAAATTAGACATATAGTTTTGGCCGAGGCCTTAATCATCGTTAGACGTCTTGGTCGAGGCCTTCACAAAATGTTTCAGAATGTCCGACATTATACATTCACTCATTATGAAAATAATATTGATGGTTCATTTGGTCATTAGATTAGTATAATACCCATGATTATGTTTTATTATCTAATTATTTACTAACCATATAATCCTACAATAAAATCATTCATGTTTATTACTAGTAAAGGCATGTGTTTTCAACTATTCACCATGATAAATATTTATGTTATCTTCCACTGCATTGCATACCCTTACTGAGTTTTTGAGCTCACCCATTTCTTATGTTTCATTTTCCCAGGATATGAAGAAGAAAATTATGAGTGACTTTTAGAGTCTTGGATGTATCCAATAGAATAAATTAGTGTTGGATTTCTTTTCAATTTGATAAAGGAGAAATTATGTATGATTCTTGTTTCCAATAATACTCAACTGATCAGTTTTTTGGGACATGTTTTCCTTGTGATTATGCCAGTGATATGTAATAATGCACTCACTCTAGGTAACTAGGGTTGGGGAGTTATAGGGGAGACCTTAATCTTCACGTTTCATGGAAAATGGATGGCCATAACGAATATCGGAGATCCACCTGAGGCGCAACGACAAACATTCACAATTCTGGAAATTTCCAGAATGCACGACGTGTATCCCAAAGAACACGGTGTGTAGGTCCAGCCCAGTGGAAGCTTGGGTCCTATGTTGTGTGAAGTGATGAAATGACATGTTCTCCAATGAGCACAACATGTGGGTCCTTACACGGGACTCGGCATGTTTCTAGAGGATACATGGTCGTGGGGTGGAGTACACGACTGTGTACTCCACCACACGACCAGACTAGGCTGACTGCATGGGTTACCCCATATACCAGTCACATGGGTTGTGACACAAAGGTTGAATCTGTGTATGGGAACATGAACAACATACTCTGACTCCTACCTAGATATAGGTACACTGTGTGTCACTCTCTTACACGTCGTGTGTACCTTCTTCTACGCAACAAGACTTACAACACGAGTCATTGTACATGGGCAGTACCTGAGGTCAGAAGACATGACGTGTGGAACATCCACACGTCGTGTACATCTCAGTACATGGTTTGATCTCCTTGTACACCGTATATTGGAGATTTTTTTTGGGTTAGTTCCCCTTTTTTCTAATTTCCATGAAGGTTAGGTATTGTTTCCTTTTTCAGGAGTATGATACCTTCAACCTGGCTTTCTGGGATAGAGTTTACGAGAGGCACAGAGTAAGATCCTCTGTCAATTATTGACCCTAGGTAGTGTCACGTATCGATGTGACTATCCCCATAAGGTTGTCGATCCTCTAATTAGCAGGTGAATCCGGATGATTGGAAATATATACCAATGCCCTGACAGTGATCATCATCTGTGTATCATGGTTATTCCCCACTCAAAAGTGTTTTCTCCCGGAATGTGTGTATCTATCTCTCATGACTTTTCCCAATGGACAATACTTCTAAGACGAACATCACCAGAGCTATCAGACTCATGGAATGAGTTCTCCCAAATGGGGACTTCATAGAATCATCAAACTAAATCACTTGTGGGGGAATGCTGTTGTGTGACTTGTCTCTAGACTACGAGTCCGAGTTTTGGGTATATCTGGACTCGTTTAACCTATTATATGTTCAGTATACATATACTATGTAGATCTGAATGTACCTTTCTTTTGTTTATTACTCTGTGGTTTTCGGGGTCATCTACCGAGTATTGTTATACTCACCCCTACATGGGCCTTTCCCGCACATGTCGTGTCTTGTGTAGATGAGCATCCTTTTAATAGAGTCCAGGGTAGACTAGGACATGATCAAGCTTTCATATTTCCCTACAGGATGAGGTATTCCTATAGCTACGAGTAGCAGTCCCATTACCTCTTTGTGTTTATTTTTTGGAATTTTTATTTTTGTGAATCCTATTTTTTTGTGGGCTAGTATTCTAGACCAATTTACTTTCAGTTCATTACTTCATGTCATACTCTGTTGGTTCTGTTTAGATGTGTGCATGCATTTTGATCCTCAATTGTTTTTACATTTTAGAATTTTTGGGCTTGGATGTGTGTGTGTGTGTGTGTACATGTACTTTGGAAGTTCATCCCATGTTAGTATTATGACTACTAGGTGCTAGTCACCATCCTCTGGCCTATTGAAGCTGGGCTTGGGGAGTCACGACACAAGCCCCACTAGGACATGTTGTGACATCTTGATACATCTTTGTGCTCCCTATGTTAATATAGAAGGTTTTTATCTACGTCCTTCATATTACCTTTATTTATTTATGGATTGGATACTACAAATTCTCATTACCTAAATATCACGACTCCATCCTCATCCATTATTAACATTCTGGATTTCCAATTTTTGATAGCTTCTACCTTTCCTTGAATCTCTACATCATTCATTGATCATCATTTATTTTCTTCATAAGTGATTGTTGAAAAATATTTTGAGGAATGATTAATGACTATACTGCCTTGTTGATTCCAATTTACATCCATAGAAAATGTATCATGATGGGATCCTTCTCAATTATCATTATTGATAATGTTGTACGGTCTTTTCTACATAGAGAATCTATCACACTATTTTCCTTACAGGGATGATAGTGGGTTAAGCATTCATAATCGTTAATGATATTTAACCATCTTCACTAGTACATATAAACCTCCTTCTATTTGAATATATTATTGATGCTATTATAACTAGTATATGTTTCAACTTTCACCCCATAGAGAAAATCATTTTGTATATTCATTGAAAAGGTCATAATTTTCAATAATAGATCAAACTTAGGATAGTTTTTCTCATGAATTTTCCACTATATTGAGGAACAAGATATCAATCGATCAGTTTTCATATCTATAAGTCCTAATCCCTTATTTGAATAATCATTGTATACCACAAATAGTTCCCCACTTTACGGTAGTGTGAGTAATTTTGAGGGGATGATCCTCTATTTCACCTATTTGAACCATAATTCACAATAACTCATATAGAAAATCTCTACTCCCTTCTATGTCATCATGGTTATTGGGTTTGAAAATTGAGAAATGTTATTAACAAATTGTTAGTAATACCCAGCTTGACCAAGGAAACTATGGATCTCCATTATAGATATTGTATTATACTACTTTTTGATTGCTTTTATCTTGGAAGGATTAACATATATTTCTTCACTGGTGATTATATGCCCCAACAATGATACTTCCTCCATACAAAACTCAAATTTACTATAATTTTTATACAGTTTCTCCCTTTCTAAATTATTTTTTTCACAATATTAAAATGCTCCTTATGTTCCCCATTTATATTGAAGTATAATAGACTACCATGAATTTTTTTTGATAATCCCTAAATACTCTATTCATTAATTCTATGAATATTGATGAAGAATAAGTGAGTTCGAAGGGAATAAATATGAACTCATAGTTCCCATACCTCATTCGAAAGGTAGTTTTCGTAATATCTTCCTTATTCACATTTAATTGGTGATATCCCGACCGAAGGTCTACCTATGTGAAATACCTGTCCCCACATAGTTGGTCAAATAAGTCATCTATCTATGCTAGGGGATACTTTTTCTTTATCATTATTTTAGTGAGATAATGATGTTCAATGAAGAGGTAGAATGATATATTATTCTTCTTGACAAAGAGGTCTAGTTTAACCCACAAGGAAGAACTTGGGTGTATAAAACCCCTGTCCAGATTCTCCTGTCATAGCTTATTTAGTTCTTTTAACATGATGATGTCCAATATATAAGGTTTGTTTGACATAGTAAGAGATCCTAAAATAGGATTAATTGAGAACATGACCATTTAAACAAGAGGTATACGAGAATATTCCTTAGAGAATAAATTAGCGCATCCCTTACCAATTAGCATTTCCTCAAGCATGATACTATCATTTTTCTCAATCATTTGTGCCCGATATTCTTTATCACAAGGTCAAAATATCCACACATTATTTATTTATACTAAAGGATATTCATCATCATCCTTACACATGTGGATAACTGGAGGATAGATAAGGATGTGAAGGGTGATATCTCTTTCCTGACATTTAATGTTTAATTTGTATAATGATAGAAAATCCATTCCCAATATAGAATCAATGTCCACTAAAGGAAGTGAAAATAATTTTCTTATAGGTTTAGTCTAAAAAATTTAATTGGGAAGGAGAAATATACATTGAATGTTATAATTACCTTATTCTCTCCACTTATAGATTACTCAATATCCACATTTTGATGTGGTGTTTGAATATTCAAACTAATCATAAAAGTTATAAATGAATTCGTATAAATAAAAAAAAATATTATGGTCACTATTATTAAATAAATAACCAAAATACTTGTCACCACAACATTGTTGAGTTCCAACTCAGCTATCGTGGTATATTATATACTTCATTATTGTCGTTGTTGATTTCTTATAACTAATGATAGCTTAGGGAAAAGTCTTGACAAATGACTATTATCCTTTTAGTTGAAACACTGAACTATAGTCTGTTTGTTGATATAATATTTTCCTTATTGCTTCGCATTAGTTGGATTATTCATATCCCTCTGGTATATATTGTCAATATTCCTCTCTATTCCATATTTTATGCTTCTCTTGGTTCCATTTAAGATGTTTCAATGATTCTTCTTACCACACTGTTGACATGTGGAATTTTTGGTCTTCATTCCTTAATTAGATTTATTTATTGATCCAAATGTATTAATCAACATTGTACTCCATTTTTTCACCAAGACAATGAGACAACTGAGAGAATTAAATATCTATTTAAAATATGATGGAATAATGGAAAATATTCTCATAATAACCAATGTACTAAATCACCAACACTTTTCATAGATTCAGCTTGAGTACACTAAAAATACTACCCATAATGATTTCGTTATTCATGAAATATCGGGAGGTTTATCACCAAAGTCCTATGAAAAGTTTTTCATATGCACCAAAAAATCACCTTTTTTCTATTTTAGTCTAAGGAACACTCTTTAAATATTGAGATGAAGAATTCAGGAAAAATATATATTGAAAAATATTTTCTAAAATTCCTCATATTCTATGGAATCAATTTCCTTTTTATAATTTTTGTTTATGATCAGTGTCCACCACTGATCAACTTCCCCATAAAAACATATTCAACTAGTACAATTTTAATTTCTTATGTAAAATCAAGGATATATAATATATTTTTAATGGATTTAATCCATTTTTCTATGAAGAGGGGATCAACATATCCACTAAATTTAAGGGGCCTCTATTTCATGAAGTAATTGATGGTTAATTTCTTTATATAAAGAGAAGGAGGGTGTTCTACATGATTCATGTTAATATTCTTAACTTAAGACAGCTGAAAAAGTATTTTAATGATGTATTGAGCACCGATTCCAATCAGATTCTGAATATCATTTTGGAAATATTCTTATTTCCTTTCCCAATGATTATTGGAATGAGTTCTCTTATTTCAAGTAATTAACTCAAAAAAAGAAATTTCAATTAGCTAGCTCGAATATTTGTCTAATTATCATAATAAAATGGAGCCTTGAACAAATATGGATAAAATTTAAATTAAAATCATATCCTAACATGCGATTCATTATGTTTCATTCTAGGTTATCCAGGGTGATAGAATTATCCCCATGGTTCTTAGTAATGTGCTCTAGTCCCAATATCCATAAATAACAAGACTGTGCTATGATACAAAATATAGAGACCCTAAATTTTTTCACATATTGTTACACTATTTTAATCATTATTAACCATAAACAATGATCATAATGTACAGTGCATTTGGATGATTTGGTACATTAAATAGATAACATGGAATTAAAATAAAACATTTTATTTTTAATTATCCATAATGATTTTATAACTCCAATTTAGATCCGACATATGCATTTGATAACATGGGGGATACATGAACAAAATGGAAGAGACAAATATCCCAATAATTGGATAAACATAGGAGAAAAGCAAAGCACGTTGTTTAGAAGACATAACCTGATGACATAAAAATTTATGAAAGATGAATAAAAATAATGAATCATGAAATTTAGAGAATGGGGACATATAATCATGGGATAATAGGAATTCATAAACAACACTCAACATGGAATAAGAATGATTCAAGGATAAATTCCAAGACCATTGCACATGGAGTACAAAGTCCCATAAAGGAATCAAGTTCACTCTATGTCCCAACATGATGTCTCATGAGACTAAACATTACCCAATTCGTTGGAGAACTATCATGGTGGATATATCATAATATGTTTCGGAATTTCTTTTAACCTTAATATTCCTACATATATAATCAAACATAAATATAAGGGTTACCCAAGGAAAGAATAGGGTATTATAATCACGTTAGAAGGAATAGGAAATGGGAATAGCATAATGGTGTCCATGAAAGAATGGATCTCAATAATTCATAGACATTTATAATTTAATATATTCATATATCATGATAAATTATTTCCAATGTAAACATATAAAAAATATTTTTTAAGAAACATTAGATGTGAAACATTTTATTGTGGTTTAAGGAAAAAATTGAATACCAGATATAAAAATATAATTCTTGTTTTCATAAAAATAGAAATGATTGAACATATATTTTCATGATAAAATGAGTAATTTTATAAAAATAGTGGTGTCTTATAACATTTTATAGAGTGCACATGAAAATGGGCCAGAAATCGTGAATTTCCCTTTAGTCAGAGTTGCTTATCAGGTAGAATTGAAAAGGTTTTTTTAAAACATGTATTTCCCATAAGATATAGATAATCTGAACTAGACAATTATTTTGGAACATATGAATAAAATTTATAAGATAAAAAAAAATATTAATTAAAATATGTTAAAGAGAGATAATGTGTATCTTAAATGAAAATGGGGGTTCGGGTAGAATCCCTCAACTTATGTTCAAAATTCTTATGCACTTCATCTTAATGTAATAGATAATCAATCAAATCAAATAATTAATAAATTATGATACTTTTATGAATTTATTTTATTTAGTATAAAATTATTAAGTTTATTTATGTGTTTCTTGATGTGTTATATGATATAAGTTTATTTGATAGAAGTGTTCTTTTACGTGGTTTTCCCGACCACTTTATTTGTTTACATGTATGGAAAATCATGTAAAATGAGAATAGTTCAATAGAGTTGAAATTAAATGTTATTAATGAACATACATAATATTAAATAGTTATATAATTTATTTATTTATTTGGGGTGCAGTTTAATCATTAGATAATATGTTAGTGATTATCATTTACATTATTTTAGAGGTTTTTCGATCATCAAAAACTAGTTTTGTAAAATTAATTAACATTATGTATGTTACTAGTTATAGAGTATCAAATATGATTTAATAAATATATTATAGTCTTTCATAACCATTAAAATGGTTTTATGACCATCCTTGAAGTCAGAAGTGAATAACGAAAACACATTATCCACGAAGGCTGAAAATCAGCACACCATAGATGATGTTTTTATTTTTAGAATAAAAAGAGAGGGGAAGATAAATAATGATGGTTTGTTAAATTAAAAATATAAAATTTTAGTATATAAATTAATCTAGAGCTATCATGTAACTTGGATAATTAAAGGTGATGATAGGATAATAATTGAAAGGAAATTGGAAAGAAATTAAATTAAAATGATGGAGTTTTCTACCTCTTGGATTATTCTCCTTGAGAACCTCCTTGAGAAATAGGTTTATTCCTTTTAATGATACTATAACCTAGTGGATGTGAGTAAGAGTCTTGGGATTAAAATCATTAATCATAATACTTAAAAGGTGTGGGGAGAAGAGGTGGTGAGGAGTGGTATTTATTGTGAAGGAGAGGGGTGTTTTTTTATTATTTTATTCGGTAGTTTATTAGTTTGGCCCAAGAAAATAAATGGTTATGACTACATGAATAAATATATTAATTAGTTAATAATATATCTATATTATGGTTCTTACATTTAAGATATATCATGGGAAATTTTATTTAAAATATAATTTATATATACCGTAAATTACATTATTTTTTACAATTCACTAAAAATTCAACTATTTTAGAAATATCCCAAAAATCAACCCTAACCATTTTCCAATGTTTAGAATAAAAAATGAATTCCATTTTATTGATTTTTTTTTATAAATTTTATAATTTAATTTTTAACTAGAATCACCATTTCTTAAAAAAAACATAATTTAAAATTATAATTGATTTTATGACACATTGAAAAATGAATTAAGGAATTGGAAAATTATATTATAATATTAATACAAAAATTTATTAAATTATTAGTAAATTTTATAAAAATATATTTTATTTTAAATAATATATTTATTATAAAATTTTAATTAAATGTTTATGACTTACAATAATACAAACACATAATATTTAATTTTTAAATAATTTAGTTACCTATACAATGATATAAATATATAATATTTTTATTTATTTGATACCCAATTTTTATTTACAATTTTATAGGTTAGCTTATTATTCTATTTGTCATTTTACTATTCATAATTGTGACATTACTTTTCTAAAGGTCATGTTACTATTCCATAGGTATTGGTTTATTAATTACTAGAAATACCTCTTATTTTATTAATTATTCCTTTATAAAGTCTATGTTTTTTTATCTAGGTGAATTTATGTGATTTATACTCTGTGAAATTATTATAATAAGAAAATTCCATATATATATAATTTAGGGTCATTTCCCAAAGAATAATGGGGGGATAACCAAAGAGGATCCTAAATCATATAATTTTTTCTAATGAATTCCAATTATTTTAAAAATCTAACACTATGTTCAATTTACAATAAAAACCCATCCATCAAAAAAAGTGAGATTATTATAAGAAGATGTAAAAATAAGGTTAGCATACACTTCATGATGGGAAATTAAATTTGGGATAGTCAATCATGTGTTTGAATTTTAATTTCTTGTTAAAAATAACAATAATAACGGAAAATTAATTGGAAATAAATTTGAAATCATATCAACAACCATTTAAATTCATATTTTCTAAAAATGATTGAATCAAAATATAAATGTATCTAGAATTTGAAAATAATTTTTAGTTATCACTTATTCTCATGTGGTGGAAAACTTGAAACAAAAAATTGTAAAGTAAAAGAATATATAGAAACATAATTAAAAGTGAAAATAATTGTATCATCTATTTATCAAAAAATTATATTCTTAGAATCCTCAAAATTACATGATAATGTAATATTCCAACTTGTGATGAAAATATAGAAACTGAATTTATTCTTGGTGAGGAAAAATATATGCTTCTACCTGTGACTTATAATAACTTAAAGGACAAAAAATATAAATTTTCAAAATTGAAACAATGTGATAATGAAAAAAAGTCATTGAAAGGATTCTTGGGTCATCTCCCAAGTAGTTTTGTACACATAATGCGTAGAACGACACAGTATCAGTGGCCTCCACTTTCGTAAATTTGATGGGGATTGAATTCTGAGAACCACCACATATTATTTTTCATTATATCTATAATTGAAAATTAATTTTATTGTGCCAAAAAATATATAAAATTACACATACACCAAAAAATAGGAAGGGTGAAATAGAGAGGGAGAGAAAATAGAAAAAAGGATTACACATATTTTTTATATCCTAATTCATTTGATTCTAATGAAATTAATGCTATGGAAGTAGTTTCTACACCATGGGCCCCATGATATATTCATCTTCATGAATAACCTCCTCCCTATGGTGGATTCTTCCTCATATCTTAACACCATCTTCTACTAAATTATTGATTCATAAGACTTATCATCCATGCGTTGAATTAGATCAACTAAATTCTAAATTTTAACACAAGAAAGATAATAGGAAATGCAATCAAATAAGTATAATATAAACTTGAATTGAATGGTTGGTCGACATGATTCAGTGGTACATTCAAAATATCTCCCATTTTTTTAAATTAAAATGGGAATGTATTAGTGAATGTAATAAGTGTATCCACTATCATAACCAAAATGACTATCACTTCTTTTTGTGTTACATCAACATACAAGGTTCCTACCATTGATTTTAAAAATTAAAAATTAAGACAATTAGTTACCTTATCAGCATGATTAATATAAAAAAGAAATAAATGTAGAGAGTTTTAAATGTTGAGATGTGAAGCTTATTTTTAGAGTTTCAAATATTTGAGCACCAAAAATATGTTTACTGGAATTATGGTTAGTCATTGGTGTCTTGGCTCGATGTGAAAGAAGAAAAAATTCATATCTATAGCTATATAAGGTTAATCAGGTGTTCATGTTTTTTAGGACATCAAGGACGTTATTTAATGTTGTTGAAATCCATAGAATGAATTAATTTAATGAAAATATCTACAAGTTTTTACTAGTTCAAGCTGTTAAATTAAATTGTGCTACAAGTGATAAATATTGAAATTCCATATATAGGATCCTTTAGGAATGTGGGATGGTTGCGTGATAAGAGTAACTAGCTAAGAATCCTATAATAGGAAATGGGGACCAATGGGAATAACATTAGATGAATTATTATATTACTTGGGGAATATTCGAAGAATAATATTTTTATATAGTTTTAATCATTAATTAATAAATCTTAGAGATAATTTTTTAGTTGAAAATAATTTTTATACTTTCAGTAATATAATAAAGTCACACTATTTCATCCCATGGACATGGGAAAAATCATTCAAATTATTTTAATATCATATGTTAATTTACTTATTTATGAACTTTTTTTGCATGTATTACAGTTAATTAATGTTTTGTTACAATGTCTGTTTATTCCATGCTGTGTGGGAGGGAAACATGGTGATGTTGGTTTGATGCATTTATGTTCAACTTCCAATACACTTAGTTGATGTGAGATAATATTATAGAGGTTCCGTTTTTATATGTATTGATTTGATTAAAACATTATAGAGTTTTGATAGTCATATTTTTACTGTAATTGTTGATAGTAAACTAGATTGGGTTTTTGTGCATGTCCATCCCAAAACCTAGTATCAATGTAATCTAAGAAGATGATATGAAAATTAAAATATGAAAAAGGATGGAATTAGGTAAAAATAATATATGGATAAACAAATCTAATATTTAATAATAGCGATACATGAAAATGATGATCAAATGTCATATGATTTGAATAAATATGGGTGTTTCATTGAATAGGGTAAATAAAGTTTATATGGGGAAATATGAATGGTAGAATTTTGGTAGAATAGATATGGAAATATAAATTATGTAATTGTCAAAAACATTTCTTTCAATATTAATGAAACAAACAAACCTACATATGAAATAAATGAATTTATGTATATGTATGAAAAACTAATGACCCATAACATTGTTATTAAATTTATATTACTATTTAGATTAGGGTTATTGAAAGGAAACTAGTATCGTATAATGTGAGTGAATTTAATCTGTTCTGAGGATAAATCAAATTAGTAAAAGTAAATGTCTCAAATGATGTATGAGAATTTATAATATTATCTTCACATTTATAGTGGTGGGATTATATGGTTACTGATGTTGGTATCTCTAGTGAAAAAACTAACATGGTGTTTGATTATATAAGGAATATTATACTCAATGAAGTGCTTTAGAAGAGGTATGTTTAGGGGAAAACTGTTAGTTCCCTTCACACTGAAATTGAGGAATGTCAACCCCTTATAATAAATTATACTGAAATAAACCAATAGAATAAAATTCCTCTAAATGAACTCAATGCAAGTAGAATGGTCCTATAAAATCCATTTGGATGTTTTGGAAGAAATTTAATATCTGGTACGATCACCATATACATAATGATAACATCATAAAACCATCATCCTTTATATGTTCTGGTTTTTTAACATAAAAGGGAATAGAAAAAGGTTTTTTCTGAAGTTGAAAACATTAATTTATTATTGGTCTGTTGAATCATGAGTATCCAATCATTAACATAGTGACCAAGGATACAGTGTTAATTATGTCTTAGAAAATTATAGGTAATTAGATCTAGAGGATGGTCATTTACAATTGGTTGATAAATACAGATAATTAAATATATAAATGAAGAAAAAATATTCTAGAAGTTAAAGGATTTTTGTTACATTCATGACATACGTATGAATCTAATTTCAATTTGAAAACTAAAAAATTAGTCTATATAAAATATTTTTAATTGGATATGGAAGGTTATATGAGGCTCAATGAAAGATGTATGAAGGGTGAAGTATGGGATCATTTACTTGATTGAAAATTGATATGGATGTGAAATTTCTATTTGTATAACTTTCGATGGTCCAAAAGTATATAATAATATGTTTGGTTAGATTAGTGAAAAGAAAATCAATGCGTTAAATTCCAAGGACATACCAATGTCTGATCACATGGATATTGTAATGTCTTAATGACGTATTATATGAAATAAGAAAAGTGTTTCATTCAACTCATATGGTCAGAATAACAAGAGTTTCTAGAATTATAAGTTAGAGGATGTAATCTAGATTGTTTGGGGAGAAAATTCTCCCAAGTACTATGGTGGCTTCTTCTTATTTTTTACATTCATTGATTATACCACTTAGAAAGTATAGATTTACTTCATTATGAAAAAATATGATGTTTTTATTTTCTTGTTTAGTGGGGTGCATAGGTGGTGAGGGAATGTAATTAAATGATGAGATTCATTTTATTAGATAATTGATGTGAGTATAATGGATGCAACATCTGCTGATATGTTTTCCAAAAAAGGAAAAAAGTCATAATATGGATGTTCCCATAACTCTCTAAAAATGTACTAGTATAAAATAATAATCAAACCCTAACATGTTGATCTAAAAGTGTGAATTTTAATTTAATAATAACTAAGGTGATTTGGGATGAGGCACTCAACATAGTAGAATATTTAGTAAACAAAAGTCAATGATTTATAGTTAGGAATTAATTTCTTAAGGATCAATTGTATACAAAATGACCAAAAAGTTAAATATCTTAATTTTTTTTGTATTTTATCTTATGAAAATGTAAATTATAAGTACTGTGTTAAAAATTAATCAAAAATAAAAATATAACTTCCCCTAGGTTATGTAGAATTTTTTTTTGGATAATGATGATCAGTTAATGATATGAAATACATCAATAGAAGATGAGATGTTTCCATCATTGAAAATGTCATATGGAAGGAATTAAACTAGGAGGATCAATAATATTTAGGATAATAAATGATATAAATCTATGTTGATAAAAGAACCATTAGATCAAAAAAATGCAGAACTCCGAAAAGGGTGATGAAAGAACCAATGGTCTAGAAATATGTATATCTGAAATAATTTAATGTTTTAGGGAAGTTTAATCTTGAGTGGGAGTACTATAATCATGGGACCTAAAAAAAATCTACCTTAAGTTCAGGTACCAAAATATAGGGTAGATCTGGGATGTTCATTTTTTAAAATTCATTTGATCAGATCAACCCATATAAAAAGAATAGTTCAGTGGTATGAGTATGGTATAAACATTTTACTCTTATTGTATGTAGGAGAACATTAAAATAAAAATGTAAGCATATTTTATTAATGACACTATATATTGGGATTTATCCATTAATGATGATATGAATTTATTAAATTTCAATAGAATAGTGGTGATGGGAGAACATTAAGACTGTAAAAATAAACTTGAAAACAATTGGGTTTTAAAAAATTAATAAAGAGAATGATGGAATTAAAATATTCAAGTCACCTATGTTATCGAAATAGTTCCAATATTATAAAACAATAAAATTCATAAATATCTTCTCCCTTCTATTTATATATTCTATTATTAGAAAAATATTATGTTTAGTTGCATAATAAAATCTCTATCTATAAAAGATGGATGTAAAGAAAGAAGTCATTCATAGCGGGTAAGAGATGGAAATCAGAATGAAGCATCCAATAGGTGTACCACATTTTATGAAGAATAAGATATATTCTGTATTGAATCAAACATAATGGTACTGGAACTTTAAATTTGATTTATTCAAGGTAGTTGAATGGTTTTTAATATTTAATTTCAATCATGGTTGTTACCAAAAGTAATTCTATAATGATAATTTTGCCATTTTTTTGTTTTATGTTGATAATATATTTATAGATAGAACAAATGGATGAAATATTCTCAAATTTAATATTTTTTATCCAAAATTTTCAAGATGTGAGATAACAAGAAGGTAAATAGGATGTTGGGGTTGAGGATAAAAACAAATAAAATGAACCAAAATTTGGTTCTATAATAGAAAAGGTGTTATAAAAAAATAATTTAATGGTTTTATGTGGTTAATTTTAAAACATTCACTTCTCAACTTTTTGGAATCATTAATGTTACCATATTAGATATAAATTTAAGGGATGACATTTGATTGTTGATGGAACTTGTCGTGCATGCTCTCAAACTATTTGTGAATTTTTTTTTCTATGTGGAACATGGGGACAACCTATGTATATCTCATGAGGATACTTTGTGTCAATCACTCCCTAAGACAAACCATTTTTTAATATTTTTTGGATTTTTATTATTAAAAAAAATGGAATTAAATGGGATTTTATAATGATGAAAATCATGAAATTAATATAAGACAATAGAAACTAAATAGATGTCAACAAGATAAAACTTTGTCTTAGGGTCTAATTCTCAGATTCTATCATTATCCTACATTTTTTTTATAAATTCAACTTGATATCCCATCCCATGATACATGAACACCTAACCCTATATTGAGAGTTAAACTTCTCATGCATAGGAGATCACTTCAACAAAAAGATCTCACATTTCCAATAATCATGATAGATAAATAATAATCAATTAAGAATGTGATACCTTCAAAGACCCAACTCCATCATATAAAATTTCATCTCTAAAAAAACTCAACTTCATCGAATGTATATCTATATGAGAGAAAGGGGGAATTTATTTTTGGTGGAAAATAAAACAAAACAGTGGATAACTTATTAGAATGACAAAAAATCACCAAATCAACCATAAATAAACCCACAATCCAATTAATAATGTCAAATAAACATTGATAATTGATGAAAAATAAATCCTAAAAACTAAAAAAATATACCACTAGATTGATACTATGATTAGCCATTCACCATCCAGAGTATTAGAGTGGGATGTGAGAAGAATAAAAAAGTTAAAAAGAAAGATACATTGGGAATATTAATTTATTATAAAAGACTAAAAATTATTACAATAGTAATTCCATTAATAATATACAAGATTTGTTTTTTACTCAAGTGGAAAACTCAATTGAATATTGGTAGAGTATAAATTAATAATGATAATGGTGGCCTGATTTCCATCCAAAATAATCCTATGAAAGATAAAGTATGTTATAAATACTAAATCAATTGATTTAAGGAATATATTATTTAAGTTTTCTGAAATTGTATTTTGTATATAAAAAATTATATACAATTTAATGTCAATTTTTATCATGAGATAAAACAATTTTACTATTGAAAAAATTTTAGGATGGGATGACAGTTTGAATTTCGATGCATGGAGTTGCCATCAACTAATTCTAGTAAGGATCTTGAATCATACAGAGAAAAATAAATTAAACTAGTTACTTATGATATTATATAATTTCATTTAAAACTCAAGATTATTAGGCCTATTAAAATGTGAAATATGATCCTATATTAAAAATTCACAAGATCAAGGAACTAATTAAATGGTCTGTTTTTTGAGATTCTTTTGGGCCATGAAATATTAGATTCATCTCTTAATATATTTGGATGAAATGTATCCATAATGAATAAAATCCTAAAAAATGAAATTTCTAAATATTTATGAGTATGGAAAATTTTCTTGCGGAAATATGAAACTGAGTTAAAATAGATAAAAATTTAGAAGTTGGTAATTTTCATAATTAAGCATTATTTACACCATAAAGCATAAAAATGTTACAAACTATAATAAAATTAGAATATAGTGGGACAAAAAACCCTCAATTAAATAATAAATTGTATGAAATTTTGATCACTAAAAATCCCCCACACATAAACATTTCACATATGGTCAATTCATTGAATTTAACCCACTAATAATTTTTGTCCTCTCAAAGATGCAATACAAATACCAAAAAAAAAAAGAAATTAAAAAATTGATACAACTATGAATATTTCTTGACATCCTATAAGAATTTAACAAGCTACCTTTCCTTAATTCACAATCATATCCTAGTTATAGGAGTGATTAAAATAGACCAATGTAAAGTTAAAACTTTATTGCGAAAAACTATTCAATTATCACTCATCCCTATGTTTCTTGTTCACAAGATACATTTTACGCATCATTGATGAAACCCCAAGGATATTCTTATTAGTAAATTTCCCAATTATTTATTTGTAATTGAAATTTCCCCTCACCTAAATCCATTCCATTTTTTATAATTATGTAATTTATTCATTTTTTATTATCATTTTATAATTTTTGTGGGTTTATAATTTTTTTTGAAAAATATCTTACAACATCATATTGGATCCCAATATCCTAATTTACTCCAGTTTAAAAATATTTATATGAATAAAAAGATATCTTTCGAGTTTCCCTTATGAGATATTCCTTTTACAATGTAAATTTTTTTAAATAATGACTATTAAAATCTATTTCGTCATTTATATATATCTATTTAAAAAAACTCAATTTTCTACTTCAAAAACATACATTACAAAAAATAAGTGGAAAAAATAACATATAAATCATTCAATTTCTGTAATTTTAGACACAATAAAATATCGAGACCACTACGACATTATTCACTTAGTATAAAAAATTATAACCTAAAATTACCTAGACATCAAAACACAAAAATAAGTAAAAAAAATATAGAAAATTATATCTAGATATGTTGATATAGCACTACACCCATCAAAAGATCAAACTACCATTTTATTTATGTTCATATGATTCTAAATAAAATAGAATAAAATCCATGAGAAGGAAAGACAGATCATGAGTTTATTTTTTTCAGTGGCATACAGGAATTAAGCTTTAGGTTACCACCAAATCAGACTTAGTAAAGAAATAAAATGATATTTGATATATTAATAATTAAAAATAAATAGATAGGGGAAATAATAGGGATAAATCATGGTTTAGACTCTGATGTAATGCTGGTATTTTGCTGCCCCTAGTTAGTGAGTTCTTGAATTTTATCCTCAATCCGATTATAGATGATTTTTTAGAGTTAAAACCCCACATGTGGATTTTCCTAGTATAAATAAGGGGATAAAATGAGTGAAAACCATCAGTGGAAATGAAAATTTCTTCAACCCTTTAAAGAGAATAACAATAAAGTTTTTAGTGTTGAGGGGGATGGTAAATATGAATAGGGTACTCCATGTGGACATTTATTGTTCTCTCCTCCATTTCTTATGAAGGTTATTATAGAGGATATTATAAAATAACAACATTATCCCAAAAATATTATATTTATACAACTAATTTTGTAGATTCTTCTTGAATATCTAATGCCTTCTCAGTTGTAGCTGATGAATGAAAAATCATAGCGAAATGTTTGTAAATAAAAATATCTTTTTGAAATGAATTTAAATTAGAAGATTCTAAATTAATGTTTCCACTTCTTATAATATTGATTTAAACTCGATAAATTTAGTAAATTTGACTATAATACTAGTATAAATATATTTTTTGCATCATCTTATTCTAAAGAATGAGAGTGGTTGAGATTTATTGAATTTTCATTATCAGAGATGATAGAGTAACCAAACATTTCATTCCCTAAAAAATTGGACCTCTACTCATCCAAATAATCTAGATATCCTAAATGTATATGAATAGAAATATCTTATTTATATTCTTATTCTTGTAGAGATCAATAATGGTCGAATGGATCTTCAAGTAACTCATTTGTGGCCTAATATAGTTATTAAATTTAAATAATTAATGGGTCTACTTATTTACTAAACGGTTCTAGTTCTTTATCTAGTATTTTATCTAGAGATTCATAAAAATAATTATATAATCATTATATTTTTCTTTCTACATGATTTTTTACCTATAATAACTTGAAATTGAGATTCTTGAACATTGGGATCTTCTTATTATGTATTTACTTGAGATTTTTTAGTATTTGATCAATAATTGAAATATGAATTCAACATGGAAAATATAATATTTAGTTTTTTTTAAAAAAATATAAAAAACATGATTAAAACGTTATTAATAAAATGGAATGAAATGATGTTCGAGAATTTGGAAATGTATAAAAATTAATTAACTAAAAATAAACTAGATAAATGTTTTCATGAAAGAAAATATCCTAGGTTTGAATTTATCGGATTCATAATTACCCATTATAATTATCTAAATTTTATTTCATAGTTTATCCCAACATTTTTGAACCTATATCCCCTACATTACCTATGAAACATAGAATAACTAGGAGATATCTTTAGCACAAAAAATATAACTTCCCCTAATATTCATGACTGATGAAAACCAAAAAACTGAGAGATTGACACCTTTAAATATCCAATTACATCATATACTATTTCATATCTAAAAAAATCAAATCCATCATATGAATAGCTACCATATAGGAGGGAGGGAATTGATGTTCGATTGGGAAAAGAATAAAGTAATTGGAAATATCATAAAATGATGTAAAATAATAGAATAATACCTAAATACACACTTTATTTTCTTATTTATAGGAAATAAACATTGATAATTAATGAACATAAATTCATAAAAACATACAAAACCTACATTAAGGACATGAATTGAAAGAGATACTCACCATCGTGTGTATTAGAGAGATATAGTGTAACAACATAATTGTGAAAAACATAAATGAGAGAATAAGAAGAGTAATATATAATAAAACTATAAAAACCTATTAAAGGATAAAAGTCCATAATAATATACAAAACATTTTATAAATTAAGTATCTAAATCCTATAAATTGAGGTGAAGTAAATTTTTATAAGGAAAAGGGTAGATAAATTTCATTGTAAAACCATACTTTAAAATATCTTGTATGGTAAAAACATTAAATGATAATATTTGGGGAAGTGGTAATATTGAATGTTACTCATCTGTATCTTCTTTGTTGACCCAAAAAATATGAAATTTATTGGCCATGATTATCATTATTTTGAATTATTTACATTGTAAAAATTCTCTGGACTTATTAACTATTTTAATTCCCTTTATCTTGTTCCCATGAAATAATTGAATTGAATGAGGTAGAATCATGAATTTACACAAAAATAAAAATATGATTTTTATTTAAATTATATCTATCTCCTTTAAATATTTCAACACAATTAGGAAATGAAATTGTGTGATATCATCCCATATTTATAAATCTACAGATCAATTCACATATACTATGTTCTGATTTGTGGTCCTCTTTTATGCCTAAAAATATTTTATTCATCTCCTTCTACTGTTAGATGAAATATATCCCAAAAATACTACAATCATGGAAAAAAAGAATTTATTAATTTTTATTAGTCAATAAATGTTCTTTCAAAAATATGCAACTAATTTTAACCATTTAAAATTTTAGATTTGTTCTATTTTCATAATTATGATTAATTTACCTAAAATATTAATAATTGAACTATTAGCAATAAAATACAATATTTAATGGGATATAAAAATATAAAATTACGAATATAGTTTATTATATTATGATCTATATTACTGGTATAAGGATAATGTTCCTTACATTTCAGCTATCTAAATAATATTGTTTGTTATGATTTGTAGTCATCGAGATATATAATTTGTAGTCGAAGTTATATGTAGATTCACGTTGAAAAAATGAATTTTTTTGATGTTTTTAAGGGTATACATTGGTACTTTAAGGAATTGGTAGCTTTGATTGTTTTATTTGGGGAGAAAGATCTATTATTAAGAATTTTTTATGATGATCTCATTAGTGATTAAAATTGTCAGAAGAGAACAATTAGGTTTGCATTTACATAGATAGGAATAAAGATCTATCGGATGTCATTGATATAAAAAACATTCATATTAAGTATAATTGATGATATTATAGTTCATAATTAAAATATATACAAGAGATGGATTGGATAAACAAGGTGATGAAGGAATATTTATGAATAATGAAAGGGGGAATTCTTTTTTGTAAGAACCTAAGTGTAATTCTCCATTCAAAAAATTCAATATTCCATGAAAGGAAAATTATCATATACTTTATGAGAAAATTCCTTGGAAAATTTTTATTTGAAAATTTAAAAAATCATGAAAATATTTCTAATAGAAAATATTTGGTGTACATTTTCACTGAGACATTAGCTCATTAATGTATGGAGAAACGTCGTACCTCAGTGGGGCATGGGTGTAAAAATGAAAGGTGAAGGAACAATACTATTATGAATTAAAGAAGGATTTCTTAGGTGAAGTTAACTGAAGTTTCATATAAATGATTCATATAGTGTGAGATTTATGGGATGGGAAGAGTAGAATTAGAGATTTAGTGTTTAGATATAGAAAATGTGTTTACCAAAAAAAAATTAGTGTTAGGTGTATTGAATTGGTTTTGTGGAAGTGAAAATTAATATCTTTAGTGGAAGTAGTGAGGAAGCCCATGAATTTAATACATGTATAATACACCATTTAGTTGAATATTTAATACATCATCAGTAGGAACCCACCCAAGAATGAAAAAGGTTTAGATTCTTTTGAAACTAGATACAAAATTTATATTATTTCATTTATGATCATTAATATATCCTTCAATGATAATCTCATACAAGAAACATAGAAGATATATCATACAAAAAAAATATTCTTCCTAACTAGTGGAAGGAAAACATAGGAAATGGTGAGCTCATATGCTCTGTAAGGGTATAACTAAGAGATATCAACTAGTGTTCATAACTGAATATAAGATATGCATAAGGTTTGGAGAACATGATCATAACATATAATAATTTTATCCAATCAGTCAAATATAATAAATAAAAAATCATTGAGTAATACATTATCAAAAAAAATAATCATCCATGGCTGTGAGAAATCATTAAACATCATCAATGATCCATGAGATCGTATCATAAGAAAATTAAATTATTTTTCGATCATATATAAGTATAAAAAATCATTTCTATATTTAGGTATCACAACAATGATATCATAGTGGACTGGTTTTACAAAGCATTCTTTTATTTACTTAGTCGTTGTTTACTCCAAATACAATCATAGTGGATAAATTCCATTACTATACAGGGATCATTCCCCATTCTAGTCCTTATTATTTTATAAGATATCCATCTTTAAAATTGAATTAAAGGGATATATATTTATTGACCCACCCATATCAAAATTAAAATAAAACATATGTGTGCCTCAATATCATAAAACATTAATTATATAATCATATCATAACCTAGGGAAAATAAATGAGTTTCATTAAAATTTCATTATTTCATAATATCATAACTTATAAAACAATAATGTTTCATAAAGGTTTTGGAATAACCAAATTAACCTATGGGAAAGAATTAGGTTACATATGACCATCTGTAAATCATCATTTTCATAATACGTTAAGGTAGAGAAACTATATAGAATTATAAGTTCATATACCTTGTAAATCATGAAAATCCCTAAATGATGATGACAATGATGTAAAATACCATTAAAATCATTTTCAAACCTACATGAGAAAATACACTTTTTATAACATTTTACCATGAAATTATCCTAATATTGAGAAAAAATAATTCTTTGAAAATAACCATGAAAATTTTTAATTGATGTTTCAAAGAAAATAATAGTCACAAATTTAGTAAATTCATGTAATGTCATATTCATTAAAATAAAACACTCCTTTAACACATATGTAAAAATTAAAAATTTAAAGTTAGAAAAAATATTCTTTAAAAATAATCTATTTTAATCCTTTTTAAATACTGTAAAATGTTTTGAAAATGAAATTTTTAAAAAAATTCATGTAGATGTAAAAAAACCATTGATCATTATTTATGATTATTAACATGGAAGAAAAATTTCCAAATCCAATGCAGAAATAAGGATAAATTTTCATTAAAAACATTTTTTGACCATTTTAAGTAAAAAAGAGTGTAAAATGGAATTAAAAAAACCATAAATAAAGAAATATAAGAAAATATATAGTGTTTAATGTTCAATGTTCATATATTTCCATCAATTAAAACTTATCATATTTAATCTTGAAAATAATTGAGATTGTAACTTAAACCCTTACCACAACTCATATATTCCTTCAAATGTATTCAAATTTATTAAATAATAAAAATATTTTTTTATGAATATATTAATGAATCACATTAAATTATAAATGTCAATTTATAATCCCTTTATATTTTATAATTATCTAGTTATTAACAATTCATCCTCATAATAGACATTAGGGTGAAAACTATTCTATTTTTCATGCATTTTTCTTTTTGATGGCTCCAGTATTTGCACCTCATTCATGGTTCCATAATTTAAATAATATTTATAATAATATAAGTATCATATTTATTCATCATTTATAATTTTATAATTATTTAATAATTTTCATGATGAAAAATGAATCTCATTACTGCGTAGAGAAGGTTGTCCACTCGTATGAAGATGGAAATGATCATTTTCCAGAGAATGAAAATGTATGAATGTAGATATGATCAAATAACTAAAAAACATACACATTAAATATATATCTTCTATAATAATTAACTCCATCATAATAACCAATAATTAATGATAGTGATGGAAAATGAAATATATCGCTAGGTGGAGGTCGTAGTCCACACAAACGTACAAGGGATACTTGCATTTATGATTTGATGGAAGAATGTGGAGAAGGGTTAACCCATAATAATAATAAAAATTATTTATATTGAATATAATAAATCCACTTTTTTATAATTTATAACTTATATTTAGAAGATTTTGTAGAATAAATAAAACTAAAAGTACCGAGGTAAGAGTTATACGGCTTCTTTGAGAAACCACCTTTAGTATAATACTTAAGCATTAAAAGGATGCTATTATGATCAAACAGAAACTAAATCACACGGGGATGGATGATAAGAATGGAATAGGTTTTGGATTATCATATTTACAAGGCTCATAAAGTGTTATGAAGATATGAGTGGTTGTATTATTTTAAAAGGGTGGGAGAGGACACAATATGAATTTTTCAAAGATTAAAATATTATAATGAATAACATGAGTTATGTCTCTAGAAAATTAAAAATATTATAATATTGGAATTTTAATGTTCAAATATCCAAAAAATCAAATTAAATCATGTTTTTTATATTCTAATCCATATCTATTAGGTAAAACCCTGATAAAACGGTTTTAACATTAATGCTAGTAACACATGTTTACTGTTTCTAATATTCATTATGACCAAAAGGTTAGTTTAATTATTAAATATATTATTTATGATCATTTAAAATATGGAATAATTTTTTTAAAATATTTAATTTCCTTAAGTGATGGATATTTATTTTAAAATATCTATGAAAATCAAAAAGAAAATTGTGTTTAAAAAATTCATTTTTAAAAATAAAATAGAGGTCAACTTTAGTCCATTCCATATTAAAATTATAGGATGATCATTAAATTTTTTATTGAATATATTATATAATAATTTCGCTAAAATAATTCATAAATAGATTAATTTAATTAATTAATGTCAAAATACATTATTTGGAGAAAAAAGTTTTTAAGAAAAAAATCAATTTTTATCATCATGTAAGTTTATTTTCTTTTCAAAAAAAAATTGATTAAAATTGAATTAATTTTAAACATATGTAAATAATAAATCTTCATAATTTATTTGGTAATATTCATGGCCTACAATTATTTTCCCATAAAATAAAAATGACATTAAATAATAATGTTAATATTATATCATTTTTCATTTAATCTTGATCTTATGAGTAATGAAATCTATGAATGAAAAAAAACATTATAAAAGAGAAATATATCATTAAATACCAGGTTGTTAAATTTTATAAAAATTATAAGGATTTATCCTTTTTAATTTCATCACTTCGATTAAAAAACCCAAGGATACTTCTACATCATCACATCCTCACATTCCGACACTACTTTCCCTAATTTACGGTGTGTCTAAATAAATTTGAGCAAATGTGTCATATTATATAAAACATTTCCTATATGATTAAATATATTACCTGGGTATTAATTATAAGATATTTCATGCGTCATTGGTATGAAATCTTAGTTTAGTACATGTGAAAGGTCAAGTATTTAATTACTTAGGTGTCATACATGGACCACTTTATGAACATGATGGATATTTGGTTGAAGTGTCAAGTGAAACGAAATTATCCCAATATGATCTAGAAATTTAAAAGGACTAATATATAAAACAAATATTTTTCCCTTCATTCTAAATCTCAAAACCATCATCCAAATAATAATTTTAAGTAATACCATCTCATTGACGTCAAACTATAAATCTCATCAACGAATGTGATCATAATTTTAGTATTGACTATGAGATACCCTGATGTGTTTCTGAATATATCTAACATCCTCTTATACATCCTTAGATAGATAATGTACTAATTTATTACATTCTCCAACATCATCCCAACACATTTTATTTCTGAACATCCTACCATATAAGGCTTTAAAAGGATCTATTTGGATGCTTTATTAAATGTTATGGTTTTAAGAAATTTTTCCATAGAAATGTGTTGGTCCCAAAAGTCTTTAAAATATATATAACATAATATAAAGATATGTTATATGTTTTTGATGTTCCTCTAATCCTGAACATTTGTCTAATGATGATATATAGTTCTGAAACTCAACTCTGTATCCAAATCCTATTGAAAACTTATTATGAACAATTAGGTAAATATCAAATCCCAATAAGATAAAATTGATAGTAAAACTCTGTGTAATCTAACAACTTTCATATTATACATACAAGAAATATAATTAATTGATAAATATTATATAATGTTAAAAATGTGTTCTCAACTTTTAAGGTGACCAATTTCAACCCAAAATGAATTACAGCGTTTGGATTTTTAGGCATTTATGATGAAAAAAATACATTGTAATGTTTTCATATATATATATATATTCTTAGTATGGGTAATGGTTGAAAATATATATAGTAATCTATATCTTATATTTAGATTTTTTATATAAAAATAATCGACATTGATACTCCACTATATCTCTATTCATGATAACATAATAGAAATAATCTTTTTGATCATTATACAACATTATACATCTTTGATGAATAAAGAATGATGAACTATAAGATTAATCTAATTGATCCTTCTTCAAGAATAGTACAGATGCGATTCATATTTTTTTGTGAATCATATCATTATATCAAAACCATTGTTGATTTCAATAACATTATTTAGCTTCTTCTATAGTCCCACATCCACTTTATATGCCTCTTTAATATTTATATGAGTGTATGATTAAATATTCATATTATAAAGATATGATCTATCACGTTTCATCATTATTTATAGATAAATATTACATAAATCCATAAGAATTTTTCTCTTTTAATTCTCATTAATGAATTAATAGGATGTTATATACAAATTTGATCATCGGCTACATTTTTCTCTTTCCCAAGGTGGTAGTGTATTGACCATTAATAACCTCTATTCAATTATAACCATATAATTTGGTGAATATTAATATTTTAATGCATGAATAGATTATTAAATATTTTATAATGAGTCTAAATATCACATGATAAACCATAATGATAATTCTAATAGAGTTTCTATTAAAACATAACTAACGCAAAATCCAAATCAGGATTTCTGTAATTCTTCACATGAATTTTCAATTTTTTTTTAAATAAGTTGTCAACATATAATTATACAAGGGGATACATTCAATTAAATTATTTGATGTATCAATAAAGGTCACAAAATCTTATCCACTAAAAGGTAGTGTATGTGTTGGTGTGCTATCCAACCCCATTTTCATTTTCTTTTAATTTGTTTGACAATTATTTTTTCACTGGAGCTTGGATCTCTACCAAGTCAATGTTTTCATTTGGTTAGGTAGACATGATAAATCTCTCAAAAAGAGTATGTGTTATCCCACAAACACAATAAAACAATGGATATTGGTTTCCATGTTTATTATTTTATATTTCACAATAAATTTGTTCTTTAAAGTATCAACAGATATACAATCTACAGAGATTATATGACCCAAGAATGATATATTTTTAAATTAAATTCATAATTTTTTAATTTTGAATACAATATCTATTTATCTTGGTGATTCAAAAAAATCATATAATGTTCTTCATGGTAATAATGTGTATTTTAAAAATTATCAAAAAATCTATAAATATTACCATAAACTAATCAAGGTAATCTTTAAAATCACAATTTATTATATCTATTAAGATACAAAGGGAATTATTTAATTTAAATCGATCACTATAAATTCGCAATGATCATGCCTCATATGGAAGGTTTTATTAGATATATACTCATTCTATATCCTCAAATAATCCTATCCAGAAGGAATACCAATCATGTAAAAGTATTATGCTCTATACAGTTGATCAAACAAGTCGTCAATACTATATAGAGGAAACTTTTCATTGAGAGTTATCTTATTATGTTATTGGTAATCGATGAAAATATTCATTTCCCCATTGTTATTAATATAAATAAGAACATAAAAAACCTATTATGACGATCTGGGGAATAATAAATCATTTTCAAGATTCTCTTGGAGGTTGATTTTCAATTCCCACAACTCAAATGAGTTCATTTTATATGTAGTTTTTGATTTTGGTGTAAAAAAAGTATTAGTTATATTTAAGAATAAACTTCAATATTCAAGGGAAGACTAGGAGTGTATTTTATAAATACATAAAAATGATCATAAAAAATAGAAATATCTTCGATGTTGAATTTATCCATAAAAATTTGAGATTAATATCCCTCTTTAATTAGTAATAAGACCCACAATATAAATGTAACTTCTATTTTAATTTCAAACTCATACTCAAACTTAAATACGTTCATAGGTGGATTTTGAATATCCAATACGGCTTCCCATACATATAAATTTATCTTTTCTCTATATTGGGAGATCAAATTTTTGAAAAAAAATCAGATAAAATTATACTAGAGGTATAATCAAATGAATTAATGGAAGAATATAACCATAATATTTTATAGTATAAGATCTTTAAACATGATATGTGATTTTTGCACTAGAAAGTGTTTTCATTACTGACTCAATGTCCAATGTTTAAGATGTTTTAATGATACCCTTCTAAAAACTATCATATTTAAATATGTGGGTAGTTCTAGAAAAAAATAAAATATTTATAGTTTTATAATGTTTAGTAGGTGAATATTTCATTACATCATTCTCATAACCCTCTTCAGTAACTATTATCACATGAACATTTCACTTGTCTAGAGATTAAATAAGTTTTTGAGACTTATTATAATAATTAAACATTAGTTTCATGAAATGATTGGTTTAATTTTTACACTCCTTTTAATTACACCATTCGATTATGGGTGGAATATTCATTTAATATTTTTCAACACCAATGTCATTGACTATACTCTTCAAAAAACATAAAAATTATTTTTTTGATGGTCTTGCATTACATAAGTAAAAAATTTGATGAAATTTAAAAGGTTATTTCTAAGGATCTCCCATACATAATACTAACATAACAGAAATTTAATATAATCCCATTAAATTTTTATTAATAAAATTTCCTCTTAATTAATTCATTATTTTCCCCCGAAACTATAAGAACACCATGTGTTTCTAATTTCCAATTTCTACATTATAGAATATCTAATGATTTATTCATAGCTATTGAGATAAATAAAATATGAGTTTTTTAGAATATTAATTCTTCTAAAACATCCACGTAGATCAGTATTAAATGAGTTTGGCTCCTTTCCTTTGGATTGCATTCCCTTCATGTTCTAGTATTTCTATAAGACATTATCATTAAATTGAATCCAACATCTAATGACATAATTATTGTTATTGTAAAAATGATGATATTTAATATCTTCTCCTTAATATCACAAATATAATCATAGATAACACTATATTTCAATATTGTCTCTATATTTCACATTATCATGCCTATAAGTTAAACAAAAAACCTTAAGTCGTGTCAATTTTTGAACACAACCTATCTATAAAAATTTATGAAATTCCTACATCATTGTTTCATAAGGGTTTTGATAGATTTATTATTCACTTATACTACAAAATTCCTCAAAAATTTCCATGGGAATTCTATAAAGTAAAAGAAATCATTCACTTTATATCAATGATGAATTCATACATTAAACCACATCATTGAAATCTAGTTTTATGGTAATAGTTTTCACATTTCTAATCCCCATATTTTTAATGTAGTCTCAAAAACTCCTTCTAATAAATTTTCCATCATTTTATGACATTATAAATTTCTATTTTTAGAATATATCCATCTACACCATAATATTATACTATATAAAATCCCTATAAAAAGATTATTGTTTCTTAATGTACATTAATAAATTTTTTATGGAGCTGTCGATAAAAGTCACACTGTAATTTGTCCCTGGGAAAAATTTCATCAAAAAAGGCCCCACAAATCATCATGCGTGTATTCAAGAATTCTAAAAAATGGTGTTATTATGTTGTAGTATAACAACACTTATCAGGGCTTCATAATTTTGAAATAATCAATATTTTCCAATTATGAGTTTTCTAGAATTATTAGGCCTTCCCCAAAGAAAATTCATACATTTTGTAGCCATATTCCCAGAATGAGTATACAATAATTCTCTTCCCTCATAAGTTTAAATTTATACCATTGAAAATAACACTTTTATTTTTTCTAAGTAGAGTGATCTAGCTATTACATATCATGTTGTGAAAATGGAATCCCAAGCCTTTCTCCCCACTCCTTGTAAAAATAATTTTGTTTAATCGATATTATCAACCAATCCTACAAATATTAATTTATTATAGTGATCTATAATATGATGTGTAACCTCTAAAGAAATGAAACATTGATTTTTCTTCTAAATATAAATATTTCATTTAACCCAAATATCAAGATATTCATCATCATCCATATCCAGTCCCATAATGATTGAAAATAAAAAACATTCCATCATTCCTTATTGGCCAGTTGAGTGGAAGTATTCTCTAGTACATATTATAGATGAATCCACTTGAGTAGTAACAATTGAAACTATATTATCTCTACTTATATAATATGAAAATTCAAAACACAGTTCTACAGACACATTCCTTCCAGAGTTTGTTTTCTAATCACAGAAAACATTCATAATGTGACCTTTCTTACTATGGTAAAAAAATATAAATTATATGGTCTAGTAGATTTACCTCTAAATATATCCATTGATAACATATATAATGGATTTTTACATCTTCAATGAGGGAAGCATCCCCTTCCATTATTATCCAATGCATCACATTGAGAATCTAAAGAAACCAATATTCTCTGATCTTTAATTTAAATCATGTTCCAAACATCCTCAATTATCATTTAATTTCTCTCACCGGATATACACATTGTTTTTAGCATACCTTCCCATGTTTACGTAAATATGGTATTGAAATAACAACTCATACAACATCAATGAGTGTTACCTTCATAGGTCATAGCTGATATTAAAAAAACTGTTTAGTTCAAATGATCTAAGAAAATACCGTCCTTATGATATCCTCATACAAAACAACCTCTACAAAAAAAAATACTGCATTTAGTTTTTTAATATTCTTATATATATAAAACAATGCTTCTTTAAACTCTTTTGTGGTATTATTTTCCCAAATTTTCAAAGATAAATTCAGAGAAAATAAAATTTATTCATATCCATGTTACTTCAAATCAATTATTCCCATGCCACATTTGTCCATTGCATATAATTTTAATTCATTAACGGAAAATTAGATATTTTTATGGATAGGGAGTTCCTCAATAATCATCTTTTAGGAACTGAAATCTATCAAATAAAATTTTTCAATCTGGATTTTCCAATCATATGACCCCTTCACTCTGAAAAAATAAAACCCAATAAAATCCAAAATACAAATATGAAAGAATGATAGGTAAACATGATATTTTCCGAGAAACTAATGATTTTTTCTTTGAAATTTTATCCAAGATCACATTTTGATATTCTTACAACTCACGTACAAAGACAAAATAAGGTTTACAAAATTGAAAAAGTAGGAACCATGTTCTAGAAATTGTATATATCAAAGAACAACTAATGTAAGTGAACATTTTGTATTAATAAAAACATAATTCAATTAAAATTTTAAAATTTTATTTAAAAATATATATAATTTTATAGGATGAAAATTGACTATAAAATTACCCGGTAAAAATATTATATGAATTAATTTCTGAATTTTTCCCTTATAAATTAGATAGTATAAAAAAAGAAAATAGAGTATTTAACTATTCCACATATTATTCACAATAATTATTAATAATATTAATAATTATTAATTTATAGACTAAATTTTATATAAATAATGATAATATCATTTAGAGTTAATAGGTTGAAATATATAGAAAAAGTTTTTTTAAAAACAATTTTTTGTCTAAAAAGTAATAATGACTTTACATTTTAATTAATTAAAATCATAATTAAGGATTAATGATTTGAATGAAATTAATAGATAATATATGTAAATATAATAATTTAAATACATATAATGATGATTAATAGTCATATAGTTAATATTTGATATTCTCAATTTTGAAAATTTCATTTTTGGAAAACCCATTTCTCAACACAATTTTTGGGATTATTTTTAAATTAATGTATTCAAAATATTTTTGTTTATCACTATAAAATATATTCCATATTTGTAATTAGTATAATTATTAATAGGTGATAAGGTGAACTTAATTTTTTGTCCTAATAAATAGTAATATTAGTAAAAACTAATTACCCAACTGAAGTAAAAAATATCTTCACAATGGGTCAATAGAAAATGATAATTGTAAAAATGACCTAAAGACATTTTCAATATCCATTTTTTGTTGGAGTTATAATTTATACTTGTCAACATGGAACAGAAACCATTTCTGATCTATATTTAGATAAAAGTGACATGATATTATTGGTAAAATTTGATGATTACAAATGTGCCACTCACCTCAATCATTTGTTAAAAATTACAATAAAAAAATTAAATTATATCAAATATAAGGAGATTTTTTTATGTTTCTGGAATAATATTTATACATATATTACTCCATAAAATGGGAAAAAAACAATCTCTCATGCCTACGGATGAATACTACCTAACGAACTGATGTAATTTGTTTTCCATCACAAACTTTGATGGATGGTCATGATGATGGAAATAATAAATATATATGATACTTATGACAAGTTATTTATTATTTAAAATTAATATATAATCTAATTCCTTACCCTTTAACCCATTAAAGTAATTATATCATCGCACATGTGTACATACAACCTACCATCTCCACGAAGATATGTGATTCAATTTCCATGTACATATTTTTATAATTATACTAAAATTGTATATAATATGTAAATAAGATATATATTTTATTAATAAATTTATTGTTATGATATAAATAATTTATATTCAGAAGAATATGAACTTTAATGATCACAGACACATGAGAAAATGAAGTAGTTAACACCCGTAATAATTATAAAAATGAAATATTATTATTCAACAAGTGTTAAGATTTCATAAGAGGATAATATAAGATATTATAAAAATAAATCTAGTTATATTACAAATTAATAACATTAATAAATATATTATTCAATAGGTTAATTCATTTTCTACTAAAGGAATGCGCAAGTTATAAGATTATGTCACTATTTCTATTCCAGTGAGAATTATTTTTTATTAGGAATATAATCACAATTATGTGATGTAAATTCTATCCCATTGATATATATAATATGGATAAATATTTATTTATTATTATTAATGTTTCAATTCATCATTATTCTTTAAATGTGTTATAAATATAATGTTACCAATTAGGTAATAATTGGTTTTACAATCTCATTTTCTTTTGGGATTACCTATATTTTAATTGTAGGAATCATATAATTTACCCATCCTAAGTTCTAATAATATTATTAACCAGTAGATATATTAGAGTATTCCACATTTTTTCGATAATTCTTTTCTATTTTCAATTAAATCAATTTATGATATATTTTGAAGAATTGTTTTTCTCATTTAATTGTTTATATTTTTTTCCCAAATCCATAAGTTTCAAAATTATTTTAAAAAATTATTTTTTAGTATTTAAATAATTTATCATGAAAAATTTATGATATAATATATTTTTTAAAATGATTGTAAGGGTTATTAAATTTATTTTTCGAAATGGATTTTTTTACATAATGTTAAACGGAATGTTCGTTTTAATTGTTTATGATATTAACCAACATTCCCACCATAGTAAATCTTTTATCATATTTATATTATTATACAAATTTTTAATATTTTTAAAAATAAAACATCTAAATAAAGAATTATTTTAATATTTTTCATTAATTTTATTTATTTCTCCAATTTAAATTACTTTATTTTAAATCCTATATCTCATATTGAGCTAATGATCATCCTTTATCCCATATTAACATTGTGGTAATTAAATTACTCTTGAAATATTAACTTTAGTATGATCATTATACATTAAACTTATTTTAAATATAAATATTATCTATTTCATGGATATTATTATTTCTTATACAACATCCCATTGTTACATGAAATGTTTTTTTATGCAATTTAGTAGATTAAATATGGAAAATGAAGATAAATTTGTTTTCATTATTCAATACGGAAATTTTTAATAAGTAATGTTGTTCATGAATTAAATCAATCATTTGATATATGAGGAATGAATTGTACATGCAGTGATGGCTGGGAAAAAAATTTAGATAACTTTTAGATTCATCGATATTCTCATGAGATGAATTACCTAGTTAATTTAAATATGGGGTTTTTGTGCATAACAACCCATAAATAAAGTTATATAGGAATAATATATTGATGGTATATATATCTGAATGTCTGAGATCATGAAATCCATTATTAAGCCTTTCCATCATTGAGAATTCAGTTTTTATTTTCTATGTGATTATTTCATTGATAGTATACATGGATACATATCATTCTTAGGTTACTGATAAATGACATGTATTGTTATTTTTTTTAATTTCCATATTTTATATTCCTAATATTATTATTAGATATTCTATTATAAAAACATCTTACTATGATTTTTAGATTAACCTTATTTCGATTCATTTCCACAGCCTACAAAGAAAAATTTGTTGAAGGAGTTTCAAGGATCCTGAGAATTCACCTTTTATATATTTTGTATTATATTCCCAATGTAAAATTGGTATCATGTATATAAATATTTCTATAAGACTGAAAAATTGATGATTACTTGGGGGTTATAAATCTTTTATCAATTGAAATATAATAAAGTGAACACTGACCCTAGGATACATGAGTTGTGGTTATTACAAGTGGTATCATAAGAAGATTAGTATAAAACATGGGAAGTAGGTTTTAGAAAATGTTAAATATGAAACATAACCCTTTGAATGACATTGATTATGTCTATGTATTTTGAATAAAATCCCAATTTTTTTTGTAATATTTATATTTTGTGTTACTTTCTCTAAATAAATCCATGTTAGGATACTACAAGTTATCATGGTTCTAACAAATTTGAACCTTGGGTTAATAAATCTAAAATGAGAACATTGGTATTTTACTAAATCTTTTCTTGGTTTACAAAAAATCGTCATATTGGGTACCTAGTTTGACAACGTCATGAGATATGATTAAAAAATTTAACATTTTATTTATAAAAACTTTTTAATGAATTGATAATATTCTTATGATTCAATAAAATACCATATGAAAACATATTTGTTATCCTATGATTATAAATGCATAAATTTTCCAAATATGATACACCAGATTAAGTATTATATATTAGGTTATAAAATTCAAGTGTCATGATATAATTTATTATATTCCATTTTTTTGAAATGGAACATGGATGAAAGAATGGTATCAACACAATTTGTTAATGTAGAAATTATTGTGAAGATTAATCCATATAGCGGTTATTAGAACTGGGGATGTCATGTATATATTTGTAAAGCGTGATTAGGTTATATATAGTAACTATTACATAATATAGAAACCTTTTTTCCACAATTTGAATCTCATATGTTGGATCGCTTCATGGGACATAAGCCCCCATAATTTAGTAGTACTACTAATTTCATGGTAGTTGACCAATGGATTGTGTAAACTAAATGGATAATTATGTTCAATGGATGTCATGTAAATGAAAAGGCTATAAATATATCATATTTTTTTAAAGGACACTTTAATGAAGGGTCGGTTTTGATTTAGGTTAATATGGATGAAAAAAATAGAACACCAATAATTTAGTGATTTTAAAGAAACACACTTTGATAAATATTTCCCTCATGAGTAACGAAAAGGAAAGAAATAATTGTTCCTAAACATAAAGAAAAAGGAAAGATATTTTTTTCTACGTATGAGGCTTTATTTATAATTCTATATAGTTATGTTAAATATTATATAAAAAATTAAGAACTAAATATTAACAATCTCTTTGATAGGATTAATCCATGTTTCAGTGGGTAACTAGTTTATAAAATTTCTTCATCATAAGATGAAATAGTTTTATGAGAAATCAAATAATGGAATGAATTATCTACATTATATATATATATATTCAAGTGGATAAATATTAGTTTAATGGAAACCACAATAATGTAAGACATTAAATTGGAATAAGAAAATGAATCAATTTTCATATTTTGAAGGTTTTTGGAATAAATATCCATGTAAATGTTTTGATGGCATAAAATTTACTTATATGTGTTGTGATAAGGGTCATTTTGGTAATGTATGCAAGGGGAATAATGAAATCAATTATTTAATGTGATTAAACTATATGGAAATGTGAAATTATTCACAAACATTTCCCAAGTTTTAAGGGAACATTTTATTTAAGAGGATAAATGGAGAATTCTATTCTTATTAGGTCACTATAATAGAGGCGGATGTTCCCAATGATGTGGTGGTGAGTATAGTAATAATAGACTTAAATGTATCCAATTATTTCGTTGATTATTGGATTATAAATTTTTTTATATCATTCTATTTAAAAAAATATATTTTTCACTAGAACCTTATTAATTGAGTTGTCAACCACAAATCCTTGTAGAAATATAACTATAAAAAGTATTTGTTAGTATATTCCCATTGGGAAACATTTACATAATAAATTTTCTATATTTATTTTCATACTAATGGTTCACTTTGATAAATTATATGGCATGGAATTAATTTCAAATTATGAGGAAAAAATAATTACAAAATGGAATCAAATTATCATCAATGAGGAATATGTGTAATTAAATTACTTTATAATGAATACTTCATCATATAATTAAAGTATAGCTCCACAACTAGTAAATATTATAAATTATATTATTGGGGAATAATAAAAAACACCATATATATATTTAAAACGTAATCGTTAACTTGACTATGTTCTTATTATATAGAAATACATTGATGTATTTATTGAGGAATTACGAGGACATCAACCAAAGCATGAATTAAAGTTTTCTATTGATTTAATCCCTTATGAAAGGAAAAATTAAACACCTATTGTTGATTGGAGACAATTGAAATAGTGGATTTGAAGAACATAAATATGAGTTCAGTGATGAAGGAATTGTGGAAAATAGTGTTTCAGCGTGGGGATCCCCTTTTTTATTCATTAATAAAATGGATTTATCCAAGTTGGTGTGAATTGGTATTTGGGAAACAAATGTCATTACAATAATTAAAATGATCCTCTACCCTTGAATTGATGACATATTTGATCATATTCTTGATTCCGAATATTTTTCAATGATTTAATTTTTCTCCAGGTATCACCAATTGCGTGTAAAGAAGTGTGTTATTCAGAATAAAACCCTCGATATGAGGCATAGACAATATGAGTTTACTTTAATTCCATTTTTATTGACTAATGAACAATAAATTTTTATGGTTATAATAAACATAGTATTTACATAATATCTTGATAACTTCATTATGGTATTCATTGATGATATATTTTTGAATTCTACATTCTATAAGGACTATGAGAATCACTTGTGATTAATTGTTGAAACTATTATAAGAAAAGTGTTATATGGAAAATTTAGAATGTCTGAATTCTGGATTAATGAACATTATTTCCTTGGCTGTATTGTAACTAAGAAGGGAATATCAGTTTATCCTATGATGATAAAGTAATTCAATGAATGTCCAACACCAATTAAAATAGTGGTTGTATGTAGTTTCATTCATTTTTCCTGTCTCTATCATAGATACATCCATAATATTTCCCTATTGTATGAACCATTAGCCAATTTTATATCTAAATTGGTTATGTTTGTATGGAAAGATTAATTGTATAATTTTTTTGATTAATATAATAATACTTTAGTCAATTCTAAAATTTCGACTCTACTATCTGTAAATATTTAAATTTTTATTTATGGAGACACCTTGAAGAAGGGAAATGGTTGTGTCTATATTGAAAATGATAATTTTATTTCTAATAAATCAATGGACTATTAACCAATATTATACGTAAATGGGTTATGTTTGTATAGAAAAAGTAATTTTATAGTTTTTTTGATGAATTTAATAATTCATTGGTCTATTCTAAAATTTTGATTCTACTATCTAAAAATAATGGATTGGGGATATATGGAGACACATTGAAGAAGGGACATGGTTGTGTCCTTATAGAAAATGATAATGTTATTTCATATGAATCAATGTGGATAAATACTAATGAAATGAGATATCCAATCATGATATCGAGTTTAAAAATGGAATATTTTCTTGAAGAGATTGAAGAGTTGTCTCTATATTGAATGATTTCTGATATTCACAAATCATAAGAGACTATAATAAATATTTTCAAAAAATATATATATGAAAATGATGCAAATAAAATGGGATTATATATAGAGATATTATAATTTCTCAGTACAGTAACACATTGGAAAGGGAAAATAGGGTAATAGATTCATTCAAAAAGAAATAATGGATTAGTGATATATGGAGACACATTAAATAATGGACATGTTTGTGTCCTTATATAAAATTACAATGTTATTGAATATGTATATATGTGGATAAATAGTAATTAATTGAGATATCTAGTCATGATATTGAGTTTGAAGATGAAATATTTTTTTGAAGAAATTGATCAATTATCTCTATAGTGAATGAAGTGAGACATAAACAGATCATAATAGACTATAATAAATCATTAAAAAAAAGAGAAAAATTGTAAAAAAAATGAATGGGAGTATATACTTATGGGTTATGATTTCTCAATACACTACCACACGGGAAAAGAAAAACTGGTTAATAGATTCATTCAGAAGGAAACATTATAGATTTCTATCACAAATGAAAATTAATAATGATCCTATGTTCATAGATATATAAAATTTTGATATGATTTTGATTAATTAAGTGGATATATCATCCCTTATTTAAATTAGTAAAAACACCCCTTTAATGGACAATATAAAAGTTTACAAAACTTATTATGGTAATTTTTTGATGAAAATTAAAGTCCTAAATGATATAAAATTTGATGACTTCGTTCATGATGATTCGGTTCTACAATTTAAAAATATACTATGTGTTCCATTTATAGTAGATATGAAAATTTAATTATTGGATTATTATTATTGATGTAATTTCTTTATACACTATGGTATAACCAAGAAGTATTGGGATTTTATGAAACATTTTTTTGGGATTAAATGAAGTTGGAAGTTGCTGATTATATAGCAGGATTATTTGTTTTTAAACAGGTAATGTTTGAGAGATAAAATCCCAATGGATTCATTTATCCTCTACCCATTCATATGTTTAAATTGGATGATATTTCTATATAATTTTTCAAAAGAGTAAAAAATACTCCTATAAAGAATATTAAAATATATGTTTTTGTTGATTTCCTCAGTAAATTGAAACATTTCCTTATTATTAGAGATGAGTTAACTCTTTTTAACCTTAAAAAACCATATTATAAATATGTTTTAGGTATTCATGGTTTACCTAATTTAATGATATTAGATCATGACCCTTATTTACACATATATTATATAATTATATTTAGAAGTCACTTAACACCAAGATTCATTTTAGCATCACCTACAATCCTCAACCCTATGTATAGTATGATATTATTATTAAAACATTAAAAGTCATATTTTTGTCATTATCATTTGGAATTGATGTTATATTCGATTAGTTTCTACCTTGTAGTATAATTTTATTATAATAATATTTTTCATTCAAGTATTGAAATGGTACCATGTGAAGCATTATATGGAAAGAAATGGAATACTCTAAGTTTTTGGGAGAATGTATGTGATATGAAACATCTTGTCTTAGAACAAGATGACAAGGATATGAAAATAGTAAAATATATTTAGGAGAATTATAATTCTTTTTAATATAGTAAATATTGTTCAGTCTTCAAATAGAGTATAAATTTGAAAATTTATGTTAGATATTTTTTTCATGAAATTGTATATAGGGTTCGGTGAAATTCGTTATGTAAGAGTGGGAAACTAATCTCTAGGTTCATTCGTCCTTCTAAAATTATAGAAATATTTGGATATGTGGATTATCAATCGGTAATTCCATTGATATTGTTTAATGTACATGATGTAAACTATATGTAATTGTAAAGGAAGTAGAAGGAAAACCCAATAAATGTGATCACCTATAAAAATATATAATTAAAACATGATGAATCTTACTATGAACACCCCCATCAAGATTCTTGATAGTTGATAGAATGTATTGAAGAATAAAACTATTATGTTGATAAAGGTAATTTGGAGAAATCTTCAAATTGAGAAATCCTAAAATGGATGAATCAACATGGTAAATAGATGATGTTATGAAGAATAACTACTATCATTTGACTATAATGTAATATCCTTGATACTTTAAAGGTTAAAATTTTTATAGAATGGGATAAAATAACACCAAAGGCTCTATTTAATATGTGATCATGATATATTAATAAAATTATAAATCAATGAAAATTTTAATATGTAATGGAAGAAAATTAAAATTTTATAGAATAAAAATGTATCTTGAACATACTTGGTTAAAAAAAAGAAAGAATTAATTCATTAAATTTTTCCATAAAAAATAACCATTTATAGGAAATAAAAAATCTATTATTTAAATATTCTACCATTTATTTATAAAAATGTGTAAATATCTATATAATTAAAATTTTATAATCTATTAATTTTATATAAATAAATATTAGAACATTTTTAGTTTAAAGAGATATTTCTAAGAAAATATGTTTTATAAAAATTTATAATAGAATATTGTTTTTCCATTTCATTTAATTAAAATAATATATAATTATTAATTATTAAAATATAATTTATATATTATGTATTCGTAAAAATTAATTTAAATTCATCTAATGATTATTATAGGTAATATAGTCAAAATAAGATCATCTTATGTGTGAAAAATACATTTCATGAAAACCAAATTACTTTCATGTTTTAAAAAGGTTATTTAGATTAAATTATGCCAGATATATGAATTTAATTTTATAAATATATTAAAATTTTTGTATAATATTAGTTAATATTAGGAAATAATTTCATCTTAATTTTTGGTCTTAAAGAAAAATTAAAAACATTAAAAATTAATTGGTTTTGTTAAGGTGAAAACCGATTTACAGAGTGTTAACTAAAAATATAAGGTTAAAATGAGCTAAAACATTATGTACCACATTTTTTAATTTGGACATTATACTTCTAAAATTAAAATTTTACCCATTTTTAGCCATATTTTCTTGAGATTGAAATGAAATTATTGAAATATTTATAAACTTTTATGCGTTCCATTCATCTCAATTATGAAAGGGAATCTCCTCCCCAGACTTATTCACACATATAAATTCTTATGGATTGAAAAAACCAAGAAAAATATATCCGAATGATATATATAAACATTATTGGTGGATGTTACTCCAAAAATACTATCCCTATGGTGCTTAATAAAAGATCAAATGATGTTCTTTTAAGCGATGATAATTATTTTTTCTTTTATATTTATTTTTTTCTTCCAGTTTTACCACCTTAAATTTTCTCATAACCAATATAGTATAATTAAACATGTATATAACACATTATATGATGTTATTATATCTATTTCATTTTTTTATCAATAACTTTCTCATTTAAATGGGAAATAAAACCATCTACTGTACCTATAGTAAATTGCCACCTCACGAACTGATGTAGATTGTTTCCCATCACTAAATAAAATGGATATTTATAAAACAATAATGAATATATATGATGCTAATTACATGATATTGATTCATTAAAAATATTATCTCATCCACATAGTTATACTTTCATCCATTAGGTAATGACATCATCAACTGTGAGTATGTACGACCTATCATCTCTTTGAAGTTATGCGATTCATTTTCCATGAATTTTTTTTTAGAATTTTATAAATTTATTTTAATAGTGAGTAAATATTATATATATATATAAAATATAATTTTTATATGATGTAATTATATCTTTTAAAAAAATAGTAACTTCTATGGAAGAACATTCAAGAAAAAATGAAGCAGTTAACACCCAAAACAATGGTGGTAATTAAATATTACTAATGAACGGGTGGTAAGATTCTATAATTTTGATAATATATAATATTATAAATAATTTAGTGGTTCTATTACAATTTAATAAAATTATTAATACCATTATAATAAAGGTTAAAGAATGTTCAACTAAAATAAAGTGTAAGGTAATGGATTTCGTCTCAATTACAAGTCCATTGAGTCTTATTTGTTATTTTGCATCTATTCTGTTTTATGTGGTGTAAATGGTTTTACATTTATGTATTTATCATAAAATACCTATTTTTAAATATTAATAATTTTTCAATACTATTTTATTTATTCAATCGGTTATAATTCTATAGTTTCTAATGGGATAAGAATTTATTTTACAATATCACATTCTATTATAATTTTATATATTTCCATTGAAAAAATATTATAATTTATTCTTCTTAAAATCCAATAATTTTCTTTTTTATATCGATATTTAATAACTTTCCATATTTCTTTCCAAAATATTATACATTTATCACTTTAATAAATAAAATGAATGTTTAGTATAAAAGATATTTAATTTCACACTCTAAAGTGTATGTTTCTATATCATATACTTATTTTTACATATTATTTTGAAAAGGTCCTTTTTAATACAAAATAAAATTTTTAGGGGTATGAATATACATGTTATACAAGTATATGATAGTTATGGAATGAAAAGGAGGAATATTCATGGAATATGACGGATAAATGGGTTATTCTAGGGGAATTCAACACTCTTACGAAAACTAAAAAAAATTGGATATAACATTAATGGAACTGATTCTTTGGAATCCTCCTTTTTAATTGATCAATTTAATCTCATTGAGGAACCAATTTCAATATATGACTTCCCATGGGGCATTTAAACTATAAATTGTATGTAATCAAGTAAGTCTGCTATATTCTTCATTGAAATTGATGATAGGAGTGTTTCATATGGTGTATAATGATTAACACTTCAGAAGAATCATTCTGATAACAAAGTAATCATTTTTGAAGACTCCACATGCATGGAAATGTCAAATACTATTCCATTTCTACATTATAAAGGATGTATTGTGATTCCTCAATGTTGGAAAAATATGATGGAGGCTGTTAATATTATACCCATAAGCATTCCTTTCCAAAGTTTGGATTGGAAATTAAAATGAACCAAGGACTTACTTGAAGAATGGAGGAGGAAATATTTTGACATCAAGAATTTGAAATTAAATAAGAAATGGAATTTATTTCATGTATCTATATTAGAAAGAAACACTAGAAGGCACCATATATGAAAGAAATAAAATACCATTACAGGTTGGATGGTCTCTTAATGATAAGGAAAGACTAGAAGAAAATAATCTAAATGTAATCTTGATAAAGGATGGGTTTATTAACTTAAATATCATTCATAGATTGCATAAATATAAGAGAACCATAGTAGGGAACAAGGATATCTGTAATAATTTAAACTTTTACACATTATAAATTTATGTCACTCATGAAATTTTGGATCATTTTAAGGGTATCTTGTCTGATAATGGGATCATGAACACAAATAATAGTTTACACCAAAATACATGCATTGTGGAGAATTATAATCTAGATTTTATTATAGATCCAAAAAAAGAGAAAATTAAGGCATATATTTTCCCTCTAAATATAGATAGTGTTCGTGGACAATATAGATTTACTAAAAAAATTAATGTTTCATTGGGATATCTTTCAAGATGATAAAACTTAGAAAAATAGGGAATTCTCCACTCATTCTTCTATTACTTTTGGGATATATTAAATTTTCATTTCTCTAATACCCATGAAGGATAATTCAATTGATGTAAAAGATATCAATCTACTTGATCATGGGGTCATGATTCCCAAACTCATTAGTAAGATTCTTATGAAAAGGATGTGGGATCTGTTTAGGAATAAGTCAATTCCAAACCAATTTGGATTTTTCCCCAAAAGTAAAATTCATCACTGTATTCTCATATATTTAGAGAGTGTAAATTTAATGAAGAAGAAATAAAAGGATAGAATCATTTCACTATAAATTTATGTATCAAAATCATTTAATAAGTAGAAATGGTGTTTTCTTCTTCATTTTCTCAGAAGATATGGTTTATTAAATGTGTAAATGTGGATTTTAGCACTATTCTTAGTTAATATAGAAAATTTATCCTTATCATTGGTTACCCTAGAGGTTACTTATAATGTATTTAAGGCATGAGAAAAGGTGATACACTTTTATGAATTTTGTTTTCCATCACAGAAGATTACTTGAGAAGATATATCAATGGCCTGGCTTAATGTGAATTATTAAAAAAACAAAGGGTAATTTAAATTATTATTCTTCATTAAACCTATTGTATGAAGATGATATTATTTTTTATGTAAAGGCTTTAAAAATTACTCTCTCCTCTATTAAGGTCATATATGAATGTTAATAAGATATTTTAGGGAAATCTTTAGGTTGAGAGACATCTTTCGTTGTTGTTATTTATGAAATATCAGTTTAAAAAAACAAAAACATAACTAAATGTCAATGGGTTAAGAAAGGATAAATATATATTAATTTCCATAGTATCCTATTAATTTGGGGAAAGTGGAGATGGAAATAATTTCATGTTAAATGTTTAGGAATTTTAATTCAATTGATTAGAGGAAAAGAAATTCCATGTTTCCGGGTGGAAGGTTGTGTCATGTTAAATATTTGATCACAACTATGTTTGTTCACCATTTTTCACTCTATAGATGACCTAGTGGATTCATTAAGGAACATAAATGTATGATAAAATATTATATGGAATCGATCAGTTTATAGAAATAAATTGGTCACTAATGCCTGGAAGGATTGTATTAAGCCCATTAAATTTGCAGGCCTTTGAATAAATGATCACAACAATTTCAATTGTATCCTTAATAAGAAATTCATGTGGAAATTGATTTCATGGGATGTTTCATGCGGTTTCGTATCAAATAGGTTCAAATAGATATTTTTTATTTTTTTTATAAATGTTACCTTGCATCCCCTATTTGGGAATCTCTTAGGCATTCATCTAAAAAAAATATGATAAAATATGAATGGTCAGTAGGATCCACAATCTCAATAGTCGGACTACTGTGGGGACTGATAGTCTACTACAAAAAGCAAAAAAATATACACTATGAGGCTACACATAGTTCTATATCTAATTTATTGTCACAAATTTCTAACATTAACATCATGATTCCTACCCCATTTGATCTTGAAATCCAACTATACAACATCGTTGAATTTGAAACCCTCATATGAACACACATCATGAATATAAACTTCAATGACACAAGGTAATATAAACCAAAATGTGGGAACTCCAATAGATCACCACCAAGTATTATGTAACTCGTTTATCATTACATTCAACCTTCCTGATGTTTTCCTCTTTGGAGGATATGAATAAAAAAACTCCCCACACAAGATAAAATTATTTTAGATGGCCATCATCTTGCTTCAGCATGTCACCTATGTTTTCAGAAATAGGTTGAAATACATAATCTCGTCAAGGAATGTTTTCTTTACCATGTTCTATGGGATATAGAGGATCTCTATTTGGGTTGGGGATTCATCTTAATATTAAATTAAATGAATTCACAAAATTGATCTGCGGTGCAGGTAGTTGTGAGAAAATCCAAAATTTTAATATGGCAGTAGTGGGATATATTTTTTCAACTATATGAAATTATTAAAATGATTTTTCTGAATGTTCCCTCTACCCACTTGAGAATGATGGAATTGAACTAGGAGATCTATGTTTTATCCATTGTAAAACATGAGGAATGAATAATAGTTTAGATAACAAATATATTCTTAAATTTTTGGATGTAATGGTTCTAAAAAAATCACAAGTCACTCAAATTCATTCACTATATCCATCCAATAAACCATGTATTATGTTTATTGTTAATGGGGTAGCCTATGTTATACGAGGGACTTCAGGTTTTGGATTTTTTTTCCATACACACCGTGGTTTCGTCAATGGGTCCTTTTATCATTACACTAGAATAGGGTTTCCCAGTGAATCTAAACTATTGTCTATGGTGTATGAAATTGGATATTTTGTCCAATATAATTTGAACTCTTTTTGTATCGAATCTAACTCTAAAATTATTGTTATGTCCTTGAAAAGTAAATGGGATATGCAATGGAGAGTCCTGACATGTTGGATTATGTGCCTCAATAATGCCTCTCATCTCAATTTGGTAATCTCACATGTGTATAGAGAGGAAAATCAAGTAACAGACATGATGTCAAAGAAAGAGGTCATGGAAATCAATATGATGTGATATTTTAGTACTCCATGATATTATGTTGTCAGATGTATTCTCCTATTTGTAATAATTCCTTTTAACACTAGACTCTTCTTATATATATTAATATAGTATCATTTTAGGACCAGATTTGACTAAATACAAGAATTTTTGTTATTTTTTTAAATAATATTTTGGATATCACAGACTGTTTAAATTTTTAAATGTAATCATTTTACTACATTCCAATAGGTATGATTTCATAAAAATGTTAAAAGAATTTTTATAAATGTATACAATGTTAAAGGAATTTCCGGCCATCATAATAGTTGTTTTATAGTTTGGTATAATGAATCTTTTTATTATGAAATATATGACCTCTATCAATCTAGATGAGGGATACCCATTACATAGAACATAGACCCAAGGATATGTGTCTCAAAATATGGACAATGGCCTAGTATACTGTCATACCTTTATCATCATACCTTTATCTATAATTATTTTATGATATTTAGATTCTTATGAGAATTGAAATTGATTTAGAATGAAAAATATTAAATAAATTATTATATCAATAATTTATTCCATTTTCATTATTTAAATAATGGTAATTTTTTTTTCAGAACCATTATTTCTGATTGAACTTATGGTCGTGATTTATACCTTATTTACATTATGATAATTAATTTTCTCTGAAATCATTCACTTTCTTGCGACCATTGTACATTAAATTTTCATTAAATTTTAAAAGTATTTGTATAATTGATATGATTATTGCATAAATTATATACCATCTCTACATTTAGTTTTTTAATTAAAAATACAGTTGATTGAATGGGAATTTTTTTGAAAAATATATATTCATTTATCAGTTTATATATTTGTTGATAAGTGAAACATCCTAGATTTTCTAAGAGGGACATATTATTTTAAATTATTTTTAAACCTCTATAATGTATTTATTTTGCCTTAGAAACTAGTGATCATGCCCTGAGGTTTTTCTGGTTTCTTCTATGAATAGAGTCGTAAGAGGAAGATATGATTTTTGTTGGATAAATACAAGATTTTTTTATATATAAATGACATGCATTTAAACAATCTGATGTGTATAGGTTTGTCGAGACCCCTTTCTCTTTGTGAGATGGTTTTTCCCAGAAGAGGGAAATCCCAATCCTTATAGGACATTTAAAAGAATATATATAGTGTAAAATACATGGATGTTTATTTAAAGGAGGCAGATTCCAAATTTTATGACACAGACACATTTGTTTCCAACATAGGAGGCCAACAAACTAAAGATACATCTTCACACCTTACATAGACTTTAAATGATCTCTCTCAACTAATAATTATTTTCTCCTTCAACTATCATTTTGGATATGAAACATAAAACAACTTGTTTAGCCTCATTTCATTCAATGTTTATTTCTCCAACATTGGTACTATTTTGGTTAGATCCCATATTCCCTATGTTTTGGGATTTCGTCAATTATTCCAATTTTATCACCTGGTTACTCGATTTAAGGGAATATTCTAGAAGAGGAGTATAATAAAGGTCTATGGTAGGTGGTGTTGGTCCTTTCCCTTAAAGTGTTATTAAATTTTTTTATGATCTATTGTACCATGAACACGATTTCCCTAGAGACAGCTCCAAAAATTATAATACATGAAATTACATGATAACCCATTCTTGATACAGTTCTAAAAATCTAGGAGGAAAAATTATGGGTTTATTACCTCGATGCAATCCGCACCTAAGGGTGTTCCTTCCTTAAATGCATAAGTGCCTCATGAATTCAGTTATTGTTAAACTACCTCATGTGGTTTTTGATTTTTCATTATAATATTTATGATTATTTTATTAAATGGAATGAGTTTTATATTATCGAAAACCCATACTTTGACATGATGATGTGGGCTATACAAGGGCCCTGACATAATGATTCCTTGCATAAGATCATTTATCTTTATAATTATATCTTATAGATGAATCTATGTACACTTGGATAAATACAATATTTCATTTAGATGAATTCCTTGGATGGGATCACTGGGTGTATGAATTACCTACCCATTAGTGATACTGGTTCCCTAGGGAAACTACTATGGACATGATTTGTGGAAGGTATGGTTAGAAAATTACATGATAGATACCCAGTCCCCTATGTGGTATACCTTGGATTGGATCATTTTTTAATGATTACATCATCACTAGAGTGATGCATGGGATTCCATTTATGGATATCCATAGATATACCCTTACGTAGACTGGAATTGTAGAGTTCTAATGGAGAATTACTCATGATTTATTTTATAGATATCCTTGTATGGGATCAAGATTACTTTTGTTAAATTCTATGAACAACTCTTATATATCCCATGTGTCGACCGCCAAGACAATGAGCATTCTTGGGTTAAGTCCATGTTTACTCTTTCCTTCAAACAACTCAATTATATTATACATACTTGTATCCAAGAATTCTTGCATGGTATTTAAATAGTTTTAAACATGTAATCTATTATTATAGGTGGAACTTGCTTTCGAGATACCCGAATTAGGATGAAGTAAATAGTGTCGATCAGGTCTCCCAGGAGGAACTTGTTCTGATGTGCTTTTTATTTTCTACCTAGGATTTATTATTTATTTTCACACTTCTAAATTGATATACATAAAATAGATATTTCTAGACACCATTGGTGGTGGCCTTATAGGTATATATCACCTCTTACTTGACATTCTTATGGTACCTAAACTACGTTCATGATTTTATATATAGATAAATAAAGGCACCCATGTTCTGATGTTTGATCTTCGGAACTAGGATGCATTATGAGATTAGAGGACTGAACCTAAGATCTTGACTGTAGTTGAATAAGGTTACTGTCTTTTTCTTTTCTTTAGTTTAAAATGTTGTATATACTTATCTGCATATATCCCATGTACCTTCTTTCTTGTATAGTATCATACAATGATCATCATTTTTTATATGATATTTATTATTCCACTACATTTTTTCACTAGGATGATTTCTTATTTTTCCGATTCTTCATATTTATTACTATTTTCACTTATTATCATATTCATATTATTTATCTTCTACAATATAATTAAGAGTGTATAGTCTCCCTACATTCACTCCATTGGACCTCTCTGCTAGTCAACAACCTATAGTGTTTAGGGAGTCATGTTTGAGGACTTGTTGCCAACTTGTTTAGGGAAACGCTTAAATGATTTTGGGTTGGGAAGCTACAATATAGTATCATAGGATTATCTTCTTTTTGTCTTACTGTTATGGATTTATACATGAGACTAGGGATGTATCATAATTTCTTAATGAGAATATTCTTTGGATTATATAACCCGCAATCAAGGGAAACCCAAATTACCAAGTATGGGTTATTTCTATTTAAGTTTTTCCCATTATAGCTATAATTATTTTATTGTTTGGTAACACAAATATTATATGAAGTTACTATTTATGTTATTATTATTATGGATTTATTTTTTACCACTTCCTACTGTGGTAAGGAGTTATCAGCTCACGCATCATTATAGGCACATGAAGACTCATATGTCATGCATTATTCCCTTTTATAGTTATATTACTGTATGCATTGTATGTATATCCTATGACTATTGTGGGTGCCTTGATTATTATATAGTAAAATTTTTTACCATTTCATGTTGTTGAATAATAATTGGGTTAATTAGAGCTTATATATAAATATTCATGATGTTTCCCTATATAGATTAATGATGGAACTTCAATTAACCTTTTATGCCTTGTTTGATTCATGAAACATTGGATCAATGGGATAAAACAATAGATAAATTTTATTCCATGAATACTGATTTTAATTTATGAAGAATTTACATCAATAAATTGGGAATGATAATTAATTTTATCAAATCATTTTACATTAACTAGTACATCTTTATACATGATGTATCAGTTAGGTCATATTTACAAGGTGCACAGTTCAGAACTTGTAAACAGTATGGACCATTATAAATTATAAATGGTGATGAATATAACTATAATGTGATATATATATATATTAGTTTTAACTTTAATAAATGAATGATTTTAAATTAAATGGTTACGATTGAACATGGACCCCAATTTTTTTGTAAAGGAAGTTTTACTCTATACCATATAGTTGAAACTCTATATACGAGAACCTATTTTTGTGTGGTGTGCGACTTGACAATGACCCGACCATAGTATTATGTAATAGGTGGAGTCTCATGAGATCTATTATGATCATTATTATCACCGTGACTTGTATTTAAGAGTAGGAAGAGTTTTCTAACTCATTTATTAGAAGGATGTGTCAATTTCCTTCCCTTTAATCAATCATATTATTAGTTTTTATATCTTATCATAGATGTGAATTTGGTATTCACAGATCTAGGAATCCATGAAATCCTTATGTCATATACTAGTAGGGTATCAATGACTATGAAATGAAGGTTGCTGGACCTGTTCTTCCACTATTATGTCTTGTAGTTCCACTTAAGGAACCCTAGGTCCTCCCCCCACTAGGAATCAATGCTTAGGTTTGAGAAATATTTTTTCCCTTTATGTATTTTTTATAGGGATCCCAAAAATATTCCACTATTATAGTAGTGTTGACACAATAATTCTAGCAGCATCATACTCGTATATTCTATAGGTATGGTGGCCCTCAGGGTTCTTAATCATTGATAGAGGACATGTAATAAATCCTCAAGAATATGGATATGATTCTAGAGTGTGGGGGGGGGACTCTCCAACTATATTCTCCATTGAACCAATAAGTTTTTGTGGATGTCAAATATTATCAAGATCATAATCATGGTATAGTATAGGAAGACTTTCCAATATTCTTCTTTGACTACTTCTTTTCATAGATGCTTTGACTATACTACACTAGAGAGAATATGAACCCATATTATGGTGCAATGTCAGTGATGGAGAATCTAAATTATTTCACAGAGATTCGGTGATTTTCACTAAAATTTACTAGTAATTAGTTCATGACTATAAGATGTTTTGATTATGGTAATGTAGATGCCATATGATCGATGTTTAATGTTTTCCTTATAAACAACATTTCTGAGATAGTGAAATTGTCCCTCATCATTGGTAAATACCTGATTGAAACTCAAAATGTGATACAAGGAATTTTCTCAACATGATAAGGAGATAATATTTTAGTGGAAGGATATGTAATTTTGTGGTTTTTAATGGGGGTAATTCTAACCATATAAAATTAAAAAATATTTATGGGGTTGGAGAATAGTGTGGTGAGATACGACACAAAAATTCCCAGTATAAAAAACCCCTATCTAGTGTTGATACTAAAGTAGTATGTGTCACCTTTAGTGTTTTTATTGAAATTTCCTCCTAGTATCTAGTGAGTAGGGAACTGCACCAACACCACACTTAGGTATTAGATTGGTTTCTCCACATTAGGCTAGGTGATGGTATATTAATATAAGACCATGCTGAGGATGTGGTCATGTATATAGAAGTCAGATATTATAGGTTTAGTGTCGGCACATAATACCTACATAGGTTATTCAGGATATGTCTCACCATTATTGATTATGCCATATCTATGTCATGTAGCCTAATCATGAGGAGTAGTGTCCATGTCCTTCTACAGTTTAAGGTATGATTTTAGTAACCCATACCTTACTATCTTTCTTTATTGATATGGGTTCATAAAAATAATTTATACTTCCATAAATTATGGTATTTATAGGATAATAAATTGTATAATTCAATGTTTTGATGACTCATGACACAATACTAAGAGTTCGATCATAGAGTACATCTGGTGAATAGATTTCCCTCTCAAGGTGGGAATTTGACTCTTTCATTGGAATATTTTTAACTTCTAGATGAATGGCTTTAATTTCATTCTTAGTACGGACAGTTTAGTTCCACACTACTACCATGTTGACTTCCATCACTGAAGGGTGTTCTTTATGTCACCCTATGTGTAAGGATACGACCTTTAAACATACATATTCTAATTATTTTAAAACTATAAATAAATTTTTTAAAAATATAATTTAGTTTTATGGTTTTACAATATTAGGAAGAAATATTAAAATATAAACACATACGTTATAAGTTTAAAATTATACATAATATCTATTTTTTCATAAAAATGTACTTTAAATAAAAAATGGTTTATTTTCAGGATAAATATTTACTAATTTATTCATGACCTCATCCAACAAATTGCACTCCCTTAAAACTATTAAAAGAAATTTAAAATATTTGATGAAAAAAATAATCTATGTAAGGGTCATAAAAATTTATAAAAGTATTACTCTTGTGAAAAATAATTAAACTCATATGAAATCTACATTTACCCTCAATGTTCTTTGAACATATGAAAACAATTTCAATAAATAAATGGACACTTACTCTTCTCTATTAAATATCTTTAAACACCTAAAAATAAATTTAAAAACCCTTTTCAACAACATAGTGAATCATTTTAAATACACAATTTCAAAACCCTTATAATTATAATAACCATAAATATGACTTCCTGTATAATTATCTGGGGAACATCGTCATTACCCAATGAATTATAGAGCTAAAATGGGTGTCACACATTGTATAATATATATTGGGATCACCAATTTTAATGAGATATAATAGAAAAAACCCATGATATAATCTATATTGACCACCACTATGAGCTATATTGGGGCCCAACCCTTCATATAATCTATATTAAGCTCACATATTTCAGGTAAAGTTCACAAGTATCATATCATGAATAAAACATTTTACTCTATAACTTTTAATCAAAATTTTTTTATAAAATAATTATAACCAATATGACAAACACTTTAGGATATAAAAATACACATTTTATAGAAAAAAATCAAAACTAAAAAACCATAACAAGGGAAATAGGGTTTTATTTCAATTAAATGTTATTAAATTCATTTTTGAGGAAAATAACTTTATCCGTTTTAAAAAAACATAATTTGGTAATAAAAGATGCTCACATACTAATGAAAACATTTTATATGAAAATAAACATGTAACCTTGTAAATTATTCTTATAAACATGAAGGATTCGTGAAGGGTGTAATGGCTACTCATGATATATAGTTTAAAAAATATTTCCTTTTAACATATAAAATAATTGAATTTGGAACATAAGAAGAGACTTTTAAAAAAAAGGTCGCATACGTCGAGTATGATTTGTCACGCATGTCCTTTATATTCTTGAATAATAAACTTATATTAATTATTTATTTTCTCATGAACATTCATAGGGTTTATTAATCATATTATACAACTTATTATTGTGTTATAATAATTACATAATTATCTAAGTTCACATCTCACATTTTGTTAATATTCCGTACTTTAGTCCAAAATGACTTTGGACTAATGTCTATAGTCAAAGTGGTCAGTAATACATCATATATAGAATAATAATTAGGAATTCATTATCATTTTTATACATAAATTATAATTTTTAATCCATCCATTAAATATGGTTAATAAATATGAACTATGTTACAATCATGGAGATGTTAGGTTTTACGCATGCAAGAGTACCATTTCCATTTTTTAATGATCATTATGAAAATGTGTTATTTACAGTTTTATATATTTTTTATAGTAATAATATCATAAATATAATATAAATTATCTAAATTTAAATATATATCTATATATATCAGTCCATGTGATGTGGTGATAAAAAATGAATCACATCACTTTGTGGATGTGGTAATCCATGCGTACTCATGAATGACATCACCATGTTCAGTGAATTGAAAAGTAGTAAAATAAATGATAGATATATTTTTTAAAAAGATAAATTTCTCAGTTATATCAAATATAAACATGTATTACAACAATATGACCAGTCGAGAGAGATATTGATAGAAAATAAAATGTGTCGGTTCATGAAGTGGTAGACTGTTGTACAAAAAAACTATAAATTATTTTTCACATTTTATGTTAGTGTAGATAGATTTAGTAAATTAAAGTAACATAATAAAATCTCAGTATATATAGGATACAATATTTATTATTTTATCAAAGATTAATAAGGATTGAATCTAGTGGAAGAAGAAATAAAGAAGAAATTTTTTAATAAAACCAATAACCCTTCTTTGGAAAATATTTCATTCATACATCCTTATGACAACTAAGGTTTATGTTATGACTAAAAAAGACCTATAGAATGAGGGTAGGGATTATATAAATATAATTTGGTATGTATTTTCTGAAAAAGGGACTTTAAGTGAGAATAAGTGATAATAATATATGCATTTTATCAGAGAGTGGAGGTCACATTTAAAATTTACAAAAATATTAAATTAATATTAATTAATTATCAATTCAATGTGGTTAAAAAGTGAGTTATTTAAAATATAAGATGATAATTATAGATAACCTATACATTTACATATATCATTACACGATTTTATGAATAATTAACAATAATATTACAATCCAAGGATCATAAATTCTAGTGTCTTGGGAGACAAGGTACATAATTAAACATTATAAAAACAACTTTTTAGTTAATCTCTGTAATGAGATTCTATCTTCAATTGCACTCATACATTTTCATAGGATATCCTTGGTATAACATGAATAATGGTATGAGCTAAAAGTCCCTACAAGGGAGAAATCATGAGAAAAAAATCGTTATCACAAGGGTTAGAAGGCATAAAATAATGATATAAAAAGGCATAGAACTTATGGAATCAAAACTTATAAATATAGGTTATTATAATCATTACATCATAGTAATTTATAAAAAAAACATGGATTTATCATTATTCAAGGATCATTTCACATAGAGTAGAATAAGTAAATGTTCACCACCATGACCATTGCACATGGTAGCACGATTCTAGGCTAACAACCAAGACCGTTGTATATAAAGTCTCTTGAGACTCAAGATTTCCTAATGAATTCGAGAACTATCTAGAGACACCCATATTAAAATGTTCATAAACATGTTTTCAACTTTATTAATCATTCAAAATCAATAATAAATAATCATAAGGGTACCCATGGAATGAAAAGGGTATCATAATCAGCCCATAAAGAATAATGAATGGGTATATCATACAAGTATCCATGATAGAAAGGAATTATAAAATTCATGGAAATTCATAAGTTAAAATATGAATATATCATGGTATGTGATGTTAAAAATAATTAAAAACATGATAGAAGAGTGTTAAATAAATTTTAGCCTTAAATCATTTTTGTGTGGTTAAAAGGAAAATACTAACGATCATTTAAAATATAAAAGTGAATAATAATTTATATAAATCTAAAAGATATTCAATAATTTTTTCATAATAAAAACATTGGTTTTATAAAAATATGGTGCCTTAAAACATATGGTTTTGGGAACTTGAAATTTGGATGAAATTGAATGTTCCCATGAAACAGGTTTTCTTATTTGGAAGTATCGTGGAAGGAATCATATAAAAGAATCTATATACCTAAAATAAAATGATTCAATGATCTTAATACATGAGTTTTTACCTATAAAAAACTAGAATATAATGATAATTAGAATTTAGTATTTCATTTGGGTAAAAAGAGAGTAAGAATTTCCAAAAGGAATAATGGAGGTTTGAGTTGAATCCCTTACCATATGTCCAATGGTGTTATACAATTGATATTAATGACCTGAATAATAAAATTAGGTTCATTTATTCATAATTCAATAAACTCATTTACATTTAATTGATTTTGTATATCCTTTTTTATGTTTATTCTTATTATTTTGGATTTTTTGTGAGGATCACTTTCATTGTTGGGTATGTTTGTTTCATGTTGGATTACTTCTATACATGAATGGATAAGCATGTAAAATGAGGATGGATCTCTAGAACTTGATCTCTATTTTATTATTGAAAATACTGACGGTTACAGGGGTTTAAATTTCATTTGGTTACTTAGAGCGAAGATGATTCATTATATAAAACTTTAGTGACTATTCTTTTGGGTTAATTTGTGGGTTTTGATCACAATAAAATCATTTTGATTTATAAAAAACTATGAGTAAAAAAACAATACAGATCCATATATGAGAAATAATATATATATATATATATATTATTCTAGTTCATCCATAAGAATGGTTTCAATAGCCTAATTAATGGTAGAAATGGATATTGAAAACCCATCGTCATTGAATGTGTTATATTAACAAATTTGGGATGGTGTTTTTATTAATAGAATAAAATATGGGTAATGGAGGGATGATAATAACTTATAACATTATCATAACAATATTCCAGTACATATAATGAATTTTATCTTTCATAACTTATGGTTTAGGAGAGAAAATGATAGAAAATAAAATAATGGAACTTGAAAGGAAAGTAAAAAAATTGAAAAGTAGAATTTAGCTCATCAATTAATCTTCCATTAGAGCCTTTTACGGGGAGATGATTTGGTATTTTGAGGAGACCAAGGGCTTATGGATGTGGGGTAGGATCATAGGGAGATATTTGATCTAAATTCATGAGAGGCATAATGCTTGGGGGGATTGAAGAAAAGATTGGAGTGTGGGTGGTTTTTATAGTGGAGGGGAGGAGGGTTTTCTAAATATTTAAGTCATTAGTTTTTTATTTTTTGTTAAGAAGAGAAATAGTAATGGTTCTAGAACAAAAAATATAATAATATGTGCATGTGAATTCAAAACCATGATTATTACATCATCCATGAATCAATAAATATTTAATTTAACCTATAATCTAAATATACAATAACTTACTGTTTTTTCTACTCATAAAAAATTCAAGTATTTTAGAAAAACCAAAAAATTCACCCTATCAATATTCCAATGTGTAGAATCCAAATAGGAATTCCATTTTTTAGAAATAATTTTCTAAATGTGTTTAAATATTTTTAATTAAAATCATAATATACATGAAAAATGTGGATTAAATCTATAACAGATTTTATAATGCATTCAAAATTTACATAAGGACATATAAAATTTTATTAATGCCAAAGGACATAAAACTATAAATTTAAAAACTCTTTTTATTAAAATAAATTTTCTTTTAAATTAAATAATTAATTTTAATTAATTAATTTTGACATACACAAATAAAAGAGTAATCTTATTTTCACTTATATATTGGATAAATTTTATTTATACTTTAATTTCTAAGGTCACTATTTACATGGCCAATTTAATATTCATAAGTGTTATATTACTATTGATAAGGGTAAAATTACTATTCACATGGGTCAATCAATATTCAAAAAAATTAATTTTTTATTACAGGACTCTAAATATCTTACTAATCACAACTGTGTCTGTCAGTTTTTCAATATTCAAATCTCGTAATTGACAAAATTATGTTTAATAGTCACATAGTACTTAGTAGTTCACTGAATTGTGATTTAATAAGATTATATGACATAATTATAGTAAGGGAATATCCATTGATAAAACATTGAGTCATCACATTCTTCTCCCCTTATGAAACTTCTCCCTTAAAATTTAATTTTACATTATAATCCATAAACTGTTTCAAGTACTTTTCCATCATTACCTCCTCCAATTCTCATGTTGCCTCTTCATACTTGTGGTTCTGCCACTATACTATGACCAAATGGGTAGTCTTCTTATGTATAACTTTATTGCTATAATCCAGGATATGTACTAGTTACTCCTCATAAGAATTACTATTATCTAACTATACAACCTCTAAAGAGAGTACATGTGAAGTATCTGGTAAGTACATCCTTAAGAGGGATACATGGAAGACATCATGTACATTAGAAATGGAAGGTGGAAGTTCTAGTCAATATGCTATAACTAGAAAACGATCGTGAATATTGAATGGGATGATGTACCAGGGACATAGCGTTCCTATCTTCCCAAACAACATGAAATTATTCCATAGAGATATGTGGAGGAATACCATGTCTTTATCTTTGAACTCATGGTCCATTCGATGATTGTCTAAAAACTTTTCTGTCTAATTTGGGCACCCTTGATGTGCTGCTGAATGGTTTTAACCTTTTACATGATTTCTTCTACAATTTAAATTCCTATCAGCTTATTCTAACTGACATCATCCCAATACACCGGTGTTCTACATGCTTTCCCATAAAATGGCATAATATGGTGTCACTCAGATGATCAAGTGGAAACTGTTGTTTTAGGAGAACTCAACCAATAGATTATGTTGGTCCCTTCTTACTTTGAATTCCATAAAACAGTCTCTAAACATATATTCTAATATTTGAATAGTTCACTTATATTGGACATTAGTTTGAGGATGGTTGGTCGTACTAAAGTTCTCTTCAGTTCATAGAGCATATTGTTGACATTTCCATAACATCGATGTAAATCTCAAAACTCTATCAGATACAATAGATAGTGGAAATCCATGCATACATACCCTCTATTCGGTATATATCCATTAAATTTTTTCAAATGAGAATTATTCTATAATAGTGATAAAGTGAGTTGTTGTTTTAAGATGATCCACAATGACCCTTATATTATTGTTTCGTCTGGATGTACATAGAAGCCCACTAACAAATTCCATCGTAATTTTCTCCCATATCCATGTTGGTAAGGGTAGTGGTTGCATCACCCCCTTTACTATTTCCTATTAACCTTCACTTTCTGACATAACCGACACATTGATGTTAATTCTGCAATCTCTTACTTCATATTGTCCCACCAAAAGGTCCCTCAGAGAATTGAATCAATAATTTTGTTCCCCTGGTGAATAGAGAAGGTTTAGTTATGTGCATTATTCAAACTATCCTTTTTATCTTTGGATCATTTCGTACACATAATCTTGAACAAAATCTCCCAGCTCCTTCATCATCAATCATGAACTCAAAGTACATACCATTTCAAATGACTTGCACCCTTTTATGAATTTCCACATCTTTTCTTTGAGCATCATTTATTTTATCCATGATGGATGGTGAGAAAGAATCTGAGAATGGATTGATGATATTCCTCCCTTAATTATTCCCATGTCTATCCTCTAAAAATTCATTATGATTGGATCCTTCTCAACTCTAATCATTCATAAAGATACAATATCATTTCTAGTTTGGTCATTTTCAACCGTATTTTCCTTACTTGTATGGTAGTGGATTTAGAAGTCATAATCCTTGATGAGGTCTAACCATCTTCTCTAGTGGATATTAAGATATTTTTGTGAGAATATATTTTTGAGACTCTTATGATCATTATATATCTAATAATTCTCCCCATAGAGATAATTCCACCAAATTTTCAATGCATAGATCACACCTGCCAATTCCAGATCATGTGTAGGATAGTTTTTCTTATTGATTTTTAGTTTCCTCGAGGTGTGGGATATCACAATATCATTTTTCATCACCACACCACCTAATCATTTTATTTATGAAGCACTGTACACAAAATAAATGCTATCCACTTATATGGAAAGTGAGTATTGACACAAGGATAAGCCTCTTCTTCAACTCCTTAAAACAGCCCTCACATTCCTGAGTCCAAAGAAACATTACTCCCTTCCATGTTAATGTGGTCATTGGGTTTCAAAATTGTTAACATTTCATCACTAATCATTGATAATACCTGGAATGACCTAGAAAGCTGTAGAACTCTGTTACAGATGCTGTCATAGGACACTCTTCAATTTCCTTTGTCCTGGAAGGGTCCACATATATCTCTTTGTTAGTGATAACATTCCCCAAGAATGATACATCCTCCATCCAGAACTCACATTTAATATACTTTTCATACATATTATTGCTTCAAAATTTATTTATCATAGTATTAAAATACACCTCATGTTCCTCCTTTATCTTAGAGTATATAAAAATATAATCAATAAAGACTCCCACAATTATATTGATGTAATATATAAGAAATCTATTCATTTAATCCATAAAAATATCTCGATAATTAGTGATTACGAAGTTAATCACTATGAACTCATAATTTCTATAATTTTTTCGAATGATAGTCCTTGTAATATCTATCTTCCTCACCTTTAATTTGTGATATACTGGCAAGAGGTCCCCCTTAGAGAAATAAATAGCCCCCTGAAGCTGATCGAACAAGTCATCTATCTATGGAAGGGGATACGTTTTCATTATTTTGATTTTATTTATCTCACTATAATCAATGTAATGTCACATTAATCCTTCATTCTTCTTAATTAAGAGGAATGGTGCACCCCATAGTGAAGCACTCAAGAATATAAAACCCTTCTCAAGATTCCCCTATTACTACATCTTTAGTTATTCTAGATCTACGGTGGTTATTCTATATGTTTTTTTTGATATAGGCAAAGAATAAGGAATAAGTTCAACTAATAACTCAACATATCGATCTTGAGGAAGACCAAGAAACCCTTTAGGGAATACATTAGTGTAATCCTTCATGATGTGCATGTCTTAAAGCATGATTTTATCCTTTTTCTCAATCATGCGAGCGGGACATTATTTCTCATAAGGAATTAATATCCAATCTTGAGACAATGATTCTAAAGTAGATTCATATTCCTCCTTACACTAGAAACGAATTGGATGATAATTCAGGATGTGAAGAGTGATCACCCTTTCCTAATAGTTTATGTTGGATTTGTATAAAGATACCCAATTCATGCCCAAGATAACATTGAACTCTACTAAATGAAGTGTTACAATATTTTTTGAAAGGTTCAGTCGAAAAAAATTTATCAAGGAGAAGTTATAAGGGTTGGCTAAAATAATTTCCCAATTCTCTATTCTCACAATTAACTTATCCTCCAAATCCTAAGATGGTGTTCGGATAGTTCTACTAAACATTAAAGATATGATAGAATGAATAGAACCAAAATCCAATTGTATGTTTCCTATTCTTGAAACAATATCTAGTGATCATATCACCACATCAATTTCTGGATCTACCACAGTAGTAGTGGTAGCATAATCCCATACATTTTTCCTTGGTGGTTATTGTTGATTTCCTCAATAAACAATTGGTTTATGCCTATTCATCATATAATGCACATGATCTATGTAGTTGTAAAACTAAACCACTAGCAGAGAATTTATTTGAACCTTCCTTTCTACTTCCAAATTAGTGGGATTTTTCACATTTCATTGGTAGTGCATTGCTAGATGTCCCATCGTTCCAAATTTGATGAAATTCCTAGTCCACTTTAGACAATTCCCAGGATGGTTATTCCCACAATTTTTACACATGGGATGTTTTATCCTCTTTCCATAAGAGGATTTAGTTGTTATACCATCCATATTAGACTACATATTATACTTTTTTTCACTGATACCACAAGACCATTGTGAGTCACTGATATCCATTACCAAATTGAGGTCACCATAGGAAATATCCTGATGAATATCAATTTTTATAATAACCCACACTTACTGACTTAGATTTAGTAAGCTAATGAAGCGATCCACCTAGCTTTCAGTGTACAACAAAAAGATAGAGGCTTATATTAGAAGTCATGTGATGTTTTTTTCATACAACCCAATAGACAAATATTCCTTTTACTTGATTATATGCATATCCCATTCCATCTTGTGATGTAGGGGTCATTGAAAATATTTATTGAAAATTTTTCTCATGAATTCCTCCCAATCCATGGAATCAATTTCCTATTCATACTTCATATTCTTGATTAGTATCCACCAATTAAAAGCATCCCCATAAAAACAATAGACTAAAAGTATGAATTAATATTCATCTAAGAACTATAGAATGGAGAATATATTATCAATGTAGTTAGTACACTGTTTTGAAAGGAGGGTATTAGAAGATCCACTAAACATGGGAGGCATTTTCTGTATGATGGATTCAATGAAAACATGATCCTTCCTTGTAGGAGGAGGGAGGGTGTTCCACATGATTCAGGTTATTATTCATAACTTGAGCCAACTATGGGAGTATTTTCATACTATCTTAATCACCCATTCCAATCATATCAAGTATATCATTGGGGAAATGGTCACATTTCCAATCACGTTGATTATTATCATATGTTATTCTATTTCTAACCATTAACTAAGGAAACAAATTTCAATTAGAGGGCCTGAATAGTTAGCTATTAACCATAAATAAGAAACATTTAAAATAAAAGGATGAACTTGTAAAGATTATGTATAGCCTAACTTGTGATTACCTAAATTTAAGTCTTGGATATCCTGTATCCATTTCGTAACTTATATTCTTATTAGCTATTTTTTATTCCCTTAAAAATTGTTTGTACTAAGCTCATGAATTTACTAAAGGATATCCCATGGGAGTGTCAAACCAAGAGTGCAACAAGGCCAATTATCGTAAAAATGTTCCCATTTGTGTATAACAAAAAGTGGTGTTTTGAGTATTACCCATTGTTACATTTTGTTCCAGATCCACCTCTAACTTTTTGTGTCCAGGTAGCAATGTATTTTCTTGAAAACCCACTTACTCTATACATACCAAAATTTTGGGATACTCTCTTATATTTAGTTTGTCCCCTCTAGATCATAATAGAGTTCTCTATTCCTAATATCTAAAAATAACTAGACCATACTTTGATACCAACTATTTACACCATAGACTTATACATAAATCATTACATGATTTTAAGCATAACTAACCATAAAACTAAAATCCATGGATCGTAAATTCCAGTGTCATGGAAGACTAGGTACACAATAAAACAATATAAAAACAACATTGATTTTAACCTAAATAATGAGATCCTATCCTACATTATGCTCATACATCTTCATATGATAACCTATGGATAACATGAAGAAAGACATGAGATAAAAATCCCTATAATGGAATAACCATGAGAAATAATTCTTCAAGATATGGGTTAAAAGGAATTACATATTGATATAAAATGGAATGGAACATATGGAATCATAACATATTAACATTGGGTCTTATAAAAATTAATTCATATTAATGTGGTAGAAACACAAAACATGGCTTTATAATGATTCATGGATCATTTCACATAGAGGATCACATTTCAAGGTTCACCACCACGATAGTGGCACATGTTAGCATGATTAAAGGCTAACCACCAAAACCTTTGCACATATCCTCTCATTAAATTCATGAATGTTTCACATAAATTCAAGGTTAACCACCAATATGTTTTTCCATTAATAAAAAGACATAATAAGTCACACATAAATGTACAGTACCCATGGAATGAAATGGGTTTCACAATCATGTCATAAAGCATAATGAATGGGTGTATCATACAAGTTCCCACGAATGAAATGAATTAAAAATACATGGATATTAATAAGTTATAATAATAATATATTATGGTAATTGGTGTCAAATAGAAGATTAAGCATGATAAAAAAGTATTTATGATATTTCAACATTAAAATATTTTAGTGTAGTTTTAAGGAAAATACTAATGAGCATTTAAAATTGAAAAGTGAATAATCTTTTATATTAGACCATAAATGATCCAAGAAGGGAATCATAATAAAAACATTGGTTTTATAAAAACAATTTTGTCTTAAATCATGTGGTAGAGTTCAATTGAAATTGGGTTGGGATTCGAGAAGTACCCTTAAAACGGGTTTTCTTATTGGGAAGTATTGAAGAGAAAACACATACAAGATCGTATATCCACGAAAGAAAATGATTGATGGAACTTGATACATGTGTTTGTAAATATAAACCTCAATTATAATATGTAACAAAATAGAATATATAATTGAATTTTGGTAAAAAGATAGTAAGAATAACCAGAAAAAGTAATGGAGATTCAGGTAGAATCCCTTACCTTATGTCTGATGGTGTTCTCCACTTGAAACTAATGACCTGAATAAAAAAATTAAATTCATTAATTCAGAATTATTGAAACATATTTAAATTTAACTGATTTATTATAACCTTATTCAGTTTATTCATATCCTTTTTGATTGGATAAGAGGTTGAATTTCATTGTTCGGGTCCGTTTGTTTCATGTTTGGTTTATTTATATGCCTGAATAGATAATCATGTAAAATGAGGATGGTTGTAAAGAATGGGAGTTATATATTATTATTGACCATCCAAATGGATACATGGGTTTAAATGTAATTTTGTTACTTTGAGTGAATTTGAATCATTATATAAAATTATAGTGATAATACTTTTGGGTTAATTGTTTTTTTATCACAACGAACTCATTTTTATTTTTAAATGAAATCCATGTGTAAAAAAAGTTTCTTGAAACATTGATCAGACATAATACATATAATTTTTTATTTTTCTACCACAATAATGGTTTCATGAATAGAATTGAAGATGGTAATAGAATTTGAAAACCCATCATTCATTAATGTGGTAAATTAACACATCTCGAATGGGGTTCTTACTACTACTATAAAAGAAGGATAAATGAGAGATGATAATAACATATTCCATTATCATAACAAAACTACAGTAAATATAAGGTAATAGAGTTTTTATAAAATTTCGATGAGGAGAGTTAAGGATAATAAATTGAACAAAAAAACTTGAATGGAAAGTAATATAATTGAAAAGTAGAAATCACCTATTGAATTAATCTTTCTTGAGAGCCTCGTAAGGGTAGAGGATTTGGTCATTTGTGGATTATAAGGGATGATGGACCTGGAGGAGGAGCATCGGTAGACAATTGAGAACAAATTAGGAAAGGAACAAGGCATGAGGGGATGATAAAGAGTAGAGGGGTGTGTGTGGTTTATATAGTGGAGGGGATGAGGGTTTTCTTAATATTTTAATCATTAGTTTCTTAATTTTTTATAAGACAAGAAATAGTGTTTATCCCATGTCCAAAAATAGTAATATGTGCATGTGAGTTCAAACCCTAGGTTCCTACATAATCCATTACTAATCAAATAGTGTATTTAACATATAATGTATATATACGGTAAATTACCATTTTTAAAATTGATAAAAAATTCAATTTTTTTAGAAAAATCCAAAAACATATCCCTTACCATTTTTCTATGTGTAGAATCAAAAAATGACATCTATTTATCAAAAATAATTTTCTAAATATGGTTACTTTAAAATTTAATTAAAAACAAAATTTACATGAAAAATATGGATTAGAACTATAACTAATTTTATAATGTATTCAAAAATTAAATATATTCCTATAAAATTATGTTAAAACCAGAACACATAAAATTGTTATTTTATAAAAAAATTTGGAAATTATATTTTATTTTAAATTTATTAATTAATTATAATTTTTCTATTTATAAAACACAAAAATACCAACACAATCATATTTTCACTTATACGATGGATAAATTTTATTTATACATTCATTGTTAAGGTTACTATTTACTATTCATTAGGGTCATATAACTATTCATAAGGGTAACATTACTATTCATAAGTGTTAGTTACTATTAAAAAATATTATTTTTTTATTAGACTCCAAACATCTTACTGACCGCAACTGTGTATGTCAACTTTTCCAAATTCAAATCTCAAAAGTGACAATATTATGTTTAAAGGTCACATAGTACTTAGTAGTTCATTATGAGTTGATTTTATTTTATTATATGAAATAATTATTAGAAGGGAATTTCAACGTTTAAAAGATTGAGTTATTATAATCATGGGTCCAAATAATATCATACAATAAAAATTATATCTGTTTGGAATAAATTTATACCATGATCATTTAGGATTAACCCCTATTTATCCCCTTTAACACTCGTCGTGACAAAATGGATTTTGAAACATTGAGGTTTAAACCAGATTTTATAAAATAATGAAAGACCCATAAATGGATAATGGATGAAATGTGTAACCATATCCCAATTTTCTGGCCTAATTTAATATTTATATGAAATTTATATCTTTTAATAAAATATTATTTATTTTTAAATATCATTAATGTCAATTTTGACATTTTTCAATACATTGAGTTTTAAAAATAACAATAAAACAAGATAAGAATGAATCTAATATTTTAATATATACATAGAATGAGAAATTCATATATAAAATTATTATATTACATTAATTATCTGATATTACATATATTTTAATATTTTTAATTTAATTTATTTTATTTTTAATCAATTAAAATATTACGACATTAGTGTTTTGAAATCTTTTATTGTAATTATTTATTCACAAAAAATTGAATATAAATTACCCTAATGAAGATAATTACCTTATATTCCAAAATAATATTTATATTTGAATATATATTTTGGATCAAATCATATTAGAAATGGTATAGTTATTAAAATCATGAATATGACATCTTTGAATTTTTTTGAAATGAAATATCACAACTGTCAAAACCACTTATTGACAAAAAATTGCATTTATTCCAAAAATTATTACCAATTGATGAAATTTACTTGTACAATAAAATTTTAGCATGTTTTATGATCATTTTCTAGTCCTTATCATTTTATTTTTACCCTTAATTACCCGATTTACCCATTACAATGGTAACAAAAATAGTAAGTTTACTATTCATATTAACCAAAAATATAAGTGGAATATTTTATAAATGTGGAACTATTGATTTTAAATATGGAATCCATTTTTTTAATTTCAAAACACATATGTTTTGACATTTAATTTTAAATTAAATCATTAAAATGGAATGAAAATCAATATTTTCAGAAAAAAAGACCATTTTATTAATAATATGAATTTATAATAAATTCAAGTATAAAATCCATTAAAAAGAATAATAATTGGATTTTTATAAATAAAAAATTATATTTTAAAACTAATCAATAATATAGTAATAATTTTCAAATACCTGAAAATAAAATTCAATTTTCAATAAAATTATTATTTTTCACAATTCATTGAAAAATACATATTTTCAAAAAATTCTTGAAATCTCACAATAATATATTTTTGATATCATAATTTAAAAATAGGATTTTATTTAATTATATAAAATTTATAAATCTTCCATATATTGTTTATAATTTTTTCTCATAAAAGCAATAAGATCATTTTTGAAGAAAGTATATTTACAGAATAAAATGAATTTACTAACATTAAGGGAAGAGATTTTGAAGAATAAATTAATAGGTTATTTATGAATATGATGATTTTATATTTCATTATTTATTTCACACTATTCACTCCTGCTAATTTAATGTATTGGCTATCACAGTCACATAAAAAGTGTATTTAGTTATTCATTTATACCCAGTGTTGCGTATCTTATATACTATTTAACAAAGTATTTCATATTAAATCTAGGTATGTTATAAGAAGGAAATAACATATATTGAAATTGGTGAATGTAACATATAAGTGAGTTGAGCTAGACCCAAGCATTGATGGTTTGGTGGATTGAAAACACATTTGGTTAGACTCATTATGATCGATTCAGGAATACATCTGGTAGAATTCCCTCAATTGGTGGATTATTTTTGGGATGTCTTCCTTGGAGAATTATTTAGAGTAAAATATGTGGGGGAGGTGTATTTTACCATCATGTTTGTGCTCATAGTGGAACTAGTGTATATTCCTCCTAAAAGGATACCCTATTTAAAGAATTAGGTACTAAAAAATTAGTTTGAATACATGTAATCTAATGGTTTAATATGAACCAGTACTTATCCCTAGGGTTAACCTATCCTTTTGATAAGAAGGTCTGTGGTGACCTCATATTGGGAATGTATTATCAATTGTTGAAACCTATTATGGTTAAGAACATGTATCAAATTCCTTATATAGACGACTTCATTAACTAGCTATGAGGGGCTACATTTTTCACTAATTTTTATTTCAGGTTAGGCTACCATTAGGGTCATGTCAAACCATCCTTCATACCACATTAGAAACTTCAAAGTTCATATGTCTTTAATTAATATATGGTTATGTTGTTTATCCATACAAATAAATGATCTATTTTCATGCCTCTATTGAATTTATATTTCCAACCATGTTTAGATTCATTAGTGTTAGTATTTTTTTATGACATATTAGTGAATTATCATCCATGAGATGACCCCCAAAAAATATATTGATACCATTCTGAAAACACTGAGAGAGAGAAAGATATATTCTGAACTCACAAAATTCCAATTTTAGATTTTTAAAGTTAACTTCATGGGAAATATCCTTTTAGAGGAAAAATTATATTTTGACCTACAAAAGGAAAGCTCTATAGTTTCCTTTGAGTATCCCAATAATTTATTTTACATACTATATTTCATATGGATAGTAGGATATTATTATCATATAATTTAGTAATTATCATTCCTTGAAGTTCCTCATATTATTTTTTTAAAATAGGTTTGAAACTCTCATGGCCCTAAGCCTATAAAGAACTTTTACAGGAGTTTAAAGCGAGACTCACATATGAGTTGATATGGATTCTTCCAGAGCTAGAATAATATTTATACTTTTTTGTGACACACTAGGAGTTAATATTTGAGTTTTTATGATATAGGGAGATTGATTTTTCATACATAAGTCCCACCAATTGAGACATCAGGAGTGGAATTCCCCTACACCTGACCTCAATCTAGAAACCATGTTTTATGTATTACACTGTTAGAGGAATTATTTTTTATTGCGGTGGATTCTCCTTTACATAGACCATAAAAATCTCAAATAAAATTTGAAATAGAATGACATGAATATGAGGTAGATCAGGTGGCAAGGATATAAGATTCTGTTAAAATTTAATCTTAATTATACTCCATGAAATTGGAATGATGTTGATGACACCATAAGTTGAACGAATCAGACAAGGGATATCCAATAGGTCCATAGTGAGTGATTGTTTATATATTTTCATTCAAATATTAACCTTGAGTTTCAAGAAGTTCATGTAAATACAATATTAGTATCCTTGGTAGTCAAATCCACGATTTTGGAATCTTTTTGGATGAGACAACATTCATATCCTTGGGGTTTTTTCATAAGGGAGAGTATATCAAAAGAGGAACCTCTTCCTAAATGTGTTATTAATGAGTAAGAGTTTATAAACTTCCATGGAATTATGTGGGATCATTTAGAAAAATCAGGAAGAAATTTTTATGGGAATATGATGGATATATTTAGGAATTACACATTATGATTAATAAGATGTATTGATTCATTTGTCATCAATATTGTTGTTTAAGTATAAAGCGGTATATTATTGGTTTTATAAATGTGGTGCTCCACCTTTGAGAAAGTGAATACAGATCACCATCGACCTAAATAGAATTTTATAGCCTCTATCCATTCTTGAGTGGAGATGGGATAATGTCACCATGGATTTCTCAATGGGATTTTTGAGATCCTCTTGTAGAAGGGATGCACTATGGGTGATTGTAGATAGGTTGACTAATATGACCCACATCCTACCTATCCAAAAGACCTTATAAGTCGATCAAATTGAGTGGAATTATATTTAAAATATTTTCAACGTTCATGATATTCCCAATTTATATAGTATTAGGAAATTAATCCTAGTTTATAATAATGTTATGGACGTGGTTTCAGAGAGAACTAGGTTTACCGATGCTTCTAAGTAAAACATATCACCCTCAGATTGATATGAAGTCTGAGAAGATGAAACGGGTGACACAAGACATACTATTTGTGTACGTTTATATTTTTAAAGGATATGGGAGAAACATATACTGCTCATTTAGTTTTCATACAGTAATATATATCCAGAAAATATTTAGATGGATCTATTTGTGTCCCTTTATAGAAAGTTGATCCATTCTCCCATGTGCTGGTTAGAGGTAGGTGAGGAAGTACTATTTGGAAACAATCTCATTTAGTGGATTTTATAACAAGCATATCTGATTTATAAGCATATCACTATAGCTCAATCATGGGGGAAATATTATACCAGTCATTGACTCTGCACTCTATAGTTCATGGTCAGGAATCTAGTCCTTATATGAGTTTTCTGAGATAGGGTCACTGTCAGATTCAATGGAAGGGTAAGCTATTTCCTCATTACATTTGGCCTTCTGATATTGTGGAGAGTATCAATATAGTTGCATATCCATTTTCTTTTACCTCATAGGTACCCATCCACTCATGATGCCATTCATGTTTCAATGATTCACCATTATTACGCCTACCCAAATTATTCATTTTATCATGGGGATATAGAGATAGAATGAGATGTGACCTATGAGTAAAATATAATATTTATCACTTATTGGTGCATGAAGTCTCTTAGAGGTAGTTCTATTTTTCTTTTTGTTTCCTACGGTATCATTGACATGTACATAATGAGACCTAGGAGAGAGAGGTCGGCGTACATACTCAGTGGCTTGAATGTTTCAAAGAATTTTTTTTATCACCCTTAGAAGTTAATATTGGTGGTATGTTTTCTAGAGTAGGGTAGGTTGTAATGTTCTAGCTATTTTATGAGGTAAATTTTTTCAAAATTCAAAATACTCCATTGTTATGCTTCTATTTTGGAATAGACCCTAGTGACTGGAATATTAGTACAGTCATTTTTCTTATGGGAAGTGAGTAGTAGGTGTATTAAATACTAAATGCAGTCTAAAAGTATAAAATGTTATATATATATACACTACATGTATTTAAACTAGCTGGCATGTATTGGTAGATCCATACCCCTTGAACATCATGGGATGTTTTTTCTTAATAGTGGAAAACCTAAGAAATCGAAGATTTTTTAAAATATACATGCCATTAAAATGATGTTGTCATTTTTTAATGGAGCTGGAACCCTTATATTTGATATGGGATCATTTAATTCCCTCTCATCGGTGGCTAGCTGACTGAAGCTCTCACTACACACCTAAAATATTCATTGATGGATCTATCTCATCAAATATTCATTTTCTCTATAAGCAATAATGATTGTTCTAGGATGATATGATCTATATTCCACATATCTCCATTCCCAATTTAATCCTCTATATATTGATCTATTTTAGTGTGATCCTATATTCCCTATTTTCATGGATTTTAACTATTCGTCTGATTTTCTTCCATAGTAGCTCAATTAATGAACTAATACTAAATTAGGAGTGTAATAGAGGTCTATGGTCCATGGTCTAGTTCCTTTCCATTAAATTATCATTGAATTTTATTATGAACCACTATTATGTGTGCTAGACTACTCTGTTGACACCTCCTACAATTATAATGCATGAAATTAAATGCTCACCCATTATTGTTATAGTCATAACAAACCATTAGTTGACATAATGGTGAGATTACCCTTATGAAATCCACCCCTATGGGTGTTCGTTCCTTAATGTTCTATGTGACTCATGCATGGTGTATTTTTAAACAACCTATACATCTATGTGAGTTTTCAATGGAATGTGTATGCTACTTTCCGTAAATGGAATAAGTTTCATATTAACAAAAACCCATACCCTTACATTATGATGAGTGAGATACAAGGGTCCTATATTAAGGACACCGTGGATGGGAACATCATGATTTATAATTGGATATTATTAATAGATCATAATATGGTGGGAGTGATACATAGTTTCCTTTAGTGTAATACCTTCGATGGGCTCACCGGGTGAATGAATTACCTACCCATGAGCGATGCTTGTTTTCTAGGGGAATTACATTGTATGTGATCTGTGTGAAATATTTTTATAATAATTCCATGAAAAATACCCTATAACAAATGTAGTATTCCTAGGATGGGATCATAGGGTCATAATAACACTATGCCAAGATTGATATTTTGGATTCCATTTATAAAACACCTTGAATTGAATTTTATAGTTTTGGGTATTTTATAGTGATCATGGAGAGATATATGGGATTACTTATATATATCCTTCTATGGGTTCAGTATTATATTTATTAAATTATATGATCTCGAGTTATAAATATCAGGAGCTAATAGCCAGGCCAATGAGTAGGCTTAGGGATAGACTATGTTTACTCCTTCCATTGGATTACCCAATTTTTAATCCACACATGTATTCCAATTAATTTATAATTTATTTATATAATTTATATATATACACAATCGGAATAAGTTAAAATTTGTTTTGAGATATCTGACATAGGTAGAAGCCGGTAGTTTCAATTGGGTATCCAATGAGGAAGTCATTCAATCATGTTATTTATTTACTAAGTTACATTTGTTCTGTTCATGAAAACTTCTCATTTTATAACCAAGGACTATATAGTTCTAGAGACCATTGGTTTTGGAATATTGAATATATACCACACCATATTCATGACATGTAAGGTACCCGAACATGCATCTTTATAGCAGGTATAGATAAATGGAATCACCTATCTTCTGAAGCATGATCTTTGGTACTATGATGTATTACATTATCCAAGTAATGAGCATGTGATTCTCATTTTAGTAGAGTAAGCTATTGGTATATTTCCTTTTTCATAGCATGTTAAACATACCTATGCCCCTTTCTCCTATTTACTTTCCTTTTTTATGACATCATATCATTATTGTAATTTTTTTATTTAATATTTATTCATCCTCTAATTTAAAATTAATTGGGATGATTTATTATTTTATAGTTATAATTATTTATTATAGTTCCAATGCATATCAAATTCATATTATCATTGGGAAACACTATGATCAAGAGGGCATCATCTCCTCATAGACACAACTTAGGCCATCAATACATGTTAGTAGGCTCTAGCATATGGGGTGTAATCTCCTCGATTTTCAATGTAATATTTTTGGATATTATATGTATTTTTTTAAGACCATGTTGTAAGACGACTTGATATTTTGAGGCTAGGTGTGTCGGAAATAAATGTTTAAAATATGTTAAATATATTAAATAACATTCTTGTGTAGTTTCCATAAAAGTGGAATTACTTATAAATGTGTTCAAAATTTAGAAATATGGGGGACCTTTTGTGTTTCAAATGTGAGTTTTACCTTCGACGTGACATAATATTAGTCGACGTGGTTATTTGGTTGAAAATCCATTGAGAGTGTAAAATTAAGATAACTAATTTATAAATTATTTTATTTTTGTAAGGACACAACTACCAAACATCACTTGTTAAATATGATCTTATGGATAATTCATAGGGTTATTTTTCTAACCTTGTAAAATGAAAAGATACATTGGAGCCATTGTAAGAGATCTCATCGGTAGATGATGGCATGATTAGAGATCGAAGACCGTAGTGGGACTTGATTGAAGGATCTCACCAATCAACACAAAGAGAGATCATTCTTCTCCAGTTATTGATCTGAGTCAAGGTTGGTTGGTTATTTTAATTGTTACCTTCACCATTATTGATTTCTATGATGAACATGGATCAATCAACAAACATATTGATTAGTGGATTTTCCATATTTTTCAGATGGGTTTATTTTAGGGTGATTTTGGGAGATTTACATTGATTTGATGATTTATTCATTTTTATTCTTACTGAAATGAATCAATATCGACATGAATATTTACTAAGGTTTCTTCCCCTCTTTTTTTCAAGTTAATTTCCCCCAGTACTTCCATCCCCATAGATATTCTTTATTTGGCCTGGATTTCAACATATCTCAATAAATCAATCATTGCACACCCATTTCTATGAACAATGATAAGAAATCATAGATTTGGGATCACCGTGACATGAAGGTGGTATGAAGATGGAGATAGAAGTGAATTGGATGACCAAGATACTCGATTTCAGGTTCATTGGTTCACAATCAAGAATGAAGAATAATCGCATTTTTTAGAAGAGATAAGTGAATATAGTGGTTGATAAATGATTTGTATGATATTCATCGATAGATTCATTTTCTTTTAGGGAATTTATGAAAACATTAGTGGATGGTCCAGTAGAGACGACATGTGGATTGTGGAGCTAGGATAACAGAAAATCCCAACACACAAGGTGTCTAATCTGAGAATTGAAGGCATATGGGTCCCTCATAGAGGCAGATAGAGTTTTGGAAAATTCTAGTATGACATAATGTGTAATCCCTGGAACGCGGAATGGCGTCTCTCTCTGATGAACACATCGTGTACATCAGTGGTACAAAAAAACTAGGTGGACTGCACAGTTAAGCTACACACCAAGTAATCCACCACATAGGCATGACCGAGACCATGTATAAGGGTTAATCCATGTACCGGTACAATGGAACATGTAGACAATCTTAAGACATGTACTCACATGTGTTTAAACTACATGGAAACCCTACAAACCATGTACTTCTGCACAGACACAGACAAGATACATGAGTTTGTTACACAATATGAACCTTGGGTCTAGGGACAGGATGTGGGAGCCCTACTATATTCTGTTTACTTTATTATACAAGGATTATATTCCATTTACTCTATCTCATAGAATAGTTTTATTTGGGCGTGTTCCCCTTATTGTTTTTCTGGAAGTTAGTATGAAATCATCTCATACTCCTAGGACTAGGATTCATTCAGAATGACTACTTATGTTGTGTAGTTGGAATCCCACTGAGGGGCCTAGAGTATATCCTCTATTCATCATTGTGCACTTGGTGGAGTTTTTGGTATCTTCATAACCTCTAGAATACAGAAAAAAACCTCTAGTTAGTGAGTTAATCTAGAATGACTTGTGGGTATCACGCCGTGGTCTTAGAAGTGATCCTCATCTGTGTATCATATTCTTTTCAGACAATTAGTTTTCTACTTTCTAATGATGAGACTCTCTAAGCACTAACTCTCAGACATATTTCATGAGTGCAATAATACTCATGATTGTGTTCTCTTAGAAGAGTGCTTTATATAATCTTTGATATAGAATCCTAGGCTTATATATTATAGTTGTAACTTAACTTTAGATTGTGTGTCCTTTTTGAGTGTATTAGGATATTCTTGTTATATGTACTAGAGAAATATATCTATGTAGAGCTAACGGTATTTCCATTTTTTTATCCTTTTTTGTCTTTGGGTTTTCTATTGATTGTTGTTATAATCACCCCTATATGGTATTTTATATCAAATGTCGTGCCTTTTGTCGACCCTCAACCATTTGATAGAGTCCTAGAAGAACTCGTACTAGATGTTTCTTAGTGATAACAAACAGACCGAGGCTTGTTCATATGAATTTTTTTATGGAAAACCATATTACATAATTTAAGGTTGGACTTTTTCCCATACTCTTCATGGTAGTCATTTATTTGGACCCATCAACTTTCCTTTACATCCAATATTAAAATAGTTGTGGGATAAAAATGTATGCATGCATGTTTGATCATTTTTTTAAATTTATTCATTTTATAGTCTTGAAGATGTGTGCATCTGTACATATATGTTGAATAAGGCCTCTCATGTTAGTGATATGACTACTCTACACTATTCCCTATCCCCTGAAATATTGGATGTGGTCTTGGGGAGTCATGACATGGGACCCTTTGGGATGGGTCATGGTAGAGTGGTATCATTGGTGGCCCGTTCAACCTTAGTTCTAAGATCTAGTTAGATTGTTTTGGGTCAACAATGTTTTGTGTTTTGAGTTAGGATTTCAGGCTAGTGACTCCAGTGTTCAGGTGTTGGCCGACATATCCATACACCAGGACTCTTGTCACATACCTTTAAAATTTTTATATGACACAGTTGTTGTAGGAAAAATAATGGCACATGCTTCATATAATAATGAGTTGTGGATTCCATGTCCCTATCAAGTAATCACTATAGATATATTCATTCACAATGGTAACTCTTTTTTACATTCATGATACATCTACGACATATACCATCTAGGATTCAACATCATGATCATGAGGATGATCCCCTCATTGTTGAGGCATTTATAGATGGGTCAGTTCCTAAGGTGTTACCTCTGGGTAATGCACCAGTTATACCAAATCATGTGTAAAAGAATGAGGTTCTCATAGTAAATGTGTATGAGGTACCCATTCTTAGAAAACATCATGAGCATCAGTGAAAGAGACCTCCATGTTCAAAGGCGAGCTATAATGAAATGATGATGAGGACTGTCTTAGGGCGATGACCCGACATTTCCATCTAGTCAGGACACTAACATATCAGATGGTAGTTTTAGTGGTGATCCTTCTTCAAAGCTTATAAGGCTGATCGTGGGGTTTGGTGACCCTATCTTATGATTAGTTTAATATTTCATGGATATAGATCGAGTGAATTTTCAATGAGTATTTCTCAATAGATACATTGAGGATGTACATATCAATAAGCATCTGCAACATTAGAAGGGAATCATGATATTATGTAAGTATTCATTTAGTTTTAGGAACCTCTATAGGTACTCGATGGATATGGTTTGAAACCCATTATTAATTGATCTATCATTCAATCAGGGTTTTAATTGAGACATTCGAGGTAGGGTTATCCCAATATGAATTCCTACCTATAATGGGGTTCTAGAGTGAGATTTGGTGGTAGTGACCTTCCTAGATGAGAATATACAAATAGCGATTGTTAGGTGTGGGAAATTATGAATAGTGATCTCTACATTAAAAAGATGACATTAGTGTTAGGGACCTAGATGCGAAAGTCATTTCAGGGGAGGTACCTGGATAGAGGATCTGTGGTTCATGGGTCATAGGTTGGGTCCACTCATCGTATAGTGAGTCGGTTCTACTTGTGTGATAGAAGTTGACATCTTACAAGATATTTTTTGACCTTCCATGTAGCTGATAGAGACACCCTATATTGGCCACAGAGGCAGTTTTAGTAGCAGACATGTATTCAAGGTGCAGGATGTGGAAGTGTAGTTGAGAGAGATGTCTAATTTGGTCAATTAATTGAATTTTTACCACCGCTACCCATAGGCAGACTATATAAGTATTTGGGAGTTGGAGGATATGGTTGGAAAAACTGCTAGTAGTCAAATATTATGACCTAGAGGCTCCAGGAATGATTCAAGCTATGATTGATGTCTTTTCTACCGTGGATGCATTATTGATAGACCTGAGTTCTAGTGCTTCCTTTTAGATGATATACCTTGTATGATACTTAGATATTGAGGTTGATCCCTTTTCTCGACCCTTATTATTTTAGACTCTTACTGGGTAAGACTCGGTGTTCAAATACTTGTGCCAATAGAGTGACAAGACACATGGATACATGAGTTTCTTTTTTAGTCTCTTGGTATAAGAATGGAGGTATTACGAAGACATTTTTCATATAGCCTGGTTATCTATAGTTTATGCCTATATTGACTATTTTAGGAAAAGTATGTTGTGTGTTCTTATTGAAATATTTCATTTGAAAATGAAATGGAAAAAAATGATAAACATAATGAACTAATGCATAATAGGGTGAAACTGACTACTCATCAGTTGGATACCCTAACCCTTCATGCAGTGGAAGTTAGTAGTTCCCAATTTCATGTAGTGGTAGAAGAGTATGGGGATGTCTTCCCTAAGGGTGTTACTATTTTACCTCCCCATTGATAGATAAACTTATGCACATATATACACCCCTTAGAGAAACTGATATTAGTTCCATCATATTGTATGGGTCCTACAGAGCTTTGTGAGCTATGAGTATAGTAGTAGGAGCTACAAATTTAGGTATTTGTTATACACAATGTTCCTCTCTGGTTAGCCCTATATTTTTTTCCAATAAGGTACAAGAGGGATTGATTTTTTTGTGTACTACTTGTGCATGAACCAAGAGACTATGAAGATAAATTATCCACTAACAAGAATTAATAACCTCTTTGATCAGGTGATTCTGGAATGATGGCTCTCGAATTTTGACATTGGGTTAACTTATCAATAGTGATGAGTATATGATAATGGTATAACAAAGATGTAATTGATATGTCTCTATTGTAACTATGAGAACATGGTAATTCCCTTTGTGGGTAAAGAATTTCCCAAAAGTGCTCATGGGACTCATGAAACTGATCATTCATTATTTCATAGAAGGATTAATGGTAGTCTTCATCGATGGCATCCATGTGTACTCAAAATCAAATCCGGATCATGTGAGACACATGAAGATAGTTCTTAAAATACTCATAGAGCACCATATTTATGGAAATATATTGAAGATAAAATTCTAGATTCAGGTAGTCCAATTTCTAGGACATGATATCTTATCTGATAGAGTGGTAGTGGACTCAACTAAGGTTGAGTCAATGTCGCCATGGGAGCCACCCAAAAGAGTGATAGAGGATCGTAGATTCCATTTGTTGGTAGGCTATTGCTGAAGATTCAAACATGATTTCACCAAAATGTCACCACCCATAAAAAAATTGTCTCAAAAGGGTCATCATTTCATGTGTACAAAGAAGTGCCAGTAGGCTTTTCTGATGTTGAGGTAGAGTTTGACATGAACAACCAAATGGAAATTGATAGAGGAGGGAGTTGAGTATGTAGTGTTTTGAAATGAATCATGAACCATTCTTGGTAGTGTTCTGATGGAGAGGCAAGCAATGACTACATATGTTTCAATCTAGTTAAGACCAAATGACCCTAACTATGTGACCGATGATTATTAGTTCGTAGTGGCAGTCAAAAAATTGATTATGTGGTGACACTACTTGACTGATGAGAAATTTACCATCTACAATGACCATAATATTCTCAAGTATATATTCCCTCAGAAGGATCTTATCTTATGTCATGGGTGATTACTAGAGTTCTTAGTAGGTTATCATTTTCGTTTTTTCCATATACAGAATCAAATTAGTTATCCCTGGTGTAGTTATTATTTGTGGATGTAGATGGAGTAGCTTACATCTAGTCATTGGTTGTCACCCCTCTGATTTTTTAGTGTGCAAGGGAGGAACAAATTGTGGAGACTGACTGTGTAGTACCCCGGTTTCTGGTAAGTAACCCTTGTTTTATGCTTTTTATGTGCATGATGTTTATGGGAGTTGATTGGGGAAAGATTGCGAGACTTTTAAAGCATAAAAGGGAAAAGTGTGGGGATGGATAGGTTGTGCATGGTTTTCCAAACCATGCGAAAGACGTGCATGTGGTGGTCTGTTGAACAGAGGAGACCCCATGATGTCCGCACAGTTTGGGCAAAATGTGCAAGGAGGCCATGTGGAGAGCCCCTCTCTTTCAGTGACTACTGCACAGTTAGCACACGGTTTAACTAACCGTGCAGACTAACCATGTGTGAATTCAACTTAGATCCTATTTATTAGGATATAATCCATTCTATCATTTATCCCACTCGTTTTTTCTTCTATATGGCCCTTACTTGGGATATCTCTCTCAAGAAGGTGGGAGAACACTTACCAGGCGTTTTGGAAGTGATCTGGAGGGTCGCCTTGGCGTTTAGAGGCCGGTTGATCACGGTAAGTCTCGTTCTTGTCTTGGTTTCTTAGATATCCTCCTTCCCTCTTGTTGGATTCTTAGATATATGCCTGAGATGGGTAGATCTAAGGTAATGGATGACTTTTAAGTCAGGCTTTGGTCTTGTTGGGGATAGGGGAAGGAATTTAAGGAGGTTTCGTGGTGTTTCGACCCAGTTCATGGTTGGTTTCTCCTATTTTGTTGGGGTAGGCAGCTTCACTTTCGATTCCACTTTCTTAAAACCTGAAGTCTTAGTTCAAATTGATTTATTTTCATGGATTTTATTCTGATATTGTGGTGAAAAACATGTTATAAATTTTCTTTGGTGATGATTTATGAGTTTTGATGAAATTGTGGAAATTGAATGAATGTTTGTGCAATGTGTTTGGGTTCTTGATTTTAAAATAGTGATTTTAAAATATGGTTTTGATGGATTTGGAAAATGGTTTGCTGGAAAAGGGGGTTTTCAATAAAAGGGGTGATGCATTATTGATATGTTTTGAACAAACTTGGTTCTGGGCATGGATTTCATGGGTTGTGGTGTGTGTTCATATGCATTGGGATGGATAAGGGTGAGAAGTTCCCCCATCAATAGGTTGGGATAGATAAGTTCGTGAAGTACCCCCTTCAAGGTAGTCCACTAAGTGACGACTTAGTGGATGGATAACTCACCACTCATGAGTATTGGGAGGTCCAGGTTGCATGCATGGTTGGTTGTGTGGATTTGTGAAATGGACCGAACTTGCCAAATGGAATTGTGAATAGAATTGGGAACCTTGTTTGGTTTCTTTTCTTGAGAGAGATGGGTTTTGTTGGAAAATGGTTTTGACATGGATCTTGTTATATTTTGAACAGTTTTTGTATTTTTTATATAAATTATTTTATCTAAATGTGCTAACATGTTTTATCCTAGAGGCATGGGTTGGGAAGTCATCAGGGAAAACCTACTAAGTTTCATTACTCACCCTCTGCATTAGCACGTTGGTGCTTTTGCAGATGTCATATATCAGGACGTTAGAAAAGGTAAACTGTCACATGTTTAGAGCACTGCTTCGTGATACTTGGGTTGGTTCGTGATGTTGGATCTTGGAGCTTGTGTTGCATGGAGTTGGTTTGTTGTCTTGTAGTCTTTGAGTTATCTTTCCGTTGTTTACTCTGATGTTTGTGTGTTGGTTTCCACTGTGGTACTCTTGGTTGGTTTATGTAAATAATGGTTGAGTTGTTTTGGTTTTAAATCATGCATCATATAGTGGTTGCTTGGAGATATTATCTGGTTTTTTTGTCTTGTTGGTTGTTTTCAGTTAAAGGGTAAATCATCCCCCAGGTATTTTGAAACCCTTCGGCATTTATTTTTAGCCTTTGGCACCTTGGGGATATCGCTTAAGGCCTAGTAATGACTCGTAGATCTCTCAAGACAATGAGAAATGGCGGGTCATTGCAAATGGTATCAGCTTGTTCGGTCCATGCCTAACAAGTGGTCATCGATGTTATTAGTCCTGGAGTTGAAATTCCTTCATTTCTATTCCATGGGAAATCATATTAGACAGGATTATGATTTTCAGAACTTGAAATTTATAGCATAAAAGGATGTAGCTAACCCATTTATGCTGAACTTCAAGTTACCAGGGTGTTGGGTACATAAGTGTTTTGGATACACTTCTAGAATGTTGAAAATATCATTGTCATGGGTTTAGACAATGAGATGTGCATGACATGCATTCTAGGAATGAATTCAAACTAGGATGGCATATCTCATTATGAATAATGATTTATGATTTTGGGAAAGGTAAATTTTTTTTTGAAAAAGGCATAAATTGATTTTGAAATGAAATATTTTGAAAACTAGAAATTTCATATATTGTGAAAACATGTGGATTTTCAAAAATTGATGTGGGATATTTTCAAAAATGGTTGAACATGTGGATAATTTTGATGGTTGGAGAACAATTATGTGATATTTTATGTGATAGAATTTGAAATTATAAGCCTTCAGTTTCTAGGAAGTGAGACTAACAGCGTACGTTATTTGAAAAGAAAATGGCACCCGGTAGGCATCGTAGAAACCAACCCGAATAAGCTGTGGAAAATGTGGTTGCACCTGAACCACATGTGAACCAGGAGCTGGTTCAGAGTATCGTTCAAGTGTTCCAAGCTGTGGACATAGGGAATCAGAGGGATGGGTCATGGAATATAGACCATTCTGTCCAATTCTAGAAGCAGAATCCACCCATCTTTTGGGGTGATTCTAAACCATAACGTGCGGAGGTTTGGCTGAGTAGAATGAACCATATATTCGATTTCATCAGCACACTAGTATAGATGAAAGTAAATCCGGTGAGGTATATTCTAAAGGATATTGCACGTCAGTGGTGGGATTTAGCGGTGTAGGCTAAATTGGATGAAGGCCTTACATGGGAGGATTTTGAAGAATTGTTTAACAAACAATTCTATCCTCACACATCCAAGATCCAGAAAACGACAGACTTTTTCAACTTGAATCAAGAGAGCCTCTCTATCATAGACTATGTGTCTAAATTCATGAATTTAGTCCGTTTTGCACCATAGGTTGCGAAAAGTGCTTATTTAAAGGCACACATCTTTGAATAGGGGCTAAGGCAGGAGATTCAATCGAAGATTACAGTGCTCTATATTACAGATTATACAGAGATGGTGAACATAGAAATGGTTGCAGAACGTGATATCTTGGGATCGATAGGAGGAAGAATGATGATACCCACGGGAACAGGTGGGAACTCTAATGATTGGGACAAGCAGAAGAGGTACACCTACTTCCAAGGTGGGAGTGTAAATCAGAATTCGACAGTTGGATCGATGAACCTTCCTCCCTGACCCCTTATGAAATTCGGGTGTTTTCAATGTGGCTCAACTGATCACATAAAGTGAGAGTATACGGTGCAAGCTAGAAAATGTCACAATTGCAGGAAAATGGGGCATCTAGATCGCTTTTGTATAAATACTCTGAGGTCGGGAACACGTGACACTTCCCATGCATCGCAAACATCATATGTTTTGATAGGATGAGGACAGCAGAGTCAGTCCCGTCAGCATAATAGAGCTAGACATGGTGATTCTTGAAATACCATGACTCCTCAACCAGGGCAATCTTAGCAAGGCAACATGGAGAATAGTGTAGTGAAAAAGCAATTGTATGTAGTGGAGCAGATGATTGTTGATGTTCACGTCAGAACATAAATAGTAAGATGTACAATTCTTTTGAATTCTACCATTGTGCAAGTGTTGTTTGATACCAGTGCATCACATTCCTTCATTTATTCTCATGCTGTTGACTTGCTATGTTTTAAACTGGAAATGATTCCTTCTGTCTTGAAATTGAAAACTCCTCTTGGTGAAAGATAATTTCAAGCCTTCGTGTGTAGAGGATGTGCTATAACTGTTGATGGGGCTGAGCTAAAATGGGATTTCTCTATGTTGGAGATGGATGTCTATGATATAATCCTAGGTAAGGATTGGTTGTTAAGGTTTAACGGTCATATTGACTATTATAGGAGAATGGTTAGTTTCACGACTGAGGATGGCATGGAGCGTCTCTTCAAAGGAGAGGGGATAGTAAAGAAAGGCACAAAGAGATTATTGGCACTAATGGTGGGAAAACATTCTCACCAATTCGCAGCATTGAAATTGGCATCATTGGAATAGATCACGAAAAATAGTTTTCCAGCTGTGGTGGATCAATTTCCTGATGTTTTTCATAAAAATATCTCAGGATTAACACCTGTAAGAGAAGTAGAGTTTATGATTGATCTCCTTCCGGGGACCAGTCCTATCTCACTTCCTTCTTATAGAATGGAACCAACAGAGTTAAAGGAATTGAAGGTGTAGTTAGAGGAGCTGGAATGAAAAGGTTTTATTTGGCCAATCATGTCTCTATGGGTAGCACCAGTTTTGTTTGTAAAGAAATCAGATGGAACATTGAGGCTATGTGTGGATTATCGTAAACTCAACCGTGTTATGATAATGAATATATAACCACTTCCACACATTGATGACCTATTTGATCAATTAAGGGGAGCTCAGTAGTTCTCCAAGATTGACTTGCGGTCAGGATATCACTAGTTGCGAGTTCAGAAAGAGGATATTCCAAAGATATCCTTCAGAAGCATATATGGAGACTACAAATATGTAGTCATGCCTTTTGGTCTTATGAATGCACCATCTGTCTTTATGGAATTGATGAATCATATATTTCAGCAATATCTGGATTCATTTGTTCTGATGTTTGTGGATGACATATTCATGTATTCATGAACAAGGTCTGAGCATGAAAAACACTTTCCGATAGTGTTGGAAATATTGAGAGACCATCAGTTTTATGCCAAATTATCAAAGTGCTATTTTTTGATACAAGAGGTATGTTTTCTGGGCCATGTCGTTTCGGTGAAAGGTGTTTCAGTGGATCCAGAAAAGATAGAATTTGTTCTTTAATGGAAACTACTGAAGAATGTCTTTGAAATACGACGTTTTATTGCTCTAGATAGTTATTACTGACACTTTGTCCATGACTTCTCAGAACTAGCTTCACCTATGATAGAATTGAAAAAGAAGAACAATGAATTTAAATTGACTTTGGAATGTTAGAGATCATTTCATGTGTTGAATGTTCTCCTTACATAAGCACCCATCATGATTTTTTCGGAATCAAAACAGGGGTATGTGGTGTATTGTGACGCTTCAGGAATAGGGTTGGGTTGTGTTCTCATGCAAAGAGACCATGTTGGTTCTTATGGTTCAAGGAAGTTGCGGGTTCATGAGAATAATTACCCAACACATGATTTGGAGTTATCTACATTTATCCATTCCTTGAAGACTTGGCATCATTATCTCTTTGGTGAGAAGTTTACTATGTTTACAGATCACAAAATACTGAAACACATTTTCTCACAACAAGATTTGAATCTGAGGCAGAAGAGATGGATGGAATACCTTCAAATGTTCGACTTTGACATGATGTGTACACTGGGTAAGGGAAATTCGGTGGCCGATGCATTAAGCAAGAATTCAAATGCTCAGTTGGCGAAAGAAGAATCAGATGAATGGTTGTTGATGTCGGTCTCAACCGACATGCATGTGGAATGTAAAAATCGAGGTGATGTTTCTATTTTCTTTTTAGCTACACCTGTTCCTGATTTGGTGGAGATAGTAAAGGAGGCACAGGCATCTGATGTAGACTGTGGTGCAATGAGTTCAAAACTCAATGGTGGGGAGACCATTGAGGGATTGAAGCTGGATGGGAGTTCAGTCTTGTGTTATAGAGATCAGATTTTTGTACGCAAGGTTTGTCAGGAACAACTCCTTCATGCTTACCACCATTCTAGATGGGTTGTACATCTCAGAACACATAAGATGTATAAGGCATTAAAGGTACTATTTTGGTGGATCGGCATGAAAAGGAAGGTGGCCGAATTCGTCTCGTGATGCTTAAATTGTCAGCAGGTTAAAGAAGAGCACCAGAGACCAGATGGTATGTTAAATTCTTTTCCTATCCCAGTGTGGAAATGGGAGCAGATAGCAATGAATTTTGTTACAGGTCTTCCAAGAATGGTCAAGAAACATGATGCCATCTGGGTGATAGTGGATCGTCTAACCAAGTCGTCCCATTTCATCCTGATTTGTGAAACCCATACGGTGGAAGATCTTTCAAAAATATATATCCATGAATTGGTAAAGGTACATGGTGTACCAGTGTCTATAATATTAGAGAAATATCTAAGGTTCACATCTCATTTATGGAAATCCATACAGCAAGCCCTAGGGACTCAATTGATGATGAGTATGGCATATCATCCTCAGACAGATGGGAAATCTGAGCGGATGATACAAAAGTTGGAAAATATTTTGGGGGCTTGTGTAATGGATTTTGGTGGCTCATGGGAGGAGCATATACCCTTAGTGGAGTTCTCATTCAATAACAGTTATCAAACCTCGATACACATGGCTTTGTTTGATTTATTGTATGGGCATACTTGTCGTTCTCCACTTTGTTGGGTGGAAATAGGTGAGCGTTCACTTGTTGGGATAAGCCTTGTCCAAGAAACAATGGAGAAGATCTAGTTGATTAGAAAGAGGATGCAGACGGCTCAGATTCGTCAGATATTTTATGTAGATCATCGTCGAAGACCGTTGTCATTTGTTGTCAGTGATCATGTCTTATTTAGGATCTCTCCAAGACATGGACATAATCGTTTTGGGAAGTAGGGAAAGTTATCTCCTTGATATATAGTCTCTTTTGAGATACTGGAACAGGTTGGTGAGGTGGCATATCGGTTGGAATTACCACCATAGTTCAGTGCAGTGCAAAATGTGTTCCATGTATCTCAGTTAAAGAAGTATAATCCCGATCCTGACAATGTAATCAGATGGGATCACATTGAAATAGATCTGGATGCTTCGATGATACATATCCTGGTATGGATAGTGTATAGGAAAGAGAATGTCTTCCATGAAAAAAGCATCGGTCTAGTGCGGGTTTTATGGCAGCATGGTCAGATTCAGCAGGAGACTTGGGAACGCGAGAAAGAAATGATGGAGTAGTGGCCAGAACTCTTTCAGGCAAGCTATGGTTTTCTACTTTCCAAGGACGGAAATGTCAATTGTGGGGAGAATGTAGTACCCCCGGTTTCTAGTACGTAACCCTTGTTTTATGCTTTTTAAGTACATGATGTTTATGGGAGTTGATTGGGGAATGTTTGGGAGACTTTTAAAGTGTAAAAAGGAAATGTGTGGGGACGCAGGGGTTGCGCACAATTTGCCAAACCGTGCGAAAGCTAGGGAAGTGGCGGTCTGTTGGATAGAGGAGACCGCACAGTGTCCGCACAGTTTGGGCAAACCGTGCGAGGAGGCCATGCAGAGAACCCCTCTCTGGCAGTGACTACCGCACGGTTAGCGCACGATTTAACTAACCGTGAAGACTAACCATGAATGAAGTCAACTTAGATCCTATCTATTAGGATCAAATCCATTTTATCATTTAACCCACTAGTTTTTGTTCCCAGACGGCCCTAACTCTGGATTTCTCTCTCAGGAAGGTGGGATAACACTTACAAGGTGTTTTGGAAGTGATCCGGAGGGTTTCTTTGGCGTTTAGAGGTCATTTGATCAGGATAAGTCTCGTTCTTTTCTTGTTTTCTTAGATCTCCTCCTTCCCTCTTGTTGCATCGTTAGATCCATACCTGAGATGGGTATATCTAAGGTAATGGATGACTTTTAATTCTGGTTTTTGTCTTATTGGTGATAGGGGAAGGAATCTAAGGAGGTTCCGTGGTGTTTCAACCCCGTTCTTAGTTGGTTTCTCCTATTTTGTTGAGGTATGTGGCTTCACTCATGATTCCTCAATCTGAGAACTTGAAGGCTTAGTTCAAATTGATTTATTTTCATGGATTTGATTCTAAAATTTTGGTGAAAAAATGTTATAAATCTTCTATAGTGTTGATTTATGGGTCTTATTGAAATTGTGGAAATTTAAAGAATTTTTGTGCAAAGTGTTTTTGTTTATTGATTTTAAAATAGTTATTTTAAGATATGTTTTTCCTTGATTTTGAAAATGGTTTGCAGGAAAAATTGGTTTTCAATAAAAGGGGTGATGCTTTATTGAATGTTTTTGAACACACTTGGTTTCGGGCATGGATTACATGGGATGTGGTGTGTGTTCATATGCATTGGGATGGATAAGGGCGAGATGTTCCCCCATCAATAGGTTGGGACAGATAAGGTCATGAATTACCCCCATTAAGGTAGTCCACTAAGTGATGTCTTAGTGGAAGGATAACTCACCAATCGCGAGTATATGGAGGTCCAAGTTGCATGCATGGTTGGTTGTGTGGATTGGTGAAATGGAACAAATGTGCCAAATGGAAATGTGAATGAAATTGGGAACTTTACTTGGTTGCATTTCCAGAGAAAGATGGGTTTTTTTGGTAAATGGTCTTGACATGGAACGTGTTATATTGTGAACTTTTTTTGGATTTGTTTTATATAAATTGTTTTATATAAATGTGCTAACATTTTTATCCTAGAGGCATGGGTTGGGAAGTCATCGGGGAAATCCTACTGAGTTTAGTTACTCACCCATTTATTTGTCATGTTGGTGCTTTTGCAGATGTCATATACTGGGACATTGGCAAAGGTTACGTGTCACATGTTTAGAGCACTAATTTGTGATACTTGGGCTGGTTCGTGATGTTGGAGCTTGGAGCTTGTGGAGCATAGATTTGGGTTGTTGTCTTGTAGTCTTTGAGTTGTCTATCCACTATTTACTCTGATGTTTGAGTGTTGGTTTATGATGTGGTACTCTTGGTTGGTTTATGTACATAAAGGGTGAGTTGTTTTGGTTTTAAATCATGCATCATATAGTGGTTTCTTGGAGATGTTATCTGGTTTGTTTGGCTTGTTGGTTGTTTTCAGTTAAAGGGTAAATCACCCCCATGTATTTTGAAACCCTTCGGCATTTATTTCCAGCCATTGTCGTCTTGGGGATGTCGCTTAAGGACTAGAAATGACTCATTGAGCTCTCAAGCCAATGAGAATTGGAGGGTCATTACAGAATGTGATACCCTATGTACATAAATATACTTAGAAATTCTCCTGATGAATTCTCTCTAGGTGGGGAGAATATTTTTAATTTAATAGGATGGACAATGGTAACAGGGATGTTTCAAGATGATTTCCTGGGAGAGTTTCATATGTAATCTATTGAGGTATATCAATGTGTGTAAAAGATGTATTGGAACCTCCAACACTAGTTTTCGTGGCCATGGATAAAGAAGGGAGTTGTCGATGTTTTATTGCGATGTCGTACTTGTCAGCAATTGAAGGCTGATCACCATGTTCCAGTGGGTTTATCTAAACACCTTTAGGTTCCATAGTGTGTTTGGGATGACTTATCCAAGGAATTCAAGATAGGTATAAAACAAATGTCTTGGTTACACGATTCCATCTGGGTGATCATAGAATGTATCAGCAATTTGACCCAATTATTAGCTATTCAATAGTAGAGTTTTTTAGAGGTATTTGGATGCCTCTACTTGAATGAGGTTTTCCAACTCCATAGAGTTCCATCAATTATAATTTCTGGATATGATTATCATTTAAAAATCTTGTTGTTGAACGCATTACACATGGAATTTGGGATTCATTTATGCTTAGGTAAAATGTTCCTTCCCCAAACAGAAGGTCTGACTAAGTGCACCATTTAGGTTTTGGAGGACATGTTGTTATTTTCAGTGTTGGACATTTGCATCATTTGGGAGGATTTCCTACCATTCATGGTGTTTTGGTACAATAACAACTTCCATTTCACCATATGTATGGAAAAGTTGGATTCATTTTATGGGAAAACCTACAAGTCACCATTTTTCTGGACTGAACTATGAGAGTAAGCACTAATAAGCCCAAATTTGCTGAGAGAAACTACCAAGAAAAAGTAGGTCATTTGAGAGTGGATAAATACTACATTGATCTATCATAAGTATTAGGAATACAAACTATATAGGGCTTTGGAGTTTGAGTAAGGAGACCATGTGTTCTTATTAGTTCCTCCTTGATGTTTGTTAAGAAGAATTCGAAGGGGAGGCATTCTATCTTTGAGACTAATCTACCCTTAATAGATAAAATGTAGATTCAAAAAGGTAGTGTAATAATTAGTTCAAACTCTATAGTTTAACCAGGTACATGATTCCTTCCACATGATGTAGATGTGGGGGAATTCCCATGAAATATCATAGGTTATCAACTATAGTGAGTTGTACATTGGAGATGGAATGAAAATTACAGAGTACCTAGTAGTTTTTTGAGAATCTATATAAGGGGATCCTTTGTTGAAGATTAATTCCTTTAGCGTTGGTCTAGTGGAAACATGAGAATCATCAAGAGACCACATGAGTGATGGAGGCTTAGATTTTTACTTAGTACCCGCATCTTTTTTATTAGTCCTTATTTTGGATTTTGAGGATGTAAATCCTAAGGTGGAGAGAGTTTAATGTATTGAATTTTTAGGTATAATTTTTTGATATTGTATGGATTATTTTGAATCCAAAAACTGAGAAGGTATTCAATTATGATAATCATTGTGACTGGAATAAATGTTTGAAATATATTAATTATATTAAATAGAACATGATTGAAATTTTCTTAAAAAGTCCTAAGGAATTCTAAAAGAATGTTTGGATCAGAAATCGGAGGGAACCATTGAGTCAGAATATCATGCTTACCAAAGGAATGTCATAACCATATTCCATGAAGTTCATATTTGGAAATCCACTATGCATTTCAATTGAATAAAAATAATTTATTAATGTATTTTCTTTGTTTAATGAATCAGTTCCCTAGCATGCCACTTTAATCACATGCTTATAAAAAATTAACTACATCATCCACATAAACCTTTGAATTGAAGAGATTCATTGGAACTGTTGGAGGAGATTCCATTTGAGTACAACAACTATTTTAGAGGTTTTTGACTTTTGTGGGAAATGATCCAAGGATCATGCAAATTAATGTGACGCGAGTTCATTATTTTTTAGCAATCAATATAAATCATGGTAAATATGTTGTTTGATTGGTTTCCTTTCCCCAATATTGATTCCTATGATGAAAACTAATCAATCAACAAATGGATTGATCTGTGGATCATGTTTATTTTATTTATTGAATTATTATGGTGTGATTTTGTGAGAATTACATTAATTTTATGATTTATAAATTGTAATTCTCATAGAAATGAACCGATATCGACACGAACATATATTGCTATTTGTTGCACTGTTTTTTTCTTATTCTTTTATCTACCCAACTTATCAATCACCATGGGCATTCTTCATTTGGACAGGGGTTGGAAATATCCTAATTAATCGATCCTTGCACACCCATTTCATTTCAAAATGATCCAAAATCGTAGTTCTTTTATTAGAACGACATGATGGTGGTGTTGTAATGATCCAAATATTTATTATTGAAAATTACTCTTGATCTAATTCATTGTATTATTATGTAAAATGGTTATATAAAATATGAAATTTCTTGGTATTAGGTTTCTGGATTTTTAAATATTGTTATGAATTGTTACAATTGCTAAAATTGTGGTCAAATAGTGATCAATTGATTAGTATAAATATAGGGCTTTATGAAATCCAAATTACCCAAACAAAGGAAGTGGTGGCCTCATCCAGTATAATTTTTCCTTACAAAGACCCTTTTTCAGAGCTCAAAAATGAGGTGGCATCACTAGGATTCGATCTTGACCAAGCCCAAGCTAGGCTTCGACATGTTAATCATAAATGGAACTACCTACAGGATTTGTGGATGTTGATAGAGATTACCTCCCAAACAATGTTATCTAAGCCACACAAAAGACTGTCACCATTGCACACCAGACCCTTAAGTCATATGCATGTGTTATAAGGTGTTATGTAACATGATCCTTTCTCTAAGATTATATGCATTATTTTAGTATAGAATAAAGAATATACATTAATTTTATTATTGATACTTTGCAAATAGTTTTTAAAGAAAACTAGTATTTTCACATAATATTCAATTAAGAATTAATTTTTGATGAATTAATAGATTTTTTAATTAAATAATATTTTAATAGAATATTATTTCTAAATTAATATTTATTATATATAAATGACGGTATAATTTTTATGAATACAATTGTAATTTATATTATGTATTGAAAGCTGTTTTTATCAAAAAAAAATATGAATTTCCAATAAATGTCAGATTTTATATTAAAAGTAAAAATTCAAATACATAGAAAATTATTTAGATAAAATGAATATTATTTTTCCAATCAAGATCTCAAAATTATCCAATAGTGATTTTTTCATAATTTTCTGAGATAGTCAAATTTTTGGGTAAAAATTAAATATCGTTTTAATATATAATGTGTTTTGTTACATCATAATGACCCAATAGTGATGTAATAAAATAATATAAAAGGGGTTTTCGGCCAAGATATTTTTCAACTATAAAATAATGTGATTTTATTTTTTTTATTACTTTTAGTGTGCCTTAGTGGACCCTCCACGATTTATAAAGTAACATAAATTTTTAAAATGATTTCCTTGAGAGTGTGACTCACATCCACATAAACAAGACTAATATTTTCATAATTTCGGCCATTGTACTTATATAATAATGTTTTTAACTTTCCTTTGGAAAATATCACGGGAAAAACCATAGTCTGGTTTGTGGTTTTGATTAGTTTAATGTGTGGTGTCTAAAACCTAAATAATATAGAATCCCCTCTCTCTTCCTATATAAACCCACCTTTTCTCCAACTTATCTTCACTAAAAATGCTTATAGAACATCATTTGCCTACCCTATTATCTCTATAATCCTCAAAATGAACCCTAACCTCTCATTAAGCCTCTCTCAATCCCCTCCCTAGTCTTTGGGATCACACATCCAAGCAAGGGGTTTCCTCCTCTATCATTTTTGTCCAAGTTTCTTTATGTTTCTATACCCTTGTATTTTAAATTAAAAATATTGGGGTATGGTTTAAGAAAACCCCTATATTTCCATCATTATGTTTTAATAATGAGTGAATCCTTCCTCTCATATTAATTCCTCCCATGTACACCTGTTACCATGATGAAATTTTGTAAGTGATTTCTCTCTCATCATTTACATTCAAGAAATTCTTTTGTATTATGAATCAAAATTTCATTTCCTATTTTAGGACATTGATCTATATGAACCCCATATGGTCAATTATTGTACATATTACGAGGCACCACTTTCCCTCTCATCAATCATTTTTATGAATTCTTATGTCATGCCATTATGGTGCCAAAATTGTGACACGATTTTCAAATCAAATTATATTGGGTAGTGAATTCCATGCCCATTTCTCTATCAATGTTATTTACCTTTATGAACATTTAGTTATTGATTAATTATTTTCAGGTATGAATTAGCCTTTCTTTTATCATAGAATAGATGATTATGATTAATGAATCCTTGTGTTATGATCCATGTGGCACACTTATGAATGAAATGAAATTATTGAGAAGGGTGTGCCCTGATAGCTCTCTAATGCATTGGGTAATGAGTAGTATCATGATACTACAAGTGCAATGAAGTTTTACTAAGTCCAATATAAGTTAAATGAGGGTTTATTCATTCTATTTCAAGGAAAATGAGGGTTTACTCAGTCTCCATCTGCTATGATCCTTAAATCATTATAATATCCTGTTATATTTTGTTTCCACATTTCCATGTTAAGATAATAATGAAATATCATGCCTTTTTGTTCATGTTTCTATTGTTATCCATTGATATGACTATTTCCTAACATGTACAATATTATTCATTTTATTCCTTGTTTATTCCCTTACTATGAATTATATATAACCCTTGTCTTTTTCATGTCGTCATTTTATCCCATGGAATGCTAAGTACGTAAAAATCTAGTGGTCATGTAAAAGAAGTTTTTGATAAATATTTTGTGTTTAATGATATAAACTGTTATATATTATTCCTTATTTCCTAAGACACTAGATCTGTCGATCCTCAGAGTAGTCTTATGTTCATGTTTATGTAATGAATCATGTTTATGTGTGTAATATAAAGAAGGGTTGTTATAGATGGTATCAGAGGATAGGTTTAATTATTTTTGGTATTTGGATTAGAAAATCTAGTGAAATACTCAAGGATAAGACCATTTATAATAAAAACATATGTAATATTTGGTTAATATTGATTACATGTTTTATCAATAAAATACCTCCCTATTTGGATACAAACAGGTAGAAGCAGTTATGTCACAAATGTATCTAAGGGTAAAACCCGATAACACCACTTTGAGCTATACTCGAATAGGAACTGGTGCACCCAAATGGGCCTTGTTTCACTCTTAGTTACAACACTCTTGGGGGATATGGTTGGGTAAATTCATAAGTTTATTAAGAACCATTAATATGGGAAAAATTTCCCTACGAATATATGTTGTAAACTAGGTCATAGATAATATTGATTAATGCCTATAAATTCATATGTTAAGGAAATAAATGTAATCTATAGGTCATTTTTTTTGTCTTTAGATTACCAATTTATGTGTTGCCCCAAACATTCCTTTTATTTCATCCATTTATCAGGAATATGAGGACTTGGGTGAACAATGGAAACTATGATCAGTGTGATGGCTATTCTAATGAGATGGCCAATCCGATGGGAGTCGAAATCGAAAATTTTGTCACAATAATATATCAGTTAACTCATCTTTTGAATAGAAACATAGTTCAAGAAGAACTTTCAACCCCCTCCCCCAAATAAAGAAAAAGTCGCAATAGAGAGATTCATGATAAAAAGGCCTCCTTCTTTTAATGATTCATGTGATCCCTCAATTGTCTAACAATAGATAAACTTCATTGAAATGGTCTCCTCCGTCCTTCAATGTTCTGAAAAAGAGATAGTTCTTGTTGTTACATAACATATGGAGAGTGAATCTGATCAATGGTGGACATTGATAAAAATATGAAGCTTGGGGAAGAGATCGAGGCATTTAAACGGAAGGATTTCTAGAAAATGTTTTCCGATAAATATTTTCCTCGCACCCTCCAACTTAAAATTGAGAGGGCCTTATTTCCCTTAAGAAAAATAATGAAGAATCCATTGGAGTGTATGAGGAAAACATCAAAAGGCTTGCATGATATGCATCTAGGTTTTTTGTTACCCCCAAATGCAAGGCTGACCACTTCGTTGGTGGGCTAAAACCAAGCCTACAGAAATCCCTAGAAATCCTAGACTTCGAGAGCTATGGAGAAATTTTACAATGTTCCCTCAAAGTTGAAATGGATATCAAAGAATTATAGGGGTATCATAGGGATAAGAAGTGTATGGTGGACATTAATTCTGGTGGTCCAATGGATAAATCCAAAGGTGCTAAGAAAATCCAGTATCCCACTTGCTAAAGGTGCAGAAAGCAGCACCCCTAAAATTTCCTGAATGGGGCGAGGAAATGATTTAGGAGTGGCAGAGAATGAAAATTGGATATTAACTATAGACAAGAAAAACCCGCCACTACAACAGAGGATAGGAACACACCATTCGACACCCAATGATTTGTTTATTTATTCAAATTCAAAGAACCAAGGCACATTGCAATCTAGATCCCTAATCGAAGGATTTTAAAAGGCACCCAACAACTTCCAAGGTAGAAAGGGGGTGATTTTTTCATCACTACCACCTAAGTGAACCCTAACCATGAAATAGTGATAGTTAAGATAATTATTCATTCATGAATAGTGAACAAGATTTTTGGTTTTGGTTCTACGCATTCTGTTATATCCCAAATTTTTAGTAGAACAATTCTGATACCACCATAAATTATGGAAGTAAATATGTCGGTGCAGACGATAAATGTAGAAATCATTGAATCCCATGAACGTAACTCCTCCCCAATCATAATTTATTAATTTAACTTCTTAGTGAACCTCATCATACTCCTTCTGGTGGAATTTGATGAAATTCATGGCATGGAATGGATTTCCCTATATAGATCCAACATAAATCTCCGTGAGAGTGAAATAACTCTCCATATGGTGAATGAACCCCTAATTATCTACAACTATAAAAATAAGGATGCCTCTTCTTTCCCACCATCATCTCAAGTGTGGATATTACTACCCTATTAGTATTCAAATATTTCATAGATTATTGATCCTAATGATGAAACCATCCTTGAAGACATTCCTATTATGATGGAATTCATTGAAGTGCTTCTCAAAGAATTTCATTGTCATCTCCTTAGAAGAGATGTGGAATTATCGATTGATTTTATACCTAGGGAATTTACAATATCCTAGAATCAATATAGATAAGTTGTTTTGGATCTTGAGGAATTGAAGAAACAACTATATAAGAATCTAGATAATGGGTTTATACGCCCATGTGGATCACGATGGGGTGCACCAGTCCACTTGGTCAAGAAGAAGGGAGGTTAAATGTGCATTTTCATTGATTATCATGAGCTCCATAAAATCATGATAATGAACAAGTATCCTCTTCCATTAATTGATGACTCATTTGACCAGCTATGTGGATCAAAATACTTCTCCAAGGTGGATTTTCAGTCGGGATATTATCATTTAAGTGTGAAGAAGGAGGATATCCCCAAAACAACTTTTCGTAAAAGATACATACACTATGAATTCATAGTAATGCCTTTCAAACTCACTAATTCTCTAGAAATATTCATGGACTTGGTGAATAGAGTCATTAGAGATTACCTCAACAATGTTTTGGTAGTCATTACCTATGATATTCTAATATACTCCAAAACCATGTAGGGTAATGAGGAGAATATAATCATTATACTAGAGAGCTTGAAAAATGAGAAGCTCTATGAAAAGTATAAAAAATGTGAGTTCTAGTTAAAGGAGGTTTCATTCATGGTTCATATCATCACAAGAAATGGAATATATATGGATCCCTCTAAGACAACTAAAATTTATGGATAGTTGAGGCCAACTTCAGTGACAGATATCCATTGCTTTTTGGGGTTATCTATATATTATCACTGATTTATGAGAAATTTCTCATGATTTCCAAACCCTCTTACCAAGATAACTCACAAGGGAGTCAATTTTTCTTAGAGAAATGAATGTGAAGATACCTTTAAGGAGTTGAAAAAGAGACATATCACTGCGTTCGTTCTCACACTACCCACAAGTGTAGAACTTTTTTCGGTATTTATTGACGCTTTAAAGAAGGCCCTGGGATGTGTGTTGATAAAAATGACAAAGTAATTGATTATGATTCAAGGTAATTGAATGTTCATGAGAGAAACTATCCAACACCTGATATATAGTTGGTTGTAGTAATCCTCACTTTGAAAATTTGGAATCATTAACTCTTTGGGGAAAAGAGTGAAATATATATATATCTAAAAGGCCTCAATTATATATTCAAATAGAAAGAGTTGTATTATATACCAACACAGATGGTTAGAGCTGATCAAATATATTGACTTCTCAATCCATTACCACCCTATGAAAGAGAAGAAGGTGAAAGATTATCTATGTATAAAGGACCCTTTAAGTATATCATTGATGAGAATTGAAAAGGATAAAATATACTTAGATTTTATGAATATGGACATGGGAATCATAAATAATTGAACATCATCAGTCCCTTAAAAATGATTTCTCAACCATCCCTTTTGGAATGGTTATAGGATGCTTAAAAAAATGTTTTGGGAATTCAAAAGAACGTGGAAACTATAAGAAAAGGGAAATCATTGCATTTAAATGTAAATGGAGAATAAATTTTGATATTTTTGTCATGAATATATGTTCCTTCAAATCCAGAGTTAAAGAATGAACTTTTGGATAATGCACATAGTTCGAATTTCTCAATTCAACCAGGAAACACAAAGATGTATCGAGTCCTCTGTTAGCATTTTTTGTGGGATAACATGAAGAAGGAGATCGCAAAGTATACATTAATGTTTCATTCATGTCATAAAGTGAAGGCTGATATGCAAAAGTCTAAGGGGATGATGCAACCATTTCCCATGCCAGCATGAAAATGGGAGATCACAACCAGGTAATTTTTCAATTGACTTTTGATGACATATAAAGGAAATAATTATATCTAGGTTGTTGTGGATCGTCTTACAAATACTACACACATTATTTAAATTTGAGAGTATTTCTAATTAGATCAACTGAAACACACATACACGCACACAAATATATAAATATATATATACATATATTATCATATTAGTGGTAAGGATGCATGTAGTACCAATATCTATTGTATTCGATCGAGATCCAAGATTCACCTATCTGTTCTGGAAGATTCTCCAACACGTTTTGAATATTGAGATGAATTTACATATTGAATATCATCCACAAACTAATCACCAATTTGAGAAAACTATCCAAACAATTGATTAAATGTTAAGAGCATGCTCAATGTACATAAATGGAAGATGGGATCAACATATTCCTCTAGTTGAGTTCCCTTACAATAATAGTTTTCACTTAATAATCCAAATGTCTCCTTATGAATCCCTTTATAGGAAGAGGTGCAGAATACCAGCATGTTGGGAAGGAGGTGGGGAGTGAAAACTCCGATGTCCAGAAATGGTTAAGGAAATGGCGAAGAAGGATAAGACCAACCAACAACACAATAAAGATACTCAGATTCGAAGAAAGTGCTATGATGATAATCATCGACGAGACCTAGAGATTGATGTTAGAGGCATAGAAGTCCTATTTATATCACTACAGAAGAGAGTTATAAGATTTGGGTAAAAGGGAAAGCTCAGTCCAAGGTAGATCGGACCTTTGGAGATCCTGGATTGCATTAGAGTGTTTTCCTATCGATTAGCACTCCCACCAAGCATCTCCCAAGTACATGATTTATTTCATGTATCACTCGTGATGAAGTAAATATCTGAAAAATCACATGTACTCAATCCAGAGGTGGTACCATTTGAGAATTACCTCTCATATGAAGATAATTTGGTGAAGATTTTAGATTGTACGAAAAAAGTTCTATGAAATAAGACAACCCTTATCAAGGTGTTGTGGAAAAACCACTAGTTTTTAGAAGAAACATGGGAATCAGTGGAAGTGATGAAGCTGAGTTACCTGCATTTGTCTTAGTTTCGGAAAAATAATTTTTGAAAGAGAAATTTATTATGTTAGGAAGATTGTAACTACCAAAACTATTATTAATGAAAATCAACTTGATCTAATTAAATGGATTATTATGTAAAATGGTTATATAAAATATCAAATTCTTTGGTATTATGTTTTTGGATTTTAAAATACCATTAAGGATTATTACCATTTCTAATATAGCCGTTGAACAATGACCAATTAATATGTATTAATATAAGACTTTAAGAAATCCAATTTACTCATACAAAGGAAGTGATGGAATTATCCAGTATAATTTCTCTATACGAAGACCATTTTTGGAGATTAGAAAAGAGGTGACTTCACTAGGATTCTCTCTCGACCAATCCCAAGCCTAGCTTCAACACATTAAACTTGAACGAAACCACCACCGGGAGAAGTGTATGTTCTTAGAGATTACCACCAGAGCGATGTTATCTGAGACACCACCAGAGATTGTCACCATCACACACCTTATCCTTAGGACTTATGATGGTGTTATAATGGGGAATGTAACAACATCCTAACACAATTATTATATGCATTATTTTTTTAAAGAATAATGAAAATACATTCATTTTATTAATGTTACTTTATAATTAGTTTTTAAAGGAAAAATAGTATTTTCTATTAATATTCAATTAAGAAATCTATATTGATGAATTGATGGATTTTTGGATTAAATAAAATTTTATGAAAATATTATTACTAAATTACATTTTATTAAATATAAATGATTGTATAATTTTTATGAATACAGTTTAAATTCTTATTGAGGTTTTATATCCATTTTTTTTTGTCAAAATCCATTAATTTTCGAAAAATATAGGTTTTTTTAAAATGTTAAAAATCACATTTTTATTAAATTATTTAGATAAAATGAATATTATTTTTGGATTCATGTTGATGAAATTATCCAATGGTTTTTTTAATAATTTTTTAAGGTATTTGAATTTTGGGTAAAAATTAAATATCGTTTAAATATATAATATGTTTTATGACATCATAATGTCTCATTAGTGATTTAATTAAATACTATAAAAGGGATTTTCGCCCAAAATATTGTTTATCTTTAAAATAATGTGACTTTATAATTTTTTATAAATTTTATGGTGCCTTAGTGGACCCTCCAAGACTTATAAAATATTTTACATTATGAAAATGATTTCCTTCAGAGTGTGACTTGCCTCCACATAATCTACCCTAATATTTTAGGAATTTAATCCATTGTCCTAATAATTAAAAGTTTTTCACTCCCCTTTAAAAAACCCATTGGAAAAAAACATGGGATGGTTTGTGGTTTTGATTAGTTTAATATGTGGTGTCAAAAACCTAAATAATAAGTAATTACCTCTCTATTCCTATATTAACCCACCCATGATCCCACTTCTCTTCACTCAAAAACCTTTGAGAACATCCCTAACCTACCTTATTCTCTCTAAAATATTCCCAAGTCACCCCAATATCCCATGAAGCCTCTCTGAAGCCCCTCCCAAGCCTTTGGGGATAACACATCCAAGTTAGGGGTTTTTTCCTCTCTCATTTTTTCCAATATTATTTATGATTACATACCCTTGTATTTTCAATTAAAAATGTTGGGGTATGATTTCACACCTCCCCTATATTTTTTTCTCTATGTTTAAACTATTATATACCCCTTTAACTCCCATTATTTTCTCCCATGTACTCCTGTTACCATACCAAAATTCCACAAGGGATTTCTCTCTCCTCATTTACATTCAAGAAATTTTTTTGTATTATGAATCTAAATTCAATTAAATATGTTGGGACATGTATCTATATAACCCACTTACATCAACATTAATTTAAATATAATTATACACCCATTTCTCTATCATAAACCATTTTTATTAATTATTATATCACACCGTTATGCTGTCAAAATTGCAACACGATTTTCAAAGCCAAAGTCATTATGTAGTGAAGATGATGCCCATTTATCTATCAAGGGTATTAAAATTTATGTACATTTACTTATTGATTATATATTTTCATGTATCAGTTTTTCATTCCTTTATCATAGAATAAATGATGATGTTTTATGAATCCATGTGATATGATCCATGTGACACACATATGCATGAAATGAAATGATTCAGAAGGGTGTATCCAAATAGTACTCCAATGCACTGGGTAAAGACTAGTATCATGATAAATCAAGTGTAATTAGGATTTACTCATTCTAATAATAATGAAATGAAGTTTTAGTCATGATTATTCATGTTCAATGAGGGTTTAATTATTCTCCATGTGAAATGAGCCTTGGATCATGCTAATATCATGTTGAATGTTGTTTCCATATTTCTATGTAATGATAATCATGATATATCAGGCATTGATGTTCATGTTTTACTTGGGATCAAGTGATATTATTATTTCCAAACATGTACTATATTATTCATGTTTTTCCTTGTTTACTCCTTTACTAGGCATTATAGCTCGCCCTTTTTTATGCATGTCCTCAATTATCTCATTCAATGCTAAGTATGAAATAATGATGTGGTCATCTAAAAGAGCTTTTTGAAAACAAGATTTTGGGTTTTATGTATGATATTCTCTACAGAACATTAACATGTACATTATAAATAAGATAACTGATGATATTTACCTCTCAGAAATACTTTATCAGGGGATTCAGAGTTAGGAGACTGTTCTCATGGATGAGTGATTTACAAAATCATTGAGATAAAATACTAGTAGAGTATGCTATGGTTGCGACATACGTTAAACCACGTATCCTTTTTGAGTCTATCTAGATATTCCTATTATATTTATTATAGACATATTCCTATGAATAGATGACTATATTTCCTTTTTTATATTCCTTGTTGTTTCGGGGTGTCCTACAGAGTGTTTTTATACTCACTCCTGCATGAGCTTTTCCCACACGTGTCATGTATTTTGTGGATGATTGAAATTTTGACAGAGTCCTAGATGAACCTAGAATAGATAGTGCTTAGTGAGATCAGATATACGAAGGTGTGATTCTATGTATTTTTATGGTATTCCTCAATACATACTTTCATGTTAAAAATGTGTTTTAGACCCTTTATGGTGGTCTTGTATTTGTCCCTATTTAAATTCCTTTACTTCCTATCATACTCTGGTTGTGGGATTTATATATAGGCATGGATGGTTATTCGGTTATTTTTACATGTCATCATTGCATAGGAGAGTATATGTGTGCATGTGTATAAGTACTTAGATTATGAACTCCCATTTATGAGATATGACTACAAGGTTCTAGTCATGAGCAATTGGAATATTAGAGGAATGCTAGGGGATTTGTGGAATTGCCCCCTTTGGGATGGGGTTTGACACAGGGAGTCATGCATTAGGTTAGGAAGCCAGCCATCTTGGGGTACTTCTTTATGGATTTTGAGTTAGGATGCTACATTTAGGAATATTTTTCATGAATTAAATCAATAATTTGATTTATAATGACTAAATTGGACATGAATCGATGGGTGGGGCCTGATTTTAGATTTCTCCACAATGCACTTGATATCTCAAGAGACTGATCAATTTTTCAAAATATATTTGGCTTTTAGTGAATGTCTAACAGTAAATTACACAATATTTTATCAAGGTATGGATTTTATATATATCATGATGTTTGAGATCATGATGTCCAATATTAATCATTTCATTCATTGGGAATTATATTTTTATTATTCAGGATAATTTATCTTTGATATTATCCATAGATTCATTTATCACTCAATTTATTTATTAAATGGAATATCATTTCAGTTACTTACATTTACACATTGATTATTAATTATCTAGTCATGATATCATCTAACATACCCAACCCTTAGTGGGAATTTCATCTCACATATATTTTATTACTTTCCTTAGGATAAGAAGAATACTTCATTGAATGAGTTTCAAGGATGTCGAGCATTTTATTTTGTTTTGTTTTATCTATATTCCCATTTTAAAATGGTTATTTAGTGTATGTATTATTCTATAATACCTATAAAGAGATTAGTAAAATGGGATTAGAACCCTTGTTTCTATTGCAATGTTATAATGTTACCAATTGATCTCGGTTAATGGATTTAGTTTTTTAATAGAAGAAAACACCATGATCTCAGTGTTATGGAACATGGGAGAAAAACAACCCACCCAAATAATGGAACTGAGTCTCACAAACATCAACAAATATACTAAAACTAAAAATCATTAAAAAACATGATTAAAAAGGAAATCAAATAAACTAATCTTCATGTTTATGTGGAATAGAAAAAAATATATCGGTCCATTGGAGAAACAATGTAGAATTTATTTTCATTAGAAGAAGATGTTATAATTCTCATATTATTCCAACCACATGGATCACTGATGAGAGTAAACTGAAACAAATAATAATATTATAGAGTTTTTTTTTAATTTTATAGGGTCTATAATCCCATCTAAATAATTTAAAGGAAATTATGTGAACTTACAACTATAGGGGTCACCTACTCCTATTTCCAGTGTTTTTTCATAAGCATAGTATGGTGAAAATTAATAAAGGAGGTTATTTTAGAATGGTTTTTAATATATAATAAATATTTTTATTTCATTAGAACAAGCACTTGAATATAGGATACTGCTAGGGTTTTTCTAAAAATAATAGAGGAACTCATTTCAGTGGTTGTGAACCACGCTAAATTATTTATGTAAAAGAAACTATTAACACAACACCTAAAAAATTTTCTATACCCACCACACTAACCTGCTAGAAAATAAATCCTTTCCTCCTCGAAATCATCATGTTGTATAATCCAATAAACTAATTACACACCCTATATCACCACTTGACCTTGAGTTCACCACCGAATATGCTAAAGTATACTAATTGGCAATGAGGGTTTAGGGTATGATCGTGGGGAGATTATAACTCCTTATCAGAGTGTTTTGTAATATATAAATAAAAAAATAACATATATAAAATAATATTATAGTATGTGGAAGAAATAAACACATCCAATAATAATAAATGAATGGGGAAGTAGTGTATACTAAATGGTCATGATGGAATACAAGACATATCTCCGACTAGACAGACCACGTAAACAAAATCATATAAATAAAGTAAATATGTTTAAAAAATATTTCCTTCTTCTAAAATACATGCCCTCTCTATAATATTATTGTCCCAAATGAGATATTCTCCCTCAATAATATAATATTAGGACTCATCCCTACATATTCCAATTATTATTGAGAGTATACTTAGTTACACTTGGGTAATGGCATCCCACGATGTGTATGATTACATAACTAAATAGGCCAGGACCAAAGTATTCTGAAAAAACTCTAAATGTAGTGATATATACATGTAACTTTATCATTAGAGAAAAATATATACATAAATTAAATGAAACAAATAAACAAAAATTTATCCATAAATCAGAAAACATGATCGACTATAACTTCTTCAAACAATGTAGGAGTGTCTCTGAGCATGTCCCAATATCATTCCAACCAAATAAGACACATGGTCGATTCCTACGAGCATGTACTAGTAAATCTTACAAAATATGGATAAATAAAAAATTATATCATTAATAAATTGTTAATATCCATATCCTAGGAATCATGGGAATCTCTCCAAACACAATGTAAAATGAAGGTATCCAAGACGATTTACAAGAATACTAGTAAGTTAGTTTTTCAAATTCAACCTTCAATGAAAACATACAACTGCCTGGATCTAATGAATCATGAGACTAAATATTTAATACAAATATATATTCAGTGTCAAATATCATGATCATATAGGTGACTTTGTAATCCGGTCATTTTTAGGAAAATAATAATCCACTGAGCCTGGAAGAATATATCGTAGACATGATAGGAATCCTAGAGACCATTTTTATCCACAGAGTTCCATATAAACTCAATATCAAATACTGATGCCCCATGAATTCCATTGCATGGATCAACTGATTAATGATGGGAAGATCACATAGGGATCCACATCAATATTACCATATCATATAAAACTCAATGTGCAAATCCCATAGAGAACCTATAAGAATCTACAATGAAACATAGTATTTGGTTCTTAAGTAAGATCCTAGTAAGAACCTCTAGTGATCAACCAAGTCTCTATCTTTATATTGTATCGTTCTGACATGAAAGGTACCGGGTAGCACCTATGAGAATTCTACAAGGCTTCATATGTATAAATGAACACATGATGTCATAAAAATAGCCACGGTTGTCTAAATTCCTAATCCCATGACCATAATCCACATCCCCTCGGTATTACTGCAATGTATAGGTTCTATGGTCACACACATTGTCATTACTACACATTCTTGGGACATTGTTTCATTGGTGTACCTAGTAGGGAACATAGTGTCATATCATAGTACTGACACACTTTGAGGGGTTACCAAGGTCATAATATAACATGAAACCCAACATAGTTTTCCTTCTATCATTACATAGCAGAGGAACCATACTTGGGGTCCCCTTATTTATCCGTAGAATTAATAGGATCTATAACAGCAATTAAGGGTATCAAAATCCTCTGTACAACTATGATTATTAAATGGGATTACATGAATAATTTAGAATCCCACACTAGAGATAGACCATGTCCTATCTCACTCTCTTTGACCATACTATGGAAGGCCACTCACCTAATCCATATTAATGTGAAAATATTCTCTATGGTCTCTCTAGGGTTCTTAATTTCACTTATTCAGAAGATCCACTTATGTTATTCCACAACTCTATAGGAGGTGTCCAAAGGAACTAATACAAGGTCCATTAGGTTATACAAAGTCTAGTGAAACCGATCAAGATATGCAAAGGTCAAAAATCAACATCAAATTATTCCAAATCATGGTCACTAGTTGTTAGGGAATCCAAAAAATGACTAAGGATTCATAGAGTCCCATGAAACCTTGTGTATATCATATATTGGAATATTATTTTTAATTAATTAAATATTTTAATTATTAAACTAATTAGACAACTAAATTGAACCAGTAAAATGTTTATAAAACATTAATCTGGTCTCCTATGTTTAAGAGACCACATAAATCAAGTATATAAATAAATTCATAAATACTGATGTTATGCAGTAGGAGAACCAATCCATGTGAAGCTTTCTAATTTTATTCCTTGGTCTAGAAGCTCCATCCAAAACTTTTGGAACCAAATATGGACATTACTAACCACTATGAATCCCTATATCAATCCAAGTAATTCTAAACAATTAATTGCAAAAATTTTTAAATAATAAAAACACATATTTTAATTTAGAAAAATACTAAAAACTCACTAAGAGACATATTCATATCTAAAACATTAGCATCTAGGTTTGTTAAACTCATGATCATCATTCAAACCTATTCCTTGAAAAATAACTAATTCATATCAATAATTTAATGAGCAATTTTCACTAAAAGTTGTGAAAAAAATAAATATACAAAACAAAAACATACCCATTTTCAAATTATGAATGATGACTTTTTTACATTCTCATGGACCCCCAAAACATGACACATGTAAAATTCCCACCATGAACAATAAAGACACCATTATATGGAATAATTATTCATCAAAAAATCCTAGTCGATGAACCAAAATCAAATTGGAATGCATGGAGAAGAATGTCATGAATAGGAGATGTGATCCTTTGGTGATTAGGGGTTATAAACCTAGAATAATTGACCTAAGTTGAAGGGGATGGATGGAATGGGGCCATGTTTGGCATTCCAATGTGTGCATGACCTTCGAGTGAAAAAACCCAATGCAATTTCTATTTTATATACCCCTTGATTTCTTAAAAAAAATATTTATCACTACATGGATCATATTTCCACATTGTGATTTTTCGATATAGCTCTATGATTTATCCAATTATACAAATTCATGTCCTAAAACATCCCTTTAATGAACTTAAAGGTTGAAATAACTCATTCTCACCATGAATGACCTATAGATACTACATTCAAAATCCTAACCACATCCAAATCATGTCAAAATTACTATAAAACACAATGAACCTCTCCACACCTCCTGAAATTTCGGAAAACATATATTATGGTCATTCATACCTTTATAATCTCTTTTTATGTCTCATTTATCAAAATAAACAATCCCCTAACATGAGAAATGATTGAAATATTGGCATAATTTCATAACTCATTCTGATTGATGGTATTACAATATCCCCACCATAAAATGTCTATCCAAAAATATTTATTGCTGAACACTTATATGGAAATAAACTAACTAATTTGTTAGTAATTTTATAATCAATTATTCGTGGTTTACTCTAGAACGCTGAACAATATTTTGTTACACAACATAATAAATGATGTACAAAATTTATAAAAAATGGATCCACTACTCATAACCATCACTAAAACTCCAATATGACTCTTACCCATGCCATTATATCTTGGGAATCCATAGTGTAATTGGTTAGCTCATCATCTAAATCAATAGAATTCCCACCATAATCCCCAGTTCTTAACATCTCACCTTAAACAACAGTGTTACTTACAATTAGAACCACTCACCGTAATGTATTCTCAGTAGTCCAATGTCATTCTTGGTGATTATATAATATTACCACATTCAAATAAACATTATTACACTAGTCATAATATATTAATACATCTCATGTTATTTTCCAAACTAGAATAGACATGTATCCACTGCTTATCCGCATGGAATACATACAATTGGCTCTCCTTGAATGGTCTTGAATAAACTATATAATACTCTCTTCATCAAAAATATGATGTAAATAGACCAAAGTACAAACATAATTAGATTTCCCATGACTTTTTAACAAAATGGAATCTACCAATACATTTCGCCAAATTATTAACCACTTAAATAACTCGATGAATCAGGTTCTCCCCCAGAACCCTGTCATAAAATGGTTTGACCCCACTAAGTATGTCACAAATCACTTGTTCAACCCTTGAATCGTGTCACAGACTGGTGTTTAACCATTGAATCATGGGAATAGTAAATATTCACATAATGAATCTACTTCATATTTCAAAAATAACTTCTAGATCTAGATGAAAATGCACTAACTTCATCTAAAATCATATATGAATCCCAAATCTGGTATATCCATAGGAACATATAAATCAGATTCACTGTTCATTAGTCACCAAATGCCACTATGGTTGTCCAATGACTGGTACAATCACAACACTGACCCTAACCGCACAAGGTTATTCAATCATGGACCACAATCAATAAATTACCATATTTAAGGACTTTATATGATTATCCTTCACATACTCTAGAGCTAATAATGAATAAATACCAATTTTCACTCCAAGATAATAGGAATTTCCACCAAAAAATATATCCAAATTCATCAGATATAAGAGCTAAACCTACGAAATACCTATGATGGACTCTCCACAACAGAATTTTTTTACCACTCCTCAAGAACCACATTATTAGGTTCCATAATTAATCACGTGTCACCCCTCTCAAGCCACAATCATATACCCTATCAATACTGACCATGATCAACTCTCACATCAACCATGCCACCACAAATGACCCATTCTAATGTCACCACTAATATATATGGATAATTTTATTTTCAGTATAACATTATTGACAACCATTTTTTAGTATACACAACTCACATAGAACATTAACCCATCACATCGACTAAATTATTTATAATTCAATGACACTATATGTATCCATCATGTCCACCGCGACCTAATCCAAACACAATTTTTTATATTCATGTACCACATGATCATAGTAACTAGAATCATGCTCACATGATTCACATGCCATTAATCCTTTTCCAAAATTCTTAACCAACTAAACATTCTAAAAACATTACAGTCTCATTAAAATTGAAGCACCCAATGAAATTTTCTAATAACTTGAAATCCCTCACATGTTGAGGAAAAAATTTATGATCACCGATTTTAATGGTGTTATTTCAAAAATATCAATAATATAGCCATGCTCTACCAATATGTCTAAAAATATATCTAATATTGTCTAGTTTAATAAATTAATTGGTCCTTACCTCTAAACCAAATCATGATACACAAAAGAATTATTATTTAGGTGTTATATTCATATAATTCCAAAGAATATTTTTTCCTATACAATGTCCCTAGGAACACATCATTTTTTATCTCATCGAATGGAACTGACACCCACCTTCCATATTTCTATAATCTAATGAATCACCAAGCTTGTATTATATATTCATAAGAACATCCTTTTGACCAATATCATAACCGATGAATCAACACATATCGTCCCTTATTTAAGGATTCACATCATGGACCATGTCCTATAATAGGATTCCCTCAAAAATAACTAGGTTCCAATAAATTAGAATATTATGTTTCATCTAAAGGGTCAATAGGTGATCCAACATATTCCAAAAACCCATATCTAATAAATCTATAAATCCTGAGAAACATCATATTCCCATATAAAATATCCATGTAAATAAATGAGTTGGTTTCCACTAATGGGTTCCACACACATGTATATTATAAAAATCATTCAAATCTATCAGCATATACAGAAATAGATTCTCATTGGACATCGATATAATATAATTCCACCTAAAGAATATAAATCTCTTATGTCATAACTGACAGAACCTATGATATCATCATATATGATACATATCAATGGAATCATTATCACTAGATTGATTAATTATAATTTCATTACATGCAATATGGGTAAAACAAAATATTGGTTGTTACTAATACTTTAGACAAGAATATACAAACTAAAACACAGTCAAGGGGTTGAAAAAAGGATATATATTCCTTTATTAACCAAATTGGGTCATCATAATTTTTTAAAGTTCCTATACTAACCTAACGGGGTTACCTGATTTCCAAACATAGAGGTATTATGTTATAATCACCAAAAATCATTTAACCCTAGATCCACATGGCCTTATATCAGTTAATGATACATACACATAATATTTAAGAAAATTATAATTACAAAAAGAATTTAAACTACAAAATGTCATATAATCTATTGTTGACACTATAAACATATATTCCTTTATCAACAGTGATATAATAACAAAAGATAGGGTCAAATTTCAAGAATAACCTACATTCCTAATCCTAATGTATGAGACACGTATTGAAGCTATTAGCCAAGATTCAAAATATCTGATAAATCACATCTTAAATCTAAATACAATGTGTGTCTGATGAGGTGACAATCAGATCATTTATAGCATCACATGGTAAGAAAAATAATCCCATGACCATAGAAACCCGGATTTATTATAAGAATATGTGTTCATGATGCACCAAGCCGATATTCATCATAGTATCCCACCATTTCTAGGTCTTCTAGCTACCATACCCCTAATAGTAAGGGAAATAAAGACAAATACCTAATACCACTCTATAAAATCCTGGTCTACAGGCTACTAAACTGATTATTTGGAATATTTCATCACATGGCCTCATTCACACTTCCCCATTAACAAGTTACGACAAACTATAAGTGGGGGTCTAGGGTATAACTATGGAGAGAATATAAACCCAAATTAGAGTATGAAATAATGGATAAATAAAAAGACAAAATCCACATAATCTTATCATAGTATGCATAAGTAATAAACATATCCAATAATAAAACATGAATGTAGAAGTAGTATAGGATCAAATAGTTTTCTTGGAATACAATATTGATAAACCACTAGGTCGGTCATATATTAAAAATAATATGAATAATGAAACATAACTATAAAATAGGTCTTAACCCAAAAGTCCATGAATCTCCTCAAATCTCTTTTTCCAACCTAAAATAATCATGATCAATAAAATAATACCATGCCTTAGCTGAACCTATACCTTCAACTAGTGAGAGTTTTCTCAGGTACCCCATTAAAATGGTATACCGAGAAGGGTTTGAGTCCAAAACACAGTAGGGAACCAAAAAAATGGATCTATAAATACCATAGAAGTAGTGATATGTTCATGTGGCATACTCAACTAATAATAATAAATACACTATCGAAAATAAATAAATAAATTAATATTCATCAATCCTCTGGTCCATGAATTCGATTGACTATAAATTTTATATCCAATGATCATGTTTCTATAATAATTTCAGGATATCATGAAAACCATATTGTACCCAAGGATGATTCCAAAATGATTTTATAGAGAAATAGAGTAACATATGGATAAATTTTAAAGCATATCCTCATAAAAGTCTCAATATCAAAAGACCAATAATCATTAGAATCTCTCATAACACCATGTTCAATGAATAGATCGAATATGAATCATAGTTATTCACGGAATCACTAAATTAGAATCATCCTCTATATCACCGTAGTAATGGGTTGGATCCCATACATTCTAGGAATCCAAATCAAATACATATATGTTATCCAGATCAACTGGTATGATCATATGGGTGACATAAGATTCCCAGAAAATTCCTCAAAATAATATTCCCCAAGAATCCGATAAAATTCCTAAAAATAATATTCCCCCAAGTCTTCATGGATGGATCCTATAAATAATAGGAATCCTTGGACCCTTGGAATTCATGGAGTCCCATATAGACTAATGGTTGAATCATATCATCCTATACATTCCATAATATATCTTAATAGATGGATTCTAGAATTTATATACATGAACCCATATCAATATCATTATATCATATAAAGATGAAATTATGGATCCTAGGAAGAACAATGAGTCATTCCTTGCATCACATCATATTAGGATCATAAACCAGACCCCATGATGCTCCTTTGGGAATCCACCAAGTGATCATAATAAAATCATTTAGAGCATAAAATTTGGTTCCCAGGAAGAAACTCTAAGAATCCACCAATGAAGTGTATATATATATATATATATATGGATAAAATAAGTAATAAAAAATATCTATTTTTGGTCAAATTCTTATGATCATGATCACTATACATGCCCTTTTGGTCTTACACCAAAAGTATGAATTCAACAATGACTCCCACTGTAACACCCCAAGCTACCATGGTACGCTTTCCTTCGAATAATACAGTAGCGTGTGTTGTACGCAACTTCGAGTTCTAACACACACCAAAACCAATCAAAGTAGCCATTATGAATAGTAATACCCATTTTTTTGAAATTTTATAAATTTCAACTCTCAAAATTGACTTAATTTTTGGATTCGGAATATTGAAATTATCCTAGGGTAAAATTTTGGAACTTTTCGGATAACATTTATATTTTGATGAATAGTGAAAATTACTAAATTTTAATTAAAAACAACTTTTTTAATCGAACTAATTAATAGTGATAAATTATGAATTTTAGTGGTTTTAAATTTTACTTAGAATATATTTTTACCATTTAATACAATTTTGGTAATTGTATATAATTTCACAATTAAACCGGACATGAACAAGTGTCGATCTTTTGATAGTTATTATCTCTTAAAAAAAATCTTTTTTTTTAACAACATGAATTAATTTTAAATTAATTTCCTCCACTTCTGTGTTTTGAATTTGGGAAAATGAATTCCATATTTGGAATCAGGATGTCCAAATTGTGTAAATAGGTAACTATTATTTTAGATCATTCTGAATAATTATTTTGGTAAAATTTTATTTATCACGGTTAAAGGATAAATCTGGTAAATAAGGGTAAAAATATATTATAATAATAATAAATTACCCTAAAACGTGTCCTAACCTTATTGGTTGATACATTTCCGACCATGGGCATATTTCAGTCAATTTTGGGACCCCATGGATCTACTTGTAAGTGATAATGACACTTTATATTAATTAAGTTAAAATAAATACAAAATTGATATAAGCATATATCTTTTAGAAAATCAATTTTTACATAGGGTTATATATGTTGTATTTTCGACTATAAATATTCATTAGAAAGATAAATATATTTCCTACATAATGGTATTTTATTTATAATCTTTATACATTTTATATGTAATATTATTTATGACACTATAAGGATGCAATATTTTCTTTATTAATGAAAGAATGAAATAATTGGTATTATAAATGCTAAAATTAATATAATTTAAACGTTTTGACGACATACATGAATTTTAATGCTTAATATGACATTATATGATTTCATAAAATAATTTTTTTCTAATTAATAATGTTTTTAATACTTTAACAAAAATCAATTATTGAATACTGTCAAAATTCACATACAAGAGTTTTTTAAACAATTATTATATTATTAATTTATATTAAATTCCTAAAAATCCAAATCTCATCCAAGAGACTTATATCATGATAGTTTTATCATTAATGGACCACTTGGGGGTCGATTGAATGGTTATATAATGTTTATTAACTATATAATATAAAAATACAAAGTGACATGGTAAATGTCAAACTAATAAACTTAGAGTTAAAACAAAAACATAAGGTTAATATAATGACCCAAACCTGTCTAAATTCTATTGGTTGTGTGTTTTTAGACCCATAACCACCCTAAAATTTATATAATCAACTTTGGAGATATTATAAACTGAATATGAATTTATTATAAAATAATACTTCTAACTTTTCCAAAGGTGCCCCTCCCCCCTCTTATAAAAGGGAACACACCCTTATCACTAATTCACACGTTAAAAGCCTTTTGGATTTGCCAAAACCTGACAAAATACTCTCCAAACCTCCCTCAATGCAACCTATTTGGCCTCAGTTTGATCATAAAGTAATCCTAAGGATCCCTTTTGATCAAATCAAAAAGAAGAACCTGAAGTAGAGGTACTGTTTTCACCACCCTTTTTCAAGTTCCTTTCTTCTTCAACTTCTTAATTATTTGTTATTCCCATTCTAAAATAATAAATCCAGTATCATATATATATAATGTGATGTAATTATAAATTTGGTACAACCATATTCATTATTATATCCTTCCTTTGAATGACATGTCACCATACATGCGTATGTACGGCTTACCATCTCCACGTTGTGGTGTAATTGTTATTCAATAAATTATTATTTGGATGGTTATAATAATGGCGTTTAATTCATGTAAATAATAAATATAACATGATAATTATTCTGTATATTTTATATAACATCAAAATATATATTATTTTAATATCAAAAGGATGATATTGTTGCTCGTGCGTACGTACAGACTGCCGTCTCCATGAATGCGATGAGATTCATTCTCCATCATATCCATTCAAGTATAATTATCATTTGGTGATTAATAATAGTATTTAAGGACTTTATATCATTATAAATATGAATAATATACAACCTATCCATAACAAGAACGACTTATGTAACAAAACATATAAAAGAAAATGAGTAAGTCAACACCCGAAACAACGATAATAATAAGATATTATTAACAAAGCATTGTTAAAAGATCATATATGATATAATATTAATGTATATGATTCTTGTATAATTTAATAACAATTATTTCACCATTATACAGGAGGTTAACCTATCCCACCCAAGGAAAAGTACAAGGTAAGGGTTTATTTCACAATCACTTCATTATCCGAGGTTGTTTATACGTAATTATCTACTGGGACCTCTTTATCATCAACATCCATGTTTCATAAAAATGTATTAAAAATAATTCATATTATTTTAAAGAATATGGGATAAAGTCATTCATACCCTTGTTGAATTTTTATAAGAAGTTTATTAGTGAATATTTATGTCATTTTCCAAAAAAGGACCCTTTTAACCTTTTCTACAAATTAAGGTAAGAATGTCTTTTTTTAACATATATGGTGGGTGCAGCTATTTTCCACTGATATAAAATAATTGAAGCTTCCCTTACAATCTAATAAGAATATTGTCAAAGTAAAGGTTTTTTTACAATTATGTGACTTTTAAATGTTTTAAATATTTATCTTTCTAAATACTTTTAATTAATGTCCATGTTTTTTAAAATGATTTTAAGGCTTTATTTAAATGGACATGAATATTTTGAAATGATAATTATTTTCAAAAGTATCTAAGTGGTATGGGACACTTTGATTCAAAAATATCTTTTAAATTACTTCATTTATAAATGTTTCACTTTTCAATGATTTCAAAAAAGAGATATTTCTCTCAAATAGTTTTGATTTCATCTATTTCAACATCCATTGATGGATTTTAAGCCTATTTGAAGTTGATTTATAATGATACAAAACATCCATATTTTATTGAATGTTTTGTGATATGTTTGACTGTGGATGTGTTATTTTTATACCATTCATGGATTATGGAGAATATATTGACATTTTGTATGCTAGTTTTAATACGAATGTTTATGTTATGTTTAAACCTATTCATATGAGCAATGAATTGGACTTAATATGTGATGGGTGGAGCCCGCTATAGCTCCTCGATGCATCGGTAGGTCTCATGAGACAAACTGGTGTCTTGGCACGAGGCCTTGACAATATCTTATTTTTAGTATTGGCAAGAGGCCTTGGCTAGGTGGTTATGATAGTCTGGCATTATGCATTCCATCATTATGAATGTGGTTATTGATATTTCATGGGATTATTCGACAAGTAGAATATCCATGTGAATAAGTAAATGGAATTATTTCATTTTATATTTTCCATATTATGTTGATGTTCAAGTTTAAAAGGCTTTTGTTTTAGTTATACATTTCCTTAAATGTTTATGCTTATTTATTAAATATTTCTCTATACTGTTATCCTTACTGAGCATCCGAGCTCACCCCTTTCAATGTTTTATTTTTTCCAGGATGTGAAGAAGTAATTTATGAATGTACTGCAGGGAAAGTATGATGGGATATTAAGAAAAGATTTTGTTGTAGTTTTTTTTGAGTTTCTGATATAATGTAACACTTATAAATATATCTAGTGTTTCCAAGACTACTAAACTAATCGGTCTTTCGAGAATTGATCTTTCTATTGATCATGCCAATGTTATGTAATAATGCACCGAATCTGGGTAACTAGGTTCAAGGCGTTACAGTTGGTATCAGAGGAAAATTAGAACAAACCTTGGAAGCTAGATTTAGATAAACTCGGATTCGAGAAAATAGATTTAAGATGGACTTTGTGGATTAGTATAGAACAACATCCTAGAATTTTGGTATTGTAGAGATTTTGTGTGTTTTTCGAGCAATACATCCCTGTCTGGATACAAGCAGGTAGAGGAGGCTCTGGCACAGATGTACCTAAGGGTAAAACCCAAAAATACTGCTTTGAGATAGAATCAAACAAGAACTGGTGCATGACAACGGGGCTTGTTGCACTCTTGGTTACGACACTCGCAGGGGATATCCTTAGGATAACTCTCATTTTATTTACAAATATTTATGAAGGGTTTATGAGTATATAAGTCCTCAATGAAAATGTTTTTATGATTATGGATTATATCCATAAATATTTCAATTTATGTTAAGTGTTTTATAAGTATGGAATTATGTATTTTGATTCATAATCTGATCTAGTTTGTGCCATTATTTAGAAATGATACCTAGTGGAAGAAATGGAAACCGTATCAATGAACGCACTCCATGTATAGATTTCCCTCCTTCTCAAGATATTTATAGTGGAGTTGGTGATTCAACTGGTGCTGATCAACTAATCACTATACTGGGACAACTCACTCAGGTTATGAATAATAACCTTACCTGTATGGAGCGCCCTGATACACAGCGTGGAGGATCAATGTTAGATCGCTTCATGAGGCATCAACCACCAACATTCAATGAGAGTACAAATCCATTATTAGCTGAGAAATGGATAGGTTCCCTAGAGAAAATATTTCTGGCTTTGGGGATTAGTGAAAGGGAAAAAATTTTCATGGCAGTTTATCACCTCACTGGAGATGCCAATCAATTGTGGTCAGTGATTCAAAACACGAAGGAAGATGACGAAGTGTCAAATATGGAATATAAGGGGTTCAAATATCTGTTTTTAGAAAAAAACTATCCTCTTGACCATCGAGAAGATATGGAATGACAATTTCTGAGTCTGAGACAAAAGGAGGATGAGAATGTCACAAAGTATGTGGCTAACATTACGAGGTTAGCAAGGTATAATGTAGATTATATACGTAAATCAAGAATTACGATTGATCGTTTCTTTTATGGGTTAAAACCATTTATCCGTCGAGCATTATTCTCACCATCCTTCTCATCGTACGAAGACATTGTCTCATGTGCTATCAAGACAGAAAAGGAATTATCTAAGTCTTCTGACTTTAAAGAATAGAAAGAGAAGAATATATTTGTTGATAAATCTGGGAATGGAAGTAAGGGGAAGAAGGGAAAAGTTGAATATCCATCCTATATTATATGTGGGAAGAAACACCCTGGTACTTGCTTAAAAAGAATGGGAGTCTGTTACAAGTGTGGTGAAAAAGGCCACTATGCTCATGATTGCAAGGGGAAGAAAGAAGCTACTGATGTCCAATGCTACAATTGTAGGGAGATGGGACATTATGAAAATGAATTTCCTAAGCGTCAGGGGAACATACCTCATAAAAGGACAAGGGATCAAGGACAAGATTATTTTATCACTACTACTGAGGTAGAAGCTCTGAAAGACATGGGGGCTGGTAATTTAATGGTTTCCACAAGTTTAGAAAATGCATTATTTGATTCTGGATCATCCCATTGTTTCATATCTTCCCAGTTCACTAAGAAAATTAGATATTTCCAATTTTATTTTAAAAGGGAGTTGTCAGTTAAAACTCTTAAGGGAGGTATCATTACAACAATGTTTTGTGAATCAGTCCCAATTAAAGAACAGAAATATTCTTTATCCGCTTATCTCATCATCATACCTATGATTGAGTTTGATATAATCCTCGGTATGGATTGGCTTTCAGACAATGATGCAAAGATTTATTGTTAGAATAAGGAGGTTACGATTTTTGATGATGATGATAAAGAACACCTTATCTTTAGAGCAGAATCATCACCACCTATTTCTTTTCTAGATCCACCCCATTAGGTCAACTAAATTCAATTATTGGGGAGGAAGAGAAAGAAATGATTGTGGGTGAGGAAAGGAATGTTCAAAAAAATGATGTACCTATTGTGAACGAATATGTAGATGTGTTTCTGGAAGATTTACCTGGACATCCTCCAGAATAAGAAGTTGAGTTTTCCATTAATTTAATTCCTAGATCAAGGCCTATATTAAAGACCCCTTATAGAATGTCCACTGTTGAATTAGATGAACTAAAGAAAAAACTAGAGTAATTGAGTAATAAGGGATTTATTCACTCTAGTGTTGTAAAGACCCGCAAATTTCAAGGAAATTTTTTTCTTAATTTTCTTTGGAATTTTACAAGAGCGCAGCTTCAGACGGCACCTGATTCCGAGGCCCGGTGTGCCCGGAATCATTTTCCGAAGTTTGGCTCGGGTACGTTCAGTGAACGGACGAGTGGGTTTTTCTATCTTTTGAACCGGTGCCCGGAATCGAATTTTGAGGGCACCGATGAAATCACAGCGCCAGTTTTTGCTTAGAAACGCCTCTTCTGGAGTTGCGTTTGCTCAGACATGGTTTTTAAATTTTGGGGCTTTAAGTCAGAAATAAAATAAAATTTGTGCGACAACTTTATTTTATTTCACTTAAGCCGCTTGGAAGTCACTTGGAAGCCACTTGAACTGAGTTAAAGCGGATAGGGTGCTGTCCGGAAATATTATACCCCTTGTTAGGATATCTGTGAGGTGGGGCCCGCACGAGCCCCGCCGTTTCTTTCGCTAAGTAACGCACCCGCGAAAACCCGTCAAAGTAACTGAAAAGTCAACCGGCGCGTTTTCTTTAATCTTAACAGACCATTTAATTGGGCGGTTTATTTCGTGAATTAAATGGGCTGTTTCATTCGTTGAATTAATTCAACGAATTTAATGGGTCGTTACTTACGCATTTGCGTTCGTTGGTGAATTAATAAAATAGAAAAACTTGTCTATTTTGGAGGATTGCTATCGTTGTGCGATTTCTCTGAGCCTCCACCCTCCCCGCGAAGAACGCGAAGAACGCGAAGAACGCGAAGAACGCGAAGAACGCCGGCGACCGGAATTCGACGACACACACCGTGATCTGCGACGTCGGCGAGCTCTACCCGCGACGTTCTTCGGCGACGCCTCTTCTTCCACGGCCGATCCTCGTTCGGCAACTAAGGTGAGAATCGGATCGTTTAATTCTCCCTTTTAATTTCAATGACAACGGATTTAATTAATTAAATCCGTTTGTTCTAGATCCGGAGATCGTCGACGCGACGCTGGGTACCGCGACGACGCGATGATCCCCCCTTCTTCCGCGACGAGCAATCCCGCGACGATCCCCCTTTCGGCAACGACAGTTGCGAGTTAGGGATTTAATTCTTGATGATTCCTTCCCGTGTTTTTATTTCTTTTTTGAATAAAGAACCGGCATGAATATTTTCAATTAATTAAAATTGAATTTCCGTTTAAAAGAGAAGGAAGTGAACAATTTTTATCTTGATTAAAAATTGTTGTAGCCCCTTTCTCCCGTTGTTTATGACTAACGCGGAGGGTGCGGGTCTAACGAACAAGACCCGGCAACCCTCCGCCGATCTTTTTGTTGTGAGGATTTGGCGGACGACGAAGAACCATGCGGCAGGAGCGATCCGTTGATTCCGCAGTGAAGATCGGCCCCCAGGAGGAGCAACGGCGCAGACGGGAGAGGAATCGGGCCACCGGAGCAACTCCGGCGGCCCGCGGAAGGCGGCGGCGGCGCGGGTCGCCGGCGCGGCGGCGCCCGGCGCGCCGCCGGAGGATCCGGCGCGGCTCGGCCGCGGCGGCGGCGAACCGCCGGACCGCGTCCGCGGGCCGGCGACCCAGCACGCGGCCCGCGCGGGCCGCGTTCCTCCAAGCCGCGGGTCAAACCCGCGGCGGTTTTCTTCGGCCGCTCGGCCGAAGCCGAGCCGGTCGGTCCGGTCGGCCGGGCCGCGCCCAGGCCGGACCGGACCCGGCCTCGCCGGGTCGGGCCGAGTCGGGTCGACCCGGTTCGGCCGACCCAGGCGGGGTTCGGGCCGGGTCGCCCCGGGCCCAGAACCCCCGTTTTCGGGCCTTCTTCGGTATTTTTCCCATATCTTGGGCCTGGGACCTATGATTGACGAACCGTCAGTGGCTACGCGATCCTTGGATCGATACGGTCGTTTCGGTATATTACACTCAAGGTTTCGGAAGACTTTGGGTTCGGCCGGGTTGGTTCGTACAAGAAACCAACCGGGCCCTCGGAGCGGAAACGCTCATAACTTGAGCTACGGACGTCCAATCGATGTACCGTCAGCTGTGGTAGTTTCCTCTAAGTGAGACGGAACTTTTGGCATACTCCGCCCGAGGATCGGACACAGGAGGAGTACGGTCGGGTTGGTTTTTCCCTAAAAACCAACCGGGCCCCTGGGACGAAAATGCCAATAACTCTCAGACCGGGCGTCCGATTGACGCGCCGTCTGTTGCGTTGAGATCCTGTTGTCGTTACGTAACTTTTGGATACATCAACTTCGGACTACGTGTCAGTTGATGTATCAGCCTCTCGGCTCGTGGATCGGACCCTCCTAAACGAGCTCGCTGTGTGCGGGAACCCTAGCGCTGGCTGTGACTTCGACGACAGAGCAGAGATCCTCTGTGGACTGCGACGACGGCAGAGCAGAGATCCTCTGTGGACTGCGACGACGGCAGAGCAGAGATCCTTCGTGGACTGCGGCGACGACTGTGCAGAGATCCTCAGTGGACTGCGTCGACTACTGCACTCAGCGATCCCATGTGGATCAGTGCTACAGGTCCTGTGTGGGCCCGATCCTGTGTGGGTCCTTACTACCGGTTCTGTGTGAGCCATTGCCTACAGGTTCTGTGTGAGCCCGATCCTGTGTGGGTCTTTTGCGGGGGTTAGTACCTATCGATCCTTCGTGGGTCCGACGACTTAGATGGATCAGTGATCATCTTTGACGTCATCTGAAAAAGTATACCTGGTTGAGCAGAATCTTATGTTACTCTCCCTTGTGGATTGTGTCGAACTATCCTTTGTGGATTTACTGTTTACTCTCCTTTGTGGATTCGAGTCTTGCTTTCCTGCATGGATTGAGTTGTTCTTGAGCTCGTGAGCAGAGCTAGAATTGGGGTCTTAGGTATATGTATGGGCATATACCTAAGTCGAGTCAGATGTTACTTCGTGATTGCATCTTTCTTTTGTGCTATATCCTTTGTGGATTTCGGGAGACCTTCGGGGGTCTCGGGGTCCTTACTGAGTAGCATATACTCATCTCTGCACGGGCTATGCCCGCACCTTGTTGTGTTGGATGCAGACGACGGACAGCGCTGATCACGGTTGGGGCGTGGAGCAGGACGGTACCTGGAGGTGGACCACTGGGCGGGACGTGCTCGGAGCGGACGTGGAACCCGAGGAGCCTGGAGGCTATCTGTACCCACCCTTCAGGTGGGATTGCCAGTGGACGACACGAGGCCGCCGTCTTTTCTTCAGTTGCTGTTCTTTACCTTTTCAGTTGTACTTTCAGTTGGGCTTATATTCCGGCCCCCTTTACTTTTCTGCACTTGGGAGTTACTTTCCGCTTGCTGACTCTGTGGTGGTTGTTACTTATAAAGGCAATGCCTTCCCTGTTTACCGGGATTTTACGCCTTGGTGCTAGTCGCCAGCCCCTGGCCTATGGAAGGCGGGCTTGGGGTAGTCACGACACGGGCCCCGAGGTCGGGTCGTGACAAATTGGTATCAGAGGTGGTCGGTTCTACCGCAGACTCTGATCGTCTTTTCTTTCTATATGAAGCAATAGTGTTTAATGTATTGAGTGTGGTTATCAGTTCAGGGAGCCCAGTGTTGGTGCGGCGGCCGACGTATCCGTACACCAGGACCCTGACTCCTGATTTCCGACTTAATGCATGAAAACATTGATTGTGTGTGTGTTTCAAGTTTTCTTTGTGATTACTTGTGTCAGCTCACCGGGTATACTGATCTGCTTCATGAAAGTCTCAAGTTTTCCTTGTGATTACTTGTGCCAGCTCACCAGGTATACTGTTCTGACTGTGGTGCTCTTGTTCTCCTTTTCAGGATGGCCCCGCGACGACAGCCAGCTAGGGTTCCGAGTGTAGGGCGCGACGGCAGCCCACCGAGCGACGAGGCCTCGGTGCAGGGCCCTTTTCCAGCAGTGGCATCGGCGGTAGCTTTACCCGCCGAGCCACCGATGCTACCAGTACCAGACGCTGACGATGCACGTCGCCTCAAGGCACTGCATGAGTTTCAGAGCCAGCGACCGCCCGGGTTTCGCAGTGAGGCGGACCCCCAGGCCGCCGAGGACTGGCTAGAGGCGGTGGTACGGATCTTTAGGCTAGTGAGGACACCAGCGGATCTCATGGTGATTCACGCAGCGAGCCTCCTGCAGGCGGCGGCAGGACGATGGTGGAGCTTGATGCTCCAGGTTCACGATGAGGCATCCTTGCTCTGGACGGACTTCGAGAGCCTCTTCCGCTCTGAGTTCGTCCCGGCCACCCTCCGAGCGGTGCGCATCCAGGAGCTTCTCCAGCTGCGCCAGGGCAGCATGACGGTCGCTCAGTACGCGGCGAGGTTCACTGACCTATCTCGCTACTCGACCGATATGGTACGGGACCCCTTCTTCCGGGCCCGGACCTTCGAGTAGGGCTTGCGACAGGAGATTCGGGCGTCGCTGATCTCCCTCAGCATTCCGACCCAGGCGGAAGTGCTGGAGCGAGCCCTCCTGATCGAGAGCTTCCTGGAAGAGCCTTCTTCAGTGGCGAGACCTAGCGCAGGGCGGTAGGTAGCTGAGTCTTCCGCAGCAGGTAGCCGACGGATGACTCTCGGGTCCAGGCAGACCAGACCCCCACGCAGACGGCCTCAGGACACCGACTCAGCAGTGCGGGGCACACAGCGGAGTGCCAGCCTTCCGAGAGGCAGGCTGTGCTACTCCTGCGGCGGGCAGGGTCACATGGCTCGTGACTGCCCGACTCGCCGACCAGAGGAGCAGCAGACGGTGGAGGGGCCACCCAGGCAGAGGCAGAGGGTCGACCGTGGAGGTCTGCAGGGAGGAGGCGGACGAGGCAGAGGAGCTGGCCGAGCAGCGGGTGGTGGGCGACGCTTCCAGGCTCTACCCCCACCACCACCAGGAGGGCCACCTCGACCACAGGGAGCTGGCAGGCAGGGACAGGCCCAGCTCCAGGCAGTGGAGGCCTACGACCCCGACATGCCAGAGATGATTCGAGGTACGATCTGTGTCTATTCCACCCTTACTGCAGTACTTATAGACACAGGAGTGAGTCACTCTTTCATAGCCTCTGCCCTTGTTCGGAGCTCGGAGATTCCGACTGAGCCGTTGGCTCGATCCTTACGGCTAGAGACTCCTACGAGAGCAGACTCGACGATTACGCACTGGTGCCGGCAGTGTGAGCTTATTCTAGGAGGCGAGAGCTTCGGCTGGGATCTCCTTGTAGCGGCGTCGAGGCCTTACGACGCCATCTTGGGCATGGATTGGCTATCCACGGTTAATGCACAGATCGACTGTTTTAGGCGCAAGGTGCGATGTGTTCGCACCGACGGGAGCAGGTTTACCTTCACCGGCGAGAAGGGAACCTTTGCAGCATAGGATGGACTTCCGCAGAGGAGAGTGCAGCCCATCTCTCATCAGTTGGCTAGCCTCATCCTAGGAGCAGTGGACGTGCGGAGTCCAGTTTTTCCTGCAGTGGTGGACCAGTACGTGGACGTCTTTCCCGACGACGTTCCAGGGCTACCTCCTCGTAGAGAGGTAGACATTTACATCGACTTGTACCCCGGGACAACCCCGATATCTACTCCAGCATATCGGATGGCCCCCGCCGATCTTCGAGAGCTGCGGGTAGAGTTGGAGGACTTGCAGAGCAAGGGGTTTATCCGACCCAGTGTTTCACCCTGGGCTTCCCCGATTTTGTTCGCCAAGAAGGCGGGCAGGAGCTTGCGACTGTGTGTCGACTATCGTCGCCTGAACCAGGTGACAGTGAGGAACAAGTATCCGCTGCCACGGATTGATGACCTCTTCGATCAGCTCAAGGGAGCGCGGTGGTTCTCGAAGATAGACCTCCGGTCAGGCTATCATCAGCTCAGAGTTCGAGACGAGGACGTGCAGAAGACGACCTTCAGGTGTCGGTATGGCCATTATGAGTTCTTGGTTAGGCCGTTCGGCGTAACCAATGCTCCAGCAGTGTTCATGAGCCTCATGAACAGGATCTTCCAGCCATACCTCGACCGATTTGTCGTGGTCTTCATTGACGACATTTTGGTATACTCGACGACTAAGGAGGAGCATGCCTACCACCTGCGAGTTGTGCTAGACACACTCCGAGAGCACCAGCTTTATGGAAAGCTCTCAAAATTCCAGTTCTGGTTAAGTGAGGTCCATTTCGTGGGGCACGTCATCTCTGAGGCGGGAGTTGCAGTGGATCCCGCGAAGATCGAGGCAGTGCTAGCTTGGGAGCCACCCAAGAGCGTGACGGAGGTGCGGAGCTTCTTGGGCCTAGCCGGATACTATCGGAGATTCGTTCCAGACTTCTCGAGAGTTGTGGAACCACTCTCAGCTTTGACAAAGAAGGGGAAACCCTTTGTGTGGTCAGACAGATGTCAGCAGAGCTTCCAGGAGCTGAGACAGAGATTGACCAGCGCACCTATCTTGAGGTTGCCTGAGGAGGGAGTTGGATACGTAGTTTACTGCGATGCATCAGGGACTGGACTCGGGTGCGTCCTGATGCAGGAGAGGGCCGTGATCGCCTACGGACCATTTCAGTTGAGGCCGCATGAGCAGAACTACACCACTCATGACCTGGAGTTAGCAGCAGTGGTCTTCGCTCTGAACACTTGGCGGCACTATCTGATGGGCGAGCGCTTCACAGTCTTTTCTGACCACCAGAGTCTCAGGTATATCTTCTCTCAGAAGGACCTGAACCTGAGACAGCGGAGATGGCTTGAGTTCATCCAGGACTATGAATTTGAGATAGTCTATACTCCTGGGAAGGGGAACGTGGTAGCTGATTCCCTCAGCAGGAGGACGGGCATTCAGCTACTTGAGGAGGTGACAGAGCATCTAGCCTCCTTACAGATATCCTTCATGGATAGAGATGGAGCAGCCTTTCTTCAGTCTCTCACAGTCTCTCCTCTACTTCTACAGCGGGTCAGAGAGGCTCAGCGTGGGGACGCTGACTGTGAGACCCGGCGTGCACTGATATCCTCAGGTCAGGCGCCTGATGGTTTCTCCCTTGGAGCAGAGCACGACATCCTTTTCAGAGGACGTACCTTCGTACCCGTCGCTTTATGAGAGGAGGTGCTGAGAGAGTTTCACACTTCTCCCTTGGCGGTACATCCCGGAGCGGCGAAGATGTACCAGGATCTCAGTCGACAGCACTGGTGGTCGGGCATGAAGAAAGTTGTGGCAGAGTTCGTTTCGCGATGCCTCACCTGCCAGCAGGTGAAGGCAGAGCATCAAGTACCAGCAGGCTTGGTATAACCCTTGGAGGTCCCAGAGTGGAAGTGGGACGGCATATCTATGGACTTCGTGACTGGACTTCCACGCACTTCCAGAGGTCACGACTCCATTTGGGTGATTGTCGACCGACTCACCAAGTCGGCACACTTCTTACCCATCAGAGAGCAGGGCTCAGTGGAGAGCTTGGGACATCTTTACGTCCAGGAGATCGTACGGCTTCACGGTGTTCCATCGTCTATCGTCTCCGATCGAGATGCTCGTTTCACTTCCCGGCTTTGGAAGGGGTTGCAGGAGGCGTTCGGGACGCGGCTCCATCTGAGAACAGCCTTCCACCCTCAGACGGATGGTTAGACTGAGAGGACCATACAGACACTCGAGGAAATGCTCCGTGCATGTGTTCTCGACTTTGGTCGCAGCTGAAAGGACCATCTACCCTTGGTGGAGTTCGCGTACAACAACAGCTACCACTCCACCATCGGGATGGCACCCTACGAGGCGTTGTACGGCAGACCCTGCAGATCACCGTTGTGCTGGACAGACCCTGGGGAGTCAGCACTCGTGGGACCAGAGATGGTCCGAGCCACGACAGAGAAGGTTCAGATCATCCAGGAGAGGATGAGGACAGCTCAGAGCCGGCAGAAGTCATATGCTGACAGGAGGCGGAGGCCACTAGAGTTCGAGGATGGCGACCACATCTTTTTGCATGTCTCACCTCGACGTGGTTTACGGAGATTTGGCCGAGGCGGCAAGTTGTCTCCACGCTTCATCGGGCCTTTCCAGATCCTCAGCAGGATAGGAGAGGTGGCTTATCGCCTGGCTCTACCACCTCAGTTGCACCGGGTGCACGGCGTCTTTCACGTGTCTCAGCTGAGGAGATACGTGCACGACCCGACGCACATCATCGACTTTGGGGAGCTGGATGTGGAAGATGGGGCGACTTTTGCGGAGGTCCCAGTGGGGATCGAGGATCGACAGGAGCGGGTCCTACGTGGGCGGTCGATTCCTCTTGTGCGCGTCAGATGGCAGCACGGGAACCTCCAGGAGAGCACTTGGGAGCGGGAGGCTCAGATGCGTGCTCAGTACCCCCATTTGTTCCCCTAGTTTTTGATGTATCTTTACGGGGACGTAAAGCCCTGAGGTGGGAGTAATGTAAAGACCCGCAAATTTCAAGGAATTTTTTTTCTTAATTTTCATTGGAATTTTACAAGAGCGCAGCTTCAGACGGCACCTGATTCCGAGGCCCGGTGTGCCCAGAATCATTTTCCGAAGTTTGGCTCGGGTACGTTCAGTGAACGGACGAGCGGGTTTTTCTATCTTTTGAACTGGTGCCCGGAATCGAATTCTGAGAGCACCGATGAAATCGCAGCGCCTATTTTTGCTTAGAAACGCCTCTTCCGGAGTTGCGTTTGCTCAGACGTGGTTTTTAAATTTTGGGGCTTTAAGTCAGAAATAAAATAAAATTTGTGCGACAACTTTATTTTATTTCACATAAGCCGCTTGGAAGTCACTTGGAAGCCACTTGAACTGAGTTAAAGCGGATAGGGTGCTATCCGGAAATATCCTACCCCTTGTAAGGATATTTGTGAGGTGGGGCCCGCACGAGCCCCGCCGTTTCTTTCGCTAGGTAACGCACCCGCGAAAACCCGTCAAAGTAACTGAAAAGTCAACCGGCGCGTTTTCTTTAATTCTTAACAGACCATTTAATTGGGCGGTTTATTTCGTGAATTAAATGGGCTGTTTCATTCGTTGAATTAATTCAACGAATTTAATGGGTCGTTACTTACGCATTTGCGTTCGTTGGTGAATTAATAAAATAGACAAACTTGTCTATTTTGGAGGATTGCTATCGTTGTGCGATTTCTCTGAGCCTCCACCCTCCCCGCGAAGAACGCGAAGAATGCGAAGAACGCGAAGAACACCGGCGACCGGAATTCGACAACGCACACCGTGATCTGCGACGTCGACGAGCTCTACCCGCGACGTTCTTCGGCGACGCCTCTTCTTCCGCGGCCGATCCTCGTTCGGCAACTAAGGTGAGAATCGGATCGTTTAATTCTCCCTTTTAATTTCAATGACAACGGATTTAATTAATTAAATCCGTTTGTTCTAGATCCGGAGATCGTCGACGCGACGCCGGGTACCGCGACGACGCGACGATCCCCCCTTCTTCCGCGACGAGCAATCCCGCGACGATCCCCCTTTCGGCAACGACAGCTGCGAGGTAGGGATTTAATTCTTGATGATTCCTTCCCATGTTTTTATTTCTTTTTTGAATAAAGAACCGGCATGAATATTTTCAATTAATTAAAATTGAATTGCCGTTTAAAAGAGAAGGAAGTGAACAATTTTTATCTTGATTAAAAATTGTTGTAGCCCCTTTCTCCCGTTGTTTATGACTAACGCGGAGGGTGCGGGTCTAACGAACAAGACCCGGCAACCCTCCGCCGATCTTTTTGTTGTGCGGATTTGGAGGACGACGACGAACCGTGCGGCAGGAGCGATCCGTTGATTCCGCAGTGAAGATCGGCCCCCGGGAGGAGCAACGGCGCAGACGGGAGAGGAATTGGGCCACCGGAGCAACTCCGGCGGCCCGCGGAAGGTGGCGGCGGCGCGGGTCTCCGGCGCCCGGCGCGCCGCCGGAGGATCCGCCGGGGCTCGGCCGCGGCGGCGGCGAACCGCCGGACCGCGTCCGCGGTCCGGCCCCCCAGCACGCGGCCCGCGCGGGCCGCGTTCCTCCAAGCCGCGGGTCAAACCCGCGACGGTTTTCTTCGGCCGCTCGGCCGAAGCCGAGCCGGCCGGTCCGGTCGGCCGGGCCGCGCCCAGGCCGGACCGGACCCGGCCTAGCCGGGTCGATCCGGGTCAGGTCGACCCGGTTCGGGTCGAACCGGTTCGGCCGACCCAGGGGGGGTTCGGGCCGGGTCGCCCCGGGCCCAGAACCCCCGTTTTCGGGCCTTCTTCGGTCTTTTGCCCATATCTTGGGCCTGGGACCTCTGATTGATGAACCGTCAGCGGCTACACGATCCTTGGATCGATACGGTCGTTTCGGTATATTACACTCAAGGTTTCGGAAGACTTTGGGTTCGGCCAGGTTGGTTCGTACACGAAACCAACCGGGCCCTCGGAGCGGAAATGCTCATAACTTGAGCTACGGACGTCCGATCGACGTACCGTCAGCTGTGGTAGTTTCCTCTAAGTGAGACGGAACTTTTGGCATACTCTGCCTGAGGATCGGACACAGGCGGAGTACAGTCGGGTTGGTTTTGCCCAAAAAACCAACCGGGCCCCTGGGACGAAAATGCCAATAACTCTCAGACCGGGCGTCCGATTGAGGCGCCGTCTGTTGCATTGAGATCCTGTTGTCGTTACGGAACTTTTGGATACATCAACTTCGGACTACGTGTCAGTTGATGTATCAGCCTCTCGGCTCGTGGAGCGGACCGTCCTAAACGAGCTCGCTGTGTGCGGGAACCCTAGCGCTGGCTGTGACTTCGACGACAGAGCAGAGATCCTCCGTGGACTGCAACGACGGCAGAGCAGAGATCCTCCGTGGACTGCGACGACGGCAGAGCAGAGATCCTTCGTGGACTGCAGCGACGACTGTGCAGAGAGCCTCAGTGGACTGCGTCGACTACTGCACTCAGCGATCCCACGTGGATCAGTGCTACAGGTCCTGTGTGGGTCCTTACTACCGGTTCTGTGTGAGCCATTGCCTACAGGTTCTGTGTGAGCCCGATCCGGTGTGGGTCTTTTGCGGGGGTTAGTACCTATCGATCCTTCGTGGGTCCGACGACTTAGATGGATCAGTGATCATCTTTGACATCATCTGAAAAAGTATACCTGGTTGAGCTGAATCTTATGTTACTCTCCCTTGTGGATTGTGTCGAACTATCCTTTGTGGATTTACTGTTTACTCTCCTTTGTGGATTTGAGTCTTGCTTTCCTGCGTGGATTGAGTTGTTCTTGAGCTCGTGAGCAGAGCTAGAATTGGGGTCTTAGGTATATGTTTGGGCATATACCTAAGTCGAGTCAGATGTTACTTCGTGATTGTATCTTTCTTTTGTGTTATATCCTTTGTGGATTTCGGGAGACCTTCGGGGGTCTCGGGGTCCTTACTGAGTAGCTTATACTCACCCCTGCACGGGCTATGCCCGCACCTTGTTGTGTTGGATGCAGATGACGGACAGCGCTGATCACGGTTGGGGCGTGGAGCAGGACGGTACCTGGAGATGGACCACTGGGCGGGACGTGCTCGGAGCGGACGTGGAACCCGAGGAGCCTGGAGGCTATCTGTACCCACCCTTCAGGTGGGATTTCCAGTGGACGACACGAGGCCGCCGTCTTTTCTTCAGTTGCTGTTCTTTACCTTTTCAGTTGTACTTTCAGTTGGGATTGTATTCCGGCCCCCTTTACTTTTCTGCACTTGGTAGTTACTTTCCGCTTGCTGACTCTGTGGTGGTTGTTACTTATAAAGGCAATGCCTTCCCTGTTTACCGGGATTTTACGCCTTGGTGCTAGTCGCCAGCACCTGGCCTATGGAAGGCGGGCTTGGGGTAGTCACGGCACGGGCCCCGAGGTCGGGTCGTGACAAGTGTTTCTCGATGGGGAGCCCCTATTCTTTTCGTTAAAAATAAAGATGGATCTATGAGGTTATGAATTGACTATAGGGAGATCAATACTATAACAATAAAGAACAAGTATCCCCTACCTCGCATAGATGACTTTTTGACCAAATTCATGGAGCTCAATACTTTTCAAAGATTGACCTTCGATTTGGATACCATCAGTTCTGTGTGAAGAAGGAAGCCATTCCAAAGATAGCATTTCGAACAAGGTACGAGCATTATGATTTTACAGTAATGCCTTTTGGGCTGACTAATGCACCCTCTTTATTCATGGATCTAATGAATATAGTTTTCAAGGAATATCTCAATGATTTTGTGGTGGTATTTATTAATGACATCATGGTATAATCCAAAAGCTATGAAGATCATTAAATCACATGCGCACTATCTTAAAGACTCTGAGAAGACATGAATTATATGGGATGTTTAGCAAGTGTGAATTATGGCTTCATGAGATTTCTTTTCTTGGATATATTGTCTTTAAAGATGGAATCTCGATTGATCCTTCTAAGAACAAGGAAATCCATGAATGGCCTACACCAATGAGTATAACTGAGGTATGCAGTTTTATTTGTTTGGCAGGTTATTATCGACATTTCGTCTAGAATTTTGCCCGATTGGCTAACCCATTAATGAAGCTCATATGTAAAGGGGTTAAATTAGTTTGGAAAAAAGAGTGTGAATAATGTTTTGAAGAACTCAAGATAAGATTAGTCAATTATCTTATTTTGAGTCTACCATCAGGGAATGACGGGTTCGTTATTTACAGCGATGCATTAAATAAAGGAGTTGGTTGTGTCCTTATACAGAATGATAGGGTTATTTCTTATGCATCACGACAGTTGAAAATTCATGAGAAAAACTATCCTACTCATGATCTCGAGTTAGCAGTAGTGATCGTTGCTTCGAAGATATGGAGGCACTACCTCTATGGTGAAAAATTTGAGATTTATACTGATCACAAGAGTTTGAAGTATATTTTCTCACAAAAATAACTCACACATGAGGCAAATGAGATGTATTGAATTACTCAAGGATTATGATTTTACAATACACTACCAGCCGGGGAAGGCAAACAATGTGGCAGATGCTTTGAGAGTAAATGATCATGGTGTTTTGAACAATATGAGAATTGAAAGGGATCTAATTTTCATATATCTAGTGAAGATGGACATGGGAATAACCATGGAAGGTGAAACATCAGTGCTTTTTCAAATGTTTTCCAAACCATCTTTACTAGAAAAGATTAAGAGTTCTCAAACCGATGATGAATAATTTCAAAAGAAGATTAAAGCTATGAATGATGGTAGATTTAATGAATTTGGGTATGAAGATAGAATTTTGAAATTTGGGAAGAGACTTTGTGTTCCCAATATACCTAATCTAAAAAGTGAATTGTTGGACGATGCTCATAGATCCAATTTCACTATACACCATGGGGGCACCAAAATGTATAGAGACTTGAAGGAACATTTTTGGTGGGACAAAATGAAGAGGGAGATTTCTGATTTTGTGTCGAGATGTATGGTTTTTCAATAAGTGAAAGCTGGAAGGAAATAGCCTGGAAGAGTCATGCAACCTCTTCCCATACCGGAGTGGAAATGGGAAAATATTACAATGGGCTTTGTCATGGTGCTACCAAAGACTACTAGAAGGAATGATATAATATGGGTCATTGTTGACTTTCTTACAAAGTTAGCACAATTTCTTGCTATAAGAGAGGATCTACCAATGGAACGTCTAGCAAGAATATATATTAATGAAGTGGTGGGACTTCATAGAGTACCCATATCGATTGTTTCTGATCATGATCCCCGTTTTACTTCAAGATTCTAGAAGAGTCTTCAGAAAGCCCTGGATAATGAACTTCAATTGAGCACTGCCTACCACCCTCCAATAGATGGACAATCAGAATAGACTATTCAAACCTTAGAAGACATGTTGATATCCTGCTCTCTTGACTTTCAGGGTATGTGGGATCAATATTTACCTCTGGTAGAATTTTCCTATAACAATAGCTTCCATTTGAGTATTCAGATGGCACCATATGAAGCGTTATACAGAAATATTTGTCGCACACCAACCTATTGGGATGACGTTGGTGAACGAAAACTTGTAGGCATAGAACTGGTGGAGGATACAATGGAAAAGGTAAAGGTAATCCAAAAACACTTCAAAGCATCTCAAAGTAGGCAGAAGAGCTATGCCGATAAATGAAGGAAGGATTTGGAATTTCAGGTAGGAGATCATGTTTTCTTGAAGGTATCTCCATGGAAGGAAGATATACGTTTTGGTAAAGAAGGGTAAATTGAGTCCTAGGTACATCGGACCTTTCAAAATTTTAGATCTAATTGGGGTTGTAGCTTACCGTTTGGTAATGCCGCGAAATCTCTCCAAAGTTCACGATGTGTTCCATGTATCACTGTTGAGAAAATAAATTCCTGACCCAATGCATGTACTCACCTATGATGAATTAGAACTGGAACCAGAACTGCCTTATTACGAATATCCCGTCAAGATTATTGATACAAGAGAACAAGTGCTGAGAAACCGAATGACTCATCTGATAATATTTTTGTGGAGAAACCATAAGATTGAAGAGGCAACGTGGGAACCTAATGAACTTATGATGAAGAACCACCCGAGTCTTTTCATGCGGTATTATTCTATAAATTTCGAGGATGAAATTATTTTAAGTAGGGGAGAATGTAACACCACATGCTTCCACAGTACGCTTCACTTTGAATAATACAGTAGCATGTGTTGTACACAACATCGAGTTCTAACAAACACCACATCCAATCAAACTAGTAGTTATGAATAGTAATACCCAATTTTTGAAATTTTATAAATTTTAACTCTCAATATTGACTTCATTTTTGGATTCAGAATATCGAAATTAGTCTAGGTAAAATGTTGGAACTTTTCAGATAACATTTATATTTGGATGAATAGTGAAAATTATTAAATTTTAATTAAAAACAACTTTTTTAATCGAAATAATTAATAGTGATAAATTATAAATTTGGGTGGTTTTAAAGTATATTTAGAATATATTTTCACCATTTAATACAATTTTGTTCATTGTACATAATTTCACAATTAAACTGGACAAGAACAAGTGTCAATCTTTTAATAGTTATTATCTTTTAAAAACACACTTTTTGTTTTAACAACAGGAATTAATTTTAAATTAATTTCTTCCACTTCTATGTTTTGAATTTTGAAAAATTGATTCCATATTTGGAATTAGGATGTCCAAATTGTGCAAATAGATAACTTTTATTTTTAGATATTTTGAATAATTACTTCGGTAAAATTTTATTTGTCATGGTTAAAGGGTAAATCTGGTAAATAAGGGTAAAAAAATAATATTATAATAATAATAAATTACCCTAAAATTTGTCCTAAAATTATTGGTTGATACATGTCTGACGATGGGCATCTTTTGGTCTATTTTGGGACCCCATGTAGCCACTTGTAAGTGATGATTACACTTTATATTAATTAAGTTAAAATAAATACAAAAATTACATAAGCATATATGTTTTAGAAAAACAATTTTTACATAGGGTTATATATATTGCATTTTAGTCTATAAACATTCAATAAAAATATAAAAGTATTTCCTACATAATGGTATTTTATTTATAATTTTTAGACATTTAATAAGTAATATAATTTAGGACACTATAAGGATGCAGTATTTTCCTTATTAATGAAAGAATCAAATGATTGTCATTATATATGTTAAAATAAATATAATTTGAAAGTTTTGAGGACGTACATGAATTTTATTGTGTAATATGACATTATAGGATTTCTGAAATGAATTTGTTTGAAACTAATAAAGTTGTTAAAACTTTAACAAAAATCAATTATTGAATAGTGTCAAAATTCACATAAAACAGTTTTTAAAATAATTATTATATTATTAATTGATATTAAATTTATAAAAATATAAGGTTTGGCAAAGTGAATTATATCATGATAGGTGTATCATTTATGGACCACTTGTGGGGCTCTTGGATGTTTATTGTTTTTTATTAACTATATAATATAAAAATACAATGTGACATGGTAAATGTCAAACTAATTAACTTAGAGTTAAAACTAAAACATAAGGTTAATATAATGCCCCAAACCTATATAAATTCTATTGGTTGAGTGGTTTTCAACCCATAACTTCCTTAAACTATAAATAATCGACATTGGAGCCATTATAAACCAAATATGAATTTATTATAAAATAATATTTCTAGCTTTTCCAAAGGTTCCCCTCACCCCTCTTATAAAAGGGAACTCCCCCTTCTCACTAATTGACACTTTAAAAGCCTTTTGGCTTGGCCAACCCCTTCCCAAATACTCTCTCAAATTACCTAACTTCAACCTAGAGTCCTTATTTTGATCAGAAAGCCATCCTAACAATCCCTTTTGATCAAATCAAAAGGAAGAACCTAAAGAATAGGTAATGTTTTCACCACCCTTTTTGAAGTTCCTTTCTTCTTCAACTTCTTCTTTCTTTGTTATTCCCATTCTAAAATTATAACTCCAGTATCTTATATATATTGTGATGTTATTATAAATATGGTACAACCATATTATGTATTCTATCCATCCTTTGAATGACATGTCACCATACGTGCGTGCGTACGGCTTATTGTCTCCATGTCGTGGTGTAATTGTTATTCAATAAATTATTATTTAGATGGGTGTAATAATGACATGTAATTCATGTAAATAATGAATATAACATGATAATGATTCTTTATATATGATATAACATACAATTATATATTATTTTAATATCAAAAGGATGATATTGTCTCTCGTGTGTACGTATGGACTACCGTCTCCACGAACATGATGAGATTCATTCTCCATCGTATCCATTCAAGTATAATTAACACTTGATGATTAATAATAGTATTTATGGACTTGATATCATTCTGGATATTAATAAGATACAGCCTATCCATAACAAACACAGCTTATGTACCAAAACATATCAAATAAAATGAGTAATTTAACACCTGAAACGACGATAATGCTAATATATTATTAACGAAGCAATGTTAAAAGATCATATATAATATCATATTAATGAATAGGATTCTAGTATAATTTAATAACAATTATTTCACCATTATACAGGAGGTTAACCTAACCCATCCAAGGACAAGTACAAGGTAAGGGTTTATTTCACAATCTCTTCATTATCCGAGGTTATTTATATGTAATTATCTACTGGAACCTCTTTGTCATCCACATCCATGTTTCTTAAAAATGTATTAAAAATAATTCATATTATTTTAAAGACTATGGTATAAAGTCATTTATACCCTTGTTGAATTTTTATAAGATGTTTATTAAGGAATATTTATGTCATTTTTCAAACATGGACCTTTTTAACCATTTCAACAAATTAATGTAAGAATAACTTTTTTTAACATATACGGTGGGTGCAACAATTTTCCACCGATATAAAATATTTGAAGCTTCCCTTACAAGCTAATAAGAATATTTTCAAAGTAAAAGTTTTCTTTTATAATTATGTGACATTTAAATGTTTTAATGATTTATCATTCTAAATATTTTTAATTAAATTCCATGTTTGCTAAATGATTTTAAGGATTAATTTATATGGACATGAATATTTTGAAATGATAATTCATTTCAAAACTATCAAAGTGGTAAGGGACACTGTGATTCAAAAATATCTTTTAAATTACTTCCTTTATAAATGTGCGCCTTTTCAGTGATTTCAAACAAGAGATATTTCTCTCAAATAGTTTTGATTTCATCTATGTCAACATCCATTGATGGATTTTATGCCTATTTGAAGTTGATTTATTATGATACACGACTTCCATATTGTATTGAATGTTTTTTGATATTTTGGACTGTGGATGTGTTATTTTTATACCATTTATGGTTTATGGAGAAAGTATTGACATTTCGTATGCTAGTTTTAATATGAATGTTTATGTTATGTGTAAACCTATTCATATGAGGAATGCATTGGACTTAATAATTGACAGGTGGAGACCTCTATAGCTCCTTGATGCATCGGTAGGTCTCATTAGAAAAACTAGTGTCTTGGCATGAGGCCTTGACAAAATCTTATTTGTAGTCTTGGTACGAGGCCTTGGCTATGTGGTTATGATAGTCTGGAATTATGCATTCCATCATTATGAATGTGGTTATTGATATTGTATGTGATTATTCTACTAGTATAATATCCATGTGAATAAGTAATTGGCATTATTATATTTTATATTTTCCATATTATGCTGATGTTCTAGTTTAATAAGGCTTTTTTTAGTTATACATTGCCTTAAATGTTTATGCTTATTTATGAAAGTTTCCACTATATTGTTATCTTTACTGAGCAACCGATCTCACCCCTTTCAATGTTTTATTTTTCCTAGGATGTGAAGAAGTAATTTATGAATGACCTGTAGGGACAGTATTATGGGATATGAAGAAAAGATTTTGTTGTAGTTTTTTTGAGTTTATGATGTAATGTAAGACTTATGATTATATCTAGTGTTTCCAAGACTACTAAACTAATCGGCCTTTCGAGATTTGATCTTTCTTTGATCATGACAATGATATGTAATAATGCACCGACTCTGGTTAACTGGGGTTGGGGCATTACAGTTGGTATCAGAGGAAGTGTAGTACAAACCTTTGAAGCTAGATTTAAATAAACTCTGATTAGAGAACATAGACTTAATATGGACTTTTAAGATTAGTATAGAAGAACTTCCTAGAATTTTGATATTGTAGAGATTTTGTGAGTTTTCTGTGTAATACATCCCTTTTCTGGATACGAGAAGGTAGAGGCGGCTCTCGGACAGATGTACCTAGGGGTAAAACCTAAAAACACTGCATTGAGCTAGACTCGAACAGGAACTAGTGCCTGACAATGGGCCTTTCAGCACTATTGGTTACGACACTCCCAGGGGATATGCTTAGGAAAACTCTCATTTTCATTACAAATCATTATGAAGGGATTATGAGTATATATGTCCTCAATGAAAACATTTTTATGATTATGGATTATATCCATAAATAGTTCAATTTATGTTAAGTGTTTTATAAGTATGGAATTACGCATTTTTATTCATAAACTGATCTAGTTTATGCCATTTTCTAGAAATGGCGCCTAGTGGAAGAAATGGAAACTGTATCAATTCACGTACTCCATGTCGGTATTTCCCTCCTGCTCAAGATAATTATAGTGGAGCTGGTGATGCAACTGGTGTTGATCAAGTAATCACCATACTGGCACAACTCACTCATGTTATGGATAATAACCATACCTGTATGGAGCACCCTGATCCACAGTTTGGAGGATCAATGTTTGATCGCTTCATGAAGTAGAAACCACCAACATTAAATGGGAGTACAAATACATTAGTAACTGAGCAATGGATAAGTTCCCTGGAGAAAATATTTTTGGCTTCGGGGAGTAGTGAAAGGGAAAAAGTTTTCATGGCAGTTTATCGCCTCGCTAGAGATGCCGATCAATGGTGGTCATTGATTCAAAACATGAAGGAAGATGATGAAGTATCAAATATGGAATATAGGGAGTTCAAATAACTGTTTTTAGAAACAAACTTTCCTCCTGACCATTATGCTTATATGGAAAAGAAATTTCAGAGTCTGAGACAAAATGAGGACGAGAATGTTGCAAAGTATGAGGCAAACTTTACAAGGTTAACAAGGTATGCTAGAGATTATATATGTAACCCAAGAAGTAATATTGATCGTTTCTTTTATGGGATAAAACCATTTCTCTGTCTAGCATTAGTCTCACCATCCTTGTCGTCGTAAGAAGACATTGTCTCATGTGCTATCAAGACAGAAAAGCAATTCTCTAAGTATTATGACTCTAAAGCAAACCAAGAGAAGAAGAGATCTACTGATCAATCTGGGAATGGAAGTAAGGGGATGAATGGAAATTTTGAATATCCATCCTGCAGTAAATGTGGGGAAAAACACCCCAGTAATTTCTTAAAAGGAATGGCAGTCTGTTACAAGTGTGGTTAAAAAGGCCACCAAGCTCGTGATTGGAAGTGGAAGAAGGAAGCTACTGATGTCCAATGCTACAATTGCAGGGAGATGGGACATTATGAAAATGAATGTCCTAAGCGTCAGGGGAACTTACCTCAGAAAAGCCCAAGGGATCAAGGCCAAGCTTATGCTATCACAACTACTGAGGTAGAAGCTACGAAAGACATGGTGGAAGGTGATTTAATGGTTTCCTCATGTTTAGAAAATAAATTATTTGATTCTAGATCATCACATTGTTTCATATCTTCCCAGTTTTCTATCAAAATTAGATATTTCCAATTTTATTAAACAAGGGAGTTGTTAGTTAAAACTCCTAAGAGAAGTATCATTGTAACAATGTTTTATGAATCAGTCCCCATTAGAGCACATAAATGTTCATTATCCGCTAATCTCATCATCATACCTATGATTGAGTTTGATATAATCCTTAGTATGTATTGGATTTCAGACCATGATGCGAAGATTTATTGCATGAAGGCGGAGGTTACAATTTTTTATGATGATGATAAGGAACACATTATCTTTAGGGAAGAATCATCACCACCTAATTCTTATCTAGATCCACCCCCAGTAGCTCAACTAAATTAAATTATTTGGGAGGAAGAGAATGAAATGACTTTGGGTGAGGAAAGGAATGTTCAAATAGAGGATGTACCTATTGTAAAATAATATGTAGATGTGTTTTCGGAAGATTTACCTGGACATCCTCCAGAACAAGAAGTTGAGTTTTCCATTGATTTAATTCTTGGATCAAGGCCAATATCGAAGACACCTTATAGATATCCACTGTGGAATTAGTTGAACTAATGAAACAACTAGAGAAATTATGTAATAAGGGATTTATTTTCCCTAGTGTTTCTCCATGGAGAGCCCATGTTATTTTTGTTAAAAAGAAAGATGGATCTATGAGGTTATATATCGACTACAAGGAAATCAATGCTATAACAATAAAGAACAAGTATCCCCTACATCGCATTGATGATTTATTTGATCAATTGCATGGAGCTCAATACTTTTCAATAATTGACCTTCGATCTGGATACCATCAGTTGTGTGTGAAGAAGGAAGACATTCCAAAGACAGCATTTCGAACAAGGTATGGGCATTGTGAATTTACAGTAATGCCTTTTGGGATGACTAATGTACCCTCTGTATTCGTGGATCTAATGAATAGAGTTTTCAAGGAATATCTTGATGATTTTGTGGTGGTATTGATTAATGATATCTTGGTATACTCCAAAAGCTACGAATATCATGAAAATCACTTGCGCATTGTCATGAAGACCCTTAGAAGACAAGAATTATATGGGAAATTTAGCAAGTGTGAATTCTGGCTTCAAGAGATTTATTTTCGTGGCCTTATTGTCTCTAAAGATGGAATCTCTATTGATCCTTCTAAGACCAAGGCAATCCATGAATGGCATGCACCAATGAGTATAACTGAGGTACGCAGTTTTATTTGTTTGTCATGTTCTTATTGACATTTCGTCTATAATTTTGCCCGATTGGCTAGCCCATTAACGAATCTCACACGTAAAGGGGTTAAATTTGTCTGGGAAAATGTGTGTGAAGAATTTTTCGAAGAACTGAAGAGAAGATTAGTGAATTCTCCTATATTTATTCTACTATCGGGGAATGATGGGTTCGTTATTTATAGTGATGCATCGAATAGAGGACTTGGTTGTGTCCTTATGTATAATGATAGGGTTATTGCCTACGCATCACGACAGTTGAAAATTCATGAGAAAAACTATCATACTCATGATCTCAAGATAGCAGCTGTGATCTTTTCTTTGAAGATATTGAGGCACTACCTCTATGGAAAAAAATATGAGATTTATACTGATCACAAGTGTTTGAAGTATATTTCCTCACAAAAATAACTCAACATGAGGCAATGGAGATTGCTTAAATTACTCAAGGATTTTGATTGTACGATACACTACCACTCGGGGAAGGTAAATACGGTGGTAGATGCTTTGAAAAAAAAAGATCATGGAGTTTTGAACAATATGAGAATTTAAAGGGATCCAATTTTCATGGATCTAGTGAAGAGGGACATGGGAATAACAATGGAAGATGAAACATCAGTGCTTTTCCAAATGGTTGCAAAACCTTCCTTACTAGAAAGGATTAAGAGTTCTCAGACCGATGATGAATAATTTCAAAAGAAGATTAAAGATTTGAATGATGGGAGATTGAATAACTTTTGGTATGAAGATAGAATTTTGAAATTTGGGAAGAGACTTTGTGTTCCCAATATACCTGATCTAAAAAGGGAATTATTGGACGATTCTCATATTTCCAATTTCTCTATACACCCTAGGAGCACTAAAATGTATAGAGACTTGAAGGAACATTTTTTGTGGGAAAAAATGAAGAGGAAGATTGCTGATTTTGTGTCGAGATGTATGGTTTGTCAACAATTGAAAGATGGAAGGCAACAGCATGGAGGAGTCATGCAACCTCTTCCCATAACAGAGTTGAAATGGGATAATATTACGATGTACATTGTCATGGGGCTACCAAAGACTCCTAGAAGGAATCATGCAATATGGGTTTTTTTTTATCGGCTTACCAATTCAGCACATTTTCTTTCTATAAGAGAAGATCTACCACTGGAACATCTAGCAAGGCTATATATTAATGAAGTGGTGAGACTTCATAGAGTAGCCCTATCGATTGTTTCTGATCGTGATCCCCGTTTTACTTCAAAAATCTGGAAGAGTCTTTAGAAAGCCCTGGATATTGAACTTTAATTGAGCACTGCCTACCACCCTCAAATAGATGGACAATCAGAACGAACTATTCAAACCTTAGAAGACATTTTGAGATCCTGCTCGCTTGACTTTTAGGGTATTTGGCATCAATATTTACCTCTGGTAGAGTTTTCCTATAACAATAGCTTCCATTCGAGTATTCAGATGGCACCATATGAAGCGTTATACAGAAAGAGATGTCGCACACCAACCTGTTGGGATGACGATGGTTAACGAAAACATATAGGCCCAGAACTGTTAGAGCAAACAATGGAAAAGGTAAATGTAATCCAAAACCACATCAAAGCAGCTAAAGGTAGGCAGAAGAGATATGCCGATAACCGAAGGAAGGATTTGGAATTTCAGGTTGGAGATCATGTTTTTTTTGAAGGTATCTCTATGGAAGGGAGTTATACATTTCAGTAAGAAGGGTAAATTGAGTCCTAGGTCCATCGGGCCTTTCAAAATTCTAGAACGAATGGGGGATGTAGCATACCATTTGGCAATGCCTCCAAATCTCTCCAAAGTTCACGATGTGTTCCATGTATCACTGTTGAGAAAATACATGCCTGACTCAATACATGTACTCACCTTTGAGGAATTAGAACTGAAACCAGATCTGTCTTATTGCGAAGAGCCCATCAGGATGTTGGAACCATGGATGTTCTATGTAGGAATAAGAGTTTTGTTTGTGTTTGTTGTCAATCCTCAGTGGAAGTTCATAATGTGTGCCAAAAAAGTTATCATACTGTTTAATCAGACAATAGTAATGAAGGTGGCACAGTTTCCCAGTGTTTGCCAAATTTTTTTGGGCCTCAAAATCTGAAAATGAGGACATGGATTGTTGGTAAAAGGAAGTTCGGGCAAAGAGGAAGTGGTGCGCAAAAAAGGAGGGCTGTGTGCGAAATATCTGAGATGTGCGTGAAAAAGTGCGGGTTTGCATGAAAAAGAGCATGGTGCGTGAAATTGGGGAACAAGGTTTTTCTCACAACTAGTGTTTCGGAATCAAAATGACGAAAAATGGCAAAGGCATGGGCTACGCGAAATATCTGGTGATGTCCGCGGAAAACGATACCTGTATGAAAAATTATGCACCAGATGAGAGGTTTACACACCAAAGGGGATTTTTCACATAGGGGTCTCAGACACCTATAAATAAGAGGTTACCCCCCTCATTCTGTAGGGTTGAAGGCTTAGATAAGATTTGAGGTCTGATACGCGAAAAGGGATCACGTAAAGGGGCTTACGTGAAATATTCTAGATTGCACGGAAAATTCCGGGATGCACGAAAAATGATCTGTTGCGCATAAATATTGGGGTTTCACGTAAAATATTCAGTTTCACGGAAAATAGTTGTTGTGGCGCGAAATATTTTTCCTCACGAAAATGTTATTTTTGCGCGCTATAGGAAGGTTTTGCACGCAAAGGGTTGGTGTTGCGCGCAATTGTCAGTGAAGCATGTCTGCACATTGTGGTTATCCGCTCCAGTGGTTTTGTGCATTCTAGTGCATCATTTTTAGACTAGTATGTAATAATTGTCTCATGCTGAACATGAGAAAAAGACTTCAATAAAAATCTATTGAAGAGACCTTCATGTATATAAACTCAGTGAGACTTCATCAAAGGTAGTGAGCCAGGGGGAGTCAACGGGAGTGACCCGAGGGAAGCAGTGAGCAATCCCTAAACCATTGTAAAGACAGTGAGCCTGGGACAGGGTAACTATTCCCGAACCATTGTAATCCACAACTAGTTATGATTAGTGAAATTTTTTATGACCGACAACCTGTCGGTGTATGCTCCTTGGACGTATCCCTTAGTGGTGAACCAAGTAAAAAGAGTTGTGTCATCTTTCTAAATTTGAATGTTTTATTTATGATCCTTTTCATCATACAGGTTTAACAACTTCCTACCAATGTGGGAACAAGATCCTTCACATAAAAAAAATTGTCACCCTGATTCACCCCTCCCCTCTCAGGGTGTCTCGAGGTCCTACAAGTGGTATCAGAGGGAGGTTGTTGGTTTTAGATCTTTCCTTTGTCACCATGGAGAACGCAGTCAACGCTAGGGGGATACCTCTCTTAGACGGATGTAATTTTCATATTTGGAAGAACAGAATGAAATCTCATTTATGATCCCTTGGAATGGAAGTCCTCTTTGCTACTGTCCAAGGAATATAGGTTACTGATCCAACAGGGCTTGTTATGACTGATACAGACATGAATGTTCTTGACGCAGATGCTAAAGCTCAGAATGCTGTCACTACGGCTCTTTCAGATCAGATTTATCTAAAGGTGATGCGTTTTACCATAGAAAAGTCTATGTGGAATGATCATGAAAACATTTATGAAGGATGCAAAAAAATTAAAGGAGGCAAAACATCAGGTTTTACACAACATGTTTGAAAATCTAAAGATGCATCCTAATGAGAATGAAGATTCATTCTTCAATCGAATTACTGAAGTAGTGGGAGAAATTCGAGGTCTTGGAGAAGAAATAAAAGACATTGATATCTTAAAGAAAATATTGAGAAGACTTCCTCCCATGTACAATGCAAAGGTTTCAGCCCTGGAAGAAAGATATCTCCTTAAACTATCTCTGGATGATCTGTTATGTAGTTTTAGTGACATATGAGATGAGAGTCATACCCGAAGATGCCACGACTCGTCTGAGGAAGGAAATGGCATTTAAAGCCATGGACAAACTGAAAATTTCAGAAGACAGTAGTGGTGAAGATGATGAGGAAAAAGAAATTCTTTCTCTAATCTCCTAGAATCTGAAGAAGGGAAAACGTAAATTTAGAGTTAAGCTACCTCTTGCATGTTTTCATTGTAGAAGATTTGGGCACATTTCCTCTCAGTTTCAAAGAAAGTTTGATGATGATGAGAGCGAACCTGAAGACATCGAGAGGCCTCGAAAAAGGTTTTTCAAAAAGGGTAACTTCAAATCTAGAATGAAAATGTAGAGGAAGAGTTTTCTCTGTGAAGAAGAAGATGATGATATTGAATTTTGTGAGAAAGAAGAACCAGAGTTTAAAACCGGAAACCATGATTCCATAATTTCTACCACTAAAATATCAGAATCTTCAATCAATAAAGGTAGATATAATCATATTACTACTATTGGTGATCCAAATATTCAAATTTAGTATTATTTCTTTAAGCTTGAGAATAAATGTATGAGTTGTAATAAGCTGAAGGGAATGGTGAAAAAATCATCAAAATATGATAATGAACTTGAAGATAAAATTGAACGCTTGAAAGAATTTTTGAAAGTACAGTCTAAAATCCTTGAAAGCAATGATGATGTAGTAGATCTAAAGCTGAGAATTGAAGAGCATGGAAAGGTCATCAATGACCTCACATCCAGACTAGAAGAAAAGTTCAAGACTGTTGAGGGTCTTGAGGAGGAAGTTGTTACTCTTAGGAGTATACTTGAGACTGAATCAATTTCAAAAGAATCAAGGAAGAAAATATAGTTTGGAAGATTTTCAAATGTAGAATTACTATCAAGAGTCAAGTGTGGTTCAGATGGGGTTGGAAAAATCTTGAGTGATCAAAGACCCGCTTGCATGGGAAAGAGTGGAATTGGCTGTGATGCTGAGACATCAACTGCTATAAATAAACAGAGCCAAAAGAAAGAAAAAATGAAGGTTGTACATGTTGAAACATTTCATGAGGTGCTAAAAAAGAAACCCTCAATCCAAACTAAAATGAGAACTGACAATTATCCTCAAACATTCAGAAATGACAGGTAGCTCAACTATTCTCCCAAGGATGAAGGTATGAGGAGAAATTCAAGTGAGAAGTCATTTCTTCTCATGAAGTATCAGTTATGTGGCTATCTGGGCCATACCATGTCATATTGCGAAGAGGCAAGGAGATACATGAATGGTGAAGATCTGGGACATCAACAAAAGATACTAACTTCATATCCTCCATCATTTGGAAAAAATAGTTTCTATGGATATTGTTTTCATTGTTCTAACATTTTCCAAAAAGCTATGTATTGCAGGCAGATGTTCGATAAAAGAGAATCATATAACTCTCAGAAATGGGTCAATATTCATCCTCCTGTTGGTGTTGATCTCACAAACATGTTTTCTATTTTGGAAGAAGATTATGGGTATGACGAATCTGACTATGTGGAAGAAATCATTAAAAGGACATCAATGTATTACACTCAATCCAATATCTCTTGGAAAGAAAAAAGCAAGATCGAGAAATCCAATCTTGCAGAAGTTGCCTTCAAATCCACAAAGAGTAGCAGCACCTGGATTCTTGATAGTGGATTCTCTTCACATATGACAGGAAATTCTGACCTCTTGAAGAACATTGAATAAAAGGTTTATGTAATAGTAAGGTTTGGTAACGGTGGTGCTTTGAAGATTAAAGTCAGTGGGAATACTGGTCTCTCCATTGGAGAGCTGAAGAAGTATGAAGTTATTTATGTGGAAGGTCTACGCCACAATATCCTTAGTGTAGGTCAACTCTGTGACTCAGGGCTCATAGTAACCTTCAATCAAAAAGGTTTCACTATAAAAGGAAAAATAGGTAATTATCTTATGAAAGGATGTAGAACAGATGGAAACATATATCAGGTTGACAGCAAAGTGAACTCTTGTTATTTGTCTGTTGAAGAAGAAAACAATTTGTGGCATCGAAGGCTGGGGCAAATTAACCAACAAGACATGGAAAAGATATCTATGATGAAGTTATTCATGGATATTCCCATTCTAAAACTTGAAAGGGAAAAGTATTGTGATGCTCGTATTCATGTGAAGCTGGTTTGTGGTTCATATCGGCCAAAGAAGAAAAGGGAATCACATCTTCTTGATCTCATTCATACAGACGTATGTGGCCCAATAAATCTTGCTGGAACCCTTGGAGAAAGGTACTTCATCCTTTTCATTGATGATTATAACAGAATGGTTTGTGTAATGGTGATTCACAGGAAGCGACAAGTACTTGCTTGCATGAAAACATATCACCGGATTGCCAAGAATGATACTGGACGGACAATAAAAGTCCTGCGATCTGACAATGGAGGGGAATAAACATCCATTGAGTTTGAAAATTACCTAAAAAACATGGAATATAGCATGAGGTAGCTGCTGTGAGAACTCCACAACAAAATGGAGTTGTTGAGCGTTGAAATCGACAGGTCAACAATATGGCCAAGACTATGTTAATTGAGAGTGGTATCTCTTGCCATTACTGGAAGGAGGCTATTGAAGCTACAGTGCACATTTAGAATCGAACAGGGCTCTATATGGGAGAAACAAAGACACCATATGAATTGTTTCATGGAAGGAAGCCTTCTTTGAAATACTTTCCTATTTTTGGAAGAAAATGTTTCATTCAGAATAAAGAAGGAATCCATGGAATGTTTGATGACAATGTTATTGAAGGAAATTTTCATGGGTATCCAATGAACAACAAAGCTTACAAGTGTTTCAATAAATTCTTGGGGAGGATTGTGGAAAGAAACTATGTTAAAATCATTGAAGTAAAAACCCCAAATGATTCAAATAGTAACTATTCTAATGAGATAAAAAATGAGAATGAATGTGAACATGGAGTAAATACAAATATAGAAATAAAGGAAGGTGTACAAAACACTCAGGGGTCACATAATGATGTTGACTCAGATGAAGAATCTGAAGAGGAAATCATGGATGGTGAGAATGATACTGAACCTCACAGGAGAAATCGAAGAGCTGAAATTTATCCACCTAACATAATTGGAGACAGAAATGCACCCACACAGACAAGGAGGATGAAGAATAACACACCTTCTGCATTTCTGTCAATTGTGGAGCCATCCTCATTTGAAGAAGCTGCAAAGGATGAATCCTGGTGGAAATCCATTAATGAATAGTTAGATTAGATTAATAGGAATCATACATGTGATCTTGTCCAGAGACCCAATGGTCCCAATGTGATTGGAAAAAAATGGATATTCAAGAACAAGTTTGATTAGCATGGAAGTGTTATAAGAAACAAGGCTTGACTGGTATGTAAAGGGTATTCTCATATTGAAGGTGTTGATGTTGAAGAAACCTTTTCTCCAGTGGCTAGACTGGAGTCAATCATGATATTCCATTCCATGGATCTCCAAAGAGGATATAAATATATCAAATGGATGTCAAGACAAAATTCTTAAATGGTGTTCTCAAAGAAGAAGTATACATTGAACAACCAGTGGGTTTTCTTCTTGGTACTGATGAATCAAAGGTCTACAAGCTAAAGAAATCACTTTATGGCTTGAAATAGGCCCCACGGGCATGGTACTCCAGACTAGAATCTTATCTCATGAAGCTGGAATTCAAAAGAGGAGGAGTAGATGACAATCTCTATGTGAATAATTCTCCGAAAGATAACTTCATGGTTCTCGTTTATGTCGATGACATTATAATTGGTTGCAGTAGGTAGAAATTGGTAGATGAATTTGCCAATCATAAGAAATTAGAATTTGAAATTTCAATGATTGGGGAGCTCACATATTTCTTGGGACTACAGGTGACTCAATGGAAAGACTACAATTTTATCACTACAGAAATGTATGCAAGAGATCTACTGAAGAAGTTTAATATGCAAGAATCCAAACCAATGTCAACTCCGATTGCAGTTGGAACCACACTTAGAAAGCATGAGGATGGAGAATCTGTAGATCCCACCATGTACAAGAGGATCATTGGGAGCCTACTATACCTGACAGTGACACGGCTAGATACTGTCTTTTCCACATGTCTTGCACCCCACTTTCAGAGTAATAAAAAGGAGGAACATATGGCAGCAGTAAAAAGAATCATGAGGTATATCCAAGGTACTCACAATTATGGCATATACTTTGCTACAGGAAGGGACTGTGAATTATCAGCATTTTCTAAGGCTGACTGGGCTGGCGATGTTGTGGACAGAAAGTTGACCAGTGGTGGAGCATTCTTTATTGGTTATAACTATGTCGTATTGTACAGAAAGAAACAAGAAAGTACTTCTCTTAGTACTGCTGAATCTGAGTATATATCCACCACAAAGGAATGTACTCAACTGATGTGGATGAAGAAACAAATTACAGATATTGGTGATGAGGTAAATCATCCAATGGTAATTTTCTGTGATAACAAGAGTGAAATTGATCTTACAAAGAATCCCATTCATCATTCTTGTTCAAAACATATTGAAATTTGATATCACTTTATCAAAGAGAAAGTTGAACAAGGAGTGATTATAATGGCTCACGTGGGAACTGATGAGCAAGTAGCTCATATCCTGATGAAGCCATAGTCAGTAGCTGTGTTTGAAAAGAATCGGTTGAGCTGTGGTGTTCAACCACCTTCTACTGCATAAGGAGGTTCTTGAATTCCCCTCTCCCCGATTATGATAACTGTTTTTATCTGTTTATAGATGTGTTGCAGGTTTGTGGGGGAGATACTATCCAGAGGGAGTTTGTCTTGAGCTGACCAATGAAAAAATTACCAGTATTTTGGGTTTATTGACAATGGGGGAGAAAGGAATAAATTCAATATTTTCAGTGGTCTTTTAATGCATCTGTAACATGATGAGAATTCTGTGTCGGTGATAAGATGAGAAGGAATTCATTGGACATGTAATGCTTCTGTGACACTTTTTAGAAAATTAATTGGGCGTCATTGAGAATTCCAAAACACGAGAACCCAATTCAAGCTTCCTCTCTAGTTTTCTACACCGAGCATTTCTCACATAAACTTGGAGTGTTGGTTACGTTGATCCTTCTGTTTTTGGATTGCTGGGGATGGTGATCTTTTGAATTTCTTCGGTGATTGCCAACAAACCCAAAGGGGGAGATTGTTGGAACCATGGAAGTTCTATGTAAGAATTAGAGTTTGGCTTGTGTTTGTTGTCAATCCTTAGTGGAATTTAAGAATGTGTGCCAGAAAAGTGGTTATATAGTTCGAGAAGAAAATAGTATTGAAGGTGGCACAGTTTCCCAGTGTTTGCCAAATTTTTTTGGGCCTCAAAATCGTAAAATGAAGACATGGATTGTTGGTAAAAGGAAGTGCAGGAAAAGAGGATGTGGTGTGCGAAAAAGGAGGGTTGTGCATGAAATATCTGAGCTTAGCGCAAAAAAGTGAGGGTTTGCACGAAAAACAGCATGGTGCGTGAAATTGGGGAACAAGGTTTTTCACACCAATAGTGTTTCAGAATCAAAACGACAAAAAATGGCAAAGGCATGGGTTGCGTGAAATATCAGGTGATGTGCGCGGAAAATGATACCTGCGCAAAAAATTACGTGCCAGATGAGACGTTTTCGTGCCAAAGGGGATTTTGTGCACATGGGTCTCAGACTCCTATAAATAAGAGGTGACCCCCCTCATTCCGTAGGGTTGAAGACTTAGAGAAGATTCGAGGTCTGATGTGCGAAAAATGATCGCGTAAAGGGGCATGCACAAAATATTCTGGATTGTGTGGAAAATTCCAGGATGCTCGAAAAGGAACTATTGCGCGTAAATATTGAGGTTCTACTTAAAAGATTCAGTTGCACAAAAAATAGGTGTTGTGGCGCGAAATATTTTTCCACGCGAAAAAGTAATTTTTGCACGCAGAGGTTTGGTGTTGCGCGCAATTGTCAGTGAAGCTTTTCTGCACATTCTGGTTATCCGCCTCAGTGGTTTTGTACATTCTAGTGCATCAATTTCGGACTTGGATGCAATAATTTTCTCATGATGAATAGGAGACAAAGACTTCAATGAAAATCTATTGAATAAACCTTCATGTCTATAAACTGAGTGAGCCTTCACCAAAGGCAGTGAGCCAGGGGGAGTCAACGGGAGTGACCCGAGGGAAGCAGTGAGCTATCCCTGAACCATTGTAAAGGCAGTGATCCTGGGACTGGGTAATTTTCCCTGAACCATTGTAATCAACAACTAGTGAAGATTAGTGGAATTTTGTACGACCGACAGCCTATTGCCATATGCTCCTTGGTTGTAGCCCTTAGTGGTTATCTATGTAAAAAGTGTTGTGTCATCTTTCTAAATGTGAATGTTTGCTTTCTGATCCTTTTCATCATACGAGTTTAACATGTTCCTACCAATGTGGGAACATGATCCTTCACTTAAAAAAAAGTTGTCACCCTGATTCACCCCTCCCCTCTTAGGGTGTCCGGAGGCCCTACACAGGATTCTTCATACAAGAGAACAAGTGCTGAGAAACTGAACGACTCGTCTGGTAAAAGTTTTGTGGAGAAACCATAAGATGGAAGAGGCAACGTGGGAACCCGAGAAACTTATGATGAAGAACCACCCGGGTCTTTTCATGCTGTAGTATTTTAGAAATTTCAAGGAAGAAATTATTTGAAGGAGGGGAAAATGTAACACCCCAAGCTTCCACAGTATGCATCCCTTTGAATAATACAGTAGCATGTGTTGTATGCAACTTCGAGTTCTAACACACACCACAACCAATCAAACTAGCCGTTATGAATAGTAAACCCCACATTTTAAAATTTTTATAAATTTAATCTCTCAAAATTGACTTCATTTTTGGATTTGGAATATCGAAATTAGACTAGGGTTAAATTTTGGGACTTTTTGGATAAAATTTATATTTTTATGAACAGTGAAAATTACTAAATTTTAATTAAAAACAACTTTGTTAATCGAAATGATAAATAGTGATAAATTATGAATTTGAGTGGTTTTAAAGTATATTTAGAATATATTATTACCATTTAATACAATGTTGTTCAATGTACATAATTTCACAATTAAACCGGACGTGAACACGTCTCAATCTTTTGATAGTTATTATCTCTTAATAACACTCTTTTTGTTTCAACAACGGGAATTAATTTGAAATTAATTTCTGTCACTTCTGTGTTTTGAATTAGGAAAAATGGATTCCATATTTTTAATCAGGATTTCCAAATTGTTTAAATAGGTAACTTTTATTTTTATACATTTTGAATAATTACTTCGGTAAAAATTTTATTTACCATGGTTAAAGGGTAAATCCAGTAAATAAGGGTAAACAAATAACATTATAATAATAATTAATTACCCTAAAACGTATCCTAACCTTATTGGTTGATACATGTCCGATCATGGGCATCTTTGGGTCAATTTTCGGACCCCATGGAGCCACTTGTAAGTGATAATGACACTTTATATTAATTATGTTAAAGTAAATACAAAAATGACATAAGCATATAGCTTTTAGAAAAAGAATTTTGACATAGGGTTATATATGTTGGATTTTCGACTATAAATATTCATTCGAAAGATAAAAATATTTCCTACATAATGGTATTTTATTTATATTTTTTAGATATTTAATATGTAATATTATTTATGACACTATGAGGATGCAGTATTTTTCTTATTAATAAAAGAATCAAATAATTGGTATTATAAATGATAAAATTAAAATAATTTGAAAGTTTTGATGACATCAATGAATTTTAATGCATAATATGACTTTATAGGATTTATTAAACGAATTTTGTTCTAATTAATATTGTTTTGAAGACTTTAACAAAAATCAATTATTGAATAGTGTCAAAATTCACATAAAAGTGTTTTTCAAAAAAATATTATTTTATTAATCGATATTAAATTCCTAAATATCTAAGGTTCGGACAACTGACTTATATAATGATAGGTTTATCATTAATGGACCACTTGGGGGTCTCTTGGATGTTTATACTAAGTTTATCAACTTTGGATCCATTAGAAACGGAATATGAATTTATTATAAAATAATATTTCTTGCTTTTCCAAAGGTTCCCATCACCCCTCTTATAAAAGGGCACTACCCCTTCTCACTAATTCACACATTCAAAGAATTTTGGCTTGGCCAAACCCTGCCCAAATACTCTCTCAACTTCCCTCACTTCAACCGAGAGGCCTTAGTTTGATCAGAAATCCATCCTAAGGAGCCCTTTTGATCAAATCAAAAGGAAGAACCCGAATAAGAGGTAATGTTTTCACCACCTTTTTTCAAGTTCCATTCTTCTTCAACTTCTTCTTTCTTTGTTATTCCCATTCTAAAATAATAACTCCAAAATCTTATATATACTGTCATGTTACTATAAATATGGTAAAACCATATTCAGTATTCTATCCATCCTTTGAATAACAACTCACCAAACGTGCGTACGTACGACTTACCGTCTCCACATCGTGGTGTAATTGTTATTCAACAAATTATTATTTGGATGGGTATAATAATGATGTTTAAATAATGTAAATAATAAATCTAAAATGATAATGATTCTGTATATATGATAAAACATCCAATTATATATTATTTTAATATCAAAATGATGATATTGTCGCTCGTGTGTACGTACGGACTACCGTCTCCACGAATGCGATATGATTCATTCTCCATCATATCCATTCAAGTATAATTATCATTTAATGATTAATAATAGTATTTAAGGACTTGATATCATTCTGGATATTAATAAGATACAACCTATCGTTAACAAACACAGCTTATGTAACAAAATATATGAAATAAAATGAGTAAGTTAACTCCCAAAACGAAGATAATACTAAGATATTATTAACAAAGCAATGTTAAAAGATCATATATGATATCATATTAATGTATATGATTCTTTTATAATTTAATAACAATTATTTCACCATTATACATGAGGTTAACCTACCCCAACCAAGTAAAAGTACAAGGTAAGGGTTTATTTCACAATATATTCATTATCCATGGTTGTTTATTCATTATTATGTACTGGTATCTCTTTATCATCCACATCCAAGTTTCCTAAAAATGTATTACAAATAATTATTACTATTTTAAAGACTATTGGATATAGTCATTCATACCCTTGTTGACTTTTTATAAGAAGATTATTAAGGAATCTTTATGTCATTTTCCAAACAAGGTCCTTTTTAAGCATTTCGAAAAATTAATGTAAGAATGTCTTTTTTAACTTATACGGTGGGTACAGCTAGTTTCCACCAATATAAAATAGTTGAATCATCCCTTAAAAGATAATAATAATATTTTCAAAGTAAATGTTTTCTTTTACAATTATGTGACTTTTAAATGTTTTAAAGGATTATCTTTCTAAATACTTTTAATTAATGTCCATGTTTTCTAAATGATTTTAAGGATTTATTTATATGGACATGAATATTTTGAAATGATAATTCTTTTCAAATGTATCAATGTGGTATGGGACACTTTGATTCAAAAATATCTTTTTAATTACTTCCTTTATATATGTGTGACTTTTCAATGATTTCAAAAAAGAGATATTTCTCTAAAATAGTTCTGATTTCATCTATGTCAACATCCATTGAAGGATTTTAAGCCTATTTGAAGTTGATTTATTGTGATACGTAACTTCCATATTGTATTGAATTTTTTGTGATATGTTTGACTGTGGATGTATTATTTTTATACCATTCATGGTTTATAGAGAAAGTATTGACATTTCGTATGCTAGTTTTAATAAGAATGTTTATGTTATGTTTAAACCTATTCATATGAGGAATACATTGGACTTAATAAGTGACGGGTGGAGACCGCTATAGCTCCTCGATGGATCAGTATATCTCATGAGACAAACTATTGTCTTGGCATGAGGCCTTGACAAAATCTTATTTGTAGTCTTGGCACGAGGCCTTGTCTACTTTGTTATGATAGTCTGGCATTATGCATTCCATCATTATAAAAGTGGTTATTGATATTGCATGTGATTATTCAACTAGTAGAATATTCATGTGAATATGTAAATGGAATTATTTCTTTTTATATTATCTATATTATGCTGAATTTAAAGTTTAAAAGACTTTTTTCTTTATTATACATTGCCTTAAATGTTTATGCTTATTTATGAATGTTTTCGCTATATTGTTTTCCTTACTGAGCATCTGAGCTCAACCCTTTCAATGTTTTATTTTTCCCAGGATGTGAAGAAGTAATTTATGAGTGACCTGCAGGGACAGTATGATGGGATATGAAGAAAAGATATTGTTGTAGTTTTTTTGAGTTTATGATGTAATGCAAGACATATAAATATATATATTGTTTCCAAGACTACTAAACTAATCGGTCTTTCGAGACTTGATCTTTCTTGTGATCATGCCAATGTTATCTAATAATGCACTGACTCTGGGTAACTGGGGTCAGGGCGTTACACCCACTACCATCAACACCCATTCCTAAGTCATTGTTTTGTTGGTGCTCCTACTATGGTCCCCAAAGTCATATTATAGTAATGTCACTCTACATGATGTTGTATAGAAAACCATATAACATTCCACCTATCATAGGGCCCCTTTAGTCATTACATAGTGGATACAACTTACTTGGGGTCCCATCAGTTCAAAATATAAATACCATGATCAGGCCTGTCACTAATGTGTGTCATATCCCTCTATGTCACAATGATCATTAGATAACCTCGTAGGATTAATCAATAAGGCCTCATAGAAAACACACTAAATATTTTCTATTGACTGTCTCGCTATCATTGACCATACTTTGGTAGTCAACTCACAAAACTGATCTCGATGATCTAATAGGTACTGAAGTCCCTCTGGGGTTCTTTCATGGAATGCATGGTTTGATCAACATAATTCATTCCACACCTATATAAAAGGAGGGAAAATAGATCAACGTAAGTGTCACTAGGTCATATTTAATGAATTAACATATTTTATTATATCTGATGGTCACAAGGCATCATTAAATTTTTGAAAACCTCATCCAACAGTGGATGTGGAATCTAGACAGTGTTCAATAGTTAAAAGTGGCTCTGAACAACTTGTGTAGCTCATATCTAGTATTTTTTTAATTACATACACAAATTAATAATTAAAAACAGTATAATCTCAATTTATAGGTTAAATAATATATTTAATTGTAATTCAATACCTAATATTTGTGAGACAAAAAAATAGATGAATATAATAAAATCCATAAATCCCAAGGGAAAAAATCAAGACCATAAACCTCATACAAGGAATTCTCATTTAAATTTTCAATTCGAATGCTCCAACTAAGACTTTTCCAATTGCAATCAAATATCTCTAACCACCAAGAATCACAAACTCAACCAATTTATCCAAAACATTAATTATATTATGTTATAATCAATTAAAATATATAATTTAAATAGGTGTAAATACCTAAAACACATTGGGTGACATGTGCTAATTGAAACATAAAGGAATAGGTCATGGACAAGTTCTAACAGACAGTAAAACCTAAACCATGTTAAATTAAAACAATAAATAACTGATTCCATTACCAATTTGTACAAAAAACCACTAGAAAATCTAAGTGAACAATTTAACAACATTCCTTATATCTAGTGAAGAACAATTACTTATTTACATACACTTGGGATTCCCTCTATGAGCCTCATATGAAATACCCATGTATCTCCATGAATTCTACATTATCCAACAAAATTGTTCACCTCAGAACCAAAGAAAAATTACTAAAATCCCATTAGGGGAGGGATGAAGATAAAAGGTATATATGATGATAAAAACAAAAGTAAACATAAAATCTCACCATTAGTGGACCTCGATTAAAGCAGAAGAAATTACAGGGAGAGGTTTGACGTAAGCCATTTGTGAAGGCCCTCTGTGTGAAGAAACATTAAGAAATTCCATTTTTGAAACACCTATGTTTCATATAGAAAGCAAAACAATATGAATTTTGAAATGAACCTTGTTTTCACTCCATTATTTTTTAGGATGAATCAACTCCTCATCCCCTCATTCATGTTCAAATCCTATAACACACCTAAATGTCATTCATGGTGTTAATGAACCATTCACACTATGAATAACCATTAAATTATATTTCTTAAAACCAACCACTTTAAACTCATCTCGACGTTCCCAAATTACCCAAGACCTATCCTACATTACAAAGCATGTACAAAACCATATATTTATGGTGTTAAACATCATGAATCTCTTTTTGAGTTAATTTTATACAAGGAACCTCCATAAAAAAATTTAAAAAATTGAATTTTAATCTATATTTTGTAACCCTTATAGTCTTGGGGTATACAAATTTTATTTGTGATGGCTTGTTGGCAGGAGGAACATATCATAAATAACAATCTACATGTGAAAATTTCGAGTCAGTGACATAGAAAAACTTCAATTCCAAATTGGGAACTAATGGATTTCTATAACATGTGAATAATTTTAGAATTAAAATAGTTATTGGTGAAAAAATAATGTGGTTTTTTTTAAAACATAGGTTTTTTTTTCAAAATGTTGAGTGGGTAAGGGATAAAAAATTATCCCTATTTATCCTAAAAATATTTTAATTCTTAAAATATTCAATTCATCAAGAATTTTACAACCTCTCATCCTTTTTATCTCACAAATAAATCTAATAGCCTAGCTAAAAAAATAATCCTCTACAACATCTCAAATAATTGGGAACATACTATCTCTACTATATCTTCATTTGAGTTGTGATATGTATTGAATGAAATTGAAACTCCTCGAATGATAGATTTACTACTCGAAATTAATGCACTTGTACAATTTTTTTATGTTTATCTATTGTTTTCTTAAAACAATTTTCCCATAGTTTAAATTTAACATAAAATTTTCTCCATATATTTTTCTCTGGAATTTTTTCTTTTGGATAATCCAAATGGTCAAAATTAAAGACAAGACAAGTTCCCTTTCAAATAAGTTGTATTTTTTAACCCAAAAATTATTTAAAGAAAAATTATTCTGAAATTTAATTTTATTGAATATAATTACCAGTAATTGTGATCATAAGATATGATATATTGTTTTTCCATTGATTAAATCTCTTATATAATAATTTGTGGTGGTGATCGAGTGGTTAACGTGCTATCATCCTACTCCTACGACCAAATTTCATATCTTGGTGGGGGAATATTTTTGAAGACACAATAAAAACACTATAGTAGAACTGTAGAAGGTATTATAATGGTTCTGAAACAAAAAAACTATTAACTAAAATTTGTGTTTCATGTGAGAGGTAATTTGAACTATCAATGGACATCAGTACACCATTGGGCCTTTGGGCCACATGTCCTCAGAGCCATCAAAGGATTTTGGGTCAAAGGGCCTCTAAGCCATGGGGCCAATCAAGTATTCCTTTACTAGAGCTACCCTTGGGTAATGATTAAGAGTAATAGAAGACATCAGTTGGAGAAAAATAGATCCAGTATTGGAGGAGGGATATTGAATATACTCTACTAGTCTTTACAGAAATACATAAGGAACTGGATGATGTTAGAAATGATAAATGGGGAGATAGGTGATGATATGTTTTCTTGATTGGTATAGTCTATTCTTTTATAATCAAATAAATTAAATATTTTAGGAATTTTTTCACTTATACTATCAGGACATATAATTTAGTCCATTGTACATAAGATCCATCAGGTCATGAATGTGTTCTCACTTAACCATATTAAAAATGGATTATTAAGAAATTAAATATATGGAGTTTTAGATCGTATGTTGTTTCCTTTGAATTGATAATCACAACACTTGGTTAATATATATATAAAATGAGTTTAATTAAATTATTTCAAAAAATATAATTTCAAGAGGAACATGATTTATTAGGAAAAATCATCATCTGATCTCCAATGATTTATTAGATAAAGAATATATTAGAAGAAATAAATCCTTATATAAAAAATTCAATATACCAAACAATATACCAATGATAAAAAATTGGCCACTAAATTAAGTGGATGTATTGATTATTAAGAATTCAATATGAGAACGTATAAAAATTTGTATCCACCTACTAATGATCATATGGAATACATTAGAAATACACTCATCTTCCTCAAATACGTTATTTAATATTTTTTATCTTAGAGAATTTATATGATGGATCTATAAGAGATTAAAAATTTTAAATTAAATATTAGAATAAAATATTTTCATTTTTATAGAGACATTACTGGATCCAATTATGAATTTATGGTATCATCAAATTCAATTTTCCAATATACACAAATTTAAATGGTTATATCATGAAAGGTATAGAATGTACAATGAATATCATCTCAATATATGAATTTTATTAATAAAAAACATTCTCACATAATACAAAAACATATTTTGATAGTTCTATTTAATTATGGAACACTATTACTTTCGAAAATAATTCATTCTTCAAATATTAAAATCAATAGTTATTTTTTATAATTTAATCATCATAATTTGATCGTTATTTTTATTAAAATTTCAAATTTTAAAATAGCATGAAATACATCACCATTTATCACAAACTATACTATTTTCTAACTATATTTAGAACTACACCCATTACATTAATCACATTATTCTTGATATATTTGTGATAATGAATGTTTTTAGTGATCATTAAAGTTAATTTATCTATAGGGAACAAATGAATACTTTTAGGAGTTATTAAAATTCATAAGGAAAATATTAAATGGATTATAAAGAATATTTGTTGAATGAGTTTCTATTTGTACACCTGTAAGTATATTTCAATGAAATTCATAGTACCAAATGAAAAAACTCATACTATTTAATCCTTCAATAAATGGGCTTATAAATAAAGAAGGTAATAAGACTATATGATTAGAGTATAATTTACAAAATTTTTAGTAGATATATGGAAGATCCCACATATGTTACTATAAATAGTGGAGGATTAGATGATTCATAAAATGAATTTAATGAGATAATTAGATATAAGACAATCAAAGGGTTGCATGAATGTGTTTTTTAACACAATCTAAAAGATGTTACCCAAAAATACCATTTTCCCTTTTCTATTTATGAACAAATATAGGAATGATTAATAAAGAATAATTTGAATTACTATTGGGATTGTTACATGGTTAGTAATGAAATCTATCCACTATAAAATATCTTTATATGAGTAAAATTACATGTATTTATAGAAAATTTAACTATTGATCAAGGTCCTTGGGATATGAAATGAACTAACTACATTTTAGTGATGTATGATTTTAAATAATCATGATATGGTAAAATAATGCCTCAAAACATTAAATTATATCATCTCTGTATATAATAAATTATTGATTCAATTTTCCAAAATATTAATCAATTAATTGTGTGGTGTAAGTTCAAAAACACATTTTTTATCAAAATAATATTCCATTATGTGGAAAAATGATTTATTTTTTAGCTTATTAAATATATGAAGACATGATTGTGATAGATTATAAAAATATATAAATTAATTATAGGCTACCCATTCTGAAATCTACTCTAGTGATCAATATATTTCTCATTTATATAGTGTTTTATTGAATTATTATATTTGATTTATATGACATCGTATGAAAATTAACACAGTTACCAAAAAATAGTTTCCATGTTCTATTGTTATACTTCGTGTATTATAGGCTTTTGAACAACGAAGAAGAAGTAAAGTAATCACTTGTTGTGATATTATCAAATTGGAATTATCATTTTCAGGTAATGTGTTAGGTTAATTATTGTGTTATTGGAACAATGATTTCCTAAATAATGGATCATAATATTTTAACTATTTAGTATATAAGGATAACCTTTAATAAAGATTAAATTTTCTTCATTGAACCATAGTATAAAATTCTAATAGAAGTAAATTATGTGATCAATTAATGTCACCTATAGTTCATTTATAATGGTCCCTCTATATTGAAATACAAGATAAATAATATGGGTGAAAATCCAGGAAATATTTTATGTTTATTTTTATTAAATTAATTTTACCTTGAGACTTAAAAAAATAAAGGAAATTGGCATGTCATTACATACTTCCAATGATAAATAGTGTTTCCAAATCTAGAAAATGGGGAATATAGGGAGATTGTTGATTAATTGCATGATGGATATTTTTTTAACACACACACACACACACACACCCACATATATATATATATTCATAACCATACTATAAAGATATTACTAATTTATTAGACATAATATTGGTGAATCTCAATATTACATTCTAAAAATTTGAGTGGTTCATAGGAGAAGCCCAAAAATACATTTAAGAGGATAATTTTTCATCATTTTTATAATGAAATAGAATCGTACAATGATTCTGGATTAGTAATTAAGTTAAAAATATGTTAAGTTTTTTAATATATTTAAATCTATAAAAAATAATTTCCTTACACTTATATTCTACAATGATCTTGAATAATAATTATTTTCACAAAAATGAATAAGGATTCTTGAAGCATTGTTTTGGAATGTGAAAGATTCGAAAGGAATCTAAATATTGATAAATGAGTTGAAAGAAAACAACACAAAATTATAGAATTGATTATTTCAAATGAATTGGAGATAAATTTCATGGGACCATTCCCACCCTCATATAGAAATATAATGATTTTTTCCTTATGTAAATAACATATACAAGCAGGAAGAAGTCGCAGTTACCATTCAAAACTGAACTATATTGGTGAATTATTTTTTAATCAAAAATATTTTTACAACATTTATTGGTTCCTCATGTACACATCAATTATCAATGAAAATTGATAATTTATTTATGAGATGTTTTATATGAAATTCTGGGGTGACTCATATAATGCCAAACCATCACGAGGTATTAATTTATTTAAAATTTACGTAAATATTATGTTCTTCTTTAATTGATATTAACTTCAACTTTTCAGAGGGATATAACTGTATCTTAGAGGTTTTTTTGATTTGGAGGCCTATAGATATAGAAAATATATATTTAAGTCCTAGAACCTAAATAGTGCATGGTAAAGGACAACCATACAACCAACTGCGTAGAAGAGAAAGGACTGGATCATGGTTTCCTTAACTCTATGAAATGTTAAAGGAGCCCATATAAAACCAAAAATATATTATATGTTTTTTTATAAATGTTAATTAAATGATTAACCAACTATAGTTTCCAACCATATGTGGTTTTCTTCCCTAACCAATAATAATTATATGGCTGAACCATTGTTTACCTTACAATATGGTGGGTCTACTTATGAAATTGGTGGGATCGATATGGTTAACACATGTTTTGGTAATCCATGTATCCCAACCATGTTTTCTCCCCAATGGCATAAAATTTTGTAATTTATAATTATGATTTTGAGAATTTATATTGTTAATCCCCCAATTTTATCCCCTTCTTATATCGTCCCCTCTCTAGTGCACACCGTTTGATATTCTTCCCCTTTGTTCTGATTTCACTGTGTTTTCTCTGTGAAATTATTTTTGGATTGTCTCAATGATGATATATTGGGGATATAATCCTTTCATATTAAATCATTATATATTTATCTTTTAATATGTCATTCTCACACCATATTGAAATATTATTCCCATTATATTAATTTTCATATGATTTAATGATTTATTCAATTATATCTTGATTCATTTTCTACTATTTAAAATGTATACATCAAAACATCCAATTTAGTATATTTATAAACTATCCCTCATGGATTAATTGTTTTTCAGGTGTGTGTGACATGGGTTGAATCCATCCCAACATGTGATTAACAAAAAAAATTCAATAAATAAATTAGACCCCAAATTCAGGTAATTAGAACATCCCATTGGTCATGAGTAGTCTTTAGTGAGTGTAAAAATATACCCATAACTATTTAATGAGGTGGTATTAGGGGTGTGTAAACTAATTTTGACTAATTAAATGTTTGTGGATTCTTGGGAAGAACCTATAATATTGTTAAAGTACCCCTAATAAGATTTATATGATAATATAATTAATTAAATTAAATTACATAATGATTTGAATTATTTATGAGTTAAAAACTTGGTGGATTAATCTATAAATTTCATATTTTATTATCATAAATTATTCTTACATTATTAATAATGGTTTATCTATTGTAAGAATGAACCATAAAATTCCATGATTTTAATTAAATTATTTAAGTTAGTTTCCCTATTCTACTGTAATAAGAAGGTGACAATGACCATTTAATATACATAAAACCATCAAAGATGGATTATGGTTATGGATATAAAATTTTGTGGATATATGAATTGTGATTCTACCATATTGAAAATTGTGACCATAAAATGTGATGTGTGACCATGTGGTGTATTTGTGACATTAATAAGGGAATATCTGTTCTTGAGAATACATATTATTCTATATTCAATAATTTATTAAGACATGTTAAAAATTAATAATGTCATACCTATGAACATGAATGGAATGTGTGACAAGGCATTTAATCGTATAACTATGAGAAATATATGTGACTATACTACATGTCTGATTCTGTGAAAAATCTTTTATAGTGCCAAATCCAATCTTATAATATATTATAGTATTAAAATTAATATATTTATATGAATTTAATGCCATATAGAGCATCTAATTCTTTGAGACATGATTTCTTAGTTTGAGAATTTAAGAATGGTTATTATTAAATGAATACTTTATAATATAGGTTTCAATATAATAACATGGATCCTTACACATGTGTGTGAGTGTGAAAAAACTATGGAATTGAGAATATTGAATAGGTAAGGATAAAATATTACACTTGAATCATTTTGTATCAATTCTATATCTCGAAAATCGATAATAAGATTCATTAATTGATTTATGTATTTATATGGGTAGATATAAAGATAATTGATAAACCAAAGCAAATCAATGTTTTAGCTTCATCAAAACAATTTTATCACTCCTTGTACACTCTATATTTTGCATTATTTTTTGATGTATGTTCATATTATATTGAATTTATGTTATCAAATTATCCAAATTTGTATTAGGGAGAACTAGATACAATTTCATTATTATTTTTCTTTTTTATATCCCATGAATAACAATGGATGATAATGTTTTTATCCCAGACTACTATATGTAATTTTTTTACAAAACCCAATCCAGGTTATGGATCATGTTTATTAGGATTTAATAAACATTCTTGATAGTATATGGCTTTCAAGTATAGATGATTAAGTTCTATCTTGGAATAAAACCTCTAATATTATATCTTGTTGTGTATTTTTTTCCCTTTACATTTCCAAAATTTAAAATATATTAATCATACATAATTTATTCATGTTGTATTAGTGATTTTCAAAATTAAAAATTGGATAATTTGGCTTTGAATGTGATATATAAATGTAGTTTTTGTTGTAAGTAAATTTTTCGTAGAAGATAAATTCCTTCCAATGTTTTTAACAAGGTTTTGATCTCTCATTTGAGATAATTCTCAAAATAACAAAATTATATATAACTACAATTTTATATAGTATTATATATTTTAATTTCTATTAAGATTTGGTTTTCAAATTGGATATAGAAATAGTTTTTAATTCAATGTCCAAATCACCTACTGGGACCAAAATTTGTATTTAGTTATTTTTTATTCTATTTTTTCTTGACAATTTCATGTTCCTAAAAATATATTTGACATTAAATTTTTATATTTTATGTCATTATGGATGCTATGAGTTAGTGCTTTGAAATAGATATAAATATTTACATTAATGGTAAAAACTATACCAAATTTAAAATTAAATAAAATTCATTTATTATGTCTTTGGGTTGGATATCTGGGGACCTATTAATCATAAATTTTAAAATCCTAAAATTTCTAAAAAACAATGGGATTCACCAATTAACTATTCTTGTGTGTCTAACAAAAAATTAATGAATTATTGAGTTTTTTCATCAATTTATGATGAATTTAATATAATATCTCCTTATGATACTACTGACAAAATTTTTTATACTCTTTATTTGTCTCATAAAGACACATATAATGGTAATTAATTGATATTAAAAACATATACTAATAACTACAATACATTTAAAATGTATCATAATGACTCTTTCTCTAACCTATATGAAATATACAATTAAATCATAAATAATATAATTCCACTAAAAAAAGGTCGATTATAATCCATAATATACATATATCTTGATATTCTAACTATATTGTTGAAGAGGTTAAACTTTTTCTGTTTTAGAGACATGATTCACTAAGAAACTAACTATCAAAAAATTAATTGGAAGACTAACGACGTATATAGAAGATAAAAATGTGAATAATTATATTGGTGAATCACAAAGAAAATATATCTATTTTAAAGAATCTCAATCAATAGAAAATAATGTAATGAATGATTAAAATAAGATTGTTAGTAAATATGATATAGATAATTATGATGAAATGGATTATTTATCCAGAAGGCCAAATAAGTTTCATAAATAGGAGAATGGTTTTCTTTAAATTAAATTACAAAATAATATAATATTGAATAACAAACTATATGAATGACAAGGAAACATATGACTCATTTAGAGATATTACAAGATATTAATATAAAATGAAATGATATATAATATTTGACTTTCCATAGATTCAGTTTAATGCGAAGTATAATGATAAATAGAAAATTACAAAAAAGAAAAAAGGACAGATGGAGTGCATCTGAGGATATCTCTAATCAATGATACTCTATCCAAGATTATGTAAATGAATAATACAATATACGATATATTAATAACTATTTATAAGTAAAATATTTTTCTTTTAATAGTTTATTTGAAGAATCTAAAATTTAAAAAGAATAATTAGTATAATATTTCACTATGATTGAATTCTTAGTGACTGGATTAATAAATAATTATGAAAATTTTTTATAATTTATTTTTCCTTGATAAATATGATTTTTACATTGAAAATTATAAGAATGAAGGTTTTAAAGAAAATAATGATTTTATTTTCTAAATATAAAGCATGAAAATATTTATAATTTTTTTTTGGTAGTAGAAAAAAATTGAATATTATACAGAATGAATTAAATACTAAATCAAAATAGTGATTTTTATATGGATTTGGACAAAAACGAAGATAAAATTACTTTTTTCAAAATTCAAATAATAATTTGATAATCTCCATTTCTAAGGAAAATTATATTTTTGGAAAAAGTTATAATATTTTTAGACTTAATAGAACATTTTTATCTATGTTTTTTTATTCTATTGTAAACAAACAATTTTACCAAATATTGATTCCAAATACAATAATTGCTAACATTTATAGACCTAATTAAATTTGGATTCCATTTATAAATCTTATTTTATTATGTTGATGAAAAATGCATGAAATTATTTAGAAACAAATATTTGGTTTCTAGAAATTATATGTTCTCAAAATATGTATGAATACTATTTATTCTTCGAGAACCTTCTGAATATGGATAGTGGACATGTAACATTATTGGACAATGAAAAATTTATGATTTTAGAACATGGCTAAAGAGGTAACACTGAATTAGTTTTTATTTATATTGTTTTATTTATTAAAGGCCTAAAATATAGTAATTTTAGTATTTATTAGTTTTTTATGACTATTTCAGGGTATTTTTGATAATAGTTATTTTAATATTTTTGATACCAATAATGAATTGTTATTTACATCATTAGGAAATGATAATGGTTATATTGTTATCATAGATTATTTATCTTTTCAAAAAAAATCGTTTTTCAGTTTCATTCATAGAGAATCATGGATGTCGTATATGAGACTAGGACACTGAAATATATATTCACTTAAAATGAAAAATATGAATAGTTTAGTAATTGATCTTCCCAAAACATAATTAATTAATGATAATTTCAACAATCCTTGTAAAAATTTAATGAAACATAAAATATATTTCGACCCAAAGAATGAGGTATTTACCTATCAACCACTATAGTTGGTTCATGTTGATTTTTTAGACCATCTAGTGAATCTTTTTTTAAGGTTAATCACTATTATTATGTAATTTTTTAGGTTTATCTGAGTTATAAATGGGTCTTTTTCATATATCAGAATACTAAATATCCTTTTTATTTTTATAAATATAAAAAATAATTAGAGAACCATAGTGGAATCATAATCATAACATTGAAAAGTGATCATGGTAGAGATTTTTAGAATAAAAAATTTAGATATATCAAATCAAAACATTTATATAATCCCAATTTATTTTCATCTCAGAAACATCAATGAAATGGGGTTATTGAATAAATAAATAGGACTCTTCATGAAGCTGATCAAACAATGCTCACTGAATGTGACATACTTGAAAAGTTATGGGCTAAAGTAACTAAAATATATTTTTATGTAATGAATTATTTTCACATAAGACTAATATTGAAAAAGGGTCATTATGAGTGAAAAAATGGTATAAATATGTAAATTAATTACATTAGAGTCTTTTGATGAAAAATCATCATTTTAAACACAAAGGATAATCTATAAAAATTTTCACCAAAAATATTTGAAGTTATTTTTCATGGATATTAAACCTCTAATAATATTTATAGATTATTTATTAAAAAACAAAATGTTGTGTAATAATCTATACATGACAATTTTTATGAGAGAGATTACCATGATCCCAAAACATATATAAAATATAAATAGAATGATATATCCAGCTTTAATATAAATAATAACACTATAAATTTATTACATATAACTAATTTTCCTGAAAAAATAACCTCTTATAGACCATAACTATCTCCAAAATCAGTTAAAATACTTGAAAAGCTATGTAATTCATTTTTTATAACCATTATAACCTTCAATACCTTCCCCAAGACGATATTGTAGGGGACTTGGATAAAAGTACAAAAAATATAGTTTCATGAAATACTATATTGAATATCACATTGAATGGTTATATATTAAACCTAAGAACATAAAATGATGTAATAAATGATGAATATTTGATAATGGTTGTGAAATAAGAATTAAATCAATTTAAAAAGAATAGAGTATGGAAACTAGTTGAGAGACCTAAGGAATAATTTACTATTGGAACTAAATGGGTACATAAAAACAAGATTAATAAATTTCAATATATTTTTTGAAAAAATTAAATATTTTTTCCCAAGTATATAATAAATAATAATTAATTAACAATAACGAGAAATTTTAAAAGTTATATAAACATGAAACCATTATATTAATTTTTTCTTATTCAGCGCTATTGAATTTTAAACTATTCTATAGGGATGTAAAGAGTAAATTCTGAAATGGTTATATTTCTAAGGATGTTTTCGTTTAAAAAATCCATTGTTTTTTAACCCCATATTCTCCAAAGAATGTCTTAAATTAAAAAAAAATGTTTTAAAAAAGTCACTGAGAGTTTGGTTCAATAGTATCAACACATATATTATTTTAAGATATTTTTATAAAACTTATTGATTATTGTAACATTTTTATGAAAATAATTTCAAAATATTTATTTTCTCAAATATATGCTTATGATAAATTTTTCTATTCTTTAAAACATTATTTTTATTGAAATTTAAAAATTTTGTAATTTTTTTGAAATTTGTTTGATGGATGATATAATGTTCTCTCTTAATTTTCAAATCAATCCGAATAAAAATTGTACTATTTTGAAAAAAATTATGTAAATTAAATATATTTTTAATCATTTTATCATGGATATATCTAAATTAAGTGACACTCCACTGAGTACAACCAATAAATTGTAATATTATGAAACTGATAAACTAGTGGACATGAACAATTATAGGGGTATGATTAGAAGTTTTCATGACATGATTTCTAGACGAAATAATATTAAGTTTAATTTATGTATGTGTGAATATTTTTAATAAAATCCCATGAAATATCATTTAAATTCCAATTAAATTATCATTAATTATAATACAAGTACAAAAAAAATTAGTTCAACTCTTGGGGAAATTGTTTTTAATTTAGTAGTTTATCAAATAATAATTTATGTGTTATTATGTAATATACAAAAAAACCTCTAGAAGAAGTCACATTTTGGGAAACCCTCTAGATTCACAAAGAAGTAAAATTTTGATCTTGGTTTAATTATATAATTTTGAATATGAGAAAATAACTATTGTTAATTTTTGCAAACCAATTATAATTATAAAGAATACTTTTTCTGATAATGGGTACCATTTTATACATGGCACAATATTATGTTAAAACACATCTTCTATAAATATTTATAATAATCTTATTTATCAAACTAGGAAAAATCAAATTCATATAAAAAATAACTTTTTTGGATATCATTTTCAAATATTTTATATAACTAGTGAATTCATTGGGACCTTCCATCCTCTTTCTAAAAATAATTAGAAATCCCTTGAATATTTAGATATTAAATTATATAAGAGCCGAACATAAACTGTTTAATTATTCATAATCTATATCAACTTCTGGGTTATTATACATTTATTTGATGAATGATATATTTATTCAAAAATATATGTTTTCAATATTTAATATATATATATATATATTATTACCTCTAATGTACATATGGGTTTTTATTAAATCGATTGAAACTATGTTCTAAAGGGTTTTCTACGATGGTGCGCTAATTTGGAATGCTTTCATGATTGTACTACTATATGCATGGTACTATGAAGAATACTTCTATTTTCATATTTTCATTTTTCTCTATGTTTAATTTTATTATTTTATTTGTCTATTTTTTTATTATCATTATTTTTTAGGACATACATGACAGAATCCCCAACATGGAATCTAAATTGAACCCTAAATTCCCATAAACTATTTTCAAAACATCTGTCTTTTTCTATCAACTCAACCCATACCATTCAAACCATATAATCATTATTTCCATGGATATATTTATTTGAATTCTTGATTTTGATTCTACTGATGTTTCTCAACCATGTAAAATATAATGATTTGAACCATGTAGTTTTAAAGAGCATCAAAATCCACTTTTATCGAGTCATGGAATAGTTACTAAGAGTAATTTGAATTCATCATAGATTCGAACAAGTTGATTGATGGTGTGGAAGGTGATACAAGAATAGGGTTGGGGTGTTTGTATTAAAATAAATTATCGATCCATTCACCCAAAGATAGTTCATGATTTCCACATGAATATAATAAATGATTTTGGTGATAAGAAATATTTTGTAAGCACTGTAGTCAATGGTAATGATCTATTTATTTCTTCAATGATGTGGAAGAAGTGAAAAAATTTCCTTCATGAGGGTTAGTATTGGGACTAATAGGATTTTTACACTATTAGAATTTGTAATTTTAGATTGAGAATTATCTTTTGTAGAATATTGTATTTGAAAATAAAAAAAATAAAAAATAACACAGATCTAAATGGTGATTGTAGGATGCTATTGAAATTTATCTACTATATTATCTACACAAGGAAGATGGATTTTAGTATCGTGAGACAAAAATTTGTATTTATCATCACAATAATATATTTAAATAGATCATTAGAAGATACATTACGAGGTACATGAGAGAGTTTTGTAAGCCTACTTCAATTTAAAACCCTCTATATTATCCAAATTTGATTTTTATTATCTTTTAATCTAATTATAGTATAATCGATGGAGAGGAAATGTGTACCCTATCTGGTGAAATATTCCTATGATTGGATACCTATAGTAAATTGAATTTGAATAAAAATCCTTGTATATAATTGTGGGTTGTTAAAAATGATAAAATTTATGACTATTTCAACCTATTGGGGAATCCTATCCGACCTCATGATTTACATGACCATGGTTTGGAATAAGAGGATTTTTTTAATATTCCCTAAAATATTAATTATAGGATGTTATAAGGAATATAATTTTTGGGGATGGATATTTATATGTATGTTTAGAATATGAAGGGTCAATAATGATGTGGAGATGGTGTTTTTATCTAAATAAGTCGAATGGTATTCACATATTAAATTTTTCTAAATTCATAGTGTTTCTTTCGGACATCCTAAATCTCCAATTTATTTTACATCAATTGAAATGAATTAGGGAAATTATTTTCTTGAGGACACTATGATATCACCCCCTATGTTTTTGGAGATTTATTCCAATGAGGATTTGTAATATTTTGATGATGTTTTTTGTAAAAAAGATCTATGAATCATTTGTAATGTGTAAAAATATGAATCATTATCTAAGGGGGATAAAAAAAAGGATCTTCCATGATATTATTTTCTTACTCAGACATTGATTTTGATGATTATGATTGTGGATTCCATCCACCTGGGCATTTTGGACCTACTATATGAGCTCCCATTATAGGTATTAATGGATCCCTTTCTGATCGAAACGAAAAGGTAGATATGATTCAATATTTTTATCTATTATTACATCTAGAGCTGAATATGTTCACGATTATATGGTTAAAAAACATTTAGGTAACAAGGATAGAATAATTGCATATATAAGAAGATGATCTCCACATATTTTTACTGGGTTTCCATCTATATTGTAAAAGGTGAAACCTCTTACTCCCACTCTTAATTGTATTTATCTTTCCATAGATTATTTGGACGCCTTCACAGAATATTGTCTATCTGTTCTTATTAATATGCCTCACAGACCTATTTTCCAGACTAATATTGTACAAAAATAATTAATATCATTAATTGAGTCTATTTTTTTAGAACATCTACAAACATAGTTATTCCTGAGGATTGGTAATTTGGAATAAAAAAAGAGGCGTCTAAACATATTAGAGTGATTAACACAATCTTGGATGACATGGAAGAGGTTTTAACTCAAATAGATACCACTATCATTGGAAAGTTTAATTCCCTAGGTTCAAAAGTTCCATTACCCTCTTGATCTCCTCATTCTCTACATCATGCTAATTATGTTAAATATTATAATGTTGTTATAATAATGAGAAAATGGTTGAAAAAAATTAATGGTAGAATGATATAATTATCACGAATATTATATATATAGAATAAATTCTCTTATACATAAGATTAATAAAATTGTAATAGAATATATCTAGTAATCTAAAAAAGAATGGGAAGTGAATCCCAATTATATAAAATTGTATTTTTCCAAGATATTCAACAATAGAGGTATCTTGTCTAATAATAAATATTTGAATAAGAATCCTAATGGGCCTCTTGTAACTAGATCATTCAAGGAACATCTTGTTTTAACTCTTATGTTTAAATTGTTCCACTAAGATAAGAGGTAGTTCTATCAAATTTTGGAGCATGTAAGTAATCTCATCACAATGTTTATTGAATTTTTTGAGCCATATCTATAAACAATATAAACTATTTTAGTTTTTCTAGCTAATTAATCCATGATTTACTCCACTCCAGATCCTTCAATTCTAGCTCGTATATTTTGTAAATATATAATATTCATCCCATTTAGACTTACTCATGTTGTAGTATTGAAGAAACAATAACTAGTGTATTCAGGAATTGTCTTCAAGACACACATTTGTACATCTGTCAACCTCTACTCTTCCTCCTTATTATTATATGGATAATCTTTGACTAGTTGGTATTCAAATTCATAATCTGATTAGTGTTTCTAGTGGGTATTTTTTTATTACATTATCTTATTCTTAATGATAGTTAATCAAATTTTGTGGAATCTTATTTTTTAATTTTATTATTCTATTTATTATGTTTATATATTACATTATATACTTTTTCTTTGATGTATAGATTATAATTTATCCCTATCCCCAAAATATATATATTTAATAATCCTAAAGGATTGTGAAGAAGAAATTGTTATGTGAAATTATGTGTTGTCTTATGTTGTCATAATTTTATGGATATTATATATTGAATATATTCTCAACCATTATTTTAAATCATCAAAAAGGAATATTTTTTGTTTGGTCTACAAATTAATTTTTTTAATGAAAAAGAATTTTTCTTATATTATTATTAATGGTATATGTGTTGGTTATTCAAAAAATATATTTCATGAATTGTTATCTAATTATTTTATTATGGTTTCCTCTACAACTATTAGAATAATTTAAATAAGACTATGAAAAGTAATTATGACTTTGATGGAGAGAGTACGATCGTTTATATAATTTTTTGTATATTTGATTTGTGAATCTGATGTTGGGGAAACAATGGACTTAAAAAAGAATGTGTAACCATGTGTTCTATCTATGACTGTAGGAATGGAATATATGTCTGTGAGTATTCTTTTGAGTCCATGTCCATGCATCTTTTTAGAAAATATGAAAATTCAAAAACTACTTCCTATGACCATGCATGGAATGTCTAATCATGTATTTGATCCTACAACATTGAGGAAGTTTTGAAAATATTATATATGTATTTTTTTATGATTCTTTTATAGATCGTAATCCCAATATGAGAATATATTTTAATATTCTAAGGGCTATATTTTGAGGAGTTTAAGGCCATAAATAGCATTTAATTCGTAGAGATCTAGATTCTCAATTCAAGGATTTAAGAGTGATTATTCTTAAAAACTACTATTGAATAAAGGTTTCTATAAAGTAAGAGATAATGTAACATGCTAATGTTAGTGTGGAAAACATAAGGACTATGAATATGAGATAAATTTGGATACAATTTTCTATACCACACACTTTTGTTTATGATATTCACTGTTAGAAAATAGAATAAGCTTCACTCTTGGTTTAATATATTTTCAAAAATATATTTAAAGACAATTTATCAATCAATGTTAATCATATATTGATCTACATCAAAAAAACATTTCTTATTTTACTCACATTGTTTTACAATCCAATCACACTTTGTACATATTAGTTGGTACATCTATTAGCACATGCCATTTTTTATTAGAGAGTACTAGATACTCTTTAATTTTTTTAGATATGATATTCAATGAATAATTATGGAAGAGGATAGTTTTACTATGGAATGAATATTTTTATCTTTTATGAAAAAAACATGATACAAGTTTTTGGTATGTTTTATTATGATTTAATAAAAATTATTTTAAAAAAGTGATTATCAAGTAGAGATGATTAAGTTCAAATATTGAATTGAACCTATCATATAATTTTTTTTGTTTCTTATGCCATTAATCATCCTTGTAATTTTTTCTACTTTCAGATGAATATTTCTGAATCATAAATTCTTCATGATTCATAAAGAATATGAAAAACATATAGGATTATATTTATCATTGGAAAGTAATATATAAAAAGTGTTTGTTGTAAATAGAATTTTCGCAAAAGATAATATTTCATTCAAAGTATTTAACTAGGTTCAGATAAAACCATTGAGAGAATTTATAAAAATAAAATATTATATATACATAATTATTTAGTTAAGTGGGTTATTTTTTTAAATTATGGTATTTTTGTTTTAAAAATTGGTTTAATTTTTTTTAATCACAATTCACCACCTTTTCTACTGTCCACTAGGACCAGCATTAATCAAATGGGCTAATGTGATAATTTATGTATATTGGATGTAATTTATTAACTCCCATTGATTATATTGAGTTTGATGATTGTGATATTTCAATGATTTCCTCTATATGATACATTTATTATTATTGATGGGGGGATATTAGGTATTACATACACATGATCCATTGATTCCTAGTGATTGGAGGATAGTGGGGATTCCATTCCGAGGGTAAATTAATTAACATTAATTGAGGGTTTATAATTTATTAATCCATGATATCTATTGATTCTTTGTGATTGAGGGATGTTGGGGATTACCTCCAATGGATACACGGAAGATGAACATTATTAATGAAATGGATTATCTATCATGAATCTTGGGATATTAGATAATAGTTATTAAATGCATTGATTATCTCCTAGGATTTAACTTTATGGGATGCGTTGGCTTATTTTTTTCCATAGATATCTAGATTTGGATAATGTGGCTATGAATGATCCCATGTGTTATCTTAAATAATGGGAAATGATGGTAGTTGTTTTATTTTTATTTTTATTTTTTAACAATTCACATCAACATGTATTATTAATCACGCAGGATATGTATATTTTTGTAGTTAGTGGTGGAGTACTGAGTCATAATCATAGATTGAATGGACTACCGTTGGTACCTATGAAGAATTCACGGTCATGGGATGGGAAAAATGAAATCACCCTATTACATATACCTGATTATTAGCTAGTATTGATCATTATATATGAGAATGAGCTATGGATTATGACCAATTTTTAGGAAGTATCCCATTTTTATCTATGTATTCATTTTATGATATTTATGTATATGATATTACAAGTATGATTCGATGAAATGAAATATATATATCATAATTTTTATATATGATATGTTATGAATTATTATTGGTTTTTTCAATTATGTATGACCTTTTTATCTAGTTATATATGATCTTCAATATTTTTTATATTATTGAACCATAATATATTGGTATATTCTCTCCCTTATAAAACCGTAAACCCTCACTGCTAGTCGGACTCCTCCAGCACACTGGGAGGTTTGCTTGAGATCACGTGACACCAAAATTTGGACACTATTGAGTGGTTTAAAACTAAAGGGGAATTACAGAGTGTTATCATAGTTTTTTTTATTTTTTTTGAAAAGTTAGATAAAATATTTTTGTATTTCCAAAACATGGTAGAGATGCCATGTGTGATAGTAGACAACCCACATATAGGGTAAATTATATGCATCTAGGGATGGGATTAATATTCATGAAATTTTTTATAATTGAGTTATATTACATTATGTGACACACATGTATTTGGAATTTATTATTTATGAAATTTTTTTCTCTTAGTAAGAATGTGAATTGGGATTGTGTACATGTATCATGAAATTCATGAAGGATTCAAATTTTAATCACATGATTTCTTATGATTGGCTACATACCTATAATACTTAGGTAGGATATTTCCAGTGTCTAAATTAACTTATATGTATTTTTTCCCATATAAAATTATCCTGGTATCTTATCAAACTAATCATTTCAATGGATGGATGTAAAAATTTATTACCATGAAATCTATTTATTATTTAGTTGTAACTAAATTAAATTAAATTTATTACTTATAATGTATTTTACCATCTAATTTTTACTTTAAAATTTATTAAATTTAACCACATTTAGGAAATGATTTTCCAAAACTATATGAAATGAAATAATGAGGATCATATAAGTATGTGGATTTGATTTGGGGATTGGTAGATTGGGCAAGATAGGTGGCATCCATGTCATGAAACATTGTGATATTTGATGTAAAAAATAGGAAGAACCTATGCCTATTCTCACATTCCATAAACTATAATATCATGAAAAACTATGGTAATATGTACTAAGTTATATGGATAGTATTGTAGAAAAAAAATCCTCTTTAACATCCTCTAATATCATTCTATTAGGGTTGTGATGATAATTACACACTAATTTTTTAGATATATATTAATATAGAATCAAGTTTAATAGTGTATTTTCAGTTTTGAGAGAGTATGATTTGATTTATCAAATCGTTGGAGAGAGAGGGTCCATTAGTTATACCCTCAATTTTAGAAACTGACCAATGATTTTCTGGTGAATCATCCCATATTTCTTATTAGGGAGTGTGGTCTCTAGATAGTTGAGTTCCTGATATTGTTCATCCTACTGATATTTTAAAATATTAAGACAACCCCATAAATGAGGGTTATGTTGAATGTTTATATACATTGTGTTCCATTGAATCACTAGTGTGAAAACCTAGGATAGTTATGTCAACATGTGGGGTGATCCATGAAGGAATTAAAACCCCTACTCTTTGATCATTCCATCATGACGGCTATAAGGGAATACAAAGTTATGGAGTTAATAATCCTAATTTTGGGATTTATGATAGTGATGGATTATAATGATCGAGTCATATACCTAAAAAGTTTTACCCCAATACTAGTAGGGGTAAGAGATTTTAACATGATATATTGAGGTATGAGTTATAAGTTCATGTCAATGTTTTTTATTCATTTTTTCTATAGGAAATATGAACCAAGAACCTATTACTGAGAGTAACATGATGCATGGTCCTAGATCATGTAATGTCTCTTCTATTGTATGAATTGGTAGTTGGTTTATGGGGATTACAAGGATTAATTCTTATAGTTAGCACCATAGAGAAGTGGAATAGGTACTTAGGGTGGAACTTATTCTATTCATCTCACGGTAGATAGTTCTATTTATTTCCATCATTATGGAACCCCAACCCATATTTCAACTAATTATAATTGACATCTAGTTGAGTGTTGATCATTTGGGATAATAGGAAGCCAATAGAGATTCTATAGGTGTTTTTAGTAGCTTTCCAATGATCAAAGATCCACAAAGGTACACGGTTATCGAGTGGTATCAACAACAATACTATTGAAAAATAGCTAGAGTTATACAAGCAATTTTAGTCGAGGGAATAAATGTGGTTCCCCAATAATGGTTTAGTAGTTCTAGATAAGTAGTTCATCATAAGAGACTCAGATATATTCTTAATTCCAAGGTACATTCTAGTTGAACATCATTTATCTTTATCTTACTGAAAATTTGTTTAGGTTATCTATAGTTTATGTTAAAATCATTGTGTATTATACTCTACAATGTACCATATTTAACATAGAACCACATCATTATTTTATATTGACTATGCTAATGTATTTTTTGGTTCTAGACATTGAGAACATATATAGAGTAATACCAATCTAGACAAATTTATGTCTTTAATTATATAAAATTCACCGGTTTAGAGAATCTTCCCTAATGATTTTGGGAAATATATTTTTCTTGGATCTCTTTATTTTAATGATAATGGAAATACATTTAATTCTTGGGATGGGGTGGCAACTACTTTATCAATCTGAAATAATTTAGTATCATTGATGGATATATTTATCATGTCCCAAGGTTGAAAGTTATATAATGGTGATTTAATGTGACATACATGTGTCTCATGAAGGACATGAATATAAGACCTTGGGGGGATTATAAATAATGTTTCTTGAATTGAATTGGTTGTTGGGGGATTATAAAAGTTAGTTTTTAACTAATTATTGAACTGTAAATGGATTCATTTTTTTATAATTTCTCGAAATTTCAGCCAAAGAGGGAGGTGGATTTTACTAGAAATATCATGATAGATATAAATACTATATATAAGAATATTTTCAGTTTATATCCTTTGGATATATGAGATCTAAAGTCTTAGTTTTGTATATTTTCAAACAAGGAATTTATATGACAGAGTGTATATCATTGGGTTGATCCAATCCTATTTTCCAAGATGGGAGATCAATCTTTGAGTTTATGAATATGAATTCCTTTACTCTCATTACGTGTTACATTCAGTTCATACCTACCATAAATATGTTTCCATTGAATGATAGAGGTGTTCATCAGAGGGTAATAACAATTTATGTGGTTTGAGGTAAAAATAGTCTATCATAGCTTCTATTGTGCCACTAGTTATCCTGTAAAAATCTATTGGTTAGAAATAGGATGTTCTAGAGGGCCTATATTTCTATAGGAACAATTGTATATGTAGTGGATGAGGCCGAGGTTTTTTTACCTCCACTAGGATCATAGGCTAGCTAGAGGTCCATCACTATAACTCTACCAGTGACTATGTGGCCACGTTAATAAAGATGCTTCTATAATTTCACTCAAATTATTCATTTTAATATTTTATTCCCTTGGATTTTATATTATTAACAAGATATTCCTTAGGATAAAACATTTGAAAAAAAAATTCTTCTCTATCCCTATATTTACTTTATAAACTCTAGATTGATATGTTGGTTCCCATAAGGTAATACTCATCTATCATAACCCAAATCATATATTTCTTCATGAATAATTTATTGATCAATGATATTATATGTTTATCTACAGATTCATTTATTTAATAAAAAATTTTAAATCTTCTCTTGATAAATCAACATCAAATCAAGATAATTGGGGATAATCCTTAAAAAAGATCTATATTTACCATTGATGTAACTATTTCTCTTATAAATTGAGTTGATTTAGAGCCTATGTCAACATCTTCATATTGAACCTTTTTCTACTACCCCTATTTGATAAATTTTTATCATTTCCACGGATATTTGGAATCTTGTTTGAACTATTTGGTGTGGAGGCATGACTTGGATAAAAATATGACAATATTGGCATTTGAAATCAGCATGGTTAAGGTATGACGTTCCTTAACATAAACATTCCATGTACAAGTTGTTTCCTTTAATTGATTTCATGTTCATGAGAATGTATCTATGATACTCATTTTTTATAATGATTACATTTTTTTCATGTGTTTCCCGTGAGACCAATGTTTTATAATGACCACAAATGTGTATTTGTGTTTATGGATTCTGAGACTCTTTCATGTTATGTTTTGTTGTCACAATATGTTACATACTATGTTATGTGTGATTATATGGCATATGGATGGTTTTATTATTTTATAAATTTATAAGTGTACTACTTTTGATTTAATAAATCTTAAATTTTGATCATCATCGACATGTGACAATGATATCGATGGACATTGAAACATGGAAGGGAAATAATGACCTGGATGCCTGACCTGAGGTAGTGATGGGATATTATGACCACATCTATAGAAATGTGACTAAGATGAAGTAAAAAAATAGTGTGTATTGAACCATGTAATAGATAATAAATGGAATCCTTGTGGAATGAACTGATACTTATTGGACATATGGCTAATCATAGATATATGTTGGCCTTATGGGAGACCCATTTTTGTTACATGCATTATGACTTCCTTCTGACATAGAGAAGAAGTATGAATGACAAAACATCATAGTTAAATTATTAGGATAAGATATATTTTTACATTATAGACTATTTTTCATTAAATTTATGTAATATCACATAATACCCCTATTATACATTTGAAAATTCCTTAAGGATTAATCATTGGTTTCATATTATTATTTTACTGGAACCATACATGGGAATCCTGATGTGAATACAGACTTCATAATCATGGATCTTGGAAAAGGTAAAGGCCCTACCACAGTTATCTAAGGATATTGAGATTCATTTTTGGAGGTAGTATCCAGATGGACTCTAGAGTGAATTCATTTCCTCTTCTTTTTTTCATTTTGTTTTATAAATACACTTATTTTTTCTAAAACAATGGGGGTTAATGGTTTATTACTTATTATTAATATGTGAAACCAAAAATTTCATCTCTTATATATATTATTCTTATTTATTTCAGATGTGACATTTGGGTTATTATTATTCTCACCATGTTATGAGTTAAGTGTATGGATTATTATAAGAAATTTTTAGGATTCCCGTTACACTGTTAAAACCCACACTGATAGAACACAACCTATTACGCATGAGGATTCTCACATGACTCCATGCATATCAATGTCCTAGACTACATGATTCTAGTGGTGTGCTATAAACTTTTACCAGAGGAGGTTCTTATATTTTTTATACTTTAATATTTTGGGGGGTTAAGTAAATAGGAGATAGGTTATGTGGAACTCATCATGGGAGTTAGGTATGTTCCTAGATAAAACATATATGAATGATATATATGTTAATAGTGATGAGGTTTCTATGACATTTGTTGCTTTCAAGATTCATTATGATCCGGAGTATATTGTGTTTTTATAGTTTATGGGATATTCCAGAATTCATGAATCATATCAAGGCTTGTAGGGTCACATTTCATATGTATCTCCTACTTTCTATCAATGGTGGTTCATTTAATTAAATTTAATGATTTTTTCATTTTCAATTCAATGATATGTGGTGTTTAGATTTAGAATATATAAACTTTAGTGTTATTTTATATAAAAATATATATGTCTCTAAATAATGTACTGGTTTGATAGATGAGGCATATGTACTAGTAATGTTATGTACATCATTTTTTCTTGCCTCTTAAGATAAGTATTATTATAAAATTACCTTGTTTTTATTCAATAAATTATAATGGTTATTGATGTTACTAATATTTTAATATCATTTTACATACTCTCTTTACTGATTTTATATGAAATGTGCATAATTTTTGTGAAATATTAATGTTTAAATAATAAATATAATTTTTGAGCACTATTTTAATTTATCCAGATTCAAGTCTGTTTACTGTGTTAACAATAACTATCCCCATACTTATCCAAATTGAATTATTATTGTTTTTTAGGGTTCCCAATTACACTTCCAACATTTCATTAGAAGTCACCTATGGAAAATTCGTCCATTTAGAGGTTCATATAGACCCCACAAGAAGGCCCAAGAAAACTGTGAAGAAACTAGACTATATATGATGGTTGATTTACTGGGATCAATCCAGAAGTCCAAATACCTTAATTATCCACCCAAGTTTGGAGGACATTTCAAAGAGTCCATGATAAAAATTTCATAACCCAATTCCAAATACAAGGGTCCCAACGGATGAATTTAATTTCAGCCCACCATTCTGTACCGGAATTAAAAACAGAACACTAATATTTCAATTTCTCCCTATGTAGATATCCCTTCGAGCTGAGCTTTTTCATTGTGAAAGGGGAGATTCGGGTTGCCATCTTTGTTGAAGAAATGATTTTTATTTTAGGTCATATTCCTATTTAAAACCCCATTAACATTATGGACTTCAAAAAAGTCTGTATTGAAATGGACAGATCAGAATTGTTTACTATAACTTCCATAACATTGGTCAATAAGTCCAATGTCCGCAAAACATTCACAGTAGACAGAAGACATGTTTATCTAAAACTTTGAAGAAGGATATTTCTCATGATTCGGCTGTCTGGATGTCCATATTGGCGAGCCAAGTGGATGGGTATTTCTAGAATGTAAACAGTCCACCACCTTGGGCTATAAATACATCCCCTACTCTCCTTTCAAAAGGGTTGGCAATTGAGTACTTAAGGAGGAGGTTTGGCATTACTAGAGCCTTGAAAAGATTTTGGGAGGATATTCATTGATCTTGTTTCCACAAAAAAGACCTCTTCTCGACTTCTTTGTCATGTTTGTTTATGTTTTCTTTCAATTGTAATTGTGTAACTTTGTTTTCATTTCAATCAAATTTTAGTGTTTTTTTCTTCTTCAATACCTCTTATTCTTCTCCACCTACTATAGTATAATATTTATGGTCTTAAAATAGTTTGAATAATTTTCAATTATATTCCATTATTTTTCTTCCTCATTCAATCGAAATTCCATTTTTGATTCCCAAAATATTTCACGTGTGTGTTCGGCACACTGCTCTTATCTTGTCCCTTTCATTTTCTTCTCTTTACAATTCATCACCATAAACAAATATTACCAGATTAATAAAAATCATAATGGATGAATAAATCTCTCATTGGGGTAAGTTTTAATTTAGATATGTTAAGCGATTGAGATCTTTTTCTCGATGAGTATTTATTGAATTAACATTGTGTATGTTGGACTTAGCAATTCATGGATTAATGACTTGTTTTGTTTAACGTGTGGTTTCCATGGATTATTGGAACCATAAATACACTACCATAAATAAGTTATGATCAAGATTATAACCCTAAGTTATGTTAAGGCTTGGATTAAAGCCTTAACACTTTGGAATTCAAATCAACGTCAACTTGTGACATGGGTGTTAATTTAAATGAAATATAAAAGAAAAGCTCAAGGATATCACAAGATTAACTAACCTAATGATAAACTCACCCCAATCATTATTAATTTGTTAAATCAATCATAATCAATTATTCATTTCAATTAATCTCTACAAACACACACCCAATTAGAATACAATCAACTAAAAACAAACGACTATATCAATGTATCATCACTGAGGATTCGGCCCGAGTTCTGCTATACACATTAGCAGAGCATCGAAACCTTGACCGGTCGATAGGAAACTATCAGTCGTGCGTTTCAAATAGCGTTGTTACCATGGATTGTGCTTTAATTATTTGTTTGTTTCTAGTTATTGTAATAAAAAACAACATTTTAATAAGAAATTGAAAAAAAACACAAAGAAAACCCCGTTTTCTCATAGAAATCATAAACTAAAAAAATACAAAGAAAAACTCATCTTCCTCATTCTTATAAAATCTCTCTGAATTCCCCGTATCCTTCAAAACTATCCCTCGGATTTGTTTGACCCTAAAATTGTGAAAATACTTCGCCAAATTAGGAGGAACATAATAGATAATCAACTCATTCAGGAACCAGTCCTCATCCAACAATTTGAATTTGAAATTGCCAATCCTAGGGAACAAACCCTTAAAGAACTCGCTGCCCCTGATATGAATTTCCAACCTCTTGGTATTCAATATCCAAACATAGAAGCATACTTCTAACTCAAATCGTGTTTGATTCATCTTCTCAATCATTTTCACAGGCTAGATGATGAGGATCCACATCTCCACCTTAAAGAGTTCCAAGTGGTGTGCTCTACCATGAAGCCTCAAGGGGTTTCTGAAGAACAAATCAAACTTTGAGCATTCCCTTTCTCCCTAGATGACACTGCTAAGTCATGGCTCTACTACCTTCCTCCTGGTTCCATAACCACATGGAATGACATGAAGTGACTATTCTTAGAGAAATTCTTTCCTGCTTCTCGTACTACTACTATCTGAAAAGAAAATAAGTGGTATCCCTTAGTTCCCAAGTGAATCACACCATGAGTACTGGGAGAGGTTCAAAAAGCTTGTTGCAACCTGTCCACACCATCAAATCCCTGACCAACTCTTGATCCAATGCATCTATGAGGGGCTATTGGCTATGGAGAGAACTCTCATTGATGCCGCAAGTGGCGGTGCTCTTGTTGATAAAACTCCTGCAGCTGCAAGAGATCTCATAAGTAACATGGCTGCATACACACAACAATTCCATACTCGAGCACATGCTTAAGTCAAATAAGCCCATGATAATCAATCAATTGAGCCGAACAAAATGACTGAGTGGATGAGTGAACATATAGGTCTTGTGCGACAACTAGCTGTGGCTACCAAATACCCAAACCCGTATTCTCCGCAATCAATGTTTCCTAGACCTATCAAAAACTATGGAATCTGTAACTCTCCATCTCATACAACTGACAGATGTCTACAACTTCAAGAGGATCAGTCCAATTCATCTGGACCAATAGAGCCCAATGCATCATATGCTTAGCGGAACACCAATCCTCAACTATCAGGTCAGTTTGTTAGAAACTTCAAGCAACCTCACTCTGAACCCTTATCTTCTTCTTATAACCATGGCCTGAGGTATGGTAATCTCGTCTCTCATCCCCCTCAATTCCCTCCTCAAAACACAAACCAGTTTCATTACAGTCAAGGTGTTGGTAACTTCCAACAACCTTACCCTTTTTTCCATAAACCTCAAAGGATCAATCATCATATTCCTCCTACTAGATTCCACTATCCTAGGTAGCCTTCCCAATTCCCAAAAGAATTCAATTTATTTCCCAAGAACCAAAATCAAGGAAATACCAATCCGGGACAAGCCTCTTCATCCATGAAACCATGGGAAAGTGATGTTGAAGATCTTGCCTCCTTCACCCATTCAAGCCTCAAGAACATTGAAAACCAAATTAGTCAACTTGCATCCCACATTAGTCAACAACAACCATCCAATTATTCCCAAATCCTAGCTTAACCATTACCCAGCCCCTATGGTAATGTAATTGCAATTTCACTTAGATCGGGAAAGAAAATTTCTATGCCTCAAGATAAGTCTTCCAACCCTCCTCTGAATGTTGACCTAGAAAATGGAAATAAAAAGAAACATGAAAAGAAACCTGAAACCATTGCCTCACCTCCTTCCATTCCACTTAGGAATCCAATTCCTTTTCCTCAAGCTGTCACTAAGCCAAAAAAGTCATTTGAACCTGATCCTGAAATGATCAACATGTTTAGACGTGTTGATGTCAACATTTCTCTCTTAGATTCCATCAAACAAATTCCTAAGTATGCCATGTTTCTTAAGGAATTGTGCACCCACAAGAGGCAACTTAGGACCTTTGAAAATGTTTCTACCCAGTAGTCTATTCCCATAAAGTGCAATGATCTAGGGACCTTTACGGTTTCATGCCAAATTGGAAGTTCTAACATTGATGATGCACTCATAGACCTCGGAGCCTCAATTAATTTCATGCCCAAATCCGTATTCTCCAACCATGGTCTAGGTCCCTTGCACCCAACGGGTGTTTTCATTCAGTTATCCAATCGAATCACAACCAGTCCTGAGGGAATAATTGAGGATTTCCCTGTCTGAGTCAATGATCTTATCTTCCCTATTGATTTCTATGTCCTTGACATGGTAGGTGAGATGAACTCTTCTCAATCTCCCCAAATTCTAGGAAGACCATTCCTCATGACTGTGAGAACCAAGATTGATGTCCATTATGGAATCTTATCCATGGAATTTGGTGACCAAATGGTCAAATTAAACATATTCCAAGCCATGCGATACCCATCTGAGGATCACTCTGCATTCTCAATCCATGCTTCTGAGGACACTTCTAAGAGTCAATTGAACCCCATTCCATCATGTTCATACTATTCCGAAGAGATAAAATGTTGTGAAATCTATATTAGGATTAACCATGTCATTAAGGGTGAATTTGATGTGGACCTTTCATTAATAGACTCCATCAATTTGGAGGAACTAGAAAACTCTCTTGAATTCCACATCAATTCTGATCTCTACTGCTCCACCTTGGACAGTATTAAGGACAATGAATCTGAAGAAACTGAAGTCCCTTATTCTATTCCTGTGTTGTCTATCCCAAAAGTGAAAGATGATAATGATCTGAATCCTCTTCCTGCACACCTGAAATATGAATTCCTCTTCCATGATCACTCATATCCTGTCATTTTCTCTACCACACATACTGAAACCAAGGAGTCCAAACTTGTTCAAGTGTTAGTGGAAAACAAAAAAGGCTTAGGTTGGACCCTAGATGACATACCAGGAATCAGCCCTGCCCTTTTCATGCATCATTTCCATCTGTAGGAGTCATCTAAACCAATTAGAAAACCACAAAGAAGACTCAATCCACTCATACTTGAGGTAGTTAGGAAAGATACACCAAGCTTCTTCAAGATGGTATTATCTACCCAATTTATGATAGTGTATGGGTTAGTCCAATTCATGTTGTACCTAATAAGGGTGGGATAAGTGTTGTCACAAATGAACATGGAGAAGTATTCCCAACTCGAGTGAAGAACAAATGGCATGAGTGCATCGACTATAGGAAATTGAATGTTGAAACCCGAAATGATCACTACCCTCTTCTATTCCTTGATCAAATTATAGAATGATTGGCTGGAAAGTCACACTATTGCTTTCTTGATGGATACACTGACTATTTTCAAATCCCAATCGCACCTCAAGATCAAGAAAAGACTACTTTCACATGACCCTTTGGAACATATACATATAGAAGAATGCCTTTTGGACTTTGCAATGATCCTGCAACATTCCAGAGGTGTATGATGAGTATCTTTTTAGAATTCATTGAACACTACATGGAACTATTCATGGATGGCTTCACCATTTCTAGTGAGTCATTTGAGTCGTGCTTGCATTCACTCTCTCAATTCCTTCAAAAGTGTGTCAAGTGTAACCTTGTGTTAAATTTTAAAAAATGTCACTTCATGGTTGCAAATGGGATTGTTCTAGGGAACATAGTTTCAAAAGATGGTATTGAAGTTGATCCTGCCAAAATTGAAGTGACCCAATCACTTCCTGAACCCACTTCTGTTCGGGACATCCATTCAATTCTCGGTCATGCTAGTTTCTATCGGAGATTCATCCATAACTTCAGTAAAATTTCCCTCCCACTAACTCGTTTTCTCCAAAATGATGTCACTTTCCATTTCGATGAGGTTTGCAAGAGAGCCTTCATTGAACTCAAAACTGCTCTCACATATGCCCTGATAATCCAACCCCCTGATTTGTCTTTACCCTTTGAATTGATGTGTGATGCTTTTGATAGAGCTTTTGTGGCTGTTCTTGGTCAAAGAAGTGAAATAATTCCTCATGTCATCTATTATGCCTCAAAAACATTGGATGAAACACAATCTCACTACACTGTCACTGAAAATGAACTTTTAGCAGTTGTTTTTGCCTTAGATAAATTCCGGCCTTATCTCTTAGGTTCCAAAATCATAATCCTCACAAACCATTCTACTATAAAGTTCTTACACAATAAAAGTGATTCCAAACCGAGGCTCATAAGATGGATCCTAATGCTCCATGAGTTTGACCTTGAAATCAAAGATAGACCTGGAAAAGATACCATTTGGCTGATCACTTGAGTACAATTTCTAATTTTTCTCATTCAGAAATAATTGATCCTGAATTCCCCATTGAGAACCTTTCGTCTCTTATTCCAAAGTTACCATGGTATGTCCCAATTGAAAATTATTTTGTTTTGGGTTTTTTTCCTGAATTGTTTTCAATTGAACAAAAAATGAAGTTGAAAAGTGATTAAAAATACTATTTTTGGGAAGAAAATAAACTTTGGAAAACTAGGGATGACATGGTAATTAGGAGATGTGTTGAAGAAAATGAGCATTCTTCCATCTTATAATTCTGTTAGTCACTTCCTGAAGGTGGCCACTTTGGACCAAAAAGGACCTCCCAAAACGTCCTAGACTCTAGATTCTTCTGGCCTTCACTCTTCAAGGACTCACATGAGTTCTGTCAATCATGTCCCACTTTCCAAAAGTTCGTCACAATCACCAAAAGTAATGAAATGACCCAAAAGCCCTTCATCTTTTGTGAAATCTTCGATGTTTGGGGCATCGATTTCATAGGACCATTTCCCCCTTCCAATAGATTCCCATACATTCTTCTTGCGGTCGATTATGTTTCAAGGTTGGTCGAGGCCAAACCCACTAGAAAGGATGATTCACATTTTATTAGTGATTTCCTAAAGACACACATCTTCTATAGATTTGGCACACCTCGTGCCTTGATGAGTGACATAGGAACCCATTTTTATAATAAAACCATGGAATATCTTTTGAAAAAGAATGAGGTTGTTCATAAAACTTCAACTTCATATCACCGCCAAACAAATGGCATGGCTGAACATTCTAATAGAGATGTGAAAGGAGTGCTTGACAAAATTGTAAAACCCTCCAGAAAAGACTGGCCTGAATGACTTGGTGAATCACTTTGGGCATATCGAACTGGCTGTAAAACACCCATTGGGATGTCTCCTTTTAAGATAGATTTTGGTAAAGCATGTCATCTACCAGTTGAAATCCAACATAAGTCTTTTTGGGCGATGGAAACATGTAATTTTGATTGTGAAAAATTTGGTGAAGAAAGATTGTTTCAATTGGCTGAACTGGAAGATATTCAACTTGAATCCTTTGAGAATTCCAAACTGTACAAAGAGAAGGCTAAGGTACACCATGAAAAACACATCTTGAGAAAGGTATTTCATTAAGGTGAAAAGTTAATGTTCTTCAATTCTTGATTTTGGCTTCACCCAGGTATGCTTAATTCTCGTTGGTAAGGTCTTTTTGTTATTACTAATGTCTACCTATTTGGTGTAGTGCAATTCCAAGAACCCTATTCCAAAATGACATTCACGGTAAATGGACATCAGTTGAAACATCACAATGAGAGGACATGAAATCCTGGAACAACATCAACTTCCATTGGATCCATAGTAGACCCACCACTGGATGGAGATGGAAACCCACCAAATCCTAACTAGGGGAAACCTCTTTCCCTTTGACTCTTCTTCTCCCTCTCTCCCTATCTTTCTATTTCTTCTTCCTCCCTCATTCTCATTTTTTTTCTTACCACTTTCCTTATCACATTTTTTCCCTTTAACGCTTTCTCTTTTGTGTGGGTGTGTCTTTATAAAAAACTATTAAAAAAACATAAAAAAACTAAAAAAACAAAACCAATGACTCATAATTACTCACCATTTAATTTTTAAATTTTGTCCAACCATTTTGGGGAGTCAATAGATATGTTTCATTTCAAATATTTTTTTTCATCATAAAATCAGATAAAGAATCTTGTGTCAAAACCAACAAATTATGAATGCTCTATTTCTGATTTGGAAAATGGTTTTCGCAAACTGTGAGGAACAACACTTTATTTCATTCTAAGGCCACATATGGACATCTATTCAAAATGTGTGTTTTTTACCACCATTTTTGAGTCTTGAGTTTTTGGACCATCGAGCTGAATTTCCTACGTTAGTGTGCATTAATATGACAGAGGCATTTTTTGAACCACATGAGAATCACAATACCCAAATCGCCTCCCATTTCCCTTACATTAATACTCATTTTCAAAGCCCCTTCAAGCCTATGAAAACCTTTTCTTTGATAGCCACATTAAAATCCCAATACCTTATCCCACCCAATATCAACATGGATTTTCATTGCATAAGTTTTTGAAATTTAAGTGTGGGGGGGAATGGATTTAATTTTTGGGTATCATTTCCTTACATTCTGTTGTGTTATCATATGCTTGAGGGAAAGAATCCATTTTATTGTGGGGGTGGGGGGAGGTTGTCATTCAGTGGGATTTGGGAATGTATTGTACAAATGATATTGAAAAGTGTTCAAAAAAATTCATAAAAAATCAAAATTAGAAAAAATAAAAGAAAATAAAAAAGTGGTTTTGTCTTGGGTAGGTCAAAAATCACTCTTTATAAACCTTGGATCTTGTTATAACTATTACAATTAGTGTCATGAGGTGGTCAAACGTGGGTTGGGATATGAGTGTGAGATCTGTTTCAAGGTCAACATTCAAAAAAACAAAGAAAAAAAGAAGAAAAAGAACACTTGAATTATATTCTTATATTATTGGGAGAAGTTCTATGTTTTGTAAATATTTTATCTTATAATTACCTTCATATTTTATTCCTCTATTGTGACATTTTTCACACAATCATTCCCTTGTAAATATGTGTTTTCCTTTCCTTCCATGTTTTATTTCAAAAAAAATGTGCATTTCATTTTCTATGTTGGTATTTTAACCCTCTTCATCTCTCTCCTGGACATTATATCCCTACAATCCCATAGCCACAGAAATAACCATTAAAAATAAATCTTGATTCTTGTTCACTTTGTATAGGGATTGAAATCTTAGAGCTCTTTTCAGACTCTAATAATTTAACTTTTGGTTGGTGAAAGAGTGAACCTCCAAAAATGAATTTTATCATCTTGAGAGGAGTATGTTTTGAGTGCCACCATTTTCTATGTCTTAAGTTGAGCATGAAAAAAATAATTGTTTTTGGAACATTATTTCTGTAACAATTTTTGATGGAATTCAATATGGATAAATGAAATAGTCTAAACCTCCCCTGATTTGGGAAATTTTTTTTAATATTTGTTGGTGAGTTAAAATGAGTTTGTCTTATTTTTAAATTTATTGCCCATGAGGACATGCACAAGACTATGTGTGGGGGAGTTGATGTTATTAATATTTTAATATATTTTTACATACTCCATTTACTAATTTTATATGAAATGTGCATAATTTTTGTGAAATATTAATGTTTAAATATTAAATATAATTTTTGGGCACTATTTGAATTTATCCATATTCAAGTCTATTTAATGTTTTTCCAATAACTATCACCCTACGTATCCAAATTGAATGATTATAGTTTTTTAGGGTTCCCAATTCCAATTCCAACATTTCATTAGAAGTCACCTTTGGAAAATTCGTCCATTTATAGGGTCATATGGACCCCACAAGAAAGCCCAATGAAACTATGAAGAAACTGGACTATATATGAAGGTTGAATTAATGGGATCAATCCAAAAGTCCAAACACCATAATTCCCCTCCCAAGTTTGGAAGAATTTTCAAGGATTCCATGATAAAAATTTCATTACCCAATGATAAATACAAGGGACCCAAATGATGCGTTAATGTCCTGACCACCATTCTGTCCGGGAATTAAAAACAGGACACTAATATTGAATTTATTTCTTATAGAGATATCCAATAGATCTGAGATTTTTCATTGTAAAAGGGGAGATTCTGTTGGCTATCTTTTCTGAAGAATGTATTTTTATTTTCGGGCATTTTACTATTCAAAAACCCATTCACATTATTTACTTCAAAAACGTTTATATTGAAATGGAAAGATCAGAATTGTTTACTAAAACCTCCATAACGTTGGATCAATAAGTCCAATGGCCTCCCAATTTTCACAGTAGTCAGAAGATATTTCTATCTACAACTTTTAAGAAGGACGTTTCTCAGGATTCAGCTGTTTGAATGTCCATATCGGCAATCCAATTAGAGGGGTATTTCTAGATTGTAAACAGTCCACCACCTTGGGCTATAAATACATCCCCTCCTCTCCTTTCAAAAGAGTTAGCACTTTATCACTTAAGTAGGAGTTTTGGAATTACTAATTCCTTGAAAAGGTTCTATGAGGATATTATTTGATCTTGTTTCAACAATAGAGACCTCTCCTCCTCTTCTTTTTCATGTTTGTTTATGTTTGCTTTTAATTGCAATTGTGTAACTTTGTTTTCATTTCAATCAAATTTTCGTTCTTGTTTCTTATTCAATACCGCTTATTATTCTCCACATTCTGTAGTATAATATTTATGGTCTTAAAATAGTTTAAATCATTTTCAATTGTAGAACCTTATTTTTCTTCCATATTCAATCGAAATTCCATTTTTGATTCTCAAAATATGTCGTGTCTGTGTTTGGTACACTAATCTTATCTTGTCCCTTTATTTTTCTTGTATTTATAATTAATCACCATAAAAACATATTACCCTATTAATAAAAATCATAATGGATGAGTAAATATTTCATTGGGGTGAGTTTTAATTTAGGGATGTTAAGCAATTGAGAGATTTTGCTCGATGAGTATTCGTTGAATTAACATTGTGTTTGTTGGACTTAGCATGTCACAGATTAATGACTTGTTTAATTTAATACGTGGTTTTCATGGATTATTGGAACCATAAATACACTACAATAAACAAGATATGATCAACATTTTAACCCTAAGTTATTTTAATTATTGGATTAAATCCTTAACACTTGGGAATTTAAATCAACGTCAACTTGTGACATGTGTGTTAATTTAAATGCAATATAAAGCAAAGCTCAAGGATATCACACGCTTTACTAACCTAATGAGGAACTCACCCCAATAATTATCAATTTTTTATATCAATCATAATCAATTAGTAATTTTAATTAAGCTCTACAAATAAACCCCCAATCAGAATACCATGAACTAAAAACAGACGACTATTTCAAAGTATCATCGCCGAGGATTCGACCCGAGTGATGCTATACACATTAGAAGAGCACTGAAACCTTGACATGTCTATAGGAGACAATCAGCCATGAGTTTCAGTTATTATCATAGAGAACTATTGTAGTTGGACAATTTTTTCTTTTAGAATTTCAGACATTCTTCCCAGAAGTCCTCTTAAGGGATCAACTAGTGAATCATGACAGAATACTCTTACAAGGGAGGATTCCCTAGTACCACCACCATATAAAAATGTGAATCCAATTGAGAATGACCCTATAACCACTACTATGTTTTAGACGTTATAAAAGAACAATCACAGTGTATTCTGCATCATTCTTGTTCAATGTGGAGAATTCCCTAAGAAAATGGTTGAAAATGCACATGAATTCTATATTTAGTATCATCCAACATTATAGGGATCTGGTGGTCCTCATGATATTGAGGACTACATTGACATCATCGAAGGGATTTTTGATGTAGTGGAGACCCAATAAGATCTATGGGTAATGATGGTCATTTTTATAAATTAATGTCATGTCTTAAGGTGGAGAGGTGTTATGAACTAGGCATGAAGATGTGTGGATTTTACATGGGTGACATTGAAAAATATCATACATGAGGAGTTATTAATGGATATGTTGAATATATATTATTTACCAGAGTAAATGGAGGTTCTAAAGTGGAAATTTTTATTGTTTATATGATATTATCATTTGAATGAGTTACATCACTTTTCTTATCTCTTGAATGGAAATGAGGAATAAAAGTAAAAAAATTAAGATTGCACTCTGACCAACGTTAAGGTGTTATGTCTGTAGCTTTTACCAAATGACATATAGTAGCTGTTTTTTAAAATTTCATTATGTTTGAGAATGCTATGGAGGTTGAATAAGATGTTGGTCTACTTTTAACTATTGGGGTATTTGTTAGGGAACATCCTTGTAGCATAGTAGGTGTATCATGTGGTATTAAGGAGTGGAAGGAAGAGGAAGCTATAATAGGGATGTGGTAGGAAATTATAGTAGAGACTAGATTCTTCCTCCCCTAATGTGGCAGGAGTATTTCCCCATGATTTAAACTTTGGAAAAAGGTGGGATCCATTATTGATTTTTCATAGGACCACCAGGCAAGTTTGTTCAATGTAGAATGATGGGGAATCTTTAAAAACACTATTTAAGGGAATTGTGAGAAGGTTATTATAGCCATATGGGTAATATTTGAATTGTATCCCACTGATATAGCATGGGATCTCAACCTCAAAATACGACGCCAAAGACATCAATGACCCAAACAAGTTACACACCTTAGGGGTAAGACCATAGAGATAAGGTAAGGAGGGTTTACATAGTGGACCAAATTCTTGTTGGTGGTGGTCAATTACCATTGACTATTCATTGTATAGTCTTGAACATATCAACATTTTCATCTTAATTGTTTGATATAGGATATTCCTAACCATTTATTTTTTATGACGTTGTTTTTTTGATTGACATGTAAGTCAAGTTAAATTTTTAATTACTATATCTTGATGCACCATTGGGAAAGAAAGTTTATCACCTATATAGATATCAAAGTATTACTGTTGTCATTGTTGTCTATAGAAATATAAGGGAGTTCATAATTCATGAGATGATTCTTAAAGTTATTTGAAACATTGATTTTTTTAATAGTTACTAAACACACATATAATACTCTAGGTAATGACTATACATTACTAAACTTCAGTGATATAATTATGTTTTGACTAATGAACATGATGTAAGACTGGCCAAAATGTGTTTTTAATAGAGTTAGTTTTGAAATATTATTGGGAAAATAATAGGCCTGATTATTTTATCAGACTAGGAAGTAGATTCCTTCTATTTTCCCCCAATGGTGGACAATATCGAGGACATGTTTTCCATATGATTTTTTACGAAGTCCACCTAAAGGAGGATTTTAATTTGAGATCAAAATCATTCCTATTGTATAACGTATATCCATTCATTAATATCATATGTTTTATGTATATTTATTGAGGAAATGTTTTTCAGGCTAATAAACTCTTAATATTGTTGATTTGAAGTTTCTTTAAATGAATGAAAAGGGTTGTCTTAGATTGTGTATGGGACAAATGAAGCAAAAATGGGTGACCATGAAGAATATCACTCCTTTATGAGGTTTAATTATTTATTTTATTAGTTATGGGGAGGTTGATGGTTCACCTTGATTGATCTACAATCAAGCTACCACCAATATTAGGATAGAGAGGAGGATATCCCTATTACAATAATCAAGAGTACATAAAAACTATATGAGTATCTTTTCATTACATTCAGGATGGAAAATTCACCAATGGTGTTCATTGCTCTCAGGTACTAGATATTATATCCATATAATGATTACTTTATTATAGAATATATTGATGATATCTTTATATACCCACAATACCTATATATTTACACAAGACACTTAGTCATTTTTTTAGTACACTTAGATAAAACATCTCTACTCAAATCCATCAATGTGAAATTTGTGGATATAAGAGGCATGTATTCTCGAGCATTTAATATTCAAGGAAAGAATTCTGGTTGAAATTAAGAAGGTATAGGCTATGATATCTTGGGGACACCTTATAAATGTGATCAAAATCATGTTCTTCCTTCCTTTAGTTGGGTATTATAGATTGATCATTTACAAATTCTCTCATTTGGAATAACCAATAAATTGAATTAGCAAGAAGTTAGTGAATTTTGAGTGAGAAATTTAGTTTGAACAGTCCTTATAGGATCTAAAAAATTGGATAATGATAGTATTGAACCTAATATTTCCATATATTAGGTTTGAATATATGTTTTTTTGTGATACCTCTGGTGTCAATTTCACTGTTGTACTAAAATAGAGGGATCATGAAGTGACATATGGTTCTCTTTATCTATTATCCAAGTAGTTTAACTATTTGATGCGTGACTTTGAGTTTGAAGCTATAGATGAGTCCTGGAAGTGTTAAAAGTATAATATCTTCATCAAAAGATATGTAATATACCCAAAACACAAGAGTGTGTGTTAAATATTTTCTTATGGGATTTGAATTTATGATAGAGGAGTTGGGTGGAGTTTCAATAGGCCAACGATTTTGAGATGGATTATTGTATAAGTAAATTTAATATACTTGTATATTATTTCTTAAGTAAAGCATCAAAACATAGAGAAATGCTATTTGAGGAGGAGTGACAGTAGATGAAGTTGTGGGATGAATAGTTCATGGATGAATTTTAAGGAGGGGTTATGACTTGTGGTTATTTATTTATCACATATACATTTTTGGATTAGGTAAAGGACATATAGGAATCAAATCCTATATGATTATTGATATGATAATGATTAGTGGGGAGTGAACCATTTCCAGGTTTGTCATTAGATAGTGGCATTGTGAAATTTTTTTATCCAATATTTGTGGTTCCTACATCCATGTTGGACTATATAATGATGTAATCGCATGACTCCAGGTGAGAAATTCACTCAGGTTTGATGAATAATTATTGTGATATTAGAAGACACATATAGTGGTTAGAAATGAAGGGAGGCATCATGAGATTCATCTCTCATTTCCTAACATACTAGAGGATCAAGGCATAACATCAGTGACTAGGAAGTATATATTATCTAAATGTTGTGCTTCTGTCGAAATAGAATGTGGTGATATTTGAATTCATGATGGGTTTTCCCAGAGCCCCATGTATTAAGGATACTATTCGGGTTATAGTTGATTGACTGAAAAATGTCCCACACATCTAAACAATCTAATACACTCATTTTGTCAATGAGTTGGGAAATATTTACATCTATTAGATTGAATGAATGAATATTGTGAAATAAAGTGACATATCACACAGGTAGGTGTGTTTTAAATCAAAATTTATAAAAGGAATTCATAAGGATATGGGGACTATGTAGAAAGATTATATAAGGCATCTTTTACAAACTAATGTATAATTAGAGTGAATGATCTTGATTTTAGTGGATATTCATTGGCCATGTGTTTTATAATAATATGGTGAATACTATTATCATATTAACTTATTGGTGTTCATATAAAATATTATTTTATATGATTCAATTTAGATATAAGCTTTTGAGTCTTTTTATTGTATGGTGTTTCTCTCATTATTTTGTTGGAATGAGGCTGGTGAGGTAGCTATCTCTAGGTCAGGTGTCGTTTATACACAATTTTACAGGGTGAATCTAATCAACAATATGTTTTTTCCACTCAATTTAAAAAGTGGGCTTATAAAAATATTAAGAAATGGCATTTGGAGGTTTTTATGAGAGGAAATGTTTTCTTGGGGGTGTCACCTCATATGGTGTATCGTCATTTATAGTAGTAAGGGAATATATAACTACGGTTTTAGGTTTGGTTTTATATCACAAGGAATATTGAAATAGTGTAATACTGATTGTACCTCCATAAATTATGTCAATGTATGTATAATATGTTCTATGTGTGCTATATTTGGAGGTATAATGTTAATCATAGACATATGATTGACTATAAGGATGAAAAATTCAAACATAATGCATCATTTATAGAAAGATCCCCAGGGATATATGGGGTTGAGAATCATATTTTTTGGGCTCAATGGACATAGTTGTTCAAGGTGGATTACTTGATAAACTTCTATGGGATGATAAGTTATCATAAGGAGATATTTTCATCATATTTGATTATCATTATTAATTCATTTTTGTTATAGTATTCCATTAATTTTTATTTTGTATTTATATAATATTTTTAAAGTCGGGAATCATATGAAAAGGGGTTGTAGGAAACAAATATTGGAATGGAGTTGTTGTTGGGAAATTGGTTGGCTAATACATAGCCACTATCAAGTAGGTGGTAGTGGTTGAGGGATTTATTTAGTAGGTGACACCATCTAGGTTGTGGGATACCATTGGACATCCAATGGGAGAGGTAGAGGTGATTCGTCTTTTCCAGGAACACTAGGTATCAAGAGGCCCAGCAGTGGCCATCCACTAGCTAGTCCGTGAGGGACACCACTCATTAGTAGTGCCTAATAAGCTTAGTTAATAAGGTATCTTTTATAATTTCACTCTGACATATACTCTTTATATTCTCTTGTACTAGTTTTACCACCTCTCAATGAAATTAGACCTAATATGTATCTTTTAAAAAAGTTGGTCCTCTCATTTTCTTTTATTTGGTGCTCTAATTCTAGACCGATTCATTTTATTACATGACATATGATTAATCTACCCTATACCAAATATTCATATTTGTATTCAAGAATTTATATACATATTTTTTCTATTGAGAAAATATATTGATTTCTTCGAGTTATAAATAACATTTCATTTTCATTGATAGATTGAAATTAGAACTATAAATTTGGTGACCTTTTGCGAATCATTTCAATATCTATTAACGTTATTGTTTTTTCTCTAAAATTATAAGTTAAATAAAATAACAAGTAACCATAATTTTCATGAATGTTTTTATATAACACAATTTTCAAAATTGAATAGTTTCTGGGGACCCATGGTAAAAGAGTTGATATATAGGTCCATTAACATGAATTGGTTAGTGGATTTAAAATAATGGTGTTTAATATCATTAAAATTAATGTGGGCAATTACATACCATCTAGGGGAATTTTATATGTTGTGTCCATTAAATTAGTGCTTTTCTGTGTGTAGTTGTGAGATAATTGTTTGATGTAGTCACATGTGCATGTGTGTGTCTCCAGTGAGACCCATGGTACATTTTTTCCACATGTCATTGTATGGAAGTTGAGACTGATGAATGATATTCTATCTAGTTTCAAAATATATTTTGGACTATTTTGTGTGATTATATAGACTCTGACGGTTTTTCTTCTAGTAGGAAGTGACATGTGGACCATCATCAACTAGTTAGCCTATAAAGTGGGAGAATGAGTGGCATGCGACAATGTCGATGTTCGACCTACTCATGGGATAGGGTCATGAAAACGTACAGGATTTACCCAAGAAGTGGTGGGATATGATGGACTTAGAGACTAACCTATGATAGGATTGATTTATAATGACATTATAGATGGATCTGTGATAGAGATGGGGAATGAGGTTATTATGTAGTGATTGAATACTTAGGAGAAGTGTATATTCTTAGAGATATATAGTGGTCTTGTGGACAAACTATGTTCATGAATTCCATTACAACTTATTTCCATCATGAAGGTGAAGAAGTTATCACCATAGTTCATTGCTTCTTCGTTAGTGCACTATTTATCAGTATAATATTGATTCTATCTTTCTTATATAATTACATAGTATCTTGGAATGAACTTATTTTTCAAGTGAAATGATGTAAAGGATGAATTGGCAGTGTCCTTCCAGGTTTATACTCACACCCTTAATAAGAGTATTGATTAATGTGAAAAAATCCTTATCAATGGTCTAAGAAAAGGGAAGGTCCCAAAAACAACATTTTTATTATCTGTTGAATAATGTTTATAAGAGGTACATGGATGGATTTCTAAGTGATTCCACAATTCCTTCTTTTGATCTTATTGGTTTACTTATAATTTACCATGACATGACACATTAGGGGTCCTTTGTTTAGAATATTGTGTGGATCTATGATACCTGAAATTTCATATATTATATTATTTATTATTATTTAGGTTTACAATACATTTTTTTTATTTTTATATCCCACCTATTTATGATTTTGGTGTATAAATTTTTATTGTTAGGTTATACTATCTCCACTGCACCATTCAAACACTCACAATTAATTGGGAACCTCTTGTATACATAGAGGTGCGTAAGAGGAAATTTTGATCATCAATCCAGACTAGGTGATTTGGATCAATTCATTATAATGAATGTATTATCATAGGTTAAAGCAAATGATCATTTAAAATTTGTATTCATTTCCATGTATGGTGTCTTATTTGACCATCTATGGGTACCTTGAATATTCTCTATGACTTATTTGAAATTGGGTAATCTTATACACAAGGAGCTCCATTCCGACTTACCCCACATAACCATTAAGAGAAGGTATGGTCTACATGAATACATTCCCATATCAATTGTTCTAACAAACACATTAGTAGTATGATTATCACAAATTAAATTACTCCTTCACCGATATCTGGACACCTTCTTTGGATTTTATATTGACAATATTCTCACGCACTCCATGTAGAAGGAGGAGCACACATGACATATTGGGATCATTTTGGGAACACATTGGGAGAATCGACTATATACTGAACTCAAAAAGTGTTAATTTTAGATTAACTGGGCACACAATTTATTGAATATTATATGTAAGGAAAAATGGTTTGTAGACATGAAGAATACTAGAGTAGTTATTTTATGGGATAACCCATATAATATTATCGATATATACAGATTTCTAGGTATGGTTGGTATTACCAAAGGATTATTCAAGACCTATCCAATTTTAATGCACCATTGTTAGGCTTTACCAATGTTAATGAGGTTTGTTTTGTATAACAATTATGAGTTCTCTTTTAAAAATATGAATGAGAAATTGATTTCAATACCAAAACAGAACATACCAGAGATTTATAAGAAGTACACATTTGGATATCTTTAATCATGGATTAATATAGGATAAGGATTTTAATAGGATTCCCATGTTGCCTCTTATTGTTTCATGTAGCTATGTACACGTTAGTATAACTATCAATTGCGTGACCTGGAGTTATATATAGTGGTATACTCATTGAATTAATTATGGAATTACCTATTTGGTGACCACATGATAAGGAATTATATTTTCTCTTAGAGGGTCTTGAACCTTTCATAATTATTGTGGGTAGAGTATTTCTAGAATTTATATATCAAATTGACATAGGCACCTAACAAAGAAAACATAGTTTCAGATGTGTTGAACTAAAGGACACATGCACTGGGAGTTGTAGATGATGACCATATTTCTGGGGATGTATATTAACATGAAGATGTACTATTAATTAGATACTTACCTCCTTATTGATTACATATTCACTCCACATTATATTGAAGGAGATCCATTTATTATATTCAAAATATTAGTTTATAAGAGATAATATATAAGATTGGGATCTAACACATGATTGGTCTGTTGTTGTAGATGTGATCCTTCATGTTCATGGCTATGTCGTACTTTTCACATGAATTCAAGATGAATTAATTTTGGAATGAAAATACTCAAAGTAGGTGGTACACCCATTTTTGACTAAGACAATCCAAGTCATACACATATAGTACTGCTGGTAGGGGATTGAAAAGGACATATAAGGATTTATTACATGGTCCTCCACATGTTAGAAGGGTAAGGTGGAGAAATAATGAACCACATGTTTCCTACAATAACTACCAATTCCTATTATGATGTTAGATGAAGTAATTAGTGATTTTGTACATTGGTTACAATGGACATGCTACAGTAGTAAATTATTATGGGTCGTTATGTATAAGTTGACAATGGTTGAACATTTTCTACGAATTTTTGAGACCTTATTAATTGATTATACATGTAATATTTTAGTTGGTGGGATTTTTTCTTTACATGGGATCACATAGACTATTGTTTCAGACCAAAATTCCCATTTTACATTACCATTATAGAAAGGGTTACAGAAATATATTGGTATGAATGTGAATTTGACCACTAACTATCATTCACATTTTTATGGAGAACATAATAAAAATATTGAAATCTTATATTACATGCTTAGATAATGTATCATAGATTTTATTTGTTTATGGGAGAACCAATTGTATTTTATAGTGTTCACATACAAAAATATTTAACATGATTCAATTCAGATAGATGCATTTAAATCATTATGTGGAAATCTTTCTATTCAATCTTACTTTGGATATTGGCTGGTCATTCTATGATGATGGGGATGAGACTTTTATATAAGAACTTGGAGCATATCTAGTTGACAAGGATGTGTTTTTTGACCACTCAGAGAACGAAGATATCATATGATAACTAGAGGTGTTTTCATCTCATGTTTTAGGTGGGTGAACATGCAATATTTATTGTGTCACTATGGTTGGGACATAATTCTATTCAAAGGTGGGGAAAGGTAGTGTGTAGATCTATGAGGCTATTCAAGATAATAGTGAGGGTCCTTATATTAAAATATCAATTTTCTCCCCAAAAATGTTTTAGTGTTACACATTATGTATTCTAGGTATCATAGATTCATAGGATCAATCTATATTTGTCTCATGTGATTGATGATGATGATATTGATGTTGAGGGTAACAAATTATTTGGACAGGCCTTAGTTTGTATAGGGTAGCAATGTTTCAAGATTATGTTTTAAAAGGTGGTTACTCTAGAGTTAGTGCAGGTGTAATATGAATGTATATTAGAGAAAATTTTGGTGTGAGGGTTTGATATATTGGTTCTCCAGATGTCGTTTCTCACTGATAATTCATGATTACGTTTGGGAGTGCATAATGTTGAATAACAGATATATGTTAGAGAGGGTATAAAACCCAATGCCTTCGTAAGGTGTGTTCTAATTTAATTTATCTTTAAAAATATTTATTTTTTCATAGTTTTTGTTCTTTTTATGTAATTATAGGTTTTATGGAGTGTTTATTGAGAATTTATGGTAGTTAAGGCACCAAAATATAGAAAATAGATATTTCAGACTGGGCATACGTATAGCGCATTGTGAATGATAACTGTACATGCAAAGGTGTGTATTAGAAAGGGCAAGTGAATAGTTCCCATAACTATGTGAAATATCATAGGAGGCCCTAGAAAACCTTTAATATAATATAATTGTATTTAATATGGTTGATAAATTATTTACAACACTATATTAGCCAACTGAAAGAGTATTGGTACCTAAAATAAATGAATACAAAGGTTTGGCACATATATTTCGTAACAACGTGGGCCATTAGTGAGTGGTGTGGATCATAAAATAGAGGTAATGACAAGATTGTAAAATTTTTGTGGGAAAACTATACTCTCTTCCTAATGAATAATAACATAGGAATTTCTAAATATTACATTGTGATTTTATATACCAAAAACCCATATTTCTCAACCCTCACTCAGTTATTCCCCACCCTAGTATGGACACCTCTTTCCCCTTCGTCTTCTTGAATATTTATCCAATATTTTTTCATGTAAACAAGTTCCATTAATCCCTTATGTGATATAGAGGTGATTCCATCCTTCTTTATTATCTCATTATAATTTTTATCACTATCTAGAATTCCACCATGATTTCTTATATCATTCCCTATTTTAGGGTTTTCATATACATTCTTTATTTCTTCCATTTCATCCCAATCCAATGGCAAATATTTTATGAGTATAAATATATGAGTATAATAATGTATGTTCATAAACAATCCCTAATGTATTTCTTATTTTCCAAGTGTGTGTGATTTTGATCACATCGACCTTAGGGGTTCTAGAAAAAAAATATAAATAAATAAATTATAACTATATTTAATGAAATTAAACATTTACACTTTTCATAATTATTCTCTTATGATTATACTGAAAGAAGAATTTATTTTTAATGAGGTGACATAAGGGGAACCCAATGTTATTGTAACTAAGTATGTGTTTGTGGATTCAAAGTTTATAATCAATGATCCAATGATAGAAATTAATATGTGGTTTTGGTTTTAATCTAAATAATTAAATTGAATGACCTATAGGTTTGAATTGTGAATGGATTAAGTAATAAAATTTCTTGAAGTAAATGTTGATGGTTATAGGATTCCAAAGACAATCTCCCTCATATCCAACATAATTCAGCGATGACTGTATGGTGAGGATTACCTATATATGATCCTTTAATTCTATTTGATCAGGGTATTTTGAGGATTACCTCCCTTAGATCCATTTAATATTAGTGATTGGAGGATTTAGATTTGTTACGCCATATGATCCATTGATTCATGGTGATTAGGGGTTGTCGGGGGTCACCTGTGTTGGATCTAGTGATGAAAATGGTTATAAATTAAAAGGGTTACAAACATTGGATATAATGGTGTTAGATGATGGATATGTGATCCCCAAAACAAACTCTTTGGATCTGGAGTTATGTCATGACTTGGGTGTCAATTCCTCCAGAGACATCTGACACATGAAAAGAAGGTATGATTGATCCTGTGTGTTAACATAGATCCAGTATACTATGTGTATTTAAATAATATTGTTTTTAATTTATTAATTATGAAAATAATTACATACAATTACATATATGGATATATTTATAAATTCCATTGTAGGTGGTCTATTGAGTAGTACTTACACCCTACATGGGATATCATTGGTACCTGAGAAGAATTTATATTCATTGGGTATGCGAAGGTAATGTACTCTATGACTGATGCATTAATGTTAGCTAGTGTTGAGAATGGGAGAGAAGTCTTTGTGATTAATCAGGACTAGTTCTATGGATTATCATTGTTTTGTTACTTTTATTAAGATTTGGGATACTTGTGTATATGATTCTTCATGTACGAATGACGTTCCTAACCTATATTTATCATTATTTTGATATCACATTGGTTATGTGTACCTATTAGAACTCATCATGATGTTAGATCTTTTATTTATCTAGTTTTTAGTGATTTACTTTATTTCAAATATTAATTAACTTTTATATATGATCATTTTTTACCACCATAGACCCGCAATGCTAGTCAGAATTCTCTAGAATATGGTGATACACACATTAGATCCTATCAAACCATGCTCTAGACACTACCTACTGTTCTATAGATGGAAGGATTTTACAATTTTACAACATAAAAACACCTATCCCCCCCCACAAACAATGGGATTGTTTAAATATCTAACAAAAAAACTAAATATATTTCTATGAAAATATTGATATCATTGACGAAAGATTAATAAAAGATGTTAGAACAATATTTATCAACAAATCACACAATATTAAAAAAATTTATAGGCATTTCATATTCCCTTTTTGGTTTATGGGAATACATTAGGACTTGAACATCATAAAATAGCATAACAAACATTAGGTAGAAAAGGATGAAATTTATGATATTAAGGCCACTGGTGATAAATAATAGTTTCAATTTTATTATAATGACAGGATATACCATGGATTATATAAAAAATATTTTTTGAAGAAGATAACCAGGAACATTAACAAGTAGATGATTAACCAAAATAAATATCATTGGGGAATAAGAAATTATTACTTAACTTATAAATATAATTTTTAGAAAGGGATGATAAGGGTTAGACACTTTAGAGCCTTCACTGATGTATGCTATTTCCAAAAAGGCCTATGGGAAATATAAAAAAATAAAATAGAGTAACAGTAAATGTATATTGAATATTCCAAAACAATTAGATTGGAACAACAAAGAAAGGAGGAGTCTTCAACAATTATTTTCCATATATAAATAATGATAAGTATAGTTATTGATTTTTTTGATTTCCTGGATCCATAGGTTTTACTCTCATTCAATTTATTTGTTCAAGGCCTATAAATTTCCATGAATTTATGTTTTCCTTTTATTATTATATCTATTATAATAGTAATCATTGAAATAAAATGTTATTAATTTTATAAATTAAATATAAATTAAAAAATAAATAGTTGTAAACACCCTGTTTCACCCTCAATGTGTGTAATGATAGTATAAGCAGAGCATATAATAATTGAACTAAACTTATATGAGGTGGGAAGAGATTATCTTTATTATTAATCAATTTTATTCCTTAGAAAAATATTTATGATATTAACTAAATAATTTTCCTTCATTGGAGAGAAATTTCATAACGCCACACTTAATTTTCTATTCTGATTTTCCACTCGAATCCTCCTTTTTTCATATTTATAGAGTACTATAATATTTGATAACCCACATGAGAAAATGATGTTGACACTTCTATCCTGGTCATGCTAGAATTGATGTAACATTTTTTTCCACCTCCAAAATACTTTTTACAATTTATGTAATTTTGTGTTTAAAATTTCTATTTATTTTCATCAAATTTATGTTTCATTTATAATTTTTGAGTATAAGAAAAAATATTTATCCCCCACCCATGTTGGGAGATTATTTCTTGAGCCCAATTCATTTGAAAAAAATGTATTTATTTATTCTAATAACTCAATATTAATCCTGATCATTTATTTCACTCATAATACAAATTTACCACATAGGAACATAAAATGAGGTAGATATGGACCATATTTTTGTTAAATATTCCACATAATGATTTCCTTTCATGATAACATACATATTTTTATATAGAGTATCATGATTTTTGTAATGAAAAAGCATTCTCATTGATATATCATTTTAACAAATATAATTATACCTTATCATTTATTCCATGAAAATTTCTACATTTTTTATATTTAAGGTGTTAAGAAATACAATCTTGTTATGTTAGAACTAGAGGTTGTAAAAAAATAACTGTTATAGGTGGATTTTGTCTTCTTATACTTCTCTTATGTATTAAATTTTTAAAAAATATAACTTAGGTATATTTAGATTTAAAATGGGATTAATTTTTAGAAAAATTTATATCTAATTATTATTATTGAATATATATTATTATTTAACAAAATATAAAAATTAATGATTATATAAAGTGTAAAGTATAAGGAATAGTAGTGAATGTTCTTTTTTATAATCATGAAAATATATTTATGAGGAATATTATCAGTTCTCAATTTTAGTTTTGCAACATTTACCAAGATTCCATCAATGATGAAAATTAGCTGAATAATTAATTATAATTTTTTATTTCATATAATAATTAGAGTATAATGATAATTAAATGAAATCATTTTTAAATATTTTTTGTCAATTTTTTGCAGAAAAATATTGAAAGACATATGAGTGAGATTTTAACCATTGAAATTGGAGATTTAAATAAAATTAATCATAATAATGTAAATATTGAATAAAACGAAATAATTAAATTGGAATTAGAATATAAAATTCGGATTTTTTAACTCATTTCTATAGAAAAAAGATTATTGTGTTTTTTTTCATGAAATTTGTAAATAGGAATTAAATTTCTTTTTTTGGGGTGTCACATATAGTGTTTTCTTCTACATCATTAAATGGTATAGGTGTGGTAGAATTTTATGATCCAAAATTTTGGATTAATTTCCAGTGAAAATAAATTCAATTTTATGCTAGATCATAGTAATTCTGTCATCCATTTTTTAAAATTTATAACTACTGATCAAACATACATTAATAAAATTGAAAATAATAAATTGATAATTATATAAACGTGTAGTCAAGAAAAATAATAAATTTTAAAATTATCAAAACTACACCGGATTTACTTTCAATGTCAAATATTATGTATGTAGGAGAACACATGAAAAATCCCAGTGAATCTATGTGTTGATAATAGCTCCTTGATTTCATCCCATGTTAGTGGTGGTAGAAATATCATGTAACTCTCCTAACACTTCCCCATGTTTGATTATCACAACACTTTATCCCATGTTATTAGTCGAAGGAATTCTATTTGCTAGTTACCCCTCCAACCATCAGTGGTAAAAAGTAAAATATCAGTGAACAACTTAATTTCAACATGGAAAATGTATCCATTTATTTACTATACAAAATGTAATTATTTGAACACGTTATAGTTAGAAAAATCAACAAATAAGTGCCTTAATAAATCCACCATGACATAGAAGAGTAACCTAAAGATATAGTTTAATTACTACTCATACAAAATTGGTATGATTTTAGAAATTTTTATTTTTTATTTTCATTTATTATTCTATTCCCTCCAACATTATATAAAAATATATTTCATCCATGGTAAAGAGTGGGTATCTACTAATAATTTTTTTAAAAATACATTTTCTTTAGAAGATAATATTTTAATTTATTTTTTTGTAAAATTCAAATTGTTTTTTGATAATTGGTTTCTTTAATTGGAATGTTTTTAATTATCTGATATTTTATTTTATTTTAGAAAATCCTAAAAATAATTTATTTATAGATAGATATTACATTTTTATATGATGTTAATAATGATTTAAAATTATAATTTTTTTTACCATTATGTGGGTATATTATAGAATTTTTGAGGTAATAAATAATCAATTATAAAATTAAAATAACATAAAAAAATATTATTTAATTATATAATATTCATATGATTCATAAACAATTATGATCATATATATATTCAATTTCTTATTGTAATAATGGTAAAATTTATTTAACCTGGAAAAAGGTAAATTTCCTGTGATATATTTTTTAATATATTACAATAATATGTTATTAAATTGTATTTTTATCATGTTTATGATGAGGTTATATTTTTTCAATACATTCCTTTTTTTGTGTTTGTTTAATTTCGACATGTGAGTGAGAAAGAGGTGACTTTAGAGGTTACTTGTCAATGAAAAGATAAAATTTGAATTCTAAGATAAACCTTGTAATGGTTGTTTCATCATTACATCATGATTTTCCTATTTTCATTATGGTTTTATTAAATGCTAAAGGAATGAAGTTATTGTTTGAGAATAATTATTAAAGAATTTTGTGATCACTATAAAGAGAAAGTCCATGAAATGGGTTTGTAAACCATGATATCATTTATATACAAAATTTATTCTCTATCATATACAATATAAAAATGTAGTAGTTGAGTGAAGTATACCATGGTTTAATATATTATATTTAGTTAAATATTAAAAAACAAGTCATGTTTTATTATGTCACAACATAGTGTTGATCAAATTTGTAAATTTGGAAATGAAATTATCAATTAGAATTTATGAATCCATGTTTTGACTCATTATGGTTTCTAGATAATGATTAACCAATCCAAACCACACCATGGTTTTAAGAACCACACCATGGTTCATACTATCTTTATTAAATCAAAAATATAAATTTCCTCCTATTTTATTATATAGTTCTTATTCCTCCATGATGACCCCTAGGGATATAGAGATTATTATAATGGTTATTTGGAATTCCTTGGTGGGATTTGGGGTTATTTACTTCTATGATAAACTATATATGATATAAGGTACTTTTATACATTTTATTTCTATTTTATCATATATATAAATTTCATGGATTTTTGGATAATAGTTAGTGTATTTTAGTGATTGATTATTGTCACGATATCTGTATAATATTGGAATGTTTGAATATATAAATAAGAACATGGGTGTTTGAGAAATGGAAACTATCCTTCTATTAAGTGATGTTTGAAGAAATCGTTTGAGGATGGGGATTCGAGAGCACTCTTTTTTAATGTTTTTCTGTGGCATTATCATACAATTAGTTTTTGTATAGGTTTTTGAGATTTTATAATCATATTAAATATATCAATGCTTATGATTCTTATGAAGAGCTTGAGGTATACTATCATTGATTATTATTATTATTATTATCATATTTTATAAAATAATTATTCTATGGAATTAAATCCACAAAGCTAGGTTCTTTGGAATTTTTCTCCAATGATGGAGGTAGAAGTTGTTCATCTATTAGGACTAGGCCCACGTGAGAGGAAATCAAAATATCAATTCAAATGGAATTAGAACCTAAAGAGTTCAATTATACTAAACATGATATAATATACCTTTTAAGGGTTTGAGATAAAGTATATTTGGTTTTATTTAAGGTTTTACAAAGATTAATATTTCAAAGAAGTTTGATGTCATGTTGAGTGGGCTAATAGGCCAAGGGTTCCTTTTATTTGATGGTGTGGGATAAATGAATTAGATGCCCTTTCTAGATTACCCTAAAAATTAGTATCCATAATAGATAAAGAATGAGTATAATTATTAGTAATATTGACTTGTTATTATGATTCAAGATACTTTTGAAAATTTTCAAGTCAATATATTTCTAAATTTTTTAATAGTGCCACTTTGTACATGGTCTAGAGTCAATCTATTGAGGAAGCCTATAATCAAAAATACTTTTCTATAATCACTATTTATATGGTAAAATATATTATATAAAATAAATACTAAAACATTGTGGATTTTAATAATGTATATGATGTTATTAGTAAATTGTTTTAATTTAAAAAATAATAGAAGATTAAAAATCATAAATAATTTAGTAAGAAAGAATGTTTCTTTCTTAAGAGTACATAGTGATACATATAATAATATTTTATAAGTAATTTAATCTTATTGTTACACTATTTATATATATCATTACGTTCAATTATACACCTGCCTTTTAAAATTATATACATCATACTGTTAGTCCTTCTTCTGGAGAACAATCTCCCACACGTCATCACCATAATGTCACTCTTCCATATTAAAAAATAATTATATAAATGAGGGTGAAAAAATGAAAAAATAATGAAAAGTAGTTAGGAAAATTTATGAACCACATAATATAATCAATTTAACCATAATTTAATTTTTATAATAAAATAACAAGAATACATTAATGTGTAATGACCATAAAACATCACATACTAGAACAATAGAGATGTTTAGTTATCTATAACCATAGATATGAGAGAAGAATAGTGGGGGGGGGGATGATAGAATGATAGAAATTGAAAATTAATATATATCAATTTTATTATGAATATTAAAAAATCCAAACCCCTACCTATCTTCAATAAATTCTTAATTAAATGAATAGAAGTGCAGTCAGACATTTATAAGAAAGATAGTAGGTTTATTTTTTATCTAATTTCATTCTTCAAAAATTCATTCATGGTTTCCTTAGTATTGGAGGAGTATAGAAATGTATTCTTCTATGAAGTTTTATATATATATCTTACCTATTATCTTCTAAAATTTTATCATCATTGGAAATATATAGAATATGTTTGACAATATGACAACTAATATTTTATTCATGAAAACTCTTTAAATGGTCATACTCATGATTCCCATTCAATTATGTCTTTAGAAAAGTCTGAATATTGATAATTCATTGTTAGTTATATTGTTTTAATAAATATTATATATCTCTATGAATATTAATATCTTATGGGACAAAAATTTTTCTAATATGAACCCAACAATGAAATTCATAAAAACTGTAAAGGATTTAATGACAAGACCTTTATAATTAATTTTTTCATATTTGGTTGGATCTAGTAAATTATCATATTGAATTAAATAAATAAAAATCACAATAAAATCACAAAAAAATGAATTTAGATTCTTTTACCAATATAGAGAATATCCTGAAAAAAATATGATGTTGATGTATTTACAATTTAATATAAAATAATTAAATATACATTTTTTAATATACATTTATATGATTAATTAAAAATAGGGTATGAATAAAAATTATTGTAAATAATTTTAATATAATTATATAACTACAAAAAAACTTAAAATAAATAATATATAATTTTTAATGTAATGTCTAAGATATTAAAAAGCATTTAAATTTTATAATTTCTATAAAATATAGAAATTGGACTAATTAGATCACTAAATTTGAGAATAAATTATATAAAAATATGAAATTCATAAATCCCTCTAACGTAAGCATTTCATGCCTAAAAATTATCTATATAAAATTCTAAAAAATTTATCAATATATTAATGCTATTATAATTAAATTGGAACAACTTAAGAATTATTTCCCCCCCCACATGTATCTCAATTTCCTAACTCATAACTATTTATAAAACATACATTCCTTATAAAATTAATACCCATATTCATATTATACCTACCCCCTTAGAAATTTATTTCAATCTCACTCAATAATTATTAATGGAGCCTTTATCCTTTCTAAACACACACAATATCTCTATATGATTTATGACATCATAGTATTTCCACATCAATGAGTCAGAATGTTTGTTAATCATGTGGTATTTTACATAGGGTTTTTAAAGGACAGTGAATTTTATTTACATGTAAAAACATTAGAGGTAGAATGAGGAGGGATAGACTCAAAAGTAGAGTAAAATGATTAAAAATAGACTTACTCAAGAATATTCTTCACTAAAATCCCTGTTACAAAAATTAACTGTTAAAAAAATTCTTTTCTTATGTATTCATCAGTTTGAATTTTTTTACTAGTAGTATTTTTCACCCCACTTCCCTTATTGAATTAGTTGTTTTAGTATTTTTCAGGATTGTAAGTCATCACCAATTTGTTATTAGGAGGGATATATATAGCTCATCATATTATAAAAAGAGTGTAAAATTCCATATAAAGTTTTGGATAAATATAATTAACCACCCACCATCTTTACATCTTGATTTTTAAAAATGGAATAATTTTAAAAAAATGTAGTACTTGTATGGTTCAGCTAAAATAAAAAATATCATGTTCATTATAACAGAACTAAAATTCTACCATACTTCAGTTCATAATTATTCATGTATTGTACTTCTATATAATGTTATAAGGGATAAATAAATTGTTATTTGGATTCATAACAAGGTATTTCATAGTTACTTGGAGATTGATAAATTTCATATTTAATGGGAGGTGAAACAATATAAATATAGAAAATTGATTTCAAAATTGAATGTCAATAACACGTTTCACATTCCATAAATTTTAATAGCTTTGAAAAAATGAATAATAATAATCTTTAGATCCCAAACAATTAATCAACAGTCTGATGAAAAATAAAAATTTACTAAATTTGTGAAATATTTTTATTAACATATCAGTCTATGAATGATGTTCGTTTTAGAAAATAGAACTCCACATGAGTTTGAAAAAATAATCAATAATCTATAAATTTAAAATACTAAAAACAAAATAAGAAAAAAGCCTAAAGGTGATAAAATTAATCAGAAAAATGTTCACCCTAAAAAATGTTCAAAAAATACCAAGTTAGTTAGAATTTCCCAAATAATCTAAAATTAAAAGAAAAAAATTAATTTTAAATATTTAAAATTAAAATAAAATAATCATTAAAAATAAATCATAAACAATTTTAAAATATGAATGAATAAGAAATAAACAAAAATTAATAAAATGTGTAACATCACAGGGAAATAAAGAATAAGACATATTTCATATTTATTAATATTTTTTAATTAAATATTAATTTTACTTTAAATGGGTTTCTATGTTCGATAGCGTACCTGATATGAAACAACATGTTTCATTGAAATCTTACGTTGCACAGTAATAATATAATATAGTTATTTTAAATGTTAGTTAACTCAATGTTTTTGTATTGGTGGGAATGAAAAAAAAGAACTAAAATATGATTATACATGTTTGTTAAATGTTTTTACTTTTATACAATGAATGTTAGAGGCTTAAAATGTGAATGAATCTAATTTTAAGCATAATTTAAATTAAAAGGTTGATTTACCGCCTTTTAATGGAGAACCCTATTTGAATATATTTTTGGTCACATTAATACATTTTATTTGACCAAATAAAATCCTTCTTTAAAATGGGGACATCAAAATTTACTTTTTGTTAATTTTTGGATTTTTTTCCGATAAAGTTCATTTTCTAATGAATAGTGAAAAATATTATATTTTAAGTCAAAACTGCCTTTTAATCTAATTTATTTATATGGTTAGATTATATTTTGAAATGGTTTTAAAGTGTAATTAGAATATATTTTTACCAGTTAATCCAATGTTGGTCATTGAAATAAATTTCACATTGAAATTTGACATAAACAAGAGTCGATCTTTTTTCAGTTATTGTTTCTCAAAAACACGATATTTGTTTTGAAAACGGTAATTAATTTTAAATTAATTAATGAAACTTCTATGTTTATAATTTGGTAAAATAGACTTAATTTTTTAATTTGTAAGATCAAATATAGCTTAGGATTAATAATTTTTTTTGTTTTCTTGAAAACATTGATTTTTGATGAATAGTGAAACTACTTAGTAGTAGTTAAAAAACTGACTTTTTCATCTAAATGAAATTTTACCACTTATTTGAATTGAATTTTGAAAATCCGACATACATGGTTGTTATTATTAAGTAAAATATGCTTTAATAAGATGAAAAAAACTTTTTCTGGAAAATAACTTTTGACTTTTATTTACCGCGGTTAAAGGTAAATATCATAATTCAAGGTAAAGAGAATATTATAATAATTTAAAATTACCATAACACTTGTCATAACCTTATTTTATGAGTAATGGCCTACCATTGGCATCCTGGGGTCGATTTGGGGACCCCATGGAGCCACTTATGAATGATAATGACACATTATTTTTATTAACATAATGTAAAGACAAAAATGATATAAACAAATATCTCATTGAAAATTATTTTTTACATGGTGTTATATAAGTTATAGTTTTGACTATAAATATTAATTGGAAAGATAAAAATAATTACAAAATCAAGGTATTTTTTTATAATTTTTAGACATATAATAAGTTAAATAATCCATGACACAATAATGATGCAGTGTTTACATCATTAATAAATGATTTAAATAAATAAGATTATAAATATTAACATAACATCAAAAACCTTTCCAAATCTTGTTTTATGAATTTATTTCGTCCATGAGTCATCTTAGCTTCGACCTTAATGAGTTTTGGACCTTTAGAAACCGAATATCATTATATAATAAATAATATTATCACACTTTCCTAAAGAGCCCCTCCTCCCCCTTACAAAAAGCCCTCAATTCTAACCAATTCGTCACACGACTAATTCATTTTGGATCGTCCAACCTCTGCCCAATTAATCTTTCTACATCCCTATACTCCTCCTATAAGCCTTACCATAGGCAGAAGTATCTTCAAGAAACCCTTTGGGTTCATACAAAAGGAAGTTACCCAAATTAAAGGTAACCATTTCACTTAACTTGTTTTCTTTTATTTTACTTCTCCGACACATAAACTCTTTCTATTACATTATTTTATAACAAAAATAGTTTCCTCAATATACAAGGATTTTTTTATGAGAATTATTAGAACTACACTTACACACACCTCCGTCTAATTGGTGAAGAACATACTGTTTCTGTGGATTGAAAACTAACACCTCATGAGATAATGATTGTTCGATTACCTCCTTTCAACTATCATGGTGGCCATTAAGATGAAACTATATTCATATATGATATATATTATGTTTATTTTGTCTTTATGATTCTGTATTTATCTTTTATAGAATACCTTTATGGTTTCCATTATGGGTAAACGTGATAATTTCATTTGAGAAAGTGCGGACTACCGCCCCCTCAAAGTTGTATGACTCATTAACTCCATATGTGGGATGTTTAAAGGATGGAGATAATGGTAATATATATTATATTATAATTTAATTATACTATATGTATGTATCATTTTGTTTTATTTCTATTAATATTTTAAATAGAAATGAAAGTAGCGTTTATACGTACATACGACTTACCGTCTCTATAAATGGTGCATATCATTTCTTACCTCCATATGATTTTTACTATTATAAATATATAAATTTAATGGATATATATTATATATATTAAATATAAAAAATGAATATCATTCTAGATATAATTGACTATTGACCACATGGACAACTTGGAAATATATGGTGTTCATTTTTGACACAAGTAATAAATATCGACAAAACAAATGTTATTAACTTAAATTATTACACAATGTTTGTAACACTGTAATAAGTGATATAAAAGGAATTATAAAATAGAAATATTCTGTTAAGAAAGTAGAAATTAACATTAGTTTATTATTTAGGAGATTAAAGAATGATCAAGTCATGTCAGACACGTGGTAAGGGACTTTGTCTCAATCTCCTTTCATTGAGGCATATTTTGATTTCTACAAGAATTTATTTTATACAGTGTGTAAAACCATTTTGACATTTCATTTCATTAAAAGGAAATCTTCACTCTATGAATCGTTTTAAAAATTGACAAAAATGGAATGTTTCTTTTAACGTATGTGGTGACAACGACCTTTCTACCGTCACGAGTATTATTTTATCTTTGGCTTCCTTAACAAGTTGTTATTTTTTTAAAAGAAAAATTAATACCATATACTCTTTTATGTATTTGGTGTTGAAAATGTTATTGAGAATTGATTTATCACTTCAATATATTGAAACGATATAACATTATTACAATGTTTTAATTTTATCTTCTCTTTATGCTTAGGTTATTTTATGGTTCTTGGGCATTTTTTATGTATACAGGTGGTTCTGTGATAAACCTAGGCCGGGTGAGCCCGAGATAGCTCTCCAATGCATTAGGTAATGTAACGACCCAAAGTTTCATTAACGGAAAATCCCTATTGTTCTTATTAAATGTATCTGTATATAATGTGTTTTTATAAAATGTCAACTTCATTGATTTTATGATAAGAATTGTGACAGTTACTTTTATAGCCATTGAACAGACATGACATGATTAGTATAAATATAGGGCTTTAACACATCCAATTTTTCTTAGACAAAGGAAGCGATGGCCTCTTCTCGTAGAATTACCCCATACGAATCCAATTTATTGGAGCTCGGAAAAGAGGTGGCATCATTGGGATTCACTCTAGACCAAGCCCAAGCTGAGCTTCACCATCTCAAGATCGAACGGGACCATCTACGGGAGAAGTGGAAGTTGATAGAGATTAACACTCGAGTGATGTTATCCGAGCCACCCCAATAGCCAGTCACCATCACACACCATACCCTTAGGTCTTATTCGACTATTTAAGGGGTTATGTAACTAATATATAGTACTATATACTTGTAAATTATTTTTTTATATAATAATGAATATATTTTCTTGTCATTATTGATACATTGTAAATAGTTTTTAAAGTACAAATGGTGTTTTTAGTTATTATTTAATTAAGAAATATATTTTATTAAATTAAGGGATTTTTGAATCAAATAATATTTTAATAAAATATTATTATTATTATTATTATTACATTAATTTTATTATATATAAATGATCATGTAATTGTATGAATGCAATTATAATGTTTATTAAGGTTTGAAAGCTCTTTTTGTCAAAACCCATGAATTTTTTATAAATGTCGGTTTTTATTTTAAAATTTAAAATTAACATATTTAGAAAATTATTTATATAAAATAAATGTTATTTTTGGAATCAGGACGTCGAAATTATCCAACGGTGAATTTTTCATAATTTTCTATGACAGTCCAATTTTTGAGTAAAAATTAAATACCATTTAAATATAAAATTTGTTTTATGACATCATAATGACCCAATAATGATGTAATAAAATACTATTATCTTTATTTTTGGACAATATTTGTTTTACCATTAAAATAATGTGAATTTGGGTCTATTTGGATTACTTTTCAAAGTATTCATGGACCCCTCAAAACTTATTAAACACCTTGTCTTTTTAAATTAATTTCCATGGGAGTGTGACTCACCTCCACATAAGCAACCCTAATATTTTAAGACTTTTGGACCTTGGCCTTATAAAATATTATTTTCCTATTCCCTTTGCCAAAAACCATTGGCAAAATGCATGGGATGGTTTGTGGTTTGGATTAATTTAATATAAGAGTTCCCAAACGTAAATAATAAAGAATCCCATCACCTTTCCTATATAAACCCACCAAAGCTCCCACTTACTCCTCACTAAAAGAATTTGAAGTTCATAGAACCTCTGACCTAATCTCTCTATAATCCTCCCAATTTTCCCCAAGCTCCCAAGAAGCCTCTCACAAGCCTCTCTCTAGCCTTTGGAATCACACTTCCAAGTAAGGGTTTTTATTCCTTTCTCTTTTTTGTCCAATTTTTTTCAAGTTATTTTTGCACTTTTAATTTAAATTATGAATGTTGGGGTATGGTTTCACACCTCCCTCATACTTCCCTATTTATTTTAGAATGATGGGAGACCCCTTTCTCTCTCATTAGATTCATCTCATGTACACCCGTTACTATGCCAAAATTCTGAAAGGAACTTCTCTCTCCTCATTTACATTCAAGAAATACTTTTGTATCATGAATCTAAATTAAATTAAAATTTTTGGGACGTGTATCTATATGACCTCCTTACTTTCCATTACATGTAAATATGATGAGGAAACCCTTTCCCTCTCATCGACCGTTTTTATGAATTCTTATGTCACACCATTACGTTGCTGAAATCGCATCGATTTTCTATGTCAATGCCATTGTGTAGTGAATGCCATGCCCATTTTTCCATCAAGGGTATACAAATTTATTCACATTTACTTATTGATTATAAAGTTTCATGTATCAATTCCACATTCCTTTATCATGGAATGAATGATTATGTTTTTTGAATCCATGTCTTATGATCCATGTGGCTCACTTATGAATGAAATGAAATGTTTAAGAAGGGTGCTCTCTTATAGCGCTCCAATGAATTGGGTAATGTATAGTATCATGATACATCTTGTGCAATGAGTGTTTACTCATGATAATTCATGTATAATGAGGTTTTAATCGTGATTTATGTTCAATGAGGATTTACCAATGCTCTAAGTGCAATGACCCTTGGCTCATGCTAATTCCATGTTAAGTGGTGTTGCCACATTTCCATGTTATGATTATCATACTTTATCAGTACTTTATGTTCATGTTTCTCTTGTGATCTATTGATATGCCTAATGTATAACATGTATTTTACTCCTCATGTTATTCCATGTGTATTCCCTTGCTGGGGTTTATAGCTCACCCTTTTCTTATGCATGTCCTCAGGTTATACCATGCAAAGCAAAGTACGAGGGAATGTAGTGGTCATGTATATGAATATTTCAATAAAGATGTTGTATTTCATGTTTTCAGTTTTCATGTAATGATCCTTATTCCCAAAGACACTAAACCTCTTGATCTTATTTGTTGTATCAAGTGATGTTTTATGTAATAAATCATGTTTATGTTATAATAAAAACTAGAGTTGTCATAGTTGGTATCAGAGGGTAGGTTAGGTAATTTTTGGGATTAGGATTAGAAAACCCTAGTAAACCCTTAGATATAAGACTAAGTACAATAAAAACGTCCTTTAGTTTTGGTGAGTGTTGAGTATGTGGGTTATCAAGAAAATACATCCCTGTTTGGATACGTGCAGGTAGAGGTGGATTTGGCACAGATGTATCCTAGGGGTAAAACCCGAAAACACTGCTTTGAGCTAGACTCTAAAAGGAACTGGTGCACGACAACGGGACTTGTTGCACTCTTGGTTACGACACTCCCTGGGGATATGCTTTGGTAAATTCACAAGCTTAGTATGAACCCTTATTAAGAGAATTAAAAAAATTCCCCTAAGAATATATGTTACAAAGTAGATCATGAAAAGCCTAGATTGAAGCCTATAGACTCATGAGTTAAGGAAACAAAAGTTTATTTATAAGTCATAAACTTTTTTCGTTGGATTACCCTTTATGTGTTACCCCTAACTTTCCTTTTATTCCAGCCAATGGCCGGTAGTAGGAAGTCTCAGGCTAACAACCGTTGTGAAGATAAGTGTGATGATTGTACTAATGAGATGCCCAATCCAATGGGAGCGGGAATCACGATCTTTTTCAGGATTCTCTCTCAGCTAAATCAAGTTTTGAATAGAAACACGGGTTAAGAGGAACGTTCAACCCCCCTAAGAAAGAACAAGTTTCTATCGAGAGCTTCATTAGACAAAGGAATCCTACTTTTAGTGGATCATATGATCCCACAATCGTTGAACAATGGATCAACTCCATTGAAAATATCTTCTCCATCCTTCAATGTTCGGAACAAGAGAAGGTTCTCCTGGTGGCTTATCATATGGAGGGTGAAGCTGATCAATGGTGGATGTTGATAAAAAATACGAAGCCTGAGGAGGAGATCGAGGCTTTTGAATGGAAGGATTTCTGAAAGATGTTTTTTGATAATTATTTTCCACGCACCCTCTGGCATAAGATGTAAAGGGACTTCCTTTCCCTCAAGCAAAAAGACGAAGAATATATTGGAGCATACGAGGCAAACTTCACATGGCTTGCACAATATTCTTCCAGTTTGTCATTACCCCCAAATGCAATGTTGACCGCTTCTTTGCTGGGTTGAAGCCTAGCCTGTGGGAAGAATTAACGATCTGTGACTTCGACAGATTTGAGGAAATTGTCCGATGTGCCCTCAAGGTCAAAATGGAGATCGAAGAATCATAGGGGTATCATGGGGATAAGAATCGTAAGGTGGAATTCAATGCTAATGCGCCGATGGAAAAATCAAACATTGCTATGAAGATCTATCACCCCACTTTCCAAAAGTGCAGAACGAAGCAACCAAGAAATTTCGTTAATGGGACGAGGAAATGCTTCAGGTGTGGAAGGGAAGGGCACCTAGCTGTTAACTGTCAGCAAGAAAGACCTGCGACTGCGACAGAGGAGAGGAATGATCTGTTTTAACCTCAATGCATCGTTCAATGCTACAAATGAAAATAACTAGGTCATTTTGCAAATCAGAGCCCTAATCCAAGTGTTTTCAGAGGCCACCAACAACCTTCAAGGCATCAAGGAAGAGCTTTTTCCATCACTTCTATCGAAGTGAACACCGACAATGAAGTGTTGACAGGTACGCTAGTTATTCATTCATGAATAGCAAACGTACTTTTTGATTCATGTTCTACACATTCTTTTATTACTCGAAAGTTCAGTAGAACAATCCCAACACCACCACAAATCATGGAAGTGATGATGTCGGTGATTACGACAAATGGGGAAATCATTTCATCCCATGAATATAATTCCTCCCCTATTATAATCTGTGGATTGAATTTCCGAGCGAACCTAGTCATACTCCCTCTAGTGGAATTCGATGCAATTCTTGGCATGGATTGGGTTTCCTTATATAGAGCCAACATAAATTGTCAGGAGAGGGAAATCACACTCTATATGGAGAATCGACCCCCGATTCTTTACAAGTGTAAAGAGGAAGATGAATCTACTTTAGCTCCATCATCTCAAGCGTGGATATTACTGCCCTATGAGCACACATATCTGGCATAGATGATTGAGTCCAAGGATGAAACCATCCTTGAAAAATTTTTTTTGTGAGGGAATTCAATGAAGTGTTTCCCGAGGAACTGCCTGGTCTTTCTCCTTGAAGGGATGTTGAATTCTCAATTGTACTTATACCCGAGGATTTACCAATATCCAAGACTCCATATAGAATGGCTATTTCAGAGCTTTATGAGCTGATGAAACAACTATAGGAGAATCTGAATAATGGGTTTATAAGCCCAAGTGCTTCACCTTGGGGTGCACCAGTCCTATTCGTCAAGAAGAAGGATGGGTCAAGGCGGCTTTGCATCAATTATCGTGAACTTAACAAAATCACAATAAATAACAGGTATCCTCTCCCAAGAATTGATGATGTGTTCGATCATCTACGTGGAGAACAATACTTCTCCAAGGTGGAATTGCGGTCAGGATATTATCAAGTAAGGGTGATAAAGTAAGATATCCCCAAGACTGATTTTTGCACAAGATATAGGCAATATGAATTCATAGTAATGCCTTTTGGACTAAATAATGCTCCAAAAATCTTCATGGACATAATTAATAGAGTCATTAGAGATTACCTAGACAAATTTGTGGTAGTCTTTATAGATGATATCCTAATATACTCCAAAACCAAGGAGGATCATGAGGAGCATTTAAGAACTATACTAGAGACTTTGCGCAAGGATAAGCTCTATGAAAAGTACAACAAGTGTGAGTTCTGGTTGAAGGAGGTCTCATTCTTGGGCGATATCATCACAAGTAATGGGATATCTATGGATCCCTCCAAAACAGATACAGTTGATGGATGGCTGAGGCCAACATCGGTAACAGATATCTGTATATTCATGTGGTTAGCTGGATATTATCGACGATTTGTGAGAAATTTCTCATGATTGTCCAACCCTCATACTAAGCTAACTCAAAAGGGAGTAAAGTTTTATTAGAGTGATGAATACGAAAAATATTCAAGGAGTTTAAAAAGAGGCTTATCACTGCGCCCGTGCTCACATTACCCACAAGTGTGGAGCTTTTTGTGGTATTTAGTGATACTTCGAAGAAGGGCTTAAGATGTGTGATGATGCAGAATGATAAACCGATATCCTATGCCTCAAGGAAGTTGAAAATCCATGAGCAAGATTATCCAATGCCTGATCTGGAGTTGGCAGTAGTGATCTTTGCCTTGAAAATCTGGCGGCATTATATCTATGGAGAGAAATGTGAGATATATACTGACCACAAGAGTCTTAAATATATATTCACACAGAAAGAGCTTAATATGTGCCAGCGAAGATGGATAGAGCTCATCAAGGATTATGACTTTCCAATCCAATACCATCCTGGGAAAGCGAACAAGGTGGCAGATGCCCTAAGTAAAACGGATCCAACAATTCTATCAATGATGAGAATTGAGAAGGATCCAATATTCATATACTTGATGAAGATGGACATGGGAATCATAGGGAAGGGAACATAATCAATACTTTCACAAATTATTGCTCAACCGCATTTTTTGGAATGGTTAAAGGATGCTCAAAAGGATGATGTGGGAATTCAAGAAAAAGTGGGAGCTATCGAAAAAGGGAAATCCTCAGAGATTAATGTTAATGAATAAGGAATTGTGCGTTTTGGGAAAAGACTATGTGTTCCATCAAGTCTGGAGATAAAGAAATAACTTTTGGATGATGCACATAGTTCAAATATCTCTATTCACCCAGGGATCACAAAGATGTATCGAGATCTCTGAGAAAACTTTTTGTTGGATAATATGAAGAAGGAGATTGATGAATTTACATCAAAGTGCCTAGTGTGTCAGAAAGTGAAGGTAGAGAGGCAGAAGTATAATGGGATGATTCAACCATTTCCCATACCATAATGGAAATGGGAAAACATCACCATGGACTTTGTCACCGGACTTCCGAGGACATCCAAAGGCAACAATGCAATCTAGGTTGTTGTGGATCGTCTTACAAGGACTGCATACTTCGTTACTATTCAGGTGGATTTATCATCGGATCAACTAGCACAAATATATATTAGGGAAGTGGTAAGGTTGCATGGAGTACCACTATATATTCTATCTGACCGTGATCCAAGATTCACCTCTATGTTTTGGAAGAGTCTTCAACATGCTCTGAATACTGAGCTGAACATTAGTACGGCCTATCATCCTCAAACTGATGGAAAATCCAAGCAGACTATCCAAACACTTGAGGATATGTTGAAAGTGTGCTCAATGGACTTTAAAGGAGGATGGGATAAACATCTTCCTCTGGTTGAGTTCTCTTATAACAACAGTTTCCACTCGAGCATCCAAATGGCACCATATGATGCCCCGTATGGGAAAAGGTGTAGAACACCGGAATGTTGGGATGAGGTCGGTGAACGTAAGTTGCTTGGACTAGAAATGGTCAAAGAAATGGTGTAGAAGGTGAAAACTATTCAACGGCATATCAAGGCATCCCAGAGTCGACAGAAGAGTTATGCAGATAATCATCGATGAGACCATGAGTTTAAAGTTGGAGACATGTTTTTTCTATGCATATATCTATGGAAGAAGGTCATGAGGTTTGGAAAGAAAGAGAAGTTAAGTCCAAGGTACATCGGACCCTTCGAGATTCTTGATCGTATTGGGGAAGTGGCCTATCGACTAGCACTTTTGCCTACTATGGCCAATGTACATGATGTATTTCATTTATCCCTCTTAGGGAAGTACATATTGGACCCCTCACATGTACTCTCTTCTGAGGTTGTACAATTGGAAGATGATCTTTCTTATGAGGAGAAACCAGTGAAGATTGTAGATCATAGAGAAAAAGTTATAAGAAAAAATACAATGCCCCTTGTCAAGGTGTTGTGGAAAACCACAAGTTTGAAGAAGTTACTTGGGAATTGGAGGAAATGATGAAGCTGAGTTACCCATATCTATTTTAGTGTGGGAAATGGAAAATTTCAAGGGTGAAATTTCTTAAGGTGAGAATATTGTAACAACCCAAAGTTTCATTAATGGGAAGTCCCTCTTGATCTTATTAAATATGTCTTTATATAAAATGTTTTTCTAAAATGTCAACTTCATTGGTTTTATGATTAGAATTGTGACCGTTACTTTTATAGTTGTTGAACAGTGATAACATGATTAGTATAAATATATGGCTTTAACACATCCAATTTTACTTAGACAAAGGAAGCGATGGCCTCATCCAGTAGAATTACCCTTTAAAAACCCCATTTATCAAAGTTTGGAAAAGTGGTGGCGTCCTTGGGATTCTCTCTGGACCAAGCCCAAGCTTAGCTTCACCATGTCAAGCTCGAACGGGATCGTCTGCGGGAGAAGTAGAAGTTGATAGAAATTACCACTCTAGCGATGTTATCTGAGCCACCCCAAGAGTCTGTCACCATCACACACCATACCCTTAGGTCTTATGCATCTGTTTTAAGGGGTTATGTAACTAATATATAGTACTATTATCCTGTACATTATTTTTGTATATAATAATGGATATAATTTCTTGTCATTATTGATACATTGTAAATAGTTTTTAAAGTACAAATGGTGTTTTTAGTTATTATTTAATTAAGAAATATATTTTTATTAAATTAAGGGATTCTGGAATTAAATAATATTTTAATAAAATATTATTATTATTATTCGATTAATTTTATTATATATAAATGATCATGTATTTTTATGAATGCAATTATAATTTGTTTTAAGGTTTGAAATCCATTTTTGTCAAAACCCGGGAATTTTTTATAAATATCGAATTTTATTTTAAAAGAGAAAATTAACATATTGAGAAAATTATTTAGATAAAATAAATGTTATTTTTGGAATAAGGGCGTTGAAATTATCCAACGGTGAATTTTTCATAATTTTCTAAAACAGTCAAATTTTTGAGTAAAAATTAAATACCGCTTAAATATAAATAGAATTTTATGATGACATAATGACCCAATAGTGATGTAATAAAATACTATAATCTTTATGTTCATCCAATATTTATTTTACCATTAAAATAATGTGAATTTGGGTTTATTTTTCATATTTTCAAAGCATTAATGGACCCATCAAGACTTATTAAACACCTTTTCTTTTTAAATTAATTTCCATGGGAGTGTGACTCACCTCCACATAAGAAACCCTAATATTTTAAGAAGTTCGGACCTTGGCCTTATGAAATATTATTTTCCTCTTCCCTTTTCCAAAAACCATTGGCAAAATCCATGGGATGGTCTGTGCTTTGGATTAATTTAATATAAGGGGACCCAAACCTAAATAATAAAGAATTCCCTCACCATTCCTATATAAACTCACCCAAGCTCCCACTTCCTCCTCACTCAATGCCTTTTTAGTTCATCCATCCTCTGTCCTACTCTCTCTAGAATCCTCCCAAGGTTCCCCAAGATCCCAAGAAGCCTCTCACAAGCCTCTCTCTAGCCCTTGGAAGCACACTTCCAAGTAAGGTTTTTTCTTCCTTTCTCTTTTTTGTCCAAATTTATTTAAGTTGTTTTTCCCTTTTAATTTTAATTATAAATGTTGGGAATGGTTTCTCACCTCCCTCATACTGCCCTATTTATATTTGAGTGATGTGAGACCCATTTCTCTCTCATTATATGCATCTCATGTACACCCGTTACTATGCCGAAATTCCGAAAAGAACTTCTCTCTCCTCATTTACATTCAAGAAATACTTTTGTATCATGAATCTATATTCCATTAAAACTGTTGGTACATGTATCTATATGACCTCCTAACATTCCATGACATGTAAACATGACGAGGAACCCCTTTCTCTCTCATCAACCATTTTTATTAATTCTTATTTCACACCATTACGCTGCCGAAATAGCACTGATTTTCTAAGCCAATGCCATTGTATAGTGAATGCCATGCCTATTTTTTCATCAAGGGTATTCACCTTTATGCATATTTACTTATTGATTATAAAGTTTCATGTATGAATTCCACATAACTTTATCATGGAATAAATGATTATGTTTTATAAATCCATGTTTTATGATCCATGTGGCACACTTATGCATGAAATGAAATGTTTAAGAAGGGTACCCCTTATAGCGCTCCAATGAATTAGGTAAAGTAGAGTATCATGATACGTTATGTGAAATGAGTGTCTACTCATGCTAATTCAAGTGCAATGAGGGTTTACTCATGCTTTATGGGCAATTAGGATTTACTCATGCTCTATGTGCAATGAGCACTGGCTCATGCTAATTCCATGTTAAGTGTTATTACCACAATTCCATGTTATGATTATCATGATTTATCATACCTTTATGTTCATGTTTCTCTTATGCTCTATTGATATGCCTAATGTCTAACATGTATTTTACACCTCATTTTATTCAATGTGTATTCTCTTACTGAGCATTATAGCTCACCCTTTTCTTATGCATGTCCTCAGGTTATCCCATCCAATGCTGAGTACGAGGGAATGTAGTGGTCATGTAAAGGATGTTTTCAATAAAGATGGTGTATTTCATGTTTTATGTTTTTATGTAATGATCCTAATCCCCAATGACACTAAACCTCTCGATCTTCAATGTTTTATCAAGTGATGTTTTATGTAATAAATCATGTTTAAGTTGTAATATAAAGCAGGGTTGTCATAGGTAACATGACAGAGGTAAACGTGAATGTTTCTTCTAAGAGATTTAGGGAATATATTGTGATAGGTATTCCAAAGTAACCCTCTATGTAGCTGTGATAACTACAATTTATGTATGTTATAGATTCCACAAGTCACCTTTATGATTTATGATTCCTATGTGTTATTCATAAATCTTATGATTTCTTGAGATATGTAAAAGATTTTATGTTTTGTATGTATTTATGAACTAATGTTTTCTTTCTTTGTTTTATAACCCTTACTGAGCTTTTTTAAGATTATCCCATGTTTTGAAATGTCTTCACATGAAATAATGATTAATAGGGTCTAGGATGGGATCAAGGAAAAGTCATGATCTCTAAAACATTGAACTAGACGTGAACCTTTTTTTATGACTTTTTATTTTATTAAAAAATAGAAACTGAGTAGAACTGTCTACCTTGTAATATTATGAAATGTAATAGGTATGTCCTATTTGTCTAAAAATATAAACCTGAAAATATCCTCAATGTGAATTAATTCGTTTAATTCAACATTATGTAATGTTTTAAGGTCAGGCCCTTATAGTTGGTACCAAATGTTGGTTTAGACAACTTTTGGAGTTAGGGTATTGTTAAATTACTATCCGTAATGTAATTTATATTAATATTGAAGTGATATAGAATTTATAGATTACAATTTTTCTTCGCCTAATATATTTATGTGTTCAGAATGGTTTTCCATAGAGGAAATAGGGAAGCTAAGTTGGGACGACATCAGGAGGAAGACAACCTTCCAAATCTGAAACCGAAGATGGTCGAAATCAGAACTGAATAGTTTTTTGCAGTGATGGGATAGTTGAATCGGGCTATAAATGGTGGGGTTATCCATGAAAAATATCAGCTAGATCAACCAAAAAGGAACATATCAAGAGTATATCATTTCATGAGGCAACATCCACTATCATTCAGAGGATCATCTGACCATGTGCTACCAGAAGGGTGGATTAAAGAATTAAAGAAATTTTTTGATGTCATGGGGTGATCAGAATATCAAAAGGTCAGACATTCTATTTAATATTTTGAAGGTGAAGCTGATCACTGGTGGTCGATGGTGAAAAATATCACGGATAGTTATGAGATTGATGCTCTTAATTGGGATGAATTCAAGGGTATGTTTATTGAGAAATATTTGTTTAAGGTGGTTCATCTTAGGATGGAAATCAATTCTTGGAATTGAGGTAGGAGGAAGACTCAGTGGCTATTTATGATGAAAAATTAACTAAAATGAAAAGTTATTATCTAAATATCAATACGAGATATTGATAGTAAAATCAACTATTTTTACTCAGGATTAAATCCAAAGTATCCAATGGATTTAGCTTTTTCTGAGTTAAAAAGTTATGAAAAAAGTGTATATTGTGAGGAGAAGGTGGAAATGGAGTTTTCTGATGATCATGTGTTCTTTGACAAACAATTGAATAAACGGTCGAGGTGGATGACAAAAGGAAGAACTCTTCAAAAAAGTTGGATGGTAAGAAAATTTAGTTTCCAGTTTTTGAAAATTGTGGTAAAAATCATGATGGGGAATGTATTTTGAATTCTATTAAGTGCTAAATATGTGGTAAAATGGGATATAAGGCTTTTAATTCCACTGAAAAAGATCAAGGTAATGGTAATACGAAATCATATTTACAGTCAGTGAAATTTTTTAAGTGCAATGAAATGGGTCATTATGCCAATGAGTGTCCAACAATGAACTCAACTGAGTGAAATAAGTATGAATACAAGAAGAAAGGGGTGGTTAAATCCTTCGCAACTACTTCAGTAGATGTTGGGCCATCAAATGATGTAGTATCATGTACACTGTTTGTTTATTCAGATTATGCCAATGTGTTGTTTGATTCAGGGTCTACAAAATCTTTCATTTCTGAGAAATTTTCTAGTAAAATTAATAATTCCATCTCAATATATGAGTACGGAACTTATGGTAAAAACACATGAATTAAGTATTGGGAGAAAAAGAAAACATCATAAACTTCATGTCCTTTTGTGCATAATGAATCTATCTGTTAACCTTATTCTTTTTCCTCAAGTAGATTTTGATGTTATTCTGGGCATAGATTGGTGTTCTGTTTATCATGATAAGATTGAATTTAGAGCTAAAGAGGTTATTTTCAGAATGATTTTCATTTTGTGTACAATAATTAACCCATGCTTTTGATAACATGTCAGGAAGCTAAGAAAAAAGTATATGATGGAAATGAATGTTACCTTGCAAATATTATTGAAAAAAATTTAACTATTCAGATTAATGATGTGCCAATGGTAAATAGGTACCTTGACGTTTTTCATACTGAGTTTCCTGGTATAATACATGATCAGAAAGTTGGATTTACTATTGAATTAGTTCCTGATGCTAAGATAATTTCAAAACACCCTTATCAAATTTCTCAAATTGAACAATTATAGTAAAATAATAAATTGCGGGAGTTAGTAGATAAAGGATTCATTCGACCTAGCACATCACCATGGGGTGATCCTATCTTGTTTGTTAAAAAGAATGATGGCTCAATTATACGTTTCATTGATTAGGGAGCATTGAATAAGATCACTGTTAAGAAAAATTATCACTTGCTTCGTATCGATGATTTATTCGATCAGCTCTGGGGAGCTCAGTATTTTTCAATCATTGACTTGAGATAAGGGTACCATCAGTTGAATGTTAAAGAAGTAGACATTCCAAATATTGGATTTTGTACTAGATACAACCATTATGAATGTTTAGTTATTCTTTTTGGTTTAAAAAATGCACCTGCTATATTCCTTGATCTTTTGAATATAATTTTCGGTGAGTTCTTAGATATGTTTTTGTTTTTGGTCATTGATGATACTTTAGTTTATTCCAAAATTTAAGGGGAACATTGAAGGTCATTTAAGGGCTGTCATGAAAACCTTAAAAGAAAAGATAATATTTTGGAAATTTAGCTAGTGTGAGTTTTGGTTGCAACAAATTTCTTTCCTTCGTCACATTGTTTCAAAAAATTGCATAACTGTTGATCTTGCTAAAAAAAGCTGTTGAAGAATTGACAAGACCCACACATATAACCAAGATCCATAGCTTTCTTGGTTTTGCAGGTTATTACAAGAGGTTTGATGAAAAATTTTCATGGTTATCTAGTCCAATGACAATGTTAACTCTAAAACATGTTAATTTCATTTGGACAAAATAATGTGATGATTTTTTTCAAGTATTGAAAAGAAGATTGACAAATTCTCCAGTTTTGGCATTGCCATCCAGAAATGGTGATTTTTTTATCTATAGTGATGCTTCAATGAAAGGGCTTAGTTGTGTCTTTATTCGGAATGATTAGGTAATTTCTTATGATTCATGTCAGTTGAAACCACATGAGTTAAATTACACTACACTTGATTTGGATTAGCTGCTGTTGTGTTTGCTTTAAATGATTGGAGGCATCATTTTTATGGTGTAAAATGTGAAATATACACTGATCACAAAAGTATAAAGTATATGTTCACACAGAACGAATTAAACATGAGATAGAGGAGATGGCTGGAATTAATCATGAATTATGATTTCAAGATCCATGACCATTCAGGAGACGAAAATAAAGTGGATGATTATTTGAGTTGAAAAAGTAATGCTTCATTAATCAAGATACGTTTAGAACAAGATCCTTTGTTTTTTGATTTGATGAACTTTGCCATTGAAGTTGTTGGAGCAGAAAATTCCTCTATTTTGTTTCAGGTGTCTGTGAGATCATCTCTATCAGACCGAATTAAGCAAGCACAAAAGGAAGACAGTTTGTTTCATAAAAAGGTAGATTTGGTTTATAAGGGTACGTTTCCTGATTTTAACTTTGATAATGATTATGTTTTGATATTTGGAAAGAGATTATGTGTGCCTTGTGATTCACAGTTGAATAATGAGTTGTTATAGGAAGCTCATAGTTCCCCATATGCAGTTCATCCTAGAAGTACTATGATGTACAAAGATCTTCAGTAGTATTAATGGAGTGATTGAATGAAAAGAGATATTGATGATTTTACTGTGAAGTGTTTGACAAGTCAGTAGGTTAAAGCAGAGTAGTAGTTACCGAAATGAAAGCATCAATCTTTACGAGTTCCAGAGTGGAAATGAAAAAATACATCCATGGACTTTGTTGTGGGAATGCTGAAGACATCTCGAGGTAATAATACAATCTTAGTTATTTTTGATTGATTGACTAAATCTGCTCATTTCCTTCCTATTAGAGATACATTGCCTCTAGATCAACTTTCTCGGTTGTATGTTAAAGAGATAGTCAGGTTTCATGGAGTTACCCTCTCTATTGTATATGATTGTGATCCTAGGTGTACTTCTAACTTTTGGAAATGCCTTCAGAAGTCGTTGGGTACCGAACTAAATTTTAGCACAACTTTTCCTCCTCAATCTTATGGGAAATCAGAACAAGCTATTCAGACCTTGGAGGATATGCTATGTTCTTGTTCACTGGATTACAAGGTAAGTTTCTACCAACATCTCTCATTAGTTTAATGTTCATATTATAACTGTTTTCATTCCAGTATACAGATGGCTCCATTCGAGGTATTATATAGAAATCTTTGTCAAACTCCAGATTTTTCAGATGAAGTAGGTGAAAGGAAGATGATGGGACCAAAATTGGTCGATGTTATGGTAGATAAATTTCAGTTGATTCAAAATAACATGAGAACAGCTCAGAGCAAGCAGAAACATTATGTGAATAACTAGAGGAAGGATCTTTTTTGAGGTAGGTGATCATTTCCTTCTCAATGTTTCTCAATGGAAAATTTTGATGTGTTTTGTTAAGAAGGGAAAGTTGAGTCTAAGGTTTATTGGACCCTATAAAATCCTGGTGAAAGTTGGATCAGTTATGTACTAAGTGGATTTACCTCCATTTTATCCTAGGTACACAATGTTTTTGATGTTTTGATGTTGAGAAAGTATATTCCAGATCCATCTCATGTTTTGAGCCCAGAGGTAGTTCAGTTGGAATATAATCTCTCTTATGATGAGCAACTAGTCCAGATTCTTGATTGTAGAGAGAAAGTGTTACAGAATAAGGTAATTCACTAGGTAAAGGTTTTGTGGCAATACCATATAGTTGAAGAGGCAATGTGAGAATCTGAAAATGCTATGAGGGATAAATACTCCCACTTATTCATTATGTGAATAAAAATTGAAAGGGCACAATTTATAAAAGTGAAGAAGGATGTAACATCGCAGTTAAATAAAGAATAAGACATATTTCATATTCATTAATATTTTTGAATTAATTATTAATTATACTTTAAATGGGTTGCAATGTTCGATAGCGTACTCGATACGCAACAATGGGTTTCATTGAAATCTTACATTGCACGCAAATAATATAATATTATTATTTTAAATGGTAGTTAACTCATCGTTGTTGTATTAGGGAGAATGAACACAACTAACTACAATATTATTATACATGTTTTTAAAATGTTTTTACATTTATCCAATTAAAGTTAGATTCATAAAATGTGAATGAATCTAATTTTAAGAATATTTTACATTAAAAGGTCATTTAACCGCCTTTTAATGGAGAACCGTTGTTAAATATAGATTTGGTCACATTAATACATTCTATTTGACCAAATAAAATCCTTCTTTAAAATGGGGACATCAAAATTTACTTTGTGTAAATTTTTTGAATTTTTTGATAAAGATCATTTTCTAATGAATAGTGAAAAATATTGTATTTTAATTCAAAATTGTCGTATAAAATAATTTATTTATATGGTTATATTATCATTTTATTTGGTTTTAAAGTGTAATTAGAATAAATTTTTACTATTTAATCCAATTTTGGTCATTGGAATTATTTTCATATTGAAATTGGATATAAATAAGTGTCGATTTTTTGACGGTTATTGTTTCCTAAAAACACGTTATTTTTTTGACAAAGAGAATTAATTTTAAATTAATTAAACCAACTTATATGTTTATAATTCAGTAAAATAGGCATCATTTTTGAATTCGGAATATCAAAAATAGTTTAGGCTGAATATTTGGTAGTTTTTAGAAAAACATTGATTTTTGATCAATAGTGAAACCACTTAGTAGTAGTGAAAAAACGGACTTCTTCATTTAAATGAAATTTTACAACTTTTATGAATTGAATTTTGAATATTAAACATACATGTTTGTTATTATTATGTAAAATTGGCTTCAATAAGATTAAATAATTATTGGTGAATATTAAATTTTGACTTTTATTTACAGCGGTTAAAGATAAATAGGGTAATTCTAGGTAAAAAGAATATTAAAATAATTCACAATTACCATAAAGCATTTCCTAAATATATTAGATGAGTAATGGAAGACCATGGCCGTCCATGGGTCGTTTTTGAGACCCCATGGAGCCAGTTATGAATGTAAATGACACTTTATTTTATTTAACTTATAGTAAAGGCAAAAATGACTTAAACAAATACCTCTTTGAAAATTAATTTAAAAATTGTGTTATATAAGTTATCCCTTTGACTATAAGTATTAATTTGAAATATAAAAATATTTCCTACATAATGGTATTTTTTTTATAATTTTTAGACAGATAATTAATTAAATTATTTATGAAACAATAATGATGCAGCGTTAACCTCATTAATAAATTAAATAAATAAATAAGATTATAAATATTAAAATGACATCCAAAAGCTTTCCAATTTTTATGGGATGGATTTATTTCGGCCTTTATTTATCTTATATTCAACCTTAATTAGTTTTTACCATTAGAAACTGAATATAATTATATAATAAAATAATATTATCCCACTTACATAAAGATCCCCTCCTCCCCCTTATAAAAATCCCTCACTTTTAACCAATTCCTCACACCTCTCAGGCCTTTTTCCTCATCCAAAATCTGCCCAATTAAGCTCCCAACTTCACTATTCTCCTCCTAGAAGCCTTACCTTAGGCATAAGGCACTTCAAGAAACCCTTTTCGTTCATACCAATGGAAGTTACCCAAATTAAAGGTAACATTTTCTCTTAACTTCTTGTATTTTATTTTACTTCACCAACCACTAAACTATTTTTATTCCTTAATTTTTTGAAAAAAAACTATCCTAAATATACTAGGAATTTTTTATTAGAAAGATTCTAACTACACTTACACACACCACCATCTAATGGGTGAAGAACATATTGTTTGTGTGGATGGTAAACTAACGCCTCACGAGACGATGATTGTTCGATTATCTCCTACCGCCTATCATGGTGGCCATTTAGATGAGACTGTATTTATATATGATATATATTATGTTTATGTTTTCTTTATGCTCATGTATTTTTCTTTAATATTATATCTCTATGGTTTCCATTATGGGTAAACACGATAATTTAATTTGAGGAAGTGACGACTACCGCCCCATCAAAGTTATATGACTCGTTAATGCCATGTGTGGGATGTATAATGGATGGAGTTAATGATATTATATATGATATATGTACTGGAATTATAATATACCATTTTATCATTATGTTTATTTCCATTAAAATAAGAAATAGAAATGAAAGTAGCATTAATGCGTATGTACCGCTTATCGTCTCCATGAACGGTGCATTTAATTTCTTAACTCCAAATTATATGTACTTTTATAAGTATATATATATATATGGTATATATATGATATATATGATATATAAATAATTATTATCATTTTTCATATAATTAACTTTTGACTAGATCGACAACTTGTAAATATAAGGTGTTCATTTTTTAATCAAGTACCAAATATTGACAAAACGAACGTTATTAACTTAAATGATTACACAATGTTTATAACATGGTAATAAGTGATATAAATGGAATAATAAACCTGAAAAAGTTTCTTAAGAACATATAAATTATCATTAGTTTATTATTCAGGAGATTAAAGAACGAATGAGTCAAGTCGGACACAAGTTAAGGGACTTTGTCTCAATCTCCTTTCATTGAGGCATCTTTTGATTTCTACACAACATTATTTTATATGGCTTATAAAACCCTCTTGAATTTTCATTTCATTCAAATAGAATATTTCTTCTATGAATTGATTTACTAAATGCAAAAAATAAATGTTTCTTTTAACATATGAAGTGAAAATGACATTTCCGTCGCCATGAGTATTATTTGATCTTTGGATTCCTTAACAAGCTGTAATGTGTTTAAAAGAAAAATAAATACCATATAATATTTTATGTATTTGGTATTGAAATTTGTTTTGATAATGGATTTAATATTTCAATATCCTTAAATGATATATAATTATGGCAATGTGTGAATGTTATCTTTCCTTTATGCTTATGTTATTTTATGGTTCATGGGCATTGTTTAAGAATACAGGTGGTTTCATGATAAAACTAGGGTGGGTGAGCCCGATATACCTCTCCAATGAGTTGGGTAACATGACAGAGGTAAACATTAATGTTTCTCCTAAGAGATTTAAATAAAATATTGTGATGGGTATTCCAATGTAACTCCCTACGTAGCTGAGAGAGCTACAATTTAAGTATGTTGTGGATGCCACAAGTTACTTTTATGATTTACGATTTCTATGTGTTATTAATTAATTATATGATTTCTTGAGATAAGTAAAAGAGTTTATGTTTTGAATGTATTTATGATCTAATGTTTTCTTTATTTTTTCTATAACTCTTAAAGAGCTTTTTATGCTCATCCCATGTTTTGAAATGTTTTCACAGGATATAAAGATGAATAGTGTCAAGGATGGGATCATGGAAAAGTCTTGTTGTCTAAAACATGGAACTAGACATGACACTTTTTTTCCGGAGTTTTTTCTTTTATGTAAAAAAATGGAAACTGAGTAGAATTGTCTACCTTGTAATCTTTTGAAATGCAATAGTTATGTCCAAATTCTCTAAACTATAAACCTGAAAAGATCCTCAATGTTAATTAATTTGTTTAATTATATTTTATATAATGTTTTAAGGTGGGTACTTATAAATCATGTTTACATACTGCCCCTATAATTAACATCTAATAACCATTCATATAATCACAAAAAAATTAATAATTGTGTAGTAATACTATAGATAAGAGAACATATAAATAAAAAACATATGATATTTTATGAAGTAAAAATAAAAAAAATAAAAAAATAGAAAGGATATTGGTTTTAACCCTAAAATAGGTTTTTTATTTAATACTATAGGTCATTTTCAATGTTTTACCCAATATAATGAAGGACCAATTTTTGTTATCATGAAACAATAAATAGTTTTACTCCCAATGTGAATCCATTAAATATTTTTTATAGAAGTCTCATAGGGATGAGTGTTTTAGTTCCATCCCCATTGTAATGATAACAAAAGTGCATCGTAGGGGTAGGAGAAGAAATTATGTAACACACAGATATTTTATTAGGTCTTTTCCATTATAGAAATTCTTTCATGAGAATCATATATCACATAAAACACCATATTAAAATTAATTATTATATACATTATTAAAATTCACTATAATTATTAATTCATTATGACTATAATGTGTGGGATATTATTATGAAAATTATAATAAGAGTAAAACCACCTAAAAATAGATAGAAAATTTAATTCATTATTACAAAAAATTTATATCAATTACATATATTATTATTATGATTTTTATAGAATTATTGTATGATCACAAATACTATTAAATTGATTAATATTTAATGGTTAGATGTTAAATAACTAATGGGATATAATTAAACTAATTTAATTTAATAAAAAAATATTTTTCAATATGAATTTAATGTGTTGTGCTGTTTTTCAATTAATAAAATTAAAATCATTTTATGGAATATTATAATGAAATATTTCAATTTAAAAACAATTAAAGTAATACTCCATGGTATTTGATAAGAAATATGGTAAAAAGGACTTATGTTTTAAAAAATTCAATTTCATATAAAAAATTAATCCATACATTTATATTTTTATGTTAAATTTTTATACTTATTTTGAATTTTTAATATAATGAAATTCAGTTATTTTTTTAATTAATCATTTAAAAATAATATTAGGGTTTGATTTTTATTATTATACAATGGTTTATTGTGTGGTGACTAATGAAGTATACAATTTAAAAAAACAGTAGGTTTTACATCATTATTATGATAATGGAAAATCAAAAAAATATATTAAATCTTTTTATTAAATACATATTAATTTAAGGAGTAATTTAATGTATTTTTAATTATTATTTTTAATTTATTATTCCCCCCATTACGTTTTGGAACCAAATTAATATTTTATCATAATAAAAATTATTTTTATCCTTTGCCTTTAATTATGTATTCACACTGATCAATTATATTTTTTATTTCTTTGAATGGAACATAAATTTTATTTTTAAATCATAATCTATTAAATATCACCGAATCAATGATATACATGATTTCTATGTAAATTAATTTTTATCAAAAACAATAAATTTTTATAAAAACTATTTTATTATGTAAAGATGAACTTTATTAAAATTATATTTATACCACCTATAGAAATTGAATATTGTAAAAGTTATTAAAAAAATTAATCACCATATTCGAATTAAATAATTGTTTCATTTTATTTTTAGTCATAAAATAAATTATAAAAGTAAATTTAGTCACCTTTGTAAAGTTCAAATGTGGTAAAATGGTTAAATAAAGGGATAAGGTCTAGAAATATAATAAAAATTATTAATGAATTATTTATATGTTTTCTATAATAACCTCCCTCTATCCAATTAAACATTATATCAAAATCGGGTTAACATTCTTGGATAACTACACACCCTTTTTATGTTAATTGGTTAATATTTAAAAAATCCTAATCCTTTCACTTATAAAAAGAACCCTCCTCCACCCCTTTATTTTGACAAAAAAATTAGATCTATCCTTATACATATCCATATTTCCATCCCTAAAATTCCACTCCCACATTCTATTAGATTATATTCCAAATATATTTCCCATATTTGTTTAAAAACTAATAATGTTTCTAAGAAAAAAAAAGAATATTTATAATATTTTTTTAATGGTTTCGTAATATTTATTCGAATATATTATTGAACAACTTATGATTAATTATATTTATAATGGTAATATTTATAAAACCACTAATTGGTTTTGTAAATTACATATAATAACTATAATGACCCAGCCTTAAGCTTTAGATAATATTGAATTAAATGAATAATTCGCATTGAGGATCTTCTTAGGTTTAGAATTTTAGAGAATTAAGACATAACTACTTCATCTCAAAGGATTAAAAAGTAGACACTTATAATCTATTTCCATTTTTTTCATAAAATAAAAACTATTGAAAAAAAGTGTCATGTCTGGATCCATGTTTTAGACAGCAAGACTTTTCCTTGATCACTTTCTTGACCCTATTCATCTTTAAGTCCTGTGAAAACATTTCAAAACATGGGATGAGCATAAAAAGCTCATTATAGGTTATAAAACAATGAATGAAAACATTATTTCATAAATACATAAAAAACATAAACAATTTTTCTTACCTCATGAAATCATAAGATTTATGAATAACAAATAGAAAACATAAATCATAATGGTAATTTATGTCATCCATATCATACTTACATTGTAGCTATCACAGCTACGTAGTGAGTTTCATTTGAATACCCATCACAGTATATTCCATAAGTATCTTAGGAGAGACATTCTCGTTTACCTCTATCACATTACATAATGCATTGGAGAGCTATCTCAGGCTCACCTACCCTAGGATTATCATAGAACCACCCATTTGCGTAAATAATGCCCAAGAACCATAACATGATCATAACACATAACATAAGCATAAAGGACAGATAAAATTCAAACATTTCAATAACAATATAAAATTTTAATATATTAACGTATCAAAAACATTCTCAATACCAAAATTACTTAAAATAGTATATGGTATTTATTTTCTTTTTAAAAAATTATAACTTTTTTACGAAGCCAATGATCAAATAACACACGCGGCAGCGAAAAGTTCATTGTCACCACTTACGTTAAAAAGAATCATTATTTTTTTTCATTTAGTAAAACTCTTCATATAAATAATATTCCTTTTGAATAAAAGTAAAATTAAATGTTTTAATACAGCTTATAGAATAATATCATGTAATAAAACAAAATACGCATCAATGAAAGGAGATTGAGATGAAGTCCCTTACCTCATGTCCAACATGACTCAACCATTATTTAATCTCCTGAATAATAAACTAAAGTTAATTTCTACTTGATTAAGAACATTTTTTAAGTTTTTTATTACTTCTATATCAGTTATTAACATTTTACAAACATTATGTAATCATTTAAGTTAATAACGTTCGTTTTGACGATATTTGGTACTTGAGTCCAAAATGAACACCTTATATTTACATGTTCTCCATGTGGTCAATATTCTATTATATCCAGAATGATATTCAATATTTACATATCATATATATCATATATATCTATTATATATATATATATTTATTTATAACCGTACATATCATTTGGAGGTAAGAAATGAAATGCACCGTTCGTGGAGACAGTAAGCCGTATGGACGCATGAATGCTACTTTTGTTTCTATCTCATATTTTAATGGAATGAAATCATAATGATACATATGTATCATTTAATTCAATTATAATATCATATATAATATAATAAACTCCATCCATTATACATCCCACATATGGCATTAACGAGTCATACTAATTTGAGGGGGCGGTAGCCCGCACATCCTCAAATGAAATTATCATGTTTACCCATAATGGAAACCATAAAGGTATGATATAAAACAAAAATACAGAAGAATAAGGAAAACATAAAAATAATATATATAATATATAAATATAGTGTCATCTTAATGGCAACCATGATAGGCGGTATAATATAATCATACAATCATCCTCTCGTGGGGTGTTAGTTTGTGATCCATAGAAACATTATGTTCTTCACCCATTAGATTGAGGTGCGTGTATGTGTAGTTAGAATAATTTTCAAAAAAATTCCTAGTATATTGAGGATAATGGTTTTGTTATGAAATAAAGTAATAATAAGATTTTAGGGGTCGTAGAAGTAAAAGAAAAGAAAAGAAGTTAAGATAAACAGTTACCTTTAATTTGGGTAACTTCTTTTGGTATGACCAAAAGGATATCTTGATGTACCTTCTGCCTAAGTTAATGCTTCTAAGAGTAATAGAGGGATGTAGGGATCTTAACTGGGTAGAGTTTGGATGAGAAAAAAAATTATAATTGAGAGGACCTGGTTAGAAGCGAGGGATTTTTATAAGGGGGAGGTGGGGCTCTTTAGGAATGTGTGATATTATTATTTTATTTTATTATGATATTCGGTTTATAAAGGTATAAAACTCATTAAGGACTAAGATAAGACTACTAAGTGTCGAAATAAATTAATCCAATAAGAATTGGACAGTTACTGAATGTCATTTTAATATTTATTATATTACTTAGTTAAATCATTCATTAATGTGGTAAACACTGCATCATTACTGTATCATAAATAATTTAATTTATTCGATGTCTAAAAATTATATAAAAATTACCATGATGCATAAAATATCTATATCTTTATAATTAATATTTATAGTCGAAAATATAACATATATAACACAATGTAAAAAGTAATTTACAAAGTGATATTTGTTTATGTCATTTTTGTCTTTACTTTAAGTTAATTAAAATAAAGTGTCATTTTCATTCATAAGTAGATCCATGGGGTCCCAAAATCGACCCAAGGATGTACATGGTCAGACAATACTGATTCAATAAGGTTATAAAAAGTGTTAAGGTTATTTTGAATTATTATAAAATTCTTTTTACCTTAAATTATCCTATATAGCTTTAACTGCTGTAAAAAAAATTCAAAAGTTACAATTCACAAAAAATTATTTTCATCTTATTGAACCAAATTTTACTTAATAATTACAACAATACATGTTGGATTTTTGAAATTAAATTCAAAGAATTGGTAATCATTAATTTAAATGAAAAATTTAGTTTTTTTAACTACTACTTAGTGGTTTCACTATTGTTAAAAAATTGAAGTGTTTCAGAAAACATAAAAAAATTCGGCCTAAGCTACATTTGATATTCCGAAATTAAAAAATTTTGCTTATTTAGCCAAATTCTAAACATAGAAGATGCATTAATTAATTTAAAAAAAATTCTAGCAGTCAAAACAAATATCGTGTTTTTAAAAAACAATTGATGTCAAAAGATCGACATTTGATTTTGTCTAATTTCAATGTGAAATTTATTCCAATGATATAAATTTGATTAAATGGTAAAAATATATTCTAATTACACTTTAAAACTAATTAAAAAGATAATTTAACCAAATAAATAAATTAGATTAAAATGTAGTTTTGAATTAAAATACAATATTTAACACTATTCATCCAAAAATGAATTTTATCATAAAAATAACAAAATTGTACCCAAAGTGAATTTTAATGTCCCAATTCTAAAAAAGAATTTAATTTTACAAAATAGAACATATAAATCAGTCTAATACTAGATTTAAAGTGGGTTCTCCTTCAAAAGGCAGAAGTATCAACTTTTTAATGTAAATTATGCTTAAAATTAGATTCATTCACATTTTAAGCCTCTAACATTTATTCTATAAAAGGAAAAAAAATTTAACAAACATGTATAATCATATTGAAGTTAGTTTTTTTCATTCTCTCTAATACAATGGCATAGAGTTAAGTTCCATTTAAAATCATAATATTATATTATTAGGGTGCAACGTAAGAATTCAAAAAAACCCGTTGTTGTGTATCGGGTACGCTATCAAACATAGAAACACATTTAAAATAAAAATAATATTTAATTAAAAAATTTTAATAAATATGAAATATGTATTATTCATTATTTTAAATGGGATGTTACATCCTACCCCCTTTTTTAAATTGCATCCTCGCAATTTTTATTCACTTATCAAATAAGTAGTGGAATTTATCTCTCATAGCATTTTCAGATTCCCACGTAGCCTCTTCAACCATATGGTATTCCCACAAAGCCATTTTCAGGTTAATTACATTATTCTGAAACACTTTCTCTCTATGGTCCGGAATCTGGACTAGTTGTTCCTCATAAGAGAGATTCTCTTTCAACTGAACTACCTCTGGACTCAAAAATGTGATGGATCTGGAATATAATTTCATAACATTGAAACATGAAAAACATTGTGTACCTGGGATAAACATGGAGGTAATGCAACACTATACACAGCTAATCCATCTTGCTCTAGGATTTTACAAGTTCTAATTAACCTTAGACTCAAATTTCCCTTCTTACCAAAACACATCACACTTTTCCATGGAAAACTATGAGAAATCCATGATCACCTACCTCAAAAGATTAATCCTTCTTCTGGTTATCCACGTAACTTTTCTGCCTATTCTGAGCTATTCTCATGTGCTTCTGAATCATCAAAACATTCTCTACCATCTCTTCCACCAATTCTGGTCCCATCAGTTTCCTTTCACCTACTTCATCCGAAAAATCTTGAGTTCGACAATGCTTTCCATATAATGCCTTAAATGGAGCCATCTGTATACTAGAATGAAAACATTTATTTTATGAAAATTCATCCAAAAAAAAGTTGGTCCCAACTACCCTGGTAAGCTAGTGAACAAGCACATAGCATATCTTCCAGGGTATGAATTGTTGGTTATGATTTCCCATCTGATTGAGGAAGAAAAGCAGTACTAAAATTTAATTCAGTACCCAACGACTTATGAAGGCCTTTCCAAAAGTTATAAGTAATCCTGGGCTCAAAATCAAGTACAATAGAGAGGGGAACTCCATGCAACCAGAACATCTCATTAACATACAACTGACAAATTTGATCTATAGAGAAAGTATAACAAATAGGAAGAAAATGAGTAGATTTATTCAACTGATCGACAATAACCTAGATTTCATTATAACGTCGAGATGTCTTTGATAATCCCACAACAAAGTATATGGATATTTTTTCCCATTTCTACTCTGGAATTAGTAAAGACTGAAGCATTCTTTTGGTAACTGTTGGTCTTCTTTAACCCATTTAAAATTCAAACACTTCACAGTAAAATCCACAATATCACTTTTCATTCCATCCCACCAGTAATACTCCCAATGATCTCTGTACATCTTAGTACTACAGGGAAGAACTAAAAACAAAGAACTATGAGCTTCACATAACAACTAATTCTTCAACTGTGAATCACAAGGCACAATAATCTCTTCCCAATCTTCAAAACACAATCATTATCAATGTTGAATTCAGGAAAATTACCATTTTGAACCAACTCCACCTTTTTATGAAATGTGATATATTTTTTAGGTGCTTGCTTAATTCTGTCTGATAGAGCTGATCTCACTGACAATTTTTTGACTCAAAGAATCAACAATTTTATTCTATTTTCCCGGATGGTAAAGGATCATGAAATCATAATACATGATTAATTAGAGCCATCTCATCTGTCTCATTTTCAAATATTTCTGAGTGAATATATACTTTACACTTTTGTGGTAAGTATATATCTCACATTTAACTCCATATATATTATGCCTTCAAATTTTAAAAGCAAAAACTACTACAGGTAATTTCAAATCATGTGTGGGGTAATTTAACTCTTGAGGTTTTCAACTGATGTATATCTTAATCAATTACCTAATAATTCTATATAAGGACACACCCAAGTCCTTTCAAAGAAGCATCAATATAGATAACAAATTCACAATCTCCGGAAGGCAGTTCTAAAACTATGGCATTCGCCAATCATCTTTTCCATTCATGAAAAAATAATCACAATCTTTTTTCCAAATGAACATAACACATTTTCTCGTTAATTTAGTCATTGGACAAGATAACCATGAAAAATTATCAAAAAACCTCCGATAATGACCAGCCAAAACCAAGAAAAATATGTATCTCCGTTATATTTGTGGGGATTGGACATTCTTCAACAACTTATATTTTAGGAGGATCAACAATTATGCCATTTTATGAAATAATGTGACCAAGGAATGGAATTTGTTGTAACCAAAAATCACACTTTCTGAATTTCCCAAATAGTTTCTTTTCATTTAAGGTTTTCAAGACAACCCTTAAATGATGTTCATGTTCCACTTTACATTGGGAATAATACAATATATTATCAATGAACACAACCACAAACTTATCCAAGAACTCAAGGAAAATTCTATTCATAAGATCCATTAATATAGTAGGTGCATTGGTTAAACCTAAAGGCATAACTACAAATTCACAATGGCCATATCTAGTACAAAACGCGGTCTTCAAAATGTCGGCTTATTTCACTTTCAACTGATAATACCTTGATCTTAAGTCAATCTTTGAAAAATATTGAGCTCCTGGAGCTGATCAAACAAATCATCAATTGGAGGCAAAGGATACTTGTTCTAAATAGTGATGTTTTTCAATGCTCTATAATCAATGAAAAGTCTCATTGAACCATCTTTTTTTTAACAAACAAGATAGGATCACCCCATGGTGATGTGCTAGGTCAAATGTAACCTTTATCTAATAACTCCTGCAATTGCTTCTTTAACTCTAAAAGTTCAATTTGAGCCACTCGATAAAGGGGATTTGAAATTTTCCTAGCATCAGGAACTAATTAAATAGAAAATTAAACTTCCCGATTAGGTATAATACCAGGGAACTCACTAGAAAAAACATCAAGGTACTCATTTACCACTATCATATCATTAATATTAATAGGTTCTTTGTTTTCAATAATAATTTCATGGTAACATTAATTTCCATCTTTTACTAGTTTCTCAGCATCCTGATATGTTATCAGAAGTAAGGGTTCATTTTTTTACAAAAACTGAAAACCTTTCTGAAAAGAAGCTCATTAGCTTTGCAGTAAATCTTAACATGATAAATAGAAAGTCAATCCATGACCAAAATAACCTCAAACCCTACAAGATGAAAACAATAATATTTTTAGGTAGATTCTTCCTGCACACAAGGATAGAAATCTTATTATAATTTCTTTTTGTCCCAAAATTTCCTCCTCGTGTTTTTACCATATGTTCTGTATTCATATTAGGAGATGGAATCTCCAATTTACTAGAAAAATTCTCATAAATTAAAGAGTTTGTAGACCCAGAATCAAAGAACACATCGACAAAGTCTGAACAAAAAAACAGTGTACCTGATACTACTTTATTTAATGGCCCAACATCTGCTGAAGTAGTTGCGAAGTATTTCACCACCCCTTTTAGCTTGAAGTCTGTCTGATTTCCCTAAGTTGAGTTCCTTTTCGGAAACTTAATTGCATAATGACCCATTTCATTGCACGTAAAACATTTTACTGACTGTAAATAAGATTTTTTTTACCATTACCTTGATCTTTTTTAGTGCAATTATGAGCCTTATGTCCCATTTTACCACATCGGTAGCACTTACCAGAATTCAAAAGACATTCCTCAACATGATTTTTTCCAAAATGTTCAAAAATATAAAACATAAGTTTCTTAACATCATAATTTTTTGAAGAGTTCTCCCCTTTTGTTTGCCACCTCAACCTCTTATTATGTTCTTTGTCAAAGAACAACTAATCATCGGTAAACTCCATTTGCACCTTCTCTACACAAAAACATGTTTTTCATCACTTTTTAACACATGAGAAACTAAATATATTCAATACATTGGCCTTAATCCTGTGTAAAAAACAATTGATTTTACTATCAAGATCTCGTATGAAATTTGGAGCATACCTTGCCAGTCGAGTGAATTTTGCTTCATAAACACCCACTGAGTCATCCTCCTGCCTCAATTATAGGAATTTTTTTCCATCATAAGACGAACCTCCTTTGTAAAATATTTCTCAAGAAACTTACCCATGAATTCATCCTAATCAAGAGCATCAATCTCTTCACTATCCCTGATATTTTTCACTATCGACCACCACTGATCAACTTCACCTTCAAAACTGTATATATGAAGACTAACATTTTGATGTTCCGAACACCCCCTGACATCAAAAATTTTCTCAAATTCTTTAATACAACCTTTTGCTAGCACATGGTCAGATGATCCTCAGAATGATGGTGGATGTTGCCTCATGAAATTATCTAGTACTGACATGTTCCTATGTGGTTGATCTGGCTGATCTCGTGCATGGATACCACTGCCATTTATATCCTGATTCAACTGTTCCATCACTGCAACAAATTGTTATGTTCCAATTCTCATAATCTCAGGTTGCTGATTTGGAAGGTTGTATTTCTCCTAATGTAATCCCAACATAGCTGCTCTGCTTCCTCTGTGGAAAACCTTTCTCAACATAGAAATATATTAGGCAAAACAACATGGTAATTTGTAAATGCTATATCATTTCAATATTAACAAAAATCACTTTATCGATATTAATTTAACAATAAGATAACTTCTAAAGATTTCTAAACCGCCCTCTAATACCAATTTTAAGGACCTGAACTTAAACATTAATGAATATTGAATTAAATTAATAATTCACATTGAGGATCTTTTCAGGTTTAGAATTTTAGAGAATTATGACATAACTATTACATCTCAAATGATTAAAAGTAGGAACCTCTACTCTGTTTCCATTTTTTTCATAAAATAAAAATTCATCAAAAAAGGAGTCATGTGTAGTTCCATGTTTTAGATAGGATGACTTATCCTTGATCCCATCCTTTTCATCTTTTTGTCCTTCGAAAACAAATAAAAAATGGGTTGAGCATAAAAAGTTGAGTAAGTGTTATAAAACAATGAAAGAAAACATTAGTACAAAAATACATACAAAACATAATCTCTTTTACTTACCTCAAGAAATCATAATATTTATGAATAACACATAGAAAACATAAATCATGATGGTAAATTGTGGAATCCATATCATACATACATTGTATCTATCACAGCCACATAGGGATTTACATTTGGAATACCCATTGCAGTATATTCCCTAAATCACTTAGGAAAAAAATTCAAGTTTACCTCTATCACGTTAACCAATGCATTGGAGAGCTATATCTGGCTCACCCACCCTAGGTTTATCAAGGAACCACTATTATATGTAAATAATTCCTAAGAACCATAACATGATCATAACCCATAACATAAGCATAAAGTAAAGATAAAATTACCACATTGCAATTACAATATAACATTTCAATATATTAACATATAAAAACCATTATCAAAACCAGTTTTAATACAAAAAATACTTAAAATAGTATATGGTATTTATTTTCCTTTTAAAAACATTACCGTGTGTAAAGAAATTCAAAGATCAAATAATACTCACGACGGTTGAAAGGTAATTGTCACCACTTATGTTAAAATGAAACATTATTCTTTTATCATTTAGTAAAATTATTCATAAAAAAGATTCATTTTGTGTAAAATTAAAATTCAAAGGTTTTTATACAATGTATAATAGAAAATCGTATATGAAAACAAAATATTCCTCAATGAAAGGAGATTGAGATGAAGTCCCTTACCTCGTGTTCGACTTGACTCGATCATTCTTTAATCTCCTGAATAATAAACTAAAGTTAATTTATACTTACTTAAGAACCTTTTTCAAGTCTATTATTTCTTTTATATCACTTATTACCATGTTTTAATAATTATGTAATCATTTTAGTTAATAATGTTTGTTTTGTCGATATTTGGTACTTGAGTAAAAAATGAACCGCTTATATTTAAAAGTTATCCATGTGGTCAATAGTCCATTATATCCAAAATTATATTCATTACTCAGATATAATATATATCATATATATCTAGTATATGTATTTATAACAGTACATATCATTTGGAGGTAAGAAATTAAATGCACCATTCTTGGAGACGGTAAGTCGTATGTACGCATGAGCGCTACTTTCATTTCTATTTCTTATTTTAATGGAATGAAAACATAATGATACATAGTTATATTATATTTCCAGCATAAAATCCAAAAAAATATCTGTAACATCATCCTTTATACATCCCACATATGGCAATAACGATTAATACCACTTTGAGGGGGCTGTAGTCCGCACTTCCTCAAATGAAATTATCGTGTTTAGCCATAATCGAAACAATAAATTTATGATATAAAATAAAAATAGAGAAGAATAAAGAAAACCTAAACATAATATATATCATATATAAATATAGTTTTATCTCAATGGACACATTTATTGGTAGTAGGAGATAATCGAACAATCATCGTCTCGTGAGGCGTTAGTTTTCCATCTATAGAAACAGTATGTCCTTCACCCATTAGATGGAGGTGTGTGTAAGTGTAGTAAAAATCCATCTCATAACAAAATCCTAGTATATTTTAGATACTGTTGTTGTTATAAAAGAAATTACTAAAAAGATTTTAGGTGGTGGATAAGTAAATTAAAAGAAAATACGTTTAGAGAAATGATTACTTTTAATTTGGGAAATTTCCTTTGTTGTGAAGCAAAAGGGTTTTTTGAAGCACCTTATGCCTACAGTAAGGCTTCTAGGTGGAGGAAATGAATGTAGAGAGGTTAATTGGGTAGATTCTGGATGATCCAAAAGGCATGAGAGGTGTGAGGAATTGGTTAGCAGTGAGGGATTTTTATAAGGGGGAGGATGGGCTCTTTAGAAAAGTGTGATAATATTATTTTATTAGATATTGATATTTGGGTTCTAAAGTTCCAAAACACATTAAGGTCGAGGATATGATGACTGATGGTCAAACTGAATTCATCCAATAAGAATTAGATAGGTTTTGGAAGTTATTTTAATATTTATAATCTTATTTATTTAAAGCATTTATTAGTGATGTAAACACTACATCATTATTGTGTGATAAATAATTTAATTTATTCAATGTCTAAAAATTATAAAAAAATCACCATGATGTAGGAAATATTTTTATCTTTACAATGAATTTTTATGGTTTAAAATATATATTTTATAACTTTATTTAAAAATTAATTTACAAAGAGATATTTTTTTATGTCATTTTTGTCTTCACTTTAAGTTAATTAAAATAATGTGTCATTATCACTCATAAGTTGCTCCATGGGGTCCCCAAATCTACCCAAAGATGACCATTTTTGGACATTACTCATACAATAAGGTTAGTACACGTGTTATGATAATTTCAAATTATTATAATATTCTTTTTACCTAGAATTACCCTATTTACCTTTAATCGCAGTAAATAAGTCAAAAGTTACTATTCAGAAACAATTATTTTCATCTTATTAAACCACAATTTAATTAATAATAAAAACCATGAATTAAGTATTATCAAAATTAAATTCACAGAAGTGGTAAAAATTCATTTAAATGAAATATTCATTTTTAACTACTACTAAGTGGTTTCACAATTAATCTGAAATTGATGTTTCTCAAAAAAACTACCAAAAACACAGCCTAAGATATATTTATTATTCTGAATTCAATAAAGAAGTCTATTTTAACAAATTCTAAACATACTAGTTGCATTAATTAATTTAAAAGTTTGTCCCATTGTCAAAAAATACCGTATTTTTAAGAAACAATATATGTCATAATATTGACACTTGTTTATGTCAAATTTCATTGTGAAATTAATTCCTATTTTCAAAATTGGATGAAATGGTAAAAATATATTATAATTAAAATTTAAAACAAATTAAAAAGGTAATCTAACCATATAAATATATTATATTAAAAGGCTGTTTTGATTTAAAATATAATAATATTCAATATTAATCAAAAAAAGAATTGTATCCGAAAAATACCAAAATTTTACCCAAGTTGAATTTTGATGTCCCAATTCTAAAGAAGAATTTTATTTTATAAAATATAACATATAAATTTGACCAAAACTAGATTTAATGAGGTTTCTCCATCAAAAGGTGGTAAATCAACATTTTAATGTAAATTATGCTTAAAATTAGATTCATTCACATTTTAAGCCTGTAACTTTTATTTGATAAAAGTAAAAACTTTTAACAAACATGTATAATTATATTTTAGTAATTTTGGTTCATTCCCGCCAATACAACAGCTAGGAGTTAACTAAAATTTAAAATAATAATATTATATGATTAGTGTGCAATGTACGTTTTCAAAAAAATCATTATTGAGTATTGTCTACGCTATCGAACATAGAAACCCCTTTAGTGTAAAATAAAAATTTAATTCTCAGATATTAATAAAAATGAAATATGTATTATTCTTTATTTACATGGGATGTAACAATAACTATATAATAACATATTATTTTTCATTCAACACTGATAACATGTTCATTCATTGGTTAGTTTTACCACTTACATAGACATTGTTATAACGATAATCTAATAAATGAAAAAGAAAATGTAAATAACAAAAATAATATATAGTAATTATTAATTTAATTTTTTTCCATAACTGTGTTGTTGTAATTTTTTTTAAAAAAAATTAGTAATAAGTTTAATTCGTTTTTTAATTGAACCAAAAAAGGGATTTGTTATGAATTTCATGGAAACAATCACCATAAGATCCACGAAATAACTATGGGACTCTAAAACAATATAAAACCGACTAATTAACTTTAAATTGAAAATCTATATTTTTGGAATCCTTTAACAATCCTAATTATTTTTACCACCAAACAAAACTATATATGGGAAATAGAATAGTTAATAGTAGGATATTAGTTTTAATAATAATCTATTAATATATAGGTAATAAATCATTATAAATGGATGGTATAATGTAAAATATCTTTTTATAATTTGTTTTTCTGATTAATAATTTAAATATTTTTAATATATATTTGAATTACTCTATGTTCAACTAATATGACGTTTGAGGTATGGGTTTCTTTGACTCAATTTCAATTCGTTATGACAAGATTCATTCTGTGAAGAAAATTTTATTTTATATAGTGTTATTTTGATTCACTAAAAAATGAATATATTATATCATATTTTTATTTAATTCCTGATATATTCACCTCCAAATCATGTTATCTCTTTTAATGGAAATTATTCAGGTGTTATTGAAGTCAGAAGGTTAATTTTTATCAATTTTAATTTCTTGATAAATATTACAAATTATGAAACTATCATTTTTTAATATGATGTAATTAGCATAAATTTAAATTGTTAATCATAAATCCGCCTATTTTATATGATTCTAAATAAAATTTTTTCTCTCATTCAATGTGCTTTTGATCAATAACATAACACTTAGGTTATTCTTAACTCAGTTTACATTTATTGTGTTCTTTTCTTCCTTAAACTATTATGCTACTTAGTGATTTTGGGAACTAATACCCTTGACTATTCTATATTATAATTACACATCATTAATATAGATATAAATTTATTTCAGATAATCATTTCCTTGATATATTATTACATCAATTTCTCTACACCTGTTAAGGGGTTTTCATATTGATTTCACTTCATTAAGACGTGTTTTATATTATGAACCCATTATAATTTATATTGAATATATAAAAACACTTTGAAATATTATATATTTAATCCAGTGTGCTTATTGTATTTTATGTTTCCTCTCTCGTTCTTTTTAATGGGGTTTTTATTTTAAAAGTCGTATGGAGTTATATTTTAAATTTTTTCTTTTACATGTTTTGAACTCTTTTACCCGACTCTTTTTCATCTATATCCATATTTATTATATTATTTCAATAATTTTCATAAAATTATATAAATTAATTGTTACAGATATTTTCAACTATCTAGGACTTTATTTATAGTGGTTTAAAGAGGAACAATTTTAATGTTATTAATATGAGTTATTTTTATCTTTTTTACAATTATATGAAATGATTTTATTTAAATGATTACCACTTGATCTTATTTTTCTGATGTTATGTACAATATTAATTAATATCTATCTCATCGAAGATTCCATATTATTTCACTGAAAATCCCATTCCCTATTTTTTTAAAAGTAATCATTAATGTATAAAGGAAGAAATAAAGTGTTTTCATTTCCCTTATGAAAATTGTATCTACCAATCAACATTTATTATCATTGAATTCAGTTAAATTAATGTTACAAATTTTTTATATTATGTTTAAATTAATGGTTTCAAGAATCTCTTTTTATGTCTTGAAATTTAATATTTATTTATCATTTTGGTTTGATTTTAATACCATGTTAAAAATGCCTTATAAATATTATTTCTACAATTTCACTTAAATTTTATTCTCAAGCACTAATATACCTATATCCTTTAGTATTACGTTACATATATTAACCGCAAAATTTTATTTTGATATCTCTATTTTGTTAGATTGAAGTTTTATTTTCAAATGAAAAAATCGTGATCCCATGTTATGTGATACAATTCACAAATTATAAGTAAACAATATATTTTTATAAGTGTTTTCTTTTACTTCAACATCCTAAAACAATTATCATGATTAAGTAGGGGTATTATCTAATGTAACCATCCATTTATTTATATAGTTGACATATGGATTTTTTTGGGAATATTTCATTAAAAATTCTTTCCTACAGGTTAATTATGTTCTAAATTAATGATGAATGTTTCCAAATTCTAAAGGGACACATATAAATAAATACCATTATTTGATTATTAGAAAATATATAAACCTCCAATTTAGTATGAAATATTTTATATCTAGTAATACAATTATAATAAATGAGTTTTATTCTAAATTCATTTTGGGAAACCAGAAGTAATTCTCATTTGTAACATCTCGGCTGGGGTGGCACAGACTGGTGCACCGAGACGAACCTCTAGATGACCTCCAGAACACCTACTCATATGCCAGAGGCTTCTGACTAAATGTGAGGGTCTGGTAAGTCATTCATGTGGATAATAGACCCTCTTTTATTATAGTAAACTCTAGAGTAAATAATAAACAATAGCGGGATCATGTATAATCATAAAAAGTGCCAATGTTGGAAGATAACAAAATCATGAAATAAAGTACTCAAAAAAATGGAAACATCACATTCCAATTCAAGTTCCAATGTTTCTAAAATAAAAACTAAAAATAAGGGCTCTGATGACACCCAATTTGGTCCCAACCCATGTTGGGTTACCTCATCGAAGATCTATCCCCAAATAAGCTATAAATAATAGGGCCTTTCCTCTTAACATATCTAGAAAACTCAATGTCTATCCGGGTACCGATTAGGCCACCAATGAAGGTTTTGATTAAAACTCAATTGGCCACCACAAATGACATCTAATAAATCTAGTCAGAAAAAGTATGAAGTTTTAAAAATAAATAAGTACAATGCATAAATAAACACTTATCACCTCATTGTTTAATATTTATTTAACTACATTAAATCCTAGGTAATCAAGCATATTAGTACCTCAATACTAGATTCAGATTGTGCTAGATCCCTAATTGTTCCCTAGGCAATGTCATATCTTAATACATACATAGAATTAGACCAGAGCGTGAAGTTTCATTTGTGATATGATTTCACATAACATGATTCGACTCATGTTGAAGTTATAATTATTCTCATGTGAGAATAGATATCAATGTACCATTATTACTATTCTTAATTAAAAATGAATGAATTTGTTACCATTCATTAAATTACCCAATTTAGATGACCATGTTACCATCCTTGTTTCACAATGAATAAATATGTTTCCATTATTTAAATCAGACAATTTCGACCACCATTTTACCATCCATATTACACAAATGAATGACCTTGTTACCATCTATTTAATCAAACAATTTCGATTACCATGTTACCATCCTTTAATTCATTTTGAATAACTGTGTTACCATTCACCATTTAATAATACATAATTGAATGTGCATGTTACAATTAATAATAGTTGTCCAAATGAGCATGTTTCTGTTAATCATTTAATTATACATAATTGAATAAGCATGTTACCATTCATAATAATTGTCACAAATAACATGTTATTATTCACCATTTTACACATATCACATATTTCTCATTCATCAAGGTTCATCAAAATTAACCACATTATCACATATATCACATTATAACATCAAGTCAGATTAATCAACCCTAAACCTCTTACACCAATATCACATTGATTAATTAACCACCTCATCCTATTTACTAATTCAATAAGTAGTATTTACATGATACCCCTTAATTAACTCATCAATTAATTAAGAATATAAATATCTTTAATTAGCCCAACTGTTAACTAATAACATACTCTCTCTAGTTAATTCATTAATTAAATAATATCATTAATTACACTAGTTAATTTGATAATTAACTAATCACAAAGACAACTCTAGTTAATTTAATAATTAAATAATCCCATTAATAGTATTAATTAATTCAAAAATTATTTAATCACATAAAATACATTAATTTATTCAACAATTAATTAACTACGTCAATTATATTAGTCAATGAAAAAATTAACTAAACATACCAATTACACTAATAATTCAACAATTAGTGAATCACTTAAATCCCTTTAATTAATTTCTTTAATTAATTAATCATGTCAATCCTAATAAATAATTCATAAATTAATTAATCAGTATGCATAAACTCAAAACCCCATAATTATATTCATAATTTATTATCCATCTAATGATCTCAATAACCCATAATTATTCTATTATTAATTACCTAAAATCAATAATTCAGTATCACATAATTAATTCTACAATTAATTATATTAAATTTACAACACAATATCAGATGATTAATTCTACAATTAATCATATCAAATCAATTAATAATTATCCCAATGATCTATATTAATTAATTCCTTAATTAATTAATCAAATTGACCAAATTTCATAGTCAATATAATCCCCATTAATGAATTCACCAATTATTTTATTTTACTCATTAAATTGTATTAAAACAACAACCCACATGAATTAATTCACAAATTAATTAATATTACAAAAATTTTAATTTATTAATTATAAAATTAATTAACACATAAAAACCCTCTAATTAATTCACCAATTAATTTTCCACATCATTCCTATTAATTAATTAATAATTAATCAATCCCACTCAATCCATTTGATTAATTTCTCATGTAACATTCCATTATATAAATCATAATTAATTAATCTTTTTATGGCCCTTCAACTAATTCTCCAATTAGTTTTACATATCACATATTTCATTAATTAATTCAAAATTAATTAATCGTTTTATTTAATTCCAAAATTAAATAATCCATTTAATCACATTAATTAATTCATCAATTAGTTAATCCTTCTATTTAATTAAAAAATTCAATATTTTTATTTCTCAAATTAATTAATACATTAATTAATTAATTTAAACTCACAATCATAAAAACCCACATTATTAATTCATCCAATAATTATTTCAACTTAATCAAATAAATAAAAACAAACAAATATCAATTAATTGTTATATCTTAATCCATTCAAAATCACCGATTAATTCTTTAATTAAATATTCTATCTAAAAATATTTAATAATTATAATAATATCTAATAATTAATTGTACAATTAATTTTCCCATCTCGACAGATTCAATGTGAGAATAGTTATTCCATCCTTTAATTATTTAATTTCAACAATCTCTGTCTCACCATAATTATTTCAAAAATTAATTATCAAAATAAAAATTTCATAATCTTATAATCAATTTTCCAATTAACTATTTAGGATCTAAAATTCAAATATTTATATTTCACATTTCCCTTAATTAATTAATTAATTTCCCATTTTATTTAATTTCATCAAAAAAAAGTGCTAAACATCTAATAGGAACTATAAAACTACATAGAAATAATTTTAATCGAGACTACGATATTGTATTTTAGACCACCTACCCCAATATTAGTGGTGTAGAATGCTCGCCAACGAATATCCATTAAAAGAACATAATCAATCAAGAATAGGTCGTAAAACTAGATTTAGAATGGACTCCTTGAAGGCGGAAGAAGCAGTGACAAAATAATTACATTTGTTAAAGAGATTATCTACTGGATTCCCCTCAATAAGAACCTAATAATATGTTAGTAATGAATCTAGAAGAAAATTAATAATCAAAAGGCATAACATAAAAATCTAGGTCTAGACATTGATTATTTGATGAGGGATCACATCCGGATCAAAAATGACCCCAGAAAATAAATGGCATAAGACCCACGCCAAGGTGGGAGGTGGGTGAATGGTCTTTGGTCAAAGACTACTATCCACATAGGTGTTTTGGTCCAAGGGAAAGGATTGAGGGATGTGGTCAGTTGAAGAAAAGAGGTGTGTGAAGCGTCTACATCAAATAAAATGGTTTACTGAGATTTACACAATACTGAATATGCATTTTAAATTTTATGGGCATTCGAGATACATGATGTGAATCCCCATATCATGTTGTGTAATAATTACCTACTAATATCCTTTCAAACTCTAAGAAAATTAATGAATATTATATGTGGTGAAATCTAATTTCATGTGGCGTAATATTACCTGGGATGAAATCAAATTATACGTGGTGATTGATTACGGGAGGTGAAATCTAATTTGTAATGCATCTAACCTCACTGGTCCATTCTATTGTGAAAATTTAGTGTTTTGGGTGCTATGGTAGGTCAAGGATTCTTATTTCTAACACGTTTTCAAATTTCCAGCTCTGTGAACAGTGTTTTAGTTTTTTGAACAGCGTTTTCGGTGAGACATTTGTGAACAGAGCTATCAAAGTGTCATTTTCGAATAATGTTATCAGTGTTTCATTTGTGAATAGCGAAATAAGTGATTAATATTTTAGTAGTGATGTAAGTGAGTCATTTGTGAACACTTCTGTCAGTGATTCATTTGTAAATAGTGTTTTTAGTGAGTCATTTCTAAACATTGTTTTTGGTGAGTAATTTCTGAGTAGTGTTTTAGTGAGTTGTTTTTGAATAGTGCTATTGGTGACTCATTTATGAAAAGTGTATTCATTGAGTCATTTTTAAACCGTGATGTCGATGAGTCCTTTGTGAATAGTTTTGCCAGTGAGTCATTTGTGAACAGTGATGTTAGTGAGACATTTCTGTATATTGTTTCCAACTTCCTCCACATTCACCCAGTTTGATGTTTTGGTTGATGTAAAATCAATTTAAAGCCTTGTTTTAAGAGATTCACAGCCAATTGAAATCCCATAAATCTTATATTAATATTCCTTATGGGTCCCAAGGATTTTACATGGTCAAACTGTGTAATCTGGACAAATCTAGATTTAATGGAAAATCTAAATCATATCTAAACTGATGCTCTTTTTAGATTTTCGAAATACAAAGATAACCACCGACTTATTATTCATTCTTATTATTTCTTGTTATGATACACCCATTTCTCTTTCTCCCATAGGAGTTGTGTGATTGAACTATGATCCTTGAATCGGTTTCCTTGGAGTTTTTTTTCTATCGCATGTGCACCCGTTGTTTCGGTGCAAGTAGGAACTGACGATTCATCTTTAATATAAGGTATGTTCTAGCATTATTCCACATGGTTATAAACCTTTCTTCCTTTTTGTCCTTTCTATGTTATTTTCTATGATCCACATGTTTCTAATGGAGCTTCTAAGTTTATCTGTTGGTGTGGTGGTTTCTATACGTCCTCAGGGGGATGCTATCTTCCAGGATAGGTGATTGTGATCCATTGTGTTGTCCATTCTCATCCAAAGAAAGTCTGAAACCTTTTGAGGAGGGTTTTCATGTATTCTATACTATTTTTATGTGTATTAGTATAGTTTCCATGATTTATTCCATGGGATCACAATAGAATTGACATAATAAATATTTAAACCTGATTAATGAATTTGTATTTATTTCTTAGCGATGTTTCTTCCTCTAGATTTTATTGTTACTGTGATACCTATGATTTTATTTTTTAACACGTCATTCTTGATGGAAATTGGTAAATAAACTAATGAAAATATTTATTGTAATTTTGTTGTATAAATATAAAGAGGCAATATAAAAAATTTGGTTGTTGGAGATGTGCATGTTTAATTAAATTATTTGTTAATCAAGTGGCATGTTCATGGTTATTGATAAGGAATTAAAGGCATGTAAAATTAATTGTTAAATTAATTCATTATAGCTATTAGAGATTTATGTTTTGGGTACCCATATATAAAAAATATGTTTAAATAACCATTTTTTTGGAAAACAATTATACATTGTAGGCTTCTGAGTTAACCTTATTCTTCTAAAGGCCATGATCATTATGTTGGGATCTATGAATTATTATTGTGCGTGAATGATGGATTCCATGATTGGGGCCAAGATCCTAGTTGAATTTTTTTGGGTTTCAAATGACTTGTGATGTGATGTGATCCTGGAGGGCTATTGTGATATGTAGTGTAGGGAGGCCCTCTGGTGGTGGTAGTATTTGATGCCTAGAGTGGCTAGATGCATCGGTTTGTGTGTGTGGGTAACGAGGAGGAAACTGGGGATGATGGAATCGGCTGATGTTGGGCTCACCATTGATATTAAAATGGTTTCTTTCTTTATCCTATTTTTTGTAATCTTCTTTACGTTCTGCACTGATTGAGGTAGCTTGTTTTTCTTACCCTCATTCTAAAAGAGGTGAACACACAAAAGGTATTTCAAGTGCTTTATGTGTTTAGCTTCTCATGGATGGATGGGTATGTGCTCTTACTATGTGTAAAAAATCCTCATTTAGTAGTTCACCTACTCACTATGTTGATCCCCTTCAATTTGGTTTCTTATAATTATTTTACTGAATGCATGGGTATATGGGAATGTAATAATGATTTTAATTAAATGATTGAATAAAAGATGTTAACCCTTGTGGTTGGAGCTTGTTGGGATGCAATGATGGGGTTACTTTTAAAGGAACTGAGGACTTGGTTTTCTTATGCCTGGTAGGCATTGAAAATTATCGTAATGATAATGAAATGTAATTTAGAATTTTTAGTTGTTAATTAATGGTTAAACAATTAATCGACATAATGTTTAACAGATTAAATGGGAAACGATTATTTAATAAAGATCTATAATTTTTTTTTGTGATTATAGGATATCTAATCCTAGATGTGGGAGTCAGGAATCTGAGTGATACTAGCAGCAGTTGAGTCTAAGAATACGTTATTCCCATAATGTCGTTGTACGCTATTATATATTCTGTAAATTATTTTCAATATACTACTCAAAATTATCGGTTTGAGGAACTGTACCCCCCACCTAGGGATTCTGATCCTTAATGGGTGTTTTCCCCAACATTCTAGTGGGATGATGTATGGCTGATTTCCCACTATGGCCCCACCCTATTCACTTAGTAGATACTTTTTCTGGTATGCATGGCAATTATTTTTCCCCATATATGTGTTTAGAGGGCTGTAATGTCTTGTAGTTATTCACACATATTTATTCTGGATATAGTTTCCTATGGACTACTATAGGATAAACGTGTATATTTTTTGATGACTTGAGAATCCTTACTTAACTTATGGGATGTAATGGATTGAGGTACAATACCCACAAAATGATATAAATTATGTGATTTGTGGTGGATCCAAGAAACTACCTAGTTACTTTGGTCTCATGGACATAGTGTTTGTGTTGCACAAGGTGCATGTTGTGGTGTTATACCCAGGTGTCTGTAGGAAATCCTTTTTAGACAGAGATGACAAGGACATGTGACATTTGAGAAAAGAGGAAAAATTGTAATGTAGTGGTAGCAAGGTACCCCTGATATTTTTTATTATATTATATACTCTTTTATGTGATACATGGTGATATTAACTAGAGTGAGGATGGGAAAATGGTATATTTGTTTAGGCGATGAGTTAGATTCACTTTTTATTCATTGTTCTTTATCATTATTTCGTTACATTTTCAAGAGAGGATATAGGGAGGATCCTACTATGTATACTATTATACTCACCCTACATATATACAAATTTTTTCTAGATCACATGAAGTAGGAGGGAGAAAAGGCAGGTTGTTTCTAGCATGGGGTTGCTGGAGCGGTTCGGGCATCATAGTCGCTAACGTTTTAGTCTCTTTTGGTATATCTAGTATTACCACTCTATTTTAGATTTTTTTTCATTAAATTACATAATGTTACATGGTGTTTCTTTCGTATTGTAGTCTGATCATCAGTTTGTTGGTGTCTGTCTTATCTCTCTCTTTTTCATGTGTTCTGTTAGAGGAAAATTCTTTCCATTTGTATATTTACTATACCCTCGATGCCAGTCACCAACCCAGGGCCTACAAGAGGTGGGAATCGAGTATTAATATATCTATTATCTAATTTTCGGACCAAAAGGGGTACACGTTGTTCGAAGGGGGTCATGATAGAGTGGTATCATCGGTGTAGTTGAGGAATAGGATGGCGTTTAGAGTTAGGTATAGGTGAGGTTCCATGGGTTGTAAGGGAAATGATGTCAACTATGTTTAGTATGAACAAATAACATGGGATACCCACAAAGACATGGGTATTTAGTGACCCCTATGATTTGATTCATGGACCACTATGTTTACAGAGACTACTAAATGAGGTGATACATGTTGTAGGGTAGAGTCCTAGGAATGGATCATGCATCATATTATTTGTCCCTGAGTTTTATTTGGTAGACAGTGTGGTAGGTTATCCTAAAATGACTAATAGAAAACAATTAATTAATTAATTTGAAGTCCAAAATTTCCTAGGAAGTAGAGCTTAAACTATTTGTTATTTTTTGGGAATGGAAGCAGGTCAACATCTTTATCAGGTTCGTGTAATACATATTTAGTAGGTTCTTCGAACAGATTGACATAGGGTAGAGGATGAAAATGATTACACTTATAGGAGGACCATGCAAGTGTTTCAGTGTGATAGTTTGTAGATGTATGAGGGATCCGTTTCTGATGTGGTTAGAGAAGACTGGTTGGAGGAGGATGACATAGCTTTCAACTCAAACTATGCACGGAAGGATCACTAGGTTTCATTAGTTGTGATGATGCTATGTAGAGTAGAAATTTACTGGTTGTTCTTGTTTCTCGGGGGTCATGATGTGTCGGTGGTCTTGTGGGAGTAGTTCTATGATAATGTTTAGATTTATTTTCATTTCTTCGACTATAAAGGCATCCTGTCACCATGATCTGTTTCCCCTTCAATATCAGAGCTCTACATTTAGAGAGTTTGGAATCTGTTTTAGGAAACTTTTGTGATATTCATAGGACCTATTTCAATTTGAGGAGGTTGGGTGAGGCATTTAGAATAGTATTTTCGTCTAAAGATCCATCTCTTGGTCACCCCATTTATCCTGAAGACATATCATGAGGAGATGGAGAGGGTAGAGGTCATCGAGAGGATGTTATAAAGAACTAGATCATCATGATAGGCTAGCCATTAGGATTTATCATGAAGTGTATTTATGGTTTGGGGTTCTTGGTTTTCAGGGCAGAAGAGTTTCTATTTGGCTGGGGGTAGGTGGCATCCCTCAGTATCTCGTTTTTCTGTGGAAAGATGCTCTAAAACCTATGACAAGGGATCATGCACTTTTTTTCTTATGGATGCTGAGGTCATCCACAGAGAAGGTTCCCTAACTTTATGAGCAGTCAACAAGTTCCATGTGTTCCCCATCATGTTCCTCCATCGAGGCGGTTACCAATGAGGTATCAACAACATGGTTAATGAGATTTGGATCAACATAGTTCAGATGGGGATGGCATAGTAAAACCCTAGAAGTCTCCATATCTTCATATAGAAGATCATGACCATGGTGGGGGTCATTATTAGGGTGAAAGATTCCATGTATATGTTCATGGTAAACATAATTCTTTATTATTTCAATCATTGGGCGAGCGAGATGTCATTTTAGGTTCCTTTTTCATATTTTATACTTGGGTGTATTCCTAATTCAAATATTAAGAACCACACTCCCTAATATTAAATTACATTGTCCGTGCATTAAGAAATGAGTTATAGGCGTTTCACGTGCCCTTGGCATTGAATACACTAGATGGATGCTAAGTTAACTTGATTGAAGTATATAGAGATTGTGAGATAGTTTTGGGGAAGCACAGCTCTTGGAGAGATTTCCTATGGTTAAGGATACAACCATATGATGTCATACTAGGCATATATTGGTTGCATTTGGAGAAAGATATTGTGGTTTACATCAGGAGGCTGGTGGTGTTCTTCGATACCAATGCAGAGCTAGTGGTGTTTATTAGTGATTGAAACCCTAGGATGGGTCAGAGATGTACTGCGTCATTAACATCCTCGATGTTTTAATATATGCTGAGTTTGTCGTTGGTTCAGTAGTTTGTGTTTCCATGGGTCATGGAAGAGTACCCTAACATCTTCCCAGAAGAGGTTGTAGTGTTACCCCTTGATGAGAGTTTGAGTTCGGAATCCTGTTAGAGCCATGTGATTCTCCTATATTGATGTCTCCATATATTATAACGCCTTATGAGTTAAAAGAGTTGAATATACATCTTGATATTCTACTATTTTCTAGTTTTGTTTGCCCGAGCATGTCATAGAGGGGTGCACTAGTTTCAGATTTGAACAAGGCTGACATCAGTTTGTGGCTATGTATCGATTATCCTCGCGTGAATAAAGTGATAGTTGAGAATCACAATCATCTTCCATGGATTTATGGTTTATTCGATAAAAATAAAGGTGCAAGATAGTTCTTCAAGATCAAAATGTGTTTCGAATATCATCAGATACTTATAAAGGATGAGGATATCCTAAATAAATCTTTTTATTGTCATCATGGGCGTTATGAGATTGTGGTGATGCCATTTGGTGTGGTTAATTCGCCAGATGTGTTCACGGGGTTAATGAACACTGTGTTCTATGAGTTCATGGATAAATTTTTGGTGGTATTCATCAATGATATCCTTGGGTACTCTACATCTGATAAGGAGCATACAAAGCATTTTCATTCCATTTTGGGTGTTCTTCGTTTATAGAAGATGTTTAGGAAGTTGTTGAAGTGTGATTTTTGTGCTTGACAAGTCTGTTTCATTGGGAATGTTGAATCCCAGAAGGGAGTTTCTTTGGATCCATCGATGATAGAAGTAGTTTTTGTAGGATCGAAATAGTGATGTAGATGCTCAATTTACAAGAGGGGGGTGAATTGTACACTTTAAAAATTCCTTTGGAACCTTTAAAGTTAGTTAAGAATAACTATGTTTTCCTTAAGAAAAAGAAAAGGCATAGTTTAACAAAGTTAAACTAATCAAATTCACAATGCCTCTAACACCGAATGCAACCTTGGAAAGAGATTCCGAAAGTAGGTTCCGGAAATATGGTTCCGGAAATTGAAACTTAACAAAAGATTACAATATGAGATTATACCTTAAAGCATATAGAATCTAAATGAAACAGAGTACAAGTAAGAAAGTATAAGAAAGTTATACTTTCCTTATAATACAAAATGCAGCGGAATATAAACAAGTAGTAGAACTACTAGTAACAAGATATAAGTCTTTTAACCCAAAGAGAAGGGTATCTAACAACCATAGATAAAGGTCCCTTGATTTATACTTTCAAGCAAATCTGTCTTACCCACACCAAGGTAAGCCCTCGATATGAAGATGGGAGTCTCTGTCTTGCTATCCCTGCAAGCCCTCAACTTCAAGGTAGCTGGCAACATCTGTCTTCCTCAGCAAGGAAGCCCTCGAACTTCAAGGTAGTCGACACCTCTGGCTTCCTATCCCCGGAAGCTCTCGAATGTAAGCACCAACATTCAGAGTCGCACGAAGCTTTGACAGTTAATAAGAGCCTATCTCTCTAGAAATCACTTCAAGCATGTAATCACATGAGTCGAAGACCAGTCAGCCTTTCAGCACTGAGCTCTTTCAAATGAGCTCCTATTTATAGGTAAGGTCGGCTCCTTCTCCAACGGTCATATTTTCCTTAAAGATCGGAGGGACCTGTACACATGTCACACAGACAATGGTTAGTTTATAACAAAATAGATGACATCATTTTATAACTATACAAGTGTAACAGAATGTACGACATCGTTTTAAAATCTAACTCAAATGTTTGGAATGAACGTGTCAGAGTGAAGGTTTGGAGTGTAATGAAAATAATAAAGAGTAGAAAAATTATAGAAGTGTAAGAAAAATAAAAGTTCAGAGTCTAACCAAAATATTTTTCGGAGTCTGAATTAATTCAGAGTGTATAAAACAAAGATAATCAGATTCTGTTTACTAGGTGAATTCAGAATGAGAATTCAGAATGAGAATTCGTCATTAGAATTCGTAATGAGAATTCTTCAACATAATTTGTAATGAGAATTCTTCATCATAATTCGTAATGAGAAATCTTCATCAGAATTAGTTAAAGAGAATTCTTCATCAGCATTCGTAATGAAAATTCTTCATCATAATTCATAATGAGAATTCATTGTCGAACTTCATAAGGATTCATATCCTGAGTCTGGAGTAGAACTTAGTCAGAGTTCGTATCCGGAATTTGAAATGAAACTTCCTTACAGTTCTTATCCAGAATTCAGATCCTAAAAAATAATGCTTCATATCAAAGTTTCAATGATTCCGAGAAATGAATCCGAATCTCATACTTAAGAAAAATGTGGATGAAAATATGATAAGAATGGTTTTTCTTATAAAAGCGATTTTCCTTATAAAAGCAATTTTTCTTATAAAAGCAATTTTCCTTAAGAAAGCAATTTTCCTTAAGAAAACAATTTTCCTAAAGGTAAGGTGTTTGTGATTTTCAAAACAAGAAGGAATGGAAAAGTCATAAGGAAAAACTTATTGACTCAACAGTCTCCCCCTTTTTGGAAAGCACAAACATCCTTACGAAAAAGAAATTCTAAGAAGAAAAAGCTTTTCTCCCTTTCTTTAAGGATATAGATGAATACGACTAACTCCCCCTTAGGCTTTGAAACTCTAAGGATCGTATTCTAGATTTCCAGAGTGACATTTTATTATGAATAAGAAAGTCTTATTTAAAAAAATCCCCCTTAGATAGACTCTTATTAGAGTTCTTCTTTCTAACGGATCTTTTCCTTCTACTCCTTATATAAAATCTTATTAGAGTTCTTATTTTTCTTAAGGATCTTTTCCTTCTCCCCCTTTGTGATTTTCAAAAAGAAATCGTGGGAATGGAAAAAAAATAACAAAGTACCTGAAAAATTAGTAATAACAACAAAGGAACCAAGAAGCACAATTTTCATTAGATTTGAAATGTCGGCAACAAAGAAAACTAGATACAAAAAAATCAGATTTAGTTATATCGGATCTTTTTCCTTCGAAATGAGCCCCTTAAAAATAGTCTTGATCTTCTTGAGGTCTTTATGATCTTCTTCTGTTTGCTTCTCTAAGACCACTATTCTTGCCGATTGAGCTTCAATCTTTTCTTCCTGGGCTTTCAGCCTTTCTTCCTGAGCCTTGATCTTTTCTTCCTGAGTCTTCATCTTCTGTTCAAACTCAATCCGATGATCCCTTTCAAACTTCCAGTTTTGAGAAACGGAATTCAGTTTCCCATTTAGATCTCTGACTTCTTGGATCCGGAAGTTCTTTTCATCTGTCAGCTTCTCTTCAAAGGATGAAGTTAACTCATTTATCTTCTTGTCCTCAGTCTCAAAGGCATATTTAACATTGTCTTGAAACTCATCGAACAGCCTCATCTCTTCCACAGTCTTCCTCGACCAGCTCGTCATTCTCTTGCAAGATATTTTGTGGGCTTCATAGCCAACGAGAAAAGATTTGAATTCGGCTTCTATCTCGACATACTTATCCATAACCAAGGATACAAATCTGATTTCTGATTCAGAGCATGTTGGAGAATTTGGCATCTTAAGTCTATAGTCGAGATGGTCGGAATGGAACCAACTAACTTCCTCAATGATTGAACGACAAAGTCATGTCCCAACGAGGATGACTCCAAATCTGAAACTTTACTTGGAGAAATTTCTTCCTCAATAAGCTCCAACTTCCTTTTAGAAGAATCTCCAATTTCTCTTTTCTTGCTAGCCACTGAATTCGGAGTCTCAACAAGGAGTTGCTTTCCCTTGTCCTTTTTCGGAATCGATTCTTGGTCAGGAGTTTTCTACTTTCCAGTGGACACTTGAATAAGATCATCAACAACTTTTTGAACAACATCTTCCTCATTATTATCCTTCTATGGAGTTACTAACTTAGAGGATTCAGCCTCTGATGTTCGGAGTGATAGGTGTTCTGAAGGCAACCCTTTATAATCATCTACCTCTTTCAATAAGTCTCTTGTTTCACCACTTCCTTCAGCAACTACTTCTTCCTCTTCCACTTGCTGAATCTGCTCGAGTTGCTCAACATGTTCAGTTGTAATCTCTTCCGGAAAATCAAGGTTTCTTCCTGGAGTCTCAGGTAGAGATGCCAAGGAGAAAGATCTCGGAACTGGAATGCTTCCGGATACCATCTCATTAAACATTAACAATGCTTGGACTGCCTTGGCTTCTGTCATCTTCTTCTTGAGCTTCTTTTCCTTTACTTGTTTTTCAAGCTCATCAGTAGTTCTCTCCTTCAAGGCCTTAGACTCCGCATGGTCCAATCCGAACTGCGGATCCCCTTCTTTCCTCTTCTCTTTATCTTCACTCCACTTCGCAACAACTTCATCAGGATAGGTTTTCTTCTTCTTTGGTTGGGGAGGTGCGGTTTGAACTTCCTTAGCTTTAGTATCCTAAACATCAACTACAACTTCTTTCAACTTTCTTTTCATTACTAGATTAGATGATTCCGGTTCAGCAGCCTTTGGAGCTGCTTCTTCTAGATTAGGTAAATTGAAGAACTCACCAGTCTCCTTGTTGAAAGCCACATCCATCCTCTTAAGGGTATCATCACTGACCAACAAAATTTTAAAAACCCTTGGCTTAGATCTGCAAGCTTCATTGAAAGATTCAAGGCACCGAACTATCAACCTTGATAAAATTGTTGGGTACATTACGATCTGGGCTCTGAGATTTCCTTTCTTAAGATTCTCAATGGTTATAAGAATGTGCCTCATGAAGTTGAACTTCCTTATATTTATCAGGAAATCTAAGATATAGATCTCACTCTTCTTCAAACTGTCTTTATCACCTTTCCTCAGTACGATAATCCCTTGCACCCACAACTCTAGAATCCAGAAATTTGTAGGCAAACTAGCAATCTTCAGAGCTTTGTCGTCTGAGAGTCCGAGAGTCTTCAAGGCTTTTTCCTTGTCGAAGCTACCCTTAGAGTCCGGAAACACATGAGAAATAAACTCAGATTCACCTTCATTATTTAACCCTATCAAGCTTTCTGCCTTGGTATAAGAAAGCTTATAGGTCTTGCCATAAGACTTAAAAGAAAACTTCTCCCTATTAACTTCCTGAAAGAAGGAAACTATTTCATAGAACTCAATAAGTTACTCCGTAAAAACATCGTCTTGATTCCCCGGTTTGGATACAGCAATATCTTCCAAGCCATTCCACTTAATGTTTTTTGAAATAAGAGAATCATAGTTATTGAAGAAATCTGGATGGACTAGCCTTTCTCTGTAAACTAACCATTGTGAAATAGGTTTGTTGGATGACATCTCTTGAGATGCTAACTCCGCAGACATTTGGATCTGAAGTCTTCTGAGATGTTCGGAACAGAGAAGTCTGAAGTTCGGAACGACTTTAAAAACAGAGAGGCAGAGATTCGGGACGCGAGAGCGTTAAATCGATGTGGGACAAGTAATTGAGTCCCCTTTATATAGGCAATGTAATGACGGTTCAACATCCTTGGCTAATCTAACGGTTGGGATAAGCTGAGATCAGATCTGAAAGTTGAAAACTTGAATCCGATCTTTTTGAGGTTTTTAAAAAAAAGAATTTAGAAAACTATAATCCGAGAACAAAATACCAGAAAATGCCAGTTAGGAAAAAAAATGACTACGAAAACTTGAGTAAGGAAATTATACCTTTCGGATTGGCTTAGGAGGATTATTCGTAATGGGTAATATAAAAATGATTAAAAAAACTTTATTATGAAAATACAAAGTTCGCAAAAAAACATTACTAGGAAAAGAAAACTCAGTATGAAAAACTCATTATGGAAAGCTCAGTACGAAAAACAAATTCAGTACAAAAACACATTCCAAGAGTTTAAAAAAAACTTATTAAGAGAGATTCATTACGGAAGTTCCGTTATGAAATTACCCATATGAAATTTTCTATTCCGGATGTTTTCAATATGAGCACTTCCATTCCAGAAGTATTCTGTACGAAAATGTCCATTCTGGAAAATTGTAGTTCTGGAAATATCCATTCCAGAAATCTTCATTCTGAAAAGTTTGAAAATAAATTCTGAAAATCTTTGTTAAACTATCAAACAAATGTACTCCCCCTATGAAAAGGAGTGTATTGCTGTAAGGAGACTTTTTCAACAGAAAGTTAATTAAGGAGGATTACCTTATGGTTATCATTCCCAAATTCTATTTAATATATTCAAATCTATCAGAAGGCAATGATTTTGTGAAAATATCAGCAAGTTGATCTTGCGTTCCAATAAACTGAAGAATAATATCTCCTTTAAGTGTGTGATCTCTAAGAAAGTGATGCCTAATATCTATGTGTTTTGCACGGGAGTGATGTGCAGGGTTCTTACTAAGGGCAATGGCACTTGTGTTATCACACAAAATTTGAGTTTTAGTAAAAATCAATCCATTGTATGTGAGTGTGTGTTGCATCCACAGCACTTGAGTAAAACAACTTCCAGCTACTACATATTCAGATTCAGCAGTGGAGAGTGCTACAGAATGTTGCTTCTTGCAGGACCAAGAAACTAGTGAATCTCCTAAGAAATGACAAGTTCCGGATGTACTTTTTCTATCCATTCTACATCCACCAAAGTCAGCATTAAAAAATCTATTTTGAACAAAATAATTTCCAGAAGTATAAAATAATCCTAGATCCATGGTTCCCTTAAGGTAGCGAAAAATTCTTTTTACCGCCTTTAAGTTAGATTCCTTAGGATTGTATTGATATCTTGCACATATGCATACTAAAAACATTAAGTCTGGTTGACTAGCTGTTATGTAATGTAAACTTCCTATCATACCTCTAAAAGATGTTTGATCTACTAGTTTCCCAACTTCATCAAGATCTAAAGAGTTTGAGGTACCAATGGGAGTACTTATACTTTTAGTGTTGTCATAACCATATTTTTTAAGAAGATCTTTAATATACTTATGTTGAGATATGTAGGTTCCTTCTGGTTTTTGAGAAATCTGAAATCTAAGGAAAAATGTTAACTCACCCATCATACTCATTTCAAACTCAGATTTCATTAGACTAGCAAAAGAGTCAGTCAAAGATTGCTGAGTTGAAAAAAATATAATGTCATCAACATAACATTGAACAATCAAAACATTTTTCTTATCATTCTTTATAAAAAGTGTTGGATTTGCATTTCCCTTGACATAGTTATTTTGAAGAAAAAATCCAGTGAGTCTATCATACCATGCTCGTGGGGCTTGTTTAAGACCATATAAAGCTTTGGTAAGTCTAAAAACATGATCGGGATGTTTTGTATCTTCAAATCCAGGAGGTTGTTCAACAAAAACTTCCTCTTGAACATAACCGTTAAGAAAATCACATTTCACATCCATTTGGAAATGTTTGAAATTAAATAATGCTGCAAAGGCAAGTAGAATATGGATAGATTCAAGTCTAGCTACTAGAGCATAGGTTTCTTCATAGTCTATTCCCTCTTGTTGATTCTAGCCTTTAGCAAAAAGTCTAGCTTTATTTCTAACTATGACTCCATTTTCATCACATTTATTTCTAAAAACCAAATTTACTCCAATAATAGAAGTTTCCTTAGTTCTTTCAACCAAGGTCCAGACTTTATTCCTTTCGAATTCATTTAGTTAATCTTGCATGGCTTTAATCTAGTCATCATCACTTAAAGCTTCATCAGTGCTCTTAGGTTTTAATTGGGAACGAAATGCTAGATGTTCTACCACATTTCTTAAGGAACTTCTAGTCCTTACTGGTTGATTTACATCACCAATGATACTATCACTGGGATGATTCTTAAGAAACACCTGATTTGGGTTTTGTAAATCATGTTCATCAACATATGGTAGAATGTCTTCTGGGGTAAATGTTTCAGAAGTATCTTCAAAAACATTATCCTTATCAGAAGATTATTCTATCAAAGGTTGATAATCAGTTTTTGGAAACACATCTGAAGATGTAGGTTGAGGTGGTTTAGAAACAAAATGATCTGACTCATCAAATTTTACATGTACTGTTTCTTCAACAGTGCAAGTATTTTTATTAAAAACTCTATAAGCCTTAGAGGTTGTGGAATATCCTAAGAATATTCCTTCATCAGATTTTGGTGCGAATTTATGTAGGTTATCTTTAGTATTCAAAATAAATACCTTGAAACCAAAAACTTTGAAGTAAGATAGTCTTGGTTTTCTACCATTCCATAACTCATAAAGAGTTTTATTAAGAAAAGGTCCAATCAAAACTCGATTTATAGTATAACAAGCAGTACTTACAGCTTCAGCCCAGAAATGTCTAGAAATAGAATATTCACTCAACATGGTTCTAGTTATCTCTTGAAGAATTCTATTTCTCCTTTCAACTACACCATTCTGTTGAGGAGTTCTAGGTGATGAAAAATTGTGAGTAATACCTTTCTTACTACAAAAAGTTTCAAAATCAGAATTTTGAAATTCTCCTCCATGATCACTATGAATAGTTTTCAATGGAAGTTTTTTCTCAATTTTAACTTGAGCTCTAAAACTTTTAAAATATGAAAAAGCTTCAGACTTCTTTGCTAGAAAGTAGACCTAAGTAAACCTAGTGTAATCATCAACTAGAACAAACACATAGTATTTGCCTCCAATACTTCCAGTTTGTGTTGGACCTAAAAGATCCATGTGCACTAACTGTAATGCATCGTTTGTTGAGACTTCACCAATTGATTTAAAACTAGATTTATGTTGCTTTCCATATTGACAAGGATCACAGACTTTAGAAGATTCAATCCTAAGCTCCGGTAGATCCTTAACTAGTTTCTTCTTAGAGAGTTTACATAGGTTCCTAAGGTTACAGTGACCTAGTCTTCTATGCCATAACCAGGGATGATCTTCTATTTCACCAAGGAAAAGTAAATCTTGGCTCCTGAGGTCTTCAATGTTTAGAGTGTAAACATTCTCTTGCCTATTGGATGAGAGAATAAATTCTTCCTTGGAATTGTGAACTAAGCACTTATCATTCCTAAAATTCACAAGGTAACCTTCATCACATAACTGACTTATGGTAATGAGGTTGTTCTTAAGACCTTTAACAAAAAGAACATTTTAAATCAAGGTTTTACCAAGAAGAACAATATTACCAATACCAACAATCTCTCCCTTACCATTATCTCTGAAAGTTAGCTTTCCTCCTTTCGTTTTGATAATCTTTTCAAAAAATCTTTTGTTACCAGTCATGTGCCGGGAACATCCACTATCCATGTACCATGTATTGTTGCTGGTACTCTCTTTATTTTTCTGAAATCAAGAAGTAAATTAGACTTTCGGAATCCAAACTTGTTTGGATTCGAGATTTCCAGACAATAAAATTTTAGGTACCCACATCTTCTTAGAAAAGTATGCTTTGGGAAATCCTAGAGATTGGGTTTTGTTTAAGGAACAATTCTTTGCCCAGTGACCACCACATTGACACATGGTACAAAATGGGGCACTTTTATGAACAAAATAATTGTTACTAAAAATTGGTTTTGCATGGGTGTAACCAAATCCGGATTTATTTCTTAAAGGTCGTATTTGGAAATACATTTTATCAAAATTTTCCTTACCATGGGTAAAGTTTGATAAACACTTCTTTAAGGAAAAAATTTCAGACATGAGTTTTACAACCAAGTTTTTATCCGGAAAATCATTAGTTTTAGAACTAGAGCTAGGCTCATAAACATTTTTCTTAGAAATTACTTTTTCTAATTCTTTAGAAAGTTTGTTCTTCTCAGAACTTACTTCCTCAAGATTTTTTGAAATACTTACAAAATAAGTATTTTTCTTATCAAGATCTTTAGAAATATCTGATATCTCTTTTATAAGAATAGAATTCCTATAATTTTCCTTATCATGTTTCCTATTGAGTTTGAAATTCTCAATCTCAAGAAGTTCAGAAAACCTAGAGACTTCTTCATAAGTAGGTAAAGTATTTTCCTCATCAGAAGAAGATTCTTCATCAGAAGAGTTATAATACTTACTATCATTGGAATTTAATGAAACATTGGTCAATGATTCAGCATTTCGTACCTTAGCCATAAAACAATGATTATCAATAGGTAATCTGGCTATAAGACCAATATTCTTCTGTCCTGAATATTCATAATCAGAAGATTCATTTGAAGAGTCACCACCATTGGCACTCCAGGTGTCATTAGCTTTCAGAACTTTATTAGCTTTTGCTTTATAATATTTCTTTATGTTCTTGTCTGAATGCCTTTATTTTCTTTCTTTCTTTTTCAGCATAGGGCAATCTGGTCTAATATGTCCAGCTCTTTTGCATTCATAACAAGAAACTTCTCCATCTTTCTTATCTTTCCTATCCTTTTTCTTATACTTTGATTGGAAATTTCTCTGTCCATCTATCTTGTTCATCCTTCAAGCAAGATTTGCTAATTCATTTTCAGAGGCCTCACTCTCACTAGATTCGGATTGTAAAATAACTTTCTTAGACTTGGATATGGTTACTCTCTCAGGAGTCTTAGCTTTCATCTGATTTGAAGGTATTGTAAAAGCAACAGTACCATTTCCATTCTTCTTCTTGATGTTGTCATCATCTCTCTTCATTCTGGTTTCATGTTGTAGAAGAGTTCCAAATAATTCATCAAGAGTAATTTGAGTGACCTTCCTGTTCTCATCTATAGCTGTTCTTTTGGATTCCCACTCATTGGGCATAATATCCATTATCTTATCCACAAGAGCTTCATCATCTAGACCTTTCTCTCCCATAGACTGTAGTCTGTTGACTATAGTCATTCATCTCTATTGAACTTTACAGATAGGTTCTCCATAAGGAAAGTTGAAGCCATGATATTCAGCTCTAAGCATAGCTCTTCTATTCTCAATCACCTTAGAAGTTCCAAAGTGTGTAACCTCTAACTTCTTCCATATACAATTAGCTGCTTCACATGAAGAAATTTGGCTATATATATTTCTAGTCATTGAACATAGTAGAGTATTGCGTACCTTATAATTGAGTTTATATTCTTGCTTTTCCTGGTTAGTAAAAGTTCTAACTTCCTTGTCAGGAATTTTATAATCACCAGTAAGCATTAAAAAATTATCCACTCCAGTGTTGATAACAAAAGTCTTCATTCGATCTCTCTAGTACTCATAATCATTACCATCAAATATAGGTGGTCTTGTAGGATTCAGATTATCAATCGAACCAACATTAATTCCTTCCATAATAGAACAACCCTTGGATACACAAACATGTTAGTAGCAAAGATTCGTAATAACAAGGTTCGGAATGAGAAAGTTCGGAATGACAAAGTTCAGAATGACAAAGTGATCAAGAAAAACTTATTCGCAAGTATAAGTATTTCAGAAACCTCCTCTGATACAAATTGTAGGATCGAAATAGTGATGTAGATGCTCAATTTACAAGAGGGGGGGGGTGAATTGTACACTTTAAAAATTCCTTTTGAACCTTTAAAGATAGTTAAGAATAACTATGTTTTCATTAAGAAAAGGAAAAGGCTCAGTTGAACAAAGTTAAACTAAGCAAATTCACAATGCCTCTAACACCGAATGCAACCTTGGAAAGAGATTCTGAAAGTAGGTTCCGGAAATATGGTTCCGGAAATTGAAACTTAATAAAAGATTACAATATGAGATTCTACCTTAAAGCTTATAGAATCTAAATGAAACAGAGTACAAGTAAGGAAGTGTAAGAAATTTATACATTCCTTATAATACAAAATGCAGCGGAATATAAACAAGTAGTATAACTACTAGTAACAAGATATAAGTCTTTTAACCCAAAGAGAAGGGTATCCAACAACCTTGGATAAAGGTCCCTTGATTTATACTTTCAAGCAAGTCTGTCTTACCCACACTAGGGTAATCCCTCGATACGAAGATCGGAGTCTATGTCTGGCTATCCCCACAAGCCCTCAACTTCAAGTTAGTTGGCAAACTCTGTCTTCCTCAGCAAGGAAGCCCTCGAACTTCCAGGTAGTCGGCACCTCTGTCTTCCTATCCCCGGAAGCCCTCAAATGTAATCACCAACATTCGGAGTTGCACGAAGCTTTGAGAGTTAATAAGAGCCTCTCTCTCTAGAAATCACCTCAAGCATGTGATCACATGAGTCGAAGATCAGTCAGCCTTTCAGCACTGAGCTCTTTCAAATGAGCTCCTATTTATATGTAAGGTCGGCTCCTTCTCCAACGGTCATATTTTCCTTAAAGATCGGAGGGACCTATACACGTGTCACTTAGACAACGGTTAGTTTATAACAAAATAGAAGACATCGTTTTATAGCAAAACAAGTGTAACAGAATGTACGACATCGTTTTAAAATCTAACTCAAAAGTTCGGAATGAACGCTTCGGAGTGAAGGTTCGGAGTGTAATGAAAATAATAAAGAGTAGAAAAATTATAGAAGTGTAAGAAAAATAAAAGTTCGGAGTCTAACCAAAATATTTTTTGGAGTCTGAATTAATTCAGAGTGTATAAAACAAAGATAATCAGATTCTGTTTACTAGGTGAATTCGGAATGAGAATTCGGAATGAGAATTCGTCATTAGAATTCGTAATGATAATTCTTCATCATAATTCGTAATGAGAATTCTTCATCATAATTCATAATGAGAAATCTTCATCAGAATTCATTAATGATAAATCTTCATCAGAATTCGTAATGAGAATTCTTCATCAGAATTCATAATGAGAATTCGTTGTCGAACTTCATAAGGATTCATATAATGAGTCTGGAGTAGAACTTAGTCAGAGTTCGTATTCGGAATTCAGAATGAAACTTCCTTACAGTTCTTATCCAGAATTCGGATCCTAAAACAGAATGCTTCATATCAAAGTTTCAACGATTCCGAGAAATGAATCTGAATCTCATACTTAAGAAAAATATGGATGAAAATATGATAAGAATGGTTTTTCTTATAAAAGAGATTTTCCTTATAAAACCAATTTTCCTTATAAAAGAAATTTTCCTTAAGAAATCAATTTTCCTTAAGAAAACAATTTTCCTAAAGGTAAGGTGTTTGTGATTTTCAAAACAAGAAGGAATGGATAAGTCATAAGGAGAACCTTATTGACTCAACAGTTGTGTCTTGGGAAGCCAAAAAGATAGTGTAATTGGTGTAAATTTTCCTTTTTATTTTAGACTATAATAAGAGGTTTGTAACAGATTTATCTTGGGTTATGACTCCTACGAAAATGATTACATGAAAGGATCATGCATTTGCAGGGACAAATCAGTGTCAGGATGCTTTTTTGTATCTAAAATAGAAGTTTGTTAATGCTCTAATACATCGTCTGCTAGTAGATGGAATTTAGTTTAAGGTTTTTTGGGATGCATTACATTTTGGGTAAGGCTATGTTCAGATGAAACATAGATCAATAGCTTCTTATGGGGCTAGGAATTTTTGTCCCAAGTATCATAACAATGCAACCCATGATCTAGAGATGGAAGCAATGGTTTTTTCCTAATGGTTGTGTAGACATTACCTCTTCGGAGTGATCGTTGTGGTCTTCACCAATCATAAAATCCTGAGGTATGTTTTCCCCCAGTGTGATTTTATCCAAATACATCATCTGTGGATATAGTTCATATATGATTACAAAGATGAAATATCATATACACTTGGTAAGGGGAATATTGTAGCCAATGCGTTGAGTAGGAAGTCACGTAGTGATGTATTGTGTGAATTAGGTGATTCCAAGAGAGTAATGGAAGAGCATTCCGCATTATATCTGGATATAGGATATGTTCATAAAATTTGTTTTCTCTTATAGATGATTGTGCAATAATCTATTTTGTAATAGGTAGAAGAGTCCCATTTTTGGTATCTAGTGGTGGTGGTCTGAAGAGACTTATTTTTTAGTGAGGCCCTTAAAGTTTGGTCTGAGGATGAGCATCATCGGGTGTTGTTTTAGGTAAGGATTTTCATTCTGTTGGAGTCTTGTGAGATGGTTCTCAAAGAGTTCCATTTTTCACCCATAGTGGTAAATCCTGGTATGAAAAAAATGTACCAAGCATTGAAGTGTAATATTTGGTGGCCCAATTTGAAGTGTGTTGTTAAATAGTTTGAGATCAATGTTTGGTCTTCTTAAATGTGAAGGTTTGTTTACCATGTTCCTAGTGGGTTTCTCCAGCCATTAGTTGATCCTCAGTGAAAGTGGGAAGAAATCATGATGGAATTTTTTACTTGTTTACCTCATTACCAAGGAATATATGATGCTATATGGGTGGTAAGGAATCATTTTATGAAATCATCCCACTTTATAGAGATCTAGGAGTAGATATCAGTGAACGTTTAGTCGATTTAGTATCAAGAGGAGGTGGTGAGACTCCATAGGGTCCCATTGATAATCATTTCTGATCGAGATCTTCATTTTACCTCATGGGTGTGGATAGGTCTCCATCATGATTTTATTTCTTATTTATGACTTAACAATTCTTTTAATCCATAGATGGACAATCAGAAAGGGTAGACCATCTAGACGCGTGAAGACATGTTGCACTCTTGTTTCATGGAAATTGGAGGTTTGTGGATGAGGCACATACCCTTAGTAGAGTTCTCCTAGAAAAATAATTCTCAGTCAACCATTATTATGGCAGCATTTGAAGCCTTATATATCCTCACCTTTCATTCATCATTGTATTGGGATGGGGTTAGAGAGTCAGCAATTATCAGGATGGAACTGGTATAGAACACAGTCGAGAGGGTTTAAGCCATTCATGAGAGGATTAAGATAGTGATGGTTCATCAGAAATCATATTTCTATCATAGGAGGAGTCTTTTAGAGTATGAATTTGGGGACCACTTGTTTCAGATGGTGACTCCCCATTGTTGGAAGTGAAGGTTTGGTCATTGGGGTAAGCTTTCTCCATTGTTTTTTAGGCCTTTGGAGGTATTGGATTGTATTGGAGCTGCGGTGGGGTGTCACTTTCCTCATAGATGAGTATGATTCATGATGTATTTTACGTGTCACAACTTTTTCGTTATCTTTATTAATAATTTTACGTTATCTATTGGGTAGAGATTGATATTAATGATGATGAATTCTTAGAGGAGAGGCCTATATAGATCTAGGTCCATATAGAGAATGTGTTACTTAATAATGATATCCCATTGGTTCATGTATTGTGGTAGCACAATGGAATATAGGAGTGTACATGGGAACATGATTTGAAAATATGTTCTTAGTACCCGGATCTATTATTTATTTATCTCTTTTCTTTTGACAGTGTTATTATTAAGTTTCTAGGCCTTTTATATTTATGAGATGAATTTTCTGGTTTTTTGTTGTGTCATGTTCTATGTTGACAGGTATCTCCCCTAGGAAAGTATTTCGGGGTAGTTTTAAGTTTCCTTGTGGTTTCATATTGTTCCTTCAAGGATGATTTTGAGCTCTTTTACTGGTGAGGTCCTTGAGAAGTATCTCAATGGGTGGTTGTTCGAACCATTTTTTTAGTTTCCTATATAGGTTGATTTTGAATTCATGACAACAAAAATGTTTTAAGAGGTATTTGATGTATTGTTCCTGACCTCTCCAGTCCATCTATTGTAATAATCTTGTGTTTGGGGTGTTCTATGAGGTCAATGTGATTTATTTCCAACACTTTTCCAAAATTCCAATATTGTGAACAATGTTTCCTATTTTCTAAATAGTGATGTCAGTGATACATATGTGAATAGTGATTTCAATTACCCATTTTTGAATAGTCTATCAATGAGTCATTTTTGAATAGTGTTTTTAGTCGTTTTTTAATAGTGATTTAAGTTAGTCATTTGTGAATAGTGGATAGGTGAGCCTTTTGTGAACAATGATGTCAGTGATTCATTTGTAAAAAGTGTTTTTGGTGTGTCATTTTTGAATTGTACAATCAGTAATTTATTTATGAATAGTGTTTTCAGTGAGTCATTTATGAACAGTGTTGTCGGTGATTCACTTGTGAATAGTGTTTTAGGTGATTCATTTGTGATCAATGCTATCAGTGAGTCATTTGTGGACAATGTATCAGATTCCTATAGTTTCTCCTCTTTGATGATTTATTTGACATAAAATGCATTCAATTCTTTATTATAATGAATTTGTGGAATATTTAGAGCCCATAAATCATATATTAACAATCCTAAGTGACTCGATGCTTTTAATTTTTTAAAATGCATATCCTTGATAGATCCTCATTTATTGGAAAATATAAATGATATTTAAAATGATGCTCCATTTAGATTTTCAAAAGGCTAAGATACCTTCTATCTTGTTCATCCTCATTATTCATCCCTGGTATGAGACTCCCAGATTTCATTCCCCTTTAAGAGTTGTGTGACCGAACTGCGACCCTTGTATTGATTTCCGTGGAGTTTTTTTTTCAACTTCATGGGCACCCCCAGATTCAGTACAAGTAGGAATTGTTGATCTGTATGTAATATAAGGTATTTACTACCTATGTTCTACTAGGTTATATAACATTCCTATTATTTCCCATTTTTCCATGTTATGGAATGTGATCACCACGTTTCAAATTGACCTTTTGGGTTTTCGAGTTGGTGTAGTGGTGTCTCTGCATTCTCGGGTGGATGTTGTCTTCCATGAGAGGTTGTGGTTATCCGCTGTGTTGGTCATTCTCTTGCAAGGAATGTATAAAACCATTTGAGGTAGGGGATTCTTGGTTCCCTAATCATTTTATGTATATTATTATATTTATCATGTTTTATCCCACTGGATATCAATGGAATTGACCTAATAAATATTTCAACCAGATTAAAGATTTTGTATGAATTACATAGCAATGTTTTTGCCTCCTAATTTTCTAGATAGTGTGATATCTATTTTTTTCATATTGTGAATGAAGTTCTTGATGGAAATTGTAAAATAACATAAATATTAAATTAATTATGAATTTAATGGAAGATGATAAAGTGGCATGTTAGTGAATTAGGATGTTCTAGATGTGCATGTTTAACTAAATTGGGTGATAAACCAGAGGAATGTTGAAGCTCGTTGATTAGGAATTAAAGGATTTATAGATTTATTGTTAAATTAATTCATGATATCTATTATAGCTTTTAGTTTATATATCCCATAGATGGAACCTAGGATTAATGAATTGGTTGATTCATAAAATATAATGCCTTGTAGGGTTATGAGTAACCCTTTATCTTGTAAAGTCCAATAGACTTTTGCTTTGAGTAATGATTTATCGTTGTGTGTGAAGTCTTAATTCCTTGATTGGGGCCAAGATCCCAGTTTCTTTGTTGATTTTGTTCCTAAATCATGTTATGTGATGTGGTCCTAGAGGGATGTTGTGATATGTCGGGCAGGGAGCCCCAATGGTGGTGGATGCAGTTGACACCTAGAGTGGAGAGATGCATTGATTTATGTATGTGGGTGTCAGGGAGGACACTGGGGATGTTGGAACATGTTGAAACTAGTCATACCACTTATATTCAATTTGTTTCTTCCTGACCCTATTGTTTCTTATCTTATTTACATACCCCACTACTTAAGGAAGCTGGTTTTTCCTACTCTCCTTCCAAAAGAGGTCAAGACATGCAGGGTTTTCCACTTGCTTTCCGTGTTTATCTTATTTATGATAGATGTGTGTACACTCTTACTATAGGTGGAAAAGACTCAAAAAGTAGCTCACCTACTCACTGTGTTGATCCCCTAGTGATTGGTAGCATAGAATGATTTTCTATCATTCTTAGGGATATGGGAACATAATAATTATATTAATAAATGATTGAATAATTGTTTTTAACCCATGGGGTTTGAGAATGATGGGAAACAATGATGATGTAACTTTTTAAAGGAACCATGGACTTGGTTTTGTTATGATTGGAGGGAATGGAAATTTTTTATGATGCTACTGAAATGTAATGGAGAGTTTCTAATGGTTAATTAATGGTTAGGGAATTAATAAAAATTATGTTAAATTGGTTAACAGGGACAAGATGATTTAATAAATCTCTTTCAATGGTTTCATTATTATAGTATATCTAGTCTTAGAAGTGGTAGTCGGGAGTCCAAGCGACATTACCTATAGTTGAATCTAATACCACCTTATTCCCATAGTTTTTTTGGGATCTATATTATATTTTGTAATTTTTGTGTTTCTATATGCTACTCCACCTTGTCAGCTACGAAAACTCACACCCCAGGGATTCTGAGCCCGGGGGGGGGGGGGGGGGGGTTCCCCAACATTCTGGTTGGATGATGGATGGATGACTACCCCCTTGGGCCCCACTCTCTTCTCCTGGTAGTTACATGTGATGGTATGCACATAGGTTAGTTTTTCACATATATGAACGTAGAGGGTTTTAATGTCTTATGGTTATTCAGACACATATATTCTTGATATTGATTCCTATGGGAAACTATTGGTGTAACATTTATAGGCTATGATGGCTTGAGGATCCTTACTCAGCATATGGGATGAAATTGATGGAGGTATAATACCCAACATATGATACATGTTATGCGATCTTTGGTGGATCCTCGAAACTAAATAGTTTTTGTGGTTATGTGGATGTAGTGATTGTGTGTCATGGGGTTCATGTTGTGGTGGTATGCCCATGTGTCTGCAGGAAAGCCTTTTTTAAGAGAGATAATTTGGTTGTCCCATGTTGGGGTAAAGTGACAAATCAGTGGGGAAGTTGTTGTGGGGTACTCTTGATATTCATTTTTATATTACGTACTATTATATGTGATACTTGGTGAGAGTATCCAAGGTGAGGCAGGGAACACAATATACATATTTAGGTGATGAGTTAGTTTCACATGTTGTTCACTATGCTCTAGCACGCTTTCATTAATTTTTTACAAGAGGATTCATATAGGATATTATTTAGTATACTGTTATACTCACCCTATGTATATATAAATTGTTTTTCATGTCACTTGGATTAGGTTGGAGATCAATGAGGTTACTACTATCTTGGGGTTGTAGGAGATTTTCAGGCTTAGTGGTCACTAGTGTTTTACTTTCTTATGGTACATGTGGTTTTCCCTTTTAGTTTTTTTAGTTCATGAATGACATTACATATGTGTACTTTAGAATTTTTTATATTGTATCCCGAGTATGATTTTTTTGGTTTCTGTCTTATCTCCCTATTTCTAAAATGTTCTATTACGGTGTAATGACTCCCATTGGTTTGTTTATTATACACTGAGTTCTAGTTTCCAACATGGGGCCTAATAGAGGTTGGACTCGGGTTTCACTTTCTCTCTCCCCTCATAACTAGGCCAAGAGGGGTACAATTTGTGGGGGAGGCCGTCGTGACATAATTTTTCATGGGGAAATATTACATCAGTTGAAATCTGATTTCACATGGTGAAATCTTATGTCTGTAAATTTTCAACATTTTAAATAAATTTAATCCATGAATTAAATTCAAAACAACCAATGTTGAACAAAAAATTTAAAAAGAGTCTCATGTAGAAAAATATGGGATCTCAAAATCTCCCCTATTTACAACAACTTTTCCTAGATATGTACTCTCCAACATATATATTATTGAATGTAAAAAAATAGCAGACCACTAAGCCCGCACATCTGTTTCTCTCTCCCAAGTTTCCTCCTACACAATACAATTTTTACACAGAATATAATCTATAGAAACAATGTCTTCCCACAATAGATTCCCATAATAACCCAGAAAATGTACTGCATGCCCCTCAAAGGTTTTGTCAGTCCTGAGATCAACTTTCACAATATACCTGATGAGTTTTCCAACTCACTATTCCCATGAACCACCAGATACCATCCAACATTGGAATATATCATTTCCTTTAAAAAAATTCTAGAAAATATATACATCTGCCTAATTGAAGGCCACCTGTCCTTTCATCGAGGAATTTAAATGTACATCATACATGTTCCTCATTGGAATTATGATTCCATCATATCAACCCATGGCCGTATTCCACTCATATATTACATGTAAATAGATCCCCACCTTTTTATCATTGCTAACACCTTTTTTCAGGAAACTCAACCTCCATGGACCATGGCCCACAATATTCATCAAAATCTGGCCCCTCTGGAAAACTCCATTTGTAAACTGTCAATGGTGTACCACACACTATTCAACTCCACACAAACTACGTCCTAATATTAACCTCTAAGGAGCCTCATATAAAACCAAAATGCATTAATCTGGCTGTAAATAATGGAAGATTTTTCTTAGCATACCCGGGATGATGTCAATATAGGGGGCATGATAATCACTAGTTAAAAATACACAGAGATTACATCGATGATTAAAAAAAATCCTCCATCATTTGTATTTCGTCTAACTATAAAAACATGTTAATATTTAAAATGTCATGTGCTTCCATCCCCCCCAACATCTCCACACACTAGTACAAAACTAGACAGTTCCTCGCATTACTTAAAACAGATTCTCAAAATAAGTAACTGTCACTACCCAAGCTACCCATATTAAATGTAAAATAGACAAAATGAAGGATTATTTTTCACAAAATTTATCATTGTTAACAAAAGTGATTTAAAAAACACCATTCCAAATCATTCCCACTTTATCCTACCAGATGGTGAAGATTGAGGCACTATCTCTACCCTTAAAAATCATACACCATGATCATGGTTAATAATGGTAAAAAAATCTCATTATTCCCGTTTATCATTTATACATCCATTAATTCTCATATTCTATCATTTTGTAATCTTTCTCAATTTCCTGTTAGGAATAATTATCATTTTAATTTTACAAGAAACGAATAGTTGTTCAGGTTCAACAACTTACCCAACACACATTTCCCCGTGCATGTCTCCAATGATGCATGTCAGAAAATAATATTTAATATCATGAATGATGCATGAAGGTAAACTCTCATTTTACATAGGTCCATGAGTAAATATCATCAAATATTAGAAACAATAATCATGTTACACAATATGTTCATCACCCAAGGTGAAATAACATCAACTGTAACAAAAAATATCAATAAAAACAATACCACCTTGGGAACATAGATTTAAACCTCATACATGGTGTAGATACTCTGATACACGATCTCTTAACCACGACCCGACTAATCCTACTCTCATTTATACCATTCCCAAATAGTATGAAAAATGAGGTAGAAAAGAATCTCCCCTGATACCACTATGTAATGTCCCTTCCTAGGTTCCATGCATCGGAGCCCCGAGCAAGTCCACCACATGATCTCACACGTGCCTCCCCATATGCCAAAGGCTATAGACTAATAGGGAGGGTATGGTAGGTTAGTCATTGTGACAATATACCATATTTTATCAGAGTAAACTCCATCCTAAATAATAAACAACATTGGATGCATATATAATCATAAAGAGTACCAATGTCACAAGATAACCATAACAAGAAATATAGTACTCAACAGAAATGGAAACATGCCATTCAAAAGAAAATTTCAATGTGTCTAAAATGAAAACTCAAAATAAATACATTGATGAATCCAAAAATGGACTCAAACCACGTCTGGTTCCCTCATCCAAGTCTCATCACAAAATAATCTATCCAATATAGGTCCTTTTCCCTTGGAATTTCTAGAACACAAAATTTTTATTTAGGCATCGATCAGGATACCTAAGTTGGGTGGGTAAAACTCAGTAGGACACCACCAACAGCAACTAAATCAAATCTAGTAAGATATTTTATATAGTTATATAAGGAAATATATAAAATCGATAAATAAATATTTTAACACAATATGATTTATTCTTTATTTAACTACATTAACTATAGGGTTCTTGAGGATACCCGTACCTCAATTATATATTCGTCTCATGCCAGATCCCAATGATTTCTCTAGGTAATATCATATCATAATACCTTCTTCAACTCAGGCCTATCCTAAATTTTTAAAAAGGTGATATGATATCTCACCACCTGATTCAACTCACACTAGAGTTTGATTAATTCTCACATGATTTCTTATGCCAGAGTATTATTTTTTCCATTTTTATTTCAAAATTAATTACGATGTTACCATTCATTATATTAAAGAATTTGGATGACCATGTTACCGTCATTATTTCCCAATGAATGATGTTGTTACCATTCATTAAATCAGTCAATTTGGATTTCCATGCTACCATCTTTATTTCACAAATGTATGACCAAGATTATATCCAATTAGAGATTATTTGAAATTTTATTGAAACATTATTAAACATATATTGTAAAAAGGAAAATTTTCAAAGTAAGAGTGAAATTGTTTAACTAAAGGATAATGAAAAAAAAGATAATATTACCTAAAAATGTTTAAATTTACAGGATAAGAGGATTTCGACCCATCCTTATCTAAACATTGAAATAAGTTACTTTGGAGCTATTTGAAATTGAAAATCAAGTTATAATAAATTAATTGCATTGGAATTTCCTAATGTGCCCCTCCCCATCTTATAAAAGTGAAATTCTCCTTATTTTAAATTATAATTCCCTTTGGATAAGAAAAACCAAATTAATTTCCTCTCCCAAATCCCACAAATACATCCTAAAGAACATGCATTGGACAGAAAGAAATCCCATGTAGTACTTGTGTACAAGTCAAAAGGAGATACCCAAAAAAGAGTTAATTATTTTATCACTGCATTCAATGTTTTTTTTCTTCTTCTAATTACTATTTCTATGTTGTCCCCATGACACACTAATAAATCTTTCATCTAATAGACAATGATCAATTTTTATGAGAATGGGACAAACATATTACAATTTTTACCTATCCCCCCAAAATAATATCACCATGTGTGAGTACGTACGTCTTTTCGTCTCCATGTTATGTTGTAAACTTTTTTACATGGATACTTTATTTCGATGGATATGATGATGAATATAAAGGATGTAAATAATAAACATGAAAAAATGTTGTTTCTTTATATTTCATAGTCCATATAATTACCTACCCATTAACAATATGGAATGGGATCATCACATATGTGTATGTACGGCTTACCGTCACCATGATGCGATGAGATTCATCTTCCATGTTCACTATTGAACGATGATTATATATATATTATTAATATGTTTGAAATATATCATATAATAATAATACTAGATTAATATATATATATATACATACATGTCATTCACGTTTTTCCATTCAATATGATTAGAAAATTGAAACAACGTTCATACATACATATGACCTACCGTCTCCATGAATGGTGTATTCCATTTCATATATCTATCTAATATATATATTTATATTCTGAATATATATGATATATAAATCATTTTATATGTTCTGTATGTAATTAATTCATGATCTATGTAATATAATCAGGAATAACAAGTCAAAACATGTACGAAAAAAATTGATTATTACACGAAATGTGCTTTAACTTGGAAAATGGTAATGAATGGGTCATATAAAGTCAAAAAACAATCATGTATGATATCATAAATTTTATGATGATAATATTATAAGTTACTAATATGTTCAAAACCATTATATAGTGGTTTTAGATATATACAGAGAGTATCAAACATAAGGTAAGGGAACCCCATCTCACTTTTACATTTTGTGAGATATAATTCATGTTAACCCACAGTTTCTTATTCTTATTGTATGTAATTCACATATTATATTATATATCATTAATATGTTTATATTAATTATATTTAATGTCTCTTTTTCATATAATGGTCATATTATTTAAATTTTCAACGTGGTTTGGGATGCTTTGAATGTTTAAAGAAATAATCCTTCATCCATTTCAATATTTTTTGTATTATAATACATATTTGTTTTTATATATGTGAATTATTATAAAGAATTTTACTTGAATATTTTTAATTTCATTAAAATTTTCTTAAAATAATTACTTTTATTGCTTTATTTAAGGGATTTTTGTCTATCTTTTATTTCTATGAGTGAACTCATGCTACTAAGTTGTCCATGGGAGTGAACCATGAATACTAAGATGGTATTGGGAGTGAACCAATACAACTAAGATGGTCATGTAAGTGATTTGTTGGTTATTAAAGAAATCAATATATACTTCTGTGTCTACCACACTTCAATGTTTTGTTCTTTTGTTAGGATTTCATGACCTATATTCATTATTTCTTTATAATTCAGGTGTTATGAAAATATATTATTTATTCCATGATTAATGTATATGATTTTATGTAGGGTATGATATTCTATTTTCATGATCATGTCATCATACCAATATGATCCGGATTATACATACATATCTTCCTTTCTTACCCATACTGTTCCTCTTAGCTCACCCATTTCTTATGATTCCTTTATCGATTTCATGATGAATGGTTTTAGATATACGTACTAAAGGTGGAGAGCCTTATGGGAGATGTTGATGATATTTCACCAGGATATAATATTTTGTTTACATGTTTCCAAAGACACTAAGTTATTACAGTCCTCTTGAATTTATTATTATAATGTACTGATTATTCACAAAAAGGGATGTAATATCCTTATACGTTAAGCCTGGGTCACTATAGGTGTTATCAAATAAAGGTTTATTTAACCATTGGAAAATAGGATGAGAAAACATTAGTGATATCCCTCTACATATTTCTAAGGATATGTCTTGGGATGTATCTAAGGACAAGTATAAGAATGAGTTAACATTTTGGATAATGACTTGGAATTTTGGTAAAGGATATAGTGAGTAGAGTCAAAGGGATGCATACATATATGTTGATACTACAAGTATATGTGACTCTAACACAGATATAACTTGTCTTACCAACTCCAAGTGGATGTTTTGGTCTTGACTCGAGGTAATCGGGTACATGAGAACAGTCCTCACAGCACAGCTGGTTTGACATTCCTAGGGGGATATACTTTGGGAATTTACATACTCTTCACAAACCATCATAAAGGATTTAGATATTAGTTATCTATGAATAAACTAGGATAAACCTAAGGTTTTAGATATTATGGAATGTTTTATGATGTGGAAATCCTATAAGTAATTCATTCATGACTATATGGTTTTGTTCTTTGATAAGTAATTCTCACATTGTGCTTCTAGTTTTATTCAATGGGGGAAACTAGAAGAAACTGGATTAATGATGAATGTGATGGATGATTTTTTGATTACCAATAAAGTGGGATGATCACTAGATTGAAATAGGCTGTGATCATGCCCAATTAGTTTTCATAGAAGATTATTAAACATGTGTACCTTAACCAACTCTTAGACTCATCGGGGTTGAGAATGAAAGAATTTTCTAGATGTTTGGGTGACGGAGACCATAGAGGAAAGAATATTCAGTTTCATTTGGGTCATGAATGCCAAAAGAATAACCCAAGTTAATGTTTTAGAGAAACAAGATGATTTTTTAATGTGGAAAAAAAGGATACAATTCAAGTTACTTCAGGGGGAAAATGAAGAGATCTGTTAATGAAATGGATGGGAATTTTGGCCTCTATATGTCTTTATCGGAGGTTAAATGATTTATGTGTGGATAAAATGGTCATTATGAATGCCAATTTCCCAAGAGGAAGGTTCCTAAAGAGAATTATCAAGGTGGTCTGAGTAAAGATTACATTCTAGATGAGGAAGAGACTACTGATGAAATGTTAACGGAAAGAGGTATTATTATTAATGGAATAATGATTATGTAATTAAATTATTTATGTATTTAGATTCAAATGTTATTAATGATAAAATATTCAAGGGTTGTTCAACTTATGTTTCATGATTAGTATTTACATGTTTATTTTGAATGTTCCCTATAGACTGTTGAACTGATTTAATGACAAGGTGATAATTCTACCAAGGTAAGGCAACCCTTAATTAATTCATTATAATAAAATAATGTTGTATGGATAAAGATATATGGAATATGAATAAGAAAATTGAACAATATTTATTACCTTGGATATAAGTAAGGATTTGTTGAGAGGTGTTTTATTCTACCACTAATGATGTTTAAAACATTTTTTGATTTATTGAATAGATCCAATACACTTTAGAATATGTAAATATGCATTATTTCCAAACATATTTATGGTAATGCTATTTGGTAACATGTTTCAAAAGAATTTATGGTGAGGGTATTCACATGTTTGGATTGTGAAAACCATGTGCTACATTTTAAAATATAGGGTAATCAATGTTTATATGATTGTTTAAAATTCTTTAAATTGTTTTGAATTTTTTTCATCCATGTGATGGGTTATAAGGTTAATCATTCATGAAAAGTTTATGTTAACCTTTTGAGGATGTATTTGTGCACTGAGTTTGTTTTTAAAAACATGGTTTAATGGATAATTAGTTATTAACCTTATTTAATGGATATCAATTTTTTATGGTATATTAGTGTGGTTTATAAAAATGGAATCATTTACGTCGGGTTACAATAAATCAGGTCCAGCAGGGCTGTAGGTCATAAACCCCTGAACTAAGGATGAAAATGGTTACATACCTACAACTAGCCTATATGATTTCCTGGTTAATGTATAATTATTTTTTTGGATAAATATTTATGATGAACCAGTTGTGTTAATTTTATTTTTATAGATTGATGTTTGTTGATTTTTTGGAGAAAAAATGTTAGAATTTTTATTCTTTGTGGGCCTTAATATCTGTTAAAAGTGTATTTTAGTTCCATAATCATCAAATTTAATTTATGGACATTCATTCCATGAGTTAATGGATGTATTAGAATTTTTTAAAATCAGAACTCAATAATAAAATTTTGATTATAGAAATTTATCAAGAATTAATCAACATTCTGAATATGATACAAAAATGTTGTCCAAATACATTAAATATTATTGAAACAATGGAATCTACAATCATAACTGATTTAAAACATTAAAGACCTCAAAATTACTTATATTATCAACTTATTTATGACTAATGACCTCAATCACTCCCAATAAATATTTACACTTTTCCTTCATGTCCAATCTTTACTACAATCCAATGTTTTCATATATGGAATCCCAGTTATATGTTTCTTTGGGTAACCATTATGGTTCCAAATTTCCCTTTGAAGGGATGTTATGGTATCCATTATTATGATTTGGGTTTCTATGAATTAAATATTCATTTATTAAATAAGTGGTAACCTAGAATATGTTTCAGGCCGATATTAATTTAAAGAGGGTAAAATGTATTTCCATGAGATTTTGTCTATGTTTTTAAAATTAATTTCTATTTTAGATATTTTTCATTTTTTTTGATACTAGAAATAGTTCATTATATATATATATCTATATATTAAAACACTAATTAAAAGATTCCTTTCACCGAAAATACCATCTTGGCTTGTGAAACACGCAATACCAACTTGGATGGCGCTACAAGCTACACCAGCATGGCATACAATGCACGCAACACTGAGTTTCTATTTAACACACATATATATAAATAATTAAATTAGATAATTATAATATATCCATTAAACATAGTTATATAAATATTAATATTTTCAACATTTGTTTTATATAAATAAAAAAAATTTCAAATGAAAGATATGTTATTTGTTAAGTCCTTCTATGTTTAAAACATCATTTTCTGAATTGAGTTGCTTCTAATAATTAATGTAATTATTTGAACATTTGGAAAATAAATTTTATAGAAAAAAGTAAATTTTTTATTTTGAATGTTGAAATTATATGGGTTTGATGTTTTTGTATTTTTTCAAAAGGTTTCTATTTTTTATGAATAGTGAAAAATACTTTATAGTATTTAAAAACAAACATTTCATTTAAATATTATATTTTCATTAAATTCATTTTAAAGGAAAAATATATAAATCATACAAATATTAATATAATTTTAGTTATTTGAATCATTTTTACAGTAGAATTAGATATAAAAAATATTGAACTTTTGAATGTCTCTTTTAACTACATTCTAGCCATATTTTTTAGATTAGCTGTAAACATAATTTTACCGCTTATGTTAATTGAATTTTAAAAAATTTACATAAATGGTTACAATTAGGATGAATAATTTTATCTAATATGGTCGAAATAATTTTTGTGAATAGTGAATTTTAAATTTTATTTATCACAGTTAACATTAAATAAGGTAATTAAAGGTAATACTAATATTATAATAATATGAAATTACCATATGACATGTCACAATTCCATTGGTTATGTGTTTTAGACCCACATAAAACTTAGGCAAAATATATTATCCTCTTGATGCCACATGTGTTAGATTAAGACATTTATTACATTTTATTTAAAGAAGACTTAAAAGACCCATATTCCAAATTTAATAAATAAATAATTTTTTATATAGGCTTATAAAGAAAATAAATTAGACTATAATTTTAAAATTTAAATATAATAAATTTATCTTCATCACAATAATTTATTTTTAAATTCTTGAGAAAAAATTACATAATTAATGTCTTGTACATCAATGATGCGGTAATTGTTTATTTAATATAGATATGAAATAAATGATATTAAAAATATTTAAATAAATATAGTTTTATTAATTAATGAAATTGATGAATTTTATTGATAGCTTGTACATTTTCATGACATATTGGATGTATGTTTTCAACGTTATAATGTTGGTTTCAATTTTGTTTATGAAAATTTGTAATAGTATAAAAATTGACAAAAATGATACATTAAATTAAATAATATTTTATTAAATTTTATAAAATTCATAAAAATATAATGTTCATCCAACTAACAAGTATAGTTTTATATATTTCATAAATGATCCAACTAGGTTTTTTTGTATATTTATAGTCACTATATTGACACTATAGTGTAAAAAGAAATGTTATCCCAATAAGAGTTAAATAGTTTAACTTAAGGTTAATTCCATAAGATAAGTTTAATTATATAACCTAGATATTTCTAAAATTATTTTTCTAAGATAATTTAGACCAAACCTCATATTAATAAAAAAATAACATACTTTTGGGCTATTTTAAATCGAAATAAATTGATAATAAATTAATACATTTGGAGTTTCTCAAAGTTCCCCTCCCCCCTCTTACAAAAAATATATTCTACTTCTCTTTAATTCACACCTCCAAAGCCCTTTGGATTGGACACACCCTACCAATTCGATCACTCAACTTCTTTAACTACATCATAGAGTCTATACATTGTTCATAAATTCATCATATGGACTTCTATTATAGAAATTAAAAAGAGATACCTAAAAATAGGTAATTATTTTATCACATATTTCAATGATCTTTTCATATTATACATCCTCTTTCAATGTTATTTTTATACCAAATAAATAAATCTAGCATTTTATATATGTAGATATTTTGTTATGACTATGGGAAAACCATATTTCTTGTTTTAACAACCCTATGAAATATAATATCACCATGCGTGCGTACGTACGACATACTGTCTCGATGCCGTGGTGTAAACTCTTTTCCTGTATACTTTATTTTATGGGTATTATGATGATTATAAAGTATGTAAATAATAAATACGAAATAATATTCTTTCTTTATAATTCATATTCCAACAAATTACCTACCCTTTTCTAATATGGAATGACATCATCTCTCGGGCGTACGTATGACTAACCGTCCCCATAAAGCGATGAGATCCATCTTCCACATTCACCATTGAATGATGAATATAAATATATATATATATATATATATGTTATCAATAATTATGAAATTTCTGATATTATAATTCAACAAGACATATTTGTGTATGTGTGTGTGTCTGTGTTTGTGTGTGTCATTCACTTATTTCTATTCAATGCGATAAAAAAATTAAAACATCATTCATGCATACGTATGGCCTACCATCTCCATGAATAGTGATTTCCATTTCAAATATATATATTTCTATTATATATATTAATATTAATAATATATATGATATATAAATCATTTTATACATTCTGGATGTAATTAAATCATGAAATATTTAATTCAATCATGAATAACATGTTAAAACACATATGATAAAGAAATTGATCATTACATAAAATGTTGATTTAAGATGCAAATTATAAATAAGCAGGTAATATAAAGCCATAAACGAATCATATATGATATCATAAATATCATAGATATTATTTTATATGATAATAATATGTTTAAACCATTAAACATGAGTTTTTCACACATATGGATAGTATCATACATAAGGTAAGAGAATTATGTCTCACTTTTAATTTTCAGGAAATATAAACAAATTTCACCAATAGTTTCTTGTGTCTAGTGTTTTTAATCCTTAAATTATATTTTATATCACGAATATTTTTATGTTCATGATATTCAAGGATTCATATGAAGATATTGGGAATTTTATTTAAATGATCAAAATGGATTGGGATGATTTAAATGATTAAATAATTAATCTTTTATACTTTTCAATATTCATTGTATTATCCTAAATATATATATATATAAAGAATTATAAATAATTTTTTTGGTATATTTTCAATTTCATTCAAATGTTTTAAAATGAATATTATTAAGGCCTTATGTAAGGGTTTTTGGTCTCACCTTTATTTTTGTGAGACAGAAGCCTCATTCACAAACTGTTTCTTCTACTTGGTGTATATATAACCAACAAATGTATTTTATGATTTTTTCCAGAATATTATGATACATCCATATTATTATGATATTTATTATTACTTGTGGAATATAATTATATTAATTATAGTATGATGAGTATTTATATCAAAATATCTCCTTGATTTGGGATTATTTCCTCTTACATCTCCATTGGGGAATATTTATCATCAATGTCATTGTTTTCTAAAAATGTTTTTTTAAAATGTTTTCCAATTCTCAAATGAATTTTTTAAGTAAGTTAAACACATTTTAAAATTATACTAAACAATTTTAAAGGAATAATACTTTCATTTTCCAAATTATGTACATTTTGACTTTCCCAAAAAATGTACGAGAAGAATGTTTTTTAATTTTTATGGCATTAAAGGATTTTTACTCTTTCATGACATTGTATTACCACGAATCTTCCCCAATAAGATTACATGGTTATTTTAAAATAAAATATTTTATTTCAAAATTGGATGACTTTTTATGAGAAGAATACTATTTCAACAAAGAAAATATATTTTCCTCAAGAACTATTTTAAATGATTTTCTTTATTACTTTATATATTATCAATATGGTTTCAAAGAATAAGGGTTTGAAAATGATTTTTGATTTAAAAACATGGTTTTAAAGACAAATTTATTTTTGATGTGATCATTCAAATTCCTCCCCCTCCTATGATGACATACTTTTTTATAGTTCAAGAATACCAATCATATTATTTATCCAAATGGTTTAGGTTTTTATGGAATGATATTTAAGAAATCAGCTACATTTTATGATTTATGGATTTGAATAAGTGATTATGAAACCTGCATCTATTACATAGGTCATGATATGAATAAAAGTGTATGATTCCCATTTTATTTCATGAGATACGACATGATTTTTATGATCTTGTGGAACATATATGTATGATTTCCTTATGATATTGGTGGGACCTATATCTCCCTCTGATGCATTGGGTAATGATTAATATCTCCTAAGACAAACTATGATTGTCTTATGAGTTAACCTCGACTACTAAAATGGAAATGGCAGTGAACCATGAATACTAAGGTTGTATAAGGAGTGAACTCAAGTAACTAAGATGGCCATGCAAGAGAACCTAGACAACTAAGATGGAATGATGTGTGAACTCATGCTACTAATATGTACTTGGGAGGGAAACATGACTATTAATATTGTATATAGACTGAACACATACTACTAACATGGTCGTGGAAGTGATTCCATGGATACAATAGAAATCATTATAATCTAATGTGTCAGCTACACTTCCATGTTTTATTCATATATTAAGATTTCATGACATGTGTTATTTATTTATTTATGATTCTTTTCTTATGAAATACGTTAATTTATGAAATGAATCATGTATATGATTTTTTTTATGCTAGGTATGGTCATATATTTTCATGATTATGTTCTCATAGCGTTATGCTAATGATTATGCTTACATATCTCCCTTGATTACCCTTACTGAAAATTTGAGCTCACCCATTTCTTATGTTTTATTTCCCAAGTTTATGATAAAATTTTTTAGGTATATGTACTAAATGTAGAGATCTTTATGGGAAATGTTGAATATATTTTACAAGGGTATAAGATTATGGTTTTATGTATCCAAAGACACTAAACTATTACAGTCCTCCGACATGTATTATTTTAATGTACTGAATATTCATCTAAAATGATGTAATATACATGTATCTTAATCCCAGGTATCTAACTTACAAAATGAAAACAATATTCAGTTAAATAATCCTGATCCCCATCATGTGTATAAACTTTCATATACTCTTGAAGAACCTCATCCATAAATATTTGGATAAATTGAAGATATATCATAAAGTAGTTCACTCAAAACATTCATGGGTTCTTTAACATTTATTGTGGGTGAAATAATATTTAATTATTCTTCAACTTGTTATTTTTCAACATTAATGACTATATTTCACTAATATAAGTTGAAATGATCTTAATTTTTCTACTCACTTCTTCATGTATTCTAACATTTTGCGAAAGTTTAATCATTAATGATGTTCCATTTACAAAATCATCCAAATGGTTAATAGGATAATAATAATAAACATCACTATAAATTTTAAATATTATCCCAATAAAATAAATATGAAAAAAATATTTTAATTTTTTGGATTTTAAAATTTAAATTTTTTTATGTTTTTTGAAAAAAAATAACATTGTTTCTTCTATATTAGTATATCCATGTCTATTTTAGATACATTTTAGGGTTTTCTAATCAAATTTTATTTATTTACCTATTCATGAAAATAGTGAGTGTAAAATATTCTATCTCTTAAAAAGGCCACTCATAGTCACCTTGTCTATATAGTTACAATTTATAAGCTATAACAAGAAACATAAATAAAATACTGATCAAATTATGTTTCTAAAAATTAATATAAAATAATTATTTAAATATATGAATGAAAAAATTGTGGATGATAACCCCCCCAACATAGTAATAAAGAGGCTTTTGTTCTCAATAATTCACAATGATGAAGATCACTATCTTTTAAAAGGAATTTAATCTCATTAATCTACTCAATGGTGAGTTCATGAACAATAACTATACACACAATTGTAATAATTCTAATTATCCTACATCAATACCCCTTCATGAAATATATTTTCCTTCACAACTTCACCACAAGGCTAATCCCATGTTTACATCATTGTAATAAAGAGGTGATTAAAATAGATACATATAAAGAAGAAAGCAATATTCAGTACATGGGAGAAACCAAATAAAAAAATATATTTAAGTAATAATTAAATATTATAATTATTTAAAATCAAAAACTTAATGTCAAATGAACTCAAAACATCACAACACCCACCATCAAACAATGAGGGTTAGTTATCCATAATAATCAACATTAGAGATGAATTATGGTTGAAGACCAAAATAGAAATGAATCAATTTGAAAATTATGAAACAAATATATATTAAAAATTGATTTTTATGTTAAAAAAGAATCCCTAGCTTCTGGAAATTGATAACTATTTGAATGGTATTTGTGGTTAAAATCAATAATATAGATAGGGTTTTTATGTTTTTCTCCAATTCTATCATTTTAATGTTCAAACATATTTTTCTCAAAAATCGATGAATTTTAGAAAGTTAAATTTTATGAATATTTTCTATATAAAACAAATATCTGAAAAAAAAAATTATAAATAATTAAAAATTCATATATATTATTAAGTCTATACTTCTAAAACTAATTTTTCAACTAATGAGTTCTTTTAATTATTATATATGTTTTTTCCATGAATTTATGACCATGAAAAGTGAAGAACCTCTAGATTTCATAGATAATGAAATTGTTTCCTTTGATGTATTTTGTCTCCCATAAATATTTCCCATTTTAATCAGAATTATGTCTTATATATGTCCAATACTAAGAGTCATAAAAACTATGTACATATTTTATGGCCCCACATGTACAATTCATTTCGACATCATATATTTAGATTATAAAATTGAGACATTTTAATAAAATGAATCCCAATAATCATGGAATATTTTTAAAAAGAATTTACAATTTTGATCAATGTGGTGAATGTTCTAATCAAAATGTGAAACTACTTTTTTGTATGGATATAATAATTATCAATATTACATTTATAAATTTATTTTTATATATTTAATTAAAAAATTAGGGTTGGATGAAAATTATAGGTTGTATTTTGATGAAAATTTTATAAATTAATAAGTGATTTTGAAAATCAAGAATTAATCCATTCTCATAAAAAAGTCCAAATTATTTATAAAAACTATAAATATGATAATTACACTAAAAATATGAATTTGGATAAATAAATAAGTGATTTGTAGAATATTATATTTTAAAATGTGGGATGTATAATATGTATTAATTGTATATATCATGATATGTATGATCCAGTTAGAAAATTTCATATAGTTCAAATAGAATAAGCACTGGTAAGGATTCAAACATCATAAAAAATATGGAATGGTGGAAATATGATCTTGAATATTGTGTTTTAATCTCAAAGATTCATCCCATATATAATAGTTAATCATGATAACAACCTACAAAGTTTAAATTTCATAGCATGAGGACTAGTGATAGGACTGAACCATTGTATTTATCATTATTTATTAATGAAATTTTTTCCATAAAATGGTGGAAAATTGGAATTGTGGGGGGATTATAAACTGGAACCCTATTTTGGTTCATCTAGATTAATTGTAACATAATTTTAATGGGTTTAATGACTCTTAGGGAATATTAAACAATACTATAAAGATTAGGGATTATGGATGTGAGTCCAATTGAGTATGGATGAATAGAACTCTTGTGAAAATGGACTAATGAAGGATAATTTTGGGCTTACACCATATTGGAGGCCCATGTTATGTCAATGGACCATTGAGTGGAAAAATGGGTCCATTGGGATCTTCGGTCAATCAGATGATGGTTACAGTGAATCCTAGATGATTGGAAAGGGAGGCATCATAGGTGTTTTAAAGAAAAGGAAAATCATTATTTGGGGAATAGAAAATTGTGATTACCCTAAATATTTTATCAGCAAGGAAGGAAAATTTAGGAATAGAACATTATTAAGAAAATACATAAAAATGGGTTCACACTAATGTGTATAGAACAATCATATATTTCAAAAGGCTACTGCAGGATCCAGAAGGGGTTGGTTCCCTCGTAAGATATTTTAGGACTAGACTGAATGGGGCTCTAGAGGAAAAAACCCCAAGCCCACCTCTATTGTAAATGAACTAGCGATAAGTACTGAAAGGAATATCTATCATGGGGGAATTTTTCTTAAATACGTGTATTCACACACCCTACCATATCAATTTAGAAGTGTAGAGGAATAATAATAAAAAAATAAAATATCAAGAGATTAATAATGAATGAAAATAACATATTGGGTGTACAAGTGTATGCTAATATATGATAAAAAAGTAAAGGGGAAAATGAATTCCCAACTAGAAATATGGTACATTTTAATAAAACTAGTGCAGTGATATGTTGAGAGAGACTAGCTCATAATCTCTATGCTCTGACCACTATACGCAGTCTAATGAACTAGGTATCCATATTCTCCTGTATAACCACTGTATACTTATTATCATTTGCATAAGACATGGAACATGATAGAAAATCCCATTTAGGGGTGAGTTCAAACATTCCTATTAGGAAACCATAAAAGATAATGGATGATCAATAGGAGATAGCTCAACCTGATGTTAGAGAGTATAAATCCAAAACACGGATAAAAATATACGTAATCAAATTAGAGTATCCCAAACTAGTGATAAAAGGGGATCTCAAGCTCAAAGACCATCCAAGAAAAGAGTTATAATAGTTTTAAGAGTCCATCATTGGTTCCCAACATCTTGTGTGTCTGTCCATAGAATTAATTATGTTGAGGGAGCACACATAGTCACGATACCAAAAAATAATGGCGGGTATTATATCCATGTTGAGTACCCACTCACTAGTGATTTATGGGTATACCAATCTATTTAATGAGGAAATAACCCTTATCTGATAGGTGGTATAACTCGATTGATACAAGACATGTTCCCTCATATGTTGGGGTGGGGGTGTACCACATAGTAGATAGAGGTCCCACACTGTATCAGATAGGGGATACCACTAAGTAGAGAGGACATGCACTCTATCAGATTTGGCAGTACCAATTAATAGGTAAAGGACTTGTAATGTATCACATAGGGTGTACTATTATGTAGTTAACAGATCTGCACCCTATTTGTTATGGGGTACCCCTCGGTAGATATAGGACCCACACCCTATCTGAGTGGGTGTGCCACTTAGTAGATGGAGGAAAAAAACACTATCCAATATGGGGTTGCACTTAGTAGATAGAAGAATAACACCCTATCTGATAGGGGTTATCACATAGTAGATATAGGTCCCACACAAAATATAATATGGAGTAACACTCAGTAGATACTATACATTCACCCTATTAAAATGGGGTACCACTCAGTAGAGAGAGTAATCAAACCCTATAAGATAGGGGTACCACTTAGTAGATAGAATAATAAGACCCTTATTCGATATGGGGTACATATCTAATGATCCTTGTTTCAAAGTTCATTGAAATGTGTATTCTAGTTTTAAGAATCACTTCTTTCAGGTGATTTCCATTGGACTTATTTATGCAAGTGGAAACTTCCAACAGTTCTTTATCCAGAGTTGATCACCTATCCAAAGGCAGGCATTCGTTATGATCGAACTTGAAGACACTTAAGAACATGCATTGTTCGAGAGGATTGGAGGTCAGACTCATCACACCCTTTTGGGGGGAATTATTTTCTACTTAGGAAGTCTCTTGATAATTTAAGATATTTTAGTGAATCCTTATTAATTCACCATGTATATCATATGTATCCCTTGTAATTTTTATTCACTTATTAACATTTTTAATGTTTAGAATCATCAGTATGCACTCAAAAGTCATCATTAATGGAGATATCCTTATTTATTTGAGTTTCTCCATCAATGCTATCCACTAATATACAATTTCAATATCCTTTTAATCATCACAATGATGATACTTGTTTGTAAGCTACTCAGGGGGGCACTCTAGAATTTTTTATCATCCAGGGAGATGAAGGTTTGGTTTGATCATGGGATCATGCCTATAAAATGGGATACCTATGTATCCTTGTAAAAGGAATCATAACCCTTGTATTTTGGTGCCACTTAATGGTACACATCGTACCTTTTAAGGTAAAGTGATAAGGACCTAGCCATACAGTTTAATCTCATGTTTTAAAGACAAATAAGTGGAAAGTTCTTAGTCTAAACATAGTGTAGGACTTTTTCTGAAGTAGCCCAAGGAACATTGAATGGATATGGGTTTCCAAGTAAGATCAGACCCTATTGGGAATATGGACCAATGAGAACGAGTTTGATTTATGGTATTGGGTTTGAACCTAAAAGAGGCTTCTTATGTATCCCATATATATGGGAATCAAAGCCCACATAGTACGATAAGAGTCATTGAAGAGTGTAGTCCTTTGGAAGAAATGAGTTTGGGATTACTTCTTGAAAAGGATTCTTTGGTCATTTGAGGATTTAATTTGTGTCTTATTCTTTAGGAGGATTCCCAAATTAGGAGAATTAGGGTCGGATTGTTTAAGATTACATCAAGTGAGCTCGGGCCCTGAGCAAGATTCCTATGTATCCCGATTATGGTTGGAATCTGATGTCTTGTAGTTCATTCCATCATCAGTGTTTGTGCACATGTTGTAATCATCACGAATCTGTAAGCTTGTGTGAGTCATGATCAGTGATAGAAACTAGAGGATGTGAAATATTTGACAATGACAAATGCACTTTTCCTCCTCTGCTGGTGGAGGATGGAGCACCTATAGGGGTGAGAGTGGATGAGTCCTGAGTTGACCCGAGAAGAGGGTGAGGTGAAGAAGCCGCGTTGACCCGAGATGAGTCTGAGGAGACGAGCATTAACTTCATTCACATTACATTAGAAAATGATCCAATGAATGGAATAAGGGATGAAGGATAGGGGAATACACCAGGATGGATTCCGATGGTGACAAAGCCCAACATGAGATGGAAAGGGTCATGAGAGTCCCTATGCCCATCCCCCCTCCGATCTTTGGAAACGTAGAATAATGTAGGTGTAATTACGATACCTCTTGAAAGAAAATCTATGGGCTTACACATGGATGGATGACCTAAAATTTATCTGGGTAGAGGAGGGAGGCTTCTCCTTTTTTAAAATGGATGATGTAGGTGTGAACCGTACCTTCCCTACCAAAATACCTAAGGTTCATAGTCATCTCTTTAAGAAGGAAGAGGTTGGGACCCAACTGTCCTCCAAACCAAGTACTTCCCAAAACTATTTCTAGGAGAAAGGTCCATGTGACTATGGATATACAAACCCACAGACATTACACGAATCTAAACTCCCTTATAAAACATATGTGGGAAACCTATGACTATGGAAATACAAAACCAAATAGGAGACACACTAATGTGCCTTTCTAAAAGGTTTGATAAGTCAAGAGGTTTTGGTATTGGTTTCAACAGAATCCCTATCAGACAAGGGATCCATGGAACAAGAAGCCTTGACATGAATGGCTTTTATAAAGGCTTGATGGCTTGTAAACTGAAGAGAGTATTTGAATCAAAAATGGGGTGCTCAAATAGATAAGGGCTTACAAGTATGGGAATGAAAGAAGACTAGAGAGACTTGATATTCACTTATGTGATGAAAAACCTTTTTGAAAATTATTGGGAAAGACTTGGCTCAAGCCTTCATGAGTATTCACAGGTAATCCCGTATGTGGGGCACTCATGTTCTTATGAAAGGAATAGGTGGTGTACAAGTGTTTCGGATTAATGGAGTTTTGGAACTTTAGGCATGCATGTGTTATGGTTTTGAAACACTAAAAGGACTGAAGTCCAATGATCCTTATTTAAATCCTCCGCTCACGTTGTTGAAGAACTAACTTGATGGTTCATGAATACTTTGGTGATGAACTAGGGCGACCATAGCACCAGTTAGATTTCAAGGAAATTTTTCCATACAAGTTGATATCCCAATGGTCTATTTAGAGGATAAAATAGGACCATGGGTGAAAGGAGTCTGGGCATGCAAGTTGGTTTCGTGACATTTTGGGGCGCAAGTAGGATTTGCATTGATGCTCTTTTGGTCTGACTAAGGCAACCCAAAACTCATGCCTTTTCAAATTTTGATTTTATTCATGTATTTTCCTGTTTTCCTTCTAAGGGGATTCCCTTTTTAATTTTTGAGACTCTTTTATTGAAGTGATTTTAAACCCCCCCCCCCCCCCCGAATTAGATCTGAAATGAAAATATGATCATATACTAATGTAGAGAAATGAAGGAGAAAAAAGAGTACTATGGTGTGCACGTGTTATGCGTGTTGAGAAACTGGTCTGTCAAGTTTGCAGGATGTATGAATCTGGTGCATATGGTGACATGAGTTTCAAATATATAATGGCTTCACTTCCAAAAAAACCCACGAGACATCCGAGTATTCATGTCTAGGCATGCAAGACTTCTTTGACCCAGAACCTTCTATTTCACCACAGTTCCTCTGTATGTTTTTTAGTTGCGTGGTATAAGTGGGGTGGCAAACTTGCATGTCAACTTTTACTTCTGTGCCATGTTTATTCTTGCGTGCCTTAATTCCTTGGCCATTTTTTTGTAAAAACAACAAAAATAAACTTTCTTAAAAAGATGATTTCTATCTTTTTACAGGTTCAATGGATCCCAGTATAATTATAACTGCTAATGATCTTTCCAAAAAGAGGATTGATGACATGATGAATGACATTGATCAGGATTACATTGATGTTTGTGATACCACCCTACCAGACATAGAAAAATATTTGATGAAGTATCATTTCATCTTTCCCTAAAGAACCTATCTGACTTTGTATAGCTATGCCCATTTTTAAGATGTTAATATTCCACATCCAAAGAACTATTTCCCACATTCATGGTTTAATGAGTATACCATCTTTTCTTCAGCAAATTTTCTATTGGGGACTCATTTTCTAATGCGGGGACAGTAGAGAAAGCTCATATTATGCATCATAGACCATGTTCTCCAGATTTGAAGGCACACACACCCGAGATATAGCCACACTATTATTCATCCATATTTTGGGATTCTCAGACAGATCAGTCAAAGGGTTGGATGAGAAGTTGGGACTTCTGTCTAGGAGGTTGTGTAAAACTCACGTGGATGGGGTAATAATGGGTTCGTATGTCCTGCAAAGAATTTACAAACGACTTGAATGGCATCGGGATTTATGAAGCTTCCTAGGTTGGGAAAACTTATGTGTACAAGAATGATGATTTTGTCTTGAAATTTTTAAGCCGATGGATCCCAGATACTAACTCCTTCAATTTAAGACACGGAGAAGTAAACATCAGCTTGTGGGATGTTTACAATATTTATAAAGCTCCAATCCTTGGAGACATTTATGATAAGTTTACTCCACCGAAGGTGACATGGAAGGAATCAGAGAAGACACCATATTTAGTTAATGAGATGATGAAAATATTTAACAAACTCAGGAACATGACCACCTTGATGTCTCGCACCAGGAGGGACATTCATCTAGAGGAATGGATGCAAATATTTATGATAAAGAAGAATGAAAAGGGGCCCACTTACACCAATTCGACAAGCTGTCCAAGGGTCTAGAAGAGAGGTACCCATGATACTTTTTGGCCATCATTGGAGAAATGATAATTTAATAAATGGGGATATAAAGTCAACCCACAAATTCCTACAAAGACATGTTTGGAAGGTTTCATCGCCATGTGGATCAGCATGTATTTTTTACTAGTACGAGACTCCAAAGGAGGAATGAGGCCAGAAACCAATTTTTTATGGCTATGATGGCAGATAAGAGAATTGTAGGTTTGGACACTCTTGTTTTGGCCATGATTCAAAGGATTTTACTGTAAATTTACAAGAGGAAGTGTCCCTTTAGAATAGAGGGACCATTAAATGAGTTGTGGGGATGGATCGCAATATACATTAGAACATATGTTGTAAAATGTGGAGTACAGGTTTTTAGAAGTTCTTTCTGACCATCTGTTCAAGTTTTTAATGATATTTCACCCATTTCTTTGAATTCTTATGACATGAAGGCTAGATTTAGCATGAATAAGGATGTCCATTTATTTCCTTATCGTAATCCACCTATGGGGAGATTTATTGATGATGGGATGGCCAGTTTGGAATTGAGGGAATATATGCTAGCTTTCAGAGATGGTATGTTGGTCACCATAATTGGCGGAGAAATCATATGTGAGGCCTATTCTCCTTATAGATTTGCGCATCAATTCATATTTCTAAAACAAAATACTATATCCCATCTTGTGCATGTCAGATTATTGTAACACCAAATGGTTTCCTGAAAACTATGGTTTTGACATCTATGGAGAAGACTGGGGTAGTATTTAATTTACCCATTGCTGATATAGTAATAAAATTGACTATTTGGTAATCCAAAAACTCAGTTCCATTTTACCATGAAGAGGAATTAAATAATGTCATCCCTCGATTAGTGGTTAAGAGAAGTATCAAGATGAAACCCCTTCGTTTGTAAGATAATTCTTCATTATCAAGGTTCGACTCGCAAAAATCAGATAGTGAAGGCGATGATGCTACAAATTCACTGAAGAGACCCAATGCCAGATATATCCCTCCTGCCAGAATTAGGAGAGACACTCCATAAATCCGTAACAAATTCCTATCGAGGTGATCTGTTCACCATCATTTTGAAGAGTGGTGAGTTCAATTTTCTAATCCCTCATTTGTAACTGTGCATGATGGGAACAAACAAAAATCCAAGGTTACAAGATCCTCTTCACAACCCTCTGACATACATTCTGAATATATACATACCAAGGCGATTCAAGCATGGCAGAGTCTGTTCTATGATGTTGAGGCTATGTGGAAGGATTTGTGTGATTGAATTCATACTCCAGGAGTAGGTGATTTGAGGGATTATTCTGACATTATTTTTAAGGATAATCCCAATGAGGTGAGGACTCAAATTTCAGAGCTAAAAATTCACATATATTCCACTGATGAATCAATTATTAATACAAAGAGGGTGAAGGAAATTACAGATTGTGGTACCACCGAAGTGATTAACCCTTCCTTAGATGAAGAGTGTTTTGACATTGTAGATCTCGAGGATTTAAGTTTCATTTCTCTCGTATTCTCTTCCAATTTTATGCAACATGAAATTTAGTCAAAAAATTGTTACATAGGATCAATTTCATGTTAGCATTCAACTGAGTAAAAGAAATATAACTAATGTTCCTTCACCATAGTATAGCCCGGGAGGCACTGCTCTTGGAGTTACCGGGTCACCCCATGAATCAGGAGAAATATCTCCAGAATAATAGGCCATGTAGGAGGAAATATAGAGGGTATTGAAATTTTTGATACATATATTTAGAGATGATGATGCAAGACCTCTTAAGAATGAGGAGAAGAAAAAGCACTAAAGAATTAGATCCATGGTTACACGCTTTATTATAAGTGGTAAGTCTCCCTAATAATCATGAATTTTAGTCTGTATTCATGAAAAAGTGTTTAAACATCATAAGATTATAGGGGATTCTTATGTTTCAAATTTGAAAGAATCTAATGATAAGGTTCAAGGAACCATAAATGGTGATACTGAATAGAAAAACATTTCTTCAAATATAGTGGTTTCTGAAGAGGCATTAAATCCAAAAAAACCAACATCTGTTCCCAACACAGTTTTTGTTCCTGCAGAAAGAGGTGAGGAGGCTTATTGTAAATCAATACTAGTTCATAAGGGATCAAATGTAATAGTAACTAACTTCCATTCTGTGATACTTTTAGGTTGATCACAAACACCAGAACATCTGGAAAAAATTGAAGTAGACCCCACAACTATTGCTGAGGAAGCTACTCAGGGTCAAAGGTATACGGATGAAGGTTGCAAGGAAAAAACGCCACGTGCTCCGATGGGTGAGTCTAACTTGGGATCTGAGATATCACTGGTTGAAATGATGAACCTTGTCTTGTATATTGAAGAAATATTAGAACATGTTAAAATATCAAATGATTTTGATGATTTTGGAGTTCCTTGTATATAATCAACTGGATGTGAGTTCTGATTATTTGTTTTGTTAATCTTCTTATGATTAAATTTCTATCCATGGTTGGGTGAAATATGCAATTACTTCTAAAGAAACTACTACCACAATGATACTTGAAGGAAGTATTGATATTAACTTCAACCCCACCGTTGTAGAGAAATTGGATCGGGTGTATTGTGAGATAGAAGAACTTCCTGAGATTCAATATAAAGGTACTGAGCATATTAAAGATGTCACTCCTCATCCAGAGAAATTAAACAAAATTTGCTGAAACTGAGAATTTTGGGGAGGATTCTTCTCATTCTGCTAACCTACAATTAGGTAAGAGATATTGATCTTGTGATTGAAATCTGTTTTTTATCTCTTGAATCTGACCATAAACATACATGTTGATTTACCATATTGGTATATCAACATTAATGGATAAATCTATATGTGAATACTCTACATAATCCCAAAAAACATTAGATGGTGGATCAGCCATTGTTAAGTAAGGAACAAAACATGGAACTTCATTGAGTGTATTAGTCCCAGAATATATCCCTCTTTATGATAGTGAATCTAAATAAGACCTCAGACTATAGAAGGGTCTTCATCTTGCACACCATAAGACATGGAAAATAATTTGTAAGATAATATCTGAGTTTCCCCATGAGGAATTTCCTTCATGAATTCTACAACTATTATCTCTGTTTATCACACTAGGATTTGGTGGTTTAAAATAATGTGAAATTCATTCTGTGATGAAATAAATTATTCAAAGGTCAGATGTAGAGAAAAATCTTCAACAGTACTTGATAAAAGAAAAACTATCGATCAATATTGATAATTTTCAAGCAGTACTATCCTTGGTTGATGCTAATCATACTACAAAGATGAAGGGACTGAAGCTAACAATTAATGAAATGACTGTTCAGTAGATGTTCCTTCAACATGAGTTAGATATCATTATAGGGGAACCTGACCATATTTATATCTCATTAATACAATTCTAGAAGGATGGTGCAAAAGAAATTGCATATGCTAGAGAATCACTTAATGATGATGAAGAGGGTGAGGATGGATAAATAGACAAGCTTCAATAGGTAGTTGATGGGGCTCAATTGGCTATCAAAAATATGATTCATTACGTAGAAATACTTTTATAATTTCTGATTTTTAACAAGTGAGAGATGCTAATTTGTGTATTCTCCTCTGTGAAAACTTTTCATAAATAAGAGTTATTTTGACATTAATCATTTGTGTTTTCACTTTTTCAAACTGATTTTGTTTTACATAAGCTATTTGGCCTAGTAATTATAATTTTATTTATTCTAGGGTTATATGGAAAACCCCATAAAATTATATCTCTTGAATTTTTATTGCTCAATGTTACCTAAATCATACAGAAATTTACGTTTAGTGAGATGAGACTCAACTTTTGTTCAGAGTTCCCTTTGCAGGTTCTCAATCTAGTGAGTACCATTTATTTTGGTGTTGGATGTTTAGAGTCATGCATGTTGGACAATAAAGGGATAATATTTAATAACGAATAGCATTGACCATAAATTTTGACATGAGTTCCTAAATAAGACTCTACGACTAAGAATTTCATTAATACTCTTTAAATATTTCCAAGGGGAATCTTGAGACATGAGTTTTATGGCCACAAAATTTAAAAGATGTATCAAAATAAGGGGAGTCTCTTACAAAAATAATGTTACCATTATTTGACAAACTTTTTATAGGGGTTGTATTATGCAGGACCAACTGGGGTATATGTTTCTTAGAAAAATCGTGGCTTCTACTGACTGATAGGCCCGTTATGTAGGAAACATATTCAAGGCCACCTAAGGGCATGAACTACATATTCAAGAAAAAAAGATATTTTGGAATTTAAAATCTATCTGCTAATAGATTGGGAAAAATAAGGGTTGGGTGACACAAGACCATAGTGGGTGGTTTTCGAAGGATAGGAATTTTACGAATGAATGGGATATTTTATACAGACATATTTCATGAATAGGAAAACTATTTCTATAAAAATTTGGTGTATGATGAATGGTTAAAATTTATCAGAAAGGGGAATTTCTAATATCATATTTTGTAGTTTTAACTCATGTAGTGAGTACATTGGTATTGTGTAGCTTTAATTCATCAAATGAGGACCTTGGTACTGTACAGTTTTAAGTCTTGCAGTGAGGACATTTTGTGGATTTAATTTATGTTCTTTTACTCTGGCCAAAGGTATGAAACTCTCCCAATTTTATGATAATTTCATTGGAAACATACTATCATATTTAGGTATAGATGGTAAAACCTAAAACTATGATTTTGTAATTTATAAATCTGAATAATGATATGGAAAAAATGATAAAGGCATTAGAGGATTTCATTTTTCAAATAATGAAGTTACCATTATTTAACAAGCTTTCTATGGGGGTTGTGTTATACAAAGAAAACTATGTAATATTTTCCATAATAAAATATTATCATCTTTTTACTAATAGACCTTTTATGTTGTAAACTTATGAAAGGACGCCTAAGGGTACATACTGTATAGGCATGAAAAACAAATCTCAAAAATATGACATTATACTACTAAAAGCCGAAAAACATTTATGGAGATTCATATTTTCCAAGCCATAGAGTTTGGTTTATGGATAATGGTACCTGAATATGGAGAGGGTATTTCCAACTAATATTTCCAAATAATCATAGGAATATGACTCCTATAAAGGTATGACCCAAATGTAGGGGTTATGGTGTCTGTATTGTTAGTTCATACAACTAAGACTAGAAAAGGAAACTATATATGATATGTGGCCAAGTGATTCCAAGGTTATTTCATAATACTTTGAACACATGAGAGGGAAATGTGTAAACCATAGTCTAGAAGAGTTTTAGATCAAAAGAAAGATAACAGGACAAATATACCTGACTGACTGTTCTACAATACATATTCTAGTATATTGTCATCAATGTTTGAAAGGAACAAAGAAACTATAACCGAGAATAAAATTTCCATTATTTGAAAAACCCATTATGGGGGGTTTTATTATAGAGGGCCAACTAGTGCATATTCTGCATAGCCAAATAATGGAATATTCTGAATGACATACCCATTATGTAGGCAACATATGCAAGCGCAACTAAGGGCACGTGTTACACAGTCAGGAAAAAGAGTTCTCATGTATTAGAAACCATTTCACCTGAAACTGTAAGGAATATTATGACAATTTGTAAACTTCAAGATTAAGAGTGTGAAATATGGAAGGGGTTTATTCCCAATGTATATAAGAATTATTTGAACCAATATTGGCCATGAGTTTGACATCCCTTACATAGATCTGACTCATATATAAAATGGAAAATTTCATTATTTCCTCTGAATTAATATTATGATGTGCAGTTTTACTTCATTAAATGAAGAAATTAATAGCCCCATTAAAATTTGAGACATCTTATTTATATAATTAATCCTTTTAACCAATTATAAAACCCACGTAAGCTATGAACAGTGTGATAAATAAGGAAAAATAAGTGTTTCTTCTATAACACATAGGTGACACAAGTGAAGAATTCGGGTGTTAGATTTCCATAAAGTTTAACATCATTCAGTAAGAAAGAAGTTAAATCCATGTGAAAAAAAGACATATTGTAACTAGACTAGGGATAATACCCAAGTGTCACTGTGAGTCTTGCTGTTGTCAAGAATCAAGTCACACGTAGTTCTCACAACATTACCTATGCACGTTTGATTATTATATAGTGAATAAAGAATTTTTATTTTGGATGAGCCCAAGATTTGATATATAGGTATCTATATTTATCTTAAATAGGGGAGAATCATGCTATATGTAGTTCTTTAAACAATCATTCCTAACACCAATCGAGTTTGACATGAAGAATGGGGGTTTTGACATGTTCTGAGAGAATGGTAAATATTTAGGAATAATATGGTATAAGGACCAAATAATATATATTATGAAATCAATATATATATATATATGATTCATATATATGAGGAGAATGGAATATAAGAAGATTGTGTGATTGCGGATAGGCCCAAAATTGGAGATTTAGGCGTCTCTATGTATCTCAATAAAAATGAGAATCAAGCCATATGTAGTTCTCGAAATAAGGAATCTATGGATATCTAACTCAGACATGAGAAATATATAGAATCATGTGATACTAGGGAGTATATATGATTTCAATTATGATTACTTATGTAAGATTCTAACTTCAAATAGAGAAAACATTAGTCATACAGTTTACTGTCATGCAATGAGGACAAATGATGTCATGCAGTTTAATGTCATGCGACAAGGATGAAGATGCTACATATTTTAACGTCGCGAATCATGGAATATTATGGTTGTTATGTAGTTTAATTTCTTGCAAACAGGATGTTGTACTATAGAGTTTTCAGTCTTGCAGTGAGGACTTGAGGGTTGTGCAGTTTGTAGTCCTGCAGCAAGGATATTGTACCGTGCAATTTTATGTCTTGAAGTGAGGATGATCAGAGCTGTGTAGTTTTTATTCTTGCAGTGAGGACATTGTACTGTGTAGTTTTAAGTCATGAATTAAAGGCGATTTGGGTTGTGTAGTTTTTAGTCCTCTTGTGAAGACATTGTATTATAAAGCTTCAAGTCTTGCTGTGAGGATGAAGTGTACAACTACACAATGTACTTATTTTATAATATCACATCGGTTGGAGTTGTGATAATCTCTCCATCCATTGATATTAAGGCATAAGATCCATTGGAATAGACCTTATATATGGAATAAGGTTCTTCCCACTTTGACTCAAGATTTGGAGGTTTCATCCCTCGTATTATTGGAGTCTTAGGAACCAATACCAATTCTACTTAAGTAAATTAATAGAGTGGAACATTCTTGTTAAAATCTCACGCTATTCGTTTATGATAGAATTCTAAATGATTAAAAGTGTGATATATTTTCTTTTCTAATCATTCCAGATCATCGAACGTTTTATAAAATATCTCATCTATAGACAACTAATCACATATTTATACTCTGTGTGACGGAAATTGCATTTCAATTGTAAAAACTACTTTACTTCCATATACCAATGTATAAAGATTTTATTGGGTGGAAGTACGAGTAGTTGTCCTATAAGCCCACAAAGCATTAAAAAGTTTATCAGACTATAATTTCTTATCTTTATTGACCATCTTATGGAGTATATTTGATATGGTCTTGTTGAAGGCCTCAATCTGTCCATCGGTCAGCGCATGATAGCAAGATGAATGGTTGGATTTGATATTATACTCCCGATATAAATTGTTTACCTCAATCAAATAAAAATTGGTGCCATTATCTGTCAAAATATTATGAGGGACACCAAATCTGGTGATGATATTAGTTTTGACAAAAATAACAATGGTTTTGGCTCTAACTTCTTTGAGAGGTATTGCCTTGACCAATTTAGAAAATATGTTACTAGTAGTAATGATATACTTGAACTGCTTAGCTATTGCTGGAGGATAAGACCATAATGCATCTATTCCCAATTTGGAAAATGGACATGATTATATAGTAGTATGTAGGAACTCTGGGGGTTGTTGAATAAAGATGGTAAGCCCATGGTAGGGATGACTTTTTGTAGTGAAATCTGTGCAATCCTGCGTCATCGAAGGCCAAAAGTATCCAATCCTTTAGATCTGATTAGAGAGTCTGTTCCCAGACTGGTGGGAACCACATTCTCCAGAATGAAATTCTTCCATGACATCTACAGTATCTTCTCTATCAATACATCTGAAGATAATTCCATCAAATCCTCTCTTGTAGATGATCTTTTGGTTATCTTGACTATCATAAAGAGTAAAATTGGTTGCTCGTCACCTAATCAATTCTTTTTCATCCCTATACAGTTGAAGTACACCATTTTGAATATATTCCATGATGGATGTTCTCTATCCCATTATATGACCATGTAACTCAAAAATAGGTCTAATTCATTAATTTCCTCCATTAAGGTTAGAACAAAATGTGAGACCACATGAAGATGGGCTATGAAAAGGACTGTGTCATCTTGATTTGGATCTATTAAGGTTGTAGATGCGTTAGCCAATGCATCTGCATGTGTATTTGGTGATCGTGGGATATAATAAAATGTCGGCCTTGATGGAAATTCCACCATTAACCCACTGACATAATCATACAAATGGATTAACTCTTCATTTCTAAATGAATATTTTACATTTATTTTCATTATTACCAATTCCGAATCAACTTTTTCCTTCAAGTGAATCATTTTCACCTATAGTGACAATTCCAAACCTGCAATGAGAGATTGATACTCCACCTCATTATCTATTCTACCTTCCAATAATTGAGAGGAATATGGTAATACTTCTTTCTCTTGGGAGATAAGCAAAATTCTAACCCAATTTTTTTGAGTTTATAGTTTTCCTTTCCCTACCCTATTGGACTTATAGAAGAAACACCAAAGTACTTTTACAAGGTTTGTAAATTATCATGAATAAAGAATTCCTCTTCATTAAGAAGTTCATTATTTAATAATGTTTCTTTTGCAGATGGATGCTCTGCAAGGATGTCGGATAGATTATGGTCTTTTATTGCTTTTTGAGGTACAAACTAGATATCTAACAATTGTAAAATAACATCCCACTATTCCAGATGCCCTGTAAGTATAGGACAACTAAGGATAATTTTGAGCGGGTCATTGTGAGATACCAATTAGACATCATGATGTTGTAGGTAGTGCGTCAATTTCATGAACTTCATATATTAATTCTATGAAGCAGTTTTCTATATATGAATATCGAGTTTCTACATCATAAATAGTTTGACTTAGATTGTAAAGGATTTTTTCATTTACTAAATTGTTCTTTTGAGAATGGAAGGAACCCAATGATTTCTCTAAAGCAGTCACATAATTAATAAGCGACATTCCTTCAACATGCGACATTAATACTAGAGGACTCAAGAGATATTTCATGAGGGTATAAAATGAGTCTTGACAGTCTTCAGTCCATTGGTAGGTGACTCCCTTATTTATTAATTTGGTGAATGGTAAACACTTTCCTACCAAATTGGCGATAAAGATCCGAATATAGGCCATGTTTCCTTGGTGTCCTCTTAATTCTTTCAAATTTTGAGGAGGTGACATGCCAAGGATCGATTTGGGTTTCTCTAGATCAACATTGATACCACAAAGGCGTACAAAAATTCCAAGAAACTTTCTTGAAGATACCCCAAAATCACATTTCAAGTGGTTCATCATTATACGATAATGCTAAAGTTTATGGAATATGGTCTCTAAATCAGCCAAGTGATTGGAACGTTTTTGGATTTGATTTCCAAAGCATCCACATAACATTCAACAAATTTCCTAATGAAGGGTTTGAAAATATGGTGCATGGCACGTTGGTATGTTGTGCACACATTCTTTAACCCAAAGGGAATTACCCAATAGAATAACACACCTTGACGGTCTCTGAAGGCTGTATATCCATCATCCTCTAGGGCCATACATATTTGATTAAACCCAGAGTATCCATCCATGAAGGAATGAGCTTCATAGACATCCATTTCATCAGTTGAAAGCTCTTTAATCAGAACAATAAAATCATCATTAGGAAAATGCTGGTTAAGATCTCTGAAATCAATGAAAACACTAATTTTCCCATTCTTATTTTTCACTTGGGAAATGTTGGGAATTCATTTAGGATATAGAACTTCCCTGACAATGTTATACTTTATAATCTTATCAACAACAACTTCAATTTTAGAGGCATGAGTTGGGTGTGTTCTTCTTGCTGCATGATTGAATCCGCGATGTTCTTATGGAAAACCCAAATAATGGGTGGCTAAAACAGGATTATGTCTTGGAATTTCTGTATAATTCTAGAAAAATATATCTCGATGTTTCTTTATAAATTATGTGTACACATATTTTTGTTTAGATTTTATGTACACACTAACTAGAGTGGGGTGTGGATCTTCTTCTGTACATAGATTTATTTCTCTAAGCTCATCCACAGTGGTAGAGACACCTTCCTCAAATTCTAGATGACAATCCCCAAGATCTTCCTCTTCATCTTCATTACACGTTACCTCTTCTATTTCCACATGAATGGTAGATGATGAGGAAAAATCCCATAGTTATAGTGGTAATCTGTATTTGAACATCCTAAAGAAGAGGCCATCATGTATAACCCTACTGATGACGAAGGGTCTTCCATTGGTAATAAAGAGGCGATTATGGATTGATAATCAACATCTTTTTCTTCCTCTAGCATGGCTACAATTTATTCTACTCTGATTGAATATGTATAGGATTGATGTAGTTCAGCAGATAAAATGAAAATATACCCATTTAGGCTTCCATCGGTGCATAGTGAATCACAAATCTCTTCCATGATGTCCAGATTTGTTGCCACAGTTGACATTTTGGATGTTATTAGATGAGTTCTTGGATTTGGTACTTACCTTTCAATTTGATTAATGGGTAGCACATAATCTATACTCAAAAGTATGAATGGATTTGCGGGGATCTTTTCCAGTCCATTCAGAGCATTATATCTAGTTAATTCTTTTGAAAGGGACTTTGTTCCTTTTGTGTGATAAAACTCTACCTCAATGTATTGAGATTCAAATTTTTTGAATGGAGCATTGTCACCATACAATGACTTGATTTGAACATTGAAATTGTACTTAAGACATTGGTGGTATGATGAATGTATGACTACATGTTGAAGAAACCAAGGCCTTCTATGTTGAATTTTGAAGGTAATGTACTAAAGAACAACCATGAAATCTGAATTAGACACAAGATATACAATCTGTGTTCTGAGTGTAATATTTCCCAGATGTTCTTCTTCATTCTTCTCATTTCCTTGAAAAATTAATGTCATGGGAGATATGTCATATTCAGTTAGTCCCAGTCAACAAAGTGTATGAATAAGAATGACGTTGAATTCAAATCCATTAACTATGAAGGATCGTTGGAAGTCTACCTCATTGAGATTTTCAGACAAATAAAGGGGTCTAATATGTCAATGTACAACATCATGTTCATATTCATATGTAAATTTTAGGACTACATGACATTCTTTAGAATCATTCTCTTAATGGTAAAACTCAATAGTAGCAACTTCAGTTTCAAACTCTTGAGGACTTGATAAAGCCTCAATAAGTGCATCTCGAATATCTTTTGATAGATTCATGGAATTAATAAATGATCACCTATCCAGTACTTGGTCCAATCATTTCAATACATCATAATTTTGGTCCCATGGTCTGGATTTTCCAGCATGAAGATGCGGTTTTACAGCTATTTTATAAGTTGATTCTTCTTATGTAGATGCACCATGTGCCGGAGCAGAGGCTATAAATACTCCTGGATTTTTTAAAATATACTAACTAGGTCTATTCACTTTTTGAGAGGAATAAAATGTGACTTTTAATCAGTCCTCTAAAATAATCATTTCAGAACCAAACCGATCTTGCATGGAAGAAACTCTTTTTTATTGTTGAGCCTACAGAAGGGCTCTTCCATGAGTTTCTACTACATATATGGTTCGAGTAGGGTTATATTTAAAATTGCCATTTCCAGTATTCCCACGTCTTCCCTTGAATCCTCGACCCTGACCTCTTCCTCTGGTTCCCTAATTTGGTATATGGAATTCCAGATCATTATAATCGAATCACCATTGGAATAATGATATGTTAAATGGATAATGTTGACTGAACCAAAGATAAATTCTTCATCTGATAGAGATTCTTCCTGATTGGATAATTTTTATTGTGCAGTTTGGTAGGGTGGTGCCCATGCTTTTGAAATAGATGACATTAAATATGATAGGGTCATGGACAACTTCATCCTTAACGTGTGCTCGTTTTCTTATGATTGCTCTTTGTCATTATGATCACTTTTCTTCTTTGAGGAACGATCTTTTGATGAAATTGGTTTTGTTGTGGAATGAGTGGTAGAATACACAATTGGTTGTTTCATCCATGTTTGAAAATGGCATGAGTCTGGTTGATCATTTTTTTGATCATCCAATCATCATATTTCTACACATTTTTTCTTTCGGCTTCCTTCAATTCACCTTCTTCCTCTATATTAGTAGCCGTGACACATGCTACATGAGCTAAAAAACTTTTAAGTTTCACATGTTAATAATCTACCATATTTTTGAAATAGGTCCATGAAAACAAAATATTCTTGGATGGGATGCCGTAACAACTGGTGAAAGGTAAAATAATTCAAAATATCTTCATCTCCTTCTTTATTTGGTTTCTTCGGCCATAGAAACTGAACCAAAATGTTTTTTAATCCTAAGATGATGTAACCATGAACATGTTCATTTAGAAAATAATAATCACTATTTTTTAAATAATCAAATGGTTTCTCCCATTGATATATTTGATCATCTTGACGATGTGGACATTGATGCTAATGCTCAGGAGGCGGAGCCCTTTGGTACGATGAAGGTCTTAAAGTAGAAGTAGGTACAAGTGTTTGTTTGAGTGTAACTATAGTATCCATTTCCTTTCCTTTCCTCCTCCCCGTATATGATGGAACTACATGAGTTTTATCCTTATTTTCAATAATAGAGTCTTCTATAAGCTGAGCAATTGAATAAGGTCTCGAAACCCACTTGTGTATTTCATAGGGATTAGTGGTGTGCAAAACTCATCATGTAGAATTTCTATAAAAATTTGCATCAATTCTTTTTGAAGGAGTGCTAGACTTAAAGAATATTTTAATCATTTCCATCGCACAATGAAATATGAAACTCTATCATTCTACCTTTGTTTACAATTGGTAATATCAAAAACTATCGTCTTTGGTATCATTGAGTTTAATTGAAGATGAATATTCTGATAGAGATCATCCCATCCAGTAATTGATCGAGATTGTAAACATGTATACTAGAAAAAATCAAGTTCCTGTAATGACTACACAAAACAACCATGATTAACAGCTTCTTGTTGTTGAGGAGTTCCCATCATGGGATCAAAAAGAGAAACAAAATGTGTTAAGTGTTGTTCTTGATCTCCTAAACCAATAAATATTGGGGATGTAGTATTCACAAAATTTGGTGGGGGAGGAATTTCATCCACCCATTCAGGGTAAGTTCTCTTTTCTAGATGAACTGGTGCACATCGTTCCCCCATATCATCCAACTGAGTCATTAATGCCTAAATTTTGTTCATTAGAATTTGGGGAATATCATGATGAGCTAGAACCTATGATGGTACAACAACTAGAGCATGAGCTGGTGGAACGATCAGAAAACCCACTAATATTGGTGATGATATTTTCATTGGATAACCCTTGGGAACATGCCTATCAATATGTGTCTGATCCAACCTTTATTGTGTACCCGGTTGAGGGAATTCAATATTTACATCTTTAGTTACTTTAAATCCTCTTTGCTAAGGAGCTATTATAAGATTTCCAAGTTGAGGTCCTTCTTGGGGAGTATGTCTAGCAGATATTCTACTTTGAATTAACTCTGTATTGTGTCTTTTCAAATACTTAATTTACTACTCTTGTTGTCAAAATATTTATTCAAGTGAAAGCGATTGACCTGCTCTAGTGGAAAAGTGAGATGAAATCTGAATTTTTAATTTCCCATTGTTAGATGTCTTTAGGAGGGGTGGGAGATGGTTATTTGAAGGCATACCTAGATTCTGGGTAAGACAATGATTGAGGGTACAAACACCTTCTTCATTTTCCTCATTGTATACTGTATTATGGAGAAGAAAATCATCTTCTGATTTCCATGAACTGGACTCATTTAATTGAGGATCTTCTTCAGTGGTGTTAATGACATTCACTGACGCATAATGCATCGATGGAATTATGTCAGAATTTTTATAATATAGTCTCCCTCTATATTATCCACGAGACTTTGTTCTCATATATAATTAATTCCATGGAACTTTTTGGCAGATAGTAACCTAAAGATAATCCTCGGATAGTTCAGTTGTATTCTCTCCTTATTGCTTCTTCCAAAATTGGGAGAAACCTGAGTTCTGTTGACGAGGGATTGCATATGTGAAAAGGTCCTTAGACCTCTAGGTTGGGGTTGTTCTTGTTCTTCTTCTTGAAATAATTTCACTTGGTTTAATTAATTTTACGGATGAATTAAAGGATCCATATCCTTTCAAGATGGGGTGATTATTGAACTGCTATGGATGAAATTCATGCAACTGCTCTTCCGATTTTGCAAATTTTGATCCTAACATTTGTTGGGTTCATTATCTGAAAACCACTCAAATCACCTGTTTCGGAATATTTATTTTATATTTTAGACCTTTTCATTATCGAATGGCTATCATCCTTTATGTGGGATGCCTGCTCAAGATTCTCAGATGCATGATGTAAAAGTAACTGAAAAACTTCTTTCTTAGGTCCTGACTCAGATGAGAACTGGTTGTGTCATGTTCTTGAGTTTACATTCTATTACATTCAAAATCTACTGATTGTGGCCGACCATGGGCAATAACATTTCTTGAGCCCACTTTTACTTGACTTTGCCGAGTTGGGAATGCAGTGAACTGCAATGCTCCATGTGAACCCTATCCTCTGATAAGAACAATAAATGGGGAATCATAAATTTACTAGCATAGCCTCTTTAGAGTATTGATTAATGAACGGTGAAGGATTCTCTACTATTTTTCACCCTTTGGATGTTGGGAAAATGATAGAGATTCCATGTCAATTTGGCTTTTCAACCCCTATATTACCTTTACATGATTTTTATATTCATTATATGGTAATATATTGGTTTTAAAATGATGAAAAGTCTTCCATGGGATGAGGCTAATATCATGAATTCAATCCTCTGCAATCAATTCCGAAATGTTATACTATGAAATTTCTAAAGTCAATAAAATGACTAGTTCTTCTCCCTTTCCAATTGTTTCCTCATGTTTAACACATCTTCATCATCTTTCACTAGAGGTCTCCACTTTTTCTGGCCATAGTGGATGCCCTATATTAGAAGAATAATGACCCAAGGGAGGTTTGGAGAAAGACTATTCCCTTAAGATGTCTTCTTTTTGAGAAAGTGTTTCACATTTCAATGAAAAGTCATTAGACATGATTGGCCTTTTGTTTGTAAGTGCCATGAGATAGGAGGGATTTCTCATATCTACTTTGTCAATTATGAAATTGTCTTTACAATGAAAAACACTACTACGAAGTGGACTTTTACAGAGAATGCCATCAGTGGGTGGATCAACATGGTGGATTATGGAAAGGAAAAAATCATCTTTCCCCTTGGTCTTCTGGCCACACAAAGGGTTTCTGTGGATCTCGTCCAAAGATAGGCACTCTGGATTGACATAATTTTCATGAATTAAGAATTCATGATGAAGCATCTTATAAGGAACATCAAAATTCCTACTACTACTCCAATAATTTTTTATTGAGAAGATTACATATTGAATTGAAATAGATAAATGTATGAGAGCTTCAAGAAATACAGAATTATAAGGATCCAAATCGCAGCATGACTCTTAATTTCCCAATAGTACAAGGAAATACTTCTCCTTGGATGTTCTCATATACTTAGTTGGCACCACTTTCTGGGAAAAGTGGTTATAATGGGCATGTGTATGTTCATGCCTTGGATTGGTCACAGTAACATAATGATTAACTTATATTGGAAAGGGTTTTTTTTCCTGATCTTGTAGTCCATATGATATGGAGAGTGTGCCCCGTGACCCGCCTGGACTGGAACAGAGGTGTTTATATATTTCTGGATGGCATGTCGATGTGTCATCCCATGTGTGGGAAAACATTATGTGCCGTTTTCCCCATTAATACTGATGTTGTTGTTATAATATCCTGACATGCTTCCAGAATATGGGATGAGATTTGTGTTTTCCCTTTCACAATTGATAATATGTGTTTTGTGAAATCAGCGGATGGAACGAGAATATACATCCATTGTATATCTGGAGTAGGTGTTTGTGCCTACTTTTATCATCATTTTCCTGTCAATGGGTATTGACAATGCACATGTATGGGGGTAGAGACTTGGGTCTTCCCCAAATTTATCATTGGAGAATTATGACTGACTTCTATGAGTGCTACAAAATGAGACTTTTGGTAGATTTGATGAACATTGGAAGGTGTACATGACTTTTGGTTATTTCCCACCAAGTATGGTTGAATTACTTCCTTCAATACTGGAAGACGATAGTGATTCCAGGTTTAGTGATTGTAAACAAGAGTACATTGTTGTTTACCAGTTTCCACCACATTAGATTGGTGGGCTTCTGTAGATGAAGTAAGATGATCCAGTTGACTAGCTGATAACATTTGAGCATGTTTATGTGCTAGTTCATGGTTCATCATTGGATTTATCTTGTGGGATTGTTGGGTTGCTTCCAGACGAGTCTGTTGGATAGAAAAATTTGGATAGATGGTTGTATGTCCCCATTCATTTTTTCACATCATTTGAGGTTAATGGGCTTCTTCAGAAGGGGTAGAGGTAAGAACCTACTCCCTGTTGACCAGACATTGTCCTTGGCAGTTTGACTTGCATGCCCGAGTCTGAGTGACCTGGGACAAAGTTCCAGAGGAAACACCATAATCATGTTGGGGGGTCACTACCGCTCGACTCTATTTGTAGGGATTGCAAGTGGGAGTTGTAGAGACTCATGTTTTTGGCCCTGTCAGAATTGGTAATATTTCTACGAAGAATTCCAGAGCTAGGCACGAAGACGGAGTGCGATTCCGAGGCCCGGTGTGCCCAGAATGAATTTTATAAAAATATTATGTTTTTTATACTATGCACGTGGCGGGGGTGTGATATCTCCTAAACGGCAGCTCAGATCGGGTATCTGAGGGCAGAGTTGTGTCCGGAACGTGCCGTTTACCCTAGGTGAGGTATAAACATTGTGGGTGCAGGCCGGCGATGAGAAACGCCACCAGGGGCGTTTTCGTAAATAAATGGAGAAGTTAGTGTGCAAGCTTCGGCTCGAATAACTTCTGAAAGGAGTCCCAGATGGAAAATTGGAGTCTGTCGTTGCGTTCAGAATAGTGTGTTTACTATAGGGGTGACCCTACCTTTGTTCGCATCAGGCGTCGGGTCCGAGGCGGGTTTGGCGCCGGTGGGTGGCTGATATAAATATCAACCCCCTATCATTCCTCTTGAACTTTTTCGCCGTTCTTCACCGCCAAACCGCCGAATCGAGCAAACGAAGCACCCACGAACTAAAAATTCGACATCAGACGTTCCATGGTCGCGCAGCAGAAGCTCTGGAGCACGGATCTAAGGCAGAACATCAGCGTTTCGTTCGCGAGGTACGCGAATTTGAGTTTTAATCCTCGATCCCGTTTTCCCCACATTTTCTTGCAAATTGAAGTTGTAGCAGTGTAGATCGGGTCTTGAGGGTCTCGTAGATGCCTCCGGATCGCAAAATGGACCACCAAGAGCTCCCGGCGATCCACGGAAGATCCGATAGCACGGCTCCGGCACGGCGGTGCTGGCACCGGCGGATGGGGGCCCGGCGGCGGCGGTGGTCAGACCAGCCAGGTGGGGCCGGTCCGGTCCTTTTTTGACCGAGGGTTCTAAAAAACCCCGTTTTGAGTAATCCAAAGGTCATATTCGCTTGCCGTCTGTAGTGAAACAACCCTGGGAGTGAGACAGACCTATTGGGATATGTTCAGGTTTTTTTTCCGGGCTGGGTCCGTGGCCCGGGGTCACGAAACGTCGAATAATAATAATATTTTAATTATTATTCAACTTTGACCGACTGTACCTTTTTCCTAGAGTGTCCGTTTGATATGTCGTCAGTGGCATTGAGACCATGATGGTACGACGGACTTTTTGATGTGGTTTCTGGGTGTTGGGACTAAGAACGGGGTGCGGGCCCCACGAGGCCGGGTTTTGGCGTTTGCGGAGAAACACAACTTTCACACCAGGAGTCCGATTTTGACAAATGATTAGTTGATCCTGTGTTTTTTTTGAGAGGATCACAACGGTTTAATCCATTCGGTGAGATTCAGAATTGAGGTGTGGGCCCCACCCGAGCTGTCTTCGGTGAATAATACCTTTTTCACCGGGTGTCCGTTTCTGATGAGCGAGTAGTCGATTCAGCTTGTTTTTCCGAGGGGATCACCGTGGTATGGTCCGTTCAATGGGTTTTGGGATCGTTGTGTTGGCCCCACATGTGCTAGCTTCAGTGAATAGTTCCTTTTTCACCGGTGCTCCGTTTCGGGCGATTTTGTAGCCTATCCTGTGTGTTTTTCCGCGTAGATCGCGATGGTGGCCTCGGTTTTGGCCTTGGAGGTGTGTAGTGTGGCGTTGTTGCAGGTCGCTCGGGTTAGCGAAGTTTTGGTCCAGCAGTGGTTGAGGGTACTCCCATGGTTCGTTCCCACGAGGGTTCATGTGGAATCACAACCTTCGTATAGGTTTGTGATCCTCTCGATGAGTTGTTTAAACTGTTAGAGTTGTGGCATCCCTCCAGTTGGCCCGGAGCAGGATCCTCTGGCATCATTTCCCTGAATCGGGTTCTTGGTATCACTGTGTCCGCTTATTCTAGGGCAGTGATCCCCTATCTAGCAGTTTATCCTTGCATGGTTTGTAGCATCATCAGGATTATGATCCACTACGCGGTGGGCCGTGCTCAGTAGGGTTGTGGCATCGTCAGGTATATGATCCCCTACTCAGCATGAGGTGTATAGTAGGGTTGCGGTATCATTGGTTATGCGATCACCTACTCAGCGCATGGTTTCGGTAGGGTTGTGGCATCATCGGTTCGATCCCCTGTATCGCAAGTTATAACAGATAAAGTTCTAGTATCGTCGTGACCACCTTTATATGGGAGATGATCCTCTATCTGTGTGACGTGCTTCTATCTAGCGCCAGATTGGGTTGTGGTCTCCGCCAGCGGATCCTGGGTGTGATCCCCTATCTGTGAGAACTACATATACCAGATCGGGTCGTGGTATCCCCCAGCGGACCCTGGGAGTGATCCCCTATCTGTGAGCTTTGTATACTGGAGTGTGTTCGGGTATCCCCTAGCGGACCCTAGGAGCGATCCCCTATCCGAGGAGTTTGGTGGTTCTATTGTTTCAGCGAGGATTCCTCAGTGATGCTATCAGACAAGCGTGATCTCTCGGGTGAGCGTCTGAGAGGTTTGTGAGAAACCCAATGGAGTTTATCTCTCTAGCGCGAGTCATCTGGGATGATAGTGATAGTGGAGTGTACTCTCCTAGTTGTGGATAGTTGCTGCTGTTGAGGTCGGTACCTCATGTGCTTTGTGGCATGAGCTGAGTATATCTGGATTGTTCAAGGTGTATGTATGGGCATACACTTGAGCTAAGCTGACAAGTTGTGTTTAGCCGAGGATGGTGACGAGATGGAGTTTCTCTCTCATCTAGGTTCCCTCTGGTTGGGTTGAGCGGACTGTTTCATTTCAGTTACTCGCTTTGGTTTTGTGTCTTTTGGGTGCCTATTGAGTATGTTTATACTCACCCCTGCACGGGCATGGCAGGCATATGTCTGTGTCTTGTGCAAACCACATGCCTTTAGACGGAGTCCTAGGAGGACCCGGAGCAGGCAGAGCTTAGTGAGCGTGTTGACTGGGGTGTTTACCGGAGCCGTGCCTAGGGAGCTTTTTGGCGGGTGCTTTTGGAAAGATTCCTCTTCTTTCGAACAGGTTGGATGCGCTTTGTAGTTTTCTTTTGGTGGGCCCTATTTTTCCCTTTTGTACTTTTGTTGTTGCACTCTGGTGGGGTTAGTTGTATTCATGCATTTTACTTTACGGTTTCTATATCTTTGCAATGTTTTGTGGAGGTGATTGTGGGTGCGTGTGTATAGGTACCTTAGGCTAATGCCTCCCTTGTGTGTGATAGCCTACACGGCGCGGGTCGCCAGCCCCTGGCCTATTGGAGGCGGGCTTGGGGAGTCACGGCTCAAGCCCCGTTGGGTTGGGTCGTGACAGAGTTGTATCAAAGGAGGTTCAACCTTTGGTATATCAGAGCATAGCTGGTATAGCTGTGAGTTTGGTTTGGGATGCATAGCGGAAGTGTTAGGATGTTTCGAGTTCGGCTTTCAGGCCAGGGACTCCAGTGTTGGTGCGACAGTCGACGTATCCAAACACCAGGACTCTGATAGCCTGCCTTTCGACTCGGGACATTCGTACACTAGTCAGAAGGACATAATGGTACATGAATAATATAGGACTGGGTTTTGGGTTTCCCTTGTCCTTCTCGAGTCTGCTCCCCAGATATACTCATTTATTATGGTGCATCTTGAATGTATTTCTGGATGACGCCACGACGACAGCCATTGAGGGTTCCGCAGAAGGTTTGTGCTGATGACATGCCCCGTGTTGAGGGTGTGGAGCAGGGTGCGGGTTCTGAGGATAGACCTCCATGTGGTCTGCTAGTTGATCCGCCACCTGTTGAGTAGCTGGTTGTGCCGGTAGTGCAGGATGAGTTTGCGTACAGGTTGAGTGCACTGCACGAGTTCCAGAGGCAGCGACCTCTAAGGTTTCGGGGAGATCCAGACCCCCGGGCAGCTGATGACTGGCTTGAGGCAGTCACCCGAGTTTTCCTCCTGGTGAGGACAGCTCCAGATCAGATGGTGGTCCTAGCGGCGAGCCTTCTACATGGTTCAGCCAAGCGATGGTGGGGCCTAGTGAGGCAGTCCCAAGACGTGGAGACACTCACGTGGGCAGAGTTTGAGCTGCTCTTTAGGGAGAATTTCTATCTGGTGACACTAAGGTCAATGCGAATCCAGGAGCTTCTGTAGCTTCGGCAGGAGGGAATGACCGTGTCAGAGTACTCAGCGAGGTCTACGGACCTGTCACGCTACTCCCTAGATGTGGTTCAAGACCCGTTCTTTAGGGATCATACCTTCGAGCAGGGCTTACGCAGGGACATCCGGGCAGGTGTGGTTTCTTTGTGTCTGCCCACCTATGCTGGAGTGCAGGAGAAAGATTTTGTGGTGGAGAGCTTTCTGGATGAGCAGATTCCCCCTGTTAGTGATGGGAACGTGAGAGATGAGACGTCGACATCTGGTAGCCAACGACAGAATCAGGGGTCTGGACATGGCCGACATTTCATGAGACGACCCCAGGATGGAGGATCTGAGGCTCAGGGCTCATAGGGCTCGCAGGCCAGTTTTAGTTAGCCGCAGGAGAGGCGGTGTTATGATTGCGACATTCATGGACATCTTTCTAGAGATTGTCTGACATGTTGTGCTGTTGAGATGGAGCCGGTCGATGGACCACCTTCGAAGAGGCAGCATCTCGAGCAAGGAGGTCCGCAGGGTGGCGGATGAGGCGGCGGAGCGGGTGTAGCATGAAGAGTTGGTAGGTGGTACCAGATTCCACCACCCCCACCCCCAGGAGGTCCACGCCAAGCTCAGGGAGCTGGTGGCTGAGGGCGAGGACAGCTTCATGCCCTAGAGGATATTGACCCAGAGGCACCACGAATGGATAGAGGTACGCCTTATGTCTTTTCTACTTTCTACAGTGGTTTGATAGACACTATTGAGCGGTACCCTTGTTTTATGTTTCTTGCTCGAGTTTTGTTTTGGGCATTGGTAAGACCCTGTGTGGGTGTTGTTCGGTATGCTTTGAATGTGTGAGAATGTGGGATCCTTCCCCCACTGAGATGCGTTTTTTTGACGTGATTAAAACCGTGTGGGCGAGTCAGTGCCGACAAAAAGCGGATAGTGTTGAGGTGTGGTGGATTAGTACCTCCGACTTATCGGTTCATGCATGGGCATTTGTGGTTGAACTCGCTGGTGTGTGAGACCCAGTTGAGAGTCCAGTTGCTTTCCTTGTGCTTAGGGCTTTTCGGGGACAAAATTTTCTAAGGGGGGAGGATGTATCGACTTAGGTTTTTGGCCCTGTAAGACTTTGGAATATTTCTACGAAGAATTCCAGAGCTAGGCGTGAAGACAATGTGTGAAGCCGAGGCCCGGTGTGCCCAAAATTAATTTTATAAAAATATTAAGTTTATTTATACTATGCACATGGAGGGGGTGTGATATATCCTTAATGGTAGCTTAGATCTGGAATATGAGGGAAGAGTTGCGTCCGGAACATTCCGTTTAACTTAGGCGAGTTAAAAACATTCTTCGCGCGAGCCTGCTGTGAGAAACGCCACTAGGGGCGTTTTCTTAAATAAATGGAGAAGTTATTGTGCGAGCGTCGGCTCGCATAACTTATGAATGGAGTCTCGAATGGAAAATATGAGTCCTTCGTTGCATTCAGAATGGTGCGTTTACCCTAGGGGTGACATTACCTTTGTTCGCATCAAGCGTCGGGTCTGAGGCAAGTTTGGCGCAGGCGGGCGGTGGATATAAATATCAGCACCCCCCCCCCTTTATCGTTCCTCTCAGAGTTCTTCACCATTATTCATCGTCGAACCGCTGAATCGAGAAAATGAAGCACCCACGAGCTCAGAATTCGACTGCGGACGTTCCAGGAGCGCGCAGCGGAAGCTCTAGAGCACAGATCTAAGACAGAACGTCGACGTTTTTCCCGTGAGGTAGGCGGATTTGAGTTTTAATCCCAGATCCTTTTTTCTGCGTTTTCATTAAAATTGAAGCCATAGAAGTGTAGATCGGGTCCCGAGGGTCGCACAGACACCTCCGGATCGCAAAATAGACCACCGGAGAGCTCCCGATGGTCTGCGGAAGATCCACAGGCGCGACTTCGGCGCGGCGGCGCCGGCGCCGGCGGAAGGCGGCCGGCGGAAGGCGGCCGTCCCTGTGAGGCGGCGGCAGCTTCCTGGAGTGTGGCGACACGCCGCCCAGCATGTCGGAGGGCCGCCTGAGGGACCAGCCGGGGTGGGCCGGTTCGGGCTGGCCGGACAGGCCAGGTGGGGCCGGTCTGATCCTTTTTTGACCGGGGGTTCTAAAAACCCCCGTTTTGAGTAATCCAAAGGTCCGATTCATGCGTTTTCTGCGGAGAAGCGACCCTTGGAGTGAGACGGACCTATTAGGATAGGTTCGGGTTTTTTTCGGGCAGGGACCATGGCCCGAGGTCACGAAACGTCAAATAATATTAATATTTTAATTATTATTCGACTTTGACTGGTCGTAACTTTTTCCTGGAGTGTCCGGTTGACGTGCCATCAGTGGCTTTGAGACCCTGATGGTACAGAGGACTTTTTGAGATGGTTTTCGGATGTTGGGACTAAGAACGGGGTGTGGGCCCCATGAGGTCTGGTTTTGGCATTTGCGGAGTAATGCAACTTTTGAACCCGGAGTCCGATTTGACGGATGATTAGTCGAGCCTGTGTTTTTTCTAAAAGGATCGCATTGGTGCGATACGTTCGGTGAGATTCCGAATCGAGGTGTGGGCCCCACCCGAGATGGCTTCGGTGAATAGTACATTTTTCACCGAGTGTCCATTTCGGACGAGTGAGTAGTCGATTCAGCTTGTTTTTCCGAGGGGATCGCTTTATTATGGTCTGTTCGATTGGTTTCGGGATCGTTGTGTGGGCCACGCACGAGCTAGTTTTGGTGAATGTTGCATTTTACACCGATGCTCCGTTTCGGGCGAGTAAGAAGCCTATCCTATGTGTTTTTTAATGTAGATTGCGATGGTGTTCTCAGTTTTGACCTTGGAGGTGCGCAGTCTGGAATTGTTGCGGGTTGCTCGGGTAAGCGACGTTTTGGACCAGCAGTGGTTGAGGGTACTCGCTTGGTTTGTTCCCACGAGGGATCGTGTGGAATTACAACCTTCGTATAGGTTTTTCATCCTCTCAATGGGATTTTTAAACTGTTAGAGTTATGGCATCCCTCCGGTGGGCCCGGATCGGGATCCTCTAGCATCTTTTCCCTGGATCGGGTCCTTGGTATCGTTGTGTCCGCTTATTCACAGGCGGCGATCCCCTATCTAGCAGGTTATCCACGTAGGGATTGTGGAATCATCAGGATTATGATCCCCTATGTGGTGGGCCGTGCTCAGTAGGGTTGTGGCATCGTCGAGTATACGATCCCCTACTCAGCATGAGGTGTATAGTAGGGTTGTGGTATAGTTGGTTATGTGATCCCCTACTTAGCGCATGGTTTGGGTAGGGTGGTGGCATCGTCAGTTCGATCCTCTACATCATGAGTTATACCAGTTAGGGTTCTCGTATCATCGTGACTACCTTTATATGGGAGATGATCCTCTATCTGTGTGATGTGCTTCTGTCTAGCGCCAGATCAGCTTGTGGTATCCCCCAGCGAATCCTGGGTGTGATCCCCTATCTGTGAGAACTACGTATGCAAGATCGGGTCATGGTATCCCCCAGCCGACCCTAGGAGTGGTCCCCTATCTTTGATCTTCGTATACCAGAGTGGGTTCTGGTATCCCCTAGCGGACCCTAAGAGCGATCCCCGATCCAAGGAGTTTGGTGGTTCTGTTGTTTCAGCGAGGTTTCCTCAGTGATGATATCCGACGAGTGTGATCTCTCGGGTGAGCGTATGAGAGGTTTGTGAGAAACCCGATGGAGTGTATCTCTCGGGCATGTGTCATATGGAATGACAGTGATTGTGGAGTGTACTCTCCTGGTTGTGGATAGTTGTTGGTGTTGTGGTCGGTACCTCATGTGCTTTGTGGAGTGAGATGAGTATAACTGGATTGTTCAAGGTGTTTGTATGGGCATACACCTGAGTTGAGCTGACTAGTTGTTCTTAGCTGAGGATGGTCACGAGATGGGGTTTCTCTCTCGTTTGGGTTCCCTCTGGATGGGTTGAGCAGACTATTGCCTTTCAGTTTCTCCCTTTGGTTTTGGGTTTTTGGAGTGCCTACTGAGTATGTTTATACTCACCCCTGCACGGGCATGGCCCACAAGGGTTTGTGTCTTGTGCGGACCACATGCCTTTCGACGGAGTCCCAGGAGGACCCGGAGCATGCGAAGCTTAGTGAACGTGTTGACCATGGGGTTTACCGAAGCTGTGCCAAGGGAGATTTCTGGCTAGTGTTTGTGGCAGAGTTCCCCTTCTTCAGAGCAGGTTGGATGCGCTTTGTTGTTTTCTTTTGGTGGGCCCTATTTTTCCCTTTTGTACTTTTGCTGTTTCACTCTGGTTGGGTTAGTTGTATGCATGCATTTTACTTTTCATTTTCTATATCTCTTCACTATTGCATGGAGGTTTTTGTGGGTGTGTGTGTACAGGTACCTTAGGCTAATGCCTCCCATGTGTGTGATAGCCTACTCGGCGATGGTCGCCAGCCCCTGGCACATTGGAGGCGGGCTTGGGTAGTCACGGCTCGAGCCCCGTTGGGTCGGGTCGTGATAGGAGTCCTTTGGAAGGACTCCTGCATTCATTAATTGAGGCCTTGAGTGGCCTCTGGATCTACCTCCCTGTAGTATGGGATTGATTTATAGTTGTGATCTAGGGATAAGGATCCGAAATGGTTGAATAAGGTGGTTGGAACTGTCTTCTTCATGATTATTTGTCATCGTTGGCCGAATGATTGAGGATTTTTATTGGCCTAGAGGGCCTACCGGGCATCCTCCATGGTGAGGATTGTACCATGCCAGTGATATTACTTTACCAGCACATTAGATACCCAACATTAAAAATTATGGGTTGGTTATGATGTCCTTCCTTTGGATGGGGATCCAACTTGAGCAGCGGTTGAGATGTTCACATATTTTGTCTTAAAGAAATCCATTTTTGAGTGATGGGAATTCTGAGAAAAACATGAAACAACAACAAACTCCATTAATGAAACATCTTTATTATATGGATAAATGCATGATAGATTCATTTGTCTGGCCTTCCATTATGAATTGATAGGGGCGTAACAGGTGGGTAATAAAAGTATCTTTGTTAAGGATTCACGTCGGGTTCACCATTGTTGTTTCATAGTTCATTGGAAAGTGTATTACTGTTTTAAGAATCATTGCTTCCAAGCGGATTCCATTAGACTTATTTATGAATCCAGAGACTTCCAATAGTTCTTTATCCAAAGGGGACCTACTTTCTGAATGCAGTAGTTAGTTAATTTTGAACTTCACAATAGTAAAAGCGTTCATTGATCAAGAGGATGTGATGTCAGACTCATCACACCCTTTTGGGGGGAATTATTTTCTACTCCGAGACTCTCTTTATAATTTAAGATATTTTTGTGAATCCTTATTAATTCACCAAATTTATCAAAAGTATCCCTTGTAATTTTCAATCATTTATCTACAAGTGTAATGTTTATAATCATCCTTTTGCATTCAAAGTTCTTCATTAATGAATATATCTATATGTATTTGTGTTTCTCCATCAATATTATCCTCTAATATACTATTTATATATTCCTTTAATCATCATTATGTGGATACTAGTTTTTTAGCCACTCATTGGGGCACTCTGGAATTTGTTGTCATCTAGGAAGACAGAGGTTTGGTTTGATCTTGGGATCGTGACCATAAAATGGGCTACCTACGTATCTTTGTAAAAGGAATCAGAACCCCTGTAGTTCAGTTCCACTGAATGGGACACATCATACCTTTTAAGGTCATGTTTTAAGGACATAGCTGTACAGTTTAATGTCATGTTTTATGGACATATAAGTGTAAGGGGCATAATCAAAAAATATTGTGGGACTTATACTAGAGCAGCCCAAGGAACTTTGAAAAGACATGGATTTCCAAGTAGGATCATACCCTGTTGGTAATATGGCCCAAGGAGAATAAGGTGGATTTAAGATATTTTTTTTAACCTCATGGATGATTCCTAGTTATCCCATATAGATGGGAATGAAATCCCACGTAGTTCGATATTTCTCATAGGAGAGTATATTTTTTTGAGTGAAATGTGTTTGGGAATACTTACTTAAAAGCATACGTAGGTGATTTGAGGATTTTATTTGGGGATTATTCCAGTGGAGGATGCCAAAATTAGGGGAATCAGGGTTGGATTCTTGAAAATTACATCTGGTGAGATCGATCCTTGAGAGGGCTTCCTATGTATCCCGATTATGTTGGGAATCAGAGTTCTCATAGTTCATTCCACCATCAGTGTCTGTGAACATGTTGTAATCATCATGAATCTCTAAGACCACATGAGATATGCTCGGTTAGAGAAACTAGAAGATGGGAATGATTCAACAATGACACATGCAATTTTCCGCCTCCACTAGTGGAAGAGGGTGCACCTAGGTCGGAGATAATGGATTAGGCATGTGTTGGACCAAGAATAGGGTGAGGCGATGAAGATGAGTTGACCCAAAAAGAGGGTGAGGTGATGAGCCTTCCCTATATTCACTTTACTTTTGACAAGGATCCAATAAAGGAAAAAAGGGATGAAGGTTTGGGGCCTACACTAGGATGGCTTCCCATGGTGACAAAGAACAACATGAGAGGGAAAGAGTAACGATCATCCTTGTACCCATCTAACCTCTAATATTTGGCATCGAAGAAGTAAGGAGAAGCAATGATTCTAACTCCCGGAATAAAAGATAAGGGATTATGCTAGGATGGTTTTCCTAAAATTTATCTTGGAAGGGGAGGGAGACTTCTCTTTCAATCAAAAGGACGAAGTAGTTGTGAACAGTTCCTTCCCTACCAAAATACCTGAGGTTTCAGGTCATATCTTCGATAAGGGAGAGGCCAAGATCCAACCCTCCTCCAAACTGAGAACTTCCCAACACTATTTCTGGGATAAAGGTCCATGTGACTATGGATATACAAACTCACAGACACTCCATGAATCTTAACTCCCTTATAAAACAAATGTGGGAAACCTTTGACTATGGAAATACAAACTCAAATATAATACATGCTAATGTGCCATTCCCAAATGGTTGATAAGTCAGGAGGTTTTTGTGGAGGTCACAACGGAATCCCTTTTATAAAAGTGTGCCAAGGAAGAATAATCCTTTCCATGAATGGATTTGATGAAGGCCTGATGGATTGTAAACTGAAGATAGTGTGTGAATCAAAAGGGGGGATCTCAAGTATAGGAGGCGTGCATGTATGGGTGTGAAAGAAGACTTGATAGATTTGATATTCACTTATGCGATGAACAACTAGTATGAAAATACTTGTGCAAGACTTGTCTCAATACTTCAGTAGTATTCACAAGTAATCCTAGAAGCGGCGTGCTCAAGTTCCTATGAAAGGAATAGGTGGCGCTCAAGTGTTTCTGATTTATAGAGGATGGGCACGTTAGGCGCGCAAGTTTTATGGTTTTCAAACTCTAAAATGACTTATGTCCAATGATCCTCATTTAAATCTTCTGCTCAATGTATTAATGAACTACTTTGACAGTTCCATATCACTTGGGAGAAGCACTATGGTGACCCGAGCATCTATTGGGATTAATTAAAATTTTTCCATACAAATAGAGGACAAAGGGTCTATTTATAAGAAAAAATAGGTCCTTGGAAAAATGGAGTGTTGGTGCATAGGGAGGAAGCATGATGTTTTTGGACGCGAAAGTAGGTTGCGTGATGACGCTCTTTTGATCTGACTATGGAAACCTGAAACTCATGCCTTTGAAAATCTAGATTTTCATCATGTATTTTCCCCTTTTCATTCTAAGGGGATTCCCTTTGTCATTTATAAGACTCTTTGGTGGAATGGAGTGTCAACAATCCTTTATAATCATATCAATTATCATGCACTACAAATGTAATTTTTATTCATGTAACATCTTGCATCATATCTCATCTTCCACTATAGAGTCCACCACCGTGCTATATATTAAAAAACACTTAGTATTGGACACTTTTGGGACATAATATGATTCCAAAAAAATGAGATATGATAGGTTAATGTCCTCTTAATAGAAAGAATAGGTATATGGGGGATTTAGGATACCACAATGTATGTGGTACCACTCTTGTGCCAATCCATATCCCTACTGGTGCATGGATCACTACCCACATAGCACTGCACAACATGCCTTATCCACCCTGGGACTTTCCAATGCTATTGTACATGTCCGTGTTGGTCTTCCCATGACCGTGTTCATTAGTAAAAGGTGTGCCTTTTTGTACAAGGTTCCTACCAATGTTTTCCTACAAATATCTTGCCTTAATAGGGATGGAAACATGTAGTCTGGACCTACCACAAGACATGTTATACTTACCTTTATTAAAACTCTAGCACCACAACAAAGGGTTACTACATGGGTTGTGTTCTTCGAAATACAGGACTTGTAGTTGGGTTTTTGATAGAATTTATAGATCTACTCTAGAATTCACGATCCACATATACCATAGTGATGTACACCTACCAGATCATAGATACATACAATGAATGTGAAACCATCATGAATTCAGGGGTCCGATCAAGCTCGGTCCCACCTGATAATTTCAAATCATGACTCTGTGGTTCAATGATGAGAAATGTAAAAATTTATTTGTAAAAAGGTCAGAAACAATGTTATAACAGTCATTTATATGATTTCATGGCCAAAAAACACAAATATAGATATTCAGGATTAATAAAATTGAATAATAACATTAATGTTAGAACTTGGGCACTTGAAAAGGGTTATAATCGATGAAGATCAAATATATGAATTGATCATGATAAATAGTTTAATTAGTAGTGGTAGAATCCAAAAATTTATGAGTATTACATAAAATTTTATATCAATTCAATAAAGAACCCACACTCTAATGAATGAGAGGGGTCGTTTCATTTCTTATATCTCAATATTCATTGATTCAGAGCCTCATCATTGTCTGATTCTGATTGTCCAATGAGAGTTATAAGGAAGGAATATAAATTATTCGAAGGATTTTATAACTAAAACTGGATAATTATCATAACAATGAATTTATAAAGGTTTACAATATGTTTATTAAATAATATAAATAAAATTATATGTGTATTTAATATATTGCAACAACAAATTCTTTCTTTCATCAAAATGTTATGCATTGACCTATTTTAGGTCGCACCTAGATTATACCTCACAATCTAGACTCAACCGTGGTCTCATTTTGATGATATGAGACTTTATTTATGATTAATAAAATTTTCACTATTAAACCATGCTGGCATAATATATATAATTTTCATCTTTTTTATAAAATTATTCCTGGGAACATATGGCTTCAGAATCACACTCTATCTCAGCACCTGGATCAAAAAATATTTCCAGAAATATTTCATTAATTTAATAGGAAAAAACAAGGTATCTATATCATTCCATCTTTAAAAAATTCATTCAAAAGAAAAATAATAAAAAATTACTATATAATTATCTTATACCTTGCTTTCCTCCTCCCCAAAGTTGTCTTGCACACTCCCATACTTTCACAGCACATGAAACAAGGTGATGGTATATCCATGAAAGGACATATCTAGCCGATCCTTGATCTCATTTTGGTGTTCTGAATATTTGGATTCATCTTCAATGTCTATCTCTCCATATTCAATACATTTTGTGGGGTCACGAACGTATCTCCTCAGCTGCAACACATGGAAGACATTTGGTGTCTGCTCAAAATTTTGGGGTAGGGTGATGTGGTAAGGAACCTATATAACTCTCTTAAGGATATGGAATGACCCAATTAACCTCAATGATAAATTTCCTCTAGAGCTAGACCTCTAAAAACCTCATCATTGGGAGACACTCCAGAATACATGATCACCCTGCTCGAACATCAAGTTCCTACAACATCGAGCATCATAATATTTTTTATTTCTCTAGTATTTACTCATCAGTCATGGATGACATAAAATTATCTATTGATTCATACACCATATCTATCCAATCAAAGGATGCATTGTAGATCTCTCTATAACACAAGGTTGACTTACACGGTCTCCCAATACATGGTCAAAAAAGGTTCCATGAAGATTATAGAGTGATATCTATTAATATAATAAAAATATACTAATGTAAAGTTATCATCCTATCTCTGACTGATGTATATCATCCAATAACATAAAATTTCCTCTAACACCTAGATAGTGCACTCATTCTCCCCATATTTATAGTGTTGGAAGGATTTACTCATTCTTACATGGGTCCCGTATTCCTTTTACACGCCTCTACAAAACTATGATGTGAACCAACCATTATGTTTAGATAAAATAGTCTAAGGAACCCCATGAAGGTGAAAAATGTACCACATAAAAAACTATTCAAATCTTCCTACTGAACTCTATACATGATAGTAAGGATGTGTACTGAATTCTTGATTCAGGTAACTATCACCCAGATGGAGTTTTCGTCTCATTCTATCCGTGGAAACCCTATCACAATGTCCATGGGAATTCCATCCCATTTCCACTATGGGATCTTATAGGGTAGCTGAAAAAATATCTAATCCTAGTACTCAACCTTCACTTAATGGAAACTGAGGCACCTAGAGATGAACTTGTCCTTCCTCCGTCTCATTCCAACCATCAAAAAATACTATGGAATGTTTATGCATGACTTCCCCACAATAGTTTGTACATCCAAAGGATAAGTATAGAACTCCCTACTAAATCCTCCCTCATCATGGATAACACCACTGTCCATCCCTAGAAAATGATGACATGATTCCCTCAGCTAGAAAATACATCATTTGAATCTCATGAGGATATCTGATCATGCAAAACCTCATAGTCGATGTGTCATAACTGGGACTCTATCACACAATCAAGATGTAGAGGATTCAACAAAATTGACTAATGAAATGATACACCATCATGGTTGTCTAGGGTCATCTATAGGGAAGGAAACTACTTAGAGGCCTTTTTCTCAAAATCAGCATGGGAATCCCAGGTAAGGGAATCTATTATAAATTTTTACATCCCATGATTATAGACACTAACAATGTCATATTTCTATTGGAACTCCTACTATAGCCTATATATCATGTTTAGGTCTCCCTATGTGAGAACATACTATAGACTCTAATTGTATGAATAAACCATAATGAAACTCTCCCAGAAGATATTGTCGCCACATCCTAAAAGAAAAGATCACCAAAACCATCTCTAGTTTATGATTAACGTAATTATTCTCATGGGGTCTTGACTAAATCAACCCATATGGCTTAACTCCCAATGTCTAGATCAACGGTCAACTGATACCAATCACTAAGGCATCATTATACACTAAAAACTCAATACCATCTACTGGTCATCTAGAACTAGGATAACTCAGAAGCCTCATAATCAACTTCTCAATGGACCTGTGGTACTTTTCAGTATAGGTAAATTGATTCCCATTAAATGTTAGGGAATTCAAAGGGGTTGTAATTAAGGAGACGTCTACCACATGACTCCAATATTACCCCGCGAATACATGAAATCTATGCACCTTTGACAAACTCGTATGTGTCTCCCAAGCATGCATTGCATCGATCCAAACCAGGTCTATAAAAGATCCATTTTTTGGAATGACATAGACCATTTAGTGAAGCTTGTTAATCCTTTACTGAAATTTTGAGTTATTAGCATAAATAAAGTTCTCCTAATGTAAATATAAGACCATTATCTAGTACACTACATGATTCACCTATATCTTAGATTAAATCAATATGTTATTGATGAAGATAACAAAACAAATTCATGTATGGATGGAATATATGGTTAATCAAATCCATAACCACCATGGGGGAATTTACCACACAAAAGGAAATCCTTAAAAAAACATAGTAACTATAGAGACATCAGAGTGCTAGATGTATAATTTCATCCCTGTGAACTATCAGCTGGTGTTAGCCAGACAAAAGATCGACCATTGAGAACCAACTCACACCTCCCATCTAGTCAAAGTGGTAATTATTACACAGAAATGGGTACTTTTTCATTATTGTGGCATGGTTTAGGTGATGATAATTCACACTATACCAGAATCTCCTGTCTGACTTTTCATGAACAACAATAGAGCTACCAATGTGGACACACTGGGCTTGATAACACCATTCTCTCAAAGCTCCTCCAACTACAACAACTACTCCTAGAGCTTGATATAGTTGTCTCAAAACATGTTCAGGGAATACAATTGTAAAATCCTATATAATATAAGGAGTCCAAATAAATTAGTATCGTGATTCCCAGATAGATACACTCACTAACTAATGGGTAATGGGATACATCCTCCTTCTCATAAATCCTACCCTTCCAGCAATGAGATATCTCATTCCCATAATGGGGAACATCATCCCATCAGTGTGATAGAAATTGACTCATCTGTAATGACTATAAATATATGCTTGGACTGTGGACAACCAATCTATACACATGATGTTGACATAGGGTTCCATAATGATGAAGATAAGTTCGCAGAAGAACCTATCTCCACCAAGAAATATATTGCAATTTTGGGAGATTAATGACATAGAATAATAATTTCCGATAAGATACTAAAGACAAAGTTGTTTGGATGAATACTCAAATAGAAGATCCTTCTATCACACCATAAGTGAAGAGATGAATGAATGAATCACAACTATGTCTCATAATACTGAATATTGGGAAAAATAAACACAAATCATACCTCTAGTGTAACGCCCTGACCCTAGTTACCCAAAGTCGGTGCATGTAACACCCGAGACATTTATGTTATATAAATCATCAAAGAAATCTTTTTCTACACACAACACTTGCTTGAATTGCTTTACACAAAATGACAACCTTCTTCAATAGCTTGTGTCGTACGCAATACCGAGTTTCACTAAACAATGATATGCTAATAAAATATTATTAAAACTAGCCGTAATGAATAGTAATAACCACTTTTTGAAATTTTATAAATTTTATTTTTCAAAATGGACTTCATTTTTGGATTCGGAATATCGAAATTATCCTAGGCTGACATTTTGGTATTTTTCTGAAAACTTTCAATTTTTAATGAATAGTGAAACCACTAAGTGGTAGTTAAAAAACTGAATTTTTCATAAAACTTAATTTTACCTCTTCTCTGAATATATTTTCAAAAATCCGAGAGACATGTTTGATGTCAGTAAGTAAAATTTGGTTCAATGAGATGAAAATAATTTTTGGTGAATAGTAACTTTTTACTTTTATTTACCACGGTTAAAAGTAAATAGGGTAATTAAGGGTAAAAATGATATTATTATTACCCTAACTCATGTCCTAATTCTATTAGACAGGTGTAATTCTAACAAAAAACAACCTTAGGAATAAGATATGACCATTTATGCCCAGTTTTATTAGAGTAGGACATTTATTATTAATTTATTTAAAGAAGGGTTAAAATAGATAAAATCAACGTTTAATAAGTAAATCATTTTTAATATGAGGTTATAAATAAGATAAATTAGAATATAAATATTCACTAGAAAGATAAAAATATTTCCTACATAATGGTATTTTATTAGTAATTATTAGACATTAATTATTTTAATTTATTTATGACACAAAGATGATGTAGTAATTATCTTATTAATGAAATAATGACATAATTGATGTTATAAACACCAAAATAAATGTAATTTGAGACTTTTTATGAATTAAACTAATTTTTTAGATTAATATGACATGTTATTAGTTATTTAATTAACATTTTTATAACTAATAATTCTATTATTATTTTCACAAATGTTAATTACTAAATAGTGTCAAAATTGTCATAAAATAGTTTTTAAAACAAATATTATATTAGTAATTGTTATTTTATTCCTAAAAATCTAAGGATTGGCAAAATGACTTAGATAAGGTTATATATATTAATAATAAACAACTTGGGGTTCTTTTGGAGGCTTATAGTAAGTTTATTAACCTTATAGTATAAGAACACAAGAAGACACGGTAAAAGTAAAATTATTTAACATAATGTTAAATCTAAATGATAAGGTTAAAATAGGAACCTAAACTTGTCTAAATTCTATTGTATGAGATTAGTTCGACCCATCCCCAAATTATCTTCGAAATAAATCAATTTGGAGCTATTTAAAACCGATCTTGACTTTATAATAAAATAATATTTTTAGTTTTTCCAAAAGAGCCCCTCTCCTCCCTTATAAAAGGGCACCTCCTCCCCCTCTTCCTCACACCACATTGAGACTTCAAGCTCGCCCAACCCCTGCCAAATTCTTCTCTCCACTTCCCTAGAAAGATCCTAGAGGTTCTGGTCTTCTTCAACGACCTATTTTAGTGCCCTAAAAGGAGGTCTCAAAGAAGCACTTCAAAGAACAGGTAATGTCTGTTACCGATTCTTTCATCTTTATTTCTTCTTCCACTTATTCTTCATTAGTTGTTTTAATATGAAGTAATAACATAAGTATCACTAATATACTGATATGTTATTATAATTATGAAACAACCCTATTTCACCATCTATCCATCCTACGGAAAAAGAATCACTGCGCGTGCGTACGTACGGAATACCGTCCCATGCTGTGGTGTAATCTATTTTCCACCACCACCATACTTGTATTGGTATAATGGTGTAAATAATGACTATATATGACTATTATAATGTGATACTTATTATGAAATAGTATACATACACTCCAATACAGTTCCACGATCATAGGAATGATATCATCACTCGTGCGTACGTACGGAATACCGTCTCCACGATGTGATGCGACTCGTTCTACATGATCTTCATTTCATAATGATTATATAAATGAATTGAATGAATGAATATGATATATATTACACTAATACCATTATGGAAATGAGGTATCTATATCCTAAATAGAAGAATACGAATTTATTCGACAAAACACGCATAAGAACAAAAAGTTATAAACACCTGAATAACAAGTAGAAATGAAATATTACTACTAAGAAGCTAAGAATATGACCAAATATAATATCATAAAAATAAGTATGATTCTGAAATAAGTCAATAACATTATTTAAATCATTATACAGGAGGTTCGGACACGTACAAAGCATATCGGACCTAAGGTAAGGGAAATATCACAATCTCATTTTTATCCGAGATTGTTTATACTTTGGCATTTACTGGGGTGTATTTTATCATCCACATCCATGTTTCCTCAATATGTAATATTTATATCATTCTACAATATTTCATATCCATTTTTACCCTTTGGTGAGTTTTTAGTAAAAGATATGAACAGAATCTTTTGTCGTTTTTCGTACGAGGCACTTTTTGACATTTCCGACAAAAGTACGAAGAATGTTTTTTTAACTTATATGGAATGAATGGACTTTTAAAACATTATTTACAAGAAGCTTACTTTACAAGTTTTCATGTTTATTTTTAATCAAATTCTATTAGTTTAAACTTGTATGACATGTTAAGAAAGAAAAAAAATTTGAAGTAGAAAGGATATTTTCCTCAAGAATGGAGTTCAAGTGTTTTATAAAAATTATATTCCATATAAGATAATAAAGGGTTCTGTTTCTATCCCTGTTATTACATTGATTTGATTATTTTGTTATGGAAATATTTTTATGAATTCTTTTATCTTATATGAATTGTTTTATGATGTCACGATGTTTGAGATTCCTATTTTTATTACATGGGTTATGTTATGATGTATGGTTTATGATTTTGTGGCACACATAATAATGGTATCATTATGAGATGGGTGGGACCTATATCTCCCTCCAATGCATTGTGTAAAGATTTTATATCTCAGGAGATAGACATGGCTGGAATGGTAGGTTATACCAGTTCAGTGAAACAGGACTGAAACGCGGAGTGAACTCGGTTCAGAAAGGGACTTTGTCCACTAAGATAGTCTTGGTAATGAGTTTTGACTAATAAGAAATGATTCTCTATGATTATGTGTGTATGACACAATGTTTCATGTTTTATGTCATGATTATTGGGATTACATTTCACTAATATTATTTGTCCCATGTTATGAAATTATGATCTCTTTTGTAGGTTAAGATTTCCAAAAGTTATGTGCTTATGTATATGATGTGATTGATATTTCTTTTGTTTACCCTTACTGAGAATTTGAACTCACCCTTTTTGTATGTTTTATTCCCCCAGGTCAGGAAGAAGGTTATTAAGTAGAAAATTCCAAAAAGGGACTCTAGATATGCTGAAATAAATGGGAGGCAAAGTAGATGCTTTATGAACCAGTTTTATATATTTCCCAATTTCTAAAGACACTATACCTATATGGTCCTTTCATGGTTTTGTTATATGTTGTAATAAGTGTGTTTCAATTCTGAAGTAATAACAATGTATGTAAAATATGGGTCGTTATAGTTGGTATCAGAGGAAAGGTATAGTCAACCTTTGGAAACTAGGATGTGAAAGCCTTAGTAAGAACCCTAAGGATAAGTCTAAGCATAGAACACAATCATAGTGTTTTAGAAATGGCCATGAATAACCTAGGATAAGACCTTAAGTGTGAAATTTTATCCTTGATTATGTTGTTTTCCTACTATAATTAGTGTTGCTCACACTATTATTCTTGGTTTTAGTCAATGGCTGGAATCCGAAGGAACCGTGTTAATGGGGAATGTGATGGGCAATGCAATGATTTTCCCCCTGAGCAACCAAACATTATTGGAGTTGAAATGAAAAATCTTGTAGCCATGCTCACAAAACATTCTCAAGCTATGAATCATGCAGGACATCCAAACGAGCAAAGGAAGGAGCAACATTCTGTTGAATCCTTAATGAGACAGCGTCCACCTTCATTCAGTGGGTATACTGATCCATTAGTTGCTGAACAATGGATTAGTACTACTGAAAAGATACTTTCAGTTCTTCAATGATCCGAGCATGATAATGTCATCTTAGCAGTGTATCGTTTGGAAGGTGATGCTAATCAGTGGTGGAATTTTATTAAGAATACGAGGCAAAGGGATGCAATTGAGTCCATTGAATGGGATGAGTTCAAGAACTTATTTTTCAATAAGTACATACATCGTATTCTACAAACAATGATGGAGAAAGAGTTTCTTGAACTGATGCAAAAGGATGATGAATCTGTTGGTACCTATGAAGCAAATTTTACAAGACTTGCAAGGTACAATTATGGTATTATTATCCAACCTGAGAGTAAGATCAATAGATTATTTAGTGGATTAAAACCAAGTCTTAGAAGGGCCTTAGCCATAAGGGACTTCAATAGCTATGAGGAAATCGTTCAATGTGCTCTCAAAGTTGAGATGGAGATTGGAGTAACCCATCTGTCATATGGGTTTGATAAGAAGAGGAAAATGGAATTCAAAGGAAAATCTAAAGAGCACACTGAAAAGAAGATGAGCTTTCCCTTATGCTCAAAGTGTGGAAAGAACATGGAGGGAGTTGTCTTAAAGGGACAAGTAAATGTTTCAAATGTGGAAAGGAAGGTCATCGGGCATTTGAATGCCGCGATGATGGCAAGCAGATGTCTAATGATGCAAACAAAGGAAGGGATACACAGAATGAACCTACTACACTTCAATGTTTAAGTGCAAGGAGATGGGACATTATTCCAATAAATGCCCTAATCCAAGGGTTGATGATGATGGTCGACGTCAAAAAACTCTTAAGGCTAAAGACAAAGGAAAGTCACATGCAATTTCTATCAGCGACGTGGAGTAAGATAACGATGTGGTGAAAGGTACACTTACCATCCACTCTAAATTAGCAAATGTTTTATTTGATTCTGGATCCACCCACTCCTTTATTTCTAAAGAATTTTCTAAGGGTATCACCATATTACCTCAACAATTAGATGTTGAGTTAGCTGTGACAACACCTAATGGCACAACAGTCGCATCAAAAGATTATAATTCTTCTCTGATTGAAGTTTGTGGGAAAGTGCTTCCTGCAAATCTTGTGATCCTTCCTATAGTGTAATTTGATGTGATTCTTGGCAAGGATTGGCTTTCTTTACATGGAGCTCATATCAATTGCCAAATAAGGGAAGTCACATTTCATATTCTAGATCAATATATGATTGTCTATGGATGCAAGGATGAACATAACCTTCCAGTGGAAATTTCTTCCATTTTATGGGTATTGATTCCACTAAGTGAGGGTTATTTATCTCAAATGGTTGGTGAGAAACTCCCGATTAAGAATATTCCCATTGTACGGGAGTTTGATGATGTCTTTCCGAAGGAATTACCGGGTCTTCCACCGAATCGTGAAGTTGAGTTTTCAATAGATATCGTACCAGGTGCTTTGCCTATTTCAAAGACACCTTATATAATGGCCCCAATTGAGTTGTAGGAATTGAAGAAGCAACTCTAATAGAATCTTGATAAGGGGTTCATACGCCCTAGTGCGTCACCTTGGAGAGCACCTGTTCTGTTTGTTAATAAGAAAGATGGATCAATGAGACTCTGCATTGATTATCGAGAACTTAACAAGATCACTATCAAGAACAAATATCCTCTCCCGCACATTGATGACCTATTTGACAAACTACGCGGAGCTCAATACTTTTCCAAGACTTATCTTCATTCAGGGTATCATCAATTAAGTGTCAAAAGGGAGGATATACCAAAGACGGCTTTCCTTACAAGGTATGGACACTATGAATTTATACTGATGCCATTTGGTCTTACTAATTCCCCTTCTATCTTCATTGATCTAATGAATAGAGTCTTTAGAGACTATCTTGATCAGTTTGTGGTAGTCTTTATAGATGATATTCTTGTCTATTCAAAGAGCAAGGAAGAAAAATAAGATCACTTGAGAATTATATTGAAGACACTGAGAAAGGAGAAGCTTTATGCCAAATTTATCAAGTGTGAATTTTGGCTTCAACAAGTTGCATTTTTGGGTCACATAATCTTAAAATAGGGGATATCTGTGGATCCAGCAAAAACAGAGCTTATCGAAAGATGGTCGAGACCAACAATAGTAACCGAGATCTGAAGTTTTCTTGGTTTGGCTGGATATTATCGACGTTTTGTGAAAGATTTTTCACGATTATCTAATCCACTCTCCAAGTTGACTCGGAAAGGAGTAATGTTTGTTTGTATGGAGGAATGTGAAGAGAATTTCAAGGAGTTGAAAAGAAGGTTATCCAGTACACCTGTGCTCACACTACCTTGTAGTGGAGAAAGGTTTGTGATCTATAATGATGCATCCAAGAAGGGATTGGGGTGTGTTCTTATGCAAAATGATATGGTGATAGCTTATGCCTCAAGAATGTTGAAAATACACGAGAAAAATTACCCAACTCATGATTTGGAGTTAGCTACGGTAATCTTTGCATTAAAGATTTGGAGGCATTACCTTTATGGTGAAAGTTGTGATATTTATACTGATCATAAAAGTTTAAAGTATATTTTCACACAAAAGGAGATGAATATGCACCAAAGAAGATGGTTGGAGCTGATTAAGGATTACGACTGCTAAATCCATTACCACCCTAGGAAAGAAAACAAGGTGGAAGATGCATTAAGTCGACAAGACCATGCTAGTTTATCCATGACGAGGATCACAAAAGATCCAATATTTATGGATTTACAAAGGATGGATCATGGAATTATAATGAAAGGGGAAAAATCAAATCTTTCTCAAATGAATGTTCAACCATTTATACATGTGAAGATTAAAGAGGCACACAAAGAAGATGTCGAGTTACCAAAGAAGGTGAGAAATGTTCCTGAATTCAACCTTGATTGTGATGGGATAATAAAGTTCAGGAATCGGGTTTGTGTTCCTCCCATCCCCGAATTAAAGAAGGAGCTGCTGGATGAGGCTCATAGTTCTTCATTCTCTATTCATCCTGGAAGCACAATGATGTATAGGGACCTGAAAGAATACTTCTGGTGGGATGGCATGAAAAGAGATGTTGCTGAATATGTCTCTCGATGCTTGGTTTGTCAACAAGTTAAAGCTGAGAGATAGAAGTCTAAGGGGATGTTACAAACATTACCCATACCCGAATGGAAATGGGAAAACATCACTATGGACTTTGTCACATGACTTCCTAAAACATCCAAAGGCAATAATTCTATCTGGGTCATAGTTGATCATCTTACAAAGTCTGCACATTTCATTGCTATTAGAGAGGATTTCTCTCTGGATCATCTTGCCAGGATATATGTAAAGGAAGTGGTAAGATTGCATGGAGTACCACTTTATATTATATCTGATCGGGATCCGAGATTTACCACGAAGTTCTGTTGAAGTCTTCAGCATACTCTGGATACAGAGTTGAGTTTCAGTACTGCTTATCATCCTCAGACAGATGGTCAGTCTGAGAGAACAATTCAAACTCTAGAAGATATGTTGAGAGTTTGCTATTTGGATTTCAAAGGCGGTTGGGATCAACACCTACCTTTGGTGGAATTTTCTTATAATAATAGCTTTCACTCCAGTATTAAGATGGCTCCTTATGAAGCTCTCTATGGAATGAAATGCAGGACTCCAACTTGCTGGGATGAAGTTGGGGAAAGAAAGCTATTAGGACCCGATCTCATTGATGAAATGGCAGAAAAGGTCAGATCTATTCAACAACACATAAGAGCACCTCAGAGTCGACAGAAAAGTTATGCCGACAACTGAAGAAAAGACCTAGAGTTTGAAGTGGGTGATAAAGTGTTCTTATGAATATCTCCCTAGAAGAGGGTTATGAGATTTGGAAAGAAGGGGAAGTTGATCCCTAGATATATCGGTCCTTTCGAAATACTGGATCGTGTAGGGAAGGTAGGTTACCGATTGGCGCTACCACCGAATCTCTCTCAAGTTCACGATGTGTTCCATGTATCTCTTCTGAAAAAGTGCATACCTAATCCTTCACATGTAATCAGCACAGAAGTTGTACCGCTGGAGCAAGATCTTTCTTTTAATGATCAACCAATAGAGATTCTGGATTGTTGCGAAAAAGTCCTACGAATCAAGGCCACTCGATTGGTGAAAGTTTTATGGAGGATCCACCAATTAGAAGAAGCTACATGGGAGCTTGAGGATATGATGAGGGAGAGGTATCCTCATCTGTTTGTTACAAAGTGATGAATTTCGAGGGCAAAATTCATTTTAAGGGGGGTAGAATGTAACACCCGAGACTTTTATGTTATATAAATCATCAAATGAATCTTTTTCTACACACAACACTTGCTTGGATTTCTTTACACGAAATCGCAACCTTCCTCAATAGCTTGTGTCGTACGCAATACTGAGTTTGACTAAACAATGATATGCTTATAAAATATTATTAAAACTAGCCATTATGAATAGTAATATACACTTTTTGAAATTTTATAAATTTTACTTTTCAAAATGGACTTCATTTTTTGGATTCGGAATATCGAAATTATCCTAGGGTGAAATTTTTGTATTTTTCTGAAAACTTTCAATTTTTGATGAATAGTGAAACCACTAAGTGGTAGTTAAAAAACTGAATTTTTCATAAAACTTACTTTTACCGCTTATGTGAGTGGAATTTCAAAAGTCCGAGAGACACGGTTGATGTCAGTAAGTAAAATGTGGTTCAATGAGATGAAAATAATTTTTGGTGAATAATAACTTTTTAATTTTATTGACCACGGTTAAAAGTAAATAGGGTAATTAAGGGTAAAAATGATATTATTATTACCCTAACACATGTCCTAATTCTATTATACAAGTGTAATTAGACCAAATAACAACCTTAGGAATAAAATATGACCATTTATTCCCACTTGGATTAGATTAGGACATTTATTATTAATTTATTTAAAGAAGGGTTAAAATAGTTAAAATCAAAGTTTAATAAGTAAATCATTTTTAATATGGGGTTATAAATAAGATAAATTAGACTATGAATATTCATTAGAAATTGAAAAATATTTCCTACATAATGGTATTTTATTTTTAATTTTTATACATTAATTATTTTAATTTATTTATGACACAAATATGATGCAATAATTATCTTATTAATGAAATATTGACATAATTGATGTTATAAACACCAAAATAAATGTAATTTGAGTCTTTTTATGAATTACACTAATTTTCTAGATTACTATGACATGTTAGTATTGATTTAATTAACATTGTTCTAACTAATCATTCTGTTATGATTTTCACAAAAATTAATTACTAAATAGTGTCAAAATTGACATAAAATAGTTTTTAAAACAAATATTATATTATTAATTTTTATTTTATTCCTAAAAATCTAAGGTTCATCCAAATGACTTAGATAAGGTTATATATATTAATAATAAACAACTTGGGGTTCGTTTGGCTGCTTATAGTAAGTTTATTAACCTTATAGTCGAAGAACACAAGAAGACACGGTAAAAGTAAAATTATTTAACTTAATGTTAAATCTAAATGATAAGGTTAAAATAGGAACGTAAACTTGTCTAAATTCTATTGGATGAGAGGATTGCGACCCATCCCGACCTTAGCTTCAAAATAAATCAATTTGGAGCTATTTAAAACCGAAATTTACTTTATAATAAAATGATATTTTTAGCTTTTCCAAAGAAGCCCCTCTCCTCCCTTATAGAAGGGCACCTCCTCTCCCTCTTCCTCACTCCACTTTGAGCCTTCAAGCTTGGACAACCCCTGCCAAATTCATCTCTACACTTCCCTAGAAAAATCTTAGAGGTTCTGGTCTTCTTAAAAGACCTATTTTAGTGCCCTAAAAGGAGGTCTCAAAAAAGCACTTCAAAGAAGAGGTAATGTCTGTTACCGATTCATTCATCTTTATTTCTTCTTCCACTTCGTCTTATTTAGTTGTTTCATTATGAAGTAATAACATCAGTATCACTAATATTCTTATATGTTTTTATAATTATGAAACAACCCTATTTCACCATCTATCCATCCTACAGAATAAGAAATCACCGCGCGTGCGTACGTACGGAATACCGTCTCCACACCGTGGTGTAATCTATTTTCCACCACCACCTTAATTGGATGGGTATAATGGTGTAAATAATGACTATATATGACTATTATAAATTGATACAGATTCTGAAATAGTATACATACACTCCAATACAATTTCACGATCATAGGAACGATATCATCACTAGTGTGTACGTACGGAATATCGTCTCCACGATGTGATGCGACTCGTTCTACATGATCTTCATTTCATAATGATTATATAAATGAATTGAATGAATGAATATGATATATATTACACTAATACCAATCTGGAAATGAGGTATCTATAACCTAAAGGGAAGAATAAGAATTTATTCGACAAAACACGCATAAGAACAAAAAGTTATAAACACCCGAATAACAAGTAGCAATGGAATATTACTGCTAAGAAGCTAAGAATATGACCAAATATGATATCATAAAAATAAGTATGATTCTGTAATAAGTAAATTACATTATTTAAATCATTATACAGGAGTTTCGGACACGTACAAAGCATATCAGACCTAAGGTAAGGGAAATATCACAATCTCATTTTTATCTCAGATTGTTTATACTTTGGCATTTACTGGGATATATTTTATCATCCACATCCATGTTTCCCCAATATGTAATATTTATATCCTTCTACAATAGTTTATATCCATTTTTACCCTTTGGTGAGTTTTTAGTAAAAGATATGAAAGGAATCTTTTGTCGTTTTTCGTACGAGGCAATTATTGACTTTTCTTACAAAAGTACGAAGAATGTTTTTTTAACTTATACAGCATGAATGGAATTTTAAGACATTATTTCCAAGAAGATTACTTTAAAAGTTTTCAAGTTTATTTTTAGTCAAATTATTTTAGTTTAAAATTGTATGACATGTTAAGAAAGGAAAATATTTTTGAAGTAGAAAAGATATTTTCCTCAAGAATGGAGTTCAAGTGTTTTATCAAAATTATTTTCCATCTAAGATAATAAAGGGTTTTGTTTCTATCCCTATTATTACATTGATTTGATTATGTTGTGATGGAAATATTTTTATGAATTCCTTTATCTTATATGAATTGTTTTATGATGTCACGATGTTTAAGATTCCGATTTTTATTACATGGGTTATGCTATGATGTATGGTTTATGATTTTGTGGAACACATAAGAATGGTATAATTATGAGATGGGTGGGACCTATATCTCCCTCCAATTCATTAGGGATATATTTTATATCTCATGAGATAGACATGGATGGAATGGTAGGTTATACCGGTTCAGTGAAACAGGACTGAAATTAGGAGTGAACTCGGTTCAGAAAGGGACTTTGTCCACTAAGATAGTCTTGACAATGAGTCTTGACTAATAAGAAATAATTCTCTGAGATTATGTGTGGATGACACAAAGTTTCAGGTTTTATGTTATGATTATTGGGATTACATTTCACTACTATGATTTATCCTATGTTATGAAATTATGATCTCTTTTGCAGGTTAAGATTTCCAAAAGTTATGTGCTTATGTATATGATGTGATTGATATTTCTTTTGTTTACCCTTACTGAGCATTTGAGATCACCCATTTCGTATGTTTTATTTCCCCAGGTCAGGAAGAAGGTTATTAAGTAAGAAAGGGACAAAAAGGGACTCTAGATATGATGAAATAAATGGGAGGCAAAGTAGATACTTTATGAACCAGTTGATTATGTTTCCCAGTTTCTAAAGACACTATACCTATACGGTCCTTTCTTGGTTTTGTAATATGTTGTAATAAGTGTTCTTCAATTCTGAAGTAATAACAATATATGTAAAGTAGGGGTCCTTATAGTGCATTATTGCATAACATTGGCATGATCACAAAAGATCAAGTCTTGAAAGACCGATTAGTTTAGTAGCCTTTGAAACACTAGATACATTCATAAATGTTACATTAAATCATAAAGTGAAAAACTACTATAACATAGTCTCCATTTTCCACACTCATATCCCCTTCAGACTATCCCTGCAGGTCATTCCTAAAATACTTCTTCACATCCTGGAAAAATTAAAACATTGAAAGGGGTGAGCTGAGATGCTCAGTAAGGATAACAATAGAGCGGAAGCTTTTATAAATAAACATAAACATTTAGAGCAACGTATAACTATAAAAAAGCCTTTTAAACATGAACTTCAACATAATATGGAAAAAGTAAAATGAAATAATTCCATTTACTTATTCAAATGGATATTCTACTGGTTAAAAAATCACATGCAATATCAATAACCACTTTCATAATGATGGAATGCATAATGCCATACTATCATAACCACATAGCCAAGGCCTCGTGCCAAGTCCACAAATAAGATTTTGTCAAGGCCTCGTGCCAAGACACTAGTTTGTCTCATGAGACCTTCCGATGCATCGAGGAGCTATAGCAGGCTCCACCCATCACTTCTTAAGTCCAATGCATTCCTCATATAAACATGTTTAAACATATCATAAACCATAACATAATCGTATCACAAAAAACATGCATAAAGGAAACATAAAATTTCCACATTTAAATCAAAAGATATCAATACAACACATTGATATAATAAAAACTTTTTCAAAACTGTTTACAATAACAAAATAAAAGAAAAATAAAACTTGGTATTTATTTTTCATTTAAAAAAATTATGGCTTGTAGGGGAAGCCAAAACTCAAATAATGGTCACGGCGGCGGAGAAGTCGTTGTCGCCGTATACGTACGACAAGAAAAAAATTAATTTTTGTCAATTAGTAAAACGCTTCGTATAAAAATATTCCTTTTGAAAAAACGTAAAAGTTAGAGGGGTTTATACACCGTAAAAAAGAAATTTTGGTACAAAACAAAATATTCCTCAATGAATGGAGATTGAGACGAATATCCTTACAAAGATCATATTTAAATAAAATAGATCTATTATTTGTATTCACTATAAGCACACATAATGAAAGTATAAATACAAGATGGGACATAATAATATCATTACATAATTTGAAAGTCAGAGATTAACCCAAAGAATGGAAATTGGGTTATGAAATTCCCTTACATCATGTCTGACTTGACTTGATCGTTCTTTAACCTCCTGAATAATAAACTAGAGTTAATTTCTATTTTATTAAGAAACATTTACATGTTAATTATTACTTTTATATCACTTATTACAATATCATGAACATTATGTAATTATTTAAGTTAATAATGGTCATTTTGTCGATCTTTGGTACTTGAGTAAAAAATAACCTTCTTATAATTACAAGTTGTTCATGTGGTCAAATATCCATTATATCTAGAATTATATACCTGATGTAGATATCATATATATCATATATATCCAGTATATACATGCATTTATAATATTACATAACATTTAGAGGTAAGAAATGAAATGCACCGTTCATGGAGACGGTAAGCCGTACGTACGCATGAACGCTACTTTCATTTCTATTTCATATTTAATGGAATGAAATTATAATTAAATAATGTTATACTATAATTCCAGTATAATATAATGTATAATACCATTTAATAAATCCTTTATAAATCCCACATATGGCATTAACGATTCAAATCACTTTGAGGGGGCGGTAGTCCGCACTTCCTAAAATGAAAATATCTCCTTTACCCATAATGGAAACCATAAAGGTATGACATAAATGAAAAATAAATAAGCTTAAGTAAAACATAAACATATTATATATCATATATCAATATAGTGACATCTTAATGGCCACCTTTTAAGGTGTTATATGAGTTTTGAACAATCATCGTTTCGTGAGGCAGTATTTCTCCACCCACAGAAATAGTATGTTCATTAACCATTAGACGGAGGTTTGTGTAAGTTTAAATAAAATCCTTCTCATACCAAAATACAATTATATTTAAGATACTGGTTTTGGTACAAAATAAAGGAATAAAAAGAGTTCAAGGGGTTGGAGAAGAAAAATAAAACAAAATAACATAAGAGAAGACATTACCTTAAAATCGGGCAACTCCCCTCGGTTTGAACCAAAATGGTTTCTTGAGGAGATTTATGCCTAAGGTAAGGCTTCTATGATGAAGGAAGGAATGTTTAGAGATTTTTTGGGAAGAGTTTGGCCGAGACAAATGGCTTTGATGGTGTGAGTATGGTGGTAGAGGTGGGGGACTTTTATAAGAGGAGAGGAGGGGCACTCTTGGAAAGTTATAAAAGGTTACTTTATTATAAAATGCTTTTCGGATTTATTAAGACCCAAAATTATATATTTAAAGTATATGGTGATAATAGTTCTAAATCCACAAATAAAATAGGTTTTTAAAATATTTAGGTCTTAGATTTAACATTAACTTTTCATTTTATTTAAATCGTTAAATAATGAGGTAATCGCTGCATCATCATGGTGTCAAAAATAATTTAATTTATTTAATGTCTAAAAATTATAAAGAAAATATAGTTATGTAGGAAATATTTTTATATTTATAATTAATATTTATAGTCGAAAATATGACTTTTATAACCCCATTTAATAATTGTTTTAGTAAAACAACTCATGGTTGTGACATTTTTATTTTAACATTAAATAAAAAGTTTTTAATGTCATTTTCCTACCAAAGTGGCTCAATGGGGTCCCCAAGTTGACCCATGGATTATATTGGTCGTCCATGACTCATACAATAGGGTTAGTACATGGGTCAAGGTCATTTCATATTATTATAACATTATCTATACCTTAAATTACACTAATTACCTTTAATCACAACGAATTAAACTTAAAAGTTACTATTCACCAAAAAATTATTTTAATCTCATTGAACCACATTTTACATCCTAATGAAAACCATGTATGATGGATTTTTAAAAATAAAATCATAGAAGTGGTAATGATTCATTTAAACGAAAAGTCAGTTTTTTAACTACCACTTAGTGGTTTCACTATTCATCAAAAATTGTAGTTTTTCAGAACAAAGCCAAAATTTCACCCTAAGCTATAATTGATATTCCGAATTCAAAACTTATTTCTATTTTATAAAATTACAAACATATTAGTTGAATTAATTAATTTTATAATTAATTCCCGATGTCACAACAAATAGTGTCTTTTTAAGAAACAATATAGATCAAAAGATTGACAATTGTTTATGTCCAATTTCAAAGTGAAATTAATTATATTGAACACCATGGTATAAAATGGTAAAAATATATTCTAATTATACTTTAAAACCACTCAATAGTATAATTTATCACTATAAATTATTTTTATTAAAAAATAAGTTTTTAAGTATTTTTTACTATTCATAAAAATTGGAAGTTCTCAGAAAAATACCAAAAATTCAGAATTGGCTAATTTCGATATTCCGAATCCAAAAATGAAGTCCATTTTGAAAGATAAAATTTATAAAATTTAAAAAGTAGGTATTACTATTCATAACAGCTATTTTGATTGGATGTGGTGTGTGTTAGAACTTGAAGTTGCATACAACACATGCTACTGTATTATTGAAAGAGAAGCATATAGTGAAATCATGGGGTGCTACATTCTCTACACCTTCAATAAATTTCGTCCTCGCAATTTAAAATTTTTCTTTGAAAATAAATGGTTGAAAATAGAAAATACCTTTGGGGGAAACCCACATGGGAAATAGGGTTAATAATAATATAATCATTAAAAGAAATAAAGAGAAGTACAAAGGTCACCCAAGATAACCCATATTAGGATTCTATGAATATATGGATATGGAGGAAAAACTAACCATCAAGGTCTGATGGAGAGTTGTAGTAAACAGGATTAGGAGAAAGTTTAACGACCAAAAAATCACAATCTTGTGATTGGTTAAACGGTCATTGATTCCCCAGTAGAAAATGTTAACCAACAACGTTTTTTTAAATTACCTTTCATAAATTTGACAAATTTATTTAGGATATTTACTAAGAACGTAAGGAAATATACATACTTGTCATGTAGACTTTCATTCTTTAATAAATGTTTAACACCAACCCATCTTTCACTCAAAAAGATAATAGAACTCAAAAATTTTATATTTATCCTCATCGTGCGAGGTTCAAAATATCAACACATAACATTTAGATTAGGAAATTTTTTTGTAATAACTAGGGACTTAATATTGGCTAGTGGTAGGTAATAAAGGCATGTCGCACTTTGGTTGTGGGTTTGATTCTTGCAGCTTTCTCCAACGTGACGGGTTATCCCCCAACCTACAAGTTGTCTTTTTTCTTAAAGCTATTGTATTATAATATTCCAAAAAAATCATCAGAAATGTTTTAACCTTAAACAATACTATCCAAAGTTCAACTTAATCCATTCCAACATTTATAGTTATCCAAAATACCACTGTCCAGACATTCTCTAAAAGTTCTCTAATTCCAAAATCAATTCATCAGATTCCCCCAACAAAGTAAAGATTCTCTTATTATCACATACTAAAAATATGATTACCTTCATCATATTAAAATCTTAATGAAAACAACAAGTACTACAGTTCAATACTTATATATATCACATTATTCTTATAACCAGAATATAATCCTTGAGTCCAAAAGCACCAATATATTAATTATTCCACTTCAACTGTAGTAAAATCATAAGCTTGGCCTTGATCCCTTGGCCTTTTATGAGGTAAGTTTCCCTGATGCTTAGGACATTCATTTGCATAATTCCCCATTTCTCTACAATTGTAGCATTCAACATTGATATCCTCTTTCTTTCCCTTGCAATGAAGAGCCTGGTGACCTTTTTCTCCACATTTATAACAAATTCCCGTTCCATTTAGGCAAGTACCGGGGTGATTCTTCCCACAATTATCGCATAATGGAAAATCTTTCTTTCCCTTTTTCCCTTTATCTGTCTCTTGTTCCATCGTTCTCCTCTTCTCTTGCTTTACATTGTTTTCATAAGACATAGAGAATTCTTTTTCTGTTTTGATAGCGCGCGAGACTATATATTTGTATGTTGAGAAAGATTGTGATAATAATGCTCGACGGAGAAATGGTTTTAACCCATCAAAGAAACGGTCGATCTTACTTCTTGGGTTACGTATATAATCTGCATCATGCCTCGCTAACCTTGTAAAGTTAGCCTCATACTTTGCGACATTCTCATCCTCCTTCTGCCTCAGAATCAGAAATTGCCTTTCCATATCTGCTCGATTGTCATGTGGAAAGTATTTTTCTAAGAAAATTTTCTTAAACTCCCTCCATTCCATACTTCATACTTTTTCATCTTCCTTTGTGTTATGAATTAGCGACCACCATTGATCGACATCTCCAGTGAGGCGGTAGACTTCCATGACAACTTTCTCCCTTTTGCTACTCCCCAAGGTGTGGAATATTTTCTATAAGGAGTTTATCCACTGCTCTGCTACTAATGGATTTGTACCCACATTAAATGTTGGCGGTTGTTGCCTCATGAAGCAGTCTAACATTGATCATCCATATTGCAGATCAGGGTTCTCCATATGAGTAAAGTTATTATAAATAACCTGAGTGAGTTGTTCCATTATGGTAATAAGTTGATCAGCACCAGTTGTATCTCCAGCTCCACCATAATTTTCTTGAGCAGGAGGGAAATCCCTACATGGAGTGCGTGCATTGATACGGTTTCCATTTCTCCCACTATACACCATTTCTAAACAATGGCATAATGTAGAATAGTTTATGAATTAAAATACATAATTCCATACTTTTAAAACACTTATCATAAATTGAACTATTTATGGATATAATCCATAATCATAAAAATGTTTTCTTTGAGGAAGTATGTACTCATAAGACCTTCATAATGGTTGGTAAATAAAATGATAATTATCCTAAGCATATCCCCCGGGAGTGTCGTAACCAAGAGTGCAGTAAGGCCCGTTGTCGTGCACCAGTTCCTGTTTGAGTCTAGCTCAATGCGGTGTTTTCGGGGTTTACCCATAGGTACATCTATGCCAGAGCCGCCTCTACCTGCTCGTATAAAGACATGGATGTATTGCTCAGAAAACTCATAAAATATCTATAATACCAAAATTATAGGAAGTTCTTCTATACTAATCCTCAAAGTCTTTCTTCAGGCTATATGCTCTAATCACAGTTTATCTAAATCTAGCTTCCAAGGTTAGTACTAAACTGCCTCTGATACAAACTGTAACGCCCCGACCCCAGTTACCCAGAGTCGATGCATTATTGCATAACGTTGTCATGATCACAAAAGATCAAGTCTCGAATGACTGATTAGTTTAGTAGCCTTGGAGACACTAGATACATTCATAAATGTTACATTACATCATAAAGTGAAAAAATACAATAACATAGTCTCCATTATTCACACTCATATCCCCTTCAGACTATCCCTGCAGGTCATTCCTAAAATACTTCTTCACATCCTGGAAAAATTAAAACATTAAAAGGGGTGAGCTCAGATACTCAGTAAGGATAAAAATATAGCAGAAGCTTTCATAAATAAACATAAACATTTAAGGCAATTTATAACAAAAAAAAGCCTATTAAACTTGAACTTAATCATAATATGTCAAAATTAAAATGAAATAATGCGTTTTACTTATTCACATGGATATTCTACTGGTCGAATAATCACATGCAATATCAACAACCACTTTTATAATGATGGAATGCATAATTCCAGACTATCATAACCACGTATCCAAGGCCTCGTGCCAAGACCACAAATATTATTTTGTCAAGGCCTCGTAAAAAGACACTAGTTTGTCTCATGAGACCTACCGATGCATCAAGGAGTTATATCGGGCTCCACCCGTCACTTATTAAGTCCAATGAATTCCTCATATGAACAGGTTTAAACATATCATAAACCATAACATAATCGTATCACATAAAACATGAATAAAGGAAACATAAAATTTCCACATTTCAATCAGAAGATATCAATACAACACATTTATATAATAAAAACTTTATGAAAACAATTTTCAATACCAAAATAAAAGAAAATTAAAACTTGGTATTTATTTTTCATTTAAAAAAATTATGGCTTGTAGAGGAAGCTGAAACTCAAATAATGGTCACGGCGGTGGAGAAGTCATTGTCGCCACATAAGTATGACAAGAAAAACATTCCTTTTTGTCATTTAGTAAAATTCTTCGTATAAAAAGATTCTTTTTGAATAAACGTAAAAGTCAAAGAGGTTTATAAACCGTATAAAAGATATTTGGGTATAAAACAAAATATGCCTCAATAAATGGAGATTGAGACAAATTCCCTTAAAAGATCATTTTTAAATAAAATAGATCTATTATGTGTATTCACTATATGTACACATAAAGAAAGTATAAATACAAGATGTGACATAATAATATCATGACATAATTTGAAAGTCAGAGATTAATCCAAAGAATGGAAATTAGGTTATTAAATTCCCTTACCTCGTGTGTGACTTGACTCGATCATTATTTAACCTCCTGAATAATAAACTAGAGTAAATTTATATTTGATTAATAACCTTTTACTTGTTAATTATTCCTTTTATATCACTTATTACCATGTTATGAACATTATGTAATTATTTAAGTTAATAACGATCATTTTGTCGATCTTTGGTACTTGAGTCAAAAATAACCTTCTTATAATTACAAGTTGTTCATATGGTGAAATATCCATTATATCCAGAATTATATTCCAGATGTAGATATCATATATATCATATATTTCCAGTATATACATGCATTTATATTATTACATAACATTTAGAGGTAAGAAATGAAATGCACTGTTCATGGAGACGGAAAGCCGTACGTACACATGAACACTACTTTCATTTCTATTTCATATTTAATGGAATGAAATTATAATTATATAAATTTACACAATAATTACAATATTATATAATGTATAATACCATTTACTCCATCCTTTATACATCCCACATATGGCATTAACGATTAAAATCACTTTGAGGGGGTGGTAGTCTGCACTTCCCAAAATGAAAATATCGCGTTTACAAATAATGGAAACAATAAAGGTATGACATAAATGAAAAATACAGAATCTTAAGTAAAACATAAACATATTATATATCATATATAAATATAGTGTCATCTTAATTTCCACCTTTTATGGTGTTATATGAGTGTTGAACAATCATCGTTTTGTGAGGCAGTATTTTTTCACCCATAGAAACAGTATGTTCTTTAACCATTAAACAGAGGTGTGTGTAAGTGTAAATCAAATCCTTCTCATAAAAACATCCTAGTATATTTAAGATACTGTTTTTGGTAAAAAATAATGGAATAAAAATAGTTTAATGGGTTGGAGAATCAAAATAAAACAAAATATCATAAGAGAAGACATTACCTTAAAATCTGGTAACTCTCCTTGGTTTGAACCAAAATGGTTTCTTGAAGTGATTTCTGCCTAAGGTAAGGCTTCTAGGATGAAGGAAGGAATGTTTAGAGAGTATTTGGGTATAGGTTGGCCGAGAAAAATGGCTTTGATGGTGTGAGTAAGGTGGTTGAGGTGGGGGCCTTTTATAAGAGGAGAGGTGTGGCACTCTTGGAAAGTTATAAAAGGTTACTTTATTATAGAATGATTTTCGGATTTAATAGGTCCCAAAATTATATATTTCTAGGATAAGGTGATAATAGTTTAAAATCCACCCATCCAATAGGTTTTTGACATGTGTAGGTCTTAGATTTTACATTATCTTTTCATTTTATTTAAATCGTTAAATAATGAGGTAATCGTTGCATCATCATGGTGTCATAAATAATTTAATTTATTTTATGTCTAAAAATTATAAAAAAAATTATAATTTATAAAATCTTGTTATATTTCTTATAAATATTTATAGTAAAAAATATGACTTTTATAACCCCATTTAAAAATTGTTTTAGTAAAACAACTCATGTTTGTGACAATTTTATTTTAACATTTAATAAAAAGTTTTTAATGTCATTTTCCTACCAATGTGGCTCCATGGGGTCCCCAAGTTGACCCATGGATTGTCTTGGTCGGCCATGACTCATAAAATAGGGGTAGGACATGTTTCAAGGTCATTTCATATTATTATAACATTATCTTTAACTTAAATTACCCTAATTACCTTTAATCGCGATTAATTAAACTTAAAAGTTACCATTCACCAAAATATTATTTTAATCCCATTGAACCACATTTTACTTCCTAATGACAACCATGTATGTCAGATTTTTGAAAATCAAATCACAGAAGTGGTAATGTTTCATTTTAACGAAAAAAATCTGTTTTTTAACTACCACTTAGTGGTTTCACTATTCATAAAAAATTGTCGTTTTTCAGAACAATTCCAAAATTTCACCCTAAGATATAATTGATATTCTTAATTCAAAAATGATGTCTATTTTAAAAAATTACAAACATATAAGTTTCATTAATTAATTTTATAATTAATTCCCGTTGTCACAACAAATAGCGTGTTGTTAAGAAACAATATAATCAAAAGATTGACAATTGTTTATGTCAAATTTCAAAGTTAAATTAATTCTAATGAACACCATTGTATAAAATGGTAAAAAAATATTCTAATTATACTTTAAAACCATTCAATAGTATAATTTATCACTATAAATTAATTTGATTAAAAAATTTGTGTTTATGTATTTTTCACTTTTCATAAAAAATTGGAAGTTCCCAGAAAAATACCAAAAATTCAACATAGGATAATTTTGATATTCCGAATCCAAAAATGAATTCAATTTTGAAAGTTAAAATTTATTTAATTTCAAAAAGTAGGTATTACTATTTATAATGGCTACTTTGATTGGTTGTGGTGTGTGTTAGAACTCGATGTTGCGTACAACACACGCTACTGTATTATTGAAAGAGAAGCGTATCGTGAAAGATTGGGGTTTTACATCTAGTCATCCCATATGATTCTTAGTCATAAGTTTCCATAACGTGAAGTTATCTACGACCTCGACCTACAACTCAATGATCATGATGTGGGACACCTGGTGGTGGTGGAAGGATCTCATAACATATTCCACCACTCATAGCTACTCATACATTTTCCCAACCGTCTCCTCTATAAGCTATGCCTCTCGGGGGACACCATATCCTGTCATGGGAGATCCCTCATCATAGCGTTGCCTCTTCCATGGAGGTCCATTTTCTATCATCATACCCTCCATAGTACAATGGGTCAATAAATCACACACCATTTTACCTTTCTTGTCACATGCATAACACCTATCCACTCAAGGTTTCCATGGTCCTCTACCTGGTCACTATACTGCATGTCTAAGTGCATAATCAATTCAATGGGAGGTCTACCACACCAAGATATTGTTGAATGATATCTAATAGATTCTATAAATGACTCAACCACGTAATTCCCAATACTAGCTTCAGCTACATGGTGTATCTCTGACAAGAATCCCTCCATCCCTATTTCCCATTGCAACACCCTAACATAGGTTAGAATGTCAAAGGATACTACACTGACACAAATATAACTATAGAGACCCTTCCTAAACTTCAATTCCCAGAATTATCCTTCTCGGATCATATCAAGGGAGTACCATGTACGGTTTTTGAACCTTGCATCATACTCTATAACAATAATCCCTCCATGTTTTAGCTACAAAATAACCTGAATCCAAAATTATTAAAAAAATAGGTCTATTACTCCTCACAGAACAACCATTAAATGTCATTCAAGGTAACCTACCTCCACTAGTTCCAAAATTATTCATGAAAATGGATATATTCCAAGGAAACCACATAATCCGTGTTTTCTAGATAATTCTAAATACATGTTACACTAACTATAGACAATCCTTTTTCACCGGTGGATCCGGCTCACCAAGGAAGCTCAATGGGAAATTACTCTAGAACAAGTGAAGTGTGCTAAGCTTATGTGCATCCTCAACCTACTATGATTGAATGATATCTTACTTGAAATGTGGGGATGTTTCTACCTATCCACCTGGAGAAAGGATCTCATGGGACAAACCATATGATGAGTTAGTATTACTTATTGGATCGTCATGATGATCCTGGATTGTTTACTTAGATTGTTGTCATTTGAAGGCATCTTGGAAATTTAATCATGATGTACCATGATTAGATGAAAATATATATACAATGGGGAGCTAACCCAAGAAGGGATGTAAAAGCCTCAATTCTATATCATTCATGTAACATTAATCCCTAAAACCATTTTCGCAATATTCTTAGTTTACATGTAGTTATTCAAGATGCTGTTTAATTGATATGTCAGCCCTGTCACCAACACTGGGTTTCCTACCCTCAGACACACACATGATACTATAAGGACCCGACCATATTACATTAAATCATCTTGAATTTAGTAAAATAATAACTTAATTTAACATTTAGGATCTTTTTTTTACATATTTAGATAATTCATTCATAACACTACACATTATTACATAGTGGATACCATAAAAAACAGTATTCATTTTTTCCCAAAATATAAAACATTGCAAACAAAACATGATCTATTTAACTAAAAATCATTACATTTAACATGTATTAATTATTTGTATTACACATCCTCATAATATTTTAAAATAATTTAAAAACATGGGATGAACACAAAATCTCATGAAGAGATATAAAAATAAGGACTGAAAACATTATCCCATGAATACTTGTAATGTATAAAATAATTTAAAAAACGTATTTTTCACCCATATAAACATACTTTTTAAAACAGTATAATTCACAAAGATTACCATAAAACATACAAGACATAAATATAACCATAAGGGAATCTTGGGGAATTACATACGCAATCATGTATCCCTCTCGTCTACCTTATAATTTGTAACCCCCACAACTACCTTGCAAATTGTTTAAGCATCGCAGTTACACTTGGAGTGACCATTCAACCAACCTCCAATGTACACAAAAAAAATGAATTGGAGGGATATATAGATCCCACACATCATTATAAAAAATTCCCAAAAACATGAACATAATCATATAACATGAATAATTTCATAAAAAAATTGCTTTTGAATTTACTAAAACATAATTTTAAAAGACTTTTTTAAAATAAAATTCAATTATAAATTTCATATAATTTTAGAGGGACTTAATAGAGTGAATAGAATCTGTATATTAACTGTAAATAAAAATAAGTCTTCATAATATAAAAAAATCATCTTGAAAACAAATTTAATACCATGTAAAAAATTGAAGTAGATGGTTAACCCAATGAATGGAAATTGGGTTAAGAATTCTCTTACCTTTTGTTTTTCTATCTTAAAAATTGTTTAAACCTCCGATATAACGATTAGAAGAGTTTTACTAATATCTTACATAAAAATATTCATATTTTTAATACCTTATATGATCATTTCATCACATCATTTATCCCTTTAACTGTTATTATTTTTATCCTTACAATGTTTTGGATACGTTTTTTACATTATTTCAATGATCAGTTCATGATGGATATTCAGGTCGATTGGAAGTGAGACTCTTGAATTGGAATGGAATAGTATTTACATATTTCCATAACCACAAATTATAATATTTATGATTATGAATTATGAAATGAGGATGATTAATAAGTTAAAATATTATTGATATTCGTTTAGGACATTTTGGTTATTCGTCGATCATAATGAACTAATTATTTTTATAAATTAATAAAGTGTGTAAAAAATGATTTCAGAACATTATATAATATATAATAAATAAATCTTAATCTGGTTCTGCCATAAAAATGGTTTCATGACCAGTATTTATGGAGGTTAATTAAATTGAAATCAAATCATCCACAATATTGGTAAATTGACACATCACGAACAACGTTTTAATTTCATAAATAAGTGGAAGAGGAGAAGAATTATGATGGTGATTGTTCCATAAAAATGATGAAATCTACAATATGTAATATAATGGATCATTAATGCCTCTGGGATAAGGGGAGGCAAGGAATGAAGAATAAAAGAAATGAAAATGAAAGGAATAGCTAGAAAACAAAAGAGGATGTTTATATCATGATCTCTTATCCTTCAGATCCTTCTTAAGGCCCTTCGTTTTGGCCTTTTGGTGAGACCAGAAGGTCATGGATGTGGGGAAGGGTCTTGGGAGGATTTTTGGTAAGAAAATTGGCAATTATCAAGGCTTGAGAGGTATGAGCGTAATACGGGAATGATAGTGGTATTTATAGTGGAGGATAGTAGGTATTTTACATTATCTTAATCTATATTTTAATATTTTCTTTCTCAAGACTAAGAATAGTATTGGTTAATGTGATCCCAAATGGTTATAAGTGCATGTGAGATCAATCCAAATAATATTACATCATCCATGAGGTCATAAATAGTATATTTAACTAATAATTTTAATATACGGTATTTTACCATATTTCACAATTCATATAAAATTCACAAATTTCATAAAAATACCGAAAATTCACCATAACAATTTTTATGTGTAGAATTAAAAAATGAACTCCTTTTTTGAAAATTATTTTCTCAATATAATTAATTTAATTTTTATTTAAAACCATACTTTATTAGAAAATTAACGATTTTGATACTATAACTCATTTTAAATCACCATGAAAAATTAATCAATATGACATTATCCTAAAGGCTTAAGAAAATAAAATAATAATATAATTTAGTATTCATTTGGGGAATATTACTATTAATATCACTATTCATATGGGTATGTTACTATTCATTTTAAAAAATTAGTTCTATTTGACTACGATTAAATTATTAATGACTATATTAGATGAGCATTTTTTGAAATTCAAAACATAAAAGCAGAAAAATTATGTTTAAAGGATAGTTACAAATATCTTCCTAAAATAATGTTTCTTACATTTCAATTTATTTTTAAAAACATTTGGATTCACATTATCCCCACATTCTGGAAACTGCGTACTCACAATTTTATTAACATATAAAATAACTGAGGTTACATTTCCCACATAACATTTTTAGACTCGCATGTTGCTTCTTCTACCTTCTAGTTTTTCCACAAAACCATTACCTAGTGGATTATCTAATTCCATAATACATGTTCCCTTCAATAAAGAATTTGATCTAGTTTATCATCATAAAAAATGTTATCTTATTACTGAACTACCTTTGAGATGAAGACCTGAGATCAATATGGTATATACATTCTAAACCTTGAAAAATGAAAAACAATATGTATCTTAGATAAACTCTTAATAAAAGCTACTCAGTAGGCGACTGGTCCAAATTTCTATAGAATATTATAACGTACAATGGACCATGGAATTAGCTTTAATTTCTTACCCGAATTCATAACACCTTTCCATTGTTATATTCTAAGAAAAACATGATCACCTAACTCAAAATAAAATTATTTTCTCTTACTGTCTACATAACTTTTCTTTTATTTTTCAAGGTTGTCCTCATCTATTGTTAGATCATATTCACTTTCTCAGCCACTTCCTCTTCTAATTCGAGTCCCATCAAATTCTGTTCCCCGAATCCATCCAAAAAAGATGGAATTCGACACCACTTCCCATTTAATGACTCAAAAGGTGACATCTATATATTGGAATGAAAACTGTTTTTATAAGAGAACCCAACTAATGAAAATGCTAGTTCCAAAATCCCTGGTAGTCTATTTAACAATCTTGAAGCATATCCTCCAAAGTTTGAATAATTAATTTTGGCTGCCCATGTAATTGAGGATGAAAATTGATACAAAAATTTAATTCTATTCCCAACAAATTAGGAATTCCCTTCCAAAAGATAGAAGTGAACATGGGATCCATGTCAAATTTAATAGAAAGGGGTACTCTATATAACCTAAAAATCTTGTTGAGGTAAATTAGAGATAGCTAATCCAAAGACATTGTATCTCAAATGGGATGAAAATGTACAAATTTAGTATGTTCATCACCAATAACCCATATTGCATTGTTACATCAAGAATTATTGGTAATCTGACAATGAATGTAGAGACCCGAAGGTTGACGTACATTGACATTACATTACTTTTGCGGAATACTTAGTACATAACAAAAACACACACACAAGGATCGTAATAGTTTAGTGTCTTTGGAAACTCGGAACGTAATCTTCTAATCGTGGTGAAAGATCTTCAACATCTCCTATAAAGATCTTCCCTTTTTTTAGCTAAAACCTTTCTTTATATCCTGGGGAAAAGAAAACATAAAAGGGTGAGCTCAAATGCTCAGTAAGGGTAAACAAAAGAAAAATCAATCACATCATATTCATAAGAACATAACTTTTGGAAATCTTAACCTGCAAAATAGAGCATAATTTCATAACATGGGATAAATCATAGAAGTGAAAATGATATCATAACTTAAAACATTACTCATTGTGGCATACACACATAATCATAGAGAATCATTTCTTGTTAGTCAAGACTCATTGCCAAGACTATCTTAGTGGACAAAGTCCCTTTCTGAATCGAGTAATCCTCGTTTCAGTCCTGTTTCACTGAACCGGTATAACCTACCATTCCAGCCATGTCTATCTCATGAGATATAAAATCTTTACCCAATGCATTGGAGGGAGATATAGGTCCCACCCATCTCTTAATGAATCCTTTCTTATGTGTGCCACAAAATCATAAATCATACATCATTGCATAACCCATGTAATAAAAATGGGATTCTTAAACAACATGACATCATAAAACCATTCATATAAGATAAAGGAATTAATAAACATAATTCCATCACAACATAGTCAAATCAATGTAAAAATATGGATAGAAACAGAACTCTTTATTATCTTAGATGAAAAATAATTTTGATAAAACACTTGAATTGAATTCTTGAGGAAAATATCCTTTCTTCTTCAAAATCAATTTCTTTTCACAAAACATCATGCAACTTTAAAAGAAAGAGATTTTATTGAAAATAGTCATGAAATCTTTTAGAGGAAGCTTCATGAAAATAAGGCTTTATAAAACAGTAGAAATCCGTTCGTGCCGTATAAGTTAAAAAAAAACATTCTTCGTACTTTTGTCGGAAAAGTCAAAAAGTACCTCGTACGACAAAAGATTCCTTTCATACATATTACTAAAAAATCACCGAAGGGTAAAAATGGATTTAAACAATTTTAGGTGGATGGAAATAATATTACATTTTGATGAAACATGGACGTGGATGATAAAATACAACCCAGTAAATACTTACGAATAAACAATCTCAGATAAAAATGAGATTGTGATATTTCCCTTACCTTAGGTCCGACTTGCTTTGTAAGTGTCCGAACCTCCTGTATAATGATCTAAATCATGTTATTGACTTATTACAGAATCATATTCATTGTTATGATATCATATATGGTTCACTTATGACATTATATTACCCGTTCTTTTGTAAATTCCATGTTAAAGAAGCGTTTTGGGTAAAATCGTTTCATTTATCGTAGGTGTTTTGACTTGTTGTTCTTGACATCATTATTACTTATATCATGATTTACTTACTTCCCGAATATAAAATATGATTTATATATCATATATATTCAGTATATATATATATATAATAGATAGATAAATAAAATGAAAAACACCGTTCATGGAGACGGTAGTCCGTACGTACGCATGAACGCTGTTTTTCTTTCCTTATTGTCTTGAAATGGAAGTAAGTAGATGACATAAATATGTATATATATATACATAAATCCAGTAGCTTTATAATGTCATGTATTTCATTATTATTTCTTATATATACATTATAATCATTCTTAAATGGTTAACATGGAGAATGAATCTCATCGCGTCGTGGAGACGGTATTCCGTACGTACGCACGAGCGATGATATCATTTCTATAAATATTGAATTGAATTGGAGTGGATTATAAAATATATCAGAATAATTATGATGTTGTAATAACTATGTATAGTTATTCTTTACACCATTATACCCATCCATGTAAGGTGGTGGTGGAAAATAGATTACACCACGGCGTGGAGACGGTATTCCGTACGTACGCACGCGCGGTGATTTCTTTTTCCGTAGGATGGATAGATGGTGAAATAGGGTTGTTTCATACTTATAATAACATATCAGTATATTAGTGATACTGATGTTATTACTTCATAATGAAACAACCTAAGAAGAAGAAGTGGAAGAAGAAATAAAGATGAAAGAATTGGTAACGGTAATTACCTCTTCTTTGAAGTGCCTCTTTGAGACCTCCTCTTAGGGCACTAGAATTGGTCTTTGAGGAAGACCAGAACCTCTAGGATGTTGCTAGGGAAGTGGAGAAGGGATTTTGGCAGGGGTTGGCCGAGCTTGAGTGCTCAAATTGGTGTGAGGAGGAGGGGGAGGAGGTGTCCTTTTATAGGGGAGGAGAGGGGCACCTTAGGAATATCTCAAAATATTATTTTATATTAAAGTCAAAATCGGTTTATAATGGTTCCAAAGGGTCTTATTTCGAAGCTAAAGTGGGGATGGGTCGAAATCCTATCAACCAATAAGATTTAGACAAGTTTAGGGTATTATTTTAACCTTATCAATTAGATTTAACTCTAAGTTAAATAATTTTACTTTTACCGTGTCTTTTTGTTTTCTTTCACTATATGGTTAATACACTTACTATAACATGCCAAACGAACCCCAAATTGTTTATTATTAAAATATATATCCTTATCTAAGTCATTTGGACGAACTTTAGATTTTTAGGAATAAAATAACAATTAATAATATAATATTTTATTTAAAAACTATTTTGTGTCAATTTTGACACTATTTGATATATGATTTTTGTGAAAGTCATAAAAGAATTATATGTTCGAACCAAGTTGATTACATCAACACTAATATATCATAGTAACCTAGAAAATTAGTGGAATTCATAAAAAGTCTTAAATTACATTTATTTTGGTATTTATATTATCAATTATGTCAATATTTCATTAATAAGATAATTACTGCATCATCATTGTGTCATAAATAAATTATATTATTTGATGTCTAAAAATTACAAATAAAATACCATAATGTAGGAAATCTTTTTAGTTTTCTAATGAATATTTATAGTCGAATTTAGCTTATGTATAACCCCATATTAAAAATGATTTACTTATTAAACTTTGATTTTAACTATTTTAACCCTTCTTTAAATAAATTAATAATAAATGTCCTAATCTAATCCAAGTGGGCCTAAATGGTCATATTTTATTCCTAAGTTTGTTTTTGGTCGAATTACACTTGTCCAATAGAATTAGGACATGTGTTAGGGTAATATTAATATCATATTTACCCTTAGTTACCCTATTTACTATTAACCGTGGTAAAAAAAAGTAAAAAGTTACTATTCACCAAAAAATTATTTTCATCTCATTGAACCACATTTTAGTCCTTGATATTAACCGTGTCTCTCGGATTTTCGAAATTCCATTAACAGAAGCGGTAAAATTAAGTTTTATGCAAAATTCCGTTTTTAACCTACCACTTAGTGGTTTCACTATTCATCAAAAATTGAAAGTTTTCAGAAAAATGCCAAAATTTCATCCTAAGCTATATTTCATATTCCGAATTCAAAAATGAAGTCTATTTTACCAAATTCATAACATAAAAGTTGCATTAATTAATTTTATAATTAAATCCCGCTGTTAAAACAAATAGCGTGTTTTTAAGAAACAATATCTATCAAAAGATTGACACTTGTTTATGTCTAGTTTAAATATGAAATTACATCCAATGACCAACATTGTATTAAATTGTAAAAATATATTCTAAATATACTTTAAAACCACTCAAATTAATGATTTATCACTATTAATTATTTCGATTAAAAAAGTTGTTTTTAATTATAATTTAGTAATTTTCACTATTCATCAGAATATGAAAGTTATCCGAAAAGTACCAAAATTTCACCTTAGGCTAAATTCGATACTCCGAATCCAAAAATAAAGTTCATTTTGAAAAATAAGATTTACTGGATTTCAAAAAATGGTTATTACTATTCATAACGGCTAGTTTTAATAATATTTTTATAGCATATCGTTGTTTAGTGAAACTCGGTATTGCGTACTACACACGCTATCGAGGAAGGTCGCGATTGCGTGTAATGCAAGGCAAGTCAAGGATGTGTGTTGTGCAAGCTCCTTTTGGTGTAGCGTACAACACAAGACATTAATAAAATTAAAAAGAATATTTTTTTATAAAATCTTGGGCTGTTACATTCTACCCCCCTTAAAATGAATTTCGCCCTCGAAATTCGTCGGGGTTATAAATGGTTTACTATTCGAAAGTTTCTTTAATAGAAACCAACATCGTAAAAGGGAATACCAAAACTTGGCTTTAAAAACTAAAGTATGAAATGTAACGATTACCCAAATAAACTAATCACTGGGTTTCCACATAGGTGAAAATATGGATATGGAAGAGAAATCTAACCATCATGTTCTGATGGAGAGTGGTAGAGAACATGGCTATGGAAAAGCCAGTAATCACAAATCCATAGATTTGTGATGGTATAAGGTACCATCTGATCCATCAGGTATAAGAGAACTAGGACAACATTTTTGGTTTTCAAGATCATTTCCCTAAAGTTAAAGAATTTGAATTAGAATAAATACTTACTTTATTTTGGTACAATCTCACTGTTGTTCGTGCCTTTAACAATTTCCACTTCATCTCTTAAATAAATGAATTTGAATTTGTTATTCGTGAAGTGTTAGCAGATCATGTGATAGAATGACGGGTCATTCCATCTGTTTCAAACAAAAGGTTAGCAAAATTATATACATAAGTCTATCTATAGTGAGATTAATCACATATGGACTTATACTTCATATATCATACTGCTTAATATAATAAAACTAGTTTCTACTCAACAGGGACTTCCTGTAGGCTAGTGGTTGGCGATAAAGGCCAGTCGCACTTCGGTTGTGGGTTCGATTCCCACAGCCTTGTCCGAAGCGATGGGCTGTCGCCCGTCCTGCAGGTTGTCCTTTTTCCAAAACTACTATAACATCCCATCAATAATATCGTCCAACACAATCCATTCCAATCTTTAGGCTTATCCATAATACTGCAGTCCACTCTCATAACATAGTGAAAACAATTACCAGAGATTTAATATCATCGTTGATCCCCATATATCATAAGATATGTTTTTTTTTGGTCACATTCCAAACATTCAAAGTCCTTAATCATGTATACTCTTGAATACCCATTGAACCTTAGTGAAAACTTGAATGCAGTTAAAAGTTAACACTTTACACATACCAAAATCCTCAAAATTATTTATACTCAAACCATGATATCACTTAGTCCTTATATCAATCATGAGCTCATGAATACTATTAAACATTTCATTTTCTCGTCTTCATTATGCGCATATCATCTTATTTCCAAAAAAAATATCTCAATCACTTTGAATACCACATCAATAAATATTGCAATACTCAATGATACAACATTATTTTGGAATCCCATTACATAAACACTTAATCATTCCACCACATCATTGTCATATTCAACATTTCCAATAGTGATCGCATGTGATTTCCCTTTGTCCTTTGCCTTTAGTGGTTGCTCATGTTGATCATCACTAACCCTTGGATTAGGGCAATTATTAGCATAATGCCCCATTTCCTTGCACTTGAAGCATTGAAGTGTTGGCGGTGCGTTCTCTGCAGTGTTTGATTTATTCACATCATTAGAAACCCTTTTTCCATTACTTCGACACTCAGCTGCTCGATGACCTTCTTTTCCACACTTAAAACATTTTCTAGTCCCTTTTAGACAATCTCCACCATGCTTCTTTCCACACTTTGTGCATAAGGAAACATTCATCTTCTTTTCACCATTATTCTGAGATTTCTCCTTGAACTCCATCTTTCGTTTCTTGTCAAAACCATGAGATGGATATGTAACACCAACTTCCATTTCTACCTTGATAGCACAACGCACAATTTCTTCATAGCTACTGAAGTCTCTTATAGCTAATGCCCTTCGAAGACTTGGTTTTAAGCCACTGAAAAATCGATCAACTTTACTTTCAGGTTGGATGATAATTCCAGAAGCATACCTTGCAAGTCTTGTAAAATTTGCTTCATAGGTACCAACAGATTCATCATCCCTTTGCTTTAGTTCAAGAAACTCTTTCTCCATCTTTGTTCGAAGAATACGAGGGAAGTACTTACTGAAAAACAAGTTCTTGAACTCGTCCCATTCCATGGACTCAATTTCATCTCTTGGCCTCGTATTCTTGATAAGATTCCACCATTGATCAGCTTCACCTTCCAAACGATATACTGCTAAGATGACTTTATCATGTTCAGAACATTGAAGAACTGAAAATATCTTTTCAGTAGTACTAATCCATTGTTCAGCAACTAATGGATCAGTAGACCCACTGAAAGAAGGTGGACGTTGCCTCCTGAAGGACTCAATAGAATATTGTTCCCTTCTCTGCTCATTTGGAAGTCCAGAATGATTCATAGCTTGTGTAAGTATAGCAATAAGATTTTGCACTCCATCTCCCATAACATTTGTTTGTTCAGGAGGGCAATCATTGCATTGTCCATTGCATTGATCAACATGGTTCCTTTGGGTTCCAGCCATCGTCTAAAACCCCAAAAGAATTGTGTGAGAGGCAAAAATCATGCTAGGGAAAACAACATAATAAAGGGTTAGTACCCTCAATATCTAACATCTTAGGTTAAATTCGAAGATCGTTAGCGCAATTCTAGGACTATAACCTATACGTATACTTAACCTTAGAGACATACCTAGACATACCTTAGAAATATCTCTAGGGATCTCACTAACGTTTTCGCATCCTAGTTTCCAAAGGTTGACTAAACCTCCCTCTGATACCAACTGTAGAGACCCGAAGGTTGACGTACATTGACATTACATTACTTTTGCGGAATACTTAGTACATAACAAAAACACACACACAAGGATCGTAATAGTTTAGTGTCTTTGGAAACTCGGAACGTAATCTTCTAATCGTGGTGAAAGATCTTCAACATCTCCTATTAAGATCTTCCCTTTTTTTTAGCTAAAACCTTTCTTTATATCCTGGGGAAAAGAAAACATAAAAGGGTGAGCTCAAATGCTCAGTAAGGGTAAACAAAAGAAAAATCAATCACATCATATTCATAAGAACATAACTTTTGGAAATCTTAACCTGCAAAATAGAGCATAATTTCATAACATGGGATAAATCATAGAAGTGAAAATGATATCATAACTTAAAACATTACTCATTGTGGCATACACACATAATCATAGAGAATCATTTCTTGTTAGTCAAGACTCATTGCCAAGACTATCTTAGTGGACAAAGTCCCTTTCTGAATCGAGTAATCCTCGTTTCAGTCCTGTTTCACTGAACCGGTATAACCTACCATTCCAGCCATGTCTATCTCATGAGATATAAAATCTTTACCCAATGCATTGGAGGGAGATATAGGTCCCACCCATCTCTTAATGAATCCTTTCTTATGTGTGCCACAAAATCATAAATCATACATCATTGCATAACCCATGTAATAAAAATGGGATTCTTAAACAACATGACATCATAAAACCATTCATATAAGATAAAGGAATTCATAAACATAATTCCATCACAACATAGTCAAATCAATGTAAAAATATGGATAGAAACAGAACTCTTTATTATCTTAGATGAAAAATAATTTTGATAAAACACTTGAATTGAATTCTTGAGGAAAATATCCTTTCTTCTTCAAAATCAATTTCTTTTCACAAAACATCATGCAACTTTAAAAGAAAGAGATTTTATTGAAAATAGTCATTAAATCTTTTAGAGGAAGCTTCATGAAAATAAGGCTTTATAAAACAGTAGAAATCCGTTCGTGCCGTATAAGTTAAAAAAAAACATTCTTCGTACTTTTGTCGGAAAAGTCAAAAAGTACCTCGTACGACAAAAGATTCCTTTCATACATATTACTAAAAAATCACCGAAGGGTAAAAATGGATTTAAACAATTGTAGGTGGATGGAAATAATATTACATTTTGATGAAACATGGATGTGGATGATAAAATACACCCCAGTAAATACTTACGAATAAACAATCTCAGATAAAAATGAGATTGTGATATTTCCCTTACCTTAGGTCCGACTTGCTTTGTAAGTGTCCGAACCTCATGTATAATGATTTAAATCATGTTATTGACTTATTACAGAATCATATTCATTGTTATGATATCATATATGGTTCACTTATGACATTATATTACCCGTTCTTTTGTAAATTCCATGTTAAAGAAGCGTTTTGGGTAAAATTGTTTCATTTATCGTAGGTGTTTTGACTTGTTGTTCTTGACATCATTATTACTTATATCATGATTTACTTACTTCCAGAATATAAAATATGATTTATATATCATATATATTCAGTATATATATATATATATGATAGATAGATAAATAAAATGAAAAACACCGTTCATGGAGACGGTAGTCCGTACCTACGCATGAACGCTGTTTTTCTTTCCTTATTGTCTTGAAATGGAAGTAAGTAGATGACATACATATGTATATATATATACATAAATCCAGTAGCTTTATAATGTCATGTATTTCATTATTATTTCTTATATATACATTTTAATCATTCTTAAATGGTTAACATGGAGAATGAATCTCATCGCGTCGTGGAGACGGTATTCCGTACGTACGCACGAGCGATGATATCATTTCTATAAATATTGAATTGAATTGGAGTGGATTATAAAATATATCAGAATCATTATGATGTTGTAATAACTATGTATAGTTATTCTTTACACCATTATACCCATCCATGTAAGGTGGTGGTGGAAAATAGATTACACCACGGCGTGGAGACGGTATTCCGTACGTACGCACGCGCGGTGATTTCTTTTTCCGTAGGATGGATAGATGGTGAAATAGGGTTGTTTCATACTTATAATAACATATCAGTATATGAGTGATACTGATGTTATTACTTCATAATGAAACAACCTAAGAAGAAGAAGTGGAAGAAGAAATAAAGATGAAAGAATTGGTAACGGTAATTACCTCTTCTTTGAAGTGCCTCTTTGAGACCTCCTCTTAGGGCACTAGAATTGGTCTTTGAGGAAGACCAGAACCTCTAGGATGTTGCTAGGGAAGTGGAGAAGGGATTTTGGCAGGGGTTGGCCGAGCTTGAGTGCTCAAATTGGTGTGAGGAGGAGGGGGAGGAGGTGTCCTTTTATAGGGGAGGAGAGGGGCACCTTAGGAATATCTCAAAATATTATTTTATATTAAAGTCAAAATCGGTTTATAATGGTTCCAAAGGGTCTTATTTCGAAGCTAAAGTGGGGATGGGTCGAAATCCTATCAACCAATAAGATTTAGACAAGTTTAGGGTATTATTTTAACCTTATCAATTAGATTTAACTCTAAGTTAAATAATTTTACTTTTACCGTGTCTTTTTGTTTTCTTTCACTATATGGTTAATACACTTACTATAACATGCCAAACGAACCCCAAATTGTTTATTATTAAAATATATATCCTTAGATAAGTCATTTGGACGAACCTTAGATTTTTAGGAATAAAATAACAATTAATAATATAATATTTGATTTAAAAACTATTTTGTGTCAATTTTGACACTATTTGATATATGATTTTTGTGAAAGTCATAAAAGAATTATATGTTCGAACCAAGTTGATTACATCAACACTAATATATCATAGTAACCTAGAAAATTAGTGGAATTCATAAAAAGTCTTAAATTACATTTATTTTGGTATTTATATTATCAATTATGTCAATATTTCATTAATAAGATAATTACTGCATCATCATTGTGTCATAAATAAATTATATTATTTGATGTCTAAAAATTACAAATAAAATACCATAATGTAGGAAATCTTTTTAGTTTTCTAATGAATATTTATAGTCGAATTTAGCTTATGTATAACCCCATATTAAAAATGATTTACTTATTAAACTTTGATTTTAACTATTTTAACCCTTCTTTAAATAAATTAATAATAAATGTCCTAATCTAATCCAAGTGGGCCTAAATGGTCATATTTTATTCCTAAGTTTGTTTTTGGTCGAATTACACTTGTCCAATAGAATTAGGACATGTGTTAGGGTAATATTAATATCATATTTACCCTTAGTTACCCTATTTACTATTAACCGTGGTAAAAAAAAGTAAAAAGTTACTATTCACCAAAAAATTATTTTCATCTCATTGAACCACATTTTAGTCCTTGATATTAACCGTGTCTCTCGGATTTTCGAAATTCCATTCACAGAAGCGGTAAAATTAAGTTTTATGCAAAATTCCGTTTTTAACCTACCACTTAGTGGTTTCACTATTCATCAAAAATTGAAAGTTTTCAGAAAAATGCCAAAATTTCATCCTAAGCTATATTTCATATTCCGAATTCAAAAATGAAGTCTATTTTACAAAATTCATAACATAAAAGTTGCATTAATTAATTTTATAATTAAATCCCGCTGTTAAAACAAATAGCGTGTTTTTAAGAAACAATATCTATCAAAAGATTGACACTTGTTTATGTCTAGTTTAAATATGAAATTACATCCAATGACCAACATTGTATTAAATTGTAAAAATATATTCTAAATATACTTTAAAACCACTCAAATTAATGATTTATCACTATTAATTATTTCGATTAAAAAAGTTGTTTTTAATTATAATTTAGTAATTTTCACTATTCATCAGAATATGAAAGTTATCCGAAAAGTACCAAAATTTCACCTTAGGCTAAATTCGATACTCCGAATCCAAAAATAAAGTTCATTTGGAAAAATAAGATTTACTGGATTTCAAAAAATGGTTATTACTATTCATAACGGCTAGTTTTAATAATATTTTTATAGCATATCGTTGTTTAGTGAAACTCGGTATTGCGTACTACACACGCTATCGAGGAAGGTCGCGATTGCGTGTAATGCAAGGCAAGTCAAGGATGTGTGTTGTGCAAGCTCCTTTTGGTGTAGCGTACAACACAAGACATTAATAAAATTAAAAAGAATATTTTTTTATAAAATCTTGGGCTGTTACAATGAAGTCCATGGATATATTCTCCCCTTTCCACTCTATCACTGTAAATAGATGAAGCATCACCATCGTTAAATACTGCTCTAATCTAACCTATTGACATGTCATGCATTTGATGGTAAAATTAGAAATATCACTTTTCATTCCATCCAACCAGTATGACCCACAAATATCTCTGTACATCTTAGTGCTGCTAAGATGAACTAAAAATGGAAAACTATGAGATTCAAAAAACAATTATTTCTTTAACTAGGAATCAAAAGGAATAAAAAACCTATTATGAAATCATAAAACACAATCATTATCAGTGTTAAATTTTATGAACATACAAATTTTAACCAATTCTACCTTTTTATATAGATCACTGTCATCCTTCTATGTTGCTTAATTATGTCTAATAATGATGAATGCACTAAAACCTGAAACTAAACAGATGTATTTCCTACACCAACAACTTCTAACCAAAAATACATCAAATAATTAATCATGTGATCATGTTCCAAATGTAACATGGTTAATGATCCATGATTGTTTTGACTCAAGTCATCCACAAAGTTGTTTTATTTTCTTTGATGGTAATTGATCATGAAATAATAATCTTTTATCAGTTCAAGCCATATTATTTACCTCATTTCTAATTCCATTTGACTGAATATATAATATATAATTTTACGGCCAGTATATATTTGACATTTGGATCCGTATAAGTGATGAATCCAAAGTTTCAAAAAAAATACTTAGCTACCCATACCAAATCATGTCTTTGATAATTCCACTCATTATGTTTTAGTTGTCTCAAAGCATAAACAATTACATGATCATTTTGCATCAAAACACAACCAAGTACCCTCAATGATGCATCACTATAAATGAAAAAACTTACCATTTTAGGAAGTCAAGGACAGAATTGGAACAATCAACAACATCATCTTCAGTTCCTGAAAGAAAAATTTCATTCTACTTTCAATAAAAATTTAACCCATTTTTGTGTTAACTTAGTTAGTGGGCCAGATAACTGCAGTTTTTTTAACGAAGCATCAATAATAACCTTCCAATTCAATAAAACTATGAATATATGTAGCATTTTTAGGTCTTGTTCATTCATCAAAAAATATTGTTTTGGTATGATAACCTATTATACCTTATTTATAATGTTCCCTTGAAAAAAATTCGGTTGTAACAAAAATGAACACTTTATAAATTGTTCTTATAGTTTCTTTTCCTTTATGGTTTCCAACACAAACCATATATGTTTTTCATGATCCTCATTACACTTAGAAAATACTAGAATGTCATCAATAAATACAACCACAAATTCATCCAAGAAATCATGAAAAATTTTATACATAAGATTAATCAATATAGAAGGTGGATTAGTCAACCCAAATGGAATAACAACAAATTCATAATTCCCATATGTAGTATGAAATGATTTTTTGAGGATGTCATCCTCCTCCACCTTTAGCTGATGGTATCCTAATCTCATGTCAATATTGAAAACGTACTGAGCTCTCTAGAGCTGATCAAACAAGGCATCGATGAGAAGAAAATGATAAATTTTTTGGTAGTGATGTTATTCAAGGCTCTATAATCAATAAATGTCTCATTTAACCATCATATTTTTAACAAACAAAACATTATCACCCCATAGATAAGTGATAGGACTAATGAATACTTTATCAAGAAACCCCTACAACTCATTTTTTAACTCAGTAAGTTCCATTTGATCCATACGATAATGGTATTTTAAAATTGGAATACCTTTAGGTACTAAGTCAATTGTGATTTTGACTTCCTGACCAGGTATGACACCAGCATATCTCATCAGGAAAAACCTCATGGTATTCATTTACCACTTGAAAATCATTAATCTTAATAGTTCCCTTTTTTCCACAACATGAGCAAGTTACATTTGATTTCCATATTTCTTCAGTTCCTCAACTTCTTTATATGTTATCAATTTTATGGTTTAATTATTGTATTCAAACTAAAAATCATTCTTAAAAAAACTTATTTAGCTCTACAATCAATTTTATTATGATAAATAGAAATTCAATCTATTCCCATAATGACATCAAAGTCTACTACGAAAAAAACAAGGTTTTTAGGTAAAGTATTTCCTCAAACCACAATAGATGAATTCATATAATTATTATTTTCTACAATATCCCCCCATGGAGTTTTATCAATATATTCTAGTTTCATTTTTTTAGCTGATGCATCCAATGTTCTGTAACGAATTTCAGAAATAAAAGAATGTGTAGACCACATATTTAAAAAAATATTTAGAAAAATATGTTTAAACAAACAAGGTACATGATACAAATTCATTTGATGGCCAAATATCTACTGATATAGTCACAAAGGATTTCACTACACCTATTTCCTTACAGTTTTTCTTCTTTGTATCATTTAGATCTCTCTTTGGGAAAAAAGTTTCATAATGAACCATCTCTTTGCATTTAAAACACCTAAAAGTTTTCATATTAGGATCTGCCTTCGGATCATTTTCATTTCAAAATCGGGCCATATTTCCAATATTACCACATCAAAAACACTTCCCAGTTTTGGTAAGGCATTTCCCAGGGTGCGTTTTTTCCATACTTTTCAAATGTTGGAAACTAGAATTTCTTTCTAGCAGGATTCTTTGGTTGATTCTAACCCATTTCATTCCATCCAGACCTATTCTTCTCTTTGTTTTAAATGTGTATATGGTCATCAAGAAAATCCATCTCTACCTACTAATAACATCAGACAAGATTATCATAACATTTTATTTCACAAGTGACCAATTCCCTTCGATACATTGGGTTTAATATTGAGTAAAACTGGTAGATTTTTTTTATCATGATCCGAATAAAATTTTGAGAATACCACTCCAGTCAAGTGAAGGATTATTCATACACTGCCACTGAATCTTCCTCTTTTTTCTTCAATTTAAGGAATTTCTTTCCATCCTATGTCGCACCACCTTAGGAAAATAATTTTCAAGAAAATACTTTAAAATTCATCCCACTCTAAGGCTTAAATATCTGATCTATCCCTAATATTTTTGAACATTGACCACAACTAATTATATTAGACTTAAAAATGATTAATGGAAAGGCTTTACCATTGATTATCTGAACATCCCATATCATCAAAAATCCTTTCAAGGTATTTAATCCTTCCTTCATCTGCTAGTGGGTCAAAAGATCTATTGAAAGAAGGAGTATTTTTTATAATAAAATGTTCCACTATAATAATGTTCCATTGTTGTACCACTAGTTGTTCTATTTCATTGATGACACCAAAATTTATTTACTATGTTATTTGATCCATTACTGTCACAAACAACTTAGTTCCAATCCCTACCATTTCGGGATACAGATTTGGAAGGATATCATTCTGTCAATGCCTCTTCGATTCATCTTCCGTATTTTCTCTGTGGAAAACCGTTCTTAACAAAAAAAAAATTATTTGAATAAACATGGTAATATTTAATTTCTATATATTTTCAAATTAAACATAGATTAAAAATCATTTATGCTATTCTATTAACATAATCCTAACCCCTAAAGTTATATAAACCATCCTCTCATACCAACTATAAGGACCTGAGCTTATTACATTACATATTCTTAAATTTCCTAAATAAATCACTTCATTTCACATTGAGTATAATTTCATGTTTATACATTTAGATTATTTGAACATAATACATTCATATCATTGCACATTAATACATAGAGGATTCCATAAAAACAATATTCATTCCATAAAAAATATAGAACTATTTGAATAAAACAATATCTCATTGACTAATCCGCATAACATTTAACATAGAGTCCATAATTTTCATAAAAATCCTTATAATCAATGAAAATAAATTAAAAATTGTGATGAGAAAAAAATCTCAGTAAGGTATATAAAAATAAGGAAAGGAATTATTACCCAAATGAATACTTGTAACATGTGAAATTATTTAAAAAAACATACTTGTCACCCATATAATCAAACTTTGTAAAACCTGATAATTCCCTAAGATTCCCATAAAACATATAGAACATAAAAAGAACCATAAAGGTATCTTGGGAAATTACTTACATAATCTTATAACCCTATCGACTACCTTTTAATTTGTAACCCTTATAGAAACCATACAATTTGTTTAACTATCTTAGTTACACATAGATTACCCATACAGCCGAACTCCCACATACAGATACCCAACACATTAGAGGGAGATATAGGTCCCAAAATACATCATAATGTATTATCATGAACCAGAAAAAAATTATACAACATGAATAATTTCATAAATACATATCATTTTAATTTCATTAAACATATTTTTAAAATAGGTTTTTAAAAGAAATGTATGTTATAAATGTCATATAATTTAAGAGATACCTAATAGAGTGGATGGAATATTTATATACACTATGAGAAATCATAATTATTCATAACATAAATAAATTAAATCTAAAAAACGCTTTTAACACCACATGAACATTATAGTGTAAGGTTAACCCAAAGAATTGAAATTGGGTTAAGAATTCCATTTCCATGGGTTTGTCTTACATCAAACTTGTTTAAACCAAATACATAACTATTAAAAAAGTTTTATTAATATCTTACAGAAACATATTCATGTTTATAATACCGTATATTATAATTTCATTATATCATTTATCCCTTTAATTGATAGTATTTTTCATTCCACTGTTTTGGATAAGTTCTTTATATGATTTCCATGATCAGTTAATGATGGATATTATTGTCGATTGGAAGTGAAACTATAAAATTGGAACGGAATAATATTTCCATATTACCACACACAAAAAATAAACAATATATCATTTTGAATTTTGACATGATAATGACTCATAAGTTAAACCATTATTGTTATGTGTTTAGGTCATTTTGGTGATATTTCGATATTAATGAACTCATTTTGTTTTATAAATTAATAATATGTGTACAAAATGATTAAAGAATCTTATATAAGATATAACAAATAAATTATAATATTGTTATACCATAAAAATGGTTACATTACCAGTCATGAAGGAAGTAAAAGAAATCCAAATCACATCATCCATGATGATGGTCAATCGATACATCACATATAGTGTTTTAATTTTGTAAATAGGTGGTAGAGGAGAAGATTTATAACAGTGAATCTTCCATAAAAATTTTGAAATCATTAATATGTAAGATACATAATCATTAAATACTCTGGGATAAAGGTATTTGAGGGATGAAGAAGAATAGAAAAAAATGAAAAGAAAAGAATGTAAACAAAAGAGGATGTTTACCTCTTGATCTCTTCTCCTTGAGATCCATCTTAAGACCTCAGTTTTATAGGCCTAGTGAGAATAGTAGCTATTGGACGTGGGTAAGGGTCTTGGAAAGAGTATTGGACAGAACATAGGAAAGGATTAACGCTTGAGAGGTGTGATAGGAAAGGGGGAATGAGGGTGGTATTTATAGTGGAGGAGAGGGGGGATTTTACATTATTTTAATATTAATTTTAAAATTTTTCTCGATACAATGAATAGTCATAATTCATGTGACCCCAAATATTAATACCTCATGTGAGTTAAAAAATGTGGACTTAGAAAATCCATGACGTCAAAAATGGTGTATTTAACTGATAATTTTAATATACAGTATTTTATTATATTTCACTATACATAAAAAATACAATAATTTCAGAAAAATCCCAAATGTTCACCTTACCATTTTTCGACATGTAAAATTAAAAAATGAACTCAATTTTTAGAAAATTATTTTTTAAAATTTATTAATTTAAATTTTAAATAAAACCATAATTTATTTCGAAATTTTCTATTTTATAATAATAACTCATTTTATATCACCTTGAAAAATAAATTATAATGTCATTATCCTAAATCCTTAAGAGAATAAATTAATAACAAAATTTACAACTCATTATGGTGATATTTCAATTCATATTACTATTCATAAGTTTATTTAACTATTTACTAAAAAACCAAGTTTGTTCTATCAGACTCCAATTAAATTACTGATCAAAACTATAGATAACTATTTTTTGAAATTTAAATCGTAAAATTGAAAAATTATGTTTAAAATATAGTTATAAATATCTACTTAAAACAAAGTTTCACGCAGTAAAATTTATTTTTTAAAGCATGTTGTGTTACAGATACACTTAGACATTATTTACCTAAATCTGAACCAAATCATCATAAGGTGAAAACTAAAAAAAATCCAAATATCAAAACACATAAGATAAAAATATGTTAGGAACTGACCTAATGGTGCATGAGTCACTACCACACCAAACCCACCTTCATAATCCCCAATCTGGCCATAAGCATTGAATTATATATGTAACATGGGTGAAAACATTCAAATATAGATTTATGAATACACATTACCATATCAATGTAGAAGTTCAAATGAATAATAACAAAATAATGAAATATATATTGAATATACATGTGTGAAAAAACTCTATGTATTACAAGTGTCTGACCATGTAAATTATAAAGTAAAGTTAAAAATACATACAAAAACCAAAAGATGTCCCCACATGAAAAAATTGGTAACCTAAAATGATGAGAGATTTGATCACCTAATATTTATTCTCTGACCTCCATATGTGATTTAATGCAGAAGGTATCCCTACAAAAATATGTAGTCAATAAAAACATATTCATTCTCTATATAAGACACACCACATTTATGAAATCCCATGAAGGGGTGAGTATTTAAATATCGAGTAAGATTCCCTTAAATATGAAAGGGGAGCCATAAGAGAAAAAGTAAGAATAAATAGAAATCTAAACCCAAAACAACAGAGTATAAACAAAGTATCATGGATATAAGAGTATATACTCAAACTGTTGAAAAACGAATGAGAGAGACAAGGGGATCTCTATATCATTGAAAATCCCATTAAAGAGTACAATAGTTCCAAGAGTCCTTCATCAATGCCAACATATTGTGTGTCTTTATATAGATGTAACCGTGTAGAGGGGCCACCTATCAACACTCTATCACAAGGTTTAGAGGGAAGTATCTATAGGTATAGAATCTGTGATCTAGTGCATTAGATGGATACCACTTTGTGTAAAGAGGACCCACACCCTATCCGATAGAGGTGTAAAAATCAATATGTAGTGGACCCACTCCCTGATACATAAAGGGAGTGTGGAACACCTAGCCGATAAAGGACCCACCCTTTATCCATTAGGGGTACAACACAATATATAGAGGACCTGCATCCAATATGATAGGGGTCCACTTAGTTGACAGTGGTTCAACACCCTATCAGATATGACTACCAATCAATAGATAGAGGAACTGCACCATATTTGATAGTGGGTACCACATAGATGATATAGGAACCACACCCTATCCGTTAAAGGTATACCCCATATTAGATAGAGGTCCCACACCCTATCTGATAGGTGGTACCACTTAGTAGATATAGGAACCTCACCCTTTTCGATAGGGTGTAACACTTAGTAGATAGAATACCCACACCCGATACAATAAGGGGTACCTAAAAGTAGACATAGGACCCCAACCCTATCATAGTGGGGGAAAAATTTTGTAGATATATGAACAAGACCATATCTTATTGGGGGTACCGCTCAATAGATAAATTAGCCTCACGGAAATTCAACTAGGGGGTATTTCTCTAATGATATTTCCTAATCACTGTCATTATTTAGCGCCGTCTATGTAAGAATCAAACCTAGAACATCTCACATCATTTCTCAAAACACACTATAGAGGACACCATCAATATTTATGGGAATGAACACATAGGATTGGATACTCATGGGCCAAATATGATCCCAAATGATTGATAAATAAGAGGATAATGGTTGCTCAAAATGAATAAAGGGGTTAATGAAGTGTTAGTGGGCCACGTGGCATATGGTCCCACTCTGATGCATAGACTTGTCCCTATTTGTATATGGGTGAATAGTTGTGTATTATTACATGACATATAGGTGTACTACATGGAATTACTCAGCCAACCATGGTCCTTCCTATTCTCCCAACCTTGTCTATGTAAGTATTTCAGTATATGTGTAATTTGGTACATGGCACGTCCTTCTATATGATGTTCCTAACTGTGTTCCCCAACACATGGATTTTTTACCCAGGGAGGGATACACTGTGTGTGGCACACAAACATGACTTGTCATGCTTAACATTTTCAAACACTTATTATCACAGTCTAGGAGGCACAACATTGTGTGTCTTATCTGAATTATATGGTATATAATATGGTGTTCTATAGAATTTCTAGATCTTCTACAAAATTCCAAATATTCTTCTTCCATATTTATCTATACCTATTTACCCCGTGGAATCTAATGGAAATCCTTTGGCAACCATTTTCAATCTACCCTTTTGCAGAGAAACCAATTTCCAAATCATCATTGGGTTCATCGTACGCCCATCTAGTGCCACCCACTTCCTCAATCTCCGATTTGGATCCTAGATAAAAAAATAAATCACTCATAACTCACAAATCATCCCAAATCAATCTTTTATCCCAATTTTATTCATCACATGTGAAACTCTCACAAATTATGGGGTCTAATCGGGCTTCGCCCCACCTAAAATTTTTTAATTAGAACCCCTTTGTCAAAATATGAAAAACATTTAAAATTATTCATATAATGGCCTAAAAACAAATTCTTAGTAATATTTTCAAAGTGTTATTGGAAAAAAACCCAAACGGGGATATCCAATATGAAAAAATTAGATAATCAATTTAATGTTAGTACATAGGTGTAGAGAAAGGGTTGGAATCAACTTAGATCAAGGAAAGAATCGGTCAGGTTCAATAGTTTAATCAATTTGTGAAGACTCAAAAAATTAAGGATTCCAAACTAAAATTGGATTGTCTGTTGATGATGAATGTGTTCACTAAGGACTGATATGGTTTTTTTCATTCACTACATGTCAATCTACTTGGATTCAATGTCTGATCATTATCTGATTCTTATTATCAACTGATATTTAGAAAGAAGGCCCCTCAATTTTCCAATGATTTATGTGGTTAAACCTATATAATTATAACATATACGAATTTATATAATATTGTTATTATGTTACATTAATAAAAAATAATAAAAATAATTTTTTATTTATCTAAACACACCTTCCAATGTATACTTTATTGAAACATCCCATAACAAAATATTTTATTTTTCTCCTAAGGTAAACCTCGCATTATAGAGTCAAATATAGTATAAGATTTATGATATGGGATTCTATTTAAGAGTTACCCTAGTTATTATGAAACCATGTGTGAATAAAATAAAATATTTTTCATATTTTTCTAAAATAAATTTTCCCCACACCCAGCTTAGAATTGTATTATGTCTCTATTCATGGATCCAAAAATATATCTAGAAATATTCCACACAATTATAAGGGAAAAAGGGGACTCTATTGGAGAACTAGGAATTGGTGGCACCCATAAGAATGAATTTTTTGATGATGGAACTGAGGTTGGATACCATAGTGAGGATGAATCCCATTTTGTATATCTATGTGAGATCCCACTCATCCATGAGGATATAGTGGATTGAAACTCTGGTTTTTGAATCATGTAGATTGGAACACTAGTTAAAGGTTTAAATGAGGTCACACTACATTATAGGGTAAACAATAAATACTCACTGGAATAGATTATTGGTCAAAGAATGTTCCCAATGTGGAGGCCATGTCGATGGTCCACCCATGAATGGATCTTTAGGTAGAACTTGGTAACAGTGTGACCAAGTGTTTTATAAGGGATGTGGAACCATGCCCTATGTTTTTATGAATAGGGGTTAAGTGGTTTATCATATATGATTTAATGTGTTAAACACATAGGTAACACAATTTACTTGAATTCAATTATTTTCTTAAGTGTTTTTGAAATGGGATTCACATGAAGGGAGGGGGGGAGTCTAAAAAATGAAAAAAAATCGTAGGTCAGTTTTTTCATCAACAAAAGTTCTTAAAAATGTTTATTATATAATTTTTAATATAACATAGGGAAACTAGGGTGTGGTTATATGTGGGTATCCTCTTTCTTTCGATAATGAGGTAGTTTGTTTTTCATCAGGTGAATTATGAACATATGCCTTGAGTATATGTACTTTTTTGGAAGGGGTGATTTTTCATCAATATGAATCCTAGAGGAATAAAGATTAGGTGAATGAAACTAGGTGCACTGACCCAGGTTCATGAACTAATGTGTAGGAACTATAGCATACAGACTTGGGTGAACCAGATTGGTCACAGAGGCATCAGTTCATGGAAAAGGGTACATAGACCAAGGTTCATGGAAATAGTAATATATATCAGGGTTAATGGATTGTTTTCATGCATTATACTTATAATTAAATGTCATATAAATACCCTATCAAAAAAGAGAGATCCAATGAATTACCCCACATAGAATTATATCCAATTAGAACACGATGATATAATTTATAGTTAATTAGTACACTAGGATGAATGTTTTATAAAAAATGACACGTGTTCATGATTATGACAAGGGTATACGGTGTGTCCATAAAGAGTTCGTGAAAACTAAATGTATTTGGGAGGTTTTTTCACACTAGAACTAAGTTGAGATATGAATTTAATACCTTATAAAAATTGGGATATAACCATACCACCATGTACTAAATTTGACATTCTAAAATATTGAATCTTTTCACTCTCTTTTATCTCTTCAATGTCCTTCCCATGAAAAAAACACTTCCACCTCCTTTCGGAATCCCATAGTGTGGTAAATAATTGAACTAGATATTACAACCACTTAACCTACTAGGAAAATGGACATAGTTTATGGAGCTATGTGAAGTAAAGAGGTTGACATAGTCTGAGTAAAGGAACCTATGATGAGATTAGGGAATAAATTTGGGTGAAACTGTTTCTTTTACAAAAACATTACTTATTTTTATTCAAGATAAACATATACTCTCCCTTAAATTTCATTATTATATCCATCTATTGATCCATATAAATAATATTGGAGAATCTTATCTTAGAGGTAAACAATGTCCCACACTTCAATCACTATCTTAGATGCTGATGTCTTTTCCCATATTGATATGATGGTTCATGATGTCGAACATGTATCAGCCATTCAATGTTGGAAACCCATACCTGTGATTGTGTATATTATAGAAAATAATCCTTAAGACACTCTAGAATCATATTTACTCTTACAAAATGTGAATTTTTTTACACCCATAGATTTTCAAAGAAGAATATTTTGTTTGAAATCATATATGACCTACAATATCATGCATAAACAACCATGAAATATTATTATGACCTTTAAAACCTATCCATTGAATTTTTAGGTACGAATAGTTATTAATAAATTGTGAAATATATATAATGGCCTTAATCAATTCAAATTTATTGATTAATTATTAATAAATAAACATTTAAGTTTAAAAAAAATAAAATTATACTTCAAAAATATGGTTCCTTAAAACTGATTTATAATTATTTCTAGAAAAATATAATATTTAATTGATTTTATTATTTTAATATATTTTTTTAAAAAATTAAAATACATTTTTTAAATCAAAAAATGAAAATTATCTAATGGTGGGTTGTTTGGTATTTTATAAAATGATTTTTTTATGAATAGTGATAAATAATGATTATTACTGAAAAATGTATTTTTTCCAGAATATACAAAGTTATATAATTTTTCAAATAAATTAAAAGTAAAATTGGGTATCTTATATTATTAATTATTGAATTATGATCATTATAATTAATTTTACTATTGAATTTAGTATAAATACATTTTTACAGATAAAATACATTTCTTTAATGAAACATTTTTTATGCGCCATGTATGTTTATTTTAATGGATTTAATTTATCACTGTTGGTGAGTTGTTTTAATGAAATTTATATATTATATGGTTCAATAAAATTTATTAACATTTATTTTAAATTTTTAGGCATGATATAAAAATAAATCAGCTTTTATGTGTAAAATGTTTTTTATAAAAATGATATTTATCATGTTTTGTTCATTTATTTTCAAATTAATTTATATACCGTATAGAAATTTAGTCTTGAAAAATGTATTTTTAACTTTTAATTACTAATTAAAAATTTTATAAAAAATCCCATTTTTCATCAATATTCCCAATCCCCGTGGAAAAAAATACTTAGTTCAATAATGTGTAAATCAAGTAATTATAAGATAATACTAAGTGTTAAGGTCAGCAATCTTTATATGAATTAATATTGGATGAATTTAATTCAACCCTTAACACTGTTTTATCTAAATTTTATTGTTTATGGGACACTTTTCTACAAATATGAAATATATTATATTTAAATCAAATTTAATTACAATATGTCACCCCCTTAGTTTTAAATTTTTTAGATGTTTTCCCATGGGGAAAAATAATGTTATGAAAAAATATTAGTGTAAATTTGGGGAATAAATATGTTTTATTCAAAATAATTACCATAAAATATATTCCAAAGACAATACAATATTTATTCAATTTTTAGAAATATAAAATAATTGATTTTAAAAATATTAAATGTAATAAAATAGGATTGAGTTATAGTGTTCTTAAATATTTTAAAAAAATAAAATATATTAGTGGGGTCCAAAAAGATTATATTAAAATGTCAATTTTTTCTTGGACTCACTAAAATAAAATTAAATGAATAGTTCCAGAAGCGTCATTAATGTAATTTTATGGAAATAATAATTTATTATATAATTTTTAAATTATAGAAATTATGAAATATGAATAGTATGATAATATATTATCAGAAATGTCATCCATTTTCATTTTATGGGTCAACATTTACCATATAAGTAAAATTATACCCCTTTAAGAGTGAAAATGATGTTACCATGGTTAATAATAAATTGGGTTAATTATGTAGTGAAACCAGTCGATAATTATTACAAAAAACATAAAATAATCAGTATTCTAGTTATTGATACGATTACAACCCAATAGTATGATATGTTTTAATATATTGTAATTTGGATATATTTTTATTGAAAAATAATTTATTATAATTTAATTGTTTAGAAAGTTCTGAATGTGCCCCTTACCTCAATTATAAAAGTTCACATCCTCCCCTCACTTATTAAGAATTTAAAATCAATATAGATCAATCATACCTTGAAAAAATACCTCAAAAACATAATATTCCACATTTTTTAAGGACATTATATTCCTAAAAGACCAACCCTAGGATCCTTAGTAACAGATCTAAATTTGTTATTTCAAAGAAGAGTTAATCCCCTTAAGTGATCACTTTAATTTTTTAAATCTTCTATTACCTCCTATAAATATATGGTATTTATCTTAAAATAATAAATTAAGAATAATAAGTATAACTAAATGTTATTAAAATTATGAAACAAAAATTATAGACCATCATTCCAATCAATGATATGTACAATTATTTATCATGCTTACGTATGACATACCTCCTTATGCAATGATACATTTAATTTCTCATAATCATAATTTATGGATGGATATTATTATGGATTATATATATATGATATATATTACATAATTATTCATATTTAATGATATATATTGTATATAACTTCTTATGTTTCAATCAGTTTTCAAATGATAACATTCACAATGGGTATATGTGGATACCACCTCCACGAAGCAATTCGATTTTTTATTTCTATTTTATATTAATGTTAAAAAGGATATATTTCATAAACATATATGATATATATTATGTAATTATTATTCTATAATTTTTATTTATTCTTTAAATTTCCTTCGTTTCATTTTATTAAAATGTGAAAACAATGTTCAGATGTTTGTACCGCCTATTGCCTCCACCAATAGTGGAATTCATTTTTATGTCTATATATTTTTTGAATAATTATAAATATGTATGTAATATATATATATTATGTTTTTATCATTATTACCATTTTATATATTATTTAACCGAGATTAATATGAAAGGAACAAAACTTCAAAAAAAAAGAATACATGAAAATCAAAGTACATATCACATGGAACAGAGATTTTAATAATTGTTAATAAATAAGTTATAAAAGGTTATAATAAAATAAAATATAGTCTAATATATATGATTAATGTTCTAGAATAAATTTATATTAAATATGTATTTATTATATATAAAGATTGAACACATATGAGGCATCTCGCACCTGAGGCAATAGATTTTCATCTCACTTTTAATTTTTCAAGACACATGTCTTATTAACAACTTCATTATTTTACATATACAATTTATTTTAATTCATTAATTGGGATTATGATTCAATTGTTACCCCAACAACAAGGATTTTATGTTAATATCTCATTGTTCATTGGGATTTATTATGATTAGGTTTGTGATGACGAAATATTTTGATCTACCCTTCATGATTTTCATTTAAGTATCTAAATATCCATAATTTAATTAAATATCCTATAATTTTGTAATTTAGGGAAAATAAATGATATACTTTATTTTTCATCTGAATAATTACTCCTGATATCAAAATAGTTTTTAAAATGAAAATATGATTTTTTAATCTCATTTGTCAAAAATCATTTCTCTCTAATGTATAGGTTTTTAGGGAAAATATTCATTAATGCCAAAAATATTATCTTGATATTGTTTAAATTAATTATTACCCATGTTTTACATTTTATAAAATGGTTTAAAATTAATATTATTATCATTTTCTTAATTTGGTACATTCTAACTTCTTTCCAAATTATTGCATAAATGTTTTCTTTCAACATATAAGAGATGAAGAGAATTTCCTTACTATATTTCCACTCAACGATTTAAATATAAATCTAAAAACATTAAGGTTATTTTGAATGAAATATTTTTCTTAGTATGTAATAATATTTTAGTTTTAATGCATGTTATTCCAAATAAAATAGGGTTTTTTCATCATGAAATTAACTATGTGATCTTTTACATTAATTTTTCATCTGGGATAATATCCTTTTATGTTACTTATGTTTTAATTAGGATTTGATCAAATGATAATATTGTTCTTATTTATATGTTTATTTTATTATTATAATGTGAAAATACTTATGATATTTGTTTCTTTTACATGGGCTAGGATATGATGAATTGATGAAGTGATTATAAAGGAATTATCTATTCTAGGGGTTAAAAAATGATGAAATTATTTTTAAAATAATTTATTTTTCAATAGTTATGATATGGTGAATTTTTTATGATCATATTATTTTCATATTTATGATATTAATTAATTTATTGGTGATCCTTGAGTTATATTTCTATCCAATGAATTTGGTAAAGATTTATATCTCATTAGATAAACGAGACTTTGATGGGTAGTAAACCATATTCAATAAGAGTCACTATCCACTATGACAATAATGGGTGTAAAAATTGTCTAATAAAATGGTTTTAAGAGTGAACCCAATCCTCTATTATAGTCTTGTAGTCATACATGACTAATTTGGAAATGATTTTTTATGATTACGTGTATACCCCAAAATTAGGTATTTGGAAATTGTTATTCTCTCATGGCTCTAGATCATTGATTTCATTTTTATTCATCTCCTTCAAATTCCAAATCATTTTGACATGACTCATGATTATGATCTATGATATTGATGTTTTGGTTTTAGAATGTTATACCCATGTTATCATGATATTTTTATCATATTATTCTTATATGATCATCAATATGTCCTTTTTGACACATAATGGGAATCTGATATCACCCCTTATTACATCTTATTTTCTATAGGATATGATTGAATGTTTTATGTGTGTTGTGTCTATGAATGGTCCATGTGAGGAATTAATAAGTAGAAGTTTACATATATATCTTATGAACCTGTTTTTAGGTAAACATGATTCAAAGGATACTATACCTATATGATTCTACTATGGAATGTTTTTTATGTATTTAATATTTTTCTAAAAATCTCATATCTTTGATTGGAATGTTCAGGTTGATACTGTTGGTATTGGAAAAGTGTTCTGTTAATATTAAGATATTAATATTTGTTAAATTCAGTGAAAACATAGGAAATAAGTGTAAGTATAATATAAATTACTAATAATTAGTTAATGAATAGATCATGTCGCTTTCATAGAAAAAAAATACTTGATGTGGTTTTCGAATATATTGATCAGGATGTAATTTCCCAAAAAAGTGTTGTTTGAGTATATCTCAACTATATTTTTGGTGCACATTGTGTTTTTCCTTACTCAATATAAGGTTTAACACTCCTAGAGATATTCTTGGATTAATTCACATTTTCCTTATGAACCATTTGAAGTATTTGAATTGATATAGGCCTTGAATGATCTCAGTTTAACCAAAGGTGTAACAAATTGATAAGTAAGTATCATAAATTAGACTTCCTATAAATTATTTTTAGGATTACTTAGTTTGACAATATCATACAACACTCTGATTTTTTGGTTTTATTTTATGTTTAGAACCTAGAGGATTCATGTAAATATATAAAGTCAATGAAATGACAATCATCATGGGAAAATAAATAGAACTGGAGATGAAATGAATAACCCCATGATTAGGAATGATTCAGTATCATGTTATAATATTAAAAACATCTAGATAATTGAGTTTCCTAACACACCGAATAAGTGGAATATGTGGTTTCATGAAGACCATAGATTAATGATGATTTAGATTTTTATATATTGAGAATTTGTGAAGAATCCTTCGGGGGAATGTCTCATAGAAATGGGTTGATATTTACTATGTGGAAATGAAATCCATAGAGAATGAAATTTCTGAGGAAAAATGAAGATTATACTAGAGTAAAATGATGTCCATCCAAATGTAATATTTATATTATGATATATCATATATGGGGAATATTTGTATTATTAGATCCAATTCCCAAATCCAAGGGTTAAATCCTAGATTAGGTAAGGACCTATATTATGAAAATATTTTAAGTGAAATTTTTTAAATGTATATGTATTGTGATTAAATTATTATATTAATTATATTTTTGATATAATAATCATGTAAAATGAAAGGATTTATCCATAGTAGTTTTATATGTATTTAAAAACATATAGTTAATGGTACTGATAACCATGAACAATGATAATTTTTGGTTGGGATAAAGAGCTTATTAACATTAATGGGATAATATTGGTGACCTTGAAATTGGTTGTTGAATTTTTGAGAATTTGATTTAGGTAAAATTTTAGTATGTTTATTACATTTTTGGATATATATATATAATATTACATTTTATGTGATCTTATTTCAGAAATAAATTTCTTATTATTTTCTTGAATCACGTACATATTGATGGTATTTCAGATCTAGATCTATGTATAAAATCATTGTTTTATATGTTTATATCTTATAATATGTTCACAGGCCTAAACACCTCTTTTGAGGACTTCTGTGATGGAATTTTGAGGTGGCTTGAATCATATAATGGGTTTTTGAAAGAATAATATTTTGAGTTATTAAAACCCATTTTGGTTAGTATATCATTTAATGATATAATAATTAGGTTCTATTAGATATTGGGATATATATATATATATACATGATGGTTTAAAATAAATTCATTTACAAGGTGAAAATTTCAGATATTTTTATGATGAAGACAACGATTACCTATTAGGTTAGTTTCTAAAATTGATTAATGATAATTTGGTTAAATTTCGCTACATTACAATATCATATAGGGATTTATCATTGTGGATAATGATATTTTTGGAGATATTTCACTAGGTTTAGGACTATATAACCCTTAGGTTTATCAAGGTATTATTTTTTAACAATGCAATTAAAATTTTTAGTCATAATAAGAAAGGTATAATATCACATTTAAATAAAAAAAAATTCATTAATATTGAAGATATTGTGGTTATTTTGGATATATGATTTTTTATGAAATGATCTATGTTGATCAGTTGTTGTGATATTGTATAATTATTAAGTAAAATGTATTATTTCATGGTTTATTTTTTTCATTTACCTAACATTTTGTTAACCACTTATTAGTTTGGATCACTCCTAATGTCATGAATAATGTATATATATAAATTTTAGATATTTTAGTAGTTTATTTTAGTACATAAGGCATTACAAATGCATCTTAAAGACTCATTGATATTGAAAAGTCACAAACCGAATGGCTACTAAAATAGTCACCTGACTGGTCACTACATGGGATCATGCTCACCTCCACATATTCCATAATCATCCGAGTAGAAGTGAGGGTATAATTGTTGTTCAACATAGATGCAATAAATAAATGAATAGAGTTAGACATCAGTATATCAGATAATAAAAAAATCAACCAAAAATGGAAGTCATATAATTAAAAGACATAGAAGAGGAAGATTAATATAATAATAGAATAAACCACGGAAACACAAAATAATATACAACGATGCATGCATGTCCAGATGATTCTAGAAGGAACACACCTGAAAGATACATCACATTGTACATTAAAATACATAAATAAGAAGAGTAAAAATACTTGAGGGAGATCTCCATGAGAATACAGAGAACTAACATAATCTCGTTCTCATAATCTCCCATTTTAAACTCACAACACATTCCATAAACCATGGACATGTGAACATGAAAACCATTTCAGGTACCCCAATGAAATGGAAGCCTAAAAATGTATTGAGATATACATAGTATTCCAACACCAACAATTTATAAAGTAATTTCCAATCCATGAGTATAAAATATCTTTGTGTGTAGGTATAATGAAAATAAATGAACCAAATGAATAAATGCATGTAAGATGTAAGAATTAAGTTCTATAATGACACAAGGCTAACCATACCTACTTTGAACAATGATTAAATATCTATGAATAATGAAAAATCTTACATATATGAAATAGATCATAATACAAAAACTTGAATGAATATACCAAGCCCAAGAATTTTATTTTTCTTAAAGGATGTTCCCTGGGATAACTGAAATATAATATTAGTCTTTAACATTTAGGTCATCATAAGAATTTAATAAGTGGAACCCTGATCTTGTCTATAGAGTACTAAAAATAAATCTCAAGTTTCTCTCTGTGGAAACTATAAATACCAAATATCGTAAGTGTCCACCCAAGGTAGTACATAAATGGAATCCCAAGTATCACTCCCAACATTGCTTGAATACAACCCTCTGAGTCCGTCCTCATTATCAATTATAGGTTAACGAGTATCACACCTATAATACTGTAACTGTCTCTCCCATGATCACATCCACAATGTCACCCATATTGAACCAGTATAACTCATAAATAGGAAGATAAAATTCATAGTGAGCTGATCATGGCATACCATGTATCTCTCTAAGAAAATTTACCACTGTTGAAATAATTGTTTTTGTAAGAAAGACTATCTTAGATAATTAAATCCATAAATGTAATCACCTTAATCGCTCTCGACATTAATTACTCATTTATTCATTTACTAATTTACTTTTAACAATAGGGAAGTCCCTAAACATAATCATGGCATATCCCATACAACATGTACTCTAGTGGTCACACCCATTTTCTAAGTCAATTAAAGAATAATAAGTTCCCTATAAATAATAATTCCATATCATATATATATAAATTATTTAAAAAGTATATTACATTCAATAATAATTTAAAACGGAATGGGAAGTACTCATTCTAAAGATATTATCACTATATACGTCATTAACTAGTTCACTATTGGTTAATAAGACAATGCACCACAATGATCGGTGTTATTATAAAAGAATTCATTTCCTCCAAACAATTCCTTAAATTTAATTAATTCCATTCCTTCAAATATTTCATGAGTACCCACCCTAAGATATTGTTTAAATAATGAATGAACTTAATCCAACATGCTAAAATAGCACACCAAATGGCTTTCTGGCTTTCGCCTTCTTACATCCATTTTCCCATGGTTTTATTCCCTCACACTTGATGGATTTTTTGTTTATGGTTTACCCCCAGCTCCTTGTTTGGGTTTAACATTCACCTTTTCTTCCATGGGTTTCCGTTTTGAGTTCATCTAGGATTTCAATCCCGTTTTATTCTTCATCCTTCTATACTGATTTTGACTTGCAGATCTGTTTCTATTGCAATTGTTTTATGGTGTTGTGTGGTTGAAGGCTCATTGATTGTGTTGGTTATTTCTTATTCCTAGTGTGGGTGATGTCTTGTTGCTTTGCCGTGGTTTTCGGCGATGCTCTTGACTCCCTGTAGGCTGGTTTACCCTTTTACTCTACCTTAGCTTCGGGTACTGTCTCTCCTCCCCGGGTCGGTCTGGCGAGATAGTTTCCACAAGAGATTTCAGAGGTGTTTCATGAGGGGATTTCAAAGTTCAAGGATTCTAGATCCTCACTCGAGGCTTGAATCAAGTCAATTTCATAGATATACAAGAAATGGGAGAAACCTAAAGTGTGGATGAATTACCTTTCACATAAATAAATAAGTAAATGAAAGAATAAATGGGTAAAAGTTAATGTAGGAGCCTATGATTCATTATTGGATATCTAAAACACATAATGAAGATCAAAATGGACACTAGATAGAGGAGATCTCTCCAAAACTACTAGATTATAGGAGGATCTCCCATGGTGGGATATTATGTATGGGTAAGAAGAGAGAAAGAAATAGAATAATAAATAAAGGATAGAGGGGAAAAGGAAGATTTACCATTTTAAATGACGCACATGGTATTTTCGTATGGTCATCCAAACTATGAACTAACCATGTAAGGAACACTACCTAATGAGGGGGATCACGTGGTTCAGTCACACAGTTTCAGAAACCTTGTGCAAAGCATGAATTTACCATCTACCTAAAATCATTAACTAGACACAAAACTGTGTAACTTTTGTCAAACAGTTAGACAAAAAAATGAAAGTACTCCAATTACACTAGGAATTCCACATGGTTTCTCCTGGGTCCGAAAGGATTTCGAAATATAATGTGTGCCTCTTAGTATTCCCAATTTCATAGGTTTTCTGGTTTTGTGCTCCAAAAACATCAGAGAATATCAGAGACATTTATTAGTACTTAAACCATGTCTAAAAAACTACACATCTACATTTTAAAACGATTTATTATTTTATGACAAAACTCGAATTGAAATATATCCCATAAACCAAACTAGAAATTCAAGATCCTTCAGAAAATTTTACCCAGATCGAAAACATGAGATGTTACAATGTCCCCACATTAGACCTTCTAATTCTTTATATGCATTGTGAAGACAATAGAGACAACACCCGACCTAATCAGGTCAAGAGGTTTCATATATGAATCCGAATATTGTTTGGAAACACCAATTCACCACCAAGCACCCCTTTATGCGTATTCCACTTCAGTTTCTAAAACTCAAGACAACACTTGAGTTCTGAATTGAAATATCAAGACATTAATTAACCTATCCCTTAAAAGTATATATATTACCTTGAAATTTATTCCTTTAATACATGGATTATGATTCTCCATACCATAGTTTCTACCATTTAATGACATATTCCTATCCATAGTTCCTCCACTGTCAGAATTGGCTAAACAAAATGTCCACCCTTAGTGCTCTGATGATGATCTTGGTGTGAAACAATACTAAAAAAAACAGAGAACATGGATTTTCATTTAAATCCTCAAGAAAATATAACACAATCTTTCCATAAAAATAAATTTTTATAATAGTTCTTATTTTATGAACTTAATGAAAAATAGTAAAAAAGTTCGAGCCACTCCAAGTCAACTATTGTAAAATATAACCGGTTGAGACGACCAGTGTAACACAACTCAAAACATGAAAAAATCTATCAATGCACCTTTTATATACTTTGATCATGTCCATTGAATCCCATAACTAGATTTGGGTGACCTATCCTAGTCTAAAAATTAATTTCTTTTGTCATAAAATAGAAAAAATACTGGAAGAACATGATTCAAAAAACATGGATCAACATCATTAAAATATCTCATTTTAGCCAAACTGAAGTCTAGGGTAACATTATAAATATCAAATAGACTGCCTGGACCTCAAAAAAGTAAATTTTTACTATATAATTCTAAAGTGATGAATTAGTACAAAAATGAACATCCAAGTATCAATATTGATGTTACACTCCCCGCAATAGGAGGTTCATAATATCTTTATTTACTAAAAACCATTTGTCTTTCCATTTTAAATTCATATTCAAACATTGTCCATGGGTCATAGATGTGGGAAACATGATTTTTTCATGTGGTTAACCAAAAGAAGATATATTATATATGCCTAAAAGCGTAACTGGTTGATATACTAATGATTTATGAGTGAAACGAGACCCTAGTCACATCCATATATTCTATAACATCAGACATAAAATCGAAAACCAACCAAAAAGTGTTTTAAAACACCAAATCATTTTTATGAAATTATTATGAGAATTGGAGTGATTCTGATTTAATTTAACACCCAGGACACTCTCCTGTATATATGCCCAATGATTCATGAATTAACATATTATTATTAACATGATTATCACTAAACTCAAATGTATCTATTTACTACATTTCAAATCATTGTGTACAATGTGTATTAATTCATTCTAAGTCAAGATCCATTTACACAATGGGTTATCATTTGACACTATAAATAACCTCATTGTCCTTATGAATCCAGTATCTAATTCACCATAACAATAGTTATCAAAAATTCATATAATCTAACATGATAGTAAAACAAGATGATGTCCTCCTTATTTTTCCATCACTAAAGTGGAAGAAAAATAATGGTCAAATTACCTACAAAGAGGATGACCATGCCCCAGGAAATTCACACCCATTAGAACTATGTATTTCTTGATACTCATTCACATATGATGGTTCACATTATCAAACCACCACCAATCATGAAAAGGGTAATATTTTACAAACTAAGAGTCTGACTAGGTACATTATCACCCATATGACACCCTCCCTTGGAAAACTCAAAACATCCCTAATGTTTATAATGACTTGAGGTTGCTACCTACATTGGGATCACCCCTTTCTAAAACATAAAATTCAGAAAATAAAACTAGGTCATATATGAAAAGTTCACTATGACATACCCCATACCAAATTCAGTGGATTAATCCAATGGGAAATTATCATAAAGAAAATACACAAGAAAACATGTAAAATACACTTAAAAGAGGGTTGAAACTAATGTCACCACATTAGGGATTTATTTTATCCAACCCATTAGTTTACTTTTAATAAAAAATACTACAAAGGTGTAGTTTTAAATTAGATTAAAAATTAGTTATATGAAAAAAAATGAATCATTATCTTGGAAAATCTATAAGGAACACAAGTAATTTACATTAAACTTCTTTTCAAGCATTATTTATTTGACTGACATCCGATCACAATCTTGTAATACATCATATTAATTACATTTGAATCATCATTTCTTATTCATAAATATTCTCAAAATGATCATATTGAAAGTAAATTTTAATTCATGTATACCTAGGAATACACTTATTAGGATTCAATTTTCATTTTAATTAACTCACAACATGTAAAAAATAAAACCTAAAAATAAGACAACATGACCTTTATTCAATAATTTGGGGGGGGGTAACTAGTTCAATATGTTTAATCTCTAATATTAAATATATTATCATAAAAATTTATGTGAACACATTTTCTAAGAATTTTTATATGACATATATATCCCCATGGGTTATGTACTAAGGCATATGAAAGGAAAGGTGACCTACAAGGGTCTTGTTAAGCCATTTCGGGTCTAACTAAAAAAAACCTAATATAGTTTAAAAATTAATATTTAAAACATTATTACTGAGTTCATCTAATAAGATTTTAAAACCATGACCAACCCACTTGGGTTGAGTCAGGTCTACCACATAATCATAACTATTCAAAAAGGACCTACTTCTCTTGAGTTAATAAGAAGGTCCATAAGAAACCAATTTGTGTAAGAGCTTTGGTCTAGATGGTTTTAACTTCATACAACGATCTCATTATATATGGTATGATCACAAATATGGTTAAAATATATAGGTTATTATTTTATAATTTATAATGAATCCATATATATATATATAAATAAATATATATATAATTGAATGTTGGATCCAGTTTAAATGCAACCAATATGGATCTTCCCATGAAACCAATGGTTCATAAATCAAGAATGACATAATAATTTAGTTAATGTTTCTCCATTAATATATGTAAAAAAAACCCTATTTAGGATGATATTGACAATTTAATTTCTAATTATATATTAAAAGAATAACTAGCCATGCTATCACAAGAAATAAATATCGGAATCATTCTCAATAAGAACAGAATCTTGAAAAATAAACAAGGAATACTAGTACGTAAGAAAGAAAAACAAATGACGGTATATAATCATGAAATGATAAATCAATCATATAACCATCAAATGTCCCTAGAGGAACATATCCTATAATAAAAATAATAATTATATCGTAATACCTAAATAGGCATGCAACTATGAATTTTACTAAAATATCTAACATGGAATATAACAAGAAATGCGATCTACATAGCATGGAATATTCATGGAATGTGAATCCCAATGTTCCTATAATGATTCATTCAATGATATATATTTTATATAACAAGGAAAGTTTAAAATGATACAAATCACATAAGCTAGTAACTATAAGAAAGTACACCAATCACTTAAGGTGAAATCAGAATCAACTGCAACAACGAACAACTTGAACAAAAATCCCATCCTTGGTCACTTTAAATATTTCCTATGAGTGGGTTGATCACTCTAAAACGTGGATATTTACAATGTTCTGAAATATTCCTACTGACATGTCTATCATCCCTAACACTAATACAATGGAAAGAAAAGATGTGATACCACTTTGTAATGGAATTTCCTGACTGACTAAGAAACTAGTAGATGTGAAAGTCCCCACAAATACTCAAGAATGAGTCCCCATACTAAAGAGGTGGATGACTGGTAGTGAGTGTTTAATGATGGTATAGTCGGAAGAATATAATGATATTATCATAGTATCATAATTGTATATCAGATTAAAAAATAAATCACGATCCCTGGATGAATTATAAATAAATGATAGATTAGTGGAAAATAGATATAAAAATAGAATAAACATGGCCTATGGAAAATAATATAAAACGATGCATGATTGTTCATATTATGATGCAACGGATGTGTAAGAAATATACAACTGCGTGTACCTTACAATACCAAAATAATACTTGAGTAAAAAACCTCAAGGGAAATATCCATGAGAATCCTGAGTAATAAATCAGTCATTTGATCATAATCTCCAATGCAGAATTCCTATAATACGAAATAATCCATGTACGAATGAACATAATAATCTACATGGGAATCCCAGTGATATGGAGGCCTGAGAAGTGTGTAAGATATACTCTGTAGTCCACTAATAATATTGTCTAATGGAAAATCTAAGATGTGACTATAAAATAAAATAGTATGTAGGTATAATGAAAAATAGTAATGAAATTAATAAACTAATTTAAAAAGTCAATATCAAGGGCCTCATGGACATAAAACTAACCATTATTACTTAATCCAATGATGGAATATTCTCTATGAAGGTGAAACATTATAGATATGGTGTGGATCATATTAAAATAAATAGTAACAATGGACTATCCCAAGGCAATTTATTATTCCTGGCATATATATCCCTAAATAAAATTTACATAATATTAGTCTTTAACATTTTCTTCATATTTAAAATTTAATGAGAGGACAAGTGATCCAATCTAAGTAATTTCCAAAATGATTCCAAAAGTTTCACTCTAGGAGAAATATAAATGCATAATACAATAAGAGTCTTTCTAGGGTAATCTATAAATTAAATCACAATTATCTCTTTGAGCATGGTGTGAATACAACTATCCGAGTGTGTCCTTAGTATCTCATATTGGGGATTGAGTATTACTTGTGTCCTAGTGTATTAATCTATCCAATGGACCTATAAATGAAGTCTCACCAATTGAACCTTTATCAATCATAATGAGGTAGCGAAAATGCATGGTGAGACCAACTAAGGCAAACCAAGTATCTCTCCCAGAATATTTTAGAGTTGTCAAACAAATTATAATTATAAGAACAATGAGACCATACAAGGAGGTCCAAAATATAATCACATGTATTTTATTTTCATTTATGACACATTTATTCATTTAAATTTTTAAATTTAATAATAGTGATTACATAAGAATAAGAATGTTGTATCACATACCAAATATACTATAGTGGGTATGCCAACTTACAATTTCAGTTAAATAATAACAACAAGCATGTACTTAACCATGCCAAATCACAACTAAAATAATTAATTAATTAATATATTACATTCAATGATATATAGAATGTTCATGGTAAGAACACATACCAAACATACAATCATTATTAACATCAATAATTACTAAATAATTTTTTTAACATAGTGCACCTCAGTGAGGGGTTTTATTATAAAAAATTGTATTTTCAGAAAATAATTAATTTAAATTAATTAATTCATTTCCTGAACCAATTTTATAAAAACACACTGAAATATGTTGTATAAATAAGTAATGAATTTCCCCAAACATGATTTACTAGAAGACCCAAAGGGGTGGCTTCTATATATAGAAAATAATGAATATAAAGGATATTAATTGAAATAACCTAAAATATGGCTCTGTCTGAGTTTAGAACCTCCAATCATATCATAGGGTTTAGGGTGGTCATTATATGGTCTAACAATTAAATTATATAATTTTTAAATTTATGAGCAAATAATGGATATTCTGGAATATATAAGCATAGTGATATTTTATAAACCAATGACACAAAAAAGGGAAAACCTATAGACCACTAACCATATTCCATGGATTTACACACATAAAAAATTAAGGCTTTAATCCAGATGGTTTGATAGAAATTGATGAAGAAAAAGTACACCCTATAAATAGTGTTAATTATCTCACGCTAAAATTGTACAAGAGAAGAGAATACAAATGGAGAAAAGAGGAAAGAGGAGTATAAAAATCACTAATGGCTATCCAACCCACCTAGATGTTCTTGATAAAAACACATGATGGATAAAATATCTCCATTAGAAGGAGAAGTGAAGAGGATATCCCTTGGTTAACTATTTCACAAGAGTTAGAGAAGATGACGATTGCGAAAAAGAAATAAAATCTAGAGGGGAAAAGGTTAATTTAACACCATTAAATGAAGTCCAAAATTTGGATACATGGTGTTCTAAATTATTCACTACCAATGATTTTTCTACAACATAAGATGGGGGTGTGCGTGATTTATGCACATGGTTTGGGAAACCATGTCCAAAAAATTAATTTAACCCTTTTCCATGATCTGTAAATGGAGGCACAACATCTCAAATAATATCACATGGTTATACAAAATAGTAAGAGACCAATAACTCCACTAGATTAGAAACAAAGTTTCTCTTAGGAGCCACACAGTTTAATCTAAACTATTCTCCCATGTCATCATTCCCAGATTTTGGGGTTTTAGGGTCCATCACTCTGAAAACATGAATGAACACCCAAGACACCTATAAGTCTTAAAAAAAGTCTAAAAACATATAAGTGTTCCAACTGTTGTAATTTTAATCCTATTATTGGATTTTGAAATGTCCCATCTACCAAACTGAAAATTCAATCTCTTTCTGTTAACTCCAACATGGTCCAAATCATAGAATGTTATAGTTTGGGATAAATTTATAAGATTGTAGTGGGAATTGATTAAAATATGACAATCTAATTTTCAAGTAAGTATATATCTATTTTTTATTATCATATATCATAGAATCATGCCTCAAATCATGGAAAATGATCTCAGAAAAATTATTTTTTTCCCATTTATACAATTTTGATGAGTTAAGGGAATTTTTTTTCACACATCATCAATTTATGATTTTTGGTCATTAGATTTTCCATTATCATTCACATTTTTTTAATCAATTTTTATTGTAACTCTCCATAATTATGTAGACATTACTTCTTCATCTATTTCCATATATTCACTTCCAACTAATATTCTTGAATTTGTAGACCTAGAAATGTGTTATTCCAGATGACATTCATATTTTTCTATTTTTTTCAAGAATATGTTTTATTAAAACTTTTAACGATGATGGTTTCCAAAAAATAAATTTTTGAAATATATAAATTATGAATATAAAACGAAAATTAATCTTTTTAGATAATAGATTATTAAAGGGTTGGATAATAAAACAGACCATGATTTTAAAAGAGGGCCATTATGTTTGATAGCGTATATGACACACAACAACTAGAGTAAATTAACATTTAATATTATTATAACTAGTATAATTTATAAATATGATAAAACAAAATAATGAAATATTTAATAACGACCTAATAAATACCAATGTATTTATTAATTCTTAGGAAATAAACATTATATTTCTTCTAGAAATATCTGTGACATAAAAATTATATACCCTTATATAATGTTGTTATTTGATTTTAAGAATATATTATATATAAATTTCTTTCTACATTTAGAAAATTTATGTTTCAAAATAACCATAATTTTTAAAATCAATATATCAAAATTAATATCAGTTTAATTTTCGGATCTTTCTGAAAATTTTTATTTTTCCGATGAATAGAGAATAATACATATTTTTATTAAAAAATTTATTTTTTCAAAGAATCACCAAGTTAGATTTAGTTTTTATATGAATCAACTGTATCATTACATATATTTCTCAATTAATTATCCAATTAATATCACTGTAATCAATTATATTGTTGAATTTATTATAAAAACATAAAAAAATTTTTTACAGAAAACTATGACAATATGTCCTATGTGTTGTATCTTAATAAATAAAATTTATTAGTATTGGTCAATGTTTTTAATGAAATTTTTATATTATACAATTAAAAAATATGTTTTATCATTCATCTAATTTTTTTTAGTTGTGGTATAAAAATACATACAATTTTATTCTTAAAACATTGATTTTTCAAAAAAACATATTTCTTCATGTTTTGATCACTTAAATTAAAATTATATTCTCTCACTTATAGAATTTTAAAAATTAAAAATTTATCCTATATTTGAAAAAATGCTGTACATATTTGGTAATTAGGCTTCCTTTATTTGTGGACAATACCCATAGCAACTTTGATAAAAGTTATTATATTGTTAAAGGTAAAATATAGTTAATCTATATTAAAAATAAGTTTAAAAGTTGACATTATTCATATTAATAATTTTTGGATGATGGAAATTATAAAATTATCCCATTAACTGATAATTTTAATTTTATAGTGGATGTTTATCCATGAAAATGACCAATATAATATTTATATCATATAATTTTACATAATTTCTTTCTCTTAGTTTTAAATATCTCTTATGTGTTCACATTGGGAGAAACTAAAGTGGTAAAGGAATAATAATAATTATTTTTTTACTAGTGATAGTATCATTGTTATGGTAATTTTTGTATAATTTTTAATGAATTTATAATTAACATAAATTCTTGGAATAAAATAATATGATACTTATTCAATTAATAAAAATATAAAATGATTCACATTAAAAATAATAAAGGTAGTTAAAATATGAGTGACTTATAGTGATACATGATTTTTTTACAAAAATATAATATATTAAAAGGATTGTAGTCTAGTTTTATCATTTATGAGTTACATTAAATTTGAATTAATAGAACAATTTCAAAATTTACATTGTTGATAGAAATACAGTTATGTTAAATTATGAAAAAATTATTAACATATTTAAATGTGGAAATTATGTTATGATAAGGTCGGTAATTTTTTAACTTACCCAATTATTATTAAATATTATCCTTATATGTAAATTTATTATTATTATTTAAGAGTTAAAATTCATTACTATGGGTAATGTTAAAAAGTGTTAATTATGGGGTTACAGCAAATGATAAGTTTCAAAACAACACTTAAACCGACAAAAATTAAATTTTATGATAATATCACCACCAAATGCTATAGTATATTTTAATATATGTTCATTTGGATGCGCGTTTACATGACAATAACATTATTATAATTTAATCATTTAACAAATTCCAAAATTCTCATTTACCTCAATTATAAAATGGTTTATATTCACATTAATTGTTCAAAATTTTTGATCCATATAAATTAATAAGACCCTCCCACAATACCTCCCCAATACACATACACACTTTTTATATTTGTTTAATTACAAATGGCCAATTCTAGGATCCAAACAAGGAGATCTAAAGGAGGTCCTTCAAAGATGATGTAATCGCCTTAACTGGTCACATAATTTTTATACATATTTATTTCCAATGATAAAACTATCGGTTTTATCATAACATAAAAAATAAAATATCATAAATATTATAAAATTTTATTATTATTATTAATAACCAGTATCAACCATCCTTCCTGTCACATGAGAAATTAATGTATCACTCATGCATATATACGACTTACCGTCTATACATAGAGATAAAATTTATTTTTCCCGACCATATTTTACGTATGGGGGTTATGATAGAATGAATATTTATATATTATAAAAATGAAATAATTATGATTTTTAATGATAATATATCATCTACCTTCTTCCCTTCCAATCCATTGCAAAATGATAACGTCGTTCGTCCGTATGTATGGACCACCCCAACCATAAAGTGATATGATTAATTTTTCATTTATATTATATCTGGATTATATTAAAGACATAATTAATGAATATATATGATATAGTTATTTTTCATAATTTTTTAAAATTATTCATTGCTATTTTTTCTAAACTTGCGCGATCTCCAAACAAAGTCCATGCGTACACATGTTCCACAATCTCAACGAACAGTGTGATTCACAAATAAATATATATATTTAATGATCATAAAAATATATATAATGTATATGTATTATTTTTATATATTGATTAAATATTTTGATATTGTGGAACCAGGATAAAATTCCACGGTCTAAAACTATCGAACCAAGACGCACATGAAAAACTAAGGAGATATCACATGGAAAAATTATTTTAATAACAAATCATTAAGAAACAGATGATAAAAGGTCATAAGTAAATATTATGTTTTAATATTTATATATTATTATATTGTTTGAATATATAGATAATAAATATTTATTTATTATACCATAGGTTAAACATGTATGAAGGAATTCATACATAAGTTATGGGATTTTCTTCTCACATTTTTTTCATTGAGCCAAGTAGAATGTTCACCACTTATTTCTTTTCTATGGTGTATATAATTCACTTATTTTTTATAATTATTAATTTTTTGAATTTACATATCCATATATGTTTATCTATTTCATAGGTATAATGATTTAGATGTTACCAAATAGATAAGGGTTTTATGTTATAATATCATTCTTTATTAGGGAATGAAGATAAAATTTTAAGTCTCACCTCTCAAAAATCTGAATAATTTTCCTATCCTCAAAATATATATGTATAATACATGATTTAATTTAATTTTACTCTAATTCTGTTCTCAAGATATCAAAATAGTGTTTTTAAGAAAAATCCCTATTATTTAACTCTTTGGTCATCCTTTCTATACCTTATGCATATTTTCTAAAAAAACCTTTATCTATTCTCCAATGAACATATAGAGTATGTTTTAACATTGTTTTAATTAAAAAGAAAAGTATAATAAGAATACTATTTTCATTCTCCAAATGAGTCTCTTTTTGAATGTTTAAAAAATTATGCATGAAATATTTTCTTTTAAAATGTACAACAAGAAAAAAAATTCCTTCCATCATTAGCACTCAACACTTTAAAGATTCATATAGATTTTTTGAACGTTATATTCAAATAACATTTTTTCATTAATATTTGATAATTTTTATACATTACGTATGAGAGTTTAAAGATAAAATCATATTTACTTTAGTAAATTTTCTATGTGATCTAATAAAGGTATTTTTCATATATGCGGACAACCTTGATGTTTTATAAGTTTTTACCAATGATATGAGATAATGATATATATTTTTATTATTTTTTTTATGGTTTATGATTGTGATGATAAGATATTTACGAGAAATTATCCTTTTAAATGTTATATTCTATGATGAATTTATGAGATTACTATCCAAACCATTTTTATTCCATGGGTAATGACATGATTAATGAATTAGGAAACGCATTTCATTTTCTTAGGTAATGAAATGATGAATGTTTTATGATATTGTGTCACACATCTAAATGACTTTTCTTATCTCTTAGGTATTCTTGGAATTATGTATCCATCATATTTTTTGGGTAAACATATATATATTTAATGAGGAAATCAATACTACAATGGTGATTGAACCAAGTTATATAAGGGACATTATCAATTATGGAAGTCTTGGGAGTGGACCATGAATTCTATGATAGTTTTTGGAGTAAAACCAATCAATTATGATATAAATGGTTGTGATCCTTGAGTAATATGGAAATTATTTTCTATTCTTTTGTGCATTCCATAAATTATATATTATGAATGTTTTTCTCTCACGGATCATGATCATGTATTATTTTAGGATTTATCTCTTATAAATTTGCATGACTTATTAAATGAATCATGATTATGATCTATGATATATTGGGAAAAGGTTTGAAGTGTTAATATAATTTTCTCATTCCCTTTTTCTCATGTTATGCTTATGCGATGATTTATATCTACCTTATTTAGCTATACTGGGCATATGACCTATATGTTTATTCAGTCTTCTATTCCATAGGACATGAAGAAAATTTATATGTATGATGTGTCTAATAAGGGTTCTTGTTATGAAGAACTATGTTGGATATGATGTAGATATCTTATGAATCATTTTTAATATATAGCCATGTTTTAGATGATACATTACCTATATGGTTAGTTCTTGGACTATTTTGTTATGTATTCAATAATAAGCTAAAAATACCCAATATCACTGTTTGAAAATTTCTCATTTCTAAAAATTGGATTCTTACAGATCTAAATGTTATGAGGTAATGTGAAAACCTTCCCAATACATGATTCAATGATTAAAATAATTTAGATATGGTATAATCTCTTATAGATGTGTGTTTACATCACAAAAGTGGAGACCATTCTATCATATCTACTTCTACAATCTAACATTAACCTAAATAATCATGAATATTCATGAAAAACGTGGTCCCACTACTACTGAACTATAGTACATCTAAAAATGATATACTTACTCTAGGGACGAAAAAAATATCTACTTTCAATCCCTAATGATGTGGAAATTTTGGGTTTGTTGTATATGCAGTTAATTTGATAATTACTAAAGGGAATAAATTATTTCTGAATCTATATGAATGTCATGAATCTATTTATGAAAGAATGTTTATCCTATCCCATTATTATATAGACTTTATATACTTAAAACAAATATCTTCCAAATATGCCATGGAAAATCATAATTACCATATGAGATGTCAACATAAGAATAGGGACACCAATACACAAAGTTATGTATGATTTATTTATCCCCATAATGTCTACTTGAGGTTATCACAATTGAACACCTTCATTAGACCATGGGTTTTTAATTAAGGAAACCATTTAAAAATTAATAAACTATATATCCATGGTGTATATTTACCATGAAACATATATAAATGTATTATTAGTCCCTCTTGTAGATGTTTCAACCAAATTATTATGTAACAGATACACTATGATATAGAAAAGTGGAGTATTTAGCATGGATAAGATAGTGTTGGAGAAAGGATATTATGATGAGTGGTGAAATAATGTCAATATACTAGTACTTCCCCCCTAATCAATTCATTGTATCAATTTCTATGAAACTCAGTGGATATAAACTTCAAATATATGAATAATGTAATGATTACAAACAAAGTCCATTTGGGATAGTGATCATGTTTTCATAGGGGAGGCCCATCATCCTAATTAGTGTTAGAGAATATATGCCATGGAATGATGAACATTACATATTTTAAAAAGAAATCTTATTCCATAATTGTTTTGCGGGGTCTGAATCATCATAAGTGAAATTTTAATTTTCCCTTATCAGTGTTCTTTTCATATTTTAATTCGAATAACCACACCCTTCCTCTTTTTCTTTTCTCTATTACAATTTATAATGAAATAATGAATTCAACCAAAGATGTAAAAAAGTTATATTACATTTTACACTAAAATGGGATATTCCAAGAAAATATATTTAATTGTTCCCATGTACTTGATGCACTAAATCCCACTGTGTTTGGTTTATAATGTTTGGAGAGACCACACTAGGTTTGTTGGTTTATAAAAAAATCAATGGAAACCACACTAAACTCCTTAGGTACACTTAAATTTATATAAATTCATTATAGTTTTATGAATATTAGATGGATAATTAATTGAGTATTTTGTATAAATTTTCTTCACATTCCTCTCCTTGATAAATCAATAATAACTTCCATTGAGAGTATCACCCATATAACTTTACATTTATTTTTATTATTTTAGAATGTAAAATTGAATTCTTACTCCTATACACACTGTTTTTTTTGCTTCATTTATCATTCTATGTTGTATCTATATTCTCAAAATAGACTCCCCACTTTTACAAATTTTATTCTGGTTTATGCAATCATATTTTGCGATGAATTTTCTTAGAATCTATCTCATTAATTTTAATGATAAATAATTTTAAAAAGAAAACATTTCAAAATTCTTCTTTATGTTATTATAAATAGGACCTTTAATTTTAGTAATGTAATCCTTGTTAGTCATAACCATAATCTCTTTCCAAATTGAGCTATTAAAATTTTATGAACCATGATACTAGAACACTCTCCACGTCTCTTCCTACCAATTCCAAGATGTTCAATGAGGTAGATTATTTTGTTCCAAGAAATCAACATCAATAACCAATTAAATAATAGAAATATGATCACATAAATATCCATAGAAAACTTACTTGATTATTTAAACTCATAGATGGATGATTAATATAATTTTATGATTAATTAAAAATATAATTACAACTTCTATAGGTAAACCTTCACAAGAAAAAACACAATGGGAACACTGGCTCAAAATATACTCCCAAATGACTCATATGTAACACCATAATGACTAATATATAGGTTATGACTTACATGTAAATGAAAATGACTCATATACATATATTAATGACTAATATGAAAAGAAAAATAAATCATATTCTTATGTTTTACACTAATTCAAAGATACCCCAAGGATCTTATAAAATTCCTTCCTTTTACAAATTATGATGATTATATGAATAATTAATCATACACTGTTATTTAATGGACTGTATATAGAACATGACATACCTTAATTTCAAATATTAGTGAAAAATAAATTTATATGAAATCATCTATATAACCCAAAAAACTATTATAGATATAAAAAACGGACTCCATTAATATATAAATATTTAATTAAAGAATCCTTAAACACAATTTTCAATATAAATATCTAAATCCACAATCTAAAAATCATATATTAATGGATTTCATCAATGATTCAATTAACATTGACTCTAGTCCCACTTTATTCTAGCTATTTTGAGAAATAATATTTAAATACAAATATCCTCATGAAACATCCTCATTAAAATTCCTCGAATTCTCAAAAATTTCTCATTCAAATACTACTCCCATTGAATATTCATTCTTGAAATATCACCATTTTTAAAATAATATCACTACCCATTTTTTTTAGTTAAGAAAAATTTATGAAAATCATATCTTCTTTAATAATAAGAATATATTATCCCCGATTTTCAACAAAAAACATTTCACTTATCATTCCTAAAATAACTTTTCATTTGGGAGTGGGGGTTCATTCTCAATATTTTTGAGTGGGAGGGATTAAGTTAGAATCTTATATAAAATTAATTCCTCTCAAAAGAATGCATGAGAATTTCATTTTCCATAATATTAGATACTTTATTTTGAGGGGACACAAGATATAACATTAAAACTTCATTATCAAACTTCAAATTTATGAAATAATATCTAATTTTTATGTGCGTGGTTCTAAAATAGTGACTGGTATTTTAGTAAGATTTATATCACTAAGGTTGACACAATTAATAATAAACAATGATTCTACTTTCATCCCAATTTCATCATGTTTACATATCATGTATATCAACAGAGTATAAGCATTAGTGGTTACTACATATTTATCAGGTTATAAGATTAAATTGATGAAATCTATAATATTGTTTTTCCAATAGATATATGAACCTCTATGTTATAAATAAGCACATGATGTTGAATTTCTGTCATCCACCAAATCGAAACAATCAATATCCTTATAGCCCATGATTTTCATCTAATAATTTATATAATAAAACTTCCCAAAATCCACTATTTTGTTTATATAAAATATTATTCATCACATATATTTCATATGAATTTATTTAGGATAAATTTCATAGTATAAAGATTGTACTTTACAATGTAAAGTGTTTGATCATGTAGAAACAAAATATATAAAACAAGTAATGAATTTTCTACAAAGTGTTATATTGAACTCCGTGCCACATATTTTTTATTTAAAGACAATAAAATATATTTCATTATAATTGAATTAGTTATTTGAAACATTTTAACACATCATTAAAATATTTTTCTTGAGTAAAAAATTAAACATATTTTTTTTTGAATCAATTATATGCCAATAAAAAATGAAAACCCAACAATCAATCTTATATTGAATTCACACCGTCTAGAATTTTAAATCCCCTTTTATTATGAAATATAAAAGCCTTAAAATGGCATAATCTAGACTCTTTTTTTCATCAATTATGGAGTAACAATTAAATGGCATCACTCAATATTTTCATTCTCGGGGTTAATAATTTTTATCCATTCATTATTTCCAAACATTACTACATCATATTTTTTATATTTTATACAGTTTACAAGGTCAATACTCCGTATCATGTAATATGTGTAACCAGTATAATAGAAATAGGTTCCAGACATATCAATTTATTTCATATATGATTCCACAATGTTGAATTTATCACCACTTTACTTCATGATCTGTGACCATAAGTTCAACTTCATTTATGATATATAATAATGTTATCCATGCAGTTCCTTTGATTTTTATTCATCTTACAAAATTAAAGATCAATTTTCCTTTAACATGTTCTTTAATGAAGTATTTTAAATCCTATTTAGGACACATATTTTCATTTTTTTGGATAAATAATTTCCTTATTCCCAAAAAATTTAAATCAAAAAAATAACCATTAAAAGAATATTGATCAGATATAATTATTATTGTATATTTATTGATATAATTCTATAAATAATATTATTTATCATTGGATCCCGAAAATTTGATATTCTTCATTATCCCATAATAATAAAACTTTTTTTATTGTCTCCCCATTTTACCATTAACTAAAACAATAATAATATTTCAATGGTTGTTGAGACCAATATTATCTGAGGGTATTAGTTATTGGGGTTTTGATTCAATCACATCTTATATTTATTTAAGTTAATCCCCACCATTTATTATGTAGTCTTAAAAAATTAGAACATGTTGTCTGATAAAAACTTCTTTAGGGGACAACACTTTTAGCTTCCATATCCTCATTAAGTGCTAACATAGTGTAACTCCCCAGTGCCATACCAATATGATTGAGTGTTTCTTCGTCATCACACTATTTCCACAACATCATGAACTCACATTCACAATCTATATTCTATCGAACCATTATTTCAATGTGTTATAAAAGACATTTGTAATCCAAGTATATTCTATAATTTTGACCCAGATCCCATCTTCATTTCCTGAATTTTAGGAATTTAATGATTTCATTTTTTTAATAAATATTTTCAATTTTTAATTTTCATCTATCTATTTGTGGATATTGAGTTTGGAATCATATATAAAATGATAATATTTATCTTTTCGTGAACTAAATATTTTAATTTATTCAAGGGATACATCATGTAATATTTAATGCCAACTCTTCCATACGTTCCAGTATCGTTGAAATTATATTCCTCTACTTTCCAATTTAATATATTAATTAAAATAAATATTCATTGAGGTGTCTACTATTGTGTTGTAATTACAATGATAAATACATAAAAGGGGTGTGGGATTGGGTCCTTTAAACAGAATCCCTCTTTATATGAATACATCTTTTCCTTCCCCCATAAATATGACTATGTACCAAAAATTAACTAAAATAAAGAACATGACACGATGATATATAGTGTTTTGGGGTACATAAATCCCTTATTTCACTCCATCAATGCACTTTCTACAAGATTTTTATTTTCAATATTTTTTCCTTTTTCTTGGGACTTCAACGATTGAGTGTTGGTAGTTGACACATTACAACAATGCATTTATAATACCTCCATGTACTTTTATAGGGAACATAGATATCAAAAACATATCATGAGAAGTAGATAATCCACTATGTCTAGGAATGAGTAGTTTAAGATTAATTAGAAATATATGATATATATATATTTCAAAAAGAATTATTCAACATAGAATTAGATGTAATTGACATATGTGGATGATATTTGGGAATTCACAACAACAAAATTATTTTAATAATTTTTTTATGCTTTACATTTTCTTTAAATATAATATTGAAATTATTTTTATTATTTACTGATAGTTTACATCTCATTATTGTTTTTCAAATAGTGAATGAGTGATTAATATATAGGGGAAACTTATCTCTTCTTTAATGGTCAAACAATTCAAAATGAATATTTTTGAATAATATTATTTTCAATAGATTTTGTACACACTTATTCTTTTATAATCTTATATTTAACCATCCAGAGAAATATATATATGTATATATATAATATAAATCTACTTATGAAGATTTAATCCCTTATTATATTATGTAAAATTGAGTTAGAATCCTTCCTAAATATATCCATAAACATTACTCCACCATTGAATACATTATTTGTAAAAATAATTTTTGAAATAAACTCCATCAAATAAATTTACTCTCATCTAATATTTCATAATCCATGTTGAACAATCCTTCCAAACAGATTCGAATATGAATTGAAATCTTCCTTTAAAAAATTTATTATAGTCTATGATATATTGTAATTGAATTTAAATTAAAATTAAATTATTTCAGTTTAAACTATCTAATGATCTCCAACATCATTGGGAAAATATATAAAAATTAAAAGATCCTATTACTATTTAATTTACCACCAGAACTATCACAAACACTTTCATCCAAAATCACCAATATTGTGATAATTTATTTAGATGAAAAACCACTGAAAATATTCAACATGAAAATAAAGGTGGTATAAACTCCATCAATTTGAAAAAATAGAGTACTGTAACATACATTATTTATTCACAAAAATATCTTTATCTATTTTAATTGGTATAATTAGATCATAAGGACAAAAATAAAACTGATAAAATATCATAAATAACATGGAAGAAATGGAATTGAATAGAAATAAGAAAACAATGTAAAATAAGTTTATCACAAGGTGATATGTTTAAACTAATCACAAAATAAAATAATATTATGATGATTATATCACATGAATTTTGATTTCAAAAATAATTTGTCATTCTACACATAATATATGTTTATGTTCATCATTCAAGTGATGATGTTTTCATAAGAAATATCTTGGTGTAATACATGAGCTCCTGTAACTGTGTGAAATTTAATGCTTTGAACTTCAACTAATTGATTTCTCCGCATAAGGTATTCTCTGTGGTGGATCATGTAATAATAAATTATTGAAAATATGTATTTCATATTAATCCATATAAAGAATGATACAAAAATTATTGTTTTCTTCTTAATCAAGAGTATTTAAAAACCAAAACCTTCACTCTTCATCATGTTATTCTATTTGATGTAGCCCGGTAAGACACTTTGAGGCCAGGATGATGTCCTTCAACTTGTTATAATGATCGAGACTGCTAACATGAATTCGATGAGGTCTTTTACATTATCCATGAATAGATGAAACCATATTTTTTTTCTATATTAAAATTTTAAAACCATATTATATTTCAATGACATGTACAACATGGATTATAAAACTAGTAGGAGATGATATTAAATATCTTGTTAAAGACCTGAAAAAACATCTTCGATCCATCATAAAACATTGTCTCTCTTCTTTAGTATACCAATTGTGATTATTGAAAACATTGTTCATATATGTTATACTAAAAATTATATTTAATTCATTAAAAATTCTATAAAATGAATTTTTTAGTTCGAACTATTGTAGCTCCGAAAAAGTAGTCAGGGATCTACTACAACAACACCAATGCCAGGTTCATTTTTATAATAATGTGGGGATCAATTTATGGATAAACTCATAAGAATATGTATAATACAACTTAGTATATATTAAACATAGTTATTATTTACATCTAAACATTTTCTTGGTTCCACTAATGTTGTGTTAATCTAACCAATGCAGAGATTAACATAGGGATGAGTCCAAGAATAATATTATTATAGATGAAATTGAAATTTTGGAGTATTTTAACATCAAATCATGCTTCCAAACATGAAAACTTATATTTAGATTATTTAAATACCATTCCAATAGATCATTAACCATTTCAATTAGAATTAAATAACTCATTATATCAAAAATAATATAAGAAATGATAATATATAAGAAATATAGCTCAATAAAACATCACAAGAACATTAGATATTTTTCAAGCATAAAAAACCCTTTTATCCTTAAATATAATCTAACTAATCATGTAAAATTTGTTTTGTTTCATTTTCAAAATATTATATTCAACACCAATATTTTTACCACCTGTAACCGTGAAAAATTTTAGTCATCCAAATCTATAGACTATATAAACAATAATATATTATAGCAACTTCAATGTTTTTTAGTGAACCAAATAGATCTTGTCAGATTTCCTCGTAGTTTAATAAATATAATATTATTTTATTTCAAATATATAATATGGAATAAGAATATATCAAATACCATTTCACATATTAAATAAACACAGAGACATAGTAACTTGGAAATCCCAAAAATAAACAGATTAGTAAGAAAATCAGGTTGAATAAAATACCAAAACCTTGTTGAATAATAAAAAGAACTAGGATTGACACAATAATGCCCCAATTTTTTATAATTAAAAATCCCTAACTCTCTACCAAATTCTTCATTCTATTTTGTAATGATATAATGATATAGAATTTGTGACAAAATAAACCCACTATTTTAATGCCTAAAAAGATGAGGTAGTGATAGAAGTATCTAAAATACATTCTCAATACATAAAAAATTATAAAACCCATCTTAATTAATGATAAATAAAAATGGATTACAAAAATACTTAATGGGTCATTTAAACATGAAAAATATAATTCAATGAATAAAAAATGTTTTTTGGGGAATTAAAAATATTATTTCAATTTAATTGATAATAAAATATTTGAACAAATTCTAAAAATTGGAAATAACTCCCATAAGTCAAGTAGTATATAATTAAGACATTCAAGGAATTAAAAAAATATATTTGAAATGAATTTTAAATAAATAATTTTCAATGAATTTTATGTAAACAAATTTTTATTCATTACAATATTTAAAATAAATATACAGGAAATAAATGCATATGCTAAATATATATTTTATTTTAAAAAAACATGACAACATAATGAATTAAAGAGCATGCGTGTTGTAGAAAAAGTCAATCAAGGATCTAAATCATCACATAAAACAATTGAGTTATAAAATATTTAATATTAAATTATAATATTAATAATATTTTTGGGAATAAATGATAAAATATTTTAAATCACTTCTCCCTAAGGATAAAAAATTTAGTGCATTAAAAATAGGAATGAAATATTTCCGGAATTTTAATAGTTCAAAATCAAAGGATATTTTTTTCCAATTATCAAACTATGTAAATCATTGAAAAATAAATATGCCGCTAATTCAATAAATATAATAAATTCATATATTTTTCATGATTCCATGTAATGATATCATAATGACATCCAATGTCATAAACCTAACAAATATCAAATACATGTGGATTTTGGTACCCATATTATTATTTTTTTAAGGTACTGTTAGAAACTAAAATCATTGGAAACAATATTTGTTTACATGTTGTATAAATTTTAAATATAGGTTTAGATAATTCTTTTTAATTATTAACATCAATGAGACTAAAAAATAATGGATTTTAAAACAACTATTCATCAGTATAATTTCCATAATTACCAAAATGAAATAATTTAGTAGTAGACATACATTTTTTTGTAGAACTAGGGAAAAAAATAAATCCTTTAAAATATTAGAATTTATCTATTAAAATCAAGACAATTTTTTTCCTTTATTAATTTTATTATTAAAATTAATTTCATTTCGATTATTATCTCACATTATAAGCATACTAGAAGCTAGTTTTAAATAATAAAATTCATCCATCAATAACTTAATTATAATTTCATAAAAAGCGTATTAATTTATTTAAGAATTAAATTTTAAATATGAAATATGTTTATTAAAACTCACTTTTTCAATAGAAATAAAATCAATTTTTTTTTTCTATGAACATTATTTAAGGATCCAAATTTATCTGGATTCAAATTTCAATATTCATTAATGTCACTAAAATAATGTCTTCTATAATTTTATATTTTTGAGATAGATGATTGTTTACCATCAATGTGACCAATAATAATTTCATTTACCTTTTTATTTTCAAAAAAAAATTAGTGTTTAAAGTAGATTCACCCCAAGAATATTCTAATTCACTCTAGGTAACCATCACAGATTTATTGAATTTTATTTTATAATTATATTTACTTTTAGATTTATGAGAATATCAACTAGGTATCAAATGGCCTTTATTTTTCAAATAAATAGAATCCGAGTTTATTTAATTTACTCTTCTTTAATACCATCTTTATCTTTTGTAAATCATGCTATACTGTTTTGTAATATCTGGTATCATATAAATTAAACCCAAATCACAAGAATATGAATATATGAATTCATCCATCAAAAAATTGAGTGAAACATTTTCATTTTTGATATTAAGATATTTTCCAAATTCATAAATCATATTATATTTGTACATCATCATGGTTATGACAAATTATTTAAACTTTAAGTCATTAACTTGAGAGGATTGTAAAATACCCGAAGATATTTCATTCCACATCAATGGAAAAACATTTACTACCTTTGAAATTTGATCTGGATCTAGAATTGGATTATTTAAGAACATAACATTATAGAAAACTTATATTAGTCTATTATTAATTTTAGTCATTATTTCTTCATCATGAATCATCAATCTTTTAAATTTAAGGTTAATTGTATTTTACCCCAATTTTCTGACCAATATTAGTTCCTTCTGATGACACAACAATAGTTTGCTCATTTCATAGAAAGTAACACAATTATTAACATGATAAACGACATTTTTTCCAAGTCCAGTTATGATTGTATTCATAGCTCTTAAAAATTGATCATATTCACTTTCTATGGATGCATTCCAATTTTCTAAATTATCCACGTGAATTCTATACTGCATGAAAATATTCATATAAATATTTAAAAAATGATTCATTAAACAGTTAATAATTCAAGGTTCTACCCCAAAATAATTATCATCATTAAAATAAGGGCTATAAATTATCTACATACCTTATATATGACAATTTTTTGATTTTTTTGTCATGATCATTAAATATATATTTTTAGAACAAAAATAAATAAATATTTTCCATGAGGACAATCATCTTATAAAACTTGTTGGAATTCGGTGTAAATAGTAAAATATCTTCAAATATACACAATAATAGAAATATCTACAATAAATAAAACCCTATTTTATAAATTTTTGTCCATGAATGAAAATTATGAAGACATAAGAGTGTGAAAAATTATGACCTTTTCCAAATAAACTTTTTTATCTTTAAAAGAATATATATTATCCATATATATTAAATATGGTTAAGAATTGGAAAATAAATTATTGAATGAATAGAACATGAAAAAGTATATTAGTTTTGGGAAATAAAATTACCTAGTCTAGTCCACCAATTCACTCTCTGTGTGTTTTTTGATTTCACTAACTATGTCCCTTTCCCAGTGACCTCTACAAATGAGTGTAAGTAGTTGACACTATAAAAAAATATTTTTAAAGGGAATTTATGTTTATTTATAGGGATCCTAAATATCTACAGATAATTAATAGGTTCTAAAAATCCATTATAACTTCGAAATAGAAGTTCTTACTTTAGTATAAATCGATGACTTATATACTGATGAATTGAACATCATCAAAATGTTTCAGTATAATCTAACAGATATATATGTTTTTTAGGAATGCACAAAAACAACATAATTTCTTAAATTTCATTTCGGATTCCTTATTCATTAAATAGTAAAAAAGATAATATTTTTATTCTTTGGTCCATAAAATATTCTTTTTATTTTTCTTAAATTTTGATAGAATAATGGATATACAGACTAAACTATTGACTTATTTAATTGTAAAAATACTTGGATGACTATTTTTATTATAGTTTATTTTTTTCACAGTGTTTATGAATGTAATTTATTTCTATATTCTAATTAAACTATTAGATATATATAAATAATTATCTATTTAATAGTTTTATTGGCTTTTAATGTTCACACCTTCAAAATAAATTGAGTTAAGATATTTTATAGATATCTTCATAAAAATCAAAGCGAAATTTCATTATTCAATTATGATGATTTTAAAAATAAAATCAATGAAATGAATTTAAAATCTTATCATATTTTAGAAAAAAATTTCAATAATCCTCTGAAATTTATTCAGATACACATTAAAACATTCCTTAAAAATATTTAAATTCACCCTTGATATCATACAACATTATTTTCTTGTGAATTTTAATATTTTAATTTCAACAACCTTATATCATCTCACTTATAAAAAAATATAAATTTAAATAAATGAAAATTTTTCAATTAATATTATTCAAAAATAAATTTAAAAAATTTGATAAAAAAATTTATTTTATGAGAATTTATTAATATGATAAACCCATGAAAATAGTCTTCAGAAAAACTTAGTAAGTAAAAATACCATGAATATTTATAATCTAAGTACCATAACTTATTTCTATTCAAAAAGAAATTATATATTATTATTTTAATTAGAATAGTTTTAAAAAAATAATAATTATATAACTAATATAATATATAGAATAAATTTGTATAAATCATAATAAATAGAAATAATCAAGCCTTGTCAAACTAGTTTATCAAAAGGTGATGTTTTTAAACAAATAATAATTCTATATAATATTACAAATCATATAATTCATAAAGATTGATTCCATAGATTAACTTTCTCACTGAGAATATATTTCATTCATTTTCATCATTCATATGATTAATCCTTCTAGTATAAACTATAATCATGATACATGTATTCATCTCGGTGTGAGATATTTCATGCATTGAGCTTCGATCAGCTAATGTATCCACTTAAGGTATTCTCCCTAGAAGCTCTTGTAATGTACCCTCCTTAAAAATATATATTGAATGTTAATCTATATAGATCTCGATATAAAACATGATTTACAGATTCAAAATCATGAGTTTGCGGTAACGACAAATAACATTTTTCATCATGATGTCTAACATGATGATATTATGCATGACATGGTGGGGCATTAATAATATCCCTCTACATGATATCAAAATATGAACTAATAACATGAATTCAATGAGGTCCTATATATAATCTATAAATGGAGGACACCAAATTTATTTCCATATTTATAAAGTTTAAACAATATTCGGTATCTAGCCCATGTACAATAAGCATGAGAAAAACAATAGTATTGGATATTCACAATCTTGTTCAAAATAAAAAGGGACAACTCCTAGTCTTCATGAAATATCATCCTTAATACAAAATATTCCAATGTTGATTGAATTAAATAGAGTTATTATAATTTTTAAAACCTCTTATTATTTTTATTTGGGAAAAGTGTACAACAATGGTGTTTTCTAGTCATAACTGTTGTGTATCCATTAAAATTCAGTGTGGGCTCCTCTATGGTAACACTAATGTTGGGTTCATTTTTTAACGAATAACAAGGATGAAAATATGGATCAAATCACATTTATATAAATCAATAAACATAATTTATCTCAATCTAAAGGATAAATTTTTTACCAACAAAAGTTCGGTTATTCTAATGTAGGTTTCATCAACCCAATAAAAATATCAACATAGGGATGAACTTATTAAAATATGGTCAACATGCCATTATTATTTTTTCGATTTTTTTGAGTCCATTAAAATCGGATTTATCTTATAATATAGATAAATTATATTTTTTTAGTTTCTATACAATATTTATTGACCAATAATCACCTCAATCCTACATTTATAACTCTTGGAATCATTGAATAATATAAGAAAAGATAATCCCAAAAAAGTAGCTCTAAAAAATCATTGAACATCATATATTTTATTTACCATCAAAATGGACTTTTTATACTTCCATGTAAACTAAAATAATAAAAATTAATTTATTTTATTTCCATCTCACCAAGTATCATTAACATAAGATATTTTTAGCACCATAATCCAATGAAAAATAATATACATCCAAATTTGTAGATAGTAGAAAACCTCTAATGATGTAACATTTTTAGTGTATTTATAAAAAACTAAACAGATTGATTCATACATCTTCATTGTTTAATTAAAATAATATTCTTATCATTATAATTCTGTAAAAATAATAATAATTTTACCAACATAATACTAGATATGAAAGAAACACAAATACATAGAAAAAATATTAGGATCCGATGAAAACGAGTCATAAAATAAATATATATATATATATAAGTTATTAGTAGAGTTATGGTTATAAGGCATTATTACAAAAGAGAGAATAAATACCACCTCACATATTTTCCTCCACCATTGACACATAGTAGATAGTGGTCATTAAAGACCACATCATATCAACATTCATTTCTTCCCTCTTGGACCACATGCCCTCTACGTGATTTGCGTCCCTATAAACATGAGAGGATGCCAAGTTAAGATGGGCTCTCTTACTGAGGTACCCAATACAGAAGGTTTAAAATTTCCAAGGCATATCCCATGAAATTTCTTTCAAGGCCCTCATAACAATTTTAGATTCATAATCAATCCAAGGAAATGTTTAATTATATTAGGCATTTTACCCAATTTATTTCCCAATAGAAAGTAGCTCAGCTACATAGGCCAATATCATTCCAGAAAACTGATAGAAACATCATTTAATTAACCCATTATACGTATGAAAGAAAATCCATAACCAGAAGGTCCATATAGACCAAACATATCCCTATTAATATTATCTTTGATCTAAGAAGTGGTAGGGGAATCCACAACATAAATTTCATCATCATTGGATTCATTGAATGACATGCTACACCCAAAAATTGTAGAATATAATGATCTGGTATTTCATTAAACATAAATCATTTTTGGAATTTTGATTCCATGTACACCTCCTTATGTAGATCCATCATTATATGGTGAATAGAACATTGCGTTTAATATAACAATTTGATATTACATGAACTGCATATAAATGATATTACAAAGCCAACAACTACCAATATGAGGTTTAAAACACGTTACCCAAAAGTAGCAGCACATATTCTCTCCATGGGGGCATAAAAATACCTATGGATATGCAGGTTTAGGTTAATCAATGTACTAATGTACTTCCATAATTCATGATGAAAATTGAAGACCAAGAATAAGTGATTGATATCTTCTTCTACATGGAATCAAAGAGGACATGAAAAATCTATCTGAAGGACAAACTTTTTAAGTTTATTATGTGTGGGAAAGGGGAGGTTCCTAATCCTCCACAATAGAATAATTTTGGAGTTCTAGATGAATATAGTGTTTTCTCGCAAAATCCATTTTGGTTTCCAGTTAACATTATGACATTTCAGATTATAAAAATCATTAATGATAATGTTTCCATGATGATTAGGATTTCATATGATGGTGTACGAGTCGATAAATTTTTACCTTTTAATATATAGGTTTATTTGAGGAGGAATAAGTACATCAAAGTAGGAGATTTCAGAAATAAAATTTTCAATCGATATATGATAATCCTCATAGGGGATTTCAATCGTATCCTATAGTGGATTTCCAAAAAGGCAGTAATCTAGAAACTGAGTTAGGAGTGAATGCTAACAATCTCTTGGGTATCAGAGATGATTTTGTTGAAGAAATGTTTTATGGATTTCAACACATTGGATGTGACTTAATGTCTATAAACATTCAAAATCTTGTCATTAAACCAATTTGATAAAAAATAAGAGGAGTTATCAACAGAAATCAAGCTCCATGGGAACATCCTGATAATAACATCATTAGAAATACTGATATATTTAACTCCAAGACCTCCCAAATAAATTGCTTTAATATGAACCTTCCATGAAATAGTGACCAATTTCTTTTCATGAACATATCCAGTCCATGTGAAATTCCAAAACATCCCTTGATGATTTACTAGAAGACCTCTAGACTATCTATAAAGGGATAAAGAGTAGACAAAAATTTAAGTGATCACAGAGTTAACAAGACATAACCTTGTAGCTCAGGACATCGCTTTTCCTTTCCACTAGTCCATCTGATTAATAATTCCAAATTTTTTTCCATTAATGTTTTGCCTCTTCACCTTGACCAAGAACAAAGGAAAACCGAGATATGTAAATGAGATAGATCCCATCTTAACACCAGGGAATTCAGTTATTGTTATTTTCATTCTAATTAATAATACCACACCAAAAAATGAATTATTTTTCCTCTTCGATGGATTTTCCAACAACATACACGTAATTTCAAAATAGACCTTTAATTAAAGATATTGTATTCCTCGAATCCAGACTGAAAAAATGGATTTCATCCTCATATAATAATGCGATGGAACATGTTCATGCCTAAAATCTTTGACTTGCTTATATGCACCAAGGTGAGCCACATCATATATAAATTTTCTCAAATAGTCATTATCAATAAAAAAAAGTCTGGACAGAGGGTCACCTTGTCTCACACCTCTCTGCATTGAATGTAGATTCTATATGTTCTATTAATAAGAATGGAAAACCTAGAAGAGTTGATAATGAAATTAATAAGCTCAGTTATATCACATGAAAATCCATACATTCCTTGAAGATCATAGAGAAATATGTATTTCAACGTGCAATTTTCCTTGAATATATCTATTTTTATGGAAGAACATCCATAAGTACCTTTTCTTCTCATACGATTAACACCCTAAGAGGAGGTGAATAAATAATATTTGATGTATCTTATTGGGAAAATTATAAATTGATTCTTGGAGTTATGATCTTTTATAAGGCCCCCCTTCTATTTATAATAATTGTACTAATAATTTATGGACTAATATTCTCAAGGGAAATAGGACTGAAATCTTCAACATCAATTGAATTATCCTCTTTGGGTATCTAGGAGATAGTGCTTGAATTCTTACCATATGTCTTTGAGGAGTAAGTGAAATATTCCTAGAATTATTATGTAACATCATCTTGCAAAATTACCCAATTAAACACTATGAATTTGTGGGTGAAACCATCATGTACAGGGGCGTTGTCCATGTTAACAGAGAATAGGACCACCTTAACATCCTCTTCGGATGGGGAAATTATAAGAGTACAATTAAGATTTTTTAGAAATAAGGTATTGATATTATCAAACATTTTTTGTGTATTATACATCCAATTATCCGAATAAATCTCCTTTAAGGTTCTTTATAGTTCCCTATGAGATATCAAATTTAGAGCTGTAAGTATTTCTAATAACAATGATTATTTTATTTACCATATTTCCCATCTTATCCTTGTGTTCAATGTGAAATAAATTGGATTTAATGTCCCCATCCTTTAACCATTTTACATTAAATATATTTTTTTCCAGTATTTCCTAGATCATGAGGATATCATCAAGCCTATTTTGACCCTATATCTCATCTTGAGATGGTGCATTAATATGTTGATTCATAATATGATAATGAATAATATGCTCATCTGTATCTATAATGTATAAATCTAACTTGGAGATTGAATTTTTAATACATTATTTCAACATACCATTGGTGTTCTTAAGTTTCCCAACAATCCTTTGAAATGAGTTGTTGAGGGATTCAAATTTTCCGACATAAAAAAAGTCTCCAATCATCTAAGAACCAAAATCTAACCATTGATAAATTGAAATGAATAGTTGTTGACCTTTCCATTTATTTAGAAAATTTAATAATAATATGTTGGTAATTATAGTGATTCTTTGTATTTTTGAAACATGACACTCCATTTTCAGTGCTGACATCATCCATTTAAATGATGCATCAATCAATCCCAATTTCATATCATCCATTCATAGTGTATCTACTCCATATAAAATTAACTCATATAATGGGGAACTAAATATGGGTTTAATGATCAATATAAGAAGATAATTCTAATGGGAAAATACAATTGAAGAATTCCCCTATGTTTTCTTTAGCTTTCAGAACTGTGTTGAAATCCCCAAGAATCACACATTTCTGATCCATATTTTCAAAAATAAATTGAATATCCTAAAAAACCCTCATATTAAAATAGGTTACGGATGAATATATAAATGAGATAGATATATCATGTCATGAAATGTTTCATGAATCTAAAACAATTTAAGGCTTCATGTTGTATAAGATGATGAGAGTATATTCATGTCTGAGAACCCATAGGTGATCATTGATTGAGTCTTGAGTGTTATGAGAGATAAAACTCTATCCAAGAGATTCCCAGTAGAAGCCCTTACTATTAAAAAAAATATTTTCATAAATACATTTAGCAATGTCTTGTGAGCCATAACAATCTATCGAAAGGATTTGGTCGTTAGGGAGTTACCCAACCCTTGATAGTTCTAATAGGCCATCTCCGTTATTAAGTGTTTTATCACTTTTTTGGGGACCATCATATTGTTCCAAACTAGTATGGATTTTTTATTTTTTTCCTTTTCTATTTTTCTTTTTCAACATTGATTTATTATCCATTAAATTATCCTCTTTGTCAGAATATATACCTTCATATTCACTACATTCATTTGATAGTCCAAAATTATTCTATGTTGATTGTGTGTCATCATCTACATCAGAACTAAAATAATGAATCAAATGTCTGAATGTTTACACAACTTTCATCTGTTTACAAGACTTTTCCATAGATTTATCCTTCTTATAAATTTTATAGGGAAGAAATTTTGATAATTCCTCCACTGGATTAGCATGTTTTGATTGTTCCAAACATTTCCCAAGATCCTCCCTAGACCTTGTTAAATGGTCTGGTGGATCCCCATCATGAGCTAGAGTATAAAACTGGGATGAAGTCAAAGAGTAATGTGGGTTACATAAAACATTATCCAAAATCATCTCAATAATCTAGATATTTTGGGCATCTAGGATTGAAGAAGATTTTGGTGAGCCTTTCTACCTAATCCCATCAATGTTGATACCCCCAAGTAGGGAAGCAACATACAACTACATATTTTGTCCTACCACCTATAGTGAAACTTTACCAAGGCTCTGGCTAATAACTTCAATGACATCATTTAATATATCCACTTCCATGTAAGGAAAAACATTAGTACATTACACCAGTACTTCCATCCCCTTGTCAGGTTATCTGCTTCCCTCACTAGCCTTTCCACTTCTATATATATTGTGATTAGTATACTGAACAATGCCTACATACATCCAAATTTTCTAAGAACAGATCATATGTTCCATCTTTGAATCACAATAATTTTATGGCATCCTGGAGTTTCTTGGTCCATGTAATGATTTTCCTGTAATTGATTGCCCAGGATCACAATTTTGATCCAAATTGGTCGTGTCCTTTGCAACTAAACTTGAGGGGCCAACCCCAGTGGATTGGGGACCAGGGGTAGTGACTTCCCCTTCCTCTTTCTACTAACATATTTTTCATTCACCTTAATTTTTCAAAAACTTCATTATGTGTACCTCCTTCTTTAACCAAGATTGTGACCAAAGAAATTTCAATTTATTCAAAATATTAGTTTTATTTCATACTGAATGTAGAGTTTTTTACGATCATCTCTTGTAGTGATCACTACCTCTTCTACCAAAGTATAGAACATATCAACATCCATAAATTTTTTTGATAGTATCCAAATTATTGTTTATCAGTTTATTTATCCATTCATATTGGATTTACCACCATGGAAGCTATGTATATTGAAATCCATAGATGAAAATAGAACCAATTGATCTAAAAAATATGAATCCAAACCGACGAATAGGTATTAAAAACATTTTTAGTGTAAGATTTTTTACCACATTAAGAAATTATGAGGAACCCAGGCTTTGACGCAATGGACCCCATGCTCCATGAAAACATCTTGAAATCATCCAATGGGAAAAAATGGTAATAACCTCATCCCATTTATATCATTCTCAATCAATGATACCCCATACATATTCAATTTGATGAGTGAGAACATGAAACTTCAATTTTTTGTCCCCATTTAGGACCAAAACCCTCACAATTATATAATATTTTCAATGGTTGACACGCTCCTCAACTACATCATGATTTTATGAGATGTGGTCAATCCTCCCATTTCTATTGATTCTTCCATTATGATGTATAACACATCTGTAAAATACCCAGAAGTGGATAATTTATCCACACTCAAAAAGTTCTTCTCTAGGACCATGATGGAATCAAAGACACCCTTCTTCTTTATATGTTTGTTCATGAGTTGAAGGAGCTCGTTGTTCCCTCCATGATAATTCTTCTTCTGATCTCTAGAGATATTTTAGGAATAACAAGTTTGATGGTCATTTGTCCTCTAGATCAAGGTTTCACCGTGTTCCCCCTTTCTCCCCTCACTCCATCATATTCAATATGGGATAAACATAGAGACATAGAAAATATGAAATCAGTAAAACCAAATTATTAGTATGAAAATAGGGTATAATTAATTATGAATATCATGATTAATAATGGAATTAAAATTAACCACTCTCATTTTAGAATCCTCAACATCAAATACTTGTAATTATTTGGATTTTTCTTCTTTTTTGAGAGTATGTTCATTCACATGGGGAGTGTTTTTATATAGATTTCTATTACTTATAACACCATTGAATTATTTATTGATGAGTTTTTCATCCTCATAATCATTCTGATAATTCTTGGGAAACCATTAGATAACATTATTGAATTTAACACTCCAAAAAATGTTTTTTTAGAATTATCTTGATGTTACCTTTACCTCAGTTTATGTTAGAGAAAACAAAAAGGAATCATCTCATAAAAAATATTTATCCTTCTATTAATGATAGAATGGGAGTATCTTTATCTCCTTAAATGATCACCCCAATAAATTATACATTGGTATACAATCCTGATAATTATTACTCATTTAATATTTTATATGTGATATATATAGCCTATACAACATTACCCCCTTCATATATATATCTTGAACAAATGAAAAATTTTGATTAAACCATGGTGGTAGTCTAATTAGGATTCATTGGAAAAAATTTTAAATAAATTATTATTTCCTTGAGACAACACATACCTTCCCCAAGAGCATTTATATGATAAGAAAGCCCCAATTATTTCATTTTTCTTATTCTAGGAAATTAAATCATTCTACACAATACTTGTAGCCTCTCTGCTCAAAATTGTGAATCACATATTTAGAAAGTTACTAAGTTCTCCCACATATCTTGTCAGGTTTTCATGATATCACTATTATATATATATATATATTTATCTAATGCTTCCACAGAGTAATTAATTACCATATTATTCAAATCCAAATCCTTGATATCTCTAATTAAAATATCTTTACTCCCACTTTTAGCTATGATCTCATGGATTTATCACATGTAAATAACAATATCAATTAATTTAATATAAATTTTTATTTGGATATTCCATATCTAAAAATTGATACATTCAAATAATGGTAATCATTTATGGTGGAATGTTTTTCTATTAATCATTGGGAGAGAATGATACACTCTAGAACCTTTCTACGACACCACATGTTGGCCCTAAATAGGGAATATTCACTAAGGGAAGGGAAAATTATGGTATTTGGAAATTTATGTTTAGCTTATTGATGATCATATTTGGTAGTTATTTTTAAAACCACTCTATCTCCCTATCTCTCTCTATTTCCTCATGAAAATGTAATCTAAATATTGAAATAAGAAAAATAAGGAAAATACTATTTTACATGGTTTACGAAAATAATGTATTCCAAAGATCATGCATGGAAATGTAACTATACAACTAAAACATGAAATCTCATTGATTTTTAGTTACAATGTTTCGATAATCCACAATAAACCTGTTAGTTTAAAATGATGAAACATTTTAAATTCACCACTCTACTTAAATTATTGCACTCACTGATCATACTATAACTTTATTATAGTTTAATAAATAGGAAATGAAATCTAAAACTATTATGGTATAAAAATGTACTATAGTTTCTTTACCTTGATGGAAACTAGATGATATTAATGGGAGAGTCTATGTGATCGCATTTATTTATCATTTTCTACTTTATAGTGAGATAATATGAATTTCTTGTCTTCTCCACATCCTACATTATCGATTGTTTTTCATGAAGCATTGCTCTATATTTTCTCCAAACTTTCTTCACCATTTTTATAAAAAAAATCATCTTATTTTTTATTAAATTCATCCTTATTTTTCTAAAAAATTGTCACTTTACATTTAATGATAAATCATCTTAAATTAGAATATGTTAACTTGCTACTTTCCATGCATTATTAATTGTTTTGATGAATTCGTAAAATAATCCTTTCAAATCCTTTCTATATTCTCCTACCAAAGTACGCATTGAAAAAAAACACCCAACATGCTATTGAAACACTCTCCATATAACCAACTTTAACTTCCACGATATAAAAAATATATAATTTCTAGTTTTATAAAATCACATTTATTCACCATCATAATAATATCAATTTCATGTCTTGACTCACCCTATAATAATGGTTTGATTGTCTATAATAAGGGTTTCAAAATTATTAATATGTTATTATTAATAATAAATATAATCAAAACTACTATAATGTGGAAATTACCATAACAATTTAAAAGAAAAATAATGAATCATAAAATACATTCTAATGAATCACACCGAGCTCCCAAATTTCTCATACACAATACATTAATTGAATTCAATGTAAAATGATGCATACATACAAATAATTAACATGTAAATAGATACAAATTATTCAATCACACAATATGTTCACTCATTCAATGATTCTCCATGACTCATAAAAACTTCCAATATTATCCAAATTTTCACGATTCCTTGAAAAAATAAAGATATTCTATAACTAGATGAATCATATATAGAATATTACTTCATAGAATTAGAAATTTTATTAAAAATTTATTTTTATGGAAATCATCCAGAACTCCAATAATTTAATTCCAACTAGAAGAAGCACCAATCACTAAGAATGACTGTATTGAATATTAATTTATCTTAATTTCCAACAAAAAAATTATATAAAAAACACTAATGGTATTTTTCTACCATCAAAAACAAGAAAGGATATTTTTATATTTTATGGCCATTCTAATTGTTTTTATGATGGATGTTGGTGAACATTAACATGTATAATGTCTATGTAAAGAGATATATTTCATGGGTAGATTGAAACTTCTCATATATACCATAATTTGATTCATTACATTAGTATATATTGAGATAGTTATTTGAATTTGTTTATCTTGAACATGGAGTCCAATTTACTTCTATATGGTGATCCTCCTACAAGAATAATTTTGGGTAATGAATAAGGCTTTTATAGACATGGTCATGAAATAATAATATGATACATTGGATCATAATGGCCTTGGTGACTACGGTATCATCTTTGAGTCTTATACTCTATACAAATTGGCTTGATAATTTTGGTTACAAAAATAGAATAATGTGATTCCACTGACAGATGTGAAGGTGGAGCATTATACCAATGTGTAAAGGAACATATGAGAGAACATGGATGAAGATAAAACCCAATCCATGATTTATTTTTTATACAAAAATGTATTCACTAATGTACTTATAGGGATTCCCATTCATAGATTTTTCAATATCCTAATTGGATTCTGCTGAGAAGTATTCATTCAGACAATTTGTCATACTAGAAAATTAGAGGGATGCATGATAACTATAATCCACATAAGAAAGAGACAACCAACAAAGAATATGGGTACTTTGATCTAGCTAACCCATGGGATCCTTGATAACATCAAATTGATGAGAATATGTTTTAGGGTTTTGAGTTGTGATGATCCAACTGATTAATACAAAGTAATGATTCACAAGATGATTAAAGGATGAAAAAATATGTGACATAGAAGGGTCAAAACACAACATTATGACCTGAAGGAGGTTTTATTGATGCCTATTCGAACATTTTTTAGGTATAAAATGTTTAAATATCTCAATTTTGAACCTTATATACAAATATCATGGATTTATTATCATCTAATCATTGTGTTGTGCATATCCCTTGGAATGGAATTATGATATGTCTATAGAAAATTATAATTGAAAGTAGTCTTAATGAGGATGGAAAGTATTTTTGCGATTTATTGAAACTATTATTCGTAACAAAATTCCAAATTTCCATCACAATAGGAGTGATTCACTAGGTGGATTGCGGTTTCATTAGATCGAAAATTAATCTTTCTGTTTATGTGGAATGTAAGGAACTCTTCAAATCGAATGGTGTATGATGATAATACTATTTATGAATATTGTAATTATATTTAAATATTCTCTTCAAAATATTTTTTCTCCCATATTGTTAAGAGTATTTGGGACACAATTAATTGTATGTTCTCCCATATATACAATGGTTGGTACGCCAATTGGTTCTATAAGACAAATCATCCCAGAATTGGAAGGGATATCATCTGACTAGAGTGAGATACATGATTTAGAGGGGACAAATCCATTTAAATATTCATGGATATAGGAAATTATACCTCATAAAGCGAGGATTAATACCCTCCATAAATTATCAAAAACTGACAGAATTCTAAAATGCCGGACAAGAATATTCTTTTCAGTAATATACATGAGTTTTTGAGATTATCCTTATTTCTACTCCATAATGAGGATGTTGTAATTATTTTTGTGTGGGGTTGTGATTTTTATAAGGAGATTGCAATGATTGGAGAATGGAATTTAATTAATGGGAGTCCTATGATGTCCCCCTAAATCCTATTAAATATAGAGCTACTCTAATTGTGAGAGGGGAATTAACAAGAACTCTTCAACCCACCCCCATTGATGCAGGATAAGGAAGATCCTCTATTACCTCTTTTTGTGATTTTATCACTTTTTATCACTATATTAATTATATTATTACAGAAAGGGATTATAATTATTTTTGAATCTAAAAACCTTATGAAATATCTATTATCAATTATTGAAATACCTTTTCTATTGGCTGTGTTCCCTCAATTTAATATGCATATTGACGGATTTAAGTATTCCCTCAATGAAATCGCCTAAAAATTTTAATTCATTGAATGGTAACATATAATACCAACCAATTAATAAATATATATAGAAATTTTGGTTAGTATAATAAACCAATGGGAGATTATAGACAATTATACTTTATGGGTGGATCCATTTATGTCTCAATAACTAATGATGACTCATCATTTTGATCAAGTTTTCATTGAGTCAAAAGAGGTCACCCGATGTTTCACTTCATTAGGATATTTACACCCCACCAATTTATGAGGTGACTATCATGGTATGTGTTCAATATCTACTAACTGATCATACCTTGGAAGGTGTGTAAGATACTATTGTAGTGAAAAAATGAGTCAAGAGTTGTAAATTATATCCTCTTCATGATAGATGTGGAAGAACACATCAGAGTAGATAGTCATATAAAAACGTTATAAGAAGAAATAATAGTTGAATTGGTATACTTTCTGTTTTAAATGGGTGAATATCTATAAAATCATTAATTGTGTTCATTTCCACTGACTAATGCATGAATTTATGATGTCAAACACAACAATATTATTGCAAGAAGATGAATTTATTGAGTAGTATATTGTCCCAAAACCACATCTACATAAAGGCATAAATAATCGGTCAACCAATATACTGATGATCTCAATGTGTCATAAAAATATTATCTAATTAAGTGAATTGGTTCTAGAGTAAATTTTATTAATTGGATTATATTATGAATTAGAGTGAGTCTGATGAATTTTGTTATAAGATATGAATTTTTATTACTAAACCATAAATGTTTTTTTATATTGATTATCAACGATAGGAAATAGGATGAAATTTCATTGTTTATTCATTCTCATATTGAAACAAAGAGACACCATGAATATCATAGAGTCATAACCCTCGAATATGAGTCCTATTAAATAGAGGTGTTGCTAGAGAAATAATTCTTGATTGATGAAAAGACCAAAGTGGAGGGGAACCTCTTTTAAGGGACAATAATAAAATAGCTATAATAGAAGATATCCCAAGTCTAATTGAAAACACCAAAGGTGAAAATATGGATAATGTTTCCTTAGTGTAATGGATAAACCCTTACCAGGATGTTTAGTTTTGGATTATAACATCAATTTTATTCAATATCGATGAATCTAGAAGAGTCATCAATTAATTATGGTCCTTGGAAGAGAAAAGTCTATAGCATGTTATCACTTGTATATTATTTTTATCTACCCCTTTTTTGAAATAATGATTGAATCTGAAATTGGATTCATTCTCCTCTTATCTAGAATGTTAGAGATTATTTTTTTTGCCCATTAAATAATTTGAATCCACTACCACATCTAAATAATTGATTCTTGATAATTTTTGGAACAAAAAAATGTAATATCTTGTATTACTAGACTAATTTTAACCTTTAATAATCATTGATATTGTAAATACTTATCTACAAATGATTAAGAAAATTATGAAATATGGATCAACCGAATATCTATTTGACACATAACATTAACTAGATATAGACATTCTAAATATAGTGGAATATGTACCACTATATTAATTTGGGGTGATAGTTTCGAGATAATGGTCCAAAAAATTTATCTCCTCCTAAGCAAGTGCACAAATATGGATATAGGTATGCCATTTATTGAAACATATATACCCTCGACATAAGAAATGTTTAGCTAAATATTAAATGAGATATGGTTTTCTATTTCTTGTATATTATTAGATGAGTATATGATATTCCATTATAATACAATATTTACAATCACTATAATATATGGTTAGTCCATTTGGATATTAGTGATGTTAGGAAATATGTACCTTTAAAATCATGGTGGGGGGGGGGGGGTTGGAATGATGTATCAAATGTTGAAAATGACTTAAGAACCCTAAAATGACTACATTTTATACCACACACATATATAATAATGTATTTGTGAGGAATAATAGGGTCATATATCTTTTCCCAGTGGGAGAGACCTGGAGAGAGAAACATTCCTTTTTCCTAGACATATTGTGATCTTAACATGTTTTTTGTCTTTTAACTATTAAATTTATTTTTCCTAATAAACTTACTACGTAGTCTTGGAGTGGAGTGACTTATTCATTTCTCAATGATATCTTTGTCGGGTTTTAACGCAACATGGTTTAAATATTTTTTTCTTCATAAGAACTATAAATTTCCCCTAACGTATAGAGGGTGAAATTATACTCACTAGATATTAAAACATTTCCCATGATGAATTTGGAGATTATTCAACACAATGAGTATTATTTCTCATCCTTTTGGAAATATAAGTATTATTATGTATGATTAGTGATGCTAATGTTTATAAATTAATTTATTTGATAACAAAATGATCCAATTTATATAGTAGTAAAAGAAATTCCTATTCAGTAATAATAAAACACCAAGGATTGTATGGAAGACCCTATATATTGATTTAAAATATTTAGGTTCATAGTGATAGTATAATATAATATAGAGTAATTGGATTCCATATTCATTCTTAAGTAATTATCATGATTGATTAATGTGTAACATTGAGGGTGTCTGAATCCACATGAATTGTTGGAATTTAGATTTTTAAAACACTAATCAAAATATTTAAATTGGTTAATAATAATGAAAAAAAAGTATGAACACAATAATCATTGATCAAATTCAAATGATGATTCCACAAAAAAAATTAGAGGTATATGAGGTTTAAAGACCTTTTTTATTATAAAAAAATCCCATATTTTATAGTTCTCAGTATGATGATAAAAATATAATTTCCCCATACAGGTGTCCCTTGGAGATAAATTCATACATTATCAATTTCCCTGAATGGCTTGTGATGATTTACAAATTTGATTAATGAATTATGATTTTTGAAAAATGATATTCTAGATTTTATTAATTACATTAATGGTTACATCACTACATATTGAAGTAATTCACTAGTGAAAAGTATATTCCAATACATTTCTAACAATTATGAATGATAAAAAATCTACTCTAACTATCTTCATGGGCTAGTGGATCCCAAACCAATAATTTCACTTTTTCTAGGGAAATAATAACATGACCTATAAAATTGAGAACATTTTCCATGATCACTTTCTTTTCCATAAGCCATGAGATATAATTTCATTGTGATTAAATACATGACTAAATCTCAATAATATCATTGTATTTCTTTGACATGAAATGCCTTCAGGATTATTTAATTTGTAGTTTAATGGAATAAAAATTTAATCCATTTAAGATTTAATAATATTGACTTATCTCTTTAACAAAAAATGAATGAAACATAAGGTTATAAATATTTAACAAAAAAATTATGGAGTATAAGTCCATATAGATTTGAAGAAAAAGTATGATGTAGTCTACCTAGGGACCTGCGAAAGGTTGAACCAACAATAATGGAATAATAAAATAAATTATATAAAAACCTCACCTATTTGTGAATTTAGTTAAATTTTATATTCATTAGACCATTAGTTTTTGGTGTCGATCAAATTAAAACATTGAACGAAAGATGATAGAGCCTATATAGATAGGTAAATGTAAAATACTTGCATAAATGTCATCCCAATGTTGGCATAAATGATTCAATGGATGGGGGAACATAGTTTTGTTTCCTAATATTAATAATAACTTCATAAGAGGGTGTGATAACCCAAATGGTTCTCAGAAAATAAGAGTTCCCACAAATAGTCTAATATGGACCAATGATGATGTGAATCAAGACTTGAGGTATTTGAGGTTGGAAGTGACGATATGATATCGGAATTCTAAGCACCACTATTCAATATTAAAATAATGGGTTCCACAGTATTTTTTAGGGTAACATTATGTTAAATATTATTATCCTTATGGAGAATTATTTCTCTAATTGGGGATTCCAAATATTGAATTCGGAATATAATTATGTAAAAGGGTTATCCCATGGAGCTGATTGTGCTTGTTACCCGAAACAAAAAAAATAAGCATGGTGATTCAAAAGACTAAAAGTAAGAATTGTGGTTAATGGGATGGGGATATTAAAAAAATAGTGGAAAATTTTAGTCCATGTAAATTGATGTTAGGGATGTTCTGGACCATTAAAAAAAGTTGATGTTGATGTATATTTGTAGCAGGGAAAAAATATACGGAATAAAAGTCTCCAAATATATGAAAATAACATAAATTTAACAAGACATAGTTCTTATATGGGTACATCGTATATTATAATTCTATAGATGATAGAGAAATTTTAATTCTAGTGGGGGACTAGACCAAGAATATTCCATAGGGGTTGGCCCATGAAAATAAGATCAGGGTTGTACTTGGGATGAAATATTTTAATCACATCATAGGATAAGTGGCATAGAATATAATATAGAAAGAGTTACCTGAACCTGGATATAATTTATGGATTTTGGGTTATACATAATAGAATACACTAACTAATTTAAGGTCCTTTTGGTTATACCATATACCATTATATTTAAAATCATTTAAAAAGGAATAAAATGTTGCGTAGTTTAGGATAATATAATGAAGACTAATTATAAGAAGATTAGATTCATGAATAGTGAACTTAATTGTTTTATGGTTTTTCATTATATAATATGGATAAATTTTTTGGGCATTTTTTCTAACATATATTATTCTCAAAATGTGATGGATACTTATTATTACATAAATGTAGAGGGAAACCCATCTTCAAATAGAAGACCCTCAAAAACTAGGATAAATAAAGGGTTTTATTGGGATAATTCTTTTAGACAAAACCAATAATAATGAAATAAATACATATCCTCCAATAACATCAATAAAGAAAAAAATAGTTCTTAACTGGTCCCACCACAGATCTGACACATGAATAAGGTTGAATGGGTGGGTTAATTTTAGTTGTAGGATTATTATAAGAAACATAATGTGAATGAGTATGATCATAAGAATATGAATTATGACTAAATGTATTTGTGTCTAGTCAATAAATATTGAGTCTGAGCATCACTACATATCTCACAATAAAAGAAATCACCCTACACATATTTATTATAAGGCCTCTATAAAGACAAGACTCAGGTACATTAGAGGGTATATGATTTCATCATAGAGTGACCTAAAGATGGACGATCCAACATGAATATGTAGGGTCTAAAATATAGTAAATAATTATTTCAATATAGGGTAATTTTACCCTGATATGGGATTACATATAAAGATCTAGAAAAATTTTGATTCTTCCACTGATACAGATCTCAGGTATGGAAATTTATCTTCATAGATTTTTAACCATAAGTAGCACAAGTTCATGTAGGATGGAAAAAAGTCCTTGTTGTTTGAGGTCATTCAATAAGGAATGATATGGAATTTACATTAATATCAGGTATGTAAGGAATTAATAATAGGGTTTTTTCATATATTTTTCTCCTATTTAATGAAAAATCATTTTGTATTAATTTTGACTAAATAGAGAAGAAATGTGAATTGATGAATTCTAAGAGACCATGATTATTGTTGAGTATATTTGAGGAAGACTAGGACAAAATTATAGGAATAAATCCACATGTATTTTTTGAATTATAAGGCTATTCATACATTTTTATAGGATTAGGACAAGATGAGTACCTATGGAAGTACCCATGATTGGAATTAGATGTATATGAATATATTGACCAAATATATAGATAATGTAAAAAACCCTACAAAAAATTAGGTAACTGTGAACTATCATAGAATGAATGTGTCATGACCTATCCCGGTGGGGCTTGAACCGTGACTCCCCATGCCGTCCACCTATAGGCCTGGGGCAAGTGACGAGAACCAAGTAGGCATATCATTAACATGGGATGCATTGACTAAGTAACTATACACACATACACATATCCAAGCCCACAAATGCTGAAAAGGTAAAACCACTAATGAAAAAATGAATTTATATAAGTAATCCCAACCAACAGAGAAAAACAAAATGAAAAGTGTGGAAATTACCTCAGTAAGAATATAAGACCCCCAAAAGCAAGAGTCGAAAAACTAAAAATTACAACATCTAGGAAAATTGGTATTGGGACTGCTATTTGTTTCCATAGGAACACCTCATCCTATAAAAAAAATTGAAATCCTATTCTTGTCCAAGTCCACCTTGGACTCTGTACAAAGGTTGTTCGTCTGCACAAGGCATGATACATGCTGGAAAATTCCATGTAGGGTGAGTATAACAATACTCAGTAGGGGTTCTCAAAAACCATAAAGCAATATACATAGTAATGTTATAGTCATCTCTACATAGTATATGTATACCCAGAATATGAATATATTAACACATATAGAAATACTCAAAATCCCAGACCTGTAGTCTAGAGGTAAGCCACAAAGACCCTTACTCGCACTAGGGTTTCAGTTCGATAATTCCACAAAGAAATCATCCAGGGGAACACAATCCATGAGTCTGATTGCTAAGATGGAATCTGTCTGAAAACTATTTTTCATCAGGAAAATATATGAGAGAGATAGAGGCATTAATATATCTAAAGAGAGAACATATACACAGATTCTGATAGAAGACAATCCTAAGTGAGAAATCATCACGATACATGGATGGGGGTCACATCTAAGGCCTTAATGTATACCATGACACATCCAGATTTCACCTTCTAAGTAGAGTATCTAAATCTTGTAGGATTGGTCATGTTGATACTTGACTCTACCTAGGTTTAATAATGGATATGGTATCTCGCTCTGGTCCTCTTAGAGGGATACCTAATTATATCATGGAAAGTCCTATATAAGGGATCCTACTTCTATGGATGAGAACAACACCTGACCTTCATGGGAATGATAAAAGAGGCACTAAACCAAACGAAACATGTCCAATGAATGGTGGAAAAGTTGATCAATTCTTGTATAAGGGAGTACAAAATGTGTAGAAGGGGGCACACACCATGTCTCAGGACTCTATGTACTTCCTGTGTACAATGGCCTGAGTATATAGAACATGTCGTTTAAAACGTATATACAAAAAATATTGGAAGTATCACACACCATGTCAAAGAATATGGGGCCCACTCCATGTATGATGGCCATATGACCATACATGGCCTCATTCCGTGTATTCCAACTCGTCTAATAGGTAAACATGGTGACCCATGTCACTAGAATCATCTGGATGTGGGGTGGAGTAAATTCCATGTACTACACCCCATGTCTGTGCATTGTCAAATATACACACTGATTCCATTGTATGTACCCACACACAGTGATACCATGGTCACACGCCATGTAAACACTTCAAGTAACCTAAAAGATCAGCCGCTACAAGCTGGGTCCCACATGTCATGTACTCATAAAAGAACATTGTGTCCCTCACCGTGTGTAGTGTGTAAAACCTAGCTGCCTCCATGTTTAACCCACATGGTGTGTTCTTCAGAATACACCCCTGGTTCATCGTAATTTTCCTGAAATCAATATTCTTTGTCATCACGCCCCGATGCTCCTTAGGTCATCAATCTGGCCATTCGATCGCCTCAAAACTCAAGATTCTAGGTCTCTGCAACACTACATGGTTGTTTCTATTGGTTTCAGGCCTCCGATTGGACCCAAGAACGAGTCCTGTCCCCCCGCATGATGACTAATAGAATAAAAACCAACTTCTATCTAAGCGGATTCGTCGTCCACCATCATCATTGTACCTTTGATAGGTCATTGTGATGTCTGATCACAAGTGTGGGATTTTTTCTTTTCAAAATGGATTCAAAATTATCCATTGTTCCTCACCCTATGAAGAATGCGAAGAACGTTGGGTTATGGAGGAATAAATGCAATAAAAAATTGCCGAATGAACCTTTACCATCATTGTTCATGGCATTGATCCTCTCTTGTTTGTAGGATAGAAACATGTGGAATCAAAATATAAATTCATAAATAGATTAATTCCCCAAAAATAAACTAATAAAAACCATTTTGTATAAATGCATGATCCAAAGGTCAACCTATTTTGGGTTGATTATGGTTTGTAGTTTATTCCATGAATAGAGAAGGAATAATTAAGAATAACAATCCCCTACCTTGATTCAGTGGGAGAATGATTGACGTGTTTCATTTGTTGGTGAGGTTCTATTGAATTCAAGGTGCCATGAGTAATCGATCTTTCATCATTATTTGTCGAGAGGTTTCTTCTAGGGGACTCTTCTCCATGCCTTCAAAGAATTTAAAGGTTATGTAGCTAACCCTAGAGATTCTCATAACATATTATTTAAAATCTCCCTTCATCATTTTATGGAAACATTTAAAATTATATATTTTAATTTATTTTATTTCCTTTAAATGTTCTAAATACTAACTTCATGCAGCCGACCTATATCAGTCTATGTTAGGCCTCACCTAAGGTAAATTCACTATTTTGAATGCAACTGTTCCCTCATATTTAAAATTTGGGAACCCATTTAAAAGTTATTTTACTTTTTTTAGAAAACCACTAACGCATGTTGTTTATATATTAAACTATTTCAATCATTTATTCTAGGAACCCTGGGCCTCAGAATTGCACGTCATAACAAATCCTGGTCTTGTAATAATTCCATATAATATCTAAAACTAATACATGGATAATCCAAGACATTACATTACCCCCACCTTATGGATTCTATATCCCTAAAAAGACAAAACAATAGTCAAATCCAATAGATGTGGGTAGTATGTAGAAATCTGAGCCTCCCACTCCCATGTTCACTCCTGACGACTCCCCTGAAACCACCAAACACACACTAGGGGAATCACTCACCTATATAAGATACTTTCCGTTCGATCCTCAATCCCCATGGCGTACTCTACGACGGTCGCTTCATCCCCGATGTCCAGCTCACCCTAGTCGATGACGTGCGATGGGTCATGTATGTACCTCCTCATCTGTGAAATGTGGAATACATCATGTACCCGATGCAACCGTGGCAACAGATCTAGGGTGTATGCCACTGCACTAACTCTATGTAGTATCTATAAAGGGCTGATGATCCTCAAAGACAATTTACCAACCCGATCAAATCTCCATAGCCCTTATAGAGGCGATTCCTGAAGGAAGACATGGTACCCCTCCTCAAAATTGTGAGGTATCTATCGTTTGTCAGCATATGTCTTCTGCTAGCAATGTGTAGTCATCATCCACTTCTGGATGATATGCACATTCTCGGTGTTATCTCTTTCCAACTCTGGACCCATGAGTACTGACTCCCTCGGGTCGGTCCAGCAAAGCGATGAATGGCATGGTCTCTTTAATAAAGCTTTTAACTATTTCATTCATTTATTTCCCTGCAACTAGTGTTTTCAGGTACTGAGTTGAAGGACAGGTTATTAGTGTCCGGGTGTATGGATATGTCAGCCACCCACACCAACACTAATGTCCCTAGCCTGAAATAAAAGATCATCACACTTAAAAATGTTTTCCGAAACAAATATCACAGACCCTTAGTCCTAAGGTAGAACCGACCACCTTTGATACTACTAGGACACAACCCATCCAAATGGGCCCCCCACAGTGACTCTCTATGCCCACCTCAAATTGTCAAGGGGCTGGCGACTAGCACCGATTAGGCATATAACTAACATGAAAGGCATTGCCTAATTACCTGTACACACACACACATCTCCGTGCCCACAATTTCTGAAAATTAAAAACAGCTAAGGAAAAAAATGAATACATAAAAATAAACCAAACCAAAACGGTACAATGGAAAGTGATGTGTGGAAAGTAAATAGGGTGAGAATATAAGCCCACCAAAATAAAGAGTCTGCAAATGGAAAAGTCCAACCTATAATCAAAGCTGTATTAGGACTGCTCCTTATAGCCGTAATAACACCTCAGCTGGTATGGAACATAGAAATCCTAGTTTGGTCCTAGTCCACCCTAGAATCCATCAAAAGGATGCTTGTCTGCATAAGACATGATATGTGTGGGAAAAGCCCATGCATGGGTGAGTATAACAATACTCAGTAGGGGAACCCAAAAACTAAAAAGCAATAAAAAAAGTATTGTTATAGTCATATGTATATAGTATATGTCTATAGAAGATATAATGAGAGAAACACGTCCAGTTATACTCAAATAACCAGACCCTTAGTCTAGAGGTAAGTCACAACGACCCCATACCAGCACTAGGGATTCAGTTAGATGATTCCATGATGCACTCATCCGAGAGAACATACTCCACATGTCTGATAGCTCTAAGGAAGTCTATCCAAGAAGTGTTTTTCATCGAGAAAATCCAAGAGATAGATAGATGAACTGATAGATCTGAAGATAGAATAGATACAATCATTCAGAGAGAACACACTCCGGAGTGTGATAGGATCACAATACACATATGGGAATCACTTTGAGCCCCTTATAGGAGACCATGACACATCTTGATTCAACTTTATATGTAGAGTATTGGTGTCCTATAATATTGGTCACATCGATACCTAACTCTACCTAGGGTCGAGATTGGATAGAGGATATCACTTCTAACCTTTCAGATGGATACCTGACTCTATCTCGGAATGTCCTACTGAAGTATTCATATTCCTATAGATGGGAACTATACAAGACCTTCATGTGAACAAGAAACGGAGAACTAACCCAAATGAAACATATCTATGGAATGGTGAAATGGCAGATAAAGCCATGTAGAATGAAGTACATGACGTTTAGAATGTGTCACACTCCATGTCCCTTAACTCTGGGTACTCCCCATGTACAATAGCCTTTTTCTAGAGAATATTATGTGTAAAAATATAAATACATCGAATGAATGAGGGATCACACGCTACGTAAAATTATCCTGGGGTCCACTCTATGTATTCTGGCCATGTGCCCATACACGACCTCAACCAGTGTATGCCATCCTACGTAACCGATACATGGGGTGACCTGCATAACTAGCCTCATCTGGTAGTGTGTTGGAGTACATGTCATGTACTCCACCCCATGTCTGAACATCATCTGAGACACATGATGAGTCTCATGTAAGGACCGACATGTCGTGTGACCATGGAAACATGATGTGTAAACACTTTGTGTCGCCCGAAACATCAGGTGCTACTGGGTGCAGCCCACATGACAATACCTCTTGGATGCAGATATTGTACTTCAAACTGTGTAGTAAGAAAACCATATCCACTTCCATGCCGGTCACACAAGGAATATTCATAGGAATACACACTATCTTTATTAGGATTTTCCAATAAAATTTGTTCTTCGTCACTACACCCTGCCACTCCTCTGGTCATCAATCCAGGTGTTTGATCGCCTTAAAACTCATGATTCTAGAAGTCACAGATAACTTAAGGTCATTTATATTAGTTTTGAACCTCCGATCGGGCCCAAGAAGGATTCTCAATCCTCACTCTTGAATAATTATCGACAAACGATTCTCATCTATCTGAGCTGGTTAGTCCTCTCCCATCATGGTATCACCTCTACTAGGTCCTTGCAATTTCTGATCTTCAATTTTGGATCATTGTGTTGCGAAATTGATTTGGAATAATCCATTTTTCGTCTCCCCACATAGAACATGAGGAACACGAGTTGACGGAGGAAAAAATATAATAAACGAAAGGAGGAATGAACCTCCTCTATAGTTAATCATGTAGTTGATCCACACCTATTAGTAGGATTTAAATAGAGAAAATGAAAATATTAATTCATTTATGGATTAATTCCCCCAAAATAACACAATAGAAATCCTAATGCAAGAACACACGATCTGTGGGTCAACCAGTTTTGGTGTTGATCATCATTCTTCATTTAATCAAACAACGGGGAAGGAGTAAATAAAAATAACAAACACCTACCTCAATTCGATTGGATAATCATCATCGTGTCACATTTTTTTGTGAGGATCCATCATATTGAAGTTACATCAATCGATCGATCTATTGTTGTTCACTGTTCATGGGTTTCTATAAGGTGTCTCCTTTCCATGCCTCCAGAGAATTTCTGGGATGTACAGATAACCCTAGATATTTTATTAACAACTTAATAAATAAATACCATCTCGGTGTTATAGAAACATTTAATATAAAATATTTTATTTTATTTTATTTCCTTTAAAACATCAAAAAACTAACTTCTGCAGCCCACCCACACTGGTCAATGTTAGGACCTATATAAAGTAAATTCGCTGCTCTGAATGCAACCATTCCCTTAGATTTCTAATCCAGCAACCCATTAATATGTTATTTATCTTTTTTTGGGATAACAAAACATGTGCATGCTATTTATAGTTTAAATTATTTAAAACATTTATTCTGGGAAACCTGGGCCTCATTATCCCACATCATCCCAAAGCCTTGTCTTGTAATAAATACATAAAATATTTAAAAATAATAAATGGAAAATCCGAGACATTACATGATGGGAGTGAAATATCACTATTGTGTCTGGGAAATGTAATTAGGAAATCACTACATATCCCATGATGACAGGTACCATGATGTACATTGTTTTGATAATGGTGAAATTTTAGTCATAGTTCAGATGGACTATGACATTAGGTTTGTGTAGTATGTCCATGAACAATAGATCAATAATTAAATAAAAAATCAATATATATACAAATCATTAATACAATCATTTTTTCTCAAAATGTGTTAATTGATATCGAGTCATAATTTTTGATATCTCTAATTAATCTAGATTACATGTGATGGAGTCAGGTCCCATGGAATAATAAACTCTATTAAGTTTTAAGTTATTTAAGATTGACTATATATTAGATAGTTTTACAATATATAGAATTGACTAATATGTATTATAGTTTAATGTCATACAATGTTGACCTTTATGTCACATATTTTAGATTCATGTAGTGAGGACAATTATTTAATGAAATCAATATTATGCTATATGGAGGTTTACAATGAGGGATTAAGGATACATCTGGCTCATGTGAAAAAATAAATGGATTCATCTTACCATCAATATATTAGAGAAACCCCAATTTGAATTAATGAAGTGTCATAATCCATAAAAAATTGAAATCTAATGTAATAATAATTGTGACTAGGTGCATGATAGGTAGTTCATACACCACTACATTTCCTAAAATGACATGAATCCATCCACGCATAGATATTATCGATTGAATTTTTCTTTAGTGTAGGATAATGAATATAATAAACTAGAAACTGAGAATTATTACATGGATCAGGATATCGTTTAAGGGGATTAAGTCCCACAGAATGTCAGTTTTGAATTTTATAATTGTGCATCTGACATCAAAAAATTTTCAAGTAATTTAGAATTATGCGATTAGGAACCTAATGATCTAAAATATATGGTCTTATGATGGGGACCTATTTCAAGTCATTTAAAGTCATTCTTATCAGAAATTACTCAATGCAATTTTTTGTTATTCTACTAGGAAGAAAGTGTCATTCTATTTAACTTCATACTATGATGTCCTTAGTTCTATGTGGTTTATATTCACACAAATAGTAATATTGTGAACACTTTACAAAATTAGGAAAAGTATTTATTGATAAATATTTCATTGGTGTTAGGTGTGATATGATTACCATATATTTTGATCAAATAATAGGTTCATTTAGAGTAAAAAATATATAAGGATTATATTTTTTCCCCTTTTAATTTTTATTTTTGCTGGTATCTTCCTAGGTATCAAGTGACATATCAGAATGAGAAAATTTTCTCATTGCTTTAATGGGTAGAGTTAGGGATTCATGTTGATTGATCATATGAATTTATTATGATTTATCTTGATGTTGTTCCATGTGTGAAACAATTTTACATTATATTTTCCAAATTTATCTAGAAATATCCAAATATAATTATGTTTAGATGGTCAATAGAAGATGGTAGTTTGAAGTGAATTAAATTAGACCATGATATGTTATATTACAATTTTATGTTATATAGGATTTTATTTAGTCTCATGTGAAGTAGTATGAGTTATGGTTTGACAATCCCAATGAGCATATAATATATTTTCTGAAAATTATTTCTTGTATATCTCAAATATATTTTAAATAATATTTGATAGAGTTAATTGATATTATATATCTATCCATTTTTCCTTGCATGATAGAGAGACACATGGTTGGAATAGTTGTTATACTCATGATAAATCCATTCAACATGAAATAATAGAAATAGTTTCATTTCCCTACAATATTATATGAGGGATACCAAATATGTTATTGATGTTAGACTTCATGAAACTGATAATGGATTTTTTCTTTAAATTCATTACATGATATGAATTTTTCCCATTTTGGGGAAACAATTATGGTAGTATGGATGTAAAAACAAATTTCACACTATAGATGGGAGATATGTCCCCGTGACATCTATTCTATATACAAAAAATGGATAATAATAATTTTCATTATGAAACAATTATGGGGGATGATAGTTGATGTTTCAATATATCTGATAATCCAGATAATTTTTGTGAACCACATGCAGTCGTGTATTATTAATGAATATAAGTATCCTAGTATCATTTTTTAATGGATGATCTTGTATATAGACTATTGATAACCTCGGTTGAAATATGGATGTCATGTATAAGGGTGAGTGTATCAATCTTTTTATTGCGTCTAAGGGGAACTCCATCATTTCCACATTCAAAGAAAATTTGATAATTCAAATCATCATAATGTATGTAATTTCCTACCTTCAACTTGATCTATTCCTTCATGAATAAATATAGTTAAGTATTTCCATTTTAGATGTTTTATATTATAGGTTACATCCATCCAATTATTTAATCATTTGGGGAGAATATATTATAGCCCTTTTTAGGTGTGGTATTGACTACACTGATCTCCTTCATACCACTAATAACCAGTATCAAGAAAATCCCATAATTTGTTATGTTAATAAATGTATATTTTATACATGGATTTACCAAGGATATACCTACAATGGATATTACATCATCTTAGTCCTTATATGCGTACGAAAGGTAATATAGTGTTGGGTTTTATAGTATTTCGGCCTTTAATCCCTATATATAATCAAGGAATGGAATTAACTCTATCTTCTTTATGGAGAATTTACTATTTATTTTCTTTATTATTAACATTAAACAATTATGGACACAAAACTAAGATTCTAGTATTTTCAGGGTTAATTCCAATATAGAAATGAGTTCCTGGTATTTTTGGTCATTATTGGTATATCCCTCTTATAGTCGAAGGGGTATTGCAGGGCTACCATCATTAGGGAGACTGATTAATTACCAAGATGACTTATTTGAGCTTTGGGTACTCTATCATTATCCATATTTATCTTCTTCATGAACCATAAAAGTAAAATTTATAGGTTCAATAATTCTCATGGATGAATAAAAACTTCTTCCTTGAGATGTTCTTTATCAAATGATGACTTTTCAAAAATGGGGTACATAATGAAAAAATCTACTCATGATTTCCCATTTAATTTTTTTGGGATAAGAACTGGCTATTAAATTGATTCAAGATTACCACCCTCAATTCTTCATTCCCTATTAAAATTAGATGTTTGAATATATATTTAAGTTGGTTAACATGAGAGATGAGGTGGACCTCATGATGATGTAGGTAGTGCCTCAACATCTACACTATAAAAATTAGTATAAGTGAATTTACATTAAATATTAGAGTACTAGTTATCTATATATTTCATATTTGTACATTGATAATATATTATATTATAAATTCCCACAACAATTATATGATTAATAATTGTGTTGACTTAATGATCTATGGTTTCCATAGAGAGTATGAGCAGATTCCATTTCATAAGAATTATCAACACCATAAAATAAAATAGGTACTTCATAATATTATCATAAAAGGTCAGAAAATAGTAATCCAATTGGTAGGTGAAAATTTCCTTGATATTATTGTAAATGGTGTTAACCATCAATCATGAATAACAATACGTATTTTTATATATGATTAATTCTATTTAATTTCACATGACACTTTTAGGATTCAAGTAGGAGGAAATTCTAGTATCTCCTAAGTAAATATATGTTTGAATTTGCTACCATGATAGAATTCCAAGAGATCAATGTATTTCTCTGATATGGCCCGAAAAATGGATTTCAGGGTGTTTAATCTCATGAATTGAAAAATCAATTTAATGAAAAATGTTTCCATATGAAAAATGAAATAAAAAATTCATTTCTAATTGACCACCAGATCATCTGTGTAGCACTCCATGATAATCCATATGAGGGATTTGATGATATGGATTATGGAATGTCAATAGGTGTCCACAAAATTCATTAAACTGAAGGTAAAAACATGGTATCTATATAACCTCGAGGAACACTCAAGGTGATGGTTTCCTCATCTATAGGTTATATTCATGTCAAGTTTTATTCTAAACACCCATACATAACGGAAAGGTCCTGAACGACAATAACTATATATGTTAGTAGTAATGTGATCACTACAAAAAATCATTCTTACGGAAGTGGCTATTGAAATCCCAAAATTCAATATTGATCCAAAATTTATAGTTTTAAATATTTAAGGTAATTTTATGGGGATACATTTTATGTATTAGACATCCACTATTTATATGTATTTGATTATATTTTATACATTATATTCCAATGTGGAAATATGGGTTCAATACATTATCCTATCTTCTTATTTTTTGACATAATGATCATTCGAAAAAAATCAAATAATGATTAAGCACATCAGAATATAAATATATTTCATTTAGGTCCATCTGAACAAAAGATGATTATATTTTACAATGGGGAAATACATATCCTATTTTCTAGGTATTAGAGAAACATAAATTATTATAGGAAAAAAACAACTGCATAATCCATATTAACATTACTGAGTTCATTTATGATAACTCAAAATTATTATTTAGATCACATAAGACTGTTCCAAACATGTTTATTCATCAAATTATTCTTCTGCATCACATATTTTGAAAGAATTAAAATAAGGATGATAATTTTAAAAGATTACATATGATATAGGATCATTATTAAAATCAATATTAGAATAGATTACTTCTCATGATTGGCTAGACTCATCTAATCTCATGAATACCATGATAAAAAAAATTGTGCCTAAACATTGTTCTCTTCTCTAACTCCTCATACTCATATTTGGATCATTGAAGATCAATGCAAGATACAATAAAATATCATCCATTATATCTTTTATATAAATGTATATAGAACAATGGTTGATATTTGTGTCTCATTATACAATGTTCTTATCTGTAAATGATGACTGATTAATGGGAATATCCACCAAACCATAATTTTATATTTCAGATAATTGTTTCTTTGAATTGTGGACTAATGTGACTTACATGATGTAATTACTTCTCAAATCAGCTGTATTTTTTGTAATTAAATTTTTATTCAACACATATTCCTTCGTGAGATCATTCCATGGATTGATGGGTGAAATTAATAGACCATTAGTTAAATTTATTTGATTATTTTAGTTACCACCAAGTACATACCACTATTTTAAATAACCCTACATCAATGTTATAGTATTTTAGGAACTCAGTGCGATACTTTTCCCCATATAGTTCCCTAAATTGTTGTTAATAGCGCACATCTAGAATTGAAGGTATTACAAGTTCACTACTGCATCCATATAGAGAGATAAACATAAAAATGTGTTTTTGAAATCCATTGTAACAGCCTGAGATTTTATGAAAAATATTTTTTTTAATTTCACTAATGTCTTGTGTTGTACGCTACACCAAAAGGAGCTTGCACAACACACATCCTTGACTTGCCTTGCATTACACGCAATCGTGACCTTCCTCGATAGCGTGTGTAGTACGTAATACTGAGTTTCACTAAACAATGATATGCTATTAAAATATTATTAAAACTAGCCGTTATGAATAGTAATAACCATCTTTTAAAATTTTAGAAATTTTTTCTCTAAAAATGAACTTCATTTTTGGATTCGGAGTATCTAATTTAGCCTAAGGTGAAATTTTGGTACTTTTCGGATAACTTTCATATTTTGATGAATAGTGAAAATTACTAAATTATAATTAAAAACATCTTTTTTAATCGAAATAATTAATAGTGATAAATTATTAATTTGAGTGGTTTTAAAGTATATTTAGAATATATTTTTACAAATCAATACAATGTTGGTCAATGGATGTAATTTCACATTTACACCAGACATAAACAAGTGTTAATCTTTTGATAGTTATTATCTCTTAAAAACACGCTATTTGTTGTGACAGTGGAAATTAATTATAAAATTAATTAATGCAACTTATATTTTGGAAATTTTGTAAAATAGAAATCATGTTTGAATTCAGAATATCAATTATAGCTTAGGGTAAAATTTTGGCATTTTTCTGAAAAACATCAATTTTTGATGAATAGTGAAACTACTAAGTGGTAGTTAAAAAAAATAATTTTTTCATAAATCTTAATTTTACCGCTTCTATGAATGGAATTTCAAAAATCCGAGAGACACGGTTGATGTCAGTAAGTAAAATGTGGTTCAATGAGATGAAAATAATTTTTGGTGAATAGTAACTTTTTACTTTTATTTACCACAGTTAAAAGTAAATTGGGTAATTAAGGGTAAAAATGATATTAATATTACCCTAACACATGTCCTAATCCTATTGGACAAGTGTATCTCGACCAAAAACAACCGTAAGTGTAAAATATTATCATTTAGGCCCACTTGGATTAGATTAGGACATTTGTTATTATTTAATTCAAATTAGAGTTAAAAGAGTTAAAATCAAAGTTTATTTACTAAAACATTTTTTATATAGGGTTATACATAATATAATTTCGACTATAAATATTCATTAGAAATCTAAAAAGATTTCCTACATAATGGTATTTTATTTTTAATTTTTATACTTTAAATAATTTAATTTATTTATGACACAACTATGATGCAGTAATTACCTTTTTAAGAAAATATTAACATAATTGATGTTATAAATACCCAAATAAATATAATTTGAGACTTTTATGAATTCCACTAATTTTCTAGGTTAACATGACATGTTAGTATTGATTTAATTAACATTTTTCGAACTTATCATTCTGTTAATATTTTCACAAAAATCAATTACTAAATAGTGTCAAAATTGACATAAAATAGTTTTTAAAACAAATATTATATTATTAATTGTTATTTTATTCCTAAAAATCTAGGGTTCGGCCAAATGACTTATATAAGGTTATATATATTAATAATAAACAATTTGGGGTTCTTTTGGCTTCTTATAGTATGTTTATTAACCTTATAGTGTAAGAACACAAGAAGACACGGTAAAGCTAAAATTATTTAACATAATGTTAAATCTAAATAATAAGGTTAAAATAGGAACATAAACTTGTCGAAATTCTATTGGAAAAGAGTTTTTCGACCCATCCCCACCTTAGATTAGAAATAAATCAATTTGGAGCTATTTAAAACCTAATTTGGCTTTATAATAAAATAATATTTTTAGTTATTCCAAAGGTCCCCCTCTCCTCCCTTATAAAAGGGAACCTCCTCCCTCTCCTCCTCACACGAATTTGAGAATTCAAGCTTGGCCAAACCCTGCCAAAATCTTTTCTCCACTTCCCTAGTATCATCCTAGAGGTCCTGGTCTTCTTAAAAGACCAAATTTGGTGCCCTAAAAGGAGGTCTCAAAGAAGCACTTCAAAGAAGAGGTAATATCCATTACCGATCCTTTCCAATTTATTTCTTCTTCAACTTCTTCTTCATTAGTTGTTTCATTATGATGTAATAACATCAGTATCACTCATATACTGATATGTTATTATAAGTATGAAACAACCCTATTTAACCATCTATCCATCCTACGGAAAATGAAATCACCGCGCATGCGTACGTACAGAATACTGTCTCCACACCGTGGTGTAATCTATTTTCCGCCGCCACCTTAATAGGATGGGTATAATGGTGTAATGAGTAACTATATATGATTATTATAAAGTGATATTGATACTGAAATAGTATAAATACACTTCAACACAATTCCACGACCATGGGAACGATATCATCGCTCGTGCGTACGTACGGACTACCATCTCCACGACGCGATGAGATTCATTATCCATGTTAACCATTCCAGAATTATTATAAAGTATATATAATGAATAATAATGGAATATATGAAATGTTAAATCTACTGGATTTATATATATATATATATATATATGTCATCTACTTACTTCCATTCAAGACAATAAGGAAAGGAAATCAGCGTTCATGCGTACGTACGGACTACCGTCTCCATGAACGGTGTGTTTCATTTCATTTATCTATATATTATATATATATATATATACTGAATATATATGATATATAAATCATACTTTATATTATGGAAGTATTTAAATCATGATATAAGTAATAATAATGTCAATAACAACAAGTGCAAACACCTACGATAAATGAAACGATTTTACCCAAAACGCTTCTTTAACATGAATTTACAAAAGAACGGGTAAAATAAAGTCATAAGTGGACCATGTATGATATAATAACAATGAATATGATTCTTTAATAAGTCAATAACATGATTTAAATCATTATACAGGAGGTTCGGATAGGTACAAAGCAAGTCGGACCTAAGGTAAGGGAAATATCACAATCTCATTTTTATCCGAGATTGTTTATACTTTAGTATTTACTGGGGTGTATTTTATCATCCACATACATGTTTCCTCAATATGTAATATTATTTCCATCCACCTAAAATTATTTAAATCCATTTTTACCCTTTGGTGAGTTTTTAGTAAAAGATATGAAAGGAATCTTTTGTCATTTTTCGTACGAGGTATTTTTTGACTTTTCCGACAAAAGTACGAAGAATGTTTTTTTAACTTATACTGCATGAATGCATTTTTAAAACATTATTTCCAAGAATCTTCCTTTAAATGTTTTCATGTTTATTTTTAATCAACTTATTTTAGTTTATAATTTTATGACATATTAAGAAAGGAAATTAAATTTTGAAGAAGAAAGGATATTTTCCTCAAGAATGGAGTTCAAGTGTTTTATCAAAATTATTTTCCATCTAAGATAATAAAGGGTTCTGTTTTTATCCCAATTATTACATTTATTTGATTATGTAGTGATGGAATTATTTTTATAAATTCCTTTATCTTATATATGATGTCATGTTGTTTAAGAATCCCATTTTTATTACATGGGTTATGCTATGATGTATGGTTTATGATTTTGTGGCACACATAAGAATGGTATCATTATGAGATGGGTGGGACCTATATCTCCCTCCAATGCATTGGGTAAAGATTTTATATCTCATGAGATAGACATGGCTGGAACGGTAGGTTATACCGGTTCAGTGAAACAGGACTGAAACGTGGGTGAATCAGTTCAGAAAGGGACTTTGTCCACTAAGATAGTCTTGGCAATGAGTCTTGACTAACAAGAAATGATTCTATATGATTATGATTGAATTCCACAAAGTTTCATGTTTTAAGTTATGATTATTGTGATTACATTTCACTGCCATGATTTAAACCATGTTATGAAATTATGATCTATTTTGTAGGTTAAGATTTCCAAAAGTTATGTGCTTATGTATACGATGTGATTGATATTTTTTTTGTTTACCCTTACTAAGCATTTGAGCTCACCCTATTATGTTTTCTTTTCCCCAGGATATAAAGAACGGTTTTAGGTATAGAAAAAAGGAAGATCTTTATGGGAGATGTTGAAGATCTGTCACCAGGATTAGAAGATTATATTCTGAGATTCCAAAGACACTAAACTATTACGATCCTTGTGTGTGTGTGTTTTTGTTATGTACTAAGTATTCCACAAATGTAATGTAATGTCCATGTAAGTCAGGATTCGGGTCTCTACAGTTGGTATCAGAGGAAAGGTTTAGTCAACCTTTGGAAACTAGGATGCGAAAACGTTAGTGAGATCCCTAGAGATATTTCTAAGGTATGTCTAGGGATGTCCCTAAGGATAAGTATATGTATAGGTTATAGTACTAGAATTACGCTAACGATCATAGAATTAATCCTAAGATGTTAGATATTGAAGGTACTCCCCCTTTATTATGTTGTTTTCCCTAGCATGATTTTTTCCTCTCACACTATTCCTTTTGGGTTTTAGATGATGGCTGGAACCCGAAGGAACCGTGATGATCAATGAAATGGACAATGTAATGATTTTCCTCCTGAACAAACAAATGATATTAGAGATGGAGTGCAAAATCTTATTGTTATACTTACACAAGCTATGAATCATTCTGGACTTCCAAATGAGCAGAGAAGGGAACAATATTCTATTGAGTCCTTCATGAGGAAACGTCCACCTTCTTTCAGTGGGTCTTCTGATCCACTTATTGCTGAACAATGGATCAGTACCACTGAAAGGATATTTTCAGTTCTTCAATGTTCTGAACATGATAAAGTCATCTTAGCAGTATATCATTTTGAAGGTGAAGCTGATCAATGGTGGAATCTTATCAAGAATACGAGGCAAAGAGATGAAATTGAGTCCATGGAATGGGACGAGTTCAAAAACTTATTTTTCAAGAAGTACTTCCCTCGTATTCTTCGAACACAGATGGAGAAGGAGTTTCTTGAACTAAAGCAAAAGGATGATGAATTTGTTGGTATATACGAAGCGAATTTTAAAAGACTTGCAAGGTATGCATCTGGCATTATCATCCAACCTGAAAGTAAAGTTGATCGATTTTTCAGTGGCTTAAAACCAAGTCTTTGAATGGCATTAGCTATAAGAGACTTCAGTAGCTATGAAGAAATTGTGCGTTGTGCAATCAAGGTAGAAATGGAAGTTGGTGTTACATATCCATCTCATGGTTTTGACAAGAAACGAAAGATGGAGTTGAAGGAGAAATCTCAGAATAATGGTGAAAAGAAGATGAATGTTTCCTTATGCACAAAGTGTGGAAAGAAGCATGGTGGTGATTGTCTTAAAGGGACAAGAAAATGTTTTAAGTGTGGAAAAGAAGGTCATCGAGCAGCTGAGTGTCGAAGTAATAGAAAAATGGATTCTAATGATGTGAATAAAGAAAACACTGCAGAGAACGCACCACCAACAATTCAATGCTTCAAGTGCAAGGAAATGGGGCATTATGCTAATAAATTCCCTAATCCAAGGGTTAGTGATGATCAACATGGGAATCCACTGAAGTCAAAGGACAAAGGGAAGTCACATGCGATCACTATTGGTGATGTTGAATATGACAACGATGTGGTGGAATGATTAAGTGTTTATGTAATAGGATTCCAAAATATTGTGGTATCATAAAGTATTGGAATATTTATGTGTTGGTCTAATATGGTATTCAAAGTTATTGATATATTTTTTGGAAATAAGATGATATGCGCATAATGAAGGGAAAACGAGAAAATGAAATGTTTAACAGTATTCATGAGCTCATGATTGATATAAGGACTAAGTGATATCATGGTTTGAGTATATTGAATTTTGAGGATTTTGGTATGTGGAAGGTGTTAAATTTTAACTGAATTCATGTTTTAACTAAGGTATTCAAGAAAATACATGATTAAGGACTTTGAATGTTTGGAATGTGACCAACAAAACATATCTTATGATATATGGGGATCAACGATGGTATTAAATCTCTGGTAATCATTTTCACTATGTTATGAGAGTGGACTGCAGTATTATGGATAAGCCTAAAGATTGGAATGGATTATGTTGGAAATAAGTTAGTATTGTTTAAGGATAGAAGTTTTTTCGATATTATTGATGGGATGTTATAGTATTGTAGTTTTAGAAAAAGGACAACCTGCAGGACGGGCGACATCCCATCGCGTCAGACAAGGCTATGGGAATCGAACCCACAACCAAAGTGCGACTGGAATTTATCGCCTACCACTGGCCTACAGGAAGTCCCTGCTTAGTAGAAACTAGTTTTATTTTATTAAGCAGTACGATATATGAAGTATAAGTCCATTTTAGGAACCATATATGATTAATCTCACTATAGATGGACTTATGTATTTTTTGATTACTTTTTTAACCTTTTGTTTGAGACAGATGGAATGACCCATCATTCTATCACATGATCAATTAACACTTCATGAATAACAAGTTCTACTTCATTTCTTTAAGAGACTAAGTGTAAATTGTTCAAAGTACGAACAACAGTGAGATTGTACCAAAATAAAGTAAGCGTTTATTCTAATTCAAATTCTTCAACTTTAGGGAAATGATCTTGAAAACCAATAAAATGTTGTCCTAGTGCCCTTATATCCGGTAAATTAGATGGTACCTTATATCATCACAAATCTATGGATTTGTGATTACTGGCTTTTCCATAGCCATGTTCTCTACCACTCTCCATCAGAACGTGATGGTTAGATTTATCTTCCATATTCATATTTTCAGCTATGTGGAAACCCAGTGATTAGTTTATTTGGGTAACCGTTACGTTTCATACCTTTTTTTAAATATTGGTTTTGGTATTCCCTTTTTACGATGTGGGTTTCTATTAAACAAACTTTCGAGTAGTAAACCATTTATAACCCAGACGAATTTCGAGGGCGAAATTAATTTTAAGGGGGGTAGAATGTAACAGCCCGAGATTTTATGAAAAATATTCTTTTTAATTTCCCTAATGTCTTGTGTTGTACGCTACACCAAATGGAGCTTGCACAACACACATCCTTGACTTGCCTTGCATTACACGCAATCACGACCTTCCTCGATAGCGTGTGTAGTAAGTAATACTGAGTTTCACTAAACAATGATATGCTATTAAAATATTATTAAAACTAGCCGTTATGAATAGTAATAACCACCTTTTAAAATTTTAGAAATTTTAGCTCTCAAAATGAACTTCATTTTTGGATTCGGAGTATCGAATTTATCATAAGGTGAAATTTTGGTACTTTTCGAATAACTTTCATATTTTGATGAATAGTAAAAATTACTAAATTATAATTAAAAACAACTATTTTAATCGAAATAATTAATAGTGATAAATTATTAATTTGAGTGGTTTTAAAGTATATTTAGAATATATTTTTACAATTCAATACAATCTTGGTCATTGGATGTAATTTCACATTTACACTAGACATAAACAAGTGTTAATCTTTTGATAGTTATTATCTCTTAAAAACATGCTATTTGTTGTGACAGCGGAAATTATTTATAAAATTAATTAATGCAACTTATATGTTGGGAATTTTGTAAAATAGAAATCATTTTTGAATTTGGAATATCAATTATAGCTTAGGGTGAAATTTTGGCATTTTTCTGAAAAACTTCAATTTTTGATGAATAGTGAAACTACTAAGTGGTAGTTAAAAAAATTAATTTTTTCATAAATCTTAATTTTACCGCTTCTGTGAATGGAATTTCAAAAATCCGAGAGACATGGTTGATGTCAGTAAGTAAAATGTGGTTCAATGAGATGAAAATAATTTTTGATGAATAGTAATTTTTTACTTTTATTTACCACGGTTAGAAGTAAATAGGGTAATTAAGGGTAAAAATGATATTAATATTTCCCTAACACATGTCCTAATCCTATTTCACAAGTTTATCTCGACCAAAAACAACCTTAAGTGTAAAATATTATCATTTAGGCCCACTTGGATTAGATTAGGACATTTCTTATTATTTAATTCAAAGAAGAGTTAAAAGAGTTAAAATCGAAGTTTATTTACTAAAACATTTTTAATATTGGGTTATACATAATATAATTTCGACTATAAATATTCATTAGAAATCAAAAAAGATTTCCTACATAATGGTATTTTATTTGTAATTTTTATACTTTAAATAATTTAATTTAATTATGACAGAACGATGATGCAGTAATTACCTTTTTAAGAAAATATTAACATAATTGATGTTATAAATACCCAAATAAATATAATTTGAGACTTTTATGATTTCCACTAATTTTCTAGGTTAATATGACATGTTAGTATTGATTTAATTAACTTTTTTCGAACTTATCATTCTGTTATGAGTTTCACAAAAATCAATTGCTAAATAGTGTCTAAATTGACATAAAATAGTTTTTAAAACAAATATTATATTATTAATTGTTATTTTATTCCTAAAAATCTAAGGTTAGGCCAAATGACTTAGATAAGGTTATATATATTAATAATAAACAATTTGGGGTTCTTTTGGCTTCTTATAGTAAGTTTATTAACCTTATAGTGTAAGAACACAAGAAGGCACGATAAAAGTAAAATTATTTAACTTAATGTTAAATATAAATGATAAGGTTAAAATAGGAACCTAAACTTGTCTAAATTATATTGGATATGAGTGTTTCGACCCATCCCTACCTTAGCTTCGAAATAAATCAATTTGGAGCTATTTAAAACCGAATTTGGCTTTATAATAAAATAACATTTTTAGTTATTCCAAAGGTGCCCCTCTCCTCCCTTATAAAAGGGCACCTCCTCCCTCTCCTCCTCACACCAATTTGAGCATTCAAGCTTGGACAACCCCTGCCAAAATATCTTCTCCACTTCCCTAGTATCATCCTAGAGGTCCTGGTCTTCTTAAAAGACCAATTTTAGTGCCCTAAATTGAGGTCTCAAAGAGGCACTTCAAAGAAGAGGTAATATCCATTACCGATCATTTCCAATTTATTTCTTCTTCAACTTCTTCTTCTTTAGTTATTTCATTATGAAGTAATAAAATAATTATCACTCATATACTGATATGTTGTTATATGTGTGAAACAACCCTATTTAACCACATATCCATCCTACGGAAAATGAAATCACCGCGCGTGCGTACGTACGGAATACCGTCTCCACGCCGTGGTGTAATCTATTTTCCGCCACCACCTTAATAGGATGGGTATAATGGTGTAATGAGTAACTATATATGATTATTATAAATTGATATTGATACTGAAATAGTATACATACACTTCAACATAATTCCAAGACCATGGGAACGATATCATCGCTCGGGCGTACGTACGGACTATCGTCTCCACGACGCGATGAGATTCATTATCCATGTTAACCATTCCAGAATGATTATAAAGTATATATAATGAATAATAATGGAATATATGACATAGTAAATCTACTGGATTTATGTATATATATATATATGTCATCTACTTACTTCCATTCAAGACAATAACGAAAGGAAATCAGCGTTCATGCGTATGTACGGACTACCGTCTCCATGAACGGTGTGTTTCATTTCATTTATCTATCTATTATATATATATATATACTGAATATATATGATATATAAATCATACTTTATATTCTGGAAGTAAGTAAATCATGATATAAGTAATAATAATGTCAAGAACAACAAGTCCAAACACCTACGATAAATGAAACGATTTTACCCAAAACACTTCTTTAAAATGAATTTACAAAAGAACGGGTAATATAAAGTCATAAGTGGACCACATATGATATAATAACAATGAATATGATTCTTGAATAAGTCAATAACATGATTTAAATCATTATACAGGAGGTTCGGACAGGTACAAAGCAAGTCGGACCTAAGGTAAGGGAAATATCACAATCTCATTTTTATCCGAGATTGTTTATACTTTTGTATTTACTGGGGTGTATTTTATCATCCACATCCACGTTTCCTCAATATTTAATATTATTTCCATCCACATAAAATTATTTAAATCCATTTTTACACTTTGGTGAATTTTTAGTAAAAGATATGAAAGGAATCTTTTGTCGTTTTTCGTACGAGGAACTTTTTGACTTTTCTGACAAAAGTACTAAGAATGTTTTTTTAACTTATACGGCATGAATGGATTTTTAAAACATTATTTCCAAGAATCTTCCTTTAAAATTTTTCAATTTTATTTTTAATCAACTTCTTTTAGTTTATAATTTTATGACATATTAAGAAAGGAAAAATGTTTTTGAAAAAGAAAGGATATTTTCCTCAAGAATGGAGTTCAAGTGTTTTATCAAAATTATTTTCCATCTAAGATAATAAATGGTTCTATTTTTATCCCTATTATTACATTTATTTGATTATGTAGTGATGGAATTATTTTTATAAATTCTTTTATCTTATATATGATGTCATGTTGTTTAAGAATCCCATTTTTATTACATGGGTTATGCTATGATGTATGGTTTATGATTTTGTGGCACACATAAGAATGGTATCATTATGAGATGGGTGGGACCTATATCTCCCTCCAATGCATTGGGTAAAGATTTTATATCTCATGAGATAGACATGGCTGGAACGGTAGGTTATACCGGTTCAGTGAAACAGGACTGAAACGAGGGTGACTCGGTTCAGAAAGGGACTTTGTCCACTAAGATAGTCTTGGCAATGAGTCTTGACTAACAAGAAATTATTCTCTATGATTATGTGTGAATGCCACAAAGTTTCATGTTTTAAGTTATGATTATTGTGATTACATTTCACTGCCATGATTTAAACCATGTTATGAAATTATGATCTATTTTGCAGGTTAAGATTTCCAAAAGTTGTGTGCTTATGTATACGATGTAATTGATTTTTTTGTTTACCCTTACTGAGCATTTGAGCTCACCCTATTATGTTTTCTTTTCCCCAGGATATAAAGAAAGGTTTTAGGAATAAAAAAAGGAAGATCTTTATGGGAGATGTTGAAGATCTGTCACCAGGATTAGAAGATTATATTCCGAGTTTCTAAAGACACTAAACTATTACGATCCTTATGTGTGTGTTTTTGTTATGTACTAAGTATTACGCAAATGTAATTTAATGTCCATGTAAGTCAGGCTTCGGGTCTCTACATATATTCCTTAGCGAACAACCCTGAATTTAGAGTAAAGAATGTGGTCTCTAAATTGGTATGTTAGATTGATCTTTATGAGTATTATTTTATTGATCTTTTAATATCCTCATATTATCATGTTGAAAGGATACAAGTTATCTTTATTGTATCCTCTATATTTGTGGCTTCACATCAGGTTAGGATTGATGCAATAAGAATTAATAATTAGGTTTCAACGGGTTTTCTGTAATCGAGTCTTCCATAGTTTTATAAGCTTTTGATGCACCAAGGTATAACATCTTTATGGAAGTATTTTATAATTTTGATTAGTAAGTGGACTTTTGGATATAGAATCCCAATGTGGTTTGCCTCAAATTTAGTGAATTCATCCTTGATCATTTAAGGTATTATTAGGGCCAACGTGAGGGATTTTATAAGACTCATTTACAAGTGATGAGTATTTATGATTTTATATTTGATGGGTCAAAAAATAGATTCTCTAAGATATTATAGTAATAGTCCCTGAGCCAATTCCTCATACTGCGAGATTGCTTCCTATCTTGATGTCTCTAATAAGTATTTAACTAAACTATTATCTCTTTGTAATGTCCAAAATTTTAAGAAATATTTTGTATTTTTAGGTTCTATAAACCATTACCTCCATTCCTATGTTCTTAAAAGATAATCACATGTCCACTTTTCAGTCCTCTGACATATTTAGGATGGAATGATCCTGGAATAACCCATGATTTGATAAGTGTCCTTATTGAGTAAATTGGAGTTATTAACTCTAGGTTTCTATAGAATATATAGACAATAAATAAAAAATGGATCCTGAATACTAGGTTATTCCATGACCACTTATACCTTGGCCACATATTCATTTTTTACATCATCTAAAATTATTGAATGGAACTCAATTTCATAACAACATTCATCACATAATATTAGGTGTGTTGAATGGATTACACTAGAAAAACGTTTTTGTGACTCTTTTTATGATTAGAATACTATTTTGTGAGGAAGTTCACAATGTCTCATGTGGTGGGATGATGCCCATCCTCCCTATTACCGGTTTTAAGAAATCACTGAGTTTTTGGACTAGCATGGGTAAAAGTCAAGGATATTCTTCATATAATATTTTATACCAATGTCTATTTCATGGAATTTCAGAAGTACTAAAAATGACGACCACTTCTTGAAATTCATAGGGAGTGATGGGGTCAAAATTGATTGGTTCATTTGAAAAATGAGAATGTGTATCCCAACTCACCAATCTCTTAGTAATACTATAATAAAATTTATTTGAATTCCTATTTGGGGCTTATAACCTCTCTCAATCAACTTTTAGTGAGCTATCATAGATGCATACCACCTTTTTCGGGGGGTTTCCAACTTATCCTTTTTAGTTCCAACTATCTAATAGAGTATGTCCATAAATTAAAAAAAGGCTAAATATTGTTTCCCCATATCCAATAATAAGAGAAATAATCATTTCCTGTATTTAGAAAGAATTTTTTGGATTTCTTGTCCTCTGATAGTTTTTAATGATATTCTCCATTGTATTGATGAAATACACAAGAAATTTTTCATTTTAAATGATGCAAACATTATTCCATTGATCGGAAATTTTTTTGTCATTATTCTAATTTTATACCTCTTGAAAACATATCCATTTTAGCTATAATATATTATTAGAAAAAAAACATGAAACTAAGTTATCTTGGTAGTTTGAGTTGGTGAGATTTAGATTTTTTGAATCTAGTATTATTTTCCATTAATTGTGCTATAAATAAAAACTACTAGAGACTAAAGAGATACTTTAAAATATTTATATGTGCTTTAAATTCTTCAAGGAGGTTAATTATACAAATATATAATAACTGGTCTTATTGGAGTGGCATATTTATTTTATTAGTAAGCCCTTTACACATAAAAATAATTTCTACGACTCTATCATTCTCATGTTTTTTACAATTAAATAGGTGAGGGATAGTTATGTTTCACATGATAGGGATAAAATCATAGAGGAAATTTCACCATAGATCATACCAATTGGTGATCGAACCAGATGGTAATTTTCTATACCAAATTAATAATAGTCCCCACAATTTATATAAGAAACACCAAAGTTTCATTACATTTTGTTTCTCCAGCATTCCCACCATGAACTGTATAAAGATGTATAATTTTTGAGTCACATCTATGATTTCTCAATTTAATTAAATATTATAAATGAATTATTACAAAATTTTGGAAATGAGAAATTAGTGTTTTCCCATTCCAGATTTTATTTCTACTAGGGGTGAACAAATGAATAATGAATTTCCCTAGAATCCATTCAAGTAGAAAGGGACACGATGATGTAAGGAGTTTTAAAGGGACTCTTACTAGGGATGATGATTGAGTAGAGGCTATAGCTGGACCATGATATAATTATCTTTATTGTGTATTATATTTATATCTAACATGAATCAACCCCTGATAACATACAAGGATTAATGTTGGATTCCATCCCTTGGGAGTGCATTCTTTATTGTTATTGACTGGAAATGTTTGGAATGTTGGTTGTCTATACATAGAGTTAGTTGGAAAAAATTATTTTTTCTTATTAGATGAACATATCATTCTTGTTTTATAACTAATAGAGTGGAAACATTGGAATTTTACATGTAAGTTTACTCAATAATAATATTTCCTTTCAGTTTTTTAATATTGTATCACCAAAATATAAATATATTTAATTCATATAAAGATATATTCTAGTAAAACAATTGGGGTTTCAATCCATAAATGTTGAGTAGGATATATCCATGAATTTATATTAATCATTGGTTTCATATTGTTAGGTTAATGGTAACCGATTACATGGAGAACCTCACAAGCCTTGAGACTTCCAGTGATGATAGTTTTATATGCCCATTAATGTGTTCTTTTTTGGATCTTATTACAAAAAATGGCCTCATCCTTATGCTCAAATACATTTTTTTCATTGTCTATGAAATTTTGGGGGAAAACAAGGATGACCCTCACAAATTCATGACATGAACTATAGATCATATCCTAATTGAATTTTTATGTAGAATGAAGGACCTCTTAATATTCATAAAAGGAAAAATCATAATCCTATTTTATATTTTCATTCTTAGAGATATATTTGTAAGTAATAACCCAATATGGACTCAACATATAATTCTGAAATTTCCATATAAATGTCTTATATAATGTTATTTGATGAATTTTCAAATATTTTTCATTGAGATTGATCACATTGATGAGGATGTATCATGTGTTTGAAGAAACTTAGTGGGTGTATTCGACATTGCCCCCCCCCATACTGAGGAATATCAGAGACCATATAGAAGGTGTAGATTAAGGTTATAGTGATCCCAATACAATGGGATATGAATAGTGTGGCATTACCTTATACAAATCCTAGGCCCATTATGGATTAGGATCCTAGTAGTGGTGGTTGGGGTTTAAATTTCCCTCATCACTATGATTTAAGGTTTATCAAAAAATTCTAATGATCAAACTAAAATCAGAGCATTTTTGTCCATTAATTCTTTCATTAGGGCATGATATGTGTGAATTTAAAATTCTAGTTGATATCTTCTTAAAACTGAGTAATGATATTTTGTTTTAGGATTTATTTTCCTTAACTAGGATGCTTTCTTAACCATTATTGTATCCTAATTATAGAGTATTTTAATAGATCGTTATCACCAACTATACCTTTGATGTGTATTATAAATGGTTGGATTAAACTAGATATCCATCCATCCCACATTATGAATTTTATTTCAAAGGAAATAAACAAATACAATAAAATAAAAGGGAACTCTACCTAGGGAGGACAAAAATAATGCATCCCCAGAGCATCACCCTTAATAAGGTTCACCCCCTCTAGTTTAAAAAGAGAGACATTTGAAAAAAAACATAGGATCATCTGGGACCACAAGGGAGGCCAAGTAGTCTGCCAATTTGTTCACTTCACGCCATGAATGAGTGACTCTAACTCTCTCTGATAGGAGAGCCTTACAATGTCTAATAGTATAGATGATGGACCACGGGGTCCTACCCCTCCCATGAAAGGCATCCTAGACAATCTTTGAATCAATTTCAATCTGAGCGACGCTGAGATTCCTCTGCTTACATATGGACAACCCTGTGAGTACTACAAGGGCCTCCACCAAGACCGAATTTCCACTACCATAATAAGATGAAAAATTAATGGACACACTTCCACTGTGATCACATAAGACCCCACCACCTCTCATGACCTCCGAGAGGCAGGACCCATCAGTATTAAGCTTAAAACCTTCCTCCAGGGGCGACAAACAAATCCAGCTCCCCTATACCCTGGAACCATTCCTCCTAGCCTCAGAAACCGGGGACTATACGCAAAGAATCATTGACGCCTCCTTCCCAATACCCACTGCACCAACCAGGTTCAACAATAGGCATCTGGTTCTGGCCCCCACCGCACTCCTCGTGGATAGAATCCCTTCATACCAAGCACGATTTCATGGTTTCCAAAGAATCCAACAACCCACGTTGAGAACAAAGGCTCAAGACTTAGTCTCACAAATATTTTCATTGCATCTTTGGAACCATTGCACCACAAAACATTCATAGTTACATGCATGAGAGGAATAACTGGCAAGCCACCTGAAGAAACTCCACACCTCACGGGCCCAATTTCCCTAGAAAAAAATATGATTCATACTCTCCTCCTTTATGTGCTCACAAAAATGGAAACAAGATACCAAACTAATACTAATCCTTTTGATGTTATCATCTGATGGAATAGCATTATACTGCAACTGCAAAGTAAGGAAATTAAGCTTTGCTAGAATATTCTTCTACCAAACCACTCTGTTCCAGATCCCGCTCTCCTGATGACCAAAAAAACTGGTGCTTCTGTGAAAAATATTGACACTGAAACTACCTGAACATGAAGGGGTATACACGCACCTATCCTACTATGAATTAAGAATGATAGATTAAAAAAATCCATTGATAGGAATCCCGAATTGATCAAAAAATAGAGGGTGCAAACTAGCCACTCTGAAGGTGATAAAAGGAGCTGGGCACCTCGGAAAATTCAACACCTTCCCCAACCAGTTTTGGTTCCAAAACAGGTTGCTCCCCTCCCCAGAAATCAATTGGTAATGAGGAAGAAGTGTTGGAATGATATTACACACAATAACCCACAGTGACGTCGCTCCGACCAAAGGACGAGTCATGCATGCCGAGTATTTCGGAGCCATGATTCTCCCCCATAGTGTACATTCCTCGACGATTTCCCATGCAAGATACACACAAACCCCATGCACTGCCTCCGCCATGCTCTTGACATTGATTCCTCCTTACCCGAATGGCCAATCCATCTTCCCCCAGGAAGCCCACATCTTTTTCTTTTCCAGAGTGACACCCAAGATAAATTGAGCCATGATTGTATCCATGGTCTTGATGACCCCCTTTGGCACACTCGTGGAAGCCATAACAATCACCAGCACCGCCGACAGCACGTTGTTCACCAAGGTGATGCACCCACCCAATGGATAAAAAATGAATCTTCCAGTCCAAAATGCGTGCCACCATCCTATCCAACACTTTTTCGAAATCCCTGGTTCGAAGCCTACCAGATGAAACAGACATACAAAGGTATTCCATAGGGAGAGAGCCCTTCCCCATTCCCAGCTCGATGCTCGACCTACTCACTCTCCCTGTACCACAAGAGCCATTAATGTAAAATATACTCTTCTCCCTATTTACAAACTACCCACTCCATTGGAAATATTCCTCCAATGTTTTGTTGAACTCCCGAATCGAACTCCTTCCAACATTCGTGAATATGATAGTATCATCTGCATACATTAAGTGGGAGATAGAAAGACTTCCATGTTTCCTCCTAAAAGGTAGAATCTCCCCATTACCAATACATTTGTTAATCATCCTAATAAGAGTGTCATGCATCAGTATGAGTATACTCAGAGATATCGTATCACCCTGCGAAATACCCCGCATGGATTTAAATAAACCATGTGCTCTCCCCATGAAGGACACTGCCAACCATGGCAAGCAAATGCACCTGAAAACAATGTTGCATTCCCACATTGAGAAACCCCTCTTGGAAAGAACCCTATTAATAAAACCCCATTCCAACCTGTCCAAAGCCTTTTTCATATACAGTTTTATCGCCACGTTAAACCCATGATATTTCTTGTTCAAATACCTCATCTTCTCTAGGTCCAATGCCATGTCCCCCGGAATTTTTCGACCGTGCACGAAACCGTGTTTCTCCAAGGAGACCCACTGAGGTAGACAACATGACAACCTACGATTGATCACATTATCCAAAAAATTATATGATAAGTCGCACATGCCAATCATCCGATAATGATTGAGAGTAGAGGGGGCTTTAGACTTCGGCAAGCGAACCAATGAAGTAGCGGCCACAATTCAGTGGATGATCCCACCCCGAAATAAATCCACAATGGCCTGAAACAGATCCCCATTAACCACATCCTATGTACCCCAATATAAAGATCCTGGAAACCCTTCAGGACCAGCTGCACTATCCAGGATAAGACTCCACATGGCCTCCTTCACTTCCTCCTCTGTGGGTATTCTCCAACCCTTCAATATAGAGATCTGTTGGGGATTCCATGGTTATCATAGGTAGGTCCCCCATTTTTCAAAGAAAAAAATGATAGATGCACTTTCACTTCTTTCATGTCTTTATATTTTAGGAAACCAAATTAGTATAATAATCAACATTTCCAAAAACATAAACTAACTTCTTCGGATGATTGAAATACTCCCTATAAGATTGCTATATGGCCCTAGCCAGTGGAGAGTCTACAAAAAGATTTCATGAAGATTGGATTTTAAATAAACTATTATTGAATCTTGAATGTTATAATGAGGATTTTTTATATCCATTAACAATACAAATATTATTTCATTAGAAAATTCTCTCCACATGTACATGATATTCTCATAATACTCTATTATAATTTCCTCAACATGATAAAACTATGTTAACCCATTATCTTATAAAATAATAAGAGGATTGAAATTATTCATAGAATAATTACTTATTTCAAAGTGTGAACTATTTTGGGGAGGTAAAGATGATGATTGTTTCCTCAGACATTATTTTAACTTAGATGAAATGTATCATGTTAGTGAAAATGTTCTATGAAGGGCCAGCCAAAATTTATGAGTACCACTCAAAAAATATTAAACCTAAAAAAATATTAACCTATGGAAGAAAATCACATAGAAAAAATATTTTATTTTGGGGAGGACCTCTATAATATGAAAAATTGGGTGGACATTTATATTTTATATATTCTTTTCTATCATGGGTAGGACCACATTTCGAAATTGTTTCTTCTCCATAGGGAGGAACTATATGACATGCTATTAGGTGGGATATTTAGAGGTTTTTATGACTTCAATGGTAATTAAATTCATGGTTACTAATCATTTATGAGTTTTAAGGGGTGGAAATTTCCTACCAATTGATCTCTATGATATAGACAGGACCTCTAGATCCATTTCCCTGAGGTAGATCTTCATGAATGTCTATATATTTCAACAAGGAGTCCTTTATGATTGGTGATATGGAAAGTACCTCTAGAGTAGCTAATCGTGGTACCCTTTGGAGGAACATTGTGTCTATAACATCCTTCACATATTGATGATGATATGGATGATTATTTTGTTTTTATTATAATGGGTTAAAGAGCCTAATCAATATAAGAAGGAATAAAGATATCCTATCATTCACACATTATAGCCTATAACAATCATTTGTTTCTTTTGAAAGTCCTTGACTGAGTGATTAGGAATAATTTTTTTTATCATTAATAGGGTTTCACCAAATGTGGAGTGAGCTTTATGATATGGAATCCTCCTATAAAAATACATAGCAACTACTAGAATATATCATTTCCATTTCATTATTGGTGTTGGGATATCTAAAGTATCCTTCATTTCTACTATAATATGGTGATGAGCTCCATATATGTGGAAAAGGATATTGCCATGCACTAGAGATTTTTTATTAATATATTTTAAGCATCACGTTTATATTGTAGACCATGGATATAATTCTACTCCTATACATCCACCAGTAATATCTGATGCACTTATTTATATAGAGTATGGACATAAGCATACTCCATTGATCTCAATATGATATGCTAACAAGATTTTTTATGGGGAATAAGAATATTGGAATTATATTTATTTACTACTATAATATTTTAATTAGATTCATTTATGTTCTAAGTAATATGAACTTGTCTTGTTTACGCACCAATACACGCTAAAGAGAGTCTTCAAGGAGAGTTGGGAAGCGAGATGTCTCATCTATTCCCATTGAAATATACTGATGTAATTTTTTTGAGAGAAAAATAATATGAAACTTTTTAGTAACTAATGTGATATTCTATATTATATACTGACTAGGAATATGATTTTCATTTCTTAAACTCCATTCACCAATCATAGTCAATGATGCCACCTTTTAGGATCTGCTTCTAGGATAACCAGGGGTGGTATCTCCTACACGACCTTCTCTATTTGTTCCTCAGTGGTTGGGTATATATTTTACTATATATGGTTTTGGTTACTAGGATCAATCATGGGAAACTTTTGTTTTTATGTGGGGATAAAATTAACGTACACTTGTACCACATTTATATAATGTTGGAAAATTATAATTCACCATAGATAGAATCTCCCGAAGTGGATGAGTTTAGCAGCAGGGGCTATGTGTTTCCTTATGTACATCCATTGATAAGATTCACAATGGGGATTATAATCCATGGGGGTTTCATGAGTAGATTCTATAGGTGAAATGGAATCATTGTGCTTGTACACTCACACATGGGTATTTAGAAATTGATTTTGGTGTCACTTATTTAATGAAAATGTTAATTGTGGATATTTGTAAATTTCCTTAAAAATGGTCAAAATTTATGTATGATGTATTGATAAATGGAAAATAATATGTAGAAATTCATTATGGATAACCAAGTTTTTTCTATATAAGCTAGTATCTGATGTTTCACAAGATAAATCAATTTTGTTGACGAAATATTTGATAAAATGTTTGATAGTCCTCATAGAGAACTATCTTTTTAATAACTATTTATTACAAATAATAAACGGAAGGGGGTGGTAGTGGCACATAATAAGAGAAATTCTCCATAACATGACATTATTGTGATTTGGTAAGTACCAAATATAAGTATATAAAATGATACTCTTCCAAGGGATCCATTGATTATCCAATGAATCCGCAATAATATTAACTTCCACTAATTTTTGGCCAATATCATTACCCTGAAAAATAAAAATCCAACATTTTATAATGATGTAAGACAATTCTAATGTTGAGATATGATTACCATGGATAACCCCACTAGTATGGGGGGGGGGTAAGATTTAAACTATTGTATGTTAATGTTGCATATCCTACACTGTATAATGATAGGAATATAGACCTTTCAAATACTCTAATAGTGTTTCTAGATGTATAATAAGTGACCAACCTAATTATTTTAAAACCATTTTTTACACATAATACTACCCATCACATCTCCTCAAAAACACATGATCCATCCACATATATAATTATCACCATACATGGTAGGATCCAATTTACCCATCTATCCTGATTACTTCAAAATCTTACTTTCATATTTATACATAATGTTGAATAATAATCCTTATAATATCTAAGAACCCCCCATTAATGATGATTATTCCATGTTATATCACTAGATATTTCATTTAGACCCACAAACATTAAGAGGAGTACCTTTTATATTATTTCTTATTGTTCCTAGCATCCAAACAAACCCAACACACCCCATGAAGGTTAAGATATCTATATTAACCTCCAAACCTTAATTTCTTGGACCCTGGTACCACATTGTAAAAAATATAATATTGATTCCCTAGTTATATAAATTTATATATTTTTCCCCACAATTTTCCAAATTCCTATCACTAAACCTCCTTTGAAGAGGAGATGTCAAACTGATTCTGATCTCAGTGATGCACAAAAATTATATCACGTTTCCAAGAAAACACCATTCTTGTACACATTTTTATCTATAAGAAATTCATGGTTCTCAAAACACCACAAAAAATTCATATTAAATGGGATTTAAATTCACCATAACATTGATTCCCACTCATGAATATTATTTCTTTATTGCAAAATTTCTCAGATTTTCCAACAACTAAAGAATATTGGAGATGATTAAGAAATAATGATCCTATAAATGTCATTGACTATGTAAATATACACAGGAAGGATCTTTTTTTGTATATCTAGATCCATGTTGATAAATATAGGGAACATGTTGTCTTCCTTTAATGATATATATATAATTTAGCAACCTAGAATGAAATGTGTTTCGCCAACCCATTTCTCCTCCTATAGGTAATATATCTGTGACACATAAACCACCATAAATTATCCTCCAATACCACTATTCTTTCAATAACAATCCTTGTTTGTATTTATGGGTAAAGGATTCATATTTTGGTTCAATATTAAATTCATTATATACAAATGCACCCATGATGGTTTAGTGTCAATTAAAACCATCAATATAAATGTAGGCAGCCATTGAGGATTTACCAATTTAAAATAATTTTATCATTAGTTGAGTGTGTGGGTGGTCTGCATTATTATACCCTTTTGGGATGGATGAATTACCTACTATGAGACTCTATTGATGATTTTATACATATTCATGAATCCTACCCAAATTCTAATTTGATACTGGTTACCACCATATTAGTTATCAATCAAAAAAATGCATTTATGTAACCCATTATATATACATATATTGTGTTACATATTTTTCTATTATTATTTAATAATGATATGGTTTAATGAATCAAAATTCAGAACTCCACATTTTATCAAAAACTAGTGAGGTGGTTGGTGTTATTGAGTGTCTACTGGACCCAAGAGAGGGGATTCTTATATATAACTATGAAGAGTATTAGAACCTATATATTTTAGTTTCACTTAACGGGACACACAAGACCTTTTAAGGATGTTTTTAAAGGATAAATATGGTATCATTTTTTATTATTCATCCATGAAGTCACTCTAGAAGTTTAATTCCATTTAGAGTGTATTACTAGTTGAATTCATTCTTGAAATGGTTGGTGTGGTATATATGAATTGAGCAGACCATTATACCATATCATATCTACTATAAATTAGAAAAGATAATGTACAACTATATTCAAGGGGTATATGTATCAATTGAGGATATAATATATATATCATGCAGCATATGGTCTTATGAATAATTCTTTTATAATTTTGATAAAATATAGTCTAATTATAATTTGATCTTCATAGGGAAAGTGGATTTGTGAAAAACACAATTTTTTATTTTGGTTATGAAACATTAGAAGAGTCCAAAATTTCATTGATAACTTGAATCAATGGACATGTAATGACATTTTCATTTTTTATTTCGATGTTATATTTCCAAAACAAGTATTTTACCTCTATATAATATTGGTAATTTTTTATAAAATGGGTGGAAAATAGTGATTGAGTGGGGGTTATGAATATGATGAAATATTATATTCATCTATTTATTGGCTATAAAAATTGAAATGGTAAAATATGTTTTAGTTATTATATCCCATTTAGGTAGAGGTTGTGGTATAAAAATGGGTTTTCCATTAAGGATGGGAATATGGACTCATGATGAATTTGGATCATGAGATATATTTTTGGAATTAAAATTAATATAGTGACCATGATATACCTGATGCCCATTTAATGGATTAACTGGGCATAGTGAGGGATTAGAATGGTAATTCATGAGTGAGGATACATCTAAATCCCTTTGATAAGGACAATAATTATAAGGGAACACATTATCATGATTACCAGGAGGATCATATCGGTATAGGTGTAAATCAAGGGAATAATCTATTATCAAAATAATACATGATTGATAAGATTCCTGATTACTCACCTTGGACAATAATGTATTTTCAGAGGCCATAGAGGAGGACCAAACGGGTGGGTTCCCATGTATGAGACCTGGGAGATGGTGGTGACTTTTTATATGTATTAGTTGTGGATGGTGCATATAGATAAGAAACATGTGATGATAGGTTCTAAGTTGTTGCTCTATGAGATAGTTTATTCTTCAATGTTGTTAGAGTGAGTTGTATCTCTAGTGTGTGACTTGTGATGATTGGTTCCCCATTGAGAGTTTAAAAATAGGTTCTCCCTAGTACAAAGCATGGAAAGGGTCTCCCAACAATGAATAATAGGGAGAAGTATTTCCTTATGAGCAATTCATGGGGATTAATCTCCCTACTATTATTCCACATGTATGACTTTGTCATCTTACACACTATAGTATTATAAAAGTTGGATTCTATCAATGATTTTTTTGATAACTAGAAGAGATGTTCCCTATAATGATGGGTTTACTGTTCTAAAACTCTATGTAAATCAATTACCCCATACCATGGTTCGTTTCCTAACTTCTTATGGTCAGTGAGTTAAACGAAGGATGTATTTAGGGATTTGAAATACCACTTTCATAAATAATTTTTCCTTCCCTTAAAATTCCATCAAATTGGAAACCATGAAGTATATTTATAGACAATGGGAAGACTATTTTATAGTTCCATGTGAGATTTCAATAAGAATAGTTCCATGTATGTAACTAGAAACACACCCCCACAAGGCAGAGTGATTTATGTAATGTGATATGGTCATTGAGGTCGAGCGCAAAAGTAGGTTTTGTGAACATGTGTTTCATGAACAATATGAAAAATGGTAAAATTAATCCTTGACACATAGGCCTAGGAGTTTACACAAGGTCCCACGGTCCTGAAAACATACACTTGTGTGCACACCACATTCCTCATTGGGAATTATATCCATATCACACCCATCAAAATAGGGATAAACAACACTAATCTATTAGTATATATATATAGTATTTCAACCATAATGATATATTTTCATTGATTGGGTTTTTTGTCTCGTAAACATAGAAATGGAAAAAAATAATGAATGATTTAAATAATATAAATTGGATGGGAAATATGATATAAAAATAAATAATGGGGGTTCAAAATGAACTATTTAATTTAGTATTATGATTAAAAATTTGATAATGTATTATGATCTAATTGGATAATTATTATGAATTGGAATTAATGATATGTAATATTTTTAAATTGAATTATTTATTTTATGTGTTGAATTTTTTGTATTGTTATAGGAAGTTATTTTAGTTGTGTGGCTATGAAATTATCTATAGAGTAATGTTTTTATAGGTAAATTGATAAGACATGGAACCTAGGATGTGATTTATGATCGATTAAATATATTATTATTATTTTAATATATTTTCACACCACCACCTTAGTCAAGATACCTATTTTATCCTCTCGTGTGGTTTTGGGTACCAGGTGAGCCCTAATATCATTGATGTTATGGATATAGATAGATATATACCCTTTCCACTAGCCATGGTTATGGTTATGTGGTTGTGGTTATGTTGTTATTGTTGGAGGTTTATTAGGATTGTGATATGGTATTCTATTATTTTAACCATGGTATGATAATATATATATATATATATATATATATGCGAAGGTTTGAGAGCTTTAGGACACTTTACATTATTATGTTTTGGTTAATAGATTTGTGAGTAATTCGGTTTGAGGTACCATCATCCATATATTTTCATGATTTCAATATACGTATAGTACATAAAATGATTTTGGAGAGTATTATAGTGTTAAGATGGGTCAAATGATTTACCTATGTAAGGATCCCATGTCCTTTTAATTTCATATTCAATGAATATTTAGTATATTTCATTAACATTTATGTAATAATTTCGAGGTATGAGCTCATAAATTTGATTATAATCTTACCAAATATGTATATATATTTATAATTTTTATTTATATCATTGTTTAGAGGCCAGTTTGGATATTTCATTCTAAGGACCAGGTGACTACCAATCATTAGAGTAGTTATTATTTTCATTAGAGTTTGTTTTCATTATAAAAACCATTATTTTTTGTAAATTATACTCTGTTTTTATACAAAATTACACAAATTTAGTTTATTTTATGAATGTTGGGATAATATTTTATATGTTTATGGAATTTATTATTGAGTTTCATTTAATTATTGATAATAAAGAGGGAAATGTTTCCGATATTTTATTTTATGTTCATTGGGTGGTTATCACCAAATCATTATGTTTTTTAGGCATGATTCAGATGTCAAACTGAATTTTACTATTGAATTGGTAGGGGTTATAGTTGAATTAATTTATGTAAAAGTGATTTCAAAGTGATTTTTTATAATATGTATTTTGGTGTAATAAATTCTTTTGATTACATTGGGTTGTCTGGTAAACAATTCAAATTAAAATAGTATGTGATTTCGGTACAAGAGACTAGATAAAAACATAAGGGATGCTATAATTTTACAAAAGGGACATAATATTATGTAGAGAATTATTCATAATTATTTATATATTATAATGTATGGAATTAGGAATTCCAACTTCATTATAATTTATTGAGTATAATTTTGAATTTGACAATTTGTTTTGGAAAAAATGAAATACATTTAATTAATATAATTTATAAATTAATTTTGAATCCAAGGATTTGGATTTTATATTACACATATAGAGAAGGTTTGTGATTATATAATTTTATAGTTCATTAATTACTATGAAAAATAAATGGTTATGTTATTTTTAAGGTGTAATTCATAATGGGAATAAATCGCATAGTATCAACTTGTAGGAGTTCCTCAAAATAATATTTATTGATGTATGAGGGTTCGATTTTATGACTAGGGACATATAGATTTTTTGCGGTGGGTGATATTTATTTGGGATGATTCATGCAATTTAAGAAAATTTGATTCTACTGGTTGTATGTTTATAACACGATGTGGATCGACAATGGTAGATTTCTTTTCATTGTTTCAATAATTTCATAGATGTCACATGTGAGAGTATTATAAGTGTACTCTTGAATATGATTTAATGATTGATATGATTAGTATTGGTGAATTATAAACTAATAACCATTATATATGTAAATTTTAGGGTAGGGATTTTTTGGGTAGTTCAAAATATTCATAAATAATATTATTGAACTCATACAACTGGAGGATAAAAGGGAATGTAATATGAAGTTAATTTTTATCTAGAGATTAAACATCATGTTTACCCTTCACCTTATAGATGAGATAATTACTAATCTACATGATTGACATTTGTTATTAAACATTTTGGATTTAGATGTGTCATGGCTGATATAAAAGGTTTATTTAATATTCCACCCTAGTATCTGTTTTCACTATAGAAATATCAAAAAGTGGGTTATCTGGATATGGGCCTCGATGATGGATAAATATTGGAGAGGATAACTAAGACATAAACCATATCCTTAGGGACCCCAATTTTAGTATGTAAGAGGGTTTATTGATATTATGGGTAATTAGGTGGAGGTTTTATACATTGGAAAATTAATTCCATAAAATATATAGCATTAGGAGAAGTAGAAATGTTTATGGAACAATCATTATATATTCTACATTGTCTTACAGATTGGTCGACACAATTTTTTTTCATTTTTTATTACACATACCATGATCAAAAATCATTAATTTATAGTGTAAAGGATTCCATTATCCTTAATGTTATCTATACTTTTTTAAGTCTAGTAATGGTTAGAAGAGGTGTTCTAGAGGTGGGTATTGTCCAAAAAGTAGTATACATTGACTGAAAAATTCATATTTATATGTATAAAACAATAAAATTATGTCATTTTTGTTGATTATTAATACTCAATTAATGAATATTTTAGATACTACCAAATAAAAATGATTTTATCTCTTTTGAATGGTGAAAATGTGTTGTTTTTTGGGAAATGTGTATTTTCAGAGGAATTATAGATGTTTGGATCCTATTATATCATTGATAGCAGGATGATAAATTTAGTTGGTAGATTATTTAGAAGTGTATCTTTATTTATTTGTAGAAGAGTTATTAGATTCACTTCTTAATGAGATTTTGGCTCTATACCCACAATTTGAGGTTAAGTTTAAGATATAGATACAATGAGATTTTTCTCTCATCTCTATATTCCATTTTAGTTTATTCTATATGGTCCATCAGATCATTTGATTAAAATTTATGATCTTTTGTAATAGGGATTTTATCGATCTACTTTTTCATTTTAGTGATCCATAATATTGTTTTAATAGAAGGTAGTTTATGTATTGTGTTTTTGTGTGGATTATAGGTGGTTTAATTAGTATAAATAAAAGAACATCCATAAACCATCGATGATTGATGAAATATAAATATATATATGGGATATAAATTGTTCATAATGATATATCTAAATTGAAGGTATCATAAAAGGATTATGAAAATATAAAATATCCATAAGAACCCATTAATTTTTCACTATGGAAAATTTGAATTTTTTTTGTAATGTTATTTGGAGTTAAAAATTAAAAAATCACATTCAAAGGAATTATGAATTCAATGTTGGATGTTTTTTTATATAGGTTTAAATTGGTGTTTATTAATGATATCTTAGTGTATTCAATGGTAATGGAGAGAATGCAAAGTGATTGAGGACTTCTTAGGGGATCATTCTTTGACCAAAATTGAATTCTATGTTACGCATCTATATGTTATGGATACATGAGATTCATTTTTAGGAACATTACTTGTCTCAGTGGTGGTGGGGGTATTTATTGATCCATTGATTATTTATCTGGGAATTTCATGATGTAAGTCATGAATATTATTTTTATTATTAGTTTTTTATTCTTCTATAGAATGTTTACATTCAAATTATATCAGATCAGGGGAATATTGATTACATTGAATAATATAGAATGCTATTTTATATATATTGTTCAATTGTAGAATTTTTTTTAATATTTAACGGTGAAAGTTAGTATTAATATTATCCCTAAATTTATTAATAATGGAGTTATTAATGAGTTTAATTTTGATGATTATCTTCTAAATATGTTATATTTACAAATTTTTGAACGATTAGTGATATATTTTTGGTTTCGGTAATTATGTCCCATTGATTGGAACTATAACATAAATTATATTGAGATTGTGGTGGTATTTTTTTCACAAAAATTAAGGAGATATTAACTCATCAGAGAGTGCTTTATGGTCACTATATAATAAAAAATCTCTATTAAATTATCTATTAGAAGGAGCTGGTTATTCATTATCATTGATTAGTAACATTATTGAAGGATTATGAATTTTATTTTTCTTATCAATTATCTACATTTTATGTAGTATATGGTTCACTGATCCAAAATTCCTACCGTTATTTTTATCATGAGTTTGAAGATGGTTGGAGGATAATAGTGGTGGTTACAAATTTTCATTTGGATATAAGGAATTTTACCAATGAGGTATGTTAATATAAAATGATAATAAACCCTTTTTTCAATCAATGAAGGAATATAATATAAGAGACCCTATGTTAGAGGTTTGGAGAGATGAAATTTGTTGTGGATATTTTCTTTATGTATAATTATAGTATAGATAAAATTAGGTATTTTAAGTAAACTAATTATTATGCATGTAATGCGAGAGGATATTTTTAGGGTGATATGGCCTAAAGGGTATATTCATATTGTTCATTATGTCTATAACATATGGAGTGATATATATTTGTAATACAACATCACATATTGAAATCTATGAAATAATTTATTCCACAGTAAAGGGTATATAATAAGGAATGATATATTATATAATTATATTTCCTTATCTAGTTTTAATATAATACATGATAATTTCATAGTGTAGTTAATTGTATTATTTTATTATAAGTAAATCCTACAATTTAATTGTAATGAAATTATAAAAATTAGTACTTAGATTATATTCCATGGTATCTATCATAAATTACTAAATGATTAATATCTTAAATAATTTTGGAGAGTTAGATGATTTAATTTATATGATAAATTCGGGTATGGGGTCTAGGTTTTAAATATTGATAACTTGTTTTTACTCATATGTTATTTAATATAAAATTAAATTCAAGGATGGATTAAGGAGTGTCTCTATGGCCTATATAAATATGTACAAGTCTATATAAATGCAGTTTTAATCCATCTGGTGATTCTACTCTGTTATTCTCTCTTCCTACTTAACCCTTTTCATTGAGAGATACTTGCGAATCATGGCATGAAGGGAATTCACACTAAAGAATTGGTTGATTTAGATTAAACTAGGGAGAATATATAGAGGAGGGATTATATTGGTTTTTTATTAATGAAATTAATTAAAAACATTGATTGAATGAAATATTTTTGTCCTATATTACTGTTAGGTACACAAGTTCATCATTTTATATTAATAATGGGTTTCATTTTATTTCATGGTAGATCCTTGATTGGGATTTCTTATTATCATTAATACTTGAATAGATATAATTTTATTTGTAAAATCCCCATAGTGGTATCATATACATGACATGTTGTTTTATTATTAAAATTTTATTACAAATAAATAAATTATTTCTATTGAATTTCAATCAAGAAATATGATATTGAATTGCTTTTGAAAATTGAGTATTGTATTTCGATCATTGAATATGATATTGACAATGAACAATGGTTTTTATTATAAACTAAGATGTTGTAACCTATGATTATATAATTGTAAAGTATAAATTTATTATATCATTAAATTGGTGAAAAACTTTCAATTTATTTATATTGTAACGTACAATATCTAAATCCATAGATTTCAATAACACCAATTCGAACAATATTATGAAACATATATCATGAGATCATTATTATGATATTTAATATGTTTTAAATCAAGATAATTAATGGTAAAAATTATTTATCTTTGACCACTACACCATAGTTGTAATGAACAATTTAGTTTGAACTATATAAAGAATTACAATATCAATTATATCACAAAATACAATATCCATGGAATATGAATTTGTAAAATTTTCAATTATCAATTGAATTAGACAATTTATATTTTTTTATAAATTATTGGGAATGTAAATTGAGATATTTATTTAATCCACTTTTTTTCAATTTAATGTTTATAAATTCTATATAATAATCAAACACTATATTAAATAATTTTGGAAATAATTATCCATAAAATTAAATTTTAATACTAAAATATCATTGATTGATATGGAGTGACATATACTTTAAATATAATGTTCATGTATTAAAATTATAAATTTAATTTATAAAATATTTATAAATTTCAAAATAAGAAAAAATAAAAGTGTTGATATTTAAAATTATGAATTATTAATAATCTATAATTAAAACATTCAATTAAAACATGTATTTCATAAATTTCAAGAACTGTATTGAAAATATGTTTGAAAATTGATATGAGCATGGTCTACATAATATTACATATATAACATTTAGATAATATAATTTCTATATATAATATATTGGGAATATAAAGTGTTTATATTTCAATTAACATCATATTTTTTTAATTGAGGATTTTATATAATGGAAATATAAATAATAATTTTTTATACATTCATTATTTATGAAATATTTATAAATTCATATGTCATGTATAAATTTATGAATTATTTATTTATTTTATATTATTCAATGATTTTTTGTGATCATATATATTACACAGTTAATGGATGTATATTTTAGTTTGATGAGTTATACTTATTTGGTAAATTATTATACAATCATTTAATGTGTTTCCTGATAGGTATGATAATTTATTTGGTATTTTTATAAATGTACTTTTGCATGAATTAAGGTATAAAATTGAATAATGTTGTCAATTTTATTATATATATATATAAGATGTTATAATTATGATGAAAATGGTGCCTATCTTGGGAAAAGAACCATAGGTATAGGGGGTTTGGGTCAAATTTCTCACTAGCGTAAGAGCATAGGTCATGTCTCAAATCGTGGGGGATAGAAATCTATAACTTTAGGATTAATATTTTGGGGATTAAATATAATTTATAATTAGTAGGATTTTTATTAATGATTTTTATAAACATTATGAGTGAGATGTATGTGGATATGATTAAAACAATTATATTTTTATTTTTGTCTAGTGACATAACTTATGTTGTGTTTTTAAAGACACATGTCAATATAGTTAGAACATATTTATTTTTTTGAAGCAATTTTTATTCAAAACTAAATATTTTTAATAATGTATAAATTTAAATAGCATATTAAAAAATGGTCATATTTAAATCCCATTAAAATAATAACAGATAAATTCCTTATATAGTAGACTTGTTAATAACTTGATCATCAAATTTATTATGTTCTTCCCAAGAAGGATGGCCAAGGATTACCTTGTGTGTAACATCCCAAAAAAGATTCAGAGTGACCAAGATAGAAAAATGGAGGTACATACCCCAATCATACGTCTCTACAAACTTGAGGCTACCGATCATTTTTTTTGGTATCGGGATAACATAGGGAGACTAAACACATTGATAGAATTAATAACAAGTAATTGTGAAATAAATAAAATTTACCACTATGAATAAAAAATCATCACAAGGTAATTATTTATATAGGAAATCCATATATAAATAACAACCGCTTGCTATTAAAAAATTTGTTAGTGTACTTACATAAGAGTTATATGGGAGAAAAAAAGTTCTCATTTTAGAAAATCATGTAAAATAATGTTCATAGATAATCGAAAGACTGTATGCAATTACTAACAAGGCTCGATTCCTCATATAGTCATATATTTTAGTTCTAATCAAACATCTAAATCTCATACATAATTGGACATATATCCCTTTACCATACCTATTTCATGAAACATAAAATATTCTTGAGTATCATTGATCCAAATATGTGTTTTTGTACAGCCATATATCCCCAACAAATGGTTTCCTTATTTAAATATTATATAAATGGTCAATGAATGGTGTGATATTCACATATGTAAATAAATATTATTGAAGCTACCATAACATTCACAACCATGGTGGATACAAAAAGAATCCCAAGTGTAATTCACGATAATATATTATTATATGTAAACACTACATCACTAAACTATCTCATCATACACATTCCATTATTTTGTATTTATAAAAGTAATATTTCATGGTTATATTTAAAAGTAAAATTCATATATTTTATAATTTAAATGATGTAAAATTGATATAATTTTTAATAATATATGGTCAAATTTATATTTGGGAGAGTTTTTAGAATTGTTCATAAGTATTTCATTTTTGGAAGAAAACAGATTAATACATATTTTTCAAATAATGCCACTCTTATTAAATTATTATAATTAAAATAGGTAATTTAAGGATTAAAAAAATTAATAAACAAGTAAATATTCAATAAGTCATATAATGAATTAAAAAAATATAATGATGAATTTGTTGATCTATGTTACACATTTTGAAAATCTAAGTAATGTTTTTATTCAAATAAAAACTGTTATTGGTTCTGTTCATTATATTATGTAATTTCAAGCTTTTATTCTATTTTGATTTGGTTTTTATGTAAAATAAATATCCTTTGATTGAATGTAATACAATAAATTCTTGAAAAATGAACATGACTGATTCTAAATTAAATTATTTATTATCAAAACACTTTTTCAAGGAAATAGTGTGAAACTGCATAGTTTAACCAGAACAAGAACTGAAAGAAACCTCAAATCTTCTGATGCAATGTTTAACAAGATTGGAAGAATTCTCCCTAACACAATTTCTAGGAGATAAAATATACTTGAGTTTCTGGATCATTGTTTAAAATTTATTGAAAGTGATACACTAAATAGTCATAGGTTTACATTTATTCCCTTTTATTGATTTTCCCCACACTAATTCCTCTATTTAAAATATATTTTTTAATTTCCAAAAAGCAGTTTTCTCATATGTATTATCCGTGCTTAGATATCTTTTGATAATTTTTTCAGAATCTTATTTATTGGAATTAATCATTAGAAACTCCTACACCATTTCTTCTCACGAATTAATGATAAAATTTATTTTATTCTCCAAAACAATGGATTTATCTAAAAATTTTCCATTGAATACCACATTTAGAGGAACCTCCCTATGGGCTGCAGCCACTACCCGAGCAGGGTAATGAAAAAACCATGGGATCATATGACATCACCTTGGATTTTAGCCATTTGGCAGATGTTTTTTCCATTTGTAGGGGAAAATTGAAGTAATAATTTTGATTCATCCTATTTCTTCTTCGAAAATTCATCCTCCACTGATTATGAAGATCATCCCCAGGATGATCTTCGGCATGATCTACCAAGAGTTGATAAGAAGGATGATCACTAGATCCATTTCTAAGGCCTCCCTACTACACATCTGGATTTTTGGGTTGGCCTATAGCAACATCCGGATCATGCATTTTCAATTCCATACCATCAAAGCAGTTATCAATATTTACGATAGGAAATTCCCTTCTTGAGCTTTTCCCCCTTACTTAATTTGACTCCAATTAAAACTTATTAGGATCATGGGATCCATATCTTCCTATGAAACCATGTCTTGGAAGTACAAAATTTGAATATGATGCAGCCATGGGAGTCCTTGTACCAACATATTCAGACACATTATAGTCCACATAAAGATTGATTCCACTATAAGATCTGATATCCCCCACCCATGAGGTCCATTAATTTCATTTCTGGGTGGAGAAGAAAAAACATCAACCAATCAAACAACTTATAGGCTTACTGGTCCTGTAAGAATAGGTGTAGTAGACATAGGATGACCCAAGACCTTCATCAATCACCTGAAGACATTGAACAGTAATGAATTTCCACCCTATGACATTCATTGAACAACCTTTTCATTTACTAAGTCATTATAAATTACCAACTGACTTTTCCCCATCTCCCCATCACCAACATCAGACTCCAATCCATTACCGTTACGTCCTGAAACATCAAACGGTTTTTAATTATTGTTCTTGGTCCCTCTGAATAAGGTAGGCCTAATGATACCAAATTTCTTATAGGAAAATCATAAATCTACCCATGATATAAAATAATGAACCAAAATGAATTTAAATTCACCCAAAATTTGAAATCCAAAAATAAACACCATAGGCAATATCAAGACATCAACTTCCACAGAAATATGAGGATTAACATGGGGATAAACTGACCTGATTCTTCTTTCAAAGCACAAATATCTATAAATGAGATTCCCTAGATTGTGTATAATCGTTTTATTTTGAAAATGTAATTGGATTGTGATGGAAAACCCAAATCTCCACTTTTGGGATGACATGCTTCATATGGATTTCACATGACCACCTGAAGAGAATTAAACAAGAACCGTTGAAGCTATGGGGGAATGGGTCCCATCCCTGACTAAGACATCCTCCATAGAGAACAAGATCTAGAGGTCCCTTTTTTCACATTTCCTATCATTTCTCAATAATTAAATCCCCAAGACTAAATGATTTACCTATCCTAGGAGTCCAACAATGGGAGACAGTGCTTAAAACATTTGATCATGGTGAGATTAAGATGAGTCAAGGATGAATTGAATGGCAATGTCAAGATTGAATGTTATAAAAATACATTTTACAAATTTAGGATCTAAGGGTTAAGTGATATTTTAGGGAATGGGGGGGGGGAAATAAGGGATCTATAAAGGGTATATGGAGACAGTATCACCCTCAACGGATGAAAAGGTCCCTCCCCCACAGTGGGGGGGGGGGTAGTGCCTTGAATCACATAGTCATGAGGGGGATCCTCCATAACAAAATCCAAATTTGGAGAAACCATCAACATAATTTTACATACACCTTCCAATGAATACGAACATTATAATTAATTTTGGCGTAAAATCATTTTTATGTTTTTAAACAAACCATTTTCTAGTATTTTTTATTTTTCCTTGTGAAGTTATATTAATTGTAATTTATATAGTACTAAAAATAAAATCTAAGAAAATTTCTTAAATATTTTGGATATTCATGTTATAATTTATTAATTATTTAAAAATAAATTTTTAGTAAAATGAATACTAACCAGAGTAAAATATATTTCACTTCTGTATGTGTTAAAAAATGGTTCACAAGATAGTTATATTAACTGATGAGGATTAAATTATAACAAAATAATTTAAATGGATTTATATGATGATTTTATTTAAAATATAAACTTCTTATATTTAAATCTATAACATTTTGGTGCCACATTAATTGAGTATGACAGATAATATATAATTACGATTCATGTATTTTCATATTTTACACCCACCACACCTATAAAAGGGAACCTCTTATCCATTCATATTCAAACTTATTGATCACATTATGTCAAAATAATTACCTGAAAATACTACTTCAAATATATTTTTATATACCTATATCCCTTGGCTTCACCAAAATATCAAGACTATAGGGATTATAGTGCATTATGAAATAGTATTTCCATGGAATAGATACATGTTCATATCGATATTTTTCTTGTTCCATTTTTATTAAACAATTTAAAAATATTATATAACATATAATAACATAATTATAATCGTTATATTTACTATATTGATATTTTTTTAATGTTACAACCATTTTCAATCTTCTTTATATCCTAGAGAAAATTAAACCATTGCTAATCCATACATACTGACCAACTTCTACATGTAGCGATGTAATTCATTTTTTATCACTACAAAAAATGGATGGTTGTAAAGATGGAATGAATGAATATATATATATATATATATATATTATATTAATGAAATAGATATTATTTTGTAATTATTATATATCATCTACATTTAAACTCTTCAATAAGTTGTAAATTTATAGCACTGCTCAAGCATACATGTAAAATACTACCTCCATGATGTGTGGTGAGTTGTTTTTAATTTCCTCAAATCATAGATGATAATAAAGATGAATTTTATGAATATATTTGGTAATTAAATTATTTTTATATTCTGTTATTTTAATCATTTATATTCTCAATTTCTTTTTTAGGCTTTAGAAACAAAAAAAGTCACCCATCTATATGTACAGACTACGGTCTCCATGAAATGATGTATTTCATTTTTTGTGAGTCTATTTAATTCATAGTTTATAATGTATATTTAATTTATAGAACATTATAATTATAAAATTTTTCTTATTATGTATATGATTAATCCATTAACAAGTTTCATGGATCAAAACTTCTAAACAAAAACTTGTTGGGAAAATATAATAAATAACACTAAAATATTGAGTTCAATGAACGATTAATAATAAATTTTATAAAAGAAATTATAAATTTATATTATATATTAATATAAAACAAATAAAAATCTAATATATATTTATAATATTTCTAAATTTATTATAACTAATATTAATGTGTCTCCAACCAAGCATATGTCCAAGTTAAGTGTTTATTTTAGAATCAAATTCTCATTAATGCTTGTATATGTTGATGTTTATATTGGGGGAATTATAGAATATTTATCTATTGAAAAACACATATTTTTTTCAATTATGGATTCTTATAGGGTTTTAATTAATTCTTATACTATCTCACTCATTGTCATTCAAAAATCATGAAAATAATTAATTTAGGAAAATCCATCCTTATTTCTTTTAATTTGGTTGTGAAAATATGTAATTCGTGTCCATTCACATAAATTTGTTTTATAGTACTTTATATATGCCTTTAAATTACTGATAAATGTATTTTTATTGTATCGCTCTCTTTATTTATAAACATTTTAATGTATTCTTATTGTTATTTTTAATACAATTTTTTTAACATTTTATGTATATATCGAAAAAAATTTAATATATACCGCATGACTTCCATTTCCTAGTATCACATCCAATATTTTATATAAATATTTACAAATATGATTCTATATATTTTTAAAAGAAATATATTAATTTTTGAAAATTTATTTTTAAAATGATTTTAAATCGAAAATTCCTATTATTATTATTTTTGAAGATACATTGAAATTTCTTTGTAACAATATATTTCATCCTTATAAATATAAATTGGATTTTTTTATTATTCTTAGGGGATATAATGTAAATAATCTCACCTACCATATCTCATTTTATGGAATATGATCATGTTTTAATATCAATTAATTTGGGAAAATATTTACATTTTATATGTTAGTTTTTCAATATAAACTTGTTTGTTATTAAAAGGTCGTATTCTTATTCTTTTCTTTCATTTGATGAATTCATTGGAAATTTTCAGTGAATGGGTGATTACTACTATTTTATAACCCCTATATGAATTATTATGTCTTTTAAGAAAAACTATATTTTGTATTTTACATATTCATTTCTTATTTTTTAGGATGTCATCGAATGAGGTGCTCTTGATAAGATTATGATGTCTACTATTATAAATTATATCATTATGAAAGCAGTTATTACTATAAATTTGATTGTTTATGATTTTATGGAATTAACAGATATATTCCAATTTTATGATCAAATTTATATGTAATATTTTATTATTTTTTAATCTATACTATATTATTCTTGCTTAATTTATTATATTATAGCTTCTATTTTATGTTTTCTTTTACTAAGCATCTAAGATCACCATTTATTATGTTTTATATTCCCTAGTGTAAAAATATGTTAACTTTTAATGATTTTAGGTATATTAAAGTTTAATTAATTAATTTATCAAATTAATTTTATTTTTTATTTAATTATTTTCTATGATACAAGAGAATCCTATAAGTATCCAGTTATATAGGAGAACTAAATTATTCGATCGTATCATATGTGAGAACATTTATATTATGCTATGTAATAAATTACCAATTAGACTAGGTTATATAATTTGGTCTTCTTAGGTATCTAAGAATGGTAATTAGGATCATTGGGAACTAGATTTAAGGAAAAAAAGGATTAGATAACACACCAGACATTAGTCTCTGGGGATAAGTATTGGTGCAAGAAAACATTATTTTTTATAAGTATAGAGATTTTGGAATTCTGGTAATAATATCTCGGTATGGATTCAAACTAGTGGATAATGGATCTATTATAGACTCTATTAGGAGTAAAATCTCTAAATTTTTTTGGCTGGGTGGAAACAAGATCATCACTCAATGAACAACTAGTGTTGCTAACTACACACCTTATTTGACACTCCATAGATATGTGATTTGTTGGATTAACACACACATTATGAATGACTACAGAATATTTGAAAATGTTTTTGTGATTTTAATATATTCCTGAAGACAATATGTGTACGATTCTGAGATTAGTTATGTATGAATTGGAAATTTATGTTATGTGTGGAATGAAATTTATAATTATAGAAATAGATTTAAAATTCCTAATGTTATAATCAAAAAATGTGTATTAAATTGATTAAAAATGTAACCTAGCATAAGGAATATAAATTATATCATATCTTATAACATATGTATTGGTATTTTTTACAATAACATCTAAGGATACATAAATGTTGGTGATGGGGATGGTCAAATTTTAATTATGCAGAGTTATTTAATAAAATTCATGACTAATAATATTTCTCATAAGGAGATACCTACTAATCCAAAACATGATTAAGCATTGTTAGACGACATCATGCAACAACATCATACATCATTCAACTAGAATACTAATTAATTATTATCTTAGTAATGGAACAAATCACCAGCGATGTTATTTCTCTCTTTGTAAAGTAATGAAAGAAAGAATGTGATCATCACAATTTGTCATATAAAATAAGATATTGGTCTGTGGTGGTCATTGATCAAGAACACCAATGAGGTGGATAATATAGAGTGTATGTAATTGTTGAATTTTAAATGGTTAGTCTTAAAAAAATACATTCCCAATGATCTATTAGATATTATTGGAAGACAACTAACCAATCTATGAAACATTATAGGTAACATGTTAATGAATATGATTCTAAATTTACAAGATAATATTATATTGTTGTTTATTATTGACGTACTCAAATAATTATGAATAATCACATACTTGAAGGGATAAAAAAATACATTTAAGGAAATTAGTCTCGCAAGGATTTTCATCATGTGAGGAAATATTTTAATGTTACATTAATATCGATAAATAATTTTCTATTTACTATGTTTTATAGGAATTCAATGAACAGTAAAGAGAATCTGAGAACTCTAAAAAAATTGAAAGTGGGAAGAAAGGATGGGTGAAATTTCCAACATGTAATTATTGTGCAAATAAACACCCTTAAAACAGACCATAAGGGAATATGAGTTTGCTTCAACTATATATAGAAGTGATATCTAACTCATTAAATCATATAAAATAAATAATACACCAACGACAATGTTTCATGTATATTGATATGGGGTACTATTTTATTGAATTCATCATGTATAAATATAATTTACCACAGAAAATTATACTGGAGAAAGGCAATTCTTATGCGATTAGTGTAACTAATGTTGGGATTCCAAATGATGTGATACCATGTAATTTGGTCATAAAATTAAAATTTTCAAATATAAAATCTAATTTTTAATATATGAACTATCTTATATCACATGTGTTTGATGAGAAGGTTAAATAATTCTATATCACTTTGACTAATTTGATGAAAATCATGAAACAAATTTAGAATCATATTATAATAAAGATATTACAAGCAGTCTATATTTGGATGCATAGAATTTCCTTTGTTTTAAGATTTATTACCATAAATATGATTGAAATTGATGAGATTTGTGGTATTTATCTTGTTTTAATGTATAATGCATGAATTTATTTCAAATATAAAAATATTTTTATTTATAAATGGGGAATATAATCCCATATTTTAAATATAGAAACTTTCTTATTTAGTTCTTTTATGAAATCACCTCTAGTAGCATGCCTTACTGATATTATGGGGGAACAAGAAGAGAAATTTCTACATTTGGATGTGTAATAAATCCTAAGGATATAGTATTTTCTTATTTTAATGGAATACATTAATAAAATTCTAGAAAATTTTATGGGATATCCACAAGACTGTGATGTTGATTATTATGTTGAACTCATCCCTAATAGAAAAACTATATCCAAGACTACCTTCCAAATGGAACTAGTGGAATTTTTAGAGTTAATGAAACAATTTTATGAGTTATGATATACAGGTCATATAAACCCTATTGTTTCACCTTAAAGAGAACACTTAATTTTTTTGAAAGATATGGTTGGTTCTATATGGTTTTACATTGAATAAAGGGAGATCAATTCAATTAAAATATATAATATGTTTCTTTTTGGATGCTTTGATGGATTATTTGAATAAATTCAAGGATTTTTATATTTTTTAGTGATTGATCATCACTATGTTTGTCATTAAATAATGGTGTAAAAGTATGATATATTGATGAAAAAATGTTATATAAGGTATGAACAGTATTAATTTTCAATAAATAGATTTGGTTGACCGATTCACCTTCTATTTTTATGGATAGGATGAATAGAGAGTTTATGTATACTCTTGAAAACATTTTGATGGTATTGATTTAAGATATATTAATATACTCTAAAATCCATGAAGGGTGTGAGAATAATTTTTGAAAAATTCTTAAGACTATATGAGAAAATGAATTATATAAGAAAATAAAAAGGTGTCAATTTTGGCTCGAAGAAGTTTCTTTTCATTGACATATTATCCCAAAAGAGGGAATTTATGATGATCCTTGAAATGAAATAGTATCCAAAAAATGTCATATACGAATAAGTACAATTGTGATATATTGTTTAATTAGTTCAGAAGGTTACTATCGTCAGGTTTTTTGATAAATCTTTACAATTGTAAAACCATTTAACCAGATTTTTATATAATGTGGTAAAATTTTCATGGTTAATGGAATGTGAAAAAATATCTGAAGAGATAGAGGGAATATTTTCTAATACACCTATATTTATTTTAACATAATAAAATAAAGGATTTGTGATATATAGTGATGCATCAATTAAAGGGATAACCTCTTTCCATATAAACATTGTTCGAGTGGTAGAATATACATCTTGAGAATTGAAGATCCATGCATTGAATTATCTGAATAATGATCTAGAAATGGTTTAATATTTGACTTGATGAGATGGTGGAAATGTCTATAAGATGAATAATATTAATATACATGGACAAAAAAGAGGGAAGTACATATTCTATCAAAATTATTTCAACATGAGGTAATGATGATAGTCATGATTACTCACAAACTATGATTTTTTAATATAGTACCTCAATTAGAATACAAAAAAAGTCAATATTTCATTGAGTATGTGAGAACATGGAGGTTTTACAATTATAAGGATGATTAAATATCATATATTTAGAGAGTTAGTAATGTTTGATTATGTAACTCTTGGGAAATGAGAAACATCTTTCATTTTTCAAGAAATTTATAAACCATCATTATTAAAAAAGAAGGAGTTATACCATTAAGGCTATAATGATTTAAGAAGGAAGATTAAAGCTAAGCATTTTGTGAAATAAATATAAATCATATATAACGAGAGAGATATGATGTTTGAGAAGAGGTTACGTGTTCCTTCTATAACTGTGTTTAAAATAGTGTTATATATAATGATATTCCTAAAATTTCATTGTAGGCCTTTGTATCAAAAATAAATACATGGATTTAAGCATATTTTATTGGTGGTACGGTATAAAATAGGAAATATGGAACTGTGTGTCCTGATACATGTTGTAAGAGCGAGTTATGTCTGAAAAAACATTAGAGAGGGATTCATGAAATCTCTTCCAATAAATATATATAATTGTTTTGATGTTATAATGGACTTTATTATTGTAATATCAAAGGAGACTAAGAATAATGATTCTATATGGGTCATTTTTTACCACTAAACAATTCATAGCAATATTCTAGTATAATAGTATGATCCACCCCATGAGTGAGTTGATTTACTCAATATTAATTATTTTTTGCGACACCATGTTGAGATTCTATAAATTTTATCTGATCGTGACCCTCAATTCACATCAAAATCTTAAAGGAGTCTTTTGGAGGCTATCAATAATGAATACATTTGAATAATGTGTATCAAAATCTAACTAATTTTTAGTTATATATGAAACCATGGATACTAAAATACATGATGATATGTTTATCACATGACTTTTATGTTACGTTAGATCATTATCTACCTCTAGTAGAGTTTGAATACAATTACATATTTCAGTCATGAATTTGCATTGCTCGGTGAGAAATTTATTTAATAAGGTATGCCATAATTAATCATGTTGGGAATATGAGAGAGAGGATAATACAGGTTACAAATTTTTTTTTGTGCATACTATTTTGAATGTATAAGATATTCATAGTCATATCAATATAGCTCAAAGAAGACTGAAGAGCCATACTAATAATCTGACGAACGACTAGAAATTTCAAGCAGGTTTCTTTTTACTATTAATGTTGTCCCTAGGGATGGTATTTTCATGATTTGATACAATTTGGATGTTAATACAATGGTAAATTAGTACTTTTTAAATTTTAGAGAGAATCGGTTTTGTGGCCCACTGGTTGGTTATCCCACCAAACCTCTTTAAAGTGAAAACCATAATACGTGTTTATTTTTTTAGGAAATAAATTCCTGATCCAATTCAGGAGCTCAAATTATAAGGAAATGAGATTGAACATGAATTATCAGAAATTTAAGAGACTATTCATAATCTCTATACGATAATATGTGTGGAATAATTAGACAACTCATCTAGTGAATGTTCTTTATAGAAATCAATAAATAGAAGGGGAAAATTGTAGATTGAAAAACAAATGAGGAAGGATTTACTGAACTTTTTTTATAACTAAAATATATATCCACATCAAGGATTTAGTAATTTATGGAAGATACAACGTATATCAAGAGATTATACTATGGTTGGGAAAAACTATATATCAAAACTATTTCCTAATACACATTCTGTTAATTTATCTTTAAAATAGAAATAGTTCATAGCGATATGTAAAATATAAATTACAATATATTTGAATATTAATTTCCTAATGTGGATATATTTTTTTAGTTTATAAGGTAAAATGCATCATATGGTTGTTTTTTATATATTTATAATTATTTTTTTTGGGTGATGAGTGAAAAATATAGATTTTAAAAAAAATTCTACTTGTAAGAAATTATCAAGAATTAAGAGTGAAATGAATGCATATAAGTCATTTTATAGAAAATTATAGGTTAAATAATTATTATAATTCAATTAATAATAAAATTTTGAACATATAATTCTATTTTTGACATTATTAAAATCCATATAATTGTTTTTAAAATAATCAATAATTTTGGACATTTCTTATTAATTAATTAATTGAATGGAAGATTTCGGTTTTAGTCCTGTATTAAATTAATAATAAATAATTAATTAAATCTTATAAAATTAATTTCATAAAAATAATCATTTTATGTGATTTTGGTAAAAAGTCATTTTTATGGTATACATTGTTTTTCAAAAAGTGGGGTTTATTTATATTTTTCCAACTTATATGAATATATATTTTTTGTTTTTTATACTGAATCATAGAAAATTGATTCCATATCTAATATAAAATTATTCTAATTTAGTAATTATTTCAATTTTATATTTGGTCACAATGAATATAAATCCTATTAAAAATTTGACTATATGGTAATGGTTAAAAGGATTATCAAGTGGATTAAAAAAGCGATAATGTTTAAATTATCACCACATATATTCATACACATGATTTTTTGTTTTAATTTATACCATAGCCTTATTATGTTCAAAATTATTATCATTTTTTTTCACTTGAATTTTTATGATATATAGTCTATAATATTTTTTATAGTATTTAAAAGTTTTCCCCTAACCTCACTTCTAAATGGTCTCTTATTATCCTCCCTTATTAAAAAATCATGTGAACCTTCTCATGAGTAAAAAAATTAAAAAATAAATCCCAAAGTATACTTTTCTTGACCTATAGTACAAATTATCACAAAAATAAAAATACTATAGGGAATTATGAGGAATCCAAAAAAGGTTTTCCTAAGAGTGTGTATACATTCTTACATAAATCATTCATGTTCCTTTCATAATTAAGCATCCTAAAATATATTATAACCATCTAAAGATGAATGAATATATATATTTATTATATAGAGATATTATTATGTTAATTTTACAATCATTTTATAAATCCCTTACTTCCTATGGAAAACTAATCCATTTCTCGCTCTTATATATGGACTATTGTCTCTTCACAACGATGTAATTAATTTTTCATCACTGCCTCACATGGATTTTTATAAATATGGAATTGATGAATATATATAAAATATTAATGAAATTATTATTATTTTAAATAAAATATAACATATTCCTACTTTCCCATCCATTCATTAGAAAATGATAACGTCACTCATATGTATGTCTAGACGACCATCACTAAGAGGTGGTGTGATTAGTTTTTTAATTTAATTCATACATGTTTAGTTATAAGGATGGATTTAATTAATATAAATGATATTAATATTACAATTTTCATTATATAAAAAACCATTATATACATTATATCGTTTTCATCCTTTATAAGAATAGAAACTTCACTTACGCACACATATGAACCACCGTCTCCTCAAATTGATATATTCCATTTCTCATGAACATATGTTAGGGAATATTTTACAGGTTTGTTTAGTATATAAAAATGATCATTATAAAATTTATAAATTTATGGAGATAATTATACCATTAACAATGATAAATTATGGAATATGGTTGAGTAAAATATTATGGAAGATGATAAACATTAAGAGTCAAATATTTATTTTAACTTTAGATTTTTAAAAAATGGGTAATTTTTTTAAACGAAAAGTATATACTAAAATGAATCCAAATATGGTTTTAATATAGTCTTATAACAAATATAAATTAATGATATATTATAATATATTATTTTTAACCAAAAATATGTTAATGTTAAGGGATTATTACATAATTTCATTGTTGTTTGGTATTGTTTATTTTTAAGATTCTGTTGGGGAAATTACATAATATTTTACTCTTACATAACTAATATTATCTTAAAATATGGTTATTTTATAGGTATTAACATATTATTTCAATTTACTCCCACTTTAGTATATGGAAATATGGAAATAATGTTTTTTATAAAAAGATTCTTTATTTCTCTTATTTTGGATGAGAATATTTCTGCTTCGTGTGTATGTTCGTCAATTGGTTTTATAAAAGTTATAAAATTGTAAATTATTTATAATGGTATTTTTATACTATTTGTTAATTACATTACAATCTAATTAAAATAATCATCATTTTGTTTTATTTACACGTCATTTTTGAATTTCTATGAATATAGGAAAAGTAGTTTTTTTAATATTTACTACATAACTAAAATTTTCTATCCTATTTTCCATTTTAAATTATATGGATTCATCTAAAAATTTTATAATTTTAGGAATAAAATACCAATCCAAATATTTTATGATTTATTATATTAAAATTTTTCAAAATAAAATAAAAGTTTTGTTTCAAATATGGATTCTAATGTCTTTATAAAGTTTTTTTATCTATGTCAACAAAATTTAAAGATTAGTTTGTTTCACTATTGAAATAAGGTAATGATACAACCAACATTATATACCTGGATCTCTTATGTTCATGTTGTTCTATTTATTAACTTTGGAAAATATGGACATTTCCTAATCTTTTTTTCAATATGTATGTGTATGTTGATTATAAAGTGTATTTTTATTCAAATCGTTCATAAATTGAATGATTTTTATTCAAAGGTTATTGGTTGGAGGCTACTATTAGATATTTCATCAATGAATTGGATTGATTAATAATAAAAATTATCATGTTTATTCAAAGTATTTTGAACCTACAAATGTATGATGACTTGGAAAAAGTCCATGTTCGTATTATTATGATGGTAGAATTTTTGAATTATTTCATTAAAGACTTGTTTATTATTATCCTCCTAATTATTTAGGTAATTTTTTCATCTATGGGTATATTCCCCTTTTAAGATATTAGATTTATAGAATATTTAATTATTTTTTATCTCTTACATATTATTCATGCTTTATTTCATCAATTATAGATTATGTTGTATACATTCCCTTAATAAGAATTTTAGATCACGGATTATAATTTTTTCCATTCCCTAGTATTCTATAATAAAATATTTGAATGAATTCAAAAATATAATATACAATATAGTAATGTTATTATAGGAATTGTGTTTTATTTCAGGTTTATTAATGTTATTTGAGAATCATATGTTTATCTAGTCTCACAATACTAAAAAATATTTGATCCTTTCAGATGCGACCATCTATTACATTTTAAAATTTTGTAATGTAAGTGTAGAATATAGGTTTATTGGGTCTGGTATATTTAATCAAGAGTAAAACCTATTTTATTATCATATAAGGGGTGTTTCAATATATCACCCATAAAAAAACTACGAATAAGATCCCAATTCATAAATTATTGGATTATCATCCTATTATAATATAATATTTTCTACATGAGTACTATCTCTCTTTATAAAATACATATAATTCTAAATAAATTCCAAATAATAATAGTCCATAAGTGGATGTAACATCCCAAATCAATGATATAACATCGATCATGTCGCCCTAATAACAACATCATAAGGAGTCATAGAATCCCTCAGCATGCTCACGATAGTAAAAATAAAAAGTATCCCCATCCCCAGTATATAATACATTAGTGTGCATCACATCCCATAACATAACTAACAAAGACATAAATGACTTTCAAATCTTTCAACTGTTGCATCACATAATGTGAAATTGGTTATTCTCCATGGGTAACAAATGAGCACATAGTTTATAATCAAATATATCATACTGTAACTTTATTATGAATCGTATAATAGGTTAAAACAAAATTTCCATGCCATCCCACTAAATATGAGTTATTATTATTCATGGGAATATTATAAATTTCCCTAGGTAATGTTAGTGCGCATCATAAATTCATCCAATTCCATATAAACACATTCTACACATGGCGTGTCATCAAAATTAATACTATTACAACTTAATTAGGAATGGAATACCAAAATATAACCATGGAAACAGTAAAATATACAAAATATCTTAATTAACATAAAGCCACAATTCACATTATATTTAGTATATCATCCAGCTCAATTAATTTAGATAAAGTGTGATCCACACTTGTCTAACCTACAAACACATACAAATGAAATGTATAAACTACTAAAGAACAAAAAATCTAATATGGGGGAAAATCACTCCATACACTCACCAAGAATTAAAATTTGATATATGGGAACTCAAAATTTCAATGACGGTTTGGTCTCAAGAAACCTTTTATGCATTCACACATTTCGTACTCATTGGAGGTTATAATAACTTATTAAATGTATAATTAATTTTGGATTACCTTGGATACATCCAAGTGGGTTCCAAATAATATTCAACTTCATGTTAAAAGAATCTCATAGACTTTAGGGTCCATATCATCATGATATATCATATGGGAAAACAAACATGGACCTAATAAAGTAATATGAGTCTTAGTGAAATGAAAAAACCCATCTCGATTATTGCATGTTCTAGAAGACATGATTAGATCCACCAAAAATCACATGATGTGTTCAAATAAGCATAAAAACAGGGAATGTTTAGTGGCCACCAACTGCAGTATACAAGAATCATTATTTTCATATATCACCAGATAACATGACATCAATAAAAGGTTTCCGAATAATAAAATTTAAATCCTTCAATTAGATAATAACTAATGAAGAGTATAGAAACATAAATATGAACTAAGAATATATTATAGAGGATTGTTAGCCTGGAATCAAGAAATTAGAAATGTGGAAAACACTGAAATTGGATCCTAAATAGAGGAAATATGAACACAAGATATGAATAGTGAATGAAAGATGTGAGGTAGGTCAAGTGAATGGGTAAGGTTGAAATGAGGATGAGAAAATTTAACTTATTCATTAACCAAATAATAATAAGTAATTATAATAATAGAAAATACCTAATTTCATGATAGGTACCTAATACCCTATCACCAGTTATCTGGTGTTGTTCCTAGTAAATTCCCTTGGTACAGTAACCACCCTATGGCCACATAGGGATTACATCCATTTATATTAATCACCTATTATGAGACACTTTTTACTTGGTGTTGACTTTCTTAAAATACACACTTCCCATACTTATTTTGACATTCCAAAAATCAACATCATCCTTCTCCAACACCTTTGAAACCCCAAATCTTGAAAAATAAATATATTTTGGGAAAAATTTAAATAAATTTTTACCTAAAATATTTAATGTTTTTTATAACCTATCTTGCATTGAACATCTCATCTCAATAATTGATTACTGATAATCACTAACATACATATTCATTAGTGCACCAGTATATCATCCACTATGTACCATAATTACTCTTTATTATGAACATGATATACATAACACATAGCATATGCATCATCATTGAATGTATAATATTTTTATTTAATCCGTTATATTAATTAGTTCTTCCATTAATAATGCACCAACATCCAGCTTGACATCATTGACAGTAATCCCATGATAAGGATTGAGGTGTTATAAACTATGATGAGATATATTAAATAAAACATGCATAATGTTGAACATGTAAGGATGTGATAACTATTAATTAGTGATATTATACTGTAAAAATCACATAGGACCTCAAATTCATAGTAACCAACTTCACCTACCTCTTTATATGATGGCATCCAAATGAAGTCATCAATCGTAAGAAAACAAAGGCCCCCACCTCATAATTTAGAAGGTGATATCTCTAGTATATATAAGAGCGATAAAAACTATGTGATATGGCTATACACTTATAAATAATTCATATATGATTGCAACTAACAAATATAAAATTGGATAAATGGTAGACGACTCCTCTGAATATAATAAGAATATATGTTACATACATAACATACTACACAAGGCCTCAAATGGTTCATTCTACCTAAATTATTAGTAAATTTTGTTAAAGTAAAAATTGAATAATATATAATAAATCTCCCAAGAACCACTGAAATCTATGAGAGATTCCTATAACATGCACTAAAAAATATAGGTATTATAGTTAATCTACACATTGGCTTGAGGATTGTATTTTATACTCAAATGGGTCTGAGTATTAAGAACATACTTCCTTACCTTCTAGAAGTTATATATAAATTTAAAATCTGGATTCACAATAAATCTTTGATGGACATCATGAAATCATAATATCTCCCAGAAATACAACCTATCATGCATATCATTAGACTGGATATCCCATATCGATATGAAATGCATGGCCTTAAATATCACCCCTAATATAAGGAAAACATGTTAGACCTATCATAATAGCTATTTTGATTCCATCATATTCCCACTTTGAAATGGGTTTCGATTATTGAGGTATTATATGTGTTCAAATCTTATTCTTGATCTTCTGATGAATGGATAATGAACTAAAAAACATAACTACAACCATTTTCTTCAAGATAAATTAATACTACTTGAGGATTTCATTGAAAATAATGTTAATAATTGGGAAATCCACATCAAGGATTATATATCCCATATTACATTCTCAAGCAGTCTTTTAGGAAACAAAAAATATTCTCATATATATAGGACATAATCCTCATGTTGGATCCAATCATGTGATGAAACTGAATATTTCCAAATATGGGATTTTTTTTACAATGACTCATTCAAAAAATAATTTGTATTTTTTTGTAAAATAGTTCATTAAAGGTAATATTTTTGAAATGTTGTTAATCAGATTAGAAATTGTTATTTTATAAATTAATTGATGAAGTTGACTGTTTTAGTGATAAATTGAATATATAATTAATAGCATAATTTAACAACATATATAGATCATATATCTTTAAAATGAAAAATAATTATTACAAAATATTTAATAATTTAGTGCTTGGATGTTAGATGTTCAATGTTATATGGTTTTATCTATAATATATTTTGTGGATATAACTTTGTTATTGATCAATAGATTTTAGAAAATTCCTTTTATTTTGGGAAAGGATCATTTTATGTATTATTTCTAGAATATTCATATGACTTCATAAATTATAAATTCCTTTGAATAAATTTTTATATGACTTCATAACATTGTTTATTTTCTTCATTGGAGTTTTGTAATGGGTTATTTAAAAAAATAATTATTTATTTTCATTATATTTTCTCACATTTTCAATTTTTATGTAATGGTATATTTGTATGCCAAAAATATTTTCAAGGTATATGGTGACTAAATTAATAGTAGTTAACACTAATGTAATGATTTATAAAAGTAACTTGGAGCTATGTAATTATTCAACATCCTATAATATGATATTATAAATGATACACTACACCAAAACACACATATACATATTTTTCACTTGAGGAGATCTCCACCAATGTGAAAAAATCATTGTGTAAACACATATTTATGTCTGAGAATTGTGCATAATGGTATACTGGTCTTATTAGATCCATATTAATAATATGAAAATAAGTTTAAAACATGAAAACCCCAAGTTATAATTTAAATTTAAAATCAATGGGTTGACCAAAACCGAGATCATATAAGATTCCAAAGAACTCTTAAATCTTGCAATGCAAGAAAAAAACATTTCTACTTGCACAATACTTTCTGTAGAGAATTGAAAAAGTGAGTTATGTAATAAAATGAATTCCTTTTTTCATATAATATATCTTCTACTCATAAAATATAGTGGAATAGACTATGGGGGATGAAACCCCAATCCTTATAAAGTATGAATATCTTGTTATTTAACTCTCTCGGTGTAGAAAACTAATAAATAAAAACACACATCGGATTTTCCTTCAAGACTATGAAACTAATATCATTATGATAAGTAGACCAAAGATAATCTTCTCTCATATATTGGATTCACATGAATGGTTGGGATACAAACACATTGAAAAACAATATATCCTCCACAGAGAGAAAAATTCATTGGGTTATTGTACATTTTAATCTTGCAAATTTTATTTCTATTAGTTGTGGTGAAAAAATGCTTACCTACAGGTTGTAATTCTTAGGAAATACTTACTTTTGATTAATGGTATATTATTATAACTTGTATCAAGATTGTATAGACTTATGTAAGGAGATTCAACACCTATTGAAAAGCTAGTATGGGCCATGTATTCCTCATGGAAACTTTAATAACATTATTAAATCAGATGAATAAATGGGTGTTGTTAACTACTCAGTATCATATAATGAATAGTTATAATGTGTATATTACTGAAATATATTTTATGTAAATGTGATGGTAGCTAAATACACATGGTACAAGATATTTCATAAAAAATGGTTTCCAAAAAAACTGGAAATGGCCTTTTTAAGGATGAATCATTGTGTATATGGGATGATATTTAATTCTCTAACTTTTACAAACATAATTTTAATCATCATATGATTTCTTTTAAGATAAATATTAGAGGTGTTAGTCCCTATGTCCCCTTTATATTTAAAATTTCTTGGTCTGAGAATCTGGGAAACGTCAATATTATTCAAGATAGTTGGAACTCTGATATCTTTTTGGATGATTCACAAGAGTTGACATTAAATCAAAAAAGTGTAAAAAGAGGAGAAAAGAATATATCGAGCTGTTATTTATAATTATTTATGAAAATATTGCATCATCTGATGAATTCCATTATTTAGTTCAATAATGAATCAAAGAAATTTAATTTTCTACTGATTAATGAATAAAACTGATATTTCATGGCATACACCCAAACATCATGAATTTGAGAAAATTTCCCTAAAGTAAACCATTAGGGGTAAATGGATTAAATAAGGTGACAGAAATGCCATATTATTAAATTCAATTCAAATTTCATGGAAATTTTTTAGGCTTCAATAAATACTAAATAGATGGCGATTCTTTCTTGGTTGATAAAAAATAAATTTCTTATCATTTAGTTTCTTATTTAAAAGGGTTTTTTTAATAGTTTCAGAATCAATGAAAACTTAATGGAAGGGGTAATTCCTATCTTTTTTAAATAACGGTGATAATGAGATGCAACCCTCCTACCCTCTAAAATGTGAAATAAATGTGGTTGTGTTTCATAGTAACCCTAGGAGTTCTTTGGGTAAAGATAGATTTTCCAATCATTTTTAAAAAAATTATAGGATATTATCAATGATGACAATTTCAGAACTATTTAATGTTTCTTCAAAGTAGGATCATTTACATAAGAAATTTATTATATATTCATTTATCTAATTTTTATAGTTGATAATTCTAATGAAATTTATCAATTCAGGAATGTTTCACTGGTCAAGAATTATTATAATGTTATTCCTAATATCCTTGACTCCAAACATGAAATAAATTTAAACAAAATCATCTCTTACAAAAAATTTAATTTTATTCATGTGAGGAATATATGATATTATCTTATAACTTCACCTGAATGGGTTAATTTGATTAGGAAATCCAGCATAGGGGGAACATTTCTTTAAATATTTATATCAAGTAGGATTTTTATAATATGGATTGGGGTTTATTGGAATGGACCTATCCAATTTTTGGCATCAATCGTACTATCATTAATTATATCAATACAAATATTTCTTCAGTACATTTTTAAATTTTAATAAATTGATCTCTTAAATGTTACCTATACTATTCGAGTGGGGTGAGGCAGGGTGATACCCTTTCTACAATTATTTTTTCTATAATATAGTATTATCTAAAAATATATTATTTAAATATTGTTCATAATGGAGGGATTAAGCCAATAATGGTAATTGTGGTATATTTTTTCTTTCTCACCTATTTTATATTAATGATATTATTTTATTATTTTTGTGTGAAAAAATGTAAATCATATGAAGGATGTTTTTTCAGCACTATCAAATTCTATTGGGGATGAAATGAAGTTAGAAGAAACATGTTGTGTATTTTGGAAAGATTATAAACACGACAATGAAAAATTACATCATTTATGAGATGGGTATTAGGAAAATAATGCTCCCTTTCACATATCATAGGGTTCTAATGTATTAGGGTAATTCATGAGCTTCTCAAATTAAAGACATTATGAGTCAAATTATAATGTAATTAACTACATGGAAAGGTAAATCCATTTCAATTTCCTAAAGATTTAGCCACATGAAATATACTATTGTTCCTAAATCTAATTACTAATTTCACTATCCCAAAACACGATTTGACATAATTTTTTTTTATCATCAGTTTTTAACCATTGTTTATAAATGTGACATTAAAATTAATGTTTTATCAGTCAGTGTTTTTTGACATTCGATTCCAAAAATGAGTTCCATCTCTATTTTGACATCAATTTCTTCGAAAACTATCTCCAAAAACCCAACGCCTATTTTTTAATGCTTCAGAATTGGGTTTTCATCAAAACCTTTGTCAAAATTTTTATTTTTTAAAATAAATTTTTTAATATTACACACCCAAAAAAATTAGAATCCCTATAATAAAAAACAGTACACAAATATCAAACAACATGTATCATTGACTAAAAACTATAAAAACAATCACACTTTTAACAAGTTAATCCAAAAATTATCTACTCAATTGTATTTAAATTAGAATTAAAAAAACACACCATAAACATAAAAAAGGATCATTTTATATTGACTTTGAAGCATTATTTTGAGACATTTATGTTCACACAACTATTATAATAGATAAATCTATTTTTGAACACTTTTTCATTGAAAACTGAAAAACTAATCATAAAAATTAGAATATACATACCATAAATCATTATCATACATAAAAATATTATAAAAAATAGATCAAATATGGGTAAGTTCATCTTTATTTTTATTAAAAAGGTGGTTCCTATGTCAAAAAACAACGTCACATTTATTAAATAAAGAAAGGATATAAATATTCTAAAAGATGGATTATTTTAAAAATAGTTTTCATGAAGTGGGAGAAAATCCAATGGAATGTAATCTGACAAGGTTATTTCATAGTTGAATCCCTTATTAGAAACACCATTTATAATCATGTTCACTTCATGAAATATATGTTTAATAATGTGGTTGATGTTAAAAAGGGAAAGAGAACAAACCATCCATTGAGTTGTGAATGGACTAGAAAGATGCACCACACCATTATGAAGATATTGCATGATTGTGGTTGAATTACTCTCTCTCTAATTATTGTTTCCTTATTTCATCCATTTTAAGGTAATAACATAAATAACACTCAACATTTCTACATCCAATAAACAAGGAACTTCTACAAGTGCTATAGAAGAAACAATGAATCTTCTCAAGATTGTTCATATACACTACTCTAAATCCCAAGGGTCCCAAGAAACCATTAGAGGTACCATAAACATTAAATTTAATCCATCATGGGAGAGGGTATTTCCATAGAACATTGATTGTGTATCGAGGGAGACTGCAAATTCCTTCATCAATGAGGGATCCACAAGATTCTTAAGCTGGAGACATAATTATTGCAATGCCCATGATGGATTGATGAAGCTTCATGAATAGAAGTAGGGATCCACACATGAACATCATGGAAACTGAATGAGATATTATGATCTAAATAAGAATTTTTTTTATACTATATCATGTGAAGTAGGTTATGGATAATATCTAAAAAAAATTATCTATCTGTGGAGAGGAATTATTAGTAGAAAATCACTGATGTTGAGTACTGATAGAGTCTAGAAGTAGCTATCTGTAATCAAATAAATCAGTAATATTTTTCCGAAGAGCATAAGAATTATAAATAGAAAGGAAAATATGGTTACTGTATTATCTATGTTGTTATCATAAACTACATTTAGAGAATATATGGACCCCAAAATATTGGAGACATGTATCAGTGGGGATCCAATTATGCATATTTCTCCAAACAAGAGTGAGTCTTAATGTTTCCATCATATAATTATTAGAAATATATATCCAAGAAAAATAATTATTTAAATTTGTAAAGTGATGGTTCTAAAAAATTTTAGAGTTGACTATGGAATTATGATAAGGCTCACAAATTATAAAATAATCAATGTTAGCAAAGAGTTAATTATCAATGACATGGTTCACGTTTTTAGGAATATAAAAACTAGGGGTATTTAAAAATGATTGATAGAAACATCAGTTTTTCCAGTTAAATTATTGGGATCAACCATAAAAATCATAGGAGAGACAATCCAGTTATCTATCTTGAAATTCATAGAAGAATCTATACTAACCATCCATCTATAATTATATATAATGTTATAGAAAGAGTGTTTAACAGACATCCTTATAGAGGATTCCATATAATTTAAGATTTCTTTTTTTATCCTATCAGGGAACCTATTTGGGTGAATATAAGGTAAATGGAATTATTATAAATGATATTTCATATAATTATAGAATGTAAGTAATCATTGAAGAGTTTAAGGTTTTTTATTCCAAGGCCACCCTAGGTTAAAGGTTTGCAAAAGCTAGACTAGTGGACATTCACTAATTTTCTATCTAGATAACTTCCAATCTAAACAATGATTTTGATAAAGATATTTATTTTTTTGAGAAGGAAAATAGTCCATTTATAGTCTATAAGGGAATAAAACATTTTAGTAAAAATTGTGAATTTTTCAAGGAAAATTATTCTTACCATAGATAGAGATTTTCCATTCTAAAAATAATGTTGATTTTTAATTTTGATAAAAAATTATAGAAATGTAACAAATTTTAGGTCTTCACAAAAATATGGAGTCACATGGATAACTGAAATAGAAATATCATTCTTTTAGGCTCAAATCACTAATAATGATGAATTTTTTATATGTAAGAAATATTTTTCCAATGAAGAAAAATGATTTACCCCAGCTTATGGATTGACCTGAGATCTTCTCATAATTAGAAAGGCAATACTTTATATATTGAATAAATATTTTACTTCCTTGATAGATGATGATGATATAATCATCTTAGAGGAGGTTTGTGGAAATTGGCAGATTCTTTTAATCATTGATTGACTTATGTTTACCATGATTTTTCAAGAGAAGTTATCAGTCTCATATTTAGTGTTCCACAATATAGAAAAGAAAATCAGAGTGGGGATATACCTTCATGACTCCTTTTATGTATTAAAAACACACTTTATGATATCCATTAAGAATAATGTACATTTGGGTGGAGCTAAATGGAGTTTTTATTATGTTAATGAATATATTATTGAAGAAGAATATTTTAAGATCCTTTTATATAATAATCCGATCAATGGTATAAAAATATTTTTAGAAGTCATTTTTAATGGAAATACATCCACACCTATTAGATTTCTATTAAAGGTTGGTGCTTTTATATCTAATGAAAACTAAATCCAAGATGGTTCTTCCCTTGACAAAACTAAATTCATTCAAAGAGACATTTTTGTTATAAACAGTTTCATATCTATAGGAAAAGAGCAGAGAAATGATTTTATATAGAGAGTTGATATGTGAAATAGTATGAAGATGTGTATAATAGATAAATGATAAACATTGGGGATGAGGTAATGAAATTTATAATTAAGACAACGAGGGAGAACTCTATTAGAGAAGAATGTTTTAACCAATAAAATGAAATTAGGTTTGATGCAATCCTAATAATATGGAAAAAACTATTATTGAAACACTCAGGCATATGAGAACAATCTGGTTTTATGCTAAAGATAGTATCCTTGATCTCATGGTCAAAATGACTGTTGGTGAGAAAGGTGTTATATTCTTGGTTAATAATAAAATGATTGAAATCAGAGATAAAGACTTTATGGATATTAAGGGCATTGAATGTATTACTAATGTTCGAGATAATATGAAAGGAAATACCATGATCTGTATCAATAATATTGTCACCATCATTACAAAATGTCAGAGTAATAACAATTTAAGTAGTTTATTTAAGTGGGTTATAATCTTTTATGTTCCTTTCACAATATTGAAGTCATTTTTAAAAGATCTTCTTCTAAATGTTATATTTAATGGAGATAATATAATTAGTTTTTTTCTATGAGGTAAATTTCTCACTGACAATCAATAGTAAAGATAGATTTAGTTGTGAATGTTTAAATTTTTTTATGATTTCCTTCCAAAGAAGAAATATCATTATCAATTTGTCTATATTCAGATTTACACCATCCATTTAGCTTTTACCTATGGTGTTTAAACATCATGATACATGTAAAACAATCACTACCACTGTTCATAGAAGTTAAATAATTATTAATAGTATTATCATTGTCAGGATCTGATACCCATGCAGTAATGAATCTAGAAGGGAGAGTAGGGTTTTCAATTCATATAGAGAGACTAACCAAGATCAAGTTGTTGTTAGAGTTGATTTTGGGTGTGTGATGATGGATATTCCAACCCATATATTATCATTAGAGAATTCAATCTCTAGTTTACTAGAAACCATACTATTATATTTTTTTACCTAGAGGAATTGGACCAAAATTGGTTTATTATGGTTAGATAATTATCTTAAATGAATTTTTTGAATTCTATAGTGGAGATAGTGGATTGATCCAGACCCATTTTCCACTAGGAACATGAATTGCATTAAAATCCCCAACAATAATTCTTTGTTCATAAAATATGTTTCTTAGATAGTAAATCTTTTTTCAAGTAGGTATCCTATCTTGAAACCTATTTTAGTCTTAAACAAAAGAGTTGAAAAGATGATACTTTTGGGAGTCAAGTTCACAGGTAAATATCTAATCAGAAATCATAAAAATAGTAACCTTATGTAAATAAATTTTAGAAAGATCTAGAAATTTTAAATTGGATTATTATTATTGTTATTAAAAAGAAAAATTTAAATAATATGATTCAATTTATAAAAAATTGGATAATGTTAATTTTAGGTTCATAAAGATAAAAACGTTTATGGTGATGATTATGAATGATTCTTCATAAGTTGATAATAGTGTTAGTGTTGGAAATTCCTTGTCAATTTTGAATTAAAATATTCATTTGAACGTTTACTAGGGGTTGAAACCCCCCACCCCATTCTTTTTACTCCCATAGTTCTTAATCCTAGAGAATATTTTGATATTTTTAGTTTTTTTAGGTGTAAGAGAAAAAAAATGTTCTTCCTAATTTGGCTGAGATGAATCAAGATATATGATACTATATGTATATTATTTTTATCACAGGGGTCCGTGGATCCTGGAAATGTGTTTTAGTTGATATATCCTTGTATATTTTCACTTCAAATTATGTGTTATCAATAGTTTAAAGTGGTCATTAAATCCCTTGAGTGATGTTATATTTTATATGCTCTGATGGGGAATTTTCTTCTACCTTGACTTCTATATCATCTAGGGTGGTCATTGAAATTCTAGTAGAGATACGTGTCATGTTTTTTGTATCTTTTATGTAAGTGAGTAGATTTTCTATTATCAACAATAGTTTTACAAACTTCGGGATCCTCAGTATGGTCAGTTATGCTTCATTCATTAGATCCAAGAGAGGATTTTAATTCAGAAAACATGACATTTTGTTTTTCTGAAATCTGGGAGTGGATAGATAATTTCCTAGTGATGTTGTTGGACTAATATCTATGACCATTGATGTCATCTGACATGGTGAGTCAACATCCCTCACCTATATTCCAACATTTGGAGTAATCTGATTTTATAAAAATTCTCAATTTAATTTTACAAATTCATTCATCTTTTAGATTAGTATTAGGTTTAGTTTTTCCTCATTATTCTGTGTGTTTCTTTCCTTATATACAATAGAAGTGACAGGGGAAGTTATATTTGAAATTTTCAATTTTAAGGTTTTTAATGAATCATTACTGCCTTCAATGTTATATCTATCGTTTTCCTCATAGTTTAGATTGGCCTCATTTTAGGTTTCCTATATATAATTCTTATTCTCTAAAATTTGGGGAGGATTTTCCAAAAAAATACATGAAAAAAATTCATTTAGTCATTTTATTCACCTTACATTATACAGATCCTTTAAGTGATAGTTCTCATTGATAGAATTTTAAAATATCCAAGATAAAATTATCAATTTCATCCAAAATAAATTGATCATCATTTTTATTATCCTCTTCTTTAGTCAAATTAGCCCATTATAAAACCAAGTCATCCTTTGGGGGAATTAAATCACTTATCTTTTTACCAATCATTAATTCCACTTTTTTGGTGGTCTTGGGTTTATCCAAGATGATACCTTAATATTTCTAGATACTTTTGAATTCATTACAATCCTCATTAGTGGATTATGTATCTTGATTTTTAACCACTCTCTAATTCATTGTGGAGAAACCAATGATATTTCACAATTAATAGCAGGGGGATTGTGGTCATATAAAATTTATGCATCTGTAAAATAGAATATTACATTAAATATAATGACATGTGGTAATTTTGAGTCTAAATCCATCTTGGAAAATCTCCCACATATATATGTTACTATATCAATATTCTTTAAATATTTCAAAACTATTGAATTGAATTCAGGATCTATTAAACCATAAAGATTTGTGGCCTCATTTTGAATATGAACCATGTGTCGATATATTATTTAAAAAGTATATATATTTTGTGAATTTAAATAATATTTAATTAAATAAATAAAAACCAAAACATCAATTTTATTACATGAAAACAAAATACCACATATGAAATATGATATCATGAAAATAAATTATATACATGATATCTATTCTAAAAATTATCACGGGATAGACTCTTCCACATAGAGTAAATTTCCTCTGAGACTCAGTGATATTATCCATTGATAATGAAGCATGAGATAATCATTATATACCATCCTAAATATTAGAATTATATGCAGTTGTTTGTTCCTGAACCTTTTGTATCCATTGTTCTATTTATTTTGATTTTAGATAATTCAATATTAGTTAAAAGTCAAAAAACATTATAAGTAATTTTCAATCAAATGTAATTAATAATAAACAAATACATATCTCATATGAAAGATAATTGCGAAGGAATGTTGGAAAAAATACAAAAATGACTCATAAAATCCCCAACCCTGGTAACTTCCCCAATATGAAATGGTAGTAGATTATTAGGATCAATAATATCATTTATTGAAACTCTAAAATGACTATGTTCATAGGATTGTGATCTATAGAATCCATAAAAACATTCATGACTCCAAACACTACAATATTTACTTGAGGATCTCCAACATATAACTCATAGTATAAGATTGGGTCTAAGAGAGGAGGTGGAGGGTCTGAGTGGGCATAATGGGTAGGTTGTTCTAGATGGGATGACTATATAGGATATATAGCCAACTGAAATGGGTGGATAAGATGGGAAGGTTGCACAAACTGTGACAGTCTCATCCATTATTCTAACAAATCATGATCAATTGATTAAATTTGATCGCACATGGATAGTTTCATGTATATCAGCTCATATTTTAATGATTCAATTTCTATATCTATTGATTAAATATATTGATGACCAAAATTGTTCCAAATACTAACACATTCCTCATATCCTCTTATGATGTATCAGTGTTCTTTCTTTCATAAATTAGTAGCTATAATGTCTATCCTACCCTCAGGGGTAAAATTTCCCTATAATGATTTATCTAAAATTTATTTTTGTAATTAAAATTAAATTCTTATATTATTTTTGTTAATTTATATAATAGAAAAATACATAGAATATAAAAAATATATTTACATAAAATCATTTCAATAGCTTCTTTAACATTCACTATAATATAGTTTTCATTTTTTCATCATCTCGCTATTCCCCATTTTTCATAGTTGGTGTGGTAGATAGAGGACCAAACTGAACCTCATTAGAACCACCTACATAATGAGATCTTAATGTTTCAAACATTTCCTCAATAATTTTTTCTCCAATAAATGATACCCTCTGCATGATAAATAATGAAGGTATACATTCTATAACTAGATGTATTTTTTGAATTTCATAGAGGAATGTTATATAAAAATTGAACTAATAAGTAATTATGTACATATATATATATATATATATAAAATTTTACAATATAATATAATTATCATACTAGAAAGGAATCATCATATCAAATAGAATCATATTTCATCCATGTATCTATATATAAAAACTCATACTTGAGGCATGGGTTTTGATTTAGTCTCTTTAAAAAAAGATAATTTGTTATCAACGTTTTTTTTGAAATATTTCCATCAAAACACTTCCAATAAAAAATTACATTAAGTGATTGATTTATTTTATTCAAAATTTAATTTCATCTATAATTGAACAAAATAATTATAAGGAATCTAAAATATACCATTCTCTAAAAATGAGATAAAATTAGTCAACTAAAATAAGAATCTGTTACAACCTCCCAAAAAAGATTTATCACTATCTTATCGATAGACATCCAATCAGTATATAAAATACTAATCCTTGAAGAACTCTGAATAGAGATATAGATGATAAAATGTGTTGTGTTTGTGTGAGTTTCATTATTTTTATCATCAAAACTAATATGAAATCACTCTTCTCTATAAAAAAGTGATAGTTTTGGTAAACATGTAATTCCTTGACTACCAACTCAAGAGTCGAATTTCATAACAGTAAGTGTAGAAGTTTCCACCACCAAAGTGTCATCAGTATTCCGACAATTGATTTTTTAAATTATAGTTTTATTTTCAATAAATACTTATATAATAAGATAAATAAAAATATTAAAACACAAAAATACCTTTATACATGATCCTCTACCTCTGTAACTGTATCTATCATTGAAACAAGATAATGAAATGAAATTATTGTATAGCTAAAGATAATAGTACAATTAAATAATTAGAAAACATGAAAAATAAAATATACAAGTAAAATTAGAATCTTACATGTGTAATTTTAAAAAATATATATGATATGCTTCCTAAACAAAAAATATACAAAGTATGATATAAAATATAAAAATTACTTCTAAAATGATAGAAACATTTATAAATCTAAATAAAAAAGTTAAATAAAGTGCTCTCGTATTCATAACATTAACCAAAATATAATATTGTATGTCATGTATTTCCATGAAAAAATATTTATCTGTATCCAAATAATATCAATATCTAACCAAAAACCACATAAATTGTCAAAAATATATAATTAAATATCTAATTATAATTAAATAATAATGTTTTACACCATTAAATTTTAAAAAAAAGATATAATTTGTAAATTATTACTAGATACATTAGGAGATTATTTTTTTGTTTTCCAAAATAACTTCAACGTGATCAGTTCTTACTACATGCCCCATGTTTATGTTATATTAATTATTATATAGAAATCATGTAAGAGATGAAGAAGACTCATATAAATCAATTAAATTATCATCATCCTCATTATAAAAATTAATTATTTTCCCTTGGAAAACAATAGAGAAATGATAATTTGATGGATTAGTGACATAAAATATTTACTTTTCTTGTGTGTCCAGGAAAAATGTTGCCTCATTACAACCAAATATTTTCATATAAAAAAGTTGAAACACATATTCATCATGTTTCACACCACAATTACATGAAATCTATCTCCACATAAAAAATATGATGAGAAATTTAAAATAACACATTTCCTATATGTATTCATGAACTCCAAAAACATGGTGTTGATGTAGAAATAAGTGTTTTTATCATTCCCACTAGAAAAAATTGATTCAACAACAAACATTACACTAATATTTTGAATGGTACTCTTATCATCCATTTTTTTTCAAATGTGTACCCATTGATATCATAATATGACCATGTGATCACATTAAGATATGTCCCCCTTTCAACCATTTCAATGAATCATGAGGTAGATATATCTTTGATGACTTTCTCTTTAAACAATGAATCATATGTCTTTTAAATTTGAATCATCAGTCAATTTTAATTTCTTGTAGAATATTATAACATTAATTTACTAATATTTGATGATATATATGATTGAACCAAATCTATGTTGTTCAAAATGTTTAAAATTTCATGCATCACTTCATCACATGGAATTACTATTAAATTTAAACATTGAATCTGTCTACCATCACTATAAAATGTCAAATGATAACATATAAGGTGACTAATATTCTATCAATTATAAAAATAATTAGTATAGAAATCAATCACCTCTTTTGATACATATTTTTAAACTATAGAGGCCTCTGGTCCATAAGGATTTTTAACATATCCCTTAAAACTATTCATATATATTTCTAAAGGATAAAACCATCATAAATAAATATGCCCACATATTCATATCTCAAACACAAAATGAATCACTAAATTAACCATTATATCAAAAAACATAGGTGGGAAGTAAATTTATAGTTGAAAAAGAATAATACCATCCTCATTATCTAAAAAATTTATCAAATTTGTATCAATGACTTTTCAATAAATGGATTTTAAAAAATTACATAACATGATGATAGTCTTTTTGGCAGCTTTTGGCAATATACCATGTAGTGAATCTGGTAGAAGTTTTTGCATAAAAACATGTTAATGATGGGATTTCATACTATTTAATTTTCAATCCATTAATGACACCAACTTCACCACAATTTAAGAATCACCATTGGATGCATTAATACCATGAAGACAATATAAATAATATACCTTCTCAATCTTGATTATTGTGTGACATGACAAAGGTAAATATGTTTTGTTTTTTTAATAATGGGATCCAACTCTAATATTTTACCCATTGATATAAAGTCTAATCTAGTATAAAATAAATTTTATTTATTTCCTTTTATGTCTAACAATGATATAATCAACATACCACATATGTTTTTCTCAACATTCATACCATCAATGTTATGTAATATCTCTAAAAACATCCAAAAAGGTTTTTCGAAAATGATAGACCATTGCTTCCAGATATTTTCTTGAAGACCAGAACATCTTTTCATTCCAAATTTTTAAACCATATTTCACACCCTATCAAAATATTCATCAACCAAATATTATTTTGTGGAATATTTTATTCCTATAAACTCATATATTAATTTTCAATCTTTGATAAGGATGATAAATTCTTAAAAATCCTCAATAACCCATGTACACTGTCTTTATTCCATTCTTTTATTGATAATATGAAGTCTCTTCTTCACATATTTGACATGATTTGTGTCCCATAAAACTACATCCATATAAGTTTCCATATGATGGAAGGTAATTTATACTTAACATTATCAAAGCACAAAGAAGAAAATAATCTTTTTTAAGCATAAATAACTATAACACATATCCCCCAAGTTGTTTCAAATCATAAATTAATGTTGAAAGATATACATTAATTTCAATTCCTAGCTGTTTGGGTCCAAAAATAATAAAGATCATAATAAAATATTAATTATTCATACATATATGTGGTTACTAGTTTTAAACTAGCATATAATAGACCATGAATAATGCTGGCTACTTGAGCTCAGATATTGATTCATTCCATCATTACACAATTTCATTATGAAATTTCTAACATCACTTCCATAATTGTGAAACTTTTTATCAAATTTCATCCAGTTTAGTGAATTATTAGGGTATCATATGTTACCATAAAATATGCTCTAATCTTAATGGAACCATAACCTTTTTTTCCTATAAAAAATTTCAAAATAAATGCATAAAATGAGGAATTATTAAAAGGAACCAAATTTCATGAGCATGATATTTAATTGTAGTACCTAATAATGAATTACAGTTGAATTAAATGAATTATATGAAGGAATTATTGCATTATGTTATTAGAAAGTAAAAAAAAATTCATGAGTTTAGATTCTATTACCTATTAATGAATCCGAGATTACTATTTCATCTATCTAATAGCGTTATTTCCAACATGTTAAACAATTTGATTAATATTCATATTTTCTTAGATACACACACAATCATTTGGGAAATAATGTTTCATTTTATACCCCAATCCCATTGGGGAAAATATTTACATCACCTCATAATTGGAATCTATAAGACCATTTCCTTATAGGCGTGGAACTATTAAATTATAAAGTAAGTTATATAGACTTTTATCTATCCAACCATTTCATTCAATCAATCTAACTAATCTCAAATCCCCTAATAACACTGTATATTTTCAAAAAACATTAACTAATGGTTTATCATAATCTCCATAAAACCATATAATAGTTTTAATTTTCATTAGTTTCAAATTATAAATATTTTCATCGACATTAGATGTGGAATTTTCAATTATTTCACCATAGCATATCTAACATGCATAATTAAAGATAATTACATAGTAGTTGAGATGAATCATAATTTAACTTGAGTTTAACATTCTACAATTAAAACAATTCACACATGGATAGAAAATGAAATCAATGTTTTAAAAATTTATTTTTCACAAATTCCAATAAATCATCAACTCCTTTCAAATATTCACTATTGGTTCTTCATACATTTACATAATTATGATCCATACAGTACCTAATATCTTAATATAATCAATTAATATATTAAAAAATATAAAAATTTAAATATATATATATATATATAAATAAATCTTAAAAATAAAAAACATTTTAATAAAAATAATTCGTAATCACAAAGGAAACATAAACTATTATTAGGAACAAAATTTACACTAATCTATTAAAGATTATTATATTGCATGATGTGTGTCATGATGTTCTAATGGACATCACATGTAATGACCCTAATAGAAATTCCTAGTATAAAATAATGTTTTTTTGAACTAATCTATTTTTTTGTTTTAATTTAATTTAATTTATTTTATTTTATTTACTTATATATATATATGTGATATTCCAGGAAAGAAAATTGGGATTTTGTCACTATATATATGATTTCCACACCACATATTATAATATTAGGATGTTTATTTAATGTTATACAATAATTTATTTCACTGTATATGGTATATGGTTATTTATTTTACTTATTAACATTATAATATAGTGATAACAATCACCCTCTAAAGACCCGTAATATTTAAGAAACTTCATTTCTTAATTTTCTTGGAATTTTTACAAGAACACAGTTTCTGACGGAACCTGATTCTAAGGCCCGGTGTGCCCGAAATCATTTTCTGAAGTTTGGCTTGGGTACGTTCAGTGAACGAACGAGCAGGTTTTTCTAACTTTTGAACCAGTGCTCTGAATCGAATTCTGAGGGCACCGATGGAATCGAAGTGCCGGTATTTGTTTATAAATGCCTTTTCCGGTTTTGCGTTTGCTCGGGTGTGGTTTCTAATTTTGGGGGTTAAGTTAAGAAATAAAATAAAGTGGTGCGACAACTTTATTTTATTTCACATAAAGCCACGTAAAGCCACTTAAGCCAGGTTAAGCGGATAAGGAGGGACCTACGATATCCTACCCACTTGGTAGGATATTTGTGAGGTGGGGCCCGCACGAGCACCTCCATTTCTTTCCCTCTAAGTAATGCACCCACAAAAACCTCTTTTAAATAAAGTCAACTAGTGCGTTTACGAAAATTCTAAATGCCCCTATTAATTGGGTAGTTAATTCAAGAAAATTAATTCATCGAATTAATGGTTTGTTTCTTAACATTTAATTTCTAATTGTTAGCTTGTGAATAAAATAAGACCAACACTTGTGTTTACTTGAGGTATTCTTGTTGAGAGGATTGGGAGAAGCTCTCAAGCTTGAAGATCTTCATCCTCCTTCGCGAAGAACGCGAAGATTGCGAAGAACGTTGAACCCTCGAAAATAGATGACGTGATGCCATGTTCCGTGACACCGACGATTCTCCTTCTACGACGCTTCTTCCACGACATTCCTTCCCCGCGAAAATCTTCAATCAACAACCGATTGAGGTAGGGGGTTGCGGTTCATTAATTCATTGTGAATTTTTATCCTCAACATGGGTTTAATTGATGCAATTAAATCTGTGTGTTTTTAATCCTAGGAGTTTGACAGCGCGACGCCGTGTACCGCGACGACATCGTCACCCCTTCCACGACGCGACAATCCTCTTCTCCGCGACGGTCAATTCCTCGACGAACTCAAGTTCGAAGACAACGTTGAGGTTGGGGTTCCTGTTATTTTAAATCTTTGTGATTTATACCCGTGGAGTATGATTAAATATTTGTTGTGAGATATTTTAAACCGCTAACGCGGTGGGTGCGGACAAACGAACAAGTCCGAACCCACCGCCCTTTTCATTCATGGTGTGTGGAATGACAGACAATGACAAAACAAGCTTCACGGGGGATGTGATGTACTCGTAGTGAAGGACGGGCCCCGGGAGGGCCATTGGTGAAGACGACGCGTTTTTTCGACCACCGGAAGTGATCCGGTGGTTTGCGGAGCAGCCCGCCGGTGCGCCTCGCCGGCACGGCGGTGCCGGCAGCAGGTGGCGGTGGCGCCTGGCGCGCCGCCGAAAGGAGCCACCATGACTGAATCCTCAGCGATAGGGTGGGGTCCCGCGACTGCGCGGGACTGGAGGGGGACGGGACGTGGTAGCCGTCTATGTCCGCTGGCAAGGGCGGCCCAATGCGGGGCCGCAGCTCCATCACGCGGGGGCAGCCCGCCCCCCGCTCCGCTTGGTCGTAACCGGCCGAGCCAACCCACTGGCCAACCTGCCAGCGCCAGCTGGGTCGCGCCCAGGCCGGGCCAAGTCGGACCCGGACCCGGGTCGGGTCGACCCGGTTCGGGCCGACCCAGGGGGTTGGGTCGGGTCGGTCCGGGCCCAAACCCCCCGTTTTCAGACCTTTTTGGTCTTTTGCCCATATCATGCATTACGGACCTCCGATCGATGCAGCGTCAGTGGCGATGTGATCCTTGGATCGATATAGTCTTTTCAGTATATTAAACTTGTGGTTTTGGAGATCTTTGGGTTCGGCCGGGTTGGTTTGTACACGAAACCAACCGGGCCCTCGGAGTGAAAACGCTTATAACTTAAGCTCCGGACGTCCGATTGACGGCCGTCGACTTTGAAGGATTCCTCTTATTTAGAAAAATCTTTTTTCTTACTCCGCCTTATGTTTGGATGCAGGTGGAGTACGGTCGAGTTAGTTTTGACATAAAAACCAACCGGTATCTGATATGAAAAATCTAATAACTCTCAGACCGGGCGTCCGAATGACGCACCATCTGCGATGTTGAGTTCCTGTTGATGATACGGAGCTTTTGAATACATCAACTCTGGCCTATGTCTTAGTTGACATATCAGACTCTCGGCTCATGGAGTAGACCCTCCCGAACGAGCTTGCTGTGTGCGGGAACCCTAGAGCTGGCTGCGACTGCGACGACGATGACAACTGTACAGAGATCCTCAGTGGATTCGACGGTGATGACTATAGCACTCAGTGATCCTACCTGGATCAGTGCTACAGATCCTGTGTGGGTCATCCCTCAGCGGTCCTGTGTGGGCCAGTGCCTACAAATCCTGTGTGGGTCCGATCCTATGTGGGTCTTTGCAGGGGTTAGTTACCTATCGATCCTTTATGGGTTAGATCCTTTGTCGATCCTTGCGGGGGTTAGTTACCTATCGATCCTTTGTGGTTCAAATCCTTTGTGGGTCATTGCGGGGGTTAGTACCTATCAGTCCTTTGTGGGTCCGACGGTTTAGATGGATCAGTGAAAACATCTGATCATCTCTATCGTCATATGAAGAAGTATACCTATGTGAGCTGAATCCTGTTTTTCTTTCCTTGGTGGATTGTGTTGTGATATAATGTGTGGATTACGTTTTTCTTTCCTGTGTGGAATGGGTTGTGTTTTCCTGTGTGGACTGGGATGTTCTTGGGCTCGGAAGTTGGAGCGTACTGGAATTGATGACTTAGGTATATGTATGGGAATATACCTAAGCAGTGTCGAATGTTACTTCGTGATTGTATCTTTCCTTTGTGGATTACCCTTTGTGGATTCTGGGAGACCTTCGGGGGACTCGGGGTCCCTACTGAGTAGCTTATACTCACCCCTGCACAGGCTATGCCCACACTACGTTGTGTTGGTTGCAGACGACGGACAACACTGATCGTGGTTGAGGCTTGCGGAGCTTGACGGTACCTAGAGGTGGGCCACTGGGCGAGACGTACTCGGAGCGGACAGCTTGACCCTAGGAGCTGTGGAGGCCATTTGTACTCACCCTTCAGGTGGTATTTCCAATGGACGGATCGAAGATGCGACTTTACTTTTCAATTTCTATTCTTTCCCTTTCCAGTTGTACTTTACTTTCAGTTTGGGTTTGTATACTGGCCCAGTTACTTTTCTGCACTTACTATTGTACTCAGTTTTTACTTAGTGATTACTTATACTGAATTCTTTCTCTGTTGTGTTTGTTTACTTTACAAAGGCAATTCCTTCCATTTTACTGGGATTTACGCCTTGGTGCTAGTCTTCATCCCCTGGCCTATGGAAGGCGGGCTTGCGGTAGTCACGGCACGTGCCCCGAGGACGGGTCGTGACAAATTGGTATCCATGTAGTTCGGTTCTACCAAAAAACATTGGACTCTAGTCTTTTTCTATGTGAAGCAATAGTTTTAAGCATATTGGGTGTGGTTATCAGTCCAAGGAGTCCAGTGTTGGTGCTGCGGCCGATGTATCCGTACACCAGGACCCTGACTTATGATTTCAAACTTAATGCACGAAAACATTGACTGCATGTGTGTTTCAAGTTTTCTTTGTGATTACTTTATGTCATCTAACCAGGTATACTGTTTGACCGTGGCGAACCTGTTTCTTTTTAGGATGGTCCCACAATGGCAGCCAGCTAGGGTTCCGAGAGTTCTGCGTGACAAAAGCCCACCGAGCGACGATGCCTCGGTACAGGGCCCTTTGACAGTTGAGGCACCGGGAGTACCTCTACCCACCGATCCACCGATGCTTCCAGCCCCAGCCGCTAAAGATGCACATCGCCTTAGTGCACTCCATGAGTTCCAGAACCAGCGACCACCCAAGTTTTGCGGGGAGAGGGACCCCCAGGTAGCCGAGGGCTGTCTGGAGGCAGTTGTAAGAGTTTTCAGGTTAGTGAGGACACCGGAAGACCTCATGGTGATCCTCGCAGCGAGCCTACTACACGCAGCAGCGGGCCGATGGTGGAGTTTGATTCTCTAGGTGCATGATGAGGAATATCTCCTCTAGACGGACTTTGAGAGCCTCTTCCACTCGAAGTTCCGTCCCAGCCACCCTCTGTGCGGTGCGCATCTAGAAGCTTCTTCAGCTGCGGCAGGGCAACTTGACAGTCGCCCAGTACTCAGCGAGATTTAACGATCTCTCACGCTACTCAAAAGACATGGTACGAGACCCATTCTTCCGGGCCCCGACCTTTGAGCAGGGATTGAGGCATAAGATCAGGGCATCACTGATCTCCCTCAACATTCCGAATCAGGTGGGAGTACTGGAGCGAGCCCTTTTGATCGAGATCTTTCTTGCTAATCCTTCTTCAGCAGTGAGACCTACCGTGGGGCGGCATGTAGCAGAGTCTTATGCAGCAGGCATTGGATGGATGACTCATGGGTCCAGGCAGACCAGACCCTCAGGCAGATGACCTCAGGACACTAGATTAGTAGTGCGGGGCACACAAGACAGAGCCAGTCTTTCGAGAGGCAATAAATTCTACACATGCGACGGGCATGGCCACATGGATCGTGACTGACCGACCCGCCATGCCATGGAGCAGCAGATGGTTGAGGGGCCACCCAGGCAGAGTCAGAGGGTCGACCGTGTCGGTCCGCATGGAGCAGGCGGACGAGGCAGTGGAGCTGGCCGAGCAGTAGGTGGTCGGCGACGCTTTGAGGCTCTACCACCACCACCACCTGGAGGTCCACCCCGACCACCAGGAGCTGGCGGGAAGAGACAGGAACAACTCCAGGCAGCGGAGGCCTATGACCACGGCGCGCCCGAGATGATTCGAGGTACTATCTATGTCTATTCCACCCTTGCTGCAGTTCTTATAGACACAGGATCAAGTCACTCTTTCATAGCCATTGCCCTTGTTCAGAGATCGGAGATTCCGACAGAGCTGTTGGCTCGATCCTTACTGATACAGACTCTTATAGAAGCAGACTCTATGATTACGCAGTGGTTCTGCTAGTGGGAGCTTACTCCAGGAGGTGATAGCATCAGCTGGGATCTTCTTGTATTGGCATCGAGGCATTAAGAAGTCATCTTGGTCATGGATTGGTTATCTACAGTCCATTCAAAGATTGACTGTATTAGGCGCAAGGTGCGATTTTTATGCACCGACGGGAGGAGGTTCACCTTCACCGGTGAGAAGGGAGCCTTCGCAGCACAGGACAGACTCTCACAGAGGAGAGGATATCCCATCACTCATAAGTTGTCTTGCCTCATCCTATGAGATGTTTATGTGCGAAGTCCTAGTTTTCCTGTATTGGTGGATCGGTATGCGGACGTCTTTCCCGACGATGTTCTAGGACTACCTCCTCGTAGAGAGGTAGACTTTTATATTGATCTGTACCCCAGGACAGCCCCGATATCTACTCCAGCGTATCGGATAGCCCCCGCTAAGCTTCAAGAGCTACAGGTACAGTTGGAGGACTTGCATGGAAAGGGATTCATCCGACCCAATGTTTCACCCTGGGCTTCCCCGATATTGTTCGCCAAAAAGGTGGACTGGAGCTTGAGACTTTGTGTCGACTATCATCGCCTGAACCAGGTGACAGTGATGAACAAGTATCCGCTACTGAGTATTGATGACCTCTTCGATTAGCTCAAGAGAGCACGGTGGTTCTCAAAGATAGATCTTAGGTCAGGATATCATCAACTTAGAGTTCGGGATGAGGACATGCAGAAGATGGCCTTCATATGTCGGTATGGACACTATGAGTTCTTGGTTATGCCTTTCGGCATGAACAACGCTCCGGCAGTGTTCATGGGCCTCATGAACAGGATATTTCAGCCATACCTCGATTGATTTGTCTTTTTATTCATTGACGACATTCTGATATACTCGACGACTGAGGAGGAGCACACCTACCACTTGCGGGTTGTACTGGATACACTCTGAGAGCACCAGCTTTATGGTAAGCTCTGAAAGTGTCAATTCTGGATACGTGAGGTCCACTTCTTTGTACATGTCATCTCTAAGGCAGGAGTTGCAGTGGATCCTGCGAAGATCGAAGCAATGCTAGCTTGGGAGCCACCCCGGAGCGTGACTGAGGTGCAGAGTTTCTTGGGACTAGCTGGATACAATCAGAGATTTGTGCCAGACTTCTCCAGAGTTGCGACACCACTCTCAGCTTTTACAAAGAAAGGGAAACCCTTTGTGTGGCCAGACAAATGTTAGCAGAGCTTCCAGGAGCTGAGATAGAGATTGAACTACGCCCCTATATTGAGGCTTCCAGAGGAGGGAGTTGGGTACATAGTCTACTGTGATGCATCAGGGACCAAACTCGGATATGTCCTGATGCAGGAGCGGGCGGTGATCGCTTATGGATCACGCCAATTGAGGCCGCATGAGAAGAACTATGCTACTCATGACCTGGAGTTAGTAGTAATGGTCTTAGCTCTGAAGACATGGAGACACTACCTGATAGGCGAGTGCTTTACAGTCTTTTCTGACCATCAGAGTCTCAGGTACATATTCTCTCAGAAGGACCTGAACCTTAGACAACGGCGATGGCTTGAGTTCCTCCAAGTCTATGACTTTGAGATAGTCAATACTCCTGGGATGGGGAACATAGTAGCTGATGCTCTCAGCAAGAGGACGTGCATTTATCTACTTGAGGAGGCAACAGAGCAGCTAGCCGCTTTTCAGATATCCTTCGTGGATAGAGATAGGTTAGCCTTCCTTCAATCTCTCACAGTCACCCCTCCACTACTACAGCGGGTCAGAGTGGCATAGCGTGGGGACACTGACTGTGAGACGCGGCATGCACAGATATCCTTAGTACATGCACCTGATGGTTTCTCCTTTGGAGTAGAGCACAACGACCTTTTCAGAGGACGTACCATGGTACCAGTTGCTTTATGGGAGGAGGTGCTGAGAGAGTTTCACACTTCTCCCATGGAGGTACATCCTGGAGTGGCGAAGATGTACCAGGACCTCAGATGACAGCACTGGTGGCAGGGCATGAAGAAGGTTGTGGCAGAGTTTGTTTCTTGGTGCCTCACCTGCCAGCAGGTGAAGGCAGAGCATCAGGTACCAGCAGGCTTGGTACAGACCTTGGAGGTCCCGGAGTTGATGTGGGACAAGATATCTATGGACTTCGGGACTGGACTTCCACACACTTCCAGGGGTCACGACTCCATTTGGGTGATTGTTGACCGACTCACCAAGTCATCTCACTTCTTACCCATCAGAGAGTAGGGCCCAGTGGAGGTCATGGGATGTCTCTATGTTCAGGATATTGTATGGCTTCACGGTGTTCCATCATCTATCGTCTCTGATCGAGATGCTCGCTTTACTTCCCGGATTTGGAAGGGGTTGCAGGAGGTGTTCGGGACGCAGCTATGTCTGAGCACCACCTCTCACCCTCAGACAGATGGTCAAACAGACAGGGCCATACAGACTCTCGAGGACATGCTCCGCGCATGTGTCCTCGACCTTGGTCGCAGTTGGGAGGACCACCTTCCCTTGGTCGAATTTGCGTACAACAATAGCTACCACTCCACCATCGGGATGGCACCATACAAGGTGTTGTATGGCTGACCTTCCAGATCTCTTTTGTGCTGGACAGACCCTGGGGAGTCAGCACTTGTCGGACCAGAGATGGTCCAGGCCACGACAGAGAAGGTCTAGGTCATGCAAGAGCGGATGCAGACACCTCAGAGCCGGCAGAAGTCCTATGCTGACAGGAGGCGGAGGCCACTAGAGTTTGAGGATGGTGACGACGTCTTCTTCCGTGTCTCATCTCAATGTTGATTATGGATATTTGGCCGAGGCGGCAAGTTGTCTCCACGCTTCATCGGACCATTCTAGGTCCTCAGCAGGATTGGCGAGGTGGCTTATCGCCTGGCTCTACCACCTCAGTTGCACAGGGTGCACGCCGTCTTCCACATATCTCAGCTGAGAAGATACCTGCACGACCCGACACATATCATTGACCATGGGGAGCTGGACATTGATGATGGGGAGACTTTTGTGGAGGTCCCGGTGGAGATTGAGGATCGACAGGAGCGGGTCCTACATGGACGGTCGATTCCTCTAGTGCGCATCAGATGGAAGCACGAGAACCTCCAGGAGAGCATTTGGGAGAGGGAGGCTCAGATGCGTGCTCAGTACCCACATTTATTTCCTTAGATTATGATATATCTTTACAAGGACGTAAAGCCCTGAGGTGGGCGTGATGTAAAGACCCATAAAATTCACGGAAAATTTTTTCTTAATTTTCTTGGGATTTTTACAAGAACTCAATTTCTGACGACACCTGATTCCAAGGGCCGGTGTGCCGGGAATCATTTTCCGATGTTTGGCTCAGGTACATTCAGTGAACGAACGAGCGAGTTTTTCTAACTTTTGAACCAGTGCTCGGAATCGAATTCTAAGGGCACCGATGGAATCGCAAACACCTATATTTGTTTAGAAACACCTTTTCCAGAGTTGCGTTTTCTCGGGTGTGGTTTGTAATTTTTGGGGTTAAGTTAAGAAATAAAATAAAGTTGTGCAACAACTTTATTTTATTTCACTTAAAGCCACATAAATCAACTTAAGCCAGGTTATGTGGATAAGGTGGGACCCATTATATCCTACCCACTTGGTAGGATATTTGTGAGGTGGGTCCCGCACAAGCCCCACCATTTCTTTCCCTCTAAGTAACACACCCGCGAAAACCTCTATTAAATAAAGTCAACCAGTGCGTTTACTTAAATTCTAAACACCCCAATTAATTAGGAAGTTAAGTCATGACAATTAATTCATCGAATTAATGGTTTGTTTCTTAACTTTGAATTTCTAATTGTTGGCATGGGAATAAAATAATACCAACAATTGTGTTTACTTAAGGGTTTCTTGTTGAGAGGATTGGGAGAAGCTCTCAAGATTTCAGATCTTCATCCTCTTTTGTGAAGAACGCGAAGAACGCAAAGAATGCCGAACCCTTGGAAATCAATGACGTGACGCTGTGTTCCGCGACGCCGACAATTCTCCTTCCGTGACGCTTCTTCCGTGACGTTCCTTCCCCACGACAATCTTCAATCAACAACCGATTGAGGTAGGGGGTTGCGGTTCTTTAATTCTTGGTGAATTTTTATCCTCAACATGGGTTTAATTGATGCAATTAAATATGTGTGTTTTTAATCCTTAGAGTTTGACGGAGCGCCACCATGTACCATGACGACAACGACGCACCTTCCGTGATGCGACGATCCTCTTCTCCGCGATGGTCAATTCTTCCATGAACTCACGTTCGACGACAACGTTGAGGTAGGGGTTTTTGTTCTTTTAACTCTTTGTGATTTATACCCATGGAGTATGATTAAATATCTGTTGTGAGACATTTAAAATCGCTAACACCGTGGGTGCGGACCAACGAACAAGTCCGAACCCACCGCCCTTTTCGTTCTTGGTGTGCGGAATGACGAACGATGACAAAACAAGTCGCATGGGTGATGTGAATTCCTCACAGTGAAGGACGGGAACTAGGAGGGCCATTGGCGAAGACGATGCCTTTTTCTGACCACCGGAACTCGTCTGGTGGTCCGCGGAGCAGCCCACAGGCGTGCCTCATCGGCACGGCGGCCCTGGCGGCAGGTGGCAGCGGCCCCCGGCACGCCGTCAAAAGGAGTTGATGCGGCTTCAGCTGCGACGGCAGGGCGTGGTCCCACGACTGCGCGGGACCGGAGGGGGACGAGACGCAGCAGCACGCCGTGTCCACTGGCAAGGGCGGCCCCACGCGGGGCCGCAACTCCTTCACGCGGGGGAAGCGCGCCCCTCGCTCCGCTCGGCCATAACTGGCCAGCGCCATCCGAGTCGCACCCAGGCTGGGTTGGGCCAGGCCATGCCGGTCGGGCCGGGTTGCGCCCAGCCAGGTCGAACCCTAATTCGGGTCGGGTCAACCCGGTTTGGGCCGACCCAGGGTGGTTGGGCCGGGTCGGTCCGGGCCCAGACCCCCCATTTTCGGACATTTTCGGTCTTTTTCCCATTTCTTGGGCTACAGACCTTCGATCGACGCAACGTTAGTGGCGATTTAATCCTCGGATCGAGACAGTCTTTTCGGTATTTTACACTCGTGGTTTCGGAGAACTTTGGGTTCGGCCGGGTTGGTTCGTACACGAAACCAACCGGGCCCTCAGAGCGGAAACACTTAACTTAAGCTTCAGACGTCTGATTGACCTACCGTCGACTTTGATGGATTCCTCTTAGTGAGACGGATCTTTTGGCTTATTCGTCCCGAGGTTTGGATGTAGGTGTATTAGGTTCTGGTTACTTTTGACTTAAAAACAAACTGGGCCCCTGGGACGAAAAAGCCAATAACTCTCAGACCGGGCGTCCGATTGACGCGTCGTCTGCGACGTTGAGTTCCTGTTGACGATACGGAACTTTTGGATACATCAACTCTGGACTATGTGTCAGTTGACATATCAGCCTCTCGGCTGGTGGAGCAGACCCTCCTGAACGAGCTTGCTGTGTACGGGAACCCTAGAGCTAGCTGCGACTGCGACGACGACGACGACAACTGTACAGAGATCCTTAGTGGATTTGACGACGATGACTACAACACTCAGCTATCCTACGTGGATCATTGCTACAGATCCTGTGTGGGTCTGATCCTGTGTGGGTCAGCACTCAGCGGTCCTGTGTGGGCCAGCGCCTACAGATCCTGTGTGGGTCTGATCCTGTGTGGGTCTTTGCGGGGGTTAGTTATCTATCGATCCTTTGTGGGTCAGATCCTTTGTGGGTCATTGCGGAGGTTAGTTACCTATTGATCCTTTGTGGGTTAGATCCTTTGTGGGTCATTACGGGGGTCAGTACCTATTGATCTTTTGTGGGTCCGACGCCTTAAATGAATCAGTGGAAACATCTGATCATCTATATCGTTATATGAAGTAGTATACCTGTGTGAGCTGAATCCTATTTTGCTTTCCTTTGTGGATTGTGTTGTGCTATCCTGTGTGGATTACGTTTTTCTTTCCTGTGTGGACTGGGTTGTGTTTTCCTGTGTGGACTAGGTTGTTCTTGGGCTCTGAAGTTGGAGCGTACTAGAATTGATAACTTAGGTATATGTATGGGCATAAACCTAAGCAGTGTCGAATGTTACTTCGTGATTGTATCTTTCCTTTGTGGATTACCCTTTGTGGATTCTGGGAGACCTTCGGGGGTCTCGGGGTCCCTACTGAGTAGCTTATACTCACCCCTGCATGGCCTATGCCCACACTACGTTGTGTTGGTTACAGACGATGGACAACACTGATCGTGGTTGAGGCTTGCGGAGCATGACGGTACCTAGAGGTGGGCCACTGGGCGACACGTACTCGGAGTGGACAGCTTGACCCTAGGAGCTGTGGAGGCCATCTGTACTCACCCTTCAGGTGGTATTTCCAGTGGATGGATTGAAGATGCGACTTTACTTTTCAATTGCTATTCTTTCCCTTTCCAGTTGTACTTTACTTTCAGTTTGGGTTTGTATACTGGCCCACTTACTTTTCTGCACATACTATAGTACTCAGTTTTTACTTAGTGATTACATCGACTGCTTTCTTGCTCTATGGTGTTTTTTACTTTACAAAGGCAATGCCTTCCCTTTTACCGAGATTTACGCCTTGGTGCTAGTCGCCAGCCCCTGGCCTATGGAAGGCGGGCTTAGGGTAGTCACGGCACGGGCCCCGAGGATGGGTCGTGACACACCCCATGATAACTCTATAGGCCCCACTGCTATGGAAAACATCTTTTTGGTAAAAATAACATTAATCATTATTTACATGAATATACATTATTTTTAAAAAAAATCCCAAAAAGTTACACTCTGATAATATTGATATTCTAAATAAATAATTGAATTTCATTTTACCAAATTAAATTTATAAAATTATATTTTTGAAATGAATTATTATTTATAATGAAAAAACATTTTTATTGAAATTTGACCATTTGGACATAAATTGTTTGGTAATATTATTTCATAAGAATAGGAAAATTAATTAATGATAATATCTTAGTTCATATATGTAAATATGATATATTTATCTATTTATTTCAAATTGGAAAATTTAATTCCTTAAAGTCAATTACCCAAAATTATAAAAAACATTATTTGAAAAAAATTCCCATTTTAATATAAATTTTTTATCTTCTAAATTTATGAATAGTAAAATTTTTATTTTCATATTATATATATGTGATTTATTTTTATTACAATTTAATTTTTTTTTTCTATTCATTGAATTGTATTAGTTTATTTTAAATAGTTGTTAAATTTTTTCAGTGTCACATGTATCAAAAGGTATTGAAGATTGTTTTAATATAACTAGAATAAAATATGGAGTCATTTCCTATGATGTATATTATATTGATGAATGTTGGCACCATATATCATTTTTCATTTCCTAATATCATCAAGATCTTTTGATATTTTCATAAATTATAAAATATATAAAAATAAACAATCATTTACAACCTCTTTTATAAACAAAAATCAACCACATTTAAATATCATCAATGATAACTAAATAAATAAATAAATTTTTAATAATTTAGTTGTGATATTATATTCTTTTTACAAAATATGTATTTCAACATGGATAGTGGATACTTAATAATAAAATTATCTATTTAATTATTTGGATGAATAAAAATAGAAATATCTAACAAAAATGTTTGTAGAAATGAAAAATAAATAAGAAAAAATGAAATAAAATAAAAATGTAGTTGATGGTCTGCCAGAAAATAGTTTAAGAAGAGAAATACCTCAATTGATGATGAAAAAATGATATAGGATGATGATTCAAGAAAAAAATAATTAAAGATCATAAAAAATGATGAATATCATCAACAAAGGCTGTTGATGATCAATGGGTCACCATCCCAGTCATCGTGAGTCAGGAACAATGTTTTGCATAACAAAATAATGTTTTTTTGTGATTTTAGGTTTCTTTTAAAAAAATTGGCATCAATTTTTAATTAAAATGATTCCAAAAACAAATTATTGGTGATATTTTATTATAAAAACCGATGTACATAATTTTTTTACAAATTTTTATTGCATCATTTTTTTAAAAAAAATAATGAAATGAAGTCTTTCGATGGAGTTTTTGGCCTCGGTTTATGATTAAACCAACCTAAAAAGCTCGTATAAAAACATTTTGCATCAGTTTATAAAAAACCAACATAATAACATTGATATTGAAAAAATATTTCTACTAGTGTTTATGGAATATTAATAAATTCATTTCATACTGAAGAAAATAAACACTTATATTAAAATTTTCATTTATAGTGGGAAGATTATTGGAAGAATAATAATTTAAGTCCCCTAGAAAACTTAATGAAAACGTATTGATGTTTGGAAAATTTAATAATGAATCTTTAGATATTTAATAAGGATATTCAGGAACACCGTATGTGAATACTGATTAATGATAAATCAGATTCATTGAAATTTATTCAAGCCACATTACTGCACAAACTCTTGGATGGAAATTATAGTTACATGGAATACATTATTTTTCCATCACTCAATATATCTATCAGATGTATTCTTACTCGGGCTCACCATTTGTTGAAAAAATATAGCTCTCATAATTTTCATTCAAACAATTGGATATGTTTACCCTACATAAGTATGATAATTTATAATAAATTTATAGTGAATAAAAATGTTGTAATCAACTATTAGCTTGAAAAATTAAATGATATTACCCATGATGTAACTAATTTTATAAATAAATATTTCTTCATCAGTCAGGATGATTTAAACAAATAGGATATAGTAACTAATTGTATTCTTACAATAATGAATATTTTTTACATCTCGATTAAAGGGATTAAACATGGATGTTTGGGAAAACATCATTAAAATGGATTTTTCCATTTCAATTCATACTGATATGGATGATTTATTATTGAAAACATCATGTTGATGATTCTTTATAAGTATTTAGTATGTATCTATGATCTGAAATGTGATTTATTCAACTAATATAGATATGATATTAACCATTCTTGAGTTGTGCCACCACCATTACATAGTGGAATTTTTGTTCTACATCTTCGATGCTATACTTCCCTAGAATGATTCTATTGTTGTACATATCCATACTGTAGTAATGTTACTCTATCAATAAAGGTCAATTACCTATTTCCATTGTCTTGTTATGAACATATAATTTTGATCTAGAGTTGTCAAAATTCTTCAAAACATGATAATACAACTTTCAACAAAATGTTTCTCATTTTCTAATCATCACAATAATCAAAATAATAAATTAAATTCAACATAGAAGGTACAATAACATGGTTCCTCATCTTGTATTTCTAAGATGTCTTGGCATTCCAGTGTGCTTTCCAAATAATTATTTCATGAATGGTGATTTATGGATCCCACCATTCATAGATTAGATAAAATGTAATATGGTTGGGATTTACAAGGGAAATCTGGGGCCTCCAGGTTTGGGGGTGGCCTTTAGAAATTATAAAGTTGATATTAGGGGATTTATTTTTGGATCTACTGGAATTGTATCATCCGTTGATGTGGATATGATGGGCTTGATTAATGCAGTAAACGTGTCCATGAAAAATAGGATGGAATATGGTATTGTTTGAGTGTGACTCTAATATCCTACATCAAGCATTGAGAGATGAACATCTTCATCTATCAAGGAAACATAATATAGAATGGATCGATTTCATGGATAGACTCTCAACAATGTGATTCATTCTCAATATTTATAATGATAATATTACAATCTTGTAGATGTTCAATAAATCAACGGTGTTGTTTTGGAAGTTTATGTATTTTATGATCATATACATGATGAGTTTGTGTCCCTTTTTCAATGGGATTGTCGTAAAATTCAATATGTTGGCCTTTTGTAACACATTGTCTTTATTTAATTAAATAGTATTTCACTTGGAGTATGTAATCACCTTATTTTAAATCATATATCAATGTTTTAGAAGAGGGATAACTAGATTAACTGGCAATTCTTAGATCTTGGATGTTTGTACTCCTTAGAAAGTAATACATAACTCCCTCGTATAATTTATTCGGATGTACAATTTTTTATGAACTAATTTAATCATTAAATTGTTATGAACATGGTTATATCATAAATTTTGATGAGATAATAATATTTATTTTTTAATTTCATTCAAATATATTTCGATTCATTTCTATCATTGGGTTGTTGTTTTCAACAACAAATGTAATTTTTTTGAAAAAGAAAACATTATATTTGTCCATCGTAGAGTAATTAGTGGGTGATGATCAACTAATTTACCCAATATGATCTACATCATCCATATGTAATAATGGTGAACCATTTTAATTTTGAAAACTCAGTACCTACTTTCTATGAATTCATAAAACATTAATTCACAAAATACATTTGAAATTTCTCCAATTTTTTTTACTCATTTAATTTTAAATCATCTTGTTTGGAGTTTATCTATGTTATTTACATTTTCCAATAATTTGTTCAATCACTACTACATTATAATTCAACTCATTTCATCAGAACTAATATGTTTCAATTTTAATGTTTTTTTGTTTCTTTTATATTGTTTTTTTTCACAATTTTTTCTATATTTCAGTGTGCGAACCTGATCACTACTTACTATAGTTTATTAGGAAAATATAAACACATTGGTTTTTTCAAAGATATGATATGATCTCTCCACCAAATATATTATCCCTTGTAACTCAATAGTCTGAGTAAGAAATCTACATCTGATTTAATCACACTAAGAGTGAATAGGTATTAATCATGTATATAAGGGTCACAATACATTGATACTCACAGACATTGAGATATATCTCAATGAAGAGTATCATCAACTAATATTCTCTACACACTTCAACAACTACCTAGTCCTGAGTTTTCTTATTTAGTTTATTTCCCAAAACATTTCCATTACCAAATGAATATTACATGTTGAATTTGATAGACTGGAGATATTTGAACCATCTTCTTTATTAAAGGATAATATAATGATTTAAAAAGGAATATAAAATTATTTTTCAGTCAATATACACTATTATCCTATCATCTAACAAGTTGTGATGAAAATATCATATAATTTGAATTAATTCCAGCAGGTGTGAATCATGATTTGGGGAATTCTACTCACACAACCTCAAATTTTGGGATCCATAAGTGGCTAAATACCCATACTATATCAATAAAAGTCCCCAAATAATTGTTGATTTAGAAAATCATAGGGTTTAATCCTTAAATGGATTATATAATGCCTCCATTGACTTATATTTCATCCTTCCTATTAACTCCTGGAAGGCTCAATCCTAAGTACTATACCTCTCAAAAGTTTACATTATATTGTCTTGGATCATTATCAGTACTACTAATCAAGGTAAGTGTTGAATGAATGTATTATATTAGAATACCCAAACCAAGAGTCTATAGATCCGAAATATTCACTTGGAATATTATAAAGAAACCATAGATTCATCCTTCATAGGATGCATCAATAAATGAACCATTTCTATTATGTTTCCCAATAATCAATCCTCCATGATATTGAAATAACACTTCCAAATCATTGCATGAAATATATTCACTCTGAGTGTCTTCAATAAGATATCTAGATATCCAGAGTGGTCCTCCCATTATTTGGAGAACAACCAAATATCAATATGTAAGGATACCAAAAAATGAATACAAATAATTATGGAAGAACTTATTTTTCATTAATAGAGCCATTATCATAATTTTTATGAGACTATATGTAATTAACCGCCAATTATCATTGACTTGATAGTATAACAAGTCATTACTAGGCCTTAAGCAACATCCCCAAGATGAAAATGTATGGAAATAAATGTTTAAGGGTTTCAAATACAAGTGGTGGATGATTTACCCTTTATGAAATAAAACAATAAATCCTACCAACAATAACCAAACATTCACTATATGAAGCATGAACTAAAGAAAGACAACTCAACAACTTCATGTATCTCAAAACCAAATCAAATTAAGAAATAATAGAAGAATAACAAAGTACCAATGTACACTGTGAATAAACTACTCATGACTCTCCAAAGACCTCAAGAATAAATGATCCACAGGCTCCATGATTCACAATCTCCAAACAGGCCAAACTTCATGAGTTGGTGTTAAACATGTGTGAAACGTTACCTTTTCCCTTTTCCTAGAAGATATAATCTCCAAAAGCACGGAAGTGCCAAAGGTGAGGTGAGTATAAAACATAGATTTATTTTCCAAATGAATTCCCTACTCACGCCACTAGGATAGAAGAGTTAGAAATTTTTTTATAAAATATCTTACATAAAAAAATTTCTCAAAAACAGTTTATAAATAAATATAAATTGGTTTCTAAAACCATTCATTACAAAAAGCATTCAAGTGCAATTGAAACCATTTCTCCCATCAAGATATTTTTCAAGACATATAAATAAACAATATTTAGAACCATTTCCAAATATACAATGTTTGCATACCCAACCCTACAACAAACCCACACAACTATCCATGAATGCAGTGTTATGAAATTTCCATACTCATTAGTGGTTTCTTTTCGACATTCCAAGTGGTCACAAAGTAATTGTATCCCATGTTCCATTAACCGTATGGCACCGAGCATAAGGTCATATTTAAACCAATCCCGATCTATGAAATTCCCACATGTCACTATTCCATTGGCACCTAGAAAATGTCATATTTCAACTAATCCACATATATGAAACTTGACCACACAACACATATTACCAAAAATTATTCCAAAAAAACCCTTTCAATAAGACAAATTTTTATTGAAAACCATTTATGTCAAAACCATTTCAATTCCACAACCTTTGAATTCCAGACCATTTCAATAAAGCTCCATTTTTATTGAATAAAATTTCTATTGAAATTATATTATTGATAAACCATTTTGAAATTCCTGAAAATCTATAATTTTAAATCATCATTTTAAATTCATGAAACTAAACCCCCTTTGGTACAACTATTCACCAAGGTCACCAAATCTCACAAAAACCATAAATCATAACAAATATTGATTTTTACATTAATTTCATAATAAATAGACAAATTTGAACATAAAACAATAGATTCTAAAAAAAGGACATGAGATTGAAGCCACCTACCTCGATGGTTTTGATGAAACTTGACAGCAGATAAAGAACATACAAGAAGACTCGTGGATTCACCTTGAATGGTCTTAGTACTTTTATCCTAGAAAGATCACAAATCAATAATTATTTTTCTGTAATAAAAAAATGTAGATCTACCAAATAAAGGATAAGATCAATGAAATAATAGTGATCAGATAATTATATTTAAGAAGATCGAATAAAACATGACAAAACAAGAAAGAATTGTGACGTACCTCAAGAATCAGATCAATATTCCAAGAAAGAATATTAGATATCTTCATCTATCATGAAAAACACAATATTTATCATTACATGACTTTAAAAAAATTATATCTCCCCACATGATGTGTATATATATGAAAATGAGATGGAGAGAATGAGGAGATAGTAGAAAACGAAAAAGAACCAAGAAGATCGGCACTTACCCCAAGAATCGGGCTTGAAATCACCAAGGGAAGGCTCTAGGTTGGATCCAAATCGAGTGGGGATGGTTATGCAGCCTTATTGGGGGAGTAATCTTGAAATAGGGGCATTTTTAAGACAAAATGAAAAATATAGAGAAAAACTGAGTAATCTCCTAGAAAATAGGATCTAAATTTGACCATCGTTCAAGGATTGAGCACACAATTTGGGCCAACCGTGTATGGATCATGTGACCTTCCTTTTGGTCCAAAACTACTAATAAAAACCCCAAACTCTACCATCCTTCACATTTAACATTTCTATTGAAACACATTTTATATGGAAGCAACCCACTTTATGGAAACCCCCCATTTTATGGAAACAACCCACTTTATAGAAACACACTATTTAATGGCAACAACCCACATTATGGAAATGCCCCATTTTATGGAAACAACCCATTTTGTGGAAACAACCAACATTATAGAAACACCAAAATTTATGGAAACTCTTTATATTATGGGAACACTCTATTTTATGAAAACTCTATATTTTTTGGAAACTCTCTATTTTATGGAAACTCTATTTTATGGAAACTCTCTATTTTATGGAAACTCTATATTTTACAAGAACTATCAATTTTATGGAAACCCAATAATATACACACCATTTAAAAAAACATGAGTAATGTGGTTATGTACCCGAAACTGGGGGGACTACACTATATAATATCATTATTTATCATTTATTCTATAATTTATCTAAAAGAAAGTATGTTTAATATTAGAAGGTATTACCTATGACTAATGACATCCTAAAATCATGTATCTCATAGAAAACAACTTGGACAACCTTAGTTTCAATAAGAGAATTGATATGAAAAAGATGAAGTCAGATCATTAGAATAAATAGGCTCAATCATCAACACTCCAAACATAAAAAATTGAATAATACACCATATTAATTAATTATAGAGAGACTCCTAAAGGGTCCCAAATTTTCTGAATATATAATATCCCCTCAATATCTACTATCAAAACCATTAACTCTATACTCTTTACATTATGAATTCATTAAGGATTTATAGATATTGTCTCTTTAGAGATCATGAGATAAATATAAACATGATGTCTCACATGGTTAGAAACAATTATATGTATATTGTAATAATTTTCTATAACTAGTCAAAACTAGAGGAATTATTATTTTCCAAAGCACAAAATCTAATTGAAAAATTATAAAATAATTGTTGGAAATCACCCCATATTGATGATGGTTAAGACATCACTATCCAACCAATAGATCCTAATATTTTCCAAGGTTATAAAAATATTTCAATTGAACATGAATTATTACCATTGATGATTGATGTTTTTGTATGATTGAAAAGGATCCAGTGAATTCATAGCAAGGATTGCATTAAGAATATAAAATTTTATCATGCAAAAACCATAAAGAATCTGATACCCACTAATCACAGTATGAATCTTTGAACACTGTTATACACCCTTGGATCACACCGCTATGGAATTATCAATATACATCTCCAATTAAATATATTATATAGTGAGGAATGGATCTCCTAAAACAAAGGAATAAATACGATAATGTGATGATCCCACATCAATGAAAATTGATAATGGGGTGGATATCACTATGATCATTCATTGAATTTATAATGGTTCCTATATGTGATCTATAATAATCAGATATATAGAATTAAGAATTCCTTAGCCTGAACATATACCATTGCCTTTAGATCCCTAACTTTCAAGAGGAGTATCACTCTTCAACATCTATTTACATTGGTCACTATGACTTCCTCGATAATCCAAGAGAACTAAAGTAATCTAACTAAAAAAATATGGTATTTCACCAAATCCATCTATTGATACATGAGATTTTATATATCAAGGACCATTAAAAAGATGATATTTTATCTAAAAAACCACTTTACAAACCATTTTTACCAATTTAATGAAACTCCATCTATGGATGATAGCACCATAGTCAAGTGTTCCCCTGCTTCCAATACCGATAATATGCTCGAGGAGTCCTCTATTATGGGTATGAAGATGAAACATGATGTTTAAAAGATTTATATTATCCACTCTAGTGAGAATCATTAATATATTTCTTTTATATAATAAAATATATACTCCCAGATCCAATTTAACAAATAGAATAAACATTAGTCCCATCAATTATCTCGAATACTCTATATAATGAGTTCTCATTTCAAATCCTTTAAAAAATATTTGTGTTGAAAAATTATCACCTAATAATAACTAAAATTTATCAAACCATACTTGAAAATAAATATCTCTATAAATATCAATACCATCCAAAATGGTTGAAAAATTGATAAATATTATATATAGTATATCACTGAGAAGACCCCATAATCATAATGAATAAAATACATGTCACAATCAGTTCACCATATATTAATAAATAATGATCATAAATAAAATCCAAAAATTTCGTACTTTTCAGCCACACTTGCTTATATACCTATACTCGGACATCCCGCTTGTTCTTTATTGGTCCTAAAAATATCTTAATAATAAGATTCACCTACCACTCAAGTGGTGTATTAAGAAAGTAGAAAATAACCAATATAATATCATCCCAAAAGTTTATTGACCGACGTATACACTCTGTTGAATATAATGGTTGAAGATTCAATTGATTTCTTTTCATATCAGACATTGAAGTCACCTATCCTAGTGATTCGAATCCAATATACTAAATAACAAGAATTATAATATCTCCAAGATACTGACAAATTTGATTTATGATCACAAATATAAAATCTATCCAAATATCCAATTGGGAAATCTCTTCCCCACACACATGGATCCGAATAGGTGTCCATCAGGGTGGTATATCACCAAAAATATGAATACATGAATTTGAAAACATCTATAAAATTTCATGATATCACATATAGGATAAAAAATAATAGGGATTTCATTATATTGTGCTCTATAAACACCCTACATATAAGGTTCTCAATTAAATTTTGTTCTACCTATATCATCAACTACCAACATTTAGTTTATTATTCAAGGATAAAAATAAGATTTACATTATCATTTAAAAATATTAATAACATATTTGGAAATTTGATTAGTTATGGATAATCAGATCATCTTTTTATGTATTAAATCAGTATATGTTTTTTGAAATTTTAAATAAAAAACCTCTATTTAAAAATCAAGGTTCTTATCCAAATAGAAAAAATCATTTTAATATTGTATATTGAAAATGAAAAAATAATGTGTTCTCTCTCACCACCATGGGTTGATAGTGAAACTAAAATCATAAATCAATAAACCAATGTATATTATTTTGAAAAAACAATCAAAAGAATTATAGTTAAAATAAATTACATTAATACCATCCCAGATAACTTGAATATTACAAATATGTTGGTTAGATGAACCCAATCATAAGGTTCATATCATCTTTTGGTAGTATCCAACATCTTAGTACAATGAAAAAAAAAGAAAAAATATAATTAACAATGATTTGATATAACATTATATCATCTGTAATCCATTTCACCTCCACCTTGAATGAACTGAATAATTACAAGCCTTAGCTGCCCCTCTCCAAACACCAATGGAATTCTATGAGTGTTGATTTTTTAATAGCATAGGGATATTATACATTAGTATATAAATGAACTTGAATAAAAAAGAACCTTATAATAACAAAAATCATCCAAAGATAAATTATCTTATGGTTGTTACCATTAATAGGTCAACATATATAAATAGTAGACTTGATGAAATATTAAAGATGGGTTATTATCATGTCACTAGAGTAATACAATAATAAATACGAACAGCGATGGGTCTTCATATATAATAAGGCTCAAAAAATATTATAGGAAACTATAAACTAGATATGATTCATTCTCCAGTCCCACATCCAAGCTACATGGAACCATATATAACTCACACATCACCATCCCACGGTCTATTCCCTTATAAAGGGAACAAATTAAGAAATATTATATAATACTGGGAGATTGAGATATTCCCTAAAAACTATTTTCATAATATTTTTATTAGATTATATGGCAGTATAGAAGATACACATTTCATAACGTATGAAATATTATAATCAATGGCATATTATATGCCTTGAGTTGTAAAGAATGGCGCAAATGTATATTATATATTATCATACACTGGTATCATATCATTATAACCATAAAATCATCTTTTTCATATCAAATGAAATAAATAAATATATCAAAAGTGTTGTAATATGAGTTCCAACCCCCTCCATTGGTACCCCATTTTGTATGGTAGTGAATATTCCTATTTAACCAAAATCATGCCTCCAATAGGCCACAAGTTTGTGATTTTCATTAAGTTAATAGAATGAATTAAAATAAGGGGTATTAAACTCATTATAGATAATAAGGATAAATTAATAGATGAGATGTTATAATAAAATTAAAAACATAATTAAAAAACCATCATAATTATTGAATTCATTTTTTGAAAATTGGGAAAATAGCTAAAAATTCCAAAATAATATACATGGAAATGAATATTTACATGAACAATCATGAAAAACTAATCCAAGCTAGTAACTACTCTATTTATTACTAACCATATATCTTAGACATGATAAATGATAATAATTATGGATTGAGAATATAGGTATACTAAGTTGGATCCTTGTTAAAACCCATTAGGTGAATGTTAAAAACAATTCTAATGCTTATTAAATAAACAGATGAAACCAAATCATTACCTAATTAACTAAAACAATATCCCATCATAAATATGGTTAATCTTTAATGTAATATATTAAATTATGCATATCCATATTAAATAATATACATAATAATGATTTATCAATTTCACTCCCCTAACGGTTTGTATCTCCCATACCATAACACCAAATGTCATGTTCTACAATCCCTTTGAAAAGTCATCTTCTACCCCATGCATACTTATGGAGACCACAACTCATCATACACCCCATGCACATAAATATCATCACATCCATAACCATGAGTAATTTTAAAATCAACAATAACCTATGTATCATGTTGTATACATTAGTACATTACATTATATAAAAGTAAACATATAGTAAACAAATTCACTGTAATTATATTTAAGTTTGTGCTATAAACTCAAATTGTAATAACTCACATATACATGTTCTATAAAACTATGATCTATCATAGCCTATGTAGGAATGTACCCTGTAACATAAGAAAATAAATTCACCATATACTGAATCATCTTGGTACTTAAAAGGGAGAGTTCAGAAGAGTGAGAAGATAGACATTCAAACAATCACAGACATAGTTATTTGGGAGAAACCTAGAACCCTGAACCTTTGGACATCCACAATAATCCACACTCAAGTGGTGGAGTGTATAGAGTCATAAAATTAAAAAAATAACATATAAAATAACCAACTAAGGAAAACTACAAGGCCTCATTCAAAATTACGTATATTGACCCACAAGACACCTTATTTCTATCACTATGGTCTAGAGAAAAAGATCTCAAATATAAAAACATCCATCAAGACTCTATATCTATAATTATTTCCCTTTATTAGTTATAAATTAATCCATTTTCATTATTTTCATCAAAAATTATATTTCAATAATTTGATTTCATTATAATAAAACATGATTTGTATTTAATAATAAAATTGATATATGTTTATCCATTTATACTCAATAAATTCATCCAAATCAAACCATGGATTCTATTTTTATTCCTTACCAACTAGAACACATGCACCTTGAGTTCATTTTTAACCCATTTTCTATTCCATAATCCGGGTGCTCATAGACATGACCTAAAATATAACAAGGAGAAGTGAACTAATAATTAATAATCCATGTACAACATATAATTACAAACCAAAAATACAAAAATATAGAAAACTAGCAATAAAAAAATTAAAAATTTCATATAATACCATATCTCAAATCATGCTAACCAAACAATTGACCAACCAAAATAAGATGCAAAAAATTGGAAATCCATACACTCAAAACATTTCATCGATTAGAACATCCAACTAATCTCAATGATGAAGAAACAAGAAACCCCCACTACAAATTATGTTATCCATTAACATACTAATGTCCCCACAAAACCAAAACCCACACATTAACTAAAAAATGTTCTTACATCATAGAATACACATACCTGAAAAAACCTTTTTCAGTAAAATACTCAATGGGAATCCTATTCTATAAATTCCAACACACGTTCCAATAAAACAAAAATATTCTCTCATACACCATGAATTTATCTCTAAAAAAATCCATTTTTCATTACCATCTTTATTTAACTGATTTACTAAACATAGCTTTCTATAAAAATAATCCAATCATCCGTTATTATTAAAATCATGGAATTAAATATAATATGATTCAAGAAATAATTTCATGCTTAATAAATTTCCAGGAATAATGATAATTAAATTCTCAAATATCATTTATTCCACACTTTATCTTTTCTATTTTACATTATTATTAAAAAAATTTCATAAAAATTATGTTCCTAAGCACCAATATTCAAAAATAATAGGTGAAAAAATTTTAGTAAATAAAAGGAGTAATTACCAACATTTCAGAACCACATGTGATCACAAAATCCAAATAATATTAATTCTTAATCTGGTTTAATATATTTATTTTATGTCCATTGTATAATTACTAAAATAAGAAAATCCCAATAATCCCACACCTGAAAATAACTAAATAATGGTCACAAATTCATTACCCTGATAAAGAACATTCATAATTCCCAAATAAAGAATATAAGAAAGAGTACAAATCTCAAATCTCCCGCATGCATGAAAATCATGATACCTATGGACATCCCACCATTGATCCACAATAAAATGCTACTATTAATCCAACATAAATTGAAGGAAAACAACTACCAAAACATGGAAATATTGAATTTGGGAGATAATAACAATCATTGAAGTGGGAGAACACACCTCAGTTCACCAAAAAAGAATTTCTAGAATCAATGAGTTAAATAATAGAAAATGGGTCATAAAGGGTTTGAAATTTCCCCATAGACCACATAGTGTTTAAAGGTTGAGGGGTAAAATAAGAATATTTTGATATAAAAAATGAATTTTTATATGAATTATTTTATGAACATAATGATACAACCCGCATGGCTGAACCATAATAGATAAGGCAAAAACTAACATTTCAATTCAATAAGGAAGACCATTCCATAGGGGTTACAATCTAAACCCAAACATCATTATATATTCCCCAATACTCATGTATATTACCTAGATCCAATAACCCTATAATAGGGAAGTGATATAACCAAATCCTATGTGTCATATATGAACATAATTATATAGAGGCAATTAACATAGAATCTGATCTCCATGGTGTAATCAACGCCCTATTCTAAGACAATACCATTGAAATTGACCTGTTAATCTCTATTGAATAGTCCTGATCCCCACTCTAGACAAACCACTCTTGATAAAGAGTGACCAAAACCAATATCATGACATTCCATACCACAAGGACAACTTTTAATATTAATTGTCTTTCCCCAAAACACACCACATCATAGCCTGAATGGTCATGAAATAACCATCCTCTTCCAAATAAAATTTCAGTTGAAACATTACCCTTCTGTCATCATATCATAGACAACACTAAATACCCAATAAGACAAAGGAAGTGATATATAATAATTGGACCCTACATTAGATATAATAAAAAAATTGTCATTTTATATAATTTAAATAATAATCTATGAGGAAATTAAGTTGGAGACCAAACAAATACCTCATGAGATTTCTAATTACAATAATTCTATGTAAAACACAACCATCACATTAAAAAAATTCAAATTAAAAATTAAAATAAAAAAAGTCCATCAGATAATATAGGAAACAATTAAACATATATTTCAACAAGATAAATCATCAAAAACACTGGTTATTGAATGCAAAACAATGAATCCCAATCCCATGTACACACCTCCAAGCCACCATGCAGCAACATGACCCAAACCAAAGGAATAATATTCCCTTGAAATACATTTTATTAACGATCCGAAATCTAAACATGACACTTATAAATATTTGAATATTTTTTTAACTCCAAACTCACCATATCCCATTAAAGGAAAATATTGATGATGATATCTCTTAAATTATGAAAAATGAATTATATCAAGAATTTATATAATCTTTTAGGGAAGTATTAACATATACATAAGGAATCCAACATGATCCAAACCCAGGAAATTTCCAGAAAATAAGGGAGAAATATAACACTCATAACAAAATATCTACATTCATGATGAGGAAATGACTTCAAGAACACATGATATCGAACATCAAACCTATGAAACCCTATAATTTTTCTCTCATATGTGATAAAATAAAAAAATTATTGATTGAATAATCTCTTATTCTAATGAAATGTCCAAAATTTAAAAGGTATAACATCAACATCATATTCTAAAATTTAGGGACCAAATATCTAAGATATTTTTATGATAAGAACTTTAGATAGACAGAAATAATATTACACACTATAATCAACACAATTTATATGGAACACAAATTTTTCTATAAACAAAAACTCCTTGAATGTAAATCTAGTTTCACTCAATATAAACATAGTAATTGGTATCTGACTCCATGAAAACATATAACCATCAATAAATGTTAAGAAAATAATTTGTTTGAATGTTTTGGTGAGGATTATGGTTCAGAAAGGTATTTTTAAAAACAGAGAATAATATACTTTTAAAATTCATGGAAACTTATTAATGTGTTTGGTTGAAAACAATTACATTAATAATTATAAAAAAATATAAAATCAATATTAATATAAATAATCAATTTCAAAAAGAAATACCAAAAAAATTTCAAATTATTCCTTTTTGTGTCATAAAATTTTGATAATCGTTTTAAAAAAAATCAAAACATTATAAAATATCTTTTTTAAAAAAAGATTCCACTTTTCTGAATCTAAATGTTACTTATAAAAAATATAACAATATATCCTTTTAAAATCCTAATTTATTTAATAGGATTATAAAAATAATTATTTCTAGTTATAAAATTGAAGGGATATTTATAGCACATCCATCACATTGTAAATAATGCCTATAGAGGGTTGAGATCACTCCCAAAAATTAATACATATTTACAATATTGAAGTGAAAATTTTAAAGAAAAGATTTAAAGATTGATTTTCCAATGAATTAAATTAATTAATTTTTTTTAAAATTCCCAACATTAGTGTAAAATATATATTAAAATTAAAATAAATAAATTCATTATTATTCGATATGAAATGGAAATTTGTTTTGGGAGAAAGACACAAATAAATCAAACAATATTAATAATTAGTTAAATATTGCTATTAATTTTATATAAAAATATGGACTTAATTATCAAGTAATACCTAATTTTACTAGTAATTATACATTAATATTATTCCATGATACAAATATATAGCATCATCCATCTAGGTGGGTAAAAAAACCAAAAAAAGAATATGACATAGACCATAAATATGCATGATTATGAAGTTATCATTTTTAAATAAGTATAGTGATATCATATAAAATTTATTAACAAGTTAATTCATAATTATGAAGTGGTAGGATATGAAGGTTAATAGAAATGAATGATAGTAATTAGTTACATACAATTAATAAATTGTGTCTTCTCTTATAAAAGTTATTGTTTTTGAATGATTTTTAAAATAATAAAGAGACCTGATGCCCAAAATTTGTAATATGATTCTTAAGGAATGAAATTTATGAAGGTTTTAAGAGAAATATAAATTATCTATGGTTCATGGTTAGGTTAGTGAAAAATTCAGTTAATATTTGGAAGGTATTCTATTTCTGTAAATATTATTATATTCTGTTGGAAGCTAAGAAATACTTCAAAAAGCACAAAAAATAATCATTAATGAATCAGGCTATGACGAACAATCTCTCATAAAAACAACTAATAGATATTGATGGATGTATTTTATGACTTTTTCACACAATTTTCTGTTTTTATCATAAATTATATTTACCTTGATATGTCATTTTCTACACCAACAACAAATGTTTATGCTTAAAAATGAAATTTGTTATACTACAAAATTTAAATTTTATTATTTAATATATGTATAAAAATTTATTAGATTCAATTTATAAAATTGAAAATGCATATTTTTATATTCTAATTCATATCATGTAAAAAAAGTTTTTAAAAAAAATTGCATTCTTATTTTTAAAATTTATTAATTATTATTTAATATCCTGTAATAATCATTAAAAGAATTATAATTCATATTTTTATATATGTTTAAAATTCATTTAAATATAAATAATATTCAATATATTAAAATTTTACGAGTCATTAAAATATATAGAATAATTCAATAAATTTCTTAATCCCTTTTTGATTTCCAATTGAATTATTATATTTGTGTTACTTAAAGCTCTTTATTTATTTCGTGAATTTTATGCATTTAATTTTATAAATCACAACATTATTATTATTAATAAAATTAATTAAAATAACTTTCTATGACTAATATGTTAACTAATATATAAATTAAAAGATATTTTTGAAAAAAAATCATTTTATAAAAAAATTGTGTGAATTTAATTATATACCAAATCTACATTTTTATAAAATATTTTTTATATCTATTTTTTTCTAAATAAATATATATAAATATATAATTTTAAATATTAAACTATTTATTTATATCATAGAATTGATAACATTTTCACTTGTATTATACAATATTAAATTTTTTACTTATATCATGTTAATTAATTTATTATTAGTCATTAATGTTTTTTGAATGAATTAAACATTATTTTTAGTGAATATATATTTATTTTATAGAATAAAATGTTTTTAGAACATAGTTGTTATATTTTAACCCCTTAATCAAATTACATGTTAATACTTTTAATTCTCTATGGCCAGAGTAATTTTACTTCCGAATTAAAGGAAGATAATGTTATATTTTACTATCTAAGATCACATAGGATTTAATAAAGATAATTTTCATTGAATTATAATAGGAATTAATCCATTAAAAGTTTATTCATAATATTGATATACAATGATTTGTATATCAATGATACTAAAACACTAAAACATCCATATGAATCCATCCTTAAAATCATATTGGGTTTCTAAAATAATTTTTTTCAAAAACAACAATAATCACTATATACATAAACTCAAAATAATAAATGGATATTTTTAAATCAAAATTATCCTTGTCTATATATAATATTTTCTAATACCTTTATTGATACCAAATATGACTCCGAGACTGAAACCCCTAGGTTTGGTACCACAATAAAAAATCTTTTACAAAATTCTTATAATACCAATGAAAAACCCCAGATTGAAAAGTTAAAATCTGAACATCATTAAATAATATTTAGTGAATAGATAATTAATATTTTTTAGGTCTATATAATTAGATAATTAGTAATTCTATTACATATCAATATCCATAATATTTCTATTGAATTAACATATCCCATAAATACAAACTCTTTAAATGATACTTCAATTTCACTCAACCTAGGCCTCATAATTGAGACCTAAATCCAATATATCTCTTACTAATCTGTAAACCCTATTAATGATTCTTTCTAAAATTTTGGGTTACTATTAAATAATATGAATAATTTTAAAGAATATAATACTCCATTTTTTTAATTCTAAAAACTCATTTTTATATTTTCCTTTAAATAATATATATTAATTTTTATAAACAATCATAAAAAAATAAAATTTTAAAATTAGAATTTATTTTTGGAACACATTTTTATAAAAAAGGTTACTTCATAACATATCATTTTGAAGAAAATATACTAATGACCGTTTTCTTTAAAAACACATTAATATTAAAATAATATGGTCAAAATCAAAAATACACTTTTCAAAACAAAACCTTTACTTTTAAAAAATATAACAATATTTTATTATTATATCCATTGAGTTCTTGCAAGCCTAGAAGAATGATTTTTTCCAAATAATACATTAATGGTTTATATTTTTCTGACCCATCATAATATAAAAAATCACTTTAGGTATGGGTTCACTCCCTATCCCTCGTAAATATTTTCCATGCATGAGAACCAAATATTAATAAAACTTTTTGTATACTATGTATTTGTTAAGAATTGCATTAAAACATTACTTTTAAGGTGCTCAACATCAATGTAAAAAATATATTCAAGGTATAAATCACTAAAATATGGGTTAATAGATAAAAACTCAACCAATTTTTTTGTGATAAAAACACACTTAATGAAAAAGTGATAAGGGTATTATCTGATGAAAATTAAAATTCATGGTGAACCGCATTTAAATTAAATAATGGAGATATATGATTTGGAAAAAAAATTTGAACATAGATGTGAAAAATAGTTCAATGTCATTAAATATATAAACCTAAACCACATCCATAAAATAAACCTGTTAATGAAGAAAAACTACATTCAAAAGAAAACATGATTTTGAAAAATATGATGGGTATAATTTTTTGAAATAAAAAATTTTAAAATACATATTTTTTATTCATAAAGGTGTTGAAATTTATTCTAAACCAAAATTAACGTAAATTATTTAAGAGAAAGTATTACTTCTCAAACACCATAGAAAAATAAATTTTTTTATAATATTTAACAAAATACAAATAATAATTTATGGATTTCAAGATTTTTTTATATTTGATTTTTTGTGTACAATTCATAATGATTAAATGTATAATGAGATTGTTAAAATATTTATTAATTAATAATAATGGAATATAAATAATTACATAAATAATAGTATTACTTTTATAGAAACAATAATATGAAAATAATTACTTATTAATACAAACTTTTACTAGTAATTATGTTTTCATATTCATACCTGATAAATATTTATATCATCATCAATGTCGGTGGTTAAACAAAGAAAAATTGGAAAATTAAATATTTAATGGATATGTGTGATTATTAAGTGAAGAATTCAAAATAATATTTATAAATAATTAAAGTAATTATATTTATAATTTTTTATTATCGTGAATCAAAATATTTATGTTTAAAGAGATGGTGATAATTGAAAAAGATGGATAAAAATTAATTACATACAAAGAAGAAAATTATATCTTGTCATCAAGATGTTTTATTATTTATAGATATAGGGAATAATAAAGGGAATAGGGTGTAAGAAAATGTAATTATGCTATTATGTGAGGAAATATTTCAATATGCAAAGTGTATTTTGATTTATATGTCGTGCCTTGAAGGTTTGGGAAAAATTCCTTTTATAAGAGGACGATATGACATGATTATAAATAAGATATCCAATTCATTAAATCCCTGAAAGGTCCCAAAATAAAACACTAATAGTTTTCATATTATGAGTCTTGGGTAACCAACTTTTATCAACACAAATAATAGATATGGTTTGATGTATTTTGGTCATTTCCCTCCTAATTTCACATTTTATATTAATTAAAAATTACCATGGTAAATCAGTTTTACATTAGTAACTAATATTTATGCCTAAAATAGAAATTGGAAATATTAATTTCATTAAATAATCATAAAAAAATTTTCGACCATATTATTAGAGTCAATTTCTATAAGTGGTAATAATTTATTTTAACATATGCACACATAACACATAGAAACAAATAGGAGTAAAATGAATTTCTTCTTGTTAATAAACATGTAATAATCCTTATTTGAATTATAATATATGTGTTTATATTTATTTAAAAAATTCACTGGATTTTATTTTCCACCAATTCAATATATATATTTTTAATATATATAAATATATAATAAAAATATTATTTAATCTTTTTTTTGGTTTTTCTATGAATAATTAAACTGTTGTTATTTATTTTCCCATAATTATTTCATGAGTGTTACTTATAAATTTAATTTCATTAATCCATTTAATTGAAATAATTTATTATAAATAATAAATTTAAAAAAATCTGTAAATCAAAAATATAATAATTCGAATAAAAACTATTTTATCAATAAAATTGTCTGATTTTATTATGCTCCAAAGTCAGTAATTTGAATAATTATAAATTATATTTTAATTATATTATTTATATTATATATATTTTTATGAAAATAAACTATTTTTTTAAAATAAAAATTATCTAATATTTTTTCTGGTATAATTACCTATTAAATTTTTAATGATATATATATACATATAGATATATACTATTTGAATTTGGTTCCTTCCAAATGAAATTAGACACCTTTTTTGGAATATAAATGTTGACGGGGTGGCATCGGGTGCACCGAGACCTTCTATTTATAGTTGAATATTTTGAACCAATCAAAGATTGATAAGGGTTGGTATTATCACTTCATTGGGGGTGACTATTCCATTGAAGCTGAGTTATATGCCATGATCAAAGAAGTCAGGTATTCGCTTCATTTTGGTTTGGTGAATAGTATGAATTGTATCAAATGCATGTGTGAAAGGTGATATTCTTAGAAATCACTCTTGGAATGTTCTATTGAATATGTTGACTTATTTGATGGATTTTTATAGACATGTGGAGGAACGTGACATGGTTGTTACACTTGACTATATTGAATAAAATCTAGTTTGGGATGTCCTTTCCAAGAGAGCAATTGTGGAGTCAAATTCCAACTGTAATTTTATGGCAACAAATGTTTGTGATGCATTGATTCAATAGGATGCACATGGTGATGTGTGTAATACTCATTGTAATCCCCCATTGTAAATATCCTATGCTACTTTTATTTTTAATAGATTTCTTTAATAGAAGCCTTGCCTGCCTCATGAAACATTTGATTATATACATGTTCCATAAGGATTAAAATGTTCTCTAAGACATAGGATGGTACTGATTTCCAAAGGCCTACACCTATGATTAAAATAGTAATTAGGATGATCTTGTTCTGACTTTATTTTCTTATGGATCATTTGTACCTTCCTTGGTGTTCCCTTATGCAATTATGATCTCAGCATAGCCGAATTTCAATCCTCTATCCAAAAATATTGTTGTCAAGAAGATCATCCATATAGTACATCAATAGGGGTCAATCGAATGGTACACTGATACCTATTATAGATATAATTATTCATATAGGTAATGTTCCTCAGCCATGAACATCCAAAATATAAAATACATTCACACAAGAATTCCTCTAACATCTAGTTAGTCTGATCTATCTGACAATACATCTCTAGATAAAAAGATATTTTAAGGAATAACTTTGATCCAAGATTATGAAAAAGGATTCACCAAACCCTAAATGTATATTTTGGATAATGATACCATATTTATATCCCCCAAAAGAGTCACTATATCCTCTAAATAGTTCATCAAAAAATTGAACATAAACTCATCTATTAAATTTTACCATGTGAGCTGACTTCAACGATGATCCTCATATCAGTCATATAACATCACATCCTCCTAAAGCTCAAGGAAAATTGGTGATAATGTTCAATGTGATTTCCTCCACCATCTATTCAGTAAAATAAAAAAACTAAATGTAACTAATAAGAAAATTCATATTTCCCTTAATCCTCTAAAAAACTAATATCAAGGAACAAGACCCATACTTGATTTCACTATGCCAAACCAAAAAAACAAACTCCGAAGGTGGGATACATCAAAAAACTAAAAGGATATACCAAAAAGTGAATACTATGGAAGTACTATAGAATCATATAAAGTGTAATTAAATAAATATAGAGACTCCCTTAATATAAAATAGTATACTAGTTATCCTTAAACCATATATAATTTGCATGACCACAAACAACTCGATCTCACCAAACAACCCCATGAAATAACCCATCTAGTATACTTCCACTAATGAAACCAATTATGACTTAAATGTCATCTATTAAAGATACCATAAACCATTAATATCTCTCATGTTTTATTTAATGATAGATATAACAATAATCACCCGCTAAATATGACTGAACACATGTATGAAATCACTGTGTAACTTTATACTCAAAGAAATGGTGAAATTATTTTTTCCCCACATGTATAAGAAATATAAAAGTTATACTACTTTAGGAATTTAACTAAACATCACAATCAAAAATTTAAATATCATTTTTAAAAAAGGGACACCTCATCCTATTATGATATATGAATACCATAAATATCCCACCAATTAGGAAATTACACCTCAAATTCAGAGAAAACACAACAACAGAAAACACAATATCATTAGTAGAAAAGTTAAATTCATAAAGAATTAACATGTGAGACCAATAATTGATAACTTATCTCAACTACATTAAGAGTAAATATAGGAAAAGATGTATTATTTCACAATAATCATTGAACACAATTACGTCCCAAAAAAACAGAATAATATGATAACTAACTAGTTTATCAATTAAATATGATTGATAATTTTTGCACTAGTTTGTTTGTGGAAATACGTGATCCCACCTTGATAGATCTGTTATAGGAGTCACATTATAAAAAAATTCGTGTATAAATATAATTCAATATATAGTAAGAATAAAAAACACTATATCTATTCAATATTATTAGGGAGTACTAAAGAAATAAAAATCATAATATTTAAAGGATACATGACTACACCATATTAATACAAAGAATGTCCTAACAAAACAGAGCTCATGGCCCCAAAATTTACTCTTTGAAAACATCCCAAATAGATAAATAAAAATAATAACCCCAAAATAAACTCATAAATTCTTTATATTCCCACATAACACACCAAAATAATAACAGATCTCATGGCCCAAAAATTTACTCTTTGAAAACTTCCCAAATAGATAATTAAAAATAATAACCCCCAAATAAACTCATAAATTCTTCATATTCCCACATAACACACCAAAACCACTGGTCATCATCGATGAACATCACCATGATTTGAACCATATTTTTAAGGTAAGCAAAATTCTTCAGTCCCATTAACACTATCAGATCACTCATACCACTGAATGTTATTATAATGAATACATGATTTCCATAACTAAATTTGAAATTATTCAATGGGATATTTCCATCATTTACTCACATCTAATTATAACATATCCATAAATATTTCAGAGAGAGAAACTTTTTTCCCATTAACAAATTGAAGAAGTAATCAATTTGTGGGAGAGGCTAAAAATTATTCACTATTATCTATTTTAATCGATGATAATACGTATAAAAACATCATATTCTATCTAACTTTTTCTAATGAATAATAGGAGAACCCGAAGGTCAAAGAAAATGAAAGATGAATACAATATATTGAAGATCATAAATATAAATATGTATATCCCACAACATAGAAATATCCTTCCAATATAAATGCATTAATATCATAGAAACCCCTTCTTCTATTTTTATCCTGAAATATTTCTCAGGATGAGGTTGTAACACAATAATACTTTTGGAAACACATCCGTATAAACATATAAAATTTTGGGATTCATAAAAAGCTAATATACTAGTAAACTCAACATCTGTCCAACCATCATAGAGGGAATGGACTTAATATGAAAACCATTTTTATTATTACACATTAATTAATGATACATTACATAATCTATCACATAATACAACTTAAAAGATTGATAATCCTAGTGTATTTTGGGAATTAGGATTAATAAATAACAAAATAAAATTGGTGGTACATCCCCTTTAAAGATTTATTACATTACAAAACCATAATATTCCATATTTCATAAAGATTAATTGGTAAACTTAGGGTCATACATAAGAAAGAGGTCAGTTATAAAGTGTACCTTGATAATTAAAATGGAATAACAAGAAAAATGTGTTACATATAAGATAATAGGAATTTTAATGGAACATAAAAATTATGATAATAATAAACATGACAAAAAAGATGAATGATATACGATGGTAACATTAAGGAAACATGGGAAAGTGTAATTTTCATTAAACAAGACACCATATAATTCTATAAATACTAAATCTGAATACATGATAATGTTTTCAAAAAATAATCATGGTGGATTAGGATAACTCACTAATAACCTACAAGAGATCTAATGAAACTTATATATTTAATCAACACATTATAGAACTATATTATTTTGGTCACACCCTTCACATTCATATCATGCACATGCATAAGTTTACAATAATGATAATTCAACCTAGGATCATATTTCATCACAATTCATTACACAATAAATGAGTATGGAATACAAACATATAAGAAACCAATCATATAATCATATTTATATCACTGTGAATACCCTTGAGTAAAAATAATTACGGTAGTCATAATAAATAGTGTTGTCTTTTAAAAACACCTGTGAAATTAAAACTGTATAATGATCATACATAATTATTTGTATATTCTTTAATGATACAAAAATGGGTGTCTAATAATTTTTACATTAAATGGAATTCTTCATGGATGATGAATATCAATCCCAATATTAGTAATTGGAAATAAAAACAATAAAATGAAAAGAATTATTGAATAATGATTAGTAGGGGAGGACCCCTTTCCTTGAGAAGGTGTTCCCAAAAGCTTATGAGGAGCTTATTTAGAACCAGGGGATACAGAGAGGGACTCGGGATAGGATAGATTATAGTAATGATTTGATCTAATGTTCTTTAGTGAACAATAATTTTATTTTTGGTGTGTTTTTATAAGAATGGAGAGGGTAGTTCTTTATAGATTCAAATATTTAGGTTTTGGACTCTAGATAATAAATTAATCAACATCAAACAACCTCCTATGGTTTTTCCCATTGTTTCATAAAAAGGGAGTGGTATTCATTATTATATAAAGTCAATGGATGATCCTATTAAAATATTATCCTTGGTGACATGGAAGTGAGTCATGTTCTGAAAGAAATTACTTTAGAGTATAATAATATAATGTTTGTTTGGGGGGATTCATAAAGTCCTTATAAAATTAATTTAATAACCAAAAAACTGATTATTCTAAATGGTAAACATATATTTGATTGTTCATACGTTTTATATAATTTATTTCATAAATTTTTCACCATTATGATGTCATAATACACATAATATATTTATATAGAATTTATACTATACCAAAAAACATGTATTTCTCAGAAAATCTAGAAAAATTATAGTGGGATAATTTTGAAATAATGATTCCAAATAAATTATTTATTTTATCAAAATTATTTTTTAAGTATGTGAATTTTAATTTTTAAAATTGAATTTACATTTATTACAAATTTTTGGGGGTTTTGACAATGATAAAATTTTGAACACTTATAAAAATTAAATTTCACATCATAAAATTTTTATTTTATTTTTTATTTAATAATAATTATTTAATAATAGTATTTATTTAAAATATTATTTAATAATAACTCTGTTATTTCTTCAAATTGAAAGTCATAATATTAATTTTATATAAGAAAAAAAAATTCAATTTTTGTTTTATCATATCGAAATAATAATAAGTCGTAAATATAAGAATTATTATTCTAGAATTAATATAATCATATAATTATTTTTATTGTATTATGAAATAAGACTTGATTACACTTGAAATCTCTCTAAGGGTAATGACTGTGAGGGTTGGATTTTCATTTAGTGGTTCGACGTATCTGGTCTGGGTCGCTATCTTGATGATCTTGAACTTCTCAGGAAAATGGATTCCCTTTTACATTAGCTATTTGATATCAGATTTAGATTGGTCAAGGTTGAAGGCTAGTGATTATATATCCCTTATAAAATCTAATAACTGGGATTCATTAGGTATGATTCTACTGGTCGAGGCCATCAATTCCTCAATCTATGTCAGTTAAACTTTTCAAAAATCTATATTTATAATAATTAAATGATAACTATTAAAAGAGTAAATTTTCAATGTTGATGAAGCTTAACAGTCATTTAAATTATATAGGATATAATAAAACCAAACATGTTTATTTGTTTATATAACCAAATTTCATTAAATCAAAAATGGAATTGTATTCATTTTTGATTGGATCGTTAAAATCTTCCAACCTCAAAAAATTTTCCCTTTGAGTTTTCATATTACCCACTATAACAAATGTTGGATTTTTTCCATCACCACATATGGTTCCCATGTTACTTATTCAAACTATTGGTTTCTCGGTTTCTCTTTTTCCATGTTCATTTTCTTATTTCGCATATCGTTCTCTCTATGATATATGATATTAATGGGATGATACGCAAATGACACATAATTCTAAAATAGTACCACCTTTGGATTGAGTGCATGTATGGGGTATGGTTTTTACATCCTCAAGAGGGATAAATGAAACCATACACTTTATATAGGTTAGGTGGGATTTCTATTCGACAATACACTACTCAAATGAGATCAAGAATCATAAAGGCATTGATGTATATGAAACTAATATTTACAGAAAATTCCATAAGATAATTAATCTATTCCATGGGGATATATAGATGAATAGATTATCTCCAAACAAAAAATACTATTCGTTTCAACAATTTTCAATTTAGAACTTCATGTTGATGTTGTACATCTCAGATGTGCTACTAAATGGTCTTGATAGTTTGTACAATTTCCACAACAATTATAGGACCGTGCTGTTGGCATTCCCCAACCTCATCCCAACATGCATGTGTTCTACACTTCATCACATAAAAGACTTCATAGGGGGAATTTGGATTATTTTTTGAAACTATTATTATATGAGAAATATACAGTAAAAATATGTTCCATTCATCCACTATTGAAGTTAATTATGCATGCTCTCAACAAATCATAAGGGTTTTTTGATAGTCTACATAAATTGGCCCTTATTTTGAGGGTGATAAGTTGTGCTAACGTTTAATTGAGTTTTTAGATAATGATAAAGTGTCATATAAAAAATGAGTAAATATTGGGTCTTGATCAGATACAATCAATAATAGTGTTCCATGTTTCCTCAATACTCATCTAATATTTTTTGGTTCATGTTTATCTTGTGATAATTACTCTAGTATTGTAATAAAGTCATCAAAATTTTTATGACGATCCACTATAATACATAAATATTTATTTTCTATTAATGTCTTCAAATTTCTGGTGAATATGTCCACTGTTATGTTTTACAATTTCCACATTGGTATGGATAATGGTTACGTCATTTCATTTCAGAATTTACTTCCATACATAAAAGGCACATTTATGTGTATTAAATGATATAGTTCTTTAGATTATACCACCAATAGTGCTCTCTAAGATCTCAATACATCTTTTTTCTCACATGATATAAATAGATGGTCAAGCTTTGTGCATAATCCAGCCCTTCCTTCTTCAACAAGGGAGTTTATCGTCACTTAGTCATGACCTGAATCATAAAACTATTTCTTCATTAATTTTGATCTCTAAGAATTAAAATTATTTATTGCTTCCACATTATTATTAATTTTTATATCTTCTATTTGAGAATCCATTAGATTATATATAAGGGATGGTTGACAAATCATTTCTAAAAGCATTGGTGATGTTCCTTCTTTATTATTCCCATGTACATCCTCTTTAAAAATAATATTATCAGATCATTAAAAATAATCAATTCTGATAAAATTTATATTTACATTCTATATATAATTTATGAAACTTTATTATATTTCCATATATAGTAGTTTGTTGAACATTCATAGTTCATATTCATATATAAACATATTCACTGGAGCATATAGAACTATTACTATGTGAAACAAAATACATGAGGCTCTTAAGATATATATATATTTAACACTTCTTCTTGAAGATATAATGCCTATAGTTTCTTAATGTAATGATCATTACAGATAACTCGATATCATTTATTATGTAGTTCTATTCTTGAATATTCAGTTTCTTTAGGAAATAATATATCAATTATTAATTTTTAATTTACACACATCCCACACACTTCTCCAAATAATTTTTATTTACCATAGAAATTTCCCATAATGTAGGTTACTTATGTACATGTTAATTAATATAGATCTTTCTCAACTCTGTTAATCTATCTTCACATTCAATATTTCATACTAAATTTAATCTCATCTGATTTTGTTTGGTCATAGGGTTTGAAAATCATTATAAATTTCTAACAAGTATATGATAGTATCCTACAAGTCCCACAGAATTATGGATATCTATCAAAGATGATGTCTGAAACCATATTTCAGTTTTATACTTAACTGAAGGGGCCAAATATATCTCAATACATGTGTAATATTCCCAAATAAGGAGAATTCCTTCAAAAATAACACAAATTTTCTGTACATTACATAAATATACTTCTTTCATATGGTCTTTAACAATATGGTTAGATGCTCATCAATTTTCTCTATGATATTGGTTTATATTATGACAACAATGACAAATATTTCCAGAAAATTTTGGTTGTGATATCTAAATATTCTATACAAAATTTCCTTGAAGATTACTAGTTTATTAGTCAGTCTAAATGAAATTTATATATAGTCACAATGAATGTAAAATTTATGAAAAGACGTCATTGGTAAATCCACATTCTTTACCCTTAATTGATAATACACCAACTTAATATTTACCATGGAATATTATTTCCCTTTATATATCTTGTCAAAGAAATAATCAATCCTTGGAAGATTATAATTTTTTCATTATGATATTTTTGATCTCGTGACAATTAATTAAAAGGTTCATTTACCCATCCTACTTCTTAATATAGAGGATTGGTACACCCCATGGTGAATCAATTTGTAATATGAAACCATTATATAGATTTTCCATTAATTTTTTCTTCAAATGAGAATGTTCAAAAAAACCCTTCTATATGGAGTATTGGATAATATAAATTCCCCATTTCTAATCTTGATTGAAAATTCAACCAGTCATCTAGTATGAATACTATATAATTATTTTGGAAACATTTATCATATTCCCTCATAATGGGAATATCTTCATGGATGATCTTTTCATTAGAATCAATAATTTGAGTTGGATATTCATGGTCATAGAGAAATTATATCAATTATTAATATGTTCTTACAAAATGTGACTCGTCCTCCTCTATTCACTTGAAAACAATTTGGTAATGATTCATGATATAGAGAGGAATTACCTTCTTAGGGAAATATATGATGGTTTTAAACAAGGAAATAAAATCCATACCAAGAATTACATCAAATTCAAATTAATGGAGTATCACACTATTCTTTGGTATGTCCGTCACACATTTTATGATAGGGGAAGATTTATATACATGGGATGTGTACATTTCACTATTTTTCTTTTTGAATAAAAGATTTACTTACATAAATTGTGTTGTTTTTCTAATGTATGTACTAAACATGCCTTAAATAAAGGAAAGAATATAACTAGAATCAAAAGTTAAATTTTATATTACTGGTTGAATAAAATTAATACTTATCATCAGTGAATTTTTGGAATATACCTCATCATTTTAAATAGAAAAATCTAAACCTTATTTATAGGGAGGTTGTTGGGGTTGATATATCCGACCATCTGTGTCTTAGTGCATTATTTTGAATAGTTACCCTTTTCTTTATAGATTAAAAATTAGATTGAAGGATGCAGTTTGAATGTAGAATGACACTATTATATATCATTAGTGGATATATCATTTCAAAAAAATTAGCTAGGTTGTGTTCCCTTCAATTCCAAAGTCATTTTATGGCACCACATAGGTAATTTCTATGGTTCTCCCTTCAATATTTTTTAGAGGTGGTATGTTGACTTTTTTACCACCATTATATTTCCCCATCACATAGCTTTAATTAACAATCACATTTTGATTTTTATCCTCATTATACCATTTAGATTCAGTAATCACCATTTTAACATTGATGGAACACCAAAATATTTCCACAATGATATCAATATCGTAGATTTATAAGGATTTCATAGATACAATTTTATCCCAAAAAATAATCAATAAAATTTACATTTAGTGTAATAAAAAAATCCAAGCCATATTGTGAATATATTGTGATGTTTTAGTCATATGCCCTAATGGATTCGTCCCCCTTTTTATTACAGAAAATAAAATAAATTTCCATGTTAAGACAGATAGTGTGTAGAAAATATTTTTCAAAAAATCATAATTCCTTCCATGACATAACATTGATCACTTTATCATGATTTTCACTCTTGATCAAGTCACACAACTGATCAAATTGTCCCCACATATGATAAATAACCAGTATAACCTTCTCTTTCATAGAACATCTAAGGATAGACAAGATGTTCTAAATATATTAGATCAATTTTTTGGTGATAATGGGATCATATGACCCATTGAATTTCATAATCCACAGTTGCATTGAAATATAAATTTTAAGTTGTACTTTCTTAGGGGGGGTTGTCTCATTACTCCTTATTCATGTTTTTATTTACAAACTAAGTCATCTGAGTGAGTTTCATCACAATTTCTATGATTCATGCTCCCATCGGGTAGGGAAAATCATTTGGGAAGTTGTTATACTTCCCTTTGAATTTGTATTTTTACTTGGAACCACCTATTATTTCTGTTGGGTAGAATAAGGAGAAAACTATGGTTCATTAGTTTTAAACTATTAATCATACGAATGAGAATCCAATATTATTAAATGGATAAATTATATATAACATGTATTTCTATAAAATAATAGTTTTTGTGAAAAAATCATTTGAATACATGATATTTTTTCATAACATATAATATTATGTGAATTTGTGTTCCCTTAATAGTTTTTAATAATGAATTTTTGAATTTAGAAAAAAATATCCACCGGGGGTGTCAATCTAGGAGTGCAGCAAAACCCATTATTGTGCACTAGTATCTGATAAAGTCTATATCAATTCATTTTTTTGGTGTTACCCTTAGGTACAACTATGAACGATCCGCATTCACTAGTAGAATATAGATAGAGACATATTTTCATATAAACCACTAACTATACACATTAACAATAATTAGGGATTTAACTTTTGTTTAGTTTTTTCCATATAGATTTGACTATAGTTTTGTAATCATAATCAAAAAATATTACTATACATTACCCAGATATTAACTATGACATTCCTGGACTTTATGACTCATCAATTCATGACATTATACATAATGATAGACATAAAAAAACCCAAATGATTGAGAAATATATTTTATTTGAGAAATTAGGTATAATACATGACAAAATAAAATACAGGTACGTCTTTATTGTTTATTTATTCAATAATATTCTCATAATCTTCCATATTACTTAAAACTTCTTGGGATAACCTGGGGACATACATAATAAAAGAGTGAACTATCAAGCAATCTAATGGAATAATAATTCAATATTATGAAGAATGTTTTACATATTGAAAATTAGGTATTTAAATGGGGAATAAAATGGGTGATAATCATAATCATCAACAAAGTAGAATTATATTACATGACAACATAACATCAACAAGTTAATGTCGCAATATCATTAAACATGACATCATAAACATTTATCAAATATGGAAACCAAGAAATTATAACATGGTGGAAAAAGTTCATTGTTTGATTAGGCTCACTCACTATATCATTTCACGATGTATCATGATAAAAAAAATATCCAATGCATTGTAGATCTATATTATTCTCGGTGCACCCATAATATTCATATCATATACATGCATAAAAGTACCATATATATTATTCAATATAGGATAAAATTTTATCATATTTAATTACATGATCATGGAGTGTGGAATAAATAAATATAATTCTCCAATAAATGAATCATATTCATTTCCCTGTTAATACCATTGAGTATATGTATTGATGGTAATCGCAATAAAATGGATTTTCATGGAAATATCATAGTTAATTTTGAAAAGCATAATATTATTATATAAAAATTCATAAAATGGTTTACTAGGATATAAATGAGTCTCTCATTATTTTTAAATCAAATAGAAAACATGTTTTTTGTAGAAAACATATCTAAACATTAAGAATTATAATTTTTAGTCACAAAATGATAAAAATGATTTAATAAAGTGGAGAAGTAAAGGATCCCTTAACATGACACAGTGATTCCAAATGTAAGGTAAGAAATTATTGGGAGTTTAGTGGATCCTTGGAAGGACTTTATAAAGGATAGGGAAGGGTAAGGATGTGATTAAAGGGTTTTTACTAATGGAAAATGGGTAACGGTTTTGGTTAATATGGTAATGGAGATCGATGATCTTTATTATTTCTCAAACATATAATTTGGAATGTTTAAAATAAATAAATAAAAATAAAAAAATGTCTGATGGGATTTCCATTAGTTTCTTGCAGATAGTAATTCATTTCATTATTCTATAAGGTCAGGGCCCAAAGTCATTAAAATATTAGCTTTGGGGATTTAGAAGTGAGTCATGTTTTTAAAGCAATGATTTTAATATCATAAAATATAATAGTCGTTTTAGAGGATTCATTAAGAATTTAAAAAATAATGAAATTATAAAAATATTTATATTTAGATATATATATATTTAGACATCTGTTCCTTTTATATCATTTATTACATCACTTTTGGGTCATATAATTTTATAATAAGCTTAGTATATTTATATACTATATTATTTTCACCCAAAATTTGACCATCTTAGAAAATAATATGAAATTAACCATTTTTATTCCAAGAATAATATTAATTTTACAAAAATAGTTTTATAAATATATTAATTTTCAATTTTAACAAAGAATAACAACTTATTGGGAATTGTTGGGTTTTTTTACACTAACTATTTCATGAACCCTTATAAATATTACATTTACATCATAAAAATAATATTATCATTTATATTTAATAAAAAATATTTGATAATAATAATATATTGAAATTTAATTTATTTTTAAAATATTTTAGTTTATATAAATAAAATTGTGATGTGAAATTTAAAATAACCCAAAAATTAAATTTTCTCTTTATCTTATAAAAAATGATGTAACAAATTGAATTATTATTTTGAACATACAATATAATTATTCATATAAATAGGATCATGATACCTATAAATTTATTACACAGGAAAATTCTCTAATGGTAGGGTGCACGATGGAGAGATTTTCTTGGGATGGTTTGACACACTTGGTTTGAGACCTGATCTCGATGAGATTGAACTTCTCTAATAAATGGTTTCATTGGATCTTGGAGATGGATTTTTCAAGAAAAAAATACTAGTTATACTACCTCATATGAAGATAAAATACATGGGATATGTAGGGAATGATCTTACAAGTTGAATCCAACACATCCACTTCAATATCAATTTGATATTTCAAAAACTGATATTTATACTAATCATTTGATCACTCTTCAAAGAATATATTACCAACAATTATGATTTTTAGTGGAAATATAAATTCGATAAGAAATTATAAAACCAAATATGTAAATGTGTTTTACATTAACATAATACATAATAATACGTTTAATTATATCATAAAGATAATATAATTTATAAATATTTGGGTAGTTATACATAACAATCCTCTGGACCATCTGAGGGTCCTCTCCAACAAACCCAACATTTTCTCTTTTACCATCATAGAATATCACATTATTCCCATATAAGTCAATAATATAATTCAATGAATACATCTAGTACATGATAAGGATAATGTTGTATTGTTATATCCACAAATGTATGAATTTTTCCCAAGAGGGATATTACCCTAATAAAAACTCAGAGTCTATGTATACATCGTATAATCTAGCATGACCTAAAAAAATCGTTTCCAACTCCAAGGGAACTGGAAGCACCTCTATAGTTTATCCAAAATTATGGAGTATTATATGTGAGATAATGACTATCATACCTCCATAATAAAATAAGGAAATAAATCAGGTAGAATACCAGAATGTAGTATCTCACAAAATGTTTGGTTTCTTTAAAACTAGAAACAAAAATGATTTCATTTGAAGACATTCGATAACAAGACCTTTCTATCCATGATGGTGACCAAATATATGGCTATATTATAGTTTCTTTTTCTGAGGATGAGAGGAATCGCATGTATTTCCTCTACCCACCCCATCCCCTCTTTGTGGATCAAAGTCTAGAGCACCCTATATGAGCTACCATAGAGGATACGTCTACAACGATTGAGCCTATAAAGGGAAACTATCTCTATTCTAAATTTTGATAATGTTTTATCCCTTGAGATTCTATTTTCTACAATTTAAACATGTAAAAAACCCACACAAGTTCATCCAACATGAGTCCAAGAACTACCATTCCCAATGAAATGGGTTGAGGAAGGATGAAACCAACTCCCTATTATACAAACTTATATCCATATAAATTCTCTATAGGGAGTCCTACCATCCCTTGTAATGGGACAATTTGGTCCTTTCCATTACCATCGGTATATCCCCCAACATCACATACACCTTGAGATATTTCTAAATAATTAATTAGATGACCTAGAATAGGATCTATGGATACAAAAAGTCATATATATTCAATCCACTGACAATATCTATTTTTTTTAATAATGAAGAACGAAGATATTTTAAGGGATACGAAACACCAACATAAGATAATGCCCCTTGGGGAGTGTAAGTGTCTCTTATTGGTAATATTCATTTGAGGTTTATGAATGCTTTTTTTCAGAAACTAATCATAGAACATCTATCACATAATGGTTGACCCGTCACTTTCCCCAAGAAACAAGAAGAAACACTAGTTCCCTTCACCACACAATATATACATAACCAATGAACCCTGTTACTCCCTGTTACAATAGATTTATTACAATGAAATATACACCAACTATATTGAAGCCTATGTATCCTCTTCTAATGTGGATCCCATAAACTTATATAAACCCTAGAACTGAAACACCCAATGTGTCCTCCTCTAAGTATATTCCTTATCTTTACCTCTTCAATTATATTTGGGTACATATTATTAGAAAAAATTAGTGAAAAATGTGTTTTATATGTTATTATTGATTTATACCCATGAAATAAAAAACATTAAGGACTATATAACCCATAATAGAGAATAAAAAAGGTTATTTATTTCAATTGTAACACAATTCCCAATGACATTTAATTTCTAACATTGGAACAAAAAATCATGATGCTATATCCATACCTTGGTCTATATACTACAAGAAAAATAGCATCACATAAAATGATAAGTGAACATTAAATTCACCAAATTAGTCTATAGGTGGACATAAATACCCACTTTTTATATATCATTTCTTTCTTAAAACACATGCTAAGATCAATTGACAATATTTCCTTAACAACCCATACAATACTTATAATTTCATTGTTCAAACTCAATATAAACTCTAAATCATTAATGTGGATATAACTAAATCATTACCACACATCCATTAGTACCCCTCCTTGGCCAATAGTGAATATCGAGTAAATCTCAAAATCCCACCTATAAAAAGTTATAGTTTGGTGACTCTCCCAATGGTCATAAAATGCATACAAATAGAAGGCATTAATCTATTTATCTAGAAAAGGTATAAGAGACATTATGAGATCCCCCAAGAAACTCTAAAGAATAATTAAATTTTCTATCACAATATATGATTTACATGACATTAAAAATGAATAAAAACTCAAAATTCTAAAAAAACATATGATTTTTCCATGAACTCAAAGCATTATTACAACCACTATAATACAATGTCTCCCAAAATAATCATTATCCAGCTTCAATGGGATTTATAATGGTTTATATATATATATGGAGATTATATGTTTATCCTCAGTAGAATCATCTATGAATCATATAAAAATTTTAAAGAGGAATTCTAAATATCATATAATAATTAGATAATGCCATATCATTACCTAAAAAGGTAAAGCATTTTACCATCCTAACAATAGATCACTCAACATGTATTTTATAACAACAAGAATAACCATATCAATTCATATATGTAAAATTTGTAATGACCCGAACACTTATTTTTGAAATTATATCCTTAAATTATTTAATGCCTTATTAAGAAATGAAATCACTGAAAAAAGTAAATAATTTTCTTATATTGGAAAATTATTTGGTCCATAAATTTTAAATTTATTTAATCATACTCAACATTGATAATATATATATTTGAAATAGAAAAAGGAAGTGATGTCCCCGTCTAGTTGAATCATACCATATGAATCCCATTTATTAGATGTTCGAAGGGAAAAAAATCAATGGGTTTTGAACATTACTATGCTGAAGATGAGACTCCACAACTAAATCATGAATGAAACCATTTACAAAGGAATTTCAATATCATTGAGGTCATTACCCAAACCATAATTGCCAAACCTCCCCCTTGGAAAGATGTTTGTCACACACATTTCCCTTAGTGAATTCATTGATGTAATAAAGGGGCATGCATCTTTAACCAAAAAATATTAATTTTTCTTTTTTTATTTTTAATAATTTTTTTATTAATATTTTATCATAATTTTTTAAAATATTAGATAATGAATTTGAATATATTTTTATTTTTATATGTTGATACAAAAATTGATTGTTCTGGAAATATATAGTTCTAATAAATCCATCCTTTTTATGAATTTAATTTTTTTTATATAAATAATATTTTTATAAAATATTTTTATTTTTTAGTATTTATAAATTATAAATTATTATATGATTTTATGAAGTCAAATATATGTTTTATAATAGTAATAAAAAAAGTCACTGTTGAAAAATTACACTTTTCAAAAAATGGGTATTTTGATTTAAAACAAAAAATTATGATATTTCGATAATTATTTTGATAAATTTGTTATTATTTTTTGAAATCAAAATTATTATAATATCCAACTGTGAATTTATTATAAAATTTTAAGACAACTTAATTTTTGGTAAAAATTGAGGAGGATAAAAATATATATTATTTTTTATGCATTCATATAGACCAAAAAGTGATATAATATATTTCATAAATTGTATCAATTACTAAAATTATGTTTCAATTTTAAAATTATGTCTTATGTTGTTATTGTATTATTTTTATAATTCCTTTATGAATCCCGAAAAACTTATATTTTCATATAATGTTTTAAAATCAATCCAGTATAAACATGAATCAGATCAACATCTCCAAGGGAATTATATTTGTATGTTTGGTTAATAAAAATATAAAATAATGAAAACAACTCTAATGTAGTGGAAATAACAGGTAAACAACCTTGGAATTTATGTGGATTTGATTAAATTTTCATAGAGTCCAAGACCTCAGATTTGAAATAAATAAAAAAACTATCCTCTCAATGGATCCGAAAATAAAATAATGTATAAAAAAATTATCTTGTTTTATATAATCATTATAATATTATTTTTGATAAAACATAATTTTTTAGTGGTTTTATTTTAAATTATTAACATTTACCCTAATTTACTTATAGGTTCATAAGTATTTTTTAACCACTATAATTCATATTAATGTAAAAATTTAAGATTTGAAAATTTAAATAATTTGAACCATATTTCTTATATTTTTTAAATAATTTTACCAAATTAAAATTTTATTGTTCTGAAATTTTGACTTAAAAATAAAAACATATAATGTGTAAAAATTATTTTTCAGAAAAATGGATTTTTTTGTTCAAAAAATTATTTACAGTATTAATTTATCATAGATACTAACTTTTATGACATAAATAGGTTTATAATGAAACACATAAATGTTTATTTTACTTTTATTGATAGTGGAAACTAAATTTTACTATAAAAACATAATTATAATAAAATACAAAAAGAAGTTTTTATTAATGTTCAATTTTAATTTAGTTATATAAATGTTGGATATGGGATTTAAAAAGTGAAAATAATATTTTTATAATGAATTATTTTAGTCATTAAATACATATATCACTTCTAAAATTATTTTCAATAATATAGGTTTTTCCTACAAAATGAAATAATAATAAAAATTATAAATTTTTAAAAACCCTTGAATAAAAATAATACATTTCAAAAAAAAATAAAAAATTACAGTATTAAACTTTGGACATCATAAATAAAATTTTTAATTTATTTTTATTTAATTTATATTTTAAAAACTATAAATTTTTTTAAATGAAAATAAAAAATAATTTATTGAAATATTAAATTTTTAATCATTATCTGTTCATAATATTATTACTTATGAATTTATTATTTATGAGATTATAATATATGAGTTCAAATATAATAATATAATATTTTTTCCACTTAATCTATTAGGATAAAATATAATATACTCACTAGAATAGTTAATTTTTTAAAAAGAAAATATTATATTAATTCTGAATATGCTTGAAAACATTCCATTTAAATTATTAATTATTATTATATATTAAATTTTTAATAGTCTATATTTTTTATTATTTTATTGAAGGTTTACCTTTCCATTTTTCAATAATAGCATTAATATCTATACACAAGGAATATATATATATACAAAATTTTAAAAATATTTAATTGTGAGTTATATTATTTTAAATTTAATACACATAAATAAAATAATTCAGTATAACTTCTGGATATATCACTGAAGACCATATTTCCTATGACCATATTTGTTATGAGTTTATTTTAACTAGACCTATATTCTTCCAATATATTTAAATGAATTCTGAACTATTTTCTCATTCCACTCTCAATTATCATGGAATGGTTATTATTTCAATTTATAGATACTGAATAATGCTTTCTCAATTCATGGTGATCTTCTATTTTTTAGGTTTTTTTGCTATTGGGGATTATAATGTTAGAAGATGATATTTGTTATTTCTTAGTGTTGAATATTTTATTCTTTTCTATCTATTGTCACATACTAATTTATATACATTTAATTGATGTATTTTACTCATGGAGAGTACTAGTGCATGGTATATAATACATAAATTTTTGTGATTTTATTATAACAATCATGTTATGAATTAATAAAGTGTTGTTAGTTTTAATTTATATCATGAATGAATTATTTACTATTCAAAATTGATTCCTTTAAAAAAATATAAAAATAGATTATAATTATAATTATATTGTTTTTTAGAAGAATGCACTTCCTAATAACATGTTGATTTACACAATTTACTTCTATCTTATAATTTTCATAAATTCCACATGATAAGATTTCACATCATTTTCTCCATTATATCTATGAAACAATTGGATATTATTCCATTAGAGTTAAAAATTCCATTGGATTAATTTATTTAATATGAAAATGGTTTAACAAGGCCAAACCTAAATATCATTATTCTTTGAAAACTACATCTAAAAAACCACTCTCAATATCCATATATGACAATTTTCTTTGGAATATCATATCTAAACCTCCAACATAGAATATAACATACACTTAGCCTCTTTTACATATGACATTAAATTAATTTCCCTAGAATCAAAAATTTAACAAACAACTTCATCAAATTTAGATAGTATAACACCACACAAAAAATTTCAATCCACTAGATTGGACAAGAAGTGCCACATGACATTAGGATTTCATATATATATTTGAGATGCATTGTTTTATATATGAGAGTCTATATGAAACATGTAGAGTAAATAAAATTTACAAAAACAAAAAAAGTTATATATATATATATATACACAATTGTATCAATAAAAATATTATTCTATGTATATGGAATTAAAATAATTATCCAATCATAAAAAAATATATAATGTTAACATGTAAAAAAAATTATGCCCAGAATCTATATACATATATACATTACATGGATCACTCACTTGGATGATGAAAAAAAAAGTAAAATGAAAAAAATATAAGGTATACTCAACTTTAAAATGTAGTCCCTACTTGAACATGTCCCTTAAATCACTATATTACAACTCGTGTATGTTTTTTCATATGACTTTCTACCAAAATTAAAGACTTAAGGGTTTTTCATTCATGAAGATTCTCATACATAGTGCGAGATATAAATTACATTTCGGTACCCCCAATAGGGTTCCACTAATATACCACAATATATAGTGTCTATATACCTAGAATATAAATAAAAAAATAAGAAATCATGGTAGTTTATTGTGATATAGATATTCCACTAAAATATTAACGTCTCATTATTTTTCCACTTTTATTGGATGAATCTGTTGGTTGGAGAAAGACACTCAATAGGGGTGAGCTGAGTTCCTAAAAAAATTGTTAAAAATTATTTATTTAAAAGTCCCCGAATTTAAAATTTAGCAGGCCAGTCAACCAAATTAACAGTTTGAGAGTTTCAAATATTCCTCAATGATTGATTAATTCTCAGTCAAATATATTTTTTAAGTTACATCACCTTTTGAAATCAGTCTACTAAAACAAATTCTAGATCTAACACTATGTAATAATATCTATAAAATCTAATTAATTTTTTTGGTTTGAATATACAATGACAGATAGGAAAACAGAACATGAACACCGTGGATAAAAAAAGAGTTTTAGTTTAATGAAGATACTTAGTCCTCTTCACTTGGAGATCACCAACATACAAGAAAAAAATATATTTAAATGATTTATTAAAACCCTCGACCAAGGTTTAAAATATCATACATGTAGTACTAGTCCACTAGACCTCTTCGATAAGTATAAATGAGAAAAAAATATATCCAGGTCATATATAGACCTCTTCCTTGGATATATATGGTATTAAAATGGTGTAAGAGAGTAGTAGTGAGAGGATCTCGTGTATCCTCCAGTTTGGCACAGGAGACTGTTTTTAATATAGGTACACAAATTAATAAATAGAATTATAAAACAGTAAACAAAAGAGATGAATATAATAAGAAGTCATTAGATATCCTTTATGTTTTGTTCTATAAAGATCTGGACTCTATGAATGTAGTATATTTGAAGCGCATGTCCACATCTGGAAATAGACTCATAAACCGAGTTTCGTGAGTTCTTTGTTTTGGTTTCTAGTTAAATGAGATGTTCTTCATATCTTTAATTCTTATTTGAGTTTTGCTTCTACAAGGATGTTTCCAGGATAGTTTATAGTGGCTTTTTCATTATCTCACAGCAAGCACTATGGATTATCATGACTCTTCTTCAGGGTATGGTTTGTTTCTCTCACCATATTTCTTCATCTCATGCACCATAATATTTCAATCCTTGGGTATTTGTGTTTGAGATAACAAAATCGCGATTTCCACACATTTTACCTCGTACTATATGCAGACATATCTAAAAATGTTAATTAATAATACTAGTATCATTTATAACTCAAATATTACTATTAGAAATTATTTTCAATTTAATTGGAAAAGGAAACAACGAGAAATTTATGGAATGATGTCACATTTAGTGGTGGCATTGGAATAGTGATATTTTAATGCTGAGTCAATAGCGGTTCCAAAATCAGTGTTGACTCTTCCCATGCTTCTAAGTGGTGCCACCAGACTGGTGTCTCGTACTTTGTGGAATTGTGAGTATGTTAGGTGATGCAATAGTGTGGTGCAAATGGTGTTTGGTATTTTATGGAAAATAATTTCACTCTAAATAGTTTCATTCAAATGGTGTCTATTAATTTTTGAATTGTTTGAATAAATATTGATACCATTATGTCCTAGCAACGGTGTCTGTGAATGAACTTTAATGGTGACTCATACTTTGTCAGATATCTGCAATATATATTAAGAAGTAATAATCAAACAATGTATTAAGATTAATCATGACCATAATTAAACATTATATAATAATATAAAACATGATTTACAAGAGTTAAACATGATTTGTGAGCATGAAAACAAAAGGAGTCCCACAATCACCCCGTTTTGATGACCAGAAGTCATGGAATTTATAAACCATACACAACAGCAAGGAATAAATAGTTTTCTTAATATATCAAATATATTATATGGTATTAAGACATAAAATCAAAGCAAACCAATATATTTTTAGAGAATATATGTAAAAATATCATAAATACTAGTTCTTCTCCCCCTTTTTGGATTATCAATATGAATGTAAGAAAAAAAACAAGCACTAAATGAAATTAGTAATTAAATAAAACATATAGCATATTTCATTGAATATACTTAATGAGTAATGTAAAATTACAAAATTAAAATACATCATATCCCTACCAAAAAAATAATCCTTCACTTCTCTTGAAATTCTACAACTATCCCATTATCCTAGTCAGAGACAGGAGGATGAGGAGCATCATGTGCAGAAGTAGTATAGGTGGTTGGCATAGAGCTAGAATATAGATGACATCCTTCAATAAAAGAAGGTTTAAGGATTTTTCTGGATGAATAATAGGTTAATTGTTACTCAGTGATGACTGGTCTGATATGGATCAGATTTTTAGCAGTAGTCATGGAAATAGGTGAAAAAGTGGAAGTGGAAGAAGGAGTGATAGAAGAATAGAGTCCATGTCTATAGAGAGTGGCAATTGGGGAAACTATCATTGTGCTTTGAACATGAATATAAGTCTTTAATAGTTTGATGAAATCCTTGATTATTTCACAACCATACTCCATCACTTTCTCAAAATCATCCTTATTTCCCAAAAACATTCCACGTGTATGAGTAAAATCCTTCAACTGCTTGACTTTATCCATGAAAGATTGAGTCACTGGAGGTAGCTTCAAATTATCCACCAGATACTTGAAATTTATTTTTAGATGGTAAATGGTATATATCATTGAAAAATCAGAACCCACATTCTATGAAATATCATCTCGAGCTTCAATGTTAGTCTTGGAGTAAAGTCTAACCATATCAATCACAAGCTTATTGTACTTTTCAATATTACATAGCCATTATTGACAAAGACCACCAACCAATTTATGGACATATTCTCTAAATACTGATATAATCAAGTCAGTATCCAAAGGTTGAGAGGTTTTGAGAAATACTTATTTGAGATAGAGGTGCTGAGTAGAGATCATTAATCCGTTTAAAAATCGTTTTTAATGATCATTTATACTCATCTCTCAAATGATTTATTTCATCAAAAGTACTAATATTTAATTTTTCATTTTGGTGTTGTTCATGAACATTAATTTAAACAATTAAAAAAACTTTGGTAGAATATATGATACAAACTTTATTGGGATCATGTAAACATCAACCTAACATAGACTAGAAACAGAAACTAGAGTAGGAGAAACATACACATCTGTCCTCATTTCCTCATCAAATGATCTTAAGGATTTCATTCTATCACAAAAGAGTTTATTTTCAATCCATTATTCCTAAATCTCATGTAGAATTTTGGGAAGCATTTTCCAAATTATCTTTTGTAGAAAAATTCCACTATCTATTTCACTATGGTTTATCAAAGGATCTAGTTGTGACATCATTTTCTTGCTGAGACCAAATATGAAATTTTCTCTAAAAATCAAGTAATCATAATTGATTACAAAACTAGGGATTTCTTGAGTAGGCCTATGAATATAGATAGTTTTTGTCTCCTTAAAAGATATCACATCTTTATTAAAGATAAGATTGAGTTGAAACTTAGTTGAGAGGTCCATTTCCCCAAATAAGGACTTATCAGAATCATAAAAATCAATGTAGTTCGGAAACATGTACCAAACATCCAATGAACATGAATCAAGAAGATTTGGAACATTAATCCTTTCTGAACTGGGGATCTTCGCCCCCATTAACTAATGCATCCCTTGGAGAATTTACTGACTCCATCATGTGAACTCTTTCCACATCCATTATTATCTGTTGGTACATCTCAGCCTCATCCAAACTAATTTCTAACTAAAAATCTTGTCCCATATTAACTTCATCAAGTAAATAGAATTGTATTATTATAGATTAATCATCTTTCTATTTTTCATTAGCAATATGTCCTTACATAGTTACTTCACTTTTATTTAAATCTTTATCCCTGGATAAATTTTCTCCAATTTCATCCTCTCTACCGTTATAGAGAAGAGATTATATAGAGGGAACATCCTGAGACTGTTCAAGGGATGCGTGAAGAGTCTCTTTAGTAATATTGAGAATATCTAGATCACTAATTTCAGAAACAACTCTAGCATCCGATATAGGCACGCCAACATCCATTCCTTCATCTTAATATTCTAAAACTCATCTGGTTCAATACTAATATTAGTGATATCCTTATGTATTGAAGGGTTCTCAATAATATTGAAATCCTGATACATCCTTTCATTGTCTTCAACCCATAACCCCTTCCAAATATTCCAAATATTATTTATTACCCAGTATATATCCTTGGATAGACAATACTAATAATCCTTAAAAACTTCATCATTATATCATAACAAATTATTTTCTTGAAGCATAGAAGAAGTGAATCATGAATAGAATAAGAGGGTGAATTTGATGTTTTCTTGATCATGTCACACATGGGAAGGGAAGGATTCTTACAAAGATTTATATTATGACCATTATTTAAGAGATGCAACAAGAATATATAATGATTTTTAGAGTAAAAAAGTACCCTATCCTCGTAGATATTAACTATTGAAGAAACTTTATCATCAATAAAGTCTCTCAATATAATTTAATAGAAATATGCCTTATCCATTTTCAATCTTAGGTCATGTAACCCAAAGCCTATTATGGGGTAAATATGTCACTTGGAGGTGGAGTATTTATCTTATGATCCTCAAAGATACCTTCACAAGGAACACCTAAACCAACAACAAACAATTATGACAAAGAAGAATATCATTGTCCATTTATCGAACTTCAAACAACAGTGTAATCTTTTTTATTAATTATAAACTTGGAATACTGATAGAACTCAAAAACTAGTTTGGTGTATATATGTATATTATCTTTTGAAAACCATTCAAACTATCCCTATTCATACAAAACCCCATGATTAAGTGACGTACTCGAGAGATAAATTTTTTTACGCACTTCCTTTTATAGAACAACTGCACAATTAATAAGACAGGGGTTCAGTGGTTCCTTAGGATTTGTGATCCAAGATCATTTCACTTTCTTTGATGAATTTCACTTATCTAGAGTCAAGGATGATGGACACTTCATCCATGAAATTTCCAACATGCAGAGTGGGTTTTAAGGAAAGAAAAGAGTTTGTGAGAGAAGGGTTTTCCGAGTATAGATCATGAGTGAGAAGAGAAGAGAAGTGAGGAGTTTTTATCATCTAGGTACTTCAAAAGATGAAAAATAGAAAATAAATATAATTTAATAGTTAAATAACCTAACTAAAACAGTGATACAGAAAACAATTACTAAATATAGAAATTTTATTGACAATAGTGAGACTGGAATGTGAAGTTATGGTGGAATCACAATAGTGTGACTTTGGTCTGTGAGACAATAATTATTGGGTCAAAAAACATAGAGAATGTAAATTGAGAGATAGTAAATTGTGAGACAATAAACTATGATATAGTAAACAATGAGACAGTAAAATCTTACTGAGGTATTATCATTCCCAATTCATGTTGGATGTAGCTCATTCTCTGAGAACATAATGGATTAGTGAAAATATTATCAAGATGATGTTATATTCTAATGAATTCTAATGTAATATCAATTTTTTGATAATGATATCTAAAAAACTGGTGTATTATGTCAATATGATTTGTTCTTGAATAAGAAACTAGATTCTTAGAGATGTTAATAGAAATTATTTATCAGCGTTTATAGGGGAATGTCTAAAATAATATCCACAATCTAGAAAAGTTTGTTTCATCAACAAAATCAATGCTCAAAAACTACCAATAGGTATGTATTCATCTTAACAATAGATAATGAAAAAGAATTTCTATTTTTTACTAAACCATGATACTAGTGGATTTCTAAAAAAGTTACATGTTAAAGGGAATATATTTCTATCTGACATTCAACCACCAAAATTAAAATTTGAATAACTAACTAAGTCAAATGATTGTGCTCTATGATAGAACAGTCCTAAGTTGGTAGTCTAATTGAGGTTCCTGAAAACATGTTTCACAGCAAGAAGATGCGACTCTTTAGGAATTTCAAGAAATAACCACACATACACACACTGAACATAATATCAGGTCGCTTAGAAGTCATGTAGAGAAGACTTCCAATCATTCCTCTGTAATTGGTTTGATAGAAACTTTTCCCATTCTCATGAAGATAAAATTTACATGTGGTACTCATAGGGTTATCACAACTTTTAGATTTATCAAATCTAAATCATTCTAGTAGATATTTAGTTCATATAATGTGATTTAAAATAATAACTTCTCTATTTGTAATGATTTGAAATCCGAGAATGAACTTGAGATCACCCATTAATATCACATAAAACTCATTTTCCATCATTTTCAAAATATCAATTCATAAAGACATTTGTAAAGATACAAAAATAATATCATAAGAAGATATTTTTTTAACAAAACATATTTGGAAATTATTTGTATAAAAATATTAGTATAATTTATAACTTTTTTAAAAAAAATTAGAAATTGTAGTACATATTCGTTCATGTCATACTTTCGGATCATGTTTTAAACCAAATAAATCCGTTGTTGACATAAAAACATGATTGGGAAAATGGGGGTCGGTAAAACATGGGATTAATCAACAAAATTATCTCCAACTATATACCCATTTAGGAATGCACTTTTTAAATCATTTCGATATTGATTGAAATTTATATTTTCTTCATTTACTAGAAGAATTTTAAAGGATTCACATCTAGAAACTGGTGAAAATGTTTCTTCAAAGACAAGGTCTTTATCATGACTATATCCTTGTGCAACTAATCTAAATTTACATGATACAATAATATCAGCTTCATTTACATTATTTCTAAACACCCACTTTGTTCTTGAATTCAAGGATTATTTAGGTCTATCCACTAGTTTACAAACATTATTTCTTTCAAACTATCTCGTTTATTCCACCATAGACACTACCCATAATTAAACATTGATTGCATTATTAATGTCCTTAGCTTCACACTGTGACAAAAAAGGTTTTATGTTCATCATTTTTTAAATTATATGTTGTAGGTTATGTTACTTTGTCAATGTCTCTAACTAAAACATCTAAAGGATGGTTCTTAAGAGTTCTTATAAGTATAGAAAAATAATGGATCCTAATTTCATTATCATTAACAAGTTCAGGTTCATAATTACTAGAGTATAGAAAATTTCCGGAAATTGATAACAGGCTACTTTACAATAGGATTAAAAGATTTTTAATTTATGTAGAGATTGGACAGATCACCCGTAATATTTTCTAGGGAGATATTGCATTCATGTGTATCAATTTTAGTAAATATGAAATGTATAGGTTATTATACACACTTGGTTATTTTATTAATGTCACTATAGAATTTTTTAGAGATTGAGTAGAATATAAATATTCCTTTATCCCTTTTGGATGAAAATTTATCACAAATATCCATAGTATTGTGTATATAAACTTTTCATCCAAAAAATTAATTTAATTAACCTTTGGTTTAATATAATTTCATAACTCATAATTGGTTTTCGTAAGAATAGGTATCATTAAAACACAAAAATTATGTTACAATATGTATTAATAGCTTTAGCCTAATGTAAATTGGTAAATTATACATATTTAGCATAGTGTGGGATATTTGTTTCAAGGTTCTATTTCATCTTTCAACAACTCCATTATGCTGGGCTATCCTAGGAGTAGATAAGTTAGGACTCTATATATTTTTGGGAGAAAAAAGATTAAAACTCATGATTTTCAAACTCACAGTCATGGCCACTTATTAAGGATTAAATTAGAAGACCACTTAGGTTTTGACCTATTTTAGTATACATAGTGATATGAGAACAAGCTTCACTCATGTGAGCTATGAAAATGGCCCATGTATATATAGAAAAGTAATATGCAAGAACATTGACATAGTGCATCCCATTAAGAAGTGAAACTCATGATGGTCCAATAAAATTCAGGTGAACAAACTTAAGAGGTAGAGAATTTGATACTTCATTCTTTGGTTTTAAAGTTATTTTGTTATATTTACATTTTTGAGAAGGATTTTAGACTTTCTCATTTGGAAATTACAGTTTTGGAAGATCCTTGACTAGTCCTTTCAATTCAAGCTTCCAATGTGAGTGAATATAAAAATGTCTTAGTCTCCTATTAAAAATCCATAACTGTTTTTTAAATGATCTCAAAGTAGACTATTTTTGAGAAATTAAGGAATCTAAATTAAAATAATAACCATTTTCATTTCTTAATAAAATAAAAACGAATTAATTTTTAGAATTAAAATTATTGCAAGTATAATTTTCATACTTAATATTGAAACCATCATCATATAACTAAGTGATGGTAATAAGATTATACTATAATACATCAAAAAAGTAATTTGGAAATTTAAACTGAATTTTAGTTACAAATATGGATAAGGAATATTATTTTTCGTTTTTCGTTTTCACCAAGGTGACATTCCCACCATCAATATTTATCAAATTTTTGAAGCATGACTAATATCCTTTCAAGATTATTAAACATCTAATGTTCAAGTATCATATAATCTTATAGGATATCGTAATATAGAATAGATAAAAAATTAATTTAACTACGAAAAGACATAGGTACCCATGCTTTCTTGGGTCCAGTAATATATGTAGTATGTGATTTGGGAAAAAACATTTGTTTCATTGGTTTCCTATAAAGAGTTTTTAATGTATTGGAAAGAAAATCTATTTGTCCTAGAAAAAGTATAGATAGTAAATTTCAATATCTTTCTATAACTCCATGTTGATTTCTTATATTTCGGCATAAAAAAGTTTTCTTGATTCTGACACCAAATTTGTTTTTGACCATATTCCTTTTCCCTTATTGGTATCTTATACCAATGTGTATTTTGGTCTAAATTGTTTACTAATGATGTTTTTAAGAGTATTCTTTCAACTGGTAAAATCTTATAGGTTATTTTTTCAATTACTTATTAAAATGTTAAAGTTCATTATCCTCATCATGTAGTTGAGAATTTTTATCTTTTTACACAGAATGTTAGGATTTTAAAGTAGATGTGATAAAATGTTATTTATTTAAAATTTTATATTTATCATTGAATAGATTTGATGTAAATTAAATAAAATTAAAAAAATTCAATCATTTATTTATTGTACATATTTTGGGAAAAATATTTATCTTTTTAATAAAAATATTTTTGTACAGAAGACCTAAGGGTTACCTCATATGTGGATTTCATGAAACACATATCAGATTTATTAGCCTCTTTATCATGTCATAACTCTGAGTGACTACAGATATAATTAAAATCATTATAGGTTGGATTCATTTCTATGATGCACTTCCAATATTTTTCCTCATATTCCTCCTTATATATTAATATATGATCGTCAAACATTATGTATAGACTTATTTTACATTCATAATAACCCATATCATTTGTATATTCATTTTTCTTCCAGCCCTTTTTCGAGTTTCCCTTATTTTCAAATTTTCATTTTTTGCTAGGCTTCCTGAAAAACAACTTCTTCCTATATAATTTTTTATACCTCATAGATAATTAAGATATTTTTTCTTCACTATGTGATGCTGAATATTCATTGATTTTATTGTTAGAATGTGATTGCACACTTTCCATTATATTATTTTTGGAAATATTAGTTTTGAGATCCATTGAATTTCTCTTTGGTTTATCTGGGGTTAAGTTAAAAATATAAGGGCCATATATTAATATACACATGTATAAATAAATATTATATTATAATATTACAAAATTATAATGTATATGATTCAAATTTGATACATTTTTACCCCTTTTCCATATGAAAAATGTAGGAACACTCGATTTTTTTAAAAGATGAAACATGTGTCCTCTCCCTCACTTATAAAAGGAAACCCCCTCTTCCATATTCATCACTCCATTAAACCTTTTTTGTCCATAAATAATATCCAAAATCACCCCCTATAATACATCACTTATTCATGATAATTTAGTTTGTGAATAAATCAATCCTAGATAAGATTTTATTAAAAACATGATGAGCATACCCGAAGAAGAGGTAATATTTATCAACATGCATCATTGTTTTATTGGTTCCTCAACTCCTTATATTTTTATTATATAAAAATTATATAATAACATCAGTATGTTCCATATACTTAGATGTTTTTATGATAATATATTTACCTAAAACCATCTCCACTTCTATCAAATGGGTTAGTAAATCATTGTTCATGTGTATGGAAAACTATGACCTCACCAAATGATTTCATTCATTTTTATATTACAACATATCAAGGTTGGAAATAATTATTTCTACATTTTATATATATTAAATAACTGATATTTATGATTTTATTATTATTATTTATTTATTATATCATACATACATTCATATTTTCCTTTTCCTCGAAATATGATGACGTCGTTTGGGTGTACGTCGGACTACTCCCTATCTAAGTGATGTGAATCGTTCACACATCACATGAAGTGTATTGAAGATGAGTTTAATTAACAAATATGATATGAATTACATAAATATTTTTCAATAATGATATTATATCAATTAATTTACTTTATTTAAACCCAAAAAATTGAAAAATGGCGTCCATGCGCACACACGACGTATCATCTACATAAATAGTTTATTTCATTTCCTATCACTAAATATTATATATTACTACAAATATATACATAAATAAAATATATTATATTTATAACATGTTTATATTTATGTATATGATGGAACCATTATAAAAATAAGCATACAAAAAATCTAACAAATCAATACATATACAACAAACAAATCAACTCTTACCCAAAACCTAACTTTATCAAGGGATTGTAAATAATGGTTAATAAAAGTACATAATAAATATATATATATATATATTATGAGATATTTGATATATGGTTATGTAATATATGTATAATAAAATCATATTTTTTATACCCATTCTTGGAAAAGTATGATGAAACATAAAACTTAAGGTAAGTTATTTTTTCGCAATTTTTCTGCTTTGAGATATATGTTATGTTATAAACCTATATTATTCAATTATGTTTATATAATAACATTTGAAATGTAATTTAATTAATTGATTCATCATAATTAGATTTTAAGATTCATGTTATGTTATTTCATTCGAGGAATTATGATTCAATGTTACCGAAGTTGTAAATATTTTATGTTACAATTTTACCAATCGTTATGGTTTTTTATGATTAATTATCCAATGTTGAAATGAAATGATATAACTCTAAATAATTCTCTTAAATTATATTATCCTATTATTATTCATTATATATTTATGTAGTGGTTCAATATTTATATGAATTGTTACATAAAATCTGTAATAATGTTATTAATGAAAATACAACTTTTGTTCTCTCTTCGGTTAGAATTCTGTTTTCATCAAAAAAAAATTAAAAACATGACTTGAAAAACAAATATTTATTATACAAATTATTTATTAAATAAATTTTTGTCCATGTACTAATTTATTTAGACTAATCACCATGTCATTTTCAAAAACAATTCATGTTCTTCATTCATAAAAAATTTGAAAGGAATATTTTTTTAACATGAATGGAGTGAACTATATTTCCCAATACCATGAATGATTTCAACCATACCCTAAATGTTTTAAATTATCCTTTAAAATGAAAATTTTTCATGTTTTAAAAAGTGTTTTAAATGGTCTTTAAAGCATATTATATATGTTTTGAATGTTAATTTCAGTCAAAAATTTTTAAAAATTATTTTTGTTTTAAAAGTGTTTTTTATATAATTATGGATATTTTAATCACAAAATGTTTTAAATTATCATTAAAAAATAATTTTCTATATGATATGAAATTTTTTGGTGTTAATTATTCTTCACTAAGAATACGAGCCAAGAATACTATTCATATTCTCTTTTTAAATGGTTTATTTTTTGATGAAATGATGTTTATGAGATTTATTTCTCTTCCATAGGTTATACTATGAAGAAATTATTACGAAACCATCTTATTTTCATGGGTTCTTTCATGTTGAAATTTTTAAGAAACATTCCTATTTTCCCAAGGATATGATATGTTTAATTTTTTATGATACTTACTTCATTTCATGGATTATGATAGGATTAATGTTAATGATATTATAGCACACAAAAATATGGTTTCCATTGTGTGACTGGTTGGACATATATCTATATCCAATGAATTGAATTATGATTTATATCTCATGAGATAGAAAAGGATAAAACAAAGAGTGAACCCGATTCAATAAGATAGGGATGGAATGAGGATTGTACCCTGTTTAATAAGATGAGAATGGAACGAGGAGTGATCTCTGTATTGTAATTATTTTTTATACTATAAAGGTCATGGAAGCAAGCCTTAAAAAATAAGTAAATGTTTCTAAATTATTGTGTGTATGATAAATATTCCTTGTTTTATTCCAATGTTATTCTCTCATGGAAATGTTACTTTATTTCATTATGAATAATTTCTTATGAACATCAAATATTTGGTACATGTTTAAATATTATGATATTTGATGGGAATGGTATGGTTTTCAAATGTTATGATCATATAATTAGATCATTATTCTCATGTTATGATTATTAATCATGCATATATTTCATTACAGAGCATCTGATCTCACCCTTTGTTACGTATCATTTCCCTAGGACATAAATATATGTTTTATGTATGATATTTCTAAGAGGTTTCTAGTTGTGAAGAAATTAATGGGAGATGATGTATCTCACTTAAATACCATTATTTATGTTTCTATGTTTTTAAAAGAGCTAAACTATAACAATACTCAAGAGTGTGTTTGTGTGATGTTTTGAATATTCCTAAAAAATATGTAATATTATTGTATGTTAAGACTTTTTCGTAATATTTCTATGTAATTACATCTATGTCCAAATATACAAGTGGATTTGGCTCAAGAAAAGAGGTTACTAGGTTTAATAATTCATAAAATGGTGAATTGATATAGAATTGATCATCACATGGTTTAAAAAACATTACATACAGTACACCTAGTCTCACACTCCTAGGGTATATTCATTAGAATATCATAAACTCTTTATGAACCATCATGATGGATTTAAATAAATTATGACAATGGATTGAATAGGATTAACCTAAGGGGTTATAAATTAATGAATATGGTTTCATGATTAAGATATCATAGAAAATATTTTTCATAATTATTTGGTTCCATATAAATATTATTACTTCTTATACTAGGTTTTTTGGTTTTACTCAATGGATTAAACCTAAATGACACATGTTAATGATGATTGAGAATAAAAATGAAATGATTATCCTATTTTTCATCCAAATTATAAGGGATATGGAATGAAAAATAACATTTATATTATCACACAACTTTATTAAGACACAAATAATGATATACATCCATACAAACAATCTATAGAATAAAATTGTGTTGAGTCCTTCATGGGATAAAGTCCACCTTTTTTCATGGGTTTCACTAACATTATTGATATTGAGAAATTGATTAGAACCACTAGAATGTTATTTTTCATTCCAATTATTTTAGACTATAAATAACTCATTTTGGATCTCTACCAATTTGATAGTGAGGTAGATCAATAGTATAATATTTTGAGGATAAATAGGAAATGAAAATAAATTTACTCAATGAAGTGGGATTATTTTAAAATCCTATTTTAAATAAGCCATTTCCACATATTCTTCTAAAAAATAGAGAAGGATTTTTCAAAAATAAGAAGAAGGAAAATGAATCTATCAGTACATTTGAATAATTATTTATGATGCTTTTTGGTCTCCCTTTAGGTATAATAATTTATCTAAAAGTATTGTTGAATGATTCATCGGTTTCCTGAAAAAAAAACTCTTAAGGGAATTAACCATAAGGTACAAAATATGTTATTAAAAATATTTTCATGTGTAATAAAAGTTTAAATGGATGTTGGTTATCATTTTTTTCTAGTGAAAATAAATAGAATATAGGGTTACATAGAAAATATAATGATATTTCACATGGAAACAAGAAAAAAAATTAAAACTCATGCTTTCAAAAATGATGGTAAAGAGCTATTTGGTGATTTCATGAATGGAATAAAGAGCTCTTTCAAGTGATGTAATCTTGATCATTGAGAAAAAATTATATGAGTGATTTGAAGATGAAAATTATTTAAATAAATAGGGGAGAGCACAAAAAAATTCCCCACCCACACTTTAGTGATTTTAGTGAAATGACTTTGGTAATTATGGAAATCAATTCCCCAATCAAAGGGATAATGCAGATGATAATCCAACACAACCTATTAAGGAAATGTAATGAATAGAATTATTATGAAATCAAAATGGATGAATTGAATTAGATTAATTTGGTAACACATATCCTCCCCACTATAGTTTTAAATTTTATATTTAATTAGGTACAAATGATACATATAATAATATTATTGTCATCCTATAGTCAATTTTTCAGTGATGATATCCCTTTACATGGATTGTTGAATAAAGAAATCTCAATTCTTATTCTCTCGGTACAAGGATGAACCTAAGCATCCAATGATTTTTTTATATAAGATGAGAGATTATTTACGTAATAGTGTCTAAATCATCATTTGGAATAATATATGTCTCTATGTAAGATTAAATTCAGAGTGACGGATATAAACATGGGTTTATTAGTTTATTGTTGATCATAAGTTCATAGAAATTGACGCCCCTACATAGTTTTTATATTTTGGTATTTTATTAGTATAAATTATATTTAATGTTAAATTGGTGGAAAAAATTGTGTTTTAATATGGTTTAGTAAAGAATTTATTTATATAAGATTGAATTTATATGATTTTTTCATATTAATAAATGTACAAGAACACATTATGGTTTATCTTATTAGGGAGAATGGTGTAATTATGGGTTGTGGTTGACCACCGTATAATGATACCACACATCATCACTATCATATTATAATTCTATCATTATTATATTTCAATGATATGCATTAAGGAAGTGGTAAGGTTAATTTGAGTTACATACTAAATTATATTTGATCATTATTCCAGGTATACCTTGAATTTATGGAAATGTATTTAGAAATATCATGATATATGGTTGAGTTTTAGAATGATGATAATTATTCAAACCCTAGATGTTGTTAAATGATATTTTTAAATGGATATCAAAGGTTATTGGGATCACACATTCCACTTGTTTATTTTTCTTAAAATAATTTCATTAACTATAAAATTTAGACGTATCCTTATTAATCACTAAATTCATAGTGGAATGAAGTTTTAGAATGAATGTTATTGGGACCTCTACTAGCTCAAGAAATAGAATAGATAGTTAAAACCTTTCTTACAACACGTAAGGTTAGGAAATATTAAAACAGATTATTCTGATAATCATAGACATTATCTAGAATATAATTTTTGTGATGAAGAATTTATATGAATTTATCCATGGATAAAATAATGGAAAACCAAGATCTAGATATATCAATCACATTTAAATACATGTTTATAGGAAGAAACTATCTTATTTTCTGTTATTTACACCTAACCTATCTTAGATTCATGATGTGTTCCATGTGTCAATCCTAAGGTATTATACACCCGATCCATAACATCTAATAAAATAATTAATCATAAAATTGTAGCATGATATTTCAGATGATGAACAAAAAATTGAGATTTTGGATCGGATAGAGAATGTCCCATGAAATTAGACCACATACATGTTAAAATTACTGTTGGGATAACCAAAAACTAACAGAAGCTATGTGGGAACTTAAGGAAGTAATGAGGCATAATTGTACACAATATTTGGAACCAATGTGACAAATTTTGAGGGATAAATTATGTTTAATTGGAGATGAATTGAGAAAACTAATTTATAATGAATTATTATTATTTTTCAAATAAATTTTATTAATTTGAAGTATTGTGCTAAATTAAACACTATTTTATCGTGAGTTAAATATAATAATATTTTAATATTTTTCTATACATAAAACATTGTTCATCTTAATCTACACAAAACACTAGGTTATCTTTCACTGATTTGTAACAAAATGATAATATATTAATAACATACTTAATTAAACACGGTAAATACAACCTATAGATTTAACATACTCATATAAAGATGAATAAACAACATTTAAATATTAATTAAAATGATTTTATATAAATCATCATATTGTTAAAAATAAAATATTTCTTATAGAGATTATATGCATTGAAAATACAATTTTCTCAATTAATTATTATTATTTATTTTTGGGAAAATGGAAAAAATAATCACACTATTAAATAATTAATTTTATAAAATAAACATTACATCTAAAATAAAATTTTCAAAATAATATTCAGATGATTTATTTTATTTTTTAGGATTCATTTATTATTATTAATGAAAAATAAAGAATTTTTATTAAAAATTTCCTTTTCATTTCTTTTACATATAAAGTTAAATTATAGTTTTAATTGACTTCAAAGTTAAACTAATTCAAATATAAATCCTCTGATAAAATTTATGTCATTGGACTCAATTTCATATTGAATGTTGATATAATAACTATGTTATCTTTAGAATATTTCCTCTTTAAAACCCCACTTTCTCATCACATATACTACATTAATATTAAATTATATTTTTGAACATATATGAATTGAATTTGGAAAATTGGATTCCATACGTGGAATTAGAATAATTTATATTATATAATATTTTCAGCTTAATTTCATACCAAAATGAATATTGAATGGAGTATAAATTAAATTCAGTAGTTAAGGAAAAAATGCAATTACCAGGAGGATAAAATAAGAAAATAAGGTTTAAAATGACGTTAAAACTTGTCAAAATGTTATTTTATATGAATATTTTGACCCTACACATCCCAATTAATATCGTATGGTAATTTGGATGATTTTGGATTTGTATTGGAATTATTATTTTTGAGCCTTTTGAGAAATTTCTTTATATCATCAAAGCGGGTTCATTTCCTCTAGTTATAAAATTCCACCAAAAACCTCCACTTATTCACAACTACCAAGACCATTAGATCTACCAATCCCATTAAAATTATCCCCAAACATCCTTAGTCTCATTTTAGATCTACTGGTCCTCCCAAAAAACCATCTCATTTCTCCTTAAGAGGATATACAAATGTGGATTGTTATAGAGAAGGTAATTATCAGAACAACGTATTTCATATTATTTAGTTTTTTACACATTAAGTTATGTATTAACACTTAGAATATAATAACACCAATGTCTCCCATTTATATAGATGTTATTAGGTATAAATCACATTAAAATTCCATTATAAAAATCATAAAATGGGTTACAAAATCAGCAATCTAGCTTAAACTAAAATAATTTGTTTTTCAATTACTACTTAAAATGTTTTGTTATAATTATATATTTTTTCCTTATATTTATTATTTATGATTTTTTATGATTATAATTATAATTTCACCCATAATTTCTGGAACGATCCAAAGCTTGACATTCATGGACATTACATTACTTTTGTGGAATACTTAATACATAACAAAAACAAACACACAAGGACCGTAAGAGTTTAGTGTCTTTGGAAACTCGAAACATAATCTTATAATCGTGGTGAATGATCTTCAACATCTCCTATAAAGACCATCCCCATTTGTTTTCTAACCTAAAAACATTCTTTATATCCTGAGGAAAAGAAAACATATAAAGGGTGAGCTCAAATTATCAGTAAGGGTAAGCATGTTTAAAATAAAACAAGCCATATAAATTTGAACTTCAAAACATGAACATAGAGTTTACACATCAAAATCCTGAGTTGTGAAATAAATCTTGAAAGCACATAAGTAATAAGTCATGAAGGAACATTAATAATGATAAAAATAGCATGGGAATAAAACATTATATTGTGGAAAACCATTAATAATATGATATAATTTCCATAGTAGCCAAGTCATTGCTGCCATGACCATCTTAGTGGACAAAGTCTCTTTTTGAATCCAGTTCACTCCTCGTTTCAGTCCTGTAACACTAAACTGGATTAACATACCATTGTAGCCATGTCTATCTCATGAGATATAAATATTTACCCAATGCAAATGAGGGAGATATAGGTCCCACCCATCACATAATGAAATCATTCTTTCATGTGCCATAAAATAAACATACATCATTCATAATAACCCAACGAATAAAATGGGTTTCGTAAACATAATCCCATCATAACATAATCCATATAAAAGAAATGGATATCATTTCATAATAATAAAACTAAAACAATTTAAATAATAGATACATTATACATGAAACATAGACATACTTAATAATGTCATCTTAGATGGAAAATAGTTTTGATAAAACACTCGAAATGAATTCTTGAAGAAAATATCCTTTCTTCTTCAAAATCATTTTCTTTTCACAAAATTGCATGAAATTTTAAAAGAAAATGATTTTTTGAAAATATTCATTAAATCTTATAGAGAAATCTTCAAGAAAATAAGGCGTTATGAAACCATAAATATTTGTTCATGTCGTATAAGTAAAAAAAAATTCCTTGTACTTTTTTCGAAAAAGTCAAAAAGAACCATGTATGGTAAACAAAAGATAGATTCCTTCCATAACACAATGTAAAAGTCAAATATGGGTAAACATTACATTAAACATACATTGAAGAATATTAAACACTTTATGAAAAACATTTTATGGGCATGGACAAAAAATATAACCCCAGTAAACACTAACGAATAAACAATCGCGGGTAAAAATGAGATTCGAAAAGTTATCCCACACCTTATGTCCAATCTCTTCTGTATGTGTCCGAGACTCCTTTATAGTGGGTTTAAACATATTATTTAATTGTAACAGTACCATAATAATATTTATGATATCATATATGATTCACTTGAAACTTTAGATTATCCGTTCATTTGTCATTTCCATGTTAAAGTAGCATTTTGGATAAAATCGTTTCATTTATCGTCCTTGTTTTGACTTTTAATTATTAATATCATTACATAGATCATGATTAATTAATTCCATATTATTAAACATGATTTATATAATATATATATATATTCTTAATATACATATATATATAATATATTGATAAATGGATTGAAATACACCGTTTTTGGAGATGGAAGGCCGTACGTACACATGAACGTTGTTTTTCATTTCCTTATTAAATTTAATGGAATTAAGTAGATGAAATACCTATATATATATATATAAATAAATTAGAATTATAATGTCATATATTTCATTTTTTTACTTATTATATATACTTTATAATCGTTCTTGAATTTTTAACATCAAAAATGGATCTCATCGCGTCGTGGAGACGTTAATCTGTACGTACGCACGAGTGATGATATCATTCCCATATTTATTGAATGGAATTGGAGTGGATGACATAATATCTTAGAATCAGTGAGATGTTATAATAATCATATATATTTATTCTTTAAACCATTATACTCATCCAAGTAAGGTGGTGGTAGAAAAATTGATTACACGCCGACGTGGAGATGGTATTCCATACATACGCACGTGTGGTGATTTTATTTTCCATAGGATTGATATAAGGTTAAATGGGGTTGTTTCATATGTATAATAACATATCACTATTTAAGTAATACATATATTTTTATTTTATAATGAAACATCTAATTAAGAGGAAGTAGAAGAAGAAAGAAATTTGAAAGAGTCGGTAGAAGAGATTACCTCTTCCTCGACGCACCTCCTTTAAAATTTTTCTTAAGGAACTAGAGATGGTTTTTTGAGAAAACCAGGACCTCTATGATATAACTAGGGATGTTTAGAAGAGGAATTGGCAGGGTATTTCTGAGATTCAAGGCTCAAAAGGGTGTGAAGAGAATTGAGAAGGGGTGCCCTTTTTATAAGGGAGGAGAGGGGCACCTTTGGAAAAACATAAAATATTATTTTATAATAAAGTCATATTCTATTTATAATAGATCCAAATTGATTTATTTATAATCTAAAGAGGGTATTGGTCGATATACGCTCAACCAATAGAATTTAGACAAGTTTGGGTTACTATTTTAACCTTATCATTTAGATTTTATATTAAGTTAAATAATTTTACTTTTACTGTGTCTTCTGGTTTTCTTAAACTATATTGTTAATAAACATACTATAACAATCCAAAAGAATCCCAATATGTTAATTATTAATATTTATAACCATATATAAGTCATTTGGCCTAACCTTAGATTTTTAGAAATAAAATAACAATTAATAATATAATATTTGTTTTAAAAAGTATTTTATGTCAATTTTGACACTATTTCTTAATTGATATTTTTGAAAATCATAACATCATGATTAGTTGAAAAAAGTTAATTAAATCAATACTAACATGTCATATTAACCTATAAAATAATTTTATTTCACAAAAAGTCTCAAATTAAAATTATTTGGGAATTTATAATATCAATTATGTCATTATTTCATTAATAAGGCAATTACTGCATCATCATTGTGTCATATATAAATTAAATCATTTAATGTCTAAAAATCAAAAATAAAATACCATTATGTAGGAAATATTATTATATTTCTAATTAATATTTATAGTATAATTTATCTTATGTATAACCCTATATTAAAAATGTTTTAGTTATTAAACATTGATTTTAACTATTTTAACACTTCTTTAAATAAATTAATAATAAATGTCCTAATCTAATACAAGTTCACCTAAATGGTCATATTATATTCCTAAGGTTTTGTTTGTCGAATTAAACTTATCCAATAGAATTATGACATGTGTTAGGTTAATAATAATATCATTTTTACCCTTAATTACCCTATTTAATTTTAACCGTGGTAAAAAAGTAAAAAGATACTATTCACCAAAAATTATTTTCATATTATTGAACCACATTTTACTCCTTGATGTTAACCGTGTCTCTAGGATTTTCTAAATTTCATTCACATAAGCGGTAAAATTATGTTTTATGTAAATTTTCAAATTCTCTTATGTGGTGGGTAAAAGACGGTGAAAAGTTCAATAAAATTTTTATATATCTAAAATTATTATAAAATGACTCAAATGAATTACATTGAACTTATTTAGGTATTATGTATCAATTTTTACCTAAAATAAATTTAAATAAAATAAATAATTAATTAAATAAAAAGGCGGGTTTTAAATAGTAACCCAGTGTTTTCACTATTCATCAAAAATTGAAATTTTTCCGAAAAATACCAAAAATTCACCCTAGGATAATTTCAAGATTCCAAATCCAAAAATGATGTCCATTTTGAAAAATAAAATTTCAAAAAGTGGGTATTACGATTCATAATGGCTAGTTCATAAAAATATTATAATAATTTCTCGTTCAGTGAAACTTGGTACTGCGTACAACACACGCTATCGAAGATGGTCTTGATTGTGTGTAATGCAAGCCATGTCAGGGCTGGGTGTAGTGAAATCTCAGTTTGGTGTTGCGTATAACATAATCAAAACTTATTTCATTTATACATAAAACAACATCTATACCTAATTTTGCATAGAATAATTCCCACAAAACAAATTTGAATTTGTGTGTAACACGAGCCAAGAATAGGGTTGCGTATACTGCAAGCTAATACGGTGTTGCGTATAGTACAAGATACTCTTGGTGTAGTGTATAATAGAAGACATCAAAGAAATTAATAATAATATATCTCATAAAATCTTGGTGTGTTATATTCTACCCCCCTTAAAATTAATTTCGCCCTCAAAATTCGTCGGGGTTATAAATGGTTTATTACATGAATGTTAGTTTCATAGAAACCCACATCGTAAAAAGGAATACTAAAACTTCATTTTAAAAAGGAACGTTAGAATCATAAAATTCACCCAATGTAACTCAGTACTGGGTTTCCACATAGGAAAACATATGTAAAAATATGGATATACAAGAGAAATATAACAATCAACTTCTGATGAAGAGTGGTAGAGGACATGGACATGAAAAATACAACAATCAAAAATCCATACATTTGTGATGATCTATGGTACCATCTAATTCATCAGATATAAGGGCACTAGGACATCATTTTTGGTTTTCAAGATCATTTTCCTAAAGTTGAAGAAATTGGAATTAGAAGAAATACATTCTTGATTTTGGTACAATCTCACTGTTGGTTGTTCCTTGGAAAATTTCCACTTCATCACTTAAATAAATGAAGTTGAATTTTTCATTCGTGAAGTGTTAGCATATCATGTGATAGAATGATGGGTCATTCCATCTCTCTCAAACAAAAGGTTAGAAGAAGTTATCAAAAATACATAAGCCCATCTATAGTGAGATTAATAATATATGGTTCCTAAAATGGACTTATAATTCCTATATCATACAGCTTAATATAATAAAACTAGTTTTTACTAACCATGGACTTCCTGTAGGCCAGTGGTAGGAGATAAAGGCATGTCGCACTTAGGTTGTGGGTTTGATTCCCACAGCCTTGTCCGACGCGATGGGTTGTCACCCATCCTGCAGGTTGTCCTTTTTCTAAAACCACATTATTATAAAATTCCATAAATAATATCGACAAAATTTCTATCGTTAAACAATACTAAATTATGTCCAACATAATCTATTCCAATCATTAGGCTTATCCAAAATACTTCTATCCAAGCTCATAGTATAAAGAAAACAATCACTAGAAATGTCATCTGCGGAGCATGTCAATACAATCTTTCATCCCCCATATATTGTACGATATATCTTGTTGGTAAAATTACAAATATCTGAATACCTTAATCATGTATTGTCTTCAAAAATGAATACCCATTGACTCTTAGTGAAAAAATGAATGCTGTAAAAATGTTACACTTTCCACATACCAAAATCCAAAAAAAAAATTATATACTCAAACCCTGATATAACATTGTCCTTATATCAGTCATGAGCTCATTTCATTTTTTCTTTATCGCTTCATTATGCACATATCATCTTCTTTCCAAAAATATTTCATTCACTTTTCATGGTTACCAGTACCATATAATTATTGAAAAACAATACATAGATATTCCAAAATTCCACGATGCCATAAATGATATTCCATGATACTATTTTGAAATCCCATTACATAAACACTTAATCATTACACAACATCATTGTCAAACTCAACATCACATATAGTGATCGTATGTGACTTCCCTTTATCCTTTTCCTTAAGAGGTTTCTCATGTTGATCATCGTTAACCCTTGGATTAGGGCATTGATTAGCATAATGACCCATTTCCTTGCACTTGAAGAATTGAAGTGTTGGTGGTTCATTCCCTACAGTCATTTCTTTATTCACATCATTAGCAACCCTTTTTACTTTACTTCGACACTCAGCAGCTCGATGAACTTATTTTCCACACTTAAAACATTTTCTAGTCCCTTTAAGACAATCTCCACCATGATTTTTTCCACACTTTGAGCATAAGGATACATTCATATTCTTTTCACCATTATTCTTGAGATTTCTCCTTGAACTCTATCTTTTATTTCATGTCAAAACCATGAGATGGATATGTAACACCAACTTCCATTTATACCTATATAGTACAATGCAGAATTTATTCATAGCTACTTAAGTCTCTTATAGCTAATGCCCTTCGAAGGCTTGGTTTTAATACACTGAAGAATCGATCAACTTTACTTTCAAGTTGGATGATAATGCTAGATGCATACCTTGAAATCCTTGTAAAATTCGCTTCGTATATACCAACATATTCATCATACTATTTCTTAAGATCAAGGAAATAATTTTCCATATTTTTTCTAATAATATGAGGGAAGTTCTTATTGAAAAATAAGATCTTGAACTCATCTCATTCCATGGATTCAATTTCATCTTGGTGCCCTGTATTCTTATTTAGAGTCCACCATTGATCTTCTTCACCTTCTAAATAGTAAATAGCCAGAATGACTTTTTCATGTTCCGAACAGCGAAGTATGGAAAATATCTTTTCAATGGTACTAATCCATTCTTCACCAACAAGTGGATCAGAAGACCCACTGAAAGAAGGTGGACATTGCCTCATGATGGACTCAATAGAATATTGTTCTCTTCCCTGTTCATTTGGAAGTCCAGAATGATTCATAGATTGTGTAAGTATATCAATAAGATTTTCCACTCCATCACCCATAATATTTTTTTTTTGTTTAGGATTACAATCATTGCATTGTCCATTACATTGATCAACACGGTTCCTTCGGGTTCTGGCCATCGTCTAAAACCCAAAAAGAATAGTGTGACAGGTAAATATCATGCTAGGGAAACCAACATAATAAAGGGGGAATACCTTAAATATCTAACATATTAGGTTTAATTCTAAGATCGTTACCGTAATTCTTGGACTATAATCTATGCATATACTTAACCTTAGGTATATCCCTAGACATACCTTAGAAATATCTCTAGGAATCTCACTAAAGTTTGTGCATCCTAGTCTCCAAAGGATGACGAAAACATTCCTCTGATACCAACAGTAACGACCCAAATCTTGACGTACATTGACATTACATTACTTTTTTGAATAATTAATACACATAAAAACAAACACACATGGACCGTAATAGTTTAGTGTCTTTGTAAACTCAGAACATAATCTTCTAATCGTGGTGAAAGATCTTCAACATCTCCTATAAAGATCTTCCCCTTTTTTTCTTACATAAAAACATCCTTTATATCCTGGGTAAAAGAAAACATATAATGGGTGTTCTCAAATGCTCAGTAAGGGTACGAATGTTGAAAATAAAACAACCCGTATACATTTGAACTTCAAAACATGTACATAGAGTTTACACAACAAAATATTGAGTTGTGAAAAAAATCATGGCAGTACGTAAGGAATAGGCCATAAACGAGCATTAATCATGATAAAATATCATGGGAATAACATATTAAATTTTGGAAAACCATTAATAACATGATATGATTCCCATAGTAGACAAGGCATTGCTGCCAAGACCATCTTAGTGGACAAAGTCCCTTTCTGAATCGATTTTACTCATTTCATTCCTGTAACACTGAACCAGATTAACATACCATTCCAGCCGTGTCTATTTCATGAGATATAAATCTTTACCCAATGAATTGGAGGGATATATAGGTCCCACCCATCTCATAATTAAATAATTCTTTCATGTGACACAAAATAAACATTCATCATTCATAATAACCCAACAAATAAAATTGGTTTCATAAACATCATACCATTATAACATAATCCATATAAAAGAAATGGATATCATTAAATAACAATAAAAATAAAACCATGTAAATTATTGATACATTATACTTGAAACATAAACATACTTAATAATGTTATTTTAGATGGAAAATAGTATTGATAAAATAATTGAAATGAATTCTTGGGGAAAATATCATTTCTTCTTCAAAATAATTTTCTTCTCACAAAATGACATGAAATTATAAAAGAAACTGATTTTTTTTAAAATAGTTATTAAATACTGTATATTATGCTTCATTAAAATAAGGCATTATGAAACTGTAAAAATCTGTTCATGTCATATAAGTTAAAAATACATTCTCCTCGTACTTTTGTCAGAAAAGTCAAAAAGAACCACGTATGGTAAACAAAAGGAAAATTCCTTACACAACACAAAGTAAAATTCCAAGAGGGGTAAACATGAAATTAAACATACATGGAATAATATTAAAAAATTTATGAAAAACATTTTATGGTAATGGATGAAAAATATAACCCCAGTAAATACTTACGAATAAACAATCTCGGGTAAAAACGAGATTGGAAAAGTTATCACTTACCTTATGTCTAGTTTCATTCGTATGTGTCCGAGACTCCTGTATAGTGGGTTTAAACATATTATTAACTTGTAACAAAACAATAATAATATTTATGATGTCATATATGATTCACTTGTGACATTATATTATCCGTTCATTTGTCAATTCCATGTGAAAGCTGCGTTTTGGGTAAAATTGATTCATTTATCGTCTATGTTTTGACTTGTAATTATTAATATGAATACTTAGATCATGATTAATTAATTCAAGAATATAAAACATGATTTATATATAATATATATTCTGAATACACATATATATAAAAGATCGATAAATGGAATAAAATACACCATTCATGGAGACGGTAGGTCGTACGTACGCTTGAACGCTGTTTTTTGTTTCCTTATTGAACTCAATGGAATTAAGTAGATGACATAAATATATATATACATATATACTATAGTATTAATATTTCATATATTTCATGATTACTTATTATATATACTTTATAATCATTCTTGAATTGTTAACATGGAAAATGAATATCATCGCGTCGTGGAGACGGTAATCCGTACGTACGCACGAGTGATGATAGCATTCACATATTTATTGAATGGAATTGGAGTGGATGATATAATATCATAGGATCATTATGTTGTTATAATAATCATATATAGTTATTCTTTACACCATTATACCCTTTCAAGTAAGGTGGTTGTTGAAAAACTGATTACACCACGGTGTGGAGACGGTATTCTGTACGTACGCAAGCGCGGTGATTTTATTTTCCGTAGGATGGATAGAAGGTTAAATGGGGTTGTTTCATATTTATAATAACATATCATTAAATAATTAATTCATATGTTTTTACTTTATAATGAAACAACTAAATAAGAGGAATTAGAAGAATAAATAAATTTGAAAGAGTCGGTAGAAGAGATTACCTCTTCCTCGACACACCTCTTTTAAAATTTTTATTAGGGCACTAGAGTTGGTACTTTGAGAAGACCATGACCTATATGATATAACTAGAGAGGTTTTGAAGAAGAATTTTCTGGGTTTGGATGAGCTTCAAGTCACAAAGGGTGTGAAGAGAAGAGGGAAGGGGTGCCCATTTTATAAGAGAGGAGATGGACACCTTTGAAAAAACATAAAATATTATTTTATAATAAAATCATATTGGGTTTATAATAGATCCAAATTGATTTATTTAGAATATAAAGTGGGTATGGGTCAAAATAATCTCAACCCACATAATTCTGACATGTTTAGTTTACTATTTTAACCTAATCATTTAGATTTAATGTTAAGTTTAATAATTTTACTTTTACTGTGTCTTCTTGTTTTCATACACTATATGGTTAATAAATATACTATAACAATCCAAACAAACCCCAAGTAGTTCATTATTAATATATATAATCTTATCTAAGTCATTGGCCCATCCTTAGATTTTTAGGAATAAAATAACAACTAATAATATAATATATGTTTTAAAATCTATTTTATGTCAATTTTGACACTATTTGGAAATTGTTTTTTGTAAAAATCACTACAACATTATTAGTTCGAAAAAAGTTAATTAAATCAATACTAAAATATAATTTTAACCTTTAAAATTATTTTAATTCATAAAAAGCCTCAAATTACATTTATTTTGGTATTTATAATATCAATTATGTTAATATTTCATTCATAAAGTAATTACTACATCATCATTGTGTCATAAATAAATTAAATCATTTAATGTCTAAATATTATAAATGAAATACCATTATGTAGGAAATATTATTATCTTTCTAATAAATATTTATAGTAGAATTTATCTTACGTATAACCCTACATTAAAAATGTTTCTATTATTAAACTTTGATTTTAACTATTTTAACTCTTCTCTAAATAAAATAATAATAAATGTCCTAATCTAATCCAAGTGGTACTAAATGGTCATAGTTTATTCCTAAGGGTTTTTATGCTCGAATTAAACATATCCAATAGTATTGGTACATGTTTTAGGCTAATAATAATATCATTTTTACCCTTAATTACCCAATTTAATTTTAACTGTGGTAAAAAAAATAAAAAGTTACTATTCACCAAAAATTATTTTTATGTTAGTGAACAAAATTTTACTCCTTGATATTAACTGTGTCTCCTGGATTTTCAAAATTCCACTCACTGAAGAGGTAAAATTATGTTTTATTTAAATATTCAAATTCTCATATGATGTGGGTAAAAGAGGGTGAAAAGTTGAATAAAATTTTTATATATCTAAAATTATTATAAAATGACTTCAATGAATTACATTGAACATATATAGGTATTATGTATCAATTTTTACATAAAATAAATTTAAATAAAATAAATAATTTTTTAAATAAAAAGTCGGTTTTTAAATAGCAACCCAGTGTTTTCACTATTCATGAAAATTGAATGTTTTCATAAAAAAACAAAAAATTCACCCTAGGATAATTTCGATATTCCAAATCCAAAAATAAAGTCCATTTTCAAAAATAAAATTTCAAAAAGTAGGTATTTCTATTCATAATGGCTAGTTCAAAATAATATTATAATAATATCTCGTTTAGTGAAACATGGTATTGCGTACTACAAATGCTATCGAAGAAGGTCTTGATTGCATGTAATGTAAGCGAAGTCAGGGATGTGTGTATTGAAAGCTCTGTTTGTTGTTTCATATAACATAATCAAAACTTATTTCATTTATACATTAAACAAAAGCTATACATAATGTTGCGTAGAATAATTCGCACAAAACAAACTCGAAATTATGTCTAACACGAGCCATGAATAGTGGTTCGTATACTGGAAGCTAAAATGGTGTTTCGTATAGTACAAGATAATCATGGTGTAGTGTATAATATAAGACATCAAAGAAATTAATAATAATATTTCTCATAAAATCTTGGGGTGTTACACTTTCTTAGTCTCCATTTTATGGGAATATGATAGCTTTTCTTGTCTATAAGACAGACTACTGCCACATAAAGCGATGTGATTCATTCATGCTTTACATGGAACGCATAATGGATGGGTTTTAAAAATATATATATGATATATATGAAATAGAAATGGTTCTATAATTATAATATATATCATTTACCTTAATTTCTATCAATCAAAAATGAAAAAGGAAATATCATTCATGCGTATGTATAACTTACCATTTCGATGGATAATGTATTTCATTTTCAGTCACTAAATTTTATGGATTTTAGTAAATACATTTATAATTAATATATATGATATTTATCTCATGGTAAAGGTTATGGAGATTTTTAAAACATGCTCAATGTTAGAGAACCAGAAATAAAAAATCAAAACATATATAATAAATAAATAAAGTTTTTCCTAAACATTAATTTAGCATGAATTTATTAGTAAATGAGTATTAAAACTTTAAAAAAATATTATATGTTAGCTTATATATTAATATGGTTAGGTAATTTATTTATAATAAAAATATTATCTTTTGAGTCCTATCTTTTTTCTACAAGTTATGATAAGATGTAATAGTTATGAAACCCATTTCATTTCATCGGTTATGATAAGGTTAATATTTTTTGATATTGTGGAACACATATGTACTTTATTAAGAATTCTAGGATAAACTATTTATACTTCTATTGGATGTATATTCTATATATTGAATACTAATAATCAACTTATTATATATTTTATGTTTTTCTACATCACTCTAATGAAATAATTTCCTAATGTTTTCATCACATTGATAAGGTAATGCCACTTCCCTACTATGAAGAGAACCTTGGCATTCTATGATGATATTATCAAATAATAATCTATATTTAGATAACATACAATGATGGGACATATAGTACATTGAATATTAGGTGAGAATAATCATAAGCAGATGAGACTACATCTCATGAAGTTCACACATGGTAATTTCTAAGACATGAGATTATGAGAATAGTCCCGCTATTAAGAATTATTTATGTTTTGGTTTCACCAGATATTCCAATCTACGAGCATGTGTGATGTTCCATATAATTTAATATTATTATTAATAGATGTTATAACCCTATTACATAAATGTATTTCATAAACCATGATGATAATTGTTTATGGTGATGTTAGACATGTGGGTCATGTCATGAGAGACATATTATTAATGAATAATTCAAGGAAGTATTATTATCCTCCATCATTAGGGAAGATGATTTCTCATCCCTTTAATTTGAGTAGAACCATCACATATAATTCAATGTTCATGATTTAACGACATGTATATTTCAGATATCCGTCGAATGAAATATCGAGCATATAGGTTGTAGACCAATAATAAAACCATATTAATGAGATATTAAAATAAATAGATTATATTCAACAGTGAGGTTTTTTATTTGTTTTTATGTATTGAAACATTATTTTCATTATCTTGGGTTCCTTAAATAATTTATAGATAGTAGTACTGGACTTTAGGAATGCTCGCCTAATGAGAATGAGAAAAAATCCAATAGGGTCACACACTATGTGTTTTCACTGATCTCGTTAAAATTATAATTTAGTTTAATTAATTGAATAAATATTATTCTCAACTATGAGTAATAAGGTAATTCATGCTGTATTGATTGTAAATATTAATTAAATATTTTATCACTCACTTGTGAATAAAATATTTATTTAATATTTTGAAAATATTAAAAAATATTAATTCGATAGATTATAAATAAAATATTTATTTTATTGTTAAATATATTCTAGAGGAGTTTGAATGGACCAAGTCCAAGTCTGGTGGAAAATATTAATTATAAATTCCATTACATAATATGTGTTATTGTGAATGTTAGTGGAGGCCACCAAATAATAGTAATAAAATTATTATTATGAGTAATGGGGCATATTAATGGTTATAAATGTTATTTAATGAATGATATGAAATTAAATAATATTTTATCCTAAATCGTAACTTTATAAATATAAGTATATATGAGTTTTTTAGAGCATTCATAAATTGAGAATAGGGAATTATTGTGGACAAAAAATTATCGATCAACACATTGTTCTATCTACCTCTAAATAATGTAATGTGTGAGAGATATTTGTTCAAGACTAAAGAATGAGAGATCAATGGTGGACAACACAAGTAATTATGCACATCATGCTGGCTCATGGATATTTAGTTGTGTTTCATGAAGATCATAGGAGAATCTATGGATATCTTTCAAGGGATTATATCCTTGGTTATTCACAGCACAATAGAAGTAATCCGAAAGGGTCTTTTTAGATGATTGAAATTGACTAATGAAGAAGGTTCCAAGTCCTAGGAATTTATTTCTTCAACTAAAAAATAATTTAATTATGAACTTTATATGAAATATATTTTTTTATGGTTTTGAGATATTATTATATAAGAAATTAATATGTCACCCACGTTCAAAAAAATTCTTTATTTATGAAACCAACAATTTGAATCAAAGTGTCACATTTAAATTTATTATTATTTATTTGATTGTTGATCAATTCAAAATTGTGGTTAGATTTTCATTTCATGCTTTTCATTATTTAATATGATTTGGATATACATGTAAATCACATATTAACCATGTTTTTTTGTGTTTAATTTTATTAAAGGTTTATGAACAAATGATAAATGATAAGAGATACCATCATGAATTGAAAAACCATTTGGTTGATAAAATAAGGTTGCACAGTGTGCAGTCGGAGCACACACCATATACCCATGCACATTGTATCAATATATTTCGAGAAAATAATTAGGCATGGTACTCTTATTGCATCCCGTTTATTGACTAGGACAACGTGGAACAAGGTAGTGTATACATTGTGTGTATCTAGAATGTATATTTAAGGACCTGACCTTAAAACATTACATAATTGTTGATTAAATCAATAATTCACATTGATGATCTTTTTAGGTTTAGTGTTTTAGATAATTATGTCATAACTATTACATCTCAAAAGATTACAAAGTAGAAACTTCTAATCAGTTTTCATTTTTTTCACAAAATAAAAACATATAAAAAAAGATTCATGTCTAGTTACATGTTCTAGATAGAAAGAATTTTCATTGATCCCATCTTTGACCCTATTTTTCTTTATGTCATGTAAAAACATTTCAATACTTGGGATGAGCATAAAAATCTATGTAAGGGTTATAAAACAATTAAAGAAAACATTAGATCATAAATACATACAAATCATAAACACATTTACTTACCTCGTGAAAACATATGATTTATAAATAACACATAGAAATGATAAATCATAAAGGTAACATGTGTCATCCATAACATACTTACATTGTAGCTATCACTGCTACATAGGGAGTTACTTTGGAATACCCATCACATTGTATTCAATAAATCTATTAGGAGAAACATTCTCATTTACCTCTGTCATGTTACCCAATGCATTGGATAGATATCTTAGGATCACCGGCCCTAGGTTTATCTTTGAACCACCCATATATGTAAACAATGCCCGAGAACCATAACATAACATAAGCATAAAGGAAAGATAACATTCACACATTGAAAAAACAATATATAATTTCTAGATATTGAAATAATAAATCCATTCTCAAAACCATTTTCAAAACCAAATACGTAAAAGAGTATATGGTATTTATTTTTCATATAATAACTTTACGGCTTGTTAAGGAAGCTCGAGATCAAATAATACTTGAGGTGGTGGAAAGGTCGTTGTCACAACGTATGTTAAAAGAAAATTCCTTTTTTGTCGTTCAGTAAAACGCTTCATTGAGAAAATATTCCCTTTGAATTAAATGAAAAGTCAAAAGGGTTTTATACACCATATAAAATAATGTCTTGTAGAAATCAAAAGATTCCTTCATGAAAGGATATTGAGACGAAATCCCATACCTTGTGTCTGACTTGAAACGTTCATTCTTTATTCTCCTGAATAATAAACTAAAGATAATTTATACTTTATTAAAAACCTCTTTCATGTTTTTTATTCCTTTTAGTGACACTTATTACCATGTCAGAAACATCATGTAATCATTTAGGTTAATAACGATTATTTAGTCGATATTTGGCACATGAGTAAAAATGAACACCTTATAATTACAAGTTGTTCATGTGGTAAAATATCCATTATCTTCAAAATTATATTAATGATTTACATATCATATAAATCATATATATACAACATATTTATGTATTTATATTAGTATATACCATTAGGAGATATGAAATGAAACGCACTGTTCATGGAGACAGTAAGTCGTATGTACGCATGAACGCTACTTTCAATTCTATTTATTATTTTTATGGAATTTAAACATAATTAGACGAAGGTATATTAATATTACAGTATAATATGATATATAATATCATTAACACCATCCTTTATACATCCCACATATGGAATTAACAAGTCATATCACTTTGAGGGGGCGGTAGTCCGCACTTCATCCGGTGACATTATCACGTTTACGCATAATGGAAACCATAAAGTAAGGCTATAGAAGAAAAATATAAAAGCATAAAAAAATCATAAACATAATATGTATATCATATATAAATATAGTGTCATCATAATGGCCACCATGATAGGCCGTTGGAGATAATCGAACAATCATCGTTTCGTGAGGTGTTAGTTTTCCATCTATAGAAACAATATGTTCTTCACCAATTAGATGGAGGTGTGTGTAAGTTTAGTTCTAATTATCTCTCATAAGACCATACCAGTATACTGAGGATAATGGTTTTCTTATAAAATAAAGGAAAAAAATATTTTAGTGGTTGGAGAAGAAAAATAAATGAAAATAATTTAACAGAAATTGTTACCTTTAATTTTGGTAACATCCTTTGGTATGAACAAAAGGGTTTTCTTAAAGTGCCTTATGCATAAGTTAAGGCTTCTAGAAGGAGGATATGGATGTGGCGAGATTAATTGGATATTGTTTTGATGATCCAAATTTCTTAAGAGGTGTGAGGAATTGGTTATAAGTGATGTCATTTTATAAGGGGGGGCTCTTTAGTAATGTGTGATAATATTATTTTATTATATAATTATATTCGATTTAAAAAGGTCAAAAACTAATTAAGTTCAAATATAAGATGACTAACTGTCAAAAAAAATTCATCCAATAAGAATTGGACAGGTTTGGGATGTTAATGAAATATTTATAATCTTAATTATTTAAATCATTTATTAATGAGGTAAACACTACATCATTATTGTGTCATAAATAATTTAATTTAATAGATGCCTAAAAATTACAAAAAAATACCATGATTTAGAAAATCTTATTATATTTCCAAGGAATATTTATATCCAAAAATATAAATTATATAAGACCATGTAAAAATTAATTTACCAAGAGATGTTTGTTTATGTCATTTTTGCCTTTACTTTATGTTAATTAAAATAATGTATCATTATCATTCCTAAGTGGATCCATGGGTTCCAAAAATAAACCCACAGATTCCCATGGTCTTCCATTACTCATCCAATAAGGTTAGTAATAGTGTTATGGTAATTTTTAATTATTATAATATACTTTTTTACCTTTATTTACCCTATTTATCTTTAACTGCTGTAAATAAAATTCAAAATTTACTATTCACAAAAATATTTTATTCTTATTTAACCAAATTTTACATAATAATAAAAACCATGTATGTAGGATTTTAGAAATTCAATTCACAGATGTTGTAAAATTTCAACTAAAAGAAAAATTTAGATTTTTTTAACTACTACTAAGTGGTTTCATTATTCATCAAAAATTGATGTTTTTCCGAACACTAGCAAAAATTAAGCCTAAGATATATTTGATATTCCAAATTCAAAAATGATTTCTATTTTACCATATTATAAAAATATATTTTTCCTTGTTTTATTTAAAATTAGTTCAGTTGTAACAACAAATAGCGTGTTTTTAAGAAACAATAACTCTCCAAAGATCGACACTTGTCTATGTCCAATTTCAATGTGAAATTAATTACAATGATAAAAATTGGACTAAATGGTAAAAATAAATTCTAGATATACATTACAACTATAACGACCCATACTTTATATACATGGTTAATACTTCAAAATTGAATCATATTTATTACAACATATAACAAAACCATGAAAGGACCGTATAGGTATAGTGTCTTTCGAAATGGGGAAACATAAAAAACTGTTGATAACGCATCCACACTGTCTCCCATATATTTATTCATATCTATAGTCCCTTTTTGGCATATTTTACTTAATAACATTCTTCCAAACCTGGGGAAAGAAAACATAAAAAACAATGAGCTCAAATTCTTAGTAAGGGTAAACAAAGGAAATATCAATCACATCATATTCATAAGAACATAACATTTTTGAAATCATAACCTGCAAAAGAGGTCATCATTTCATAACATTGGATAAATCATGGTAGTGAAATGTACTCCCAATAATCATAACATAAAACATTAAACATTATGGAATAAATACATAATCATAGAGAATCATTTCTTATTAGTCAAGACTCATTGCCAAGACTATCTTAGTGGACAAAGTTCATTTCTGAACCGAGTTCACTCCTCGTTTCAGTCCTATTTCACTGAAGCGGTTTAACCTGCCCTTCCAGCCATGTCTATCTCATGAGATATAAAATCTTTACCCAATGCATTAGAGGGAGATATAGGTCCCAACCATCTCATAATGATACCATTCTTATGTGTGCCACAAAATCATAAACCATACATAATAGCATAACCCATGTAATAAAAATGGGATTCATTAAAATCGTGACATCAAAAAACAATTCATATAAGATAAAGGAATTCATAAAAATAATTCCATCACAACATAATCAAATTAATTTAATTATAGGGATAGAAATATAACCCTTTATTATCTTAGATGGAAAATAATTTTGATAAAACACTTGAACTCCATTCTTGAGGAAAATATCATTTCTACTTTAAAAACATTTTTCCTTTCTTAGCATGTCATACAATTATAATCTAATTGAAGTTGATTAAAAATAAACTTGAAAACTATTAAAATAAGATTCTTGAAAATAATTTTTTAAAAATCCATTCATGCCGTATAAGTTAAAAAAAACATTCCTCTCGTACTTTTGTCAGAAAAGTCAAAAAGTACCTTGTACGAAAAACGACAAATGATTCATTTCATATATTTTACTAAAAACTCACCGAAGGGTAAAATAGGATTTAACAAATTGTAGGTGGAAGGAAATAATATTACATATTGAGGAAACATGGATTTGGATGATAAAATACACCCCAGTAAATACCAAAGTATAAACAATCCCAGATAAAAATGAGATTGTGATATTTTCCCTTACCTTAGGTCCGAAGTGATTTGTATGTGTACGAACCTCCTGTATAATGATTTAAATAATGTCATTGACTTATTACAGAATCATATTCATTGTTATTATATCATATATGGTCATATTTTTACCTTCTTATTAGTAATATTCCATTACTACTTGTTATTTGGGTGTTTATTACTTTTTGTTCTTATGCGTGTTTTGTCGAATAAATTTTTATTCCTCTTTATAGGATATAGATAAATCATTTAAAAAATGGTACTAGTGTAATATATATCATATTCATTCATTAAATTCATTTATAAAATCATTATTTAGTTAATATCATAGAGAACGAGTTGCATCACATCGTGGAGACGGTAGGCCGTACGTACGCACGAGCGATGATATCATTCCCATGATCGTGGAATTGTATTGAAGTGTATGTATACTATTTCATAATCAATATCACTTTACAATAATCATATATAGTTATTCTTTACACCATTATACCCATCCAAGTAAGGTGGTGGTGGAAAACAGATTACACCACCGCGTGGAGACGGTATTCCGTACGTACGCACGCGCGGTGATTTCATTTTCCGTAGGATGGATAAGAGGTGAAATAGGTTTGTTTAATATTTATAATAACATATCGGTATATGAGGGATACTTATGTTATTACATCATAACGAAACAACTAATGAAGATGGAGTAGAAGAAGAATGGAACTTGAAGAAAACGGTAGAAGGTATTACCCATTTCTTGATGTGCCTCCTTTAAACTTTCTCTTAAGGCACTAGAGTTGGTCTTTTGATAAAACCAGTACCTCTAGTAGGTTTATAAGGAAGTGGGGAAGTGAAATGGGCAGGGGTTTTCTGAGCTTGAAGGCTCAAATTGGTGTGATTAAGAGAGGGAGGAGGTGCCCTTTTATAATAAAGGAGAGGGGCACCTTTAGAAAGTTTGGAAATATTATTTTATTATAAATTTATCTTCGGTTTAAAAAGGACCAAAAATCATTTAATGATGAATCTAAGATGACTCATGGTTGAAACAAAATAATCCAATCAGAATTGGACATTTTTTGGAAAATATTTTAATCATTATAATCTTATTTATTTAAATCATTTATTAATGAGGTAAATACTTCATCATTATTGTGTCATAAATAATTTAATTTATTTGGTGTCTAAAAATTATAAAAAATATCATTATCTATGAAATATTTTTAGCTTTATAATTAATATTTATAGTCGAAAATATAATTTATATAACCCCTTATAAAAATTAATTACTAAAAGATGTTTGTTAATGTCAATTTTGTCTTTACATTAAATTGATTAATCCAAATTGTCATTGTCACTAACAAGTGGCTCAATGGGGTCCCACAATCGACCCAAGGATGCCCATGGTCATACAATACTTATCAAATATGGTTAGGATAAGTGTCAAGGTAATTTTGAATTATTATAATATTCTATTAACCTTGAATTACCCTATTTACCCTTAACCGTGGTAAATAAAAAATTATCGTAGTTACTATTCATAATATCAAAAAAATAAAATTAACCTATTAACATAATTTGGACCCACTGATTCCAAATATGGAATGAATTTTTTTAAAATTCAAAACATAGAAGATGCAGTAATTAATTTAAAATTAATCTCGTTGTTAAGGAAATGGGTTTTAAAAGTTAAAACATTTCCAAAGATTGATATGTTTTTACCTATGAATTAAATGTAAAGTTAATGCTAATGACATACATTATATTGAATGGTAAAAATATATTATATTTATACTTTAAAAAAATCAAAAATATAATTTAACCATATAATGTATTGCGATGAAAAAAGTTGTTTTTAATTAAAATATAGCATGTTTTTACTATTCATTAAAATATGAAAGTTATCATAATAATATGAAAATTTTAACCAAAGTCAATTTTTATATGCTGATTCTAAAGAATAAGTTTATTTTTTCAAATTGAACTTATAAACTTGTCAAAAACTATATTTAATGTGTGTGCGCCATCAAAAGGCGGTAAATCTGCATTTTTTTTTTAAAAAATACGTCTTTTATCCAAAAAACCGATTTTGTTTTCATACCTCATTCTAGAAAATGTATAAGATAAATTAAAATGTTATAAAATTAAAAATTAAGTTAAAAAAATTCATAAAGTATAATATTATAATATATCATTGTTTAGTGAAACTAGGTATTGCATAAGACGCAATATATCGAGGAAGGCCGATGTTGCGTGTAAAGCAAGCCAAGCTAGTGTTGTGTGTAGTGAAAGATTCCATTGATGATTTATATGACATAAAAAAAAATTATTTCTCATCTCGGGTGTCACATAAACCAATTAAAAAGATAATCTAATAGTATAAATAAATTTGATTAAAATGCAGTTTTGAATTAAAATACAATATTTTTTACTATTCATCCGAAAATGAATTTTTTCAGAAAAATTCTAAAAATTTACACAAATTAAATTTTTATGTCCCCATTATAATTAAGGATTTTATTTGGTCAAATATAACATATAAATCTCACCAAAACTACATTTAAAGAGGGTTGTCCATCAAAAGGCCGTAAATAAGCCTTTTAAAGTAAATTATGCTTAAAATTAGGTTCATTCACATTTTACGCCTCTAAATTTTATTGGATAAATTTAAAAAAATTTAAAAAACATTTATAATCATATTTCAATTAGTTTTGATCATTCCTACTAATACAAATACTAGGAGTTAACTACCATTTAAAATGATATAGTTATATTATTATTGTGCAATGTAACATTTTAAAGAAACTCGTTGTTTCATATCAAGTATGCTATAGAACATAGAAACCCCTTTAAAAGTAAAATAAATATTTAATTCACAAATATTAAAAAAATATGATAAGGACATATTTCTTTATTTACTTGGGATGTTATAGTATACATCATGTAGTCTGGCCAAGTTAACACAACGAATCCTTAAACATGGGACATGGATACCTGGAAATCGAGAAACAAGACATGTAGCTCCATGTAAATTCCATGTAGTTTTCCATTAATAGAAAAAATTAAAAGAAAATTAAAATTTAAAATTACATCATTAAAACCTTATTTTAATGATTGGAACACCATTTTGTGTTTGAGAATTTAATAATTGTTACAAATCTTTATAAATGCTCAGTTAATTTATTATAATTAATATTTCATTATTGGTTCTCCTGATTATTTTAATTAAATTCCATTATTGATGGTTATCTCCAATTAAGACTTTATGATCATTAATAGTCATATTACATTCTATAACTCTCACTTCTCGGTAAACATACTGTTGAGGTGAGTGGTGAAGAGTTCATTTTATATGAAAATCATTTGAGTTGAAGGGTGGACAATAAATGTCTAATGATCTAATCAATGTCCTGTGAATGAATGATGTGTCATTAAAACAAGTATTTGTATAGAATTCATTAACACCTACGTGATCCTTACCCAGGTATATCTAGGAATGAACGGTTTAATATTTCCAAGGTTCTCTTTCAGAAAAATATTGAAGAGGGTACCTTTATTGGGGATCACATTGAAAAGATCATTGGCTACATTATTCTCTTAGAGATTCTATGATTCAAAATATTACAAGGAATTATGAATCAAAATCATTTTATAATCACTCATTCAAATCTTCTCTAGCCTTATTTCATGTTATAATATGAAAAAAAAAATTATGTCTATACTAGGTCTTCATACTCTTATTCTCTAAGTAGATAATGATATTGAGATCAAAAAACCTTCCATACTTTTAGCAAAAAAATAGAAAGTAAAGATAATAGATATATGACCAAAGCATATTCATACCCATTAAACAAGAGGAAGATTAATTGGAAAATAAGGTAATAAGATTTTATCTATTTTTGAGGGGGAAAGAAGGTAATATGGATGAAAAAATGTTCACGTCTATTAATGAAATGGGAATCATTAGGATAATGTTTTATTGAGTGAAATTTATATATTTATACAAATTTGTTATTAGATTCAATGTGTGGTGCCCACATATATATTCCAATAAATGAACTATGTTGATTCAGAAATTTTTACCAAAGATAGGTAGATCATCGTGTATTCAATAGTGATAAAATTACTATTATAGTTATCGGGGACTACCGCCTCATGTTGTCAACCGAAATGATATTGGTTAAATGGTTTTTATTATGTTCCTTGAGTTAAAAAAACATTATTTATGTATCCAGACATGATGAATATGGATTTATTTGAAATTTCGGAATTAATGTTTCTTCTTTTATAAACATATCATATTTTATAGTAATGAACATTTTAATAATGGTATTTATTTGATGGATTACATGATGAAAATAACGGAAATCTATAGTGATGTTAATTCAAATGACTTATAACACACCCAACCTTGTCATCATGATCTAGGGAATGTACCTTTATATTTATTGAATAAATTACATCAATATGGATATTTAGATTCATTTGAAGTAAAACCACTTTGTGTATGTCACACATTTTTACAAGGAATATTGACTGAATCCCTATTTAGTGGGGAAGGTGAAAGGGATAAATATCATCATGAATTATTTTTTACAGATGTGTGTAGACCATTTCAAATTGACTAAAGGTGTCATTACTATTACTTCATTACTTTTACTGGCGATTTTAATATATTTGGATTTCCCAATGTTTTGAGGTTTAATTTAGATTCTTTTGAGAAATTCATCGAATACAATAATGAAGTAGGCAACCACCTATGTATGAATATTATGAAATTTTTATTAGAACATGGTTGATAATATTTTAATTATAACTTTATTGATTATTAAAGGGAGTTCATGATTTTATCATATCTCAATCATGATTATACGTCTTAGTGGATTAGATTATGTGAAAGGTAGAACCAAACCTTGTTAGAGAAGGTGAGATCAATTATGAGTCATGCGAGTCTTCCATTATCCTTTTGAGGATACACGTTATAAACAAAAACATACTTATTAAATGGAGTTTTGAATAAAGAATCAATTTGGATACCATAACAATTATGAAATGGAAATTATCATATGTGGTCAAACACAAATGTGTATGGTTGAAAAGCATTTGTTAAGTCTTCTTCAGGTAACATGATTTTATATTTTGGCACAAATTATATCTCTATAGGATTCCCAAAAAAACTATGTGATAAAACCAATATAATCCTTCTAATAAAAGAGTTTTGGTTTTAAATTTCCCACATTTCATGAGGATGATCTTACCTCTAATATATATAGTGGGAGATAGATAGACGATGATGAAGTCCAAGCTCAAGATACACAAGAGTTTGTACATGAACAAATTACACAAAAATCCATTGAAAAATAAATTGTTCCAGGGACATAATTACAATATAGGAGTACTAAAAAGGATAGTGAATCAAAATAGAATGGTTTTCTAGTCATCAAATATGGTGACTTTTTATTAGATGATAATAAGGATTTTATATCCTACAAGTAATAATTAAGTGAAAAAATGTTTCCAAGCGGAATGAAGCCATGAATTTCGAAATGGATTACATGAACCAAGCCAAGTATATATTTAGGTGTACCCTCTAGTAGATGAAAATCATGTGGTTTGAATATTGGTATTCAAGAAGAAATATGCCTTGAAAGGATAAGTCAGCACCTATAAGGTGTCAGTGGTTGAAAAAGGGTTTACACAACGTCATGGAATTAGATAAAACAAAACCTCTTCACTAGTTACAATTATTAAATCCAATAGAATTATACATTCCATTTGTAGTATTTCACAATTTTAAAATTTCAAATATAGATTTCAAAAAAACATTTTTAAACAAAAATTATTAGGATGTTGTATATATGGAAGATCCCAAAGGGTATGAAACTCCAAAGGATTCGAAAAAGGCATAGATGTTTCTAAGATACCTTTATGGATTAATAAAAGAATAAAAATAATAGAACATTTCTTTTTATGAATCCATAATGAAGTTTGGTTCCATAATTAATGTGTATGATCTATGTGTCTATAAAATATTTATTGGGAGTGCATTTGTTTTCTTAATAATATATTTTGATGACATATTTCTAATTTGAAATGAAATACTAATTTTTTTTGTCTTTTGGGGAAAGGTTGAATAAATTATTTTATTTGAAGGACTTGGGTGATGAAACATATATTTTCTGTTCAATATCACCCATGATACGTCTAAGTGATTTCTCTTCCTATGTCCAAGTACATCCATTAACAAGATATTGAATAGATTTATTATAGAACTACATTAAAAGTTATTATTTCTAGTGTCACACAAAATTCATATTTCTAAAAATATTTGTATAGAGAAATGCGAGGAAAGAAATAGAATGATAAGCATTCCACTCACATCACTGATTGGGTTAGTCGTGTATGTATTTTATCTATTAGGATAGATGTCATCAAATAATTAACTATGGTAGGATAATATCAATGTAATCTTGGAGACCAACATTGGATAGAATACCAGAAAATCTTTATGTTTATGAGGTATACTAAGACTATGATACTATTTTATAAAGGATATAAGGAAATAATCATTAGAGGATTTATATATTCTAGTTTCCAAACTGATGAAGATAACATCATGTCACAAATATGATACATACTCACATTGAATGGGGGTGTCGTAAGCTAGAAGATCATAAAATAAGTATGTGGTGGTAAATTATGTATTATATTATGTGTTTATTATGTATTATAAGGAAGATAATGAAGCAGTATTGATGTTAAACATAATATATGTTGATGATGTGGTATCTAATAGTAAAGAACATATCACCCACTATTTTGATAATATTGTAGTGGGGGATCGTGGAAGTGAACCATTGATACATGAATAAAATAAATACATACTTCAGAACTATCATCTCATGATGGGTGTCTCTTAGAGATTTCAAGTTGTAGTGAAGGGTATCTCCACAAAAGACTATGTTGAAGATACCATTACTAAATCCTTTTCTTGCAAGATACATTAATATAATGTAATTTATAGAATAATGAATATAGTAGGTTTTAAGGTCTTAAACAAGTGGTATTTTATTAGAGTTGGTGTCCTAAGGACAACTACCTTTTCATCAATTACATGTATAATAAATGTATTGAATATTAATAAATCTTATTATTACATGTTATTTTTTGTTCTACATGACTCTAAAGTAACAATTTTTAATAGTATATGCCACATTGATAACATCATAGCAGTTCTCCACTATGATGATAATCGAGATGTATTATGATAATATCTAAAATAATGTACTTTGGTTTGATATTGTACTATGATGGGACAAATAGTACCTAGACTATTTAGTGTTAGTACTCATATATAGATGAGTCTTTTTCTTATGACGTTCAAACATGGTAATCTCAAAAGCATGAGATTGTGATAACAAAACCACTAGTAAGAATTATTTATATTTTGATGTCATTAGATATTCTAATATGTTTGAATTTTTTATGTTCAATATAATTTAATATTATTATTTTTAATTCATGTTACAGCTGATGTACATACATTTATTTTTTAAATCATGATGATAATAGTTCATGGAGAAGTTGGATATGTTGGTTTTAACATGAGTGATATGTCATTTATGAATATGTTGAGGATGGATTTTTCTATTTCATTTGTATAGAAGTTGATATATCATCACTTTGATTATAATAGAACCATAACATTAAATTCCATATCCATGGTGTAATGACATGTTTGTATCAGAAACTAATAGAAAGAATCTCAAGCATATAGGATGGTGACCTGGTTATAAAACCTTCTTAATGAGATATTGTGAAAAAGTGATTATATTAAATTGTGAGTGTTCATATGTGGATATTGATGTTGACACATTAAGTTATTTTTCTTGGGTCCCTTGACCCAATGGATGATATAAATCTTGGACATTTGGAAATCAAGAATTATTCCATCAAGAATGAACCGTAGAGGGTCACACACTAAGTGTTTTCATTGATGTTAATTAAATTGTATTTGAGTTTAAATAATGTAATACATATTATTCTCAATTTTGAAGAATAATTTTAATAATTTTATACTGATCACATATATTCAATAAATACTTATTCCCTTTCATTTGAAATAATATTTATTTTATTTATTGAATATTCTAATATATATATTCATTCACTAGATTTTGAATAAAATTTTTATTTATGAATAAAGTATTTAATCAATTTTTAATAACTTCAATAGTAGTTGGAATAGAACAATAATGATTCTGGTGAAAAAAATTAATTAATAGAACAATTACATAATATTTATTATTTTGAAAATTGGCACGTGCCAAAAATAATAATAACATAATTATTATTCTGTTGCAGGGGTTAAATTATAGGTAATAAATGTTATTTAATGGATTATATGAGATTAATTAATATTTTACCATAAATATTGATTATATAAATATCTGACCATATATACTATGAAGAGTATACAAATTATGGAAATAAATAATTTCTGTGCACAATGAATTCTCACTCAACTCCTACATCTCTAACCCTCTCAAGAACGAGAAGTGAATGAGATATTTATTTAATACCAATGAATGAGTAATCAAAAAATACAACACAAAAAATTTGAGCTAGCACCCAAATATCGAGTGGTGTTCCATGGTGATCATAGGATCATGTATGGTTCACCACTTGAGGAATTATATCCATTGTTCTTCATAACGCAACAATGAAAATATAAAGGTGTTTTTTGGATAAACTACATTCACAATCGAAGAATGTTTATATGTATGAGTATTTATTTATTCAAATATTATATTAATTAACTATAGATTATACATGAATGATCCTCTCTCTTTGTTTCGGCCAATGATTATTGTATCATACTTTTATATATAACTAACTTTTTCATCCTTCCACTACGCCCATAACCATAAATATGTCTTATATTCATTTCTTGGTGGTTGTAAATTTATATCCAATAATTGTTGTAACATTATTACCAAAGACTGATCAGATCTATATCTCACTAAAAGGCATTGGATAAAGATTTATATATGATGAGGTTGAGATGAATTTAATATATAGTAAACATAGTTTAGTAAGGAATGTTCTCCACTATAATGGTGATTGGAGTGAACCTTGACTAAAATGCTGGAATGTGTGGACTATTCAGACAAGTCAATAATTTTATTCATGAACCCAATTATGTGGCCACAACTTTATGCATGAACCTAATTGTATGTTCACAATATTATTTTTAATCATATATTTCATGTTTATAATGTTTTTTGTGGTCTTGGTTACTTTTCCATAGTTTTATGGGAGTTCTTGATTTCACTTACACAGCTTAATTATTGATCCTATTTATATTTATACAAGTTAAAATGTTATAAGATGATTTTTTTCGACAAAATTTCACCTTATTCCAATTTTAATCTCTTATAGATATTGTTCTTTTAGTTTTTTATTATTCATGTCTTATGAACTGCTATGTTTAGATTCATGCGACAAGATTATGATCTTAATTTTGATGGGTATGGTTTTAAAATATTATGCTCACATTCTCATACCCTTATGCTCATGTAATAATTATGTGACCATTGATAAATCACTTTCGTACCCATTAGATAATCTAATCACCAATTTCATGTGTTACCTTTCACTAGCTTATCATTAATGGTTTTAAGAAGGGTATGTTTGTGATTAGTAAAAAAGGGGAAAATATTCATGGGCAATGTTGAAGATCTTTCACTAAAATAGAATAATATATACCTATTATCCAAATTCCCTAATTTATTATGGTCTCCCAGCGTGTGTTTTTTGTAACGTATTGAATATTCAACTAAAAATATATAATATTGTTTTTTGAAAATCCAATTTCACTATGTAAACTATAGTTGAGACTCAACTATAAAAATTGGTCACTCCATATAGATTTCCCTATAATTATGATGATGATTCCCCAGATTGTTCTTCCAATCAATATACTACTATAAATATGGAAATAAGAAACTATACATGAATATGGATAGATGTTTAGGGTGAGAATTAAGAATAAATACAATAAATAAAGGGGTAGCTCAGATAAACCTTAACATACTGGCTTTTATGAATAAAAATAAACAAAGAACACACAAGAATACAAGGTATGTTATTGTGTAACTACCAGGGCACAATGAAATCATACCACAAATACAATTGGATAATCCAATTTGAAAAAAAAATCATGCAGTATAAACAAGCCTGAAGACCCATATATCATTGAAAAAAACAAATGATCCTCTACAACTACCCTTTACTCTAGATAGGTTTCCATACCCAGAAAAGATATCATTTCCCATCTCATAACACTAACCTATCACTCAAGGTGAGGCTTCAAGTAACATCTTATACAATCAAGATATCACATAGGTTGAGATCACATACCAGGTTTCATAGCACAACTCTATAACTTAGTTTGAGATCTAGTATGACATCTCCTACCACCACTCACTCATAAAGGGATATGTATAAAATATTATAAAATAACACCACTCTATAAATTAGTTTGATGTTTAAAATATTTTATCATACAAAAAAACCACCCAACTCAAGGTGAGGTATTATATCCTGTGTAATACCACTACCCTCCAAAATTTATTGAGGTCTTTTATTTCATCTCATACCACCACCAAATAACTAAGAATGAGATTACATGTCAAATCTCATACCACCGCCCTATAATTATGGGTATGATCTTATATATTTTATAAATATAAACAACATAAATATTTGCAACAAAATAGTTAATAACCATACAAATATATCCATAAGATGAGCCCCCATTTAGTTATGTGTCTATCCCTTGTTAGTAAATAGGGGATTTTGCAAAAATATTTCATCATCAATAAAACTAACTCATATCATTTTAATCAATCACATCATCCATAACCCATATTTGTAAAACATACCTTGATGGTTCCAATGTTTATTAGTCACACTCAATACTATATATGCACAACACCCATCATAGAAACTAACCAATCTCTATGAAAATGCGGAATAAATATTATCCATATCATTTATATTAATAAATTCCAAATGGATATTCAAGTATTCACTTATCCCTTTAATAATTTTTAAATACATCCCATGAATTATGATCAAACAGACCCTATTATATACACACACATTCCATTTAATTAATGTTATCCATACTAGAAGTCTTTACTATACATAAAAACATATGATCTCACCATGACTATGTAAATAGAGAAACCAAGACATTTCATACCCTTAAACCCACTTGGATGTCAAACAATAATCCACACCCATAGACCATACACCAATTATATTATACATGGAATAAATACTAGGGATTATTCCCTTGTATAGTAAATTAATCTCTGGGTAGAGTGAACTTCAATCTATTGTAGCCATATCAATACCTATAAACCCATAATGAGGGGTTTTTAGGTCCACAATTTAGACAAAAACATAACAATATAAATATCCAAGCCATCAATCGACAACAGCTTCTATCAAAGGATAATACTACATGTTAAAAAACTCTCTTAATAAACATCAACATAATTCATTCGATATGATTTACATGATCCCAAATCATTATGAGGTATATTGGACTTGAATAAGGCCACTCTCTTTATAGCCCATTCATGGTGTTGGTTCCCTACTAAGTGAATTTTTATACTGAATTATATCACTACTGATATTTTAAAACACCATGTAACAGAAAAAATAGCACTCAATGTTCATGGTTTACAACTAAAAAAATATTATACATTATTCAAATGATCTGGTAAAACCCATAATCACTCATTCAACTAGAGTCACTTAGTAGATAAAAATGATAACGGTATATCCATGACTAGTAATATAAGACTATCAATAATTAGGACTCAAAAAATTATTTTAAATAGATTCAATTCTACCCACATCATTAATGAGGTAATAATTATACATTTTTATAAGATTTAATTATCTCTATAAAATGTATGATGCTCCTAAAATTCATCAATATAAAATATTTGGGGATTATTCTTCCAAAAATATTCAAAAAAAAATTATTTTCATTATGAAAACTATTCTATGAAAAAAAATTCTTCGGTACTCTTCTTATTCTCTCTTTCATATCATTCATAAACTTTTCAAATTATAAAAACACATTATTCCAAGCCATACCTAATAAAATATTATTATTCTAGGTTAAATTTTATTTTTAAATTTAAATCTAATATCATAATTTAACATCACATCAATTAAATTTCATCCAATTAATTTTTCGGCCATTAGATATATATAAACAATTTTTCTACAGTTGGATATAGTCATAGGTCCTAAGGGGTTGAGATAAATTATCCCATGAAACAATAAATATGAATTACCATTAAAAACATTACATATTTATTTGGGTAAAAATCATTGTGTTATAGACACAATTGAAGTGTGGTCATCAATATCATAGAATAGACAATTTCTTTGTTGAATGATAAACCAATTTTTGTTAAAATACTTTTAAAATATGTGATTTCTGTAATGACCCACACTTTACATACATTGTTAATACTTCAAAATTGAATCACACTTATTACAACATATGACAAAACCACAAAGGACCGTATAGGTATAGTGTCTTTAGAAACTGGGAAACATAAACAACTGGTTCATAAATCTTCTACAGTGTATCCCATTTATTTCATCATATCTAAGGTCCCTTTTAGCATATTCTACTTAATATCCATCTTCCTGGCCTGGGGAAAAGAAAACATAAAAGGGTGAGCTCAAATGCTCAGCAAGGGCAAATAAGGAAATAAAAATCATATCATATCTTTTTGAAAATTAAAACCTGAAAGAGAGATCATAATATCTTAACATGGAATAAATCATAGAAGTGAAAATGAGATCCCCATAATCATAACATAAAACTTGAAACTTTGTGGCATGCACACATAATCATGGAAAATCATTTCTTGTTAGTCATGACTCATTGCCAAGACTATCTTAGTGGACAAAGTCCCTTTCTGAATCGAGTAATCCTCGTTTCAGTCCTGTTTCACTGAACCGGTATAACCTACCATTCCAGCCATGTCTATCTCATGAGATATGAAATCTTTACCCAATGCATTGGAGGGAGATATAGGTCCCACCCATCTCTTAATGAATCCTTTCTTATGTGTGCCACAAAATCATAAATCATACATCATTGCATAACCCATGTAATAAAAATGGGATTCTTAAACAACATGACATCATAAAACCATTCATATAAGATAAAGGAATTCATAAACATAATTCCATCACAACATAGTCAAATCAATGTAAAAATATGGATAGAAACAGAACCCTTTATTATCTTATTTGGAAAATAATTTTGATAAAACACTTGAATTGAATTCTTGAGGAAAATATCCTTTCTTCTTCAAAATCAATTCCTTTTCACAAAACATCATGCAATTTTAAAAGAAAGAGATTTTATTGAAAATAGGCATGAAATATTTTAGAGGAAGCTTCATGAAAATAAGACTTTATAAAACAGTATAAATCCGTTCGTGCCGTATAAGTTAAAAAAAACATTCTTCGTACTTTTGTCGGAAAAATCAAAAAGTACCTCGTACGAAAAACGAAAAAAGATTCCTTTCATATCCTTTACTAAAAACTCATAGAAGGGTAAAATTGGATTTAAAAAATTGTAGGTGGATGGAAATAATATTACACATTGAGGGAACATGGATGTGGATGATAAAATACACCCCAGTAAATACATACGAATAAACAATCTCGGATAAAAATGAGATTGTGATATTTCCCTTACCTTAGGTCCGATTTGCTTTGTTCGTGTCCGAAGCTCCTGTATAATGGTTTAAATAATGTTATTGACTTATTCCAGAATCATACATATTGATATGAGATCATATATGGTCATATTATTAGCTTCTTGTTAGTAATATTTCATTGTTACTTGTTACTCGGGTCTTTATAACTTTTTGTTCTTATGCGTGTTTTGTCGAATAAATTCTTATTCTTATCTTTAGGTTATAGATAATTCATTTCCAGAATTGTATTAGTGTAGTATATACCATATTCATTCATTCAATTCATTTATATAATCATTATGAAATGAAGATCATGTAGAACGAGTCGCATCACATCGTGGAGATGGTATTCCGTACGTACGCATGAGTGATGATATCGTTCCTATGATCGTGGAATTGTATTGGAGTATATATATATATTATTTCAGTATCAATATTACTTAATAATAATCATATATAGTTACTGATTACACCATTATACCCATCCTTGTAAGGTGATGGTGGAAAATAGATTACACCACGGCGTGGAGACGGTATTCCGTACGTACGCACGCGCGGTGATTTCATTTTTCCGTAGGATGGATAGAAGGTGAATTAGGGTTGTTTCATATTTATAATAACATATCAGTATGTAAGTAATACTGATGTTATTACTTTATCATGAAACAACTAAAGAAGAAGAAGATGAAGAAGAAAGAAATTGAAAAGATCGGTAATGGATATTACCTCTTCTTTGGAACGCCTTTTTTGAATCCTCCACTTAAGGAACTAAGATTGGTCTTTGGAGAAGACCAGGACCTCTAGGATTATTCTAGGGAAGTGGAGAATGGAAAATGGCAGGGGTTGGCCGAGCTTGAGTGCTCAAATTGGTGTGAGGAGGAGGGGGAGGAGGTGCCCTTTTATAAGGGAGGAGAGGGGCACCTTAGGAATATCTCAAAATATTATTTTATATTAAAGTCAAAATCAGTTTATAATGGTTCCAAAGGGTCTTATTTCGAAGCTAAAGTGGGGATGGGTCGAAATCCTATCAACCAATAGGATTTAGACAAGTATAGGGTATTATTTTAACCTTATCAATTAGATTTAACTCTAAGTTAATTAATTTAACTTTTACCGTGTCTTTTTGTTTTCTTTCACTATATGGTTAATACACTTACTATAACATGCCAAACGAACCCCAAATTGTTTATTATTAATATATATATCCTTATCTAAGTCATTTGGCCGAACCTTAGATTTTTAGGAATAAAATAACAATTAATAATATAATATTTGATTTTAAAACTATTTTGTGTCAATTTTGACACTATTTGATATATGATTTTTGTGAAAGTCATAACAGAATTATATGTTCGAACCAAGTTGATTAAATCAATACTAATATATCATAGTAACCTAGAAAATTAGTGTAATTCATAAAAAGTCTCAAATTACATTTATTTTGGTATTTATATTATCAATTTTGTCAATATTTCATTAATAAGATAATTACTGCATCATCTTTGTGTCATAAATAAATTAAATTATTTGATGTCTAAAAATTACAAATAAACTACGGTCATGTAGGAAATCTTTTTAGATTTCTAATGAATATTTACAATCGAATTTATCTTATGTATAACCCTATATTAAAAATGATTTACTTATTAAACTTTGATTTTAACTATTTTAACCCTTCTTTAAATAAATTAATAATAAATGTCCTAATCTAATCCAAGTGGGCCTAAATGGTCATATTTTATTCCTAAGTTTGTTTTTGGTCGAATTACACTTGTCCAATAGAATTAAGACATGTGTTAGGGTAATATTAATATCATATTTACCCTTAGTTACCCTATTTACTATTAACCGCGGTAAAAATAGTAAAAAGTTACTATTCACCAAAAAATTATTTTCATCTCATTGAACCACATTTTAGTCCTTGATATTAACCGTGTCTCTCGGATTTTTGAAATTCCATTCACAGAAGCGGTAAAATTAAGTTTTATGCAAAATTCAGTTTTTAACCTACCACTTAGTGGTTTCACTATTCATCAAAAATTGAAAGTTTTCAGAAAAATACCAAAATTTCACCCTAGGCTAATTTCGATATTCTGAGTCCAAAAATGAAGTCCATTTTGAAAAATAAAATTTATAAAATTTCAAAAAGTGGTTATTACTATTCATAACGGCTAGTTTTAATAGCATATTGTTGTTTAGTGAAACTCGGTATTGCGTACGACGCAAGCTATCGAGGAAGGTCGCGATTGCGTGTAAAGCAAGCCAAGCAAGTGTTGTGTAGAAAAAGATTCCTTTGATGATTTATATAACATAAAAGTCTCGGGTGTTACATTCTACCCCCCTTAAAAAGAATTTCGCCCTCGAAATTCGTCACTTTGCAACAAACAAATGAGGATACTTCTCCCTCATCATATCCTCAAGCTCCCATGTAGCTTCTTCAAGTTGGTGGTTTCTCCATAAAACTTTCACCAAGTGAGTGGTCTTGTTTCGTAGGACTTTTTCGCTACGATCCAGAATCTCTATCGGCTGTTCTTCATAAGAAAGATCTTGCTCCAGCGGTACAACTTCTGAGCTGAGTACATGTGAAGGATCTGGTATGTACTTTCTCAGGAGAGATACATGGAACACATCGTGAACTTGAGAGAGATTCGGTGGAAGCGCCAATCGGTAAGCTACCTTCCCAACACGATCCAATATTTCAAAAGGACCGATATATCTAGGGCTCAACTTCCCCTTCTTTCCAAATCTCATAACCCTCTTCCAGGGAGATATTCGTAAGAACACTTTATCACCCACTTCAAACTCTAGGTCTTTTTTTCGGTTGTCGGCATAACTTTTCTGTCGACTCTGAGCTGCTCTTATGTGTTGTTGAATAGATCTGACCTTTTCTGCCATTTCATCAACGAGATCAGGTCCTAATAGCTTTCTTTCCCCAACTTCATCCCAGCAAGTTGGAGGCATGCATTTCTTTCCATAGAGAGCTTCATAAGGAGCCATCTGAATACTGGAGTGAAAGCTATTATTATAAGAAAATCCCACCAAAGGTAGGTGTTGATCCCAACCTCCTTTGAAATCCATAGAGCAAGCTCTCAACATATCTTCTAGGGTTTGAATTGTTCTCTCAGACTGACCGTCTGTCTGGGGATGATAAGCAGTGCTGAAACTCAACTCTGTATCCAGAGTATGCTGAAGACTTCGCCAGAACTTCGAGGTAAATCTCGGATCTCGATCAGATATAATAGAAAGTGGTACTCCATGCAATCTTACCACTTCCTTTACATATATCCTGGCAAGCTGATCTAGAGAGAAATCCTCTCTAATAGCAATGAAGTGTGCAGACTTTGTAAGACGATCAACTATGACCCAGATAGCATTATTGCCTTTGGATGTTTTAGGAAGTCCTGTGACAAAGTCCATAGTGATGTTTTCCCATTTCCATTCGGGTATGGATAATGGTTGTAACATCCCCTTAGACTTCTATCTCTCAGCTTTAACTTGTTGACAAACCAAGCATCGAGAGACATATTCAGCAACATCTCTTTTCATGCCATCCCACCAGAAGTACTCTTTCAGGTCCCTATACATCTTCGTGCTTCCAGGATGAATAGAGAATGAAGAACTATGAGCCTCATCCAGCAGCTCTTTCTTTAATTCGGGGATGGGAGGAACACAAACCCGATTCCTGAACTTTATTATCCCATCACAATCAAGGTTTAATTCAGGAACATTTCTCACCTTCTTTTGTAACTCGACATCTTCTTTCTGTGCCTCTTTAATCTTCACATGTATAGATGGTTGAACATTCATTTGAGAAAGATAAGATTTTTCCCCTTCCATTATAATTCCAAGATCCATCCTTTGTAAATCCATAAATATTGGATATTTTGTGATCCTCATCATGGATAAACTAGCATGGTCTTGTCGACTTAATGCATCTGCCACCTTGTTTGCTTTCCCAGGGTGGTAATGGATTGAGCAGTCATAATCCTTAATCAGCTCCAACCATCTTCTTTGGCGCATATTCAGCTCCTTTTGTGTGAAAATATATTTTAAACTTTTATGATCAGTATAAATATCACACCTTTCACCATAAAGGTAATGCCTCCAAATCTTTAATGCAAAGATTACCGCAGCCAACTCCAAATCATGTGTTGGGTAATTTTGCTCATGGATTTTCAACTGTCGTGAGGCAAAATCTATCACCATATCATTTTGCATAATAACATACCCCAATCCATTCTTGGATGCATCACTATAGATCACAAACCTTTCTCCACTACAAGGCAGTGTGAGCACAGGTGCACTGGATAACCTTCTTTTCAACTCCTTGAAATTCTCTTCACATTCCTCTGTCCAGACAAACTTAACTCCTTTCCGAGTCAACTTGGTGAGTGGATTAGATAATCGTGAAAAATCTTTTACAAAACGTCGATAATATCCAGCCAAACCAAGAAAACTTCGGATCTCAGTTACTGTTGTTGGTCTTGACCATCTTTCGATAACCTCTGTTTTTGCTGGATCCACGGATATCCCCTCTTTTGAGATTATATGACCCAAAAATGAAACTTTTTGAATCCAAAATTCACACTTGGTAAATTTGGCATAAAGCTTCTCTTTTCTCAGGGTCTTCAATATAATTCTCAAGTGATCTTCATGCTCTTCCTTGCTCTTTGAATAGACAAGAATATCGTCTATAAAGACTACCACAAATTGATCAAGATAGTCTCTAAAGACTCTATTCATTAGATCCATGAAGATAGCAGGGGCATTAGTAAGACCAAATGGCATCAATATAAATTCATAGTGTCCATACCTTGTACGGAAAGAAATCTTTGGTATATCCTCCCTTTTGACCCTTAATTGATGATACCCTGAACGAAGATCAATCTTGGAAAAGTATTGAGCTCCGCGTAGTTGGTCAAATAAGTCAACAATGCGTGGGAGAGGATATTTGTTCTTGATAGTGATCTTGTTAAGTTCTCGATAATCAATGCAGAGTCTCATTGATCCATCTTTCTTCTTAACAAATAGAACAGGTGCTCCCCAAGGTGACGCACTAGGGCGTATGAATCCCTTATCAAGGTTCTCTTGGAGTTGCTTCTTCAATTCCTGCAACTCAATTGGGGCCATTCTATAAGGTGTCTTTGAAATAGGCAAAGCACCCGGTACATGTTCTATTGAAAACTCAACTTCACGATTTGGTGGAAGACCCGGTAATTCCTCCAGAAAGACATCATCAAACTCCCGTACAGTGGGCATATTCTTAATCGTGAGTTTCTCACCAACTATTTGAGATAAATAACCTTCATTTAGTGGAATCAATACCCATAAGATGGAAGAAATTTCCACTGGAAGGTTATGTTCATCCTTGCATTGATAGACGATCGTAGGTTGATCTGGAATATGAAATGTGACTTCCCTTCTTTGGCAATTGATATGAGCTCCATGTAGAGAAAGCCAATACATGCCAAGAATCACATCAAATTCCACTCAAGGAAGGATCACAAGATTTGCAGGAAGCACTTTCCCACAAACTTCGATCGGAGAAGAATTATAAACTTCTGATGCGATTGATGTGCCATTAGGTGTTGTCACAGCTAACTCAACATCTAATTGTTGAGGTAATAAGGTGATACCCTTAGAAAATTTTTCAGAAATAAAAGAGTGGGTGGATCCAGAATCAAATAAAACATTTGCTACTTTAGAGTGGATGGTAAGTGTACCTTTCACCACATCGTTATCGTACTCCACATCGCTGATAGAAATTGCATGTGACTTTCCTTTTTCTTTAGCCTTAGGAGTTTGTTGACGTCGACCATCATCATCAACCCTTGGATTTGGGCATTGATTGGCATAATGCCCCATCTCCTTGCACTTGAAACATTGAAGTGTAGCAGGTTCATTCTGTGTATCCCTTCCTTTGTTTGCATCATTAGACATCTTCTTCCCATTATCACGGCATTCAAATGCCCGATGACCTTCCTTTCCACATTTAAAACATTTACTTGTCCCTTTAAGACAACTCCCTCCATGTTTCTTTCCACACTTTGAGCATAAGGGAAAGTTCATCTTCTTTTCCGTGTGCCCTTTAGATTTTTCTTTGAATTCCATCTTCCTCTTCTTATCAAACCCATGTGACTGATGGGTTACTCCAATATCCATCTCGACTTTGAGAGCACATCGAACGATTTCCTCATAGCTATTGAAGTCCCTTATGGCTAACGCCCTTCGAAGACTTGGTTTTAAGCCACTAAAGAATCGATCGATCTTACTCTCAGGTTGGATAATAATACCAGAAGCGTACCTTGCAAGTCTGGTAAAATTTGCTTCATAGGTACCAACAGATTCATCATCCCTTTGCTTCAGTTCAAGGAACTCTTTCTCCATCTTTGTTCGGAGAATACGAGGGAAGTACTTATTGAAAAATAAGTTCTTGAACTCGTCCCATTCCATAGACTCAATTTCATCCCTTTGCCTTGTATTCTTAACAAGATTCCACCATTGATCAGCATCTCCTTCCAAACGATACACTGCTAGGATGACTTTATCATGTTCAGAACATTGAAGAACTGAAAATATCTTTTCAGTAGTACTAATCCATTGTTCAGCAACTAATGGATCAGTAGACCCACTGAAAGAAGGTGGACGCTGCCTCATGAAGGATTCAACAGAATGTTGCTCCCTCCTTTGTTCGTTTGGAAATCCTGCATGATTCATAGCTTGAGAAAGTTGTGTGAGCATGGCTACAAGATTTTGCATTCCAGCTCCCATATCGTTTGGTTGCTCAGGGGGACAATCATTGCATTGCCCATCGCATTCCGCATTAACACGGTTCTTTCGGGTTCCAGCCATTGACTAAAACCAAGAAGAATAGTGTGAGAAACACTAATTATAATAGGAAACCACATAATTCAAGAATAAAATTTTCATGCTTATGGTCTTATCCTAGGTTATTCATGGCCATTTCTAAGATTGTGTTCTATGCTTAGACTTATCCTTAGGGTTCTTACTAAGGCTTTCACATCCTAGTTTCCAAAGGTTGACTATACCTTTCCTCTGATACCAACTGTAACGACCCACACTTTACATACATTGTTAATACTTCAAAATTGAATCACACTTATTACAACATATGACAAAACCACAAAGGACCGTATAGGTATAGTGTCTTTAGAAACTGGGAAACATAAACAACTGGTTCATAAATCTTTTACAGTGTCTCCCATTTATTTCATCATATCTAAGGTCCCTTTTAGCATATTCTACTTAATATCCATCTTCCTGGCCTGGGGAAAAGAAAACATAAAAGGGTGAGCTCAAATGCTCAGCAAGGGGAAATAAGGAAATAAAAATCATATCATATCTTTTTGAAAATTAAAACCTGCAAGAGAGATCATAATATCTTAACATGGAATAAATCATAGAAGTGAAAATGAGATCCCCATAATCATAACATAAAACTTGAAACTTTGTGGCATGCACACATAATCATGGAAAATCATTTCTTGTTAGTCATGACTTATTGCCAAGACTATCTTAGTGGACAAAGTCCCTTTCTGAATCGAGTAATCCTCGTTTCAGTCCTGTTTCACTGAACCGGTATAACCTACCATTACAGCCATGTCTATCTCATGAGATATGAAATCTTTACCCAATGCATTGGAGGGATATATAGGTCCCACCCATCTCTTAATGAATCCTTTATTATGTGTGCCACAAAATCATAAATCATACATCATTGCATAACCCATGTAATAAAAATGGGATTCTTAAACAACATGACATCATAAAACCATTCATATAAGATAAAGGAATTCATAAACATAATTCCATCACAACATAGTCAAATCAATGTAAAAATATGGATAGAAACAGAACCCTTTATTATCATATTTGGAAAATAATTTTGATAAAACACTTGAATTGAATTCTTGAGGAAAATATCCTTTCTTCTTCAAAATCAATTTCTTTTCACAAAACATCATGCAATTTTAAAAGAAAGAGATTTTATTGAAAATAGGCATGAAATATTTTAGAGGAAGCTTCATGAAAATAAGGCTTTATAAAACAGTATAAATCTGTTCGTGCCGTATAAGTTAACAAAAACATTCTTCGTACTTTTGTCGGAAAAGTCAAAAAGTACCTCGTACGAAAAACGAAAAAAGATTCCTTTCATATCCTTTACTAAAAACTCATAGAAGGGTAAAATTGGATTTAAAAAATTCTAGGTGGATGGAAATAATATTACACATTGAGGGAACATGGATGTGGATGATAAAATACACCCCAGTAAATACATACGAATAAACAATCTCGGATAAAAATGAGATTGTGATATTTCCCTTACCTTAGGTCCGATTTGCTTTGTTCGTGTCCGAAGCTCCTGTATAATGGTTTAAATAATGTTATTGACTTATTCCAGAATCATACATATTGATATGAGATCATATATGGTCATATTATTAGCTTCTTGTTAGTAATATTTCATTGTTACTTGTTACTCGGGTCTTTATAACTTTTTGTTCTTATGCGTGTTTTGTCGAATAAATTCTTATTCTTATCTTTAGGTTATAGATAATTCATTTCCAGAATGGTATTAGTGTAGTATATACCATATTCATTCATTCAATTCATTTATATAATCATTATTAAATGAAGATCATGTAGAACGAGTTGCATCACATCGTGGAGACGGTATTCCGTACGTACGCACGAGTGATGATATCGTTCCTATGATCGTGGAATTGTATTGGAATATATATATATATTATTTCAGTATCAATATTACTTAATAATAATCATATATAGTTACTGATTACACCATTATACCCATCCTTGTAAGGTGATGGTGGAAAATAGATTACACCACGGCGTGGAGACGGTATTTCGTACGTACGCACGCGCGGTGATTTCATTTTTCCGTAGGATGGATAGAAGGTGAATTAGTTTTGTTTCATATTTATAATAACATATCAGTATATAATTAATACTGATGTTATTACTTTATCATGAAACAACTAAAGAAGAAGAAGTTGAAGAAGAAAGAAATTGAAAAGATCGGTAATGGATATTACCTCTTCTTTGGAACGCCTTTTTTGAATCCTCCACTTAAGGAACTAAGATTGGTCTTTGGAGAAGACCAGGACCTCTAGGATTATTCTAGGGAAGTGGAGAATGGAAAATGGCAGGGGTTGGCCGAGCTTGAGTGCTCAAATTGGTGTGAGGAGGAGGGGGAGGAGGTGCCCTTTTATAAGGGAGGAGAGGGGCACCTTAGGAATATCTCAAAATATTATTTTATATTAAAGTCAAAATCGGTTTATAATGGTTCCAAAGGGTCTTATTTCGAAGATAAAGTGGGGATGGGTCGAAATCCTATCAACCAATAGGATTTAGACAAGTTTAGGGTATTATTTTAACCTTATCAATTAGATTTAACTCTAAGTTAATTAATTTAACTTTTACCGTGTCTTTTTGTTTTCTTTCACTATATGGTTAATACACTTACTATAACATGCCAAAAGAACCCCAAATTGTTTATTATTAATATATATATCCTTATCTAAGTCATTTGGCCGAACCTTAGATTTTTATGAATAAAATAACAATTAATAATATAATATTTGATTTAAAAACTATTTTGTGTCAATTTTGACACTATTTGATATATGATTTTTGTGAAAGTCATAACAGAATTATATGTTCGAACCAAGTTGATTAAATCAATACTAATATATCATAGTAACCTATAAAATTAGTGGAATTCATAAAAAGTCTCAAATTACATTTATTTTGGTATTTATATTATCAATTTTGTCAATATTTCATTAATAAGATAATTACTGCATCATCTTTGTGTCATAAATAAATTAAATTATTTGATGTCTAAAAATTACAAATAAAATACTATCATGTATGAAATCTTTTTAGCTTTCTAATGAATATTTACAATCGAATTTATCTTATGTATAACCCTATATTAAAAATGATTTACTTATTAAACATTGATTTTAACTATTTTAACCCTTCTTTAAATAAATTAATAATAAATGTCCTAATCTAATCCAAGTGGGCCTAAATGGTCATATTTTATTCCTAAGTTTGTTTTTGGTCGAATTACACTTGTCCAATAGAATTAGGACATGTGTTAGGGTAATATTAATATCATATTTACCCTTAGTTACCCTATTTACTATTAACCGCGGTAAAAATAGTAAAAAGTTACTATTCACCAAAAAATTATTTTCATCTCATTGAACCACATTTTAGTCCTTGATATTAACCGTGTCTCTCGGATTTTTGAAATTCCATTCACAGAAGCGGTAAAATTATGTTTTATGCAAAATTCATTTTTTAACCTACCACTTAGTGGTTTCACTATTCATCAAAAATTGAAAGTTTTCAGAAAAATACCAAAAATTCACCCTAGGCTAATTTCGATATTCTGAGTCCAAAAATGAAGTCCATTTTGAAAAATAAAATTTATAAAATTTCAAAAAGTGGTTATTACTATTCATAACGGCTAGTTTTAATAGCATATTGTTGTTTAGTGAAACTCGGTATTGCGTACGACGCAAGCTATCGAGGAAGGTCGCGATTGCGTGTAAAGCAAGCCAAGCAAGTGTTGTGTAGAAAAAGATTCCTTTGATGATTTATATAACATAAAAGTCTCGGGTGTTACAATTTCTGTTATATTGACAACTATTTCCTTAGGATTCACCATAGATAAAAAAATTGATCCTATGCTAAAACATATTCTTTCCATGTTATATTTAAAAGCAATGTATGTAATATTATAATATATAATTTTGTTCTCTTTGTATGAGGGAAAGTTCCTTTTTTAACACTTCACATCTCCCTTGTACCATTTCATATATTTTTAATAAATGGTATGTATCATAGATTCTTGAAAGATTTTCTGATTAGATTTCACACTAATTTAGGTAACCCATATTTATCTATCCTTTAATAAAAAATCAGTAACCAAAATTTAGTCACACATATACACCATGACACTTTAGTATTTGAGTATTGGTGAATTAAGAGAAATCCTTTAAAATAAAAAGACTATTCCTTTGAAAACAAATTTATATTTTTATACTATATATAGAAATTAATATTTTATAATAATTCTTCAACATATCCCAAAAAACTCCAAACATGTGATACCCTACTAGCCATATGGTATGTAATATCAATTTATATTACTTTAGGATGAGGAAACATTTCACTTGAGATTATATATTATCAGTAAGTGTTAACCTAAAAATATCAATAAAATATCATAACTGATCATCAAATGAAGAAATGGGTATGATAATATAATTATATTTCATGTAAATAATATAATAAAAACATACAAAATAAAATCATGGATTATAATTCATAATTCATGGAATAAATATTTATTATAATGCAAGATGAATGTTATAGAGAATCATCAAAAATTATCCTTATGATCACACTATAGGCTTATGAATACATAATAATAGCTTTAAATATATATATATAATAATTTTCTATTTAATTTTTCACAACTAATACAATCATCAAATAATGGTTTAGACAAAACTTATATTTTCTATAGCATAGTGTATCATGCATCACTACAATCTCCCAATTTTGATTGAGAATCATAAAAGGATTCCCATCATTATATCATGATATTTATAATTAATAAAAAAATTAGGGGATGGATATAGTTATATAAACATTTAAAAAAGGACATATTGTACATATTCATTCCATAATAATTTTTTAAAAAATCCTCATTCATTCAAAGATGAATTAAGTATGGGGAATGAAATAGGATTCCCAAAAAGGTCAATAATACATTACCATAATCCATGCTAATAAATATTTTTGATGATATTATAAGATAATATCCTTAGTGAATATTAATAATTATTTAAGGATGTTAACATATATTAATAAAACTTTTCAAAAATATTTATTAATGAACAAATTTGAATGTTATCACATAAGAATGGATAATTAATTGGATCACTTGATTCTACAAGTTCATTCTCAAAACAAAACTCTCTAAAAGAGATGATTTAGGGTAATACATTAATAATAATTCTAAAATACATATATCATTTATATTTTTAGAGAAATATGGATGATAATTAATGTAAATAAACTTCATAATTATTTGGTAACATTGTTGTAGAATCAAACTTATGTGTTACATTAAAATTCAATTTCAAATTGAGGAAAATAGGGAAGTAGAGAAAATAATTCTAAAAGTGTTAAAAATATTTAGGAATTGAATGTAAATGACATTAAATTAAAAAATATAGAGTGGAGGATAAAAATACATATAATTGGAATGGAAATAAACTTGTTTATTCACCTTGAACACTAATATTAAATCTATTTTAATTAAAAAATTCTAAAAAATCATATAGAAACTAATTTGGAATTTTTGGACACAATATAAGGATGAATCAATTATAAAATATTTATAAAATTGGGAACACATGTTCATGATTTTTTTAAAAACGATAATATTTAATCTCTTTTGTAATTTAATAAAAGTGTGGAAAATGATAAGAATATTAATTTTAAACAATGTTATTTAATTTAAAATATAATGGAAATGAACTTAAAATATCAGTGAATTATATTGAATAAATATCTTGAAACATTATAAATAATATGGATATAGTGGAGAAATATTCCCAACTGTAATGAAGAGATATTGTTAGTACCACTTACATATAGCCTTCAGTTGAATTGAAAACCAAAGGGATTTGAAATGGTAAAAATACATTTAAACCAAAAGAGTTCTATGGGGAGTGTAATCTAGATTGTTTTTTGAGGTAAGATCATTATATTTCCATATATGGAAACATAATCACAAATAATATGTAATTAAAAATGATATTGTAAAGAAAACCATTATTAACTAAGTACTTTATGAATTATAAACCCATAATTATAGAAAATACACAACAACATCATCATAAATAAACATAAATGACTTAGATAGTCAATAATGTACGTAAATTTGCTTCAAATGTGGAAAAATATATAACTTAAGGAAATTTTTTAAAATGATTGAATTCATAGAATAGAAGCCATTACAAAAAACATACCATGTGATTTTATAATAAGTAAATATATATATTTTGTAAATTAAAAAAAATCCATTTAACATAAATGTTTTATAAAAAAAACATATGTTTTAATTCATATAATTATCGAATAACATAATCAATAATGGAATGATATAAATCAATGAATTGAAATTGATTTTTGAATCAATTCACATGATTTGTAATGGATCCAAAGTTCATAGATTTAAAGAATTAAATATAAATTTAAATCAAAATAATAAGAGGTTGTTTATGAAAAAATAATTAAATGACAATTAAATACATCATATTATAGAATAATAAGAACATAATCTAAAACATTTCTGATAGAATAGAAATTTAGATAATAAACCCTTACCTATTTTTTAACACTTGAATCAAAATCTATTAGCTTAAAGAAATTTATTTGGTTTAGTAAATACTAATAATTAAATGAAAAATATTATATATTAAATCTATGAGCTATTAAATAAAAATAAAAACATACATAGTGACCCAATATATAAATAATGATATAAAATTATTTTACATATAGAATTTCTTAACAAAAAAACATGGTAATAAAATAATTTAGAGTATTTAAAATACATTGAAAAAAGGATGAACCTTTAACTAAAAAAATCCCATGTATTTCATATCCAATGATAATATTCACACTATATTCAAAACATGTAAAACCATAATAAGTCTTCAAAATCTCAAAAAAATATTTAATATAGAAGAATATTTTAGACATACAACACCTATTACATTTTTTCATTTAATAGGAAATGGAAACCTAAGAAGGGTGACCTCAAACTCTTAGTAAGGTTAATATTTGGAGATTATAATCAATGATCATATTTTCTATATGATGATCATATGGGTATGATAATGTAAAAATAAAATAGGATTATTGTTTAATTATTTTAGAAAAAAACTATGGATTATAATCTAAAAATCATATATTGGGCCATTAGAATAAATAAAATGGTATTAATGGATAATAGAGAGAATTTTTTTTTACTAAATAATAAAACCAAGAATAATTAGTATAATTCACGTGTCACTCCCAATTCCTTCTTTACATGGTGGAAAATCTACGATATTGGATTATGATCTATACCATACCCAATAAAAACATCTCAATTTTTAAAAATCATTACATAATTCTATGGTGGACTATATAAATCTACACCCACTAATCACTCTATGTTATACACAACAATATGTGTGAATGTTATAAAAACAACATTCATAATTTCATCAAATCAACATTAAATTATTAAAAAGTGGGTTCTATGATTAATTATAAAAACCATGAAAAACAATTTAGAGAGATAAAAAGGATGCATGAAAAATATTATATCCCCAATTAATAAATTAATTATATTAGGATATGGAAATAAGTGAAAATACCTTTGAAAAATAATGCGTAATAATAGTACCACATAAGAAGGGATCAAGATTTTTAATATTTGATAATATGATTTCAATCCAATAATGTATAATAATAAATAAATGGTAAATAATGAAACAGGAATGACAAGACGGTAAATCCATTTGAAAATGAAAAAAAATAGAATATAAATAATTTAAGATGTTTTATAATAATTTTAAATATTATTGAAAAGTAGTTGGGGTTTGGCTTAGTGTTAAGTACCCTGTAATGCTACATGAAAAATTGGGGCTCAAAACCCATGGGGCACAGGTTATTGCAGCAGTACTGTAGCGTACTGTAGCAGTGGTGGGGAATGTAGCAATGGCAGGCACTATAACGGTGGTAGGTCACTATAGCGGCGGAAGGGTACTATAGTAGTGCGGGTACTGTAGCAGTACTATTAACAGAATGGGCTTTGGGCCATAAATTTGGGCCTACGGGTCTTGTAATGGGCTAAAGGCACACTGGGCCTTCAGGCTATGTAATGGGTGTCCCTCTACCAAGTTAAAAGTTGTCTTTTCTTTGATTTAATAATAAATGAGGCTTTGGCCCCAACCTTTAAAAACAATATTATTTAAAAATAAAATATTGCCGGTCAATTTTGAATGTATATTAAAAATTGATATGTGAAAACATAGAAAAATTAATTTTTGAAAAACAATATATAATATTCGATCATTTAAAAATGATATAATGTCATACAAATTAAAAATATTCTAGAATGTAAATTATTTTATAATTGAAATAATATCCTTTTAAATGGTTTTTAAATATATTGGTTGGAAACCCACATAAAAATAACTGTTAAAAATATCCCCTCTGAAAATAGGTAATAAGAAATATGATATTTAGAAGTGATAATACAAATTAAGGATTCAAAATATTGTAGGAGAATATTGTCCAGAAGATGAAAACATGGAAATTATTGACAATACAATCATTTATGAGGATAGAAATGTATTTAACATAGTTACCTTTTCAGGATTGAAGAGAAATCATCAATAATAATAATTTCAATTGAAAGTGATAACCTAAGATATAAGTTGGGCATAACATATGAAATTAAATAAAAATATAAAGTATAAACATTAAAATAAATGATATCATAAAATTTTATGAAAACATGATGTATTTTAGAGAATATATGAATCATAGTACAAAACCATCAAGAAATTTAATAGAACTGATTTTTTCATGATCAATAAAATTTTATGATAGTATAAGTCAAGGGTATGTGTAACTCCCCGAACCTAGTTACCTAGAGTCAGTTCATTATTACATAACATTTTCATGATCACAAGAGATCAAGGCAGGAAAGGCCTATTAGTTTAGTAGTCTTAGAAGTTCTAGATACATACATAAGTTTTAAATTACATCATGAAATGAAAAAACTAACAACATTATGTACCTATTGAACGCACTCATATCCCTTAGGCTGTTCCTGGAGGTCAATCATAATATAATTCCTCACATCCTGGGAAAAATAATACAAAAGAAAGGGGTGATCTCAGATACTCAGTAAGGGGAAAAATATAAGGGAAACTATCATAAATAAACATAAACATTAAAGGAAATGTATAAAACTAAAACATAAGACTTTTATACATAAACATAATCATAATATGGCATGGATAAATCAAATAATTCCTTTTAAATATTCACATGGTTCTTCAACTAGTCGAATAATCACATTTAATATCAATAGCTAATTTCAAAATGATGGAATGCATATGCTAGACATCATAACCACATAGTAAAGGCATCATTCCAAGTGAAAAAATAAGATTTTTCAAGGCCTTGTTCCAAGACACTATTGTGTCTTATGGGACTTACTTATGTATCAAATATCTATAGTGGCCTCCACTAATCACTTACTAAGTCAAATGCATTCCTCATATGAAAATGTTCAAACATAATATAAACATTCATATTAAAACTAGAAAACGAAATTTCAATACATTAACAATAAAAATTGATGGTATAAAAATATTAGATCCATAGTTAAACATATTACAAAACCTCCAATATAATATCGATGATTGTATCTACAAAAATAAACTTCAAATAAATGGAAAATATAGTGAAGGATGTTTACATATGTGAAATCAATCCAAAAACTATTTGACTAAACTATTTCATTCTACAATGAAATCATTCAAAATTATAGAAAAAATTTATTTTGAAAATATTCTTACAAACTTGTATGGGAAGCTTCGAATATGTTATAACTGTAGAAAATAGCCACACCCAATGTATAAGATAAAAAAACAATCTTAGCATAATTTTTTGAAAAGGTCATAAAGTACCTAGTTTGGAAAGCTATGGAAATAATCCTTTAAAAACATTTTATAAAAATTAAAACAACGGTATAAATGACTTTAACCCATATTCAATGAAATTGTAAAAATATTTTTAAATACATCCTTAAGAAACACAGATGTAGATGATAAAGAGGTCCCTATAGATACTCACGTATAAACAAACTCATATAATAAAGAGATTGTAAAATTAACCCTTACCTTTACTTTTCCTGAGTTGAGGGTATGTTAACATCATGTATAATGATAAAATAATTGTTATTAAATTAAACAAGAATCGCACACATAAATACAATATCATAAATGATCTTAATAATATTTCTTTGTTAATGATATTTCTGTAGTATCATTGTTTCGTATGTTAATAGATTCGATTTACATTATATATTTTGTTACGTAAAACACTTTTATTAGGGATATGACATATTTTATTCATATCCTCAATGATATTAAGTTCTTAAACAAAATTTTTAATCATAAAATGGAAATTATTCTTGAATGGTTATGATGGGGGATGAATCTCATCACGTTCCTGGAGACGGTTATCCATACGTACGCACGAGCGACAATATCATTCTATTGATGGTGAAATTATATGTAGTTGGATGGTATATCATATATACCCAATAATTAACATGATATATTTATTATTTACATCAGCTATACTAATTATTATACCCATACAAATAATGGAGTGTTGAATAAGAAACTACACCATGACATGGAGATGGTAAGCCGTACGTACGCATGTATGGTGACATTGTCATTCATAGGATGGATAGAATAATAAACATGGTTGTACCATATTTATAATTAATATAAATTATATATAAGGTACTGGAGTTATTATTTTGGTATTGAAACAATAATGAAATTGGATGTGGAAGACGAAAATAACTTTGAAATAGTTGATGAAATAATTACCTCTTCTTTGGGTTATTCCTTTTAATTTGAACAAAAGGGATTAATAAAATGTTTTTATTATCATATGAAGTCCTCTAGGATGAAGAGAGGGTAGTTGGGAGAATATTTTTATAGGTTCTGGATGATCCAATTGGCTTTGGAGGTGTGAAATTAAGATAAGGGGATTTACCCTTTTATAAGAGAGGTAAGGGTCACTTTAGGAAAAGCATGAAATATTATTTTATTATAAAATCATTTTCTATTTATAATAGCATCAAATGGATTTATTTCTATAATATGGTGGTTATGGATCGAAATCATCCCAACTAATATGTTTTATACAAGTTTAGGTCACCATATTAACCTTATCTTTTAGAATTAATTCTTACATAAATAGTTTAACTTTTACAATGCCTTCTTGTATTTTTTTTATTACATGGTTAATAAACCTACTATAAAATACCAAGAGAACTCAAAGTGGTTCATTTATAAAATATCTATCATTATATAAGTCCTTTATATGATCCTTAGATTTTTAGGAGTATTATATCATTTAATAATATAGTATTTGTTTTGAAACTCATTTATATCAATTTTGACACTATTTAGTATTTGGTTTTTTTGAAAGTCAAAAATACAAGATTACTTCGACAAAAATACATTAAATAAATCCCATATTGTCATATTAACCTAGAAAATTTGTTTAATGCATCAAAATGCTCAATTTACATTTATTTTAATATTTAAAATATCAATTATTTTAATCGTTCAATAATAATTTAATTACTACATCATCATTGTGTCATAAATAAATTTACTTATCTAATGTTTACAAATTATAAATAAAATACCATTTTTAGTAGATATTTTTAAATTTCTAATGAATATTTATAGTTTAATTTATCTTATGTATAACCCTATATTAAAAATGTTATAGTTATTTAAATTTTTATTTTACACTTTTAAATCTTCTTTAAATAAAATAATAATAAATGTCCTAATCTATTCCATGTGGATTAAATAGGATCATATTTTTTTTCATACGGTTGAATTTGATCGAAAAACAATTATCCAATAGAATTTGGAAATGTGTTAGGGAAATTATAATATTATTTTAACATTTAATTACCCAATTTATTTTTAACCGTGGAAAATCAAATTTATTAGTTACTATTCACCAAAAATAATTTTCATCCTATTGAACAAAATTTTACTTAATGATTTCAATAATGTCTATTATATTTTTTAAATTCAATTCACAGAAGAGGTAAAATTACATTTTATGAGAATTTGCAAATGTGCATTGAGGGTGGCTAAAAGATGTTAAAAAGTACAATAAAATTATATATATATATATAATATTATTATATAATGAATCCATCAAATTACATTGAACTAATATAAGTATTATTTATCTCTTTTTACATTAAAAAAAATTAAATAAGAATAATTATTATTAAAAATAGAATTTGGTATTTATTTAGAATACAGTATTATTTTACTATTCATCAAAAGTTTAATGGTAACAGAAAAATAAAAAATAATCATCCTAAGATAATTTTAATATTCTGTATCCAAAAATAAAGTCTATTTTACTAAATTCAGTTTTTAGGAGTGTTTAATATTAATTTTGTTATTGTTCACAGAAGGACATAAAAAGTAGTTCTTTGAGGAAAATCGTTTTTCTAAATATATTACTAATTTCAAAAAATATACATTTCATTATAAATAAGTTTTATTCATGCGAAGATATTATAAATAACATTAAAATTATATTTTTTTCTTATCATATCACAATATTTATTTTATAAATAAGTATATCATTTAAATAATTATAACACTATGGATTTGTTTCGCCGAAACTCAATCATGCATATAACGTAAACCAAGTTGGTGTTGTGTGTAGTAGAAGTTATTGACTTACATTGATAATATAACATACTATGAAATCGTGTAGTGTTCCATTAACCCTTCCTTCAATAAATTTCTTCCTCGTAATTTGAAATTTTTCTTCAAAAATAAAAGGATAAAAATAGAAAATACCTTTGTGGAAAACTCACATCGAAAATAAGTTTAATAATGTTTAGTCTTAATAATTGGTAAAGGGAAATGAAAAATTCACTAAAAATTTGGGATTTCAAATAGGAGAACATTGGTGGAAATTTTGGGAAAATTATTGGATGAAAAATTTGAACATTTATAGGGATTTATTGAGGTCATAAAAAAACAAGTGAATAATAAACAGAATATTAAGGACCTCAAATTCCAAAATCTATGATGACTTAAAATATCATTGGTTCATCAAAACATAATATTTTAGGATAATGAATTTTTGGTTTATGATCCATTCCATAATTTTTAGGAATTTATATCTTTATAAAATAAAAAAATATTTGACAAGTAGAGTTTCATCCTTTAAATAATTTCTACCACAAACTCATCTTTCAATCAAAAAGACAATAGAACTCGAAAATATTCTATTTATCCTAATCATATAGGGTTTCAAAAAAATGAATATATAATTCATCTATCATATCATTTAGAAAACTAGATTATACATACCAGGACATCACGTTGGCCATTGGTAGGTGATGCACCCTTGTCTCCTTTTGATTGTGGGTTTGTGTCTTTTGGCCCTATCGGATAGGACCAATTATCGCCCGACATACGGCATTCCATTTTTATACAAAATCCAAAGATAATCTTAAGAAATGTTTTATCCTTAAACTACATTATCCAATGTCCAACATAATCCATTCCAACATTTAGAATTATCCAAAATACTTGTGTCCTCACTCATAGTAAATAAATTTATATGGAAGGTCAATACTACATAATGAAGATCTATTTTTCCCACATAAAAACATATGGGTTCCTTGAGAGTTTATTCTCTTAAAACATCGTAACCCCTTAAATTACTATAAAACATTATTTATTACATTTATGATACCTTATTACTTATAAAATAATAGATATATTTCTCATATCCAAATTTTTTGAATATTTTGACAATGATGGAATAAACAAACCATTAATCAGTTCTAAAGTAGTCAAGAATATCCATTATAATTTATCCAAATCAACCATATCTTATTCCCAAATCACTATCTCAGTATAAAAACCATTTTTAGGATAACCTTCCCTTCAACCATGTATTTTTAATGAAAATTAACTTACTATTGAGTCACTTTTAAAAGTACCATATAATTTCAAATAATCAATGAAATAGTATTTTAGTATAATGCTTATTTATTTCCATACAAAATATAACTAGTATATAATTGACACAACACAGAAATGACATAATTAATTAATAAAAATATAATAATACTAATTAATCCTCTTTATATGCAGTATAATACTAACTTGATTATTATCCAACAACATCATTTGGGGTGTACTCTGATAATTGAGACATTGATTCATGTATTGTACCAACTCTTTGCAGATGAAGAATTGTACATTTGAAACTTTTTTCTTAACATTATAATCACACACTTGGTTTTCTTTTTCTCCACACTTATAACAAACCCTCATTCCCTTCGATAATTTACCTATGTTATTATTTCAAAAGTTTTCACATATAGGAAAATTCTTCTTTCCCTTCTTCCCTTTGTCAATATTTCTATCAATCACTCTTTTCTTCTATAGATTACCTTCAAATCCATATGAATCAAATATTACATTACTTCTATTATTAACACATGATTCTATTTCTCTATATGATGAGAATACGTGGAAGACTATTTTACTTCTAAATGTTGGCATAAGACCGTTAAATATATGATCCTTCATACTCTTTGAATCATTTATATTGTTGGAGTTCTCATTCCTTTTACTAATCAACATTTCTAAAAGATTTCATACACTACTTTAGATTATGAATTAGAATACATAATTCTAAACCAGTGGAATACCTAACATAAATTGAATAGTGTAACACCCCAAGATTTCATAGTATGTTATTTATTCAAAGTAATTCAATAACTTACACTACACGCAACATCGAGTTTAAGCGCACCATGACTTAGAAAACTAGTTGTTCAAAAGAGGTTATGAATATTATTAACTGAATTTTGAATTAAATATAATACTTATAATTTTAGAATCCATATTATGAGTTTCTTAGACATAATGTAAGTACTAATTCATTTTTTCATATAAAAGAGGTATTTTTAAAAAAAATCAATTTTAAAGCCTTTTAATGTTGAAGCCTTTTTAAATTCAATATTTGAAACTTTTATATATTCAATTTTACAAAATAAACTTTTTATTTAGAATCAGGACATAATAATTTAGTTTTGATAATGTTGTGGTGTTTCTCTGATAACTTTAATATTTAGGTTAATAGTGAATAATACTATATTTTAACTGAAAACCACATTTTTAATCAAAATAATTTATATTGTCAAATTATACATTATAATGTTTTGGAAGTATAAATAGATTATATTTTTACAATTTAATCCAATGATGTTCATTGTATGTAATTTCACTTTGAAATTGGACATAAATAAGTGCCAAACATTTGATTGTTATTATTTCTTAAAAATACGTCATTTGGTTTTGACAGCTGGAATTAAAATTAAATTAATAAATGAAACTTATATGTTTTGAATTTCGTAAAATTAAATTCATTAATGAATTCAAAATATTAAAATTAGATTAGGGTAAATTTTTGGTATTTTTCTGAAAACTATTAATTTTTGATGAACAGTGAAAAACACTAAGTAATAGTTTAAAACAGAATTTTTAGTTAAATAATTATTTATATTATTTAAATTTATTTTATTTCAAAATAGATACCTAATACCTATATAAGTACAATGTAATTGATTGGTTTCAGTTTATAATAATTTTAGATATATAAAAATTTTACTGAAATTTTCACCGTCTTTTACCCACCTCCTAGTAGAATTTTTAAATTCACAAAAAAAAAATAATATTACATCTTCTATGAGTAGAATTTAGAAAATCAGAGGTAAACAGTTAATATCAAAGAGTAAAATGTGGTTCAATAAGATAAAAATATTTTTTGGTGAATAGTAACTTTTTATTATTATTTACCATGGTTAAAAGTAAATAGGGTAATTAAGGGTGAAAATGATATTATTATTACCCTAACATATGTCCTAATTCTATTAGATTAGTTTAATTAGACCAACAAAATATTAGGAATAAAATAGGAATCTCTTTGGTCCACTTGGATTAGATTAGGACATTTATTATTAATTAATTCAATGAAGAGTTAAAAGAGTCAAAATCAATGATTAATTACTAAAATATTATTAATATAAGTATATACATAAGATAAATTCAATTATAAATATTCATTTGAATGATAAAAAGATTTCATACATAATGGTATTTTACTTTTAATTTTTAGACATTAAATAATTTAATTTATTTATGACACAATGGTGATGTAGTAATTACCTAATTAATGAAATATTAAAATAATTGATATTATAAATATCAAAATAAATGTAATTTGAGACTTTTTATGAATTACAATAATTTGCTAGGTGACTATGACATCTTAGGGCTGATTAAATGTATTTTTTTTGAAGTAATCAGGTTGTGATGACTTTCACAAAAACAAAATACCAAATAGTGTCAAAATTGACCTAAATTAATATTTAAAACAAATACTATATTATCAGTTGATATAATACTCCTAAAAATGTAAGGTTCTGAAAAAGGGCATAAATAATATTATATATGTCATTAATGATACACTTGATTTTTTCTTGGATGTTTATAGTAGGTTTCTTAACAATATATAGTAAGAATACAAAAAGTCAGAGTAAAAGATAAACTATTTAACTAAGAGTTAAATCTAAATGATAATGTTACAATGGTAACCTAAACATTTCTAAAACATATTGGTTGAGAGGGACTCGACCAGTAACCACCTAAGGATCGAAATAAATTCATTTGGCACCATTATAAACTGAATATGATTGTATAATAAATTAATACTTAAATCCTTTCCTACAGTGACCCACACCCCTCTTATAAAAGGGAACTTCCCCTTCTCTCAAATTCACACCTCAAAATCCATTTGGCTCTGCCAACCCCTGCACAAATATCCTCCCAACTTCCCTCACTTAAACCTTGAGGAATTAGTTTGATCATAAAGCCACCCTAAGGAGCTGTTTTGATGAAATCAAAAGGAACAACATGAAGAAGAGGTAATGATTTCACCACCCTCTTTCAAGTTCCTTTTTTCCTTCCACTTGTTCATTCACTGTTATTTCCATTATAAAATAATAACTCCAGTATATTATATATAATTTTATGTTATTATAAATATTTCACAACTATATTCATTATTCTATCCATCTTATGAATGATAATGTCACAATGCGTGCGTACGTACGGCTTACCGTCTCCACGCCATGGTGTAATTTGTTATTAAACACTATGTTATTGGGATGGATATAATGATGAGTAATATGTATATAAATAATAAAAATAACACAATAATTTCTCTATAAATTTAATATACCATCCAATTCCACACCTTTAAGGAAATTATATTTTCGCACGTGCGTACGTACGGATTACGTCTCCACGACGCAATGAGATTCATTTCCACATTCACCATTCAACGATGATTATAAAAATATATATTACTAATATGTTTATAATATATGAAATAATAATAATACTTGAGATATATATATTTATATATAAAAATATATATATGTACTTACATATATTTTATTCACGTAGTTCTATTCAATACGTTATGAAAACGGAAACAACGTGAATGCGTACGTACGGACAACCGTCTCCATAAACGGTGTTTTCCATTTCATATATATATGTATATTATACATATTTATATTCTAAATATATATTATATATAAATCATGTTTTATATTCTGTAAGTATTTAAATCATGATTTACGTGATACAATCAAGAGTAACAAGTTAAAACACGTACGATAAAGAAAGCGATTATTACCCGAAATGTTATTTAACATGGAAATTATTATTAAATGGGTAGTATAAAGTCATAAATGAATAATGTATGATATAATAAATATTAATATGGTTCTTATATAATTTAATAACATACTACGGTATTCATATAAGAGTTTAAATGTACCCTCGACTAAATGAAAGTGCAAGGTTTGGGGTTTTCATCTCACTCCTTATTCCTGTGAGATTCATGCCATATTTACACTATTACCTTTTGTGTGGTGTATGTACTACCCATAATATTATTCTTTGTGTAATACACATTAAATTATCTGTATTTATATACTCCTTGTATGATACATCTTTCAATGAGGTGTATCTTTCGTAAGTAACCAAATTGGTAAGGGTTAATTTCACAATCTTCTTATTATCCGAGGTTGTTTTTACGTAAGTATCTACTGGGAAATATTTATTATCTATGTCCATGTTAGATAAAATATTTTTCAAAGGTATTATTTTTAAGTAACGTTTTACTAAACCATCATTTTTAATGTTTCAAATATTTATTCTTCTAAATCATTCTCATTAATGTCCATGTTTTCAAAATGGTTTTCAAGGATTTATTTATATGGACATGAATGTTTTTAAAATGTTAATTCATTTGAAATGTTTAAACATGGTATGGGACAATTTTCTTCAAAATATGTCTTTAAATGTCTTCCTTTATAAATTGTGTGACTTTTAAATTTTTTCAAGAAAATGGGATATTTCTCTCAAAGAGTTTTACAAAATCAGTTTCATCTACGTCAACATCCATTGATGGATTTTAAACTTATTTGAAGATGATTTATTATGATACAAATTTTCCATATTGTATTGAAGGTCTTGTTATAATTTTTACCTTGGATGTATTATTTTTATACCATTCATGGTTTAGGTATACTGTATTGACATTTCATATACTAGTTTTAATACCAATGATTATGTTATGTTTAAACCTTTTCATATGAGGAATGCATTGGACTTAGTAAGTGACGGGTGGATCCCGCTATAGCTCCTCGATGCATCGGTAGGTCTCATGAGACAAACTAGTGTATTGGCACAAGACCTTGAAAAAATATTATTTGTAGTCTTGGCAAAGGCCTTGAAAATGTGGTTATGATAGTATAACGTTATGAATTCCATAATTATGAAAGTGGTTAGTGATATTGCATGTGATTATTCGACTAGTAGAATATCCATGTGATTAAGTAAATGGAATTACATCATTTTATTTTTACCATATTATACTGATATTAAAGTTTAAAAGGATTTTGTTTTAGGTATACAATTCCATAAATGTTTATGCTTATTTATGAATGTTTACGTTGTATTTTTATCCTTACTGAGCATCTGAGCTCACCCATTTCAATGTTTTATTTTTCCCAGGATTCTAAGAAGTGTATGGTGATTGATATGCAGGGTTATGCTAAGGGAATAATAGCATTCATAAAGGATTATTTATGATTTTTCGTATTTTATAATGTGAAATGTAACATTCATATATGTAATCTATTTTCCAATACCGCTAAATCGATCAGTCCTTCAGGACATGATTCCTTGTAATCATGTCAATGTATTAAAATAATGCACCGACTCAGGGTAACTGGGGTCAGGGCGTTACAGTTGGTAAAAGAGGAAGTTTATCAATAACCTTGGAAAATAGATTTAGATAAACTCTTATTAGAGAACATTACCCTAAGATATACTTTGAGGATTAGTATAGAAGAATCTCCTAGAATTTTGGTAATATAGAGATTTTGTGAGTTTTTGAAGCAACTACATCTATGCCTAGATACGAGCAGGTAGAGGTGGGTTTGGGAAAGATGTACCTAGGGGTAAAACTCAAAAACACCGCTTTGAGCTAGACTCGAATGGAAACTGGTGCACGACAATGGTCCTTGCTACCCTCTTGGTTATGACACTCCCATGAGATTTGCATAGGATAAATCTCATTTTCATTACAAATCATTATAATGGGGTTTATGAGTATATACATCCTCAATGAAAACATCTTTATGATTATGGATTATATTCATAAAACATTCAATTTACATTAGGTATTTTACAAGTTTGAATTATTCATTACAATTCATAAATTGACATAGTTTATATTATTCTATATAAATGGATCCTAGTAGATGGAATGTGAACTCCAGCAATACGTATGATCCATAGAGTAAGAAGGATCATATCTTTCAGGGTATTGAGAAATAATTAATAAGGGAAATAGTCTCCCATGTATTCTCATCATATGATGAAATATTATCATGTGTTAATAAGATAAGTAAAGAATTCTATAAGTCATATGGATTTGAAGGGAAGCAAGAGAATAAAAGTATGGAAGAGGGAAATATGGATAAAGGGGAGAGGGAAAAGAATAATTTTTCCATATGTGATAACTTTGGGAAGAAACACCCTGGAACTTTCTTGAAGGGAATGTGAGTTTGTTATAAGTGTAGAGAAAAAGGACACCAAGTACGTGACTGAAATTGAAAGAAAACGAGTTCTAATGTACAATGATTCATCTGCATGGAGTTGGGACACTATTCGAACCTATGTAAAAATCATAAGAGTATAATGAAAATGATGTTATTAGATTATAATCATGTTATGATAGTACCTAAAATGATGCGGAATGACTAGTGTTGTTATGTTTTTATTTCATTTAAGTGTTGTATCAACAATATACTGGTTACATGAATTATGGAGATAAATAAGGATTGTATTGCAGTACTATCTTATTCAGGATTTGAGAATATATGATTCTAAGAAAAGTTTATTAATAGTAAGCTACTGTAATGGCCCAGACCTCTCCGACCCTTTCCTTTGTCAAAAAGAAGTTCAAGAAGTGTTCTAGAGGGTAAGATAGACTTTTCCCACACTTTCCTAAATATTGAAACTACACGCCGTGTAGTTTGAGTACAAGTCATGTACACCCTTTCCAGGTATACCCCATGTTTCAAGCCGTGTCCTTGCTCTGTGGAATAATGGGTGCACGCCGTGTGATCAGTTCTACACGTCGTGTAGTCCCACTCCGTGTACGCATTACTAGTCAACGGCTGTGTGCCATGTTGGAGCCGTGTACTTGCCGTGTGCAGTGAATGAGTACACACTGTGTGTCTAAACTACATGCTGGGTAGTCTTTCCCCGCGTATGCGTTACCCTCAAACCTTGTGTTGACTAGTCAACAGCCACAGAGCCGTGTTGGAATCCGCGTGGAGACCGTGTGAAAGAACCGAGTACATGTCGTATACCATAACATACACACCGAGTAATTTTTCTTTTCACACCTATAAAAGGAGGGGTCCCCTCCTCCTTTTCAACACACACCTCTCCTCCCCTCTCCTTTGAGTACAGCTCCCTTAAGAGACTTGAAGACTCTTCCTTCTATAACTTATTCATCCGAGCTCCGATTTATGATTCGCCAGCGGCCACGGGATCGTAACAACGAGGCGGAGCTTCCGAGCATTGATATGTTATATTTCCTTTGGACTTTCCTTTCCGACCTCCACCCAAGGCGGTTTTTCCGGGACCCGACAAAAGTAACTGACACCGATGGATGTCTTCTACGGTTGGTCTGTGGCACCGTTGCGATCAGGAACCTATTGAAGTAGGGATCTTACCTTCATCTCTCAAATTTGTGCAGCATGCGTGGTGGGTATCCTCTTGTTTTCATGAGATACAGTTGAACCGTTAAACAAAGATAATAATTGGTTAAAGAATGGGGTTGGGAAGTTTGTGATTGTTGTTACTTTACTTTTTATATCCTGTGATTATGTTGTGAAATGAATAGGCTTATGTCTATTGAAAATCACAGTCGTTGGGGGCCTTTGCTTACGCAATTAAAATATTCCCTCTCCTTCTGGATTTTCTTATGGATGAAAGCCTTGTGGAATGTGGAATTTTGTTAATCACGTAATGTTGGATGTTTAAAATCTGGAACCCTTGTTTGATCAGCCCATTTGAACAAAATGGAATAATGAACATGTGGGTGTTGGCTTGGTTACGTGGCATGTGATGGGGGTGTTTTTGTGGGTTGTTGTGGATAGGGTGAGCAGCGGGGCTGCGGTTGACTTGGTTGTGGGTTGGTGTAAATGTTGTGATGGTGATGGGCAGCGGGGCTGCGATAAATGGCATTAAAAGAATGATGATGTGCCGGTTCGGTGTGGTCGTGGTTATGGTGGTTGGCAGTGGGGCTGCAGGGATGTGTTTTAATGTGAACAGGGTATGGGTTGTGATTATTAAATAAAAAGTGGAAGAGTTAATGAATGGTGGGTCATGGTAATGGAACGAGTTTAATAATCAATGGGTTGGTTGGTTAATAAGAGGTCTTGTTTATGTTTCTTGTGTCTTCCTAACTTGATTTGTGGATGGCCGGGTTATGCTTTACGAACAATCGATGTGGCTGGTTGTGGATAGTTTCCCAGTAGTTAAAGAACTAAATAAACTAATTCTGCTGAAACGTGAAAACCTAAATGGTGTTGGGGTTGTTTGTTGTATGCATGCTTCGTAGTAGTAGTGCTGAGGCACGTGCTCAGTTTCTCTGTTTAGAAGCCATGGGTTGGGTTGTGTGGTTAGTAAATATATATATCTGTATCTTTTGTGTTTTATCGCACCCCATCCATGTTGAGAACATAGTGCTGAACACTCCCATTTCATGGGAGAGGTTGTTTTTCCCTTAGTTACTACCTGCTTCATGCTCCTTCTCCCCTAGGCTTTGATGGCTTGAGGCGACCTTACACCTAAGACTCTTTAGGAAGGTTTCGATTGGGGTGGTTTTAGCCCAAGACTCTTCGGGCAGGTTCTACTGTTTCTCAAGAATCTTCGTGATGAGGCCCAGGTGTGTGTCGGCAGGATACGTGGTTGTGAGGCCCAGGTGTGTGGGGGCGGGATACGTGGTTGTGAGGCCCCAGTGTGTGTGCGGGCGGGATACGTGGTTGTGAGTCCCAGGTGTGTGCGGGCGAGATACGTGGTTGTGAGGCCCAGGTGTGTGCGGGCGGGGAGAGTGTGGTAGTGTCAGGACGTTCGTCGTTAGGAAGAGCAGCTGACTAAAGGGAAATGGTGCAAGGTACCCAATACTCCTTTTTCTTATATACCTCTACCTGTTGTGCATGTGTTTTGGTGATTTTGGCTGGTGAGGTTGGGTGGATATAATTCCTTGCTAGGTTTCTTCTGTTGTTCTCACGGGACATTAGGATGCCTCCCCACTTGTGCATGAGAGAATTAGGTTTCCCTATAGAGTATACTTGTATGCTCACCCTACATTTACTTTCAGGATTCCAAGAGGACTACCAGGGCCATGCGGGACCCTACTAGTCGGACAATTGGAGTTTTAGCTATTGTTGTACTCTTGTTTTCTTTTGGTATTGTACTTTTGAGCTTCATTGTACTTGTACCTTGTTATAAAATTGTTTAAAAATGCATGTGGGATTGGTTTTGGTTTATTTCTATACACTTCTTCTTTTCCTTTTTGGGTGGTTGAATCGTCCTATTTCCCGATCCTAAATAATAGTAAAAAGGGTAATGCCTCCCATATTTGTGAAAAACTCATACCATTAGTGCTAGTCGCCACCCCGGGTCCTACTGGAGGTGGGACTTGGGGGTCATTATCTCCCTTTCACCATTGCCAGCTCAGGAGCGGAATCGTTGGTGGGAGGGGGTCGTGACAGAATGGAATCAGAGGGATGGTTGAGAGATAAGATGGAGTCTGGAGTTAGGCACACTGAGGATTGCATGGGATGGTAGGGAAACAATGTTAGTTAATCTTGGTGTGTGACATAGGCCTGAGAAGACCGACTAGGACACGAGATTTTAGGGCCCCCCCGTGATCCGATGCAGGGACTCTGAGCCTACCGAACGACCAAGTGAAACTACATTGATTGCAGGGTAGAGACCCTAGGGAAGGTACATGCATCATCATTATTGTGTTTTACTTTATTTGGGTGTTCTGGGAAAGAAATTGGAATAAAATGATAAAATAAAACCATGAGATTTTCCTTACTACTTGGGATTAAGCGATCCTTGTTTACCGAACAACTATGGCACCTGGACGTCATCCCCAGGTGGCTCAGATGGCCGAGGCCTAGAAGATTCAGGCGGTCGATCAGTTGAGGATTGACCGAGAGGAGGAAGATAGCCAGTGGCAGAGGACTCTCTGTTCTTTCCCGCGGCAGACCCTCATGATGTATGAGGGTAGTACTTCAGATACGGAGATGGAGGGGTGGCTTGAGGAGCTATGGATTACTTTTACCTTTATTCGTGCTCCGAGGGAGTACTGGGTTCCACTAGAAGTCAGTCATCTGAGAGGTGCGGCATGACAATGGTGGACGCTCTACCTCGAAGAGAGGATAAAGGCAGAGGTTCCATGGGCTGACTTTGAGAAGGAATTCCGAGAGGAATTCATTTCTTCCATGATCAAGGTGGAGAAGCGGCAGGAGTTACTCTCCCTTCAGTAGGGGAGTATGTCGGTACAAGAGCTGGGGATCATGTTCAAGGATCTCCTGCGCTTTTCTCCGGATCTCTTTCCGAATGAGGAGTCTCAGGTGAGACGTTTGGAGGAGGCGCTTCGTCCTTCGCTCCAGTATGTTGTCACCCCCTTCAACCTTCCGACATAAATGGCGGTGCAGAAGAAGGCAGAGGTTGTAGAGAGGATGCACTCACTGGGAGGTGCACCCCGAGAGGGGAACCAGCCAGGCTCGTCGAAGGGGAAGGCAGTCAGTAGTAGGTCTCCTGCAACGGGACCTTCTAGGTTCAGGCCAGTGGGGAGCTAGCCCACGTAGTTCCAGTTCAGATCTTCGGGTCCTCATCCCTTTTTCACGAGCCTAGTACCGAGGTGTTTTTCATGTAGAGGTTTCGGTCACGTTCAGAGTCGGTGCCCGACCCGAGCTCAGTACGGTGGAGGTGGGCAGGTTCAGCGACCACCTCAGCAGCACCAGTTGTCGGCAAGGCCCATCCAGTAGTAGCAAGACCATGCTCCTCCGATGGCAGACATTACAGGAGGAGGTCGTCCTCAGTGTGCTCCTCAGGGACCTCGACCAGGGCGTGGTCGAGGAGGTGGATGACATCAGATAGGCAGAGGAGATGGGCGTGGACAGTTTCATGCAGCATAGTTGATAGCTCTGGCAGGAACAGAGGTGGTACGAGGTACGATTTGTTTGTTCATAACTCTTGTTTCTACTTTGTTAGATTCGGGAGCCTCACACTCCATTGTTGCACCTGGTCTAGCCCATACTTTGGGACTAGACGTAGAGAGACTTTCTGTACCACTAGTACCGAGTACACCAGTCGGAGGCCAAACTAGCATATCTTGTTTTTGTCGGGGATGTGGGCTGACGTTGGGACCACATCGATATAGTGGGGACCTTCTTCTATAATAGATTCCGCCATCCTATGTCATCTTAGGCATTGACTGGTTGTTTTCTTTTAGTGCCATTGTCGACTGCTTCTGGAGAAGAGTCGTGTTCTCCGACGTAGATGGGCAGCATGTATCTTTTGTTGGCGAGAGGAGCTATCAGGTGGGAAGCCGGAATGTAAAGCCTATCCTTTCCTTGTTAGGTGGGCTATCAGTGGTTCCAACTGATACAGAGATGATGAATGTCCCGGAGGTTGTGGCGGAGTTTCTTGAGGTTTTTTCTGAGGAGGTTGTGACTCTACCCCCTGATGTGACGTTGAGTTCGGGATAGACTTACAGCCTGGTGCCCATCCGATTTAGATGGCCCCTTATCGGATGGCACCTTCAGAGTTGCGGGAGTTGCGGATTCAGATTGATGATCTGATGGAGAAGGGTTTTGTTCAACCCATCATATCACCATGGGGTGCTCCAGTTTTGTTCGTGAAGAAGGTAGATGTTGGACTCATACTATGCATAGACTACCAAAGGTTGAACCAGGTAACGGTCAAGAACCGTTACCCCCTTACAAGGATAGATGATCTCTTCGACCAACTTAGGGGAGCAGGTTGGTTTTCCAAGATTGATCTAGGATCTGGATATCATCAGGTGAGGGTAAAAGATAGTGACATCTTGAAGAGGACTTTCAGGTGCAGGTATGGGCACATTGAGTTTGTGGTGATGCCGTTTTAAGTTACGAATGCACCGGCTGTGTTCATGGGACTTATGAACTTTGTCTTCCGGGTGTTTCTGGACCGGTTCGTCATTGTGTTTATCGATGACATCATGATCTACTCAAGGTCAGAGGAGGAGCACGTTGAGAATCTCAGGGTAGTCTTGGAAGTCCTTCGACACCACCAGCTTTATGGGAAATTGTCGAAGTGTATGTTCGTGACGCAAGAAGTACACTTCCTTGGGCACGTGGTATCTCAGCATGGAGTATCGGTGGACCCGTCGAAGGTGGAGGCAGTTGTTTCTTGGGCAACACCCAAGAGCGTGGCAGAAGTTCATAGTTTCCTGGGGTTAATAGGTTACTATCGGGGGTTCGTTTCAGAATTCTCTCGAGTTGCTACCCCTTTGACAGCTTTGACGAGGAATAACCAGGTCTTCTTATGGAGCGAGTAGTGCCAGGAATCTTTTAACTACCTGAAGGAGAAGTTGGTCAGTGCTCCCGTACTCAGGTTACTAGAGGAAGGGTTGTTGTATGAGATGTTTTGTGATGCTTCTAGCCTTGGTCTGGGGTGTGAGCTGATGCAGAAGAAAGGAGTGATCTGTTATGGGTCTAGGTAGTTACTCCCTCATGAGCGTAACTCTGCCACCCATGACCTAGAGCTTGCATCAGTAGTGTCCGCACTAAAGTTGTGGAAACATTACCTCTTGGGGGAGCGCTTTGTGGTCTTTTCAGACCACAAGAGTCTGCGTTATATCTTCTCCCAGAATGACCTGAACATACGGCATCGGATATGGGTCGGGTTTCTCCAAGACTATGAATTCGATATATCTTACACTGAAGTTAAGGGAAACTTTGTGGCTGATGCCCTAAGCAGGAAGTTGCATGAGAAAGTAGTTCAGGAATCCGTTGATTCTTGGAAGGCAACGGGAGAGTTGCCTACCTTACACTTGGATGCAAGGGTAAAAGGTGTTAGAGGCTGTTTGTTTCAGATGACGGTGCAGTCCACCTTGTTGCAGCAGGTGGAAGAGTCTCAGAAGGGGGACTCCGAGGCGGATGTGATGCGGGATCATGTCGATCTAGGGATCGCTCCAGAAGGATGGTCAGAGGATAGCCGACATCAGATGCTTTTCCATGGAAGGTTTTTTGTTCCAGAGATGATGCGTGAGGGATTTCTCCGTGATTTACATAGCTCAGCCTTGGCGGTACATCCAGGAGTTTCAAAAATGTACTGAGGCCTGAGGGATCAGTTTTGGTGGCCTGGGGTGAAACGGGCAGTGGCGGAGTTTGTGGATAAATGCCTAGTGTGTCACCAAGAGAAGGCTGAACACAACGTTCCTGGTGGATTGTTGCATCCTTTATATGTCCCCGAGTGGAAGTGGGATGATATCTCAATGGACTTTGTCATAGGACTACCCAGAGCTTAGGGTGGTTATGATGCTATCTGGGTGGCGGTGGATCGACTGGCGAAATCGGATCACATCTTAGCAATTAAAGAGTCAGGCTCGATGAGTACCTTAGCACAGAGGTACGTAGATAAGGTGGTACATTTTCATTGAGTCCCGAAGACTATCTTCTCAGATCGGGATACTCAGTTTACCTCACGAGTCTGGAGGAGGTTACAACATGATTTTGGCACCCAGCTACACCTTAGCACTGCTTTCCACCCCCAGACCGATGGGCAGATGGAGCGGACTATCCAGATGTTGGAGGACATGCTGCGAGCATGCGTTCTGTATTTCGGAGGATCATGGGTACGACACTTTCCATTAGTAGAGTTTTCCTACAACAACAGCTTCCACTCTACTATTGGAATGGCACTATTTGAGGCTTTGTATGGAAGACCATGTCGTTCACCCATTTTCTGGGAAGAGGTTGGTGAGACTGGTGCTCTTGGGCCAGAGGTAGTGCAGAGCACCACAGAGAATGTCCAGCTTGTACGTGAGAGAATGAAAGTGGCTCAGGACCGACAGAAGTCTTAAGCTAATCGTTGGAGGAGGCCCTTGGAGTTCGAGTTGGGAGATCATGTGTTCGTGAAGGTTTCCCCTCGACGGGGGAATCGGAGGTTTGGGAAAGGGAGGAAGCACTCACCTAGGTTCATCAGACCTTTTGAGGTGCTGAGGCTAGTCAACGAGGTGGAATATCAGCTGGCCCTACCACCTCAGTTGGAGAAGGTTCATAATGCCTTTCACGTCTCCCAGCTTCATCGGTACTTACATGACAACTCCCACGTTATCGACTAGGGAGAGTTAGATATGGGAGACGACACGACCTTAGAGGAATGACCAGTCAGAATCAAAGATCGTAAAGAGAAGGTCCTCCGTTGATGAACCATTCCCTTGGTTCATGAGTTGTGGAGGCATGGTGGCCTCGAGGAGAGAACTTGGGAGCGGGTGACCCAGATGCACACTCAGTACCCGAAGTTTTTTTGACTTGTGTTTTTCCCTTGTTCTTCTGAGATTTTTGTTGATGTTGTGCTCTATACCCTTGTTATATTGAATGCTTGGCTTGTCAGTTGACAGACCTTTTGTTTCCTTGTTCCCAGGTAATGTGTAACATGTTTCGATGTGTTGGAAAGTAAAAAAAAACCTAACCCTTAATCGAGACGCATTAATGTGGATGCGATTGAACCCATGCGGGCGAGTCCGTGCCGTATAAAGAGTATAATATCTTGACATAGGAGAAGGAATTTCCCAAACCCACGTGTTCGGGCAGTGTGTTGGTTGTGTGGTGTTGGGGGTAGTGCGAGTTGAAAAAAAATCCTAATGTATGAAACTAGAAGACCCAATTCTTAATCGAGATGCATTAATGAGGATGCTATTAAACCCATGCAGGAGAGTCAGTGCCGCCAAAAGCGGATAATATCTCGACATAGGAGAAGTAATTTCTAACACATATGATTAGGGTTGTTGGTTGGGTTCCTATTATAATGAGAACCCTAAGAGGTATCTTTTTGGGTTTCCATTAGGTTGGTTTTGAATTCTCAGGGATGAGAATATTTTAGAAGGTATCTGATGTAATGGCACAGACCTCTCCGGCACTTTCCATTGTCAAAAAGAAGGTCAAGAGTGTTCTAGAGGGTAAGATGGACTTTTCCCACACTTTCCAAAATTTTGAAACTACACGCCGTGTACTCCCTTTCCAGGTATACCCCATGTTGCAAGTCATGTCCTTGCTGTGTGGAATAATGGGTGCACGCTGTGTGACCAGTTCTACACACCGTGTAGTCCCTCCCCACATACGCGTTACTAGTCAACGGCCTTGTGCCATGTTGGAGCCGTGTCCTTGCCATGTACAATGAATGAGTACACGGCGTGTGTGAAAACTACATGTCGTGTTGTCTTTCCCCACGTATGCAGTACCCTCAAACCGTGTGTTGACCAGTCAACGGATGCAGAGCCGTGTTGGAAGCCGCTTGGAGACCGTGTGAAAGAACCGTGTACACACCGTGTACCATAAAGTACACGCCATGTAATTTTTATTTTCATGCCTATAAAAGGAGGGGTCCCCTCCTCCTTTTCAACACACACCTCTCCTCCCCTCTCCTCTGAGCAGAGCTCTTTTTAGAGACTCAAAGGCTCTTCCTTTCATAACTTCTTCGTCCGAGCTCCGATTTATGATCTATCAGCGGCCACGGGATCGTAACGATGAGGCAGATCTTTCAATCTTGGATTCGTTGTCTTTCCTTCATCCTTTACATTCTGACCTCCACCCGAGGAGGTTTTTCCGGCACCCGACAGAAGTGACGGATGCCAACAGACTTCTTCTAAGGTTGTTCCGGGGGAGCGTTGCGATCAGGAACCTGTTGAGGCATGGATATTACCTTCGTCTCTCTAATTTCTGCATCATGCGGGGTGGGTATCCTCTTGTTTTCATGTGAAATAGTTGAACCATTAAACAAAGATAATAACTGGTTAAAGAACGGGGTTACGAAGTTTGTGATTGCTGTTACCTTACTTTTTATATCATGTGTTTATATTGTGAAATGAAAAGGATTATGTCTATTGAAAATCACGGTCATTGGGGGACTTTCCTTACGCAATTAAAATTTTCACTCTCCTTATGGATTTTCTTATGGATGGAAACCTTGTGGAATGTGGAATTTAGTTAATCACGTACAGTTGGCTGTTTAAAATCTGGAACCCTTGTGTGATCACCTCGGTTGAACAAAAAGGAATAATGAACATGTGGGTGTTGGCTTGGTTACGTGGCATGTGATGGGGGTGTTTTTGTGGGTTGTTGTGGATAGGGTGAGTAGCGGGGTTGTGGTTGACTTGGTTGTGGGTTGGTGTGAATGTTGTGATGGTGATGGGTAGAGGGGCTGTGATAAATGGTATTAAAAGAATGATGATGTGCAGGTTCGGTGTGGTCGTGGTTATGGTGGATGGAAGCGGGGCTGCAGGGATGTGTTTGAATGTGAATGGGCTATGGGCTGTGATTATTAAATAAAAAGTAGAAGATTAAATGAATGGTGGGACATGGTAATGGAATGGGTTTAATAATCAATGGTGTTGGTTGGTTAATAAGAGGACTTGGTTGTGTTGCTTGTGCTTTCCTAACTTGATTTGTGGATGGAAGGGTTATGCTTTACGAACGATCGATGCGGTTGGTTGTGGATAGTTTCCCAGTAGTTAAGGAACTAAATAAACTAATTCTGCTGAAACGTGAAAACCTAAATGGGGTTGGGGTTGTTTGTTGTATGCATGCTTCGTAGTAGCAGTGCTGAGGCCCGTGCTAAATTTCTCTATTTAGAATCCATAGGGAGGGTTGTGTGGATTGTGTATATATATATATATATCTTTTGTGTTTTATCACACCGCACCCATGTTGAGCACTTAGTGTCGAACACTCCCATTTCATGGGAGCGGGTGTTTTTTCCTTACTTACTATCTCCTTCCTGCTCCTTCTCCCCTAGGTTGTGATGGATTGAGGTTTCCTTACACCTAAGACTATTTGGGTAGGTTTTGATTGTGGTGGTTTTAGCCCAAGACTCTTTAGGATGGTTCTACTATTTCCCAAGAATCTTTGCGATGAAGCCCATGTGTGTGCAGGCGGGATACGTGGTTGTGAGGCCCAGGTGTGTGCATGCGGGATACGTGGTTGTGAGTCCCAGGTGTGTGCAGGTGGGATACGTGGTTGTGAGGACCAGGTTTGTGTGCGGGTCGGATATGTGGTTGTGAGTCCCATGTGTGTGCAGGCGGGATACGTGGTTGGGAGGCCCAGGTGTGTGCGGGCGGGATACGTGGTTGCGAGGCCCAGGTGTGTGTGGGCGTGGTGAGTGTGGAAGTGTTAGGACGCTCGTCGTTATGAAGAGCAGCTAACTAAAGGGAAATGGTGTGGGGTACCCAATAGTCTTGTTTCTTATATACTACTACCTGTTGTGCTTGTGGTTTGCTGAGTTTGGCTGGTGAGGTTGGGTGGATAGAATTCCTTGCTAGGTTTCTTCTGTTGTTCTCACGGGACATTAGGATGTCTCCCCACTTGTGCACGACAGATTTAGGTTTCCGTACTGAGTATACTTGTATGCCCACCCTACGATTACTTTCAGGTTTCCAGGAGGACTACCAGGGTCGTGCGAGACCCTACTAGTCAGATAGTTGGAGTTGTTGCAGTTGTTGTACTCTTGTTTTATTTTGGTATTGTACTTTTGTGCTTCCTTGTACTTTTACCTTGTTATAAAATTGTTTTAACATATATGTGGGCTTGGTTTGGGTTTATTTCTATAAACTTCTTCTTTTCCTTTTTGGGTGGTTGACTCATCCTATTTCCCGATCGTAAATAATAATAAAAACTGTAATACCTCTCATATTTGTGAAAAACACATACCCTTGGTGCTAGTTGCCACCCCGGGGCCTACTAGAGGCGGGACTCATGGGGTCATTATCTCCCTTTCGCCATTTCTATCTCAGGAGGGGCATCCTTGGTGGGAGGGGGTCGTGACAGCTACACTTTTTGGAACATACATGGTTGAAGGAAAGGTAATCCTTAATATGGTCCTGATAATGATGTATTGTTTTTGTAATATGAGATGGCTGATTTTGGTAATTTAGGATGTTGCGATGTTGTAAAAGAATACATGATGAAGGAATTCACATGTTATTACCTAGAAAAAAGGATCCTCATTATATTTAACTTCCTTATAAATTTTGGACTGATAGATTGTATATAAGTATTTCGAATAATTCTAAATTCTAGAATGTATTACATTTGAAAATGGATACTATTGTTAAGATTATTTTATAGATTGCCATTAAAATGACAACCTAGAGGTCGGGTGACAACCTGTCGCTTCTAGAAAGGCCATGAGACTTGAACCCACAACCGAACGGCGACAAAGGTGAATCACCAACCACTAGCCCATGTGAAGTCATGGATTGAATAATCTAGGCTTTTTTAAAAAATTATGGTAGATGAATTATAAATTCATTTTTTGAACACTATATGAATAGAATAAATAGAATAATATTTTTACGTTCTATTATCTTTTAGAGTGAAATGTGAGTTAGTGGTAGAAATTAGTTAAAGGATGGGACTCTACTTGTCAATTATATATTTTTCTTCTTCTTTTATTCTATGATGAAATTAATTCATATACTTTCGTGAAGGGATCTAAAAACAAAAAATGGGTTATCCTAATACCATATGTTTTGTTGAACTGATGGTATTTTAAATCATCATAGATTGATGAATTTAATACACTCAATTTTACACTTTTTTGTGATTGATGACCTCAATAAGTACCTATAAATACTTACATTTTTCCTCCAATTATATCTCTCTAATTTCCACCAATTGTTTCTCAATCAAGATCATAATTTGGTGGTGACCATTTCATTTCCAATTGCCTCTTATTAAGACTAAATTTTATTAACCCAATTTCTGATGTGTGATTTCCCAAAGGTATTTTCTATTTTCAACCTATTATTTTCAAGAAAATAATTTCAAATTGTGAGGATGCAATTTATTGAAGGAGGGAAGAATGTAACACCCCATGATTTAATAGTAAGTTATTTTTTTAAAGTAATTCAATAACTTACACTACACACAACATCAAGTTCAAGCATATGATGACTTATCAAACTAGCCGTTCAAAAGAAGTTATGCATAGTATTAACAGAATTTTGAACTATATATAATCCTTATTATTTTAGAGTCAATATTATGAGTTTCTTAGACATAATGTATGAACTAATTCATTTTTTTCAAATAAAAAATGTATTTTTGCAAAAAATGCAATTTTATCTCCTTTTAATGGTGAGTCCTTTTTTAAATACAATATTTGAAACTTTTATATATTCAATTTGACAAAATAAACTTCGTCTATAGAATCGGCACATATGAATTTAGTTTCAATAAAGGTTTGGTGTTTTTATGATAACTTTAATATTTGGGTGAGTAGTGAAAAATACTATATTTGAACTGAAAATATATTTTTTAATCAAAATAATTTATAGTGTTAAATTATACATTTTGATGGTTTGTAAGTATAACTAGATTATATTTTTACCAATTATTCCAATGTCGGTCATTCTAAGTAATTTCACTTTGAAATTGGACATAAACAAGTGTCACACTTTTGATATTTATTATTTCTTAAAAATACGCATTTTGGTTTTGAGAGTGGGAATTAATATTAAATTAATAAATTCAACTTCTATATTTTTAATTTGGTAAAATTTACTTCATTATTTAATTCATAATATCAAAATAAGCATTGGGTAAATATTTGGTATTTTTCGGAAAACATTTAATTTTTGAGGAATAGTGAAAAAACTGAGTTATAGTTTAAAACCGAATTTTATTTAAATAATTATTTACTTTATTTAATTTTATTTTAGGTCAAAATAGATACATAATACCTATATATGTTCAATGTAATTTATTGAAGTCTGTTTATAGTAATTTTAGATATATGAAAATTTTATTGAATTTTTCACCGCCTTTTACCAACCTCCTAGGAGAATTTGTAAATTCACATAAAACATAATTTTACCATTTCTGTAAGTTTAATTTAAAAAATCTGAGAGACACGGTTATAATCAAGGAGTAAAATGTGGTTCAATAAGATAAAAATAATTTTTGGTGAATAATAACTTTTTACTTTTATTTACCACGGTTACAAGTAAATAGGGTAATTAAGGGTAAAAATGATATTATTATTACCCTAACACATGTCTTAATTCTATTGGATAAGTTTAATTCGACAAAAACTAACATTAGGAATAAAATAAGAACCTATTTGGCTTACTGGGATAAGATTAGGACATTTATTATTATTTAATTCCAAGAAAAGTTAAAAGAGTTAAAATCAAATTTTAATTACTAAAATATTTTTAATACAAGGTTATACATAATATCAAATAGATTATAAATATTAATTAAAAAATATAAAACTATTTCCTAAATAATGGTATTTTATTTATAATTTTTAGACACTAAATAATATAATTTATTTATGACACAATGGTGACGCAGTAATTACCTAATTAAAGAAATATTAAAATAATTGATATTATAAATATCAAAATAAATGTAATTTGAGACTTTTTATGAATTTAACTAATTTTATAGGTGACTATGACATGTTATGGCTAGTTAAATATATCTTTTGAGATGTAATCAGGTTGTGATGACTTTCATAAAAACAAAATACCAAATAGTGTCAAAATTGACCTAAATTTATATTTAAAAAAAATACTATATTATTGGTTGATATAATACTCCTAAAAATGTAAGGTTCTGCAAAAGGGCTTATATAATATTATATATGTCATTAATGATCCACTTGAGGTTCTTTTCAAAGTTTAGAGTATGTTTATAAACTATATATAGTAAGAATATAAGAAGACATAGTAAAAGGTAAACTGTTTAACTAAGAGTTAAATCTAAATGATAAGGTTAAAATGGTAACCTAAACTTATCTAAAACCTATTGGTTGAGATTATTTCAACCCATAACCAACTAATAATCTAAATAAATTCATTTGGTACCATTATAAACCGAATATGATTGTATAATAAATTAATAATTTAATCATTTCCTAAAGTGACCCTCTCTCCTCTTATAAAAGGGAACTTCCCCTTCTCTAAAATTAACACCTCCAAAGCCATTTCTATCGGCAACACCCTACCCAAATATCCTCCCAACTTCCCTTAAATCAACCTATAAGACATTTTTTGATCAGAAAACTAACTTAAGGAGCTCTTTTGATGAAATAAAATGGATGAACCCGAAGAAGAGGTCATGATTTCACCACCCTCTTTCAAGTTCCTTTCATCTACCACTTCTTCTTTATTTTTTATTTTCATTATAAAATAATAAATCTAGTATATTCTATATACTGTGATTTTATTATAAATATTTCAAAACTATATTCATTATTTTATCCATCTTATAAATGAAAATGTCACCATGTGTGCGTGCGTACGACTTACCGTCTCCACACCGTGTTGTAATGTGTTATTCAACACTACGTTTTTTGGATGGATATAATGATGAGTAATATGTATATAAATAATGAAAATAACATGATAATTCCTCTGTAAAATTAATATACCATCCAATTACACATCATTAAGGAAATGATATTGTCGCTCGTGCGTACGTACGGATTACCATCTTCATGGCGCAATGAGATTCATTTCCACATTCACCATTCATCGACGATTATAAAAATATATATTACTAATATGTTTGTAATATATAACATAATAATTCTACTTGAGGTATATATATATATATACTTACATATATTTTATTCACTTAGTTCCGTTCAATACTTTATGAAAACAGAAATAGCGATTATGCGTACGTATAGACTAAGGTCTCCATAAACGTTGTTTTCCATTTCATATTTATGTATATTATACATATTTATATTATAAATATATATTGAATATAAATCATGTTTTATATTCTGGAAGTATTTAAATCATGATCTATTTGATACAATCAAGAGTAACAAGTTAAAACATGTATGATAAAGAAAGCGATTATTACATGAAATGTAAATTTATCATGGAAATTATTATTATATGGGTAGTATAAATTAATCAATGAATAATGTATGATATCATAAATATCAATATTGTTATGGTATAATTTAATAACATACTATTGACTTCATACAATAGGTTAATGGTACCCTCGACTAAATGAAAGTGCAAGGTAATGGGTTTTCATCTCACTCCTTATTCCCGTGAGATTCATGCCATATTGCCACTATTACCTTTTTTGTGGTGTATGTACTGCCCATAATAGTATTATTTGAATAATACACTTTAATTTACGTGTATTTAAATATTCATTGTATGATACTTTTTTTCAATGAGGTTTATGTTTCATAAGTTACCAAATTGGTAAGGGTTAATTTCACATTCTCCTTATTATCCGAGGTTGTTTTTACGTAAGTATCAACTCGAAAATATTTATTATCCATGTCCATGTTTCATAAAAGATTTCTCAAAGAGATTATTTTTAAGTAAATTTTTACTAAAACATCATTTTAAATGTTTTAAATATTTGTTCTTCTAAATCATTCCAAATAATGTCCATGTTTTCAAAATGGTTTTTAAGGATTTATTTATATTGACATGAATGTTTTTAAAATGTTAATTCTTTTGAAAAGATTCAAAGTGGCATGGGAAAATTTGATTCAAAAGTTGTTTTTAAATTTCTTTATTTCTAAATTATGTGACTTTTAAATGTTTTCATGAAAAAAGGATATTTCTCTCAAAGAGATTTATAAAATCATTTTCATCTATGACAACATCCTTTGATGGATTTTAAAATTTTTTGAAGATAATTTATTATGATACAAATCTTCCATATTGTATTGAAGGTATTGTGATATGTTTGAATTTGGATGTTTTATTTTTATACCATTAATGGTTTAGGGATATTTTATTGACATTTCGTATGCTAGTCTTAATACGAATGTTTATGTTATGATTAATCCCTTTCATATAAGGAATGCATTGGACTTAGTAAGTGACTAGTGGAGTCCGCTGTAACTCCTCAATGCATCAGTAGGTCTCATGAGACAAACTAGAGTCTTGGCACAATGCTTTGACAAAATATTATTTGTATTCTTGGCACAAGGCCTTGACTATGTTGTTATTCTATTCTAGAATTATGCATTCCATCATTATGAAATTGGTTAGTGATATTTAATGTGATTATCCTTAATAAGAATCTAATCTCACCCATTTCAATGTTTTATTTTTCCTAGGATTCCAAGAAGTTTATTGTCATTGATATGTAGGTTTAAGCCAAGGTAATAATGGCGTTCATAAAAGATTATTTATTTTGTTTCTATGTTATAAAGTTTAATGTAACATTCTTGTATGTCATCTATTTTACAAGACTACTAAATCGATCATTCCTTCATGACATGATTCCTTGTAATCATGCCAATGTTTTAAAATAATTCACGACTCTGGGTAACTAGAATTCGGGCGTTACAAACAATTTATGCATATAATCAAAAATCATAAAAAAATTATTTGAGGAATTATTTACTAAGAAATCATTGATAATGGATTGTAAATAAAATGTTAATTATCATAAGTAGATCACCTAGGAGTGTCATAACCAAGAGTGCATCAAGGCCCATTTTCGTGCACCGGTTCTCATTGGAGTTTATCTCAATGTAGTGTTTTCAGGTTTTACACCTAGATACATCTGTGTCAGAGCCGCCTATAACTGGTCATATCTAGCCAGGGATGTATTGCATGGAAAACTCATAAATCTCTACATTACCAAAACTCTATGATGTTATTCTGTACTAATCCTCAATTCCTATCTTAGGTTAATGTTCCCTATTCAAACTTTTTTTAGATCTAGTTTCTATGGTTTTTACTCAACATCCTCTGATACCAACTGTAAAGCCCCTACCCAAGTTACCCAGAGTCGGTGCATTGATGTATAACAGTGGCATGATCGCAAGATATCAAGTCTTTAAAGACCGGTTAGTTTAGTATCCTTGGAAGAACAAGATACATACATAAGTTTTACGTTACAACATGAAATAAAAAACAAGAACAACAATTTATCTCCTTTGAGCGCACTCATATCTCTTGGCCTATACCTATAGGTCAATAATAATATAAATCTTCACATATTGGGGAAAATAAAACAAACGAAAGGGGCGAGATTTGATCATCAGTAAGGATAAAAAAATAGCTGAAACTGACATAAATAAGCATAAACATTTAAGGAAATGTATAAGACTAAAACAGAAGAATTTTAAACTTGAAGTTTATCCTATTATGAAAAATATAAATCAAATAATTACATTTAAATATTCATATGGATATTCTAGTAGTTGAATAATCACATATAATATCAATAGATAATATTAAAATGATGGAATGAATACTGCCATACATTATAACCACATAGTCAAGGCCTCTTGCCAAGACTACAAATAATATTTTTTTAAGGCCTTGTGTCAAGTCACTAGTTTGTCCCATGAGACCTTCTAATGCATCAAGGAGCTATAGTGGGATCCACCCGATACTTAGTATGTCCAATTCATTCCTCATATGAAATGGGTCAAACATAATATAAACTTACGTATATAAAATAGCATACGAAATGTAAATACTTTTACCACAGACCATGGATGATATAAAAATAGCACATCCAAAGTCAAACATATCACAAAACCTTCAATAAAACATTAAATATTGTATCATAATAAATAAACTTCAAACAAATATATAATCGAACGAAGGATGTTCACATAGATGAAATCAATAAAAAACAATTTGAGTGACATATCTCTTTCTAAATTGAAATCATTCAAAATTAAAGAAAACATTTAATTTGAAAATATTCTTATAAACATGTAAGGGAATCATTGAAGGAGTTATAATAGAAGAAAATAACCTCACCCGTTGTATAGGTTAAAAAAACCTTTTACCTTAATTTGTAAAAAATTTCATAAAGTACTTTATTTGGAAAATGACAGGAAGATTCCTTTCAAAAAAAAATTATAAAAATTAGACCAATGGTATAATGGAATTTAACCCATATTCTAGGAAATATTAAAAATGTTTTGAAATATCGTTTTAAGAAACATGGATGTGGATGATAAAGAGGTCATAGTAGAATCTCTCGTATAAACAACCTCATATAATAAAGAGATTGTGAAATTTACCCTTACTTAAAACTTTTTCTTAGTCATGCATACGTTAACCTTTTTTATAATGTTGAAATAATTGTTTTTAATTTCTAAAAGAACCATATACATAAATATTATTTCATATATGATTTTCATAATATTACATTGTTAATGATATTTCAGTAGTATCATTATTTCAGGTGTTAAATAATATGTTTTTCTTTATATGTTATGCTACATAAGTCTTGTGTATTATGGATAGGGTGTATTTTATTCATATCCATAATTATATTAAGTTCTTAAACATTAATTTTAATCATAAAATGGAAATTTCTCTTGAATGGTTACAATGGGGAATGGATCACATCACGTTTGTGGAGAGGGTAATTCATATGCACGCACGAGCGTCAATCTCATTCTATTAATGGTGAAATATTATGTAATTGGATAGTATATATTATATACAAGATCATTAACATGTTATATTAATTATTTAAATCAATAATAATCATTATTATACCCATCCAAAAAATGAAGTGTTGAATGACAAACTACACCATGACGTGGAGACAGTAACCGGTACGTTTCCACGTATGGTGACTTTTTCATTTATAGGATGGATAGAATAATTAATATGGTTATAAAATATTTATAATAACACCATATTATATAGAAGGTACTGGAGTTTTTATTTTGGTATGGAAACAACAAAGAAAGTGGAAGTGGAAGAAGAAAAGAACATTGAAAGAGTTGATGAAATAATTCTCCCTTCTTCCAGTTCATCCTTTTAATTTGAACAAAAGGGATCCATAAGAGATCTTTATGATCAATTTAAGGCATATAGGTTGATGTGAGGGTAGTTTGGAGGATATTGGAGCCTGGTTTGGCCGAAGCAAATGTCTATGGAGGGGTGAAATTAAGAGATGGGGAAGTACCATTTTATAAGAGAGGTAAGGGTCAATTTAGAAAAAGTTGGAAAATTTATTTTATTAGAAAATACATTTCAGGCTATAATGGATCCAAATGGATTTAATTAGAGGATTAGTTGGGTATGGATAGAAATATTCTCGACCAATTGGTTTTAGACAAGGATAAGTCACCATATTATCCTTATATTTTAGATTTAATACATGTTTAAATAGTTCATCTTTTACAATGTCTTCTTGTATTTTTATATTAAATGGTTAATACACTTACTGTAAAATGGAAATAGAACCCCAAGATGTTCATTAATAAAATATATATCATTATATAATAATTTTTGAAGATCCTTATATTTTTAGGAATATTATATCATTTAATAATATAGTATTTTTTTAAAAACTCGTTTATGTCAATTTTGACACTCTTTACTATTTGGTTTTTTTGAAAGTCAAAAATACATTATTAATTCCAAAAAAATACATTAAATAAATCCTAAAATGTCATTTTATAGAATAAAATTTGTTTAATTCATCATAATTATCAATTTACTTTTATTTTAATTTTTAAAATATCAATTATTTTAATCTTTCGTTAATATGATAAATACTATATCATCATTGTGTGATAGTAAAATTTAATTATTTAAGGTCTAAAAATAATAAATAAAAAACCATTATGTATAATATCTTTTTAGATTTCTAATTAAAATTTATACTAGAATTTATCTTATGTATAACACTATATTAAAAATGGTTTACTTATTAAAATTTGAATTTAAAAATTTTAACTCTTCATTAAATAAAATAATAATAAATGTCCTAATGAAATCTATGTTGTTAAAAAGGGATAATATTTTGTTCCTAAGGTTGATTTTGGTTGAAAAACACTTATCCAATAGAATTAGGACATGTGTTATGGTAAATATAATATCATTTTCCCCTTTAATTACACTATTTAATTTTAACAGGGGTAAATAAAATTCAAAAGTACTATTCACCAAAAATAATTTTCATCCTATTGAAGCACATTTTACTTACTGATGTCAATCGAGTGTCTCAGTTTTTTTAAATTCAATTCATAGAAGCAGTAAAATAACATTTTATGCAAATTTGCAAATATGCCTATATGGTGGGTAAAAGACGTTAAAAAGTACAGTAAAATATTTGACATAAAATGTTATTATGAAATGACTACAATGAATTAAATTGGAGTGATATATGTATTATGTATTTATTTTTACAATAAAATTTATTTATATAAAAATATTTATTAATTTAATAGAATTCGGTTTTTATGTACTATGTAGTATTTTTAACTATTCCTCAAAAATTGAAAGTTTTCAGAAAAATACCAAAAATTCACCTTAAGATGTTTTTGATTTTCTAAATCCAAAAATTAATTCCATTTACCAAATTCAATTTTTAGTAGTTTCTAATATTAAATTTATTATTGTTTACAAAATAACATAAAAAGTAGTTCTTTTATGAAAATAGTTTTTCAAAATATATAACTATTTTATCAAAACATATACATTTCATTATAATTATGTTATATTTATGTGAAAATATTATAAATAACAATAAAATATTATTTTTTACTATTCATATCACAATATATAATTTATAAATAAATATATCGTTTAAGTACTTCTAATACTAATGTATTGCATCGCAGAAACTCAATCTTGCGTATAACGCAAGCCATGTCGGTGTTTTGTGCAGTAGAAGATATTGATTTACATTAAAGATATGCCTTAAAATGAATTTATAGGGTTTTACCGTTTGTGGTCACATCATAAAAATAATATTAGCGAATAATATCAAAACTTATCATAATGATTCATTGTAGAGATGAAAAACCATAAATAATTTTCGATATTTCCTAGAATGTGATTTTTTCTCACTGAAATCATTGAATTTCACTTATATGATTCATTGAAAATAGTGGTATTATGAAAACTTAATAGGAATAGACCCTCATGTAAGTGGAATTTAATTTTAATGGATAGAAAATCAGTATTATTTAGGTGGAATATAAATTATTTTAGTGGTCTTAATGTGGCGGTGACATGTGGCTTTTATATATTGATAAAATTGAATTTTTTAATAGATAATGAACTAATATAAAATTATGAAATCATGAACATGTTATGTGTAATGAGCCAAACCTATCCTACATAACTATTACATTATAATATTTTAATATTCACAAAATAAAATAATGATATATGCCAGAATCATTTTTGTCTAATAACATTGGAAACATGGACTCATAAAAAACTGGTACATAATTGATTTATATAATCTGACACAATGTTCTTCATAAATATAAAAATTATTAGGAATATCAAATATAATACCTATCATCATAAAAAAGTTATAAAATTATATTATAAAGTCCCTAGAATATGTGATATTTAAGGTCAAGTCCTTAAATTTTGTACTAGAGAAGGGTTTAGATATTTTTAATGGATAAGATTTCATTGAAAAAAATTTCATAATACACTATAACCACAATGTTTAATATTTTATATAGAATCATATTTATTTTGGATGAATATATAGAGTTTTAGATAACATTAATAAGTATATATTAGTGTATATCCAATTAATGGTATATAGTTTTTTTATTGATAGGTTCCACTATCCTTTTTTGTTTTAGTGAATGGATATATCTAAAAGGATATAACATTATAATGATTTTAAATGAAAATTGGTTGATGGTGTGAATGGTAAACTGAATGGAATGTGATCTACATGGAAAAATATTATGGTTATTATTAACTATATTTCATGATTAATGATTTAAATATTGATCCTAGGTGTGTTTCTGAATAGATCAAATATAAAGGAAATGAATTCCTTTGAAAGATACTATGATAATGACCATAAATTTAAATATATTCAATGACATATTTATTAGAAATATGGAATTATGAACCAATGAAAATGTCTTAAAATAAGATAAATATGTTTTATATGTGGTAAATGTAGTCATAAATCAAGTATTACAATGGAATAGAGAAGAGTTCAATTTTCTCTATAATGCGGTAACAAGTAGTTCCATAGGTATCAATTGAATGTTTTAAATGTGGGTAGAATATTAATTTTGGAAATCAATTTCCCAAGGTTACGGATAAGGAATTCGATAAAAAATATCAAATATATAACTATTTTTCATGACCAAATTACATTATAGTTAATTATTAAGAAATTGTACATAAAATAAAAATGGTAAGGTTTATTTCATGTGTTATTCTTTGAAGTTGTTAAATTAGTTGACTTGATTCGTAATATTGTATCTATAAATTAAGTATTGGAGAAAAATATGAAAAAAATGGTTTTGGGTTTATGAAGAACATTGAAGGATTAATTTATATAAATTAAATATTTTTAGGTGTTGTTATATTTAAATATTATCATAATCTTAAAGTCATTAATACTATTTGGACTATGGGAATGCATTGGGAAACCATTAATGTGTTTTTATAGATTTGGGATTAATTATTTACATATATGTTTATCATATGAAAAAATTATATGACAAAGAATTATTTTTTTAATTTTTTCATCATACTTTTGATGATATGGATAACCTATAAGGTTTATATGATATTTGATTTTGAGGAAATTATGTGTAATTATATTTTTTAATGCAAAATTAAGTGTATGAGATAAAAATTAAGGTTAAAGAAAATTATTAATGGAAATGTTGTGTTTATGTTGGAGGATTTTTTTAACATTTATGGGAGTGTTATAAGGTTTATATTTTAAAAAATTAAAATCCCAAAAATTAATGAAACCCATCACATCTAGAAAGGGAAAAATTCTAAAACACACAACTAATGTGAGACAATGGGGCATCACCTACCACTGACCTATATGAGGTACTAGTTACTATGAAATTTTTTCCCTTATTAAAAGGATCAAAAATATAAATTTTATTTTCATTTTGGGAATATATGTTTTATCATAAAGATGGCCATGAGATTGAAATTTCATTTGGTGATTAAGTTATAAAAGTTATTTCTATATACTGTCACTATAATTTGGGTGAGTATTATTATATTAAGGTAAACATAATACTATGTTAATATTTTTGAGGAATAAATGTTGAATTAAATTTTGGGAGAATATATTTGATTTTGTTTTTTCTTTATAGCAATCTTGTAATTTTGAAAAATGATTATCAAATCATAGAGATTGTCTACTGATGATATAATGTTTTTGGAATAAGAAAATAAGGGTGATTTATGTTATTTGAAGATAAATGTTAAATTAATCTTCAAAATTATGTTATAAATTCCTTCTTATTTTTTGTTCTGAATATTTACCTAATCAATTTTTTTTTGTTTTATGTATTGTTATATTTCAAAATATTATGTGAAATTTGGGATATTACTGTATATTTTTTTAAATTAAATTGGTTTATTACCTATTAAGGTTTATTATTTTTTGGAAATAATTTTTATTTTACTAATAATTTGGGTTTTTTATAATCTATAAATATAGAGGTGGAATATATTAATTATCTATGATGATTTTTTGTTCTGTTATATGTTGAGTCTATTACTTCTGGCATAAACAGTTCATCTTGAATTCTTATCATTTGTAGAAAGAGGTTTCATTTTAGAAGAAATTTATTAATGTATGGAATTGAATTTTATCAAGTAAGTATATTTCAATATTATTTTTTATGAAAAAGTTATTCCTAAACTATAGGAAAATTATCTTCAAATAATAAAAGTATCCATTCAATTTTCTTACTGAGAATTCAATGGTCTTTTAAGCCAACATGAATTTACTGTTTTCGAAGGTTAAATTTTTCTTGTCCATTTTATATATCACTACATAATTGTCCATGGATGTGAGGTTTTAAATTTATATCATTTTCATAAATTCCCACATATGTTCTCCTACATAGAATACTACCATGTGTTATTCTGGCTGTGCTTTATAAATCTCTTTCTAATTGTTCAATAAGATCATTTAATAACCCATTATACGATGTAGGCTTCCAATAAAGGTATTTTGATAATCCAAATCCATGTTATTGAGATCAAATTCGAATTTCATGGGAATACTATAAGAGAGGGATAGAATATTGTATTTTGTGTTATTAAAAGGAATTATTGTGTTTGATAGTTTATATAATACATACAGTGAGATAAAATTATGAAAGAAATATTATTATTTTAATGTGACTATTATAACAATTCCCACAAATTGGTTGAATGTATATTGTTTACCAGATTATGAAGTATATAATTTAATAGTCATTTATAATGTATTATTGATTTATTTTCAATGAATAACTTCACCTTTTGGTAATGTCATTTAATTCTACCAAGACATTGTTTTATAAACTTGCAACTTCATTCTTTTACTGATTGACTATAAAATTTATTTTAAAAAAAGCTAGAAACATTATTTTATAAATTGAATTTCATTATGAAATTCATAATGTAAAAAATTTATTTGAATTAATCTTTAATACTATTTTGAGAAAATTAATTTTCCAATAAATATAGAAAATAATTATTTTTAATTGAAATCATCATTTTATTTTAATTTTTTATAAGGTTGAAATTTATTTTTTATTAGTTTTAAATTAAATTTGTTCCTTTCCATTAAAATATATTAGATTATTGTTTTTAAATAATGTTTTATACTGTAATTTTGTATAAAAATATTTTATATTTGAAAATGTCATTTTTCTACAGAAAAATGTTTTTCCTTGCATATTTACTATTTTATATTAATTTAAATTCTTCAATTTTAGTGTTTTGAATATTAAAAAACAGATTCAATATTTGGAATCCTGATTTCAAAGTTTATTAAATAGGTTTTTCATTTTCATTCAATAATAATAGAAACCATAGAAACATTTTTTATGACAGTAAAAGGTAAATCATCTAATTAAGGGTTAAGAATTATATGATAAAGATTATAAAATTACTATAAAACTTGCCTAAATTTTATTGGAAGATAATAAATTGTCCATAACCATAAAAATATGAAATATATTTCCTTTCTTACAATTGGTTGTGATTATAACCTATATAATATTTTATATAATGAAAAGTTAAAAAATGTCACAATATTCTTTTCAATAACAATAATATTTTTAATATGTTCTAAGAATGGGGATATGTTCATTTAAAAATATTATTTTCAATGAAATAATATTTCTTATATTTATAATAATTTTGGTAATTTAGTTTTAATTTTGGTGATGAAATATGTTTCATACATATTTTATGAACAAGAACACAATAATTATTCATTTACTAGACAAATTAAATATATTATTTTAAAAATAATAGAATAAGTATAAGTAGAGATAAAAAAAAGGATAAAAATATATATATGAAAAAACACATTTGGTAAATAATTAAATAGTTTTTTCAAAATTTACGTAATTTATTGATGGTATTAAATTCAAAATAATGTATGGTTTTGAAAAAAGCACATTACTGATATTTATAATAAATAAATAAAAATTATATATTATAAAACTTTTAAAAATATTATATTCAACAAGTGAATATGATATAGTTTATAATATGAACAATGGTCTATTTATGGGGTTGGTTTTTTCATTTATAGAAATCATATAATCCCAAAATTTATTAATAATCATGTTTTCAAGGCATGTTTAAAAAGGGTTTATTAGGAGTCGAAACCAAAAGATCCGGGTAAAATAGTCAAAAATGCATAATTTTTATTGTATAAAACTATTAAATCAATTTTCCATCTTATATTTTACATAATTTACTTTATAACCATTTTAATTTAATACTGAATTATATTAACTTAAAATTTTGAGAAAATTCAAGAGTGATCATCCTATATCTTAGAAAAGGGAACCACTTCTTCTTAATAAATCACACACACAAACCCATTTTTTCCCAGAATTATCTTAATGCATTACTATAATACCTATACCCATTCTATATGTCTTGTTTTAGGCATAATATCATCCTTTTATGGCTTAAGGTGTTAATCAATTTACATTTTCAAATGAAGAAGAATTTTTATCTCCATGTTTTAGTTTTGTTTCATCTTCTACATGTATAGAATAGTATTCAACCATAAATAAATAACATAAAAATTAACCTTTATATATTGATATGTTTTTATGTTAATCAAAAAACCTATATCCATCTACGAACTCCATAAAATTGGGAATGAATTCATCTTTTGTCTATACGGCGGAGTACTGACTCACGAATCGATGTAATTAATTTCTATTACGGTATCTCAGTACTGGTTATAATGATGTATTTAAGTTATTAATACGATATTAATGAAATATTAATCATCATTTAATTATAATATAAAACATTTTTAGTTACCGTTCCATAAAATTAAATATGATAACATTTATCGTGGGCACGTTTGGTCCACCAGATCCATGAAATGATGTTATTTTTATCATCACCACATAATATCGATGATAAATATAAGTATATTAAAATTAGAAACATGAAAGATATGGTATTATGATATATTCATAAGGATAAAATAATACATACCTGATTTCAATAATGATAATTGTAAAATTGGATGGTTAATCATTTGTATCTATGGCCTACTATCTCGAGGATTGTAACATAGTTCCTTCTTGAAAACCATATTTAATGGATGGATTTAAAAGTATAAGTTACACATAAAAAATAAAATTACTTCAAGATGTATATTCTATATATAAGTGGATTTTTGCATCTCTAACCATTGCCAGCTGTTCAAAATTAATTCTAGAATATGATCTGAGTATCGTCAAAATGCCGAAAATGGAATTAATTGATTATTTATTTTTATATAACATGATATTAAATGAAATAAATGAAAAAAATCAATGATAATGTAAATATCACATATAATTAACTATGTTTTTTATTCAGGAAAATAATGAATGTACAAGAAAATATGGACTTAGGTTAAGGGACTATCATTTAAAAATCCTCTTTTAATGTTAAACATTCAACTATTTTTACTCAGGTAAAATAAAATTTATCTATTTAAAAATATTTTATGAACAAAATTTCCTTTAATCACTATGCCTTAAAATTTTTAATTATTAAATTTTATGTTTCCATATTTATTTTCATTTAACAGAGTCTCTTCAATATGTGTTCAATTATTAGGATTTATTAAATTATTTTTCATAACATTCATTCAATGTTTCTCAAAAGGAATAATTTTTTGTAATGTTTGATTTTACATAAAAATGGAGAAAAGGAATTTTCTATAATCACAAATATAAATACATGAATTTTCCTAACAATATAATCATTATTTGATTTTCGAATTCCTATGTCATATTTCATGATTTCAATAATTAAGAATCCTAGTTACCTTATTCTATATTTTTTGGTATTAAAAAAGGGATTTAATTAAGATAGTATTTTTCTATCCAAAATTTTTTTCACATAGAGTTTGAAGAGATTTTCATGGGTTTGTATTATTAATATAGTCCCTAAGAATTTATTACAAAGTGTTGATACCCATTATGGCTCAGGGGTGATTCCAATATATCTTATATGATTCATGTGAAAATATTTCACTAGGTGATATCATTAATGATTATATAATTGGTGTGACCATATATTACTCCATAGAATTTGGTAATCATATTTTCTATAGATTTTTATATGAGATGTGAGTTTAATGTTTATTCCAATTTTAAGGGTTTTATAATGGTTTAAAAATGATTTCCTATGGAACTAAATGACTATTATATGATTTGTACATATTTTTATAGGAAATTATTTTATGAAAAAGGGTAATATATATATTTTAATATAAGGACCCAGCCATAAAACATTACAAAATAATGAATTTAATGAATAATTCACATACAAGATCTTTTAAAGTTTAGAGTTCTAGAGAATTAGGACATAACTATTACATCTTAAAAGATTACAAATTATATACTTTTACAAAGTGTCCATAAAATAAAAACTCTTAAAAATAGACATGTATAGTTCAATGTTTTAGATAGCATGTTATTCCATGATCCAATCCATGACACTATTCATCTTTAAGTCCTGTGGAAAACATTTCCAAAACTTGGGTTGAGCATAAAAAGCCCAGTAAAGGATACACAATGAAGGAAAACTGTTAGTTTTTCAAAACAAAAAGTAAACCATGAATACTTTATCAAAGTAATACTTTTCAATTGTATGAAGTGTTAAATACTCTTCACTTAATAAAAGATAAGTACATATCCTTTGTAACCATAAGCCCATATAAAGAACACATAACATATAAAGGTAACTTGGGACATAAACATACTTAAATGGAATAACCATACGGTCGACTTCCACACATATCAATACATGGAATAGCCATACGGCTGACATCCATACCCAATGCATTGGAGGTTATAACATAAACACCCATACTGGTATTCACGGCACCACCCGTCATTTGGTTTATCATGTAACCACCCATCAAATGTCTAAGTACCATTATAAAATCATAACACATAAAATAATAATAATGGAAAGAAAACATTTAAACATTTCAATAACAATATATCATATAAATATATTTACATAAAGAATCCATTATCAAAACCATTTTCAATACCAAAATACATAAAAGATTATATGGTATATATTTTCTTTTAAAAACATTACAACTTGTTAAGGAAGACAGAGGTCAAATAGTGCTAGCAGCGGCGAAAAAGGTCTCTATCACTGCGTACGTTAAAACAACATTCCTTTTTGTCATTTAATAAAATGCTTCACAGAAAAAGATTCCCATTGAATGAAATGAAAAGTAAAAGTTGTTTATATAGTGTATAAAATAAAGTCTTGTATTAGAACAAAAATATGCCTCAATGAAAGGAGATTGAGATGAAGTCCCTTACAAAGTCGGTATCCTTAGATTAAGGATAAATCAATTACATAATTATGTGTGAAAAATATAAATACAACAAATATAGGAGGATATTAAGTATAAAACAATCAAAGTTCATCCAGACATATTCATAGTATGACATAATCAAGATGTATAGGTTTAACCCAATGAATTGAAATTGGTTTAAGAAGTTCCCTTATAGAAATCTGACAGCCTAACATCGTCACTTTAAATTTTAGAAGAAGATTTGATGAGAGAGATAAAGGGTATCTCATCACTTGGACATAAAATTTACAGAAATAAGGATATATAAGAACATATCCCAACATAAGAAGATGTAAATTAAAAGACTTAACCAAAATAAGTCTTTTAAAAAGAGGAGGGTGAAATGTCCCTTTACCGAATTGGTAAACATTCAAAATGTACACCCTAGGAAGGAAGGACAATAAAATATTGATGTAAATACCCATAAAAGAAATTATATTACACAAAGAGTAGAATAATGGGTATTAAATACACAACTCAAAGGAAATTGTGGAAAATGTTGCATAAACCTCACGAGAATAAAAGTGAGATGAAAAAACCCTTACAAAAACTCGGTAACCTAACGGCGCAACATAAAACATAAAAAGAATGGTTTTATGAAATAAAATAGGGTCTCTCATAATATGAACAAAAAAATTACTGAATGTGGAATATAAAATAACATCCCCAAACATTAGAAATATTAGAATAAAATAAATGACATAAAAGAGAGTACTTAAAAAGAAAGAGAGATGTAGGATCCTTTACCTCAAGTCTGACTTGTCTTGTTCCTTTCATTATATTTCTGAATAATAAAATTTTTTCAATTTATAATTTCGTAGAGACATACTTTATAGATTATTATTCAGTTCATATCACATATTTAATGTTATAATAATTGTATAATAATGTGAGTTCATATCAGACGTTTTTGTCGATGTTCGGTACATGAGTCAAAATTGAACTTGTTGGAAAAGAATTTCTGGGTAGTTATAGGTACATCATCTCCAGAATAGTATTAATGATTTAAATTTCATATATATCCAGTATATATTCATTTTATACTATTCCATAACATTTGGAGATAAAAAATGAAATGCACCGTTCATGGAAACGGTAGGCCGTACGTATGCATTAGCCCTACTTTCATTTATTTGTCATAGGAATGGAATTAAAACTAAATGAGATATATATATAATATAATTACAGAATGATATCCATAATTTATATTTAATATATGAAATATATATCCATTATATATATGTACTTATAATAGTACATAAAATTTGGAGATAAGAAATGAAATGTATCATTCTTGGAGATGGTAAGCCCTATGTACGCATGAACGCTACTTTCATTTCTATTTCAAACAATAATGGAATGGAAAAAAATAATGATACTTAGGTATATTATAATAAAATTACAATATAATATATAAAATCATTAAATCCGTCCCTTATACATCTTATATTGGCATTAAGGATTCAAATTACTTTGAGGGGCGGTAGTCCGCACTTCCTAAAATGAAATTATCACATTTACCAATTATGGAAACCTTAAAGATATGGAATAAATGAAAAATAAATAACCATAAGGAATAAATAAACATAATTTATATATATCAAATATAAATATAGTGACATCTTAATAGCTACTCTGAGAGGTGTTAAAAGAAGATTGAACAATCATGGTTTCATGAGGCAGTAATTCGCCGCCCACAGAAACAATATGTTCTTTAACCATTAGATGGAGGTGTGTATGAGTGTAGCTCTAATAATCCTCATAAGAGAATCCTATTATATTTATGATACTGGTGTTTTTACAAAATAAAGGATTAAATACAGTTTATGGGGTTGGAGAAACAAAATAACACAAAAGAACATAAGAGAAGACATTACCTTCAAATTGGATTACTCCTTTTGATTTGAGCTCAAAGGCTTCCTTGGAAAGACATCATCCCAAAGTGAGGATTCTAGGATTAATAGAGGGATTTGGAGAGAAAATATGAGCAGAGTTTGGACGAAACAAGGGCATGAGAGGTGTGGTTAAGGAGGTAGAGGTGGGGGCCTTTTATAAGAGGGAGGAGGGGAACTCTTGGAAAGTCTTGAAAAGTTATTTTTTTTAAATGATTTTCTTATATCGAAGGTCCTAGAATAATATATTTCTAGGATAAGGTGATAAGGGTTCTAAATCCACCCATCCAATAGGTTTTTTACAGGTGTATGTCTTATATTTTATATTATCATTTCATTTTATTTAAATCATTCAATAAAGAGGTAATCGCTGCATCATCATGCTGTCACAAATAAATTGATTTATTTAATGTCTAAAATATATAAAATAAATAATATGATGTAGGAAATCGCTTTATATTTCCAATGAATAATTATAGTTAAAAATATGACTTGTATAACCCCATTTAAAAATTAATTTAGTAAAACAATACATGTTTGTGACATTTTTATTTTAACTTTAAATAAAAAGTTATTAATGTAATTTTCTTACCCAAGTGGCTCCATGGGGTCCCCAAGTTGACCCATGGATTTTAATGGTCGTACATGACTCATAAAATAAGGATAGGACATGTGTCAAGGTCATTTTATATTATTATAACATTATCTTTACCTTAAATTACATTAATTACCTTTAAATGCGATTAATAAAACGTAAATGTTACTATTGACCAAAAATTATTTTCATCCCATTGAACCCCATTTTACATCCAAATGACAACCATATATGTAGTAATTTTAAAATACAAATCACAGATGTGGTAAAATTTCATTTAAACGAAAAATTAGTTTTTTAACAACCACTTAGTGGATTCACTATTCCTCAAAAATTGAAGTTTTTTAGAAAAAATACCAAATATTAACCCTAAGATATATTTGATATTATGAATTCAAAAATGATGTCTATTTTAAAAAATTTAAAACATATAAGTTTCATTAATCATTTTAATAATTAATTACCGTTGTCAAAATAAATAGCGTGTTTTTAAGAAACAATATCTATTAAAAGATTGTCACTAGTTTATCTCCAATTTCAACGTGAAATTATTTCCAATGACCACCATTGGATTATATGGTAAAAATATATTCCAATTACACTTTAATACCAACTAAAATGATAATCTAGCCATACTAATAAATCAGATTAAAATGAGGTTTTGAATTAAAATTCAACATTTTCACTAAAAACGATCTTTATCAGAAAAATAACAAAAATTTACACAGAGTAAATTTTGATGTCTAGATTATAAAGAAGGATTTTATTTGGTCCAATATAACACATAAAATTATCAAAAGGGGGATTTAAAAAGGGTTTGTATAAGGCCCCAGCCTTAAACATTACTTAATCTTGAGATATTTCAAGAATACAAATTGAGGATCTTTTCAGGTTTAGAGTTTTATAGAATTATATCATAAAACATGCATTACATTCCACATTTAAACAAAGTGGTTACATAAAAGATATTATTCATTTTTCCCATCAACTGAAACATATTTAATATAAAACATGGATTTTTTCTTGACACGTCCTTGACACTATCATCATATCATGTACCATTCCCTTGACCTGTGAAAAACATTTCAAAAACATGGGATGAGCATAAAAAGCTCAGTAAGGGATATAAAAATATGGAAAGTAAACATGAGTACATGTATACATAAAAAACAATGAAATCATACTTTACTCATAAAACAAAATCACTTTAACATACCTCCTCAAATCATGAATCAAAATCATAGAAATCATAAGACATAAAGGGTAACTTGAGGCATTCATAACATTCTTACGTAGGGAGTAACCCTCTTGGTTACGTTTGGAATACCCATCACAGTATATTTCCTAAATCTCTTATGAGATACCTTAACGTTTAACTCCTTCACATTACCCAATGAATTTGAGAGCTATATCGGGCTCACCCGCCCTTAGCTTATCACGGAACCACCCATCTTCATAACAATGCCCAAGAAATATAACATAATCGTATCACGTAAAACATACATAAAGGAAACATAACATTTCCACATTTCAATCACAAGATATCAATACAACACATTGATATAATAAAAACATTATGAAAACCATTTTCAATACCAAAATAAAAGAAATGTTTTACACGGTATTTATTTTTCATTTAAAAAAAGATATGGCTTGTAGAAGAAGCCGAAACTCAAATAATGGTTACGGCGGCGGAGAAATCATTATCGCCGGATATGTACGACAAAGAAACATTCCTTTTATTGTATAGTAAAACGCTTCGTATAAAAAAAAATATTCCTTTTGAATAAGCATAAAATTCAATGGGGATTATACACCATTTAAAAGAAAGTTGTGTATAAAACAAAATATGCCTCAATGAACGGAGACTTAGACGAAGTCCCTTACCTCGGGTCCGACTTGACTCGATCATTCATTAATCTCCGGAATAATAAATTTGAGTTAATTTATACTTGCTTAATAACCCTTTTCAAGTTAATTATTCCTTTTTTATCACTTATTACTATGTCATGAACACTATGTAATTATTTAAGTTAATAACGATTGTTTTAACGATCATTCCTACTTGAGTCAAAAATAAACTCTTTATAATTTCAAGTTTGATCATGGGGTAAAATATACATTATATCCATAATTATATTCATTATGTAGATATCATATATGTCATATATAGCCATTATATACATGCATTTATAATATTACATAACATTTAGAGGTATGAAATGAAATCCACCGTTCATGGAGACGGTAAGCGCTACATACGAATGAACGCTACATCCATTTATATTTCATATTTATTGGAATTAAAACATAGTGATACATAATATTATTATAATTCCAGTATGTTCTCATATATAATATCATTAAATCTATCCTTTATACGTACCATATATGGTATTAACGAATCAAATCACTTTGAGGGGGCGATAGTCCACACTTCCTAAAATGAAGATATCGCGTTTACCCATAATGGAAACCATAATGGTATTCCATAAATGAAAAATACAAAAGCTTAAGGAAAAACTAAACATATTATATATCATATATAAATATATTGACATATTAATGGCCACCTTTGAAGGTGTTAAAAGAATATTGAACAATCATCGTTTCGTGAGGCAGAAATTCACCATCCAAAGAAATAATATGTTCTATAACCATTAGATATAGGTGTGTGTAAGTGTAGCTCTAATATTTCTTATAACAACATCCTAGTATATTTATTATACTTGAGTTGTTACAAAATAAACGAATAAAAAGAGTTTAGGGGGTTTGAGAAGAAAACTAAAACAAAAGAACACATGTGAAGACATTACCTTAAAATCTGGTAACTCTCTTTGGTTTGAACCAAAAGGGTTTCTTGAATTCCTATCTAAGGTAAGTCATCTAGGATGAGGATAGGGATGTGGAGATACAAATTGATCAGATCTTGGCCAAGAAAAAGGCTTGAGAGGTGTGGGTAAGGTGGTAGAGGTGGGGGCCTTTTATAAGAGGAGAGGAGGGGCACTCTTGGAAAGGTATAAAATGTTACTTTATTTTCAAATGCGTTTCGGATTTTAAAGGTACCACATTGATGTATTTCAAGGATAAGGTGATAAGGGTTAGAGATATACTCATCCCATAGGTTTTTGACATGTTTCGTTCTTAGATATTACATTATCTCTTCATTTTTTTAAATCGCTAAATAATGAGGTAATCACTACATCGTCATGATGTCATAAATAATATAATTTATTCAATGTATAAAAATTATAAAAACATACTATCATGTAGGAAATTATTTTATCTTTCCAATGACTATTTATATTCAAAAATCTGACTTGTATAACCCCATGTATAAATTGTTTTAATAAAACAATACATGTTTGTGTCATTTTTACTTTTACTTTAAATAAAAGGCATTAATGTCATTATCTTACCCATATAGCTCCATGGGGTCCCAAAAATCGACCCATGGATTTTCTTGGCCGTCCATGACTCATCCAATAGGGTTATGACAAGTGTTAAGATATTTTCATTTTATTATAATATTATTTTTACCTTACATCACACTAATTACTTTTAATCGCGATTAATAAAACATAAAAGTTACTTTTCATCAAAAATTATTTTCATCCCATTGAACCACATTTTACTTAATAATAAAAAAAATTTATATTGGATTTTTGTAATTCAAATCACAGAAGTGGTAAAGTTCAATTTAAATGAAATATTAATTTTTGTAACTACCACTTTGTGGTTTCACTATTCATCAAAAATTAAGGTTTTTCTGAAAAATATCAAAAATTCACCCTAAGATATATTTGATATTCCGAATTAAAAAATGATGTCTATTTTACCAAATTCATAACATAGAAGTTTCATTAATTAATTTTATAATTAAATCTCGTTGTCAAATCAAATAGTGTGTTTTTAAGAAACAATATCTATCAAAAGATTGACACTCGTTTATGTCCAATCTCAAAGGGATATTAAATCCAATGACCACCATTGGATTAAATGGTAAAAATATATTCTAATTTAACTTTAAAACCAATTAAAAAGATAATATAACTATATAAATAAATTAGATTAAAAATAGGTTTTGAATTAAAATAGAACACTTTTCACTATTCATTAAAAAATGAACATTATCAGATGAACACCATAAATTTATCTAAAGTAAATTCCAATGTCCCAATCATAAAGAATAAGTTTATTTTAAAAAATATAGCTTATAAAATTGTCAATAGTTAGATTTAAAAATGGTTCTCCATCAAAAGGTAGTAAAACAATATTTTAAAAATATTAGAGTATTCCATGCTTAAGATTAGATTTATTCTCATTTTAAGCCTCTAAAACACTATATAATTCATAAATAGACATAAATAAGAATATCAATTATTCATTACTTACTTGGGATGTTACATCCTTCCCCCCTTCAAAAAATTGTGTCCCCACAATTTATTTACTTATCGAATAAGAGGGGGTATTTATCCCTAATTTCATTTTCAGATTCCCCTGTTGCCTCTTCACTCATGTGGTTTTTTCAAAAAACGTTTACTCGATGAATCACCTTATTCTGCAACACTTTTTCTAGATGATCAAGAATATGAGCCGTTTGTTCCTCATAATATATATTCTCTTCCAAATGAACAACCTCTGGACTCAAAACATGAGATGGATCTGGCATGTACTTCTTTAACATTGAATCATGAAAAACATTGTGTACCTGAAATAAAATCGGAGGTAAAGCCAATCAGTATGAAATTGATCCAACTATCTTAATAATTTCATATGGTCCAATGAACCTTGGACTCATCTTTCCTTTATTACCAAATCGGATCACACTTTTCCATGGTGATACTTTGAGAAAAACACAATCACCTACCTCGAAAGATAGATCCTTCCTCCGGTTATCTGGATAACTTTTCAGCATGCTCTGAGATGTTCTCATGTGTTTCTGTATCAGCTGAACTTTTTCTACCAACTCTTCTACCAATTCTGCTCCCATCAGCTTCCTTTCACCCACTTCATCCCAAAAATCTAGAGTTCGACACTGCTTCCCATATAATTTCTCAAACGGTGCCATCTATATACTGGAATGAAAACTATTATTATATGAAAATTCAACCAAAGAAAGATGGTGGCCCCAACTTCCATGATAATCCATCGAACAAGCACGTAGAATATCTTCCAAAGTCCGAATTGTTTGTTCTGACTTCCCATCCGATTGAGGATGAAAAGCTGTACTAAAATTTAATTCAGTACCCAACGACTTCTAAAGGCCTTTCCAAAAGATAGAAGTAAACCTGGTATCACGATCAGATACAATGGATAGGGGAACTCCAGGCAAACTTACAATCTTTTTAAGATACAATCGAGAATATTGATCTAGGGAAAAAGTATCCCGCATAGCAAGGAAATGAGCATATTTAGTCATGTGATCAACAATAACCCATATTGAATTATTACCTCAAGATGTCTTCGAGAATCTCACAACAAAGTCCATGGATATATTTTCCCATTTCCACTCTGGCACTGGTAAAGGCTGAAGCATCCCTTTCAGTAACTGCCACTCTACTTTAACCTGCTGACAATTCAAACACTTCACAGTAAAATAAGCAATATCTCTTTCCATTCCATCCCAACAGTAATACTCCCACAGATCTCTGTACATCTTAGTACTAACAGGATGAGATGAAAACGGAGAACTATGAACTTCACATAACAACTCTCTCTTCAACTGTGAATCACAAGGCACACATAATCTCTTCCCAAATCTCGAAAAACAATCATTATCAATGTTGAATTCAGTCAACTTACCCTTCTAAACCAGCTCTACCTTTTTCTGAAACTCTCTGTATTGCATATGTGCTTTCTTAATTCTAACTGATAGAGAAGATTTCGCTGATACCTGAAACAAAATAGATTGACATTCTGCACCAACAACTTCTATTCCAAAGTTCCTCAAATCCTTAACAAAAGGATCACGTTCCAAACGCAACATTGTTAATGAAACATTAATTTTTCGACTCAAAGCATCAGCCACTTTATTTTCTTTTCCCAGATGGTAATGAATTGTAAAACAATAATCCTTTATTAATTCTATCCATCTACTCTATATCGTGTTCAATTCTTTCTGAGTGAATATATACTTTAAAATTTTATGATCGGTATATATTTCACACATTACTCCATACAAATGAGGCCTCCAAATTTTTAAAGCGAAAACAATAGCAGCTAATTCCAAATCATGTGTAGGATAATTTACCACATGATTTTTCAACTGTCGTGAAGCATATGCAATTACCTGATCATTCTGCATTAGGACGCAACCAAGTCCTTTCAATGAAGCATCACTATAGATAACAAACTCCCCATTCCTGGAAGGTAGTGCCAAAATTGGAGCATTCACGAATCTTATTTTCAGTTCGGGAAAACAATCATCACATTATTTTGTCCAAATAAACATAACACCATTCCGAGTTAGTTTAGTCGTTGGACTAGATAACTAAGAAAAATTTCTAACAAACTTTCGGTAATAGCCTGCCAAACCATGAAATCTACGAATCTCAGTTACATTTGTGGGTCTTGGCCATTCTTCTACAAACTTTTTTTGCAGGATCCACAATTATTCCATCTTTAGAAACATTGTGAACAAGGAAAGAATTTTGTTTCAACCAAAACTCACACTTACTAAATTTCCCATACAATTTCTTTTCTTTTAAGGTTTGCAGAAATACCCTTAAATATCTTTCATGCTTCTATTTACATTTAGAAAACACCAATATATCATCAATGAAAAAAACCACAAACATATCCAAGAACTCATGAAAAATTCTATTTATTAAGTCCTTGAATACATCAGGTGCATTGGTTAGCCCAAAAGGAATTATTACAAATTCATAATGGCCATATCTTATACGAAACACGGTCTTCGGAACATCTGCTTCCTTTACCTTCAACAGATGGTACCCCGATCTCAGGTTAATCTTTGAAAAAAACTGGGCTCCCTAGAGCTGATCAAACAAATCATCGATATGAGGCAAAGGATATTTGTTCTTAACAATGATGTTATTCAAGGCTCTATAATCAATGAAAAGTCTCATAGAACCATCTTTCTTTTTAACAAATAAAACAGGAGAACCCCATGGTGATGAGCTAGGTAGATTGAAACCTTTCTCTAATAAATCTTGCAATTGCTCCATCAACTCTAAAAGTTCAATTTGAGCCATTGGATAAGGAGGTTTTGAAATTGTGTTAACATAAGGAACTAAGTCAACGGTAAATTAAACTTCCTGATATTGTATTATTCTAGGAAACTCATCCGGAAAAACATCAGGATACTCATTTACCACTGGCACATCATTAATCGGAATTGTTCCCTTGTTTTAAATTATATCTGCAAGGTAACATTCATTTCCATCCTTTACAAGTTTCTCGGACTCTTGATATGTAATCAATAGTAAGGGTTCATTCTTGTACACAAACTGAAAGTCTTTCTGAAAAAAAATTCTTTATCTCTACAGTCAATCTTTTCATGGTAAATAGAGAGCCAATCCATACCCAGGATTACATCAAACTCTAATAGAGGTAAAACAATAAGGTTTGCAAGTAGGTTCTTTCCACAGATAAGGATAGGAAGGTTCTTATAAATTCTTTTTGCCTCAACAATTCCCCTGAGTGTTTTTAACACATGTTCAAGAGTCATTTCTTGAGATGGAATTCCCATTTTACTAGAAAAGTTTTCAGAGATGAAGGAATGTGTAAACCCTGAATCAAACAACACACTAGAATAATCTGAAAAAACAAACAAATTTGCTGATACAACTACATTTTATGGCCCGACATCTACTGAAGTAGTTGAAAAGGATTTCACGACCAATTTCTGCTTGTAGTCTAACTGCTTTCCATCACTCAAGATCTTTGTTGGACACTCATTTTCATAGTGTCTCATCTCATTACACTTAAAACATTTCACTAACTGTAAATCAAATTTGGACTTACCACCACCTTGATCTTTTTCAGTGAAATAACGAGCCGTATGTAACATCATACCACAACGTTATCACTTTCCAGAATTCAGAAGACATTCCCCAGCATGCCTTTTACAACATTTATCACAAACTGGAATCTTAGTTTTCTTACCATCATACCTTTTTGAAGAATTCTTTCCTTTATCCTGCCACCTCAGTCTCTTCTTCTTCTTGTTGTTATAGAACACTTGATCATCGGAAAACTCCATTTCTACCTTCTCAGCACATCAAAAAATCTTTTCATAACTTTTGAACTCACGAGATGCTAAATCCCTTCGATATTTTGGATTTAATCCTGAGTAAAAACGATTGATTTTACTATTAAGGTCTCGGATAAAATTTGGACCATACCTTGCCAATTGAGTGAACCTTTCTTCATAGGAAACCACTGAGTCTTCCTATTGCCTCAATTCCAAGAATTGTTTTCTATCCTATGTTAAACAGCCTTGGGAAAATAATTCTCAAGAAACATTCATTTGAATTCATCCTAGTCGAGAGCATCAATCTCATCAACGTCCCTGATATTTTTAACCATCAACCACCACTAATCTGCTTCACCCTCCAAACGGTAAATAGAAAGACTAACCTTTTGATTGTTTGAACACCCCATGACATCGAAAATCTTCCCTAATGCTTTAATCCACCCTTAAGCTAGCACAAGGTCAAATGATCCTCTGAATGATGGGGGATGTTGCCTTATGAAATGTTCCACCACTGATAAGTTCCTCTGCAGTTGATCTGGATGATCTCATGCATGAATACCACCACCATTTATCGCTTGAGTCAACTACGACATTACTACAACAAACTGTTTAGTTCCAATTCTGACCATCTCAGGATTCTAATTCTGAAGGTTATTTTTTTCTGTATGCCTTCCTATCACTACTTCCATGTTTCCTCTACGGAAAACCACTTTGAACAAACATGTCTTAGATGAAGCAACATGGTAATCTCCAAATGCTATATCATTTCAATTTGACCGTAAAAAAATATTTTTGGATAATAATTTAATATAATTATAACACCTAAAGTTATCTAAACCGACCTCTGATACCATCTATAATTCCCTAGCCTTAATCTTGAGATATTCAAGAATACACATTGAGGATATTTTCAGGATTAGAGTTTTAGAGAATTAGATCATAAAACATGCATTAAAATACACATTTGAACAAAGTCGTTGCATAAAATATAGTATTCATTTTTCCCATCAACGGAAAAATATTTAAAATAAAACATGGATTCATTCCTGACACTTATTTGACACTATTGTCATATCATGTACCATTCCCTTGACCTATGAAAAACATTTCAAAAACATGGGATGAGCATAAAAAGCTTAGTAAGGGATATAAAAATATGGAAAGGAAATATGAGTACACGTATACATAATAGTCAATGAAATCATATTTTTCTCATAAAAAAGCACTTTAACATACCTCCTAAAATCATGAAAAAAAATCATAGAAATCATAAGACAAAAAAGGTAACTTGAGGCATTCATAACATTCTTACGTAGGGAGTAACCCTCTTGGTTACATTTGGAATACCCATCACAGTATATTCCATAAATCTCTTCGGTGAAACCTTAACGTTTAACCCCTCCGCGTTACCCAATGCATTGGAGATCTATATAAGGCTCACTCGCCCTTAGTTTATCAAAGAACATCTCGTCTTTATAACAATGCCCAAGAACCATAACATAATCGTATCACGTAAAACATGCATAAAGGAAACATAACATTTCCACATTTTAATCACAAGATATCAATAAAACAAATTGATATAATAAAAACTTTATGAAAACCATTTTCAATACCAAAATAAAAGAAAATTAATACATGGTATTTATTTTTCATTTAAAAAAAGTTATGGCTTATAGAGGAAGCCGAAACTCAAATAATGGTTACGGTGGCAGAGAAGTCGTTGTCGCCGCATACTTTCGACAAAGAAACATTCCTTTTATCGTTTAGTAAAACACATCGTATAAAAAAAATATTCCTTTTTAATAAGCATAAAATTCAAGGGGTACCGTATAAAAGAAAGTTGTGTATAAAACAAAATATGCCTCAATGAATGAAGATTGAGAGGAAGTCCCTTACCTCAGGTCCGACTTGACTCGATCGTTCTTTAATCTCATGAATAATGAACTTGAGTTAATTTCTAATTGATTAAGAACCTTTTTCTAGTTCATTATTCCATTTATATCACTTATTACCATGTCATGAACACTATGTAATTATTTAAGTTAATAACGGTTGTTTTAACGATCATTGCTACTTGAGTCAAAAATAAACTCATTATAATTGCAAGTTTGATAATAGGGTAAAATATCCATTATATTCAGAATTATATTAATTATGTAGATATCATATATATCATATATATCCATTATATACACACATTTATAATATTACATAACATTTAGAGGTAAGAAATGAAATGTACCGTTCATGGAGACGGTAAGCCTTACGTATGCATAAACCCTACTTCCATTTCTATTTCATATTTAATAGAATTAAAACATAGTGATACATAATTGTATTATAATTTCTGTATGGTATCATATATAATATCATAAAATATATCATTTATACATACCACATATGGTATTAACGAATCAAATCACTTTGAGGGGGTGGTAGTCCGCACTTTCTAAAATGAAGATATCGCGTTTACCCATAATGGAAACCATAAATGTATGCCATAAATGAAAAATACAGGAGCATAAGGAAAACATAAACATATAATATATCATATATAAATATAGTGACATATTAATGGCCACCTTTGAAGGTCTTAAAAGAATATTGAACAATCATCATTTTGTAAGGCAGAAATTCACCATCCACAGAAACTGTATGTTCTTTAACCATTAGATGTTGGTGTGTGTAAGTGTAGCTCGAATATTTCTTATAACAACATACTAGTATATTAAAGATACTGTAGTTGTTACAAATAAATGAATAAAAAGATTTTAGGGGGTTGGAGAAGAAAAAACAAAAGAACACATGTGAAGACATTACCATAAAATCGGGTAACTCCCTTTGGTTTGAACCAAAAGGGTTTCTTGAAGAGCTTCCTGCCTAAGCTAAGGCTTCTAGAATTAGGAGAGGGATGTGGAGAGACAAAATTATTAGATATTGACCGAGCCAATGTCTTGATAGGTGTGGGTAAGGATGTAGAGGTGGGGGGGCTTTTATAAGAGAAGAGGAGGGGCACTCTTGGAATGGTATAAAATGTTACTTTATTTTCAAAGGAGTTTAAGATTTTAAAGTCCCCACATTGATGTATTTTGAGGATAATGTGATAAGGTTTTGCGATATACTCATCCAATAGTTTTTTGAAATGTGTAGGTCTTAGAGTTTACATTATCGTTTCATTTTATTTAAATCGCTAGATAATGAGGTAATCGTTGCATCATCATGATGTCATAAATAATTTAATTTATTTAATGTCTAAAAATTAAAAAAAATACTATGATGTAGGAAATATTTTAAGCTTTAAAATTAATATTTATAGTAAAAAATCTGACTTGTATAACCCCATGTAAATTTTTTTTAATAAAACAATACATGTTTGTGTCATTTTTACTTTTACTTTAAATAACAGGCATTAATGTCATTATCTTACCCAAGTGGCTCCATGGGGTCCCAAAAATCATCCCATGGGTTGTATTGGTCTACCATGACTCATACAATAGGGTTAGGACAAGTGTCAAGATATTTTCATTTTATTATAATATCATTTTTACCTTAAATCACACTAATTACCTTTAATCGCGATTAATAAAACTTAAAAGTTACTTTTCATCAAAAATTATTTTCATCCCATTGAACCACATTTTAATTAATAATGAAAAACATTTATATTGGATTTTTTAAATTCAAATCATATATGTGGTAAAGTTCCATTTAAACAAAAAATTAGTTTTTGTAACTACCACTTTGTGGTTTCACTATTCATAAAAAAATTAAGGTTTTCCGAAAAATACCAAAAATTAACCATAAGATATATTTGATATTCTGAATTCAAAAATGATGTCAATTTTACCAAATTCATAACATAGAAGTTGCATTAATTAATTTTAAAATTAAATCCTGCTGTCAAATCAAATATTGTGCTTTTAAGAAACAATATATATCAAAAGATTGACACTCGTTTATGTCCAATATCAAAGTGATATTAATTCCAATGACCACCATTGTATTAAATGGAAAAAATATATTCTAATTTCACTTTAAAACCAATTAAAAATATAATATTACTATATAAATAAATTTTATTAAAAATTGGTTTTGAATTAAAATACAACACTTTTCACTATTCATTAAAAATGATCATTATCAGAAGAATACCAGAAATTTATCCAACGTAAATTACAACATCCCAATCATAAAGAATAAGTTTATTTTGACAAATATAGCTTATAAAATTGTCAAAAGTTATATTTAAAAATGGTTCGCCATCAAAAGGCGGTAAAACAAACTTTTAAAAATATTAGAGTATTCCATGCTTAAGATTGGATTTATTCTCATTTTAAGCCTCTAAAACACTATATAATTTATAAATAGACATAGATAAGAATATCTATTATTCATTACATACTTGGGATGTTACATTTTGCCATCTAAAGGTGGTTAATCGACCTTTTCAAAAATATTAGAATATTAACGCTTAAAATTGGATTCATTCACATTTTAAACCTCTAACATTTATTAGAAAAAAATAAAAATATTTAAAAAACATATATAATATTTTTGTAGTTAGTTCTGTTCATTCCTTCCATTACAACGGCTAGGAATTAATTACCATTTAAAATAATATTATTTTATCATTAGAGTGCAACATAATATTTTAAAGAAACTCGTTGTTGCGTATTGGGTACCCCATCGAGAATAGAATTCACTTTAATGTATTATTAATATTTTATTCACAAATATTAGTAAATATGAAAAATTAATTTTCTTTATTTACCTGAGATGTTACATCCTTACCCCTTTTGGGAATTGTGTCCTCGCAATTTTAAAATTGGGATTGGAAACTTCATTGAAAGCCCTACATCGGACACAGAGTCAATTAAACTATCACTTTAAATGAATGAAAGGAAAGTACAATGGTCATCCGAGTTAACCCATACTCAGATTCCATGTAGTAAAACATGGATATGGAAGAAAAAAGGGTCATGTTCTGATATCTAGTGATAGAAAACATGTTTAGGAGAAAGTTAACAACCAGAAAATCACAAACTTGTGATGGGTTAAATGGTATTTGATTCCCTAGTAGAAAAAATTAACAGAACTTTTTTTGTTTTAAGTTACATTTGATTGAGGAATTTATTTATGATCTTCACTAAATCACAAGGAAATATACTTTCTTTTCATTTAGACTTTCATCTCTTACTAGATTTCTTACACAAAATCATTTTATCCTCCAAAAGACGAGTATTTAGGATGACTTGTTCACATTAAGAGCGCTATAATCATCATCTAGAAAATAACCTAATTCAAAAAAGAGAAATATATATTTCCCATGTCCTTAGACCTTAAAAAAACCAAAAATTGTTAGTACAAGATCAGATAATACCCAAAAATGATAATCCTTTATAAAAGGAAATACTACTCTTAATCACCAAAATTTGTCCAACAAGACCCAAAGTTCAACGAAGACCATTTGATAAACAATTTGTCCATAAAATTCTTCAAAGTAAACCAAAATAAGATTAAAACCCAAATATTTGAAGGATTTAATCACATAGTCTTCCAAAGTAAAAATTAACATGTATCTCCAAATAACATCAGTTGCTCATAAAGTCTCATATTGAATGGTAATTAAACTAATCATATATCCACCATGATAGGTCAATATTTTCCTAAATAACCCAAAATCAATTTATTCTTGATTCATAAAATTATATAACTAAAAAAAATTTGTCATACTAACCCGGGACTTCACATAGTCCAGTTGTATGCGATAAATACCAGTCGCACTTTGGTAGTGGGTCAGATTCCCACAGCTTTGTCCGACGTGACGAGTTGTCACATAATCTATGTGTTTTCCTTTTTACAAAACTATATAATTCTCAAAATATTCCCTAAAAGAGATAAAATCATCAAAAATAACCATAACATAATTTAACCTCAATTTTATCTCATTCCTTTTATTTTCCATCATAATATATAGTAACCCATAATTACCTCAAAAGTAGGGATCATATAAACCCAAATGGTTACCTTTATAATTACTACCCGAACTTCCACATCGAGTTGGTTCTCTAGTTCATAATGCATCAGAGAACTCACTAAGGTTAAAGTGGTTAATCATGTCTCCATGATAGTTAGTTTAGAATAAACATGATATTCTTCATTGAATCCCCCATTTAATCTAGTCTCTTAATTAGAGAACCATAATAGTTTTCTTCAATCCCATTGTCACTTTGGTGCCTGCATGATCCATCCATTTACTAAAATGAAAAATGTCAGTGTGAGCATATCAGTAAAATCATCATATAACAATGAGGAAGGTAAACACTAATATATAGTTATCCAAGTTATCTCAAACCCATTCCAACATTCAAAAAACAATGACTCCATCTAATATACTACCCATTGTGGTTATACAAAACTTGCCACTTATGCTTAAATAACACTCTAACCGATAAAGATATCTAAACTGACCATTGATACCAACTCTAAGTACACATACCTAAAACATTACATAATCATGAATTAAATGAATAATTCACATAGAGGATCTTTTCTGGTTTAGAGTTTTAGATAATTAGGACATAACTATGACATCTCAAAAGATTAAAAATTAGACACTTCTACTAAGTTTCCATCAATGAAAAACTCTTAAAAAAACCTGTATAGTTCCATGTTTTAGATAGCATGTATTTCCTTGATCCCATAATTGACCTTTTCATCTTTAAGTCTTGTGGAAAATATTTCAAAAACATTGGATGAGCATAAAAATCCCATTAAAGGATACACAAATAAGGAAAACTGTTAGTTTTTCAAAAACACAAGTAAACCATGAGTACTTTATCAAAGTAATACTTTCAACCTTTATGAAGTAGTAAATACACTTCACAAAATAAAATATCACTACTTATCCTTTGTAACCATAAACCCATATAATGAACACATAACATATTATGGTAACTTGGGACATAAACATACTTAAATGGAATAACCATACGGTCGACTTCCACACATATCAATACATGAAATAGCCATACGGACGACTTCCATACCCAATGAATTTGAGGTTATAACATAACCACCCATCCTGGAATTCAAGGAACCACCCTTTATATGGTTTATTATGTAACCACCAGTCAAATGTCCACGTACCATTATAAAATAATAACACATAAAAATTATAAAGCAAAGAAAACATTTCCACATTTCAATAACAATATATCACTTAAAGTTATTGACATAACAAATCCATTATCAAAACCATTTTCAATACCAACATACATAAAAGAGTATATGGTATATATATTCTTTTAAAAACACTATGGCTTGTTAAGGAGGCCAAAGGTCAAATAGTGCTCGCAGTGGCGGAAAAGGTCGTTTTCCCTGCATATGTTAAAAGAAACATTCCTTTTTGTCATTTAGTAAAACGCTTCGTACAAAAAGATTCCCTTTTAATGAAATGAAAAGTCAAAGTTGATTATACAATGTATAAAAGAAAGTCTTGTATTAGAACAAAAATATTCCTCAATGATAGGAGATTGAGATGAAATCCCTTACAAAGTCGGTATCCTTAGATTGAGGATAAATCAATTACATAATTATGTATGAAAAATATAAATACACCGAATATAAGAGGATATTAAGTGTAAAGAAATCATATTTCATCCAAACATATTCATTGTTTGACATAATCATGAAGTAGAGGTTTAACCCAAAGAATTGAAATTGGGTTAAGAAGTTCCCTTACAGAAATCCGACAGCCTAACGACGTCACTTTAAATTTTAGAAGAAGAGTTGATGAGAGAGATAAAGGGTATCTCATCACTTGGACATACAATTTATAGAAAAATTGATATTATATAACATAACCCAACATAATAAGAAGTAAATTAAAAGACCTAACAAAAATAAGCCTTTTAAAAAGAGGAGGGTGAATGGTTCCCTTACCGATTTGGGTAACTTTCAAAACATACACCCCTTGAAAGAAGGACTATACAACATTGATGTAAATACCCATAAATGAAAGTATATTATAGAAAGAGTAGAATAATGGGCAGTACATACACCACTCAAATGAAATTGTGGCAAATGTATCATAAACCTCACAGTAATAAAAGTGAGATGAAAAATCCATTACGAAAACTCGGCAGCCTAATGACGCCAATTAAAACTTCAAAAAATGGTTTGATTAAATAAAATAGGGTGTCTAATCATATTAACATAAAAATTACTGAATTAGGGATATAAAAGGACATCCCAAAACATAAGAAAGATGAGCATAAAATAAATGACATAAATGATAGTACTTAAAAAGAAAGAGAGAGGTAGGATCCCTTACCTAAAGTCTGACTTGTCTTGTTCAATTCTTTATATTCTTGAATAATAAACATTGGTCAATTTATAATTGCTTAAGGACCTCCTTTAAATATTATTATTCAGTTCATATCACATATTATAATTTTATAATAATTGTTAAATAACGTGAGTTCATATCAGACGTTTTTGTCGGTGTTCGGTACAAGAGTCAAAATGTAACTTTTTGGAAAACAAATTTCCATGTAATTATAGGTAAATCATCTCCAGAATAGTATTAATAATTTAAATATCATATATATCCAGTATATATTCCTTTTATACTATTACATAACATTTGGAGATAAAAAATGAAATGCACCGTTCATTGAGATGGTAGGTCATACGTACGCATGAACGCTACTTTCATTTCATGGTCATATTAATGAAAGTAAAACTAAATGAGAGATATATCTATTATAATTTCAGAATGATATCTATCATTTAGATGTAATATATGACATATATATCCAATATATATATGAACTTATAATAGTACAAAACATTTGAGGATATGAAATGAAATGTACGGTTCATGGAGATGGTAAGCAGTACGTATGCATGAACTCTACATTCTTTTATATTTCATACATTAATGGAATTAAAAAAATAATGATACATAGGAATATTATAATAAAAGTATAATATAATATATAACATCATTAAATCCATCCTTATACATCCCACATATGACATTAACGATTCAAATCACAATGAGGGGGTGGTAGTCCGCATTTCCTAAAATGAAATGATGAAGTTTACCCATTATGGATACCATAAAGGTATGGCATAAATGAAAAATACAGAAGAATAAGTAAAAAATAAAAATAATTTTTATATCATATATATATATAGTGACATCTTAATGTACACCATGATAGGTGTTAAAAGAAGATTGAACAATCATCGTTTCATAAGGCAGTAATTCACCACCCATAGAAATAATATGTAATTTAACCATTAGAAAGAGGTGTGTATGAGTGTTCCTAGAATTGTCCTCATAAAATCAACCTAGTATATTTAATATACAATTTTTGTTACAAAATAAAGGAATAAAAAGAGTTTAGGGGATTAGAGAAGCAAAATAAAACCAATGAACATAAGATAAGACATTACCTTAAAATTAGATAACTCTTTTTGATTTGAGCTCAAAGGCTTCCTTGGAAGGACTTCTGCCTGAAGTGAGGATTCTACGAGTAAGAGAGTGATGTTTAGAGACAATATGAGCAGTGTTTTCGCAAGCCAAGGGCTTGAGAGGTGTGGGTAAGGAGGTAGAGGTGGGGGCCTTTTATAAGAGGGAGCAGGGGCACTCTTGGAAAGTCTTGAAAAGATACTTTATTATAAAATGAATTTCGGATATCAAAGGCCCCAAAATTTTATATTTCGAGTATTAGGTGATAAGGGTTCGAAATATACCCATAAAATAGGTTTTTGACAAATTTATGTCTTATATTTTACATTATCGTTTCATTTTATTTAAATCACTCATTAATGTGGTAATCACAACATCATCATGGTGTCACAAATAAATTAATTTATTTAATGTCAAAAAAATATATAAAAATATGATAATGTTGGAAATCTTTTTGTTTTTCCAATGAATATTTACAGTAACAAATATGACTTGTATAACCCCATGTAATAAATGTTTTAGTAAAATAAAACATGTTTGTGACATTTTTATTTTAACATTAAATAAAATGTTATTAATGTCATTTTCTTACCCAAGTGGATCCATGGGGTCCCCATGTTGACCCATGGATTTTCATGGTCATACATGACTCATCCAATAATTATAGGACAACTGTCAAGGTCATTTCATATTATTATAACATCATCTTTACTTTAAATTAAACTAATTACCTTTAATCACGATTAACAAAACTTAAAACTTACTATTCACCCAAAATTATTTTCATCCCATTGAACCACATTTTACATCCTAATGACAACCATGTATGTTGGATTTTTGAAATTCCAATCACAGAGGTGGTAAAATTTGTTTTAAACATAAAATCATTTTTTTAACTTCCACTTAGTTGTATCACTATTCACCAAATTTTGATGTTTTTTTTGAAAAATACCACAAAACCACCCTAAGATATATTTGATATTCCAAATTCAAAAATGATGTCTATTTTATGAAATTCAAAACAGATAAGTTTCATTAATCAATTTATCAATTAATTCCCGTAGTCAAAACAAATAGCGTGTTTTTATGAATCAATATCTATTAAAATATTGACACTACTTTAAGTCCAATTTAAAAGGAAAATTAATTACAATGACCACCATTGGATTAAATGGTAAAAATATATTCAAAATACACATTAATACCAATTAAAAAGATAATCTATCCATATAAATAAATCATATTAAAAGTAGGTTTTGAATTAAAATACAACATTTTCGCTAAAAATGATCTTTATCTCAAAAATAACAGAATTTTACACAAAGTAAATTTTGATGTCCAGATTCTAAAGAAGTATTTTATTTAGTCCAATATATCATATAAAATTGTCAAAAAATGGACTTAAAAAGGGTTCTCCATCAAAATGCTCTTAATCGACCTTTTAAGGATTATTAGAATATTTATGCTTAAAATTGGATTCATTCGCATTATAATCCTCTAACATTTATTGGATAAAAGTAAAAATATTTGAAAAAAATATATTATACTTTTGTAGATAGTTCTATTCATTCCCGCCATTACAACAGCGAGGAATTAACGACCATTTAAAATAATATTATTTTATTATTAGATTGCAACGTAAGATTTCAATGAAACTTGTTGTTGTGTATTGGGTATGCCATCGAGCATAGCGTTCCCTTTAAAGTAATATTTATATTTTATTCACAAAGTTTAATTAATATGTAAAATTAATATTCTTTATTTACCTGGGAGGTTACATTTAAAGTATAATTTATTATCTTTTCAGATAAGAGTTATTTTATTATGATTATTGTATTCATGTTTACCACTACAATAATGGTTTTATTATTTTATTTCCCATACATAGATTTTTATTCAAATATTATGATAATAAAATTTTATTCACATGTGTTTAGAATTGGAATCCATATTTAAGTTGTAATGTTGAAAATCAGAAATATTTTTATAAAATGAAAGCATGTCACTTATGAAATGATTTGATTGGTTTGGAAATGGATTCTAAATATGATTTTCCCCTTTATCAGAAATTTTATTTTTATAAAAGAGTTAGGTAATAATTATCTAATGATATAAACATAAAATAACTTTTGTAATAAAATGAACACATTCTACTCTATGGACAGAAAAATACGTAATTTTATAGTTAAGGTAGATACAATAGCCCATTCCTTAATGTATATCATAGAAATATTATGTAGACTAAAATCATATAAGAAAGAGCTTAATTGTGATCAATATTTTTAGGGGATATACTACATTAGATATAATATTCTTCCATTTAGAAGTTTTTGGTCGTCTGATGAAAAAATTCATGGTGACCATACCCATTTAAATTAATTTATGGATTTAGTTATAGCATCCCATAAGTCTTCTGTCTCTTAACAATAACTTAGTGACATACCAAAATCTGAGATACATATTCTGAAATATATCACTTCATTTGTTTCCATAATAAATACTCTATTACATAGTCTAGTGGTAGGATCTACACCCATACTATCAATTAGTTGGGGGTTCAAGCCTCACAACTGTGATACATGTAACTAGTTTTTAGGAGTCTTGTGGGTTATCCCTTTTTCAAATCATTATTTATATAATTCATAAAATGTTCTGAAATCACACAAAACATAATTAAAATAAAATAAATGATAATTTAACCCCTTAAGATTACCAATACCTTTAATTATATTCCCAAAAAAATGTAACATAGTTCCTATTAGAATAATTTTTCCACTAATATTATATAAAACCAAAGGGTTGTATTTCTATAAATATATTCCTAAATATACTTAATATATATATACACCCAACACATAAATCATCAATTTTTATGTCTAATAATTTGATATTATGATCAACCATAAACTCATAAAGCAAATATGGTGTCCACAACTGTTTAGTTAATCTTTCATGGAGACATATACTCTTCTAGAGAATAATTCTCCCCTTATTCCTTAAATTAGATCTTATTTGTTATGAAATAATTCACATGGTATGCTATGCATATTTTTTTTGATAGAATATGAAATATAATTTCGTTATTCATGAATCCATATAATGAGAGATAATGAATTATTCATATAAAATTTCACTAAAGGATGATCAATAATATTTTATAGGGATAATTCATAAAAAATCCAATATCACATTCCCAAATCTAAACTAGAGAATAAGTGATCCTTAATTATTAGAATTCAAATTAGCTATTGTGATTACATATTCACTCCCTTTTTTAAATGAATATATAGTGTTTCCAAGCTTATTATCCTCATTATCCCTTGTATTGTTCCCTTCATTAACATAATAACCAAATTCCATTCACATGATAAACTAGAGTATGGGTGGTTCATTCTATGGAGATACCCATTAATTATCATAATTATCTAGATTATTCCCACCACATTGAAAACAATCCACTTGATTAACATTGATTTAAAAACTAAAACATTTAATAGTCTCCTTATGAAAATATCTACAATGTTTCATTAAAAACATCAAGTAAGAGGGAAAATCATCTTATTCTCACCACTAATTTTATAGTTTTATTTTAATTACATAATTATTTTATTATGAATACAATGATATTTATGGTATACTCAAATATCCATTTCTACCTTGATAACACATCCAATGATTTCTTTATAGTTACTGATGTCCCATATGGAAAAGGGCCTCAATAAAATTGGTTTTAATCCAATATTGGATCATTCAACATTATATTAAGGGTAGATCATATAACTATTAGAGTACCTCATAGTTCTTGTATGAATTCACTCATAGGAACTAATAGATTCATTATTTTTCATTTATCTCAATTAATTCCTTCTGTAAATTAATATGATGAGTAGAAAGAAAGTACTTATTAAAAACTATGATATTATTCTCAACCCATTCTATGGAGTCGATTTTATCATGTTTACTCATATTCTTGATATGGTTCCATGACTAATCCTCTTATCCTTCCAAATGACAGACGTCTAAAATGATGTTTTCATTCTATGTGAATTGGAGAATAGATAATATATTTTCAATGGTTCTAGTCCATTCCTCAAGAATATGAAAATCAACATAACTACTTAAGGATGGGGTATATTTACTCGTTAATGACTTAATAGATGAATTTTTCCTCCACTGATATTTTGTTGTTTATTCAGTATTTATTTATTTATAATTTTTTTTATCCTAAAAATGAGATTATTAATTTCATCTCCCATGACTTTTTGTTTCTTATGAGGAAAAAAATTTACTGTCTATAAAACTGAACATTAAAATGGTTCCTACAAGTTTCATCCATTAAAAAAAATTATGGTAAGAATAAATAATCATAATGGTGATCCATGTAATCATGAAAAATTAGTTAGAGGATATATAAATCATGAAAAACAATTTGATCTATGAAAACATAGGCATAAACTAAACTTTTCATGGTACATCATTAAATTATTTAGGATGGTTCTTAATGTGTCCATTATTTTTTTTAGGAATATCCCCATGGAGTGTAAAAAATTCGTGTGCATAAATTCCCATTGTCTTAGAGTGAGTGATGATAGAGTCTTGATAAAATTTCCCTTTTTGAGTGTTATTTCCCAGTGGTACCTCTTTGATGGAGAGACATTCAACTATAGTATCTAGATAGGGATGAAATTTCTTTGAAACAATGTGCTAAATCCATTAACAAAATATAAACACATTTTTCCATACATTGAAACATCATGAGACATATCCTTAGTGAAATATCAAGAAATATACATAGGCATATCCCCAGGTATCTCACTAATGTTTTCTAATCTGTGTTTCAAAAGGATGTATACAACATTTCTCTAGTACAGATAGTAACGACCCAAACATATCACACATAAATATTATATATTAAAAGTTAAATATTTATTCAATAACATAATGATACAGAATATAATCTTCTGGTTCAAGATCTTTTAAAAACATTTACTAATAAATAACTATTTCATAATTGACCTATGCCATCTCAAACTGTATTCAGCATAACTACAAACTTTCTTAGATATATCCTACATAATAACAGTATTCATAAAATTAGGAATGGAATTTAAAAAAAGGGTGATCGGATATTCTTAGTAAGGTTAATCAAGGAAAATATGAACAGTATGTGAGCATATGGTAATAGAAAATGTGAATAATATTTGTAAAAAAGAAAAACAAATATTCTAGACCATAAACTTGTTTGAGGACCTAATTCATGGAAGTTCATAAGACATGAATCATAACAGAATCAATGATCACGAGCCATAAGATCATAACACCAGAATAAGCTATATATTTTACGAATACTCACAAGGAATGTAAATTATTTTATTATTAGTGTTTTTTCACTTCCAAAAAATTGGAATGGGTTCACTCCCCAAACCATCATAGTAATGAAGGTCCACTCTGATGAATATCATAGTGGAAAATTCCCATATCGGGATGGGATCACTATCATTAATGTCCCATAAATCTCATGAGATATCTAAATTTACTCAATGAATTAGAGTTTTATATAGTTATAACTTGTCCTATTATATAATGTGGTCATATTCCATGGTAATAATGTAACCTCTGCCAATATTTAAAACGTATAAAATATAAAATATTTTAAAAAACATATATAGGTGGGCCATATGATCATAAATAATTCATCATTTCAAAACCCATTGAAATAAATGTGTGTAATAAACATTTCAACATAGCATAAAATTTGGAATATAAATAGGAATCGTAATAATTTAATCATTTCTTCAAAACATAATCATTGAAAATGAATTTTGCTTCATGGTAATTTATCAGGTTATAATTTTTATAAGTGAAAAGGGTCTTACAAATATTGAGAATCTGTTGATTAAAAAAATCATTTCTTTTATATTTTGAAGACCACAAACACACACACTTTTTTACTGATAAATTTTTAATGATAATTTAATGAAATTTATATTCTTTAGGATATATATTTTGGAAGAATTTGTAGGTCATTATTCCATGGGATAATATATTTTTTATGTATTCTGTATGATCTTGAATGAATTCTAGAAACACAGTTCATACCCTAGGTTTGTAATCATAACGTATGGTTTGGGAACCATACATTACGAATGAATAGTATACATCATGTTACCCATGGTGTTGGAAAGGTACATATCAATAATAGGGTATTTGGAAGAAACCCTTTCATTTTATGTGATAAATGTATGGTTCATCATCCCTAATTTTTTGAACAATTGAATATTATAAACAATACTTTTAGATTTTATCAAAATATTCGGTAACCCTAAATTTAATTTTTCAAAGATATAGTTTTAATTTAATTATAATATTCGTGTTTTTAGAAACAATATTATAAGGTGTAAATATTACTTTAAATAAATTTTATGATTAATTTAAATGATCTTACTTGACAGATTAAATAGTTCCTCTATATTTGGGATGATACAACTATGTTAACTGATTTTGATTTAACTATTCATGATTTTTTTGTAGTATTTCTGTAATCATTTTAAGTTATATTTGTTAAACATATAATGTAAATTCTGAAATGAAAATATTTTGAATATTCAAGAATAAAAATAAAAACTCAACATATAAATATATCATTTGGTAAGAAAATATTTGTGCGGGTAAATAATAGTGTATCATTATCTTTATTTACAGTATAGATACATACATGTTTGGATTTATTGTTTTTATAACTATTTTTATTGTTATACTATGTTGTTAAATCTTCTTCTACATGATCAAAAATTTATATTTCAGACTAACTCAGTGGAGACATAAATTTGTATTCATTAGTCTGTTGTTTTCTCTTTGGGTGTTTAAAGGGATCAAATGAAATCATAGAATATCTATTTTGTTTTTCTTGTATGTTACTGAATATCAAAAAAATTATTCAGTAGTTAATACAACTGTGATCAATTTTTTTTGTCAATAAAATCAGTTTCCATTTATTTGTTGGAGTTTGGATTATTTAAATCAATCTTAGTGGTGATATGTCAGCCTCTCCGACTAAGATAAGGATTTATGGATCCCATAAAACTAACCATAAGGCCATTTAAAATCATTTTTTTTGGATTCAACTACCTGTAATTAGCTGTATAGGTCTTGTGATAAGCATACCAAATAATGAAAATCACAAAGCTCGTAGAGAGTGTTTTGATGGAGTGGACTATGTGATATTTATTCCCTGAACCGTTATACATCACTGTGTTCGTTTCCATATTTTTTCAACTATTCACTTTTATTTATGAGAGAAGGAATGAATCCCTGTATAATTATTATATTGACTTGAATCAATCAATTATTTTAATGGATCTAAAATTATCCCACTTTTGGGACTTCTTGATTGTCATTTAGAACAATCAAACCTAATATGTGGTATAAATGGTAATGGATCAATTGGAATATTATAATTATGAAAATTAACTATTATTCCATAGATTTTATCCAACTAAAAAGTAGAATCAGGGACAATGATCTATTGGTATATTTGTTACATGGAAATTCATGAATTGTTTTTCAAACTTTTACCAATTTTATTAGAAGGTGTCTTCTCACTCTAAAAAAGTTGAGTTAGTGATTCAGATAAATAAAAATCTCAAAAGAATTTCTTATAGAGAAGTCATGTAGAGAACCCATCATCCATAATTTAATATTGGTAATTACTGATGATGGAACAAGAACATAATTATTTTTTTGGCGGGTCATTGAATAAATTTTCATTTAAACAGTTTTATAATTCCTGAAATTTCTAGGGAAAAACTAGAAAAAAATGATGTTGATCATGAAAAATAATATGAAATTTATTCAATAGAAATGAATGATATTTTCACTGGTTAAAGGAAATATGAGTATAATATAGTTTATTAGTGTTCTATTTCATATGGAATGTGGGAAACTATTAGTTTTACCAATTATGGAATTGAAAATTCTAGACATATAATGTACCATACTACAATGATAGTTTTTGATACATATATAATTTGTGAATATGAAAGAATCACATAGATTAATGGGATATTGAATGAAATTATCAACAATTTTTCTTATTTGGGAGATATAGTTATGTAATCAGATTTGGAGTTGAATGTATAATGAGTTTGACCAACTAGGTGGAATGTTATATCATTCACTATAAGAAAATCCACACCCATGAAATATTTAACAAGGAAATGACTATTTAGAACCCTGATGATATATAATTCTATGATCAAAGATAAAAGTGAATATCATATCAAATATGAAGAAGCTAATCTTAAAACTACAATGGATGAATCTACTACTTCAGATCATCTAGATGTAGATAATGATTTATCATATCCCACTAAATATATTCCTAACTTTTACAACAAAAGAATCAAAGACAAAATGGGAAAATAGATATAGTTAATGAAAATGGAAAGGCCTTAAAATGTTTAAACTTTAATTATTAAAAAATCAAATGAAGGATGATTATATATGAAAATGAATGAAAATTATGTGAGGTACCTCGTGTGATTATTATGTTTCTAATAATGAATAATCTATAAATTATATAGATGAACATGAATTACATATTTTATATATTATGTTTCATACTAATGAGGTACAATATTCTCACTATGAACAAAATAATTCTGAAAAATAGGTTTTCTGATGATTAAATAAATATTAGTTCAAATTAGAAGATAAATTTGTATCATTAATGAATGATCATAGAAATGATATTTAAGACAAATATATACAACAATTTGGAATTAATTCATTGAAAAATAACCCTGTTACTATTAATTCATTTTATTTAAGTCAATTATATTATTTATAACTAACCATTAAATTTTAACTAATAAATTTTTTTATAATACAAAATTAGTTTGATAGAAAAAATAATTCTAATACGTACAAAATTAAAATACATCTATTTAACATTAACTAAATTTATTATCATTTAATCATGTTGATATATTACTATTTTTATAAATTCTTAATGATGTTCACTCTACACACACATAATGAGTTTTTAGATAACATTTATGATAATAAATTTTATTTTGGTTCATTTTAGTTTGGTTTTTATTTAAATATTTGATACTCAAAAAAACTGTTTTTTAGAAAGAATCCAAATAAAAAAATTTCATAGTGTTAGGTTACAAAATTTAAATTAATTATATCTTTAAAATTTTAATTTCTTTCTCTGTTGAAAATATATGACTCTGTAATTTTATATATTCATCACTAATGTTATAATTTATAAAGGTTTATCTACCATACTATAATTAGTAAGACATGAGTTTAATATTTTAACAGACAAATATCAGATATTCACTTTCTATAAACATTTGTTCCACCCAAACATTCTTACACGGTTATACTAAAAATATTTGTTAGTTACATGACCTTCTCAAAAATATATTCAGGAATATTTTCCAACTAAATACTAATATAAAATTATTAGGATAATAACTGGTAAACAATTTAATATTAAAAATAAATCATAAGTCATATTATCTAAGAAACATTCATTTCAAACCCATGATACATTTGGTTCTTATATATCTTTAGAATATTGCTCAAATACTTTTTCCAAATTTTCCCTATGTTTCATGATCTAAATATAAATAACTTAATCCCAAATATAAAAAAACAAAAAATTTTATTATATTTCTTAAAACATTCCAAAACAGAAAAAATAAAAACATTTTTCCTTATAATTAAACATTACATTTCTCCCTAAGCTACATTAATCTTATACCAGTCAATATATACCATAATCATATATACAGACAAAATCCCTCTTTTCACAATGGTATCTCTCTTTTACAAATCAATATAACCTTCTGTGAGTGTCTTTTCATTCATTTGGAAGACAAGTAATGACTTGTTCTTCAACAACATAAATCCCTCTTTCCACAATGGTGTTCTATTTATAAACTGTGCCATTCAGACTGCCTCTCTTTTACAGAAAGGTTATATGGATAATAATATTGATGACCTTGTTCTTTTGAGATCACTTGGTGTGAATGGCAGGTCTAGGAAGCCGCTAATGGCGAAGTATGTCCGTTGGATACAACCCATATATTGAGGGATCAGAGTCAATGTTGATGGAGCGGCCTCGGTTTCTCCTGGCCCAGCTGGCTGTGGTGGTATTTTTGGCACTTCCCTTGGGTTTGTGAAAGGTTTATTTTACCATTTTATCAGAAATGGTATTTCCATTGATGCTGAGCTCTAGGTCATGATCAAAGCAATAAAATATTCTATTTATTTTCACTTGTATCAATTATGGTTTGAATCCGACTCATCTATTTATATTCAAATTCATAGAGATCACCCGAGAAATGTACCATGAAAGATTCTACTGGCTTGGATTGAATTTCATAAGCTAGTGGAGATGATTTCCCTTAAAGTTACACTTGTTTAACGTGAGGCTAATCAGGTTGCTTATATTATTTCTAAGAGTTCAATTTTGGAGGTCAGTTCCAGTTGGTCATGTGTCCTACTTAACTTTTGTAATGCTCATTTTTAGTCTGACCTTCGTGGTGACGTCTACTCTCTCCTTTTTAAATGTTCTGTGACTCTTTCTTGTTGTATCTTTTGATTTTCATTAATATATTCTCCTAGGAGTAGGTTTTTTTCTATCTCCTGGGTTTTTGGGTATATTACACATTTCAAAAATTAAATAAATTACCTTTATATGATATAAAATTGTATCCCCCATGATTATCAATTCTTCCCAAATCATATTCTCAAAATCAATTAACCCTTTACTAGACAACTAGATATCAATACACCAGGTTCTAGGGATAAAAACGTATTATTAGATGACTAGTTTTTATACCAACTAAAACAATCTAGATTTAATCATCCATAATTACAATAATAAGAACCAATATTTAGAAACTTACATAAAAAATAACTTTACGTTAAGGTCATTATTGAATTTGGAAAATACGTTTACATAACAAAACACATATATATCATATCAAATTGGAATTCATCCAATTGTACGAATAATTTCATATTCCATAACAGGTCATTAAAATTAAACAGAAAAATTGAAAAAATTATACAATTATTTTCATATTCTATATCGTATAAATATTCATAACATGGAATAATGAAATAAATAAGGGTGATATGAAACACTCATATGGTTAAACATAAATAATAATAATCGTAGATCATAAGTGGGCATATGATGATCATATGGGCAGTGGAAATAAATCAATGTAGATATATATATATAATGACATTCATATAGAAAAAATTAGTTTATAAAACATTTGAAATTGAATAAATATTTGGTATATCATAATAGATGAATTTGGCTAGATTCGAAAACCACTACCCATTAAAGGATAGCAAAGGTATATAGATATGGAGAAAAGATTTGCATATACATAAGGATATTAAATGATTTCCATTTTCATGGACTACAACCAATACCATTATCATAGAGTTGACATTACATGATAGTGGTACAGTTTTTCTCTTCACTCCCTTCAATCCCATGGGGATATAATCCCATAATGGATTCGGTTCACACCTCACTCCATTACATGTAAATGAAAAAGATAAAAAAAATTCTCATTGAATTATAGGGATATATTATAATGTTCTATACCATCTTATTTTATTTTTTCTCTTGTTTTTTTGATAATATAGTTTCATAATGGTGACCTAGTGTGGGCTTGGATATGTTTGCTATTAAAAATCTGGAAGTAGAGGGAATACATGATGTGTAAAATTTTACCTGATGCGTAAAAGTGTTTCAATACTTTTATATGTTTTTTTCATGATTTTTAAATCATAGGGCTTCAATAATAAAGATAGAGTAACAATTTTTTAGTGAAACCAAACCCTCATGAATAAATGATGTGAAATGGGATTATACATAATGTAATTACCCAATTCAGTTCAACTTTAATTGTCAGATAACTTTAGTTTTTTCCTCAAACACTATTCTCCATATATCATTCCATTTGGAAGATGTATCCTTTTTGAGGAATTGTGGTATTCCTTCAATAAAGACTGATTCTTGGTTACACTTCTGTAATCCCTGGCCTCCCATCATTGATTCATGGTGAGTTCACACCTTGTTTCCATCCATTTTATTTCTGTTCTTCTTTAGATTTGACTATGGTTATGAGGTTTTTTTGAGGATATGTGTTTGGAAAATATTATATTGATTATTGGTTGTGGTTTAGGATAATCTTATATTTTTATATGTTTTGGTGTTTTGTTGGTGGTTATTGATTTCTCAACATTGTGTAGTGAGATCAGAAATCATTGATGCATTATGAGATCCTTGTTCTCTCCCTTTTTACATGTTATGTGTTGGAATTTCATGATTTTTCTTACCTTTCGAAGTATATTAAGGGTCATCATAATAAATTAATTAATTTTCTTGTCTAAAATTGACTAGTAATGGGTTTTGTCACATGTTTTTAGTTTTTTATATGTGGTTGAAGTTGTTATTCATACCAATTTCCAATTTTGAAACTAGCAGCTATTGTAATCATTTTTTTAAGTTGTATATAAAATATGTGATATCCCTTACCTTGTTTTTATATGATCACTCGCTGAAAAAATGTACAATGATCACATATTTTTCAAATAATTTGTTTTCTTCGGTTATTATTTCTTTGTGATAATACACATAGTTATATAAATAAGTAATGTTATTAATCCCCTCAATAAATGTGTATTCGGGATGAGTTGTCGTTGGGTGTGTTTTCCCTTTTGATTATTTTTTTTGGATTGTGGTTATTGTGTTGTGATTCCATTTATTGGCTAGGTTGTGTGGTATATGGGGTAGTGGTGTGGAATCTGGTTACCATGGGTGCCTTGTGGGAATTTGTGTGATGTGGCGTGATGAGGTTGTGGGGTAGTGGTTCTAGAGTAGTGGTTATGGAACATTGGTTGTTGTGTAGTGGATGCGGTGTAGTTTTTGTGGTATTAGGTAGTTATGGTAGTGTGATGGATGATATGTGTGTTTTTTATATTGTGAGACAACTTGGGAAATGTGATGTGATGAACATGGTGGAATTGTAGGGATTTGGTGATAGGTGTGTGTTGTGGTTGTGTTCACTGACTGGGTTGTAGTGGAATAAATTATGATTCTAAATGAAATTAATAAATTAATGTGTTGGGAATTGAATATAATTGAGATAAAATTGACATGTTCTTAATGGATTAAATTTAATTAAAATAATTCAATGAGTGTTGTAATATGAAATGAAATGACTAAAGAATAAAATTGGAAGAACATATGTGTTGAAATGAGGAAGTGTTGTGCCGCTTCTATGGCAGTTGTGTTGTGTGCTAAATATAATGGTGCTATCAGTTTTGATGGATAATGTGTGGTATGGATGTATAAGAATGATGTGAACTAGTGTTGTTGATTTCACCCCATGAGTTGGGTTTTTTTGGTATCAATGTACCATTTATGATTGCGTTAATTAACATGTTCCCCACCAAAGTTAGAAAACATTAAAACACATTGAGTTTTGAGGATCCAATTATTCTCCCCAACACCTACGATGGTAGTAATGTTGATAACAACTACCTCTCTCCCCTAATCTGTCATTATCATTGTCATGTTAACCTAGGTTTTTATGGGTGGGATGTGTTATGTAGCCCATGTGTTTATGGGAGAGATGTGATGTATGGTCACAGGTGTCCTCTGGATGAGTTCAATGTGTTATCTCATATGTCTTAGGGATGAGATATGATGGGTGGTCCCAGATATCATTGGGATGACATGTGATGTGACATGATGTTATGTGATATGTGGCCTAGGTGGGTGATGGTAGGATGTGATGTGAGATGATATGTGGCCAAAGTGTTCACAATCAATACGTGATGTGATATGTGTGGAAGGGATGACAGCACACGGAATTTTATGTTGCTGCATAAGTGTGGAAAATCATGGTCAAAGAGGAAGGATATCTTCTTGATTTTTTATGATCTCAATATTATATTATTATATTGGATGCATGAATTGGGAACTAAGCTATTCTGAGACTATGATTGGTTAGTTTATTTATATAGGTTCCTTTTTGTTCCAATATTTGTTCTCTAGCACATTAGAATTATCTTTTCACATGTATCATTGAGGACATGGTAATTTCCCTACTGAGTATAACTATTATGGTCACCCTACTAATATAAAATATTTTTAGGTTTCTATGAGTTCTTTGGGGACCGTGTTAAACATTATTAGATTTTATAGCATCTCTATTGTGTTACAATCGTATACAAGTCTTTTTAGTAATAAATTTGGATACATTTTGATTTATTATTTTTATATTATTAAATAATAATGGTATGTTTTTTAAATTTATATAGTCTTTTTGAGTTTTCTAATTCTTTTATATCATATATCCCAATCATGTTTATTTATAGAGGGTAATGGATCCCATATTGTTATATTTTTATTCCCCCAGTTCTATTTTCCATCATAGGGGGTAATCATCACTATCCCTTCATTGCATCATATTTATTGTGAAGGTTTCATGACATGGTAGATTTAGAGGTTATGGTTAATGGATATAATGGAGTTTCGAGTAGTGAATAGTGGAATTTTCAAGTGTTGGTATGGAAGATGATTCAGTTGACCTAGGTGTGTGACATAGGCTTGAGAGTCCATCCTGGATAATGGATTATAGGGTCCCCATGATCTAGTGAGTATACACTGATCGTATTGAATGACCATGTGTGGTGGTACAATTTTATGGTAGAGACTTAGGGGAGGTACATGAATCATGATGGCTTCTGTTCATGTTTGAATTAGTTGTATTGGAATGATAAAATAAACTAAATTAAATAATATTTGATAAATCCTTTTGGTACCAGTAATATGATATTCTTCATGTTTTTAGGAATGAATTAAATGCATCATTTGTGTGTTTTTCAAGAATTTGTGGTTCGGTAGGTTGATTTAGTTGAACATAGGTGTGTTTAAATGTACTAGAAGGACGAGGGATTGAAAAGGGATTTTCATGCCTTTTAGTAGATGATTTTGGCCAATTATGAGAGGAGTTTGAAATATTTGGAGATGGAGTGACGGATAGAATTGATCAAGATGTATTTTGGTAGGATCTATGAATGGGCTATGTATTTAGTGCTTCTAAAAGTTAGTCAGATGATGGGAGTTATGCATCAGTGGTGGGAGCTATTTCATGGTGACTACCAGGAGGTATATGTGTTGTGGACGAACATTTAGAGGGAGTTTTAGGCCTAGTTTCTGTCGTCGTTGTATGGGAATCCAAGAGGTTGGAACTTATATCCATTCAGTTGAGGAGTATGAGTATGCATGAAAATGGGATTAGGTTCAATGATCTACAGTAATTTGGTACATATTCTTTTCTAGATGTGGAGTCCAGAGTAGGGAATCGAGTGGAGGGTTTTTGTCTATGGATCAAGTATTTAGTCACTATGATTACACATCTGATGTATCTTGATGTTAAAAATAAGGATTATGTTATTAAAAGAACGAAATACATTGGATTTTATGCCCATCATATTTTTCTGAAGGGTCTTTTGATGAAAATTGTTTTTGAAAGTGGGCCATGATTATTCTGGTTGTCGAGGTTCTGTTCAATAGGGAACGAGATACTATTTTTTTCATTCCCAACCATCAAAGACATGGGGTTTTCAATTTTATTATTGGTATTTTCAATTTTTCCATATTTATGGTAAATAGTGTAAACAAAAGTCTATGTTTTTTAATTCTCAAGGATTTTAGTTTAGATGGGTGGTTAGGCCCAATATAAGTAGCGATAGTTGTGTCCAAGTAATTACCATGATAGGGACCACAAGTTGATGCTAACTAGATGAGAGTATGAAGATCTAGTAGAGGATAACCTTGTTATGGTACCCATCGATTGGGACCCTAGATAGGGCATGACCATTGAGGGTGACATTATAGACATACAGAAGTGGGGAATGTCTTGATACATGTGTTAGAGGAAGTAGTTCTAGCTGAGATGGGAGTTGTTCGAGGAATGATAAATTTATTATTTATCCTTGTGTGTTCTTTGTTTTCTTATGAATCCTCATACTCTATTTTTTCTACTTATTTAGTTCATATTTCTGGACATGGTGTGGATAGGATTTTAGTCCTCTACGTGTTATTTATATCAGTTGGAGGCCAATATTACTTGTTTGAGGTTTGCTAGAAATTTAGAGTAGTAATGGGGCAGCACTGGTTAGGGGGGAGGGGGGACTTCATCCTTTTGCAGATACAACCATACAATGTTATACCAATATTTATTGGTTTTATTACATGCATGAAGTCATATAATACTTCAAGAGGATAATATTGTCCTGTTTTGGAGGGTTAATGAGTAGCCTTCATTGGTGAGAGAGGTTATAGATTGTGCGGTAAGAAATTGGATACCCTATTGTCTAACATGGAAGAACTGCCTATAAGAGAAATTCTTAAGAGTTTTCCATAGGTTGTGGAGGAGTTCATGGATGTTTTCTTAGAGGAGTATATGGAAGTACCTAAATGACACAACATTATGTTTAGGAATGAGTTATAGCTATATTGGTCTCTAATTTCGATGGCTCCCAATCCTGATGAGCCCTTAGAGATTCATGAGTTGAGACTATAGTCGGATTACCTAACATTCATGTGTTTCACCCAGCTTAGGTTTTCTCTATGTGGTTATAATTTATCATTCAACAAGATGGGGTAAGGTAGTCTCAGGTTGCGTATAGAACAAAAATGGTCAAACTAGGTAACACTCTAGAATTTTTACCCATTTCAGAGGATCGATGATTTGTTTGACCAGTTTAAATGGGATATATGGGTATCGAAAATTTTGCCAATGGTCTTGATATCACTTTATTATGTTGAAATATTTGTAGATTTATAGAAATTACATTATATATAGGTATGGTCACTTTGATTTTTTCAATTTGTCATTCGGTGTTACAAATGAAACAACCTTGTTCATGTGACTAATCTACTCACTATTGAGTGAGTTTTTGGACAAGTTCATCATTATATTCATTAATGATATCTTGGTCTACTCAAAAGTAAAAAAAGAGGAGTATGTTGAGCATCTCAAAATGGATTTTCAGGTCTATAGACAACACCATCATTGTGGGAAATTTTTCGAGTGTGTGTTCTCGACATGGGAGGCGCATTTACATAGACATGTAGTGACTTTAATGGGTGTGGATGTGGAACCATCAATGGTCAAAAAGGTTATATATTTGGAATCACCAAATAATGTGTAATAGGGTCACTGTTTCATTGGTTTAATAGGCTATTATTATAGGTTTTTACCTGATTTATCTCAAGTTCCATCCCCTAAAACATTATTAACCAAGGGGGGTCATGGATTTGAGTGGACATACCATTTCATGGAAGCCTTCAATTAATTAAACTATATGTTAGTTAGTGCTCTAAAAAATTATTTTCTAAATGAGGGTGTGTTGTTTGAGGTTATTTAGTATGCATCTTCTCTATTCTTAAGATGTGAGATAATGTAGTAGGTCGTGATAATTTCATATTGGTCGTGGATGTTATGACAATATGAGAAAAACAATTGCACCAATGATCTAGTGTTTGTGTGATTTGTGTTCCAGAAATATTTATGGCCTCACTACCTCATCGGTGAGGGCATAATGTTTTTAAAAGACCAAATTAGCATTTGATATGTTTTATCACAATTGGATCTAGAACTATTATATTAGAGGTGGATGGAATTTCTTCAAGATTATGATTTTTAGACCACTTACTCCCCATGGGAGAGTAATGTAGTTTCTGATGTGTTGAGTTTGAGAGGATGTTGCTCTGTAGTCTGTAGATTATTATAAAGGAATAGAGGAGCATGACATAATGAAACATGAGTTACAGAGATATGTGGATAAGGATGTCATTATCATATGACCATAGAGTTTTATTTGATTTAGTGATTGTACGAGTCATTGTGGGGATATTCAGAGGTAGAGAAAATGCATGATCATGTTCTCTATGTTGATTCTCTTAAGGGATAGTTTGAGGATTTTTAGAATGATATGATGTTCCAGGGCCCATTTCTTGTCCTGAAGATGATATATGAGGGTGTTCTCTAAGAGTTTCATATATTACCTTTTGCAGTATATTGTGGTGTGAAAACGAAGTAACATGGATTGAGGAGACAACTCTAGTTACCAGGGATGAAAATTTTGGTGGATAGGTTTGTGTACAGATGTTTGGTTTGTTATTAGGTGAATGTGGAAAAATATTTTCTTGAGGGTATTGTAGTACTTGTATGTTCCGAAGAATAAATGGGAGGACAAAAGAACATATTTTTACCTAGGATTACACTGAATATAGGTAGGTTGTGATGTATTTTGAGTGATAGTGGACTATCAGACGAAATCAGGTCACTTTCTGGTGATCTATGAGTCAGGTTCCATTGATGTTTTCGCTCAGAGATATATTGATAATGTGGTTAGTATTCAGAAGGTTCTGAGGACCATCATCTCAAATTGGGATATATGTTTTACCTTGTGAGTCAATACAGGATTACATCATTCCTTTGGCTCCCATTTTATCATTATCATGACTTTCCACCATAATACTAATAGGTGGATAGTGTAGACCATAAAAATATTATAGGACATGTTAAGTGCCTGCATCTTGGACACTTTTTCATTTTGGGTATGATACCATCATTTTGTTGAATTTGGGTGAAACTACTTGTATCACTAATCCATTATTATTTCCTCATTTGAGTCATTGTACTGGGATCTATATCATTTTATAATGAAATTTATGGAGGTTGGAGAGTCAAACATTATTTTTCCTAATGTAGTGCAGAGAATGACTTAAATGGTCCACTTGATATCATAGGGTATGAGGGTAGTGCATGATGATTATAATACCTATTCCGGTCATATTCAGATGCTTGTAGATTTTGATGTTGGATACCATGTATCATTTATTGTCTCCCCTCATTGTGGCCACAAAATATTTTCTGGAGGGAGTAATATTTCTCCCATATTTATTGGTCACGTTGAGGTATTAGGACATATTGCCGAGGAAGATTATTGGTTTCAATTTCTACCATGGGTAAATTAGATCCAAGATATCTTCTAAATTACTTTTCTTCTTTTCTATCCTCGTGATTAATCTCATGTCATTGATTGGGGAGATTGATATATCTATGATGACGAGACATTCATGTTGCTACCAGTAGAGATCTAGGATCATCTAGAGAAGGTACTATGTTGATATTTCATCCCATTAGTTCATTAGTAATGGAAAAATTATGGCCTGGAGGAGAGTGTGTTGGATCCAGAGAGACAGCTGTATTATTAGTACAATGAAAATTTCTGAGTTTTTCTTTTCCTTTAATATCTTGTGATGTGATGTTTTTATCATTCTGGGTTTATAGATGATATTTTTAATATGATGTTTGTTCCATGATAATGATTTGACTTATAAAAGGATGATTTGATTCCTAATTGAGGCACATTATCTGTGATGTGATTAAAGCCTTCCAATTGGTTCAGTGTCACCAAGTGAATATAGTGTCAGGACATAGAGGATGAGATTCTGTAATTCGTATATTCAGGGAAACATTTCTTGTTGGTTTGGGATACAAGTATATTAGATGTATGGGTGGTAGTAGTGTGGAAAGGGTGTGTATTTGGATAGTAATGTATTATTTAATGCTGTTCTCTGTGAGTGGTGGTTTTGTGGTCGTGCAGTCTTCAGTGGCATTTTTTCATGTTTGGATAGTGGTAGCGTTTAATGTGTGATGAGATATTTGAGAGGTATCTAGTGAAGTTATTTATTATACCACTTATATTCTGAGTTTGGTTTTGGATGACTAAGGGTGAGAATCATTTTAGTTGAATTTAATGTCATGTTTCATGCTATTCTTGTCCATTAGTCTTCCAGTTTCAGTTTTGGAGTTTTTTTTTTGGATGGAGCCTATAGTGGGTCTTGTGGTGTTGGATATTAAATATAAGGAAGAAAAGGTAATAAATTCCCTGTTAATTGTTTCACATCTTTTTCATGATCGTATTCTAATGTGTATATTTTAAGGGGTAAATAATAAAAATGTGACATATTTTTGTGTGAAACTGAACCCTGATTATTACACAATCTGGTACTTGATTGCATTCCTTATAATTACATTGTGTAGTACATCTTTAACGGTTGGAGTTTCCTAGGTTTTTCCTCAATCCCTATTCTCCCTCTCTCATTTCTTATGGTTTATGGATTTATTTTGAAGATTCTTGGGATTCCTTCAACGGGGATCGATCCATGGATTCCTGCCTTCAATAAATAGCTTCATGGCATTGATATATTATGCTTTCTATCCTTGTAATAATCTATTTTCATTATATGATTTTTTAAAGTTCACATCGATGGAGATTATTTTTTTGGGTTATGTTTTTGGGCTGAGTTTTGATGATCTATATATGCGGTGTAGGTTAAACCACCAGTTTGTTGTGTGGAAGTGGTTCTTGGGAGATTTCTTCTTTGTCAAATAGTGTGTAGTGAGATTAGAAACCTTCTTTGAGGCATTTGATTCTCATTATCACCCTTTTTACATGTTATATGTTGTAATTTCATTCTTTTTCTAAAATTTTAGTGGATAATAAGGGCAAACATAATCATATAATTAATTTCCTTCTCTAAAAATGATTTCTATAGGGTTTTATCACTTCTTATTTGATTTTATTAGATGTTATTGATGTTCTTATTCCTTCCTATTACAAATTTTTAAAATAATGGTGGTTGGGTGATTTTTTATGCCATAGTTGATATATGTGATATACAATGTTGTATTGTTACATGATCAAACCCTATATAAAAGTTTGATAAAATTATATTTGGATAATATTTTTTCCCCTAGATATTAGTTTTGTGTGATAATAACCATGATAATATAAATAAGTAATTTGATTAATCCCCTGAAAAACTGTAATGCTAGGATGTGTTGTTGTTTGGTGTGGCTGATATTTTTGTTATAGATTATATGGGTTGAAATTGTTGTGTAGTGATTTTTTTATTGAATTTATTATGTGTTACTTGGGGTCATTATTTGGTGGTTTGTTAGTATCAATGTGAGGTAATAAGTTGTGTTGTAAAGTGTGATGCAGTTGTGTCATAGTGGTTGTGGTTCATGGAAGTTGTGTTTTTTAGATGGAAGAGATGAGTGGTTTTTTAGTCATCTTGGGAGTTGCGATGAATGAACGATGGTGGATGTGTTTTTCTATGGTTATAGTTTTATTGTTTTGTTGGGTTAGTTTTCTATGTATTAGTGAAATAAATTACGACGATGAATGAAATTAATAAGTAAACGATTTTGAAAATGAAAATAATGTGGTTGAAATAGACATGTAATTAATAGATTATATTTAATTGAATGAATTGAATGAGCGGTGTAACATGGATTGGAAATGATAATTAAAACATTTTGTGGAACTTTTTAGTTAAAATTTGAATATGTTGTGTATATTTTTTTGGTTGTTCCATTTTTTGGTTCATATAGTGGTGTCATAAATTTTCATATTTAACATGAAGTCCAATTGAGGTAGTGTTTTTTGTACTAATGTTTTAATGTGAACCCATAAAATGGTTACTGTGTTATTATCTATGAATCATGTACATTTATGTTATTTTATATGTTCCCCACATGAGTTGGATAACCCTACCAACCTTTTAAAGTTTTGGGTTCTTGGTGTTTTCCCCAACATATAAGAATGTAGTATTACGAATGTTTAGATACCCCATCTCACTTATTCTTCCATCAATAGTGACTTATTGTAAAATTGGTCTTTAGGTGATATAAGATGTCACGACCCCCTCCCCACAATGTGTACCCCTCCTGGGCCGGCAATGTGAAAAGGGAGATAATGACCCCCGAGTCCCGCCTCCAGTAGGCCCCGGGTTGGTGACTAGCACCGAGGTTATAATAAACACTCAAATGAGAGGCATTACCCTCTAAAAGAACACATACAGAAGAGAGAGGTAAGATAGACACCAACCAACTCCAACTCAGAAATGACATATTAAAGAAACCCAAGTACATATATGAAATGTCATGCAAAAGTACTAAAACTAAACAGAAAAAACTACAAATAACCCAAAAGAAAGTAAAACGGATGTGACCACAATCCTTAACAGCTCCTCCAACCACAAGCTAGTAGTAACCATCTTGATCACCAAACTGCTCCAAGTGACCTCGAAAATAGATTATATATATGTCGGGTGAGTATAAAAGTATACTCAATAGGATCCTCCAAAAAACCTCTCATGAAAAAGTATTGAAGAATGTTAAAGCACAGTGAACAACAAGTGAAACTAACTCGTCACCTAAACATGTATACTAAATTCTCAACCTCACCATGGATACTCACACCATGTAACTCATACAATAATATATCAGATAATAAAGGATATCAAGGGTACCCCGCTACTACTTCCCCACTAGTTTGCCACTTTTCCATAATGACAAACATCTTGTGCATCTCTCTCCAAAGGCTTGCCCGTATACACCTGGGCTAAGCTCCACAATCTGCACCACATGCACCACAAAGGCTTTCCCACAGACACATGGGATAAGAACCACACCATCCTCACAACCAAAAGTAACTAGGTAGTTTCTGGGAGCCACCACAACTCGCATAACGTGTATCATACATCGGTTTTTATACCTCAAGCCATTACAGCCCATACACCGAGTAAGGATCCTCAAGCCATCACAGCCTATACATGTTACACATATAGTATTCTATAGGATACTATATCCAGAATATATGTGTGTGAATAACCACAAGCCATTATATCCCTCTACACACATATATGGGGTAACTAACTGTTGTGCCTAATGGCACAAGGATCTACCAACAGAAGGCAGTGGGGTCAAAGGGGGTAGTCAGCCATTCACCCTCCCATCGGAATGTTAGGGAAAACACCCCCAGGGATCAAAATCCCTGAGGTGTCAGTTACACTTTTTGGAAGGGTAGAGTAATGTATAGGAACACAAAAAGTACAGAATATATTATTACTCACAACCACACTTTGAGCAAAACCTAGTCTTAGACACAACTGCAGCTAAAGTCTCTTGGACTCCGGGCTGCCACTTATAAGACTAGGCATCCTATATGGACAAAACCATTTAAAGGGATTTATTATATTATTTCATTCCCTTTTTATCATTTCCACTATACATTAATTAATTATACAAACATTAATTAACCATGAACAATTCCACACTAAATTCCATTAACACCGCATCCAAAATCAAATGTCCCTTCAAAAGTTCTCAACCTCATCATTAAGTTCCTACAAACTCCAACACCATGGGTTAACATAATTTATTCAAACATTCATTACAGAATTACTTTCCCATATTCCCAGGAATTCTAGAAAAGCATCCTATGCTACTAAACACAAGAGGGATCAACACGATGAGTAGACGTACTACCCGTCGAGTCTTTGCTGCATATAGCAAGAGCGTAGACCCATTCTCCCTTGAGAGGCTAAACACAGAAAGCATGTGGCATACCCCACGTGTCTTCACATCTTTCAGAAGATGGGTAAGCAAGACCAGCTTCCTTGAGCAATGGGTAAAAGTAAAGCAGATAAACAACCAAAAAAAGCACCAATCATCCAACAATCACCTCATCCAATTCCATCAGCCCTGGTGTCCTCCGTGACACCCATATGCATAAACCGATGCATTTCGACACTCTATATGTCATCCGCTACCACAACCACAAGGCCTCTAGCCCCCACATATCACAACATCCATCTAGGATCACATAACAGAACAAGCATCAGGAAAGTAAACATCACAAAAATTTGGGCTCTTGGACCTTTAACAAGGTATCCCGACTTCATACACAAACACCAACATATTTCAAGTTTACCAACCAACTGAATTAATCACATACATCGACATCAATTTTATTAACATCAATTTGGAACAACAACAACAACAACAAGACTCATTAACATGCCTCTTTTTCTTTATCCAATTAATTATCAATTAATATCATCTTTACGTTCTTTATTAATTTCATCAAAAACAACATGCTAACAAGTAAGGCATAGACATTACACTATCCAGCAAATCAAGAGGTGAACCGTTATCATGGTACAAGTAATAACATGAGATCAAAACAATTATTTTAATCTAGTTCAAGTATTTAATTTGGTTGATTTTATTGTGATCCAACGGTCTAAATCATGCTAACTCTACGATTGCACATAAACAATTAGAGAATCCATGAATCCCCTACCTTAATGGATTTCGAGGAAAACCACAATAGTCGATGAACGCCCAAGAAATCAGGTCGATTCTCCACGAATCCTCCATACGTCTCCTCTACTAACACAACCAAGACCAAATCTCATCATATTGACATCTACACACTTATATCTACCCATAATGGGCGTAGATCTAAGAAACTAAGAGAAGAGGAGGAGTAGATCTAAGTAGATCTAAGAAACCAAGCATGAACGACCGCATACCTAAAGAACCGGCTTCGATTCACCATGAAAAGCCTCCGGATCACCTCCAAAATTCTTGGGAGAGGTTTTCAATCCTTCGAGGGAGAGTAATTCCATGTTATGGATGCTTAGGGGCTTAAATTAGAAGATTAAATGCAAAACAAGTTAGATCCACAGTTTTAGGATCTAACATTAAATGCTCGCACAGTTAGTCTGCACGGTTTAACAAACTGTGCGCTAACTGTGCGTTAGCTTCATCCTCTCCAAACACTCCTCGCACGGTTTGTCCACATGGTTAGAAAACCTGTGCGCTAACCATGCGTTAGCCACTGCTTCCAAGAGAATCCATTCATGGTTTGGCTGTATGGTTTAGGAAAACATTGCGCCAACCATGCCAAAGCTATTCCTCTTTAGATTTCCTTATAAGTCCACCCCAACACACCCCCACGTCACCTTGACGTCCTGAAACACCTCTAGCACCACATTTTCACAACGTAATGGACCGGAGAGGTCCATTCCATTACATCATATACCTCTCAAAACATTCTCATCCTCGAGAGTTCAAAACCCACCAAAAGAGAAAAAAAATAGGGTCTGAACAACCACCCACCGAGATACCTCTCAAAAGAGAGAAATAAACCGAAGCAACAAAAGTGTGCCATCAAATAAATAAGAAATTTCCATAACCACATCATCTATAATGATACATGGAAAGAGTTAAATATCAAACAAGTCTGGGTACTAAGCACATATCTGTGATTCACGTTCCCAGGTACTCTCCTCCTTGCCACCGTGTCACCACAAGACACAAACTAAGGGGATGGAACACTAGCACAACACCTTCTCCTTGCGGTCTTGGATCTCCACAAGTTGCTCCTCAAAGGTGGCATCATCATCAACATCAATCTCTCCCCAATCAATGATGTGGGAGTAGTCATGAAGATAACTATGTAGTTGTAATACATGGAAAACATCATGTATCTGACTCATCTGAGGGGGAAGCGCTACTTGATACGCCACAGCTCCAACATGAGCTAACACTTTGAAAGGCACAAAAAACGGGGAGAATGCTTACTCCCTCAACCAAACCTTCAATGCCCATGACGGGGAGTCACCTTAAAAAACACATGATCCCAAACATTAAACTCTAAGGGCCTCCTTATTTATCAGCAAATGATTTTTGATGATCTTGCGCTATCTTCAACCTCTCACGAATCACCTAAACCGAATCTGTTGAATTGTGAACTAGTTCTGGTCTGAGAATTGCTAACTCTCCGACCCTAGTCCAGCACAACGGAGAACGGCAAGGCCTACCATATAATGCTTCAAATAGTGCTATATTGATGGTGGGGTGAATACTATTATTATATGAGAACTCCACCAAGGGTAAGTGCCTCATCCATGAACCTCCAAAATCACAAACACAAGAGCGCAACATGTCTTCAAGAGTCTGGATTGTTCACTCTGTCTGGCCATCTGTTTGAGGATGAAAAGTAGTGCTAAGGTATAGTTGAGAACCAAAAGCATGTTGGAGAACTCTCCACACCCTGGAGGTAAAACAAGGATATCGATTAGAAATTATCGTCCTTGGGATTCAATGAAGTCTTAACACCTCCTATAGATATTGCCTCGACAAAACATCCATTGAGCTCGACTCCTTGATCTCTATGAAGTGGGTCGATTTTGTTAAACGATCCACTACAACCCAAATAGCATCCTGTCCTCCTGGTGCTCAAGGTATGACAGTAACAAAGTCCACTGAGATATCCTCCCACTTCCACCGAAGAATCTCTAATGGATGTTGAAGATCACTAGGAACATGGTGTTCATCCTTCACCCTCTGGCAGACTAAACATCGAGACACAAACTCCACAACAACACGCTTCATCCCAGGCCACCAAAACTGACTCCTCAAGAATCATTACATAATTTTCACGCCAGAATGTACCACTAAAGGTGAACTATGGAACTCCCTTAGGACTGTCTTGTGCATCGTTAAGGTAAAGAAAAGCCTTCCATGATACAAAACATGGTGTTTTTCATCTTTTGACCAACCATTAGGGGCCTCACCACAAACAACTCGGTCTCCCTAGACCTCCATCTCAGGATCACCCAAATGGGAATATTCCACATTCTGCATCAGGGATGACTGTACCATCATCTAAAAAAGAAAACCTCTATCCCCAACTTCTCCCATATCTATATGTAAGGCTAACAGTTCTTCCATTTCTCTCAAGGAATCATCGGATTCCCACATAGCATCACTATGTGACTTTCGGCACAGCGCATTAGCTACCAAATTCCCATTTCTAGGTGTAGACGATATTTCAAAGTCATATTCCTATAATATCTCCATCCACTTATGATGTCATAAGTTCATGTCATGCTGGGAGAATACGTACATCAAACTCTTATGATCGGTGAAAATAATAAAGCGCTCACCATGGAGGTAATGTCTCCAAAACATCAGATCAAACACCATGACTGCCAACTCAAGATCATGGATGGAATAGTTGTGTTCATGGGGACACAAATACTGAGACCCATAAGAAACAACTGACCTCCACTGAATGAGAACACAACCAAAGCCCAGATGTGAAGCCTTGCAGAAGACATCAAACTGAACTCCCTCAGCCGGAAGACAAAGGACTGGAGCACTTAATAAATTCTCTATTAGATACTTGAAATATTCCTGACACTGATCAGTCCATATGAACACCTTATTTTCCTTGGTAAAATTTGTTATAGGAGTTACAACTCGGGATAAATTGGCTATGATCCTCCTATAGTAGCCTACGAGACCAAGGAAACATCACACCTCTCACACTGTCTTGGGGGATTCCCAGGACACCATTTCTTCTATCATTGATGGATCCAAAGATACTCCCTATTGGGACACAACATGCCCCATGAAACGGATATCTTGAGACCAAAACTCACACTTAGACAACATTCCGACAACTAATGTTGGCAAAGAACTCCCAAAATGGCTCATAGATGCTCTGCATGCTCCTCTTCAGATGTAGAGTACACAAGGATTTAGTCGACAAAAACTACCATGAACATGTCTAGGAACTCATAGAACACAACATTCATCAATCCCATTAATACAGCTAGAGCATTCATCATGCCAAATGGCATTACAACGAACTCAAAATTCCCATGACGACAACGGAAACAGTCTTCAGGATATCGTCATACATCACAGGCATCTGATGATATCATGATCTCAAGTCGATCATTGAGAACCAACTTTCACCCTTCAGTTGATCGAATAAGTCATCAATCCACGGAAGATGATAGCGATTCATTATTTTCACTTTGTTCAAGCGACGATAATCGGCACACAACCGAAAACTGCCATCGGCCTTCTTCACGAACAGAACTAGTGCACCCCATGGTGACTCACTTGGTCGAACAAAACCGCACTATAACAGACCATCAAGCTATATACGCAGCTCTCATAACTCCGAAGGGGCCATCCTATATGGATACATAGAGATAGGAGTATCTCCTGGCTATAGCTCAATCCCAATCTCGATCTCTCGTCGAGGGGGTAAGGCTACAACCTCTTTTGGAAAGACATCAGGTTACTCCTCTATGACCCTAGGAAACACGAATTGTCAAACCTCAGATGAACTCAACATCATCTTAGCTTCCATGGATGATTAGGATGAAACACGCATAACAACCCATCCGAGGGTCTCTCTCACCAACAAACACCGTTGTATCTCTATCCGCACCAAAGAAAACGACCTTCTTCCTGAATCAATTCACGATAGCCTGCACTGAATACAACCAATCCATGCAAAGGATGACATCATATGGTTGTATTTGTAAACATAGGAAATCTCCCCATGAGCGATGTTTCCCGAAAACTAGATCACAATATCTACATACTTAAAACAAGTCAGCTCGACCTCCAATTGCCATGGTCAACGCCAAGGGCACTAGAAGCCTCTATACCTCAAGTCCTGAAGCATGGAAAAGGGTAGGGGATATGAAGGAGTGTGTCGCTCATGAATCAAACAAGGCATACAACAAGGTAGATAACAAACAAATGGTACCTCGAACGACATCTGGCTCCTCTAGTGCTAGAAACGCTAGAGCAGGAAGCTGAAAATAACCTCTTCCATGGCCTCTCTGACCCTAATGATGACCACCACCACAGTTGCACTCTGCTCTCTAAGGACAGGGAGCATCATGGGGTTGTCCTCTGCCCTCCCCATCTATTCTCTTCTGATCTAAAGCTGGTGCAAACTACTGATGCTACTACCTCGGCTGGAACTGTGTCAAAGGAGAAACATGGAGCATAGTGCCCAGTGCAAGATGAAAGATCTAAAAGGCCGGGTACTCCTGCTGCTGATGGCCATGATCACAACAAGAAAAACAAGTGCCTGAGCCCTTGTCTTAGGCTTGAGAGTTTCTGCCTTCGGAGAAACGATATGTGAAGGGATGAGACCTACCCCTGGCTGAACAAAATCTCTTTTTCACTAAAAATAAGGATCCTCGGACAACAACTCTTTTCGTGAAGAATCATTCTGATTCCCCTCTCATGATGATCCGGTCCTGGAAAAATTCCTCTCGACAACCTCTTCCCTCACCATCACCTCAAGATATGTTTTCAGCATAAATGGGGTGACATGGTGTTGGATCTTTGAATAGAAATCCTCCTCAAAATGCCTCTTTGTGGCCTCCTCATTTGGTAATAGGTCCAAAGAATATCGTAAAATGTTCCAAAAACAGATTCCAAACTCTCAACAATGGAGCTCCCCTTATTGAAGGATAGAAAGATCCTGGTGGCTAGATGCCTTTGCAGTAGAGGAAAGAAACTCGACTCTAAACTAGTCTCGGAACTCCTCCCATGAGATCGCTGACTCCTCATGATTCCTAAGGAACAAGAACGAACACTGCCCTGCTGCCCCACGCAGCATCAACACAGCTAAGTACACCCAGTGCTCTTTATGAGCATGGATTGAACTGAATCCTATCTCAACCTCCTCCATCCATTATTTTGTGACTGTATCTAAAACGGAACCCTCATGCTTCATCAGACTCTGGTGATGAAACTCTTGGAGTGTCTTCCTCCAAGTGTCGTCGTCGTCATCCACTACCCTGCGACGACCTGCTGGAACAGCCTGCTGAACATCTTATAAAAAAACCTGACGAAGACGTCAACCTGAAGCTATTCCTGCAAAATAGCAAACGCTTAGAGATCCTAAGCCTGTAATATGGAGGACTCAACATTTATTAATTAATTGTTTTCTTTTATTCGTTTTAGGTTGACCTATCCCATGGTCTACCCATTCAAACATAGGAAAAAAGAAGAATGAAGAATGATCCTTTCCTAGGTCTCTACCGTACAACCACTATCACCATGTTTAGTAGCCATTGTAAACATAATGGTTCATACATCAGATCATAGGGGGCCCAAAATGCCTATGTCTCAGCCGGTATCCAGTGTTTACCCCACTTTCCAATCATGAATGACATTGTTTCCCTACCAACCCATGAAACCTAACCTGTTCCTAACTCCAAAAATCATCATATCTCTCAACCAGACCACTGATATCACTATGTCACAACCCCCTCCCCACAATGTGTACCCCTCCTAGGCCAAAAATATGAAAAGGGAGATAATGAACCCTGAGTCCTGCCTCTAGTAGGCCTCGAGTTGGTGACTAGCACTGAGGGTATAATAAACACTCTAATGGGAGGCATTACCCTCTAAGATAACACATGAGGAAGAGAGAGATCAGATAGACACCAACAAACTACAACTCAGAACTAAAATATAAAATAAACCCAAGTACATATATCAAATACCATTCAAAATTACTACAAATGAACCTGAAAAACTTCAAATACCCCAAAAGAAAGTAAAACGACAGCGACCACAAGCTGGAACTCCTCCTCCAACCACAAGCTTGTAGTAACCATCTTGATCTCCATCCTGCTCCATGTGACCTGAAAAATAGTTTATATATACGTAGGGTGAGTATAACAGTATACTCAGTAGGATCCTCCCCGAAAGCTCTCATGAAAAAAGTAAAAAAGCATGCTAAATCACAGTGAAAAACAAGTGAAACTAATTCATCACCTAAACAGGTATATAAAGTTCCCAACCTCACCATGGCTACTCTCAACAAGTAACACATACAAGAATATATCATATAATAAAGGATATCAAGGGTACCCTGCAACTACTTTCACACTGGTTTTCCACTTTTCCCCAATGACATACGTCATGTGCATCTCTCTCCGAAGGCTTTCCCATATACACCTGGGCAAAGCTCCACAATATGCACTATGTGCACCACAAAGGATTGCCTGTATACACTTGGGCTAAGCACCACACCATCCTCACAACCAAAAGTAACCAGGTAGTTTCCATGAGCAACCATATCTTGCGTAATGTGTATCATACGTCAGGTATTATACCTCAAGACATTACATCCCATACACCGAGTAAGGATCCTCAAGCCATCACAGCCTATACATGTTACACCGATAGTAGTCCATAGGATACTATATCCACAATGTATGTGTGTGAATAACCACAAGCCATTACAACCCTCTACACACATATATGGGGTAACTATGCATTGTGCCTAATGGCACATGTATATACCAAGAGAATAGTGTGTGGTCAAAGGGGGTAGTCATCCATTTACCCTCCCATCAGAATGTTGGGGAAAACACCCCCCCTCCCCCTCCACAGGGCTCAAAATCCCTAGGGTGTGAGTTTCCCTTACTAACAGGGTGGAGTAGCGTATATAAACACAAAAAGTACAGAATATATTATAACTCACAACCACACTATGGGTATAACCTATTCTTAAACACAACAGCAGATAATGTCTATTGGACTCCGGGATGCGACTTCTAAGACTAGGTATCCTATAAGCACACAACCATTTAAAGAGATTTATTAGATTACTTCATTCCATTTTTATCAATTCCATTGTACGTTAATTAATTCTACAAACATTAATTAACCATGAACAATTCCACACAAAATTACACTAACATCACATCCAAAATCCACTATCCCTTCAAAAGTTCTCAACCTCATCATTAAGTTCCAAAAAACTCCAACCCCATGGGTTAACATCATTTATTAAAACTTTCATTACAGAATTACTTTCCCATATTCCCAAACATTATAGAAAAGCATCCTTTGCTACTAAACACAAGGGGGATCAACACGGTGAGTATATGTACTACCCATCGAGACTTTTCCGCCTATCGTAAGAGAGTATATGTGTTCTCCCTTGAGAGGCTAAACATGGAAAGCAAGTGGCATACCCCGCATGTCTTCACCTCTTTCGGAAAGGAGGGTAAGCATGACCAGATTCCTTGAGAAGTGGGGAAAATTAAAGTAGATAAACAACCAAACAAAGAACCAACCATCCAATAATCACGTCATCCGATTCCATCATCCCTGGTGTCCTCCCTAACACCCATATGCATAAACCGATGAATTTCTCCACTCTAGGCACTATCCACTGCCTCAACCACAAGGCCTCTTTCCCCCACATATCACAATATCCATCCATGATCACATCATAACACAAGTACAATGAAAGTAAATATCACAACAATTTGGTCTATTGGCCCTTTAACAAGGCATCCCGCCTTCATACACAAGAAACAATAGATTTTTGGTTTACCAACCAACTAAATTAATCACATACATCTGAATAAATTTGATTAACATCAATTTTTAATAACAAACACAATAAAAACAACTAGATTTGTTTACATGCCTCTTTTTATTTAGCCAATTAATTATCAATTAATATCATCTTTACATTCTTTATCAATTTCATAAAAAACAACATGCTAACTAGCAAGTCATAGATATCACACTATCTAACAAATCAAGAGGTAAACTGTTATCATGGTACAAGAAAAAACATGTGATCAAACCAATTATTTTTATCCATTTTAAGTATTTAATTATGTCAATTTCATTGTGATCTAAATGGATAAATCATGCTAAATCTACAATTGCACATAAATAATTAGAGAAGCCATGAATCCCCTACCTCATTGGTTTTCGAGGAAAACCACCACGGTTGATGAATGCCCAGGAAACTAGGTCGATTCTCCACGAATCCACCTTAGGGTTCTTCTCCAAACACAACCAAGACCAAATCTCATCATATTGACATCCACACACGTAGATCTACCCATAAAGGGTGTCGATCCAAGAAACCGAGAGAATAGGAGGAGTAGATCTAAGAAACCAAGAAAGAACGACCTCATACCACAAGATCTGGCGTCGATTCACCAAAAAATCCTCCAGATCACCTCCAAAATGCTTGGGAGAGGTTTTATAACCTTCAAGGGAGAGTAATCCGAAGTTATGGCTGCTTAGGGGCTTAAACGAGGTGATTAAAGGAAAAACAAGTTAGATCCACAATATTAGGATCTAACTTTAAGTACCTGCATGGTATGTCCGCACGGTTTGACAAATCGTGCACAAAACGTGCATTAGCTTTTGCCTTACCAATCACTCCTCGCTTGGTTAGTCCGCACTGTTAGACAACCTGTGCACTAGCCGTGTGTTAGCCAATACCTCCAAGACCAGCCTTGCACAATTTGGCCGCACTGTTTAGGCAAACTGTGCGCCAACCGTGCGGAAACTATTCCCCTTTTGATTTCCTTAGAAGTCCACCCCAATGCACCCCAAGTCACCTTGACCTCCTAGAACACTTCCAATAGCACATTTTCACAATGGAATGTACCGGATAGGTCCGGGACATTACATATGATTTGTGGAAAGGTGTTTTTTGGAGATATAGGAACTGTTTTCCATGGGTTCTTCATGATGAGTTATGATTTGTGGTCCAATGTGTCTTCATGATAAGTTATGATGCATATCCCATTGTTGATTTTGGATAAGATGTGGTGTGATGTGATGTGAGTCTTTGGTGTGTGTGTTTGAGGGATGTGATGTGATGTCTATCACATGCTGGTGTGGGATGGATGTGATGTGATCTGTGTTAAAAGTTTGGGAGAATAAGAATTTCAATGTTGGGGAATTGGAGCATAAAATAGTGGGTAAGAGGTGGTGGGGAACATTGATATTCTATGCTCTCAAAATTAAATTATTATATTTGATGCGTGATTTGGTTAGTGAACCAGCAGTAGGTTTGGTTTGGTAATATCACACATGTAGGTGCTTTTTTGATCTAATATTTTTTCACTAAAACATTAGTATGAAATTTTCACATGTTCACGTAGGGCCTTGGTTATGTCAATATTGATAATACATTTTATGATTCCCCTATCTATATAAACTATTCTCAATATTCTAGGATGACATTATGGAAGAAGACAGACATTGGTAGCTGGGTTAGATTTGTTGTTGTGTCACATCCATGTAATTTTTTATATTTACTTTGGATACATTAATATTTTACTATTTTAGTATATTCAAGAATTGTATGAAGGTTTTTCGTTTACCTTTAAATAGTATGTTGGGGTTTTTTAGTGATTTTTTATCCATTATCCTAATAATATTATTTTATAGAGGGAAAACCTCATATATTATTATATTTTTAGACCCTTGGTTCTAGTTTCCATATCATAGTCTACTAGAGGCTGGAGTCAGAGGGAATTATCTTAATCCCTTCATTGCTGCATCGTTGGTGGGTGAGGTTCATGAATTCTAATATTTCTAAAAATCCATTTATGTAATCAAATATATATATATATATATATAGGTTCAATAGTAACATAAATGTTATCATATTTCTATAAAATCTTAATTATCGAGAAAAAAATAAATGTGTTTGATTATATCTTCTATATAACTTATTATATCTCATATAAAATAATTAATGTGGGTTCTATAATTAGTTAATATTCCAATATAATCATAAAAAACATAAAACATATGAAAAAATATAATATAAATAATTTTCTAAAAGAATAAGAAGTATTTGTCCGAAAAAAGAAAGAATACCCATTCTATTTGGTAAAATTTAAAAATAAAAAATTAAAATAATAAAGGGAATATCAATTTCAATAGTAACTCATGGAAAATTTGAATGTATGATTAATAGTGAATAATGGAAATAAGATTGTCAAAATGTGATCAAATATTAAATATTCAATTCATACATTTGTATTGAAATTAAAATGCGCCTCATATAAAAAGCATAAAAATATTCATCAATAATACATTGTAAGAAGTCAATGATAGTTAAAATTGATTCTATATACCATATAATTATATAAAGGATTTTTTTTTAAATATTATGTTGAATATGGATGTCAAATATTTTTTTTGGTAAAATACTTAAAATATTTTAATGCAATTATTTAAAATAAAACCCTATGAGGATTTTAAAAAAAATCCAATTGAATGTAATAACACGAGAAAGAACATAAAATTGAATGAGTATATTGAGAATAAAGATATAATGTTACAAAAATAAATTGTATCCACCATATAAATGGAAATATTTTCTTAATTCAATGTATGAATTGAATAAGGAAATTTGAGACAAGGAAAGTCTTTCGACATTACTAACATTTGATGACAACCCACTTGAAGAAGTTAACATAAAATATTATATTTAATTAAATTATTAAGGATAATATCATGATATAATATTTCCATATTCTATTTTATATATAATATAAAATAAAATAGGTTTCGTACATGAAATATGTCTCATGAAATAGAAATTGAGATAGAGAAACCTGACATATATAATTAAGCTTGAACCAAAATCCAATGAAAAAAATGAATTATATTTTTTAAATTAGATTATGTATATTAGAAATATAATATATGATATTAATGAGTTAGCTTATTCCAAGAACACAATATAAAATGACACATAGTGCAAAAAATATGACAAGCCTTGGAAAATTGAAAATGAGACCATGAAAATGACATTGAGATCATAACATGAGAAGTAATAATTTTTAAAATTTAATATTATAATAATTAAATTATTACTATATAAAATAATTTAATTTATTGAAAATAAGGTTTATAATCTGTTCAAAACATAGTCATTGAATAAATTGTATGCAAAATTAAATAAAATTGAGTTAAGAATCCTCTTTATTCCTTGGGAACAATCGAATAAAATCCCATTAAACATAACATTATATTTATTTTTAAATTCATCAAAATTATATAATATAATTATAAAATACATTAATTCTTAAGAATATATGAAACATAATTGAATGTTTTGTCAACATATTTCATTTCTCCATGAAGGGAAATTGAGGAAAAAATCCCCTACCTTAGACTTTCTCTTAATCAGACATTATCTAACATCAAATATAGTAATTTTAAAACTTCTATAAATATTTACTAAAAAAATAATATATACATTAATATATACCAATAAATTACATCTTTTAATTACCCATTTAGTAATAATTCATTATTACAATTTGTATTTTTGTATTAGCTATTCATTTCTCTATTCATGTTATCATGTCTTGTTTTCAGTTATAGAACCATGGACATGGTATAATTATATCCATGTTATAAATTAAGGTTTAGATTATGTTATTGATATATTTATGTATTCACATAGTTATTTAATGGAACTTGTGTGGACTATTTTCAAGGAAATCTTAAAAAATTCAATTTTTGAAAATTTTATCCTATAAAAGGATTGATTTTATAATTAAATAAAAGTAGGTATGTAACCCTTAACTAATCGTTTAATCAAAATAAAATCAATAAATATTCATAATATTACTAAAAATTTTACATTACATAACCATTAATGAAAAAAACAATATATCATCATTATTTTTTGTGGAAAATTTGACCAAAATAAGGGCATGCAATAATAGTTTTATGGGTGTGAATGTGATAATAAATAATTATAATATCACTATTAAAGAATCTCAATGATGTATTTTTTTAGAAGGTGATAAATAATTTTTTTTGGAGTTATATTATTAATATTAATAAAATATAATTGTAAGAAGTTGTCACTTGAAAAGTGTTTAATTGTGATCACTTTAGGAATTTTTTTAGGATGTCCATTTATTCTAAATATTAATTATATAATTAATAATTAAATTTATAGAAAATTGGTCTTGTTATAAATAATATATTTATTTATTTAATACATCTTTATAATATTCAATGTGTGGAGATGATGAAAAACATAAATTCATTGTTCCTTGATGTATTAGTTCACACATAGCATGTTTTATTTCTCAAATGGATGAGTGGAAGGTAAATAATGGTTATTCCATTTAGAAAATAAATTTTAGGTATAGAAGTGAAAATGATTTAATTAATTTTATATTCATATGATATATTTGGATAATGTAGAATAAGTAATAAACATGATTAAACTTAATTAAAAAAGTTACCTCTTCAATGGATATCCTCTTTTTTGATTATTTTTATCATCCAAGAATGGTCATTTACTCTGACATGTAACCTATAGGACATGTCTATTAGTATAGTATATGAATTTCAATATATATATTTTTTAAATAATAGTCATTATTTCAGAAAATAGCTGTAGAGTAGAAAGGATCACTTTATATGTGTTTGGAGTGATATTTTTGTAAATAATATTTAGTTAATATAAATAATATATAACATTCAATGGAAATTGTCTCCAAAGGATGAATGTAATACAATGGGGATGATCATTAGAAAATAAACCCCTCATAAACATAAATAAAGGGATTATTTTTTAGGAATTTATTCATTTTTTCTTTAAAAGTTTTAACTATAATTTACTTTTATCATTGTAACTCATTTTTCACCTCAGTGCATTTTTTTTGTCAAAAAATTAAATGTAAATTATATTACAATTTTAAAAATCTGATTATTAGAGGTTACTGAGTTTTTTCAATATTCAATTTATATAAGTGGTATAATTTTTTATAAATAAATGTATGATTATCATAACAATAAAATTATTTAGAAAATGGTTTTTTAAGAATAAAAATAAATATACCAAAGAAATTTGTATTTAATATATTCCCATGAAATTTATTTATTCAAGATTAAATAAATAAATTTTTTGTTACTTTATAAATGAAAACAATTGTATATATCCTTATTTTTAATTATTTATGGGTTAATGTAAATGAGTTCTTTGTTAGAATAAAATATATATTCGATTCCAAAAATTCATAAAGGGGTTTGAAAATTTAGAATATTATTTTTAAAATTGTTATTTTTCAAATAAAATAAAATTTTTTATAGAGAAAAAAATTCACCTTTTGAAGTCATTTTTATGTCAATTTTTTTTAAAAGTTATTGTAATTATTAAATTGTAATTTCAAAATTGACCAAAAGAATCACCCTTTTTAGAAAAATAACAAAAATTCATCATAAGATAATTCGGTAATTCTATATTCAACAAATAAAGATAAATTTATCAAATTTTAATTCTATAATTTATAAAACATTATATTAAAATAATATATAAAACACAATGGATTTTTTCTAGATTAACAAATCTTAAACTTTAAGTGTTCTTAATGAAATTTAATATTATAAAATAATATTGTAAATATATTGGATTATATTTTAAAAACATCAATATTATTATAATGAAAATTTAAAATTGATCATAGATGATAAAAAATTTTCATTAAAAAATAAAACTTCTAATATTGAATATCTGTAATCATATCACGTTATTTTTTTATCATCCAATAAATAAATTTCATCAATTCATTAGTATTAGAACATATCAAATAATTACTTAAAAATAATGATAATTTTATTTAAGGGATTAGAATACGTGTTTTTTAATGAGGAAATAATATTTACTTGAGGATTTCTTCTTCTTGTGATTTTATTAATGACGTTTCATATTACATACTCATAATTGATTAATTATACCCATGAACTATAATATGGTATATAGTTTTTCATTTGAGTTTAGTTATATGAGATTTAGAAGATATTCATAAAATTATTTATTTAAATAAAAACTGATACTAAATTATTAGGGTGTTTAATTCTACACACTTTAATATCTTATTTCCTCAATATTATATTTTTCTCACTATGTAATTTAAATCAAGGTATTATATATATTACTAATGATATAATATTAGTGATTTATCTACCTTAATTTAATGGGTTTGAACTTTTTTTCCATTAGAACAAACATATATCTAGTTTTGATTTGGAACATCCATTTCTACCAAATATACATCCTTAGTTATTAGAGTAAAGGGTTTCTAGAAATGTATAATTCCCAATATCATTTTATTTATCAAGAATTAAATGGAATACTAATACAAAATTTTTATGATAAAAATCAATAAACATGTTAAAATCATTAATATGTGTATTATCCTCCGAACCACTCAATCGATGAAAGATACAATTAGTTAAAGTATTAAATTATAACCAACTATTAGTTAACTCATATTTACATAAGTTATATCCTTTTGATATCAATAATATAATTCTAGAAATTGACTAACTCAAAATTATAGTGGGTTTTTCAAATATTTCAATATAAAATATAATAGAAAAATTGATACAAAATATTGATGTCAACCATTATCCTATAAAAATTAATTGCTCATAGAGTCCCAGACAGATCAATATATACCTTTACCATATATACTCCCAAAATATTATCCATCCTTGCACAAAAGAACATGAATAACCTTTTCACTAAATAACATTTCAATACCCAAGGTAATCATAATTCGGAAACTTATATTCCAAATTTTATATAAACCATTATCGTAATTAAACATATATACCAGAATGATAAATCACATACCTTACAAATATTTACATATAACATAAAAATATATTATTTGTGAGGCCTAATAAAAATATCCCAACATATCATTAATTTCATGAAAATATAATTACACAATACATAAAAAAGTAATATTTATGAATTTTGACATATGATTGACATTAAACATTTCAACTCATTGTGTAATCCACAACTCTTATATATAATTTTCATATATCATTCTAACCCTTAATGTTTTATAAAAACTGATATGAGATCAAATAAGACATCATGCGACCCATACACATAGTTATATTTCAAAAAAAATATTCATTACATACTATTGTTGGTACAAATAGATGAAACAACAGTTTAATCATCTTAATTAAAATAAAAAAAATCACAGATTCTCTTATATAAAAACGAAATATTAGTTTTAAATTTTTAGAAAAATAGATAAAAAATAATTAAAAATATATATCTTTTTAAGAAAATGCGACTTTTTCCATTATACCAAGAATTTATTATTCAAAAATATGATTTCAACATATACTAAAAAATTCTCCTCACGTGATACCCTTATAGAAAAATATTAAATAATATAAATCTTTATAACCATTATAAGAGGTAACATAATAATAAATACAATAAACTCCCAATAAGTGTAATAATATACATTAATAATCAAAGACCAGAAGGGCGAATAAATTGATCATATTGGTATGATAACAGAATCAGTTTTTTAATGAATTATAATTTATTCATATCCAAAAAACCATTATCATAAATTGTTATTCTTTGAATTATGGTTTCGTATACCCTTAAACAATAATTAGATGTTAATATTTAATAATTATCCATAAGTGTATAACATTTCCATAAGAATTTAGTTAAATGTTTGACATATAAACATGAATATGAAATAATATCCTTTTTTTGGACTATTTCTAGGGCTATGATCGGTGAGTAGAAAATTACAATAGAGGTTTTTTTTCACACCTCATTCCCTTCAAATCATCTTATATAGAGTCTCTTATTATATTGGGTTTACTAAAAAATTTCATACATGTTTATCATGCCACAAAAATAATTCCTAAATACATCTGAGGGATATATAATTTTAATACCACCTTAAAATTAACTAAAACCTAAATATTATTTTCTAAAAGAACATAACAATGTTTATACTTCTATCTCAAATTAATTAACCCCTTAAAATGAAATATGTTTTTGGATAATTTAATAAAAACTCAATATAATACATCCCTAAATTCGTGGTGGATAAAATATTTAGATATATCCCTAAAGAAAAATAATAAAAATTAATGTATGTTTAAATAGAATAAAAATACTTTTATAATAGAATTATAAATTTTCATTAAAAATATAACGAAATATCCTTTCTTTGGTAACATTAAAAAATTAAAAATTCATCTATTAATGGAAATATAATTTTATTTTAATGTTAATTTATTATTCAAATGAAATCCTAATAAAAAATAATTTGATTAAATTTTTGAGATTTTTTAAATGATAAAACATAAATCAAAATTTACACTTTTGTAAATTTAAATGTTATAAGTTTCTAAAATTTTAAAAATATTACTCTTGTTGACATTTTTTAAATTTTAATGTCATTTTAAAATGATATTAAATAAGAATTTATGTATATAGAATAAAATTATCAAATATTTATAGTAAATATAGATATGAAATAGAACATGTTGTGTAACAGACAAAAAAATATCCAAAGAAATTATTTTCAAAAAGGATCCTTACAAAATTTCAAATAAATACCACCTTGAGAGAAATAATTCAAATAATTAATAAGTGATACAATGATTTTAAAGATTTTTATGATATTATATATCAAGGAAGAATAATAAAATATTTATAAAATATAATTGTTTCATTATTTGAATCATTCCCCAAATAATAAACCTTGAAATGAGAAAACCCGTTTGTCTTTGGTAACCATTTAATCAAATACCTATTATTAATAAAAAATAAAATCTATTATTTAATATTATGATAAAGGATAGAACAATGAAATAATATTCCAAGAAAGAATTATATAAATCATATAAAAAAGTAGGTCCAAAAAATGATATATGTCCAAAGAAACTCAAACTAGGACAAAGAACCCCCACATATTTCATAACACTATACAACCACTAATATTTAAATATTTAAACATGATATTTTTTGGAATTACTATTAGTTTAGAGGAAAATATAATATAATATATTTTTTATAGCGAATCAATAAAGAACCATATAAAATGAAATATGGTGTACAAAATGTAACATGTCAAAAAGAATTGAAATTGATACCAATAAATTCTTATAAATATCATAACATGTGCTGTAAGAATAATTAATTGTTTAAATTGTGTGAATAAAATTTAATTACAAATAGGAAAAAGTGAAAAAATCATAGTTCTTCATTGCCAAAATCTTATCATAACATTGTCAATGAAGAAATGGTAGAACCCAATGATATGTAACCGAGTTAAGAATACACTTACTACCTTAGAAATGTTTTAATCAAACCCATTGAAGAGAAATTTTATTGTATTTTTTTTAATGAACATCATTTAATTACCTAAAAAAATAAATCAGTAGGTAGTATAAACCATGTATAATATAAATCAATTGTGAAATATGGAGCATATCTTAATGAAGTGATTTTGAGAAATTAAATCCTTATCGAAAATAATTTATTTAACAAAAAGAAAAAAAATTCCCATATTTTTTTTTGATATTATATATATATACATATGATAATTTCTGTTATTTATATTACAATATATGATTTTATTATCATTAATTATTACCAATTTAGTAATAATTTTGGGTTAAAATATATATTTTTATGTCAACTATTTAGTTTCCCATGGATCTTCTAATTTGAAGGTTCTAGTGCTCACCCCTTGGTTTTGGTTTTATCAAATTAAAAATGGTAATTTAGGGTCATTTTATGTTGCTATATATTTTTCGTTTCCAATGGTTAATTCATAGAAGTTATAGTTATTATTTTATTGAAATGTATAAAAATATCATTTTTATACATTTTGATTCAATAAAAAGAATTTATTTTAGCAATGAATAATATATATATAACCATTAAAGATTAATCAAATCATTTAAAAATATTTAAGTGTACATAAAAATACCAATATATAAGATTCTTTAATTATCCAAGTAAAAATATTTTTTGACTTAATGTCTAGTGGTGGTATAACGGATAGAAAAATGATAATGTTGTAATCAATAAAAGAGTAATAGAACACTATTTCATAATGATAATATCAATTTTATAGAAAATCAGTAATTTAGAAAAATATTATATTACTTTATTACATAAAATTGAATTAGGAATAGATAAATATGATAAATAATAGGGAATTGTAAGATGTTATTATGTAAAAAGTGTCTCAATATGCTTGGTTTATGCTGTTAATATTTATAATAAACTTTTATTGTTAGTATTATTTATATAATGTTGAAATAATCTATAAATAAAAAAAATATGTTATAAATATATTATTATTAAATTAAATAAATTTTAATAATAAATGATGTATTATTATTAAATTATGTATGTTTAGGATATACATGGCGGAGGATGAAGAAAAAAAATTTAATGAAAAATTTTAAATTATTTACTTGTTCCATGGATATCCTCCTTTCAGATACCCATTAAGCCTTCATTGAATTGTCAATTAGTGAGACCAAAACCTTTATAATGTGACTAGGAGTTCTATGGATGGATTTATTTTGATATTGATTTGATGAGGAAGAATTAGTTGTGAAAAGAAGTGGGTGGAGAAGGGGTCATTTTAAAAGTGAGAGGGGGACATTGTTTTGTAAATAGTCATTACTTTTTAATAATGTGATGTCACATTGATAATAAATTAGATATAAAAGCTCATAATAATGGATTTTGGATGTGTATTGGTTTATTAAGAAAGAATATACAAAACTAATAGATTAATATTTAGATATTTATTTCCATTTCACCATAATTTGATTTTTCCCTATATTTATTTTATTACAATAACACTTTTCTTACATCAATTTTTTAGTTTTATTCATAAAAATTTAATTCACCTTAAAAATTAAAATTAATATGATAATTTATGAAATGAAAATTGTTTTCAAATATTAAATTCATTTGGATGGTAACAAATAAAGTTTATAAATTTTTCCTTAATTTGATAATAAATTAATTTAAAAACTATTCATTTTTGGAATAAAACTGAATTTAAATAAAACTAATGGATATTACTGATTCACATGACATTTAATTTTTATAAATAGAAAATTATATTTTTTAACCGTCATGTATACCCAAAAATTAATGGACTATTGTGAATAATTGATTAATGGAATGTTTTAAAAGGTATTTTTATTATAATAAAATAAAACAAAAGATCCAAAAACTCATGAATGGTTTTCCAAATTCAAAAAATTAATTTAAAATTTATTCTTTTACTCATTAGTAAATTTTTTCATATACAAAGAGACATAAAATATTTTTAATTCATTATTATATAGTATTTATGTCATTAAATTTACAGTATTTTTATAACAAATAATTTCATTGTTCAAAATAAATTTAACCTCATAATAAAAATATTAAAAAATAAGCCCATGATTATTTTTACATGTGTATTTAAAAAAATTAATTTTATCTTTTTCAAATTAGAATTATAATTTTTTAAAAAATAATTTTTTCAAATTAGTATAGTAAATAAAATTAATATTTTACTTATAGATAAATAAATTTTTAAACATTAAGTGTTTATTATATTATTTCATATTAATTACCAACTAATTAAGTCTTTTTTTGTATTTTAATTATTTAAACATTACATATTATGATAATCATATTAATAAAGTAATGTAAACACCTAAAAAAGTTCCATTAAAAACCCCCTTTAAAAATAATCCATTTTAGTCAAAACACACTAATTATTTATCAAATAATCATTATTTTATATCAATTTATTAGTATAAGAAAGACAAAAAATCATTAAATATTAATAATAATAATAGGAATATAAAAGGAATTAAAATACATGTTTTTATAAATATTCATTAATATTTACATTATATTTGATTGTTATTCTATCTTTATTAATTTATTTTTACATTATATGGTCATAATTTAATAATATTTACCTTTTATGAAAACAAGGTATATCTTTTTTTATTTTAGTTCTTTTTTTCATGATTTTCTTGTTAATTAGAAATGTGTTTTTAAAGAAAAATTAATTGTGAAATATCATGTTAATACGCAAATCCTAATTAATAATATTTTAATATAAAATCTCATAACAATACCTAAGGCTACCTATAACATTATAAAGTATTCATCCTAAAACCTAATTGAAATTTATAAAATATCATTAATCACATTAAAATTAAGGCACACAATAACAAAAATGGGTATATATGCAATTTAAAATATTATCATTTCAAAATATATTAACATGAAATGGTATAAAAAACTCATAAATTATTTCCATCTAATAAAATACCAACCTCAATTGTTTTCTAATCCCTTCATTGATTCTAGGATAGACTTTCCAAAACTCATTCAAAAAAATACTCTTGTAAAAATATATTCATTTCATATTTTCATTAATATGAATAGATGCGCCCCAAATTTGACAATCAAAAATTAAAAATATATAAATTAATTATTTATGAACAAACATATTCACTAAACGTTAGGTTTATTAATTTAGAGAAATAGTGAAATCCTGTTATATAAAAAACCAATTTCTATCCATCCAAATTGTTAATTTTTCAATATTCCAATAATTTATTTATTTTCCATAAATATTCATTATCTAATGAAATATACCCCACACATGATACCATTACTGAACTATTATATGTAACATAAATCATCATAACTTGTGGAAATTAGGGGAAAAGAAGGGTGAGCTCAAATGCCTTGAAAGTGTAATCATAAGTGATAAAAACTAATAATATTAATTAAGTATAATAGGAGAATATATGTACTATAACATAATAAATATTCATGGTCATAACATAATAGAATCATACAAAAAAATAATGTATCATAATTTATGATTCATGGAATAAATCATTATAATAATGTAAGACTTGATTCACAATATAATTAGAAAGTGTGAACTATATGATAATAACAAAGTCATACAAACATTGAATAAGAGCATGTAAAAAACATAAGCATGTAAAAATATTTGTTTTTTAATGGATCACCAATAATATTAAAGTCATATTATTGATTAGGATTCAATACTTGTTTCATATAACATGGTATATCAAGCATCACTACATATTTTTCATAGTTGATCAATCATCATAACATATTTCATATCATTATCTATTATGATATAAAAAGTTACTCAATGAATTGGTGGGATATAAGGGGCCCAAAATTCACATAATTATATTATATACAAATGTGTGCCATAAGAAGTTACAAAAATCCATTATTAGTACATAGCATAATTATCCCAGGGAAATAAAATGGGTTTCATGTAAATTTCTAGAAAACGCCTTCATTATTCGTCTACATAAATTATATAGATGGTATCATTAGAGTAAATCTAGAGTGAATCATAATTATTCATATAGGATTTTAACATATATGAAGTTTTATTCTAAAAAATACGATTTAATCAATACTTTAGAATGATATCATTTATGAATAGATAATCTAGTGGATCATTTGATAACAAATGTTTAATCTTCCAAAATAAAAACATCTAAATGTTAATATAAAGGTAATAACTGAACCATAACTCCAATTTAGATAAATATTTTATTTATTTAGAATAAAATAAATATTAAATTATAAAAAAATCATAATAACGCTTTTGTAACAGGGTTTTTAAAACATTATTTCATGTTATATTGAAATTACATTACAAAGGGATGCATATCAAGCATTGAAAAAATTAATATTTATATAATTATATATACTAAAACATGAAAATGAAATTAATTTATAGATAAGATACATGGTGTTTATGATGATAATGTATATAATTTTAATTAAAAATCAGTTATTTATTCTTCAAAAAATGTTAACGTTTACTTTTTTTAAAATTAAAAAATTATAGAATAAGTTAATATAATAGAAATTAATAAAACCATGAGATCATAAATAGGTAGCTTAATTATAATTTTTTTATTAAAATTTTAAAACATTCTCAAGAGTAAAATATTAATAACATGATTACTTTTACCTGATTCTAAATAAATTAAATAATCATGTATTGAGAAACAATTAATAATATTCCATCAAAAAATTTTAAATATCATAAATGATTGTGGAAAATGACCTTAAAAATTCATTTAAATATATATAACAAAATTCATGAGACTTGATAATGAAAATGGACAAGGAGGAGAAATAATCCTCACCATAATGATGAGATAATATTTTCTCTACTTACAAGAAATAATTTGGTTTAAGAATGAACTATGGAGTAATGTAAGGTTAAAAATAAATGTAAATCCTCAGAGTTTCTGGTGGATATGAAAATATATGGTTTTTAATACATAATATGAAATAATTTAACTAGATAAAAACCGATTCACAAATAATATAGAATTAAAAACACTCTTGGAACGAAAACTCAAATTTATACGGTGGGTAAGAATTATAAATCCACATAAAATGATATGTTACTATAAATTAAAAATAAATTAAAATAAATCATATTGAAAATATTAAATAACATGATTTTTATTCATTAAATAGAATATATATAATAGAATTATAATACTTATAATTATGAGATACATGGATGGGGAACCCTTATCAAGAAAATAACAAGTGCAGTATGAATATATCAATAAATAGATTTCAAGATCAAAATTTAAATTATTATAAAAAAAGAGGAAATAGAACATAAAATAATAATTCATTATAATTAACATAATATTATTATAACATAATCAATTATGGAAGTATGTAACTCAGTAGTGGGAAAATGGGTTATAAATCCCCATACAGATTAAGAAATAAATAGAATGATCATAATAAGATATAATCAAACAAATTTAAATAAAAATCCTAAAATGATTTATATAACTATAAAACTAAATTGATAGTATTTTCATTATTTTAATGAGTAATATTTTTATAATGTGAAATATTTTTGAAGGAATTGAAATTGAGATAAAAAATCCCTAATAATTTTAGAATAGTTAAATGAAAATTAATTGAAAAGATTAAATTTATTTATATTTCACAATCCCATGAACTAAATGATAAATATAATATCTTATATTCATGGTTATTTGAATAAAAGTACCACAATAATAATAAAATGGAATAAAAAGTGAAAATATACTCAGTAATTGATATTGAGTCCAAGAAACTCTTACCTCAAACTTTGACTTCATCAGATGATTTCTATCATCAACGTATAATATATTTAGTTCCTTTAATAATTTGAATAATACCAAAAAAAATTTTATTGTAATTTATTTTATTAATTTAGTTTTTCTTTATTAAGCATGTACTAAATTTTTATTGTTGAAATTTATATATAGAGGTTTTCTATTTTGTTTCCCATAAATTTTTATATTGGGAAATTACGCTAAGGTATTTTTATACAAGGTTTTACCACCTCCAAAATATCCATAATAAGGAAATTCATGTTTTTAGTTTGTTTTTATTTATTATAATAATCCTATGGAACTCATTGTAATGGCTCTTAGGTGATGCTTAAAAATTATTTATATTAGTTATTATTGATCTAACAAAATAATATATTTTTTTTAAATTTATTTTCTCAAAATTACAAATCATGAATTTTAGAAACATATTAAAATCAAAATATTTTCATAGTATATGTATTATTTATGTTTTCTTAATAATAATAGAGAAAATATTTATAACAATGTCAATGTATGTGGTAAAGCTCTCCAAAATATGAACATGTTATATTTGTTGATTAACTAAGAACATTTTATTATATATAGGTAATAAATTTTTTTATGAATATTAATATTTGAGAAAAAATAATTTTAAATAGACAAATATATATCATAAAGAGTTAGATGTGTATGGTTTGTGAAAAGAGTGGTATGAAACCTAAACATACAAAAAATATATTGTCTATTTTCAATTAATCATTCAAGGTTTTTGATGTATTTGAGAAATATATAATGACCAGAGGCTTAATAATATTGTATAGGATTTTTATGTAATTAAATATGTCATAATAAATGTGATATTAAAAGTTGTTTGTAGAATTCATAGTGAGTTTGAAGAATTATTTTATAAGTGAGTGGAATAGATTTTTTTAATACATATTTTTTAATATGGAGAGGTTATTACATTTCCAATGAAAATGTATCAAATATGTATAAAAATTTAAATTGGATAGGTTCTTGGTAGATAATGATCTTATATAGTCATTTAACGATATTATGTTTTGTTATTTTTTGCACATTATCCCTTAATTTTTCTATTTTAATAAAATTTAACCCTTATATAGGTGACAAACATTTAGTATGGAATCTTATTTATAATAATAAATAGGAAATGGAACATATATTATAATTGGAAAATGATGGTTCAAAATTTTATTACCATTTAATAAGATTCAATTTATTGAGCTGGTAAAAATTAATCTTAAAAAAAGTGTACTTAACACGGTGAAACAATTTATAGAAAAAAATATGATTTTAAGCATTAAAATGAATATAATTATATATATATATATATATATTATAATAATCTGATAGTTATTGGTTTATTATTAAATTAAAATTTTTTACTATATTAAAAAAATGTCTAAATCAAATGCACCATTCTGAATTATTATTTATGGATAAATTGGAGAAATATTTTTCTAGTAAAATAAAATATAACTCAATATTCGAAAAAGACAATCTCGTTTTATAAACTTATTATAATAATTTTAATGAATTATTCTAATCCTTGAATATATTTTTAATTGAAGAGAATTTTTCATATAATTTTTAGCCATTTTCAGACTTTTACAATTTCTAAAAAAAACTTATTGTATTTATAAAAATGATATTTTTATTACAATCCTATACTTCATCCATTTTATAAAAAAAATAAACCCATGTAAATCATATATAAAAAAGTAAAAAATAAATTAAATTTCATAAAATTATTATTCAAATTTTTTCATTTTTAGTTTTAAATTAATTTAAAAAAAAACATTTAAAATGGGATTTATATAGACCCTGATATTTTTTAAACCTTATATTTTCTTAACCATATTTAATATCAAATCTCTAGGAGGTTTAGTTTATTCGTTTGTACATAAAAATTTTTGGTACCCATTCCACTATGAGAGGGGAGTGGTGAATAAAAATGGTAATAAAGTTTTGTATTTAACATTCATGATCTTCTGCATGTGTTGTGATGAACAATAATTAAACATGTTAAATAATTTTAATGCACTCATGGAATATTAAATGCACATATAATTAATTTAAAGGATATAGGGACACATAATGTTTACATGGATCCAAGAAAATATATTTTCTAAGGAGGAGACACTGAAAATGTGTTTTGTGCCATGGGAAAAAAATATGCATTGTATATTTAGTACATCAGATTTGGGAAGGACTCATAGTCGTTCCCCTGTGAAATGGTTTGAAAAAGATTTCAACAGATTTATTATAGGATTAAAAATTTATACAATTTAGCGACTCCATCAATATTTTGAGGATTTCACGGTCTATATCTATTCATTATAATACTCCACTTGTATAAAAATCACAATGTAGATTCTCTATTATGATCATCTATTCATTATATCTTTTTCATAAAGTCTAGATAAAAATAAATCCATGTAGTGATATTATTATTGGTAAATTATCTTAGAATAAATGATTGGAGTATCCTATTTTTGGGGATATTCCCAGAATTATCTCAGTTGAAACAGGTTTTTTTCATCAGCTAATGATTGTAATGTCTCAATCCCGATCACAGTGAATAATAAAATATCAGTTGAGAAATACAAAATCATGCCTTCCACCTCATACTTTAAGAGATATTGACTTGAAATTTCCATCATTGGGTAATACTCTTAAGAGACCATACTTCTGTATTAGAGTATTAATAAAAATATAAATAAATAAAATATATAGCTGAAAATTACATTAAGTTACTCGTGATAATAAAATAGAAATAGAAACAATAAAATGGATTATAGTCATACAGAGATACAAGAAAAATTAAACATTTATCTGATTTCATATATAGAGTACAAAAATAAAAAAAATATAAATGTGGACCTCTAAAATAATTTTGTTGAATCCAATCCTATATTAATATCCCACTCAATTTTATCCAATATAAACCATCAATACTAGGCCTCAGACTAACCTAAACCATATATCATGTTAAATCTATTTAGTTTCATAATTTCATTTCCCACTAGAGAAATGTGTGATTACATACCACAATGGGGAACCACCAACTTGAACACTTAAGATTATAAATATTTACTGATATGTTCTTACGACATTATCTAAGTAAACAATATAGATCTATACAAAAATAATTAAACAAACACCATCAATATTTAGGTCCATAAATCTGATTGTTCGTACTTATGTTGACTAGTTCTTGAGTGTTTCATAGTAATACATGATGATTGGTCCAACCATATAATCACATACCACCCTAAAATATGAGTTTATATAGTATCATAGATCTCCCTATTAGGGGAATATTCCAAAATATCATGTACCTCCCTATAAGGGGTTTTTAATTTAGTATCACATAAATCCATAGAAGAGGATTTTTATTTTGTCATCATTGACTACCATTTAAGGTGAGTTTTATTTACTCATCCAAAAACTCATAATAAAGGTATTTTTTAGTCTTTATGAACCACTATACATGGTGTGTTTTCTTTTATTTTTAATAAAAAACCTCAAATTAAGGTTGTTTTATTTATTCATCAAAGGCATAGCATTAAAGGTGTTTATATTTGTCAGAACATACCACCCTTTATGGTTATTTTATTTAGTCATTATAGACCACCCTAAATGGGAGATAACCTTATAAGGTATCATGGACTACATAATATGTTTTTTCAGATATAGTATAAAAGAAAAACATATGGTAATTTTTCAATTAAAATATATCAAATTAATAATAAATAATGTAATAACAATCATGAACCCATGTAATTTCCATCATTATTATACATAAATAATAATGAACACATAGGTTATCGACCCTCACTAGGTTAATTATCACCTCTATAATTCTATAATGATTATAATTAATTTGGTAAAATTAAATTGCATCCCCAGGATCTCTCAAACTTTAGATTGGCTTTCAAAGTGATAATTGACACGGTATCCACAAATTACCCAACACACAACCAAAATAGGATTTCTATAGTAGTGGAACCCAATATAGTCCCCTTATTCAATCCAATTTCACAGTTGGTGGGGGCCCTTATCCAACCAATATTTCTAGGCCTAATTAAAAGGATCAAGGATATAATAAATCCTGATTCAATAAAAGCTAACATGGGCCAAAGTACCCAAATTGTAGTTCATTTAATCAAAAAACCTCATGGGGGTAATAATCAATAATGTAACGAGTGAACAACCATATTATTTACCATCGATAGTAATGACATCAATCCATTGCATAATATCCTTAGTGACCTTGGAAATTTTTTCTTCATTACCATTTATAATTGAATTTATTAATTAATAATGGAAAATAAATTATACTAATATAATTAATAATTTTGTTTAGAGATTCAATTATCATAACAGATTAATTAACTTATTGGATATACGTGATGACACATTCAATATAGACAGTATGTATAACTGTAAGTGATGTAGCAAATTACACCTATATTATAGAAATAATTTCCCCCACTCTAAAACCCCACCCAACATTTATGAAATTTTTTTCTATTACCATCCAATATTTACCAAGAATATCAAACTCACACGACGTCCTAACCGTGATAAACTATAAAGAAAATGAATTATAACATTAATAATTAAAAAAACATTTAATTTTGATTATGAATATTACTCATTAAACTCATTGAGCAATTATTCATTGCTAAAACCTGGACCAACTAGCTAATAGAGGTATGTAGTTGACTTTTAACAACAACATGATCGAAATACCAATATTATAAGTAGGATATCAATAAGAAACACAATTAAAATAATTGAAAATCCATTCAATAAATTACATAGTAACATACCATAATAATAACATATTACTACAACATGATAATTTTTCGTCAAGATTTCATTTATTATGGATATTCGAAATCCACATCAAACCTAAATACATCACCATTAAATGTTAAAATTTCCATCAAAGTCAAAACATGATGAAGGATTAATCAATAAAAACCATAATAAATGTTAAAGGTATAAGAGGATGATAAATATCTCTATAAACACAATGGAAACCCTTCCAAAATGCCTCAAATATGAGGATTAGTAAAGGATGTAGGAGGGGTTGGTTTTTTGTGGTGCACATGCAGAGGGGTTGAAACAAAGTGGTGAAAATCTAGAAAACCTAATAGGGAAAACATGTAAAAGGAAAATTTTAATAATACAAATTGGTTTTAAAAATGTACGTCATTCATGTGGTAGGAATTTACCATGCACACCGGAATCAGATGTTTGAGCTACAAAGTTTACCAAATTGTGTGTCAATCAAGTTAATTCAAACTTCCTCAACCTAAAATATTATGCACAATCTGTCTACATACATGCTCTAACCATGTTCCATGCCAAAGTCCAAGACTCCTCGCATGGTCTACCATGTAATTAGTAAATTTTACCATTATCATTACACAAACCTTGGTCATCAACCATGAAAAATAAAATTTTTACTAAAAACATCCTCACACTTAAGGAACCTATTATTTTTTCATTATCCTCGTACTCTAAATAATTCATCGTGGCCTTAAAATGTAAAAACTTTAGAAAGAGAATATGATGTGACCTTATTGAGAATTTATGGAACCTTTCATCCTTAAAAGTTGTGCAAAAATATCATCGTGGCATGCTCTAAATCTCATATTTTAGATTGTAAACCTATATATCCAAAATTAACCATCCACCAAGATCAAAAAATCAAATTAATTTTGTAATTATCGTGTCAAAAAATGATGTTGTTTTATTAAGATAATCATAATATAAAATTATATTATAGGAAAAATCTTCAAGATGATTCATATATAGAAATGATAATTTTGAAATGAAATAGTTCATCTCATATAAGAATACTTATCTCATAGTATGTATAGACATTATTTATTCTCATAATAGCTATTATTGGCAATAGGGTTGTCATATCATCTTGAAATATTAATTATAATCATTAGGCTCATCTCTCTATCCACCCTTGTGATTTACTTGGGTAGTATTTATGTATACATTACTTTTTCCTTTAATATAACATTAATGGGGTGGATTATCACATACATTGTAAACATTCAAATTGATCCCATGTGATAATCCATGATTTAAACATCTGGAATATTTCTCCTTGAAATTTTTATATTTTAAAAATCATTTTCTTCTTCTATAGTCATCTATTTATTAAAAAATAAATCTCATGAAACTAAAATTTGAATTTTTTATTCAATAATCTTGAGAATATTGACACATATATATTTATTTAGTTCCTATCAATATCTCATATTAATAATCACATAATATCATCATTTAATCTTCTTGAAATATCAGTCTTTATTTTATTATTTGTTCCACATTTATGATTCCCAATAAACATGGTATCATTTTCAATTTTTCTATACTATTAAACTAGTATAATATATTCATTTTAATGTTTTATGAGTCTTTTATTTTTGAATGTCCTATATCCTTTGATTTAATGATCCCAAAATTATTCCATTTTAAAATCATGATAATTTACAGAACTCATGAACCATGGCTCCACCATATTTCCATGATCTTCCCAAAACTCCATTCAATTAGCGGAAACATTGGGTGATTTTCACAAATATTTTATAGTTTGAACAAAAAAAATTCAGGAATGATATTACATGAATTAGTGATGCATGAATCTATGAAAATTTATAAACATTTAAAATACACTTATATGGACTCATGACCCCTTGATAAGAATTTCAAATCATATGATTTTAGTTTTTTAAGCCATGGTAGATCATTTTTAATATTGTTTATTCTATGTCTGGCATATTATTATTGAGTATCTCATATATTTTTTTGGATGATTTCTTTTTGATGTCATAGTTTTCATTTACCAATAAATTTAAAGTCACGAATGTGAAAATGTCACTAGTGGAAATATGGGATGTAACATCAACGTAATAATGTTGGTTTTTTAAAAACAGACGCCAATATTTCACGTGGGAACTTTTTGGCATCAGTTTTCATAAAACCCAAAGCCAAAACCCATTTATTATTTATTTTTTGCATCAGTTTTTCATAAAATTGATGAAATAAAATAAATAAAAGAATTTTTTGGCGTCATTTTAGGGGAAAACTGATGCAATAAATAAGTAAAGAAATATTTTTGCCTCGATTTTCCAAAAAACCAATGCTGAAATCAAAAAACCCAAAGACTTTTTTGTGTTGGTTTTTTAAAAAACCTACGCAAAATATTTAAAATATATATTTTTGGCGTTGGTTATTACAAAACCTGACACCAAAAATTAGATTTCTTAATATGTATTAGATTATTTCCTATGCTTCGATTTGACTAGTTGTGGAGAAAAAATAGAGTTACAGATTAAAAGTTACGGTTTCTCGAAAGTTGATCTTATCTAATTGATGTCGTAAAGAAGTTAATCTTTTAAAGACCATAACTTTTAATCTGTAACTATGTTTTAGGTCCGCGTCCAGTCAAATCTATCCTTAAGAAATTATAAAAAACATTGTAATATTTTTTTTTCATTTTGGCGTCGGTTTTCATAAAAACCGACTCCAAAACCCATTTATGGATGATTTTTCAAATCGGTTTTTGTTATAACCGATGCCAAAAATAATAAAATAATAGTTTTGGCATCGGTTTTGGGGAAAACTTATGGAAAAAATAAATAAACAAATTCTTTGGGCATCGGTTTTCCAAAAAACTGATGCCAAAATAAAAAAACCGAAGACTTTTTAGCATCATTTTATTAAAATCGACGGAAAAAATTTTAAAAATATAATTTTGACATTAGCTTTTAGATTTTCTATTACTATGTTTAAGATTATTTTCTATGCTTAGATTTGACTAGTCGTGGGAAACAATGGAGTTACGGATTTAAAGTTATGGTTGTCAGTAGATGATCTTCATTAATAGAAGTCTTAAAAATGATCATATTTCAAAGTCCATGACTTTTAATCTGTAACTCCTTTTTATCTCCACACCCAGTTAAATCAATGTTTAAGAAATTATAAAAAAATCGTAATTTTTTTTCATTTTTGGCGTTGATTTTCATAAAAATCCATGCCAAAATTTTTATTTTTTCTTTTTTGTGTCTGTATTTTTTGAAACCGATGCGAAAACATTTTTTAGTCTTTGGCATCAATTTTTTTTTAAAAACTAATGCAAAAACTATTTTTTTAAATCTTTTCATGTTGTTTTATTTAAAAAACAATGCCAAATTTTTTTTTATTTTTGTAGTCGATATTTAAAAAAACTAACGTGAAAAATAATTTCTTTATTACTTTTTTTCTTTGGATTATTTAAACCCTGACATGAAAAAGAATATCGATTAGCATTCTTTGCGTCAGTTTTCTACAAAAACAACACCAAAAGACCAATGTAAATCCTCTTTCATGTCTCATTAAAATATAACAGATGCCAAAGAGTATTCGCCAATACGGGAGATCAAAATTTCAATTTTTTCACAACACGCAATTAACTTTCTAAAATCCTGCCAACATTTCCAAACAACGTGGCTTCAATCATTTACTATATATAAATCCATTTTATCCTTAGTTCAACATTTTCAATATCTTCATTTCAAAAAAATTTGAAACATGTCTTTAATCGTAGATTAGAACATGGTACCTATTCTAATCATTTATTTTCTTGGTTATTATTTTCCTTCATTTCATAATAGCTCGATTATCATGCTTATAGAGATGATTTATTATTCTTATCGAGTTCAAAATATAGCACATTTGAATGAAATTCACCAATTGTGGTGTAATTTTAATTATAAATCACCATTTTCATTTGTTGTATGTGATTTTAATTTATGTTTATCAAAATTTAATTAAAATGAGTTGTACCAATCGAAACATTGATATGTTCATCTTTGGACGAACATAACTTTGATCCCTAACTCTATTTTTTCTCAACATCCTCTCAAATCGAAGCTTAGGGAATTATCCATAAATGGAAGAGGAAATTTTTCTTTTTTTCATCGGTTATTGGTAAAAACCTACCCCAAATGTTTTTTTCATTTATGGCGTCTGTTTTATAAAGAAAATGATACTGAAACAATTTTTTAAAACTTTTTTGCATCAGTTTTTAAGGAATCTGATGCAATAAATGATACAAATTTATTTTTTTGGCATCATTTTTTTCCAAAACTAATGCTAAAATCATATGTAATTCATTTTTGGCGTCATTTTACAAAAACCGGCATAAAAAGGCATATTTTTTACATCATTAACTTCAACATCTGTTAAAAACTGACATTAAAATAAAAAAACCCACGTTAAAGACCATTTTTCTAGTAGTGTGTATTCATGTATTGATAATTCACTATCACAAATCATTGATAAATCATTTAATATACATAATCTCTCAAATTTATGGATTATAACATAATGAAACACAACTATATATTCATCATGTGATCACATTACACATGACATAAATTATTTTGTTTTTTATACCTTAGCACATAATAAATCAATCAGACCTCAATGAATGTTGGAAGATCACAGTAGTTTATAGATCTTCACACGTGGTTGATGAAACTACCAAAATAGATCTCTATTGTGGTTGAACATAGATGATGAAATCATGAGATCAGTTGTAGATTTAACTTATGATGCAGCCAATTCATAAGGTTCATTTTATTCTTAAAATATCATGCTTGATTCATTCCATAAAATCATTAAGAAGAACATATCTTCTAAAGGATTTTGTATGTTCTGTCAAACCATCATGTAGTCAATTACATGCAATAAATACAACCCTTTACATGTAACATCACACCATACTCATTATCATGATATGTGATGGTGGAATTATTATACTTTGGGGAAGTCCATAAGGAACGGAATGATTGAAATAAATATAAATGTATCCAATAATTATTGGGGGGATATTTTCTATTAAAGATAAAATAACTTGTTAACACTAGCTAATAAACTCAAATTAAACTATATAATTCATTAACCAAACCATGTAATCTCTTGAAAAAAACAAAAAATATTAGAGTGAAAATGGAAACATGAAGAAAAAAACTATAATGACCAAATGTATAACAAGACCATGACCAATAAACGACTGCATCTATCTAGATCCTGGGGATAAAATTACACACCATTCCCAAGGTATCAATATGTATAAGTAATGATTTATGATTACTTACCATTTCTTGTCTCATGATATATGAAACTTAAATATTCACCAGTGTTCTCAAGTAGTGGGTGTGTATAAACTCGTAAATATTCCCAAAAGACTTCAAAACTCATACTCATAGAACAATAAATAGTTAGCATATTAAAATAAAATCCATTTATGGAAAATATTTGATAGATTTTATATCAAAACCAAATCATGTTAAATGAAAAAAACAAGACATTACACTATTTATTATAATTTTCCACACCCAATTCACATGATTCCATATTCACACCCACACTCATATTTGTAAAAAGTGATAGTTCCATCTAAATGAGATTTCCCTCATCGATCCACCAATACATCAATAGATAGCTAATATTATTTTACCCTAATAGAACACACCCCATTTTCCAAGGCACTTCCCAATACCCCAATGGTATATGGCCCATCTATAGGGTCACAATAAAATTAATGTACTTACACTGACCATGTATTCCGAATGACACACCAAACTATTTTATAATAATTTTTTTATTGAAAAAATATAAATAGACAACTTATATTAATCAAAACATTCTATAATTTTTAAACCATAATTTTAAATTTATTTACAATGCATTTTTATTAAATTCATCAAATGTCCCAAAATTTTAAAAATCCATAAAATGATACTTCTCTGTAGATCCAAATAATTAATTCACAATAATTATAATAAAATAATTTAATCAAAACTAAAATGTCAGGATCTAAGTGAATTGGAGATGGTAGATAAGCCACCTACCTCTCAATGAGTGCTATAATTAAAGAATAGCCATAACATTTTCTATATATAGTTTTAGACATTCTTTCCATAAATAGATTATATAAAATATCATTAATATTCCTATCATATAACATTTATATATCAATAGAAAAAATTTACTACGGATCCAAGAGAGATGATGATTGTAGATCTAAGAATGATGAATTATTAAAATATATATATATATATATAATAGACACTAATTTAATAATTTTTTTCTAGAATGAAATGATTAACCAAAGATTCCTTGATAATAGAGAGAATTTATGATACTGAGAGACTAGGAGAGTAATGTGGGTTTCATTAAATAATTCCAATTAAAACCATATTTTTTCAGTCATTAACTGTATGTTGTATGGTTAGGTTAAACAATTTTCAAAATCATGCACAAATAGTTCATGTGATACTAGACAAGACATGTACTCAAACTATTTTGGCCAAACAATATTCCTCAATGTGCACCAACCATGTAAATTTCCAATATTAATCCCACAACCCATGTGGTTTGATCACATGTCTAGACACACAATGTTCCAGTAGTATATTTCCCTCTGATTCACTTTTTGATATTTATCCAAGAACATTAACCGTTTAGCCATACCATGATCTAACCATGAATATTCCTAGTGAATTTTAAAACATGTTTCACAGTTTCTAGGAGTTGTAGAGTTTATACTAACCATCAACCTCTAGTAAAATCCCAAAAACATGTCAAAACCTCCCCCAAACCATCAATAACATAAAACATGCAATTTATAAGAAAAAAAAATAAAAAAACAGAGACCTATATGGAATCAGGTGTTAAAAATTATAATATTTTCTTCATGTTTGGTAAAATCTATTCCTATAGTAGATTTATGTACATTGTAGATCCACATTTCAATGAGTTCATTTTCCCATTGTAGTTTAATCCATCATTTCTATTCAAATGAACATACTCCAACAATATTTGTATATTGACCATACTCCTAAATGGTCAATTAATCAAATACATTTTTAAAATTCAATCCATCACCATTTTTCATAAATCACATTTTCAAAAATTATTACATTTCAATCCTTATAGAGTTGTAAATATGTGAAAATGAATGACATCCTTTTTCTTCTATATATATTTTCATGTACAGTATCTCATAAAATAATTATATCCTTATTTATGAAAAAACCACTTAATAAATATTCCATAAATCACTATTTAATTTTCATATCAATGAACACAAATTAACATTATTTTCATTTAGATTTTTTACTTCAACAAACTACAATACATCTATGAATCCAAATTCCATGCATTCAATCATCACCAACCTCAAAAGAATCATGCTGAGAATTATTTTCAACTATATTGTAAAAAAATAAAATAAAAAAATGGTTGAAAAATTAAATTTTTATCATAATAGTCATTAAAATTTAATAAATTTAATTTTTTTAAACTGTATAACATATTAATAATTAAATTGTTGAAAAAAATTACCTTTTAACTATAATTTTTTAATAATATTCAATTTATATTAATTTTCCAATAGTGAAATTTTAATCTATTAATTTGTATTAGAAAACATATAATCATTACAAAATTACTATGATAATAAACAAATATATGTAATTAAAATAAATTATTTATAATAATTAAATATATTTTTTTATTGGGGATGTACTATAATTGTAATTTTCTTAATAATTTTTCACATTGTATATTAAAAATTTATTTATGTTTACGCTCCCTTTTAATGAGCTATACATTTATTCCAATTATTTTTGTTAGTTTCGTGTGGTACAACCTACTCAAAATTGAATTTATAAAATGAAAATTTGATACTAAAATATTATGGTGTTATAAATTCACAATGAAAATATTTTTTTCCCTGAATATCATGTGTCGTGATTCAATTGTTCATGAAAGAATATCTACATTATTAAAAATATTAAGAAAATAAATTCTCAATTATCATAATTTTTTTCTATATTAAATTCTATGAATGAAAATTTCAAGACAGATTATCAGAATTAATTCTATAGTCATTTCATGAACCATTTGTTTTGATCTGATATAGTTTTCTTTTAGAATAAATTAATGAAAAATTTCTTCAATCATGACACATTAAAATTTATTTTGGATAGATTGGATATCATTAAATAGATTTTAATATTACATATCATTTAAATTAGAATGGTTTAATCTCACACAGCTCTAATTGGTGTATGATAAAAACCACTCATGATGTGACTAAAATCATTCTCACTATATGTATAATATATCTATGTTGGTTTAATTTGAGAAAGATGTGATTATGATCTAATGTAATAACATACACACTTAATCTCAAAGTGATTATATATGTGGATTCATGATTTAGTTTTATTCTCTATATCCTCTTCCAAAACATCAATATCTAAACTATAAAGATCTTCAATCCAATTCTAGACATCCAATTGGAAATCAAATCACATGAAACTACACATAATATGAGTTTGATTATGATTAGGTTTTCAAGAAAATATTATAAAATAACATATCCACATCATTTCTTATCAAAATATTCTCTATATACAAATACAACAATAATATGTGTCGTTTATTCAACTCATGATCTCTGAAAATTCCACCCCAGGGTCATAAAAATTAACACAATATCACATTAAATTCCAATCTGTAAATTTTTATAAAAAATATCATGGTTACAAAAACATAAACCTTTGGATTTTTGTTATCATCCATTTAAAAAATAAAAAATAAGAAACATCAATTACAGGAATAAATTATCATTTATAATTATAGACCTATGTGAGTGAAGTCTATGTACACAATAATAACATGGAATAAAATTCTATGTTATAAATTATGGTGAAAGACATCCACTTCTTGATATATCATCAATCTAACTATGATCATATCCATAAAATAAATATTTTTACACTTTGATAAAATATTTTTTAGACCTATGTATAAAAAGTTCATGTATATAATCCCAACAATTATTTTTAAATAGTTTATAACAAACACAAGTCACACACATGCGTGATAAATTTACATATTTTCCATTTAAAAAACACACTTATTATATTCTCATATTACATAAAATATAACAACCATATTGGGTAAAAATATATATTTAGATTCCGTATTTATTGATTTTAACCCCCATTATAAATAATGTAAGGGATAAAAATAAAGTAATTTAGGATAAAATTCTCCACCTTTTTCAATTAATATCCAACGAACATGTGATAATGGGAAAATAATCACAATACATTTTCCATTGATGAATGTATGTTATGTTTTCTTCCACAACCTCCATTGCATAGTATTAAACCCCCCCTTTAAATGACATCAACATTGATCAGAAAAAGTATTTATAAAATCCCATTTTATATTATCATAACCCATTTTGTTCTTCTTTATATTATAAAATTGAAAATCCAATGTTTTTTTTTGTTCAGGCTATTCACATCAACATCTTATTCAAAAATTAAGTGAACATATTATTATATCTTTATCTGATATTTTATTCTTGAGATCACTATTTCAAAAATTATTATAGAGTATATTATGGTTTTCACGCCTTTTAAATTCATTATGATCCATTGAATTGTCAATATAATTCTTATTCTTCTTTTGATGCATATTATTTTCTAGATATTTATTTCCCTTGTCTATTTCCTTATAAACATTATTCTCATGTTTTGGATTTTATGAGATAGTAGGATCATGAGACCATCATTAGTGATATGAACCTATTGATCACATCTCCCACAACATTCATTGATGTCCTAAAAATAGATGTTCAATATAAAAAAATATTTTAAAGAACAATATACTTTAATTGGTATGTTTTTAAGGGTTATATCCCCTTAAATGGGCTACTTATGTCCTTATTAATAGATTAAAGATTTGTTCTCTTAAACCAATGAAAACTCATTACATTAATTTATAATCTAGAAAAACACAATGACCATAAAATTTAAATCTTTTTCATGAATCACCATGAACAACAACAATAATTATCTTTAATTCCTAATTATTCAATCCTTTTTGACATTTAATTGATGAAAAAATATTCTAATTTTTTTTAAACATATCTTTATTCATTGTTTATTCTCCTACCAATCAGCTTTCTCCAAAAAATATTGTTGATTTTTCCTTAATTCATAAATTCAAAAGGAAAACATACTCCTAATTATCTTCTCATTCATGCAATTATTTTACTCAAAATTTATTGAAATTAAACCTTTACTCTAATGATTACATGATCTTTATGAATTATTGGTTTAAATATTCTTTGATGATAACAGTAACAATATCTCACATTCTCAGTAATTAATTTTAGATAGTTTTAGTAATTCACAATATATTTCATAGAAATAGATAATCCATAATTTCAATTATTGAAATAATATTTTTATAAAAAATGTATATTTTGATCGATTCATGTAATTTATCCTGTGAATGGTTCCTCTATTTTAAAAATTATTTTTTAATTTTCCTTGTTGTGATGGAATATTACTTCCTCAACACATATAAGAAACAAAACATCCTTCATTTTTAATTTATCCTTAAAAAATGAAACAACATTAGATTAATTCTATATTATTTATTATGATTTATAAAAAATAAAATATTTTGAGATGTTCTTTTTTTTCTTCTACTAGAACTTTTTCTTAAATTCATTAAATAATATATCACTTATTGAGGTACTTAATTCTTCCTTATTTATGTTATTGTCACTATTTGAATAATTATCATGAATTACTAAAATGAATTTATTAAAACCTCTACCTCTATATATTCCATTATTTATTGTTTCATACTTACTGGATATATAAAAAGACATTCTAGTAAAAGAAGAATTATTTCATCAATTTGTTGATGAAAACATACAAATTTTAAATTCATAATATACATCATATAAAGAATATGAGAGGTCTGTAATTAACCATTGCTATCATATTATACTATATTAGAAAAGTTTATAGTGAAATGTAATATTATCCTAAAGATAGGTCACAACATAGAATTATTGTCGTTAAAATTTTACTCTTTATAAAACATTTTATATGAGTGCTTGAGCTTGTAAAACTTCACCTCAACATCCTCATCTAAATATATACTTCTAAATTTATCATAATTTTTTCCTTATGATTCATTATAGTCCTTCCATCATTTTATAATTTTAATGATATTGTAACACCACAAGATTTCATAATAAGTTATTTTCGTTAAAAAAATTCTATTGCTATCACTACACGTAACACTGAGTTCGAGTGCCCCACGACTTACAAAACTAGACATTCAAAAATCATTTATGAATAGTATTAACTGAATTTTTAATTTTATATACTCCATATAATTATATCATCCATATTATGTGTTTCATAGACATAATATAAGAAAAAATCAATTTTTCAGATAAGAGATGTATTTTTTAAAAAATGAAATGTTACCACCTTTTAATGGAAAACCCTTTTTAAATACAATATTTGAAACATTTAAATATTAAATTTGAAAAAATATACTTTTTATTTAGGATAAAAACATAAAAATTTAGATTTGATAAAAGTCTTGTGCTTTTATGATAACTTCCACTTTTTGATGAATCGTGAAAAATACTAAATTTTAATTAAAAACATGATTTTAAGTCAAAATAATTTGTAGTATTAAATTATAAATTTTAATGGTTTTGAAGTAAAATTAGATTATATTTTTATCATTTAATCCAATTTTGGTCATTGAAATTAATTTAACATTTAAATTGGACATAAACACATATAAATCTTTTGATAGTTTTTACATTTCAAAATCCCACTTACTGGTTTTAAAAAAAGGGAATATTTTTCAAATTAATTAATAAAACTTCTATATATTTATTTTGGTAAATTATACATCATATTTTAATTTTTAATATCAAAATTACCTTTGGGTGAATTTTTTATATTTTTCTAAAAACATTCATTTTTTGATTAATAGTGAAAACACTAAGTTATTTTTTAAATATGACTTTTTATTTAACTATATATTTTTGATAATAATTTATTTTAATTTCAACATAGATAAATAATACCAATATTTGTCCGATGTAATTCATCGAAGTATTTTTATAATAAAATTAAATATATAAAATTTTCTTGATCTTTAAACTCTCTTTAACCCACCTTCTATGTACATTTTTAAATTTGTATAAAATATAATTTTTCCACTTCAGAGAATTTAAATTCAAAAATACGAGAGACACAGTTGACATCATTATGTAAAATTTGGTTCAATATGATGAAAATTATTTTTGGTGAATAGTATCTTTTGAATTTTATTTACCAAGTTTAAAAATAAATCGGGAAATTAAAGGTATAATTGATATTAAAATTACCCTAAAACATGTCTTAATTCTATTTGATAAGTTTATTTCGGCCAATATAAACCTTAGGACAAAAATATGGTCTTTTTTGACCCACATGGATTATTTTAAGACATTAATTATATTGTATTTAAAGAATAGTTAAATTTTTTAATTTCAATGTTTAATAACTAAATCATTTTTCATTTAGGGATACACATAAGATAAATTGGACTATAAATATTAATTATAAAGATAAAAGTATTTAATATATCATGGAATTTTATTTATAATTTTTATACATCAGATAATTAATTTTATTTATGAAAAGATGATAATGCAGTAATTACTTTATTAATTAATGACCAAATAATTGATGTTATAAATGATAACATAAATTTAATCTAAAAGATGATTTTTACTATTATACAATTTAGTGGGAAAGGTAATAAAACAATTATTCAATTAACATGTGACATGATCTTAAAATTCACATACATTAAATTTAAATCACAAAGAATTCAATTAGATAGTGCTTTGTTATAAAAGAGAATTTATAAAGGAATAGTGTAGAACACCAAAATGGGTGGAACTAGTTGGGGAAGACGACAACCAAAAATAGAAAGTTATTTTAGGATAATATCAAACATAAAATTCAATTTAAATTACAATAAAACATATTTTATAAGTAAATATTCTAAATGTCCAGTGTGAAACATCATGAAATATGATATAAAAAATAATTTTAAAGAAAATTACTAAATCATCCACCTTCTAGACGTAAATGAATCCTTGCATTTTTTGGAATATAATTAGGGATAGAATAGAAGAAATTATAATATTTGAAGAATACCATTAAAATAGGGTCTATTAGATTGAATAGTTTTATAATTCTATATGTTCATATTTATTAAGAAATGATGGATTCAGAATTAATTGATTACTAGTAGATTTCCAAGGGAACCAACATGAAAGGATTATGGTTTATTATTAGATAGAAGGATCAGACCCTAAAGAATGAAGAGAATATGAGCTTTAGATTTTGGAGCTTCTGTACATGGAGAGGAAGACAAAATAGAGGATGTGAAAAAAAATGACAAGGAAGGTGTAATTTTCACACATTTTAAGAGATATTTTTAAAAAAAACCACGTGTCATCATTATAAGGTCGTCTGATTTGTTGTTCATGGTTATAAATATTGATGTGCTAACTGTGAACCTCAACTGTTTATAGTAAAAAATGGTACTATATTATTATAAAAATAATCTATGTTCACAAACCCTTCATCAAACAATTAATCTTGTTTGATAGATTAAATGTGATGTTTAGACCACAATTTAATTTATATATACCATAATTGAGATTCTATATGTTACAATATCCCATCTTTAAATTAGACATCTTGGATTTTTCCATGATAGGGTGGTAAGAAATTACCTGTGAAATGTTTTTCCCATTGAGAATGTAAGGCATCCTCTTTATCCTAATTGTTTATTATACACAACTACACTACCATAAGACTTAAACTAAATGACCTGACCTGGTACATGGTGCATTGGTTATCTAATCAAGAATAAATGGTAGATATTCACCAAAAGAAGCATAAACACCCAAATAAACCTTAACAAGATGAAGGATATTAGATGATTATTAATAGTGTATATGAATCTATGAATCTTTTAATACGTCATTCATGGCCATGTACTTATGTGGTGACTTTAACCTATTTGATAATGGATATAAACTCTCCAAAATATAAAAAAATCCGATGAAAATAGGTTATACCTTACGATGTGTCTCAATTCTATGATTTCCTAATCTAGTAGAAATATACATGAATATTCAATCTTCTACCTCAAAATTCATATGTTGAAAGAGATAATAGACATAACAAATCAACATAGTCTGAGTTGTATCTATAAAAATTCTAATATAATTTACCTACACCAATGTCTCATGTACGTGTTGTGTTCTTAATAGAACAACCTCTCTTACCTCTATGTAGCACAAGGGTGAATTGTATTTTCTACTATAGAGTGAATCATATACAATCATCTGTATGGTAAAATTTAAGATATTATTATATGAAAATTTAGAAATTGGTAGTTTTTTCACCCAACATCCCCCAAAATTATAGTCTTTTTATTGGTGAAACACCTCAAAAACCCTAAGATTATCCCTTGATATATTTGTAATAAGATACACTCAGAAGAAAATATTAACTTATAGCCTTCTATAATCCCATCTAGAGCCATGATGTAAACTAAGAATCCATATCCAAAATGATATTATGAGGTATTCCTCAATGTTTTATAATCTCATTGTTGTATTTTCTATAATTTTTTCCACTTAAAATATCAGTATCATTATTATAAGTTTGGTGAACTTAAGCAAATGGTAAAAAATACTGTATACTATATCACATCATTGAGATGGCATAGGTAAACCTGTTATAATACTTATAGTGATTTTATACCATTAAAACATAGTAATGTATAAAACATTAACACTTATAATGGTTTCTAGTGTTCTGTATTCACATGATGATAGGTGGAATATCAGGTTATAATTCATTTTATCTCCCATTTCACACCAGGCCACCTGGACTAGTAGTGTAAATAATAGTGCATCTTGGAATGACTGAGATGTACTATGAATGAAGATGAATGAGATTATCAAAACAATTACACATGGATGATTGTAGTTTCCCAGACACATTCATGGATAGATAAGATATCATCATCATCAACATCCCAACAATGTGGTGGGTCCTTACATAAAATGATCTATTAAGAGACTATATTGATATGATATAAAGAATTCCTAAAAAATTCAATATCCATAAGTTAATATGTCATAATAATAGAGAATGTACATGCTACCCATAATTTTATTTCACCTCATAGAGTATCTCAGAGAACAAATTCATTACCAACCACTCACAACTAGTGTCTTTAATGACCTGTGACTAAGAATTTCAACTCTATGCTTTATCCATGACATTTGTTTTCTAATATTAATAAGAAGTCTCAAAAATAAATTTATCTATATTTAAATATGACCATTTAACTATGAGATTTATGTCATAATTTTTAATGATGTATTTGGTTCATTATAGATCCATATATATAAAAAATAATTCTATAAATAAATAGTTCCTCTTATAATTGAAATCATGAACAAAAACTATTAGATTATGGTCTTTCATCTGGTAATGATGCTTTTATGGTCTCAATTAGCGATACCCATACATAAGGAGTCACCCTCCTAGGATTTGTATTTATCGCAAACTAACCCTAAAAGAATCAAAATAGACTATATAACTTCTTCCCAACATGTGAATAATTAAGACCACTGTCAAAGTAAACCATCCTTTAAAATCATGAATGGATTTCTCATGTGTGTCGAAGAATATGATCATTACCCCATTCGTGGTATATTCTATCATTAGTGCAACGATATATGATTAATCCCAACAAATAAATATGTAATTTCCATTTTCCACAGATATAATGATTATTATTGGAATTCATTGAATTATCCTAGGAAACAATGTCTCTCACTATCTGTGAGTCTATAGATATCCTAATTTCAATATGATATAACCTATGTTGTGGTCAGTATTGATCCAATAGTGTATTTTTTTGAGCCTATAAAATTTATGGTTATATTTTTATATACTCAAAAGGATATCAATATGTTTTCCATCTCAATTTAAATCATTTGAGTACAATAAGTTATCATCCTTGAAGACCACAAGAAATTTTACAAGTTATGGGTGGAAATCCTAATTTATCATGGATATGAAAATAGAGGACATGATCATGATACTAATCGACATTAACTAATACTTATAAAAAATATATAGTATAAAATACCTTATGTGGTATATTTTAAGGTCTAACGTATATTACATGATAGACCAACCTCAATGAAATATTTTTAACACCCAATATCTTCAGATTTTTTTAAGTGATCATCTATTTGCGGTAATTGTTATGATTTCATGACTATAAGCTGATTCAATCATTTTTAATCCAAAAAAAATCAAAGTCTAACATCCACCAATATGGAAAAAATCATGGGAGAATACAAAGGAGACGTTTTTAGGTTAAATGAAACCCTTATATACTAGGTAATATAGTTGTATTTGGATTTCATAAACTTTAGTAGGTTAAATACTATAATGAGGATTGGGCATAGGTGTAGCTCCAACTATAATTTCAAAAGAATACGCTACATATATCTAAGGTTGTATCCGATAGAAATCATCAAGTAAGGAATCCCTGAAACATTCCAATTCCAGAGGGAAATAAATAGATTTTATTCCCATGTCATCCATAAAAAGGATATAAATCTATGTTTTCACTCTACCTATCCCTTTATTATCTAGTCTATCTCAACTAACCTGGACATCTCATTAAAACTTTTAAAAAAACATACCACCCTCGACTGTTGTGAATGACACCATTTGGATATAAAAAACATGAGACTAAAAAGGGACTAACCAATCTATCATAGAAATTACTAAAAAACAGTCATATAAAGGAAAAAAATACTCCATATTATGTGGTAAACACCTATCTCAAGGGGCATTCCTCATAGTAGTATACACTCTTACATCGAATACCCATATGAGTATTGAGTTTCATTATTCACCTAAATAACTCCATATTGGTTTTTGAAATATTCTATAATAGAGACAAATATGAAAAAATAAATTATATTCCAAGGATAATAATGTTAAAACAAGTATAGAGTTTACTAAAATTATACCTTGAAATATAGAAGTCTATAAGATATTATCCTCATGTACTAGCTATACAACATGTTACTAGACTAGAAAATGGTACTGATATGGATCCCAACTACAATTAACAAGAACTATTTTCTGATGTTATATATCATAAGTCTGAATTCTCCATCCATGACACCCCGTGGCTTGAATGGTTGTTATTATTACTATTTACCACCTAGGGAAGAGTAATTGATCCTTCTATTGAGGGTGGAGGTAGTGTGGATCCTCTCCCACATTATATAGATGGAAATTTTATAAAAAAATAATTATTCCTAAAAAATTCATAATATTGGTAATAAAAAAGGTCTCCATTGCAATATTTTTTCATGTTTAATAGCCTCTTAGAAATATGACATATCAAATAGAAATTACTATGAGTCGTCTAACTTGCACTGCCACTATGAGTAGACTCTATGGATCACATCCTTACACCATATAAACTAATATACCATCTATGTTATGAACATCCCAATACTAAAACTTCATATTACTTTTAATTCATCCCATAAATGATGAATTGTTCAGTGTCTATAAAATAGAATACAATCAAATAAAATATACCTAAGATCACATAGATCAAACGAGGACAACATCAAATTTCCTCACTATCATTAGCCCATCACTAAATAAAGATAGTGTGAAGTAATTATGTTCAGTGAAATGAGCTGAATTGTCCACACATACATAACAACTTGTATTAGGTCCATAAATTACATAGCCCATTAATTTCTAACTATATATTAAAAAGTAATCATAAAATACTATATAGAAATACCTCTAAACCATATCTCGATGATAAATAGCTTAGGTAATAATATCCAACAATTATTGGACGTATTTTGTGGTGTGTAGGATATATGATTGACGAACCACTCTAATAGAGAATCCAGGTTTTTGAATATCGATAACACGGTTTCATGCCATGACTTGGTAGCCTGGTGTCCACCACCCCCGAGACAGTTAGTGGATGCTTCTATTGAATCACTAAAATCAACACCACCATAGTAGGGATATGTTATGGACATCCATGAACATATTTTCTAAATCATTATAAGCTCTCTCAAACATGATATAATTGATCCCAACCTTGTAATAACATGAGGTGTCACAAGTTCTATTATTAGAGATAATATTGGTCGATCATGGGAACCCACCTCTAGAGCATGATCGTCTGCACCTTCATTTCATATGACATGAGTCCACCATGGTTTCGTGACTCTATAATTCTAGACTCATATACTATAATGAGATTTTACATCATAAAATATCACAATTAAATGAATTGGATTTGTACAATAAATCATATTTAAATAATCAATGAACAATTAACTACACGTTGAGCTAGGTTCCAATGATATAGTAGATTGTAAAGTTCATAAGGGACACTCCCTTCATCACACTACTAAGGTCAGTTCATGGTCAGGATCTCACCTCTCAAAGTAGAAGTCGCAATATTCAATTCCACGGTATTGAGGGAAAAATATTTACATCACAGTTAGAAGAATTATTTAAATATAACAATTTTTTATAAAATATTAAATTAACTGAAGTTAATACTCATTTATTTCTATATATATTGTAGTTTAGTTATATGATACAACATTCCAGGTTATAAATGCATACACATTATAAGTTTCAATTTTCATGTCATGTAACTACACTCCAACCCATTGATTTGGTGCCTAGATTTATCATGTTTTATATGACTATATTATCAGAATTACCACCAATATCAATATATAAAATTTCATGATTTATACATTATAATGGGTGTTCTTGTAATCGAAATCAACTCACATTTCAGTTCTTTTAACCAAGGTTACATAGCTCAAACATTTTTCAATAGGTTAATTATGGTACCATGGACTTGATATATGGGAAAACAAAGTTTAAATTCATACAACCACTATAAAAAGTCCAGTTATAGTATCACTATAATAATCATTATATATTTTTCCAAATATAACTATCAAGGAAACATCCATATGATTCATCCAATGTGATTAGTAATATAAATGTGGACAGGAATACATATGATCAATGATTCCTCAGGTTTATATATTGACGCATGAGACACGCTTCCTTTTCCATACTGGATAATGTTAAAAGATAACCTCATAGAAATAATAAATGACACAAATCATGTTTCTCAGGAAATGGTGGGATCATTTCAACTATAATGGAATAGAACACAAAAAAAACATGAATATCCTAGGAATCATTCCTTTTTTCCTTTTATGTGGGTTAGCTACTCTATAGAATAGATTCATTTACAAATTTTTATATTTTATTATCACAATTATACCACAAAAACTAAAATAAAAATAAATTAAGCCATTTTATTTGAATTAAACCATTTTGGGAACATTTTACACATATATAAACTATCCCTATTGGTCGGCCACATGTTTGTCTCTCTATGTGGTAATCATTTCCCACTAAAAGCATGGTTCCATAGTGTTAATGTATTGAGACTATACCACCATGAATAGAGTGGATAAAATCAGTATAATAAAACAATAACCAATATAAATAGATATTAAAGATGAATATGGTAATAATCAATCAACAATATATGTAAGATATGTTAAAATTGGTAACAAAAAAAGTCATACATAAAATGATATCATGTATTAATGTTATCAAAATAAAAAATTGTCATACATGGTAGCATAAATACAATAAAAACAACTGAAAATGATAAATAATATAAAAAATATCGCACAACCATCCCGAGAATTGGCTCAATCATCTCCTACTATGAATAAATACTAAATGATAACCAGGTTTCCATAGATGGATGTTTTATATTATCCATACATGTATTTGAGAGATCTATTTTGTTAAAAATCATTGTCCTGAATTGGGTGTGATTAAAACATTGTATGCCACCACCAATGGTTTCAAGAATAATCTAGTAAATGTACAAAACTTATATGTGTTAAGGAATAACCATTGTAAAGTAGTTATGTATTCTATAACGAAGTTTTCTTGAGTTCTAATAGGACATTGGTTGATCTGTAGATGCATCGAACTATGTCAAGGTATCTGTTAGAATGTTTTAATATATATATATATAAGTACTATATAATTAATTTTATATATTATAAAATATATATGTAACACTATCTAGGGATTGAATTATAACTCGTGAACCCATTCATAATCACACGAATTTTAAGCTATAGAAAAAATTAGACATAGAATATGATCAAAGGTAAGTCTTTCAATATATCCAGCATCATGTTGAGTGATGCTGAATGAAATGAAGATCACTGACTAAGGTATCATGAAGCATCATTTACAAGATCAAAATAAATTGTGTCAACCATTTTTTCCAAAAATACACATCAAGGGAGTGTGAAGCATCATTCCCAACACTAGCTTTAACTATCTCTCATAAATAATTATAAGGTCATATAATAATAATAATTAGTCAGTCATGTAATTATTTAATATAATAAAAAAAGTTTTCATCCGTTCAACATTTTATTTTCTAAGGGTAAAATTCACAATTTTGAAAAATGGAACAGGACATGGTTGTTCTATTATGTTTCATTTTATATATAATATGAAAAATGCACAGAGAGAGTGGTTTGGTCCAATATATCCTTTTTAAATGTAATGAATAAATGAGAGTACCCAATGAGGTGGGACTAGTTTATGTAGATGACCTTTGAAAATATAAAGGGAATCTGGTAGAATTTACCTCATGAATAACAACTTCAATTAAGGTAAATCATATTTTCTAATGAAAGATCAGAATGTTTCAACATGAGGAATCACATTACGTGATTTGAATCACCTAATTCTTTTTAGAGATGTACCAGAACAACTTCATTTTAGTGGTTGATGAATCCTCTTATAGTATTGTCATATAATCCAACATAGATTGGAAGAAAGTAGAAGAATGGATTAATTCCCCGAAAATAGGTTGTATTATCCCATATGAATATATAATTCTATATGGTAAGATAATTGATGAGTGGAAGAAATATAAATGAAGTTATTACAAGTAGAAATCGATTGAAACTGATAGTTATTGATTCAGATGCCGTTTTGGGGAGGGGAATCAATGCATATGGATATAGTATAAGGGGATCTTAGGATGTTGGTATTGTTATGTGTTGAGAGGAAAAGAAAAGATAAGATAGGTAATAATGAATAATGGGGAAAATTTAATTGCCTTACATTTTAATAGTGAAAAGAGTTTGAAAATTTTTATTTCACCATTATAAAGATGACTGGTTTTTGGGGCATAGTTACCACTAACCATGTGTGAAGTAATTTTCCCATCTATTTCTACTAAAAACTAGAGCTCCAAGGACCGAGTCATCCTTATAAAATTATAAACCATTAATAAAACTATTAAACACATTAATTAGAAAAAAACAATGGCTTTAAACTGAAAATTAATGGATATATACCCTCATTGAGATCTAGTATGTTAACAAATGCATTACAAGATGATAATATGGCACATTAAAAAATGATGACCTCTATGGCATAATGTGGAAATCCCATGACACACATTTTTTTAGGACCAAACATCTCATGGTACAATTGTCTTATTGTGTAAAGTTGGCTACCCCTCCCCTGAGAAACCATCATTGTAATATTATTTGCCTATAGTTTAACAAAAACATGTCATGTTTCCCTCATTGTATAATTCCTTATAATGTGACAAATGAACCACCTGTAATATAATTCACTATGGAAAGCCCCTCCCACCATGAAATAATCCCTCTAGAAACAACCAAAATAAAAACCACTGTTAAGAATATCCATGGGGATTTATCAACCCAAACATAGCAATATATGTTGATATTATTAAAAAACCCTCCTCTGAGACTAAAAACAATTCCCTATGAACTTCTCCCAATCTTAATGATACATTTAATTACACTGACCATCTAAATAAACTATTCATCGTAGTTATTTAATTGTGAAATATATATAAAATTTAAATAATTTAATATTACACCACATTAATAATTTATCAGATCAATTTAACTATATAATTTAATTAATAAATATATCATAAAAAAATAAAATATTATTATTTAATAGAAAATAATAGAATATATATTCCCAGTCACTCACATAGTTCTACAATAGGAATTTTTTTTTAACAAAATCAAGACCTACCACCGCGACATCAATACCTTTAAATTTTAATATAAATAAACAATTTTATTAAATATATAACTGAGACATGGAAATCAATTTCAAATATCAAATTATTTGTGATATAATTTACAATATATATGTTTTTGTTAAGATATAATGGAAATGGATCACGATGGAATAAATCAAAAAATCAAACCTTCAAACTATAATAAATCTATTCAATTTTTAAACAATAAAATTAGAAAAAAACAATTACCCATAATTTTTGAAAATATAAATGGAGGAATTTATTGTTAATTAAAGTGTTAATTTAATTTTTTGGGGTGGGGTGGGTGGGTGGTAAAAATTCAAATCATAAAACATAATATCAAACACATAGTCATATTTCACAAAAATTAAAATTATGATGCACATACTTCCTCCAATACCTAAAAAAATTCATGATTGAATTTTATAATCCTTTTAAAATAATTGGAAGATTTTATGTTATTATGTACATACAAAATCATATTTACAAATTATATTTTAATGTATACCCTTATGTAAAAATAACTCTCCATCCTATGTAAAACATCTCCAAACATCCTTTAGAAACTAGAATTTATTCCAAACTAGTAATTAAATTAAAAATTCCCATGTTAGATAAAACAATACATAAAAAAACAATTTGGAAATCATTATTCCAACCATTTAACAATCTTAACACATTGTAACATGAAATACACTTCAGAATTAACAAATCTCATTAATGTAATTTTTAGATCAATATACAATATTAAACATACAAATATTTAATTATTAAAAAAAAATTAACATAAAAAAATAAGTTAATAATGCATAATATATAATTTTACATACCAATCATAATATTTTTATACAAAAAAATTTCAACTAATGTAGTTTAATAGAAAATTAAAAACAATGATGTTCAATTTCAAAAATTCACTACATAAACCTCCTCAAACAAATATTTAAAATAAATTTCAATATTGAACTTCATTTTTTGATTATAATTCCACTTTGTACTCCATTAGAACCCCAGGTGTCTAAAAATATTGCACTAATTTTATTATCCTTTAATGTAATATCTTATACCGAATGACTATTGATATAGTATTGGTGTTAAACACATTTATTTTATATTATTTCAATGATTAATCATTAATTATCAATCATACAAGACACAATACTAAAACAAAAATTGTTTTAGCTTCTCTCGATATTATCTATATGAATATATAATGGAATATTATGTTTTATTGAAAATATCACATAAAATTATCTATAAATGGTTTCATCATAGAGATATTATTCCAGATAACATTTTAGGGAAATGTGAAAAAACAATAATGATCTTAAATGTTTAATAAGAAACGAAACCCATAAGTCACAGATTATTATATCATAAAATTTCATGAAAACATATAAATAGTAGAAATATAGATTATTAATATCAACCTTTAATAATTATAGCTGGTCATTAGGCATGAGTTCATAATCATCGATGAATTCATATAATCATAGAATCATAATAGTGGCATCTGGAAGATGAAGGATCCAATAATCCAATGAAAGGGTGAACCTAGAGGAATTTTCAATTTCAAAACCTTAATATGTTATTAGATTCCTGATTTGTAATTAAAATACCTAATTCATTCTAATGATTCCACTAAATTAAATTTATGATTAAATATGAAATTAAAAATTTACCTTTGTGGAACATCGTGATATCTATGATATACACTCAAATTTATTATCATTATAGTTTAAATAGACAATATTAAATGGTTTATAGATCATGCCAATGTATATCATTTTTAGAAACACAAATATTTATTAAATAAATTGTTTTCATATTTACGAGTGTTTTGGAACTGAACAGTTATATTCATAATAAATATATTAATAAAATTTTAAAAATAAAACGGGAATATTATTATATAAAAGAGTACTTTTTAAATTAATGAATTTTAATTTACAGAAATTAATTTAATTTAGAATTCATAATTCAATATTAATCATTGAATTAATGTTTTAAAAGAATCTAAAAATAATTATTTTTCATGTTATAGGGAAATATATTGGTTTATATTGAAGATATCATTTTATTGACATGGTAAAAATAATTTTAAAATAATATTTAATAAGTAAATTTTTATTTAAATTAATCCATTTAATTTTTCTGAAATGTATTTAATACATGAGTTTACTAAAAATAGATTTTATATTGATTACATTCATTTTTTAAATATTAATTATTAATTTGTTTTCTTGTAAAACTTTAAATTAAATTTTGAATGTTTTTTTTTGAAATTTTATAAAAAAGGAATCCAATTTTTGAATCATTAAGCCCAATTTTTTTTAATAATCCTCTTTTGTAATTTTTGTTACAATGGAAAAAGGTAAATTCTGTAAGTTAAATGAATAAATAAAATTATAATGACTATAATATTATCTTAACACAATATTTAATTTTTTTTGTATTATTATATATATATTATATTCATTATATGGTTGAATTTATGATTTTTTAGTCCACTAGTATAAGATTATAATTTACAAATTATTTTATTTAATGAAATGTCGAACATGTCACTCTCCTGTTTTAAATATGTGAAACATTTTTAATATTTTACTATCTAGTTGATATGGCATACAATAAATATTATTATGAAATATAAATAATATATTTTTATCATGGTAATTTATTTTTAATTTTGATAAGGAAATTGTTACCGTAAAGGCATTCACAACCCTGATGTACTAATTATTTAATTACTGTAAAATTGAAATAATTGACAATAATAATTTGAACATAAATATTATTTTAGAAAAAATAATGTTATTAATGAAATTTATATATTATCATGACATTTATAGAATTTGATAAATTTTTTATAATTAAAGGTGTTTCATTGAGATTATTAAAGTCAATGTGATGAATAGTTCATAAAAATTGCATCAAGGATATTTCAATATAAATAACATTTTACTAAATAATATAAAATTACTAAAAATCATAAGTTTATATTAGTTATAAGTATAAGATTGAATATATTAATCATGTATCATTTATTGTTAATTTATCATTTCATTGTAACTATAGTGATCGTCAATGTTTAGAAATACATATTGTCATGGTGAAATTTAAAGGGGTTAAATAAGGGTTAAAACCAAAATACATTGTTATAAATATATCTGAAATATATCTAATTTATATTGGATGATGTTATTTGGACACATAATCATAATATATTATAAATAACTAACTTTAAACTATTTAAGAAATAATATTAATTTCTATAAATGAAATATTTTGAGAAATCTGAAGAGTGATCCTCCCCTCTCTAATAGAAAAATATATATTCTTATAATTTATTCACACATCAAAACCTTTTTTATTCTGCAAATACCTACCAACATCAATCCCTTTATTCTATTCCCACATTTTGGTGATCTTTTTTAGGCATAATATTGATCCTATAAGGTATATGGTTATAAGCTAAGGCGGTTTTTCAAATTATTGTTATAGTTTTCAACATCATGTATTAGTTTTTCTTCATATTATAAATCCATAAAATATTATTAAAAAAATATTTAATAATAACTATATTATACTAAAAATAATTATAATTTTTTTTATGTCATTACCCATATCCATTTCCACTTCCATCAAATGGGAATATAATTTTTCATCAATGTGTACGAGGGACTACCACCTCAAAAACTAATATAATTCATTTTCCATCATTGTATATAAAGACTAGTAGAAATTATTCGATTAATTTTTATATATGATTTTCATAACATATCTATCAATCTAAAATTACAACATATCACTTAAATTCATAAACTTTTATGAATCTAAAAAAGATAACATCATTCATGCATACATGTTGACTAAAAAATCCTCAAATCGATGTGAGTCGTTGTTTACCACCACACCAAATGACTATATGTATAAGTATATTTAAAAAAGTAATATTAGATATATGATACTATTATAATCCTTGAAAGAAAAAATAATACTTAACTTCTTTCCATGATGATGGTTGAAAATGGAAATGTTACTCATGCGTATGAACGACCTACTATCTCAATGACTGTAACGTAGTTCTCCTTCATAACCATATGTATTGGGTGAAATTTAATTTAATTATTGAATTGTAAAAATGATAATTATTTCTTGATTTTTATTTTTATGATTATGGAACAATTTCAATTTTACCATATTCAACTGATCGAATTCATTTTTTTTACTTAATTGCATAGTATCGTCAAAACATCTAATGTGAGATTATGTGATTAATTAATTGTATATAACAGTATATTAAGAGATATAAAATATAAAATAAACAGATAAAAGGTTCATAATAAATTATAATGATAATAATATTTTCTTCATTCATGAATATGATGAACAAATGTGATTTTTCACACTCAAGGTAAGGGATTTTCTTATAAATTTTATTTTTCAATGTCCATCCATTATTTTTTTTAAGACCAAATAAATGATTTTTCTAAATTATATAGAACGAGGGAGTTTTACCACTATCATGAAGCCTTAATTATATAATTTTTCGCTTACAATCTACATTTCTCTTTCCACAAAAGATGATATACATTGAATGGGCACAATATTTCAAATAAATTAGTGATATTAAAATAAAAAGAATTATTTTACTTCATAATGTTTTTAAGGATGTAAGAATTCATGTTCTATTATTTTTTTAGTGTTTGAAAATTTTTTATTCTTATTATTGGTTCCATTATAATACAAATATGGTTTGATCAATGCCATCCCTAAATTAATTTGGTATGTTGTAAGTTGACCGTGATGGCTAATCTAAGTGTTGCTGTTATGGTTACTCAATGTATACCTGTGAGAGTTATTTCATGTATATCCATGAGCGTTAATACATGTTTAGCCATGAGTGTTACCCCATTAATATTTATGAATATAAAATAATTCCCTATGTAAACATTATGATTTTTTAATTCTTAATATAATCTCATGGCTTCACAATTTAGGTTATCCATTTTATGTTCAAGGGTCAGTATATGTTACATTAATATATATCTATTTGAAAATGTGTTAATGAATTTATCATGTTTTAAAATAATCCATTCTGGGTTTTATTTTTTCCTTTTATATTTTTTATGAAATGTTTTAGGTACAATTTTGGAATGAAAATATTATAAAAATTAATATAATGAATTATTGACATAAAACCCATGAATATTTAACATTCATGGTTGAGTCCTTGCATTAAGAATCTATGGATGGATTTGAAAATGGTATAGGTTAGTATAATTTTTATAGATCAACAAAAAATACATTATTTTATTTTCAATTTTAAATGATATATCATTTGAATATTAACATGTTTCTTTATCTAAATATGGTCTTTTCAAAATGGTTTTCCATAGAGTAAATAGTGAAGCTTAATTTTAGATAATTCAATATGATAATATCAATCCAATTCAGTAACAAAAAAATTATGGAATTAGAACTTATCAGTTTTTTAGGTAATGTATTAGTGATGTAATGTATAAATGGTGTAGGAATCCACACAACAGTTTTTCAAGGTCAAAAACAAAAGAAAATGTTTATATTGGAACATTTTATGATAAAAAATACTCCTGCATTTTGTGGATATTATTGTGTAGGGGTAGATAAGGGTTAGATTAAAAACCTATAAAATACATTCAATGTCATGTGGTGTTATGATCATAAATAGGTAGTCTTGAAATTTATCATTATGAAGGTGAACCAAACTAGTGGTGGTCAATGGTTAAGGATATATGGGAATGAGAAAATAATGATGCCTTGTAATGAGATAAATTTAGGAATAATTTCCCAAATAAATATATTCATACGGTGGCTCAAATCAATATATAAAGTAAATATCTAGATTTAAAATAATATTAGGATGATTTAATGTATTTGTATGATAAAATCTTCACTCTATTGAAAAACTACATAACAAATTTTATCTGGGAGCTTGTAAAAAATCAATAATTTTTTTCTAAGGATAGATTATATCAAATTTAAGGTAATTGGATTCATGTAAATAAATAATTAATGAGAATATAGTTGAATGTGAGGGGATTATAGATATGTATTTATTTGATGACTATGTATTTAAAGAAAATAGGCAGAAAAAAAAAATTTCATGGAAGTTGTGAATTGGTACGAATATATCACATAAATATTATGATATGAAAATAATATTTCATATTTGATAAATATATGTAAGAAATAACCCATGATAATTTCTTATCAATTCATGAAATTTATACTAATATAGTATGTCTTGGAATGTTGTCCATGATGGTAATAAAATTGATATTGGTAGTGGTATGTTAATGTAATATAAGAATCATCTAAAGTGCTATAAATATGGTGTGATGGTGAATTATTTACATATTTTCCAAAATAAGTACAGATATAATGTTAAGAATTCAAATTATAAGAAAAAAGGTTTGGAAAAAACCCTGGAACATACTTACGAAGATGTTGGTTTATTAAAATAATTAATTTCATGTACATTGTTTTTTATATTCAGAATATACTAATGTCATATTTTATTAACATGATACGCATTCTTTCATATATGTGCAATTTTTTTCATAAATTTAAAAACTCTCCAAAAAAAATTTTAGAATAAATTACGATATAAACACCAGGAGATGTATTAATGATATAATAAATTATATGAAACATCTATCATTTTCTATGGAAATATATTGCCTCAAAATTTTTTTGTATTTACCCTCTAAGAGTTTGATATTATTTTTGGTATGTATTGGATTTTATTTGCCATGAGATGATATAATGTGGATATAAATAAGTTTTTTTAGATAGTGTCTCATTTTGTTTACAAAACATAACACATACAATTGATAAAAAAACCAGGAAGATAAGAAACTCTTAAATGATGGAAATGAGTGTTATATTGCACAAGTTGTTGAAAATAATGGAATTGTTTAGATTAATGATTTGTTAGTGATAAGTGATTACCATGATTTTTTTTCCCGATGATTTCCCTAGTGTTATACCAGATAACAAAATTATGTTACAACTTCTATAGTTTCATATTGACAATATAATTCTAAAACCCCTTGTCAAATGGCTAATGTAAAACATCTATAATTGAAAAAAATAGTAACATGAGTTACTTGATAAAGGATTCGTTTATCCTAGAACATCATAATGGAGTTCTATAATTTCATTTGTTAATAATTAATATGGTTCTATGATGCTTTTGGTTGATTATAGATATTTTAATAACATAAATTTTATGAATATGTTTTTCTTTCCCCATATAGATGACTTCTTTTATCATCTCTTGGGATATCATTATTTTCCAATGGTTGACCTAAGATATAGGTACCTTTGGCTGAAGGTGAATTAGTATGTAATTCTAAAACACAACATTCCATAGTAGATATAGGCATTATGAATTTTTAGTTATCCCCCTTGGATTGACAAGTTCCCTCGATTTATTTATCGATCTCATGAATATAATATTCCATGAATATTTTGATATGTTATTGGTTTTTTAATTTTATTTTTTTTTGTTTTATTTAGAAATTATAAGTATCATGAAATATATTAATAAATTGTTCTTTAATCCCTTAATGAAAATATGTTTTTTTGAAAAATTTTAAATATTATTTTTGGATACAATATATTTCTTTCAATGGGAGGATTTTATGTAAATATAGAATTATAATTGATTCTACCAATGAATGGAAAAAACAAAAAAAATGTTTATAAGATTCACTTATTTCTTGGATTATCTGGCTACTTTCAGTTGTATGATGAAAAAAATGCATGATTATTTATCCCATTGAATACGTTAACATGAAAAGGAGTAAAATTTATCCAGATAAAAGTATGTGATGATTTTTTGTATGAATTAAAAACAATATTGGGTTACACTCATGTTTGTTCCCAACCATCATGAAATGGTGATTTTTTTCAAATATATTTTTTCAATTTAATGGAATTGGTTGTGTTATAATGTATAATGATCATGTAATTTCCTATAATTCACGGAAATTAAAACAAAATTAGTTAAATTAACCTAATAATTATTATGAATTAAATATGATGGTTTTTGCTTTTGAAATTTTTGGTACCATTTATATGAAGCCATGTGTGAAATATATAAAAATCAAAAAACTCTAATGTTTGTATTCACTCAAAATAGGTGAACATGAGGTGTTGAAGACACATAAAAATGATTAAGATTATTATTTCAGGATTCATTCCACCTATTAAATGAAAATTATGTGGAATATGATTTTAATTCAGTAAACAGAAACAATACCAAACACATTACATTTAGAACACGAACCATTGGTAAATTATTTGATGAAATTTGTCCTAATAGTTATCGGTGTTGTAAATTCCTCAATTTTGTTTTTGTTGTCAGTGAAAGAGTGTTTGGAAAATAAAAAAATTCCAAATCAGATGGAAAAAACAAGAGTTATATAAAATAATATATTTTTTTAATAATGGTATGTTTATTAAATTTAATGTTGATAAATAATGTTTTGCAGATTTTGAATGAGATTATTTGTGGCTTCTGATTACCTTTTGAAGAGGGAGTTGTTCAATTAGGCTAATAGTTCCCCATTTTCCACTCATCATTTAATCTTTAAGATAAATATAGACCATTGATAGAACATCTAAGAGAACAAATGAAAAGATACATGGAAAAATTTACCTTGAAATTTTTAACTTTTCAATGGGATAAAAAAGAACAAAAATTACCCAAGGGAATGCTTCACTCTTTTAAAATGATAGAGTGGTAATAAGAATATAGATATCTATATTCATAGTGTGACTTAGAAAGGATTATAATGTTAGTAATGAAATTTGGGTTACTTTTTTTCAATTAACTGAATCGTTACATTTCCTTCCAATTCGAGATATTTTGCCTTCATATAAAAATTTCTAACTTTATGTTATAGAGATAAAAACATTAACAGGAGTTACACTCTCTATATTATCATATCTAGATCCTTAGTCTACATTTCATTTTTGGAAATTCCTTCAGATTTTTTTGTAACTAAATTCATTTTCAGCACCTGCATTCATCCTTTGTCTGATGGATTTTTATAAGGAAAAATTCAATCCAATGAATAAATACTTGTTACATATTCAATATATTATCAAGGAATATGGGATCAGAATATTTCATTAGTTGATTTCTTTATAATAAAAGTTTTCATTACAGTATGAATACTATATATTTTGAGGTATCATATGGAATGTGGTTTCAATGTATATTAATTTGTGATGAAGAAGATGAAATGAAATTAGTTGTTCCAGAATTGGTAGAGAATATTGTTACGAAAGATAAAATGATTTAGAAACAATTAAGGACATTTTAGAGTATGCATAAAATCAATTAATATAATAAGTGTAATTTACATTCATTAAATGTAGGTGATTGTTTTTTATTAAAATATATCCATGGAAATATGTAATTCATTCTAGAAATAAATAAATGTTAAATCCATGGTTCATTATAATATATGAAATCATTGAGAAAAAGGGATTAGTTTCCTACCATCAGACATGGACCTTATGCTTATCCCCATTAAACTATGTTTTTTATGGTCTGATTTGAGTATATATGTTCCATTTTCATCTCATTTTTGAGCCATAATTTTGTTTATTATCCCAACATGACCTATAGTGGCCCAATCCCTAACTCCCAAATCCCAACTCCTATAGGATAAGGGAGGAATCCAATAATGGGTGGGAATATCACATTTATGTGAGTCTGTAGCCGATGGTACCCTTATGTCAAAACTCACATACATATCAAAGACACTATGATGAGATAATAAAATTGAAACTAAAATAAATAAATACATATATCCTAAAAACAATCTATAGAAATATTTCTGAAATCTTTTAAATAAAAAATAAAATTCAACCAAAACATTTAATGATAACAATTAGTTTATATAGAGGGCACTATAGTCAAATGAATCCACAAGAACAAACATAAACAAATTTCTGGTAAACACCATAGTCCTTATATCTATCAAAGTTTAACATATTTCAAGTTCTAGTAATGCTTTATCAGAAGGGAATTCATCTAAAAAGGACACAAAATTTTCAGGAAATTCATGGGACAATTTGATTATAACAGTACACTATAGGTATCAATAAACCCAAAATAAAATGGAGTTACTAAAAGACATCAATATACTCAACCCGACTATTAGGAACACATTAGATAAGGAAGCTCCATCTCGACCACTCGATGAATATACACAATTCATAAGAACAATCCACATGGTGTTTCAACCGATATCCCTGAAAAAATAGCAAGTAATACTATAATCACCCATATATACTCACATTACACTATATGTCTCATGAGGCCCCGAACTCAAAACAAACCTCAGGGTTCAAATAGAGACTCAAGGATACTACACCTCTCAGAGAATACACACCATGATCCCTTACAGCTATGATGGAACTCATCCAAGATATAAAACTCCTTTAATAATAGATATTTTGGTCCAACTATGGGGCCTAGAACTAGAGTTACCACCATTTCTAAAATGAACACTATGCAAGCTCATAGGCACCTAAGTGGAGTGGCCAACCCCTTACCAATAAAAACAATTAAGGGAGAACATATCTAGACCATGGAAAATATTAATCCTCTATAATGATATTAAAAATAGACTCCAAATAGTCATTTCCCTATATTAAAGAGAGTAATACCTGTTAATAAACCAGTGAAACCACTACAGTACCCATATAGATAGGAATACACCTAACCATGCCAGGGCTGTACTAGCTAATAACCAGGTGTCACATATAACAAGTGGAGAGTATATCTCCTCAAAACTTCTATCCATAACAATGGGAGTTCTAAATATAGTGGATTACATGCACACCACTGCTAATAAAATATAGGGGGTGTACTACTCCATTGATAAAGGGGCCACACCATGTGTATATGGGAGTTCTATATCAACCAATATGATCTCTCTGGGGGACCCAAACCCTTACATGGTTGGGGAGAACTAACCCAAGAAGAGAGGAATAACACCCTGATATGATAGGGGAGTAAATTATCTATATCAAAAATGAATATGGAGGACTAGTTCTCTTGTACTATATGAAAGTACAAACTCCATGAATAGAGGACCCACACCAATACAACACATGGGAATAATAACTCCATCTTCACCACTAGTATGGAGGGATTGTCCCCTGATACTCGGGGGGATATCATTGTCCAACATCATAAGAAACATATGGGTCCCACACTCTAATCCATTTGGGCAGTACCATCTGAGAAAGAACTAATCTGTGGGTAGATGCCCCACAACCACTATGGGGAATTTTTATCTCTAACAACCCACTGGGTAAGGGAAACTTGCGCCTTCATACACCTATGTAGTACCAATCCCAAAATCTCTCTCTGATAAACTAGAAAATCTCTATTATTGGTCAATAATCACAAAACAGAGTGTAAAACTCTTCATTCCTCATTTCATGACACTACAACAGGTAGTGACCCCATACCCGTATAATTTGGTATCACTGATCTAGTAACCACAAGAGTCTTGGAGGACCCAAATCCTAAAATGATACTAAAGCGTACCAAACCTAACCCATATCCAATGATCCACCCTTATTAGTATCCACAAAATAACAATATTATGTTTTTTCATTCTCTAATCCCACCACATCGTATCTCCCAAGGCACCATGAAGGCCACCATCATAGTATATGTGGAAAACTACTCAGTATAGGCTACACACAAGTATGGAGCTGAGTCCCAATGAATGAGCTATACTAGGAACATGATCCCAAGAATGGTACACTACATGTACTAGGGTCCACATAGTGTGTGACCCTACCTGATCACTAAGTAATTCCCTCTCACACCTTACATTGAAAGCCATGTGAGCATAAACTTGGTGTACATGGCATTTATGACATGTATTTCTTAACTCAGGACCACGCTATGTCTCCCACACAGTGGGTAACCCATGGTAAATGGAGTATCATCACTCTTTAGACTCATGTACAAGTCCATTGACATTACCCATGTATGGGAACCCATTTCTATGTCTCGTAGTCCTGTTCAAACACATTTTCATGTCCCTAATCATGACTACCCTGGACATGTCAGTCATCCACAAGACCTGGGATCACTACATGATGTGTAACCATGAAACACATCATTTTTTCAAAAAAATTAATATTCTATGAATTAGGGGGGTAATTCCATGTGACCTAGTACCACATGTATTGTTATAGTGATTTATGAATGAGAAATCCACTCAAACCACCCAAAACACCCCTTTTTTCACCAAAAACCATGGATCGACCCCAATGGGATTAGTAGAATTTTTAAAAGGGAACTGTAATCCAAAAAATGCATATTGATGGGTATCAAAAAATAAATATTAAATATACCTTCCTCATAGTTAATTTTAGGATCTTCATGTTTAGAACAATGCTTATAATTCTAAAACATAATATGGTAATGATTAGCACAAAAAATTATGCTCTATGGAACCTCATATCCTCTATATGACCTCGATTACATCCATCATTATGGGTGAACCTAATCATCTCCCTTTCCAACACATACGATGATTTTGGGGGAGGATATTATTTTATATTTAATAAACTAATATCATTATCCCACCAACTAACACAACCTCAACTTAGAACTCGACGATGATAAATTTTACATTGCTCCTATAACAAACACCATATTTTAATATAACATCAGCATGTGATTTATGATTTGAGTCTCCAATCATCAGCAATTTAATGTTATTGAAGAAACATCATTTGAATGAAATTATATATTTAATATTTTCAATATCATAGTACATAGGCTCTTTGTGGATCAAATTCCTATGTCAACATAGTTCATGGATTCATTAATACTTAGATAAATAATCCAAAATCTTACAAAGATCAATAGAGTCACTACACTATTCCATCCATAAGGATCTTCATCCCTAAAAGGTGAATGGGTGGGTAGAAGGATAAAAACTGAGCTCTCCACTAGGACTCCCAATATAGTGATCTTAAAAATGGATTCCCAAGAAATCTACAAATGGACACTCAGGGGAACTACAAATAACAATCCAAACACAATATAACTCTCATCCAAGTAAAAATAATACAACCCAATTTGAACATGTCTCTTTATTTATGAAAGGATGATAATGTTAATCACTATGTCCATCTACAGTCAATGGGTCTACTTGTACACCACCTCACTGAAGTAACATAGAAACTAATGTAATATAGATGTTCTCACATTATCCCAAAAGGAACCACACCATCCCAATTATAAGTGTATAACACTCTACCTTGACACACGCACACAAAATCCTTTCTTGGACAAACAAGCCATAGGTTCTCATCCACCACACACTGACACTTTCCACTTTGGGTGGAACTGACTCACCCTCTTGATCTAAATTATGTCAAAATAATGTTTATTGTTGGGGAAATCATCCCTAATTTTGTGGGGTTTAATCCATTCCAAACAGCACCATCAATGGGTTCTACCTTGGACTTACACCACCCTGTATAATCTTTGGTAAAGCAGTGTAAATAATATAATACCTCACAATAGTGACTAACAATAAAACTAAAAAAGTATAAAGGACATCATGCATAAGACTAATCGCTATTTCATCCTTTAGGTGAAAGGGCTCTACAACCATATGATGTCCTCATCCCTACCCTCTAGCTCCCTGCCCCTAGAACTGACCACCTATGATTGGTGGTGTAAAGAGATCGAAACGTCTACCACCAACTGCTGGTCTACCCATCTCTCCACTATTTCAACCATAATGTTAAATTTGTTTCTCAAAATGTTTCCTCTATGAGGGAAATAACTCTGTTGATATTCCCCCATCTATCACAAGTGTGGCACCGCCACCCCTATGGATGAACAGATCAGAAACAGAACTCCCTCACTACAACCTGACATGCCTATGTTTTGGAATCAGTAAATATCATACAACAAAATCATTTTGACTATTGTATTGCAGAATCTATATATGTCTCACTCTCAGGATAACCACTGTCGAATACATTCTGTAGACCATCCAACAAGAATCTCTCTATCACTACAACTTTCTCTACTATCCCTACATAATAGGGAATGTACAAGGATACCAAAGATGCTTGGTTGTAACTATTGATGCCTGATCATTGTTCCTTTATCAGAAAAATTGATCTTGACCCATAGCATGTGAGTATAATGGATGTTATATAATAATATCTATGTACTCTTCCATAGAAACTATATCTTGGAAAATCTACAGAAGCTCTAATATACTCACAGATCTCAACATGGTTAGATAAAACTCTTCCCAAAAGTTATACTCAAACTCTTCCTAGATGTGTGTCACCTCATCATGGTTCTATAGAATTACACTACACAATCACATGGCTGAGTCATGTGTGAAGACTCACAACAATGAGAAAAATATGGTCAAGATGTGTCCTCTTATGTAGAAAAACATATTTGACTACCTCGTGCATGTCCTCTGCTACTTGGGGATCCTGGTCACCCCTATACCTGGGATGTCTATACCCCTGAAACTCATGCACCACACTCATCCTACACATATCCTCATCCAAAAAATCATTCACAACTTCGGACCCAATGCGTGTTGGCTCACCTAGCCGACCACATATAGTTAGCTCCTCTTACATAGTCCCCTTCACTGAAGCCTCTTCATTGGGGTGATTTTATTCACAATCCCACTACGAAACACTATATGGATTTCATCATTGTGGCCTCTTGAAATAAAAATCAAGATTCTCCACTTATAAAGAGTATATATAGGGAGGTTCCTAATTAAGGGAATGTTACCCAAAACCATGTCCAATATGGCTAATGTAATAAAATCCCTATGAAAAGTTACCAAATTTATAGAGTCAAAAAATTAGGTTATCAGAGTCCTAGTGAAGGAATATAATGGCTACCACACCAACAGTATTGTTCATGTATGAAAATACAAACCCAAAACACATCAACATTGTCTCTATACATTCCAATAAAACATAATAGCTAGGGATCCTACACATTTTTGGTCTAAAAGTGGAACCTACACTAATAAAACATCATCACAAATCAACCCTATGAGGTTTGAGTCGTGAATCACCATGAAATCATCTAATATGCAAGGAGATAGAATTAAATAAAGGTATGTATACCACACTGACTAGGGGATATAGTCTATGGTACCTATATTAATACACTCACATACATATACATTAAACATTGAGGAAATAAAAAAATTGAAACTAAAATACATTCATATATCTATTCAACAAATTGAGATAATAATAATAATAATAAAATGATAGAAGATAAAAATATGAGGACACAAAATACTATAAAATAAAAAAACCTTCTTATATGGAGGGTAATTATTTCAATTCAAACAAATGGAACACACCAATTTTAGGCTCTAGTAAAAACCTCAGACTATCTAGAATGCTAAGCTCTGCCTTCTCTAATTCCTTTAGAGAATCTATTGAAAGGGATGTCATTTTCTCAATACAAAATATGTGTAGTAAATTCCCATGTAGGTGTGAGTATAAAAATAATATAGAGGATCCTCTAAATCTAAAAAATAAAAGGTTGAAAATGAAATGAAATATTCTTTTAAACCCTTCTGGAGGGAACCCAAAATATAGAAACTCAATCTCGAACACTCATTGGATATACAAGACCATCCATATCAATCCACATTTTGTGTTGATCGAGTTACATGAAAACACAAAAAAGAATACAAAAATATACTAGATGTACTCATTTTAGACTCTGTGTCTCATGAGTTCCCCACCTTAAAACAGGCCACAAGGTTCAACTCGAGGCTCAATGATAACACTCATCTAGGATAACAAACTCCATGATCCCTTTCATATCAATTTTCAATCATCCAAGAGATAGACCACACTGGGAATATCCCTCTATGTATTACTCTAGTGACAATCACTAGATTTCCTATTATCAATATCGCACACAACATGAATGTAACAACTCGAGATTTTATTAGAATTATTCTTTTTAATTCCATTGATGTCTTCTGTTGTATGATTCACCAAGATTATCTTTCACTATACGCAAAACCGTATTAGCTTGCAGTATATGTAACACTATTCTTGGATTGTGTAACACACAATTTCAAGTTCGTTTGATAGTAGTTATTCAACAGAACATTGAGTGTATATATATATATATATAAATTCAATGTATAAATAAAATATGGTTGGATTTTGTTATATGAAACAACAAAGAAGTATTTCACTACATGCAACCCTGACTTGGCTTGTGTTACACAGAATCGCGACTTTCCTCGATAGCATGTGTTGTACGCAATACCGGGTTTCACCAAACAACGATATATTATTATAATATTATTATGAAATAGCCATTATGAATAGTAATAACTAAATTTTGAATTTTATAACATTATTATTCATCGTACACATTTTCTAGAACATGGTATAAGAACAAAACAATTTTTTTGGGTAAAATAATTATTTTTCAAAAAATGCAGTTTTGCCTTCTTTTGATGGAGCACTCATTTTAAATCTAGTTTTTAACATGTTTATAAGTTAAATTTGACCAAATATAATTCTTTTTTGGAATCAGGATATTAAAATTTACTTTGGAAAATTTTTTCATATTATTCTGATAACTTTCACATTTTAATGAATAGTAAAAACATGCTATATTTTAATTAAAAACAACTTTTTGATCGTAATAATTTATGTGGTTAAATTATAATATTTAATGGTTTTAAATTATAAATAGAATATATTTTTACCATATAATATAATATATATCATTATCATGGATTTTACATTGAATTCGTAGGTTAAATCAATTCAATATTTTCCAATGTTTTAAACAAAAAATCGTTTTCTTTCGACAACGACATTAATTTTAATTTAATTCCTGCAACTTCTGTGTATTGAATTTTGAAAAATGGATTCCATATTTGGGATCATTGGGTCCAAATTATATTAATAGAATACTTTTTATTTTATTTCATGGTGAGTAGTAACTACGGTAAATTTTATTTACCATAGTAAAAGTTAAATCGGGTGATTTGGGGTAAATATAATATTATAAAATTATCCTAACACTTTTCTAAATACAATTTTATGATTATATTTCGTCCTAAGTTATATTGGGGTATAAATGGAATCCATTAGAACCCAATTGGAGGTGATTAAGACAATTAGTTTATTTAATTTAACAGAAATCGAAATATGTCTCACTCAAACTTTAATAATTAAATTATTTTGCATATAAGGTTATTCAGAATATAAATTCAGTTATAAATACTAATTTGAAAGCTAAAATGTTTTTATTTATCATGGTAATTTATTTTTAATTTTTAAGAGTTATTTTATTACCTTATTATCTTATACATTAATGATGCAGAAATTATTTATTTAGTAAAAAATCAATAATATTGTTTCTATGGAAATCGTAATACATATTAAAGGGATCCAAAACCTGACCAAAACTTATTGTTAGTATATATATACACCATAAGCATCCAATGACCGAATATATGAATGTTTGGAGTATTATAAAAGTGATTATAATACTTATATTATTATTTTTATATGATGTCAAAGTTGTCACCTTCATAATTTAATAAATATAAGATTTAAAAATTTGGGTGTTTTAGAAGATAAATCCTAATAAATGTATTATTATAAAATAAATAAGATTTATATTCATCCTAGTATTTTATTTTTAATTTTTATGAAACAAATAAGTATATTTAATAATTATACAAAAATGTTATAATAATTATTTTATTAAGGGAAATATCAAATAAAAGGTTTTACAAATAGTAAAATAAATATTATATGAACTATTTAATGTGCTCCACTATTGTTTCTAGATTACTATGACATTTTAGGAACCTATTAAATATTTTAGTTCGTATATATCCTCTGTGTGTATTTTATTTATAATCAAATAAATGAATAGTGTCAAAAATTGACACTATTGATATTTTATAAAAATAACATATTATTAAATTGTTTAAAAATCAATATAATATTTAAAAATTATAAATTGAAATTTATATAGTCTAAAATGTCCTAAATTATATAATTATGAATAATTCATAGCACATAAGTAATTATTTATAACAATTTAATATTTAGAAACTTATAAACACAAATAAAATTTAATAGATTAAATAAAGATAAATCAAGTTGATAATGTTTAAAATAAATTCCCTACATGTATATTTTTATTTTTTGACGCGATTACAACCATATATCATCTAATAATTAAATATGAGTCATTTTTGGGGGTTTTTAAGTGGGGTTAGATTTATTATAAATTAATATTTTTAAGATTTCCAAAGGTGCCCATCTCCTCCCTCATAAAAAGGGCACCCCTTCCCACTTCTCTTCACACCCTTTTGAGCTTTGATGCTCACCCAACCCCTGACCATTTCACTTCTAGAACTCCTTATCAATATTCTAGAGGTCTTATTCTTTTCAAAGTCTAATCTTAGTTCCCTAAGAGGATGTTTCAAATAGGCGCGTCGAAGAAGAGGTAATACCCGTTACCGATTATTTAAAATTTATTTCTTCTGCTTCTTCTTCTTCATTAGTTTTATCATTATGAAGTAATAACATCAGTATCACTCATATAATAATATGTGATTATATATATGAAACAACCCTATTTAACCTTTTATCCATCCTACGGAAAATGAAATCACCGCGCGTGCGTACGCACGGAATACCGTCTCCACGCCTTGGTGTAATCTTTTTTCCACCACCACCTTTCATGGACGGGTATAATGGTGTAAATAAATAACTATATATGATTATTTTAAAGTTATAATGATTCTGAAATATTATACAAACACTTCAATACAATTCCATGATCATGGGAATGATATCATCGTTCGTGCGTACGTACGGACTACCGTCTCCACGACGCGATGAGATTAATTTTCCATGTTAACAATTCAAGAATGATTATAAAGTATATATAATAAGTAATAATGAAATATATGACATAATAAAGCTACTGGATTTATGTATATATATATATATATATATGTATTTGATCTATTTAATTCCATTTAGTTCAATAAGGAAATGAAAACAGCGTTCATGTGTACGTACGACCAACCGTCTCCATGAACAGTGTATTTCTTTTCATATATCGATATATTATATATATGTTTATTCTGAATATATATTATGTATAAATCATGTTTTATATTTTGGAATTAAGTAATAATGATCTAAGTAATCATATGAATAATTTCAAGTCAAAACACGGACAACAGATGAAACGATTTTACCCAAAATGCTCTTTAACATCGAATTTACAAAAGAACGGGTAATATAAAAACATAAGTGAACCAAATATGATATCATAACAATGAATATGATTGTGTAATAAGTCAATGACATTATTTAAATCATTATACAATAGGTTCGGATACGTACAAAGCATATCGGACCTAAGGTCAGGGATAATTATTCTAATCTCATTCTTATCTGAGATTGTTTTTTCGTAAGTACTTACTGAGGTTATGTTTATCATCCATGTCCATGTTTTCTAAAAATGTTTTCATAAAATTTTTAGTATTCTTCCATGTATGTTTAATGTCATTTTTTGACTTTTATGACTTTTACCAAAAGGTTTGGAAGGAATATTTCTTTTGTTTACCATATGAGGTACTTTTTGACTTTTCTGAAAAAACTACGAGAAGAATGTTATTTTTAACTTATACGGAGTGAACGGATTTATACAGTTTCATAAAGGCTCATTTTCATTTATCTTACTCTACAATATTTTATGAATATTTTCAACAAAATAATTTTCATTTAAAATTGAATGGTATTTTGTGAAAAGAAAATGATTTTGAAGAAGAAATGATATTTTCCACAAGAATTCATTTCAAGTGTTTTATAAAAACCATTTTCCATCTAAGATGAAATTATTTCATATGTGTATCTTTCAAGTATAATTTCTATATGATTTAAATGGTTTCACTTTTCTTATGATGAAATATCCATTTGTTTTATATGGATTATGTGATGATTGGATGATGTTCATGAAACCCATTTTATTCTTTGGATTATGATGAATGTTTTAAGTTTATTTTTTGGCACAAGTAAGAATGATTTTATTATGAGATGGGTGGGAACTATATCTCCCTCCAATTCATTGGGTAAAGATTTATATCTCATAAGATATACATGGCTGTAACGATAAGTTAATCCGGGTCAGTAATATGGGACTCGAACGAAGAGTGAACTCGATTCAGAAAGGGACTTTTTTCCACTAAGATGGTCTTGGCAGGAATGCCTTGGCTAATATGGAAATCATATCATGTGATTAATTTTTTCCACAATCACATGTTTTATTCCCATGCTATTTTATCTAGACAGATGTTCATTTATGATATATTCCTTAAGTACTTCCAAAATTTATTCCATTACTCAAGATTTTGATGTTTAGATTTTATGTTCAAGTTTTTTTCATTCAAAGGTTTAAGGATTGTTTTATGTTCTCTATGTTTACCCTTACTGATCATTTGAGCTCACCCTTTATATGTTTTCTTTTCCCCAGAATATAATGTAAAGTTTTAGGTAAGAATACCAATGGGGAAGATCATTATGGAAGATGATTAAGATCATTCACCGCAATTAGAAGATTATATTCTATGGTTCCAAAGACACTAAACTACTACGGTCCTTTTGTGTCTGTTTTTTTATGTATTAATTATTCCACAGAAGTAATGTAATGTCCATGTATGCCAAGCTATGGGTCTCTACAATTGGTATCATAGGAAAGGTTTAGTTAGCCTTTGGAAACTAGGATATGAAAACTTTTGTGTGTTTCATAGAGATATTTCTATGGTATGTATAGGGATGTCCCTATGGTTAAGTATAAGTATAGGTTATAGTCGTAGAATTATGGTAACGATCATTGAATTTAACCTAAGATGTTAGATATTGAAGGTAATCCCCCTTGATTATGATTTTGGCCTCTCACACAATTCTTTTTGGGTTTTAGAAAATGTCTAGAAATGGGAAGATTCACGATAATGGATGATATGATGGACAATGGAATGATATTATTCCTGAGCATCCAAAAGAAATTGGATCCGGAGGTCTACATATTGTTATTATGACTAATCAGCAATCTCATAATATGATCAGTAATCTCAACTTTGGTAAGCTTCCTGACTCAGCTAATAAGAGAACGATGGAGTTTCATGGTGATCATAGAGGAAAGAAAGTTCAATTTCTCTCATGTAAATCATGTGGGAAGAAGCATCAAGGAGAATGTTCCAAAGGAACTGGAAGATTTTTTGGGTGCAGAAAATAAGGACACAAATCCAGTAAGTGAAAATAAAAAGGTTCAGTTAACACCATGGAGAACGATAATGGTATTTCTACGACTTCAACAATGATTAGATGTTTTAAATGTGGAATGTATGGGCATTATGCAAACCAATTCCCTAAGGGAAAATTTCATGAAGAGAATCAGCATGGTCATATGGGTAGTATTTATGTGGATGATGATGAGGAGACTACAAATGATATATGAGATGAAAGAAGTTTTGAAGCTTGGTTAATGGTTTAAGAAGGTAGTGGAATGATTTGTGTTTATCAAGAGTTATGTTGTATAGGTAATCCTACTATGGAATAAAGACACGACTATGGATTGTTGCACTATTGTTTTTAATAAATTATTTGAATGCATATGTTGAATGGTACTGGTAACCATGAAATGTGATTCAAATATTTTAGAAATAAGATGATATGCGCATATTTAAGGGATAAAGAGAAAATTAAATGTTTGATAGTATTCAAGAGTTCACTACTTATATAAGGACAAAGTTATATCATGGTTTGAGTATATATAATTTTTTATTTTGGTATGTGGAAAGAGTTAACATTTGACAGCATTCATGTTTTCACTAAGGTTCAATGGGTATTCATTTTTTAAGAGAATACAGGATTAAGGTATTCACATGATTGGAGTGTGACCAAAAAGGTATATGAGGGATAAATTATTGTATTCACATGCTTGTTATATGACTTTTTAGTAGTCGTTCTCTTTATACTATGAGTTTGGAAAGAAGTATTTTGGATAAGCCTAAAGATTGGAATGTTTTATGTTGAACATAAGTTAGTATTGTTTAAGTCTATAACTTTTTTATATTATTTTTGAAATGTTATATTAGTATAGTTTTAGAAAAAGGAAAACCCGTAGGTTGGGCGACAACCCATCGCGTCAGACAAAGCTCTGGGAATCGAACCCACAACTGAAGTGCGATAGGCCTTCATCACCTACTACTGTCCTACAGGATGTCCTTGGTTAGTAGAAACTAATTTATTTTATTAAGCAGTATGATAGATGAAGTATAAGTCCATTTTTGGAACCATATATGAATAAAATCACCATAGATGGACTTATGTATATAACTTTTGATAACCTTATGTAAAGACAGATGGAATGACCTATCATTCTATCACAACTTCCATTAACACTTCATGGAAAATAAATTCAACTTTATTTCTTTATGAGATGAAATAGAAATTGTTCAAGACATGAACAACAATGAGATTGTACCAAAATCAAGTAAGATTTTATTTTAATTCAAAAATTCTTCAACATAAGGGAAATTATCTTGAAAGCCAAAAATTTTGTCCTAAAAATCATATATATGATTAATCAGATGGTACCTTAGATCATCACAAATCTATCGCTTTATGATTTTTGGCTTTTTCATAGCCATGTTCTCTACCACTCACCATCAGAACATGATGGTTATATTTCTCTTCCATGTCCATATTTTCACCTATGTTCTCCTATGTGGAAACCCAGTGATTTGTTAATTTGGGTAACCATTACGTTTCAAAATTTATTTTTTAAAGATATGTTTTGGTATTCCTTTTTACGATATGGGTTTCTATTAAAGAAACCTTCAAGTAGTAAACCATTTATAACCCCGATGAATTACGAGGGAGAAATTCATTTTAAGGGGGGGTAGAATGTAACAACCCGAGATTTTATTAGAATTATTATTTTTAATTTCATTGATGTCTTTTGTTTTATGCTACACCAAGATTATCTTTCTCTATACACAACACCATATTAGCTTGCAGTATACGCAACACTATTTTTGGATTGTGTTACACACAATTTCTAGTTCGTTTCATTGTAGTTATTCAACGCAACATTGAGTGTATATATACATATATATTCAATGTATAAATGAAATATGGTTAGATTTTGTTATACGCATCAACAAAGAAGTATCTCACTACACACAACCCTAACTTTGCTTGCATTACACGCAATCGCAACTTTCCTTGATAGCGTGTGTTGTACACAATAATATGTTTCACTAAACAATGATATATTATTATAATATTATTATGAACTAGCCGTTATGAATAGTAATAACTAAAATTTTAATTTTATAACATTATTATTTATCTTACACATTTTCTAGAACATGGTATAATAACAAAAAAAAAATTTGGGTAAAATATGTATTTTTCATTAAATGAAGTTTTGTCGCCTTTTGATGGGGCACCCATTTTAAATCTAGTTTTTGACATGTTTATAAGTAAAAATTGACAAAATAAATTTCTTCTTTGAAATCAGGATATTAAAATTTACTTTGGATAAAATTTTCATATTATTCTGATAACTTTAATATTTTAATGAATAGTAAAAACACGCTATATTTTAATTAAAAACAACTTTTTTCATCATAATAATTTATGTAGTTAAATTATAATATTGAATGGTTTTAAAGTATAAATAGAATATATTGTTACCATTTAATATAATTTTTGTTATTAGCATTGATTATACATTGAATTCATAGATTAAATCAATTCAATCTTTTGCAATGTTATAAACAAAAACCCGTTTTCTTTCGACAATGAGATTAATTTTAATTTAATTTCTGCAACATCTGTGTATTGAATTTGGAAAAATTTATTCCATATTTGGAAAAAGTGGGTCCAAATTATATTAAAAGACTACTCTTTATTTTTTGGCATGATGAATTGTAACTACAGTAAAACTTATTTATCATAGTAAAAGGTAAATCGGGTGATTAAGGGTAAATATAATACTATAAAATTACCCTAACACATGTCTTAATACAATCGGATGATAATATTTCGTCCTAAGTCATATTTGGGTCTAAATATAATCCATTAGAACCCACTTAGAGTTGATTAAGACCTTTAGATTATTTTATTTAAAGGAAAGTGAAATATGTCTCACTCAAACTTTAATAATTAACATATTTTTAATATAAAGTTATACAGAATATAAATTCGGTTATAAATACTCATTTGAAATCTAAAATATTTACCTTTATCATGGTAATTTATTTTTAATTTTTAAGAGTTATTTAATTACCTTATTAGCTTATACATTAATGATGCAGAATTTATTTATTTAGTAAAAAATCAATAATATTGTTTTTATTGAAATAGTAATACACATTAAAGTGCTCAAAAACCTGACCAAAACTTATTGGTAGTTTATATATACACCATAATCATCCAATGACAGAATAAATGACCGTTTGGAGTATTATAAAAGTGATTATGACACTTATATTATTTTATTTTATATGATGTCAAATTTGTCACCATCATAATTTAATAAATATAACATATTAAAATTTGTGTGTTTTAGAAGATAAATCCTACTAAATGTATTTTTATGAAATATATAATATATTTCTTTATTCTAGTTTTTTATTTCTAATTTTTATGAAACAAATAAGTATATTAATAATAATACGAAAATGTTGTAGTAATTATTTTATTAAGAGAAATATCAAATACATGGTATTAGAAATAGTAAAATAAATATTATATGAACTATTTAATGTTCTCCACTAATTTTATAGATTACTATGACATTGTATAAACATATTAAATATTTTATTTCGAATATATCCTCTGTGTGGATTAAATTTAAATTCAAATAAATGAATATTGTCAAAATTGACACTATTGTTATTTTATAAAAATAACATATTATTAAATTGTTTAAAAATCACAAAAATATTTAAAAATTATAAATTGAAATTTATATAGTCTAAAATTTCATAAAGTATCTAATTATGAATAATTAACAACAATAATTAATTATTTATAACAATTTAAAATTTAGAATCTTATTTCCACAAATAAAATTTAATAGATTAAATAAGGATAAATCAAGTTGATAATGTTTAAAATAAATACCCTACATGACTAAATTTTATTTTTTGATGATATTACAACCATATCTCATATAAAATTCTAATATGAGTCATTTTTTGAGGTTTTTAAGTGGGGTTAGATTTATTATAAATTAATATTTTTAATATTTCCAAAGGTGCTCCTCTCCTCCCTTATAAAAGGGCAGCCCTTCCCACTTCTCTTCACACCCTTTTTAGCCTTTAAGCTCAGCCAACCCCTGCCCATTTCCCATATCAACCTCCTTAGAAACATTATATAGGTACTGTAATTCTTCAATGTTCAATCATAGTGCCCCAAGGGGAGGTTTCAAAGAGGCGTGTCGAAGAAGAGGTAATACCCGTTACCGATTCTTTCAAATTTATTTCTTCTTATTCTTCTTCTTATTCTTCATTAGTTGTATAATTATGAAGTAATGACATCAGTATAAATCATATACTGATAGGTTATTATATATATATATATATGAAGCAACCCTATTTATCCTTTTATCCATCCTAAAGAAAACAAAATCACCGCGCGTGCGTACGTACGGAATACCTTCTCCACGCTGTAGTGTAATCTATTTTCCACCACCACCTTACTTGGATGGGTATAATGGTGTAAATAAATAACTATATATTATTATTGTAAAGTTATAATGATTCTGCAATATTATACAAACACTTCAATACAATTCCATGATCATGGGAATGATATCATCATTCGTGGGTACGTACGGACTACCGTCTCCACGACGCGATGAGATTCATTTTCCATGTTAACAATTCAAGAATGATTATAAAGTATATATAATAAGTAATCAGGAAATATATGAAATAATAATTCTATTGTATTTATGTGTATATATATATATATTTATTTCATCTACTTAATTCCATTTAATTCAATAAGGAAACGAAAACAGCGTTAATGCGTACGTACGGCCTACCGTCTCCATGAACGGTGTATTTCTTTTCATTCATAGATCTATTATATATATGTTTATTCTGAATATATATTATATATAAATCATGTTTTGTATTGTGTAATTAATTAATCATGATCTAAGTAATCAGATGAATAATTTCAAGTCAAAACACGGATGACAAATGAAACGATTTTACCCAGAACGCTCTTTTACATGGAATTAACAAAAGAACGAGTAATATAAAGTCATAAGTGAACCATATATGATATCATAAAAATTAATATGATTGTTTAATAATTAAATAACATTATTTAGATCATTATACAGGAGTTTCGGATACGTACGAAGCATATCGGACCTAAGGTAAGGGATAATTATTCCAATCTCATTCTTATCTGAGATTGTTTCTTCGTAAGTACTTACTGGGGTTATGTTTATCATCCATGTCCATGTTTTCTAAAAATGTTTTCCTAAATTGTTTAGTATTATTCCATGTATTTTTGAAGTCATTTTTACCCTTTTATTACTTTTACCACAAGGTTTGGAAGGAATCTTTCTTTTGTTTACCATATGAGGTACTTTTTGACTTTTCCGACAAAACAATGAGATGAATGTTATTTTTAACTTATATGGCATGAACATATTTTTATGGTTTCATAACACCAAATTTTCAAGCAGCTTACTCTACAAGAATTTATGACTATTTTCAACAAAATAATTTTCTTTTAAAATTGAATGGAATTTTGGGAAAAGAAAATGATTTTGAAGAAGAAAAGATATTTTCCTCAAGAATTCATTTCAAGTGTTTTATCAAAACCATCTTCTATATAAGATGAAATTATTTCATATGTTTATGTTTCAAGTATAATTTCTCTATGATTTTAATTGTTTCACTTTTCTTATGATGAAATATCAATTTTTTTATTTATTATATGATGATGGGATGAGGTTTATGAAACCCATTTTATTCATTGGGTTATGATGATTGTTTTAAGATTCTTTTGTAGAAAAAGTAAGAATGATTTCATTATGAGATTGGTGGGACCTATATCTCCCTCAAATGCATTGGGTAAATATTTATATCTCATGAGATAGACATGGATGGAATGGTAAGCTAATCTGGTTCAGTAATACAGGATTGGAACGAGGAGTGAAATCGATTCAGAAAAGGACTTTTGTCCACTAAGATGGACATGGTAGCAATGACTTAGATTATATGGAAATCATATCATGTGACTAATGGTTTCCAAAATCACATTTTTATTCCCATGCTATTTTATCATTATTGATGTTCCTTTATGATATATGCCTTACATACTTCCATGATTTATGCCTTTTCTCATGATTTTAATGTTTAGATTTTATGTTCAAGTTTTTGTTTCATTCAATTGTTTATGGAGTGTTTTATGTTATCTTTGTTTTCCATTAGTGAGCATTTGATATCACCCTTTATATGTTTTCTTTTCCCTAGGATATAATGTAAAGTTTTAGGTATGAAAACAAAAGGGGAAGATCTTTATGTGAGATATTGAAGATCTTTCACCACGAATATAAGGTTATATTCCATGTTTCCAAAGACACTAAACTATTACCGTCCTTGTGTGTCTGTTTTTATTATGTATTAAGTATTCCACAAAAGTAATGTAATGTCCATGTACGCCAAGATTTGGGTCTCTACTATGGAAGCTCATAAGAACCCAACTAAAGTGGTATGCTGCCCACCACTTCACATAGTTGAGGTACTATTACTCTAGACCATGTGTTGTATGCATCCTATCTAATGGGAGAGTGGATGGAACCACACCTCACTACTACACAATATCCAATGGAGAAATAAATCATAATTTTCTTTGAAACCACATTAATACTCATAGGTATGGGAACACACCCCACCATGTTTCTATATAACTACCTCCTAAAAACGTTTCACATATAAAATGGGGAGGGGTTCTCTCATCGTAATTGCACTCCATATCAGACTAAGATACAACACTAGTATGGGACTAACAACCTACCACTAACCAAAGATAGGGTATTACCACTCCATAGATAGAAGTCACACACCATATGTATAGGGTAGTTTCATATCCACTACTCTGATTTCTAGAGGGAGTCACACACCCTAACATTATAGGGTACTACTAACCCCAATATTGTGGACACACACCCTAGTATGACATGAGAGTATAGTAACTATATGAAAATTGCATAAGGATGACCCAATCCATAAAACGATAGGGGAATATCTACCCTTTGGATAGAGGAACCACACAATAAATCCTCAAGTGAGTACCAACTCTATCTGTACCATGAGTATGGATGGATCTTTCCCGGAAATGAAGTGGGAGCTCTATCTAAATCATCATGAACGATATGGGTGTCACACACTCTTGTCCAGTTGGGGATCACAAACCCAAGAGAAATAATCTATGTGTAGAGGAACTACACAAACATTGGGGTACTTTTATCTCTACAATTCTGAGAGGTAATGGAATCCCACACCTAGTTACTTCATAGGAGTACCAGTCCATGCATCTAGAAAATATATGTTTCTAATAAGATAACACTTTTAATGAAAAGTAAGAAACCATTCAAGTAATAAATGACAGTCAAGAAACATAATATGTCCGAAATGAATCTATGATTTCCATTTTAAGCCTTTTAAAGACCTTACCTCTGAGGAGAATGATAACCTACTCATCCAAATCATATTTGAGTAGGTTTTCAAAATTATATACCATCTTGTTCCCGGTTTGGATGAGCTCTTCCACATTGATCTTTTTCCTATTGAAGCCATGTGCCAGTGTTCCAAGTTGTTTTTGAGTCAAGTCTCATTGTTCCTTGGAATGGGTTTCCTTAATGTGCCTCCCATTCAGCCTGTCGAACTCCGCCTGTGTAGTAATGACCTCTAGACCCTTGTCCTTGAAATCCCTGTTTCCCTCAATGATGAATTCCCACTCATCACACTACATCAATTCCTTCATGCTTTGGAAGATACCTAATTCTAAATGTTCCTTCTCAATATTCTTCTGGTAGATGATAGATGATTCCCTTGATAGGGGTTCTAGTTCTATAGTAGAATTTTCCTCCACCGGCATGGGAACCCTCGGAGGGAGCTTGGCTTTGCATGAGAATCTAGTAACGGGGGGTCTTGGTAAGATGGAATTGTCTTTTCTTATCCTTTACTTCTGAGAGTGCTGAATATGTCCCTCTGCATTGATGAGGGTGTTCTTCCACTTCCACGATGAGGATCTTATATATTCATCCTCAATGTCCACTTCTTTGGACTCCACAAGGAATTCTGAATCAGTATCCCTATCCTCATAAGAATCCTCCATCTCATCCCCCTCCTCAACAACATGAAACTCTTCAATCCCCAACACTGCAAATAAATGTTGAGACTATATACCCATTTCTCTGGATTTTACCATATTAGAATAGGATGGATTTTCTGGCATGTTCTGCTCAAGAAATTATGAGCCACTGATCTGTACAAAACCACACCCCATGAATTGGGGTTGCTTATTAGTGTCCTCCCAAAGCAGACATTGAGGATTTCCACCCATACCTGGAGCATTATAGGAATCAATGCACATAGTATCTTTATTGACATAACTAGAAGAGACCAATTGGTTGGACGAAGCAGCATCCAATGGAGGGTCCCTCACCTCATGCCCAACCTCTTTATAAGGAGAGGAGGTCAACTCCTGAACCTCACTGGCCTGCACAACCTCCCCTGATATGGTTGACAGTGGGTGTGCACCCAAATCAGGTCTATTAATGGACAAAAACATCAGCGACCCTTGGCTTTGATACCATAGAATTAGCACACTTCACAATAGCTGAAGATAACCCCAGATCCAGAACCAACTAACCCTCCATAGGTGGACCCATCTCTAACGAGCCAGCCCCACACATCTCCTCAACCCTACCTGAATCGACCACAACCTTGGAAATCAGGTTCACAGTGGGGTATTCCTTAAGCTATTTACCAAATGGATGTCTTGGTAAAGGATCAAGCCCTAGATGTGCCCCACCCACATGACAACAAGATGAAATCAAGTGGCATTACCGTTGGCAGTTCAAGTAAAACGTAGGTCAGAGTTCAAAAATCACTAACAGATTCCATATGAATTGTTCCCCAACCACAATCCAAATACAGTCCACCAGAGGCTTTGAAATATCATCTTCGATACAAATTCTAGGGGATATGGGGTGGAAAATAGCAGTAGTTCTACTATCAGAAAAGAAATACTAGACTACCATATTCCCTATCATATAAATAAATGACAGATTTTTGAACAACAAAGTAAAAACAGGAAATCATTCCCATACGGACGTAGTACGAACATCGCAGTACATGTTGAAATTGAAAGACCACCGAAGGAGGTAGAAGAAAAAGCCATTGAGGGCGCGTGGAGAACTGGACCAGGAAGATATCGGGTCATCCTCTGAAGAAAATCAGATCATCATGTGCTGCCTATCAAGAAGCCCAACCGCCGCCCGTATATAGAGACCCGAAGTCTCAAACATGAAATGATCAAAGGCATCAAACAAAGGTCGACGGATCCTGAAGCATGTGACGATCATCATCTTGTGTAGATCTGAATCTTTGTTGAATTATTTCTTCTAAATAATCTACTACGACGAGCCATTGATGAGGTCAGGAACTTTAGGTCCAAGGGGAATCACCGGAAATGGTGGGAGGGAATCCGTGTTAGTGAACGAAGAAAAGGGGCGAGGCCTTGAAGAATAGGGACAAAGAGGATTGGCATCCCCTCCCTCCATCAGGGAGGTAGGGGAGGGAACTGCAAACATCCCCAATTAGGGAATCCCCACCGGAGACTCCCCTTCCCCGATTAGGGTATTGCCACCATGATCAAATCTTCATCCAGTCCATGCTACTATATCTGATAAACCAAACCGATATCGAAAAATGTTCAAGAATTTATAAATGTAGAGTCACTCGAGTAATCCCTCATGGAAGAACCCTTTCATGGGTAGGGCACCCACACATTGATAATAATAGAGCACCGCTATACTAGCCTATTGATTATCGAGCATCAAGAATCATAAAATTATATGGAAGGGTAGTAACCCTAAAAACTCTTCAATGATCCACCATGATCACTATCAACAACATAGAACTACTAATTAGTGTCATTCTCAAACCAAACAACATCTCAGATAAATATCCATCATGAATTCTACGATCTCATTCTACATGGAAGACTATTCAGTATATGTTATTCAACAAGGCCCTTTCAATGTTCCCTATAGAGCATGTACCCCAACGTAAATCATATGCCACAGATATGCAACCTCGGAGCCATGACCTACACCCAATACCAAGTATGGAACCATGTTTCCACATATCCATGTCTCTCAACATGGCTACCCTGGACATGTCCCTCGACCACAGTACTTGAGATTACTAGGGTACATGTACCTTGGTACATGTTGTGTGGAACCCAAAAGTCAAATTACCTAAATGATAATTACAAAAAGTGTGTTACCCATCAATAATTCCATGTGATCCAGAATTCTAAATTTTAGTTCCCTGACTGTGGCTCAAAACATTTCAGTTACTATATAAACCCATAGATCAACACACATAGGATCACTTATAGTCATGAAATGGCACTAAAAACCTCATAAAATGAATATAAAGGTGGATAATAAATTAAAAATAAATCATTTATACCTGTTTGGGAAACACATAAGCTCTGAATTCATAACGACACACATAAAACAATACAGAACGATCCAGTGACGGTCGGCTAAAAAACAGATCTGTATGACACCTCTTATCCTTGATTTGGACTAGGCTCCATCAATATCTATGGGAGAGACTCTTCATATTGAATTTATATTCACGTGATTGGGGTTGCGGAGGATCATATTTTATTTTTAATAATCTAATCTCATCAAAATTCTAATAATTCAACCTCAACAAAGAACCCAGCACTCATAAATTTGACATCTTGCCTAGGGTAAACACCATTTTCTAATGTGAACTGCAACCTCAGATTTCTGATCCAAGTCATAATTCAATAAATATTTAATCTTTTTTATAAAACTATGAACACATATTTAATATATTTATTAATTTCAAAATCACCTCACTGAGGCTCTACGGGTATTAAATATCTGGCAAACTCAGTTCTTCGCATAAGAATTTTTTTTGAGAAAAAGATTAATGTCTTACATGGGAAAAGTGTAGTATCTAAATTATGTTGTATGAGAAAATTTATTTTCAGGAAAAGAATATGAAAATTTATCTGGGTAAAGATAATGTATTTTAGAACAAGGTGATTCATTAGTTAAAGGTTTTATGGTGAAACTATCTAGTTGAGGTAGAATCATTTTAATATTAAAATAAAATTAGTAAAGGGTATACCCACTTCTTTTATAAGTTTATAAAATTTCAAGGACCCAATTTCATAAAGGGGGATGTGTTTAACAACACACATAAAGATAAAATAAATTGATTTCATATTTATTTGAATTTTTGAATTATGAAGTTATATTCATTATAATTATTTTAAGTTATTTTCTAGAGAAAAATTTTATAATATTAATTAAAAGATTAATTTTCAATTTATATAATTATAATTTGTGAAAAATAATTTTATTTTTTAATTAATCATGTCAATATAATCATATGAGTAATTTTTTAGAATATTTTATAATATATTGATTTTTCAAGAAATTATGAATAATAATGATTTCAAATTAAAAGAATATTCTATTTAAATGATAATATTATATGGATGATTACATTAAAATTTTAATAGTTAAATATTTATTCAAATTAATGTAGTTATTGTTTTCTAAATTATTTTTATACTTGGATTTACTAAAAAACATTTTATATTTTAATAATTCATTTTTCAAAAAACTTATTTGTCATTGCGTGTTTCTGATTTAATTTTAAATTAAAATATGAAAATTATCTATGTTGAATATTTAAAATAAGATTACATATTTTTTAATTAGTGGGAAAAAATTTATAAATAAGTCTATTTTAGTTTTTTGAATATGGATTATAATCTTAGAAATTTTTGTTACCTTAGTAAAGGGTCAATCTGTTAAATAATGGTTATAAATGATATGGAATATAAAATTACCATGACAAGTGATTAAATTTTTTTATGGTTATATACCAAATGTAAACATGAATTTGTCAACAATATAACATTTTTTGGCCACTTCGATAAGATTAAGTCCTCTGTAGTAATCTATTTAATTAAATGTGATACATGTAATTGTTTTTTTTCTAATAAGTTTAATATATCTAACATGGTTTATTCCAAAGGTTATGTTTGAAAATAAAATTGTAAGTTTAAATATATAAGATGTATCTTCATCAGGTTAATTTTTCTTTTCAGAAATTAATTATTTCTCAAAAACTCTTGCACAACGTTGATGCAATAGTTATGTAATTATTGGAAAATTGAAATAAATGATATTAATTTTTTTAAATGTAATATAATTTCGAATAATAATTTTCTAATATATCTTTATAGATTAACTTTAAATAATTGGGATAAAATTAAAAATTTATTTTATTAAATTATACTTGTTATCTTGATAATATTAAATTCAAATTACGGAATAGTTCTTATTAACTAACTCTGTAGAAACATTAAATTTGATAATATTAAATTAAATGACATAAAAATTCATAAAATGTCACATTCCCCAAGTGATGAGGATATAGTTGGAAATATAAGCAATGGTATATTTATTGTTCATTGTTCATTTTATAGTATATATATTTTCCGTCAAATGGTGAAAATCTATATTGGCATGGTAAATTTTAATGGGGATACATAAGTGTTAAAACCAATAGATAAGGGAATAAATTTTATCAAAAAATATATAATTTTTAATATATTGTGTATTTTGACCCATAAACACAATGTAAAATAATGAAATAACTTTGTAACAATTTTGAATTGAAAATTAATTTATATTAATTTAATATTTTAATAAATTCCAAGAGTGTATCTCCCATCTCTTATAAATGTGAACCTATTATTATAATTTATTAGCACATAAAACCATTTTTTTCCATTACATACCTAAATAACCTACTAGGATACCTCCCAAAAATCAGTAATTTTTTAGGTAGAATACCAATTTTATAGGGTTTAATGTGTTATGAAAAAAAGGATTTTCAAATAATAGGTATAATTTTCAACTGCATGTTTTTGTTTGGTTTATTCTCACAACTCCATAAATTATTATTAAACCATGATAAAATAATAACATCTGTATTCTACATATAATTTGATGTTATTATGTTTCTGGAATGAATCATATCGAACTCACATTCAATAAAATGTTACAAGAATTAATCTTCCAACTGAACAGAGGACTGCCGCTTTGCAAATCAATGTAATAAATTTTCCATAAAATTCTCTCAAGAGTGTTAATAATGATATAATTCATGTTTATATATGATATTATGACATATTTATCATTATGTAATCATAATATATCACTTACATTCCAAACATTCGGTGAACATAAAAAAGATAATGTCATTCATGGATAAGTGTTGACTGTCATCTCCATGAAGTGATGTGATTTGTTCTTCATCATCAGATCACAAAGATGATATATATATATATGTATGTATGTATATTTAAAGAATTAATTATATATATATATATATTATACTATTATAAGTTTATAATGTCAAAATACTCCTTACCTTCTTTATAAAATGATTTTGGAAAAATATAAATGTTACTCATGCATACGTATGCCATACCATCTCCATGATTGTAATGTAGTTGATTTTTCCTAAAAAAATTTAATTATCCAATTTATAAATACTATTTATGTTAAAAAATTATAATCATTATATGATTATTATTATACATATTGTGGAATAATTTATTTCTTTTCCATATTAAACTGAAAAAAGTTATTTATGGACTTTAATACTAAATATCTTCAAAACATATGATATGAAATTAAATGAGTAGGTAACTAACTATAAAATAAGAATAAAATTGGTAAAAACATAATAATAAACATAAAAAAGTCATTAATATAGTATAAATATTATAATATACTTAATATTTTAGATGATAAATCACATACTTGTTTTTTCAAACTCAATGTAAAGGGTGTTATTAGAAAATTTTTCTTTTAATGTTCTACCTTATTTTCTTAAAACTAAAAAAGTAAATTCTGTTCCTTATATGCAATGAGGGCATTATCCCACTTCCAGGAAACTATAGTGCTTTAAATATTCCACTGTGGTTTAACATGTTTATTTTTAAATTAAAATGATTTCTTATGAATTTGTGTAGTATTTGAACAAAAATAAGTGATTTCAAAATTAATATAATTATTTTCCTTCAGAATGATTATTATGATGAAAAAATTCTAGTTTTATTTTTATTTTACTTCAATTGGAGATTTTTTAAGATTCTTTTTGGTTATATTATAATCCAAATATGTGTGGTTCCATGATAACCTACCAATTCATGGGGTATGTTTGATTTTGACCATGATGGTTATTCCATGTGTAATTATGATGGTTACTCTATGTGCAATCATGAGTTTTATTTCAGGAATAACTATGAGGTTTATTTAATGTGCATCCATGATGATTAGTCCATAATTATATATGATACAAATATTATTCCCACATTACCTGTATGATTTATTTATTCATCCTCTAATATCATGTTCTAGAAAGATAAATTATTGAGTTCATTTTCATGGGAATGTATATATTTCATTTAAGTATAGCGTTATGAAAATTTTTCCATGAGATTATCATATTTTCAAAAACAAATTATCAATTTTATTATCTATTTAATAATTATTATTTAATTTTTTAAAGATACATTTCGGTTTAATAGGTGATATATTATGTTTGTAAATTTTTATTTTGATCCAATTTTTTATATTTTTGAATGGAAAATTTTTATATGTATAATGTACTAATGGTTTCATTATTTCTCATAATGTCTCTTAGTGATAATTTTGTGCTCACCCAATATTTTTAAATTTTTTTCATTCGTTTTATGGATGGGTAAGGGAATCAAACATTTCAATATTTATGTTTTGATGACTCTTCATGAAATAGAATCATGTTTTCTTCTAAATATTTTGTATGGTTGTAAAAATAGATATTGATTGGAAGCATCAACCTTGTAATATTATGATTTTGTTCTATATATGTTATGAACTTATTTTATAAAACTATAAAAATTATATGATCCTCAAATTTATGAAAATTACTTCTTAACATGACACTCGATTATATAATTCTTAATGTTGGTTACTTACACCATATCTTTCAAAAATTGCGGATTGTGAGAATCTCCCGACCAATAAACATTCATCGGATGATAAAACCATATTTATTACATACTAGATTCAATACCAATTTAATAAACAATAAATTAAGCATCCTACAATCAAATATCAAAGACATATATTGATATTTTCATATTATCAATACCTTCAATGTTAAAATTTTATAAAATTGAGAAAAATCATTAAATATTAAAACCCATTTGTTTCCCACACAATGGATACATTTACCATTATATGATGAACTAATTATTTTAATTTATATAAGTAAAAATTCCCATAAAATTATCTACATGTGATACCCAATTCGACATATTACGCATCATAATTTTCTTCATTAGAAGTGGAAACATGAACATAATAAGGGCGAGCTCAAACACTTAGTAGGGGAAAACATAGACATTAACGATTTAAGATCATAAGTAATCATATTATGATAAATTTTGAATGATATAATAATAATATATAAATTAAATAATATCAATGAAATATAAACTACATTAAATTAGTCACAAATCATCAAGTCATGGAATAAATATTTTTGTCAAAAAATTAGTCATATGTTAAAAACATTTAGCCATAGAGAGATAGACACCGAGAAGATGGATAATAGTGAATCATGAATATAATAATATCAATAATAAAAAATTGCAAGTATAACTATTATAAAATTCATCATATAATGGGCTATTCTGAACTCATTTCCAAATTAAAGTAGTACTGTGTTAACCACCAGTGCAACTTTTTGCTTAGGCTGATCGTCCATGTACCTATTGACATAGTCTAAAGAGCCATTTACCCTTTTTAGATAATGATACATAAAAAATTTCTAAATAATGTGAGGGATATATGTAATCCATGAATACTATGATGATAAAACATATATTTTTATTTTATATGTACATAATTGTATTTATCATTCATTCTTCACTCAATTAACCCCTGAAGAAGAACGAGGATTCATGACAATTTGAATAAGACATTTTCATATGCCATCAATAGAAATTATATGGATTGTATCACTATATAATATACCTAGTGAAGATTAAAAATTATTAATGTAGGTTTTCATCGATGAAAAATAACATTATAAAAATATTATAAATATCTAATTAATGATAAAAAATAAAATTTTATTCTTGTTATACAAAAAATTCATAGAACAGTGGAATAAATTAATTTTTGAAAAATATAAAGAAATAATTAATGTAATATTAATAATTAATCACTATAATGATTTTTTGAAAATTAGGTTATGTGGTAAATGTTAAAAACAAGAATTAATTCCACAATTTTATGAATAACGACGAAAGTAACATGTATGGGAATCATTAAAATTTTAATTTTATAAGAATTTCAAAAAAATAAAATATATTTGAAAATTAGTATGAGAAAAAATTATACAGTATATAATAGATATATTTGAACAATATAATGAATATAGATTTTTCTATGAAGAAGTAGGGTAAATTATTACAAAAGTTTTAGAGAAATGATTATAAGAAGAAAAACAACTTTTAAAATTTAAACTCCCTTTAATAAAATAAGATGATAAGAATTTTAATATAACAATAGAATAAGGTTATTAATGATATAATATGTTTTATATGATTTATATACACTATATAAATTGAAATAGGTGTAGAATCCAAAACATGTATGAAATAAGGAAAATAATGCCGAGAAACCCTTATATATTTAATAAAATTAAATTACAAAGTCTGTGAAAGATATATCATATGATGTATTATTAAATATCTTTAAATTAATGAAATCAATTGATGAAACACATCAATTAAATTTATAAAAATCCCCAAAAATAAAATATATGTTGATTATGGAATATATTTCTATGAAAATAAAATTTGGATGAGAAATTGCTTAGGTATTTGGAAACCTCGGAATCAATACCATGCAAAAGAGGTATACTTATATGGATTCATAAATCAAATTATGTTTTATGAAAATATTCATAAAATACCATCATTAGTATTATATACACAATAAAATAAGATAGAAGATTTTTATTAAAGAACATATAATTGTGAATGGAAATTGAGATAAGAAAAAAACCGTACATATTTTGTCAAAATTTCATAATAATTAATTAAAGGAAATAAAATTATTTAGATTATTAAATTAATTTAATTACATAAATAATAATTTATTAGAAATTTATGGGATATTAAATAAAAATTACACCCCATTAAAGAAAATATATTACCTAAAATGAAACAAATATAAAGGAATTGAAATCAAGACCATGAAAACATTCCATTTTATTTCCACATTATTGAACACACTCTAACTAACCTATTTAAAAAATTTATATATATTATTAATATCAATGATTTTTATATAAATCATTCCTTTAAAAAATTTATCCATAGATTAATTGTTTTACATTGATATTAAATTTCATGTATTAACCATTATGTTTCCCATAAATGGTTCAATTTGACTATTTGAGTAGTTGAGTCTTGTTCATCGTTTTGTAATATTAACAATGATAATTAAATGGAAAAAATAATTAAACATTATAATGTCATGGGTTCCTATTAAAGAATTCATTCTCTTATAATGTATGATCTGTACTATTGGATGTTTTGGAGGATTTAGCCATCACATTAATATAAGTAAAAATTACATCGAAATGTAGACAATTCAAATTAGTTTATACTTTTACCATAAAACATTTAATATATTAATGGTTTTCATTTCATAAAGAGTTTTAGTAACTTTATTCATGACTTCATCATTTTCCCTTACCATCTATAAAACCTTTTTGAGAAAATTTTAATATGCAGTATGATAATAATAATCTTAGTAAGATAACAAACATGATATTTTAGAAAAATATGTGAGTCAAATATATAACATGATATCATAAATGAGACAGATCAAGAGTAATAACATGGAATAATAACATAAATAACATAGTTCCATAATATCACTATAATATAGTAAATGAAATAGAAAAAATTATGAAATAACTTTAATTCAATGATAATTTCCAAGACTATATCACATAATGGATATAATCGCATCATATATTAGGATTAACCCATATTCTAATACCTAACATCTCATGTTACGAAATCATTACCCAATACCTTTGATCACTATCTGGGAACACACATATAACATGTACATTATTTTGTGCACCTCAAAAATGAATCAATCCTAATGAATAATCATAAGACACACCCATTGAATGAAATGGGTTGTATAATATTGAAATATATTATAATAAAATTTCATAAAGAAGGTATTTGAAAAATGATCATTAGTAAGGTAATACCATATGAATGGAAAGGAGTATTATTCTTTTATGAAAACATGGGTACATATAATTGACTCCAAAAATAAATTACATGTTACAATGTTGCTAATATTCATCGACTCTGTATAAATTAAAAAAGTTATTTAATTTTCTCTTTTTAAAATAATGTTAAAATATACAATATAAAATATTCAAAAAAAACATAATATTAAAAACATATAAATAATAGAATAAAAATTAATTTATTATTATTTTATTTATATATAATTACACACATTAAATAATTTTTATGAATATTTACAAGTAAGATAAATATGTATTAAATAAAACATCAAATCATTTCTAATGACGGTTTTAAGGTAATGAATAACATAAATAAATTCATAAAAATATTAAATTTTAAAAGTAGTATCAAAAATTAAAATAATGTAAAAAATGAAATTTATAATCCATTGAATCAGAAATAATATTTTTCTTGATACACCTAGAGGAAAATAGATATGGAAGAAAATTATTTAGAAGGGAAACATTGAAATATGATTTATTAAAAGAATATCCCTTACCTTGATTCGGATGCATCACAAACACTATTTTTTATGAACAATAAAAATATGTCAATTAATTACATTCATGATAATTCATTTCATGTTTAATATCAAATTTTTATTTAAATACATGTTATATACAATTAATTAATAATTTTTTATGTTAGATGTTTTGATGATATTCTATACATATATTCAAAATTACATTTGTTATTTGACTAAGGAAAGAAAATTATTAATTTATCATATAAAGATAATAATAATGAAATAATTATTATTTATAAACAATAATTATAACTTTAAAACTATCCCTGAATAATGATTATAAAAATGATCAACTTTAAAATCATGGAGACTGCATGCCATATGTAAGCATACATAACCTTATCATTTTCAATGCTCAAGATAGAATGATGGTAGGAATTATAATATCAATAAATAATGATTATTATATCACAGATATAATATTATTTGATCAATATACTTTTATATTCCACCCACATGTTGTTTTAATGAAAAACAATTCACCTCACTTTGAGGAGCGCGTAGTCCACACATACACACAAACGAGGTTATCATTTTTTCAATGAATGGATGATTTGGAAAATATATAATATTTTTTAATAAATGATAAATATTTTTTTGAATATAATAATTTTAATTACAAAAAATCATTATAAATAGTAATGAGAGGTGTCAATGGAAATTGACGTATATCGACTAATGATGTGGTAGTTTTTCACACACACAAATGATAGTTTGAACTTCTATATGGTGGATATGGAGAAGGATGTAAGTCATCAAAAATTAATAATAAAATCAATGTATATAGAAAATACTGATGATAATGTATCATCATATTTGAATTATATTTTAATGAAGGGGGAGAAAAAATTATTTATAAATCATTTTGATAAAATCTATACCTCTTCTCCAAATAATATCTTTTGTATTACATCATAGGAAATAAAATAATGTTATTTTTCCTAAACCATGATCTCTATACTGTGTATATGGATAATAATAAGGGATATTGGAATTTATTTTTTAACCCGAAAGTTTATTAAGTGTGATGAAAATAGGATTGGAGAATCCATTTTATAAGTGAGGTGAGGCACTTTATGAATTTCTCAAAGTATTGAATTAATATATATTATTTCTCAATCTTAAATGAAGAAAAATAAAACATTTATATTAATTTATGATGACGGTTTAGAATATCATCATATAATAAATTTGAATCAATTTCATTATGTTGTTTTTAAAATTAATTATTTTAATATGTGTAATGTTTTTGACAATTACAGTGAAAACCGTGTTTCTTAATCACTATGTGATTTGATGTTTATAATAAAAGAATAATGAAAAAATAAATATTCCATGTTTAATAATTTAAAATTTTAAAAAATCATTTGTTCCTTATAATTTTTTTTAGTATTTTAAGATTTTTTATTAAATTGTTATTTGTTATAAAATATCATTATTTCCAATTTTAGAACTATTATATTAATTTGACATTGAAAAAAACATGACACTGAAATAATTTTAATATATACCTTTATAACATCGAAAAAAATTTATAATAATCTGTAAAATTTTTGGATCACATTATTCATTCAAAATTATAATATATTTAGTACTTTTAGAATCACATAATTTATTTTTATTTTAAAGGAATAAATAACATAACTATGATGTGTACAAATTTAATTAATTATTTCAATAATAAAAATTTTATGCAACATAAATTGATAAATAAAAAAATATTCCCCTAAAATTAATTTTTTAATTGATAATAGCCTCTGTTTAACCCGATGTAAAAAATTTCAATAAAAAAGAACAAAAAGAATGATATTTTTTTACATTTTATTACATAAAATAACATAAAGTTAAACATAAAATAAATATGTAACTCAGTTTCAATATTGTAATAAATATTTATGGTTATGGCCAAAATATTATCGTAAAATAAGATATTTTAATGTTTTTAAGTCATTTTATATTCCATATCATATTATTTTTAACCTTAATTACATAATTTACCCTTACTATGGTGATAATTATTTACTATTTTTAATATTCCTAATGTCAAAAAAATTGAAATATAAACAAAATTTTGACCCCTAATGAAGAACATGGAATCCATTTTTGAATTTTAAATTTATCTATATAGATGAAATTAATATAATATAAAAATTAAAGCATAATGAAAAATTGTTTTTTCAGAAAATTTCATTCATAACTATCAAAATGTATTTATAGTAAATTCCCCCAAAAATATTATTATACTAAAATAAATTTATCTATTATTTATATAAGAAAACTTATTTCTCTATAACACTATATTTTGAATACAATTGTATTCTTTCAATTTCATGTAACATAAACGCATTTTTCAATTAAAATTAGTATTTTCCCTACTAACTAGAAAATATAATGTTTTAAAAAAACCAAAAAAAACACTCACATAAAAATTTGACATAATAATTCCTTAAATGATATAGTCTTTATAAAATATTTTTTTTCAAATGATTAAAATTAATTATAGTATTTTAAAAAAATCATATTTGAAAATTTTGTAGTCTAAAGAACAAAATGTATTTGATAAAGATTTCTTGATTATTTGACAATAATTTATTAGTACATTTATATTGATATATAATTTAATATATATTTCATAAATTAGTTAGTCATATTTATATATGAAAATTTTATTGATATATTATTGTTTTTGGTCGGTCTCGAAATGCCCAACGGTTCCGTATCCGAGGACGCACGGACCTGCTTTTCAAAGGCAGTCATTCATTGGATAGTCTTACCAGCTACGCTTAAGAACTCATATTGGTTGAGAGGATGGGAAGTCTGGCTCATCGCACCCTTTTTGGGGGGAATTATTGCCTATTTGGGGACTCTCTTATAAATTTCAGACATATTCATTTGTTTACGAATCATTGGTTTATACCCAAGAATAGTATCCACAGATTTCTTCTGGTTGGCAATGGTTTGCTAAACGTAGGGGTTAAGAATCATTTATGCTTGAGGATTACCATCCCTCATTGGATTAATGACCCTAAGGAGACGTAACTCATTGAGGCGGCCCTAGGAGTGGCGCGGTGAACCGATGTGAAGATAGTCGGATCGACCGGTTGTTGGGAATAAACCTCATGGAGGATTCTTATGTACCATGCCTATGAGACATGGATCAAAGTCCACATAGTTTGAATGGGAGAACCTGAACACAGGGGTCTGTTGGTGATCGGGCTTAAACCTCGTGGAGGCTTCCTACGTATCCCTGTGGTAGGGAATTAAAGTCCTCATAGTTCGTGTTGGCTTGGGGCTTACGATCTGAGGCAGCCCATAATGATGGGTTAGGGCATACACTCTGAGGAGGCCCAGGGCGATTGATTGGGGCTTACAATCTGAGGAGGCCCATAAGAGGATGTCAAGGTTGATGATTACTCTAATTCCATGTGAGTAATGCTTGGTGTGAGAAAAAAGAGGCAGTTGGGACTAGAGGATCACGTCGTGAAAGGTGCGTCTGTGAGAAGTGGATTGGGGTTTAAACATGAGGGAAGCCCATAAAGTCGGGGCTTACTCTGAGATGGATTCCCATGGAGAAAAAGTGCAGCGGGAGAGGGAAAGGGGTGCTAATGTGCCCGTCACCTCCTATGTTCCCCGGGGAAGTACCGAGGTGCATGGGGGCGGCTGCCTTCGGATGGGTATGTCACCCCCTCTCTGGGGAGGGGAGAAGTGCCTGATCGCCGAAGCATGTAGTCCCCCATCCTCGCGAGTAGAGGCAGAAAGGGGGCTCTCGGTCTCAAACCCCGCATTACCGTGGGAATGTGATCCTAGGCATGCTTCGAGAATCTGCCCAATAGTCGGTTCAACCCCTTTTTCGCCTGTTTATCATGGTTATGTGAACTTAAAACGGCACAATGATGCACTTGAGGGTTACACCACACGGATCTGGTGGCTCTGGTGGAGGTCTTATAGCATCCTGCCTTTTTATAACATAAACTTTCATTACATTACAAAAAACTGAGGTTCTTTAAGGTCTAGTGTCTTGGAAACCAGGAACATAAAACATGAAAACCACATAAAAAATTCTTCTTAAACACTTGAAAGGCATCTCCTTAAGTTCATTCTAGGTTCATTACTGCATCTCATAACCTGGGGACATACATCAAAAGAAAGGGTGAGCAGAGGGCCCAGTAAGGGAAACAAGAGGAACATTTTACATGTGAACTTGAGATACTTCAATAAGGACATGAAAAGAACTTTAAGGCATGAGAAAGAAATCATGAGGCATTTCATAATAAAAATAACATTTTCCATAACTTGAAGATGTGGCTACATCATTTAACATAGACAATCATGAACATATCACCAAGGTCCATCCCCAAGGTGTCATTTGAAAATTACCAAGGTTATTCACCAAGGTATCGTGAAAATTGTAATCTCTAGTGGTTACATCATTACCCAATGCATTGGAGCGCTATCAGGGCGCACCCTTAAATTTGCCTTTATTATCATGTGATCCACATATATAATCATCAAACATTTCATAAATAACCAACATAGCATAAAATAAATGGGTTTCATTTCATAATCATAACTTTTTAAAAACTGCTTTAAAGATATGATCTTTACGTCACTTTAAACCCACGAAAAGGGAAAGTGGGTCTCATGTATGTAAATCCCAGAATTTAAAATAGAAAATTTTGATATATATGTGAATACCCTTGTAGAAATAAGATCTTTGTGTATTCACTTTATAACATAAAAATAATTTTTGAGAAAAGAGAGTGGCATTTTGAGACGAAAATTCTGCAGCATAACGGCTATGTTACAAGGTATTAGAAAACATTGAAAAGACAGGGGAAATGGGTCACCCACTCATAAATGATCCATAAAACATTAGGGGGAGAGAATAATATGGATATATGGACATGGTAATGAAATTTTAAGGACATACCATTTGAAATGAAAAACATGGAAGGAAGACAGAAATTAGATTTCTCTTATGAAAATTCGGCATCCTAACGGCGTTACTTAAACTTCAAAACAATTGATTTGAAAAGATCAAATAGGGTCTCTCATCGTGTGAACATAAGAGTTAAGTATGATAGATATAGAGATAATGCCCCAACATAACAATAATGAACTTAAAATAATTGACATGAAAGTAGAACTTCAAAACGAGAAGGGTGAAGAACCACTTAAAAATTCGGAAGCCTAACGGCGCCACTTAAAACTTCAAAATACTGAATTGAAGAGATAAAATGGGGTCTCTAATCATATTAACATAAGAGTCCAGTATTATAGATATAGAGATCATACCCCAATATAAAAAAAAAGGAACTTGAATGAATTGACATGAAAGTAGAACTTCAAAACGAGAAGGGTGAAGAACCACTTAAAAATTCGGCAGCCTAACGGCGCCACTTAAAACATCAAAATACTGAATTGAAAAGATAAAATGGGGTCTCTCATCATATGAACATAAGAGTCCAGTATGATAGATATAGAGATCATACCCCAACATAAAAAAAAGGAACTTGAAAGAATTGACATGAAAGTAAAACATCAAAACGAGAAGGGTGAAGAACCACTTAATAATTCGGCAGCCTAACGGCGCCACTTAAAACTTCAAAATACTGAATTGAAGAGATCAAATGGGGTCTCTAATCACATGATAATAAAAGATAAGTATGATAAATTTATATATCATACCCCAACATAATAAAAAGGAACTTGAAATACTTTACATGAAAATAGATCTTGAAAAATGAGAAGGGAGAAAGAATCCGTTACAAAAATTTCGGCAGCCTAACGGCGCCACTTAAAACATCAGAAAATGAAATAATGAGAGTAAGAGGGGATCTCTAATTATATTAACATGAAATGGGCAGTAAGAGGAGTATAAAAGAACATCCTTAAACATAAGAACATGGAGCATAAAAGGAATGACATCAAAGAGATTACTTGAAATGAAAGAGAGAGGTCGGATCCCTTACCTTAAAACGTGACTCTTGAAACTCAATGGTTTGGACCTTGAGGGCTTGGGGGCACCTTGGGAGGACTCCTTGGGAGGTAAGGAGACCAGAACTTCGTTGGGGGAGAGTTGGGAGTGAAAACTAAAGGAGGAAAGGGTGGGTATTTATAGGGAAAGTGAGGGGACAAGGCATTAATGGCCAAGGGACACCTCACAAGTGCTTTTCTCAAACCCATGTGCTCTCTCATGATATTTTTCATAAAGTTAGGCCACATGGGGCCCCCAAAACAATACTTCATCACCCTTGGCCGGCCAACCCTTGAAATATCTCATGACATCATCATGACACAGTTATGATGTCATTAAACATACCGAAACCCTAAAACTGTATTTTTACTATTCACTGAAAATTCAACTTTCTCAGAATGATCCCAAAATTTCACCTTAACCAAAAATCAATGCACTGATTTCAAAAATGAAATCCATTTTATAAATATAATTTTCTAAATATTTTTAATTTAATTTTTAAATAAAAACACTATTCATCGAAAATTCATTTTTTTCAGAAAAATCCCCAAAAATTACCTTAACATAATATCGATGCTCTGAGTTCAAAAATAAAGTCCTTTTTATAAAAATAATTTTCTAATTATTTTTAATTTCATTTTTAATTAAAAAACACTATTCATCCAAAAAACTAATACTTGACTAATAATTTATGAAACCATTATTTACCCATTTTATTGAATCACATTACTTAATCTAGGTGTCTAAATTATTTTAAAACTCTCTTTGAGTGAAAATACTAATCCATTTGGTCATATTACTAATCCTAAGCATAAAATCACTATTCATAATTTACTATTTATCAAAAATTAAGTTGATCTTATTAGACTCAAAATTCCTTACTGAACACTTTTGTAGAAGACCATTTTTTGAAAATCGTTACACATCATTAGTTATTTAGGGTTTACATAAATGTTTTAAAATATCCCTTTTTCAAAAATTCATCAATAAAATATATCCTAAAATTATCCGGAAAAAATAAAATCCAAAAACATCACTAAGGGAAGATATCTCAATTTATTCACCCGAAGGATTACACAAGGAAGCTAGGGTCTCGTCACATAGCCCCTTATAATCACCGGCATACGACCGAAGTGTAAGGTGTGCTATGGGGAGAGAATATGAAGGAGGCTCAGATAACATTGCCCTAGAAGTAATCTCTACTAACTTGAACTTCTCCCGTAGGCATTTCCGTTCAAGCTTGACATGCTGGAGTTCGGCTTGTACTTGGTCCAAAGCGAAGCCCACAGATGCTACCTCCTTCCCAAGCTCTGATAAGTGGGCTTCATAAGGGTCGATTCTACTGGATGAAGTCATCCACTCCTCTTTCTACATTGACCATTAACATCTTATTAAATCATTAATAGTAAGTTAATATACTTCTCGAAAAGATTGGTTCGTTACATTCTTCCCCCCTTAAGAAATTTCGTTCCCGAAATTTACACTTGAGGCCTAGTCGAAAAGGTGAGGGTACTTTTGCTTCATTGTTTCCTCAGGCTCCCAAGTCACTTCTTCATATTTATGATTCCTCTACAACACTTTCACAAGGTGGGTAGTCTTGTTTCGTAGGACCTTGTCTCTACGGTCCAAGATCTCCACTGGCTGCTCCTCATAAGAGAGGTCATGTTCCAGTTGTACCACCTCTAGGTTTAGTACATGCGAAGGGTCGGGTATGTACTTCCTCAAGAGAGATACATGGAAGACATCATGAACTTGAGCTAGGTTCGGTGGAAGTTCTAGACGATAGGCCACTACTCCTATGCGATCAAGGATTTCATAGGGGCCAATGTACCTAGGGCTGAGCTTCCATTTCTTCCCAAACCGCATGACTCTCTTCCATGGAGAAATTCGAAGGAAGACTTTGTCGCCAACACCAAACTCCAAGTCCCTTCGACGATTGTCAGCATAGCTCTTCTGCCGAATTTGAGAAGCTTTTATGTGTTGTTGGATGGCATGAAGTTGTTCCGTCATCTCTTGCATGAGATCAGGCCCAAGAAGCTTCCTCTCACTAGTTTCATCCCAACAAGTAGGAGTTCTACATCGCTTTCCATGCAGAGCTTCATAGGGTGCCATCTGAATACTCGAATGGTAGTTGTTGTTATAGGAGAACTCAACTAATGGGAGGTGTTGATCCCATCCACCTTTAAATTCCATTGAGCATAATCTCAACATGTCTTCGAGTGTCTGAATAGTCCTTTCAAATTGGCCATCAGTTTGAGGATGATAGGCCGTACTAAAATTCAATTCAGTATTCAGAGCATGTTGAAGACTTCTCCAGAATTTTGATGTGAATCTTGGGTCACGATCAGATACGATGGATAGTGGTACCCCATGCAGCCTTACCACTTCCTTCACGTATATCTTTGCAAGCTGATCCAGAGAGAAATCTTCCCGAATAGAGATAAAATGGGCTATCTTGGTGAGACGGTCCACAATAACCCATATCGCATTGTTTCCTTTGGATGTTTTCGGGAGACCAGTTACAAAGTCGATAGTGATATTATCCCACTTCCATACTGGTATGGGTAGCGGTTGTAATACCCCCTTAGGAAGCTGTCGTTCTGCCTTTACTTGCTGACACACCAGGCACCTTGTAGTGTAATCAGCAATCTCCCTCTTCATGTTATCCCACCAATAATGATCACGAAGGTCTCTATACATCTTAGTGCTTCCCAGATGTATAGAGAAAGTAGAGCTAAGAGCTTCATCCATCGGTTCTTTCTTTATCTCCGGAATAGATGGAACACATAGTCTTGTACGAAATATTAATACACCTTCTTGATCAACATTGAAATCACGGAACTTACCATCCTTTACAGCCTCGAACTTCTCCTGCAGCAAGGGATCTTCTTTTTGAGCCTTCTTGATCTTCTCTAGTAATGAAGGTTGGGAAATCATTTGGGATAGTGTTGATGATGTGCCTTATAATATAATTCCCATGTCCAGTTTTACTAGATCTTTAATCAAGGGACCCCCTAGGATCCTCATTGTTGCCAGAACAACATGATCTTTCCTGCTTAACGCATCCGCGACTTTGTTTGCTCTTCCAGGGTGATAATGAATTGAAAAATCATAGTCTTTAATAATCTCCAACCATCTCCATTGTCTCATGTTCAATTCTTTCTGTGTGAAAATATACTTAGGACTTTGGTGGTCAGTGTATATATCACATTTCTCCCCATAAATATAGTGCCTCCATATCTTTAGAGCAAAAACAACTACCGCCAGCTCTAGATCATGCGTAGGATAATTCTGCTCATGAATCTTCAACTGTCGAGATGCATAAGCAATTACCTTGTCATTTTGCATGAGGACGCACCCAAGCCCTTTCAGAGATGCATCGCTAAAAATAACGAATCCTTCTCCGATAGACGGTAGTGTTAACACAGGTGCAGTAACCAATCTCTTCTTCAGCTCTTGTAATCTTTCCTCGCATTCCTTTGTCCAGATGAACTTAACCCCTTTTCGAGTCAACTTGGTTAGTGGATTAGAAAGCCGTGAAAAGTTTTTCAAAAACCTCCTATAATATCCCAATAAACCAAGGAAACTACGAATCTCAGTTACTGTTGTGGGTTGAGGCCACTCCTCCACAACCATTGTCTTTGCAGGGTCAACCGAGATTCCTTCATTGGTTACGATGTGCCCCAAGAAAGCCACTTTTTGTAACCAAAACTCACACTTGCTGATCTTCCCAAAGAGCCTCTCCTTCCGTAGAGTTTTCAAAATAACCCTCAGATGATCTTTATGCTCCTCAAGACTTTTTGAATATATCAAAATATCATCAATAAAAACTACCACAAAGTTATCAAGGTAGTCCTTAAAGACTCTATTCATCAAATCCATGAAAATAGCAGGAGCATTAGTCAAGCCGAAAGGCATAACAGTAAACTCATAATATTGATCGGAAGGCAGTCTTTGGAATATCTTCCTTCTTCACCCTCAGTTGATGATAAACAGATCGAAGGTCAATCTTAAGAAGAATTGATCCCCGCGAAGTTGGTCAAATAAATCATCAATTCTTGGAAGAGGATATCTGTTCTTCACTGTGATCCCGTTCAGTTCTCTATAATCAATGCATAGCCGCATTGATCCATCCTTCTTCTTCACAAAGAGAACTGGTGCTCCCCAAGGAGACACACTCGGTCGGATAAACTCCTTATCCAACAAGTCTTGGAGTTGTTTCTTTAACTCTTCTAGCTCTACATTTTCCATTCTATACAGAGTCTTTGATATCGGTTGGGACCCAGGTACGAGTTCAATGGAGAACTCTACCTCTCTTTCTGGGGGAGGTCCAGGTAACTCCTCAGGAAATACATCCATGTACTCCTGAACAATTGGAACATCTTCAATTTGTATGCTCCCTTTCCCTTCTTCATCATCACCGATTAACTCCATAAAGAAATCTATGGGAGGTGCTTCTAGATAGGGATCAGTTCGGGATATCTCTCCTTAGAAGATAACTGTAGGTCGTTCATTCAGGACTACTGAGATTTCCTTACTTCTGCATTTGATCTTAGCATTATACTTTGAGAGCCAGTCCATCCCTAGTATAATGTCGAATTCCATCATGGGAATGACTACTAGATTTGCGATAAGATTGTTCTCACCAAATTAAACACTAGAGTCTATAAATACTTTTGATGCAAGGATAATCCCACTTGGAGTCTTGACTGAAAACTCTAACTCTAGCAGTTTAGGGATTGATTCTATATTCCTTGAAAACTTGGGGGAAATAAAGGAATGCGTAGAACCAGAATCAAATAAATTACTTTCTAGTTTTGAGAGGACAACAAGAGTACCTGCTACCACAACGTTCGGAACATCAACTTCAGTTGTTGTGATAGTTAAAGCATGACCTTGCTCCCTTGGCCTCTGCTGAGGTTGATGGTGATTCCCATCCACCACCCACGGATTTGGACATTGATTAGAAAAGTGCCCAAGCTGTCCACACTTGAAGCATGTGACTTCAAGTAGGGCCAGAACCATATTTTCTCTATCGTTAGTGTTGGGAAGTTGAGGCTTCACATCACTACGACAATTCCGAGAAATATGGCCTTCTTTTCCACACCTATAGCACGTACCACTTCCGATCAAGAAGTTCCCCGAATTCTTCTTCCCACATTTAATGCATGTGGCATGTTGCATATGCTTTCCACCTCTTTCCTGATCAAATATTCTTCCCGGGCTTGGTTATAGAGTTCTCTTCTTCTCATTAGATTTGTGAGACCACTGTGTCTCCCCAAACTCTAGTTCAACTTTCATAGCACTTCGAACAATTTCTTCATAGCTATCATAGTCCCTGTTGGCTAGATTCTTCCGTAGATGTGGTCGTAGTCCCCCAAAGAATCTATCAACCTTCCCATTTGGGTCCATGACGAAGCTTTAGGTATAACAGGAAAGCCTTGTGAAGTTCATCTCGTAGGTTCCAACTGATTCATTCTCTTTTTGCTCCAGCTCGAGAAATTCTTTCTCCATTCTCGTTCTCATCGAACGAGGGAAATACTTATTAAAGAATATTCCTTGGAACTCTTCCCACTCCATAGCTTCCATCTCTCCTCGTGGCTTCGTGTTTTTGATTAGTGACCACCACTGATCAGCTTCTCCCTTTAGGCGGTAAACAGCAAGGGTGACTTTTTCTTGTTCCGAACAATGAAGTACAAAAAAGATCTTTTCAATGGAGCTTATCCATTGTTCCGCAACCAATGGGTCAGTAGATCCACTGAATGTTGGTGGTTGTTGATGCATGTAGGACTCAACAGAAAGTTGTTCCCTTCGTGGTGAGGTCGGCCTCTCAGCTTGATTCAAGTTATTACTCATAACTTGAGTCTGTTGGTTCATCATTCGCATGAATGTTTCCATTCCAGCTTCCATCGGAGGGCCGTCAGCACATGGTGCATTGCGGTCACCATCGACACGGTTCCTCCTATTTCCCGCCATTTTCTAAAAGAATAAAACCTTAGTGAGAAACTTATTTCATTTATGGATCTTTTATCTAAGACTTCATGCTTATATAATTACACTTTTCTATAATTCCTTCATAATGATTCATAAAAACTTGTGATTAACCAAACTTATCCCCCGGGAGTGTCGTAACCAAAAGTGCAGCAAGGCCCGTTATCATGCACCAGTTCCCACTTGAGTCTAGCTCAAAGCGGTGTTTTCGTGTTTATCCCTATGCACATCTGTGCCAGAGCCGCCTCTACCAGCTCGTATCCAGACAGGGATGTATTTGTTTGATAGACCACTTACTCAATACTTACCAAAATAACAGGAAGTTTTCCTATATTTAAACTTTTCTATAGGGTTCTTCCTAAAGTTTTTATATCCTAATTTCCACAAATAACTAAACCATCCTTTGATACTAACTATAGCATCCCGCCTTTTTATGACATGAACTTTCATTACATTACACAAAACTGAGGATCTTTAAGGTCTAGTGTCTTGGAAACCAGGAACATAAAACAAGAAAACAACATAAAACATTCTTGTTAAACACTTGAATGGTGTCTCCTTAAGTTCATTCTAGGTTCATTACTGCATCTCATAACCTGGGGACATACATCAGAAGAAAGGGTGAGCAGAAGGCCCAGTAAGGGAAACAAGAGGAACATTTTACATGTGAACTTGAGATACTTCAATAAGGACATGAAAAGAACTTTAAGGCATGAGAAAGAAATCATGAGGAATTTCATAATAAAAATAACATTTTCCATAACTTGAAGATGTGGATACATCATTTAACATAGACAATCATGAACATATCACCAAGGTCCATCCCCAAGGTGTCATTTTAAAATTACCAAGGTTATTCACCAAGGTATCGTGAAAATTGTAATCTCTAGTGGTTACATCATTACCCAATGCATTGGAGCGCTATCAAGGCGGACCCTTAAATTTTACTTTATTATCATGTGAGCCACATATATCATCATCAAACATTTCATAAATAACCCACATAACATAAAATAAATGGGTTTCATTTCATAATCATAACGTTTTAAAAACTACTTTAAAGACATGATCTTTACGTCACTTTAAACCCACGAAAAGGGAAAGTGGGTCTCATGTATGTAAATCCCAGAATTTAAAATAGAACATTTTGATATATATGTGAATACCCTTTTAGAAATAAGAGCTTTTTGTATTCACTTTATAACATAAAAATAATTTTTGAGAAAAGAGAGAGGCATTTTGAGACGAAAATTCTGCAGCACAACGGTTATGTTACAAGGTTTTAGAAAACATTGAAAAGAGAGGGGACATGGGTCACCCACTCATAAATGATCCATAAAACATTAGGGGGAGAGAATAAGATGGTTATATGGACATGGTAATGAAATTTTAAGGACATACCATTTGAAATGAAAAAAATGGAAGGAAGACAAAAATTAGATTTCTCTTATGAAAATTCGGCAGCTTAACGGTGTTACTTAAACTTCAACAAAAATGATTTGAAAAGATCAAATAGGGTCTCTCATCATGTGAACATAAGAGTTAAGTATGATAGATATAGAGATAATTCCCCAACATAACAAGAATTAACATAAAAGAATTGACATGAAAGTAGAACTTCAAAACGAGAAGGGTGAAGAACCACTTAAAAATTCGTAAGCCTAACGGCGCCACTTAAAACTTCAAAATACTGAATTGAAGAGATCAAATGGAGTCTCTCATCATATGAACATAAGAGTCCAGTATGATAGATATAGAGATCATACCCCAACATTAAAAAAGGATCTTGAATGAATTGACATGAAAGTAGAACTTCAAAATGAGAAGGGTGAAGAACCACTTAAAAATTCGGCAGCCTAACGACGCCACTTAAAACTTCAAAATACTGAATTGAAGAGATCAAAGGGGGTCTCTCATCATATGATAATAAAAGATCAGTATGATAAATTTAAAGATCATACCCCAACATAATAAAAAGGAACTTGAAATACTTTACATGAAAATAGATCTTGAAAAATGAGAAGGGAGAAAGAATCCGTTACAAAAATTTCGGCAGCCTAACGGCGCCACTTAAAACATCACGAAATTAAATAATGAGAGTAAGAGGGGATCTCTCATTATATTAACATGAAAAGGGCAGTAATAGGAGTATAAAAGAACATCCTTCAACATAAGAACATGGAGCATAAAAGGAATGACATCCAAGAGATTACCTGAAATGAAAGAGAGAGGTCAGATCCGTTACCTTAAAACGTGACTCTTGAAACTCAAAGGTTTGGACCTTGAGGACTTGGGGGCACCTTGGGAGGACTCCTTGGGAGGCAAGGAGACCAGAACATAGTTGGGGGAGAGTTGGGAGTGAAAACTAAAGGAGGAAAGGGTGGGTATTTATAGGGAAAGTGAGGGGACAAGGCATTAATGGTCAAGGGACACCTCACAAGTGCTTTTCTCAAACCCATGTGCTCTTTAATGATATTTTTCATAAAGTTAGTCCAAATGGGGCCTCCAAAACAATAATTCATCACCCTTGGCCGGTCAACCCTTGAAATATCTCATGACATCATCATGACACAGTTATGATGTCATTAAACATACCGAAACCCTAAAACTGTATTTTTACTATTCACTGAAAATTCAACTTTCTCAGAATGATCCCAAACTTTCACCTTAACCAAATATCAATGCTCTAATTTCAAAAATGAAATACATTTTATAAAAATAATTTTCTAAATAATTTTAATTTAATTTTTAAATAAAAAAACTATTCATCGAAAATTCATTTTTTCAGAAAAATCCCCAAAAATTACCTTAACATAATATCGATGCTCTGAGTTCAAAAATAAAGTACTTTTTATAAAAATAATTTTATAATTATTTTTAATTAAATTTTTAATTAAAAAACACTATTCATCCGAAAAAACTAATACTTGACTAATAATTTATGAAACCGTTATTTACCCATTTTATTAAATCACATTACTTAATCTAGGTGTCTAAATTATTTTAAAACTCTCTTTGAGTGAAAATACTAATCCATTTGGTCATATTACTAATCCTAAGCGTAAAATCACTATTCATAATTTACTATTCATAAAAAATTAAGTTGATCTTATTAGACTCCAAATTCCTTACTAAACACTTTTGTAGAAGACCATTTTTTGAAAATCGTTACACATCATTAGTTATTTAGGGTTTACATAAATGTTTTAAAATATCCCTTTTTCAAAAATTCATCAATAAAATATATCCTAAAATTATCCGGACAAAAGAAAATCCACAAACATCACTAAAGGTAGATATCTCAATTTATTCACCCGAAAGGATTACACAATGAAGCTAGGGTCTCGTCACATAGCCCCTTATAATCACCGGCATACGACCGAAGTGTAAGGTGTGCTATGGTGAGAGAATCTGAGGGAGGCTCAGATAACATTGCCCTAGTTGTAATCTCTACTAACTTGAACTTCTCCCGTAGGCGTTTCCGTTCAAGCTTGACACGCTGGAGTTCTTCTTGGGCTTGGTCCAAAGCGAAGCCCACAAATGCTACCTCCTTCCCAAGCTCTGATAAGTGGGCTTCATAAGGGTCGAGTCTACTGGATGAAGCCATCCACTCCTCTTTCTGCATTGACCATTAACATCTTATTAAATCCTTAAGAGTAAGTTAATATACTACTCAAAAAGATTGGGTCGATACAGGTCTCGGATCGGGGCCAATGAGTAGGCCAATGAGGAGGTTGTGAAGGATCAGTCCAGATTGAAATTGGAAGGATTTTATATGGCTCGAGGAATGGGAACTCCGATGGTTTTTTCAGGCCACACAGGGGTATGGGTGGTGGCTCCCTTCGCGTAGGGAAGTGCAACGTGGCTGGAGTGGCCGTCTGCGAACCAGGGTGGTCCACAAACCAAGGTGGTTCACGGAAATGGGTTCGAACCACGAACCAGGGTGGTCCGCAGAGGGTTCCATGCAGGCAACGGTGACCAAGGGTGGCGCCAGCTGGAGGCTCATCGGTCGGGGCTTCGCCTGCGTAGGAGGGTGCTACGTGGTGCGGTGGATCAGAAAAGAGGTATAAAATCCCTGGTCCGCGGGGAGTACATCCATAGAGGGACCATGATTCGCGGTTGTCTCTTCATTTTTATTTTAGGTTCTTGGTTCACCAAGTTATTTTTTGTTTTTTTGGTTCCTTATTAGTTCATTCCAAGGTTCATACCTGCTCTAGTTCACGAACTAGAACTTCCAAAATCCTATGCCTTCCTTCGAAATCCTTCCACTCGAATCTGACCGATCTCTTCTCCATTCCAATTTTCTTTATTTTTCAATCTCCTTTTATATATCAGGGAAAAGGATGTATCTATGGTCATTCGGCACCTTTTGCGGAGGGCCATGACCGAAAACCTAGTTCACAGATGACTTGGTCAATCCGTAATTCACGGGGTATTAAACAGTTATCCTCGAACAAAACTTGGGGAGTGCTTCGCGGACGCGGAGGGTCCCGCCTCCATTTAGCGAACGATAGTGGAGGAAGTTCTCGCCGGCTGACGTAACTCGCGGCTGGGGCAGTCTAGAATGGTGAACTGGGTTGGCGCATGTCCCACCTCATGACCGCGGAGGATCTCCGCCTCCATATCGTAAACGACGACGGTCCGTGGAGGAGGGACGCTGCGCGGAACCGGCCATGCGTCATTAACATTAGACCTGTCCGCGGACCAGTTCCTCCTTCACCATCCTTGCTTATTTTCCACATTTTCTTAATCCTTTTGATTGGAAATTGGGCAGAATCTCCCGTGAGTTAATGGGGATCATCATTCTCCTTTTTGGATTTTTTTCTTTTTTCAGGACCCTACAAATTCCCCCAATCGGAATGGGGTCCATTCGAAATGAAGAGGAGGCTATTTAGATGCAGAGTGGTCCTGAAACTCGGGAATTTCTAGGAGAGTGGTGGACCCGGTAGGGGACCACGCCTACAAATACAGGTAACCCTTCATGTGTGCTTTACTGGATTCTTCACAAAAACATAGCTTTTTTGTGTGCGTGTGATTGTTCCTTCGCGAAATGCTTCGTCCGTAAACCGGATGCTACTTCCGCAAACCATTTCTATTTCGTGCCATTATTAATCCTCAGATCAAAATCCCAGCCACGAACTAACACTTTTAATTAATTAAAAAGTAATTCATGACAGGCCGCGTAGGGACTCGCTTCGTGGTTTTGGTGCTCTGCAGTTTCGATACTCCGTGGTTTCGATGCTCCGTGGACTAAAATCTTTTGAACTTTAAAAGTTTCTAAGTCTTCTGAAGTTAACCAATTAAATTTGGGATTAAAATTCCACAGAGCAACCTGGTCCGCGGTTTCCTGGACATCACTCCGCAGGCCAGGGTTTCACAGACTACTTTCACAAAGGGCTAGTTCACGGGATGTTGTCATCACGAACCATCCTTCGAGGCCTCCTTGAATACATTGCTATGAATGCTTCTCAACTGATCCTCAACCATATATTTGGTATTTTTTTCCAAATATTATTTTATTCTGGACTAACCGCTTGTTGGCTTTCGTCGTGCAGGGAGAAAATATGGTTCCCCCTCATTCTATACTGAGGCCTGCTGTAGAGCCTCTACCAATTGGTTCAGGGAGACGTTTAGCTATGATTTGCAGAGCAGAGAACATCCAAGAAGAACATAGTCGGTCCGTCATTCCTGACGATGGTGTCTTGAAAGATTTGCTCCCTCTTGAGCTCATGGATTATCCACCATCAAATTGGCGTCCGCTTCATGGATTCAGTATTCAAGATGATGTCCCTATTCCCCCCACTTTCTTAGGTCTTCCTTCTCCTTTCTTAGAAACATTGTCCAAGTTTATTCAAGAAAACCATACCCAATCGGGAGAGATGGCTTCCTACTCTGACCCGAAAGGCATTTTCATTTTGAGAGGCTTAGTTTGGACCCAAAGTGATCAGCACACCCAAAAAATTTCTCAGGAAGTTTTCTTTAAGAATTCCCCTTCTATTATCAACCTTGTTCGAGTAGATCCCGATGCGGGGTGGATTCTTAGGTGGGATCTTCGGTCTGGCGGGCTCTTCTCAAATGACTGGGCCTGGTCTTTCTGGTTCCATCATCACTGCCGGGAGTCTCCTGAATCACTGGAAGCAGTCAATTTATACTCTGTAGTGTGGGCTTCCTAATTTTCTATTTACCCACCACCATTGGTCCTGCCAGACCTACTCAATCGCTGGTGTTCAAGAACTAATACGTTCCACCTTGACCATGGTTAAGTTCGCATTAGTCTATGGGATATCCAACCATTGGGAGGGATCTTGGTTATTGTCGAAATGTATGACGAATTTCTGCCTGCCCCTAACGCATGGTACGTTGTCGAAAAAGTGCCTTTAACGGCGAGGGATCTACTGGTTATGTCAGGGAAATCACTGGGTCAGGCCTTGCATGCATTTTCTATTATTCCCTATAGTACCTGGATAAGGTTATTTCTGAACAACATTGGTCCTGTGAAAAAGAACAAGCACCCCAGGACTCCTCCATCTCAACAATCACAAACCTCCCTAAGTTCATACTGGGGAGTTCTAGAGGCGGGAGACTACCTTTCATGGGGTTGTTAGGTTCGCCCTGGTGTGATGTCTATGCTTCGGCTGGAAGGGTTTTTTGCTATGTTCCTGAGCGGGTGGATATTCCCTTCTTGGGATATTATTCCTGCCGTCAGAGCTTGCACCCTGATAATGGCAGTTGAGCTGGAAGAGGGCTACCTGGTGAATTTGGACGTGCCCACATTAGCTCGTATTTATGAACTACTGGGTCACATATAGAAGGGAGAGTCACCCTTCCTTCTGAGTGGTACATTTCAATTTTTGTATGGCTGGGTGGAAGATCATTGTCGCTGTTATGAGTATCGTCACAACACGGTCATCCCGCTTCCTACTTTTCGGCCTACCCTGCTTGATATAGCTGGAGTTCGCTTGAAATCCCTCAGCTCTGGTGAAGTCCTCGAGCTTCTGATTGAATTCTCCCCATTTTATTTCACTCCTTACCCCACCCCTTTTGGTATCTTAGTTGACATCCGTAGGGGGATCCTGGAGGAGCGTTCTTACATGATCTCTCTGCGGGATGGATTTTTGTCTATCCGGATCGATGGAGTTTCTCTGTGAGAGATGTATGTCCCGTATAGTTTTTCTCGCCAGTTTGGATGCATGCATGTCCATGTTTCCCTTCCCCCTCCTCATGCTCGAGGAATGCACATAGCCATACTTCGTTAATGGTGGCTGATGCTGATGTGGGAGGGATCTGACACGAGCATTCCTCTGCCTGTCGTGGGGGCGGCCGCCGACTTTTCCATGAAGTATGAAAAGGCATGGGCAAAACACTATCCCGATGGGATCCTAGGGAAGGCCATCCGGCTAGTTCCCAAATCACGAGGTAGTGTAGATGTTGCATCCACCACACCTTCTTCATCAGCTCTAAGGGAGGATCGACTCATCGCTCGTCGATCAAAGCGACTCTGGGGATTTTCCTCTCCCAGCCCTGTGGTGGCTGAAGTTCAGATGGGTTCATCCTTCTTGGACGTGGATGAGGACGACCATATGGTTCCGAGTCCCAGCGAGACAATCTCGGAAGATTTTCCAATTGATACCATGCTTAGAAACTTGATCCACGAGCCTAAACCGGGGTTAGAGGCTCTAGACATTCCATCTTCAGAACTAACATCTAGCATGCACATGCCTACGCTGGTTGTAATGCCAGATTTCATTCCCGTGTTATCCGGTGAGGATACCAAAGATCCTCATGTCACGGCCGACCACTGGGCGGTGCACAGGTGTGAATGGCCTCATATTGGCGAGATATTTGCCAAAACTCCTCTAGATGAGATGGAAACTAAGACAGAAGATCTTGGACAGCTCTTCCTGGGTTTGGGGTCAGGTGGCTTTGACAATCGGCATTTCCAGTGTCTTGCTTTCCATGTTTTCATGGCCCATGAGGAAGATTCCACTAGTGAATGCAATGTTTCTCACTTTTCTGCTGCTCAATGCGGGACCCGAGCCCTATAGGAAGCCACAATACAGCTCCATAAGCAGATAGCACATGAGGCAATCTCTCGAGATTAGGTAGTCGTCCTATCCTCCTAGTTTCATGAATGTGAATAACGGCCAGCGACGGTGATCAATCCGTTGTCAACTATGACTGGTTATCTTGAAGCCACCAGAAAAGGGATCGATGATCTCCAAAGAACAGTGGAGTGTACTTGTCCGGTGGCTAAGGTTGAAGCCCGGGAGAAGGGCGTGTTGGAACAATCTTGCAATGACCTCCACCGCACGGTCGCTGATCTGGTGAAGATAGTTAGTCAGGCTCCTTTATGACTATCAGAACCACTCTTGTACTCTCTTTTTTACTTACCCCTCTCTCTTTTTTTGTGAGGGAGATACCCCATCTTGTGGATGTCCACCCTTTTTTTTCGAATGAAATACAATCTCTTTCAATCACATGCTGCTGTGAAATTTTATTATTACTAGAACAATTGTTGAGTAAATAACAACTCACTGAATCAGAATTAATCATAACTCAGGAAAACAAACTTTAACTTTTTCCTAGACCATGGGGTCCAGTGAGCATAGTTAGACTATTTCTAGGGTTTTGTAGAAAACCCCTACAATATTTTTGACTCTTCTTTTAATGCCCTAATTTTTTTGGGCTCATTTAGTGTGAACCCAACGGGTATGGCCTGACTTTTTCATAGGTCACCATTTTCAGGTTTTTAGCCTAATAGGCTTTGTGCCTCTTTTCTTGGCCTGTTTAATGTCACATCATTTATACTATCATTACTGATGTTTTAGGTCGAATATCTTTGACCAAATATGGTGGGGAAAGGTCCCCAATGCAGTTTGGTTGATTAAAAGATGTCTCAGTGTCCTTCAGGCGCATTTAGGAGAGAGTGTGTTTAAATTTTAACGACATGCATGCCATGTCTCAATGCATGGGAGTCGTGTCAGCGTGCAGAGGTGGGAGGAGCATTGCCTTAGGAAATATTTCCTTTTTTAGACATTCCAGGGGTGATCAATATGCAGAGCCACTGAAGGCATGGTATGCATAGTCGTGCAAAGGTGTCATTAAGTCAATGACTCTCCATTTCTGATGGCTATAGGACTTCATGAATGTCCGGCTTATGGAAACCACCATGGGTGGCATGGAGAATTATGAAAACCACAGTGGGTGGCTTAGAAAGAGTATGTGATGTCTAAAATGTTTTGAGAACATCTGTATAAATCAGTAGTATAGAAGCAATGTTCCTTTCCTACGTAGTTATCTAGAATAAAAGATGGTTAGGGATTGGCGCAGTTTTAAGCCATGCAGTTGGGATGTCATCTGGAATGGAACTACATCTTTTGGTCCTCGGTAATATTTTCAAAGATATTCCACCATATTCAGTCGGGGTTGTGAAATATGTTGGTAAAATGTTACTCAAAGAGTTTTCAAATCTTGGGATAGACATGGGGGCTTGGAGGCCAAGAGGCGTACAGAGAGAATAATTGCTTAAGGAAATACTGCCTTTGGAATATGGTCCAGGGGCGATCAATATGCAGAGCCACTGAGGGCATGGTATGCATAGTCATACAAAGTTGTGCTTAGGTCAATTATTGTATTCCCCCGAGAGCCAAGCAACTTTAGGGAAGTTGAGATTTGGGACCACCAGGGGTGGCTTATGAGAGTCTGGCTTTTTCTGAGTAAAGAGTATGGTTTATGATGAAAGGGTACCTAGATATAAGGGAAACATATATAATGAACTTCCTGAGAATGGTTGAAATAACCCCTTCTCACGGGGGTGTGAGACGGTGGCTTGTACCGGTCTGACACATGCATTGAAAGACAGAGAAAAGCATGTGTTACTTACTGAACCTGTAACTGGTTTTACCGTGTAGTTTAGCATCCTGCGGTAAAGACGAATAGCATTATTAAAGGATGTTGTGCAGTTTAACATCATGAAGTGAGGATGTGGGAATTTTTCTTTCCTTTTCCAATTTTGTGTAGTTTAACGTCGTGCAGTAAAGACAATTGACCGTGCAGTTTAACGTCGTGTGGTAAGGAGGAGGAGAATTGTTAAACTAGTGAAGATTATTTTTGTTTGTGGAATTCCCCTAGATGTTTTATGCTTGGTCTTTTCAGTCTTACACCATGTGGCCAAGATGTTCTCCATGCCGTTTGACGTCATACGGCAAGGACGTTGTTAAAAATGCCGCTCTTGATTTGAATGTAACTGGGCCCGAGTATCCTGTCATGTCCAAGACGTGGAGGGCGGTTGATGGTGTAAATCATGGTTCCGGGGCTTCATGGATCAGGAGAGATGACTTGGAGGCTCTGGGGTCGGTAAGCGTACGGAGATAGTACGAGTATCACCCAGGGAAATATTTCCTTTGGTAGATGGGCCAGGGGCTATCAATATGAAGAGCCACTGAGGGAATGGTATGCATAGACATGCAATGGTGTCCCTGGGTCGATGACTTTCCACTTCTGATGGCCATGAATGGTTATAAATATCTGCAATTATTCAGGCCACGAAGTTTGTCATCGGGTAAGGAAATATCTGGACATGTTAGGGATATGTGTCCCTAGTTGCTGTTAAAGCATTGAGAGCTCCATGCACTGATTTATTTTACGTGTGGGGTGTACCTTCACTCCATGAATTTTAATGTCATGCGGTAAGGATGAGGTACTCCTTGTTTAGCGGTCATAGAGCTCGGACCATTGGGTGACTATTACTGCAGTCCCTCGAAGGATAACTGGGTCAACATGTTCTATTATACATGGAACTAGGTGGGGGATGAAGGTTGTAAACAGAATCTTTGAGTTTTCCCGGATCAGGAGGTGTTTCGCGGGGGCTCTGAGGTCGATAAGCGTATGGAGCTAGGAAGAGTACCACCCAATGAAATCTTTCCTTTGAAGGACAAGCAAGGGGATATCATTATGCAGAGCCGTTGAGGTCATGGTACGCATAGTCGTACAAAGGTTCCCCTGGGTCGATAACATTCAACTTCTGATGGCCATGAATTATTACGAGAATCCGATATTGCTCACATTATAGAGTTTGGAATGTGGTGATAATGGTGTCCGAGTATACAAGAAAAATATTCACTACAATTGTCCGTTGAGTCAAAGTATCCAAGTCCCGACATGATGTCCGTTGACACAGGTTGCTATGTGAACTACAGGTGGACACAAAGGCTAGCCAGGTAGGGGTACCTTGGCAACATTTGGATGTGAAAAGGGGAATGAACTTGTAAACCACAGCTCCATATATTTTTGGATCGGGAGATGTGATACGGGGGCTCTGAGGCGGTAGCTGTACAGAGCTAGAGAGAGTTTCACCCGAGAAAATAATTCCTTTGGTAGACGGGCCGGGGGCTATCAATATGTAGAGCTGTTGATGGAATTGTATACATAGTCATGCAAAGGTGTCCACGAGTTGATGACTTTCGACTTCCGATGGCCATGAGTGGTTATGAAGATCCATAATTATCTGGGTCGTGGAGTCTGATTTATAGAGAGGATGGATCCAAATGTGCAAGGAGTATCTCCATCACGTATTGCCATGTGTCTTGGGTAGGTCGTGATGAATTCCATGCAGTTTAACGTCATGTGGTGAGGATGAATTCCATGTAGTTTAACGTCATGCGGTAAGGACGAGGTACACACCCCGTGCAGGTCTGGTCCATACACGGGGGAAGGGGGAATTTTTAACATTATTTTCTGTGAAGTTTAACATCATGTGGCAAGGACGCAAAAATACACCCTGTGCAGGTCTAGACCATACACGGGGAAAAGTAGCATTTCTAAATCTTGATATCTGTGCAGTTTTACGTCGTGCAGTAAGGATGAGAAGTACACCCCATGCTGGTCTGGTCCATACATGGTGGAAATGGAATTTTTATCTTGTATTATGGGGGCTGGGCCAGGACGGGGAACCCTGGCATCACTACATATCCTGTGAGAGCCAGAATCAAGTAGTACGTAGTTCTCTAGAAGAATTACACCTTGTGCAGGGTTGGTCCATACATGGGGGAAGGGGACATTGTCTAACTTTTATTTTATATCATTTGGAGGTGGTTGGGCCAGGACGGGGAACCCCGGTGCCACTACATATCCTACGAGGGCAGTAATCAAGCCATGCATAGTTCTTTGAAAGAATTACACCCCGTGCAGGTCTGGTCCATACACGGGGGGAGAGGGTAATTGTTAAAAAAACATTTTTGTGCAGTTTAACGTCGTGCAGTGGGGATGAAGGATACACCTCATCCAGGTCTGGTCCGTACACGGGGTGAAGAAAGCATTTTTTGAATTTTATTTGGTAGTGTCTAGACTAGGATAGGGGATCTCAGCGTCAATATGTATCCTGCGAGGGCAGGAATCAAGCTGTACATAGTTCTCTGAAATCCGTGAAGTTTAACATCATGCTGTGAGGACGAGGAATACACCCCATTTAGGTCCGGTCCATACACGGGGGGAGGGATCATTCTTAACTTTTATTTGGGAGTGGTGGGCCATGATAGGGGATCCCTGCATCACTATGTATCCTGTGAGGGAAGGAATCAAGCCGTACATAGTTCTTTAAAATCCGTGCAGTTTAACATCATGCGGCGAGGATGAGGAATACACCCTGTGTAGGTCTAGTCAATACACGGGGGAAGAAGGAATTTTTAATCACATTATCCGTGCAGTTTAACATCGTGCGTTAAGGATGAAATCCATACAGTTTAACTTCATGTGGTTAGGATGAGGGGTATTATTAGATTCCGTGCAGTTTAACGTCGTGCGGTAAGGATGAACTCCTTGAAGTTTAACGTCATGCAGTGAGGATGTGGAGCCATTATTAGATTCCATGCAGTTTAACATCGTGAAGTAAGGACAAAATCTATATAGTTTAAGGTCATTTGGTTAGGACGAGGGTTATTATTAGATTCTGTGCAGTTTAACGTCATGTGGTAAGGACAAAATCCATGTAGTTTAACATCATGCGGTGAGGAAAGAATCCATGTAGTTTGACGTCATGTGGTGAGGAAGAAATGATCTTAGTTTAAGGTCATAGATTTTGGATCATTGGGTTCTTGGAAGTTTAACGTCATGTAGCTCAGACGAAGAATAGTAAACCTTTAGTTATTATGCGAAATACTTATTCCAAAATCTAGCATTTTTAGGAGCAGTTGTAAAATGTCTGTCAATAGAGATCAGGGTATATTCTCTGTTAGAGTAGACCTTCTGTAAAATGTATATTCCCTCCCATTTGGGCTCCAGATTTGGAGGCTTCTTGCTGGGTATCATTGGGGTCTGGAGAAACAACACTAATTCTCCTTCCAAGAAAGACCAAAGACAAACATTTTTGTTGAAGGCTCATGTGATACAGTTCTAGTATACCTCTAGATGGTGCAAAGTGTGCAACCACTTCTTGTCTAGATGTTCCAATTCACCTAGCCTCTTTTTTGACTGCTCATCATCAGATAATTGATCATAGATAGAAACACTGAGTGAGGGAAGTTAGAGTTCAATGGGAAGGACCGCCTCTTTGCTGTACACCAATGAGTATGGGGGAACCGAGCAACGGTGTAGATTCTGGTTCGATAAGCCCACAATGCGTGGAGGAGTTTATCTGGCCATGAATTCTTGTCTTTGTCCACTATTTTATGGAGAATGTTGGGCAGGGTCTTGTTGAAAGCCTCTATCTATCCATTGGCCGCTGCATGGTAGTGGGATGAGTGGTTAGCCTTGATACCATACACATGGTATAGTTTATCCAATTCACCAGAGCAGAAGTTGGTGTCGTTGTCTGTTAGTATGGTATGAGGGACACCAAATCTGGTGAAGATAATGGTCTTCACAAAGCTGACAGTATTTCTAGCCCTGAATTCCTTGTGGGGTATGGATTCTACCCATTTGGAAAAAAAGTCATTTGTCGTGAGGATATACTCCAGCTATTTGGTCGTGGTGGGAGGATATGGTCCCACAACGTCCATCCCATAGATGAAAAACGGCCAGGAATACTTGGCCTGATGAAGTAACTCCGGGTGTTGGTGTATGAAGTTGGCATGAATCTTGCATGAGTGGAATTTTGAGGTAAAATGCTCACAGTCTCGTTTCACTGTGGGCTAGTAGTACCCAAGCCTTCGAACCTGATGGGAAAGCTTGGTCCCCGGTTGATGTGCTCCACACACTCCGGCATGTACTTCATTCATTACATCAGCAGTTTCTTCTCCATCAATGCATCTGAGGATCACTCCATCAAGGCCTCAGTTTTAGAGGACCTCTTACTGAACCACACCACCATATAGGACAAATTTTATTTCCCTTATCCATATTTTCTCTCGTTTAGCACTATTTGATGGAAGTTATCCCCATTGATGGTAGTTTGCAATGGGAGTCATCCAGCCAGTGGCAGGAGCATATGGCTCGGGGAAAGGACTGACTTCATGGATTTCTTCCATCTTGGTTTGAACAAATGGCAATACCATTCGATGGTGAGCAATACTGATAAACATTTCATCCTGGCCTGGGTTAGCTAGGGCTGTGGATGCGTTGGCTAATGCTTCAGCCTGAGTGTCCTAAGATCGGGGAATATAGGTCAATGTTGGTTCTGTGGAGAATTCCACCATTAACCCTCAGACATGGTCAAAAAGGGGGATCATATCCTCATTTTTAATAGCATAGTCACCATTGACTTTCTTGATTACCATATCTGAGTCACATTTTACATTAATGTGCTGTATTTGTGCCTAGAGTGTGAGCTCCATGCCTGCAATGAGAGCTTGATATTCCACTTCATTGTTTGTACATATTTCTAATAGGAGTAAGGAATATGGAAATACTGCCTTATCTGGGGACACGAGTATTATTGCTAAACCCACTTTGTTGAATATGGGATCCTCCCTCCTCTTCCCGGTTGGGCTTTGGGATGCGCCGTCAATGTACATTTCCCATTCTGGGAACTCCTCTCAAACCGAGATGATGTCTTCATCAGGTATCTTGGAATCCAGTGCAGTGGTCCTTGTTAAAGGGTGCTCTGCCAAAAATTCTACTAATGCCTGACCCTTGATGGATTTATGAGGCACAAACCGGATGTCAAACTGTTACAGGATGACTGCCCATCGGGATAGGCGTCCGGTTAGCAACGGGTGGCTGAGGATGTACTTGAGCGGGTTAGTCCGCGAGATCTAATGGACTTCATGATGCTGCAGATAATGTCTCAACATTTGAACCATGAAGACCAAGGACAGACAACTCTTCTTGATATTTGAGTATCGAGTCTCAGCATCAATCATGGTTCGACTAAGGTAATAGAGATTGTTTTCACTACCTGCGTCATTATTTTGTGTGAGGAAGGCTCTGAGTTATTTCTCTAAGGCTGTCATGTACAAGATGAGCGGTCATCCTTAAACCAGGAGAATGAGCACTGGTGGGATTAGGAGGTACTTCTTCAAGATTTCAAATGCCTCTAAGTAGTCATATGTCCATTATTATGTGACCCCTTCTTCATTAACCTGGTGAAGGGAAAACATTTTCCTGCCAGGTTGGCTATGAACCGCCTAATAAAGGCTAAGTGTCCTTATAATCTCTTCAACATGGTGAGATAACGGGGAGGTGTTAATCCAAGGATAGAATTTTTCTTCTCAGGGTCGACTTCGATGCCACGATGGTGTACGACCAAGAAAAGGAATTTCCCTGAGGTAACCCCAAAGTCGCATTTAAAGGGGTTCATTTTAAAGCTATGCTATTAGAGTTTATTAAAGACGGTCTCAAGGTCTGACAGGTGATCTGAGCAATGTCTGTACTTGACCACCAGGTCATCCATGTAACATTCAACGAATTTCCCCAAGAACGGTTTAAAGATCTGATGCGTGGCACGCTGATATGTGGCGCCAGCATTCTTGAGGACATAGGGCATGACCCTGTAATAGAATACCTCTTGAGGGGCCCTGAAGGTAGTGGGTTCTTTTTCTTCTCAGGCCATCCTGATTTTATAATATCCAGAATAGTTTTCCATGAAGGATATAGCCTCGTACACTGCCATATAATCGATTAATAATTCGTTGATTGGGACCGGGAAATCATCTTTCAGACAATGCCGATTGAGATCTGTGATGTCATTGCAGGCACGGATTTGTCCATTATTTTTCTGGACATGGACGATGTTGGCCAACCAAATGGGGTACTGGACCTCCCGGATAAAGCCTTATTTAATGATCTTATCGACTTCAGCCTCTATTTTGGGGTCATTTGAGGGATGTGTCCTTTTGGCGGCCTGTTTATTGCCTCAGTGGTCTTCTAAAAGTCCCAGGTGATGCATCACCACTTCGAGATCGAGTCCCAGAATTTCTGTGTAATTCCAATAAATAACATCTCGATGTTGCCTCAGGAAATGGGTATATACCTCGTGCTCCTCGGGGGACATTGCTGCACTAATGAGAGTAGGCATCAGATCTTCCTCGGTACACAGGTTTATTTCCCTGAGCTCGTCCACCGTGGTGGAGATACCTTTCTCAAATGAGAGAGGTGCATCCCAGAGATCTTCCTCCTCTACTTCTCCCAAGTCCTCATCTTCTTGATCCAACATGGGGAGAGTTTCCGATCTGATCCTTTGAGGGTTTGAGGTAGAGGCATCGTGGGAATCCCCGCATTAGTATTCGTCCCAAGATCGAGGGTTTGCGGACGTTCGCACATTGTCATGCTCGACCATTGTGGCTGAAGTCATGAGGGCTTCCGAGAGCGTGTCTGTACTTGAACTCCTACTCTCATCATGGTTGATGGGCAGGATATAATCTCTGCCAAGCTACCTGAGGGGGTCATCAGAAACCATTTCCTGGTTATTTGAAGCGGGGATCCAGTCAACACCATCGACCAAAGGATTATTTTTCTTTTTCTCATAGAACCCGGTGTCAATGTAATGTGACTCAGAGAGATCAAAAGGGGTCTTGTCAGCGTGCAATGTTCCACTTTTCCATTGACGCAGTAATTGATACACTGGTGGTAGGATTAAGGGACGACCATGTTCTTATGAAGCCATGACCTTCCTAGAAATGCATTGAATGATGTGCTCTGCTGGACCACCCGGAATTCCGTGTAGGATACCAGGTCACCAAAATGGGTCTTTAGATTAATTTGACCCATTGGATTTCGCTCTCTCTTGTCAAAACCAAAAAAAATTTTGGTTGAGGGAATTAGGTCATCCTCACTGTAGCCCAACTTATGGAGTGTCCATAGGGGAAGGAGGTTAACTTGAGAGCCATTGTCTATAAAGACTTTATGGATCTCAATACCATTCAGGGTGTCAGACACATATAGTGGTCTGATGTGTCCTTGCATGATGGAATCATCATCCTGATCGGTGAAGAAAATTGCCACATTGCATTCAGCTGGGTCAGTCTCTGTCTGGTAAATTTCGGCAGCAGCTACCTCGGCTTGAAGCTCCTTGGGGCAGATCAAAGCATTTATAAGTGCCTCCCTGAGGTCTTCCGAATGACTTAGGGCATCGAAGATTGACAGCTTGGCGGGTACCGATGCCAGCTGATTAAGGATATCGAATTTTTTCTCCAGCGGCCGACGCATCACCATTGGCAGGAGTGTCTTAGCAGATGCATTAGGGGCTGGAGAATTTGACGAGGAGGAACCAGCCATGGGGTCAGATATCGATGGTGTTCTCTCATTTTGAGGAATTGGCCCAGCCAGTCTGTTTGTGAGCACTAGGAGGCCAGACACTTTTTCCTCCTCTAGTGGGTATCGCAGAACAACAGGGCCAGAGTGGCAGCTTATGGAGGTGTAGGGTCATTCTTTCTCCAGATGAGTCCGTTGAAGGGCTCTCCCACAAGTTTCCGCGATACTAACGTTTTGGATTGGGGTCCAACCGTAGGGTTGGTTTCGGTCGCGGATGTGCCTCCCCTGGTATCCCCTACCTCTGCGATTTCTCCTCCAGGCTCCTCGTGCAGGAAACTCTAGTTCATAACCATACCCTTCATTAGGGAATGATTCCATAAGATGGATGATGTTAATAGAACAAAACATTGACTCTTTATCCTCTGACATATCAATCTGGTCGGTTGTCCCTGATGGTGTCGTTTGGTGGGTTGGTGCCCGTGGTGCCAAATTCGACGGCATATAATCTTCCAGGGTTAGGACTAACTTTGGCTCTGTCGCGGACTGCTCCTCTTGCCACTATTTCCTCCTTTGATTATTCCCGAATTAATGGCTCATGGAGGGTTGTGTGGTCGATACTATCGGCTCTGCGGCTTCAGGGGCTGTTGGTGGCAATACCGGCTGCTGTAGTTGAGCTCGAAGTATACCATGGGCTCAGATGATAGTCTTCCGAGTCATCCAGTTGTCAAATTTTTTCCCCTGCTTGCTAGTGAATTTCTGCCACCCCTTCTCTTTGTCTGAGTCGATGGTAGAGATACATGCCACATGTTCTGGGGGTGGTACCAGCTCGACCTGTCTGGAGTCTACCATCCTTTACATGAGGTCTTTGAAGATGAATAATTATCGGATATTGTTCCCTAACATCCGATGGTAGGGGCAGTAATCTGGCATGTCATCGCGGCCGACCTCTTTAGGTTTCCTCAGCTCCCGGATGTGGATCAAGTTTCATTTCATGGCAGAAATGAAGTAGCTACAGACATGATCATCTCGAAACGAGTATAATTTTTGTCTTCATTCCTCAACTTGGTTCTGCTTCGGTCCTCGATGATTTTCCCATTTAGGAGGATGTGGCCGCTGATATGCAAGAGGCCCTTGACGATTATATGGAGGCATGAGCGGTGGAACGGACATAGGGGACGACTTGAGTGTGATAGCAGATGCTTCATCTCTAGTGGATCTTTTCACAGGATGCTGCGAGGCTATTCAGGACTTCGAATTAGTCCGCTGTAGAGAGTCCTCAATTATCTGGGCAATGATCGAGAGATGGCAGAAGCTAGTGGTGAACTCCACTTTTATGAGCAGTGTTCGCAGCTCATCTTGATGGTTATGGATGCATATGGCTAGCATATCATCTAGAGGCATTGGACTATTTAGGGAATAGGTCAGACCTTTCCATTTGGTTATTAAATCTGAGACCCCTTCATTCTCCCTCTACTTTCAGTTCACGAGATCACTTACCGTTGTTTTAGGCAATGTTGAGCTGAAGTAGAACAGGAACTGCTTCCGAAGGTCTTCCCAACTCTTTATTGACTGAGCTGGCAGACTCGTATAATAGAAGAAGGAAAATACTTGCTAGGTCCATATGAAGCATCTGAGTTTTACTGCTTCTTGTTTTTCCAGAGTTCCCATCATAGGGTCACAAAAGGATGCGTAGTGCATCTGATGCTGTTCTAGATCGCCTGATTCATTGAATATAGGGAATACAAGGCTCCAATAATTGGGCAGAGGTGGTGTGTTGGTCACACAATCGGGGTAGGGTTTCTGCTCTGGCTATATCGGAGCACGTCGACCTTCCATCAATTCCAATCGAGCTATTACTGCCTTTATGGTGTTGGTGATACCCTGGTTTACATCATGTTGGGCCCAGTCCTGGGTAGGCGTAGCCCAAGGCATTGCCTAAGGATACGGATAGGCCGGCACCAGGGGTGCATGTTACATTTGTGGCACCTTCGGAGGGTCAAGAGTACTCACTCCGGTTACTTCCTGAGTGGAGGGAAGTCTTGGTATTCATCCAAATCTATGTTTAGGTAGTTAGACGGGCCAGGATCCTCATTGGACGGGAGCCCTGACCATATTTTGTTTGCTGGGAAAAACCTTAGTCTTTGAGGTGTAGTTTTCGGGAGTACAAGATGTGGCTTCTCCTGGGACACACTTTCAATAAGACGGTTCCTCTGTAGTATCTCGGCGTTAAGCCACCTCAATTCTTTCTTCTTCTCTTCCTATTGAGCGAATCTGTCTTCGAGTGTGAGTGGCTCATCTTTATCGAGAGAAAGAGGTGGGTTAAGGGTAACTAGTCCTTTGTTATTATCCTTGTTGGAAGCTCGCATGGTAGGTGGAGGAGGGTTGGATGGAAGGATGTCCATATTTAGGGAGGCCCTCAGGTTCCGGGTGTGCACACCTGGTGGTTCGTTGTGAGTCACAGCCTGACTGGAACTATCGTCTCCTCATCCCTCCTGATTTGCAGTATCTATGGTGTCACCCGTGGAGATAACCTCTTTGACATTGATATATGCATATCGCGGGGTGGAGATGATGTCATCTTCCAAATGGGAATAGGATATCCCACGTCTTCTGTTGGCCTTCCGTTTCTGACCTGGGATTGCCTTCAGACTTCTTGACGAAGGGTGACACAGATGGTTCTTTGGTTTGACATTACAGTGCGCCTTCCTCTTAGAGGGGATGATGATTCAAATGACATGATATAATTAGAACCTTATCTTCTGATTTTCCTCCCTAGATGAGAGAATACTAAATCTTGTGGGGGAGGTTGTTGTTGAGGGGGTAATAATGCCCCCATCCCTGAGGACTGGGGTTGGCTCAATTCCGTGGACATCGAGTCTCTTCCCGGTTGTATTGGTCCTACGATGGAATTTGTTGTTAAAAATGCCCCCATCCCTACAGGCTGGGGTTGACCTTGGATTGCGGCAGCGGCTGCGGCTATCGGTACCTGCCTGATCTTGCGGGCCCCCATTCGGGGGTGAACTGGGTTTAGTACCAAGTTCTTCTGTGAATTAATCCCTTCTTGGGAGGTAGTAAAGGATTGATGATTGGACTCTCTTAGGTGAGATGCCCATTGAATTCTCTCTGTATCCTGATTCAAGAGTTCTTAAATGGCTTGTTCCTGTCGGGCCTGATGCTTCTAGGACTTACACAAGTCCTGAATCTGCTGGGTTTGTTGCCTTTCCTGAATAGAGAGACCACTTGATTGTCGTCTTGACGATATGAAGTTGCAAGACACCATGCCAAATAGGTTCTTCTAGGTAGGGAACAGAGTGAAATGCAGAGCTCCATGTTCTCCCCATCCTCTTATATGGACTCCTGTCGGAGCATCACCGATGAGGCGGCGCAGCTGGTGCATCGCACGGAGGCAAGCTATCTCCATGTTTCCTTTACGCCTCTTGGGTCGCTGTTGCCGTTCTGAAGGAAGAGCTTCCAGGTATATGTGATGTAGGTGGTCTCCTATTTTCTTAACGTGGTCTACATACCCGTCATAGGGTGGAAAGCTTGATTTCAGTCAGCAGAGGGTTGTCCATATGTTATGGCGGATGCCATGCACACATTCCTCCGACAACTCTTGGGGTATGTCAAACTGAGAGGTGGCCATAGGAAAAAAAATAACTGGTATATCATCCCTGGCCAGTTGTTTCCTCAGGTCCAGCATATCGGCATATTCCTCTGCTAGTGACTCTTCTACCTGGTCGGCCCAACTGAGACGCTCACTACCAATGTGGTCGGAGGCAGTGGGACCTGTAGGGGCTGAATCATTATGTGGGCTATTCCTAGGGGGTTCAGATGATGAATGCGGCACTGGACTGTCTCCGGATTGCAGAATGATGTCGTCGGCGACTAACTGGAAATCTTACATGCTTGATCCCGTCCTTTTGAGTTCCTCGACATATGAGGGCTTTTCGGTGCTTGATTCGGTAGGAGGAGGACCTTCCTGTCGATATGATATTCCATTGCAGGGAAGAGCTATGCAATGGCGGCCGTAATGGCGAGGACTACCATTGCTACTTGATGCTTCACTGCATAGAAGAATTTTTCAGTGCACACACTGGGGAGGACCTCCAAGGTGTGTCACAGCAAGGGGAGTACCTTCTGGCAGTGTAGCGTCGTTATGGGGAGGACCTTCGCAACAATTGACATCATGGTGAGGATGACCATCATGGATTGATGTTCGATGTGCATCCTGGGGAGGACATTCAGGACACACTGCGATAATGGTGGACCTTCTTGCTGCTTGGGGCCAATGCGAGGAGGACCTTCACAATGGCGGTCGTGGTGGAGTGGACTACCATCACAGCTGCGGCAATGGTGATGACTACCATTACTGCTACAACTGGGATAATATCCATGGGATACATCCTGGGGAGGGCCTCTAGAATGTACTGCAATGAGAGGAGGGCCTTCTCGTTTCATGATGTCTCTATGGGGAGGACCTTCGTTATCAGGGTGGAGATGAATACCACCGTGATCTGATTCCAAGGCGCATGGAGTTCCATTGCAGTGTAACCCAAGGGGAGGACCTTTAACGTAGGCTACGACAAGGGGAGGACCATCTTGTCATGATGAGACGACACTGCAGGGAGGGCTTCCGTATTTGTGACTTTGATAGCGAGGACTACTATCATAATATGTGGTCCCACTCCATGGGGAGTGTTTGCAGTGTATACCCCGGGGAGGACCTTCAGGGTAGACCGCAGTAAGTGGAGGAACTTCTTTCTCTCGATCTTCTAGCCATGTGGAGGGTTTCTATGACTCGCATAAACAGTGGATCTCTCATGATCGATCATTATATGCCCACGGGTGTGGCCCCCACAGGTGCTATGGGGAGGCCCTTCAGATCTGCTGGTAGCAACATTGCGGGGAGGACATTCACAACTGCTAATGCCACTCCCATAATATGGTAATGGATGGTCAGGGTTTTGAGCCTTTGATGTATGCTTAGTGGTGTTGGGAACCCCAGATTCTAGCAGAGAAGAGTCATGAACTCCCTCATTATTTTTTGGCTACCTTTGGCGCATTTGGGGTGCTCTTTTGTGGGAAGCGGGGACCGTCTGCTGTTGACAATGACCTTCACCTTTGGGTCCCTGTCAAATTGGGTCTCGTGATGCTGCCAGGATATGCTGACGAACATCTTTACTTATAGTAGGGATATATGCCTACTCTGGATCATCCACAGTGATAGATGGGTGTACCTTAGTTGGAACGAGTGAAGTTGCTCAATCTGGTTGCCCTTGCATCGCAGAATATGGTCTGCGACCCTCCTGGGTAGAAGTAGGGATGCAGATCTATTCCGAGGAGGCTATCTCATCTCTCAGATGAGTCACCTCAATTGGGGAGATGGGCTCATGGGCTTGAGTCCTTGCTGTTTCCCCTGATGAAATTACATTCTGGCAAGTCAACAAGATATGATCTGGGATCGATACCTGCTCCTCCATCACTGTCAGGATATGTAGAGAGACATCTTTGGATGGAACTAGTATAAAGGCCCATTCCAGTATCGGAGTATGAATATCATGATCTGGTCCTCCGGTGGTCAGTGGGTACTAACAATTCTCCTGTTTCGGGACAGGTGAATGAATTTTCCCCTGTACCAGGATATGAAGGTTTATCTCTCTGTTGGCTGCCACATCGGGATAGAGGACTTTACATTCATCCATCGGGATCTGGCCCTTCATATATTGGTTTCCCACTATATCGAGTCGATGGCCTTTGTTGGCGGGGAGACTTGCCAGCCTATGATTTGCCGCCAAAACTGGGTGGCGGGCATTGTTGATAGCCACCATATCTAGATGGCGGGTGTCAGAAGAAACTGCTAGGAGCTGGTCTTACAGGTTCCGGGTCACCACCATGTCAGGTTGGTGGGCTTCACAACCCTGGGTAGGGAGAGGTGCCTTCCTGGTAAGTGTCATCCTGTGTTAGTGACAGGCTTGATGGAGATCGGTGGGGATGCACACCGGCTTGTATGATGCCACCATGTTTGGATGGCAGGCTTGGGAGGAGGAAACAGGTGTAGGTGCCTATTCGTGGTACGTCTCGGTGGCTGGGCAGTGGAGCTCCTCCGAAGGGACCAAGGTGATGACTGGTCCCTGATTGTACGTATGCCGCCCTCGTCGGCCGGTCCGAGGGGTCGAAGGTTGAGGAGCGTAAGACTGAATCCTCAAGGAGACATCCTCCTCGGTGTGAGGATGTTGAATCATGGCATGACTGTGATCACGTCTGACGGCGGGGTCCTTGGAGCAGAACCCCCGTTCAGTGGGGATGAAGACCTCAACGTCAACCTCATCATCTGCACAAAGATAAGGGAGGAACGCATTATTCCATTCCAGGGATAGATTCCCGAAACAGTTGGAGATAGCAATAGGGGATGTCTGGATCTGCCTTTTCGGCCACTGCTGGGCAGGTGGCCGGAGAGTTCCGGCATATTGGAGGGCGTGCATGGTCACCTCCACCGTTGGGAGTGTACCGTTCACATGGTACTCTCAGATCAGCGCGTCCGAGACCTAGGGTTGAAGACGTTGGGTGGGTGACAGAGTTCTCCGTAGATGAGAACGTACAGTAATTGCTTTGTTGGAATCATGTGCTTTTGAGTTCCTTCATGACGCCATTGGATCGAAGGGAGTTCTGTATAGTACGTGTAAAACATTTTAACAAATACAAATAGCAAACCCGTCAAAGCAGCATCTCACGATCCCATGCGTAATTAATGACATTTCTTGGCCCTCCTTGTGAGTAAAAGGGGGCACATAGTGGGATTAGGTTATATCCATCCTGCTTGGTTAAAGATTCACGTAGGGTTCACCATTTTAGTTTCAGGTCGGTCTCGAAACGCCCAACGGTTCCGTATCCGATGACGCGTGGACCTGCTTTCCAAAGGTAGTCGTTCGCCGGATGGTCTGACCAGTGACGCTTAAGAAATCATAGTGGTTGAGAGGATGGGAATTCGGGCTCATCACACCCTTTTTTGGGGGAATTATTGTCTGTTATGGGACTCTCTTATATATGTAAGACGTATTCATATGTTCATGAATCTTTGGTTTATACCAAAGAATAGTGTCCACGGATTTCTCCAGGTTGGAAATGGTCAGCTGGACACTGGGGTTCAGAATCATATATGCCCGAGGCTTACCATCCCTGATTGGATTAATGACCCTGAGGAGTCTGAACTCATTGAGGCAGCACTAGGAGTGGAGCGGTGAACCGATGTGAAGATAGTCAGATCGACCAGTTTTTGGACTTCAACATCATTGAGGCTTCCTACGTACCCTGCCTAGGGGACAGGGATCAAAGTACACGTAGTTTGAATAGGAGCATCGGAACTCGGGGGGTCCGTTGGTGATCGGGCTTGAACCTCATGGAGGCTTCCTACGTATCCCTGTGGTATGGAATCAAAGTCCTCATAGATCGCGTTGTCTTGCGGCATACGCTCGGAGGTAGCCCAGAATGATGGGATGGGGCTTACACTTTGAGAAGGCCTAGGGTGATGAATTGGGGATTACACTCTGTGGAGGCCCAAAAGAGGATTTCATGGTCGATGCTTATTCAAAGCCCACGCTAGTCATGCTCGATGTGAGAAACAAGAGGCAGTAGGGACCAGAGGATCACTTAGTAAATGGTGCATCTGTGTGAAGTGAAGTGGGGCTTACGCATGAGGGTGGCCCATAAATTCGGGGCATACTCCAAGATGAACTCCCATGGTGACAAAGCGCATCGGGAGAGGGAATGTGGTGCTCCTGTTCCCGTCACCTCTCTTGATCCCCAGGGAAGTACCTGGGGAAGTATCGAGGTTCATGGGGACGGCTGCCTTCGAATTGGTATGCCACCCCCTCTCTAGGGAGGGGAGAAGTGCCCGACCATCAAAGTGTGTAGTCCCCCATCCTGGCGAGTAGAGGTAGAAGGGGGGCTCTCGGGCTCAGACCCCGCATTACCATGGAAATGTGAACCCAGGCATGCTTCGAGAATCCACCCAAGGGTCAGAGCAACTGTTTTCCCCTATTTACCATGGGTATGTGAACTCAAAATGGCGTGCTGATGCACTAGAGGGTTACACCACACGGATCTGGTGGATATGGTGGAGGCCTCGGCTCAGGGCCGATGAGTAGGCCAATGAATAGTTTGCGAAGGATCAGGCCACATTTAAATTGGAAGGATTTTCTCTGGCTCAGAGAATCGAAAATATGAAGGTTTTGGCAGGCCACACAGGGGTATGGGTAGTGGCACCCTTCGCGTAGGGAAGTGCAACGTAGCTGGAGAGGCCATCTGCAAACCAGGGTGTTCCACAGACTGATGGGCATCCCGCGAACCAAGGTGGTTCACGGCTCTTGGTTCGATCTGTGAACCAGGGTGGTCCGAAGAGGGTTTCATGCCGGCAGCAGCGGCCAAGGGCAGTGCAGGACAGAGGCTCATCGGTCAGGGCTTTGCCTACCTAGGAGGGTGCTACGCAGTGCGACGAATCGGAAAAAATGCATAAACTCTCTGGTCCATGGGGAGTACATCCAGGGAGGGACCCTGGTTCACGGTTGTCTCTTCTATGTTATTTTATGTTCGTGGTTCACTAAGATATTATGTGTTTTTTTGGTACCTTATTAGTTCGTTCCCAGGTTCATACCTGCTCTGGTTCACGAACTGGAACTTCCAAAATCTTAAGCCTTCCTTCGAAATCCTTCCACCTAAATCTGACTGATCTCTTCTCCATTCCCTTTTTCATTCTTCTTCAATCTCCTTTTAAAGAGTGGGGAGCATGATCTTTCTATGGTCATGCATCACCTTTTACAGAGGCCCATGACCGAAAACCCGGTTCACGGATGACTTGGTCAATCCGTAATTCGCGGGGTATTAAACACTCCTCCACAAACCAAACTCGGGGAGTGCTTCATGGCTCCGGAGGGTTCCACCTCCATTTCATGAACGACAACAGAGGCGGTTCGGGCCTGCTGACGCATCTCACAACTGGGGAGGTCCATAATGGTGAACCGGGTTGGCACCGGTCCCGCCTCATAAACATGGATGATCTATGCCTCCATCATGCAAAAGACGATGGTCCGCAGAGGAGGGATGATTTGTGGAACCGGCTGAGCGTCGTTAACATTAGACCAGTCCGCGGACTGGTTCCTCCTTCGCTATCCTTGAGTATTGTATACATTTTCCAAATACTTTTGAGGGTAAATTATGTATAATATCCATTGAGTTAAAGGGGATCATCATTCTCCTTTGCGGATTTTTTATTTCTTTTTTCAGGACCCAACAATTATAATGGTAAAATTTAAATAATAACATTTCATAGTTCTTTTAGGCTTGATGTTGCATGTCGTACACACTATCGAACATTATCTCCTTTTAAAACTATATGGGTGTTATATTCTCTAAAACATTAATTAATTAATACCACAAAATTTATTAATGATCTCAATAATATATATTTTTTACTTATGTAAATAACTTCATTGAAATCCTACATCATAAAACGAAAAATAAAAACTCCGTATTGAAAAGAGGAAAAGAGAAATATGATGGTCGAATAAAATATTGAAAATATATTTTTCTAAAATATGAGAAAATTTTTGGGATGTGAAAATATAGATATTCAATAAATGTTTAATGTCTAAATAATTATGTTGATACATAGAGATCTATGGTGAAAAGACTGTGAATGATTTTGAGAATGCTATGGACCACAAAACGATACAACAAGGAGGTGTGAACAGGACAATAAATTCATAATAATTGAACAAAAAAGGATAATTTTTTAGATTATTCTTCTAGAATTATGGATTATATTAATATATAAATTTATAATATAAATAAATATACATAAATTACATGTATAATATCAACTTTTAATAAATTTCATCATCAATCTAATCTTTTCTCTAAATGATGAGTATTTAAGATGAATATTTCATGAATAAATAAATAAATTGAACTTCTAATAGATTAAATTATCCCTAAAATGATATATTGATATTCCTTATAAATTTTTATTATCCAAATAATGTTATGCAAAAGGTGAGATAATTCCACAAAATAATCAGCCTTCTTCGGAAGAAATTTAATTTTAATCTCTATTGACTCAATAAAAACATCTCATATTCAACAAAGATAAATAGATAAATTAATTAAATTATAATTATTCAAAATATATCTGACCAATTTTGAAATAAAATATATAAGAACAATATGATCACATATTATTATAATATTTATTAAATTGTTATCTCCAATAAATATAAGTCACTAATAAATTTATATACCAATAATTTCATATACCTTAATTATATATTCTAAAAAATAAGCATGTGATATCTTTCAATAACCTATATAACAATAAATTCACATCAGAATCATATTTGGCTCCATAATATAATTCAATAACTATTTTTATAAATTATATACCATTATATTCATTTTAACAAATTCTTATAAATTTACAATAAGTATTAAACTTGTTCTGATATAATTTTTATCACATTTTAAAAAAAATCACTTTTCAATCCAATTTTTATCTTTATGATAATGAATAGACTCCAAAAATAATCTCAAACATTATTTTTTTAATTTAATTAGTAAAACAATTCAAACTAAATAAGACATGATGTTAGACAATGGTATGTCATACACCCTTATCACCCATCAGTTGTGGGTTTAATCACTTTAATCATTATTGATGAATAATGTTGTCACCTAGCCAATGTGATTCCATTTTTAACTTATTAATATAATTAATATTTAGTTCATAAAAAGGTTATGAACATCCTAAACAATAATATTAATAATTTCAATTAGAAATAATTTAATATCCTTTTAGGTTATCTTATTCCATTAGTCACACATCCCCAAAATGTTATAAAATTATTCTAAAATAATCCTTTCCATTAAACCTGATGTATAATTATACATCAAACCAGTGAAACATCTCCAAAAATAAAGTTAATCACCTAAAATTACAATCAATTATAACCTCAATATGGGATTCTATGAAATTGAACTTATGGAAAGCCTTATACCTCTAAACCCTTGATGGTATTGATAACTTAAAAGATAATCTCTCACAAAAATACAATAATCTACAATTTAAAATTTTCTTCTCATACCAACTACAATGTTTTAACCATAAATATTAATTAATATTGAGTTTTATATGATGAATTGATTCTCTTATATTTGAATATCATTATGGTTTCAATTTTTAATGGATTTTGAAATCCCCCTTACATTGATAAATATTACATCATAATGTGGACTCTTCCTCTTAGTATTAATATTCACTAAAAACGGAAATTTATGATATAACATGTTTTTTTGGGGAAATATATATACAATATCTTTAATAACCTCATACATTTTGGGAAAACTCATTAAAAAACTATTAAAACCATTTTAAAATGTTATACAAGAATGTAAATATTATTATGGAAATAATCATGATAATAAAGAGTAATGTGTGAGTAAATAATATAACAAGATGTCGTAAAATATAATTCTCATTATTAATCATATGTGAGAATAACATCAATAACATGGTAATATTAGATCACAGAAACATATGAAATGTCGTAGTAATAAAAACAAGACATAACCATAACTCATGGAAAATACCAAGACCACATCACATGGTGGTAAAACTCTAATTGTGGATTAAGTTTTCTCCTAAATCCCATACATAAAATCTTATGAAATAAAAAAATCATCATATACATTAGAGAACAATATAGAACCACCCTTCAAAATATGTACATTAATATGTGTTAATCAATAGTAAATTAGTCATAAAAAATAAATAGAATAGATAACGATGGAAAAAATATTAGTTCATAATCTTGTCTCATAAAATAAGAAATTGGTATTTTGAAAAGAAGTAATTTCATAAATGAAAATAAGGGATGTATTACCCCATTAAAGGAAATGATGTCTTTTCTATAATGAGTTAATGGAAGATCATAAAGGATTCAAAAAAATAAATATTAGTTTCTATTGCGGAAAATTCCATTTACCCTAAAATCATTAAAATAATTTTTTTAATATGTAATGAAATCAAAACATTACATATACAATTCAATAAATGATTCCTTTTTAAATCATTTGAAAAATTAAAAAAACTTACATTATAATTATTTATTTTACATGTATATACGTCCATAAAACAATTTTTTTTATATTTACATAGAATACAAATATTTAAAGAATGAAAAATAAAAACATTTAAAAGAAGGTTTTTCATGTAATGTGTCCCTTAAATAAAAACATAAAAATATTAATTTTTAAAAACATTATAAAGAATGTAAAATTTTGGGGAAATTTTTTATCATATTTTGAAATATATATAATTATTTTTTTAATAATTTATAAGAAAATCGATATAGAAGAGAATCATTAAAAGAGGATTTAATAAAGAAAGACCCTTATCTAGAGTCTGACCAGTCATGTACATTAATTATTTACCCAGATAAAAAAATGTCTTAATTATTTTATTTATCAATAAAATTTTAATGTTTTTATCTTATTTATATAATACCATTATATATAAAATTACATATTCATTAATTTCCCATTAGATGTTTTGATGATATTTAACTCATTTTCCAAAAATCACTTTTGTAAGTTGACTAAGATCAATGTGATAATTATTTTATAATATGTAAGAAAATAATCATGAAAAAGTTACCTTTTTATGGATTAATTAAAATTTTTAAAATTATCATTGAAATATGTCTATTTATAAGGAAATAAAAATAAAAATAAATATAGTAGGTCATACATAATACATTATAATAAGAAAGAGAGTGGTTTATACAAACACGTCATTAATGTTTCCATTTTTCAAATGTCTTGATGGAAAGAAGGTAAGTATTATATTATTTTATACTAAGGGAATTATAAAATTAATATCTTCTTAATTATTTAATCACACTTATATATACCATCCATATTCCTGTTGATCAAATTCAAATCACATTTCTTCATGGATGTGGTAGTCCACGTATATGAATGAAAGACAATATCATTTTAAAATAGATTTTAGTGTTTAAAAATGGAATATATATTAATTTTTAATATTTATAAATTGGTAAATAATCATATATTTATGATAATATATAATTATAAACATAAATGAGAGGTGCTAATGGAAAAAATGACATCATTTCATGAGGCAGTAGCCTTCTATTCATAGGAATAATGGATTTGTTTCTCATTTGATGAGGAATGATATGGATATAAGTTATTCCATTAACATAATAAAATTAATTTATATGGGAATTGATATTGTCATTATATAATTTTTTTAATGGGATTTAAAGGTTGTAGAAGAATAAGTAGAACTAAATCATTCAGTTAATATATATACATATTCTCCAAACAATATCCTTTTCATTATATATTAATCCATCTAAAAATGGTCTTCTTCCAAAAAAATGAGCTCTAGAAATGAGATTAGGGATGTTTTGAAAGGATTTTGTTATGTAATTTTTGAAATAAATGTACTTATAAGTGTGAATACAATAGGATAAAAGGTAAACATTGATAAGTGAGCAGAGTGGAACTTTTTGATTTTCAAAAAGTAATATAAATATATAAATAATTCAAAAGAAAAAATTGATTAAAAATGATATATTTGAATATATAATTTTGTTGGCCCTAAAATATCACTAAAATTAAAATTTGTAAATTTTTAGACTATGATTTTAACCTTTAATTTTATACCCCACATTTACCATTTTAACAATTATAGTGATAAACATGTTTTTACACATTAGGGGTTAGATAAAAATTATCAAATGATAGTTGGAACATAAATTCATGTTGGATTATATTTTAAAAAATATCCCAAAATTTTTATGGATGAGTTTTTTTCAGAATATTAATTCATTTATACAAATTTTAATTATTACAAAATTTCATTAATAATATTTTTGGAACTTCTTATTTAATCTTATTTTTAAAAAAACATGATTGAAAATTAATACAAATATAATTCTTAAAACATCCCAAAAAGGTTTTTACTTATCAAAAATAAATTCATGAACACAATAAATCATTAAAAATATTAATTTTATAATTTTAATAATTATTTACTTAATTTTTCTATCTATTAAATAAATATTGTGTCAGTATTGCAAAATAAATTAGGGTAATTTTTTCTTTACCAAAAAATTGAAATAAATTACCATGATAAAAGAATAATTTATCCATAAAATAACTATTTATTAATGTACATATCTATAGTTTATCTCAATGTAAAAAATGTATAGATAATAAAAGAAATAGAATGATATAATAGACTTTTCATGAAATAAAATATTATTAAAGTCATATTAAATGAATTCTTTCCCAAGATTCTATATGGTAGAAACATGGATCGATATGGATGAAGTTTAATTATATATTAATTTATTTGTATCTTTTAGATAATTATTTTAGTCTTTATCATATCACGTTTAACCTTAAATACATAATTTAACCATATTGTGGAGATAATTACTTAGTATTGTTAATATTCCTTTTGAATAAAAATAAAGTGTCATATATTAAAAATTTAGTTCAACTATTTATAAATATTGAAATCACTTATCATGATTAAATATCTCTATGTAATGAAATTTAATGTAATACAAAAATGAAAAACTTTATGGAAACCATTTTTTCCCAAAAAACGACTTTTATGTATAAACAAATTTTTATACCAAATTTGACTATAAAATTGATTAAACCGAAAATAATTGTATTTATTATAACATTATATATCTAATTTTTCTTTTAAACCATTTTTATAACAAAAAATAATTAGGTAAATGATTGAAAAAATAAGTTTCTTAATAAAAATCTAAATTTCCACCAATCACTAGAAAATCAATATTGTTAGAAAAACAAAATAAAACATCAACCCAAGAAAATTTTGATATGATGATTGAAAATTATAAATCATTTTTCTCAAATATTTTTATTCAAATTTTCTATTAAATAAATTTAAAATTTTTTAGTCAAAAGAAAAGATACAATTGCTTCATGAAAATATATTTTTAAAGAAATATGTTTTCTTACAATAAGTTAGTATATTATTTACAATAAATATATTCATAAATTTATTTGTAGAATAATATTTATATATATTTTAAAAATTATTTATTCTAAATGATACCAAAAAAAATTTACAACTTGGATAAAACTATCATATTTAAATATCAATATTTCATGATTTATTTAGCTTCTATGTATACTATTTTTCACATTATCAAATATCTTTTTATTTATAAAATCTCACAACATTAGATTAAAGTTACATTAGTTGATGTGTTTCATATTGTTCTAAGATAAAATTGTTATCTCATGTAAATTATATTGATTGTTGTAATGTTGTGATTTTAGTTTTGAAATATTGATTTCTAAAAAAGTGTTAAATTTATTAGTGAATAAAAATATGTACATGCCACCACCTGATTGAATATATAATATTCAAAAGGAAATAAAAAATAATATTTTCTAACAACCATACTAGAATGAATACTAGAATGAATAATTGTGGTGTGATGGGGTTGATCTCATGAAGAAAAGTGTTATAATCATCTTATGTGAATTAGGTCATCTGAATCCTCCTTAGATGTATGTCTATAACTATATTAAGTGAATTAAATTTTAATATTTAAAGGAGATGAGATTTTATTTCCAATATCATTTTTAAAATACCTAATTTATATTTGGGTTCCTCCCATAAATAATATCACATTCGTTATGTGATTAGTTATGTGATTTGGAATAATAACAATTTAATAAAACTAATTACGATGAGTAAATAATCATGAATTTATTAATCATAACATACCCATACATATATATCAATTAATTATTCCCGTGAAGAAATATAAATTCATGGTTAAAATCTAAACTAACATGAAAAAGATAATAATTTTAGGAAAATGAATAGAAATGATAGCGCTAAAAAAATTAGTCATTGTAAACATGGTGACACGTTTATATTACACTGAAAATCAATATAAAAATTCATAATTACATTTTGATATGATAAATAGAAATGGAAAGTCTTAATTATTCATCTTTATGGTTTATGATGATCCTTATCCTCTACTTGATTCATATGTTGGGTAGAACTCCTTATCATTCCATCTATATTAGAATCATAAATATGATGTGGAACCTCCTCTAGTTGTATAAATATCTACCACTGGTCACTTTGGGTTTGGATCTCCTTTTAAAAAACACCAGTACACATCCATTGATCAGAAACATCTCCAATGTCATTTAATTTTAAAACTTATAACTCCTTAACTTTTATTATCATTTAATGTTTCTTCTGTCATCAAATTTTGAAATTTCCCTCCTATAATAATTCTACATCCTCTCCATTTTAATTATTATACTAATATATATTATTGAGAGAGTGAGATTATTTTTCTATTGGAGTTTGTTTAATCTATCTCATCTTTATATTATTATTCGGGGTGTTTTACATCATAGAAGTTGAGACCAGAATTTTATTTTTTTTATTTTAACTCATGGGGCTTGGCTTATGGGATGTTGAATGCATGATGATTTATGGTATATGACATTTTAACGGCACTAAACCACGTGATATGGATTAATTAATTATTTTAAAAACTCTTATTCTAGATGGTTTTCCATGAACAATACATGATGTAGTATAGTAGGATATGGTGTATACACCAATGAAGCTCTATTCTAGGCTACTACCATTTGAGGAACCTCCACAGTGCAGGTGAATCCCAACACTCCAAGCCTTCATGTTTCATCCTCATTTAGAAAACCATGAAAAGATTATCATCAACTATTCTGTAACATCATTTATTCTTATTCCAACCAATAAAAAAAACAAACACAATGAAATAATTAACATTTTCTTTATTTGATAAATATTTGAAACAAAAATGTGTCCAGTAACAGGTGAAAACTTTCCATTCTTTTTTAGAAATTCCTATGTTACGACACCAAATACCCTTGGATGTGGTTACGTACCACTCAAAATATATGTGGATTCAAGGATCCTTCATGGATTTCCATAGAAGTTTCACATCATAGTGGTGATGGATATGTCATATCAATGTGATCTATTTAAAAAAATCTGTTGAAATGGAATGGTTGAAATGTATAGTGATGAAAGTTCATGAATGAAGCTAGAGCCAAACCTTTTCAAAAAGTACATAGTTTCTATGCTTCTTTTCAGATTCCCCATATATTATTTGGTTTTCTACAATCTCCTATATAAAAATTCATATAGATTCCTCATATCATAATCATTCTCTAGGGACGGTCTCTCACATACAAATCACTCACTAGATATAAGCCAATGTTGACACACTGAAGACGAACATATTTCACCAAACCTCTTTATAAGTTTTACAGGGAATGATCTTTCTCAACAAACACATTTATGGATTTTTCTTGGTATTGTATAGTCAGATGACCCACCATGGGCTAGATAAGTGGCTTGTAAGGCCTTTGGTTGAGGGATATCATGGTTGTCCATTTTTTATAAATTCTCATTTCCAATGTGATACCCTATTCTCCAGAACAAAGACAAAAATGGTTATACGAACATATTTTATTGAGAAAAATATATTATTTATTTTTAATACTTATTTCATATATAAATTTTATAACTATATAAGCATAATTGTTTTAAAAAATTAAAAATGTGTTCTAACACTCCAAAAAATTTATATTATTAAAATATTGCATTAAAAATGTGAACTCATCAAATCTTCCTAATCTAAAAAATTATATAATCATTTATGTATCTCTACTATGAATTACAATTACCTTCCATTTCTAACAGTGTTCAAAAATAAAAAAAAATGAAACATAATAATTATTAATTATGGAGAGATAACATTAATGTATTTCATAATTCCAATGAAACTAACTCTTCAATAAACATATTTTAAATAAATATCATAATAAATTTTATGGATATTCTCTTCATTCCATTAAATATTCCAAAATGATCATTATTTGACAAGATATTCATTATTTAACTCACTAATGTTTTAATTTTATTATATAAATGATTGTAAAATATAAATTTTTTATTTTCTATTATAGATAGAGTATATAACCATGCACATTAGGTTTAAAATTATCTACATTAGCTACATGGTAAGAAAAAAATCATCTAAAATTTAGAGGTGATTGAAAATTATGTTGTAATAACTCTATGTTAGGGCATGGTATGTAGTTGATGAATAAAAAAATATAAATCACGAAAAGGAGGTAATTATCTACATACTATACAAAAAAATCTATGTAATTTTAATTATATTCGCCTCATATAAATGAAAACTTATATGTCAACAATCTAATGAATTGTCATTAAAAATTAAATAAAAATGAATGATTTACCCCTATACTTTTTTCACATATTTTTCAATTTTTTCGAAAATTATTATAGAAAAATTCCAATATCCACCACCTCATTTCAAATGATAAAAAGCACAAGTCGACAGATGGGGAATTTCTACCCACTGTTGTTAAATGAATTTTATTTAGTTGAAAAAAATAAATACAATGATTGACCATCTCTAAAACACAGTGAAATATCCGATGAATTTTGCCAAAGAAAACTCATCGTTCCTTGCATGAAATCCATTCTCTCTCCGTATATATATTTAACAAGTATGTCAAATAGTAGATTGATGGTAGGAATATATAATTTTTTCTTTAAAATTTTCTTATTCTTATTAAAATTCATTCATAGAATATAAGGGATAAAATTAGGAATGATGTTATTTGTGTCTCAAAGATAATGTATAAATCATGAAAAATGGATCAATTATTTTTTAAAAGTGAATTCATTATAATAATAAAATTGAAAAGATCATACCAACGTTATTAGCTAACATTCCCCATAAACAAAAATGAAATTTACAATAAATTTATCAAACATGTTTTTATAAACTTCTTAGGAATATGATTATATAATTAAAGGTATTTAATCCTGAAATGTGAAATAAAAAACAATAGATATATAATTATTATAAAATTAAAATAATTGAATATGTTAATATAATGTTCTACATGTGACTGAAAATAAAAAAAGATTCATTGAATTTAATTATTTATATTTAAAATAATTATAAAATATCCCTATATTAATTATCTAACTTCATAAATATTAAAATTAAATCATGGAATCTTGGGTTTTGTAAAAATTATATGTATCACTGACCATATGTGAGAAATTATCAAAATGTGGCCATGAATTTTTATTCAATGAAGCTAAAATATATATTTTATGAAATTAGGGATCACTTTAACAATAAAAAATTTAAAGCCTAGTACCCTTTCACATTAGATCAATTAACTATTTGATATTTCTCATTTATTTATATGTGTGTGTTATACCTAGAGTGAAATTAAAACAACAACATCCCATTTTACATGAAATTGATGTCCAAAAAATGATGGGAGTGGGAGGTTTTACTGCATTATAAAATTAAGTCCCAAAATAAGAATAAAAAACAAATGAAAACATATGGTTCCTTCCACAAATAAATTTTAATATGGTATTTAAGCTCATAAATACCTATTATATCATTAAATAAGAGTGAGGCATTAAGAGAACCATATTTTATTCTACCAATTTTTTTTCATATTATTCTAGTGTTATTATTTTTCTGTTAATCCACTTTGAAATCTCTTTTACTTTTTTTGGTAGAAGTACCGAGGACTGGAGGACCTAAATAGTTTGAATTCAAGCTCAATGGTTGACCATAACATGAACCATTTCATATTTTCCACTTTTAGTGGATGTATTTATTAAATATATGAAAGAAACTGTTTATTTTTATAATCCACTCATTCATATTATACTTCATGGGGCTACACTACTATAAGATCCAAAGTATCATTCCCAATTGCTGTAACCTATATCTCTTCATCATCCTTTTGGTCTTTATTTCAACCATTGAAGGGTTTTTCTACATTTCCTTTATAAATGGTTGTGTGGAAAATCATTCTATAAAAATGTGTCCAAATATTAAATGAACTAAATTATATCCAAAATTAGTCACCTTTTTTCTTGTCATTGGATTGTACTACAATTAGTGTTGTAGAGTATTTTATCGTTAGGTTATGAATGTTCCTCCACTATCATGTGATTAATGTTATCCCATGATTCAAAATCAACAATATCCCAATCCCTTATTCTTCTAATACTTCTTATACTATTATGACTTGTTTTTTCTCTATGTTATCTTCCTTAGAAATATTTTTAAGGGGTTTCTCCCTAGGAAATTACAAAGTAGTATGGTGAATTGATCATACATCAGAGAGATTTTACACCTTAGTTATTCTCACTCTATGTTTCAATAATTATTCAAACATATATTCCATGATGAGATCTGTATCTTTTTGGAATTCAGTGGAGTTCTGTTATTATCAGGTTTCCTTGAAACTCTCATGCCTAGTGTCATATTTTACTTTTGATTCTTCAATTTTTGATGACTTATTTGACAGTTCAATTCGAAATTGTGTGTGGGATATCATTTTCCATGTTCTTCAGAAACAAACTACCCACTTATAATATAGAATAATAAAAATGATAAATAATATAATATAAAAATGAATTAAAAATTTAGGAGAGAATATAATTTATAAAAACCTCATCTTAAATAAAGGTGCTGGTTTAGGCAGTAATTTAAATAATATTTAATTCTCTTAAGGAAATAAAAATAACATTATTTAGTAACCTAACTATAATATGTACTATAATATAGATTGGTTTCAGGATAGGATTTATCCCATGAGGAAAATGGTTTCAATAGTACAATAGTAATGAAGATACAATGATTTTACTACGTCTAAATTAATTAAACAATCCAAGAGGTGTGGTTGGACAAACATGAAATTACTATAAAAGGATATGGTCAGTGTATATTATATTAAAAAAGTCATTCATTCATAAGATTCAATCATGACATGTTAGGTTACATAAATGTCATTATTGAAATAAATGTTAATGTATTTATTTATGCCTTTAGAATATGGTATAACAACCTATGTTGTTGAATCCTATGCCTAGGTATGTCTATAATTGACTTATATGAATTAATATTTAATCCGTATGTGAAAGGAAATGATAATTCTATTCAATCTCTATACTTCACTCAATTAAATTTGGTGTCCTCGTATAATTAGCATCACATTACCGAGTTAATTAGAGATTTGATTAAGAATATTCTTAATGAAATTCCTATTAATAAGAAATATTTATAAGCTAGAAAGAATGGAACTGTGGGTACTTATCATCTTCAATCAACTCAACCTTCCCTTGAATACATGTTTTTTATGGTGAATCTCTCAAAAAACATGAATAAGATAATATTTCAAGTAAACTCAACCGAATATTTCATTCTAATAGAAAAGTGTAGTATAAAATAGGAGACAAATTCATTATTCTATCTTGATAAATACATGAATTTAAAAATAAATTATAAATATATGAACATAAATAAAATTACAAATTAGGTATATTCTTGGATGATGATGACACTTATAATTTAATATAACTTTAGATGCTGTGTTGAAATTTTCCATGTGCCACACACATTATATTCCTAAATTAGTATTGGAACCAACACCTATTCGATGAAATAAATTTATGTGTCCTATTAGGTCTAGATGTCCTCATTAAGTGTAATATTCCTCCTCCCTTTATAGGCAGTATCTCATAAAACATTGAATTATAAATTATTTTCCACCTTTCATTTTATTCTCAGTAAAATTTTCTCCACATAGATATTTTCTATAATTTCCACCTATAAAAAAGTCCCCCAATATTCTATTTGAGAAATTAGAGTTATTATTGTATGATAGAGGGTTCATTGATTTTTATAATCAACTTTGGTGATCTACCTTGAATTAATATTGTAGTTTGGATGGGGTGGTATAGTTTAACTCATTCAAAGGAGGTGATTCCTCCCATGCATTTTTCTTTATTTAAATCCATAAGACTCAACATAAAGGATTTATAAATGCCAAATATTTTTGTAATTTGAAATTAGTGATGTGACAACCCCTATGGGGTGGTTGAACTAATTGACAAAGAGTTTCCTCTTCTAGTTTTTAAGCCATAAATATACCATAGTGTAGAGTAGGTGGATATGATGTAGCTTCATAGGAGGCCATATTTATTTATTCTATATGTTGAGGCACCTCCGTAGTGTAAGGGAATCCATATATCACAATCCTTTGTGTTATTTTATCTTCAGATTGACAACTGTATAATGGTGATAAACTATACCAAAGGATTATTTCTTCCAATTCAGACCACTACTAAACACTAAAAAATTGATCAACCATTGTAATATTCTATAAAAAAATAGATTAATTATGAAACATCTATTTGATGATGAAACACCTCCACTCTCTATTATAACTTCATATCTCACTACTCTGACTATCCTTGGCTCCGGAATAGTGCGACATGAAAATCTACTACCTGCATAGTATCCTTCATGGCTAACCTGGTCGGTTTATACTATAATGGAAATGATGAATTCATAGACCCATGGTATGCGGTATAACATCAACAATGATGACATGGTTGAATGTACAAGTAAGACAGTGCATAAGTCTTGCTCAGAAGACACCATTTTCGTAAATTGCACAATACCTTGGTTTCTTTCTGCATCCTGCATCAACGATTTAGTCAGATGGCCTCGCCCATATAAACTATCCCATGGATCCATTGAACAAATATCCTTCAATAGGGATGATATTTCACAAACACACCACACCCCCCATATTCACCCATGGAGACACACACATACCTTTGTCATTGGCCCATCCTCTACAACCACTATGCACAAAAAGATCATCCTCTAATTGTAACAACCCAAGTAATGATAGAATAATTTTTCTCAAATTTCCTAATATTTATGAATTATATAGTAATTTAGCATTTTAATGTAATATATTATAATTATCATATACGATAAATTATGTTTTACGCATAAAAACTATATTTTTATATGAAGCATTTTTTTCACCTTTTAGAGGCACATTTTATAAAAAATAAAATTGGAAACATTTTAAAATTTTAGTTTTAAAAAATTATCTTTTTTTAAAATTATCAGTATCAAAATTTTAATCGGATTATTTTTAGTATTTTTCTGGTATTTATCATTTGTTGCGGAATAGTAAAAATTTATTACATTTTAATTGAAAATAAAATTTTAATCTACATATTTTTTATTGAAATATTATTTTATAAATTTTTATTAAACTAAAATTATATAAATTTTACATATATAAATCCAATTTAGTTTATTATAATAATTATTATATTGAATATGTATATAAAAACAGTAAAAATGTTGGTAAATATTTACTTAAAATAACATTTTTTACCCCTCCTATAGAATTAATATTAAATTCATTTTATCCATTTTTGTGTTTTAAATATTTTAAAATGGATTCCAATTTGGTAATAATAGGTTCTAAATTAATTACTTAGGTTAATTTTATTTTTGGACAATTTGAATAGTAAAATTAATAATGTTTAGTCCCAATGTTAAGGGTAAATCAAGTAATTAAGGGTAAAAATAATAATATAAATATTAGAATATTACACTAAAACATTTTATAATTTTATTGGATATGTTATTGGTGACTAAAATCATTATTTGGATGATTTTAGGACCTCTTGGAGCCACGTGGATTACTTTATGCCCCATATGGTATTTTATTTTAACGAAAAGTGAATAATGTCACACTTGTGTTTTAATAGCGATTACATTTTAAATATCTGATTTTTTAGAAGATATAATCACATATTAAGTGGTATATAAAATTAAATATTCAAATATTTTTCTTGGTATTTAATTAAATATTTTTAAGAATAAATTATGACATTAATTGCACACATAATAATGATGTGGTAATTATTTTCTTAATAGAAATATCTTGTAAATGAAATTAAAAAATATTAAATATTAAATTTCATATAATTAATGTACTATACTTATTTTATAGTAAATTTGTAAATGATAGTGTCATTATAAAAGTAATGTTATGAGTTTATCTTGTTTTTTTATTTTCATTAACAAAAAAATAATGAATAGTTTCAAAATTAACGAAAATGGTATATTAAATTAAATAATATATTATTAAATGATATAAGATTTCTAGAAATATAATATTAATCAAAAACATTGGGTTAATGATTTTAATTTCATAAATGATTAATTTATGGGTATTTTCTATATTTTATAGTAATTATATTAACCACCAATGGGTACGTTACATGTTATCACAGTAAGAGTTAAAAGGATTACATAAGAGATAAAACCCAAATAATTGGGGTATAAAATAGTAAAAAATCATACATTTTTCAGTGTATGACTTTAAATATACACATAATAATCATATCATAGAAATATATTAGTTTGGATATTTTTTTAAAAGAATCATAATTTATATTAGTATAATATTTTAAGGATTTCTAAGAGTTCCCTTACCCTCTATCATAAAAGGGATCAAATTGTTCTTAAGTAAATAAAATTAGAAACAATTATTAGGCCATTGTAAACCCATATACCATCCTATAATCCCTACACTATTTTTACAGCTCTCATTTTAGTTACCAAACCATCAATAGTGGTCTTATGGCATTATGAAATGACGAACTCTAAAAAAGATGTTTCATTTTTTATTAAGTGCTTCTTTATTTTTTATTCTCCCACCTCAATAAAATATTTATAAACCATGATTAAATAATAAATAATGTATTATCAATATACTTATATTTTATTATATTAATATCATCACCTAAATAAATATTCAATTTCATCAAATGGGAAAATAATTAATTGTTAATGTGTACAGGAGACTACCGCCTCACGAAATGTTGAAATTATTTTTTTCATCTCCAAATGTGTTGTGTAGATATAAAGATAGAATTAATTTTTATATATTATATTAATGAATTATTTACAATAATTAATAGTTAATATATGACTTATGTTATTACCTTTCCAGGAACTGAAAAATGATAATATCATTTGTTAGTCAATGTGAATTATCCTCTCAATGAAGTGATGTGATTAATTATTCATCCTCCCATCACATAAATTTATATAATTTTATATATAAGAATATTAAAATGTATAATATTATATTAAATATAATATGATAATTATGAATAGATATAATGATACATAACTTCTTTCTATAATGATCATCAAGAAATTAAAACATTACCCATGAGTACTTACGGATTACCATCTCCATGATTGTAATGTACATTATTTTTCATATCCTTATATAATAGATTTATTTAAAAGAATAATTGATCTATAAAAATGATAATTATGTCATTATTTATTTCTGATATGAGTTAATAAAGGCCACATTAACCATATACAACATACTAAAGTAATTTTGGACTCAAGTACAGAATATCATCAAAACGTCTGATATAAACAAAAATAAATAAGAAATTGTTATAAAAATTTAAGAGGTGTTATAAAAAAATAATAAATCAGATAATATTTCTCATGTATATAAATAATTATGATAAGTTTATTATTTAAGATGATAAAGTACATACTAGGATAATCAGACCCAATGTAAGGAATTTTGTCTCAATTCCATTCATTTAGAATATTCTCGATGTTTTTCACCATTATCCTTTTATATAGAGTATATAAAATCCATCTGAAATTATATTTCTAGAATTTATCAATTTAAATGATATTTTGTGTTTTTTATGTCATTTATTAATGTGGTTTATTATTCAAGTGTCTCTTATAAGGAAAAAGTCTTTTCATTCAAAAAACATCTTCTACGGTCCTCCATCAAAATTATGTTTCTCATCCATGTTAAAAAATTTTCCTAAAATTTTCTTAAATTTATTTTTCATGTTTTAATTCATGGAAATTTTAAATTATAGGTTCAATTAAACTACATCAGGTAATACTGTTATATATTAAACGATTGGTGCACCTAGATTTCACTTCATTGCAATTTTTAATGACTATATTATCAAGGAAATTATATTGGATCACTACAAGAAAATAGCTGTTTAGAGGCGGTTTTTTCGCGGCGGTTTAAAAAACCGCCGCGAAATGCCATAAATATTTTTCTATTTTTCTATTTTTTTATTTTTTTATTTTTTTTAAATTTGTCGAGGATTAGCGGCAGTTTTTTAAAAAACTGCCGCAAAATAGTGGCGGTTTAGTTAAAACCGTAGTGAAATGAAAGGAAAAAAATAAAACAACAATAGAAACCCCAAAATCACTAAAACGACCATAACTATTGATCTGAGTGTCCATTGGAGTTCCACAACTAGTCAAATTGAAGCTCATGAAGAGATCTAGAAGTACATATAATCAAAAAACCTGAGATGGTCTGTGGTGCAGAATATATGAGAGTTATAAGAAAGATGGAAAATGTTTTCCAACTTCAAACGACCATAACCTTCGTTTCGGGTGTCCGTTTGGGCTCTACCACATATCAAATTGAAGCCAGAAAAGAGATCTACACTCTAATTCAACACAAGAAAGATTCAGTTGGGTTTTTTGACCCCAAAAACTCCTCTGAAGGCCTCCGAAACCCGGTTTTCGTCACCGGTGTCCCGTCAAACTTGTCTTCAAAGAGACCTTACTTTTGATCCGCATGTCAGTTCGGACTCCTCCACCTTCCAAATTATAGCTCATTCCATGAGCTTCAGTTTGACTGGTTGCGACGCCCACATGCAGTCCTGGGTCATATGTTATGGCCTTTTTAGTGGGTATCGGGTTTGTTATGTTTTTTGATGCCTCGTTTCTAGCTCCCGTTCCCCATTAGCTTTTTTTTAAATGGTCGTAACATCCGATGCGCCTGTCCATTTGTACTCTTTCACCTATCAGGTCGAAGATCGATTCATGATCTTTGATTTGATAGGTCGTAGATCTGAAACAGACTCTCGGATCATAAGTTATCTCTGTTAATGTGAGTCCAATGTTTTTGTCACTTTATGACCGTTTTGACGGGTTTTAACGGTTGCTCCATTTATTACTGTTTATTTGGGTGTCCATGACTTGTTATCTTTGTCAATTGTTTTTTGTGGGTTATTATGATGATTATGTTGAATTCATAAGGGGATTTACAGAGTTGTCATGAGTTTTCATGCGTTCTCATTCTTTTTAACGCCTCATTCTTCATGCTTCTCCATCCGTTTTCATGCGTTATCACGATTTTTCATCCCCTATCGCGTCTTTTCATACTTTTTCATGTGTCTCATTTATTATTTAATATTTATTATTTATAATATACTTTAATTTATTTATTATCTATTATTTGTTACTTGTTATTTATTATTTATTATTTATATTTATTTAATATTTTTTATTTATATTTATTTATTTTATATTCTATATTCTATATTCTATATTCTATATTCTATATTCTATATTTTTTATTTTTTATTTATTATTTATTATTTATTATTTATTATTTATTATTTATTATTTATTATTTATTTCTTATTTGTTATTTGTTATTTATATTTATATTTATTTATTATTTATTATTTATATTTATTTATTAATTATGAATTATTATTTATAATTTTTAATTTATAATTTATAAGGTTTAAATTATAAATTATCATTTATTATTTACATTTATTTAAAATTTAAAATTTCAAAATTAAAAATTAAAAATTATTATTTAAAATTTAAAATTTAAAATTTAAAATTTATTATTTATATTTATTTATTTAATATTTATTATTATTTATTATTTATTATTTATTATTTATTATTTATTAATAATAATATTTTATTTATTACGTGTTATTTATTATGAAATATTTTTTTATTTTGTATTTATTATTTATTATTATTTATTATTTATTATTATATATTATTTATTATTTATTATAGATTATATATTATTTATTACTTATTGTTTATTTTTTTTGTTTATTGTTTATTATTTATTATTTATTATTTATTATTTATTATTTATTATTTATTATTTATGATTTATTGTTTATTATTATTTATTGTTTTTTACTATTTAAAATTTTTTATTTTTTATTTTTTATTTATTATTATTATTATTAATTTTTATTATATATAATTTATTATTATTTATTGTTTATTGTTTATAATTATTTATTGTTTATTATTTATTATTTATTATTTATTATTTATTATTATTTTTTATTTATTATTTTTTATTCTTTATTCTTTATTCTTTATTCTTTATTATTTTTTTACTGTTATTTATTATTATTTATTATTTAATGTTTAATGTTTATTGTTTACTTTTTATTGTAATTTATTTATTGTTATTATTTTTTATTTATTTTTTATTTTTTATTATATATTATATATTATTTTTTATTATTTATTTATTATTATTTATTTATTATTATTTATTATTATTTATTTACTATTATATATTATATATTATATATTATATATTATATATTATATATTATATATTATATATTATATATTATTATATATTTATTTAATATATATTTATTTATTTATTTATTATTTATTATTTATTATTTATTATTTATTGTTTATTATTATTTATTGTTTATTATTATTAAATATTTATTATTATTTATTATTTATTATTATTTATTATTGTTTTTTATTATTATTTATTATGTATTATTATTTATTATTTATTGTTTATTATAATTTATTGTTTATTGTTATTTGTTGTTTATTATTTATTATTTATTATTATTTATTATTTATTATTTATTATCTATTATTTAATATTTATTCTTTATTATTTGTTTATTATTATTTATTATTATTTATTATTATTTATTATTATTTATTGTTTATTGTTTATTGTTTATTGTTTACTTTTTATTGTTATTTATTTATTATTTATTATTTATTATTTATTACTTATTTATTATTAATTATTTATTATTTATTTATTTTTTATTATTTATTTATTATTATGAATTATTTATTATCTATTGTTTATTATTTATTATTTATTATTTATTATTTATTATTTATTATTTATTATTTATTATTTATTATTTATTATTATTTATTATTTATTTATAATTATTAATCATTTGTTATTTATTATTATTATTATATATTATATATTATTGTGTTTATATCTATTATTTATGTATTATTTGTTTTCTCAATTAATATATATAAATATATTAAATTAGGTTTATTAAACAAATGATGAGATTGCTGGAGTGGCAAAGTCTTTGGAAAATATGTAAGAGGTTAGGGGTTAAAATCTCATCTAACACAGTATTTCTTTATATTGCATGGTCATGTGCATGGGCATGTGCATGGGCATGTGCATGCATCGATAAATAAAGTAATACGAAATAAATAAATAAAATACGAAACAAATAAATAAAATAAATACAAAATAAATAATATAAATAAATAAATAAATAAAATAAAATAAATAAATAAATTAAATAAATAAATTAAATAAATAAAGAAATAAATATATAAATACAATAAAAAAATAAAATAATTAAATAAAATAAATAAGTAAATAAATAAATAAATAAAAATTTAAAAAAATAAAAAAAACTGCCGCAAAAAACCCGCCTAGAAACGTTCTGCGACGGTTTTGAAAACCACCGCGAAAAGATTCCTGATGCACGATTTCGCGGCGGTTTTTCAAAACCGTTGCCAATCTATTTAGCGGCGGTTTAAACCATTGCGACACATAAAACCAAACCACCGCTAAAAGACTTTTTTGTCGTAGTGGATATTGGATATATATTTATTTCAATATGTATGGGTTTTATAAGGTTCTATGATATTATATTCAATGGTTCCTACATGAATTTTCTATTCTATCTAATGTGTTTTTATGGGAATAATTTTGTTTCAAAATGAAAAATAAATGATCTTTTATAAGGATTGTCATTTCCCTTTTATGGGTAACATTTTTTGTTTTCTAGAAAATACTTTTTCAGGTGTTTTCATGTTTTTATTGATCCAACAGATTCCTTTATTCTATATCCCTTAATAATATTCCTTTCTCTTATATTTTTAAAAAAACATTGCATGGTTTAAGGATGGGTAAGTAAATAGAAGAGGTTAAGTTGAAATTCTTGAAGATTTTTCAATAAAGGAGGTTATGGTTTATTTTAATGTTTTACAATATTGGAAAAATGGATAGTGTTAAAATGTTACAACATTTTATTTTATGATTTTTTTTTGTATTTGTTATGGAATAATTATCTATAACCCAAAACAAAAAAAACATCCCCAATTTAAAGGAATGTAATTTATTGACTAAAACTTATGATAATGTAATGTTTAAGTATAGGACTTTATAATTGGTTCAAAAGGTTTGAATAAATATATTAATAGGTTTGGGTAATATAAATAACATTCCCTTGAATTATGTTACCTTATATACATGTTAAAAAATAATAATATTTGATGATTACCTTGATATTTCGTCCAAGATTTGTCTGCTCAAAATGGTTTTCAATAAATGAATCATTGAAGCTATTATTGGAAGGAAATGAGAGGGTTATATCCTTCTATATTAGCATCCAAAGATGGTTTGAAATTTAAGAGAATATTTTATTATTGTAGTGGGTAAGTTGACTTAGAAGATAAATACTGAGGGTATCCATGAAAGATTGGAAAAAATCATCAATGAAGAAATATGTATTTTGTTGAGAATTTCATAAGGTTAAATCTAATGTTATTCAGTATATAATTTAACTTGGTGGTCAGTCATGTATATATAAATATACTATAAATGATCTCGGATGTCTGGGGTGTTTGGTTTATTAAAATGCATCCCTTTCTATTTATCATTTTGAAGGCGATAATGGTCGATTGTTATCATCGGTTAATAATACCAAAAAAAGGCTGATATTGATGCCATGTAATGGAAACAATTCAAGAAAAATATCCTTGAGAAATATTTCCCTACATTTTTAAACTCTAAATTGAATAATAGTTTCTATAATTAAGGCAAAAATTATAATGATTCCACTAGTGAATTTAATGAAAACATCACATGATTGGCATGTTATGTGCTGGATTTTATTCAGGGCCTGGATTGAAAAAATATTTTATTTTACTATTTATTGAAACCATGAATATGATATTATTTGGTTGTATGGAAATTCCAATGATATTATATTCTTTTTCATAAGGAAATGTTTGAGATGGGTTTTTTTAACTCTTATGTTTATCGTGATGATAAAAGTAAGAAGTGTTCAGGAATGAAGGTGATTGGAAAAAATACATCAAAAACATATGTAGGAAAAAAAATAAAAGATAAAATATTATGGATAATGTGGTAAAAATAACCCTAGAAACTGTATTACGATTTCATGGATGAGTTATCAATGAGGAATGTTTGGGCACAGGGCATGTGAATGAAAGGAATAGAATCCTAAAGAATTGATGAATGGGGTAACTTATAGAAATCCAATAGTGATGTGTTTTTTCTATAATGAGTTTGGTAATTATGATAATATGTGTCCAATTTTAGATTCATAGAATGGAAATTTTCATGATTTAAAAGAGGTGCAGCTGGGTCATTTTCTACAACTATATTAGATGTTTGGCCATCAGATGAAGTGGTGATAGGTATGTTACTTGTGTGTTTGAATTATGATAATATCTTGTTTGACTCATGATCTTAACATTCTTTCATTTATGATATATTTTCTAGAAAATTCTTTACAACACCTAATGAATATATGATAGATATTTTTGTGAAAACTTTACGTGGACGTATTAAATCAAATAAGATATATATGAATCATCATATTATTATCAGTGGGATGGTATTTTATAGAAATCATGTTTGATAAACTATATTATAGCATGATATCATTATTTTTATGGGTTTGATTACAGTTTATCAGGATAATAATGTCTTTGTTCTAATAATGTTTTGATCAATGATTTCATGTGGTTGATAAATTACCATGATGATGAGAAATTGATCAAAAATTCTAATGAATGTTACCTAGTTTATATTATTTAAAAAAATGGACTATTCAAATTTTTTATGTGCTAGTTTTAAATGAATATATAAAGGTTTTATGGATGGTTTTCCTATTATTATTCTTAATAAATAGTTTGAGTTTATTATTGGATTAGTACTTGATTCCATGCATATTTCTAAACCCATTATCAAATTTCTCAAGAAGAATGGTTAGAATTTCAAAACAAATTTTAGGAGTTATTAGATAAAGGTTTTAGCCGATGAAGAACATTATAATGGGGTGATCCTATCTATTTTATTATAATGAATTATGGTTCAACTATTTTTTTCATTTAATATAGATCCTTCGATAAAATCATTTTTCATAAAATTTATCATTTTCCTTAAATTGATTATTTGTTTGATCTGCTCTATTGAAAATAATAGTTTTGGAAGTTTGACATGAGTTCGGGTAGAATCAGTTGAATATAAATGAAGAAGATATTTGGATGAATATGTTTCATACAGAAGATGGTAATTATTACTTTTTAGTTATGCTATTTGGATAATATAATGTCCCTACTATATTAATAGATGTTATAAATATATTTTTCATTATTTCATGGATAATTTTATAGTTCTATTTATTTTAAAAAAATCTGTTCTAAATTTCATAGAGATAATTAATGAAATCTATGTATTATTTTGAAAACATTCAAAGAAAAAATAAAATGATAGAAAAATTATAAATTGTGAATATTTTTTCAACAAATTTAATTCTTTGATTGTACTATTTATATGTATGGAATAACATTCTATCCTGGTAAAACAATAATTTTTTAAAGAGAATCGAAGTATGATAAATATCATCGAGATTCATAATTTTCTTGGATTTTCAGGCTACAATCTTTACTTTTCTGAAAAAATTGACATGTTGTCTTTCCCACTCACTATGCTAACTCAAAATAAGAGGTATATTAATGTGAAAAAATTATTATTGTGAATATTTATTTGTAATTTATAAAACTATTTGTGGATATTCTAGTTATTCCCTTCCATCTAGAAATAACAAATTTTTCTTCTATAGTGAAGCTTCTTTGAAATGAATTGGTCGTTTCCTAATGAATAAAGATTATGTAATTCATTAAAAATCATGTTAGTTGAATCCTCATGAATTAAATTATCCTACTCATGATTTATAGTTAAATATTGTTATTTATGCATTCCAAAATTTTAATGGATCATTTTTATCGATTGAAGTGTAAAATCTATACTAGTAAAAAATATTGAATTATATAATCAATTGAAATAATTTGACATGAAAAAAGAATATGAATTGATAAAATAAAGGATTATAATATAAATATTTATAACCATTTTAGAAAGGGAAAAAATTATTTGATACTATGATATTAATTTTTAATTCCACATTAACAATGTTACATTTTAAACATTACCCATTGGTAAATGATTTGATTAATATAGTCTTAGAAAATGTCAGTGTAAGAAATTTCACTATTTTAATTTAGGTGTCATTATAGTCATCAATATTAGACAGAATAAAGAATGAGTAGAAGGAAAATGTGAGTTTAAAAATATTTGAATTAGTTAAAAGGGTATGTTTCTTGAATATTACATTGATAAAGATTGTGTTGTGATATATGTGAATAAATTATGTGTGTCTTCTGAATCAGAGTTGATGATGGAGTTTTCAACTGAAGATTATAATTCTATATTTTCCTTTTATCTGGGATACACAAATATGTACAGACACCATTGATTATATTGGTGGTTGTATGGAATAAAAATATATATTACTAAATTTAATATGATGTGTATGATTTTCCCCAAGTTAACGATGAATGACAGTTACATAAGGGGTTTCTTTAACCTGTTCAATTACTATATAGGAAACACGATAATATATCAGTGAATTTCATAGTTTTATTCAAAATCACCTCTCAATGTAATAATATTATTTTTTATATTTGATCGATTAAAAAAATCACATTTTCATCCCAATCAAGTTATTATGACTCTCTATCAGCATTCTAGATTGTATCTAAATGAGATAGTTAAGTTCCATGGAGTTGTCTTCTCCATTATTTTATATCGTGATTCTAGGTTCAATTAAATTTTTTAAAGGGATTTAGAAGTCACGATAAATAAATTAAATTTTGGTATGTATTTTCATCCTCATCTAATGGAATCCTAGAGTTGAAAATTCAAACATTGTAAGATATGATTCGTTCTTAACCAATGAATTACCAAGTAAGTTTGGATTCTCATATTTCTTTTATTATTTTTCTTATAATATATTTCTTCACTCTTTTATATAGATAGAACCTTTGTGGAATTATATGGAATGCGGTGCTAGACACTAGTTTTAGAGATGATGTCCGAGAAATGAATTTGATGGTATAGGACTTGGTAGAAAAAATAAAGAAAATTTTGTTGATTTAGTGAAACATGAGAACATCTTAGAGAGGAATGAAAAGATATGTAAATAACCAAATGAAGGATCTTTATTTTATGTAGATGATCATGCCTTTCTGAAAGTTTCTCCATGGGAAAGTGTCATATGTTTTTGTAAGAAGGGGAAGATGAGTCCATGGTTAATTAGACCCCTTGAAATTTAGGTGAAGGTTGGATCAATTTCCTACCAAGTGGATTTTCCAGTGATATTATCCTAGGTATAAAATTTATTTCATGTTTCAACATTAAAGTAATATATGATGGATTCATAACATGTGTTGAGCCATAATGTATGTCAGTTGGAAGAGAATATATCTTTTGGGGAAAATATAGTTTAGCTTCTTGACCAATGATAGAAAGTGTTTAGGAATTAGTTGACTCATCATGTTATGGTATAATGACAAAAAACATTTTTTTAATATGGAAAAATATTATATGAAAATTCAATGATGGAAAGATATCCCCACTTATTTAATAAGTGATTAAAACTATGAGGATGTAATTTACAATGGGGGAGATAATGTAACGACTCGGGTAATGATAGAATGTATATTTTTCCAATTTGTTAATATTTTTTAATTATATGAGAATTTAAAATAAAAATGGATTATATATTCATCTGAATATATGTTAAATCATATTTTATTCTTAAAAACTATATTAATTTTAAAAAGTAGTTTTATCGCCTTTAAATGGTGTACTTGTTTTAAAACTATTTTTTTTAAAAATATATTACATATTATTTGTTAAAATAAACATATTTTTAGAAATATGTATATAAAAGTATACATTGGCTTAATTTTTAGAATTGTTTTCATTTGATTTAATTTTCGGTGAATATTCGAAAAAATACTGCATTTTAATTAAGAACTAATTTATCATATAATTTATTTATATAATAATATTATATTTTAAATTGGATTTAAAATAAAATTAACTAAATTTTACATATATTAATACAATTTATTTTATTTTAATATTTTTATATATTGAATTTGATATAAATTTTTTTGAAAAATTTGAATGTTTTCACTTTAAAATAACATGTTTTCTCACCCACCAAAAAAGATTATTTTTAAATTCATTTTATCCATTTATATTTTTAAAATGTGGAAATTATATTCAATATTCGTAATCATAATGTCAAAATTTATTAAGTATATATCTTTAATTTTTGGAAAATATAATTAGAAATTTAAATTTTTTTACCACAGTCTTGGTTAAATTCTATAATTTAAAGTAAAAAATATTATATATTATAAAATCACCATAACAGTTATCCTAGTTTTAATGGATGAGTTATTATCAGCTAAAATAATCATTTAGATGTTTTTTATGACCTCTTGTAACCAATTGAATGAGTTATAAACTCTTATAGTATTTTATATTAGTGAAAAGTCCAATATGCCATACTTATGCATTGATAACTATTACATTATTAATATTTTTTTATTTAGAAGATATATTAGAAAATAAAAAGTAAATTTAAAGATAATAATTTTATAATGATCATGGTTTTTTATTTAAAATTTCTTTGATGTAATTTATAACCACAAAAGATTACACAATGATGATGAGATAACTATTTAATTAATTGAAATATTATATAAAATATTTTAAAAATAATGAAATAAATATAATTGGAGATAATTAATTTCATAAAATATTTTTATTGATAACTTGGACATTTTATAAATGTTTTAGATTTATTTTTTCTTATTTATCTTGTTGTTCTGATTTTTGTAACTTAAAAATAATGAATTGTGTCAAAATTAATGTTAATTATATTTTAAAATAAAAAATATTTTAATTAATGATTAAAAATTTATTTGAATATAACATTCAAACAAATTAGGGGGATATGGTTTAAAATTTCAAAAAAAATTATTTTGGTATTTTATTGTAATTATAGTAACCCTCAAATTCCAAATTAAATGTTTTCATGGTAAGAGTTAAAGGGGTTTAAAATAGTAATAACCTAAAAAATATGGATTAAAAATAGTAGAAACTTGTATAATTTTTATTGTAATACATTATCTAAACTGAAATTCATCATATATTATAAATATATCAGTTCAAAATATTTTCATAATAGAAAACTGATTTAATATTTTTAAGATTTCCATGAGTTCCCCTCTTATCTCATATAAAAGGGCACTAATTCGTCTCATGAAAATACTTGTAAACCCCATTTTATTTTAGAAAATATATCAATATATACCTTAAAATAATCACTAAACACTTTATATAGAACATAATTTATGCATAACACCACCCGTTTGTGGTCTTAAGGTGTTGAGTAACAATGTATTCTAAAGATGTGGTATCATTGTTTATTAAGTTTTTCTACATTGTCTCTTCTTCCACCTCCATCAAAATCATTTTAATTGTTATTAAATAAAAAAAATTATTATTAATATAATTAAATTTTATTATGTTAATATTATTACATAAATCCATATTTAATTCCATAAAATGGAAAAAAAATTGATCGTTCATTTTTATAGTGCACTACCGCCTCGTGAAGTGATGAAATTTGTTTTCCATCACCATTATTCAAGACTTATAATTATTATTTAATTGAAGACTATATATAATAAAAATTAAATATTAATAATTTCGAAATAATAATTTATAATTTATGATCATACATTTGGATGAAAATAGAAATGATAACATCTTTCATGCATAAATGTGAATTATCACCTCCATGATGGGATATGAATCATTTTTCATTATCAAATCACCTTGATGATAAATATAAGTATATTTAAATTTATAATATGATATATATTATATTATTAATATTATATAAATATATAATTAAACTCAACATTTTTCCATATTGATCATTGAAAAATGTAAACGATACTTATCCATTTGTATGGATTATCATCTCCATGATTGGAACATAGTTCATTTTTAGTATTAAAATGTTATTAATATATTTAATAGTTTAATATATTTATAATAAATTTAATTCTATCGTGATTATTATTTTTGATATGATGATATTATGACCACTTTGTCTATAGATTTCATAGAAAATTAATTTTGGACCTATGTACTGAATATCATTAAAACATCCAACGTAAACTTAAATAATTTGTAATTTTTAAGAAATAGTAATAGTTGATATAATATGAGTATTAATTAATAAAAATGTTCCCATGATATAAATTAATTGAAAAAATTTATTATTTAGGAATATAAATGGACATACGTGATGAATTCAACTCAGTGTATGCGATTTAATCTCAATTTCCATTCACTGAGAAAATTATGGATGTATGAAAAATATTTCCTTTTATAAATTTTATTTAAATATCATATGACATTATATATCAATAATATATCTATTATCACGATATTTGGTGTTCTATAATTTTATTCATTATTGGGGATTACGATTCATGGGTTTCTCAAGATGTAAGGGACCATTATTTGAATAAAAATAAACTTTTAATGTTGCCCTAGAAACTATTTTCCTCATCTATGTCCATGTTTTTTTATAATTATATATGAAATTATTTTTTTAGGTTTTTTATTGGACATTATAATTTTTGTTTGAGCCAAGATAGAACCAGGTGATCCCATTATAGATTAAATTATATGTGCACCAAGATAGCTCTCAAATGAATTAGGTGATGGTTATATATTATAAGGAATTATTTTTTTGTTAGACAAATGGTTATTCAAATCTTTATGTGATATTAATGGGTTCATTATAATAATGTATCAATGTTCCTTCATGAATTTCAAATTATTTATAATGAGTATTTATGAAAATCATTATTTTTTTAAATGTAAAAAATGATCCCTTTTAAGGAATGGTATTTACCATATATGGGTAATATGTTATGTTTTCTGGAAGCGTTATTCATTTATGGGTTTTAAGGTTTTTGAACACAATTTATATTATTAATATAATATCCCTTTCCAAGTATCTCTGAAAATCCCATGTTTTTTTAAAAACATTTTACATGGTTTAAATATTCATATAGAAAATGAAGAGGTCAAGATGAAAGTCATTAAGAGTTTTCATGAAGTGAGATAGTAATTTAATAAAATGTGTTTTATTATAGGAAATATGTATACAATTTGGAAAAAAACAATTTTTATTTGATGATTCTATTATGTTTTAGTTTTGGTATATTTCTCTACAACTTTTTACCTGAAAAAATCTTCAATGTTCGAGAAAGTATTTTCTTGAATAAAATTAATTAATTTGTAATGTTTTATGTTGGGGATTATATTTTACCACTATGTGGAGATTCCCCATGGGATTTATTTATTATATATCCCTTATTTGGAAAAGATGGTTTTATCTTGGCCTTTAGAATAAGGGCTATCCATACTGGTTATTTTCTTATCAAGTATCCTTTGTAATATTGTCCTTAAATTTACACATGAAACACAAACCATAATTGTAAAAAAATAAAAATTATTTTAATTATTAATAAAAAAACATAAAAAAGATTAACAAAAAATGATATATATCAATTGAAAACGGTCCTAAAAACATGAATAAAAATGAAAATTATTAAAAATAATAGTATAAAAAATGTAGATTTATTTATATATAACCATGGAAGAATTAGAAAAAAATCATATTTTAATTAATTTTATATATTATTACAAGTATCCATAATTCCTTACTCAATAATGAAATAAATATAATAACATCATTCAAATAGGTTTTAAAATAGAACAAAATAATCGCATGTCATAATGACTGAATGATTAAGAACAAGCAATTTAATAACGAAAATCTCACATTTAAAAAATATTATTGGTTTTAACAACATTTTTTTTAAAATTGATATATTTAATTGAAAATGAGTTGAATTTTGATAAAATTATGTAATAATAATGAAAAATAAATCCCTTATGTTGAGATATCATATCTTCCTTTAAAGGGCCTCTTATAAATGAGAGGTTTAAGAATTGTTATTAGCATATGATTCTCCAAAACATGGGAGATAATTTTTATGGAATAGAATATGGAATTATATAGTGTAGTGATCAATTTTTATATATTTTAAGGTGTCAAAGAGAAACCCTTCTGTAAGTTAGTGTTGTGACACCATTGTAAATAAATTTTCATTAAAATAAATGTTTATAAAATATCAAGGGACATTGATACTAATTATCTAAATGTTGATTAAATGATAGATTCTATCAATATTCCACTTGTCCAATCAATTAATTTTTTTATGTTTTTGCCTTATATATTATTTTAGTCTATTGTGTACCATATAATCCTTTACCAAGAAGACTAAATTTAAATTTGGAAGCATGTTTTTAAAAAATAAAAAATGAAATTGGAAATTTTGCCTAATTTAAATATTTTAATCAACAATATGATGATAAATTTAAATTAATTAATTTATCTATGCGGTGAAAATTAATTTTACTAATACAATTCTGTAAGGAACAAAAATAGTTTTTTGGATAATATTCAATTCGGGATTATAAATAATTTTACATGGAAAAAATGTCTAATATTGACTCCCATGATATTTTTTGGATTATGATTATCCTTTTTTAATTATGTAAATAAAAAATAGAAAGCATCCATCTGAACACAAATTTAAAAGAAAATTATTAAATAAAACTATTCATTATAATAAAATAACCCTTAGGTTCCAAAATGTCAAAAATATTTTTTAGAAATTCAAAATTATACTCTAAAATTATTTATTTTACTCCTTAAAATGTTATATTGTCAATAAAATGGTCTAATATAATTTTATTCCATGATTTTATCATATTGATATCATAAAATTTATGTCACTGGTAAAATTTCTTATTTTTCACTACTAACTCAAATATAAACTTTTAAAAAAATTCAAAAAAATTATATTTTTTTATAATTTTTAATATAAAAATTATGTTACTTTTATGAAACTAAAATTGTAAATTTTTTTTTAAAAAACATTATTCTAAATTAAACATATATAATATGAAATAAAAACAATATTATCAAACAAAATATTTTTCTATAGCTATGAATAAATAAATTAGAATTTCTTATAATTGATTAATAATTTCATGGATTTAATCAATTTATCATCCATTTTATTTAAATAATATATTATATTAACACATTTTCCCAAAAGCAACAACTTTAATGAAAATGTATATTTTTATATAAATAAATTTTTTTTACTACACTTAATGAAATATAAAAATTATTTTGTTAATAGTTAATGTTTATATAATCCAAATTTATAATTAAACCCCTAATCATATCCACATAATATCTAAGATAATATATTCCTTGGTGGAAGTCACAGGTGGTGGTTCAACTAACATGAATCTCTATGTGATTTTTATAAGCTTTACCTTCTCTAATACATGACTTCACTCAAGTCATACATGTTAAAGTCTAACTTGGTCTTGGTTAAGGGAGAACCATTGTGATTTAACCACCTTTACATGCTCAATCATATTATAATTAAATATAAGTGTATATATTCTAGATGATATTATTATATATTTCATAATGTGTTTATTTCCTTTTATACCTTCTAATTTGATAACTATTTTATAACAGCATAAGAATTTATGGTATGTGTCCTCTTAAATAAATTCAATTAATTCCTAAGAACACATTGCAGAAAAAATTATCCCACATAGTATAACTCATATAAAATCACATATATAACACAAAATGAACATTATAAATAAAGAATGAATAGAATAAGAGGTTTTCCTAAAAAATTATGGAACATATACCAATGAAATAGTAACATTACCATTTCTATCATAATGTGACCCATTGGAATAGTAATTCACCCAATTGAATAGTAACCACAAAAAAAGTACAAATAAAACATATGCATATTATAAATGAAAAAATTATATAATTACATCATAGTATAAGTAAATAAATATTTTGAAAATTATAACTTAAGTGTTGTTATTTTTATAAAACATAAATGTTTTTATAAAATTTTACATATTATGTAGTGATTTAAATGAAAAATTACATTCATTATATAGAATCATAAACTAATATTTTTTCCTTATGATTATTCGATTATTTTATGAGAGCTTATTTGGTTTTTCAAAGTACTATAAAATCTGATATAATTTAAAAAATCATATTTTGTGAGTAAATGGTGATTTTAATTAAATATTAAATTACAAATATTTAGAAAATTATTTTCAAAAAATTTACTTCAATTATTAAATTTTACATGTCTACAAATGGATGGTGTATTTTTTTGGATTTTTTAAAGCAGTTGATTTTTATTGTGAATGGTGAAATACAATAATTTATGTTACAAGATATATACATGAATTATTGAGTCATAAAAGATATATGGATGATTTAGGAAACATCGGTTCAAAATCAGATTCACCAATTACTTTATATAGTCACAAGAATCATCACTATTTCTTTTCATGAGGAAAAATAATAAAATATTTATTAGAGTAATCAAAAACCACGCCACTCCCCTATTTCTAATACCACCACTTCTCCTCACAGAAAAAAATCATTAAATCTTATCCAATTTCTTCCAAATAATATTCCTATGTATCTCCCCACACATTTAGGGTCCTTTTGTCTTAATAGAAGTCAAAACCCATGCCCCATAAGGATGTTCCCAAGGAGAGGAATTCATGTGGTAAAACCCTTATCTGTCCCTTTTAATTTTGTTTAATTTTTTTTCTCCTCTAATCCAAAAATAACCAACCCTATGCAAAGTAACATTATATCTTCATTATATTTTAATTATTATTATGTTATTATGTTAATGTAATATTCATCAATAATCCCCTTATACTTTATCCTTTTTTTCTGAAAAAATACATCATCCATAATGTGCTAATTTATCATATTAAATGGGAAAAAGTATTCAATTTCCATTTCCACCTTTTTTGTAGTCATAAAACCAATAATATGGTTAAAATACACTAGAATATATTTATTATATCTTTTTTAATGTATGGGGAGCTATATATATTCATAATTGATTAATAAAACTAACCATGTTCATGATGATCCAAAAAACACTAAAATAATCTAAACGATCGTCAATCATGTTTTATCTAATGACTTATCATCATGCCATATAAACAAATTAAATATATAACCATTTAATATTCATTATTTTCATTTACAAATTAAAACTTTAATTTGGGAGACTATTCCCACTTTACATGATTTTTCATACATGTATACACATAAATCGATCATGAAAACCCAAAAATAAAATGAACCCAAATAATAAAATTGAATCTTATACCTCATTAAAAAAGCCATAACTGAATATAAGAAATTTATATTAAACCAAATAAATATAGAGAAGTTTCAAAATTAATTAATTAATTAATTAAATCTGATTATGAAAAATAATAAGATCAATTATAGAAATAATCAGACATGAGGTCATGGAATTCACCTCAATTTCAATTTCCATGATAATTACATGTATTTGGATCCTAATAATTTTTATTTGGATTATCTAGAAACGTTTTGAGATCATTTTTCATTTGATGTTAAATTCCTCTTATATAACCATATTATCTTCTAACACACATATGATTATTTTTTGAATCATATACCATTTTTACATTAGATATTTACATTGACTTGTGAAATATAAATAAATATATATCCTCTAAACAATATGTATTTTTTGATAAGACATATTTATTATGAATTAAATCTACGTATTAAGAATTATTTGGACACGCAATGATGCGTGGGGCCTACTATATCCTCTTGATTCATCGAATGGTCTCATGAGACAAGACCGTTGGTGAAATACCCTTTATGTTTGTTTCAAAGAATAATATGACAAGTTTCTATCCCTAAACACAAACCATCTTGATGGTATAATGGTTCATGTTCCTAATACATGGTGTGTAATTAATAAACATTTTCTTCATTCAAGGTTCAGCTATTACTTTACGTGATATTTTCACAAAGAAAAAGTCTATGGATTCTTTTTCATTCATAGTATATTAATGGAATAATTTTATCAATTATTTACCTTTCCATTATATCTTGTTGAGCTTTTTTCACAAATCACTGATTCATGTAACCCATACTGAGCATTTTATTTTACCCCTTCCATTTGTTTTACTTCCGTAGGTTTTGAAGATGATCCCTTTGAAAAAGTTTCATGGAATCAGTTTATTTTATTTTGTAAATCTATATGATTAATTACCAATGTAGAGAGAGAACCATGTATGTATCGATTTATTCATGAATACTAAATTGATTGAACCTTGATGATGTGATCTCTTGTATATGTGACATTTAAATAAAATGGCCACCAACTCTAGGATATTGGGGTTTGTATTGTTTCTATTGGTATTAGAGTGAGTTTAGAATATCATTGGGAACTAGATTTAGAAAACATTGTTAATGGAACATAACCCTAAGATATATAATTTGTATAAAAATATAATAACATCCCTGAATTTTAGTGAGGTTTTTATTTTTATGGTATTCCTACCAATAAATCCATGTATAGATACTATAAGTGGATATGGGGTGATAATAGATGTACCAATGGGTAACAACTTCGAGCAGGTGCACTGGGCTTGACTCAAAAAAACCTAATAAATGACAACATGCCTTACTACACAATTTTTTTGATACATCAATCAGATACTATTATTATAATTAACATTCTATTTAAAATGCATTATGAATGATTAAAATGTAAATCGGCCCCTAAAAACCATTTTTATGATTATGAGATTAGATATGCCTAAATTTTCAATTTATTTTAAGTTTTTTTCAAGTTATAAAGTATTCATTTCGATCCATAACTTAATTTATTATAATGCATCAGTTATAAATAGATCATAATGAAAGGAACAAAATTTGAACCCACTAGAAATGTAGAGATTACTCCAATGAATAAGTTAGTGCAGTTAGTATTAGAGCTATGATGATAATAACTATATTATTATATATTACTTAGGTTATGAAAAATGACCATAGTACACTATTTTTAGAACATTTCATGTTGTAGAATCCCCCATTATTAAAGGTAACTACTAATCCAATGGTAGCTGAGCAACAGATCAGGTCCCTTGAAATGATATATTGGCATTGGGATTCAATAGAATTGAATGGGTAGTATTTAAAATATATTATCTCATGGGAGATACTACATAAGGGTTTTCATTGATCCCAAATTACACATAGGAATATAAAATAAAAGACAAGGAATGTATACCTTTTAAGGAATCATTCTTCAAAAAATATTTCCCCCTTGATAAAATATTTAAGATAATGAGAAAATTATCTTTCTTAATGAAAAGCTAATAAGAGAGTGTTGTGGAGTATGAGGATACTTTCAAAAGACTACCATGGTATACTATAGAATATATACCTAATTAGAATGAAAATATTTATCACTTATCTTATATTCTAAAACCATGTCTCTGAAGGGCGGTGTCTTATAAAAAATTTCATCATATGATTAAATAGTATTGATTTTCATCAAAACAGAGAAGGAATTTTCAAGATCATATTTTTCTAAGGGAAATAAAGAGAATAAGTGGTCTTAGAATAACCATGTTGTTGGGGAAGCATCAATGAAGAATAAGGTAATGAAAAAATTTCAATTATGTGAAACTTTTCTTAAGAATCACCCTTGTAAATGATTTAAAAGAATTATATTTTTTTATAACTGTGAAGAAAGTGTTCATCGATCAAATGAATTCAATGGGAAGAAACATGTCAATGATGTTAAATGTTTCAATTGTAATAAAATTTGGCATTATTCAAATAAATTTCCCAATAGTAAAGGGAATTTACCAAATAAGAGGTAAAGGGGAGAGAACAAGATTATACAATCACCACATTTATAGTATACATTACCAAAGATGTTGTGGTAGGTACATTAATCCAATATTCAAATTTATCAAAATATTTAATTGATTCTATATCTTCACACATTTTTATTCCTACCCAATTTTCCATGAAAACTAGACATTCCTTTTTCATTTATCAAGGGTGTTGGCAGTCAAAAAATCATATATAATTATCATTGTAATAGAAATGTGTCACTTAGTTCCCATTATGAAACATAAACATGATTTAGTTTCTGAACATATAATCATAACAGTAGTTGAATTTGATATAATCTTTGGTGTGGACTTGATATCAAAATAATAATAGAGATTTTATTGTAAGAATATGGAAATAATTTTTTTAGGATGATTTAAAATGGTTTATCTTTTTAGAAGAAACATCATCATTTGATTATTATCAAGATCCTCAAAAAATAGATCAACTGAATGAAATTCATGTGGAATAAGAGAAAACAAAATCTATAGATGAGTAAAGTAATATTATAATTGGGGATGTATGAGTTGTATAGTAATTCATTGATGCATTTCCCAAGGAATTACAAGGACCCCCATGGGACATGATGTTGAACTTTCCATTGATCTAATTCTTAAATAAATAACATAATCAAATAATCCTTATATAATGGCCATTATGGAATTAGTGGATCTAAAGATACAAATTGAGGAGTTGAGTAATAAGGGATTTATTCACCAGGGTGTTTCTCTATGGTGAGCCCCAATTCAATTTGTTAATACAAAAGATAGAAACATGATGTTATGAATTAACTATATATATATAAATGTTATTTCAATGAGTAAAAAGTATCATCATCCTCAACTTAGTGATTTTTATGATAAACTTCATGGAAATCAATAATTTTTAAACATTATACATTATTTTTAATGTAATTAATTTTGTATGGGTAAGGTAGAAAATCTAAAGACAACTATTTCGGACGAGGAATGGAAATTATGAGATTTGAGTAATTCTATTTGGACTGAATAATGCATCCTCAATTTTTGTCGATCTAATGAACTAAGTGTTCAATGAAATCTAGTTTTTTTTTTGTTTTTTTGGTGATGATATCTTGGTGTACACCAAAAGCTTAGAGGACTATGAGAACCAATATGGGATTTTTTTTGAAGGCTCCTAGTTTAAAAGAGCTATATGTTATGTTTCATAACTACAAATTCTTTCTTAAAAAATTTTCTTTTCCTGGAATTATTTTCCCTATATATGGAATCTCAGTTGATCATGTGATGAAAAAGGAAATCCAATAATGGAATACTCCAACAAACATTAATGAGGTACATAGTTTTATTGGGTTTTTAGGTTACTATCAGAGTTCCATTAATAAATTTTCCCAATTTCCTAACCCTTTAACCACACTCACATGAAAAATGGGTTATATTCATATTGAAAATAGTATATACATAATTTTTTCAATAGTTGATGATAGGAATGTTCAATTATCAAATTTTGACTCTTCTATCAAGAAATGACGGGGTTTTGATATATAGTGATTTATCAAATAATGGATAGCATTGTGTCCTTATAGAAGATGATAATGTTATTTCTTAGGCATCAATGTAGATAAAGACTCCTAAAAATTTATCAATCTCATGATCTTGATATAGCTGTTATAATATTATATTCGATGTTGTGGAGAAACAATCTCTATGGTGAATGGTTTAAGATATATATATATATATATATATATATTAAAATAGTTTGAAATAAATATTAATATAGAAATAAATAAACATTAAGAAAATGTTATAGGTCAAGTTATTCAAATATTAATATTTCTCAATACACTACTTTCAAGGAAATGAAAATAAGGTGGAATACGAAATAAGGAGAAAATATCATGGAATTCTTACACAAATTATGATTATGAGAGATCATATATTCATGGATTTAGTAAATATGGATATAGGAATTGTAAAGGAAAGGGAAACATCACTACTTTTTCAAATGACTTCAAAATCATATTTACTAGAGAATATAAAAAGATCTCATCTGATGAAGATAATTTTAAAAAAAGTAAACCCGTTGAGGATTGATGATCGAAAGACATCGAGTACAATGATTGAATTATGAATTTATGTAATAGGTTATGTGTTCCATTAATACTAGATCCAGATAGGGAACTATTAAATGATTATCATAACTCAAATTTCAATATACACCATGATAGTATAATTATGTATAGAGATATGAGGGATAATATTTGGTAGGATAACATTAAGCATGATATTTCAGACTATATGTCAACATCATTAGTTTATAAACAAGTGAAGTCCAATAGACAATATCCTAAATGATTCATGAAATATTAAGATATTATTATGTGTAAGTGGGATGAAATTATAATGTTTTTTAACACGGTTACCAAGGAAACCTAGAATGATTGATGCAATATGGGTTATTATTGATTGTCTTTAAAATCACCACATTTTCTTTATATTTGATAATTTATAACTATTGATTTTCTAACAAGACTCTATACAATTTCACTTATAATAATTCATGGATCGTATGAATAAATGGCCAGGGGCTCTACCTCTGGCTACACTTTTCTAATATCACACTCGAACTGAGAGAAAGTCTGAAAGGAATAGTCAAGAAATGTAATACATGTTGGTATCATTACCACTTGACATTCAAAGTATGTGGGATTAGAATTTACCTATGGTGAATTTTCTCTAAAATAATTGTTTCCATTTTATAAATCAAATGGTTCCATATGAAGAATTATATGGAAAGAGATGTCGAACTCCAACATTTCTAGAGGATGTTAGAGAGAATAAACATATATGCCTAAAACTTATTGAAGACAAAATGAAATAGGTATATACTATTCAGGATTATATTAATGTAGTTAAATGTAGGAAAAAGATTTATTTTGGAAACAATAGAATGGATTTGAATTTTCATGTCGGATATCACATCATTAGGGTAGTATCTCCATGGAAGGTTGTCTTAAGGTTCTATATGATAGGGAAACTTAGACCTAGGTATATCCGACCTTGAGAAAGTATTGAAAAATTAGATATGTAGATTATCAATTAGCAAAGCCCCTATGTATCTCCAATGTTCATGATGTTCTCAATGTATCATTGTTAAATAAGTACATGTTAGACCCCACACTTGCACTCTCATATAAAGAAAAAAAATGTTTCCTGATTTGTCTTACATTGAAGAGACTATTAATATTCATTACATAAGATATAAATTATTGATAAACTGAATTAATTACTGAGTAATGTTTCTCTACATAAACTATTAAATGGAAGGAGGAATTTGGGTACCTGATGATGTTATAAAGAGGAACCACCCTCATATGTTGAAAAGAAACATTTCATGAAAAATGTTGAGGACAAAATTTATAAATTAGGGAAGAATATAACACCCTAAGATTTTATGGTATGTATCCTCTCAAATAAATTCAATGCATTTGATAGCTTATATTGCACACAATTTTTTTGAAAATGTATTAATCATATAAAATCACATATAGAACATGAAAAAAACACTCTATAAATGAATAATGAAGGAATTAAGAATCTATTTCTTGAAATTTAGGAACACACACGAATGAAATATTAACATGATCGTTAGAATAGTCATGTGACATTATGAATAATAATTACGTTAATAGATTTTTATACTCACCTATTAATGTAGAAATAAAATTCAGGAATATTATATATGAAAATATGATATAATTATATCATAGGTTATGTAAATAAATATTTTAAAAATGATAAATTAAGTGTCAAAATATTTATAAAACATAATTGTTTATAAAAAATTTAGTAATTAATATAAATATTTTAAATAAAACACATTTTCATAAAATTTAATCATAAATTAATATTTCATCATCTTATTATTACAAGAAAATTTTATGATACCTTAGTTATTTTTTCAAAGTGTTATAAAATATGTTATAATTTTAAAAATTGTATTTTATTAATAAATGATGATTTTAATTAATAAAATAATTTATCATATATAAAATATTATTTTCATAAAATGGAGTACATATTTAAATTATATATCTTGAAAACGGTTATGGTAAATATTTGGGATTATTTCTAAAATAGTTGAATATTTGGTGGATAGTGAAATATAGTAATTTATTTTATAAGCTGAATATAAGAATTGTTGAGTCAAAGATGATGTATGGATGATGTAAGAACTATTGTTTCGAACTCAAGTTAACTAGTCACTATATTTAGTAAACAAAATCATCAATATTTCTTATCTTGAGCCAAAAAGATAATGATAAGAATAATAGAAAATCACATCACTTATACACTATAAACAACACCCCTCACCACTAGTTATCCTCACACAACCATAGACATAACTCTTGTCCAAATTCATCCCAATTGTCATTCCATATCTATCCCCCATATCCATGATCCTTTGGTCTCAATAAAAAAACAATCCCAAGTGCCATCAGAGGAACTCAAGGAGAAAAACTCAAGAGGTAAACCCCTCAATCAATCCCTTTCAATTTCATTTAATTTCTACTCTTTCGTTACACATACCTAAAACACCTAATCCAAAGATTAATTTTATCTATAATATCATGAATATATTAAAATTTTATAATGTTAATGGAATGTTCCACGTCAAACTCATATTCTTATCCCCTTTTGTTCTAAAAATTAAAATATCATATGTGACGTGTTAATTTATCACATTTCGGGACAACAAGTTTATTTAATTTTCATCACCTCCATAAATTATAGTCATAAAAATATTATATGGCTATGATAGACTAAAATATATTTATTATTTCTTATTTAATGTTTTTGAAGAAATATATATATGTAACGTTATTGTTCCAGTTGTTTCCAAAAGGTACCCCTTACCCGGTTGGTCCCATGGCCTCAAGCACATTTCCCTAAACACAAGAGGCTATGATATAGAAATGAGGGACTTTGGTGTGATAGTAGGGAAACTATTCCCACATTGGTAGAGTATCACAGTAGAAATAATTAGTAGACAGTAGAGGAAGCAGTAATACAATACAGTAGATGTAAAAAGCAGAAGACTGATAGAAATAAAACAACTAGAGTACATACATAAATGATTTATATCACATTTGTATAGGAATGAAACCAAACAAGTCACAATGTTAGAAATACAATACAAAAACAAAAGTACAGAAATGCAGTAACAGAAATAGTATCAGAATCATAAGCTCTGTCCAATGCTCTCCAGCTCGAATAGCAATCGAGTACATGATAAAGAAGGGCACTTGCTGTTATACATACCTGCAACCATATAATCTGTTTGGGCCCAAAAGCATAACCCAAACAGCTTGTGAGACAAATACCTGTAGGAAACTGCTAATCGATCTATGCCTAACTTTTAGTGAATATATATAGTAGGTAATATGAAAAATGATCCAATAAACTATGAAGTACTAAAGAGTAAACAATCCCTTAGTTTCCAATTACATTCATTTACATTTATTAATTATTCAATACATTGAATAATGTTACCTCACGATATATCCTAATATCTATATCCCCTTGTATAATAATAACATATAGACATCTCCAAAGACCATCTAAAAAATTAAGTAAGACCGATTCCAAGCTTGTTCTTTAGCTTGGAAGATTCGTCAAAATAAATAAATCATTAATAAGAAACCCTTTGGGAAATTTCTCACTGTCATACCCCTCTAGTTTAACATATCATCAATTCAATATATAATGAACCTCTATGAAAGCACACATAGTCTAACCCCTTTGGTCTGACATAGCACTATTAATTTATATATGATCACTTGGTTATCTCTCATGGCCAATACCCCCTTGGTTTGCATAGCAACAATTAAATATAATTACCTAATGAAAGCTCTCACAGTCAATGCCCAGTGGTCCAATATTCATTAAATAACAACCCTATGGGTACCACTCACAATCTAACCCCTTTAGTCTATGACCACTCAGAAGCTCTCATATTTAATTCTTCTTGGTCAGCCTAACAATAAATTTTACATAAATGATCCAATATCAAAAATCTCTCAAAGTCAAATTCTCCTTAGTCATACTTTAACAATGTGATTCACATGCATCTCAAATAAATGGTAACTCCATCCTAACAACATGTTGCATGGAAATAAAAGAAATACTAACATGCATTCTAAGACAAATGTCTATAGTTAATGAAACATGGGACACACACCCAAAATCAAGTTATTAAACCTTACACCTATGAAATAACCCATTCTCAATCAAAAAAACCATAGTAGGTATTAAACCGGGTTAATTTCCAAAACATGAAATACAAGAAACATGGGTATTTAGAACATTATGCTTATATAATCCAAATACAATCATTGAATGGAAAAAACCACCTTCATTGATGTCATATGATGAACCATCTTAAACGTTGGTCGTTGAATCAGCATACAATGATGTAGATCTATTAATAAGGTTAAAATCATTCAACCTTGGATAACTCAATAGAGAGGATAACCAGGAAGAGAGGCTCTAGGGGAATATAGAACTTACCAGGGGGAATCCAACACACCCAGATGCATCTCAATAGAAGCTTGGACGGAGGAATGGGTGGATCTCAAACATATTCAGCCATATGTCGCTCTTTTGTATGAGACCTGAGAAGAAGAATAATTATATGTAAATGAGACACGACCCCACACCAATATATCAATTAAAAAGATTATAATACAACATGTTTATTTAATTTACATGACATTTACTTGTCTTAATTGGCCCCCACTTTTGACAGTCTGATATGTCACCCACACGGTCATCTACTAAAGTGTTACACGACTAGTACACAGCTACACGGGAAAACTAGGTACATGGCGTGTACTCAAAAGTACACTACATGTACATAGAAAATTTCCCCTTTATTCATTTTCACATAAAACAACCCAAAATAGTCATCCATACCTGAAATGAAGATTTTGATTCTTACAAACATCCACCTTAAAAAGATTTATCGGTGACATTCTTTTCTAAGGGTGAAGTAGAATAATTTTCAGAAAACTCTATCCACTGTGATCATACGACAACATCCATCTCCCAAGAATCATCATTTACCCGCCCATGCTGCCATAGCGCCCATACCTGAGGAAAAGACCATCCACATAGAACCATCGTGATACGATCCACAATACAAATAAGGTTCTCCTCAATGTATGCATCAGCCTCCAACTCATCCTCCTTGTATAGGAAAACATGAGATGAGTCTGAAAAGTACTATCATAGTTGAAAAACATGATAGACATTGTGGATATTTTAATACCTCTAAGGTAACTGCTACCGATATGCAACCGGCCCGACTCTATCCAACACCTCAAACAACCCATTGTATCTTGATGAAATATTCCCCTATCTCCTAATCCTTTAGTGTCTCAACTGTGTTGTGACACATAAGAAAACTTGTTCTCTGACCTCGAACTCCAGAGGATGTCATTTTTCGATCAATATACGATTTCTTTCAAGATTGTGTTGTATCCATCCTATTCCAAAAAAACTCCACACTCTCAATGGTATCATGGACAATATGAGGTCCTAGCATAGATACCTCTCTTACTTATAGCAAACGTAGGGGTGATCGGCAAGGCCTTCCATAAATATCCTCATAAGGTTCCATCAGAATCATCACATGAAAATTGTTATTTTAGGAAAACTCTACTAGGGGTATGTCTCTCTACGAAGAACACCCTAAATCTAGGATGCATGATTGAAGTGTGTCATCCATCACCTAAATCGTGTTCTTGGACTCACCATCAGTCTTGGGATGGTATGTTGTACTCAGAATTACATGTATACCAAATAACCCCTGTAGACCCTTCCAAACACGAAAAATAAACCGGGAATCCCTGTCCGAAATGATAGTGTGAGGAACCCCATGAAAACATAAAATCTCTCAAATGTACAAGCTTCCATGTTCATCAAAACTAATGGTTTCCTCGTTCTTCAGGGAATGTGAAACCTTCGTGAGTTTATCAACAACAACCCAAACCACAACATTCCCTCTAGGTGACCTCGTTGTACCTATCACGAAATCCATCGCGACATCATTCCACTTCCACTTAGGAATTGGAAACTAATATAAAATCCATACTGGTAACTGATGCTCTGTATTCACCTATGTAAAGGTATATCATCTCATATCAAAACCATATTCATCCCTCATTATACATGGCCAAAAATACAGACAGGGTAGAGATCAATACATCTTGGTGACACCATGATGAAGTGACCAAATTAAGGAATAAAAATATTGCATCAAATCCTCACGTATGTCTGCCGACACTCATACACGTCCATGTAAATGCAAGATCTCATCATATCTTATGGTCAACATAGTATTAGGGTCATCTCCTGACACACTATCTAGTAAGAGTAGGCCCTTGGAATGTGATAGCTACCTCATTCATACATAATCTAGAAGGGTAAATTTAACTGCTAAAGAATAATAAAACCCCTAACCATATCTCTCATGCACCTCCAAATGTATCTAAGAGAACAATTATGTAAGCTACCACTAACCGCTAGCCTCCTTAACTGCCTTTATCTAAGCCCTCTTGATCAACGCATCAGCCACTACATTTCCTTTTCTAGGTGTTTAGAAAAGATAAAATACAAAATAATGAAGGTACTCAACCCACCTTCACTGTATCAAATTCATATCTCACTAAGTATAGATATACTTGAGAAATTTTTCGTCAATGAATAGAAAACAATTCCATCCCAAATGATCAAGTCTCCAGAAATGTAAATTATTTAATCTCTAGCTCGATAGGCCCTCAACATCTCATGGTAGATGTATTCATAGAAGGTCCTTTGACACTCTTCCAGAGTCATATCCAAATGATGTACTACCTATGAAACAACACCCCACCATATTTTGGCAGAATCACATAGCATGTACATAGTGATCTTCAACCTCCTCTACGGAGGAGCCTCTAGATGCTCAGAGATAGCAAGCATGGCCTCTAACCATGACTCTGTTGCCCATGGTACTCTATACCCTGAAAAAGTGGAAGGATTATATTATTGGAACACCCTCATCAACTCTTCCATAGTCAAGGTAGGATTTGGTTCTCTTGAAAGGTCTACATCATCCTCACAAAGCCTTCAAGGAACTGTGCATCAGCACCTATGTATGGTATAACTGATGGTGCCAAAACAGGCACAACGATAGGATCTACTGGTAGTCCCTGATCTACCATTTCTAGTGTATGATCATTACCCTATACATTGTCTGCAACAAGAGGATGTCTTGGTGACATGGCTCTGTATGGGCATGCACAGACGTCAGTTCATGATTACCAAGGATAACAACTAAGAAGTGCACGAAAGGAAGATGATAAACAAAATTCATGTTTTACAAAATAAGGATACATGACGTGTTAAAACCTTACTCAGTGGGTTTGATTAATGTTTTAACATGGTTTTTACCACTTCCAAACCTAGTCATGTAACTCTCATACACATGGAATGTTTCTCTTGAGACACAACATGTGCTGAAATTCTCCCTACAGCTTGGGTTCTTCTACACGTCTAGAACTACAGGGTTCCCTCCAAGGTAACACTACATGGATTGATCACTATATGCATGGTTTGTACTGCTTATGTTCTATCCACCCATGTAATTAATCACACGGAAGACTCTACATGATGTGTATAAATGAGACACGACATGTAAAACATAAATTTCATCCCCCTCTGTCATTGGTCACATGGTCAGATACACGGTTCCTAACAACACGACGTATATAATCTAGACACGATGTATTATATCAATAAATTACCAACTCTATGTCTCTTATCTCATAGTCAATCACATCGTAAAGAAATACACATTGTGTACTCCCATTACATGGAGTGTATTAAATTTTTTTGATTCTTCAAGAATAGATTAACATGTGTTGTGTATTCATAACATCACACATTATGTTTACGGGTTTCCAGAAATTTATCCTCTACAATGTCTCTGAAAAACATAAAAAAATAAAATTTTGTCCATGTCATGAAAAAATACAACATGTGAGATCCCATACTCCCACAAATAAAGTTTGGACATCCATACACATCTCATAACTTGAAAAAATTCAACTAAAGTTAATCCACCAATTTCTGATCCAAGATGGACCATAACACCTCGGGGACCAATGTTTGGAATCCATGCAAATGAAACATTACAATTTCCATTACCCTATCAAAATAGCTGGTATTAAATCATGACATATATCACAACAACATGCGTATCTAGCACATCATCTTTCACAAGAGCATGAAATCAGTAATGCACCTTAAATGGCATGAAAAGAATGCATGATATACGATCTATATCAAGTGCCTATATAATGCATGATATGTAATATCCTCATCTCATCAGGTTGTAATATAAATTGAACCACAATGATATAAATAATAACAACATAAAACATGTGCATCTCCCAATGGTGAAATCAAATCAACTGTAACAACTACAAAACCAGAAAAATTGCAATATTTGAGGTAACTTGGATTTTCCATGAATAGTAGTTAGCTATTACTAGGCTCAACATATTACCAAAAACCAATTCATTACAATACCTATCTATAGGCTATAAATAGTATGACAAAGTATAAAAGAAACATCTCTAATACCAATTTGTAACTTCCCGATTCCTAATACCACCCAAAGGGGCATCGTTCCTGGTTGGTCACATGGCCAAGAGTGCATTTCCCAAAACTCCAGAGGCGGTTTAATAGTAGAGAGGTCATTTAATGTGATACTGGGGAAACTATTCACTCATTGGCAGAGTACCACAGTAGAAACAATTACTAAATAGCAGTGGAGGTAGTAATACTATACAACAGAAGTTAACAATGAAAGGCTGATAAAAATAAAACAGTTGGAGCACATATATAAATGATGCATGTCACATGTGTCTGGAAAATCATAGAAACAAGTCGAAATTCATGAAATAAAATGAAAAAACAAATTTATTTAAAATTAGTAACTCCAACAGCATCACAAACCTCAGTTTGGTCCCATGATCTCAAGCTCCAATAGCAATCAAGTACCTAATGAAGAAGGGATCTTGCCCTTATCTATACCTTCAAACATATAATCTTTTTGGGTCGAAATGTATAAACCAAACAGTGTGTGAGATGAATCCTAGTTGGAAACCACCAAATGATCTGTACCTAAATTCCAGTGAATATATATAGCCTGCAATATGAAATTTTTTCAATAAAATAGGAAGTACTCAAAGAACTCCATACTACAACTTCCTATTACATTACATTAGATTTATTAATTATTCAATATATTGAATAAAGTATCCTTGGGATCTGCACTAATCTTTATATCCCCTTTTATAATAATAAAAAATAAAGGTCTCAATAGTTCATCTAAACAATCAAGTATGACTAAGTCCAACCCTATGCTTTGTCTTGGAATACTTGTCACAATCAATCAATCAATCCTATGGAACCCTCTGGGAAAGTTCTCATAGTCTAACCCCTATAGTTTAACATATTATCAATTTAATAATTAATGATCCCATGGGAAATCTCACATAGTCTAACCCATTCGGTCCCACATATCACTAATAATATACAAACAACTACCTGTGTGGCTCTCATAGTCAATACCCTCTTGGTCTGCATAGCAATACTAAAATATCATAAACCCTGGAAGCTCTCAGAGTCAATTATTTATGGTCCCAAATTCATTTAATATTGAACCTCTAGGTATCTCTCATGATTAAACCCCTATATTATATGACCACCCATAATCTCTCACAATCAATACTTATGGGTAAATATACCAATAAATTATACATAAATGGCCTTACCTTTGGAATCTCTCACATTCAAATTTTTCTTGGTCATACCATCACAATGTGAATCACATGAATCTCAAATAAATGGTAACTCTATCCTAACATTACGAGGCATGAAAAACAAATCAATATTAATAATCATTCTAGAAAAAACATAAATAATTAATTAAACATAAGAAACACACCCATAATCAATGTATTGAACTTTACTCCTAAGAAATAACCCTTTCCCAATCAAACAAACCATAACAAGAATTAAACAGGGTTAATTTCCAAAACACGCAATACCCCAAAACAAGGGAATTCTGAAATTTATGCATATACAATTTAAAGACAATCAAAGAAAGGAAAAAACCACCTACAATGATGTTGTACGATGAAAAATCATGAACGTTAGCCCTTGAGTCGTCCTAAAACAACATAGATCTACAAAAATGTTAAAATTGTTCAACCTTGGATAACTAAAGAGAGAGGAGAAATCAGGAAGTTATGATATTGGAGAATAGATAAATCACCAGTGGGAATCTAATGCACCCAATGATGTATTAATTAAAGATCAGATGGAAGAATGAGAGGAGATCGAAGATTTTTGGTTGTACGTCGCTCTCTTGTAAGAGACACTAGAAGAAGAAAAATGATCCATATGTGGGATGTGGCCCCACTCTGATATATAAATAAAAAATAAAAGTACACTGAGTGTTTAGTTAAAGTACATGTCATGTACTAGCCTCAACAATCTCTCGCATTAGGCTGTCTACCAGGTCACCCACACTGCCATGTACTCAACCGTTACATGACTACACGTGCTAACCATGTACACAGTGTGTACTCAAAAGTACATGGCGTGTACATAGAAAATTTTAACAATCTTCATTTTTCCTCAAACCAACCCAAAACAATGAACCATACCAGAAATGAAGATCTGGGTTCTTATAATATACAAAATATATATTAGTAAAACAAAAATGGTTCATGATAATCCACAAAACCCCAAAACAATATAAACGACCATCACTAACATTTTATATAACAATGAATATGGATACCATATAATATAGTGTAATATATAAACATTTAAATTCCTACATGTTCATTAATAAGATATAATTTCAATTCAGGACAACTATTATCAATTTACATGATTCTCTATACAAGTAAAAAATTAATCCTATCACGAAAACCAAGGAAACAAACACCCCCGAATGATAATATTTTATCTTATAACTCATCAACATGGCCATAAAATGAAGTAAATAAAATTTTTATAAATAAAATAAATGAATAAAAGGTTATGAATTAATTAACTAATGGGTTTAATATGAATTTCTATAACATTAAGACGATGTGAAGAACACATTCATACATACGGTAAGGGACTTTTCTCAATTTCATTTTCACTGAGACATGCATTGTACTTTGCAGCTAATAATTTCTATCTGGGATACATAATATAAATTTAAAAAAAAATTGACATTTTAAATTATATAACTCTTAAATATACTTATTCTCTTGTATCATTTATATTATTATTTTCTAAACCATATACCATTTTTACATACATTGATTTCTTGGAATGGAAAAATATTGATAAATTTGTATATTTTACTCAATGTGGATATTTTAATAAATAACATTATTTATGAATTGATTTTATGTTTGAATAATGATTTGAAATTTCAGTGTTTCATGGGGGCCTTTATAGCCCCTCAATGTATTGAAAAGTCTCATGAGACAAAAGAGTTAGTAAAAACCAGGTTTTTGTTTAATATAGAATATGGTGGATTTATGGCCACAAATTAAGACCATATTGATAGTATAATGGTTCATCTTCAAAATACCCTATTTCCAATGATTAAACATTTTCATCATTCAATTTTTAGTTATTAATTTATATGAAATTATCACAATAAAAAAATCTATTTATGATTTTTCATTCCAACTTTATTGATGGAGTAATTTTTTTAATTATTTACCTTTTTATTTTTCATTATTTATATTCTTTCACTTATTTATGATTTATTAGAAACTTACTGAGTGTTTCCGCACACTAAGTTTATTTTTCATTCTCCAGGTTTTACAGATGAAAACATTGAATAAGGGTGGAGGAAGTAATTTTTCCCTTTTGTTATGTTCTATGTTTAAATAAAAATGTAATAAGGGAACCATGTATGTATCTAGTTTCAAAATTACTAATAAGATGATTGATCCTTAGTGATGTGATTTCTTGAATCTATTCTAATTTAATTAAATGATCCCAAACGATGGGCTATTGGGGTTAGGGTAGTTACATATATTATAATGGTCATATTTAATGCATATAAATTGTATAAGGTTTTGTTTTTATATGAATTTTTTTTATAAAAAACTATCTAAAAATATTTAAATTTAGTAAAAAAAACATAGTAAAATGAAAGTTTATAAGAATTCTATTCTAGTGTTCTACGATTGAATATTGAACAACTTAGCATTTTCTTATAATTTTCAAATGAACACCAAATTGATCCCAATACATGGATTGATCCATTCATGATCTATCTCTCTCCCTATAAGCTATATAGAAGGGAGTATATGATATAAAATTATAAATTCATGAAAATAACTCTACGCATTATTTATTCATAAAAATTATCAGAAATTGATTGATATATTCTTTCAAATTTCAACTTATGTCCGTGAATAATTTTAATGTATTACACTAGATCAAAATGGAATGAATAACTAATTAATAGTGTCATTACCATCATGATGATTTCTGCACCCATTTATTGTATTATAAAAATTATTATGGTAAACCATGATTCAAAAAATTTATTCATTCATCTCATAATTATTTAAAAAACCTTTTCATTATAATGTCCATTTTTTAAAAAAATATTTCTCATATTTAATTATTATTATTAAATAACACTAAATACCTTAATAAATAAATTTAATTCGCTATATTATGTACATGAATAATGTTACTGAATTAATTACTTTTAATCATTCACATGAGAATATACTAACACCTAAATATGGGCACCACAACATACTAATCTATAATTCATTTGAATTTTTTGAACAAATGGATAAATTATTGGTTTGACTATATATAACCACATCTTGATAATAGTGATTCCAAGTCGCAAACCAAGAGTGGTGTGTAGGAAAATATCTCTGCCTTTAAAAAGATAAGTAGATGTAAAAACAATTACTACACACTACCAATGGTTACTATATAATATAATTACATTATCTTGATATCTCCTCATAAAAGATTAATTACTTGTGTGAGGAACCTATGAAATTATTATATCATTCATTGAATATTATAAAATAAACTCATTGATAGATAATAATGTCTTAGAATTTATTATGATGTTAAATTTTTATCAAAGGGATGGAGATTTCAAAATTTTAATAACTTTTAATAAATGAAATCTCTCTTGGATTATTCATAAATTTGATATCTCTTTTAACACACCAAGAGTAATTTACCTCTCCACAGGAATATTTCATCATAGTTTTCTTCAATTAATTGGACTAAATGACTAGTGATTTCTATAAAAAATTATATTAATGTCTATGACCCAGTAAACACATTACATATTGAAATATTAATAACCCATAAAACACGGGGAAGTATTATGATCATGTCCGTTATCATAATCTTCTCTCTTAGAGATTAATTTGATAGAATTTAATGAGAAGAAGTCTTAATGTATTATGATCCTCATGTCTCTAATAACATGTATAATTTTTTTTATAGTCCTATAATTTCATCCATACCTATAATATATATTTTAATATATCAACCCTATACTTCATGATTCCCATCATTGAAGGGAATTGTACTGATATTTTTTTGATAAACACTATAGTTGCATTATCACATTAATTTCCTGAAGAAGAACAATAATCATGTGATAAGATATTTATTAATATTCAAAATTTTAATATAATGTTAGTAAATATTATTATATTTAGTAATCTCTAGGGAAACAACTATAATATACTCCAATTTTTACAAGAGATACTAATAATGATATTTTGTTATTTACCTCTTACATGACGTTTAATATTTTAATGAGATATTGATTTTTTTCAAAAGATAGACAATGTTCTCCTCCTCCGAAACTCTACTTTATATGACCTAACCCCATAGAGAAATATACCTCATGATTTTATACATTCTAATTATAAATTTTTTCATTGATTTTATTTCATCTCATTAGTTATAACCAATACTATAGTATTATAAAAAATTTTGGGATTGCATATTTACCACTTGACAACACTGCAATATCCTTGATGAAGTATCCCATATAAATTGATTTATTAGCATCATAAAAATACACAATATACTCAGAACCAATTGTTTGAATTTGTGAACACTAGCTTCAATGAGGTCCCTAATCTAAAATATCATTTGTAAAGAGAGAATACATATTCTTCTTATGAATATAGATAATTCTATTCAAAATAAGAACTATGATATATATATATATATATATCTCCAAGAGTTTAGGCATTCATCTCCCATATAAACAACAATCATATCCATAGTATTCCATGGAAACCTTTGGATAGTAATAATATTAGTTGAATTATATTATTGTAGATCTTCTTGATATCTTCTTACAGTTTTTAAGGAATTGAAAACACTAATACCTATACAGAAAATAACATATATGGAGAAGCCTATCTGAAAAGATGAATTTATTCTATTCATCATTTCCTTTTATCCTATTATATATAAGGAACCATTTTCTTGGAAATGTGTATATAGTGGGACTATATAACCACCCCTTTATTTATTGTTCTGTATGGAATCTCTTCATTATCAGGTCACTATGTGTAAAATTACTTATTCTAACTATCCTCAAAGACCTATAATTAATGTTCTTGGTCCCTAATATTTTGGATACTCTACAAAATATTTTCATAGAGTAGTATTTATTCAACAATGTGTTAACCAACACTAATATTTTAATCTCATTTTGAATTTGTAATTTTTCATCTACATATAATACTATGAATATTGATTTAACCATAATAAATTTCTTATAAACACACTGATCACATTTATTCTTTATGAAACTGAATTCACTGGGAGATTTGATAAAGTGTATGCTTCGGGACATGTATGTTAGATTCAATGAATAATTATATATATATATTTTTTTTTAAAGTATTGGAATTCATAGGAGTCACAAAAAATTATATATCAATCTTATAGGAATCTTCAATAATTTTATTATTGAGAAAATATGTCTTGAAATCTATCTTCTTAATCTTATAAAAATTTTAAGAATTTTTCAGAAGCCAAATTATGATTTATTTAATCATAAAAACTTGTTAAATTGTTTTGTAGACTATTCCATGACATTAGTGAAACCCTTTATCCACTAATACAGACATATAGGTACTAGCCATACCATCCATATCCATTTTAATCTTGAGAACATATTTTAAAAAAATGAACATCAAAGATAATATTAGATTTGTTGAAAAATAGAAGTGGGGTTGATATATGAAATCCATTATAGAATTAATGGATTCATTCTATCATGAATCTTCTGATATTCTTACAGCGCCCTTATAGGATGTAGATTCAACATTGTAAAAAAATGTTCTTCAAACCTTAGTGACTTGAAATCCATATCTATGTGGTTATTTAACCTTTCTTGTATTCATATACAGTAATTATACAAAATTAATAACATAATTTAAAATGTATTGTGGAATTTTCAGAATGTAAACTCTTGTATATCATGAAAACCAACATTATTAGTAATGTACTGAAATTATACCTTCTATAGGTGTTTTCTATCTCATGTAAAATTGACAGTCTTTCCACTAGATCCTTATTAATATATGGTTCATATATATAATATCTGCTTATTTTTTTAGGATTTCAAATAATGATACATTTTATACCCTGATGTTTTAAATTATAAAAATGAACCAATAATGAACACCTTTCAACCCAATAAATGAGTATGTGACAACATGAATTTCTCCCAACACATTAACTCATATAGAATTACTTTATCTTCCTTATTTTAAACATATCCTAGAATGAATGCCAAAACATATCATGCATTCCTTAAATGGATTATATAATATTTTTTTGAGTCAATATTTTCATTACCGTTTCGAACAAGATGTGGTTCCTCTTTTCACTTACAAATTTCATCCAATGTATATGGAGAGGTGAGTCGATATAGAATATCAAAATCCATCATAGTGTTAAAAACTATTGATTATGTTAATATATATATTGATCAGATAATGTATTCTTCCTATTCATACTATGTTAATTCAATACTATATTTTTGATATCCTCAAATTTTCAAAGGGATTTGGTTGAAAAGATCAATATATAAAAATATACATATATACTAAACTATTTAGTAAAAATTATAATGTATTAGTATACATATCTAGGTTCTATAAGAAATGTTTCACATACATATATGTAAAAAAATAACTAAATTTCTATGTCACTTTATCACTTGGATCCAAAATGATTCTTGATTATTTTCCCCTTAATATAAGAACTACTTCTATAAAGTGGAATTAGGTCAAATGAATCTAAATTTTGACATTCTATAAGTTGACGCATTTATTCTAAAATATGCATAAAATTCTATTAATTTTCATATTAGAGATATATATAATGTTCTTAGTAATAAAACACAAATTGAATAACTTACTTAAAATTAGAATAATTCATATTATAAATATGATTTGTTATACTTCTATATCTAAGGCATCTATTATTTATCTTCTAGTGGCTCGAAGATCCAACTAACTTATAAAAACCTTCGTTATTCTATTTTTTGTTGTATTAAGATATAAATTCAACAACCAAAACCTATATCTCCAATCTAACATGCATATATGAAATTATATCACTCAATAAAAAATATCAAATGGTCTTCTATAAATATTTTCTAAGGTTTAAATTTTGTTCTAGTGGCCTAGTATGCCACATGAAAAACATTCTATATCATGTTCTATATTATTTTATAGATCTACCTATTCCTTATCTAGTGGTATATAGAATTATTAGACATGAAACTGGTCTTAGGGACCATTTCCTTTCCATCCACTTATTCACAATCAAATTGTAATTTTTTAAGACTCATATATTTATATTGTAGAATAATCGATGTGTGGTGTTTCAGAAGTGACTTATCAATACTTTTAATATTTTAATCCACACAAAAAACTGGAGAACCATAGAGGTAAAAATAAAAGAGTCAAATATATAGAAAACTCATTGGGTTTTTTAGAACCCATGATGTCCAGTCAGTTAATATATCCAATCATCATGATTTAATTTGCCTTGAAGGACAACCCTTATAAAAAATATTATGTGAAAAGTTTCGTAGAGATCATAAAATGCGCTTATCTCATCATCAACATAGAATTATCATAGAGATGATACCATGTACTATATATATCCATATTCTTATGAAGATAATGGATCTTATTGGGAATAAATAATAACATGATACACTAGTAATCATGGGTATCAACTATATTGTTATATTAAACATAGATCTTCACATCACTATACTCTATTGAAGGCCCTTCCTTAAGAATAAAGGGAATCAATAAATAGAATTTTCACCTATGATGTAATAAAATGTGAATTCACCTATACAACCCATGTAAATTAATTTAGTGTAAGAGATCATGTTTTTAGAACATTAATGAAGATGATAATATTTGTGTTTTATTACATATCATTTTTTATATAAAAATAAAATAAAATTACTTTTTCTTGATTGCCAAAATGTTATATATTAAATTATATTCATTAGTTTTAAATTATATTACAAATTTAAAAATCCAACCCTATTAGATATTGAATATTGTATTTCCAGTATATTCTAGTTGAAAGGATCCATATTCCCCTTTTCCTAACCAATATAGGGGATTTAAAAGTATTTAATGGTATTAATACTTGATGGTTATTCCAACTACAATAACTCATAGTGAATTGATATATTAAGTGGGGATATCAATCCTGAAGTAATAAGCTCATATTTCATAACCACATTCCTCTTAGTTTCCCCACATATCATGGATGGAGTCACCCATTGATGTAAACTATCTTATGTCGACCAAAATCCATTGTTTAAAATCATTCACAATAAATTATCTCCCTAAAATGGATAGAAACGTATTATGTATATGGTTACTTATTAACACACGTATTATAGGGTCGTGCTATCATAAAATTTCCTTAGACATATTTTTTCTATTATAAACCAATATTCTATTTTTTATAAATTTATATGATTCATAATATTTTATTTATTTTCAATTGTTAATTAACCATGTCTTTAGGAAATATTTTATAGACAAACCATTTATTAAATTTCCTTATATGTCTGAAATAAAATTGTAATTATCATTATTATCACTATTTCCACAAATGCACGTATTGATCCATGTATAAATAGAAATAATTAATCATTATTTTATTAATTTTTATCTTTTAATTATTGATAAATATTCCATGTGAATATATATATATATCAAATTATTCAAATATTTAACCACCTAAAGAAAATAAAAAATAATAATAAAATCATCATAGTTGTTTTATATTATTTGATCAACTAACTAGATAACAAATCAATGAAAACCATTGGGTGATACCTTGAGTAATGTAATGATTTCTATTCTTTCTACCATCAAAATACTTTGAATTTAACTTATTTTGATCCACTTCATCTCTCGAATCAAACCATGTTTTCAAAAACTCATGGGATATTGATAATGCATTATCAGAACTATGTGATTAGAATGTAGGATATTTGAATTAAATTTTCTCACAACATTTGTGACACACGTTATCTTATTAATTAAAATATAGATGGATTATTCCATGACTTTCAAAATATTAAATAATTAATATATTTTATAATTAAAATTAATTAATTAAAATAAATCATCAAATTAAAAAACATACATGGATTAGTCTCAATTCATGATCAATCTATGAGAAATAAAATTTCACAATAAGATTTAAAATTTATAGAATTTAATGTGATGATTTCTTATTATTTGTTGAATAATAAATATAGCATTAATTATTAATTGATTCATCTAGAAACACACAAAACATTTTATATAAATTCCAAACCAATTTTTATTATGTTTTTTGATAATTTATTGGATTGTTTAAATTGAAAGAAGTTCCCAGAAGGATACGGATCCCCTAATCGGATTGATTGGGATGGGTTGTTCAAGTATGTTCTAACCTAATCTAGCCCGACTAAGACAAAGAAACCCATTATTAAGGGGATTCAGGAGTGGATCGTGTTCCATGTGTGATTTTTGTATTGGAAGGATAGAAATTCCTTTGTAACATTTCCTTAATTATAATAACAAATATTTTATTTCATATACATGGTACCCCAAATGATGAATTCAGAAGTTGTCGACCCCCTCTAAAATAATGGTGCATGGAAGTCTTATTCAACGTGGGTGGTTGATTATTTACTCATCATGTTTTTTAATTAAAATTTATATATTTTTCTTCATGAATAGTCTTAAAAGTGTTGGGTTTGTCCTTATCCATTACATCTTCTATTATTCCCTTACTACTTCTCACCACTTGTTCTATATGTATCAATAATATGTACACTAAACCCACTTCTTGACATGTCTCTGTGGGAATATATATATATATATATATTATTTTATTTAATTTATAAAAACCAATAAATCATTAAATGACCATTTTATTTTCATTTTCACATGGATAAATGAACTATAAGTGGTTTTATGACCATGTCACATCACTATGTATAAATTATAATAAATATGATTGAAATTTAAACATAAATAAATGCATTCCTCCTCAAAAACCATTGGTGGGACTAATAAAATCCTATAATAATATAAATTAGATGACTTGTCAATTTTTATCAATACATATATCATAATATGATTGATTCAACTTATTGATACCTAGTTCATGGAACATACTTTATGAAATTCAATATAGGTATGAACACAAATTTAAAATGATACATTAATGGAGCATCATGATCGTGATATTATTGACTCATCATTCATTCATCAAAACATGAATACATAAAAATAAATGACCTCTTTATCATCTACACAATTACTATAGATTTTTTAATGTTGATACTTAAATCTTGAGTTATATATCAGAATAATGAAGGCATTAACACTATTTTATGACCTCCAAAAGATCATACAATGAATACCCATACAAGAATTGTCTAGTTCCCAATACTTTAATATTTATAATCTTTTTAGATAGGAGGAGTGGATAGAAATCATTTAATGTCATGAAAATGTCCACATACTATATTCATGGATCTAAAATGAGCTTAAATGTTTATGATTCACATTCCAAAATTTTACTCAAAGACAAATATTAATATTATCTATTAAATTTGACCAAAAATTAGTAGGTAACTATCTAAAAAAGTCATGAACATTGTAAATATCTCACTAATAATTAGTTGAATTATTAAATTCAATGTGATGAACCAAGATCAATTAACTCAACTCAGTCATGTCATTATTATTTAAAAATAATTGGGCACATAACATTCATTCAAAATTTGATTCAATCACATATTCAATTGTTTAAAATTAAATAACTTGTTATTACCATGAGCTATAAATTCAATTCCAATAACTCTAAAATGAAATAATATTATTATGTTAATTTATTTTTAATCTTTCATGTGTATGACCTCTAGTCGCCACACATGGGACCCACATCATCCTAAAAAATGATCACTATTAAATATTAGAAATGTTTCATAAACATTTTGTGAAATCCAATGTAGCATATCTCCATTGCAGTAAGTATAACTCCAAAACCAACATAACTATCTAATAATACATCATGTATCAATAAAGTTAATGAAAATTTAGAGAGATGAGTACACCCTAAATATAATGTTTATGTAAATAATTTCTCTCTCATTAATGACATCAAAAGGTTTCATCACTTGTCTCACTAAAATATTGCTTGATATGTCATTATTTAAGTTTCTATAAATAAACTCATTGACAAAAATACATAGATAAAGATATACTTATTGTTTCATTCATACAAAAAGGATAGAGACATAAACTTTTATTAACATATATGGGATAAATCCACTATTGAATTAGTAATTAATTCAAAAAAATTGTACACATAGGATATATCCCACATCTCAGCTAGAATAAATATTCTTTATTTTCCTAAATGCATGAATGTGAATGACATGTGATATTAATTAACAATTATATCATGTTTAAATAAGAATATACATACTAATATATATTAATATCTAATTAAAAATAAACCTTGTGGAATTAGTGTGGGTCGTACATTTTACATAACCTCATCTCATGGAAATTTAAAATGGACATATTCATGGAATGAAGTCCTACTATATTATGATCCCCAATCCCTAAAATTATAAATCATTCACATGTGCTCATATGATTTTATACTATCATATAAATTGTTTCTATGAATTTCATCATTACACTTCATGATTCTCATCTTAGTGGGGAACTGCAATGACCTTTAGATGAGATATATACATAAAAGACATTATAAAATTATTGTTTCATTAAATAATTAATGTAATTTGATTATATATTTATTATGTTAAATAATTTGAAAATATAGGTAATCAAATGTATAAAATATTTCATTCTAGTTAACCTATTGTAATAGGAATCACATCATAAATCATGTTAAAAGAACATGGAATCAAAAAAATGAATCCTAAAAACATAAAATTTTAATATGAAAAAATAAGTATATAAAATCATAGTATATGGTTGGGTTTAACACCAACAGTTTCATATATTAGTGGAAAGTTCTAACCACCTATGTTATATAATAATGTGTTCTTGTACTAAAATCCCATGTCCCGGAACATTGTGGACTTCAGTTAGTCACCAAAGTCTGATAGTATTCTTAGAGTATATAATATTTTACTCAATTAGCTAGAGAGATATATAATTGATATCCAAAACATAATATAGTGATAATATATATATATATATAATTTCCATAACCAAATTAGTTTTAAATTAGATATTAATTTACCAATGGATAAAAAATTGGTTTATAAGTTTTTATAGATTATATCACATTAATTCATTAATAACTGGATCGAATGATACTTAGGAAAAAATAATTTTCATAACATATATTTGGGCATGAAACATGAGTGATTTTAAGTTCAAAATCATTTTCAAATGGCGAAAACATGAATTTAGAAAAAAAAATTAAATTTTAAAATATCATTAATTTAAAATGTAAAAATATTTAACAGTAGTGTATAAGAATTAATTATGGGAATACATAAAATATATGAACATATAAACAAGTATATTTTAATCATTTGTTTTTTATTATTAAGAAACTCCCAATCATTAAAGGATTAAAAAATTTACTTTATAATATTAATAAATATAAATCAGATGGTTATAGAATATGATACATATTTTGATTTCAAAAAATTATACCATTTTTATAACAATAAAAATTAACAAAAAAATAAAATATCCAATATATTGGAAGAGAATTACTCTTCATAATGTTGAATTTTTATAATAAAAAAATAAAATAAAAACGTATTTTGATATAAAATTGTAGATTATATAGAAATAAAATTAAAATTATATATGCATTTTAGTAATGTTATAATATATAAATCATATAATAATATATTTAATGAATGGGGAATATGACTCATACATAGAATATTGTGTTAAGAAGAACCCTTACCTAGGATTCATTTTGGGTCAAAATGCACTAATTTCTGATATAATAAAATGAATTTTACTATTTATCTATATGAGAACAATATTTAAATTTATTTTAATTAATTACATTATTTTATAATTCCTTATTTCATATTTATTAGTTATTAATTTAAAGTTAACCATCATTTGTTAAATGTTATTTGTTTCCATGCTAGATTTGATATGATTGATTTCATACTCTCTTATTGACCATGAATAAATCACCAAAATCTTGTCCATGGGTATTATATATATGTTGTTGACATGTTTAGGGACTCACATGGTCATTTCAAGTAAGTTAAAATGATGGCTATAAAAAATGGTAAAAGATATCACTTAGAGAATTTCATATTTGATAATAAGGGTTAACATTTACTAAGGAATAATGTTATATATATTACTATTATTGAATATGGAAAATATATTAATTTCATTATTATTACATAATATTAAGGTTATATAAATTTATTAACCATCAAATTTGTCATTTTTATAGCAATGTTCATTTATTTGGTAAAAACAATCTATCCAAGAACCTAATTTAATGATTTTACAAGTAATATTATGTCATTATATAGTCATAATATTGAGTTTAAATAAGAGAAATTATTTTAAAAAATAACAATGTGATAAATAAATTTAGTAAGAGGTGGAATATGAAGATAAAAAATTATTAGGGATAAGATAACACAAACATTGATAACATTAATCATTACATCGAGAGACACTACAAAATTATAGATATGGGAAACATTCTTCTGATCAAATGTTCAAAACTGTTGGATAATAATTTTATGGGGGTAATTTGGGTAGGTATTAAGTATATAAAGAAGGGTATGTGTGAGTTAATTTTTAAATAGGAGGGTCAATGTATATGTGTTATTGAGTAAAATTTATAGACATAACCTTCCGTAAAAAATATAGATTGTAATTTATCATTGAAGGTTGTTCCAAAGTTGAAAAGTAATTAATTTTTGAGTTTATCCTCTAACAGATTCAAATTGTAGTAAATATTAATTATGATTTATTTCATTACACCTTAAGTTAAACATATTACCACATTTCATCCTTTACAATAAAAACACAATATAAACACAAAAAATTATTATTGTTCAAAAAATAAATTAATCCTTATTAAATAAAATTAAAACCAATGATTAAATTTTTTAAATAAATTTCATTTTATTAATATTATAAAAATATATTATATAAAGTTGAAAAATATAAAATAAATATAAAATTGTATATATAAACTATTTTTTAATTAAAAATTTTAATATAATCATATTTCATGAAATTTAGTAACACAATGATGAAATTTAATTTATTATATATATATATATAAACTATAAATTTAATTAAAAAAATATTTAATATTATCTATTTTACTTTATTTATATAGTTTAAAAATATATAAAAACTCAATCATTTAAAAATAACTCTTTTAACATTAAATGATTTTATTCCAATTTATTAAAGGAATATTATTTATTTACTAGTGATACATTAGATTTATACAAGAATTATTATTGAAAAAGTTATTTTTTATTATTTTTAATTCAATTTAGAACATTTTCTAAAATGAAGATTATAATTAAAATATAAAATGTAAATTAATATTTTTAATAAATTAATTATTTCATATTTTAATTATGACATGTTGATATCATGATAACAAATAATTATAAAACCCCTTGGTAAAATCACATAATAGATAAGTATGAGGTAAGAAATAGTGCTAGTTGTGGGAATATATTTCAAAATCATAGATCTCCTAATGATTTCTAAGAACTTTGACTTCTCCCTATGATGATTCCACTAGAACTGTAATAGCTTGTGATCACAATGATATTGGTGAAGGGATAACCATAGTCATACCACCTTATTCCAAAGATCATATAAATAAGGCTCATACAAAATAATATCTCAAACAACTACAATAAATTATTTTTTTATAATCCTGAGATTATTATTGGTTTTATTTATACCAATAATAATTGTAACTATATTGTTATAATCAATTTTCACGATTACAATAATGAATTAAATAAATTTATAAAATAATTAACAAATTTTACAATGGTTATTAATATTCCCAAATAATATATTATACTCAATGGATATATGTGGATAACGACCATATATTCCCAGAAGTTATATAACTCCAACAAACATATGTGTGAATATTCCATATGAATAGTACATATAATTCCATTATATTTCCTTAAATAATTTTATAAATTAATTCTACTTCTTCCATCATTTATCTTCTAAATTTTGTTTTCATATTTATAAGATGTTTTATTCTTCCTATAGTTATAATTGGTGGTATGATCTTAATTTAAAATCACTATGATACAAATTAAAATATTGTAGTCTGTTTGTTTACTCGTGGTATAATTCCTTTTATATAGTTATTAATAATATTTAATTTAGTAAACAAGTAAAATAATTAATATTATATTATGTTATCTAAACATAATAAAATAATTCAATGTGCAATTTTTTGGATATTTTATCTATCCAATGCTATCAAACACAGAAGGCCTACATAAATAGAAAATTAAAAATTATTTTGGGGTGTTACAATCTACCACCATTAAATAAAATTTATCACTAAAATTTCATTTAATGGAATGAAAAATAAAGGTCTTTTTTTCTGAATACTTGTTAATGTTCCCATGTTGGTTTCAAAAACAAATGATTTCTCCACTGAATATTTACCATGAATAAAGTTGTGCATCTTATTACATTTTATTTATGACTAAAGATTTCATCCATCTTCCCTTAAAAATAGAAATCATGTTAAATTGTATAACCTCTAAGTTTAGTACATGTGATGGATCTGGAATATACTTCCAAAAATTAATATAGGGATCATATCATTCACATATTATATATTTAGGGAAAATATTAAGCGATAATATATATACATAAAAAGATCTATAATTCATAAGTAAATGAGGTATAAAGGGATAAACATTCTTATATTAAAATATATAACAATGTCATTCTAGGGTGTTTTTTTATAGTGTAATTTATCACCAATTTCAATCACACGATATAATTGATGATTTTATATATAATTACTTTTTTATATTACCGATTGATATTTCATTGACTGTTTTGAACATTCGATGTCATTGATTGTGAAATATTGATCCCTAATAGATTATTCTCTCAAACAACATCCCAACATATTGGTTATTTATATCTCATTCCATATAGATCCTTGTGTGGTAACATTTTAAAAATAGATTGGAAAATACCTAAATATAATAACTTCCCCATGAAAATATATATATCATATACTCTATTAAAAAATATATATATTAGGAAATCATAATTACATCATGACTTTGTATGGTCCTTTAAAATTGATAATTAGTATGATGATGATATGTTTGGATCAATATTAGCTAAGTATCAAAGGAATATTGATAACTCCTTGAAATAATTAATGTAAGCCTTAGATATTATTCATATATAAATAAATATTATACTACATATCAAGTTACCATTTTATACATGTAAATATTGACAAATTATTGATATATTATTCTAAGTAAATATCAATGAAATATACAATAATTATATATCATTCCCCCAGTATCTACAAATCATTGTTTTCATTAGATATATTAGGAAGATCAACTATGAAATACATGGTTATGTTATTGTAGTTTATATATTTTTATTAGTAATGATACCATTATCTCATAAAATATATAATGGTTTGGATTGTATTGATTAAAAACAATGTAATGAGATATAAAATTCACAACCTCCCTCTTCATTCTTTCCCACATGAAGTGATCCATAATATCCCTATATATCTTCATGAATCCTAGGTTAGTATTGAAAGATGAAAAATGTGTACCATCGAAAATATATTTTTCATATATATAATCAATTATATATATATCATGGTTACATACCATTAAATTCTGTCATTGTCATGGTTAAACTGTAGAATATTTTATACCCTATTGTGTATTTCAATTTCAGACTCTTATACATCCTTGATGATAACATTATATGATTATTGTTAGATTATTTATGAATGGTAGTATTTCATAACATCAATTATATTCTCCATGTACTAATTTTTCCAATCTATGAATATTGGTGGACTTTTAGTTTTCATCATGGATCCTGAATCATCATCCATTTTTTATAGAGCATCAATGATATTGTTTTCCTTCCAAATATGGTAATTCAATAAATAATAGAAATTATTGATTAACACTAATAATATCCTTTTGATTATGTTCAAATCCAGATATTTTGATATAATATTTAAAATCTTTTAATAATATTATATATCATACTTCTAAAAATAATGAAAACTATGTAAAATATTAATAATAAAATTAAAATAGATAACTCAAAATTTGTTTTTAGGTTACCTTTTCATGTTTCCATCATAAATAAGATAAGTAAAACATCAACTTATCAATTTCATAAGGAAAAATAAAAAACCCTTCATGGTAGAATTAGTATATATCACAAACTATCTACCATTTTACGGTAGTGAGACTATAAGTGAACTTATTGACCATATAATAATTTCTTCAATATATCTTCACATTCTTCTATAAAAAAATTCAGCCCCTCCAAGGATTTATTTATTAATGAATATAAAAATCCTGAGAAATTACTATCAAATAATTAGTAATTTCGAAATAATTAAATAAGACTATGAAAATATGTTATAGATTTTGATCCAATACATTCCCCGATCACATATTTCATTGATGTATACATATATATATACACACATTTTTATTATTCCATTACCCAATAAGGATATTTTTTCATCCAAACGTAACAATTTTTAAATATTTAATATAATATCTCCCTTGTTATGTTCTTTTCGGAATCTTCAAATATTCTTCTTATTCTCCAATACATTTATATTAAATGAGGATATCATAAATAATGAAAAAAATAATTTATCAAGGATGTATTTTGTGATTATTAATATTGTATTCATTTTCTGAGGAATTTGTTTTTCTAAATTGAATAAACATAAATTTAAAGACTTATTATATTTCATGGAAGGCTATATTGTGAATATCCATATCTTAATCCTTTATTGATGATTTTTAGATTGATGATGCACATTGGGAAAATATTTATACCATATTAGTTGACAAAAATAACTTCAATATAGTTTAGAGGATATATATTCATGATCAAGGTAATATAAATAATATTATAGTCAACTAAGAGACATGTTTAGTGATTGTTCTACTTTAAAAAGAGTACTCGAAATCCCTGTAATGAAAAACCATTTGAGAATAAAACTAATGACAATATTTTCTTCAATATTATTAGATAATTATTCTGATTCATTATGGAACATAATCTAAAGACTCATTAATATATCCATAGATCCATGTATATGTCAAATTAAGATCTCAACCTCACAATATTAGAAAATAATCATTATGTTATTAGGGAATATATTATTATATTCCCATATAACAATAATATTATTATTGTTGGTTTCCTCCCCCAAATTGTGTGCTCTATATCCCCCCATAATTGTGTATTTGAGACAACATTAATGGATTATTTTCCAATTATAGTTCAAAATTCTCATAGTATTGAAATTTAATCGAGGGATGGTTTGGGATACAAATAGATATTTCTGCATCACAACAATTAATATTTCCTTTATGTAGAGAGACCAAATATTTGATAAATATTTAATAAAATTATTATTATGGAATAATAATGTGATTTATATGATGTATGATCCCATAAACCTCAATAGTATAATAGTTATATAATTTTTCTAAAATTATCAAAGCAATACGTTTTTTCACTAATAATTAAATATCCATCATTTGAGGTAGTGAATAAATATTAATAGAAAACATGAAATATTTAATGGAATATAGAGAACTATAATCCAATTAACTATACATAGTTTTGGATTGATTTATGTGTATACCATTCAATACTTATTTATAATTATAAATATTTATAAAATTGATTGAAAATGATATTTTTCTCTCTTGGTTTTGGAGGTTGATAATGTGTATTATCCTCATTAGACCATGATTTTTTTCAATTATGTTCATATCAATACAATTAATTACACATAAAGAAAATTTATACTCGAGAATATCATTGGGAGGAACAATTTTATTATCCAATTCATTCATAAACCTATTTATATATTTTCAAAAATAATGTTATTGATTCCCCATTCATCCCCACATGAAGAATTACCCCATTCTATTGAGGAAATTTTTTGGTTAGTTATTCCCATACATTAATCATGTAGATAATTAATTATAAATACATCACAAAGCCTTATCATTTTATCTCTCATGAAATTCTATATTCCTTTTACTTTCTATAAATCCATTATAATAATTAGAGACTCATTTTTCACTTTATACCATATGTTCCCATCAAAACAATTATTCATAGATACCAAAATCCTTTTTATCTAATAATTTTTGGTGACATGGTTTTAAGATATTAAATAAACCATTCATTTTTATTGACTAAAATTTATAAAACCGATGGAATATCATGAATTTATTAACAATTTTTTTTATATTAAAAAAATAAATATATCATGGTAATTTTTTTATAAATAACTTCTCATTAAGTTTTATTGATGAGGGTTCATGTAAAATATATAGGGAATAATGTTTTCCGAAATTGCCTCATTCATAAAACAAACAATGTATATATAAAATAAATTAAATCAATTATATAATTAAATAGTCAAATTCATTATAAATTTATAATGAGATAAGTGGTATTAATAGAAATATAATAATATATAAATATAGAATATCAAAATCATCGATGAATATATAAATAAAATTAGTGTGTCATATAAATGATAATATTATAAATTTATGTCATGGAATTTGTAAATAAATATTTTGAAAATGATTAATTAAGTGTTGGTTTTTTGGTGACACAATAATTTTGAAATACAATTTTATAATTAATATGATGATGACAAAAATATTATCTTCATAAAATAGTTTAATAACTTAATATTTTGTTTTATTATGATTATAAGATAATTTTATGAGTTAATAAATAATTTTTCAAAGTGTTACAATAGAAGTAATAATTTTAAAATGTGAATTTTTGGTAGAAATGATGATTTTAATTAAAAAGTAAATTTCACATATTAATAAAATTAGTTTTAGAAAATATAGTTAATTTTTTGATTCTACATTTCATGAAATTTCTAGCATTAATTTTTGGGATTTTAGAAAAATTGTTGACTTTTTGGAAATAGTAAAATATAATAATTTAAACTGTATAACAAATTCATGAATTTTTGAGTTATATGTGATGTATGGATGATGTGAGCATAAAATCTCAAAATATGATGAATTAATTTGATATAATTATATTTAATTCCCAAAGATCTCATTTTCTTGAGGAATAATATTAATCTAATGAATAAAATACGAGAAAACACCCCTCTCCTCCACTATTAATACCACCTATCACAACCTTTTCTCCTCACACCTCAAAGACTTGTGGATTATTTTATTTGGGAGTAATTCGATTAAAAATCTTATTTCCAACATTAAAGGCCAAATGGTCTCACCAAAAGTCCAAAACCATGTTCCTTAAGAAGGTTCTCAAGGAGAAGAATTCAAGATGTAAAATCCACTTTCATATTCTTTTATTTTATTTTCAATTACTTTTTTTTCTATTATATCCTACCCTACCATCATCCAAGTGACATGATATTGAATGTATCATACATATACAATAATATTGTTGTATTAATCGAATATAAATCCTCAAACCCCTCCCCTACTACAATTTTTCTAAAAACAGTAAAACATTTCTTCTTATGTTCCAGTTTATCATCATCATGGATGATGGGTTTTTATTTTCCTTTACTACCATAAAAAATGATCCTAAAACTATTATTTTGGATAAATAATATATTAGTATACATATTATAAGTTATAAAATGTTCTATAACTAATGTATAAACATTATATTAAAAACATTGATATGAGATCAGGATGGTTGTAAAAACCACCCAAACAAAGTAAATCATTTTCATTAATGATTCATCTAATGAATATTTATCATATAAAAAAATGATAAATGGTATCATTTAAATTTATGGAAACAAATTAACTCAATTTAATTTTACATTGAGTTTTTTTCATTCATTTGAAAAATAAATCTATAATGAAACAACCATGGAAACCAGGAAATAAATACACGAGAAATCCAAGTTTTTAGTTTTTGGGATGTGTGGTAAAAAGATTTGTAGATAATTTCTTAGCAAAGTTTGGAAGTGTTTTGGATATGTAATGTTTGAAAATGTGGACTTAAATTTAAATTTAAATTATCCTACTGTTGAAACATTTAATTGTGATACGAAAAATATAAATTGTTTCGAATGTGGTGAGATGGGTAATAATACAAATACCTATGCAAATAAAGATGTAAATGACAAAATGATTCCATATTATAAGAAGAAAGGAGTAGTGAAATACTATGTGAAAATGTCAGAAGACTTTGTTTCATACAACAAAGTGGAATCAGGTACATTGTTTTTTAATCATATTTTACAATATATTTATTTGATACTTGGTCAAGAAATTAATTTATATCCAAGTAATTTTATAGTAAATTAAAAGTTTTACATCAATAAATGAAATGATAAAATTATGGTAAAAACACTAGGAGTAAATATTAATACAAAAATAATTATAATAACCATTATATTATTTTATATGGAAATAAATTACATGCAAGGCATATTGTTTAATCCTTAGTTGAGTTTGATGTTATTCTACATGTGGATTGACATTCATTTCATCATTTTATGATTTATTTTAGAGATAATGATGTTGTTTTCCATAAAGAGTTTCGGTTTGCATAAAATAATGAACCCATACCATTGATATCATATCAAGAAGAACTGAAATTTATAAAATAAGGAAATGATATTTATCGTCCAAATATTGTGTATAATAATATACATATATAGATTAATTATTTTCCATTATAAAATTAATACCTCGATGTTTTTTAAAATTATTTTAATGGTGTTAAACCTATTCCTAAATAAGGAGTTTTTATTAGCTTAGTTCAAGATGTAAACCCAATTTCATAAAACATTATCAAATGAATCATGTAGAACATCTAGATTTGAAAAAGAAAATTCCGGAGTTTCTTGATAATGGATTCAATCATCGTAGAACATCGCCATGGGGTGTTGTTGTTTTGTTTGTTAAAACCAATTATGGTTCCATTAGGTTACGCATTGATTATAGTGATTTGAATAACACTACTATCAAGAATAATTATCCATTTCCTCATATCGATAACTTGTTTGGATGGCCCCATGGAGACCACTATTTTTCTATGATTTACATGAGATTAGGGTACAATTACCTGATGATGTAGGAGGTTGACATTCAAAAAATAGAATTCCAAACAAAATATTGGAATTATAAGTTTGTTGTTATTCCCTTTGGTTTGGTAAATTATTTTATTTATTAGTGGATCTTATGAGTATAATATTCCATTAATATTCTGATATATTTATTTCTGTTTTTACTAATATTATTTTGGTCTCTTTATAAATTTATATGGATCATGAAATACATTTAAGGATTTTATTTTCAATCACTCACGGAATAGAAGTTATAAAGAAAATTTACCCAATGTGATTTATGGATTCAATATATTCCCTTTATTTAGAGAACTATAAATAAAGATGAAATAATGGTCGATCCCACAAAAGTGTTGTTGAATAAAGGATAATTAATTCAAATGTTATAAAGATTTATATTTTTCATGGATTAGATTTCTTTTTCAGATGTTTTGTTAGAAAATTACACGGTTATCTATCCTGCTAACTATGTTATTACCAAAGGGGTTAACATCATTTTGATAGAAGTATGTGAAGGTTTTTTTCATTAACTGAAAATATTATTATTGAATTATCATGTTTTTGACCTACCTTATATATATTTTAATTTATTCACATACAATGATTTTTCTTTGAAGGGAAATGGTAGCGTTCTCACTTAGAATAATCAGGAAAAGTTTTATGCTTTAAGGAAACTAAACCCTAATGAATTAAAATATACAACACATGATATAGAATTATAATTTTTGGTTTTCACTTTAAAAATATTGAAAAATAATTTATATAGATCCAAATGTTAAATATATAGATGTTATAAATGATTAATGTATGTATTCAATTAGATAGAATTCAAAATGAGGCCATGAATATGGCTTGAATTGATAAAGGATTGTGATTGCATGATCACTTTTTATATTGGAAAGGAAAACAATGTGGTAGATTCCTTGAGTAAAAAATATCACGATACGTTAACCATGATATGTCTAGAACAAGACCATTGGATTAATTATTTGATGTATTTTGTCTTGGATGTTGCTAGTGCCAAAATTTCCTATGTTTTTTTTACGTTTTAGTGTAGTCATCTCTCTAATATAGAGTTATCAAAGAACATATGGGTATCCATGAGTTATAAAAAAAATATTTGGTTAAGAATATTGAATTTCATGAATTTAACATTGATAAGGATTGTGTCTTGATATTTGGAAAGAGATACTATGTTTCCTTTAATTCCGAACTGAAGAATAATTTTGTTAATTGAATCTCACATTTATCCATTTTCACACCATACTTGTAGCACTATGATGTACAAAGACATTCGAGAGTATTTATGGTGGAACATAATAAAAATAGTTATTGATTATTTTTCAATGAAAATATTCACATTATTATAGTTTAAATTAGATTAGAAAATTCAAAGGTGATGCATCATCATTTTCCATTACCATAGTGGAAGTCAAAATATATATATACATAGACATTATTTTGGGACAATGAAACACTTCATGAGGTCATAATTAAATTTGGGTTATTATTGATCGACAATCTAAATCTATACATTTTCTTTATATTTGAGACACACTTTCTCAAGATATGATTTTTCGATTGTAACATAAAGAGATTTTATAGTCTCATGGAGTTCCTTTAACCATTGTATCTGAGAGAGATGATAGGGTCACTTATAACTTTTGCAAAGTCATTTATAATTATTTGGTAACACAACTAAATTTCATCTCATCTAATAATACATAATATGATGGATAAACCAGAAAACCCATTTAACCATTAGAAGATATTTATGTTATTGATCAATGGATTATAAAGGATGTTGGAAACAACATATTTCTTTAGATGAGTTTTCTGATAAAAAACATTTCATTAAATTATAAAAATATTACCTTTTTAGTCATTTTAGTAGTGTGGGGGATGTAACAAAGCATTTACATAAAAATAATGGGTTTTTTCATAAATTAAATAGTCAAATAAATTACAAACGTATAATTAAATATGGGTTTTTTATAGAAAAAAACAATTCAAATTGAAAAATAACCTCATCTTTGAAAGTATAAATTAAATTTATCTATATTATAAGTGAAAATATGTTATATATATATATAGATATCATTCAATAATAAAATCAATGATTTGAAAATGATAAATTAAGGGTTTGTAATTTTTGACACATATATTTTATTTAATATATTTTAATAAATATAATTATTTAAAATAATTTTTGTCTTCATATAATAGATTCATAAATTAATAATTTTTCATATTATTATATGTTAATTTTATGAGACCATAAATAATTTTTCAAAGTGTTATAAAATCAATTATAATTTAGTATTTTTATTTTTGGAATAACTGATGATTTTAGTTAAATATTTAATCTCTCATATTTAGAAAATTATTTTTATATAATGGAGGTCATTTTCTTATTCTATATTATTTAAAAAATTTAGAGTGACTTTTTTTTGATTTTTCTAAAATAGTTGAATTTTCATAAAATTAAAATTCATTATTTTACTATATTTAAAAAATTCAAGAATTAAGGGGTCAGAGAGGTTGTCTGGATAATTTAAGAAAATAATTTTTATCTATCCTTAATTTTTAATATATTTAATGATAATTCTTAAAAAATTCATTTTCTTGAGTGAAACTAATTAACTAATGAATAAAATAATGAGAAAACACACCTCTCCTCCACTATAAATACTACCCCTCAACATCTCTTCACCTACCCTCTCTTCTCCCCATACCTAAATGACTTGTAGCTTGTTTAATTTCTACAGAATTTCCTTACCAAGACTCTTCCCCACATCCCAGACCGTATAGTCACACCAAAAGGAAAAAACCTTATTCTTTATGGAGGTTCCCAAGGAGTAGAATTCAACAGTTAACATCCTATTTCATTTTATTTTATTTTAGTTTCAATTTATTTTATTTTTTATTCTATACTCACCTCCCCTAATCCATGTTAAATGATAACTATAGTATCAAATATATGATGGAATGCTATTATGTTAATATAATATTCATAATAAATCCTCTCCTCTTTTCGTTATATTCTAAAAAATTGAAAACATATTTTGTGATGTTTCTATTTACCGTCATCATGGATGATGTGTTTTTATTTTCTATTACCACCTTCATGGATGTTCATAAACCCATTATTATTGTTAAATTTTATATATATATTGTAATTTATAAAATGTTCTGGAACCAATTTATAAACATGATATTTATTGAAGTAATATGAGTTTGTGATGGTCTTAAAAACTGCCAAAATAAATTAGATGATTTTCATTAAACATATGTCTATTTAATCATCTTCGTATCAAAAAAATTTACATGGTTTCATTTAAAATTTTGGAAACATCTAACACAATTTCATTCCAAATTTGATGTTTTTCATAAATTTTACAAGAATATCTAAAATAAAAAATCATTGAAATCCTGAAAACAATGCACCCAAATCAATGAATGAAAAAAATATTATTGATAAATAAATGTGAATATATTATAAAAATATAATATAAGTTATTATAAATAAGAATATAATTCATAAATATATTAATAACACTCTTTAAAAAATTATACAAGAGTATTTGAAACATTTTATGTAAGACAAATCCTAGGTAAGAGGCCTTTCTTTAAAAGTCCACTTTAATATTTCTTTTATTAAATATATCAAAAATATTTTTTATGATTAATGTAATCATGTTTTATGGTTATTTTTTTGTTTATTTGATTTGTTTATGATGAAGGGTGGGTCTTATATCTCCCTCTAATGTATTGGGCATGTGTATGTTGTATATTGACTGGAATGGGTATTATAAGTGTATCTATGTTGGTTACACCAAAAGGTAACATTGAGGGTTACATTTTACGGTAGCCATGATGGGTACAAATCATAAGGTATCCATTAGTGTTATATTCTTAAGTAATTTATTATCCATGTTATCTATAAGGTTTTATTTATATTTTCTTTCTTTTTTCAAAATCTCTTTTTTTCACAGAGTTATAATATGATACATTATGGGTGAGAATTATATCATTGTGAAAATGATTTCATATGTCTATAGGTATTCAATGACTAATGGTTCCTTTATTTTACTTCAATGAATGATATTTTTTTTCACATCCCATTTAATAAAATGTTTTTCATAGGATATAAGTATGGATAAGAGAATATAAGAATCCATAATGAATGTTGGGAATATTTTTCCTAATAGGATTTCATGTTTTATTAAAAACTTATAAATTATAGAAGAAATAGAACCTTTTTTTTAATAAATATTCTATATTATATTGGGTTAATATGTATGAATTATTTTGTAATTATCTAAAACAATAAACTAAAAATTACTTTAGGAAATTAATAATGTTAATTCCAAAAGAATTTTCTAGATTGGATAATATTTAATGGAGGGTATTTTTTATTAGATTGAGTAAATTTATATTTTTTTAGGTTCTTGATCAACATTAAGCATTGGTATGATTCATAATAAAAATGATAAACAACCAAAAATACATTTTCCTGATCCATGAAATGAAGAATCAACGTTAACATTTCTATTATAATAATATATTATAAGTAAATTTTTGGATTATATGAGGAATTAAATCATCATTTTTGTTGGGAGGAAAAGAATTCCATAAAGAGTATTTAAATTTGGTGCATTCAAGAAATTCATGTGGATCAGTTTATCACTCATAACTGAATATAACATATCCATTAATGTTTCAATTCCATATAAAACTCCATTTGTTTACTTAATAGGATATTAATATCATTTTATTCTACACTCATTTTATACAATAATCCTCAGGGTTCAAGTTATGTAGTAAAACCAAAAGGGTTAACATGATTAATAAATAATAATACATTAATAAAATCCGAGTATATAATAATATGAAAATGAAGGGTAAACTCTAAGATGTATTACTCCATCAAAAAACATATTAAACTTTGATAATTTTCGTTCCACCATGTTTGCATTATGTTGGGTTCTTTTATACATCTTAACATAATCCCTATAATTAACCCAATTTTTCTCTTATACCATATGAGTTGTCCCATGAATTAAAAACATAATATCCAATTTAGTCCAATATTCTTGTGTAATTTTTCATATAATAATATTTCTAGTATTATATGATGGAGACTGAGTGGAATCAACCTAAGGATAGTTTCATATGAGTAGCATAGATTTGGTAAGGGTCAGGGCCTCTAGGGGAAATTGGTATTGACAATGAAATGGTGGGGGACATTAAAATACAGTCCATTATACACAATGTTATCATTCAGTTAGACATGGAAAAAGCATACGGTTAATGTTAGGTTATATCATTCATGTGATGAGATTATATGGCTTTCGAGAATGGTTATGTGATTTATGTTAAAGGTGTTATTCTTCTCTATGGATAACTATTTCATTCATGAGAAATGGATTTGGAATCTCCAAAAATGTATGTGGTGTCATAAGGGGGGATCCATTATCTCCATATCTATTCATACTGACTCAAGAGGATTATTCTAGGAACATTCTCCAATTCTTTGATGTTATGAGGATGATAACATTCATTAACATATGTGGAAGTTATATTGTTTCCCCTATTATGCTTTCTGATTATGTGCTAGTGTTTACCAACAATAGGTGAAGATCCTTTCATAGCTTCATGGAAATCATGTCAATATATGGATGAGCTAGTGGAAAAAATATCAATCCTAGGAAGTGTAAATATTCCGCCGCAAAAAAAATCCATGGAAGTCGAAGTTTTACTATTAAGTAGATCTTTGGTATTCAAGAAAGAAATATCAAATAAAACTATCATAGATCTCATACAACAAATAGTCAAATAAAAAAGGCTTTAATTTATGGTTTCATCGACATGATCGTGGAAATAATTTATAATTATAAGAATAAAATTATAAAATCGTGAGGTAGGCTAAAGTTGATCAATATCATGTTAACATCGATCCAAATGCTTGTATTATCAATAATATTCCCACCAATGGGGAAATAAATATGATGGAATATATCAGTGATTGGTTTCTACATGATGAAAATCAGGTGTTATTATGTCACTTGGACTTTTAGAAACATATAGCTAAACTATTTTAAAATGGGGGTGTCATCATTCACCATATTTCAGAAACTATGCACTCCAAGCTAGCTTGACTTGTGTTTGAAGTTATTGATTGAAAATATTTAGGGCCATATTTATGTGGGATATAAATTAGGATGGATTAGTGGATTAGAGTTGTAAAAACAGGGGGTTATCCAGCCTTCCCAAATGCATGTTTAATCATTAGGAAGACTTATAGGAGCACATGTGTCGGGTGATTAAAAGGGGGATTATTAATCTATGGAAGTGCAATTGGGATGGATGGCGATTATTTTTTGTGGGATGACTAGCCAAAAACATATCATTCAAGGAGGCACATAGGAATCCATTTTTCTTGGAGTTCATCCCTAAGATTTATCAAAACGTTACATTTTAATGTACATTCTTGATTGATGTACTTGACTGGTACTAATTGATAGACTATACTTCAGGAAACATTAATAGTCATGCTCAGAGGATTATTTTACATGAATAGGGTGAGATTGGGGTGTGGAATTTGAAACTATGGTAAAAAAATTATGATAATCATGAATTTCATCATCTAGTGGATATAGAAGAAGGCGGTTCTGAAAGATGAAAATGTGGAACATATATGAGTGAGTATTTCCTTAAGATGTTTTTCTTGTGAGAGTCTAGAACCAGAATACATGTTCTGTATCATTATTTGAATATAAATAGCATGAAGGATATTGGATAAAATGTGGCTTAATATTAATAGCATTAGTGATGGCTTTTTATTTTATAAATTCCTCACATTCTGGATTATCATTTGAGAATTCATGATCTGGAATGGAATGTGTTTGGGCTTATATTTTATGTAGTCTATTGTATTCCATAAGAATCTAGAAACTTGGTGAGGGAGAGAGATGGCATAAGGTGGTCCCTCATATCACTCTAGGTTTAGACAATAATTATCATTATATAGTTGGGTTCCTTTATTTGGGTCAGGCAGAATCTGATAAGTTGTGCATGTTTCTTCCAAAGACATTGGTGACATCAAACCTGCATCCCTCCATGTAGTGTCAAGGTGTCCAAATTATTCCACCTACTAGGGGTATGAAACCCAAGTTTGATGTCTCTTACATGTCTGGGGATGTGAGGGGAGGTGGGATGGTGAGGTAAAATAGATGTTTATTTGTTTTTATGGGATTTTTTTGGTTTTGGTAACTCTATTAGTGAAATGATAAGACCCATGCATACTGGAATCTCTTTATGTGAAAGGTTCAATGCTATGGTCAAAGAGATTGATTCTGATTGTGATTTTCTTGTTCATATTTTAAAATGAAAAATATGATCCACCTTGTGAATTTTATTATAATTATTTATAGTCCAGATTACTAATAAACTAGTGCAGTATTTTTGGGAATTTTAGGAGAGAATAGAACGTCACTAATAATGGGTAATTTTTTTGTAGGAAGTGAAGATGAGAATCTAATTTTTTAAAATACCATAGTATTCTTTTCTAATGAATCCAAATATATTATCAAATGATACTCCCTTATTATCCACCATTTCAAGACTTCGTTATTTGAAGATTTCGTGTCATTCCATCTTTTTTGTTGTTGTATAGTTTATTTTAATTTAAATAAAGATTTAATTTTAATCAGAACATAATTAAACTAGGGAAGTATAATGGATACATAATATTTCATAAACAATTATATAAGAATCCAGCAAGAAATTTATTTTTGAAACACAATTTATAATAAACTAAAATATATTTATCATAAGAACATATTTTATGTGGTATATATGTGATATTAAAATTTTTTAAGATGATATATCATCGAAATAAATAAAGAAAAATTATAATGAAATCTCTGTTGTGACCAAGTGAAGTAATTGCATTTGTTGTCAATAACTTGTCATGGTGTGCCATCTGATGAAGTACATCTTGAAGATTGATGATTACAGAAGCATTAAATCTGACGATTGCTGAGCTGCTCTTTAAGTTCATAGAACTTGTATCCTGATGATACAAAGTCACAACATTGATTGAAGATCATGCATTGTCTTCACAATGAATGAGGAGTTTAAAGGAGTTCCATCCACAACTACTAAGTGGATGATGTGCATAAGTGAAGTGCACACTTTGAAGAAGATTAAAAGAACAAGGAAGAACCCTTTGGGAATTCCATTCTTAAATGTTGATTATATGTTGAAGAAGAATGGAGGAATTATAATGAAGAAGATTAATGCTTGAATTCTCAAGAAGATGAAGGAGAAGTAAGGCTTGAGGTGGTTCTCTTGATATGGCTTGATTTCATGGAGGACTTTGTTTTTGACAAAAGTCTTATTCAAGACATAGCCAAACAATTGGCCAGCCCGTGGACACCTTGAGGGTTCAACCCCAAGGCACATGTGGGCCTAAGGCGCCACGCCCAAGGGGGAACCCGTGGGGCGAGCCCAGGGCGGCAGGACGCACCCAAGACACCGCAGAGGTGCTGGGGCACGCCCGGAGGAGCGCAGAGTGGGCGCATAGCACGCCCGTGTGTGCATAGTGGGCGCTAGGAGCGCGCCCGCAGGGAGCAGAGTGGGCGCAGAGCGGGCCCGCAGGGAGAACTCGGCGCGGGGCGGCACCGAGAGGGTTGGAAGTTCAATTGCGGAGTAGCGGACAGCGCCAGGGTGATAAGCCGCGAGAAAACCGCGCCCCGTTTCGATGTGGGACGCGGAAAAATTCCCGGGAGCGCATCCTGGCCGCACGATTGATCGCGCGCCAGATCTCCGCTGCTCATCGCATCCCGCGCGAGATCTCCATATCGCGGTCATCCGATGTATTTCAAATGCCGCATCCAACGGCCCAGCGTTCGTCCTCAACCTCGAGCCATGCCGAAGCCACCCGCGAGCCCCGCTGAACCAGGCGCCTTCCCGACGACAGATTTTGAGTTCTCGGCTGTCTCTCTTGAAGCCGAAGGCACCCTCGTGCTCGTCTGAGCATAGCGAACACAACCATGCCTTAAAATATACTTTCATGCAATGAGATGATGAATTCGATGAAGGCCGAAGCAAACCGTTGGTGCGAGGCCATTCGGTGTTGATGTTCTGCATGGTTTGGATCGAAGGAAGGCCGTGCATGCGTTCTAAGTCGCATGCACGTGAAGGAAACCGAAAAATGGAAAACCCGCATTAAAACAGAGAAGAAGAACGAGATACGTAGAAGATATTTAACGCGTTTGAAGTTTTCAAAGACCCCGCAGATTTCGGGCATTCAAAACGTATTTCCCCGCGGATCATCCATGCACCTCCACTACCTATATAAAGAGGAGTCTGAGGACGAGTGAAGGTTGCTGTTCATTCGTGAAGACCCGCGACGCTCTCTGCCTCGCGAAGTAAAATCCTGCACATCACTTGCGCGACAGGAGGCTTCAAGTTTTGTTCCGCGCATCACTTGTGCGAAGAAGCCCCGTGCAATCTATTTGCACGGCTGAAGTCCTCGGTGCCATCCTTGGCCCGAAGGTGTTCCCTGCGCGCTAATCCTTTGCGCAACAGGAAGGAGAGGAGCTTGCGCGACCTTGCGCGCTCCCTCTGTGCACCGCGCCCCCTGCGCGGTAGGCACTTGCGCGCCCAAGGTGTCCTTGCACCCTTGTGGCTTGTGCACCTCGTGGTGTTGCATCCTGCACACCCGAGTGCCTGTGCACCCCACGGCTCAAGACACTTGCGCGACAGTGTTGAAGAAGAGGAGGCCGCGGCTCAAGAATTCCCTTGCGCGCCTCCTTTGAGATCAAGTGAAGAAGACCACCTCGGGCAGTGGGTGTGCAAAGTTGAGGAGAAGGCCGAGAACCTTTGTGCTTTGGATGCAAAAGGAAGACCACACTTTGTGTTTTTATAAATTGAAGAAGAAGGACAAGTCAAGTGTGTGCACTAAAAGAATGAGTAGGGTATGTGTGCACATGTGAAGAAGATCAACTTTGAGAGGAAGAGGAGTACACACTTATGTGTGTGAATACAAAAGAACTGATCATTCTAAGTGATTGGGTTTTTGGTGAGCAAGACCAACGAGATCTTTTGAAGACTGTTGAAGCTACTTGAAGTTTTGAACAACACCTTTGAAAAAGTGAAGTGGATCCACGATGAAGATGATGCTGTGGAGTTGGGGGGTTTAACCAACTTGTAATTGGGGGGGTAACCAATTACTGTGTAATCATCTTTTGGCATAGTGAAGAATCCGTGTTGGGGGGTGTAACCAACACGGCAAGGAGTAGGTCTTTGTACCGAACCTTGTAAATCTCTGTGTTCTGTGCTCTCATTATTACTGCACCACTAAAAGAGTAGATCTAGGCTTTAACCAGCTGCAGAGGTTGAATTGATAATCCAAAGGGAACAATTCATAAAAAGAAAAAGTTATCACTGAATCACCCCTCCCCTCTCGGTGATCATAACCGATCCAGGCATTTCAAGTGGTATCAGAGGGAGGTTCCCTCTGTAAGGATCTACTTCTGAGAAGATGGACAATCTGAATTCTGTTAATAGTAGGGGTGTTCCTACATTCGATGGAAAGAATTACCACAGTTGGAAGAATCGGATGTTACCCTACCTTCTATCTCTCGGCCTTGATGTTAGAAATGCAGCCTTATTTGGATTCCCTCCTCTTGCTAATGAAGTTGCTATGACACTCGATGAGAAAAGAAATATGGAAGTTGATGGTAAAGCTCAAAATGCCATTCTTATGTCACTCTCAGAAAAGGTATACACAAAAGTCATGGGACTCAAGAATGCTAAAGAAATTTGGGACAAATTGGAAAGTAGTTATGAAGGCAACATGAAAGTCAAGGAAGCCAAATTACAGATTTGGAGAAGCATGTTTGAAGATGTCAATATGGGAGAAGAAGAAAATATTGATGATTATTTCACAAGAGTCAATGAAATTGTCAGTAACATTCGGGGCTTTGGAGAAAAGTTGGAGGACTCCACTATTGTTAAAAAGCTAATGAGAAATTTTCCTGACAGGTTTGACCCCAAAGTCTCAGCATTAGAAGACAGAGATGATCTCTCTCTTGATGAACTACACAACATTCTCACTGCATATGAAATGAGGAAGATCCCAGTATTCAAGAAGAAGATCAAGGATGAGATGGCTTTTGAGGCCATGCGACAACTCAAGATAAAAGATGACGAAGTCCTAGAATCAAGTGATACTGACAATGAAGAAAAGGATGAAGATCTCAACACGATTATTTCTATTTTTTCTAAAAGGTTTGGAAAAACTAAATTCAGGGGAAAAGGGAAATCACCATCGAGATGTTTCAATTGCAATAACATCGGACACTTTGCTGTAAACTGCCCCAAGAAGAGATATAGTGCTCCAGAAGATGAAGATGAGAAGTCACAAAAGAAGAAATGGAGTAGATACCCAAGAGAAGGAAACAAATCAGGTGTAAGAAAGAAAAGGTTCGTTCCAGGTGAAAGAAGAAGCTATGTAAGCCAAGAGGAAGAATCAGACTCTACTTCAGCCAGTCAATCAGAAGAAGAAATGAATTTTATGGCTCATGTGGAAAAAGGGTTTGATACCTGCAGCAGTGAAGATGATGAAAGTGAACGAACAGAGATTGAATACATATTGAAAGATGAATTAGAGGCTTGCCTTGAGCAAAAAATTAAACTCAAGAAAGAGAAGAAATTGTTACAAAAGGAAACTAAAAGAATGACTGAGGAGTTGGAAGAATGTATGAAGAAAGAGACAATGTACATTGACGAAATCAAGAGACATAAACTGATGGTAGCTGAGCTGGACAAGATAGCAAAAGATCTTGAGGAGAAACTTCACCTCAAAGAAGAAGAGCAATCAGTGACACATTCCAAGTGGATTGAAGCACAGAATAGCTTGACAAAGATGATAGAAGACTTCAACAAGGCTGTTGAGGTCAAGGCAGAATCATCTTATGCTGGTGCTCAGAGGCAGGTCAATTTACCACTAAGTAAATCTCTAAATACATCTGTTATTTCTAACAATGCAGGTTCAAAGATAAAATTGAGACAAACATGGCATGAACCAACCTTTGTAAAATCATCTTCAATGGAAGAAAGGAAATCCTCAGGAAGGACTACTCAAATCTTGGACAGAAAATTACAACATGACTCTTATCAACAAAGAAGGTCAAGGTTCAGAGGCTACTGGTGGTGTTGTGGTGTGTTTGGACATAAGGCCTATGCATGCTGGTATAACATGTCTCGTCCAAACATGAGGCATGAGTCAAGGGGGAGACATCCTGAAACCCAGAGTGTTTTGCAGAAAGCATCAAAACCACCAACTCAGAACACATTTGACTGCCTGAGTGAAGCTTGTGGAAGATGTGACCAACAAGGTCATAGAGCTGATAAATGTATGACAACTCTTCCTAAACAAAAAGTCAAAGACATGAAAGGGAAAGGCATTCAAGAAACCAATGATGAAATCACATGCTTTGCTGAAGTGGCTCTAAAAGCCAGCAGTAAAACCAAGTCATGGATTCTTGATAGTGGATGCTCATCCCACATGACTGGTGATACAAAAATTCTAAGCAACATTGAAAGTCATGAGGGAGGAACCGTGGTGTTTGGAAATGATCGTTCTCTGAAAATCAAGGGAGTTGGAAAGGCTATGATTGCAACAATGTAACGCCCCGACCCCAGCTACCCAGAGCCGGTGCATTACTTCGTAACATTGGCATGATCACAAAGGATCAAGTCTCGAAAGACCGATTAGTTTAGTAGCCTTGGAAACACTAGATACATTCATAAGTCTTTCATTACATCAAAATTAAACAAACTACAAAAAAACATGGTCTTCATAGTCCACACTCATATCTTCACTGATTATTCTTGCTAGTCAGTCATAAAATACTTCTTCACAACCTGGAAAATTTTTAAACATTGAAAGGGGTGAGCTCAAATGCTCAGTAAGGATAACAATAATGCGGAAGCTTTCATAAATAAACATTAACATTTAAGGCAATGTATAACTAAAACAAAAGCCTCTTAAACATGAACTTCAACATAATATGGCAAAAGTAAAATGAGATAATGCCATTTACTTCTTCACATGGATATTCTACTGGTCGAATAATCACATGTAATATCAATAACCACTTTCATAATGATGGAATGCATAATGCCAGACTATCTTAACCACGTAGTCAAGGCCTCGTGCCAAGACCACAAATAATATTTTGTCAAGGCCTTGTGCCAAGACACTAGTTTGTCTCATGAGACCTGCCGATGCATCGAGGAGCTATAGCGGGCTCCACCCGTCACTTATTAAGTCCAATGCATTCCTCATATGAATAGGTTTAAACATATCATAAACCATAACATAATTGTATCACATAAAACATGCATAAAGGAAACATAACATTTCCACATTTCAATCACAAGATATCAATACAACAAATTGATATAATAAAAACGCTTTCAAAACCATTTTCAATTCCAAAATAAAAGAAAGTTAAAACTTTGTATTTATTTTTTTATTAAAAAAATGATGGCTTGTAGAGGAAGCCGAAACTCAAATAATGGTTATGACGGCGGAGAAGTCGTTGTCGCCGCATACGTACAGAAATAAAAACATTCCTTTTTGTCGTTTAGTAAAACGCTTCATATAAAAAGATTCCTTTTGAGTAAACGTAAAAGTCAAAGTGGTTTATACACCGTATAAATGAAATTTGTGTATAAAACTAAATATGCCTCAATGAAAGGAGATTGAGACGAAGTCCTTACAAAGATAATTTTTAAAATAAAATAGATATATTATGTGTATTCACTATAGGTACACATAAACAAAGTAAATATACAAAATAGGACATAACAATATCATGACATAATTTGAAAGTAGGAGATTAACCCAAAGAATGGAAGTTGGGTTAAGAAATTCCCTTACCTCGTGTCTGACTTGACTCAACCGTTCTTTAACCTCCTGAATAATAAACTAGAGTTAATATATACCTTATTAAGAACCATTTTCAACTTCATTATCCTTATTATATCACTTATTACAATGATATGAACATTATGTAATTATTTAAGTTAATAATGTTCATTTTGTCGGTATTTGGTTCTTAAGTCAAAAATAGGCTTCTTACACTTACATGTTGTTAATTTGGTCAAAGGTTCATTATATCCAGAATGGTATTCATGATGTAGATATCATATATGTCATATATATCCAGTACATACATTCATTTATAATATTACATCACATTTAGAGGTAAGAAATGAAATGCACCGTTCATGGAGACGGTAAGCCGTACGTACGCATGAACGCTACTTCCATTTCTATTTCATATTTTATGGAATGGAATCATAATGATATGAGAGTATATTATAATTCCAGTATAATAACATATATAATATCATTAACTTTATCCTTCACACATCCCACATATGGTATTAACGAATCAAATCACTTTCAGGGGGCGGTAGTCCGCGCTTCCTAAAATGAAGATATCGTGTTTTACCCATAATGGAAACCATAAAGGTATGCCCAAAATGAAAAAAAACAGAAGCTTAAGGAAAACATAAACATATTATATATCATATATAAAAATAGTGACATCATAATGGCCACCTTTGAAGGTGTTAAATGAGTGTTGAACAATCATCGTTTCGGGAGGCAGAATTTCGCCATCCACGGAAACCTTATGTTCTTTAACTATTTGATGTAGTTGTGTGGAAGTGTAGCTCAAATAAATCTTATAACAACATCCTAGTATATTTAAGATACTGGTGTTGTTACAAAAGAAGTAAATACAAAGAGTTTAGGGGGTTGGAGAAGCAAAATAAAACAAAAGAACATGAGAGAATGAATTACCTTAAAAAGTGTAACTCCTTTTGAGTTGAGCCTAAAGGCTTCCTTTGAAAGGATTCTGCCCAAAGGGAATCCTCTAGGATGAGGAGAGGGATGTGGAGAGAGCAAATGGGCAGGGGTTGGCCGAGCCAATGGCTTGAAGAGTGTGTGAAATGAGGTAGAGGTGGGGGCCTTTTATAAGAGGAGAGGAGGGGCACTTTTGGAAAGTAAAGGAACATTACATTATTTGAAAATGTGTTTCGGTTTTAAAAGGTCCCACATTGATATAATTCGTGGATAAGGTGATAAGTCATCGAAATCCACTCATCCAATTGGTTTTGGACAAGTGTAATCCTTGTATTTTGCATTATCTTCTCATTTTATTTAAATCGTTAAATAATGAGGTCATCGCCACATCATAATGATGTCATAAATAATTTAATTTATTTAATGTCTAAAAATTATAAAAAAAATACTATGATGTAGGAAATCTTTTTATCTTTCTAATGAATATTTATAGTCAAAATTTGGACTTGTGTAACCCTACTTAAAAATTGTTTTAGTAGAACAATTTATGTTAGTGTCATTTTCACTTTAACATTAAATAAAAAGTAATTTATGTTATTTCCCTACAAAAGTGGATCCATGGGGTCCCCAAGTTAGGCCATGGCTTGTCTTGGTCGGCCATGACACAACCAATGAGGTTGGGACATGTGTCTAGGTCATTTAATATTATTAAAGTATTATTTATACCTTAAACTACCCTAATTACCACTAATCGCGATTAAAACTTAATAAGTTACTATTCACCAAAAAAATTATTTTTATCCCATTGAACCACATTTTACTTCTTAATGACAACCATGTATGTCGGATTTTTGAAAATCAAATCACAGAAGTGGTAATATTTCATTTAAACGAAAAATCAGTTATTTAACTACCACTTAGTGGTTTCACTATTCATCAAAAATTGAAGTTTTTCAGAACAATGCCAAAATTTCACCCTAAGCTATAATTGATATTCCGAATTCAAAAATGATGTCTATTTTACAAAATTCCAAACATATAAGTTGCATTAATTAATTTTATAATTAATTCCCGCTGTTACGACAAATAGCGTGTTTTCAAGAAACAATTTATATCAAAAGATTGGCAATTGTTTATGTCCAAATTCAATGTTAAATTAATTCTAATGACCACCATTGGATAAAATGGTAAAAATATATTCTAATTATACATTAAATCCACTCAATAGTATAACTTATCACTATAATTTATTTTGATTAAAAAAGTTGTTTTAAGTATTTTTCACTATTCATAAAAAATTAGAAGTTCTCAGAAAAATACCAAAAATTCAACATAGGCTAATTTCGATATTACGAATACAAAAATGAAGTCCATTTTGAAATATAAAATTTCTATAATTTTAAAAAGTGGTTATTACTATTCATAACGGCTAGTTTGATTTGTCGCGATGTTTTAGAACTCGAAGTTGCGTACAATGCAAGCTATTGTATTATTGAATGAGAAGCGTATCGTGGAAGCTCGGGGTGTTACATTCTCCCCTCCTTCAATAAATTGCGTCCTCGCAATTTGAAATTTTTCTTGGAAAATAAAAGGTTGAAAAGGGAAAATACCTTTGTGGAAAACCCACATCGGAAATAAGATTAATAAAATTTAGCCTTAATAAGAGGTAAATGGAAATAAGAAAGTCACCACCAAATTATAATCTCGATAAGGAGAACATTGGTGGCAATTAGAGACATATAATTGGAGGAAAGACGTAAATATTTGTAGGGAGTGATTGAGGTCATCAATAACAATCAACTGTCAAATTGAGGGCCTCAAAGCCTTCAATCTATATTGATTTAAAATATCATCAGTTCAACAAGACATAAGGTATTAGGATAACACATTTTTTTGTTTTAATATCCCTTTACTAAAGTTTAAGAATTAATTTATTCATTGAATAAGAGATAGGTATATATATATTTATGCTTGACAATTAGAGTTTCAACCTTCAACTCATCTTTCACTCAAAAAGATAATAGAACTCAAAAATATCATACTTATCCTAATTGTATAAGGTTCAAAATGTTAAAACATACCATTTAGATTAGTAAAATTATTTTGTAATAACCAGGGACTTCCTGTAGGCTAGTGGTAGGAAATAAAGGCTTGTCGCACTATGGTTGTGGGTTCGATTCCTGCAGCTGTGTCCGACGCGACGGGTTATTCCCCACCCTGCAGGTTGTCCTTTTTCTAAAAATATAGTATTATAGTATTCCAGAAATAATCTTCAGAAAAGTTTTAACCTTAAACAATACTATTCAAAGTTCAACTTAATCCATCCCAACATTTATAGTTATCCAAAATACCTCTGTCCAAACTTTCTCTAAAAGGTCTCTTAATTCCAAAATCAATTGTAACATCAGATTCCCCAAACAAAGAAAAGTTTCTCTTATTGTCACATACTAAAAATATGATTACCTTAATCATATTAAAACCTTACTGAAACCAACAAGTACTGCAGTACAATCCTTATATAGATCACATTATTCTAATAACCAGAATATAATCCATGAGTCCGAAAGCATCAATACATTAGTTATTCTGCTTCAACTGTAGTAATAGCATAAGATTGTCCTTGATCCCTTGGCCTTTTCTGAGGTAAGATTCCTTGACGCTTAGGACATTCATTTGCGTAATGACCCATTTCTCTACAATTGTAGCATTCAACTTTGACAGCCTCTTTCTTTCCCTTGCAATCACGTGCCTGATGACCTTTTTCTCCACATTTATAACAGACTCCCATTCCTTTTAGGCAAGTACCAGGGTGATTCTTCCCACAATTATCACATAATGGAAAATCCTTCTTTCCCTTTTTCCCTTTATCTGTCTCTTGTTCCACCGTTCTCTTCTTCTCTTGCTTTACTTTGTTGTCATAAGACTTAGAGAATTCCTTTTCTGTCTTGATAGCACATGAGACTATATCTTCGTATGATGAGAAGGATTGTGATACTAAATCTCGACGGAGAAATGGTTTTAACCCATCAAAGAAACGATCAATCTTACTCCTTGGGTTACGTATATAATCGGCAGCATGCCTCGCTAACCTTGTAAAGTTAGCCTCATACTTTGCGACATTCTCATCCTCCTTCTGCCTCAGACTCAGAAATTGCCTTTCCATATCTGCTCGATGGTCACGAGGAAAGTATTTTTCTAAGAAAAGCTCTTTGAACTCCCTCCATTCCATATTCGATACGTCATCATCTTCCTTTGTGTTTTGAATCAGTGACCACCACTGATCGGCATCTCCAGTGAGGCGGTAAACTGCCATGACAACCTTCTCCCTTTCACTACTCCCCAAGGCATGGAATATTTTCTCTAAGGAATTTATCCATTGCTCAGCTACTGTAGGATTTGTACTCCCATTGAAGGTTGGCGGTTGTTGCCTCATGAAACGGTCTAGCATTGATCCTCCACGTTGCGGATCAGGGTGCTCCATACGAGTAAGGTTGTTATTCATAACCTGAGTGAGTTGTCCCAGTATGGTAATAAGTTGATCAGCACCAGTTGTATCTCCAGATCCACAATAATTATCTTGATCAGGAGGGAAATCCCTACACGGAGTTCGTGCATTGATACGGTTTCCATTCCTTCCACTAGGTGCCATTTCTAAACAATGGCATAAACTAGATTAGTTTATGAATCAAAATACATAATTCCATACTTGTAAAATACTTAACATAAATTGAACTATTTATGGATATAATCCATAATCATAAAAAGGTTTTATTTGAGGAAGTATATACTCATAACCGTTCATAGTGGTTTGTAAAGAAAATGAGAATTATCCTAAGCATATCCCCCGGGAGTGTCGTAACCAAGAGTGCAGCAAGGCCCATTGTCGTGCACCAGTTCCCGTTCGAGTCTAGCTCAAAGCAGTGTTTTCGGGTTTTACCCCTAGGTACATCTGTGCCAGAGCCGCCTCTACCTGCTCGTATCCAGACAGGGATGTATTGCTCGGAAAACTCATAACATCTCTATAATACCAAAATTCTAGGAAGTTCTTCTATACTAATCCTCAAAGTCTATCTTTGGGCTATGTGCTCTAATCAGAGTTTATCTAAATCAAGCTTCCAAGGTTAGTACTAAACTGCCTCTGATACCAACTGTAACGCCCCGACCCCAGCTACCCAGAGCCGGTGCATTACTTCGTAACATTGGCATGATCACAAAGGATCAAGTCTCGAAAGACCGATTAGTTTAGTAGCCTTGGAAACACTAGATACATTCATAAGTCTTTCATTACATCAAAATTAAACAAACTACAAAAAAACATGGTCTTCATAGTCCACACTCATATCTTCACTGATTATTCTTGCAAGTCAGTCATAAAATACTTCTTCACAACCTGGAAAATTTTTAAACATTGAAAGGGGTGAGCTCAAATGCTCAGTAAGGATAACAATAATGCGGAAGCTTTCATAAATAAACATTAACATTTAAGGCAATGTATAACTAAAAGAAAAGCCTCTTAAACATGAACTTCAACATAATATGGCAAAAGTAAAATGAGATAATGCCATTTACTTCTTCACATGGATATTCTACTGGTCGAATAATCACATGTAATATCAATAACCACTTTCATAATGATGGAATGCATAATGCCAGACTATCTTAACCACGTAGTCAAGGCCTCGTGCCAAGACCACAAATAATATTTTGTCAAGGCCTTGTGCCAAGACACTAGTTTGTCTCATGAGACCTGCCGATGCATCGAGGAGCTATAGCGGGCTCCACCCGTCACTTATTAAGTCCAATGCATTCCTCATATGAATAGGTTTAAACATATCATAAACCATAACATAATTGTATCACATAAAACATGCATAAAGGAAACATAACATTTCCACATTTCAATCACAAGATATCAATACAACAAATTGATATAATAAAAACGCTTTCAAAACCATTTTCAATTCCAAAATAAAAGAAAGTTAAAACTTTGTATTTATTTTTTTATTAAAAAAATGATGGCTTGTAGAGGAAGCCGAAACTCAAATAATGGTTATGACGGCGGAGAAGTCGTTGTCGCCGCATACGTACAGAAATAAAAACATTCCTTTTTGTCGTTTAGTAAAACGCTTCATATAAAAAGATTCCTTTTGAGTAAACGTAAAAGTCAAAGTGGTTTATACACCGTATAAAAGAAATTTGTGTATAAAACTAAATATGCCTCAATGAAAGGAGATTGAGACGAAGTCCTTACAAAGATAATTTTTAAAATAAAATAGATATATTATGTGTATTCACTATAGGTACACATAAACAAAGTAAATATACAAAATAGGACATAACAATATCATGACATAATTTGAAAGTAGGAGATTAACCCAAAGAATGGAAGTTGGGTTAAGAAATTCCCTTACCTCGTGTCTGACTTGACTCAACCGTTCTTTAACCTCCTGAATAATAAACTAGAGTTAATATATACCTTATTAAGAACCATTTTCAACTTCATTATCCTTATTATATCACTTATTACAATGATATGAACATTATGTAATTATTTAAGTTAATAATGTTCATTTTGTCGGTATTTGGTTCTTAAGTCAAAAATAGGCTTCTTACACTTACATGTTGTTAATTTGGTCAAAGGTTCATTATATCCAGAATGGTATTCATGATGTAGATATCATATATGTCATATATATCCAGTACATACATTCATTTATAATATTACATCACATTTAGAGGTAAGAAATGAAATGCACCGTTCATGGAGACGGTAAGCCGTACGTACGCATGAACGCTACTTCCATTTCTATTTCATATTTTCTGGAATGGAATCATAATGATATGAGAGTATATTATAATTCCAGTATAATAACATATATAATATCATTAACTTTATCCTTCACACATCCCACATATGGTATTAACGAATCAAATCACTTTCAGGGGGCGGTAGTCCGCGCTTCCTAAAATGAAGATATCGTGTTTTACCCATAATGGAAACCATAAAGGTATGCCCAAAATGAAAAAAAACAGAAGCTTAAGGAAAACATAAACATATTATATATCATATATAAAAATAGTGACATCATAATGGCCACCTTTGAAGGTGTTAAATGAGTGTTGAACAATCATCGTTTCGGGAGGCAGAATTTCGCCATCCACGGAAACCTTATGTTCTTTAACTATTTGATGTAGTTGTGTGGAAGTGTAGCTCAAATAAATCTTATAACAACATCCTAGTATATTTAAGATACTGGTGTTGTTACAAAAGAAGTAAATAAAAAGAGTTTAGGGGGTTGGAGAAGCAAAATAAAACAAAAGAACATGAGAGAATGAATTACCTTAAAAAGTGTAACTCCTTTTGAGTTGAGCCTAAAGGCTTCCTTTGAAAGGATTCTGCCCAAAGGGAATCCTCTAGGATGAGTAGAGGGATGTGGAGAGAGCAAATGGGCAGGGGTTGGCCGAGCCAATGGCTTGAAGAGTGTGTGAAATGAGGTAGAGGTGGGGGCCTTTTATAAGAGGAGAGGAGGGGCACTTTTGGAAAGTAAAGGAACATTACATTATTTGAAAATGTGTTTCGGTTTTAAAAGGTCCCACATTGATAGAATTCGTGGATAAGGTGATAAGGCATCGAAATCCACTCATCCAATTGGTTTTGGACAAGTGTAATCCTTGGATTTTGCATTATCTTCTCATTTTATTTAAATCGTTAAATAATGAGGTCATCGCCACATCATAATGATGTCATAAATAATTTAATTTATTTAATGTCTAAAAATTATAAAAAAAATACTATGATGTAGGAAATCTTTTTATCTTTCTAATGAATATTTATAGTCAAAATTTGGACTTGTGTAACCCTACTTAAAAATTGTTTTAGTAGAACAATTTATGTTAGTGTCATTTTCACTTTAACATTAAATAAAAAGTAATTTATGTTATTTCCCTACAAAAGTGGATCCATGGGGTCCCCAAGTTAGGCCATGGCTTGTCTTGGTCGGCCATGACACAACCAATGAGGTTGGGACATGTGTCTAGGTCATTTAATATTATTAAAGTATTATTTATACCTTAAACTACCCTAATTACCACTAATCGCGATTAAAACTTAATAAGTTACTATTCACCAAAAAAATTATTTTTATCCCATTGAACCACATTTTACTTCTTAATGACAACCATGTATGTCGGATTTTTGAAAATCAAATCACAGAAGTGGTAATATTTCATTTAAACGAAAAATCAGTTATTTAACTACCACTTAGTGGTTTCACTATTCATCAAAAATTGAAGTTTTTCAGAACAATGCCAAAATTTCACCCTAAGCTATAATTGATATTCCGAATTCAAAAATGATGTCTATTTTACAAAATTCCAAACATATAAGTTGCATTAATTAATTTTATAATTAATTCCCGCTGTTACGACAAATAGCGTGTTTTCAAGAAACAATTTATATCAAAAGATTGGCAATTGTTTATGTCCAAATTCAATGTTAAATTAATTCTAATGACCACCATTGGATAAAATGGTAAAAATATATTCTAATTATACATTAAATCCACTCAATAGTATAACTTATCACTATAATTTATTTTGATTAAAAAAGTTGTTTTAAGTATTTTTCACTATTCATAAAAAATTAGAAGTTCTCAGAAAAATACCAAAAATTCAACATAGGCTAATTTCGATATTACGAATACAAAAATGAAGTCCATTTTGAAATATAAAATTTCTATAATTTTAAAAAGTGGTTATTACTATTCATAACGGCTAGTTTGATTTGTCGCGATGTTTTAGAACTCGAAGTTGCGTACAATGCAAGCTATTGTATTATTGAATGAGAAGCGTATCGTGGAAGCTCGGGGTGTTACAAACAACAAATCTAAAATCCAATGATGTGTTGTTTGTTGAACGATTAAAGCACAACCTACTAAGTGAAAGTCAATTATGTGATGATGGACATGAGGTGTTGTTCCAGAAGGACTCATGCATCATCAAGAGCTCAAAAGATGGAAAAATCATCACTCAAGGAAGAAGAACCACTGGAAATCTATTTCAAATTGGTGATCCCATCAATTCTTGTTTTCTTAGCTCTAAAGATGAAAACAACCTCTGGCATAGAAGACTTGGCCATCTTGGTCAAAGGAGTATGAGTAAACTTCTGAAGTACAATGTTGTACGAGATCTACCCAAATTAAAGAGAGAAAGAGATGAAGTCTGTGACACATGTCAAATGGGAAAACTGACCCATAGGTCACACAAAGGAGTTGATATCATGTCTACTAGGCCTCTTGAACTCATCCATACAGACATATGTGGACCGATGAGACAGAAGTCTACAAGAGGAGATTTCTATTTTATAACCTTCATTGATGATTACACACGGATGACCAAAGTCATGTTCATGAAACACAAGTCAGAGGCAATCACGATGTTCAAGACTTTCAGAAGGCAGGCTGAGAAGGAACTAGAGTTCTACATCAAGAAAGTAAGATCAGACAACGGAAAAGAATATACCGGTGATGTCTTTGAAAGCTATCTGGTCAAGCATGGAATCAAACATCAATATAGTACACCATATACTCCACAACAGAATGGAGTGGCTGAACGAAAGAATCGAAGCATAGTTGAAATGGGGAGGACTATGTTAGCTGAGCATGATATCTCTAAGTTTTTCTGGAGAGAAGTAGTATGCACTGCTATACACATACAGAACAGATGTCTCCTGAGACCAGAAACACAAACGACAGCCTATGAAATTTGGTTTAACAGAAAACCAACTGTTAAATATTTCAAAGTCTTTGGCAGTCCCTGCATCATCAAGATTAAAAACATCAATCTGGGAAAGTTTGAAGAAAAATCTGAAGAAGGAATCTTTATGGGTTACCTACCTAATGGAAAAGTCTACAGATGCTGGAATAAGAGGTTGAATAAAATTATTGACTGCAGTGATGTCATAATAATTGAAAACAACACCAAACCATACACTGTGGATGATGATGACTCAAAGAATGACACAGCCTTGGAACAGAAGAATGCAGAATTACCTAAGCCAACACCAACTGCTGGTGAGATCAACTCTGAATATACCAGTGATGAAGATGAAGGTAATGAAAATGGAAGAAGAAGATACAACAAATTGAAGAAGCATGTTGACACAGAAAATGTCCTTGGAGACCTACAGTCCTCAGTAAGAACTAGAAGAAGATTGAGATTGGAAGATCAGACTGCACTGGTTTCTCAAGTTGAACCTCACACAGTGGCTGAAGCAGTTGTACATGAGGAATGGATACAAGCTATGCATGAGGAACTCAATCAAATTGAAAAGAACTCCACCTGGGATCTTGTGCCAAGGCCCAAAAATAAAAATGTTATTGGGACAAAGTGGGTGTTTAGAAACAAACTCAATGAAAAGGGAGAAGTTTCCAGAAACAAGGCCAGACTTGTATGCAAAGGATATTCACAAATGGAAGGAATCGACTTTGAGGAAACCTTTGCACCAGTTGCAAGACTGGAAACTATCAGAATGTTCTTAGCAGTTGCAGCACACAAGCAGTACAAGGTCTATCAGATGGATGTGAAATCTGCATTTCTGAATGGAGATCTTGAAGAAGAGGTGTATATTGAACAACCAGAGGGATTTTTGCTGGACAAAGATGGCAGTATGGTGTGCAGATTGAGAAAAGCCTTGTATGGATTGAAGCAGGCCCCTAGAGCCTGGTACTCAAAATTGGATGGTTGTCTTAAAGACATGATATTTGTCAAAGGAACAGTTGACGGTAACCTCTATGTCAGAGAAATGGCCAATGGTACCCTCATAGTCATTATCTATGTGGATGATATCATTTTTGCTGGTAACAAGGAAGGAATATGTGAAGAATTTGCTGAGCAGATGAAAAGAACTTTTGAAATGTCGATGCTTGGTCAAATGACATATTTTCTAGGATTTCAGGTGGAACAAAGACAAAACTCCATATTTCTTTCACAAGAAAAGTACGCAAGGGACTTAGTGAAAAGGTTTGGAATGGAAAGTTCAAAGGAAGTCTCCACACCCATTTCTGTCAGAACCAAGCTATGCAAGGATGAAGAAGGCAACAATGTTGATCAGAAAGAGTTCAGAAGAATTATTGGCAGTCTACTTTATCTCACGGCTTCAAGGCCAGATATAGCATATGCAGTGACTTTGTGTGCGAGATTCCAAAGTGACCCAAAATAATCTCATTTAACTGCAGCCAAAAGAATCCTGAGATATGTTAAATGAACCCTCAACTATGGACTCTTATTCAAACACAGTGCAAACATACAGTTGTTGGGATTCACAGATGCTGATTTGGCTGGTGATTGCACTGATAGAAGATCCACATCTGGGGGAACCTTCTTTCTGGGAGAAGGATGTGTTAGCTGGTACAGCAAGAAACAAAATTCTGTAACATTGAGCACAGCTGAAGCAGAGTATGTGGCCGCTACACATGCATGTACTCAAATGATTTGGATGCAGGTGCAGCTATCAGATTTGAGGATTAAAGCTGAAAAACCATTGAGGATCTTATGTGATAATCAAAGTGCAATTGGTTTGTCTAAGAATCCTATCCAACACTCCAGATCCAAGCACATTGATATAAAATATCATTTTATCAAATAAAGGGTCACCAGTGGAGACATCAAGCTAGACTACATTCCTACTCAAGATCAGGTGCCAGACATTTTCACCAAAGCTATGCCTACGGAAAGATTTGTTGAATTGAGGCTGAAACTTCATGTTCAGCCTTCTACTCTCACTTGAGGAAGAAGAAGGTCCCTCCTTATTCCCTAAATTTTTGTATTCTTGTACTTAATTGCAGGGAATTGAAGGAGATGAGTGCATCCCCTGAGGGGGAGCATTGGTAGTTGAAGATGTGCAGGTTCCAGAAGCTCTATACTATGAGTATGGCTTTCATTCATCCCTTTGCATTTGTTGGCCAATAAGGGGGAGAAATCATCAGGCACATGACATTCTCTCAGTGTGCTTCGGAGTATTGACAACCAAATACAAAGGGGGAGATTGTTGTGCCCAAGTGAAGTAATTGCATTTGTTGTCAATAACTTGTCATGGTGTGCCATCTTACGAAGTACATCTTGAAGATTGATGATTACAGAAGCATTAAATCTGACGATTGCTGAGCTGCTCTTTAAGTTCATAGAACTTGTATCCTGATGATACAAAGTCACAACATTGATTGAAGATCATGCATTGTCTTCACAATGCATGAGGAGTTGAAAGGAGTTCCATCCACAACTACTAAGTGGATGATGTGCATAAGTGAAGTGCACACTTTGAAGAAGATTAAAAGAACAAGGAAGAACCCTTTGGGAATTCCATTCTTAAATGTTGATTATATGTTGAAGAAGAATGGAGGAATTATAATGAAGAAGATTAATGCTTGAATTCTCAAGAAGATGAAGGAGAAGTAAGTCTTGAAGTGGTTCTCTTGATATGGCTTGATTTCATGGAGGACTTTGTTTTTGACAAAAGTCTTATTCAAGACTTAGCCAAAAAATTGGCCAGCCCGTGGACACCTTGAGGGTTCAACCCCAAGGCACATGTGGGCCTAAGGCGCCACGCCCAAGGGGGAACCCGTGGGGTGACCCAGGGCAGCTGGATGCACCCAAGACACCGCAGAGGTGCTGGGGCACGCCCGGAGGAGCGCAGAGTGGGCGCATAGCACGCCCGTGTGTGCATAGTGGGCTCTAGGAGCGCGCCCGCAGGGAGCAGAGTGGGCGCAGAGCGCGCCGGAGGGAGAACTCGGCGCGGGGCGGCACCGAGAGGGTTGGAAGTTCAATTGCGGAGTAGCGGACAGCGCCAGGGTGATAAGCCTCGAGAAAACCGCGCCCCGTTTCGATGTGGGACGCGGAAAAATTCCCGGGAGCGCATCCCGGCCGCACGATTGATCGCGCGCCAGATCTCCGCCGCTCATCGCATCCCGCGCGAGATCTCCATATCGCGGCCGTCCGATGTATTTCAAATGCCGCATCCAACGGCCCAGCGTTCGTCCTCAACCTCGAGCCATGCCGAAGCCACCCGCGAGCCCCGCTGAACCAGGCGCCTTCCCGACGACGGATTTTGAGTTCTCGGCTGTCTCTCTCGAAGCCGAAGGCACCCTCGTGCTCGTCTGAGCATACCAAACACAACCATGCCTTAAAATATACTTGCATGCAATGAGATGATGAATTCAATGAAGGCCGAAGCAAACCGAAGGTGCGAGGCCATTCGGTGTTGATGTTCTGCATGGTTTGGATCGAAGGAAGGCCGTGCATGCGTTCTAAGTCGCATGCACGTGAAGGAAACCGAAAAATGGAAAACCCGCATTAATACAGAGAAGAAGAACGAGATACGCGGAAGATATTTAACGCGTTTGAAGTTTTCAAAGACCCCACAGATTTCGGGCATTCAAAAGTTATTTCCCCGCGGATCATCCATGCACCTCCACTGCCTATATAAAGAGGAGTCTGAGGCCGAGTGAAGGTTGCTGTTCATTCGTGAAGACACGCGACACTCTCTGCCTCGCGAAGTAAAATCCTGCGCATCACTTGCGCGACAGGAGGCTTCAAGTTTTGTTCCGCGCATCACTTGTGCGAAGAAGCCCCGTGCAATCTATTTGCACGGCTGAAGCCCTCGGTGCCATCCTTGGCCCGAAGGTGTTCCCTGCGCGCTAATCCTTTGCGCGACAGGAAGGAGAGGAGCTTGCGCGACCTTGCGCGCTCCCTCTGTGCACCGCACCCCCTGCGCGGTAGGCACTTGCGCGCCCAAGGTGTCCTTGCACGCTTGTGGCTTGTGCACCTCGTGGTGTTGCATCCTGCACACCCGAGTGCCTGTGCACCCTGCGGCTCAAGACACTTGCGCAGCAGTGTTGAAGAAGAGGAGGCCGCGGCTCAAGCATTCCCTTGCGCGCCTCCTTTGAGATCAAGTGAAGAAGACCACCTCGGGCAGTGGGTGTGCAAAGTTGAGGAGAAGGCCGAGAACCTTTGTGCTTTGGATGCAAAAGGAAGACCACACTTTGTGAGTTTATAAATTGAAGAAGAAGGACAAGTCAAGTGTGTGCACTAAAAGAATGAGTAGTGTATGTGTGCACATGTGAAGAAGATCAACTTTGAGAGGAAGAGGAGTACACACATATGTGTGTGAATACAAAAGAACTGATCATTCTAAGTGATTGGGTTTTTGGTGAGCAAGACCAACGAGATCTTTTGAAGACTGTTGAAGCTACTTGAAGTTTTGAACAACACCTTTGAAGAAGTGAAGTGGAGCCATGATGAAGATGATGCTGTGGAGATGGGGGGTTTAACCAACTTGTAATTGGTTGGGTAACCAATTACTGTGTAATCATCTTTTGGCATAGTGAAGAATCTGTGTTGGGGGGTGTAACCAACACGGCAAGGAGTAGGTCTTTGTACCGAACCTTGTAAATCTCTGTGTTCTGTGCTCTCATTATTACTGCACCACTAAAAGAGTAGATCTAGGCTTTAACCAGCTGCAGAGGTTGAATTGATAATCCAAAGGGAACAATTCATAAAAAGAAAAAGTTATCACTGATTCACCCCTCCCCTCTCAGTGATCACAACCGATACAGGCATTTCAATCTCAAAAGTGTTTTAATTTTTTTCTGTAACATTTTAAATGGAATAAATATTTTTTTAACTTTAAAAATAATTTAGAAATGATTTAAAATTATTTTAAATCATTATTTTAAAATTAAATTCCAAGACAATCTAAAATTTAATATAAATAAGGCTAACTAGATGAAAAGTGTTTTATATGATACAAAATTTATGAAAATGAAAAAAAAAATATTTAATTAAAATAAAATAGTTTTGAAGAAAACTCCATTGGTGAGTGAACAATGAAAATACAATATAAGAAAAATAATGTAAATAAAATATTTATATATAAGAACATGGCCATATAAATATGATTACCATGTAAAAAATGGAGGCCCATTACAAAAAACTCTGACCTCAGATACCTGAATTGTTAGATACGATCTGAATTCCAAAAATATAAATACATTATTATTTATCATATATATGATAACCTTATAGAAATTTACATTTATTAATGATATTTATTTATAATTCCTTATTTACTTATTGTTATTTTTTAACTATGAAGTTTCTATCATGTATTAATTTTTCAGATTGTTTCATGAAATATTCGATATGAGTTTTTTTTTCATTTCATCATTCTCTTGTTTTTATTACCAACTAAATGTTCATCTAGATGATATATATTTTTCTGATATATATTTTTATTCACATGGATATTGAATTGATTTCATGGTTATATCTCAAATGAATGGTTAAAAATATCATTTTTGTGAATTTTTATTGAAGAGAAAGAATAAATATATATCAATGAATATAATTGTATATATTACCAATGTATAATTGCTAAAACATATTATATTCATTTTTAATATAATATATTAAATATATATATATATATATATATTAGTAATCATTCATGTTGTGAATATTATAACGTAGTTCATGTTGGTGGTAAAACAGACCCAAAATAGAACACATTGTAATGATTGAATAATTACAAAAAAGGATATTTTACTGACATAATATATCTTATAATGTATATTATTGAATTAATAACAATTTATTATTTAAATAAATTATATATTATATTAGTTTCATTAGTAAGATAATGGAAAATTATTTGTCATTGGTAGAGACTTACTCTAATGAGTCGAATAATCATCGAGAGAGCCTCTTGGTGAAAAACGATTTAAGGCTTTTCTTGTGACAAGAATTTCTAAAAAAATGAGTCTTTTTAGGGAGATAATTTCGGTAGTAATTTCAATTGAAGTTGAATTATAGGATTTAGATAAATTGGTTAGTGGAGGTATATTTTAATATTTTACTATGAGGGGAATTTTCACAAATACCTATTTCGTAATGAATCATGAATGTAATGTTTCATAGAGAGGGGATCCAAAGTGAATAAATATTGGATTTAAATAATTAATACGTGTAAAAAATATTTTATTGATATATTTAGATATATTTATTCATTTTAATTCATAGAAAAATTAAACTCATTTTACCCTACATCACAACAAGATGCATTTTCTATAAAAACATAGTTTATAACAAAAAAATAATTATCCATACTACCTAATATTTTAATTTCTATTCTAATTAATAAATATATTTTATAATATTACTGTTTTTCATTAATTAAAAATCATATTAAAATAATAATAAGAAAAAATATTAATCAAAATTTTTATAAAAATATTTTTTTTAAATAAAATTTATGTAATTATTATTCCTTGTTGGGAAATAATTATTAAAAGGATAATATTTTATCTTTTTATACATATGAAAAATAAAATTTTTTGGAATCTTCATTTTAAATCATCTTTTAATGATTAGAAATATTTTTCAACTTATTTAATCTATCTCAAATAATATATAGAGATGGTGGGTTTCCCAATGCTTTAATGTTTACAATTCATGATATATACTTACACAAGATCATTATTTCTATAAATCAATAATGATTATTTTAAAAAATATTTAATTTTTTTCTATAATTTTTTATTATAGGAAATCATAATTTGAATTCAATATCTGAATATTATTTTGGATGAACACTTTACAAATATTTAGCTAAGCCTGAGAAATAGTAAGTTTTTCATCGGTTCTATATTTTTTAAAAGTCCCGGACCCCGTAGTCCCAGACATCGTAATCCAATACACCATATGCTAGACACCATAACCCAGACTTCATAATCCCAAAAACCATTATCTCGGACACTGTGACACAGAAACTGTTACACAGACACTATAACCAGTTTCAGATTTCATAGATTCTGTGACACATGTACCTTACTACTATCATGATGACATTATTTAGTGTTTTGATAAAGGACTAGACACTGTTGTTGAGACAATGTGATATCGACATTGCATCTATGCTATTAGTTCCTGATTTCAATGAAATTGTGGCATCATTACTGTCTCACTACTCAAAGGCAAAGAGGAATACATCATTTCCTGGTGACACCATTTCTAAGTGATACTGTTTTAAGACAAAGTGTTACACCATTATTTAATCTGTTTTTTTGTTTTAAATTTAATTTCTAAAAGCCATATTTGAGTCATTTAAAATAATTAACATAATTGATGATTCTTTTTAGACATTTCACTAGACAATATGTGATATGAGGTATAAAATACATGAGTCATGTTGGCTCTAACACATGAACCCCGTAACAAAAATGAAAGCTTGGAACTGGAACAACGTATAGGGGAACGAGCTTTTGAAAAAGTGAACTAATAAATGAAACAATATACAAGTTAATAACAGATGATGTACTCTCGATTCATAAAGGTTGTACTACTGAAGATCAAACCCAAAATTGAATTTTTACTACCAATTCAATGAAGAACATGAGCTACATATGATACGCCATCGAACTAGAAACTAGATCACTAGACTAGCGATAATATACTTTTTACAAGAGGACTCAGCATTATCATCTACTTCACTCTACATATCCCAATCTACATAGAACAACACCCAGGGCACTTCTAATCCATTCTCAAAATCTTTCTCTATTGTGTACTCTTTCTATCTTTCGAGCAGTTCGTGTGTTTCTGTATTAAAACACACTCTGTCTCATAGATTAAAGTGAAGGATAAAAGATATAATTCCTCCACATCTTCTTAAATTTTTTTATTCCCATGGAAAAGTGTAGAATAGGACCTTTTGTGACCTGGTATATTTTACCCATGATGAACTTTGGAAGAGGTCATGTGAGGTAGAAAATCCTATGTAATACTGGTTTACCCTCGTCTAGGGTGTGAATCAATATCTTATCTATATAGACTGATTGGTGGAAGGTGATAACCACATAGAGTGGTTTAGGTCTCATCTTGAGACTGAACCACTTGGGTTATCTAAAGTGCCTTTTAATTTAGTTTTTTGTTATATTACATTATATTTCAGGAAATTAAATTTTACATTGATAGTTAGTCTGGGATATAAGTTTTAATTTTTTTCCCTATTAAGTTAGCATAAAAAGAAGTATTAATAACTCACATTGATATTATTTAAAATTAATCAATTTTATGGGAAGTTATTTGAATAGTTAAACTATTATAACCTTATTACATTGATTAACTGGCATGAATTCATTTTTATTGTGGAACCATTTTTAACTGAACTGTTTAACAATATTTTTTTAGATACTCAATTCACCCCCCCTTTCATGAGTTATCAACTCCGACCAAAATTTTGTATCAGATGATTTTATTATTGTTAACACTATTTTTTAATATCATTTCAACTATGATTTTAGTTGTACATTAAAGATTTGTAAATTTTTGTTTGTTCTAAATTTCTAGATCATTTAAAGTATTTCTCTATAATGGATAATAGAATTGAAGGTGTTGCAACAAAAATACCACCATTATTTAATGGAACTAATTATTCCAAAGGGAAAATTGTAATGAAAATGCAGTTAGAAAACATGAGTTTTGAAATTTGGTCTTCAATTATAGATGAGTATAAGATTCCTGCTACTGCTATAACTACTTGTGATGAACCAACTAAGACTGCTTACAATAATAATTAAAAAAAATGAATTCCCTATATTGTGCCTTAAGAGATAAAGAATTAAACACAATTTCTGCAAGTGAAACACCCAATGAATTTGTGGATACTTTTTCTATTTCACATGATCGAACAACTGATGTGAAATTAACAAGAATTATTACTTATATTATTAATTATTATAACATTAAAATGAAGCCTGGTGAGACTATTTCTAATATGTATCTCAAGTTAAATGGAATTATAAATACAACGATTTCTCTTGTAAGAGAGGTTACATACAAAGAACAAATTATTAAGATTCTTATATTACTACTTGATAGATGGAGAGGAACTTATGTCCCCAATAGAGAGTCATGTGACATCAAAAAAATACATGTCAAAGAACTCATTGGGAAACTAATGATGTACGAAGAAGAGAAAAAATTCAAAAAGGAATAGGAAAATAAACCCAAAATAAAATATGTGGCATTCAAGACCACCAATTATAAACACCATGAAAAGGAGAAAATGAATGTCTCTATTGAATGTTCTAGTAGTGAATAATCCTCACATGACATTGATGAGAAGAAGGAATAATTAGCTAGAAGGTTTGAGAAATTTTAAAAAAGGAAGAAATTTTTCATAAAGCATAACTTCAAAGGAAAATATGATCAAAAGAGAAGCTAGGAGAAAGATTGGAAAGGAAATGACAAGTCATTTGAGATAGTATGTTGTGAATTTAAGAGTAAGGGACAAGTAAAGGCTGATTCTCCAATGCTCATAAATAAAAATAAATATAAGGACACATACAGAAACAATAAAAAGGAAATGAAAGAGACATGGAGTGCTACTGAGGATAGTTCAGGTGACTTGGAGTCTTTACATGGTGAACATGATAAAAAATCAAATATGTGTTTCATGAACAACACATCTGAGGTAACCCTGAAATATACTGCACAAATTTCTTATTATTATAGATATGAAAGTCATTCGAAAAATATGTCTAAAGAATAAATTTTTGAGTATTTCATTATGATAAAAGATACATATGATGAATTAAAATATAAATACAAATCTTTAAAGAAACATTAAGCTCTTTTCTCAAATGATAAATCTAAACATACTGAAGAAAGAGAGAAAAATGTTCAATTACTCAATGAAAACAATAAATTAAACCAATGTAATGAGCAATTGAAAAAAGATATTTAAAGGTTTAAAAATGGTAATGAGGTAAACATATTGCCCCTAAATACAATAATGGTATTGGTTATCAGCCTGGTAAAATAAATTTTGGAAAAACCAATTTTTAATCTATATCTAGAACATATATCTTTAATCCTAGTTTAGAAAAACAGTTTTCTAGTTTAAACTATGAAATATATTATACTTTTTTGAGTTTTTCTAGAAAAAATAATATTTGTTTCTCTAATAATTTACATAATACTTATAGAAACCTTATGAGGCAGATGTGGGTTCCTAAAGCCCTAGTAACTAATATTATAGGACTTAAACAAATATGGGTATTAATGTTTGTATTCATTTAACTATTTTGTAGGAAAATAGATTGAAGACCTCCTATAAATTATTATAGTACATGTATAGTGGGTCTTCAAGACACATGAAAGGAGACTATTAATGTTCTAAGTACCAATGAAAGATTGATGGTGAACATGTCACTTTTGGTGACAATGCCAAAGGAAAAGTCATTGGACTAATCCAAATTGGTACCTCCAACACTGTTTTAATTTCCAAAGTACTTTTTGTCGATGGAATGAAATATAATCTGCTTAGAATTTCACAACTATGTGATGATGGATTTTTTGTTAAATTATAAAATGATTCTAGAAATATGTTTAATTCTAAAAATGATTAAGTATTTTCTACATTAATAAATAAAAATGTTTATCCTATTAACATAGATTATTTAGTTTCTCAAAATGATTCATCTTTATATTTTTTTCACAAAGAGTCTTAGCTTTGGTATTGAAGACTATGCAACTTCTATATTCACTCCGTTAGAAAGATAACTATAACATTTAGTCAATGATCTACCCATACTAGAGATTTCAAATGATAAAGTTTATAATCCTTGTCAAAAGGGAAAGCAACAGAAAATTTCTTTCATTCGAAAGATATAGGTTTCAAATATTCAACCTCTCGAGTAGGTTCACATGGATTTGTTTTCACCATCTAGAGATTCAATTTCAAATGGTAAGAACTGTGTTTATGTTCTTGTAGATGAGTTTTATAGGTATACTTCGACCTTTTTCTTAGTCCACAAAAGTGATGCATGATCTAATTTCACCAAATATTCTAAAACTCTATAAAAACATAGTGAAAATAGAATTAAATATCTCATAAGTGACTATGGTCATGAATTTTAAAATAAATAGTTATTATAATTTTTCTTACAAAATTTCTATAGTTATAATTTCTATGCCCCTAGAACAGCTCATGAAAAAGTATTTGTAGAATGAAGAAATAAGACCTTGAAATAAATTTCTACAGCCATTCCTAGTGAATATGAATTAACTATTTTTTGGGTTGAAGCCGTAAATATATCATTCTATATTTTTTATAGAGTGTTGATTTGACCTATTCTTAAAATAACTCCATATAAGTTGTGGAACAATAGAAAAACCAAAGTGAACTACATCAATGTCTTTGGTTTCAATATTTATATAATTAATACCAACGACAATCTTGAAAATTTTTCAACCAACAGTGATGATAGAATCTTTATAGGATATTCAATCTCTAGTAAAGCCTATAGAGTTTTTAGCAGGAGAACTAAATGTGTGGAGGAATTTTTCCATATCAATTTTGATGAAACAAATCCACATGAGCCTATGACCTCTCTAGAGAATCTTGAGGATGATATTTCAAATCTGGACATCAATTCTAAATACTCCAATTGTCCTGTAAAGGAATATTTAAATACTTCTAGTTCTTTAAATTCTATAGTTTCAAACCACAATGACCCTGCACCTTTTGAAGAACCTGAAATCACTAGCACAAATTCTTCTAGAGTTGTTAAAAGTATTTAAAACCATCCTTTAGATGTTTTTGTAGGAGATTTTGATAAATTAACAAAAAGTATATCTTCTCATAGAATTCATGTTGAACATGATGCATTCTTATCACATCTTTAATCTAAAAACATCAATTGTGCTATCAATGATGAATTTTTAGTGATGGTTATGCAAGAAGAACATAATAATTTTGAAAGAAATAATGTTTGAAAACATGATGATTGACCCAAATACACTTTTACCATATGAACTAAGTGGGTGTTTTAATATATAGTAGATGAAGATAGAAACATAGTATAAAAAAAATTCTAAATTGGTTGCACAAGGATATAGTCAAAAATAAGTAATTGAATATGAGGAGACCTTTTCACCAGTAGCTAGACATGAAGCCATTAGAGTCTTTCTTCTATACACAGAACATCTGAACTCTAAAATATATAAAATGGATGTCAAGAGTGCATTCGTAAATGGGTATAGAGTTAAGGATTTTTTTGTTGAAAACCCCCTGGTATTACAAATCATAACATTCCAAATAATTTTTTTAAATTATCAAAAGCTTTTTATGGTTTAAAAGAATCTCCAAGTGTTTTGTATGATAGATTATGTACTTTTCTTATTTCTAAAGGATTTAAAAAAGTTATATCTAATCCTATTATTTTCATAAAAATAATTTCCCATGATGTTTTAGTAGTTCAAATTAATGTCGATGAGTGCCCTAATTTAACGTTTTCAATCACAGAGTTCAATTATGCTTTGGAGCTCCTCTATTGGACTCTGATAGCTTGTTTTTCAAAGAGAAGTCCTTCAGTGGATTCCTTCGATCGATTCGTGTTTGCCTTATGGGATTTGCATGAATGAAATACCATGGGGATACTTGATAGGAAGAGTATTAGGATTCATTTTGTGTTGGAAGAGTATCTGATAAAATCATGGGCCTTCTCTCATCACACCTCCAATGGGTCCCGCTTTTTCCTTTTCAGACGGGCTTAAGAGTTCCACATGAAGCATGATTCCCCATCAGTGCTGATCTGGGTGATATTTCCTAACATTCCTCTTCCGTTTTATAATCCTTCTATATTTCAGATGCTTGGGAATTTTTTTAGGTAGGTTTTTGTGTGTGGACAGTCGAACTAATGGGTTGTGTCACCCGATTAATCCTCATGCTTGTGTGGAGATTGATGCTTCAATAATCACTCGTGATTTTTCCTAGATAATATTAGGTGAAGAATTCATCTATAAGAAACAAGTTGTGTATAAATATTGGGCGGATTCTTGCTCAGTTTGTAAGATAATGGGTCATTCACTGGAGGTTTGTAGGCACAGTTCTCGAATGCCGGAGATGCAGGGTGCTCCGGCCATTCACTCCCTTCATGAACCTGGATTTCCTTCCTCCCTTTCCTTCGATCCCACTGTGCCCTAATGTTTGGAACCTCCATCGTGGCTCTCCCAACCTTGAACTCTCTCTAAAAGAGGTCAACGAGGCCTCATACCTTCATCGATTGACTCTCATAGTCCGATTCAGGTGTCGACGTCCATCTGTTGACGCCTTTGATATTTCGTATTTGACACATGGGATCTACAAGAATGCACGGTGGTTGGACTCTTTGATTGGCGCCACCTGTTGGTTCATTTCACCTTAGAGGACGATTTGATTTTTACCTGGTCTGGAGGTCCTCTTGGTTTCAATAGTTACAGATATTTTCTTCTTCGCTGGTCTTTTGAGATTTACATGAATCGTGACTCTCCATCATCTGTGGTTTAGGTTAGTTTTCCCGATCTCCCTCTACCTTTCTAGAACCCTTAAATAATCTGAAATTTAGGCAATATGGTAGGTAGATTTTTGTGTTCTAATAGCCGGACATCGGTTATATGTCACCATTTCTCCCCTCGCATTTTCGTCGAGGCTGATGCTTCAAAGTCTCCCTTGGAATGATTATGGATTTAGGTCGGTGATGAACTCAGCTGGAAACATTGTGTTATTTTTGAATCGTGGCTAGTATTTTTCCTGTGGTGTCACTACTTCGTCCATCTGGACTCAACCTATCCCCGTGAGCACAAGGTTCTTTATGTTGTGCTCAGGGATGCCGAGGGGCATGTGGTGCACCTGGAGCTTGTTTCAAATCAGTCTGGGTGGGTTCTTGATGGATTGAAGGAGAAAATGGAGGGGTACGGGGTGGTTCTAGAGGTGGTGGTCCATGCCAGTCCAAATGTTGTGGACAACACATGGATGGAACACCAGTAGCAGCCTCTCGTGGCACCTTCAGAGGAAGGTGCGACTTCTGAGTGTACTGATGTTAGGGGCATACTGAGTGGATCGTGGGAGGTGAATTCCTTGGTGGCTTTGTTATATGGGTCTGAGAAAAATCCAGTGGGTGAGGCTTCTGAAGGTACTGATGCATGGGGCATGCTGAGTGGATTGCGGGAGGTCAATCCCTTGGTGTTGAATGTTTTTAATCAGTTGAAGACTAATTTGAGAGCACCTCAGCAGCATATTTATGTTGTTTTGGGGATTGAGGGATCTGGTGGAGTAGAGGAATGGACTGGAAGATTCATCAACCTGGTGGCACCTCAAATGGTGGATGAGGGAGTTTCCAGGTTACATGGTAGGGCTTCTTATGCAGAGGTGTTGAATTTAGGTGGTGGTAAGACTGAAAAAGGTGCCAAGACCATGGAACAGGCTGGTAAGTGTGCTATTGCAATCAAGAAAATCCCTAAAGAGGTTGAAGTTATTAAGCTGGTAAACCGGTTTGATGCTCTGGTAGTTGAGGATCTCGTCCAATCTGTTGGAAACGACTTGGTTAGAACCTCCATGAATGAGGAGACAGCCTCAGAGAGAGAGAGTCTAGTGATAAACAATCTTGCAGGTTTGACAGATATATAGAGGATGAGGACCAAGGGAGCAGGTACCCTAGTCCATGATGGAGAAAGAATAAAAGGGGAAAACAGAAAGAGAAAAAGGACTATTCATATTTACCTTTACCGATGGAGACCAGATAAGCAAAGTAGTCGAATGGCATGTTGAAGGATTGCGGCACACATCCCCCAATGGTGTCCTATCAACATCGGGAGAATTTTGATTCAGGTTCTTCCAAGAAATAGGGGGATAACTTCTCCATGAACATAGAGGATCCATGATACAAAGATGTAGCTCCTGTCATTCACACAGGTGATAAGGGGATGCTTGATCTTTGGAAGCTTCACGATGCAGGCTCCAATGAAGACCCTCAACAACATGTGACATCACTAATGGAACACATGGACCTTCTAATGTATTCAGATGAAACAATAGAGGGAGATCTAGATATTAAGGCATTGAAAAATATGAGACAGCTTCAAGTGACCACTAACAAAGAGCAAAGCGAGTGGGTTGTTAAGAAGGACCATATTTTTCTAAGAGGACACAACATGGGGAAGAACAATAAGGAAGAATAAAAACAAGAATGGGACACCGTGGCTCATCTATATGAAGGCAACCTAAAGGAATACCCTGACATCCAGGAAATTACTATCCCCTGGATATTATTTAGGGAGAGTAGTTCCAACCGACTCAAACTATTTTTCAACAAATCTATCATGTCATTTGGCGCTGAAACTTGTAATATGTCAAGGTTCTCACTTCTCCCTTAAATGTGTTTGGAAAATAAAAAATTTAATGTTGGATGGAAAGGAGGCATCGCAGTTTAGGCACCTTTGGAAGCAGAGAAGGTGCTAGGGGTCATTCAAAAGGATCAACTGGACGGAAATCCTTTGGTTAGTGGTATTTTCAGTCGGCTGAGGAAGGATCTGGAGGAGCCTCAGGCCGATATAGCAGAGTGCATGGCTAGTGTTTGTGTTGTGGATCCTCTTCCTTTGGATTCTTTAATTAAGTCTAATGATAGTGGTCTAAGGCAGGCAATGGGTGCAAGAATTGGGGAGGTTGGAGATGCTAAAGCCTCTGAGTCTGCTTCGTATGCCGAAGTTGTGCTTACTAGGCTGGGTTCTTCTAGAAAGGAACATCCTCAGGGGACTGAGAATATGAATAGATGATGCCTGAGGAGCGGGTCTCCAGTCATTAATTTGGGTACCCATTTTGCGGGGATGGAGGTATAAGGGTCTGATCAGGATGTTGATTTTCCCAGGGAGGGTTTTGATGATGAGTCATCAGATGAATTTGCCGAAGACAATGAATCAGTGTTTCATGTTAATGATATCTATGACCATAGGATGAGGAAGGGGTGGAAATGCATTAAGAAAAGCCGAAAGGATTACTCCCATATACATTTACCGATGGAGAATGGATATTCTAAAACCCTGAAAGCAAAGGAAAAAAGAAAATGTTTCCATTTATACTAGAATTTCGACTAGTGTGGACGAGGGGGATTGTGGGGAAAGCCTTATTAGGGGTGACCAGGTGGTGTGCCCTTTAGAGCTGCTATTGCATTCTGCAGAGGATATGCTTAAGGAATCTTTTTCAATAAATTCCTCGGCAGAGGATGCTGAGAAGATTTTGGGAATGCCTAATCGGGTGGACACTAATAATGAATAGGGTGAGTGGATAGACAAACAGAATCTTATTTTAATAAGAGGCTTCAATGATAAGAAGATAACTCAGGAGGAGTACATGAAAGTGTGGGACCATATGGCATCTCATGTTGAAGACCTGCTTGATGCTGCTCCAGAAACATCGGTAACTTCCCTTTCCTGGAAAATTTTGAGGGTTCAAAATGAAGATAGAGTCAACTTCCATTTCAATAGCTATGTTTTCTCTTTTTATGCATGCCCTGGGTAAACTTGGGTTTTCTCACCTTTTCTATAAAAGTTTTTTGATAATAAATAAATTTATTTCTCAATCAGTATGCTCGTTTCAAGAAAATACTAAAGAGTCTAATTTATATGTGGTGAAAATTATTTTCAAACACCTCAAACATACACGCAATCTTGGACTGTTCTATAGTATAGGACAATCATTTGAGTTAGTAAACTATTCTTATGATGATTTTGGTTCTTGTATGTTAGATAAAAAAATCACCTCCTGAACATGTAACATTTTAGGCAAGTCTCTAGTGTCATGGTGTAGTAAGAAATAGAATTTTGTTTCATTATCTACTACTGTTGTTGAATACATAGATACTGGTAGATGTGGTGCACAATTGTTTTGGATGAAACACACATTACTAGACTATAGATATCAATGCAGTCATGTAAGTATAAATTTTGACAATACAAGTTCTATTAACAATTTAATGAATCATGTTTCACACTCCTAGACATAACATATTGATGGAAGATATCACTTTTTGAGAGACCATTATAAAAAAGGTGACATCACTTTGGAATTCACTAGAACTGAATATCAGCTTGCTGATACATTAACTAAGCCATTAAATTCTAAATGAATAGGTTAAATAATAGATGAATTATGAATGTTAAATCTCATGTAGAAAGTGTATAGTTTCACACTTACTATTTTTTAGTTTACTATTTCACATTTTTCAGTTTCATGATTTTTTGTTTCACAGGTCACTATCATGGAATTACTATCTCACTCTCATAGTTTCACAGGATACTATCTTGATGTTTTTTTCATGTAAAAAGGTCTCATAGCTACTGTTTCTTGGTTACTATATTCCACTTACTATCTCAAATGATATGGTCTCACCTTTTGGAGTCACGCCGTAAGGATGACACCATGACAATCTTATCCGGTCTCACCATGAAAAAATGCTATAGTCACATAGTGAAAATCTGTTCTAGTCTCCCTATTATGACTATGTTTTCGTTTAAATTGTATTTTATTACATGTATCACTGTTTTGATAATTTTATTTTTTTCATCTTGAGATTTTGAATTTGTGGAGATTAAAATCCCTAAATGAAATAAACAACAATCATTTACTCTTTTCTTCACTCGAGTTGACTTCTCTCGTAACTGAAACCCCTCTCTTTAAAACCATAAGTTCTCTTTCAACCCTTCATCTCTCTCGAACCCCTCTTTGATTTCCCATAATGAATCACCCATCTTCATATTCTCATGAGAAGTAAAATGTTAGAATAAAGTGAAAAGGGAACCGAAAGTAGCTCCTAAAGGACAATTGAATCTGAATCTTGTTGAGAGATTAGTAGTACCAGAAAAAGAAAATCTGTCATAAGTGGTTACTAAAAAGTAATTAATTATTTTTGAATGTACTGGTAGAGTAGGGATGTCTTAACTAATTCACAAAAGATACAAGGCCGATTTATCCAAAACTCATTTCTCAGTCTTATCAGTATATGAAGTTTCTTTTCGATATTGATGATGGTTTTGTTATAATAATCTATATTAATGGTCAAAAGTGTAATTTTTCCGTAGGTTTATGGGTTTTCATTCTAGGGATACCTCATGAAGTAATATTTGATGACTATTAGAGAGGTCCTCCTCCTCCTTGTGATGTTTTTTTCTAAGAATTATAATTGGGAAGCTTGATTGTAAATAAGAATAAAAGAAGGGAAATTTCTATTGATTTGGATGGTGAACATATATTTTTTTATGTTTATCTAGAATCATATTAGTCCATGAAAATGGGATTTTTCAACGCTCAAGTATCAAGATGTATTCTTGATACATCTTATGAAAAATGGGCACAAGATTAATCTTTGTATGTATATTATACTTCACATGTATGAATTGGTTAAGACAACCTCAAATTATACCCCTTTGTTCTATTCATGGCTAATATCTATAATGTTTTCTGCTAAAGGAGGGGATGGCCTAAATACTTAAGTCATCAAAATTTATGATTTCTGTATTTCAATGTTTTTAGTCATAAAGATGAAAATAATTTGGAATCCTTTGAAAACGTATTGGGTGGTGGACAATGAAAGGTTGTATAAAAAGTTAAATCTGGTTGAGAATATTTCATGACCTAAGAACAAATCAGATCCTAATTTTGAACCAGATAAAGTTGTTGACTATTTTTATGAAGAAGATGAAGAGGGAGTTATTGCACTATGGAAGGAACGATCGTAGACAATAAAAAAAATGGCAAACATTTTCCACAAAATGTAATCGAGAAGGATGTACCTGTTGCTGAAATAATTGTTGTTTTAGAAAAAGAAATTACATTTGGATCAAAATCTACTAATTTTGTAGAAAAATATTCTTCTTACAGAGTATCTAGAAGAATTGAATTCTATTGTGGAAGAAGCTAGTGTGGGGGAAAAACTACAAACTAATCCTAAATTTTTCTGATATTCAAAGGAAATAATGGAACAATCCTTTTAGATCGCTAGAAAAAAAACTGTGTTAGTCTATTGGATAGAAAATTTTAAAAATAGGTCAAGGGACTAAATCTCTTAGTCCTATAAGATCTTCAACTTTTGAGGGGGAGACGCACACTAGTCTATAAAGTGTTGAAGTTCCCAATCCTATAAATCAATGCACTATGGATACCAGGTATAAAATTCCTAGCTACTTTGATGTGAATACTACCCAGGAGGCCTCAGTTAAAGTCATTGAACATTCCACTATGTTTCAATTGTAACCAGTTTCTACTCTAGAAGTAATCTTTACTAAGGACCATGAACCTATCTTAGCTCTTATTCCTGATACTTCAAAAGAACCACTAATTTATGTGAATCATAGTGATCTGAAATCTTTTGGAGATAAACTATTAGCTATATTTTAAAAGATCATGAACTCCCACCCTCCTCCTATGACAAATCATAGTGAAATATATGTCGCTTTCGTGTTAGAAAAAATCATATGACAAATCCAACCAAAAATGCTACATGAAATACAAAAAGTTATTATTGAGAATAGGAAGTTGAGTGATGAGGTGAAGTCTATCAAATATATGGCTGACGATATAAAAAAATTATTCCAAACTAGATAAGATACTATTTCTCAACCTATTAAGGATGATTGTGATTAGATTTAACAGAAAGATATACCTATGATTCAACCAAACTTGACTTAAAATTTATGACAAAGTGGCTGATAGAAACATCAAGATAGTCAAAGAGATGTGTGAGATTGATGTTTTTTATAACAAGTTGACTTATGATTACAATGGATGTCTATATAATATTATAAATCAACTCAAGTCTCCCACTTCAGCCGTTAGAGCTTCCAATTCCTCATGATAGTCATCTCAAACCTCAGACAATGATATGATCAGAACTATTTTTGATGAATAACTTATATCAGTGTTATGTGGTTTTGACAAAGAATTTTTATCTAATATTTTCAATAATAGTTACAGAGTACATGAAACAGTGAGGATTCACTCAATGATTTCCAATGATGCTCAGGAAGAAATCACTTTGAATGTGTATTTCTACCTTTATAGGATTTTCTTTAAGAATGATATGGCCAATAATTTCAAATATCTTGTACAGAATTTGAAAATTCCCCATGTAACTCAACCCTTGAAGACTCAATTCCAAAAGATGAAATAATTCACTCCTCTATTAGACATCTTCATGGAGGACAATTATGATTTTGAGAAGGCAATGCAGTATGGTGGTGAGATCATTACTGATTTCATTCAATTGTTGAAGCCTTATCTTCATATGCAAAGCACTGCCGTTATGGCTCCTGCAGCTACAACATTGTGTCTTGGATCCACTCTTTCCTCATCTACTACATATCCTTATTCTTCGATATCAGTATATCAAGCTCTAATCCAGATCATACCTATTGTCCACGACAAAAATGTGCCTCAGTTTTCAACCAAACCCACTCTAGCTCCTTCTGTTATTTGAAGGCTCTCTATTCCTTCTCTAATAGTTGCCTCAATCCTTTCTTCAAACACAACTTATACACCTCTGGCTCCATCAGATGCTTCTTCCAAAGGAAAAGAGAAGACAACTGGAGCTACAGACATGTAAAAATTGTATTTTTATTGGGATTTTTTTGTAGTTTTTCCTCATGGTTGTAATGTCAAATATAATTACATTTAAGGTAATCTGCATTATTATTGGGTATTCTATTATCTTCCTTAATTCCATGTCTATTTGTTTCTTATATTCTTTTTAAAAATACAAAAATTTGGAGAATTCACACTATTTATAGACAAAGGACTCTAATAAAAGACATCTAAATCCTATGATTTCTAATCATCAAAAGGGGGGTATTGTTGGACTCCTAAGGATTTAATCATGTTTTGATGAAAAAAATCATGTTCACCTTGCTTAATCTATCTCGAATCATGTGAAGAGATGGATGGTATCACTATGATTTAATTTTTACAACTCATGGTATAAATTTGAAAAAGACCATGATTTCTATAAATCATGTTCGGTAATTGTAAAAAATATTTAATTATGTTCTATAATGGTTTCTTATATAAATTCGTATGTCAAATTCATTATTTGAACATTATTTTTTAATACAGTTTTAATGATATTAGTCTAAGTCTGAGAAACTATAAGTCTTCCACCAGTTCTGGATTTTGGAAAAGTCCCTAAGACTATAATCTCGGTCACCGTAATCCCACAAACTGTATGCCAGAAACCGTAACCCAGACAACAAAATCCCAAACACCGTAATCCCAAACATTGTGACCTAGGAATCATGACTCAGACACCGTAACCAGTTTAATATATCCTAGATTCTGTGACACTAGTTTCTTTCTACTATCATAAAGACACCGTTAAAGAATTTGACAAAGGACTAGACATCTGTCCTAAGAAACTGTTATCCCGACACCATATATGTGTTACTGGTTCCTAATTTCAATGCATCTGTTTCTTCATGACTGTCTCACCGCTCCAAGGAAATTAAGAAGACATTGTTTCTTGATGACACAAATTCAAAGTGATACCATTTTAAGAAAAAATGTGACACTGTTCATTAATCTATTTTGTCCTTTTCAAATTAATTTCTATTGGTCATATTTGAGTAATTTAACTGAACTGAAAAAATTAATGATTCTTTGTAGACAAGTCACCTGATAGTATGAGGTATGAGGTAAAAAAACACATGCATATTGTCATATTTAACACACGCACCTCATAACAGAGGAGAAATAGTGGAATTGGAACAATGTTTAGAGGAATTATCATTTGAAAAAGTTAATTGATACATGCATCAAGATACAACTGAATAACACACAAAGCCCTCTCAATTCCTAAAGCATAGACAAAGGTATATGAGTGCCAAAAACACCTACATAGTACCAACTCAACAATGAACAAGAGAAATATAGTATACACCATTGAATTTGATATTAGAGCATCATACTCGTGATACTCTAATTTTCACAAGAGGACTCAACACAGGCATTTGCTTCATCCTACAAGTCCAGAGCTGCATAGAACAACACCCAGAGCACTTCTAATCCTTTCTCATCATTTTTTCATTTTTGTGTGATATTTTTAGATTTTGAGCAGTGGGTGTTTGTCTGTATTAAAACACACTCTATCTCCTATATTAAACTAAATGATACAACATATCCTTCCTATCACATCTTCTTACATTTTATTTTTCCCACAAATATGCGTGGATAAGTTACTTCTATCACTAGGTAGATTATACCCATGAAGAACAGTGGAAGAGGTCGTGTGACCTGGATTGTCCTATGTACTATTTTTTTACTATGATCTTGGGTGTTGATTAATATATTAACTATACAGATTGCTTAGCTGAAGGTGAAGACCATGTATAGTGGATTAAGTCTCTTCTTGAGACTGAGACACTTATTTTATCCATTGTGTCTTTTAATTTAGGTTTTCTCAATTTTAATTTATATTTCAGGATACTTAATTTTACTTTGATTGATAGTCATGGATAGAAGTTATATTTTTTCCCTATTTATGTAGATTCCATTATTTTATCAATAACATGAATTGACATTACTAAGAACTAATCAATCTTCTACGAAATTATATGAACAATCAAACTATTATAACTTTATTACTTTGATTACCATGCATGTATTCATCTTTATTGGGGAATCATTTTTAAGTGAACTTTTTAACATACATTAATAAAGAAAATCAATTCACCTCCCGAGTAATCTACTTAGGCCAAAAAAATTCATGAAACTCATTCTATAAATGGGATTATATTTATGTATTATTATAAAATTCACTATATAATATATATATTATTTAAAAATTATTATTTCTAAATTTTGTAATGATTTTATTATAAATTTTTGAAAATTGATTATTTATTTCATAACAAAAAATATAATTTATCAATATGTTTAAATTAATTCATTTTTAAATGTACATGTAAAATAATTCCATAATAATAATTATCTAATTAAAATATATTTTTTAGAGAAACATACAAAATACACAATACTGGTTATAATAAAAATTATTATTTATTATTAATATCACCACATAAAGTTATAAACCCTGAGAAGAATCGCCAATATGACCTAATGGTGAGATAAAGAGTATTGACATTCATAGGTGGATATTTAGCTAGCATAGATCTAGTAGTGATTTCAATGAGAATTGTCTTCTCACATAAATGATTTCTCTCAAGTCATACATGTTGATATATTGTTTTTCCTTGTTCATAGGATGACCCCGCTGATTCTCCCTACTTTCCAATATCAAATAAATGAGCCACATATGTAATAATTTATAATTTGTTTAAAAAAATACTTCTATATAAATTTGAAAGCACAGTTAAAATGATTTATACACACCGTATCTCAAAACATATACCAACGGATGTTTTTCATGATTATGTTAATGATCATTCTAATATTATAAAATTATAAAAAATTAATAACATTTAAAAAATTTATTCAAAAACTCCTATAATTGCATATAACAAATGTCCATTTGTTATAAAAAACCATATATTATTTTCAACCATATATATCCAATGACCATACATGTGAAATGACCATATAATGGTCACATTTCATTCCTATATATTACTTTATGAACATCTTTTACATTATTATTTGTAATATATAATTTCATTTCTCACCATGTTCATCATATTTATATCCAATTGTATTAATTCCATAATTATCACTCCTGGTATGATGTTCATAAAATATTGTGATGATTCTAATTTCAACATTCTAATATTTTTATTTTCATATGGTTTCCTTCCTTTTATAATTTTCATTATTCTATTTCATTTACTTATCTAGTAGATTTCTAAACATTATTTTATAATATTCCACAACAATGAATTAATGTATTTTTAATTTTATTTTATTATTGTGTGAATAAAAATATATCAAACATAGATAACTTACATAAAGGGAAATTTATAATTAAAATATTAGGTGTTATTTATTATATCATTATTTAACATTCAAGATAAATACAATTTTATGCAATATCATGTTTATAATAATAAATTAAATGATCATCATCATGAAGGTGCTTTCATTGTTTGGTATATGTAAACCATCTTGAACATTATCTAATTGATGGTGAAGTTCCAACCAATATACTACCTCACTAATATGATCTAACACCATGAATGGTTTGATGAAATTTGGAGAAATTTTAATACCCCTTTCATATATATGATACCCTTGATATATAGAATCTTTTAACTAAAAGGTATGTTCAATAAATACATATCCTAAATATGATGTGAACTACATCATATGCATTTAAGGTCTATTTTAGTGGATTTATAAATTAGGAATCTAAAATCATCTACTAAATAATCATTTAAGGAACCATTTCATAATATGAAACACTCATGGGAGTCGCAATCCTACATGTGATGCTTAAAGTAACCTATTTATTATCTCTTGAATTGCAGTTCATTAGTTAATGAATGAAATAACAATGGAGCTTACTCAATGATATATAAATCCATTATTATGTGATTGTAGAGGTTGGATGATGATTCTTATTTAAATCCTCGGTCATGACTCTAAGATGATGGAGTAATTGTTTCGTCCCCCTTTATATCATAAGATGAATACACGTCATAAAGTATTAGGATTCACATAAGTGAGTTGACTGATTATGGAAAAACCCATGTATTCCAAAAGATGTGGGTGACTTTTTCTTCCACATTGAGATCTTCAACAAACACATCAAATAAAGATAAAGATAAGGTTGTTGTGTCCTCAATGAAAGGTACACAGATTTTTCAAGTTCATCATTTATAGTTTTATACCATTTTTAATTATTATTTCATGGATTTAACGATCATGGGATTTTTTTCTATTCTTATTTATCGAAAAATAGTTATTTGAACAATAAAGAATATCAATTGTGATATCAATGAATTTTTTTTTGAATTTAGATTTTGTATATGAAATAATGAACACCTAAATAATAGTTCACAATGTTTTCCCACTCCACGCTACATCTGGAGTGACACCACAAAATAAAAGCCCCTAATTTACCCTTAATAGCTGATCACCATGATTAATACCAATAAACACTATCTCATTGAGGTTCCTTTATTTACTGAAAATTCTGTGTCTCTGCATTATAATGAGTAAATGGATCCCATTTTAAATAGGATTATGTGGATCACACACAAATAGTTTCCATTAACATTTCTATATTGTGGTAAATATGTGGTTTGTATTTTGATGAAACAATGATTATTATGTCAACATAGCACATCTCATGGAACTTTGGGGAGAATGTTTTTTTTATTTCAAATTTAGAACTAATTTAATTTTTTTATAAATTATTTATAAATAATTATTAGCAATATTATAAGATATATTTTAATTAAAAAACTTAAAAAGATGTTATTATAAATGTTTTAATTAATCAATAAATATTTATGAAATCATTTTTATTAAATATTCATTAAATATTAAATATTCATATTTAATGTTCATTTTAATATATTGATTCAAAATGAGGTATGGATTACAAAATAAAATTATTTTATTATCAAAAGGTGTAATTTTTTCTTATTTAAAAACGTAATTTCCAAATACCAAATATATAATTGATTATATATTTAATTATTAATTTTATATAATCAATTATTTTGTTTTGTTCAAATATTTGTGGAATTATTTTGAATATTTAAATAAGTGGTATTTATATTATATAAAATGTTTACATAATTAAAAATATACTATAACGTTTTATGGTAAATAAAATTTCACATATTTAATGGAAATTTATTGAATAATTACTAATATTAAAGAGCTTATATTAGAGTGAATATAAATTTTTTTTTTCAAATAGTTGAATATTTATAATGTTTTACCTAAATTAGAAGTGTTTTTTAGTTAGATTTTATTTATGAATTGATTAAAATGATTAACCTTAGAGTAAATGTTTTAGTTGATAATTTATTTAATTTTAAATCATTCAATAATTAATATTTATAAATTATATGTATTTAGTATGTGTATACGATATTTTAATAGTTCAAATACTTCTAGGTTATAGATCCTTTCATTTTATAATATGTACAACATCATAAAATTTTGTTTTTAATCTACCTACAACTATGTTTTTTATTTGAATTATTTTATTGAGTTCTGTAGATGGATATATTTTTCTAATATTATGTGTTTTAATTATTTTGATCTAGATTTTTTCTTGGGTAATTTATCCGTAGGGAGAGGGACTTAGGGTCAGAATACATACTGTCCTATAGGATTATGTCTCCTATAAAAATGTGTTTGGGGTTATCTATTTTTTATTTTTGATTAATCATGTAGTGATTTTAAGTATTAGACAACTCTATGAATTTACATGAGTGGTTGATTTAAATTATGAGTACGATGTATTCAATGATTTTTTTAATATAATTGAATTCTCTTTTTGGGTGAGTAACAAAATCAGACGAATTTGTAATATATTTATACATCTATATGGTTTGAATATATTAATTTGGTGGATTGAATAATATTACAAACTAATTTAATAGTGTCATGTGTGCATATAGGGGAAACCATGGTATAGGGTGGCGAGATTTAATACCCATTGATCACAAAATGTGTGATTACTTCAAATGTGTATTTTATCAAAATATCAATCAACCTACTATGTAGGTCATTATAATGTTGGGTCCCTTGTATAATGATTATTATGTAATGAATGTATTAGTAACTCATGATCATCCTAATGTAATTCATGCTAAAGATATGTCCCCTTAGATTTTCATTGTCTAACATTTTTTAGATGTTGTTTGGGTTACACTAGTCATGATACCCTAAGATGATTAGGTTACAAGATAAATATAGTTGATTTTATAAATATTATGATTTGGATAAAATATGATTATTCAAAAATCTGGAGTCGTAAATGATATAATTGAAATGAAAGAATTCCTAAATATCTAAATAATGGGATAAATGATAACGTGACCCTATAAACACTAAACTTTTAATAATATTCTACTAATGAACATGTTGATCTGATAAAGGGACTATAATTTTAACAGGATTCCATTTTAAAAAATTCATTATTAAATGTTCAATAAAACATGAAAAGTTTTATATAAATGAAAGTTTTTTATATTAATAATATCATCATAAAACATGATCATGAGATCAATCAATAATAATTATTAGCATAATAGCAAAAAATTCCCAATCTAGTTCTATAATTTTAGAATCATCATGAAAACATTTATGCATTAGAATTAGATCATCATAAAAAAACATTTTACACTATTAAAAAATCGATTAGTAAGATAAATTTGGAAATGTAATATAGGAAGTATCCAATATCATTCTCATTAAGATGGAGTTTGAGTTTAAAAAATAAATTAATAATGGAATGAATATAAATTGATGTATAACAAAAAAATGATATATGAGGATTAGACTAGGTTTGAATGACATGAATGGTCTAAATATATTATTGGTTAATGATAAAAAATAGAAACCTAGACTCTACTAAATTTTTCAATATGATATAGTATCTCAATTAATTAGAGAGCGTAAGGATAGCTATTAAAAATGAATTGGATATTTATTTTATTATTCAATCTCCTTAATAAATGCTCTAAATTTTTTTTGGGTGTTATAATATGATTAAAATAAATAAAAATAGACTAGATAATAAATATATATTGAAGATTAATTAGGTGACTTGGATATAGTTCCATATTTATGGTTTACAAGGATAATGTTATGGATTTTTTATTCAAGGTGAATAAATGATTTAATTGGGAGTACAAACCAATAACTATGTTCTAGAAGAATAACTAAGGGTAATGATGACATTGTGGGAAATTTATTAATGGAAATATTTTGGATATCCTGAATGGTTTCATGAATCCTATGTGATAATCCAAATTATGTATAAATTTTTTCGAACTAAAATTTCATTATTGTGAAATATATGTTATATTGATTTTATATTTTTTAAAAATGTTAAATACATATGAAATAAATATTTGATAAATATTTCCACATTTTTAGAATATTGATATATTTTAGGTAAATAAATAAAGGTGTTCCAACATTAATATCATGGATTTTTTAAGGATTCATAATCTTGTTATAAGATTTGTATTTTTAAATAATTTTTTTGAGAAGAGATTTTCAATATATAATAAATAAAATTAGATAGGTATTCTTAATACACATAGTTTATGAATTTTCATATAAATAAAACATTTTATATTGGATACTATATATATATTGTTCTAGTTGGAGAATTATTCCAATTATTAGTTAGAGAAATGTTTTGAGAAAGTGAATGAATTCATTAAATGCTTATACAATATTAAGAAAAATGTTGATAATATATAGACTAGACGTATGATGTATTGGTTGTATGTTCTATATATATTGAAAATGTTTATTGAAGATAAAACTTGAATCAAAATAGTTAGATGATAATTGGGAAAACAATTCGTTAAGGATCTAATCAAGGACCTTGAATTGAAGGGTTATATGAAATGTACAATAATAAATCTATTTGACTAGATTATCCTGAATACCTAAAAGAGATTTTGAAACCTCTTAGAATGACTAGCATGTAAAGGTTTTATAGAAATAAATTTCATAATTATTATCGTAATTTGATACCAAATTTATATTCTATAACTATTAAAAATATAATATAATTATTAATTAAATGAAAAATTTAATGATATTTTATCTTATTTCCATGTGATGTTGTAATAAAATTAATATACCTTGTTTATGTATAAATAAAAAAAATAAAAATCTCATATGGATCATATATGTTCATTATCATCTTATTTATATTATAGGATAAGAGAAATTTTAATTTGATAAAGTATTTTTATGAAAAAAAATTGATGGTGAATTTTATATACTTGGTTTAAAATTTATATAGCATTATAACATTTTATAGAAAGCCGATAAAAATTAAAATGTTTCGTCCAAGATAAAGGGTTTGTACAAAAGTTTTTTAAAGTTATTAAATTTGTTCCCTCCACCAATATTGTCTATATTTGAAAAAAAATTATTATTTTAAAAAAAATAATTCATTGAAAACACAATATGACATGTAAATGAAATATTATTTATTAAATATTTTCATTGAAAATAAAAAAGTGTTAATTAAAAAAAGTAAAAACAAGCTTGTGATGAATCTCCTCCAAATTAAATTTATTATTTTCTATCACTTTTAAGGGGGTAGTGATATCCCTCATAGAAAATAACATCAAACATAAAATGAAACCAATGACTTATTAAACACAATCCTATGGCGATTAGAATATTCTTCCCTCATTAGTTTCTATAGGAGCTAACTTACGTGGAAGTATGGGTCTTCATATATGTTGTCTTCATAGTTCCTTTCTAGATAATACCATGATTTTATATATTTTGCATTACTAATATTCTCAATATTGATGCTCTAATCAATATGATATATTTCTTGTTAACCCATTCAGCTTTCACCCTGGAAACTTTCAGTTGGATCAATATTTCCATAATTTGTTCAATATCTTTCTTTGCAGCCTTGATCACCAGAATATCCTTCATCATTTATTTTCTATAGTTCAGGAGTAGTTCCATCTGAGTATTCAGATCCACATCCTTCAGGCACTACAAGACATTAGTTGAACCTTCTTCACATTGTTGTCCAGGGGGAAGAGCATCCTCTACCACCAGCATCCTCTCCCCATAATGGAGATGCATCACGTATTTCTTGTAATCTATCTTTGCGGATCATTTCACATGAAATTGAGACTATGTGACACCATATTGATGAGCCTCCTATCCTTCCTCATTATGGATATTGTGCTCTTTGATGTTGCCCTCTATTCTGACCGACCGAGACTCCATCGGTTTAGGAAGATAGGATTATTCCATACGATCCTTATCTTTCAACTTCATTGAGACTATAGAGATCTTAGGGTCACTGTTTTCCATTCATCCCTATTTGATTATGAATACATTTACTAAACCATCCAAAACCAATGTCATGTGAGGTTTTTCCATCTCTATCAGACTCAGCCTTAGAGGGACAATTGGAGTTTCCTTCAAACTCTCCTTGATTAATTAAACTTTCAAATTAGTTTTTTAAGTTGACAGAGGAAAATGTACTCCCTGAGTTGTTTCCCTATATGTTGATCAATGGCCTGCCTACATCATCTGTAGTCTTCTCCCACTCCTTTCTATCATTGTACTAAACCTTTCTAGTGAAATCTATCACCCTATAAGATTGGATTCTATCACCAGCACGTACAACCATCGCATAACTACATGGATGTAGACTCGCCACACCCATGGAAGTTAGACCAACTACTCTGGTAGAGTTTATCGAATTCTAATATTGAGGATTTTTCTTGTTCAAAGATGCATCATCCAACATACTGGCCTGGTCACCCTTTTTTAATGAATTGCTATTAGGAGGACTCGCCAAATCATTCTTAAGACTTTCAAAGATCTCTACTACACTAGGTTCTAGAGGTAAGATATTTGATGGTTTTTCTGCATTGCTCCATCCAAACACTAGGTATTGTTAACCTTGTTGTTCCACTGACTAGAACCCTCATAACCAACACCAAACCCTGCACCAGTCATAACTCGGAGATTACCATCTTCGCCAAGAGGACAACCCTTGAATCTACATATCAAATATGCATATATGCCTAGATCCTCTACAAAAATAGGCTTACTGAAACCCAAATATCTTGGGTATCCCACCACTCTGACTTCTGGATTAAAGGTGATAACCTTATTCTGAACAATTGAAGGGATTCCATCCCCACTGGTACCCTGATAATTCATCTTATTGACATAACCAACATCAAGCATGCCACAATCAAGGCTACCATGGGGGAAGCATTTCAAGAATGATTAGAGGGGATTTGATTACATATTTATGTATCATGACCCAAAATGATAGAATCTATAGAAAAATTGAACCCAAGTGTCATAATAAACCATCTGATTCCCATGGAGCTCTCCTTGAATCTCAATGGTGATCAAGTCCAACATTCCCTTTGAAACATCTATATAAACACAACTTCTATGGGAGACAAGATGGAAAATGGTGTTAGTGTGGGCATCTAAATAGAGGTATTAACCTATCATATTTATTATTAATGGATGTATTTCCAAATTTCAGATGGTTAATGGATGACCAAGACGCGATATCTAGAGCGCTATAAATAGGGAGTCTCACATGAGATGAAAATCGAAGGACCATTGAAAGGGAAAAACTGGAAGCCATCCATACCTCACAGAGAATACTCCCAAGTGTAGATCATTACTTCCTTAGATGAAAAATGAATCAAAATGTTCTTTTAATCAAAAAGATGACAACCACCTGATTTTGGAGCTTCCAAGAAGAAAAAATGAACATGTCGAAGGCATCTAATGAGGGTCGTTTCGTGCCCAAACGATTTAATAGGGAAATATCTAGCATTTAAAAAGCGTTCATGAACTCCAAGTGTGAAATCAGAACTCATGGAACTCTATTCTCATAAGAATAGACTGTGGGGATATTTTTGACAGGAGGAAATCAAGGGAGAGAAGACGGTTAGTGAATGGGAAAAGGGAAAGGTCGTGAGAGGGATAATCAGGGGAGGAGTGTCAACCCCACTCCCTGGATGGAGCGAGCCATGGAGGGGAGGTAGGGGCACGACCATGACCTATGACATGAGGTGGAAGGACAAATAGAATCAATTCAATACATAATAAATAGCCTATGTTGAATCTCAGTATGGTATTCTGAATAGAATATAGTGACTAATAGGCTAGTATGAGTATGTTTTAACATAGTTTTGCTGAAATAAAATAAATATTCTAATTCAATATTGTAATATTATAAATTTTAATTCACATGATATCCTAAAATTATTTTGATATGACATTACATAGAATTGTAAATAGTTAAATTTGTGACCGTAACAAAGTAGATGTCACCTAATCCTAAACAATACTAGGATATAATAGAAAAAATCATTATAAGTAGTTATAACATTTTAAAGAATTGTTTTTGGAAATTTCATCCAAGGATAGTTATGAATAACATAACATTATTTAAAATTATAAATTAGAAGATTAAATATTAAAATTCAACATTGTGAAATTAAATACTTTTGAACACCTACATAATGATCAATGTTGGGAATATCATTACCCAATTTCATAAATTATGAAACATTCCTTTTATATAGATGTTACACAATAAATGTTTTTTGGGTGGGAATTAGTATATTGTAACATTGAGAATTAATAGAAATATATATGATGCGATAAGTTTAATATAACCATGATAGTGAATAATACATATGGTCGGTCTATATTTTTATCATATATGATGTTATAGAGGATAACTTATGTAGGGTGTGTTAAATATTCATAAAATAAATTATAGGATGAAAAATTAATCATATTAGGAGTAATATACAAATTTTCATTATTTCATGTTAAATTCATAAATGTATATATAAATATATTTTATGAAGCATAATGATAACTCACCTCTGAATATAATACATTGTGTTATCCAAAAATATTTTTCTTTAGGGTGTATTATAGTTTGTAAAGAAATTTTATTGTTCATATGATAATGATTAACATATAGAGAATCATAATTTGGACATAATCAATGAATGGATTTTTATGTGCTGGATAACACACTAAATATTCAACATAGAGTGTAGTACAAATTTCATTGATATAGTATAAGTGAAGGGATCAAATTGGATTCCACACATCCTAAGTCCAGAATGATACCTTGAATTAGAACCTTCGTACATTAATATCCTATATAAAAATGTCTACATGTTAGAACTGATCATCAAAGACTAGTTGGGTATGTTTTGGATCTTGTTTTTAGTTAGAGATGAACTACATATGCAAATTTTTTCTTTCATAAATTATTATGAAATATGGTCGATTTATTAAGTTATACTGTGGGGTGTATGAAAATGCCTAAAAAGAATATAAGATTTTATCATCTATTTGCATGAATGACATGTCATGATCCCATCAATAGATATTAATAACATGTAATGTATACATTGACAATTTCAGTCTATACTTTGAGAATAAATTCCCAAAAATTACATTTATAGATGTTATATATTCTCTATTAATATTCATTATATCTCTAAAATAAACATGATAATGTCTAGTAAATGTTTTGTATACATAGAGACTAGATACATAAACTTCTTATTTATGTGAACTCTGCATCATCCTAAACATAATTTTTTTACATTGAGTTTCATTTTAGACTCATCAAAATTAAAATATTCCATCAAAACAAGGGGCAAGAAAAAATATATAATAAGGAGATTCTATGCTCATTATGGGAAAACATGGGAGATATCAATCATAATAAAGTGAACATTGATCCTATGGTATGAAAAAAAATCATGTACATTTAATATACATAAATATTAATACCTAGAAAACCATTGATCATAAAATTAAAAATAAAAACATATTGATAAGAATGAACAGTTAGGGTGTGAAATCAGGAACCAACATATAATAGAAATAATATTGGTATGTGTCATAAATGGCAGAAAAATTCATAATCTTGTGAATACAACAATTTTCAATCATGTTAACTCATATTCCTGTGAAAATAGATTGAAATAAATTATACTCACACATAAAATTGTGAAAAAACATATTTTTAATAATCTATACACATAATCTTGTTAGAGAATATATAAATTAATCATATTTATGAATAAAAATATGAAAATAGCAATTTAAAATCATTTCTATGAATAATATAGTGAGAGAATTGGATTCAAATGATAATCAAAAATTAAAATGAAAAAATGTTATTTTCCATCGTACACAATGTTATTATCATCATCTAATGAGATATCAATAACACCATTCCAAATATATTAGAGTGATTTTATATACCCAGAAATCACAAAATTAAAATTCATTAATATTTATTCCAGAACGTCATGAAAACATTCAATATTTCACTATAGAATAACCTATGGAATTGTAAATAGGTTTCATCAATATTTTATCATCCTAATAAATAATCATCTAGATAATTAATAAAGATGATTTCATTGGATCTTATACAAAGTAAATAATAAATGACCTTAATGGATGTTTTTATAAATGAATAATTCTTTTATAGTATTAGTGGAATATTACATTTGTTAAAAAACATTCTCATTTTGAAATAAATTATATAAAATATAAAATAATTTAAAAATATTAATGAAAAATTTTTCAATGAAAAAAAGCATGGGCACTTTTAATGGAATATTCAAAATACTGATTAGTCATGACAATTGTAAATAGCATTAAATCCTTAACGTAAAAAAATATTCCATTCAGAGATTTTATAAAAAGATAATTTTTTAGAAAATGATAGATAAAAAACATAAAAAATATATATAAACAAATAAATAAATCAAAATTTATTTAAGAAGTCATTTTAAAATATTAAAAATATTCTTGACAATATTTTAAATAGAATATATTCGTAGATGGAAAAAATTATAAATAAATGTGTAAATAATAAAGGTTTTTCCAAAAAACTGTAATAGTATTTTTATTTATATATAAGATGATCATGCTAATATTGCATAAAAATTAAATTAATAACCATTTTTGAAAAAAAAATTAATGGGTTTTATTACATGAGGATGATTTTATTTACTCAATGTAAATGGAAGTATAATGAATCTCAATTAATATATGATTGAAGAATAAATACCTTCCCTCAAGTATCATCTCACTGTATAAATTTTCAAAATCAATGTTTAATTAATATTTATATAGTTCGAATTCACTAAATATCAATATTAATGTATAAATTACGATTTATAATTTCTTTAATAATTTCGAATGATCCTTTTTATTAAGAATTATTCCTTAAAATAGATATTTTTGTGGGTAATGGTCAATTTCTCATGTATATTTCATTTCAATGGTTTTAATAGTCGAAAACTGGTCATGGACTCAACCTTTAATCTATATCAATAATGAAATAAATATAATAATTATTAATTACATACATATATAAATAATTCATATAAAATGATGATGAATGTTTTGTAACATCACATCATGGAACAATAGTTCGTGCAAATGTATAGCTAATATATCCACTATTCAATGGTTTGAATAAATGAAAGGTAAATAATAATTCATAAAACCAGATTAATTATTATATAATAAGAAGAATATATATTTATGTAATCAATACTTATTACAATCCATGTAGAAGGGAAATGATAAATAAATCATATTACATTTTTTAGGTGGTGGTCCATATATAGGCATGATTGGCGTTATCATAAAACAATGGATGGAAATTAAAAATGTTCTATATAGTATTATAATTAAATAATAATATAGTTTTTATAAATATAATATATAAAAATTAAATATATTATGATAACCAAACATTAATTTTGGTTTTGGAAAATGAATAATATCAATATGTAGAGTCATTACTCCACATGTTTGCTTGAAAAATAGTTTTCATATCCTATTTGATGGGAAAGAGGTGTAAAATTTATGATTTATCATCATAATTACAATTTAGTATATTTAAAATACTAATTTGAAAATAAAATAATTAATACCATAGATATATTAAAGATATTAAAAAATAAAATTGAATGAAAATTATTAAAATTCATACTCTTCATTTAGAATCCTCTATTGGATTACAACTTAATATTTGATTATATGGTATTATTATCTAATTTATAACACTACGATGTGAGGATAAATGATCATACAGGGTTTGGATTGGTCGTGGCTTATGTAGAAGGAGCATGAGGTGTATATAAGGGAGGAGTGGGGTTATGCTTTATAGGGGAGGGAGAGGACACACATAGATATTTTAAAAATAGTAAAATATAATAATAAAACATTCAATATGAATACTTCCAAAAGTATAATATTAGAATAAGATTTGAAATTGGGAATAACTATTTTAAAAAATATTTTTCTAAATGGTTAAAGGCAATATCAACCTTATCTGTTTTTTAACCCCTGGTAAACCAATTTTAACATTATCTAAGGTAACCAATTTTAATTTTTTTAACTATTAGTTACAAGTAATGATTTATTTTACCATGTTAAATTAAATTAATTTTGTTGATTAAAAATTGGGGGAGAAAAATTTTATGATAACGACTCATCAAAATGATAAGCATTTTAAGAAAAATTTATTATATGCATAAAATTGTGTATTCCTTTATTCTATTCCTTATAAAAATTGCATAATTAATTGTAAAAAATATATTAACAATATATTATATATAATTTCCATTATGTTAAATCATAAACATATATGAATATAATTTATTAATATAAAAAACAATCTATTCATAAAAAAAGATTACAGATATTTGATTTTAAGCCCAAAATGAATTTAAACCAAAATCACTTATAATAATTAGTAATATTTAATTAATTATAATATTTATAATTAAGTGATACCAAATTAAAATTATGATAAAATTGAAACTATTATTGAACATATAAATGGATTGAAATGGGTTTTTTTAAATCGATATTTTCACTACGTACTAAAATATTAATCTTTTCAAAAAAAGTAAATATATTTTTTTATTTTATATAGATTTTGTATAATTATTTTCAAATAAATACACTTTAAAAAAAATTCATTTCCAAAAATGTAAAAAATTAATTATAATATCTATGAATAAAATGAAAAAAATTTCATTTTTTGATGAAATCATAATTTTAAATAATAAAATTTCTTTATTTAATTTTTTTATTTTTCATGAACAAATCAATAAAATTTGATTATATAGAACCATTATTCATATTTTATTATAATGAGGGTGTTTATATTAAAACCACTAATTTATTAGCTATATTATAATGGTAAACTATATAACAATTTATTAGGACTCAAGTTGTGTGTAAAACTAAATATCGAATACTTCCTGTATATTTCAAAATATAGAAATATTTATAGGATTAGGGTGTTACATATACACCCATTAAATTAACTTCATCTTCAAAATATAATCAATCTGAAAAAATGATCAAATTTCAATGTCATTATATCCTTATTATCCCTTATAAAATTCTATTATTTATGGTATCACTAAAAAATTATATGTCTGGTAGTATTATTTAATATAAATTTCACTATTAATTCAAGAATCCCCAATAGTTGTTTTGAATAATAGATATAATGATCTTGTGGTATAACCAATGAGTTTAGTACATGATAAGGATCACATATGTTATTCCTCGAGAGAGATACATAAAATTCATAGTGAACATGAGAGAGAATCAATGGAATAACTTGGCTATAATAAGCCATCTTGATATGAGAAATAATTTCATAGGGAATGATATGTCTAGCATAAAACATACCCTTATTTATAAATATCATACCTTTCATCCATGGATATAATCATAGGAATACCTTATCACCAGCATCAGACTGTAGATTTTACCAATGATTGTCAATATAATTTTTTCTATAATTTGTGAGATACCCTGATGTGCTATTGAAAAGATATAACCTTCTCTACAATTTAATTAGATAGATAATTTCTAAATATAAGTCATTAACCAATATTATAATAGCATGTTGATGTTTAACACATCATACCATAGAGGGCACTATAAGGATCCATTTCAATGCCTGTGTGAATACTTTTATTATAGAAAAATTCAACCAATATATAGTGTTGATCTAAACAACCATTGAAAGTCATAGAGAAATATCTAAATGTTTCATCTATTTTATTCATTGGCATATTATACTTACCATATTTTTCATGGTGAAATGATTTATAAATACTCAACACTGTAACAAGATACACCTAATGATTTATGTATAAATTTGAGGTAATCATCAGATCATAATTATATACAATATAACATGGTACTACCTAAAATCGTACTAATTTATTAATTTATATTTTTTAAATGTGATCTAGAGATAAATATTCACTTTTGGAAATGAAATGTTTCAACATTTTATGGTCATGAACTACAATCAGAATAACATTATGACTTTTAAATGTCTTGGGATATCTAATAATGAAATCCATAGTAATGATTTCCCATTATAATTCTTATATCAACAAATTTACTAAAATCCCATAAAATTAATTTTTTATCCTTAATTTAATTATATACCAATCATTAAAATACATACTATACGATATTTATTTTCTAATTTCCCCAAAAAAATACTCTTTTTGGTCTCAATAAATCTTCAAACAAGAATAATGAATAGATTGTGTTGAACTATGTGTGTCATCCAATATCCCTTTCATCAGGTCTAAAATTAAATAGACACATAATTTGCTAACCATAGAATTATATCACAATCATAGTTTAACATATGTTAATTTATCACTAACTTATGTAGTTCCATATTTTTATTCTATGCCTCATTAATCATAACATGGATGGTCAGTTGATTATTGATCATTGAAATAAATGGTAAATACCATATCCTCAATATTTCAAGGTCTACGTTTATAATATCAATAAATATTAGATCTATTTAAATCCTCATGATAGACAAACTATCATGTTCTTTTCGACTAAGAGCATTACCCACCTTGTTCATCTTCCTTTGGCAGTAATGTGTTTAGCTCTCATAATCCTTAATCATATCCTACAACCTTATATGGAAATTATTGTACTCATTATGTATGTATATATAATTAAATATTCTTTGACCCAAAAATATTTTACACCATACTCAATAAAAAAAATTCATACATATATTTATTGATAAAATTACCATTTCTAACTGAAAAACACAAATCATTTAATTTTTATAATTAATTTTCTAATGGTGTGAGTCATATTCTATCACCATATCATTATGTATAAAGAAAAAATCCATGTATCTTCTATAATTAACCATTAATTATCACAATACCTTCCCCACTATAGGGTAGTGTTTTCATAGGACCCCTAGCCAATATTCTTTTCAACTCATTGAAAATTTTCAATCATTTTTTTATAAATTTAGATCCCACCCATGAAATAATAATTATATTACTAGATTTATATGAAAACTTGTTCACATAGAACTGATAATACCCACCCCACCCAATAAATTTATGTCTCTCAATGACAATGGTTTTTCTAGGCCATTAGTTAATAACTTCCTTCTGTGAAGGAATTATCAATACCCCTTGAACAGATATTATACGACTGACGATGGAGATGTTTTAAAACTGTAACTCATGGATTCTGAATTTTTAATACTACATTTCATTCCATAAGGTCTCTAACAAAATCATAAAATGACATTCATACTCTTCTTTTACATTTGAATATATATGAATATCTACTATAAAGACTACGAGAAATAGATCTATGTAATATATAAAGGCTCTATTCAACAAATCCATGAATATTGAGGGTTAATTTCTAAGTCCAAATGGTATGAATAAAAATTCATTATGACTATACCTTGATTGGAAATTAGTCTAGGGTATATCTTCCTTATTGAACATTAATTGATGATATAGTGAATGGTGATAAATCATTCCTAATTATTTATCATCATATTTTATATCAAAAAATTCATAAATATTTGGTATAGGACATCTGATATTGATATAGATGTTGTTAACTTCTAGATAATCAATATAATAGTGAAATTAACCATATATCTTCTTAATAAAATGAATAAGTTGTCTTCCTGGTGATGCACTAGGATGTGTGGATCATGTACCAAAATACTCATATATTTGATTCATTAATTATGGATACTCAATTTGTTCTAATGTATGATGAATCATTGAAATATTTGTAGCATCATCTATGTATTCAATGGAAAAATCCATTTCAAATTTCAGTAGAATAGAAACAATGTATTCATAAAATACATCAAAATAATATAGAACAAAATGAATATCATTTATGATGAGTTTATCTCAAAGAATTTATGATAATTATACCTAATTAATTAGAAGTACGACACATATAATAGATGTTAATAAATTTAGATGTATATATTTGTAACACCCCATGCTTCCATAGTATGTTTCCCTTTGAATAATACAATAGCTTGTGTTGTATGCAACATCAAGTTCAAAAACACCACTCCCAATCAAACTAGTCATTATGAATAGTAGTAACCACTTTTTAAAATTTTATATATTTTATCTTTAGAAATGTACTTCATTTTTTGGATTCAGAATATTTTAATTATCTTAGGGTAATTTTTTTGTTTTTTTCTGAAAACATTCAATTTTTGTTGAACAGTGAAAAACACTGCGTTATTTTTTAAAACCAACTTTTTATTTAAATAATTATTTATTTAATATAATTTTATTTTAGTTCAAAAAAGATACGTAATACCTATATTAGTTCAATGTATTTCATTGGATTCATTTTTAATAAGTTTATATATATTTAAATTTTATGGAACTTTTTACCATCTTTTACCCACCTCCTAGCATTAGTTGCAAATTTTCATAAAACATAATTTTACTACTTATATGAATTGAATTTAAAAAATCCATGATACATAGTTGACATTAGTAAGTAAAATGGTTTTCAATAAGATGAAAATAATTTTTTGTGAATAGTAACTTTTGTGTTTTATTTCTCACAGTTAAAAGTAAATAGGGTAACTAAGGATAAAATGATATTATTATTACCCTAACACATGTACTAATTATATTTGATAAGATAATTTCGACCAAAAAACAAATAGATATAAAAGAATTATCTTTTTGGTCAACTTTGATTAGATTAGGACATTTATTATTATTTAATTTAAAGAAGAGTTAAATGTGTCAAACTCATGTTTTCATAACTAAAACAGTTTTAATATTGGGATATACATAAGAAAAATTCGACTATAAATACTAATTAAAAATATTAGGAACTTTCCTACAATATATTATTATATTTATAATTTTCATAAATTAAATAATTAAATTTATTTATGACACAATGATGATGCAATAATTACCTTATTTAAGAAAGATTAAAATAAATAATATTATGAATTTGAAAATTAATATAATTTGAGTCTTTTGATAAATTCCACTAATTTTATTGGTTAATATGACATTTTAGGGTCGATTAAATATTTTTTCTCAAATTAATCATGCTGTTATGATTTTCACAAAAACAAAATACTAAATAGTGTCAAAATTGACATAATTGGGGTTTTTAAAACAAATACTGTATTATTAATTGATATAATATTACTCAAAAAAGGATTCATCCAAAGGATAAAAATAAGGTTAGATATTTTAATAATGAACCACTTTAGGTTCTCTTGGATTTTTATAGAATGTTTATCAACCATTTAAAATAAATATTCAAAGAGACATGGTAAATGTCAAACTATTTAACTAAGAGATAAATCTACAAAATAAGGAAAACATGGTGACCTAAACCTATCTAAAACCTATTTGTTGAATGCTTTTTGACCCATCTCTACCTTACGATCAAAATAAATCATTTTTTATCCATTAGAAACTGAATATGATTTTGTTATAAAATAATATTTCAAGCTTTTCCTAAAGTGACCCTCACCTCTCTTATAAAAGGGTACTTCCCCTTCTCTTAATTTCACACCTCCAAAGCCATTTTTCCCTGCCAAAACCTGCCCAAATATCATCCCAAGTAACCTATATACATCCTATAGGCCATCCTTTTGGAATAATCCATCCTAAGGAGCCCTTTTGATCAAATGAAATGGAAAAACCCGAAGAAGAGGTAAATATTTCATCACCTCTTTCATATTCTTTTCCTTTTCCAATTCCTCTTTCTTTGTTTTTTCCATTATAAAAAAATTAATCCTCTATATTATACATACTATGATATTATTATAAAAATTGTATAACCAAATTCATTTTTCTATCCATCATATAAATGGAAATGTTACCAAACGTGTGTACGTACAACTTACCATCTCCACGTCATTTTGTAGTTGTTTTCAATGCATTATTTTTTTATATGGGTATAATAATGATATATAATTGATTTAAATAATAAATTTAACAAGTTAATTGTTCTTTAAATATGAAATAACATTCAATTATATATGATTTCCCCTTCGACTGAATAATATTGTCGCTCGTGCGTACGTACAGATTTCCGTCTCTACGAACGGGATGAGATTCATTTCCCATCATAATCATTAATGAATAATTTTCATTTTATGATTAAAAATAATGTATATTAAAATAATATCATTCTTTATATGAATAAAATACATCCTATCCATAAAAACAGCTTATGTATCAAAACATATAATGGAAAACGAATCAGTTAACACTTGAAAGGATGATAATAAAAAAATAGTTTTAACGGAGTAATATTATAAGATCATATATGATATCATATATATATATTATGGTTCTGTTATAATTTAATAACAATGATTTAACTATTATAATGGAGCCTAACGCACCCTCGACCAAATAGAATTACAAGGTAATGGTTTATTCTATAATCTCTTCATTATCTGAGGTTGTTTATACGTAATTATCTACGGTGACCTCATTATCATCCACATCCATTTTTCTTAAAATGTATTTCAAGAAATTTTTACTATGGTTCAAAGTAATTTATACCCTTTTATTAGTTTTTATATGATTTTTATGAAGGAATCATTATGTGGTTTTCCAAACAAGGTACTTTATGACCTTATCGACAAAATAATGGTAAGATTGTTTTTTTAACTTATATGGTATGTGAGACTATTTACCACCATTATAACATTGTCGAAGCTTCCCTTGCAATATTATATGAATATTTTCAAAATAAATGTTTTCTTTTATAACTATGTGACTTTTAAATGATTTCAAAAAATGAAAGAGATATTTTTTTCAAATTGTTTTGATTTCATCTATGTCAACATCCTTTGATGGGATTTAAACTTGTTTGAAATTGGTTCATTATGATACAAATATTCCATATTATATTGAAGGTTTTGTGACATGTTTAAATGTGGATGTGTTATTTTTATACCATTCATGGTTTATGGAAAAATTATTGACATTTTGTATGCTATTTTTAATACGAGTGTTTATGTTATGTATAAACTTTTTCATATGAGGAATGCATTGGACTTAGTATGTGACAGGTGGAGACCTCTATATCTCCTCGATGCATCGGTAGGTCTCATGAGGCAAACTAGTGTCTTGGAACAAGGCCTTTACAAAATATTATTTGTATTTTTGGCACAGGGCCTTGACTATGTGGTTATGAAGTCTGGCATTATGTGTTCCATCATTGTGAAAGTGGATATTGATATTGTATGTGATTATTTAACTAGTAGAATGTCCATGTTAATAATTAAATGGGTTTATGTAATTGTATAATAGCCTTATTATTCATAAGTTTAAGGTTAAAAGGCATATCTTTTAGTCTTATACATTTCCTTAAATATTTATGCTTATTTATGAAAGTTTCCGCTATATTGTTATCCTTACTGAGCATCTAAGCTCACCCCTTTCTATGTTTTATTTTTCTTAGGATCTGAAGAAGTATTTTATGGATGACCTTCAAGGATAGGATAAGGATATAAGTGTGTTAAAAGGGGAAAAATTTTTGTTAAATTTTTTATTCCATGATGTAATATGAAGTGCACTGTGTTACATTTGTTGTCAATGAGACATGAAGTTGTCTTGGAATGAATGGAAGTCAGGGAATGTCAAGATGTGAATGACAAAGGTTGTTATGGTGTTGGTGGTGAAGGAGAATGGCCATGGTACTAAGATGCATGTCACTTAGGAGATTCACTAAGTGGCATAGGAGAAGTGGTTGAAACATTCTCTAGTTAATATCTGACGATTGTTGAGCTGTTCTTAAAGTTCCAAGAACTTGTATCAAGAGGATACAATGTCACAACAATGTTTGAAGACCATGCATTGTCATAACAATGCATGAAGAGTTGAAGATGATCCATTCACATGTTCTAAGTGGATGAAGTGGTTTAATGAAATCCATGCACTAACACTTGGTGCATGTGAATCTGAAGAAGTCCCAATTTGATCTCTGATTAGATCAACAAAGATAATTGAAGATGTTATATGATTTAGGAGTTCGGTTGATGAAGATCCTTGAGAATTCTCTCCTAAGTTGAAAATGAGATGATGAAGAAGAATTATAAATTGATGAGTTGTTTTTAATCAAGAAGATTAATGTTTGAATTCTCAAGAAGAAGATGAAGGAAAAGAATGCCTTGAAGGGCAAGTGGCATTTGGCATTTTCACTTGGTTACTTTGTTTTTAAACAAAGTCCTAAGTGTTTCCTCAAGCAAAAAATTAGCCACCAAGGGCCAGCCTTAAGGGTTCAACCCCCAAGGCACATGTGGGCCTAAGGCGCCACGCCCAAGGGGGGATCCCATGTGGCCAGCCCGAGAGGCAGGGGGGCCGTGTGTAAGCCCCGGGCCACGCAGGGGATCAGGCCTGCGCAGCATGGGCGCCAGAGCGCGCCCGGAGGATGCATAGTGGGCGCTAAGAGCGCGCCCGCAGGAGCAGAGAGTGGGCGCAGAGCGTGCCCGCAGGGAGAACTCGGTGCGGGGCGGCACCGAGAGGGGAGAAGTTCAATTGCGGGGTTGAGGGAGCGCTTGGGTAATAAGCCGCGTGAAAACCGCGAGAGGTTTCGATGTGGGACGCGCAAAATTCACCCGGAGTGAATCCAGGCCGTCCGAGCGATCTCGCGCTTGATCTGCGCCGCACGATCCATCTGCGGTGCCGCGATCTAATCCAGGCTGTTGAAGATCTGATCCGACGGCCCCGGCATCGTCTCCTCCCTCGAGCTCAGCCAAAGGCCACCCGAAGCCACCCGCATGCCGCCGCTGAACCAGAGCCTCCCCGAAGACAAAATTTGAGTTCCCGGCCACCATTTTCGAAGCTGAAGGCTCCCTCGTGCTCGTCTGGCCACACTGAACACAACCATGCATTAAAAAATGAATACATATGATGAGAGGAGATTTTGAAGCAATGCCGAGGCAAGATAAGCTGCCGAGGCCACGTAGGGGTGTTTATGCTTGCATGGGATAGAAGAGACAAAGGCAGTGCATGCATTCTAAGTCACATGCACGTGAAGGAGAAAAATATGGAAAGAACCCGCGTGAAATAAAGAGAAATACAAGATTCACAGAATCTTGAAAGATCCGAAGATTTCGGGGATTCGAGATTTATCCCACGCGGAAGGCAGAGGCTCTCCTCGCCTATAAAAGGAGAGGCCGAGGCATTGGAGATGCTTGCTGATGTGCTGAAAATTTGAAGAGAGTCCCGCGAGCACCCTATGCTTTGCGAAGCTTTGAAGCCCCGCGCATCCCACTTGCGCGACTGTTGTTCTCGGTGCCACTCGAGGCCCGAAGGAGTCCCCTGCGCGCTATCCTTTGCGCGACAAGAAGGAGGAAGGGCAGCGCGATCTTGCGCACTCCCTCTGTGCACCGCGCCCCCTGCGCGGTAGGCACTTGTGCGGCCCGCTTGTGCCCTTGCACTTGTGTGCCCGCGGTGTTGCACCTTGCACACTTGCGCGGCAGTGGCACTTGCGCGCCTGGTTGCACCCTTGTGGTTTGTGCTTGCGCGGACAAGAAGTGAAGAATTGGCCGCACCCTCTTGCACGGCTTGCTTGAGGCAGTTGTTTGTGCATTTGAAGAAGAAGGCCGTAGCCTTTGGCTTGGGTGTGTGCAAAGAAGAATAAAAGAAGGAGAAGACCCGAGACTTGTGCTTGTGTGCCAAGTGAAGGAGGAATACCCGAGGCCATCTGTGTGCACAAAGAACAACACCAAGTGGTGTATGCTAAGTGGTTAGAAGACCACACTCATTAAGTGTGTGTACAAAGTGAGCAAGAAGTTGGCCGAAGCCTAGGTGTGTGCACAAGAAGGGAATAAGGCCATAGGCATTTGTGTGTGCAAAAGAACTAAAAGGTCGAACCTAGTGTGTGCACTAAAAGTGTAAACACCTAGAAGTAAAATAAGGAGTGACCCACACTAATGTAGAACACACTCTAAGTGTGTAAACAAATTGGTTAAAGTGTGTGAAGGAGGAAGAAGGTGTGTGTGCTTAAAGTGACTACACCCTTTGTGGGTCTACTGCACCAAGAAGAGAAGAAGGGGAGTGCATGCATGCATGCATGCACGTGCACACGTGAACAGTTCTAAATCAGTGTTGTGCATCTGAGGAGTCCAAGACTTGAAGATCTTGAAGAGATTTGAGAACCCATGCTATCAGTGCATGAAGATGAAGAGTTGCCATGCACTCAGTGCATGATGTTGAAGTGAACTCAGACTGAGCCAGACTGAAGTGAAAGATATTGTTTGTCTGAGTTTTCAGGATTTGAGCAAGACCAATAGACCTTTTCAGAGGCTTTTGAAGATTCTTGAAGAGTGAAGCCAGGTCATCCCGAAGAAGGAGATAAAGCCTGAGCTAGACGAGAAGTACTGATCAACCACAAGTGATCAGAAGAGAAGAACAAGGCCAGCAGCCTTTATCCCAGGCTGCTGAAGATACTTGAAGAACTTAAAGTGAAGAAGAGCTACTCGTGTGACTCGAGGAGCCAAGAGAAGACCCTGTGGGACTCAGGGAGAAGAAGTCTTCAGTGGGATTCTGGAGCAGGCCAGTGGGACTCTGGTAACACTGTGGGACGCAGTATAAAGACCCTCCTGTGGGACTCAGGAGAGATACAGTGGGACTCTGTATCGACCATTGTAATTCTAACAAGTTATAATGGGAGAATCCATGCTGGGAGAGCATGTCAAGGATGTAGGCCTTTGGTGCCGAACCTTGTAAATCCTTGTGTCCTGTGCCTTTACATTTACTGCATCATTCGTTGAAAGGTGAGAGATACAAGAAGAGTGGATCGAGGCTTTAACCAGCCATAGAGGTTTAATTGATTAAGAATCAATTAGTAAAAAGTTTTAAGGGATCAATGATTCACCCCATCCCCCTCTCAGTGATTCACACTGATCTGGGCACTTCAATTGGTATCAGAGGGAGGTTACCTCTAAAAGATCCAAGAGAGTCTATATGGAGTGCAGATTTGAGGAAATGAAAGAACAGCCTCAAATGGAGATATCTGCCAAGACTCTGAAAAACAGAATGAAGAAACAGGCAAAGAAGATGAGGAAGAAGGTTGGTGCAATCAGAGAAACTCCTTCTATGGAAAGAAATGTGAAAGTCACATCAGATGACAATTCCTTTTATCATTCTTCTGATGAAGCCTGCTCTAGCTGTGATGAAGATAGAAGAAACAATGATCTTCTAAATGAAATCAAATATCTTCAGAAGAGAGTCCCCAAGGAAGTTTCAATGTGTATAGCTACAGGCCTCCTTGATCTTCAAGAAGAAAAATTACAGCTAGAAGATGAAGCCAATTCTCTGGAAGTCCAATTGGCTAAAAGGGTTGGCATAACCAACACTCTCAGAAAGCTGGTAAAGGCCAAAGATGAAACAGTATCCCTTTGCAATGAAATATATGAAGACACTGCTGAAGAATTGCAAAGAAGCCTTTCTGAGAAAGACATCTTTATGATAATGATCAAATATGTTTTCCATGCACTGGAAAAGAGGCACAAAGTGTCAATGAATGTCAGAGATGCTCAACTCGAAGACAAAGTCAAATTGGTGAAGGTGCTTGACAATTCATTGCAAGAAATGAAGAAGGTGCATGAAGACCAGTTAGAATAGCTGAAATAAAATTGGGAAGGAATGCTAAGAACTGTTGAGGATGAGAAGAACTCCCTCAATATGAAATGCTTAGAACTAGAGGTGATATTGAAAAATCTGCAATCACCCAAAGCTGAAGCCTCCCTGTTAGCTGAAAGAAGAAATGTTTCTACTCAAGTGAACTTTGAGAAGGATGATTCTAAAAGAAAGATATCCTCTAAAGAAAGGGCAACATCTTCTAAAAAGAAGGTACCATCCATACCATCTTGTAATCATGCTTCTAAAAGTGTTTCTACTAAAAGTGCAGGATGGAAGAATGAATCCAAACAAGTATGGATGAAGACAGTAAAGAAGCATAGCTCTCCTGAAACAACACAGCAAGTCAAGAAAAGTACCCAACAATCAGAAGGACTGAAGAGGTCAAGATTTGTGGGTCTGTGTTGGTGTTGTAATAAGTATGGGCACTGTGAAAAGGATTGTTGGTACAATCCACTGAATGTGAAAGCACAAAGTAAGCCCATGCCATGGGGGAGCAAGCCAGAGGAAAAGAAGCAGCATCCACAGGTCCAGAGACATCTGTTTACTGCAAATAGATTTGGATTACTTGACAACATCTGGGATGATGGAAAAAGTGGTCAAAAATTTGATACATGTCAATCTCTGAATGTATCCAAAGCTGGAAAGAAGAAAAGATCACAGAACCTGGCTCAGAAAGAATCATTGGGAAGCAGGAAGAAAATGGAAGATGCTCCCAAGAAGATTATGAAAAAGGAAGAGAAGACCTTGGAGTCTAAGTCCAAGAAGGGTGAGTCATCCAGTAGGACCACCAAGAAGACATGCTTCTACTGTGGAAAGAAAGGTCATACCATGGATCTTTGCAAACAAGCCATGGAAATCAATAGAAGCCAACTAAACTCAAACAGACAATCAATCCAAAAGAAGCAGAAGGGATTGATTGAAAACAAGTTGCCTAAGAGAGGTAGCTTGACAGAATCAAAGGAACCATTGGAATATCCAGAACCGAGGCCACACTTCCAAGTGACTTACTAGTCATATGGCCAAATCAGTTGCAACTTTCCAAAGATCTGAAAAGAGCTGAAGATGAAGTTCTGGAAATTGTTAAGGCAAAAGGGAAGAAGAATATTTCACATGAAGATGTATTGAGATCCACACCAGCACCAACATCATTGAAGATCAAATGTGCAAGTGTGAAGAATGGTGAAAATGGGACATCTCGGTTGAGAGAATCTTCTCAACCTTGTTGTTCACATTGATGAACCAAGGAGGTTCCATCTTATTCCCTTATACACTTGTATTTACATGTGCTAACATTGTAGGGAATTGAAGATGATGGTCATTCTCAGCTGGAGGATGGTTTGGATTGAATGGAGTGCACCCCTTGAGGGGGAGCAAATCTGAAGAAGATGATGTTCTGAGATTAATATCATCTTATGAAAATGGATGAATGGGGGAGCTTTATCTTTGCACCTGAACTTTCTAATGAGTTTTGTGAAGTATGTGCAGGATTTAGCAATTCATTGTTATATCTGAAAAATTTCAAACCCCTGAAGCATGATCTCACATGTTTACAGTGACTGTGGACAGCTTTGAATTCCTTGGTTACATCACTCTTGTTTTCTACACCGGGTTAGCCCAAGTAGACTTAGAGTTGATTTACTAAACGTTCTTTTCTAAAAAAGAACATGTGGCATCATCCCTCTCTTAGTGATTTTCAAGAATATGCTATTCAAAGGGAGGAAGATATTTTTGAAAGTGAACCACACCACACCTTTGCATTTGATTGCCAATAAGGGGGAGAAAATATTGGCACACATATTGACCCATTCATATGTGCTGAAGGAGTGTATTGACAACAAATACAAAGGGGGAGATTGAAGTGCACTGTGTTGCATTTGTTGTCAATGATACATGAAGTTGTCTTGGAATGAATGGAAGTCAGGGAATGTCAAGATGTGAATGACAAAGGTTGTTATGGTGTTGGTGGTGAAGGAGAATGGCCATGGTACTAAGATGCATGTCACTTAGGAGATTCACTAAGTGGCATAGGAGAAGTGGTTGAAACATTCTCTAGTTAATATCTGACGATTGTTGAGCTGTTCTTAAAGTTCCAAGAACTTGTATCAAGAGGATACATGTCACAACAATGTTTGAAGACCATGCATTGTCATAACAATGCATGAGGAGTTGAAGATGATCCATTCACATGTTCTAAGTTGATGAAGTGGTTTAATGAAATCCATGCACTAACACTTAGTGCATGTGAATCTGAAGAAGTCCCAATTTGATCTCTGATAAGATCAACAAAGATAATTGAAGATGTTATGTGATTTAGGAGTTCGGTTGATGAAGATCCTTGAGAATTCTCTCCTAAGTTGAAAATGAGATGATGAAGAAGAATTATAAATTGAGGAGTTGTTTTTAATCAACAAGATTAATGTTTGAATTCTCAAGAAGAAGATGAAGGAAAAGAATGCCTTGAAGGGCAAGTGGCATTTGGCATTTTCACTTGGTTACTTTGTTTTTAAACAAAGTCCTAAGTGTTTCCTCAAGCAAAAAATTAGCCACCAAGGGCCATCCTTAAGGGTTCAACCCCCAAGGCACATGTGGGCCTAAGGCGCCACGCCCAAGGGGGGATCCCATGTGGCCAGCCCGAGAGGCAGGGGGGCCGTGTGTAAGCCCCGGGCCACGCAGGGGATCAGGCCTGCGCAGCATGGGCGCCAGAGCGCGCCCGGAGGATGCATAGTGGGCGCTAAGAGCGCGCCCGCAGGAGCAGAGAGTGGGCGCAGAGCGCGCCCGCAGGGAGAACTCGGTGTGGGGCGGCACCGAGAGGGGAGAAGTTCAATTGCGGGGTTGAGGGAGCGCTTGGGTAATAAGCCGCGTGAAAACCGCGAGAGGTTTCGATGTGGGATGCGCAAAATTCACCCGGAGTGAATCCAGGCCGTCCGAGCGATCTCGCGCTTGATCTGTGCCGCACGATCCATCCGCGGTGCCGCGATCTAATCCAGGCCGTTGAAGATCTGATCCGACGGCCCCGACATCGTCTCCTCCCTCGAGCTCAGCCAAAGGCCACCCGAAGCCACCCGCATGCCGCCGCTGAACCAAAGCCTCCCCGAAGACAAAATTTGAGTTCCCGACCACCATTTTCGAAGCCGAAGGCTCCCTCGTGCTCGTCTGGCCACACTGAACACAACCATGCATTAACAAATGCATGCATACAATGAGAGGAGAATTTGAAGCAATGCCGAGGCAAGAGAAGCTGTCGAGGCCACGTAGGGGTGTTTATGCTTGCATGGGATAGAAGAGACAAAGGCCGTGCATGCGTTCTAAGTCGCATGCACGTGAAGGAGAAAAATATGGAATGAACCCGCGTGAAATAAAGAGAAATACAATATTCACAGAATCTTGAAAGATCCGAAGATTTCGGGGATTCGAGATTTATCCCACGCGGAAGGCAGAGGCTCTCCTCGCCTATAAAAGGAGAGGCCGAGGCATTGGAGATGCTTGCTGATGCGCTGAAAATTTGAAGAGAGTCCCGCGAGCACCCTGTGCTTTGCGAAGCTTTGAAGCCCCGCGCATCCCACTTGCGCGGCTGTTGTTCTCGGTGCCACTCGAGGCCCGAAGGAGTCCCCTGCGCGCTATCATTTGCGCGACAGGAAGGAGGAAGGGCAGCGCGATCTTGCGCAATCCCTCTGTGCACCGCGCCCCCTGCGCGGTAGGCACTTGTGCGGCCCGCTTGTGCCCTTGCACTTGTGTGCCCGCGGTGTTGCACCTTGCACACTTGCGCGACAGTGGCACTTGCACGCCTGGTTGCACCCTTGTGGCTTGTGCTTGCGCGGACAAGAAGTGAAGAATTGGCCGCACCCTCTTGCACGGCTTGCTTGAGGCAGTTGTTTGTGCATTTGAAGAAGAAGGCCGTAGCCTTTGGCTTGGGTGTGTGCAAAGAAGAATAAAAGAAAGAGAAGACCCGAGACTTGTGCTTGTGTGCCAAGTGAAGGAGGAATACCCGAGGCCATGTGTGTGCACAAAGAACAACACCAAGTGGTGTATGCTAAGTGGTTAGAAGACCACACTCATTATGTGTGTGTACAAAGTGAGCAAGAAGTTGGCCGAAGCCTAGGTGTGTGCACAAGAAGGGAAGAAGGCCATAGGCATTTGTGTGTGCAAAAGAACTAAAAGGCCGAACCTAGTGTGTGCACTAAAAGTGTAAACACCTAGAAGTAAATTAAGGAGTGACCCACACTAAAGTAGAACACACTCTAAGTGTGTAAACAAATTGGTTAAAGTGTGTGAAGGAGGAAGAAGGTGTGTGTGCTTAAAGTGACTACACCCTTTGTGGGTCTACTGCACCAAGAAGAGAAGAAGGGGAGTGCATGCATGCATGCATGCACGTGCACACGTGAACAGTGCTAAATCAGTGGTGTGCATCTGAGGAGTCCAAGACTTGAAGATCTTGAAGAGATTTGAGAACCCATGCTATCAGTTCATGAAGATGAAGAGTTGCCATGCACTCAGTGCATGATGTTGAAGTGAACTGAGACTGAGCCAGACTGAAGTGAAAGATATTGTTTGTCTGAGTTTTCAGGATTTGAGCAAGACCAATAGACCTTTTCAGAGGCTATTGAAGATTCTCGAAGAGTGAAGCCAGGTCATCCCAAAGAAGGAGATAAAGCCTGAGCTAGACGAGAAGCCCTGATCAACCACAAGTGATCAGAAGAGAAGAGCAAGGCCAGCAGCCTTTATCCTAGGCTGCTGAAGATACTTGAAGAACTTAAAGTGAAGAAGAGATACTCGTGTGACTCGAGGAGCCAAGAGAAGACCCTGTGGGACTCAGGGAGAAGAAGTCTTCAGTGGGATTCTGGAGCAGACCAGTGGGACTCTGGTAACACTGTGGGATGTAGTATAAAGACCCTCATGTGGGACTCAGGAGAGATACAGTGGGACTCTGTATCGACCATTGTAATTCTAACAAGTTATAATGGGAGAATCCATGCTGGGAGAGAATGGCAAGGATGTAGGCCTTTGGTGCCGAACCTTGTTAATCCTTGTGTCCTGTGCCTTTACATTTACTGCATCATTCGTGGAAAGGTGAGAGATACAAGAAGAGTGGATCGAGGCTTTAACCAGCCATAGAGGTTTAATTGATTAAGAATCAATTAGTAAAAAGTTTTAAGGGATCACTGATTCACCCCCTCCCCCTCTCAGTGATTCACACTGATCTTGGCACTTCATAATATATAACTTATTAATGTATCTAGTACTTCAAAGGCTACTAAACAGATAGGTCATTCGGGACATGATTCCTTGTATCATACAAATGTTATGTAATAATGAATTAACTCTGGGCAACTAGGTTCAGGTCGTTATAGTTTGTATCAGAGGAAGTTTATTACATTCCTTGGAAGCTAGATTTAGAAAAACTCTAATTAGAGAACATTAACCTAAGATAGACATTGTATATTAGTATAAAATAACTTCCTATAATTTTGGTAATATAGAGATTTTGTGAGTTGAAATACATCACTTTCTGGACATGAGAATGTACTGGTGGCTCTGGAACAAATGTACGTAGGGCTAAAACTCAAAAACACCACTTTGAGCTATACTCGAACGGGAAATGGTTCACAACAACGGGCATTGATGTACTCTTGGTTATGACACTCCTCGGGGATATGGTTAAGATAATTCCCATTTTCATTACCATCCATTCTAAAGGATTTATGAGTATATACCTACTAAAAGAAAACATTTTTAATATTATGGTTTATATCCATAAACTGTTCAATTTATGTAAAATATTTTACAAGTTTGGGATTGTGTATTGTTATTCATAAACTAATCTACGTTATGCCATTGTATAGAAATGGTGCATAGTGGAAGTAATGGAAACCATATCAACCCATGTAATCCATGTAAGGATTTCCCTCCTACTCAACATAATTATAGTAGAGCTAGTGATTCAACCGGTGCTGATCATATTATCACCATACTGGGACAACTGACTTAGGATATGAATAATAACCTTACCTGTATGTAGCACCTTGATCCACAACACGAAAGATCAATGTCATACAGCTTCATGAGGTAACAACCACCCACATTTCATTGGAGTAAAAATCCATTAGTATCAAATAAATGGATAAATTCCATAGAGAAAATATTTCATGATTTGAGGAGTAGCGAAAGGGAAAAAGTTTTCATGGCAGTTTATCACCTCACAAGAGATTCGGATCAATGGTGGCCATTAATCCAAAACCCAAAGGAATATGAAAAAGTATCGAGCATGGAATGATGGGATTTTAAAGATATTTTATTATAAAAATACTTTCCTCATTACCATTGAGCGGATATGGAAAGACAATTTATGAGTCTGAGACAAAAGGAGGATAAGAATGTCGCAAAATATGAGGCTAACTTTACAAGGATAGAAAGTCTTGATGCCGATTATATTTGTAACCCAAGCTGTAAGATTAATCGATTCCTTGATGGGTTAAAAAAATTTCTCCATCGATTATTAGGCTCAAAATCCTTCTCATCATACGATAATATTTTCATATTCACTATCATGACAGAAAAGGAATTCTCTATGTCTTACGTCTTCAAATCAAAGAAAGAGAAGAAGAGATCTGTGGAAAACTCTGGAAATAAAAATAAGGGAAAGAAGGGAAGAGTTGAATATCCATCATGTGGGAAATGTGGGAAGAAACACCTATGTACTTGCATGAAGGGAATGGGAGTCAGTTACTAGTGTGTTGAAAAAGGCCACCAAGCTCGTGATTGCAATGGTAAGAAAGAGGATGTCAATTTTGAATGCTAAAATTGTAGAAAAAATGGGCAATATGAGAATCAATGTCCTAAATACCAAGATAAATTACCTCAGAAAAGGCCAATGGAGAAAGGACAAGCTTATGCGATAACTACTTATGAGGTTGAACCTCCAAAAGATATAGTGGTAGGTAATTTAATTATCTCCTCAAGTTTATTCAAAGCTTTTTTTATTATGAATCATCACATTGTTTCATATCTTCCATTTTTTCAAAGAAAATCAGTTATTTTGAATTTGACTTAACAAGGTAGTTTTCAGTCAAAACCCTTAAGGTAAGTATCATTGAAAAAAATGTTTTGTGAATTAGTTCCCTTTAGGGCTTATAAATGTTCTTTATCTGCTGATCTCATCATCATACCCATGATTTAATATGATATAATCTTCAGTATGGATTGGTTGTCGGACTGTGATGAGAAAATTTATTTCAAGAATAAGGAGGTTACAATTTTCAATGATGACAAGGAGTACCATATCACTAGATCAGAAATGTCACCACTTATTTATTACCTATATCCACACTTATTAGCTCTAATAAATTTAATTATTGGGGAATAAGATAATGAAATAACAATTGGTGAGTAAAAAAATGTTCAAATAGAGGACATACCTATTGTGAATGAATATTTTGATGTGTTTCTATAGGATTTTCATGGACATCCTCTAGAACGAGAAATTGAGTTTTCCATTGAATTAATTCATAGTTCAAGGCCCATAATAAAGACACATTATAGAATGGCCACTATGGAATTAGTGGAACTAAATAAAAAACTAGAGGAATTGAGAGATAAAAGATGTATTCACCCAAGTGTTTCTCCATGTGGATCCCATGTCCTTTTTTGTTAAGAAGAAATATGGATCAATGAGGTAGTGCATTGATTACAAAGAGATCAATGCACAAGTATCCCCGACCTCGCATTGATGATTTATTCGACCAACTTCATGCAGCTGAATATTTTTCAATGATTTAACTTCGATCTAGATATCATCATTTATGTGTGAAGAAGGAAGAAAATCCAAAAACAGCATTCTGAACCAGGTACGAGCATTATGAGTATACAGTAATGCCTTTTGGATTGACTAATGCACCCTCTATCTTCATGGATCTGATAAATAGAGTTTTCAAGGAATATCTTGATAACTTCATAGTGGTATTTATTAATAATATCTTGGTATACTGAAAAATCTCTGAAGATCATGAAAATCACATGTACACTATTATGAAAACCCAAAGATCAAATAAATTATATGGGATGATTAGAAAGAGTGAATTCTGGCATCAATATATTTCTTTTCATGGCCATATTGTCTCTATGGATGGAATCTCTATTGATCCTTTTATGACAAAGGAAATCCAAGAATGGACAGCACCATCGAGTATAACTGAGGTACGGAGTTTTATTGGTTTAGCAGGTTATTATTGGAATTTTGTCCAGAATTTGCCCGATTGGCTAACCCATTAACCAAGCTCACATGTAATGGGGTTAAATATGTTTGAAAAAAAGTGCGTGAAGAATTCTTTGAAGAACGGATGAAAATATTAGTTAATTATCTTATCTTTATTCTACCATCGGGAAATAATTGGTTTGTTATTTATAGTGATGATTCAAAGAAAGGACTTGGTTGTTTCCTTATGCAAAATGATACATTTATTTCCTCTATATCACAACTATAACGCCCCAACCCCAGCTACCCATAGACGGTGCATTACTTCGTAACATTGGCATGATCACAAAAGATCAAGTCTCGAAAGAACGATTAGTTTAGTAGCCTTGGAAACACTAGATACATTCATAAGTCTTACATTACATCATAAAGTGAAATACTACAATAACAAAGTCTTCATAGACCACACTCATATCCTCTTCTGACCATCCCTGCAGGTCATTCATTAAATACTTCTTCACATCCTGGAAAATATTAAAACATTGAAACGGGTGAGCTCAGATGCTCAGTAAGGATAACAATATTGCGAAAGCTTTCATAAATAAACATAAACATTTAAGGCAATGTATAACTAAAACAAAATCCTTTTAAACTAGAACATCAACATAATATGGCAAAAGTAAAATGAGATAATTCCATTTACTTCTTCACATGGATATTCTACTGGTCGAATAATCACATGCAATATCAATAACCACTTTCATAATGATAGAATGCATAATGCCAGACTATCATAACCACGTAGCCAAGGCCTTGTGCCAAGACCACAAATAAGATTTTGTCAAGGCCTCGTGCCAAGACACTAGTTTGTCTCATGAGACCTGTCGATGCATCGAGGAGCTATAGCGGGCTCCACCTGTCACTTATTAAGTCCAATGCATTCCTCATATGAATAGTTTTAAACATATCATAAACCATAACATAATCGTATCACATAAAACAGGCATAAAGGAAACATAACATTTCCACATTTCAATCACAAGATATCAATACAACACATTGATATAATAAAAACTCTTTAAAAACCATTTTAAATACCAAAATAAAAGAAAGTTAAAACTTTGTATTTATTTTTCATTAAAAAAAATGATGGATTGTAGAGGAAGCCGAAACTCAAATAATGGTCACGACGGCAGAGAAGTCGTTGTCGCCGCATATGTATGGAAAGAAAAACATTCTCTTTTTGTCGTTTAGTAAAATGCTTCGTATAAAAAGATTCCTTTTGAATAAACGTAAAAGTCAAAGGGGTTTATACACCGTATAAAAGAAAGTTGTGTATAAAACCAAATATGACTCAATGAAAGGAGATTGAGATGAAGTCCTTAAAAAGATAATTATTAAAATAAAATAGATCTATTATGTGTATTCACTATAGGTACACATAAAGAAAGTAAAAATACAAAATAGTACATAATAATATCATGACATAATTGGAAAGTAGGAGATTAACCCAAAGAATGGAAGTTGGGTTAAGAAGTTCCCTTACCTCGTGTCTGACTTGACTCAACCATTCATTAACCTCCTGAATAATAAACTAGAGTTAATATATACCTTATTAAGAACCATTTTCAATTTCATTATCCTTTTTATATCACTTATTACAATGTTATGAACATTATGTAATTATTTAAGTTAATAACGGTCGTTTTGTCGATCTTTGGTACTTGAGTCAACAATAAATTTCTTATAATTACAAGTTGTTTATGTGGTAGAATATCCATTATCTCCAGAATTATATTCATGATTTAGATGTCATATATATCTTATATATCCATTATATACATTCATTTATAATATTACGTAACATTTAGAGGTAAGAAATGAAATGCACCGTTCATGGAGACGGTAAGTCGTATGTACGCATGAACGCTAATTTCATTTCAATTTCATATTTAATGGAACAAAATCATAATGATATAAATGTATAATATAATTCCTGTATAATATATTGTATAATACCATTTACTCCATCCTTTATACATCCCACATATGTCATTAACGATTCAAATCACTTTAAGGGGGCGGTAGTCCGCACTTCCTAAAATGAAATTATCGCGTTTTACCCATAATGGAAATCATAAAGTATGCCATAAATGAGAAATACAGAAGCATAAGTAAAACATAAACATATTATATATCATATATAAAAATAGTGATATCTTAATGGCCACCTTTGAAGGTGTTATATGGGTGTTGAACAATCATCGTTTCGTGAGGCAGAAATTCGCCATCCACAGAAATCATATGTTCTTTAACCATTAGATGTAGGTGTGTGTAAGTGTAGCTCGAATCCTTCTTATAAAAACATCCTAGTATATTGAGGATAATGGTTTTGTTACAAAAGAAATGAATAAAAAGAGTTTAGGGGGTTGGAGAAGAAAAATAAAACAAAACAAAATTAGACAAGACATTACCTCAAAATCGGGTAGCTCTTTTTGATTTGAGCGAAAGGCTTCCTTGGGAAGAGTTATGCCCAAAGTGAGGCTTCTAAGAGTAAGAGGGGGAAGTTGGGAGAGTATTTGGGCAGAGTTTGGCCGAGCCAAATGGCTTTAAAGTGTAAATGAGGTGGGAGAGGTGGGGGCCTTTTATAAGTGGAGAGGAGGGTCACTTTTGGAAAGTAATGAAAAGTCACATTATTATAAAATGAGTTTCGGATTTTAGAGGTCCCACACTTATATAATTCAGGGATAAGGTGATAAGTATTCGAAATCTCTTCATCCAATAGGCTTTGGACAAGTGTAAGCCTTGGATTTTGCATTATCTTGTCATTTTATTTAAATCGTTAAATAATGAGGTCATCACCGCATCATAATGATGTCATAAATAATATAATTTGTTTAATGTCTAAAAATTATAAAAAAAATACTATGATGTAGGAAATCTTTTTAGATTTCTAATTAATATTTATAATCAAAATTTGGACTTGTTTAACCCCACTTAGAAATTGTTTTAGTAAAACAACTCATGTTTGTGTCAATTTAATTTTAACATTAAATATATATATATTAATGTCATTTTCCAACCAAAGTGGCTCCATGGGGTCCCCAAGTTGACCCATGGGTTTTATTGGTCGGCCATGACTCATCCAATAGTAGTAGGACAAGTGTCAAGCTCATCTCATATTATTAAAACATTATTTTTACTTTAAACTACACTAATTACCTCTAATCGCGATTAAGAACTTAAAAGTTACTATTCACCAAAAAATTATTTTGATCTCATTGAACCACATTTTACTTCTTAATGACAACCATGTATGTTGGATTTTTGAAAATCAAATCACAGAAGTGGTAATATTTCATTTAAACGAAAAATCAGTTATTTAACTACCACTTAGTGGTTTCACTATTCATCAAAAAATTGAAGTTTTTCAGAACAATGCCAAAATTTCACCCTAAGCTATAATTGATATTCCGAATTCAAAAATGATGCCTATTTCACAAAATTCCCAACATATAAGTTGCATTAATTAATTTTATAATTAATTCCCGTTGTCACAACAAATAGTGTGTTTTTAAGAAACAATTTATATCAAAAGATTGGCAATTGTTTATGTCCAATTTCAATGTTAAATTAATTCTAATGAGCACCATTGGATAAAATGGTAAAAATATATTCTAATTATACTTTAAAACCACTAAGTAGTATAATTTATCACTATAAATTATTTTTATTAAAAAAGTTGTTTTTAAGTATTTTTCACTATTCATAAAAAATTAGAAGTTCTCAGAAAAATACCAAAAATTCAACATAGGCTAATTTCGATATTCCGAATCCAAAAATGAAGTCCATTTTGAAATATAAAATTTCTATAATTTTAAAAAGTGGTTATTACTATTCATAATGGCTACTTTGATTAATCGTTGTGTTTTAGAACTCGAAGTTGCGTACAATGCAAGCTATTGCATTATTGAATGAGAAGCGTATAATGGAAGCTCGGGGTGTTACATTATCCCCTACTTCAATAAATTGCGTCCTCACAATTTCAAATTTTTTTCTTTGAAAATAAAAGTTGAAAAGAGAAAATACCTTTGTGGAAAACCCACATCAGAAATAAGATTAATAAAATTTAGCCTTAATAAGAGGGAAATGGAAATAAGAAAGTCACCACCAAATTATGATATCGATAAGGAGAACATTGGTGGCAATTAGTGACATATAATTGGAGGAAAAACATAAATATTTGTAGGGAGTGATTGAGGTCATCAATCACAATCAACTGTCAAATTGAGGGCCTCAAAGCCTTCAATATATGTTGATTTAAAATATCATCAGTTCAACAAGAAATAAGGTATTAGGGTAACACATTTTTTTGTTTTAATATCTCATTACTAAAGTTTAAGAATTAATTTATTCATTGAATAACAGACAGGTATATATATATTTATGCTTGACAATTAGAGTTTCAACCTTCAACTCACCTTTCACTCAAAAAGATAATAGAACCCAAAAATATTATACTTAGCCTAATTGTATAAGGTTCCAAATGTTAACACATACCATTTAGATTAGTGAAATTATTCTGTAATAACAAGGGACTTCCTGTAGGCTAGTGGTAGGAAATAAAGGCCTGTCGCACTATGGTTGTGGGTTCGATTCCTGCAGCTTTGTCCGATGCGTTAGGTTATGCCCCACCCTGCAGGTTGTCCTTTTCCTAAAACTATAGTATTATAATATTATAAAAATAATCTTCATAAATTTTTTAACCTTAAACAATACTATCCAAAGATCAACTTAATCCATTCCAACCTTTATAGTTTTCCAAAATACTTCTGTCTAACTCACAGTCCAAATTTTATAAGGAAGGTAAACATAATGAAGATCCTTTTTTTCTATGTAACAACATGTGAACACCTTCATCATGTATTATTTTTAAACATTCTGAATTACCATGATCCCTTATTCCTTATAGAATACTAGATGTACTCCTTCTATCCAAAAATGTATACAAATCATCAATCAGTTTCAAGGAAGTTAAGAATATCCAATATAATTTATCCAAATCAATCACGTCTTATTCCAAAATCACTATCTCGGTATCAAAACCATATTATGGTTTATCTTTCTCTCAACCATATATTTTCCAAAAATTTAACCTACTGTGGAGTCACTTTTCTTGGTTCCACACAATCTCAAGTCCTTGATGAAATAGTACTGCAGTATAATCCTTATATACTCCATAATTATTATAACCAGTACATCATTGATACAACACTCAAATTACAAAATTCTTTAATAACAACATAATAACTCTAATCATTACTCCTCATCTGTGGTAGTATCATAACTTGATTATTATCCAATAACATCATTTGGGGCATACTATGATGATTTGAACATTGGTTTGCGTAGTGTCCCCAATCCTTGCAGAAGAAGCATTGTACATTTGAAACCATTTTCTTACCCTTGCAGTCACGCACTTTGTGTCCTTTTTCTCCACACTTATAACAAACTCTCATTCCCTTTGGGCAAGTTCCATGATGTTTCTTCCCACAATTACCACATATTGGAAAATTCTTCTTTCCCCTCATCCCTTTATCCATCATTCTCTCTTCCATCCCTTTCGTCTCTTGCTTCGCTTCAAAGCCATAGGACTCAGAGAATTCTTTACTTATCTTATTAACACATGATACAATTTCTTCATATGTTGAGAACACATGGGAGACTATTTCCCTTAGAAATGTTGGCTTAATACCGTGAAAGATACGATCCTTCTTACTCTTTGGATCATACGTATTACTGGTGTTCACATTCCTTCTACTGGGCGCCATTTCTATTCAATGACATAAACTAGGTTAGTGTATGAATTATAATGAATTATTCCAAACTTTTAAAATAATTAATGTAAATTGAACGGTTTATGGATATAATCCATAATCATAAGAATGTTTTCTTTGAAGAAGTATATACTCATAAACCCTACATAATGGTTTGTAAAGAAAATGAGAATTATCCTAAGAAAATCCCCCAGGAGTGTCGTAACCAAGAGTGCAGCAAGGCCCGTTGTCGTGCACCAGTTCCCGTTTGAGTCTAGCTCAAAGCGGTGTTTTCGGGTTTTACCCCTAGGTACATCTGTGCCAGAGCCGCCTCTACCTGCTCATATCCAGACAGGGATGTATTGCTCGGAAAACTCACAACATCTCTACAATACCAAAATTCCAGGAAGTTCTTCTATACTAATCCTCAAAGTCTATCTTCGGGCTATGTGCTCTAATCAGAGTTTGTCTAAATCAAGTTTCCAAGGTTTGTACTAAACTGCCTCTGATACCAACTGTAACGCCCTGACCCCAGCTACCCAGAGTCGGTGCATTACTTCGTAACATTGGCATGATCACAAAAGATCAAGTCTCGAAAGACCGATTAGTTTAGTAGCCTTGGAAACACTAGATACATTCATAAGTCTTACATTACATCATAAAGTGAAAAACTAAAATAACAAAGTCTCCATAGACCACTCTCATATCCTCTTCTGACAATCCCTGCAGGTCATTCATAAAATCCTTCTTCACATCCTGGAAAATATTAAAACATTGAATGGGGTGAGCTCAGATGCTCAGTAAGGATAAAAATATTGCGGAAGCTTTCATAAATAAATATAAACATTTAAGGCAATGTATAACTAAAACAAAAGCCTTTTAAACTAGAACATCAACTTAATATGGAAAATTTAAAATGAGATAATGACATTTAATTCTTCACATGGATATTCTACTGGTCAAATAATAACATGCAATATCAATAACCACTTTCATAATGATGGAATGCATAATGCCAGACTATCATAACCACGTAGCCAAGGCCTCGTGCCAAGACCACAAATAAGATTTTGTCAAGGCCTCATGCCAAGACACTAGTTTGTCTCATGAGACCTGCCGATGCATTGAGGAGCTATAGCAGGCTCCACCCGTCACTTATTAAGTCCAATGCATTCCTCATATGAATAGTTTTAAACATATCATAAACCATAACATAATCGTATCACATAAAACAGGCATAAAGGAAACATAAAATTTCCACATTTCAATCACAAGATATCAATACAACACATTGATATAATAAAAACTCTTTAAAAACCATTTTCAATACCAAAATAAAAGAAAGTTAAAACTTTGTATTTATTTTTCATTAAAAAAATGATGGCTTGTAGAGGAATCCGAAACTCAAATAATGGTCACGGCGGCAGAGAAGTCGTTGTTGTCGCATATGTATGGAAAGAAAAACATTCTCTTTTTGTCGTTTAGAAAAACGCTTCATATAAAAACATTCCTTTTGAATAAATGTAAAAGTCAAAGGGGTTTATACACCGTATAAAAGAAAGTTGTGTATAAAACAAAATATGACTCAATGAAAGGAGATTGAGACGAAGTCCTTAAAAAGATAATTTTTAAAATAAAATAGATCTATTATGTGTATTCACTATAGGTACACATAAAGAAAGTAAAAATACAAAATAGTAGATAATAATATCATGACATAATTTGAAAGTAGGAGATTAACCCAAAGAATGGAAGTTGGGTTAAGAAGTTCCCTTACCTCGTGTCTGACTTGACTCAACCGTTCTTTAACCTCATGAATAATAAACTAGAGTTAATATATACCTTATTAAGAACCATTTTCAATTTCACTATCCTTTTTATATCACTTATTACAATGTTATGAACATTATGTAATTATTTAAGTTAATAACGGTCGTTTTGTCGATCTTTGGTACTTGAGTCAACAATAAATTTCTTATAATTAAAAGTTGTTTATGTGGTAGAATATCCATTATCTCCAGAATTATATTCATGATTTAGATGTCATATATATCTTATATATCCAGTATATACATTCATTTATAATATTACGTAACATTTAGAGGTAAGAAATGAAATGCACCGTTCATGGAGACGGTAAGCCGTACGCACGCATGAACGCTACTTTCATTTCAACTTCATTTTTAATGGAATGAAATCATAATGATATAAATGTATAATATAATTCCAGTATAATATAGTGTATAATACCATTTACTCCATCCTTTATACATCCCACATATGGCATTAACGATTCAAATCACTTTGAGGGGGCGGTAGTCTGCACTTCCTAAAATGAAATTATCGCGTTTTACCCATAATGGAAATCATAAAGTATGCCATAAATGAGAAATACAGAAGCATAAGTAAAACATAAACATATTATATATCATATATAAAAATAGTGACATCTTAATGGACACATTTGAAGGTGTTATATGAGTGTTGAACAATCATCGTTTCGTGAGGCTGAAATTCGCCATCCACAGAAACCGTATGTTCTTTAACCATTAGATGTAGGTGTGTGTAAGTGTAGCTCGAATACTTCTTATAACAACATCCTAGTATATTGAGGATACTGTTGTTGTTACAAAAGAAATGAATAAAAAGAGTTTAGGGGGTTGTAGAAGAAAAATAAAACAAAACAAAATTAGAGAAGACATTACCTCAAAATCGGGTAACTCTTTTTGATTTGAGCCAAAGGCTTCCTTGGGAAGCGTTCTGCCCAAAGTGAGGCTTCTAGGAGTAATAGGGGGAAGTTGGGAGAGTATTTGGGCAGAGGTTGGCCGAGCCAAATGGATTTAAAGTGTAAATGAGGTGGGAGAGGTGGGGGCCTTTTATAAGTGGAGAGGAGGGGCACTTTTGGAATGTAATCAAAAGTCACTTTATTATAAAATGAGTTTTGGATTTTATAGGTCCCACACTTATATAATTCGTGGATAAGGTGATAAGTGTTCGAAATATCTTCATCCAATAGGCTTTGGACAAGTTTAAGCCTTGGATTTTGCATTATCTTCTCATTTTATTTAAATCGTTAAATAATGAGGTCATCGCCGCATCATAATGATGTCATAAATAATTTAATTTATTTAATGTCTAAAAATTATAAACAAAATACTATGATGTAGTAAATCTATTCCTCTTTGTAATGAATATTTATAATCAAAATTTGGACTTGTGTAACCCCACTTAGAAATTGTTTTAGTAAAACAACTCATGTTTGTGTCAATTTAATTTTAACATTAAATATATATATATTAATTTCATTTTCCAACCAAAGTGGCTCCATGGGGTCCCCAAGTTGACCCATGGGTTTTCTTGGTCGGCCATGACTAATCCAATAGGATTAGGACAAGTTTCAAGCTCATCTCATATTATTAAATCATTATTTTTACCTTAAACTACACTAATTACCTCTAATCGCGATTAAGAACTTAAAAGTTACTATTCACCAAAAAATTATTTTGATCTCATTGAACCACATTTTACTTCTTAATGACAACCATGTATGTTGGATTTTTGAATATCAAATCACAGAAGTGGTAATATTTCATTTAAACGAAAAATCAGTTATTTAACTACCACTTAGTGGTTTCACTATTCATCAAAAATTGTAGTTTTTCAGAACAATGCCAAAATTTCACCCTAAGCTATAATTGATATTCCAAATTAAAAAATGATGTCTATTTCACAAAATTACCATCATATAAGTTGCATTAATTAATTTTATAATTAATTCACGCTGTCACAACAAATAGCGTGTTTTTAAGAAACAATTTATATCAAAAGATTGGCAATTGTTTATGTCCAATTTCAATGTTAAATTATTTCTAATGACCACCATTGGATAAAATGGTAAAAATATATTCTAATTATACTTTAAAACCACTAAATAGTATAATTTATCACTATAAATTATTTTTATTAAAAAAGTTGTTTTTAAGTATTTTTCACTATTCATAAAAAATTAGAAGTTCTCAGAAAAATACCAAAAATTCAACATAGGCTAATTTCGATATTCCGAATCCAAAAATGAAGTCCATTTTGAAATATAAAATTTCTATAATTTTAAAAAGTGGTTATTACTATTCATAACGGCTACTTTGATTAATCGTTGTGTTTTAGAACATGAAGTTGCGTACAATGCAAGCTATTGCATTATTGAATGAGAAGCGTATAATGGAAGCTCAGGGTGTTACAACAACAACTAAAAATTCATCAAAAAAACTATCCCACTCATGATCTTGAGTTAGCAGTTGTAATGTTTGCTTTACAAATATGGAGAAACTATATTTACGGTGAAAATGTGATATTTATATTGATCACAAGAGTCTGAAGTAAATTTTCTCACAAAAAAACTCAACAAGAGGCAAATGAGATGTCTCGAACTACTCAAGGATTATGATTTCACTATACACTACCACCTGGGGAAGGAAACTAAGGTGGAATATTCTTTGAGGGAAAAGGATCATGGAGTTTTGAACAAGATGTGAGTTGAAAATGATCTTATATACATGAATCTAGTAAAGATGGATAGAAGAATAACCATGGAAGGGGAAATATCAGTTTTTTTGAAATGGTTTCCAAACCATCTTTACTAGAAAGGATAGAAAGTTCTCTGAAAGGTGATGATGAATTTCAAATGAAAATTAATGTTATAAATGATGGGAGATTGATCGACTTCGTATATGAAGATGGTATTTTTATATTTAGGACTTTGTGTTCCCAAAATACCGAATATAAAAAGGGAATTGTTGGATTATGCTCATAGATCCAATTTCTCTATAAACCTTATTATCACTAAGATGTATAGATAATTGAAAGAACATTTTTGGTGGGACAACGTAAAGAGAGAGATTGGTGAATTAGTTTCGAGATGTATGGTTTGTCAACAAGTGAATATTGGAAGACAACATCCTAGAGGAGTCATGAAACCTCTTCCCATACTTGAGTGGAAATTGGATAATATTATGATGGTCTTTTTAATGTGGCTACCTAAGACTCCTATAAGGAATGATGCAATATAGGTCATTATTGATCATCATACTAAGTCAACTCATTTTCTTGCTATAAGAGATGATTTACCACTTGAATGTATGGAAATACTATATATTAATGGAGTTATAAGACTTCATGGAGTACCTGTATCGATTGATTCTGATCGTAATCCCCATTTCACATCCAGATTCTGAAATAGTCTTCAGAAATCCCTAGATACTGAACATTGTTTGAGCAGTGCCTACCACCCTCAAACTGATGGACAATCAGAATGGACTATTCAAACCTTAGAATACATGTCGAGATCATTCCCACATGACTTTCAATGTATGGGGGATTAGTATTTAACTCTGGTAGAATTTTCCTATAACAATAGCTTCCATTTAAGTATTCAGATGGCACCATGCAAAGAATTATATGTAAAGAGATATAGCACACCAACATGTTGGGATGATGTTGGTGAAAAAAACTCATAGGCCCAGAACATGTTGGGGAAATGATGCAAAAGTTGAAGGTTATCCAAACCCACATCTAAGTAGCTCAATATAGGAAAAAGAGTTATGTCAATAACCGAAAGAAGGATTGGGAATTTCAGTTATGAGATCATGTTTCCTTGAATGTATATCCATGGAAGGGAGTTATACGATTCGATAATAATGGTAAATTGAGTCCTAGGTACATCAGAACTTTTGGAATTTTAGAACGAATTGAACTTGTAGCTTATAATTTTGAAATTCCTCCAAGTATCTCCAATGTTCATGACGTGTTCCACAAATCACTATTGAGAAAATACATGCATGACCCAACACATGTACTCCCCTATGATGAAATTGAACTGGAACCTGATCTGTCTTATTCTGAAGAGCATGTCAAAATTAATGATACTAGAGAACAAGTGTTGAGAAACCGGACGACTCGCCTTGTAAAAGTTCTATGGAGAAACCATAAGATGGAAGAGGCAATGTGGGAACCCGAGGAACATATAATAAAGCACCACCTGAATCATTTTATGAATTAATATTCTAGAAATTTTGAGGACGAAATTATATTAATGAGGGGATAATTTAACTCCTCAAGCTTCCATGATATGATTCCCTTTGAAGAATACAATAGCTTGTGTTGTACGCTACATCGTGTTCAAACACACCAAAACCAATAAAACTAGCCGTTATGAATAGTAATACCCACTTTTTGAACTTTTATATATTTTAAAATTCAAAATGGACTTAATTTTTGAATTTGCAATAAAGAAATTATCATAGGGTGATTTTTTGGTATTTTTTTGAAAACATGCAATTTTTGAAGAATAATGAAAAACACTATGTTATTGTTTAAAAACGAATTTTTATTTAAAAAACAATTTATTTTATTTAAATTTATTTTTGGTCAAAATATACACATAATACATATATATTTTCAATTTAATTAATTGGATTCATTTTATAACAAGTTTAGGTATATAAAAATTTTATGGTACTTTTTACCGTCTTTTACACACCTCTTAGAAGCATTTGGAAATTATTCATAAAAATTCATTTTACTTCTTTTGTGAATTGAATTTCAAAAATCCGAGAGACACGGTTGACATCATTGAGTAAAATGTTTTTCAAAATGATGAAAATAATTTTTGGTGAATAGTAACTTTTGATTTTTATTTACCAGGGTTGAAAGTAAATATGGTAATTAAGGATAAAAATGATATTTTTATTACCCTTAAACATGTCCTAATTCTACTGGATAAGAGTATTTTGAACAAAAAATACCATATGAAAAAAAAATTATCATTTTGGTCAATGTGGATTAGATTATAAAAAATTATTATTTAATTTAAAGAAGAGTTAAAAGTGTTAAACTCATGTTTTCTGAACTAAAACATTTTAATAGAGGGTTATACATAAGATAAATTTGATTATAAATATTCATTAGAAATAAAAAAAGTTTCCTACCTAATTTTTATTTATTTATAATTTTTAGACAATAAATAATCAAATTTATTTATGACACAATGATGATGTTTTAATTACTTTATTAATAAAAGATAAATATAATTAATTTTATAAATATCCAAATAAATGTAATTTGAGACTTTTGATAAATTCCACTAATATTATAGGATAATATGACATGTTATGGTTGACTAAAAAATTTATGAAGTAATCATGTTGTTATGATTTTCAAAAAAACAAATACTAAATAGTGTCAAAATTGACATAATTGAGTTAATAAAACAAATACTATATTATTAATTAATATAATATTCTTAAAAATATAAGTATCAGTAAAAGGACTTATATGAGGTTATATATATTAATAATGAACGACTTTGGGGTCTCTAGGCTTGTTATAGTAATTTTATCAACCATATAATATAAAAAAAGTAAGAGACATGGTAAATGTCATACTATTTAACTAAGAAATAAATCTAAAAGATAAGGTTAATATGGTGACCTAAACATATATAAAATCTATTTTTTAAGAGGTTTTCGACCCATTCCAATGCTATACTTGAAATAAATCTTATCTTGATCCATTAGAAACCAAAAATTATTTTATTATAAAATAATATTTCAAGCTTCTCCTAAAGTGACCCTCACCTCTCTTATAAAAGTGTACTTCCCCTTCTATTAATGTCACACCACTATTGCCATTTGGATCTGACAAAACATACCAAAATATCCTAAAAACCTCATTCAATTCATATTATATGCCTTACTTTGGTCAAACAGCCGACCTGTGGAGCCCTTTGATCAAATCAAAAGGAAGAACTCAAGGAAGATGTAAATATTGCATCACCTCTTTCAAGTTATTTTCTTCTTCCACATCTTCTTTCTTTGTTTGTTTCCTTATAAAATAATAACTCCAATATTTCTACATATTGTGATGTTAATATAAAAATAGTACAACCATATTCATTATTCAATCCATTATATGAATGACAAAGTCACCATACATGTGTATGTACGGATTACCATATCCATGTCATGGTGTAGTTGTTATTCAAAACATAATTTTTTTGTATGGGAATAATAATGATGTATAATTGACGTAAATAATAAATATGAAATTTTGATGATTATTTATATATGATATAACATTCAATTATATATGGTTTCTCCTTCAATTGAATGATATTGTTGCTCGTGATTACGCACGGATTACTGTCTCCACGAACGCGATGTGATTCATTCCCCATCGTAATTATTCAAGAATAATTTTTACTTGATGATTAAAATTAATGTTTATGAATTTAATATCATTCTTTATATGAATCAAATAAATCTTATCCATAAAAAACATGGCTTACGTAACAAAACATATAAAGGAAAACGAATCAGATAACACCAAAAAGCAACGATAATACTAAAATATTATTAACAAAGTAATATTAAAAGATAATATATGATATCATATATATGTATATGGTTCATGTAAAATTTAATAACAATGATTTAACTATAGTACATAAGTTTCACGTACCCTTGACCAAAGTTATGTTCATGGTAATGGTTAATTCTATAATCTCATCATTATCCGAGGTTTTTTATACGCAATTAACTACTGGGACCTCGTTATCATCCATATCCATATTTCATAAAATGTATATCAAAACATTTTTACTATGGGTTAATTTCAATTATACTCTTGTTTGAATATTTATATGTTTTTTATAATAATATCTTTCTTTCATTTTCCAAACAAGGTACTTTATGGCCTTTTCAACAAAATTAAGGTATGAATGTTTTTTAACTTATACAGCGGGTGCGACTATTTTCTACCATTATAACATCGTTGAAGCATCCCATACATGCTTATAGGAATATTTTAAAATTAAAGGATTTATTTTATAACTATGTGACTATGAAATTATTTTCAAAAAGGAAAGATATATTTCATAAAATAAGGTTTTTATATCATTTATATCAACATCCATTGAAGTATTTTACACTTGTTTGATGTTGATTCATTATGATATAAATCTTCCATATTGTAGTGAAGGTTCTATGATATATTTTGACTATGGATGTATTATTTTAATACCATTCATGGTTTATGGATATATTATTGACATTTTTTATGCATGTTTTAATACTAATGTTTTTTATGTTTAATCCTTTTCATATGAGGAAGGAATTAGACTTTGTAAGTGATGGGTGGAGCCCGCTATTGCTCCTCGATGCATCGGTAGGACTAATGAGACAAACTAGTGTTTTGGCACCAGGCCTTGACAATATCTTATTTATAGTCTTGGCACAAGTCCTTGACTATGTAGTTATATAGTCTATCATTATGCATTCCATCATTATAAAAGTGGAGATTGATATTGCATGTGATTATTAGACTTGTATTATATCCATGTGAATAATTAAATGTCATTATTTAATTTCATCTTCTCCATATAATGTTGATGTTCAAGTTTAAAAGGCTTTTGTTTTAGTCTTATACATTTCCTTAAATGTTTATGATTATTTATTAATGTTTCCGATATATTGTTATCCTTACTAAGAATCTAAGCTCACCCCTTTCTATGTTTTATTTTTCCCAAGATGTGAAGATCTATTTTTTTGTAGACATGCAGGGATAGGCTAAGGATATAAGTGTGTTAAAAGGGGACAAAATGTTCACTACTTTAAAGTTCACCAATTCCAAAGGTTCTAAACTGTTGGAATAGCCTCTAAAACCATTGGGATAGGCTATCCCAATGTTTTCACAAACTTTTGGTATGTTTGTCGTTTCAATAACCCTATACCAATGGTTTCTAGAGAACAATTGGTATATGAGGTGAGAAATTAATATTCCCAAATGGTTTATTTAAAACTTTTGGTATATATGTGTACCAACGGTTCAAAAAACATTGGTAGGAATACCATCCAACAAACATACCAAATGTTCAAAAACCATTGGTAAATATTATATCCCAACAGTTTCATTGAAATCGTTGGGACATATTTATATTTTGAATACCAATGGTTCTGTGAAACATTGGAATATGTTGCCCAGGATATTAAATACCAATGGTTCATTGAAATGTTGGTATATCCTATACTCCCCTTCGCAGCACTACACACATCAAAGTAGCAAACCTGCAACTATAACTCTACTCCCCAGAAAACATCAATGCTGGGGAAAACTATAAACCCACATTGAGCAGTGAACCTACACCTCTATCCCTGTAAAACCTGCACCTCTAATAGTCTTCCAAAGAACCTGTAAACCTACATCATCATGCACTTTATATAGAAGTAGCTTCACATGATGAGTGGGTGAAGTGCCCAGATCAGTGTGAATCACTGAGAGGGGGAGGGGTGAATCAGTGATCCTTTAAAACTTTATACTAATTGATTCTTAATCAATTAAACCTCTATGGCTTGTTAAGGCCTCGATCCACTCTTCTTATGTCTCTCAACCTTTCCCGGATAATGCAGTAATGAAAAGGCATAGGACACAAGGATTTACAAGGTTCGGCACCAAAGGCCTACATCCTTGCCATGCTCTCCCAGCATGGATTCTCCCATTATAATCTGTTAGTATTACAATGGTCGATACAGAGTCCCACTGTATCTCTCCTGAGTCCCACAGGAGGGTCTTTATACTGCGTCCCACAGTGTTACCAGAGTCCCACTAGCCTGATCCAGAATCCCACTGAAGACTTCTTCTCCCTGAGTCCCACAGGGTCTTCTCTTGGCTCCTCGAGTCACACGAGTAGCTCTTCTTCACTTTAAGCTTCTTCAAGTATCCTCAGCAGTCTGGGATAAAGACTGCTGGCCTTGCTCTGTACCTCTGATCACTTGTGATGATCAGGTCTTCTTGTCTTGCTCAGGCTTTATCTCCTTCTTCTAAGGATGACCTGGCCTCTTTCTTCAAGAATCTTCAACAGCCTCTGAAAAGGTCTGTTGGTCTTGCTCAGCAACTTCTGATCACTTCTGTTGATCAGGCTCTTCTCAAATACTGAAAACTCAGACAAACAATATCTTTCACTTCAGTCTGGCTCAGTCTCATTTCACATCAACTTCATGCACTGAGTGCATGGCATCTCTGCATCTTTATGCACTGACTGCATGGCCTTCTCAAATTCTTCAAGATCCTCTGGTCTTGGTCAACTCAAATGCACACAAGAAAATTTGACTTGTTTCACATGTGCATGTGCATGCATGCATGCATACACTCTCCTTCTCTTTCTTCTAGGTGCAATAATCCCACAAAGGGTGTAGTCAGTTTAAGCACACACCTTCTTCCTCCTTCACACACTTTATCCAACTTGTTTACACACTTAGAGTGTGTTCTACTTTAGTGTGGATGCCCTCTTCCTTCAACTTCTAAATGTGTACACTTTGTACACACCTAGGTTCGGCCTTCTTTGTTACTTGTTCAAGTACACATATGTTGTTCTTTGTTTTGCACACACTTGACTTTGGCCTCTTCCCACTTCCTGTTGCACACCCTTAACCCGTAGGTTGTTCTTCAATTTTGCATACACAAAATGTGTCTTCACTTGGTGCACACACAAGGCATGAAAGCCTCGGGTCCTCTTTTCCACTTGGCACACACTTGGCCTCGGCTTACTTCCTTCACTTTAGCACACACACATAATGGTGTGGTCTCGGCCTTCTTTTGCTATTCCACCCGAATTCCAAAGGAGGCGCACAAGGTGTGAGTTCACCTCGGGTGTAGCTGGCCGCGCAAGTGCACAAGGCCTTTAGGCCGCACTAGCCACGGGTGCAAGGCACCGCGGGCGCGCAAGTGCTACCGCACAGGGGGCACGGTACACAGAGGGGGTGCGTAAGGTTCTACCGCGCAGCCCAACCTCTTCTTCTTGTCACGCAAATGAATTGCGTGCAAGGGACTCCTTCGGGCCAAGGATGGCACCGAGGACTTCAGCCGCGCAAATAGATTGCACGGGGCTTCTTTCTTCGCGAGGCACAAAGGCACTCACGGGACTTCTCTCGAGTTTTTCAGCAAGCAGCACCGAGAGCATGGGCTCTCCTTTTATAGGCAAAGAGTGCCTCGGCTCATCCTCGTGATATAACTCAAACTCCCGAGATCTTCGGATCATTAAAAATCTTTTCAAATCTTGATTTTTATTCTCGGTTTCACGCGGGTTCCTTTTCTTTTCCTTCTACGTGCATGCGACTTAGAACGCATGCACAGCCTCTTCTCTCCCAATCCATGCAAAGGCATAGACCATTCATAGCCTCGGCAGATTCTCTTGCCTCGGCCGCAACCGAAATCTTCCGTATATTGCATGCAGGATCATTTTAAACCATGGACAAGTTCCATAGGGCCAGACGATCACATTGGACCCTTCAGCTTGATCAGAGGTGGCCGGGAACTCGATTTGGCTTGCTCGGAGGGTGCCTGGTTCGTTGGTGGCCGCGGGAATGCACGGGGAGGCCTCAGCCGAGCTCGGGGAAGAGGACGACTCGCCGGCCGTTGGATCGGGCGTTTGAAATACATCGGACGGCCGCGATCAGATCGCCTCACCGCGGATCAGATGTGCGGCCGAGATCTGGCGCGCGATCGATCGTGCGGCCAGGATCGCTCCCGCGGAAAATTTCGCCGTCCCACATCGAAACGCCACGGGATTTTCTCACGGTTTATCAAACAAGCGCTCTCCCAGCCTCCTCAATTGAATTTCTTCCCTCCACGGTTCCGCCCCGCACCGTGTTCTCCCTGCGGGCACGCTCTGCGCCCACTCTCGCCTCTGCGGGCGCGCACCTAGCGCCCACTATGCACACTCGGGTGCGCGGGCTTCACCACCGCGTGCCCTCGGGAGCTTACACACAGCCCCCTGCCGCCTTGTGCTTGCACCGTGGGATCCCCCATGGGCGTGGCGCCTTCGGCCCACAAGTGCCTTGGGGTTGAACCCGTGGGCTGGCCTTGGCTGGCCTAATTTTTGGCAAAGGCAAATATTATGACTTTGTTAAAAACAAAGTATTCAATGAGTTCAAGCCATATCAAATACCAAATGCCAAGCCACTCCAAGCCTTCTTCCTTTCTTATTCTTCTTAAGAATTCCATCATTTATCCTCTCATATGATCTCTACTTAGAATATGGAATTCCCAAGGTTTCTTCTTAATCTTCTTCATCTCCTCTTCCATATGTGTTCAATACTTAGGAGGGATTTCTTCAACTGAATCTCATAAATCACACATGTTCTTCAACATTCTTCATTGATCTAATTAGAGATCAATTGGATCTTCTTCTGATTCACATGCACTAAGAGTTAGTACATGGACTTCTTTAATCCACTTCATCCACTTAGAAGTTGTGGATGGATCCCATTCAACTCCTCATGCATTGTCAATACAATGCATGGTCTTCAAACATTGGTGTGACATTGTATCATCAGGATACAAGTTCTTTGAACTTAAAGACCAGTTCAACAATCGTCAGATATAATGATGCTCCATCATCATTCATTCTTGAAGTGTTGTAACTTAGTATCACCTTGATACAAGTATTGAAACCTTAAGATCAGTTCTACAATCGTCGGATATCTATGAGAATGTTTCAAACACAATTTCCAATACCACTTAGTGAATCTCCTAAGTGACATGCATCTTAGTACCATGGCCATTCTCCTTCATCACCATCACCATCACATCCTTTGACATTTTCATCTTGACTCCTTGACATCCATTCATTCCAAGACAACTTCATGCCTCATTGAAAACAAATGCAACACAATGCACTTCAATCTCCCCCTTTGTATTTGTTGTCAATACACTCCTTCAGCACATATGAATGGGTCAATATGTGTACCAATATTTTCTCCCCCTTATTGGCAATCAAATGCAAAGGTGTGGTGTGGTTCACTTTTTCAAAAATCTCTTCCTCCCTTCGAATATCATCTTCTTGAAAAAAAAATCACTAAGAGAGGGATGATGCCACATGTTCTCTTTAGCAAAGAACCTTTAGTAAATCAACTCTAAGTCTACTTGGGCTAACCCAGTGTAGAAAACAAGAGTGATATAACCAAGATTTTTCAATGCTGTCCACAATTCTCTACACATGTGAGATCATGCTTGGGGGTTTGAAATTTTCCAGATGTAACAATGAATTTGCTAAATCCTGCACAACTTCACAAAACTCATTAGAAAGTTCAGGTGCAAAGATAAAGCTACCCCTTTCAGCCATCTGTCTTCAATCCATACTCCCCCTTAATTGACAAGATAAACTCAATTAAGAAACAAGGGATTAAAGTATGATTGGAATACCTTCACTTTTCTTCAAGATGGTATTAATCTAAGAATCCCATCTTCTTCAGATTGGCTCCCCCTCAAGGGGTGCACTCCATTCTTTCCAAACCATCCTCCAGTTGAGAATGATCATCATCTTCAATTCCCTGTAATGTTAGCACATGTAAATACAAGTGATTAGGGAATAAGATGGAACCTCCTTGGTTCATTAATGTGAACAACAAGGTTGAGAATATTCTCTCAACCGAGATGTCCCATTTTCACCATTCTTCACACTTGAACATTTGATCTTCAATGATGTTTGTGCTGGTGTGGATCTCAACACATCTTCATGTGAAATCTTCTTCTTCCCTTTTGCCTTAGCAATTGCCAAAACTTCATCTTCAGCTCTCTGCAGATCTTTGGCAAGTTGCAACTGATTTGGCCATATGACTAATGAGTCATTTGGAAGTGTGGCCTCAGTTCTGGAAGTTTCACATGGTTCCTTTGATGCTGTCAAGCTACCTCTCTTAGGCAACTTGTTTTCAATCAATCCCTTCTGCTTCTTTTGTATTGATTGTCTGTTTGAGTTCAGTTGGCTTCTATTTATTTCCATGGCTTGTTTGCAAAGATCCATGGTATGACCTTTCTTTCACACAGTAGAAGCATATTTTCTTGGTGGTCCTTCTAGATGACTCACCCTTCTTGGATTTAGACTCCAAGGACTTCTCTTCCTTTTTCAACATCTTCTTGGGAGCTTTTTCAGCTTTCTTCTTCTTGCTTCCCAAGTATTCCTTTTTAGCCAGGTTCAGTGATCTTCTATTCTTTTCATCTTTGGATACAGTTGGAGATTGACATGTATCATTTTGACCACTTTTGCAAACATCCCAGATGTTGTCAAGCAATCCAAATCTGTTAGCAGTAAACAGATGTCTCTGGACCTGTGGATGCTGCTTCTTTTCTTCTTGATTGCTCCCCCTAGGAATGGGCTTCCTCTGTGCTTTGGCATTCAGTGGATTGTACAAACAATCCTTTGCACAATGCCCATACTTGTTACAACACCAAAATTGACCCACAAATCTTGACCTCTTGTGTACTTCTGATTGCTGGGTACTTTTCTTGACAAGTTGTGTTGTTTCAGGAGAACCCTGCCTCTTCACCTTCCTCATCCAGATGGATGGAACCTTCTTCTTAGAAGATGTTGCACATTCACTAGAGGATGCCCTTCTTTTAGAATCATCCTTCTCAATGCTCACTTGAGTGGCAACATTTCTTCTACCAGCTGATTGGGAGGTTTTGGCTTTGGGTGATTGCGGATTTTTCAATATCACCTCCAGTTCTAAGCACTTCATGTTGAGGGAGTTCTTCTCATCCTCAACGAATCTTAGCCTAGCTTCCCAATTCTGTTTCAGCTGTTCCATCTGGTCATCATGCACCTTCTTTATTTCATGCAATGAGTTGTCAAGCTCCTTCACCCTTTTGACTTTTTCTTCATGTTGAGCATCTCTGACAATCATTGACACTCTATGCAGCTTCTCCAGTGCATGGAACACTTCTTTTAACATTATCTTAAAGAATTCATTCTCAGAAAGGCTTCTTTGCAATTCTTCTGCAGTGTCTTCATATCTTTCATTGCAAAGAGATACTGTTTCATCTTTGGCATTTACCAGCTTTCTGAGAGTGTTGGTTATGCCAACCCTTTTAGCCAGCTGATCTTCCATAGCATTGGCTTCTTCTTCTAGCTGTAATTTTTCTTCTTGAAGATCAAGGATGCATGTAGCTATACACATTGCCACTTCCTTGGGGACTGTCTTCTGAAGATATTTCATTGCATTTAGAAGATCATTTTTTCTTCCATCTTCATCACAGCTAGGACCGGCTTCACCAGAAGAGTGATAAAAGGAATTGTCAAGTGTTTCTCTATCAGAAACAATCTTCTTCTTCATCTTCTTGGCATGTTTCTTCATCCTGTTTTTCTGAGTCTTGGCAGATATCTCCATTTGAGGCTGGTCACTCATTTCCTCAAATCTGCACTTCATAAAGACTCCCTTGGATCTTTTAGAGGTAACCTCGCTCTGATACCAATTGAAGTGCCCAGATCAGTGTGAATCACTGAGAGGGGGAGGGGGTGAATCAGTGATCCTTTAAAACTTTTTACTAATTGATTCTTAATCAATTAAACCCTTATGGATTGTTAAGGCCTCGATCCACTCTTCTTATGTCTCTCAACCTTTCCCGGATAATGCAGTAATGAAAAGGCACAGGACACAAGGATTTACAAGGTTCGACACCAAAGGCCTACATCCTTGCCATGCTCTCCCAGCATGGATTCTCCCATTATAATCTGTTAGTATTACAATGGTCGATACAGAGTCCCACTGTATCTCTCCTGAGTCCCACAGGAGGGTCTTTATACTGCGTCCCACAGTGTTACCAGAGTCCCACTGGCCTGCTCCAGAATCCCACTGAAGACTTCTTCTCCCTGAGTCCCACAGGGTCTTCTCTTGGCTCCTCGAGTCACACGAGTAGCTCTTCTTCACTTTAAGCTTCTTCAAGTATCCTCAGCAGTCTGGGATAAAGACTGTTGGCCTTGCTCTGTACCTTTGATCACTTGTGATGATCAGGTCTTCTCGTCTTGCTCAGGCTTTATCTCCTTCTTCTATGGATGACCTGGCCTCTTTCTTCAAGAATCTTCAATAGCCTCTGAAAAGGTCTATTGGTCTTGCTCAGCAACTTCTGATCACTTCTGTTGATCAGGCTCTTCTCAAATACTGAAAACTCATACAAACAATATCTTTCACTTCAGACTGGCTCAGTCTCAGTTCACATCAACTTCATGCACTGAGTGTATGGCATCTCTGCATCTTCATGCACTGACTGCATGGCCTTCTCAAATTCTTCAAGATCCTCTGGTCTTGGTCAACTCAAATGCACACAAGCAAATTTGACTTGTTTCACATGTGCACGTGCATGCATGCATGCATGCACTCTCCTTCTCTTTCTTCTAGGTGCAATAATCCCACAAAGGGTGTAGTCAGTTTAAGCACACACCTTCTTCCTCCTTCACACACTTTATCCAATTTGTTTACACACTTAGAGTGTGTTCTACTTTAGTGTGGATGCCCTCTTCCTTCAACTTCTAAATGTGTACACTTTGTACACACCTAGGTTCGTCCTTCTTTGTTACTTGTTCAAGTACACATATGTTGTTCTTTGTTTTGCACACACTTGACTTTGGCCTCTTCCCACTTCTTGTTGCACACCCTTAACCCGTAGGTTGTTCTTCAATTTTGCATACACAAAATGTGTCTTCACTTGGTGCACACACAAGGCATGAAAGCCTCGGGTCCTCTTTTCCACTTGGCACACACTTGGCCTCGGCTTACTTCCTTCAATTTAGCACACACACATAATGGTGTGGTCTCGGCCTTCTTTTGCTATTACACCCGAATTCCAAAGGAGGCGCACAAGGTGTGAGTTCACCTCGGGTGTAGCTGGCCGCGCAAGTGCACAAGGCCTTTAGGCCGCACTAGCCACGGGTGCAAGGCACCGCGGGCGCGCAAGTGCTACCGCACAGGGGGCACGGTGCACAGAGGGGGTGCGCAAGGTTCTACCGTGCAGCCCAACCTCTTCTTCTTGTCAAGCAAATGAGTTGTGCCCAAGGGACTCCTTCGGGCCAAGGATGGCACCGACGACTTCAGCCACGCAAATAGATTGCACGGGGCTTCTTTCTTCGCGAGGCACAAAGGCACTCACGGGACTTCTCTCGAGTTTTTCAGAGAGAAGCACCGAGAGCATGGGCTCTCCTTTTATAGGCAAAGAGTGCCTCGGCTCATCTGCGTGATATAACTCAAACTCCCGAGATCTTCGGATCATTAAAAATCTTTTCAAATCTTGATTTTTATTCTCGGTTTCACGCGGGCTTCCTTTTCTTTTCCTTCTACGTGCATGCGACTTAGAACGCATGCACAACCTATTCTCTCCCAATCCATGCAAAGGCATAGACCATTCATAGCCTCGGCAGATTCTCTTGCCTCGGCCGCAACCGAAATCTTCCGTATATTGCATGCAGTCTCATTTTAAACCATGGACGAGTTCCATAGGGCCAGACGATCTCATTGGACCCTTCAGCATGATCAGAGGTGGCCGGGAACTCGATTTGGCTTGCTCGGAGGGCGCCTGGTTCGTTGGTGGCCGCGGGAATGCGCGGGGAGGCCTCAACCGAGCTCGGGGAAGAGGGCGACTCGCCGGCCGTTGGATCGAGCGTTTGAAATACATCGGACGGACGCGATCAGATCGCCTCGCCGCGGATCAGATGTGCGGCCGAGATCTGGCGCGCGATCGATCGTGCGGCCAGGATCGCTCCCGCGGAAAAATTCGCCGTCCCACATCGAAACGCCGCGGGATTTTCTCACGGTTTATCAAACAAGCGCTCTCCCAGCCTCCTCAATTGAATTTCCTCCCTCCACGGTGCCGCCCCGCACCATGTTCTCCCTGCGGGCGCGCTCTGCGCCCACTCTCGCCTCTGCGGGCGCGCACCTAGCGCCCACTATGCACACTCGGGTGCGCGGGCTTCACCACCGCGTGCCCTCGGGAGCTTACACACGGCCCCCTGCCGCCTTGTGCGTGCACCGTGGGATCCCCCATGGGGGTGGCGCCTTCGGCCCACAAGTGCCTTGGGGTTGAACCCGTGGGCTGGCCTTGGCTGGCCTAATTTTTGGCTAAGGCAAATATAATGACTTTGTTAAAAACAAAGTATTCAATGAGTTCAAGCCATATCAAATACCAAATGCCAAGCCACTCCAAGCCTTCTTCCTTTCTTCTTCTTCTTAAGAATTCCATCATTTCTCCTCTCATATGATCTCTACTTAGAATATGGAATTCCTAAGGATTCTTATTAATCTTCTTCATCTCCTCTTCCATATGTGTTCAATACTTAGGAGGGACTTCTTCAACTGAATCTCATAAATCACACATGTTCTTCAACATTCTTCATTGATCTAATCAGAGATCAATTGGATCTTCTTCTGATTCACATGCACTAAGAGTTAGTACATGGACTTCTTTAATCCACTTCATCCACTTAGAAGTTGTGGATGGATCCCATTCAACTCCTCATGCATTGTCAATACAATGCATGGTCTTCAAACATTGGTGTGACATTGTATCATCAGGATACAAGTTCTTTGAACTTAAAGACCAGTTCAACAATCATCAGATATAATGATGCTCCATCATCATTCATTCTTGAAGTGTTGTAACTTAGTATCACCTTGATACAAGTATTGAAACATTAAGATCAGTTCTACAATCGTCAGATATCTATGGAGAATGTTTCAACCACAATTTCCAATACCACTTAGTGAATCTCCTAAGTGACATGCATCTTAGTACCATGGACATTCTCCTTCATCACCATCACCATCACATCCTTTGACATTCTCATCTTGACTCCTTGACATCCATTCATTTCAAGACAACTTCATGCCTCATTGACAACAAATGCAACACAATGCACTTCAGTGGGAAACATCACTACGTTTTTTACATCTTGTTTTAGACTACTTAGAGTCTAAAAATGTTGAATAAGATTTTAGAGAGCATAGAGATGCTCAGGATAGTTTTACCTTTGTAGAGGATGAGGTATCATGTAAGGGGGATCTGTCCTCTGGTTCCAAATTGCATGGACTATCATATCCAGACTCATATAGAGATACTGATGGTGATGATGACAGTATTCTACCAGATCATGGTGGGCCTACTATATCATTTGGAGTTGGGACATATCCTAAGAGATCTTTAGTTAAGAAGATTGACCAAGAAAATGAGCTTCAGGATTTTCCCTTAGATGTACCTACTAATCATAACCTATAGAGACGACTTTACCTCATGTTGAGAGAGTTGTTTCCCCATTGCCTTCAGATTTTGTATCCATAATATATTTATAATGTTTTAGAGAAATAATTATTTTATATTTCAGTGAAATTTTGAGTTATCAGGAACCACATGTCACTCATCTTAGTGAAGCTGATGCTAGACACCTTTTTGAGATGGATGTATGTCATATTCATCCCAAGATTAGTTACCATATTCAGGATGTTATGATTTAAAATTGAAGGTTGGACAGTGAGATAGAAACAATTTGATCGGTTATTGAGGAAATGAGGACCTCCTTTGTTTCCAGTTAGGATTCCTTATGGAAGTTATTGGACAATGTTCCTAATGTTTCATCTATATCTAGTGATCCACCACCCTCAGGTTTAGTTGATGTTGATTCGTTCTAGTCTATAGTAAAAGTGTATCTCCATGTTGTTATAGGTGATGTACATTCCATCTACCTGCAGTGATTGGATCCACAATGCTAGTGTGAGGGGAAATAAAGTGGTTTTTCATGGGGCGAACAGAGTGGAAATTAAAAAGTATGCACCTAATGAAATGGGGGAGCAATGGATGGATTCAGGGATTGAAAGTGTTGAAGAGGTTGTTTTGGGGTCAGGGAGTACCAGTACAACAGTCTCTAAGGATTCCTTCTTATATAGAAGTAGTTATGGAAGTCAAGGATATGGCGGCAAAAAAATAAGAGAGATTATCATGAAAATGAAGGTACTACCAGGGGAAAAATGATCACCTGGTGAACCAGGGTAGTGGATAAAGGGTGGGGCAAGAGTAAATCAAAACCTGAACGAACCCTTGGAAAATATAAGTAATTGTTTTGAGGGCCTGGGATCAGACACTTTAGATCTTGTTTCCAATGGGGAGGACTGGACCTTAGGGATGGAGTCTGGGGAGGGCGAAGATGACCTTCCCTTGGAGGAATGCTCAAATGGAGGATCCAATATAGTGCTCCACAACCCTGGGAGGACAAAGGGGAAAAAAAGTAGGGACCTGAGTAGTTTCATCATGCGTAAGAGGAGAAATTCCAAATGCTATCAGGATAACTCATATCTTCCAAAGCCTATGGAGACTAGATCAGCTAAGAATGGTGGAAAAAAGTTCTGATTTGAGAGGATCTTAAAAAATCACAGGATATGGAGGTTGACCAGGTGTTTGGATCTAGATTGGGTAAAGATCTAAGGCCAGATAAGCAAGGACCGGATAATAAGGATGATGAAAAAGAAGACTAGCCTTGGAAACAGGATGCCCTGGTGGTCTATGTTTCCCCTCCTCATGCACCTCAAGAGGGTAAGGAATCTAGTGAGGGCGAACTGGTTGTTATCACGAAAGGCACTCTGCAGGATGTTGTCGCTGAGGCTATGGAGGAGTCATGTGATGTTCTTATTCTCTCTGAAAAAGAGATTCATAAGATGGTATTGTATTTTAATGCTTCTAAAGAGGATGCAGAAAGGTTGAATGGTTAACCAATTCAAGTGGACACTAAAGAGGAGCTGGAAGACTGAATCACCAAGAAACCCCTAATCATGACCATAGGATTCAACGGAAAAAAGATAACAGTGGAAGAGTTTGTTCAGACGTAGGAAAAATTGATCTATCAATTGGAAGATAAAATCAGAGCTGACCCCTATAAAAAGGTATCTGAACATTCATGGATTTTATATCGATATGATGCTTCCAATATGTTAAAGTTGTTCATTAAGGATGTGGTAGGGACTGATGCTATTATTTTTTCTTGATGGTTTGTCACTTTTCTCCACAAAAGTGTTATTTTTTAATAAAAATGTTAATTTGGAGGAGGTGATGTACATTCATCTCATCAGGATGAATTGAGGCAGATTCATTAGAATGGGTTTTCAAGGAATAGTTTGACCCATAGAAAGTGATGAAAACTCTACTCAATCTAATCATGGAGGAGTAGAAATATTTGTTTAGCATTATGAAGAGATGAGGAAAAATTATTAAGGACTTTTTCGATCTTATGAAGCCTTTACTATATGCATCCAAAACTCTATTGGCTTCTCTAGAGGTGATTTCAATGGAATCCTTCACCTCTGATTCTCCATCTGATCCCCTACCTCCTTTATTCTAGCCTTTTGGTATGTCTTCGGTAGAATCTTTCTTCAATCTCCAACCTATTGTGATCTAAAAACTTCCTACCTCTATATCTATAACTTCAGCCTCTACATTAGTGCCTCCTGCTTCTGGAAAGGGAAAGCACCCTACTAATCACCACACCTGCACCCTGCCTTGCAGACCCCCCCCCCTAGACAGCCCTTGGAAACCCCCTGGTGAATCCCTCCTAAAAATATCGTTCCCCAGGAATTATTGTGGGGCTACAATCCTGATTCTTGAGTTCACAAGTGTGAATTCAAGATCGATTTATTCAAGGCTTTTGATTTATTTATGTAGGACTTCTTATGAGATGTTTTTGATCTTCTCGGATCTCTAGATAGGTTCTCATCTTGGGTTAAAAGATGCGTCTCAATCCTAATGTTCTCGATGATCATTATGGCAGTTTACATGGATAATTTTAGGGGAAAATATGGATCATGCAAGGGGATCCGATTTCGCCTTTCATTTTTGTGATTTTCATGGAGTTCTTCTAACACATCCTGGACTCCCTTATTTCATATTTAGATTCATACAAGTTTCAATAGCAATTTTTGGATTGGAATACAGGTGGTAGGGGGATGGTGCGGGTTAGAACAGGTGGTATGGGGTTGTTTTGTAGGTGGTTGGGTGTTGGTGCGGGCTAGAATGTAGGAGGATGGGGGCTACTGTGGTGGCTGGTGCAGGCTGGAGTGGTTGGTGTGAGTGGGAAAGAAGGTGGAAGTGGGATGGAAGGGGGTTGGTGTTGGCATGAATAGGTGGAATGGGGCCGGTGTGGGATGGATTGCAGTTGGCTGGGGGTTGTTGGGCATGTGTCAAGGGCCGGTGTGGGATGGGATGTAAGAAGTCAGGAGCTGGTGAGGGATAGAAATGGTGGTTGGGGTTGTTTTCAGGTGGCAGAGGGCTGGCATGAGTGTTTTGCGGGAGCCTGGGGGTGGGGGCTGCTGTGGTGGCTGGTTCGGGCTGGATTTCAGGTGGCTGGGGCCTAGTGTGGGCTCTAATGCTGGCGGAAGTGGGCTGGAATGCTGGTGGAAGGGGGCTAGTTGTAGGTGGTGGGGGGATGGTACACGGGCTGATTCAAAGGTGGTAGGGGGGGGGGGGGGGCTGCTGTGAACTGGAATACAAGTGGCAACGAGATGAAATGAAAGTGGAAGGGGGCCAGTGTGGGATGGATGTGGCTGGTGCTGGAAGGATTGTGGGGGTTGTGATGGCTGATGGTTCGTAGTTGGACTGTGGCTACCTCCTTGTGTTTGTGGTTGGGAGCATGTATTCATGTGGTTGGGTGCACGGATGTAATTTTGAGTGTGGGACTGTGTGCTCTCAGTGGGGTTGGTGTGTGGGTTCTTTTGTGTTGGTGCGTGCGTTTTTCTCTTGGTTGTCGCTTGCGTTGAGTGGAGCTTGGTGCTTTCATGACAGTGGGGCAGTTTTGTGTGATTCTCGGGTCTTTGGTTGGATGTTTGTTTAATTTTTGTGTGTTTATTCTATGTCTCATAATGTGGAGTCTTCTTCATTGCTGCTGGTGGTGGGCTGATGGTGGTTGTTACGGTCTCATCCTAGAGCAGGGAAAATAATGGCATTCCCATGGCGTGACCACGGAGTGACCACGGAGTGACCACGACATTACCGCGACATGATCACAGCATAACCAAGGCGTGTTGGACCGGTCTAGTGACATTCGTGGGGAAGCATCTTCCAGCCAGGAGCGAAAGGAGCTAGAGGAGGCGGGGCAACATTCTAGTCATTGCCTCCCTCCCCATTAACTATGGGTGGGTAATATATCTAAAACTCTATCTAGGTATCATACATCGAATTCCGGCCGGACTACGAACTGTCGCGGGGTGTCATCCTGGAGCAGGGGCGAATCAAGTCAAAATAGCGGCTTGACCGCAGCGTGGCTGCGGCATGTTGGCCCAGTCCAGGAACACTTGCGGGGAAAGATCTTCCGGCCAAGAGAAAATGGAGCGGGATCAGGCGGGGCATCATTCCATCCATCACCTCCCTCCTCATTATCTATGGTTGGGTAATGTATATAAAAAACTATCTAGGTATCATACATCGAATTCTAACAGGACTACAAACTTTCGTGGGGTTTCTTCCTAGAGTAGGGCCAAATCATGGCATTACCGCATCTTGAATGCAGCGTCACTGCGGCGTGATCGCAGCCTGACCACAGAGTGACCACGGTGTGACAGCGGCGTGACCGCGGCGTGACCACGGCGTGACCACGACGTGTTGACCTAGTCCAGCGACATCCACGAGGGAGCATATTTCAGCCAATAGCAAAGGCAGTGGGAGGAGGCGGGGCAACATTCCGGTCATCACCTCCCTCTCCATTATCTTTGGGTGGTTAATGCATCGAAAAAATTATCTAGGTATCATACATCATATTCCGACAGGACTGCAAACCGTCGTATGGTGTCGTCCTGGAGTAGGGCCAAATCACAGCATTACCATGGTGTGACTGCGGCGTGACCACGTTGTGACCGCGGCATGTTGTCCCGGTCCAACGACATCTGTGAGGCAACATCATCAGGCCAGGAGTGAAGGTATGGGAGGAGGCGGGGCATCATTCTGGTCACTGACTCCCTCCCCATTTAATTTGGGAAAATATTATATCTAAAACTCTATCTAGTTATCATATATCGAATTCCGACAAGACTATGAACCACTGTGGGGTACCATCCTAGAGCAGAGCCAAATCACGGCATTACCGTGGCATGACTGAGGCGTGACCGCATGTGACTGAGGCATGGCCGCGCCTTCACTAAGGTGTGGGCACGGCATGACCGCGGGGTGACCGCGGTGTAACCGTGGCGTGACCGCGGTGTGACTGTGGAGTGACCGCGGGGTGACCGCGGCATGTTGGCCAGGTCCATCGACATCCTCGGGGTAGCATCTTCTGGACATGATTCCAAATAAATCCTATGTAGTTGTCCTACACATTATATAAACTGATCCTATGTTATAAGAAACAGACTGTTGATTCGGGATTGTTGTATGATAAAGTTATATATTTTATATTCATTGTTTTAAAAAGTGGTACTAGGTATTTCAAACTACTGATTGAGTGTCAAATTATGCAGTTGTATTACTTATCAATGGAATATGCATTTTTTTGGAAATCTAATAATAAAACTTCAGACACCTTGAGAACAATAAAATTTGAGTATGTTTAAACATCTCAGGATACAACACAAATCTTATGGGAGAATTCATATATGTAAAAAATTAGATGTGCCTCGAGGCCAGGAAAACACCCCAAACGTTGTTAAGATGAATCTTATGGTGTGGAGAACCATAATCCTGACATGTGTTAAATAATGACACCATCATTGTTTTTAGATATATAGGATCGGTTATATGCCCAAAGGGGTGGCCAAGAGGCTAGAAAAACACCTGAAATAGGTTTCTCTATAAGTTAAGGTCACAACGGACATGATAAGACAAATAAATATTTAATATGTTATAAAAAGGGATCATCGGAAGGTTGTAGTGAGCTGCACAATGACACAACATCTAAATGGAAATGAAACGAAAGAAAAGAATCATACACCCTAAACTATCACTGTGAGTTTTCACAGAATGTGCACCTCAATTGGAGGGGTTTTATTATAAAAACATGAAATTATTTATTAAATGAAACAATTATATTAAATAACTCTTATTCAAGATATGAAATACAATATAAATAAGAAGAATTTAGATTGAAGCTATGTGAAATTTAGAGGATTCTTAAATTAAAGAGGTTACGAGAGGGACACTACCTCAAGGTGGAACCAAGCTGTCCACTTCATCTATTGGTGCTTTCAAACTAAAAGATAATGCTCCTCCACTGGGTATATGCACCATCACACACATGCAAGCACACCTAGCCACTATCCACACACCCACATGGCCATGAGAATATGCAAGGGGATCCTTGCACATATGTTTATATGTATATACCAGTCTCCACTCACCTGCGTGGGAATTTATATATACATACATGGGAACACCTAGCCCTATATGTGCATAATCACTGCCCTAGGTGACTATACACGTAACGGGGGAACCCACATACATATACTTACTTACATATGCACACGCAGGCGATTCGGCCTCGACTTGGTGACTCGAAACCAATGAGCATGGATCAATGCACTACAAAAAGGATATTAAGAACCATAAAACACATAAATGATGCTATATAACCAGTGAAAAACCAACCAGTGGTGTTAAAGCCTTACCTAGATTGGGAGCGGGGAACCAAATCCACCCAAACCAACAAGAAATGACCCAATGTCCTACCAAAAACATATTATGGAGTCAAAAACTCTAAAGCCCAAATAATCGAGGTGCGAGACAAGTAGTAACCATATAATCTTATCTCAGATGAATGCCAGTGGACTGAATCAATATGAACTCCTTCTATCCCCTTTTTCAGAATATACCTACCCTCTGTCCATAGAAAGAAATCAAAGATCTATGTAACAAATGAAATAAAAGAAAATAAAATAAAAACTAAACTAAAACATACATGTCTCCTATGACAATACATGTCACCACCCACCATATAAGAACCACAGTTCCCAATGGGTAAAATCCTGTTCCTGCAAGCAAAGGGGAAACTGATCAATGTTTCAATATGATACTATCAAATAGTACATTCCTATTAATTAACAATTACTCATTCTATTAATGGTTTATAATCAATTTTTCCCAAGATTCAACTTAGTTTTGTTTTGTTCGATACAAGGTATAAGGTCTTATTATTCTTGGTTTTTATATTTACACATGAGTAATTTTTTTAGAAATGATGCATGTATTTAGCATTATTATTTATGGTTTTTTTTCTTAGCCTATTTACATAGGGCCTGCCCACATGAAAAATTCATGGAATGTAGGGTTCAGTTGACATTTATGCGCTTTAATGTGATTGATGTCACTAACGATGAGGATTTAGATCATGTAAAATATTCCTAAGGGTATTGGGCCTTGTAGTGAAAGGTGTGGCAATTGTAAATCTAGCGTTTGATGTGGAAATACTTATGAGGATGGATTGGAATATTGGTAGGTTCATAGAGTGGGATGGTCCCTCTGAGTATATAAAATGTATTATGAATGGTTTACTCCATTTAATGACTCATGATTTCAACTAAAGATGTGAAGGATGAGATTCTAGTGTGGGTATTGTGTATTTTCAGACAAATTGGCACTATAATTCCAAGAGGCTCGCTGTGATTTAGCTTACGATGGAACCTGGTTAGTGGGGCTGGGTTATAATAAATGATTTTGATGAGATTCTTGACTGGATTATTGATAATATAATGTAGATGGGTTCAGTCATGTGGGATTTTGTGACTATGACAATCATAAGGTGAATAGTCCTCTTTGTCTAGTTAGATGATAAGATGTGCATTGAGGCAAGGGATAATCTTCAAGAGATGAGTCTAGACTATGTGATTGATAAGATAGAATAAGATATTTTTTATATGATTTGGTGAGTGTCCATCTTATGTGAGGATGATACGATGTATGGAGACACATGGAGACACTTGGGGTTATTTATGCTATCTCATGGAGAAACATGGGGTTATTTCATGACTCCAACATACTCCAGAAATGTTCCCACACAATGTTATAGAAAAACAATTCCATCTCATGGAAGACACAAAGGCTCCTCTAGCTTCCAATGTTTCCTCACACTCACACCTCAATGTATTACAGTATACAAGTGATCTACTTCAACTAGTCAGGATAACATCACTACCATCCATCTGTAAAGAGAAGTTAAATACCTAAGTGGCCAATGCAATAATGAAAATAAAATAAAAACGACACAAAAACATTCCTGTGTACTATTAATTTACATGTCACTACCCAATATATAAGAACCACAATTCCCTAGGGGTAAAATAATGTTCCTTCAAGAAAGGGGAAAACAGTTCCATTTAATAATCTCTTCATTTTTCATTATGTTATTTATATATCACATTGTTGGAAACACCATACTAATAGACGTAGCCATTGAATATGCACCTATGCTACATTAGTTGAGTTGATGATTGTTCACATTACCCTCTTCACTATGGAAAGAACCTCAGAGCGGCCAAAATCAACGAATAGTAGTTGATCCTACTCTTGAACCCGGTTGGGCACTAGTCCATGAACCAGATGGTCTACATAGTGAAGAGGGTGTAAACCATTTCATTATATTGTACTAAGAATAAAGGTGTTGGTATATTTTCTTCCATCAATGAGAATTTCTCAAGTCATGAGTGCCAATCGACTTTAGTTCCTAAGTTAATGGCCCCTTAACTATCCGTAGATGTCAAGGGGTGTCTCCCATGGGTGTCTTGGGTGTGTAGTGTCTATCTATGATTTCTGTGGTGCTTTAGTATTTTACAAAATGTGTATTTCATGGTCAATATAATAAATACATTGGTCAATTGGAAAATACACCCATAGTCAAAAGAGATATACCCAATTTTGATAGAGAATACCATCCAAATAAACTAAGAAATCCGAGACAAAATTTTTTACATTACCAATTCCAATTATATAATATATGCAGCACCAAATTATGTTTTATGAACCAATCAATTAAAAGGAATGAAACTCCACTCAATAACCAATAAATTCTTATATAGCATATCTCACATCCAATTAAACCTCATCATTGCACATCTCAATGACGATACAACCTCGCCACAAATATATCATTATTAACAATCAAAATCAAACACAATATAAGGTCTAATAGGAGTCTATAGAAGAAAATATGAGGTTTTTGAAAAATCATGATCTTTTTACTGAATGCACTGTCCTAATGCATGGAATACAACCTGCGAATCTAACCCAACATTTCTGGAATATTATATTTTAAAAAAAATCACAATTCAGTCAATAATTCACCACACCATGATTTGGTTACTACCCAAAACTCTAGAAAATGAAAGATTAATATGAATTTTTATCCTAACTAGGAACCTACAAATGCTTGCTTTGTTGCCTCATCATTAAAAAAAGAAGACTAATTGTTATCTGGATGTACCGAGCAATAACCCTAGAAGGAGGAGAGGGATCCAAGAGAGGGGGGCATCACGTGGGGTGTTCGACCATGGGGGGCCTCATGTTCGACTGGAGAGGGGGTCGGGGGACGTCGTCAAAAGAGACTGAGCCACGAGGGCAAGGGTATGTTGTTAGGAGAGGGAGAAGAGAGGGGAGGGGAACATTACTAGAAACTGAGAGGGGATGGGGGCGTCTTCATCAGAGATGGAGCCAATAGGGTAAAGGTAATGTCTCTGGAGGAGAGGGAGGGGTCAGGAGGTGGAGGCGGAGGCTGGGAGGCGGAGGAGGAGGCTGTAACGTCCTGGTTACGAAATCCACGCAGAGGTGCCCCATACCCGGTTGGTCACATGGCCTCAAGCACATTTCCTCAAATACCAGAGGCTACCGACTAGCTGTGTGGGCCTTGAATGTGATAGTGGGAAAACAATGCCCTCATTGGCAGAGTACAGAGAGTAAGTAAACAACACACATACAACAGCGGAAGAAGTAAACATCCATACAAGAGTAAATAGCTGAAGACTGAGATAATGAAACAACTAAGGAATGCATATATATAAATTATGCATGATGCATATGTCTATGAAATCATCCAAACAAGTCAAAATGCTAGAAATACAAACAGTACTAAAACAAGTAAAAAATAAAGATAATCATCTCCTCAGAATTTCAAGCCTATGCTTGGTCCCATGCTCCCCAGCCCCACAGCAAGTGAAGTACCTGAAGTCAAAGGGCACTATCCTTTATCCATACCTACAACAACATAATCTGTTTGGGCCCAAAAGCATTACCCAAATTGGGTGTGAGACAAAGACCCAGTAGGAAACCACTCGATGATCTGTGCCTAATAGTCAGTGAGCATATGGCATGTAATAGTATAGTATGTAGTATGTAGTAAATAGTAAACAGGATGATACACAATAGTAAACAATCCACAAATCAACAATCATCAGGGAAACGAACAACTAACCACAAACAGGAATCCCTCTGGGATGTACTCACATCCATCCCCTCTGGTCCTATCCATGAAGTACCAACAACCCTCTAGGAAGTACACTAAGCCTAACCCCAGTGGTTTTGTCATACGAAAATACAAGACACTCTAAGGAAGCAGGCTTGGTCAATTCCACTTATAGTCGAAGGTAGTCAGGGAGTCTCTAAGGAAGATCATGTGGTTAATTCCCCTTATAGCCCCACAACCTAGAGACTCTCTGAAGAATCTTACTCTGTCAATCCCTCTAATAGCCTCATGTCAATCACAGACTCTATGAGGATGCTCACTAGGTCCATTCCTCCTATATCCTAGAATGGTTTAAGGAAATTCAAACAAAAAAAAGACTCTCCGAGGATGCTCACTTGGTCTATCCCCATATAGCCTATAAATCTCAAGACTCTATGAGGAAGATCACTCGGTCAATCCCCTGTAGCCTATAATATCCAAGACTCTCTTGGAATCTCACTCGGTCTATCCCCTATAGTCTATAATATTCAAGAATCTTTGAGGAAGATCACTCATTCTATCCCATTATAGTCTATAGCACCATGATCTCAAAGCCCCGTGCCAGTTAGTGCATAATAATTTTATAAGGCCAATGTAAACCTACAGAGCTACTTCGCTAACCAGTATATTTCATAAAAAGCATGTCAGAGAACTACACTCCATCCTATGGTCACAAAGCATGGAAATCAGGTATAACGGCCAAAGGCAGTACAAGACCAAAAGGACGTAAATAGAACAAGGAATGGGCAAAACAACCAAGCATAGAAATTATCCTCATACATAACCAAATTACCTCTACACAAGCATACAAGCAAGGAAGGAATGCAACAGGGGAAAAACAGTAAACATGCAATACCTCGTTCATGGGTATTGGTGGAAATTACATATTAAACTCAAAGACATGGAACAGAAAGGCACGAACCACCTACCTTGATTCTAGGACATCGATATACATGAACCTCAAAGCCTGATTCTCCTTGTAACATCACAGATCTAAGAAAATGTCCAAAAATATCAACCCATGATAACTTCTAAAAGAAGAGGAATTGAAAAAATAAAGCTCTGGGAGGAGGAAGAGCTTACTGTTGCGGTTACAACACAATTGACGGCAGTTGATTCGGAGAAAGGACGGAGGCTTAGGGGATCATAGGAGATTCGCAGCCATACGGGATGCTCTTGGTCAATGAAGCTGGAGAAGAAGTTTGTTCTGGGAATTATGCACGAACTCAGTGTGTTTAATGAAAAAATAAAGTACAGAACGTGTACTTTTAGACTACACAACATGTACTAGGCTTTTTCGTACTCCGCTTTAAGTGGCCTCCACATCACCCCACATGAACGTGTGTGTGGCCCGGACATGGCCAGCACACGGCTTCACGCGGCATTGAAGTACACAGCGTGTACTTCAAAAATTTCTAGAAACTCCCCTTTTCTGAAAAACTCTAGAAAAAGGAATGACATACCTGAGACCAAGGTCTGGGTTCTTACAAACTTCCCCCATTAAAGAAATTCATCCCCAAAGTTCCCTAGCGAGGCATGGAAGATGAAACCCCAAATAGCTCTGGCCACTGTAATCATACGCCGACCTCCCACTCCCATGTCTCATCTTATACTCGCCCGTGCTGCCATTGCACCTGTACAAGAGGAACATACCGGCCATAGAAAACCTTTGTATAGTGATAGAAAATCCAGATAGGATGATCCTAAAATGATGAATCCTCTTCAAGCTCATCCTCCTCAGGTTGAAAGACATGAGATGGGTTTGAAAAGTAATGTTTGAGCTGAGAAACGTGGAAGACATCGTGCATAGCCCAGTACCTCTGAGATAACTACAACCGATAGGAAACCGGCCCAACTCCCTCCAACACCTAAAATGTCCTGATGTACCTTGGAAAAATATTACCCTATCCTTGAATCCTCTTATGTCCGAACCTCAGTGCGACGGGTAGGAAAACCTGATCCTCGACTTCAAACTCTAGAGGTCATCTCTGCTGATCAGCATAATACATCTGTCGAGACTATATCATAGCCATCCTCTTCTGAATCAACTCTATCTGCTCTGAAGTCTCCTGAACAAGACGAGGTCCTAGAAAACCTGCCTCTCCTGCCTCCAGCCAACCCATGGGTGATCGGTGTGGTCCTACCGTACAAAGGCTCATAAGGATCCATCTAAATAGTCTCCTGAAAACTGTTGTTGTAGGTGAACTACACAAGAGGAATATGCTTCTCCCAAGAACCTCCAATGTCTATAAATCATTCTCAAAGAATATCCTCAAGCACTTGAATCATACGCTCGGACTGTCCATCTGTCTGGGGATTGTATGTTGTACTCAAAAGTACATGTGTACCAAAATCCTTCTGAATCCCTTGATAGAACTAAGAAGTAAAACGCACATATCTATCTAAAACAATGGAGGGTCAAACTCTATGTAAACGTACTATCATTCGGATGTACCATTGTCCTAGTTCATCAACGATGGATGTCTCCCTGATCGGAAAGAAGTGAGCAACCTTTGTAAGCCTGTAGATAACAACCCAAACTGCATCATTCCCTCGAGGTGACCTCAGCAGGCTTCTCACGAAGCCCATTGTGACATCATTCCACTTCCACTCTAGAATGGGTACATGCTAGTCGCTGATGCTCCACGTTCACCTGCTAACAAGTGGAACAACTCATGAAAAAAAAAGCAACATATCTCTTTATATTTGGACACCAATACTAGCAGTGTAGATCAGGATATATCTTGGTGATGCCAGGATGAACTGCCCTAACTGAGGAATGAAAATCCTGCATCATCTCCTCTTGTATGTATGCTGGCACCCATACGCGTCCCTGGAAACGCAAGATATCATCCTTTCCCACTATCTATCTAGGAAGAGGGTCCACACCAAACACATTCTCCCACAGGACTAGTCCTTCTAAGTCTAATAGTTGCATCATCCGTACCCGATCAAGAAGTGTAGAGGTAAAATCTACATAAGATAGAATGTTATGCCCCTATCTGTCATGAACCTACAAATGCATCTCAGAGAATATAGCTATAATCTTCCACTCATTGCTGGCCTCCTGAACTGCCTTTATCTGAGTTCTTATTCTCAACACACCATCTACTGCGTTGCCTTTCCCAGGTATATAGGCAAGCTCAATGTTAAAGGACTGAAGGTACTCCACCCACCTCCGTTGTCTCAGATTCAGATCACGCTGATTGAAGATGTACGTGAGACTCCTAGGGTCAGTAAACACCACAAAGTACTCTCCTAGAAGATAATGTCTCCAACATCGTAAGGCGTGAACAACAGCTTCCAACTTGAGATTGTGCGTCGGGTAATTCCTCTCATATGGCCTCAACTGTCAAGACCCATACACAATGACTCTATCTACTTGCATAAGCATAGCTCCCAGCTTGATACTTGAAGCATCACAGCTGACCGTATAGCTCTGTCCCATCATTGGGATGACTAGTATCGGTGCTGACGACAACCTCCCTTACATCTCCTGAAAGGCTGACTCACAGGAATCTGACCATAATGATGTCGCCCCTTTCATGGTCTGACCTAGAAGTGGTGCTGATAGCCATGAAAAGTCCTGTATGAAACTCCTATAGTATCCAGACAGCCCTTGAAAACTCTACACCTCAAAGACATTCTTTAGCTGCTCCCAGGAAACTACAGCTCTCACTTTCTCTAGCCCTACTAATAGTTTTGTCTTTGAGATAACATGAACCAAGAAGTGAATCTGATCCATCAAAAAGTGGCATTTTGATATCTTAGCATATAACTGATGCTCTCTTTGTGTACTCAGAACTATCTCAAGATGGGTAGCATGGTCGTGTCGACTGTGAGATGACACCAAGATGTTGTCAATTAAAACCACCATGGAGGAATCCAAGTATTGATGGAACACTCGATTCATCATTGCCACGAAAACTGTAGGCTCGTTCGTGAGACCGAAGAGAATAACCATATACATGTATAGACCATACATTTTCTGTTACGTTGTAAGAGGTATATTAGATGGTGTAATGTGAAACTGATCATAACCGGATCTCAATTAAATCTTGGAGAACACTCGGGCACCTCGAAGCTGATCAAAGAGATAATCGATTCTCAGCAAGGGATATCGGTTCTTGACTGTTAACTTGTTTAGCTTCCGATAATCCACATAAATCCTAAGGGTGTTGTCTTCCTTCTTCGCAAATAGGATAGGTGAACCCCAAGGAGAAGTACTGGGTTAGATGAAACTCATTCCCTGCAACTCCTCTAACTACTTCTTGAGCTCCTACAACATAGGTGTACCCATCCTATAAAGATGAATGGGAACTGGTGTCATTCCTGAAATGAACGCAATAGAAAAGTATACCTCACGCACTGGAGGAAAACCTGAAAAGTCCTCTAGAAAGACATCTCTGAAATGATCCACCACTGGAGGGAATTCTAACTGTGAAGTCCATTGGTCATCCAGATATAGACTAGCAATTTGGGCTATAACCCCTCCTATACCATGATGCTCGGGTCCTGCTCGACTCGCCTAGACATCCCACTCGCTTATATGAATAAAGGATCCACCCTCTAGTGATACGAATCTCACCCTATGGTGATAGAAATCGACGACTACCTGGATGGGGAATAACCAGTTCATTAAGATAATGACATCATATATCGTCATCTCTAGGACCTAGAGGTCCCATAAGAAGTGGCACCCTAGAACCTCAAGAGGGAACTCTATGTACTAATGAATGCTAATCGCTCTAGTCCCAAATAGTGTGTCTAAATTCGACGTATCGGTAGAGGAAAATATGCATAGCCCAAGGATCTCCCCAATAGCAACAGACATAAAGCTAGGTGTAGCATCAGTATCAAAAAGACATGTGGATAAACCGAGTCTACTACAATCGTACCTCAAACTGTGGATGTTCTTGGATCATGTTCTTGATGGGTCTTCTCCGTAGAAAATTTCTGGCATGTACCACAACCTTGCGACCCTGGCTGACCTCTCTGACCTGATCCACTCTGCTGTCGCAGGTAACTTGGTGACTGACCACCATGGTCTTAACCTCCACCTTGGACTACATGGCTGGAAGAACTCTAGTTTCTAGACTGGTGAGAAACTGGTGATGCATCTCCTGAACACGGGGTCATAGAAGAACCCCTACCTCGCTGCCCAAAGATACATTCCACCTACTCTGATCTCCTCGATCAGACTCCCTATGGAACTTCCTGCTATCTGTAGGAGGAAGACTAACTCTGGGTTTTGAACAACCCTGGCTCACTACTCCTGAATCCCTCAGATTGGGCTCTGTGGTCAATGCCTGGTTGGCGATAAATGATATCGAAGTCAACCTGAAGATGTTCACCTATGAGCAGATGTTGTGTCTTAGCCCATCCTTTAACTTCTATGCAAGGAACAACTCATCCCGTCGTAGAATAGTCTTGAACCGTTGCAGCATAGTACATAGAGATGAGTACTCCATAACCGAAATAATACCCTACTCCAGACTCATAAAATCCCAGGCCCGATCAGCCCTCATGGTCTCCGGGTTGATGTAATCATAGAAGATGCCCGAAACGCATCACAAGTCATACTCTTCTGGAGTCCTGACTACGAGATAACCTCCCACCACCTCTTGGCAGAGTCTCGGAGCATAAAGGTAGGGAGCTTCACCCTCTACTCTGGAGGTATCTCCAGATGCTCGAAAATTGATAGTGTGGACTTTATCCACGACTCTACAGCCTGAGGTCCTCCATCCCCTGAGAAAGTAGGAGGATGCTTCTTCTAGAAAACATGTGTCAACTCTACCATCGACGGGGCAGGAGGTGACACTCCCCAGAAGGTCTACATCATCCTCATAAATTCTTACCTAAATTATGCATCGGCACCTGAAACTGGTATAACTGATGGTGCCAAGGCTGGCACAATAGGAGGATCTGAAAGAGGTCCTTAATCGGCCATATCTGGTGTCTAATCATCATCTGGAAGCTACCATACAATCGGAGGATGTCTCAGTGGCATAGGACTGAAAGTTCAAAAGCACACCTTAGATCAGGATTATCCAAGAATAATAACACGACAGTACAAGACGGGAAACCAGATAATGAAACATCCAATATTTAAAAAATATGACTACACTGCGTGTATAAAAACTACATGGAGTGTTGTTTTAAACCAATCACATAGGTCTGTACTTCTGCTACAACTGGTCTGGTAACGCCCCAACCACACATTGTGTTGTCCCCACACATGGCGTGTACTTGAGATCTGTTATACTACCAGAGTATCCTTACATAGTTATCCCACATTGACCACCTAATCCTAAACTACATGGCGTGTTCATGAACGACACAGTGTGTACTAGACAAGGTTTCAACGATCCATGTTGATAGTTACAGAGACGGCTACACGGTTTACTCTACATGGGGTGATCCCTGAGAACACGACGTGTAACTGAAGGTTTTCCATGACCTTTATTTTTCGTGACAATTCTGGGTACTTAGGTAACATGGCATAGTTAGTGATAACATGACACAACTTGTAAATTAAAAGTATCATCCATCCATGTCGTTAGAAACACGGGTAGAGACATGGTCACTATAATAGGGCGTGTACAAATGGACACAGTGTGTCCTGAAGCTTTTTCACAACCCCATGTTTCTACCCACACAGTCAGTGACATGGTCTAAAAACTACACGATGGGTATTAATAAAGTACACACCATGTAATGAAGGTTTTTCTCGACAGTAGCTCAGGAACTACTCTAAAGCCCAGAAAACACAAAAAAAAGAGTTAGAGTGCCAAATTCTGATCCATGAGGGCCCATACTCCCCATGAATAAATGCATGGCATCTTATACAAGTTATAAAAAGGAAACATGGCAATGTTCAACCAAATTCCAGTCCATGATGGCTCATAACACATTAAGAACCAATGTTTGGCATCCATATAAGAAAGGTACAATACAAAAAAATCTCAATCAAACAGCAGAGATTCTATCAAAGAATCTATCACAACAGCATGCATAATCTACACAATGACTATAACAAAAAATGAAATAGAAAATTCATCATAGATGGAATGAAAAGAATTAATGGCTTGTGATTTATAACAAGTTCTTATATAATGCATGAGATGAAATACACTTATCTCATCGGGTTGCGACAGAAACTGAAGCGCAATAACTACAACAGTAACATTAAAAAACATGTGAATCACCCCACGGTGAAATCAAATCAACTATAAAAGTGAAAACTAGTAAAACTACAATAAACGAGGTAGTATGGATTTTCCCTGAACATGGGTTATCTACTCCCAAGAACAACTTATTACTAAGTACCTATTATGTCATATCATTGGCTATAGGCTCCAAATAGTAATCCAAGAGAAAAGAGTTCCTTTGATACCACTTTGTAACGTCTAGGTTCCGAATGCCACCCAGAGGTTCCCCTTACCCGGTTGGTCACATGGACTAAATCACATTTCCCCGAACGCCAGAGGCTACCGACTAGCAGCAAGGGCCTTGAGTGTGATAATGGGGAAACAATGACCTCATTGGAAGAGTAAATAGTGGAAGTAAACAACACACATACAATAGAGGAAGCAGTAAACATCTATAAAAGATTAAACAATGGATGATCAAGATAAAAAAACAACTAATGCATGAATATATATAAATGATGCATGATGCATATGTCTAGGAAAGCAGCAAAACAATCCACAATACTAGAAATTCAAATAGTACTAAAACAAGTACAAAAGAAAGTTAATTAGATCCTCAGCATCTCAAGCCTATTCTTAGTCCCATGATCCCTAGCTCCATAGCATGTCATGTACCTAAAGTCGAAGGGCGCTTTCCCTTATCTATACCTGCAACAACATAATCTGTTTGGGCCCAAAAGAATGACCCAAAAAGGGTGAGAGACAATGTCCCCGTAGGCAACCACACAAAGATCTGTGCCTAACAGTCAGTGAGCATATGGCAGGTAAGAGTATAGTAAATAGATAACTGTAAACAGTAAAAAAGATGATACACAATAGTAAACAATCCACATATCAATAAGAACCAGTGAAGAAAACAACTAACCACAAACAGAAATCCCTCTGGGAAGTACTCACAACCATCACCTCCGGTCCTATCCAAGAATTACTAACAACCCCATGGGTAGTACACTTATCATAACCACTCTGGTTTGGTCATACGAAAATACAAGACTCCCCGAGGAAGCATGCTCGGTCAATTCCCCATATAGTTGAAGGTAGTTAGGGACTCCATGAGAAAGATCACACAGTCAATTCCCCTAAGAACCCCAAGGTCTATAGAATCTATGAGGAAGCTCACTTGGTCAATCACTCTTATATCCTATGGTCAATCATAGAATCTCTCAGGAAGATCAGTTATTCAATTCCTCTTATAGCCTGGAATGGTTTAAGGAATTTTATACAAAACAAAGACTCTCCGAGGAAGCTCACTTGGTCTATCCCCGTATAGCCTATAAAGATAAAGTCTCTCTGAGGAATCTCACTCGGTCTACCCCTTGTAGTATATATTATCCAAGACTCTTTGGGAAGCTCACTCAGTCTATCCCCTATAGTCTATAATATCCAATACACTCTGAGGAATCTCACTCGGTCTATCCACATATAGTCTATAGCAACATGTTCTCACAGCCCCGTGCCGTTAAGTGAATAATTATTATATAAGGCCAAAGTAAACCTACAATGATACATGGAAAACCAATCTACTGTATAACAGGAATGTCATAGAACAACACTCCATCATATGGTCCCAAGGCATGGAAAACAGGTATAACGGCCAAAGGCTCGACAAGACCAAAAGGATGTAAATAGAACAAGGCATGGGAAAAACATCCAAGAATATCAATTATCCTCTAATATAACCAATTTACCTCTACAAAAGCATTCAAGAAAGGTAGGAAAAAAAGAGGGGGAAAATAATAAACACGCAATACCCCGTTCACAGGTTTTGGTGGAAATTGCACATAAAACTCAAAGACTTTGAACGAAAAGCATTGAACCACCTACCTTGATGTTAGGAGACCGATATACTAGAACCTTGAAACTTGATTCTCCTTGGAAAATCAAAGATCTATGAAAACGTCCAAAAAGCTCAACCCACGATAACTTGAGAATGAAGAGGAATTGGAAAACCAAGCTCTAGGAGGAGTAATAGCTTACCATTGCGATTCTAATGCAATCGGCGACCATTGATTCAGAGAACGCATGGAGGCTCGGGTGCTCAGAAAAGATTTACAGCCATACGGGACACTCTCGGTCGAACAAGATGGAGAAAAAGCATGTTCTGGCGATTATGCGAGACACCTGTGCGTTTAAAGAAAAAAAGAAAGTACACATCATATACTTTTGGAGTGCACGACGTGTACTAGGCTTATTTGTACACCGATTTAAGAGGCCTCCATATGACCCCACATGACCAAGTGTGTGGCCCGGACATGGCCAGCCCACGGCCTCACGCGGCATCAAAGTACACGACGTGTACTTATAAAGCACACATCGTGTACCTCAAAAATTTCCTGAAACTCCTCTTTTCACAAAAACTACAGAAAAATGAAATACATACCTGAAATGAAGGTCCGAGTTTTTATAAAGGCTGGGAAAAGGTCGAGGTCGGGAAGGGGGAGGAGTGGGTCAGGAGGTGGAGTGAGGGTTCACGCGGGGATGAAATTTCAGGGGAGCCCTAAATATGGTTATTTTTTCCCAACGGTTAATAAAAACCATAAGTTACAGTTTTCTATTCCAATGGTTTTGTTAAACTGTTGGAAAAAACCAACATATAATAGCCTATGCCAAAGGTTTACTAGAATCGTTGGCATAGGTTCTTTTTCCAAATGATTTTTCTAAATCATTGGGAAAAAAGTGTTGGTATAGGCTGGATTCCCACTATTTCTTGTTGATGTTTTTCCATGAAGTAATGTAAAACATATAAATGTATCTAGTACTTCCAAGTCTACTAAACTGATCGGTCTTTCTGGTCATGATTCCTTGTATAACACCTATGTTATGTAATAATGCACTGACTTTTAGTAACTTGGGTCAAGGAATTACAATATTAATCAACATAAAAAAAGTATAACATAGGTTTATTTAGAATATTAATCATGACATTCCTTTCTTAGAAATTGATGTGGTTTCAAAATAGAGAGTTAATATACATCCCAAATTCTCATCAATTTTAACTAGAGTTCATCTTAAATTAATAATGGGAAGTACATTCTCATACAATTCCATTAAGATTTTCAAAAGTATACTAACATCAAATCATGTAGGAGGTGACATGATAAATTTTGAATGTTATTTATGCATAAAAGAGTGGGTATATCCAAAATAAAAATAAATATTTTTTTCTCAAGAATGGATAGTGTGTATACCACTCACCATGTTATTCTACTAACCTATGTTTTTTTATATAAAAATAATTACCTTATAATTTTTTAGGTGTTTTTTGAGAAATACCATTTTCAATAGCTCTCACATAAAAAAATTAATTATGATAATTCCCAATTTTCCCACATATGAAACAATAAAATAAATTAGTTTAATCAACCTTCAATTTTTTTCAAATACTTATATTTTCAACCCCAATGGAATCTAACTAGATTGATGTCTAACCATTAAAAAATAGAGTCATATCCAATTTCCTTTCATTGAGTTTCCAGACTTTTCCCCTGCATTTTTATCATAAATATGGATGTAATTTATTTATTCAAATAAATTTTCCAATTATATTAAGCTTTATTTCTCCCTTTATCAATAATATATGAAGAATAATTTCTGTCACTAGACATAGTTTCTAACATTAGAAAATATTTAATGATTTATTCAGAATTACACATGTCTCTTATCGATCACTTCTTTCGAAGACATGGTTTCATTCTGATAATGAATCGATAAACATTTCTCCCTAGGTATATTATAATTCATGAATAATTGAGTAAAATTATTTTTATAATTATCTATGTATGATTAAAACTATTCATCATCATTTCGTTTTATCTCTATAAATTCCCATCTATATTATCATAAAGAGTTTATGGAATGTGTTTATTGATAACAACTATAACATCCCATTTAAATAAAGAATAATAAATTTTCATATTTATTAATATTTATGAATTAGATATTAATTTTACTTTAATGGGGATGCTATGTTTGATGGCATACCAGATACACAACAACAGGTTTCTTTGAAATCTCATGTTGCACACAACATTGGGTCATACTGAAAAATAATAATATAATATAATTTTAAATGGTAGTTGACACTTATCCATTTTATTGGTGGGAATGAATAGATTTTACCATATTCTGATTAAACATGCTGTTTAAAAGTTTTTACTATTATTCAATTAAACATAGAGGCTGAAAATGTTAATTAATCCAATGTTAATCATAAATACTATAATATTATTTAATAGGTCGATTTACCTCCTTTTGTGGGAGAACCCTATTTAAATCTAATTATTGTCACTTTTATTTTATATTTTACTAAATTAAATGGTTCTTTATAATCAGGACATCAAAATTTACATTGGGTAATTTTTTGGTATTTTTCTAAAAAAATTCATTTTTAATGAATAGGGAAAAATAATATACCTTAATTGAAAACTGCCTTTTAATATAATTTATCTATACGGTTAGATTACCTTTTTAATTGGTTTAATAGTGTAATGAGGTTATATTTTTACGATTTAATACAATGTTTTTCATTGGAAGTAATTTAACTTTGAAATTGAACATAAACAAGAGTCAATTTTTTGTTAGTTATTATTTCTTTATAAACATGCTTTTTTATTGACAATAGGAATTAATTTTAATTTAATTAATGAAACTTCTATGTATTGAATTTGGTAAAAAAGAAATAATTTTTTAATTCGAAATATCAAATATATTTCAGTTGAATTTTGCATAATTTTCTGAAAAACATCATTTTTAATTGTGAAAACACTGAGTAGTAGTTAAAAAAAGACCTTTTAATTTAAATGAAATTTTACTACTTATTTGAACTGAATTTTTAAAATCTAACATACATGTTTGTTATTATCTAGTAAAATTTGGTTCAATAAGATAAAAATATTTTTTGGTGGATAGTATTTTGACTTTTATTTACCAGAGTTAAAGGTAAATAAGGTAATTCAAGGTAAAAATAATATTATAATAGTGTTAAATTACTCAAACATGTGTCATAATCCTATTGGTTGATACATTTATGACCATGGTAATCCTTGGGTATATTTTGGTACCCCATAGAGACACTTAAGAGTGATAATGACACTTTATATTATTTAATATAAAGTTATGACAAAAATAAAAAACAAATATATTTTAGTAAATCAATTGTTACATGGGTTTATATAAGTTATCACATAGACTATAAATATTAATTTGAAATATATAAATATTTCCTATGTCATGAGACTTTTTTTTAATAATTTTTATTTATCAAATAAATAAAAATATTTAAGACACAATAATGATGCACTGTTTACCTCATTAATAAATACTTTAAATAAATAAGATTATAAAAATTAAAACAATATCCCAAACCGGTCCAATTATTATTGGATGATTTTATATAGAACAGTATTCATCTTAAATTAAACTTTAAATAGTTTTGGACCTTTAGAGACTGAAAACTATTATATAATATAATAATTTTTTCAAACTTTTCTAAAGAGCCCCTCCCTCCTTTTATAAAAATCCCTCAACTCTAATCCATTACTTACACCTCTAAAAACCCTTGGCTAACCGAACATCTTCCAAATTAATCACTCAATATCCCCATATTCAAACTAGTGGCCTTACCTTAGGTATACGGTACTTCAAGAAATCATTTTGGTTCAAACCAAATGGAGGTTACCCGATTTAAAGGTTACAATTTCTCTAAATTTCTTTTCTTTTATTTTACTTCTCCAAACCCACAAACTCTTTTTATTCCTTTATTTTTTTAAAATAATTGTATATTCAATATACTAGGTTGTTTATATGAGATTTATTTGAACTACACTTACACACACCTCCGTCTAATAGGTAAAGAACATAATGTTTTTGTGGATGGCGAACTACTACCTCACAAAACGATGATTGTTCAATATTCTCCAACCACCTTTAATGGTGGCCATTAAGATAAAAATTTATTTAAATGTGATATATAATATATTTATATTTTCTCTATACTTCTATATTATTCATTTATATCATACCTTTATGGTTTTCATAGTGTGTAAATATGATAAATTTATTTGAAGAAGTGCTGACTACCACCCCCTCAAAGTGATATGAGTCGTTCATTCCATCAATGAAACGTATAAAGGATGGAGTTAATTAACTTACATAACACAAATATTATACTATAATTATTATATACCTATTTATTATTATGTTTTCATATCTTTAAATATAAAATATAAATGAAATTAGAGTTCATGCGTACGTACGGCTTACAGTCTCCATGAACTGTGTGTTTCATTTATTAACTCCAAATGATATGGAATTTTATAAATACATATACACTAGATATATATGATATATATGTTATTTAAATCATGAATATCATTCTGGAGATAATTTACATTTGATCATATGGAAAATTTGTAATTATAACAAGTTCATTTTTGACTAAAGTTCCCAACATAGACAAAATGTCTGATATGAACACAAATAACTAACTAATTGTTATACAAAGGTATAAAGTGATATAAAAAGAATAATAGACATAAAAATGTTCTTTATGAAGTATAAATTTACTTTATTTTATTATTCAGGAAGAAAATGGAACATTTGAGTCAAGTTGGACAAGAGGTAGGGGGTTTCTTATGTCACTTTTAATTTCATGAGATTTCCATTATTCGCCACTAATTTTTTGAATGTGGAGTATTGTGTACTTCCATTTGATATATATTATCATGATTCAATTAATATTCATGTTATTCTATGATTAATTTGGTGGTTATTAATCTTTGGTCATATGTCTCAATCGATTATAACGTTATAAGGGGTTTTCATTTCACTTTTTATTCCCATGAGATTCTTGCTATATTTTCTACCATTTCCTTTTGTGTGGTGCATTTACTACCCATGATTGTATTCCTTGGGTAATATAAATTAATTTATGTGTATTCAAATCTTAATTTTATGATCCTTTCTTCATGGGGTAATGTTTCGTATGTTTCTAAATTGGTAAGGGAGCCTTTCACTCTCCTCTTTTAGTCAAAGACTTCTTTTATGATATGTATTTTAATTTACATTATCTTATGTTGGGATATGTTGTTATATATTCTTATTGATTTAAATTTCATGCACATATGATGAGATACCCTTTTTTTATCTCATTAACTCATTTTATGAACTTTAATTCATCGTCATTTTGCTGTCGAATTTCTGTAAGGGAACATCTTAACCCAATTTCCAATCATTGGGATAAACTATACTTCATGATTATTTGGTGCTATGAATATGTGTGAATAACCTATGACTATTTTACAATTAATATTCACTTATATTGGGGGTATTCTTATTAGTCACACATAATTATTTCATTGATCTATCCTTAATATGAGGATATGATCTTTGCAAGGGACTTTGTCTCAATTTACATTCCATTGAAACTTATTTGATGTAGTACCCCAATTCACTTTTAAATGGTGTATATACATACCTTTGACATATTATATATGGAATATTCTTATTCTCATGATACTTTATGTTTTCAATGATATTCATTAATTATCTTTATTCAAGAATTTTCTCAAGTGGAATGGGACTCTTTAACTAAAAAAATGTCTTAAATTTTGTAATGATTTATTCTCCTAAATATTTCTCCTTAATGGAAATGATTTAAAGATGGTTTTAAGGATTTATTTTTATGAATATTAATTTTTTCAAATTTTAATTCCTTTAAAATATTAAAATTGGTATGGGACACTCTGATTCAAAAATATATTTATTAAATTTATTAAATGGTTTTGAAAATGGCTCGATAAAGCATTGATTATGTCAATATCTTGAAATTATATATTGTGATTGTAATATGGAAATTTTATCTTTCATTTATACTTGTTTAATGTGTTATTCATATGTTATGGTTGTTTGGATTTTTTTACTTATACAGGTGGTTTCGTGATAAACATAGGGCGGGTGAGCCCGAGATAGCTCTCCAATGCATTAGGTAACATGACAGAGGTAAAAGTTAATGTTTCTCCTAAGAGATTTAAGAAATATACTATGATTGGTATTTAAAAGTTAACTCCATATGTCTCTTAGAAACCTACAATGTTAGTTTGATATGGATGCCACAATTTCCCTTTACGATTTATGATTTCTATTTGTTAATCATAAATCTTATTATTTCATGAGGTTTGTTAAAGAGGTTATGTTTTGTATGTGTTGTGGAACTAAAGTTTTCTTCATTTATTTTATAACACTTAATGATATTTTTAGGCTCATCAAAATTTTTTGAAATTTTTTTCAGAGGGTATAAGGTTGGGTAAGAGAAAATATGAACTCAGGAAGATTTATATCAAAAAAATAATTATTTTTTTCTTTAATAATTTTTATTTTAGGAAAAAATGGATACTAAGTATACTTGTATACTATGTAATTTTTGAGATGTAATGTAATACTTATAGCCTAATTCTATAAAACTCTAAAATTAAAAAGATCCTCAATGTGAATTATTAAATTAATTCAATATTATGTAATATATATTGTTGGGTCCTTATAGTTGGTATCAGAGGTTATTTTAGACAACATTAGGGATTATGAGTTTTTATTAGACACATGGTTAGTATCTATGTATATTCTTAAAGTTAAATCCATATTTTATAACTTTTTAAGATCATGGAAGGTCAGTTACAAATGGAAGGAGGAGGATCTCAAACAGTATTCATATCTCTTCGTGATGAAATACTTGTAATAATTATTGCAATGTCATGTTCAGCTGATTGTGAATCTTTTTCTAGCATACAAATCACTTGTAAGAATTTTTTGTGATATCAAACACCTCCAATATACCTCAATATCATCATGGATCATGGTTTTTATTTAATAAAATTCTATTTTAAAAATATTCTCATATTTTCAGGAAAGGTAAATATTATCAAGGAATATTCATATATTTTACCTTATAACAATATTTTAAAGCATATTATGGAATTGAAAAAGGCTCTGAAGAAGGAGACCCGTGCACAACCTATTTATATTTTCTTTTAATTTATATTCTTTCAGTACATACTTATTGTATTTTAAAAGGACCATTTATTTAATGTTTCAACTCAAAATCAGTCTGACCATTTTATAAAAAGCATGTTTTATCCGATGTTTTGAAATTATATGTTATACATGATTATATTTTGAAACTATTTTTCTGTGAACACCCATATAACCCATGTTTTACAAGGTGTATTTGGATGAAGGGAGAAGATGATTTTGAAGGATATCTAAATCATTGATTCAATGCATGAACATTCAACCTACGTGTTCAAGATGTCAATGAAACCACATGGACACTTTGATCAAGGTATGATGTTCTATATTTTGGGAATAGTTTTATTTTATCATATGGAGGTGAAATAAAATATATATATATATATATAAGTATTCATTAAGATGTTGAGGTCATAATGAGTTGGGATGAAAATGATAGTTATAATAAAACCTTTGAGGTTATAATATGTTAAAAATATTTCTGAGTATTAAAAAAAGAAAAACTCGTAAGATTGGTGAAAACCCGTCATATCTGTCAAGGCCATGGGCATTGAACCCAAAACCTAAGGGTGACCAGGGAGCATCTCCTACCATTGGCCTATGTGATGTCCCACATTAGTATGAGTTATTATATTAGTTAAATGATTTTTTGTATCAAGAATATTTTTATTTTGGGATCTTCTATTTTGTCAAATTGATATCCTTTGTATAGGAAAATTATTTGGTGATTAATTGATAAATGTTATTTTTCAATATGTTCTCTCTTTTGAGGAAACACTATATGCCTATGGAAAATAGAATACTATAGGATTACATTGGGGAAATAATTGTTGAAATTTTATTTTGGAAGAATCTATTTTTTATGGCTATTTGGGTTATTTATGGAAATGATTAATCTATCATATAGAATATATGATTGGGTTAATTACACTTCAATATGAGACATTAAGAGTATTTGATTTTATTTGGAGATAATTATGTGATTTATTATGGAAGACTATGTGATTAAATCCTTTTGAGTTTTGGGTTTCAATATTAGTTTGGTTTACATTGAATATTTTTAAGGAAAATTGTTTATTGAATTGTCTTTTTTGAGAAATTGATATTGTTTGTCTAGTTTTTGAGATTAGGAATAATATTTATTTTTTTAAAATGATTATCTTTTTTGGGATTATCTGATCTTTTACTAACCAGTTTGGGATTTATTAATGTCTAAATATATGGGAAATATATCGATCATCTTTTGTGGATTATGTGATTCTCTAGAAGTTGATTCTAAAACATCAGATGTCAAAAAGTTATTGTAATTACTCATCATTTTGAGAAAAGATTTGTTTTTGGTAGAAAATTATTAAAGGATTAAACTCTACAAGAAAGGTAAGTATATTTCCTTATGACCTTATTAAATCTCATAATAAAAGTCTCCATCTTTATAAAAAGGAACTTAATACAAAAAAAGTTTTCTGTTTACTTTTCATACTGGGAAACCAAATACCGTTTAACCTATCACAAGTTTGTGATTTTATAGTGGTTAGCTTTCTCCTAATCATTTTTTCTATCACTCTCCATCAGAACATGACACTTATTTTCTCCTTCATATACATGTTTTCATGGAATCCTATTATGTGTTATATCGAGATACCCTTGAACTTATCTTTATTTATTTTAAAGTGATAGTTTTATTGACTCTTTTTCCGATAATGGACTTTTAATGATGTTTCCAAGCCCAATTTTAAAATTGAACGGATGGAATTTCTAAAAGGGGGAAGGATCTAACATCCCAAGTAAATAAATAATAATAAATTTTCATATTTATTAATATTTTTAAATTAAATTTTAATTTTACTTTAATGGTGGTTCTCTGTTCGATGGCATACCCGATACGCAACAATGGGTTTCTTTGGAATCTTACATTGCACACAATGTTGGGTTATAGTGAAAAATAATTAAAAAATATTATTTTAAATGGTAGTTAACGGCTAGCCGTTGTATTGGTGGGAATAAACATAAGTAACCCTATTTTGGTTAAACATGTTTATTATAAGTTTTTACATTTATTCAATAAAAGGTAGAGGCTTAAAATGTGAATGAATGTAAATTTTAGCATAAATACTCTAATATTCCTTAAATGGTTGATTTACCACCTTTTGATAGTGAAACCTCTTTAAATATCGTATAGGTCACTTGTATAAGTTCCATTTGACAAAATGAAATTACTCTTTAGAATAGGGACATCAAAAGTAACTTTTGGTAAATTGTTTGGTATTTTTCTGATAAAATTCATTTTTTAGTGAATAGTGAAAAAAATATTGTATCTTAATTTAAGACTGCATTTTAATATAATTTATTTATATGGTTATATTATATTTTTAATTGTTTTTAAAGTGTAATTAGATTATATTTTTACCATTTAATCCAATTTTGGTCATTGGAAGTAATTTCACATTGAAATTGAACCTAAAAAAATGTCAATCTTTTAATAGTTATTATTTCTTAAAAAACACGCTTTTTGTTTTGACAACAAGAATTAATTTTAAATTAATTATTGAAACTTATATGTTTTGAAATTGTTAAAATATTCATCATTATTTAATTCGGAATATCAAATATATCTTAGGCTAAATTTTTGGTATTTTTCTAAAAAGCTTCAATTTTTTATGAATAGTTAAAACACTTTATTATAGTTAAAAACCCGAAATTTTCATTTAAATGAAATTATACTACTTTTTTGAATTAAATTTCTAAAATTAGACATACGTGGTTGTTATTAGTACGTAAAATTTGTTTCAATAAGACGAAAATAATTTCTAGTAAATAGTAACTTTTGACTTTTATATATACAGTGATTAAATGTAAATAAGGTAATTAGAGGTAAAAATAATATTATAATAAAATTAAATTAACATAAAATGTGTCCTAGACCTATTGGTTGATATATTTCCAACCATGGGAATCCTCAGGTCAATTTTGGGACCCAATAGGGCCACATAAGATTGATAATGACACTTTATATTAATTAAATTAAAGTAATGAAAAAAATGAAACAAACATATATCTTTTAGTAAATCAATTCATACATGGGGTAATATAAGTTATCGCTTCGAATATACATATTAATTAAAAATTTAAAAATATTTCCTACATCATAATATTTTTTTTTATAACTTTTCGATATCATGTAAATTAAATTATTTAAGAAATAATAATGATACATTTTTTACCTCATTAATAAATTATTTTAATAAATAAGATTATAAAGATTAAAAAATATCCAAAACCTGTCCAATTATTATTGGATGATTTAGTTAAAACCAGAATCATCTTAGTATCTACCTTAATATGTTTCTGACATTTAGAAACAGAAAATAATTATTTAATAAAATAAAATTTTGAAACGTTCTTAAAGGGCCCCTTCCCCCTTATAAAGAGAACTCACCTCTAACCCATTACTCACACATATCAAGCCCCTTGGTTCCTCCAAAATCTACCCAATTAATCTCTCGATATCCCTATCTTAAACCAAGATGTCTTACCTTAGGTAGAAGGCACATCAAGTAATCATTTTGGTTCAAACCAAATGGGAGTTACCTGATTTAAAGGTAACGTCTTCTCTTAAGTATTTTTCTTTTATTTTATTTCTCCAAACCCCTAAAATGTTTTTATTCCTTTAATTTATAATGACACCAGTATCCTAAATATACTAGTTTTTCGATATGAAAATTATTAAAACTAAACTTACACACACATCCATCTAATGGTTAAAGAACATACTGTTTCTGTGGACAGTGAAATACTTCCTCATGAAATAATGATTGTTAAATATTCTCATACCACCTCTTATGGTGGACATTAATATGGAACTTTATATAGATGTGATATATATTATATTTATAATTTCTCTATACTTCTATATTTTTCATTTATATCATACCTTTATGGTTTCCATAATGGGACAATATGATAATTTCATTTGTAGAAGTGTGGACTACTGCCCCATCAAAGTGATATGACTTGTTCATGACATACATGGAATATATAAAATATGGATTTAATTAAATTAAATAACATATATATTTTAATGGAATTATAATATAACATTTTATTATTATTTTTTCATTCCATTAATTAAAAAATATAATTGAATGCAGCGTTCATGCATACACACGACATAACATCTCTATGAACAATGCATTTAATTTATTATCTCCAAATGATATGGAATATTATAAATACAAATAAAATATATATATATGAAATATATGATATCCAAATCATTAATATCATTCCATATATAATGTAATTCTAACCACATTGACAATATGTAATTATAACAAGTTCATTTTTTACTAAAGTTCTGAACATCAAAAAAATGAAGGATGTGAACTCAAATAATTAACTAATTTTTATAGATAGTTAATAAGTGACATAAAAAAATAATAATCCTGAAAAATGTTTTTATGTAAGTAGAAATTAAATTAATTTTACTATTCAAGATGAACACGAAACATACGAGTCAAGTCGGACACGAGGTAAGGGGTTTCTTATCTCACATTTAATTTCGTGAGATTTCCATTGTTCGCCACTTATTTATTACATGTGTTGTATTGTGTACTATCATTTTATATATATTATCATTATTCTAATTATATTCATGGTATTCTGTGATTCATTTTTTGGTTATTAACTTTTGGTCATACGACTCAATTGATTACAACGTGGTATGGGTTTTCATCTCACATTTTATTATCATGAGATTAATGCTATATTTTACACTATTTCATTTTGTGTGTTGTATGTACTGCTGTTGATTGTTTTGTTTTGTAATAATGTTTAATTTATGGGTATTTACATCTTCATTGTATGATCCTTCATTCATGGGGTTTATGTTTTGTTAGTTACTAAATTGTTAAGGGATCCTTTCACCCTCCTCTTTTAGTCAAAGACTTCTTTTATGATATGTAATTTAATTTAATTTATCTTATGTTGGTATATGTTCTTATATATCATTATTGTTGTAAATTTTATTTCCATGTGATGAGATACAATTTTTTCTCTCATCAACACTTTTTATGAATTTTAAATCAACGCTGTCATGTTGTCTAATTTCTATAATGGAACATCTGAACCCAATTTCCTTTTGTTGTGTTAAACATCTACTTTATGATTATGGGGTGATGTGAATATGAGTGACTGACCAATGATTTCTTTACACTTAATATCCACTTATATTGGTTTTATTCTTATTATCCACACATAATGATGTCATTGATTTGTCTTTAATCTTAGGATATAATCTTTGCAAGGGACTTTGTATCAATTTACATTCCATTGAAACTTATTTTTTGTTATACACAAATTCAATTCTAAATGGTGTATATACATTCCTTTGACATATTATATCACATATCTCTTTATTCTCATGATATTATAATATTTTTTAATTGTTATTCTGTAATTATTTTTATTTATTTATTTTCTCAAGTGGAAAGGGACTCATTAACTAAAAACATATTAAATGTTTTAAAATTTTATTCTTCTAAATATTTTTTATTAATGGCCATGTTTTCAAAATTTTATTAAGTAATTATTTATATCGACATTAAATGATTTAAAATTTTAATTTTTTAAAAGCGTCATTTCGAAATGGGACAATTTGATTAAAAAATCTCTTTATTAAATGATATAAATGGTTTTGAAAATGGTTTGATAAAGAATTGATTAGGTCAATATATTGAAATGATATACTATGATTTAAATGTTGAAATGTTATCTTTTGTTTATATGTATTTTTTGTGTTTTGAATATGTTATGGTTCATGGGTTTTTTTTACGTATATTGGTGGTTCCGTGATAAACCTAGACCGGGTGAGCCTGAGATAGCTCTCCAATTCATTGGGTAATGTGATAGTGGTAAATGTTAAAGTTTCTCTTAATAGATTTAAGTAATATACTATGATTTGTATTCAATATGTGACTCCCTACATAGCTATAAAAGCTATAATGTATGTTGGATACGGATTCCACAAGTTACCATTATTATTTAAGATTTCTATGTATTTTTGATAAATCTTTTGATTTCATAAGGTTTGTTAAAGAGCTTATGATTTGTATGTATTGATGAACTAATGTTTTCATTCTTTATTTTATAACCCTTAATGACATTTTTATGCTCATACCATGTTTTTGAAATGTTTTTTATAGGGTATAAGGCATGGTAAGAGAAATGAAGACCTCAATAGGATTTATATCAAGAAAACAATTATTTTTTTCTTATAAGAATTTTTATTTAATGAAAAAATGGTTGCTGATTATATGTTTCAACTTTTTAATTTGTGAGATGTAATGTAATAGTTATGACCTAATTCTATAAAACTCTAAACTTTAAAAGATCCTCAATGTGAATTATTAACTTAATTCAATATTATGTAATTTTTATGGATGGGTCCTTATAACAACCTTCTTAAAATCAGCCAATTATATATATTTTATTTCTTCCACTTGTATAATTTTCTTGATAATATAACACAATTGATTAGCATTCCCTTCATAAGGACAGGCTATTAACATAATCTTGTCATGGATTGACAACTTAATATTAGAAAATAGATTTTCCATGACATTGAATAAAAACAATAAATCTAGTTTATTATATGTCTCATGGAGGGAAGGTGGAAGTTGTTTCTTAAAATAATCAAGGGAATATTGTTCACTGTACTGTTAATTCAGTGGCTAAATATGATTGACATTGTTTTTCAACTATTGAAAGAGTTTTTTTAGTGTAGTCATATGATATTACAATTCATACAAAAATTCATCTAGTTTATCATGATGGTATTCATTGAAATTGATGTCAAAGTTTTTGTTAAAATGATTACCTATAGTTATATCAAGTCTCTAAGACTAAAAAATAGAGTTGAAGCACTAGGAAACACTAATCAGAGCGATCAATCTTATATTTATGAAAATCATTCATGAAATATTTAAATTAGAAAACCTTATTATCTACATATAATAGTTTATGTTTAATCTATATATAATTTATTTCACCATATATTTTTCATTTTTTATATATTAATGATTCCAAAAAATATAATCTCCAAAAAATATACCATGCTCTAGTACCAACTATAATGACCCAATAATAACATACATATATAATTAAACTTTTAGATGAATATTAAATATATCCCCCAAATAAAAATTCTTGAGAACTATAAAGTATTAGTTTACATAAGTATTTATAACAATGAAATATTTTTTTATGTATAATTATCATCATCACAAACATTATTCATTCATAATTTATCCATATAGACCCATCACACTTAGAAAATTCAACAGAAATCTAGAAAAGGATACCATAAGAAAAGGTGAGCACATATGAATAGTAAAAGAAACAATTGTAGATATAAACTCTTATAAATAATATTATAATAATATGTTTATGATAAAATATTCATGTAAATGTTCTAAACATCAATATTCATACTCATAAAATCATAGATCATAAAATCAAAAATAAATTCATTTCCAGAAGCATTATCAATAAGGATGTCAAAGTATTAATCAATGTCCAAGAGTCATCGTTTAGGCATGTTTTAGTATTGAAACTTGAAATAATAATCATAAAGACAAATCTATATGAAATCATGTTCATACATAATTAATTCTAATTAAGAATGTTGAACCATTAAGATGGGGGCATAAAAATTAGTGTTTGTCTTTTAAATAATTATGAACCTTATGATATTAAAAAAATTGAAACTTTTAAGAGTTATTATACTTATAAACCATTGGTATAATATTTCAAATATGAATAAAATTATAAATTGTAATGTCTATTAATATAGACACCCTATTTCTCCATATATCATTTCATTATTATAAGCATGATGAAACATCAAATTACAAACCAAGGATTGTAATGTCTTGTGTCTTGGAATACTAGGTACATAATCAACCATTATAAAATCAACATTTTATTTAATCTCCAAAAAGAGATCTTATATTCCATCGTGCTTATACATATGTATAGTATATGTTTGTCATAGCAGGAACATAGGGATGAGATAAAAAGCCCTGCAAGGTAATAATCATGAGAAATAATGTTTTAGAACATAGATTAAAAGGCATAACATAATGATATAAAAGGGCATGGATAATATAGAATCATAACATATAAACATGGGGTAGTATAAACATGAATTCATAGAAATGTGGCAGAAACATAAAACATGGATTTTTTATCAGCCAAGGATCGTTTCAAATAGAGGAGAACAAGTCAAGGTTAACCACCAAGACCATTTCACATAGTATAATGAGTCAAGGAAAACCATCAAGACCAGTGCACATAACATCTCAGGAGACTCAAATTTACCTAATTAATTGGAGACCAATCTCATATCAACTATATTTACATGTTCATAAATATGTTTTCACACATTAATAATCATACATAATCAATCACACACGAACATAAGGGTACCCATGGAATTAAATGTGTATCATAATCATGTCCTAAAACATAATGAATGGGATTATCATACTAGTGAAAATGAATGAAATTAATTAAAATATACATGAAAATTCATAAGGTAAACTATGAATATATCATGGTTTTTATTTGAAAACATAATTTACAACATAAAATAAGTGTTTGTGAAATTTCAACATTAAAATAGTTTAGTGCGATTTAAAGAAATTATTAACGGGCATTAAAAATACAAAAGTGAATAAAATTTCATATAAAACGAAAAGTTATACCAAAAAAGTTTCTTAATATTTTTATATAAAAACAATAGTGGCTTGAAACATATGGTATAGTGAACATGAAAATGGTTATGAATTCAAGAAGTTCCATAATTGGGTTTTCTTATTAGGAAGTATTGATGTGTGAATCACATAATGAAATGTATATCCATAAAAAATAAATGATTAATGGATATTAATAAATTAATCTTACATATAATGAAAAATTATATAATGTAAATAAATATAATATAGAATTTCATTTGGGGAACAAGGGATAATGAATAACCTGAAGGAGTAATGAAGTTTCATTTAGAATTCTTACATTAAGTCCAATGGTGATCTCTACATGATATTAATGACCTGAAAAATAAAATTACGTTCATTGATTAATAATTAAATAACATATTATACATTTAATTTATTTCTCATAATCTTTTTATGTTCATTCATATGTTTTTTAATTGGTTATGACGTTCAATATCGTTGTTCGGGTCCGTTTGATTCATGTTTGGTTTACTAATATACATGAATAGAAAATCAAGTAAAAAGAAGATGTTTTCCTAGAATATGAATTATATATTAATTTTTAACATCCATAAGTATAAAATGTTGTAAATTTAAATTGGTTACATAGAGTGATATTGAATCATTATATAAATCTTTATTGATAATACTTTTGGGTTAATTGGTGATTTTTCATCACAAATAACTCATTTTGGTTTATATATCAAAACCATTTTTACAAAGAGATTATAGAACCATAGATGAGATATAAAACATATATTATTTTTAGGTACAGCCTTAAGAAAGGATTAATGACCAAAATTGAATATGGTAATGGAAATTGAAAACCCATCATCCTTGAATGAGGTAAATTAACACATCTTGAATGGTGTTTTTAATACTAGTATAGAAGACGGGTAAAGGAGAGATGATAATAAATTATTTCTTTATCATAATAAAATTATAGTACATATAAGTTATTGGTGTTATCATAACATCTTTATTACGATAGGTAATGATATATAAGAAAAAAAAAGAAACTTGAAAGGAAAGTAATAGAATTGAAAAGAGTAATTTACCTCTTGAATTATTCTTCCTTGAGAGCCTCTTAAGAGGAGAAGATATGCTATTTTGTGGAGACCATGTAATGATTGAAATAAATAGGATATATGGGATATATTTGAGCATAATTTAGTCAAGGAATAAGGCTTGAGGTTAGTGAAGTGAAGAGAGGAATGTGGGTGGTTTTTATAGTGAATAGGAAGAGGGTTTTCCTAATATTTTTATCATTTTTAATCATTTTTTATAAGACAAGAATTATTGATGATTCCATGACCAAAAATATTAATATATTCTTGTGTATTCTAACCAAAGGATATTAAATATTCCATGAATCAATAAATATTGTATTTAACATATAATTTATATATACGTTAAATTACAGTTTTTTCGATTCATCAAAAAATAATGTATTTTAGAAAAATCCCAAAAATTATCCTAACCATTTTTCGATGAGTAGAATCCAAAAATGAAATGAATTTTTAAAAAAAATTATACATATGATTAATTTATTTTTCAAATAAAATCATAATTTACATGATAAAAATATATTAGTACTATAATTGGTTTTATAATGCTTTCATAAATAACATAAGGTCTTATAAAACTATCTTAAAATTAGAAGATTTAAAAATATTAATTTATCCACAAATTTTTGGATGATAAATTTTCTTTTAAATTAATTCTTTTTTAATTAATTATTTATGACTACAAAAATACCATCACAATCATATTGTCATGTATAAGATGGATAAATTTTATATATAATTTCATTGGTGAGTTTACAATTTACATGGACAATTTACTAACCATCAGAGTCAAATTACTATTCATAAGGGTAACATACCTTTTAATAAGGGTCAATTACTATTAAAAAATTATGTTTATCTTATTGGACTGCACATATCATACTAATCACAACTGTGTATGTCATATTTTTGAAATTGAAATCACAATAGTGACATTATTATGTTTATAGGTCTCATAGTTCATAGTAGTTCATTGTGTTGTGATTTCTTGTGATTATATGAAATAAGAAGAAGAAGGGAATTTCTATTGGTAAAACATTGGTTCATTACATTATCTCCCCCTTATGAAATTACACCCTTGAAACTTTGTTTTACATTATAAGCCATAAACATGTGTGGGTACTTTTCCTTCATTGCCTCCTCTTTTTCCCATGTTTCTTATTGATACATATGGTACCATCATAGTACTTTGACCAGGTGAGTAGTCTTGTTACATAGAAATTTATCTCTATGATCCAAGATCATCACATGATGCTCCTCGTAAGAATGTTCATTCTCCAAATTTACTATTTCTGAAGAGAGTACATGTAATGGATCTGGTATATACTCCCATAAGAGGGATACATGGAAGATATCATGTACTGTAGATATGTTATGTGGAAGTGCTAATCGTAAGCCAGAACTCCAACACAATCAATAATCTAAAAGTGGTTGACGTACCAGGGGCATAGCCTTCCATTATTCCAAAACCTTATAACCTTCATCCAAGGAGATATGCATAGGAATATCATGTTTTTAACATCGAACACAACATCCTACCGATGATTTCATGCATAACTATTTTGCCTAATTTGGGATGAATTGATGTGATGTTGAATATTTTTCACCTTCTCCACCATTTATTCAACCATTTCATGTCTTAGTAGCTTACCCTCCCTGACGTCATCCCAACACACCAGTGTTCTGCACCTTTTCCCATAAAAGGAATTCTATTGTGCCATTCATATTCTTGAGTGGAAATTATTATTATAGGTGAATTTAACTAGTAAAATATGTTGGTCATATCCTCAGTTGAAGTCTATATAGCATGTTATCAACATATCTTTTACAATCTAAATAGTTCTATCATATTGTCCATCAGGTTGTGGATGGTTGGAAATACTGATTTCAGTTTAGTACTTAGAGCATGTAGGAGTCTTTTCTAGAACATTGAGCTGAATCTCAAATATCTATCAGATACAATAGATAGTGGTAATCCATGAAGCCTTACCACCACTTTGATATATGTCCAAGAAAGTTGATCCAATTTGAATTCCTCTTTAATTGTAACAAACTGATTTGTCAATGTATGAAGATCCACAATGATGTATATCGCATTGTTTTATCTATATATCAAGGGATATATATTGAAAAAGTCCATGATAATTTTTCCCCACTTTGTTTCGGGTATAGTTAGTATTTGAATCATCCCCTTATACTTTTCCCTCTCAGCCTTCACTTTCTGACATAACAAACACATTGATGTTTATTCAACGATCTTATTCTTCATATTGTCCCACCAAAAGTTCCCTCAGTGATCTCTATAAACTTTTTTTCTCCCTGGGTGAATAGAGAAGGTTGATATATGTGCGTCATTCAAAATATCCTTCATTTTCTACGGATCGGTTGGCACAAATAATCATGAACCTCATCTTACAACTCCTTCCTTATCAATATTGGACTCATAGGATTTACAATTTCTAATGGCTTCCACCCTTTTCTAAATTTCCCCATATTTTCTTTGAGCATACCTTTTGTTTTCCCTAAGGGATTTTTGAGTAATAATTTGAGAAAGAATTGATTATCATCCTCCATAAATGATTCCCATGTCTATCCTATATAAATCCAAGAATATTGGATCCTTCTCAACTCTCATCATTGATAATGATGCAGAATTTGTTCTAAATAGATCATCTACCACCTAAATTTCAATACTGGGATGGTAGTGGACTGAGAATTCATAATCCTTGATGTAATCTACCCATCATCATTGGTATATATCATGATCTTTCTATGTGAAAATATTTTTTAGACTCTTATGATCATTATATATCTCATAATTCTCCCCATATAGATAATGCCACAAGATTTAAATGAAAATATCTGAACTACCAACTCCAGAGCATGCATAGGATAGTTTCTCACATGGATTTTAAGATTCCATCATATGTAGGCTATTAGTATATCATTTTACATCAGCATACAACATAATCCCTTATTTGAATCATTATTATACACCACAAAGAGTTACCCACTTGTTGGGAGTTTGAATATTGGCGTAGTGATATAACTCTTTTTCATCTCCTTTAAATAGTCTTAGCTCTCTTGATTCTAGAAAAACATTATGCCTTTCCCTGTCATATTGGTCATTGGGTATGAAAATCATGAAACCTTCTTCCCATGTCATCGATAATACCCTACTAGAACCAGAAAGTGATGGATCTCTATTACATATGTTGTCGTAGTCTACGCTTCATTTTCTTTGTATTGGAAGGGTCCATAGATATCCCTATACTAGGGATAACATGACCCATGAATGGTACTTAATCTATCCAAAACTCACATTACTATACTTTTTATACAGCTTCCCCCATTGCAAATTCATTAGCATTGTATTTAAATGCTCGTAGTGTTTCTCCTTGATCTTGGATTATATCAAAATATCATCAATAAAGACTACAAAAAGTTTGTCATTGTAATCCCTGTATAATATATTCTTGAAATCAATGAAACTTTATGCCTCATTAGTGAGTCTTAAGGGCATTAGTATTAACTCATAGTGTCCATACCTTGTTTGAAAGATAGTTTTGGGAATATCTTTCTTCCTCACCTTTAATTGGTGATATCTTGTCTGAAGGTCCACCATGGGGAAATAATTTTCCCCACCAAGCTGATCAAACATGTCATCTGTCTATGCAATGGGATTTTTGTTCTTTATCATGATATTATTGTGCTTATTATAATAAGTCCAGAGGCACATTGATCTATCGTTCTTCTTCATGAAGAGGATTGGCGCAACCCATGATGAAGCACTTAGGCATATAAAACCCATCCCCTAATTCTCCTATAACCTCTTAGTCAACTCTTCTAGCTCTATGATTTACATTATATAATCTTCCAATGATATAAGCAGCAATTTAGGAATATGTTCAAATGAGGATTCAAACTATCATATAAGAGGAATATGAGGGACCTCTTTAGGGAACAGAATAGTGTAATCCGTCGTGATGGGCATGTCTTCTAGCATGATTCTCCCCCTTCCCAAAATCATTTGAGCTAGAAATTATTTCTCATAAAAAATTAATATCCACACTTGAGAAAATTATTCTATAGGAGATTCATATTTATCCTTACACTTTTAAAGAATTGAAGGATGCTTCAAGATGTGAATAGTGAACCCCCTTTCCTAAAACATGGTGTTGGGATTGGTTAATGATTGACAATCTAATCCCAGGATAATATCAAACTCCTCTAATGAAGGTATGATACGATATGATCAGATATTCCATCGACAAACATTTACTGAGGAGGAGTTATACAACTAGAATGTACTAATTACCCATTCGCTATTCTCCAAGAAAAATTATCCTCCAATTTTTGAGGTGGCATTTGAATAGTTCAACTAAACATGCATGATATTGATGAATATGTAGAAATAGAATCAAATATTCTGTTTACTATTCATGAATGAATAAATAGTGTACATGTCACCACATCTTTGGTATAATCCACCTCAGCATTAGTAATAGTACAATCTTTCCTTGTTACCTAGGAGATTATTATTGATTGCCTCTGACAACCATTAGCTTTGGTAAATTGTTCAAATAATTCCCATGGTACTTAAATTTATAACACTTCACAACAGGATGAGCCTTATTTTTATCCTTCATTTCATCTTATAAATTAGAATTATTCTTCATATCCCATAGATAGATCCTCATTATATGTCCCATATTTACACATTTGAAGGAATTATTGGTCCCCTTTGGACTGTTCCCAGTGTGCTTCTTCACACAATTTTGAAACATGGGATGTTTGATCATTTTTCCATCATGTCATTTACATTAAAGACTACCCATATTAGACTCCATCTTACACTTTTTTCCACCACAACCGATGAGACCATTATAATTCTCTGATCTATATTTCAACCTTAAGGGAACAATGTACAATCTCCTCATATCTGTCAAAGTCCTGAATTGACAACATGTTTCGAAGGCTTGGCTTTAATCTGCTAATGAATAATTTAACCATTCATTCATTGTTAATGATAAAGACAGAAAACTAACTTTAAATACCTTTGAAGTTTTCTTCATAAGACCCAAGGGAATCATCATTCTTGTACTTGAGTCTTAGGAACTCCCTTTCCATCTTGAGATGGAGGGTACTAGGAAAATATTTATTGAAAAATCTTCTCTTGAATTCCTCCCAATCCTTGGAATCAATATCCTCTTGGAAAATTGTATTCTTGATTAGTGGCCACAACTGATCATCTTACCCCATCAAAATGACAGACATCCATTATGATATTATCTTATTTTGATCATTAGAGGATAGAGAATATCTTTTCAATTGAGTTAATCTACTATTTTAGGAGGAGGGGATCAGAAGATCCACTAAATATGGGAGGCATTTTCAATATGATGGATTCAATAGAAATACTCAATTTCCTTATAGTATGACGGAATTCCACATTATTCATGTTACTATTCATAAATTAAGAAAACTAAGAAAGTACTTTCATGATGTTTTGAGTACCCCTTCCAATCATATTAGGAATATCATGAGAGAAATCATCACATTTTCTATCACATTTATTATTGGCATGTGTTCCTCTATTTCCCTACACTAACTAAGAAAATTAATGTTCAATTATAGTGCTTGAATACTTAGATGTTAATCGTTAAAATTAAACATTGACCATAAAAGGATAAAATTTTAAAGGATAAATATATCCTAACTTTTGATTCAATCAGTTTAGTAATATTTTCTCATTGATATATTTCATAATTTATATTCTTATGGGATTTATCATTATTCCCTTAATTATGGTTCATAATAAGGTCATGAAATTACCCAAATATATCCACCAATAGTGTAAAACCATGAGTGCACCAAGGACCATTGTCATGCAACAGTTCCTGTTTGAGTCTATCTCAATGTTCTGTTTTTAGTTTTTACTCCAAGATACATCAATACCAGAGCCACCTCTACCAGTTTTTATTTGGAAAGGGATGTATTTTTTTGAAAAACAACTTATTCTATATTTACCAAAATTTAGGGATGCTTTATTAAATGTAGTCTTATCCCTAAGGTTCTTACAATGTTTATCTATTCCTAATCAACAAAAATAACAAAACCATACTCTGATACTAACTATATCCACCGGATTCTTTTACATATATCATTACATGATATTAAAGAATAATTAAATATGAAATTACAAGCTAAGGATCATAAAGTATAGCACTTGGAATACTGAGTACATAATCAAACATTATAAAAAAAACATTTTATTTAATATCCATAATGAGGTCCTAGGTTCCATTGTTCTCATAAATATTCATAGGATAACCTTGGGATGAGATGAATATAGGGAAGAGCTAAAATTCCTAGTAATGGAATAATCAAGGGAAATAATTCTTTAGCACATGGGATATAAGGAATAAAATAATTATATAAAAAGACATTGAAAATATAGAATCATAACATATAAACATGGGGTATTATAAACATGAATTCATAGTAATGTGGAAGTAAAATAAAATATGTCTTAATCATGATTCAAGGATTATTACACATAGTGGATCACAAGTAAATGTTAACCACCAAGACCATTGCACATGGTAGAAACAGTCAAGAATAACCGCAATGATCGTAGAACATAACGTCTCATGAGACTCAACATTATCCAATACATTAGAGATTTATCTATTCACATCCATCCTAACATGTTCATGAATTTTTTTCCACATTAAGAATCATATAAAATAATGCATACATAAACATAATCATACACATGGAATGATATCGGTATCATAATCATGTCATAAAGCATATTGATTGGGTGTATAATAAAGGTGTCCACAGAAGAGAGGAATTAAAACATACATGGAAATTCATAAGGTAAATTAAACATATATCATTGTAAGTGTTTTAAAATAGAATTGACAACATTAGTGAAAAATATTTATGAAATGTTAGCATTAAAACAGTTTGGTGCGGTTTTAAGGAAAATAATAATTTGAATTTAAAATAGAAGAGGAAATAAAATTTTATAGAAAAAAAAGTGATCCAGGAACATTTTTATTATAAAAACACTAGTCTTATGAAAACAAAGTTGGCTTAAATGATATGGTAGAGTGAACGTGAAATTGGTTATCAATATTGGAAGTTCTCTTTAAAAGGGGTTGCTTATGAGGATGTATTGAGAAGGGAATCCCTTAAAAGAATGTATATATCTAAACTACACTGATTAATGGATCTTGATATATTAGTTTTAATATATAAATATAAATTATAATTAGTACATAAATAGAATATATGATTTATTTTCGGGTAAAAAGAGAGTAAGAATACCCCAATTGAGTAATGTAGGTTCGGTTAGAATCTCGTACCTTATGTATGATGGTGTTCTCCATTTTTTATTAAGGACCTAAATAATAAAATTAGGTTCATTAATTAATAATTTCATTAACTCTTTTAAATTTAATTTATTTAATATAACCATTTTATGTTCATTTATAACATTTTTTATTGGTTATGAGGTTCAATTTCATTGTTCGGGTCTGTTTGATTCAAGTTTAGTTAACTTATGTACAAGAATAGATAATCATGTATAATGAGGATGTTTTTCCATAATTGAAGTTATATTTTAATACTGAACATCTAGAAGGTTAAATATTTGTAAATTTAATTTTTTTTACTTGGAGTGGAGTTTAATCAATATATAAAACTTTTGTGATAATCCTTTGGGGTTAATTGGCTGTTTTTTATCACAACGAACTCTTTTTGATTTATAAATAAAAACGATGTGTAAAAAAATATTCTAGAACTACAGATAAGACCTAATAAATATATTATATTTTTTTCAACCATAATGATGGTTTTAGGACTATAATGGATGATGTTAATAAAAATAGAAAACACATCGACCATGAATGTTCTAAATTAACACATCTCAAATGGTGTTTTTACTAATAGAACCAAAGAATGGAAAAGTAGAGATGATACCCACATGTTACATTATCATAAAAAAATTATTGTACATATAATGTACTTCAGTTTTCATAAAATTTGGATTAGGAGAGTTAAGGATAGAAAATAAAACAAAATAACTTGAAAAGAAAGTAAAATAACTGATCATAGGAATTTACCTCTTGAATTACTATTACTTGATAGCCTTTTAAGGATATAGGATTTGGTCTTTGGAGGATACCAATGGATTATAGACATTGTGGATGATATTAGGGAGAAATTTGATCAGAATGTAGGCAAGTAACAAGGCTTTAGGAGACTGAAGTGAAGAGGGAAGTGTGGGTGTTTTTTATAATGGAAGGGAGGAGGTTTTTATTAATATTTTAATGATTAGTTTATTATTTTTCCATAAGACTTGAAATAGTGATGATTCCCTGAGAAAAATAGTAATATGTGCATGTGAGTTCAAAATCAATGTACTGACATCATCCATGAATCAATAAATAGTGCATTTAACAAAAAATTTAGATATAAGAAATATTAATGTTTTCTTTAATATTCATTAAAAATTCAAGTATTTTAGAAAAATACCAAATATTAACAATAACAATTTTTCGATATATATAATCCAAAAATGAAATAAAATTTTCCAAATAAAATCTAAATATGATAAATTATATTTTTAATTAAAATCAAAATTTATTTGACAAAATAGGGATTAAAACTATAACAATTTTTATAATGCTTCCAAAAATATTAAAAAGGTCTTATATAATTATCTTGAAACAAGAAGAAATAAAATTCTTAATTTGTTAAAACATTTTTGGAAAATAAATATTATTTAAAAAAATTAATTGTTGTTAATTATTTATGACTTACAAAAATACCAACCCTATCATATTGTCACGTATAAGATGGATATAATTTATTTATAATTTCATTGGTAAGGTTACTATTTACATATAAAATTTACTATTTATAAGGTTTATATTACTATTCATAATGGTAATATTACTATTGATATGGGTCAGTTACTATTCACCAAACAATAATGTTTGTCTTATCGGACTCCAAATATCTTACTGATCGCAACCATGTATGTAATATTTTTAAAATTCAAATACCAGAAGTGAAAATATTATATTTAAATGTCACATAGTACTATGTAGTTCATTGTGTTTTGATTTTATGTGATTATATGACATGATTATAAAAAGATAATTTCAATTGATAAAACATTGGTTCGTTACAATTTTATATTTACATTGTCATCTCTTAGTGTGAGAAAAATATTTATTTCTATGTCCACTCCCATGGGTCCATAGAAAATACCATTTAGAATGAATTGAATACATCATGGAGCCAAATATCGTAATACTCCAATCTCTTAATATGTAAGATTATACTTACTCCCATCAGTTTATAATATTTTTTCATACAAAACTATTCAATCTCAAAAATATGAATCTTTTCAAAATATAAACACAAAATATACACTAAAAACAATGTAAGGTTTTCTTCATCTATAAATTTCCTTTCGTTGTGACCCTATTCTACACAAACATAATGTCCATTTATTGTTTCTCAATAAAATTACACTTGTATAACTCAAACGACTTGGGCCGACATGGACAGTTGAAGGTAAATCCTCCATAACACAAATTATACCTAAAATGAGCGAAATGTTTGTTTACAAGAACACAAAAGGAAAATCTAAAATGAAAGGTATTATCCTAGTGTACATATACACATGCACCCATCCATCTCCATACAATAGTTCTAATGAATAATTAAAATATTGCAACATTTAGAATAAAACCATGCATGAAATAACCTATAGAAAATAAATAAGACTAGAAATATATAATGAAATGTTAAAAGGGGAAAAATAAACGCTTAACTTGAAATAATTTCCCCACACAAAATTACCTATAATAGAGGAACACTAATATATTATTGCTTCAAATCTTCAAGTCCCAACAACCATACATTTTCAATGCACCAAAATATCACAAATGTCCCCAAATTTCAACAATGAGATATACATCATCTAAATAAGTCACTATATTTGTGGAAAAATACGATGCATGGGGGGAGTATATGTACCCTATACAAAACTACGATATCCAAAAAAGGGTGTAATAGAAAGATATGGTAGAATTTAGGTGATCCCAAAGATAGAGGGGAATGGGAAATAAGATATAAATATATGATCATAAAGAAAAGTAGTATTGATAGAAAGAGGATCTCCATATGACATCCAATCTAAAGATGATGGTTCTTCCTACAGATCTAAAATTCAATCTATGATTTCCAACATCACATGAAATTTTATAAGAATCTATGTGGAGGGTCCAACTAATTACCACGACATGCCATAATGTAGTGATTAATAACTCTCATGGATGATCCACTCATAACTAGGGAATGATGATGGGGGAGTACCATTCCATAGTTAGAGGACCGATGTTCAGTTTAAGGGAGTATCAATACTACTGGTATAAAAATGTTGGGGACCAATGCCATAGTGCAATATGGGTGTACTAACATTAGAATCATTATTAAGGTCCTACCTTTCCCAGTTCCATTATCATTAATCTCATAAAAATTATCCACACATGACACACCTCACATGGAATAGAATTATCCAAAACAAAGGCCTACTTTCTATTCAAAGAAGAAAAAAACACTCCTAATAGGCTACTCAGATAACAATGTATTAGTCAGGAAGGAGGTGATATGAGAGTAATATGATTATAAGGGAATACGCGACATGTATTATGGTTCACCAATAAGGTGAAATAATCTAAATGCATGTCATTTCTCTTCCTTGTACATGTCTAATAAATCTATGTCACATAACACAATGTGTACTGGAGGCAGACTATGTGTCTTTTCCACCTTGGGCCTACCCCCGATCTTTTGTATATTCCTATCTAAATTAGCATTAACATGTGTACATGGACATGTCCATGTATTTTAGTAGTGATTAAGTACATGGTTATACCGATGTACTCTGTCCATGACTATGAGTTCGGTCACGTCCATTCCCATGTAGTATTAGAGTACATGTCATGCCACAATAATAGGGTCACACGACATGTGGTCAGTCCACATGTCATGTGATATATTTATTGACCTGAAACCCTATCTCCCATATCCAAGGGACTACATAACATATGTTCCTCATAGTGTACACAATGTAGTTGGTTTATTTTAAAAAATAATGTTTCTTCACATTGATCAAAAATCCACCATCGGATCCATAAATTATTTATATTGACCACTAAAGGTCAACCAAAAATGAAGGATGGATTAGTAGACATTAATCTATAGATTTTGATGACCAAAAATCAGGAATATGATCTCCTTATCAAAGCTTGAAGTTTCTCCGAATGTCCAGTATACCTCCCATTTCTACTCTAGATCACATATCCACGGAGTGATCACCACATCCAATGATTCATTAAAAAAATTATTTTAAACCAATATGTTCTTCATGGTAAAAACCACTATAAATTTGGGGGTTTATATCAATAAATCCCAACATGATAATGTCGAATCATGACCTCACGGTCAATCAATTAAGAAAACATTGAATGGGTGGGGAAAAGAATATGATCTTTGGAAAAACCATCATTGGAAAAGTGATCATATCCAATGATTATAATTTCAGGGATTTCTATGTGTGATAACATGTGTAACCAATGGAATTTATTGGATCGAGAATATAAAATATAACATGAATCATTTGAAGGATCAAATAAAATTATATTAATAATAAGATAAATAAATCTATTTTTGTATATGTAAATGAGATTGTAAATCCAAAAAACTAGACCTACCTAGATTTAAAATCGATCAGTGGTATGGATAATGATTTTGAAGAATAAGGAAGATCTATGTCATTTTTTTCCTCTCGATCCACCATGATCTAATCACCGTTCATTGTCTGTTCATTCTATGCTAGAGAAGAATTTGTAAAACATCTCTAAAAAGTAACTAGTATTATACAGTTAACCATGGATAAGTTATATAGTGTCTTACATATTGAGGCTTTAATTTAGTTTATTTAAAATAAGATTAATAAATTTAATTATTTATTTTAATTAACCAATCCCACCAATGGCTACCTCATCTAATCATATGGTTTTGACAAACAATTGGAAGCTCATAGGGTAAAACCAATATTACTGAATCAAAGGTGGTCTAGGATTTGCCATATGATTTAATGAGAAAAAATAAAACCAATAAATAATGATACAATGCATTTAAATATTTAAATATATATAATTGTAATGTATTTATTTTATTTTCTTGAGATACTCTAACAACACATTGTGTCAAAGTGTAAATATAGATATAAAAATATAAATAATAAAAATAAATATTCTTCAAATCCAATATCACTACATTATCCCCACCTTCATGTATTTTTACCCAAAAATGATAATTATACACAAAATGATGGAATTAATGAGTCCACATCATACTATCCCACTCCCAAGAAATCTATTACTTTCTCTTGTGTTTCCAATTCTCATGAAAAAATTGAATAGTCATCCCCTATTTGATCATATCATAATGATCCTTAATCACCACTAGGGCCTCCAGGAAGTTTCCTTCTTCATAGATGTATAGTAAAATCGTTTCAATAATGTGTGAATGATCATGAACATATATAACTATTTTGTAAAAAGGGAAGATGTCATCCAATAGATCAAACTTCCAGTGAAGGACTATGTTGTCAGAATCCTCAGGAAACCAAAATATGATCTTGAATAGTCTGATGAACCTCAAGAACAACTTTTCCACATATTCAATCCTTTGTTATTATATTTGTTGGGAGTATCTTTGAAACAAATGGTCTCTCGTAAAAAAATCCAAGGTCCTAAAACCTATATTTGCCTAATATTTTTTAATATGTTTGGTTATCCTCTTATTCTTACAGATCAACTGACCTTTTTTTCCATATCCTATACCATTTATTGCATAATTAGAGACCTCTCCCCAATATCAGTCTAGTAATAGGGTGACTAGAAAGGTATCCTATACAAAACATTAGAATGTTCCAATCTAATTGTAGTGTGATAGGTAATATCTTATGAAAAAAATACTAATGGAATGTGATGGTCCTATATATAACCAAATTTTAACATCCATGATTGAGGAATATACTACAAAACATGGATATTCCATTCATTATTACCATATTTCGAGTGATGAATCTATATAAAAACCATCAATTAGTTCTCAGTAACCTCTAATAAGCCTCTAGATATCCATTATGTAATCCGTATATCTTGGTTTGAAACAATTATCAGGGGTATATCATGATGTCTAATGATCTCCTATTTGTAAAAATACCCCAAAATCTCCACAAAAATCTACCACATGATGGAATAGAATTTTTCTATCAAGGTAATACAGTCAACTACCTCTCTGAGGGAATCATTTCTTCTATCTGTTCATGGGATAACATTCATGATTCCAATGAAAATGTTATATCTTTTCCACATTAGAATATCAAGAGACTGTTTCCTATAATTCAGGAATGGTTCTCATCATTCACCTTAGAACTTGTTAAACACTGACAAGAAAAGTCTTCCACACTTTTCATCATTACATCCCAAAAAACTAGCACGGATGGTCCTCGTACATCATCAAAACATCAATATGTACTACTATGGAGGAATTGTGAAACTCCATCATCACCTCCACACACAAAGTTACTGAAACTGCCTATTATACTTGGAAAATGATGAAGTGGTCCCATAATTTAGAAAATCCATTTGATGAATATCGTATTGATATCTATTTATAAAGAACCTCATAGTCAATGAATCCCAACTATGAATGTCTTATATGTTGATAATGTGGGGGAGTCACCACTATCGACTATATAAAAATTTCATCATTCTCCTCCACCTAGGATAACTGAAAAATAGCCAGCTACATAAACACCTTTTCAACCAAGAGATAAAATGACTACCTATTAAGGGTATCATCAGTTACATTTATGTATCATGGTGTACATAATATCCTGAAGTCATAAACCTACATCAACTCCAACTGATTCCCAAGTCCTAGGATATGATCTCTTTGATTTATGATGAAACTGAGACTCTAGTGGGTTGAGTAAACAAAATAATGGATTCATAAATATACCTCCTCTACATTCAATAAGAAATGAAATCTTCTACGAACTCTAGAACATGAGTCTTAAATTAGTTCTCATGGGCTCTCAACATCCTCAACCAATATCGAATCACTGGTTTTCTATGCATCAACACAGAACTAATCTCAACTACATGTGTATCTCATTAAACTATATAGTAAATCCCCCATCTGGTAGTATCAACACAGATGCACTAATTAGCCTCAACCTTAGCTCCTTTAAGGCTCTATTAAACATCTTTGTACAGATAAATAAATTCAATTTCCATGTATGGGCAGTCCATATAAATCTAATTTGGTTGATGTCTTCCACAAATTTTCTCATTTTAACCTATCAAGCTATGAATATTATACACCTATGAAATGATATTGGGAAGATACCAAGAAATAAGTACATCAACTTCTTTGTGTCTGTAAAAAAAATCATTATCAAAAAACGAATTCCACCGAAAGTGAACCTCATGGAAAAAAAATTGACACATCAAGTGATTTTCATTGAGTTGTTTCTCCCATAGACTGTCTATGACCAATATCAGGAGCATCGTGTGATCCTCCTCTAACATAGTTAAAAGAGTATATAATTAATGAATATGAAAACAAATCAATCCATATGTGGATTAATAATTCAATTCATTGGATCCAATAACACTATGTGGTAGTTGACATTCTAAATAGAAAATCATAACATCCATAGTGACATCACGAATTCAATCTTCAAAATACCTTCCTTAAAACATTGAATAGGTCGATGTTGTACCTAGGATAGATCCACCCAAACAAACTAAAACTTCAAAACATTTGAAATAGGTCATCAATCGTAAAAAATGGGAAATTATTCTGATCATTACCTCTTTCAGATTATGCTAATTAACACAAATCCCCATGCTCTAATCATCCATTTATAGAAACAAAACATGGGATATCTAGGGGAGACACTAGTTTAGATAAAACGCTTATCCTAATTTTCCCATTACTACACTCTCATAAACATTATCATGGTAGGGGATATTTGATATACCATTGAAGATATTAGTGGAACATTGGTGTTAATGTCAATGTATAAGTCCACCTCCAATATCAAAATTAGTCTTCTATATTCCACATGGAAGATATCCAAGAAGTACTAAACTAATTAAGGAATCTATATTAAAGAGGATCCCACATTGTAAATGGATAAATACACCAACTGAAGGGTGATGGGTTTCTGATTACTTCTAAAATGATCTGATTTCTCTTCAATGAGATCTCTCATTACCACAAAAGAGAATATCATCCTATCTGTCTAAAGACATAAAATTCATCTATGCAGATAGTGAATATAGGCATGTAACAAAGAAAAAATTCTACACCCAATTAGAATTCAAAAGTATTACCAATGAAGACTAGGATGTCCCATGAGAAACCATTTTCCCTAATCCATAGCTCAAACATCTAGTAGATATGATAAATTGAATAATTTATTCATATAGAAACCTAAATCCACATTTACTAAGATAATATCACACCTAGAACTCCATCTATCGCATAAGTGACAATAACATGAAGTAATGGCTCATGTATACTAGTACCAATCCCAAATAATAAAATACAGAAGTCATACCTCAAATCATCTCTTCCACAACCTACTCATATCCCAACATAGAGTATAGGATTATATAACCTTGACCAGTAGCCCTCTAAGCCTAACATGGGAATCATATTGATTGTGGTGAAAAAATATCAAAACTTCATCCTCAACCAATATCACCTCCCTCTATATCGTTGCTTTCTCCTCTCTCTACAACACCTCCTTGGAGGGATCCCAAAACATGCCTAGGAGATCCCTGACCATGATACTTCCTTTATTGTCTTTATGCATCCAAATTATATATATCTTGCTCGACATGAGGTGTCAATAAATCATGTTCCCTGTGACCCTTATCATCAAAGTAATAACAACATCCCTAAACTAGATGGATGAACCATAAATGTGATCCCTGACCAATAGATCCACACAACTTATTTTTGTAATGAGATTCCCTCCCCTACTAATTCATTGATGGTTGATGTTGGCTAGGTGTTGTATATGACATAGCCACATGATTCCCACTTCCGTCTCTAAATTCCAAAAATATCAGTAATCAGGAGCTCTAAGTCACCGAAGCATGATCTATCACTCTAGTAGAATTTGTTAGGAATAATGAGAATGTACTTTAATAAATATCTATGGGGATAACCTTTTAGAACATCCTCCCATTTAAGAATCCATCCCACACTATATCAAAAGATTATCACATGAGGTAAGTGAAACTCACGGTATGCTAATCGAAAATCATGATACCCTTATAGATCTCAAGAAGCTCCTAGATCTAAACAGAGTGTGTATTTGAGGGGTAATACACATCATAAAACAACTACATTTAATATCACCTTGTGAACTTCATCTCATAATGGGTTTTCATCATCATACTCCACCAGTTCCCTACTACACTGTGAATAAGGATTTACATAATCAGAATTAACTAATTAGTTATCAGCTAATCAATCTAAATGTTTCTAACCACCAACACAAAAAAATCTTCCATTTCTTCTGTGTTTGTGTCACTATAATAACTAAACATTTTTTGAGGCTTGAAATCACTTATTGAACTATTATATTTCATATTATTAGTCATCCTTAAGGGAAATTTTATTGCTTCTCGATGGGTAGAGGCAATAATCCATGCCCTCTTGGGTGAAACACCCCATGAGAAGGCCCATATAGTAAGACCTCATAACTCAAGGGATCCTCTTCATGAAATTATATTGATATCCTTAAAATATGTATTTGCTGAGGCATCCTAAAAGTTATCAAGATGTACATCTATTTGATTAGAATATGTATTGGATGATGGTTAAATATTAAAAGTAAATTTAATCAATCATATATTATATATGAACCACTATTCCATAGAATTGATTCCTCAATATCATAGGTTATCAAAAATATAGTTATGTTCCTGAATAATAGATACATTGGCTACCACAACAACACTAGGTTCTATGGGCTGAAAGCCACACTCGAGAAACTCCAGCACAACTTCCCTATGTCAAAACCAATTCTTCAAAAGGTGACAACTCAAAACACTGACCTGATAATTTAACTACTCTGATACCACTATATAATGAATAGAACCACTAGGGACCTCGTAATTGGTTAGAGGTTGATCTACCACAATGACACAATAACATGTAATAGGCTATGGGATGATGAAATGTTCAGTGAATTTATAATGTAATAGTAGAGGCCATATCCACATGTAACTATATAAATGGACCCAACCATCAACATGAAAGAGTGCATAGGTATAAAAAAGACTATAACTTCTAGGGTAAAACTATACATATAATATCTTCATTATAATACAGCATAGTTCCATAATATAAACAAGAATCTAATTGAAGAAAATACATTCCCAACCCAACATAGTTTCAAAATCTGAAAATATATAAAATAGAGGAAAATTGGGAGATCCCTACTCATGATATCCATGTCCTAGCCATTTTATGTCATCAATTCACCCAAATTTCACTAATATATATTTTTTCAATTTTGAACTGTCTGTATTCTATAAAAGATATGATATGTGCTAGAAAATCCCATATAGGGGTATGTACATAAAAAAAATATGAATTCCCCCAAAAAAGGTAAAAATATAAAGATATAATAGAAATGTACTCTACTTAATGAAGAAAGAAATTTAAAATCCCTCAAAAATAAATGGGTAGGGTGCTGAATGATGATCTCCTTTCTCCGATTTCTATAATGTGGTATTCTAATCTACCACTTGAGGAATGATACACTTCCCAAATCTAGTGGCACCTCTCATTTATAATCGATATAATATATTCATGGCATGATCAACAAGAACCAATAGTCTATCTAAAACCATTCGTGGAACACCAATCCATTTATCATAAAAACAACCACCATGAATTTGGGAATTCGATCAAAATTAAACCCACCAAAAAATGTCAAATAGTGACCCCATGGGCCAACAATGGAGTATGTGGTGAATAGGTAAGGCAATTTCCCAAGAACAAAGATGAAACCAAAGTTAGATAACCATTACTTTTAAACAATTAATTTGTTCATAATTTCCTTGAGTGATAACTCATGAAAAAATGGAAACATATTGAATCCTAAATATTAAATATAAAAGGGACCACTAGAAGGATCAAATAATCAAATATAAATAATTAGATAAATAATTCAATGATTTTAAATTATTATGAGGCTTGAAACACTTTAACAATATCCCCAACATTGATTTTGGATCGATCATTGGTGAAGGACACAATGTCAATTGATGAGGAAATACCTCTACATTTAAGTCCTCTTAATCAACCAAAATCCAATCATTGTTCATCATTAGATCATGATATGCCAATGAATAATTTTTGAACCTCATTTCAAAAGGTGTTTGGTTTATGTAGATATCCCTAAATAAATTTCATAGAAAATTAATAATATGTTTTTTAATTTTTTTATATTATAAATAACAAAATTATGTTTAATTATTTATTTGAATTAAATGCATCTACCGATGGATTTCTTAAATTACATACAACACTGAACAACCTTAGGTCAAACGTTGGGTAAAACATGTGTTATGGAATCAACTGTGGTATATGAATTTTAATTCGAGGTCCCAGGCAATGGGAAAAGAAATAACCACTTAAATCATGCATGTGAAGGCATTAAAATATTTTAATATTTTAAATATATTGATTTGGGTGTCCCAATATTCCCAAAAACTATGCCGACATTAATGATAATTCATGGGATGAAAATAGAAAATTTTGAACAAGAAATCCATCAGAACCATATTTCCTACATCATTTGACTTTTTAAATTGAGTTCTTTCCTCTGAACAAAACAACTACTTCTCAAATAACTGCAAGAAGACATTGTATGATTTCTCTATCAAGATTCTCAAATCTAGAACTCTTTATGATGATCTAATAAGAAGACTATCTAGTAATTTTCATCACACTAAAATTGAACATAATTTTTAATCATTGAATATCACAAATTATGTAGGGTATTGGTATTTTTAATATTTTTTATTAGTGAACAGAAAAATTACTACATTTACACCCCCTTTATGTAGGTGATACATTAGTGGAATCATTGAGAATCTAATTTCACATTCCCATAAATAAAATTTTAAAACCCAACTCAACCTCATATTATAAGTATTCTAGATGCTTCCACACTATTCTAGAATATTATTGAATCATTATGAATTCTCCAGTGACTGTATATTGAATAAAACATTTATAAACATTGATGTTATGAAAAATCTAAAAATATTAAAAATTTAATCATGATGATAAAGAAATTCAAAAAATAGAACAATATATTAATTTATTGGAATATTGTGATGTTATTTAATGTTTCTCAATAACACCATCAATTGAAATATTTTTATAATTTAAACTTTTCTATCTGATTATGTATCTCTGATCACTATTCATATTACTTAATTTGATATATTCCATATATAAGAAAATTACCTCTAGATGGATCATCCCTTTTATCATATAATCAATTTCATCATATATTAGAATTTATCTATCAGTTGCTCAGAAATATTTTTCTCCAATTGAGATATTAAGAAATGATATGGGTTATATTATTTCACAAAATTTCTTCCGATGAAATCAAAAGATTTGTTCCATTTCTAATTCATTTGATTGATATTCATCAAATTAATGTTCATTCAGATAAACACTTTATAACTTTGGAAAATAAAAGTTACTCCTTAAACAAAATATTTGATATATAAGGAAAAAGGCTTACAAATTACATATTCTAATGACATAAAATACTATTAATATTCTTACATTATACAAGATATTTTAAGTTTAGTGTTTTAGAGGTTTGGGTCATATCATATATAAAAAATATATATATTACAAAGTATACACTTTTAATCTATAATAATCTAACTAAAAAAACATTGAAAAAGAATCATTTTTTATTTTTATGGGACATCTTTAAAATTTTAATCATGATAAAATTTTTATTCATACTAATCCTATGAATTTTTTTATAAAACCTGATTTAAAAAATAATCATAGTAATAAACATTTAAATAAGGAAATAAAAATTTATTCTTTGATAACTTATAAATATGTTGTTTTTTAAAAATAAACTCTAATCTCAACATAAAACATTTATCACCAAATAAATCAATGTCCTTCCATAAATATTTTCATTAAATAGTTAAATATTAATATTAATATAAAATTTAAAATCATAAATGTTTTATTGATATAATGAAAAAATAATTGTAATTTTTTATGAAGGTATAATTTTTCTCATTTTAAGTAGAATATAATTTTATTTACATTTTAAAATAATAATATTTCTATAAAAACCAAAACTAATGCATAGATAATGAAAATAGTAAGTTGAGGTTTCATTTTAATATTACTATTAATAATGGGATAACATTAATGGTTTCAAAAAAATAACATTCACACATAAACATAATATAACCACCAAGATAATATACTAAATAACCATCATGTTTCCACCTGGAATAACCATATTATTATATTACCATAATATATTAAGAGAAAACTAATCAGTTAAATCTATCCTTTTAACCATTACATTGGAGATCTATAATGCGATCAATCAACCTCATTTTATAAAAAAAACAACTGATCATCACAAACAATACCCATTAACATCAAAAAAATAATTAAAATGATGTATCATAAAAACATTCTTTTCACCGATAAGAAAATATGTCTACATATTGAAATATCCATTTCCTTATAAAATAATTATTGAAAATAACTGGAAAATAAGGAAGGAGGTTTTTATTGAAGATAAAAATAATATATTTCAACGAAATCCAAAATACAATTAACAGTTACGTAAGTGGTAAAATTCATTATCTTCATATATGTTAAAATAGAACATTTCTTTTGTCTCTATTAGAGAATGTTGAAACATTATATAAAAATATTACATTTGAAAAACCATTTAATGAATGTATAAAAGAGACATATAATAACTTTTATAATTATTTTATGTCCATATAACTACATTTATGTAATAATTTTAAATAAATGAATATGGAAATTAATGATTTTAAAGGAAAACGTAAAAATGAGTTTTTAAAAGAATGTCTTTTACCATATGTCTGACATGTCACAAACATTATTTATAGTCTTGAATAATAATAAAAATAACATATAAACCACTTTGAGATATTTTTAACTATATTATTTATTTTATTTCGAAGGGTATGAGATTTTATAAAATTACTTTACCACTTAATTTTATGTTTTACATTTTAAAGATATATGATTCATAAGACCAAAAATAATTCGGTATATTTATTATTAAAAAATTATTAATTATTCCATAATATCGATAATATAAATTATTAATTTTTTAGAAAATTTATCCATTGATTTTAATTTAAAAAATTAAATGTAGAATTAAGAATATGAAAAATGGACTATGTTTTAATCTTGAAGATGGTATGTCATACTTGTGCTAGAGTAGTATAGGCATTTTAAATGATCATTGTGGAAAAAGGTAAGTATTTATATATCATTATAGAAGAGAAAAATATCACAAATATCATATTTTTTTCTTTAAATAAACCTATATATATTCAAGTTTATCTGGTGATGAAAAACTAATCACATCACATCATGGAGGTGTTAACTCCAATGTACACACAAACAACATTATATGTTCTCAGTGATTTGAACAGTTCAATAAAAAAAGAAATATTGTATCTTAATAATGATAAAATATATTTAATTTCATATATAAAAACTAATTCCGTCATTATAAGTAGTCATGATAAGAGGTGATGGAAATTGAATGATATTGATCAGTGAGGCAGTAGTCCTCCATACACACAATCGATGAATTAATTTCCCATTCCATGGATGTTGGATATGGATATAATATATGTTACTAGAATAATTTGATCATTATATGTTTTATGATAAATATATTCAATATTATTATTTTTTTAGATAATAAATTGGTAATGGAATAAAAATTAAAACAAAAACACTTTGTAAAGAATAATAACTCTTCTTCAGAAAACATTATTAGATTTAAACGTTAACCCACATAATTATGGTGTTATAGATATAAAAATACATGTAAGATTTTTAAATGTATTTTTAGGAAGATATTTGGGTATGTATTTGTAGAAAAAATTTATTTTTATCTTTGAATAAATGGGTAATTTTTTATCCCTTTTATAAGATAGATGAGATACACTTTTTAAATTTCATAAAATAATAAATTAATATCAAATAATTTCTATATCAAAATAGATCCAAATTAAAAATATTTTAATATAATAATATTATTAGTCGAAATCCTATCAACTAATGAAATATGTAGATGTTTGTATCATATTCATACATTTATCATTTTTTACTCTTCATTATCCCTTTGGAAAATTACAATGATATCAATGATTTCTACATTTAAGAATTTAATATATTTATTATAAATGGTTAAATGGAAAAAATGGACCATTCATGGTTTTTGAAACCTTATCCCAACAACATGGATGAATATATGATTTTCATAATAAAAAAATATTCATTTAAATTATATTTATTATAAAATATAAATAATGTTAATTTTAGAACTTTTATTTCACATTGACATAAAAAAACAAATCCAATTACAATAAAATACATGACTATATCACAAACATGTTATATTAAACATTAAAATTATTTTATCAAATTAATAAAATTATATTATATTTCGTTCAATATTTAATATCATTTATGTTATTTTTGGATTAATTTAATAATTACTACATCAAAATTGCATAAGAATTTATTGTAATGTATATTTAATAAAATTTAAAAATAAATTAAAATAATTCATATATATAAGTCATTTTTTGAATTAAAATTTAAAACTAAAACTATATAATTTTTATCCCCTTATTTAAATTATAATAGTTATTAAAAATTGGATTATTAGATTTTTTAAATATCTTATCAAAAAATATGTTAATTATCACAATCAAACCCAAAAGGAGAAAAAATGACATATAACTATATATTGGATTATTATAATCAAAATTGAAAAATTAAATAAAATTAAGGTATGTTTTATGGTCATTAATGTTTCCTTATCATATTATTTTTAACCCTTAATTACCTGATATTCCTTTTATCGTAGTAAAACAATTTACAATAATTAATGTTAATAATTACATAGAATTAGTGTGTACGATTGAACAACAACAGACACACTAATTCCAAATATTGAATCTATTTTCCAAAATTTAAAACATATAAGTAGAATAATTTAATTTAAAATTGAACAGAAAAAATGACACAAAAATGGTTTTTTCATAAAAATTTCATTTATTAGCATACAATTATTTTATACTAAATCCTAGTATACAATTTATTTCAAAAAAATAATAGTATTATTTTAAATATTAAATAATTAATAATATATTAATTATAATCAAAAATGGATTATTACTTTATAAAAACTTTAAATTAAACTATAACTTCCGATAAATTAAGTATTTTCGTATTTATTGAAAAACTCCTTCCAGAAAATTATAAAATTTAAGCCTAAACAAATTATGAAATGATGATTTCCAAAATTTTGTCATTTTCATAATAAAAATTTTCAATACATTAAAAAAAACTATAATATTATCTCAAAAAAACACACTAAAACACATTTTTGAAAAAAAAACATATTTTTGAAGAACAGAAACACTTTTCATAAAAACCCAGTGATAATTTCATAATAATTAATCGATACATTTCAATTTATTAGGATATATATATATATTAATTTAATTAATTTGAGTCATACCAACAAATTCAATGAAAATTTTATGTAGACCTATTTAAATAATAATATTTGGTAGTTTATTTGGGCTTGGTATTGCATATTCTTCAATCTATAAAACATAGTAATTCCATTAAAATGTAATTATATTAATGATAACTAGACTCATAAAAACTACCTATCTTGAAAACACATCTTATTCTATCATTTTCTCTTCATTCACTAAAAATGGTTTTCTACATTGTTATAACATCTTTGTGCTTTAGTCAAATACAACTGTATTCATCACATTCATTTCTCAAATTTATCATTTTTATTCTTTAGTTTTTCATAAAAACTAAAACATGAAAGTTTACATATCATTTATTTTAATTCAACACTTTTTTATTTATTTATGACATTATAAAACAAAAAAACATATCAATGTTATTTGTTTGGTTATTTTTTTCTACGATCTATATCTAGTTCATCTAGAGACTGTGAAAAAACTCCTTTAAAAAATCAAAAAAAATTATTTTCCAAAAATTCATTATATTTAATATCCATTAATGTTCTTTCAAAAATCAATTATACTACTCTTACTTTATAAAAACATGAAATTGTATTATGATTGCATTATAATTTTGGTGACATGGACTGAACAACACAACATCATAAAATTTTGATAGAAATTTTCTTCACAATGTTAATGAAAATTCATAACTTCCTAACACCCTCTAGAATAATCTTAGTAAAACATTAACAAACACAACCACAAAAATCTCCTTATTTTATAAAAAAATTAATATTGGAAAATCGTAACAAAATTGATTGCATTATCAGAAAAACATTATAAAGGATCACTAGTCTCCCCATTTTTTATTTTCTAACTTCATTTTTAATGAATTTTAAATTTCACAATCTTTCAAAACTAAATTTTTATATTCTTTAATTTGTATGGGGAATTAAATTTTTTCTATTTTTATCAAACCACATCCCTTCGAAAAATAAATTTATTGACACCACACTACCTGATAATGTTATGTTTTGAAGGAATTCCATACCTCATGGACAAGAATATTTTTTTTGCATTTTATAATAAAAATTATTTTTTGTTTTTTGTTATCTATTTTTCAAAACAAATCGGTTTCCCTATTGTATGATAACCAAAACCTCAGAATTAACATTGAATTAATTTTAATTACTCCCCCAATTTTTAAAAAAACTTTATTCTCATCATTTCATGAAAATTTTTTATTTATTGTCCACCATTTTAATATAATTCAAATTATAGTGGGAGAAATTCATAACATTCTATTGGAATCCCTTAGTGAATAATTGATTGGAATTAGAAGCCTCAATTTTAAAAAATGTTCTCTTCAATTATCATAAGTGAATACATAAGAATTATGATATTTTGTAGGAATGTAATAAATAATTACTTCCCACCAAACAAATCACTATTTATAAAATGATACTGGGTATCAATGTGTTATAATATTGATTATTGAAAATGAATTTTGGAAAGAATAATTTATATTTTTATCACAATGAATATTGGATGTTTTAGATGAGTTCACTCAAAAATCATTAATATGATGATTCATCCAAATGATTTGTGTCAAAATGTGTGGTTGTAATGTATTCTCCTTCTGTAATGATGTAGGTAAAAAACATTGTGTCTTACTATTCCATAAAACACAACATTCCGTCATGAAAAATATTACCGTTGATGTTGATTTTATATCATTTCAATATCTATCCCAATGAATATAAATATATCAAAAAATGATTATATGAAAAATAATTCTAAAGAACCAATGAGAATTAGTACCAATAGTATATATAATTTTTTTATTAATTCTATTATAAATCATTATTTTCGATCACTCTAATATCTGAAATAAAAAAATTAACAACATACACAATGTTTTTTGTTGAAGCTATAAGACAGAGAAACATTCTTATCAACTTCAATAAAGCATTATGATTTACACTTTTCTCAGTGTTCTAATTACTCAACTTATTTCCAAGTAAAATAAGAGTAGAATTTTATTCGTATTATTTTATGAAAAAATTTTGTAACAAATCTCAATTGTAATTTTTTTTGGATAAGAAAATGTATCCCGCATTCATTAACTTATAAACCAAGGATATAATTTATATCTCCCAGAATTTCAATTTAATTATTTTACTTCATTTATATACTAAACACATTATAATTTTTTCGTATAATATATAAAAATTATGTTATTAATATAAAAAATAATATTCTAGGTATTTTATTTCATGAATTAAATATATAATATGTTTTCAACAATCCCATTATAAAAATTAAACTTTATCAAGAAACATTACTATTTGGAGTGCAGGGATGATGAAAAATATTTCACAACTTATAATTATTTACTCACATAATAACTTTGGATTCATCTTAATCAAGTAAAAAATCAATAATTTTTATCATTGTAAAATTAAAATTAAATATACAAATTTAAAATAGCTTACATTATATCCATTTTATAAACATGTGAACAACGATGTTCAGAAATTGATAATAACTTTTTTTATTTTCCAATATCTAAACAAGGGAAAAAATATCTAACAAATACACACCTTCCACCAATGAATAAATATTATTGACTGGTAATTGTTTATTTATAGAAACATGTCTATGTTTATTCATCATATTTCTAAAAAACTATTTTTTAAATATTATTCTTTCCCATTGGTCGTACAAGAGGTTAGTATGTTTCATTTTTATCCATCATATATAAATCTTCTTTCATGGAATGTCATAATTATTTATCCTTAACACCTCTGAATCTGATTCAATTTAATCCTCTGAGAGAAGGGAATTTTTTATTTTCTATTCTCAAGATTATTCTATTAATAATTGGAGTTTATAATTTCTAATAATATTATAATATTATCATTTTTTAGAGTATGATGTATCAAATAATTTCATCCCATTTTACATTCTGTATTAATTGATCTTCCTATATCATCATGTATCTATTTTTAATCAAACACTTCTTTACCTTTTTTATATTCATAATAAGTATTCAAATTATCTCCATAAAATTTATCAACTACTATTATTAAGGAGGATGGATTTAAAAAAAACTCAAAATCATATTAATCTATAATATTTTGTAAACATATGTTCCAATATTTATAATATTTAACATAGGTTGAATATCCCATGAATTATTCGTTTTATTCTTTTTCATCCAATATTCCAAGATGAAGAATTTTTATCTATAATAAGTGGGTAATTCCAAAAACCATTAAATATTTTTTCAACAGTTTTAAATTATTGAAACATCTATCAGATGTCACGATGGTTTCCATTGTTAAAAACATATAGTTTTTATATACAATAGTGATAAAAAATTCTCCCAACAATAATATTCAATGTACATTCTAAGCACACATGCATCTTTCCATTTCCACGAACCAATTTCATTTACATTATGTCACTCCATTTTTTGGTAGTGTATAATGAACTGTAGAGATTCTTAATTCCTTATTTCATAAAATATGATTCAAAATTTTTACCTATGTACTCCATTAAATTTTCATTTATTGGTTTCAAAAAATAAACACCCAACTCTAATTCAATTAATCATCAAAAAAACATGAATATTTCCATTCCATTTATTCATTTTTCATATACATTGTGTTTTCTACCGAAGTGAAATCTTAAATAAACATGATAATGTATATATAAAATTTAATTCATTGAGGTCTCATCATCCCAAAAACATTAGATTTAATAATATAAATATGTATTGTGTATTTAATTTTAACTTTATATTGGATTTTACAAATGATCTTACATTTCTAACAAAATGTAAAAATTATTATTTTCATTTAAATTTTGGAATGTTATATATATAATATATATTATATTTCTGGTTCATATATTTCTTACTAATATTCCAAATTATATGATCCCAATTATTTTCATCAACATCATTCAAATAACATAAGTTGCAGAGTTCTCTATGTTGAAATAGATTTTTTCTAGTTTATTATCCCTTCATAAAAACTCTTCTATATTCCACACTTATGATAATACATTAATAAGTCATGAATATCACTTCATCTCTATCATCATAAATTTGGCTCATACTATATATGTTGTGTATGATTCCAGGCCCATATAAAACTTCTTTAGATTTCAATTTTCCAACAACAATATTTGATTTTCTTATTTTTGTTATTTTTGAGAAACTATCATTTCCAAAAGTAAAATCTATGACATATTAATTTTCTATAACATTAATGATATTTAAATAACCTGATATATTTGAGTAACAACCACAATCTAGAATAAATGTTTTGTTCCTTTTTCCTCCTTCCATTGATTTCTCAAAAATAAAATATCATTCCTCCACATTGATTATTCCACCTCCTTTTAGTTTCTAGAATAATAAATTATTATTTTAAAAAATTATTCAAAATTGTTTCTAGTTTATTCACATCATCTATAGAATTATTCTTGGGTGTCAAATTGGTTATGTATTGGTAATTTAATTACATATTAATTTTTTTATTTTCTAACTTATTCTGGCATGGGAATGTTATTAATTTTTCTTCCATTATTTATCCCGCTTGTTTCATGACTGTTTCAAATATGAGGAATTTTGTTGCCAATAATTATATTCGTTATGGATATTCATTACATTAAACTAATAAAAACCATTAAATCAATGTTTTTTATAAAAGTATAATCATTACTTGTAGGAATGTTACTATGGTTCATAACTAATTTCTACTTTTCTTTCCTCCTGACATATTTAAATTTTATTCTAAGATATATTTTAAACTTTTATTGATTTGATATACATCTCAAATCATATATCAACCATGGGTTTTCTAAAAAAAATAATGACACTTTCATAATAAGTAAAATCACATGCACTTTTACATTTATTGAGGGATAAATTAACTTAATACTTTTAATTATTTTTCTCTATAGATTGAGATGATTCAACATTTACTTTTGAAGCATTTTTAAAATTTTAATTAATCATTAATAAGGTAAATTCAACCTAAAGACAATTTTATTTTGTTTTAATATCGTTGTTTTTCGTTAGATGGATGTTACTTATCGATACCTACCATAATAATTCCATGTTCAGTAATATTTTGTTTATTGTTTATGATATCTTAAATAATCTCATATTCCCATTGGATGATATCATTTATTCATTTAATATCAATTTTAATAACATTCTTCATCGTTATGATTTATTTATTCAATTTAATATATTTAAAAATATTTGTGACATGTTTAGATCTTAGATGATATTCTATGTAATATTCATAACCTCCATATTTTTATTCAGTCTTTGGTAAATCTACCTTTTTCATAATATTTAGAATAATATTGATAAATGTTTTGAAGATTCATCTTTTGATAATTTTTTGAAATCATATTCATAGTCAAAATTATTGAAAAACAATATTTTTATATTTTAATTAAACGTTTTATTACTATAAGTAGATTTCTAATCCTCTATGTATGTTTAGTTGAACTTATTCCTTTAAGATTTTTCTTTTGAATGATCTTCACATTAAACGACATCTTTCATCTGGAAATTTTTATAAAATCTACCATTCATCAACACTTGAAACATTTATATGGGATTTTTCCTCAATACATTCCTATAATATTTTTTAATTTTTGGAGATTAGATATAAATATCTTTTAATTAATTTCATTATCTTATATATCAACATTATGTGATCATCATTCTCATTATATTGTATTTTTAGAATTCTCATAGCATAAAAGTAGTTTTCTTCATTGATGTTATTTTTGATTGTTAGAGACATACTCATTTGATAAGAAATAATAATTCCATGAACTTCATCAAGATATATATCATATTTAACTTATAAGAATAAAATTAGTGTCGTACATGTCAGATTAGTTTTTTATGAATTTCAATACAGTGGATAAATTATCCAATATATTTGATAATACATTTATAATGCATAGAGCATGATTATCCTAGAAGAAATACTCATCAATAGTTTCTACATCTCTCATTATGAAATCTACAAAAATTATTTTCATATTTCATAAATTCTATTCCATTACATTGTTGTTTCCCTCCAATATAGCTTTGAGCTTGTCCCAAATTTATATAGCTCTTTTGAGACCCATCACCATCATAAAGACTTTTTCAAAAAAGGTAATAAAAAATAATCATATCATATCGACCAAAATGTTTCTATTATCAGAAAATTCAAAATGGTCATTCTACTCAATAGGTGGAAATGTAATTTTTCCTACAGTAATGACATCTAGGCTCCTTAATTGAAGATATGATAACATAATGATATTATAAACATTATATTTTTCCAATAAAATGAAGTAAAACCTTTTCTATTTACTAAATTTTGATTTTATATGATAAGGTCTCAATAGGGGAACCATTCATTTTTTACCAAATGATGTTCCAAAGGATCACATGAACACTGTTGTAGGTGGGTGGGGGTTTGAATTAATGTTTTTTTAATAAATTTAATAATTATGACATTTAATCCTTTTAAAATGTCATAGTTATCATTATTGTCTGATATTTAAATAATATTCTCGGAATGAAAAGATAAGAAAGTAAAAAATCCACACAATATTGACATGTTTGGCCTTAGTGTGAGAACCAACATCACATTGACAGACACTCTTACAGGTCCTTGGAAATTCAATACTAAAGAGAAGTGAATCAAAATTTGAGACTAATATGACTCGTCTCTTTCTAGATCCCAATAGATATGATTATATAGACTTATTCTAGATAAAGAAATATTGTGAAAGTAAGCCAAACCAAAAGATATTAATCTTTATAAATTTTTCCTCATAATTTATACCTAGAAAACACTATTTCGTTTACTGTATCCAATATTATTCCTCTAAAATGTCCCTTTTATATATATAGTGAATGTTTGTTTAGTTTTCCTCACTGAAACTACATTTTAATTTCCTAACTAATATCATTACTTAAAAAACTATGTAAAATGGCTTTCTCGGAATGTATCATCAATTTATCTCTACGGTATCTCTGAACAGAAACACTATTTGATTTTTTAATTGGATCATTTTCTAGTAATTATCATCATCTTGAAATAGAATTAGTTTATATAATCCTGATGAAAGATATTTTGTAGCATTTATACTTTTTTGGACACGTGAATAGTGAAAAGTACATCCACTTGTTTCAACCACATTTATATAAGTTCTCTAAAAATGGAATTAGTGAGAAACCAATTTTAAATTCTTGGTTACTAACATTAAAAATATAAATATTTATTTTCATATAATTTCAAAAAAAATCTCTATTCTTATAGAATCTTCATAAATTATCTAGTGATTTTAACAATGTTTGGAATTCTTTAAAATATGATGTTATGAAAAATATCCAAAATTAATTGTATTATATTTGGTTTAATCAAATTGAAAAAATACTAAAACATGTTAATATTTTGGGATATTAAAATTTTCATTAAATATTTTTAGTAGACACCATATTTTTAACTGTTTCTTCAATGAAATGTTCTCCATCAATTTCTGTTTTTCTGATCACTCTTCCTCATATTCACATATATTGAGACCATTTATAAAAAACATCATTAGATGGATTATAGTTTACTCCATAAAATCAATCATCACCCATCACAAACATTATGCATTATTTTAAAAAATACCCATATAGACATCATAAAAATGGTTTACTAAAAGAATTCTTCAATAATAACTAATAAAATTAAATTGATAATGTTTTTTAGATTCTCATTTTTATGATAGATTTTCATTCAATGATATAAATTGTTAAATTATGAATTTTAATATCTTCCATAAAAAATATGTTCCAAACTAATATTCATTTGAATTTTCTTTTATGATAAAAATCTTTGACCTGAGTCCATTTCTCTTAAGCCACCGAAGGAGTTTCACTATATTGTTGAAATGTTAATGGAATTAAGATATAGGTAACATTGTTTATCCAATACATTTAAAATGTTTCTTATTTTTATTTCCCCCTTTATCCTAAAATAATAAATTGCAAAATGTGACTTCTTGTTTCTTGCAAAACTCCAACATTTTATTTCATTCTAATTATATGAATCCCCATAAACACGTCATCTTTTATTGTCTAAAACATTTCTATGGTGATCTGTATTTGGTTCATCTGGGGTATAATTAGAAAAACTAAACTTGTAAAAGTTCGAACTAGAAACATTATAGAGGTCTTGGTTTTCTTCAAAGACAAACTCTAGTGCTCTATGTTTATATTTAAGGGAGACACGTCGAAGAAGAGGTAATATCATTTACAGATTATTTCAAAAAAATTTCTTCTTCTACATCCACATCCTAAATTATTTCATCATAATGTAATATATATTATCGTAATTATATACTAAGAGGTTTTTAAAATTATTAAGAGACCATATTCCTCCTTCTACCTATCTTATGTAAAATTAAATCAACTCACATGCGCACGTACGACTTGTCGTCTCCACGCAGTGGTGTAATTCGTTTTTCACCACCACCTTACATGTATTTTTATAATGATGGGATTATTAAATATATATATATGATTAATATAAAATTATATTTATTATGAGATACTATATAACATCAAATTCATTGTCATTCAACAATTTTTTGAACGATATCAACCCTCGTGCATACAAACGGCTTATCATCTCCATGATGCGATGTGATTCGTTCTACATAATCTTCCTTAAAGAATGATTATGTAAATGAATTTAATTAATAATTATGGTATATATTAAATTATTTCCATTATTTAAATGATATAACTATAACCTAAATTGATGAATAAGAACTTATCCGACAAAACATGCATAAGAACATAAAGCAGTTAATACACAAATAACAAATAATAATGAAATGTTACTAACAAACGGATGAAAATATGATAATAAATGTTATCATGAAAATTATTATGATTATGGAATAAATAAGTATCATTATATAAATCATTATACAAGAGTTTCAGATACATACAAAGCTTATTAGACCTAAGGTAAAGGATAATTTTTCAATCTCATTATTATTTGAGATGGTTTATTTTTAACTATTTACTATAGAACATTTATCATCCAAATCCATGTTTCATAATTATTTAATATTATTTATATTCTTCTATAGTGGTTTAAAGTTTATTTTACCCGTTGTTGAAATTTTATTAAGCAGTGTGAAAGGAATATTTTTTCGTTATTTGATTTGAGGCACTTTTTGACTTTTCCAGCAAAATTACAAGGATCATGTTTTTTTAACATGTACGGAATGAATTTTTTTTTATTGTTTGATGAAACCTTATTTATTTGAATCTTCTCCTAAAATATTAAAATAATATTTTAACATAAAATTATTTCTTCTAAAATTGTGAGGCATTTTGAGGATGTAAATCATTTTTAGGAATAAAGGATAATTTTCTCAGGAATTATGCTCAAGTATTTTATCAAAATTATTCTCCATCTAAGAAAAAATTGGATTATGTTTAAATCCCTGTTATTAATTTGATTTTATTGTGTTTATGATGGAATTATTTCTATGAAATCCATTAATCTTCTACGGATTAGGTTATGATGGAATGATGTTTATGAAACCCATTTTATTTCATGGGTTATGCAATGATGAATGATTTATGTTTTTGTGGAAAATGTAAGAATGATTTCAATATGAGATGATTAGGACCTATATCTCCCTCAAAATCATTGTGTAATGATTTATATCTCCTGAGATATACATGACTATAACAACAAGTCAATCCGGTACAGTAATACAGTGCTAGAATGAGGAGTGAACTTAGTTCAGTAATGGACTTTTTCCACTATGATGGACTTAGAAGTAATGTATTTTCTACTATAGAAATAATATTATTTACTTATTTATTTTCCAAAATTCCATGTTTTATGCCATTGCAATTTTATCATGGTTAATGTTCCTTTATGACCAATACCTTACATACTACCAAAATTTATTTCATTTCTCATGATTTTAATATTTAGAGATTATGTTTATGTTTTTACATTATTATATATATGGTTTGTGTTATGTTATCAATATTTACCCTCACTAAGATTTTGAGCTCACCCTTTTTTTATTTTCTTTTCACCAAGATATAAATAATGGTCAAAGGTAGGAAAAAAATTGGAAGATCTTTATGGGAGATGTTGAATATCTTTCAATAAGTTAGATGATTATGTTCTAAGATTCCAAAGACACTAAAATAATATGGTCTTTGGGTGTCTATTTTTTTCATGTGTTAAGTATTCCTCAAAAGAATTTTCATGTACTTGTACATCAATATAGTGTCTTTACAATTCTCATTTTTTAGAATTTTATAGGAGAATATGTAACTTTCTAAGATTGAGATAAAATCCTCAATTTTTTGTTGACAACATGACTGGCTAGCCTGTGGGTTTTCTCTGTGGCTAATTAGCGAATAATGTTCCCAAAAAATTAATTCACTAGGTAATCATAAAATAATTTTCATAGGAGCATTAATTATTTTATTTTTCATGACTCATCCCCTGGGGACCGTGCCGTGACTACCCCATGCTCGCATTCCATAGGCCAGGGGCTGGCTACTAGCACCGAAAGATGTATTCCATAAAACTGAAAACGAATTTCCTTTATAACCTGAAAACTCGCACAACCAAGAAAAAATCATGGTATGAGCACAAATTAAATTGTATAGTAAAAGAGTGATAAAAGTAAAAAGGGTCTGGAATACAAGTCAAACTGTAAAAGTACATGTACAACTGAAAAGTACAAAACAACTCCTAGATTATCCACCTAGGATCCTCTATGAAGGGTAGGTACAGATCATCTCCACATCACTCCACATCAGCCCATCTTCTCTGTGTACCGCCTGGTCCTGGATCCCTAATGTCTTAGCCCAACTACGCATCATCTGAAGGGTAGGTACAAATTGTCTCCACAACACCCCATGTCAGCTCGTCTCCACTATGTATCTCCTGGTCCTCGCACCCTCAAGTCCCAACCCAGCTACTCATTGTCTGCACAAGATAAATAATGTGTGGGAGAATCCCATGTAGAGGTGAGTATAAAAATACTCAGTAGGGACCATGAGACCCCCGTAGCTCTCCAAGAGTTCCAAAAAGGGAAAATTACAAAGCAACACATCAACCTTGCTTAGGTATATGCCCAAACATATACCAAATTTATCAATTTATACTCATCTCATACATGAGGGAAGAATACCACAACGGTAACACGAAAAAGTTATAACTATCGCATAGTTAACACCACAAAGATAGAAGTACCACACAGGTAACACCAAGAAGGTAGAAGTGCCACACAGGTAACAACACAAAGGTAGAAGTACCACACCGGTAACACCATGATGCCAGAATTACCATACATGTAATGCCATGAATATAAAATCAATCATAAACACAATGTAAAGAAATATCACAAAGAGTCTCATCTCAAACTAGGTATAAGTGAAGTATAAAAGTATAGATGATTAGTCATGAAGCTAGATCATCTTATTCTATCAAGAGGCACTACTGCTGACCATACTGAGTCTGACCTACACATGATCGATAGGTACTAACCTATGTTGACCCACACAGGGTTTGACCATCACAGGATTACTATGCACTGACCCACACATGATTGATGAGCACTAACCAACACAGGATCACACCCGCATAGGACTGGTATGAAAGCTAAAATCCAGCCATGAGATTCTCTATGGATAGTAAGAAGAAACATCACCAATCACATTGTTGAACACATAGGTCGCTGGAGAAATCATCCTATATAGAATACATTGGGACTTTTGCATCACACATAGGCACTTCCCACTAACCTTGTACTGCTATGTTACTCATCCTATCGAAAACTGTGGTTTTGCCGCATCACACAAAGGTTCTCCCCACAGTGGGTCTGCCGCGTTACACAGAGGCACTCCCCCTTCGTGGCCTGCTGAGGTACTTCTCCTGTAATGTATATTGGGTTTGCTGAATCACATAGAGGGGATACCCACCATGGATCCACCACGTCACCCAGAGGTGCTCCCTACGAGGCCAGACAATTCCCTCTGAGTCAAAACAATGAGTAGTCGTCAGGTCACAGCCAGTCGCAGTGTTCTATACATAACGTGCTAGGGAGAACCACTCCTCAAACAATTATTTATACCTTAACCACCATGAAGTTTCACGAAAAATTATTCCAAATTACGGTCATGTAATAAGGGACCCAACACAACAAACGACGTGTCAATAGGATGCCTGGTCTGTAAGTTATTAGCGTTTCTGCTCCGAAGGGCCTGTTGGATTAAGGGTCTGATACAACCCGGCCGTACTCAAATATTACCCAAAAACCAAGTGTATTATACCAATAGGACCGTCTCTATCCAAGGATTCTGGTGCCACATACGGTTCATCAAAAAGACACCCAGTTCACAAGTTATGGCCACAAAGGCGTAACTTGGTCTAGATGGGCCTCAGTCTGGTTCGACACGGTCGGACCGAACTGGCCTAGGCCGACCTAAACTGGTTTGGATCAACTTGGCCGGATTCAGGTCTGGAATAGTTGGCCTAGGTTGTGGGGGCTTGTCCCGCTGGGTTTTGGTCTGGCCCGACCCGCATATGGGGTGGCCTGACCCACGCTAAACGCAGCCCGGTGGCACGATCCGCCCAAGCTCGCACAGAAGGGGGAGTGGACCCCCTTCCATTCTGATTATGAAAGGGTAACAAGCAGCGACTTTATGCTTTTCCCAGTCACCTGTAGAACCTGAGTGGGTCCCACCATCCTGCAATGGTCGGTCGGTGTTTCGGCTGGTCCTCGTCCTAGTGGCGTTGTCGCACGCCGTTGCTCCACTGAGGTCGGCACAGTGGGCCACTCATCGTCCTCCACCACGGCCAAGCAGCCGTGACCCACTACACCACCGGTGGCGCAGACGCGGGCCGCCACTCTACTATGCGGTCGGACGAATGTTAGCTGCCACCCTAATCCACTGTGGCCTCATGCTCAACCAGCGGCATGGAAGAGCACTGCCCCACCTTCCTTGTGGATGATCGGATCTCGGCCGCTACCTCCTCCCACTAGCCATTATGGCTTCATTCCAAGCTCAAAAAATAACACGACCGCATATTCACAATCCTTGGGTCAAGGGATCCATGTCCATATTTCTCAGTCAACAAAATAATTCATTTACTGCCTCAATAAATATTTGGCATCGAAGAACCCATGAATAACTCGTGAAGAACGACAGGAAAAAGAGAAAGGTTTTAAGTGCGGGATGATGGCAATGTTTGTTTCTCCATCTCCGTCGTGAATTTTGGATATGGAGAATCAATAAAAAAATTCAAACATATATAAATAAATACCTTACCTCAAGAATGATGATGACTGCCTACAGTTGAGGAAGTGGGTCGGTGATCCTTCTTCCCGCAACAAGCTTCCAACGATGCCACTTGATCTTCATTCATCAATTCATGGTTCGGGGTCACTCATCAATGCCCTCTGAAAGTAGCTCCATAATACAAATGTTGGGTGTCGTAACACTTTACCAGAGCATTGTTTCATGGTGAATCTGTTCCAACACCTCTCCCTGAGCACCATATAAATAAGAGAGGAGAAGGAGTGTGAAACACTCAGAGTATTAAAGAGGTTCATTTAATTAATGAACCTCCCAAATTCCCAATTTGTGGTTATAGATAAAGAAGAGTCAATCCATTTATTGGTCTGACATGTTTCCAGTCCCACCAGCATCGTTCGTCCATTAGAGGGAAAAAATGAAATAAAATAATAAAACATGTTATTTTATTAATATTTCAAAAGACCACAAAAATTAACTACTTCACCTGACCTACTACGGTTAAAGTTATGCCTCTATTAAGTGAATCTCGACACTACAAATTCAATAGTTCCCTCAGATTTTTAATCTAAGAAAAGATTAAAAAGTAAGAAAATGCTGCTAACACATTTACTTAACGTTACGGAAAAAAAGTTCGGAAAATTATTAATAGTCACCCTTAACCCACAACAGTCAAGGTTAGGCTCTGCCTAAGTGAAAACCTCCCCCATGAACACAAAGGTACTTTCAGATTTACAATCAGTGCTACTATTTAAAAGTAATGGATTTTACAATAAAATATTTTTTCACTTAATTATTTAATTTACGGACAAAAAGTAACTTTCACTAGTGGCTTGCGCTGGCCAAAGTTAGTATCTACCTAAATAAAGAATACCCTAACGAGTTCTGTGGTTGTCTCATATTTTCAATCTGAGTTACCGATTGTGAGTTATAAGTATTTGGAGAATAAAATAATTTATTTAATAATTTAATTTATGATTATTCCATTTCTGGGTTTTCTGACAGGAGGCCCACGCCGACCAAACATAAGTCCTGCCTAGGTTAAAACAACCATCTTAAATTCAACGGTGCCCTTAGATTTTTAATCTGGGAAACTGTTTAAGTGTTTTTTCACTTGTTTTGGAAAACTGCTTACGCGCGTTATTTAAAGATTATCAAAACATTGACAGACCATTCTGGGAACTCCGGGTATCAGAATCACGCACTGTCAGATTTTGCAGTCACGATTTAATTCCATATAATTAAAAAACATTATACAAAAATTTTGTGATATTACATTCTCCCCACCTTAGGACTTTATGTTCATGAAATACAAAACAAAGGTAGGACTGACAAAAGAGGGTATTGAGCATTAATATGAGTCTCTTACTCCCATGATCTCTCCTAGAGGTTCTCGTGCTGCCAACGTACGCGCACTATAGTTATGGACCTCCCATGAAGGATCCGCTCCTCTCAATCCTCAATATTTACCGGAACCACTATAAACTTCACCCCATCATCTATGTCCAACTTTTCATGGTCGATGACGTGAGATGGTTAGTGCACGTATCTCCTCAGTTGGGATACGTGGAAGAAATCATGCACCTTTTCCAAATACAGTGGAAGTACCACGCGGTGAACCACCTCACCTACTCTGTAGAGAATCTAGAAAGGTCGGATGAATCTCCAAGAGAGTTTGCTACCCCGGCCAAACCTCCACAATCCTCATAGGGGTGAGACTTGTAGGAATAGATGGTCTCCCTCCTCAAACTCCAAGGATCTCCATCTATTGCGGCATAAGACTTATGCCACTGATTTTTTCATTCAATGCAACCAGTACTGACATCGGAAGTCTTGGTACAGCTTCACCACCCCCATGATGTACCACTAAAAGGGGATGTATGGAACTCCCTCCAGCCATCCTCCCATTATGCCATCGGTACCATGGTACATCCTCTAAATAGAATGACATGTTCCCCACCTTCAGAAAGTCCTCCATGAGGCCATCCTGAGGATATCTGAGCACATCGGGCCCTGCAGTCAACGTCTCATTTTGTGCCCCCTAATATACTGATAAATTGCGGGAGTGATAGTCATATACTGGAGGTAAGCTCCTTCATCTTTATTCATGAAGGATATCTGAAACGCGGCTAGATTATATGATGCCTCACTCAGTAGCTATAAACCAGACTTCCTGCTGAGTGCATCTACTACCATGTTTCACTTCCTAAGAGTATAGACTATCTCAAAGTCATAGTCTTGGAGTAACTATAGCCATCATTGTTGTCTCCGGATCTGGTCCTTATATGAGAAGATACACCCAAGACTCTTGTGTTCAAGGTAAATAGTAAAACATTCACCCATCAGGTAGTTCCACCACATCTCCATTGCAAAGACCACTACTACTAACTTCAGTTCATGGGTAGCTTAGTTCTAGTTTTGAGTTTGTGTCTTAGATCATGAAATCTTTGCCGACACTTCTCCATCCACAGTAATGCCTCCCCCTTTTTCATCAAATCTGAAAAGGGTGCCGCTACTATAGGGATGTCTGGAACAAAATTCATGTAGAGCCCAACCAAAGAATAAGTACCCTCCCCTTAAAGAGGTAATCCTAGAAACATATTTTGAAAAGATGTCCCCAAACTCTAACACTTATGCTCAAAACTCAAAACCCCATCTTCCACAAGGTTAAGGCTGGCCGACTCAAGAGTGATTATTTGCACCCTCTAATATAGAAGTTTGTCCTATGCTACATGGGATTCCTTTTTCGCTGACTAGGGAAATCCCCAATCCAATGTTGTAGATAAACCAAAACCTTTTTTCTGAATATAGTCAATCTGAGTATGAACTATGGATGTCTAGTCCTTACCCAAACTAAAGTCGTAAGGCCTCGACGTTGGAACTAAGTGGTTCCAAATGAAACTCTCACCTCAAGGGTTGTATCACACTATCAGCATAAGTGTGATTATTAAGTCTCCTCCAAAAGTTATCTTCCAACATGAGAGTCAAGTCAATGGTTTAACCAGAAACTCTAGGTCTTGGACAAGATTTGTTGAAGGAAGGAATGATTGGTACCTCTGTCTATTAATATAGTAGCTGGTAGTAGACACAGACCATACCTTTAATCATTCATGGAGCCATTGGGTCACAATCCTTGATCGAATGCAGATACTACCATCCCCTATCCTCCAGCTCCATAAACCTCATAGGAACCACATTGGAGTGGTGGTTGTAACATGTCGAAGAGTACACCACCTCACGCTGCCTTCCAAGCTCTGCTTCCACATCTACAGCCCGACAGATTCATCTATCCATATCACATCCTCTTCCCAAAACATATAACACGCCCAAGTCTCTATGACCGGTGCATGTTTTCGGCATTCCCACTACTAACATTCACTAGATGTAACCGCTCAGGAAAAGAAATTTCAACCATAAAGGTTCTTTCTAGAACCCTAACATAAGTAGGAATGCATAGAGGAATAGTTCTGGATCGGATGTCCCTAAAGACACGTCGCTTAGAGGTCTGAGCTATGAAGCACTGTATGTACTATATTTATCGAGTACCTGGGATAGTCGGTATGCCTTGATGAACACTCATCTACCAACATGTCGTCCTGTTGAAGCTGTAGAAGCTCTAGGAAACCCTCAGCCACCCCATCAAGCCAGTCCACAATAGCAAATGGGTCGGTCCCGCCTTATAACCTGAAGGGGTATCTGATACTGAAACATGTGTAAGACACTAATCCTACATGTGTCCTCTAATGGTATAACCAGTTGTAACTACTGACCAATAGGCAGTGATATGACTAGAACACTACCCGAAGGTACCATCTCGAGAAACAGTCCATGTATCGAAGCCTCATCACTATGCATACCATCCTCATGATCACTCACTGGAAAAGTCTACTAGCTAAGATCACCATTTTCCCTACTGGTGTCTCAACTAGGTAGAAAACTCTAGAAACCGGCTCTAGCCAACCCTCACCTACGTGGGAATCTATCTCGCCTCAAAACCTCATAGGACTCTACTGCAGGAACTCGTGCATCACACTTAATCGGCGTACACTGACTGCTGGTGGAGCTGGTGAGAACAACTATCCAATGGGTAGTGGTGCTGCTGGTACACCACCTGATGGTGCCAATGCGAAAAGGGGGGCCCTACACCAGAGCCTCATCGCTCAGTGGGCCATCATTGTATACACTCTTGAGAATCCTAGCTGGTTGTCTATGCGGCGGCATCCAGATAGGAAATAGGTCCACCATTGTAATTAAGTTATACCTTGTGATCTAACTCAAAGAGATAAAAAAGAAAACATTTCAAAGAAACACATGCATTCTGTGTTTCCATGCCCTGAGTTAGAAATTTGAACTCAAGGTCATGGGGTATGGATATGTCAGCCACTACACCAATACTGGACTCCCCAATTTGAAAACAACACTTATTACACATAACATTATTTCCGAGTCAAAAGATACGAGTCCTAGTTCATCGATAGAACCGAACTCCTCTAATACCAATGTTTCATGACCCATACCCCAGGGCCAATACCGTGACTACCCCAAGCCTGACCTCCATTTTCCTGGGGTCGATGACTCGCACCGAAAGGCGTATTCCCTAAAACCAGGAAGGTATTTCCTTTATAACCTAAAAACTCACACAACCAAGCACAAATCAGGGTACGAGCACAAAGTAAACATTATAGTAAAATAGTTCTGAAAGTAAAAAGGAACCTGAATACAATCCCAAATGTAAAAGTACAAGTACAAATGAAAAGTACAAAAGAACTCTTGAATCATCCACTGATGATTCTACCTGAAGGGTAGGTATAGATCATCTCCACAACACTCTATGTCATCCCATCTCCTCTGTGTACCTTCTAGTCCTGGATCCCTCACGTCTCAACCTAGCTACTCATCATCTGAAGGGTAGGTAAATATTATCTCCAAAGCACCCCTTGTCAGCCCGTCTCCTCTGTGTACTGCCTGGTCCTGGATTCCTCATGTCTCAGCCTAGCTACTCGTCGTCAGCACAAGACACAACAAGGTGTGGGCGAAGCCCGTGAAGGGGTGAGTATAACGATACTCACTGGGGACCTCGGGACCCCCGTAGGTCTCCTAGAGTTCCACAAAGGGGAAACTACAAAGAAAGACATCAACATTACTTAGGTATATTACCATACAAATACCTAAGTCATCAAGTTATACTAATCTCATACATAAGGGAATCATACCCCAAAAGCAACACCACAAAGGTAGAAATACCACACAGGAAACACAACAAAGATATAAGTACCACATAGGTATCACCATGATGGTAGAAGTACCACACATGTAACACCATGAATGTAGAAGTACCACATAGGTAACATAATGAAGCTACAAGTACCACATAGGTAACACCATGAAGATAACTTCAATCACGTGCACAAAGCAAATACAAATCACAAAGAGTCTTAGCTCAAACATGGTGTTAGTGAAGTATAGAATTAAAAATTATTAGTCACGAAGTTAGATCAACTTATTATATCAAGAGGCACTACTGCTGACCATACGGAGTCTTACCCACAAAGGATAGCTATGTACTAACCTCTACTAACCCACAAAAAATCCGACCCTCACTAGGTCGCTATGAGCTGACCAACATAGGATCACTAAGCTTGGACACACATAGGATATGACCCACACATGATCAATATGAAAGCTGAAAGCCAGCCCTGAGATTCATTAGGGATAATAACAAGAAACATCCCCAGTCACATTGTCGAAAACCTCGGATGCATGAGAACGCCTCCTCTCTAGAGTAAAGTGGGACTTACATGTACCATATAGGATCTTCCCACTAACCTTGGATTGCTATGGTACTCCTCCTGTCAAGTACTATGGGTCTACCACGTCACACCGAGGCGCTCCCCACTATTGGTCTACCACGTCACAACGAGGTGCTCCCCCTCGTGGCCTGCTGAGGTAATCCTCCTATCAAGTAACATGGGTCTGCCATGTCACACAAAGGTGATCCCCACAGTGGGTCTATCGCGTCAGACAGAGGCACTCCCCACTGGGCCTATCGAGTCACTACGAGTTGAAACGGTCAGCAGTCATCAAGTCTAATCCAGTGGCAGGGTTTCGTATGTAACGCTCTATGGAGAACTGATCCCCAAGCCATCAGTCATACATCAACCACCATGATGTTCGACGAAAAATTATCCCAAATGTCTTTCACATCATAAGGGACCCAACACAACAGACGACACGTCGATCAGAGTCCTGGTCATTATGTTATTAGCCTTTCCGCTCTAAGGGCACGGTTGGATTCGAGATCCAATCCAACCCTACCATACTCCATCCTTATCCAAAACTCATGTAGAGTATACTAACAGAACATTCTCGATACTAGGATTCTGGTGTGGTAGATAGTTCATCAAATAGACTCCTAGTTCACAAGTTTTGGCCACAAAGGCGTAACTCAGTCTAGATGGGCCAGGGTCTGGGCCGACTTGGTCGGGCCGACACGAACTAGATTTGGTTGACCTGACCCGATTTGGGGTGCAGCCTGGATGGAATGGGCTATGGTGGGCCTAGCCCGGCCTACGTAGGGGGCGGCATGGCCCGCGGTGGGCGCATCCTGGTGGCGCGGTCTGCCCGAGCTGGCGCCTAAGGGGGAGCGGACCCCCTTACGTCCGGATTACCAAAGTGCCACAGGAAGAATCTTTAGGTGGTTTCAAGTCACCCATGGGACCCAAGAGGGTCCCTCCATCCCACAATGTATGACCGATGTTCCGACCGGTCCTCCTCCCAGCGGTGCGGTCACGGGCTACTGCTACACCGCGGCCGACACGGCTGGCTGCTCTTCGGCCTCCGCCGCAGCCAGGCGGCCACTCCCTCATGATCCACTGGCAGCGCAGACATCCACCGTCACTCCGCTAAGTAGCAGGATGATTGTCGGCCACCACCCTACCCCGTCGCCCACAGCCTCTCTATCAACCAGCAGCACAGACGCGCACCGCCCAACATTCCTTGTGGTCGTCTGGATGCAAGATGCTGCCTCTTTCTGCGAGCCATTGCGGCTTCGTTCCAAGCCTAAAAAAACCATTGTATATTTGTGATCCTTGGTTCAAGGGCCCCACGTCCATATGTCACGCTAAAAAAATATTGTGTTTCCGTAATCATTAAATAATTGGCATCGAAGAATGCATGAAGAACGCATAAAGAACGAAAGGAAAAGAAGTAAGGTTTAAGGGCGGGACGATGGCCATGTTCATTTGTCCATCGCTGTCATGAATTTAGGATATGAAGAATCAGTAAAATAAATTCAAACATATATAAATAAATCACCTACCTCAAGAATGATGATTAATGCCCACTGTTGAGGAAGTGGGTCGGTGATCTTTGTTCCCACTACAAGCCTCCAACGACGCCACTGGATCATCATTCGTCAGTTCGTGGTTCGGGGTCACTCGTCACCTCCCTCTAGAACTGGCTCCATACTCCAATTTTTTGCATCGCAACACTTTACCAAAGCTTCATCGCTCAGTGAAGTCATGAAAACACCCCTCCCCAATCTCCATATAAAAAAATAGAAGAGAAGGAGTGTGCAATGCTTAAGGAATTAATGAACCTCCCAACTTCCCAATAGTGCGGTTACATGAAATGAAGAGTCAAGCCATTTATTGGCTTGACACATCTCCAATCCCGCCAGTGTCATTCGTTCGTTGGAGGAAATAAAAAGAAAAAAATTAAGAAAACATGTAATTTTATTAATGTTTCAAAAGTCCACAGAAAATAACTATTTCACACGACATACTATGGTCAATGTTATGCATCCCTTATGAGAATCCAGGAACTGTGGATTCAACAGTGCCCTCAGATTTTTAATCCGAGAAACTGTTCAAAACATAGAAAATGCCACTCACATGTTTACTAAATGTTTTCCAAACAAATGTTTGGAAAATTATTAATAGTTAACCTCAAATCATGTCGATCAAGGATAGGCTCTGCATAAGTGAAACATGCCCCAACGAACCCAATAGTACACTCGTATTTCTAATCCGAGTTCTTGTTTAAAATTTATGGATTTTACAATAAAATAATTTGTCACTTAATTATTTTATTTACGTACAAAAATTAACATTCACTACTGTCCTGCACAGGCCAAAAATAGTATCTACTTAAATAAAGCATACCCTCATGAGTTCAACCATTGTCTCGAATTTTCAATCTGAGTTACCATTTTTGAGTTATAAGCAATTGAAAAATAAAATAATTTATTTTATTATTTTATTTACGATTATGCTATTTTAGGATTTTCACATAGGAGGCCCGCGCCGACCAAATAATAACACTATACAAAAATTCTGGGACATTTCATTATTAACCAATTGAATCCCCTCGTGTCAAATAATAACATTAATGTTATTATTTCTTGACATGTACTTAACATTAAAGTAACAATTACTTATTTTTAATCAAATAATATTTATCATAATTATTTCTCACTAGAACCTAAAATTGGTTCGTCAATCCTCCTTCATATTTATCAGGCCATGAATAATGACTACGTATTAATAAAATAAGTACAACAACATTATTCCTCAATAAATAAATAAATATTATATTTAATAAATAGTAATTAAATATTTTTTTAAATATTCCATCCATAATGTATTCTCTCGAATAACTATCGATGAAATAAATGTCATCTATCATACATGAATAATTATTAAACACCAAACAGGAATAATATTTATTCAACTTGTTATATAATAAATTATTTAACAGAGATTTTGGATACACTTATTGGGTGACCCTATATACCTCATTCTCAATGGAATTCGGCGAACCTTCTTAAAGTCCATGGATAGTGTCAAGAATTACACCATGAAACCCATAGATAAAGAAGTTAATGCTGCAAAAACATGTCACCTCTTATGAAAGCTTACCATGTAATATAATCACTTTGTTTCAATATCCCTAATCAAGAGGGTTGCATGCAAGTTCGATCAATCCATGTGCTCGATTTTTCATTATTTAACGTCCCAGAAATTGAACTTGCCTATAGAACACCATAGACATGGATTTATTTTTGACATATATTTTACATCAAAGGGATTAAGATATCATCTTTAATTATAGAATATAAGGGACACATCATTTCTCTCTTTATTTATTGATAAAGTATTAATCGTGTCACACCAAACATATCCTACCTCATTGTGAACATATATCATCACATTTTTTTCAATACACATATGTGTGTGAGTCCTAATACCCATTAATAATAATATTAAACTCTAAGGATCGATACAAAAATCCACAGATATGAACATCCAATGACACTTATAAATGTGGATTTCCTACTGGCGGGTCTCGTTCTCATAATATCCTCCTAGAAATTACCATGGGTGTACACCAAGAGATGGTGCCTCAATGTCCTATGATTCCCCACCCTTGATTGCATGTATCATTTGTGTCCCTTTAAATGATATCATCCAGTAACAGAAAATATGTTCAATAATAGTTTCATGGCACTTCTGGGTTATCATCATAGTATGGATTCTTTATATCCTTTTAGTGTGACAACTACTCTTAGGAAATTATCTCATACAATGTCATATAGAAGAAAAATCATGATGTGATAAGGAGTTTCTTAATATCCATCCCATGAATACATTTTTATCAGAAATTAAAAAAAGAATTTGGTTCTAGGGAACCAACTCCAACACCTTCAACCACATTCCACCACTACTTCCCCAAATACCATCCATTTAAATATTTATAGAGGTGGTATTTATTGGAAAGGTTTTCCATTGAAAAAAATATATGTCAGATTGATGTTGCTGGATATAGATGTTTCTAGATTTGGTATGTTACTCATTGTGACATTCTTAATATGAAACCGCACTCAAGGTAGATTGTGGGGGATGGGAAGATCAAATTTTAGAGTGATAACTAGTATGAGAGTATCATTGGATTTCTGGGTTGTCCAATTTCTGTACTTACTTTCCCGTAGGCCACCTCATTCCCTACCTTCCCCAAGCAGTCCTCATCCATCCATCGCTAGCCTTGTTTCATAGTATTTCTATGTCTAATAACCTGGATCAGTTAGTGTTCATGATCTACCAATATGGTTTCTTATCATTGAAGGCCTATCATGGTGTTTTATAGGCCACTTTTGTTCATGACTAATGAGGTGGGGTTACATAGTGCAATTCCATCCCAGAAAAACTGATCATCCTCGTATGGAGCTTCTGAATTAATGCTCTATCCATGGATGATGAGGTTTGAAATAAAGGGGTTTCCTTTGCTTCACAATGCCACTGATGCCACATAACAAAGGAAGATTCGACCACCCATATTTTCTTCGATATTTATTGGTCCGACCTCATCTTGAATAGATTCAGTGATGCAATTGGGAGGGAGGTTCAGGGTATTTATAGGGATAATTTTATCCAGTACCAGTTTCATGGGTCGATAGACAATGCTCATGAGCATAGAGCATGAGCTATGTTTTTTTGAGGTGGGCTACTGGGTCCATTGGAATGCCTATAATAAGGCCAGGTACGAGGGTCTCTTTATCTCTAATACAACACTTTTGGTTAGGGTGAGGGATTTATTGATGGACCTTGTGCTGATGATCCTGAGGTGTGACCTCTCTCTCTCTCTACATTGAATTTTGGATAACTTTGGTACACCCCATCCATCGCCATGTGTGTTTTTGCATTACAATTGGGTTTATGGGACCCCCCCTAGAAGGATTTAAATTGAACACTGATGGGTCATGTTTGAATGGTTTCATGAAGGGTGAAGGAACTATCCATGATCAATGAGCCTCTGTGATATTTTTTTTCTACTAATGGATTAGGAAGGGTGAATCCCTTCTAGTCGAGGCTTCGACATTTCTCAAAGGATTGTAATTTTGTAACTCCCACAACATCTCTCTTCATAAAGTGGTGACAAAAACCATGGTTATTATTCGGTAAATGCATGGTGTGGTAAATATTCTCTAGGAAGTCACTTACATAGTTTGAAACTACAGATGCCTCCTTCCGGATACTGTTGACCTTAATCCCACATGTAGAGAAGGAAAAAATGTCATAGATTTCTTATCATATTGTCTTTCACATGATAACCCTTGTGTTATTTTTAGTTGAACTAGATCCATCCCCCCTAAGTGCATTAGTTTGGTTCATATTGATGCTCTAGGCCTACACTACTTCAGGCCACCTTGACCTATTTTAGGCCATATCCTCCATTCCCTTTTAATAAAATTTTCTCAATGTTTCGTGCATAGGACCAAGCCCATCCACTAGTTTGATTGGAACATCACGTATAATATCCAACCCAAGTGGTAAAATGGAGTTTCTGTCTAAGAGGTTGCATAGTGGAGGAATATAGCTCTAAAAGGAAGGCAGGGGAATAAGAATGAAAATCATCCACACAATGTTCATATAGATGAGGAGATATCATCTAGGGTTGGACGAAGACCTGTATAAGTGTCTATGAGGTGTATTCGAGATTCAATACCAATTCCATGACTAAAGAGCTTATGTCGCATGATTTTTTATAAACTGATGTGAGTTTAGGTGTATCTCAGACATAGGACGTTGGAAATGTGGGTAATATTCACACATTTAGAATCAGACAGACAGAATGAAATCCATCTGATCAGACCAACCCACACTATTTGATTAGTCTTATATCATCTTTAACCTTCATGAGTTGGGCTTCCTATGAATTCAAGTGATCAACCATGAAAATTTGGAGATCAAATGAACATGAGGATGAATTACCAAACATAAGATGAAATTTAATCTAATATAAGATGAATTTTTCATGATTTATTTAAATAGTAGATTTCATGATGAATGTGAGATACTGAAATAATAAGGGAAGCATCTTTGAGCATCCACAAGGAAGATGAAGGTTACATACGAATAACTAATGGAAGTTCTGTGCATGAGGATCTTCTATATGATAATAAAATGTTATTCCATATACCATCCATAAGAGTGTTGATCTTCCATGAGTGTAAGGTTCTTTTGTGAGAACCTTCATAGGAATTATGTGAGAAGATACTTCCATATGAATTGAAAAATATATTTCATGTGAATCATATAACTTTAAAAATTCTTCAAGATGATTAATTTACTCCATGACGTGCAATATGTATCAACCATACAACCTTTGATATATAATGAGTGAAGTAGAAGCTTCTTCATGACATTGTAAGACCTATTTTTTTATATGTGAAGAATATAAATTATATAGTTCCTGGAGAATGAGAGTATACATTGAATGAATGATTTCCCATGATAAAAGTCATATGATATGATTTTAAAAGATGATAAGGTGCTATCAAAATATGGACACATACACAAAACTTCTGATGTATGCCTGTAAAACATTTTCATGAATGCTGGAAGATTAATATTTGAATAATTCGATAGAAGATAATATGTTACGTAAATGAAGTAAAATAGAGGTTTATATGTGCATGATTGTTCAAATATAAAGAGTATGGATACCTATGATAAACCCATACATTTGATACTGTTGATCCATGGATAAATTATGATGATGCATATGCTGAGATCTAATGAATAAAATAAAATGATGAAAATTGATGTGACTATATATTATGAATAAGGATAATAATATCGTAAATCTATATAATACAAATAATGATTCCACATAATACATTAATGCATTCTAATATGCATACATTCATGAAAATCAAATGTTTAATGGAGGAGGAGATAGATTTATTGTATGTTTAGTATCATACATTAGATACACCCAAGTCTTATTGTGATTTATTTGAGATGAATTATGATCCATGAAAAATAATGAATGTGGTTATTATTAATCACATGAAAAGGGAAGAAGACATTATCCTTTAGGGTGTCTGAATGAGAACGAAATAATTTAGTCTCAAAAAATTAGTTTAATTCCATGAAATTATTATCATTTTTAGGAATCTTGAAATACAAAGAAAACTAGAGTTTCAATGAATTATATTTAGGGATATTGATTTAATATTTTTTGGTGAGTAAATAAAAAATAAATATCGAGTCTCTTATAGTAATTTTAAAAGAGATGAGATATGAGTAAATTTGATTCATGATATATGTGAATATTTAAGGGAAACAATAAAGGATTTTTTTCTGATAATTTCTAAGTGAGTGAATAAATATTTCTATGTATTACATCCCTTGAAGCCTTCTATGTGAATAAGATGAAGATATTGAGTTTTTGAGCTCAGATTATGATTTTCTTTATTTGTGATCTATCTTTAATGGTTATTTGTTGTTTTATTAAATCATTAAAAATATGTACTTCACTTTTTGGTTCCATAATCCTGTAGTAGATACAAGGTCAAACCCTTTCCTTAGGATTTCCCCGATAATAAATGTATAACAATGTATGTGGGGAAAACCCCTTTCTACCATGGGGATATAGTCATCCTTCTAGAAGTAATCCTCATTAAAAAAATGTTTTCTTCCATTTAAATTTTTTTTAAATATAAATTTATGAATAATTAAGAGGTCTATATGGTAAAAAAATATGTAAACTAACAAATTCATCACCCCTATCAGTGATTTTTATACATGTTAAAACTTATTTAGTTAGTATCATAGGATGGCTTCGCTTGTTTTTTTAATTTGTTATACCATGGATAATTACAGTCCTTTTAAAAATAAATGAGTACTTACCTTTGATAGTAATGGTTTCCATTTGTGGAAGGAGTGAATTATACCTCATCTTATATCCCTACAGTGGGATTTTCTTGTTGCTTATTTTGAATATAATACTGCTCATAATTATTTTTGTAGAGAATATTATTGGCATGATGAATTCCAAGAATGAAGGAAAATCTAGAAATACATTACTAACATCAGTATCAGATTTATAATTAACCAATGTTATGGGATTCAAAACAACCATGTGATATGGAAAAAAACATCATAGTATCTTTGAAAGGAATAATAAATAGAATGATTAGAAATTTAAAATCCCCAAAAAATAGTTAAAATATATAATAATGTAAGAATATGAATCCATTGATTAATTCTTTATCATATTAAATTCAATTTTAATTCATGATAGTGTATTTAGAGAAACACTTGATGAATCTATTATTTTCAAAAATCTCATGAGAATTATACCATATAAATTTCATGCTAAGGTTGTATCATTGGAAGACAAGGATCTTGATGAATTCAATATTGATCATTTTCAAAACACATGTATTAATTAAGAAATTAGAAGAGGAACTAATGTCAATAGTCAGGGAAATAAGGAAAAATAATTGCATTTAAATCTCTCAATGAAGTAAAAATTGAAGATGAATAGGTATTTTTGGATGAAGAAGGAAATTTGGAATAGTATACAAAAAATATTTCTCTTATGTCACCAAATTTTATGCAATGAAGAAGAGATAATTTTAAAGGGAAACTCTTTTTTAAATGTTTCAATTGTGGGAAATATTTTTTTTCTATTCCAATTGCAGTGAAAGGTTTACAAATGAAGATAGTATTAGGGAATCTAATAAATACCATTTTATAAAGGGAGGTCACAAAGAATATATTTAACATAGTTGAAAGGGTATAAAAATATTACATTAAATAATTTTATAATGAATTATTTATCTATTAAAGAAGGATTTTCATATAGTGAAAATTATGATAATAATGAATATATATAGATAGAAGCCTATGATAACGATATAAAGGCCTAAGAAATAAAGAAGAGTGACTCTTCAGATGATGAAAATAAAATATATAATAAATATGTTAATGAAGAAGGTGAATTTTCCAAATAATATGATTTTAGTAAGTAAATAATTATGTATTTGAAAAAAAATTAAAGGTTCAAAAATGATAACTTAAGTCTCAATATTATCTTTGAGTAACACAAATAAATCTAGGTAGAGAATGAAGATATTATTGAATAATATAAATGATTAAAACTTTATAATTTAGAGAAGAAGATGATTATTGATGATATGACCTATAATATTATTCATAGAGATAAATAGGTTGATATATTAAAGAAAAACATTATTGATCTAGTAAAGATAGAATAGAAGGACTATTGTAAATACAAAAGGTTTTTCATGTTAAATGTGAATGCTATAACTAGAAAAAATATATCAATTTTTATATTTAGTTTGGTGAACATGAAATTATTATTACCACTTGAAATCCCATCACAACAGAAGTTCTTGATTTCACAATATATAAAGGAAATATAGAAATGTGTGACATCCAGAAAAACAAAACAGAATCCAAAATCATCTCATATCTGTAAAGTGAAAAAATTTAGAAAAATCACCATATTATCTTATAATAAACAAATTTTATGTTTAAAAGAATGTTTTTTCTTAAACTAATCAAAACATTCTTGAATGTTAGGAAAAGAAAAAGTCTATACAACCACAAAACGTCTATCAAATTATTTTTTGGGGGTTATTGTTAGCATTGTGAAGTGAATGTTTGTAATGTGTATAAATTTTGGTACAATATAAATCTTTCTCTTCTAAGGTTGTATCACATATCAAGAGAGATACATAAACAATTTCAATGTAAAAACGGTTTTTGGTATCAAAGGATAGATAAGAACATTCATATAATCACCAATTTTGATAGTATACAAGAAACATGTGAACTATGTGGTGATTATGAACATATTAAGAATTATTGTGTTTTAGATAAAATAATAACATAATCACCATAAAATAAAATAAAGACACAGAAAGAAAATAATAATCAATAGGCTCATATTATTGAAGTTTCTTTTAAATAAAATAAAACTGAGAAGTTGTAGATTAAGGATAGTGGATTTTTGATGCACACATATTCTCATGAGTAATTTTAAACATTTTATATGGTTCTTAATTATTTCAAATGAATATTTTCATATAATAAATTTTTTTATTATGAATTATTATTTGAAATTAAGGAATTAAAATGGATAAAAAAAGTTGAATTTTCAATTTGAAATATTTCAAATGGTTCATTATATTTTTAGGTAAAAACTAGAAAACATAGTTGGCCATCAACCAAAAAATATGCAAGATACTTACCTAGCCCTCATAGGACCCACCAAAAAATGAGGTCCCATAGGAAGTCCTTCCATGTGGTGGAGTCAGCTGTGAGCTACACAAGGGGAATATTTAAGACAAATCCTGTATGGATTTTTCAGTTCAGAATGACCCATCTTTTTGTGTGGATGTGTGAGTAGGATCCCATATCTAGAGTAGGATTTAGATACAATTATTTAACACATTCTATTATAAATGATCACATACCCTTCCTATTTTTCCTACATGGGAAAAAAATCATGAGGTAACTTTTTATGTAACAAAAATGACACCTTTTCAGATCTATCTGCTCGATCCAACATCTTTAAAATTACCCCCAACTTCACCAACTGCCTACTATACTCACTATAGAACATCATAGTCGACACAAAGAAACCTTGAGCTCAAGATAATACCAACTTCAAAGGACCTGAACCACCATGAACAACCTCAAGGACATCTCATGACTTCATCTAAGGCCATTTGAATATACATAAGCCTATATATGAAGGATCTTGGCCCATCTGGCCACTATGAAGGTCGTATGGATCAGTGGAGGATTTCATCGCTACTTCTACACCTGTAGAGCACTATGGTGAATTCCATATTGCACCAATAGTCTAATGATGAAGTGATATACCAATTTTATTTCAATAAAATCCATGAAATCCATTCATATATGTGAAATCTTGAGAGATATGGCTACATGAAACCATACATAGAAATAGGTATGTGTCTAAAGTCTCCGAAAATTATTGGGAAGATAAAGTGGGAGGTGATACTACTATTGAAGGATGAAATTATTCTACTATTAATATGTGTTTCCATTATACATATATCATCAATAATGTAAGTAATAGTTCTACTATTTGAGTTACTGTCATTTGAAGATCTACCATTGAGTGGTTTATGATCTACTATCAGAGGTGATACCATCGCAAGGTAGATCCAATGGGATGTTGTTATACCGTCATTGAGAAGGAGTTTCTACCATTAGAGGTGATATTGTTCAAGATATTGTTTCCCTTACCACCTACCATTGGGCATAGATGATTGATTTGATATCGTTCATACATGATACTATTAGAAATCTACTGTTTCTAAGAAGGAAATGCTACTTATTTGCACTTTATACCATTTCTAGAAGTAGAGATGATAGTATCCACTATATACTACCACTAGGATGGTATAATCCTCATGAGTAGGTTCCTGATTCTAGGGAACTCTTGTTGAGTCATGATATTCTTATGTAGGGAGAGTATGTGCCAAGGAGATTCCATTTTTGGTAGTATTGTGGGTTTTAGTGGAAGATGGAAGCTGAGCCATTGTAAATTGGATACACCCTGTCTATCATAATTAAGATAGTTTTTGGGTGACATACTATAAATATTCACGATTGGAGGATAAACCAGTCCACTAACATACTACCTTCATGGGTGCTATCATGTTGATCTATCATTGAGGAATAACATACACTGCTACGATGAGTGTTCTACTCTTAGGGTGTGGTGGTAGATACTGAACAGTTGTATATGATGTGATACAATTGTAAATATTAATGGTAGTTGTCTCTATCATTATAATGGAATACAAGTCAACATTGAAATTTGTAAACACTTTATAATTCAATATATTTAAGATGGGAATTTTTTTATAGATATATCCAATATTTTACCCAAGATAAATAATATATGAATGATATAGAGAGGTTCTATCCCTCTATAAGTACTATGGTGATGCTACCAGGAAATGTGTTAGAGGTTTTCACCAAGATACTGCTGATTTTATATTTTTTTATTTGATATTATTTTTTTCTATATATATTACTTTCTTTCATTATAATAACTTCATTATTCTTTAATAATGTGTTTCACCCCTCGTTTTCTTAAATGTTTCATTCTATCATTCTTATTTCTTCATTTTTATCATTCTATTAGTTTTATCTCTACTACAATGACCTATTGCACTAAAAAATGGTTGACTAACCTCAGGATTGGTGATGTGGGAGGATTGTGTCTTCCATAATTCTTTTATTCAATTATCATGTTTTTTATGTTTTTGATGAATTATGGTGATGTTTTTGGGTATGGTGATTTTACACCATGAAGTTGATTCAAAACTCTCTTCAATTAATTTATTTAAATAATTTCTATTTTCTTCCATTGAACATAGGCTCTTCAAGTGATGGAGTTTACCTATTTAGTGGATAAAATAACATATGATAGATCTAGGTATTGGAAGATTCCACACTCTATATTGAGTTTTTTCATCAACCTAGATAATATAAGGAGGAAGAATTGTGTTTTTATTCAAATTTCAGATTACACAACCAATAAATTAAAGGATAGTAATTCAAGAATGATATTTCACAATTGAGTTATCAAACTAAATTTAACCATCCAATATTAATAATATAATGAACCTAGATCCAACCCTAAAAGGCCAACTTCATTATTTTCTAACTACATTCTAGTTCATTTCATATTATGTTTAGAATTTATCACAATTTTAGAAAATAAAAAAAAATTGGTTATTATTCGGTGAAATAGATTAACTAGGTGAATAACGAATGAATCTCCTCAAGTGAGCCAACCATGGTAAACTATTGAACTACACTAGGAAAATATAAATACTATATTTTTCTACACCAAATGATAGGTGTGTGTCAAAACATTGCACCATTATTAGGGATCCCAGTAGTTTTTTTCTTTCTTTTTATTTTCATAATTTGTAAATATTTTTCACTAATTTTATTAAACAAATACTAAATTATTGCCCATAATATTGGAAAATGATTACTATAATGCATGGAATGATTACTCAAGGGAACATGACCAAGGGTGAGTGTTTCAGAGTTCAAAGAATACCCAGTTAAAAATTTCTAGAAATAACACATACTTGATGATGACTGGAAAATAGAAAGTATTTTTACTTAAAGAATTGATAGACATGGACATTTAAGTGAAAAATGATCATAAAATATTTACATCCATGAGAGAAGTACCATTAGAACATCCCAAATTTTCTAAACACATCCAAGACGTTAAGGCCTTACTTGAATAAGTACCCAAAACCTATCCATCTCAAGGATATGATTCAAAATTAACATGTTTTGTTAAAAAATCCCTCAACGTATCATTGATGCATTTTTTTATGTTATTTTGTTTGTTGACAAAGTGGACATCTGTGTTGTGATTGTTGACAAAGAAAACCATGACATAAAAATTTGTTGACCAAGGGGATTTCACGGTGGAATGTCGAGTTCAAGAGTTGTGGTTAATGATAAATGTTTTATTCAAGAACATCAACAAAGTAATGGATGATCTGGAGGAGGTCAAAAATGAATAGATACAAGGTGGTGCCATTTTCCAGTGTTTGCCAAATTTTTGGGCCTGAAAATCTAAAAATGAAATAAAGTGGTTTTTGGAAAAGGGACTTGCGCACCATGTACATAAAGGCTTGGAAAATTGTGCGCCATATGTTTTTCAAGATCAGATCATCAAAATATGGCAATGGGATAAGGGTCGTGGAGGTATTTGTGATGTCGCGTAGGTGACTTTCGTGTCAAGAAGAGACTTGTGCACCAATGACTTGGATGATTGTGAACATGAGCGCTTGTTTTTTTCAATATTAGAACTTAAAAATATGGAAATAGAAAGAGGTATGTGCAAGTTTTGAAGTGGGTCTCACAAGTGACTTTCAGGGGAAGATACCTAAACGCCGAGACTTGCGCGCCGAGTAAAGACTTTCATGCCATTGCATAGGGTGTTCAAAATGCCTATAAATATAGGAGCACCCCTCCTCATTTCTAACGTAGTTCAACACTTAGAAAAATTAGAGATCCCGTTTTACAGGTGTGGAAGTCGGGTAAGTGGTGATGTGTCACGCAAGTATGACATACACGCTAGATTTGAAGAAGGGTGATTATTGTTTGATGCACACCAATATTGGTTTGTGTGTAAAGGGATGTGTGTTGCGAATGTTTGGAACTGAAGAAGCGTGTGTCGTGAAAGTGTCTAAGTAGCACATGCATGCCAGTTGTGACTTGCATTCCGATAATTTCATGTCGGATTATACTTGCGCGCCGAGTAAGGATGATTCCATGGTATTGTTTTCGGGCTATGTGGAAGCTATAAGTTTGCCCGATACCTTTGGAGAAAAGATAGATTCATCTACGGGTGAAAGTTGGACTTCAACAGAGCATCCACATACAACAGAGGAGTCATTCATTAGAGATAATGAAGAGACCAACATGTCTATAAAATGTGAAAGGATCCTTTCTAAATCACTAATTAAAGGAAGAGGAAGAAGGTGATCATATCCACCAGTAGTGACCCAGAGAGAGAGAAACAGGTAGTGACCCTTGGTAAAGCAGTGAGCTAACCCTAAACCTTATAATGGTAGTGAGCCTGGGACAGAGTGACTGTGACTGAACCTTGTAATCCACAACTAGAGATGTTTAGTGGAATTTGGTACTACCTGAAACCTATTGGCATATGCTCCTTGGAAGTAGCCCTTAGCGGTGAACCAAGTAAAAACTGTTGTGTCATGTGCTTTCTTTACTTTCTGTTTATACTGTGCAACATGGAAGAGAGAGAAGAGTATTTTTCTTAATAGCGAAATAAGATCAGAACGAGATTTAATTTTAAATTAGTCATACCATGATTCACCGCCCCTCTGAGGGTATTAAGCCTTGTGGACCTAACATCGTGAATAGATAAATAGTGATGTTAAAGACTCACATATGAATGTAAACGTGAGATATCAAAAAGATCATGATCAGTTTTGGAGTTTATGGGAAGATGATGAAATGAAAAGTGATCTCCCCTCCTATTAAGTAGAATCAACATCACCTGTTCCCCAGTAAATAGCAGTAGAATAAGACTCCACACATGTGGTGGAATTTTAAGATAAGATGGTGGACCTCAATTACCTACCTCCATCTACTGAAATCCAAATTCAAGAGACACTTTCCACTGAAAAGGAGATCGAATCTAAACCAACTCAGTGAGTTTATCTTAACTTAAACTCTCAATTATTTTATTTTATTCAAAATAAATTGTTTATTATCTACTATTGTTTTGAATTTTCAGATTTTGGTAAACATTATTTTTTCTTGGAGGAGGATGAACAAGATTTACACAGACCTATTGAGGAACACATGAAACTTGTGTAACTTATTAAACATGCCATAGAGTATTTCCTTGAGGTGATCCTACTAACCTTTCAAAAAAATGTCATAGGATGATCAAATTGAAAGGGATAATTTTAATATTCATAATTCATGTTTAAAATATGACCAATTAAAAGTAACTTCTCACCCTCCCATTGAATTTATAATCAATCCAATCCATATTGAGAAAGAACTGGATAGATAATAGTAGGTTACACAAGTAGGAACCAAGAAGTAGGACGATCTATATTTCATCCCACCCCCACCATGAAAGATATACCTTATTGTAAATGGGTAGATCTAATGAACAAAATCCATGGAATCCTCCTCAAAAATAAATAAGAATTAAATGATAGGGAAATTAATATATTTCTATTTAAATACAATAAGATCCACCCACTAGATGATTATGGATAATAGTTGGTAATCCCCATCTGGTGGAAGTGAAAATACAAGGCCTGCTCGAGGGAACATACTAAGGATTATCTTTATATTTTTTTTATAGGAATGTAGTTATATATTTTATTCATAGGATTTAAGAGGAAACCCAATCCATCTTACCATTTTGAGATCAAATTAAATGGTCATTGTGATTAAATATTTGATTTTATTTTTCAGGGCCATGACAACATATGGTAGCAATAAATAGAAAAGAATATGGGGGTATTGAATCTTCATGAGCCCAAGGAGATAACTCTTAATAATTTTATCCTTTATACACTTGTATTTTCTTTTTAAAAGTCTAACATGATATGGAAATTATAGTATCTATTATAAATTGAAAAGTGAATTCCCACATTTTAATTTTTTATTTAATTGATGTACCTAGGATACATGAGTTTCTTATGATCCCAATAATGACATCTTTTATGTTTTAATGATAATGATATTTATTGACTAAAGTAAGGAATTTAACTATTACAGTGAAGAATAAATACTAAAATGATGACTCATAGTTTTAAATAATTTGTTGATTTAGAAATTTCCCTACCTATATTTCATACTTTGAATTTATTAAATTCATGTGAATTTTTTATTTATTATTAGTCAATACATGTGTGATTGCACAATATCGAATGATCAATTACTAAGATTATTTATAGATTAACTAATTTCTATTTTATTATGTTTATATTTCTTAAGTGATCTTGGGGAGTGACATCTTTTGTAGCATTCATTGAATCTTTTAAAAGCTAATGACTATGAAAAACAATCATTTAAAATGATTGATTAAATTCTTATTGATAAAAATTTATCCTTGTTGCCACCTTTTAATTTTATCCTTGAGTAACTGATAGAGTCTATGAATGAATTGTTAGGGATGAGTCAGATTTCAATCAATTTTTATACATCTATACCCTCCTATTATTATTTAGATGATATTTTAATGTCTGGGTGTGGGGGTGGGGGATGTAATGGTGGAATAATTCACTACATTAAAAGGAAAATTTATAGGTGTAATAAAATTTTTATTGAGAAAGGTTGTTGATTCATACATTATAACTTATTGTTTTACATTATTTTTTTAAAATGAATGGGTTGTGACTTAGGAAAATAAAGAACCTCTATTAATAGATCAATTATTCTTATCATATGTGGTTAGTTTGCGAATGCAATATTTTTTACAAGCATAATTTTTTAAAAATTAAAAACAAATATAAAAATTTAGTTTGAAAAAAATATGTAAAAAAATATAGGAAATTAAAGAAGGAGAAATTCATTCAATATGCTTTCGTGTTTTAGGATATCACTTTGATCTTGGTAAGTGTGTGTTGTTACTTTGAAGATGAGAATTCCAATGAGCTTAAAATTTTTGATATCATGCTTTATACTCTTGAGAAAATCTCCACTATGAACCTTAATATTTATCATCAACTCCTACAAAAATTTATCCTCGGAGTCATTAGAACCTTTATTGTTATTCCTTGTGATTTTATGTGCCTTTTGACTATAGAATGTTGAGAAAGTAGTTTGTTTCAAATACTATGGTTAAGAGTCATATACACATGATATAATAATAACTCTAATTGAATTTTTATTATGACTAATGAGTGATAATATTCAAAACATGAGGTAAATCAGAACTTTTAATGTTTAACAATAACAAATCAAGGAACACAAATTAGTGAAAATTAATGTTTCCACCATTTTTCAAAGGGGGAAAGAAAATTACATAGATTGGTTGATTTTGTTGTAAAATATAAATTAAATTAATGTTTTATATGAAACATGCGAATTTGGTTTTAAATTTATTATCATTTTATTTTATTACTTTAATATTTGAATTATGGAAAAATTGTTTCCATATTAAATTAAATTTTTAGATTTTGTACATGAGGAAACGAATATTTTATGTATGGGGGGATTTTTGATTCATACATATTTTCATGAATAATTTTAAACATTTTATAAAGATTTTGAATTTCTTAAAAGAATTATCTCATTTAATACCTTGTTTTAATAAAAAAATGGGTATTTTTAATTAAGTTATTAAAATAGATTTAAATGGATAAAAAATGATGAATTTTTAATTTGAAATATTTCTAATGGTTCATTATATTTTTAGGTAAAAATTACCAATTTAGATGGACCTCATCTAATAACACTCCAACCCACTTATCTAGATGCCAAGAGGGTTGACGGCCAGGGATACCCAGTGGTAAGGCCAACCCTGTGGTAGGGTTTCGAATGAGATACATGTTGGGGGATCCCATCCATAGGTGTAATAAATATCAAATGCCTTAGGGTTACACATATGTGTGTGTGGATGTGTGATATAGGGCCCATCCCTGGAGCATACTTCTGAGTTAGATATGGAACACATTCTATTATAAATGATCGCATCCCGTTCCAATTTTTCTAATGTGGGAATGAAATTGTAAAATAACTATTGTACTAACTGAAATGGAATTATTTCAGCTCCAATAATTCTACCCAATGTCTCAGACATTTCCCTCACCACAAATTTCCAACTTAATCCTCAACCACTACCTTCAATACTAACCGGATAACACCATAGATGATGCATGAGAAATGATAGATCATGATAATACCCACTTCTAAGACCCTAAACCACCATGATACAACTTAGGAACCTAGAAAAATCTCATCATAGACCATTTGAATATGCATTAGCCCATGAATAATGGAGACCAACCAATCCAATAACTATAAAGGATGGATGGATTAATAGAAGTTCTCATCACCACTGCCACACCTTCTATAAACTGTAGATCATGACACATTACATCGAACGTATGCGGATGAAGTGATACACCATTTTGATTCTAGAAACATACATAAAAGGTATTCAACTACTTGATTTTGGAAAGATATGGCTATGTCAATCCATGTATTGAAATTTATATGTGTCTAATGCCTCAAAACATCCATGGGAAGATGAAACTAGAGGTTCTACCATTACTGAAGGAAGTAATGACACTAACAAATTGATGTACTACCATTATAGATCAACAATTATTGATGTAATTAATAATTATACTATTCAGTCTACCATCGAGTGGTGCATGATCTACCATAATAGGTGCTACCGTTGGAAGGTGAAACTAATTGGATGCTTTTCTACCATCACGAAGACTGATTTGCTACCATTGGAGGTGCTATTAGTTGAGATTATATCCCTATTAACACATACTATTATTAATTGATGGTAGATTTTCAACCATTTATACAGGCTACCATTGGATATCAACCTTCGCTTCGAAAAAGATGTTCCTTCCATGTCTGATTTACCATTACTGGTAGTAGAGATGTTATCATGCACTATATACCACAACTATGAAGGCGAGATAATAATGAGAAGGAGCATATGTCTTGGTCTCTATTGATGATTCATGATCTTTCCATGTGGTGATGGTACGTACCATAGAAATTCCATTTTTTAAATTAGTGAGGTTTCGATAAGAAGATAGAAGCTACGCCATTTTGTACAAGATACCATATTCATTAGAATATAGATACCAATTGGCCGCTATACTATACATATTCCCGATAGGAAGAGTAACCATTCTACTAACATACTACAATCATAGGTGTTTCCATTATATTATAGAATCAAGGAACAATAGATGTACTACCGTGAGTGTGATATAATCAGGGTGTGCTGGTAGATACTAAATGGTATCACATGATGTACTAACATTATGAATAGTAATGGTAGGTGTTGAAAGCATCACTAAGTGATTTTATTCAATGATAAAATTTGGAAATTCGAGATAACTCATAAGAAACAATATGGAAAATGTTTTTATAGATATGTCCAACCATTAACTTGAGATAAAAGATATATGAATTATATAGAGAGGTTTCAACCCTCTATAAATACAAGGGTTCTTCTTTCATGAAAAGTATCATAGATTTTCACTCGGATACTACTACTTTGGTATGTTATTCTTTTTGTTAATTTTCTGTTGGAACTTTTACATTCTTTCATTATTGTAACCTAATTATTTTTTAATTATTTGATCCACTTTATGTTTTCTTCACTTTTTAATTCTCTCGTACATATTTATTTCATTATCTCATTATATTATTTGCATATTTTCCACCATGGCCACTTGAACTCAACAATGAGTGACTAACCAAAGGCTTGGCCATGGGGGAGGATTCAGTGTTCCTGAATTCTTCTATTCAATTTTTATGATTTTTGTATATTAGTGGTGAATTAGGTTGAAGTGTATGAGTGTTGAAATTTTACACCATGATATGTATTCCTTACTCACTTTAATTATTTATTTAATGTTTTTCTCTTTATTCCATTAGTTAAAATATCTTTAAATAGTGGACATCAGCCATTTAGTGGATGAAAGGACATATGATGGATCCTAGTCATAGAAGATTCCACACTCTCAAATGATGAGTGTCATCAACCTTGTTTATATGAGGATATGGAATTTATATTTATTATGAATTTTAGATTCCAAAACTATTAAATAATAGGATTGTAATCCAAGAATAAGATTACACAATTGGGTTATCAAAATAAATTTTACCAACCAACATGAATGACATAATGAACCTCGATCCAAACCCTTAAAGGACAAGTTATTTCTTCCCTAACTACATTATGTTTTCATTTCATACTAAGTATATAATTCATCACCATTTTAGAAAATAATATAAAAAATATACATAGTTATATGGTGAATCAAATTATATAGATAAAATTTTTTTGAAGCTCCTCAAGTGAGATTAATCTAGTAAACCATTTTGTTACACTACGAAAATAAAAATAGTTTCATTTTATACACTGTATGATAGGTGTGTGTCACTAATCTTCACACATGAATAGTTACATAAAAAACATGAATAATGTTTAAAAAAATGTTGGTGGATCTATTAATTATGGGAATTATAGCTCTTTAAAAGTAAAATATTTTATAACCAATATACATTAAAAGAAGAACATCATTCAATGTGATGTCTTATTTCTTGATGGCTTAAAGCACAAATTTCTGACTGTGTCATATAATTGTGAAAACGAAAATGAATTAATTTTTATAAAAAATGTATGTATTTTAAAGAGATTAATGTGTAATGATTACATAATAATGGAAATGATAACTCAGGTAAAGTTTTTTCAGTTTAGTGATGCTAAATCAGAGTGCTATCTAAATTTTCAATATTAGAATAGTTTACCGAATATATTTATAGGTAATTTAATCCAAAATAAAATAAGGAAGTTGAATAAATAATAAGCAGTGATAAATATTCTTGTCTTGAATAAATACACCTCAATAGTTTATGCAACTTTTAAGAATGAAAAAATGATGAAAATAAATCATATATGAATACACATTTATACTAGGAAACCATTGCAACTCAATCATTTAGGTGTGCATGGACCAATGAAAAATAATTCACTTAGTGGATAAATCTATTTCATCACATTCATTGATGAATTCAAATAAATGAAATGCATTATGTTTAAGTCACAAAAGTATCAAAGATCTATAAAAATCTAAATATTTGAAGAGGATGGATGTAAAAAAATGATCTTATCATTACACTGTTTGAGATCAAAAAATTGTACATGATATTTCAATATATAATTCTTATATTATATTGGGAAAATTTTAATTAAACATTAATTAAGTTCTCTATAAAACCCTCAACAAAATTTGATAGATGAAAGGAAAAATATAATTCTTATTGGCATGGCTAAAACCTTGCTTAATAAACATGACACATCAAGATTTTTATGGTTATAGGCCATCACAAAATACTGAATTATTCAAAATAGATGATTTGTAATGTTCAAATAGAATATTCTTCCCTATGAATTGTTGTTAAAGAGAAAACCAATTGTAAAATACTTTAGAGTGTTTGGGAGTTCATGGTTGATCAAAATAAAATTAATAACTATAAGTAAATTTGATGAAAAATAATATGGAGTAATATTTATTGGTTACAACCCAAATGAATGTTCATGTAGATGTTACAACAATAATCTAGATATTTTTTTTGATTGTGATGATGTTGTAGCATTTTATGATGAAAATCATATCAAAATATCTATTATGAATGATTGTGATAATGATGTTGTGAAATCTGAATCAAAATAAGAAGAAGAAGATATTGAAGTACCTCAAGAATATGATATAGATTCAACATATACTAGTTATAAACAAGGAAAAATTATGTTAATATTAACTCTATATTCATAAAAGATTAATTTTTTAAATACAAAATATCTGATTGAATTAATTACACTTGTTTTCTACACTAATATGGATCTTGTAGACTTATATTTTATTACTCCATGACTCTATTCTATGAGGAAACTATGTACACTCTAATTTTTTTAATTATTTGGTATGATTTTCAATAGGATGGGGGAGAAGAATATAAAGTATAGAAAAAAATATAAAGGATGATATTGATTAACCCCATAGGATGAAGTTTTTTTGTCAATACTTATCTTAATTATTATGATTGGATAACTAGTATTTAATGCTTACACACATGTGCTAATGAATTTTGAAGTTTAAAATTTTCTACAACATTTTATAATACATTAAAGGATCAGTCTAGATGGTTTTTTTGACGGTATTTGAAGGTAAAATATAATTTATGTGAAGAAAAATCACTCTTTGGATGTTTATTATAAGAATAATCATGTTAGAGGAGGATTGACTTGGAATTATTCTCATATAGATAATATTTCTAGGTGTTTAATTATGGTATTTACCAAAAAAATATGGACCTAAATGGGTTCTTCATAGGAAAAATCCCACCAATACATAGGTGGGAGCTTGATCCAAGATTTCCATCCAAATTACAAAGGGATTGTTTATCCAAGTGATTTCAAAGTGAGGTAGAGAACCTGTAGGATGTAAGATGGAGTATGGGCATGAATATATTACACACAATAAGAATAAGGAGGAGGATCCTCTATTCTAAGTGACATTATGGCATGCACAACTGTGTGTGAGGTCTATCAGATAGACAACTGTATTTCCCTAACTGAAGAGATGATGCTTCATGTTTATTTAATAATCTATATATGGCTATGTGTATCTCCGATGCATGATATGATGATTTAGGTACTATTCACATATTTAAAATCATGTAGATAGAATAGTATCTATATGATTGTCTCAACACACACAGTACGATCAAGCTTGTATTATGTCAACCTTTATAATATGGGTCTCCTGGGAATTTGATGGATCGACCATGAAAAGTTGAATATCAACCACACCTATGGAAGAATGATTGATAATAAGATGAAATTTAATCTATCATAAGATAAAACTATCATGAGTCAACTATATGGTTGACTAGATGAATATCGAGAACTACCGAAAGAATAAGTGGAGCTTATGTGAGTATCCTCGTTGAATAAAAAAATTATTTTTCAAGAATGAACATAACATCCATGTGTGAGGATCTATAGTGTTAATATCGACCACGTGACTATGTAAAATATTGATATTCAGTGAGTGTAAGGTTATTCTATAAAAAATATTCATAGAAATTCCATGACTAAATTATTCATTATAAACTACTCACATGATCCTCTATGTGAATATGGAAAACCTGCATGAATCTTCTATAAGATGATGTTCTTTCATGGAGTGTGATATGGATCAACAATTTTACTTTAGATCTATCATGAGTGAAGAAGAATATTCCACATGATTTAATAAACTCACATTTTTCATATATGTAATGAATATGATTTAGATAGTGTATAAAGTATGATATTATCCATGGAATGAATAAGATCCCATGATAAAATTCAAATTTTTTGATTTTAGAAGATGAGAAGGTGATATCAAAATAAGTATTCATACATTCAACTTTGTATGCATGCATGTAAATCACTTTCATGCATACTGTAAGCTCATCACTGGATGAATTGGATGAAAGGAACATTTTTACGTATATCCAAAAAAATAGTGGTTTGCATGTGTGTGGTGGTTTGAGTTGAAATGGTATGGATTCCTATAAAAATCTTTACATTTTTGATTTTTGAAGCATGAAAAAAGTATTCAGATGAATATAAAGAGCTCCCATTTTCAAAATATCCTGATGTAAAACACTGTGATTCTAGATTATAATTGACTAGAATAATTCATGAAATATTTAAACAATAAATAATGGTTCTTTATCATATGTTCATGCATTATAATATGAATGAATTCCTGGAAAGAAATTGTCTAAATAAAAAAGGTGGAGAATGAGTTATGGTATGTTTGATATCATATTTTAGATACACCCGATTATTTGGGTGATTTAATTGATGTGAATTATAAGACATGGAAAATATTAAATGTGTTTATTATTAATCATTTGAAAAGGGAAGAAGAACCAAGGATTACAGGTTTTTTAAAGAGAATATGATAAGTTAGTATCAGAAAATTATTATAATCCCAACTATTGAAGAGGATTTTGAGGAATATTGAATACTTAGAAAATTATAGTTTCATTGAATGATATTTTTTAAGATTCATTGATATTTTTTTGGGTAAGTAAATAAAAAATGACGACTGAGTCTCCTGGAGTAATATTAAAAGTGATGAGATATGACTTAATTTGATTCATGCATATTATGAATATTAATTGTAGAAAAGAACAAGGGACCACATTAATGCCTCATATTTTCCATGACATATTTTTTGAAATTGTATCGATTATTTTTAAGACTAGGAACATAGACGACATGATATTCTGAGGCCTGGTGTGCTTGGAATAATTTTTTGAAATGTATTAAATATATTAAATACAATGAACATGAAATTTTCTTAAAAAGGTGTAATAAATTCTAAAACGATTCCCCTATTTGGAATCTAAGAGCACCTTTGAGTAAAAAATGTTGGGTTTACCTGAGATTATATATAAACGTATTTGGTGAGAATCATTTGTGAATCATTTTTCACATACATAAAATGAATAAAATAAAATAATAAAATATTTTATTTGTTTGTTGACGTAGAAACCTAATTTTTTATTCTTTAAATACATGACTATATAAAATTAGAATGGTTAGATGCATTACCCTATGAATTTATGAAATACATTGGAGCTATTGGAGGTGATTCCATTGGAGGATGATGATCGAATCAAGGATCAACAACCGATGTGAGGTGGAATCAAAGGATCTCACCAAATATCACAACAAATCTTCATTATTCATTAGTTATCAATCCAAATTGAGGAAGGAAATTTTTTTTATTTGGTTTTATTTACCTATTTTGGTTTCTACAATGGACATGGATTAATCAACCAACAGATTGATCCACGGATCATGTTAATTGTGTGATGGGTTGATTGATAAAAAATTGGGAGAATTTATTTTGGATTAATCATTATCTATTTTTTATTCTAACTGAAATGAATTTAGGTTTACATGAACATCGATCAACATTCATTCATATTGATTTTTATTTTGATTTCCTTCCCCAATTCTTTATTCATTTTGGGTGTTCTTCATTTCACATACGGTTTGACATATACGAGAAATTTCAATGATTCACACCCACTTCATGGCGCAATAGTTCAAATCATAGATTCAAGATTAGAATTAAATGACAATGGTGTCATAATGGAGGAATTAATAGATCAAATTATATAGGTAGAAGAATGTTGTGTTCTTCAGATCATAACAAAGAACACCGTTCGAAGACATTTTACAAACGAAATGAGGGGATGTAACATGTTGTTTGTTGACGTAGAGTCTCGGACAACAAGGATATTTAATTTTTTGGTGAGGAGGTTTCTATAATGAAGACAGAAGGAATAACCGAGGACAGGAATATTAGATCTGGGAATCAATAAATTCCTTCACTACATAGTGTATAATGTAGAGCCACATGCTGTATAGACCCCACTTAGTGGTGGCTAGGGTTTCAGAGAACGTTAAGTATCACATTATGTGTGGCTCTGTCACACGTTGTGTGATATCTCCTAAGTGTCTTGGCGTGTACCTCATAGGGTAAAAATACTTGTGATGGAGTACATAGATAGCTGAAACATCTTGTATTGTTACACAAACATGGATGCAAGACACGAGCTATTTACATGGGTAGGACCCGTGGTCAAGAGACATAGTGTGTGCCCCTAATAAATTTCGTGTAATTATAAACAATTTCTTGGATCCCTTTTCATCTATATAATGGATAATATTTTTACGATGTGTTCCCCATATCCATTCCCTAATGTTTATTATTGAATTTCCTCTTACACATGGGATAATGATCACTTCCTTAGGACTTCCTGGATAGATTGGTTGGAATCCTTCTGTGAGGCCCGGAGATAGATCCTGTAACACCCGAGATTTTATGAGAAATGTTTTATTTATTTATAATGTTATATTAAGGAATATTTCATACACACAACACTGTCTGGGCTTTTGTTACACGCAAGATCAACCTTCCTCGACAGCTTGCGTTGTACGCAATACCGAGTTTCACTAAACAACAATATGTTATTAAAATTTTATATAATCTAGCTGTTATGAAAATTAATACCCAATTTTATAAATTTTATAAATTTTATCTTTCAAAATGGATTTCATTTTTGGATTCAGAATATAGAAATTAGCCTAGGGTGAATTTTTGGTATTTTTCTGAAAAAGTTCAATTTTTTATGAATAGTGAAAACTCTGCATTAATATTTAAAAACCGACTTTTATTTAAATAATTATTTATTTTATTTAAATCAAAATTGATACATAATACCTATATAATTTCAATTTAATTCATTGTAGTCATTTTATAATAATTTTAGATATATAAAAAATTTATTGAACATTTCACCGTCTTTTACCCACCTCATAAGAGAATTTGAAAATTTAAAGAAAACATAATTTTACCACTTCTGTGAGTGAAATTTCGAAAATATGAGAGACAAGGTTAATATAAAAGAGTAAAATGTGGTTTAATAACATAAATTTGTTTTGGTGAATAGTAACTTTTTACTTTTATTTACCACGGTTAAAATTAAATAGGGTAATTAAGGGTAAAAATTATTTTATTATTACCCTAACACATGTCCTAAATCTATTGGACAAGTTTAATTCTATCAAAAACAACCTTTGGAATAAAATATGACCATTTAAGTCCACATGTATTAGATTAGTATATTTATTATTATTTTATTTAAAGAAGAGTTAAAATAGATAAAATCAGTGTTTAAAAAATAAAATATTTTAAATATAGGGATATACAGAAGATAAATTCGACTTTTAATATTAATTAGAAAGATAAAAATACTTCATACATAATGGTATTTTATTTATAATTTTTATACATTAAATATTTTAATTTATTTATGACACAATGATGATGCAGTAATTACTATATCAATGAAATATAAACATATTGGATATTATAAATACACAAATAAATGTCATTTGAGACTTTTTATGAGTTACAATAATTTTATAGGTTAATATGACATGTTAGTATTGATTTAAGTAACTTTTTTTAAATAATAATTCTGTTATGACGTTCACAAAAATCAATTACCAAATAGTCTCAAAATTGACATAAAATAGTCTTTTAAACAAATATTATATTATTAATTGTTATTTTATTCATTAAAATCTAAAGTTTCTCCAAATGACTTAGATAAGGTTATATAAATTAATATTTAACCACTTGGGGTTAATTTGGAATGTTATAGTAAGTTTATTAACTGTATAATGTAAGAAAACAAGAAGACCCGGTAAAAGTTAAATTATTTAACTTAGAGTTAAATCTAAATTATAAGATTAAAATAGTAACATAAACTTGTCTAAAAACTATTGGATGAGAGGATTTCGACCCAGACCCACCTTATCTTCGAAATAAATCAATTTGGAGCTATTAAAAACCCAATATAATTTTATTATAAAATAATAATTTATGTTTTTCCTAAGGTGCCCCACTCATCCCTTATAAAAGGGCACCTTCTCCCTCTCCTCCTCACACCATTTTGAGCCTTCATGCTCTAAAAAAACCCTGAAAATTTCTCTTCTCAACTTCCATAGAAATATTCTAGATGTCCTGGTCCTCTATAGAGACAATATTTAGTTCCCTAAGAGGAGGTTAAGAAGAGGCGCATCAAAGAAGAGGGAATGTCTGTTACCAATTCATTCAAATTTATTTCTTCTTCTAATTCCTCTTATTTAGTTGTTTAATTTTGAATTAATAACATCAGTATCACTCATATACTAATATTTTATTATAAATATGAAACAAACGTATTTCAGCTTCTATTCATCCTACAGAAAACGAAATCACCGCGCGTGCGTACATACGGAATATTGTCTCCACATCGTGGTGTAATCTTTTTTCCACCACCACCTTACATGGATGGTTATAATGGTGTGAAGAATAACTATATATGATTATTTTAATGTTATATTTATTCTGAAATAGTATACATACTATTCCATACAATTCCACGATCATGGGAACGATATCATCGCTCATGCGTACGTACGGCCTACCGTCTCCATGATGTGATGTGACTCGTTCTACATGATCATCATTGATTAATGATTATATAAATTAATTGAATGAATAAATATGATATATGTTATAATAATACCATTCTGTAAATGAGGTATCTATAACCTAAAAAGAAGAACAATAATTTATTCGACAAAACCAGCATAAGAACATAAAGAAATGAACACCTGAATAACATGTAGCAATTAAATATTACTAATAAGAAGATAAAAATATGACCACGTATAATATCAAAACAATGAATATGATTGTGTAATAATTCAACGAAATTATTTATATCATTATATAGTAGGTTCAGATACGTATGAAGCAAATCAGACCTAAGGTAAGGGAAAATCTCACAATCTCATTTTTATCCGAGATTTTTTATACTTCAGAATTTTCTGGGGCATATTTATCATCCACATCCATGTTTCCTCAATATGTAATATTCTTTCCATCCACCTAAAATTATTTAAATTAAATTTTACTCATTGGTGAGTTTTTAGTAAATGATATGAAAACAATCTTTTTTTGTTTTTAGTATGAGGTACTTTTTGACTTCTCTGGCCAAAGTACGAGAATAATGTTTTTTTAACTTATACGGAATGAATGGATTTTTAGAAAATTATTTCCATGAAAATTCCTTTATATTTTTTCAAGTTTATTTTTAATTATCTTATTTTAGTTTAAAATTTTATGGCGTGTTAAGAAAGGAAAAATGTTTTTGAAGTAGAAAGGATATTTTCCTCAAGAATGGAGTTCAAGTGTTTTATCAAAACTATTTTCCATCTAAGATAATATAGGGTTATGTTTCTATACCTATTCTTACATTGATTTGATAATGTTATGATGGAATTATTTTTATGATGTCCTTTTATCTTATATGGATTATGTTATGATGGCATGATGTTTAAGAATCCCATTTTTATTACATGGGTTATGAATTGATTTATGATTTTGTGGCACACATAAGAATGGTTTCATTATGAGATTGGTGGGACCTATATATCCCTCCAATTCATTGGGTAAAGATTTATATCTCATGAGATAGACATGGCTGGAAAGACATGTTAATCCAGTTCAGTGATATAGGACTAGAATGAGAAGTTAACTCAATTAAGTAATGGAATTTTTCTGGTATGATGGTCTTGGAAATGATATTTGACTAATATGAAATGATTTTCTATGATTATGTGTGTATGCCACAATGTTTATTGTTTTAATTTATTTTTATTGGGATTACATTTCTCTACTATGATTTATCCCATGTTATGATATTATGATATCTTTTGCAGGTTATGATTTTCAAACTGTTATGTTCTTTTAAATATGAAATGATTAATATTTCTTTTCTTTCCCCTTACTGAGAATTTGAGCTCACCCATTGTATGTTTTATTTTCCCCAGGTTAGGAAGAATGGTATTAAGTAGGATATGCCAAAAGGGACTCTAGATATGATAAAATAAAAGGGAGGCAATATAGATGATTTATGAACCAGTTGTTTATGATTCCCAGTTTCTAAAGACACTATACCTATACGGTCCTACTATGGTTTTGATATATGTTGTAATAAGTATGCTTCAATTAGGAAGTAATAACAATGTGTGTATAGTATGGGTCATTATAGTTGGTATCAGAGGAAGGGTATATTCCATACTTAGAAACTAGGATGTGAATGCCTTAGTATGAACCCTAAGGATACGTCTAATTTTAGGAATTAATCTTAGTGTTTTAGAAATGGCCATGAATAACCTATGATAAGACCTAAAGCATGAAATTTTATTCTTGATTATGTTGTTTTACTATTATTATTTGTGTTTCTCACACTATTCTTATTGGTTTTAGTCAATGGATAGAACCCGAAGGAACCATGTTAATGCTTAATGCGATGGGCAATGAAATGAATGTCCCCCTAAGCAACCAAACATTATGTGATCTAGAATGAAAAATCATGTAGCAATTCTCACACAACTTTCTAAAGCTATGAATTAAGCAGGACTTCTAAACGAGCAAAGGAAGGAGCAACATTCTGTTGAATCTTTCATGAGGCAGTGTCCACCCTCATTCAGTGGGTCTACTGGTCCATTAGTTACTGAACAATGGATCAGTACTACTGAAAAGATATTTTCAGTTTTTCAATGTTCTGAACATGATAAAGTCATCTTAACAGTATATCGTTAGGAATGTGAAGCTGATAAATGGTGGAATCTTATGTAGAATACGAGGCAAAGGTATTAAATTGAGTCCATGTAATGGGACGAGTTCAAGAACATATTTTTCAATAAGTACTTCCCACGTATTCTTCGAAAAAAGATGGATAAATATTTTATTGAAGTAAAGCGAAAGGATAATGAATCGGTTGGTACCTATGAAGAAATTTTTACAGGACTTGCAAGGTACACTTTGGGGATTATTATCCAACCTTAGAGTAAGATTGATCGATTATTTAGTTGCATAAAAATAAGTCTTCAAAGTGTGTTATCCATAAGGGACTTCAATAGCTACAAGGAAATCATTTGATGTGCTCTCAAGGTTGAGATGGAGATTGTAGTAACCCATCAGTCATATGCGTTTGATAATAAGAGGAAAATAGAATTCAAAAGAAAATCTAAAGAGCACACTGAAATGAAGATGAGTTTTTCCTTATGCTCAATGTGTGGAAAGAAACATGGACGGGGTTGTCTTAAATGGACAAGTAAATGTTTTAAATGTGGAAAATAAGTTAATCATGCATTTGAATGTCGCAATGATGGGAAGAAGATGTCTAGTGATGCGAACAATGAAAAGAATACAGAGGGTGCACCACCTACAGTTCAATGTTACAGGTTCAAGGAAATGAGGCATTATACTAATCAATTCCCTAATACAAGGGTTGTTGAAGATGATCTACGTCAACAAACTCTTAAGGCTAAAGACAAAGGAAAGTCACATGCAATTTCTATCAGCTATGTGGATTACGATAACGAAGTGGTGAAAGGTACACATACCATCCACTCTAAAGTAGAAAATGTTTTATTTTACTCTAGATCCACCCAATCTTTTATTTCTGAATTTTTTTAAAGGTATTTCCATATTACCTCAACAATTAGATGCTGAGTTAGCTGTGACAACCCCTAATGGCACAATAGTCACATCAAAAGATTATAATTCTTCTCTGATTGATGTTTGTGGGAAAGTTATTCCTACAAATCTTGTGATCCTCCTTATAGTGGAATTTGATGTAATTCTTGGCATGGATTTTATTTCTTTATATAGAGCTCATATCAATTTCCAAATAAGATAAGTCACAATTCATATTCCAGATCAATCTATGATCATCTATCGATGCAAGGATGATCATAACCATCCAGTGGAAATTTATTCCATCTTATGGGTCTTGATTCCACTAAATAAAGGTTATTTATCTCAAATCGTTGGTGAGAAACTCACAATTAAGAATATGACCATTGTATGGGAGTTTGATGATGTCTTTTCAGAGGAATTGCCAGGTCTTCCACCAAATCATGAAGTTTAGTTTTCAATAGAACTCGTACCGGGTGCTTTGCCTATTTCGAAGACACCTTATAGAATGGCCCCAAATGAGTTGTAGGAATTGAAGAAGTAACTCCAAGAGAATCCTGATAAGGGATTCATACTACCTAGTGTGTCACCTTGGGGAGAAACTGTTCTGTTTGTTAATAATAATATGGATCAATGAGACTCTGCAGTGATTATCGAGAACATAACAAGATCACTATCAAGAACAAATATCCTCTCCCATGCATTGATGACTTATTTGACCAACTATGCGGAACACAATACCATTCCAAGATTGATCTTCGCTCAGGGTATCATCAATTAAGGGTCAAAAGGGAGGATATACCAAAGACGGCTTTCCGTACAAGGTATGGACACTATTAATTTATAGTGATGCCATTTGGTCTTACTAATTCCCATGATATCATCACGGATCTGATGAATAGAGTATTTAGAGAGTATCTTGATCTGTTTGTGGTAGTCTTTATAGAAAATATTCTTGTCTATTCAAAGTGCAAGGAAGAACATGATGATCACTTGAGAATTGTATTGAATATCTTGAGAAAGGAGAATCTTTATGGAAATCTTACCAAGTGTTAAGTTTGGCTTAAAATGGTTTCATTTTTGGCTCACATAATCTCAAAAGAGGGGATATTTGTGGATCCAGCAAAAACATATGTTGTCAAAAGATGGTCGAGACCAACAATAGTAATCAAGATCCAAATTTTTCTTTGTTTTTCTGGATATTATCGACGTTTTGTGAAAGATCTTTCATGATTATTTAATCCACTCACCAGGTTGACCTGAAAAAGAGTTAAGTTCATTTGGATAGAGGAGTGTGAAGAGTATTTCAAAGAGTTAAAATGATGGTTATCCAGTGCACCTGTGCTAACACTTCCTTGTAGTAAAGAACAGTTTTTGATCTACAGTGATGCATCCAAGAAGGGGCTGGGGTGTGTTCTCTGGAAAAAAGATATGGTCATAGCTTATGCCTCAAGACAGGTGAAAATCCATGAGAAAAATTACCCAACTCATGATTTGAAGTTGGCTGTGGTAATATTTGCATTAATGATTTGGAGGAATTATCTTTATGGTGAAAGGTGTGATATTTATACTGATCATAAATGTTTAATGTATATTTTCACAAAATATGAGCAGAATATGCGTCAATGAAGATGGTTGGAGCTGAATAAGGATTACGACTACTCAATTCATTGCCACGCTGGGAAAGAAAACAAGGTGGCAGAAGCCTTAAGTCAACAAGACCATGCTAGATTATCCATGATGAGGATCACAAAAGATCCAATAATTATGGATTTACAAAGGATGGATCTTGGAAATATAATAGAAGGGTAAAAATCTTATCTTACTCAAATGAATGTTCAACCATCTATACATGTGATGATTAAAGAGGCACAAAATGAAGATGTCGAGTTACAAAAGAAGGTTAGAAATTTTCCTGAATTCAACCTTGATTGTGATTGGATAATAAGGTTAAGGAATACGGTTTGTGTTCCTACCATCCCAGAATTAAAGAAGGAAATACTAGATGAAGCTCATAGTTCATCATTATATATTCACCCTGGAAGAACGAAGATGTATTGGGACATGATGGAGTACTTCTAGTGGGATGGAACGAAAAGAGATGTTGCTGAATATGTCTCTCGATGCTTGGTTTGTCAGCAAGTTAAAGATGAGAGACAGAAGTCTAAGGGGATGTTACAACCATTTCCGATACCAGAATGGAAATGCGAAAACATCACTATTGAATTTGTCACTGGATATCCTAAAACATCCAAAGCCAATAATGCTATCTGGGTTATAGTTGATCGACTTACGAAGTCGGCACACTTCATTGCTATTAGAGAAGATTTTTCTCTGGATCAGCTTGACAAGATATATGTGAAGAAAGTGGTAAGATTTCATGGAGTCCCACTTTCAATTATATCTGATCAGGATTTGAGGTTTACCTAAATGTTTTGGCGAAGTCTTCAGCATACTCTGGATACATATTTGAGTTTTAGCACTGCTTATCATCCTCAGACAGACGGTCAATCAGAGAGAACTATTCAAACTCTAGAAGATATGTTAAGATCTTGATCTATGGATTTCAATGGTTGTTGGGATCAAGACCTACCTTTGGTAGAATTTTCTTATAATAATAGCTTTCACTCCAGTATTTAGATTTCTCTTATGAAGAACTCTATGGAATGAAATGCAAGAATCCAACTTGCTGGGATGAAGTTGGGGAATGAAAGCTATTAGGAACTGATCTTGTTGATGAGATGGCAGAAAACGTCAGATCTATTCAACAACACATAAGATCATCTTAGAGTCGACAAAAATGTTATGCCGATAACCGAAGAAAAGACCTAGAGTTTTATGTGGGTGATAAAGTGTTCTTACGAATATCACCTTGGAAGAATGTAATGAGATTTGAAAAGAAGGGAAAGCTGACCTCTAGGTACATTGGTCCTTTTGAAATACTGGATTATGCTGGGAAGGTAGCTTACCGATTGGAACTTCCACTGAATCTCTCTCAAGTTCATGATGTGTTCTATGTATCTCTCTTGAGAAAGTACATACCTGATCCTTCACATGTCCTCAACTCAGAAGGTGTACTGCTGGAGAATGATCTTTCTTATGAAGAACAACCGATAGAGATTCTGGATCATAGCAAAAAAGTCCTACGATACAAGACCACTCACTTGGTGAAAGTTTTATGGAGTAACCACCAATTAGAAGAAGCTACATAGGAACTTGAGGATATTATGAGAGAGTGTTATCCTCATCTGTTTTTTACAAAGTGATGAATTTTGAGGGAGATATTCATTTAAAGGGGGGTAGAATGTAACACTCGAGATTTTATGAGAAATATTTTGTTTTTATGTATAATTTTACATAAAATAATCTTTCACTACACACAAAACTATATTGGCTTGCGTTACATGCAAGAGCAAACTTCCTCGATAGCTTGCGTTGTACGAAATATCGAGTCTCACTAAACAATGGCATTTTATTAAAATATTATATAAACTAGCCATTAGAAATAGTAATACAATTTTTTTTAAATTTTATAAATTTTATCATTCAAAATGGATTAAATTTTTGGATTTGGAATATAGAAATTAGCCTAAGGTTAATTTTTGGTATTATTCTGAGAACTTTCAATTTATGATGAATAGTTAAGATAATTGGTTAATATTTAAAAACTGACTTTTATTTAAATAATTATTTATTTTATTTAAATCAAAATTAATACATAATACCTATATAATTTCAATGTAATTCATTGGAGTCATTTTATAATAATTTTAGATATATAAAAACTTTTATTGAACTTGTCACTGTCTTTTACCCACCTCCTAGGAGAATTTGAAAATTTACGTAAAACATAATTTTACCGCTTCTATGAGTGGAATTTAGAAAATCCGAGAGACACGGGTAAAATCAAGGAGTAAAATGTGGTTCAATAAGATAAAAATAATTTTTTTTAGATAGTAACTGTTTACTTTTATTTACCACAGTTAAAATTAAATAGGGTAATTAAGGATAAATATGATATTATTATTACCCTAACACATGTCTTAATTCTATTGGATAAGTTTAATTCTACAAAAAAAACCGTAGAAATAATATTTAACCATTTAGTTCTACATGGATTAGATTAGTAGATTTATTATTATTTTATTTAAAGAAGAGTTAAAATTGTTAAAATCAATGTTTAATAACTAAAACATTTTTAATATAGGGTTATACATAAGATAAATTCGACTATAAATATAAATTAGATATATAAAACTATTTCCTACATAATGGTATTTTAGTTATCATTTTTAGACATTAAATTAATTAATTTATTTATGACACAATAATGATGTAGTAATTACCTTATTAAGGAAATATTAATAGAATTGATATTAAAAATTCTCAAATAAACGTAATTTGAGACTTTTTATGAATTAAACTAATTTTATAGGTTAATATGACATGTTAGTATTTATTTAATTAACATTATTAGAACTAATCATGTTGTTAGTATTTTCAAAAAAATCAATTACCAAATATTGTCAAAATTGACATAAAATAGTTTTTAAAACAAATATTATATTATTAATTGTTATTTTTTTCCTAAAAATATGAGGTTCATCCGAATGACTTATATACGGTTATATATATTAATATTTAACCACTTTGGGTTCGTTTGGTTTTTTATTGTATGTTTGTTAACCATATAATGTAAGAAAACAAGAAGACATGGTAAAAGTTAAATTATTTAACTTAGAGTTAAATATAAATTATATGGTTAAAATAGTGACCTAAACTTATCTAAAATCTATTGGTTGAGAGTTTTTAGACCCATCAACACATTATTTTTTAAATAAATCAATTTGGAGCTACTAAAAACTGAATATGACTTTATTATAAAATTGTATTTTAAGTTTTTCCTAAGGTGCCCCTCTCCTCCCATATAAAAGGGCACCTCCTCCCTCTCCTCTTCACACCACTTTGAGCCTTCATGATCGGAAAAAACCTGCCAATTTCTCTTCAAAACTTCCCTAGAAACATTCTAGAGGTCTTGGTTATCTTCATAGAACATCTTTAGTGCCCTAAGAGGAGGTTAAGTGGGGCGCTTCAAAGAAGAGGTAATGTCATTTACCAATTCATTCAAATTTATTTCTTCTTCTACTTCCTCTTATTTAGTTGTTTCATTATGAATTAATAACATCAGTATCACTCATATAATGATATGTTATTATAAATATGAAAAAACCCAATTTCACCTTCTATCCATCCTACGGAAAACGAAATCACCGCGCGTACATACGTACGGAATACCGTCTACACGCCGTGGTGTAATCAGTTTTCCACCACCACCATACTTGGATGGTTATAATGGTGTAAAGAATAACTATATATTATTATTTTAAAGTTATATTTATTTTGAAATAGTATACATACACTTCAATACAATTCCACGATCATGGGAACGATATCATCAATCCTGCGTACGTACGACCTACCGTCTCCACGATGTGATGCAACTCATTCTACATGATCTTATTTTAATAATGATTATATAAATGAATTGAATGAATAAATATGATATATGTTACATTAATACCATTCTCTAAAAGAGGTATCTATAACCAAAAAAGAAGAATAAGAATTTATTCGACAAAACACGCATAAGAACATAAAGCAATGAACACCCGAATAACAAGTAGCAATCAAATATTACTAATAAGAAGATAAAAATATGACCATATATGATATAATTACAATGAATATGATTCTGTAATAAGTAAATGACAATATTTATATCATTATACAGGATGTTCATATATGTATGAAGTAAATCAGACCTAAGGTACGGGAAAATCTCACAATCTCATTTTTATCCGAGATAGTTTATACTACAGAATTTACTGGGGCATATTTATCATCCACATCCATGTTTCCTAAATATTTAATATTATTTCCATCCACCTACAATTGTTTAAATCAAATTTTACCCATTTGTGAGTTTTTAGTAAAAGATATGAAAGGAATCTTTTTTTGTTTTTAGTACGAGGTACTTTTTGACTTTTCTGGCCAAAGTACGAGAAGAATGTTTTTTTTAACTTATACGGTATGAATGGATTTTTAGAAAATTATTTCCATGAAGCATCCTTTATATGTTTTCAAGTTTATTTTTAATTAGATTCTTTATTTTAAAATTTTATGACATGGTAATAAAGGAAAAATGTTTTTTAAGTAGAAAGGATATTTTCCTCAAGAATGGAATTCAAGTGTCTTATCAAAACTATTTTCCATATAAGATAATATAGGGTTCTGTTTATATCCATATTCTTACATTTATTTGACTATGTTATGATGGAATTATTTTTATGATTTCCTTTTATCTTTTATGGATAATGTTATGATGGCATGATGTTTATGAATCCCATTTTTATTACATGGGTTATGCTATGATTTATGATTTTTCGACACACATAATAATGGATTCATTATGAGATGGGTGGGACCAATATCTACCTCCAATGCATTGGGTAAAGATGTATATCTCATGAGATATACATGGCTGGAATGGAAAGTTAATCTGGTTCAGTGGTACAGGACTGGAACAAGGAGTGAACTCAGTTCAGTAATGGAATTTATCCACTATGATTGTTTTGGCAATGAGCCTTGACTAATATGAAATGATTTTATATGATTATGTGTGTATTCCAAAAAGATTAATGTTTTAAGTTATGATTATCGGGATTACATTTTTCTACTATGATTTATCCCATGTTATAATATTATGATCTCTTTTGAAGGTTAATATTTTCAAAATGTTATGTTCTTATGAATATGAAATGATTGAAATTTATTTTGTTTGCCCTTACTGAGAGTTTGAGCTCACCCTTTGTATGTTTTCTTTTCCCCAGGTCAAGAAGAAGTGTATTAAGTAAGATATGCAAAAAGGGACTCTAGAAATGACAAAATAAAAGGTAAACAGTTAGATGATTTATGAACCATTTGTTTATGTTTCCTAGTTTCTAAAGACACTATACCTATACAGTCCTACCATGGTTTTGTTATATGTTATAATAAGTATGATTTAATTCTGAAGTAATAACAATGTATGTAATGTATGGGTCATTATAGATCTTATATTCATCTTCATTCCATATGTGGAGTTCTTGGTATCTTTTTACCAACATTATGTAGATGTTGATCCTCTACTAATCATGTTAATCTAGATTGATTTATTTGTATACCCAATGGCCTTGGGAGTTATCCTCACATATGTATCGTATCTCTTCAAATTTATAATTTCTACTTATAATGGTGATACTTGATGTGAATTACCTCTCTAATATACATAATCAATATTATTAGACTCTAGAGTGTTTTATCTTATAAAATTGATTTTTGGAACCTCCATGTTTGAATCCTAGGCTAGATTTATGGTTACAAATTACCATTAGACTATTTTTATTTGATGAGTATATATTTATTTTCATGTTATATGTGATGTAGACATATACCTATATAGTTATTAATGTACTTATTTTGTTGTATGATTTTTGGTTTTGGGGTTTCCTACTTAGTATTGTTATACTCACCCTTGCACGATCTTTTCCCAAATGTGTCATGTCTTTTGATGATGATCAACCTTTTGAAAGATTCCTAGATGGGATATGACTATATGGTTCTTAGTGTGACCAAATATACTGATGTGTGTTCATAAGGTATCTTGATAACAGTCCTAGTTTTTATTTCTAGTCGAACATGTTTTTAGATTCATTTTGGTGGGCTTGTATTTGGCCATGATTACTTTCCTCTAATTATTATCATACTCTTATTGTGGGATTTAGATGTATGCATGCATGTTTGTTTAGTTTCATTACATTTCAGCATTTTATAGGATTGGAGATGTGAGTGTGTATAAAACCACTTAGACTAAGGACATCCATATTAGTTATATGCCTCCATGGTGCTAGTTTTTAGCCTCTAGACTATTAGAGGCATGCTTAAGGTGTAACAGAATGTGACCATTTGGGATGGGACATGATAGAATCAGATTAGAGTAGTCGGTTCTACCTTAGGATCAGAGTCTATGATATTGGTTTGGGGAAATAATGTTAAGTGTTTTGAGTTCATCATTCAGGCTTGGGACCCCAATGTTAGTGCACCAACCGATGTATCCATACACCAGGACTCTGATTACATGCTTTTGAAATCAGTACATGATAAAATTGGTTGCAAGAAAAAAAATGGTACATGAATCATATATGAATGGGTTGTGGTTTCCATGTCTTCCCAAGTCACCTCTCTAGATAAAATCATTTATCTTGGTATATCTTATTTACTTTAAGGATGCCTCCACGAAGTATGGAAACTAGGATTCATCATTAGTATCATGAGGATGACCCCAATAGTGATGATGCATCTATATAGGGACCAGTTCAAAAGATGTCATATCCAATTGGTACTCCAGATATACAACCACCAATAGAGTAATACATGGTACCCGTAGTACCAAAATACGAGGTGTCGTGGCTATGTTAACATCATGAGTTTCAAAGATAATGACCCCTCTTGTTCTGAAGTAGTCATAAGCCATAGGTGGATGAGGAATGTCTTGAGGCAGTGACCCATGTTTTCAATTTGGTTTAAAACCCAGTAGATCAGATGGTGGTCCTAGCAGTGATCCTTCTTCATGGATCATTGGGACGATGGAGGGGGTTAGTGACCCAGTATTATGATGAGGTGACTCTAGCAAGGTTAGAGTTTGAGAACCTCTTCAAAGAGGAAATATCACCAGCTATGCTAAGGGATGTACATATCTAGGATCTTTTTCTGATCCAAAAAGGCATCAAGAAAATTTTTGAGTATTTACTGAAGTTTACCAACCTCTTTGAGAACTAAATGGATATGGTTCATGACCAATTTTTTAGGGATCTGACCTTTATGTGAGGGATGCATAGATAAATCAAATCCATTTCATTCCTATATGAATTCCTAATTATGATGAGGTTATAGAGTGAACGTTGGTGGTTGAGAGATTCTTGAATGAGAACATATATCCATTGGTTTCCAACAGTTGAAAAACTGGAGCATAGACCTCATAAGGAGGGAGATGATGTCAGTATCAGGGACCTGGATGTTTAATACGTTTAAGGAGGAGGTCCTAGGATGTATGATCCAATGTTTAGGGCTTACATGGTGGGTCTAGTCAACTTAGAGAGAGGCGGTGCTACTCATGTGATGGTGGGGGATGTCTTACTTGAGATTTGTCTAACCTACTATAATGATGATAGAGAGAACATGGATGATCCATCATGGTAGAGGTAGCTGCAGGAGCAGAAAAGAATGCATGGTGACAGATGTGGGAGAGGAGCTAGGAAAGAATTAGGATGTATTATATGCTTTGACATGTTACCACCACCACACCCTAGTGGTCCACATTAGGCTTAGGGATCTGAAGGATATGGGTGGGGACAACTACAGACGGTTAAATATTATGACCCATAGACTCCATGATTGATATGAGGTATGATCTATATGTTTTTTTAACATATCTACAGAACTAAAAGACATAGGTTCAAGTCATTACATTCTTTCCAAATAATTTGTATATTACTAGTAGATTATGGTTGATCCCTTGTCTCAAACCTTATGCTTGGAGACTCCTACTAGACATGACTCAGTGATCACACCCTTGTGCTGAAAATGTGACCTAAATCTTGGAGGAATGAGTTTCTTTTGGTATTTCAATATATAATTGTTGAGGTCGTATGATGTAATATTAGGTTTGGAATAGTTAACCACAATTCATGCCCATATGGACTGTTTGAGGTATAGGATGCAGTGTGCCCAGAATCAAAGAACCAGGTTTTCCTTTGTTTGTGAAAAGAAAACCAATGAAGCACAAACCAGAATCATGCATAGGAGGGTGAAACTGATTACTCACTAGTTGTCCAGCATGACCCTTGGTGTAGTGGATGTTATGAGTTCCCATTTTCCAAAAATGGTGGTAGATTATGAGGATGCCTTCCCTCATTATGTTCCAAGATTACATACCCACTGATTGATTGAATTATGACATGATCTACACCCTTATATGTCATTGATATCTACACCAACATATCATATGGATCATGTAGAGATTTTCAAGATGAGGTTGAATTGTGGGAATTTTAGAGGAAATGATTTGTTAGACCTATTGTTTCACCCTAGTTATCCCCAGATTCATTCTCCAACAAGGTGGGTGAGCACTTGAAGTTGTGTGTGGACTATCGACACATTAAACTAAATGACCATGAAGAACAAGTATCCACTACTGAAGATCAATGACCACTTCTATCATTTACAAAGAGATAGAGGTTTCTTGAAGGTTGAACTCAAGTGAGGCTATCTCTAGTTGCAATTAAAACATGAGGATATAACAAATATGAAATTCCGATGTGGGTATAGTATCTATTAGTACTTGGTGATGCGATTTGGCATGATGAACACCCCATCAGTGTTCATGAGTCTCATAAACCAGATCATTCTTCGTTTTTCAATCAATTTTTTATAGTATTCATCGACGATATACTTGTGTACTCAGCATCCGAGGAGGGGCATGGGAGACACTTTAGCATGGTTCTAGAGGTACTCATAGAGCACCCACTTTATTGGAAGCACTCAATGTTCTGGTTCTGGATTTAGGCTATCCTCTTTTTTAGATATGATATCTCAGATGATGGAGTGGTAGTGGAACCGACCACAGTTGAGATAGTGTTAGCTTGGGAGCTACCTAAGAGCATGATGTATGTACAAATATCCCTTAGGTTTGTATGATATTATCATATATCTGTACATGATTTCTTTGGGATATCATCACACATGATAGCTTCGACATAAATGGTGCAGCCTTTCATGTGGATAGAGAGGTTCCAGTTATATTTTTAGTAGTTGAGGTAGAGATTTACAAGAACTCCCATATTGAGATTATTAGAGAATGATGTTGAGTACATAGTATTAATCGATGCATTATAATTCAGGCTTGGTTATGTTCTGATGTTGATGAAAGGGATTATTGTCTATGGTTCATGTCATTTAAGACCACATGAGAAGAACTATGTGACCCATAATCTTGAGCTACCAGCAGTTTTATTCTAAATAAATGTGTGGTGATAATACCTAATAGGAATGTGATTTATCATCTATTATGATTATTATATTCTCAAGTATATCTTATCTGCTAAGGATATTTACATGGGATAGAGGATAGGACTAGACTTACTCAAGTATTATGACTTAAAAATTATCCATACTCCCAGGATAGTTTAATAGAGATCTTGGGACACCTCTATATGCATGAGATAATCCTAATCCATGGAGTTCCATTGACAATTGTTTCTGATCATGATTCTAATTTCACATCCTAGTAGGGGAAGGTATTAAAGGATGTATTTGTGACTGAGTTATGCTTGATCACAACGTTTCACCCCCAAGATAATAACCAGACTGAGTGGACCATTTAGGCTTTAGAGGGGATGATGTGAGATTTCATGTTGGATTTTTACACAGTTGGAAGGATCACCTAACTCTAGTGGAGTTATATTATAATAAATGTTTTTATTCCACCATCGGTATGTCCCCATTTGAGGCTTTGTAAATACAACCTTTCAGGTCAACACTTTTATAGACTAAACAAGGAGAGTCGACACTGAAGGGCCTCAGGTTGGTTAGAGAAACAACTGAGAAGGTGTAGATCATCATAGAGTAGATAAATACTACACAGAAGTATCATAAGTCTTATATAGAAACATGATGGAGGATTTTTGGTTTGAAAGAGGGAGATCATGTGTTCCTTCGGGTTTCCCCTCATCATGGATTTCAAATATTTGGATGGGGTGGAATGATATATCCATGATTCATTAGGCCTTTTCAGATACTGTGTAGAGTTCATAAGATGGAGTACCACTTAGATATACCTCCACAGTTTGACTGGGTACATGAAATATTCTATGTGTCACAGCTATGGAGGTATGTTCATGGTCAATAACATGTTACCAACTAGGGTGAGCAAGATATTGAGGATAAAGCTACCATTGTTGAGTACCCGGTAGAGATCATGGATCAATAGGAGATGATATTTCATGGGTGAGAGATTCCTTTAGTGCATGTCTAGTGGTAGCACATAAATCTTTAGGATAAAACATGGGAGTGAGAGTCTTAGATTCATCCTTAGTACCACATCTCTCTACGTAGCCCTTTTTTGGATTTTTTAGAAGTAAATCTGCAATATGAGGAGAATGTAATGTCTCATACATTCAATGTATTATTTTTTGAAAATTGTATGAATTATTTTCAAGATCGGGTATTGAGACAATGTGTGATTTTGAGGCCCAATGTTCCTAAAATAAATGTTTTAAATTTATTAAATATATTATACATTAGACATGCGTAGTTTTCCTGAAAAGGTTGAATGAACTCTAGATCGGGTCCCAGATCAGGAAAAAAAGTGCACTATTGAGTTCAAAATATGGGTCTTACACTAGGAATGATGTAACCTTAGTCATCTTGAGATGCTAGTGGAATATTCAACTCATGCATAAAATGAATAAACAATTAAATAAATTAATTTATTTGTTTGTTAATGTAGTGAACCAATTTAATATAATTAAATGCGATATTATGTAAAATTTTATTTCATAACCACATAAACCTTCAAAATAATGAGAGAAATTGGAGTCATTAGATGTGATCCCATTGGCAGATATTGTTCAAATCAGATATCAATGATCAGTGTGAGGCAGAATCCAAGGATCTGACCAACGATCACAAAGTAGTTTCATTCTTCATCAGTGATTGTTTTAGATCATGGTAGGAAGTTTGTTTGATTTGGTTTTCTTTCTACATTTTTTTATATGATGAACACATATCAATCAACCAATATATTGATCCACATATCATACATATTATGATATGGGTTAGATTAATTTGGAATTGGGAGACTATTCAATAGTAATTTTTTTCTCTCATTGTTTTTCATTCTAATAGAAATTTATGATGGTTTACATGAAAATCAAACAAGGTTCATTCCTCTATATTTTTTTTGTTCTTTTCACCCATGATTCTTCATTTGTTTTGGTCATTCTTTATTTGGCATGTGGTATGACATATATTGAAAATTTGAATGCTGTACACCCTATTCTTGGTGAAACTGTTTAAAATCATTGATGTATGATCAAAACAACTTGACCGTGTTGTGAAAATGAAGGAGGAAGTAGATCTGATGATTTAGGTACCTGGTTATTGTGTTCTTCTGCGTACAACAATGAACAATATTCTAGGGTTGTTCTGGATGAATTGAAGGGCCAGAATGTGTTGTTTGTCGATGGAAAGGCTCGAACGACATTGATCTTCCGTTTTTTGGTGAAGAGATTATAGGAACAAAGCCTAGAGTAATGGACGGTGATATAGAAATCAGATCTGGGAATCTACCAATCACCATGCTACATGGTGTGTAATATAGAACCACATGCCATGTGGATGCCTCAAATAAATGGATAGGGTTTAATAGAAACTTAAGAATCACACAATGTGTATCCCTATCAAACAATGTGTGATCTCTCGCCACTGGATCATTGTGTACCTCATAGGGTACACAAACATACGCTGGGGTATCCTATAAACTGACACACCATGTACAATTACATAGACACAGACATGGGATACATTCCGTTTACATTGGCAATACTAGAGGTCAGGGGACATGATGTTTACCCCTATAATATTCCATGCACTTCTATAAACATGTCATAGAGTTGTTTTACTCTTTATCGTGGAAAAGTTATTTAGTGTTTAATTCCCCATATCCATTACCTAAGGGTTATTTTGGAATCACCTACAACACATAGGACTGCGATCTATTCCATAAGACTTCATAAATAGAGTTTTTGGATTTCTTTTGTGAGGCACATAGTGAGATCATTTGTTAATCTTTTTTCCATAGGTAGAGTTCTTGGAATCGTCGTGACCAGTACTACATGTGCACTAATCCTCTACTTAGAGGGTTAATCCATATTGAATTTTTGTTATACCCCTTGGACTCGAAAGTGATCCTATTTTGTGTATCATATCTCATAAAACATTCACCGTGTACTTATAATGGGGGGACATGATGAGAATTACCTCTCAGAAAGGTATCATCATTACTATCAAACCCATCAGTGTTCTCTTTCAGATGACTGATGTGTGGAACCTATGATCTAGAATCCTTGGATGGATTTATGATTTGGACATACCATTAGATGATGTATTTTTTTATTATATATAGATATTCTTCCAACATGTTCTACAAACATATACCTATATAGAGCTGGAAATACTACTTTTTTTATTTTATATTTGGTTTTTACATATCCTACATACTATTTTTTTACTCACCCCTACACTGAAATTTCCTGCATGTGTCATGTCTTGTGTAGACGATCGACCTTTTGGGGGAGTCTTAGATAGGCCCAGACCAGGCTGTGCTTAGTGAGACCGGACAGAATGTGGTTTGTTCCTACAACATCTTGATAACAATCCCAGTTTTACTTTTAGGATGGAATTAGTTTTAGACTGCTTTTTTGTGGGATTATATATGTCCCTATTTACATTCCTTTACTTTTTTCATACTCTGGTTGTAGGATTTAAATATATGAATGAATGGTTGGCCAATTTTTTTACATTTTAGCATTATATATTCTTATATATGTGTTTGTGTGTATAGTTACTTAGGATAAGGCCTTCCATGTTAATGATATGCCTAATCGGTGCTAATCTCCAGTCACTGGCCTATTGAATGTGGTATTGGGGAGTCGCGTCATAGGCCTCTTTGGAGGGGGTTATGATAACCACTGTTCAATATATACCAAGTATGAAAGGGATATTTTTTTAGTTTTGAACACATCCATTGAATCATTCTATGTGAAGACGAATAAGATATTCATATATTGAACTCAAAATAAGTTTATGTTTTACATTTTATCTTTTTTAAAGGTTTCCTATTGTTTTGATTTAATTACAAAAAAATAGTACATTACTAGTTGGTTCCAATATCTTGTAGTAGGTATAAGGTCATACCCTTTCCTGTGTCTATCGATGGTAATAAACAAATAAATTTTTGTGTGAGGGAAAACTACCACACACGAGGGACATAATTATCCTTATATATGAAATTCTCATTAAAAAAATTCCATGGTCCTTATTTATTTTTTATGGGATTTATGCTGAATATGGAAAAATGATAATAGATAGAAAAAATATAAAATCACGAATTTGACCCCCTCTCAGTGCCTTTTGAACCTGTTTTATCCTCTTCATATTATAAAATTATTAAAAAATATATATTGATGTTAATTCAATTTTATTAAATTGTTAAATCATATTCAAGAGAATATAAAAGATTAATATAAAGTATATATATTTGGATGAAGATGATACTTACATTGAAAAATAAAATACTCCCTTAAGTATTTTATTTGAAATAATGGACTTGGGTCTCATTGTAACCAGTCACTTTAATGACTTAGATATGATTTTTAGAATTGCACTTTGATCAAATATTGGAGGAGAAACTTAACAAGATATATGGATTGGAATTAGTATATGAGGGATACTTTTATATATTTGTCTGAATAACATATTTTCAATTACTTATTTCTTATTTTTTAACGAATTTTTTTTTGAATAATTAATTAGACAATAAGTGGAACAAATAACGAATGTTCATGATGTTTTCTAATATATATATGTGTATTTATTTTTTAAATCTTTATACACTAATTTTATGATATAAAATAATTTTTCATTTTTAATATTTATTAATGTATCACTATTTTAATTGGTAAATTAATTATTTTACATAATGTAATCGACCCTATTACCTAATTTGAATTGCCTAAATACAAACATGAAATACATTTTATTAAATTCAAGCTTCAGATATGAGAAATTTAAGTTAAATTTTTTTAAATAGAATAAAAAATTGTTATGCAATGAATTATCATATTTTTTTTATTATCATTCCATAATTATTTGATAAACATTAATTATTTATTTAATATTTCAAATAAATTTTTTTTTATATTGTATTAAAATCTAGAAAATATTTATTTTTAAATTATAGTAATTCTAATATACTCATTGACTATATGTATTTGAAATTGTTATATACATACACAACAATCATATAACAATCACATTACACTTTTCCATTATTATATATAACTTTACATACTTATCTAAAAATAATTCAACCTTTTAATTCATTTAATTCTCAAAACATCTATCGTATATCTGATTTTATGTATGCTTTGTACATTTAAAATCAACAATATGACTTTCATGGGAGACTCTAGGGTAGAATACATCAATGTTTTCGTCTTTATTTACTTGTATTTATTACACTTTTAAGGTTTTCAATATTATATTATACATAGATTTATTATACTATTAATAACTATTTCATTTTATTTTGTATTATTCAAACTTATTAAAATAAATTAGTGTTCATGTGAACATGATAAGGAATGTTGAAAAATCTATTCAGCACATGGAAATTATTAAATTAAAATTAAAACTAAAATATAGGGTGTTACAGCTTAACATAAGACCCTGATGGTATGTGTATGATAGATGATACTATGTATTACCAAAATTATGATTTATTATATTATTAATGATGATGGCTTAATTATATTATGTCTCTGTATTCTATGATATGGATTTATATTAATTATTCAATATTTTCCTATTATATATTCCACGGTCATGATACATGTACCTATTTAAATATTTTAATTCTCATTGTGATTCTAATATCACAACTTTATTTTGATTCCTTATTTTCCAATGTAATAAAGAATATTATTTCTTATAATATTTGTAACATGTAGAAAGAATAAATATGTATCATATAAATGTTTAAGAAAAAGGTATTCTTAGTTTTTTATAATGTATATATAGTGCTTATGAATATATCTAGTTTCTTATGGTCCAATGATCTTTGCATCATCAATATGTAAACACTGTTTTTCTTCCATGTAACAAATATCCATATAATCAAGGTGAGTTGATATGAGGGTGTTAGATTAGAAATCCAAACTTAAAAAACTATAAATCAAGGTTAATATTATTGGACAAGGTTATACCTCGATTCACGCAATATTTATTTACTTGTTACCCTATGACCCAATAAATCGAGTTCTTGAAACTAAAAATCAAATTTTATAAATTTAGAAAATAGCTTAAAATTATATAGATTTCATAGAATAGCCTTTAGGTTATCATCGTGATCTATATATATTTTTTGTTTATATCATCATTGGACATCACAAGTATAAAAAATTATCATCTAGAGGGACTTTAATAATTGATTAAATGTCTCTTTCAAAATTATCAATGATTATTAATGATTTTATTATTTTTAAATAAAATGAGTAATTTATCATCAAAATCTATAAATGAAAAAATAAAAATAGAAATAGAACCAATTAATGAGTGAAACCATAATTTTTAAAACTTTCCAGTCGATTTATGTGGATAGTCCTTAATGTGTAGTGGAAGATATAAATCAACATGTTATACTTATCTAGTTAAAAAACTCAAACCAAGAAAGTGTAAATGGGTAAAAATTTATGTCCATTAAAAATATATCTTGTCAATCTCACATACATCCAACACAAATTGAAAAAATAAATCATATTATTACTGAAAAAAGAAGTAAAAAAAGACACATTTCAATATAATGTATACAAATATTAATTTTCAATAATAAAAATCAATACTAAATTTCTAAAAGTAACCACATTAAAATTTTGTTCAACAGTAAATCTATATTATATTACTCTATTTATTCAATATTATTTAGAATCTTTCTCATAAAAAATATTAGATGACTTGGAGGTTATTTATCTTCTATTATCAAAATGAATTATACCACTTATAATACTGAGTAATCATTTAAAATCATTAGTAAACTTTTTAGGGGTATTTCTTCTTTATATATATAAATAATATTCTTCATCCCTAAATCAATGAGCTTATCAAGTCAATTTTTCTAAAACATGTTCCAAATATCTTCCATAAATATAAATACATTTAAATGTATTTACTATTTATATAACATGATTTACAATGTTAATTATGCGTCTTTAAAAATGAAAACCAATTATGATCAAAACTCTAATATTAGTAAATATTTCTATACTATGATGTTTCAATAATAATGGTTTATTTATCTATAACTATTCTCGACCCTCCTAAATACATGAATAAAAACATAGATGTTTGATAAAAATAACTATATTTTTCTATTATATTTTTGAAAACCAAAATTTAATTTATATTCATCTAAGAATGGTTTCACTTTTCAACCATATATTGCATGTATTAGTCAAATTCAATATAATTTATGATTTGTAGATTGAAAAATATCCCTAAAATAATAATCAATGATATTTTATATTTCTATGTAGTTTCCAATATGTCTCATTCACTAGATATATAATTCATCTTAAGATTCATAAAAAATATAGTTATATTATATTTTATATGGTAGGAATTTTTTTTGAATAAATAAAAATAATTACACATTTCATATTGCTCATGAAAATTATGATTTATAAATTATCTAGTATTTCATGACATAAAATCTCATGAATTATATCTAGTAAATGTGTTCCTTGAAGAATTGATATGGCTTAAAATTGGGAAGAATTATTAAGTGTTGTGTTAGGTATACTTCACACGTGTTTTATGGAGTATACTTTCACTTCCTTGACATCAAGTAGTTTTATAAAGCAAAAAATTCAGTATACATTGCATATGTTACATCAATTTTAATTTTTAGTGACACTGAATATGGAATAATTTATAAGTGATACACCCAGAAGAGTTTCCCATTAAGGTGAACCATGAATAACATGAATATATAATATATCATTTTTATAATTTAAACACTCTGTCTCTATAATATATATGAAATCAGAGAACCCAAAGGTTTATTGTCTTTGAATATTATATTCATAAATATATTATTGCATATTCTTTCTTTAATATCACCAAAAAAATTATCCACACCTGATTTCCTGATAAAAATATTCGTTTTTATTATTCATTAGAGAAATGGGAATCATAGGAAGGAGTGAGATCAAACACTTAATAGAGAAATATTTTACCAACGAGTCATAAAGTGTTAAATTATAAGCATGTGATAAAAAATGAGTATGGGAGAAATAACTGATTAAAACTATCATATGATAATGAGAGTAAATCATAATATGTGATAACACAATATAGATCATAGAATGGGAACATGGGACCACAAAATGATCATCATGGAATCATAACACATATACCATGACATGGAAATATGTGATAATAATCCTAAAATATTGAAATATAACATAGGAATTTGAAACAAAAATAGGAATAAAAATCATAATATATGTCATATTTAACCACTAGTACCATAATACCATAATATATCAGGCATTACTATCTGTGATTGATAATATAGTGGATCAGATATCACTACCACAGTCCCATAAGGGGTCAATCATCATAAATTGTGTCCCACAAAAATCTCATGAGATATAAAACATTACCCAATTCATTAGATTCCTATATTATACCCACCCATTACATAATTATAAATCATTCATATATGTTCCACATTAAATAAATAATATATATTATCATAACAACCTATGAGAATATAACTTGTAACATTACATTTTCAAATGGCATTGCATTATATGATATCAAGAGTCATATCAGTTGATACAAAAAAATCATTCTCCCAAAATAAGTATATAATAAGAGAATTTAGAGGTTTATCATGAACATTACCCCATTTAAGATAGGTCTTTTAGATATAGATAGGAAAGTATATGTGAGATCATAAAAATAGTTCTCATAAAACCATTTTAATTATGACATAAAAAATAGTGTTACATTTCACATTTAAAAAATGACTTTCAACAATGTGATAAGAATAATTTTTAAAATATTATTTTAAAATAATACTTAATAATTAATTATAGAAAATAAATAAATGTTATGTAATAAAATATAGATAAGAATATAGAAAATATATGAATGTAGACAAAAAATCACTTTTTAATATTTTAAGGTAGTTTTAATGAAAACCATCATTGATGAAAGTGCTATAAAATTACATTTATTAAAGATATAAAAAGAAATATGATGAGCATTGAAGATAATAAATATTTTATTCTATGATAAAAAAATAAAACATTTTTTTAAGAAATAATATGGATATAGATAATAAATACTAATTGGGAGGATGAAAATTACTTTTATCAATGTTATATTTATGTGAAGAAAGAACTCCATCAAAGTAGAATATTTTGACATGATAATTTAAAATACCAACAGTGGAAAATAAAAAAAAATATTAAAAATTTGACGGAAAAAAATTATTAAAAATGGAATAATATAGTCAAATATAATGGATTATGAATAAAATAAATAAGTGTTATTCATGAAAGCCATTACGACATTGGTAATGATTAACAAATTTTAGAATGTAAGAGTGAACATTAAATTGGAATTTAAATATATTGAAAAATTGAATATATGATAAAATATATCAAAGAATTTGTATAAAAACTATATTAGTGAAATTAGGTGCATGATATAAATCATGTCACAAGAAGGAAAATTGATTTGGAATTTTTTTCCTTGGATTCCTTCTCGAATAGATGTTCTCTAGAATATTGTATTAAAAATTTAAGATTATTATTAAAACATATCAAAACCATATATTTATTTATTTTAATTTATACCATTAATTTATAATTTTTAATTACCCATTTATTAATCCTTATTTATTAAAATTAATATTTTGTTTTCAATTTTTTCATTTTTTTCAGGCATGGTTCCATTTGGTGGTTCTAGTATTTAATTCTTTATCATGGTTTGATCACATCCAGAATCCTCATGAAAAGATCTGAAATATATTGGATATAGTGTTAGAGTATGTTACATAAATCATGGAGTTTATGGTGATGGTTAACAAGGAATTCATTCAAACATTATTTTCAGTGATTATTGAATTAATAAAATATTTGAATCTATTGGTGAATATACGTTAACATATTACCATTAAGTAATTATGAATACATCATAAATTAGTCATTGTTAGAACATATTAACATTATTTATGATTTTTTGGTCATTAACAAGGTAAATGATATAACATCATCCATGTATTGGTACAACTTAGACAAATAATAAAATATAATAATGATTTAATGAGTAAGAACATTATATAGTAAGAATATCACATTTAAAGAAAATTAATGATTTACAAATATGTTATTAAATGATAAATTTAATTTAATAATATCTGGATGAATATGATAAATAATAATTATAAAGGATAGGATAAAACATTTTTAAGGCTTGAATATTCTCTTATATAGCATCTTACAAACGTGGGATTTGGGACTTCTTAAAGTTACTAGAGGTTACCAAATGAGATAGAGTCTTTTTAGGGAGAGAATTTGGGTAGGTATTAAATAGGAAACCAAATGACTGGTTTTATTTTATGGGGTAGAGGAGGGGTACTTTTATAGTTGAAAATGCGGGACATTTTTGTAAATAGACATTAAATATTTAATAAAGAATGTAATTTCTCAAAGAATGTGGATCCAAAGTGGGAGAATAATGGAGATAGGATAAGGGGTGGTTTAAAATAACCACATCCTCACATTTACCGCAGTAATGTATTTTTTATGTATAAAAATTAAATTTAACTTATTTAAAAATTTATACATTATGATTTTAAATCATAAATTCATTTTAATATATTCAATTTATAAAATTTATTAAAATTAATTTTAATATAATAGTTCATAATACATATATGAATTTTTTAAAGGAATATATTTTTAAGCATAAAATAGAATTATTTTTATTAGATAATAAGAAATAATCATTAAAATATTGGTAATGTTTGTCAATATATATATATATATATATTTTATTGATATCATTTTAATTTATTAAAATAGAAATACATAATATATAAAAAATAATTCTTGAAAAAATAGTCCCTTTTATCATTACATGAATTTATATTTATTTCATACAAATTAAAAAAAATTCCTGGATTTTTATTCATTTTTTACTTATCTAAACAATATATTTAATTACTTTTTATACTTAAAATATGATAAATTTAACTTTTAAATTACAACATATAATGTAAAATAAAAAAATGTAATGAAAAAAACATTTTTGTTTATGCATGAATAATTAATTTATCATTTCATATTGTTACTATATTATTTTATGGTTGTTAATAATTTATTTTTCCAAAAGTTCCTTTAATTTAATCAATATATTTTATTGTTATCATTATTTAAAACTAATAATATTAATAAAAACATCTAATTCATAAAAATAATTTCCTTAGAATCAATGATATTTTCCCAAGGGAATTATTGTCTTTTAATTATATTAAAATGTCATTTATTTTATTTTAAATAGATAATTTATAATGAAAATTTATATTGTGTCCCATCTAAATAATATTTATCTATATTAATTACATATTGGTAATTCCAAACTAGGAACATGTTTATTGGTATTATAATCAAGGTGTTTATTATATTTTATAATAGTCATATAATTGTTATATTATCCCCTTTAAATTCTATAAATTCATTCAATTTTAAACTTAAAAATCACACTTTCTATTCCATTAATTTTAAATTATTATTTTTAAAATTATTTCTCCATTTTTTTTGTTTTTTATCATTGTAAATCCAGTTTTATTAACATTAACTCAAAATAGTTAAAATAATCGAGGGGATTTCCTAGTAGTAAGGATATTAGTATTATTATTTATTTTACTATTTTAATTATCAAGGTGTTTTCCTAGTTGTAGATATACTATCGATGCTCTATTTTCTATTAAGTTATCTGACCAAATGTTCAAATACTTCATAAAGGTTTGTAAAGTGCATATGAATTATCTGAAACATATCCCCTAGTTGTATTTATCCAAGTGTGAAGTATTAGGACCACTTATCATGAGCTGGGTGAAGATCAAGTTGATACTCAACTATATTTTTAAGGTAATTACCCCTAAGTTAATATGTTCCACAATCACATCTACATTCAAGTATCCATATGAGGATTTAATTTTTTGGAAAACCACACAGCCTATAATTGTTTTGAAATTTAAGAGGTGTTTTCTATATTCAAACATATACCTAATTTTTTTACAAATTGTTTCTCAATTATAAACACTAATACTAACCATAACTAGATCTAATGCCAACTATGACAGGAGAAATTTCATTACAAATTTTATTACCGGGTGATGCACAAGCACAACAATTAAATATAAAGTTCTATCATATTTTTATGGTTAGATACATAAATTTATGAAATTTAAATAAAACTACATCATCAGTAAAATTCCATCAATTTCTCTTATATCCCATTTATCTTCTAATACTTCATAGTATATCCTAAAGAATACATAAGGGAAAGTGTGATATATAAATCCCAATAAAGGAATAATACAAGTAAGCATAGTACATATGAGACTTATGGAATATCATGAAAATATAAAATAGAACATCAACATTGAATCAGGGATTAAAAAATATAAAATAATAATATCATATCATTAAAGGAATGTGAAAAAATTGTAAAACATTAAAAAAGCCAAGGAAATGGCTCATTGCCAAGACATCATAACATAATGTGCTTGGATAATCGCTTATGCACTATACATGCTATCTAAATATATGAAAAGAATACCCATTACACTAGAGTGTTTTAAAAAATCACACATAATATATAAATATTTATTTCTTCCAAATAGATCATATATCATAAGAAATAAATTCCTCAATAAACCATGGAGAATGGAAATGGTTTCATATAATCATTGATATTATAAGAACATAAATGAACAATCTTTTTAACATTTTAAACCCATGATAAGGTGATGGAAGTTTCATACATATGAGTTCTAGTCAAATTAAGTAAAACACAATTTATGTTGCTACCTTTATATGAAAATATGATTAGGTATTCACAACCAAAAGGGGTGGCATGGAAAATCAACGAATTATTTCAAATATATAAAAGGTGTAATTTTTATATTGGAACGAAGTTAATGATTTATAATGGAAGTCTTTGATTGATAAAACATCATTTGGATAGTAGTTGAATGATTATAAGTGTATGAAAACATAGTAAATTAAAAATTGAAAATCTTACTACCAAAGAAGTACATTAATGAAAAAGTTATATGAAGAGAATACTCTACCTTAAATATCACATCCTAATCATAGAGGAAAGATTTATTGAGAATTTGTTTGTTTTAAATAAGGTCTTAATGGGAGAATAATTGTAACACAACAATATTTTATAGTACGTCTTTTTTAAATTTAATCTATTTGATAGCTTACATTACATGTAATACCAATCATAAACAAATGATTAAATTCTATTATTTAATCAATATAGTTATGACCTAGAAGTTGGAATAGATGGAATGAATGATATTAGATAAATTTTGAAAATATAGTTTTAAAATGTTTATAAAATAAATTTATTAGTTACCAATTAATTATAAATTAAAATAAAAACAAATTGAATATAAATGATGTATTTTTATAAAACAATTATTTTTATGGCCATAATGACATTTTATCTTAATAAATTGTTTTAATCACTCTTAATGAAAGATATTAATGATATTAAAATTTAATATATTGAAAAAAATGATTTTAAAATCATCCAATATGTTTGATATGTTTATGATTTGAAAAAAATCCAATTTTATTTAAAAAAGTTATATTTTTCTAGAAGTCAAATTTTCCACCTTTTAATGAAGAACCAATTTTAAATCTAATTTTTTAACATTTTATAAATTTTATTTTACATAATAAACTTAATTTTGAAAGTATATATATCTAAAATTATCATAGGTTATATTTTTGGTATTATTCTTAAAAATTGTATTTTTATATGAAAAGCTAAAAATTCTGAATTTTAATTGAAAAATGTTTCTTCATCTAATTTATTTATATAATTAAATTTCATTTTAAAATTTTAATGTATAATCTGTTCAATAATATACCAATAAATCCAATTTAGGTCATATTAATCAATTTCACATTTAAATTGTATAAAAAAACATTTCAAATTTGAATATTTCACATTGAAAAAACTCTTTTTCGATGTTTCTATAGGATTATTTTTAAATGTAATTTTGGATGTTATGTGAATTTAATAGGGTAAAATTGATTCCATATTTATAATTAGATATTGAAAATTATATTTAAATTATATTTTTATTTTTATACATGAATAATGTTATCGTGGTAAAAAATTATTTATCGCATTATAGGTAAAATAATGAAAAGGGTTAAAGTTAAAAGTTTAACGCATAAAATACCCAAAAAAACAACATTAAATGTGTTTTTTGGTATTTATATACACTTAAATGTCCTTAAAACATTAATTCACATTCAAATTCTAGGAAAATAATTCCACCACAATGTGCTTGGTTTTAAACATTAAATAATCATTATTAAATCACTTAAAACCACCTCTCTTAAAGTATAAATACCACACCCCACCCCCCCATTTCAACCCAAAATACTAGAATATCATCAAATATATTCCAAAAAATCTAATAATAAATAAAATCACGTCCAAGTTCTTATGGTCTCACCAGAATACCAAATATAAGGTCCACAAGGGGTCCTCGTATGAGGTGATATTAAAGAGGTAATTTTCTTAAAACACCTCTCTTATTTTCATTTATTCTTCTAATTGCTACTCAACTACATCATATATCAAGGAATTATAAATAAATATTCTTGTATATATGATAATTTTATGTTTCTTAAATAATATATTATATTTATCCCTTTAATGACCTCCACTTATTTAAATAAATGGAACTATTGTCCAAATTATGTCAGTTAATCACCTCCGTGAATAATGATTTTCATAGTTTTCTATTACGACCGTCATTAATGGTAATAAATTTTTTAATATGGGTAAATATTTTTTTAATTTGTATGATATAAATTAATTCATGTTCTATAACTAATATATATAAATAATATTAAACAAAATGAAACTAGTTCCTGATGTTATAAAAATCCCCAAAAAATAAACAAAACATTTATCATTAACATTTTATCAAATGAATCATCCTCATTTAAGAAATAAAAATTATAAAGGGAACAATTTAGAATTTTCTAAGTGAATTAATAACATTTAATTTCACTTATATAGTTTTATTTCCCTTTGATAAAAAAATCTCTAATTATACGCAAATAAACTAACCACTAAACCATGAAACAAACCACCCGAAACAATGAAAATAATGAAATATTATTAATGAATTGGTGGAAAGATGTTATAAAAGGAAAAATCAAGGTATAATAAATATTAATATTTGTATATAACTAATTAATAACATTATTTAAACTATTATACATGATAGTGAATAATGATACACTAAAGGGAAGTGTGAGGTAAGGGTTTTCTCATCTCACATTTACATCTATGAGATATATGCATTATTGACCACTTATTTCTTGTGTGAGATGTATATACTTACCTTTGATAAATAATATCATTAATATCATTATATTCATGTTATTAAATGTTTCATATGATAATTATTACTTTTATGGGGAATACGATTCAACCTATTACATAGTTGTAAGCGAATTCTTAACCAAATTCTCATTCTTTGGGTTGAACTTCTAATTCCTTGATTATATTGAACAAAGATAATTTTGAAATTAATTTTGACTATATTATGTTTTATTTACATATTTTACATTTATTTATATTAAATACACATATTTGATTCGTTTATCCTCATTTTAATGATATAATATTCATAAAGGACATTCATTTAAAAAATTCTTCTTCTAATGTCTCCCTTAAAATTCTATTTTCTTCCATGCTTTTTTTTTCTAAAATTATTTCCAAATTTTTTTACTACAATAGTATTATTTTTTAAAGTAAAGTTTACTCATTTTTTACTTTTTAAAATTGATTTCAAGGTATATGTTTTTGTTATCATAACAAATTTGTTTAAAAATTATCCAAAAAAAATACGTAAGGATTTTTTTAAATTACATGGTATGAGTTGATTTTACTACCATTATGCTGGTTTAATTTTTTGAGTATTAATTTAATATCTTAAAAGTTTATATTCAAAGAAATAATTTTCATTTATAATTGTTTAGTGTTTTAAAAATAAATTATTTTAAAAGTAAAAGGGTATTTTTCCTCAATAAATATTCTAATTGTATCATTAAAGTATTTTCATACATGTAAATATTCCTTGATGAATATTATCTTACATATGTACTATAATAATACCATTAATAATATTTATTTGGATGGTTTATGATATGTTTGTCTAAGGATGCATTTATATTTTCTATGACTAGTTCATCTAATGGGTACAATTATTAATTTGATCTGTTGTATTATTTACTAATGTGAGGAATTATTTAGACTTAGTAAGTGATATTTGGGGCCAATTATATCCCATAGATGAATCTATAAGTCTCATGAGATAAATATAATTGGGTTTTTGATGAGGCCTAACCCATTTATTTTCAAATTTCTAGGTTGGGGCCTTGAAGATAAGTTTCCAAATTTTGGATATTATGCATTCCATTATTATGAAACAAGTTATTGATTTCAGTGTGATAATTGAATTTGTAAAATATCCATGGTTATGTTTTCTAGATCATGTTATTATTTATATGGACTTATAAGATCATATTGTTTTCTTTCCATGTTTTTCTCAAGTTAATTATTAATGTAATGTGTGTTTTGGTTATTTTCCATTCCATAATTTTCATTACTTATTTATAATGGATTTCACTATACATAACCCTTATTGATCATTTGAGATAACCCATTTAATATTATTAATTTTTCCCTAGGATTCCAAGATGTTTATTAAAGGATTTCCTTTGTTTTATTTTATAGTTTATATTAATATGTATGGTTAAAGAATGTGTCTAGTTTTCGAAAACTACTAATCTATTTGGACATCGGGATAATATTAATTATATATTGTACCAATGTAACAAATTAACCACTAAATCTTGGATACTAGGGTCAGAGAAATTATAGTTGGTATCATATTAAGTTTAGACGAAACAGTGGAACGAGATTTTGTAACACATGGATTATAGAATGAAACTCTTTGTCATAATTTTTAAATACCCCAACAGAAACTATTCTTATGATTTAGATGTCATTTATACCTAAATTTAATATTTATCATTAGTGTATCACTAGTTTAGATATTATACATTTGTTTTAAAATATTTAAGATCTAATATATTGTATTCCATTATTTAGAAATGAATTCTAGCAGACGGAATGAGAACGACATTACTAAAAATGATCAAAAGAGTAAGAATGATTGTTTCATGGATTGGATTAAGGTAATATTTTGAAGGGAACTAGTCTCCGAAACCTTATCATCATATGATTACGTAATATGAGGTGATAATATGATAGACAAAGAGTTATCTAATTATTATAGATTCAAAGTGCAGTATGATAAGAAGAGGAAAGATGAGAAAAAGATGAATACAGGAAGCAAGAGAAAGAAGGACTTTCCCTCATATGATAATTGTGGAATGAAAAAAAGTAGTTGTAACATACAACCCCTACTCATTGGGTTGATAAGTCAGTAAAATATTACTTTCTAGTAAGAGACATACCCATGATACCAGAGTATGGAAATAAATTCCGTGGGATTCATTAATAGTTCGGGGATTATTTTGCCATTTAAAATTTACATGCCAACCAAACATGTTATAACTAACAAATTGCTACATGATGCATGATATCAATGAAAGATAAATCAAAGAAACCATTGATATTAACATCAAACCAAAACAAAGTACCAAATTATAAGTATACAAAACATCCAAATACACTACAGAAGACTACAAAACCAATAATACTCAAAGACATTCAAAAAACCCAAAAGATTTACACTCCATGTTCCAACTCCAAAAATAGCCCATGTATCACTAATCACTACTATAAAAGTGTTCTAATTTACATGTGACTATGTCCCAATAAAAAATATCTAAAAAATAACCAATGTTCTAAATAATATTTGTGTAATGAAATTTAGTAGTGTTTCCCAAAATGACATACCAACTCATTACACTAGGATATAACATGTTAAATCATTTATATAAAAAAAATTATTTATATATTTTTACGAAAAACATTTTATATAAGAATATAATCAAGCTCCACATTAAAATAGATTTCACATATAAGACAAGTTCCAATGAATTAAACCAAGATATTATGTAATATAGTTCCAAATATTCCATTTTTAACTAACTCATTCCATTGCACATATCAACACACCCAACCATGCATGCAACACGGACCTCTCTATTCCTACAAATGGTGAGTCATCCATTTACTATGTTGTCACTTAGTGAACCATTTTGATAATGGAGTGACCTAGACATTATTTATCCCAATAATTATGGGGTAGAATATTCACCCTTATCCATCTCAAATACACATGAACAAACATAACCATTATGCCAAAAACCAATGCCAAAATAAATATTTCAAAAATTTAAATAAAAAAGTCATTTTATTGGAAACCAATCAATACAACATTTCAATAAAACAAAATTGGTGTTGGAAACCATTTTTAATTCCAAAAAAACACATATTAATTTTAATATCATTATTTTAAAATCAAGTTACCAATTTCATTTTATACAAAAATTCTCAATTTCTACAATTCTATAAACTATCAAAAAAGAGGGTTTCCAAAATAAGTCACATCAATTTCAAAACAAATATATATCAAAATAATCATTTTGGAATTAAGTCGTAATATTATAAATATAGGAGTAAAGAGTTAATCCACCTACATTGGTTTTTATTGTGAAAATGAATAATGATTCTAAAACTCTGTTGAAACTGGTTTGAATCTCCAAAACCCACAATAGATCTACTCCCATATCCTTAAAAAAGAAAAATTTAATAATATTTGGCATTAAATACATTAGATATATCAACATTATACATAGATCTAAGAAACTGATAGAGAAGGAAAAGTAGATCTAAGTAAAACCAAGGAAAATCACTATAAATGATGACTTACCACCACTAGAATCTGGATTCAATGCACCAAGAGAAGACACTAGATCACCTCCAGATCAAGTGGAGAAGCCTAATTAACCTTTTATAAGATGAAATACTGAGTTAGGGTTTCATTGGGGTAAAAATTATGGGTTAAAATATAATCTCGACCTAGATCAACTATTTTATCTAGTTTTTAAACCATGCAAACTTAGTCACACAGTTAGACAAACTTTGTGCTGACTGTGCATCATCTTCTATCTAAAGAAAGAACCTCACATAGTTACCAATCTATGTTCCAACCATGCCAAATACCACTATCTTATATTTGATGGATTCTCCTTAGTGGATGCATGGTTTTTCCAAACTGTGTTCCTACTTGTGCACCTTCCCATTTGCCTTTGTCTTATTGTGAAATGTTTCTTGTAGGTGTTTCATAGTTTCCACAAATCATTCACCAACCATGAACCATTATAAAATCACAAAATATATTAAAAAAATCTTCATATCTCTCCCAAACCTAACCATAATACATTATATGTTAAATAGAAATAAATAAGGGTTACATACTTGAAAACGTGGTGCTATATTCCAAACAACATTGGTCTTTCCTTCCCTAGAAATTAGAAAACCATGATTTCTATGAATGGGTTTTGTCCTTTACTCCTTTATATCTTCTCACATTCCCACGTCTCTCCTCGAATCTGACCATGTTTCCACAAAACCCACACTAGAGCGATTTTTTTCCATGTAATACATTCTATTTACTATACACAATCCCTATTGGAAAGTGCATTAATGAAGCACCGGACTATAGGTACACATGGTCCCATTAAATCATATGGTCAGGATCAAGATGATGCTTTTTTAACTGAGATACGTGAAACACATTATGCACAACACTAAACCTTGTGGTAAATTATTGTTGATATTACACCTAACCAACCCATTAATTTCTCCATTGTATTTGGGGGAATAACATTCCCTTCTTCCAAAAATGATGATATCTAAGTCTCGAAGAGATCCTAGAGAACACATGATCACTAACTGAAAACGACAACAACCATCGACGATGATCTGCATTTGATTTCTGATGACTCTGATCCATATCATTCTATTTTTTGATTAAAAAAATTTTTTATATTTTTTTTATACAAGGATCAGCCCAATTAGTGAAGTCGCACCTGTTTCCTCCCAACAAAGTGGAGAACGATAAGGAATACCATACAATGTTTCAAAATGATGCACATGTATCAAGGCTTGATAAGTGTTGTTATATGAGAACTGCACTAATGACACATGGTCATCCCTTGAGCCACAAAAATTCATTACACAAGCCCACAACATGTCTTCCAATGTTTGTATCCTCCATTAAGATTGTTTTTTCATATAATGATGATAATTCATACTCATTATCAACTAAGTCCCAATGTATTTCTATTAAGATATTTAGAAATGAGATGTAAACCATAGATCTCTATCTGGAACTATTAAAACTAGTGTTCCATGCCTATTTACCACTTCTCACATATATATTTTTTAAAATTTATTCACCACATGATATTCATGAATAGGGATGAAATAAGCCAACTCTTTGAGACAATCCACTATCACCAATATTCCATTATGTTTCAAACCATTATTGGGAGAACTATTGAAAAATTCATTGATATCTACTCGCATTTCCAAACTGGAATAGGTAAGGACTAAAAAATACATGCTTGTCACTGGTTCTCTACCTTAACTAGCTAAAAAGATATGAATCTCAAAATGAACTTAGTCAGCTTCCTTTTCAAACCAAACCACAAAAACTGTACTATCAATGCATTATACATATTTCGTATTCTAGGATAAATAACCCTTTTGAATGGTAGTAAGTATTAAGAATTTCTTCCTAACAAGTCCTAGGTATGAACATCTGATTTCTGAACCACAACACTGAACTCTCATCTCAATTCCATCCCTCAATGATTTACCCAACATTGAGTTTTGACCTCATAGCCACACGTTGTACATCGGATGTCTATGATTCTTTTACCATTTTCACCAAATCCGGAAAAAAACTGTAATGAAGGCTGTAACTTCACCTTGGTCTTCACATTCCAAGAGCATGTCAGCTACTACCGATATCAACTTACACTTATTTGAAGATTATTTTACCAATAGAGCAAATGAATTTCTTCAAAATTCATCAACCACCAAATTAAATTTTCTCTTCCAGGATCATAAAGCATAGAAATACACCACGTACCCTTTTCCTAATTCTAGAAAAATCATGATTGGTGCTGATGTAAGGCAGACCTCTAGGTCATTAAAAAGAATATGGAATTCCTCATCCCATTTGAATGAATAATTTTTCTTTTTCAAGGCTATCATAGGTGAATCTAGTCACGATAAGTCACAAAAAAGCATCATTAATAACTAGCAAGTCCAAGGAATCTCCATATATTGAAATCATTCTTTAAAGGTTGCAAAGTGTTAATGACCTATATATATTATTGATCCACAAAAAAACATTTTTAGAGACTAAATGGAATATAAAACAAACCTATTGTGTTCAAAAATCCATATTTTATAATTTGGAATACATATGATGATCCCTCTGGATTCCCAACACTATATCCATTAATTTCTCATTCTCATATCTTGTCTTTGAATACACCAATATATTGTCCACAAACACCACCTCAAAAGAAACTAGATACCTCTGAAATATCTAATGCATAAATTACATAAATAGAACTAGTTATTTTGTAATATTGAAAGGCATAAACACAAATTCATAATGGCCATATCAAATCCAAAAATCATTCTTGGTAATATCCTCCTTCCAAACCCAAACATAGTGATATCTGGATCCCAATTTAATTTTGGAGATACATTGAGTTCCACATAAGTGATTGAAAATATCATCAATTCATGTAAGTGGATACCGATTATTTATCATAACTTGGTTAAGCATACAATAATCCACACACAACTAAAGAGTTACATCCCCATTCTTGAAAAATAAGACTAGTAATGCCGACATAGACCTTCTTGGACAAATGAAACCTTTTATATCCAGCCCCTTTAACTAAACTTTCATCTACCTTATTTATGTTGGTTATATTTGTCATGTTATAAGGGAAATTATAATAGTCTATAAGAGGAGATCAATCGTAAACTAAACTTCTCTCATAGGTGGAAACCATGAGAAATATTTGGGAAACGAATATGGAAACCGATCGAACACTATTAGAAAACAGTTATTCTCACTATCTTCCATCAATGCCAATGATTGTTCATGCCAACTTGTATGATATTGTTCCAATTACTAGTTCCAAAAAAAATCTATTTCACCCATGGTTACACTATAGTTTCCTCAAAAAAGATGATCAATTATATCTTTAGTTTTATAATTTAACTTTATAGAATACCAATTGATGTGAAACTGGAACATTGTCAAAAAATCCTTACCCAAGATTATATCATAGGCATCCATATCAACCCCAAAAAAATATAATATCAAATCTCCTCCATCAATAGTTATAGAACATGATCTAGGTATAAAGTGTAACAGCCCGAGATTTTATGAAAAATATTCTTTTTTATTTCACTAATGTTTTGTGTTGTATGCTACACCAAAAGGAGCTTTCACAACACGCATCCTTGACTTGCATTGCATTACACGCAATCGCGACCTTCCTCGATAGCTTACGTCGTACGCAATACCGAGTTTCACTAAACAACGATGTGCTATTAAAATATTATTAAAACTAGCCGTTATGAATAGTAATAACCACTTTTTAAAATTCTGTAAATCTTATTTTTCAAAATGAACTTCATTCTTGGATTCGGAGTATCGAATTTAGCCTAAGGTGAAATTTTGGTACTTTTCGGATAACTTTCATATTCTGATGAATAGTGAAAATTACTAAATTATAATTAAAAACAACTTTTTTAATCGAAATAATTAATAGTGATAAATTATTAATTTGAGTGGTTTTAAAGTATATTTAGAATATATTTTTACAATTTAATACAATGTTGGTCATTGGTTGTAATTTCACATTTAAACCAGACATAATCAAGTGTCAATCTTTTGATATATATTGTTTCCTAAAAACACGCTATTTGTTTTAACAGCGGGATTTAATTATAAAATTAATTAATGCAACTTTTATTTTATGAATTTGGTAAAACAGACTTCATTTTTGAATTCGGAATATGAAATATAGCTTGGGATGAAATTTTGGCATTGTTCTGAAAAACATCAATTTTTGATGAATAGTGAAACTACTAAGTGGTAGGTTAAAAACTGAATTTTGCATAAAACTTAATTTTACCGCTTCTGTGAATGGAATTTCGAAAATCCGAGAGACACGGTTAATATCAAGGACTAAAATGTGGTTCAATGAGATGAAAATAATTTTTTGGTGAATAGTAACTTTTTACCTTTTTTACCACGGTTAATAGTAAATAGGGTAACTAAGGGTAAATATGATATTAATATTACCCTAACACATGTCCTAATTCTATTGGACAAGTGTAATTCGACCAAAAACAAACTTAGGAATAAAATATGACCATTTAGGCCCACTTGGATTAGATTAGGACATTTATTATTAATTTATTTAAAGAAGGGTTAAAATAGTTAAAATCAAAGTTTAATAAGTAAATAATTTTTAATATGGGGTTATACATAAGATAAATTCAATTGTAAATATTCATTAGAAAGATAAAAAGCTTTCCTACATGATGATATTTTATTTGTAATTTTTAGACATCAAATAATTTAATTTATTTATGACAGAAAGATGATGCAGTAATTATCTTATTAATGAAATATTGACATAATTGATAATATAAATACCAAAATAAATGTAATTTAAGACTTTTTATGAATTCCACAAATTTTATAGGTTACTATGATATATTAGGGTTGATTTAATTAACTTGGTTCGAACATTTAATTCTGTTATGACTTTCACAAAAATCATATATCAAATAGTGTCAAAATTGACACAAAATAGTTTTTAAATCAAATATTATATTATTAATTGTTATTGTATTCTTAAAAATATAAGGTTCGGCCAAATGACTTATATAAGGATATATATATTAATAATAAACAATTTGGGGTTCGTTTGGCATGTTATAGTAAGTTTATTAACCATATAGTGAAAGAAAACAAAAAGACATGGTAAAAGTTAAATTATTTAACTTAGAGTTAAATGTAATTGATAAGGTTAAAATAATATCCTAAACTTGTCTAAATTCTATTTGTTGATAGGATTTCGACCCATCCCCACTTTAGCTTCGAAATAAGACCCTTTGGAACCATTATAAACCTATTTTGACTTTAATATAAAATATTATTTTGAGATATTCCTAAGGTGCCCCTCTCCTCCCCTATAAAAGGACACCTCCTCCCCCTCCTCCTCACACCAATTTGAGCACTCAAGCTCGGCCAAACCCTGCCAAAATCTCTTCTCCACTTCCCTAGAAACATCCTAGAGGTTCTGGTCTTCCTCAAAGACCAATTCTAGTGCCCTAAGAGGAGGTCTCAAAGAGGCACTTCAAAGAAGAGGTAATTACCGTTACCAATTCTTTCATCTTTATTTCTTCTTCCACTTCTTCTTCATAGGATGTTTCATTATGAAGTAATAACATCAGTATCACTCATATACTGATATGTTATTATAAGTATGAAACAACCCTATTTCACCATCTATCCATCCTACGGAAAAAGAAATCACCGCGCGTGCGTACGTACGGAATACCGTCTCCACGCCGTGGTGTAATCTATTTTCCACCACCACCTTACATGGATGGGTATAATGGTGTAAGTAATAACTATACATAGTTATTACAACATCATATTGATTCTGATATATTGTATAATCCACTCCAATTCAATTCAATATTTATAGAAATGATATCATCGCTCGTGCGTACGTACGGACTACCGTCTCCACGACGCGATGAGATTCATTCTCCATGTTAACCATTTAAGAATGATTATAATGTATATATAAGAAATAATAATGAAATATATGACATTATAAAGCTACTGGATTTATGTATATATATACATATTTATGTTATCTACTTACTTCCATTTCAAGACAATAAGGAAAGAAAAACAGCGTTCATGCGTACGTACGGACTACCGTCTCCATGAACGGTGTTTTTCATTTTATTTATCTATCTATTATATATATATATATACTGAATATATATGATATATAAATCATATTTTATATTCTGGAAGTAAGTAAATCATTATATAAGTAATAATGATGTCAAGAACAACAAGTCAAAACACCTACGATAAATGAAACTATTTTACCCAAAACGCTTCTTTAACATGGAATTTACAAAAGAACGGGTAATATAATGTCATAAGTGAACCATATATGATATCATAACAATGAATATGATTCTGTAATAAGTCAATGACATTATTTAAATCATTATACAGGAGGTGCGGACACATACGAAGAAAATTGGACCTAAGGTAAGGGAAAATATCACAATCTCATTTTTATCCGAGATTGTTTTTACTTTGCCATTTACTGGGGTGTATTTTATCATCAACATACATGTTTCCTCAATATGTAATATTATTTCCATCCACCTACAATTGTTTAAATCCAATTTTACCCTTCGGTGAATTTTAGTAAAAGATAAGAAAGGAATCTTTTGTCGTTTTTCGTACGAGGTACTTTTTGACTTTTCCGACAAAAGTACGAAGAATGTTTTTTTAAACTTATACGGCATGAATGGATTTTTAAAACATTATTTCCAAGAAGCTTCCTTTACAAGTTTTCAAGTTTATTTTTAATCAACTTCTTTTAGTTTAAATTTGTATGACATGTTAAGAAAGGAAAAATGTTTTTGAAGTAGAAAAGATATTTTCCTCAAGAATGTAGTTCAAGTATTTTATCAAAATTATTTTCCATCTAAGATAATAAAAGGGTTCTGTTTTTATCCCTATTATTACAGTGATTTGACTATGTTGTGATGGAATTATGTTTATGAATTCCTTTATGTTATATGAATGGTTTTATGATGTCATGTTGTTTAAGAATCCCATTTTTATTACATGGGTTATGCGATGATGTATGATTTATGATTATGTGGCACACATAAGAAATGATTCATTATAAGATGGGTGGGACCTATATCTCCCTCCAATGCATTGGGTAAAGATTTTATATCTCATGAGATAGACATGGCTGAAATGGTAGGTTATACCGGTTCAGTGAAACAGGACTGAAACGAGGGTTACTCGATTCAGAAAGGGACTTTGTCCACTAAGATAGTCTTGGCATTGAGTCTTGACTAACAAGAAATGATTCTCTATCATTATGTGTGTATGCCACAAGGTTTCATGTTTTAAGTTATGATTATTGGGATTACATTTCACTTCTATGATTTATCCCATGTTATGATATTATGAGTTTTTTTTTGCAGGTTAAGATTTCCAAAAGCTATGTTCTTATATATATGATATGATTGATATTTCTTTTGTTTACCCTTACTGAGAATTTGAGCTCACCCTTTTATGTTTTCTTTTCCCCAGGATATAAAGAAAGGTTTTTAGGTAAAAAAAAGGGAAGATCTTTATGGGAGATATTGAAGAACTTTCACCACGATTAGAAGATTACGTTCCGAGTTTCCAAAGACACTAAACTATTACGATCCTTTAGTGTGTGTTTTTGTTATGTACTAAGTATTCCGCAAATGTAATGTAATGTCCATGTACGATAAGCTTAGGGTCTCTACAGTTGGTATCAGAGGAAATGTTTAGTCAACCTTTGGAATCTAGGATGCGAGAACTTTAGTGAGATCCTTAGAGATATTTATAAGGTATAGGGATGTCCCTAAGGATAAGTATACGTATAGGATAGAGTCCTAGAACTACGGTAACGATCATAGAATTTAACCTAAGATGTTAGATATTGAGGATAATCCACCTTTATTATGTTGTTTTCCCTAGCATGATTTTTGCCTCTCACACTATTCTTTTATTTGGGTTTTAGAAAATGGCTGGAAACAAGATGATTCACGATAATGGAGGATATGATGGACAATGGAATGATATTCTTCATAATGAAATGGGATTTGGAAGTCCAAACATCATTATTATTCCAAATCAGCAATCTCATAATATGATCAATAAAGTAAAATTTGGTAAGTTTCCTGACTCGGCTAATAAGAGAAAGATGGAGTTTCATGATGATCATAGAGGAAAGAAAGTTCAATTTCCCCTATGTAAATCATGTGGGAAGTGGCATCAAGGAGAATGTTTCAAAGGAACTGGAAGATGCTTTGGGTGTGGAAAAGAAGGACACAAAGCAAGTAAGTGCAAAGGAAAAGGTTCAGTTAACACCATGGATGAGGATAATGGTATTGCTACGACATCAACAATGGTTAAATGTTTTAAATGTGGAATGTATGGGCATTATGCAAACCAATGCCCTAAGGGAAAGTCTCATGAAGATAATCAGTATGGTCGTATGGGAAGTATTTATGTGGATGATGATGAAGAGACTACAAATGATATGTGAGATGAAAGAATTGTTGAAGCACGGTCAATGGTTAAAGAATGTAGTGGAATGATTACATGTTTATCAGGTGTAATGTTGTATAAGTAATCTCATGGTACTTTAGAATAAAGAGACATGTAAGGATTGTTACACTGTTGTCTGATTAATGTTACCAGTATCCATGAAAGGTTATTCAAATATTTTTGGAATGTAGATGATATGCGCATAATGAAGGGATAAGGAGAAAATTAAATGTTTGATAGTATTCATGAGCTCATGATTGATATAAGGACTAAGTGATATCATGGTTTGAGTATATAGAATTTTGAGGATGTGGAAAGTGTTAACTTTAAACTGCATTCATGTTTTCACTAAGGTATTCAAGAGAATACATGATTAAGGACTTTGAATGTTTAGAATGTGACCAACAAGACATATCTTATAGGGATCAATGATGGTATTAAATCTCTGAGAGTGGACGGCAGTATTATGGATAAGCCTAAAGATTGGAATGGTTTATGTTGGATATAAGTTAGTATTGTTTAAGGATAGAATTTTTTTCGATATTATTGATGGGATGTTATAGTAATATAGTTTTAGAAAAAGGACAACCTGCAGGACGGGCGACAGCCCATCGCTTCGGACAAGGCTATGGGAATCGAACCCACAACCGAAGTGCGACTGGCCTTTATCACCTACCACTGACCTATAGGAAGTCCCTGTTTAGTAGAAACTAGTTTTATTATATTAAGTTGTATGATATGTGAAGTATAAGTCCATTTTAGGATCCATATGTGATTAATCTCACTATAGATCGACTTATGTATATAATTTTTGCTAACCTTTTTTTGAGACAGATGGAATGACCCGTCATTCTATCACATGATCTGCTAACACTTCACGAATAACAAATTAAACTTCATTTATTTAAGAGATGAAGTGGAAATTTTTCAAGACATGAACAACAGTGAGATTGTACCAAAATAAAGAAAGTATTTATTCTAATTCAAATTTTCAACTTTAGGGAAATGATCTTGAAAACCAAAAATGTTGTCCTAGTGATCTTATACCTGATGAATCAGATGGTACCTTAGATCGTCACAAATTTATGGATTTGTGATTACTGGATTTTCCATAGCCATGTTCTCTACCACTCTCCATCAGAACATGATGGTTAGATTTCTCTTCTATATCCATATTTTCACCTATGTGGAAACCCAGTGATTAGTTTATTTGGGTAATCGTTACATTTCATACTTTATTTTTTAAAGCCAAGTTTTGGTATTCCTTTTTACGATGTGGGTTTCTATTAAAGAAACTTTCGAATAGTAAACCATTTATAACCCCGACGAATTTCGAGGGCGAAATTCATTTTAAGGGGGGTAGAATGTAACAGTCCGAGATTTTATGAAAAATATTCTTTTTTATTTCACTAATGTTTTGTGTTGTATGCTACACCAAAAGGAGCTTTCACAACACGCATCCTTGACTTGCATTGCATTACACGCAATCGCGACCTTCCTCGATAGCTTACGTCGTACGCAATACCGAGTTTCACTAAACAACGATGTGCTATTAAAATATTATTAAAACTAGCCGTTATGAATAGTAATAACCACTTTTTAAAATTCTGTAAATCTTATTTTTCAAAATGAACTTCATTCTTGGATTCGGAGTATCGAATTTAGCCTAAGGTGAAATTTTGGTACTTTTCGGATAACTTTCATATTCTGATGAATAGTGAAAATTACTAAATTATAATTAAAAACAACTTTTTTAATCGAAATAATTAATAGTGATAAATTATTAATTTGAGTGGTTTTAAAGTATATTTAGAATATATTTTTACAATTTAATACAATGTTGGTCATTGGTTGTAATTTCACATTTAAACCAGACATAATCAAGTGTCAATCTTTTGATATATATTGTTTCCTAAAAACACGCTATTTGTTTTAACAGCGGGATTTAATTATAAAATTAATTAATGCAACTTTTATGTTATGAATTTGGTAAAACAGACTTCATTTTTGAATTCGGAATATGAAATATAGCTTGGGATGAAATTTTGGCATTGTTCTGAAAAACATCAATTTTTGATGAATAGTGAAACTACTAAGTGGTAGGTTAAAAACTGAATTTTGCATAAAACTTAATTTTACCGCTTCTGTGAATGGAATTTCGAAAATCCGAGAGACACGGTTAATATCAAGGACTAAAATGTGGTTCAATGAGATGAAAATAATTTTTTGGTGAATAGTAACTTTTTACCTTTTTTACCACGGTTAACAGTAAATAGGGTAACTAAGGGTAAATATGATATTAATATTACCCTAACACATGTCCTAATTCTATTGGACAAGTGTAATTCGACCAAAAACAAACTTAGGAATAAAATATGACCATTTAGGCCCACTTGGATTAGAATAGGACATTTATTATTAATTTATTTAAAGAAGGGTTAAAATAGTTAAAATCAAAGTTTAATAAGTAAATAATTTTTAATATGGGGTTATACATAAGATAAATTCAATTGTAAATATTCATTAGAAAGATAAAAAGATTTCCTACATGATGATATTTTATTTGTAATTTTTAGACATCAAATAATTTAATTTATTTATGACACAACGATGATGCAGTAATTATCTTATTAATGAAATATTGACATAATTGATAATATAAATACCAAAATAAATGTAATTTAAGACTTTTTATGAATTCCACAAATTTTATAGGTTACTATGATATATTAGGGTTGATTTAATTAACTTGGTTCGAACATTTAATTCTGTTATGACTTTCACAAAAATCATATATCAAATAGTGTCAAAATTGACACAAAATAGTTTTTAAATCAAATATTATATTATTAATTGTTATTGTATTCCTAAAAATATAAGGTTCGGCCAAATGACTTAGATAAGGATATATATATTAATAATAAACAATTTGGGGTTCGTTTGGCATGTTATAGTAAGTTTATTAACCATATAGTGAAAGAAAACAAAAAGACATGGTAAAAGTTAAATTATTTAACTTAGAGTTAAATGTAATTGATAAGGTTAAAATAATATCCTAAACTTGTCTAAATTCTATTTGTTGATAGGATTTCGACCCATCCCCACTTTAGCTTCGAAATAAGACCCTTTGGAACCATTATAAACCTATTTTGACTTTAATATAAAATATTATTTTGAGATATTCCTAAGGTGCCCCTCTCCTCCCCTATAAAAGGACACCTCCTCCCCCTCCTCCTCACACCAATTTGAGCACTCATGCTCGGCCAAACCCTACCAAAATCTCTTCTCCACTTCCCTAGAAACATCCTAGAGGTTCTGGTCTTCCTCATAGACCAATTCTAGTGCCCTAATAGGAGGTCTCAAAGAGGCACTTCAAAGAAGAGGTAATTACCGTTACCAATTCTTTCATCTTTATTTCTTCTTCCACTTCTTCTTCTTAGGATGTTTCATTATGAAGTAATAACATCAGTATCACTCATATACTGATATGTTATTATAAGTATGAAACAACTCTATTTCACCATCTATCCATCCTACGGAAAAAGAAATCACCGCGCGTGCGTACGTACGGAATACCGTCTCCACGCCGTGGTGTAATCTATTTTCCACCACCACCTTACATGGATGGGTATAATGGTGTAAGTAATAACTATACATAGTTATTACAAAATCATATTGATTCTGATATATTGTATAATCCAGTCCAATTCAATTCAATATTTATAGAAATGATATCATCGCTCGTGCGTACGTACGGACTACCGTCTCCACGACGCGATGAGATTCATTCTCCATGTTAACCATTTAAGAATGATTATAATGTATATATAAGAAATAATAATGAAATATATGACATTATAAAGCTACTGGATTTATGTATATATATACATATTTATGTCATCTACTTACTTCCATTTCAAGACAATAAGGAAAGAAAAACAACGTTCATGCGTACGTACGGACTACCGTCTCCATGAACGGTGTTTTTCATTTTATTTATCTATCTATTATATATATATATATACTGAATATATATGATATATAAATCATATTTTATATTCTGGAAGTAAGTAAATCATGATATAAGTAATAATGATGTCAAGAACAACAAGTCAAAACACCTACGATAAATGAAACTATTTTACCCAAAACGCTTCTTTAACATGGAATTTACAAAAGAACGGGTAATATAATGTCATAAGTGAACCATATATGATATCATAACAATGAATATGATTCTGTAATAAGTCAATGACATTATTTAAATCATTATACAGGAGGTTCGGACACATACGAAGAAAATTGGACCTAAGGTAAGGGAAAATATCACAATCTCATTTTTATCCGAGATTGTTTTTACTTTGCCATTTACTGGGGTGTATTTTATCATCAACATACATGTTTCCTCAATATGTAATATTATTTCCATCCACCTACAATTGTTTAAATCCAATTTTACCCTTCGGTGAATTTTAGTAAAAGATAAGAAAGGAATCTTTTGTCGTTTTTCGTACGAGGTACTTTTTGACTTTTCCGACAAAAGTACGAAGAATGTTTTTTTAAACTTATACGGCATGAATGGATTTTTAAAACATTATTTCCAAGAAACTTCCTTTACAAGTTTTCAAGTTTATTTTTAATCAACTTCTTTTAGTTTAAATTTGTATGACATGTTAAGAAAGGAAAAATGTTTTTGAAGTAGAAAAGATATTTTCCTCAAGAATGTAGTTCAAGTATTTTATCAAAATTATTTTCCATCTAAGATAATAAAAGGGTTCTGTTTTTATCCCTATTATTACAGTGATTTGACTATGTTGTGATGGAATTATGTTTATGAATTCCTTTATGTTATATGAATTGTTTTATGATGTCATGTTGTTTAAGAATCCCATTTTTATTACATGGGTTATGCGATGATGTATGATTTATGATTATGTGGCACACATAAGAAAGGATTCATTATAAGATGGGTGGGACCTATATCTCCCTCCAATGCATTGGGTAAAGATTTTATATCTCATGAGATAGACATGGCTGAAATGGTAGGTTATACCGGTTCAGTGAAATAGGACTGAAACGAGGGTTACTCGATTCAGAAAGGGACTTTGTCCACTAAGATAGTCTTGGCATTGAGTCTTGACTAACAAGAAATGATTCTCTATGATTATGTGTGTATGCCACAAAGTTTCATGTTTTAAGTTATGATTATTGGGATTACATTTCACTTCTATGATTTATCCCATGTTATGATATTATGAGTTTTTTTTTGCAGGTTAAGATTTCCAAAAGCTATGTTCTTATATATATGATATGATTGATATTTCTTTTGTTTACCCTTACTGAGCATTTGAGCTCACCCTTTTATGTTTTCTTTTCCCCAGGATATAAAGAAAGGTTTTTAGGTAAAAAAAAGGGAAGATCTTTATGGGAGATATTGAAGAACTTTCACCATGATTAGAAGATTACGTTCCGAGTTTCCAAAGACACTAAACTATTACGATCCTTTAGTGTGTGTTTTTGTTATGTACTAAGTATTCCGCAAATGTAATGTAATGTCCATGTACGATAAGCTTAGGGTCTCTACATAAAGTCCATACATTCTATTTGACTAAGAGATATTTGATGTTTTAATACATAAGGAATCATATAAACTTTTATATGGAACAATTAAACAACATGAGTGAAATAAATGAATAGGAAAAAAACCATATCAATAAAATCACTCATAAGAGTAGAATTAAAAATAATCATACCTCTCATAGATAGTGTTCCAAACTGATCATCCACAATATCTTTCTCAAATTCATATAATTTATTGTTCACTGCACTCTAGTCTTTATTGATCTATTGATATTTATCATTCTTAGGTGTCATGGTATTACTAGAATCAACATAGATAGATCAATTTTTCTAACAAGGTTTATTGTGATTCCCTCATTTATTTTAAGCATATGACATTATGACAGATCAAGAGTGTACCAAACACCTGACATCAAAGCACTATGATAATAGCATTGAATATTCCACATCTTGTTTCAATTGTGGCATGCTCTCGATGGTGCGATAAACATTCAATTTATGTGACTTAGTAAACCATGTGAAAAAATACAGGCATGGTTTTGGGTATTGGTGGAAGGTTAATTGATCTTATGATGAAATTTTAATTTGTTCCACCTACATGAGAAATATTGTCCCTCTTAAAATTTCCCTTAATGTTTTGTTTCTCACCTCATCTCATGAAGACAACCACACTTAAAACATATATATTTATAGCAGTTTTAAATATCATAAAAAGAGTATCTAGTTGTAGTCTTGGATCAACTCTTCGAAAAGCTTGATTGATGATTTGGACCAACTGTTGGTTGACATGTGGCTTAGGTGTAACCAAATTCTCAACAACCTCTTCCTATTTGTTCTTATAATTCTCACGAGCTTCCATTTTCTAGAAACACAACACACACCACAGGTCTCACTATCTATTAACTAAAGGCTTGTCATTTCAAATTCTCCAACACCATACCATCACAATAGTGCTTCCATAAGAAAACATTTTCCATGTTCAACAATTTTTTGAAAATATCTAAATGATTTTTAATATCAATCCATTTTCAAAATTCCAAAATAATGTTCTTTTTCAAAATCATTCATTTGAAATAAACATTAACATTTTTCAAAAATAAAAAAATTGCATCAAATAATTACTCAAAATGAGATACACACTCCTAGAAGAAATTCATTTCTATAATGAATGTCATGGTCTTCTCATTGATAAACCAATAAAAATGAGATCCCAAAACATGTAAGTGTATCCAAAACATGTATGTACCCAACTCTCTGGTAACTTTAACTTCAACATAAAAATGTTAGCTACATATTTTTATGCACTATGTTTCATTTACCGAAAATCCTTCTCCTCTCTACCAACCCAACATAAGGAATATTCGAAAATTAATTGTTAAATCCCTGATCGAAAACCAATACCAAGTCAAATACCACTTGTTAGGAATGGACCAAATAAGATAACACTGCGTGTAACATACGACCCCTCCTCACTGGCATAAGAAGATATTAGGATATTTCTTGGTCTTAAGATATATCTGTAAGATGCCAAATGCTGGCAAAAAATTCCAAGGTATTCATTAATAGCTGGAGGACAATTTTCCCTTTGAAAAAAAACCAACCAAATATGTCATAACCAAATAAACTACTACATGATGCATGCTATTAATGACATACAAATCAAAGAAACCATTGATGTTAAAATAAAGAAACATCCCACAATAGAATACTACAAAACAACCAAGCAAACAATAGAAGACTACAAAACCAACAAATCTAAAGGACAACCACATAACCCGAAATCCAAACATTCTCCATGATCCAACTACACAAACAACCCATGTATAAATAATCACCACTGTAAAAGTTTGACACTTTAGGTTTTCTTATGTCTTGATATTAAATATCTTCAAAATCACCAGAGTGAAAAATGTTGGGGTGAGTAATGAAACACAATAGGTTTTCTATAAATAAATTCCCTACTCACACCACTAGGATAGAACTTGCTGTCACATTTATATAAAATAGTTTATAAAAATCATTTTCTAAAAATGATTAATATCAAGATAGAAATAAGTTCCATAGTATAAAAATTATCAAGTAAGACAAGTTCAAATGAAAGCAAAAAAATAATGATTTAAACCATTCAACAAATTATATATTGAAATAACTCATTCTATTCCACATATCCACACACCCATCCATGAACTAAACCTAGAGCTCTATATACACATGATTGGTGAGTCATCTATTCACTAATCTATCACTTAGTGAACCATTTTAACAGGGGAGAAGCCTGACCCTTATCTATACCACAAATAATGGAGGAGAATCCTTACCCTCATACACCATGAATGCAAATGAACACAAAAAACCATTATGCCAAAAACCAATTCCAAAACAACCATTTCAACCATTTCAGCAATACTGTGCAATCATTGAATACCATTCAAACAAAACATTTCAATAAAACTAGAATTTTATAGAAAACAATTTTTAATGAATAAGAACCAATCAATAATCATAAAATAATCATTTTAAAATCATGTTAAAAACTCTACATTATATAAAAATTCCCAATTTCAAAAAGTCTATATACCATCACCAAAGAGGGTTTTCAACAAAATATTCAAATATATTTCATAACCAATTTCAATAAAAACAATCAATTTGAAATAAATCCTTCATATTATAAATGGAAGAGTCTAGAGTAAATCCACTTACCTTGAGATTTATGAAGAAAAAAAGAATGACACTATATCACCAATGAATCTAGGTTAATATCCCAAAACCAACCTTACATCTCCTCCCCTGTCATCAAAAAATCAAATATAATTAAATTTGGAATAAAATACCATAAATATATCCAAACCGAACATAGATCTAAGAAAAGGAGATAGAAAGAGAAGTATATCTAAGGAAAGCTAAGGAAAACCACCATAAATGATGACTAATCATGATAATACATCATTACTGCACCAAGATCAGCCTTAATATGAAATCTAGATCAATGGTAGAAGACACATTAGCCATTGAGGGGAATAAATCATGAGTTAGGGTCCGTTTAGGGAAACAATGAGGGGTTAAAACATAATCCTAAAGTAAATGCACTTTTTTTGGATATAGTTTATAAACTGTGTATGGTTTTTCACACGGTTATACAAATCATATGATAATTGTGCACTGGATTCTATCTCAAGAAGGATCCTCAAACTGTTGGATTACCTGGTTTCTAGTCTATGTTCCAACTATGAGAAATCCCACTATCTAAACTATCATGGATTCTCCAAGGATATTAAATGGTTTTTTAGACCGTGCAATGTCCCTTTAGCCTCAGTCTTTTCATGAATGGTTTCTTGTAGGTATTTCACGATTTCCCAAAATCGTGCACCAACCATTCATGCTTATTAAAGCTCAAAAACATTATAAAAATCTTCCAAACTATAAAAAAATCCACCCTAATACTCTATATACTTAGAAATAATAAAATAAGGGTTACATACTTTAAATTTGTGATGATGCACTGGTACTTTATTAAATGGACTAGAAGTTTACTAAAATTTTGGAGAGAAAGGCCACCATGGTTTTGTTTTAAATGTCCTAAAAAATGCCTCCGGTATACAATTATTCAACAGTAGGGATATGGGGAACTATGAAAATTAATTCTACAAAATTAATAGAAATTTACCTCAGAAGAAGGTAACAGATCATTTTAAATCTTGTGTTATTACCACAAACGAAGTAGAATGGATAATGTTCTTGTGTTTGGATTCAAGAATTATTTTATTTTACCATTTTATTAATTATGACTTGGTTATCTAAATTATGAAATATTTATGGATTGTACTAATGTAATTTCTCATTAAGGATTTAAAAGTGGGTGTTGAATGGAACCAAGAACATTGAATCAGTAGAAATTTTAAATTCTTGGAAAATACACAATTGTGGGAAAGATAACACATAATATGATCCTGATGTTGTAATAATTGTGTTGGGATAAATAGATGACTGATAGAGTAAATTAGATATCACTAACTACCAATGAACTCATTATTAATTTCATGATAATGTTGTCTATACTGTAATTGATGGATTTAACAACCTTTTGGGATTTAAGGAATTTTTCCAATAATACGTGTTTTATATAAGGAATAATAATTCATTCAATTTTTAATAATTATTTATGGTAATTCAGATTAATACCATATTTTTAAGAGTATACATGTTTATGGTATTCACATGATTGGTATGTGACGTTCAAAACCTACTCCATGTAGTTTGAGTTATTAATGGTAAGTTAATATTGGGAATTCAGTAAATTCGCTCTAAATATATAGATCTTGTTATTTTGAAAGATCCATATGTTTAACTATTAATGAAATTGTTTAATTTGAACTTTTAATGAGGTTTTAAATATAAATGAATCATTCCATATTGGATAACTTGTACCCACCAAATTTGTTAACGAAAATATTTTGTGAAAGATGGAATTAATTATCACTCTTTAAGGATCTTAAGATTCATTAAAAGTAAATTTTAGGGCTTTAAGTATAAGAATTAAATTTTTTAGTATTCATTTATTCGTGCAACTGATGAAATTATTATGGACTTCATCATTGATTTACCAGAGACCCCAAGAAATAGTGATAAAATATGGGATTGTAAAATGAAACTCATGAGATAACATTTGAGGATAAAATATTTCCTTAATGATGAATATATTAAGGTTATTTTTTGGAAATTTTGTAAGTATTATGTTAACATATTTTTTGAAAAAATATAACTCACAGGTCAGATTACAACACATTTTATCTGACATGGCTATGAGGCTTGAACCCATAACTGAAGGTCTACACGGATGCATTAGGTACAACTGGCCAATGTGATATCCATGTTGGTGTAACATAGTTTTCTTTATTTAAAAGGTATAAAAAATAAAAATAAAATATTAATTTATGGAAACCTTATGATTACAACAAATAAATAATTTTGGAATCTTATTTGAGAAAGAATGGTTGAATTTTATTTTTGTTAAAAGGTGATCTTGTGGGGGAATTTTTTTAAAGGATGAAATACTGCCTGTCAAGTATGTAAATCTCTTTTTTCTACTAATCCAGAAAGTAAAATGATTCCTTAAATGAATGAAAATAATTTTAGAATAAAAAATTTATTCATCTATTTTTCTTTGCTGAGAAATAAATGGCCTCCTTAACCCAAAAAAAATTTACGATTTTGAGATGATAGATTTTTTGATGACCATATTCCCAATCAATCACCATCAAAACTTAAGATTTTTAATTCCCTTCCATATTCCATTTTTCACATCACATATATTTTATTCTATTAAAAAGCCTACTTTTTGTGGATTAATTTAAATTCACCTTTTAATATTATTAAGGGGTGTCTTTATTAACTTTACATTATATGTAGAATTACCAAAATGATATTTTAAGGTCTCAACATATGATTTTGGAAGTGAAATTTCAAATTATGAGGACATAATTTATTGAAGGTGTGGAGAAAGAAACACCACAATATTTTATAGTATATTATTTTAAAATTTAATCTATTCGATAGATTATATTAAATAGAATGCCGATCTTAAACAATTGAATATATATTATTATTTATTATTATAGGTACGACCTAATTGTTGGAATGATGATAAAAAATGAGATTAACTAAATTATTAAAATATAGTTTAAAAAGGTCTATGAAATGAAGTTATTGGTTACTAATTAATTAATAAAAAAATAAATAACAATTGAATATAAAGGAAATGTTTTTATAAAAAACTATTTTTATGACCACAACAACATTTTATCTTAATAAATTAAATTAATTAAAATTATTGAATGATATTAATAAAATTTATATGTTATATACCTAATAGAATGTTTTAAAATTCATCAAATATGCTCTATAAGATTAAGATATGAAATAAATCTAATTTTATGCATCAAATCTATATTTTTATAAAAGGGAGTTTTTCAAAATTCTAATGAAACATTTATTATAAAACTAAAATTATAAATTTTTTAATTTTTTTTCAAAATAAACATAATTTTAAAAAATAGGATATCCAAAATTATCCAAGTGTTATTTTTGGTATTTTTCTCTGAAGATACATTTTTTAATGAAAAGTAAAAAATGTAAAATTTTAATTGAAAAAATATTTTTTATATAATTTATTGATATAGTTATATTATATTTTAAATTGGGTTTAAATTATAATTAGTTAAATTATAACTAAATAAATTCAATTTAGTTCATTTGAATCTATTTAAAATTTAAATTGGATACATAAACATTTATATCATTTGAACTTTTAACTTTAACACCCCTCTTCTTTGTTGTTACTATGAGATTAATTTCATCTCTAATTTTCGAAATTATGTGAATTGAATTTTTTAAAATATATTAAGTATTTTTAATAATAAGTTCCAAATTATGATGGATTTTCATTTACATTTTTATACATATAAAAATTTACCATGGTAAAAAAATTATTTTCCACAGTATATATAAAATATTGAAAATGGTTAAAGTTAAAATGGTAATGGATTATAATACATAAAAACAGCAAAAGTAAATGGATTTTTGAGGTATTTATCAAAACTAACCATACATTAAGAAATTAATTATCATTAATTTTTTAAAATTAATTAATCCTCAATGTTTTTAGCTTTAAACAGAAAATAATAACTATTTAATCACTTTAACCCACCTATCCTAAAGTTTATATACCACCCTCACCACCCCATTTCTACCCAAAAGTAATGAAGCTAGTCAGATATCTAAAAAACCTATCATAATTACTCTCCCCACATCCACGTTCTTCTGGTGTCACCAAAATACCAAATCAAATTCTATCAAGGGGTCTTCCAAGGAGGTGATATTTAAGAGGTAATTTTCTTAAAACACATCTCTTATTTTAATTTCTTCATCTACTTTCTCATAACATCCTTCATTCATAAAGTAATTATAAATATAGAGTCATGTATATACTGTAATTTTATGTTTCTAATGGAATTTCACATATATATCCCTTTTATTACCTCTTCTTATTAAATGGAACAAAACTATATTCCAAATTATGGCGGTTAATGGCTTCTATGAATAATGACTATTTTTTTTCATTACTGCCTTCCTGGCTGGTAATAAAAATATTATTATGGTTAATTATGATTTTTATATGTATATTATAACTTATTTCATGTTTTGGAACTAATATATATACTTAATATTAATTAAATAAAAACTAGTTTTTGATGTTTGGAAATACCACCAAAATAAACAAAACATTTATCATTAACATTTTATTGAATAAATCATCACCATGTAAGAAATAAAAAATGATTAATGGGACCATTTAGAATTATATAATTGAATTAATACCATTTAATATCATTTATGGATTATTATTTACATTTTACTTGAAAATCCATAATTAGATTCAAATTAATCTACCATTAAACCTTGAAACAATCCACCTGAAAAAACGAAAATAACGAAATATTATTGATAAATAGGTGCTAAGATGTCGTAATATTATCATATAAGTTATTATAAATATGAATATTGTTATTTAATGAATTAATTACATTATTTAAAACATTATATAGGATATTAAATAATTATACACTAAAGGGAAGCATTAGGTATGAGTTTTATCATATCACTTTTACATATAGTTGATATATTCCTTATTAACCACTTATTTATCATGTGTGGGTTATATAATACCCTTTAAAAAATAATATCATTAATATCATTATATTCATGGTAATAAATGTTTCACATTATAATTATTACTTTTATGGGGAAATGATTCAACTGATTACAATGTGGTAAGAGAATTTATAACCCAATTTTCATTCATTGGGTTAAATATGAAATGAATTTTAAATATTTTATGTTTTTCATCCACTTTATTTTGTGTATTTATAGTAAATAAACATATTTTTATCATTTATTATCACTTCAATGATATAATATTCAAAGAGTACTTTGTTTGAGAAATTTATTTTTTATAAAGTATCCCTTTAAACTCTATTTTCTAACATGACCGTATTTTTTAAATTTTATTCCACTTTTTTTATTATTATACTATGATTTTTTATATTAATGTTTACTCATGTTTTAATTTTTTTTAAAAGGTTTTAATGGTATATTTTTCTCATTTTCAAAATAAGTTTCTTTATGACTTTTCCTGTAAAAATATACAGGGAATTTTATTGACTTATACAGAATAAATAGATTTTACCACTGCTATGATGACTTAATGATTTCAAGTTACATTAAAATATTCTATGGTTATCATAAAAGAAAAATTACCATTTCATAATTGCAGTGTTTTATAAATACATTATTTTCAAAGTAAAAAATAGTATTTTTTTCTCAATAAATATTCCATTAATATCTTTAATGTATTTTCATCCATGTAATAATTTTCTCTTGAATTATATGATAGAGGTGTACTATAATAATAACATTCATAATATTTATTTGGATGATTTATGATCTGTTTGACTCCGGAATTATTGATATTTTTTTGACTAGTTATTCTAATATAGAGCATTATTAATTTGTTCAGTTGTATTAGTTATTCATGTGAGGAATGAATTAGACTTAGTAGGTGATGTTTATTTCCTGTTATAGCCCCTCTATGCATCAATAGGTCTCATGAGAAAAACCAGAATGGGTTTTGGATTATGCCTTATACATTTATTTTCAGATAACTTGGTCGAGGCCTTGAGAGTATGTTTTTAGATTTCCATCATTATGAATTTCATCATTATCAAATTAGTTATTGATTTCAAGGTGATTATTAGATTATTATAATATCCATTGATATGTTTTATAGATCACATGATTTTTTATATGGCATTATTTGATCATATTTTATTCCTTCCATGTTATTCTCAAGTTATTAATTAATGGAATTTTTATTTATTTATTTATCGTTCTATAAGTGTTTTTTCTTATTTTTTCTTATTTTCATTTTACATTACCATTACTGAGCATTTTAGATCACCCATTTCTTAAATTTAATTTTCTACAGGATTTCAAGAAGTTTATTATGAATTATATGAAGGGAAAATCTAAGATAATAATGGTGTCCTCAAAGGATTCGCTATGTTGTATTTTATATATTATATTTAATTTTAGGATAAATCATGTATCTAGTTTTCCAAAACTAAAAAACTGTTTGGTCCTTTAGGAGAATTATATAACCACCGAATATGTTCTACTTGGTTCAACATCTTTATACTAATAGGAGATTGAATGTGTTAACAATTTTAGTAGTGAATGAAATGGGGTGTATAGGTGGTTATTTATAGAAAAATGTGGAGAACGTTTTTTAATATAGGCCCTAGAAATCTAGGTTGGGGTAAATGGAAAACCATCAGCTTTCTTATGGTTTTAGTTGAAATTTTTGGTAATTTAAGGCATTTTTTCGTTGATATTTATTCAAGATAGAAATAAAATAATTTTTTTAATATTACTTAGTGCATTGGGAATTAATTTTTCAATAATTTTTTAACCATAATTTCATTATTAGACTTTATAATGTAATTTATTGGTTTAAAAATTCTTGTTAATTCATTAACATACATTATATTTAAAAAATAAATTATTTTTGGGAAAGTAATATACTATATTAATTATTAAATCATTATTAATATTTTATGATGCCATAAAATATATTGGAAACACAAAACTATATTTCTTTAATATTCACTAAAAAATAAAGTATTTTGTGAATTATCAAAATTTCACTCTAACCTAATTTGGAAATGATTATTTAAAATATAATTTCTTTACTTTATAAAAATAAATTACTATGAATGAGAAATAATAATTATAAAGAAAAATTACTAACATTTCCCAAAATAATTTTCAATTCTCTATGGTAAATCAGATTATAAAATTTATAAACTCGAACTACACTAAATAATTTTAAAACATAAAAGAGTGGCGATTAAGGTCAATCCGTATAGAGAGGAATAAAAATTTATTAGAATATTTTTAGAAAAATAAATTAGAAAAAAATATTGATTTTGGTTTTGAAATAATTGAGATAAATGAACCAAGAAATATAGATCTTGGTTCTTGTACTCAATTAAGGATCAAATTAGGGATTTTTTTTAAATTGTATATTTTTGGAATTGAACAGAAGTGAGCCACCACTTAAATCAGTCACTCTCTACATTACAGACACCCATTTACAATATCAGATACTTGGTTTAATATATAGAAAAGTGTTCAAAAAATAATTTAAACATAAATATCACTAACTCATGCACTTTTTGTTCTATGAGAGGGATAACTAGTTGATATATTTTAAATAAGCATAAAATCCTCTCACAACATTGGTCATGTATAAGAATGGGGGATAAGATTGAGGTGAAATGAATAATATAAACATCCCATCATAAATTTTAATTCAATCATTACCCCTTATAATATCTACATTCCACCATCACAACATTTCAATAAAAAAAGAGATTACCACCTCATGATAGTCATGAGGTGATCATAAAAAATAAAATAACCTAAGTTAGTATCAACAATCCAACATTATCAACCCTTCTACACTAGGTCAGTTTCCAATAGTCTCTTATTGGTCAAAAAAAAGGTCTCCTTCCACATTAGATAAAATATTTTCTATCTAAAGAGAATTATGTCTATGTTTTTCAGGTTTTATATTCTTATTCTCCCACTTGTATTATTTTTTAGTTGAATAATTCATCTTCCTTTATCTCTCTTGGGTATTTAGTTTCTTCATTAGTCTTATACTGTTAATAATCCCCAAAAGATTATCTTTTTTTGTATGATAGTTCCCTTTCGGTCTTCTAATATTTTGTTTAATTTTTTAAACTCATAATGGTTATGTGGAGTGTTTTGAAATCCACAATAATTAATAGAGTCTCTAATGTATTTATAATATATTTATAATCCACAAAACTTGTATGTGTCCTATGGATGACCAAATAACATCAGTCATTTAAATAATGCTGGAACATGAATCCTATAACATGGGTTGTATTACTGAAACACCACCCTTTCTTTATCCATGCATGACCTACATGGGAATTTTTATGTGTATGAGGTTGTGTTATAGCCTCACCCAATGATAACCTCTATGATTCTTCCATTTGATGGATCTCCATGGTTTAGTAGTTACAAAAGGGTTCTTCTCTCTTCTCCCTTTCATGGATATAATGCAACCAAGGTCCTACGGTCAAAACTATTTTTCTCCCTAAAAATGAAGTTATAATATTATCTTCATCTCCATGTGATATTAGAAACACTACAATTCCACGTCATCTTATTCATTTTCATGATACAGGTACTAAGGCATTATTTTCAATCCAAGAAGCAACACTTCACCATTGGCTCAAACTCCATAGGCCACTACAATGTAATCGAAAAGCTTTCGGCCTATTGGTTCTAGCATTCCCACTCCTGACTTGAGCTCATCTAATCAGCCATGTTGGAACTACGGTGCAACATAAGTGTATATGGTGAAACTTATATGATGGGTATGTATATAGAAGATGATGTAGACTAAAATAGTGGGGTTTTTACAAATGGCGAATAATGACCACATCTCAATTTCCTGCCTTAAAAAATTAATAGTGTGGGCCATCACTATTAAAGTAAACTTATGGATCCTTAGAGACAATAAAGCTATACTGGGGTCATGAGACCTCTTTTTCCACTGTACTCCACCCCTCACCAGTTAGTCCATCCTTCCATCACCAAAAAATTATGCTCTATGTGCCAGTGTAGTTCTGATTTCATCCTCATGCCCTCGAATTGAATCTTGTAGGGGATTTCCTGTGTAATAATTTTCCATGTGAAAAAATATATCTATGTGGTGTCTTATCTAGTTTTCGCTTATTTTAATTTTATGGGGATTTCTATCCAATTGGATGAGGTATAGATGTACTGTCCACTTTTTTTCTCTGACCCCATTTCAATTCAAACTTATACAACACCCACAGAAAATACATAGTATAGTAAAACTATGTAACTAAATTGTGTTACTTTTTTTTGTTTTTTAAAATGTGATTTAAATTTATATAATACCAAATAATTATTATTAATACTACAATAAGTTTATTTTCCATTAAAAACATATTACATTTAAAAATTAAAATTTTGAAACTGTATGAAAAATATGAACCTATAAATTACATATTTGTTATAAAATACTATTTTTACAGGAAGAAACATTCTTTATTCACATTGAGGAATCATTGTTTTTTAACATCATACGTATCGATTTAGATTTAATTATTTTACATAATACATTTGAATTTAATTTTAAACATGTATTTTACTATTCAATTTTATATTATTACTATTCTAGGGCCATATAATGGTTGTATTGAAATGGTTAGGTAACAGTCGTGTAATTGTTAGATACTAATGGTCATATATACCTTTACACCCTATATATAATCCACCATTATCATACCTCATTATTCACTAATTCAATTTTAAATGTTTTATGCTTCCCTTGATAATTTCTATTATATTCTTAACACCTCTATTTATTTTTACAATATTTATTGAAGAGAAGATATTTAGGGGAGTATTTAGGCCTACATTATTTTCCTTAGTATTTTCACTATTCATTGGTTTTTCTATCATTGTATTGTTCTTAAATATTAAAGAAATATATTATTTCTTGATATGTAATATTCCTACGAAATGTAGTAGTCATTCTACAAAATTATATTATAAAACATAATAAAAAATTCATTGTGAAACATGAATTTTTTTACTAAAATAAAATTTGTAGGCTGCTACATACTATATAATTTATGTGTTTTATTTTATACTATATTATTACATATGATGAAATATTAACTTAAAAAATTATCTTATATTTAAAAGTTTGGGTCAATACATTATTTTCCTCTTAGGAAAATTTTCACTTGAAATTTCATTTCATACACTCAGGTGATAACAAATGAGGGTATTTTTTCTTCAACACTTCCCTTGTTTTGCATATTGAATACCCATACTTATATTTCCAACAAATAAATATGACTAAGTGAGTTTTATTGTGAAATAAAACTTTGTATCTACAATCCAAGATATTCACTTGATTCTCCTCATAAGAAAGATCATTATGAAACTGTAACACATATGGATTTTGTTCATGTAAACGGTCTGGTATATACTTCCTTAATAAGGATAAGTAGAAAATTTCATGTACATGAGATATGTTTGGTAGTAGTTCTAGTTGATAGGCAATAAATCCAATGTGATCCAGAATCTAAAATTGGCCAACATAACAATGACTTAACTTTCTATCCTTTCCAAACCTCATATCTCTATTCCAAGGAGAAATACATAAGACCACTTTTTCACAAAACTAAAACTCTAAGTCTCATAAATGGTTATTAGTATAGTTCTTCCATCAACTTTGGGTTTCTCATATGTGTTGTTGGATTGTCTTGACATTCTCAGTCATTTTTTCTACCAATTTGGATCTAAATTTCTTTCATTCTCCAACTTCATCCCAACATATTGGAGTTCTTAATTTCCTTCGAAAAAGGGTTTTATAAGGATCCATCTAACAAAATGAGTGAATTCTATTGTTATATGATAACTTTACCAAAGGAATATATTAATCCCAACCTACATTGAGGTCCATTGAGAAAGATATAAAATTATCCTAAACTGTTTGGATTACCCACCCAGATTGGCCCTTTTGTTCAAGGGTGATAGGCTATAATTTAATTTTACTCTATATTCAAATCATGTTGGATCAATTTCTATAATTTTATGGTAAATAAACAATCTTGGCCATATATAGTTATTAACGGTGTTCCATGAAACCTCCCAACTTCTCTAGTGTATATTATTACAAGTTAATTGATATAAAAGTCCTCCCAAATGGAAATAAAATGATTAGTCTTAGGAAGATGATCAACCAAAACCCATTTTAAATTATTCCCTTTTTTTGTGTTCACAAGTCCCCTGATAATAACGCTGGTGATATTCATCCATTTCCGTAAATGCATGGGTAATGGTTTCACAGTCCACATTGGATTTTTCTTTTCTTCTTCACTTGTTGAAATAACTAATAATTTTATCTATATTTGGAAATATTATTCTTAATATTTTCATACAAATAGTGCACTTGAATATGTCTATATATATTTGCGGTCCCTAGGTTGATATAGAATGTTGATATATGAGAATCACTCAATAACTCCTTTTTTATCTCGGGGTCTCATGTTAAACATAGTCACAACCCAAATCATAAAACACTATTTTCATTAATTTTAATATCCTAGGAATTACCCTTCATTATACTATACACTTTCTTCCATATCTCTAATTCATTCCTTTGGGATCTATTAATCTTCTCTAGAATAGGTGACTGAACAATCATTTGTGAAAATCAGGATGATGTACATTCTTTTCTAATTCCTAGGTTTATCCTTTTCATTCATAAGAATATTGGACCATTATCAATCGTTATCATGGATAAGATTATACGATACTTTCTACTTAGATAACCCTCCACTTAATTCAGTTTCTCAGCATATTAGTGTATTGATAAATCACAATCCTTGATTATATCAAACCATTTCCATAATTATATGTTGAGATCCTTCTGTGTTAATATATACTTGAGACTCTTTTGATCAATATATATGTCAAAATAATCTCCATAGATATAAATACCCTAAATATTTAATATTAATATGACTACAACCTACTCCATATCCGGTGTTGGATACTTTTTCTCATGAACTATCAACTCTCAAGAGACATAGGCTATCACTTAATCATTTTTCACAAGGACACAACCTAAAATATTGATCACAAATCCTTTCCCATGGGTAGGTTCTGTGAGTATAGGGAAAATTATTTTCCTCCTATTTAACAAATTAAAGACCTGTTTACATTCATCAGCCCATAAAACATTTACAAAATTTCATGTTATCTTAATTATAATCATTGAAAATTATGAGAAGTTTCTCATAAATTTCAAAATTTACCAAGGTAATTTGATGAAACTACTGATCTATTCTATATATTTTTCTCTTAGAAATTCTTCAATAGCCATTATTTTTGAAGGATCCATATATATACATTTAATTGTGATAACATTACTTAGGAAGGATTCATTATGTTTCCAAAATTTACACTTTTTAAACATAACATACAATTTATCCATTCTCAATTTCTTTAGCACATTACTCAAATGATTATCATCTTCCTACATTATTTTGGAGTATATGAGAATATCATCTATAATGAATATCACAATTTTTTATTGTAATATATAAAGACTATATTCATGAATTTGATTAATATTTATAGGGAAATGTTGAGTATGATGTGAATTACAATAAACACATAGTTCATATATATTGTATGAAAGTATGTATTGGGTATATCATCCTTCCTCACCATTATTTTTATGATAATTTAACTAAAGGTAAACATTAGAGAAGTAATATCCTCTATGTAGTTGATGAAACAAGTCATCAATCTTTGATTATGGATGATTTTTATTTATAATGGTCCTTATGAACTCATTATTATCAATACAGATATGCATTGACATATCATTATTATTGAAAAAGTTGATTAGTGCTATCTATGTTATAGAACTAGGGAATATGAATCCCTCGTCTAGATTTTCTTATAGACTTTTCTTCAGTACTTCTAGTTTAATAAGGTTCATTTTATAGGGAGTCTTGGGTATTAGTAGGTCTCAATGTATAAGTTTAATTAAGAAATCAGCATCCTGGTTAGGAGGAAGACCAGTAAGATCTTATGGGAATACATTAGTATATTCACTTACAATTGGTATATCTTAAAGGGTTATACTCTACATTATCTCAATAATTTGATCTACATAATCTTTCTCATAATTCAATAATATGCATGCTTGAGGATAATTATCTGATGGATATTAATACTATATATTGCACTTGTGTAGAATTATAGGATGATTCATGACAAGAAAAGTGATTTCCTTTTATTGGGAGTTGATACGAGCTCTATATATGGATATATAATACATTTCTTGTGAAACATAAAATTCCACTAATAGAAGTATTACTTAGTTTTCTGGGAGGTTCATCCCACTAATATTGGATAGGGAGGAGTTATATTCTTGAAATGTAATATTTTTTTTGTTTTCTGTTTTCAGAAATAACTCAACCACTACGTTTTGAGACAGTGTTAAAATAGTTTTAAAAACATGTATTCTATGTAATAATGCAGTGAACTAGAGTCAAATAATATTCTCAATATTATTGAATGAATAAATAGTGTACCTATCACAATTTTTTTTTCATGATCCACAACAGTAGTAGTGGTGGAATAAACTCATACTTAATCCATTATACATAGAGGTTGTTGTCATAAGTTATATTTGGAAACCCTTTTATACAGGTAATAGTTTACATAGTTTCCATGTTTCTTAAATTTGAAACCACAGACCATGGTTGGAGGACTGATAATATCTTTCTTTTCCTCAATCGTATTAGTGGGATTCTTTATCTAATTTTAGAATTTATTAATTTTGTTTCCTTCACCAACAAAATTGAAACACTAACTTTTCCCCCTATGATAGTTTCTAGGGTGATTCTTCCCACACTCATGGCATGAGGGAAGTGTTATTCTCATTCCACCATGAGAATTATTCAAATAATACTACAGAGTTAATATCTATCCTCTACTTATTATCTCCAGTTCCATAAGACCACATAGAATTACTGACCTCAATCATGACTTTGAGGGTACATCATACAATTACCTCATAAATGTCTATATATTGTATCACTAATATTTTTTTAAAGACTTCTCTTGAATTCACCAAGGAATCCATAAATCATAATTTTAGATTTTGTGACAATGTTAGGGGTGAATGGTGTACGCCTTTTTATGTTTTATTTATAATCCCCAATAGATTCATCCTACTTTTGTTTAAGTCTATGGAATTACCTCTCCATTTTAAGACATATAGTGTGGGGATAATATTTATTGAAAAATCTATTCTTGAATCCATCCTATTCCATGGATTCAATATTTTACTTATGATTTTTATTCTTGATCACTATCCACCAGTCATTATTTTATCTCTCTAGTCAATAGAAAACAAATGTGACTTTACCCTTATCTGAGTATTGCAGGAAAAAGAATATTTTCTAAAAAGGGTTAATACATTTGTCTATAATTAGGGAATCATAAGATCTCTTCAGAGTAGGTGTCCTTTATTTCATAATGTATAAATCCAAATTTTATATTTATTACTAAAATGTGGGTGTTTGACATGATTCATATTATTACTGATAACTTGAGATAGTTTTATTAGTACATACATGAATTTATTAACTCCTTCTACCATCATACTAGGCATTTAATTATTGAAATAATCAAATTTATGATCACATATGATGCTGAAAAGATTACTTATATTTCCAAATATTTAATAAAATAATTAGATTTTGTGATAAGGATACATAATTAAATTATAAAAAATAAAACTAAATAACTTACAAGGAATAAAATATATACCAGGCTTATGAATCTCTATGTTTCATAGTAGGATATCCATGGTATATTTCTTATTTAGTTCTCCAACCTAATAATCAAATACATTATAATCGTTTGTAAAGAGAATATGATATACTTGATGAATACCCCAAAAGAGTGTATAACTAAGTGTGTAGTCTTAGGTTCACTCATTTACACAGAGTGAGGATTATGTTTATACTCAACTTATCACATCCTAACTTGAGGTATGTTCTATTTTTGATCTTTAGGATGTTTATTTTCAGTTTTGGGATATTTTGATTAGTGTTAGTGTATTTTTAAAGGGTGTTTGTATTATTTATATGTAAAAAATCTAGACCATGCTGTGGTCCAAGCTGTTATTTCACTTGGCTAGCACATGTGAACAATGGGGAGAGGCCCCATGCCCAGTGCCGGGTGACGTCACAAAAATGGAAAGTTAGTGGCCACTCTATGCAGCACACCCACTAATTCCACACAATTGTGATGGTGGAGGCTATGGCCAGCCCATAATATCAATGGATTTGAGGACAATGTGTGTTCATTGGGTGTGTTAGGCCTCTTGGTGAGGGGTGACCGAGACCACCACAACTGTGATTAACCTCCACCTTGATGTGGTGTTCTTGGTTTGGAATTTCAAGTGGTTGATTTGGACTCCTGTTTTTTAGGAAGTGTTTCACTTATTGGAAGAAACATATATGAGTATTATGAACGGATTATTAATTTTTCTTTCATTTATTAAACATCTAATTTTTTTTCTATTACGATAGATTAATTTTTGACAGATTTTAGAGGATATCAATGGATGGCCATTATGGATTATTAATTATGTAGTAGTTCTTTTGGTTCCTCTATGAAAAAACTCTTTTTTCACCCATATCGGGCAACCAATGTAAGTGAGATAGAGGTTATATTCCTATAATTCCCTAACCCCATAAGCCTAGAGATGCTGCATTATTTTATTACATTGGAATGATTACAAAGAATCAAATTCAAAAGTACCGAAAAGATTAGCTGTTTAGGAAATCCAGATTACATATATGATACCCATAATACATTTGAAAATGAAAATAAATCATATCATATGTAAAGGATCGACATCCTTGAAACTCAGTCAAAGGATTCCTCTTCATAACTCAGGTAAAGGAAACATAATGTGGGTGATCTCAAATTCCCATGTTCGGTAAGTACAATGGAATAAATAGTGAATCAATATTAATTATTCAATATGGAAAGGTAAAAAACTAAAAAAATATTCTTCTTAAATACATAGATATGAAATAATAAATACGGGAAGGTAAGTAATTCAAAAAAAATCCATTTAATCAATAAAATAAAAATTAAATGCATCTATATATTTCATCATATAAAAATCTCATGGATAATAACAATGAAAACCAAAATATCTACGAGGGATAGGCATAATTATTAGATATCATGTTTAGGAGCATGAAAACCTATAACATCAAGACCTTTCACAGGAAGGTTTAAAATCACTGGTAGAATCTTGTTTAATTTGGTCAACTTGTTTGTCTCATGAGGACCTTTCGATGCATCGAGGGGCTATATAAAGCCTGATCCCCACTTGTCACTTCCAGTCCAACTCGTTACACATATTAAATAATTGATTTAATTTAAAATTAATATGACTTATAAAATATATTTATTGAATAAATAATAAAAAAAATCAATATTTTACGAGCGAAGGAAATGTAACAAAAAATTTTGTTATAATTTATGTAGGGAAATACTATTAACTTATCATTAAAACATTGTTAAGGAAAATAATCATTTATCATTCCAAAGTGTCCCATAACACTTTGAAACATTTGAATCATAATTCCCATAATGTAATAACATTAAATGAAACTTATAATTGCATAAAAATAAGTATATTAATTATATAAAATTTTATAATGGATTTATATACACCATATAAAAGAAACTAGGTTAATAACGTTACAATATTCTATAATGAAAAGAATTTAAGACGAATTCCCTTACCTTGAGTTTCCTTTTGGGTCAACACCCATAAATTATGGTATAATGGTTTTAGTCATGTTATTAAATTTTAATATAACCATATTAATATTTATAATATCTTACATCAACTTCTTATAATTTATCATTTCTTTTTTTTTAAATTGTCCAAAATTTTCACTATTTTGGGTGTCAATTGCCTAGTTTTTTGAGTATGTTTTGACTTGTTACCTATTGTTCCCATTAATCAAATAATTATTACATCATCTAAAAAATTTAAATAATGATTTAAATATCATATATATTCGTTATATAATAATTTAGTATAATTTATAAAATTTGGTGATAATAAATGGAATGCACTGTTTATGAACACAATAGGTCGTACGTACGCATGCACACTACTTCCATTTGTTTTCAAAATTAAAAGAATGAAAATTAAATGATATATATGTATATTATATTTAAATTATGATTTTTATATCATATATATAAAACATTTTAATTAAAATCATCATTAATACATTCCATTTATAGCGTGAACAGATCACATTGCTTTGAGTGGGTGATAGTCGACACATCCACAAACAATATTATCCTATTCCCATTAATAGAGTGCATAAAAGTATGTGTTATATAAAAATTTAATAATAATAAAAATATTTTAAATGTTTTATATATCATATATATAAACATTAAATTCATCATTATTTCAACCATGAAGGGTAGTAAATGGAAGAACGAATGACATCGTTTTGCGAGAAGGTAGTTCGTCGAACACACGAATGTTGATTGAATATCCCATTTGATAGATTTGTGTGATAGTGTAGATCTAAATAATTGTATAAAATAAATATAATTTTATTTAAGATACTTATATTATAATATAATAATGGAATAATAATAATTTAATGTTTTTATAAATTAATAAAATGAAAGTGAATGTTGAAGAATGTTACCTCGTTTTTGTGTAAATCCTTTTGTTTTATATGAAAATAATTTCATAGTTATAATTATTCCAGAAGGTAGGATTATAGGATGATGTGATGAATTTTATGAGATTATTTTGGCAGGTTTTGGATGATATAGAATGATCAATGTGGTGTGACGAATAGAGGGAAGAGGTGCCCTTTTATAATAGTGGTAAGAGGAACTTTTGAAAACACAAAAAAAAATATTAAATTAATATAAATAAATTTCAAATTAAAAATGGATACTAAGTGAGTTATTTAAAATATAATATTTGGATAGATATAAATGTTATCAACCGATAATTTTTAGATAAGTTTGAGTCTCATTATTACCCTTATCGTTTGTCTGTACCCCTTAGTTGAACTCTTTAACTCTTACTGTGATAAGTTGGTTCTTACACTTTTAGGGTTAATATAGTTACTATAAGATTCCAAATGAACCATAAATGAGTAGTAGGTGATATTTATAACCTTATACAATAATTTTTTAATTTTTTTTAATTTTTATTAATTTAATATCATTTAATAAAATATTTATTATTTTAAAAAATCATTAATGTCAATTTTGACACTATTCATTTCTTGACATTTAAAAAAAATACCAACACACAAGATAACATAAAAAACATTCCATACATCCCTAATATGTCTACATAATCTATAAAATTCATTTAGGACCTTAATTATATCAAATTATATTTATTTTAATATTTATAATTACATTTATTGGATAACTCCATTAATTAAACAATTATTACATCATTATTTTACGAAAATTTAATTTAATTATTTGTTTACTACAAATTAAAAATAAATTATCATGATGAATATATATTATTTATGTTAAAAATTTATATTTAAAGTCAATTTTTTTTGAATAACCACATATAAAAATGTAACACTTATTAAAACACGAGTATGTCATATTTGAAATTCCTTAAAATAAAATACTATAAATGCCTAAAGACATCCAACTGGCTCCAAGAAGTTATAAAATATACCTGAGAATGATTTTATTTGATAATATCAAATAAAATATATTTAGTACAAGTGTTATGAAAATTTTATAATACTTACAATATTATTTTTACCCTCAATTACATGATTTATCCATAACCACAATAATTAAAAAAATACTAAAGTTAATATTCAAGTTGTCCAAAAATAAAATGGAAACATTTACTAAATTTTTAACTGAAAATTAAAAGTTTTAAATCCATTTTTCAGAATTATAAACATATAATTGAATAAAATTAATTTAAAATTAATTCCATTGAAGGAACAAGAAAACAAGATTTTAATGTGAAAACGTTCAAAAGATTGAAATGTTTTTATATTCTAATTCAATGTTAAATTGATTTATATTACCTCAATTATATTAAATTATAAAATTTTTATCTGATTATAAATTAAAACCAATTAGAAATTTAATTTAACACTATAAATTAGTTATAAGAATAAGATGTTTTCAATTAAAATGAAATATTTTATCACTATTCATCAAAACATGAAACTTATCAGAAAAATACCAAAAATTCAACAATAGAAATTTTCTGTATTATGATTAAATAAAACATATAATAGTGCCAAAAACTAGATTTGAAATTCATGTGCCATTAAAAGGTGGTAAAATTTCTTTTATAAAGATATAGATTTTTATAAGTAATATTAGGTTTGTTCATATCTTATGTATGTCAAATATGTTGGATGAATATAAAAAAACATAATTGGATATATATATCATATAAATTAACTATATAAATTCTATATATGTGATATAATTCATTGACATTACAAAGTGTGACAAAATATATTTTTGTTTAAATCCGAAGTTGTGTACATTGTAAGCTATAAACAAAATTAAATTTATTCGAAAAGGAAAATATGGTAAATTTTAGTGGTTCTACTTTCTTCTCTATTAAAAAAATTTCTTCCATAAAATTTTTGGGTTTTTACCTTCTAAAAACAATGTGGGTAGTTTTTCTTAATATAATCTTCTAGTTCCCATGTTGCTTCTTCATATTTGTGATTTCTACATAGTACCTTCACCAAATGAGTTGTTCGATTCCTCAATACTTGATCTTTTGTATCAAAAATCCGGATGGGTTCTTCACATTTTTAAATTTTAGGTTCCAAATATATTTCATCATAGGTGATCACATGTGTTGGGTCAAGCATGTTCTTCCTTAGTAGGGATTTATGAAGCACATCGTGTACTTTTAATATATTTGGCGGCATTTCAAAATGGTAAGTAATAACTCAACACATTTCAATAATCTCAAAAGTTCTGATGTATGTGGGACATAGTTTCCCTTTCTTATTGAACTTTATAACACCCTTATATGGAGTTACTTTTATGAAAACATGATCTTCCACTTGGAACTCTAAATCATTCCTTCAATTATCAACACAAGTATTTTTCCTACATATAGTTACTCTAAAATGATATTGAGTGGACTTTACCTTTGTATTTATCTCTTCAACATGTTTTGGACCTATAAGTTTCCTTTCATGATCTTCATCCCAATAATTTTGAGTATGACACCTCTTTCCATATAATTCTTTATACGATTCCATTTGAATATTGGAATAGAAACTATTATTATAGAAAAACTCTACCAAATGTAGGTACTGATCAAACATATTTTTAAAGTCAAGTGCGAATGACCTCTACTTAGTTCCGTTGTTTGGATTATTCTTTCATACATCCCATCAATTTGAGTATTGTAGGTTTTCCTCAAATGAAGCTCAATATTAAGATCCTTTTGAAGACTCTTCCACAATTTTTGAGTTAAATTGAGGATCTCGATCAGAAAAAATATATTGAGGTATTCCATGATGTCTTATAACTTTATTAATATAAGTACATGTGAGGTTCTTAAGAGTAATAGATTCTATTATAGTAAGTAAATGTTTTGATTTGGATATGCAATCAATGTCAACCCATATTTAATCATTATATCTAGGAGTCTTTAGTAGTCCAATGACAATTTTCATTGTAATCACATCCCATTTCCACATAGCAATAGTAAGAGGGTTCAAGACACCTTTAGTATTATAACTCATAGCTTTCACCTAATGAAAAACCAAATAGATGGTAACATAATCAACAATTTACTGCTTCATGTTATCCCACCAAAATTTTCCCTTCAATTACCTATCCATTTTTATGTTACTTGGATATAGAAATAAATTTTAGCTATGCGCATCATCTAATAACTTATTTTTAGCTCTGGTATAAATGGAATACATTACTTAATTTTGAATCTTATAACACCACATTCACAAAAAAAAATTCAAATTTTTCTTCATTCACAATTTTATTTTTCATCTAAAGGTTCTCCTCATCAAAATGAGAATTATTTACCTTCTCTAATAAAAATGTTTTTTCTATCATTTGAAAAATTATAGATGTATCTCTTTTCCTAGAAATTCTCATATTCATATTCACTAGATCCATGATCCTTCTCAATTCTCGTTTGGGTTGGAACTCCAAGATCCTCCCTACTCAATTCATCTTCTAACTTATTTTTCTAAAATTGGTGATAGTATATTGGGAAATAAAATCCTTCGAGTAGATCAATCTATCTTCTTTGTCTCATGATTATCTCTTTCAGTGATAAGATGTATTTTAGACTTTTATGATCTATATATTTCTCACATCTTTCAACATATAGATAATTTATCTATATTTTCAAAGTGAATATTATAACCACTAGCTCAATATCACAGGTTTTATAGTCATATTAATGAGTCTTCTATTTCATTGATGCATATGTAATAACTTTATCATTTTGCATCATGAAACAACCATGATCCTTCTTCAATACATCAGTATATATGACAAACTCACCACTTCCAAATCATAGATTCAAAGGAGAATCATTGACTAATATTCTATTTAGTTCATCAAAACATAATTCACATTTCCTTTTCCAAACAAACTTAACCACTTTACATGTAATATTTGTTAACAGGTTAGCCAATTGGGAAAACTTTCAAATTAACCACTGATAATAACCTTCCAAAAAATTGAAACTATGTTAATCTATTATATTTATTGGTTTAAGACATTCTATGACTACCTTTGTCTTTGTAGGATCAACAAATATTCCATCCTTGAAGATAATATGGCCATGATAAGGAACCTATGAAATCCTAATATCTCACTTACTGAATTTCCTATATAAATATTCCCTTTTAAGAGTGGTATGAATGATCCTTAAGTGATTATAATTATCCTTGTAACTTTTTGAATACACCAGAGTATAATTAATGAATACCACACCAAAATCATCAATATATTCCATTAATACTCTATTCATTGGGTCCATAAAAATATAGGGTTCATTCGTGAATCTAAATGGAATTACTATAAACACGTAATTTCTATACCTCATCAAAAAATATGTATTTGGAATGTATTCCTTATTTACCAACAATTGTTTATAATTGGAGTGATGACAAATCTTTGAAAAATAATGGGCTCTATATAGTTTATCAAATATTTCATAACTTTATGGTGTAGGATACTTGATCTTTATTGTAATATCATTTATTTCCATATAATTAATGCACAACCTAATGGATCCATCTTTCTTCATAACAAAAAGAATTGGGACTCTCCATGGTGAAACAATAGGGTGAATAAGTCCATTATTTCCCAAATAATCTAGTTATTTCTTTATCTCCACTAATTCCATAGTGTAAATTATATACGAAGTCTTTGATATTGGCTATAAGTTAGGGATTAAATCATTGGAAAATTAAAATTCATGCTCTGGGGGATGTCCGTGTAATTCCTCCAAAAATACATGAATGTATTCCAAAAACAATAAGTACATCATAAATTGGAAGATACCTTCTCCATCACTTAATGTTTTATTCTTTTCATTCGCAATAGTTTCATTTAGTATAGGTAATATAGGTTGTCAAAATAATAATCAAGTAAGGAAGCTTCTGCTCGAAAGATAAGGAATTATACATATTATTCACAAATCGTAATTTCGTTCTTCTTGTAATAAAAATTTTCATCATATTTTGAAATATATTATATAAAATCGATTATATAAAACTTAACCATAGGTATGATGATAATGTCAACAAATAAATCACATTTATGAGTCATTAAAAGGATAATCTGACACAACTTTATTTTAATGAGAGATCCCATAGGATTTTTGACTAAAAAATCCATTTTTAAATCAAATGTAATATTTCTTATTTTCATATAAAATTGGGTATATATAAATGATTTTGATAATAAAAAATCAAATAATTCATTGAATAATTTTGAATATAGGATTAATGTACATTCCACCACACCATTGGGTACTACTACCTCATATAGAAAGATTGAATTAGTTTGGACATCTCCCTTTGGCCTCTTCTGTAGTAGATTCCCTCAATGGTTGGGGAATTTGATTGCATAGTGTCCAATATATTTATAATTATAACACATGATATCATCTATTTGTTTCTTCACATTACATTCATGAGCCTGGGGACCCCTATATATGCACTTATAACAAACTCCCAGTCCCTTTACACATTTCCTATAGGATCTTTTTCATATTTTTCTCAAGATGGAAATAACTCAAAAATATTGTTCTTCCTTGATGAATTCCATTTTACATGGTGCATATATGGACTCTTATTTTTCTGGTTTCCCTTGGATATAATTATTATAGAATATTCCTTCTTTATATTGATAGTACATAAACATATTCCATCATATGATGAAGAAGTCATAGAAACTAGCACCATTATAAGATCTGTCTTAATACATTAGAAGGAGTGATTGATCACACACTATGTGTTTCATATATAATCTGTGTCATACATTGATAACATTGTAAATGTACCTTCCAAATCTAGAACACTCTATTATTACATTTTCTTAAAGGTAAGGAAATTCCTCTTCATATCAATTTTTTTATCACGATGGAAGTATTTATATAAGAATTTCTTCTTAAAAGTTTTCCATTCTATAATTTATATATCTTATTCCACCCTAGCATTTTAGATCAGTAAAAACCATTGCTCAACATCACCTTTGAGAAAATATACTTCAAGTGAAATATTTTCCATTTCACTATATCGCAAGGCTGTAAATATTTTCTCCAGATACATAATCCATTTCTCACCTATAATTTTAGTAGTTTTACCATTAAAAGGTGGGTTATTTATCACATGAATTGATATATATTAGAATATTATATCCGTAGAACAGGTTTCTCTATTCCAGAAAGGTTTTTTTCTAAAACCTGATTAATCTTCCCTAAAATATCCATAATTTTCACTTTTCCAATACCAGTTGTATTTGTTTCCTTAGTGCGAAAACCATTAAAAATTCATTGACTATTGATACCATTCCTCCTTCTAAGAGACATTTATAAATAATGGCATATTCTAGATTATCCCATAATAGAAAGAATTTATATCATAATTTATAAATCCAAAACATTGTATAAAAACCAAAATAAATTAACAGTTTATGCATCATAAATCTTAGAGTCATAATATATAGTTTATTTGTTGACATATATAATTTTAAATCCATAACAATGGTTTTTAAAAAAATGTGAATTTACAGAAGCGTATCCCATGAGAGTTTCAAACTGGGGATACAGTAAGGCACATTTTCGTGTATCAAGTTATGCACGACTTAGACCTGACACAACATTTCGATGTTGTTAACCCTAGTTACATTTGTTCCAAAACCACATATACATGTAGCTTCCAAGAAAGGATGTATTACTATGAAGACATTTATAATATTGACCTGACCAAAATTCTACTATGTTCTTATATACATATCCTCAAATTATATCTTATGTTTATGTTCCCTAATATAATTTTTCTAAATCTAGTTTCCAAGGTTTCTGTTAGACTTAATTTAATACCATCTCTAATCCTCCATCCCTAGAACCTCAGAGCTGGAGAATTATTTTATTACATTAGCATGATTACAAGGAATAAAATCTAGAAGGATTAGATAGTTTATCAGTTTAGGAAAAATATATTACATATATGATACCCATGATTCATTTGGAAAATAAAAATAATAATAACATAAGTAAAATATCTAGATACTTGAAAAAAATTCAAAGTATTCCTCTTCATAACTTTGGGAAAGGAAACATAATGAGGGTGATCTCAAATCCCAAGTAAGGGTTTGTATACAATAATTAAAAAGTAATAAATGTGAAGAAATATATATTCCATGGTATATAACTGAGAACACATGACATTTAGATAATTGGATAAGGAATAATCAATACAGTATTGTAAATATATAAAAGAACATTTCTTTTAGTCACTAAACTGATAATGAAATGCATCCATGTATTTTATCATAAGAAAATATCATGGACAATAATAATGATAAATGAAATATCTATGAAGGAAATTCTTAATTATTGGACTTCATGACTGAGGTACATGAATATATATACTATCAAGACCTTTCCAAAGAAGGTATTAAATCACATTTATAATCCCATATAATTTGTCCTTCTTATTTTTATCATGAGAACCTCGACACATCGAGGGGAAATATAATGTCCTTGGCCCACCAGTCATTGCAATTCCAAAGCATTCATCATATTGAGTAATCGATTTAATTAATAATCAATATGAATTATAAAATATATGTATTGAAAAAACTATGCAATTATCAATAATTCCCCATTTTAGGATAAGTCACAACAATGGTTTTTTATGTTGATGAATGGAAATAATTTTGAAATATCATTAATATTTTCTTAAGGAAAATAATCTTTAATAATTTAAAAGTGTACCATACCAATTTTAAACATTTGAATCATAATTACCATGATGGAATAAAATTATATAAAACATGAATATGATGAAAATAGACAAATGAAATATATAACACGTCAAAAGGGAAGTATATACACTATATAAAATAAACAATTTTCATGTCATTACAATATTCCTCAAATAAATGAAATTGAGACGGAATCTCTTTCCTCAAATTTTATTTTAGGTAAATGAACATAAACTACTATATAATAGTTTAAACCATATTATAATCTTATATATAAACCATACTCATATTTATAATATCATACTTTAACTTCTTATAATATCTCATTACCTATTTGATAACTATCTTCCATTGTTGTCAATATTTTGGGTGTTAACTGTGTAGTTTTTTTAGTATGTCTTGACTTGTTACTTGTTGTTCCTATTAATTATATCCTGATTTCATAATCTATAGAATATAAAAAGTGATTCTAATTTAATATATATTCATTATATATTTATTTAGGATAATATATAAAATCTGGAGATAATAAATTAAATGTACTGTAAATGGTGATAGTAGGACGTATGTATGAATGAACGCTACTTCCATATCTTTTCCATATTAAAAGAAAGAAATGTAAATAATATATATGTATATTATAATTATAGTAACATTTTTATGTCATATATCTAATTTTTTTTATTAGAATAATTTTTAATACATTCCTTGTATATCATGAAAGAATCGCATCGCTTTGAGGAGGTCATAGTCCATACACCCACAAACGATGTTGTTGTATTCCCAGAAATGGAGGGAATAGAGATATGTGTTATATATAAATTAAATAAGAATATAAAAAATATAAATACTATATATATCATATATAAAATATAAATATATCATTATTCCCACCATAAAATGTGGTAACTGGAAGAATGAATGGCGTCAGTTCACGTGGTAATATTATATTATACACAGAAACTATGATTACGTATCCCATTTCATGAATGTGTGTGAATTTTAAGGGTTAAATATTATAATAAAATAATGTTAATATATTTAATATACATTTATTATTATATAATCATGGAATAAAAATAATTTAATTGTTTAAGGATGAAATAAAACCAAAGTGATCGTTGCAAAATGTTACCTCGTTTTTTGGTAACTGCTTCTGGGTTATACCAGTAGATTTTATTTGATAAATTTATGACCAAAGAGTGGTTTCTAGGATAAGGGGAGGGTATTTGGTTACTTATTTGGGTTGTTTTTGGATGATCTAAAAGGATCAATGTGGTGTGAGTAATTGAGGGAGGAGGTTCCGTTTTATAATTGATGTAAGGGGCAATTTTGGAAACACATAAAATATTAAATTAATTTAAATAAATTATTAATTAAAAATTTATCTAAAGTGAGTTATTTAATGGATAAGATGATTATGGGTCTAAATAATCTCAACCATGTCCTATTCAAGATTAGGTCACATTCTTACACTTATCTTTTGGATTTTACCCATAGTTAAACCCTTTAACTCTTACCTTGACAAAAGGGTTTGTACTCTTTAAGGGTTAATATAGTTACAATAAGATTCCAAAAGAACCATAAATGAGTCATGAGTAAATATTTAAGCCATATCCCAATAATATGTCTGAATTTTATATTTTTATGAATTTTATATCTTTTAATAAAATATTATTTATTTTAAAATTTCATTATTGTCAATGTTGAAACTATTTATTTCATAACATTTTAGAAAATTTCAATACACAAGATAACATCGAATAAAACCTTTAATAAATCCCTAATATGTCTCGTAAATATATAAAATTATTTTAGGTCATTAATTATATAAAATTATATTTATTTTTATTTTTTATAACAATTATTTAATATTTCCATTAATTAATCTATTACTGTTTCATCGTTGTGAAAGCCTTTAACTTGTGTATTTTTTTCCAAAAAATAAAAAATACATTATCATTATAATTTTAAACATTTTATACTTAATGTGACTATTTATAGTCGAATTTATCTTCTAAATAACCATATAAACAAAGTAACATTTATTAAAAACATGAGTCTGCCATATTTGACTTTCTTTAAAATAAAATACTATGAAAGATGTATAGAAATCAATGTGGATCCAAGAGGATAAAAAATAGACCCAATTATGATTTTTCTCTATAATTACTCATAAAATAATATTAGGAAAAGTGTTATGGTAAATTTATAATACTTGTAATATTATTTTTACCGTTAATTACCTCATTTACACTTAACCGTGGTATTTTAAAAATATACTAAAGGGAGCCTATTTACAATATTGTTAAATTCTGATTCCAAATACAAAATACATTTTTTAAATTTAAAAACATATAATTGGATAATGTTAATTTAAAATTATCCATGCTGACAGAATGAGAAAATGTGTTTTTAAATTAAATATATTCAAAAGATTGATATGTTTTTATATCCAAATTCAATGTAAAATTGATTCAAAATACCAAAAATAAAATAAATGATACAATTTGTATCTAATTATACTTTAAAACCAATTATAAATATAATTTCACACTATAAATTATTTTGACGGAAAAGTTTTTTTCCAATTAAAATGAAATATTTTATCACTATTCATTAAAACATGATACTTCTACAAAAAACACCAAAAAATAAACCAATGTATATTTTTATATTTCTATTTAAATTAATAATTTTATTTTTTTCAAATAAAATATATAAAAGAGTCAAAAATTGTATTTAAAATACATGCCCTATTAAAAGGTGGTAAAACTGTTTTTTTAACAATATAGATTTTTATAAGTAATATTCAATTTGTTCTTATATTATTTATAAAAAATATGTTGAGTGAATTTAAATTTTTTATTGGTTATATAAAATGTAAATTCCCAATAAAAATTCATTATAAATTTTTTAAATCAATTAACTGTGCAAAACATGACTAAATAGTGTCTTGTTAAAGCCTAGTGTTACATGCATTGTAAGCTGTCAACAAAATTAAATTTATTCTGAAAGAAAATTATTGTAATGTGTTAGGGTGCTACAATTACCTTGTTAATTGTGTGGGAATCATTGAGTTATGTAATTTAAATTCTCTCCATAGGTCTCAAGGATGTTAAATTACGGTTTGGTGATAAGATATCTTGGTCTTAATAAATATTATTACTATTATTTGATCCTTCATTCTTATTGATTATGGATACTATTTTTTCCATGATAACCCAAGTGTGAGGTTGTTGGTTATGTTTCTAGTCTATGTTTAGTTAACCAATCATTTTCTATATTTCTTACTTCTTTCATAAAATATGGTTTGAATGATCCTTGATATTAATAATATGTGTTCATAAATGGAGTTTGATAAAATATGGGTTATTCAGTCATTATGGTAAAATAAATATGTTTTTGAAGAACATTGAAATGGATTATGTAATTGGTTTTTAAAAACTTATTTTGATAGAAAAAGGGTTGTTTAGATTTTTTTTGTGAAATGTTGTGAGACCTTTGAAAACTTTTGACATACAAAGTACATAAGAGCCTTGGTTACCTAGGGGGTTTTAATATTCGTCCTTGTAATTGGTTTTGTAGGGGATTCACACATGGGATTTTCTTCTATTCCCTAAGAACTATTATTCTTAGGGATTAATTCTGGCTTCGAGGGGGGGGGGTTATCCATGGAGTTTTCCTTATTCCATAGGCCCTATTTTTTAAGGAATTGATTAGTTCAGTAGTTCCTAACATGATTATTGTGTTATAAGGTTCATAGATATCCAAAACCCATGTTATCCTATGAGTGATATCCACTGTCATTTTCCTTTTTCTTTGAATATAAGAAATGTTTTGTCATGACTGAACACACTAGGGCCCACCTAGTCAATGATAATCCAAGTGTGACTCCCCAATCCCACCTCTAATGGGCCAAGGGCTAAAAAAATCATTGAGTAGGAATATCACACACATGGGAGGCCTTAGACAAAGTTACGTGTATAGACACACACATCTCCAAATAACCATACATTGATGAAAGGTTAAATACAAAGGATACCAATGCAATAATACATATATATCTCCCAATAAGAGAATGAAAAGAGTACGGGAAAATTTAAAGGGACAAACAAAATCCCACCAAAACTGTAAAAGAAGTCCAACCTACTGGATGAAGTGGACTTCAGTCAAATACAACACTTGGTACAAACCATGGTCTTTCTAGCTCAACTATGATATGAATTCTCCTGGTCCACCTAAGACCTCTTTGAATGGCCCGTCATCTTCATAAGTCATGACATGTGTTGGAAAATATTATATAGGGGTTGGTATAAAAATACCCAACATGATACCTTAAAATCACAGAACATAATGAATCCAAAAAGGATTTAAATCATAATCACAAGATGATTTCATTCAGAATAAAAAACATAACAATAATAACCTAGATACACTCAAGATAGAAGCTAAGTCTCAATTTAAGGTAAAAAAAGGACTTCCAACGTAGTATTTTACTCGATGATTAATGGGAGTTATTTTTGGAAGAACACACTCCATGAACTTGATAACATCGACCACACTCATCTGCGAGTCCATAATCATTGGGCCTCACCATGAAGAAGTATGTGCATATAGTTTGAAGAGATTTATACACTAATAATGGATCACATATAGGGCTATGGGGGACATCGAAAACCCTAAATGGATTAACCTGCTAATAATGGGATCAACACTAGGGTATGTTGATCATCCCAATTTATAAAACCATATATAGGTATGGAGTTATGATAGAGGATCGAATAACAATACACATAGAAGGATTCTTGAAAATATATCTATGATTGACCTCATAGAGGGGATAAAATACTATTCTCATGACATGATACCTCACTCTACTCTCATTGGGATGGACTGAGGAAACATAACCAAAGGAAACTGGACCACACTAAAGAGAAAAAAGGAATAAAAATGATCTAGAGATATTACATGTTGTGTACTAGTTGTACACAATGTGTAATGCCTACCCTATGTCTATCTGTGTGCTCTGGCCTATTCTTTTGTACTTCAGGTTGTGATCGATTACTTTGTGTCACGCCTGTCTACTTTGTCATGTCTGAGTAAAGGTCCATGATCATGTTCCCTAAAAATGTTTTTGTACCTTGAGATGTCTATGCCTATGTATTTTGATGGAAAATATTGATTCTCTAGACATGGGTAACAAAACATGTGATGGGTACCACAGTATGTATGATATTTTATTTTCAAAAACTCTAGCCACCACAACCAGGGGACTACACAATGTGTGTTCTTCACACTATACACTATGTATTCCAGATTTTTACATAACCCATATATTCTTCATGTATCTTCATCCCCACATCTTTATCATTTAATCGATCAAAAATTCTCACCATAGAATCTAGATCTATTGTTGGATGGGCTTTTCCATTGATGGTGGCCAGAATCAAGCCATCCAATCCACTCAAAAATCACCCCTCATTACACTTCCTCACTAGAATGTGAAAACCTATGAACCATAAATCCTAATCCATTCACGATCCTTCATCATCGACACAACACCTCAATCATTACATAGATTCTAAATTTGAACCCACAGTGACGATTCATTGTGCCAAAGAATGATTGTGCAAAGATTTTTCACTAGGTATTTTCCAAATCATCGACCTTAATGGATATAAGTGATAAACCCACAAATAATGGGAAAATAAATTTAAAAAATGAAAACATGAATTGTTTTTTGGGTTATCCTTGATTCCTTTCAATTAGAAATATTAACAATGAACCAAATAATAAGAAATAATAAAAAATCATAAATTCCAAACCATAGGAATAAAAATCAATACCGGAAAACATGACAAAAATACGAATCAATATATTATTTGAGTTGATTTTTTTCATCATGGGTTGGAAAATTGGAGATAATGTTAATTGAAAAATACTGCCTACTTCTGGATTGTATTGATAGTTAATGAATAATGGTCATGTGTCGCATTCGTTGTAAATATCCACAAGATTTGATTGTCTTGGAAATTCATAATACAAGATCTATCATTGATCATTCGAGAATACTCCTCCAATGGTTTCTATTTAAATCCCTAGGGTTATGAGGCTTAATATATTTATTTTCCATAAGCACATTTATATAGAGTAGGGTTTAGATTTAGGCATAATTATACAAATTAAATAATTTAATTAATTATTATTCCTCCCATGATTGCACTCCAGATAGACACCTGACTTTTGAAAATATCATGTCATGCCTAGGGTAAATCCTGTGTTATAGATCTAACTGTAGTCTCAGATTTCCAATCTAAGGATTTACTCTTGAGTTATTCCATTATTTAAAAAAATACACATGTGTGATATAATATATATAATTGTTTTTTATAATAATAACAGATGTTCCCAGACCCCAGAATCCCATATTAACTCAGTGCCTACCAGAAAAATAATTCTATTAAATATTATAAAGCATTAAAATGAAAAATAAGATTCATTAAATTCTCCCAATAGTAGGTATTATTTTCCAAGTAATTAAGACACCTACTAAAAAAGATGAGGGTTCTTGGATCGCATATGGTTCTCCTACTCCTTGGTTCTCTCATGAATATTACCATTTTACCACTAGATAGACATTAATAAAATCTATCACCAATGAATTACATTCTCTTTTTGATACAAGATCTATATTGGGTATTCGTCAAAGGTAGATCCATCCTCAATGTCCCTATCACCCTAGTCGATGGCATGTGATGGGGAGTTCACATAAATCCTTTTCAATGACATGTGGAACACATCATGTACCTAGTACAATTGTGGTGGAATGGCTTAGTGGTTCACCACATTGATACTCTAAGTGCTATCTGAGAAGGGATAATGAACATGAAAGATAACTTTCCACCCATCCAAATATCCACAGCCCTAGTTGAGGTGATACCTTTACGAGAACATGGTCTCCCACAATGAGCTCTAAATGAATCCATCATCATTCTAAAAAATTATTATAATTGATTTGGGTAGTCTTCATCCACTCCTGGATGAGCAATAATTTATTTATTTTTTATATCACCAACTCTTGGACTATAAGAACAGACTTCCCTAGATCCATCTAGTATAGTGGTGACATATAGGGTCTCCAGCACAATGCCTAAAACAATGCCATATCTATGGTGGAATGGTATATATTGTTGTATAAAAAATATACAAGGTATAGGCGATCATTATAATTATAAATAATGTCCAAAATGCAAGCCTGCAACATGTCCTCCAGAAAATGAATGTTTCGCTCAGTATGGCTATCTGTCTGGGGGTGAAACGTTATGCTCAAACACAATTAATTCCCAATGGAATCCTGCAATCATCTCTATAATCATTACATGAAGGGAGAATCATGGTCTAAAATTGTCATCAAGTGAACTCTATGAAGTCTGACTGTCACATGCACTTAAAAGCATCCCAATATCTGAACTAAAATCTACTCTGGGATAGCAATGAAGTGGGTTTACTTGATGAGTTAGTCTATGATCACCTTGATGGAATGACGTATCCTTAATGATAATGGGGGTACATTAATGATGTAAACAGATATTTTATCCTTCCTCTACTCTATAACCTCAACTGGTTGATCCAAACCAAATGGAAACTTATTATAATCTTTCACTCGTTGACAAGTGAGTCATCAAGAGAAAACCTTTACTGCACACTTCTTCATTCCTACCCACTAGAATCGATGCCTGTGATCCTGGTGCATCTCCACCACTCCTTGATGTACTGCTATGGTGGGTGTATAAAACTCTATAAAAAACTCCTCCCACAATGTCGATAGTACCACTATTCATCCATTGAAGTGGGTGACATGATTCCCACTTTCAAAAAATCCATTAAGAGAACATCACATGAATATCTAAATATAAAATTTATCATATTCAGTATCTCCAAGATGATACAACCTAGAATTAGTGGGGTAACAACCATCGACTGAAGGTAAGCAACACAATCCTTTCCCTCTAAGGAAAACTATAAATAGGCCAATTGTTCGGATGCCTTGCTCAACAACTATGAACAAGATCTCATGTTGAGAAACTCTAAAACCAAATTCTATTTCTTAATAGTATATACATTATTGTAGTCATCGTACTTTAGGATCTATATAAATCACATATATTTCAAGTCAGTATCCTTCTATGAAAATATATACTTGAGACTCTTTTGGTCAAAATAGATTAAAAACTGCTCACCCATAAAATATTTTCACCACATATTTTGGGAAAATAATACGAATATCTTATTGGGATCATGAGTCATTCTATCATTCATGTTTTAGAAACTTTTGAGACCCCTTTGAAATCAATTATCTCCTCTATATAAAAAACTAATATTATCTTAGAGGAATTGCTGAAAAGTACATACTGAACACCATATTCTAGTAGTCTCATGATGGGGGGGGTGCTTGTCAACCCCTACCTTAAAACCTAAAAATACTACTGGAATCTCTCCATACACATTAATGGATACCCTTTTGGTCAAAGAAGACAAGGGAGATGTTGTCCTGTAGAAATCATGTTTAAATCTATGATAGCATCCTTCCAGCCCAAAGGTTCACCATACCTCAATCATGAACATGGTTGGATTCCAAGATAGCACAATCTCAGACATCATTGGGTCCACTTATACTACCTATCCTATGGTGATTTTTCATATAAGGTGTAACTATATAATCTAGAACTATCACTTCAAGATATTACCATAAAGCTTGTTCTCTCAGAGTATATCCAAAACCATCCTCAAGTGTCTCGCATGCTCCTCCTCAGAGGTCATGTACAACGGGATTTCATTGATGAAGACCTCCATGATCTAATCTAAAAAGGGATAAAGGATTTATTTCATGAGTCCCATTAATTATACTAGTGAATTCTTTAAACTGAAATAAATAACTAGGTACTCATAATGACTGTAGTGAAATCAGAATGATGCCTTCAGTATGTCCTCAGCATGAACTGAGAGCTAGTGATAACCTGATTAGAGGTCAATCATACGAATCATATCACTCCCTCAATATAGTTGAAAAGGTAATTGATCCTCGGTAGTGGATAACTATTCTTTATGGTAATCTAGTTCAGTATATGATAATCCACACACAACATCAAGATCCCATTCGGATTCTTGGAAATGAAATCTGGGGAAGCCTAGGGTGGCACACTGTGTCTGAAAAATACATTCATCTACAACTCCTCCAACTGCACCTTTAACATATGAAGTTCTACATGATCCATCCTATATTTTGGTTCATATATTACTGAATTAATTGGGAGTTAGTCTATGAAGTAGTCTATCTCTTAGTGGGGAGGTAATCCAGACATGTCTTCAGGGAAGACGTCCTCATACTCCACCAGTACTATAGGAAGCTAAAATATCAAAGAATATGTTAATCTAAGGATAATACTAGAAAAATGGTGCTTTATTAGCTATATCCTCCCACATATGATCCTATATTTTTCTATATAGGTTTCCTTCTAACTGAATAAGTAATAACTCATCCCATCCACACACACAAACACACCACATACTCTGCCTAAAACAATCAATCGATGCATGAACTCTGTGTAGCTAGTACATACCATGTATGTTTTTATTGATCACCATCTCTACTGCAAGTATAACCTAGAGTAATCTTTCTACTAAAATATTTATGTCCCATCACATGTCTGTGATTGATAAATCTCATCTAGTAGAAGTATCCAAATGCAATGGTTTAGCTAAAGGGTCAACTAGAATCGTTAAGACCCAAAATAGGGATGTGTAAAGTAAATTGTAGATTGTGCATGTGTTTAACATTACTAAAAATAATGTAGATAAAAAATTTATCATAAAAATTATTATTCATAGAGTATATGGTAAATTTTCCTCCACAACCTGTCGTTTTCCACATCATTGAAATCTAGCTCCCTAAGATGAGAGGGGACCCCCTGCGGTTAGTGGTAGTAATAGATCAAATCGTATGTCATCACCCGTTGCTCTCACAACTCCTATAATCAATCTTCTATCATGTGAAACTCCACAATCTAGTGACTATATATTACTATGAAATACATTGACTATCTCTCTATTAATTGTATGGAAGGTTAGATAATCCTAATTTGCATATCCCCTACTATCATAAGAGTATAACTACCTCTTTATTGGATGACTAAAAACATTATAAGAGCTCCAAACTATAGAACCTCTATCCTAAGAATTCCTCATAACACACAAACCCAAATCCCCATGTCTACTGTTAACAACCTACTCCCAAAATCATTTCTCATGTGTTCCCAGTACTTTCCCCAATTGTCATAATTTGATCATAAAAAAATCTCTATAATATTAAAACATCTCAAACACCCTAGTTTAAGTATTAATGAAAAGAGATAAAACACTATCATAGATATACCTATAGACACCACTCTCTAATGTTTATGTTCAAAAGAATTCATATCATACTATATCCATGGAGTATCAAAATAGGCTAGTAAGCCTCGATGAATACATGGAAACTGATATGTTTCTATACTGAAGACTCCAAAGCATAGGGATGTGCACAGATCACAATGTAATAGGGGATAAATACTCTACAGAAATATTCTCTAACTCTGCCCAAGAAAGATATGCCTTTTTATATGATACAATCATCAAACTATATTATTTCCCAACTCATCAATGAAGAAGGCTCACCGCTAGGACCACCATCTGGTCTGTAGGTGTCCTAAAAAGGTTGATAACTCATGTAACTTCCTTAAGCGAGTCCTTAGATACTTGCGGGTCGGTCTCACCTTGAATCATGAGGATCCACTACCTATGAAACTCATGAAGTTGACTCAGACTGTTCATTTCAACTGTATACTATTGGTATAATCTGTTTCTCGATGGATGGAGGTATGGTTGGTGATCCACATGAAGGTGCCACCTTATAAACTAGTCCCTATGTAAAATCCTCATTTCTTGGTGTATCATACTTGTGATCCTTCTATGTAATCCTATTTGAAAATTTTTATGATGGAATCCTAAAATAGATAAGATGAACCATGATAAAATTATATCTAGGGAGATTATTCAAGAAGAACATGGAAACAACAACCAATTTTTATATGATTCATGTACTAATGTTTTCCCAACAACCAGTGTGTACTTGTACCAACTCTACAACTGATTTATTAGAGTCATTTTGAATGGATACATTGTCCACCACACTAATATTATATTCTGTGTCCTGTGAGCTAATCTTAAAACAATTTAACACTATTTTCCTAATTACCAAACCAACCTCACAACTAGAAAAATATCTTAACTATATTCCTAGGATGGATATTCTCTAATACTAATCAATCATGACATGGCCAACTGGGACCCACCTAGCTGATGATAAGTTGACTGTGACACCCAAATTCCACATCCAATAGGAAAGGGGCTGAAAAATAACTGATTTGGAATATCACACACATGATAGGCCTTAGCCTGAGGTAACTGTACACACAAACATTTATCCAAATACCATAAAATGAAGAATGGTAAAATACAAACAATACCAATGCATTTATAAGTCTATTTACCAAAATAAAATAATGAAAGAGTACTTCAAATTATAAAAGAAAAATAAATGCACAAAATAATTATAAAATAAGTCCAACCTACTTGAAAGAGGGGACTATATTCAAATTCAGCACCTAGTATGAACCAAATTTATTCTATTTTAACTCTTATCTATTATCTCCTTGTCTACCTAAGTCCTCATTAAATGGTATGTTATCTTTATAAAACATGAAATGTGTTGGAAGAGATGATGCAGGTGTAATGGCCCTGACCTCTCCGGCCTATTCCTTTGTCAAAAATAGGCTCTTGGTGTGTTCTGGAGGGTAAAATGGAATTTTCCAACACTTTTTAGAATTTTGAAACTACACGCTGTGTAGCATGAGTACACGCCATGTACCCCCTCTCCAGGTATACCCCTTGTTGAAGGTCGTGTCCTTACCATGTGAAATAATTAGGTACACACCGTGTACCCCAAACTACACGTCATGTAGTCCCTCCCCACGTTTGTGTTACCCTCAAACCGCGTGTTGACCAGTCAACAGCCATGGCCCATGTTGGAGTCGTGTTCTTCCCGTGTGAAATAAATGAGTACATTCTATGTACCAAATACTACACGCCGTGTAGTGTCTCCCCGCATATGTGTTACCTTCAACCAGTGTGTTGACCAGTCAACAGCCGCGTGCCGCGTTGAAGGTCGTGTTAAAAGCTGCGTGGTGGCCGTGTGAAATGTCCAAGTACACGATGTGTACCATGAACTACACGCTGTGTACTTTTTCTTTTCACACCTATAAAATTAGGGTCCCCTCCTCCTTTTCAACACACCCTTCTCCTCCCCTTTCCTCTGAGCAGATCTCTCCCAAGAGACTCGAAGGCACATTTACTTCCATAACTTCTTCTTCTGAGCTCTGATTTACGATCCATCAGCGGCCAGGGGATCGTAACGATGAGGCGAAACTTCTGAGCATGGATCCATCAGCCTTTCCTTCCCAGCTTCCACCCAAGGAGGTTTTTCTGGGATTTTCCAGAAGTGACGGATGCTGACGGACGTCATCTAAAGTTGATCAGGGGAGGAGCGTTGTTATCAAAACCTGTTGAGGTGGGGTCTAACCTTTGTCTCTCTAAATTGTGCATCATACGGGGTGGGTGTCTTCTTATTTACATGAAACACCTTTTGAACTGGTTTAATGAAGATAATAATTGGCTTATATAACGGTATTGGGATGTTGTGAATGTAGTTACATTTTTTATATCATGTGATATTATGTTGTGAATTGAATTGGATTATGCCTACTGGAAATCACGGTCGTTGGGGGCCTTTTCATGCGCAATTTAATGTTTCCCTATATTTCTAGACCGATTATGGATGGAAACTTCATGGAATGTGGAAATTGGTTAATCATGTAAAGATGGATGATTAAATGAAAATCTGGAACCCTTGTGTGATCACCTCGGTTGAACTAAACTGAAATAATAAAAATGTGGGTGTTTTGGGGTTAATTTATGTAAAGGGGGGTGTTTTGTGGGTTGTTGTGGATCGAGTGAGCAGCGGGGCTGTGGTTGGATTGGTTGTGGGTTGGTGTGAATGTTATGCTGGTGATGGGAAGTGTGGCTGTGATAAATGGTATTAAAGGAGTGGTGATGTACGGTGTGGTTGTGGTTATGGTGGTTAGAAACAGGGCTGTAGGAATGGGTTTGAATGTTAACAAACTATGGGTTGTGATTAATAAATGAAAGTGGAAAAGTTAGGGAATGGTGGGGCATGATAGTGTAATGGGGATAATAGTTAATGAGGTTGGTTGGTTAATAAAAAGGACCTGGTTGTGTTGTTTGTGTTTTCCTAACTTGATTTGTGGATGGAAGGGACATTTTTTACAAATGATCTATGTGGTTGGTTGTGGATAGATTCCCAGTAGTTAAGGAATAAATAAACTAATTCTGTTGAAACATGAAAACCTAAATGGGGTTGGGGTTGTTTGTTGTTTGCATGCATCTTAGTAGCAGTGCCGAGGCACATGCTCATTTCTCTATTTAGAAGCCATAGGTTGGGCTGAGTGTTTGGTAAATATATATATATATATATATATATCTATATCTGTATCTTTGTTTTTTATCTCATCCCAGCCAAGTTGATCACTTAGTGCCAAACACTCCCATTTCATGGGAGAGGGTGTTTTCCCCTAGTTACTAGCTTCTTCTTGCTCCTTCTTCCATAGGATGTGATGGATTGAGGTGACCTTACATATAATAACCTTCAAGTAGGTTTCGATTGGGGTGGTTTTCGCCCAAGACTCTTCGGTCAGGTTTGGTCTCCCAAGAATCTTCGGGATGAGGCCCAGGTGTGTTCGGGGAGGATACATGGTGGTGAGGCCTAGGTGTGTGCAGGCAGGATACGTGGTTGTGTGATCAAGGTGTGTGTGGGCGGGAAGAGTGTGGTAGCGTCAGGACATTCGTTGTTAGGAAGAGTAGCTAGCTAGTGGTGGAAAATGGTGCAAGGTACCTAATACTTTTGTTCTTATATAATACTACCTGTTGTGACTGTGTTTTTGGTGAGTGTGGCTGGTGAGGTCGGGTGGATAGAATTCCTTGTTAGGATTTAGTTTCTTCTGTTGTTCTCATGGGACATTAGGATGTCTCCCCACTTGTGCACGAGAGCTTTAGGTTTCCCTACTGAAAATACTTGTATGCTCACCTTACGTTTGCTTTTAGGTTTCCAGGAGGACTACCAGGGCCGTTCGGGACCCTACTAGTCAGGATAGTTGGAGTTGCTATAGTTTTCTATACTTGTTTTCTTTTGGTACTATACTTTTTGAGCTTCTTGTACTTGTAATTTGTTTCAGAACTATTTAAACATGCATGTGGGATTTGTTTGGTTTTATTTCTATACACATGTTCTTTTTTCCCTTTTGGTGTTTGACTAATCCTATTTCCTGATCGTAAATAATAAAAATGGTAATGCCTCCCATAATTGTGAAAACTTATACACTTGGTACTAGTCGCCACCCCGGGGCCTATTGGAGCCGGGACTCGGGGGCTCATTATCTCCCTTTCACCATTGCTAGCTCAGGATGGGCATCTTTGGTGGGAGGGGGTCATGACCGAATGGTATCAGAGGTGATGGTTGAGAGATAGGATGGAGTCAGGAATTAGGCACAATGAGGATTGCATGGGATGGTAGGGCAAAAGTGTTGGTTAATCTTTGTGTGTGACATAGGCCAGGGAAGACAGGCTAGGACACGATATTTTATGTCCCCCCATGATCCGATGCAAGGACTCTGAGCCTACCAAACGACCAAGTGAGACCACATTGATTGCAGGTTAGAGACCCTAGGGAACGTACATGCATTGTCATGATTGTGTTTTATTTTATTTGGGCATTATGGAAAAGAAATTGAAATAATATGACAAAATAAATCCTTGAGAAATTCCCTTACTACTTGCGCTTAGGTGATCCTTTTTTACCATACAGCTATGACACCTGGACGTCATCCCTAGGTGACTCAGAAGCCCGAGGCCCAGCATATTTAGGTGGTCGATCAGTTGAGGATTGACCAAGAGGAGGAAGATAGCCAGTGGAAATAGACTCTCCATTCTTTCCAACGACAGAACCTCAAGAAGTATGAGTGTAGTACTTTGGTTACGGCGACGGAGGGGTGGATTGAGAATCTGGGGATCGCTTTTACCTTGATTCGTGCTCCGAGGGAGTACTGGGTTCACCAAGCAGTCAGTCAGCTGAGAGGTGTCGCACGATAGTGGTGGACGCTCTACCTCAGAGAGAGGATACAGGCAGAGGTTTCATGGGCTGAAATTGTGAAGGAATTCCGAGATGAATTCCTTTCTTCCATGATCAAGGCAGAGAAGCAGCAGGAGTTACTCTGCCTCCCGCTGGGGAGTATGTCAGTATGAGAGTTGGGGATAAAGTTCAAGGATCTCATACTCTTTGATCCGGATCTCTTTCCGGATGAGGAGTCTCGGGTGAGACCTTTGGAGGAGGCGCTTCGTTCTTCGCTCTAGTATGCTGTCACCACCTTCACCCTTCCAATGTACTTGGCAGTATAGAAGAAGGAAGAGGTTGTAGAGAGGATGCACTCACAGGGAGGTGCACCACGAGAGGGGATCCATCCAGGTTCATCGAAGGGGATGGCAGTGCGCAGCAGGTCTCCTGCGACGGGACCTTCCAAGTTCAGGCCAGTGGGGAACAGGCCCCAACAGTTTCAGTTCAGATCTTCAGGTCCTCGTCCCTTTTCCACGAGCCGAGGATCGAAGTGTTTCTCTTGTGGAGGTTTCGGGCACATTCAGAGTCGGTGCCCGACTCGAGCTCAGTACGGTGGAGGTGGGTAGGTTCAGCGCCCACCTCAGCAGCACCAGTTGTCGGTGAGGCCCTTCCACCAGCAGCAGGACCTTGCTCCTCTGAGGGCAGACTTTGCGGGGGGAGGCCGACCTTAGGGTGCTCCTCAGGGACCTCGACCATGGCATGGTCGGGGAGGTGGAAGACATCATAGAGGCAGAGGATCTGGGCGGGGACAGTTTCACACAGTAGAGTTGGAAACTTCAGCAGGACCAGAGGTGGTACGAGGTACGATTTTTTTGTTCAGCACTCTCATTTATGTTTTGTTCGATTCAAGGGCATTGCACTCCTTTGTTTCACCTAGTCTAGCCCATGCTTTGGGACTAGACGTAGAGAGACATTCCATACCACTTCTGCTGAGTACACCAATTGGAGGATAGACTAGCGTATATTTTGTTTACTAGGGATGTGGGATGATGTTGGGACCACATCGATCTAGTGGGGACCTTCTTCTGTTACAGATGTAGCCATACGATGTCATCCTAGGAATCGACTTGTTGTTTTTAATTAGTTCCATTATCGACTGCTTCCAGAGAAGATTCGTGTTCTCTGACATGGATGGGCATCGTGTATCTTTTGTTGGAGAGAGGAGCTATCAGGTGGGAAGCCGGAGTGTGGAGCCTCTCCTTTCTTTGTTAGGCGGGTTATCAGTGGTTACAGCTGATGAAGAGATGATGGATATCCCAGAGGTTTTTCGGGAGTTCCTCTATGTTTTTCTCGTGGAGGTTGTGACTCTACCCCCCCCCCCCCCCCCCCGACGTGATGTTGAGTTCAGGATAGACATACAGCCTGGTGCCCATCTGATTTCGATGGCCCCTTATCAGATGGCACCTTCAGAGTTGCGGGAGTTGCGGATTCAGATTAACGATCTGATGGAGTAGGGTTTTGTTCGAACCAATGTGTCGCCATGGGGTGATCCAATTTTGTTAGTGAAGGATGCATATGGTGGTCTCAGGCTATGCATAGACTACCAATGGTTGAACAATGTAATGGTCATGAACCGTTACCCCCTCACAAGGATAGATGATCTCTTCGACCATCTAAGGGGAGCAGGTTGGTTTTCTGAGATTGATCTACGATTGGGATATCATCAACTGAGGGTAAAGGATAGTGACATCTTGAAGATGGCTTTTAGGTGCATATAGGGTCACTTTGAGTTTGTAGTGATGTTGTTTGGAGTTACGAATTCACTAGCTGTGTTCATGGGACTTATGAACTTTGTCATCCGAGAGTTTCGAGACCGGTTCGTCGTTGTGTTTATCTATGAAATCCTGATCTACTCAATATCATAGGAGGAGCACATTGAGCATCTCAGGGAAGTCTTGGAAGTCCTTTGACACCACCAGCATTAAGGGAAATTATCGAAGTGTAAGTTCTTGACATAATAAGTACACATCCTTGGGCACATGTTGTCTCAGCATGGAATGTCAGTGGACTCATCAAAGGTGGAAGCAGTTGTTTCTTGGGTATCACCCAAGAGCGTGGCAGAAGTTCGTAGGATCCTTGGGTTAGCAGGTTACTATTAGAGGTTCATTTCGGACTTCTCTTGAGTTGCTTCTCTATAGAATGCTTTGACTAGGAAGAACCAGGACTTCCCATGGAGCTACGAGGGCTAGAAAGTTTTTGACTACCTGAAGGAGATGTTGGTCAATGCTCTCGTACTTAGGTTTCCAGAGGAATAGTTGTTGTATGAGTTGTTTTGTGATGATTCTCGCCTTGGTTTGGGGTGTGTACTGATGCAGAAGAAGGGTTTGATTTGTTATGGGTCTAGGCAGTTGTGCCCTCACTAACGTAACTATGCCATCCATGACCTAGAGCTTGCAGCAGTAGCATTCGCACTGAAGTTGTGGCGACATTACCTCTTTGAGGAGCACTTTTTGGTCCTCTAAAATCACTAGATATTATGTTATATCTTCTCCCAATGTGACTTGAACATGCGGAAGCAGAGATGGGTTGAGTTTCTCCAAGACTATGACTTCACGATCTCTTACACTGAAGGTAAGGGAAATGTTGTTGATGATTCCCAGAGCAGGAAGTCACATAAGGAAGTGGTTCGGCAATCCACTGATTCTTGGAAAACGATGGGAGAGTTGGCAGCCTTGCACCTGGATGCAAGGGTAGAGGGTGTTAGAGGCTATTTGTTTCAGATGACGGTGCAGTCCTCCTTGTCACAGCAGGTGGAAGAGTCTTCGTGGGGGGACTCTGAGGAAGAAGTTATGTGGGATCGTGTCGATCAGGGAAATGCTCTAGAAGTATGGTCAGAGGACAGCTGACATCAGATGCTTTTCCATGGAAGGTTGTTTGTTCTGGAGGCGATACGTGAGGGATTTCTCTTTGAGTTCCATAGCTCATCCTTGGTAGTACATCCATAAGTTTCAAAAATGTACCGAGGACTGAGGGAACAGTTTTGGTGGCCCAGGGTGAAACAGGAAGTGGAGGAGTTTGTGGCTAAGTGCCTTTTGTGTCATTAGGTAAAGGCTGAACACCATGTTTCCTGTGGTTTGTTGCATCCTTTAAATGTCCCTTAGTGGAAGTGGGATGAAATATCGATGGACTTCGTCACAGGACTACCTAGAACTCATGGTGGTTATGATGCTATCTGGGTGGTGGTGGATCATCTGACGATATAAGCTCACTTCAATGCAATTAAGTAGTTGGGCCCAGTGAGTACCTTAGCACAAAGGTATGTAGATGAGGTGGTGCATTTGCATGGAGTTCTGAAGACTATCCTCTCAGACAAAGATACTCGGTTTACCTCATGAGTCTGGAGGGGGTTACAACATGCTTTTGGTACACAGCTATGCCTTAGCACAGCTTTCCACCCCCAGCCCAACGGGCAGATAGAGCGGACTATCTAGACGTTGGAGGACATGCAGCGAGCATGCGTTCTGGATTTGAAAGGATCATGGGTATGCCACTTTCCTTTAGTAGATTTTTCCTACAACAACAGCTTCCACTCTACTATTTTCATGGAACCGTTTGAGGCATTGTATGGAAGACCATGTCGCTCACCCATTTTCTGGGAAGTGGTTGGTGAGACAAGTGCTCTTGGGCCAGAGGTAGTGCAGAGCACCATAGAGAAAGTCCATCTTGTGCGTGAGAGGATAAAGGTGGCTAAGGACTGACAGAAGTCTTATGCTGATTGTCGAAGGAGGCCCTTGGAGTTCGAGGTAGGAGATCATGTGTTATTGATGTTTTCCCCTCAACGAGGGTAGAGGAGGTTTGGGAAAGGGAGCAAGCTCTCACCTAGGTTAATCAGACCTTTTGAGGTGCTGAGGTGAGTCGGCGAGGTGACATATCGGCTGGCACTGCCACCTCAGTTGGAGAAAGTTCATGACGTCTTCCACGTCTCCCAGCTTTGTCGGTACTTACACGACGACTCTCACATTATTGACTGGAGATATTTTGATATGGGAAACGATGTGACATTCAAGGAACGACCGGTCAGAATCAAAGATCGTAAAGAGAAGGTGCTCCATTGTTGAACCATTCCCTTGGTTCGTGTTTTATGGAGGCATGGCGGCCTTGAGGAGAGCACTTAGGAGAGGGAGGCCCAAAAGTGCGCTCAGTACCCGGAGTTGTTTTGATTTGTGTTTGGCCTTGTTCTTCTGAGCTTTGTTTTTGTACTCCGTACCTTTGATATATGGAATGCTAGACTTTTCGGTTATTAGACCTTTTGTTTCCTCGTTCTCTGGAAGTGTGTAACATGTCCGGGCGTGTGGGGAAGGGAAAAACCTTATCCTTAATTGAGACGTATTAATGCGGATGCAATTGAACCCGTGAAGGTGAGTCAATACCGCCTAAAGCTGATAATATCTCGACATAGGAAAAGGAATTTTTCTCCAACCCACGTGTTCGGGTTGTGTGTGGGTTATGTGGTGTTGGGGGCAGTATGAGTTGAAAATCCTAATTTATGGATGTGGGAAGACCCAATCTTTAATCGAGACAAATTAATGAGTATGTGATTGAACCTGTGCAGGCGAGTCAGTGCCACCTAAAGATGATAATAACTCGACATAGGAGAAAGAATTCCTAACACCTGTAATTAGGGTTGATGGTTGGGTTCCTGTTATAAAAAGGGCCCTGAGAGATATCTTTTTAGGTTCCACTGGGCTGGCTTTTGAATTCTTGGGGACGAGAATGTATTGAGAGGTATCTTATGTAATGGCCCGGACCTCTCTGGCCCATTCCTTTGTCAAAAAGAGGGTCATGAAGTGTTCTAGAGGATAAAATGGACTTTTTCCACACTTTTCGGAATTTTGAAACTACACGTCATGTAGTCTGAGTACACGCCGTGTACCCCCTCGCCAGGTATACCCCGTGTTGAAGGTCGTGTCCTTACCGTGTGAAATAATTGGGTACACACCGTGTACCACACACTACACGTTGTGTAGTCCCTCCACGCATATGTGTTACCCTCAAACCATGTGTTGACTAGTCAACGGTCGTGTGCCATGTTGGAGACGTTTTCTTCCCTTGTGAAATAAATGAGTACACGCCATGTACCCAATACTACACGTCGTGTAGTGTCTCCCCGAATATGTGTTACCTTCAAACCGTGTGTTGACCAGTCAACGGACGCATGTCGCGTTGAAGGCCGTGTTGGAAGCCTCATGGTGGCCGCGTGAAATGTCCAAGTACACACTGTGTACCATAAGGTACACGTTGTGTAATTTTTTTTCATGCCTATAAAAGGAGGGGTCCCCTCCTCCTTTTCAACACACCCATATACTCCCCTTTCCACTGAGCAGAGCTCTCCCTAGAGATTCGAATGCTCCTTTTCATCCATAACTTCTTCGTCTGAGCTCCAATTTACAATCCGTTAGTGGCCACAGGATCGTAACAACGAGGCGGAACATCTGATCTTGGATCCGTCAGCCTTTTCTTCCCAGATTCCACCCAAAGAGGTTTATCCTGGTTTTTCTAGAAGCGGCAGACGCCGACAGACTTCTTCTAAATTTGATCCGGGGAAGAGCGTTGTTATCAGAACATGTTGAGGTAGGGGTCTTACCTTTTTCTCTCTATATTGTGCATCATACGGGGTGGGTGTCCTCTTATTTATGCGAAACACCTTTTTAACCGGTTTAATGAAGATAACAACTAACTTATATAATGGGGTTGGGATGTTTTGAATGCAGTTACTTTTTTTATATCCTGTGATATTATGTTGTGAATTGAATAGGCTTATGCCTACTGAAAATCACGGTCGTTTGGGGACTTTTCTTGCGCAATAAAATGTTTTTCTATCTTTCTAGAACATTTATGGATGGAAACAACATGGAATGTGTAAATTGGTTAATCACCTAAAGATGGATGATTAAATGAAAATCTGGAACCCTTATGTGATCACCCCGGTTGAACTAAACTAAAATTATAAACATATGGGTATTGTTGGGGTTAATTTATTTGAATGAGTGTTTTTTGGGTTGTTTTGGATTGAGTGATCAATGGGTTTGTGGTTGGCGAGGTTGTGGATTTTTGTGAATTCTATGTTGGTGATGGGCTGCAGGGCTGCGATAAATGGCATTAAAGGGGTGATGATGTACGGTGTGGTTGTGGTTATGGTGGTTGGAAGTGGGGCTGCAGGGATGGGTTTGAATGTGAATGAACTATGGGTTGTGATTAATAAATGAAAGTGGAAAAGTTAGTAAATGGTGGGGAATGATAGTGTAATGGGAATAATAGTTAATGAGTTTGGTTGGTTAATAAAAATGACTTGGTTGTGTTACTTGTGTTTTCCTAACTTGATTTGTGGATGGAAAGGATATGTTTTACGAATGATCGATGTGGTTGGTTGTGGATATATGCCAAGTAGTTAAGGAATTAATAAACTAAATATGTTGAAACATGAAAACCTAAATGGGGTTTGGGTTGTTTATTATATGCATGCTTCACAGTGGCAGTGCTGAGGCACATACTCGGTTCGCTGTTTCGAATCCGTAGGATGGGTTGAGTGTTTGGTATATATATATATATATATATATTTGTGTTTTATTGAACCCCACCCATGTTGAGCACTTAGTACCGAACACTCCCATTTCATGGGAGAGGGTGTTTTCCCCTAGTTACTAGCTCCTTCCTGCTCCTTCTTCCCTAGGTTGTGAATGCTTGAGGCGACCTTACACATAAGACCTTTCAGGTAGGTTTCGATTGGGGTGGTTCTTTCCCAAGACTCTTCGGGCAGGTTTTTTTCCAAGAATCTTTGGGATGAGGCTTAGGTGTAAGCGGGCAGGATACGTGGTGGTGAGGCCCAGGTGTGTGCGGGCAGGATACGTAGTGGTGAGGCCTAGGTGTGTACGGGCGCGATAAGTGGTGGTGAGGCCCAGGTGTGTGTGGGCGGGATATGTGGTTATGAGGCCCAGGAGTGTACGGGCGAGAAGAGTGTGGTAGTGTTATGACATTCTCTGTTAGGAAGAGCAGCTATCTATTGGGGGAAAATGGAGCAGGGTACCCAATATTTTTGTTCTTATATACTACTACATGTTGTGACTGTGTTTTTGGTGATTGTGGCTAGTGAGGTCGGGTGGATAGAATTCCTTGTGAGGTTTTAGATTCTTCTGTTGTTCTCAGGAGAAATTAGGACGTCTCCCCACTTATGCATGAGAGATTTAGGTTTCCCAACTTAGTATACTTGTATGCTCACCCTACAATTTCTTTCAAGTTTCTAGGAGGACTACCTAGGCCGTGCAGGACCCTACTAGTTGGGACAGTTGGAGTTACTGCAGTTTGTTGTACTTGTTTTCTTTTGGTACTATACTTTTTGAGCATCCTTGTACTTATACGTTGTTTCAGAAATATTTAAACATGCATGTGGGATTGGTTTGGGTTTATTTCTATACACTTGTTCTTTTTTTCCTTTTGGTGGTTGACTCGGCCTATTTCCCGATCTTAAATAATAAAAAGGGTAATGCCTCCCGTATTTTTGAAAACTCATACCCTTGGTGCTAGTCGCCACCCCGGGGCCTACTAGAGGTGGGACTCAGGGGTCATTATCTCTTTTTCCCCATTTCCATCTCAGGAGGGGCATCTTTGGTGGGAGTGGGTCATGACAACAGGTGTGAGTATAACAATACCCAATAAGAAGAACCAAAATACCTAATATAAATCTTCAATAGGGTAGTCATATCATCATCATAGTATCATTTTAGTCAAAACATGATATTTAATATTAATAAACTAGATACACTCAAAATATAAACTAAATCTCAAGGTATTTTCATAATTACACTACTAACCTAAGATTCTAGTCAATGTTGGGAGAACTCAATCCAAGAGCAGGATAATGTTGATGACACTCATATGAGAGGTTATTGCCATTTGGAATCTCTAAGAATAATTACATTCTAGAATAAAAAGAGATTCATACATATATATGGGATCACACCAAGGGCCATGGGATGGGGGGTATTGAAAACCCTAACTAAATTAAACCATCATGTATCATATCAATACTTGGGTATGTTGGTAACACCAATTCCTATAACCCCATATACGGAAGAATTTACAATATTGGATCCCACTTTGGGCCACTTATATGGATTCCCAAAATAATATTCTCGACTGATCCAACCGAGGGGGATACATCCTATTTGTAGGATGTGATGCCTCACTATACCCTCACAAGGATGAATGAAGGGAATACACCCTAAGAAAACCTGTACAAATAGAAGATATTGATTTCCTATGATTAATATGGGGAAAGGTAAAGATGTGTACTTATATCACATACTGTGTTTTTCCTACACTGGGTCTTCCTCTGTGCTCTGGATTTTTCCCATGTACTTTTGTCCATTCTCGTGTACTTCTTTCATGCCCGTGTACCTAGCCATGTTTGAGTATCTTGTTCTATTTGTGTACTCTGTCCATGCATGTGTATCTATATGTATGGTCATGTGTACATTGAGGTTACATTCGGTGTTTTTAAGAATGGGTCACACGGAATGCGGTTGATACCAAATGGATTATGATATTTTAATTTCCCAAAAACCTAGCTGCTACTGCTAAAGAACTACACAACATGTGTTCCTCAGACTACCCACCATGTAGTTGGGATTTTCTGAGAAACCATAGGCTCTTTAGACATATTAATAAATTCATATAATGTATTTGATCTAGCCATGATTATTTATATATAACCTAGATCTTACATTGACTAAGCTTTTCCATCATTGATGGATAGACTCTGGCCACCCAATCTAATCTGAAATTTCCCATCATCATACTACTTCACCAGAATGCAAAAACCCATGAACTATTAATCCAAAACCTTTCCTGATCGAACATAATCTATAATAAACCATGATTATGCCATCGATTATGATCCCAAACCCACAATGACAGTCTATTGATTCAAATAATGATTGTGCAATGATAATTTATTGGATATTTTTTGAACCACTGGCCAAATGGGATACCAGTGATAAATTCATGATGAAAGTTGGAATAAATAAACAAAAAACCAGGAGAGGAATGATCCAAGAAATTTTTCTTGTTTATACTCATTTAATTTAAATTATAATAATGAATAGAGAACCAAATACCAAGAAATTATAAAAATCATCAATTCCAATCTATAGATAGATAAATCAAAACCTGCAAACATGACTAACCCATGAATGAATATTCTATTGAAGTTGATTCATGTTCATCATGGGATAATAAATCAATGATTAAACTAATAAAAAATGTCCTACCTTAGGTATGGATCGACTATTAACTAATAACTATCACACGTCACATTTGATGGTGGGATGTAGAATATTTGATTGGAATGCCAATTGCCAATCTGTGATTCATCATTAACCATATGATAACCCTCGTCCTATGAATCCTATATTAATCCATAGGTTTATGTGGAAAACCTTATAGATTTCCAATAATCATATTTATATAGAGTACATCTTTGGATTAGTCTTAATTATAAATATTAAATTAACTAATTAATTTATTTTACTATTATTCCATCTGTGATGGTGCTCATTCCAAAAACTCATTGCATGTGAAGATTATGTTTCCCCTAGGGTAAATCCCATGTTTTAGATTCAAAAAATTTATTCTATTTAGGATTTAAGTCTCCATTTTGGAGTTATGTTAATAGTTCTGAAAAACTATATGCATGTGATATAATATATTTAATATTTTTATTATATCAATACCGGTCCTTCGCGAGCCTCAAAATCCCACACCTCCTCAGTATCTAGTCTCAAAAATATTTTCTTAAATATTAAAATTATTTAAACGAAAAAATAGAAATTTTATATTTTTTACGATGATTTTTATATAAATTTGAAGAATATTTTTTCATTCCATCATTTTCATATATTTAGAATATTAATATTATTTGATAGAGACTTTCTATAGAACACTTGAGTGAGATCCTAATGGGATTGTGTCACACAAACCCTTAACATTATCTCAGGGGCGTATAGACATTGTTTTTTTATATAGGTAAGTTAAATATGCTTCAATGAGGTGGTAGGGTTTTAGGTCACCTGGACCTGGGAAGTTGGTTGTGAGACTGTGGGATGTTTCCCATACATCACACAGAGCAACTCCCTATACTTTTGGTTCTCTTTGGTTTTATTCTTAGACATGTACCTTGATTTTTTATTATTTCTTTTCCTATATTACTACCACTACTGGTTTTATTTTATGGAGTAATTCCTCTTTATTATATTTCACTTCTTGTATTCGATTTTAATTTTTTATTGGTTAGGAAAATCATTCCCTTTGTGTTATATTGGATGAGTGGGTACTGGTCACCAACCTGGGGAGATTGGGAACACCATTAAAATATTTTCATAGTATATCTCATATCATAGTTGGATTAGTTAGTTAGGCCATGTCATTAAAATTTGACATTATAGGTTTTTCACCCTAAAGTTTTATAGTCTTCAGATATTTTATTTCCATAATATAAAATTTTTGAGACTTAAGGAATTTGTTTCTAGAGAGTGGAATAGTGGATATCATCATAATGATCATTAATTTTGGTTCTAATTTGAATACTAGTTTATGATTATATTATTTCGTTGTAAACTTAGGTTGTTCCATTATTTGATGGACTCGTATTTTTTCATGTGCATATGTATATTTTTTGATTTATTACATGTTATTTTGATGAATAATCCAAAACCTTCTTATTATCTTATGCAAAAGCAGTATTTACTTACTCTCTTATTTTTTATTATAACTTTAGTTATAGTGACCAGAATATTATAATTCCCATTTAATAAGAAATATAAGATGCATATCTTCATTTTATCAATCTATAATGATGTATAAATCTATCTATAACATGTTGTAATTTTGTTCCGAACTTAATTTGTGTTTATTGTTTCAATTAATATTTTTATCTTTAAATGATTTATTGTTTTCTTTAAGTATTCATTTATAACATGAGGTAAACTGATACTATTAATATGAAAATTGTTTAATTGAAAATAAAAAACATTTATCCATGTTTAATTGGATGAAATTGAATTCTGATTTTTTTAAGTGGTGTAAAAAATGTCTAAAGATATTACAACTGTTCTAGAATTCTAGAATTTCATGATTTGAAAATCTTTTTTATTTCTTTGATATATATATTTTTTCATTCACATAAGAATCAAATATAGATTGTTAGATTATAATGCTAATAAGGTTTTTTATAAATTTCATTAAACTACATGGAGAACTAAAATTTTAATTTAATTTCATCAAAAATAGGTTGATGTACTGAAAAGTTTTATGTTGTTTTCAAATGATTCTTTCCCTATTTTTCAATCACATCACTTAATATAATTGTTCAATTGATGAAAATTTTAATTCAGTAGATATATATATAAATTATATTCCTTTAATTATTATATAATTATGTCTAATTTGTTTATTTAGATGTTTTAAAAAATCATAGAATTTTTACGTCATGATTTACTTGAAATGATGAACTATTGTTCAATATCTTCTACCTCCACCAATTTTTCCTCTATGGAAGCACCTCCAGATTCAACACCAGGCACTAATTATTCCTCATTTCTGTAATATTTATCAATATTAGATGTGTTTATACAATTATAGATCGTTAATAATTCCTAAGGCAAATCTATACTCAATCCAATGGTAGATGTCATTTTTCACCAATAATAGTAGATAGTTGTTTCCTTCATTGGTAGATGTTTTATATGCTTAAATGGTAGTTGGTTTTTCCATCAATGTTATATGTTTTATATATTTAAATTCTAGTTATATATTTAAATCAATGGTAGATCTCTATTTTTTATAATGGTATATATATTTCACTCAACGAAGGTTCAATTTTTTTATTATCAATGATATGTCAATTTTTAAATATCAATAGTAGATAGTTTTATATCAATAATAGATCAATAGTACCAATGGTAGATATCCATATTCCCTCAATTATAGATGTTATGTCTGAAATGGAATCATCACAATGATATCATATATTTTCTATGACTAGGAATTTTTTTCTACCACCAAATATGATTTCATTACAAAAGTTAAAAATGTATGATATCGTCCTCTAATATTATTTTTCTATTTTTTTTCATGCTCTATTTTTCATTATTTTAAATGTTTTTAAATACTACATAATTATTATAAGTGTTTTATTAATTTTTAAAACTCTTATATATTTTACAAATTCCAGGATAAGTAATTTTAAAATATTTTAATCAGTGATAATGTATATTTTTAAATATTCTTTATTTCAGGTATAAAGTTAAATTATTAGCATAAAATATTTTTCATTGCCTATATTCATTGTTTTAATTTTTTCAAAAATATTTATTAGTATTTTTAAATATTTTAAAAATGTTTTTAGGTAGTAAATTCATGAAAATTATGCTTTTATATTTTAGGTATTTATAGAAATTATATTCCTAAATTTTTATTAATAGTCAATATAATTCCAATATTTGTGGAATTATATGACTTATTTTGATCTATTTATTTGAAATTATATTTTCAATATTATTAAGGAAACTATTTAAATTACTTAACTACTTATTAAAATTTGTTTGAATTGGTCTTTATGTTATGAATTCAAATGATTTTTTACAATTTTTTTGGATATTATTACTCTATCTCTTAGATAAAGTGTTAGTTGTAATTTTAATTTTATTTACTAAAGACTAGTTTTTTATGTTTTGTTTTATATATCCTTTTTAAAATTTCCATGACACACTTCAAGGATAACACTGGTTAACTTTTGGAATACTCTATTTTTACACAAGAGTAAATGTTGTGAAATTCTCATGTGATGTACAAACCAAGTCCTAACAGCTACCTTGTTTCATCATCAAAACTATCTCTAAATTTCTTAATGACATTTGATTCAACTTCTATGGCCTTGATGAGATGATTTAATCCTATTATCAAGATCCATAACCTATTTTTTTATATTTTACACTATCTACTTAGTATGGTTCCTCATGTTTATAAAACTACTTTTTTCCTTTGACTCACACTCTGTGTTTCCATTTATGATTTTACACAAACAATAATTTTTTCTTATATTCCTTGGGTTTTATATCTTGGATTGTAAATTCCGGATCATTCAAGTTATAAATATTGGTATATAATGCCAAGTGTGGTAATTGGGTTGTGACTACCTATTTTAAATTTAGTGTGTTGTGTTTATCCCTCCACTAGAAAAGCATCTTGTAATTGAGTTATGATTACCCCTCAATAATTAGTTTAGTGAACATGTTTCTCTCATTTATTAGATAGGTATAAGAGTAGAGTATTCCCAATTTAAAACAACATTCTATAAAAATTATTCTTGTGTTATTTATACTTTAGAATACTAATTAACATTAATAATTATAAATAATAATTAATAAAAATAATAAATTTATATGATTATAATTTTAATCTGGTCTATTCACCCCAATTTAGACCATCTTCCATTACCCTCTCTAACCTAATAGTTTTCATTAGAGGTTTTTCCATTTGAAATTATCAAATCCTCTTATAAAGTATGTTTTATATTTAATTATGATAACCTATTCATAGAATTTATAGTACAACCACAAGAACTTTAAGATGGATGGATTAAAGGAAAATAAGGCATGGATTACTTATAAGGAATGAAACATGTATTGGAATGATTATGGCTACTAGAGATTCATAATGGAGGAATACCTCATGAAATTATGAGTAGAACATTGGTTCATAATAGGAAAATTGTACAAATTACAAGAGGTGTCCCAGATACAATTACAAAAAATGATGCTACAAGACTTGTTTTAAATTAAAAAGTCGTTAATATTTTATAATGAGTTATTCAAAAAAAGATATTTTTTTCATGTATCTTCATTTAAGATTGCACATGATATTTTCAACATTCTACAAGTCACTCACATTGGATAAAAATAATTGATTCAAGCTTATCATGGAATACATTGAGAATAGTACATTAACTTTAATATGGGTGAAGAAGAAAAAATAAATCAAATGTTCCACCAATTCAAAAGCATTGTGAATGGAATGAATTCACTTAGGGAACTAATGTAAAAACCTATTCTTGTTGAATTATTCTTATAAGCACTATAGAAGAAATGATATGCTAAGGATTTCTCCATTAATGAAAGTAAGAACATAAAGATTACACTATCACTGAATTAATTAGATCACTAATTTAGAATGAATAATAACTAAAGAACATGGATAGTGAGGAGAAAACAAATAGAATATGTTTCTCTTTTAAATATGTCAATTTTTTTTATACCAACTTTTCTGATTCTGATATACATGATAGTGAAAAAGAATATATGGATTATATTGTCTATTGGTTTAAAAAATTAATAAAAAAATAAAGGATTCATGATTTGGTTTATAAGAAACCATAAAAATGAAAAATGAATTTGAAAAAATATTGGAAGTTATAAATACAATGATCCCAATGTAACTTGTTTTTAGCATACTAAGAGGGGAAATATCAAGCTTGAATTACCAAAACTAAAGAATAAATACAAATAAAAAAGTGAAAAATACTTTGAAAAGTCGTTATAGTTGTATTGAATAACCTACTTCTAGTAAATAATCTTGAAATAATAAAGAATCTATATTTTTTTAATGGAATCATATAATAAGGTTAGTGATTCAGCTTTTTATTCTTGATGTTCTAGTTATTATTATGATTCTAAAAATCTAAGTGTTTCTCAAATAAATGATGAAATTGATAAGTTATGAAATGATATTTTAAAATATGATGATTTATATAATGATTTTAAAGAGAATAATGAGAAACATGTTTATGAAATTATTTTTCTATCAGAAAAACAATTCAGGAATATTCCTTCTGCTTCTCATTCTACAATTTACGTTAATTTAAAATCTTTTTTCAATTTGAATGAAAAATTAAAAAAGGAATTTTAGATTCTTAAAAAAATTATATTCATTCATTTAGTGTCATAAAAAATATCATGAAAGAATTGATTTAAATAAAATAAATAAAATATATATAGTTTTGGTTATGATTGAATATTACCTCAAAAGATAAAAAAATATTTTTTTAAAAGGAAACATAGTTTTACTTCTAATGTTACTTGTTTTATATGTTTCATGAAAGGTCACTATGAAAATAATTTTTTCTCTTAGATTTAAATAGTCAATGTTATTTACCAAAACTCATATATTCAAATCCTTATTATCTAGAGTATCGTACAATACGTATTTAATTTCTCGGTACGCACTTAAAAATTTTATTACTAATCTTATTGGACCCAATATAGCATGGATACCAAAAATTTAAACTAATTGTTTTTTGTAGGAGAAATTAATTGGGTATATCCAGAATAATATATGGAACAAGGAAAATGGATGCTCTAGTCATATGATCAGATACCCATAAAAAGTTACCACTTAAAACACATGTTATTATGGCACTGTCACATTTAGAGACAATTACGAAGGAAAAGTAAATGTTTTTGGAAATGTTAATATTTCTAACTCTACTTTTATTTCAAAAGTTTTATTTTTTAGGATAAAAACATTATTTGATTATTATATCTAAATCATGTGATGATGGAATGGATGTTAAATTTTAAAATCATAAATGTTTATTTTATAAATATTATTATTTATTATTTTATGTTAATCAAAAAGAAAATATTAATACTATTGATTTTCTTGAAATTACTATTCAAAATCTTAAGTATTTGGATGCTTTTTATAGTGATATAATCCTTTGGTATCATCCTTTAGGTAATGTTAATTCAAGAATTTTTAATATACTCTCCAAACATGAGAATGTGCTACAATTACCTACCTTGATGAAATAATAGTTTCATGTTTGTGATTCCTTCATTAAAGTTAAAAAACATAAATTTTCTTTAAGTATTATCAAGAAAATGATTCTAAATAGTCTTTTAGAGTTAGTACATCTTAATCTATTTGTTCCTAATAAAATTTCAATTATTGTTGGTATGAAATATACATTAGTTATTGTTGATGACTATATTATATTTACATGGGTATACTTTCTTTCTCAAAAAATGACATTTTATCTAGCTTTACTACCTTTTGTAATTTCCTTCAAAATGAAAAGGGTTGTATGATGGTTTCTATTCATATTGATAAATGAGCTGAATTTTATAATTTATAGTTTAAATATTATATAAAAATGGTTATTTTTATAATTTCACTACTCTTAGAAAACCACAGTAAAATGGTGTTGTAGAATGGAAAAATAAAACTCTTATTGAAATGTATATAACTATGTCAAGGGAATATAATTTTCCAATATATTTTTGGGTAGAAACAATTTATTTTTATTTTTATTTTTAAAATCAAAATCTATTTTCACCTTTCATAAATAAAACTCATTATAAATTATTTAAAAATAAAAATCCCAACATTGTTTACTTCATATTTTTTTGTTGGATAGTTTTTAATTTGAAATAAATTAGTAATTTAGATAAATTTGATGGGAAAATTGATCATGGTATCTTTATTTGTTATTCTAATAATAGTAAATATAATATAATTTATTATATAATAACTATCGTTATTAAAAAAACATATTATTTTTAATTAAAAAATAATGTTAAAATAAATTCAGATTCAAATTTTTTTCATGATGAGTTTAGAGATGTAGCATCTCGACCCTAGTAACCTAGAGTCAGTGCATTATTACATAACATTGGCATGATCAAAAAAGATCATGTCTCTAAAGAATGATTACATTAGTAGCCTTGGATTTACTAGATACATTCATAACTTTTACATTACATTATAAAATAAAAAACAACAACATTTTCTCCATTTTCCACACTATGATCTCTTAGACTATCCCTACAGGTCATCCATAATATACTTATTTGCATCATGGGAAAAATAAAACAAAGAAATGGGTAATCCCAGATTCTCAGTAAGGATAACAATATAGATGAACCTTTCATAAATAATCATAAACATTTAAGGCAATGTGTAAGACTAAAACAAAAGCCTTTTAAACATAAACTTCATCATAATATGGAAAATTTAAAACAAAATAATGTAATTTACATATTCACATGGATATTCTACTAGTCGAATAATTACATGCAATATCAATAGACAAATTAATAATTATGGAATGCCTAATGATAGACTTCATAACAACATAGTCAAGGCCTTGTGTCAAGAATACAATTTTTTTTTCTAAAGGCCTTGTTACAAGATAGTAGTGTGTCTCGTGAGACCTATCGATGCATCGAGGAGCTATAGTGCGGTCAACATATCACTTACTGCCTGCAAATCATTTTATTCAATTTTTTAAAGCTGGTTTATGGGTTCCCGGTACCCATACAAACAATCCCCAAATTTCAAATTTCAAAACTCAAATTCAAACAAAACCACTGACCATCAAACTCCACGCGCCACACCTCGAGCAGAGAGCCCATCATCAAGCATCACCATCAATGCGGGTCATCGGCATCAGAAGCACCGTCGCCAGAGACAGCATGGTGGAGAAACTCGCCGGAATCGCCCTCAGTGTCATCCTAAAATTCACTACCGTCTCATAGAGACCAACTGTCATCGATCCATCAAGGTGGACGCCGCTGAGGTCGACCATCACCCGCCCCACAGTCAAGATCAACAGAAACATACAACATACAAATGAGAACTTCATCATAGAACCACTGTAGGGTCCTGAAAAATCCGAAAAGGAAATTTTACCCAAATCCCCCAAAATAATTGGGGGAAAATAATCAATGAAGAGACACAAAGGACCAGTCCGCGAACCAGTCCATGGAAGCACAATGTGGCTAGGCACCGCGAGGCACCCCCCTCCACGAACCGTTGTCGTTCGAGAAATAGAGGCGGAGAGCCTCCACGGTCGCAAGGTGGGATGGACGCCAGTCCAGTTCACCATCACAAACTTCCCCAACCATGGACCTCTTTGACCAGTTAAAACTACACCCACTATCATTCGCAGAATGGAGGCGGAACCCTCCGCAGCTGCGGAGCACACCCTAAGTTCACCTCACAGAGGAGGGGAGTGATCAATACCCACCGCGAATCATGGATTGACCAATTCAGCTGTGAGCCGGGTATTTGGTTATGGGCCTCCGCAAAAGGTGTCGCATGGCCATAGATACATTCCTTTCCCCACACTATAAAAGGAGACCAAGGGGGAAAGAAGAGGGGATCGGATAACTGGAATCAGATTTGGAGGAAGAAGATCGGTTGAATGAAGGCTTTGAATTTCACAAACAAGTAAATTTCCCACCTACAAACTCTAGAAGGTATTTGAATTAAAAAGGAATTGGAATACGAATAATAATTTGGTGAACCGCGAACCTAAAAATAACAAAAAATGAGAACTGCGAACCATACCCCCCCTCCACGAATGACTTCCCACCGGACCAGGGTGTTTATGACTCCTTTCCCATCCATCCAATAGCAGAGCACCCTCCTCCGGGGGCGAAACCCTGACTGAAAAGACTCCGATCGGCACTGCCATTCACCACCACTGTTCGCCTAAAATCCTCCGCGAACCACCCTAGTTTGCGGGACGCCAATCAGTCAGTGGACCACCCTGGTTCACAGACGGTTTCTCTAGCTACGTGGCACTTCCCCACGCGAAGGCTGCCCCCACCCACACCTCTCTGTGGCTTGCCAAATACTTCGGTGTTCTCATTTCCAGAGCCAGGTAAAATCCTTCTAATCCAGCCAGGTCCTCTGCGACTCCCTCGTTGGCCTATTCATCGGCCCCAAGTTGAGGCCTCTTTCAGAGCCCCCGTATCCACATGGTGTAACTTTCTAGTGCATCTGCGCAACATTTTTGGTTCACATACCCACAGTAAACAGGTGCAAAGGGGTTGCCCCGACCCTTGAGCAGATTCCCAAAGCATTCCTGGGTTCACATTCCCATGGTAATGTGGAGTCTAAGCTCGAGAATACTTTTTTACCCCTCCACTTATTGAGGGTTCCTAGAAGATGGTAAAATACCCATCAAAAGGAAGCCCTCGTGCACTACAAGAGAGGAGACGAGAATAGGAGCACCCCCTTTCCCTCTCCCACTGGGTTTTGTCGCCCCGGGTGTCCATCTCGGAGTAAGCCCCAACCTTCTAGGCCTCCTCAGAGTGTAAGCCCCAATCCATCACCCTGGTCGCTTTCATGCGTAAGCCCCACTCCGCTTCTCATGGACGCACCTTTCGCGACGTGATCCTCTGGTCCCGGCTGCCTCTTTTTTCTAACACCGAGCATGACTCATGTGTGCTTAGAGTAAGCATAGACCATGACATCTTCCTCTGGGCCTCCTCAGAGTGTAAGCCCCAACCCATCATTCTGGGTTTCCCCAAAGCATAAGACCCATGCCAGATCAAACTACGGGGACTTTGATCCATGTCAAGGCATTGTACGTAGGAAGCCTCCACGAAGTTCAAGCCCACCACTCGGTTGTTTCTTCACATCGAGTTCCACCCCCATCCAGCATTACATTAAACTGTTTATGAAAACTATGTAGACTTTTATCCTTGCCTCCTAGACAGGGTACGTAGGAAGCCTCTATGAGGTTCACGCCCACCACCTATCGAACCACCTGGTCTCTCTTCACAACGGTTCCCCGACACCTATCAAAACTACGTGGACATTGATCCCTGCTTCCTAAGAAGGGTACGTAGAAAGCCTCCTTAAGGTTCAAACCCAACAGCCAGTCGATCCGACCATCTCTACGTCAGTTCACTATGCCACTCCTAGTGCCTCCTCAAGCGATTTCCAGCCCTTCAGGGTCATTAATCCAATGAGGGATGGTAAACCTTGGGTATAAATGATTTTGAACCCCTAGGTCTAGTTGACCATTTCCCACCAGGGTTAAATCCATCGATACAATGTTTGGGTATAAACCAATGATTCGCAAACATATGAATACGTCTTAAATCTATATGTGTGTCCCGGAACAGGAAATAATTTCACTCCCAAAAAGGGTGCGATGAGAACGACTTCCCATCCTCTCCACCATGTGAGTTCTTAAGAGTCACTAGTCAGACCATCTGGAAAACACCTGCATTTGGAAAGCAGGTCCATCAATCAGGGGATATGGAGCCGTTGTGCGTTTCGTGGCTGAAAACCAAGAACAAAACAAAAAATGGTGAACCTGACGTGAATCTTTAATCAAACATGATTTATTCAACCTAATATCACCATGTTCCCATAATGATCTAAAGGAGGGCCAAGCATGGTCATTAACTACGCATGGGATTATGAGATGATTCTTTGATGGGTTTTCTGCTTGTATTTTCTAAAATGATTTGCAGGAACTACTTTTAGAACTCCCTTCGATCCAATGGCATCACAAAGGAACTCACAAGTGCATGCTTCCAACAACACAATGACGTGACTTCCTCAACAACGGAGGACCCCGTCACCCACCCAACGTCTTCAACCCTGGGTTTCAAATGCACTGATCTGAGAGTACCACGTGAATGGTACTCTCCAAATGGTGTAGGAGGCCATGCACACCCTCCGATCGGCCAGAACTCGCCGGTCGCCTGCCCAATAGCGGCCGAAAAGTCAGATCCAGATATCCCCTCTTGCTATCTCGAACCATTTCGAGAGTCTATCCCCAGAACGGGACAATGCGTACTGATGAAGCTCACATTTTCATATATTTTATACTGTAAAACATTGTTTATAATCCCACAAAAGTGTTATTGAATGGGTAATTATCATGTTTTTAGGTTTTAGTGCTATTTTGAACCCAAATGTGAAAAAAGACTAATTCTGGATTTTTGACAGAATTTTATGTCAGGGGTATTTTGGTCATTTCAGGAAATATAAAATTCCAAATTTTCTGATTAGAATTTTGTTAGAATCCTTATTTTATTTCCTTCATTTTTGTCTTCTGGACCAGGAGCTGATTCGGTCATCTAAAGGGTCTACAAAATCATTGATGATTGGAATTTTTCCGGGCGGACAGCATGGACCCACCCAAGGTAACGGACCTCAAACGCGGCCTACACATATCCAAAGGATGTGATTCTACCTGTAATACCTTGAGGACAGATAGGGACGTCTCTACAATAAATTTGGAGGATTTAAGAGTTCATTAAGGAGGCTATTGAATGACATTATTTTGGAGGAACCTTCCTGGATGCTTCGTCCAGAAACAGAAACCGAGAATGGAAAATTCATAACTCCTACCTACGGTTTCCAACTTATCTCAAATTTGGATAGGAGACGGACAAGACATTTATCAACAACATTTATGAAGGGTGGAACGCGTGAAGAGGTCATTAAGGGGGTCTAAAACGCTCAAACATTCGGGGGTCGAATTCTGCCTATCAAAGGAGGCCCTCACCTCCTTCCCAAAGCATCCATTCTCCATCCATTCCTTCAAGGCACCAAGGAAGAGATCTCCACCAAGGGAGGCCGTCCGCAAATCTTACCCATTTCATTTATTTTCTTTATTTTAGTTTTAATTTTTAATTCATATTTCTAATAAAATTCATGCATTGTTTTTATTTTTGTGTCCACCCATCCTCCATGTTTTCTTCTTCATCTTTTCTCCTTCTTTTCTTATTTTATTATTCTCATATTATCTACCGTGACCTCTTACCCTAAAATATGAGGGGTTAACCCGAGACTTGGCCCGGGGGAGGTATGCGGAAATTTCATTAATTCGGTGCTTAAATTCCTATATTTTATTAAGTTTGTGAAGAGTAAGAGTGATGTGCACGGGTGTGGCGATCGTCCACCACGACACTAATCTCAAACTCATTTCTATTCTTTTATTAAATATTTTCCCTCCCTTCTACTGGATACAAGCTCTTCATACGATGGAGTTGAGCCATTCAGTGGTTGAAATGGCATACGATGGAGCCAGGTCTTTGAAGATGACACACTCTCGATCGAGGTGTGCCATCAACCTTGATTATAGGAGGAGGTGAAGTTAAGATTGCAAAATGCATTCAAGATTTCACACCAATAAATAAAAGAATAGTAATTCACGAATGAGATCTCATAATTGAATTATCAAACTTAATTTAAATATCAACAAGGAGAATGATGAAACCCACATACCAACCCATTAAGGCCAAGTTCTTTCTCAATTAATTGCATTTTGTCATTGCATGTTAGTTTTATCTTTTATTAAATTGTATTACATTCATAAAATATTAAACAACAAAAAAAGAATCAGATTAGATGGAATAGAAGTAGTGATTTATTAACCACAAAAGCTCCTCAAGAGAACGACCTAGGTCAGCCCCTGTGCTGCACTTAGCTATAAATATTTTTGAGAGCGTGCACGACAACGCTTCGTCAAATTGGCGCCGTTGCCGGGGAGCCAAGTGGTTTTCATTCACTATTTTTATTCACACTGTGTAAATAATTTTCCTTTCATTTAAAAAAAACAACAAAAAATTCATAAATTTCGAAAACTAAAAAAAAATCTTCTTTGTTCATGATGTATTCAAATTATGATTATTATGCATGGACTGATCAATCTCAAGTGCAAGAAAATTTTTACAATGAACTAGATGCACAATTTCATAGGATTAGTGATAAAGTGAAAAACTTGGATGGCCAAATAGAATTGATTGCAGAATATGTACGCGCATCCCAAGAACAACCGAAACCTGAACCAGAACCTGAACCAGAACGAGTGGTGGAAGAGATTTCACCCATCATTTTTTATGCTATAGAACCTGAGGAGGGTGAGAAGGAGCTACTAAAAGAATTAATCACATCATCCCGCACTCAACCATTGCTCGAGGAGGTCCCAGAATTAAACATTCCAACTGATGCACTGATGGGAGGTCAACATTTTTTGGAAGAATCTTGGAATAACTTTGTTGAAGATAACTTGAAACATGATCTTCCCATACTTAATAATGAAACATCAGACACTTTCTACCGCTCTCTTGCTTTGGAAGATAAGGAAGAAGACGCACCTGCTGATATTGAGTTTCCAATTGTCATGCCTGAAGAGATCAATTACCAAGCTGAATTACTTGAAAGGGAAGATTTCCTTATTAATTCTTCATGTTTTAATCTTATTCAAGCTAAATTGTTTTCTGACATCTCTTCCTTTGAAATTTCTGATATAGCACAAATGGAGCAGACCATGGATGATATGAAAGAGACCACCCAAGTGGTGGTAATCAAGGAAGAAGATCTGGAGAAGATGGTGGTGGTGCGACTACCTCCTATACATCAACTTTTATATCACATGGAGGAGGACACCACTGAAGTTAACAGGGAGCACCCTTATCTTTTATTCCCTCCCACTTCGAACCTCAAATTTCTTCTTTATTCTTTATCGGGGGTTGGGAACATTCTTATCTTATTTGGGGTTCTTTACTTTCAGTGTTTAATCATGGACATCGGGAAAACTCACATGTGGTGGTTCATCTCAAAGAAACCACATCCACCTTCTGATCGGGGATAATCCACTGAAACTGCCTGACTAGGGGCAGTAAAAACCTAGCACCCGCTTGGGGGTCTAAACCAAGCATTATCTCTTTTCTTTTCCTTTTCTCATTCTTTTTATTTATTTTTTCTTATTTATTTTTATTACATTCATGTAGTCTTAAAGTGGTTGCTTCTAGGAGCTTAACTCAAGGCAACCACTTCTAAAATAATGTCAGGTTGTATCTTTCCTTCCCTTTGATTTTCTACCTTTATTTATATTTTGTTGAGTTGAAATAAGGGGTAGTTAAATTTAAGTGTGGGGGAGAGTCAACCTTCTTATTTCTTCTCGTGTGATTTTCATTTTTTTATTATTATATTTTTAGGATTTTTGAGCTTTAATGAATATTCTTATCACTTTTCACACAACAATTTATTTTGAAAGAGTTGAAATGATTTTTGAAATAATGTATTTTAAATTATTGTTGATGTGAAAACATTTTTCTTGAATTGGATTATAAAACATTTTTATGAGTTTGACTGATTTTTGAAATCCATGCCCATGAAACACTGACTAAAAATATTTTTCCAATCTTGTGAGGTATTCTGAACCACTTTTACATATTCTTCCTAATACCCACACTTTCTTGAGGGAAACTTGAATTTAGTGTGAGAACCAGAATTTGTGAATATTCTCTTTTGAAGCTTTGGATTTCATGGAATGTATTTAAAATGATTGAGGTATCTCATTGGCTAGCCACATTTTATCTTGAGACCCACCTTTACATTTATCATTCTTAAGCCCTTAGATGCCATGAATTGCCTTATAGGTTTAAGCCACATTACAAGCCAATTTTTCCTTACCTACCCGCACTTTTAGTATTTTTGCATGGATATTTCAAGTTTGAGTGTGGGGGAAGGGCCTTTCGTGTGCGTTCATTGGGATGTGTACCATTTATCGGTTGTGTGAAGTGTGTGTCAATATTTTGGGCAGTGGATAACAAGAGAATTGGGCATGTGTCATCATTTCATTGTGCTTTATTTGGTTCATCCATTTCTCCTAAAAAAGAATAAAAAATGGAGATGAACTTGAATTCCTCATTATACATTCCTTTATGACTCATGTCCCTCCCAAAAAAATCAAGGTCATGAATTGTCATTCATTCATTGTATTCAATTTTCAGCTCATCCTCCATAAAAAATAAGAAAAAAAAGCTGTGCCTTTCTGGAGCTTTGAAAAAAAAGGAGGAAAACATAGATGATATCGTCACTTATTGGCTCATGTACCATGTCATAAAAAGGGGTGGGGTTGTTTTTCACATTTACAAGCAGTATTGAGTGAGGAATTTCCTGTGTTTTCACTTGATTTAATCATGCATTGTACTTAAAAGTTCAACCTCCTCTTTCTAGCTTGGAACATTTTTCAATCATTATACCACCGACCCTAAGCCACAGAATCATTTGAACCTTTAATTAAATCCCTCATGATTAAATTCATTTTCATGTTTCACGCTGTGAAGAAATGATAATTTTTACAAACCTATGGTGATACATGTGATTTTCAAGTATGAGCATAACTCCAGAATCAATTTCTCTTGAGTGAAGAGTGACATAAAAATCAATGTGAGGTAGGTTGTGATTGGGCCATGGATTTATTTATGAGGTTGAACAAATTGTAATGATTGAAATGAAAATGGGAGAATTATTATTCATAAATGAGACATGATGGAATTCTATTTTTGATAAAATCATTGATATTTTCTCATTTTTGATTGTTGTGTGGATTTTGATTTGGATGTAAGATGATTGCCCAGGAGTGCGATGTTTAAGTGTGGGGGAGTGATGAAGCTCACATTTTCATATATTTTATACTGTAAAACATTGTTTATAATCCCACAAAAGTGTTATTGAATGGGTAATTATCATGTTTTTAGGTTTTAGTGCTATTTTGAACCCAAATGTGAAAACAGACTAATTCTGGATTTTTGACAGAATTTTATGTCAGGGGTATTTTGGTCATTTCAGGAAATATAAAATTCCAAATTTTCTGATTAAACTTTTATTAGAATCCGTATTTTATTTCCTTCATTTTTGTCTTATGGACCAGGAGCTGATTCGGTCATCTAAAGGGTCTAAAAAATCATTGAAGATTTGAATTTTTCCGGGCGGACAGCATGGACCCACCCAAGGTAACGGACCTCAAACGCGGCCTACACATATCCAAATGATGTGATTCCACATGGAATACCTTGCGGACAGATAGGTACGTCTCTACAATAAATTTGGAGGATTTCGGAGTTCATTAAGGAGGCTATGGAATGACATTATGTTGGAGGAACCTTCCTGGATGCTTCGTCCAGAAACAGAAACCGAGAATGGAAAATTCATAACTCCTACATACGGTTTCCAAATAATCTCATATTTGGAGAGGAGACGGACAAGACATTTATCAACAACATTTAGGAAGGGTGGAACGCGTGAAGAGGTCATTAAGGGGGTCTAAAACGCTAAAAAATTCGGGGGTAGAATTCTGCCTATAAAAGGAGGCCCTCACCTCCTTCCCAAAGCATCCATTCTCCATCCATTCCATCAAGGCACCAAGGAGGAGATCTCCACTGAGGGAGGCCAACCAAAAATCTTACCCATTTCATTTATTTTCTTTATTTTAGTTTTAATTTGTAATTCATATTTCTAATAAAATTCATGCATTGTTTTTATTTTTGTGTCCACCCATCCTCCATGTTTTCTTCTTCATCTTTTCTCCTTATTTTCTTATTTTATTATTCTCATATTATCCACCATGACCTCTTACCCTCAAATATGAGGGGTTAACCCGAGACTTGGCCCGGGGGATGTATGTGGAAATTTCATTAATTCGGTGCTTAAATTCCTATATTTTATTAAGTTTGTGATGAGTAAGAGTGATGTGCACGGGTGTGGTGATCGTCCACCACGACACTAATCTCAAACTCATTTCTATTCTTTTATTAAATATTTTCCCTCCCTTCTACTGGATACAAGCTGTTCATACGATGGAGTTGAGCCATTCAGTGGTTGAAATGGCATACGATGGAGCCTGGTCTTGGAAGATGACACACTCTCGATCGAGGTGTGCCATCAACCTTGATTATAGGAGGAGGTGAAGTTAAGATTGCAAAATGCATTCAAGATTTCACACCAATAAATAAAAGAATAGTAATTCATGAATGAGATCTCATAATTGAATTATCAAACTTAATTTAAATATCAACAAGGAGAATGATGAAACCCACATACCAACCCGTTAAGGCCAAGTTCTTTCTCAATTAATTGCATTTTGTCATTGCATGTTAGTTTTATCTTTTATTAAATTGTATTACATTCATAAAATATTAAACAACAAAAAAAGAATTAGATTAGATGGAATAGAAGTAGTGATTTATTAACCACAAAAGATCCTCAAGAGAATGACCTAGGTCAGCCCCTGTGCCGCACTTAGCTATAAATATTTTTGAGAGCGTGCACGACAACGCTTCGTCACGTACCTCCCTTATCTTAGGGAGGCGGATGAGGTCGACATTCAGGACTTCATCCCCACCGAACGGGGGTTCCTCTCCAAGGCCCCCACCGACAGACGTCATCGTGGTCACGCCGCGACCCCAAATTCTCACGCTAAGGAGGATGTCTCTCCGAGGATTCAGGACCACGCTCCCCGAGATCTGGCCCCTCGGACCCCCTGATGAGGGCGAAAGATGTACAATCAGGGACCAGTCATCACCTTGATCCCTGAAGAGGAGCTCCGCTGCTCAGCCTAGGAGACGTACCACGAACAGGCACCTACACCTATTCGCTCCTCCTAAGCCCGCCATCCAGACATGGTGACATCATACGTGCCGGCGCACATCCCCGTCGAGCCCCATCATGCTCGTCGCTCACGCAGGACGACACTTACTAGACAGGCACCTCTCCCTGCACAGGGTCGTGAAGCCCGCCAGCTCGATATGGTGGCGACCCGGCACCTGCAGGACCAGCTCCTGGCAGTTTCTTTAGACGCCCACCATCATGATACGGTGGCGATCAACAAATCCCACCACCCTGATGTGGTGGAAAATCATAGGTGGGAACATCTCCCCGCCAACAAAGACCACCAACTCGATATGGTGGGAAATCAATATATGATGGGCCATCTCCCTGCAGATGCAAATAAAGTCCGCCACTACGATATGTCGGCAAATGGAGAGAGAAATCGGCGTATCCCGGTACAGGGGAAGATTCGTTCACCTGCCCTGACATAGGAGAATTTGTCAGTACTCACAGACCAATGGAGGACCAGAGTAGGATATTCCTGCTCCGATACCGGAATGGGCCTTCATACCCGTTCCAGCCAAATATGTCTCTCTGCATATCCTGGCAATGATGGAGGGGCAGGTATCGATCCCAGATCTTATCTTGCAGACTTGCCATCCTGTCATTTCATAAGTGGAATCAGCAAGGACTCGGGCCCGTGAGCCCGTCTCCCCAATTAAGGTGACTCATCTAAGAGACGAGATAACTGCCTCGAATCATATCTGCATCCCTGCTTTAGCCCAGGAGGGTCGCCTGCAATATTCCGCGATGCAAGGGCAACCGGATTGAGCAGCTTCACTCGTTCCAACTGGGGGACACCGGTTCATCACGATGGATGCTCCAGAGAAGGCATATATCCCTGATAAATGTCAATATGTTCATCTGCATATCCCAACAATGTCCCATGACACAATTAGATAGGGACCCAAAGGTGAAGGCCGTTTTCAATAGCAGACGGTCCCCGCTGCCCGCAAAAGAGCGCCCCAAATGCGCTAAAGGCAGCTAGAAAATAAAGAGCAGGTTCATGACTCCGCTCTGCTGGAAGCCAGGGTTCCCAACACCTCTAAGCCCACCACAAAGGCGCAAAACCCTTCCCACCCATTACCATATTATGGGAGTGGTAGTAGCAGTTGTGAAGGTCCTCCTCAAAATGTCTCTACCAGTAGCTCTGAAGGTCCTCCCCAGAGCACCTGTGGGGGCCTCCCCCGCCGGCATATAACGATCGGTCATGAGAGATTCTCTCTTGATGCGAGTCACGGAAACCCTCCACGTGAATAGAAGATCAAGCAGTAAGAAGGTCCTCCACATGGTCCGGTCCTCCCCGAAGGTCCTCCCCAGGGTATACACTACAATCACTCTCCATGAAGTTGGACCACAGATTATGATGGTAATCCTCGCTATCATAGTTGCAACTATGGAGGCCCTCCCCTTAGTGACGTCTCATCATAACAATAAGGACCTCCCCTTGTCCTGGCCTTCCCTGAAGGTCCTCCCCAGGTGTTACACTGCAATGATACTCCACGCAGCCAGGCATTAGGTCACAGTGGTAGTCCTCGCCACCCTGATAACGGAGGTCCTCCCCATAGAGATGTCCAACAACGAGAAGGTCCTCCCCTCATTGCGGTACATTCTGGAGTCCCTCCCCAATATATATCCCACAGATATTCTCCCTGCGATAGCAGTAATGGTAGACCTCGCCATTGCCGCAGCTGTGATGGTAGTCCTCGCCACCACGGCCGCCATTGCGAAGGTCCTCCCCGCAATGGCCCCATGCGACAACAAGGTACTCCCCTAGTCGCGGCATGTCCTGAAGGTCCTCCCCAGGATGCGGGTCGAACGTCAAGCCATGATCGTCATCCTCAGCATAAATGCAGTTGTTGTGAAGGTCCTCCCTGTAACAACGCTACGCAGCCAGAAGGTCCTCCCCTTGCTGTAACATGCCTTGGAGGCCCTCCCTAAGGTGTGCAAAGCAAAAATCCACTATGCAGTGAAGCATCAAGTAGTAATTCTAGCCCTCACCATTTCCACAGCTGGGTTGGTAGTCCCCTCCACCACGACCGCCATTGCAAAGGTCCTCCCCGCAATGTCCCCAAGCGACAAGAAGGCCCTCCCTTTGTCGCGTCATGTCCTGAAGGTCCTCCCCAGGGTGCATGCTGAACATCAAGCCAAGATGTTCATCCTCACCATAATGGCAGTTGTTGCGAAGGTACTCAACGCAACAATGCTACGCGGCCAGAAGGTCCTCCCCTTGCTGCAACATGCCTTGGAGGCCCTCCCTAGGGTGTGAACTGCAAAATTCCTCTATGCAGTGAAGCATCAAGTAGTAATGGTAGTCCTCACCATTGTCATAGCTGTGATGGTAGTCCTCGCCACCATGACAGCCATTGCGAAGGTCCTCCCGACAATGGCCACATGTGACAAGAATTTTCTCCCCTTGCCACGACATGTCCTGAAGGTCCTCCCAAGGATGCGCGTCGAACGTCATGCCATGATGGTCATCCTCACCATAATGGAAGTTGTTGTGAAGGTCCTCCCCGTAACAATGCTGCACAGCCAGAAGGTCCTCCCCTTTGCTACAACATGCCTTGGAGGCCCTCCCCAGGGTGTGCACTACAAAATTCCTCTATGCAGTGATGCATCATCAGTAATGGTATTCCTTGTCGTTACGGCCGTCATTGCGAATGTCCTCCCCGCGATGACATATTATATCGATAGGAAGGTCCTCCTCCTACAGAATCAGGTACCGAAAATCCCTCGTATGCCGAGGCTCATAGAAGGACGGGATCAACCATGTTAGATTCCCATATTCTTGCTAAAGATGCCCTTATTCGATCAGGAGACGGTCTGGGGCCTTGTTCATCTTCTGAACCACCTCGGGATCGCTTACATAATGATTCATCACCTATCGGTCCCACTTCCTCTGATCACACAAGCAGTGAGCGCCTCAGTTGGGCTGACCAGGTAGAGGAATCACCGGTGGAGGAGTATGCTGATATGCTGCACCAGAGGAAATGACTGGCCAGGAATGATATACCAGTTATGTTTTGGCCCACGACCACCTCTCTGTACAACATACCCAGTGATTTGTCGGAAGAATGCATGAACGACATCTGCCATAATATATGGACAACCCTCTCCCGGCTGAAGTCAAGCATCCTACCCTACGACGGGTATGTAGACCACGTCAAAACGATAGGGGAACTCCTGTATCACATTGACCTGGAGGCACGTTCCTCGATGCGACGACAACGCCCCGAGAGGCACAAAGGGAATATGGACGCAGCTTGCCTCCGCGCACTGCACCAACTGTGCCACCTCATCGGTGATGCTCCAATGGGAGTCCATATCAGGGGATGGGGGGAACACGAAGCTCTTCATTTCACTCCGCTACCCACCCAGAAAAACCCACTCAGCATGGTATCATGTAACATCGTCACATCGAGATGAAAATCGGGTGAACCCCTGATCAGGAAAGGAAACACACCCAACAGAGTCGGGCCTCGAGTAAGTCCCATAAGCGTCAGGCCTGGTGGGAACAATCCATTCAAAAACTCTTGAATCATGCCACCGAGAGCATACAGTAGGCCTATTTCTAAGAGAGGCCAATCAACGATCTCTTCCTGCCTCCCCAGAAGGGACTGATCCATAGGTGAATTTTGCACCAGATCCAGTTCACCCCTGGATGGGGACACGTGAGATCTGGCAGGTTGCGATAGCCGCAGCCACCGTCGCAATCCAAGGTCAACCCCAACCTGCAGGGCTGTGGGCATTTTTAACAACAAATGCCCTCGTAAGACCAATAAAACTGGGAAGAGACTCAACGTCCAGGGAACGGAGCCTGCCACAGCCCTCAGGTCTGGGGGCATTGTTACCCCCTCAACAACAACCTACCCCACGAGAGTCGGTATTCTCTCATCTTGGGAGGACAGTCAGAAGAGGAGGCTCTCATCCTATCCCATCATATGAATCATCATTCCTTATGAGAGAAAGGAGCACCATAAAGTCACATCAAAGAACTCTCCACATCCCCCTTCGTCAAGAAGTCCGAGGGAAATCCCAGGCCATGAAAGGGAAGGCCAGCAGAAGACACAAGAGATACTCTTCCTATTTTGAAGATGACATCCCCTCCACTCCTCAATATATGTTCATCAATGACATAGAGGCTAACCCCATGGGTGACACCAGAGAAAACTCAAATCCGGACGGATCATGAGATGATGGTTTCGGTCAGGCTGTGACTCACAATAAACCCCTAGGTGTGCACACTCGGAACCAGAGGGCCGCTTTAAATATGGACATCCCTTCAGCTAACCTCCCTCCACCTACCCTGCGAGCTTCCAACAAGGTTAAGAACAAAAGAACGATTACCCTTAACCCATCCCCCTCTCTAGATAAAAACGATCCATTCATGATCGAAGAGAGGTTTTCTCGATTGGAAGAAGATATGAAAGAATTATGGCGGCTTAATACTGAACTGCTTCCAAGGAACTGCCTTATTGAAAGTGAATCCCATGAAGAGCCACGTCATGCACTCCCAGCAAGTGCACCTCAAAGGCTAAGGCTAGCTCCGGCAAATGAAGCACGATCAAGGCTCCTGCCCAATGAGGCGCTTGGTCCACCGAAATACCTAAACGTGGATGATGAATACTAGGACTTCCCTCCACATAGGAGACGTCCGAAGAATGTATGTCTGAACCCTCTGAGGGTACCCCAGACGGAATATGCACCCTTAGTGCTGACCAATCCGGATCCTCAGGAAATGGCTCGGGCTATGCCTGCCCAGGACCGGGCCCAACAGGATGTCAACCAGGGACTCACCAATACCATTGAGGCAATAACGGCTTGATTGGAAGAGATAGAAGGTCAACGCACCCTGATACAGCCAGAGCAAAAACCCTACCCATATTGGTTGACCAACATGCCACCTCCACCCAATTTCGAGAGCCATGTATTCTCCCATATTCAATGGATCAGGCGATCCAGAGTAGCATTTGATGCACTATGCGTCCTATTGCGACCCTATGATGGGGACTCCGGAACAACAAGAAGTAGTGAAACTCAGATGCTTCGTACGGACCTTTCAAGGATCCGCCTTCGTCTGGTATACGAGTCTGCCGGCCTAGTTGATAAAGAGATGGGAGGACCTCCGGTAGCAGTTCCTGTTCCACTTCAGCACAGCGCTGCATAAAACAACGGTCAAAGATCTCATGAACTTCAAGCAGAGAGAGAACGAGAGGGTCTCAGATTTCATCGCTAGATGGAAAGGTATGACCTATTCTCTGAACAGGCCAATGCCTCAAGATGAGATGCTAGCCATATGCATCGATAATCTTAGAGATGAGCTGCAAACACCGCTCATACTGGTGGAGTGCACCACTGGTTTCTGCCATCTCTCGGCTATTGCCCAGAGAATTGAGGACTCCCTACAGCGGACTAATTCAAATTCCCGAATAGCCTCACATGATCCTGCTAAGAGAGCTCCTAGAGATGAAGCGTCCACTGTCATACTCAATCTGGCCCCTATGCCCGCTCCGCTGTTCAGGCCTTCACCAAATCGTCAAGGGCCCCCTGCATATCAGCAGTCGCCCCCACCTAAATTGGACTATCAGAGAGAACCGAAGAGGAAACAGTTTGAGGAACAAAGACAAAAATTATACTTGTTCTGAGATGATAAAGTCCGTGGCTACTTCATCACTTCCATGAAATGCAACTTGCTCCGCCTCCCGAAGCTGAGCAGACCTAAAGAAGTCGGCCGCGATGACGGGCCAGATTACTTCCCCTACCATCAGATGTTGGGGCATAGTATCCGAGAATGCTTCATCTTCAAAGACCTCCTACAGAGGAAGGTATATTCTGGAAAATACGAGCTGGGACCACCCCCAGCACATGTGGCATGTATCTCTACCACCGAATCTGACATAGAGGGGGGGGGGTGTCAGAATGTAACCAGCAAACAGGGGAAAAAATTTGATAACTGGATGACTCGGAAGACTATCAACCGAGCCCAGGGCATACTCCGAACTCAACTACAACAGTCTTTGTTGCCACCAGCAGCCCCTAGAGCCGCAAAACCGACCACATGGGCCTCAAAACCCTCCACAAGAAGGTCATCTGGACGTAGCCAAAGGAGGAAGAAATCACAAGAAGAGCATTCCATGACGGGGCCAATGTTAGTCCCGAACCTGGTGGATTTCATTCCCTCGAATCTGGCACAACGGGCACCGACCCACCAAACGACACCATCAGAGACAACCGACCAGATTGACTTGTTAGAGGATGAAGAGAAAATCATTGGTCCTATCAACGTCATCAATTTCATGGAATCATTCTATGATTAAGGGTATGATTACGAACCCAAGTTCCCTGCACGAGGAACCGGGAGGAGGAATCACAAAGGCAGGGGATACTAGGGGAGGCGCAGCCGCGGCTGAAACCAACCCTATGGTTGGACCCCGGCCCCGACCATCAATATTGCGGAAACCCATGGGGAGAACTTCCGTGGACTCAGTAGGAGAGCGAATGACCCTCCACCCCCACAAGCAGCCACTCTGGTCCTGTTTTTCTACAATACCCACCAAAGGAGGAGAAAGTGTCCGGTCACCTAGTGCGCACAAACAGAATGGCCATGCCAATTCCTCAAAACGTGGGAACACCATCGACATATGTCCCCGTGGCTAGTCCCTCCTCGTCAAATGCTCCATCTCCCAAAGTACCCGCTAAGACTCTACCGCCAACGGAGAAATGTTGACCGCTGGAGAAAAAATACGACATCCTTAAGTAGCTGGCATCAGTACCAGCCATGTTTTCAATCCTAGATGCCCTGAGTTTGTCAGCCGACCTTAGGGAGGTGCTTATCGAAGCCTTGATCACCACCAAGAATTCCAAGACGAGGTAGCAGCCACCGAGATTTACCAGACCGAGACTGGCCCGACAGAATGCAATGCAGTGATTTCCTTCACCGATCAGAACGAAGATTCCATCATGTAGGGACACATGAGACCGCTATATGTGTTTGACACACTGAATGGTGTTGAGATCCGAAATGTATTTATAGAAAATGGCTCTGGAGTTAACCTCCTTCCCCTACGGACACTCCGTAAGTTGGGTTGTGGTGAGGAAGATTGAATTCCCCTAGCCACAACTTTGTTAGGTTATGACAAGAGTGAGAAGAAACCAATGGGAAAGAATATGCTAAAACCCATTTTGGTGACCTGGTAGCCTACATAGAATTCCTGGTGGTCTGACAGAGTACAACATTCAATGCCCTGTTGGGAAGGCAATGACTCCGTAAGCACATGGCCGTTCCTTCATCCTACCACCAGTGTATCAAGTACTTCTCCAATGAACAAAGCAGGACATTGCATACCGACAGGTCACCTTTTGAGCTCTTGGAGTCACATTACATCGACTCTGGGTTCTATGAGAAAATGAAGAAGAAGCCTTTGATCAGCGGTGTCGACTGGATCCTCACTCCAAATGGCCTGGAAATGGTCCTCGATGACCCCCTCAGGCAGCTTGGCAGAGATTATGTCCTGCCCATCAACCATGTTGAGAGTATGAGTTCGAGTCCGGACACTCATTCAGATGTCCTCATGACTTCATCCATGATGGCTGAGCATAATAACGCGGGAACGTCTTCCATCCCTCGATTTGGGGACAAATACTCAGGCAAGGATGCCCACGATGCCTCTCCCGCAGACCCTCGAAGGCTCAGACCAGAAATGCTCTCATCATCAGATCAAGAAGATGAGGACTTGGGAAAAGAAGGGGGAAAGATCTCAGAGATGCACCTCCAGCATTCGAGGAGGGTATCACCACCATTGTGGATGAGCTCAGGGAAATAAATCTGAGTACCGAAGAAGACCCGAGGCCCACTCTCATTAGTGCGGCCATGTCTCCTGAAGAACACGAGGTATATACCTCCTTCATAAGGAAATATTAGGATATCTTTTCATGGAATTATACAGAAATGCCAGGACTTGATCCCGAGGTAGCGACGCATCGCCTAGGTCTCCCAGAAGACCACCGGGGGCTACAAACAGGCCGCTAGAAGGACACACCCCTCACAAGCTGCCAAGATAGAGGTCAAAGTCGATAATATCATTAAAGTATGATTCATCTGGGAGGTCTAGTACCCCATTTGGTTGGCCAAAATCATCCCTGTCAAGAAAAAGAACGGGAAAATCCGTGTCTACAGTGACTTTAGAGACCTAAATCAGAATTTTCCGAAAGATGACTTCCCGATTCCAATCACTGAGTTGTTAATTGATGTTAAGGCCAGGTATGAGGCTCTATCCTTCATGGACGGCTATTACAGATATAATAAAATCAGAATGGCCTGAGAAGACGAAGAAGACACTAACTTTAGGGCCCCTCAAGGGGTATTTTTTTACAGGGTAATTCCCTTTGGTCTCAAGAATGCTGGCACCACGTATCAGCGTGTCATTCATTGGATCTTTATTCCATTCCTGGGGAAATTTGTTGAATGTTACGTGGATAACCAAGTGGTTAGTCCAGACAACGCTCGGATCACCTGTCGAACCTTGAGACCATCTTCAACAAGCTCTGACAGTATAGCTTGACGATGAACCCCTTGAAATGGCCCATTGGGGTTACCTCAGGGAAATTCCTTGGCTTCATTGTACGCCATCGCGGCATCGAAGTCGACCTTGAGAAGAAGAAGGCTATCCAAAGCCTTCCACCCCCTCGAAATCTCACTGAGCTGAGGGGGTTCCAAGGACACCTAGCCTATATTAGGCGGTTAATAGCCAACCTGTTATGCAAATGTTATCCCTTCACCATGTTGATGAATAAGGGGGTCATGTACCAATGGACGAATGACTGCCAAGAGTTGTTCGACAAATTGAAGAAGTACCTCTTAAGCCCACTGGTGCTCATGCCCCCGGTCGAAGGAAGGCCTCTCAGTCTATATGTGACGGCCCTAGAATGGTCATTGGGAGCCTTCCTTGCAAATAAGAACGATGTTCAAAGTGAAAACAGTGTCTATTACCTCAATCGAACCATGATTTATGCGGAAACTTGATACTCAAATATCGAGAAGAGCTATATGGGCTTGGTCTTCGCAGTTCAAAAGCTACGATATTATCTAGAGCATCATGAGGTCCATTTGATCTCGCAGAGTAAACCACTCAAGTACATCCTCAGTCGCCTGATGTTAACCGGACACCTATCCTGATGGGTGGTCATCCTGCAGGAATTTGACATCTGGTTTGTGCCTCAAAAAGAAATCAAGGGCCATGCATTAGCAGAATTTCTGGCAGAACACCCTTCAACAGGGACCACTGCACCAGATACTGAACTACCTAATGATGATATCTTCTCATTTCAAGAGGAGGTCCCAGCATGGGAAATGTACTTTGACGGCGCGTCCCGAATCCCCACCCGGAAGAGGATAGAGGATCCTAGATTCAACAAAGGGGGTCTGGGGATAATACTCGTGTCCCCAGAAAAGGTAGTTTTTTCATATTCCTTCTTCCTATCAGAGGGATGTCTGAACAATGAAGCGAAATATCAAGCCCTCATTACAGGCCTGGAACTAGCACTCTAGGCACAAGTACAACACCTTAAGGTAAAAGGTGACTTGGAGTAGGTCATCAAGCAAGATAATGGTGACTATGCTATCAAAAATGAGGAACTGATCCCTTTGTTTGACCATGTCTGAGGGTTAATGGCCGATTTATGCATAGAACCAACATTGACATATATTCCTTGGTCCTAGAATGCTCAGGCTGATGCATTAGCCAATGCGACCATGACCCTAGTCGACCCAGACCGGGATGAAATGATCATCAGTATTGCATGTCGTCGAATGGTATTTCCATTTGTTAAATCTAAAATGAAGAGATCAACCAATTATGTCATGTCCCCGAGCCATATGCTTCTTCTACCGGCTGGATGACCCCAATCACGAACTACCTTCAGTGGGGAGAGCTTTTATCAGACAGGGCCAAACAAGAGAAAATACGGAGAAGGGCAATGAATTTTGTCCCATATGGCAGTGCGGGTCAGCAAAAGGTCCTCTACAAAAGAGGCCTCGATAGAGTGCTTCTTAGAAGCGTTGACAGAGAAGAAACCACTGCCATCATGACTGAAGTACATGTAGGATCAGGTGGAGCACATCAACCTGGGGCCAAGCTCTCCCATTAGGTTCAAAGGCTTGGGTACTACTATCCTACAATGGCATGAGACTGAGAGCGTTTTACCGAAAATGCCACACATTCCAGATTCATACCAACTTCATACACCAGCCCCCGGAGTTACTTCATCAAGCTAAGTATTCCTGGCCGTTTTCCATCTGGGGGATGGACGTCATGGGACCATATCCTCCCGCCACGGCCAAAAAGCTGAAGTATATCGTCACAGCAACCGACTTCTTTTCCAAATGGGCAGAAGCCATACCCCTCAAGGAAGTTGGGGAAAGAAATATTGTCAGCTTCGTGAAGAACAATATCATCACCAGATTTTTTGTCCCTCATACCATACTGACATACAACGACAAAAATTTATACTCTGCTGAGTTTGAAAAGCTATTCCATGAGTATGGTATCCAGGCAAACCACTCATCCCACTACCATGCAGCGGCTAACGGACAGATATAAGATTTCAACAAGACCCTATCCAACATCCTCCAGAAAATAGAGGAAAAAGACAAGAATTCATGGCTGGATAAACTCCTCCATGCATTGTGGGCTTATCAAACCACAATCTCCACCACTACTCAGTCTACCCCGTACTCATTGGTGTACGACATAGAGGCAGTCCTTCCCATTGAACTCCAACGTCCCTCACTACGTGTTGCCATCTGTGATCGATTATCCAATGATGAGATGCTAGAAAAGTGGCTAGGTGAATTGTAAAATCTAGATGAGAAGCGGTTGCACACTCTGCACCACCTGGAAGTATAACAGAACCGAATCACGCGAGCCTTCACCAAAAAGGTCTGCCTCTGCTCTTTCTTGGGAGGAGAATTAATGTTTTTCCTCCGGACCATAATGATACCTAGAAAAAAGCCTCTAAAGATGGATCCCATGTGGGAGGGACCATATGTTGTACACAAGTTCTACTCCAACAAATCATATGCCCTGATCTTCATGGACGGGCAGTCCACCACGGCTCCTACCAATGCGAGATTCCTGAAGAAGTATTTCACATAGAGACAGAGAACTCTTCATCCGAGTTGTATGACACTAAAATGCCAAGCACCGCATCCTCGCCACATGACGTTAAACTACACGTAATCTAATAATCCCCCCTATTCCTAACCACAGGATGTTAAACTGTACGGACTCCGTCCTTACAGCATGACTTTAAACTGCACGGATTTCAGAAAACTACGTATGGCTTGATTTCTTCCCACGTAGGATACATAGCGATGCCAAGATCCCCAATCCTGGCCCAACAACTTAAAAAAATGTCCCATTTACCCTGTGTATGGGACAGACCGACACAGGATGTATCATCTTTATTGAGAACTGCGTATGGCTTGATTCCTACCCTCGCACGATACGTAGCGATGTCAGGATTCCCTATCCTGGACCAACCACTTCAAAAGAAAATGACACATTTCCCCCGTGTATGGACTAGACCGACACGGGGTGTATCATCTTTACATAGAACTACATATGGCTTGATTCCGGCCCTCGCATGATATATAGCGATTCCGGGATTCCCTATCCTGGACCTTCCACTTCAAAAATAAAGGTGGGATTCCCTTTCTCCGCGTGTGCGAACCAGACCAACACAGGGTGTCTATCTTCGTCCTTACCGCACGAAGTTAAACTATATAGACAATGATGTTAAAAATTCCCACTTCCCCTGTGTATGGACCAGACATGCACGGGGTGTGTATCTTAATCCTTACCGCATGACGTTAAACTGCACATAAGTTGTCCCAACCGCAAGATGTTAAACTGCACAGACGCCCTTTTTCTTTCACGTCGGGTCACCTTCATCCTTATCACATGACATTAAACTGCATGCAGTTTTTCCTCACTGCATGACGTTAAACTGCACTGCCTTTGTCACGACCCACCCAGGACACATGGTGATACGATATTGAAATAATCCTTGCACATTTTTATACATCCTTTCTGTACATCAGACTCCACGACTCAGATAATTATGGATCTTCATAACCACTCATGGACATCAGAAGTGGAAAGTCATCGACCCGTGGACACCTTTGTACGATTACGAATACCATGCCCACAGTGGCTCTACATATTGATATCCTCTGGCCTGTCTACCAATGGAAATATTTCCACAGGAAACACTCTTCCTAACTCTGTACGCTTACCGGCCTCAGAGCCCCCACACCATATCTCTTGTTCCAGAAGATTATGGTGAAGTGGTTTACAAGTTCATTCCCCTTTTCACATTCGGGTGTTGCCAGGGTTTCCTTATCCGGCTATCCTGTGTGTACACCAGTGGTTCACATAGAGAACTGCATCAACAAACATCAATCCATGACTAGGCTACATTGACTCAATGTACAATTGTGGTGAAGATGTTTCTTGTATACACGGACACCATTATCCCCAAGTGCCGAACATTGCACTGTGAGCAATCGTGGATATTTATAATCATTCATGTCCATCGGAAGTGGAAAGTTATCAAGATGGGGACACCTTTTTATGACTATTCATACCATTCCCTCAGCAGCTTTGCATAATGATAGCACTTGGCTCGTCCATCAATGAAATGATTTCATCGGGCGGTGCTTCTCCTAGCTACGTATTCCTACCGGCCTCAGAGCCCCCACACCATACCTCCTGATATGGGAATGCTCAAAGTTACAGTTTACGACCTTCATCCCCCGCCTTGTTCCAAGTACACCAGAACATCCTGAACAAATTATCCTCGAGTGATTATAGCAATAGTCACCCAATGGTCCAATCTCTATGACCAATAAACTAGGAGTACTTTATCCTCACCGCATGACGTTAAACTGCATGGAGTGAAGGCACACCCCGTGAGCAAGATAAATCAGGGTAGGGGGGCTCTTTACGCTTTAATAGCAGCCAGGGACAATATCCCGGACATTTCTAGGCATTCCTCACCAGATGATAGACTTCGTGGCCCGGGAATCTGCGGATCCTCATAACCACTCACAACCATCAGAAGTGGAAAGTTATAGACCTATGGAAACCTTTGTATGACTATGCATACCATGCCCCCACCGACTCTACATAATGATAGCGCATGTCTCATCCATCAATGGCAAGATTTCCACAGGATATTCTCTTCCTAGCTCTGTATGCGTACCGGCCTTATAGCCCCCATATCACCAATCTTGATCCAAGAAGCCTTGGAACTATGATTTACACCAATCAACACCCTTCCACTTCTGGTGCATGTTGAGGTATTCAAGCCCAGTTATATTCTGATGAAGAGCAGCCTTCGTAATAATGCCCCCCGTCCTCGGCGCATGACGTTAAACTTTACGGAAACCCTTAAAGATATCTCTTTCCTCTCCGCATGATGTTAAGCTGCACGGAAGTCGTCCTAGATGCATGATGTTAAACTGCATAGCGAACTTCAAAAATTCCCCCTATCCTCCCCGCATGATGTTAAACTGCATGGAAACCTTTAATAATGCTCCTCGTCCTTACCTTATGATGTTATGTTTCACGGTCGAACCCATCACGGGTTCAGTAAGAAACAGATTCTATTCTCTTTCTTGCAGTTCATGGGTCAAACCTGCATGAACCACCGCCTCACACCAACGTGAGAAAGAATTACTTCACCATTTATCAGGAAGTATATTCTAGATATTTCCCCCGTATTCAGGCACACTCTCATTATAAACCATACTCTATACTCAGAAAAAGTCGAACTCTCATAAGCCACCCTTGGTGGTTCTAAATATAAACTTCCCTAAAGTTGGTCGGCTATCGAAAGTGGATAGTATTTGACTTGTGACACCTTTGTATGACTATGAATACCAAGCCCTCAGCGGCTCTGTATATTGATTTCCCCTGGCCCATGTACCAAAGGCAAGTTTTCCTTGGGAAATTATTCTCTCCGAATGCCTCTTGGCCTTTGAGCCCCCATTTCTATCCAGGTATTCGAAAACCCTCTGAGCTACAGATTACCAACCTCTTTCAAAATCCTACCTGAATGCGGAGAAACGTCTTTTAAGAGATTACTGAGAACCAGGAAAAGTTGTTCCATTTCAAATGATGTCCCAGCTGAATGACATTACACTACGTCAAGCCTCAAACATCCCTTATGCTAACTAAATGAATAGGGAGGTGGTCTTCGGACCACGCTCCTGATTAGTACGAATGTTCCCAAAACCATTTCAGATTTCACACTCCACTTTTGGGCCACCCCTGGTGGTTTTCATTTCATTCCATTCCACCCACTGTGGTTTCCATAAGCCAGAATTCCATGAAGTCCCTTGGCCATCAGAAATGGATAAGTATTTGACTTAAGGACACCTTTGTATGACTATGCATACCATGCCCTCAGCAGCTCTACATATTTATTTCCACTGGCCAGTCTACCAAATGCATTTTTTCCTTAGGCAATCCTCTTCCTGCCTCTATACACTGACATAGCTCCCATGCCATGAGACATGCCCTACATGCCACTCAAATCCAAATATGGTTCCCCCCACATGCGTCTGAAGGGTATTAACAAATCTTTGAATCATTTGAACCCCATTGGGGCCCTCAACCCACCATATCTGGTCAAAGATGATCGACCTAAAACATCAGTGATGATGATCTTGTCAGCGGGACTTTAAACCACTCATATAAGAACGAGACACAATGCCTGTTAGGCCGAAATCCCGAAAAGGGAAACCTAAGAAAAAGTCGGGTTATTCCCGCTGGTCCCTTACCGAATGAGCCCAGGAAAAATCAGGGCATTAAAAGAAGAAAAAGACAAAAAAATATTGTAGGGTTTTCCTATAAAACCCTAGAATAATTCAGACTACGCTCGCTGGATCCCATGGTCCAAGAAAAAATTAGAGCTTGTTTTTTTGAGTTATGATTATTTCTGATTCAGTGAATTGTTATTTTCAAAAAAACTGTTCTAAGTTGCAATCAAATTCCCCAACAAATAGTGATTCATGAAGACTATATTTCATTCAGAAGAAAAGAAGCGGAGGACGTCCACAAGCTGGGGTCTCTCTTTTATACCAATGAAAGGGGGACAGATGGGTAAGTGAAACAGGGGATGCAAAAGTACCTCTGATAGTTATAAATGAGCCTGACTTGCTCTCCCAACCAGATCAGCGACTACGCAGAAAATGCCGTTGCAGGATTGTTCCAACACTGCCTTCTCCATGGTCTCAGCCTCAGCCACCAAACGGATACGCTCTACTACAGTTTAGAGATCGTTGATCCCTTTTTTGGTGACTGCAAGATGGACAATCAGAGCCGATAATTGATCCCTCGGCATCGCGGCTCGTTCCTCACATGCATGCAACTTTCAGGATAGGATGGCCGCCTGATCTTGGGAGATCGCCTCCTGTGCTATCAGTTTATGGAGATTTGTTGTGGTTTCCTCTAGGTTTTCGGGCCCTGTAATGAGTGGTCTCGATGTGAGAGAGTGTGCACTCAGTAGTGACAGCTTCATCGTGGGCCATGACAACTTGGAAAGCAAGAGAATGGATGTGCTGATAGTCAAAGCCACCCGACCCCAAATCCAAGAAGAGCTGACGAAGAGCTTCAGTTTTCATTTACGTTTTGGATAAGGGGGTTTTGGTGATGATCTCACATATTCGGGGCCAGGACCACCTACGCACTTCCCTATGGTCCACCATGATGCAAGGTTCCTTGGAATCCTTGCTGAACGACACGAGAATAAAGTCTGGCATGGCGGCCCGCGCAGACGTGTGCTCACTAGATGTTGGCTCTGATGCTGGAATGTCTAGAGCTCTTAACCCCAGTTCAGGCTTGGGTACCATGTTGCTAATCCTGATATCGACTAGCGGAACCTCCGGGATGGTCTCACTGGGACCCGACACCACAGGGTCGTCCTCATCCACACACCAGAAGGTTGAACTTGCCTGAACTGCGGCCACCGTAGGGCTGGGAGAGGAATGTTATCTGAATCGCTTTGATCAGAGAGACATTAGTTGATCCTCGCTTGAAACTGATGAGGAAGGTGTAGTGGATGCAGCAGCCACCATACCTCCCGATTTGGGAGTCTTCTGGACAAAATTCCCTAGGATCCTGTAAGGATAGTATTTTATGCATGTCTTTGCATATTCCAGGGAATGGCTGGCAGCCACACCCGTATCAGGTAGGGGAATGCTTGCGTCAGATCCCTCCCACTTCCGCATCAGCCACCACAGATGAAGTATGGCTGGATGTAGTCCTTGGTCCCGAGGAGGGGCAAGGGAAGCTTGGACTTTCATGCACCCGAACTGGCGAGAAAAGCAATATGGGACGTACAACTCACACAAATAAACACCATCGATTCGTGCAGACAGAAACTCGTCCCGCAAGGAGACCATGTAAGAGAACTCCTCCAGGCTCCCCTGGCGGTTGTCGATTAAGACGCCAGAAGGAGCGGGGTAGGGAGTGAAGATGAACTGGAAGAAGTCGCTCAGGAGCTCGAGGACTTCACTAGAGTTGAGAGACTTCAATCGAACACCGGATTTATTTAGTAGAGTAGGTCGAAAGGTAGGAAGCGGGATGGCAGTGTTGTGACGATAATCATTACAGCGACAGTGATCTGCCACCCAAACATACAAAAATTGAAATGGCCCGCATAAACGGTAGGGTGACCCGCCCACCTACATGTGTCCTAGTAGCCCGTAGATACGAGCTAATGTGGGAATGGCTAAATTCACCAAGAAACCCTATGCTAAATCGGCCACCATCATCAAAGTGCAGGGCCGGACACCGGGATTAACATCTCGGGAAGGAAATAGCCATCATCTCAAAAACATAGCAAATAGACTAGCCAACCGGAGCATAGGCAACACACCAGGGCGCTCCTCATAACCCCATAAAAGGTAGTCACCTGCTTCCAGAACCACCCAGTAAGAACCATGAATGGTTTGTGACTGCTGGGAAGGATGAGTCCTAGGATGCTTAATCTTCGGCGTAGGACCGGTTGTGTTCAGAAATTACTCTATCCAAGTGTCGTAAGGAATAAGCGAGAAGGCATGCAAGGTCGGACCCAGTGACTGCTCCTCCATGGTCAGCAACTCATTCACCAATCAAGGCAACTGTTCAACGTCGTCCCAGGAATCGGGAGTGGGAAAAAATTCATCATACATCTTGCTAGCAATCGACAGTCCTGCTATCTGTTAGATGTCCCATAGACTAATGCTGACTTCACCATGGGCAAGGTGGAATGTATTAGTACTTGAAAGCCAGTGGCTGAACAGGTTGGGCAAGATCCAAGACGGCGGGTAGACATCAATTTGGGAAGCCCACACTGCGGAGTATAGGTTGACAAATTCAAGTTGATTGGGAGACTCCCGAATGTGGTGATGGACCCAGAAAGCCCAAGCCCAATCATTTGAGAAGAGCCCGCCAGACCAAAGATCCCACCTTGTAACCCACCCCGCATCATGATCCCTTTAAGAAAGATTAATAATAGAAGGGTAGTATTTAAGGACAACTCTCTGAGAAAGGACTTGAGTGCACTGATTGCTTTGGTTCTAGATAGGGCCCTTCAGAATAGATGTGTCTTTCGGACCAACATTAGATATTATCTCCCCATAATGGGTAATGTTTTCCTGAATGCATTTTGAAGGCGCTTCCAGGAAAGAAGAAGGGAGACCTACGAATGTAGGGGGGATAGGGACGTCGTCCAGAAGGCCGAAGCCATAGAGTAGGAGCCGATTAGATAATGGATAACTCGGAAGCTCCAGAGAGAAGGTTCTTCAATGAACCGTCATCAGGAATGATGGACCTGCTAGGGTCCCCTCTTACACTATCCGCTCTTTGAGTCATAGCAGAATATCTCTCTGAGCGGTTGAGAGGGGCTCTACAGCAGGCCTCAGTGCAGAATGAGGGGGAACCATATTTTTTCCCTTCACAATAAGGGAAATCAGTTGGGAATAAAAATCTGGCAAGAATAACCAAAATGAATGGTTATGGAGCCTTTACAACCAAACCTGCAAGGAGGCCTTGCAGAATGGTTTGCGATGACATCATTCCGTGAACCATCCCTTCACAAAATAAGATCGTGAAACCCTGGCCTGTGGAGCGTTGGCCAGGATACCGCGAAGTAAGTTCCTCTGCAACCCATCATCAATTGCTTTTTAATTAAATAAGAGTAAGGGTTCACGGTTGATAAGTTGGTTCACAGGTGAAGGCGACCGCGAAGATGAAATGGTTCACGGAAGTTGCTGCCGGTTCGCAGATGAGGCACTTCGCGAAGGTGCAAACACGCGGAGGCGAAGGAGCTCTGGTTTCTTGAAGAATTCGAAAAACGAAAAGTGAGGGCTCCCCGAAATTATTGGAGTGTTCCCCTACTGGCTCCACCTTTCTACCGCAAACCATCTCAGTTTTAGGACCTTTTCACATCGTAATGGCTTCCTCTTCATTCAAATCGGACCCCATTCTGATGGGGGGCATTTGTAGGGTCCTGAAAAATCCGCAACGGAAATTTAACCCAAATCCCCCAAAATAATTGGGGGCAAATAATCAAAGAAGATCCACAAAGGAATGGTCCGCGAACGGGTCCCTGAAAGCACAACGTGGCCAGGCACCGCGAGCCACCCCCTCCGCGAACCGTTGTCGTTTTCAAAATAGAGGCAGAGAGCTTGTGCGGTCGCGAGGCAGGATGGACGCCAGTCCAGTTCACCATCACGAACCACCCCAACCGCGGACCACGTCAACTGGTTCAAGTCGCACCCACTGTCATTCGCGGAATGGAGGCGGAACCCTCCGCAGCTGCTGAGCAACCCCTGAGTTCGCCTCACGGAGGATGGGAGTGATCAATACCCACCGCGAATCACATATTGAACAAGTCAGTTGTGAACATGGTATTTGGTTATGGGCCTCCGCAAAAGGTGCCACGTGGCCATAGATACATTCCTTTCCCCACACTATAAAAGGATACCAAGGGGGAAAGAAGAGGGGATCAGAGAACTGGAATCGGATTCCAAGGAAGGTGATCGGTTGAAGGAAGGCTTAAAATTTCGAAAACAGCGAAATTCCCACATGTTAACCCTAGCATGTATATGGATTAAGAAGGAATTGGAAAACACATAATAATTTGGTTAACCACAAACCTAAAAATTACAAAAAAGTACAACCGTCACTGATACCCCCCTTCGCGGATGACTTCCCTGCAGACCAGGGAATTTATGCCTCTTTTCACCTCCATCGTACCGTGGAGCACCGTACTCCGCAGGGGAAACCCCGACCAACAAGCCTCTGAACGGCGCTACCCTTTGCCACCGCTGCCCTCCTGGAATCCTCCGCGAACTACCCTGGTTCGCGGATTGAGCCCGAAGCCACAAACCACCCTGGTTCGCGGATTGAACCTGAAGCCGCGAACCACCCTGGATTGCGGGACGCCAATCAGTCTGCAGACCACCCTGGTTCGCGGACTACTTCTCCAGCCACGTGGCACTTCCCCACGCAAACGGCTCCCCCACCCATACCTCTCAGTGGCTCTCCAAATACTTTTTTGTTCTCATTTCCAAAGCTAGGTAAAATACTTCCGATCCATCTAGGTCCTCCGCGACTCCCTTGTTGTCCAATTAATCATCCCTGAGCCGAGGCCTCCACTAGAGCCACCGGATCCATGTGGTGTAACTTTCGGGCGCATCAGCGTGCCGTTTTGAGTTCACATACCCACAGTAAATAGGGGAAAGGGGTTTCCCCGACCCTTTTGCAGATTCCCGAAGCATTCCTGGGTTCAAATTCCCATGGTAATGTGGAGTCTGAGCTCGGGAATCCTTTTTCTGCCCCTACACTTATTGAGGGTTCCTCGAAGATGGTAAAATACCAATCAGAATGAAGCCCTCGTGCACCGCAAGAGAGGAGACGGGAACAAGAGCACCCCCTTTCCCTCTCACGTTGGGCTTTGTCGCCCTGGGCGTCCATCTCGGAGTATGACCCGACCTTTGGGGCCTCCTCAGAGTGTAAGCACCAATCCATCACCCTGGGCCACCTTCATACATAAGCCCCAATCCGCTTCTCACAAACGCACCTTTTGCGATGTGATCCTCTGGTCCCTGCTGCCTCTTGTTTCTCACACCGAGCATGACTCACGTGGGCTTCGACTAAGCATCAACCATGACATCCTCCTCTGGGCTTCCTCCGAGTGTAAGCCCCAACCCATCATTCTGTGTTGCCCCATAGTGTAAGCCCCAAGCTATAGTGAACTACGGGAACTTTGATCCATGTCAAGGCATGGTACGTAGGCAGCCTCCCCGAGATTCAAGCCCACCACTCGGTCGTTTCTTCACGTCAAGTTCCACCCCTGTCCAGCATGACGTTAAACTGTTTATGCGAACTACGTGGACTTTGATCCTTGCCTCCTAGACAGAGTACGTAGGAAGCCTTTACGAGGTCCAAGCCCACCAACCATCGGACCACCTGGTCTCTCTTCATGTCGGTTCCATGACACCTATCCAAACTACATGGACTTTGATCCCTGCTTCCTAAGAAGGACATGTAGGAAGCCTCCATGAGGGTTAAACCCAACACCTGGCCGATCCCACCATCTCTACGTCTGTTCACTGTGCCACTCCTAGTGCCGCCTCAAGCGAGTTCCAGCCCTTCGGGGTCATTAATCCAACGAGGGATGGTAAACCTCAGGCATAAATGATTTCGAACCCCTGCGTCCAGTTGAACGTTTCCCATGAAGGTTAAATATGTGGATACTATATTTGGGTATAAACCAAAGATTCGCGAACATATGAATACGTCTTAAATCTATAAGAGAGTCCCGGAACAGGCAATAATTCCCCCCCCAAAAGGGTGCGATGAGCCTGACTTCCCATCCTCTCAACCAATGTGAGTTTATAAGAGTCCCTGGTCAGACCATCCAGCAAACACCTGCCTTTGGAAAGAAGGTCCATCAATCATTGGATATGGAGCCGTTGGGCATTTCGTGGCCAAAAACCAAGAATGTAACAACCACCGAAGGAGAACCAGATCTCCATCGACATCCTCTAGGCAGACGCCTCCAACACATTCACCGCATCACTAAAAACATCAAAAATCATAGAATACATATGACAGGTAGCACAATGCCATCGACAATCACAAACATCCAAAACACCATTACATCCATACTTCACCTCACCATGAAACGAGATGAAAGGAAGAAGAAAAACCATATCTGAAGCGATCGCAAGCAGATCCACGAAATCAAAAAATATTTCACCATAAACCAAACCATACTTAACACGGAGCACCACCACCTGCAAAACCCCACCTTGCAAGTCCTTCTAGAAGCATCTACAGAAGATCTAGAAAGAATGGAAAGAGCGGCCATGAGTCACCAACGATGCGTCATCGTTCATTCCAAAAAACAAATCACCTTCCATCACCAAAAAACTCCGATCCAAGCACCAACCGAGAGTGCCAAGGCAACAAATTGAACCAAATCAGGATCTCGACACCACGAACCGAAACATCCAGAAAGAAAGCACTCAACCTACAACACCCATATCTATGGAAAAAGTGATGAAGTCGAACTGGCAGCCAGGAGCTCAGTTGAAGAATCAACATTTTGCTAAGAAGAAACACCAGTGCGCGCAATAAGAGCCAACAATGGACCACAGCAGCAGAGAGCACCACCTCGAACCGCCGAATCCAGGAGAAGAAGGAGAGTAGATCCAGGATGGGGAGGGCAGTGCAAGACAAACCCTAAAGCATTGCTGAGACCCTTACGAGATCATCGCTCTATCACATACTAAGTCCAATGATTTCCTCATATTAAAAGTTTTAAACATAACATAAACACTTGTATTAAAAATAGTATACAAAACGACTGTACATTGTCTATAAATGACTAATTGTATAAAAATAACACATCCACAGTCAAACATATCACAAAACCTTCAATGAAATATGAAATATTTTTATCATAATAAATCAACTTCAAACCATTTTAAAATCCATTAAATGGTGTTGACATAGATGAAATCAAAACTGTTTGAGAGAAATATCTCTATCTATTTTAAAATAATTTAAAAGTCATGTAATTATAATAGATAACATTTATTTTGAAAATATTTTTATAAGATTTTAAGGGACACTTCGACGATGTTATAACGATATAATATAGCCTGACTCTCCCTATAAGTTAAAAAAACATTCTTACCATAATTTTGTTAAAAAGCTCCTAAAGTAACTTGTTTAGAAAATGACAGAAAGATTCGTTTAAAAAAGTATAAGGTAAAATAAGGTTATAAATGAATTTAACCCATAGACTAGTAAATTGTAAAAAAATTTGAAATACATATTTAAGAAAACATAGATGTGGATGATAAATAGGTCACAATAGATAATTTCGTATAAACCACCTCGGATAGTGAAGAGATTGTAGAATTAAACCTAACCTTATAATTTTCCTTGTTCGAGGGTACGTTAACCTCATATATAATAGATAAATAATTTTTATTCAATTATACAAGAACCACATACATAAATATGATATCATATAGGATCTTCTAATATTGAATTGTTAATAATATTTTAGTATTATAGTCGTTTTGGGTGTTAACTGATTCATTTTACATTACATGTTTTGTTACGTATGTCATGTTTGTTATGGATAGGATGTATTTGATTCATATCCAGAATGATATTAAGATCATTAAATGTTATTTTTAATCATCAAATAATAATTATTCTTGAATGATTATGATGGGGAATGAATCATATTGCATTCGCGGAGACGGTAATCTGTACGTACGCACGAGCGACAATATCATTCTTTTGATATTAAAATCATAGGTAAATGGATGGTAAATCATATATACAGAATCATTAAAAAGTTATATTTATTATTTAAATCAATTATACATCTTTATTATACCCATCCAAATAATAATATGTTGAATAAAAACTACACCACGATGAGGAGACGGTAAGTCGTACATACGCACGTATGGTGACATGTCCTTCATAGGATGGATAAAATAATGAATATGGTTGTACAAATTTTTTAATAAAATCAAATTATATAGAATATACTGGAGTTATTATTTTATAATGGAAACAACAAAGTAATAGGAAGTGGAAGATGAAAAGAACTAGAAAGAGGTGATGAAATATTTACCTCTTCTTCGGGTGGTTCCTTTTGAGTTGATCACAAGGGATCCTTAGGTTGGATTTCTGATCAAACTAAGTCCTCTGGGTTGAAGTGATGGTAGTTTTTAGGATATTTGGATAGGGTTTGGCCGATCCAAAGGGATTTGGAGGTGTGAATTTGAGGGAAGGGGAAGTTCCCTTTTATAAGAGAGGCGAGGGGAACCGTAAGAAAAGATTGAAATATTATTTTATAAAAAAATCATTTTCGATTTCTAATTGATAAAATATGATTTATTTCAAAGGAAATGTGGGGATGGGTCGAAAATCTCTCAACCAATATGTTTTAGACAGGTTTGGGTCACTATACTAACCTTATCTTTTAGATTTATCTCTTAGTTAAATAGTTTAACTTTTACCATATATTATTGTATTATTATAATAATTGGTTAATAAACATACTATAAAATGACAAGAGAACCCCAAGTTGTTCATTGATGACATAAATATTATTATTTAAGTTCTTTGGATGATCCTTATATTTTTATGACAATTATATCATTTAATAGTATAATATTTTTTTAAAAACTCATTTATGTCAATTTTTTCACCATTTAGTAATTGATTTTTGTGGAAGTCATAACAACATTAGTACTTTAAAAAAACTCATTCAATAAATCATAAAAATTCTTATTAAACTATAAAATCAGTTTAATTTAACAATATTCTCAAACTACAATTATTTGGATATTTATAATATCAATTATTTCAATTTTTCATTAATAATGTAATTACTGCATCTTCATTGTGTCATGAATATTTTTAAATATTTAATGTATAAAAATTATAAATAAAATACCATTATGTAAGAAATAGTTTTATATATCTAATGAATATTTATAGTAGAATTTATATTATTTATATCTCTATATTAAAAATGTTTTATTTCAGAAAACTTAAATTTAACACTTTTAACTCTTCTATAAATTAAATAATAATAAACGTCCTAATCTAATCTAATTTTACCAAAGAGGATCATATTTTATTCCTAAGGATGTCATTGGTATAATTACACTTATCTAATATAATTAGGACATGTTTTTGGGTAATTATAATATCATTTTACCTTTAATTACACTATTTACTTTTAACCGCGGGGAAAAAAGTCAAAAGTTACTATTCACCAAAATTTAATTTCATCTTATTAAACCACATTTTACTTAATAATATCAACATTTTATCTAAAATTTTTTAAATTCAACTCATAGAAGTGGTAAAATTATATATTATGAAAATTTGCAAATGCTCATAGGAGGAGGGTAAAAGACGGTAAAACGTTCAATAAAATTTTATATATCTAAACAAATTATAAAATGACTCCAATGAATTACATTGAACATATATAGGTATTATGTATATATTTTGACCTAAAATAAATTTAAATAAAATAAATTATTATTTAAATAAAAATTTTATTTTAAACAATAACTTAATGTTTCTCACTATTCATCAAAAATGAAATTTTTCAAAAAAATACCAAAAATTCACCCTATGAAAATTTCGATATTATTAATTCAAAAATGAAGTCCATTTTGAAAAATAAAATTTATAAATTTTAAAAATTTGGTATTACTATTCATAACAGCTAGTTTGATTGGCCGTGGGGTGTTAGAACTTGATGTTGCGTACAACGCATGCTATTTCATTATTCAAAGGTTAGCATACCGTGGAAGCTTGGGGTGTTACATTCTTCCCTACCTAAAATAATTTTGTCACAGAAATTTCTAGAATATCATTGAATAAAAATACTAGGTTGGTTCTTCATCATAAGTTCCTCGGGTTCCCACATCGCCTCTTACAACTTAGGGTTTCTCCATAGATCTTTTACAAGATGAGTCATCCTGTTACACAAAACTTGTTCTCTGGTATCCAAAATCTTGAAAGACTCTTCAAATAAATAAATATGAGGTTCTAGTTCTATTTCTCTATTGGTGAGTAAATTCATTATGTCACACATGTATTTTCTCAATAGTGATTTGTGTAACACATCATGGACTTTGGAGAGAGTTGGTGGCATTTACAAATGGTAAGATACAGCCCCAATTCATTCTAGAATTTCAAAAGGTCTAATGTACCTTAGACATAATTTACTTTTCTTACAAAGTCATAAAACTCCCTTTTAGGGAGATACCTTCAAGAAAATGTGATCCCCTACCTGAAATTCCAAATCCTTCCTTTAGTTAATAGAATAGCTCTTCTTCCTACTTTGAGATACTTTGATGTGGGTTTGTATAACCATCACCATTTCTATAATTTCTTCAATAAGTTATGGCCTATGAGTTTTCATTCACCAACATCATCCCAAAATGTTGGTCTTCGATATATCTTTCAATATAACACTTCATATGTTTCCATCTGATTACTTGAATGGAAGATATTTTTATAGGAAAATTTAACCATAGGTAAATATTGATCCCATGTACCTTTAAAGTCATGTCATAATGATCTCAACATTTATTCTATGGTTTGAATAGTTCGTTCTAATTGTCCACCAGTTTGAGGGTGGTAGGTAATACTCAAACGAAGTTCTGTATCCAAGGCCATTTAAATTTTTTTCAAGAATCTTGAGGTAAAATGGGGATCACGAAAAAAAAATCGATAGGGGTACTCCATGAAGTCTTACAACTTAATTGATATACAATCCTACTAAAGGTTCAAGTGGTAAATCTTCTCTTATAGAAATAAAATGTGCTGACTTGGTACGATGATCATCAATGATCCATATTGCATCATTCCTTCTAGGAGACTTTGGTACTCCCATGAAAACGTCCATTGTAATATCATCCCACTTCCACTCAGGTATGGGAAAAGGTTGCATGACTCCACTTGGATGCTGTATTCTAGCTCTCACTTGTTGACAAACCATACATCTCGACACAAAATCAGCAATCTCTCTCTTCATGTGGTCCCACCAAAAATGATCATTCAAATATCTATACATCTTAGTGATACCATGGTGTATAGAGAATTTGGAGCTATGAGAATCATCCCACAATTCCCTTTTTAGAACTGGTATATGAGGAACACAATGCCTCTTCCCAAATTTCAAAATTCCATCACTATACACAAAGTCACTCAATCTCCTATCATTCACAGCTTTAATATTCTTTTGAAACTCTTCATTATCGGTCTGAGAAATCTTTATCCATTCTGGTAATGATGGTTTGGAATCCATTTGAAACAGTAGTGATGTTTCACCTTCCATGGTTATTCCCATAGCCATCTTTATAATATCTATGAAAATCGGGTCCCTTTCAACTCTCATATTCTTAAAAAATCCATGATACTATCGACTCAAAGCATCTGACACCTTATTTTCCTTCCCCAGGCAGTAGTGTATAGTTAAATCATAATATTTGGGTAGTTCAGGGCATCACCTTTGCCTCATGTTGAGTTATTTTTTTTTGAGAAAATATACTTTAAACTCTTGTGATCAGTATAAATCTCACATTTTTTCCATAGAGATAATGCCTCCATATATTCATAGAAACGATTACAGTTGCAAACTCAAGATCATGAGTGGGATAGTTTTTTTCATTAATTTTTAGCTACTGTAATATATAGACAATTACTCTATCATTCTGCATAAGGACACAACCAAGTAATTTATTTGAAGAATCACTATAAATAACAAACCCATAATTCCCCGATGGTAGAGTCAAGATAGGAGAATTGACTAATATTATCTTAAGTTCATCAAAACATTCATTACACTCTTTTTTCCAAATAAATTTAACCCCTTTTTGTTTGATCTTGGTTAATGGGTTAGCCAATCCAGAAAAATTCTATATGAAATGCCGATAATAACCTGCTAAACCAATAAAACTGCATACCTCAGTTATACTCTTTGGTGCTGCATATTCGTGGATTGCCTTTGTCTTAGAAGGATCAACATAGATTCCATACTTTTAGACAATATGGACAAGAAATGAAATCTCTTTAATCCATAATTCACACTTTCTAAACTTGCAATATAATTCATTTCTTCTAAGAGTATATAGGATAATTCATATGTTATTTTAATGATCATTGTATCATTTGGAGTATACCAAGAAATAATCTATAAATAATACCAAAAATTCATCAAGTTATTCCTTGAAAACTCTATTCATTAGATCCATCAAGAGATAGGCTGCATTAGTCAGCCCAAAAGGCATTACCTTAAACTCGTAATGCCCATACCTGGTATGAAATTTCATCTAAAGAATGTATTCCTTCTTCACACAAAGCTGATGATATCCAGATCGAAGGTCAATCATGGAAAAATATTGAGCTCCATAATGTTGGTTGAATAAATCATTAATACAAGGTAGGGTATACTTGTTCTTTATTGTTATAAAATTGATCTCCCTTTATACCATGCACAACCCCATATATCCATCTTTCTTCTTAACAAAAAAGAACATGGGATCCCAACAGAGAAACACTAGGGAAAATAAATCCTTTATTACTAAACTTCTCTAGTTGTTTCTTTAGCTCCTTTAATTCCACAGGGGGTCTTTGATATGGTCCTTGAACCAGGAATTAAGTCAATGTATAACTCAATTTCTCGTTCTGGAGGATATCCAGGTAAATCTTCTGGAAACACATCAACATATTATTGCACAATAGGTACATCCTCTATTTGAACACTTCTTTCCTCAGCTATAGTTGTTTCATTATCTTCCTCCTCAATTATTGAATTTAGTAGAGCTACTAGGGGTGGATCTAGATAATAATTGGATTGTGACATTTCCGCTCTAAAAATAAGGTACTCCTTTTCATCATCGAAAATTGTAACCTCTTTCTTCTTACAATAAATTTTTGCATCATAGTCTGAAATCAAATCCATACCAAGGATTATATCAAATTAAATCATGGGTATGATGATGTTATCAGTAGATAAATAACGTTTATATTCTTTAATGGGAACTGATTGAAAAACATTTATTGCAATGATACTTTCCTTAGGAGTTTTCACTGACAAGTCCCTTGTTAAATCAAATTTGAAATATCAAATTTTCTCAGCATACTAGGAGGATACGATACATTGAGATAACCCAAAATCAAAAAAAAAAAGCATTGGCTAAACTTGAGGAAACCATTAAATTAACTACCACCATGTCTTTCAGTGCTTTAACCTCAGCAGTAGTGATCGAATAATCGTGGCATTTCCCCCTTGGTATTTTGGGAGGTAAGATTTCCAGAGACTTAGGTCATTCATTTTAATAACGTACAATTTCTCTACAATTGTAGCATTCAAAATTGACAACCACTTTCTTCCTCTTGCAATCATGATCTTGGTGGCCTTATTCACCACACTTATAATAGACTCCCATTCCATTTAGGAAAATACAAGGGTGTTTCTTCCCACATTTACCGCATGATGGATATTCAATCTTACCCTTATTCCCCTTATTTACATATCGAGAGTGTTCAACAAATATATTCCTCTCTTTCTTTTCGTTAAAGTCATAGTACTAACATAATGATTTTTCTGTCTTTATAGAACATGATACAATATCTTCGTACAATGAGAAAGATTGTGAGACCAATGCTCGATGGATAAATGGTTTTAACCCATCAAATAATCAATCAATCTTATTCCTTTGGTAATGTATATAATCAGCTACATGACTTGCTAACCTTGTAATGTCATCCTCATACATTGTAACATTCTCATCCTCCTTTTTCCTCAGCCTCAGAAACAGTCTTTCCATATATGCTCGATGGTCACGATGAAAGTATTTTTATAAGAAGTGCTCTTTAAACACTCTCCATTCCATATTTGATACTTCTTCATCATCCTTTGTGATTTGAATTATTGAAGACCATTGATCTGCATCTCCAATGTGGCGATAAACTACCATGACAGCTTTTTCCCTTTTGCTACTCCCCAAAGCATGAAATGTTTTCTCTAAGGAAATTATCCATTCCTCAAATACAAATGGATTTTATTCCCATTTAATGTTTGTGGTTTTTGCCTCATAAAGCAGTCTAACATTGATCCTCCGCATTATGGATCAGGGTGCTCCATACTGGTATGGTTATTATTCATAACCTGAGTGAGTTATCCAAGTATGGTGATAAGCAGATCAGAACCAGTTGCATCACCAGCTCCACTATAATTATCTTGAGTACTATGGAAATCCTTACATGGAGTATGTGCATTGATACAGTTTCCCTTCCTTTCACTAGGTGCCATTTCTAAATAATGTCATAAACTAGATTAGTTTATAAATCACAATACATAATTCCAAACATATAACATACTTAACATAAATTGAAATGTTTATGGATATAATCCATAATCATAAAAAACTATTCTCTGAGGAGGTATATACTCATAAATACTTTATAATGGTTTGTAAAGAAAATGTGGACTATCCTAATAATATCACCCAAGAGTGTCGTAACCAAGAGTGAAGCAAGGACCATTGTCTTGTATCAGGATACCCCGAGTCAAGCCCAAAACCCTTTCTCAGAGTTTTCACTCCTAGGTACATATGTACCAAAGCAGTCTCTACCTGCTCGTATCTAGACAGGGCTGTATTTTTTCGAAAAAACACAAAATCTCTACATTACCAAAATTATTGGATGTTCTTCTATACTAATCCTCAAATTCTATCTTAGGGTAATGTTCTCTAATCAGAGTTTTTTTTCTAAATCTAGTTTCCAAGGTTTGTACAAAACTTCCTCTAATACCAACTGTAATGCCCCGATCCTAGTTACCCAGAGTCGGTGCCCTATTACATAACATTGGCATGATCACAAAAGATCATGTCTTGAAATTCCAATTATTTTAGTATCCTTGGAAGTATTAGATACATTCCTAAGTTTTACATTGCATTATAAAATGGAAAACAACAACAAAATTGTATCCATTAGACACACTTTTATTTCATAGACTATCCATGCAGGGCAGTCATAATATACCTCTTCACATCCAAGGAAAAATAAAACATAGAAAGGTGTGAGCTCAGATGCTCAGTAAGGATAAAAATATAGAGGAAAATTTCATAAATAATCATAAACATTTAAGGAAATGTATAAGACTAAAAAAATCCATTTAAAAATAAAATTAATCACAATATGGAAAATATAAATCAAAATAATTACATTTACATATTCACATAGATATTCTACTAGTCGAATAAACACATGCAATATCAATAGCCAAATTTATAAAAATCGAATGCATAATGCCAGACATCATAATCACATAGTCAAGGCCTTGTGCCAAGAATAAAAATTAGATTTTTCAATGATTTGTGAAAAGACACTAGTTTCTCTCATTAGACCAATAGATGCATTGAGGAGCTATAGTGGGCTCCACCCATCACTTACTAAGTCCAATCCATTTCTCATATAAAAATGTTTAAACATGACATAAAAATTCATATTAAAACTAGCATAAGAAATGTCAATACTTTATCCATAAACCATTAATGGTATAAAAATAAAACATACAAAGTCAAACATATCACAAAACCTTCAATACAATATTAATGATTTTTATCATAATAAATCAACTTCAAACATGTTAAAAATCCATTAAAGGATATTGACATAGATGAAATCAAAACTGTTTAAGAGAAATATCTCTTTTTATTTTGAAATCATTTAAAAGTCATGTAATTATAATAATAAAAAATTGTTTTGAAAATATTCTTATAAGCTTGTAAGGGACGCTTCGATGATGTTATAATGGTGGAATATAGCCACACCTGCCCTATATGTAAAAAAAATATTCTTACATTAATTTTGTCGAAAATGTCATAAAGTATCTATTTTAGAAAACGACGAAAAAATTCCTTTCAAAACATTTAAGGTAAAATTAGGGTATAAATGAATTTAAATTATAGTGTAGTAAATATTAGAAATTATTTGAAATAATGTTTTAAGAAATCACAGATGTGGATGATAAATATGTCCCAGTATATAATTATGTATAAACAATCTCAGATAATGAAGAGATTGTAGAATTAACCTTTACATTATATTTTTATTTGGTTGAGGGTACATTAACCTCCGGTATAATATTTAACTAATTGTTATTAAATTATACAAGAACCACATACATAAATATTAGATCATATATGATCTTTTAATATTTCTTTGTTAATAATATTTTAGTATTATTGTCGTTTTAGTTGTTAACCAATTCATTTTATTTTATATATTTGTTATGTAAGTCATGTTTGTTGTGGATAAGATGTATTTGATTGATATCCAGAATGATATTAAGTTCCTTACATATTATTTTTAATCATCAAATTAAAATTATTCTTGAATGATTACGATGGGGAATAAATGTCATCGCGTTCGTGGATACGGTAATCCGTACATACGCATGAGCATCAATATCATTCTTTTGATATTAAAATCTTATGTAAATGAATGAGAAATAATATATAATGAATCATTCAGATGTTATAATTATTATTTAAATAAGTTATTCATCATTATTATACCCATCCAAATGATAATTTATTGAATAAAAACTACACCACGACGTGGAGACGGCAAACCTTACGTAAGCACGTATGGTGACGTGTCATTCATAGGATGAATAAAATAATGAATATGGTTATACCATTTTTATAATAAAATCCTAGTAAATAAAAGATACAGGAATTATTATTTTATAAGGGAAACAACAAATAAAGAGGAAGTGGAAGAAGAAATGAACTGGAAAGAGGTGATGAAATATTTACATCTTATTCGGGTGATTCCTTTTGAGTTGATCAAAATGGATCCTTAGGTTGGATTTATGATCAAACTAAGGAATATAGGTTAAATTAAGGAATGTTGGGAGGATATTTGGGCTGGGGTTGGCTGAGCCAAAAGGCTCTGGAGGTGTGAATTGGATGGATGGGTAATTTCCCTTTTATAAGAGAGGCGAGGGGCACCTTTGGAAAAGATTGAAATATTATTTTATAATAAAATTATTTTCAGTAAATAATGGCTCCAAAATGATTTATTTAGAGAATAAGGTGGGGATGGGTTGAAGACCTCTCAAACAATAGGTTATATAAAGGTTTTAGTAACTATATTAACCTTATATTTTAGATTTAACTCTTAATTAAATAGTTTAACTTTTACCATATATTCATGTTTTATTATAATAATTGGTTAATAAAATTACTATAAAATTACAAGAAAACTCCATGTGGTTCCTTTATGATATATTTATTATTATTTAATTCCTTTTTCTGATCCTTAGATTTTTAGTATTATTATATCATATAATAATATAATATTTGATTTAATAACTCATTTATGCCAATTTCTGTACTATTTAGTAATTGATTTTTTTGGAAGTAATAAAAACATGATTACTTCGAAAAAAATCATTTACAAAACCCTAAAATGTCTCATTAACAAACAAAAATAGTTTAAGTCATTAAAATCCTCAAACAACATTTATTTGGATATTTATTATTTCAATTTTTCAATTTTTCATGAATAAGGTAATTACTCCATCATCATTTTTTCAAAAATAATTTTAATTATTTAATTTCTAACAATTATAAATAAAATACCATTATGTAGGAAATCATTTTATCTTACTAATGAATATTTATAGTCGAATTTATATAATGTATAACTCTATATTAAAAATTTTTTAGTTAGGAAAACATGAAATTAACACTTTTAAATCTTCTTCAAATTAAATAACAATAAATGACCTAATCTAATCCAAGTGTTCCAAAGAGGATCATATATTATTTATAAAGTTTTTTTGGTCTAATTAGATTTATCTAATAGAATTAGGGAACGTTTTTGGGTAATTATAATATCATTTTTACCTTTAATTTTCCTATTTAGTTTTAACCACGATTGATAAAATTCAAATGTTACTATTCACCAAAAATTATTTTTATCTTATTGAACCGCATTTTACTTATTTATATCAACCGTGTCTCTCAGATTTTAGAAATTCAACTCACAAAAGTGGTAAAATTATGTTTTATGCAAATTTGCAAATGCTTCTTGGAGGTGGGTAAAAATGGTAAAAAGTTCAATAAAATGTTATATATCTAAACTTATTATAAAATGACACCAATGAATAAAATTGAACTTATATAGGTATTATTTATCTATTTTGACCTAAAATAAATTTAAATAAACTAAATAATAATTTATATAAGAAGTTGGTTTTAAACAATAACTGAGTTTTTTTCACTATTCATCAAAAAATTGAATGTTTTCTGAAAAATAAAAAACAATTCACACTAAGATAATTTCGATATACTGAATTCAAAAATAAAGTCCATTTTGATAAATAAAATTTATAAAATGTCAAAAAGTGGATATTACTGTTCATTACGGCTAGTTTGATTGGTCGTGGTGTGTTAGTACTTGATGTTGCTTACAACACAAGCAATTGAATTATTCAAAGTAAAGCATACTATGGAAGATTGGGGTGTTACAATAGATTTTAATGTTACTGAATAAAAACCTCACGATAAAGATAAGTCAGTTGAGGGAGACAATACTCCTTATCAACCCGATCTAATATCATGTATGATTCATAAATATCATCCTACTGAAAATGTTATTGGAAATATTTATTCTGGAATTTAAACTTGAAATTCTATTTTAAATTTTTTTTCTAATTGAAATTTTTTTCTGATATTATTATTAATAATGTTAAAGATGCTTTAAAATATGTAAAATTTATTGCTTCTATATAATATAAACCAAATAAATATTTTATAAATAATGCTTGGTCTTTAGTATAATTTATTGAGTATATTAAGTTATTCATAACTAAGTGTATCTTTAGAAACAAGATTGTTGAATCTGGATATGTTGTTGAAAAAAATATGTAATTATTTAGTAAGAATACTATCAATTAAGAGTTATAGAATTTTAGGATTCATTTTAAAGTGTTTCCAGGTTATAGTCTATTAGAATCTTGTTGGAATTTTATTTTTTTCAAGGTTCTAAACTATATCTAATGGATGTAAATGGTGATTTATTGAATGATTTTATAACTGAGGAGGATTATGTTTTTCAACCCCTAGTTTTAAAAATGAATACATTTATTACCATATTTTCAAATTATCCAAATCATTATATGGTTTCAAATGATCACCTCATAATTGGTTTTGATGTATTTCTTATTTTTATTTAATAGAGGTATGAAGAATGGTAATATTGGACATATAATTTTTTTTAAAATAATTTCTAATGATATTTTAATTGTAAAAATGTATGTTGATGATATAATTTTATGTTCTTCTAGTGAAATGATTTGTAATGATTTTTATTATTTGATGACTTCCCAGTATAACATGGGTTTAATTTTTCAATTAATGTAATTTTTAGTCTTCATGTATGTCAAAGGAATGATATGATATTTATTAATCAATCCATGTATGATAAGGATTTTGTTAAAAGGTCTATTCACAATTCCTAAATATATAAGAAAACCCCTATGGTTAGTAGTTATAAATTAAATGTTGACGAATATGGTAAAAATATTAATATTAAAATTTAAAGAGACATGATAGGTAGATTTCTTTATTTGGATTCATCTAGATGTGATAACATGTTTATTGTTGTTTAAGTGATAGATTTCAAGTTGATACTAAAGGGATTAATTTTAAATCATTAGAATGAATAATAAAATATGTTAATGTAATTGTTGATGATGGTTTGTTTTTTTCAAAACATTACTATTTGGATTCAATATCATATTCTAACTCTAATTTTGGAGGTTGTATAATTGACAAAAAAGTACATCAGGTATGTGTCATTTAATTTGAATCATTTTAATTTATTGTTCATAGAGAAAACAAATATGTGTTTCCCTATCTACTATTGAAGGTGAGTATATATCTGGTTCTTGTATTTGTTCTTAAATCTTATGGATTAAGTAAATATTATAAGATTTTAGTAATTATCATGATAAAGTTTCTCTATATTGTGATAATACTTTTGCAATTTATATATGTAAAAATCCCATACACCATTCTCAAAAAATGTATATCGATCTTAGATTTGATTTTATTATAGATAATGTGAATAAAATACATATTGATTTTGAATTTAACCTTACAAAAAAAATTAGTTTTCAGAAATACATGCAAAGTATTTATACATTTCTCACTTTTTAAATATTAAATTTGAACTTGGGATATTGGATGGATATTTATTTTATCTTTTCATTTGTATAGTATGAGATTTTGTTTTATCTTTTTGTTTTTTTACAAAGAGGGGGAGAAAATTATTTTAAAATATATAAGTTAATAAATCAAAAAAATAGGAATAGTTTTTTTGTATGTGCATGCATTTTTTTTGTTTTATTATAAGTTATTTGATTTTTTTGAATAATCCAAAACACTCTTAGTATTTTATATGAAAATTAGTTTTTACATAGTCTCTGTATTTTTATTATAACTTGTGTTTTTGTGATCATAATTTTTTAATTACTTTTTAATATGAAAGACAAGACATATACATTCACTTTATTAAACTAAGACACAGACTAATTATATCTATAAAATTTTCCCTTTTTATCCAATATTATTACATATATTTGGTTTTATGAATTATTTTTAGTTTAAAATTATTTATAGTTTTCTTTCCTTGCTCTATTATAACATGAGTTATACTGAATAAATTCTATCAAAACTTGTTCAATTTGAAATAAATTGTATTTATTTAAATTGAATTATAATAAATGGAAGTCTTAATTTTATGTTTAAGTGGTTTAAGAAATAACTACATATCATTCAATAGTTCTAGAACTCTTGATTTTCTAGAATTAAAAAAAATTAGTTTCTATGATCTCTATTTGGATAAAAATCAAAATTGACTATAGTTTTAAGGTAATAAATTTAGGATATTTTTACACATTTCGTTCAACTACATGGAAATATAAAATTTTTAATTATGTCCCCCAAAAATAGTCCAAATTACAGAAACTTTTTATGATGTTTTCAAATCATGCTCCCTATTTTTTGATCATATCTCTTAATATAATTTTCAGATTGAGTAGATTTTCGATTTATTAGAAATATCTTGAAATTATATTCATTTATGTCTTCTGGAATAACATATAATTTTTTAAATTAGATAGATTAAAAAAATTATAGATATTTTTATGTCATGATTTAAATGAAATTATGAACTACAAGTCATCATCTTCTTCCTATGATCATTTTTCCTCTATAGAAGCAACTCTAGATTCAAAACTGGGAACTCCTCATTCCTCCTTTATCCTTGATTTAATGAGATCATATTTTTTTCTCCAATTGTTTATCTCCACTCAAGCCAACATTATATGTCTAATCAATCAAATGGTAGATCTCAATTTTTAGTAGCAGTGATAGGTGGGTTTTTCCCTTAATGGTAGATGTGTTATATACTTCTATGGTAGATTATTTTTCCTTAAATGGTAGATTTTTTATATGCTTAAATGGGAGATATATGTTACAATCAATGGTAGATCTATATTTTTTAATGTTTGATATATATTTCACTTAATGGTTTTTCAATTTTTTTAATATTAATAGTAGATAAATTTTTAAATATCTAAGTTTGACCGTTTTATTTCAACAAAAGATCTGAAGTACTATTATTAGATATCAATTTACTCTCAATGGTAGATTCCTTTCCTATGATAGTAGATTAAAAATGATAGAATCATAATAGTAGAGGATGGTTTCAACCATCAATGTTTATGTTTTTTATGCCACCCTTAAATAATTTTCCTCGTAACACCTGTTAAAAATTTATGCTACAATCAGTTAAACGTATTGTTTTGTTTTCTTCCATGCCTAATTTTAATCAGTTTTAATATTTTGTGATACTATGCAGTTATTATAATTATTTATAGTTCTTTATAAATTTTTTAAATTAATATATATTTTATGAATTCCATGTGATGTAACTGTAAAATATTTTAATAAATGATAATGTATGTTTTAGAATATTCTTCATTAACTGTAGAATGTGACAACATTTCGGTAAAATATTTAATATTTCCTATAATAATTTATCTAATTATTTCTTAAATATTTATTATTATTGTTAAATATTTTCAACAAATTGAAATTTATTGAATGCTTGAAAAATATGTCTTTATATTTTATGTATTTATACATATTTTATTTTGATGTTTTTATTAACTATCAATCTGATTCCAATATTCAAAGAATTATTTGACTTAGTTTAAAAAGTTTATTTAAAATTAAATTTGACATATTATTACATAAATGATTTGGATGATTTAATGGGTCATTCAAATTGGTTTGAATTGTTATTTATGGTTTTAATTCAAATGATTATTATTACAATTATTATGCACATTGTTATTCTCTATCCTGGATAATTAACTAGTTTGAATATGAATTGCTTTACCAAGAGATTGGTTTGGTTAGTTTTGTTTTATAGTTTCTAATTAAAGGTTTCAAGAAAGACTTAAAGTATGAAACTAGTTAAATTCTTCAATAATATGTTTTTCCTTAGGAATAAATGTTGTGAAATTATCAGGGACATTACAAACCATGTCCTATGAGATAACCTATTTTATCATTTGGAAAATATCTCAAATACCGAATTACATCTACTTCTACATATTCTACCTTGAAGAGATGAGATGATCCAATTCTCAAAAACCATCAATGGTGTTTATTTTTTCTTCTATCTACTTCATCTGGTTTCTTGAGTCTATAACACCAGTTCCTACCTCTCACAAACACTAAATGTTTTTATTTATGATTTTAAATACAAAATCATTTCTTCTTCTCTTCCTTGGGTGGGTACTCCTAGATTCAAAAGTCAATACTATTCAGGTTCTGAACCGAGGAATATAAATTCAAGTGTTGGAATTATATTATGACTCCCCATAAAAAATTCATTGTTTTGTTGTTGTCCATAAACTATTAAAGGATCTTGTAATTAGGTTATGATCCCCCTCAAAAATCATTTTAGTGAACATGTATCTCTCATTAGGTATATAAGTAAAAAAGTAGAGTATTCCCACGTTGGGACAAAATAGTATAAAAAATAACATTGTGGTATTAATTTTGTATGCTACTAATTTACTATAATTATTAACATTGATAATTAATTTAAATAATAAATTTCTTTCATTAAATTTTTAAAATTGTCTATTCACCCCCTCAAGACCATCTACCATTACCCTCTCCGACATAACATCTCTATATGTAGTTGGTATGAAGAATCATGCCTCAGAGAATTCTTTTAGGGATACCTTAGGATGGTGAAATGGGAAATTATACTCATGATAATCCCCCTATTAATTAGAATCTCATTAAATATATCAGGGAAGAAGTTATTTCTGCGGACCAGAATGTGTAGCCCGTTCAAACCCAAGAAAAATAGGTTCAACCATGAGTTTCAGGAGACAAGTATTGAGGTCAAGAGTTACTATGATTGAGACCCATTATTTTAAGGGTAATAATGTTCCTTAGGAGGTGGATAACTTTATGGAAAAGATTGATTAGGTATTTAGATACCTTGATAAACCTAAATCTATTAAGGTGAAGTGATTGACTTTCAACATTAATTTTCGTAGCAAGAGGTCGTGTAATTCTATGGTTTGGGTGAATTAAAATGTTTTATTAGAGTGGAAATACTTCAATAAATTTTTCTTTTATCAGTTATTCCTAAAATACTTGATGATGGAAAAGTATAGAGAGGTAATTTTCTTTTAGTAGGGATATCATTAAGTGAGAATGCATACCAAAAATTTTACATAGTTGGTTCAATTTTCTCCTGAGGTGGAGATGAATGATAAAAAAGTCTCAAAATATGTTGAAGTCATTAAAAATGGTATCCGATCATAGTTGTATATACTAAATCTCACCACATACCCTAAAATGGTTGACAAGTCTATGATTGTAGAGATTGATTTTGTGGTAATGTCTGGTATTCTTGAGTTTCCACTTCTAACTAGTGGAGATTATAGTGGAACACATGGGAAGAAGAGGAAGTATCATGATAACCATAGAGGTGGTGTAGTTTTCTCTCAATATCAGGATCTTTCTACTACCTTAGTAGGGGATAATAGTGTTCCCTTGACCTGCTACACGTGTGGAAAGGTAGGGAACACTTGATAGCCTTACCCTACACCTCTAAAGACCTGAAATCCATATAGTCACCAAGGTCATTTATAGATATTATTCTAGGATATTCTTATAGCTAGATATGGTTGTGGATCATTAGATCTAAAGAGAAATGTATCATATTCATAAAAATCAAAGCCAACAGGGATCCTATGTAACACCCCGAACCCTCTAGGGTGGAGCCTGTGCGTTACTTGTGATATTGGCATGGTTAGAAGGACATAAAATCCCAATGGATAGATCAGTTTAGTAGTAATGAAGAAACTAGATACACTGATTTAACATAATTTACATTGGATAAAGTTATAAGATACAATCCATAATGAAAAACAAAAACTGCATCCACTTACAGTCAATGAATGACCTCCTCTACATAACCTGTTGAATGTAAACAATGAAAGGGGTGAGCTCAAACACTCAGTAAGGGTTAAAAATAGTGGAAGCATGAGGACAATAATAAATGAATCATAATCAATCTGACATAATCAAAAGGGCATAGTGAATAAATGAACAACTAATTCCATTAATAAACAGAGAATGAAACTGAATCCATAGATTTTTCCATAGGAAAAACCTCATGGATAGTAATAATAACAGATATTGAATTAAAAAATGATTATTAATTGGATGTCATGTATCTGGAACAAGAACGATAATATCGTAAAAACAGTTTAGTTTTATGGGTAGAAACCCGTCTGATTTTTTAGAAACAAACTCGAAGGGTCTGTCGCCAAACTATTTTGTCTCATGAGACCTACCGATGCATCGAGGGGCTATAGTGGGCCCCACCCACCTATACATCGAATAATTATTTATAAATAGATTTAATACAAGAGAAATATTTATTTACATTATCTGTATTGAATAGAGGATACATATTCATCAGCATTTCCACATTCTAAACAACATTGAAAATAAATACCGTATGTAAAATGGTATACGACATAGAAAATAATAATATCCATGATATGAGAATATAGATATTCAAATTGAATATAATTTCAATTTAAAATTCATATAAAATGGGATGTAGGTACACCACAAAAGAAAGAGTAGGTGCACAATTACTAGGAAAGTCACAAAGAAGTGAAAATTGAGACAAAGCTCCTTACCGTGTGGTATTTAATTGAGTCGTATGACAAATATTTAATAACCCCGAAAATAATCACAGAATATAATGAATATAATAAGAACCATGAAAACTTATTTCAAATGGCAGTACACCTATACAACATATAATAAATAAGAGGTGAACAATGGAGATCCCATAGAATTGAAAGTGAGATGAGAAAAACCCCTTACAAACATTTCGGAATGATAACGAGTAATCATGCGAGGGATTAATGAGTGATAAAAGGTTAGACTGTGATTTATATATCATAATGGAAGTACATGGGAGATGAAAAAACATACCCCATCATTAGAAATAAAAAGAAGCACAAAATATAGGGTGGATTATTGAATAAAAGTGAGAGAGTGGATCCCTTATAAAGATTGTGTCATTAGAGTGACGATAAATCAATGAAGTATTTATGTGTGAAAAAATAAATACAAAAAATATAAGTGTATATACAGTATAAAACAAGAATAGTCCATTCACACATATTCTGGGTACAATGTAACCAATGAAATAGTTGTTTAACTCAATGAATGAAAATTGAGTTAAGCAATCCCTTAACTTAGGCTCGAACATGTTCTTGTTTGTTCATAACGACCTGAATAATCAAATTTAGTTTCATTAATTAATAAGTGCAGAACCTCATAAACATGTAATTGATATGGAATAACCTTATTAAGTTCATTAATGGCATATTTGATGGGATTGAGAGAATCATTTTTTTTGTTTTTGAAGTATTTTCCTACTTTGTTTTAAATGATTAGTTTACTTATATTCAAGTTCGGATAAATTTATAAGATGGATATGGTTGTCCAAAAATTAAGTTATATTATTTTAGTGAACTTCAATAAGATTACATGGTTTTAAATTTAATTTGGTTTACTTATATTGGATTCGAATTTTTATATATATAACCTTATTGATAAATGTTTTGGTTAATCATTGGGTTTTATTACGATGAACATGTTTTTCTTTATAACTTAATACCATTTGTACAAAAGTATTACATAACAAAACATAGGATATATTAAAAATATAATAATCTGGTTCAACCATAACATGAATGTTTTCATGACCATAATTAATAATTATATGGAAATTGATAAACTATTGTCCTTGAATGTGATAAATTAGCACATCTCAAACGATGCTTTCATTTCATTCAAATAAATGAATGGGAAAGGATAATAGGTAATGAAATATAACATTTGCATGAAAACATTACAGTACATGTATGTTACTGGATTATTCATACCATTTTGGTGAAGGGTGGTTAGAAAAGAAACAAAAATAAATGAACTTAAAAGAAAAGAAGGGATTTGAAAGAGGAAATTACCTCTTGAGACTTCCACCTTTGAGAACCTATTTAAGGGAGAGGTTTTGGTCTTTTTATGAGACCAAAGCTTTCTTGACGTGGGGGAGGAGGTTGTGAAGGTATTTTGATAGAATTTGGAGAAGGGAAAAGGCTTGAGAGGAGTGAATGGAATGAGGGGTGAGAGGGGGTTTTTATAGTGGAGGAGAGAGGGGAATTCTTAATATAAAACTCATTAATTTATTATTTCTCCTCAAGAAGAGGAATAGTGAGTATTACATGACCAAGAATAGTAAATGGGTCATGTGAATTCTAAAAAAGTGGGCATACTTCAGCATAGCATCATTAATGACTCAATTAATCCTTTATTTAGTATTTATTGTAAATTATCGAATTCTACTATTCATCAAAAATTCATGTATTTCAGAAAAATCCCAAAAATTTACCCCAACCATTTTTTCAACGTGTAGAATCCAAAAATGAAGTCCATTTTTCAAAAATAATTTTCTAAATATGATTAATTAAATATTTAATTAAATCATTATTTAATTTAAATATATAAACACTTAGAATATTCATCTTTATCTTTAGGGTGTCTAAATTCATTTATACACTCAAGGGTATGGATACCATTCATAAAAGTCATATTACTATTCATTAAGGTAAGTAACTATTTCTAAGGGTAGGTTACTATTCACCAAAAATTAAGTTAATTCTTTCAGACTATAAATATCATCTTGAACACACCTGTGTATATCAGATTTTTAAAATTCAGATCACAGAGCTAGTAAATTTTGGTTTAGTTCCTAATTTATGGAAAACTCTTATAAGTAACCATGTTTTGTTCCATAGGGCTAAGTGATTCATGAAATATATGCTACCTAGTGAATACAGTGTATTTAAGGGAAACATACCATAAGCTTTTTGGGATGTTACATCCTACCATATGCCTATAGGGTGAAGCAGTTTCATATGGTGGAGGTGCTATAAAGAGAGGTTTATGTGGTTAAATCTAGAGTGAGAGGTAATATTTTTTATCATATTCTATAGAAACATCTTTATTCGATACTAGTGCCTTGCTTTATTTTTTAATTTCTATTTTTTGGATTTTTTAAAACATATTATGGAGAAAATTACCTATATTATAGATTTGGAGATACCTCTTAGAAAGTGGAATGAGAAGAGTTTTCAATGTCCTTTCAAATCTATTTCTAAAGATGATGTTGATTTAGCGTGGGAATTTATGGTTTTTGATGTGAATATTATTTACGACATCATTCAAATGGATTTGATGATTTTAAATGATTCGATATTGATTATTATCATCAATTTGTATCATTATTTGATTCTAATGGGATATCCCATGTGTTTTAGGGATAGTGGGATATGATATACAGTCATGAAGGACCTCCACACATAGATCTTAAGAATACGTTTTCTACTAATATGTTTTTTTTTGACAAAAGATGAATTCATTAATAATGAAGATCAGTAGAAGTACAAACACATAACCATGATGGGAAGTGATCAAGCCAGAGCAGATCGTTGTAAGGAGGGCCCACGAATGCCAGCTGGTGAGCGGCCTCGTTTCCTTCCCTTTTGACAAATGTAAAAATGCAGGATGTGAAGCTTGGCCAGAGAGAGTGAATAATCCGAGTGATGGATCCGAAAGATTGTAGACCGCCATCATTGAGATTGATGGCATTGATGATGGTGAGACTATCTCATTCAATGTGAATTGGGTCCCATCCACAGTCTTTTGAAAAATTTAGCCCAGCGAGGATGGCAGCGGCTTCCGCAACTGAGGGCTCCCAAAGTGCATGGCGTGATTCGTGTTTGGCTTCAATAATATTTCCATGGTTGTCCTGGGCCAGCAAACCAAGTCCAACAGGTCCATCCTTAGGGATAGAGGCATCCACATTAATCGTAATAGTCACTTCCGGTGGAGGGTACCAATGTATCTACTAATATGTTTGATACCTATGATATATCGTTCAATGTTGATCTTCCCTTGGGTTTTTATTATTTTCTTAACGTTTCCCATATGAATTCTCTAGTCTTCCTCTAAAAATTGAGGTACATTTCTCTATAGATCTGTTGCTTGGTACATAGCCAATTTCAATAACCAATTATTTTATGCAACTCTATGAGTTGAAATATATTATGATTCAATTGGATGAACTATTATAGAAGATCTTAATTCATCCTAGTGTTTTTTTCCATGCAAAGACCCTATGAATTATTATAAGAAGGATGATGGTTCTTTTCATCTCTATGTAGTTTATCCGATGTTGAATCAGGTAACAGGTTATAATAAGTATACTTTGACCTATTTAGATGAACTATTTGGTAAATTAAAGGGAGCGAGTTTTTTTAGAAAAACTATTTAGATGGGTTAGAATCCACTCATAGTTAAGGAATTAGATATCCTTAATATAACATTTAGGATAAGTTATATCCACTATGATGATCCTGTGATACAATTTTTCTAACCAGCACTCTAGTGTACATGGATTTGATGATCTAGAAATTTACTTGTTTCTAGAGACCTTTGTTTTGGTATTCATGGATGATATCAAAGTATATTTAAAAACTAAACAGAACCATGAGTATCATCTTAATACTCTTTTGGGAATATTGAGTAGTCACTGCCATTATTTTATGTTATCAAAATGAAATATATATATTTGATAGGTGATGTTATTGGGGAACATGATTTTAGAACATAGACTCTCAGTTTATTATGAAATGGTGAATATAATATCAACATGGGAATAACTATGAAATGTATTAGAGATATAGAGATTCTAAGGACTATCTGGGTATTATCTAGGTTTTGAAGAATATTTCTTGAAACAAGAAGAACCATTGATTTCTATTACCAATAAATGGGTGAAATTTTCATGGGATTCTATATGTGAGGCCTATATTGATGAGTTGAAGTAATATATGATATATAATCCTTTATGAAATTTTGAGAACCTAATAAAAACTATTCGGTTTATTGTAATACTTCTGGTGGTGGAATGAGATGTATACTTATATAGGATGATCATCTTGTGGTGTATGGATATCAATGTCTGTGGACACATGATATGAATTATCCTACTAATGAATTATAATATAAAACAATTATCAATTTTATTATGTGTTGGTGATACTATATTTTTAGGGAAAGGTTCATATTCTATTATGATCATAAGATTTTAAATTATATCTTCCTTTATAATGATATGAACCTCATGCAGAGGTGATGGATGGATTACCTTTATAAGTTTAACAATAATATTTCATATACCCATGGGATGGGTAATGTTGTTACTGATTCTATTAGTAGTAAATTTCCCTATCAATTTGTCTTGGGATAGAAAGAGTAATATAACCTCATACTGGATTTTTCTTAGTATCATTTCAATGCACAACAGGATGATTCAAGGATGGCTATAACTTGTGTTCAACTTTCATAAACGATTTTGGAGTTTTTTCTATATTAAAAACCATAGTACGATAAGTTTATAGTAATTAAATAATCCTTATATAGTGAAGAGAACATTCCAAGATGGTCTCTCCTCTTGGGAAAAATTCATCACTTTGGTAGTCATTTTTTCATCCCATTGTCTTTCAAAAATTTAGTGATGAATTATTTTCATAGTTATTTATAGGTCATTCATCCTGAATTTATGGAGATTTATTATGACATGGGATGATAATTCTGATGTCTAGGTATGAAGCATAAATTTTATGATTATGTATATCATTTTTACACCTTTTTAAATATTAAGGTAGAGAACTTAAGGCCTTTTGGTTTACATCAACATATTCTAGTGTCAGTATGAACAAGGCATGAGGTATCAATTGAATTTATAATTTGATTACCATGGACTCCCTTAAGAAATAATTTATTATAAGTGGTGATTGATCATTTCACCATGTCATCTCACTTCATTCCAATTATGGACACCGTCATGGTTGAATATATAGATAATAAATATACACTAGAAATTATGTGGTTTTATGGGGTTCCCTTTTCCACAGTCTTTGATATGGTTCCTCGGTTTAATTCATGGTTTCAAAAAGGAATCCATGTGGAAATTGGGACACAGGTTATGTTGATTACATCTTATCATCCACATAAATATGTCTACATAAAGCTTGTTATTCAGATTTTAAAGGAAATTATCCCTGTATATATCTTTGATTCTTGAGGATCTGGGGATAGCCTATGGTAATTGTTGAGTTTGATAATAATAATAGTTACCAATCATCTATCAGAATGGATATAATTACAGGATTTGTATGGTAACTTATAAAATTCACATCATTGTTTATTAGAGGTGGTCGATCCCTCTATAATGGAATAGAGAATCATTCAAAAGACATCAGTAAGGGTCCAAGAGATACTTAGATGCTTGGTGAAAGTATAGAGTTGGATGAAATATTATATATATTGTTAATGCCATACTTTGGAGTTCTATAATGGTGATTCAGTATTCTTGAAGGTTTCTCCTTGGTTGGGACAATATCGATATAGAAGATTGGGGAAGTTGGATTTGAGGAATGTTAGACTATTTAAGATCATTGAGTGGATTGGGAAGGTGGATTATCAAATGGAATTACTATCTTAGTTTACAGATATCCATGTTTTTTTATAAATATCGTAATTTATGAAATATTATCATGATCTTAACCATGTTTTTAATTGGTAGGAGGATGAGTTAAATCCATATGTATCAATAATGGAGAATCCATTGGAGATCATTGACTCACAGATTAAAATTGTAAATGAGAAGTATATTATATTGGTAAAAGTGTTATGGAAGCATAAATGAAATTCTCACAAGGCTTGAGAGTGTGAGTCTTTTATGATGGTGAAATGAAATCATCTCTTTAGGGGTCATCCTTATTCAACATAACATTCCAGTGACATAAAGAGAAATGGTGGGGACATTGCCACATTTTTCCTTGAAGTATGTTATGATTTTGAGATTTAGGATGCTTAGTTCTAGTTTTGGGATTTGTTGTTTACTTCAAATGTATTTTTATATGGATTTCAGATTTTATTTGTGTAAAATAGGTCGGAACACACTATGACCCTAGTAATTTTCAGCTAAGTAGAACCAATTCACCATAGGTAGAGCCACCATAACTAGTACATGGCATAATATTGGTCATACCCAGTTGGTGAGAACCCTGTATACCATGAGCACCAAAGACTCACAACATATGTGGTATAGGATGAGGATTCCCCCAAATGCCTATGGTCTTGGAGACATGGCATTTTCACTGGGCATATTGGGCCTCATAATGAGGTGTGATCAAGATGTCCATGGGCTTGGTAAAACTACACCATATTGTAGTGTCACTTGGTTTTGAATTTGAAATATATTATCTTCCCACCTTTTTTGAGGAAGGTTTTATACCTGTCGAGGGAAACATTTAGGATCATTATGGGAGGTTAGTGCATCTTGACTCAGTTTTCAATCTAATAAAACTTTCATTTTCATTATGTCACTATGGTTTCCTTTTTGTATGATTCTAGAGCATATATTTCGATGAAACTTGTGTGTTATACCTTCTATAATCGGTGTTTTGGTTCATCTTGCCTCTATTCCTTTTCCTCCTTTCAAGGAGATTACTGTAATGGTGGTAGAAGTTAAATTTCTATGGTAATTGTGTGGGAATATCTAGGGAATATAATTTCCATTTTCTCCTTCAATCCCAAAGATGTTAAATTATATTTTTGTGATAAGAAATCCTTATATTATGAACTATTATTACTATTATTGGATCCATAATTCTTATTAGTTATAGATGTCATTTTTGGTTCCATGTAAACCCAAGTGTGAGGTAGGTGGTTCCTTATTTAGTATATGTATAATTAACCACACATACTCTAGTTTTTTATTTTTTATTTCTAAAATATGATCATTATGATCCCTCGTATTCTTGATATGTACCCATAAATTTTAATTCATAAATAAGAGTTTCCTTCATTTTAGAAACATAATGAGGCTTTGAAAGAACTATTAAATGGTTTATGGATTTTTTTCAAAGATAAATTATGATAGAAAAATGCTTGTAGGGAAATATTTTTTGAAATACCATGAGCCCTTTAAATAATTTTATATTTGTGACACATGGGGTCTTTGGGTACCTATGAGGGGGGTTTAGTATTGGGACATATCCTTTCTTATAAAGATGGTTCAGTCATGGGGTGTTCCTCTATTCCCTAAACCCTATTGTTTTAGGGAATTTATTATGACACCGTAAGTGGTTGATCTATGGGGTGTTCCTCTATTCCCTAGGCCCTGTTGTTCTAAAGATCTGTTTAATACAGTAAGTCATGACTAATTTTTTTGAGGTATGAGATAACTATCTAGACCAAACCAATTATATCTTATGGGTGATCTATATTGTGATTATCTTTGTTAGGATTTCATTTTGATATAAATAAATAACAAGTGATTTGATAAATGTTTTTTTATAAAATAGGATTTCACCTGCATGACATGCCATATGTTTTATAACTATGAAAAGTGTAAACTTTTTATGATTATTTTGATATAAATATGAAAACTATTATATCTTTTCATTATTATCACATATTGAACATAATCGGATTATTTTATAGAGACTTCATATGGAACAGTTGGGGGAGATCCTACTGGGCTTGTGTCACACACACCCTATACAGTACATTGGGGATGTGGAGACCTTGTTTTTTATGATTCCGGTAAGGACAAGACACCACAATTAGGTAGAGGGATTTTAATCTAGTTCATAATGGGAATATAGTGGTGAGATGGTGGCATGTTTACCACGTATCACACATTGTATATGTTGGTAGATTTCATTTACTTTTGTTGCGTTCATGAAAATATACCTTTATTTAAGCTTCTTGACTTATTTTCATAGCTGCCTCTATTGGTTTTTAGTTATGGAATATTTATTCATTGTCATATTTATCATATTTTATATAATGTTTTTTTCAAGTCTGTTAAATCATTCCCTGTAGTATTTTTTGGATTCCTGGGTGATAGTTTCTAGTGTGTAAGGATCAGGAATTCCCTTAATTACATGTCACATTCTATCTCATATCCTAGTTAGATGGGTTTTTAGGTTCGGTTGTGACATAAGGAATCTTTTTAGGGTGATTACCTCTTGGAGTATATATTTCACAATGTAATCCAATTTCCAATACCTATATAAGGATGTAATTGATAGAAATACACACACTATTATCATCCAAAATTTAGGATATGTTCATATATTTAAACTTATCCCTAGAGTTTTTAATAAATTATTATTAACATTAATAACAAAAAATAAGTATATTTTCCTCTCATTCCAAATATGAAAACCCAAATTTCATTACAAATTATATTATAGGATAATATATAAACACAACCCTTAAATATAGAGATTTCATTTCATTGAAAGATTAGATACATAAATAAAAACAATTTCAGCAAAAATATATCAACTTTAAAGCTCCACCACTTTCTATTATACCCCATCTATCTTCTAATACTTTTATAGGATATCTTGGAGAATACGTATATGAAAAAAGTAAATCTATAATGCCTAATAAGGGAACAATCAAATTAAGAATGATATATATGAGACATAATTAATATCCTACCAAGATAAAAGATAATATTAATATAGAATCATGGCATAAAAAATATTATATAATAAGATCATAACATTAATGGAATATGGAACCAACATAAAACATGACAACATACACATAAGTTAGGGATCACAACTAAGACATTATACAATAACGTGTTTGACTAACCGCATGTGCACCACACATTATATCACATGAGATGAAAAAAATAACCAATGCATTGTGTCACTATCAGGGAACACAATAAATATTTCATAATTTATCTATTAACATAGATAATATATCAAAAAAATCACATCATTATTAACTCATTGGAGAATAAAAATAATTTTCATATAATAATTGGATTCACAAGGACTTAAATAAAGGATCCTTTCAAAAATTTAAACCCAATAGAAGGGAATGTGATTTATATAGAGGTAAATAAAAAATATATGAATTGAAATTATATCAATCCTAATACATTTATATGAAAATATGATTGGGTATTCACAACAAAAAGTGTGTCATTGAATGTCAACAAATGATTTTGGTAGTGTAACTAGTATAAAAAATGGTTAATGGAATGAGGTTAATGAGAGAGAATTGAAGTATCTCATTTATAAAACATAATTTGGATAATAATTCAATGATTATTAGTGTTTTAAAACATAGTAACTTGAAAATTTTAAATCTTATTACAAAGGAACTACTTGAATAAAAAAGGATGAGAAAGAGAACCCCTTACCGTAAATATAACTTCATAATCATAGAGGTAGGATTCCCTGTGAGATTGGAGGATTCACCAAAGTTTTTAATTATATAATAATAGAGATTGTGAATTTAAAATGATATATTTAGTGAATGAAATGGGGGGGGGGATAAGTGGAAATTAACACGAAAATGAGGATAATTATTTTTTAATTTTGAAATACTGGATTTGAAAATGCACATTCTAAAAAATGTAAAACCATTGGTTTACCCATGGTTTTTCACATAAATGGAATTATTTTTAATTTTATTCATAAGAGAAAAACATATAGTTTTTAATATTACATTTTACATGTGGAAGTAATTTTTTATAAAATATTTTTTAGAAAAACATCAACTTCCATTTTAGAGTTTGAAAATTTATTTATAGGTTTGTAAAATTCTTTCAATTCATAAAAATATAATATATTCATTAAATAACTTATTTTTGGTCTTGGATTATCTAATATTAATTATTAAATAATTAATAAAAATTTAATTAGCACTATAATATACCAAAAACACAAAACTGTATTTATTTATTCACCAAAAAATATGGTATTTAAGTTAATTATTAAAATTTAACACAACTAATTTCGACATAATGATTACAAATACAACATTTATTTTATGAAAATTATTTTCTTAGTATGAAAAATATTTTATATAAATAAAAATTAGATATTTATTATAAAATACTATTTTTAAGGATAAAAAATTGTTAATTTACATTAAACAATGAATTTTTTAATAATATTATATATATTGATTTATATTAAATGATTTTATATAAAAAAATTAATTTAATTTTCAAATGATATTTTACTATTATATTTGGTATTATCACTTTTAAAACATTTATATCGTGATGAAATTTAATTGTTTTGTTAGTAGTCCTGTAATAATTAGATCCCAACATTAATATCTCCATTTACACCTTATATGTACTACACAATTCGCAAACCTCATTATTCACTACCTCACTTGAAAAGTCTCTATACTTCCATTGATAATATATACCATATTCCTAATGACTATTTATGCATGGGGTGGCCTCCTATGGTGCATAGATATCCTAGTTAAATTAAAATTCATGTAATTTTGAATAAACAACCATACTTTACCTATTGATGTGTCGATTAATGGAAATGGAATCCAACAAGATTATATGTTCTCATGTTTCTAGTTTCATAGAGAGGGATCAGCTGTGAATATCATTCTTTAGTAATATAGTGATCTATATGTGGACCAATATTTGTGATTTTACTATTTTTTATTCACCTATGTATTTTATTAATGACACACTTCATCTATGTTTTATTGGTTTGGGTTACAACAACCAAGATAAGATGGTGCATACCATCCTCTCTTCTACTTGATATTAGTGTATATATGAAGCAATGACCTGGCCCCGACATAATGGATCCTTTACTTCAAGAAGATATTTTCTTGTGAGTTCCAAATTCCATCCATGGATTTTATACCAACTTCTAAATCAAAGGAAGGATTAACCTTCCATAAGGGATATTATGGTGAGAAGGTACCATTCCCCATCTTCTAGCCTCTACCCCAAAGGGAACTAGATTTGATGGACTCTTCTTAACTATGTCATCAAGATCAACATTAATCGATCATTATAACAAGGTGAAATAAGGGGGGTCATATGATATTACAATGTATATATGATCATTTCTTATAGAATGTTCTATGGGTAATGGGTTTCACATTATATGGAGACAAATGCCTACCTTTGTGGACTCGAGAAATGCCAAGATAATTACATTTCATTGGTTTTAGTAGACGCCAACTCAAATTTTATATATATCTATATCAATGGTCTTATATCCAATTATTATAAAATTATTTATTTTCTCCTGAAATGTAAATAATTCACCACTAACACGATCATGCTCCACCACACTTGCCACGAAGGAAATAAAGTTGATGTTTCTCTTACTTCAGAGGCTAGTTAAGAGTCCTCCATCATTTATATTTTTGGAACTCGATCCCTTCCCCCCGAATGTGGTAATATTGATATTGAGGATTCTCTTGGACTCTAATCTAATAGTCCTCCTTGATCGTTCCCTCTTGTACTTCCCCTCCAAACCATTATTAAAAAAAATTATATTGTCTGAAAAATAGTTTTCCATAGGGTTTTCACTAATATTTTATGTTTATCTTCCCATATTTTTATTTTATATTATAATAAATATTATTTAATTATTTGTAATGTTCCTATGAAATATAATAGCCTTTCTAGGTGCTTATATTATAAAACATAATAAAAAAATCATTGAAAGAATGATTTCTTTTAATAAGAATGAATTTTTGGGAAGTTATATATTATATACAATGTATGTTTTATAGTATACAATATTATTAAATATGACACAAATTTATCTAAAAAATAATTTAATATATAAAATCCAAGTTCATTACATGATATAGGATTTTTAGGGAGAGAATTTGGGCCTGCATTCAAAAGGAAACAAAAGTAAAGGTGTGATTTTAAGTGGGTAGAGGAAGGTTCCTTTTATAGGTGGGAAGAGATGAAATTTTTATAAATATCCATTAACTAATGAATAATATCAAATTTTTCTTGTATGTGTTTCCAATGTGGGAAAATAATAATGATATGATAAAGATATTTCTATTATTCCTTTGTATATACATTAAGAGATCATGTTTTAGGACATTTGACTTCACCATTTAATTTAATTTTTATATTATGATTCCCAATATAAAATACATTTTATTAGATTCAATTTATTGAATTTATAAAAAATTAATTTTTAAGAGAAGAACACATAATTCATAAAAAAAATTTTAAAGATATATATTTAAGCATAAAAATGGGTTTATTATTATTCCTTAGAAAGTGATAATAATTAAGTGATTGTTAATTTATTTAAATATATGAATAAAAAATTAATTTAATCAAAATAATTAATTATAAGAGATTATTCTCTTTATTAAAAGAAAAATAGAAAAAATATAGAAAAAACAGTTCTTTTAAAAATAAGAATTTTTATTATTAAATAGTATTATATTTATTTATTACTAATTAATAATAAATGAAGAGATATTTATTAATATTTTATATATATAATGAATAATGTTTATAAAATTTCATAATCCACATATGAAAAATATTATACATAATTTTTTTTATTTTTTTTTATTCTTTAAAAATTAGATTCTAATTCAATATAGTTACTTAATTTTTTCTGGGATGTAATTATTTAATTTTACTGAAAATTTATTTAAATTTAAACATTTTATGGATATAATTCATTAAATGTAATAAATTTAATAATATATAATTTATAAATATTTTTTTATAAATAATTGAATTTTAACAAGTAAATTATTATATTTTTACCTTAGTAAAAAATAATTTATTTTATATAAAATATATTTTTGATAATGAAATTTTAAATTTTCTACTTATAAATAATATTGTTATATATTAAAAATATATCATCTATTCCAAAACTATAACATCTTTAATGGTATTATACCCAATGGCACTATACCATTTTATAATGATTAGTATTGGCTATTTTACTCCTTTTATGTTATATATATTCACTCCATTCTAACTTCAAAATCACAATTATAGTTCCATTAATTTTCCTATAGGATTTTTTAAAAGAATTCTCCATTTATGATGTTTTTTTCATTATAGGATTGGTTTCAATAAAGATGAATCTCAATGGTAAATATTATAAATGATATTTTCTAGGTTTAATAATAGTATTCCTTGTTTTTATGTTTTATTTTATTTTAGGATCTTCTATATGATATAATAATCCATGGTATTTAATAATCCATTATACATAGTACATTGTTTCACGAACTTTTTTTTATAATGTTCCATTATCAGTGAATAAATTATTGTTAATTTGATTAGTTTTTTAAATTTTTTTACTTCCTACCTATGTTTTGATAAATTATAAAAAAGTATCATATATAAATAAAATACTTACTTAAATGAAGGATTTTATTCTCATGTTTTTTCATATAGGATCTATTGTTTAGAAAATTTGAATACATTGTATATAATATAATTTTAACACCACAACAAGTATATCCAATCCATTACCTCATTTGAAATGTATTATCACATTATATAAATTTATATAAATAAAATAATGTAGTTCATATGTGGTAAGAGTAAGACTTATATAATGTAAGAAAACTTTCCCCCAACAATATACCACTTATATAAACATAGAATTTATAAAAAAATATAGCATAATATACCCATAATTAAGATAGAACTAGTGAACAACTTAAAAAAATATTCTATTTATTCATGTGGATTACAGAAAATAAATTCCTCTTATAATTAATATGGTTACTTATACATATAAAAATATTAAAAAAATAAATTAATATAAGTAATAGAAAGTTAATATAATAATTCTTATAATCGTTAGTTGCATAAAAAATCAATAATAGTAAAATGAAGGAAATAAATAATAAATTTAACCAAGGAGAAAAACATACTCTTGTCTTATATTATATACTAGGATTTGACTTGAAAAATCATCAAACCATCCTAGTTACACAACTACAAACCTTAAACTCAAGAGATATGATGACAAAATGTATGGATAGGTGTACATATAATGGCAGAGAATAAGATACATATTAAGACTTCCCTATATTTATAAAATTATATTATATTGAGGACTAAAAAATATTCAAATATAATATTCTTTAGTTAATCACATATTATATTATATTCTAATTTGATAAATAATGGAAACTATTCAAAAATTAAAACAATTTTTTCACATGTGCCAATTGTTATTCCAGATTAGGAATTTTTTTCACCTTAAAAGGGGGGATTGAATTGAAGTTCAAAAATCAACAAACAATTTTCACCCACTAATTAACTTAAGTGTTAGAAAAAATATAATATTTGAAAAAATTACATCATCAAAGTAAATAGTACATAGAGAAAGATAAAATTATCAGATGTTCAATAAATTAACTAATATAAAAATTTATTATAATTAAAGTATATTGTGATATAGATAAAACAAAAAGTCTTATATAACTATCCAAATAACCAAGTAATGTATATTTATTTAAAAAATTAATTTTTTTTTAAAAACTCTTTAATTTTATCCCAATGTTGTATGTGCTTCGGTAAGCAAAACGAAAGTATAAAAACATCAAACCATGAACTTATTTTACTAAAACTTTTAGAAGGTGAAAGTTATCTACCAGAAACTTCACTGATAGAACATTTCTAATAGGAAGGACAATCCACATAATTCTATTAAATCAACGTGATCAAATGAAAATCCAAGTACCATGCCCAATATTGGAATTCATTATTCATAATTATTATGTTGTTATCCAAGGAACCTCATCAGTAACATTGTTTTTAAGTAACATATTCCACACAATATACCTCATCAACTCTAATGATTGTAAGAAATATTGTAAAAACCAAAAACTATGTGATTTTACAATAAATTTCCACACATGGAAGATCATAGAAAACAAACTAAATACACTACAATCTTAAGGGTTGAAGCATGTGAGGTGATGCATAGCTTCAAGATACAATATTAACACATTTTATTATAACCATCCCATGATCCTTAAAATATTGATATCTTAATATAAGAAAAAATGTAACAACCTACAATAGTAACTTATATAAAATTCATGTTCAGCTAGAACAACATTAAAATTATCTCGTCATCCTCTAATGGAAGGGACCAGTTTGACTTCACAATGTTTTTGAAATTAGATTTTTCACATTACCGCCTTAAATCATAAATATTTAAAAACTATGTTTTACATAATCAAAACATATTCAAACACTACATGTAAACTTAGATTCAATATATAGTGATTTTTTATTTTTAAAACAAGGATACAAAATAGTATTTTGGCTCCATAATCAAACCCTTTTTTAAAATCACATGATGCGATATTAAAAATTTATATTTGATAAAAAATAAAAACATAAACTACCTATAAATTTAAATAAAACCCCAATAATTTTAACTCCCATGAAAACTAAGACAATAACCCCACTAAAAATATTAAGGTACAAATTAGTAAAAAAATACATCTCTATTAATGAAGGAAGACCTACAAAAATCTCCCGTATAGGAAAACATACCACTCTACTCACATTTTATTTTTCAGAAATAGGATCATAAATTAAGAAAGAGAGAGAATTAAGTAGTTAATCATTAAAAAAATCACTTAATTACATTTAATAGTCAGTTGAAAATAAAAAATAGAAAAAATATTTTACTTTAAATACGATTAACTACAATATATGATATGTAATGAATGTAAGGGTTCCTAATGTTACTTTTTATACCTTTATTAACATTTTGGATTCCCCAAAATGAGATGTACATTTATAATATTTTTAATATGAATCAATATCTTCTATTTTCTAGGGATAAAAAAACAGAAAGCTTTCTATCCCTTTGAAATTATCAATAAAGCAAGTAGTTTTAAGAATAGAGTATAAATAAACAATAGTCTTAAATAATTAAAATATGTTTAGGGAATTTAAGATCATCAAAAAGATTAATAATATTCAGTGTTTGCAAAAAACAGTCTGAATATTCGTTAAATATTTTGGATCAGTGAACGTTGAAGAAAACATAAATATATAGTTAAATCTGAAATTTATTATTTCTATTGAGATTTTGTGATTAGATACTTTAGTTTCATAATCCATATATCAAGAGGATTTTAATGATTATTAAATTTAACTCATTTCAAAAGGATATGTTCTTTTCCAAAAGATTTCAGATATTAGAATCCAATTACCTTTTCCATCTTCTTTTAATTCAAAAACTAAAAATCCTTATCATCTTTGAAGTCAAACACACATTTCATTAGCACTACTTGTGAATTTATAATTTTTAAGGAAAATCATGATTAGTTAATTTAGACTTCTGTCCTATAATATATTTATTATTGAGTTAATCATAAGTAGATTAATTTTTTTGATACCCTTAAAAAACTATTTCACCATCACATATTTCTCCCCATAATTTTCTACTAAGTTATTTCATTCAACGTTGATCTATCTAATTGAGATTCATCACCACTAACATTTGTCTAATATTTAAGACATAAATTATTTTGAGGACCACTATTTTATATTTTAATGAGATTATATATGCATAATTCCAAATCTCTTCATATTTATTTTTCATTAATTTGGTAATTTTCTTCTAATTACATTATAATATTACATCCTTGAAAGTATACTAATATTTTCTATGTAAGATATTATATTAAAAAAGATTTATTTAACATTTAATTTTCATTAGAATTAGTATTTTTTAATTAAATTTCATTTTTCTTTGAAATTTAATATTCATATGAATCTAACGTAGATGTTTTAGATTTCTTAGAAGATATATTTACTTAAACCTCACATTCATGTGATCCTTTAAGAATTTATTTAATTTTATATTTAACTATACCTTGAAATGATTGAAAATATCTCTCACAAAAATACAAATGTGATGGAAAATGTGATTATGAGGATGATTTCTAATTATCTTCCATTAATTTTACTTTTCCTTTCCTAGATTCATCTTTTGAGAAGATTATTAATTTCATTGTAATATCTTGATCAACTTTGGTAGGACCTCTAATTGAATTTTATGGAACAAGATCATTATAATTTTTCTATTATATGGAAAATATTTCTTCTTCATAAATAATTTTCGGCCAATTTTCTCTTTGCTAAATTCTTTAGATTCAAATTTCATCAGGAACAAGAGAATTCCTTTCTGAAATTATCCTCAAAATTTTGATAAAATTCATCAGAATTACTATACCAATAATAATTTTATTTATCCAAAGGTATTTTTAATTTTTTATAAAAAGCATTATAAACATTATCTATATATTTTTTAGTGTTTTTTGAAGTAATTATAGGATATTTTGAAACCTTTAATTTCTATTAAACGGATATTTTATTCGTCTTTTTAACCATTGAAATATCTATTGAAATATTTACTTCTAATATTTTATACTAAAATTTCTTCCATTCATGATCAAATTACAACTTCATTCTAGTTCCAAAAGATATTCCCCCCACCATTCTATGGTTCTAAAATTCATAACTAAATCCTTCTTTAAGGACTTAATAAAATACTTTTCATGATTTATGAATATGAAAACATCTTTAGTTTCTGTATTTTGGTATACAATTCATTGATATCTCCCACATAATTTTTATAGTATTGAACATAATTATTTTGATAATGAAATCTAGAATATAGTGGTCTTGAATCTGAATAGTGTATTTGTCACATTACCTTAGTATAAGCCACTAAAAATTTATTATAACTTCTTAATGAGAATGAATAATTGTATATTCCTTCTGCTTTACTTGGATTATGATTTATATATCCCTATCATTGTTGAATGTTAAAGAGGATACCAAAAGTTTTTGAGGTGAAAACAAAGATTCCCCTTCTGGTGGCAGTACTACCAATTTTATAAAATTATTTAGTGACATTAGAATCCCAATCTATCAAACTATTAACATCAAATTCAGTACATTGTCCATTTCATAAAAATTGCAGTTCTATAAAACATTCTAATGATACATTGATAAATAAATTGGGGTAATTTAACTGTAAGAGTGATTGATTTAAAACCCTAAAACTAAACATATTTATTTTGAAAATAATCATATTTAAAAAACCATTATTTATTTAAAAACCTATTGAAAATTATATCTCTCGTAATAATCAATCTATAAGTCTGCATTATAATTCAAAAAATACTGATAGTAATGTGGATATAAATTATTAAAATTGACAACACGTCACAATAAATAATTATGATTCTATTGGGATTTACAACCTCTACATAGTTACATTCTTCATCAATTGATCATAATTTATTAGTTGGTACAAATATATTCCCACAAAAAAATTACATCAAATATACTCGAAATAATAAATTTATAATTTATTTGTGAATCCAATTCAGTTACCTCTGAAAAAAATCTTCAAAATAAAATAATTTGATATATTATATTATGTTCTTGGGGGTACAATAAAATTCAAACACACAGACACACTGAGAACACATAGTCTTGAAAGGAAGTTCATAAACCCCCCAAAGGATAACCCACCCAACTAGACACTTTTATTACATTATATATATTTTTGGACCAAAGGCCTAATAGGGATGAATTCTATTACATGACCACTAGGCCAAGCATTGGATAACCTGAAGATCTTTCCCATATATTAACTATTTCACCACACCCTTGATGGACCAAAGGCCTCAAGGCTTGAAATCCCATTTTGGATGAGTAGTAATACTGCTACAGAACCTTCTACAATACTTGCACTACTACAGTTACCAGCTACAATACTTATGGATATTCACTCCTAGCTTGATTTGAATTCAGATCAGATGCATGATTATGAGGATCCATTTACACTATGGTAATCCCCCATATTCGATAAAATAATTAAATAAACAGGAATTTATAAAATAACATAATTTAATGTGTTCAAAACTGTTCATTCTAAAATTTTACAATATAAGAGTAAAAGAGATAAAAAATTTTGAAAGTTATATACTCATTCTAGAATGATATTCCTAAGAAGAATATAGTTCCATAAGTTTATCTAGGAAAATTTTACATATCATTTTTATAATCTAATGGTTGACATATAAATTATCTAAATGAAAGTTTAAAGAAAATTCCCCCATATATAATAGTTAAATAACATATGAAGAGAAACATTCAAATTTATCCAAAATAGAAACCACACATTAAAAATTAGATATTTTATAAAGAAGAAAATTCAAAACATAAAAAAAAGTAAAACTAATATTTCCATATATGTTCATAAAAAATCAATGTATAAAAGTGTAAGATATAATATATATATATGTAGTAACAAATGTTATTGAATATCAGATGTTTCTATTGTCAGTATGAAGTTATTATTTTTTGATATAATATTATGTCATCACCATCAAGACTATATTTTATCCAAAAGTGTTTTCAAAAATAAAATTGGGCACTAAAAATTTACATTTTATTATATGTTCTAATAAAACAAATTTCATTTTAAATAAAAGACTTATGAAATATAATTGTTTGAAATTTTTCAATAAACATGAATTCTGCCAGTGTTCACCACTCTGACAATAATAATAGAATGGAAAAATATTTGTAACAATATAGTTTGACTAACAATGAGATCCTTTGTGGATTTTCAACCAGGTATTAATGTTTTTATTTTCAGTATTGATTGATTGAATAGTTTTTTAAAATTAGTCAGTCTATAATTAAATCTAGAAATAAACTTTTTCAAAATTTCAGCTTCAGACATCAAATTAAAAACTTCATTACTATATTACCAAGATAAAAAAAATAATCTGGGATTTGAGTTATGAAGTTAATTTAATAATTTCTTTTGAAGACGTATTTACCTCAATATTATTTAAAAAATATACTCTTTATGATCTGAATAATTATAATAGAGTTTTTTTATATATATTCTCAACAAAGTAATATAGATTTATTCATTTCCTCATCACTAGTCGGTATATAAGTTTATTTATCATTTAATTCAGAAGAAATTATGGAACCTCTATCATTAGCCACATCATGTTCTCATTTTTCTTAATCATAATCATTCTGAAACATTTTAATCATTTTATCTAGAATATTAATTTATGTTTCCATATATTTATGTTATTTAGTGTCATCATCATTATTATATGAAAAAGGGAATCATGCTTATAAATATAAATTGTTATGATATTTATATTTTAAATTTATCCTGAAGTAAATATCATTATAAAAAAATTAGTATTAAATACATTATTTTTCAAGCTATCATCACCATCTTTTGATGGACTGTTGGAATTAGGGTTAGACACACTAGTACTATAGGTATCCATAACCTTTAACACCTTATTTCATTTACATTTTAAAATTATTATAGAGTCTTTATACTTATTGATAAATTTCATGTAATTTGGTACAATATAACTATGTTTATAACACTCATAACATATATCATTCATTAAATTTGTCATCTCACTCTTTTGATTCTTATACTTCTAATGATCTTTATGGAAGTATTTTCCCATAAATTTAATCATCCACTTAGCAATATAGAAAATCTCACCCTAAAAAAATTTACAAAAACTACTATCAAAACAATTTTTAGAACATTTCTTTGACTAAAAAAATGAATTTGTATTATTTTTAAAAAAAATAAATGAGATAGAAAAACAGTTTTGAGAAAATTTATGGGGTTTAATGTTATGAAGAAAAAGGGAATTACCATAGATAGTGGTGATACAGTATATAAGATAATAATCTAGGACTGAGAAAACATTAATCATTATCATCAGATTACATTTTGACATATAAATATTTGTAACCTTGTTTCCCTCCCTCAAAGTGTGAAGAATAATAATTTCTGGTTAAAACATATTCTAATAAAACATGGTGGAAAAAAAATTATCCAGTGGCTTGGTTTGAGGCATAAAATATAGTTGAAAATTATATAAAACTAAGATTCAATATATGTATGTATGATTTTATTGGACCTACATTTAGAAAGTATATTAAGCATAACATGGGACTCTTCTTAAAGTGAAGTTCAATATCCAAAGTGTTATGAGAAGGTAACGATGAATGAACCACCTACACCAGAAAGGATGCCACATCATTTGATAACCCCTAGAACATGGAACCTATCAGTGTTGATCTTAATATTAAGCTTATGGGCTTTCTATTAGACCCATGCATTACTATCCATTAATCTAATTATACAATCAACATCAACTTATGGAAATATTTGGAAAGAAACATACAATAATTTAAATTCTTTTCATAACATATAGAGATAATTAATCTCATAAATAATAATATTTTATAGGTAACCAGTGTTTAGGAGAAATATATTAGTGTTAGAAACTGCTTCATGCATTCTAGATGACTGAAAATCCATTCATAAAAAGGATGTTGTGCCAGATTTCATTTAGAGAACCACTTACATGTGAGATAATTTATGAGAAGCACAAATGATCAAGATAATCAAGAAAAATTGTAATACCTACAAAAGAGTTCTATTTAAAAAATATATAGTCATCCTTTATAAAAAATTAATGATGGACATGGACATGGGTATGATACAACATAAGAATTTGGATTCTAATTGGACAAAATTCTTACTAAAATAATCATCAATGGGTTAGAAATATTCAAAGAGGCACCAAACTAGAAAATTCAGATTTATGGGTACCAATTCACACCATAAAACCTTTTCAAATGTGTCTATAGAGTATAAATCTTGAATATGGTCATAAAAGGATAAACACATGAATACTCTCGATATAGAGGGAGTGAAGGTGAGATAATATGGGGTGTCAACCAATTGTATAATGATAAAAAGAGAAGTCTAATTATTATTGATAATATATTCCATGAATGAGGAATGAAACAAGTTTGATTGAAGATTGGATCTAGAACAAGAAAACTAGAAAAAAGTGATAGTCTAAACTAGTTGTTAGAGAAAAATAAAATAAATCCTTGACCAATGATCCAATGATAATTTTTTTTCAATAAATATGATGTTGTTTTGAAGGAATCACTAGATGTGAGCACCTAAGGTACCAACATACCATCCAATATAATACTTCTTGTTTTAATATTTGATATTTTTTTATAGATAATGGCTTGAGAGGGCCTCCCAATTGAATATGTCCTTCATACAATTAATGATATCAAATATGCTTCTAAAATTTATCCACCCTTCATGTGTTGTCTTATAAAACCTATCATAACTCCTAAAGTGATGAATCCACTCCAAATGAGCATCCCATGTGAATGTGTTTATATTTTGATTACTCTTTCGAATAAAATCTTTCAAAACCATACAAACTGATAAACATGTATTAGAATTGAAGAAATCTGACAATTATCCAATGTAATTCCCTCTCCAAATGATAGAAATTTTATTTCCCATTTAGATATTCTCCACATGATTTTTTTAGAAATTCTCTTTAGGTGATGGATACAGATTATTCCATATGAGAGTGGGGCTCCAATACAGTCCATTTGGAAAATTGTTTTTGATAAGATATGCAAGTGCACAATACATTTTAAATACCTACTATGACATGATTTGGAATAGCTACTAGTACATGATTTGGAAATACAGACACCAATTTTGGATAAACAGATGTACAATCCAATTTTGGTAATCTAGTCATTCATGAATGAGTTGAAGTTAAGTATTGAATTTCTACTGCTGTTAATAATGAATATCATGTCATATGCGAAAAATAAATGGGAAATTCTATTAATACCAAACTAACCTATAAACGAATGAAAAAGACCATTAGTGATACCGATATTAATATTCCTACTAAATACTTCCTATGATATAATAAATAGGGTCAAAGAAAGGTAATAATCTTGATAAATGCCCCTGAGTGATTTAATGAATCCAAATCCTCTTAAAATTAGAGAAATAGAGAACCAAATAATCTGAATAGAAGATCTCAAACCAATTCAGAGAAACTATGATGTCTTAGAAAATTTATTATGATTCTCCATTCCATAATATAATAGTCTATTTCCACGTCAATTTTAACCATGATGTTGGATATGAACACCCATTTATCATGATTTCAAATTGTCTCCTGGGTTAAGCTGATGGCTCCTTGAATATTACTACCATTGAGAAACTCATGATGCTCATCAGAAATTTGGTAACATAGATTCCTAGGAATCATTTCATTATGGAAATTCATATAAATATTATATGATAAATTTCATAAGATTATGGGCCAAAATTGGACAAATTATCTTGGGATACTAACAATATTAATGAGGAAAAAGATAATAGCATACATAGATATGAGAAGGGATCCTCTTTTATAATATTCCTAGATAGAAGAAAAGACACAAGCTTTTATGAAGTCCCAAGTGGATAAGAATAAGGAGACTTGCATTCCATCAGGTCTAGGTTAAATATCATGGTTGATGATTTTAATGGCATGCATAATATTAACCTCATCAGTTAATGCACCCATATAGAGGTTTTGTGAACTCTTAATTGATATTAAAACATTTTTGGATAATAAATCAGCACGTTCATACAAAATGTTACAATCAATTTCACTCTAACATGGGTATACAATGAAATTGGAGAATCGAGTAACCATAAAGGGCCTAGTGACATTAACATCACTAGATTGGGAGTTTTCCTCTATGGTTAAATCATATTTTGGAGTGATTTTTTAATCACTGATACATACATGAGAAAAGATATATTTTTTCATCCTCCTTTATGAATTTGTTTCTTAACCCTTCTCTATCCACACATTCCTCTTCCAGTATGATATCCTCTCAAATTATAATTTTTAGAGAATTGATAAAAAGGTAATAATCCCAAGGGGCATGAAGCTTATTATCAAGTTGTGAATTTTCCACCCAGAGAATGTGAATTATAAATTCTAGGGTTGGTTGGATTTTTTTCCATTTAATGATATCCATTTCATGTATATGATGTTTGTTATGAAATATCACCCAAGGGAACGCTGATAATGTGTCCAATCGAGAACCATGCACCATTTATTTAAATCCAGAATATTTCATCCATTTTTTTGAGAAAAAAGATTATTTTATCCTGAGTTACGATGGATTTTATTTGAAATAGAAAGGGTGGATGGCCATAAAGAGACTAGGGGAAATAATTAGCTCATGTTTTAGACTGGGAATCAATATATTTAATATTTCTGACAAATATATCCAATACAATCTAAAATTTTATAAACAACATATTATTATTACACATAGTGAACTGATTCCCAGTGAATAACATGTCAACAAGTTTTTTCTGAGCTAAGATGTTTCTAAAATATTCAATATCCATGCTCAAATAAATACCACCTCCCATTTCTTCATATTGGTCCAAAATGGTGTTGAAGTCACCCCCTAAAAACCATGTATCTAGACCGGGATTGAATTAGGATAGGGAATGCTAAAGACTCTATCATTCACTATCATGACCTCTAGAATAAATAATAAATGCATGAAAATTAGTTTTATTTCCAAAACTAATTGTGTTATGGTGAGAGGATCCATCAATAAAATCTAGTTAAAATTTCCCCTTTCAGAAGATCCAAATGTGAGAGTTGGTAGGATATATAGTCATACAATTATACATATGAAGAGTTTGAGAAAATACCTAGATAAACTAAATTATATTCCTAGGTTATAAAATTATATGAATCAAAATTTCACTACTCCCAACTAATCTAATTTGATACATGATCTTTCCTAGAGAAACAAACCCTCTAGTATACTATATTAGAGAGGAAATCATGAGATTGGTCCAAGGGGGGCCTATTGGTTGGAGAAAATATTGGATAATGCCAAAAAAATTATATTGGATGTTATTATTTAATAGGTTATGTTACTGCTAGGTGTAAGGGGAAGATATTTTGATTCCTTTTCCAATTTCGTAGTGGGGTAATGGAGGGTAGAACCTCGTTATTAGAGGTTAAGTGACCAAAAAAATTGGATAATTTAGTCATCTCCTCCTCTTTATCTTAAAAATGGTCCTATATAATAAAAAGAAGTGAAATATTGGAATCATAAATGAAAAAAAAGGAATATTATTACTCCAAAAATATATATGGATACACGCCTTTTTATTACATAACATTTCAATACATTTTACAAATAGAGGAACTTTAAAGTCTAGTGTCTTGGAAATCAGGAATATAAAACATGAAAAAAAATTCATTATTTTTATCCATTATAGAATCTTCTTGAAAAGTTCATCCTATGTAAAATTAATACATCTCATAACTTGGGAAAACACATCAAAGGAAAGGGTTACCAGAAATCCCTTTAAGGAAATAAAGTGAAACAGTTTACGTGTGAACTTGAGAGATATCAATAGAAACATGTAGATAAATAGGCATATCATAATAATAATAACCTGAAAAAAACCTGAAAACGTGTCTAAAATATTTAATTTATACATTCCTGAACATATCATCAAGGTTCCACCCCAAGGTTTTATAAAAATTACCAAGGTTATTCACTAAGGTATCGTAAAACTTGTCATCTCTAGAGATTAAATTATTTACCCAATGCATTAAAGTGTTGTCAGGGTGCACCCTAAATATGTCTTTATTTTCCTATTTTCCACATATATCATAATCAAACATTTCATAGATAAACTTAAAAGAATAAAATAAATGGGTTTCATATCAAAATGGTGACGTTTTAAAAAAGTTATTAAAAATAAGATCATTATGTCATTTATTAACCACAAAAAGAGAATTAGGTTTTTGTGCATGTAAATTATTAAATAAAAATACATAATTTTTTTGTCTTGAAAAATACCCCAATAAATGAAATAGGTTTGGGTATTCACAAGAAATAAAATAAGAGAATTTCTTGATAAAAATATAGAGATTTTGAGATGAAAATTTTACAACATAGTGACTATATACCAAGGTTTTAAAAAACATTAAAAAGAGAGGGGAAAGGGTTACCAGCAAAAAAATGAATTTTTATACATTATATTAACAGGGTAAAAAAGAAATAATAACATGTTTTGGATATTTAAATGACATACCATATGAAAAAAACATGAAATAAAAGAGAAGATGTGATTTCTTTTATTAAATGTTGGCAGCCTAATAGTGTCACTTTAAAATTCAGAAAATGAATTGATCAGAGAACAAAAGGTATATAATCATTTAGACATAAAATATCCATTAATATGGATGCATAAAATCATACTTAAACATATTAAAATGGAAATTCAACGACATAACATAAAAGAAGTGTTGACTAAAAGAGGAGGGTGAGAAGTTCCCTTACCTTGAAGAATAACTTCAAAAACTCAAAGGTTAGTACCTTAGGGGGTATGAAGGAACCTTGGGTGAACTCCTTCTGAGATAATAGACCTCATATTAGTTTAGTATAAATTTGTAATGAATAGAAGGAAAAAATGTGTTTGTATTTATATCAAAAGTGATGTTATATTTTCTTAATTTCTAAGGAACACCTCATTAGTGGTATTCGCAAAACCGTGGGATTTCCCATGGTATTTTTCCATGGTGTTGGACACATGGTACAACATTTAACATATAATACTATACATAGGTCAAATATAATTATTACATCATGATTACATCATTAATGATATCTTTACACACACCGAAACTCAAAACTATATTTTTAATATTCACCGAAAAACAAAAGATTTTATAAAAATATAAAAATTCACCCTAACCTAATATCAATGATATAAATTCAAAAATGTACTCTATTTTATTAAAAAAAATTTCTAATTATTATATATTTAAATTTTATGTAAAAACACAATTTACCAAAAAAATACTAATACTTAACTAATATTTTATGAAACATTTATTTACTAATGCTATTATATCACATTACCAATCAAGATACCTAAATTATATTTATAATTTCTTAAGTGAGGTTACTATTCCATTGGTCACATTACTATTCATGAGGGTAAAATTACTTTTCCAAATGGTAAAGTTCCTATTTAACAAAAAAGTATTTTGATCTTATTGAACCACATTTTTCACCTTTATTACAACCATGTATGTCAGATTTTTGAAAATACTTTCACCAAAATTGTTATTTAATAATAATTTTTTTGCTATTTATCAAGAAAACACTATTCATATAATTATATTCATCAAAAAAAGTATTCATAAAATACTATTCATAATATCAAAACATCTTAGAAAACTTCAAAAAATTTAGCCTAGGTTAAATTTGACATTTGAAATTCAAAAATGATGTTTATTTTACCGTATTAATTTCCAATGTATGAAAAATCTCTATAAAGTAAAATATTTTTTCTTGTAAAATCAATTTATAAAAATTTTCTAAATTAAACATATACTTTATTTAGAAAATATATTCCTAAAACAGGAATGATGAAATAACTATTTTATTTATACCAAGGTATTACAAAAATTAACTAAGACATCGTTACATAACCCCTTATAACACCCGCATAGGACCTAAGAGTAAGGTGTGCTATGATTAGAGAATATTGGGGAGGCTTAGAAAACATTTCCCAAGTTGTGATTTCTATTATCTTGAACTTCACCCATAAGGGATTCCATTCAAGAATAATGTGTTGGAGTTTAGTTTGGGCTTGGTCCAGAGTGAAGCCCAGCAACACCACCTCCTTCCCAAGCTCCAACAAATTGGATTCATACACCCTGAGTCTAAAAGATGATGCCATCGACTCTTCTTTTAGTGTCAATTAACAATGATCATTTGAATTTATAAAAAAATGATCATAATGTAAAAATTATAGTTTCAATGGCCATATTGACCAATGGTCATATAACAGTAAAAACCCAATGGTCTCATTCTAATCATATTCTCTTCATTAATTGACGGATATATTTGTGTTGATTATAAAAGAAAAAACAAAATTAGGAAACAAATATTATTCAAAAGTTCAAGTCATTACATTCTTCCCCACTTAAGAAATTTTTTCCCTGAAATTTTAACTCATACCCTCTAAAGTGAAAATCTGTGGGTACTTCTAACTCATAGACTCCTCTGGTCCCCACTTGGATTCTACACATTTTTGGTTCCTCCACAGCAACTTAACTATGTGGGTAGTATTGTTGCATAGGACTTTGTTCCTACGATCCAAGATCTCCATCGGCTAATAATAGAGGTCACGTTCCAATTGTAACACCTCTAGATTTGGTACATGTGAAGGGACATGTATGTACTTCCTCAAGAGGGATAAATGGAAGACAACATGAACTTGTCATAGATTTGGAGAAAGTGCAAGTTGATAGGCCATTTCCCCTACGCGATCAAGGATTTCATATAGGCCAATGTACCTAGGGATGAGCATCCATTTCTTCCAAAACCTCATGACTCTATTCCATGGTGAAATTAAATGAATGAATTTGTCACCGACATCACTCTCTAATTCCCTTCAACAGTTGTTAGCATAGCTCTTTTTACCGACTCTGAGAAGCCTTAATGTTTTGCTGGATGGCATGGAAATTTTCTATAATATCGTGAACATGACCAAGCCCAAGAAGCTTTATCTCACTATATTTATCCCAACAAGTAGGATTTCTACATGTATTCCCATATAGAGCTTCATAGGATGCAATTTGATTGCTCAATTGAAGATTGTTGTTGTATGAGAACTCATCTAATGGGAGATGTTGAGACCATCAACCTTTAACTTCCATTTTTCATTTTCTAATCATTTCCTCGAGTTCTTGAATAGACCATTTAGATTTTCCATCAATTTGGGGGTGATATGCCATACAAAAATTCAATTTGGTACTCAGAGAAAGTTCAAAGACTTCTCCAAAATTTTGATATAAACATTGGATCAGAATTAAATATAATTGAAAGTGGAACTCCATGAAGCCTTACCACTTCCCTAACGAAAATCATGGAAAGTTAATCAAGAGAGAAATCTTACTAAATATAGATAAAATGGGAAGTCTTGGTGAGGTGGTCCAGAATAAACCATATCGCATTATTTTCATTGAATGTTATCATGAGACCAGTGACAATGTACACAGTGATATTGTCCCACTTCCATGATGGTATGGGTACTAGTTATAACACACCTTTATTATGTTTTCTCTTTACCTTTTCTTGATTACATACCAAGAACCTTGTAGTGTAGTTAGAAATCTCCCTTTTCATATTATCTGACCAATAATGATCAGGAAGGTCTCTATACATTTTTGTACTTCCTGAATGTATTGAGAGTGTGGATCTATGGTCTTCATCCATTAACTCCTTCTTTATTTCCAGAACATAAAGAACACATATTCTTGTAGAAAATTTCAGTACGCCTTCTTGATCAATATTTAATTAATGAATCTTCCCATACTTCACAGGCTCAAACTTCTTTTGTAACAATAGATCTTCTTTCTGATCTTTCTTGATCATCTCTGGTAATGAAAATTGAATAATAATTTGGAATAGGTTTGATGATGTCCCATACCTTATAATTACCATGTAAAAAATTACAATTTCTTTGATCAAATGATCTCTTTGAATCATAATCATGGACATAACAACTAGTTATTTTCTAATTAATGCATCAACAACATTATTTTCACTTCCGGGATGATAAGAAATTGAATAATCATAGTATTTAACAAGTTCCATCCATCTCCTATATCTCATGCTCAATTACTTTTGTGTTAAAATATACTTCAAACATTGATGGTCTTTGTATATATCACATTTCTCCCCATAAAGATAGTGCCTCCATATCTTTAGAGAAAAGACGACCACATCTATCTCATGAATATGCATAGAATAACTCTTTTCATGATTCTTAAACTATCGAGAATCATAAGTAATTACTTTGTAAATTTTCATGAGGATGCACCCAATTCCTTTCCGAGATGCATCACTAAAAATAATGAATCCTTCTTCACTTGAGGGTAGATTTAACATTGGTGTAGTAACCAATATCCTCATCATCTCTTGGAAACATTCCTCACAATCCTTTGTCTAGATAAACTTGACACCATTTTGAGTTAACTTGCGAAATAGATGAGAAATTCATTAATAGTTTTTCGAAAACCTCCTATAATATCCCACTAATCCAAGGAATCTAAGAATCTCAGTAATTATTGTTTGTTGAGTCCACTACTCTATAAAATTTGTCTTTTTAGGGTCAAATATGATTCCTTCATTTTTTACAGTGTTACCCAAGTAAGAAATATTTTTATCCAAAATTCACATCTTCTAAAAATTCCAAAAATCTTCTCCTTCTGTAGAGTTTTCAAAATAACCCTCAGATTATTTTCTTGCTCCTCACGAAATTTGGAATATATCAGAATATCTTCAATAAAAACCACCACAATGATATCAAGGTAGTACTTAAAGAGTCCATTCATAGAATCCATAAAAATAGCTTGTGTATTGGTCATTCTGAAGGGAATAACATAAACTAATAATGACCATATATTTATCGGAAAGTAGTTTTTGAAATATCTTATTTCTTCACCCTCAATTGATAATAACCAGATCGAAGATCAATCTTGGAGAAGAATTGATCCCCATGAAGTTGGTAAAATTAATCTTCAATTCTTTAAAGTGGATATTTGATATTCACTGTGATCTCATTCAGTTCTCTATAATCACTGAATAGTTGTATTGATCAATCCTTCTTTATAACAAAGATAACATGTGCTCCCCAAGGAGACCTACTTGTTCGGGTAAACCACATCTCCGAAAGATCATGGAGTTTTTTATTTAATTCCTCCAGCTCAACATTTCCCATTCTACACTCGGTCATTGATATCAGATGAGATCCAGGTACGAGTTCAATTGATAACTCTACATCTCTTACTATGGGAGGTCTGGGTAACCCCTCAGGAAATATGTCAATTTATTCTAAGACGATGGGGATGTTTTCTGTCCTTATACTCTCATTTCCTTATTCTTCTTCATTGGTCAACTACATAAATTAAGATATAAGATGTAATTATAGATGAAGACCAGGTTGATATATCTTTCATTGTATAATAACTATAGGTTTTTCATTTAAGGCTACTATGATTTCCTTGCTTCTGCATTTGATGTTAGCATTATACATTGAGATTCTTTCCATCCCTGGTATAATTTTGAATTCTATCATGGGATTGACTACTAGATTTATGATAATATTGTTCTTCCAAAATTAAATACTAGAGTTTCTAAATGCTAATAATTCTTGGATAATACCACCAGGTGTCTTGACTGATAACTCTACTTTTAGAAATTCGGGAGTTGATTCTAAATTCATTGAAAATGTAGAGGAAATAAAGGAATGTTTAGAACCAGAATAAAAAATGTACATTCTAGGTTTGAGAGAACAACAATAGTACCTGTGACCACATCATTTGGAGATTCATCATCAGTTGTCCTGATAGGGAAAAAACAACCTTGCTTCCATAGCCTTTGATAATGATGATGGTGGTTACCATCCACTACCCTTAGATTTGGACAATGATTGGAAATGTGATATATTTTCCACATATATATCATTGGACATCAGGTAAGGAATGCACCATCTTCCCCTTGTCATTAGTGTTGGGATGTTGAGGCTTCCCTTCATCATGAAAATTCTACTCAATATGACCAACTCTTCCACACTTGTAGCACTTCTCTCCCACAAGCATGTAGTTCCTCAAATTATTCTTCCCACATTTATTATATGTGGGACGTTGCATTTTCTTGCCTCATATTCCCTAATCAAAGGTCTTCTCAAATAGGGATCCATTGATCTCTTCATTTCATTGGATTTTTGAGACCACTATGTCTCACCAAAATCCAGTTCGACTTTCATTGAACTTCGTATGATCTCCTCATAGCTATCATAGTCTTGGTTGCTATATTCTTCCGTAGATGAGGTCTTATCCCACCAAATATTCTATCAACCATCCCATTATGATCCATGAAAAATCTTAAGGTGTTATGAGAATGTCTGGTGAAGTTCATCTCATAGCTTCCAAAATATTCATTCTCCATCTGCTTCTTCTCGAGAAACTCCTCCATTTTTTCTCATAGAATGAGGGAAATTATTACAACCCTAGACATTCACATATAACATTACATTATTTTAAGCATAATTATACATCAGAGTACAATATAATTATTGTAATGTCTACTATCTTGGAAGACTAGGTACATAATCAAACATTTTAAAAACAAAATTTTATTTAAACTCCAAAATGAGATCCTATATTCCATTGTACTCATATATCTACATAGGATACCTTGGGGAACACATGAACAAATTGATGAGATAAAAATTGCAATAAGGGAGTACACGTAGGAATAAGGCTTTAACACATGGGTTAGAAGGAATGACATAATGATAACAAAATCATTTATATTATGGAATCATAACATATAAACATGAGATCATATAAGCATGTAATCATAGTAATGTGGTAGTAACATAAAACATGTCTTTATTATGAGTCATGTCTAACCACCAAGATCATTTCACATAGTATCAAAAACCAAAGAGAAACGCCAAGACCGTCACACATAACATCTAATGAGACATAACATTAACTAATTCATTGGAACACTATCAGGGAATACCCATATTATAATCATTATGAATATTCTTTCCACATAAATAATCATAAATAAGCAATCATACTTATACATATGGGAACCCATGGAGAGAAACAAGTGTCACATTCAAGTTATAAAGCATAATGAATGGGCGTATCATAAATGTGTCCATGATAGAAAGGTATTAAAACCTACATGGAAATTAATATGGTAAAATATGAATATATAATGGAAATTTATGTAAAACATAAGTGAAATCATGTAATAAATAAATTGAAGAATTTTTAACATAAATATTTTTTGATTAGTTCTAAGGAAAATACTATAGAACCATTAAAATAGAAAATGGAACAATCCTTTATACAAAACCAGAATTAAAATAAGATGGTTTTGATAATAAAAAGACTCTTTTTTTAAATAAAATGGAAGATTAAAATATAAGATAGAGTGAACATGAAATATGGTAAGGATTTGGGATGTTCTCTTAAAACGATCTTACTTATTGGGATGTATCGAGGAGGAAATCCCTTAAAATCATCTATATACCTAGAAGTGAATGAGGCATGGGTCTTAAAACATGATTTTTGATAATTTTAACATTATTTAGATGTTTTACATAAAAAAATTGTATATTTATTTGGGTAAAAATAAATATAGACAAACACGATGGAATAAAGGTGGTTTAGGTAGAATTCATTACCTTAAGTCCAATGGAGTTCTCCACTTGATATTAATGACATAAATAACAAAATTAGGTTCATTAATTAATAATTAAAAAACCTATTATATATTAAAATTATTTCTTAAAACCTTTTTTAGTTTATTAATAACCTTTTGATTTGATATGAGGTTCAATTTCATTGTTCAGGTCTATTTGTTTCCTTGGTTCAAATGATCAGATCACATATATTCATGTTCGGGTAATCATGTAAAATGGGGATGGTTTCCCAGAATTAGAGTTATATGTTATTAGTGATAAATCAAGGAGGTTACCTGATTAAAAATTGTATTTGGTTACTTGGAATGAATATGAATCATTATATAAATTAAATAATGATAACTGTTTGGGTTAATTGGCGGGTTTTTGAACACAACTAAGTCATTTGGATTTATTAGTAAAAAATATGAGTTAAAAAATATTACATAACCATATATGAGACATAAAACATATATTATGGTTTGGTTCAACCATGAAAATGGTTTCATGACCAGAATTGAAGAAGGTGACATAAATTGAAAACCCATCATCCTTGAATGTTGTAAATTAGCACATCTAAGATAGTGTTTTCATTTTTAGTATTAATGAAAGGGAAATGAGAGATGATGAATAATTATTCCTTTTTCATGAAAAAATTACATTACATGTAAGGTTCTAGATTCATCACAAAATTTGGATGAAAGGAGGTGATTAATGAAAATATAAATCAAAAGAATTTAATAAAAAAAGAAAAGTTGGGAGATCCCTTGTGAAAATTAGGTAGCCTAATATGGTCGTTTAACTTTTCATAAAATTAATTAATGAGAGAAAAATGGGAATCTCATTAATAGGGACATCAATATGATAGTAAAAGTGATACATAATATCATACCCAAAAATATATGAATGGAAATTGAAAGAGATAACATAAAAGAAGTGTGGACTAAAAGATGAGGTGGAAATGTTCCCTTACCTTGTTGAATAACTTCTACAACATGAAGGTAGGGACATGGGGGCATGAGGTAAACATGGGAGTTATATTATTGAGTTAAAATCACCAGATATTAGAGAATTTTGGATATGGAATGTAATAAATTTATGTAATGAGTGTTTATTTATAGTAAAATAGAGAGAGTTTTTATTAATTTCAATCGGACACCTCATTAGTGGTTTCTGAAAAACCATGGGATTGTCTGGGGTATTTTCCCATGGTATTAGAAATGTGGGACACCTAATATATTATCTTAATGTACAAAAGTATAAAATATTTTAATTTTAACTATTAAAACATTATGATTTCATTAAACATACTAAAAACTCAAAACAATATTTTTACTACTCTCAAAAAATTAATGTTTTTTAGAAAAATCACAAAAAATCACCCTTACCATTTTTGACATGTAAAATTCAAAAATGAACTCCATTTTTTGAATATAATTTTCTATATTTTTAATTTAATTTTGAAATAAAATAAAAATTTATTCAACAAAAACAACATTTTAATAATAATTTTTTATAACACCTTGAAAAATTAATCAAGCCCCTATAAAATATTATTATAACTATAAGGAAATAAAGTAACAATTTGTGATTAAATTTTATTAAAATAAATTTCCTTTTTAAATTATTAAATTAATCATAAAATTATAAATAAAATATTTTTGGCATAAAATATACAAATTCTTATACTATGATTATTTTTTCACTTTTAAAATGTCTAAATTGTATTTATACATTCATGGGTGAAGTTTTATATTTTTTGGACAATATTCTATATATAACTATTTATTAATATTAATCAATGTATGTTATTGTTCATAAGGGTATGTTACTATTCATAAAAAATATTTTTGTCTTATGAGACTCCAAATAACATACTGATCACAATTGCAAATGACCCTTTTTTGAAATTCAAATCACATTAGTGAAAAATATATGTTTCATGTTCACACAACACTTAATAATTCATTGTGTTATTAATATATGATATTTTTATATGAATTGAATTACCAATGATAAAACATTGGGTCATTACATTCTTCCCCACTTAATAAATTTCTCCCTTGAAATTTTGTTTTACATTCTAGGCCATAAACAGGTGATGTTACTTTTCCTTCATTGCTTCTTCTAGTTCCCATGATTACTCTTCATACTTATGGTTCTACCATAGTACCCTGACCATGTGAGTAGTCTTGTTACCTTGAACTTTTTATCTATGATCAAAGATCTCCACTGGATGGCTCTCGTAAGAAAGATCATCCCATAACTATACCACCTCTGAAGAGAGTACATGTGAAGAGTATGGTATGTACTTCTTTAAGATGGATACATGAAAGACATCGTGTACATTGGACATTGTAGGTTGAAGTTCCAGTCGATAGGCCACAACCCTGATGCAATCAAGAATATTAAAGGGTCCAATGTACCTGGGAAATAACTTATCTTTGTTCCTAACACTCATGGCCTTCTTCTATAGAAATACACAGAGAAATACCATGTATTAAACACTGAACTCAAGGTATCATCGATGATTGTCTACATAACTCTTTTATCTACTTTGGGCTGCCTTGATATGTTTCTAAATGGTATTCACGTTCTCTACCATTTCTTCAACAATTTTAGGTCCTAGCAGCTTACGCTCCCCAACTTCATCCCAACACGCTGATGTTCTGCACCATTTCCCATAAAGGGCTTCGTTTTCTGCCATTCAGATGCTGGAATAGAAACTATTTTTTTTAATATAATTCATCCAACCGATGATATTGGTCCCATAATCTTTTAAATTCCAAAGAACATGCTATCAACATATCTTCCAGTGCCTGAATATTTTTCTCATATTGGCCATTAGTTTGAGGATGATAGGCCGTACTGATGTTCAGTTCAGTGCTTAGACCATGTTGGAGTCTTTTCCAGAACATCAAGGTTAATCTCGGATCTCAATCAGATAAAATTTATATTGGTAATCATTATAGCCTTACCAATTATTAGATTTAAATCCAAGAAAATTTATCCAATGAGAAGTCCTCTTGAATTGCAATAATGTGAGCTATCTTTGTAATATTATCCATAATGACCCACAGAGCATTGTTTCCCCTAGATGTTCTTAGAAGCATAGTGAAAAAGTTCACGGTGATGTTCTCCCATATCCATGTTGGTATAGGTTGTGGTTGAATCATCCCATTAGAATTTTATCTTTTAGTCTTCACTTGTTGACATACCAGACACTTTGATGTATATTCAGCAATCTCCTTTTTTATATTGTCCCACCAAATGTTTTCTCAGAGTTCTCGATACATCTTTGTGCTCCATGGGTGAATAGAGCAGGTTGAGCTCTATGTGTCAATCAAATGGAATTTCATTATCTCTAGATCACATGGTATAGATAACCTTGATCTAAATCTTATATCTCTTTACTCATAAATTTTGAAATCAGACAATTTTTCATTTGTGATAGCTTCCACCCTTTTCTGAATTGCCACATCCTTTTGTTTTAGCACCCTTTATTTTCCCCATGAGGGATGGTTGAGAAATCATATGAGAATGGATTGATGATATTCCTCCCTTAATGATTCCCTTGTCCATCCTTTTAAAATCTATGAAGATCAGATCCTTTTTAATCTTCATCATTGATAAAGAGGTAGGATTGTTTCTACTTAGAGAATTTTCCACCTTGTTTGCCTTACCGAGATGGTAGTGAATTGAGTAGTCATAATCCTTGATGAGATCTATCCATTGATGCTGATTTATATTAAGCTCTTTTTGTGTGAATATATATTTGAGACTCTTTTATTCACTATATATCTCACCCTTCTCCCCATAGAGATAATGCTGCCATATTTTTAATGCAAAGATCACAACCACCAACTTCAGATTACGCATGGGATAGTTTTTCTCATGAATATTCAGCTTCTTTGATGTTCAAGCTATCACATTATCATTTTTCATCATCACACAACCAAATCACTTTGTACAATAATCACTATACTCTACAAAAAAATTTCCACTTTTTGGGAGTGTGAGTTCTGGTGCAGTGATTAGCCTCTTTTTCAACTCCATAAAATAGTCATCAGATTCCAGAGACCAAAAAAACATTAGACCCTTCCTTGTCAGCTTGGTCATTGGGATTTAAAATCATGAAAATTTCTTCAAAAATTATCAATAATACCAAGATAAAACTAGAAAGCTGTGGATATTCGTTATAGATGTTAACATGGGCCACTATTTAATCACTTTTGTCTTAGAAGGGTCCACAGATATCCCTTTGTTGGTGATTACATGCCCCAAGAATGATACTTCCTACATCCATAACTAACATTTACTGTACTTTTCATACAACTTCTCCCATCGTAATGTTTTTATCATAGTATTCAAATGCTCTTCTTGTTCCTCCTTACTATGGGAGTATATTAGAATATCATCAGTAAAGACTAGCACAAATTTGTTGAAGTGCTCTCTAAAGACTCTATACATTAAATCCCTGAAACTTACAGGAGAATTAATAAGTCTGAAGGGAATCAGTATGAGATCATAGTTTCCATACCTTGTTTGAAAGGCAATCTTGGTATATCCTCCTTCATCACCTCTAATTAGAGATATCCAGACCAAAGATCTACTGTAGAGATTAATTGGCCCCATGAAGCTGATCGAACAATTCATCTATCCATGGTAGGGGATAGGTTTTCTTTATTATTACTTTATTGAGCATACAATAATCGATGCACTGGTGCACTAATACATCTTTATTTTGGTTGATGAGGACTGGCGTACCCCATGGTGAAGCACTTGGGCGCATAAAACCCATATCAAGATTTTCTTGTAACTGCTTTATCAGCTCTTCTCATTCTACAATGGCCATTCTATAAGGTGACTTTGATAGAGGCAGAGATCCAGGAATATGTTCAATTGATAACCCGACCTCTCAGTTAAGAGGAAGACCAAAAAACTCTTCAGGGATTACATTAGTGTAATCCCTCGCGATGGTCATTTCTTGAAGCATGATTCTCTCATTTGTCTCAATCATTTTAGGTAGAAATTATTTCTCATAAGGAATAAATATCTTCACTTGAGACACTGATTCCAAAGGAGATTCATCTTCCAATTTACACTTGTAATGAATCAGGGGATGTTTTGGGATGTGAATAGTGATCTCCATTTCCCGACTGTTGATGTTGTCCTAGTATAATGATATCCAATCCATTCCCAAGATAGTATCAAACTCCACTAAATTAAGTATGAAAATATTTTATGGGAGTTTAAGTCCAAAAACATTATCCAGGGAGGATTTATAAACCATGGATATAATAATTTCCCCATTCTCTATTCTCACAGGTAACTTCTCCTTCAAAATTTGAGGTGGTATTTTAATGGTTCTACTAAACACTCATGATATGAAAGAATGCATAGAACTAGAATGAAATAGTATTTTTTCTATTCTTCAATAAATAACTAGCGTACCTATCACCTCATTTTTGTGCAGATCTACCTGAGCAACAGTGATATCATAATCCCTTCCTTTTTTCCTTGTAATATGATTTTGATTTCCCCCTCCAACAATGGGCATAATGAAATTTTTCTCATAATGCCCATGATCCTTGCATTTGTAACAATGCAGCACTGGATGAGCGTTGTTGTTGAACTTCCTTTATTCTTCAAAATTAGTGGAATTTTTTTATATATCTTCAGAAGTTCTTGGCCAGATGACAAAACATTCTCCATTTAAAGAAATTATTTGTTCTACTTATGTAATTTCCCAGGATACTTCTTCCGACAACTTTTACAAGTTGGATATTCAGGATTCATTCCATCATGGGACATGTTTGTTGAAACACCCATGTTGTTATCCATTTTCCGCTTCTTATCATTGGGTCCATGAGACCACAAAGAGCCTCCAATCTCCATTTCACCTTGAGGTCACAATGGACATTCTTTTCATAAATGTCAATGTCTCAGATCTCCAACACCTTCAGTGGACTCTTATTTAGCCCGCTATAGAAGCGATCCACCTTGATTTCAGTATTCATGAAAAAGCCTGAGGCATACCTTAAATTCCATGTAATTTTTTCTTTATACGCATCGATGGACTCATTTTTCATCTTCTTGAGACTAAGGAAATCTCATTATATCTTGATATGGAGGGTTTGGGGAAATATTTATTGAAAAACATCCTATTGAATTCCTCCCAATCAATGGAATCAATTTCCTCTTGGGAATTGTATTCTTGACTAGTGTCTACCATTGATCATCTTCCCTATCAAATCGATAGACTGCCAGTAAGACATTCTCTTTTTCTGATCACTGGAGGATGAAGAATATATTTTCAAAGTACTTAATCCACTGTTATGCGAGGAAGGGATTAAAATATTTTCTAAACATGGGAGACCTTTTCCACATGATGGATTCTACGGACACATACTCATTCTTTGGAAGAGGAGGGTGTTCCACATGATTTAAGTAATTATTCAAAAGTAGAGCCAGCTAAGCAAGTACTACCATGATGTTTTGATCACCCACTTCTATTATTTCAGGAATAACATTAGAGAAATCATCACATTTCTATCACATTGATTTTTGGAACACGTTCTTCTATTTACCACCATTAACTATGAAATAGAATGTATAATTAGAGGGCTTGAATACATTGTTATTAAGCATAAAAAGGAAATATTGAATATAAAAGGATAGACATGTAAATGTGAATTATATCCTAACTTGTGATTCCTTAGGTTGAAATCTAGGTTATCCTTGATCTATTTCTTAACTTATATTCTTATGGGATTTCTTTATTCCCATAATAATGGTTTTCACTAAGCTCATGAATTTACCCAAGCATATCCCTTGGTAGTGTCAATGCCAAGAGTGAAACAAGGCCCATTGTTGTGTACCAGGATACATAGTGTCGAGCCAAGAAATCCTTTTCGGAGTTTTCAATCATATGTATATATGTTCCAGAGCCACCTCTACTTGTTTTTATCCCGACATAGATGTATTCCCTTGATAAACCACTTACTACATTCTTAATAAAATGTAGGGATGTTTTCTTATAATTTTTATCATCCTTATTGTTATTAATAAAGTGCTCTATTGTTAATCTCCAAAAATAATTAGACCATGCTCTGATACAAACTATAGAGAACATATCCTTTCACGTATAATAGTACATGATTTTAATCATATTTAAACATCAGAGTACAATCCAAGGATCATAATTTCTAGTGTATGGGAAGACAAGGTACATAATTAAACATTATAATAACAAATTTTTATTTAAACTAAAAAATGATCTCTTATATTCCATTGTGCTCATACATCTGCATGGGATACCCTGGGGAACACATCAACAAATGGATGAGCTAAAAATCCCAGTAAAGGAGTATATATAAGAATAAAGCTTTAGCACATGTGTTAGAAAGAAATACATAATGATAAAAAAATCATGGATCTTATGGAATTATAACATATACACATGGGATCATATAAACATGGAATCATAGTAATTTTGAAGAAACATAAAACATGACTTTAGTATGAGTCCAGGCTAACTACCAAGATCGTTCCACATAGTAGCACATGGAAAGGCTAACCACAAAGACTGTCGCACATAACATATCATGAGACTTAGCTTTACCCAATGCATTGGAGTGATATCTGGGTTCACCCATATTAACATGTTAATGAATATTCATGCCACGTAAATAATCATACATAATTAATCATACTTAAACATAAGGGAACCCATGGAGTGAAATGGGTATCACATTCAAGTCATCAAGCATAATGAAAGGGTGTATCATAAAAGTTTCCATGAGAGAAAGGAATGAAAACATACATGAAAATTTATAAGGTAAAATAAGTATATATCATGGTAGGTTATGTAAAACAGATGTGAAAACATATAATAAATGTATTCAATAAGTTTTAACAGAAAACATTTTTGAGTTGTTTTATAGATTATACAATAGAACCTTTAAAATAGAAAAACGAACAATCCGTTGTAAAAATCAAGAATTGAACCAGGAAGGTTTTAATAATAAAAAGACTTATTTTATAAAGACAATGTATGATTAAAATATAATATAGTGTGCAGTTGATATTGGGTAAGGATTTGGGAAGTTCCCATAAAATGATATTGCTTATTGGGAAGTATCGAGGAGAGAATCACTTATAAGAAGGTATATCCCCAAAATTGAATGAGGTATGGATATTATAACATGAGTTTGGATCATATTCATAGTATTTAGAATTCATACATAAAAATAAAAGACAAATTCATTTGGGTAAAAATAAATATAGAGTATCCTGAAGGAATAATGGGTTTTCAGGTAGAATTTCTTACGGTAAGTCTAATGGTGTTCTTGACTTGATATTAATTTCATGAATAAGAAAATTAGTTTCATTAATTAATAATCTATAAACCTATTCTATATGAAAATTATTTATTAAAACCTTTTTGAGTTCATTCATAAACTTTTGATTGGTTACGAGGTTCAATTTCATTGTTCGTGTCGTTTTTTTTTCTAGGTTCTAATGATCAGATCACATATATTCATGTTTGGAGAGTCATGTAAAATGGGGATGGTTTTCCAGAATTTGAGTTATAGGTTATTAGTGAAAAATATAGGATTTTACATGATTGTAAATTCAATTTTGTTACTTGGCGTGAAGATGAATCATTATATAAATTATTTAATGATAATCATTTTTGTTAATTGGAGGGTCTTTGAACACAACGAACTCATTTGGATTTGTATGTCAAAATAATGAGTGCAAAAATATTAAAAAATAATATATGAGAAATAATAAATATATTATGATCTACTTCAACCATGAAAATGGTTTCATGACCATAATTGAAGATGGTAATGAAAATTGGAAAACCTTCATCCTTAAATGTGATAAATCAGCACATCTCGGATGGTGTTTTCATTTTTATTATAAAATAAATAGAAAGAAGAGATGATGAATTATTCATTTATAAGCAAAAATTTTTATTACATATAAGCTATTGTTGTCATAGAGACATTTTTATGTAAGGAGGTGAGTAAAGAAAAAATAAATCAAATCAACATGAATATAATTGAAAAGTTGAGAGAACCCTGACGAAAATTTGAGAGCCTAAAAGTGTTGTTTAAAATTTCATAAAATGAATTTATTAGATCAGAAAGTGTTTCTCATAATAAGGTCATCAATATTAAAATAAGTGGAATATATAATATCAAACACCAACATATAAGATTGGAAATTCAAATAGATAACATAAATTAAATGTTGAGTAAAAGAGGAGGGTGAACGTTCAATTTCCTTTTGGAGTAACTCCTAAAACATGACGGTTGGGTCCTTGGGGGATTGAAGAAACCTTGGGAGGGATTATAGGGAGGTAAAACCACCATATATTCGATTATTATAGATATGTAATGCATGAAAACGAATGAAAGAGTGGGTATTTATATTCAAAGAGAAAGAGAGTTTTTTTATTAATTTCGAAGGACACCTCATTAGTGGTTTTTTGAAAATACATGTGCCTTCCCATTGTATTTTCCAAAGGTATTAGCCGCTTGGGACACCTAATATCTTATTTTACTATAAGAAAGTTGTCCAGAATTTTTTTTATTATTATATCATTATGATGTCATTAAACATACCGAAAACTCAAAATTGTATTTTTACTATTCACGAAAAAATCATTTTTTTGAAAAATCCCCCAAATTCACCCTAACCATTATTCAACGATTATAATTTAAAAAAGAACTCCATTTTTAGAAAATAATTTTCTAAATTTTTTTAATTTAATTTTTAAATAATATCATAATTTGTTCAACAAAAACAATATTATAACTATACCTCATTTTATAACACCTGGAAAAATTAAATAAGGTCCTATAAAATATTCATATAAGAATAAGACAATAAAGAAAAAATTTGTTATTAAATTTTATTAAAATAAATTTCCCTGTTAAATTATTAAATTCCTCATAAAATTTTAAATAAAATATCTTTAGCATACAAAAATGCCAATTCTTATAAAATGATGATTTTTTCACTTTTAAGATGTCAAAATTTTATTTATACATTCATGGTTGAAGATTATATTTTTGGAAAATTTTATTTTCATTAATATTAACTACTATTCATAATGGTATGTTACTAATCATAAGGGTATGTTACTATTCATAAAAAAAATATGTTTGTCTTATTAGACTCCAAATAACTTACTGATCGCAATTGCAGATGATCATTTTTTGAAATTAATATCGCATAAGTGGAAAAAATATGTTTAAAGGTCACACAACAATTATTAGTTTATTGTGTTGTGATTTCATGTGATTATATGATATTTTTATAGGAATTGAATTTTAATTGCTAAAACATTGGGTCCTTATAGAAATACTTATTGAAGAAGATACCTCTGATCTCTTCCCACTCAATAGCATCAACCTCCACCCTTGTCCTCATGTTGTTAATAAGAACCCACCACTGATTAGCTTCTCCCTCTAAGTGGAAATCAACTAGGGTGACCTTCTCTTTCTCTAAACAATGGAGCATAAAAACCATGTTATTTATAGGGCTAATCCACTATTCATAAACCAATGGTTCGGTTGGTCCACCGAATGTTGGTGGTTGTTGACACATAATAGACTCAACAAAATGTTATTCCCTTCGTGGTGAGATCGGTCTCTCAGCTTGAGTCAAGTTATTTCGAATAACGCGAGTCAGTTAGATCATCATTCTCTTGAAATTTTCCCTTTTGACTTCCACTAGAGGGACATTAGTGCATGGTCCATTGAAGTCACTATTTTCACGGTTCCTCCTATTTATCACCATTTTATAAAAGAAAAAAAACATATTTTCAATCATATTTTCTTTTTGAATCTTTTAACTATAAAGGATTTTTATGTCTTAAAACATAATGCTTAAAGATAGTATTCCTTAACAACAATGAAATTTCTCTACAAATCATTCATAATGATTCATAAATAGACTTTGATTAACCAAAAATATCCCCTGGAGTGTCAAACCAGGAGTGCAGCATGGACCGTTGTTGTGTACCAAGATTCCCTGGGTGAAGACCCAAACATCTTGTTGGAGTTTTTACTCCTTGGTACATCTATGTTAGAGACACATCCACTTGCTCATATCCAAACATGGATTTACTTGTTTGGAAACAACTTACTTAATATTTCACCTAAGTACTAGGAATTTATCCTATATTTAAAAATTTCTATAGGGTTATTCCTAAAGTTTTTGTATCCTAATTTCCAAAAATAACTAAACTATCCTTTAATACCAACTATGGAATCCCACCTTTTATTACATAACTTTTCATTACATTTTACAAATAAAGGATCATTAAAGTTGAGTGTCTTGGGAATAAGAAACATAAAACATGAAAACATATACCATTATTTTAATCACTTTTAAAGTCATCTTGAAAAGTTCATCAGAAGTATAATTACTAAATCTCATAACCTATAGACATATGTTAATGTAATGGGTGAGCAAAAATCCCAGTAAAGAATTCATGTGAAATAGTTTACATGTGATCTTGAGCATTATCAATAGGAACATGTAGATAAAGAGGAATTTCATAATAAGAATAAAATGGAAAATATCATGAAAATGTGGCTAAAACATTTAATTTATATATTCATGAACATATCACAAAGGCCCATCCCCATAGTGTCATAAAAATTACCAAGGTTGTTCACCAAGGTATCGTAAAACTTGTAATCTTTATAGTTTAAATTATTTAACCAATACGTTGGAGCGCTATCTAGACACACCCTTATAATGACATTATTTTCATGTGATACAAAAATATAATAATAAAAAATTTCATAAATAACCCAAATAGAATAAAATAAATGGCCTTCATATCAAAATTGTGAAGTTTTAAAATGTTCTTAAAAAAGATCATTTTGTCATTTATAACCCACGAAAAAGGAATGAGGGTTTTATGTATGTAAATTATAGAATAAAATATATCATTATTTTGTCATGGTGAATACCCCTATAAGTGAAATTACTTTTTTATTCACATAAATAAAATAAGATAATTTCTTTAGAAATAGAGAGTGATTTTGAAATAAAAATTCTGCAACTTAACAACTATATTTCCTATTTTTAGAAAACATTAAAAAGAGAAGGGATAAGGGTCACCCACTGACAAATAAATAATAATATAGTATAGGTAAATGGTAAAAAATAAATAATATCATGTAATGGATATTTTAATGACATACCATATGAAAAGGAATCTTGAAAGAAAAGAGAAGATGTAACATCTTTTACGAAAATTCAGTATCCTAACAAGATCACATAAAAATTCAAAAAATGAATTGATCAGAGAGAGAAGGGTATCTCATAATTTTGTTATCAAAATGAAATTAATTGGGATACATAATATCATTCCCCAACATATGAAAATGTAAATTCATGGACATGAAATAAAAGAAGTGTTGACTAAAAGATGACGGTGAGAGGTTCCCTTACCTTGACGAGTAATTTCAAAGACATGAATGTTGTGACCTTAGGGGGGCTTCAGTGAACCTTCAGAGAACTAATTCTGAGGTAAAAATACTAAAGCTCCATTGAAGAGGAATTTTGAATGAATGGATGAATGGAATTGGTTTGTATTTATAGCAAAAGTGAGAGAATATTTTTATTAATCTCCAAGGGACACCTCATTAGTGGTATTTTTAAAACCATGAGCTTTCCCATGGTATTTTCCAATGATATTGGCCACGTGGGAGACCACATAACATATCATACTATTAAAAAAGTCACCCATAATTACTAAATTATTATTACATCATTAATGATGTCTTTAAACACACCGAAACTCAAAACTATCTTTTTACTATTCACCGAAAAAGAAAACATTTTATAAAAATATCATAAATTCATCCTAACCTAATATAGATGCGATGAATTAAAAATTGAACATTATTTTATAAAAGTAATTTTCTATATATGAGATATTTTATTTTTAGGGAAAACACTGTTTACCTGAAAAATACCAGTACATAACTTATAATTTCTGAAATAGTCATTTACTAATTCTATTATATCACATTACCAATCAAGATACCTAAATAGTATTTATACTTTCTTAAGTGAGGTTAATGTTCCATTGGGAAAACTTATATTCATGAGGATAAAAATAATACCCTAAAAAGTAAAGTTACTATTCACTTAAAATTACTTTGATCTTATTGAACCACATTTTTCATCCTGTTTACAACCATGTATGTCAGATTTTTGAAAATCATTACATAGAAAAAGTTTTTTAATAATTATATATTTTTTAACTATTCATAAAAAAACAATTCATCAAATTCTATTCATCAATAAAACTATTCATAAAACACTATTCATAAAATTGAAACTTCTTAGAAAACATCTAAAATTTCATCACACATTAATTTTTACATTTGAAATTTAAAAATGATGTTTATTTTACCATAGTAAGTATCAATGTATGAAAAATATCTAAAAAGTACTATGTTTTACTTCAAAAAAAATTTGTCAAATTTTTCTAAATTAAATGCATACTTTATTTAGAAAATATATTCCTAAAACATGAATGATGATATAAAAATTTTATTTATACCAAGGGATTAAAAAAAGTAATTAAGGCCTCGTTACATAACCACTTATAAAGACCGCATAGGACCTAAGAGTAAGGTGTTCTTTGGGGAAAAATGTTGGGGTGTCTCGGACAACATTGTCTGAGTCGTTATTTCTATTAGCTTGAACATCTTTCATAAGTGCTTATATTCAAGCTTAATGTGTTGGAGTTCGGCTTGTTCTTGTTCTAGAGTGAAGCCCAGAAACACCACCTCCTTCCCAAGCCCCAGAAAAAGGACTTCGTATGGATTAAGTCCACTAGATGATGCCATCGACTATTATTTATATATTAATTAACCAGGATCATTTGAATTTATAAACAGTAATCACAACGTTAAGAGTATAGTCTCCAATAGTCATATTGACCAACAATTATATAACATTGATAACCCAAAGTCTCATTTTAATTATACTCACTTCATTAATTAAAGGATATAATTTGGTTGAGTATAAAATATCACATAAAATTAGGAAACAAGTATTATTCAAAAATTTGGGTCATTATAATATATTTAGTTAGGGAATTAGAAATTTAAAGGAAGGGATCTAGTGGAATCATATAGAATCAAGGGAAACAACTCTTGATGAAGGAATCACTAGTTAGAAGCATGAGAATCCAAATCATTGAGAACAAGGGACCTACTCAAAAGCTTTTCCAGAGATCTAGAAACTAGAGTACCATTTTTGGAGATCTTAATAGATAAATTCTACACAATTGAGGAACCTCCTATTAGTCATGGAATTAGGACCAAATTAGTGTCCCTTCATAGGACTCTATATTGAGGGGATCAGTATATCACATTAGATATGCTAGTGGAATCCAGGAATCCTGCAATAGTATTTCAAATAGACTTGAAGAGAATAGAAGGGGAAAAATCTCAGAGAGATCTTATAAATAATACCTTTCCAGAAAGACAAATCAAAACCATCTTGAAGAAAGATTATTTTATGGGGAGGGGAGTCCAGGTCAAGTTCCAACAAATTTGATCCACCATTGTATGTTCCATCAGGAGAGTTTCATCATTAATACAAAGGAAACAACCAAAAAAATCTCTAGTATATTTGAGTATAACTAAATTATGGAATGAAAGGGGGATCCTAGGATTGAAAATGAAAACTTACACTAGAAAATAATATATACCATGATGAGCATCAAGTGAACTCCAAATAAGAAGAAATTTTTGAAGACTACAAGATCATCCCTACATAGATGAATCCTAAATAAATTACATATATGAAAAAGGATAGATACAAAACAATTTCCTAGTCAGGATAAGAACCACCACCACACTAAAAGGATCCTAATATTTTAAAATGGTATAAAATACAACCTTAATAGGAATATTAGTTCCAAAAATTACAGTGATAGACCAACAATGATAATTGGAAGCATATGAATGTTCACCCTATATTTAAGTGAGGTTTGGGGTATCTTCCATCGATTCCTAATCTTTCTGATCAAAGGTTATGAGATGAATCATATGAAGATGGGGATGTGAAGTTGACTAGATATATTTTGTCACCATTAATTTTAAATACATAGATCAAGATGATGGAGGCTCTAGAACACTAAGGTGGGTGGGTGGGGGTGGGGGAATAAAGGATAACTAGTGACGAGAGTCTGAGAAACCACCACAAAAGGAAGAAGTAATACATGAAGTGACTAAGCGAAGTCCCTAAATGAAAACAAATAAACACATAACACCAGGGGAGAGGGGGATAGACTTTAAGTTGGGATCACTGAAGGAGTGACCCCAGGAATTGGAGGAAAATTTTAAAATGTTTGGGGAATGTGAGGCTAGTTCTTCCAAGGGATAATTTTTTACCTGGGGAATATATTGACCATTTAAATCATGTTTATTCATACATATATATCACATCTTAATAGGTGAATATTAAATCATAACATAATGATCAACACCAGAATAATATAGTTCTAGTTCCTTTGAAAATATTAACACATACAAAACTAGTTCATAAAAGATCTAATTCATCTCCCACTAAGTTTTAAGTAACCTCCACCCTTCTTAGATATATCATACATAGTAACTTTACATGTAACCTAAGGAAAGGAAACATAAGATAGGGAGTAATCAGAAACTCCACAAGGATAAAAAATAGAGATACCAATGATCACTTGAGCGTAATATGAACCTAAGGTGATGATAAAGAGATTATAAAAATTGAAAATCAATTCCTAAAACTCATAGATTATAATATTGTTTTGTGGAATAAATATTAGAAGTTCATAATACATGAATCATAAATAATTTTAGAGCATGATCCATAAGATCATGAAAATGGAATAAATCATAATTTTTTGGAATACACATAATCATATAAAATAATTTAATTTGTATTAAAGGATCATATAAATGGATATTATTAGTTAGTGTCAGTAACTCATGAGTGGGGTGAATTGAGTCCCCAATAAAAAAATTTAGAACAAGTTAAAATTAAATCCATCAATATAAAATAAATATTTTTAGTTAATTAAAATAGTAGTTTGATAAAACATTGTCCTTTAAAAAGATTTATCAATGATTTATTTGTGCTTAGTTAAAAAAATGTTGAAAATTATGTTATCATTGGAAATGAACTCACTCAAAAAAATCATAATATAGACACATGATAATACTGATAATCAATGTAATAGTTTTTTTCATTGTTTAAATAAAATGTAGTTTATGATTTCAAAATAAATAAAATAGAACAACATCACACAATATAATAAATAATAGGTTTAGTATCAAGCCATGAACATATTTCCTCCACATGGAAATTATCCAATGCTTATAAGATTATATAAAAATAATTTGATCCACAACATGGATTGAGTATTAAAATAACAACATTAAAGTTTTCAAGGATGGAATTCTATTACATAGTTTTACAAGGAAAAAAATACTCATGCCATGTAGGTACCGCTTCCATAAGCACCATGGTTAAGAATATAAAAATAGATATAATTTAAAATAAATTATTCTACACTTCTAGCATAGGATACATTGTGTGCTAAACAGCAAAGAAAAAAATAGTGATCAAAATTGAAATAAAAAAATAGAACGTGAAAGAAAAATGATATAGAAAATATTGTACTTATCAGTTTGTAGGGATTTATATTCTCGTTTGATGTGGCTTGGTGAGGAAAGCAAATTGCTTCTATAAGAATTATAAGAAAATAGAGCATACAAAAATTATCTTTTGTATATATTGGAAAGGATCTGGATATTAAGTATAGTCCCCTATTAAAGAGATGAGAGTTAGTAAAAATATAGCATATAAGCTACTATATGATGATCCTTTAATTATTCATTAATTCACACACTTCATTATCATATATTAACTTATAGCACATGAGAAATATTCTATGAAATATAAAACACGATATTCATGTATTGAAGAATAATCATCGAGATATTTTGGATCCTCAAACTGACAATGAAAAATTCATTAATGAATCCCTATAAGGGTTATTAAAATAATCATAAAATTACCCTCTACATTAATTTTGTTAATATATCAGTTGGAATAATTTAATTCAGAACATGAAGAATAGTGATGGACTATATTCTGGCAGTGATTCATGTTTGGTGATGACTCAATATGATGGTGACACAATTATGGTGGTAGGTTAGTTTGGTGGTGACTCATTTGAACAAATGGTGAGTTAGTGAAGTGGTGAGTCAGTCTGGTAGTGATTCATTTAAACTAATGATGACTCAGTCTAATGGAAACACATTTGAGCTAATAGTGAGTTAGTCTGGTGGTGAGTCAGTCTGGTGGTGGCTCATCTAAACTAATGGTGGGTCATGATAGCAAAACCCATTATATTATTGAAACATTTCTAGTGGAGAGCCATATGAACTAATAACTACTCATTCCAAGAATTATCCATTATTCTATCAAATTTCCTTACAATATAAAATCATATCCTAAAATATAAAACTCTTTAGAAATATAATAAACATGATTTCAGCATTAAAAAAGGTGGTTAAATCAATATCCCCCTTTTTGATGATCACAAACCATGGAATTTTTATAAACTATGTATTAAATAAACCTAGGTACATAGACATTAATTTAAATAACAATAGTTGATTATCATTTCAAAATTCAAATGTGTGATATATAAAGAAGTGTGATATCAAAGATAAGGGTAATTAAATTTTTTCAAATGTAAAGTAAACTACATCCAAATAATGATGGAATCAATATAAAAATAATGATGATATAAAACTACGAGCACAAATAATCTTAGTGAAGAAGGAGAAGAGAAATATCAAAGATAAATTTTAAATCAAAGGAAAAAATAAAAAAAACTCCTAAAACATAGTTGGTATTGAAAGTAACTCATCAAAAAGGTAATAAGATAGATAGTAAAGAAGATTTATATCAATGATAAATATAAAAAGGTAAATGATATAACTATTTTACCCCTTTTAGGATTATCAAAATGGTAAAATTAGAAATGGAAAACACAATGACACGAATAATAAGAGAGATACATGTCATTAAGAATTAAAAATCATGGTGTTATAACACAAAAATAGATATAGGTAATGGTGAAAAATATTCATATCAACAAATAATGTCTTATTATATTCACTCCCATCCTAGGATGTAGGATCAACTTGGACCTTTCCCTTATCAAAGGAAGGAGGTATGGATGCTAAGGCTGAGAGTGATATGGTAGTCATTGATTGTACTAAAGTAGTCTAAGGAAACACTTTGACTATCATTTGTCTGAGATTACTGATTGCTTCCATGGGAGACATGATTAATGGTTAATACTCAGGAGGTCAAGATTATAAGGAAAGAGAATATGTGAAAGATGTAATGGGAGTAACCTATGAAGAAACCACTACTATACCAGATACATATAAGAAATGCTTCATAAGGTTGAAAAAATGTATAATAATATTTCCTCACCACTCCATAGCACTAAATTGATCCTTATTTTCCTCTATAAATTACATAAGAAGGAGTAATAACACATTTAACTAGTTGATCTATTCTTTGATATCCTTGGTGACCGGTGTAATCCTTAGATTGTCATACAAATACATGAAATGGTAATTCAATTCCAATTTGGTATACACCAGAGAAATATAGACCTTAATGGACTTAGTGATGGGTTTCCTTTCACTTAGATCCTCATTTAAATATCCCCTTATCAGTTTATTTATGTTCTCAAAATGCTGAAAGTCATCCTTAGATAATCCTTATGAGTAGAATGAATATCTCCCAAAATATAATGAATCTCTTCATGAACTATATACCTGATCCACTCAACATCAACTGAAATAGACAGAGGTGATGAACTGGATGTAGAATCCACTTTTGGAAAACCCATAAACCTACCAATCATATAATCCTTAATAGAATTAAATGAGGATCTATTCTCCTCTATAACTGACCACACGGTCTCCATCTCACTGGACAACCTTCAATTTTCCATTTAAACTTCCTGAATATGAAAATTAATGTTCAACTAGATATGAAATACAACTAGATCAGACATGAATCAATAATTAAATTCACTAAAATATGTGTTTGTTTGTTTCTACGACCTCAATATCCTACTAAATTAAGTTATGAGTATACCTTTAAAAGGATATATATCTGATCTGGAAATAATTATCGAAGGCACTAGTGTAGAAGGTATCTCAACACTAGGCATGGTATCAACTGCAGAATATGATCTAGAAAAAGGTACAAATAAAGGGAAGTCATGAAGATCACCATTATGATTAATATGAAAAAACAATGATACATTTGAATCTATCTTTTCTAAAAATAAGATAGATGATGTACCATCCTTTGGTGGACTACTCTAATCATCATCAGAGTCCTCATATGACAATCTAAGAAGTTTGGAACTAGGGGAGGGATTGACCTTAGAGGATACCTCATCTGATGCCTGAGAATCTATATTATCTCCGAAATCTTCTTCAACATCCTTGGAATATAAATAGTTCAATCCAAGTTTGAAATATCCTTTTAATTTATCCCACTCATCCTGAGCAACTGTTTGCACTCTAGTATGAGATTAATTTCTAGGTACACTCTAACAGGTTTAGGGGATTGCTACCCCTCAATAGATACTCTAGACTCCCCCCTAGCAGAAGCAACATCACCTTTATGTTGCTCTCGAATTGATCTCTCTAAGGAATCATATCTTTATGAACTAGGTCTCCCAACAAACATAAATGAGGAATAAGTACCAGTATGGGATAATTTTTGTGATTTAATTCTCTCAACATCATGATCAAGATCATGTACATCATCATCACCATCTTCATCATCATCTCTATTCTTTTCATTACCATCATCACCATTTTCTAAATTTTCATTATCAGATACCTTCATAACCTCTTTAAGAGATTTAATGTAAGAACATGTAATCTTATCATCACAATAAACTTATACCTCATCATAATCATCATAATCTCTTTAAATGAAGACACTTTCTCTAGTAGGTAGAGAAACTGGAGATCTATCAAGGAAAAAATACATATTAAGGATCTTAGGGATGTCTTGGTTATTACCCACATCAACTCATGTAACTACCTCCTTATCAACATATGCATCACCTTTTTCTTCTTCTTCTTCAGAATACTCCACTGAATCATCTAGATCTATGATAGGATCAAAAATTTTCTTCGGTCTAGTATGGTTATCTAACGGATTAAAATCCTAATAGTTATTATAATGTTCTATAACTGAGGTCTTCATCTAAGTATTCAAACTCACCCTCATCCTTTTATAGATAATATTAGTTAGGAAAAAGCCACCAAATTTCACTTTTGCTTCCTAGTCCTCATCTATCATGAAATTGGATTCCAACATGGCCAAAATTAAATTATGATAAATGAGAGAAATAGATCTGGAGGATGAATTACACATTTCCAATATTTGTACCATGATGAATCAGAATAGGTTAATCTTATCCCCTAATTTCATAAGGAATATAATATATACATCCTAATTACCCATAGTATTGATTTACTATTTTTTTATAAATAACAAATGATGGATAAACAAGAATAAAAGTTTTCATTCTCCATCCAACTGAATAGAGGGAGGCCTTCGTAGAGTACCATCACCAGTCATCTCCAATAAATCATTTTCATAACTGAATTATTCATTATCACTTGGTATCATAACATTAAAATCATTTAATACTCCTTGATGAGGCAATTTTAAACACTTTTACAATTCTATTGAAGAAATTTCAAACCCATTAGCAACTATAATACTTCTAATAAAATCATTATTCTTCCCAAAACTAAAATCATCATACTAAAAAAATTGATGAACCAACCAAGGATAGAAATTTCAATCATTTCTGGAGAACAATTATACAAATCCTTGGTCATGTATCACCCTTATCAAAAATGTATTACTGGAAGGAAGCCATTCTACGTATACTCCATTTTTGGAAAACACTATGTGATTCAAAAGAAGTGGATTTTTCATCGTGATAAAATATTGGATCAGTTCACTTTTTGATCATTTAAAAGTACATGACCCTTTATGAGATAACATGGTAGTAATATTAACTGTGAATATTTTTATGGAACAAATGAAAAGTAATGTTATGAGAATAATGAAGGTCAATAGATAAAGGGTAGGTGAAACAGATCGATGGAGGCAGGTGTGTGCAGGAGTGAATCAAATTCAAAATTTAATTCTAATTTATAATTTAGGGATTCAAAATCATATTATATAATAAAATATAAAAGTAATAAAAATTAATATTGAAAATTAGTAATGGTAGAAACTATACGATAGAGACCGATGACATGTCCAACATTGTCTCTCCAGTTATGACTCACCAATGATGACTCACCAATGATAACATGCCAATAATAACTATCTAGTGTTAACTTTCCAAACACCAATGAAGACTCACCAATGGTGACTCACAAATGGTTACTCTTCAAAGGTTAATTTCTAATGGGCACTCACCAATGATGAATCACTGATGATGACTTTCTATTGATGGCTTATCTAATATTAAATAATTACCAAAATTTATCATACCTATTTCATATTTAATGTTGCTGAATATTTCATTATTTATTCTTTTTGTAAAGATAATAGAAAAATGATGTTCATTTCCTATGAATTAAAGAGTTAAATCACCCTTCTAAAAATGGTCCACTAAAAATTGTTTCCTTTCATCAATAAGCATTTTCCTAGAATGATACATGGGTTATTTAGAAATATAAATATCACTTGAGTTGTCATAACTTATAGAGAATTTTATAAATTGATATCCAATTATTAGCCGAGTGTATTTAATCCACAAAATCAGTTCATAATTACTATATGAAGATATTTATTGAGATTCAGTAGTATACTGTGCCACTAATTTTTTTACTACACCAAGATACTATATACTTTCCCAAAAGGTGACATGTTCTATGGGTTATTTTCTATCTAACATTCAACTACCAAAATCATCATTTGAATAACTCACCATGTAAAATGATTTTTCTCTAGTATAGAATAGTGTTATATTAGTTGTATATTTTCTGAAATTTAAAATACTTTTAATAGAATGTTAATGATATTATTTACTATTTTCTTTAAAATTGGAACACATACACACACCAATCATAATATATGGTCAGCTAGCAGTTATATATAGAACGATTCCAATCATACCTATATGCCAAGTTTGATTGACTATATTTCTAGCATTATCAAGATAAATATTACAAGTTGTACTCAATTGAGTGTCACTACATTCAGTGTTATCCCAACCAAAACATTTTAAAATAAAATTGGTTTACTTACATTGATTTAAAATAATTTCATCTTTATTTTGAAAAATATTAAAATTATTAAAGAATCTTAGTTCAACCATTAAATTATTTTTAAAGTCATTATGGCTCATATTTAAAAAATTTGTACATAAATAATATTTATATGATCCAAAAAATATTATCACCAACCTAGATTTTAACTACTAAAACAAATTTCAAAATTCATTTTATAAAAATATTACGATAAAATATACCTTTGGAAAAAAATTTGAAATTAGGAAAGAAATGATCCTATATTACAAAGATATTGTACATTGTTTTAAACAACAAAAATTATTTTTAAATTTAGAAACATTATTTAGAGAATGATGATTCAGAAATAGAGGGGGTTGTTCAACAAAAACATCCTCAACTATATTTCAATTTCATAATTCACATTTTTACATCCATTTGTTACAATTTGAAATACAAATTTATTTCATAAGCAAGTACTATTCTTATATATTAATTTCTATCCACTAGTGAAAAGGTTTCCACATTTTCAATAGCTTCTTATTGACTATATACTTGTGTAATAAACCTTTCTTTATTCCTTACTATGATGCCAAACTTATCAACCTCTTTGATAAACACCAATTTAGATCCAATAGTGGGATTGTATTTATGTCTAAATAAAATATCCCAAACATTATTTCATTTAAACTAATTATTTTCCCCTTTTATTTTTATTACCTATAATTTATCATTAATTTCAATATTTATGTTCTTAGGTTCATTTTGTGACAAGAATGCATGATGTTAAACCTGATTTCTAAGAGAATATATAGTATGTGTACATCTATATAGGTATCTAAGTACAATATCTAGAATATTGTATTTATGAGTCCTAAAAGATTTTTGAAAATAAGGGTTTGCCATCCCATGGTCTTCAATAAATTTATGTTCATGATGTTCATCAGAACCGGTTGATTTTTTTACTTGCTTCACAGAAATTTTAGAGGGTCTTTCTTGGATATATAGAATAGATAAAAAAATCCTCAAGATTTAATAATGGGGTATTATTCCCATGAGGATCTGTTTCATAAAATATTAGATGAATATATTTCTCTATAGTCTTTGTTATTTTTTTATGCACTCTATAAAATTCACTAGAATTTGAATAATCGAGAAAATTTCATTAATCACTCTTGAAATAAATTTTGTGAAGACTCTCCATAGTGTCATGAATGAAGACTTTAAAACCAAAAACCCATAAAAAATATAAATTAGTATTTCTAATAATCCATATTTAATATGGTATTTTCATTAAGATAGGTTTATTTAATAATATATTGATTATATAATAGGTTGTATTCACATCCTATACCCCAAAATAAATAGGAAGGTCATAATCATTGAGAATTGTCCAGAAAATTTATTAATGTGTTATATTTCTCATTTCTATAACATCGTTCTATTGTGGCCTCCTATGGGTAGAAATTATATGATTCTAGTAATATTGTTAGAAAAAAAATTCAATGTATTGATTTTCATACTCATGTACATGGTTACTTGTTAAGGTCTTAATCCTAATTCCACTAATAATTTCTTTATATATATCATATTTAGTAAAATAAGACTAACATTAAATTTTGTGAGCTAGAAATAATACCAATGTATACCTAGAAAAGTATACTATATGGGAATAAACAGAGTGATTCATATTTATAATAGAAAAAATAGATGTTCCAAGTAAGTCCATGTGAACCAACTCTATGGGTTGAGAATTTGAAACTTCATTATTTGATTTGAAAGATATCTTGTGACATTTCCCTATAAGACATGGGTTAAAAACCATATCATTTGGGAATTCTAGTTTAAGAAAATTTTTGAATAATACTTTACGAATAAGATTAACAAGTGAGTGAATATTATAATGTCCTAGTATCCTATTCCAGGGAAAATATTTTTTATGAAAGTCACATAAATAATAAATATTCAGAGAAAATAAAGAATTTAAATTAATAGTACAAAAATTTTTATTTTTAAAACAGTAAAAAATTAATCATATTTATAATAAAAAAATTGTTGTATTTATTTTGAAATTTTACATAAAAACCATCATCCCATAAATATTAGATGATAACTATATTATACTTAAAACCATCTGAAAATTGTACATTAGATATTAAAATAGAGTATGAATTACTGACCTAGCCATGGAAAAATATTTTCCCTTTTCCATTCTCACTAAAGTAACACATCCACCATTAACCTATATCAAATTATTGAAAAAATAATAATATCTTGTCTTGTGTCTAGAAAAACAACTGTCTAGGTACGATATGTTCTTACAAAATCTTTTCAAGAAAGTTCCCTACCAAACAAAATTTACACCAAAACTGATTTTGGTAGACAAATATTATTGGGTCAAAAAATGATTGTAATTAAGCCTTTAGGAACCCATATTTTTCTAATAGGTTTATTATATTTTTTTTAAATTTATGGAAATAAATACGTTTTTAAGTCCATCCAAGTAAAAAATAGAAAAATATTTTTTATAAGTAGAATTAGGAATTAAACTATTCTTGACAATTCTCCAATGTCGATGTTGATACCCTAAACTTGTAATATTATTAATATCATTATATTTTATAAGAATTTGAGATAGAGTATTTATAACATTAGTTAGTCTATCTAAATCTTTCTTTAATAGATCATTATAGAATTTTAATTCATTATTGTCTTTTAACAGTAGAGTATTTATCTATTTTTCAACAGTAAGGTAAGATTCATAATTAGGATTCAAAGAATGTTTTTATTATAAATATTATACATATCGTAAATATCATTAAATATATCCTATAAAATGATAAAAATACTAAAACATATCCTCATTATTAATTTTATCTTGACTGTTTTCATCACTATAATGATAAGAATTATTTTTAGGAGAAGTAGAAAATACATTTAATAACTCAAATTCATTTATTATAAAACACATGTTGGCTCTATCATGTTTTTATTTTTGGGTAGTGTCTAATTCACAGGAGATGTATTGAAAATAAGTCCCTGTATCTTTCACTATTATCATTTTTTTATTTACATATAATCATATTTCATCTTGTATTTCTGGTAAATATAGTCATCTTTGACATGCCCTTTCCGTTAACATTTATTGAATACTATTTTATTCGATGTATTATCTCTCTTATGATCCTCATTCCAGTTTCCTCTACTATCATCTTTACCTTTATATATTTTTTCAAACTCCCCATGCTTCCGTGGTTCGTTTCCCTTTTTATAATGCAATAGCTTGCGTTGTGTAAAAATTCGAGATTCTAACACATTGTGACTAATCAAACTAGTCCTAATGAGTAATAAGACAAACTTATTTAAATATTATCAATTTTATCATTAAAAATGGGATTCATTTTTGGGTTCATAATATCAAAATTAACTTAGGGTAAAGTTTTTGTATTTTTCAGAAAACATTCAGTTTTTGATGAATAGTGATAAATAATAAAATTTCATTAAAAATAACTTTTTTAATAAAAAACATTTATAGTGACAAATTATACAATTGAGTAGTTTTTAAATATAATTAGATAATAGTTTTTCCATTTAATCCAATGTTGTTCATTGGACATAATTTCACATCGAAACTAAACATAAGCAAGTGTCAATCTTTTGATAGTTATTATTTATTAAAAACACGTTTTTTGTTTTGACAACTGAAATTAATTTTAAAATAATTTATACCACTTATGTGTTTTGAAATTAGAAAAATGGATTCCATATTTGGAATCAAGAGGTCCAAATTGTGTAAATATGTAAATTTTATTTTTAGACATTATAAATATTTACTTTAGAAAATATTTTATTTACAGGGGTTAAAGATATAAATACAGTAAATAAGGTCAAAAAATTAATATTATCAAAATATTAAAATACCTTAACACATTACTAATACTATTTAATGATACATGTCCGACCATGGGCATCCTGGGGTCGATTTTGGGACCCCATTGAACCACTTAGAAGTGATAATGACATAATATATTAAATAATTTAAAGTAGAGACAAAAATAACAAAAGGAAATATCTTTTAGTAATACAATTTTCATATGAGGCTATATAATTGATCAATTTGAATATAAATAGTAATTAGAAATATAAAAATAATTCCTACCTCAATATATTTTATTTATAATTTTTAGACATAAAGTAAATATATTTATTTATGACAGAATGATGGTGGAGTATTTTTCTTATTAATGAAAGAATCAAATAAATGGTACTATATATGTAAAAATAAATATAATTTGAAAGTTTTAATGCCATACATGAATTTTATTGGTTGCTGTTACATGTTATAACTAATTATATTAATTTTTTTAAGTAAAAATACTGTTATGAATTTAGCTAAAACAAAATACCAAATAGGGTCAAAATTGACATAAAAGAGTTTGTAAAACAAATATTATATTATTAATTGATATTATATTTTTGAAAATCGATCGTTTAGACAAAATACTTATATAATGATATGCGTATCCTTAATGATCTATTTGGGGATCTTTTGGAAGTATATAGTATGTTTATTAACCATATAATATAAAAATACAAAGTGACATGGTAATTGTCAAACTATTTAACAAAGAGTTAAATAAAAAAGATACGGTTAATATAGTAACCCAAACCCATATAAAACCAATTGGTTGAGTGTTTTCGACCCAATTCCACCTTAATATTTAAATAATCTATTTTTGGAGCCATTAGAAACTGAAAATTATTTTATTATAAATTAATATTTCTATATTTTCCTTAGGTGCCCCTCACCCCTCTTATAAAAGGGAACTCCCCCTTCTCTTTAATTCACACCGTAACAGCCATTTGGGTCGGCCAACCCCTTCCAAAATACCCTCTCAACTATCCTCCCTTAATTCTAGAGGCCTTATGTGAGTCAGAAAGCTAACTTAAGGTTTCCTTTTGATCAAATCAAAATGGATAACCCAAAGAAGAGGTAAATATTTCATCACCTCTTTTAAATCCCTTTCTTCATACACTTCCTCTTTATTTGTTGTTTCCATTATAAAATAATAAATCCAGTATATTCTATATAATGTGATTTTATTATAAATATGGTACAACCATATTCATTATTCTATCAATACATTGAATGACATGCCCCCATACATGTGTACGTACGGCTTACCATCACCACATTGTGGTGTAATTGTTATTCAATACATTATTATCTGGATGGGTATAATAATGATGTGTAATTGATGTAAATAATAAATATGTCATGATAATGATTATTTATATATGATATACAATTAAATTATATATTTTTGTATAATAAAAAGAATTATATTGTCGCTCGTGCGTACGTACGGATTACCCTCTCCATAAACACAATGAGAATCATTCCCCATCGTATCCATTCAAGATTAATTTTCATTTGATGATTATAAAAAAAATTAAAAAATTTAATATCATTTTGTATATGAATAATATACATCCAATCCATAAAATATATGACTCACATAACAATGAATATAAAGGAAAATGAATCTGTTAACTCCTGAAACAATGATAATACTAAGATATTATTGACAAAGAAATATTAGAAGATCATATATGATATCATATTAATTTATATAGTTCATGAATAATTTAATAAAAAAAATCACCATTATATATGAGGTTAACCTACCCTCGACCAATGAAAATTAAACGTTAAGGGTTAATTTCACAATATCTTTATAATCTGAGGTGGTTTTTACGTAAGTATCTACTGTGACATTTTTATCATCCAAATCCATGTTTCATAAAAATTATTTACAAATATTTTTACTATTTACTGTACTGTGAGTTAACGTCATTTATACTGTTATTTTAATTTTTATAAATTTGTTTTAAAGTAATCTTTCCTTCATTTTCCCAACAAGGGACTTTATGACCTTTTTGATCTAATTATGGTAATAATTTTTTTTAACTTATACGGCGGGTGCGACTATTTTACTCCATTATAACATCATCGAAGCATCCCTTACAAGATTATAAAAATATTTTCAAAATAAATGTATTCTTTATAACTATGTGACTCTTAGATGATTTCAAAATAGAGATATATATTTCACTAAAAAAGGATTTTATTTCATCTATGTCAACATCCTTTGATGGATATTAAGTTTATTTGATGTTGATTAATTATCATACAAAACATCCAAATTTTATTTAAGGTTTCGTGATATGTTTGACTGTAGATGAGCTATTTTTATACCATTCATGGTTTATGGTTAAATTATTGAAATTTCATATTCTAGTTTTAATACGAATGTTTGTGTTATATTTCAACCTTTTCCTATGAGGAATGTATTAGACTTAGTAAGTGATGGGTGGAGCCCTATATACCTCCTCGATGCATCGGTAGGTGTCATGAGATAACTAGATGTGGAATTGTCTAAGGACTTTCCCAATTTGATATATGGTTTTTGCCAAGGCCTTAATCATTTTTAGATGTCTTGGATGAGGCCTTGAAAAAATGTTTCAGAATATCTAAGATTATACATTCCCCCATAATGAAAATTATATTGAAAGTACATGTGGTCATTTGACTAGTAGAATACCAATGATTATGTTTTATTATGGAATTATTTACTCATCTCATATTCTTTCCATAAAAGTATTCATGTTTATTATTGGTAAATTCATGTTGTTTCAATTATTTACCATGATATATATTTCTGTTTTCTTCAGTTATATTTCTTATCCTTATTGAGCTCTTGAGTTCACCCCTTTTGTATGTTTCATTTTCCCAGGATATGAAGAAGTTAGTTATGAGTGGCTTACATGAATTATCTTGGACGATTGGATTTTCCAATGGAATAAATTCGTGTTGTATTTCTTTTCAAGTTGTAAAGTTGATCTTATGTATGAATCTTGTTTCCAATAATACTAAACTATTCGGTCTTTTGAGATATGATTTCCTTGTGATCATGCCAATGTTATGTAATAATGCATCGACTGTGGGTAACTAGGGTTGGGGCATTACATTTGTTTCCTAAATAAATTTTTATTCTTGTAGAACATTTTAAATCATATATCCAAATGGTCTAAAACCTCATCACTATCATTTTTCGATTCTTCGTCACTGGAAATTTCATCATGAACTTTCTCATTTTGTTTTGAGGAAGTGTATTTGATGGCTATGGAATTTTTTTTGGTTAATCCTCATATTATATTTTGACCTTTTGTTATTCGTCACCCATAAAAAACTATCCAATCATCTTCTTAACAGGTAGCTTACTAATATACAATAAATCTCTAATTGATATGAAAGTTCCTTTCCATATTTCTAGAAAACACATAAATAGTTTCATCACAAGGTCTCTATCAGAAAAAAGATACCTCAATGAGATCATTTTATTCAAAAATTCATTGAATCTAAGATGCATGTCAGAAACAAGCTCATTATGTTTCATTTTAGAAGATTCATTTTTAATATTATAGTTTTTTAACTACATTTCTTTAACATTAGATGTTTCTTCAGGACAAAAGGCTAAAGTTTCCATATTTCAAATGATTTTATACATGCAGATATTATATTGAATTTTTCATCAGCCAAATAAAAATACAAGACATTAATGAATTTAAACTTATTATTATAATTAATTATTGTATAATCATTCCATGTATTTTTCTCAGTCAAAGGTATTTCATATTTTTCTATAATAGAAATACAAATTTCAAAACCCATGATCTCAATATGCATTTTCATTTTGATATTCCACAGCGTATAATTTATTCCATTAAAAATGGGAGGTATGTTGGTAATAGAACCGTCTTATATATTATCTTTAAATAACTAAATTTAGATCAAAATGAAATATCAGATCTTTGAAACACAACTAAAAAAATTAAAACAATTTTGAGAATCCTTGACACCAAATGATGGTCAGAATGAGTAACTCAAGAGGGGGGTGAATTGATTAACAATTAAGATTTATGTTAAAAAATGTCAAATTAAATCCCCCAATAAAAAATTAATTCGACTATTTAATCAAAAAAACAATTTGATAAAAGTTTGTTCTTTTAAAATATTCCCTAAATATTGATTTTTGCTCAGTTAAACAATTATTGAAAATTATTTAAACATTTGAAATAAATTTACACAAACCAATTCAAATATAAACACTAGTTAAGACTAACTGTCAAAGTAAAAATAATTTCAAATTTTAAATCAAATGTAGTGTAAATATATGAAATAAAGAAATGAAAACAAAAATACACAATAGAATAAACAAGTTGTTCTATCTCAAGATGAGACCAAATCCCATCCACTTGGAAATCACCTGCTTCTAAGCAGGTTATATAAAAATAATCTGATCCATAACCTGGATCAGGTATACAAACAATATCATACAAGCTATCTTCGTGGAAATTATCTTTCATAGTTTTATATGGGGATAAAACTACTCATTCCACATAGGGACCTCTTCCAAAACAAACTATGGGTATACAGATGAAAAGAGATATAAGAGAATATCAACTATTTTCTGGTTCTATTGCATGAGATAGTCTGTGGTAACAATCTAAGAAAAAAATACACTGCTCAAAAGTAAAATAAAATAATATAAAGAAAAAGTAATAATATATATATATATATAATCTAGTGTAACTCGGTCTATCATGATTTAGATGCTCTAGTATCCTAAAATGTGTCTTGGTTAGGAGATCAAACCGTTGTTCTAAAAATTGCAGGAAAACAGAGCATTGCCAAATTCTATTTTATGTATGTTTTAAAGTATATAGATATTTAGATTATTTCAATATTCTATAGATGAAAGTTAGTAGGAATGTATCTTGTCTTTTAGTGTGTGATGATCCTTCTAATATTCATAAATTTGTGAACTTATTGGTCATATATTCACTTATAGAACATGAGGAACATTCTCTGAAATATAAAGCACTGCATGAACCCATTGAATAAAAACCATTGAGAAATTATGGATCCTAATAAAAACAGTGAAAAACTATATATTTCATGCATGTAATTATTTTGAAAATAATCACAAAAAACCCCTCTAAATTTTTTTCATTTATATATCCATTGAGTAAATTTAATCCAAAATAGGAATAATAGTGATGAAAGATCTTCTGGTAGTGAGTCATTTCTGGTGGTGACTCAATCTGATAGTGACTCTTGTTTGGTGGAAATTGTAAGGACCCGATCCTAGTTTACCAGAGAAGGTGACTTATTTTATTATATTTGCATATAAACAAGGAATATGAATACTGAAGGACTGAGTAGTTTAGTATCATTGGAAACAATATACATACATAAGTTCATCATTACAACATGAAATGAAAAAAAAACATAGAAATTTATTCGACAACATCAAAAAATCATAGGTTATTTCATTATTTCATTCATTATACAATTATTCATGTCTTGAGAAAATGAAACATAAGAAATTGGTGAGCTAAAACACTCTATAAGGGTATGAAATACAATATAAGATATCATAACATAATCAGTAGTCATTTTGATGAACTAAAAACATATGCCTTTAACAAAAAAATGAAGACATTATAGAAGGAATAAAAGCTGAATAAGTAATTCCATAATCATGAGTATTATACTTGTCAAATAACCACATGAACCACAAATAAAATTTTTATAATGAGGGAATGGATACTGCAAGACATCATAACCATACCTTCAAGGCCTCTTGCCAAGATAAAAAATAATCATTTTTCAAGCCCATGAGCTAAGACCGTAGTTTTTCTCATGAGACCTAATGAATAACCAATGGGATATAAAGGGCCCCATATGACACATAATATTTTCAATTCATTCTTTATATGAACAAGGACAAACATAAAGAAGATATACATTCATATTGAAACTAATATATGAGATTTAATTAAATTTCCCCGAACATTAAGCATAAACACTAACCATTCAGACTAAATTAGTGAATGGTTTTAAGATAAAAAATCCATATCCAAGTTAATAATACACCATTAAATATAATATGGTAGATGATTCCATAAAATATTAATCCCAATAATACATAATAATCAATAAGTGTGTTAAAATATATGAAGATAATCTAATAAAATCCTCGAGTAATTCTTGAGATAAATGCACTTTTATTTTAAAAAGAAGGGTTCTTTTGAAAAAATACTTGTATAAAACCATAAGTGAAGTAATATATTATTTTCATAATAAAATTACTAATTTTATAAAGATAATGGTCTCCAAAAATAGATTATATATTTCTCTTTAAAAAAGGTATGAATTTGAGAAATTCCATTTAATCAGGATTGTATTTTGGAATTAATTTTGAAAGATCCTTTTAAAAAGAGCAACTCCCCAGAAAATAAAGAATGATTCTGGTGGGTACACTTATAGGTAACACTCACATATATTTTATGAAGATCAAAAAAATAATACCTTATAATTTCATTAAGGTAATTCAACAATAAAAGTAACCCGAATGAAAATAGAGGTTCGAGTGAAAGAGCCTTACCTTAAGTCTGAATGTGTTCTACTCCTGAACATAAAGTCCTATAATATGAAATTATACATAATAATAAATTATTTAAGAACCTATTAGAAATTTATTTAGTTTATAATAATTATTTTTAGTTGATTTATGTTCTTTTTGATAAGTTATAATATTTAATTCCATCTTCTAGGAATGTTCGTTTACTTGATTTTCATAATCGATCCCCTTGTTTTTAAGTAATAGAGATCATGAGGAATGGATATAAATCTCCAAAATTGAATTTAAACAATAATTAAGAAAATAAGTATGTTTTAATTGTAATTTCTATCAATTAGTTTCATGTAATGAGGATGAATCATTAGGTTAAATATTAATGGCATTCATTTAGATTATATAAGCGGTATTTTGATTATTAGGAACTAGTTTGGTCATATGATTTAATATTATGTACATATACTGGTTCCTGAATATTAAAAAAGTTATAATACATGGATTATTGTCTATTTCAACCATAAAAATGGTTTCATGTCTATTAATGAAGGATAAATTTAAGCACAAAACTTCTTTGTTCATGAAGAACCTCACAGACGATGGTTTTGATTAAAAAAAATAAATGGAAAAGAGTAAGAATATATATTATGGTTCATTAATTAAAATGATAAAATTAAATTATATAGATGATAATGTAGTTATCATGATCATTTGGATAGATGTGGTGAGGAGATTAAAACAAAATAATATAAATTGAAATGAAACTAAACGAAAAATAAAGGTGATTTACCTCTTGAAATAACCTCCTTGGGAACCTCTTTATGCGAATGGTTTTTTGGTATTTTAGAAAGCAAAATATCTTCTTGGACGTAGGTAGTGACTAGGGATGGGTATTTGGGTATGAAATTGGGGAGATTCATGGTTTATAGGAGTTAAGAAAATATTGAGTGATGGGGGGTTTTTATAGTGGAGGAGAGGAGTGAGTTTTGAATATTTTATTCATTATTTTATTAATTCCTTCAATACAAACAATAATGGTGGTTAATGTGACCCCTAATAGTAATATGTTCATGTGAGTTTGAAACTAGTTTAATTGAATCACTCATGATGTCATAAATAGTGTATTTAACTAATAATTTTTATATACGACATTTTCCATATTTCACTATTCATAAACAATTCATGAATTTCAGAAAAATCCAAAAATTTCACCCCAATCATTTTCAGCAAGTAGAATTAAAAAATGAACTCAATTTTTCAAAAATAATTTGCAAAATAATATTAATATAATTTTTAAATTTAATCGAAGTTAATTTATAAAATAACAATTTTGAAAGTATAATTAGTTTTACATGACATTAAAAAATTAATTAAGATTTCATTATATTATTTACATAAGAAAATAAAATAATATCATTATTTACTATTCAGAAGGTTCATATTAACATTCATATTAATATTCATATAGGGTATGTTACTATTCACCAAAAATCATGTTTGTTCTATAAGACTCCAAAAGATTTTTTGATCACAACTCTAGATAGCCATTTTTTGAAATTCAAAACATAGTAGAGGAAAAGTTGTGACTAAGAGGTAGATTATATAATGTGTTGTTTTTTAGGGAATAAATCTTTTAAGAATTTAATAATCCTTGAGGTGTTACATTCTCCCCTCCTTTTAAAAATTTCATCCCAAAAAATCACAGTATGTTACCTTACAAAAAAAAATTGTGTATGTCTTCAACAAAATCTCCGCCAGATCCTATGTTGGTTCTTCAATTTTATGATTTCCCTAATGTATCATTACCAGAAGAGTCATCTGATTCCTCAACACCTGTTCTTTAGTGTCCAGAATATGGATTGTCTCTTCATAGTAAGATAGGTCAAGTTCTAATTTTATACCTTCAGAAGTGAGGACATGCGTTTGGTCTGGCATGTACTTTCTCAGCAATAAGACATGGAAAACATTTTGTAATTTTGATAGGCTATGTGGCATAGCCAAATGATATCCAATAGATCCAATTCTCTCAAAAATTTCAAAAGGTCCAATGTACCTAGGGATCTTTTTCCCTTTCTTCCCAAATCTTATAACACCCTTCCATGGAGATACAATGAAGAAAACTGAATCTCCCAATTGAATTTCCAGATCCTTCTTTGATTATCGGTATAGCTCTTTTATATTGTTTGAGCTTCTTTGATATGACCTCGAATATTCTTTTCCTTTCCTATTGTTTTCTCTATAATCTCTGGCCCCAATAGCTTCCTTTCTCCAACTACATCCCAATAAGTTGGTGTACGACATCTCTTCCCATACAATTCTTCATATGGTTCAATTTTAATACTCTAATGGAAAATATTATTATAGGGAAACTCCACTAAAGGTAAATACTAATCACACATTCCTTGTATGTCAAGTGAATATAATCTCAACGTGTCCTATAAGGTTTGAATCGTCCTCTCTGATTTCAAGTCAGCTTGATGGTGACAAGAACTGATCAACTGAAGTTTGGTATCAAAATATTTATGAAGTCTTTTCCATTATTTTGATGTAAATCTTATTTAATTATAAAAAAATTTTGAGAGGTCCTCCATGAAGTATCACAACATCATTGATATAGAGTCTTGATTGGCTCTCCAGTGAGAAATCCTCCCTTATAGAAAGGAAATGCACATATTGTATAAGTCGATCCAAAATTACCCATAATTCATCATTCTTCCATGGTGTTATGGGTAATCTAGGGACACTATCCAGGGTGATGTCACCCCATTTCCCTGTAAGAATAGGTAGAGGTTTCATTACTCCTATTGGAATTTTCCTTTTGGCCATCACTTGTTGACACACAAAACATCTTTATACATAATAATCAATTTCCCTCTTCATGTTATCCCATATGAAATGTTCCTTACAATCTCTATAAATCATTATGCTACAATTTTTTTTGGAAAATTAGAACTATGAGCATCATCCAATAACTCCCTTTTTATCTCGGGTACAGTTGGATCACAAAGCCTCTTCCCAAGAACACCGTCTTCACACTCAATGCCATCCATCTTCACAACGATCACAACATTAATTTTCCTTTGAAGGTTCTCATCATCAGGATGAGAACTTTTAACCCCTTCTAATAAAGATTTTTGGGAGACCAAATGAAAAAGTACTGATGTTCCACCTTCTTTGATAATCCACATATCCATTCTCACTAGATCCACGTAAAATGATCCTAGTCAATCCACATTCTGATGAGAACACCATGATCCATCCTGCTCAGCGCATCAGCTAACTTGTTTTCCTTTCTTTGGTGGTAGTGTATGTTACGATCATAATCCTTGTGTTGTTTGATCCATTGTTGTTTCCTCATGTTTAGTTCGTTCTATGAGAAGATATACTTCAGAATCTAGTGTTCTATATATATCTCACATTTTCACTGTAGAGATAATTTCTCCTTATCTTCAGAGAAATTATTATCATAGCTAACTAAATTTCATGAGTGGGATAGTTTTGTTCAGGAATTTTTAACTACCTCGATACATAAAAAATAAATTTATCATTTTGTATAAGGATGCAACTGGGTCCATTATTTGATGCATCGCTAAAGATCCCAAACCCATCATTCCTTGATGGAAAGGTTAGGATCATAGCATTCACTAGTCTCCTCATCAATTCTTCGAAATAGTCCTCAAATTATTTTTTCCATATGAACATAACCCATTTACATGTAAGCTTGGTCATTGGGTTTGCTAAACGGGAATTTTTCGGAATGAAACACTAATAAGAACATGCTTAAACAATAAAACTATAGACCTCAGTTATGTTTGTTGGAGTTCTCCATTCTATCACGACCTTTGTCTTTGAAGGATCAATATTCAATCCATATTTAGAGACTTTGTGGGCATGAAAAGAAGCTAATTGGAGACAAAATTCACACATTCTGATATTCCCATATAATTTATTTCTTCTAAGAGTATTCAGAATAGTTCCCAAGTGATTTTTATGATCTTCATTGATTTTAGAGTATTCTATGATATCATTAATAAATACCAAAAAAAAATTTATGAAGATATTACTTGAAAACACTATTCCTTATATCAATGAAAAAGAGCGTTCATTAGTTAGTCCAAAAGGAATTACTATAAAATCGTAATGCCCATACCTGGTTCAAAATGCTATTTTTTGAATGTATTCTTTCGTCACAAGCAACTGATGATTTCCATATCGAAGATAAATCTTTGAAAAATATTGGTCTCCATGAATACGATCAAATAAATCATCAATGTGAGGCATAGTTTACATGTTCTTTGTTGTTATAGAATTGATCTCCTTGTAGTCAATGCACAACCACATAGACACATCTTTCTTCTTAATTAAATGAATACGGGATCCCCATGGAGAAACACTGGGGTGAATAAATCTGTTATCACTAAGATACCCTTGTTGTTTCTTATGTTCCACTACCTTCATAGTGCCATTCTATAAGGGGTATTTGATATGGCCCTTGATCCTGAAAATAAGTCAATGGAAAACTCAATTTATCACTCTGGAGGATGTTCATGTAAATCCTTTGGAAAAACATCAACATATTCTTGAAAAATAGGTTTATCTTCTATTTGATCATTCTTTTCCTCACCCATAGTTCTTTCATTCCATTCCTACCCAATAATTTAATTTAATAGAGATATTGGGTATGGATCTAGATGAGAATGAGATTAAAATGTATCTTCTCTAAAGATAAGGGATTCCACATCATTCTCAAAAATTGTAACCTCCTTCTTCTTGCAATAAATTTTTGCATCAGGAATCAATATAAAATCCATACCAAGGATTGTATCAATTTCAATAATGGTTATGACAATAAAATCTGAAATTAAAGTATACTTATATTCTATAATGGTGAATTCTGAACACAAATTTTTTGCAATGATACTTCCGTTAGATGTTTTTACCGAAAACTACCCTATTAAATAAAATTGGTAATTTCTTATTTTCTTGGAAAACAGGGGATATATTAAATAATGTGACAATATATAATCAATTAAAGCATTGGATAAGTTTGTGGAAACAATTAAAGAACCTTTCACCACATCATTAGGAACTTCAACCTCTGTAGTTGTGACCGTATAATCTAGTCTTTTCTCCCTTGTCTTTCTTTTTGTAATATTTCCTTGACGCTAAGGAATTTAATGTTCATAATTTCAAATCTCTCTGAAATTGTAGCACTAAAGATTTATAGCTTCTTTCGTCTCCTTAAAATCCCAATATCGGTGGCCTTTTTATCCACACATATAATTGAATCCCATTTCATTCAAGTAAGTTCCAGTGTGTTTCATCCGACAATTACTGCAGGATGGAAGTTAAAATCTTCCCTTCTTCCCCATTCCCTATTTCCATTACCAGAATTTTTGGTTGCCCTCTTCTTCTCATGGTTTACCTTAAAGTCATAAGATGTAGAGAATTATTTTTCTGTATTGATATAACATAAATCTATCTCCTCATATGATGAAAAAATTTGGGTGACCAGTGCCCGTCGAAGGAATGTCTTTTGGCCATCAAATAATCTGTGAATATTACTCCTTGGATTTGGTATGTTGTCCACAACATGCCTTGATAACCTTGTGAAGTCAGCTTCATACATTGAAACATTCTAATATTCCTTTTACTTCAAATTCAAAAACTGCATTTCCATATCTGCTCACTAATCACAAGGAAAGTATTTCTCAAGGGAGATTTCCATAATGTCCCAAAATTACATCTCTTCTATCTATTCCACCTAATTTGTGTTTAGGATTAACAAACACCACTAATCTGCATCTATTTATAGACGATAAATTTCCATAACCACCTTCTCCAATTCGTTACATCCCAATGCGAGAAATATCTTTTTTAGGGTACTTATCCACTTCTCTGCTACAAATGGGTTTTTAGTCCCATTGAATCATAGAGGATGTTGTCTTATAAAGCGATCTAAACTAGGTAATCCACATAGTGGATCTATATGCTTCATATTTGAAGGGTTATTATTCATAACCTGAGTATGTTATCATAGTATAGTTATAAGTTCCTCGGCACTAATCACAGCACCAGAGCCAACCTCATTATCCTTCTTCGGAGGTAAATCCCTATATTGGAAATGCACGTTCATGCAGTTTCCATTCCTTCTAGTAGGATCTATTTCTAAATAATGGCATACACTAGATTAGGGTACGAATCATAATGTATAATATCAATGTAGAAAAATACATAGCATAAATTTAAATCTTATAAAAATCTAATTTCTTAATAATAAACATGCTTTATTTAAGGTAAAATTTACATTTAGATCCTTCATAATGGCTTGTAATGAAAATGTGAATTATCTTAACAATATACCCAAAAATTTTCAAACCAGGTGCGTAGTAATGCACATTGTCGTGTACTAGGATTCCTCAAGTCAAGCCCAAAACTCCTTGCCAGAGTTTTCACTCCTAGGTACATTTATTCTAGAACCACGTCCACCTATAATATGCAGACAATGATTTATTTTCTAGAACGATCCACATAATCTATTCAATACCCAAATACCCGGACATTCTTGCATTTTTATCCTCAAGGACTATCATGGGGATTTTTTTTCCTTCATCTACGTTTTCTAAATCTATTTTTCAATTTTTATACTAAACTTCCACTGATACCAACTGTAAGGACCCAACCCTAGTTCCCCAGAGCCAATGCCTTATTTTATTATATTGATATATAAACAAGGAATATGAACCTTGAAGGACTGATTAGTTTAGTATAATTGGAAATATGGTACAAACATAAGTTCATCATTACAACTTGAAATAAAAAACAAAATAGAAATTTCTTTGAGAACATCTATAAATCCTACGTTATTTCAGCATGTCATTCATTATAAAATTCTTCATTCCTCGAGAAAATGAATCATAAGAAAGAGGTGAGCTCAAACACTCAATAAGGGTAAGTAACACAACTTAAGATATCCTAACATAAATATTAGTTATACAGAATAACTAAAGGCACATTCATTTCACAAAGAACATGAACACCTTATGGTAGGAATAAGAGTTGAATAAATAATGTCGTAATAATGTAGATTCTAATAGTGGAATAACCACATGAACCATAATATTATTTTCATAATTAAATAATTCATAACATGAGATATCATAACCATATCTTCAAGACCTCATTCCAAGACCCTAAACAATCATTTTATCCAGGCCTTGTGCCAAAACAGTAGTTTGTCTCGTGGGACCCAATGATGCACCGAGGGCATATTTGGGGCCCCACCGAACACTTACTATATCCAATTAATTCCTCATATGAGTGGGGACAAACATAAACAACATATACATTCATATTGTAACTAATATATGAAATGTAAATAATGTTCCATGAACATTAAGCATAAACACTAACCATTCATAGTAAATTGGTGAATGGTTTTGATATAAGATATACACTACCAAAATAATCATGAACTATTAAATTAAATATGGTAGATTATTCCATGAAATATTAATCCCAATAATAAATAATAATTAACAAGATTGTGGAGATATATAATGATATTCTTATAAAATCCTTGAGTAATTCTTGAGAAAAATACACTTTTACTTTGAAAAGAATAGTTATTTTGGAAAAAAATTTGTATAAAATAAGAAGTGAAGTAAGATAATATTTTCCTAATAAAATGGGTGATTTTATAAATATAATGGTTTCCAAAAACAGATTATATTGTTCTCTTGATAACATGTATGAATTTTGAGAAATTTCCTTAAATCAGGCTTATGTTTAGGAAATAATTTGAATGTTCCTTTTAAAATTTGTAAACCCCATAAAATAAAGAAGTATTATGGTTGGTAAACATATATATAACACTCACATATAATTTATGGAGAGAAAATAATAATACATAAGAATTTAATTAAGGTAATTACATAATAAAATTAACCCAAATGAAAATAGATGTTCAGGTAAAAACTCTCACCTTAAGTATGAATGTGTTCTACTCTTGAACATAGGGTCCTGGAATATGAAATTTGACTTATTAATAAATTATTTGAGAACCTATTAGGAATTTAATTATTTTATCATAATTATTTTTAGATCATTTATGTCCTTACGGATAAGTTATAATATTAAATTTTGTCATTTTGGATTGTTAGTTTAATTGATTTTTATAATTGGTTCACTTGTTATTAAGTAATGGAGTTCATGTGGATTGGATAAAAATATACATAATTGAATTTAAAAATATATTATGAAAATTAATAGGTTTTAAAGGTCATTTATATCATTTAGTTACATGGAATGAGTTGGAATCATTAGATGAAAAATTAATGACATGAAATTAGATTATTTAAGCGATAATTTGATTATTAGGAACTATTTTGGTCATATGATTTAAAATTATGAACATATACTGGTTCAAAAATATTAAATAGGTTAAAATAAATATATTATAGTTTTTTTAAACCATAAATATGGTTTCATGACTAGTAGTGTAGGATAAATTGAAGAATGAAACATTATCATCCATAGAGGTTGTAAATTAAAACCTCACAGACGATGATTTTGTTTAAAAAACAAGAGAGTAATAATATTGATGATGGTTCTTCCAATCACATGATATAATTCCAGTATATAGATTATAGTTTTGTGATCATCATCATTTGGATATAGGAGGTGAGGATAGTATAAGGAAAATATGATAAATTAAAATGAAATTAAATGAAAAAGAAATGTGCATTATCTCTTGATATAACCTCCTTGGAAACCTCCTTAAGGGAATTATTTTTGGTCATTTGGAAAGACCAAGAGCTTATTAGACGTGGGTATTGACTATGTAAGAGTATTGGGTAAGAATTTTTAGGATATTCAAGGATTAGAGGAGTGAAGTGAAGAGGTAGTGATGGGGTTTTTTATAGAGAAGTAGAGGAGTGAGTTTGGTTTATTTTATTCATTATTTTATTAATTCCCTAAATACAACCAATAGCATTGGTAAATGTAACCCATAATAGTAATATGATAATGTGAGTTTAAACCACGTGTCATTTCATCACTCGTGACTTCAGAAATAGTGTATTTAGTTTTTAATTTGTATATACAGTATTTTACTGTATTTCACTAATCATAAAAAATTATAGAATTTTAGAAAAATACGAAAACATTTCCCCAACCTTTTTTCAATATGAAGAATTCATAAATTAATCCCATTTTTCATAAATAAGTTTCTAAATATTATTAATTTAATTTTTATATAAAATCATAGTTAATTTAAAAAACAATTTTAATGGTATAATTAGTTATATATCACGTTGAAAATTTAATTGAGATCTCATATTATTATTACCTTAAGAAGATAAAATAATATCACTATTTACTATTCATAAGGATCATATTACTATTCATACAGGTATTTTTATATTCACAAAAAATCATGTTTGTTCTATTAGACTCCAAATAAATTACTGGTTACAACTCTAGAAGACTGTTTTTTGAAACTGAAAACATAGTAGAAGAAAAGTTGTGTTTAAGGGATAGATTATATAATGTGTCGTTTTTAAGGAATAAATGTTTCATGAATTCAATATTTATTTTCAAATCCTTGGGGTGTTACATTAATTCATTCTAGGAGTGACTAATTTTAAATAAAAGAGAGTCTTTCGGGTGTTGACTCATTTAAACTAATAGGGAGTTAGTCTGGTAGTGAGCCAGTTTGGCATTGAGTCAATATAGTAGTGAGTCTATATGGAGGTGAATTATTTGAAATAAAACAGAGTAAATATAGCAGTGAGTCATTTGAATTAATAGTGAGTAATGCTGGTGGTAATTTAATCTTGTGGAAAGAGATATTTTATGTTGAGTCAGTTGAAAAAATGATGACTACTTTTATCACCCTTCCAAATTTTTCATCAAATTTCCTTATAAAATAAAATGATATCATAAAACAGTAAAATCATTAGAAACATTATAAACATGATTTTTAGAATTAAAATAAATATTTTCCAAATACTATCATGGTATAATGGGTTCACTTCCCATATCATTGTAGTAGTCAAGGTTCACTTACATGACTATTATAATGGATAAATTCCCTTACTGAACTAGGATCACTCCCCATTACAGTCATATTTTCTAATAATATCTAAATCATTAACCCCTATATTAGAGAAACATATAAGTCTCAATATTCCTAGGTTATAATTTTAACATCATCCTTAGTAATAAAGTAACCACTATATTTGGTTGTAACATAACCAAATTCCTTGGTTATAATGTACCCACCATCCTTGGTTATAACATAAACATAGTCCCATAATTAAAACCATACACATGTGTGCCATAAAATCATAAAAAATTCATTATATAATCACATCATAACCCATTCAAAGAATATGGGTTTCATAAAGATTCCATCAGTAGCATAACATATTTAAAACAAATGGGTTTCATAAACATCTCATAATAATAAATATTAAGCACCTAGAAAAAGAATAAGGGTGGTACCATTGGATAATTTTCCCATTAAATCATAATTCACATCATAGGATGTGATTATATATAAAAATTTAGTTCAGTGTTCAATGAAATATTTCTTTAGTAAAATATACATTTTATTCCAAAAAGTACTTTTGAAAATATAAATATTTAAAAAATATTGTTGAAAAAAATTTATTTAAAAATAACCTTCATATCATATAGAGGATGCTTAAAAACATTGACCAGTCATGATAGTGGGAAATTATATTCATGATATATAACATAAAAGAAAACATACCATTCATAATTTTGTAAAAAGTCAAAAATTACCTTATACGGAAAATGACTTGAACATTCCTTTAATCCACTTTTTTTGAATATTCAAACATGGATAAAAATGTCTTCATGAAATAGATGTTTAATAGAAAAACATTATTTAATTGTTTTTAGAATACAAGCATATAGTAGAAACATATGTTTCTACCAATGATAGAAATGATGTCGATTTTCCTTAAAAACATATTTTCGGTCTCTTGAGTACATAAGATGAGGGAAATGAAATTTTAACATTCATTTTCAAAAAATAAAAATATTATTGGAAAATTAATAAATTTATTGTGAGTTATATCACAAAATCTCATCTTGAGAAACAAAATCATAAACAATCCTAATACACATTGAGATTGTAACAAAAAACCATTACCACTTTGGTAAATTTTGAAACATAAGACCCCAAAAATAAATAGGCTAATATAGATATTTAAATCCCCATAATTATCATAATAGCCCTTAGAAAATATATTCATGTGTACTATGTACTCAACAAAAAATAAAAAAGTGGTTTTTAAAGTATGTGTCCATCAAAAATAAATGTGATAAAAAATACCTTACATTTAGTATGACTTCATTAATACACGTTGGAACCTATTGTATAATAAATATTTATTTTTTATAAATATATAATAGAAACATAATTATATATATATCATACCTTTTATGATTGACATATAACTTTTTTTCAACAACCTATTAACACTTCTTTATTAAAATCATTGTTTCAGGTGATATCTTCTTAGTTTTTCATATATATTATAGTTAGATTGTTTTGATAATTTTATTTTGATAATTTTTCAATGATATGAATAATTTTAATCATGATATAAATATCATATATATTCATTATATACATGTTTGTATCCTTTCATGAAATATATACAATGAAAAATGAATTTAATACTTTATGGAGATGGTAGGTAGTACGCACGCTTGAACGTTGCTTCCATTTTTTGACAAATGGAATGAAAAATTCATAAAACATAACTCAAATTTATAGAATCATTATTATATAATACATATTTTTAAAATACATATTTATTACCATCCATTTAAAACCTAAATAAAAAAATAATAACATTGCATCAGGGAGGCGGTAGTCTATACATATGCACGATGGACGTTGTTATTTTACAATGAATTGAAAGGTAATAAAGTATATTTTATATTTATTATTAAAGAGGAATTATTAATTAACAATTATCATATATAAATATTTAACAAATATTAATAACCATCCAAAAAATCTGGTGGTGAGAAATTAATTGTTTCGCTATATGGGGATGGTAGGTTGTACGCACGCACGAGCGATAATTTGACTTCCCATTTGATAGCAAGAGGGTGAGTAAAGGTGTTTTCATAATCATAATAAAATTATATTATATTTAGTATACTTACTTTATTATTTAATTAATGATATAACAGATTTATGGTAGGTAAAATAATAATTAAAAACAAATTTATTAGTTTAGGTTATTACTGCTTCTTTGAAATAACTCATTCAGATTCCCTCTTAAGGGTACTAGGGTTGGAATTTTAGGAATAATATAAACTTGTTAATGTGTATAGGAGAGTTTTGAATATAAATTTAAATGGTTTGGTCTACGTATAATTCCAAAATTTGTGTGAATAAGAGAAAGGAGTGGTTCCCTTTTATAATTGAGGGGAGCGACACTCTTGGAATTTCATAAAATATTAAATTAATTTAAATTAGTTTTGAGTTAAAAATGGATCTGAATTGATAATATTAAAATATAATATTATTACGGTTATAAATAACCCCATAACAGAAATTTTTACAATGATTAGATCCCATTATTACCCTAATAATTTTGTTTTAACCCTCTATTAACCCTTTTGACAGTTACCATGGAATGAAATGTGTCTACCCTTTAAGGGTTAATAATGTCACTATAAAATAAAAAACGTCCCATAAACGGAACATGGTTTATGTTTAAAACCATAACCCTAATAATTTGGATGAATATAAGGTTTCAATGAATTTTATATATTTTAATAAATTATTTATTATAATAAAATATCATTAATGGCATTTTTAACAATATTCATTTAATTTGATTTATAAATACATCAATAAAAAGGTGTAATTTGAATATAAAGATTTAAAACCTCATTAATTTGTCATATAGATCTATATAATTTATGGGACATATTAAATCATTCAAATTATGTAGATTTTAAAAATTTTAAAATCATTTATTTTATTTTTCAATGAGTTGAATAAATAATGTATTAGCATTGCCCAATAATTTAAGGTAATTATATAATTTCTAAAGATTAAAAATAAATTTAAACAATGAAAATAATTTCATTAATATAAAAATATTAATTTATATAAATTTATAACTTACTATTTCCCCTATGTGAAAATATAAGATATATTTAATACAAATGGAGGGACATTTTGTAACATTCCTTGATTTAAATATTATATAGGTAATTTTCATGGAGAACTGCCCATAAAAACAAAATTTATAAAATAGCGTGATAATTTTCAAATTAAATTCATAAAATAATAATTAAGATGAAAAATTATGTCCTTATCACTTTGTTTTAACCTAAATCTTCCAGATTTATGTTTTACGGAGTTGATATATTTTACTATGGTTATTAATCATATTGAACAAAAATGAAATTTTCAGTTTAACAAATTTGAACCTATTTATTCGAAATATGGAATAAATTTTATATAAATCAATACCTATAATTGGATGAAATTAAATAAAAAATAAATGTGAAAAATATAGCGAAAAAATATTTTTTAAATAAATTCAGTTTTTAAAGAATAAAACTGGATTTACTCTTATTCCATGCGTATAAAAATATTAGATGAATGTTTAATAATTTTTGAGTATATTATATATTTATTTCATCAAAATAACTCTAAAATGAGGATTATTTTTTATTAATTATGGAAAAAATATATTTCACATAAAAATAGTTTTTCAGAAAAAAAAAACAATTTTCATATCAAAATGTATTAATACTAAATTCAAACATAAAATTGATTCCAATGAATTTAATCGGATAATTGAAAATGTAACAGATTTAATTTTAGTTTGAAACTATTTTATAATAAAACATAACTTTAAAAATCATGGAAATGGAAATACAGTTTTCAATAAAAAGCATTACTTTTTTACTATACATTAAAAAGTCATAATTTTTAGAAAATTCTCAAAAATTAATCCTATGATAATTTTGAAATGGTTAATTATAAAAATGAAATAATTTAAATCAAATATAATTTATAAATTTTCCATAAATAAATTATAATATTTTATCACAAAAACAAATAAATATATTGTTTTTGAAGAAAAAGTATTTTTGAATAATAAAATAGATTTACTAAAAATTGAGTGAATATTTACTAATAATTGATTAATAAATCTATATTGTATAGTGAATTTAAATATAAATTTCATAAAATATTTATTCCTATTCATACCCTCTAATTTAGCAGCATGATTATAATGATAACATAATTATATTTCATGATTCATTTAGGCTTGAAGTTATGGATATTTCAAGCTGTGGATGAAATTAAAAAAAAATATTTCAGAAAATCTCATGGTGTTTCAGTTTCCCCAATTTTAATAAATTTCTTCCTAAAAATTTAAACTTATTCAAAAAATCAACGTTTTTACATTTGAAAATTAATTTTTGGAATACCCATATCGTTAAAAGGGTTAATAGAATTTCCTCTTCAAAAGAGTGAATGGAAAATATAATTTTCATGTAAAATAAAAAATTACGAGGTTTCCATAAAGGAAAAAATTAGTTTAAATTGAAAATATGGTCAGTTAAGATATAAATAACACCCAAGGACTAACATAGAGTGATATAGAGAATTTTTAGGAGAAATTTAACAAAAAATCCATGAATCAATAAGGGGTTGATAGACCCTTAATTCATCATAATCGTTGGTTATAAAGAAAATTTTTGGTCTTTATATTTTTTTCAAAGAGTTGAGTCATTCCATTCTCATCAAGGATAATAATCTAAAGATATATACTAACATGACAAGTATTATTTTATCCTTTAATAAATTTCCACCCCAATTTAATATTTTTCCCTGAATGATGAGTATTCGAAATGGATTTCAATGCCTAACGAACTAATATCAAATTATAATGGAGTGAAGAAGTTGATCAAGATATAACACCATTCGTTAATGATTAACCAAAAAATGGGTATCCCAATGTAATTCTCAAAATGATTAATCCCCCATATGATGAAATAAATTATTAATATCCAAAACCTTAATTTCCTCAATAAACTAGATTTTAAAGAATATTTTAATTTCAAATTATATATCATATCCTTTAGTTTAAATCATACAAAAATGAATTGCATTATTGAAAAATAATATTTCCCATTAAATAACGTGTTCAACCTATGGGTTACATATACCTCAACCTAATGAAACATCGCCCAAATATCATTAATCACCATGATAAATTATTATATTACGTTGTATCATAGTTAACTTAACCAAAATATCATGAATTATATTTAGATACTAACCTAAAAGTTAATCCTTAACATTATTTTAAATATATCGAAAACATTATTTTATCAATGAATCAATTTTCAACCATCAAGATTATATATATCACACTATCTAGTATTCCATAATTTAATTATCATAAAATCATATTACAACCCCAAAGGGTTATTTAAAACCCAATATATTATTCTTCCTAATACAATGTAAATATTTCAAATCACTAGAAAATACAATAAATTAAAAAACTAAAAGGGTGTGTTTAGGCCATAGAACTTATGATCAACTTTAATCTCATAAACCATGATTGTGTCCATATTTCTTAAGTTAACCTCACATGAAAACAAATATAATTCCAAAAAATAACACTATACATATTAATTAATCAAGTTCACAAACTATTTAATATATTATATCAATTAAAAATTGTAATAAACATCATCAAATAGGACCTAAACCACCTTTTAATCAACTAGTCAATTTCATGGTCACAAATAATTTGAATTTAAATAATAAATTTATCTCATATAAACATTATTAATTCATTATCACATATATATAATATGGTTTATCTTTCCCTTATTCGTGCATTCTATAGAAATATCACTTTATTAATAAATCACTTCTATTGTTTATTAGTACTATTCAAAATATGATTTAAAATACTTAAATAAAAACTACTACATCACTATTCATAGATGTTTCATGATTTTTATAACCTTAATATAATTATTATAACACATATAACACATAATTATTGAATCCAAACACATAAACACATTAATCATCCCACTTCACTCATAAACCATTAACTAGGATTCACCATCTTATTCCCCAGTAATTCATTGTTAAAATTTAAAATACGAATAATTTCATAATATTAATAAATTTGAATTTATTCATTATTTTTAAATTTAACATAATAAATAATGTACAAAAATCATAATTTCTATAAAACATTCATAGTATTATTATCACCATTGGTAAAATCATTTCACTTATTCTTGAGGATTCATCCTAGTAAATTGATTTACATAACACCTATACATACCACATTTAAAACATTTAACTACCAAGGACACATTAGGGATACCATTATTATAATCCATTACGTTAACTAATCATTTTATTTTTACTTTTAAAATAATTTAATTGTGTCTTTATTTTCCACACTCAAAACGTCATCACGTTCCTCTAAGACATTCATTTGAGTGGTTCTTCACAACTTCAAGAAATGTTGGTAGATGAATCGTCTTTCCTCCATTGTATTTATGAAACTCTATATTAATTATTTAGGTGTGTTAAGAAAATAATTAATGTTGATATTTTTTATCATATAATGAGTTATATGGTTAGGAATAATCACATGTTTTTTCATTCCAGCTTTCGTTTCATCTGGTTATTCATGGTGACAATCATTCTATTCTCCATAGACATTAACATTATAATATCTTATTTGTGTTTTTAGGTACTATTAAACCCTTATTTTGATCATTATTTGGTTGAGGATTGTTTATGGGTGCTTTGGAAGAAATTTTAAATAATTTAGAGGTATATTGTTATGTCTAAGGTTGGAACATGATTTTCCCAAACCATACGCCCAACCAGTGAAAATCCTGAAAACCTATGAAGTGAGTATTTTTAAATTGAGAACATTGGTTTTTAAACTATTCACCATCCAAGGAGAAACCATGAAACCCTAAAATAGGGGCACATGGTTTGGGTGAACAGTTGGACAAACTGTGTGGCCCTCCCCTGCTAACAATGTGCAGGGATTTAATTTTTTTGATATTTTAAAAAATCCCTGAACCCTATTGTTGAACCCTATTTGAACATAAATCATGATATCTCAAATTATTATGTTTATAGGGAACTTAATAACCCATTTTGGCTCATCCAAACCCTCTCAATAGTAGATTGATTCTAGGTAACCATCATTCCATCATTTCTTGATAAGAATTCTCTCCTTTTATCCTTCCCTCCCACGCACACTCTCTCTTCCATAGGGTTTGTTAGATCATCATATTTTTATAGGATATAATCTTTGTTTTTTATATATTGAAACTATATTTTATTCTTGGATCTCCTTTTCTAACATTAATTTTGGGGTTTTCCTATTGGGGGCTTGTTGAGAAGTGATCTCTTTTTTTCAGTAGGTAGTTCAATTTATGATTGGTCATTTTATTTGACCCTATATTTCATGATTGGAATTAAATTGAGAAAAACTAATTCATTAAGGATTGTGATCTAGATTTTCCTTTTCATGAAATATGGATAAAATCCCTAATCCCAAAAAATGGGGCATGTTTTTTGGAATTTGATGGAAATTTATGAAATTTAATTGTAAAATTTAATATGCAAAATTGATTTGTGAAATTGATTTCAAATTTATATCTAAGAAAAATGGATTAAATTGTTTTGATAAGAACCCATTATTTTTTTCCAGAAAAATACATGAATTGATTAAAACCCCATTTTGGTTTTTAAATTTAAATATGCATATTGAAATGGGAAATGGGTTATTGTATTTTGATCATTTTTAAAATAAACATCCCATTAATGATTATTTTTAGATCACATGCAATAATAGGTATTTAGTGATTTATTTTGGATAACATTCTATTGATAATTAAAAAATATAACAAAACATATGAATTAGGTAACATTTCTAATGAGATTATAATGATTCCTCTTTGACTAGTGTCTGACAGACGTGTGTACACATATTACCATGATCACCTATTTGATTTTGTGAGGACCCCATAACCTAGAACTATCATACCTCTTGATAGATGACAATGTTTCTCATTTGTGACTGTTTGAATATATATGATATTGTTTTTATACTATTTTAAAAATTCATTGTGAATTTATATAGATGGTTTTATATATATTTTATATTGATACATTGTTTAGAATTAGTTCAATAAAATTAATTGTAAATATTGATTTGATTTAAATATAATTTTTTACTTATATTATTATTTATTTAAAATTGAAAGATTTAATTGTTTAATTAATGTGGAATTTTATTATGTAATCCTTGGTGAGACCCCATCGGGGTTTGGGATTACACGCTAACTATGCCTCTAGGTGTTTTTATATTTCCTGTTATCTGGTGAGAGAAATGTAAAGGCACCACTTGGAGGTAGTGGTTATTGATAACTAGGTTTGGAGAGCTATGTCCATTGGTAGTTGGTTTATTACTCTCATATTTTCTGGTACATTAGAATTTTATTTTTTGGTTTTTATAACTATTTGACTTTTTTACTATTCCTCATGTAAATATTACTTTTGGGAATACTGACATCTAACTATTTATTCCACTATTTATGTTGAAAAACCATCACCACCTTTATCTTTCATGATGCCATGTGCTAGTCACCAACCCATGCTGATCGGGAATTCCCCTCATGAAATGTTAGTGATATTTCAGGTGTTATGGGAAAATAGTGGATGATGATGCCCTTGGAAAATAGGTGGTACATGATACCTTTAGGAAAATGATTGTATATTGTTCTTTTAGGCCAATGGTAGAACATTCCACTGTTGGGGCTATAGAAACACAAGCCACCATCGGGCTAACTATAGCACAGGCCGCCGTCAGTCTAAGGGATGCACATCCCACCATTAGGCCAATAGTAGTAGATGATACTATTAAGATAATGATAAAACATATAGAAATAATTCACTACCACTACTCGATGTTCTGTGCTGCACCACTTCCCTAACTCCTTCATCACTATTCTCTGAATTATAGAATCCATTCCACTGGACTAAAGATATCTATCTCTGACACCCTATAGATTACTAAAAATGGTTTCATGGTCCAAAATTAGGAAAATAGTATAACATGACAATAGTTGGATAACAGTATCAAATTTTACCAATGGAATAATGGTTGTACATGATTTCATTGGACCAATAGTATCAGATGCAACCATTACACCAATGGCAGCACATTGAAAAATCGTTTATTACCACTGCTCAATCCATGGTGTTACACCACATCCCCATGAATATTTATAACTACTCTAGGAATTTAATCAGGCTTGATTATACCCTAGAGATCACTATCCTCAACAACCTGAAGCTCTGTTAGATTTATTTTTCATTCTAAAATCCCACTGTCGATGAGGATCCACCGCTGCCGATTCCACCTCGCCACTACCCAATCTCCCTTTCCCAGTCCACATCCCCAATACAAACCATGCACCCCATGCATGAAGAGTGATATATTTCATTGACCCATAAGAGAGTCTAGGGAATTTTATTCTAATATTGACACACTGTAGATTAATACAAGACACCAGTTGATGTAGAGAACGTATTCCCATGCACAACCCACAACTGCATTCTACTAGGGAGGATAACCAGGACATTGATGCAGTGCATTTGAAGCTAGGATACTACATTTAGTAGAATATGAGAGAAATAAAATGACTATAATAGTGAATAAATATTAAAGACAATGAAGTGGAAGGTCAGATGAAAATGAATAGAAATATATGAGTGGATAATGATTTTTTGATGCTGGTTATGACAAACGGTAGATGTGAGCAACCATTGTTCCAATGGTATTTGAGATCAAACATTACTCTAGCATTAGATGGGATCGAAAATTGTGAATATTAATGGTTTAAGGTGCTTTCATCACTATGGAATTTCTTCTCTATAATTGAATTTTGAATTACCTGGGAATTACATTAATTCAACACTGAATATATTTGAAAAGGAACATTCAACAATTGGGAAGATAATATTAGATATATCTATGAGAGATAAATAGGTCACATCCTTCTATAAATACATGGATTTGGAACCAGGGGAAAGGATCAAGAGGATTAGGGAAGAACATATAATACTAGAGATGGACAATGTGTTTTTATTTGATTTATTTATTGTAACTTTTATTATTACTTCTTCCCCACAAACCTCAATTTTTTCTATTTTAGTGGACGGTTAGACTCTTTTTTGAGTTTTTTTAAGGGAAGGTAACCTTATATGATTCTAGAGTCCTAGTTTTTTTTATCAAATTCTTTAATCTCATTTTATTTATTAGAGGGTTTTCAATTCAGGATTTCAACATTATAATAGGATGTGATAGTATTTTCATTAAAAAGCTGAATATTATTATTTTCCATTATTATAATACTTGTTCTCCCTCTTCTTGGTTTTGGATCACATATATTGGATGATATGGGGTTAGGTAGGGACGTTTTTTGTGATTATTAAACATGTTGGGAAGGCATAGTGGACTAAATTGGGAAATTGGGATACCCAATTCTTGATTTCGAATTGCCTAGGTGATCCAAAGGAGATCCATTACGAATTTTAAACATTAGAAGGAAAATAGTACAACCTACAAAATTGGGTGGACTATTCCCATATTCAATCAATCTTAATCCAAGGGGAAAAAGGATAAGTTATTGTTAATCTATTCATTGAAATAATTAATTAAAACAAAGGATCCAATTTTTAAGGAAATATGATAGTGTTACATAAGGGAATACAAGCCTAAACAAAATAAATTTTCACTAATTAGATAATCACAATGTAAGTTATATACTAAATATTCATTTAATAAATGTTATTTAAATTAACTTTTTATTTTGATTCAAAACACTACTCTCCAGAGACAAATTTGGTTACTACTACTACTTCTACACCCTTAGGGATAAATATTTAGCTTTTTCCACTCCCCAAAACTAGCGTGTGTCAATAATTAATATGTAAAAACCAATATGTAAATTTTAATAACTTTCCACACATTCTATTTAATCAACAAAATTTAATATCAAAATCTCATAAAGCAGAATCAATATGTTAAGGTAAATAAATGAAAACACATGTCATTTAATCAATTCACTGATAATGAAATACATCCAGAGAGAGTATCAACGTGATAATATGATGAATAATAATAATAAGTAAATTATCAATTAGTTATGTGATTAATTATTGGATTTAATTATTTCAATCGTCATGATACCTCTAATGTCAATACCTTTTATAAGACTGTTTAAATCTATGGGTAAAAACCCACTTAATTCAATCAACAGATCTCTCCTATAAGAATTATTAATGCAGAGAAGGGATATATAATTATAGGACCCACCCATAAATTCAATTTTAAATCATTCCTTATATTTCAAATAAATTATTTCATTCATGAATAACATGCCTTATCAATAAGTATATATATTTAAAAAAGAATAAAAAATTATCAATATTTCCCCATTTAATCAAATAACATACAAATTAAAAACAATATTTATAAATTCTATATGGTTTAGGAAATAATTATATCTATGTTTAAAAAAATGGATAAGAAAATTATTGATTTTAATTAAGGATAAATGACGAGATTCCATCAAGGGGATTAAAATAAATCGTAATAGAAAGTGAGATTGTAAAATATATTCTTACAGCTTTGGTAACTTTTAAATTGTAACCCATTGAGAGAATATACTGAGAATAAAACATTAAAAAATGAATAAGTAGTTTTTCATGTTAAAGAGATCAAAGCGGTAGTTTATACACCAAATATAATTGAATTTTTATATATTAACAAATATGTCTCACAAAAGTGGAAATTGAGATAAAAATCCCTTACCTCACACTTCTATTTGGTATCATGATATTTAACCTCTTTATAGATATTTTAAACATCTTATTTACTTATTAAATATCTATATTAATATTTATAATATGATACATGATTATTTTTTAACATCTTATCACTTATTTGTTAATAATCATTCATTATTACTATTGTTTTGAGTTATTAAATATCGTGTCTTCTCATTCCTGTTTTAACGTGAATGATCTAGTTCTTGAGAAAATTATATTTTTCCATAGTATCCAAAATTATAATAATGTTATAATTATCATCTTTTTATTAGAAATTTTTTTAGAATCTTTAGTTATGTTTGAACATGGAGAATCAATCACATCACTTTGTTGCAATGGTAGAATGTTGTCCACGTGAGTGGTGATATCATTTCCTTAATGGGTTAAAGGGTAAGAAAGTGTGTAATATATTGGTTTTATAGAATCAATATCATAATATATATATCAAATTTGTTAATTAAAATTTTCCTTATTACATTCTAGTTAAAGAATAATTGAAAAACAAATCACATCATCTCACGAGGCAGTAGTCCACCTTACACAAGAGTGACATTATCTTATTTTTAATAAAATGTAATGTATGAAGTTATATTTGATATAAATATTAAATATTTATAATTATATCATAAATATAGTATATATGAATTAAATCCAACATTATATCAAACAATGAGAATTGTTGATGGAAATGATTCTCAATGGTTCACGAGGTGGTAGTCCTCCATAAAAACGATTGATGATTTCGTCTCACATTTCATGGAAGAGGATACAGATATAGGTTCTTTCATTAAGATAATAACATCTAAGTATAAGGGATAAAGAAATTTTGACTATATTTTAATTTTTAATACATAATTTAATGTTGTAAAAAAAATAAGAGGAAACAGCTTCGTTAAGATGATTACCTAATATTAAAGAAACCACCATTGGATTTCTCCTTAAAGACATTAAGATTGATATTTTGGGAATAAAAACACATATATAATGTCGATAATGATGTTGGGGTGATATTTTTTTAGGTTTTTTCTATTCAAATGCCCTGAGAGGTGTGAAGAAGTGATGTGATGGAGGGCCCTTTTATAATTGAGTAGGAGGGATATTTTGGTAAATACCAAAAACTATTCAATAATAAAAAGTCACTATCAGCCCATGTACCTCCATAATTGATAATTAAAGTTTTGTAGGTATGATATTGTCTATAAACACATCAAACACACACAAAAACTCAATTTTTTAAAATTTTATGTTCCTTAAATTCTAAGTTTCCTTTTAATATTTTAGTTTTAACTATGCTAACTAGTATTTTTACCTATATAATTTATCATTTGATACTAAAAATAAAATGATATTTATTAGTTAATTTATAACCACTTGTTCTAAATTTTATATAAATTTATAAAATAAATATTCTACATATGTTGAAAATTAATTTTAAGACAAGCGCTTGTACCATGAAAAAACATTACTTTAACATTAATCACAATAACAATGTTTTTTACTCTTCGGGGATCAATATAGTCACAATAAATGATAATTTGGTCAATTAATATACCATAGTTGAGATTCAAAAAATATAAAATTAACATTGAAGAATATCAATTTTTTAGGAATTTTAAAACATTTATTAAAATATTATCTATTATAATATAATATTAATGTCAAATTTGACATTATTAATAAAATTTGAGTTAAAAAATATCATGAAAATGATGGAATTAGAATATATTATTTTAACACATATATAACATGTTATTTTTATCTAAAAAATGAATGGAATAAAATAATTATTTCAACTTATATTATTTATTTTATTTTTAGTATAAATTATTTTATTATTATATTAATGAAAGAATTATTGCATTTCCATCACCTAAGAATTTATTGTAATTATATAATTATTAAAAATTTGAAATAAATTAATCTCATTAAAATAAATTCATTAATATAAAAATTACCATTGACATTCATTGAAAAGTTTCTTTTATACCTATGTGAACACTTAATTTAAATTAAAAAGCAGGAGGGGGACATTTCTTCTTTTTATTACTTAAATTATTATATAGGCCACATTCATGAAAAAATGTCTCATAAACTCAAAAAAAATATCATAAGGTTATAAGGTTCTAAACATGTCTTAAAATACTTATTATAATTTTTTAGGTCATTTTTAATCCTTATATTTCTAGTTTAACCCTATGGTAAACTCCTTTTAATCTTATTTGTGGTTATTAATTTTTACTAATTTTACTATTCATTATGACTAAAAATTAAGATAACCTTTCTATATAATATTAAATATGATGATCCCAAACATTATATCCTTTTTCCCAAAGCACATTCAAAGAATATTCAAAATTTAACGTAAAATAACCCCACATCCATGAAGAAAAAGTGGTTTTCCAATGATGTTTTTTTCCAAAACTATAGAATGTTTTAATATAAAAAATCAAAATGAAATCGAATTTAATGAATTAAATTGTATTTAGTATAATATAAATGAACTAATTTAACATTTAATACAATTTTATATCAAAATGATACTTTTAAATTCCTTAAATGAAAATACAATTTTTAATAAAAACATATATTTTTACAATTCATCATGAAATTGATATTTTAAGAAAATTATCAATAATTTGATATAATATAATTATTTCATTATTTTTATAAAAATTAAATGTGTTCTTTATAATTTATTTTATAAAATCAGTAAAAAAATATTTTAATGTATGTGCTCAAAGTGTGACAAAACCACCATTTAGAAAAACAATTTCATAGAAAACATTTATTGTTTTTCTAATTATTATTATTTTACTTATAATAAATTAATATCCATTGAATTTATTTTTTAAATTTTTAATCTATTTAATTTCCAAAATTTTGTTTTTATTATTCATAACCCCAATTTAATGGATAGGACATAATGGTATATTATTTTATGGTTCCTTTAGAATCAGGATTGCGTGTATCGCAAGATATTAAAAAGAATGAATTTATTTAAAATTAAATATGTAAAATAATGTATATAGGTATTAATTTATCTTATAATCACGGTTTTTCATGTCATATATTCTATATAACATTATGTTCCTCTTTTAAAACCTTAGGGTTTTAAATTCACACCACCTTTAATATATTACATCATCAAAATTTTAACATGCACTTAGAGGTCAAGGAATTTATATTTGTAAATTACTTTTTGAAAAACCCAAATAATAAAGTGTTTTAAAAAATCATAATAAAAGAAATATAAATATCAATGGTCATTGGGAATAATACATAACTTGGTTTCCAAGTAGAAGAAAATATATGAGAAGCGGTGATAAGAATATTGAAGAAAATAATAATTCCCAATTAGTGAAGGAGGGTGATAGGTGTCATTGATCATAATAAATTAAATGATCAAGAGAAATTCAAGTACTGTAAGCCCTAAATCCATTATGAGTCAAAATATCATTGTTTCATCAGAGTTGAAGTTAATATTATAACTTTTGTTTTCAAGATCCTTTTCAAAAAATTTATGGTTTCATTTTCCATTTAGAGAAATAACATAAGGAAATATAATTAGTTGAAAATATTAATTTCATCCTTTAATAAATTTCCATAAAAAAAATCCACTTTCACTACAAACTATGAATATTCTATATTAATTTTATTCCTGAAGCACTAAAATCCAATTATACTGGATCACATGATTCTAAAAAATTAGACAATATTAATTTAATAAATATTAATGATCATATGAAACCCAATGGTTAACAATACCTTTAAAAAATTTTCCACAAAATCTAAAGTAATTATTCCTAGAATAACTATTTACTAAAACACATACAATCCAAGTGGTCTTTTTAACATAAATGTATCACGAAATACTGTTAATCATATTTGAATTGCATTATTTAAAACATGAAAAAGCATATATATTATTTGAAGCATATTATTAACATTAGAAATATCATCTAGATAAACTTTAGGTTTCTCCCATATCATAATGGAATATCATAGTTTTTATAGGTTATATTCAATAATTCATCATAATGTTTTATAGAGAAAATTTGAATAACCTGAATAATATCCCCCATGAGAGTCATTATATGTGTGTAGTAAGACCCATGTTCATGTACCTGTGGAATCTCATGTCGAGACACATGCACCTTTTTAGTGTTATTAACCCCAGGTATATCTCTTCCTAGAAAACACCCACTTGTAGTATCGATACATGGATGTATTTCCAGAAAAACAACAAAATATATATGATACCAAAACGTTAGAATGTTCTTATATTCTTATCCTGAATTCCATTATAGGTTTATGTTCCCTAATCTATATTTTACTAAATCTATTCCCCGTGGTTTCTAGTAATCTTTCATTGACATCAAATATAAATACCCCAACAATAGTATCATAGATTCAGTGGTTATATTAGTACATTGTCATAAGGTACAACTAAAGCTTACAAATTGTGTGATTAGATGGGTTTTCTTAGATGGGTTTATATAGAACCCCCTCTAAATTCAATTTATGTATAATTATAGGGGGTTATGAACAACCCCCCCTAATCATAGAATTTTGAGAAGTTTATGAACTCCATCTAAATTCATTATATTTATAAATTAGTGGGGTATTTGTGTTACCCTCGCTAATCATCAAATTTTAAGGGGGTTTCAAACCTCCTATATTATTTTTAACATTATTTTTTAATATTCAGTGAAATTTAATAGGAGGTTTTCAACATCCTCTAATTTAAGTAAATGGAGGGTGTTCATAACCACTTCTAATCAATGAGATCAAGTGTGGTTTACAACCCCCTCTCATATGTTTAATTAATAGGGGTTTAAAACCCCCTCTAATGTCTTAAATTAGTGGGGGTTGAAAAACATCTCTAATGTATTAAATTGTAGGGTTTTGAATACCCCCTCTAATGTGTTATATTATAAGGTGGTTAAAACCCCCTCAAATATCTTAAATTAGAGGGGGTTCAAAACCCCCTCTAACATCTTTAAGATATAGAGGGTCCAAACCACCCCCCATAGATTAATAGATTGTAGGAGTTGTGAACCCCCTCAATTTAAAAAACAAAAATAATAATGATAATATATATATATATAATTAAAACACTATATATAAATGTATTTCAATACATTATATGAACATATTATGAAAAATATTTATATGATTGTATATAATTGTATTTATATGTATACATAAATATAATTGTATAATACTATATATGTAGGTTAATATATAATTGTTTGTATAATTTTAATTTAATATAATTTTAATTATATATAATATAAAATCATAAACTTATTATATAAATATATACATAAATATAATTTAGTTAGAAAATATATCCTATAGAAACTCAAGCTTGTAGTTTTTATAATTTAAATTATAATAATAATAAATATATTGTTAATTTTTTTATGATTTTATATTATATATAGGTAATATTATATATAGGATATACAATTTATATAAATAAAAATATATTAATATACACAATATTACAGAATTATATTAATTAAAATACATATATATCAGTGTGCCTAATAATAAATTCACATATTGAAATATATTATATAAATATTAGTATAAATTGTATTTCTTATAATATTAATTATATATAATAGACATATTAATGATATATAATATGAAATTTTATTTCATATATCATTATATAAATATTTTTATAAATTGTATTTCATATATTTTTTTCATATAATATTAATTATATATAATATTAATCAATTTATATAAATAAATTTATATTAATGTTCATAATAATAATTATTTGTATTGAAAAACATTATAAAAATATATTTTTAAATTCATTATATAAATAAATTAAGTAAATAAATATGTATTTAATATATAAATAAGAATTTATGTATATAAATAATTTACATAAATAATTTATAAATATATAAATAAATGTGTATATACATAACATAAATTGTATTATAAAATATATTTACTCAAATTAATGTCGATACACATATAAAATATATAGTTTATATAAATGTAAAAATTGAATATAATATAAATACATAATATAAAAATGTATATTTTAATTAATATAGAAATATATAGGTTATATATTTATATGTATTTACATATTTATTCAAACATTATTTATATAAATTAAAATCAATATATATATATATAAATACATAAATGTGTACTTAAATTAACAATGCTTGATCGGCATAGTGGTAATCGATTTAGATTGTTATGAGGCATGTCCCCCATTCGACTTCAACAAGGATTGAATTTTAGAATATTGCCGGAGAGGGGTGGACTGGTATGGGGTGGAGCGGCCAACTTATAGGACAAACACAGAATTAGAGGGGAGGAGTACATGGGGATATAAGAGTGGTCCACAGGGGGAATTGTTTGGGAGTCCACAATCTAGAGGGTGAATTGGAGAGGAGTTCGGGAGAGAATGAGAGGGATGCAAGCGGGTAGGAATGAGATCGAGAGGGTTGGGGCAGGACGATTATTTAAAAAATGGGGGATGAGATGATTATTAAAAATAATAGATCCTTTAGGGGTGGTTGTAAAAAAACTACCCCTAAGTCCCTTAATAATAGGTGGTTGCAGTTATAACAGTCTCTAATACAAGGTATTTCAGTGAATTTTACACAAATTTAGAGTGGTTTAAACCCCCTATAAGGAAACCTCCCCTAAGGTTGTAAATAATTTACTAGTGGTTCCTCAAAACCATCTCTAATGAAAGTAGGTGGGCACATTAGTGGCGGTTCATCATAACAACCCTAATGTCTTTAGAAGGAGTTATAATCCCTTCAAAAATCAAAAATAACCCCCTATAATGTAGTTTTTTTGTAGTGTGAGAAAATACCAAAGGATATAATTGTATATTATTCATAGTAAACAAGATATGTACATGATTCCAATAATATATTTGAATAAAAAAATTAGAAAATAATTTTTTTCAATAATATCATCATTCCCCCAATCATATCCTTTCATATAATTCATTTTACACTTCTTCGATTATTAAAAAAGGAAAAAAATAAGGGTGATATAAGATGCTAAGTAAGAGTTACATAAATATAAAACAATCATAAATAAATAAATAATAATAATAAAGTAAATATAAACATGGAAAGTTAAATAATTTAACAAATATTCTATTCATTCAGTAACAATAGTATTATAAATAGATAAGGAATAATCAATTTGGATAGGTTAACAAATGAAGACACATGACATTTAGTCAATAAACTAAGAATGAAATGCATCTAGAAAAAATAGAATAGAAAAAATCTAATGGATAAAATTAATTACTTAATTATCAATGAATGAAATTGTCAATTACTAGATGTAATGATATAATAATTCATGATACCTCTACTTTCAATACCTTTCACTAGAATGATTAAAAATACAAGTAAAAAATACACATAATTTGACCAACATATTTGTCTTATGAGTCATATACATGCATCAAGGCGATATATAAATAAAATCACAACCAATTACTTCATGATAAAGAAGTTCTTCATATATTAAATAATGGATTTATTTCATTAATAATATTCCTTAAGAACAAGTATCAGTATTAGATAAAGAATAAAGATTTACCAATTTTTCTGAAGTTAATAAAATTACATTAAAAGTAAACACCATATTTATAAATGATATATGGGTTTATAAATAATTATATTCATGGTAAAAATAACATGTATAGTGAGATCATTGGATCTTATGTGGGATAAATGATAATATTCATTCAATGAGAGTAAAAGCAATCACAATAGAAAGTGAGATTGTAAAATAGATTCTTACTTCTTAAATACCTTTTAAATTATAATCAATTAAAACAATAAACACTAATTAAAACTTGAAGCATCAATAATAAATTGGTATTCATGTAAAAAAATTAAAGGGTCAGTATATAAATGACATGAATGTGAATAGGGGCATATTAAAAAATATGTCTCAATGAAATAGAAATTAAGACTAAAATCTTGTACCTCATGAATCGTTTTTAATAAAAACGCTTTAACCTATAGTATACTAGTTTCAAACTTTTTATTAACTTATATCTGAACAATATTAATATTTATATTATTATATATGATTATTTCATAACATATAATCACCCCTTTTTTTACTAATATTTCATTATTACTATTGATTTGGGTGTTAACTTCCTTATTTTCTCAATCATGTTTTAACATGGATGTTATAGATATCAAGAATATTATATAGTTCCATTATCTCAGAATGATATTAATCTTATAAATATAATCATTTTTATTAGATACATTTTTAGAATCATCATTGATATTTTAACATGGAAAATGGATCACATCACTTCATTGAGATGGTTATCCATATGTACACACAAGCGATATTATAATTTCATTAAAAGGTGAAAGGGTAAGGAAGATGGTTATATAATAATCTTAAATAATCAATATCATGTCATATATATCACATGAATTCATTAAATATATCTTTATTACATTTTGTGTCATGTGTAATGAAAAAATGAATCACATCTGTTCGCGATATGGTAGTCCTCTGTAAACACAAGGGACGTTATCTCATTTTTAACGGAATGAAATTTAATAAGGTATATGTGATATTATAATTAAATATCTATAATTACATCATAAATATTATATATATATATATATATATATTCATTAAATCCATCATTATATCTATCTGTGAGAGGAGTTGATGGAAAATTAGTCCCACGAGTTTACGAGGCGATACACTACCGTACACACAATTGGCAATTTTGTTTCCCATTTGATGGAAGAAGAGATGGATATTAGTTATTCCGTTATCATAATAATATCTTATTTTATGGTAGATAGAGATTTTATTATATTATAATTTTTAATACATAATATATGGTTTTAACTAATAAAGAAAAGAAAAGTGCTTCATTAAGACAGTCACCTTATCTTGGAGAAAACTCAATTAGATATCAATTTAATGACTCTAGGATTTTACTTTTGGGAAGATATTCAGATCAAATTTTTTGATAAGGATGTTGGGAATAGATATTTTTGGGGTTGTTTGAGAAAAAGTATTTTATAGGTATGTGTAAGTTAAGGGAGGGAGTAAAATTTTATAATAGAGGAGAAGTGATATTTTGGTAAATATTCAAAACTATTCAATAATATGAAGTCCATCTGACACAAATTTTAAAAAAATTATAATTAAATAATTTTTGGGATTATATATTCGATACATAACATCAAAAAATAATGAGAAATTATTAAACATGTTTTTCCTTAACTTCTATGTTTCCTAAATTTTACAATATTAATTTTCACTATGGTAACTAGTATGAACATTATTAAAAACGTTGGTCCCGTGTTTTTTAAATATAAAACAGAATTTATCATTTAAAAATCCTATGTGTGTTGAAAATAAAATTTATTCTAAGAACATGTAACATGAAGAAACTTTATTTAACCATAACCACGGTAACAAAGTTTTTAACTATTTTGTGGTCAATATAGTCACTATAAATGATTAATCAATACATTAATCCACCATAGTTGATAATTCTAGAAAAATTAAAAATTACATGGTATATGATATGATTTATAGTAGTTTTATATCATTTTAAAAAATATTATTTATTATAACATTACAATAATGTCAATTTTAACACTATTTACTTAATTTGACTTTAAAATATCATTAAAATTGATGAGTTAAAATATATAATTTTCAAACCTATATAACATGTTATATTTATCTATTAAATTCGTTTAATACAATAATTTATTCAATTTATAATACACTTAGTATTTTAGGGTCAATTATTTTAATTATCTATTTATTAAATAATTATTGTGTTGACGTTGCTTAAGTATTTAAAGTAATTATCCAACTATTGATAATTATAAATAAATCACACAAAGGAAAATAATTTCATTAATCTCAAAAAGAATATTAATATTCGTTATGATCTTTATTTTTTTCTATTGGAAGAAATAATTGAAATTTAAAAGCAATAGATTTGCATTTTGTTCTTTTCTTTATTTAAATTATTATATAGTTCAATTCCATGGGAAATTGACTAAAAATATAACAAAAATAGACCATAATGATATCAGGACATATTTATGGCAATTAAATGGTGATTACAAAAATGTTTGGTCATTTTTAACCTTTATAGTTTTAGTTTAACCCCATAGTAAACTCATTTTAACCTTCATTGTGGTAATTAATTATTTTTTATTTTACTATTCATTAATACAAAACATAAGGTTTACCTTATTATATCAAATACATTATATTTATTTAAAACATGAAATCTATTTTTCAAATTTACATTCAAATATGTGGGAATGTTTAATTTAAAATTAATCTCGTAGGTGGGATGAGAAAACAGTTTTGGAAATAGAAAATTGTCAAATTTATATAATGATTTAATAAAAAAAATAAAAATTAATTTGAATAAAATTACATAAATTGTATTAATTATAATATTATTTACTTAAATTTAATTTTTTAAACAATTTATTATCAAAACGGAAATTTAAAATATTTAAACAAAAAGAATGTTTTCAATAAAAAAATTATTTTTCACCATTTATCAAAAAATTCATGTTTTCTGAAAATTATAACAAATTAAATCTAATATTAATTTTAAAATATTATTTAAAAAATTATTGAAATTTTTTTAAATACATTATTTGAATGTGGTAAAAATTATTATTATTGTATGTGTGCAACATGCGTTGAAATCACCTTTTAGAAATAACGTTTTTTCTAATTTGTTTTATTTATTTCTAATAATTCCTATATTATTTATAATCAATATATATCCAATGAAATTATTTTATTCATGTTTAAACCATATAGGTTTTGGAATTTATTTAGTATTATTCATAATCGCCTATTTAACAGCATGGTTATGACGGTATATTATTTTTTTATTCCTTTAGACTCATGATTCCATGTATCATAAGCTATTGAAGAGAATGAATTTATTTATAAGGAATTATATATTTTTAAGACCTCATTTTTTATATATTGTAGGTTTTAAATATATTACTATTCATCATGAGATGATATTTTAATTAAAAATAGTATAAATTTTGTTTTAAGGTAAAAATATTAATTTATTTTGTTAAATATCATCAAAATACATTTTTGAGAATGTTAAAAACATTTATGTTTTAATTGAATAAAAATAATTATTTTTGTAAAAAAATTATATACTTTATATTTAAAAAAATTATTTTGATTTATGCTTTTAAAAATATTATTTCTAAGATATTAATATTAATAATAATATCTACATGTTATAATGTTACTGATAACATAAAATATTAATAATTAATGTCATAATATTAATAAAAAATGTATATAATGTATGATTCAATTTAGAATTTTTATAATTACTTTGGTTAGATTTTAATTTTAAAATTAAAAAAAATAATAAATATATAATGTTTATTAGTGTTTTTTAATACTTCTATAAATAATTATAAGTTAATTTAAGTAATTAATTTTGAGGTTTATGATTGTAAAGAAGTATTTTATTATTAGAATAAAAAATTATACCAATTTTTTAAAAAATTATTTTTTAATAAAAAAAATATGGTTACCAAAATATCGTTATAAAATATAATAATTTTAAAAGGAAAGTAATAATTAAATTAATAAATATAATTTTGAAATAAAAAAAATTAAAAAAAGTACATATATGTTTAGATGTAAGTAACATTCTTTTTAGATAAACATAGTAAACTTTTATATATTTAAAACTATTTATATGAAGAAATAAAATTTAAAAAATGCCCACCAATTGCAGGAAACAAGGTCCAAACCCTTTTACCCTATTTTTGGGGTGCATGTTTTACCCATATAATAGATGGCCAAATCGGGCAACCGCATGGATTCATAGAAAGGTTGATTTGGATGCATAGTGAACACATGCTGCACCCGAAGGTGTGCCAAGGGTTAGGCATGTCAGCCTATCCCAATGTGTGTTTTAGAGAGTGTGTTTAGGTGCCAACCCTGATGACTTATCTGTAGTTTTTAGCAGTAGTGTTTGTAATTTATACAAGATCTCAACAAAATAAAATTTTGATGTGTGATTCTATATGTGGGGTACTATTGATTTGCAATGAAATCTCTGTTTATATCATGTCTATATGATTCGTTTATTCTCATTTATTTTATCTTTGTGCATCATATTTCTCATAACCCACCTACAATTTACTCAACTTCCTCCTCATTCAAGATTTAGTAGTCTCATTGCCACCATCTATATCTCCTTCAACCACATGATATATCTTGCATGAACGACCTACAAACAGTTCATCTCGATACCCCTACCTTCATGGTCATTTTACGTTGGTAAATGAATAGTGAACCTCGACCTATCAAACAAATAAATTAAATGTTCTTTCAGTGCATTGGGAGTCATTCAACAATTACTAAAGCCATGTTCTTTTATTTCACGCAATGTATCTAACTAGACATCGCCTGTCTACCGGGACAGATAGGCACACACTTACCAGAATACACAACATGTGGCCCACTGCACATGGTGTGTAGTGCTTTTAGGCTTATGTTGATATCACATGAGAAACATTTCATGATACATAGAATAATTCATGTGGAATAATTATAAGAATAAAAATAATCCTAAATATATTTTCATATAAATTAAAAAAATTAAATTTTATCCATGGAATTATACAAATATATATATCAGAATGAAACAATATTTTTTATTTTAAACCAAGGTTCATCATTAGCACAATTTAAATCCCTCAATTTCATCACATCCTCCTTTGTTTATATCAACCAAACACGACAATATATATATATATATATATATATATTTGTGATCCTCAAACAAGCGCATCTCCATAGTAAATTCCAGCTTGCTGTGTTATCTAGGAACTCTGACTCTATTTTGAATCTTACAGAATACGTGGTAGACTATATTAATTTCCACAGGTTTGACCCTCAAAATTCATTTGGATATCCAAGATTAAGTAGTAGAATAAAAATAAACACATACATAGAGACATACACAGATATATATATATATATATAGACCTCCTCAACCACTAGAACATCCAAACCCATACCCAAGCTCCCTCTATCTCTCTAATACCTTTTTTTCCAAGCCGTAACAACCGATGATTCATAAGACAAGTTTAGTTTTCTTATTTAGGTAATTGATTTATGTTTTCAAAATGTATGTTTTTAAGGGAAAAAATAATTAAAAAATAAACTTATAATATTTGCATATTTTTATTAAAAACACCTCTGTAAGGGTGATGGAATTTTAAAATTCTACATTCAATTTATAATATGTAATTATTTTTCAATGTGTGGTTTTAATTTTATCATGGGAAAAAATATTTTTCAAATCTATTTATTTATTCTTCAATACCCATTCTGTGTAAAGGGATAATTTTTATTAGTAACTCTATTTTCAAGAAATACCAACATTTTATGTATATTATGATTTTATTAAAAAAAATACTATGTAAGGGAATATATTATTTTCTAATTAAGTAAGTCCTTTAAAAAGAAAATTTATTTTTGTTATTTAGGGGTGAATTAAACATTATAAATTTTATCATTTTGTGTTTTTTTTCAATAAAATTATTTATATGTTCAAGTCGATTTTAGACTTATCATTATATGAATGAAATGTCATTTTAACATATGTAATTCAATCATATTTGTATATATTCCTACACTCTATTATTAAAATTTAAATTTAAATTTTTTTATTAAATTCATTTGTCTTTATTTATTCTTTAATTATATGTGTTATTACAAATATTAATTCTAAAATATGGATTTATCCAAATCATTATGTTGCTTTTATAAAATCATTTTTTTCCAAATATTATTTTTGTAAAATTATTTTCTCTTGAAAATAATATCTGTAGTTTTCGAAAGGTTGTTTTTTTGGAAGTGAAATTTGAAAGGAAATCCTGATAAACATGTATTCTTAAAATAGAAGTCAATGTTAGGTTATTGAATTAGATTATTAGGAATGGGGAGTGAACCCATGACCTCAAGGTGAAGTTGTACCAAAAGTGATCCTCCTAGTGGCCTCCTGGATTTCATAAGGTTTTCCAAGTATCATTATATTCCATATGAAAATTATTATTTTCAAAGATAATATAATTAAAATTATTCAAGGATAAATCTTTTTAATTTTTAAAGGTTGTTATGATTATAAAATAAATAGGTTTTCAATGTATATATATTTTCCACTGTTAGTTTTAAAACATATTTTTCATATGAGTTTTTTAAAAAGATAATTTTACTAATTGGAGAGAGTTTTATTTAGTATTCTAAATGTTTATGTTTAAAATAAAAGTAATTATTTTCAAACAAATTTTTAATTATTATTTTTGGATAAATCAAAATATTTTCAAATGATATCATATATTGAAATTTAATTGGTTTTCAAGGTAATATATATTTTTTAAACATGATTTTAAAATTACTACCTATGATTTATTTTGATAACCCTAAAGTTACATTTTGGAAAAGTATGTATTATATCAAATGTTTTATATTTTATTAAATGTTTCTATAGTTATTTTATGGAATGATAAGAAATATTTTTACTGGTTTTAAAACTCCTTACTAGGAAATTTTATGATCTTACTATGTTTTAAAATGTTTTTCAAAGGAACGATACAGGTTCCAAGGTATTTCCATTCTTTTAAGGAGCTAAGGTGAGTGAAAGAAAATATATTTCTAATTTGTTATTTAATTAAAATATAATATAATGTAAGTATGTTTTTTACATTTCCTCAAATACCTATACAATAATGATCTTTGGATTTTTAAAGGACTTTATATTCTTAGTCACTTTTTATAAATAAAACATAGAGTATTGTTTTAACCACATCCAGAAGCTCGAGCCTTGGAATTTCATACTTGGCATCAAAGGAAATTGTTTATAAAACTTTGGGGACTTGGTTCTTTATTCTGAGTATTATTTTATATTTATAGATTTTATTTTTAAGTTCTAGGAAATTAAGTGACCCATAAGAGTATATAATTTTAGAAATTATATTTTTATGAATTATAAAAAATGTAAATTTTTAATTTCTATATATATGATGAAATAAATTGAGAGCAGTAAATTAATTTAAGGGGTATAATGTAGCATCTAAGGAATTTTGAAAATTTTATTCTTTTTAAAAAATATTTTATAAATATTTTATTTTACAATGTAAAACCAACTATGGTATGTTTCAATATTGACTTTTATGAAACAAAAATATTTTCATTAATCAAAATATGTTTTTAAGTTAAATTAGAATATTTAAATTAGAAAATATTATCCTAATTCTACAAGAAATAGTATATTATTTAATGAATTTTTTAATGTAAATAATTCTATTTATTTATAATATTTATATAAATTTATATTCTAAAATCAATATCAAATATATTTTTGGTCGATATTTTAAAAGATAGGATTATTTACATAAAAGGAATTTTTTATATAAAACTTATATATTTTAACACCTCATGTTTTTAATATTATATTTTTTTAATGTATTACTAATTTTCATGAAATCACATTTTTATTAAAAATAGTATAAATTCAATTTTAATGTAAAACTATTTTTTTATTTTGTAAAATGTATATAAAATCCCTTTTTCAAAATGACCAAATTAATTAAAGTCATAAATGAATAAATTTAATGATTTTAAAGAATCATTATTTTTCGTTATTTTTTGAACGAAATTTTGTTTAATTTATGATTTCTAAAATATCATTAGTAAGATTTTAATAAAAGTAATAATATTTACAAGGTATAATGTTAATAATAAAATGTAATATTTGTAATTTATATAAAAGTTTTAATAAAAATTATATGTAAGATATGAATAAATTTAGAATGTTTATAAAAAATTTGGTTAGATGTAATTTTAAATTACAAAAATAATACACAAAATAGAATATTTATCAAGGATTCAATAATAATTTTATAAATAATTATAAGTTAATTTTCATAATACATTTTGATGTTTTTGTTTATAAATTATAATTTTAATATTTTAATAATAAACATATTCGAATTTTTATTTCTTTAAATTTTATAATAATTTTGGTTAATAAAATATCATTACTAAAATATTATTTTTAGAATGAAAACAATATGTAATGTAACAAATGCAATTTTAACATAAAAATAAACAAAACAATGTACATATATGATTAGATATAAGTAATGTTATTTTGAGATAATCTGGAAAACTTTTAGATATATAATGCCAGGTTATATTTTAAAAACAAAATAAAAAATCACCTACCAATGGCAAGCCACAAAGGACATGCCCTTCATCCTTATTTATGGGGAGCAAGCTTGACCCATAGGGGAAGGTGATAGAGCTAATGATTTAAACATTATTTAAATTAATTTTAATTTTTTAACCTTACCAATTTATCAATTTGAGGTTATATAGATAAATTTTGGATTTATGAAGTGTTTTGAGCAAAATGCTGAAAAGTGTTTCAGTTTGGATTTTTTATATATTTTTATGTCAAGAGTATTTTAGTCATATCTTAAAAAATTTAAATCCAAATTGAGTGAATCTTTTTTTAGAATCATTATTTTATTTCCTCAATATTTTTATTCTAGAAAAGGATAATATTCAATCATATATAGGCTACAAAAATCAATGATGTTGAGGAATTTTCCGAGCGGACTGTGTGGACCCCACCACTGTAACAGTAGCACATCTCGGCCGTCACACATTCAATGGAGGGGATTCCACCAGGAATAGACCGAGGAAATATAGTATAGTCTATAAAAGGAATTTTAGGGAGTTTAGAAGACATTAAAGTTTCTATTGGGTATTATACATTTAGAGGAAGCTTCCTGGAACATTCATCTAGAAAAAGTAATACTCATTCATAAATTCATACCTCCTAAATCAAGTGGTTAAAGGAGCTAAAATATATAAAAGATATGTGTATGGAAGTGAGGAACACCCTTTGTGAAGGGTACCATGCACGAATCTTCCACTTAATGGGTCCAAAAGGTGACATATTTCAGATGACATAAATCTTACTATAAAAGGAGAGGAGATCCTACTTCTCAAATCATCCCATTTTCCATCCCATTCCATCAAGGCACCAAGGAGGAGATCTCCACTAAGGGGGGCCATCCTAAAAACATCCCCATTTCATTTTAAGTTATTTATTTTATTTAATTGTGTTTTAGTTTTAAATTTTAATTTAGAAATTTAATAAATTCATGCATTGTTTTTATTTCTCTGTCCACCCATCCACCTTATTTTATTCATCTAATCTTACCATTGTGAACTATAATAATCATTATCATTAGTAAATAATTCAAGGAATATCCTAAGGGAGGAATCTGGTTTTTGAACCGATGACCATGTTTTTAATATTCTTAGAGTTAATTATAAGGATAATTTATAGTGGTTTTAATCCTCACCATGGTTTCCAAAATTTGAACGTCTTAATATATAATAATTTTCCCTCATTGAGGAGGTGGATGGAGGTTGTGATTAGTGATCATAAAGTGGAATTTGTATTCATAACTTGGTGAATACTAAGGTTTTCACACATATGATGGAGTTTGTTCAGTATGAATATTTGAAGCTGGTCAATGATGGTTCTCCCTAATTTTTATCATGGGAGAACTTCCATTCTTCACTAATTCCATTTTGTTTAGAATTTCATATTAATTAGAATTAAATTATTTTATTTCATTCATTTCATAAATTCTAGTTCATTATTTTAAATACTAAAAGAAAAAAAAAAGAATAATTCTAAGTGAATTTATTTAAGTGAGTGAACAACTGAGATGACTCTTTAAGTGAGATGACCCTAGTCAGCCACTGTGCTACACTAGAAAAATTAAATATCTTTTTCAATTCCCTATTACAGTCATGCATGAACATGGTCATCTCACTTGAGGAGCATTCTTAGTTATTAACTAACTCAAACAAATTCATCTAAAATAATTATTTTTGTTGTTTTTATTATTTATATAAATGGAATGGAATTTATGAAAATAAATGAAATTAAAAAAAAATTATATTCTAATTAATATCAAATGATAAATAAAATGGAATTAGTAATGAAAAGAATCTCTCTTGAGAGAACTTTCAGGGAGCTCCTTCATTGACCACCTTCAAATATTCTTAGTGAACACACTCCATTGTATGTGTGAACACCTTAGTCTACCTTGGTTATGAATGAATAGTCAATAAAGTGATCGTAAAACACACCCTCCATCCACCCCCTCAATCGAGGGAAACATTTTGTATATTAAGAAGTTGAACTTTAGAAAACCACCGTGAGGATTATAAGCACTATAAATTAACCTTAGAATTAACACAAATAATATTAAAAACATGTTATTGGGTTAAAGAACCAGATTAATCCCTTAGGATATTACTCATATTAGTTACTCATGATAATGAGTATTATAGTTCATAATGGTAAGATGTGAATAAGAAATCATGGTGGATGGGTGGACACATGACCGATTGGGTTAAAGGACTTCTTTTTTGTTGATTTTTGACAACCCCCTTTCAACAGATGAGGGGAAAACTTATAAGGCCTTTAATCTAAGATATTACAATTCCTGTCGGCTTGGAGACATTATAGGACCCATAGGTCTTAAGGAAATCATACAGAATACAACTACTTGAAATCACCCCTCCCCAACAACTGCATCGTGATCAGCTCTCCACCTTTTCATGGCTGTTTGTCTAGATACCTTGTGCAAAGATTAACATGCCTTGTACCGAAGGCAATTTCATACCCTCCCATTCTTCCAAATATGTTAGCCATGCTCTAGTGAATGTGCCCTCCTCTTGAATCATCTTCTAGAGCTGGGTCTTTATAGAATCTGTCTTGGAATCTACATATCAAGAGGTTCTGAAGGCCTTGAGTTTTCCCTAAGTCCTTGAGGTGAATAGTTTTGGTCATTCTCCATTGGGGGAGATCACCTCCTAGGGTCCTAGAAAGAATGTTATGGAAAATTGGATGATTTGATAGGTTGGAGCTCCTCTACATTTATAGCCATATTTATGTCCTTTGAATATTGACACTTTTTGACCCATTTAATAGAAGATTAATGCCTAGGACCCTTTATAAATGTTTCCCCCATTTCATTTGACTTATCTTATAAACATTTCTACTTTTTTGGCCATCAAATTCAGGATTAATGAATTTTTTATTCAGTGTTACCTTTTCTGGATGAATGTTCCTGGAAACTTCCTCCAAAATAATAACACCCAATGGTAACATTAATGTCTATCAAATTCCTTAATATTAGTTTGAGAGACTATCCTATATGTCCTTGGAATATTATAGGTATAATCGCCTCCATTGAAAGTGTGTTGGTATTGTTGTTCTTATTTTATAGTGGTAGGGTCCACACAGTCTACCTCAAAAATTCTTCAACTTCATTAATTTTATAAGGGCTCTATATTCTCTAATAATCCACTGTTCTAGAAGACAAAGTTGGAGGAAATAAAATATTTATTCTAAAAAAACTATACATTGAATTTGGATTTAAAGTTATCAATAAATGACTAAAATACCCTTGATGTTAAAATATGTAAAAATCTAGAATTAAGAACATTTCACCATTTTTCTAAAAACACATCATAAATCCAAAATTGTTCCATATCAGTTCAAATTTATAATTTGGATTGGTTAAAACAATTAAAATTCCTAAACAAATTGTTGAAAATATTAGATCTATCAATTCCCCCACACATAAACCATGGTTGTCCCCGAGCATAAAATATTAAAATGTAATTCATAGGACACGAATATTACAAAAATTCAAATTCTAATGTAATAAAATTTAACTATTTTCAATGTTATATTAAACCATAAAAAATAAACACAAAACATCAATTTAATTTCCCTATTTTCAATGGAATAATTACTTCATATATTTTACTTTTTTCTTATTGAAAAAAAAAGATGAAACTTATTCTTTCATTCATTAATGCTTCTCAATTTATTATTATTAAGCATGTCAAATCATGATTTACCTCACCTTTCAATTTTTCTCTCATATCTCATGATTCGGTTAAATTAAAGTTATTCTCATATCATTAGAACATTCACCTTATCCATAATCTTTTAAAAGAACTAGTTTACTCACTTTGTAAACAAAAAATGCACAAAAATTCATGAGGAATTTTCAATAATGGTTCAAATGACTCTAAGGGTTATGTTTGTTAGGATTTTATGTTTTAAAATTTAAGGCTCAAGGAGGAGGTCTATCTCTAATGTACAATGTATGATATCAAAATGTGTACATAAATTCTCCCCTTCAATGTACCAACACCCACTTCCCCCAAAATTCAAAGTATGGTTTTGACCAAATTAAAACATAATGAATGATTAATGCACACTGTTGACATTTTTATTTTTATTTTTTTTCTTTTATTTCGATATTTATGATTATATAAAACCTCAAAACAATCATCTATCCAAATACAATTATAAGATCTTCTACCTAGAAAATTTTGGTTTTTTGGTTCTCCCAAATCACAACCCAATTTTATTTTTTTTCTTTTTGTCGTAATTTATTTATCCAACAGGTAAAAATCAATTAATTAAAATGAATGACTACAAAAAAAATTCAATTCCCAAAATAATACTCCCACACATTTTCCTTATAATGTAATTCATCCCTTCAACCATGACTCCATTCACCCCCACACTTTAACATTAAAATACTAATAGGAGGTTTGGAATGGGAAAATGGCTTAAAACATGGCTCATCCCAAACTTTTTCATTCATGGTCTCTATGGGCTAAAATAAGGATTGGTGTTAAAGTTGTATTTTAAGGATAAGTGGATTTTAAAAGGATATATAAATCATTTTAAATGTTTTTATGTATAATCATATCTTTGAAAAGTTCAAATGCAAGTTCTGGCAGGTGACATGTCCCATATCACTCAAGAAACATGCTCAAGAATAAATATGAAGTACATGGTCTAGAAATCCTATATGGAATGAAAAATATGATATTGGAGAATCACTTAAGTCATGGTCAATAATATAAAATATATTCCCATGAACATTAGAAATTAAAAGCATGAAAAATGGGTGGGAAATTTCATTTACATAAATCAATTAATTTCTTTAAATAGTGAGTCCTCATTTCAATATTTATGCTTCATTTTAAACATTCTATTTTACATTATACTCAGTAAATATTATTAACATTGAAATCTAAAACATGTAATCAATTTATTTGTAGGAAACTCATGTATCCATGATATTTCAAGTAGAGCATAATTCATTTGTGGTCATGGAATTTAATCTTTACATCTCAAATAATGATTTCAAATAAAATTTAAGTAGTTTAAAAGTTAGAAATTAAAAGTGAAATCCCTTTTGAAATAAATATGCATTCCTCTTCCACCAATTTTTGGGGCTTCCTTCTTCCATCATGATCCTATAAATGAAAATTACTCAATTAATCATAAGGATCACTTCATTTATGATCAAAATGAAAAGGAGTGGGTCGCATGATGGACTAATTCGTAATACTGAATTTCAAATCTAAATTCTTAATATTGAAAATGAAAGTACAAAAAATCATGTAAAGGATAAATCATGGTACGATACCCCCAAGTTGGCCATAAATTTTCACTGCCACAAGAGGGTGTTACAAGCTATTATCAAAAATTTTATGGTGGTTGGGGCTTCTTTAACATGAACCACCACATGTGGATTTTTCCAGAACCATGTTCTTCTTCTATATTGAGTATGATTCCATGTATAGTGTTTAATAAATCCATCCCTTTCATTATTTGGTATAACATGCCTGGTGTGTGTAGGATGATATATAGAACCCCCTCCTCATTTTTTTCTACTTGTCAAATGTCTTCATTAAAATCTAGTGGTCTCTCTTGATGTACTTCATGAAAATAATAATCAAAGGGATATTCAAAATTTAAACATGTAGTATTAATTTTCATAATATCCCTTTTTTTGGGAAAATGTTATATTTGGTTCTTCGAGATGATCTACTGGGATCTCCTCTTATAATCAATCTGTTAAATTTTCAACTTCTATAGGGAGCTACAAGTGTTCCTCAATAGGTGTATATTCTATTTCATCATCATACTCCAGGTCATCATATGAGTTATAAGAATATAAAAATTCAATATAATTATAATAGATATTCAAATTAGTTTTAAAAAAATTAATATAATTTGAGTTTAAGAATGTATCATCTCCCTAAGTTGGTTCGGTGTCAATATCATCTTAAATGGAAAGTTACTCATGGAATAAATATTCACTGGATGTAGGTAGGTATTCAAGATCCTCCATCTTTACTTCAAATTCCTCCACAAGGGTGGTTTCTTCCTTCAGTTATACTAGGTCTTCTTCTGTGCAATGTATGTGGACAACCAGTAGTTCTTCATATTCACTCCATAATTCATTCAATTCATGTCGATCTCCCACATGTGTCATATTAGACAAGTCTTATTCCATTCCCCCCCCCCATGTTATTCAATTTCAAATATTAGTGGTGTAATTTATTCCACCACTACCTTAGGTTCTTTCTCTAGCTTAGGGTCAGGTTGCTCCTCTGTAGTATGGACATATTCTATTTGCCTTTCTATTTGAATCCTTAGTAATTCTATAGCCTCTTTTAGTTCATTCACATGAGCACTATTGTACTCTAAAATTACTTCCTCTTATTTTTTTCACTTGTGAGTAGTCAAACCATGCATATTAATTATAAATCAGATACATAATGAAAACATTACTTTTTTTGAATTTTTGGTTGTTTTTGTAGAAAAATAAAAATCTACCAACAACATGAAAATAGAAAAAGGTAAGTAAACTACTGATTGGATCCCTGGTAGTGGTGCCAGTTTTGAATCATGCCTATCATAGTGCATGAAACAAGAAATTTAATTTTCCTAGTAGAGCACAATGGCTGACCAGGGTCGTCTCACTTGAAGAGCATTCTCAGTTGTTCACTCACTTAAACAAATTCACATAATCTAATTGTTTTTTTATTATTTTTATTATTTCAATGAATGAAATTTAATTTATGAAATTAAATCTAATGCAAAAATTTAATTCTAATTATTATGAAATGCTAAAAATAGAATTACTGAATAAAGGAAGTTCTCATGAGAGAAATTTTATGGAGGACCTTCAATGACCGACTTCAAATATTCTTAGTGAACACACTCCATCATTTTCATACACACCTTATCCCACCATGATTATGAATGAAATGTTCACATAATGATTTCCAATAACACCCCCATCCACCTCTTAAATCTAGGGAAAATGGTTGTTTATTAAGAAGTTAAACTTTAGAGAACCAGAGTAGGGATTACACCCACTATAAATTATCCTTAGAATTAAGTCAAAGGATATTAAAAACATGGTCTTAAATTCAAGAACCTGATTACTCTCTTATGATATCCCAAATATTAGTTACTCATGATCGTGAGTAATATAGTGCACGATTGATAGATGAGAAGAAGAAAACAAAGTGGATGGGTGGACACAAAACTAAAAACAATGCATGAATTTATTAGAAATCTAAATTAAAATTGGAAACTAAAAAACAAATAAATAAATAAATAAATTCAAATTAAATGGAGAATATTTGATGCTAGAATCCCGTTCTAGAGATCTCTTCCTTGGTTCCATAAAGGAATGGTATAAAATTGGGATAATTTGAGATGTAGGAGCACCTCTCCTTTTAAAGGCAGATTTCTATCCTATGAATGTTGACACATTTTGACCCACTAAATTGAAGACTCACACCCGATCCCCTTAATAAGTCTGTTACATATTTCCTTGAACGTCTCTTCTTATACTTTCTTCTCCTTTGGCCATTGGATGCTGGAATTATGAATTTTTTATTGAGTTTTAACTTTTTAAGATTAATGAAATAGGAAGCTTCCGCCAAAATTATAACACCCAAGGGAAACATTAATGACTTCCAAACTACATAAAATTACATTTACAGACTATCCAATATTTCCATATTTTTATTCTAGGTAGAATCACCTCTATTGAAAGTGTTTTGGCAGAGATGTGCTTCTATTACGGTGGTGGTGTCCACACAGTCAGCCTAGACAAATTTTTGACTTTCTTGATTTTTAATGCCTCTATATGATTGAATCATCCCTTAGTCTAGAATACAATGTTGGAGGAAACAAGATAATTATTATAAAAAAATATACCCTAATTTGGATTTATAGTGTTCAAGAAATTCTTAAAATACCATTGACATAAAAATTTTCCCAAAATCCAGAATTATGTACTTTTCACTTTTTTTCTCAAAACACATAATAAATCCAAAATTTATCCATATAAGATCGTATTAATAATTTGGGATGGTTAAATGAATAAAATACATAATAAAATTTTGGAAATATTATCTCTCTCAGTAGGGTAGCACGAGCAGCCACATGGAAAAATAGGAACGGTCAAGTGGAAGCATAGTTCCTACGTGGTTCACCCGGTGTTTCCCAAGGGGCCAGGAATATCGGCCTATCCCTCTATATTTGTGTGAGAGTGTGTCTGGGTGTCCACCATAGGGCCTTGTCTCGACCCGTTAGTGGTTTCATTTTTAATTTATAAAAGTGCTCAACCAAAGATATCTTTGATGTGGGATTCTGTATATGGTGTATTGGTCACCAAAATTTAAAGTTAAATAAATATCATGATCATTTAATCAATTCATTATCAAATTTCTAATATTTAAGCGTCATCTTCCTCACAACCCGCTTATTGTTTACCCATCATCCAACGTATGCCAGACTTAGTAGCCTCATTGATGCCAACTTCATCACTTTCCACCGTAAGTTATAACTAAAATAAATGAACTACAAAGAGTTTATCTTTGAACCCCTACCTCTGGGGTTGTTTTCCTATATAAATAGATATTTGACCCTAGATCAATCAATAAAACACCTTCCTAGTAATCTCATCCACAAAAATCATCCACCTTGATATCATAGGTAAATATTTTTCTGATTGAAATAATCCTTCCAAACGAAGCTTGGAAAAGGTCGAAAATAAAAAGGATTCATTTGAATTTATATTTAATTTGGGATGACATATATATGTATATCAGAATAAAATATCATTTTTTAACATAAACTGAGGATTATCATCAGTACAATATAAATCCATTTACTTCAACTCTTTCTCCTCAGTTCATATCGACCAAAATTTACGATATATATATATATATATAATCATAAAAAAAGGAATTTCCATTGTAACATCCATCTTACTCCACAATCAAGGAACTCAAAATCTATTTGGAATCTATAAAATACTAAATACATTGTATTAATTTCCATATAAATCTAATATTAAGAAGTAACTATACTCATATATATATAAATACAAATAGAGATACCTCTTTAACCATTGGAACACGCCAAATCCTTCCCAAGAACCCTTTTTTCACTCTTATACCATCATTTTCAAGCCTCAATAGTAGAGTCTTCCCTAACAGGTTTTGGTTTTCTTATTTTAGTGATGGGATTTAAATTTTCAAAACAAATGTTTTTATAAGGGAACGTTTACTTAAAAAAAACTTATATTTTATGATAATATTTATTGAACCATCCAGCAATGGTGATGATATTTCAAACATATACATTAAAATTATCATATATAAGTATTTTTCAAAGTGAATTTGATTGTTTTATGGAAATAATCTATTTTCATCATTATGTATTTATTTTTAAAAACATTTTTTATGTAAGGGGATAATTTTTAATAGAAACTATATTTTCATGAAAAACCATCATTTTATGTATATTATGATTTTGTTTCAAAAAAACTATGTTAGGAAATTTATTATTTTTAAATTAATTTGGTCCTTCCAAAAGGAAATTTTATTTTCATAATTCAAGTGTGAGTTTAAGAAGATAATATTTATTATTTTATGATCGTTTATTTCAATAAAATTATTTAAATGGAAAAGTGGATTTTATAATTATAAGTTTATGAATGAAATATATTTTTAAATTATTTTATGTTCTTTTATTTCAATTTTTTTTAAAAAGTTAATGTGGATGTTATAATTCTTACTCTATGAATGAAATGTAATTTTAAATATATAAAAGATAATCATGTTTATAGTAATGTTTGTACTCTGTTATAAACACTAAAATTCAATGACTATTTTATAAAAATAATCAAATGATATGTATTCCCTCTATATATATAATATTATAAGTATTAATTGTAAATTGTGGATTTATAGTGACCTTTATGGTGCTTTCAAAAAATCATCATTTTTAATGATTTTGGGATATAAAATTATTTTCTCTCGAAAATAATATATATAGTGATAAAAATGATGTTTTAGTGGAAATTAAATGTTATAGTAAATCGTAATAAATTTTTTTTCTTAAAATAAAACCCCTCACTAGGGTATCAAATGAGACGATGAGGAATGAGGAGTAAACCCATGACCTCAAAGGGATACTATCCCAAATGTGATATTTCTAGTGGAATGATGAATTTCTTTAGTATTTCCAAGTATCATTATATTCTATGAGAAAAATAAAAATTTCAATGAAAATATTCTTATATTTTTTCAAGGAGAAATCCATATAATTTTCAAAGAATATTATTTTTTAAAATTAAATGGGTCTTTAATGTAATTTATTATTATAGGTAATTTTTGAAAATTATTTATTCTATGAGATTTAAAAACCCTAATTTTATTAATTGGGGAAAGTTTAATTTCATATTTTAAATGTTTATATTTGAAATAAAAGTTATTTTTTTTCAAAAAAATGTTAAAAAACATTATGGAGAAATCCAAGTATTTTCAAAGGTTATTATATTTTGAAAATTTATGGGCTCTCAAGGTAATATATATTTTTTTCTCAATGTTTTTACAATATTTCATATGTTATATTTTTTAAATCCTAAATCTATATTTTGGAAATGTATTTATTATATCAAATATATTATATTTGATAAAATATTAATGAGTTTTTATAGTATTTTTAAATGTATTTCTACTAGTTTGAAGACCCATTACAGGAATGTTTTATGGTAACCGTACATTTTTTTCAAAAATTGATTAGTATTTCCATGGTGTTTGGTTTTGTTGAATGAGCTAACATGATTGAATGCAAATAGATGTATTATTTATATTTTGTTCAAATTATGATATAATTTGTGTATATTTTACATAATTATCAAATATATAGATCATAAGATCATTGGATGCATAAGGAATATTTATTTTTAGTTACTATTTATAAAAATATATAAAATAATTTTAGCACCAAATATGGAATCTTGAGTCTTGGGCTGTCATATTGGAATCTCGTTAAATATTATCCAAAGGGTAAAAGACATGTTCTTGAGTCAATAAGGCAATCTAAAAAAGTTTACAAGGTCTCCTGATAGGTGAACATTAAAATTTTACCCCTTTAAATTGGTTTGGGTATTCTTTACTCTAATATGAGAGATGGATTTCCCATGGGAAAATTTTGATCATTACATTCACCCCACCTTAATGATTTTCATCTTGGGGAAGAACCATAACAGATATTCGAGAGGTCATCCATCTAGTATCATAAGAAAAAATGGCTCACTCCTACATGAGTTCCTCTAGATTTAGAGGTTCGTTAAATGAAGGGATCCTAATCAAATCTCAATTGGGAACACATCCAAAACCAAATCACTGATAAGGGCACCCCATAAATGATTTTCTTCCCTCAATCACCAAAAAACCATGACCCATCAAATGTAAATATTCAACATATAAAAAACTCATATTGTTAAAAGTCACTATGTCTTTCAACTAGTAGCCATTGTCCTCCTATGGTGGTACTCCCATATACCTCAACACATAGAAAAGTCTTGAACCAAATTTATATACCATATATTATTTTTATGACCAAGGAACACCCAAGGAGAATTACACTCCCTACCTTAATATTGTTAAAACCCCTATTTTTATTTCAAATATTTTCATATTTCACCAATATAATCTCTTGGAAACATTAATTGGGGTACCACACCAAATCTTGAGAGACCATCACCACTCCTACTAAACAACAACCAAACACACACACATCAATGTCTCCTGGCCTAGTGTACTAGGGAACATCCACCCTCTCATATTTCCGTATGAATATCTATGTGGATAACACATCTAGTCCACTATCCTCCAATCTATCCATTTATTATTTATATGAACTGATCCACCCACTTTGGAACCCAAATTCGACACCTTCTCGATTTCAAAAAATCATGAAATACTATTTAAATTGTTTGGAATACGCATATCCCTTTAGAGTATGTGGGGAAAATGCCACAAAACAATATGCCATGTTTCATAAGAGGTAACATAATAAAGGTTCATAACTACTAATCATTTTCATATAAATAGATACCAACCTTACATGGTCAAATGTTTCTTAATCCATGTAAATAGAAAGGACCAATGCAAAGGGTATCACAAGGTACTAAATGCATGGATCTATCCTCTAACACACAGAAAAAATAGAATCATTTCTCTACTATTTCATTAGTTCCTCAAAAATCCAAAAAAGTTGGTTGCAACTGATCTCAACAACTTTTTAATGAACTGGTTACAACATTTAGGGGTCGATCCTACTCACCAGCTAGGTCCCACTCATGATGAAGGGTACCATGATCTATCATTCTGATCGAAAGAAACCCTCAAAAAACGAATCACACACCTATACATGGTCCATGTGTGACCACCAAATGAAACATTAACTCTAATGGGTCTCTATATAAATCATGGTGGAATTACCAAAGGGAATTACCACAACAATCATCCCTCAAAATTGAGAGAAATTATGACATATTATCACCTTAAAGATACATCTACAACCACATCTGATAGCTCCAAAGGAGCTATTAGGATCTCTGAAATTTGGATCAACAATACAACACTAATAGAAAAGAACACATAAGTGATAAATAATATAAATATTCTATCAAAATGTTACATTTTTCACCTAAACCTCATTGGGAACTGTCTGGTCTATCCATTCATAACTAAATTTATTAATTAATCATCATGAAAATCATTATTTTTTCTCTACGCATCATTTGAGAGACATGGTATCAACATAAAGGATTCATCACATGCTTGAGGGGAGCACCCCACTATCTAGGTCTCCAAAGATTGGCATAAAAATTGAAATACCTTTCTCTCTCAGAAAAAAAGGTCACATCTGGTAACACTGACCAGATCCAAGGGTCATCCTAGGAAAAAAATATGGTTAATATTTTACACTAAAAATCACACCAATCCAAAACCACATCGATCGTTGATCTATAGTAAATGATACACATATTATTGTGTGTACATAAATAAATCAAGGGGATACCAAACTCACCAATAGAATATCTAATTATCCAAATAGTGGGGGAGATATCATTCCATAAAATTATATTGAAAATACCCTATACCACATCAAACACTATACTCTATAGCTAGTGGAACCACACCCTATCTCATACCAGGATGAAAAACTCATTTTAGTATGAGCAACCCATACATCTTCAAAATCATGGGGATTCTGACCTCATTTCCAAACGTAACATGCATCTACTAACTGTAAGTAAACCCCTCCTATGGATAAAAGGATTGTATCCTGTCACATCAAAACCACTACCCTCTATAAATGGTGGAGATACACCCAACATGATATGGGGATTCATCCTATATATATAGTATGTGAGGCCCACGCCTGACAAGAATTGATGTGATATTAACCCAATTCTTGAATAGAGGACCCATTACTTATATATAGTATACCATTCCCATGATTCAATGGGGGATACCAAACTCCACTCTCTCATATAGGGGACCTACACATGGTCTACTAACGTGTGTTAAATGAAAGGATGTCGACCACAATAGAGGATACATATATCCTTCAATCTCTCTAGATAGCAAGAATATTGAATCTATAGATAAAGGATCTGATGCCCCCATCAAAAAATGGGAGGGTGAAACAATAACCCTATATAAAATGGGATCAACTACTAGAATATTGAGAGATATCCCTTTAAAAATCATACACATTTTTTATTAATTAAATGGCTCTAATGTTCCTCAAAAAGTCCAACATTCACCTCTAGAGAAATAATTTCTATGAGTGAAATCAATATCATTATTTTATAGAATTAAAATCAAGATTGTACATCTCATTATTTAATAAAAAAATAAAAAAAAATCTATAAAAAATGGAATGATAGAACTATACCACATGACCAATGATATAAGACCCCATGTTTTTTAGTAACATTCTCAGAGTCAGTGGATAGGAATGTGTTGACCAACACACCCTTATCAGGTTCCATGGTTTGACAGATAATCCTAAGCACCTAGAGCATTGTAATATGTCATAGAATAATATCACAATACACCTATATCTCATATTTTATCCTAGGATACACTTACTTTGATACCACTGTATGACCAACCCAACCCATTGCCCCCCCCCCTCAAGACTGATAGTAAGTTGAGTGTGACACCCCAAGACCACCATTCATAGACAATGGGATAGATACCAGGGAATATTTGGAATAATATACCTATGGTATGACTTATCCTGAACATTATATAGTATATAAAAACTGCAAATCCAATATGAAAGTACACAACCTCATAGAATATAAATAACTTGATGAAAAGTAAAACATACATGAGCATTCCAATTTACCATCTAGTGATATGAAAACAAAAATAATGTGAAGGGGAAAGTGTATAAATCCCAAAAAACTAAGGTACACACATCCACACCGACTATGTGAATGGAAGATTTCCATTTTTATTATCATCTACCCTAAGAATCATATTTAACAAACCTCATAAGACTCTCCTATTTCATGGATCAACTAGCTCTATGCACCCCCTTGAACCACATCCTAAAAAGTGATTTCTAGCTTATACATCATCTATCTAAACACACCATGTGTGGAAAACAAGCCCCATTTAGGGGTGGATATAAAAATACCCAGTAGGTCTCCAAAAACAAAGGAAAACACATATAATGATTAGCACACAAGTATGTCCAAAATGTATGACCATGAAATATAATCAAAGGGAACATAAAATATAAGATAATTCTCACATGGATCCCATGTATGATCACCACCTTATTCAATAGGGGGAATGTAGAGACTCAACCCCATTAATCTAGATCAGGTGCTTTAGTTTACTACATTAGTATGATTACAAGGAAATATATCCCAATGGACTGAAGATTTTATTAGTCTTGGTAAACCAAATCCGTGTATGACTATTATATTACTACGAAATAAATAAATTAAGACATATTTTTTTCTTTCAAGGGTAAATTTTTTCCCATTTAAAATAACCTCGCATATCTTTATTAGTTCACTTATTGGAATCCTTGGAGAAGGAAATAGAATACAGGTGAGCTCAAATTCTGAGTAATGGTAATGTATAAAATAATCAATAAATAAATAAAATGGAAATGGAAATAAATAATACACATGATATTTAATCAATAAATGAGAAGAAATTGCACAAGTAATATGGAAGAAATTAGTGGTTATCAAATAATGTAATATAAAAAATTCCATGATCATGATACAAAACCATGGATATTCTAATTAATTTAATAATCACATGGAATATAAATAATTAAATTAATAATTATGGAATGCATAATAAGGGATATCTAAAATATAAAATCAAGGATTCCTGAAAATAATCTAATTATGGCAAGAAATAATGAAAAAAATATAATACTATTATGAATTCATGCTAGGAATCTAATATCATTAAGGCTTCATGTCAAGAATCTAATAAACGGCTAAGGCCTCAGCCAAAGATAAAGCTAGTTTCTTTTATGAAACCTATCGATAAATCATGTGGCTTCTGTTAAATGATCCACATCCCATTTCATATCATCCCCAAAAAATTCCACATATATTAAATAATCTATTTTATCCATCATCAATAAAATATCCATATTGAGTAAAGGACATGTATTTATAAATATTTTCCCAGTTAATCTATCAAAATTCTAAGTAAACACCAAATGTAAAAATAGTACACATTTTTGGAAATAACTATATCCATGATAAATAATTTGGATATTTAGGGGAAATTTAATGTTCAAGGGACACTATAAACAGAATAACTCAATTAGAAGTTAATGACTACAAAAATGATTCATGTAAGTTAAGGTCAATACAATCCTCACTCAAAATAATCATAAGACATCTAGGGGAAGAATAAGAACAATATAAATAAAAAATATTCACAGTGGAGGATAGTTAACAATATTTTTTTATATTGATGAATGGAAATACCATTAAAATATCATTAAAAATATTCTCAAGAAAATTATATTTAAACATTATGAAGTGTCCTATACCACTTTCAAACATTTCAATCATCATCCCCTATAAAGAATAAAATTATGTAAAACCTAAAGTATCATTAGTATAAGGATATTCACGATATATAATGTCAAATGAGAATTATATACCCCTCATATAATAATAGAGGTGTATAAAATGACAAACATCCCCAAGATGAAAAATTGTGACAAAAATCTAGTACCGCTTTGGAAACGTCGACAGATAAAACACAATAAAGAGAATGAATAAAATGGTTATGTAAATCACCATAAATTCAAGTATAAAAGTCATAAAATACATTCATGGGTAGTGTATACATCATATAAATAAATGAGATTATATAGAAAGGATGGAGAGTGTGGGAAGTTCCTCATTTCAAATCGATGAATTATTATTTCTTTATACTAAAGATATTATATTATAATGGAATCATTCAATACGGATTGGGAAATAGAATTAAAATATCTTTAGAATAATCTTAGTGTAGGGAATGACTAGTCTACACATCCTCAAAAAGCAATATCAATCATGCATTCCCTTTTTGGATTTTGTGACTTCTTTGACTGAATCTAACAAACATCCCTCCATTAAAAATTTTGGGGATGTTTCCATAATAGTGGTTGTTGATTTGGAAAAATAAATCAACGAATAGATCTTTGTAATTTCTCACTCCTGGGTCATATAATTTAGGGAAAAGGTGTCCAACATCGTCCTTATGTTGATCTAAAATAAATAATATCACAATGTTGGAAATCTATAAAATTGAGGTTAATTCCTATCAGAAATGGATACTTCCATGTAATGCTTGAGAGAAAAGAGGACCTTAATGCAGCATGGTGTGCTGGAAACCTCAACCTAAAACCATGATTTTTTTGGATGTCTGAATTGTATCCAAATATTAACCCTTTTAACCAAATACATTCAATTTCTCAGGTTTAGACTAGGATTCATGGGATCCCCTGGGTTTATTGGCATCCCAAAGTATTCAATAACTTTTATTTTGGAAGATTTATCATTGTACAATCAATGAATTCATTGGTCTATTTACAAGGCTTTTGATTAGGATTAATATGGAGACACCTCCACCAGAACAATTCTATCTTATTTTAAATGACTATAATATGGAGGTTAGCTTTGAATTTGAGTACCTACCTCAGTGTTGTGAACATGATATAATGGTGGGTAATGCTTTAAATTTTTTTGAGTGTTTCAAAATTTGGCCAAGGTAGTAAATAACACAAGGTCTTGGAGGGAGGTTTTAAGAGGTAAGAAGACTAATCCAGTGGATAATGGAGAAAGGGAATTGAATGACCAATCTAATAGATTGAAATTAGAAAAACCAATTTTATACAAGAACCTTGTTGGATTCACTTGAAAATGATTCAGATCAATATCAAACATTCCTAGAAGACAATATTTAAACATCACACACTTCACTTGAGTCTGATAAGTAGTGAAATAACACAAAGGAATTTTTCATCCATCTTTTTTCATTCTCATAACATATTCCCTCCACATATTTTTCTATGTAAACTAAATAATATTCTTGTTTTATCATTTCTACTCATTTAAATGAAACTATTTAATGCTATACAACTTTAGATAATATTCTAGTAGGACATCAATTGAATTTGGAGATATAGAATGGTCAAGGTGAGGCCCGTGACCAACAATTAGTAGATAGTACAACAAAAGACACTCCTATAAGGAAATTGAATGGGTCGGTTATAGTCCCATAACATGATGACTTTGATGAGGCTTCATAAAGGACACAATATTCTTCTAATTCTAGGAATGCAAACCCATCTATAAAAAGTGTGATTCAACTAGAGATAAAAAGGGGGGTTTCACCCCAATCCAAAATATAAATAAATATACTTATTTGGAACTTGTTGGGAATCGCCAAATCTGGCATGAAAAGTTCCCTTAGGCTCCTTTCGTGTTTGTAAAAACCATATTTAGATAAAATCTTCAAGATAATGGATAAAATAATCTAGTCAAGGTACCCCTATTGCTACTAGAGGGTACTCAATTCTAGAAACTCCATGGACTACTTCCATCATGGACATGCTTTTTCTTTGAGTTCACAATAGCATGTAAAATCTTATTATAGATCAAGACACTTGGGTCTCAGGTGAGTTTATTTCTATTCTCCTCGTAGGAATCTCTAAACACAAAATGATCAAGATAAAAATGAATTATTGGAGAAAAATAAGGTTGAACATTCTTGACGAAGAGATTTCTTCCCTTGAATTCTCTCTACAATATATCCAACAATTCATCACTATGAATAATCACTCTGGAGACATTGGAAAGTAGGATGTAATGTCCTCCAATTTAAAAAATCTCACCAATCTATGTGATAACATTAGAAAAGACATTTTCAAAATTAGGCGTCTTACTTATTGGGATAGAAACACAAATTTTATCAATTGCCTTAAAAGGGATAGAAGGTCCAATAGGCCACTGTCTCTAATTAAATATAGTGACCATATCTTTATTTAATGGGATGCTCTTTCTCATCGCATTGTTTCGTTATACATGAATCTTCTCAATGTCCCACCATGGAATATGAGGTTAAAGGATAATATCATTCATATATTGATCACTGAGGGTGAAAACTTATTTCTTAAATATATTCCTCTTGTTATTGAAATGTAGGAATCAATATTTTGTCTTAAAAGGATAATTCTCCTGGTCCATATAGATTCACAAATCAAATTTCTGATTTTATATGGATGTTATTCAAAACAATATTTGAAATATTGTTAAGAACATCTTTAAAGGTGGATCCTTTACTCAATGATTCAATGCCTACTTTATTACATTGATCCCATATGTGGACAATGCCAGTGATATCAACCATTTTAGGATATTTTATCTTGTAAAAACAAGACACAATGTCATTAAAAATATTCGTTCCAATAAACTTTCTCGTATCTCGGATATAATCATATCTTCAAACTAATTTGTATTATTTAATGGGGGAAACAACTAGGAATTCTCTCTCACTACCTCAGAATGTGTTATTCTCCATATAAATCCCAACAGGGGAGGAAAAATTTCTCTTAATCTTGAGATCACGAATGTCATTGACACAATTGAATTAGGGATTATAGGTAATGTTCTTCATATTTTTGGCTTCAGCATGAGATTTACTTATTAGATAAAATCTCTACATTGCTATTTTCAGGTCTCTATTCTTATAAATGGGTCCCTATAAGGATACTTTAAAAGCTCTAGGAGAGTGAGACAAGGATATTCTATTTTAGCTATCATATTTTCAATTCTAGAAGATTATCTCATCTACCTTCTTCATCATATGGTGGGAAAGGGTGAAATTACAACTATAAGGGCGGAAAGATGTACCTCCTCTCCTTCAAATCTATTTTTTCTAATGATATTATTATTTTTACTCCACGAAATAAGAGGAATATCAAAATAAATCACGTTTTCCCTTTCTCATTATGAAATTGTGTATGGTCGGGAAATTTGTTAGAAAAATTCCTTAATGTATTTTGGTATGAATATACCAGATTCCTAAAAATCATATATCATTAATGATCTAGAAATAAGGGAAGGATCTATCACATCTACTTATCGTGGAGATCCAATGTTTTTGGGAGAAGCTTGGGCTTCTCATTTTACAAATGCTTTGAGTTAGATTAGATGAATTCTGGCCTCTTGGAAAGGAAAATACATTTCAATAGTAGGAATAGTTTGTCTTGTTAGGCATATGGAGTTCTAAAAGATAGTCTATTTGTTAATGGTGTATTCTTCACCAATATCTATTATTAAATGAAATAATTTTATGATAAATAATTTTGTTTGGAGTGGTTACATTTGGAAAATAAAAATCATTACAGTCTCTTGGAAAAGTTAATTCATGCCTCATATCCTTACTATACATGGTATAAAAAATCCACAATTTTTAACAGTCTATTCTTTCTAAATTTATGTGGAGTTTAGTCAATAATTATTCAGACTCTTTAGGCTTCCAAATATATAGATTTATAGAAAATATTATAATTGGAAAAAAAGCTACATGGAGTCTTCTATTTGTCCTCGTTTGAAGAATATATTTTCGAATAATTACATTCACTCACACTGTCATGTTAACATGATCTCCACCCTTTGTTTTTGAAATGAAAACTAGAGTTTAGTCCATTAATTAACCAAATTTCTTCATATGATCAAGATATTGATCAGAAAATCCCAATTAAAAACCAAATGAATCATCTGGATCTCCTGCCTTTTGATATTGCTTCAACGGTTTCAAACTATGATTTTCTCAACCAGGAGGATATGCACAAATAGGAACCATCTCCAAATGGAATTATCATCTCTAATAACTTTTAGATTCACTTGCTTCAAGGAATACAATAATTAATTTGTTATTTCAAAAAAATAACTTTTACTATCCAAATTTACACAGCTCTGGAGACTCTAGAACAATATGGTTCCTACTTATGCTAATGTCTAGTGTGTTGGAATCCCTCTTTGTTAAATGTGTATACCCTATCATCAATATAGGGGGGATTTTGATAATCTCTTTTGGTTCAATCAATTCAACTCTTCTCATTTTAAATATTTCATTGATATCTTCAAGATTTTTCGCTTACATGCTGACTCATTCCAGAATTTCCTATTTTATAATATCAATATTGATATATAATGGAAACATACAGTCTTTTTTAGGGTGACATATGTAAAGCTATCTTATGTTATATATATTAGAAGAGATAGGTCCATTCCAGATTAGAATAAATTCAATGTTCAAACCTCCATTATTGACATTAGTATTGAAATGAAAAATTCCAACTCCCCCTATAATGTATACTACAACAACATGAAGGAGGATATCACTATTTGGAGGTGGCATAATTGCAAAAGTTACATTCCTAAACCCTGTGGCACACTTGATCACTTTTCAACTCCTCCCCTTCATTGGTTGGATTATTTACAACACGGATGAGGCCTCTAGGGGAAATCCAGGGCCTTTAAGATATGGGGTTATTTTTAGAGATCATAATGGTGATGTGGTGGAAACATTCAATGATCCTTATGGACATGTCACTCCCCAGGAAGAGGAAATTATTATTCTTCTTAGAGCAGTCTACTTTTCAAGGCTATGAAATTAAAACAACATAAGGTTTGAGTGTAACACTACTACTATTGTTCAAGCTGTCAGGATGGGAATGACTCACCTTTCAGGGGAGCTGAAAAAAATTGTATAATCGTCTAAACATGATTTTATCCATGAATGACATCTTCACATGCATATTTTATCAATTAAAGCGTCTTTTTAATGTTCTTTCAATTAAAGCAATGACCGAAGAGGTTTTTTTTTACTCTTACACTCTCTCCAGAGACATGCTTCCCATCATTCAATGAGAGAAATGTAAAATATCCTCCCTAAAAATATTGTAACCTTTATTTATTCTTATTTAATAGCCTATGAGCTAATTTTTTTTTAAAACCATATAAATAAATGTGTTCTGAATATGGAATAAGTCTCACTAAAATACAAGTGAGACTATAACCCCCCTTACAACTAGAGTATCTATTGAGTCATGAGCCCCGTGAAAGAATAAATTCAATTGAACCATTTAATATCATGAAATAAATGAAATCCATTATATAGAAATTAATAGTATATTATATACACCATATAAAAGTAATGAGGTTTATAATAATAAATAAATCTCCATGGGATGTAAATTGATATGAAACCCATTTCCATACACTTCCATTTGGTTGAATGTTATCTAACCTCATTTATAATGGTTTAAATCATGTTAATAACTTATTATAGAAACATAAACATGTTTAAAATATCATATATTATCATTTTATAAAGTAATATTAACTATTAATTAATAACTTATCATTATTTTTATTCCTTCTGGTAATAATTGCCTTGTTTTTTTTTGAGTATGTTTTAACTTGTTATTTTTGTTCCTCGTAATTAGATCATAATTTCATCATATAAACAATTTAAAACATTATTTAAAGACCATATATATATATTATATATGTATTTAGAGTAATACATAAAAATTTTAAATATGAATTCAAATATATCATTCATTGAGACGGTATGTCATATGTACACATCAATGATGTTTCCATTTTCTTTTTGTATTAAAATAATGTAAGATAAATGATATATATATATGTTAATATTATAATAATAGTATAATATTTATTTAATATAAATATCATTGTATTGTTAAATCCATGGTTTATTAAAACCATCCTTAATACATTCCATGTACCATGTGAACGAATCACGTGACATTGAGGAGATAATGGTCGTGACGTCTACAAATGATGTTATCGTATTCCAAAAAAAAAATCATGAAGGTATGTGTTATAAAAAAATTCCATAAGCATAATTAAATTATAAATATCATATATATCATAAAAAACAGTAATTACATCATTACTCTAAACCATTAAAAGAGGTAATGGAATAACGAACAACATGGGTTCATGAAGCGGTAGTCCACCGTACACAAGAATGATGATTGTGTATCCCATTTTATAGAAGTGTGTATAATTATAGGTCATAACTCTAATAGAAAAATATCTCATTATATTGAGGATACATATTTTATTATATAATAAATATATATTAATAACATAATGTATGGATAATTAAATAAAACTATTGTTCTCATTAAGGAATGTTACCTCTTCTTCGGGTAACTCCTTTCGGTTTATAATAAATGCCTCAAATGGTTGGATTTATGCCCAAATTTATGATTATAGGATTAGGGGATGTATTATGAGATCTTATTTGGGAAGGTGTTGTATGAACTTATGTTATTTGATATGTGTGAAGATGTGAGGGGCTGAGTGCCTTTCTATCGTGGAGGAGGAGTGACACTCTTGTAAATATAAAAATAAAAAAACTAATATGAGGTATTATTTACATAATGTACCTAAAATATTGAAACAATAATATAAAATTGAGGATATATATAAAATATTATAATAAAATAGTTTTTGGACAAGTTTCTTGGTCATTTAGCCACTTAAGATTAATATTTAACCACAAAGTAAACTCATTTTGACCATAATTTTTGTAATTAATTTTATTTTATTTCAATAATATTTTTGGTCAAAACTAATTTTTAACATTATATAAATTATAAATTATTTTTATTCAAACTATGGAATCCATTTTTCCAAATTTCTATCACAGAATTTTCAGAAATTATTTTAAACAGACGGGATAGGAATACATGTTTCTAAATTGAAAATGTTGAAAAGAACACAATGTTTTTATCTATAAATTCAATTTAAAAATTATTCCAATGATATAAATTATATTAATATATGTAAAATAAATTTAATTATATTTTAATAAAATTTAATCATATCTTAAGATAATATTTTAAAATTATCTATTTTCACTATTAATAAAAATATGGATGTTATCAAAAAAATACCAATGATTAACCCTAAGATAATTTTGACATTAAAAAATAAAAATATAGTGTTTATTTTTTCAAATTAAATTTATAAAGGTGTGTAAAAATGGATTTAAAATATGTTATCAATTAAAATGCTACAAAATTTCATTTAGAGAAATATAGTTTTTTATGCGAAAAATTATATATTTTTTGTATTATCCCCATAAAATATATTATATGAATGTAAAAACAATTTATGGAATATAAAATATATAAATTTCATTAATATCATTCACTAATAGAAATTAATTTATTTTATTAGGATTAAAATGCTATTGGTGCATAGTAATAGTTTTTTATAAAAGCATTTCCTTTATATTCAATTGGTTATTATATTCATTTATATTTAATTAGAAAAAACTAATTCAAACATATATTATTATAAGTTAGTTAATTCTATCTATAATGTCAATTTTAATGGCTAGGTTATATCAATTTATAATAATATTTTAATAATATATTTTTGTTCTGTAAAAACCGTTTTTGTGTATAACACAAGCCATTCATTAAAGCTATTATTATGTGTAATTAGATCTATCTTTCATGTTCAATGTAGAGAAATCTAAAATTTATGTTCCATGTAAAAAAAGACGAAATTATATTTCCATGTAATATATTATATTAAAAGACAGATTTTTTCTAAATATACATATATCATGAAGTCTTGTATTATTATATTCCTTTCTATGTTTGGGTTTTTGTGTCATAAATTCTCCAAAATAACATATCCTTATTTTATTATTTTGGGGTGTTACATTTTCCCCACCTTAAATAAATTTCCTTCTTGCATTTTAAATTTTGTCTTCGTAATCTAGGGTTTCACATTTGAAAATTCCATTGATGAAAACCCCACATCAGAAAAGATTTAATTAAATTTTATCTTAATAAGGGAGAAATAGAAATGCAATTCTCATATGGAATAGCTTATAACTAGGTTTCTACATTATATAAAATTAGTGGCAAGTGAAAATATACAATCATAGGAAAATCAAAAATAATTATAGTGATTGTTTGAGGTCGTTGATAAAAAAGTGAATGATCAATTGAAAGATGACAGTATCAATTCCATAAATCTATAAAGATTTAAAAGAAAAATGATTAAAAAAATTAGTTTATTAGTATTATTTTTTAGATCAGTTTTTTTAATTTTGAGGAATTATTTTACTATTAAAGAATATAAGGAAATATACTTGAATCCTTTATATTTCATAAACATAATTTCCAATTTTGGTTATTCATCGATCACTTACCCAAAGAAACTAATATCCAAAAATGAATATTATTTATTCCTAAATCACTAAATTTTAGTGTTAATGGATCATAAGATCCATAAAATAATTATTTATATCTGTTTCTATCCGTTTTTCAAGACCATTGTGGTTAATGCACTAATCAATGAAGTTGTAATTAATATTACTGGTGCATCATTAGAATTTATTTTTCGAATAGTTTACATAAAGTTAATGACATATTGACCAGTACATCATGTAATGTAGTGGTAAGAGTGAAAACAATAGAATCCTTTTGTCATGGGTTTATGCTTCAATGCCTTAACGGATGTGACAGGTTATCACCCTATGTGTGGGTTGTCCTTTTTCTAAGATGCATTAATATAATTCGTATAATGTTACAAAAAATTATAATGAACATCCTTGAAATAAAATTAATCATTAAATAACCTTTTTACTAGGGTTTTCAATACAACCTATTTTTTACAAGGTCTAATAATCTTATTTTACCATAATGAAAATTTCATTAGTGATAATTGAAACCCTAAAGGATATCAACACCTATAAACTTCTATCTATAAAATGTAAAGGCATTATTCAGAAAATAATTTTTTAAATTAAAACATAAATTGGACAAAAATTATCCAAAATGACCTAAATCATGGTAAAATCTAATCGCATAAAACCAAATAAGTGGGGTTTAGTACATAGAATTTATGATCAACCTTACTCTCATAGTGTTGTGATGATATCCATAACTCTTAAGTTACTAAATACATTTTTGATTCCATTCTAATACAAAAAAATTATCTTTGGGTTATGTTATAGGATATGTGTTTTCTTAAATCTAGTTCCCATGGTTTCTAAAAATCTTCCTATGAAACCAAATATAGAGACATGACCCCTATAACATGGAGTAGGTGCTTTACTTTATAAAATTTGAATGATTAGAAGGAAATACATCATGTATGACCATAGAGTTTAATAGTCTTGGTAAATTAGATATATACATGTGTCTTATATTAAAACTAAATTAAATAATTACAACATAATTTATTTTGAGAATAAATTTATCCCAACTTAGTATAAACATACATAACTATATCAATACACTTCTTTGAATATTTCCTAAATGAAACAGAATAAGGGTGAACTCAAATTCTCAGTAATGGTAATGTAAAATATAAGCTATGAATGTATAAGGCATAATCAAAATAGATAGTTAAATAACCAATACCCATGAAATGTGATCAATAATTGAGAATAAAGTGCGTAAGTAATATGGATAGAATATGTGGTGATCAAATAAACCCATATTAATAATTGTATGATCATGGAACTAAACCATGGATATTCTAACTAATTAAATACTCACATGGAATATCAATAACAAAATTCATAATTATGGAATTAATAATGAGAGATATCTAAAACATACCATCAAGGTTTCATGAAAAGAAACTTATATTATCAAGGATTAACTCCAGTAATCTAATAATGTTAAGGATTTAATCCAAAAATCTAATACTCTCATGTCTTCATGCTAGTAATCTTTTACTATAAATTATATATTCCTTGAATCTAATAAATTTGTATGGACTTGGCCGAAAATATATCTAGTTTGTTTCAACAAACCTACCAATGCATCAAGGTTATTAAATTTCCTTGTCCCCAACCTATATTAGGCCAGTCCAAAATATTCTTCATATATGGAATAGTATATTTTATTCATAAACAATCCAATATCTGTATTGAGTATAGGATACCTATTTATCAGTATTTCTCCAGTTAGTTAAATAAAATTCAATGTAAACACAATATGTAAAAATTGTATATAGTTTACGAAATAATTATATACATGATAAATAAGATTTATATTTAGGGAAAATAAAATATTAAACTGTCATAAAAAAGGGAATATCTCAATGGGAAGTAAATGACTATATAAATGATTCAAGGAAGTGAACATCAATAATTCTGTTAGTCAAAATAATCATAATCCGTCCATAGAAAGAATAAATATGGTATCAATAAAAAATATACGTACTATATGATAAGTAACAGAAATGATTATTTATTTTTATGAATGAAAATACCATTAAAATATCATTAAAACATTCTTGAGGAAAATGATGTTTAAACATTCCAAGGTGTCCCATAATACATTGAAACATGTGAATAAAAATCCCCATTAAGGAATGAAATTCAATTAAACTAATAATTTCATGAGGATAGGTATATTAATGATGTATCATGTTGAATTATAAGTATATAAACCTCATAAAAGAAGATAGTTTCACAACATAAAAAACATATTAATGAAAGAAAAATATGAAAAAAAATCAATTACTACTTTTGAAAAACTAAAATAATAAACCGCAAGAAAAGGAGATCATAAAATGGATATATAAATCTCAAAAAAATAAGCAAAAGGATCATAAAATAAATTCATGTGTACAATGTACACAATATAATGAAATGAGTTTTGAATATAACATAGGCCTCGCAGAAATAAAAGTGATACTAGAAATCCTGTTATTAGTTGAGAAACTTTTCAATCTTGAGACCCGTGAAAGAATAACATCAATTGAAACTTCTAGTATCATTAAATAAATTAAATCCATGATTTAACATATAACATGGTAGTACATACACCCTAAAAATTTAGATAGGTTCATAATAACAAATAAGTCTCAATGGAATTTAAATTGAAATGAAACCCCTTCTGGTATGCTTCTCAATAGTCGAACATTCTATAAAATCCTATATAATTTTTTAGTATTGTTAATAAAATAATATATGACCATAAATTTTTTTATAATATTATATATGATCCATTTATATTATATTATTATCCATTATTTAATAATATTTCATCCTTTTCATTATTTCATGTAATAATTGCCATGTTTTTTAAGAATGTTTTGACTTGTTATTTTTAGTTCTTCTTTATTTGATAATGATTTATTCATACCAAGAATTTAAAACATGATGTAAATATCATATATATATATATATATATATATATATATTAAGTATATATATATTTATAGTAATCATTAAAAAATTTATATAGTAAATGAAATACACCATTCATGAATACGGTAGGTCGTACGTACGCATGAACATTTGTTTCTATTTTCTTATCGTATCATAAGAATGAACATTAATATATATATGTGTGTGTCTGTGTGTGTGTTTGTGTGTGTGTTTAAATTATAATTATAACATCATATTTATGTCATAAAAATTACATATTTTAATTAAAACCATACTTAATACATTCCATGTATTGTGTGAAAAAATCACATCTCTTTGAGAAGGCAGTAGTCCACATGTCCACAAACCGGGTTATTGTATTCCAAAAAATGGAAATCATGAAGTTATATGTTATAGAATAATTATATGAGCATAAAGAAATTATAAATACCATATATATCATATTGAAACATTATGTCTATCGTTATTACAAACCTTGGAATGTGGTAATAGAATAACCAAAGACATTAGTTCGTAAGGCTATAGTCTTTTGTACACACAGAAAATGATTATGTATCCAATTTGAAGGATGTGTGTGTAAGATTTGGATTAAAAATTAATATAAAAAATATTTTTATATTTATTATAATTATTTTAATACATAACCAAGATATAATAAAAATTTAAGGGATGAAGAATGAAATAAAATTAATGTGCATGTTGGAGAATGGTTTATCTTTATCGGGTAACTTCTTTTGGTTTATACAAAGAACCATCCCTGGTTGGATTTATTCATAAAGTGATGATTAAAATATCAGTATTTGGATTCTAGGAGAATATTTTTTCAGGGTTTGTATAAGAATAATTTCTTGATATGTTTGAATAAGAGATGGGGTGAGTGCCTTTTAAAAGTGGAGGAGGAGTGGCATTCTGGTAAATATTAAATGGTAATCACTATTGGGAGGTATCACAAACATCATTATACTAAAAAAATTAACCAAATTAAATAAATTTTATTATAGGTTTATATTTGGATATGAAATTGGTTTTTAAATGTTTATCGGTCATTATTCTACTTAATTTTAATGTTTATCCACTAAGGAAACTATATTTCTTCTTAATCGATGTAATTAATTTTAGTTTTTTTCACTAATAATTTTTGAAAAAGACAAATTTTAACATATGAAAAATTATAAATTATTCTTATTATAAATATGGAATACATTTTTTTAAATTAAAATAACATACGTAGATTAAATTAAATTAAAATTAATCCTTTAGATGGGACTAGAAAGTGGATTTTTAAAGTGAAAATGTTCCAAATATCACTATGTTTTTATATCTCAATTAAATAAAAAAATGATTCCAATGACGTAAATTTTATTAATATTTTTAAAATTTATCAACTAAAAATATAATTTAACAATATTTTTTATTTAGAAAAAATGTTATATTTTAATTAAAATTCACTTAATTTTAATATTCATAAAAATATGAAAGTTCTCATGGAAATATTGAAAAATCAACCTAATATAAATTTGAAATTATGATTTAAAAGATTATTTTTTAAATTATAATTTATAAAATTTAAAAAAAATTATTTGAATTAGGTGATCCATTAAAAGACAATAAAACTACCTTTAAAAAATATTGTTTTTATGAATAAAATTTGATCAATTCTTATCTTATGCCTATAAAATCTATAGGATGAATGAAACAACAAATTATTGAATATATAACAAATAAATTTGCTTAATATTATCATATAATATAAATTAATTTAATTTATTAGGATTAAAATTCCTTTTTTTCATGATAAAAGTTTTTTAGAAAACCATTTCCAGTATATTAAATTGGTTCTTATATTACTTTATAACTAATTAGTAACCTATGAATTCAAAAATATATTTTTGTAAGTTATTTGATACTATAAATAGCCACAAATTTAAATCTAGGTTATACTTTATTATAATTATATTTTTACAGTAAATTGTTGTTTCATAAAACTCGGTCGTGCATGTAACACAATCCTTCGATGAATGTAATTGTTCTGTGTAACACAATATAACATTGGTCTTCCATATAGAGAAAGATAATCTTTACGTTGTATGTAATGAAATCTAAGCTTAGTTTTACATGTAATATACATTATTATAAAAATTTAATTTATGTAAATATAAATATATCATAATTTATTGGGTTTTTATATCCCTTTCTACACTTAATGATGTTTTTTATACATAGTATCCAATAAAAAATCCTTATTTTATGATTTTAGGGAGTTTTAGGCAAAATAGTTTAAACCAAAATTCTCACTCATCTATATTGTGGGGCAACCCACAAAATTAACTACATCTCAGGTGAATACAATACCCTTCCCAAAATAAACCTAGAAGCTTAACTTGATTATTTTGGAAAGAAAAACTACTCACAACACTGTCAACACATCTTATGTAATCTTAAGATATCCCCAGTCAATTAGAGGTGACCAAGCCATAAACGTTACCAACCCACTAGAATCATATCCAATTAATAGGGTGGGTAACTAGAACTACTATCACACAATCATTCCTTGATTGTGGTTTTCACCACACAAAACTCTCCATTGATGGAAACCAATAACACCTAGATTTCAAAAAATAGTAAAGATAAATCCATGCATTAGAAAACCTATGGGGTGGTACACCTCAGATGACAAGTTTATAATAACATAACCCATCATCCTATAAAAATTCAAGTGTTAAGGGAAAAATTCATTAAAAGAGTAACCAAACCTGAAAAAAATTCTTTCTAGACATCGGGATTAGAGGGAAACATATAAATCACCTCATAATCCACAAGTATCATCATGAATGAACCATAAATAGAGGACATAAAACATTTTCAATAATCCACTATATTTGAATCCATCATGGAAAACCCATGGATCCTTGATACATGAAACTTGGCTGAGGGGGGGAGGGGATAACTCCAGACACCAATCTATATCTATTAAACAACTACGTACAACATCAATCGAAGACCGCAATCACAATGGGGACCCTATTCCATTCCAATGGGAGAGATAAGATGTAAATATTTTAATCAACGTATATTAAAGGTAACATATTCTAACCATAATTGGCTGAGAGAAATCATAACCTAGAATGGATAACCAATACATATCCCAATATGGATATTCCATGTCCATCAACCAATAAGTAATAATAATTCCATGAACTACCACACAAGATCAAGGAAATTATTTGAAAACATATTCTATAAAATTAATTATTTATAGTCATTGACTACAATGGAACAATGTAAAGGTAACATTGAGGATGCTCTAGCAAAGCTACCTTATCTTCCTTAGCCTTTAATCAATATGTAAGATGGAATAGGGAAGACATCTAATGTCCAAACAAATACATTCCATAGAAGCTATATTGACTAAGTGATGACGTTATAACTCCTCTATTATTGTAATCCAAGCCACATACATTGAAAAAATCTATAGGGATTATGAGGATAAGGTGAGATTCATCCATGAGCCTCACACCTATCTGAGACACACCAGACCACTCTAATGTGGAGAGGGTACTACTCTTGCCTAGATGAACACTAGAATTAAATACCCTAAATCATCTAAGATATCTAAATACAAAACTAACTCTCAAAGGGTATCGACCTATGAAGACATGTGGTGGTCTTAATCATAGTATCGTATTACTCTATTGGATGTCTATAACCCTAAAACATTTTTTTCTCCACAATCAAAACCCTTTCATTATCCCTGAGGTATTAATATTTTTAACAACTCCTAGATCACCTTACCAATGAAATATAATAGTATAGATATCCACACTATTACACACCCAGTGGAATGATAATTAGAATGTACTCCTCCAATGTTCAGAATACACTATAGTGTGAGAAAATGAACAACCTAGAAATAAAGGGTAGTAAACTGTGTGTACTAGGGGTATATGACATGCACTCCCAAATTCCTAGCCATGTGTTTTTACCCTAGTCTAAAATAGAATATTCTTATCTAGTACACAATTTATCTAGATGGGTTAATTTACCATATTCATGGACAATGGGTTTCAAATTTCTACTACCTTCTTCAATTGTAGTCAAGAAACCATTATTATGGTTGAAATAAACTATGAAATGTGTATTTTGTATCATATAAGGGGTTTTAATCTTTTTTTACACATGATTTTGATTTATAAAATAAAATGTGTTTATTGTGATCAAAAAGCCGCTAATTAACCCAAAAGGTTATCACTAATGATTTATATAATGACTCATCTTCCATATAAGTTACCAATTGAAATTCACAACCATGTAAATGTGTAGATTATGAATAATAAAATATAAATCCAATTCTATACTACCATTTTCATTTTACATTATTATCCTTCCATGAATATAAGTAAACCGATCATGAAACAAACAGACCCACATAATGAAATTTAACCACAAAACCAATAAAAAGGCCATGAATGAACATAAATATGTCATAGTAAATATATTACATGTAAAATAGGTTCTATAATTATTAATTAATTAACCTAATTTTATTATTCAGGTCATTAATTTCAAGTGTATAACACCATCACACATAAGCTATGGGATTCTCCCCAAACCTCCAATACTCATTCATGTTATTATTTCTCTCATTTTACCCAAATTAAATCCTATATTATGTTTATTTACATATTATAATTTATGTTTATATTCCCAAAATCATGTATCAAGGTCCATTATCTACTATCTTTTGGGGATATACATGATTTTATGTGATTCAATCCTCGATACTTCTCGATAAGAAACCCCATTTAAAGGGAACTTCCCAAATTATTACCTAATTTCAAGTGAAATCATCATTATTATTTAAGATATAATTATTTTTATAAAACTAGTATTTTATTAATAATATAATCATTGGTAAATTATATATTTTTATAAAATATTATACCCTTTTCAACTTTAAATGCTCGTTTGTATTTTCCTTAAAACCGCACTAAATTTTTTTACTGCAAAAACATTATTATGAATTTTATTTAGATGTTGTCACTTCTACTTTACATAACATATTATGATATATTCCTATTATTGCTTATGAATTTCCATGATTGATCTAATTACCTTTTGTTATGGACACTTGTATGATACACCCATTCATTATTTATTATGACATGATTGCGATACCCATTTCATTCGGTTGCCACCCTTATGGTTTTGTAAGATTGATTATGTATGATTTTTTATGTGGAAAGAATATTCATGAAAATTTTATGATTATTTCTCCCAGATATCACTACAATGAATTAGGTATATTTGAGCCTCATGAGATGTTAGCTGCAACGATCTTGGTGGTTTGCCTTGACTTGTGCTACCATGTGCAACGGGATCGGTGGGTAAAGTTGACTTCTGATCCTCTATGTGCATCGAGCCTTGAATGGTGCTAAAGTCAGGATTTATGATTCTTCCACAATACAATTAATCCATGTATATATTATCCTATTTTTTTATGTTATGATTCCATGTGTTCCATGCCTTTTATTTTCATTATGCCATGACTTCTTGCTCATTTGTTAAACCCATATTCCTATGCTTACTTCCTTGTTGGGATTTTAGCTCACCCCTTGTTCATGTTATCCTTAGTTTTTTCTATGCTGATGTATGAGAAAAATGTAGGTTAAGAGGTCAAGTGAGGAATAAATAAATATATGTTTTATGTTTTATTTTTTATGTACCTATCTTTTAAAGACACTAGACATCACGATCCTTGGCTTGTATTCACCTATAAAGTTTTGTATAAAATCATGTAATGTTATGTGTAAAAGGAAAAGGTTGTTATAGCTGGCATCCGAGAATGATCTACTTATTTTTGGAGATTAGTAATGTAGAACATTATTAATAACCTTAAAGTCTAGACTTAGTATAATAAAACATCCGTAAAATTTGGTATGTATAGAGTAAGTGGTTTGTCAAGAAAATACATATTTGACTGGGTACAAACAGGTAGTGGTGGATCTGGAAAAGATGTATGTAGGGGTGAAACCTCAGAAAACTACATTGAGATAGACTCAAATGGGGACTAGTGCACAAAAAAGGTCCTTGTTTCCCTCTTGGTTTGACACTCTCAGGGGATATGCTTTGGTAAATTCATATGTTTAGTACAAAACATTATTATGGGAATAAAAAAATCCCATAAGAATATAGCTTATGAAATAGTATGGGGATAACCTAGATTGTAACCTAGGGAATCACAAGTTAGGATATACTTTTCCTTTAAGAGTTTGTCCCTTTTATGTTTAATGTTTCCCTTTTTATGCTTATAAGAAAAGTATTCCAACCCTCACCTATTTTTAGTATAGTATGTAAAATGATATTTTGAGGGAGATATTTCATAAGGGGGGAAGATTGAAAAACCCTAAGGATTTACAAGTATATTTAATGAAATTCAAGAAACACTAACTCTCTATGAAACAGAATTTTATTTTAAAGAGATAGTTATAATATATCCCTTAAACTAAATTTTATTGCTTTTGTATTTTGAATTTCGAAAAACTGACATACACAATTGTGTTCAGGGTTATTTTTGAGGTCTAATGGACCAAGCTTAATTTTTTTGTGAATAGTAACCTACCCTTATGAATAGTAACCTAACCTTATGAATAGTAATATGAACCTTATAAATATTAAATCATACAAAATAATAGTAACCTCTCCCATGAATGTATCAACAAATTTTAGGCATCTTATAAGTGATAATATGATCATAGTAATAGTATTGGTATTTTTGTAATTTATAAATAATTAATTAGTATTAAATAATTAATTTAATAGAAAATGTATTTTCCTAAATTATTTTCATAAATAAAATATTTTATGACCTATGGTTTTAAGATAATTTTATAATACCTTATTTAATTTTTCAAAAACATTATAAAATCAGTTATAGCTTTAAAATCTGTTTTTTTCAAGTAAATTATGATTTTTATTAAAAATTAAATTAATAATAATTATATAATTATTTCGGAAAAAATATAATTAATTTTTTGATTCTAAACATCTAAAAATAGATATGGTTATTTTTTGAGATTTTTATAAAATACTTGAATTTTTTTGAATAGTAAAATATTACAATTTTTATTATATATACATTAAATGTTAAATACACTACTGATTGAGTCATTGATGATGTAAGCACCATGGGTTCAAACTCACATGCACATATTACTATTTCAGGTCTTCGAATCATCACTATTTCTTGTATTATAGAGAAATAATATACTAATGATAAAAATATTAAGAAAACCCTCCTCACTTCAACTATTAAAACCATCCACAATCCCCGCATCTATTAACTCCTCTCAAGCCATGTAATTTTCCTAAAATACTGATCAAATATCTCCCATTCTACTCCACCATTTACATCAGCCCTTTTCCTCCTCAAAATACCAAATCCTCTACACTTAAGGGGCTCCTAGGGAAGATTAATTTAAAAGCTAAATTCATTTTTTCAATTATTTTACATACTTTTTCAATTCCTCTATTTTCTTTTCTATCCTTAACTCTCCTCATCCTAATATTATGAAAACTCAAATAGCTTACATGTACTAGAATTTTGTTATGATAATGGTATAAGATATTATCATCTCTCTTTTACCCTTTTTTTATACTAGTAGTAAAAATGTCATATGAGATCTGTTAATTAACCATATTCAAGGACGATGGGTTATCAATTTCTATTACAGTCTTCAATAATGGTCAAGAAACAATTTTCATGGTTGAACCAGAATATTATATATGTATCCTTTCTCATAATAAGTTTTTTTATTCTTTTTTTACACATGATTTTGATTTATTAAAAAAATGTTATCGCTGTGATAAAAAACTACCAGTTAGCCCAAAAGGTAATAATAAAGTTTTATATAATGATTCATCTTCACTCCAAGTAACCAAATGAAATTAACAACCATATAGCATCATTTATGTTAAATAATAAAATATAACTCCAAATAAATACAACAATAATCATTTTACATGATTTTTTGTTTCTGAATATAAATAAAATGATCATGACTCAAACAGACCCAAAAAATGAAATTAAATCTCATAACCATTAAAAATCTCTTGAATGAACTTAAGAAGGTTATAATAAATATATTTAATGTAAAATGGGTTCATAAATTATTAATTAATGACCCTAATTTTATTATTTTGACCATTAATATGATGTGGAGAACACCATCGTACTTACGTTAAGATATTCAACCCAAACCTCTATTACTCCATTGGGTTATTCATAATCTCTATTTACGCAAATGAAATTATATAATTTGTTTATATACATCATATAATTGATTTTTATATTTCCAAAATCATGTATAAAGATCCATTATTTATTATTGTTTCGGGATATACATGATTTTAAGTGATTCACTCATTAATACATCCAGATAAGAAACTCGTTTTAAGGGAACTTCCCAAATTCGAACCCAATTTAAAGTTCACTCATCCATATGTTTGAGGCCACAATTGTTTTCAAAAAACCATTCTTTTTATTATTGAAACCTTTTTTATATGATTTGTATTCATATAAAATATTATTCCATTTTCTATTTTAAATTTTCATTAGTATTTTTCATAAAACCGCACTAAAATGTTTTAATAATCAAATTTACTAATATTATTTTTACATGTTTTAACTAGTAATTTCCATTACCTATTATGATATATGACTATTAATACTTATGAATGTACATGCTTGATCTAACTTCTATTTTTCATGGAAACTTGTATGATACACCCATTCATTATGATTTATGACGTGATTATGATACCCATTTCATTCTGTGGGTAACCTTATGTTTATGTATGACTGATTATGTTTGATTATTTATGTGGAAAGAATATTAATAAACATTTTAATACAGGTTTTACGATATATTTATCTAATACATTTGGAAAATTTGAGTCTCATGAGATGTTATGTGAAACGGTTATAGTAGTTAGCTTTAACTCGTGCTACCTAGTGAAATAGTCTTTGTGGTTAGCCTTCACTTGTGATCCACTATGTTCAATAAGACTTGATTCATGCTAAAGTCGTGTTTTATATTTCATACACGTTATAATGAATCCATGTTTATATGGTCCCACGTTTATATGTTATGATTCCACATGTTCCATGCCTTTTATTTTCATTGTTCCATGCCTTCTAACCCTTGTGATAAAGCTCTATTCTTATTCTTAATCCCTTGTTGGGATTTTAGCTCACCCATTTGTTCATGTTATACCTAGGTTATCCTATGATGATGTGAGAGAAAAATGGAAGTTAGGATCTCAATATGAGTATTATATAAAGAAATTTTTTTGTTTTCAGTTTTAAGTACTGAGTCTTCTAAGACACTAGGCCTCATGATACATAGCTTGTATTATGATGTAAAATTATGCCTCAAAACATGTAATATTATGTTTAAAAGGATAGTGTCTCTATAATATGGGTGCATGGCCATGTAAACTACCCCAACCCATTTCATGTCACTTGGCATGGTGTGTACTAGTAGACACCATGTGCCACACACTAGTGCCTATCTATGTACAGGGAATAACCATGAGTCATGTTCCATTAGGTTCTAATAAGTGTGTCCTTGTAGCCAACAATCCTTGCGAACCAATCATCCATCTCAAGATGCACCAAAAAATAAAAGTTTAATTTCTTTAGAACACATGGCATGTATTTGGGATTTATAAATTATGATCTCCTATGATCTACTTTATTTCTCAAAAAACACCTAAGAATAAAAAAAATGAAGGACAAAAAAAATGAAATAGATATCCTATAGAAAGAAAAAAAGTTTGAATTAAAATGAGGTGGAATTGAACAAATGATCTCTTCCACTTGGAAGATCATCAGAGTGTATAAATTCTATACCTTTTATTTTTTTCCCATGATTTCTTCATCCATATCTACAATTAGATCATCCCTAGATGAAAATTTATTTATATATCACCTCTTATCATCTCAGCATCATCAAAGGGGAGGGGGAGTGACTCCTTTGTATTGATATATGGAGATAGGGGAGTAGAATTGGGTTTTTGAATAACCCTTATTATTTAAAGGAGAAAACTCCTTAAATTGGATTAACCTAGGCCCAAAACGAAATCAAATATTATACCCTTCCTAGTTAAAACCCATGCTTCAAAACCAACTGCAATGTTAGAATTCCAATATAGATATTTAATTATGAGTTATAAATCTCTGAAACGATAGGAATAAATAGTATTTTTTTATTAAAAATTAAGTATCAAAAATAAAATTCATGACTAAGAAACTGAACCAAATTTAAAAATAAGGGTAAAATACATTTTACAGAATAAATTGGTGCATTAGATATTTTTTTATGGTGGTTTTAATGGTGAAAATTACAATTTTACCACTTTCAAAATTCCTTTTTCTCTAAAAATCTAAAATGTGGTAATTATTTCAATCAAAAAATCATGGATCGTTATAATATCAATATGAAATGTACATAGAGAAAAATTTAACTATTATTATTTAAAAAACATAGATGATATTAAATATAATAGTAATTAAAGGACAATGTGATCGATACCAAACATAGATTATTAGATAAGAACCATAATTCTCTCAATAAATATATTTATAAATAAAATTTATAGTTCACTCGAATTATATAATTTTATCCCAATAGGGTATGAGATTCAGTTATTGGAATAAAGGAATAAAAGATATTAAATAGACATCTTTTTGACTAAAACATCCAGTGGTTAAAAGTTCTACAGAAGGAAATTCTTAGATGAAACATCATCCATATGATGATCTATCCCAGAGTTATTCATTGATCAACATGATCGATAGAAAGTATAAGTATGCTGGACATCATCTAATTTTATAGTTTGAAAGAAATAGGCTCTTATCCATATAACCAATTTGTTCTTAACAATTTAAAGTAGCATGTTTATCACTATGAATCTATTTGATCTCAATGATTAGAATCAAGAAATTAAAATGAAAAAATTATGTGATTTTATAATTATTTGTCTGGTATTTTGTGTGAGTTCTCACTAAATCCATAAAACTGTTTCTTGAAAATAAAAAATTTAATTTTTCATAGGAACTCAACCGAGTATGATGATGCAAACTTTATAATGTAATTTCAGGTATTTAGTTAACATATATAGACATTGGGTTCATTTAAAAAACATAAAAAATGAAGTAACCCAGGATAAACATGCCTTAAATATTACAGTAATCCTATAATTTATGTAATACATATCAAAAGTAGATTCATAATCCAAAGTATGAATGGCTTATTGTCTTCATGTTTAGCTACCTAAGCATTTTATTTTATTAAATTTATAACATGTCAATATAATCATTCTATTTTAAACCCTTTTCTCTCTATCTCATATGTTATAATCATCTTCATAACCTTAGTATTGGAAACATAAGAAAGCATTGATATCAAATTCTTATAAAGGGAAAATCATATAATGGATATATAGATCATAAACATGTAGGGGAACATAAGGGACACATATATATCATTATACATGATCATAAGACCATTTATGAAAATCATAAAGTATTTCAGTGAAATATAAGATTATAAAAGGATCGTTAAATATGTATAATAAAAGAAAAATATGACATGTGACTATGACATAAAATTAAGTAATATTAAAAAAGGAATAATCATGTAAACATTGAATTACAAGGAAATGAAATTTTTATTGAAACATTTCATAACATGATAAATAACATGGATTTTATTCAGAAGTAGATAGTCAGAATCAATGTGTCTCACAACCATTATCATAGGAAACACTATGTGAGAAAACCCATAATTCCCACACCTATGTGAACAATGAAATTTTATCTGTGTCTAAGAATGAGAGACTTCCCATCACACTCAATACAATGTGAGAATACTAATTATGTCTAAACCTGACTGTTTCCTGATATATAATATTAAACCAATTCACTATAGGGTGATATTATACCCAACCCACCATCATCTATATATATGTGTTCCACATAAAATCAATCATCACTATATCATAAAAAACCCATAGAAAACGAATATGTTTTCTTAAACATTACACATAACACAAACTTAATAAATCATCAGATATCAAAATATAATTCGATAAAAATATACAATATATAGGATGTTCAAAACATCACTTCATGAAATATAATCCTTGGAGGTAAAAATGGAGAAAAAATAGAAAAGTTTTCTAAAAAACTTTTCAAACATTACTATAACATATGAAGCATAAATTACTTTAAAAAAATATTTTATAAAAGGGAAAGAGAATAACCTTTAAAAACATACTATAAATAGTAATAAATAAAATATACTTGGAAATAAATATTTTTTTCATGAAGGATAAGTGAAAATTATTTAAAAACACTTACTTGTAAAAAAATATTTAATAACGGAGAAATGATAACAATTTATGGTTTTCAAAAAGGGGAAGTTAAAATAAATCTAAAACTCATACTTCTAAAATATTATCTAATAATTTAAATATAAAAATACCTAAATTTTATCAAAAAACATGTGGGTTATAAGATAGATCGTTTATTATCGAAATGATAGTAAAATTATTTGATCATTTTCAAATATAACTTTTGATAACCCAGATCATTAAAAGGATTGAGAAACCATTTACTTAAAATCAAATTATGGGAATAAAATAATCATTATAGATAAAACAAATTTGTTTACTTTTAAAATGAGGGCATTGGTTGGAAGTAAAAATATAATCATAAAATAAAAACAATTTTAATATTAATGGGAATTAATATTGAAAAACTTTAATTTTAATGAAACATTAAAATAATTGAGGTTGAAGGATTTGGTGTAAAACATTATTTACCTAGAAAATAAAGGGAAAAAATAATAAAATAATCATGTGTTATAATAGATCAAATGCAAAATAAAATAGATATAGATGAGTGATTATGACATAAGTAAAATAATTGATTCACAAAAACATTTTATAACAATTGTAATTATTTAATAAAAACCAAATGAGGGGTATGAATATAAATATAATATATAATATTATGAAATATAACAATATTAAGATAAAAAAAGTAAATAGGTAATTATTCACATCATTTAAATGGAAATATGGTGTATATATTAAACATGACTCTAGGGATTCAAGTTTGAAACAAGGAAACTCCTATGATAATGATATTCTAATAATCATATGGGAATGAGTGGGATAACATGATATAGAACCTCAAATATAATTTTTATAATAATATTTACCACACATGAAGTAAATAAGGTAGTAGATATATCACAACAAATATCAATACGCGTAAAACATGAAATTATATCACAGTGAAAGTGAACTTGAGACGACAAAACCTTACAGATTTTGAAAACATTTGATCCAAAACGCCATGGAAAAGATAATATGAAATTGAACTTTGATTATCGTGAAATATAAGATAACAATGATATAAAAATTAATATATGGTAGTAAGTACACTATACAAATGGGAACATGGTGTATAATATAAACATGTTTCAATCAAAAAAAATTGAGATGAAAACACTTACCATGTTTTCTTAATAAGTTGATGACAATATAACCACCTATTAAAAATATAGATAAATTAATACAACATTTAATAAAATTAATTATAAGTATTACTATTTTATAATAATAATTATATTTATTTATCCTGAGTACAATAATGAATTATAGTGTATTATAACTATCTGAGGTTAATAAATCTAACTATTTTGCACAGGATTACTAATGTCAATACCATCAACCATCATTTTATACCAAGTTAATTATTGATACATATTTTAATATTATATAATATTTAGATTATATTTATTTAAAATGCTATTATTCCCTTCTACATGTGTTTTGGTTATGAAACTTGAAAATCAAACTGATAACAGATTATTTCACTCATTTTAATAAAATGGGAATGTTAATTTAATAATAAATAAATTAAATAATATAATATTTATAGAACTAGATAATAAAAACATTTTCATAATATATTATAATATTATTAGTTTCAATATTCCCATATTTTTCTATAATCGTATTTGGAAGCATTTCTCACTATGTGGTTAAACCGACCCAAACATGAACATGCTTTAACTCGATTGGTGAGTATTGTTAAGGTGGTGTTTCTTTTGAAAAAGTATAATTATAAAATAATTATAATGATATTATAATTTTTATGTTTAACCATATATTAATACAATTATATAATTTATGAAAATTTAAATAAAAAATGAAAAACATTTCATCATGGAGGCGGAAATCCGTACGTACACATGATTAACATTCATGTTTCTTACTATATGAGAGGGTATATGGTGGATATTAAATTGAAGTTAATGATTTATAAGTATATTATATATATAATATTTATACATCATTAAAACTTCTAATACCATCTATGAAATTTGGCATTGGAATGAAAATAATGTCGCTTCATGGAGGTGGTAGTCACAACACACATATGATGTTCTTTGGTTTTTTATAGGTGGATAGAAGTGAATAACTAATGGCTATAACATTAATATAAAAAAATTCAGTATAATAATTATACATAATTCATAATATTATTATGGTGATAATATATTTGGAAGAGAAATATTAAGAATAAAAACTTGAGAATGAGATAACACGTAAGTTGGAGACTTGATTATACCTTGGATGTTCTATTGAAATTAACATGATCAGTATAACTATGAGTGAACAGGGGATTATGTTTGGGTGTATGGTTATAGGGATAGTAAAAGGAAATATTTTTATAGATTAATTAAAATGGTGTGTGTATATTTGGAAGGGTGGAAGTGGTATCCTTTTATAAAGGAAGAAAAGGGTAGTTTTTGAAACACCAGTTGCATTTCAATTATATCCTTTAAATATTCAAGGTTTATATGTAAAAAAAGATTGGTAACTTGAATTTAATTTTTTTGGTTTTATTATCCTCTTACATTTTTATTTTAAGATATTTTTGGGATGTTTAATGAATTCCTGTAATGTTTTATAACATTTTCCTTTTTACTTATTATCTTAGAAACTATTTGTTTACTTTAGTAGATAAATTATTACTAAAAATTTAAAATTTATAACAAAATTTATGTGTGATGGAAATAAATTTAACATATATTTAATCTATTTAAATTTCTAAATATTATAAAATAAAATTTTAAATTTAAACAAATAATGTATAGAAAAAATGTTTTTGTATAAAAATGGGATTTAAACCATTATAGATTCTTAATATAGTTTAGTATTGATTACCTATTAAATGATTGTTACTATATTTAATTGTGTGTTTATAAATAATGTTAAATAAATTATTTAAATAATTTATATTTAATTTATTTATTGAAATTCCTTGATATTAATATAATTAATAATCAAAAAAATAATTGATCATTATTGTCATAGAAATTAGAATTTATCCTTATAATATAAATTTACAACTAAAACTGACAATTTCATTAAAAAATAATATGATATATATTACCTAAAAATTAATAAAAAAATTTCATATTAAAATTCTTTTTTTAGGTAAATAAATCATAACATTCATACATGCAACATGAAATACACATTTTTTTGAAAAACATAATTTTTAAGTAAACAAATTTATGATTAGGATAAAATTATCAATTACATTGACAAAAATGAATTCAAAATAATAGTTATCATTCAAAAATTATTTATTTAAAACAAATAAACCAACAAAAAATTTCGCCATGTTATTATTAATTAATCACAATAGTCAAAAAATTCATTATATTATGCTAAAAACATTCAAAGTGATGAGCGTAAGTCTATAAATTTTACATAGTATTATAAATTGAATTATCATAATTTATAAAATATAATTTTATAGTAAAATTTCACAACATATTTCAATGTATTCATATAATAAAAAAATTCTCATTAAAATAATGACATTAATAAAATTAGTATTTTCAATATTCATCTGAAAATTATTTATTTTGGAAGAATATTAAAATTTAATCTTCGGATAATTTTCATTCAAGGAATTAAAGTATAAATTTTACTTTCTCATAATTAAATTAAAAATAAATAAATTATTACTGAGAAATGAAAATATATAATATAAATTAAATGGTTCTTATTATCAACAATATTTTTAATATTAACTAATATTAATTATATACCTTATTAAGGTAATAAATTTTAATATATTACCATATTAGTGTTTATTATAGATTTATTAATATTTTCTTTTTAATATTTTCTTGTTTTTTGTGCTCGGAGTAGAATGTGACATATGTTATAGAACATAGACTGTCTTTAAATGGATCCAAAATCTAAGGTTGTTACATTCTACCGCTTCAATAAATTGAATCCTCATAGTTTAATTTTCATTTACATGATGGAATTGATAATCATGGATAAAAGATTGACATTTCTCAAGATATTATAACAATTGATATATGATCCTCAATATCATAGTTAAGACTAGAAAACACTTATTTTTCCATAACTATCTCAAGGTAATGTATCTCAAATCTATATATTAAGGCTTATGCAATGGATTTTGTTTTTTTATTTGATAATTAATTTTTGGAATTGGACTAATAGATATCTACAATTGATATATAATGTGTATTTCCCTATTTTAGAAATTAAAGTTGAGTTAAAGTGACAATATGAATTCTATTTTGTGTACTGAGTCGTTTTTTATAGGATATTATGATTTGAAAAAAGTTTATTTCCAAAAATATAATATTCATAGCATTAAATATATTACATAAAATAAAAAACTATTCAGGTGGAGGCTTGATGTTCTTAAAAACAACATATATACAATAGGGTTTATGGAAGTAGATTACATCACACAATTTTTACTATCCTCTTCATCAGTAGTCATTGCACAAGTTCGTCCATGCTCCTTGTGTCTCGAATGTTGTGTATTCCTACCATCATCAACAATACATGGATTACAGAATTGGCTAGGGTAATGTGTACATTCTCTAAAAATAAGACATTTAATTTCTATTGATTCCATTGGATGAGTTCAATTTTAACGACTCAACATTTTTTCAATGGAAATTCCCTTCGTATAATTATGTCACATAAGATCACATTAGGAAACACAATGCCACAACATGCTTAAATGAACTAAAAAATACTATATAACCTTTATATCCACGTCGTTAAACAAAATTATTCCATATATGTTATCTGAATTTCTAAAATCTGACATACAGAGTTGTTATTACTAAGATATTCGATGACTGATAGGACAAATAATTTTTTTGGTGTATAGTAATGTTACCCTTATGAATATTAATATGAACCTTATGAATAGTAAATCAACAAAGTGAATATAAATATTACCAATGATACTATAAATAAAATTTATCCATTTTATATGTGGCAATATTATATAATTATATCATAGTATAAGTAAATAAATATTTTAAAATTTATTAATTAAGTGTTAGTATTTTTGTAAGTAAAAATTATTCAATTATAATTTAATAATTTATTGAATAATTTAAAAGAAAATATATTTTCATAAAATAAATTCACATATACAAATATTTATGTATTTTTATTTTTATATAAATTTTTGAGGCCTTAAGAAATATTTCAATGTGTTATAAAATCAGATAGAATTATAAAACGTGTTTATTCAACGTAAATGATGATTTTAATTAAAAAATAAATTTCTCATTTTTAGAATATTATTTTCATAAAAATGGGTACATTTTTTAATTTTACATGTCAAAAAATGGTTAGGGTGAATTCTTGGTATTTTCTTGAAATACATAAATTTTTCATGGATATTAAAATACGATAATTTATAGTATATATACATTAAAACCTAATTGCTCTATTCATTGAGTCATCGCTGATGTACGCACTTAAATATGAAACTCCCCATAATTATTTTTATATATTTGATGATAATTCTAAAAATATTCATATTATTGAGCCAAAATACTTAACTAATGATAACAATGTTAAGAAAACACCATGCCTCTCCACTATAAATATCACCCCTCACCCCCTCTTCTCCTCATACCGCTAAAGCATTGAGCCTTGAATTTATTTCTACCAATATTCTTTCATAGTCCCTCACCCACATCCAGGACCTCTTGGTCTCATCAAAAGATATATCATATGTGTCTTTAGGATGATCTAAAAATGAGAATTCAAGATGTAAATCTTCTCCATTTTTCTTTTAATTTCAATTCAATTTCAAATACTTTTCTCATTATCTAATCACCTCACATAATCCAAATAGAATTATAACTCCAGTAACATACATATAATATAAATATATATATTTAATTTAATATCGAATGTTAAAATCCTCTCCCATCACTATTTTATATTAAAAATGGAATCGCCACCCGTGATGTGTCAAATTACCGACAATGTGGGTGATGCACTCTTATTTTCTTAAAACATCTACAAAGATATTAATAATACCATTTAATTATTTTAAATATATTTAAATGTTTATGTTATAACCCTTTTTATGTTATAGAAATAACTCATAATCATAATAAAAAATGATAAAACAAAATGAGTTTATTGTGTTTGAAAAAATGCCAAAATTAACCTTAAACGATCATCATTAATTACTATCTAATGAATCATCCCCATGTTATATAAACAAATCCTTTATAAGATCATTTACAATTCAATATTTTTATTAATTATATATAATAAAAATTTCTATATTTTCATCTTCATAATAAGAAAACATCCATTCATGTATACAAACGAACCGATAAAGAAAACTATGAAAATGAACAATCCCGAATGATGAAATTATACTCTCATCCAAAGGCCCATAAAATAACATAATAAACCCTTAATGAATAATATTCTAGTATAAAATGTTGAATAATTTTTAATTAAATAATCTAATGTGATTATATAGGACATTAAGGTGAATAAAGATTTCATACATAAGGTAAGAGGAAATCTCAAACCAAAAATTCTTTCTTTGGTTTTCCCTCTATCAAAATATTTTCAGTGCGGTTATTCCTTAAAAATAATTTCCTTATAAATATTTTAACTTTTTGGGAAATACATGTTTTCCACTGTAGTTTATGTCAAACATAATGTTTTCTAAATGAAACGTTCTTTCAAAAAAACTAACCTTTTACATTCCACTCAAGGTTGATTATTCTTACATCAAGGCTGTAATTTCCTATTTAATTTGGGAACCAAATTTTTTTGAATTTATGATTTAGGAAGTGAAAACCATTCATTTCCATGGGTTGTTTTATTTTCAATATTGATATGTGTTCTATGTGGCACGCATGATAATGTAAATATTGTGATGTGATGTGTGCGCCCAGAATTGTATAGTGCAATGAAAATGTTATGATGTGATGAGTATGACGATAATTATATAGAGATCTAATGAATTGGGTAATGTGATGAATCTCATGAGTTAAAGTGAAATATTTTGAACATGATTATATATTTTTTCTTAACTATGTGTGGTAGTTGACCACTATGACATGATGTTTTATTTTTATGCATTTCCACATTCCTTGTTTTTTAAATTCTAACTCTAATGAATATGATCCTATGACAATTTAATGATGATAATGATTACTCTAATCCCATGTAATATTGTTTCATGTTCTTATAAACCCTCTTACTAGGATTTTAGCTCACCCCATTTTGATTTATATCTTAAGGTGACTACATGTACCATCGAGAATTCAATGGCTAATAAGAAGCTATATAATAAGGAATAAAATAAATGTTAATGTTTTAGTTTTTAAAGTTTATGTATTGTCCTAGTTTTCATATGAAAATAAACCTTCAGATTCACAATGTGAAATTATTTTATGTAAAAGTATCGTAAGACAAATTAGGGTTTCAATAGTTGGTATCAGAGGATAGTTAATTTAATTTGGGATTTAGGATTATATATCCTTAGTCAAAGCCCTCATTATGACACTAAGTATAGGTGAGTACCCAATAAACATTGTTTTGGAAAAATTATAAACATAGAGATCCATTAAGATATTCCTTTAGATTTAATTTTACAAAGGGATAATTTATTGTTGACTTGTTGACTTATTTTTGTTATAAAATTTTCTAATTTAAAAAATCATGGGAACTAGAAGAATCCTGGACAACAACTTATGCAAGGGACAATGTAGAGATTTATTGAATGACATCCCCAATGATTTGGAAGGTGGAGTTCAAAATTTCTTGGTGATTATTACCTAACTGTCACAGTTTTTTAACAATAACCTGAACAATTTGGAACGTCCACCTTCACCTAAGAGGGAGAAACTTTCCATTGAGTCTTTTATGTGGCAACTACCTCTGATGTTTTATAGATGATCTGATTTACTAATTGCAGAATAGTGGGTCAACTTGATAAAGGTGATCTTTTTTATTATTTATTGTTCTGATATGTAGAAGGTGAATTGTGTTGTTTATTTGGGAACTTCAAGGCCTTCAAGGCCATCAGCCAAATGCCTCCCCCGAGCAATATTTGGGAACTTCGAGGCCTTCAAGGCCACTTAGCCTATATACGATGATTTATCGTGAATCAGTCCGGCAAGTGTAAGCCCTTTTCCCGACTCATAAAGAAGGATGCTGCCTACGAATGGGATGAGGAGTGTCAGATCGCTTTAGAAGAAATCAAGAAGTATCTGCTCCAACCTCCGGTTTTGATGCCACCCATATCTGGAAGGCCGCTGGTCCTTTACATGACCGCCCTGGAATGATCCCTTGGTGCACTTCTCCCCCAGAAGAATAACGAGGGTTCTGAGAATAGTCTTTACTATCTCAGTAGCATGCTTCTCGATACAGAGGTCAGATACTACCCTATCAAAAAGAGATGCCTTGCACTCGTCTTTGTCTTACAGAAGTTGCAGAATTACCTGCAGCACCATGAGGTACAATTGGTCTCCCGGGTAGACCCATTGAAGTACATCCTGAACCGCCCCATGTTGACCGGCTGACTAGCGCGGTGGGCAGTGATTCTCCAGCAGTTTGATATCAGGTTCGTACCTCAGAAGGCCATTAAGGGACATGCATTGGTAGACTTTTTAGCTACACATCCAACCTCCGCGGATCAATCCCTATACCAGGATTTTTTGGATGAGGCGATCCTCTCAGTCAATCATGTCGTCCCATGTGGTCAAATGTACTTTGACGGTGCCTCCCGGAGCCCCACCTGTAGGAGGCTCAACAATCCTAAGCTCAATAAAGTGGGCCTAGGTATCGTCTTCATTACCCTAGCACATGTCATCCTGCCATACTCGTTCCTATTGTCGGAAGGCTATACCAACAACGAGGCAGAGTACTAGGCTCTCATCACCGGCATCGAGCTGGCCCTTGAGATCGAGGTGCCACATCTACATGTGAAAAGAGATTCTGAGCTGGTAATCAAATAGTTCAATGGTTACTTTGTCATCCGGAATCTATAGATTGTACAATTGCTGGAGTGCACCCTCCGCCTAATGGCCCAGTTCTCTTCTCCATCAGAGATTACCTATGCCCCGCGGTCGTAGAACAGTCAAGCAGATGCCTTTGCTGACTTAGCTGTGTCGTTCACAGAACCTGAGAAAGATGATTTGATCGTACATGTGGCACACCGGAGAGTCATTTCCCCCGTCACCCAAGAGGACAATGATGGCCTATGGGTATGTCATCTCACCATTGGGCCCTCTATGTCAGGGGTCCCGGGTTCGTCAGACACAATGGTTGAAGCCACTCCCTACTGGAGGGCGCCTTTTGTCGAGTATCTCCAAAATGGTCGCCTCCTAGACGACCGGGCCGAGCGCGAGCGAACCTGATGCCACACGCTACAATTTACCCTCCAAAGCGGCCCTAGTCTTGAACAAATCCTTTATAAGTGGAGCTTCGATGGCATTCTCCTCTGTTGCATTCAAGGAGTATAGATTTCTTAGGTTATGAAAGAGGTTCACGCTGGTTCATGTGGTGCCCATCAAGATGGGCCGAAGTTGTCCCATCAAATCCAGAGGTTGGGGGTACTTCTGGAACTCTATGATCCATGATTGTATCGGGTATGCCAAGAGCTTCCATGCATGCCAAGTTCACACCAACTTTCTACATCGGCCGCCGGAGCCCCTCCACCCCCACCAAGTACTCATGGCCATTTTCGGTATGGGGACTTGATGTAGTGGGAACATATCCACCGACAATGGCTCGCCAGTGTAGGTTCATCCTGATTGTGACATACTTCTTTTCAAAGTGGGCAGAGGTAGTTCCACTCAAAGTGGACAAGGCCCGTTCCATTACCGACTTTGTGAGCTCCAATATCATCCACCGATTTGGGGTCCCTCACGCCATCCTCACCGATAACAGCACTAACTTCCAAGCGGCTGAGCTGAACAAATTGTACGCCATGTACGGAATCCGCTCAAACCATACCTCCTGCTATCATGCACAGGAAAACGGATAGATTGAGGCGTTCAACAAAACCCTCTCCAACATTCTGCAGAAGATGGTTGGTTAGAACAAGAAAAGTTGGCCGGACAAGCTCCCCAACTCCCTCTGGGCTTATCGGACGACGACTCACAACTCTACCCAGGAAACCCCATATTCTCTGGTGTATGGGGCTTAGGCCATCCTACCCATTGAGATCCAGCTTCCATCGTTGTGAACTACAGTCTATGATCAGTAGGTTCCAGATGAGGTGGCTGAATACCGTCTTGCTGAATTAGAAGCACTGGACGAGAACTGGCTTTGTGCCCTGCACAATCTGGAAGGGCATCAGAATAAGATAGCGGGGGCCTTCAATAAGAAGGCTCGCCTCCATTATTTTCTACAGGGCGACCTAGTGTTGGCCCTTCGAGTGCCAATGATCCCCGGTAGGAAACTGCCCATGCTAGAACCCAAATGGGAAGGGCCTTATATCATCCAAAAGGTTTACCCCAACAGGGCGTACTCCTTGGTGACCACGTATGGTGAGCGCGTGACTCCTCCCACCAATGCCAGGTTCCTCAAGTAGTACTTTGCCTGATCCTATATTGTCCTACATGACCTTAAACTGTACAGTCCCTCATGACCCTAAACTGTACATTACGGTCCCGCATGACACTAAACTACACGTTACGGTCCCGCATGACCCTAAACTACATGTTACTGTCCCGCACGACCCTAAACTTCACATTATGGTCCTGCATGACCTTAAACTGTACAGTCCTGCAGGACCTTAAATTGCACCACCGTCCTGTAGGACGATACACTGCAAAATGGTCCGAGATCTATGGCCTTAATCTAAGATCTCCCCCCGTCCTTACTGTAAGACGTTAAACTGCAAGCCATTCAGGCCTTCATGACCGAGGCTCAGCCTCAAGACCCTTGGTCTCCGTAGGCCCCCGGCCGCCGTCCTTACTGTAAGACATTAAAATACAAGCTAGCCAGGCCTTCCTGACCAATGCACAGCCTCAGGCCCCTTGGCCTTCGTCAATTAGGACTCTCTTATGGGATTGTGCGGTGTGGTATGGGATTACATCCTCATTCACGTCGGGTTACCCGCTGTACCGTACATACACCCAGTTGAGATACATTTCTTGTCCAGAACAACGCTAAAACAACGCTTCAAGAACTACGTGTGGCTTGATTCCCATCTTAATGGGATACGTAGGAACGCTCGGACACCTCATCTTGAGCCCAGCCCCAAGCTCTTCTCTTCCACAATCCCCCCTAGGAATAGTTTCCTTGAAGAGTCCTTGCGTAGTGAGGAGTAGGCTTTCTTAGCCCGCTCATACAACCCTGCTCCTACAAGGATTGTAAGGGTTCCACCATGTGCCCACTCCCGTTCTTCTATCCTCCCACATCCTCACCGCATGATGTTAAACTGCATGGCCTTCAAGAACTACGTATGGCTTGATACCCATCCTAATGGGATATGTAGGAACACCCATGCATTTCGTCCGTTGGCCCAGCCCAAATGCCAAAATATTCCCCTCGGGTCAAGACATATGGCAGGGTGCACACTTTTTCCCCAACTAACATCGAGCAAGCCTCAACCCGGCTGCACGTCCCCCAAGAGACGTTCGCCTATTTCATGGATGGATACAGTTATGCTTCACCCACTCCTTGACTGAGATTCCATCATTTTTCACACCCAGAGGGACCCCAAAGAACAGCCTGGATACTATGCCCAAGGGCTCTCCTACAGTTACGGGCCAATGCCTCCGAGGGTTTTCGAGCAACAAGCCGATACAAGTCCCACATCGTGAATTTGGTCAATAGTCGACGCTCATTTGTTGCTCCCATATCAGGTCACCATCAGGACGCTGTGTTTCGAACATGGTCGACAGTGTCCTGGATCTTCGGTTCCACCCCGAGATGTCCCAAACATCGAGTGCAGTGATTCGTTCTACCCCATCCCGATGTGAGAGACTTCCCTCCGGGTGGTTCTAGCAGTCAGGCCCACGACCCTGATTCTCTTATAAGGAATGTATGGAGTGGTGTAGGATTATGTCTTCTTTCACGTCAGGTTACATTACATGCCGTGCACACCCATGGATTAGATACAGTTATCTCTTTCCTTGTCCTCACTCCAAGACATTAAACTGCAATCAGGTCAGGCCTTCCTTACCAATGCCTAACCATCAGGCCCCTTGGCCTTTTCGGGCCCGGCCTAGGTCCTCTCTTATAGGAGTGTATGGTGTGTTGTGAGATTATTTCCTCATTCACGTCGGTTTATTCTCCGTACCATACACCTCCCTTGTTTGGGGGTATATTACTCCCCTCCTCGTCTCGTATGACGTTAAACTACATTTAGAGAACTACGTGTGGCTTGATTCCCATCCTCATGGGATACATAGGATCACCTGAATGTCTAGGATTCGGGTCCATCCCCATCTCTCAGGAATCTTTATCCCACTTTGGCCCCTTGGTCTACCCTTCCTCCATGAGAGGATTATATGGTGTGGTGTGGGATTATGTCCTCATTCACATCGGTCTTGTAATAACCACGCCATGTACCTCTCCCTCCCGAGCTGTTCCGTCAACCCTTTCCAGCGGTTCACCAATGTGCCTAAGGGTACTCCGGTTTGTTACCTGGAATGCCAGACTTTACTCGGACACATCCGTGCCCACCTTCCAGGCTTTGCATATCCCTTCATCAGGGATTCCATTATCATTCACACCCGGAGGGACCCCCAAGAATGGCCTGGATACTACACCCAAGGGCTCTCCTACCGATACGGGCCAACACCCCCGAGGGTTTCAGAAAACAAATCGATAAAATCCCGCGTTGTGAATATGGTCAACGGTCGATGCTCGTTTGTTTTTCCCACCTTATGCTAATGCGATATAGAGACTATTTTTTCCACCACGGTTAACAGTTTTCCTCTATCGCCATGCCGACCCCATTAAGCCCAAAATGTTGGTTACACGATTTACATCCTTCTCCATTCTCATCATGTCCAAGTAGAGTCTCGGAACTCTTGGTACTATTCCTTCGTGCATGTCTGCGCGTTGGGGGAACAAGTCGTGTAAAAGGTGTCCTTCAGGGCTCTCTGCCGACTCCCCTTTGACGAACGCCCCATGTATTGCGATAAGGATTCCCCCCTTGTTTCCCACACCGAGTTTAACTCACGTGGGCTTAGGGATCGGTTTGACATCTGTGCTTACTCGGGAAGTTGTCACCATTCATGGTCCAATCTCTATGAACATAAACTAAGATTCTCTCAGAACTACATTCAGCTTGATTCCCATCCTAATGGGATACGCAGAAATTCCCAGACCCCCTGTCTTTGGGTCCATCTTGAGTTCAGCTAATTCACCTCTCTGGTCCTCCCTTCAGGACCCCGACTACGGGACTGTGTGGCATAGTGCGGGATTATGTCCCCATTCACGTCGAGTTTGAAATAGCTTCACCACACGCACCCCATTCTAAGAGTTAGCCCTCCTATTCCTTATCCATCATGACATTAAAAGGAACCCTTCAGAACTATGTGTGGCTTGATTCCCATCCTCATGGGATATGTAGGAACACCTAAATGTATAGACTTTGGGTCCAGCCCCACCTCTTAGAGATCTCATGATCTCCCGGTCACCTAGGCTCCTTGGCTTGTCCCTCTCTAGGAGGGGGATATTAAGGTATGATACCTGGTTATTGGCACTATTCCCCCTTTCCCCAGGAATCCGCCATCTCATGGCCTCCCTCAAGATGAGTCCCTCGACCCCTTGTAGTGGTTCGCCTATGTGTTAAGAATACACTAGTCTAGGACCAAGAGTGTCAGATTCAATTTGGTCAAGTTCCCTCCGCTTGTCAAGCTTTGTGTTTCCATTCATTCGGGCTTTCATTATCTTTCATACCAAAAGGTACCCCAAAGAACGGCCTGGATACAATGCCCAAGGGCTCTCCTACCATTACGGGCCAATGCCCCTGAGGGTTTTCAGACAACAAATTGATACAAATCCTGTGTTGCGAACATGGTCAGCGGTCGATGCTCATTTGATTGTCCCCATTTCAGGATAATGCGACAGGATGCTGTGTTGAGAACATGGTCAACAGTAATCCTATATCGTCATGCCATCCATTCTAGGCCTTGAATGTTGGATACATGATTCATATTATGTTCCCCCCGATCGTGTCCATGTGGAATCTCGACACTCTTGGCACTACGCCTCAGTGCACCATTGCATATCAGGGGGACAAAGCTGCAATACGACGTCCTTCGGGGCTCCCCTGGTCCGATCTCTAAGACCATAAACTAATATCTCCTCTGAACTACATTCACCTTGATTCCCATCCTCATGGGATATGTAGGACCGCACGAACGCCTTGTCTTTGGGTCTAGCCCATTTAGGGAGCTAGTATCTCCCCCCATCTTTTAACCTTTTACCTCTATATAGGCCCCTCGGCCTGAGGTTCCTCTCTCAGGACTGTGTACGATGTGATGAGGGATCATGTCCCCATCCACGTCGGTTATGTCGCACGACACCATACAAATTCCCCACCTAGCATTGCTTCTACTACGTCTACGTTGCATGACGTTAAAATGCTTGCTTTGTCCTATCACACGACCCTAAACTATGACATTATCGTCCTGGCAGCACGATGAAAAACGGAACTGCATTGTGATGACCTCATTGTAGAGGACATCAAGTTGGGTATTGGTCACATGCAATGCCATTTTTCAATGCCTATCACAGCTTGATTCTTGTAGCAACACCATGGCCTACTACCCTAGGAATGTCGCTTCACAAAAAAACAGTCACCCTAAAAGAAAAACAAGATTTATCAAATTCTGCTTCTTTTAGTGCAAGGGCCACGCCTGCACTCCCCTTTTTCCCTAGCACCGGTACCTTACCGTGCCACCTTGCAGAACTACGTATGGCTTGATTCTCATCCTCATTAGATACGTAGGAGCGCCCAAGCACTTCCCCACGGGGCCATCCTAAACTTCATGTTCGGTCCCTCGACTCGTGTATTTCCCCAGAGAACACATGGTATGTAGGGATTAAGTCCTCATCCAGGTCAGGTTTTGTAACCACCTTGCCATGTGTCCCTTTCTCCCCTTACCCACTCATGGTCCAAGCTCTAAGACCTTAAACTAAGACATTTTCAAGAACTACGTACACCTTGATTCTCATCCTCATGAGATGCGTAAGAGCGCCCGAGCACTTCCCTGCAGGCCCTGCCTAACTTTCACTTTCGGTCCCTTGACTGAAAACCTCTCCCAAGGGGGTCGTGCAGTGTGATATGGGATTATGTCCTCATTCACATCGGGTTGTTCACCGCACCGTACACACCCCCTATTCCCATTCAAGCCAGGTGTTTGAGTTACTCCACCATGTGCCTCTTATGTTTCCTCCCGCCCTTTGGTCCAGATTCTATGACCCTAAACTAAGATATACCTATGGGAAATAACCCTGCTCCTTCTATATAATATGTCTCTTTGTCGTATTTAGATGTGTTTTGACAAAGAGCCCGAAGTGTGGGATTTTCATGGAGACATTCCCCTCATCCAATGACCAAGCTTCATGAGATCGCTATTTGGATCCTCATCCTCTTCCACATCCAAAAGGACCCTCGAGCGACATGGATAATAGGCTTAAGGTTTCTCTATTGATGTTGGACCTAAGGGCCCTCAAATCGTTTCGGGCCAACATCCCTAAAGGATCTTTGACAACATTTGCGACATAGTCCCATGTTTGGAACATGGTCAACGGTCAACCCTCATTTTTTTGTCCCCATTCTAGGATAACACGATATGGACGCTACATTTCCACCATGGTTAACAGTTATCCTTTATCCTCACGCCACCATCGTTGTGAACCAATTCTCGAGTGTCAGGATTCACAAATTTCCACTTCCTCATGTTCAAGTGGAATTCCAACATATTCGGCTCTATCTCTTCGCTCATCTAAGTGCGCCACATGAGAATGTTAGTATCATGGGGCCGACATTCACCAAGAATATATCCACCCTATCCTCCACTTTTCTGTGTCGGGAATGTCCCACCACTACTTGTTTCCCACACCGAGCATGACTCACGTTGGCTTAGTAGTTTTGGCAGGATGTGTACCAACACAGCCAGGCTTCTCATCGTCCTACATGACGTTAAACTACGCTTCCAGAACTATGTATGGCTTTATTCCCATCCTCGTGGGATACGTAGAGACACCCTGGTATTTTTCCTACGGTCTAGCTCATAGAAATCATCAATCCCATTCTTCCCCTTTCCGGCCCCCTGGCTGGACCCCTCGCTAGAGAGGCCCTGTCCCATAGAAGGAAGGATCCATGACCAGACCAACGCACCCATCTGGCGTACTCCCACCACAGTGGTGTAACTACCTATGTGTCAGATTCTATTCGGAAAAAACATCACTTCATATTCCACGCTTTGAATGCCCCTTATTCGGACCCTCGTCCCCATTAATGTCTGAAGGGACCCCCTAACGGCCTGGTCTCATGCCGCATTGGCTCACCTACCATCCTGGGCCAAAATTCCGGAAGAGTGGTCATGTTTGGAAAAACCCCCTATTTAGTATGGATGTTCGACCTATGGTCCGCCAACTATCCTAGGTCAACATCTGGAAAGATTGACCGACAAAATTTGTGACATGGTCCCGTGTTTCCAACACGGTCAACGGTCGACCCTCATTTTTGTCCCCATTCCAGGCTAACACAGTAACGATATCGCTTCTCTTCCAGGGTTAACGGCTATCCATTATTGTCACGCCATCCCCACAGTGCTCCGAACCTTGGGCATCGTAATTCACACTTCTGGTTTCCATCTCTTCGGACCGATTTCAGTACCCATGGTGTTGCACCGTTCGTGCATGAGGGCACTCTGAAGAAATGGTAATTCAGCTGTTTTGAGAAGTTCCTTCTCTGGCCAAGCCTCTCCCATCTTTTGAAAATCTGGACTGGTAATCCAAATCCCGGATGCCCGGAGCATGGTCTCCACTCCTATGTTAGGTGGTATGAGAAGGCCATTATCTCATGTTTCTCACATCGGGCTTGACCCATGTCAGCTTGTGGAATTATCACCGAACCTCCAGCAAACATTGTAGTGATGTAACGAACCGATTTAAATAGTGGAAATCGTGTGTGCTATGGCATTCAAAACAGAGGAAGAAATTGAAGCGCGAAAGTACCAATAAAAGGTTTTCAGTTTGTTACAGTACCTAGGGGTCGACTCCCCCCATGGATGGGTTGACCCCGTCAAAAGTGCGTTGCAGATCTGCCACCCTTCGTCTTGTGACGTCCAAGACTTACTACCGCTGACTCAGCTCCCACTCCTCCTCAGTAGTGGCGGGGCGCAGTTCGTCAGCCTTGGCTCTGGCCCTTTCTACCCCAGCCTGAATGGCAGCCATCTTTCCAGAAGCCTGCCTCATATGCTCCTCTACCTCTTCCAGCTGGGCCCTCAACTGTGAGATCAGCTCAGATTGTGCACTAAGAGAGGCAGAGTGCTCATCCGCCCGGGTATTCAGCTGTTGGACCTCGCTTTCAGCCTCCTGGAGCTTCTTGATGTTTGTCGCCTTCCTCCACTGCCAGACCACGTTGATCCCACAATCATGCTCCTGTATCTTCTCAGCCATAAGATCTCGGACGAGCGCGTGAGGATGTTGGGAATCTACTCCCCAAGCGCACAGTTCGCACATCCACAAGAGAAGTCTTTCCATTTCACCCAGCCATAGTGCCTGAGGGTGTCCTTGATGAAGCGCATGATCAGATTCCACAATCGGTGGCGGACTATGCTGCTTTCTTCGTCATCGGAGGCCGTTTTGTCCCAGTCTGCGCGATTGGTAGGCTCGTACGCAGGATGCGCCCACAGGAAGTCCTCGGCAGGATCTGCATCTGGCATTGAATCTGGCATGACATCTGGCGCCGAAGCAGGTGCGACAGGACTAGGACCGGCCGGTCGATCCTCTTCATCAGAGTCCACTTCAATGACCTCAGGCATGACCCTGCTGGTGGTCCCTCTAGTGATAATGTGTGTTGATGCTTGGGGAGATGGGGGGACTATCGCCACCATCACCGGCATGCCCCTAGGAAGGACGCCACCAGACATCCCGACTAGCCTTACCGCAGCAGCCCACGCCAGTCGGAGAACTGTATGGCAGAGAGGGACATAAATGTTAGTTTTCATAGTCTACATATGACGACAAGGAAACCGATAGAGGAAACTTACAGAGGTCAACCTCCTGGTGCTGCTCTTGAGCCGATACTGACGAGACCCCGAGGCGAGGCCCTCCGTATACTTTTGGAAGATCTGGAGATTCCGAAGGTGCCACCTCGGGTGCTCTGGTCCCACCAGACGCGAAACTGGACGCAGCCATAGGCGAGGGTTCTGAAGGCCCTGCATCATCACCCGCCGAGGGGCGAGAATGAGGTCTGTGAACAAGTTCCTCTTGCATGGCTCAAACATCAGTGGAAAGTCCATAATGACTGAAGAACGGACCCTAAGGAAAGAAGATCAGAATGCTACCTCAAGATCCTCCGTGAAATCGTCAGAATCCGAGACTTGATCTACGACCATTCCATCCTCCAAAAGGCTCCCTCCTCCAGCCTCATCCTCCTGAGAGGAGTCCTCTTGATTCTTTCGGCAGGGGAAAGTGCTCCCTCAGATCGGCAGCTGACAATAGTGGGGGGACCGTTCGATCCAGCAGTACCCTCACCCGGTCTGTCATTGGGCGAGGGACACCACTAGAGTGAACGTAATCCTCCAGCTCATCCATGTATTGCTCTGCCTCTGTCGGAGATGCCATGAAACCAGCCCAGACTGGGCCTATTCCCTGTAATTCCATCCCGAGGCGATTTCGGTGTGCCCATATCTCGGCTGGACTGAGGAATTTCTGGATGAAGTCCCAAATGTCCCAGGCCTCCGGGAAGATGGCATCCTCTTCCATGTCAATATGACGCAACCGCATCCCCGGAGTCTGAGTGGATATCCCACGAAATCCCCTCCTTGGCCACCCCAGCGGATGACCCTGCTCTTCCGAAATCACCGGATCGACCACTGCTGCCACACCCTTGGCCGGTGCGGGTCTTGCCGCCATGGTAGCCCCGCCACCGCGAGGGACCCTAGCTGCCCTCCGACCCTGACCTCAGGATAGAGGAGGCCCACCGTCACCAACCCGAATAGGTGGCTACTTCAGCATATCCACTAGGTAAGCAGCCTCCCAACTAATGGCATACTCCCTCACCAATCCAAAAGCGGCGGTGGATGGAGGCAATGCAATTCGCATCATCCCATCTTCCCGTGTGAACATGAGCCGCAGCTGCCTCATCAAATACAGGTGCTCCTCATGACGCACCTCCCACTAGACTTGCGGGGTCAGCCGCTGGAGGCACCAGAACTGCCTCGCAAACCGATGCGAGGTGTACGGTTTTCTGAGCGGCTCACAATCCACTCGTGCCATCAAATATCTGCCTCGAAAGGCCAGGAGGTAAGCTCGGTGATCTTCTGTTCCCCGCCCGTCGTCAGTGAGTATACCTGTTGGCAATGGGAAGGGGTGGAAATTAAAATCATCTTCCCTCCACAACCGGTTCAGCACCATTAGCACAGTTAGTTTGAACAAGAAGATCCCAGCCGCATTCAGGATAGAGGGGCGGAAGTTTGATCCCGCCGGCGAGATAGGGTTTGGATACTCATATATACTCCTGATGTGCACCGCAATCCACCCATACAGGAGGTGGAAGGGCCCACGTATCCTTGGTGGCTTCTTGCCCTCGCTAATGTGCCGCAGAATTCTGTACAGCTTGGCGAGCATTGGGATCCCCAGATTGACCCGCTGCCCCATGGCCAGCATGAACACCATGATAAACGAGCTGGGCGGCACCCCCATGTTGGTATCCCTCACAGGTAGGATCCAACCGCAGATGAGAGCCACAATGAACGCCGCCATCCTGACTGTCGGCTGTTATTCAGTGCTGACACTGAAGCCCCAAGTCTTTCATTGGTTGTCTTCCAAGACCCACCAATACAAGTGCTCCTTACCCCGTTGGGCTACACTCGGACAAGTTTAAGTCCTCGGAGCTAACTCTTGATTTTCTGGGAAATTCATTAAGCACTTGAACCACTTCTTAAAGTGGACATCCCTCACTGCCTCCTTGTCCTCTCCATGGACGAGTTCCATTATCACCGACGCCTGTCACGACATTTGATCTGTGTCCTCCCATGTTCTCATGATGGGGAGGAACTCATCATACATGGCCCCCAAGATCAGAACCCCTGAAATCTGTTGGTCATCCCACAGGTTGATGCCCACCTCCCCGTGGTGCAGGTGAAAGGTATTGGTCCTAGACGACAATATGCTCAGCAACTCCTGCATCAGTTGTTTCGGTTTGTAAATGTGGAATTGGAAGACCCATGCTACCTCATATAAACCCACTCCTCTATGCTCGGCACCAAACTCCTCACATGAGGCACCTACCCAGTAGGCCCAGGCCCAATCCTCAGTAAAGTTTCCTCCCTGGCGCAGGTCCCACTCATCGGACCACCCCTTCTTTAGATCCTGCAACGCCGCCTTCAGCATGGTAGGGTATGGAGGAGGGGATGTCTCCGGTTGCAGTGACTTCCCATCAATATTGTTCACATGGTTGTAGAGAGAGTTGGCGGTGACGGGTGTGAAGTCCTCCCCTGCATGACCATCGGTCGCCCTAAACCATTGGTGCTGACATGGTATGCTCCTAAACTAGCAAGCTAGTTCGTCCCAACTCACCTCAGGGATGAAGACATCACCCCTCAACCTGAAGCCACACAATGGTACCTTCTTGCACTGCAGATAATTCTTCTGACCCTCCGATAGTAGCTCTGTCAAAGAAATTTGGTCCGAGTGGCTTCATACCGTCTCCCCAAGGCCCAGACGGTTAGCCATTTAATCCATCCGGGTGGCGTCGGAAATCACCCCCAATATAGCTTCTCGAAGGGCCATTTTGGTTCCAGTACTTAGAAAAGAATTTTTTCAGAACAGATTGTGAAGCCGGCTCGCGAAGCTCAATTCGCGGAGAGCTGGCACGGAGTACGCGGAGCTTCGCGAAATCGAGAGCAGAAAAAGACAAGAAAATCGGGTGAAGACAAAAGAGGCCGACCCCCTATTAATAGGAGGCGACCATGGAGCATCGCGGTGTGCCTCGCCCGCGCTGAGCATCATGACGCGTCTAGATCTGTGGCCCCAGACAGCACCGCGGGCCCCCTTCGTGAAGTCACATCGCGAACCGCCGACAATTTTGGCGATTTTCCCTTGGACTTCGACCCTACGGTCCGCGGCTCCAAGTCTGATGGGGGCCATTTGTTGGCGCCAAAATATAGCACGAAAGGAAGGAGAAACAAAGAAGCCCCGCATGCTTCCTTGCGAAGCACCGACGCGCAGTACCCCTGAGCATCGCGGTCCTGCGAAGCACCGGAGGCGGTACATCTCCGTGAACGAATTTTACATTCATGATCCCGCCGCGAAGCTCCCGAGGCAGTACCTCTATGCGACCAAATTTTATGTTCGCTATCCCGCCGCGAAGCACCGGAGGCGGTACCTCCCAGCGAATGAATTTGATGTTCGCGATCCCGTCACAAAGCTCCGGAGGTGGTACCTCTCTGCGAGCGGCCTGATGGTCGTGAGCGCGCCGCGAAGCACCAGAGGTGGCGCAAGAGCTAAGCTTCGCGGTGCCCTTGCCTATAAATACTGGGTTCCCCCTGAGCCTGTGGGACAGACACTCCGACCTTTTGGCTTCTCCTCTCTAGAATCGCGAAGCACCCTTTGCCCTGGGAATCATGAGCTCCGCGAGGTACTTCTACTTCGCGTGACACCTTCTCTTTGTCTCGTTTTGAGCCCCTCTTCAGAGAGGGGTGCCCTTCACGAAGCCCAAGGGCATTCACGAAGGAGGGGGATTCCCAAGGGAACTCGGGCATCCGCGAAGTGTTTATGCTTCGCGAAACACCCATCCTGTACTAGCGATGCCCATGCTAAGGCAGGATTGCTACACATCGTGAAGCACACTACTTTGCAGCACCCTGCTTTGCGGGGAACCTTTGCTTCGTGAGGCAGTGCTCCGCGAATACTATTCCACTTCGCGAAGCACCCCCCATCCACACCTCTACCCCATGCTAAGGACAAGGCACTCCACTTCACAAAGCATGCTCCTCTGCTTGGCAATTCATCTTCCCGTGCGACCCTCCAGGTTTGCACGATTTGATTTCAAAGTCCCACAGACAACACCACTCGTAGTGTTTCTTTGCCTAAATCTTCTTTGCATAGGCACGCTAATGGATATTTCTTCTTCACATAGCCATGCTAACGTGGACCCCTCAATGGTTCGCTCTACGACCCCCCTTAACCACGGCCTTACTGGTACCTTCCCTCCCCCCAAAAGCAATGGGCACCAATAATGTAAGTCCTAGCGGTGCGAAGTAAACCCACCTCATCCGAGCTACAGGACGTTAAACTACCAAACACCTCGTCCTCAACACATGATGTTAAACTATGATCCAGCCTTGTGCTTCGCACGAATGGTCCCCCAAGCTCGAACATTTTTTATGACACCCATATCCACAGAGACGGGGTCACCCCGTCCACAAGGGATGATATCCTCCTTATCGGAGTAGAGTATGTCCATGAGAGTAGGGAAACCACCTTGGTATAAGCCCCTAGCCCCTCTTACGGAAGGTTGTACCCCTGCATCTCCGTACTTCCCCACTACCAAGGTCGGTGGAGGGAGTAATAGGGAACAAGGTACCTCCGATCATTGGTCCCAAATCCCTCTTCCGCTGTGCTTTTCAGCACTTTGGGCCTCCATCCTGGAGTAAGTCCCAGCACCATGGGCCTCTTAACACGTAATCCCCTCTTCGCTTCTCACGGATGCTCCCTTCGTGGAGTGATCGTCAGGTCTCTACTGTCTCTTGTTTCTCACTCTGAGCACGACTCACGTGGGATTAGAGTAAGCATCAGCCATGACAACATCTCGTCCTACATGACGTTAAACTGTATGCCCTCGTCCAGCATGACGTTAAACTGCACGCCCAACTGAACTAAGAGGACTATGATCCATGTCAAGGCGTGGTATGTAGGAAGCCTCTACGAGGTTCAAGCCCACCACCCAGTCGTTCTGACCTCATTCACATCAGTTCACCACCGTCCCACATGACATTAAATTGTATTCCATCATTGAACTATGAGAACTTTGATCCATGTCAAGGCATGGTACGTAGGAATCCTTCACGAGGTTCAAGCCCACCACTAGTGGACCCCCTGGTCTAATTTCACGTCGGTTCACCAATGAAACCATTTGAACTACGAAGACTTTGATCCTTGTCAAGGCATGGTATGTATGAAGCCTTCTTGAGGTTCAAGCCCATCTCTCATTGGACCAAGGTCCAACTTCACGTCGGTTCGCTGATGACTTCCATCATTTGAACTAAGAGGTCCATGATCCATGTTAAGGAATGGTACGTAGGAAGCCTTCCTGATGTTCAATACCACCCATCATTTATTCACGTCGAGTTACTCCTCGTCCCACATGACGTTAAACTGCATTCCAGTCTGACGGCAAGTCGTTGTGACCAACTTGAACTACGATGTCTTTCATCAATGTCAAGGCATGGTATGTAGGAAGCCTTTCTGAGGTTCAAGCCCATCTCTCATTGGACCAAGGTCCACCTTCACATCGGTTCGCTGACAACTTCCATCATTTGAACTACGAGGTCTTTGATCCATGTCAAGGCATTGTACGTAGGAATCCTTCCTAAGGTTCAAGCCCACCCATCATTTATTCACGTCGAGATCCTCCTCGTCCCGCATGATGTTAAACTGCATTCCAGTTCGACGATAAGACGTTGTGACCAACACGAACTACGAGGACTTTGATCCATGTCAAGGCATGGTACGTAGGAAGCCTCATGAGGTTTGATCCCCTCTCCCATCGGACCAAGGTCCCTTATTCACGTTGGATCACCGACACCCACCACAAGTGGACCCTCGGGTTCACCTTCATGTTGGTTCGCCGATGAAGCCCCCTTTGAACTACGTGGTCTCTGATCCATGTCAAGCCATGGTACGTAGGAAGCCTCCCAGAGGATCAAGCACACCACTTGTTGTTCATCCGGGCCTCATTCGCGTCAGGTCACTAGCAGCTGGGCAGCCTAGTGCGTACGCCCCACACCATCTAGACCAAGGTCCGCATTCACGTCAGTTCACTGACGATGCCCATCGGGCCAAGGTCCACCTTCAAGTCGGCTCGCTGGCACCATCCCGAACTATGCGTACTTTGATTCCCTGCCACAGGGATACATAGGAGGCCTCTTTAAGGCTCAAGCACAATTTCACTGTCACCCCTATGATGGTCCCATTTCATTCCCCCTCCATTTCATTCAACTCTCCATCACCCATCATGATTCTCACCCGGACTGCCATGTCCCGGCAAGATCATCCCATTTCGCTTTTCTTCGCAGCCGCCAATGGGCTAGTCTCAGAATCAGCACCCCTTTAAGGGAAATCCCTCGATCAGATCCATTCCAGCTAATGCCCTGATCGGGATGATCCGTCCCCCGATGGACGTTAAACCTGCGGCATACCATGTGTTAAACACAGGAAGCTGAGGAAAACCTCAGATATATGTATATGGCATATAATTCCCCGCGCTGGATGTGGGATGCCTCGCGCTTCCATGCCCTCGAGAATCCCTATGACAAGGGATAAAAGACAGACACACCAGTTCCCCAGCATCAAGACACGCTACTGATGCCTCGATGTGACTACTCCCCCGACTGCAGGTTGCTGCCCTGACCGGACCCTTTGGAATGTCCTGACAGAAGCAGTGTAATTAACCGGTGTCCATGGAAACATGGCACTTGGAAGAGTTTCAATAACAACGTATTAAATCTATGAGGGAGACCCGGACTAGGTGACGAGTTCCGAGGAGGAATACACGGAAGGAAGAACCGACATCCCATCATCCCGTTTCGATCAAGGAGTAGACGTCCCTGAATAAGGAGCGAATGTCACCCGCCTTTGGAAAGCGGGAATGCGGGGCAACAATGCAGCGCGTCCTCCTCCACTAACGGACGGATGTGCACGCCCTGGCAAAAGCGTCAGAAACACCATCTAGAAACATATCAAAGATTCCCAGAGCCAGTAAAATAGCTATGATAAAAATCATCAAAGGGACTTGGAATTCAATATTGGAGATAAATTTTTCCTACGTATATAACCATGAAAGTGTGTCATTCAGTTTGGAAAAAATGGAAGTTGAGCCCATTGTACATTGACCCCTTTGAGATCCTTGATCTCATAAGAGTAGTTCCTATTTGAATGCACTTCCAAAAAATATGGTTTGAGTTCATGATGTGTTACACATATCACCCCAAAGGAAGTACATATCAGATCCCTCACATGTACTAAACTCAAGGGTGGTACAATTAGAGGATTATATTTTATATGAGGAGAATCCAGTGATGATTCTACAAAGGAGATATATGGTTCTACACCACAATACACCCAACCGTGCCAATGTAATGTGGATGAACCATCATAATGTTGAAGAAACTTTGGAACTATAGGAGGTAATGAAAGAGATGTACCATCACCTGTTTTTGTAAAAAAAAATTGAGGGTGAAATTTTAAATGGTGGAAGAATTTAATGACTCATAGATTTAACAATAGAAATTTACTTCTTATAAGAAATTCACAAAAAATCAAATTCGAAAACACAATCCAAAAACATGCTTAAATGAACTTGTAAAAACTATGTGGCCTTTATAGCCTAGCCATTAAACATTATTTTTCCACTTTTTTTGAATTGAAAAAATCTAACTTACACAGTTATGATCAGTAAGATATTTGGTTTTTGATAGGACAAACATAATTTTTAGTGAATGGTAATGTTAACCTTTTGAAAAGAAATATGATCTTTATGAATAGTAAACCATTCAAGTGAATGGTGACATTATCAATATTGTTATAAATTAAATTAACATATCTTATAAGTTATAATATTATATATTTTTATCATTGTATAGCTAAAAAATAATTTTAAAAATAATTAATTTATGTTGGTATTTTTGTAAGTCATAATTATTCGATTAATTTAAAAAATTCAAAGGAATATGTATTTTCATAAAATAAATTCATAGATTAACATTTTTATGAATTGTGATTTTAATAAATTTTATGAGACCATATGCAATTTTTCAATGTGATACAAAATCATTTATAATTTTAAAATATATATTTTCCGATTAAATGATGATTGTAATGAAAAATTATACCAATCATATTTAGATATTTATTATCATAAAATAGAGTTTATTTTTGATATCTAAATGTTGAAAAAATGGTTATGGTGAATTTTTGAGATTTTTCTAAAATACGTGAATTTTTGGTGAATAGTAAAATATATTAATTTATAATATATATACATTAAAAGATATATTCACTATTCATTTAGTCGTCACATATTTAAAAACCAAAATCTCGAACACTCCTTAATTATTTTAATATATTTGATAATAATTCTCAAACTATTCATATTCTTGATAAAAAATAATAAACTGATGATTAAAATATTGAGAAAACACACATCCCCTCACTATAAATACCACCCCTCACCCCTCTAATCCTCACACCTCTAAAGTATTGATAATTACCTGTATTATACTCAATAGTCTTCCCTAGTCCCTTCCCCACATCCATGATCTCTTCGTATCATCAAAATACCAATCCTAGGTTCTTTATGAAGGATATCAATAGGATAATTCATGTGGTAAATCCTCCCTCTTTTTCTTTTAATTTTCATTCAATTTAATTTTATTTTCATATTATCTCCTCAACTACCATAATCAAAAAGTAATTATAACTATACTACCTTACATATACTGTAATTATATAATTTTAATTTTAGATCTATGTTTATGCACTTCTGGATCTCTCTCTTTTATCATAAAATGAAATCGTCTTCTATGATGTGTCAAATTACTTACATCAGGGGTGATGCACTTACATTTTACTTAAACATATACAATGCCATTAACAAGAACATTTAACGGTTTAGAAAGGATTTTAATGGGTATTTCATAACCCTTTTTATGTTTATAAAATATCTTATGCTCATAATACTAAATAATAAAAAACAACTTCGTTATCTTTCAAAAACACCAAAAATTAACCTAAGAACTCACCATTAACTTTTATCTAATGAATAATAATCATGGTATATGAAAAAAATACTTCTTAAGACAATTTATGATTATGGAGTATCATTAATGTCATATACAAAAATTTATGGATTTTCATCCTTATTTTAAATGAACTTCCATTCATGTATACAAATGAACTGAACATGAAAGATATGATAACGAACTACCCCGAATGATGAAATTAAACTCTATAAATCATAATATGGCCCATAAAAGAACTTAGTAAAACCGTAATGAATCATATTAATGTATTATAGGTTCTATCAATACTAATTAATGTATATAGTATGATTATATAGAATATTAAAGTGAGGAACGAATTCAGACACAAGGTAAGGGGAATTCTCGAACCCAAATTTCATTCTTTGGGTTTTCCCTCTTTCAGTCCATGTTCATTATGGATATTCCTTAAAACAATTTATTTTTCATTATATAACCATTTAGGGGATATAAAATTTTTCCACTGTAGTTTATTTAAAAAAATTATTTTCTAAAAGAACTCTTCCTTAAAAAAAACACACCTTTTACTTCCCACTCAAGGTTGGTGATTCTTATATCAAGTTTGTTATTTACACTTTCATTTGGGAAGCCAATGTTTTTTAATGAACTATTTATGGAGTGAAACACATTCCATTCCATGGGTTTTTTATGTTCAATATTGATATATTTTCAACGTGGAAAGAATGATATTGTAAATGTAATGATGTGATGGGTTCCCCAAGAATTATATAGAACAACGAAAATGTTAATATGTGACAAGTGGACCAATAATTATATTTCACTCCAGTGCATTGGATAATTTGATGAATCTCATGATTTAGATTGAAATATTCTTGAACATGATTCTAGATTTGTTCACAACTATGTGTGGTAGTAGACCACTAGGTCATGGTGTTTATTTTTTATTAATTGCCACATTCTAAGTCATTTCATAATGATTCATCTCATGATTATGATCTGATGCTTATGTTATGATGGTAATGATTATGTTCAACCCATGTTACAATGTTTCATGTTGTTATCTATCCTCTTACTAGGGTTTTATCCCACCCCTTTTTATGTATATCCTCAGGTGACTACATGTACTAAGAAGAATTCACTGTCCAATAAGAAGATAGAGAAGAATTAATTAAATAAATTTTTATGTCTTATTTTTTAAATTTTATGTATGGTCCTTTTTTCCCAAGACACTAAAACATTGAATGGTCATTGAGAAATGATTTTATATAAAATTAATGCAAGATAAACAGGGTCACTATATCTAAATTCTTTCTTCATGGTAACTAATGTATTAATTTTTCCTTTATAGTTTGATTCTTAATGGAATCCTTTTCCACAAGTAAATAATATTCCATTACCTTTAATATAATTACATTTGGGCCTCATAAAATATTTACAAAATATAGAAAATTGATAATTTTTTTAGTTTATCATCTTCATCACTTGGTATTTCATCAGATTACATATATTACTCTTAATTAGTGTGTTTGGGACTTTATCTATGCTCGTATTGTTAATATTAATACATGATAGATATTTTAGCATAATCATCATGTTTCTTATTCCAAATACCATTCTGATGAGTTCTTTATTGAGTTAATCTTCAAATTTTCCCTCGCACTAATGGTTCCTTCCATTTCTAACAATAACTAAAAAACAAGTATTTACATGAGTGTGAAATCATTAAAAATTTGATTGTATTATCATAATCATAAAATTAATTCAATATTAACACATATTGATCATTTAAATTTCTATATTTTCTGATAGTTACTTCAGTTCAATATAAATCAATCTTAGTATTATATAGGTTACCTTATGTCATGTTATCCTATGCTCGTTAACATAATCATACAATTTAACTTAGAAATAGATGAATTTTAATGCTTTTTAATGATCATTTTTTAAACCCAGGTATATCCCATGGGAGTGTGAAACGAGGTGTGAAGTTAGGTCACACTCATCATGCACAAAAATGATGGCTGAGATATACCCGACCAACTCTTTTTAGGGTTATTATTCCCAGACTCATGTGTTCCAAAAATACATCCAATTAGAATATTTAGACATGGATGAATTTATAGGAAAACCATTTGCTGAATAAATTACCAATATTTTAGGTTATCATCCTTTACCTAGAATAAACTCTCGTTTTTTCACTCGGGTAATCTAACCTAATCCCCAACATAACTAAACTGATCTCCAAAAATAACTAAACTAATATCTAAAATAACTTAAATAGTCTATAAAATAACTAAAAACTTCTCTGATACCAACTAAAGAGGTCCAATACAATTATAACGTAAATATGACAATAATAATATGATTTAAATAATATATCTCATAGGTAGTCGTACAACCCAAAAACCGAAAGGCTTAGTATTTTAAGATTATCTACATAATCATCTTAATATATTACACTTTTTAACATTTTACCATATTCATTTTCCTCTATAATATCCCCCAAATATATCACATTCTATAATAATCTTCATAAATTGGCTATTGGAAACATTATAAAGTTGATAACTTAAATTCCAAGTAATGTAAAAACATATCATTGAGTAATAAATCATAAAAATGGAGGAGAAAATGAGAGAGACATAAATTTTATAATACATGATCACAATACTATATATTAAAATCATAAATCAAGTTAGAAAAATATAATATTATAAAGGTATCGTTAAATAAAAATAAAATATTAAACATATAACATGTGATAATGACATAAAAATGCAGAATTCTTAAAAACTCTTAATCATGAAAACATGTTATTTTATGGAAATGAAAAAAATATTGAAAAATGGAATAACTCAATAAACAAATTTTATGTGTGTCATAACTTGATAAAAAACATATAAGTGTGGCACAACCATAATAATAGGAAGAAATATGTTAGAAACCCCATTATGTGCATGCTTATGTGGAAAAACTCGCTAAGTATATCTTAGAAAATGTGAGAAAAACCATCATGCTCATGCATATGTAAAAAAATCATTATTTCTATTTGTAAATACCCCATGAGATATAAATTTAAACCAATGACTTTGTTATTGATATAGTATTCCAATAACAATCATATATATGTATGTGTTCAACGTAAATCGATCATCACTATATGTTTAGTAAACCATGAAAAAAATAATCCCTTTTGTCAAACACATCACATAACATGAACTTAACAAATAATAAGATATAATGATATTATTTTCTATAAGGATCTATTACATAATAAAAATAGAGTATGATAAAAATATCACTTCATGGAAGATAAACCTTGGAGGAAAAATAACTTAAAAAACAAAAACATTTTCATAGAAGTTGTTTAATCATTTATATAATGATTGATTTTGAATCACTTTAAAAAAATTTAGACGATAAAGAAAATTATTTTCAAAACCCCATTAAAAATAGTTCAAAAAATATCCTTAAAAATATATAACATTTTCAAAAAGGAGAAGTGAAAATAAATAAATATTACTTTTAAAAAGAATTTTTAATAATTGAGAAATGAAAATAAATTATGTTTTATAAAGGAGGTGTTAAAATACATTGAATTGTTTTAATTTTATAAGAATATTTAATAAATGAAACTTCAAAAAGATATAAATTTTATCAAAATATTATTATTAGAAGATGATAAAAAATTATTTTTTCAAAATATAGAAAAAACTTCTGAATTTTTTTAAATAACACTGTTTAAACCCCACATCTTTAAAAGGATAAATAAAATGTTGATTTAAAATAAAAAATTGGGAATAAAACGATCATTTTCAATAAAAAAATTATTTTCTACTAGAGAAAGAAGAACATTGGTGGGAATAAAAATTTAGATATGGGAAAAATACATTAAATGTAATGAAATTTATTATGAATAAACATAGATTTTACGGAAACATTAAAGTCATCAAGGAAGAATAATTTAGTGTGAAAAATTATTTTCCTATAAAATAAAAATGAATACACTATAAAAATATCATGGTTTAGAATAGATCAATCATAAAATACAATAGATAATGATGAGTGATTATGACCTAAGAATGATAATTTAGTCATAAGAACACCTTACAAAATCTGTAACTATTGAATCAAAACCCCATGAGTGCTACAAATTATAAGAAAACATTGAATATCATAAAATATAAGAGTATCATGTTACATAAGGGAAATAGGTCATTTTTAAAATAATTGTAAAGGAAACATTATTTATAGCTAAAAAATTCCACTATGGATTTAAATTTTAAAAAAATAAATATTTATGATAATGATATCATAAGAATTAAACATATAGGAGATGGATAACATGAAATGAAACTTATAATAAAAAATTATAAATATTATTTATCATAAATGAAATCAATAGGGAAGTATATATATCCCATTAAATATCAATAATTGAGAAATATGGAATCCTTATTCAATTAAAGTGAACTTGAGATGGAAAATCCCCACTAATTTTGAAACATTTGAAGTAAAACCCCATGTGAATGATAAAATGAAATTTAACATTGAATATCATGAAATATAAGATAATAATTTTATAAAAATTATAATGGGGTATCATTTAAACATTATAAATGTGAATTTTTTGTATAACATATACATGTATCAATGAAATCAAAATGATATATAAAACGATTATGGTCATTATCCAAAAAACATGTGACTATAAAAGTTATATCTTTAAAATAAATAATAGAAACATAGTCACAATTTCTATATTCAATTATTAAATTAATAACCATGGATATAACTTACTTTATGAAATAACCTATCAAATAAAGGTGTTATATTTATCCCCACCATAAATAAATTCTACCCTAGAAAAAGTCACAAAACATCCTTAAATATTTTCTTCAACTACTGATTCACGTAATTTTCCCCCTATGATATATATCCTTGGAAATTACCATGTTTTCATAATACAAAAAACTAAATTAATTGAGTTTCCTCTTAAAAAATTATTCTTCCAACCAAAATTCCCTCCATACATTCAATGAATGTTATAACAAGTGAAAAATAAACTAATTTACAATCATGAACATGAGATCGATCCTCTATATACCTCCTCAAATTAGATAAATTAATACAATTACAAACCATATCATATCATGTCTGTAATTCCAAATGGTACACCAGCACCCCAATTTTTTACACAATCATAAATAATGCTAAAAATCATGGTATAAAAATCTTTTCCTTAAATGTATTTAATTTCTAATACAAGAAAACTCTAAAAAAAGACATGAACAGACTATTAAACTCCAATGGTTACAATAATTGGTCATCATTAAATTTCTAGTGACATTTTCTATCATTAAGAAATTCTAAATAACATTAATATGATTCCTTGTTTCACCTAATGATCATTTTCCCACAATAAACTATTTAACGATATCTCCCAAACAAAAATGAGATTAAAAATAACTACCTATGAAATATTGAAATGGATACATATGGATTGAGAATTTTTAATTTTAATTATAAGATAATTCCACCAAATATAAATGATCCACATATGTTTTTCCCAAGTAGATCACACATTCCCAAATCATATCCTCTAAATCATATAAAGTCAATTCTATATTCCCATAGCTTTATAAATTGTAACTTCTACATAAACTCAATTGGATATCCAAAAAAATTTAAATCATCATCCAGAACCATAATGTAAAATTAGGGGCTCAATAAAAAACAATGTACTTGGGAACTTCATGAAGCATAAGAAAATCCTTAACGTAGAACATAACATAGTCCACAATTGAAATGGTCTTTTGAATAGCTAATCAGTGTTATGAATTTTTGAGTTAGTAAAATACATCATATATAGAACCATTATTAATGTTTGTTCTTGTTAATCCCATAAAAAATTCAATAACCATGTACTCATTCTTCCATGTCGATATATGTAATTGTTTAAAAATCCAGTTTTTACTAATGTTCTTCCTTTACATGATGGTAAACTAAAAATCATGAAATATACCTGGAAATTTTGTTTGACATTATAGGAAACAAAAAAATCTTCCTAAATAAATGGTACATATTTTTCACCCTGGGATACAATTCCCAATTATAATGATAACAACTCTTCATGACTTATTTCTTTAATTGAATAGAAAGAACCATTAACTTATTGAAATAAAGTGTCAAATCTGATTTCAGGCTCTATCGATTTGTGGTCCACACTATAAAATGTGGTGCATATTCCATTTTATATTAGGTAATAGATTTGAGACTCTTTTACATTCTTTTATAATATGAGGTTGAAATTACATTGTTAAAGACAACATGATTTTTAGTTCATCATTCTTATAAAGTAAAATCACCGACATTCCAATTATCTACCACACCTATTAAGTTTTAATAATACATTTATCTTGAGTCACTCCAAAAAACCATCAAATATAAAATTTAATCTTCATTGGGAAATAAATGTTCAAAATCAAAGATCTGAATATACTCTACCTACTATCATTTTATAAAGATCATGTTATGAGAATATGTACATAAATATCTTATGTATGTTATATAATATGGATTTTTCACAGATGAGATAATGTTTATAGATATGTAATATGTGAAAAACCATGAGTCCCTCCATATCATGTGTATAATAGTTATTTTAATGTTGTTTCAACTATATTGATCTATACACCATGAAAAGACAACCTTGTACATGGACACATCCTAAAATATCAATTAAAGCATCATGATATACATTAAAACCATAACATTGATTGGGTAATAAAATAATTAGCCTTTAATTGAACATTATCTTTAATTAGTCAAGGGATTTATAGAACTTTTCATCCCACTAAATATTATTAGATCCTTATTAGTTGGTGTTGGATTTATTAAAAATATATCACGATGATGGTCTAAGGTTCATTGTTGAGAATATATGTCGATTGGATTTTTTAAAAAATCGAGTTCATTATTATAGTTTATGTGTTTTTATAGAGTCTTGGAGCATGGAAAAGGTTAAAATCTACTAAATATAATTTTTCTAAAGTATATAAACAATTTTTTTGAACCCCATACTACACTGTGGTATATGACTAATAGATCTACTCATACAATAGTACCCAATGAATAACAATAAGGGATGGTTTCTTGAGGTATTCATATGGATTGAAAAGTATCATGAAATCAACCATCAAATAAATGTTTTTTTGGATATGCTAAAATAGAGTTTTAATAAAATAAAGAGTTTTATATCCAAATGATAGGGCCATCAGAGTAACCATCTACTGTGGAGACTGCTAAATAAGATCAAATACAACTCTAAATTAGGTGGTAGTAAATGAGAGAACAAATATAGGTTTACATTTTTTGGTTTTAAGGAATAGGATGGTGGTATATGGAAAAACTATGGCAAAGTGTCCATGGAATGAATTAGTACCACAAGACGAATTTGAAAAGTTTATAATGCGTACATGGTGATATAACAGTGGAATTTTAGTTTCAAGTCTAGTGTGGGAAAATATGATGTTTATGATACACTATAATATTGATGGTAATTTCATAGAAGACCAAACTGTATGGGAATATGCCTAGCCACTATAGATACATATAGTTAAAATGTAAAATACACTAGGTATGTAAATGTTAACCCAAAGATAAGTAAGAGTAATCTAGATTGTACATAATGGAAAATGTATATGTAGAATAAATTATATTATAGATAAGTGAAATACACTATAAGGGTTTCATGAGGGTATTCATGTTAGGGTAGATCCTAACTTGCATCAAGATATATGATGATTTACATAAGGGTCACCTTAGACCACGGTGACCTGAAAAGGGTGAAGATGTATCTACAATGTGAAGGGTGTTATTCTTATAGAGAATTTCATTTATTATTTCCACAACTATAGAAGATTTCACACCAATGTAAAGTCCCATGCCACTAAAACTCTTAGTGTTTTGGAGAAGGTAATCCATGAAATGCAGACGAGTTAATGATTTCCAATACTCCAGATGTCTTATCTATATAAATTTGACTACACTGTATCTATCTCAGCATTCAAAATAGTTTTTATGTGATCGTATCATGATCATGGTTTATTTTTGAATAATTTAAATGATTGAGTTTTTATTTGGATTTTTTTAATGGGGGGGTTTATCATAAGAGATGTAGACCGCACCACAATATTTGTTTTATCTCACTTTCTATGACATGGTGGGGTCATATCTACCATGGTGAGGAAAAAAAGAAGAATAAAATGGCTCTATAAGAAATTATCACACTATAGCTAATCTATTTTCTAAAAAAACCATTAAATTTAAACTAATAATTCATGCTCAATATTTGTTGGACTTAAATCAGTTTTAATGTAACTAAATGGTCAAAATAAAATTTCTAAGCAATTTGTGAAATACCAAGAAGGTGTAGGAAAGGGGAATAATCTAATACATTTTATTTTTTCTAATAGGTCTGTCAAACTACTTTTATTAGTTTTGGAATAGTTTAGGGATCAATGATTGTATGGAGGGAATTTACATAAAACATCATAATATCAATATGGAAATGAAAAGAAAACTGTACAAACCTAAATATCCAAATTCATGGAAGAGGAGAAGGAGTATTTATAATGGGGTAATGTGAATAATAAGGAGTTCCATTTTTATTCAAGAACCATAATACATGGAACTAATTCCAAAGAGGTTTTTTTGTTTGAAGAATTAATTCATAGAAAATATATAAAGGACAATCAATAATGTAAAAGGAACCATCTATATCCTATGAAAAGAAAAAAATGTATATTCATGAAGGGACCTAAATGTATATAAATTTTGGATGTGAAATTATTATATCAATTTGAGAGTGATAATAAGGGAAATGAGCCCTGTGTAATAATCAATCAACCTGAGATAGTTATATGAAGTGATTCAAGGCATGAAGTGACCATGACCTTTTGTATCCACCAAACAGTTGTAAGTCAAAGGGATTATTTTTCATAAATACATATATGATAGTGTTATACTTATACTAAAATTTAGCGGTTAACTAATTAAAATTAATTATGCCCCTTAATTAATTACATTCCGGTATATTCATATATAGTTTAGTGAGTTGATGTGCTAGTGAAAGCTAGATATTGGCTGAACATAGTTTTTAACCACGTGGGAACAAGATCAAAATAAAAAATTAGTTTAAAATGGATTTTTTTTAAATTTTCACACCATAATTAACCCCCCTCTCATGGTGCCTTGGGGGCCAGTCAATTGGTATAATAACAAAACGTTCTATTTTGGTGTTCACCCTCAGTAGCGGGCCTTTGATTCACTAATCATATGAAATATTTGATTAATCCAACATTTTTCAAGGGTGTTTTATTTCATGGGTGAAAAAAATAATTTCATGGAATATATGTAATATTTAATTGGATCCCCACATGAAGTGGTTCTTGGAAGAATTTTTCCATTTTGTTGATGTGGTGTAAAATTTCAAATTGATGAATGAAATATAGAAACTGATTTCTCTATCAAGGAGGCATTAAACGAATCTATAAACAAGATAACTTTCAAAATAATTATCACTTTAATTTATCTTCAGATATGTAAAATATTCATGAAGAATTATATGAAAAACAATCCTTTGTGAAGGAAAATCGGGAGGTATTCTATGATAAATTTCCAGATGACGGAGAAATTACATAAAAAACAAATAATAAGAAGAATATATCATCCAAGAAGATGATCTCTATAATTTAGGTAACTAATTTTAAATTTTACTTATTTTTTTATTCAAACAAAAGATTGGATGAAAAATATGAATTAGAAAACTCATTCTCAGTTATATAGTAGAATATGATATTTGAATGTAGCATAGAAGTGGAGACAACATTATATTTTTAGCATATGGAGTGTTCATAAAACCACCAACGAGTGTTTCAATCCCTACAAGAAGATGTGGATCATATGAAAGCCATGAATGAAGAATATATTATATGTGTAAAGGATTTATCTTTGGAAAATTATATACTAATATGATAGTATGTGGACTTGAAGTTTGACATAAAAAATGGGAGTTAAAATGATGGAACGAAGTGGCTTGATTAAAGATATTTACCACGAGATCATAATATATATGGTCACATAGAAGTATTCTTAGGTATGTATCATTAAAATTATAACATGACATAATGAAATAAAATAATCTAGTCTAGATAATAATTAATGTTTTAAAGAAATGGATATAAAATTTAAGAAGAAAAGGATAAAGAACTAAAGGGGATAGAGGAGAGGATGAAGAAATTAAAGAATGGAAGATGTACCCTTATATAGAATCTACAAGAAGGAATCCAAATCCTAAATTCAGATACAAAAGCATAAATATAGACCTAAAATCTTGTTTAAAATAGATTTTTCCAATAAAATATAGAATATATGATCTGTAAAATAATCTAGCTTGAAAGTGTATTATTTTTTATGAATTGGGGACATCATGAGTATGTGATTTGATGCCCAAATTAGAAAATGTGATAAAAAGAATGATATTCCATCCTATCAAACATGATAAGAATAAATGAGGCATGATTAATATTTTATATGTTTTTTTAATAATCCTATAATTTTTTACGAGATTGTATTATGAATAACAAGAGAAAAGTCACAAGGAGATCCTCTACTACTATGACATAAAAGGAGAGAGTTTTTCCTAGAAAGTAGACTATTATGATATAAAAAAATTTCACTACTTTGAAAAAATGAAATGGATCAAAAATAAGGTTGTTCTAGGTCCCAAATTCCCTGAAATCATAATAGAAATCCCATAAAGAAATAAAATAAGAACATTTGAAGAACAAATAAGTCACTACAAACATTAGAAACAAGGATGAGAATGTAAATAATGGACCACTAATGTTGAAAAAAACCATGGTGGAACTCATAGCTATTATTACTAACTGAAAAATAACATCTTATTATAATATAAGGATAATCCTTCAAGATCATTGGGGATAAAGTATTGGTAACCAAGGGAATCACCCCTTTCAAGGATCATACAATACATAGGTAGGAAGATAGTGTAAAAATATAAAATTATACTCTCACAAGGGTCCCCTTTTACTTCTATATTATATTCTAAAATGTTACCTTGCCTCCATGTGTGACCAAAATCAATACTATAATCAATGATCATATTATGTTTCCTATTAATGTAATTCAATTTACATCATGGTCTATATTTTCCACCATGAATCATAACTAGGACACTGAAATCCTTTTCAACTTATGGGATTATTATATTATAAAGTCTTCACAATGTGTGACAACTATCAATTACCCTCACCTCTACTACAATGGAGTTTCCATAACCATAAAAAGTGATGAAACCAAAAATAATTGAGCCTTCTATTTACTATAGAATACAACCCCTCTAATTTTCCAAACTAAAGAAGAGCGATAAACATTAAATTTCAACCCCATAGAAGAATATTTATATCTAACCCACTTCCCTTGGTTTCTCATTTCTCTACCTTATGCATTGAAGACCACCCTTGGGATAATTTCTAATAGTGAAATGGATGAACCCTTGTTTAGAAATGATATCTCCCAGCCCTGTTATCAAGGATTTCACTCAGACCTAAATAAACATATGTGAGTCGTATCTTAATTTTATAGACATGTTTATATCTTGAGAAATATCCCATCACGCCACATAAAATGTAATTCTACACATACTAATCATTATACTATTCTGTCCAACCCCTTGAATCCAATTTTAAATAAACTCTGAAATAGAATTCCCATTACAATAATTTCTGATGATGTTTCTAAAAAGGTCCCACATACCAAGAACCTAGTTCCTTACAGAGAAGAAATTCCAAAATGATTCCAAATTTAGAGAAGCACAAAACCATCAATAGGATGCTAGGAAGACCCCGTTATTTTGAACAATCTTGTCTATTTGGAAGGCATCATTCCTCAAATACCAAGTCATTAATTACATATTTGAAGGAATATCCTTGCACTAATGTTTTGACACCCACACATTATTTTGATTTTTTTCATGCACCATCGCTAGAAAGTCTCAACTACTATACAATCTAAATGATGATTATAAAAAAATAGATATTTCTAACTCATAGTTTAGAATATTATTTCTATGGGTGATCCTATATTCTTAATAAAGTGTTTCATTAAGAAACTAATAAAAACCTATCTTTCCAACATGAAATCTAAAGAAAAATTCATATAAAAATGTACATTGGTTCTCTAGCCTAGTTATCCTTCCATTATTTTATCTCTCCACAACCCACAACCCACCATACATTCCCTTATAGTTTTTCCAATTGATCAATCATACACATTGCAAGGCATGATGATCTCCCATCATGATCAGACCATTCCATCTCATAGTCACCATATGTAATTATCATAAAAATTTCCCATAACATGTTCCCTTTAATAATATCTCATACCATCTTGCCTTCATGGAACACATGGACTTTAAAACACATTTTTAGTTAACTAAATATTCTTTTATCTTATTTTTTACCCTCTTCTCTTTTGTCCATTGAAGTGTTCCACCTTATCTAGCATCCCATATAATGGTTTCCACTATTTTTTCATAACCCTCAATTTTTCATTTATATTTATTAATAATTTAAAAAACATTAATTTGTATAGATAAGATTATAGTAATCACTAGAGTAATGCATCAGATAAATGAGATAATATGATTTTTTCAGTTATAAATGTTCCATGTGGTACAATTGATGATTCATTAACATAAGTATATATTGAAAATTCCATCCTAAATTAATATTTATTAATAAGTAGAAAACTGAGAAATGCCTGTGTGGTCTCACAAAAACCACTATAAGGTAACTGATTAATGCAGGTTGAATAGTCCTTAAATAAATCGTGAAACATGAAAAAATATGTAAATGTGTTGAATCAAAAGAAGAAAATTTACAAGTGGAATCTCTTCGAAAATAGAAGAGAAATAAAATTTATGAAAGGAGATCAAAAATACATCAAAAAATATGAAATTTGTGTAATAACACTCACTCAATGGAGAGACACTATAAAGGGGATGAATAAGATCAAATTGGATAATGATACAAATGGAGAGAAAGTTGATGATGTTTTGGAATTTCTTTTATCAAATATGACAACAGGAAATGAAATTGTGATTATAAAGGGGTGTTATAATTTGACCATCCTCATTCCCTAAATTGAGGAAAAAAATGGTACCGCTATACCTATATGATTTAATATTTTAACTATTTCGAGTGGTTTATAATATTGGGGGAGTTAAAATCTATCAGGTAGCTATGTTATAAAAATAACCTTAAATAGAGATGAAAGAAAAACATATTAAGGAAAATGCAAGGAGTAAAACATGATTGAATTATTTCAAGTCATAATGGGTATCAATCCTAATGGTGCATCATATGATGAAGTTTTTATGATGAAAAATATAATAAAATATCCAAAAAAATTGATGAAAATGTGTCACAGAATTTATGAATCAATTAGTGGTATCTTGATAAATATGATTTTTAATAGTTTGTACCAGGATATATTTTTAGCTGAATCGGGACACTTATAGGAGAAAGTATAGTTTATAAAAGAAATAATGATAAAAATATTGTTTATTTATTTGTGTTCTCTAAAAAATTGTATCAGGTGGTTATTTTTAATGATACTAAGTGTTAATATTCATGATGAGTTATTCCCATTAAGTGGTATTAGCAAAATTGGATGTTATTATTAGTGTCAATATCTAAAGGCACAGGTGGAGTTTCATATGAACTTTGAAATGGTTTTTAACCTCATTTATGAATGAAAAAACTTTTTAATAATTAAAATTTACATGGACGTTCCAATCCTATATTTATAAGAGGAATTAGTTGTTTCCTAAAATAGTATACCTCACAATCTTGTGTAATTTAATTTATTCACTAATTGTTTATTGTGAGAATTTGGTGCAGATCATAGGATGTGTAAAGAAGAAAACATCTCAATATTATATGGATTTATTGGTAGCAATGTGTGATATGGAAAACATTGTGTTGTTTAATATAGAGACTTGTTTCCTACCCTAATCCCAAGCTTAATAAGTTTTGAATTATTATTAACATCCCAAAATCTATGTGGTAAATTCACTCATAATATGTATATTATTTTATGATATGGTCATGAAAGGATTATTGAATATGTTCTAGAGTGTGTATATCAAACTAAAATGTTATTGAATAAATTTATAATTATAGAATTTGGTTAACCAAAACATTATTAAAGACAAAAGGTGAAGTGTATTGACATAGTGAGAGCATAAAGAAGAAGTTTTCCATTATCCATAATGGGAGAATATAATCCCATGAGGAAACCCTTTTATTTTCTCAATGGATTAATGTAATGACATCATTTCAAAATGGGGGAATAAAGTGGAATTTCACACCCATATAAATTTGGCATTTCTTCACATGGACTCAAACACTAGGGGGAATTTAAAGATAATTGTGGATGAATTACACCCTTTGAATTTAATTTAAATATGGTGAGGAGGAAGATATTATATTGTCAGAAATATTAAAAGGGTGATATTTTCATAAACCTATGATTTATTGTGGGATTATTTGAAACTAAAACTTGTTGAAAGACCATGGTTGTTTCTTTTAAAATATGTATTGAATAGATTTATTAAAAAATATAGTTCATTTCCATAATGGTTGTATTTTTTAATAAATCATAAATCATAGAAAACATTTGAATTTTTCCTTATAGAATCTATTTAGAGGACATAAACTACATCATAGAACCATAGGTTGTGTCTTGGTATTTGATTAGAAGAACATTCCACACCATAGTACCCAAGGATGCACCATAGGGGAAGGTTTCATGTTGTATTCACATGGCATAAAATGTATAACAAAATTATTCTTCATTCAATATTATTGTTGGTTATACCATTAAGTTATTTGAAAAAATGATAATGTTTTCTAGCTAGAGTCTAGGGCCATCTGAGTATCTAACCACTATGGAGGTAGTCGAACAAGCTCCAAGATAGCACCAACATTATAGGAAGTGTATTAGAGACACAAGGTGGGTTGTAATTGGTGTGTATGTAAAGGTAAAGGACCATGGTATTGGGAGAAACTATGGTAATGTGGTCATAAAATGGGTTAGTACCGCAGGAGTTATCTGGAATGAGGATTACATATAATTATTAATATTTAAATAGTATTTTAGAGGAAATTCTAATATTGGAAAATAGATTTTTAACTCAATACCAAGATATTTGACTCTACACTAAAGAAGTAATATTTTCCAGGTAATATGATAATATACAATGAATGTGTATTGGTAAATATGAAATTACACTAGGTATGTAAAGGTTAACTAGATGATAAGAAATATTTATCTATACTTTTTTCATCGAGGTAACTAGATTCTGATAATAGTATACAACATAGAGCCTAGAGTTATGTAGTATGGTTTACATTATGGTCTTTAAAAAAGGTTATATACAAACTTACATGATGGTAGAAGATGATTTTCATAAGGGTAATCTCGCACCTAGGTGACCTATGAAAGGTTACATATATATTTGTGATGTGGAGGTTGTCATTCTGAAAGCCTATTTGATTTGTGTTTTTACAAGACTAAAGGATATTGTACCACATAGGATAATTCCATACCATAGTCATTAAAAATATTATATTTCCATAGTGTAGAAACTCCTTGTAAAATATAAGAGTTTATCTAGGTATTTTGAATGAATTGGGTATTTCTAATCCTACATGTGTTTATGACATAGAAAATGGAGTACTATATATCATCTATAATCCTTAATTTATTTTTAAAGAGGTCGTTCCACGATTATGGTTTAGTTATGAGGCATCTAAATGAATTATATTTGTGTATATTTTCAATAGTAGGCTACACATAAATATTATAATTCCACACTATAATATTTTATAGATATCACTTATACACTAGAGTTGAATATACAATGTTATTGTGATGTAATGAAGGATAATGAATACATCGTAGAAGATGTTATCACACTATAATCGAGTAGTTTTCCAAAAAACCGTGAAATTTTACTAGAGAATTTATTCGTGACATGTTAGGTCCATAACTCATTTTTAATGGAAGTAAATGGAAACACCCAATGTGTAATACACCAAGAAAAATCTCAAGAAGAAAATAGGAATGAGTATTAATCATAACCATCATATTTAGAGCCACAAGGTTATGAAACTACCTGATTAGTTTTAGAGAAGTTTAAGGATTAGTTATCTAATAGAGAGACTGTATAAAAACAATCATAAGGTGTTTTAGATTTAGGTTGGATGTGAAAGTATTGTAACTATTTATAAAGGATTTTTTTCGATTTGAGAGATGAATTCATAGGAAATCTATGAAGGAGTGTCCCATAGTTCAAATATACCAAACATATCTTGTGAAAAAACTAATAGTGATGTTAATAAAGTGAACTACATGTTTTTAAACTGTGTAAGTGATCTTATTAGAGTGATTCATGATGAATAATAAGCTTAGTGAGCCTTGGGTTATAGTGAATTTAGGAAACAAATTGTAAGGTAGTGAGGCAACGTGTAGAGTTACGTAAACATTTTTGATGCACTAAAATAACATGATCCTAGTGGATTCCAGTAAATGAACACATCTTCAGTAGCATGATCCTTTCATTATCCTATTATAGTGAACAAAGTAAAAAAATATTATTTAATTTCATAAAATACATTATTTTATATTCTAATATAGTGTTTTTTGATGTGCTAGTGATGGATATAGATTAATTGAACATAGTTCCTTCTGATGTGGTAGTAAGACCCAAATAGAAAAATTATTTTACTGGGAAAATAAGTTTTATAACTATCAGATCCTAGTTCAACACCCCATAGGGTTCCTCAGGGACCTATCAAATATTAACTCTCTCCATAGTGAGGGATTTCATTATGAAATCCAAATTTAGATAAGCCATTGATAAACCCTTAATAATATAAAACGTTCCCATGAAAAATTCATATTTCAGATACATTCATTTGCATTCACCAAGACTTGATGACTTTAAATTTTTAGGTACAGCATAGATTCCTTTATCCAAAAACAATATCCCGTAAGAACATCACGTATCTAATTAAAATGTTACATATATTAATGTTTTCTTATAACTTCAGTTCATAAAAAATTATTAAAACATCATTTAGAAGTCATTAATGATCCTCCATTAATATTGAATAAATCAGGATGTCATACACAAATATTACGACAATTTTATCAAAATACATTTGGAATATTCCATTTACTAAAACCATAATAATAATTTATAAATTATTAATGTCATAAGGTATGAATAAAAACTTATAATGACCATAATGACTTTATAAATCCATAATCGGTATGTTATCCACTCTTACCCTCAATTGATTACATATAAAGTAAATATTGACTTTTAAAAACCATCTAGATCCCTTCAGCTAATCAAAATGATAATACATCATGGGTAATTGGTATTTATTTTTTATCATTACTTGATTAATTTTATAGTAGTCAATAGATATTTTAAAACTATCATTATCCATATCGATAAACAACATTAATGTCTCCAAATGAGAAATAGTTAATCGAATGAATAACTTATGTTCAAATTCTCCAAGTAGATTATTTAAAATTTATAACTCTAGAGTTTCCATGTGGCAAAAGGCATTGATATACAATTTTTTTCTTGGAAAAATATCCATAGATTACTACACTTATCTCATTAGAGTTTATCCAATGAAACCCTTAGAAAAAAATATAAGGTTACCCATAAACTCTAATTGGTCTCATGGAATAGCTTTTTGTCTACATGTTTTAAAAAACTAATCCAAATAAATACAAAATATATATATATTATGTCTCAAATCATTGGACCACCAGTATAAGAATTAATATCGAACTATCTATGAAATGGATGACCAACACCATTAGGTTAAAAAATAACTCTATTACTATAATAGTTGATTTGATATTTTTACTTGATTATATAGTCCATCATATTGACGAGGCTATATGTTTTCATTTCAAGGACTAGTGAATCCAATGAAACATCCATATCACCAACCAAAATAGTACATGATAGATATATTATGACATTTCCCTTCTAATAGACTATTAATCCACATGGAATAATTTATCATCTCTAAATGTAATCCCAAAAGGAATACTACTCATGTTGATATAAACTAAGGATATAATCCAATATCAAATAATACATTAATGATTATATAATAAACCAATATATAATCTCAGATAGTATAATTTCATGCATCAATATCAGATTCATCATCCACATTTTTAGCAATACAGAGTTGGTTTTATTTCTTCTGAGGTATATATATATTCTATTAGATTCCAGACATAGAATTCATAGTCTTATCTATCACCATCCTAGATCCTTTTATAATATTATATTCCCCTACAGTTGTCATTTTATAAAATAAACTGTATAATTTCTTCAAAAAACCCATATTACGACATTGATGGAAAGTTCAATGTATATCTTTTCAATTAGACATCATATTCCATTATTTAATATATTGAAAACATTCCAAAATCCATATTCGATGAGAAATAAGATAAATACATTACTAAATTAATATTTTTTTTATTTCCTATTATAGATAATAAATGAATTCATTCCTATAGTTATATTTATAAGGAAATTTATTGTACCTTATATTTCATTCATGTTTACTTCTACAGTAACAACCACGAATATCATTCCATTTTACGTAGGAAATTTAAACAACATAAACAATTGTTTAATCTTTAAGAATAATCATATTTAATGTATTTTTTAAATTAGGGTTCACATTCATCCCATATTTGGAATATAAAACTTAATCTATGGAAACATAGATGAATACTCTATCACCATTAAATTTCATTGTAGAAACACTATAGATTTTGATCTCTTTCTAATTCAACTACCTCATAAAATAAATACTATTAAATATATTCTAGAAACATTTTAGTCCATAAAATTGGAAAAAATAAATTCCATAATGACATCCCATCACTTATGAGCTGATACATCTAGAAGAAAGAGTATAAAATCTTCCATTCAATTCTCTAGAATAGATTACAATATGAACATTTGGTTAATATTTTCTAATAAAAAATTTTGTATACTAGGATTAACATCACCTTAGAGTGATCGTGGAATCTTTTTATAAAATAAAAATACCTAATAACTTTAAATCAATCAATCTTAGTTTGATTATTTTTATATTTATTAAATATTTTACACAATCATGATTACTATCTAAGGATAGGTATGATCAATCTCCACTAATCCCAATCATATACTCATTGTAATTATTTTGGAAAAATTATTCTATAATCCAAAATGAATTTCCTTGAAAAAATTTACCCAGAAACATATTCAATGTTATATCTAATTGGATAAATATTTTACTTTTCTATTAAGAAATGACCATGTAATCCAAACAAGTTTTTGTTTTATATCATTCTTAATTTTTTAAATTAAATAATCATTATTTCCTTGAAAATAAATTTTCAATTTTTTTCCATAAACCAATTTCATGTGATGATTATAGATAATTCCTAGAATGATTCATAGACACTTTTCGTCTTAAACTGTCATCATAAAATTCAAAACAGACATAAACATAAGGTTTAAACCAATAATTATTCTATAAATACTCTCTAGTCACTCAATATACACCATAAAAGGGTAGTAATGTAACTTTATGGTAAATTTTTTTCCCAACCTTCCTATTCTTCATTTAGACAAGAAGTTACATGGATTGACCATGATATAACACCATTTTGAAATGACCCAACCTTATAACATGAATCATGGGACCCAAATCAGAACACCACAAGGACTCAAGTGTGGTCCTTGGTTTTTAAATATGGAAAAAATGGACAAAGGTATAAAATAAACTATTTAGAGAATAATTTTCCTTCAATGATATAATCCATAATTTAATGTTAAATTAAATCATATTTTATTAAATATAAATAAAAAACTCAGAGTAAAAATATTTTTTGAATCATATCCAAAGGAAAGATAACAAACCAATAAAACTCCATTACTTTGACTACAATATCCAAACCACCAAACTCCTCCTTTAATATCTACATCATGTATTTATGGACCATTAATAAGAAGAATGAGTATATTCACATATGGGAGTTGAATATTAACCTACTATAATTTTCTATAGAATCTAAAATAAACACTTTAATAAATAATCCAAATAGTCAAGGTTTTTAATTTTTTATTAACTAATTATTGAACTCTTGTATAAAAAATTTATATTTCTATAACTGATATGGAAAAAAATTGTCTTTCTTATTAATCATTGTGAAGTAATAGTTAAATTTTCACCCTTTTGTTATAAAAATAATAATTCTATTTAAAATATGATAAGATTCATTATTAAATATCATTATATCAATTGAAATAATATTTAATCATAAAAAATATGGTTTCACTTAACCCAAATCTCAAAGTTCAATGATGACAAGTTCTAAGCCCATGGTTTCACATAACATGAACACCTATGATAACACATGAGGTTTTACATGTTATAACCCCATATTATATCAAACATTACATAACCCTAAATCATGAGGATTTTAAACTCTCAACAATTTTAATAAAAAATTATTCACCACTAGGATATAATGACATGATTATGAAAAATAATAATAAAACCTATTTCAATTTCTTATTACCAAACCTAAACATTACAAAATAAAAATTCAATAAAAAACCCTCCAAATAGATTAATGTAGAATGAAATCCAATGAAAATCATAACATTGTATTCCATTTATCAAATCCATATATAAAATCATTCTAACACAATTTATTAAAAACAATAAATTTTATAAATTACATGAAAAATAAAAAATCAATCATTTATTTAAATAATGATTCAAAAAAAATGTTTACCAAAAACCATATAAATACAAAAATTATTTTAAAATACATAAATAAATCATTTTATAAAAATTAGAAGACATAAATTCTTTAAATCCGCCTAATTAGATAAGTTTTCTTATGTTCCCCCATTCCCACAATTTTTGAGTCGGTGTATGCCTTATTTATAAGGGAAGGTGGTCACTAAGATATCCTAGACACTATGGATTACACCTTGGTTTAAAGGACGAGTGGTTGGATAATGCCTTTAGAGTATTTTTTTTCTTATATAGAGTCTCTTTAATAAATATAACTCATATTTTTGAAATACTTTCCAATCCCTATAATGGTAAAAATTTCCTTTGTGTAAGTGATCATAAATCAACACGAATTGATGTAAAAATCTATATGTATCAAAGGATCACCATATTTCTTTTTCATATACTATTTTTTAAATACCCAAAATAGAGAACTATATAATTTATAACCATTAAAGGAGGTGGTAGTAGTTTTGTGTTTGGGATTTGGATCATGAGAGGGGATTCCTATGTATCCCTATAAAGGTAATCATAATTTACATTGTTTAGTGACACTTAATGAGACACATCATACCTTTTAAGGTCATGTTATAAGAACAATTGTGTTTCATTTTTTGGTTATCCAAAAATGAACAAGTTATGTGGCTTTTAAGATATCCCATCAAGGACCAATAATACACCATTTATAGTTATATGTCTAGGGATTATGGTGGAACATTTAAGGTTGTGTGCCCAGAACATGTTCTAAAAATATTAACGTCATGTTAAATAGACTATATGTTACACACTTTAAATTCATGTATCTATTAATTGGGTTATTTTAGTTTAGATTCATACAAAAAATTCTTTTAGGATAAATGTGATTAAAAATGGTTAGTATGGAACTTATTCATCAGTTATCCTTGTCATTTCGTCCTAAAAGTAAATGTTTTTCATGACCTGTCCTCGGGGCCCGTGCCGTGACTACCCCAAGCCCACCTTCCATAGGCCAGGGGTAGGCGACTAGCACTAAGGTGTAAATCCCGGTAAAAAGGGAAGGCATTGCCTTTGTAAAGTAAACAAACACCACAGAGCAAGAAAGCAGTAGAAGTAAACACTAGGTAAAAACTGAGTACAACATTAAGTACGGAAAAGTAAGTGGGCCAGAATAAAATCCCAAACTGAAAGTAAAGTACAACTGGAAAGGGAAAACAGCAACTGAAAATTAAATCCATAGCGTCGAGCAGTCCACTGGAAGTCCCACCTGAAGGGTGAGTATAGATAACCTCCACAACTCCTCGGGTCCAGCCGTCCACTCCAAGCACGTCTCGCCAAGTGGTCCACCTCCAGGTACTGTCCTGCTCCACAAGCCACAACCACGATTAGCGTTGTCCGTCGTCTGCAACCAACACAACGTAGTGTGGGCATAGCCCGTGCAGGTGTGAGTATAAGCTACTCAGTAGGGACCCCGAGACCCCCGAAGGACTCCCGGAATCCACAAAGGATAATCCACAAAGGAAAGATACAATCAGGAAGTAACATCCGACAATGCTTAGGTATACTCCCATACATATACCTAAGTCACCAGTTCCAGTTTGGCTCTGAAATCCAAGCTCAAATACAACACAGTCCCCACAGGAAGCAAAACGAAATCCACACAGCATAGCACAACACAATCCATAAAGGAAAGAAAAACAGGATTTATCTCACACATGTATACTTCTTCATATGATGATAGAGATGATCAGATATATCCACTGATTCATCTAAGCCATCAGACCCACAAAGGATTGATAGGTACTAACCCACGCAATGACCCACACAGGATCATACCCACACAGGATCGATAGGTAACTAACCCCCGCAATGACCCACACAAGATCGGACCCACACAAGATCTGTAGGTGTTGGCCCACACAGGACCGCTGAGCGCTGACCCACATAGGATCGGACCCACACAGGATTTGTAGCAATGATCCATGTAGGATCGTTTAGTGCTGTAGTCGTCGCCGTTGAATCCACTGAGGATCTATGCACAGTCTTCGTCATCGTCGTTGCCGTCGCAGCCAACTCTAGGGTTCCCGCACACAACAAGCTCATTCGAGAGGGTCCGCTCCACCAGCTGTGAGGCTGATATATCAACTGACACATATTCCAGAGTTGATGTATCCAAAAGTTCCGTATCGTCAACAGGACCTAAACGACACAGACGATGCTTCAATCAGATGCCCGGTCTGAGAGTTATTGGTTTTTTCGTCCCAGGGGCCCGGTTGGTTTTTAAGTCAAAACCAACCCGACCGTACTCCACATGCGTCCAAACCTCGGGTGGAGTAAGCCAAAAGATCCTTCTCACCTAGAGGAATCCATCAAAGTCGACGGTAGGTCAATCGGACGTCCGGAGCTCATTTTATGAGCGTTTCCGCTCCGAGGGCCCGGTTGGTTTTGTGTACGAACGAACCCGGCCGAAACCAAAGTACTCTGAAACCTTGAGTGTAATATGTCGAAAAGACCGTCTCGATACAAGGATAGAATCGCCACTGACGGTGCGTCGATCGAAGGTCCGTAGCCCAAGATATGGGAAAAAGAACGAAAGGGGTCCGAAAATGGGGGGTCTGGGTCCGGACCAACCCGCCCCAACCCCCCCGGGTCGACCCGACCCGGATGGGCGCGACCCGCCCCAAATGGCGCGGCCCGGCCCGACCTGGGCGCGACCCGGCTAGCGCTGGACGAGAGGCCAGCGGGTTGGCTCGGCCGTTACGGCCGAGCGACGCGGGCGGGGGGCGCGCTGCCCCCGCGTGAAGGAGCCCCGACCCCGCGTGGGGCCGACCTTGCTAGCAGACATGGCCGGCTGTCGTGTCCCATCCCCCTCCGGTCCCGCACGGTCGCGAGACCGCGCCCTGCCGCTGCAGCTTCAGCCACGGCGGCTCCTCCCGACGGTGCGCCGAGCGCCGCCGACAAGGCGTGCCGGCGGGCTGCTCTGCGGACCACCAGAAGAGTTCTGGTGGTCGGAATTGCATGTCGTCTTCTTCAATGGCCCTCCCGGGGTCCATCCATCACTGCGAGGACCTCACATCGCCCGTGCAGCTTATTTTGTCATCGTCCGTCATTCCGGACACCAAAAATGAAAGGGCGGTGGGTTCGGACTTGTTCATTGGTCCGCACCCACCACGTTAGCGGTTTTTAAAGTCAAAACAATCATTTAAACAAACCACGGATATAATCACATAGATAAAAATGAACAAAAACCCCTACCTCAACATTGTCTTCGAACATGAGTTCGTCGCGGAATTAACCGTTGTGGAAGAAGAGGATCGTCGCGTTGTGGAAGGGGTGTCACTGACGTCATGGTACACGGCGTTGCATAGACAAACTCCGAGGATTAAAATCACACAGATTTAAGATGCACCAAAAGAAACCATGTCAAGGATATAATTCACAAAGAATTAAAAGAACCACAATCCCCTACCTCAATCGGGTTTTGATCGAAGATTGTCACGGGGAAGGAATGTCGTGGAAGAAACGTCGCGGAAGGAGGATTGTCGGGGTCGCGGTACACGGCGTCACGTCATTGATCTCTGAGGGTTCAGCGTTCTTCATCGCCCTTCATCGAAGGCCGGCGTTCTTCGCATTCTTTGCGTTCTTCACATTCTTTGCGAAGAAAGATGAAGATATTCGAGCTTTAGAGTTTCTCCAAATCCTCTCAACAAGCAACCCCTCAACAAAAAGTGTTGGTGTTATTATATTACCAGTTCAACGATTTGATATTCAAAGATAAGAAACGAACAATTATTTCGAAGAATTAATTGTAACAATTTAACTGCCCATTTTATTGGGGCGTTTCTAAACCAGAAAAATCCACAGTTTAATTTCATTAAAGAGGGGGTTGCGGGTGCGTTACTTAGGAGGAAAGAAATGGTGGGGATCATGTGGGCCCCACTTCACAAATATCCTACCAAGTGGGTAGGATATTTTGGGTTCCACCCTATCCGCTTAACATAGATTAAGTGGCTTTAAGTGGCTTTAAGTGAAATAAAATAATGTCTTGAACCACCTTTATTTTATTTCTTAACATAACCCCAAAAATTAAAAACCACACCCGAGCAAACGCAACTCCAGAAAAGGATTTTCTAAGAAAAAATCGGCGCTGTGATTCCATCGGTGCCCTCAAAATTCAATTCCGAGTACCGTTTCAAAAGTTAGAAAAAGATCGCTCATTTGTTCACTGAACGTACCCGAGCCAAACTTTGGAAAATGATTCTGGGCACATCGGGCCTTAGAATCAGTTTTCGTCAGAAAATGTGCTCTTGTAAAATTTCAAAGAAAACTAAAAAAAATCCTTGAAATTTACAGGTCTTTAAATTTTTGGTTATGGTAGGTTTGAAAATTACAATAAGTAGGATGAACATATGAAAATATACGGATCATTGAGTGAACCATCGATGGGATAATAAATTAGTATATTATTGGTGATTACACATATTATGATTCTTTTTTATATCCCAAGATCTTTAGATGGGATGATGAAGATTAACCAGATGATTGAAGGCTATAATTTCCTATTTAGGGAAACTAAAATGATAATTGTGGGATAGAGGAGGTTTTATCAATTTACTAATGATATGGAACCTTTTTATCAAGGTAATACATGTTTTTTATCACCCTAAGGGTCGTATTGGTTATGTTGGAATTCTCCCAGAAGGGATTATCATGAGTGGAATGATCCTTATTATTATTGTAATACATGGTTGAAAAGGATACCTTTGTAATCAATAACCTAGTTATGTTTTAGGGGGTTTTGGAAGATTTCTAATGCAATGAAACCCAATATAGACTTGATCTAGGCTAATTAATACCTATCAGATCTTTTTAGAAATAATTTTAACATAATTAAGAGTCATAGGTGAATGTGGTACCCATGTGGGCTTAATATTGGCTAGGTATCAAGAAATAAGTGAATGGAACATTGGAATGGGACAAGAGAGATGTCGAACCATTGAATGGGACAAAGGTGAAGTGTATCAGCAGTATAAAGACCCAGGTGAAGTGTTTCCCTATTATGAAGGCATGATAATGTGTCACCATTTTATAAAGGCTTGGGAAAAGTGTCACCCTTCTTTAAAGGACTGGGATATGTGTCACTCTAGTATGGAGGCTTTGGTGAAGTTTCATGTAGATATAGAGTCATGGTCCATGTGGAAGACAGTAACAGAGGCTTGGGTGAAGTTTCATCTTAGTATAGAAGCCTATAAAAAATTTCAACCTAATAAAAAGAATTGGTGGAAGTGTTTCCCTATTATGGAGGCTTGCGAAAAGTTTCACTCTAGTATGGAGGTCTTGGTGAAGAGTTTTCGTCATATAATGGATTGTGAAAAGTGTCTCCCTAATATAACTGTCGAATTAAATTATATACCATATATGGAGTCATGAATTATGTATCACTGAGATAGGGAGGCATGAGAATTGTGGAACATTTTTTTTGAGTCATGGAAAAATTTCCCCATAGTTTAGAGGCCCAGGATAGGTGTTTCCACAGTATAGAGTATTGGTAAAGGTTTTAACCAAATATTTAGGCTTGGGAGTCTCTAAATTATTGAAGTTAGGATGAAGTGTCTCCCCAATAATAAGGCCTTGGTAAAGTTTCATCCTAGATTGATGCCTAATAAAAGTTTCACCATGGGTTGACATCTCTATGAATATTTGGGAATGTGGCTCCCTAATATTAGACCTCTTATGTAAGGTTAGGCACAAGATTCCCTAGTAATATCCTCCCATGATGTGATACATTAACTTAATTCTAAAGGAATATAAGGGAATTAGTTTTTCATAATGTTTTAATGTTTAAAAATTCATAAAATGAAATTACCTCTTATTAACCTTATTGTTTTTTATAATTTGACTTAGGAAATCACTTAAAGGACAGAAGAGAGGCTTATGCATGCACACAATTGGATTAATTTCTAAAATCTGAGCATCTAGACCTTTGGATCACTTCTTCACTTAATTGTTTCAAAAAGGGATGCTAGGGTCTATTTGTAGACAAAACATATATAGGTAAAAAATCCAAGAAGGTGACCACCTCTCATACACTAGTATGGAGATTTTCTCACATACGGAGGCCTAGGAACACTATTTAGAAATATAATTTATACATGAAATAGTTTCTAGCTAATGATTCTTTTGTACATAATGGATTTTCAAAAAGGTGGCATGTATAATTTATCATGTGGATTAGTGGTAAATTAAAGGCATAACATGGGGGAAAACCAAGAAATTTCCTATGTGAAAAGAGGGATAGGTACACATATTTCTGGATGTAATTCTATAGAAGTTCATTTTTAATTGGACCTAGGTACCATCTAATACCTCCATATTTAATATTTATTTCACTTTTGACAAATTAATTATTATTATCAATGGTGATAACTAATAACACCCACCAAAGAACTGAATCTAATTGGAATAAATAGGATCAAATTTTGAGTTAGATGTAACCCTCATTTGAATTTTGTTATTAGGATGGGTTCACTCATGTGGGTTGGGGAGTAGGTAACAAGATTCTTAGTTTGAGCCTATATGGAACATTGCATAAGAGGTTCACATTGATCGTTCGGCATAGAAAATGGATTGAATTTTATAAATAATAGTGTGGGACCACCTACTTGTTGAAAATATTCTCAATACCCATGTTCAATTATTTAGGTGTGTGGTGAATCAGTTAATCCAATTCCATTATAAATTTATTTTTGAATAACCCTTATTTATCTTTTAATGTGATAGGTTCATCACTAATACAGTCAATAATGCACATTTAGAGTTGTAAAAATAGAATTCTTACCAGCTTAATAAATGAAAATGATAAGTCTACTCATTTTCAGTATTCAAATTCACTTGATATAATATAGGATAAGTGTATGAATATTTATATTACAATGAGTATGGTGTATCCAAGAATGATGATTGATTTTTAATGATTTTTGACACTTATGATACATTTATTATTAAATGATAATTTTTTCAGCTATGGAACAATATTATGATCCATAATAGATTGGGTATTAACATTGTGTTCTTTGTTCATGGTCTCATTCAATTATGTTTATCTTATGCTTTAATATGATCATCAACTGATATCTCCCATTTTAACCCTTACTATGCATCTAAATTCACCCATTCTCATGTTTTCTTTCACTAGGATATCATTAATGGTTTATGTAGGGTATGTTTATGAAGATTAATAAATGGGAAGATATTTATGGGAAATGTTCAATATAATTTATGAAATAAGAATAGTGTGTATTTAGTTTGAAAATACACTAAACATTTATGGTTCTCAGGTGTGCATTTGTGAAATATATTAAATATTCATTTAAAAATATATAATATTTTTTGTATGAAAAGATTTAGTATCTATAGGAAATGGGTGATATATCATCATTAAAGGACCAAAATAATTCCAATACCATGATAATGGAATCATGGTTGTAAAATAAGTTGATGCCTAAAAGATATTTATGGAAATGGATCACAAATAAGAAAAGAGAATGAGGCTTAGAAACTCTTACCGTGATCTTTGAGTCACGTCCTTTTAATTAATCATAAAAAAATTGAATGAAGAGATTTTGTTCAGAACAAAGGCTTAAAAGATATAATGGGATTTTTAGATATGTATTATAGTAAATATTTTACAATGGAATTAATTTACATTATGATGAGAAATGAGTGGAGGATGGATTCATAAATACCCATGTGAGAGAGGTATTATAAAATAAAGTGTGGAATATTTTATTATTTAGGTAAAAAACAATGAATAATATTGATTCTAATGACATTTATTGGTTTATAATTAAATAAAATATAGACCTTTTGTATTCAAGACATTAAAAAACGTAATATAATCATGGAAACACTTAATTAAAGGTAAATAATTAAAAATATGTTGTTATTAGAATAAAATATAACTTAGGTTTCATAATTTCAAATAAAAATTTATATTTTAAACTTATTATTTTAAATTCAATTTTTACATATTTAAATACTTTTTAATTAAATAACTAAGGTTCATAACACTTTATGTCATATTTATATCATGATTATTTAATAAAATTTACGATTATTCTTTAAAACTATATTTTGAATATTCCCTAAAAACCGACTTCTTTGAAAAAATCCTAATAAAACAGACAATTTTTTTGACATGATTACTTTAAAAAATAAATATAATTATGTAAAATTCAATTTATGAAATTTATAAGATTATATTTTAAAGGAAATCAGAAAATCTAAATAAAAAATGTGTTTAAAATGAAATAACGTTTTAAACATTAGGTGTTCTTAATTTTATTTCATATCAATTAAAAATTAAATGAATTTCAATATATTAGATAATTCATTTAGACATTAAATATTTTCAAAATAATCTTTTAAAATTGATCAATTTAATTTATTAGGATAAATTACACACAACTTATTGAAAAATTCTTTAAAAAATATCACTTGTTATCATTGAATGATTTTAATCATATCCCGTTAGAATTAAATATTTTTCATCTAAATATTCAATTTTATAAATGCATAGGTATTATAATAATTATTTTAGTTTTATAAATATATAAAATAATATATAAATAAAGTATAAATTTTTATAATTAATCATTTTTATTAATTAATAACTTTTATTCTCTTGTTATTTCATTCATTTTATAATTTTTCTAATTATGCCCCATTTGGCTATATTATAGTGTTTTTTATTTTTTATTGTTATATTCTTCTATATTAAATCATTTTCAATTTATTTTTGTGTTTTATGTACCATTGTCCATCAACCAAAAGGTATTTATTTAATGTGGAAATTCATACTAAAATCCTAGGGTGTCACATTTTACACTCATTAAAAGAATATCAATCCTAAAATTTCATTAAACTGATTAAAAAAGGGATAATTTTTTCTTCATTACATAGTCACATTCCCATGTTTCTTCCTCAAAATTTTGATTCTTCCACTGAACTATAACTGAGCGCATGATATTGTTTCATATTGTTTTATCCATATAATTCATGATTTCTACTAGTATTTTCTTATAAGAAAGATCATTATCTTGTGGTGTTACCTATAGCCTTTGGATATATGAATGTTCGGGTATATAATTCATAAAAATGTTATAGAGAATATATTATACACATGTGAGAGGCCTATTTGAATTGAATGACAATAAAAAAACATCCCCAAATTATCATGGTTTTCAAAAGGGACAATGTATCTAGGGAACATCTATTCATTATTCTCAAGTGTCATAAACCACTTGCATTGCGATATTTAAAGGAATTTCTTATCTCTAATTCCATAATCCAAATATTATTGATGACTATCAATGTATCTATTTTATAAAATTTGTGTAGTTTTAATATGATGTATAATTGTATGAATATTCTCTAATAATTATTATTAATAATCTAGTCCTAGGATATTATGTTCTCCAATTTCATCCTAAAATATTGGTGTTCTACACCTATTCTTATATTAAGCATTATATTGTTCCATTTTAATGCTATAATAGGAAAAAAAATTATATGAGAACTCTACCAGTGGAAGGTTTTGATCCCAACCACTTTTAAAGTTCATTGATGGGGATATAAAAATATATTCATGACTATTAATAGTCCTTTAAAATTGAATATCAATATGAAGATGATAAGTATTATTAAATCTAATATCTGTATCCAATTATTATTGAAAAAACCTCTTGATAATTGAGGTAAACCTTGGAACTTCATGTGGTATAATGGAAAGTGGTACTCTAGGTAGCATGGGCATGTTCTTCTTGTATATATTGAAAAGTTGATCATGTGATAATTAATACCAAATAGAAATAAAATACACTAACTTCATAATGTGGAAAACTACAACCCAAATGGAATTATGGACATTGGTACTTCTTGTATGTCCTATGATGAAATCCATATTGATGTTCTACCATTTACATATAGGTATGGTTAATAGTTATATCACTATAGGGTCCTAAAAACTTGGTGAGGGAAATCAAATACTTACAAAATTTTGAAAAAAGGGAAAAAGATGCATGTTCGATTGGATATTTGATGAATAATTTTTGAAGAATCCATCTTTAGAAAACGACCCAGAGTGGTCATTTCACGGAGTTCTGGGAATGATTCATGGATAGCATCAATCGTAAACCACTTTACACAGATAGGGATGTCGGTGCCAGCTCCACCACGAATGGTGTCATTGGAAAAAATGAGATCGAGTGGTACACCACTACAAACCAACCCCAAAAACCAAAATGGTTCCTGGATAAGGCGAATTCAAAGGTGTCTCATGAACAAGAAAACATGTTTGCATGATTGAGTTGGTTACTACCACTATTGAAAACTACAGCCATCATGAACCACAATCGTTGTGAACCTCAGCCCCGCAAATCTCGGTTGGCCGAGTCATCCACAAGTCAGATGATTTCCCCAGGGGATTATAAAAAATTATGTTTCACCCCATAGATCTAGCTTTTGTACCACTCTATAAAAAGGCTTCTAGGGAAGCTAAGAAAAGGAATCAGATTTTTGGGGGAGCTTGGAGTTTACAGACGGAAGACTTCGAAGACAAACGATGGACTGATTATGGATCTGTGAATGGTTTCAAGATGGTATAATCTCACCGCATACCCTGAAAGAAAGGAAACATAATAATAATGAAATATACATGAACCTAATTGTCGAACCAAGAACCATATTCCCTTCACAGATGAACTTCCTGCAACCCGCAGAATTAATGCGTTTTTTCAATCCAGTGTACTGCATAACACATCACTATACTGATGAAACCCTACACCATGTTGTGCTTTACTATGTGAATGGAATCCAATTTCATGTGGCACCACCATATGTGTATGGAACCAGAGGTCGTGCACCACAATGGTATGCGGACCACATCCAGGTCTGCATAGTACCTCGTTAGGTGGAAAAAACCTCCACCTGTATAGCAATTCGTCATGTAGAGGGTACCCCACTCCACATGATCAAATGTTACTCAAAATGAGGTACCTTCATAAATTCTACCTACCAGAACAGATCATGCCCTTCTGTTTCCATCTTATCCTCCATGACACATCCATAAACCAGTCTAACAACAAGAGGATAGAGCCTCTTCCAAAGCCAGTGGACCCAGACGGTAAAACCACTAGGTGCATCAACGTAACCTGTTGAGTTTATATACCCATGGTAAGAAAAGGCACGTAGGTAATCCAAAAAATGGTGCAGACCCTTAGAATATCCATAAGTCTACATTCCCATGGTAACCCAGGGTCCAACCTTGGGATACTAATGTGAACCACCCTATTCTAGGGATAAAGGGTAATAACTAGATTTTAAATTCAATGAGGGACAGTGATAATTCAAAGGGATACTTCCTAATTTTCTTTTTTACGAGGAGTGATTCTTATCCCTTTTCCCAGAACTCATTTCAGGGAACTTGTAATGATGTAAGTCCCTATCCTTCCCACAAGAGGTGGTACCCTTTCTCCTCTTAGGCCCAGCCCATGGAAAATATGGATAGATCATCAGACATGGTTATCCTTGATAAAAGCATAGGATATGAAACTTCCACATTCAAATTCTTTCTCTCTCTCTCTTGTTGAGTCGACACCCCAGCCTCTTCCTCAATTGTTCTCCTTTTCCATCAACAGAGAAAGAAATGTGTGTGGTTTTTTGGATCTTCTGCATCCTCTTTTTTCACACACCAAGCATGAATAATGTGGGCATAGAGGTTGAAAATGATCATAAAATCCATACCACCTCTCAATGAACTATGAGAACATTGATTCCTTCTCTAACAAGGATATTTAGGATGCCTGTCTAAAGGCTAGAGCTCAAGTAGGAATCCTCCTAGGTGTAAGCCCCAACCAAACCTCAAAATCATCATAAGTGGAGATCCTCTACATGGTTTCATAGACACGGGCCTCTTTTTATGTATAATCCCAAAACTCAATGAACTACACGAAAATTGATTTCTACCCAAAATAAGATACATATGACGACTATCTTAAAGCCCATGCTGAAAGGAGATCCTTTTAAAAGGATATTCCACAATCATGCCACCATAAACAGGGCCTCCTCTAAAGTATAATACCCTACATAACGCGAACTTTGAGGAAATTGATTACCACCTAACTGAGATAATTTGGAAGCCTCCCTGTGGTCCAAACCCAACACCCAAATCACCCTAGTGTTCACTGGTCCATATCCTTGTTAGGTCAATATCCACCTTGGAGACCATGCCTCTTTTGAGAAATTGGCCACATCATTGTAAGTCCCACAAGATGGGTCCCCATGGAAAAACCATAAAAGGTGAGGTTTCCATTTATATGTAACTGAACAATGTGGGTTCTGATTCTTCTCACGAAGATATGTAAGAATCTTATCTTATGGTTCCAATCTTGATAGTGAAACAAAATGCATCCCCCTTGATGAAGATAAACTCTAGAGCACCACATCACATGGCCTAAACTAGAATTGTCTCTGTTATTCTTGATCCATGTATATCCATGACAGATTTTTCATTCTATGGGTAGTTAATAGACACATGATACGGAATGAACCATGTATTAATTAACATATTAACATTTCTCAAATATATAAGAGAGTGTTGGAGTATAAAATAACCCCCCCCCCTCAAATGGTGTGATGAGCCCGACCTCCCATCCTCTCGACCAATGGAGTCCTTAAGTGTCATTGGAAAATCGTCATCCAATAAGCACATGACTTTGGAAATTAAGTCCATGAATCATGGATAAAAGAGATTTTGGGTATTTCTGGATCCATGAAAAACCCCATTAGAGATCATCAAAGGAACTCATACTCGATGTGGGTCAATTGCACAAACCACTTAAACCCCCATTTAATCACTTGCCATGACCAGTAAATTATGGAACCTCTATTAAAACATAAAAAAGATATACTTTCAAGTACTAGTGCAAGAATCTATCTCACCAAAAACTGAAATGACACACCTCAGGTCCAAAAAAATGGTGAACCCGACATAAAACTCGTCATAATAACATTCAATTGGCTACTATCCATCGGGAAATTTTTTACCTAGTATGATGTGAATTGGGTCGAAACAAAAATGGTGAACCCAACATTAAACCCTTTCTAATAACAAACAGTTGGTTACTATCTGTCGAGAAATTTTTTATCCCTGTTACGATACAAATCAGACTGAAACAAAAATGTGGAACCTGATGTGAAACCCTTCATCAAAATATACTATTGGTTACTTTTTTTTGAAACATATTGTTTCCCATGGTATGAAATGAATCAGGTAAAAAAATGGTGAACCTGACGTGAATCCTTAAGCTTGATGGCGGGTCACCCCACCTTAATCCCTCTTCACATTCAAGAGGAAAGAGGGCAAAGAAAAATCATCTATTATACATGTAATCATGAGATTCTACTTTGAACTATTTCTTTTGTCTATATATGTCATATACATTGTAGGTATTAAACAATAATTACTTTGATCCAATGGAATCCCAATAGTTTTCCTAGACACGTATGTGAGGAGCTATACAATTGACTGAATCCCAAATGAAGAACATGACTCCTATGCTTACCCAGTGTCTTAATGGTTGGTTTTGAAATGTGTGGCACAAAAAGTACCACCAAAATGGTACTCTCCCCATGGTGGAGGCTCTAAGGAAGTACCTCCAATCAATTAAAGCTCACCAACCACTTCTTCAGCTACAATTGACAATCTAACAAAGGATGGATCCGCTGGCAGTCTCACTTCATTTCGAGAGCTTTTCCCTTGAACACGATAATGAGTACCTCCCTTATCTCATATAGGGAGACAATGTCTACACCAATGAATTCATCAAAGATTCACATGAACCCCGCTAAAGGGATCAATTTAAAGGAAGTTGTCATCAACGACATACAACCCAGTATCCTCACTCTAAAGAGGATCTCATGTTGACGACACCTGCGAATGTCCAACGGACACAGGCTCCTCGAGAATGCCGCCTAGGGCGGTGAGTGCATAATAAAGATCATGTCATTTCCCTTGTTCCTAAAGAGAATATATTCAATAGAAACATAGAATTATACCATGACTATACATAAAACTATTCCTCATCTTCTAAATACCACCATGAAAATAAATATGTGACCAATAAGTGGACGCATATTATTTCTCCCTCTAACGAAGCCCACCAAAGATATACGGTGGCACAATACAATCTAGTGAAAATCCCATACAATGTTCTCTAATCATTCCATTTAAAAATAATATAAAATTATAGGTATATATGAATCTCTTATAATGAAAAATAATACCATCATCAGAATAGGGTGGCATCCGGCTACAAGAAGGTGTAAATTTCTTCTAACTCCCACCAAGGCCACCATCTAAATAGGTTTGAAAGTTGAATGTAGTCATACAACACCACCATTTCATATAATGTCTACTATTCAAATATAGTGTAAATTAATATGAAGATTCAAGTTTCTACATTCCACAATGAATCCCACCCATCAAATATGGTGGAATGAAAATATAAGAAGATTCAAATTCTTGCATATGAAAACCAATCCCATGAGTCCAATATAGTAGAAAATGGGAAGGTGAAAATTCATTCTTGAAAATAAAAACCCAAACAGTCAAATATAGTTGAAAATAGATAATGCAGTCAATGTATCTCATCTATGTGTTGGATGAAGATTCGTTCCTCTACCCCGAAACAGGAGAACTGGTAGTACCAACTAGAAACACATGGAGGACCTAAGAAGGCATAATCTCTTTCTCTAACATCGCAATGGAAATTTATACCCATTCCATCCAAAGATGTGTCTCAATACATCCATGAAATGATGGAGGATGAAACATTGATTCCAAACCATATCCTACAAACCTCTCAAGATGTCATCGTATCGATGGAAAAAGCAAGGAGTCATGCCCATGATCTCGTTTCCTCTAGAGGAGTGATTCATCCACAAAATAATATGGTTACTACAGAGAAGAGTTGCATCCCTTATCTAGACTACGAGGGTTAATGGATATTTTCAACGATACCACAAAATCCGAATCAGGAACAAACACTTGTTCCAACTGGGGGACACTGGTCCAACTTGGTGGTCGATCCAAGGCATTCATATATCCTTTCCAGAACTCTAGATGTTTTTGAGTGTATACCAGCAACATTATAGGACCCAACCAAATAGGGATCCTCATATGAAGGTTTTTATCATTAGCAGACGACCGTAGATTCCCGTAAGAGAGAACCAAAAAATGAAATGCGCTAAAGTTGGAAATTGAAGATCACACTCTGGCTTTTTCTCATCTAGAAGAAATAGTTATTTATTTTATAATATATATATCAATAGAGTCTCAAGATCCAATCGATTAGTTACCAAATTATGGAACTGACAATACTTTTTTTGAATGTCCTCCTGGCTATATTGCTAGTAGAATCTCTGAAGGTCCTCCTTAGAGCACCCACATGGAAATAATCTGTGGGAAAAAAATGATCCATTATGAGAGACTATATCCCAATGCGTGTCAGGGCATCCCTCCCGTTGACTAGAAGATCAAACAGTAAGAAGGTCCTCACCTTTCTATCATCTTCCCTGATGGTCCTCTACAGAGTATATGCTATAGATCTGTTTCTCCCTATAATCTTATGTCAAACTATCATGGTAGTCCTCACTATGATGGAATTCACAACAAATACAATTCATGTAGTGACACCAAGTAACGAGATTGTCCTCCCCTCATTACTATAAATTTTAAAGTTCCTCACAAAAATATATTTTGTAGATATTATCCCTGCATCGAGTGCTATGATGGTATTCCTCACTATAATAGCAGTCATTTTTAAGTCCCTCCCCTCAAAGAAAATGAAAAATAAGAAGGTCTTCCCCTTTTAATGGTCCACCCTGAAGGTACTACCCACGGTATACATCATATATAATCTCTTTGGGATTGGACACTAAGCCTCGATGGAAGTCCTCACCATCATGGAACCAATTTTGAAGGTTGTCCCTGCAATAAAAATATACACATGCTAGAAGGTCCACCCCTCTCTGCTCCAAATATGAGAAAGCCCTCATATTCTAAGGTGCTCGAATGGGGATGGTCAGATATGATGGAAACTCTATCAATGACATGTTAAAACCTTTTTTAGCTAAGATATATCATGGTGACACACTCATCCTCTGATCCACCCCAACACCATTAATGCATCAATGAAACCCCTATTATCAATGCTACCTAGGATGAAATCATCAGAAAGCATCCATGTTGGGAATAATAAGTAAAGGGAGACATGTGCAGAAGAACAAAATAATATGTTTCTCATGAGAAGACAACTATCTAGGGATTAAATACCAGTTATTTTCTAGCCCACAACCACTTCCTAGTTCATCATTCCAAAAGTGTTGTCAAAAGAATGTATGAACAACATTCTCCTTAAAGTATGGGCATATATCCTCTAGTTAAAAATGAAATTTCTACCCTATGATGTGTATTCCAACCATGTCAGCATATTGTGGGAGATTCATTGGAAAATTGAACTAGAATCTCTCCCATCTATAAGAAAACTGTGTTTTGAAAGGCAAAGAAAAACCTCAAGTTTTCAATCCTCCATAGTTTGCAGAAATTGTGTTGTCTCATTAGAAATTCCCTATTTATTGTTCACATATGTGGGTGGGGAGATCATGAAGCTATACACTTCACCACACATCAAATCTAGTAGAAGCCACTCGAAATGGAATCCTACAATTTCATCATCCAAATATGGTAGCCAAATGATGTACCCATTCAATAAAAGAGGCCCACTCGAAAAAAATAATCCATGAGTAATTCTCAAAAGCATCAAGACCAATGAGTGAAATCCATCGAGAAATAATTAAACTAGGCCACCAAGAACATTCAACTGGCTTTTCGCCTAAGGGAAGCCAACCAACGAGCATTAATCATGTCCTTTGAATAAAATAATTCTTGTAAATATTCAGAAATATATCAAACTCATTCTCACATTAGAATCCATGAGATCAAGAAGTTCATGACAGCAGAATCAACAGTTGTGGTACGGGAGCAACCCCAGCCCATAGGGCTGGGGCATTTTAATACAAAATTCCCACATAATATTGACAAATGTGGGCTGTGAAATAATGATAATGGAATGGGAGAAACCCCATCCCATAGTTCTGGGGTATTTTTTTACCTAAAATTCATGCCCAACAAACATATGTCTTCTCCCCTTTAGGGAGATCAACAAATAAAGAGTTCACCCATTCTACCCCATCTTGTGATTCGTGGCCCCTGGGTGAATGTGTATTATATGGTCAGATCTGGGCTCCCTTTGAGTCACTCTTCTCCAAGAAACATGAAGGGTACCACAGAATGGAAGGAGAAAAATACAAAAACGGGTTCAATAAGATCTTCTGTCATTAGGCACCTGGTATGCCACCCGCAATGCGTTATTCATCAGTGAATGTTTTGGAAGTTATTCTCATCGAACTCACAGAAAATAATACAAATGATGAGGATGCAAGAGAATATAGTTCCATTATAGAGGAGTTCCACACCGATCATGAAGGTGTTCGTATCCAGAACCAATGGCCTACCTTAAATTGGCCTCTCCCTTAACTAAACCATCAATTCCTCCTTCTTGAATCCCCAATAGGGAGACAAATAAGAATAAGGTTTCATACCACCTAACTCCTCCTCTAAATACAAATTCTCCCCTAACACAATAGGAGATATTCACTCAATAAGTGAATGAAATGAAATAGATAAGGAGAATAAAAATTGAAAGAAACACAGAAGGAACCTCAAGTGAATGTAATAGGGATAAAAAAGTCCACTTCACCCAAATGAATCCATCCTAGTCCAATCCATCTAGAATATTCATTAGAGGAAGAACATGTGACTACTTTCCCTCGGAATGTGAGAAGATATGATTTACCAAATCCATAAATTATGGATGCTCCGTTAGTTCCGATCTCAAGGGCCGACATGTGTTCATCAAATACTGAATCCCCTAAAGATAATATAAAATAGAATCCTTGATCTATGAAGCACTGGAAATTTGATCCGAAATATGATATACTAATGCATTTTTCTTTGGCATCATCCAATATTTCAATCATGGATGCATTTAATATATCAAATGATCTCAAGGAAGCACTCGTCAAATATTTTCTAAGTCCTCGGTAGTTTGAAGCCTATATAAAAGACTTAGAATTCTACAGAACATTGAAAAAATTTTCAGAACGCCATGAAATTATATCCTTCATGTATCAATATGAATACACCATCATATAAGGACACATCAAACCCTTATATTTGTCTGGAACGTTAAATGGCGTCGATATCCAAAAGTTATTCATTGATAATGGCTCTAGATTTAATCTCATCCCACAATGGGCACTTCATTGGATGAGTTGCAATGAGGATGATCTGAAACCCTATATGACAACCCTATTGGATGGCGACAAAAGAAAGTAGAATCTGTTTGGCTAAATAAAGCTCAAAACCTAGTTCGGTGACCTCGTAGCTCAACTAGAGTTTTTGGTGGTATAAAATAATAAGTCCTTCAATGCTTTGCTAGAAAAGACCTAGCTACATCAACATGAAACAATCCATTCCTCTTACTATCAATGAATCAAATATAGAATTAATGGACAGAGTTGGACACTACATGCCGATAAGGCCCTATTCGACCTCTAAAAATCAGACTATATTGATGAAGGGTTATAAAATCCAAAGGAGAAGTGACTTCCGGTATATGGTGTTGATTGGATTTCTTCCCCAAATGGATTAGAAATGGTTCCTTGCAATCCCATAATATTGTTTTTGGAATAATACATACTACCCATCAATTAGATTGAGTGCACAATTCCAAATCTGGACTCATACTCAATAGCCATCATGATTTCGATCACATCTGCCAATCCTGGTAATGTTGAAAAGCTCACTGAATTGAAAAATAATGTTGAGGGATTAGATACAAATGCCCTTGAATTATCATCAAAACTCCATAAAATATTTTACCTAGTCACTATGGTATGATAAAGTGTTTTTTCACATAGAGAATACATGGAAACTCTTTTACCCCTCACTGTATCTTCTATAGAGAATCCACCACTAATTGATGAGGCAAAAGAGATTACATCACCTCCCAGACACCAAAATTGAAACTATTCTCTCAACTTTATAGAAATCATCTCAAGAATTGTTTCCTCATTATAACAATAATAAAAAGATGATGATGATATAGAGGAGGATGAATAATTCATAGGGATTACCCTCTATATTTTGAGGAAGGTGTATCTACCACCATTGATGAACTCAAGGAAATCAACTTGGGTACAAAAGGAAACCCGTGACCTACTCTAGTTAGTACGGTCCTTCCTTCTAAAGAGGAAGAGGTATATACCTCCTTCCTGAAGCAAAATCGATGTTTTTTCTCCTTTAATTATATTGAAATTCTATGGCTCGATCTAGAAGTGTACACTTACCACCTGGGCCTTCCAGATGACAACCATGGTTACAAGAAATCTTTTAGAAGGACACACCCAACCCATAATTCCATAATAGAGGCTCAAGTCAAGAAGATCATCAGAGACAACTTCATTTTAGAATTCTAGTACCCCATCTGGCTAGCCAACACCATCCCCATCAAAAAGAAGAACAATCAGATCATAGTCTTATTTTACTTTAGGGATCTTAATAAACAATTCCCAAAAGATGGCATACCTATCCCGGTCACAAAATTTATAATTGACGCAACTTCTAGATATAAGAATCTATCTTTTTTGGATTGTTATTCGTGATATAAAAAAATATTAATGTAACAAGATGATGAGGAATATACTACCTTCATGTCTCACTAGGGGGTGTTTTTCTATATGTGATGCCTTTCGATTTGAAAATTGTAAGTGCCACATATCAGCATTCCATGCATAACATTTTCAAAACCATCTCAGGAAAGGTTGTCAAATTTTATGTGGATTATCTGGTTGTCATGTCCCAACAATGCTCATACCACCTGGAGGATATTGAATCAATATTCAATAAAAAATGACACAACAGTCTGAAAATAAAACCCATAATGGGTGCTTTTGGTGTTACCTCAAGAAAATTCCTTAGCTTTGTTATATTCCACTGTGGCATTGAAGTAGACCCTGGATTTTAAAAATCCATCTTTGGAATGTCAACTCCTCACAACCTCGGGGTATAATATCAGTGGGATGATGATTTTTGGGAATAATTTGACAATCTCAAGGGATATCTTTTAATCCCACCGGTGAAAGCGATGCCTATTGAAGTAAGACTAGTCATTTTCAATGTGACCACCTTGAAGCGATCCCTAGGAACCTTACTCGCATAAAAGAATGATGTAATCAATAAGAATAGTCTCTATTAACTCAGTCGAACCATGATTGATGCTAAGGATCATAATTCTAAAATCAAGAAGAGATTCCTTGCTTTAATATTTGTGGACTAGAAGATGAGGCATTACATGAAACACCACAAATTCCATTTGGTCTCATGTAGAAACCCGCTCAAGTATATTCTCAATCGTCCAATGTTAACTTGATTCCAGTCATAGTGGGAATTCATCCAAAAATACTTCGATATATAGTTTATATTGTAGAAAGCTATAATTGTCCAGGAAATGAGAAACTTCCATAGCCAAGAAACCCTAAACATTGGTCGCCTAGTTAGATTCTAAATTACCTAATGAGGAAGTGTTATCTATTCATTAAAACCCCCGTATTTGGGAAATGAACTTCGACAGTGCCTCTAGAAGCATGATAGGAAGATGAATGGAAGAGAAAAAACTAAACAATTTGGGGATGGGATTCATAGTGACATTACTTTAAAAGGAAGTCTTTCCTTAATCCTTAAAACTATTAAAAGGATGCACAAACAATGAAGAAGAGTATCGGGCCCTCATTTTGGGCCTACAGTCGGCACTACAAGTGAATGATAAACACCTAAATTAAAATGTGATTCTGAACTATTCATAAATATTTTCAATTGTGACTATTCTATCAAACATCAAGTTATAATATATTTTGATGAACCATGTCTGAGAAATGATGATAGAATTCAGATCAAAGAGAACTTTTACTTATGTCCCTTAGTCACCAAAATGTTCACGCCAATGCGTTGGAAAATGTAGCAACGACTCTAGCCGACCCAAATCATAATGAAACAATATTTAGTATTCCCCACTGATAGATAGTCTTTCCATTAATTCATGACAACATTGAAGAAATCAATGAAATCGGTCCCATATCTAAGTCGTGTGGTCCTACCACAAGCTAGATGACTCCCATTTCAGATTACCTTCAAAGGGGATATCTCCCACCAGATAGGGATGGAAGGGAACAAATCTAGATACGGGAAACCAACATCCTATTATGCAATGGTGACAATAAGAAAAAGGTCCTTGATAAGTTAGAACTTGATGGATTAATTCTTAGGTGAATTCTATAAAAAATACAACCATTTTCATAAAATAAGTTCCATCCAAAACCTGTAGATAACATCAATCAATGTACCAGATCTCGTAACAGATTTGAAGGATCGGGTTGTATTAGCCCACCATGAAGCATGATTGTGACACATTCACCAGGAAATCCCTTTCCTGCCATATTCATGAAAATTTCATCCACCGACCCTATAGTTACACCACACGAGAAAATTACTCATATCCATTTTCCATATAGGGATTGGATGTCATGGGACCATCTCCTCAAACCATAACAATATAATTCAAATATATTCTTATCGCAATCAAATTCCTCTGCAAATGGGAAGAATTTATTCCCCTCAATGAGGTCAAAGAATGAAGTATTACCAGCTTTGTGAAATCCAACATCATCACTAGATTTGGTGTCCCTCATACAATACTAACACACAATGGAAACAATTTTTGTTCTGTAGAATTAGACAATATATATCAAGAGTATAACATTAAGGCCAACCATTCATCCTGCTACCATGCAATAGACAACAGGTAGATGGAGTCCTTCAACAAGAATTTACCTAATATAATCCAGATGATGGGAGACAAGGAAAATAAATCATGGATGGATAAGCTCCTCTGTTCTCTGGGGGATTATGAGACCATGACATGGACCACCACTCAAGTAACCTTGTACTCATTGGTATACAGTGTGGAGGCAGTTCTACCCATCAATGTTCAATTACCATTGCTCAATGTGGAAATCTATGATCAACCATCCATAGATGAGCTGTCCTGGAAATTTCTTTATGAGATAGTAAGGTTGGATGGGAAATGATTGTACAAATTGTACTATTTGGAAATTTAGTAGAATTGGATCACATGATCCTTCATCAAAAAGGATCTCCTTTGATCGTTCCTTGCCTGAGATATGGTATTGGTCCTCAGAAATCTAATGAGACTCATAAAGAAACATCCAAAATTGGATCCAAAATGGGAAGGACCATATGTCACACAGATGGTATACTCCAAGGGAGCATATTCGCTAATTTTAATGGATGGACAGATCATCATATCTTCCACCAATGCAAGGTTTCTAAAAAAATAATGTGTGTAATTAGGCAAAAAGGCTTCTTAGCTACATGATGTTAAACTTCATAGCACCACATGCGTCCATGCTACAGAACATTAAACTTTATGGAAGTCATCCTAATCGCATGAATTTAAACTTCATGGAAAAATTATTCTAACCGAATGGTGTTAAACTACATATCCAAGTCGTTCTAACCATATGAAGTTAAGTTCTACAATGTTCATTGTTTTCAAAACTGTGATTCATTGTGTATGAGTCTAACTCTTACAAAGGAAAGATAAAAAAGAGATAAAAATGGCACCCTTCCTGTGTATGGGTCTACCGATGCGGGGAGTGTATATTAGAACTATGTGTTGCTTGATCCCCGTATGTTAATGGGATATGAAGTGACACCTGGATTTGATATCCTGTCCAGCCACCAGCATCGAAAAAATGCCTCCCCTTCTATATGGCCTGAGCCCATATAGGGAGGGACTTTTACAAAACTACATGTTGCATGGTTTCTACCCTTGTAATATACATAGTGATTCATGGATCCCATATAATGGTCTGGACGCCATGAAAAAATGAACATCCCTACATATAGGTTAGACTTGCATTGAAAAGTTCACGAATCCAAACCACATGATGTTAAACTGTCTGACCAATGAAGTTAAAACTACACGACAATAAAAATAATGTATATCATGAACTATATATGGATTCATTACCTTTCATTGATAGGATACGTAAAGACACCTTGACACTAAGACTTGGTCTAGCCATCACATGATATGAAATTCTTCTATTATATCCTTTGTTTCTGTTGCACTATAGAGAAAATCATGGTTGTTCCTTGTTTCTCACACCAAGTATAACTCATATGATATTAAGAATGGTGGTAAAGGTTTCACAATGTGGGAAAATCAAAGGTGATTATGAAAATATAATCATATTAAAAGAATTGTATAAAATTCCCCATCCCTGTTCACGATTTTGACCAGTATAGGGAACCTCGAAACTACGTAAGACTTAATTACTACCCTCATAGGATATGTAGTGACGCCTCGATCCAACATCATGGACCATCCACCAACCAAATTCAACAATTTTACATTGCCAACATATGGTTCAGACCTTCATAGGGGATTACATGCAAGGTCCTAACCACATCACATTAAACTGAAAGGTAACCTAAGGATTACATATGGCTGGAATTTTGCACTCACAAGATACGTAGAGACACCTTGGCCATAAGTATTGGTTCATGATCCACATGTTAAAAATACCTTCTCTATGTACACATATCAGACTGGCATAGAGATTCATCAAGAACCATGTATGGATTGATTCCTACCCTCATAGGATACATAGTGATGATCACTTCTGTTATCTTGGTCAAGCCGCAATTCAAAAAACAACTTCTAATTTCCTATAAAAGGTTGAGAATGGAATAATGAACATGTTTTCAAAACTATGTTGAATTTTATTCCCAACTAATGGGAATATTTAGGAAACCACAATGAGTTTTAATCCTGACACTTCACCAACCTCATCCTTTTCACATCAGTTCACTCTCTTACTTACCATATGATGTAAAACTATATGGGATAACAAAACTACATATGGATTTATTCTTGCCTTAAAAGGATTCATATTGACGCTTAGATCCGATATCCTGTTCTATATTCCAAGAAAAAAATTTCTCCCCTGCATATAGGACAGACTTGTTCAAGGATGTTCATGAGTCCTAACCATAGGACTATAAACTGCATTGCCGAAGAAGTCCTAACAACACAAAATTAAACTATATCGTTGCTCAAGAACTAAGTGTGAATTGGTTCTCAACATGAAGAGATACATAGTGAAACCCTAGATTTACTAGGTCTATATGAGAGGGAAACAAAAATCCCCCATTTCATGCATGAAAATATAAATCTATGCAGATGATCCATAACATTGATTCTTGTAACAAGGATTAGGAAAAAGATCATTCCCCCATTACATTTGAATCAGGTCTATGTAGAGGATTACATACCTCATAACAAGTCATTGTCAGAATATTTTCCATGTACCCAGACACTCCATATTTTCCATCAATCACACTCCATGCAGCGAGAAATCTCAAATCACCAAAATAAACCACGACTATCAAAAATGGAAGGATACTGTCCTGCACACACCTTTGTTTGACTATTTACACAATTCCATATTAGCTATGCATATGTTTCCCACAGAAATGGAATGTCAAACAAAGGAAAATTCATCTCGGAATTGAATTTTCATATTTTTGTACACCCATTAGATCTTAAACTCTGCATCATACCTCCCAATTTGAGGGCTCCCAGAATCATGGTTTACACTTTCTTCCACCACTCACATCTGAGGAATACTAGGGATATCTTGGCCTGATTATAACATATTTATGCATGATTCTTTTGATATTTTTTCACACAAAAATGATGTTGAACTTTTCTTTCAACATCATTTCTGCATGACTTAAAATTTCATGGACCCACAATAGCTATCTCATTCACATCGATCAATCCATGTGTTAACCACATGATTTTAACCTACATGGCCCAACAATGATCTTTTCTTTGATAAAGCCATCCTTAGGGGGTGGTGTGAAAACCTTGTCTCCCATGTTTCTCACACTGAGCATAGCTCATGTGAGATTAGACATTTCAGAATGAGGTTCCCCAGAAAACTAGGGAAAACCAAAGAACTGGACTTGTTTGAAAAAAATTAAAAGGCATTTTAAAGTTTTCCATTATATATGAGGAAACCAAGTCCTAACCTTATGAAGTTAAATTTAAAGTTACCTCAAATGTGGCTAAGATTTCCCAAATCCTCGTGTGTGTGCCATACCTATGCAAGGATCCTTATTTCATGGAACCCCGATCATGGAAATTGGACCTCTCTCCAGAAAGGTAATCAAAATGCCTCACCCTACATGCAGTTTGAATATGTATAGGATAATTCCAAACTATATGGGTGATCATTGTTTGAACATTTATAACATATCTAGAAATGTCTTTACCTCCTATCAAACTCTACAATTCGACTGATTTTGGATCCCCATATACCTCCATGGCTATCAGAAATGGAAGCCTAGTGTCATACAGACACCATTGTTTGACTATGAACACAATTCCCAGACAGTTCATCATATGTTTCCCACAAAAATGGCATGTCAACCAAAAGAAAATTCTTCCACAGGATATTCGTTTATTGTTTCCATAAGCATAATAGCTTCCATTCCCATTATCATCTCTGTTGATCCGAGATCCCTTGAAACTGTGGCATACACTTTTTTTCCTATCAACATCTTGGACATGTTGGAACACCTCTTCTCAATCATCCTCTAGTTAATCAGGGCTTCTACAGGAATTTCTTAATCTCATGACATTAAAAAAATCTAATTCTCATTCATCGATGTTCATTATTCTATCCTGAAACACCATGGAGTGAATTACCCCATGTTCTTGTGCATAAAATGAGTCTGCATAGGAATAACCAACACGACTCCTACCTTGTTGGTGACCCCATGTAGAAGACAAATACACCTCATTAATATGTGTGAACCAAATCTACATAAGGATTAATCTTAATAGAACTACATCAAGCATGATTCCTATCGTCATAGGATACATAGTGACATATGAATATCATATTTGGGGCCATCCATGAAACTGAATTGTCCCATCCTTGCCTGATCAAGGGATAGACCTATGTAAGGAAAAAAACCCACATTGATAGGATAAAAATGCCTCCACTAATTCCCGATATTATCTATAATGTTCATCCTGAAATACCACATTTTCATGATCATAAAACCATCTTCATGCATCATATTCCAATATAATAAGGCTAGAATCACCATAACCATCCACGACCATAGGAAATGGATGACTAATAACCTACAGATAACTTCATATGACTATACACACAATTCCCTGATACCACTACATATGTTTCCCAAAAAAATATCCTATCAACCAAAGTCAAATTCATCCTTATGATAGAATTTAACTATCTTCGTTTGACCCTCTAACATTTATGTCTCACCTCATTCCCTAGTTTCAGAACCCCCCCCCCCCCTCATATTACAATTTACATCCTCTCCCCCCTCATGCTAGAAGGTGATAGAACATTGCTGGTAAATAATTTCATGGAAAAGGAAACATGTTTACCCCATCTGGATAGATTAAAAAAAATACTTTAAACTATATGTCTAAATAGTCTCAATTGTATTAAATTAAACTACACCATGGATTATCCATCCTTTTCACAATTCAAATTTGTATGGGAGTAGTTTCTCATCAAAAGGTGATAATAATTCCATCATACTTTCATTAATTGTTCCCATAACTGACCACCCATATGGTATTAAACAATAAAATTAAATCATCCATAAACCTTGAGGCCATGATACATAGAGGTAAAATATCCTACATATACCTTTTCCTAACTATTCTCTCAATTCCCCGACATCTCTGCAAAAGTAGAAAACATTTTATGTCAGTAAGAAGAAAATTCATCCTTGGGATATTTTTTTCCTATATCTATACACCCCAAGGATTTAATGATCCATGTCATATCCCATTCTATATAAAACACATATTAGGGTTAACAAAAATCACACATCCATTTAAAAAGTTTTCTAATAAATTCTCAGTTAACGAGTCATAAATTGGGGCCCTCGCCCTTAAAATAATGGTCAATGTTGTTTGACCTCAAACATCTATAATGATAGTTTAGTATGGAAGACATTAAAATAACCATGAAAGAGACTTATAGTTAGTGTATTTTTTCATGAAACCCAACCAGTAGTCCAATTATTCTCGCTGATCCCCTCAACTCAGGAAAATATTTGATAATGATTTTATTATTTTAGTTATCCTAGATTGTAATTCATTTTGACATATGGTTGATATTGCTATTTAAATGTAGTAAATAATAAATAAATGGAATTTCAGTGAAAGATTAATGATATACACTTTAGAGAAAAAGTCTTTTAATTATATTACATATAGGTATGGAGGGAAACCACAACCCAGAGCCTCTCTATAAAAGAAGGACATGACCATTACAAAATACGTTCAACAGACACATAAAATTATATCAATTCAAGATTATACTCTTGAATGGATTGGAAAATGGTAACAAAGATTTAGTCTCAGACTCCACACCTGCCCTCACTGCATCTTCCTATTGCACCACTCCAAGTCCATCCTTATCCCCTTCCTATAGAAGTTATTGTACCTCATAAACTAAGGTTGTGACATGATCCCATTATTTTGTAAGACATTCAAATTATATGCTATTCTACTCTACCTCCTAATCAAGATACTCTTATAAGGACCTTTGCTTCGTGATTTAATCCTAAATATTCACAACTGCTTCATCTTGGTTAGCTGCTTATTTTATAAAAATTAGTCTGGCTATAGCGAGATGAGCCCTGGAATCTATAGTAAGAATATGGGACTCAAGCACACTATATTTCTCCCTATCCATGAACACTTTCTTATCTATTTCATAAATACTGTGGTATTCAAATCCTAAAAAACCAAGAACTAGAAATTGGAGATGTATTTTGTGTAGATTCATCAGTATATTGGCATGTGGGGTTTGAGAAGTCAATCTCTAAATGTTTTTCTATTCCCATTGGTGGCTATGATGAAGGTTGTCCAATATCTCTCTATTGGTCTTGGAAGCACTCTATGAAGATGGAATATATTTAGGAATGAGAATCACGAGAAAGGGTCCTACTTCAATGGTTATGTAATGGCTTGACCCCTTAGTATACTCAGTCTAGATAGTTGTAACAAAAGGTGGGATCGACATATCTACCATAATCATAAATACTTGTATATGTGATTTTGAAGTCATTAGTTATGGAAGTAAACACTCACCCTTCATAAAAGTATATGGAAACACAAACATAAAGGGTTTTGGTAAGAGGATTGGTAAAATAACATCCATTTTTTGAAGAATAAATGCCTTTAACTTCCAAGGTGGCATCACTACACGGTAAAGATGGTACAACATCCTCAGTAAAAAGTGAGTCCCAAATCTATTCAAAGGAACACGTAGATTAGGGAAATAATCAACTGGGATAGAAACCTTCGGAGAATCTTCTAGAATATCACTCAAAGAAATTAGGCTCATAGTGATAATCGGTCTAGAAATTGGTATGATGGCCATTTAGGAGTATCTGGGAGATGAAATCACAGCTTCTCTGATGGTTGTGGAAAAAGGCACAATGGACACTATAAATTTTTTGGAATTGGTGTAACAAACATCCATGTGATTGTGCCTTCTAGGGGAGTGGAACATACACACTCAATTGGGGAATCGACCTCAAAATCCATTCCCTCCACAAAAGAGGGGTCTATCTGGTTTGGGGTGGTTGACACCTCAAGACATGGAACCCCACTGATATCCTAAGGTGTTTGGGTTTATTCACCCATTTCAACTGCTTCATTCAACATCATACCTTCTTTATCTATAGTAGTGGAATAAACACACTCAGTTTGGATTTCAACCACCAAATTCTCCTCACCTATTGGGGTAGAGGTTGTCTGATTTGGGGTAGTTATGTCCAGTGGGATCAGAATACCCTCGGTCTACTCAGCCAGTCCTGTCTCTCTACCCTGTTTAACCATGACTCTTTGTGGTCCTTCTTCTACCATAGAAGGAACAAGAGCCATAGATTCCTCATAAACTGCAACCTGATTACATATTGGTTCTACATCAGAATATTCATTAAAAAAATTGGTGAAAAAAATAAAATAACCCAGCATGATGACTCGATAAATGGGTATGGAAGCTACTTGTAATTCCTTTTTTGATGTGTTTTGTCCGTTGGGATTCCTATCATCATTTCTGAGTATGCTATGGGGATGGATCCCAAGTGTTAATATCATTTTGATCCTAAGAAGATATTTCTCCAATAAGATTTGAAATAACTTCCTCCATATGATAGGAAACACCAGGATAACCTTCTCCCGCAATCCCCACATCTAAAGGGTCATGTTCCATAGCTGCACATTCACTTGAGGTGTATATTGGAGAAATGAACATCTCTTGACACCCCTCTGTCTGCATAAAATTAAAGAGGATAAGGTTTATAACCATCCTAATGAAGTAAATTACACCCGTGGTTAGTAAATAGAATGTCCTCTCCATCAATAATAATTGTCTTCCAGAGTACCGTTATCCATGACACCGAGAAGGACTAGTAAAGCATGTCTTGGGAAGCATGGAGGAACCTTTCCATCTCACTCAAGTATACAACAACATAATCTGGCTGTTCTTCAACCGAAATCCATGCGAGGTAAATGGATTCCCCAAAACACGAATGTTCAATGAATTCCCCTTGAACCACCTTCCAAATGTCTTCATCAGAAGTGTTCTCCCTTAAGTCATCCCAGAACCTCCAATATCTTGGAAACATAGCTATAATGGCAATAGCTAGTGCTGGAGGAGCAGTCCAGGGAAGTGAGGTAGCTTTCATCAATCACAGTTGCTTCTTATGTGACTCTTCAACCATGGGACCCTCAAGGGATGAATGTTTATGGGGCCCGAGGTGAAAGAAATAATATTCCCCTGATCTAGGTGCAGTAGTCAAATCATCAATATCATCACCCTATAAGGAGTTATCATCATCATTTTTATCTTCATCACCATATGATCTTAGCATGGTAAGTACTCAATGACAGTATTTACAACAATTTTTTCAAGAATGAATCATAGCATCCAGGTCTTGAATGTAATTGTTTACCCTCTCTGGATCATCATCATTAGAAATGTCAGCATTTGCTAACATGTATCCATGTTTGGTTAGGGAAAACTACCACTCTTAGAGGAACCACCACAAGGTGTGAGTGGATTTATCACAAAGGGATTGAAGAATCATCAAAATATACCATTTATTTCAGTCCACTATAATGGAAGAATCATAGTTAATCATTGGTTGGCTCTTAGTGGTAGCCTCAATAGCGTTTGAGGTCACACCCAAATCTCTTAGGACCTTCCTCAGGGGTTTATAACCTAGAGGATTCTGATCGACTTTCTCTTGTTGAGAATGATCATTCATTTCTATTTATGAACTGTAATGCATCGATCATAATTACCTAGAGTCAGTGAGTTATTACATTACATTGACATGATCACTAAATATTATTTCTCAAAAGACCGATTCGTTTAGTAGCCTTGGAAGTATTAGATACATTCATAAGTGTTACATTACGTTATAAAATGTAAAAAAACATCAACATTGTCTCCATTTTCCACACTCATATCTCTGAAGATATCCCTGTAGGTCAGTCATAATATACTTTTCACATCCTGGAAAAAATTAAACATAGAAATGGGTGAGGTTAGATGCTCACTAATGATAAAAATATAGCAGAAACTTTCATAAATAGTCATGAACATTTAAGGAAATGAATAAGGCAAAAACAAAATCCATTTAAACATTAAATTCATCATAATATGGAAACTGAAAGTCAAAATAATTCCATTTACTTATTCACATGGATATTCTACTAGTCTAATAATCACATGCTATATCAATATCCAAATTCATAATGATAAAATTCGTAATGCCAAACTTCATAACCACATAGTCAAGGCTTTGTTCCAAGAATAAAAATATAATATTTTCAAGGCCTTATTCCAAGACACTAGATTTTCTCATGAGACCAACCGATTCATCGAGTAGCTATAGTGGGCTCCACCCATCACTTACTATGTCTAATGCATTCCTCATATGAAAAGTTTTAAACATAACATAAAAATTCGTATTGAAACTAGCATAAAAAATTTCAATACATTATCCATAATCCATGAATGGTATAAATATAACACATCCATAGTCAAACATATCACAAAACCATCAATACAATATGGGATATTTTTATCATAATAAATCATCATCAAACAAGTTTAAAATCCATCAAAGGATGTTGACAATGATGAAATGAATACTATTTGAATGAAATATAGCTTTCTATTTTGAAATCATTTAAAAGTAATGTAATTATAAAAGAAAACATTTATTTTGGAAATATTATTATAAGCTTGTATTGTAAGAATTGAAGGTTTTATAATGGTGGAAAATGGACACACCCACTGTATAAGTTAAAAAAACATTCTTACCTTATATTTGTCGAAATGGTCATAAAGTAACTTGTTTGGAAAATGATGGAAAGATTCCTTTATAAACATCTTATAAACAGTCAAACAAGGGTATAAATGACATTAACTCATATTATAGGAAATAGTAAAAAAAATTGAAATACATTTTAAGAAACACGGATGTGGGTGATAAAGATGTCCTAGTAGATACTTACGTGAAAACAACCTCAGATAATAAAGAGATTATGAAATTAACCCTTACGTTGTACTTTTCTGTGCTCAAGGGTACGTTAACCTTCTTTATAATATTTAAATCATTTTTTTTAAATTTTAATAGAACTACATACATAAACATGATATCATATATGACATTCTAATATTTATTTGATAATAATATTTTATTGTTATCGTCGTTTCGGGTGTTAACTGATTCATTTTCCTTTATATGTTTTGTTACATAAGTCATGTTTGTTATGGATAGGATGTATTTGTTTCATATCCAAAATGATATTATGTTCTTTAAATATTATTTTTAGGAAACAAGTTAAAATTATTCATGAATGATTATGATGGGGAATGAATCTCATCGCTTTCGTGGATACGGTAATCCGTACGTACGCACGAGTGAAAATATCATTATTTTGATATTAAAATTGCATATAAATCGATGTTACATCATATATATAGAATAATTAACATGTTTTATTTATTATTTACATAAATTAAACATCATTATTATACCCATCCAAATAATAATGTATTGAATAACCACTACACTACAATGTGGAGATGGTAAGCCGTACGTACACACGTATTGTGACTTTGTCGTTCATATGATGGATAAAATGATGAATATGGTTGTACCATTTTAATAATAACATTAATGTATTAATATGATATAGGAGTTAGTATTTTATAATGGAAACAACAAATAAAGAATAATTGGATGAATAAAAGAACTTGAAAGAGGCGATGTAATATTTACATATTCTTCGGGTGATTCCTTTTGAGTTAATCCAAAGGGATCCTTAAGTTTGTTTTATGATCAAACTAAGGCCTATATTTTTAATTTAGGGAAGTTATGAGGATATTTGGGCAGGTTTTTACTGAGTCAAATGGATTTGGAGGAGTTAATTGGAGAGAAGAGGAAGTGCCCTTTTATAAGAGAAGTTAGAGGAGCCTTAGGGAATGATTGAAATATTATTTTATAATAATATTATTTTTGATATATAATGGCTCAAATATGATTTATTTCTAGTCGGAGGTGGGGATGGGTCAAAAACCTCACAACCTATAGGTTTTAGACAGGTTTGGGTCGCCATATTAGCCATATCTTTTAGGTTTAACTTTTACCATGTATTCTTGTATTATTATAATAATTGTTGAATAATCTTACTATAAAATTCCAAGAGAACCAAAAGGGGTTAATTAATGACATATATATCATTATTTAAGCCCTTTGGATGATCCATATACTTTTAGAAAGGTTATATCATTTAATAATATAATATTTGTTTTAAAAACTCTTTTATGTTAATTTTGACACTATTTCATATTTTGTTTTTTCTAAACTCATAACATCTTGATTACTTCAAAAAAAATTCATTTAATCATACATAAAATGTCATATTTACCTATAAAATTAGTTTAATTCATCAAAACTCTCAAATTTCAATTATTTGGATATTTACAATATCTTTTATTTTAATCATTCATTAATAAGGTAATTATAGCATCACCATTGTGTCATATATAAATTTAATTATTTAATGTCTAAAAATTAAAAATAAAATACCATTATGTAGGAAATATTTTTATATTTCTAATTATTATTTATAGAAGAATTTATCTTATGTATAACCCTATAATAAAAATGATTTAGTTAGGAAAACATGAATTTAACACTTTTAACTTTTCTTTAAATTAGATAGTAATAAATATCCTAATCTAATCCAAGTGGACCTAAAGGATCATATTTTATTTATATGGTTGTTTTTGGTCAAATTAAACTTATTCAACAAAATTAGGACATGTTTTAGGGTAATTATAATATCATTTTTACCTTTAATTACCCTATTTACTTTTAACCGTGGTAAATAAAAGCTAAAAGCTACTATTCACCAAAAATTATTTTCATCTTATTAAACCACATTTTACATACTGATGTCAACCGTGTGTCTTGGTTTTTTGAAATAAAATTCACAGAAGCGGTAAAATTAACTTTTATTCAAATTTTCAAATGCTCCTAGGAGGTGGGTAAAAGAAGGTAAAAAGTTCAAAAAAAATTCCTATATATCTAAACATTCTATAAAATGACTCAAATGAATTAAATTTTACTTTTATATGTATTATGTATCTATTTTGACCTAAAATAAATTTAAATAAAATAAATAATTATTTAAATAAAAATTTGGTTTTAACAAAAAATACAATGTTTTTCACTATTCATAAAAAATTAAATGATTTCCGAAAAATACAAAAAATTCACACTAAGATAATTTTGATATTCCGAATCAAAATTTTTTTCCATTTTGAATGATAAAAATTATAAAATATTAAAAAGAGGGTATTACTATTCATAACATCTAGTTTGATTGGTCGTGGTGTGTTAGAACTCAAAGTTGCATACAACACAAGCTAATGTGTTATTCAAAGGGAAACGTACCATGGAAGATTGGGGTGTTACATACTTCCCTCGAAATAATTTCGTCCTAGAAATTTCTATAATATTACTGCATAAAAAGACATGGGTGGTTCATTATCATTTGTTTCACGGGTTCCAAAGTTGCCTCTTCCATCTTATGGTTTATCCATAGAACATTCACCAGATGAGTCATCTGCTTTCTCAACAATATTTTTCTGGTATAAAGAATTCTGATAGGCTCTTCACAATAAGATAGATCAGGTTCCAGTACTATTTCTTCAAAGGTGAGTACATGCATAGGTTCAGGCAATTATTTTCTCAATAGTGATACATGGAACACATCATATACTTTGGAGAGACATGGTAGAATTTCCAAACTGTAAGCTAGATCCCCAATTAATTATGGAATTTCAAAAGGTCTAAAGTACATGTGAACTAATTTACCTTTCTTACCAAAAAATATAACTCCCTTCCATGGTGATACCTTCAAGAAAACCTGATCTCCTTCTAGAAATTCCAAATCCTTCCTTTGGTTATCGGCAGAGCTCTTTTTCCTACTTTGATCATCTTTGATGTGGTTTTGGATATCCTTCACCTTTTCCATTGTTTCTTCAAAAAGTTCTAGGCCTACGGGTTTTCTTTCACCAACATCATCTCAACAAGTTGGTTCACGACATCTCTTTCCATATAATGCATCATTTGGTTCCATCTGAATAATTTAATGAAATATATTGTTATAGTAAAATTATACCAGAGGTAATACTGATCCCATATAACTTGAAAGTCAAGTGATTAAGATATCAACATGTCTTCAAAGGATTAAATAGCCGGTTCTGATTGTCCATCAGTTTGAGGGTGGTAGGCAATGCTCAAATGAAGTTCAGTATCTAGGGATTTCTGAAGACTTTTGTAGAATATTGATGTAAAAAAGGGATCATGATCCTAAACAATCAATATGGGTACTCTATAAAGTCATAAAACATTATTAATATATAGTCTTGCTAAACATTCTAGTGTTAAATCTTCTCATATAGTATGAAAATGTGCTGAAATGGTAAGATGATCAAAAATGACCCATATTTCATCATTTCTTCTAGGAGTCTCTGGTAGTCCCATTACAAAGTCCATCGTAATATAATCCAAATTCCCCTAAGGTCTAGAAAGAGGTTGCATGACTCCTCTAGGATGTTGGCTTCTAGCATTCACTTCTTGAAAACCCGTACATCATGACACAAAATCAGAAATCTCTCTCTTCATGTTGTCCCACCAAAAATGTTCTTTCAAATCTCTATACATTTTAATGCTACCATGGTGTATAGGGAAATTGGAGCTATGGGCATCATCTAACAATTCCCTTTTTAGATCAGGTATATCTGGAACACAATGCCTCTTCCCAAATTTCATAATACTATCTTCATATATGATGTTGATCAATCTCCCATCATTCATAGCTTTAATGTTTTTTTGAAACTCCTCATCATCATCCAAAGGACTTTTTATCATTTCTTGTAAAGATGGTTTAGCACCATTTGAAAATTTATTGATGTTTCACCTTCCATGATTAATCCCATATCTATATTTACTAGATCCATGAAAATAGGATCCCTTTCAAATTTTATCCTATTCAAAACACCATGATCCCTTCTTCTCAAAACATATTCTAGCTTATTTTCCTTCCCCGTGTTGTAGTGTATAGTGCAATCATAATCTTTGAGCAGTTCAAGTCATCGCCTTTTCCTCAGGTTGAGTTATTTTAGTGAAAAAATATATAATTCAAACTCTTGTGATCTATGTAAACCTCACATTTTCACCATATAGATAGTGTCTCTATATATTCAGAGAGAAGATTACAGCCAGTAACTCAAGATCATGAGTGGTATAGTTTTGTTCATGAATTTTTAGCTACCATGATGCATAGAAAATAACTCTATCATTCTGTATAAGGACACAACCAAGTCATTTATTTTAAGCATAACTATAAATAACAAACCCATCAAATAATTGATCAATATTACTCCTTGTGATATGTATATAATATGTAACATGTATTGTTATCCTTGTAAAGTTAGCCTCATACTTTACGACATTCTCATCCTCCTTTTTCTTTAGACTCATAATTTTTTTATATCCTCTGGATGGTCACGGGGCAATTATTTTTCTAATAAGAGCTCTATAAACTCTCTCCATTCCATATTTGATACTTCTTCATATTCCTTTGTGTTTTTAATCAATGAACACCATTGATCTACATCTCTCATGAGGCGCTAAACTGCCATGACAACTTTTTCCCTTTCACTACTCCCCAAAGCATGAAATATTTTCTCTAAGGAACTTATCCATTTCATAGCTACAAATTTATATTTATTCCCATTGAATGTTGGTGTATATTTCCTCATGAAGCGGCCTAACATTGATCCTCCGCATTGTGGATCAGGGTGCTCTATATGGGTAAGGTTATTATTCATAACCTGAGTGAGTTTTCCTAGTATAGTGATAAGCTGATCAACACTAGTTCCATCACTAGCACCACTATAATTATCATGAGTATGAGAGAAATACATACATGGTATAAATTCATTGTTATAGTTTCCATTCCTTCCACTATGTCCCATTTCTAAAAAATGGAATACACAAGATTAGTTTATGAATCACAATATATAATTCCAAAAATATAACATATTTAACATAAAGTGGTCAATTTTTTGATATAATTCATAATCATAAAAAAATTGAGGAGGTATACTAAAAAATATTTCATAGTGGTTTCTAAATAATATGAGAATTATCTTAATCATATCCCTCAGTAGTGTCGTTACCAAGAGTGCAGCAATGCCCATTTTCGTGTACCAGGATACCCCGTGTCAAGCCCGAAACTACTTGTTGATTTTTTCACTCCAAGGTACATCTACGCCAGAGCCGCCTCTACCTTCTAATATCCATAAAGGGATGTATTGCTTGAAAAATACACAAAATCTCTACATTACCCAAATTCTAGGATGTTCTTCTATAATAATCCTCAAAGTATATCTTAGGGTAACGTGCTCTAATAAGAGTTTTTAAAAATCTAGTTTCTAGGGTTTGTATAAAACATCCTCTGATACCAAATGTAATTCCCTGACTCTAGTTACCCAGAGTCCGTGCATTATTACATAACATTATCATGATCACAAAAGATCACGTCTCGAAAGACCGATTAGTTTAGTATCCATGAGAGTACTAGATATATTCATAAGTTTTACATTACATTATAAAATGAAAAACAACAACAAAATTGTCTCTATTGTCCACACTCATATCTCTTAGACTATTCAGATAGGTCATTCATAATGTAGTTCTTCACATCCTGGGAAAAATAAGACAGAGAAAGGGGTGAGATCGTTTTCTCAGTAAGGAAAACAATATAGCAAAAACATTCATAAATAATCATAAATATTTAAGGTAATATATAAGACCAAAAAAGCCTTTAAAACATAAACTTCATCATTATATGGAAAATAAATGTCAAAATAATTCCATTTACATATTCGAATGAATATTATACTAGTCGAATAATCACATGCAATATCAATATCCAACTTCATAATGATGGAATGCATAATTCTAGACATATAACCACATAGTAAAGGCCTTATTCCATGACTAAAAATAACATTTTTTAAGGCCTTGTGCCAAGAGACTAGTTTGTCTCATGAGACCTACCAAGCATCAAAGAGCTATAGTGGGCTTCACGCGTCACTTACTATGTCCAATTCATTCCTCATATGAAAAGGTCTAGACATAACATAAACATTCATATTAAAACTAGAATACAAAATGTAAATACTTTAACCATAAACCATGAATGGTATAAAAATAACACATCCACAAGAAAATATATCACAAAACCTTCAATACAATATGGATGATTTGTATCAAAATAAATCAACTTCTAACATGTTTAAAATCCACCAAGTATATTGACATAGATGAAATAAAAACTACTTGAAAGAAATATATCTTTTTATTCTGAAATCATTTATTAGTCATGTAATTAAAAAAGATAACATTAATTTTGAAAATATTTTTATAGTCTTTTAATGGAATATTTGAAGGTTTTATAATGGTTTTAAATAGACGCACCCTCCATATAAGTTTAAAAAAGATTCTAACCTTAATTTTGTCGAAATGGTCATAAAGTACCTTATTTGGAAAATGACGGATGATTTATTTAGTGACATCTTTTAAAAAGTAAAAAACGGGTATAAATTAATTTAACTAATAATATAAGAAATTTTAAAAATTGATTAGAAATACATTTTAAGAAACATGGATGTGGATGATAAAGAAGTCCCAGTAGATACTTACGTGAAAACAACCTTGGATAATAAAGAGATTGTGAAATTTACCCTTACCTTGTAATTTTCCTTGGTCAAGGTTATGTTAACCTCCTATATAATTGATAAATCATTATTATTAAATAATAAAAGAATTATATACATAAATATGATATAATATATGATCTTATAATATTACTTTGTTAATAATATTTTAGTATTATCGTTGTTTTGGGTGTTAACTGATTCATTTTCCTTTATATGTTTTGTTACGTTAGTCATGGTTGTTATGGATAAGATGTAATTGATTCATGTCCAGAATGATATTAATTACTTTGAATATTTTTTTAATCATCAAATGAAAATTATTGTTTAATGATTATGATGGGGAATGAATCTCATCGCGTTCATAGGGACGGTAATCTGTACGTACGTATAAGAGAAAATATCATTCTTTTGCTGTAAAAATTGTCTGTAAATGGTTGAAACATCATATATAAAGAATAATTAAAATTTAACATTTATTATTTACATCAATTATACATCATTATTATACCCATCAAAATAATAATGTATAGAATAAAAACTACACCACGACGTGGAGACGGTAAGTCGTACGTATGCACGAATGGTGACTTTGTCGTCCATATGATGGATAGAATAATGAATATGGTTGTAAAATTTTTATAATAACATTGTAGTATATATTATATAATGGAGTTATTATTTTAGAATGAAAACAACAAATAAAGAGAAAATGGATGAAGAAAAAACATGAAATAGGTGATGGAATATTTACCTCTTCTTCGGGTGATTCCATTTGAGTTCATCAAAAGGGCTCCAAATGTTGGATTTATGATCAAAATAAGGCCTCTAGGTTTATGTGAGATACGTTTGGAGGATATTTTGGAAGGTTTTAGCTGAGAAACATGTCTTTCGAGGTGTGAATTGGAGAGAAGAGGAAGTTCCCTTTTCTAGGAGTGGTTAGAGGAACCATAGGGAATGATTGAAATATTATTTTATAATAAAATAATTTTCAGTTTCTAATGGCTCAAAAATGATTTATTTCGAGGATAAGGTGGGTATGGGACTAATGCCTCTCAACCAATAATTCTTATAGTGGTCTGGGTCATCATATTAACCTTATCATTTAGGTCTAACTCTTAGTTAAATAGTTTAACTTTTACAATGTATTCTTATATTATTATAATAATTGGTTGATAAAAGTACTATAAAAATCCAAGAGAACCCCAAGTGGTTTACTAATGACATATATATCATTATGTACATCCTTTGGCCTAATATTATATTTTTAGGAATATTATATCATTTGATAATATAATATTTGTTTTGAAATCACTTTTTTTCAATTTTGACACTATTATGTATTTTTTTATTTCTAAATCATAACAATATGATTACTTCGAAAAAAATTATTGAATCAACCCTAACCTATCATATTAACCTAAAAAATTACTGGAACTAATCAAAAGTATCATATTACATTTATTTGGATATTTATAATATCAATTATTTTAATATTTTTTTAATAAGGTAATTGATGCATCATCATTGTTTCATATATAAATTTAATTATATAATGTCTAAAAATTATAAATAAAATAAAATTATGTAGGAATTATTTTTATCCTTCTAATTAATATTTATAGTTGAATTTATCTTATGAATAATCTTATATTAAAAATTTTTTATTTAAGAAAAATTTATTTTAAAACTTTAAACTGTTCTTTAAATTAAATAATAATAATTGTCCTAAACTAATCCAAGTGGACCTAAAGGATCATATTTTAGTCCTATGATAGTTTTTGAATGAATTACTCTTATTCAATAAAATTACGACATGTGATATGGTAATTATAATATCATTTTTACCTTTAATTACCCTATTTACTTTTAACAATGGTAAATAAAAGTTAAAATTTACAATTCATAAAGAATTATTTTCATCTTATGGAACCACGTTTTACTTACTGATATCAACCGCGTCTCTCTAATTTTTTAAATTAAATTCACAGAAGAGGTAAAAATATGTTTTATGAAAATTTGCAAATGCTCATAAGAGGTGGGTAAAAGACGGTAAACAGTTTAATAAAATTTTCATATATCTAAACTTATTATAAAATGACTCAAATGAATTAAATTGAAATTATATACATAATATGTATCTATCATGACCTAAAACAAATTTAAATAAAATAAATAATTATTTAAATAAAAAGTTGGTTTTAACCAATAATACAATGTTTTCCCAATTCATCAAAAATTAAATGTTTTCCAAAAAATATCAAATAACGACCCCAAAATAATTTGATATTACGAATAAAAAAATGATGTTCATTTTGGAAGATAAAATTTATAAAATTTCAAAAAGGGTATTATTATTCATAAAATCTAGTTTTATTGGTCGTGGTGTGTCAGAACTTGAAGTTTCATACAATGCAAGCTATTGCATTATTCAAAAGGAAACGTATCATGGATGCTTTTTTTGTTAAACTTCCCCTTGGACGAATATTCCTTAGGGGTCATAAATATAAGAACTAAATCATCCAACTGACTATCTAGAGATGATTAGACTAGGAAATTAGTATACCCTATTATGAGGAAGGGTACAGAACCCACAGAATCTAGATGTTTTATCTTACATTGAGCGTTCTCTCAGGTGAACGTCAGCCACAACTGTCGAGCTATCATGGATTTTTTTCATGATGCACTCTATTGATAGAAGGGGGACACAACATTTGAATGCAGTTACACCGATGGCTAAATCTGCAAGGTTTTTATCCCTCACAGAAAAGGTCCTTGTTAATCGAGGAAACCACAAATCCATCTCTTAAAGGAAAAAATGTATCCTCAGTTAACAATGTATAATGATTCATCATTTACAATAGTATTAGTAGGGGAAGAATAAAGAAGATAACTAAAATGGTTATGATAGTTGATTCAAGGCAATAAGTCTCATTCATTCTGTTCGGTACGGTCATCTTTCTTATCCTATATAGACTATCCCACTGACATAAACCCAATTTTACTATAAAGATATTGCTAGATGATGTCATGTGGAATTCTCAAGGGATTGATAAATCTATAACCCCTTATGTGGGATCCTATGCATCCCTAGAGGATTTGGAAGGCCCAGTCACCCAATTAGTAGCCTCTCTTTGCTAGCCTGGCTGAGGAAGTGATAGATATTAGCCAATAAAAGGATGGGTAGGTTGATTCATTTTCTAGTGGCCAGGCGAGCTGCCATGACAAAGGTTGTAATTCTCACACTGTCAGATTCACGTACTAGAAGAATCCAACCACTCACAATCATGGTCATGAAGGCTTCCAACTGGAATTATTGATCAACATGTGGGATAATCTCACATCCCCATTCGTCAAATTAGCCCTCCCCAAAGGTAGGCTAGTATAAACCAACTTGACATCAGGTTTCCTTGACATGATTGGATCTGGACATACGTATGTTGGGATCTAGACCACATTGAATAGAAACAGAATTAATCCAGCCCGAGAAGGGAATGTCCTACTATTGGAAAGGGTCTGTGTCCATTGAATGTTTTTTCCTTGGGAAATTAGCCTCTTGGAAATGGAAGGGTTCCTCTCCTCATCATCCCAGGTAGAAGATAGGGGTAGAAAATTTTCATACATATTACAGAAAATTGGGAACCCCCGAAATCAACTGAATATCCTAAAGGATAATAGCCACCTCTCTATGGACATAGTGAAAGGTGTTGGTGTCTAGACTCCACCTACTCAAGAAGATGTGAAATAAGGGTGTTGGTTTGATTAGAATAGGTTTGGTATACCCAGAGAGCCTCATAATACCCCACAACCTACAATTCAACTCATAATTCTTTATAGATCTAACAAACCCAAAAAGGGGAACCACCATTCTAGACCAAAAGAACCTCTAGAATTAATGCCCAGTTTGGTTGGCCATCCATGTTGTTTATTTTGTATGTCCCTTCATCTAATACTACGGTAGAAATGGTTAGTTTCATATGGATTTCATCATGAACCCTCTCAAGATCGAGGGGAATAGTTCAATAAGTACCCAGGAGAAGTATCCTTCATTATGAATTGTCATTTTGAATAAATAAGGACTTAGGAATGATGATATCAAATATCCAAGAAGTAGGTTGGTTGGCCTGACATGATGCCATAATCTCTACCTCAGAAAGTAGACCAAATCCATAAATGGGAAGCCTATCCAAAATTGGATGATCCCTGTAACCCGTAGTAAATAGTTTCACTAAATATTGATGTAGTGGGATGATGGGGATCTTTTCAGCAATAGTGTTCTCCATATTCTTCTACCTTTCATTGGCAGTTTAAAAGGGAGTGTAGGTGGCACTGAAAACAATGAAATTATTAGCAACAACCTGTGGAAGAGCCATCTATTATTTTCTCACAAAGAACACAAAATGGTTAGTCCAATCAAATCATTGGGAAAAAAGTAAAAGGTATAAAGAAGTATACAAAACAAAGATTTTCATACTAAAACATGAGAATTTTTCACTGAAGTCATTCCCCATGAATCAGAAGTTTGAGGAACCAGTAAGGCACTGACCCACATGGCCTTGACCATTGAATTGAATAGTTCATAGAGAAAGAGAACCATGTAAAACCCTCACTACGTGGAAGTCTGAGCTCATAGTTTGTAAATTTAATTTTTAGTTCATGAGTTCAAAATTATTTTTTTGTACGGAGATGATCTGTGTATGGAAATCGCTACGCAGAAGCTCAAACTCACTACTTTCAGAATCAATGTTTAATTTGTGGATGTAAAACTTAGTTCGTAGAAGAGAGTGATCGTAAAGGGTTTCTTGTTCTAAAAAATGTAAGGAATTTTTTGGGGATATAAGATTTTGTGAAGGAGGTAGTATGCAGAAGAAGAGTGGCTGAGGGGAAAATTAAATGCATAGATTTTTCTGAAAATCTGGTAAAATACAAATGAACTAGGAACCCATATATATAGGCATGAACCCCACAGTTTAAACCATTCTATCTCCAAAAAATATAGTTTAGGACCACATTATACATCAGAATAGCCTCTTCTTCATAATGATCGAAACCTTTTCTGATGGGGGTATTTATATGGTTTTGAAAACATGGTGAGGGAAATAAAATACTGCCACAAATTTTTTAAAAAAAGATGCATGTTCGATTCAAAATCTGAAGAAGAATTTTGAAAAATCAAAATTTAGGGATGGACCCAGAGTGGTCTGAACACTGAGTTTGGAAATGATTCATGGAAAGCATCAGTCGGGAACTATAGTACATGGACTTTTTTTCCAACACCAGCTCCAACATAAACAGTGTCATTGGAGAAAAAAAGACTATGCGGTATGCCACGACGAACAGCCCCCACAAACCAAAATGGTTCATAGGAAAGGTAAAGATGAAGGTGTCTTATGAACAATAAAATCCATTCATGGGATTGAGTCCCATGAATAAATCCACTATGATTCATAGCCTCCCCAAACCTCGACAGTGTAACCCTTAGTTGACTGATTCATCTACAGGCCGGACGATTTCGCCATGGGATTATTCAAAAAATTTCGTGCTCCCCATAGATAAAGCTTCTGATACACATTATCAAAGGTCCATAAAGGGAGATACGAAAAGGAATTATATTTTCGAGGGATCATGGAGTTTATAGATGAAATACTTCGAAGAAAAACAATAGATAATGTATGGAACTATCAATGGATTCCAGTAGGTATAAACCCACATTATACCATAAAAGAAAGGAAACATAATAATACTGAACTAGTTGGAACGAAATTGGTGAACAAAAAACCATATGCCCTTTGCGACTGAACTTCCAACAGACCACATGATCAATTACCCATTTTCAATTTGTCTTACCTCATAACACATCTCTCTACGAACAAAACCCAGCGCCAAATATCACATCACTACGCAGATGGAATCCAGTGTCACGTGGCACCACCCTATGTGTATAGAACCAGATGTCTTGTACCACTATAGTATGTGGACCAAATCCACATCCCCTTTCCACATTCATACACAGATAGCCCATCCACTCACATAGAAATGTTCCATGCAGAGGGTACCCTACTCATCATGAACAAATGGTATGTGGAATAGGGTAAATTTGGGATTTCCACATTCCTATACCAATCATACCCTTCCATTTTCATCCTATCCTACATGAACCCCCCATAATCTTATCCAACAACATTTGGATAAAACATCTTCCAAATCCCCCGAACCCGGATTGTAAAACCATCGGGCACATCAACATTCCCTATTGAGTTTACATAATAATGGAAAGGGGAGTCACATAGGTAATCAAAACAACGGTGCAGACCCCTGAAATGTCCATAAGTCTATATTCCCAATGTAACCTGTGGTCTAACATTGGGATTCTAATGTCTACCTCCACATTATAGAGATAAATGTTAATTAGTGGATTTTACAATCAATGAGGGAAAGTGATATGTCCAAGGGATCATGCCTTCTTTTCCTTTTGAGGAGGATTGATGCTTCTCCCCTTTCCCAGAACTCATTTCTGGGCACCCCTCTGGAGGAATGTCCCAAATTATTACACAAGATATGGAAATATTGAACTTCTTAGGCCTATCCCAAGACATGTCCAGATAGATCATTAGACGTGGATATCCTGTATATCAACACATGTGATAAAATTGAAACATTCAAATACAGAATCTCTCTTGTCGAGCTGTCACCCCAGCCACTTCTATTTTCATCCTACAGTTCCTTTACAAGATAAGAGAAGGTGTGTCGTTTACCAAATCTACCACTACCTCTTGTTTCTCAAACTGAGCATGACTTACAAGGTTTTAAAGGTTGATAATGATCACAACATCCATACCATATATCGGTGAACATTGATAACTCATATTCTTGCTCTAACAAGGACATGTTGGACACCTATATGACGGCATAAGATCAAGTAGTTATTTGTAACACCCCGACCCCAGTTACCCAGAGTCGGTGCATTTTTAAATAACATTGGCATGATCACAAATGATCATGTATCGAAAGAGCGATTAGTTTAGTATCCTTGGAAACACTAGATACATTCATAAGTCTTACATTGCATGATAAATTGAAAAACAACAACAACATAGTCTCCATAGACCATACTCATATCCCCTCTAACTATCCCTGCAGGTCAGTCATAAAATAATTCTTCACATCCTAGAAAAAATAAAACAAAGAAAGGGGTGAGCTCAGATGCTCAGTAAGTTTAACAAATATCAGAAACCTTCATAAATAAGAATAACCATTAAAATAAATGTAAAAATAAAACAAAATCCATTTAAACTTGAACTTAATAAATATATGGAAAAGATAAAATCAAATAATTACATTGACTTATTCACATGGACATTCTACTAGTCGAATAATCACATGCAATATCAATAGCCACTTTCATAATGATGGAATGCATAATGCCAGACTATCATAACCACATAATCAAGGGCTTGTGTGAAGACTACAAATAAGATTTAGCCAAGGCCTTGTGACAAGAAACTAGTTTTTTTTCATAAGACCTACTGATGCATCGAGGAGCTATAGCGAGCTCCACCCGTAACTTTCTAAGTCCAATGCATTCCTCATATGAAATGGTTTAAACATAACTTAAACATTCGTATTAAAACTAGAATACAAAATGTCAATACTTTATCCATAAACCATGAATGGTATGAAATAACACATCCACAATAAAACATATCACAAAACCTTCAATACAATATGGATGTTTTGTATAATAATAAATCAACTTAAAAAACATAAAATACATCAAGGATGTTGAAATAGATGAAATCAAAACTATTTGGGAGAAATATATATTTTTTAAATCATTTAAAAGTCCCATAATTTTAAAATAAAACCCTTACTTTGAAAATATTCTTGTAATATTTTAAGGTAAGATTTGACGATGTTATAATGGTGGAAAATAGTCGCACCCACCGTATACGTTAAAAAAATACATTCCTATGTTAATTTTGTCGAAAAGGTTATAAATGACCTTGTTTGGAAAATGATGGAAATATTCTTTATAAGCATCTTATAAAAAGTAAAACAAGGGTATAAATGAATATAAACCATTTTATAGTAATTAATAAAAATGTTTTGAAATATATTTTTTAGAAACATGGATGTGGATGATAAAAAGGTCCCAATAGATACTTACGTAAAAACAACCTCAGGTAATAAAGAGACTGTCAAATTAACCCTTACCTTGTTCTTTTCCATAGTCGATGGTATGTTAACCTGATGTATAATAGTTAATTTTTTTTATTAAATTATACATGAATCATATACATAAATATGATATCCTATATGATCTTCTAGTATTTTTTTGTTAATAATATTTTATTATTATCATCATTACAGGTGTTAACTTACTCATTTCCTTTTATATTTTTTTTACATAATTCGTGTCTGTTATGGATTGGTTGTGTTATATTCATATCCAGAATGATATCAAGTCCTTAAAAAAAATTTAATCATCAAAAGAAAACTAGTCTTGAATAGATCTGATGGGGAATGAATCTCATCACGTTTGTGGAGACGGTAGTCCATACGTACGCACAAGCGACAATATCATTATTTTGATTTTAAAATAGTATATAATTGAATGGTATATCTTATATAAAGAATCATTATTATGTTATATTTATTATTTGCGTAAGTTATAATCATTATTATACACATCCAAATGATGAAATGTTTGAATAACAATCTACACCTTGACGTGGAGACTGTAAGCTGTACGTACGCACGTGTGGTGAATTGGTCATTCATAGGATGGATAAAAAAACTAATATAGTTGTATCATCTTTATAATAATATCACAGTATATAGAAGATACTGGAATAATTATTTTATAATAGAAACAAAAAGTAAAGAAAAAGTTGAATAATAAAAGAACTTGAAAGAGGGTGGTGAAATTATTACCTCTTCTTCGGGTGTTTTATTTTGAGTTGATCAAAATGGATCCATAGGTGTAACAACTCGAGATTTTATGAGAATTATAAGTTTTAATTTCATTGATGTCTTGTGTTGTACGCTAAACCATAATTAGATTTTTGTATACACAACACCGTATTATCTTGAAGTATACGCAACACAATTCTTGGCTCATGTTACACACAATTTCATGTTCGTTTTGTAGAAATTATTCTACACAACATTAAGTATAGATTTTGTTTAATGTATAAATTAGATAAGTTTTGATTATGTTATAAACAACACTAAAGGGTTCTTTCACTACATGTATCCCTGACTTGTCTTGCATTACATACAGTCGCGACCTACCTCAATAGCGTGTGTAGTACGCAATACCAGGTTTCACTAAACAATGATATGTTATTATAATATTATTATGAACTAACCATCATGAATAGTGATGCCCACTTTTTAAAATTTTATAAGTTTTATCTTTAAACATGGACTTCATTTTTGGATTCGGAATATCGAAATTATCCTAGGGTGAATTTTTGGTATTTTTCTGAAAACTTTCAATTTTTGATGATTAGTGAAAACTCTGAGTTATTGGTTAAAACCAACTTTTTATTTAAATAATCATTTATTTAATATAAATTAATTTTACGTCAAAATAGATACATAATACCTATATAAGTTCAATGTAATTCATTGGAGTCATTTTATAATAATTATATATATATATATATATATATAAAGTTTATCGAACTTTTCACCGTCTTTTACCCACCTCCTTGGAGAATTTGAAAATTTACATAAAACATAATTTTACCACTTCTGTGAGTGGAATTTCAAAAATCCGAAAGACATGGTTAATATCAAGGAGTAAAATTTTGTTTGACAAGATAAAAATAATTTTGGATGAATAGTAAGTCTTTACTTTTATTTACCACAATTAAAAGTAAATAGGGTAATTAAGGGTAAAAATGATATTATTATTACCCTAACACATTTCCTAATTCTATTGGATAAGTGTAATTCAACCAAAAACTAAATTAGGAATAAAATATTACCCTTTAGGTCCACTTGTATTAGATTATGACATTTATTAATATTTTATTTAAAGAAAATTTAAAATCGTTAAAATCAATGATTAATAACTAAAATTTTTATAATATAGGGTTATACATAAGAAATATTAGGCTATAAATATTCATTAGAAATATAAAATTATTTCATATATAATGGTAGTTTATTAATAATTTTTAGACATTAAATAATTTAATTTATTTATGACACAATAAGGATGCAGTAATTACCTTATTAATTAAAGATTAACATAATTGATGTTATAAATACATAAATAAATTAAATTTTAGACTTTTTATGAATTCAACTAATTTTATATGTTAAGATGACTTGTTATTATTTATTTAATTAACTTTTTCTGAATTATCATTCTTTTATGAGTTTCACAAAAATCAATTACCCAATAGTGTCAAAATTGACATTAAGTAGTTTTTTAAAAATAATATATTATTATTAATTTTTATTTTATTGATAAATATCTATGGATCAGACAAATGAATTAGATACGGTTATATATATTAATAATGAACCACTTGGGGTTCTTTTGGCTTGTTATAGTAAGTTTATTAACCATATAGTGTAAGAAAACAAGAAGACACGGTAAAAGTTGAATTGTTTAACTTATAGTTATATCTAAATGATAAGGTTAAAATAGTAACCTAAACTTGTCTAAAACATCTTTTTTTAGAGGATGTAGACCCATAACCGCCTTATATTCAAAATAAATCAATTTTTAGATATTAAAAACTGAATATGACTTTATTATAAAATAATATTTTACATTTTTTCTAAGGTGCCCCTCTCCTCCCTTATAAAAGGGCACCTCGTCCATCTTCTCTTTACACAATTTATAGCCTTAATTCTTGGCCAAGCCCTGCCCATTTTTCTACTAAAATTCCCTAGAAACATTATAGATGTTATGGTGTCCTCAAAAGACCAACTCTAGTTCTTTAAGAGAAAGCTTAAAAGAGGTTCGTCGAAGAAGAGGTAATCTCTTCTACCGATTCTTTCATGTTTTTTTCTTCTTCAACTTATTCATCATAAGTTATTTCATTATAAAGTAATAACATCAGTATAAATAATATACTTAAATGTTATTATAAATATTAAATAACTCTATTTCACCTTCTATCAATCCTACGGCAAACAAAATCACCGCGTGTGCATACCTATGGAATACCGTCTCCACACCGTGGTGTAATCTGTTTTTCTACCATGACGTTACTTGGATGGGTATAATGGTGTAAAAACTAACAATATATGGTTATTATAACATCATAATTATTCTGATATATTATATCATCCACTCCAATTCCATCCCATAATTATGGGAACGATATCATCGCTCGTGCGTACGTACAGATTACTGTCTCCATGACGCGATGAGATTCATTCTCCATGTTAACCATTCATGAATGATTATAATGTGTATATAATTAATAATAATGAAATATATGACATTATAAAGCTAATGGATTATTTATATATATATTTCATCTACTTACTTCCATTCAAGTCAATAAGTATAGGAAAATAGCGTTCATGCGTACGTATGACCTACCGTCTCCATGAACGTTGTATTTCATTTTATTTATCTATCTATTATATATATATACTGAATATATATGATATATAAATAATGATTTAAATTTTCGAAGTAAGTAAATCATGATATAAGTAATAATAACATAAATAACAACAATACCAAATACGTACGATAAATAAATTTATTTTACCCAAAACGCTGCTTTAAGATGGAATTTACAAAAGAACGGGTAATATAAAGTCATAAGTGAACCATATATGACATCATAACAACGAATATGATTAAATAATAATTCAATAAAATTATTTAAATCGTTATACAAGAGTTTTGGATACGTATGAAGCATATCATACCTAAGGTAAGGGATAACTATTCCAATCTCGTTCTTATCTGAGACTGCTTATACATAAGTATTTACTGGGGCTATACTTACCATCCATTTATTTGTTTTATAACAATGTTTTCATAAAGTGTTTAATATTCGTCCATGTATGTTTAAAGTCATGTTTACCCCTTTTTTACTTTTACTACATGGTATGTAAGGAATCTTTCTTTTGTTTACCATACATGGTACATTTTGACATTTCTGACCAAAGTACGAGAACTTTTTTTGAACTTATACGACATGAACGGAGTTTTACAGTTTTATAATTCATTATTTCATGAATGTTACTCTACAATATTTCATTACTATTTTCAACAGAATACTTTTCTTTGGAAATTTCATGGAATTTTTGAAAATAAAATGATTTTCAAGAAGAAAGGATATTTTCATAAAAAATTCATTTCAAGTGTTTAATAAAAACCATTTTCCATATAAGATTACATTATTTAATATGTATATGTTTCAAGTATAATGTCTCTATTATTTAAATCATGTGATTTTTCTTATGATTAAATGCTATCTATTTTTTTATATGGATTAAGTGATGAAGTGATGATGTTTATGAAACCCATTTTATTCTTTGGGTTATGATAAATGTTTTATGTTTATGTTGTGGAACACGTAAGAATTATTTCATTATGGGATGGTTGGGACATATATCTCCCTATAATGCATTGGGTAAAGATTTATATCTCATGATATAGACATGGCTAGAATGACAAGTTAATCCAGTTCAGAGATACAGGACTAGAACGAGGAGTGAACTCTATTCAGTAAGGAACTTTTTCCGCTAGGATGGTCATGGAAGGAATGCCTTAGCTACTATGGAAATCATATTATGTGATTAATGGTTGCAACAATTAAATGTTTTATCTACATGCTATTTTATCATGATTGATGTTACATTGTTATATATGCCTTACTTACTTCCATGATATATGTCTTTTCTCAAGATTTTTATGTATAAATTTTATGTTCATGTTTTTGAATTCAAAGGTTTATGGATTGTTTTATGTTCTCTATTTTTACTCTTACTGAGAATTTGAGCTCAGCCTTTTTTATGTTTTCTTTTCCCCAGGATATAAAGAAAGGTTTTAGGTAAGAAAAAAAAGGGGAATATCTTTAAGGGAGATGTTGAAGATCTTTCACCACGATTAGAAGATTATGTTCCGAGTTTCCAAAGACACTAAACTATTACGGTCCTTGAGTGTTGGTTTTTCTTATGTATTAAGTATTCCAAAAAATTAATGTAATGTCCATGTATGTCAAGTATTGGGTCTCTACAATTGGTATCAGAGGAAAGGTTTAGCAAAAATTTTGAAACTATGATGCAAAAACTTTAGTGAGATCCCTTGATATATTTCTATGGTATGTCTAGGGATGTCCCTAATGATAAGTATACATATAGGTTATAGTATTAGAATTATGGTAACGATACTAGAATTAATCATAAGATGTAAGATATTGAAGTTACTACCCCTTGATTATGATTTTTTTCCTCTGACACTATTCTTTTTGGGTTTTAGAAAATGGCTGGAAATAGAAAGATTCATGATAATGGAGGATATGATGGACAATGGAATGATATTATTCAAGAGAAACCAAATGAAACAGGATTTAGAATTCCAAACATCATTATTATTCCTAATCATAAATCTCAAAATATGATCAATAATCTCAAATTTGGTAAGTTTCAGGACTCAGTTAACAAGATAAAGATGGATTTTCATGATGATCATAGAGGAAAGAAAGTTCAATTTACATCATGTACATCATGTGGTAAGAGGCATCAGGGAGAATGTTTTAAAGGAACTAGAAAATGATTTGGGTGCGGAGAATAATGACACAATTCCAGTAATTGTACATGAAAAGGTTCAGTTAATACCATGGACATATATAATGGTATTGCTAAGACATCAAAAATGGTTAAATTTCGTAAATGTGGAATGTATGGGCATTATGAAAAACAATGCCCTAAGGGAAAGTCTCATGAATTGAATCCTCAGGGTCTTATGGGTAGTATTTATGGTGATGATGATGAAGAGAATACAAATGATATATGAGGTAAAAGAATTGTTGACGCTGGGTCAATGGTTTAAGAAGGTGGGGGAATGATTGTTTGTTTACCAAGAGTTATGTTAATGGTACTATTGATTAAAGAAACATCTGAGGATTGTTACACTATTGTTTTTTATAATGTATTTGAAAGTATAAGTTGAATGGTACCAGTAACCATGAAAGTTTATTATGATATTTTTGGAAAGAAGATGATATGCGCATAATGAATGGATAAGGAGAAAATAATATTTTGGATATTATTAATGAGGTCATGAATTATATAATGACAAGTTGATATCATGGTTTGAGTATATAGAAATTTTATAATTTTGGTATGTCGAAGGTCATAACATCTGACAGCATTCATTTTTTCACTAAGGATCAATGGGTATTCATTTTTCAAGAGAGTACATGATTAAGGAATTCAAATGTTCGGAATGTGACCAAAAATATATATATCTAATGATATATGGGGGATAAATGATGGTATTCACGTTCTTGTTATGTGACCTTTCAGGTAATCAATTTCATTATACTATAAGATTGGACAGATTTATTTTGGATAATTCTAAAGATTGAAAAGTATTATGTCAGACTTCAGATAGTATTGTTTAAGGCAAGAACTTTTTTCGATATTATATTTGTAATGTTATAATAGTGTAGTTTTAGAAAAAGGAAAACCTTTCGGAAGAGTGAAAACCCAACGCTTTGGACAAGGATATGGGAATCGAACCCACAACTGATGTTTGATAGGCCTTTATTGCCAACCACTGGCCTACATGAAGTCCCTGGTTAGTAGAAACTAGTTTTATTTTATTAAACGGTATGATAGATGATGTATAAGTCCATTTTTGGAACCATATACGATTAATCTCAGCATAGATGGACTTATGCATATAACTTTTACTAACCTTATGTTTGAGACAGATGGAATGACCTACCATTCTATCACATGATCTTCTAACACTTTCCAAAATACAAGTTCAACTTCATTTCTTTAAGAGGTGAAGTGGAAATTGTTCGAGGCACGAACAACGATGATATTGTACCAAAATCATGTAAGTATTTCTTTTAATTCAACAATTATTCAACATTTGGGAATTTATCTTGCGAACTAAAAACATTTTCCTAATACCCTAATACTCAATGAATTAGATGATACCTTAAATCATTACAAATTTATGGCTTTGTGAATGATGGATTTTTCATAGCCATGTTCTCCACCACTATCCATCAGAACATGATGGTTATATTTCTCTTCAATATCCATATTTTAACCTATGTTTTCCTATGTGGAAACCCAGTGATGAGTTACTTTGGGTGACGGTTATGATTCTAAATTTCCTTTTTAAAAAGAAGTTTTATTATTCCTTTTAACAATGTGGGTGTCTATGAATGAAACTTTAAAATACTAAACTATTTATAACCCCGAAAAATTTTGAGGGCGAAATTCATTTTAAGGGGGGTAGAATGTTACAACCAGAGATTTTATGAGAATTATTCTATTTAATTTCATTTATGTCTTGTGTTTTATGATACACAAAAATTATCTTGTGATATATGCAACACCGTATTAGCTTGTTGTATACGCAACACCATTCTTGGCTCGTGTTACACACAATTTCATGTTCGTTTTGTAGAAATTATTCTATGCAACATGATGTACAATTTTTTTTTAATATATAAATGAAATAAGTTTTGATTGTGTTATATGAAACACCAAAGGGATATTTCACTACACACATCCCTGACTTGGCTTCCATTACACGCAATCACGACCTTTCTCGATAGCGTGTGTAGTATGCAATACCAGGTTTCATTAAACAATGATATGTTCATATAATATTATTATGAACTAGCTGTTATGAATAGTAATACCCACTTTTTAAAATTTTATAAATTTTATCTTTCAAAATGGACTTCATTTTTTGATTCATAATATCTAAATTAGCCTAGGCAGAATTTTTGGTTTTTTTCTGAAAACTTTCAATTTTTGATGAATAGTGAAAACACTAAGTTATTGGATAAAACCGACTTTTTATTTAAATAATCATTTATTTAATTTAAATATATTATAGGTCAAAATAGATACATAATACCTATATAAGATTAATGTAATTAATTGGTGTCATTTTATAATAATTTTAAATATATAAATATTTTATTGAACGTTTCACCGTCTTTTACCCACCTCCTAGGAGAATTTACAAATTTACATAAAACATAATTTTACCTCTTCTGTGAGTGGAATTTAGAAAATATGAGAGACACAATTAATATCAGGGTGTAAAATTTGGTTCGATAAGATAAAAATAATTTTTGGTGAATAGTAATGTTTTAATTTTATTTACCACGATTCAATATAAATAGGGTAATTAAGGGTAAAAATTATATTATTATTACCCTAACACATGTCCTAATTCTATTGGATAAGTGTAATTCGACCAAAAACAACCTTAGGAATAAAATATTACCCTTTAGGTACACTTTTATTAGATTAGGACATTTATTATTATTTTATTGAAAGAAGAGTTAAAATAGTTAAAATCAAAGTTTAGTAACTAAAAGTTTTTTAATATAGGGTTATACATAAGATAAATTTGACTATAAATATTCATTAGAAAGATAAAAGGATTTCCTAAATAATGGTTGTTTATTTATAATTTTTAGAAATTAAATTTTTTAATTTATTTATGACCCAATAATGATGCAATAATTACCTTATTAATGAAATATTAACATAATTGATGTTATAAATATCCAAATAAATTGAATTTGAGACTTTTTATGAATTAAAAAAAATCAAGGTTAATATGACATGTGATTATTACTTTAATTACCTTTTTCAAACTAATCATGCATTTATAATTTTTACAAAAATCAATTAACAAATAGTGTCAAAATTGACATAAAATAGTTTTTGAAACAAATATTATATTATTAATGGTTATTTTATTACTAGAAATATAAGGTTCATCCAAATGACTTATATAAGGTTATATATATTAATAATGAACCACTTGGAGTTATTTTGGCTTGTGATAGTAACTTTATTAACCATATAGTTTAAGAAAAAAAGAAGACATGGTAAAAGTTGAATTATTTAACTTAGAGTTAAATCTCAATGATAAGGTTAAAATAGTAACCTAAACAAGACTAAAACCTATTGGTTGAGATGATTTAAACCCATAAACACCTTATATATTAAATAAATCAATTTTGAGCAATTAAAAACGGAATATGACTTTATTATAAAATAATATTTTAAGTTTTTTCTAAGGTGCCTCTCTCCACCCTTATAAAAGGGCACATCCTCCCTCTTCACTTTAAACAATTTTGAGCCTTCAATATTGGAAAACTCCAGCCCAGTTTTCTTCTGAACTTATATAGAATCATTATAGAGGTTATGGTCTCCTCAAAATACCAACTCTAGTTCATTAAGTGGATGCTTAAAAGAGGTGCGTAGAAAAAGAGGTAACCTCTTCTACAGATTCTTTCAAGTTTCTTTTTCCTCAACTTATTCTTCTTTTGTTGTTTCATTATAAATTAATAAAATCAGTATCAATAATATACATATATGTTATTATAAATATTAAACCATCTTATTTTACCTTCTATCCATCCTACGGAAAATGAAATCACCATGCGTGCGTATGTACGGAATACCGTCTCCACACCGTCGTGTAATCTGTTTTTTTACCACCACCTTACTTGGATGGGTATAATGGTTTAAATAATAACTATATATGTTTATTATAACATAATACCTATTATGATATATTATATCATCCACTCCAATTCCATTCAATATTTATGTGAATGATATCAACGCTCATGCGTACGTACGGATTACTGTCTCCACGACGCGATGAGATTCATTCTCCATGATAACCATTCAAAAATGATTATAAATTATATATAATGAATAATAATGAAATATATGACATTATAAAGCTACTGGATTTATATATATATATATATATATATTTCATCCACTTAGTTCCATTCAAGTCAATAAGGAAAGGAAACAGCGTTCATGCGTACGTACAGCCTACCGTCTCCATAAATAGTGTATTTCATTTCATTTATATATCTATTATACATATATATATATATATATATTGAATAAATATGATATATAAATCATGATTTAAATTTTTGGATGTAAGTAAATCATGATATAATTAATAATAGTATATAGAACAACAAGACCAAACACGTATGATAAATAAAACGATTTTACCCAAAACATTTTTTTAACATGAAATTTACCAAAGAATCTGTAATATAAAGTAATAAGTGAACCTTATATGATATCATAACAGTGAATATGATACTGTAATAAGTCAATGACATTATTTAAATCATTATACTTGAGGTTAGGATACATATAAAGCATATGAGACCCAAGGTAAGGGATAACTATTCCAATCTCGTTCTTATCTGAGATTGTTTATATGTAAGTATTTACTGGGGATATACTTATCATAATTGTATGTGTTTTATAAGAATGTTTTCATAAAGTATTTAATATTCTTCCATGTATGTTTAAAGTCATGTTTACCCCCTTTTGAATTTTACTACATGGTATTTAAGGAATCTATTTTTTGTTTACCATATGAGGCACTTTTTGACTTTTTCAGCCAAGGTATAAGAAAAATGTTTTTTTAACTTATATAGCATGAACAGATTTTTACGGTATTATAACGCCGTATTTTCATGAACATTACTCTACAAGATTTCATGACTATTTTCAACAAAATAACTATCTTTTAAAATTTCATGGCATTTTGAGAAAATAGTATAATTTTGAAGAAGAAAGGGTATTTTCATCAAGAATTCATTTCAAGTGTTTTATCAAAACCATTTTCCATCTAAGATTGTATTATTTCATCTGTGTATGTTTCAAGTATAATGTCTCTATTATTAACATGGTTTGATTTTTCTTATGATGAAATGTTATACATTTTTTATATGGATTATGTGATGATGGGATGAGGTTTTTGAAACCCATTTTATTCTTTGGGTTATGATGAATGTTTTATGTTTATCTTGTGGCACACGTAAGAATGATTTCATTACGACATGGGTGGGACCTATATCTCCATAAAATGCTTTGGGTAAAGAATTATATCTCATGAGATAGAAATGGATGGAATGAAAAGTTAATTTGGTTCAGTGATACAGGACTGGAATGAGGAGTGAACTCGATTCAGTAAGGGACGTTGTCCACTAGGATGGTCTTGGAAGAAATTCCTTGGCTACTATGGAAATCATATCATGTGATTAATGGTTTCCACAATGACATGTTTTATCTCCATGATATTTATCATGATTGATGATTCATTATGACATATGACTTACTTTCTTCAAAGATATATGTCTTTGCTCATGATTTTGATGTTTATATTTTATGTTCAAGTTGTTGCATTAAAATGTTTATGGATTGTTTTATGTTATCTATGTTTACTATTACTGAGAATTTGAGCTCAACCTTTTTATGTTTTCTTTCCCCGAGGATATAAAGAAAGGTTTTTGGTATGAAAACAAAAATGAGAATATCTTTATGGGAGATGTTGAAATTCTTACACCATGAATAGAAGATTATGTTCCGAGTTTCCAAAGTCACTAAACTATTACGGTCCTTCAGTGTTTGTTTTTGTTATGTATTAAGTATTCCACAAAAGTAATGTAATGTCCATGTACATCAATCATTGGGTCTCTATAATAGATTAGATTTTTGACCAATGTAAGGCCTCTAGGTTTAAGTGAGGTAAGTTGGGAGGATATATGGGTAGGGGTTGGCTGAGCCAAATGGCTATTAAGTTGTGAAATAAAGAGAAGTGGGAGTGCCCTTTTATAATATAGGTGAGGGTCACTTTAGTAAAAGTTAGAATTATTATTTTATAATATATTTAGTTTCAGTTTCTAATGGATCCAAATTGTATTATTTCTAAAATAAGGTGGGAATGGGGAGAAATTCACTCAACCAATAGATTTTAGCAAGTTTGGGTCACTATATTAACCTTATCATTAATATTTAACTCTTAGTTAACAAGTTTGACATTTACCATGTATCTTTGTATTTTTATATTATATTATTAATAAACATACTATATACATCCAATAGAACCCAAAGTGGTTCATTAAGGATACACCCATCATCATATAAGTCTTTTGGAAGATCCATAGATTTTTAAGAATAGAATGTCAATTAATAATATAATATTTGTTTTCTAAACTCTTTTATGTCAATTTTGACACTATTTGGTATTTTGTATTTTCAAAATTCATAAATAAATTATTACTTCTAACACAATTCATATAATCAACCGTAATATGTTATAGTAACATATAAAATTAGTGGAATTCATAAAAATTCTAAAATTACATTTATTTGTATATTCATAATATAAATTATTTTAATATTTCATTTATTAGGTAATTACTGCATCATCATTGTGTCATAAATAAATTAAATTATTTATTGTATAAAAAATATAAATAAATTACCATTATATAGGAAATATTTATATATTTCTACTTAATATTTATAGTCTAATTTATCTTATGTATAACCCTATATGAAATATGTTTTAGTTATTAAACTTTGATTTTAACTCTTTTAACTCTTCTTTGAATTAAATAATAATAAATGCCCTAATCTAATACATGTGGACCTAAAGGGTCATTTGGTATTCCTAAGGTTGTTTTTAGTTGAATTAAACATATCTAATAGAATTAATTAATGTTTTAGGGTAATAATAATATCATTTATACCCTTAATTAACCTATTTACATCTAATCGTGGTAAATAAAAGTAAAAAGTTACTATTCAAATAAAGTTATTTTTATCTTATTGAACCAAATTTTACTTTCGGAAATCAATCATGTCTCTTGTATTTTTGAAATTTTACTTATAGAAGTGGTAAAAATATGTTTGTGTTAATTTTTCAAATTCTCCTAGGATGTGGGTAAAAGACGGTGAAAAGTTCCATAAAATTTTTATATATAAAAAATTATTATAAACTGAATCCAATGAATTTAATTGAATTTATATAGTTATTATGTACCTAATTTGACTTAAAATAAATTTACGTAAAATAAATAATTATTTAAATAAAAATTCGGTTTTAAACTATAACTCATTGTTTTTCACTATTCATCAAAATTTGAATGCTTTCAAAAAAATACCAAAAATTCACCCTAATCTAATATAGATATTCCGAATCCAAAAATGGAGTCCATTTTGTAAAAGAATGTTTATAAAATTTCAAAAAGTGGGTATTAATATTCATAACTTCTAGTTTTATTGGTTGTGGTGTGTTAGAACATGAAGTTGTGTACAACACCAGCTGCCGTATTATTCAAAGAGAAGTGTACAGTGGAAGCTTGGGGTGTTACATTCTCCCCACCTTCAAATAATTTCTTACTAGAAATTTCATGAATATTAAGACATAAAAATTCTCATGTGGTTCTTCATGATAAGTTCCTTAGGTTCCCACGTTTCCACTTCCATCTTATGGTTTATTCAAAGAGCATTTACCAGAAGAGTCATCTGGTTCCTCAACACTTGTTCTTTGGTATCCAGAATCTTGACAGACACTTCCCAAAAAGATAGATCAGGTTCCAGTTGAATTTCCCCATAGGTGAGTACATGCTTTGGGTCAGGAATTTATTTTCCCATCAATGATACGTGGAACACATCGTGAACTTTGGAGAGACATGGAGGTATTTCCAAAGGGTAAGCTACAACCCCAATTCGTTCTACAATTTCAAAAGGTTTGATGTACCTAGGACTTAATTTTACCTTCTTAGAGAATCGTATAACTCCCTTCCATGGAGATATTATCAAGAAAATATGATATCTTAAATGAAATTCCAAATCCTTCCTTCAATTATCAGCGTAGCTCTTCTACCTACTTTAAGCTTCTTTGATGTGGGTTTGGATTACCTTCACCTTTTCCATTGTTTCCTCGACAAGTTCTGGGCCTACGAGTTTTCTTTCACCAACATCATCCCAATAGGTTAGTTTGTGACATCGCTTTCCATATAACGCTTTTTATGATGCCATATGAATACTTGAATGGAAGCTATTTTAATAGGAAAAATATACTGGAGGAAAATATTGATCACACATAACTTTAAAGTCAAGTGAGAATGATGTCAACATGTCTTCTAAGGTTTGAATTGTCAGTTCTTATTGAAAATCATTTTGAGGGTGGTAATCAGTGCTCAAACGAAGTTTAGTATCCAGGGATTTCTAATGAATTTTCCAGAATGATGATGTATAATGTGGATCATGATCAGAAAAAATCGATAGTGGTACTTCATGAAGTTTTACAACTTCATTAATATATAGTATTACTATCTGTTCAACTAGTAAATCCTCTCTTATAGAAAGAAACTTTTCTGACTTGGTAAGATAATCAACAATGACCCATTTTCCATCATTCTTTCTAGGAGTCTTTGGTAGTCCCATGAAAAAGTCCATCGTAATATCGTCCCATTCCTATTCAGGTATTGAAAGAGTTTGCAAAAATCCTGTAGGATTTTTTCTTCCAGCTTTCACTTATTGACAAACCATACATCTTGACACAAAATTGTCAATCTCGCTCCTCATGTTGTCCCACCAAAAATGTTCCTGCAAATCTCTATACATCTTAGTGCTATAGGGTGTATAGAGAAATTGGTACTATGAGAATCATCCAATAAATTCATTTTTAGATCAACTATATTGGGAACACAATGTATCTTCCCAAATTTCAAAATTCCATCTTCATACACAAACTCACTCAATCTCCCATTATTCATATCTTTAATATTCTTTTGAAACTCCTCATCATTAGCTTGAGAACATTGTATCCTTTCCAATAAAGATGGTTTGGAAACCATTTGAAAAATTATTGATGATCCACCATCCATGGTTATTCCCATATCCATCCTTATTAGATCCATGAGAATATAACCCCTTTCAACTCTCATTCTGTTCAAAACTCCATGATCTATCTTGCTCAAAGCATCTTCCACCTTATTTTCCTTCCCTGGTTGGTAGTGTATAGTTCAATCACAGTCATTGAGTAGTTCAATTCATCTCCTTTTCCTCATGTTGAGTTCTTTCTGTGAGAAAATATAATTCAAACTCTTGTGATTGGTATATATCTCACATTTTTCGCTATAGAGATAGTGTCTCCAAATATTCAAAGTAAATATTATAGTAGCTAACTCAAGATCAGGAGTAGGATAGTTTTTCTCATGAATTTTTAGTTGTCTCAATGCATAGGCAATAACCCTATGATTCTGCATAATGACACAACCATTTCCTTTCTTTGAGGCATCACTATAAATAAAAAACCCATCATTCCCTAATGGTAGAGTCAAGATAAGAGCATTGACTAATCCTATCTTCAGTTCTTAAAAAAACTCTTTACACTCTTTTTTCCAAACAAATTTTACCCCTTTACATGTGAGCTTCGTTAATGGGTTAGCCAATTGGGAAAACGTTTGGATGAAATGTCGATAATAACCTGCTAAACCAATAAAACTGTGTACCTCAGTTATACTTGTTGGTACTGGCCATTCATGGATCGCTCTTGTATTAGAAGGGACAATAGAGATTCCATCTGTAGAGACAATATGGACAAGAAAAGAAATCATCTGAAGACAGAATTCATACATGCTAAACTTCCCATACAATTCGTGTCTTCTAAGAGTCTTTAAAATAATGCGCAGCTGATTTTCATTATCCTTGTAGTTTTTTGTGTATACCAAGATATCATTAATAAATACCACTACAAAGTCATCAAAATATTCCTTGAAAACTCTATTCATTAGATCAATGAAGACATAGGGTGCATTAGTCAATCCAAAAGGCATTAATGTAAACTCGTAATTCCCGTACCTGGTTCGAAATGCCGTCTTTGGAATGTCTTCCTTCTTCATGCACAACTGATGATATCCTGATCGAAGGTCAATCCTTTTAAATTATTGAGCTCCATATAGTTGGTTGAATAAATAATCAATGTAATGTAGTGGATACTTGGTCTTTATTATTATAGATTTGATCTCCCTGTAGTCAATGAAAAACCTCATATATCCATATTTCTTCTTAACAAAAGGAATAGGGGATCCCCATAGAGAAACACTAGGGAGCATAAATCCCTTATTACACAATTTCTCTAGTTGTTTCTTTAGTTCCACTAATTCAACAGTTTCCATTCTATAAGGGGTCTTCAATATTGGCCTTGAACCATGAATTAGGTCAATGAAAAACTCATTTTATTGTTCTTGAGGATGTCCAGGTAAATCCTCTAAAAGAACATCAATATATTCATGCACAATAGGTACATAATCTATTCGAACATTCCTTTCCTCACCCACAGTTATTTCATTGTCTTCCTCCACAATAATTGAATTTAGTTGAGCTAATGGGGGTGGATCTACATAAGAATTAGGTGGAGATGGTTCTTCTCTAAAGATAAGGTGTTCATTATCATCATCATAAAAAATAGTAACCTCTTTCTTCTTACAAATTTTTTTTTCATCATGGCCCGATAGCCAATCCATACCAAGGATTATATCAAATTCAATCATGGGTATGACGATGAGTTCAGAAGATAAAGAACATTTATATGCCTTAATGGGGACTAATTGAAAAAAACATTGTAGCAATGATACTTCCCTTAGGGGTTTTGACTGGTAAATCCTTTGTTAAATCAAATTGGAAATATCTAATTTTCATAGAAAACTGGGATGATATGAAACAATTCGAAGATCCAGAATCAAATAATTTATTGGCTAAACTTGAAGAAACCATTAAATTACCTGCCACCACATCTTTAGGAGCTTCAAACTCAGCATTTGTGATTGTATAAGATTATCCATGATCCCTTAGCCTCTTCTAAGGTAAGTTTCCATGATTCTTAGGACATTCATTTGCATAATGTCCCATCTCCCAGCAATTGTATCACTGGACATTGGTAGCTTCTTTTTGCCCCTTGCAATCCCAAGCATGGTGGCCTTTTTCGCTACACTTGTAATAGACTCCCATTCCCTTCATGTATGTATTGAGGTGTTTCTTCCCACATTTACTGTAGGATGAATATTAAAATTTTCCCTTCTTCCCCTTATTTCCATTTCCATAGTGATCAGCAGATATCTTCTTCTCTTGCATTGCTTTAAAGTCGTAATACTTAGATAATTACTTTTCCATCTTGATAGCACCTGAGACAATATCTTCGTATGATGAGAAGGATTGTGAGACCAATGATCGATGGAGAAATGGTTTTAACCCATCAATGGAATGATAAATCATAATTGTTGGGTTACGTATATAATCAGCATCATGCCTTGTTATCCTTGTAATGTTAGCTTTATACATTGAGATATTATCATCCTCCTTTTGCCTCAGACATAGAAATTTCCTTTCCAAATCTGCTCGATGGTCATGCGGAAAGTATTTTTCTAATAAAATTTCATTAAAATCCCTTCATTCCATATTTGATATTTAATCATATTCCTCTGTGTTTTTAATCAATGGCCACCATTGATCAACATCTCCAGTGAGGTGGTAAACTGCCATGACAACTTTTTCCCTTTCGCTACTCCCCAAGGCATTGAATATTTTCTCTATGGAGTTTATCCATTGCTCAGCTACTAATGGATTTTTACCCCTATTAAATGTTGGTGGTTGTTTCATCATGAAGTGATCTAACACTGATCCTCCACTATGTGGATCTGGGAGCTCTATACGGGTAAGGTTATTATTCATAACCTAAGTGACTTGTCCCAGTACAGTGATTAGCTAATAAGCACTGGTTGAATCAGTAGCTCCACTATAATTATCTTGATTATGAGGGAAATACCTACATGGATTGCATGCATTGATATTGTTTTCATTCCTTCAACTAGGTTTCATTTCTAAATAATTCCATACACTAGATTAGTTTTTGAATCACAATACATAATTCCAAACTTATAACATACTTAACATAAATTGAATAGTTTTATGGATATAATACATAATAATGAAATGTTTTTATTTGAGGAGGTATATACTCATAAAACCATCATAATGGTTTTTAAAGAAATCATGAATTATCCTAAGCATATCCCCTAGGATTGTCTTAACCAATAGTGCAGCAAGGCCCATTGTCATGTACCAGGATACCCCGAGTAAAGCCCAAAACACATTGTCGGAGTTTTCACTCCTAGGTACATCTGTTCCAGAGCCACCCCTACCTTAACATATCCATACTGGGATTTATTTCTCAGAAAATACAGAAAATCTGTATTTTACCAAAATTCTAGGATGTTCTTTTATACTAGTCATTAAAGACTATCTTAGGGTTATGTGCTATAATCAGAGTTTATCTAAATATAGCTTCCATGATTAGTAATAAACTGCCTCTGATACCAAATATAGCGCCCGACCCCAGTTACCTAGAGTTGGTGCATTTTTACGTAACATTGGCATGATCACAAAAGATCAAGTCTCGAATGTCTGATTAGTTTAGTAGCCTTGGAAACACTTGATACATTCATAAGTCTTATATTCTATGATAAAGTGAAAAACTACAACAACATAGTCTCCATAGATCACACTCATATCCCCTCTGACTATCCCTATAGGTCAATCATAAAATAATTCTTCACATCCTGGGAAAAATAAAACATATAAAGGGGTGAGCTCAGATTCTCAGTAAGGATAACAATATAGTGGAAACTTTCATAAATAAGCATAAACATTTAAGGAATTGTATAACTAAAACAAAATCCATTTAAATATAAACTTCAGAAATATATGGAAAAGAAAAAATAAAATAATTCCAATTACTTATTAATGTGGATATTATACTAGTCGAATAATCACTTGAAATATCAATAGCCACTTTCATAATAATGGAATGCAAAATACCAAACTATCATAACCACATATTCAAGGAATTATGCCACGACTACAAATAAAATTTTGTCAAATACTTGTGCCAAGACACTAGTTTTTCTCCTGAGACCTACCGATTCATCGAGGAGCTATAGCGGGCTCCACCCATCACTTACTAAGTCCAATGCATTCCCCATATGAAAAGGTTTAAACATAAATTAAACATTTCTATTGAAACTAGAATACAAAATGTCAATAATTTATCCATAAACCATGAATGGTATGAAATAACACATACACAGTCATACATAACACAAAACCTTCAATACGATATTGAAGTTTTCGATTATAATAAATTAACTTAAAAAAACTTAAAATACATCATGGATGGTGACATAGATGAAATATAAACTATTTGAGAGAAATATCTCTTTCTAAAATCATTAAAAAGTCCCATTATTATAAAAGAAACCCTTTAATTGAAAATATTTTTATAATCTTTTACGGGAAGCTTCGACGATGTTATAACGGTAGAAAATAGCCACACCAGCCATATAAGTTAAAAAAAGACATTCTTACCTTCATTTTGTCGAATAGGTTATAAAGGACCTTGTTTGGAAAATGACAGAAATATTCCTTTATAATCATATTATAAAAGTAAAACAGGGGTATAAATGACATTAACCTATTGTCTAGTAAATATTAAAAATGTTTTGAAATACATTTTTAAGACACATGGATGTGGTTGATAAAGAGGTCCCAGGAGATACTTACGTAAAAACAACCTCTGATAATAATGAGATTGTGAAATTAACCATTACCTTGTTCATTTACTTAGTATATGGTATTTTAACCTCCTATTTAATAGTTAAAACATTTTTATTAAATTATAAAAGAATCATATATATAAATATGATATCATATATGACCTTATAATATTGATTTGTTATTAATATTTTAGTATTATTGTTGTTTTGGGTGTTAACTTAATCGTTTTCTTTTATATGTTTTGTTACATAAGTGCTATTTGTTATGGATAGGTTGTATCTTATTTATATATAGAATGATATCAAGTCCATAAAAATTATTTTTAATCATCAAATGAAAATTATTATTGAGTGGATATGATCGGGAATGAATATTATCATGTTCGTGGAGATGGTAGCACGTACGTATGCACGAGCGACAATATCATTCTTTTGATATTAAAATAGTATATAAATGAATGGTATATAAAATATAATGAATCATTATTATGTTTTATTTATTATTTACATTAGTTATAATCATTATTATACCCATAAAAATGATGAAATGTTTGAATAACAAACTACACGATGACGTTTAGACGGTAAGCCGTACATAAGAATGTGTGTTGACTTTTTCATTCATAGGACATATAAATTAACTAATATGGTTTTATCATTTTTATAATAACATCACAGTATATAGAAAATAATAGCATTGTTATTTTTGAATGGAAACAACAAGGAAATAATATGTGGAAGAAGAAAAGAACTTCAAAGAGGGTGGTGAAAGTATTACCTCTTCTCCGGGTGTTTCCTTATGAGTTGATCAAAAGGGATCATTAGGTTGGATTTATGAACAAAGTAAGGACTCTAGGATTAAGTGAGATAAGTTGGGAGTATATTTGGACAGGTTTTGGCCGAGCCAAATGGCTTTGAATGTGTAAAATAGAGGTAAGTGTGAGTTCCCTTTTATAAGAGGGCTGGGGGTCACTTTATGAAAAGCTAGAAATATTATTTTATAATAAATTCATATTTGATTTATAATGGATAAAAATGAATTTTTTCAAAGATAAAGTGGGAATGAGTCTAAATACACTCAAAAAAAAGAGTTTATACATGTTTGGGTCACTATATTAACCTTATCATTTATATTTAACTCTTAGTTAACTAGTTTGACATATACCATGTCTCTTTGTATTTATTATATTGTTGATAATCATTCTATATACATTCGAGAGAACCCAAAGTGGTTCATTAATGACACACCCATCATCATATATGTCTTTTGGCCAAACCTTAGATTTTTAGGAATAGAATATCAATTAATAATATAATATTTGTTTTAAAAACACTTTTATGTCAATTTTGACACTATTTGGTATTTTGTTTTTTCTAAATTCATAACAGAATTATTAATTCAAAAAAAATTCATATAATAAACAAAAATATGTTATAGTATCCTAAAAAATTAGTGTAATTCATAAAAAGTCTTAAATTACATTAATTTGGATATTTATAATATCAATTATATTAACATTTCATTAATTAGGTAATTACTGCATTATCATTGTGTCATAAATAAATTAAATTATTTAATTTCTAAAAAATATAAATAAAATATTATTATGTAGAAAATAGTTTTATATTTCTAATGAATATTTATATTATAATTTATCTTATTTATAACCCTATATTAAAATTTTTTAGTTATTAAACTTTGATTTTAACTCTTCTAACTCTTCTTTGAATTAAATAATAATAACTGTCCTCATCTAATCCATGTGGACCTAAAGGGTAATATTTTATTCATAAGATTTATTTTGGTATAATTGCACTTATCCAATAGAATTAGGACATGTTTTAGGGTAATAATAATATCATTTTTATCCTTAATTACCCTATTTACTTTTAACCATGGTAAATAAAAGTAAAAAGTTACTATTCGACAAAAAATATTTTTATCTTATTGAGAAAAAATTTACTTATAGATATCAATTGTGTCTCTCAAATTTTTTGAAATTCAACTCATAGACGTGGTAAAATTGTTTTTTATGTAAATTTTCAAATTCTCCTAGGATGTGGGTAAAAGATGGTGAAAAGTCCAATAAAAGATTTATATATCTAAAATTATTATAAACCAATTCCAATGAATTAAATTGAACATATATAGGTATTATGTATCTATTTTGACCTAAAATAAATTTAAATAATATAATTAATTATTTAAATAAAAATTCGTTTTTAAACTTAACTATGTGTTTTCACTATTCATCAAAAATTGACTGTTTTCAGAAAAGTAACAAAAATACACCCTAAGATAATTTTGATATTCAGAATCTAGAAATGAAGTCCATTTTGAAAAATAAAATTTATAAAACTTTGAAAAGTGGGTATTACTATTCATAATGGCTAGTTTGATTGGTTGTGGAATGTTAGAACTCGAAGTTGCGTAGAACACATGCTACTATATTATTCAAAGAGAATCGTAACGTGGAAGCTTGGGGTGTTACAGGATCCCACTATGTGTAAGACACAAAAAAACCACCAAATACTCAAGAGTAAAGATGCTCATCATGGTTCCAGAAATATGGTCTTCCTTAAAGGTATATTCAAAACAATCAATGAAGTATTAGAACTCTGATCCCTTCCCCAAACAGGATATGTAGGATTCCTATCTAAAGGACTAAGCTACTAGGGAATCCATTTCAAAGGTTAAGACCCAATCATGACCCAAAGAAATGGGCCTCATCTATGGCATAAGACCCAAATTAACTCGAACTATAGAGAATTTTATTCCCAACTAACTGAGATACGTAGGAAGCCTCCCTGAGGTCCAAACCCAACACCCAAACCACCCTAGTGTTCACCGGTCCATATCCCTAGTAGGCAAATATCCACCCCATAAACCATGCCTTTTATGGGAATCATGGACTTCTTCGGTGTAAGCCCCACATGATGGGTCCTCATCATATGACCTTAAAAGGTGATGTGTCCAATTAAGCGGCACTGAACTACGTGGGTTCTCATTCCTCTCATGAGTATATTTAGGAAGCTCATCTTATGGGTTTGATCTCGACAACTAAAAAACTTTCTTCCCCTAGATGATGACAAACTCTACAGTACCTCCTCACATGTCTTAAACTAGCATTGTATCTATAATTCCCGCTCCATGTATATCCATGATTGATTTTTCAACCTACGGGTAATCTGTAGAAACTTTATTGGGAGTGAACTAAGGATTTACAACCATATTCACATTGTAAAAAATCAATAGGAGAGTCCTAGAGTAGAAAATAATTTCCCCCCCCCTCAAAAGTGTTTGAGGAGCCTCAGCTCTCATCCCATCGATCAATGGAGTCCATAAGTGTCATTTCCCAAATTCTCATCCAACGAGTGACTACCTTTTGAAGGAAGGTCTATAAAGCATGAATTAAAGGTTCATTGGGTGTTTCTGGCTCCACGAATAAATGTGTTGGAAACCATATGAGGAAATTATACCTAAAGTGGGTCGATTTCAAAAAACACTTAGCCCCCCTAAAATAACCATCCAGGACCATTCAACTGTGTAAAATCTGTTTCGATATAAAAAATGACATATTGGTTAGTCCCGATGAGACCCTATTGCCTACCAAAAAAAGACATGCCAGACATCGTGTTTAAACAAAAATGGTGATTCTGATGTGAAACCCATCATTATACAATACAATTGGTTACTATCCATGGGGAAATTTTAATTTTCCTAGTACTACACGAATTCAGTCAAAAATAATGTTGTGAACCTGATGTAAAACCCTTCATAATAATAGAAAAATGGTTGCTATCCATCGAGACATTTTGTTTTCCTTGGTATGTTGCAAATCAGGTCAAAACAATCATCCCCTTATAATTTTATTATCCCACCTTAACTTATTTTAAAACTATGTATTATGATAGATAATAATGAATTTACATCTTTATTTTGTCCTACCATAATTCATCATTGATATCTCTATACATCTTTGTGCTATCAGGATCGATAGTGAATGTTGTTTTAGGTGCATAATCCAATAAATCCTATAATTTTTTTTTATTTTTTTAAAAATATTTTCCTATTGAATCATATAATTCCAAACATTTCATTTTTGATCTCAAGAATATTCCATATCTTCTTCCATATCTCATTATCCAATTTCCATGCCTCATTGATCTTCACATGGATTGATGGTTGAGTATTCATTTTAGAAAGATAGGACCTCCCCCCCTATATGATTTAATGTTAATACCTTTTCTAATAAATGAATATGAAGTCTCTTCCAAACCAATTCATGTATAAGGTAGCAGGATCATTATTTATCAGAGTATCAACCACCTTGTTTACCTATTTAGGGTGGTAATGTATTGATTAGTCGTGGTCCTTAAACAACTCTAATAATCTCTTTTTGAATATGATTATATAATTTTTTGTGAATATATACATTAGGATCTTTTTATTGTTATATATATCATAATTCTCAACATAGAGATAATGAATCCATATATTTAATATAAATATTACTACATCACGCACTAAATCATTCACATGGTAGTTTTTAGGAATGATTTCTAAATTACATGAGACATAAGTTATAACCATGTATTTTTTCATGAGGACACATCATCATCCCTTATTTGATGCATCACTATATATCATTAATCATTTCTCACTATTAGGAAACGCGAGTATAGGTCTAATGACTAGCCTTATCACGATCTTCTTGAAATTTTCATCACATTCATATTTCCAAAGGAACGTGAATCCATTTTAGGAAAACATGGTATGTGTATTTGATAGTCATAAGAGGTGTTTCATAAGGACTGGATATTATCTATCCAATCCATTGAAAATATAGATCTATATTGTTCTGGTTTTTCCAAAATATTCTTCATTCATCTCCATTAATAAAATTTATAACTCTATTCCCTTGTTTTTCATTACATAACCCCTGAATGGTACTTCTTGTAGACCAAATTCATCATCACTAAATGTTTAGTATAGTCTGTCTATTCTCAAGGTCTTCATCACAAATATGAAATTATCATTATTTTCTTCCCTAAACATAGAATATGATAATATTATCTATGATGAATATTATAAATTGATGAAGGTAATATCTAAAGACTCTACTAATTCTACATATGTAGATAACATGATCATTTTCATGTATCTAAGGAATCACTATCAATTAATAGTGTCTATATCATATACAGAGGGGTTTTATGATAAATATATTATTAAACTCATCCCATTACATTGAGTCTATTTATTCATATTAACTTGTGTTCTTGAAAATGTTTCCCCATTGATTGGCCTCACCATCTAGTGATTAATGGATAAAAAAAATTCATTGAGCACTAGATAATAAAAAATATTAGAATTAGTTTCCTAGAACTAACTAGTTTGTAATTTAGATCTCCATTTATATTGAAATGATAAAATATTAAATGTATATCATCAAATATTGAAAACTATTCAATTAAGATGTAACGTGAAATATCCTCGTCTTTCGTCACATCAAAATATGTCATATCAGTTCCCGACTATAATGATAATGTTGAGATTCTATAATGATGTCTCTTAAAATTTTTGACATATGGTCAGGATTGTAAAATATGATGGGGAAAATATTTTTTTGACTTTTAGGAATGATTTATCAAAATAGGATTATGATTTAGCTCAGTAATTTTGCACTGGTAATCCCTGAGATGAGAGATTATAAGGACATACCTTTTAATAGGTTTTCCAAGTATTTGTGTGTCATTAGAATTGCTATCTCTAAGTGAGTGTAATGGCCCTTCTACATCGTAATTATTATTAATAAATATCATGAATAACATAATTAGGTGTATTAATGAAACCCATGATTCATTATTCTCACTCTAAGTAAGACATATTTAGTGAATCATGATCGATATATTTTTAATTAATATGTTAAGGAATGATCTATCCCTTTTATTTATGGAAGCTGATCTCTCTTCCCATTTATTGTAATATAACCATTGATGTAAATTCAGTTTCCATGATGATGTGTACAAGTTCATTCAAAATAATGAATGAATGATATGTCAATCATTGAGATTTATGAAACAAGTATGAAATTGTATTGATGGGATATCCAGACAAAGGGATTATATCATATAGTGAACACTCATATGTGGTTTTATATTTTTCAATATTAACTGCTTTATATTCGGTTCGTCGACACATTTATAGATAGTTGTCCCAAACATTAGGTAATCCCACCTAATGACAATGAGAATAAATCCTTTAGAGTCAGAATCTATGTATTTTTATTTAGGTCATTTAACTTCAATTTGAATTTAATTTTAAATTAAATATTATTATAAATCCGAAAAAATAAATTTTTTTAGGATTTAATGGTCACTTAAATTAAATTTATATATATTCTTATGAAAATTATTTAATTATACATATATAAATCATATATTTATATATTTATTTGTTGAAAACATAAATATTTACTAATAATATTTATTTGTGAATTCAATAAATGTAAAGGAGGATGGAAAAAGGGAGATGGGGTCTGATGATAAGTTTTAATTTTTAAGAGGGTAAAATAATATTTATCATTGCTTTAGTTAGAACTTTTCCTGAAAAAATAATCAAAATATTAATTTTACAAGGCATGTGGTCATTTTAAGTTATAATTTATTGTTGGGGGCCATTGGGAAATTAAATAATATTTTGAAAATAACCCCAAACTATATAAAAAGGCGACTATGTCAATTTTGATGGGGTTTATTGATTATTGGAGAATCATTATAAATGATGAAATATAGATATCTCTCTCAATAATAAATAATGATATATTGTTTGTTATCTCAAGCGTGATATATTTTCCTACCACTTTCTCCTTTTGAAAAATGAGAGTGGAAGGATGATTCTTCAAGTCCAAAATAATCATCATAATGATAAAGGAAAACATCGTAATATGAATGACGCCCCATGAAAGCAATCGATAATCGATCAACAATGTTTGGAGATCAAAAGAGAACATTTGCATCAATGCTAGAGGGATTATACACTTGGATCTTGAAAGTGCAATGATGGTAGACAAAAAGAGTTTTAGAGGATAAATATATTCTTTAAAGAAATATACCAAGATTTTATTTTACTTTCTTCCAATTTTTTAAAATAATTAATAATTTAATGTGAAAGACCCTCTTGGTTTTATTGTTTCTATCAAGTTTCGTAAAAATATCCATTCCTCTTGGATTTCAAAACATTTACATCTTGAAATATCCATTGAATTTTAAACTTCTCCATTCTGTTTGGACACTAAGATGATCATTCACTATGTCCAAAACCTCCTAAAATACCTTATCTTCTATATTGACCCACTATTACATAATAATTAATTTGGAAGAAACACTAAATGGGGGTGGATGTCTCAATATGAAGGGTTCAATGGAGTGTTTTATTTTATTCATTTTAAATCTCTACCTGGTTCATGTTTTTTGTTCCAAGATTGAGAAGGTTGGATGATCATAACCATGATATTCTATACTCAGAATCCCATGTAGTTTGATATCTTATTAGTGTAATCATTTCATTGTTCATCACACTCAGTTTTAACTTATTTACTCATAGTTCAAGCCATTAATTAAAAAAGGTGAGTGCAAGTATCATGTAATAATAACCAGAGTAATAAATAATATGATAATAAAATCAATCATAAGATGACTAAAATTTCCGCACCACTATTCAAACCATAGATATTTTAAGTGTATCTAATTTCAAATTTTTCTCAATAAATGTTTTTTTGGATATATAAATTTATTATTCATAACTATGTTCTAAAAATTAACTAAAACCCACTCTGATAATAACTTATACGACCTAGTAATATTATATATATTGAATACACACTATAATATGACAATTCATTACATATCACAATATAAAACACCTAACAAAATATTGGTTTAGTGTTATTCTAGACTACAGACGTAACAAAATTATATTATAATTTCTCTACAACCTCACCCATTAATATTCTCCACATATTATTCTCTTATATAAATATCATACGTAGTACTTTTCTTCATATCCTGGGGAAATGTAAACATAATAAAGGATGAGTTTAGATTCTTCGTATGGTATAAAAATAAGAGATATCAATTGATGTTCAAAAGTGAATGTATGATAGACATTGAAACACCCCGAGATTTTATGAAAAATATTCTTTTTAATTTCACTAATGTCTTGTGTTGTACGCCACACCAAAATGAGCTTGCACAACACGCATCCTTGATTTTCCTTGCATTACACGCAATCACGACCTTCCTCGACAGCGTGTGTAGTATGCAATAACGAGTTTTACTAAACAACAATATGTTATTAAAATATTATTAAAACTAGCCGTTATGAATAGTAATAACCACTTTTTGAATTTTTGTAATTTTATTTTTCAAAATGGAATTCATTTTTGGATTCGTAATATCGAAATTAGCTTAGGGTGAAATTTTGTTAATTTTCGGATAACTTTCATATTTTGATGAATAGTGAAAATTACTAAATTTTAATTAAAAACAACTTTTTCAATCGAAATAATTAATAGTGACAAATTATTAATTTGAGTGGTTTTAAAGTATATTTAGAATATATTTTTACAATTTAATACAATGATGGTCATTGGATGTAATTTCACATTTAAACCAGACATAAACAAGTGTCAATCTTTTGATAGTTATTATCTCTTAAGAACACGCTATTTGTTTTGACGACGGGAATTAATTTTTAAATTAATTAACGCAACTGATATGTTTTGAATTTGGTAAAATAGAAATCATTTTTTATTTCATAATATCAAATATATCTTAGGCCTAATTTTTGGTATTTTTCTGAAAACTTTCAATTTTTGATGAATAGTGAAACCACTAAGTGGTAGTTAAAAAAAACCGAATTGATCATAAAACGTAATTTTACCGCTTCTATGAGTGGAATTTCAAAAATCCGAGAGACATGGTTGATTTCAGTAAGTAAAATGTGGTCAATGAGATGAAAATAATTTTTTGGTGAATAGTAACATTTTACTTTTTTTGCCACGGTTAAAAGTAAATAGGGTAATTATGGGTAGAAATGATATTATTATTACCCTAACACATGTTCTAATTCTATTGGACAAGTGTAATTCGACCAAAAACAAACTTAGGAATAAAATATGACCAGTTAGGCCCACATGGATTAGATTAGGACATTTATTATTAATTTATTTAAAGAAGGGTTAAAAGAGTTAAAATCAAAGTTTATTTAATAAAACATTTTTAATATGGGGTTATAAATAAGATAAATTAGACTATAAATATTCATTAGAAAGCTAAAAAGATTTACAACATAATTGTATTTTATTTGTAATTTTATACATTAAATAATCTAAATTATATATGACACAACGATGATGCAGTAATTATCTTATTAATAAAATATTGACATAATTGATGTTATAAATACCCAAATAAATATAATTTGAGAATTTTTATGAATTAAACTAATTTTCTAGGTTACTATGACATGTTATTATTGATTTAATTTACTTTTTTTGAACTTATCATTCTGTTATGATTTTCACAAAAATCAATTACTAAATAGTGTCAAAATTGACATAAAATAGTTTTTAAAACAAATATTATATTATTAATTGATATATTATTCCTAAAAATCTAAGGTTCGTCCAAATGACTTAGATAAAGATATATATATTAATAATAAACAATTTGGGGTTCTTTTGACTTCTTATAGTAAGTTTATTAACCTTATAGTGTAAGAACACAAGAAGACACGGAAAAAGTAAAAATTATTTAACTTAATTTTAAATCTAAATGATAAGGTTAAAATAGGAACCTAAACTTGTCTAAATTATATTGGATGAGAGGATTTTGACCCATACCCACCTTATCCTCGAAATAAATTAATTTGGAGCTATTTAAAACCGAACTTGACTTTATAATAAAATAATATTTTTAGTTATTCCAAAGGTGCCCCTCTCCTCCCATATAAAAGGGCACCTCCTCCCTCTCTTCCTCACACAACTTTGAGCCTTAAAGCTTGGAAAAACCCTGAAAAAATCTCTTCTACACTTCCCTAGTATCATCCTAGAGGTCCTGGTCTTCTTAAATGACCAATTTTAGTGCCCTAAAAGGAGGTCTCAAAGAAGCACTTCAAAGAAGAGGTAATATCCATTACCGATCCTTTCCAATTTATTTCTTCTTCAACTTCTTCTTCTTTAGTTGTTTCATTATGAAGTAATAACATCAGTATCACTCATATACTGATATGTTATTATAAGTATGAAACAACCCTATTTAACCATCTATCCGTCCTACGGAAAATGAAATCACCGCGCGTGCGTACGTACGGAATACCGTCTCCACGCCGTGGTGTAATCTATTTTCCGCCACCACCTTAATAGGATGGGTATAATGGTGTAATGAGTAACTATATATGATTATTATAAAGTGATGTTGATACTGAAATATTATACATACACTTCAACACAATTCCATGACCATGGGAACGATATCATCGCTCGTGCGTACGTACGGACTACCGTCTCCACGACGCGATGAGATTCATTATCCATGTTAACCATTACAGAATGATTATAAAGTATATATAATGAATAATAATGGAATATATGACATGATAAATCTACGGGATTTATGTATATATATATATATGTCATCTACTTACTTCCATTCAAGACAATAAAGAAAGGAAATCAGCGTTCATGCGTACGTACGGACTACCGTCTCCATGAACGGTGTGTTTCATTTCATTTATCTATCTATTATATATATATATATACTGAATATATATGATATATAAATCATACTTTATATTCTGGAAGTATGTAAATCATTATATAAGTAATTATAATGTCAAGAACAACAAGTCCAAACACCTACGATAAATGAAACGATTTTACCCAAAACGCTTCTTTAACATGAATTTAAAAAAGAATGGGTAATATAAAGTCATAAGTGGACCATATATGATATAATAACAATGAATATTATTCTGTAATAAGTCAATAACATGATTTAAATCATTATACAGGAGGTTCGGACAGGTACAAAGCAAGTCGGACCTAAGGTAAGGGAAATATCACAATCTCATTTTTATCCGAGATTGTTTATACTTTAGTATTTACTGGGGTGTATTTTATCATCCACGTCCATGTTTCCTCAATATGTAATATTATTTCCATCCACCTACAATTATTTAAATCCATTTTTACCCTTTGGTGAGTTTTTAGTAAAATATATGAAAGGAATCTTTTGTCGTTTTTCGTACGAGGTACTTTTTGACTTTTCCGACAAAAGTACGAAGAATGTTTTTTTAACTTATACGGCATGAATGGATTTTTAAAACATTATTTCCAAGAATATTCCTTTAAAAGTTTTCAAGTTTAATTTTAATCAACTTATTTTAGTTTATAATTGTATGACATATTAAGAAAGGAAAAATGTTTTTGACGAAGAAACGATATTTTCCTCAAGAATGGAGTTCAAGTGTTTTATCCAAATTATTTTACATCTAAGATAATAAAGGGTTCTGTTTTTATCCCTATTATTACATTTTTTTGATTATGTAGTGATGGAATTATTTTTATAAATTCCTTTATCTTATATGAATTGTTTTATGATGTCATGTTGTTTAAGAATCCCATTTTTATTACATGGGTTATGCTATGATGTATGGTTTATGATTTTGTGGCACACATAAGAATGATATCATTATGAGATGGGTGGGAACTATATCTCCCTCCAATGAATTGGGTAAAGATTTTATATCTCCTGAGATAGACATGGCTGGAATGGTATGTTATACCGGTTCAGTGAAACAGGACTAAAACGAGGGTGACTCGGTTCAGAAAGGGACTTTGTCCACTAAGATAGTCTTGGCAATGAGTCTTGACTAACAAGAAATGATTCTCTATGATTATGTGTGAATGCCACAAAGTTTCATGTTTTATGTTATGATTATTGTGATTACATTTCACTGTCATGATTTAAACCATGTTATGAAATTATGATCTATTTTGCAGGTTAAGATTTTCAAAAGTTATGTGCTTATGTATACGATGTGATTGATATTTTTTTGTTTACCCTTACTGAGCATTTGAGCTCACCCTATTATGTTTTCTTTTCCCCAGGATATAAAGAAAGGTTTTAGGTATAAAAAAAGGATGATCTTTATGGGAGATGTTGAAGATCTGTCACCAGGATTAGAAGATTATATTACGAGTTTCCAAAGACAATAAACCATTGCGATCCTTGTGTGTGTGTTTTTGTTATGTACTGAGTATTCCGCAAATGTAATGTAATGTCCATGTAAGTCAGGCTTCGGGTCTCTACAGACATAAGGTAATGATGAAGTAATCAAGATTCATGAACATAATGTAAGGAAATCATACCCAATAAAATATGGAAAAAATGTTACGAATCTTGATAAAAGTTTTTGGGAATAACATGATACGTGAATTATAGGATTGTGGAAACAATGAACCAATAATGATTAAACATGAAAACATAACAAAGGTAAATTTATAACATAATAATGGTTAATAATAATATTTAATAGACACAAGTATATAAATAATGACATATGGAAATTTTAACCACTAAGGCATGCATATCATAATAGACTACACTAACCACCCATCCATGACATAGTGGACTTGGGATAATCCACGTGTTTGATAACATTTTTTGACCTGGGCTAGCCACCCATGTCCCATACAGATTGAATGAGGTATAAAACATTACCAAAATTATTATTGGGATATATTGGAGTCACCCATTGTATAATGAATAACCATACATATGTGCTTCATGTGAACATAAAACCATTTATAATCCCATCATTTCTCAATAAAACTATGAGAAATAAATGGATTTCACAAATATTTTCAAAAAAACATGATCATAAAACATCTAGATAATGATTATGGATAGCATCATTAGATCATATAAATATTGAAACATATGATTCATTAATGGATGTTGATATAGATGAAAAAAATCTTAATAATAGAAATAAAAATTTTCATTGAAAAATAAAAAGGAGTACCCTTTATGAATTTAATAACTTTTATTTCAGAGTAATTAATTTTCAAAATAATTTGAATAAAAACAAAAATGTAAAATAATGAAAACATGGAAAGGTAAATTAATATATGAAAATGAATAAGGAGATTAAAAAACCATGTGGTAAGAGTTAAAATATTATGTTACTTTCATAAATTGGTAATGAAAATAAATGTCAATAAAAAAATAACATGTGTGGAAAATATTAAAACGATATTACTTTCACATTTTGTTAAAGATCGTCAAAATCAATATAAAATTACCTTAATTAGTCATAAAATTATTAGTAAGGACATCTATAAAAATTAATAATAAATAAGGCCATAGAGGAGAAATATTTTCCATCTTGAGAGATGATACAAGGTTAGATCTACTTAAAGGAAACATTTTGGTTGAGTTATAAAACAAAGAGATGTGAAATAGTAGGAAAACACTTCGAACACAAAAATAACCATATTAGATGAAAATAGATAATGTTTAGAGAGAAATAATACATGAATACTCCAAATTGAAATTTATATATAAGAAATCTCAAATTTTAAGTGAGATTTGAAAATAAATCATCACATTTACTCCAAAATATCATCATGGAAGTTTAAACTCTTATATAACAAAAATAAATCTCTTAATTACTTAGTTGATATATTTATTCATAATTATTTTATGTAATACTATTATCTATTAATTCATAATAACCCATATATTAATTCATTACTCTTTAAAATTAGTATTCGGTTGTTAATTGTTCTATTTTTCCATTCATGATTTGGTTTGGCAATTCTTATCCATGAGCCTTGATGATGGGTTCCTCACCTATAAAATTTTAATGAATATTTTTTATTTTTTTATAATATAACTCCATATTCCTATTTTTATTTTGAGGAAGTTAAGGTGATTATTTTTAAATAGATACTAAAATATTATATTTTTTGATTTTTTATTCAATTAAATAAATGATTTTATAAATGAATATACATAACATATATTACCATTATTTAATCATAATCATGAAATTACTTGAATATTAATGAAATATTAATTCATTAACTCAATAATTTTAAATATCTATATAAGACACAAGATTATTAATAAATCATTATTCACTTTGGTAGCATTAAACTACCACAGTGAGTGCTGTTTTCCAAAAAAATTATAGAAGAAGGGGAAACCAAATTAATATTTTATTTTTATAAAAAATATAAGAACTCGATATTTATTAATGGTATATACCTTTTTAAATTAAATATGTTTCTTCATTCTATAGCTATTATGGATGCCTAATGTGTTTATGTTTTTTCAGGGGTTTATGGAGAATGTTCGGAGCTCAACACCCAGCCTAATGGAGAAAATTTCTAGGACACATGGTCAATAGAAACATTGTGATTCAGTCTAAAGGATTTACCTAACTGGGTGGGTGCTAGATATAGGGATAAGAAGCTCAAATAAATTTCCCAAATCATGTGCCTATAGAAGCATGACCTTGCAGGTATCTCCGTAAAATTAGCAGAGTCGTGCCACATGGTAGGAAAACATTTTCTCAAACAGTGTGGCCTAACCATATGGGGCCACTGAGGTAGTTCCATGCACATGGTTGGTGTTCTATTTAGTCAACCATGCTACAAAACCATGATCCCCTATTTTTTGGGATATTTTTAAAAAATTACGTTAAATTTTTTTATGTAACACTTACTCAGTTATTTCTCATACAGTGGACTTATTAGGAAAAAAAATACCTCAAGGAAGCGTTGAAGCATTTTTTGGGTTGATTGTGTTTATTGAAAAATATGTTTCTTACTGAAAATAACTGTTTCCGTGGTTAATTGTCAATTTCTCAAGATATTTTTGACAAACTATGTTGACAAAGAACCATGAAAAAGTATTGGATGATCGGGATGTTTTACAAAAAGAAAAGATACAATGTGGTGCCATTTTCGACTGTATTCCAAATTTTTGGGACTCAAAATCAGACAAAAGAGAAATATGTTTTTGAAAAAGGAAGTCATGCACAATATTGAAGGTGGAATGGAAAATTATAGGCATAAAAATGTTTAGGATTATAATTTTGAGAAATGGAAAATGCATGATGTGCGCGACTGATTTGGAAATGTGCGTAAAAGAAAAGGTTGTGCGAAAGAAACTTGCATGCCCAATGTGACGTCAAATGAGGTTTCTCACGCTCAAGGGAAATCTTGTACGACATGTAAAATCTTTTTCACCAGGATTAATGATGCCTATAAATAAGATGTTACCCCTCCCCCAATTTGAAGAATCTCAACACATAGACAGAATCAGATATTAGGATCACATAACAATTTTATGCGAAATGAGTTGCATGAAATATTTTGAGTTGCGTGAAAGCAATGAAAGTTGCATGTAAGGTTATAGTTGTACGTAATATTGAATTTTCATGCAAGGGGAGATTCAAAAAAATTCGAATCTTGATTTCAAGACATTAATTTTGAATGCAAGACACATTAAAGGTTTCATAAAATATATAGTGTTTCCTAGTAGTACTATGGTAAAGTGTTATTCATCAATGGATGAAAGTGGGACATCAATATAGCATATATGTACAATGGAGGATGAATTCATTAGAGATACTAAAGGGACCTACATATCAATAAATTGTGAGTGGATCTTCTAAAGAAGTAGTGATAATACTTCAATTGAGAGAGAAGTAAGATTTCAAATTGTGATTGGTTGTAAACCAGTAGGGAGAGTGAGTCTACTCCAAACTTGTAATCAGTATTGTGTTTATTGTGGAATTGTTATATGGCCACATTTCTAGTGTATGCTCCTTAGAAATTGTACAGTGAGGGTTAACCAAGAAAAATTGATGTGTCTTGTGAATTCTTTAAGATTTGTTCATACTTTGCAATAGGAAGGAGAGAGAAGAGAGTTCTGTCTAACAACCAAACATGGTCAGAAAGGGGAAGTTGTTTTCATCTGTCATACCCTTATTTACCCCCATCTAAGAGAATCTATCCTAGTAAACCTAACAGGACTGGTGTATTATTTTTACTCCCTTAATAATCTATAAAGATCCATCTACCTATGTTATTAAATATCTTCTTCATACAAGCTATATTAAACTTTTGATTGTCACATTGGATAGCCATCGGTAAGTGCTTCAATATCTTAGCTCAGTTCATCATTTATCTTCCTCTCAATAATGGTATTTTGATGTAGTATCATATCAGAAATTTCTAGGGTTTTTATCCATTGTTCCTCTTTATTATGATCCAAAACAATATATTTTCTAATTCTGTATGAGGATAATGATATAGGATCCACATAGGTTGTCTATGACTCCTCCCTCAGGTCTCACCTTTTTATAAAACTTTTGCCATTATGCACTCACTGATTTCATCGAGTGATTATTATTAAATAAATATTTCTTTTTTTGAGTAATTATTCTCAAATAATAGATACTCATAAATGAATTATCATTATGTAGTTAGAGGTTGATACCTCAACACTGACCACCCCAAGTAGGGTGTCCCAATATTTATGTTTTTAAGACCTATATGGGTCTATCTGCACAACTGTTTGGCGTGATTTGATTTGGACATCATTAAGTTAATTTTTTTTAAATTTAAATGAATGAATTTTTAATGTCTATTATATCATAGTATCACATTATCTTTCTAAATATTGTTATTAAATCAATTAAATGAATATTTAATTGTTAAATGTCAAATATTCTTAGTGATATCACTTTTCCTAGTAATTATAATTTAATTGAATATAATTTAATGTACGTATACCACCTTATCATGATTATAAAGTTAATGGAATGAACCAAATAATTAACTATGAATCAATGTAATAAATTTCTTCATGTCGGATTAAAACTTGTCACTTAGTATGAAAGGTAATGGAAGGAACCGCCTAAACTATTAACAAGAATGAGTAGTATATGAACATAATGATATAATGAGTTATGGGTAAGGTGACTATTTTATATGGACTTTATCACCTTTATATGAGTTGTTATAATTGAGCTATATTTTGATTCCCAAGGGAATTCCTTGGTAACTCATAGGAATTTATTTTGAATCAAGGAGATACTTTCTAATGGAGATAACCTCTGTAGAACATGGTACATGTCTACTAAAGGATTCCTAACATGATTATATAGGATCCTTTCAAATTATTTTGGATATTAGGATTCTTTGGTACACTCATTGGATACATATTGACATCTTCTGATATGTGGCGCCATAAATTCACCCCATTGGGACCAATCATGATTAACCCACTTTACCTTGGATGTAATCCTTAGAATTGGTTGGAATATTTTATGGTGAAATTCCTTGTAAAATTACCATTGGATTACACTCATATCTCATATTGGTAGGTTGTATATTATTACTAAGTTTTATTGATCCCTAAGTTCATGGATTACTTGGTTATTACTGTGGATCCTATTTCATTTTTATCATCATAAATAATTACATGGTTATTACCTTGGACTACCTATTATTATTACTATTATAGGATTCTTTATTCATACCATAGATACAATTAATTCAGTTATTATAAAATAGGAAACAATTATTTAAATGAATTCATTTTCGTATACATTAATGGTTGATGCTAAAGCAAGTACCAGTTAGCATTATACCACTGATTTAGGTTTTTATATTCTTGGACAATATAATTTTAAATTTCTCAGATTGGGTTGTGTAGACGTTGTTGGTGGTCAACTACTAATATTTATCTCACACCATCTTTATGAATCCTATGGTACCCTGGTAGATAATTTGTACGCAAGTGTAGGTAAGGGAAATCATCCCAATTCGGGCACCCGATCTTGATTTATTTCATTAGGATAGAGATTGGTAGCAGATGACATGGTCATTGATTAGAATTCATGGATAGTTTTTGGATTCATTTTTCTTGTTTTTCATGGAATGTATTTCCTACCACCATGTATACTTATTTTCCAGTCTTTTAGATACATTATATGTATCATCATCATTTTTATATGATTCAGTTTCCATATTTGATTATTATTTAGTACATGGATGTATATTATTGTATTTTACTACATATTCATTTATCATACTGCATACTTTATTTAAATAATATTACATATAAAAAATTATACACCCTTAAAATAAGGGAATAGTGAACCCATAGACAATACCTTGGTTATCTCTGTTAGTCGATAGCCTCTAGTGTATTGGGGGATTGAGGCCATATGGCCAACCAGCATTGTGGAACCATGAGTGGAACCTAGTTCGGGATGTCACAATTTGGTATTAGAGATAGGTTTCAATCCTGAGACCTATTTTGTATGGCACTACAAGGATTTAAATGGTTAATTTACTGATTCTAGCCACGGTATTTTACCCATTAAAGTTTGAGACTGAATGTTGATAGGGTTAAATAGAAATTAAATGGTTATTAATTCCATTGATAAGGTTTTTGGGCCCTTATTCTCTGGGAATGATGATCAATTTAATCAACCTCGTTAATTAGGAATAATAAAATTCAAACTATTTATATAAATAATGGATTACAAAAACAAAATAATTCTTGTTTATGAAGAGTAATAGGGTGAATAAACGTTTCACATACTAGAAATCCTATTATTAAAATTTAAATACTTACTTATACCCTAAACATCTTAGTGGGTAGATGGGATAAAAGCATGGGTACTAAGACTTTATAATTGTGATATGATTCTGCATGTTCTTATATCTATTAACAAATGTCGTTTAAAGGCATGTGGTAAGAATGTGTAGAGCTATTCCACCATTATTTCCTTTAGTTGTAGACCCGGGGGTGGTAATGATCATGCACTAAAGGTAGTGGGCCCTAATACACTAGTTATTCCTATCATAGTGACACTTTAAGAACCAATTTATATACTCTAACTGATCACTAACACTCATATTCATGAGGGTTTTATACATCTGATGCATTCTATGTGGTGTGCTCTATGACACACACCTATTATGACCAGTCAAGTACATGAGTTCTAATAGAAGAATCCTACCATTTTCTTAGGATATAGTGGTCAACATGCTATTTATTCTCAGATAGATTCCACATTATCTATATTTGAGCATTTAGTGATTCCTCCAAAAGGAGGACCAATATTTATACCTATATGTTGTGTGATTAACCAAACTTCTCATTGGATAAAATTATTCAGGCTTGTCATCATCATAGAATAGATTGTGATGACTTCTAGACAGTATTCTATCGACACTTTTTCCCTGAAACACTAAGAGATAACCAAACCATAGAGTTAATGAATCAAGATCAAGGAACTATGTCTATTTTGGACTATTCAACATGTTTTACTAGGTTACATCACTTTTCACCGCTTGAAGACAATGATGACATGTCAAGCGCTTAACTTTTTGATAATTGGCATAGTTATACTATCCTTACTCAGGTGAATATCATTCTCCAACAATAGTTTTCTATGATAGTGAACTAGAATTTTATCCCTGAGTGAGATTGGAGGGAAGATGATAGTACCAGGAATATAGACTTAGTGAAAAGGGAGGACATTAGTTATTCTGGTAGAAGGAAGTGTTCCCTTGATGTTTATCATTAGAGTAGTGGTATCCAGAGTATTCAAACTCATAGCATCATTATTTTCTATCAGTGTGGATAGTAGAGGAATATGAATCCTTAATGAGATAGATACCCTTTAGAGTGTTTTGGCTGCGATAATATGTGAAATCTTCAGAGTTTATTTCTTACATTTCCATATATGCTGAGTGAAGGTGGATTTGAACCAGCTCCACATTCAGGGGTATGATCATTTACGACCCATGAGGTGGGAAGTTAGATTAGATCTAGAAGAACTGTACAAGGAATATTTTTTAGATATAGTGGTTAGAAAACTAATTATCAGTGTAAAAAAAGTAGAACAACTCAGGGTAGTCCAACTATAGCATAAGTCCAAGTATCAAGTCAGTTGGATGCTTTATAGTCAATAACCATAGACCAGAGTGAAGGACCATCAATAGTATTTGGTACTATTCATGTATCCTTCACAATGGTATCAACATATTCAGTACGGATTCTTGACACTCCTTTTTCTAGTTTTCAAATATAAAAAATCACATTATTTAAAAAAGTATTTTTATTGTGTGATAACCCTCGATACAAAATTAGTGCTATGTTCAAAGGGTACATGCTAGTATAGGTTCTTTTCTTTGAGGTGGGTATTTATCCCTTCTTATATGAGCTCTTCATTTTCGAGTTGATGAGGTTCAATGTCATCTTCAGAATATATTGGTCGGTCCTATATCATGCCTATGTGGACTATTATAACAAAATGGTGTTGTTTACATCACCATAAGAAAGTTATTATCATCACAAGGATTAGTGGGATGTACATGATGGTAGTCATAGACCAAAGAATCATGGTATAGGTGGATTTTCCACCTATATTACTAGTCTCATAATGGAGGATCGTGGTTTACATCAAGATAAATTCCCTTCAGTAGTAGATCATTTTAGTATAATTCCTAATGATTCTTCTTTATTAGCTCTTGAGATAGAGGTATATTTTATGATAAATCTTATTCCATGAGTATATCTAGTGTCCCTTCCTCCATAATATATGGAACCTAAATGATTTAACAGATCAAGATATTTTTAGAGGATTTAGAGGAAAAGGGTTTTATATGGACTAGCAGTTCCTCTTGGGGTTCACTTGTAATTCTCACCAAGAATGAGGGTAGAAACCTTAGGATATTCAAGGAATAATTATGGTTGAACCAGATAACATTTATGAAATGGTATCCGCAACCTCAAAGAAATAACCTCTTTGACCAGATTCATAGAACTATGGTATTATCAAAGATTAAACTCATATTGAGCTATCATCAGGTGTAATTCATACCTTTAGACATACATCATCTAAAATTTAATAGCATGTCTGTTTTTTATGAGTATCTAATTATTCCATTTTGTCTTACTAATTCGCCCTTTCTTTTCACGCATTTTATGAATAGTGTTGTTCAACTTTATATGGAATATTTTTTTGTAGACTTTTCGGATGACATGTTAGTGTATTCACACACTCATAGTGACAATGTTCAATATCGTGACATAATTTTTAATACACTAATAGATCGTAATATTTATGTAAATATTTATAATTTCCACTACTAATTTTAACAAGTTAACTTATTAATTCATATTATATCAGAATTAATTGAATATTTTGACCCAGAGAAGGTGGGTACTGTTGTTTCGTTGGAGCTATCCAAGAATCTGTTTGATGTATGATGTTTCTTGGTGATGGATAGATATTATAGAAATTTCATAAAATATTTTTCATTCATTTATTCAAATCTTAATAGTCTTATAAATAAGGGTTCTGAGTTCTTTTAATGATACGAATGTGAGAAATAATTTTAGGAGATTATATAAAGGATTATGTCAGCACCGATTCTAATTATTCCATATCCCAAAAGAGGATATATTGTGTTTTGTGACACATCAAGGATTTGTTTAGGTGCAATGATGATGTAGGAGGATAGATTCATTATGTAGAGATCATGGAATTTGAGGCATCGTGAGAGAAACTATCGGACACATGATCTCAAGCTACCAATAGTTGTCCACCCCTTATATTTTTGGAGAACTATTGGAATGTTGACTACATGGTGGCACATGAAAGCAATAAACGGATCAAATATATCTTTCCATATAGTGACATGAATCTCAATCTATGAATATAGGCCGAATATGTTCATTCCTTTAATTTTTCATTATCTTATATTCCTGTAAATGGAAATGCAGTAGTGGATGTGAAGATTCATTAAACTCAAGAAGTTTCCATATAGGTAGGTAGTGATAAAATAAAATTGATGTTCCTTTTCTATAAGAATAATATAGAGTTTAATTAGAGTCCAGATTAATATTCACTTACAAAATTGGATGTTACCTCTTGCCTTGTTGATAGGGTGAAGGGTAGGATTTTTTTAGATCTTGAATGCCTTGGTATTTGGACGAGTATTTCTAGAGATGATACACCTCCATATATTTCTATATATGTTGATGAAATCCTCTATATATATGGGAATTTCTAGGACTTGATAGGTATGAGAGTGGAACTGATCTGAGAGCCCCATGGTGATCAATGAAGAGTTCATCCTATAATATCCGAGATATATCGAGATATGTGAAACCTCTATTGGTTTTTTTGTGATGAATAATTATATTTTAGGTTTTATCACTATGTCTTATACCAATCATTTGGTTAAAATGGAGCACTAGTATTCTACTATCTTAATATAGCTACTTCATGTCCTAGAAGGAAAATGGGAATATTTTGACATTGACATTGTAGATAGCCTACTGAGGTCACCTCAATGTAGAGACACAGTTGGGTAGTTGTGGATCAACTAACTGAAGTTTCCCATTTACTTCATATCTATGAGACAATATATGTTTTTGAGTTATGAAAACTGTATTTTCATGAAATAATACGACTACACAGAGTCCCTTGTACTCTCTTTTCAGAAATGTATTCCCATTTTACATCAAGATTCTATCTAGGGTTACAGAGAGCCATGGGTACACAGGTGCTTCTAAGCTTAGAATTTACCCTCAGAAAAATGGCTAGTCGAGATGAATGATAAATTATTTATAGTACATTATACTAGAATGAATCCTTGATTTTAGAGGTTCTTAGGTGAAACATATCCCCCTCATTAGGTTCTCTTATAATAATATCTTTTATGTGACAATTCAGATATCTCCCTAGGGGGAATTGTATGGTAGGCCATTCCATTCACCCCTATGATGGATGGAGGTAGGTGAGGTAGTGTTATTGGGTCCTCATCTTATTCAGGAGAATTTAGAGAAGGTTTAGCTAATCAATAATCATATATCAACTGATCATAATAGAAAATATTATATGTCGGTTTCTATCAAAGACCTCTAGATTTCGAGGATAAGAATCATGTTTTCTTATGGGTATCACATAGAATTAGGCATAGATGGATATATAGGAAAGGGAATTCGTCACCACTCATTGTTGGTTTGTTTTAGATTCTTGATAGATTTAGGCTGGTAGCCAATTGGTTGATATTACCTTAGAGGTATCATTCCATGCATGACTAAATCCATGTTTTACAACACGATTTAAATCATGCAGAACTATCTCATACTTTTGATCCTAATGAGGTTGACATAGATATTGATGTTTTGTTCGATGATTATCAAATATGCACCTTTGACAAGAGCATAAAGGATTTTCAGGGATGGTCTATCCCTTTAGTATAGGTGATATGGCACAATGTTTGGGTACATGATAATACATGGGGGTGGGAGGTTGTTCTATGTGCATAGTGGTCAGAGTTATTCTTAGGCAATGTTTTTTCACCCTTGGTAAGAGAGCTTGGGGACATGTTCCTTTAAAGTGGGAGGATTTTAATATACCTATTTTGTACATTATGAAAATATTATTTTAAATTCGATTTATTTTTTTATTTTGTACCAAATATGGATTCATAATGTGTTCACTAGTGTTTTGAGGTGTCAGTGGGGCTTTTTTAAAGCTTGGAATCCCAACCTGTGAGAAAAAGGACAAGGAATAATTGTTTTTATAAATCATGTGAGCTAGTCCACAATTTTTTTTAATAGTGTAGGGTTTGGATAAAGAGATAATATGGGTACATAGCTTACCCAAACTGTGTTCCTAGGGGTATCATCCATTCACATATCACATGAAAATAATGCACATCCATGTAGGATGGACGGCGCATAGTTTTTAAAATAGTTCTGCCTAACCACATGGGGTCTCCCATGGAGGAGTTCCATGCACATAGTTGGCATAGGGTTTGACAAACGTACGACCAAATTGTGAACCACTATTTTTTCTCTGATTTTACCAAAATTTCATTAAAAGTTTTTATCTTTCCAATACCCTCTTATTTCTCCTCCAGAAAACAAGAGGATTTTTTCCTCCCATAATAATTTCTCAAGATCCATTCAACGTAGATATTAAATATCTTCTCCATCTGATCTCTAATCTAACTTTTGATCATCACGTTGAGTAGTCATTGGTAAGTGCTTCAATACATTGGCTTAGTTCATCATTTTTCTCCCTCTCAATGACTATATTTTGATGTAGGCACATATTCCCTATTTTTTCTACATTGATATTTTATTCCATTTTATTCTGATTGATAACAAACTAAGGACCGATACTAGATGAGAAGAGTGTTATAGGCATGGCATAGGTTGTCTATGAAAAATCCCTCAGGTTTCTAAATTTTATAAACTACCTCCATTATGTGTATAAAACATTCATCAAGTGATTCTTGTTAAATTTATATTCCATGCATGTAATCAATATTCGCATATATAGTGCCCCTTTTCATGTATGATAATTATGCCTTTGGAGTATGAGACCTCCATGCCAACCACTTCAAGTAGAGTGTTCCCATAATTATTCCATAGAGACCCATGTGGGTCTACATACACCACCGTTTGGGTTTGATTTGACCTAGACTTCATATAGATAAATTTATTAATTTAAATTAATGAATTGTTAGTTTTTAATATATCATTTTATAACTTGAACCATTTATGATAAGTTTTTATATCAATTAAAGGAATCATTAATTGTTAATTGAACATATAATTATTTATTTTTCTTTAAATAGTAATTATAATTATTCTTCATAGGTTTTCATGTCCTTAGACCACACTATCATTATTTGGAATGGTAATGGAATGAACCTAATAATTAAATATGAATAAAGGTAATAAATGGTTTAATGCACTATTTAGACTCTTCACTTAGTATGAAAGGAAACATAATGAACCTTGTGATATTTTAACATGCTTGAGTATTATAGGTTCTTCATAAAATAATGAATTATGTATAAGATTCATATTTCATATTCACCTTTTCAGCTTTGTAGTCATGGTCATACTTGAGCTAGCATGGGATTATTGATAGAATTCCATGTCACATAGATGACTCCATTCTAATTCAACGAGCTGGTTTCCAAGGGAAATACTCATCTTGGAACATGGTACATATCTACTAGTATATTACTAGAATGATGTTGTGGGACCCATTTACTATCTTTTAGATATTTAGATGCCTTGTATCCACTCCTTATATCTAGAATGACATCATCAGAAATTAAGAAGTACAGATTCACTGCATTGGGATCAGTCATGATTAACCCATTTTACCTTGGATGTGATCGTTGGCCTATGTTATAATCATTTACTGTAATTCCATGGGTGATAAACATTTTTTACACTTACCCTCTATATAGCTAGGATGCATTTTATTTGTGAATTTTCTTGACCACTAAGGTAAAGGAGTCATTTGTTATTACGTTGGATCCTCTTTAATTATTATCATCATGAATTATTCCATGGTTATTTACTCAGATCCTATGTTATTTTTATCATTATAGAATTTAATGTCCATATCTTTGATCCACTTAATTCACTTATTAAAAATAACAATATAATTATTTAAATGATTACATGTTTAGGTACATTACTAGTTGAGGATAAAGAATGTATCATTTAGATTTATAGTATTACATTACATTTATATATGCTTTCCCAGTGTTATTTTTTATTTCTCGTATTGGATGGTATATACTTTAATAGGGGTGGCCTAATGAGATTTATCTCACACCCTATCCAATACACCTATGGTACTTTGGTAGATTATATTCATTTAGGTGTTGATAAGGGAAGTCATCCCACTCTGGACCCCTGATATTGATTGCTTAGGTTAGGATGGAAATTGGTAGTAGATGACTGGTCCAGTTATTTAGAAGCATGGATAGTTTTTTGGATTTTTTTGATTCATTTCTATAGAATTTATTACATGATTAAATAAATATCTATTATAGAGCTTTGTAGAGACATAACATGTATCATCATCATTTTGAATATGATTCAGTTTCTATATTTGATTATTATTTAGTTATTGGATGTTTATTCCTATAATTTTATATGAATTTATTTATTATATTTATTCTTCTATTTACATTATATTAAATATCCAATATTATACATAGAGCTAATGATGTATTTTTCCCCATGGATATTCCATAGGCCCTTACTGTTAGTCAAAAACCGAAGACGTACGGGGGGGGGGGGGGGTGACTTGAGGCCTTGTTTCCATCCTATTTCAAGGAACCATGATTGGCACTAGAGTTCAGATGTAATAAAAAAACATTTACATTTTAGTTTTAATTAAAAACATTTCTTATGTTATTAAAAAAGTAAACAAATAATTTGAATGAAATGGAATTGTGATTAATACACCTATTTCGATGTAGTGATGGATTATAAAAAAGTGTTTGGGGAGAGGTAATGGGTGATATTTCATAATTTATGTATAAAAATGGTACAAAAAAATATATAATCAAATTATTAAATCAACAGAGTTTTTTTTTTAAAAAAATTAAGTTAAGGAATCATAAATAAGAAAAGAATGAAATACTTGGTAACCCATACAAGGCTCCTTGTGTCACATAATTTTGATTGAGCCTAAATACTTCATGGGAAGGTATATTTTCACACGAAGAGATTAATCATGTGTGATGGAAATTATAGATATTTACTTTTTAAAATACTTATCAATTTACGGAAATTCCGAAGTGAGAATAAATAGGTTGATGATGGGTTACTAAATATCCACGGGGGTGGGTGGTTTAGAATAATGAGATGATTATTTAATAATTGAGACCAAAGTATATGATTTTTATTAATTAAAATGAAATTTGTTGGTTTATGATTAAAAAGATGATTATTAATTGACATTAAAACTAAACAAGGACAAATTTTAATCATAGAAACACTTAGTTAATGGTAAATAATAAGAATTTTTTTTATTTGAATTAATTTTGCTTTGGTTCCAAAATTTGAAATATAGATTTATAGATTCAATATAATATCTTAAAACAAATTATATTAATAGTTATAATTATTTAATTCAAATAAAAAATCACATATTTTTAATATGTATTTATATCCAGATGATGTTATAAAATGTATAGTCATTTATAAAAACAATTATTTTATTTAGAAAACCTCAACTTATTTATAGAAATCACAGAAAATAACCACAAGATATTTTTAAAATTATGAATCCAAAATTTATGTTCAATTCATAATATTAAGATATAAAATTTATAAATTTAAATTTAAAATTAAATCATAAAATATAAAGAAAATATAATTTTTTAAGAAAATAGATTTGTAAACATCAAGTGTTCTTAACAATATTTTATATCATTTAATAATTAAATAAGTGTTAATAAATTATTTAATATATTTAAATATATGATTTTATTATATTTTTTGACTAAAAGTGATCAATCTGATTTATTAGGTTAAAATACAAAACACTTATAATAGAACTGTTATTTAAAAAAATATCATTTTTTATAATTTAATGATTTTAGTTATATCCCATTAAAATTAATAATTTATATTATAAAAAAATCAATTTTCTCAAACAATTGGTAATATAATATTTCTTTTAATTTTTTAAATTAATAAAATAATATTTTATTTTTTTATAATAAATTGTTTTAATTAATTATTATCTTTTATTCTCTTATGGTTTCATTCATTTTATAATTTTTATATTTTTGATTGATTTAGTAATCTTGTAATGTATTAAAATTTTTATTATAATATTCTACCATAATAAATCACTGTTCAATTTAGTTTGGTGTTTTAAATGTCGGAATATATCAAACCAACAATATTTTTTAAAAATGATAAATATATACTAAAATCACAAGATGTTATAGAAAGTACGTGAGTAAAAGGATCTGAGCAAAATAACCTAGTTGAAATTTTTTAGCACATAACTTTTTTACCAAGGGGACAGTTTTACTTAATTTTTCATCACTCTTAAGGTTCCTTCACAATTATTATTTACCTATCCACCTAATATTGTTGAATATTTTTTAATAAAATAACCCATACCTTAAACACCATTCATAACTTTGAAACAGTCACTTGTATCTATTTTTTAGTCCATGATATCAAAAAAGTATACCCTTGAAAGTGTAGGACACACCTATTGGATCTTACAAAATTCATACAATAGAACCATAATACATTACTAACATTGGTGTTCCTCTCATTATTTGAAGATGGGATTTTAATGGATGTTGACATTTTTAGGCTATATGTTAATTTCCCAGACTTCTGGTTTATAAGGTATGGAAACATGGGAAGTGGAAATATATCATCAAGGAGCTCCAATATCAATGAGGGAGAGGCCACCCATATATACATATATAATCTCTCCAAGGATTCCATAGTTAAACAAAAATATATATCAATGTTCTAAATATTCTACTATTACTCTATCTTCCATCAATCAACAACACACTAGTTCAAAGATAGATATAGGACCAAAACTTTTGTTCCAATGGTTGTGTTTAGAACTTATAGATGACTGTATACTAGGTATCTCATGAATATTCATTATTTGAATTCCTATTGATGGTTTTGGAATTATAAAATTCTATTTGGATATGAATACATACGTATACAAGAGTATTTACCTTATTTTAGAATCCCAAAGCCATTGGAGCCCATAGATAAAAAGATTCAAAATTATTAATGGATAATTGAGAATCAGTCTGTGGGACATATATAACATATCAGGATTACCCATACTTATATGTATATGTGATTAGTTTATCCCTTTTAATTCTAATCATGGATATATTTTGATAATTCCTTCATTGGGTCAATAATTACTAATAGAATACATCAATTCTACAAGGTAGGAGCCCCACATTTAGATGAAAATTGGTACGAATAAATGGATGACTATTTTCCTGGTCCCATAGGTGAATGAGTTATCCTTAATGTTCATAACAATACTTCATTATAATAAAAATAATATAATCCTTGCTACATACTATATCGAGCTAAATAGACGTTGCAATAATTATTAGGGATTTGATTTCAACCCAATGATTCCACTTTAAACATGACTTAATGAATGCTTATTCTTGTGGTTATGAGGATAATGAAACATGGTGCTTGAATTTTATACTTAATTAAGGAAAATAACTTTTATGGTGGAAACCTATATGGTTGAATGGATGCCCATTAGATTGGAAGAACTAGTGTTATCCGAAATCCATTAGTCCTTGATGCACATATCGAACAGGAAGTCTTAATTCAGTATCTGAAGGCCATTTCAAGTGTTGTAAATTTGAATAAAAATGTGATTTAATGAATAGGAACTCCATAATAATTTCTAAATATCTAGGTGATATTTTAGGCCATTCATCCATGATGTGTTTGAAATTAGGGCCTTTTTATAGAGGGATGGAAAGTATTTGAATCAGTTGTGTTCGCACTTAGATTTCAACTTTCCCCCTATAGTTATCCCTCAACTATAGTAATTGAAAATTATAACCTCGGTGAATATATAAACTGGTCATAAGAAATATCCCTAAGTGATTTCACCATATCATCCAAGATCGACTTCACATGTTTATATGAATCCTATACAACATACAGATCTAAACACCAATTCCAGTGCATTCAATAGTAGATTGTGGAACCGCTAATCGAAATATGGATGAAGAATCACCAATTCGGGTCCAAGAAACTACATGTGATGGAATACTAGGATACAGCTCTGGTTATGAAAATATTTCCCACCTTAAATTCATTTATCATTCTGACACCTACGTATTCTGGTTCTTGTATTTCATTGTATCCTCGTAGGATGATCAAAGGAAACATGTCTAAGGTCACCACTAGTTTGTCATAGGAGAAAGTGAAAAAGATTACGCAGAAGTCACATATTAAGTGAAAAACTATAAATCCTCCCATTCCATTGCATCAACCCCAATATAGGCCCAATATAAAAATAAAAATTTAATATCTATTAGATTATATAAGAGATCCAAGGAAACCCAACCAACAAAAATGGTGTGATGAACTAACTAAACATGAAAGGCTGAGAAAGAAGCTAAAATCAAAGGTTACTGGGTCTTTTTTAAGCCATATATAACTATAAAACATCTATTGCATGTTAAATTGGACACTTGATTAAGAAATTATGGGTATATAGACCACCATTCAAGTTGGCATTCGTATCCCACAACATGAAGATCTTATGTCACCCCATAAATTCAACTTCAAAACCAATCCCATAGAGGATTTAAAGTACCCCCAAATAGTTATAGATGTTGGTACATGTGAGTGAAAATAGGATCCCCTTTATGATATGCATATAGTAATTATAAGATTAATATTATATTGAAGATGAAATCATTAATTATTTTTATAAGTAGTTTTAGGTCCCCCCCCCAAACAGTTGGAGTTGGTTTCATAGAACTAACTACATTGATCATTAAATTACCAATATATTCAAATACAAGGATTTTTCATTAATAACATGATTATTGTTCATCTATATACCATAAATGTGATTGTGTTCTAATATTATCTATAACATTGAATTGTCAATGAATCTCTCCACTATGATAAGAACCATGGAGGTCAATGGATATATTCTTAAATACATGTTCTTTAGCTGGATGATATCACTTGTCTAGACATAGATGATTTATGATAACATGGGTAGAAGGATCATAATACATTATGTCTTGTTCTTATTATGGTCTCACATACTAATCTCAGTGGGAGGAGGTTCTGATAACATGCCCACCATTAAAAATTCCACATGTTTATGTGTCATTATATATTCTTGTCTTTGAACATGTGTAATGATTCTTAGAGTTTATGATAATTGTTAATATATATCAAGAATCATGTAATTTGATTTATTTCTCAAAACCATGATGTAATATGTTCATGGGGAAGTATGATATGTTGGGTGCATCATGATTAATATGTTATTAATGAATAATTCATAGAAGGTTTTTTAATTTCCATATATATGGAAGTTGATGTCTCATCCCCATGATTAGAATGGAAATCTAGAAGTAAAATAAAATGTCATAATGTATTTATGGGTTGATTTCATATAGTTAAAGAAAGACATATCCACAATATAGGTTGATGAAATGAGTGTGAAACCTACATTAGGAGATATTAATACAAGGAGATTATATTAAAAATTAGTATTTCATATGTGGTCATAATATTTGTAGAATTAATGAATTTCTCTATAGGATAATTTAGGTGTAGAAAGATAATGATATTGACCTTTAGGATGTACCATAAAATGATACCTAGGAAGATTCTGAGAGGGTTACACTCTTAGTGTTTTCATTGGTCTTTGTTGATTTTTATTTGAAATTAAAAATTGAGATAAATATAATTCTCAAAGCCAAGGAATAATATTTATTCAGGATTTAGGGATCATATTTGTTTAGTCACTATTTTATGTGTATTGAATGTTAAATAAATATATATTATTATAACTTGAAAAAAAATATTTTTAAATTTATTTATCAAATGAATAATATTTATTATTTTACGTTTGGTAAATTTTGACTATGGTGTATGAGTAGATTCATGTTCTCAAAAATGGAAATGATATATTACATATCATTTAATGAAAAATTAATTAATCTATTGATATTTATATTATCCATAAGACATGCACACATCAATGAAATAATAATTATAAGATTAATATTTTATGATACGGAGTTCACTAAGGATTATGGTATTGTCTATGGAATTATCTGTAATTACCAATTCTCTAACATCACTTCATTTTTAATTTATTATTTTGTATCTATAGTGCGTGATAAAATCCTTTGTAGTGCACAATGATTTCTTCTACTGAATAATTCTCCCAATGAAAAACTTTTATAGGTTTTTTATAATTTTTTCCACCTCTATTCTCCCGATCAAGAATTAGAGAATAAGAATCAATTCTTAAAACCAGAAGGATTGTGTTGTAGTCAAAGGTGAGTAAAATAAGATGATTGGTACCACCATGACATATCCTAGAGTACCATAACTGAGGCTTCAAGGTCATGTAGAAGGTATAGATTTACCGAAGATGTATTTTAATTGGGATCCTCTCAAATAAAAAATTGTATAAATCAACTATTTGTTCAATAAATCAACATAAAAATCGATGAAATTACACAAGGCTGAGGTAATTTCTTATTGTTAAATTAATTATAAATTTTTCGTGACAAATCCTCTATCATAGTTAAATGTTTTATTATATTTTTTTGAATATAGTCATGAAACATTTCACTATTAATCATGTTCTTATGAAATATTAATTGGATTTGATGAGAAACCATCATTATGTATGAACCTGACCAACTTCCACAATTCCTAGAGTACTCACATTAAAATTTACTATTATTAAATTATTTATTGATTTCTTTCCTTACTATTTTTCTATTTTTATCATTTTTATTGACATTCATAATCCATTATGTCGAGATAATATTTTAATTCACTATCACATGACCAAGAACATGCCAAGAATATGTGAAGGATGCATGGAGATACCATATGGAGGTTCCAAGGATCCTGGATAAATGACATGATTCTATGGAAAGTATCCCAATTAAACATTGTGTAGTAAATTTTAACCACACAATGATTTATTTTTTATGATCCCTACTTTCTATGTGGGATTCAATTACACTTTGTGTAATTCAACATTCATTACACCCTGTATTAAATGCGAGGTTTGCACATAGTTTTCCATGTTAGTGGGAATGTGAAGGACTCATATGCTATGTAACTCCCATATTAAAAGATTTTCATGTGATTGATTTGTTAGTTGTGTAATAAATTTAAATGGTGAGTGTTAAATGGAAGTTGGATGACATTAAGAAAGATATGTTGCATAGTTTTTAGGTGGTGTACACACTGGGTAATATAGTATTTTCTTATATGGATTACATGATGAGTACCTAGGTGTGTAATTAGGGTTTTCATTAGAGATTTACCCACCGTGTAGTTTTCCTAAACATCTAATATCTTATACCCATTTACATGGAGTAAACATCAATCATGAATACACATACATAATGTAAATTATATTTAAAGAATGTAATTGCGACATTAATAATTAACATTAGGTGTAGAATGTGTATACTCTTTGTCATAAGCTTTTACCAAATAATAAATGCCTAATAAATTCTATGTATGTTTCTGATCTACACATTGTGTGGAGGTTATACACAATATGTAGGTTTCATTATAATTTAAAGCAGTACATGTCGTGCAACTTATATACATGTTTACACACCATGTAACTATATTAAATTTCATGATAACTACATTCCATGTAAATATAATGTACACAAATATAAAATATGTCGTGTAGTTCTGGTAAGTACACATCGTGATGACTCCCAAAAGACACCATTCATTAATTTAATGTTAAATGAATAAGTTATTTTATTTTATTTCAATTATATTGGATGGATATCTTATTTATCTCCACTAATTCGTTGATTTATAATTAATATAAATAATTAAACAAACAATAACACTACAAATTAATAATTCAAGTAAAATTTATCTTAATTAATTGAGTCTTTAGAAATTCTTTATGTCATGTATGAATGTAATTTTGTTTCATGTACATGGATAATCATCATATATGAGTAACAAATATATGTGTTGGGTTTTAGTTTAATTTAACTTTATTACATGGGTTTTACTTCGTAAAAAGAGTTTTATTAAATTAAATATGATTTCCTTCAAGTCATCCCATCTAATTAAATATATAATACCTACATGTGGATTGTTTGTTTTATGTATCCAATTAAATTAGTTCACCACAACTGTGTATGAGTAATATATGTTAGAGATATATCTTCATGGAGAGTAGGAGGATCAGAACCTTGGTTGAGGTGAATCAAACTGAGAAGATACAAAGGATAGTGGTGGAATGTTCCAACACAAGATAAGGCAATATTTGTGAGTTTTCCCCTCAGAACCCTAATAATATATGTTATATATTTTAATTATATATATTTTAAGGTTAATTTTTATGTATTCATTATCATTAGTATATATATAAAATTAATTAATAAAAATGTAATATTGAATTAAGAAAAATATATTTTGGATAGATTATTTTATCATAACATGCATAATTAATTATTTAAATTACACATAATATTATGAATACATGAAAAGATAAAATTATGAATTTTATAGAAAATCAATAAAATATTTCAAGTTAATATAAAGTCAAAATACTTCCTATGTGTGAGTTATGTTGAACCCATATTTATAGTCTTGGTTTAGGTTTCTGTTAGGGGAAATTTTCATTATCACTATGTCTTAATATATATTTTGGGTCAGCTAGACCAAATTTGTATTTTATTTAACAACCATAGTCTATTTAATATATATTTGGAGGCATGTTTTGAGGAAATACTAGTAAGGATTTTAGGATTGAGGGTAGGGTCCATTAAATTTATAAGAGAGATTTAGGTTAATAGATTGCAAGAACACCTACCTTAATTCCATATCATTAATTTCACATTTTTATTTCGGTTCTAAAAAGGGAAATAAAGATCCTTTCCACTATAATGTCCATGCTATGGGATATATTTAGTCAAATAGTGAGGTATACTAGGACATGATAAAATAGATGGATAATAATAATATTAATAAATTATTTGATCTTACATATTTTTAAAATCAAAATTTATTACTAAAATTATAGATTAATTATATTAATTAATAAAATAGAAACCACATAAACCATGATATACTTAAGGTCTATAATATATAAATATAATCTCCCGACTACCTAGAATATCCAAGAGTGGTATAGAAATTTTCACATTATAATATGTCAACAATTTGTGGTTTATATGATGGGGGCATAATTTACAATCTATCCTCTAAGGGGGCGAGTTAATTGGATCTTTTGGTCTAACTAAATCATGTATATGACATGCTATATATCAATTATTTTATATTACCATCATGGACCAATAAAATTTTTAAGTCTCATGAGAACATGGATTCATATTTTATTTGAAATAAAATTTGTGATCTTAATAAGGAGAGAGAATGATAGGTAATATATGATATTTCCAAATCACTCATTACTAGTAAAATTAGAGTGAGTGTTCCATAGTGACCACATGTGGTCATGTTGATTAGATTCATCAGGAATCTATAAATTCGAGGGTTTGAGTTTCTTAATAATTGTTTTTAGTTCTCTTACTAACATCACCCCCAAATAGATTATTTGGGGTTTTTGGTGAAATTTACTATAAAAATATTTATAAGTCTCTACCATATATCCCTGCTTTTCTTCACCATATAGGCGAGGTCATGAAGACAAAAAATAAATATATTCTTATGATGGATAAGCGGACGAAAAAGGTGAACATCCCAAATACAGACACTATGCATAAGGATTATTCACAACTCTTGACTAAGTGGTATGAGATTAACTATACTGTAATGGAATATGATGTTATTTAATTATAAATCGTTAGAATGGTCATTATAAAAGAATCTTAAATTAATTAATATAAAAGATACCACATTATGCATATCTATAAATAATTGTTTTTAATTATTTGGTATTAAATTATATAATTTTTCACATATGCATTCTAGGAACAAGGACATATAGAAATATTATAAGAAGATTTTTCATGTCTTAAAGGATATAATAGAGGGTGATTCCTATATAAGTATGTAAAAGTAAATAGATTCAATAATTCTCGATGGCTTCAAGTAGAAATATTATTATATATTAATTGTTACTAAAATATTTGTCTTAGTTTTTAATTAGACACAAAATGAAATTATTTCATATTTCTGATGAATGTTATTACAATATTTCACATGTAATTAAATGTTTAATATTTATTGAATCATATATATTATAAATTTAAAATCCTTGATGAATTTGAGTATAATAGATTCAATAACTCAACATTTAAATAAAATTCATTTTCTAGTAAAACTAATTTTAATTTACAAGTTTAAATCATACAATGATTTATTGAAAAGTTTGAGCTAAGACAAAAGGCATAGTGAAAAATTCCCTAAAATGTATTTGACAATGAAATTGAAGTGAATCAATAATAAAATACCTAAATATTGCATAATTTTAAATGAATATTAAAAACATTTTATAATAATAAATTCCCCAAAATTGTAAAGGTTCAGTTTATTTAAAAAGAAGATACATTTTCAACTTATTTAATGAATGATATTCAATATATCAAAACAAATTATTTTTTTCAAAGAACCCTTTTTATACATGTCCTACCTAAAATGCTCCTTCATAGAATAGGTAAAATTTAAACATAATATAGTGTGAACTCAGATGATCATTAATGGTAAACATGGGATATATAATTCATTGATTTTATTCAAGAATAATATTAGTATAAGTGTATGAGAGCATGATTATAGCTTATAATGTTAATACCCAAAAAATCATAGATTTTAAATCCCATTTCATTTTATAAATATTAATCATATAGAAGGATGTGAGTCATAAGAGTGTGTTATAATCAATAATTAATTTAGATCCCTGAGAGTATATCATAATTATGAGAACATGTTACAATAATTTTTGCACAATCATATTTATAGAATGTGATTTAATTAGTTAAGGTTCAATTACAACATAATCATAGTATAAAAAGTCACATAGTGGATTGGGTTCACTCCCCATAATTTCATTTACATAGTCATTTTTAACTCCCAAGACTATCATAGTGGGAAGATCCCCTTACTGAACTGGGTTCACTACCCATTATAGTCTATATTATCTATTGAGATATCAATAATTATGCAATTCAATGGAGGAATTTAAATTTACCCATGAATCACATAATTAAAACCATAGGTATTTGTGCCATAATATCATAAAAACATTTATGAATTCATAATATATTAACTATGGGAAATTCAATAGGTTTTACAAAAATTTCATCAAAATATATGGATAATACAGTAAGACACAGAACATGTATGTTATCATAAGATCATATACCCAGTAAAGCATCATAAACACCAATGGATGAAGACCTAGATGGAAAATAAATTTAAAATATCATTTGAACATTTCTTTTAAATAAAGGGATAATATCATTTTTCTTTCAGTACATTAAAAAAAATATGACAAATATTAATAGAAAAAATTTTATTTCAAATAACTATTGATACTTTTGAAGTAATCCTAAAATAATGTAATGGAGATGTTAGTAATAAATAATGTTCATACGGTAAACTTTAAATTTTATTTACACATTTTGTAAAAAGTACAAAAGTGCCACATTGTGAAATCTATAATAATATATTTTAAAAATTATAATATACTTTCAAATATAAAATAAAATTAATTTAAAGGTTTATTTTATCAAATAAAATAATATTTTTTAAAACTTTTTAATGAATATAAGAATTCGAGAAAAAGTTCATTAAGTAAAGAGAAAATAAGGTTGGATTTCCTAAAACCATATATTCAATCATTTTAGGTAAAAAGTGATTAAAATAGTAATAATATATTAAAATTTAATAAATAATAATTTTTGAGGAGAATATATGGGGTTTAAAGGGTAAATATCATTTAATTTATTTCAATATAAATTTAACATAGAAAATTTCAAAATGAAATGGCATTATAACAGATACCCTTTACCAAAGTCCCATATTTCATTATACACATTATTAAGATCATGTATGATCCATTTAGATTTATTATAAATCTTTACCAAAATAATATTTAAAATTTTAATATAATATATCCTCCCCTTTAATTTAGATTTACCCATTTATTAACAAATTTTCATTAAAATCAACATTCAGTAAAAAACTGGTCCATTTTTAATTCATGTTTTTGTTTGATGAATTTATTCGTTAAACCATGGTCATGGATTCATAATATATATAATATTAATAATTTTATAAGTATAAAATTTATTTATTATATAAAATTGTATAATTGTTAATAAAATGTTGTAATGAAAAACACTTTACATCAATTCGTGGAGACTATAGTCCGTTGATAAGTATGAGTATTGTGAACATTTATCCATGAATGGAAGGTTATAAGAAATAAATATTAATTTATGGTTATGTAATCATATAAATATTTCAAATATCATATCATTAAACCCATCCATAAGACTAGTCTTGTATGTAATTCATCAAAAAAATCACAGCATTTAGTGGAGTTGGTAGTCCACACAAAAGCATGAACGACGTTATCATTTCACATAGGATATTAAAGAGGCATAAAATTGATTTCAAATAAACATAAAAATATTTAATTTTAGTAAATGTACTAATTTAATTATTTTAATATGGATATAGAATATGTTTCGGTTAAAGAAGAATGAAACTCAAAATAGCCTGATAATGAAAATAACCACTTTTTTGGAAACCTTTTATGGATTAAACCTTAAGATCTCAGTGGTTGGTATTTTGGGGCTAGTTTGGTCTATAATATATGTAGAGTGAAGTTAAGATGGTGTTTTTTTAGGTATTGGATAAGATAGATTTCTCAATATATGAAAAGGATTGAAGGGGAGAGGACCTTTATTTATATTTGACGTGGGTGGAAAACATGTAAATATATAAAACAATAAAATAAAAAAAAGTCATATTCTATGAGAGTGAAACAAAATGTACAATGGTTCAAATATATTTTAACATAAATTAATTTCTTTTTTGACCAATAAATTTATTACATAATTTGGTTATATTTTAAACCTTATCTTTTAGTTTAACCCCATATTATCCATATTCAACCTTACCCGATGTGATTTGTTTACCATAGAAACTATTCATTATGAAAAAATTGAAGCTATATAATTACCAAATTCGTAAACTATTATTATAAATATTTAAACCATTTTATCAAATTCAATTCCTATAAGTGGAATAAAATCATTTTAAAATAATCACACACAAAAGAAATAAAAACTACTTTTAGAAGAAAAATACATTTTGATAATTAATAATGAATTAATTCCAATTAATTTCCTACTGAAACCATTAAATAAATTTTAAATTGTTTAATTGATTATATTATATAAAAATTTCTTTAACCTAATTTATATATAGTGATTAATTTAATTTAATAATATAAAAACACATTATGCGCATAAAATTAGGATTTCAGATTAACGTCTCTTTTTACCTTTAAATGATTTTGTTTTCATTTATAAACCATTAATACCCAATTAATTAAATTTATTCATGTTTTAAAAAAAATTAACAAGTTTAATACTAAGAATTAGTTTTAAATGAAATATATATCACAAAAACAATGAAAAAAACAAATTAATTCAAAATAGTTCAATTAGGATAAACAATATTTTCGAAAAGAATTAGAAATTATTTTTAACCATTATATGTTACTTAAATACAATATAATGGGTTTAATTTTATAATAATTAACAATTATTCAAATAATTATATGGTTTTTTACTTTACAATCTATAAAAAAATTATTTGTTAAAAGGAAATATACTAAAAAATCTCAAGGTGTTATATTCACCCCCTAATAAAATATTTTCCTTCAAATTTATATAACTCTGATACAAAAAACCAATTATAACTCAACCTCTTCATATATTTTCATTCCCATGTACCTTCCTAAAATTTATTAGTCCTCCATAAAACCATAACTAGGTGACTGGTCTTAATCAATAGTGCCCTATCGTTATAATCTGTGATTTCTACGAGTTTTTATTTATAAGAAAGATCTATCTCTAGTGGTACAACCTATAAGATAAGTAAATCATAATTTTCATATATATATATTCTAAAAATAGATACCTTGAACATGTCATGAACATGTTATTGGTTTTTATGAATCAAAGAGTGTTAATCTACTTTTCCGCTGAGATCAACAATCACATAGGGATGGATATATCTTGGGATTAACTTTCCCTTGTTTCCAAATCACATAAAATTATTAAAAGGTGATATTTGAAGGAATAAATTATCCATAAAATTTAATTATAGATATCACTCATGATTTTGAAGAATAAAGTTTCTATCAACTTGAGTTTCTTTTGTGTGTTTTTGACTGACACTATCCTTCCCTACCATTTCTTCAACTAGCTCGGGTCCCTAATGTAATGTCCCCGACCCCAGTAGCCTAGAGTTGGTGGTAAAATTTTTTACAATGGAATATTATAACAGATATCACATCACACAAGACAAAATATTTTATTTTTCTTAGTAAACTATATATATACATGAATATCACATTACATATGAAAACATAAATATTCAACACCATGAAAGTAAATATTATGTATCGTTGAACTAATTTAAATATTGTGTCTGAATATTCCAAAGAAAGGAAAGAAAATAAGGTTGAGATAAAAATCTTAGTAAGGGTTATGTACAAAAGTATATATTAGAAAAAAATAATGTCTAATCAGTATGAAAAGGTAAATAACTAAGAACGCATTATATTTAATCTATAACGTAACCATGAAGAATAATTTGGTAGTGATAAATGATGTAAAAATAATTCCATTTAACTAAACCCATGATATTTGATGAAATGTATAACTATAAAAACTATTGAAAAAATCACATTGACATAAATAACTAATCTCAAAATTATGGAATGAATATTTGAAAACATTGTAAACATATCCTCAAAACCTCGTTCGAGGATGTCTTACATAAATGAAAAAGGCCTCATCCAAATATCCAAACTAGTTTTTCTCATGAGAACATGTAATTAATCAAGGGGCTATAACAAGATCCACCCATAACCTAATATTTTCCTTGCATTCATCATATAAAAGGGGTGAATAACATAATATTTATTAACATTCAAATTAACATACTATCATAAAATCTATTATTATTTCCCCCAGTAAAACTGATCACAAACTATCCTTCTAAATAATAAGGATGATATCATTAAAATATATTCCCACTGTAGTATAAATAAAATACATTGTAGTTATCATTTATAAATGTAAATAAAAATAATAATTACTAAATACTTGTGGAATGTATGATATTTATTTTAAAAATAGCTTATCAATATTAAAAAATCAAGAATATCCAGGAAAAATTTTCCATTGAAAAAATCAGGGGGAAAATTAAAGTAATCTATATGTCACTAAGAGGTCTTGATGGTAGGAAACTCCATTCATGCCAAGTATGTTAATCCAAATATTCATTTCACATTTATTGTAAAAAAATATAAATGCACCATTTAGAAAATAAAAAAATATTCCATTTAAACCATTTTTTAAAAATTAAAATGTGGTTAAAATGTATTTAATAAATAATTTTATAGTAGTAAAAATATTTTTTTGAAACATCTAATGAAATATAGGATAAAATAAAAATATTTCCAAAAGAATAGTAAAAGTAATTAGGTTTTACTTAAATTTATATTTTGGTATACTTATTAATTAAAGAGATCTCATTGAAGAGAAAACATTTAATTTATATAAATAACCATAGAATAATAAAATATATTAGTTTTATGATATTAATTTTAAATAATCCCCCTACAGAATCATAGAAATAAATAATCTGGAATGCTGATGATATTGTGAAATAAATAAATACTGTTGGGAAACTTTTTAACAATAATCCCCATGAAAGAAATAATCTAAAATTAATATTTATTTACCATGAATATAAATGGATAATTATATATAATATCAAGGTTTATTAGATACACCACATGAAATAATCTATTGTTGAATACATCATACGTCTCACAGAAACACAAGTGAGATGAGAAACCCTTACCTTTAGTCCAAATAAAAACATAAATTCTTTATCTCGATGGATAACAAACATATGTTAATTATTTAATTGATTAATAACCTTTTTAATGTTTATTATTCATATTATTTTATTTATTATCATGTTATATTTATTTACTTAATCAATTATGTTCACATTACACATTTTGATGATATTCAGTTCATATGTTCAAAATGACTTGGGTAGGTTGACTATGGTAAAATAGGTCATTATTCCATTATTTTTAGAATAATTAACATGGAATAATTATCATTATTATACATGAATTATAATGATAAAAACAAAAAATAAATATGGTTATGAAAAATGAACAATTTTACAATCATGGAGACGTGAAGACCTACGAAGATAAGAGTAACATTACTATTTTTAATGAACATGATAGAAATAATGTAAGTTTAATTTTATATTTATACAATTACATATATATCATAAATACTATATTTTTTATTAGAATAAATTTATATATATCATCCATGTGTTGTGGTGAAGGGAAAAGGTATCATATCGATTCATAGATGTGGTAGTCCGCATATATGGAAAAATGAAATTATCATTTTTAAATGGATTGAAATGTAAGAAAGTAGGTGATATATTATATTTTTATAATTATAAATATTAAAGTAATAGAATTTATATTAATTAAATGAATATTTATAACACTCTGTTAGAGACGATGTTGGAAAAAAATTACATCGGTTCGTGAGGTTGTAGTCCACCATATACATGAATGAGGTTTTAATTCCCCATTTAATGGGTGAAGAGATATATATACGATGTACCATAAATATAAAAAAATATAATTATAAGTAATATAATTTTGTTATTATTTAATAATATTTTATGTATATTTGAAGAACGTATAAGAAGATGAAAAAATAAAACACTTTGTTAAAACCTATACCTATTCTTTGGAAAACCACATTTTCTTTACACCTCAAGCCTCCTAAGGATCATGTTATTCCCAAAATAAGACCTCTTTAATTTGGTAAGGTATTTTAGGAATTCATGTTGGTAGTTATTATAGGAATAAAATAGATCATGAATTGTTGATAGAAGAAGATAGGGGGTTCACTTTAATATGTAAGGGAAGGGTATTATTTGAATTTCAAAAAGTATTAAATTAATATAAATTAATTTCCATGTTCAAATGAATACAAATTGTTAAAATTAATGATAATATATATATTATTTGAAATAGCCTCATCCAATTAAATTTTTACAATTTTAGGTTATTTTTTTACTCTTTTCTTTTTTTAATCTCCATATTAACCCTTTTAAAATTTACCATAATTACATAGTTTTTTAAACATCAGGGGTCAAGAAAGTAACTATTAAATGAAAATTGACCCATAAATGGAAAATGGTTCATATTTTCGACCATATACCCTTACATATTATAAATATATGATTTTAAATAAATTTTTATCTTTTAATAAAATATTGTTTATTTTTGAACATCATTATCGTCATTTTTGGAAATTCAAAAAGTAGTTTAATATAATATGTGTCCAAATAATGTAAATTACTTCCAAAATGACTTGGATTAATATATATGGATAAAAATTTCCTAATATGATAAAAAAAGTGACAACAATGGAATTATAATTTAATATTTGTAAACATCTGTAATATTTTTCTTTAGCTTAAATTTTGTTGGGAAGCATTAAATCACCCAAATAATATTAGTTTTCATATTTTTTTAAAATCACATATTTTTTTTTATACTTATTTTAGAAGAATTGTAAAAAAATTTCTTTATCATTTAAGGTAATTATTTCATAAATAAGAAGTTAAAATAAAATTCCATGATACAAAAATAATTCATCTTTAATGTAGCAATTTATAATAAAAAAAATTATTTTATAATCCCTATAAAAAATTAATTTAGATATTTAAAGTAATAAAGTGACATTTTTTACATTCTATTTTACTTAAATATTATAATGGTTAGAATATAATAAATACAGAACCAATTTAAAATATTCTGAATATTGGATGGAATATAATGAAATCAACCAATAAAATATGATAAATTCAAGTTTGAGGTCCATTTTTTAGTTCTTATGATATATTTTTTATCCTTAATTACCTAATCTACCCTTACTGTGGTGATAATTTTTTACTATTATTACTATTCATAATGGAAAAAATAAATAGGAACATTTTACAAAATTTGGTAATCGTGATTGAAAATGTATAATATATTTTTAAATATTAAATTTTTATATGTGTCCAAAATAAATTTAACATTAAGACATAAAATGTAATGGATATAGTTTAAAAAAATAAATTTTTAATTCCAATGATTTTAATTAGATTTATAATAATTTTATATAAATATTTTTACTTTATATACATTTTAAAATTCAATTTAACTTTTCAAATTCATTTAATGAAATACAGTTTTCAATTAAAAGTAGTATTTTTTACTATTCACTAGAAAATATGTCTTTTTAGAAAAATCCCCACAAATCACCATAAAATAATTTTATATTCTCATATATAATGTAATTTCATTTTTATTAAAAAAATCTTAAATTTTATAAAATTTGTTATAATAATTTTTCATTCAATGATTTAAAAACCATTTTTAAGATACTATATTTCTGATGAATAAAATAACTTTGATATAAATTGAGTTCTTAATTCATAAGTTTTAATAAATAGATTTATATTGATTAGGATATATATATTATTCATTATATTGTTAATAATATCCATAAAATCTAATTTAATGACTTTTTATTACTATAATATTAATATAATAATATTTTATGGGTCATTTAGTATATGTTTCACCTATCATATAAAATATTAGAGATACTGTTCCTTTAAAATTTTTGGGTGTTTCAATACCCACACATTAATACACTATTTCTTCATAATTTTAAAATGATATCAGTAATCATGGGTTTTACAGTAGAAAATACCTTCGTAGAAAATTTGCATCATAGAAAGGGTTAATAAAACATCCTCATAAAAGATGAAAAGGGAAACATGAAGGTCATCTAGAATAACACATAACTATGTTTACAAATTTAATAACCTTAGTGGGAGGTTAATATATATAAACTAAGTAAAAATAAATTTCCTAATAAATATTGAGAGTGATATAGAACATTGATCCTAAAAAATGAATGATCACGAGAAAGTTAACGACCCCAAAATCATAAATATATAAGGTATTAAAAGGGCCATAGATTTATCAATAATGGGTATAATATTAAAACATGAATATTTTAATATATTTTTCTAATAATTGATGAATTAATTTACCATATATATAGAAAACATAATAATATAAACTTACTAGATAAGTAGGATTTCATCAATTTAAACCACAATATCATCTTTTTCTCTAAATGATGGGTATTAATGATTAATGATTCATTCTTGAAGCACTAAAATAAAGTTTTGAAGGATCACATAATTTAAAAAGTAAGTAAAATATATTCATCTTATCTTTCCTACAAACAAAATAGTGGGAACAATGTAAGACGATACAAAAAAATAATAAATATTTATATGAAGAAATATAAAATTAATCTCTAAAGCATCAATAGTATCAGAAATAGTTCAAATTAGATCATTTGATAACTAACTTAACTTGAAATTCTTAAAAAAATTTCCTAACCACGTTTGAAACCCATAAATCGAATGTATTTGATCACATATTCTTTACAGATTAATTTAACATTTATCTCCAATCCACATTACTCACTCATTATGTCATACACCCTAAAATGTATATTCCCTAGTAATATACTCTCGAAAAATATTCGTATCATTTCAATGAACTAAAAAATTCAACATAAATCCAAAAAAATCATAAATAATTCAAAAATAAAATTCATCCTTTATTCCTAAAAGAAATTCCAATTTGATAAAACTATTTCCATTTACATTAATCTTATAATAGTCACATATATATTTTGAAATTATTCTGAAATAATCTTAATCACTTATTCACCAAATCACATTTTAATTACTTTATTATCTATAAGATATATTCAAAAAAATCAAACTTTCTTTTATTAATGAATCATAATTACCACAACAAAAAATATAATATTAACCATAAAGGTTATCAATAATTTTAATCTTAGGTACAAAAATAAAAAGTATTATTTATCAAATAAACCTGTCACTAACACACATACTAAACCCAATGGTTTTATTACCATAATGTTCTCCCAAAATACACTTAATAATCTTAAACTCTAATAACTTAAAACCTAAAAAGTGATGTTTATGCCTTAAAATGCATGATAAACCTTAAACTTATCATCCCAAGATGCCTTTATTTTATCCCATTACGCTATGACATGTCATTGGGTTAAAAATGGTCTATTATCATATTCATTTTAATGGTTCAAATAGAAAATGTGAATTAACCCAATAATATCCCTCAAGATTCTCAAAACTATGTGTGAAATAAGGGAACACTCACCATGAACTCTAATGATGAACGAGATATACTTGAAAAAAAAATTAGCATTATTACCCCTATGTGAAACTATGAAAAAACCCATATCCACTTTCGTATCCAGATTGAGTTCTATTTATCTAAAATCCACACACTCTCTTCACCAGAAAACTTTAGGAGGTTATCCTATAATTAGATGTATCCTTAAAGCCTTTCATCGGGTTATGTTACTAAATAAATGTTTTCCTGAATATTATTTCCATGGTTTTTACTAAACTTCCGATGATAAAAACTCTAATGATCCTGGACTTGGTAGATCAAATACAGTATTTACATTATTATGTATTCATAAGATATATGATATTTTATCCCAAAGCGATAAATAGATTAGAATTATTCTTAAACTAGGTACATACTTAAAAATCAAGTTACATTTGAAAACATAATAATACAAGATACTGAAAGTAATTATTATGCATCTTCAAAGACACGTTATTCATATCATAGGGAAAGGAAATAAAATAATGGTGACATCAAATACCGATTAATGGTACCACACAATAGAAGCTATCTTGAGTAAATAAGGAATAATTAGAATAGAATGGTAAATAACAAAGAACACATTCCATTTTATCAATATCTTGAGTGTGAATAATAATATGGTCGAAATACATGATAACCAAATAACATCATATAACTAATCATTTGATCTTGAACCATTTCAATGGATATAATAACTCTTGAAATAATCACTTTGATATCAAAAATCTAATTGTGATGGAATGTATAATTCCAAACATCTTAATCATTCTTTCGAAGCCTCATGCTTGGAAATATTATATAAATGGGTAATACCTCAGCCAAATAACCAAACTAGTATGTCTCTTGAGGCCTTATAATGTATAGAGATGATAAAATGGACCCCACCCATCACTTATTAATTATAATTAATTAATCATAGGAAAGGGTTAAATAACTTAATCAACATAAAAATTCATACAGAAAAACTAACTTGTGAAATTTTAATATTTTCTCAAGTAAAACTGACCATAAACCATCCATATAAATGATAATAATGATATAACTTTAATATATAACTATTGGATTATAAATAGAATAATGTATTCTTTTCCTTGATGAATAAAAGTTCTACAAAAATATCATTAAAAAAATTCATGTGGAAAATACCATATTCATTATAAAAATAAAAATTTGAATATAAAGAAAATATATTTCAAATAAATCATGGATAATAGAAATGTAATATTCAAATAATTGATAGGTCATAATGATGGGAACCCATTTTCAAGCTGAGTACATTAAAACATATTTTCATTTGATTTTTTGATAAAAAATAAAAAAGTACATCTTATAGAACATTTAAACATGATTATATATATAAAATTTTGTAAAATGTAAAACAAGGGTAAAAATTTATTTAATAAAAAATCTGATTATAGTAACAAATTAAAAAAATAGTATAATTTGGACAAGTGATAAAATGAATCCCGAATGAATTAAAAAAGAGAGTTAATTTTCTTAAATAAATATTTCATTATTATGATCAGTATAATAGAGGAAAATGAAAGGAAAAAATTTATTTCTTGGAAATATTTATAGAATAAGAAAATAGATATGGTTTAATATTGTATGATCTAATAATTCTTCTAGAATTTTCTTATACATAAATAATCCCAAATAATTATGATATTGTGAAATGAACCCTTACCGCTTTGGTAAATTAAAATCATAGTCCCCATGAAAGATTAAAATGAATCTTAAATTACCATTAATATAAAAGAAAGCATGATATATCACATAAAATAGGTTGTTTATAAACCACATGAAATAATAAATTTTTGAATACAACATATGTATCATGAAAAAATATGCAATAGAAAACCCTTACCTCACGTCTCACTTATCACATACGTTCTTTAAAATCCATAATAATATAATTATTTCCCTTAAATAACTGATTAATGAACCCTTTGATTTTTAATATTCCTATTTTTTTTGAAAATTTTATATTTAACAACTTAATTAATTACATTAACGTCGGATTATTTGACGATATTCAATTCAAATGTCTAAAGATTTTGGTAAGTAAAATATGAGAAAATTGGTCATTATTTCATCATCTACAGAAAAATAATAATGAAATAATAATGATTATTAAACATAAATTATAATTTTAAATCCAACCATTAAATATGGTTATGAAGGATGAACTCTGTAACAATCATGGAGATGTTAAGCCATACAGATGCATGTGTTTCATTTCCATTTTTCAACGATCGTCAAAAAAATAATATAGGAATTATTATAGGTTTAATATTTTTTATATCATAAAAATATTATTATTTATTTAAATAAACATATATATATCATAGATATGATGTGGTGAAAAAAATAACATCCCTTTATGGAAGTGGTAGTCCACACGTACACAAAAACAATGTTTTCATATTTCAATGGATGGTAAGGTAAGAAATTAGATGATATATTAACCTCAAAAATGATAAATATTTGATGAATATAATATATAAATATTATATCCGTCATTATAACTTTATTTGAAATTTAGTTATGTAAAATTTATTACATTGGTTTGTGAGGTGGTAGTCCATCCTACATACGAACGATGGTCTCATTTACTATTTAGTGGAAGAATAGATGGATATCGTGTAATCCACTAACATAAAAAATTAATTATATGGAAGATAGTTGTGTTATTATGTTATTATGCTTGGAGACTATTATAATAATGTAGAAGAAAAAATAAATATAAAAAATTTGGTTAAAAACTATATCTCTTCTTTAGGAAACATAATTTTATTTAAAAATTATGCTCCTTATGGATACTATTCTTCCCCAAATAGGAAATCAAGATTATTTTTAATATTTGGAGGAATAAATTTTGGTATGTCTTGGATAAACCAAATTTCCATTTAATAGTTGATATTAGAGGATGTGGGGTGCCCTTTTATAAGTGAGGGAATAATATTCTTCAAATTTATTGAAGTATTAAATTAATATAAATTACTTTTCATGTTATAATAGATACAATTTGATTTTATTATAATATAATATATGGATGATTATAAATAATCTCATACAATAATTTTTTACAATTTTAGTTAATTTTTCATGCTTAACCTTTTATTTAAATCCATGTTAACCCTTTTGTTAATTACCATGCTAAGATAGTTTATTACTCCTTAAGGATACAAAAATTTACTATTAATGCAATAGAAACCCACAAATTGAACATGGTTAATATTTTAAATAATTTAAAATTCTATATGAATAATATAGGATGTTTATGAATTTTAAATAATTTACTCAATATTATTTATTATAAAATATCATTAAACAACATTATGGAAATACAGAGAATACCATAATATACTATGTGTATAACTCATGCAGAGTGGTTAAAAAATATTATGTTTTTCAGTAAAATGATTAACTTTTCTTAATATAATCACCTAATCAAATTTATATTGGTTTGAATATCAATTTATATATCAGAAATTTTAACCCATTGGTTATCCAAAGTTAACAGTAAATATGGTAATGCCTTTTTCATTATTAAAGGGTTATAATATTACTTATAAGGTTAAAATTGGATCGTAAATGTACAATGGATTAATTTTATGGCCATTAATAATCCAAATTTTAATCTTTGATTATTTTAATAATTTTTAAATAATTTTAAAATAATATTTAAAATAATATATCATTTATGTTGTTTTGGAACTCTTGAAATAATTTACTTTGAATATTACATGATTATTAAATAACTCTATTTTAAACCATTTGAACATCTCCAATATTTTTTTTATCTTTAAAACTCATGGTACACTTTATCTCAACCAAATAATATAACCATTATTGTTTTTTAAAATTATTTACCAGATTTTTCTACTACTTTCACAAGTGTTGTGTCGACATTAGTATAAGATTTATGGTAATAATTTCCTCAGTAAAACCTAAAAGAAATTACCATGATAAAAAATAATTTATCTTTATAATTAATCTTTATAATTGAGACTAATTTTTTTTATCTCTATCTCAAAATATTGTAGATATTAAAAGATAGAATGTGACATTTTTTACTTTATTTTAACTTAAATATTATAAAGGTAAAATCAATGAAATATAAGAACAATTTCAAATATTTTCCATCTTATTTGGAAATGTCCAAAATACACCCATTAAATTAGATAAATCCATTATTTAAGGTTATTTTACAGACCTTGTCGTATTATTTTTAAAATTAATTACCTGATTTACCCTTATCATGGTGGTAATTATTTACTACCATTAATATTCATAATGAACAAAAATAAAAGTGACCAATTTAGAAAATTTGGATCCCTTTCCTCTAAATGTTTATTTTATTTTTAAATATTATATTTCTATAAGTGGTAGGAATAAATTTAAGATTAAAATGAAAAATACAATGAAAAAGAGTTTTTCATAAAAATGATTTTTTAATTATTAAAAATACTTTATAAAAAATTATATCAAAAAATTGATTCCAATAAAATTATTTAGATTATTAATAATATAATTAAAATAATTAAAATTTCAAACTATTTTAAAATAAAATTGAACTTTGTAAATTTTTGAAACAAAAATAATGTTTTCAATAAAAAACGAAAATTTTCACAATACACTAGAATATCGATTTTTTCAGAAAAATCGGAAAAAACTACCTTAAATAAGTATGATATTATAACTTGAAAAATAAAATTATGTTTAAATAAAAATTATAAAATTTATTAAAATTAAATATATTTTTTGACACAAAAATCAATGAAAACATTTTTTAAGAAAATTAATTCTTGAAGAATAAAATTACTTTTCTGAAATTCGAGTGCTTATTTCATCAGACATAGTTAATAAATTTTTATTGAGTAGGAAATTTATATGTTTTTCATAATGAGGTTAATCCAATTCATACCCTGTAATTCAACGATTTATTTATAAATTTAAAATTTCAATTATAATATTTTGTGGTTCTTTTAGGCTTGGTGTTGTGTGTCATGTACACTATCGAACATAGAGTAATTTTAAAATATCAAGGATTTACAATTGAAGAATTCTATCCCAAAATTTACACCCCCATTTTATAGTTATTCAAATATTTCCATAAAGGTTTTCCTAAAGAGATCATCGAATGATTGAGTAAAATATATTATTGTAGGAAAATTCAACCTGAGGAAGGTATTGATCCCAAATTCGTTATAAATACATAAGAAAATAACTACGCATTTCTTATAAGGATTATGTGGTCCTATTAGACTAAACATCTATCAGAGGATGAAATTTATTGTCAAATATTAACTATGTTTTAAAATCATGTTAAATATATCTCTAGAATTTCAATTTAATGAGAAAATTTTGATTATATATAATTGATAGTGGCACTCAATGAAATCATATTGATTCTTTAATGTACAATCTTGGGATGTGATAAAGAGAAAAATTGTATCTAATAGAAATTATATGTATTTATTTTTCAAGGTGTTATACTATTAACCAAATATAATTATTCTCTTTAGATATCTTTGGGGAGTACCACAATGTAATCCTTGGTGATGTTTTTCAATTTCAACTCAGGTATAAGTAATGGATAAAAAATACCATTATATTTATGTATCTCAGACTTAAATTGCTGGAATACCAACAACTGAGATACATAATATTAAATATATCTTGTTATGTTATCGCACTAAAAATTCTTTTTATGATCTCTAAACATCTTCATAATTTCATGATGAGTAGAGAATGATGGACTATGAACATCATCTTACATCTCCTTCTTCAATTTTGGTATTGACAGGACACATACTCTGTTATTGAGCTATATCATTCCATTACTCTCAGGATTTTACTCTAGTATATTCCTTAACATTCTTTTATAGATCCAAATATTCATTCCATGCCTTTTTAATCTTGACGTGATTATATGGTTGAACATTTATCTAGGAAAGAGAGGATATTTCTCTATTAATTTTGATTTTAGTGTCCATCCTATACAAATAAATATGTATTTGATTTTTTTCCATCCAAATCATGTATGAACTAGCACTGTCCTTAAAAATTAGAGAATTAAAACCCATGTTTAACTCCCAGTGGAGGTAATGTATTGAATATTCATAATATATATTCAATACCAACCTTCACCTCTAACACACATTCAAATATTTCTATGTGAATATATATTTGAATATTTTATGATCTATATATATTTCACACCTTTCCAAATAAATATAATGCCTGAATATTTTAAATGAAAAAATTACCATTACTATTTCCAAAGCATGAGTTGGGTAATTTTTTTCATACACCTTTAATTGGTGATAGGAATATACCACCACTATCTGATTCTCTATGAGAAGACATCGTAGTCACTTAAATTATGCATAACTATAGATCATGAACACTTATATATTACATGGTATTGTGAGAACATGTTCACTAACTAACCTTATTTTTAGTTCCACCATATTATATTGAAATTTATTATCCATAAAAAACATATATACCTTCCATGTAAACTTTGTTAGTGGATTTGACAGACATGATAAATTTCCCATAGAGTTTCTATAATATCCAACCAAATCATGAAATGAAAAATTCCTATCACTATTATTGGTGTATACCAATGTTGAATAGAATTATTATTTTATGGGTCCATCAAAATTAATTTTTTTATAACTATATGACCTAGGAATGATAATTTTTTCAACTAAAATTTAGATTTACGAAATTTTGAAGACAAGTTATATTTCGGCAATGTATTCAGAACAATATTCCAATGATAATTATTTCCTTACCTTATATTGGATTATATAATAATATCATCTATAATGATCTCCTTGAATTGATCAATGTAATCTCTAAATACTCTACTTATTATCTGTATGAATATAACAAGAATATTGGAAATTCCAAATGCAATCACTGTAAATTTATTGTTTCCATATATGGTACTTAGGTAAATCTTAAATATTTCCACCTTTTTGACAGTCAACCAATTATATACATATAAAATATAAATCATTTAAAAGTATTTATCTCCACACTGTTGATAAAAAACATCAATATGTTGTAGGGGATGCTTTTTCTTGAGAGTGATACTATTAAGTTATAAATAATCAATACAAATATTTGTTGATCCATAATTCTTCTTTGAAAAAAGAAATGGTTCACCCCATGGAGATATACTTGGACAATTGAATAACTTATCAATATTGATCTATAGTTACTTCTTTAACTATTTTAACTCAATCTGGGACATTATATAAGGCGTCATCAAAAAAAGAATAAAACTATGTACCTATTTTATTGAAAATCACCTTCACGATTTAGGGTAATATTAGATAAATCATTAGAAAATACATCATTATATTCCACTGCAATAAGAATATCCTAAATGAAGAGTTTTCTCCTCAAATATTTGACTTTGATACCACTCATGAATAGGTAATAAGACCCATATAATGGAAATAGTTTTGATTGTATATTCATATTATTCCTCACACTAATATAAAATCATTTCTTGAATTCTAATATGATACATTATTTACCTTCCTTGAAAATTGATATGGGATATATAGAGTGATAGACATTCCATACAAAAAATCACTTCCAAATTAAACCAAAGGGAGAATCACTTGATTTTTAGGAAACACATTCCCATAAAATTATATTGGAGATCAGTTATATACTAGAGATGAAATCATCACACCATTAAGAGTTTTGAGTGATAATTAAATATCTAATTGATAAGGTCCTGATATGATATCATTAAAAATTATTCATATAAAAATAGTTGTTAGAAAAAGTTTTGAATAAAATGAAATGACATGGATTTTTCAAAGGTTTATTTTCATAAATTAATTGGGAATATTATGAATCCAAGTGGTGAGATAGAATGTGAATCAAAATCCCATTGTTCCTGGAAAACATATTTGAATAAAGATAAATTTATATTAAAAACACTTGGGAGGAAAAATTTGAACTGAAATAAATTCTAAACGGTTTCCTGGATCTAAAATAGGAGGGCATTGTTGCATTCAGAAGAATGAATTTTCATTAGGCGGGGAAAAATATTGACTGGCGTTAGTCTAATGTCAAAGAATGTTTTAGGACGTTTGAAAGGAGAATAAAATGAATTTAAAAGGTTTATTTTATTTTTTTTGAAATTTCTCAGCATCGCAATGACACTACGATGCCCCAATGTGGAATCTCATTTTCTTTCAATTTTCATTATGATTCCCAATCCATGAAAGAAATTGTAAACCGCGATAGTGTAAGGTGATGATTAGAGGTGACTGTTCCAGCATTTTCAGGTGGAGCATGGAGAGGCAAGGCCGATGACAGGGTGATCGGTGGAAAGAATGACACAATTAGACAAGAATTTTGGTTGAGACGACCACAAGTGGTGACAACCCATGGTTTAGGAATTATCGATATAGCGATATGCCCTATAGTCTGGATACTGCAGGTAGTAGCAAGGAGAGGCCACTGATAGGGTGACCGGTGGAGGTGGGATGTGGTCCAGGCAAACCGCGTAGGAGGAGTGCCCGTTGTGGCGTGAGTCATGGGTGATGACCATGAGGCTGGTACATGAGGATGTGTTGGATTTAGGGATGTGGCTCAAGCCGCATCAGAGTAGGGAACCATGAAGTAGCCATAAGATCCGGAAGGTCATGCTGACCAGTTTTTCCATGCGGTTCGGCCGCATTGACTAAGAAGCTCATATGGCTGAGAAGCATATGGGAGAAGGGTCAGTCTGTATGTGGCAGGCCAGACTGGAGAAATCGAGCCACCCTAGGTGGCCTTGTGGGATGAATTGCACGACCCAATGGGCCAGGCCCATCAGGTCGAACTGTTTCGGGCCAGCCCCGACTGACCAGGTCCGATCGGCTAGGCTGGGTCAGGTCGGACCTAGGCTGATCCAGACCCATTACACTGAAATGGTCATATCATTCAAATCGGAGGTCTGTTTGATGAGCCATTAGAGGAATTGTGATCCATGCAATGAGAAGGTTGTTTTTTAGATTGATTGGTGGGGTTTATTATGAACCAGTGTACAAGAATATTTTCCCTTGGTTCTTTCATCGAGGGTTTGGTATGACATTATGTCTACATCATTGGATAGTAATCCCCTCTAGAGGGTGAGTCTCAGATAGATTTTTGGAATCCATCCTTGTGAATGGAGCGATCCTCTACCACCCATGATGATGTTTTGTTGGGAACTGACAAGACATCTGAGCACAAGGTGTTAATCCTTTAATGAAGGGGTCAAATCAGTAGAGTTATCAGTATCCTATGAGAAAGATTCCCTACATTATGACCCACATTAGTAATATTGTTTGTATCCTTTGATAACGATCCCCAATGTTGTAAGATAATACATATTTGGGTTGTCGATATCCTATGAGAAGGATCCCCTCTCTGTATACCATGAAATTGAACAATTTTTTCTCTTTGGGAAGGCCAAAGTTAGCATGACCTCTTTGTAAGAATCTCTAATGATATCATGGTTTGAGGAGTGAGTTCTTCCGAAATGTGCATATCTCTAGAAAAGTCTTATGGTTGATGATTAGTTGTGACCTACCGTCTTTACCTTGTGGCTAGTTATGAGTATATCTGGATATTCCCAGTATATGTTTTATATGCACATACATGTGCAGAGCTGACTTTGCATTCCTTTGTGGTTTTTTCTTTTATGGTTTCGGGATGTCCTAGTGGGTATTTTTTTTACTCACAAATGCACAAGATTGTACCCCATGTGTCATGTCTTTTGTAGCTGATGGACACATTGTGGGTTCCAAGGTGAACCTAGACCTGGTGGGTCCTAGTTAGATCAGACAAATGTGGTATACTCCTATAGCTTCAAGAAGTTATCCACCACGTACCCTTCGAGTAGGGTTTTATACAGATGAGTTTTAGGAGCTTGTTCTTTCAATTGTGTTCAATATTTCTTTTAGAGGGAGTCTATTGTAGCACAATTTACCTTCTTGTACATTACATTTTTGTTGCACTCTGTATGTGGGTTATACATATTGGTTGGCATTCATGGTTTTCTAAGTGATTTTACATTTCAACATTTTGTGGCCTTGGATATGTGTGTGACCATACAGGTACATATGAAAATGCCTCTCATTTGTGGGATATTCCTACTTGTCACTAGTAGCAAGCCTTTGGCCTATCAGAGGTGGGCCTGGGGTAGTCATGGCATGATCCCTACTAGGACGGGCCGTGATAGAGTGGTATCATAGGCGGTCAGTTTCACATTGGGACCAGGAGTCTATGAGATTGGTTTTTCGCAACCGTATTAAAGGTTACGTGTTTGGATTTCATGCCAAGGACTCTAGTGTTGGTGTGGAGACCAACGCATCCATACACCAGGACTATGGGCACCTTATTTTCAACTCAGGACATGAGAACATTGTTTGTAGTGAAATGAATGGTACATTAATAATATATTAATGGGTTGTGTTTTCCATGTTCTTCTTGAGTTAACTCTCAAGATATACTATATTAACCATGGATCATATTGATTTCATTCATGATGCCTCCACGCTGACATCCAATAAGGATTCCATTGTGTGACCACAAAAATGGTATGCCCAGTGATGTGGTGTCGGTATAGGGACTTGTACTAGAGATACTTCATGCACCAAAGATATCACCTATGGGTGGGGCACTAGTGATACCCCCACCCATCGAGTAGCACTTACTACCAGCACTGCCAGTACAGGATTCCCACAGGCTGAGTGCATTTCATGAGTTATAAAGGCATTAAACTCTCAAGATAAGGGCTGAGATAGATCCACAGTTATCTGAGGATTGGATGCAGGCACTCACTCGTCTCTTCAACCTAGTGATTATGCCTCCCGACCAAATTGAGGCCATATCGTCAAGCCTTCTTCATGAATAATTGGGGGAGATGGTGGAGCTTAGTGACCCAAACACATGATGAGGTGACTCTATATTGTGAGAACTTGAAGTTAATCTTTAGGGAGATGTTATTTCCAGCTATGTTGTTCTCAGTGTGCATCAAGGATATCATGCATCTACATCAGGGAAGTCAGATGGTAGTAGAGTAATTGGTGATGTTCATCGGCCTATCTCATTACTCCTCAAATATAGTACGAGACCCATTCTGCATGGATCATACCTTTAAGTAGGTTCTATATTGGGATATCATGGCATCAATGACGTCCAATAGCATTAAAACTTATGATGTGGTTCTAGAGTGAGCATTACTGGTGGAAAAAAATTCAATCTGAGTAGAAACCATTTGTAGGAGATACAATGAGGCATAAAATAGCTGAGTCTGGAGTAGTAGGTAGATGGTGGAAGCATTGGAACCCCAGTGGGCCATATGCTTTAAGGGGTGTCCCCGGGAAACTAGGTTAGTTGTGAAGGGATCCCTGGGGGGCTCGAGTCATCCTAGAGACAAACCATGTTAAGCAAGAGACAACCAGGGCCATCTGGAGAAGGATTTTACGACTTGATGAATGGTTGATGAGGGGACATTCAAGGGACCATGGAGGAAGAGGAAGAGGATTTAGTAGGGTGGTCCATAGTGAGAAAGATGTGGAAAGGGTGAAGGTAGAGTATCAGTCAGTGTTCAGAGGTTCAAGGTACTACCACCACCCCCAGGTGGTCAACTACATGCTTAGGGAGCTGGTGGACAGGGACAGGTCCATCTTCAGGCGATGGATAATTAAAACCCCGGTGCTATATATATTATTAGAGGTATGATCTTTTTCTTTTACACCCTAGATTTAGTTCTGATATTCAATGGTTCCAGTCACTCTTTTCCTACCATGGACCGTTTTCAGGCATCAGAGATTATGGGGGAGTCGTTGGCTCAACCATTACATTTAGAGTCTCTTAAGATAGGGGATTTGATGATCACGCACTAGTTCCAACAGTGTGAGATTACTCTTGGATGTAAGATTTTCGACTGGGATCTCTTAGTAGAAGCATTAATGTCGTACGACGTCATTCTGTGTATTGACCGGTTATCAACAGTCGATACTTAGATTAAATGTTTTTGGAACAGAGTGCGGTGTATCCACGAGGATGGGACCAAGATTTCCAATGATGGAAAAAAGGAAATTCACAATGTATAGGATGGACTTTATCATAGTAGTGTGCATTTGATTACTCACTAGTTGGCTAGCCTCACCCTTGGCATAGTAGATGATGATATTCCTTGGTTTCATATGTGGTGGAGGAGTTTGAGGATGTCCTTCTCAAGGATTTCCCCGGATTTCCTCCCCATAGGTAGTTAAACGTATGCATTGATCTATACCCTAGGAGGACACTGATATCTACACCCATATATTGGATGGATCCCATGGAGCTTTTTGATTTGAGGGTACAACTGGAGAACCTATAGTGGAAGGCATTTGTGAGGCCCAGTGTTTCACCATGGGAATCCCCAGTTTTTTTCTAAGAAGGAAGATGGAAGCTTGAGGATATTTATTGACTTCCAATTCGGGAATCAAGCAACCTTGAGGAACAACTATATACTCTATAGAATTGACGACCTCTTCGTTTGACTGATGGGATAGCAGTGGTTCCCAATGATAGACCTCAGGTCTGGCTATCATCATCTTCATGTACGGGATTAAGATACACCAAATACCACATTAAAATGTTGGAATGGACACTACTAGTACTTGGTTATTATGTTTTGTGTGAAAAACTCCCCAATAGTGTACATGGGACACATGAACAAGATCTTCAATCCCTACTTAGACTATTTTGTTATGGTATTTATTAATGACATCTTGGTGTACTCGACATCTGAGGAGGAGTACATGATACACTTTAGGAGGGTCCCAGACACAGCTCGAGAGAACATGATTTATAGGAATATATCGAACTATCAATTTGAGATTCAGAAGGTCCACTTTCTGGGACATATTATTTTATAGGATAGAGTTGCATTGGACCTAGAGAAGATTGATGTGGTGTTTTCTTGGGACCCACTCAAGAGTGTAAATAAGGTGAGGAGTATCATGGGTTTGGCTAGGTACTATCAAAGGTTTTTGCCTGAGGTTTCTAGGGCATCAACACCATTGAAGTAATTCACATGGAAGGGATATCCATTTATAGGGATGAAGTGGTGCCTGTAGATATTTCAGGAGCTAAGGAATATGTTTAAGAGTTCTCCCATATTGAGACAACTAGTGTAGGTAATTGGGTATGTAGTGTTATTTGATGCGTTAGGGGCTGGACAAGTTTGTCTCTTGATGTAGGGGCAAGTGGTTATTTCCTACATTTTTTAATAGTTGAGATAACATGAGTATAACTACGCAACCCATGAACATGAGCTTGGAGAAGATGTTTTCACATTAAATATGCAGAGACATTACCTGATGGGAGGTGATTTTTAATCATCTCTGACCATAAGAGCCACATTTATATCTTTTCTTAGAGGGGTCTGAAAATGAGACAAAGGATATGGAAAGATTTCCTCTAGGATAATGATTTTGAAATTTTATATACCCTTGTGAAGGGTAATGTGGTGGCGGATGCACTTGGTAGGAGATCCATCTTACAGTTGCAGAGTAAGGTGTAAGAGTAGTTGGACACACTATAGATATCCATTGTGTATGGCGGAGAATCAGTTTACCTTAATTCGATGGTTGTCACCCCAATACTCATACAACGAGTGTGGTAGGCATAGCTTGGGGACATTGACTGTGATACGAAAGTGCCCAGTTGTCTACAGTGCAAGCACCTGATATTCGATAGGTGAGGATCATGTCGTTCTCATAAAAGGGCGCACAATTGTGCTAGTGGCATTATGATCGGAGGTTCAAAGGGAGTTCCACACATCCCCTTTGGTTGTAAATTTGGGTATTGAAATGTTTTACTAGGATATCTGATCATAGTTATTTTTTCTAGGGATAAACAAGACGGTGGAAAATTTCATTTCTCAGTGCCTCACATTCTAGCATGTAATGGAAAAGAATCAAGTTACAGTATGATTGAATCAGCCACTTGAGGTGATGGAGTGAATGTGGAATGTGATATCTTTGGAATTATGGAAAATTTTACCACACATTTATAGGGGACACAATAACATCTAGGTGATTGTTTACTGACTCACCATGTTGGACCACATCCTACCTATCCGAAAGTAGATCTCGATAGATGGCTTGAGATGCCTCTAAGTTCATGATATAGTTTGAATTCAAGAGGTTCCCTCAAGGACCATTTCCAACAATGATGCTCATTTCACATCCTAGTTGTGTAAGGTACTATAGGAGGAATCATGGATTCAGTTGCGTTTGATCTAGGCATTTCATCCCCACACAGATGGCCATACGGAGAGGATCGTCTAGGTTCTAGAGGATATGTTGTGTGCTTGCATCCAAGACTTTGGCCAGAGTTTTGAGGATCACCTACCTCTAGTGGATTTTTATTGCAAAAATATCTACAACTCTATAATTTTTATGGAACCATTCTAGGACCTCTATGGGAAAAAATGTAGGTCACCTCTATATTGACAAGAACATATGGAGTAAGCACACATGGGCTGAGAGTTTGTGTGGGATACCACCAAGAAGGTTCCTATCATCTAGCAACAGATGAGTACTACACATGGTAGACCAAATGTATACACAGACATGAGATGGAGGCCCTTGGAGTTTGCGGAGGGAGACCATGTTTTTCTTTCAAGTCTCACCTCGAAAAGGATTGTAGATATTATTCTGGGGTGTCATGTTATCTATGAGATACATTAACCATTTTGATATTCTGCGTAGAGATGGTGTGGTGGAATACCACCTAACTCTACCCCTACAGATGCATTAGGTGAATTATTTCATTCAAATGTCACATCTGAGGTGGTAAGTGCATGATCCATCAGACATTGTCGATTGGGGAGAGCTGGAAATTCATGATGGGTTGTCCTTTGTAGAGTCCCCAGTAGAGATCAAAGATCAACAAGAACAGATCTACTATAGGCGGTCAATTCCACTGGTGCGCATTGGTGGTAGCACAAGAATCACCATGAGGGAACTTTGGAGTGGGAGGCTCAATTCGTGCTCACTTACCTCACCCTTTTGTTGAGTAGCCCATGTATTAGATTTCCGGAATGTAAAGCCCTAAGGTAGGGAGAATATAACGACCCATACTTTACATACATTGTTAATACTTCGAAATTGAAGCACACTTATTACAACATATGACAAAACCACAAAGGACCGTATAGGTATAGTGTCTTTAGAAACTGGGAAACATAAACAACCGGTTCATAAATCTTCTACAGTGTCTCCCATTTATTTCATCATATCTAGGGTCCCTTTTAGCATATTCTACTTAATATCCATCTTCCTGACCTGGGGAAAAGAAAACATAAAAGGGTGAGCTCAAATGCTCAGCAAGGGAAAATAAAGGAAATAAAAATCATATCATATCTTTTTGAAAATCAAAACATGCAAAAGAGATCATAATATCTTATCATGGAATAAATCATAGAAGTGAAAATGAGATCCCCATAATCATAACATAATACTTGAAACTTTGTGGCATGCACACATAATCATGGAAAATCATTTCTTGTTAGTCATGACTCATTGCCAAGACTATCTTAGTGGACAAAGTCCCTTTCTGAACAGAGTTCACTCCTCGTTTCAGTCCTGTATCACTAAACCAAAATAACCTTCCGTTCCAGCCATGTCTATCTCATGAGATATAAAATCTTTACCCAATGCATTGGAGGTAGATATAGGCCCCACCCATCTTATAATGAATCCTTTCTTATGTGTTCCACATAATCATAAATCATACATCATCACATAACCCATGTAATAAAAATGGAATTCTTAAACAACATGACATCATAAAACAATTCATATAAGATAAAGGAATTCATAAAAATGTTTCCATCACAACATAATCAAATCCATGTAATAATAGGGATAGAAACAGAACCCTTTTATTATCTTAGATGGAAAATAATTTTGATAAAATACTTGAACTTCATTCTTGAGGAAAATATCCTTTCTTCTTCAAAAACACTTTTACTTTCTTAACACGTCATACAATTTTAAACTAAAAGAAGTTGATTAAAAATAAACTTGAATACTTGTAAAGGAAGCTTCTTTGAAATAATGTTTTAAAAATCCATTCATGCCGTATAAGTTAAAAAAAACATTCTTCGTACTTTTGTCGGAAAAGTCAAAAAGTACCTCGTACGACAAAAGATTCCTTTCATAGATATTACTAAAAACTCACCGAAGGGTACAAATGGATTTAAAAAAATTTAGTTGGATGGAAATAATATTACATATTGAAGAAACATGGATGTGGATGATAAAATACACCCCAGTAAATACTTACGAATAAACAATCTCGGATAAAAATGAGATTGTGATATTTCCCTTACCTTAAGTCCAATTTTCTTTGTACGTGTCCGAAGCTCCTGTATAATGGTTTAAATAATGTTATTGACTTATTCCAGAATCATAAATATTGATATGATATCATATATGTTCATATTCTTAGCTTCTTGATAGTAATATTTCATGGTTACTTGTTACTCGGGTCTTTATTGCCTTTTGTTCTTATGCGTGTTTTTCCGAATACATTCTTATTCTTCTTTTAAGGTTATAGATTCATTATATCCAGAATGGTATTAGTGTAACATATATCATATTTATTCATTCAATTCATTTATATAATCATTATGAAATGAAGATCATGTAGAACGAGTCGCATCACATCGTGGAGACGGTATTTCGTACGTACGCACGAGTGATGATATCGTTCCTATGATCGTGGAATTGTATTGGAGTATATATATATATATATTATTTCAGTATCAATATTACTTCATAATAATCATATATAGTTACTCATTACACCATTATACCCATCCTTGTAAGGTGATGGTGGAAAATAGATTACACCACGGCGTGGAGACGGTATTCCGTACGTACGCACGTGCGGTGATTTCATTTTTTCCGTAGGATGGATAGAAGGTGAATTAGGGTTGTTTCATATTTATAATAACATATCAGTATGTAAGTAATACTGATGTTATTACTTTATCATGAAACAACTAAAGAAGAAGAAGTTGAATAAGAAAGAAATTGAAAAGATCGGTAATGGATATTACCTCTTCTTTGGAACGCTTCTTTGAATCCTCCACTTAAGGAACTAAGATTGGTCTTTGGAGAAGACCAGGACCTCTATGATTATTCTAGGGAAGTGGAGAGGAGAAAATGGCAGGGGTTGTCCGAGCTTGAGTGCTCAAATTGGTGTGAGGAGGAGGGGGAGGAGGTGCCCTTTTATAAGGGAGGAGAAGGGCACCTTAGGAATATCTCAAAATATTATTTTATATTAAAGTCAAAATCGGTTTATAATGGTTCCAAAGGGTCTTATTTCGAAGATAAAGTGGTTATGGGTCGAAATCCTATCAACCAATAGGATTTAGACAAGTTTAGGGTATTATTTTAACCTTATCAATTATATTTAAATCTAAGTTAATTAATTTAACTTTTACCGTGTCTTTTTGTTGTCTTTCACTATATGGTTAATACACTTACTATAACATGCCAAAAGAACTCCAAATTGTTTATTACTAATATATATATCCTTATCTAAGTCATTTGGACAATCCTTAGATTTTTAGGAATAAAATAACAATTAATAATATAATATTTGATTTAAAAACTATTTTGTGTCAATTTTGACACTATTTGATATATGATTTTTTTGAAAGTCATAACAGAATTATATGTTCGAACCAAGTTGATTAAATCAACACTAATATATCATAGTAACCTAGAAAATTATTGGAGTTCATAAAAATTCTTAAATTACATTTATTTTGGTATTTATATTATCAATTATGTCAATATTTCATTAATAAGATAATTACTGCATCATCTTTGTGTCATATATAAATTAAATTATTTGATGTCTAAAAATTACAAATAAAATACCATCATGTAGGAAATATTTTTAGCTTTATAATTAATATTTACAATCGAATTTATCTTATGTATATCCCCATATTAAAAATGATTTACTTATTAAACTTTGATTTTAACTATTTTAACCCTTCTTTAAATAAATTAATAATAAATGTCCTAATCTAATCCAAGTGGGCCTAAATGGTCATATTTTAATCCTAAGTTTGTTTTTGGTCGAATTACACTTGTACAATAGAATTAGGACATGTGTTAGGGTAATATTAATATCATATTTACCCTTAGTTACCCTATTTACTATTAACCGCGGTAAAAAAAGTAAAAAGTTACTATTCACCAAAAAATTATTTTTATCTCATTGAACCACATTTTACTTACTGATATCAACCATGTCTGTCGGATTTTCGAAATTCCATTCACAGAAGCGGTAAAATTAAGTTTTATGCAAAATTCAGTTTTTAACCTACCACTTAGTGGTTTCACTATTCATCAAAAATTGAAATTTTTCAGAAAAATACCAAAATTTCACCCTAGGCTAATTTCGATATTCTGAGTCCAAAAATGAAGTCCATTTTGAAAAATAAAATTTATAAAATTTCAAAAAGTGGTTATTACTATTCATAACGGCTAGTTTTAATAGCATATTGTTGTTTAGTGAAACTCGGTATTGCGTACGACGCAAGCTATCGAGGAAGGTCGCGATTGCATGTAAAGAATGCCAAGCAAGTGTTGTGTAGAAAAAGATTCCTTTGATGATTTATATAACACAAAAGTCTTGGGTGTTACATTCTACCCCCCTTAAAAGAATTTCGCCCTCGAAATTCGTCACTTTGTAACAAACAGATGAGGATACTTCTCCCTCATCATATCCTCAAGCTCCCATGTAGCTTCTTCAAGTTGGTGGTTTCTCCATAAAACTTTCACCAATCGAGTGGTCTTGTTTCGTAGGACTTTTTCGCTACGATCCAGAATCTCAATCGGCTGTTCTTCATAAGAAAGATCTTGCTCCAGCGGTAGAACTTCTGAGCTGAGTACATGTGAAGGATCTGGTATGTACTTTCTCAGGAGAGATACGTGGAACACATCGTGAACTTGAGAGAGATTCGGTGGAAGCGCCAATCGGTAAGCTACCTTCCCAACACGATCTAGTATTTCGAAAGGACCGATATATCTAGGGCTCAACTTCCCCTTCTTTCCAAATCTCATAACCCTCTTCCAGGGAGATATTCGTAAGAACACTTTATCACCCACTTCAAACTCTAGGTCTTTTCTTCGGTTGTCGGCATAACTTTTCTATCGACTCTGAGCTGCTCTTATGTGTTGTTGAATAGATCTGACCTTTTCTGCCATTTCATCAACGAGATCAGGTCCTAATAGCTTTCTTTCCCCAACTTCATCCCAGCAAGTTGGAGTCCTGCATTTCTTTCCATAGAGAGCTTCATAAGGAGCCATCTGAATACTGGAGTGAAAGCTATTATTATAAGAAATTTCCACCAAAGGTAGGTGTTGATCCCAACCTCCTTTGAAATCCATAGAGCAAGCTCTCAACATATCTTCTAGGGTTTGAATTGTTCTCTCAGATTGACCGTCTGTCTGGGGATGATAAGCAGTGCTGAAACTCAACTCTGTATCCAGAGTATGCTGAAGACTTCACCAGAACATCGAGGTAAATCTCGGATCCCGATCAGATATAATAGAAACTGGTACTCCATGCAATCTTACCACTTCCTTTACATATATCCTGGCAAGCTTATCTAGAGAGAAATCCTCTCTAATAGGAATGAAGTGTGCAGACTTTGTAAGACGATCAACTATGACCCAGATAGCATTATTGCCTTTGGATGTTTTAGGAAGTCCTGTGACAAAGTCCATAGTGATGTTTTCCAATTTCCATTCGGGTATGGGTAATGGTCGTAACATCCCCTTAGACTTTTGTCTCTCAGATTTAACTTGTTGACAAACCAAGCATCGAGAGACATATTCAGCAACATCTCTTTTCATGCCATCCCACCAGAAGTACTCTTTCAAGTCCCTATACATCTTCGTGCTTCCAGGATGAATAGATAATGAAGAACTATGGGCCTCATCCAGCAGCTCCTTCTTTAATTCGGGGATGGAAGGAACACAAACCTGATTCCTGAACTTTATTATCCCATCACAATCAAGGTTGAATTCAGGAACATTTCTCACCTTCTTTTGTAACTCGACATCTTCTTTCTGTGCCTCTTTAATCTTCACATGTATAGATGGTTGAACATTCATTTGAGAAAGATAAGATTTTTCCCCTTCCATTATAATTCCAAGATCCATCCTTTGTAAATCCATAAATATTGGATCTTTTGTGATCCTCGTCACGGATAAACTAGCATGGTCTTGTCGACCTAATGCATCTGCCACCTTGTTTGCTTTCCCAGGGTGGTAATGGATTGAGCAGTCATAATCCTTAATCAGCTCCAACCATCTTCTTTGACGCATATTCAACTCTTTTTGTGTGAAAATATACTTTAAACTTTTATGATCAGTATATATATCACACCTTTCACCATAAAGGTAATGCCTCCAAATCTTTAATGCAAAGATTACCGCAGCCAACTCCAAATCATGTGTTGTGTAATTTTGCTCATGGATTTTCAACTGTCGTGAGGCATAAGCTATCACCATATCATTTTGCATAAGAACACACCCCAATCCCTTCTTGGATGCATCACTGTAGATCACAAACCTTTCTCCACTACAAGGCAGTGTGAGCACAGGTGCACTGGATAACCTTCTTTTCAACTCCTTGAAATTCTCTTCACATTCCTCTGTCCAGACAAACTTAACTCCTTTCCGAGTCAACTTGGTGAGTGGATTAGATAATCGTGAAAAATCTTTTAAAAAACGTCGATAATATCCAGCCAAACCAAGAAAACTCCGGATCTCAGTTACTGTTGTTGGTCTTGAACATCTTTCAATAACCTCTGTTTTTGCTGGATCCACAGATATCCCCTCTTTTGAGATTATATGACCCAAAAATGCAACTTTTTGAAGCCAAAATTCACACTTGGTAAATTTGGCATAAAGCTTCTCCTTTCACAGGGTCTTCAATATAATTCTCAAGTGATCTTCATGCTCTTCCTTGCTCTTTGAATAGAAAAGAATATCGTCTATAAATAATACCACAAATTGATCAAGATAGTCTCTAAAGACTCTATTCATTAGATCCATGAAGATAGCAGGGGCATTAGTAAGACCAAATGGCATCACTATAAATTCATAGTGTCCATACCTTGTACGGAAAGCCGTCTTTGGTATATCCTCCCTTTTGACCCTTAATTGATGATACCCTGAACGAAGATCAATCTTGGAAAAGTATTGAGCTCCGCGTAGTTGGTCAAATAAGTCATCAATGCGTGGGAGAGGATATTTGTTCTTGATAGTGATCTTGTTAAGTTCTGGATAATCAATGCAGAGTCTCATTGATCCATCTTTCTTCTTAACAAATAGAACAGGTGCTCCCGAAGGTGACGCACTAGGGCGTATGAATCCCTTATCAAGATTCTCTTGGAGTTGCTTCTTCAATTCCTGCAACTCAATTGGGGCCATTCTATAAGGTGTCTTTGAAATAGGCAAAGCACCCTGTACGAGTTCTATTGAAAACTCAACTTCACAATTTGGTGGAAGACCCGGCAATTCCTCCGGAAAGACATCATCAAACTCCCATACAATGGGCATATTCTTAATCGTGAGTTTCTCACCAACCATTTGAGATAAATAACCATCATTTAGTGGAATCAATACCCATAAGATGGAAGAAATTTCCACTGGAAGGTTATGTTCATCCTTGCATTGATAGACGATCGTAGATTGATCTGGAATATGAAATGTGACTTCCCTTCTTTGGCAATTGATATGAGCTCCATGTAGAGAAAGCCAATCCATGCCAAGAATCACATCAAATTCCACTAATGGAAGGATCACAAGATTTGCAGGAAGCACTTTCCCACAAACTTCGATCGGAGAAGAATTATAAACTTTTGATGCGATTGATGTGCCATTAGGTGTTGTCACAGCTAACTCAACATCTAATTGTTGAGGTAATACGGTGATACCCTTAGAAAAGTCTTCAGAAATAAAAGAGTGGGTGGATCCAGAATCAAATAAAACATTTTCTACTTTAGAGTGGATGGTAAGTGTACCTTTCACCACATCGTTATCGTACTCCACATCGCTGATAGAAATTGCATGTGACTTTCCTTTGTCTTTAGCCTTAAGAGTTTGTTGACGTCGACCATCATCATAAACCCTTGGATTTGGGCATTGATTTCCATAATGCCCCATCTCCTTGCACTTGAAACATTGAAGTGTAGTAGGTTCATTCTGTGTATCCCTTCCTTTGTTTGTATCATTAGATATCTTCTTCCCATTATCACGGCATTCAAATGCCCGATGACCTTCCTTTCCACATTTAAAACATTTACTTGTCCCTTTAAGACAACTCCCTCCATGTTTCTTTCCACACTTTGAGCATAAGGAAAAGCTCATCTTCTTTTCCGTGTGATCTTTAGATTTTTCTTTGAATTCCATCTTCCTCTTCTTATCAAACCCATGTGACTGATGGGTTGCTCCAATCTCCATCTCGACTTTGAGAGCACATCGAACGATTTCCTCGTAGCTATTGAAGTCCCTTATGGCTAACGCCCTTCGAAGACTTGGTTTTAAGCCACTAAAGAATCGATCGATCTTACTCTCAGGTTGGATAATAATACCAGAAGCGTACCTTGCAAGTCTTGTAAAATTTGCTTCATAGGTACAAACAGATTCATCATCCCTTTGCTTCAGTTCAAGAAACTCTTTCTCCATCTTTGTTCGGAGAATACGAGGGAAGTACTTATTGAAAAATAAGTTCTTGAACTCGTCCCATTCCATAGACTCAATTTCATCCCTTTGTCTCGTATTCTTAAAAAGATTCCACCATTGATCCGCATCTCCTTCCAAACGATACACTGCTAGGATGACTTTATCATGCTCAGAACATTGAAGAACTGAAAATATCTTTTCAGTGGTACTAATCCATTGTTCAGCAATTAATGGATCAGTAGACCCGCTGAAAGAAGGTGGACGCTGCCTCATGAAGGATTCAACAGAATGTTGCTCCCTCCTTTGCTCGTTTGGAAATCCTGCATGATTCATAGCTTGAGAAAGTTGTGTGAGCATGGCTACAAGATTTTGCATTCCAGCTCCCATATCGTTTGGTTGCTCAGGGGGACAATCATTGCATTTCCCATCACATTCCTCATTAACACGGTTCCTTCGGGTTCCAGCCATTGACTAAAACCAAGAAGAATAGTGTGAGCAACACTAATTATAATAGGAAACCACATAATTCAAGAATAAAATTTTCATGCTTATGGTCTTATCCTAAGTTATTCAAGGCCATTTCTAAAACACTATGACTGTGTTCTATGCTTAGACGTATCCTTAGGGTTCTTACTAAGGCTTTCACATCCTAGTTTCCAAAGGTTGACTATACCTTTCCTCTGATACCAACTATAACGACCCATACTTTACATACATTGTTAATACTTCGAAATTGAAGCACACTTATTACAACATATGACAAAACCACAAAGGACCATATAGGTATAGTGTCTTTAGAAACTGGGAAACATAAACAACTGGTTCATAAATCTTCTACAGTGTCTCCCATTTATTTCATCATATCTAGGGTCCCTTTTAGCATATTCTACTTAATATCCATCTTCCTGACCTGGGGAAAAGAAAACATAAAAGGGTGATCTCAAATGCTCAGCAAGGGCAAATAAAGGCAATAAAAATCATATCATATCTTTTTTAAAATCAAAACCTGCAAAAGAGATCATAATATCTTATCATGGAATAAATCATAGAAGTGAAAATGAGATCCCCATAATCATATCATAATACTTGAAACTTTGTGGCATGCACACATAATCATGGAAAATCATTTCTTGTTAGTCATGACTCATTGCCAAGACTATCTTAGTGGACAAAGTCCCTTTCTGAACCGAGTTCACTCCTCGTTTCAGTCCTGTATCACTGAACCGAAATAACCTTCCATTCCAGCCATGTCTATCTCATGAGATATAAAATCTTTACCCAATGCATTGGAGGGAGATATAGGTCCCACCCATCTTATAATGAATCCTTTCTTATGTGTGCCACATAATCATAAATCATACATCATCACATAACCCATGTAATAAAAATGGAATTCTTAAACAACATGACATCATAAAACAATTCATATAAGATAAAGGAATTCATAAAAATGTTTCCATCACAACATAATCAAATCCATGTAATAATAGGGATAGAAACAGAACCCTTTTATTATCTTAGATGGAAAATAATTTTGATAAAATACTTGAACTTCATTCTTGAGGAAAATATCCTTTCTTCTTCAAAAACACTTTTACTTTCTTAACACGTCATACAATTTTAAACTAAAAGAAGTTGATTAAAAATAAACTTGAATACTTTTAAAGGAAGGTTCTTTGAAATAATGTTTTAAAAATCCATTCATGCCGTATAAGTTAAAAAAAACATTCTTCGTACTTTTGTCGGAAAAGTCAAAAAGTACCCCGTACGACAAAAGATTCCTTTCATAGATATTACTAAAAACTCACCGAAGGGTACAAATGGATTTAAACAATTTTAGGTGGATTGAAATAATATTACATATTGATGAAACATGGATGTGGATGATAAAATACACCCCAGTAAATACTTACGAATAAACAATCTCGGATAAAAATGAGATTGTGATATTTCCCTTACCTTAAGTCCAATTTGCTTTGTACGTGTCCGAAGCTCCTGTATAATGGTTTAAATAATGTTATTGACTTATTCCAGAATCATACATATTGATATGATATCATATATGTTCATATTCTTAGCTTCTTGATAGTAATATTTCATGGTTACTTGTTACTCGGGTCTTTATTGCCTTTTGTTCTTATGCGTGTTTTTCCGAATACATTCTTATTCTTCTTTTAAGGTTATAGATTGATTATATCCAGAATGGTATTAGTGTAACATATATCATATTTATTCATTCAATTCATTTATATAATCATTATGAAATGAAGATCATGTAGAACGAGTCGCATCACATCGTGGAGACGGTATTTCGTACGTACGCACGAGTGATGATATCGTTCCTATGATCGTGGAATTATATTGGAGTATATATATATATATTATTTCAGTATCAATATTACTTCATAATAATCATATATAGTTACTCATTACACCATTATACCCATCCTTGTAAGGTGATGGTGGAAAATAGATTACACCACGGCGTGGAGACGGTATTCCGTACGTACGCACGTGCGGTGATTTCATTTTTTCCGTAGGATGGATCGAAGGTTAATTAGGGTTGTTTCATATTTATAATAACATATCAGTATGTAAGTAATACTGATGTTATTACTTTATCATGAAACAACTAAAGAAGAAGAAGTTGAAGAAGAAAGAAATTGAAAAGATCGGTAATGGATATTACCTCTTCTTTGGAACGCTTCTTTGAATCCTCCACTTAAGGAACTAAGATTGGTCTTTGGAGAAGACCAGGACCTCTAGGATTATTCTAGGGAAGTGGAGAAGAGAAAATGGTAGGGGTTGGCCGAGCTTGAGTGCTCAAATTGGTGTGAGGAGGAGGGGGAGGAGGTGCCCTTTTATAAGGGAGGAGAGGGGCACCTTAGGAATATCTCAAAATATTATTTTATATTAAAGTCAAAATCGGTTTATAATGGTTCCAAAGGGTCTTATTTCAAAGCTAAAGTGGGGATGGGTCGCAATCCTATCATCCAATAGGATTTATACAAGTTTAGGGTATTATTTTAACCTTATCAATTAGATTTAACTCTAAGTTAATTAATTTAACTATTACCGTGTCTTTTTGTTTTCTTTCACTATATGGTTAATACACTTACTATAACATGCCAAACGAACCCCAAATTGTTTATTATTAATATATATATCCTTATCTAAGTCATTTGGCCAAACCTTAGATTTTTAGGAATAAAATAACAATTAACAATATAATATTTGATTTAAAAACTATTTTGTGTCAATTTTGAAACTATTTGATATATGATTTTTTTTGAAAGTCATAACAGAATTATATGTTCGAACCAAGTTGATTAAATCAACAAAAATATATCATAGTAACCTAGAAAATTAGTGGAGTTCATTAAAAGTCTTAAATTACATTTATTTTGGAATTTATATTATCAATTATGTCAATATTTCATTAATAAGATAATTACTGCATCATCTTTGTGTCATATATAAATTAAATTATTTGATGTCTAAAAATTACAAATAAAATACCATCATGTAGGAAATATTTTTAGCTTTCTAATGAATATTTACAATCGAATTTATCTTATGTATAACCCCATATTAATAATGATTTACTTATTAAACTTTGATTTTAACTATTTTAACCCTTCTTTAAATAAATTAATAATAAATGTCCTAATCTAATCCAAGTGGGACTAAATGGTCATATTTTATTCCTAAGTTTGTTTTTGGACGAATTACACTTGTCCAATAGAATTAGGACATGTGTTAGGGTAATATTAATATCATATTTACCCTTAGTTACCCTATTTACTATTAACCGCGGTAAAAAAAGTAAAAAGTTACTATTCACCAAAAAATTATTTTTATCTCATTGAACCACATTTTACTTACTGATATCAACCATGTCTGTCGGATTTTCGAAATTCCATTCACAGAAGCGGTAAAATTAAGTTTTATGCAAAATTCAGTTTTTAACCTACCACTTAGTGGTTTCACTATTCATCAAAAATTGAAAGTTTTCAAAAAAATACCAAAATTTCACCCTAGGCTAATTTCGATATTCTGAGTCCAAAAATGAAGTCCATTTTGAAAAATAAAATTTATAAAATTTCAAAAAGTGGTTATTACTATTCATAACGGCTAGTTTTAATAGCATATTGTTGTTTAGTGAAACTCGGTATTGCGTACGACGCAAGATATCGAGGAAGGTCGTGATTGCGTGTAAAGCAAACCAAGCAAGTGTTGTGTAGAAAAAGATTCCTTTGATGATTTATATAACATAAAAGTCTTGGGTGTTACAGAGAATGTAATGACTCTGATTTTTCTCCTATTTATTTTTATAAAATAATTAATAAATTATTGAGACAAGACCCTAAGAAGGAACAATATTCCAATTCCTAGTGTGGCTAGAAAAAAATCTTTGAATAATGTTCAGTTATAAGTAAAAAAATAATGATACTAACATTGAATTGAAATAACATCGGATTAGGTGCCTAGAAATGAAATCTAAGGGCACCATTGCATTGAAGAAGTGACTTAGACTTAGGAAGGGACTAACATCAACCAACATGGTTTCAATGATAAAGATAATTTTGTGATGTTTTAAAGGATAATAAAATGAACTTAAAAGGTGTATTTTATGTCTTCTGACATTTCGCAGCGTTGCGGGGACGATGAGAATCCCCGATGGGGAATCCCATTTTCATTCATGAATGATACAGAGTGTAGAATTTGCAACACAACAATGTAGAAACTCTGAAATGATTTTTCTTCATTTAAAAATGTGGCATAGATATGGGATCAGATTCACAATCCTGGAGAAATTCCATAGAAGATATGTAGAAGAAAAGTGTTGGTGAAACCTCTCATTGGAGAATGATGAATGCCGATGAGATGACAGATCAAGATTGCTTATGGACAGATCATCATTGATGATTAAAATTATTCACTGATCAGTCCAAAATCCAAGTATGGTGTGGGTTTTTATGGATTCTCCTTCCCTTTTCATTATCCCTACAATAAACGTAAACTAGTCAATGAGCAAGCTAATCCATGGATCATGCATATTAAGGGATGGGTTTATTTGGTTTTGGGTATTTTTTTCATGTTGATTCATGTTATAAATTATAAATTTTGATCCTTCATTATTCTTCTAACATGGATGGATCGATGCCGACATGAAAATTGAAATGATTCAACCATTTTGGGAATTTATGTTCATTCCTCCCCCCATGTTCTTTGTTCTTCGTTCTTCGTGATTCACAATCCATGATAGAAATTTGAAACTATGGCAATGAGACGACCCATGGAATGGAGGATATAGGTTGTAGAAAGGTGAGGAAGAGGGTAGGGAGGCCGACGGTGCTGGGATGTGATCTAGCTAGTCCACGTCAGAGAAGGGCATGTGGTGGTGTGAGCCACAGGTAGCGACTAGGAGTCCATGGCGGGAGGCCATAATGGAGCTAGAGATATGGCTTGAGCCATGTCAGGGGAGGGACCCGTGGTATAGCTGTGGGATTCGATTGGTAAGGTAGACTATCCTTGCCAAATAGTCTGGTAGTGTTGACCAAGAAATGCACACGATAGAGCCATGTGCGGGAGAAGGTTTGAACCGCATGCTGCAGGCCATGCTGGTGAAACCGGGCCTCCCTGAGCGGCCTAGTACGTCGGATCGTGTGACCTAGTGCATCACTTTCCAACAGAAAAATGAGCTAGGACCATTAAGAAAGGATAGTTTGGGCTATCCCAGAACAACTAGGCCTGGAAATGTTGGTTGAACCGTGTTTGTTTGGATTGGCCGGACCGTGTCTGTTCGTACCCGGGCCGGTTTGGCCTCGTTACACAAAAATTCTGAAATATTTCAAATGGGAGGTCTATTTAACAAGTCTTCTATGGAGTTGTGACCTTTACAATGAGTTAGTCCTTATTGATATATATTTTTTACTTTTAGTGTGGACCAGTGTAGGTGTAGTGTTTTCTCAAGTTCCTTCCTCAAGTTTTTAGTACGTCATTACATCCACATCACTAGATAGTAATCCCCTCTAGAGGCTAAGTCTCTGATAGAGTTATAGAATCCCTCCTTAAGACTTTAACAATCTTATATAACTCTTGATAGACTTTTGTGGGAATTAACCTGACCTCTGAGAACATGGCATTATCCTCCATCCAGTTGGCCGTATGGTTAGGGTTTTTTGTATCCTATGAAAAAGATCCCATGTATTATGAGCTGCATCGGTAGGGTTATCAGTATCCTCTAAGAAGGATCCTCTAAATTGCTGGTGTATATAGATTTGGTTTTTTTATCCTCTTGGAAGGATCCACTCTATGTATACCATGACCATAAACATTTTTTTCTCTTTCGGTGGGGCCCAAATTAGCGGGATCTCTTTTTAAGAGTCTCTGATGATATAAAGTACCGAGAAGTGAGTTCTCCTGAAACGATCATTTCTCAAGTATAATCCTATGACTTCTAATTAGTTTTGACTTACCCTCTTTACCTTTGGAATTTTTATTAGTATATCAAGATATTCTTACTATATTTTTTTACGAATATGCTTCTGTAGAACTGACAGTGCATTCCTTTGCAGTTTTTCCTTTGTGGTTTCATCATGTCCAACTTAGTATTGTTTTACTCACACCTACGTAGGCTTCTCCCACACATGTCATGGATTGTGCAGATGGTCAATAATTTTATGTGGTCCAAGGTGGACCATGAACATGTGGTTCTCAGTGAGATCAGACTAATGAGGCTTACTCGTACGGCTTCAGGAAGCCATCTTCCACCTACCCTTCAAGTAGGGTTTTTTGCGGATGAGTTTCAAGATATTGTGCTTTCACTTTTCTTCAGTCTTTATTTTGGTGGGCTTATATTCTATACCAGTTTATCTTTATATACTTTACATTCATACTTCACTTCAGTTTTTATTTCTACTTAGTGGTTTTCATTCATAGATTACTTAGTATTTTTAAATTTTAGCATTTGTGGGCTTAGAGATGTGTGGGTGTCTGAGAGTACAGTTACTTAGGAAAATACCTCTCATTTTTGGGATATTTTTACTTATCACTAGTCTCCATCCCCTAGACTATCGAAGGTGGGATTGGGGTATTCATGAAACAGGGTTTACTAGGACGGGTTTTGAAATAAAAAAATTTCATTTCTAGAGTGGATGATAAGTGTAACATTGACCTCATCATTCTCGTGTCCCACATAGTCAGATATGATCAAAAGAAATTTCTTTTTATCACATAGCTGAAGAGGTTTTTGAAATTTATTTTCATCAATAAAATATAGGACCCCGGGATACCCTGGGATGGGAGGGGTGAATCAGGGTGTCAACTTTTTCTCTTAATGTGATAGATCTTGTCCCCACGTTGGAAGGAATTTGTAAAACCTGTATGATGTATATGGTCAAAAAACAAACATTCACATGCAATGAGTCAAGACAACACTTTTACTTGGTTTACCACTAAGGGATACGTCCAAGGAGCATATACCGACAAGTTTCTGGTCATACCTAACATTTCTATTCTTCAATAGTTGTGGATTACAATGGTTCGGAAGCAGTCACTTTGTCCTAGGCTCACTGCCTTTACAAATGTTTAGGGATAGCTCACTGCGTCCCTAGGGTCACTCCTGTTGACTCCCCCTGGCTCACTGTATATGGTGAAGTCCCAGTCAGTCTATAGACATGAGGGTCTCTTCAATAGATTTATATTGAAGTCTTTTCATCTGATTTTCATGAGACTCTGCTTGCATCAGAGTCCTGAGTTGATGCTCTTTTGAAATCAATCTTCTACTTTAGTGCAATACCTGAATGCACTAAATCTATTTCTTCTCTTCCTTGAATTCCCAATACTGACACCAGAGTGTATCATTATATTTCCTTCTCTCTATAAAGATCTGATTTTATTTTCCCAATCGTTCTTCTTCTCTTCTCAAAGCACAACGAGGGTTTTAAACACCAGTCATGTGTGTGTGGTACTACTTCTCTTCGTAAAACCAAATTGTTCACTGTTCTTCCATCTTCACAAAGAAGATTTGAGAGTGCTATGAACCTACCAAAGGCCTACAGAACCCCAAATTTTTTGCGCACCCTTCCCGGGGCCTTTCGCATAAAATTCAAACCTTTCACATAAAAATATATTTTTGGCGCGGAAAAGGCTTTTCACGCAACTCTTCTTTTTCGCGCAGAACTTCTTATTTTCGCGCAGCACCATCTTTTTTGCGAAACACTTCTTCTTTTCAGGCACCAATCTATACCAAATTTTTTCCGTGCGTCAAAGCTTGGGATTTGTCTAAGTTTCAAGTCGCACCCAATGAGAGGGGTTCACCTCATATTTAGAGTAATTTTTGACCTTGCGCGTAAAAACCCTTCATGCGCATAAAACTGTCCCTCAGTTCTTTAGATTACGCCCACCTTCCTTTTATTTTCACGAACCACTTGGATTTTTCACGCATCACATGACTTTTTCATTTATCATCATTTTGAACATGAAACCTCTCTTGTGCGTAAAATATCAAACCCACATTTTGAGAACAACCATCTTTTCAGGCACAGGTTTGATTTTCTGTGCGCATGGTGCAAACATCTTTGTTTTTTCACGCACCTATTGCCTTTGCTGATTCTCAGTGTTTCTGATCCGAGACACTGCTTGCATGAAAAAATCACCCAGCTATTTCACGCACAACATTTTTCCGCGCCCATTCCCATTTTCCCGTGCACAACTCTGGTTTTTCGTGTAGCCCATGCCTTTACCATTTTCAACATTCTGATTCCGAAGCACTACTTGCACGGAAATCTTCACTCCACTATTTTGCGCACCACCATGTTTTTTATGCACAAATCTTATATTTCGCGCACATCCCGCCTATTTCGCACAACAATGTTTCTTTGCATGCACCTCCTTTTTCAAACAACCAATGTCTTCATTTTCTAATTTTTAGAGCCAAAAATTTGGAAAACACTGGGAAACCACGCCACCTTCACTATATGTTTGGGCAACAAACTTCATGCTTCTTTTCTGTGATTTTTCTTCTTCAACAACTCTTCTTCGTTCTTCACAAACTCCACTATCTTGATATATGTCCTTTGATAGATCAGCTTTAGAATCATCATATTTTGATACAATGTGAAGTTCATGGCCATCTCAGAATTCCAATCCCTTCCACACTATCTTTTTCATCAACCGCAATTCTCTACTTCATGCAAATCATAAGATTCTATTCTTCAAGAATTCTCTTGCATGGTTCTCATGCAATCATGAAGAATTGCATGGTCTTCATCAACTATAATGTCTTCTTCTTTAATTATCCTCAAATGGATTATACCTCACCATTCATCACTGTTGTAAACTATGTGTCACCTTTAACACATGTTCTTTGAACTTATGATTAGTACAACAATCATTTGAATTTTCATTCCTACATTTCATTGGAGTACTTCTTGATCTCCTTCATTTTGATCCTCCTTGACAACTATTGACGAAAAATACAACCTTATATTCAATGTGGTCCCAACATAAACCTCATATTTGTGCATTTTTTTCCATAATGGCCTTACTTCTTGTGGATCTATCATTAGAGTGTGGGTGTTACATTAAACTATGATTTCCCCAAATTCTTTTCATTCAGTTACCTTGTTACATATCCTTAGCATTCACTTTCTCAATGGCCTTCCTCTATATAATCGGAATATTTACCAATCCCTTGGAGAAAATTTCCATTAATATTATACCTACTAATATATAAAAAATTGAGACTCATTTTCTTTCCTCCATGGGTTTTATAATAATAATTTCCTCAAAACTCAATCTTTCTCTTCTTATCAGAACAATAAGAATAATGGAAATATACACTCTCCATTTATACCTTGATATCGCATTGAATAATTAATTCATAGCTACTAAATTCTATTATATAGTACATTTTTGGGACCTCATATTATTCCATTAAAAACCAATAAATTTTTCTTTCAGGGTCCATGATAAAATTTTAAGTGTACAAAAAAATTCATATAAATTTTCCATATTTTTACCTATGGATAAATCATCTTTTGTTTAATCTCATGAAATTTTCATTTCAGTATTCATATGAAAAGTTCAAGGAAAGTAAATACCAAAGAAATAACCACATAAACTAATCCAATTCCATGGAATCATTTTTTTCGCTAAACTTATTTTCATAATATGATTCCACTATTGATCTTATTTATCATTGAAATAATACACTATCAAGAATTTTTAATTTATTTCAAGAACTATAGAAAAAAATATCATTTCAATAGTATTGATCCATTAATCAGCCACTTTGGGATCATAATATCCATGTAAATAATGTGTATGTTTCCTTATGGAGGATCAAGATTTCATTGGTCCTACCTTTTTTCATTGCAAATATCAATATGATTCATGGCTTGTGATATTTTCATGAGTGTAGAATTTTTTTCTCATTATATCACTATTTCTGTTCAGCTTCCCAATAGTAAAAGCATTAAATAATACCCACATTTGTTGGTAAGATGATTCCTCCTAGTGGTAACCATTAATTAAAACCAAAAATCGTAATGTAGGATTCATCCTAAATTATGACAACTTATTATAAACCTATAACACATTTAGGTTCAATCTATATCACATTCATTTCATTATAGGATGTATTAAGATCCATCATTATATTATTTAAAACCCAGTCATTAGAAATAATTAGACCATGTACTGATACCAATTGAGGAGACCAGATTATATCATATAACAATATTGCATCATTTTAGTTTAATATTTAATAAATTTCACAATAAAACATTCCCTATAAACATAAATGTTTAGTTTCATTAAATACAAGACACATAATCCATTTATTTTATGAAATATATTAAATTTATCCATTAAATTTCTTCTCTATAAGTAACATTCTTAATCACATCCTACGTAAAACCTTTCTTCATAATCTGAGGGAAATGGAGACATAATAAAGGGAGAGTTCATATGATCACAATGGTCAAACATAGAAAATATAAATCAATGATCATATATATGAATAAGATATTAATAAGGGTTTGAGATCATGATCACAACTTAAAATGTTCATACTAAATCAGTCATAGATCATAAATCATGAGTGATGGTATAAGGCCATATTATTTCTAAATACCGAAGTCATAAAAGTTAGGCATCATCATTAATCAATCAATATGTATATGAGAATATCATAAGTATAAGAACATGTCAATGGAATTATGGCATAATTATAATCATATAAAATCGTGTCATTATTCATGTTTCCATTCTAATATTATCTTAGGGGGTAAAGACTCATAGTGTATTCAATCCACTCCCCATTCCATCATTTCCTTAGTCACTAATCCCATGACTATCATTGTGGATAGAGACCCATAATGATCTTGGTTCACTCCCCAATCTAGTTCATACTATCTCATGATATATAATTAATTACACATTAAATTATAGGGATTTAGTGGATCCATCCATAATATATTAAAAACCATACATATGTGTTCATTAATATCATAAAAACATTCATCAATTCATCATATCATAACTCATGGGAAAGAAAATGGGTTCCTAAAAATCTGATTATCACATAATTATAATCCATATAGAGAAATAACATGGATGATATCATTATTATATATCCCTAGTGAAGCATAATAAATATCAATTGATGTTTATATAGTTGAAAAATACATGTAAAAGAGTAATTGAGAATTTATTTGAAAATATGAAAAAATATTCTTTTTTCGCGAGTATATTTAAAACTAAACTTTCACAGTATATTGATAATAATATTTTATTTTAAAATAAACAAGTAAACAATTAAATAATATTTAAATCAAATAATGGTAATGATGGTTGTAAAATTGGTTCATGCGGTAAATGTTAAAAATATAATTCATTTCTCACTTTTGGTATGAATTATAAAAGTGTATCATTCAAAAAAAAAGATGATTTAATTTAAAACATTTAAAAAAATATATATTTTGTAATGAATTTATGTAATCATTTTACCATATAAAATATCGATTTTGAAAATATTTTAAATAACATGAATAAGGAAGAAATTTTTCATTAATCAAATAGGAAATCAGGTAATATTTTCTTAAAACGTTTTCTCTATGATTTTAGGAACCAAAGAGAGTAAGATTATAATAATAGAATAAAATATCTAAATAAAAATATTATGAGATAATATTTTAGGGTTTAATTATAATTATTATATAATTTCCTTTAATATAAATTTTACATAGACAATCCTAAGAACAAATGAGTATAAAACACAACCCCTAACCTTATGTCTTTTATTTATTCATATATGAAATTAATGTCATGAAAAAATGTTTATTTCGTATTCATAAATACAATAAAAATATTAATACTTTAAATAAAATATAAAATTCTTTTATAATTTCATATTACACATTTTTCAACAATTCTTTATTGAATTAAACATTTTGGTGAAAACTAACACGTTTTTCATACTTATTTTAATTTTTATGTTATTGTGATTGTACATTTATCATGGTATAATCCTAAAAATTATTTTAATCAAGTTATATGTGTCATATTTATTTATTGTGTACAGTTTTATAGCCATTATTATATGTTTCTGATAAAAAATGAATTACATCACTCAATGGAGATGATAGTCCATCCCTACAAACGAGTAATGTTTTCATTTTTTAATGAATGGAAAGAAAGAAAATAATAATATATATATTTATAATTTCATAATATTATCATAAATATCATAAATATTAATTAAATATATCCAGATTACAATCCATGTATTTCATACATGATAAAAAAAATGCACTGCTTTGTGGAGGTGGTTGTCCACACGAATGCATGAAGGTCGTTATCATTTCTCATAGGATGGAAAATGGGTATGAATTTGATGTAGCATATAAATAAAAAAAATTATATTAAATATAATTATTCTATTATTTTACATGTACAAATATGAAATTTACAAGGTGATCGAATAAATAAACTCAATATATATCGGTAAAGATGATTACCTCTTCTTTAGGAAACCTCAATTATATTACACCTTAAACCATAAAAGAATGGTTGTTTAAAAACATAGGAAGATCTAGGATGTAGTGATTGAATTAGGAAGGTGTTGTTTTAGGGATTTTTTGGAGATCTATTTCTATAAATGTGTGAAGGAGTGAAAAGGGAGTGGATATCCTTTTATAAGTGATGTGGGTGGAAAATTTGTAAATACATACAACATTAAAATATAAAAAACCATATCCAATTGATTGTGGAAAAAAATATAAAATGCTAAAATATATGATAATTTAATTTCTATATATCTTCAACCAATTCAATTCATATAATTTTTTTTCATATTTTAAACCATATCTTTTATTTTAACCCCCTCGTATAGCCTCTTTAACCTTAATCTCAGTAATTTTTATTACCATAGTTATAATTATTTATAACCAAAAAATAAAGTATAATCCTTATGAAATTTATAAATATTTATTCAAAATAATGAAACTATATTATTAAATTCAATTCCTATATGGGGAAAATTTTAATTTTAAAATAAGTTTGAAAAAACACAATAAAAACTATTTTTAGAAAAAATGTATTCTTAAGAATAAGCCTGAATTTATTCCAATTAAATTCCAATTAAAACCATTAAATGAATGATAAATTATTGAATTAAATATATTATATAAAATATAATTAAAAACATTAATCCATTGTGATTAAATTAATTTTTTAGGATAAAAATATATTTCATGGAAAAATTTTGTTTTTTAGAAAAACATATCTTTTTACCTTAAAATGATTTTATCATATTTTATAATGAATTTATATCAAATGGAATCATTTTATTCTTCTGTAATAAATTTTTTTCAAATTTTTAATACTATAAATTAATTTTGAATATATTATTTGTGACAAAACATATTGTTATAAACAAAATACTTCAAATTAGTTCTTTAGGATCAATTGTATTTATTAAATGAATTAGAAAATATTTTCAACAATTATATTTTATTTAAATAACATATAATTTTATTATGTTTATAATTAATAATTATAATTCAAATAATTTTTTTTCTTTTCAAGCTATCTAACATATTTATTTTTTAAAGATAAATATTTTGTAAAATATTAATGGGTTATATAAACCTTTTGAATAAATATATGAAACAAATATTCTAGAATTAATTACGAAAACAACACAAAAAATTCCATAGTTGATTCTAATAGGTATGTTAATTATATTCATTTAATATATTTGAGGAATTTCAAATAAGGAAATTTATTCAGTCGGTAAAGTATGTATGGTCATATAGGCGGGCTTTTCAGAGTGTATCATAACAAACTATTCATCGATCATCAATATATGGAAGGAATTAAAGACCTACATTAAATTAACTTATACATAAAAGTTCTAAATTAATAAAATGTCTTATATATTCAATAAATTATATTTAATTTATTCTAAAAAATGTTTAAAAAATATAAATAAATTACAAAAAATATGACAACTATACTGACTAATGTATGTAAAATTATAATGTGATATAGAATATATCTAATACAGTTTATATTGTATAATTAGAAATGCTTGTTCCAATTCTGATTTAGAAATAAAAAAAATAAAAACACTAAATCTATTTCTAAAAATTATCCCATAGCCATGAAGTATATTAACATCCCTTATTATTCCAAACCAACTATTTATCTATTAGAGGGAAGAAAATATCATTTTGAGGTAGTGGGAGTAGAATAAACTTCAATGAGTTCTAGACTATAGATGAACATGACTTAGGATATGAATATATACATCACAAATCATAGTGATTGGATTTTTTTGAAGATACACATCATTTGAAGGAATTTTAAACCAAAGAGGTGGTTTTATATTCACTAAGACGTGTGATATGTTATTTGATAAGGATAAAGACTCCTACAAGTTATAGTAAATGTAATCATGCAAAAAATTGGACTGTATGCAAAAATTAACAAATGAAAGACATGTACCAAAATTCATGGGCTTTGTATCCTTGAATATTTTAGAATTGATACTATAGGTTAGCATTGAAGAGAAACTATATATGGATCATACAAGTTGGTATGAATAAGGAATAACAGATTATTAAATTGTTTAATAGATTTCTAGGAAATATTCTAGGACAAAACCATTAATATAATCATTATTCAAAAATAAATTTCAATTATGATTTTCATTAAAACATTCTATGATAATAATTTTAGGTTTTTGGAAGTCATGGTAAATTTCCTCGGCAGAGACTCTATGGAAAACGTCTTTATTATATGACTAAAAGGGGTTGTGACACAAATGAATTCCAATAAGTTATGAAAATTTCATATATATATTTACTAATAGAAGAAAACATAGTGATAATGTAATATTAATTTTGAATGGAGAAGTACCATGTGTCTTTAAAATTTTACCGCAAACACTACTATTTTTAAATGAAAATATGTTGATTGCATATGGAAAATAGACAATGTGTCTTACAGTATTTCAAAGACTAAAGAATGAATTCCGATAATGGATTTAAAATTTATCCATAGATCAAGGGAACTAAAATTATATATATATATCTATGGGTTGATAAATTTAGTGATAGTACATATGTTTACTATTTATTAAAAAATGGGACAATTCAAAATGGAATTGTTTCCTAAGTCACATGGTATGAAATCTTTGTAAGATAACATGGATGGGTATAGTAGGAGATTGATATTATGAATATAATTATGAAAGTTTCAGTGATATAAATATAAATAATATTACATGATATATATGGATGTTTAATATTATTTATTCATGTTTCATGGAGTGAAAATATAAAAAAGCAGAATAACTGCACAGACATGTAATTAGAACTATCTTCTTGCACCTAATAATGTATAAGTGGATGAGTTACGTGTAAATGGAGAAATGGGAATAGAAGCGATCAAATTATATAAAACTATATATCATTTAGATAATTTTTATTTTTCATTTTAGTGAGGATAAGTTAATTTACAAGACAATCTTATTATAGTTTGTGGTTTCGAGATCTACAAAAAATAAGTACACTAAAACTTCTAATATGGCTTAAGAAGTAGTTTAGTATTAAATTTTACAGTTTTTATTATAAAAAATAGTAGTTTATTATTATTTAAATTGAAATATTTTACTAGATATTATCTTAGATGTTGGTTTTATTATTAGGATACAAAAGGAAAATTCTTAGGTAAATTTCTATCTAAATGATTATCTCAAGAAAATGAGAATACAGTAAGAATATTTGTAACAAAGACTCATTGTAAGACCAATCACAAAAACAAGAAGCATTGTTGGCCCAACTATTTTATCCACACTTCGTAGAATCGTTCTTAATGTTTGATAAGTAACCAATTCATAGTAGTTGTGTCTAGTGAAATTGGGAGTATATTTGTGTTGGTCCCTAGAGAAAACTACATTGTAGTTTAGATTAGAAATATATTCAATGACCTACATATTTTTATTATCATATGTTTATTTTTCTTTAACATAAAATAAATTTTCAAATATTATAAGAGTAATAATAAAATGTAAGGGTTTAATTATTTCCCCACTATAATGATAAACTAGAAGCGTTTTGATGATTTTATTAAATACATGTTTTATAAAGGTATAATATCATCTAATATTAAATAGATTATTATGGATATAAAGGGATAGAGAATCATAATATATTTTGGACTTTTCTCAAGAGGTTCCCTAATGTTAATCTCTAAGGGAGGAGGTTATGACAACAAAAACACTAGTTTAAATTCCACATGTTTATGTTTAATTGGATATTCATGTCTTTTCATGCATATATGGATACTTATACATTAAAGTTATTATTAATAAATTTCATAATATGCGTGTGTTGATGTATTTATTAAATCCATGACACCATGTGTTCTTTAATGATGTTAGCTATGTTGGGTGTGTCACAAATGATATTTTATTAATTAATATGTCAAGGATGTATTTTTCCCTTTTATCTTTATAGGAGTTGATATCTCAAACCAGTCAATGAATAAAACTATCAAGATAAATTCCAGGTCCATGGTGTATAGATGGGTTCATTTCATATTTTAAATTAAAGACATATCAAGAATATATATTGATGACATGACTGCTCGACCTTTTTATGATATATTTAAACAATGGGATTAAATTATACTGTTAGTTTTCATATGTGGTTTTTTTCATTACAACATTAATTTATTCTTATACTATATAATTTATGTTATTCTGGATACAGATTGTAGAATTTATAAGGACCCATGTAATTCCATTTATGAAGAGTCTTAGAGTGTCACGCACTTATAGGTTCAATTGTTCTTAATTGTATTCTCTTTTAAAGTAATAATTTTAATATTTTTTTGATTTATGAATAATTTTTATAAACGATTTATTTATTTCATTTGTCCAATCACTATTTCATGTGAGTTGGATATTAAATATATATATATTTAAAATAGATTTAACGTATTATATATTTTTATTTTTGTTGAATGACTAATATTTATTAGTAGATGTTTAGTAAATATTTACGAAGGTGGAAAAAAACACTAATTTTATTAACAAATGAAATGATATATTAAATATTATATAAATAAATATTAATTAATTTACTGATATTTATATTAGATGTGATACAAGTTTCCTCCCCATTTGGGATCTTCTCCATTAGTCCCTTCGGCACAACACTCACTAGAATTTGTACCTGCAAGCGATATGTTTCAAGATTGAAATGCCCCTATGGTGGTGGGAATGTCTACGGTGGGGGTGGCTTGTCTCTGGCTTATCAATTAGGATTTTAAGGGTGAATATGGGGTCGGTATTTATGATGGTTCTCAAGGAAATGACGATCCAAGTTTTGTTGGGGCCACTCCCATTTTGGGTGTATTGAATAGATGAATAGTTGTCAGTAACTGCTTGTTGTGGGTCTCCTTCATTGAGAAAGCTCTTCTCTGGTTTGGTAACCAACCTAGAGACACCTCTGTTGAAGTAGAAAAGATAGAACATAGATTCCAATGAGAGAAACTTCAAGAGTTTATTAACTAACCCTTGACAACTTTGTTTGCAATATCTTTAAAATGGGATCAAAGATCCCTGATTTACAATAAGTTAAAAACCCGTTCTATTCTTGTTCTATGATCCTCCGAAGTATTATTCGGAGAGAAAATATAGAAAGGCCCTAATTCTACCATTGACGTATGCAACCCTTTCCTAACCACATAAAATATGTTGGTTTTTTCATTTTTCATCTTGTTTTGTATTCGTTTTCATCGCCATGATGCTCCACTGCCCCAAAAAAGTGGTATCAATGTGTTCGAAAGTGAAATGATAATGCGGCAATGATTTTTTTCACAGACTGGAAATTTAAATTTGTGCAGAAATTTTTTTGAGACCAAATATTTTAAGAGCTTAACGAGACAATTCAAACAGCTCAAGTGACATCAAAATGGATCTAAAACGAAGGAGATAGGGTCGGTCAATCTTCGGTGAAACCGTAGGTGAAACAGTACCCAAGTGCTGGAGAATATGGTAGTGTTCAAGCTGCTGGTGACATTCCTATGACTTTCTAGACACTATTTTGATGTGCCACATCAGCTCCATGTCAGCAGTTAATCTAGACTTTTGAAACTGTTTTGGACATAACTCATCTAATAGGAGCTCGCTTTCAGTGATCCAGGAGTTGATTCATTGTATTTTGACCATTCCAGACACATATGTATGGTCAGTTTTTTGAAATACGCATATCATAAATGGATTAAAATACTTGTAAAATGATTAAACATTCTACATTTAGTTATTACATCTAGAAATAAAAAATGGGGGACCTTTTGTATATTAATGATTTGTGGAAGTCTACAGTGGAAACCACTCTGACCATTATAGTGAAAGCAGATGAATCGCTAAGTGGTCAATCCTATGAGAAGACATTAACCTATATCCTTCAAGTTTATGAAAAGTGGTTCATACCCAACAAGAAGTGCACTTCCCAAATCAGATAGTGAATTGACAAGAGCATATTCAAAACATTTGACAATGAACACAACACTTCCGTTCTATGGTGAAAATTGGAAAATATGTATGCAAGAACAAACGTGAAAAAAAATCAAACCCACAATGTTGTCTGGTCACCATGAAATAAAAAGATGGAACCAATGTATCTGATCACATGAGTGAGTTCCAAGGCACCATTCATCAGTTGAATTCCATGAAAAAGATGATTGATGATGTGTTGTAGGAATTGTTAATGTTGAGTTATTTACCTACTTCAAGGGACACACTAGTTGTGTTGGTGAGAAATTAATATCAGGATGGAACTCTCACCATGGAGATAGTGAAATACATAATGTTGGATGAAGATTCCAGATGAAAAGGATGAGGGGAATGCACTTAAATTTGAGGCTCTTTTCACTGAAAGTCAAGGGAAGCATAAATAGTAACGAATAAGTAGGGAACGGGAACCCCATGAACAATGTATTCAAAGGAGGAAGTGATCAAAATCTATATCCTAATATGACATGAATTTCCACCACATTGGAAATCTCAGACACTTCATCAAGGAGTTCCAAATGTTGAAGGAAGTGAAAAGGAATCAGGATGTTAAAACACAAAATAATGATGATGAAGTTTTTAATGAAGAGATTGTTATTGTGGAAGAATAAAATCATGTTAGTCTTCCCTACCAAGACCCAACACGGGTGACCAATTCTGGAACCTCCTATCATTTCACTACTAGATGAGATTTCATCTGATCTTACTATTTTGGAAATTTTAGACATGTGTAGTTGGGAAATGACAGTTCATCCAAAATTACTCATATTGATAAGATTTTTTTGGAAACTAATAATGGATATATGTTATTGTTTAAGTATGTGAGGCACTTTCCTAATATTATACTCAATCTAATATCCACTGGAATGCTTGTTGATGAGGGATATGTCAAATCCTTCGATGATGGGAAATGGATGTTTACCAAAGGTATCCTAGTAATTTATAAGGGAAAGATATATACTTCTGTTTTATCTCACAGATGCAAGATAGTGTAGAGGATAAGTAAATGCATCTAGAAAAGATGTTCTTGTAGAAGTTTGGCACAGGAGGATGGGTCACATGAGTGAGTGAGGAATCAGAATACTCCATAAGAATGATCACTTTCCAAGAATAAAATGAACACATCTGGATACTTGTTTTGATTACATCGTGGGAAGACAACACATAGTATTGTTTCATGGTTATATACCGCCCATAAGTGAAAATGTTTTAGTTTTGACTCGCACTGAGGTCTGTATGATGAGAACTAAGATGATGGAAGGTGCTATTTATTTTTTTACCTTCAAAGAATATCATTTCATTAATTTCTCAGCCTTTTCTTTGAAAACTAAAGTTCATGTGCCAGATGTTTTCAATTAGTTTCATGTGATGGTAGAAAGATAAACATGCAGACAGTTAAAGTGTTTGAGAGAAGACAATGGAGTATAATATAGTGGTCTATTTGAAGAGTACTATGGGAGTTTCAAAATCGGTCTAGAAAATTCAGTACCAATGACACCTTAGCACAAAATTCTTTCTAAGAGGATGAATAGATATTTTTTTCATAGAGTAATATATATTCTCTCAAATGAAAATCATTCAAACACCTTTTGGGGGGAGGCAATGATGACATTTGTTGATCATATAAACCTTTTTCATTCAGTTCCACTGAACTACAATGTTCCAAAAAGTGTTTGTATAGGTAAATAAGTTTCTTATAAACACTTATTATTATTTAGAAGTAGGACATTTGGTCCCATCCTAAAAAGATGAGTGGGTGCATCTGGATGGAAAAGGAATGAAGTGTATCTTTTTGGGATACACTCATGAAGAGTTTGGATACTGAATCTGAGATCCTATTAACTGGAGGATCATCATAAGCAGAGATGTGTTGTTCCTGGATGATTATGTGATTGAAGATTTTGAGAAGGCATAAGGTGAAGAGAAGTTTCAGTCTGAGGAAATTCTAGTTAGTCTAGAACTTGTCCCACCACTATTTTTACTAGCTATCACGATAGAAACACATGATATTGATGATACAACATTACCAAGTAACATGTCTCCATTTTAAAAGATATATTCATAATATGATATTCCAGAATAGTTTCCCCCCATAGCATAGTTGAGGAGATCCACCAGAGAATGATAACCGAGTCGTAGATACCCACCACATGAGTCTGTGATGCTGCTTGATGGGGGATAGCCAGATAGTTATGATCATATGATCAGGAGTGAGAAGAAGATAGAATGGACGAGGGACATGCAAGAAGATATGAAATATTTTCACAAGAACAAGACATTTGATCTTATAGAGTTACCCCATGGAAATAAGTCATTCAATAAAAAATGGGTTTATTGAATTAAAGGAGAAGATGGATCCACACAACCGCGATATAGATCCATAAGTTTTGTGAAGTTATTTGGTTAGAAAAAAGGTATTGACTTTCATGAAATGTTTTCTCCTATGGTTTCAATTTCTTCTATCATAGTAGTTATTGGATTTTTGGCTAGTCTGAACCTGTAGGTTCAGCAACAAGATGTAAAGATATCATTCATACATGGTGATCATGATGAGGATATATACATGGAGTAGAGAGAGGGATTTCAAGTGAATGTAAAATAAAACATGGTATACAAGATTTAGAAAAGATTATATGGTTTCAAACTGGCCCTAAAGAAATGGTAAAATAAATTTGAATCATTCATGGAGAAAAATGAGTAGCAAAGGAAAACTTCTGATCACTGTGTTTTCATCAAATAGTTTGTTGATAGTTATTTCATTATCATATTGATTTATGTTGATGATATTTAGATAATTGGAAGAGATATCACCATGATTGACATGTTGTATGAGGAGTTGAACAATTCTTTTGAAATGAAGGTCTTGGGAGACACCACTCAGATTCTTGGCATGATGATTCCTCATGACTAAAGAAGTCACAAGATTTCACTATCTTAGGAGCGATACATTGGGAATTTTCTTGAAATATTCAACATGAGAATGGAGAAAATTGTTATCACTCCAGTTGTGAGTAAATTAAGGATCACAATAGGTCAGAGTCCTTCGACTGAAGAGGAGAAGAAAGAAACGGAAAAAGTTCAATATCAATAAATAGTTGGGCGTCTTATGTATTCTATGGTGTGCATCATACCCGATATTTCTCATGATTCTGGCATTATGAGTAGATTCTTACCAGATCTTGGAAAAGATAATTGGACATTGGTCAAATAGATATTGAGGTATTTCTGAGATAAAATTATTCATCGATTATGTTTTGGAAGTTTCAAAAGTATTTTGGAAGGATACACAAATGCAAATATGGATGGAGATGTAGACATGGGGAAATCCATACCTGGGTACCTGGTTGAATTTTTAGGGGGAAAAGTCTCATGGAAATCCGGAATTTAGAAGTGTGTTTGCTTATCCACCATAGAAGAAGAGTATATCTCAGTCACTGAAGGTTTCAAGAAGATTCTGTGGATGAAGAATTTTTTACAAGATCTAGGTCTTATTTAGGAGAATTATATTCTTTATTATGATAGTAAGAGCGCTATTCATCTTAGCAAGAACTCAAAATCTCATTTGAGGTCGAAACACATCGACATTTGGTATCACTGGATCTGAAATGTGCTGGAAGAACGATTTTTGATAGTTGAAAAAATCCACACTAATGAAAATGGGGCATACGTGATGAAAATGGTTCTACCAAAAGTGAAGTTGGAATCTTACAATGAGACAGTGGGTCTAGATTCTACACCAAATTTTTAATGAGGGGGAGTGTTTTGGGGGCCACCCCCATTATGGGAGTATTCAAAAAATGAATAGTTGTTGGAAACTGGTTGGTGCGTGTCTCCATTGGTGGAAAACCTCTTCTATGGTTTGGTTGCCAACCTAGTGACACATCTGTTGAAGCATCAATGATAGAACATAGATTTTAATAAGAGAAATATCAAGGGATGATAAACCAACCATTGAAATCTTTGTTTGATGTCTCATTAAAACTGGATAAAGTCCCATGAATTACGGTAATGGAAAAACCCGTTCTAGTCTTTCAATATGATCCTCTGAAGTATTATTCAGAGATAGAAATATAGAATGGTCTTCATTGTCCTATAGAGGTAGGTATCCCTTTCCAAACCATGTTAATTTTGTGTGGTCTTCATTTTTATTTTTATTTTTTGTTCCTTCCCATATCCACGATGCTTCGCTGCCCCAAAAGGATTCATGTTTGGGATTTCCAGCCTATGGTATTTTATATAGGATTTTTTGGGAGTTCCTAGATTGGCATTTTATTGTTTATTGAGAATAAATCCAATTTTTGTGGCTCCTCCATGTGATAATTGGAGTGAAGGTTGTCCGGTGTTTAACATTTTGGTAGTGGATCTTTGGGAATCTATTGTGTTTCAAAAGATGTTGTTGGTTGTGATGTTTGGGTGTGATAAACCACCTCTTCCCTTATTTAGGAATTTTGTAGCATCCTGGGGACTTTGTCACTATGTGACAGTTTTGATCTTCCATAAATTGGTGTAATGCTTCCACATCTTCTCATGTGATGACTTTGTTCGGTCTTTGTCCCTGGAGGAGCTCAAATGCAGTTCTTGGAGATTTTATCTTTTAATATAGGAATTATGTTATCATTTAATATGGGAGTTGAGCCAAGAGGAGATGAGTCTTACTATCCAAGGCCATCTGCGTCCCCTTCAAAACACTTCCATTATTCATTAAGTTTGAAATTATGTATATCATTATCTATGTGATGATGTGGGTACTCAACAGATGAAGTCAACCTCGTATCATTGGATCTATGTGGAAATGAATCTGGATGTACTATTTCCCTCCAACGTGTTAATCAAGGATAGTCCATAATTCAACTAGAGACAACAGAATTTGGTTGAGGCTTCTCCGCAATTTTGTGTCCATTGTTGTAGTCTGGGTCACACTGTGGATTTCAACTAGCAGAAAAGGTCTCCGTGATTGGATGGTTCTTCCTCTTTTGTATGGAAGTACTTAGGCTTCATAGAATTTAGTGATGACTTATTAGGAATGTGGTGGATAAAAGATGGTTTTGTCTCTATCTATATCTGGTGAGGTAACCGAAAAGTCAGATTCATTATGATCTTGTGATGGTTTAGTGGCAGGAAGTTCCATATCATTCAATGTCTGTCGTCTTGATCGATGGGATTTTTCTAAATAATGTTTTTAATCTTTTAGTCCACCTCCAGTAGCTGGCATCATGGCTTCCCCAACATCCGAATTTTCAAATATAGGTGTTGATCCTCAAACACTTGTCACCTCTCCCATAAGTTCAACTTCTAAGATTTTTGAGGTGATTGTTGGTGGTCTTATTAATGGTGGTTCTTTTTTCCTTTTATAGTTCCCTCATCCCTATCAGCTCAAAACATCCCCCACCTTTTCCAGGTTCTTCAGAGCTTGCCAATATTGGAGAGTGTATCATCTTGAATACATGTATTTCTTCTAGAGTTATAGTTACTTCTTCCACCAAGATGATTCTGGAATATGTTATTAAGGAAATTTTCTCTTCTTAAAGCACTCTTGAGAGATTATTTCTAGATTCCATGATTTCATAGGAATCAACCATGGTGACTTAGTCCACTCCATTATAATCCCATTTTGTCAACTCAAAATTGGGAGGATCATAAGAATAAATAATGGAAATGACATATTATTAAGTTAAGGTATAAATTAAAGGTTTTGTCATGGATTCTCTCAAATGTTATTCGGTTTCGGGTTATTTAGGTGTAGAAGAGTGGCTAACCAAGGCCGTCTCTCAATGGTGGATGTAATTTGAAAAAATATATTAAAGGAATTGTGGAAATAAAATTAAAAAAACAACTTAGAAGGATGGGGGTATTCAATTTTTATAAAATAATAAGAAGTATACTGGAAGAATATTTTATTCATTTTTTCCTTTTCTTTTTTGAATTGAAATTTTAAAACTCAACGTGAAGACGATTTTTAGAAAATATTATAAAAAAATGTGATCGATCTAACTCTATGTCTTCACATACTTGTTGATAATTATAATTAAAATTAACATAAACTTAACTATGATCCCCTAATTTGTTAATCATCATACCCTATAAGAATTAACATTACCACAAATATGAACAGAGTTAAACCCTAGGCCATCTTCAAAACATGCAATCGCAAAATCTAATTTTATTATCGTTATAAGACTGGATTATGTTCAATGATAAATTAGTGAATAAATCAATTCTAGAAATAATGATGAATTTATTTTGTGGATTATATTTTAACTCTACAAATTTATCCCATGTGGTTTGGTTTTACTGATTATGTTTTCTCACTCACAATTTACACAAATATCAACCTCACGTGTTATTGTGTCAATTGTACAATTTCTATATTAGTTTCTTATAAATTTAAAACTCCATTCAGGGATCATATTTAAGTTAATTAATGTATCTAATTGACTCAAAATAAATTAATGAAGAAGTTAATAGTTATACTGATTACTAAAAAGAACTATGCTTTTATGGGCGGCGTAGTCATCGTAGAAACAAATTGAATTTGAAAATATTTAGAAAGGGTATAACCCAATCACGTTTCTACTTGTTGATTTTCATCAAAAAGATTAAGATTAATAGTAGAATAATATTGAAAATAATATAATAAATTGAGAAGAAACTAAGAGTTTATTTAATGTACAACAACATTACATAAATAAGAAGAAAAGAAGATCATTTTGGAGGAGATCCTAGCTTGGTAGATTCCCTCCTCCAATTTTTAATTTAAATTGTATGGAACCACTTATCATATTATAAAAATCATTTATTGAACTTCCAAACCCCTCCAAATGATAAAAAATTGATTTATTGAGTGGATAGAAGGCTAGGTGTTAGGTTGTTTCAAGTGTGAATGGGGAAATTCGGAGAAATATTTTATTCCAGGTTTCAATGGATGATTGACCTTCAAAAATCGTGAACCAACTATCCTTATAGAAGGATTATTTTTTGATAAAAATTTCACTCAATATCCTCTCCAAAATTGGGCTCTATCCAAGATGATATGTAGGATTTATTTCTCAAATATAGAACTCATATAATATCTAGTGAGTCCAGTCCAACATGGACTTATAGGCCCATTAAGACCAATAACATTATTGATTTGGCTAGTATGTCATGAATGAATGTTGTATACCCTTATTTTAAGAAAACATTTACAAAGTTTTATGTTTTAATAATTCAAACAAAATTATTTATGTTTAAAATAATATAGTGATGTTTTAAAGGGTAAAACTGGAATTTTCATCAAATTTTAAAATGATTGATCTAGTCACAAATATTTTATTAATAAAAATATTTAACAAAATGTGAGGATGTCATTTCATTTATTATCAATAAAATATTCAATAATTTTTTTTTCAACTCCCCAACACTTACCCGTTTTCACTCATAGGAAAAACCCCATATCATGTATTCAAAAAATTTGTGACAAGATATGCATGTTCATATTTATCAATCAGAATGGAAGTATAAGAAATTTAAGAATCCCATAGAGATTCAATATCAATAAATTCTAAATTCATTATCTCATAAATTGTTTCATAACAAAATTCAGTGAGATTAATATCACTAATCATATCGAAACAATTCATGGGTTTACTGTGCCAGTAATTCCCCATGTGTGTGTATACCAATCATTAAAAGTTCATATCTTGACCCTTTATTCTGTATATTCAGATAAAGTAAAAAAAATTCTTACCTTTTTTAATTCATAGAACCTATTCTACATTCCTTTTTAATAGAATTTCAAGACCCACTGACCCAAGTATTTCTGAAAGTTAAACCTTGATCTCCCAAACTTGATATCCCCATATGTTGTACATTTTATCACTCCCCTCATTTATTATTTTTGTTTTTTTAAGATGAACATGGAAAAATCTGACACTCATCTCTCAACCCATGTTTGACCTCCTCACAACATTAATTGTAATAGTTAAAACAATATCAAAGGTAAAGGAATTGTGGTTTTTGACCTGCCCAAGACACAACCCATTTTTTCTTTTTTTAGGCAGTACAATAGTCAGATAACAGGTCCTTATGCATATGTCAATTTTATATAGTAATAAATCATATTGGAAGAGAAACGAATGTATATATCATCCAATTATTATTTTTTTACCTAACTTGACTATACCTTAAATTGAGTAGGAAAAATTTCACAAGTCATTGTTGAGTGAAAATTTTTATGGAGAAATTAATGGCACAATTTACCATGAAAAAATATCATAAATAATGATGTCAAAATCATAATGGTATTATAATGACACAACCAATCATATCATAGATAACATCCATTTTTATAAAAATCAACCTTATATGATGAAATCTTACTCATTAATATCATTTTACCAACGAATTTTGAAGAAAATCATTTTCTATATGTTCCACATGATAATTTACCATGATATATATTCTTTTATTATTATTATTTTTTTGTTTTTTATAAAATTTTATCCAAAAATTTAATAGAAAATACACACAAAAATCAAAATTAAAATCCTAAATATCTTCCCCAAAATGTTGTTCCCTCCCCCACACATAAAGTATTGCATTGTATTTATTGTGAACCAATGAGACGATATATGCACATGAAATGTACATTTTTAAATAGAAAAAGTAATATAAAAGTGAAAGGGTTAGGAACAACCTAATATTTTCATGTAATGACGGTGTCATGCAGTGTGATAAAATCCACTACATGAGTAAAAAGGCCCTCAATGTATTATTTAAAGCATTGGTCATTGACTATAAAGTTCCTTCCAATGTCCTCTTTTGTGATCTACACTCCACCATAAGGAAATAAATTTGATTCAATATAAGGACTTAATGATCTGGAATGCAACTACCATACATCACCATCAGTAATGAACTGTAGAGAAGGACATTCTCCCCAACTTGAAACTCCTTTTTCTAGAACATTCTATCATGAGGCAGTGTTTATCTTTCCTAGTAGAGCCTTGAGTTCCCATATTATGACAATAGAATCTATTCAATCTCTTGAATTTGTATCTTACATTTGATTCTAGATTTCATCAAATCCATGTATCATTTTCTTACTTCGCAATATGATAGATACTCAACTTCTAAAGGGATATGTAAAGATTTCCAAAAAACAATATGAAATGGGGGAATACTGATGTGAGACTTTAATGCTATCTTATAAGCCCATAGAACATCATCCAAGTTCTTTCTCCAATCCCCCCTATTTTACTACACATTTTTTTCCAAAATATGATTCCACTCCTAAGTTGAAACCTCAACCTGGACATTTTTTTGGGGGTGGTATGGTCCTGGTGTTTTGGGTGTTTCCAAATAATTTTTAAGTATGGAATCCAAATTCCAATTTCAAAAGTGTGTCCCTTGGTTACTAATCATAGCCTTTGGTACTCCAAACTAGAAAAAAATACGTTCCTTTAAAAAGTCAACTACAACATGAGAGCAATCATTCTTGGTGGCCTTTTCCAAGACCCATTTACTCACAAAATCAAGAGAAACCAAAATATAAAAAAACAAATGAACTAGGAAAAGGACCCATAAAATTGATGCCCCATATATAATGAATCTCAGAGAATAGTATGGGTTGTTGGGGAATCTCATGTCTCATAGAAATTATCCCAGTGTGTTGGCAATGAGAGAATGAATTTCAAAACACATGGTCATCATTTAATAAGCTAGGAAAATATAATATAGAGTCTATGACATTATTAGCTATTCATTGGGGTCTAAAGAGTCCTCAACATGAATGTGTATGGATAAATGAAGAACAGACTCAAACTCATGATTAAGAACACACCTCATAATAACTTGGTCGCTACACATGCTCCATAGGTTGGGATCATTCAACACATAAAATCTGGGCTCACTCTTTAATTTGTGTACATGATGATTTGTAACATTTAAAGGGATTTTAGAGGAAACAAGGCAGTTAACTAAATATGCATTCCAAGGATGTTTACGTGAAATGGAATAAAGATGATCATTTGGGAAAATGTCCCAAAGTGGTACTTGTTCCAAGGTATTATCCTATAATGTTTTAGTAATACTACACATATGGTTTTCCATGAGGTTTGGGGAACCATTTTTATGATTTATCTCAATATTGAATTCTTGAAGAAAAATCATTCATTGTATAATCCTAGGGTTCTTATCAGGCTTCTTCTGGAGGTACATCAGAGATGCATGGTCAAGAAAAAACAACATATTTAGAGCACAATAAATATGAAAACAATTTATCTAAAGAAAATATGATGGCAAGAAACTATTTTTCTATGGGTGTGTAGTTTTATTGGGTGGAATACAATGTCCTTGAAGCATAGTCAATCACATGTGAACGTCCATCCACTCTATGTGATAAGACTTCTCAAAATTCAATGTTTGAAGAATCACACATAATTCCAAATGTAATGTCACACTATTAGGGTTGTATGATTGGTGGAGTGGTCAAACACTATTTTAGCTTATCAAAATAATTCATCCAAGAATCATCAAACACAAAATCAGATTCCATTTGATGTAATCAGGACACAAGAAAGGAAATCTTATTAAATATTTGATTAAGTGAAGAAAAAATCCTACATACCCATGGAAGGATATTACATCACACACACAAGAATTATAGGGTAAGGATGAAATAATATCTTCCTTAGATCTATCAACCTCTACCCCATGTTTTGATACTATATTCTCTAAGACAATCTCATGCTCTACCATGAAATGACACTTTTCAAAGTTCAATACCAAATTTTTCTCAATAAAATGATTCAACAACATTCCCAAAAAAGAGATACAATCATTAAATGAAGACCCATAAAATATAAAATCATCTATAAATACCACTATTCTGGTCTCAAGAAAATCATAAAAATACTCACCATGCTTCTCTGGAAGGTAGCTGGTAAATTGAATAGTTCAAATGGCATGCTCTGGTGGGTAAATATACTGAATGGACAAGTTAATGTAATCTTCTCTTGATATTCTAGGTCAATAGGATCCTAAAAATATCTAGAAATTCCATCCAAGAAACAATAGAATGTTTTCCTAGCTCACCTCTAAAGCACTTGATCAATAAATGGGAGGAGAAATGGTCCTTGAGAGTTTATTGATTTAGTTTAATATAATAAATACACACATGCCAACTATTTTGCACTCTCATTGGAACTAACTCCCCTTTATCAATTTTAACAACAGTAACAACACTTTTCTTAAGCACAAACTGAATAAGACTTACCCACTATGATTATGAAATGGAATAAATTATACCTGCCACGAGAAATATTTCAACCGCTTTTTTAACAACATCTATAATGTTTGTATTGAGTCTCCTTTATGTTTTCCTAACTGGTTTATCCCCATCCTCTAAAATAATCTTATGCAAGAAAATGGAAGGGAAAATACAAGATATATCATCCATGATCCACCCGATTTCCCAGATGTTATCCCTCAAAGGATTACATTTTTTCTTCATGTTCAAAATGAATATTGTTAGACATGATAATAGGAAATTTCTCACCACATAACAGGTATGAGTATTTGAGATTAGGTGGAAATGGTTTGAGATACAATGTTAGGGGTGATGTATGGATGGAGAAATTGAAGAAACGTTAATATATGAAGAATAAACATCAGTATAAGAATATAAATCATCAAAATCATAGAATAAACATCAAATACATCTGTATACCCAACTTTCATGTCATAATAAGAGTGATAATTATCGAAATCAGAATATGAATGCATTTCAAAATAAAATCTAAGAGAGTTTTGGGAACTATAAATAGTTGTTGAAGTGGTCTTAGACATCAAACTAGAACCAACACTCATAATATCTCTAATCATAGGAGAAGCAAATACCATGGGGTTCTAATTTGATAGTTCAAAATGGGTGTACCAAAAGAATAATAGATCTATGATGGGTACTTTATGGATTCTTTAACATTAAATATCACAACTTTATCCCCAAACTCCATGGAAAGTGTACACTAATGGAATTTTATGATAGTTTTCTCGTTTTTGAGGATGGTTCTACCTAAGATAATGGGATATTGAGAACTTAATTGACCATTCTCCATGTTAAGCACCTAGAAATCTACTGGTAAGATCACATCTCTTACCTGAACAAATACATCACAAAGGACTCCCATGGGATATGTTGTAGCTCTATTCGTAAACTACACCACTATTCTCATTGGATTAAATTCACCAACCTGTGAAGAATAAAAAACAGAGTGAGGCATCACATTTATGGAAGCACCCAAATAACATAAATCACAAGATAATTGTAACTCCCCTATGGTGAATGGTATGGTGATTGTATTAGGATGTCGGAACTTTGTTGGAATTTCTATAGTTGGTGTAATGATTCCAGACACATTAATTCCAAGATTAATCCTCTCATTTACTTTGAGCCCTCTTAGATTCGTAAAATGTTATTTTATGAATTTGGAATACCTTGGGATGTTCTTAGTGGATTCAAGTAGAGTGATATTGATATCAACACGCTTAAATGTATCCAAAACCTTTTTTTGTATCGCTTCTTCATCCATATTCTTGGTTTTCACAACTTTCTTTGGAAAGGGAAGGGGGTTAGGAGGACAATCTTCAATATTTTCTTACCTTTGTCATTCTCCTTGGGTTTATAAGTAGTGGTTCATGAATGGGCCTTTTTTGGAGTTGAAGTGAATCTTGGTGGAATGGTAGGTGCATAAGTATCAACTCTTTGATTCTAGATTCCCAATGTGATGGCACTAACATTACCCTTAAGATTTTTATTAGGTTAAGAAAGATTATTTCTAGATTTTTTACTTACCAGTTCATCGAGGGACGAGGAAATATGACTCATTTTTGTCTTCAACTCACTTATCTCTAAACAATGAATATTTAGCTCATTCTATTTATTGAGAAGAATTTTTTTCAATAGATCATAAGTATTAGAATCTACCTTTGGTTTATATGTTCCTTGTTGTTGACATGTTGATACTTGAGCTTCAAATCACCATTTGGGTTGTGGGAAACCATGTTGGTAAGGGCGAGGCAGCTGGAAATTTTGTTTAAAAGTTGGCTTTTTTTGTTTTCTAGAGCCGTACCTCATTTCAGATTGATCCTTCCACCCTTGTATTGATGTTGGAATAAATGAATCATACTTCTTCTGGGGATGTGGTTGTCGTTTCTAATGATATGGCCTACTAGGGAATATTGTCGTGCAATCCACTGAATCTTGTAATTGGCGGAAATAGTCAGTTGGGTGGCCTGTTTCTATTAAAATTCCACATGGTCTCATAGGAGTGGGTCGGGATGTCTTTTGGGACAAACCAATCCGACTTACCATAATGATCATTTATTCCAACTTAGTATCAATAAAATGATTTTCAAGAGAGGATGGAATTACCTGTTATACTCCTCTAACATGTGGTGTACCTTGATCACCAAATTGTTGGGAGTTTTGTGCCATATTTTCGATCAACGCACGTTCATCTACAAGTGGTTTTTCGACTAATGACCCTCTAGTTTTGGAATCCACCATGCTTATCTCTAATGGTTTGAGTCCCTCATAGAAGTACTCGATTTGGAGTTTCTCACTAATTTGGTAATATGAGTAGCTTGGACAAAACTTTTTCAAATGCTTCCAGTACTCATATATTAACTCCCCTTGGTATTTTTTGATTTTTGAGATCTATTTGAAAATGAATATAGTCATTTATAATGGAAGAAATATCTACACTATAATACCTTTCAAATGGTTCCAATATGTTACATCTTCAGGTTGTAAATAATACATCGAATCCTTTGCAGCCCCATCAAGTGAAAATGGGAGTTCCCTTATTTTTATTTGATCATGAGATAAACTTGATGTTTTAATTATGGAGAAAACCAAATTAAATTATTTTAAATGTTTTTTGATCTTCACTAGATAATCTATGAAACATTGGAAGATGTTGAATTAACCCATATTTAAATTCAATATCCAATTCAATTTTTGGGTATGAAATACAATGTAGTTGATAGTTAATATCAGGTGAAACCAATTCTTGAATAGTTCTATTATGATCATTGTTATTTTTTTCATCCATTGGTTTTAATTTTATGTTTAAATTTTAATTTATTCAAATTTCAATGTTATTCTAATGGAGGAATTCTCTATCAGGTTAAATGTGGAAACTTCCAATAGACTGAGAATGTCAAATTTGAGGCCTAAGTATACACTTAATTTCATGGTCAAGATATAATAGATCTTCATGATTAGATCATTATATTATTCAAATAAAAATTAAATCATGAAAAGTGAACCACAATAAAAAGATAATATTTTTGTGTTGATGGTCCAATGAAAATAAAATTAGAGAGAATAAAAATGAAAACATGAGAAAGGGGAAAGAAGAAAGAAATAGGAGAAGAAAATAAAAAAATACCTATAATTGTTTGAAAAAAGTTCTTCCCTCCCCAGAAATGATTCCAATTTCAAACGCACTATCGTGGATGATCTCAAATGATATTAGGTTTTGGGTGATTTAGGTTCAGTAGACTGGCTGACCAAGGTACTCTCTCAACAGAAGAGGTAATTTTAAAAAAATACTAAATGTATTTTAAAAATAAAATAAAATAAAATAATAAAATTATAAGGATGGGGGTGGGTGGTTGGTCAAAATTTATAAAAAAAATAAGAAGAAGTATGTTGGAAGAATATTTAATTTTCTTGTTTTTGTTTTTGAAATGAAATTTGAAAACGCAATGAGAAGATGATTTTTTTTAAAATATTTTAGAAGGTGTAATTTATCTAACTCTACCTATTTACTTAATTATTGATCATTATAATTTAAATTAAAATACACTAAATTATGATCCCATAATTTTCTAATCTCTGTACCCTATTGAAATTAACATTTCTACAAAGATGAATACAATGAAACCCTAGGCCAGCTTCAGAACATGCAATCACAACACCCTGCTTTGATTGTCATTTTAACACTACCTTACGGTCAGTGGTAAACTATGGAATAAGTCCATTATGGAAATATGGATGAATTCATTTTATTTATTATACTGGAACTCTACAAATTTATCAAGTGTGGTTTGGTTTTATGGCTTATGTTTATGCTCTCACAAATTACACAAATCTCAACCTCGCTTGTTTTTGTGCCAATTGTTTAATTGCTCACACGGTTTATTCTAATTTTAAAACACAATTAATGGATCATATTTAATTGAATTATAGTATCTTATTGATTAAAAATAAAGGACTAAAGAATGTAATAGGAAGACTGATTACTAAAAAAACTACTCTTCTATGGTCTTCATAGTCATCGTAGAAAAGAATTGCATTTGAAATTATTTAGAAAGGGTATAACCCAATATCATTTATAATATTTGTTTTCATATAAAAATAAGGAGATTAATAGAATAATAAAATTTAGAATAATAGAATAAATGTATGAGAAACTAATAGTATATTAAAAGTTCAACAACATTACAACAAAGAAGTTGAAAAGAAGATCATTTTGCAGAAGATCCTAGCTTGGTAGGTTACCTCCTCCAATTGTTAATTGAAATGGTATTGAACCACTTATAATCTACTCCCAATATCTTATTTCACGTCAAAACCCCTATAAATGAGAAAACCACCAATTTATAGAGTCGATGGGAGGCTAGGATTCAAGATATTTCAAGTGTTCATGGAGAAATTCAGACAAATATTTTATTACAAATTCCACCGCCTGTTTGACCTTCAAAACTCATGAACCATTTGTCCTTAAAAATTTATTATTATTGATGACTTTTATTATCTATATCATCCCCAAATTTTCCCCCAATCAAAGCATTGATGTATAATTTATTTCGCAAATACAAAACTGATGTCCAATATGACTAGTCTCACCCATGTTTGACTTCATGGCCCACTATGTCAAATCAAATTCTTGATTTATCTCATTTGTCCTCAATTAAAGCTACATAAAATTACATCATGAACAAAGAAACAAAATATTATGTTTAAATAATTGAAATAAAATTATTTATGTTTGAAATACTACAGTGAGGTTTTAAAGGGTTAAACTATAATTTTTCATCAAATTTTCAAATGAATGATCAAATACCAAATATTTTATAAATAAAAATATTTTTCATAATGTGAGGAAATTTTGTCATTTATTATCAATAAAATATTCAAAAAACTATTTTATCATGACATTAGCTAGATCATCACGAGATCCATGGTCAAGGACGCTTCAGTGTTAGATTAGAACTCTAAAACTCGCTCACTTGGTCGTATGAAATTATATTATATTATATTATGATTCCTATTATCCTATGTAATTCTCTAGGGTTAATAGAACATACAAAGTGTTCTGTTATTACCTATGAGGTGTAGTGACATAATGCATCTCTTGTGGTAGTCTTGGAACCCAAACTAGGAGTAGATCATATAACATCCATTACTATAACTATAGTGTTTGTAATTGTATTCCTGCTAACCCTTGTAACAATAAAATTTTGATCTTCTGGAAACATGTTATCTTGGTTGATTTTGTGGAATAATCTTAACACCATATTATAGTGAAGTAATGTCTAGGTGGTACTGAGTTCTTATTCCCCATTGTTTATGTGAGTTGTGATAATTCTAAAATTTTGGCTCTTTGATAATAGATCTTGAGGTTTCACCCAGGTAATCTTGCACGTTTTAAAAGTGTGGATTTTAACACTATTTTTTAGCCTTTAAAAAGAAGAGGTGGCTCTATTGTTTGTACCAATGCAATGAAAAATTTCGTGTATTTCATAGAATCTAGGGGGATCATTGAAATGGAGTTTTTTGGTATCAAGTCTACATGGTGTAACAACCGCAATGGAGCTAGTATAATTTAGAGTATGATTAATAAATTCTTTTCAAACATACATAGTTTGGAAACCTTTACTCAAGATTCAGCAACCCATCTCATTCGGTCTAAGTATGATTATTCAAATCTTCTAGTATTTCTAAAGAAGGGGGGATGGGAGGAGAAATCATTTTTATTATTCCTTCAACTAGGACCAGAATGATAATTGCATCCAGGATGCGAAGGAATCCTGGGATCAACCATTGGATGGTTCTTCTTGGGTGAGACGTATGAGATGACTTTATCAACTAAAAATAGACATGCAGTGAGTATTTTCAAGAAAATAGATGATGACTTTAATATTGAAAATTTAAAGGATTACTTTTAAAAAGTGGAATCACGTTCGAAAATTTACTAGGACGTTGACAGGATTCCCAATTGGTTGAAAAAAATAATGTTTTGGCTAAAAACTACTAAAAATAGAGAAAACATGCAGACAAAAATAATGAACGGTGGGGCTCAAGGAATTGGATAGAAATACTAATTATTTTCAGGCTTGTTTGAAAATAACGGAGGGTGTACAAGAAGATAAAACTAAAACTGGAAGATGGATCATTCACATATGATATAGGAAGTGACTGGACAGTTAGTTAAGGAGAACTATGAGGGTCTTCTAGTTGTACCAATGAACATATATGGAGGTGGACATTGGGAGGAAAGTGACGAGGTTTAGATTATGGGATGCCTATTTAGTCTAGGGTATGGTAGGGACTGAGGACCCTTGGAGGAAATTCGAGGTGAAAGAGAGACAATGAAACTATTCTCATCATGAATAAAGAGCATGCTCGGAGCCTGTATGGTTTCCTTATTTCTTTCTATCTTGAGTCTTGGGAGACGGTAAATGGTAATGTTAAGAAGTAAGTTCACATCTTTTTTAGGGGTGGTTAACTAAATTTAAAATTTTATTCTTCTAAATAAATTATTCTTCTAAAGGTGATGTACCCCCACAGACATCAGTCAATATCGACCTATATGTTTGTGAAAATTTCTTACAAGATTTTATTTAGGATTCTCAGTAGGAATCTTAACAAGTAGATTCCATAAATAATCTATGTGGGGTAGCACAAATTTGTTCATGGTAGGAATTTCAAAGGGATATTTCCATTGTTAGAGAAATGGTTGAATACATAAATAAAAGGATATCAGTACTAATGCAATGATCATGGTGTACATGGAAAAGGATTATGATAGATTAGAATGGAGATTCAAAATAAAGACCATGATTAAATTTCGATTTCTTGAATGGTTTTGTGACCTCTGTTTCTGGTGTCATGACTCTCCATGTATCAAAATAACTCTAATGGGTAATTGATTTGGATTTTTAAAGTCAGTTTTTGGCATAGGAATGTAGTTCCCTTGTCTGCATTACGTTAAATTCTAACTCAGGAGGAACTTATAAGGAACATTCACAAGGGTATAGATGAGGGGAGGATCATACCTTTTAGAAATCGGTGTGGGAATAGTTAATATCTCATATCATGTTTTGATATGAAATTATATTTTTTTATTGATGAAAAAAGAAAAATTTAATGGATTCTATAATATCATGACAACATATGGAATATTTCCCTACCAAAAAGTCAATTTCTGAAAAAGAAAAATCATAATTTCCAAAAAATGATCATGCAGGCGTAGCAAGGAAATCCAAGATAAATTGGGAATGCAACAACAAAAACTAACAATGATTTATCTTTGTGGTCCAATTTCTAATAGAAAATCCAATAAATACAGATTTGATGATATTTTAAATTGGAATATTGTGTGAATATAAAAAGGGAATAATAAATTTATTTCTTTTGGAGGGAGGATCACACTGATAAACAGCATTCTTATGTCTATCCCAATAATTTTTTATCCATCATCAACCCCACCAAGGAAAAATCATCAAATTAGAGAACATCGTGAATGGATTCCTATGGAATTATAATAAGGTAGGTCATTATCATTGGTCCTTCAAGAAACTTATTTCTAAGCTTGTTGAGGATGGTGGAATTGGTCTCTAGAGTGTGGTTCAAACCATGCAGTTCATACAAGCTATATTATCCTAGGATTAGATTGAAATGAACCAGTTATGAGATATGTTTATAAAAAATAGGTATGGGGAGGATTGTATTAATTTGAAGGATCAAAACAATATAATATTGATTCCTGATTAATCCATGAATGAACATCTAAAGGTTTTATAGGATCAAACATGATGGATAATCAGAATAGGTGATATTAAATTATGGATGAGTAATTGGGCATGTGATTTGTTACATATTCCACGACACCAAACTCTAACCACTTCCTTCAAAAAGGATAGTAGGTTTACATCCTTCTTGAATTTTATTATGAATCCATACCAGAAGAAGGTTTATGAGACCATCAGGTTGGTGGAGGAACCCAACAAATTCATGTTTGTAGGATCAGGTTCTTAGAATTTTTTTTTCCAGGACTTCTAGAAGAAGATTCTTGTATGTGGTAATGTTGATAAATGGGCTTAAAAACATTGGTGTACGGAGATCCCCAAGAAAATGAATTTTATCATCTGTAGCTATAGAAATCAGGCTTTACCAATGGATGACAACATCCAAAAGATAGTTGTTTCACTTGCCTCCAACTTCCAGTTTTGTAATAGTCTACAAAATGAATCTATGTTGAATTATTTCTAATGAGATTGGGTGGGAGGAGTTTGGGACTATGTGTGGAAAGAATTAAAAATCAATGGAGGTTGGTAATATATTTAGGATTTTTTCAAATACTATTTTTCAGGTGTTGGATAGGTAGGGAAATAACTCAAGGCATGCAACATGGTCTTTGCGACAGACTTCTGGACTCTCTAGGAAGTGAGATAGAGATTTTATCAAGAACTCTATAATATTTCTACATGTGTGAGATAGAAAAATGGTGGTGAAAATGGGATCTATTATCAATGGTGGGTTAGATTCTTCCACATTGAGTAGAATTGTTCTTTTGGCATGCATGAATATGGAAATCCTAAGAGGTAATCAAGGATGTTGGGTATGCTGGAATCTTCCCTCTTATAGAATTAAACTGAATAGGGATGTATCCCGCATTGATGGAAAAATGAGGGGTGGATGCCTTGTAAGGGACAATAGGGGTTCAGTTTTCTTTGGTTTCAGTTCCTATTATGGAGTAGGCACATCCATAGGATCCAAGGTAATAGTATTAGAAAATCGTATTACTCATTGCGAGAATCTCATCATCCAAAACGTAGAGGATGAATCAGATTCAGTTATTTTGATTGTATTCCATCAAAATAAGGTTATTATCCCATGGCAATTGATTCATTACATCATAAACTATAGAATGTTTCTTGGACAAGGATTTTTTATTCACCAGACAAGGAGGAAAGGGAACATCTTAGCTGATGCTCTATCCAATAGAGGGAGGCTAGAAGAGAGACTAAATTTGTATACTGGTATGGGAACCATACCAAATAGTTTTATAATTATACCTAGAGATGATTCCCTTAGACATAAATATTTAATCCCACCCATGATTTGGGATACTATGTATGATAATTTTAAATTTTCATAAAAATAAGTTTCAACCAATCTTCAATAATAACATTTTGAGGGTTTCCTTTCAATATTAATAGAATTTATTGCAACTCCCATGTAAAATAATACTTATTTGTGGTTATGAATTTTAGTATAAATTCTATATTTTTTGATTTTTAAAGTATAATTCATTTTAAAAATTGATATTAGAATATGTAATCCATGATTTTGAGATTTGTGAGTCGATTGTTTTAGATATGGTCTGAGGCCTAAGAGGTGACTCTGCTTCCTGGATGAGTATTATGAGAATAAGTTTAAATTTCATCAATTTTAGAGCTTTTATTACCTAGGTTAATGTTTTTATTTGAATATTATAGAATAAAAAAATGTTATTCCATATGTTTGTATATCATTTAAGATTAATTAATATGGTCCATGGTTAGAATGAAAAATTAGAACACAATAAAGGGTGAATTTTATAGATCTCTAAAGATACCATGTAGCTTGTTTTTCCTTGGGGATAAGGTACAAATTCACATTAAAATTTGTTGAAATCAACATGAGACCATTGTTTTGGTTGTTATTTGATCTACATGTTTGGTGGTTGGTCAAGATTACCATATAGAAAAACTGTGTGAGGGTGGAAGCATAGACAGGGAAGGCTTCATGTTTGGTGGACATTTTGTTCAACCATATGACCAAACTATGAGTCCCATTAAAAGAGAAAAAATTTTATTTCACCAATAAATTTTAAAAAGGGTATCCCCAACATCTTTCTCCCCCCAAAACACAGTGATTTAGTCAAGATCCCACCCTTATTCATAATCATTTATCTTTGATTTTGTTGGTTTTATTGTGTGATAACTTAGGATTTTAAATTGATTTTCCTCCACCTCATTCATATTTGAACTTATTTTTCTCTTTATCTATAATATGGTTTTATAGACTATATTTCTCATTAACAATTCCAATATATAATAGTGTAACCACCATGTTATCAGGGATCAATCACATGTATTGTCATGAGGATGTCCTAAGATGGTGTCTTCATGTCATCTCATGGAATTTCGATGATGTTATGTCATTGTATGATATTATTGAGGGGTTTCACCTAAATTAAGTGAAATTTCATATTATTTTTTTCCTAATGTAAGATATTTTTCTTGGGATGTGGTTGGGAGAGTGCCACAAGACACTGGCATGTCGTTGGTTCTGGTTTCATTATTGTTAGACAATTTGGTGAGATATTTGGCACTATGAATAATTTAATTAAATTGTTAAATTAGTTATATATTATTAAGGGTGACTGGAATAATTTATTATAATTATTTAGAATTAGTTATTGAATTTTACAGATTGGTATAAGTGATTGAGAGTATATGTGAGGGTTAGAGGGGCTTGTACGGTGGTTGGAACATGATTAAAAGTGGTGAATATGTATCGAGGTAGGTGATCCATACAACATAAAACTATGTTATTTTCATTAATTTTTTTATATGATATGTTTTATGTGGTCCCTACACTAAGGATACTGACCAGTCTAAATAAATTATATTTTTTAAATACATATTTAATTCATATAAATGGAATGAAAAATATGCCAAATGGATGTGTGGGACCCTTATACACTATTTCGATAGCATGTTCATTGATATCCATGTCCTTGGATATAATTTTTTGTCTTGAAATAGATATGATCTTAAGGGGAATGAATTTAATGAAGTGAATATAATGTTGTCTTCCTAGTATAGGATCCTTAGAGATCTCTTTCTTGAGAAGAGTGTGGGTTTGGATGCTTGTTCGAAGTACTACATTGGAGAACCTTATAATGCATTAGAGACTTCGTGAAAATTAAGAAGACCATAGGGTGAGTACTCCTTCTCCATTGAGATGTGATTAATTGAGTGGGTGGAACTTGGGGAGATCGATAGATTGGTTGGGTGCAAGGATTGACATTGGGTGACTTGAGACGAGGATGGGTTTGAGGTTATTATCCTTCTGTGATAATCATATGGGATTACCTGTAATGAAAATGTCTCAATGTGATAATTATGATGACCTATGGGACATAATACCCTTTAAATTATATGTGTCGACCCTAGATATGAAATTGATATGGAGGATCCCATAAGGGGTGTCGGTGCTTCATGTGACCTAGGGGACCGTGTCGGGTGCCTTAGTGAGATATTGAACCTTGAGATGTTCTAAACAAAGATGAGTATAGATAATTTTATGTGTCACCATAGTAACTGAATCAATAATATAGACCTTATAAGGTTTTAGTGACGATTCATATTATATCAATTGAAAGGATAATCTTTGTTATGAAATGTAGTTTTGAGAGGACAGCCAATCCTTATGAGATGTTCCATCTGAGATATCACAGGAGGGATGTAATGTAACGACCCACACTTTACATACATTGTTAATACTTCAAAATTGAGTCACACTTATTACAACATATGACAAAACCACAAAGGACCGTATAGGTATAGTGTCTTTAGAAACTGGGAAACATAAACAACTGGTTCATAAATCTTCTACAGTGTCTCCCATTTATTTCATCATATCTAAGGTCCCTTTTAGCATATTCTACTTAATATCCATCTTCCTGGCCTGGGGAAAAGAAAACATAAAAAGGTGAGCTCAAATGCTCAGCAAGGGCAAATAAGGAAATAAAAATCATATCATATCTTTTTGAAAATTAAAACCTGCAAGAGAGATCATAATATCTTAACATGGAATAAATCATAGAAGTGAAAATGAGATCCCCATAATCATAACATAAAACTTGAATCTTTGTGTCATGCACACATAATCATGGAAAATCATTTCTTGTTAGTCATGACTCATTGCCAAGACTATCTTAGTGGACAAAGTCCCTTTCTGAACCGAGTTCACTCCTCGTTTCAGTCCTGTATCACTGAACCGAAATAACCTTCCGTTCCAGCCATGTCTATCTCATGAGATATAAAATCATTACCCAATGCATTGGAGGGAGATATATGTCCCACCCATCTTATAATGAATCCTTTCTTATGTGTGCCACATAATCATAAAACATACATCATCGCATAACACATGTAACAAAAATGGGATTCTTGAAACATCATGACATCATAACTCAATTCATATATGATAAAGGAATTCATAAACATAATTCCATCACAACATAGTCAAACCAATGTAAAAATATGGATAGAAACAGAACCCTTTATTATCTTAGATGGAAAATAATTTTGATAAAACACTTGAATTGAATTCTTGAGGAAAATATCCTTTCTTCTTCAAAAACATTTTTCCTTTCATAACATGTCATACAACTTTAAAATAAAAGAAGTTGATTAAAAATAAACTTGAAAACTTGTAATTGAAGCTTCTTTGAAGTAATGTTTTAAAAATCCATTCATGCCGTATAAGTTAAAAAAAACATTCTTCGTACTTTTGTCGGAAAAGTCAAAAAGTACCTCGTACGGAAAAACGACAAAAGATTCCTTTCATATTCTTTACTAAAAACTCACCTAAGGGTAAAATTGGATTTAAACTATTTCAAGTGGATGGAAACAATATTACATATTGAGGGAACATGGATGTGGATGATAAAATACACCCCAGTAAATACTTACGAATAAACAATCTCGGATAAAAATGAGATTGTGATATTTCCCTTACCTTAGGTCCGATTTGCTTTGTTCGTGTCTGAAGCTCCTGTATAATGGTTTAAATAATGTTATTGACTTATTCCAGAATCATATATATTGATATGAGATCATATATGGTCATATTATTAGCTTCTTGTTAGTAATATTTCATTGTTACTTGTTACTCGGGTCTTTATAACTTTTTGTTCTTATGCGTGTTTTGTCGAATAAATTCTTATTCATATCTTTAGGTTATAGATAATTCATTTCCAGAATGTTATTAGTGTAGTATATACCATATTCATTCATTCAATTCATTTATATAATCATTATGAAATGAAGATCATGTAGAACGAGTCGCATCACATCGTGGAGACGGTATTCCGTACGTACGCACGAGTGATGATATCGTTCCTATGATCGTGGAATTGTATTGGAGTATATATATATATATATTATTTCAGTATCAATATTACTTAATAATAATCATATATAGTTACTGATTACACCATTATACCCATCCTTGTAAGGTGATGGTGGAAAATAGATTACACCACGGCGTGGAGACGGTATTCCGTACGTACGCACGCGCGGTGATTTCATTTTTCCGTAGGATGGATAGAAGGTGAATTAGGGTTGTTTCATATTTATAATAACATATCAGTATGTAAGTAATACTGATGTTATTACTTTATCATGAAACAACTAAAGAAGAAGATGTTAAAGAAGAAAGAAATTGAAAAGATCGGTAATGGATATTACCTCTTCTTTGGAACGCCTTTTTTGAATCCTCCACTTAAGGAACTAAGATTGGTCTTTGGAGAAGACCAGGACCTCTAGGATTATTCTAGGGAAGTGGAGAAGGGAAAATGGCAGGGGTTGGCCGAGCTTGAGTGCTCAAATTGGTGTGAGGAGGAGGGGGAGGAGGTGCCCTTTTATAAGGGAGGAGAGGGGCACCTTGGGAATATCTCAAAATATTATTTTATATTAAAGTCAAAATCGGTTTATAATGGTTCCAAAGGGTCTTATTTCGAAGCAAAAGTGGGGATGGGTCGAAATCCTATCAACAAATAGGATTTAGACAAGTTTAGGGTATTATTTTAACGTTATCAATTAGATTTAACTCTAAGTTAATTAATTTAACTTTTATCGTGTCTTTTTGTTTTCTTTCACTATATGGTTAATACACTTACTATAACATGCCAAAAGAACCCCAAATTGTTTATTATTAATATATATATCCTTATCTAAGTCATTTGGCCGAACCTTAGATTTTTAGGAATAAAATAACAATTAATAATATAATATTGGATTTAAAAACTATTTTGTGTCAATTTTGACACTATTTGATATATGATTTTTGTGAAAGTCATAACAGAATTATATGTTCGAACCAAGTTGATTAAATAGATACTAATATCTCATAGTAACCTAGAAAATTAATGGAATTAATAAAAAGTCTCAAATTACATTTATTTTGGTATTTATATTATCAATTTTGTCAATATTTCATTAATAAGATAATTACTGCATCATCTTTGTGTCATAAATAAATTAAATTATTTGATGTCTAAAAATTACAAATAAAATAAGATCATGTAGGAAATCTTTTTAGCTTTCTAATGAATATTTACAATCGAATTTATCTTATGTATAACCCTATATTAAAAATGATTTACTTATTAAACTTTGATTTTAACTATTTTAACCCTTCTTTAAATAAATTAATAATAAATGTCCTAATCTAATCCAAGTGGGCCTAAATGGTCATATTTTATTCCTAAGTTTGTTTTTGGTCGAATTACACTTGTCCAATAGAATTAGGACATGTGTTAGGATAATATTAATATCATATTTACCCTTAGTTACCCTATTTACTATTAACCGCGGTAAAAATAGTAAAAAGTTACTATTCACCAAAAAATTATTTTCATCTCATTGAACCACATTTTAGTCCTTGATATTAACCGTGTCTCTCGGATTTTTGAAATTCCATTCACAGAAGCGGTAAAATTAACTTTTATGCAAAATTCAGTTTTTAACCTACCACTTAGTGGTTTCACTATTCATCAAAAATTGAAAGTTTTCAGAAAAATACCAAAATTTCACCATAGGCTAATTTCTATATTCTGAGTCCAAAAATGAAGTCCATTTTGAAAAATAAAATTTATAAAATTTCAAAAAGTGGTTATTACTATTCATAACGGCTAGTTTTAATAGCATATTGTTGTTTAGTGAAACTCGGTATTGCGTACGACGCAAGCTATCGAGGAAGGTCGCGATTGCGTGTAAAGCAAGCCAAGCAAGTGTTGTGTAGAAAAAGATTCCTTTGATGATTTATATAACATAAAAGTCTCGGGTGTTACATTCTACCCCCCTTAAAAAGAATTTCGCCCTCGAAATTCGTCACTCTGCAACAAACAAATGAGGATACTTCTCCCTCATCATATCCTCAAGCTCCCATGTAGCTTCTTCAAGTTGGTGGTTTCTCCATAAAACTTTCACCAAGCGAGTGGTCTTGTTTCGTAGGACTTTTTCGCTACGATCCAGAATCTCTATCGGCTGTTCTTCATAAGAAAGATCTTGCTCCAGCGGTACAACTTCTGAGCTGAGTACATGTGAAGGATCTGGTATGTACTTTCTCAGGAGAGATACATGGAACACATCGTGAACTTGAGAGAGATTCGGTGGAAGCGCCAATCGGTAAGCTAACTTCCCAACACGATCCAGTATTTCAAAAGGACCGATATATCTAGGGCTCAACTTCCCCTTCTTTCCAAATCTCATAACCCTCTTCCAGGGAGATATTCGTAAGAACACTTTATCACCCACTTCAAACTCTAGGTCTTTTCTTCGGTTGTCGGCATAACTTTTCTGTCGACTCTGAGCTGCTCTTATGTGTTGTTGAATAGATCTGACCTTTTCTGCCATTTCATCAACGAGATCAGGTCCTAATAGCTTTCTTTCCCCAACTTCATCCCAGCAAGTTGGAGTCCTGCATTTCTTTCCATAGAGAGCTTCATAAGGAGCCATCTGAATACTGGAGTGAAAGCTATTATTATAAGAAAATTCCACCAAAGGTAGGTGTTGATCCCAACCTCCTTGGAAATCCATAGAGCAAGCTCTCAACATATCTTCTAGGGTTTGAATTGTTCTCTCAGACTGACCGTCTGTCTGGGGATGATAAGCAGTGCTGAAACTCAACTCTGTATCCAGAGTATGCTGAAGAATTCGCCAGAACTTCGAGGTAAATCTCGGATCTCGATCAGATATAATAGAAAGTGGTACTCCATGCAATCTTACCACTTCCTTTACATATATCCTGGCAAGCTGATCTAGAGAGAAATCCTCTCTAATAGCAATGAAGTGTGCAGACTTTGTAAGACGATCAACTATGACCCAGATAGCATTATTGCCTTTGGATGTTTTAGGAAGTCCTGTGACAAAGTCCATAGTGATGTTTTCCCATTTCCATTCGGGTATGGATAATGGTTGTAACATCCCCTTAGACTTCTGTCTCTCAGCTTTAACTTGTTGACAAACCAAGCATCGAGAGACATATTCAGCAACATCTCTTTTCATGCCATCCCACCAGAAGTACTCTTTCAGGTCCCTATACATCTTCGTGCTTCCAGGATGAATAGAGAATGAAGAACTATGAGCCTCATCCAGCAGCTCTTTCTTTAATTCGGGGATGGGAGGAACACAAACCCGATTCCTGAACTTTATTATCCCATCACAATCAAGGTTGAATTCAGGAACATTTCTCACCATCTTTTGTAACTCGACATCTTCTTTCTGTGCCTCTTTAATCTTCACATGTATAGATGGTTGAACATTCATTTGAGAAAGATAAGATTTTTCCCCTTCCATTATAATTCCAAGATCCATCCTTTGTAAATCCATAAATATTGGATCTTTTGTTATCCTCATCATGGATAAACTAGCATGGTCTTGTCGACTTAATGCATCTGCCACCTTGTTTGCTTTCCCAGGGTGGTAATGGATTGAGCAGTCATAATCCTTAATCAGCTCCAACCATCTTCTTTGGCGCATATTCAGCTCCTTTTGTGTGAAAATATACTTTAAACTTTTATGATCAGTATAAATATCACACCTTTCACCATAAAGGTAATGCCTCCAAATCTTTAATGCAAAGATTACCGCAGCCAACTCCAAATCATGTGTTGGGTAATTTTGCTCATGGATTTTCAACTGTCGTGAGGCATAAGCTATCGCCATATCATTTTGCATAAGAACACACCCCAATCCCTTCTTGGATGCATCACTATAGATCACAAACCTTTCTCCACTACAAGGCAGTGTGAGCACAGGTGCACTGGATAACCTTCTTTTCAACTCCTTGAAATTCTCTTCACATTCCTCTGTCCAGACAAACTTAACTCCTTTCCGAGTCAACTTGGTGAGTGGATTAGATAATCGTGAAAAATCTTTTACAAAACGTCGATAATATCCAGCCAAACCAAGAAAACTTCGGATCTCAGTTACTGTTGTTGGTCTTGACCATCTTTCGATAACCTCTGTTTTTGCTGGATCCACAGATATCCCCTCTTTTGAGATTATATGACCCAAAAATGAAACTTTTTGAAGCCAAAATTCACACTTGGTAAATTTGGCATAAAGCTTCTCTTTTCTCAGGGTCTTCAATATAATACTCAAGTGATCTTCATGCTCTTCCTTGATCTTTGAATAGACAAGAATATCGTCTATAAAGACTACCACAAATTGATCAAGATAGTCTCTAAAGACTCTATTCATTAGATCCATGAAGATAGCAGGGGCATTAGTAAGACCAAATGGCATCACTATAAATTCATAGTGTCCATACCTTGTACGGAAAGCCGTCTTTGGTATATCCTCCCTTTTGACCCTTAATTGATGATACCCTGAACGAAGATCAATCTTGGAAAAGTATTGAGCTCCGCGTAGTTGGTCAAATAAGTCATCAATGCGTGGGAGAGGATATTTGTTCTTGATAGTGATCTTGTTAAGTTCTCGATAATCAATGCAGAGTCTCATTGATCCATATTTCTTCTTAACAAATAGAACAGGTGCTCCCCAAGGTGACGCACTAGGGCGTATGAATCCCTTATCAAGGTTCTCTTGGAGTTGCTTCTTCAATTCCTGCAACTCAATTGGGGCCATTCTATAAGGTGTCTTTGAAATAGGCAAAGCACCCGGTACGAGTTCTATTGAAAACTCAACTTCACGATTTGGTGGAAGACCCGGTAATTCCTCCGGAAAGACATCATCAAACTCCCGTACAATGGGCATATTCTTAATCGTGAGTTTCTCACCAACTATTTGAGATAAATAACCTTCATTTAGTGGAATCAATACCCATAAGATGGAAGAAATTTCCACTGGAAGGTTATGTTCATCCTTGTATTGATAGACGATCGTAGGTTGATCTGTAATATGAAATGTGACTTCCCTTCTTTGGCAATTGATATGAGCTCCATGTAGAGAAATCCAATCCATGCCAAGAATCACATCAAATTCCACTAAAGGAAGGATCACAAGATTTGCAGGAATCACTTTCCCACAAACTTCGATCGGAGAAGAATTATAAACTTCTGATGCGATTGATGTGCCATTAGGTGTTGTCACAGCTAACTCAATATCTAATTGTTGAGGTAATTCGGTGATACCCTTAGAAAATTTTTCAGAAATAAAAGAGTGGGTGGATCCAGAATCAAATAAAACATTTGCTACTTTAGAGTGGATGGTAAGTGTACCTTTCACCACATCGTTATCGTACTCCACATCGCTGATAGAAATTGCATGTGACTTTCCTTTTTCTTTAGCCTTAAGAGTTTGTTGACGTCGACCATCATCATCAACCCTTGGATTTGGTCATTGATTGGCATAATGCCCCATCTCCTTGCACTTGAAACATTGAAGTGTAGCAGGTTCATTCTGTGTATCCCTTCCTTTGTTTGCATCATTAGACATCTTTATCCCATTATCACGGCATTCAAATGCCCGATGACCTTCCTTTCCACATTTAAAACATTTACTTGTCCCTTTAAGACAACTCCCTCCATGTTTCTTTCCACACTTTGAGCATAAGGGAAAGTTCATCTTCTTTTCCATGTGCTCTTTAGATTTTTCTTTGAATTCCATCTTCCTCTTCTTATCAAACCAATGTGACTGATGGGTTACTCCAATCTCCATCTCGACTTTGAGAGCACATCGAACGATTTCCTCGTAGCTATTGAAGTCCCTTATGGCTAACGCCCTTCGAAGACTTGGTTTTAAGCCACTAAAGAATCGATCGATCTTACTCTCAGGTTGGATAATAATACCAGAAGCGTACCTTGCAAGTCTGGTAAAATTTGCTTCATAAGTACCAACAGATTCATCATCCCTTTGCTTCAGTTCAAGGAACTCTTTCTCCATCTTTGTTCGGAGAATACGAGGGAAGTACTTATTGAAAAATAAGTTCTTGAACTCGTCCCATTTCATAGACTCAATTTCATCCCTTTGCCTTGTATTCTTAACAAGATTCCACCATTGATCAGCATCTCTTTCCAAACGATACACTGCTAGGATGACTTTATCATGTTCAGAACATTGAAGAACTGAAAATATCTTTTCAGTAGTACTAATCCATTGTTCAGCAACTAATGGATCAGTAGACCCACTGAAAGAAGGTGGACGCTGCCTCATGAAGGATTCAACAGAATGTTGCTCCCTCCTTTGTTCGTTTGGAAATCCTGCATGATTCATAGCTTGAGAAAGTTGTGTGAGCATGGCTACAAGATTTTGCATTCCAGCTCCCATATCGTTTGGTTGCTCAGGGGGACAATCATTGCATTGCCCATCGCATTCCGCATTAACACGGTTCCGTCGGGTTCCAGCCATTGACTAAAACCAAGAAGAATAGTGTGAGCAACACTAATTATAATAGGAAACCACATAAGTCAAGAATAAAATTTTCATGCTTATGGTCTTATCCTAGGTTATTCATGGCCATTTCTAAGATTGTGTTCTATGCTTAGACTTATCCTTAGGGTTCTTACTAAGGCTTTCACATCCTAGTTTCCAAAGGTTGACTATACCTTTCCTCTGATACCAACTGTAGCGGTCTGGAATTACTTCCAGTGGACTATAATTGATACCTATCAGGGCACTCCATGGGCGGCTACACCCCCTGGGCGGGACACACCACCATCCCCAGTGGCAGCCATTTCCTCATGAAGCCCTTGGGTGGAGAGCCATGCTTCGTCCAACGCTCACATGTGAGAGTTCCCAAGGATCAGATACATTCCTACCTCCTTTGCCTCTGATACCAACTGTAACGACCCACACTTTACATACATTGTTAATACTTCAAAATTGAATCACACTTATTACAACATATGACAAAACCACAAAGGACCGTATAGGTATAGTGTCTTTAGAAACTGGGAAACATAAACAACTGGTTCATAAATCTTCTACAGTGTCTCCCATTTATTTCATCATATCTAAGGTCCCTTTTAGCATATTCTACTTAATATCCATCTTCCTGGCCTGGGGAAAATAAAACATAAAAGGGTGAGCTCAAATGCTCAGCAAGGGCAAATAAGGAAATAAAAATCATATCATATCTTTTTGAAAATTAAAACCTGCAAGAGAGATCATAATATCTTAACATGGAATAAATCATAGAAGTGAAAATGAGATCCCCATAATCATAACATAAAACTTGAATCTTTGTGGCATGCACACATAATCATGGAAAATCATTTCTTGTTAGTCATGACTCATTTCCAAGACTATCTTAGTGGACAAAGTCCCTTTCTGAACCGAGTTCACTCCTCGTTTCAGTCCTGTATCACTGAACCGAAATAACCTTCCGTTCCAGCCATGTCTATCTCATGAGATATAAAATCATTACCCAATGCATTGGGGGGAGATATAGGTCCCACCCATCTTATAATGAATCCTTTCTTATGTGTGCCACATAATCATAAAACATACATCATCGCATAACACATGTAACAAAAATGGGATTCTTGAAACATCATGACATCATAACTCAATTCATATATGATAAAGGAATTCATAAACATAATTCCATCACAACATAGTCAAACCAATGTAAAAATATGGATAGAAACAGAACACTTTATTATCTTAGATGGAAAATAATTTTGATAAAACACTTGAATTGAATTCTTGAGGAAAATATCCTTTCTTCTTCAAAAACATTTTTCCTTTCATAACATGTCATACAACTTTAAAATAAAAGAAGTTGATTAAAAATAAAATTGAAAACTTGTAAAGGAAGCTTCTTTGAAGTAATGTTTTAAAAATCCATTCATGTCGTATAAGTTAAAAAAAACATTCTTCGTACTTTTGTCGGAAAAGTCAAAAAGTACCTCATACGGAAAAACGACAAAAGATTCCTTTCATATTCTTTACTAAAAACTCACCTAAGGGTAAAATTGGATTTAAACTATTTCAAGTGGATGGAAACAATATTACATATTGAGGGAACATGGATGTGGATGATAAAATACACCCCAGTAAATACTTACGAATAAACAATCTCGGATAAAAATGAGATTGTGATATTTCCCTTACTTTAGGTCCGATTTGCTTTGTTCGTGTCCGAAGCTCCTGTGTAATGGTTTAAATAATGTTATTGACTTATTCCAGAATCATACATATTGATATGAGATCATATATGGTCATATTATTAGCTTCTTGTTAGTAATATTTCATTGTTACTTGTTACTCGGGTCTTTATAACTTTTTGTTCTTATGCGTGTTTTGTCGAATAAATTCTTATTCTTATCTTTAGGTTATAGATAATTCATTTCCAGAATGGTATTAGTGTAGTATATACCATATTCATTCATTCAATTCATTTATATAATCATTATGAAATGAAGATCATGTAGAACGAGTCGCATCACATCGTGGAGACGGTATTCCGTACGTACGCACAAGTGATGATATCGTTCCTATGATCGTGGAATTGTATTGGAGTATATATATATATTATTTCAGTATCAATATTACTTAATAATAATCATATATAGTTACTGATTACACCATTATACCCATCCTTGTAAGGTGATGGTGGAAAATAGATTACACCACGGCGTGGAGACGGTATTCCGTACGTACGCACGCGCGGTGATTTCATTTTTCCGTAGGATGGATAGAAGGTGAATTAGGGTTGTTTCATATTTATAATAACATATCAGTATGTAAGTAATACTGATGTTATTACTTTATCATGAAACAACTAAAGAAGAAGAATTTGAAGAAGAAAGAAATTGAAAAGATTGGTAATGGATATTACCTCTTCTTTGGAACGCCTTTTTTGAATCCTCCACTTAAGGAACTAATATTGGTCTTTGGAGAAGACCAGGACCTCTAGGATTATTCTAGGGAAGTGGAGAAGGGAAAATGGCAGGGGTTGGCCGAGCTTGAGTGCTCAAATTGGTGTGAGGAGGAGGGGGAGGAGGTGCCCTTTTATAAGGGAGGAGAGGGGCACCTTAGGAATATCTCAAAATATTATTTTATATTAAAGTCAAAATCGGTTTATAATGGTTCCAAAGGGTCTTATTTCGAAGCTAAAGTGGGGATGGGTCGATATCCTATCAACCAATAGGATTTAGAGAAGTTTAGGGTATTATTTTAACCTTATCAATTAGATTTAACTCTAAGTTAATTAATTTAACTTTTACCGTGTCTTTTTGTTTTCTTTCACTATATGGTTAATACACTTACTATAACATGCCAAACGAACCCCAAATTGTTTATTATTAATATATATATCCTTATCTAAGTCATTTGGCCGAACCTTAGATTTTTAGGAATAAAATAACAATTAATAATATAATATTTGATTTAAAAACTATTTTGTGTAATTTTGACACTATTTGATATATGATTTTTGTGAAAGTCATAACAGAATTATATGTTCGAACCAAGTTGATTAAATCAATACTAATATATCATAGTAACCTAGAAAATTAGTGGAATTCATAAAAAGTCTCAAATTACATTTATTTTGGTATTTATATTATCAATTTTGTAAATATTTCATTAATAAGATAATTACTGCATCATCTTTGTGTCATAAATAAATTAAATTATTTGATGTCTAAAATTTACAAATAAAATACGATCATGTAGGAAATCTTTTTATCTTTCTAATGAATATTTACAATCGAATTTATCTTATGTATAACCCTATATTAAAAATGATTTACTTATTAAACTTTGATTTTAACTATTTTAACCCTTCTTTAAATAAATTAATAATAAATGTCCTAATCTAATCCAAGTGGGCCTAAATGGTCATATTTTATTCCTAAGTTTGTTTTTGGTCGAATTACACTTGTCCAATAGAATTAGGACATGTGTTAGGGTAATATTAATATCATATTTACCCTTAGTTACCCTATTTACTATTAACCGCGGTAAAAATAGTAAAAAGTTACTATTCACCAAAAAATTATTTTCATCTCATTGAACCAAATTTTAGTCCTTGATATTAACCGTGTCTCTCGGATTTTTGAAATTCCATTCACAGAAGCGGTAAAATTAAGTTTTATGCAAAATTCAGTTTTTAACCTACCACTTAGTGGTTTCACTATTCATCAAAAATTGAAAGTTTTCAGAAAAATACCAAAATTTCACCCTAGGCTAATTTCGATATTCTGAGTCCAAAAATGAAGTCGATTTTGAAAAATAAAATTTATAAAATTTCAAAAAGTGGTTATTACTATTCATAACGACTAGTTTTAATAGCATATTGTTGTTTAGTGAAACTCGGTATTGCGTACGACGCAGGCTATCGAGGAAAGTCGCGATTGCGTGTAAAGCAAGCCAAGCAAGTGTTGTGTAGAAAAAGATTTCTTTGATGATTTATATAACATAAAAGTCTCGGGTGTTACATGTAATACCCCTTCAAGATGCATATTTATATTTAGGATGTGTTGTAGAGACACAAATCTTGATGTACATGGACATTACATTACTTTTGTGAAATACTTAATACATAAGAAAAACAGACACACAAGGATCGTAATAGTTTAGTGTCTTTGGAAACTCGAAATAAAATATTCTAATCGCGGTGAAATATCTTCAACATCTCCCAATAAAGATCTTCCCTTTTTTTACCTAAAACCTTTATTTATATCCTGGGGAAAATAAAACATCAAAGGGGTGAGATCAAATGCCCAGTAAGGGTAAACATAGAGAACATAAAACAATCCATAAACATTTGAATGCAAAAACTCGAACATAAAATCTAAACATCAAAATCTTGAGCAAAGTCATGAATCTTGGAAGTACGTAAGGCATATATCATAAGGAAACATCAATCATGATAAAATAGCATGGGAATAAAACATGTAATTGTGGCATCCATTAAGCACATGAAATTATTTCCATAGTAGCAAAGGCATTGCTGCCAAGACCATCTTAGTGGACAAAGTCCCATTCTGAATCAAGTTCACTCCTCGTTTCAGTCCAGTATTACTGAACTGGTTTATCCTTCCATTCCAGAAATGTCTATATCATGAGATATAAATCTTTACCCAACGCATTGGAGGGAGATATAGGTATAACCCATCTCATAATTAAAATCATTCTTACTTGTGCCACAAAATAAACAAACATGATTCATAAAAACCCAATAAATAAAATGGGTTCCATAAACATCATCCCATCATCACATAATCCATATAAAAGAAATGGATATCATTTCATAATAAGAGAATTGAAACCATGTTAATCATACAGACATTATACTTGAAACATACACATATAAAATAATGTCATCTTAGATGAAAAATGGTTTTGATAAAACACCTGAAATGAATCCTTGAGGAAAATATCCCTTTTTCTTCAAAATCATTTTCTTTTCACAAAATGTCATGCATTTTTAAAAGAAAAAGATTTTGTTGAAAATAGTCATGTAATATTTTGTAGGAAGCTTCATGAAAACAATGCTTCATAAAACCGTAAAAATCCGTTCGTGCCGTATAAGTTAAAAAAACATTATTTTTGTACTTTTGCCAGAAAAGTAAAAAAGTGCCTCGTAACATAAACAAAAGAAAGATTCCTTACATACCATGGGGTAAAAGTCCGAAATGGGTAAAAATTACTTTAAACAAAAATGAAAAAATTTTATAAAGCATGGACATGGTTGATAGAAATAACCCCAGTAAATACTCACGAATAAGCAATCTCAGATAAAAATGAGATTTGTAAAATTATCCCTTACCTTAGGTCTGATTTGCTTCATAAGTGTCTGAACCTCCTGTATAATGATTTAAATAATGTCATTGACTTATTCCAGAATCATACTCATTGTTATGATATCATAAATTGTTCACTTATGACTTTATTTTACCCGTTCTTTTTTAAATTCCATGTTAAAAAGCATTTTGGGTAAAATCGTTTTATTTATCGCCTGTGTTTTGACTTGTAATTATTCATATGATTACTTAGATCATGATTACTTAATTCCAGAATATAAAACATGATTTATATATAATATATTGTCATTATATAAATATATATATATATTATATCAATAAATGGAAAGAAATACACAGTTCATGGAGACGGTAGGTCGTACGTAGGCATGAACACTGTTTTCGTTTCCTTATTGAGTTGAATGGAATTAAGTAGATGTCATAAATATATATACACATAAATCCAGTGTAATTATTATTTCATATATTTCATGATTACTTAATATATATACTTTATAATCATTCATGAATGGTTTACCTGGAGAATGAATCTCATCGCGTCGTGGAGAGGGTTGTCCGTCCGTACGCACGAGCGATGATATCATTTTCATGATCGTGGAATTTTATTTGAGTGTATATACACTATTTAAGAATTAATATCACTTTTCAATAATCAGATATAGTTATTATGTACACCATTATACCCATCCAATTATGGTGGTGGTGGAAAATAGATTACACCACGGCATGGAGACGGTATTCCATACGTACGCACGCGTGGTGATTTCGTTTTCCGTAGGATGGATAGATGGTGAAATAGGGTTGTTTCATACTTATAATAACATATCAGTATATGAGTGATACTGATTTTATTATTTCATAATTAAACAACCTAATAAGAAGAAGTGGAAGAAGAAATAAACATGAAAGAATCTGTAACAGACATTACCTCTTCTTTGATGCGCCTCTTTGAGATCCCCTTTTAGGGCACTAAAATTGGTCTTTGAGGAAGATCAGAACCTCTAGGATGTTTCTAGGGAAGTGGAGAATATAATTTGGCAGGGGTTGGCCGAGCTTGAAGGCTCAAAGTGGTTTGAGGAAGAGAGGGAGGAGGTGCCCTTTTATAAGGGAGGAGAGGGGCTCCTTTGGAAAAACTAAAAATATTATTTTATTATAAAGCCAAATTCGGTTTGAAATATCTAAAAATTGATTTATTTCAAAGCTTAGGTGGGGCTGGGTCTAAATCCTCTCATCCAAAAGAATTTAGACAAGGTTAGGTTCCTCTTTTTAGCTTATGATTTATATTTAACATTAAGTTAGATAATTTTACTTTTACCGTGTCTTTTTGAGTTCTTACACTATAAGGTTAATAAACATACTATAAGAAGCCAAACGAACCCCAAGTTGTTTATTATTAATATATATAACCTTATCTAAGTCATTTGGCCGATCCTTAGAATTTAGGAATAAAATAACAATTAATAATATAATATTTGTTTTAAAAACTATTTTATGTCAATTTTGACTCTATTTAGTAATTGATTTTTGTGAAAATTATAACAGAATGATTAGTTCAAACCAAGTTAATTATATCAATAATAACATTTTATATTAACCTATAAAATTATTTTAATTTATAAAAAGTCTCAAATTACATTTATTTTGGTATTTATAACATCAATTATGTCAATATTTCATTAATATGATAATTACTGCATCATTGTTGTGTCATAAATAAATTAACTTATTTAATTTCTAAAAAATATAAATAAAATACCATTATGTTATAAATCATTAAATATTTCTAATTAATATTTATAGTTGAATTTATCTTATTTATAATCTCATATTGAAAATGATTTACTTATTAAACTTTGTTTTTAACTATTTTAACCCTTCTTTAAGTAAATTGATAATAAATGTCCTAATATAATCCATGTGGGCCTAAGTGGTCATATTTTATTCCTACGGTTGTTTTTGGTCAAATTACAATTATCCAATAGAATTAGGACATGTGTTAGTATAATAATAATAACACTTTTACCCTTAATTACCCTATTTACTTTTAACCGTGGTAAAAAAAGTAAAAAGTTACTATTCACCAAAAATTATTTTAATCTCATTAAACCACATTTTACTTACTAACATCAACCGTGTCTCTCGGATTTTCGAAATTCCACTCACAGAAGTGGTAAAATTAAGTTTTATGAAAAATTCATTTTTTTAACTACTACTTAGTGGTTTCAATATTCATTAAAAATAAAAGTTTCTAGAAAAAGACCAAAAATTAGGCCTAAGCTATATCTGATTTTATGAACTCAAAAATGATATCTATTTTACCAAATTCAAAACATATCAGTTGCATTAATTAATTTAAAAATTAATTCCTGTCGTCAAGACAAATAGCATGTTCTTAAGAGATAATAACTATCAAAAGATTGACATTTGTTTATGTCTGGTTTAAATGTTAAATTACATCCAATGACCAACATTGTATTAAATTGTAAAAATATATTCTAAATACACTTTAAAACCACTCAAATTAAAAATTTATCACTAGTAATTATTTCGACTAAAAATGTTGTTTTTAATTAAAATTTAGTAATTTTCACTATTCATCATAAAATGAAAGTTATCCGAAAAGTACCAAAATTTCACCCAAAGCTAATTTCGATATTCTGAATCCAAAAATGAAATCCATATTGAAAAATAAAATTTACAAAATTTCAGAAAGTGGTTATTACTAATCATAACGGCTAGTTTTAATAATATTTTAATAGTATATTGTTGTTTAGTGAAACTCGTTATTGAGTACTACAAACGCTATCGAGGAAGGTCGTGATTGCGTGTAATGCAAGGCAAGTCAAGGATGCGTGTTGTTCAAGCTTCATTTGGTGTAGTGTACAACACAAGACATTAATGAAATCAAAAAGAATATTTTTCATAAAATCTCTGGGTGTTACATTCTACCCCCCTTAAAATGAATTCCGCCCTCGAAATTCGTTGGGGTTATAAATTGTTTACTACTCGAAAGTTTCTTTAATAGAAACCCACATCGTAAAAAGGAATACCAAAACTTAGCATTAAAAACTAATGTATGAAACGTAACGATTATCCAAATAAACTAATCATTGGGTTTCCACATAGGTGAAAATATGGATATAGAAGAGAAATCTAACCATCATGTTCTGATGGAGAGTGGTAGAGAACATGGCTATGGTAAAGCCAGCAATCACAAAGCCATAAATTTGTGATGATCTAAGGTACCATCTGATTCATCAGATATAAGAGCACTAGGACAACATTTTTGGTTTTCAAGATCATTTCCCTAAAGTTGATGAAATTGGAATTAGAAGAAATACTTTAGTGATTTCGGTATAGGCTCACCGTTGGTCGTTATTTGGACAATTTCCACTTCATCTCTTAAAGAAATGAAGATGAATTTGTCATTCATGATGTGTTCATAGATCATGTGATAGAATGATGGGTCATTCCATTTTTCTCAAACAAAAGGTTAGAAAAGTTATCAAGAAATACATAAGTCCATCTATAGTGAGTTTAATCATATATGGTTCCCAAAATGGACTTATAATTAATATATCATACTGACTAATATAATAAAACTAGTTTCTACTATACAGGGACTTCATGTAGGCCAGTGGTTGACGATAAAGGCCAGTCGCACTTCAGTTGGTGGTTCGATTCCCACAGCATTGTCTGACGCGATGGGCTACCGCCCGTGCTGTAGATTGTCCTTTTTCTAAAACTATATTACTATAACATCCCATCAATAATACCGAAAAAACTTCTATCATTAAACAATACTAACTTATGTCCAACATAATCCATTCCAATCTTTATGCTTATCTAAAATACATTGGTCCAAGATCATAGTATAAAGAAAATGATTACTTGAAATGTCACATAACAATCACGTGAATTCCATCATTTATCCCCAATATATCATAAGATATATCTTGTTGGTCAAATTTCTATCATGAGAATACCTTAATCATGTATTCTCTTAAATAATGAATACCCATTAATTGAGCCATAGTGAAAACATGAATGCAGTTAAAAGTTAACAATTTCCACATACCAAAATCCTCAACATTCTATATACTCAAACCATGATATCACTTACTCCTTATATTAATCATGAGCTCATGAATACTATCAAATATTTCATTTTCTCGTTTTCCCTTCCTTATGCGCATATCATCTTTTTTTCCAAAAATATCTCAATCACGTTCCATGGTTAACGGTACCCTAAAATTATTGAAAACCACAATAGACCAATACATAAATATTCCAATATTCCACGATACTATATACAACATTATTTTGGAATCCCATTACATAAACACTTAATCATTCCACCACATCGTTGTCATATTCAACATCGCTAATGGTGATCGCATGTGACTTCCCTTTGTCCTTTTCCTTATGTGGTTTCTCATGTCGATCATCACTAACCCTTGGATTAGGGAATTTATTAGCATAATGCCCCATTTCCTTTCACTTGAAGCATTTAAGTGTAGTAGGTTCATTCTGTGTATCCCTTCCTTTCTTTGCATCATTAGACATCTTCTTCCCATCATTGCGGCATTCAAATGAACGATGACCTTCCTTTGCACATTTCAAACATTTACTTGTCCATTTCAGACAATATCCACCATGCTTCTTTCCAAACTTTGAGCATAAGGAAACATTCATCTTCTTTTCACCATTATTCTGAGATTTCTCCTTGAACTCCATATTTCGTTTCTTGTCAAAACTATGAGATGGATAAGTAACATTAACTTCCATTTCTACCTTGATAGAACAACGCACAATTTCTTTATAGATACTAAAGTCTCTTATAGCTAATGCCCTTCGATGATTTGGTTTTACACCATTCAAGAATCGATCAACTTTACTTTCAGGTTGGATGATAAATCCAGATGCATACCTTGCAAGCCTTTTAAAATTTCCTTCGTATATACCCATATATTCATCATCTTTTTTCTTTAGTTCAAGAAACTCCTTCTCCATATTTGTTCAAAGAATATGAGGGAAGTACTTATTGAAAAATAAGTTCTTGAACTCGTCCCATTCTATGGACTCAATTTCATCTCTTGGCCTCGTATTCTTCATAAGATTCCACAATTGATCAGCTTCACCTTCCAAATGATATACGGATAAGATGAATTTATCATGTTTAGAATATTGAAGAATTGAAAATATTTTTTCAGGGGTACATATCCAATTTTCAGCAACAAGTGGATCAGAAGTCCCACTGAAAGAAGGTGGACGTTGCCTCATGAAGGACTCAATAGAATATTATTCCCTTATCTGCTCACTTGGAAGTCCAGAATGATTTATAGCTTTTGTAAGTATAAAAATAAGATTTTTCGCTCCATCTACCATAACATTTGTTTGTTCAGGAGGAAAATCATTGCATTGTCCATTTCATTGATCAACGCGGTTCCTTCGGGTTCCAGCCATTGTCTAAAACCCAAAAAGAATAGTGTGAGAGGAAAAAATCATACTAGGGAAAACAACATAATAAAGGGGGATTACCTTCAATATCTAACATCTTAGGTTTAATTCTAAGATCGTTAGGGGAATTCTAGGACTATAACCAATACATAGACTTAACTATAGGGACATCCTTAGACATACCTTAGAAATATCTCTAGGGATCTCACTACAGTTCTCACATCCTAGTTTCCAAAGGTTGACTAAATGTTTCCTCTGATACCAACTGTAGAGACCCGAATATTGGCGTACATGGACATTACATTACTTTTGTGGAACACTTAATACATAAGAAAAACAGACACATAAAGACCGTAATAGTTTAGTGTCTTTGGAAACACAGAATAAAATCTTCTAATCGTGGTGAAAGATCTTCAAAATCTCCCAATAAATATCTTCCATTTTTTTACCTAAAACATTCCTCTATATCCTGGGGAAAAGAAAACATCAAAGGGGTGAGCTCAAATTCCCAGTAAGGGTAAACATATAGAACATAAAACAATCCATAAACACTTGAATGAAAAAACATAAACATAAAATCTAAACATCAAAATCTTGAGCAAAGACATGAATCTTGGAAGTACGTAAGGAATATATCATAAGGGAACATCAATAATGATAAAATAGCATGGGAATAAAACATGTAATTATGGAATCCATTAAGCACATGTAATTATTTCTATATTAGCCAATGAATTGCTGTCAAGACCATCTTAGTGGACAAAGTCCCATTCTGAATCGAGTTCACTCCTCGTTTCAGTCATGTATTACTGAACCGGTTTAACCAGCCGTTCCAGCCATGTCTATATCATGAGATATAAATCTTTACCCAATTATTTGGAGGTAGATATAGGTCCCACCCATCTCATAATTAAATCATTCTTACTTGTGACACAAAATAAACAAATATCATTCATAAAAACCCAGTAAATAAAATGGGTTCGATAAACATCATCCCATCATCACATAGTCCATATAAAATAAATGGATATCATTTCATAATAAGAGAAGTGAAATCATTTAAATCATAGAGAAATTATAATTGAAACATAAACATATGAAATAATGTCATCTTAGATGAAAAATGGTTTTGATAAAACACTTGAAATGAATCCTTGAGGAAAATATCCATTTTTCTTCAAAATCCTTTTATTTTCACAAAATTTCATGCAATTTTAAAAGAAAAAGGATTTTGTTGAAAATAGTAATGATATATTTTGGAGGAAGCTTCATGAAAACAAGGCTTTATAAAACCGTAAAAATATGTTTGTTCCGTATAAGTCAAAAAAACATTCTTTTCGTACTTTTGCCGGAAAAGTCAAAAAGTATCTCGTAACGTAAACAAAAGAAAGATTCCTTACATACCATGGGGTAAAAGTAAAAAATGGGTAAAAATGACTTTAAACATACATGAAAACTGTTTTATAAAACATGGACATGGATGATAGAAATAACCCCAGTAAATACTTACGAATAAGCAATCTCGGATAAAAATGAGAATTGAAAAATTATCACTTGCCTTAGGTCCGATTTGATTTGTAAGTGTCCGAACCTCCTTTATAATGATTTAAATAATGTCATTGACTTATTCCAGAATCATACTCATTGTTATGATATCATATATGGTTCACTTATGACTTTATTTTACCCGTTCTTTTGAAAATTCCATGTTAAAGAGCATTTTGGGTAAAATCGTTTTATTTTTCGTCCGTGTTTTGACTTGTAATTATTCATATGATTAAATAGACCATGATTACTTAATTACAGAATAGAAAACAGGATTTATATATAATATATATTCAGAATATACATATATATAATAGATCAGTAAATAGAAAGAAATACACCGTTCATGGAGACGGTAGGCTGTACGTACGCATGACCACTGTTTTCATTTCATTGTTGAGTTGAATGGAATTAAGTAGATGTCATACATATATATACACATAAATACAGTATCATTATTATGTCATATATTTCATGATTACTTATTATATATACTTTATAATCATTCATGAATGGTTAACGTGGAGAATGAATCTCATCGCGTCGTGGAGACAGTAGTCCGTACGTACGCACGAGCGATGATATCGTTCTCATGGTTGTGGAATTGTATTGGAGTGTATGTATACTATTTCATAATTAATATCACTTTACAATAATCATATATAGTTATTATGTACACCATTATACCCATCCAAGTAAGGTGGTGGTGGAAAATAGATTACACCACGGCGTGGAGACGGTATTCTGTACATACGCACGCGCGGTGATTTCGTTTTCCGTAGGATGGATAGATGGTGAAATAGGATTGTTTCATACTTATAATAACATATCATTATATGATTGATATTTATTTTGTTACTTCATAATGAAACAACCTAAGAAGAATAAGTGGAAGAAGAAATAAACTTGAAAGAATCGGTAACGGACATTACCTCTTCTTTGAAGCGCCACTTTGAGATCCTCTTTTAGGGCACTAAAATTGGTCTTTGAGGAAGACCAGAACCTCTAGGATGTTTCTAGGGAAGTTCAGAAGAGTATTTTGCAGGGGTTTTTCTAGCTTGAATGCTCAAAGTGGTGTGAGGAAGAGAGGTAGGAGGTGCCCTTTTATAAGGGAGGAGAGGGGCTCCTTTGGAAAAAGTAAAAATATTTTTTTATTATAAAGCCAAATTCGGTTTTAAATAGCTCCAAATTGATTTATTTCGAAGGTAAGTTGGAGATGGGTCGCAATACTATCATCCAATATAATTTAGACAAGTTTAGGTTCCAATTTTAACCTTATCATTTATATTTAACTTTATGTTAGATAATTTTACTTTTACCGTGTCTTTTTGTGTTCTTACACTATAAGGTTAATAAAATTACTATAAGAAGCCAAACGAATCCCAAGTTGTTTATTATTAATATATATAACCTTATATAAGTCATTTTTCTGAACCATAGATTTTTAGGAATAAAATATCAATTAATAATATAATATTTGTTTTAAAAACTATTTTATGTCAATTTTGACACTATTTAGTAATTGATTTTTGTGAAACTTATAACAGAATGATTAGTTCAAAAAAAGTTAATTAAATCAATACTAACATGTCATATTAACCTATAAAATTATTGGAATTCATAAAAAATTCTCAAATTACATTTAGTTTTGTATTTATAACATCAATTATGTCAATATTTCATTAATAAGAGAATTACTGCATCATTGTTGTGTCATAAATAAATTAACTTATGTAATGTCTAAAAATCATAAATAAAATACCATTATTTTGGAAATCTTTTTATCTTTCTAATTAATATTTATAGTCGAATTTATCTTATTTATAACCCCATATTAAATATGATTTACTTATTAAACTTTGATTTTAACTATTTTAACCCTTCTTTAAGTAAATTGATAATGAATGTCCTAATCTAATCCATGTGAGTCTAAGTGGTCATATTTTATTCCTAAAGTTGTTTTTGGTCGAATTACACTTATCCAATAGAATTAGGATATGTGTTAAGGTAATGATAATAACACGTTTACCCTTAATTACCCTGTTTACTTTTAACCGTGGTAAAAAAAATAAAAAGATACTATTCACAAAAAATTATTTTCATCTCATTGAACCACATTTTACTTACTGACATCAATCGTGTCTCTAGTATTTTTGAAATTCCACTCACAGAAGCGGTAAAATTATGTTTTATGAAAAATTCATTTTTTAACTACTACTTAGTGGTTTCACTATTCATCAAAAAATGAAAGTTTCCAGAAAAAATACCAAAAATTAGGCCTAAGTTATATTTGATATTATGAACCCAAAAATGATGTATATCTTACCAAATTCAAAACATATCAGTTGTATTAATTAATTTAAAAATTAATTTCCGTCGTCAAAACAAATAGCGTGTTCTTAAGAGATAATAACTATCAAAAGATTGACACTTGTTTATGTCTGGTTTAAATGTTAAATTACATCCAATGACCAACATTGTATTAAATTGTAAAAATATATTCTAAATATAATTTAAAACCACTCAAATTAATAATTTATCACCATTAATTATTTCGAATAAAAAATTTGTTTTTAATTAAAATTTAGTAATTTTAACTATTCATCAAAAAATGAATGTTATCCGAAAAGTACCAAAATTTCACCCTAAGATAATTTAGATATTCCGAATCCAAAAATGAAGTCCATTTTGAAAAATAAATTTTAAAAAATTTCAAAAAGTGGTTATTAATATTCATAACGGCTAGTTTTAATAATATTTTAATAGCATATTGTTGTTTAGTGAAACTCGTTATTGTGTACTACACATGCTATCGAGGAAGGTCGTGATGGCGTATAATGCAAGGAAAGTCAAGGATACGTGTTGTGCAAGCTTATTTTGGTGTAGTGTACAACACAATACATTAATGAAATCAAAAAGAATATTTTTCATAAAATCTCGGGGTGTTACATGTGTAGGATATTAATTGTATGCTACTGATTATTTGGATTTGTGAGGGTTACCATCATGGAATTAATAATGCTTCCAGGTGATTTTAATTACTTAGGGTAACCCCCGAATGTTGCGGTATACGCCTGATGACTATGATAACCTACTGTTACCCCCAGGATTTTGACTTATTTCATGATTCATACAATTAGATCGGTTTAACCTATAGTAGTTGATGATGATTCCTAATTATTATGATGTTCTAGGGTCACACCCTTAGATTAGGCAATAAATCTTTATTCATATTATCTCATAAGATTCCCATATAGGGCTCGATAATGATTCTTGATACCAATTGACCATCTTGGATAATCTCATATGAATCAATGTTTATACCTTCCACTATAAATCCATTTAGTCTAGTATTGGATGGAATGATTACATGATATGCTCAGAAGCACTTTGGCATTGGCTGAAGTAGATTTTTTTTTGATCTCGAGTGTCATGTTAGAACCTAAGGGTCAATAATAGTTGATTATTTATGATTCGATGGTTATTTATTTTTTTTTAGCACATGAAAAACACATACACAAATTTTATTAGTTTTGATTGAGACACCATTGGTGGTACCATACTGATTTTTTCCAACACCATTATATGGAAGTCATATCACATGGGTATTCGAGATTATTTAACTCATCATAGGTCCGGGTTATGAAGATACCAAGAGTATCTTGATCTATTGGGATATCCTAGTCAGAATTTAGGATAGGGATTTGGTGAGCATCCTTGATGTAATTACATCCTAAATGACATTAATTATTTTATACATTTATATATGTGCTCGACCTAGTGTGTGATCAGTAATTGTATATTGGAATGACTATAAGTCCTTATGATTGTGTGCTTCCACATCCATTATTATTATTGATGATTCTTTTCTATTTATTCTGGGTACTCTTATTTATATTTTAGGATGATTTTTGGTTATCTATTTATTTTTTGATATTTTTTCCTTTGATATGGGGGTATATACTACCCATAGTAACACCCTAGAGCACCACTATTATTTGACAGTAATTAACATAAATGATGGAATGTGTGAGGACTCAATAGCCTCACCAATCTAGAATATTTGGAGTGTTCATAGGAAGGGTTTCTTATAGAGTGGTATCATTGATTTTATATTTTTCTTATAAAATTTTATTAGAGTTTTATTTTATATTAATATTTGGGGAGGTATTTTTAAATTGAGATAGTAATCTCTCAAGGATTGTGATGGAAATCAGATTGTTGTATATGAAATACTTTTTCCACTAGTAATTTTAGGTTACCTGGTATATGGGATTTCAATTATTTTTTTCTACCATTATGTTTGTATGATTTCACCTGTGTGACACACTTTGTTTTTTAGATTTATGATTTATCGAGTTCACATTCATTATATTTATCACATAGGGTTCACATGAAATTAATTTGGGTTCTTGTTATTAGTATCAATAACAATGAGAATTAAATTATTTAAAGTTCTAGTAATAACTTTTTTTCTCATATAACTTGGTTGAAGAATTCTATTCACATAGACCAGAGTATATGTTTATTATAATTAATATTTATGTGGATTTATGATGATCTATCCCTTGATGATGGTTATAGAGTCCCTTAGTGTAGGTATGTATAGTGACCCTATTAGGTCAAAAAAAATATTTGATATGTCAAATGTAGTCGAAAATTGGATGCTTTTGATTCTCATTCCAAAAGACAAAAATCAGCATGGTTATTTTTTGTGTCAGTAACAACCTATATAGTTTTTTACCATATAATTTTATAGTGGAATTCTACTTATCGATTGTGTATGGAAAAGGGTTACACAATAGGGATAGTCATTTAATGATTCCATCATATATATATACACAGACTTTTATTAGATCTTGAATCTTGATGGGTTAATTTTGAATGAAAATTCACACTATGGATTGATGCCCCAGTAGGCCAACAACATGGCATGTGAAGCATAATATTTTTAAACATGAGAACCCTAGAGTGGGTGTTTGGAATGGGAGTTTCGTTGGGATATTAGAGAGGGTAATAGAGAGGTGTTTCCCATGAGATATTACTTATATGAAATATGACGTTTGCATAAGGTGGGAGAGCCTAGTAAACCATTTCAAATGCGATTCAGGATATTTGTTGAGATTGGAATTATGGACCGGATGAGTTTTGATATGTGAGGGTAGAATAAGAGAGTGTTGTTATCCTAGGTATTTGATTACACTTAGATACAAGAAATATGGGTAGATGATAATGGTTATGATATTGGTATATGTGATGTGTTATCGAGCATATATTATAAGCATGTTGGTGCCTTAAGATTTAGAGATGAAAATCACTTAGATTACTTTTGGTATCCAAGTTCTATTTTTATGAGAAGGTCTAATGGATTACTTACCATGTTACATAATATTAAATTTTAGGAGCATGGTCATAGTGAGGGTATAATAGTTTGGGTTAGATATTATTATTGGTTGGGTGGGGAATCATGTGATAAACAATAGTAAAGGTGATATGTCTTGATGTTGTAGAGGAGTACCAAGTGAGCTTCTAGGTAGATGATATTGACATGTAATGCAGCATGGTATATGGTTTTGGAATGTCATATTATATTTTATATCATATGAATGATGGGAGCATGAGTTAGGGTGTATGAAGCGTGTGGTGTCCCATAGTAATGAACGGTTCTATTTGAATTTTATGACCAGTTAGTGGCCATATACAGACAAATATTGATGGTTTAAGTGAAATTTTTATGGACATGGTTGACAAACAGTTTTTATAAAATGGAAATATCCCTCTACAGTGAGAGGTGATCTTGAAAATTTATTGAGGTGTCCTGACACGTTCGACTTTTGGCTGTGACTTAACCCATAGTATCATGAATGTCTGATAATGTAAGGATTATGGGATTATAGAAATAGAGTGTTGATGTGGATGAGAGGTGAAAATTTTTTGATGATAACAATATTGTAGATACTGTAGTGTTAATATTTGATAGTGGTGACAATGGATCAAGAAGTAAAACATGCATGTGATGATGGAACTTGTTGATGTTTCACCCTTTTTGAAATATAAGGAAAAATAATTGGTGTTGAGTTCATCATTGGATATTAGAGGGTGTAAACCTCATTATTAATGGATGAATTTTAGTGGATGTCAAGGATGGAGTTCCTAGTAAGCTATAAATGAGAATCATTTTATGTTTCACATTGGCGCTCATGGATTATCACAGTTACCATATCCAATTACTAAACAAATTATTTGATTGTGTGTGAGACTTAGATTTATGACCCTCATACAGGTAGGGTCATAAATGTGATGGGACCAACCATTAGATGGTTAAGGATGTGTTAGATCATTATGAGTGGATAAATTTGATATTAAATTGTTCCATGATAAATACTAGTTTTTAGATTTAGAAGTAGTATTGGATACAGTAGGATAATTGGAATGAGTCTAGATATGTAATTGATATGATCTAGGTGTGCATTAAATAAATGGTTCATTCGTGGTTAGGTAAGAGCATGATGATTGATTTCATTGGATGATGACCCAATAATGGAATTACACCAGAAGTCAGATTAAAAATTTAGTGCATGTGGTTTAAATTATCTCAGGATGCCTTCAAGATTAAATATATCATGATTAGGATATGTCATAGTCCATCGATGGTTAAGGTTGAGTGTTTTTGAAAAATAATTTCCAGATGAGGTTCGAACAGTTTCCTTAGAATGAGATTAGATTAAGTGGGATAAAAACTAATTGTTGAACCTATTTTTGGACATGATAGTCATTTTTTGTAGATTGAATGAAGATTTATGAGGAAAAATATCGTATTCATGACATGGTAATGGATTTTGAATAATCATTTGATTTAGTTCAGAATTAGAGGTGAGAGAAAATACTAGATTTTGACTGGTTCTTTTCATGTGATTGGTTGTAGTGAGATTAAAACCTAACTGAGCGCCCCATTAGACTACTAGTGATTCATTTTCAATTGGGAATTTTTAATGTGGAAAGTATCTTGGCTCAGATTTAGCTCTTATGAGTTAATAATTATGGTGGGTAGCACCATAAGCCAGATAATTAATTGATTAAAATCAGTGTGTTTTCATTAGATATACGAGAATTGTGAAGTTACAACTTGATAATATAGTGATGATGATGAGAAGTGGAATGCATTTTAATGAATTTTTCTCTACATGGTTAGAGTTTCATAGTGGAAGAAAGATTACCATTATTGGATGGAACACAATTATTATAGTTTGAATTAATAAATGAGTATAGTTCGATATGTATGGTAAAACCCACCCAGACTTCTCAGAGATGAAAATACTATGGCGAGGGAGGTTGTAAAAACATTCACCAGTGTGGATTATGAATTTTAGAAGGTATTTTTTTTTATAATCCTAGAGTATGGGGAATTTTTAAAATTTGGATTCAAATTTAAAATATGGGAGTTAGAGAACCGTGAGTTCAAATTTTTAAGTATTTTTTGATTCTCAAGATGTTTTTTATGTTCTTTGGAAAGTCTCGGGACATTTTTCTTAAATTTCATATGTTTTTTTTGATTTTTTTCTCTAGTGAATTATTTTTTCTTGGTAAAAGGAAAATTGTGTGACACATGTATCATGTAGAGATATTCGGGTTAACAAGAATGGTCCATGGTTGGATTTCATAGATAAGGTCGAATTGTTTGTAGATAAGAGGTTACTATTCAGTATGTTTTTTATGGGTGTGAGGAGAATAATCCCAAAATTGTTGTGGATAAAATATATGGGACCCAGGTTTTCATTTCATAGGTGACCTTCATGTTTGGAATATTTTTTGGCTAACCATACAGCCCAATCGTGTGTTAGTGGTATCCTTTGATAATGAATACCACACTATTTGGAAAACCACAGAGCCAAATCGTGCAACCCCTTAAATGAGGGAAAATGAACATTTCCCTTACTGAATTTTAAAATTGTATATCATTATTCACTCCTCCCCTTGTGTGAAATGATCCAAATTACCCATCCCATTCTCTCGTTTATTCCTTTCTATTTTATGATTTTTTTGTGATATCTTCGAAGTTCAAGGTAAATTTCTTCCTCATTCTTCCTATTTGTCCTTCCTTTGGCCTTTCAATCTAATTTGGTTATCCATTCCAGGGTTTCCAATGATAAATAAATCATAAAATTTTTATTCCACCCATTCAAAATGGTATTAAATATTTATTGTCTAGAGGATGTTCAGAGACGATGTATGTATGCCATCATATGTTTTTTGATATAATTATGTTGTTATATGATTTTATTTAGGGTTTTCTCATAAATTAAGTACAATTTTATATATAATTGGTTCTAAATGTTTGTTATTTTTCCTAGGTTTAGGTAAAAATAATTCTATGAGACATTGGTGTGTCATTGGTTGTGTTTGAGGTGTGACAAGGGTATCTGTTAAGATCATACACACTATTCCTAATTGAATAAAATTGTTTAATTAATTATAAATTGGTAAGTGTGATTTGAATAATTAATTATAATTTTTATAATTAATTATTATATGTTAATTATTGTTATATGTTCTTAGGATTTGATGTGAGGCTTGGATGATATTGGGTAGTGGTCGAGATTTGATTTAAAGGGTTGAATCAATGTTGATGTAGGTGGTCCTGAAAATAGCACTCTACGGTATTTACATTATTTTAATTATATTAAATGTTATATTCAATATTTTTACTATGGAGATAAACTTTTATAGGTAAAAAAAATTTTAGAAATTATTATTTAATTCATGTGAAGGAATTAAATAATGTTCCAAGAGCCTCGAGGGGACCTTGTGCACTGACATGATGCCTATCCCACCGATATCCAAGGCCTAGTTTATAATTATATAACTTGACATAGATTGTTACATGAGGGTAATTAATTAAATTAAGTGAAAATATTTTAGTTTCCCTATTGTAGGTGTTGTAGATGACTATTTATGGAAGAGGGTGTGGTTTGGGATGTTTAGACAAAGTATGCTGCCTGAGAACATTGAAATGTCATAGAGCCTTTGTGATAGTAATGATGATTGTGGGGAGAATGTTCCTCCCCTACTGAGATATGATTTCCTGGGTGGATAGAATATCCTAGGGTGACTTGGGGAGGGGATGAGATAGAATGGGTCTCTATTATGTGACACTGATATGGTTTTCTCTATGATACTAATAATGTCATTTGATGATTGAATAATCCTAGAGACATTATTCCCTCTAATTGATGGGTGTTGAACATAGGAACAATACTAATATGGAGGATCACATGTCGTATGTTATTGCTAAACACAATCTAGCAAACCATGGAGGGTTCCCCAATGAGATATTATCCCTTGATAGGTTGTATGAATAGATGATTATAAATAATTATAGGTGTCACCATAGAACCCAAATAAAAGGTGTATGACTTATTTTGATATAATTATGATATCTGACCAAGTGCTTGAGAGAAAAACCTCAGTTATGTCATACGGTTCTTGGATGATAGCCAAACCTTATGACATCCACTTGATGATATATCATGGTTTGTTTTTCCGACCCCAATAATTTTAACAGTTAGGTATTGAATTCATAGGATTAATATGATATAGTTTATAAGTATTTGACTATTTCGTAGTACTAGGGTCACCCACAAGGAGTTTTTTATGACACATGTTTCTTATAATGGCCTATAGCCCCCTAAGAGTTAGTAATAATGATTGATAAATATGATATTCTAGGGTTATACAAAAGGATTCACCAGTAATTCTTATATCATAATATGGACTACGGTCACCCCTAGGATTCATCAATAATTCTTGATTTGTATGAACACCTAGTATTATATCCTTGGGGTTCATGATGACACATAATTTTAATTTATTTAATTATATTATCAGATTTGGGTAATCTTATGCCCGATGAAAGGTGGATTACCTTATATTACATCATAGTGATCTAAATTTACACCTAAATAACATAGTCATTGGGCTTAATTTTGGATGACATTTATACACGACATACTGAAATACACTCCAACACTGTCCAGAGAATGTGTGGATTGATCCCAGGTTTCATTTTATAACTCAAGGTTTAGAAATGTTAATTTTTTTTGCTTTTCCAATTATTTATTTATTTATTAACCATTACAGATGCACTTACATTACCTTTTCTAGTTATGTATGATACCTCATTAGTGCTTCCTAATTGTGTTTTACTCACACACAATTTAGGAGTTCATGGAACATGGGTACCTAGGAAAATTCCACAAATTGTAGGTTAAGGATAGATAGAGGCTTTTAGTAACTTCATCAAGTGGGACAATAAGAATATGATTGGAGGTATAAATGAATAAAGGATCAAGGATGGTAGTATTTCCCTTGTTTCATTTTTTATTTATTTTTTATATGTGTGATTGGCCTAGGTGGATGTCATTTATTGAATACTTTCATGAAAATTTGTTTTTATAACTGTGTAATTCCATGTCCATTATTATTATTATTGATTATTTTTATATATTACTTATGTGAAATTTGGATGACTATTTTGGATTTTGGTTGGTTATTTTTTTTATTTCACACTCTAATAGAGGGGTATGTCTCCACATAGTAACACTATAGACCCCCACTGCTAGTTGATATCCTCTAGATTTTTGGATGGTGATGAAGTGGTAATGTGTTGACTGTCAGTCTGGGAAATTTAAAGTGGTCTAGGGTCTTATAATTCCCAATAATTTGTTCCTCTCAAGCATGCGATAATAAGAATCAAACATTAAAACATGAAAGTTCATGTTGTGATCAAAGGTGAGAGACATAAGAAGATTGGTACCACTACACTTGTATCTATGTACCATCAATGATGATTCAAGATAAAGGAGAATATGTGGATTATTACTATAGGTATTCTCTTTGTATTCTCTCAATGAAACGATGGAACAAATCAAATAGAGGATCAATCGGTCGACATGTAAATTAAAGAAATTACCCAAGAATGAGGGACTTTATATTTATTAAATTAAATATAAATTTAATCCGAATGATCATCTCTCATGGTTCCAAGATTATTTAATTATGGTTATTTTGATGTAATCATGATTCATTCGATTTTTCCTCAGGTTTATTTTAATTTATTAATTGGATTCTATGAAAAATGTTAATTTTTCATGTACTATTTCAGACACTGATGTCCTAGGAACCTTTGTCAGCCCCAAATATTTATTATGAAGATCCACGTAAGAATACTTTCTTCAATGTCCTAGATTATTTGGGAATAGTCAATTATTTTGTTCTTTAAAAGAGGAGAAGAAACATAAGAACTAGTGGATTCTTCTCAGTATATTGTGGGATACACTATCATATGCAGCATAGTGGGGTTTTCCAATCCAAAGAAATATGAGTGGCCTTCGAAGGACAGGATGATAGTAATGGAAGAGGGGAAGGACCCACTCTATGCCTCTCAAACCATGAAATGTTGTTTTAATAACATACTCACAAGATAAATATGTTTTTTTCCATATTCATCACCATTTTATCATTTGAATAATAATAAAAATATACATTATGTTTCAAAATATTTATTTTCAAAGATTAATCCTTATAAAATGATCATATGAAATAATCAATGAGAATATCAAGACATTGTCCCACCATCTAATAAATAAGGAGATAAATCAATGGTGAAGGGGTCAATAATGAATATTATTTTAACCACAGCTACTAGATGATGAGGAATTGGATCATGTATAACCACTGGGTGAAACTATAAAAGTTATTCTAAACTACTTATTTTATATCTCAAAAGAGGGCTCATTATTCTTTCTAAAGCCTCAAAAAAAGTGGTATGTCATCCTATTAGTGGATGAAAACTAATCCTCCTTAGTATATTTTAAAAACTTCAATAGGGAAGTGGATGGATATTTTTTTCATTTTCATATGATTTTAAATTTTTCTTCTAACATCTGATAATTATTTAGACTCCCAACTCATATAAATTTATTCTCAGCAGATATCAATAAGTTTCTACATGAATTTGAGACAAGAACCATCTAATATATTATTTTACATTGATAAAAAATCAATAAATTGTAAGGGTGGATAGATTCGACATTATTTAAGTAGATTAAAAAGTTTTATTGAAGGTTCACCTTATCAAGGCATCTGTTACCCACAAGTTGATAAAGTGACCATCATGAAATGGGGGATGGATACACCAATTAATCAAGACTTGTTAGAACAAGATTAAATTTCCATGGTTATAGATTATTGAATATATACAATAAGTTAAGTAATTTTCATGGAATATGAAGGAATAAATAGGGAGGCTACTCCCATTATACTATCAGAGGAGGTAGTGTCCAGTGATGAAGCCAATGATCTGATAGTATTATGTAAGTATCTATAGGGCCTTTAGTTGAATTATAAACTCACTTAATAATTCATGTATTCTATATACACTTATATTAATGCCTTTATAAGTGTATTGATTAGTTTAAGGTGATATCTTCACAATAACTCATCTAGTAAATTATATAGAAATTTGGATTATTTCGAAAAATGCTAGATCAAAGGGTGAAGAATAAATAATCCGTATGAATGAGATGGATCAAAATATATTTTAGTCTCTTAGAGAGACTCTGATCTATACCATTTGTCCATGAATTATTAACACACTTCATAGAATTATGTATGGACTAACATGTGGACGTTGTTTTAAAAATAAACTATAGAGAGTTTATAAAATAATTTCTATTGAATTCACCTCATTTTCATAACCATGGGATACTGTGGGTTTTATTATCATGATATCAATACTACATAATGGAGTTATTTATAAATGAGAGAAGGAAATGATATTATAATTATTCCTTTACTAAGAAAAATTAGTGGAACATTTCATGAATAATAGTGTTTCAGTTCTTTAATAAATATCATATTATACTTAGGTACTGTCAATGTAATAAATCTTGGGTAGAAAATAGAAAAATATAGTGAACCTCATCTTTTGAGAACTAAGTATAATAAAATGAATATAACAAAAGAAAAAAATGAAAAATTAAGATGGAAAGGGCATGGAATTTAATACTAAAACCAGAGTGGAGAGATTTTTCCTTTCTAAGGAATGTGAAGATGAGGAACTAGCTAGGATTCAATAAAACATCAATGAATCTTTGTGATCAATATATTAAATATGATCCATAGTAGAGAGTAGTCTGTCTTATATCATTTATTTTCAATTTACTCACTTTTTGAAAATAGGAACCGTGAATTAAATTTATTGATAATTATTTTATTTTATATTAAAAAATGGAAAGTTATTTTTCCATAAATTGTTGTTATTTTACTGGCTTCTATATCAACTTGACTATTCCTCCCTGATAATATGTACAACTCATGAAGAGTAATATCAAGATTAAAATAAATCCATCTAAACCTTTTATGTAAATATATTAAGTAAATTTTAGTATCCAAATACTTTAATTGACTATATATATGAATCTGTGTAATATATTTAGAATATGTACCATATACTGGATACTGGTGGGTTAGTTATGGATCTATTTACACAATTACCATAAATCGAATTAGGCTTATGAGATAACTAAATCAAGGGCCCAATTTATTCCTGAAAGTGTGATCATGGATAAATATAGGTGGGTTTAATATGGGGTAGCATATACCATCACCATAAACTAATTAATGTCTATTTGATTAAATTCCTTTTAAACATGTGGTTTTAGATAGATTTAGGTGGTTCATATATGGTGGTACATATGTCAACACCATAATTAATGGTTTTTTTCTCTCAAATATGCTATAACAAGATGAATCATCATAATGAAGATCAAGATGGGAGGGGGTTGAATTATTATAAAAATTATCAAAGGGGTCTATGTACCATAAATCAATACCTTCACTCATTTAACCCAAATAGTACGAGCCAATATTTTTTAGGATTATAAGGGTGATCAATTTTTTTTTCTAGGTATAGGCACCAAAAATATCCTTGAATTTTTCTCATGATTCCATGTATGGGTTTTCAAGATAACAAGAATGTGGGCATATTTCATTTTTAGTTTATGGATATTAACGTTGGACCATATATGGATGAATTTTAAGGTCACACATTATTTACCTATAATGGATGGATTTTAATGTCTTGCAACACTGACCAAATGTGAGATGACATTTATCTTAACAGGGGAGAAATAAACTTGATGAGAATGAGGACTTAAATGTTGGATAGAAATCATATCTGTGGGAGAATTGAAAACATGATAATAATAATATTCCCAAAACAATTTAATATCGTGAAGATTAATTTAATGTTACTAGGATGAGATTTTATGCTACTTAAAATCATGTGATTATTTCTTATATGTCGTTTATTTTAATTTCATACAATGAAGAACTAGGTGTTTTGTAGTTTAAGGTCGAATTATGTTGTCCTTATATGTAAATATCAAATAAGACGCTATGAAAATAATTTATTAAGAAAACTCACAATGGTAGGAGGTGGGATACTCTCTCTATCCATTATGAACAAGGAGTAAAGCACATTTGAGTAAACCCTGTATTAGAAATAATATCATTCCCATTTTGGATCCATCTATAGAGGTTTCTTCACAGTTATCATGGAATTTATTAGAGTGAATAATAATTCTTCTGGAATGAATGAGAGGATGTGATGCTTCTTATTGAATGTTAACATGTTAAAATTATAATGAGAATCCATAATAATTAATGTGTGAAACAAATTTCTAATGAGTAAATCTGATTCATCTCACTAAATATATAACTAATCGTATTCAATCAATTTTTTGATGAAGGCAATTTGATGTTAGGGTAGATTATCCTCGTTAATAATAACTTCATATTCCTAGTATACAAGGGAATATGGGGTCACCAGTGTAGAATATTAGGCAAAAAAACATGGATATGTTTATCCAGACACGTATTCCCATCATTATCCATCATCATCTGAAAGATATTATATATATTTATTAAAGTCCTCAATCTATATGTTAGCTCTTTCATGATAGTGGGGTGAATTAGATTACATGATAATATAGTCCTTATATAGCATGTGAAACTCATAATAATAAAAATTTTTGTCATTATACATCAATATTATATTATGGGAACCAAATATATTAATTATATTAAAGGTCTAGAATTTTTTGATAGCCTTTTTTTTTATGTTCATTGAGGGGTACCTATTTGGCCCATTGGAAAAGAAAATCAGCAGAAATAATGATAACATGGAATTCCTAAATATGGATGGAGGGTATGGACCCACGATATATATCCACCATATGAAAAAAGTTATGAAATATTTAGTTGTATTCAATAACACTAGGGTTTAATGAATAGTTATATAAAGTATCTGAAAAGATTATAATTTCTCCATATATACCCACATCTTTGATGACTATAAATATCCAGTCCCCCTGATTTGATTAGTGTGCATTATTCATTGTTGGTAGGTACCATATAATTTAATATGGGACCCACTCATGAAATATTGGGTTTAATATCCTTAAAATAATCTAAATAAGAATAAATTAAACCCACTTGTAAAATAGTGGGGTTTACATCCTTAAATGTATATAAAGAGGAATCGATTAAACCCTCAATTATATAGGAGTTTTTGTGAATCCATTCCATTTTAATGGATGTAATTGTTTTTCTATAGATGATTTTGTTTATTATTTTCATAATATATTTAAAGGATCCAATTTTATAGGTATTATACTATGGGAGATGTTCATCTAATCACAGGATTAGTTAGAAATTATTAGGGGTCATATCAAACAGATTTGTTATTATTTTCATTTATTTTCTTTATATCAATGTTGATGAATGTAGAGACAACTCTATGACACATGATGTGAATCAATATTTTTTCTTTATGTAGATATTAAGAAGATATAGATATGTTATAAAATACGTCCAATTGGGAATTATAAGAATGTGGGATTTAATCCAGTGTTGGTTTTGAGGGTAATTCAACTATCAAGACACCCTCATATTCAAGAAAAATGAATCAAATTATCCTTATTAATGACATATTTACCATTTATATTATTGATCACCAATTATAAATCAAACATAATATTAAATCATACCATTTGAATTTACGAGGATAGTTCCATGCATGAAATAAAGAACTGGTATTCCACCTCATTTTGGTTCATCCTTATAAAATAATGAAGGATTAAGGAAATTTGATTTCATATGAGGGGTGAAAACAATACTCAATCGAATCATGATGAGAATTGGGATTTCCATCCTTCCCTATTTTGGGATCATAGACGAAACATGAAAATACATCTCTAATTCATAGTTGGATGCTTTGATAAGGAAAACCTATTCACCTAGAAAATATGTGTCTAACAATGAATTTGATGGGTTGGGGTGTTCTAAATGAATATATACCAATACATTCTATTTAATTTCTTTTTGAAGCATGAATATGATATCAAACTATTTGCAGAATAAACACCCATCGTGATTTATATTTATTTATCATTATATTAATAGAAAAAAAATTTAATGTTCATTATGAGAGACTAGGTAGACCTCATGGGGAAAATAGTTTCCTAGATTAAGTATCTAAAAATCAATATAATCCAATTTTCTGGTATTGGAATACCGACTCTCAACATCAAGTACTATCTTGCTGAGAAAATATTGTATTTTTTCATACCTAAGTCATTTTTTTGAACATGTAGTGAGTGAAGTTATCTCTCTAGGGTTTCCACATATTGGATGATAGAACTCCCTTCTACATGTTTTATCAATAATAGTGGGTGTAGAAGAATCTATTTTTTGTCATCATATTAATTATAATGATTCTCATCTAATAGATAAAATACCATTTCTTCATCAACATCATTAAGGGAAATCATTTTTGTGGAAATATTGGCTATGAAACTTCAAATATAAGTGATACATCATTAAATAACTCTCAATTACTTGAGGTTTTAAGGATATTTCATGTTAACTATCACTTTTGAAATTTTATGTTTTACTTAGATGGCATGAAGTAATACTATGATGCTTGAGAATTTAAATGATGTTTCCCAAAAATCACATTTCATGGGGTTCTTCATTAAGATGCCATACTACAGTATATTTAACATTTCCTCAATATCAAAAAGACGATCACAATATTATTTTGATTTTCCAGCAAATCATTAATATAACACACCATAATATCCCCCATAACGGATATGAAGATGTACATTGTAATTACCTAAAATTATAGAACTGATGTTATATTAAACAACTTATCTTACACACTGCACCCATTGTAAATGGAGAAAAATATATTTGAAGCGGAGAATTAATAAATTTATAATAAATATTGATATTGTAAATCATTAAAATTTATTATCTTTAGAATAAAAATAATTAATATGAATTAATATTAAAAAATTCTATTTTCAATAAAAGATATTTTCTTAATATTATAATTTTTTTAAAAAAAATGTAATTTATAAATTTTTTATATTAGATTTCAGAAAATATAAATATTTTTTTAATTAAAAATTTTAAAATTTTCTTAGTATGAATTTTTTATTTAAAAAAACTGCTTTTCATTAAAAAAAATACGGTTTTTGTGAAAATTACAATTCATATGTTTTATACTTATGTAATTTTTTCAAAAAAGTTTAACAAACAGTTTAAGTAATAAAATAATAATTTATGGATTAACATTGCGCAACAAAATATATTATTTGAGCTTAAATCTGAAGTACAACATTGTTAATACTAAATTAAAAATTGAGTTTTATTCAAATTGTTTTCATCATTTTCATTGAATGGTGTATTTTCAAGGTATGATTTGGTTGTGGATATACTTGAAAGCATAATTAATTTTATATTATTTATAATAAATCAATTTATTTAATTAAATTGTTAAAACAGGTAATTCAGTCTTATTTCTATGTTTAATTAGAAAAACTTTATTTTTCAAAATACTGATTCTATGAGATTAGGTGAGTCTATTTTAAAAATAAAGTTCATAAATTTTGAAATTTTATTTAGTAAAATTATTTTCAAAAATTAAAATTTTATGTTTTAAATTATTTAAAAGTTTTAATATCAATTTTTTAATAAAATTAATAACTAGTTGAAAAAAATAATTACTCTGGTAAAAAGTAAAAATGGTAAAACATCATTTATTAAGGGAAAGTTTCAAAAAATGTAAAAAATTTATTTTAAATATTAGTTTAGTTGAGTTTTGACCCACAATAACATTCCCCACCACTTTTATTTTCATTTTATGTCTAATGACACTTGAATAATAACTCTAAATTATTGAAAATAAAATGGTTAATTTCAATGCTACCCTTATATCTACTTATAAAATTCTGACATGAAAACATGTTCAATACTCACATTTATTTTTAATTTCTTCTTTTAAATCTAAATCATTTATCCTCCTAAAACCCTCTCCAATTAAAAAAAACATATTCTCACTATTAGAAAGCATAAGGCATTTATTTCAAAGAATAATTTCTAATGGAAATTCAAGTCCCCAATGTTTGTATCAACTTCTTCATAGTGTTCCCTTAATATTTTGTTACTATCATATATTTCTATAACCGAGTTAATAAATTGAAATAAATATAATTATAATTTTAAATTTCCTAATATTATTTATAAAAAAAATATCAAATCACTTCCATCAATTAAGAAAACAAGATAACATTGATTATGTTTATGTGTGGATTACCACCTCGATAATGTGACCGTGTTTTTTTAATCACCATATATAATGTCTTGTATCAAGTTTGAATTTATGTAAAAATAATTCTTATATTTCATAAATAAAATTACCAATTGATCATTCTCTAAATACTACTATTCCATCCATTCATTGAAAAATGAGATTGTAAATAATTTATAACAATGGACTACCTCCTCCAATGAGAATAAATTACATTTTCATCCCCAACTATATAGGATGGTTATCAGAATTAATTTAATGAGGATATAAGATAATTATGATATGTTTTATCCTTTTAATATTTCATGTTATGATTATCAAAATAAATTCCATTTATTTTTGGAAATATTATAAAACATTACCTTTTGGGCTGGTTTTAGTAACTATGTAAACTTTGATATAATGATTATATCATAATTGTTAATGGGAATAAATATAATTTTAATATCACATAATAATTATATATTGAATTTGTTTTTAATATGAAAATATAGTGTTAATATTTATAATATTTATTAATATATCGCATTAAGATATTTAAACACATCTAAAACTTGTTCATCGTGATTTCTATTTTCACAAACAGTACCCATGTTCTCCAATTAAGGAAAATAAAAATTGGGAAATAATTTAAAACAATTATTATTATATCTTATATTATCTATGAATTATAAACTTGTACAACATAATAATAATTGAGCCCATCCTCATGATGTTTATACAAGATAAAAAAATTAGTGTTATCACACCTGATAAAGATAAAATTATTATTATTTAATATATTTGTAATATATATGTTTATAATGAAATTTTAAAATAGGTAGTATGTTTATTTTTAGGTTATAAGATAAGTGGTTGAGATATTTATTTTCATTATACTGGATGTTAAAGAACCTCCATGGAAGTTGATATTATTACTAAGGGACATAGTAACTCAGACTCATTTCCTTGAGATATACAATTCTTATTGAACTTCATTATTCAAATAATAATCATTTTTAATGATGTTATTTGTTTGTTTCCATGGGAATAGTTTTTTGAATAATTTTTTTTAAAAATGTTTGTTTCATTTTTCTTAAAAATATTGGAGACTTTTTAGAGAGATACTCGTTACTAGGTATTATACAATGGTGAATAGAAAATGTTTTCCAAAATCTAGTTTCATGATTTGGTTTTCATTATCTTAAATTGATTTATCTCTAAAAGAGTTATGTTCCATGTTTTACCGTATAATATCTTTTATTATGAGATTTTTTTGGGTGATTTGGTTTTTAGTAACAAAATTATTATTTTATGAAGTTATTTTATACCATATAAGTGTTTTCTTTAACCTTTTTTTGGTTAGTTCATTCCAAAAAGTGAATTATTTCTATATGTATGTTTATGAAACCCATTATTTTTTCCATTAGTTCATTAAAAATTCTCTATGGTTGGTTTTAATTCTCCCACATATGTGTGGATGATGATTGGTGTTGTCCTATATCACCCTCAAGTACATTTATGTATGTTTGTATCTCATGAGATGGTAAAGCATGAACATAATAAGTTTGTTCACACAAGTGCGTGCATAATGGGAATGATCACACTTTCAGTAATGGATATAATGATTTTTTCACATATGCATGGTCGTCATAATGGTTTTCCAATTTTTATGGGTTTTCAACATTTCCAAGTTGTCCATCAAATTATTACAAATTTTCAAGACCCATTTTATTTCCATGAAATGTCATATTTTCTTGATCATGCTTTAATTTTAATGTATTACTCACCTTTATTTCATGATAAAATGTTATATGATTATTGAGATGTGTATTTAGCTAGGTTATATATTTTATTCTCCTTATTAATCGTTTTTATGATCATATGTTACACCAAAATGTTTAATGATTATCATCTAAGGTATTTTGATCATTAATTATGATATTTATATCCTCATGGTGTTCTCCTTTTTTTAATATATTTATCCCTTTTAGATAATTTGATCTATCCTTTATCTTATGTTTCTATCACCCAAGTTATGAATAAAGTAATATTATGTGTTATGTATAAAAGGTTCTAGAGGAGTTTGATTATGTATTAGAGTTTTCAAGTGTTGAAAAATAGGTTTTTAAGTAGCTAATCTTAGAGACACTAAAACTTTTTGTTTTTGGGTTGTGCAACTATTTTTGATATGTATTTTCTAAATTAGGATACTATTGTACAATTTATATTCAATTTATCTTGGGTCTCTTTAGTTGGTATCAGGGTAGGTTTTTTAAAACATTTGGAGATTATTTTCGATAAATGTATTCAAAATACTATCAAAATGTATAATGTATGAGTCTAACAATAGAATAATATCTTGATGATTTTGTAATGTAGATATTGTGTGGTTCTATTGAAAATTACACCAATATCTGGATAGTCAAAGTGAACGTAGGATCTAAAAAACATGTAACTAGGGGTAATAAATCTAAAAAGTAATGAATTGGTATTAAATCAATCATAACATGGTGTATGATAAGAAGGAAAAACATCACACATAGTTTGACGCTCCCAAGGGATATGATTTAATTAATTCGCATTATCTTTAACTAACCATTATAAAATATTTAGTTATCATGGTAAGATGCATGTTTATGGAATACATAGTAGGAAAAAAATCTATGGTTGACCAGGATAGTAACTTTTAGAGTGATTACAAAAATTATACTCTTAATTTGTTAGTTATTTCTTTTATAATCATAGACATTCCCCAAATAATGAGTCGGAGGTCTCAACAAAACTTATGCCTAGAACTATTCATATATAAAAGAGTCTATATAAAATGGATCAAATTTTATTGAAGTAGTTAAAGAAGAAAAAAATATAATTGGAAAATGGTTTTATATTCCATTATTTTCATGACCTGCTCCCCCAAAAGGTACCCTTGTTGAGCTAATAATGATAAATAGATATAAAGATGCATGATTCCCACCTCCAATAGGCCACGGTATGAATACGTGCATGTATATCATACAAACAAATGGAAGGAATTATCCTGTAAGAGAACATGAGGGGTGAGAGGTAAGACAAGAACATTGATACAACTCTTACTCAATATAAGAGTAAAGTAAAACCCATGTACATGCATGTAGTTCTATATAGAAATAATAAAAATGAAAAGGTAAATAAAATTACCAAAATATAAATTCATGAGAGACCACGAATTCTAAACAACTCCTAAGCAACCATAAGCAATTAATATCCATCATAGTCACTAAAATACCCCCATAATGCTGAAAATAGTTTATGTATATGTTGTGTGAAATAACAAGTACAATCTTTGGGATTATCCCTATAGCCTCTTACAAAAAAAGATGAAGAAATAATGCTAAATACCAGTGAAAAACTGAAACTAAATCACCACATAAATAGATATTACATGTTATTAGTGCCACCATGGTGATATCTCACCAAGATATGCATACAAGGGATCTAAATATGGTGACAAAAATCCTACTGCACAACCACTTCCCCACTCATTTCTTCTCCTCACTAATGAAGCATGTCTTGATCCATGTTTTTCCAAATGAAATTTTCCTAAAGACACATACGATAAATCATCATAACCCAAAATTTAAGCATGAAATCATCTAGTACTCCATTTATATATCTCTAGATAGTATCTGTGTAGTTTTTGAGATCCACCACAACCTATGTGTTATGTATTATACATTAAGTATTGTACCTCATGCCATCAAAACCCATATGTTGAGTAATGAACCTCACACCATCACAATCCATTCATTTAATACCTATAATAATCCTTAGGAATGTATATCCAGAAATCAATGTTTTTTAAAATAACCCCAAGATATTACATAACTCTGCACACATATATGATAATGATAACCACCATACATAACAAAAAATTTAAAATAACTAGATAATTATGCAGGGCCAGAGGGGGTAGTCAACCATCCATTCTACACCGACTAAGATATCAAAGAAAACACCCTCCTAGAGTCCCATAGGTGTCATCCACCTAGATGAAATGAGTGGGGTATAGAATGAAATCATAAAACATACCAGATATAATATAGAAAATAAAAACCATAGGGTAATTAACTTACTCGTATTCTCAACAAAATCTATCATATCTCAAAGACCCAACATCCACCACTAAGAACTATTTATCCTATAAGAACAAAATCATTTTAGAACACTTTCATTAATTTCAATATTTTAATGTTTCAATTTATGTTAATGATCTAATTAAGTCTTTATTTATTATTCTATTTACATCTCATTAACCTAAAAGTGGTGACCATGACTTCCAAACATAATCGTACCAAGTCCAGGGTTACTCAAGATTTAGATTTTTTTCATTATACCAACAAACACAAACCCAAAGGGTTGAATTATTGATTAAACATTTTTATTCCATAATTAACTGTATTATAGGAAACATTGTACACTTTAATAGAAGAGAATAATGACCAAACACAACTTGTAAGATAAAGTAGTAGGGAAAGGAATGTGTGTAAACTAGTAAACCAACCATCTGGACATTAATCATAACATTAACAAGAAATCATCCAAGATATAAGCACAACAATGGGATATCCCAAATTCAAACCAATTTATCATTATTTATTCCATATTTGACACCATCATGCACATCACTAAGCATGTCACCATCAAAGTATTAAAATATTTCCAAACAATTAAGGCCTCCCCGACCATATCTCACAAACCAAAACCCAGCTTAGGCTCATATATCATCAACTATCAAGGATCGTTCCAAGAGAAAACACATAACATAGCAACCAATAAATAGATTCAACATGGGACTTTGGTACTATAAATAAGATATACTACCTTTACATGAAAACAGGATCACTAAAACACAAAATTTTATCTTTATCAAACAACCATTTTTTATTCAATATTGATTTAAAAAATTCATTTATTATTGATTACAACTATGAATAACCTATGCCATCAGTTAATATAAACTATCAGTTAATTAAAAATTCTTTCTAAAATAAATTCCAGTTTCAACAAAATTGAGGAATAAAAATTCATATTTAACATTTTTCTATTAACATCAACAACAATAATTCCAAATGTAATTAATTTATCCATTACCATTAACAATTCTAAGAACAATTTTTTTAAACATTCATTTAAAAACATTTTAATTTATCAAATGTTATAAGAATCTATAGATTCTGTAAACAAGCCTCTATAATTATTTATCCAACCAACAATTACCATATTTATGTAATTTAACTATTTTTATAAAAATTACATGTTAATACAAATATTAAAAAATATAGTCAATAAACATAGACATAGATAATAGAATATCTATAAAAAATAGGAAGAAAACTCTTACCATAGTTGAAAACATATAATAACTACAACCATAAACCATTTATTCCATTAATCCAATTTATTCTTCATTATGGTTAATTATAAAACCATAGAAAGGGATAAAAGATGATTAATTTATGATTTCATGTAAATAAAAACAATAGAATAAATGAATCCCCTAAAATAATGATTTCAATGTTCCTCAATGAGAATATATGAAAAATGTTGATCTCTAATCATGTCCCCCACAAGAAGACTACAACCCTCCCAGAATGTCCCACCACCACTTTTCCAACGAACATAAAAATAACTCTATGAGATTCAATGATTTAAAATTCCCTAATATGTAAATATTTAATGATAGGAAAAAAAGACCAAATAGAAAATATAACTCCATAAAAATATGGAAAATTCACCATGGTCACTATAAATTGATGTCTACGATGTGGGGTTGAATCTGATCAAAAAACAATTCAAAGGCATTCGAAAACCTCTCATATGTGGCTATAGAGTGAGAGATGGAGTTTATAAAATGAATTGTTAAAATGGGTTCCAATTATTTAAATATAAACTGGAAGTTAGAATACAATGAAAAATGCCCCACACCATAGCATAGAGATGATAACCTAAGACAAAACTATAGTGTATGGAAAGAGACCACACCACAACCCACCAGGTCAATGTTATATATGAGAAAACTGATGTAGTCCATGTTTAAGATCAGATAATTTAAGAAGAATAAATTTATGTAAGGTAAACTAACATGACATAATATTAAATTTCCAAAAGGAGGATACTCCACAACTAAAATCCATAGCATAGTGACCCCAAAAGGTCAGAACCACCGACAATCAACTCCCAACAGTATATGCTACAGCCTACCCCCATGTTGTAGGGGTACCCAAATAGGAAAATCCACACGTACCACCTTATTGAACATCTATTATACATATCATAACCTATACCATATCTTCATGGACTCTATTTCATAGTACAAGACTTGTTTCCAAATTCCTACTATGCATCTGGAACTGTAGCTCAACCCCACTATCCCTTTAAGACTTATTCTGGGAATTATGACACAAAAAACTAACAAAGGATTAGGATACAAGGATATGGTCCCAAATATCAGATACCTAACAAAAAATTATTTTCCTTGATAATTTTAAATCAAACCCAATGAGAAATAATGACAAGGGGTCATTTAAATTTACACCCCATGAGAAAAATCTCGATAATATCAACATTTCTGGAGCTCAAAAACCTCACTCAAACAAAAAAAGTAAAAAACCACACGACACCAATAACTAGAAAAAATATTATATAAGTATACATATCATGGAACATAAGGTCTCTAAAAAATTTATATAAAAGTAGAAACTATCCCAAAACTAGATAAAGCTAATAACCACAAGACAAGATCACTAAAAGAGGAAACCAAGATACTAAGACTGCATGTACAGTTAAAATTCAAAGGTACTCTCCACTACTACACTGTGATTCCATAAGACATGAACCTGGGAAAAATCATTCCCACACAACACATTCTCTTGGCAGTCATAGATCTCCATTGGCTACTCCTTAAAGGTCACATCATCATCAACATTGATATATCCCCAATCATTGATGTCAGAGTCATAATAAAAATAATAGTGGAGATATGATAGATGGATGTGATAATTTATATGGATAATTTGTGGGAGAAGTGCTATTGGATACACCACATCTCTATCATTATCCAACAATTAAAAAGGACTATCAAACCATGGATAAAATTTACTCCCATGGCCAAAAATTTTATACCCAAGATAAGGAGTCACCTTCAAGAACACATGATCACTAATGAAAGAAAATAAGGGTCTCCTCATTTGGCCAACATAGGACTTATAATGATATTGAGTAGCTTTAATCTTCTCCAAAATAACATGATCCGTCTATGTCATGTTTTTGTACTAGTTCTAGCCTATGAATGGGAAACTCTCCAACCCCATTCAATAATAATGGTGAATAGAATATAATACTGTGAAAAGATTCAAATAGAATGGTACAAATTGTGTAGTTAAACCTATTATTGTATGAAAACATAACCAAAGGCAAGGGTCTCATCCAGAAACATCCAAAATCAATGATACAACAATGCTAAATATCCTCAATAGTCTAGACAGTATGCTCTGTCTTACCATCGATCAATGAATGAAAAGAAGTTATAAGGCAGAACTATGATCCAAAAATAATTATAGTGACCTATACATTACATCAAGGGTAAAATTATCATAATCAATGATGATAATATTTGGGACCCCATGGAACCTCACTACCTCCTCCAAGTATTTTCCCAAAAAACATACACTGATATTGAATCCTTGATAACCATAATGTGGGATGATTTCATAAAAAGTCCCATTATCACCTATATAACATGAAATAATACATGATATTGAGGTAAATTGGTAAATAAATCTATCTACATGTCCTCGTCCTTTAATTTAAGAACAATAAATAGCTGGATAAAATCATTAGGAACAATGTATCTATCCTTCAACTTATAGAAGACCAAACATCAACACACAAAATTTGGAACTGTATGGTTTAACCTTGGCCACCAAAAATACCCTCTCAAATATTTTTACATCTTCTTTAAACCATGATATACTACCAATGGTAATAAATAGAACTCATGGAGAACTATCTCACACATCACCAATGATAAAAAACCTCCCTTGGAATAGAACATGGTGTTGTTCATCTCTAGACCAACCATCAAGGCAATCACTAAATATAACTCAGTCTCTCTAGACCTCTAACTCAGAATCCATCTTCTGGGAATCCTTTACTTTCTTCTATAAGGATAACCCCCCTTTTGTCATAAAAAACAACATCTTCCACCAAAATATTGTATATAGAGATAAAATATTGAGAGGTCTTATCCAAATCTTTAGTAATCTCTAGATTAATGTAAAAAATTACAATAGAACTTATTAACTTTTGCATCAGCTATAACATTACCACCTTCTGATGTATATGAAACCATGAAGTCATAATCCTATAGAAATCCCATCCATTTTAGTTGTTTCAAGTTTCGTTCATGTTGGGAGAATACATACCACATTCTCTTATGGTTGGTAAAACCCACAAAATGATCATGAATGAGGAAATGTCTCCAAAAAATTAAGGAAATCACAATTTCATCCAACTCTAGATCATGGGTGGAATAATTAATTTCATGGAGATATAAATATAAATAATCATAAGATATTACTAATCTATGTAACATTATGACACAACCAAAACTAAGAGGTGATGTTTTATAAAAAAACCTTGAAATTAACTCCATACATTGGAGAATAAATAATTGGAGCACTGACTAACTTCTCCTTTAGTTACTTGAATGTTTCCTTACACCAATTAGTCCATAGTAATGCATGATCCTTTTTTTCAATTCTATCATATGAGTCAAAATATAAGAGAAATTGGACACAAACCACTTATAATATATTTTAAGACCAAGGAAATTTCAAAACTCTTTAATAGTCTTATGGGTGGCCTAAGAAATGAGTCCAACAAAATTTAAATGATCTAAAACATCTCCCCACTGGGAAATGACATGTCTTATGAAAAAAAATCACAATCCTAGAACGCACACTTTAATTGCTTCCATAATAGCTATTAACAACAAATAACTCAAAAAAATATCATTTAGATTCCATATTTGTGTTTCCTTGGATGTCAACTACAAAAGGTTTTTTTCAATAAAACCCACTGTGAACTTATCCAAAAATTATCAAAAAACATATTTCATAAAACCTATAAAAACAAATGAAGTGTTCATCACACTGAACAACATCACAGTGAACATGTAACTCCCATTAAGAAATTAGAAATAAGATTCTAAATATCACCATATTTTACTCACATGAGATGTTATCCTGAGTGTAGATTCATCTTCAAGAACTTACTAGCTCATTCTAGCTAATAAAATAAATCATCAATCCACGGAAGAGGATAGAAAATCTTAAATTTCACATATTTCATCTGAAGATATTATATATAGAGGAAAAAACTTCCATCATCTTTTTTTTTGTGATAAAAAATGTTGCACTCGAAGGTGAAACACTTGGATGAAAGAGGAATCATTGCAGTATATCATCAAATTGTACCCACAACTTTTAAAAATCAAAATATTTCATCATATATAGGGACCTAAAGATCAAAAACATACAAGCTTTAAATCCATCCAAAACATGAAATCACACCATGGGGAAATGATACAACATCTTTAGAATAAACATCAATGTACTCCTCCAAAACCCTAGGAAAATAATTTCACATGAACCTTTAATGAACATATAATTAGATAATTTATCAAGGAAGAAGAGTAATAAATACACCTCTAACCCATATGGGGGTTTCATTAAGAATGATACACAGAAAAATATCCATCAAAGTCATAAAACAATATATTTCTCCTAAAGAAAAAAATAATCTCATATATTGAATCAAACTAGTATATACCATGGATAATGTCATATGGTAGAATCCATAAACATAATAAGTCTCCCCAAAAATGTCTCTTCCCCATCACTAGATAACAATCTATATATACATTATATAGGTAAGTTAAACCGACAAATGCTGTAGTAAATTCCAAGGGCATTGGAAACCTCTCCACCTAGATTTAAAAATCACGATCATGGGTAGGTAATAAAAAGGATCGTGTCGCTCCTAAATTATACAAGGAATACACCCAAGTAGAAAACAAGCCAAGAGTCCCTCGAATGATTTCTGGCTCGGATAAAACTAGAAACTACAATGAGTATAGATATCTGTGGCATTCTTTACTAACTTTTAGACCCTCATGAAAAGAACCTCTATGGATAAATTCAACTATCTATGGATGAGGGGTATCTATAGGTTATCCTCTCTCATCTCCATCTCCTCTCTACTAATCCCAAGAAGAATCATCCCACTACTACAACCACTAATGAAACTACCTCAATAGAGGAACATGAATTGGAATACCTAGTGCATACCACCTACATAGAATGGGAAAGTACTCTTAATATTGTTGACCTCAATCTCCATCTAAAAAACATGTGTCTGTTCCATTGGAAAAAATTTGAGATCATCCCACTTGAGAATCAGGATGATGAGGGCTTAGATCTACCCTTGACAGTCTAAATTATCTTATATGTAGGAAACTGAGAACCCCATACTATAACAAAAATTCATTTATATTCATAACAAGTCCACTTATTTATTGATCCACTTATGGTTAGAATACTCTCAACAACCTCTATTATAGCCAGCATGGAAACATACATTGGAAGCATAAATAGGGTGACATGTAATAGATAAATGTAGGCAAAGCCTACTTAAAATTCCTTCACCTATCCCCCTCATCCAGATATCGGTTTGATTGATAATGGTGAAGGGTCTATAATGGATCCAGAAAAACCACACACATGAAATCTCTTATTAAAGGGTAACAATATATTAAAAACTATCCACCTTGGTATTCTAAGAAACATATGTTTCTCAGAAATTGTCTTATAACTTATCTCATAATAATTTTATCTCATAATGATCCACTATGAACTAGATCCACCTCTAACTTACTACTCAATGTAGCATCATCAATGAAACATAAACCTATTACTCTTTATGAGAACAAATTAAACTTAAATAGATCTCCACCCCCTCTACAAATTATTTTTCACTGATTCTAAAAAACACCCTCCTACTTCTATAGTCTCAAGTGTTGAAACTCTAAGAGTTTCTTCCTCAAATGATAATCATTATCAACCTCTATTCTATGAATGTCTTTTAGAACATCCTGCTGAACATATTTATAAAAAACCTAATAAGGACGTAAACCTAGAGCCATACCTAAAAAAACACTCTTAGGGAATCATAAATCTTGAATATGTTATGTTTATGATTTATTAATTAATTGTTTTATTGAAGGTTTAAACTAATACCAAGGTCTATTTTTTTCAAACATAATCACACAAAAAGAGTAATGTATCACAATTTCCAAGGTATTTATCACTAAACCAATATCACATAACTTATTAGGCCCAGTAAACATAAAGTTAAGTGCATTAGATCATAAGGATCCATAAATAATTATTTCTCCACTAGTCTTCCTTTTTTACATTTCCTACTAAACGTAATTGACATTATTTACCTATGAACCCATGTAGTAATCACATATTCCTAGATACAAACCCCATCCTAACCAACAATTGGATCCTATGATTCCAATCTATGATGACCCCTCCAACCAAATATAATCCTCATAATTCAAAAATGAGAGGTGGGATATAATGACCCCCAAACCCACCTCTAATAGGCCATGAGTTGGTGACAAGCACCAAGGGAATATTATAGATAACAATGGGAGAAAATAACCTCTAATAGAACCTAAGGGATGATAGTTAAGACATGAACACTAATAGAACTCTAGTTCAATATAGGAGTAAATTAAAGCCCAAGCACACTAATGTAGTTTCATACAAAACTAATACAATTGAAATTGAAACTACCAGTACCAAAAGATAAACTCGTCATTTTTCATGATGTACAATTATCTCTTAAACAACCATGAGATAATAATATCTATCTTGATATCCGACCATATCTTGGTGAAATAAAACATAGTTTATATATTTTTGTGGTGATCATAATAGTTATGCGTAATAGGATCCTCCTTCGAGAATGTCATGAAAAATATAAATAATGTATGCTAAAATATAGTGAAAAATGATAAATTAACTCTCCACCTAGATAGATATACAAATTTACAACCCTCACCATGGTTATATCTATCAATAAATACATAAAAAAGATCATAATATAGTTGTAGAAAAGGTACTTGTTTACAACTTCTATACCAGTTTTTAGTTGTTCCCCCACATCACATGTTTTAATCCATCTATATTAATAAGAATCCTACCTAAGGAAACCTAGGATAATATACCATAACATGAACCTAATGCATCACATTATCTGATTATACCAAGACACATCTCCATATAGTAACTGGGTAAATTCTTGGATCCACCATTTCCCATGTGTAATGTATTATTCATCGTTTATTGTACCTCAGTCAATCAAAAATGATATGTTGAGTAATGATCCTCAAGCCATCACATCCCATACACATCATTCCAATAATTATCTTTAGGAATCTCACTTTATAAATATATGTGTGTGAAATAATGACAAGAATAATATCCCACTATACAAAAATGGGGGAATGATATCCACTTTTTATACCACCTCATATATACTACCAAGAAAAGAGAGTGTGGGTATAAGGGATAGTTAGCCATTAGATTATTTATATCTTGGATGTTGAAGAAAAACATTCCCAGAGTCCATTGGGTTTCAGTCAACATTCCAACATAGATATGGTATCTTATAAAATCATATAAAATAAAGATATAATATATCTCATAACCTCACTCTGAGAATATCACTAGTCATAGGATGAACAGAAACTATCACCTCTTGAACACCTAGTTGTCACCACTAAGAATTAGATATCCTATAAGAACACAAGTTTTCAAAAAAATTAAAAATTTCTGTATTTTAATTTTTTTCCTTACATTAATTAATTTATTGAGTATTTGTTAACATTATTCCATTGAAATTTTATTAACATAAAAGTTAATAACATTCCCACCATGCATAATTCACCGTTACATAATAATAGCATCTTTTCAGAAGCTTAACAAACACGAACCCCAAGGGTATAATTATTTATTAAACATTGTTATATAATAATTATAGTAACACTAATAAACATCCTAATATACTATATAATAGATTCATAACCAAGAACAACCTAAGACCTCAAGATGTGGGGAGAAAATGAAAGTAAACAAGAAACATGGCCATTCAGACCTAAAAAATAATATTAAGAAGCATGTATCCAAGATTTAATAAAAATAAAGGAAACCCAAAATTTAACCCATTCCATCAATCCCGATGCTTTACCTGACACTATAAGACAGAACACCATGAATCTCAACATTACTTGAATCAACTATTTCCACAAAGTCCAAGACTACCCACCCATATCTAATAAAAAAACAACCATCCAAGGTTTACATCACATCAAATAGAAAGTGTAACATACTAACCTGGGTTCTACTAAATAGCTCCCCAATATAGTGGGACACATGGCCTTAGACATTCCTCCTTGTATGCCAAAGTCTACCGAATAGAAACATGGGTCGACGGTGTGTCTGTGAGGAGACTATTCCCTCATGTTATAGTGTAACACATTTCTAAAAACATATCATTCAATACTGAAATCATAATATAAATAATTGAGAGTAGGTAAAAAATCTACCATATTCTACAATACATGTATCAAGATATAAAAAAATGGAACAATAAACTCATAAAATACATGTATCATGATATAGAAAATCGCGTCAAGAGCATATCTCTATCCATTGTTCTCCTAATAAAAAACAACAAACAAGTAAAGCATCATATAGAAGGCACTTTCACTAGTTCATACCTACATCAATGAAGTCTGTCCTGGTATCCAGTGAATGCCCAAATATTGTATGTGATAACACTTAGTAGGCCACCACCAATAGTGTCTATAAAAAATTCAGTCTGTGTAATATAAATAGATGTAGTGTGTAATATATCATAGGTATAATAGTGATGAAAGTTATGTATCTATAGAAGATGTAATTATTCGAAGATAAACATGGATCCCTATGAACAATAACTAAGCTCCCATTAACAAGGGAATCTGTAAGCATAAATAAATAAGGTGTGACATTTTCTTGTCTAAAAACTATAATCGAATAACAAGCATATAAAAAAAATCCAAAATGTACTTACCATGTAAAAAAGTCAATAAACACCAAAAAAATATATTCCGTGTAATCTAGTGTAAAAACCTGAATGTCTGGATCCTAGGATTAAAATACCAAGTCATCCTCATTGAGTCCATGGATTATCTCGACGATAAATCATAAAAAATAAATTCAGTGGTGTACAAGAATAATGTCAATAGATCATGTCCAATGTGAGTTTGTAGAAGTTTGATTCATGTGGTTGTAAGGCCCTTGACATCCTACAGAATCATTATCCAAGGAGTAGAAATGTGAAAGGTATCCACTACCTTAACAATGATATATGGAGTAGAAATGTACGCCGAAACTAAGAGAATCATTATCAAAGGATATTGTCTAAGTAATACACGTACATTTTCATTTCATCAAGAAATTAATTAAATATTTCATAAATGAGGATTTCCCACAACCCACTAAACCTTTTCCCATATAAACTATATATCAATTTTAATCATATACAATCACATGTATATGAGGAAAAAACGTAGCCTATCAATTCAAATATAAAAATCATTTCATTTAAAAAATAATTGTTAAAAAGGTTCTCAAAACCATAAACAATTAGTTTAATTCTTATCAAGGATCCCACAAAAATTTTGGACCTCACACACCCACAACATGGTGGTATAGCTTGGGGAAAATACAATGGAAAAATCATTGGTGGCCTAGGTTGATACTGACACCCTTCAATCAAAAAAGGACAATACGTGTAAACCCTAATAAGTTCAAATTTAGTCAATTCAAGAATTAAATTAATTTTATGGGAAAAACTAGAAGGTATATTGTGAAAAAAACTATGAAAATTTATAAAACAACCCAACCATATGGGAACATCTAATGAACACTCGCTGTATAGGTGGTGGAACACTCATCTAGTATCAACCTTTGATTCGGTCCAGATTAGAAGAAAAATGAAGAATAGATGAAAAACATCAGAATAGAGAATATTATCTTACGCCTAAATAACTATTTCAATAAAGAAAAATGAAGAGAGACACAACATGAACATAGAACTTACTAGTGTGGATCCAAAAAGGTAGAAAATATTTGAATCTGATTCTAGATGATGAAACAACGCCAAATCCTTGTAATCAAGCATAAATAGAGCTCCTAATCAAAAATGATATCCTCTAAAATATAGAGGGAAATATGAATTGTCTTATAAGAAATATTAATATTAAAAGATATAATTTCCCACATTTTAACCAGGTCACATGATTTGGCCACATAGTTGGACAATTAGTGTGCCAACTCTGCACCACTCTATGCATCAAATATAACCTTGCACAGTTCATGTGAACGACTAAGAAAAAATGTTCAAACCATGCTTTTCACCTCTGATGAAATATTTAGAGCCCCCACACGGGCATATAGAATTGGATTCATGGTTATCTCAAATTTTACAATCTCATACAACCCTCAATTAAATCCCTCATGACTGTTATTATCCAGCTTCAAGGTTTCCCTCAAACCATGCATCCCTGGAGAGAGGCATAGATAAACATTCAGAGTTTCATCAAACCATGTGGCTTGGACCTCACAGTTTATAATTACCATGTGCCCCATATACCTTTTCCAAAAATTAGGCTTCTTAACTCTTAATAATCCCCCAAAACCCCAAAAACACTCAAGATCTCTTTAGAAAATCTTATTCAGTCAAAACCATGGAATTAAACCGAAATTAAAAATATCTATACCTTATAAGAAAACCCGATATCTTATCATCTCTTAGCATAAATGAATTTTTCACAAATTTCCTTTTCATGGGTGGTCAAAAAATTCTTGAGAATAACTCCAACCACTGAGCGTGTACATCGGCCTCGTACTCTCAAGTCTCATCCTGTAAACAGTTGTGTTTCCATGAAACCCATATTTTAATAACTAACTAGCCTCAAATAAACAAAATTATACTATCGAAAATATGATCAAGATGATTCTAAAATGACAAATATACTTTTATTTCATACTCATTCAACTATAGAGTTTGAGATGGGTCTGAGTGATAATGGAACAACTAATATACATACAAGACATCATGTATGGCTCAGTAACTCTGAGGTCACCATAACTAACAGGATACATTCTCTACTCTCTCTAAATTATCAATTGGCCTTACATATCGCTTTGAAATCTTACTTTGTCTTCTAATATTTCTATATCCCAACCATGGTGAGATACGTAAAAAAGGCATGATCCTTCAACTCAAACTCCATAGGTCGTCGATGGTGATCAATATGAGATTAATATCTAGAATGTGCCGTATCCATCTACATTCTGATAATATTATCCTTTTACAAAGTCTCATATATGAAAAAAGGTATGAGAATCCCTATCTCTCCTACATCTAACAAACATTGGGGTGATCGACATGGAATAACATAAAAATCCTCATAAGGTTCCATCTGTATAGTATCCTAATATCTATTATCATAGGATAAATCTACCAAGGGTATATCCCTCTCCCATGAAAACCCCAAATCAAGGATGCATGATCTAAGAAATTATCTATTTAAACTGTATATTTTGTAATGATTGGATATCAGTGTGAGGGTGTTATTCCAAGCTCATGAGAACCCGTGTATCCAATTATAACTTCCAAATCTATATAATAAATATATAAACTAGACATCCCTATCTGATACAAAGATATGAAGACCCCCATGAATTATCAAAATCTCATGGATCTACAGTCTACAAAGCTCATCTACGAAGGTGTTCTTATCGATAAGCTAGAAATGAGTGACCTTCTTGAGCCTATACAAAACAACCCATACAACATCAGTACCTTAAGGTGACCTTCATAACCTTGTCATGAAATCCACCATAACAACATTCCATTTCCACTCAAGAATAGGTAATTGTGGTAAAATTATATTTGACCTCCAGTGTTCTTCCATCACATTATGATAGCTGGAACACCTCTTGAAAAAAAAAACATATACCTCTCATTTCATCCCCAATGAGCAATACTGGTGATGCAAATCTCGGTATATCTTGGTATCACTAGGATTTACTACAAAATATGTGGTATGAAATTTCCTAATCACATCTTTATGTATATATGGAAGAATCCAAACATGACCGTGAATGAAGAAAAATCCATCTTATACCAAGGCCTGACTCACAAGACATTCCTCACCTACCACACTCTCCCACATGATTAGGCACTCTCAATTAGATAACATTATTATCCACACTTTATCAACAAGAGTGTAAGTAATCACTAAGGTTGAAAGAAAAATCTTGTCAAAACCAACCTATAAATTGAAGTGAATCTATTATAATAAGGAAATAAGATGCCACTCGATACTTTCCTCTAGAATTTCCGATATCTATGCCCACCCAATCAGATCATTACAAACTTCATCTCCCTTTCTAGGCATATAGCCATGTTCAACGTCAAAAGGTTGTAAGTATTCAACCCACCTTTATTTCCTCAAATTCAAGTCACCTTGTGTAAATGTATAATTGAGGAAGTTTTGGTCCATGAACTACAATAAATTCCCTCCCAATAAATAATTTATCCACAAAAATATGTAACGTAACATTGTAGCCAACTGTAGATCATTCATCGGGTAGTTCCACTCATGTGGACTCAACTAACAAGACATGTATGATACAACTTGGTCATCCTACATTAGAACTACTCCTATCCGGATACCTGCTACATAAAAATATAGAATATAGATTCTTCCTAAATCTAGATGAATCAGAACCTATTATTAAATGAGTCCCCATTTCATCTTCTGAAAGGATATCACATAGGAATCTGACAATAAAAACTTCACACCATTCTTAACCAAGCATATAAGCTGTTATTTTAAGCGTGAGAAGTCCTGAATGAAATTTCCATAATATACAAGAATCCATATGAATTTTTATATGTAATATATGTTATTAGAATTATCATAGGAAACTACTACTCTCATCATATTTGGGTTTATTGATACTCATGTCTATAAGAGAATATGACCCAATAAATAATTCTTATACTTCCAAAAGCGGATCCTTGTGAGCTTATCATATAACTATTTCTCTCTCAGTTTATCCAAAATGATCTCAATATGGTTGGAATGGTCATGTAAATTAAAGGAATAAACCAATTTTTCAACCATGAATACCAACAAAAATTAATCCAGATATGGATATAAAACATGGATCATTAGTTCCATAAAAACGAAAAGAATATTCTTGAGACTCAACTTCATAACAAGATACATTTATAAACCATACCCGCTAAAAATGTTGTATGAGGTAGGTTTGAAGGTTGAATAAATTCCTTGTCATAACCTGAACTCAAATAAATATTTTTGAGAATCTGATATCCTTTGAGATGTTTTACGATATCATCTATAATTGGAAAGGGGTACAAGTTCAAAACTACCAACTGGTTTACCATTCAGTAATCCACACATATCCCAAGACCTCTATCTACATGTTTCACAAAAATGATCTACAAACCCTATGGAGAAGTACTGGTTTTTATATAACCTTATCTCCAAGTCCTCAAGATATCTCTAGAGCTCTTTTAACATACCAATATACATCTTTTAAGGAGGAAAGGACACTAGTCTTGCCCCTTGAACTTGATCTATAGATCACTACACCTATGTATTTGGTGAAAAAAAAGACATCTTGGAAAACTTCTCTAAAATGATCAACCATAGGAGGAAATTCATTATTTATTATTCCATGATCATCCAGATATAAAATAGAAATCTAGATCATCATTCCAGCCTTCCCAAATTTCTCTGGTCTACCTCTTCTTACATATACATCCCTTTTACCCATGTGAATAAAACTACACCCTCTGGTAAGGTGAAATCTAGCCTCCAGTTAAAGAAATTGACATGATATTAATAACAAATAATCCAGTACATCTAGAGAATTATTTCAAACCAGATCATCTCATGGAAAAAAGATCCCATATGATGTTACACCCACATACCTTTATGATTAAATCCATTAAATGGTGTACACCCACTCCTTTGATTCCCAACAGAGTGCCCAAGGTCATAACACCATTAGAAAACAGAACAAAAATCCCACAGATCTCTACTACAGTCACATATATGAATTTTTTTGAAACACCAATATCAAAAAAAAGTAGATACTAGAGTATAGGATATTAAGATTATACCACTCACCCTATATGGACCAATACTCTTCTCCTATTTTGTATGCTATAAAAAATATATCTGGCCAAAACCACAACCCATTGAAACAAACTTACATCCTTAAAAATGACGAGTCTACTATCTAATTACAAATGGTGCCTGGATACCTAATCCATGACAACCACCTCACCCTGAATGACTAGCACTACTCTAGGTCCCAGCCAGATGCGGAGGTATAAATCCATCTGTAACACCCCGAGATTTTATGAAATTTATTCTTTTTAATTTCTTTCATATCTTCTATTTTACGCTACACCATGATTATCTTGCGCTATACGCAAGACCGTATTAGCTTGCAGTATACGCAACACTATTCTTGGATCGTGTTACACACAATTTCAAGTTCATTTGATAGTAGTTATTCTACGCAAAAACAAAGGAGTATTTCACTATACGTAACCCTGACTTGGCTTACATTACATGCAATTGCGACCTTCCATGATAGCGTGTGTTGTACGCAATAACGAGTTTCACTAAACAACGATATGTTATTAAAATATTATATAAACTAGCTGTTATGAATAGTAATACCCAATTTTTGAAATTTTTTAATTTTTTTTTCCAAAATTGACTTCATTTTTGGATTTGGAATATCGAAATTAGCCTAGGGTGAATTTTTGGTATTTTTCTGAAAACTCTCAATTTTTGATAAATAGTGAAAACACTGGGTTACTAGTTAAAAACCGACTTTTTATTTAAATAACTATTTATTTTTTTTAAATTTATATAAGTTAAAAATTGTTACATAATACCTAAATAAGTTTAATGAAATTCATTGGATTCATTTTATAATAATTTTCGATATATAAATATTTTATTGAACATTTCACCGTCTTTTACCTACCTCCAAGGAGCTTTTTGCAAACATACATAAAACATAATTTTACCGCTTCTATGGGTGAAATTTCAAATATCCAAGAGAATTGGTCAATATCAAGGAGTAAAATGTGGTTCAATAAGAGAAAAATAATTGTTTTTGAATAGTAACTTTTTACTTTTATTTACCACGGTAAAAAGTAAATAGGGTAATTAAGCGTAAAAATGATATTTTTATTACCCTAACACATGTCCTAATTCTATTGAATAAGTTTATTTCGAACAAAAACAACATTATGGATAAAATATTTCCCTTTAGGTCCACTTAGATTAGATTAGGACATTTATTATTATTTTATTTAAAGAAGAATTAAAATAGTTAAAATCAAATTTAATAACTAAAGCATGTTTAATATATGGTTATTCAGAAGATAAATTTGACTATAAATATTAATTAAAAATATAATAATATTTCTTACATAATTTTAGTTTATTTAAAAATTTTATACATTAAATAATTCAATTTATTTATGACAAAATGATGACGGAGTAATTACCTTATTAATGAAATATTAACCTAATTGATGTTATAAGTACCCAAATAAATGTAATTTTAGACTTTTTATGAATTTTACTAATTTTATAGGTTAATATGAAATTTTAGTATGGATTTAATTAACTTTATTCGAACTAATCATGCTGTTATGATTTTAACAAAAATCGAGTACCAAATAGTGTCAAAATTGGCATAAAATAGATATTAAAAAAAGTATTATATTATTAATTGTTATTTTATTCCTAAAAATCTATGGTTTGGGAAAATGACTTAGATATAAATATATATATTAATAATGAACAACTTGGGGATCGTTTTTCTTGTTATTGTAAGTTTATTAACCATATACTGTAAGAAAGCAAAAAGACACGGTAAAAGTTAAATTATTTAACTTAGAGTTAAATCTAAATGATAAGGATAATATAGTAATCTAAACTTGTATAAAACGTATTGGTTGATATTATTTAGACCCCTCCCCACCTTAGCTTCGAAATAAATCAATTTTGTGCTATTAAAAACTGAACATGATTTTATTATAAAATAATATTTTAAGTTTTCCTAAGGTGCCCCTATCCTCCCTTATAAAAATGACACCCCTTCCCTCTTCTCTTCACACCCTTTTGAGCCTTGAAGCTCAGAAAAACCCTGACAATTACTCTTCTCAACCTCTCTAGTTATATCATAGAGGTTCTGGTATTCTCAAAAGACCAACTCTAGTTCCCTAAGAATAATTTTAAAGGAGGTGCGTCGAAGAAGAGGTATTCTCTTCTACTGACTCTTTCAAGTTTCATTCTTCTTCTACTTCTTATTCTTTAGTTGTTTCATTATAATGTAATAACATAAGTATTAATTATATACTGATATGTCATTATAAATATGAAACAACCCAATTTCACATTTTATCCGTCCTAGGAAAAATGAAATCACCGTGTGTGCGTACGTATAGAATACCGTCTCCACGTCGTGGTGTAATCAATTTTTCCACCACCACATAACTTGGATGGGTATAAGGGTGTAAAGAATAACTATATATGATTATTATGACATCATATGGATTCCAATATATTATATCACCCACTTCAATTCCATTCAATAAATATGGGAATGATATCATCACTTGTGCGTACGTACGGATTATTGTCTCCACGACGCGATGAGATTCATTTTCCATGTTAACAATTCGTGAATGATTATAAAGTATATATAATAATTAATCATGAAATATATGACATAATAATACTAATGTATTTATGTATATATATATATATATGTATGTCATCTACTTAATTTCATTCAATTCAATAAGAAAATGAAAAACAACGTTCATGCGTATGTAAAGCCTACCGTCTCCATGAATAGTGTATTTCTTTCCATTTATCGATCTATTATATATATGTATATTCCGAATATATATTATATATAAATCATTTTTTATATTCTGGAATTAATTAATACTTATATATGTAATCATATTAATAATTACAAGTCATAACACGGATGATAAATGAAATGATTTTACCCAAAACGCCGCTTTATCATGGAATTGACAGATGAACGGATAATCTAATGTCGTAAGTGAATCGTATATGACAACATAAATATTATTATGGTTCCTTTACAATTTAATAATATTTTTAAACCCACTATACAGGAGTCTCAGACACATACGGATAAAATTTGACATAAGGTAAGGGATAATTATTCCAATCTCATACTTATCCGAGATTGTTTATTCGTAAGTTTTTACTGGGGTTATGTTTATTATCCATGCCCATATGTTCTCAAAATGTTTTCATAAAATGTTTAATTTTATTCCATGTATTTTTAATGTCATTTTTACCCTTTTCTACTTTTACCACATCGTATGGATGGAGACTTTCTTTTGTTTAGCATACGAGGTACTTTTTGACTTTTCCGGCAAAAGTATGAGAAGAATATTTTTTTAACTTATACGGTGTGAATGGATTTTTACGGTTTCATAATACCATATTTTCCTGAAGATTAATCTACAATATTTCATGACTATTTTCAACAAAATACTTCTCTTTTAAAATTCAATGGAATATTGTGAAAAGAAAGTGATTTTGAAGAAAAAAGTATATTTTCCTCAAGAATTCATTTCAAGTGTATTATCATAACAATTATCCATCTAAGATGACATTATTTCATATGTTTATGTTTTAAGTATAATGCCTCTATGATTTACATGTTTTCACTTATCTTATGATGAAATGATATCCATTTGTTTTATATGGATTATGTTATGATGGGATGATATTTATGAAACCCATTTTATTCTTTGGGTAATGATGACTGATTTATGTTCATGTTGTGTCACACGTAAGAATGATTTCATTATGAGATAGGTGGGAAATATATCTCTCTCAAATGCATTGGGTAAAGATTTATATCTCATGATATAGACATGGTGGAATGGAAAGTTAATCTGGTTCAGTGATACATGACTGGAACGAGGAGTGAACTCGATTCAGAAAGGGACATTGTCCACTAAGATGGTCTTGGCAGCAATGCCTTGGATACTTTGGAAATCATAACATGTGATTAATGGTTGCAACAATTTCATGTTTTATTACCATGTTATTTTATCATGATTAGGTTCTCTTTATGATCTATGCCTTACGTACTTCCATGTTTTATGTCATTTCTCATGATTTCGATGTTAAAACATTATGTTCATGGTTTTATGTTCAAATGTATATGGTTTGTTTTATTTTCTGCATGCATACCCTTACTGAGCATTTGACCTCACCTTTATATGTTTTCTTTTCCCCAGGATATAAATAAATGGTTTAGGTAAGAAAATAAAAGGGGAAGATCTTTGTGGTAGATGTTGAAGATCTTTCACCATGATTAGAAGATTATGTTCTGAGATTCCAAAGACACTACATTATTATGGTCCTTCAATGTTTTTTTGTTATGTATTAAGTATTATGAAAAAACAATGTAATGTCCATGTACGTCATTCTTTGGGTCTCTACAGTTTTTATCAAAGGAAAAAGAGGTATGAATGAATTCAATCCTTGGGATCTCTCACTTGTGAGCATTGGATAAAGCATGGATCTCTGCCCAAGGGCTTCATGAGAAAATGGCTGCCACTGGGGATGGTGGTGTGTCCCACTCAGGTGTGTTGCCGCCCATGGAGTGCCTTGATAGATATCAATTATAGACCACTGGATGTAATTCCAGACCGCTACAGTTGGTATCAGAGGTTCGGTTTAGTCAACCTTTGGAAACTAGGATGCGGGAACTTTAGTGATATCCCTAGAGATATTTCTAAGGTATGTTTAGGAATGTCCCTAAGGTTACATATATGTATAGGATATAGTCCTAGAAGTACGGTAACGATATTAAAATTGACTATAATATGTTATATATTGACGTTACTTCCCCTTGATTATGATTTTGGCCTCTCAAACAATTATTTTTGGGTTTTAGAAAATGGCTGAAAACATGAATATTCACGATAATGGAGGATATGATGGACAATGGAATGATATTCTTCATGAGAAACCAAATGAAATTGGATCTGAAATTCCACATATCGTTATTATGACTAATTATAAATCTCATAATAGGATCAACAATATCAACATTGGTAAGTTTCCCGACTCATATACAAAGAGAAAGATGGAGTTTCATGATGATCATTGAGGAAAGAAAGTTCAATTTCCCTCATGTAAATAATGTGGGAAGAAGCATCAGGGAGAATTTATCAAAGGAACTGAAAGATTCTTTGGTTGTGTAAAATAAGGACAAAAATCTAGTAATTGTAAAGGAAAATTTTTAGTTAACACCATGGACAAGGATAATGGTATTGCTAAGTCAACAAAAATGGTTAGATGTTTTAAATGTGGAATGTAGGGGCATTATGAAAACCAATTCCCAAAGGAAAAACTCATAAAGAGAATCAGCATGGTCATATGGGAAGTATGTATGTGGATGATGATGAAGAGACTACATATGATATATGACATTGAAGAAATGATGACGCTCAGTCAGTGGTTTAAGAAGGTAGTGCAATGATTGTATGTTTATCAAGGATAATGTATGGTACTATGGAATAAAGAAAAATATAAGGATTGTTACACTGTTTCCTTTTCTTAAGTTTTGAATGTATATGTTGAATGGTACTGATGACCATGAAAGGTTATTTTGATATTTCTTGAAAGCACCTAATATGTGCATAAAGAAGGGATAAAGAGATAATGAAATGCTTGATAGTATTAATGAGCTCATGACTAATATAAGGAAAAAGTGATATCGTGGTTTGAGTATATAGAATTTTTGGGATTTTGGTATATGGAAAGAGTTACCATGTGCTAGTATTCATGTTTTCACTATGGTTCAAGAGAATACATGATTAAGGTATTCACATGTTTGGAATGTGACCAAAAAGATATATCGTATGATATATGGGGGATAAATGATGGTATTCACATGCTCGGTAGATGAAATTTCTAGTAATTGTTTTCTTTATACTATGAGCTTGGATAGAAGTATTTTGGATAAGCCTAAAAATTGGAATGAATTAAGTTAGACATAAGATTGTATTGTTTAAGGCTATAATTTTTTTTCTATTTTATTACAGGAATGTTATTATTATGTAGTTTCTGAAAAAGGGACAACCTGTAGGATGGTCGACAACTCATCCCGTCAGATAAGGCTCTGGGAATCGAACCCACAACCAAAGTGTGATAGGCATTTATTTCGTACAACTGGCCTATTGGAATTAACTGGTTTGTAAAAACTAGTTTTATTAAGTAGTATGATAGATGAAGTATAAGTCCATTTTTGGAATCATATACGATTAACCTCACCATAGATGGACATATGCATGTTTGATAACTTTTTCTAACCTTTTGTTTGAGACATTTGGAATGACCCATCATTCTATCACAGGATCTGCTAACACTTCACGAATGAAAAATTCAACTTCATTTCTTTAAGAGATGAAGTCAAAATTATTCAAGGCACGAACAATGGTGAGATTATACCGAAATACAGTAAGTATTTATTCTAATTAAAATTATTCAACTTTAGGGAAATGATCTTGAAAACCAAAAATGTTGTCCTAGTTCCCTTATACCTGATGAATTAAACGGTACCTTAGATCATCACAAATTTATGAATTTGTGATTTTTGGCTTTTTCACAGCCATGTTATCTACCACTCTTCATCAAAACTTGATGGTTAGATTTCTCTATCAAATACATATTTTCACCTATGTTCTCCTATTTGGAAACGCAATGATTAGTTAATTTGGGAAACCATTATGTTTCATACTTTAGTTTTTAAAGATAAGATTTGGTATTCCTTTTTACGATGTGGGTTATTATTAAAACTTTTGAGTAGTAAACCATTTATAACCCCGATGAATATCGCGGGCGAAATTCATTTTAAGGGGGGTAGAATGTAACACCCCAATATTTTAGGAGATTTATTCTTTTTAATTTCATTCATATCTTCTGTTGTACACTACACCAAGATTATCTTGCGTTATACGCAAGACCGTATTATCTTGCAGTATATGCAACACTATTCTTGGATCGTGTTACACACAATTTCATATTCGTTTGATAGTAGTTATTGTACACAACAAAAAAGGAATCTTTCACTACACGCAACCTGACATGTCATACATTACAGGCAATCGCGACCTTCCATGATAGTGTGTGCTGTACGCAATATCGAGTTTCACTATACAATGATATATTATTAAAATATTATATAAACTAGCCGTTATTAATAATTATAACCACTTTTTGAAATTTTTGAAATTTTATTTTTCAAAATGGACTTTATTTTTGGATTCGGAATATCGAAATTAGCCTAGGGTGAATTTTTTATATTTTTTCGAAAACATTCAATTTTTGATGAATAGTGAAAACACTGGGTTACTATTTAAAAACCGACTTTTTATTTTAATAATTATTTATTTTATTTATATTTATATTAGTTAAAAATTGATGCATAATACCTAAATAAGTTCAATTCAATTCATTGGAGTCATTTTATAATAATTTTCGATATATAAAAAATTTATTGAACTTTTCAACATCTTTTACCAACCTCCATTGAGCTTTTGGCAAAATTACATAAAACATAATTTTACCGCTTCTGTGAGTGGAATTTTGAAAATCCGAGAGACACGGTAAATATCAAGGAGTAAAATGTTGTTCAATAAGATAAAAATAATTTTTGGTGAACAATAACTTTTTACTTTTATTTACCACGGTTAAAAGAAAATAGGGTAATTAAGGGTAAAAATGATATTATTATTACCCTAACACATGTCCTAATTATATTGGATAAGTTTAGTTCGACCAAAAACAACCTTAGGGATAAAATATTACCCTTTTGGTCCACTTGGATTAGATTAGGACATTTATTATTATTTTATTTAAAGAATAATTAAAATAGTTAACATCAATGTTTAATAACAAAAACATTTTTAATATAGGGTTATACATAAGATAGATTTGACTATATAAATTAATTATAAATCTAAATATATTTCCTACATAATGGTATTTTATTTATAGTTTTTAGACATTAAATAATTCAATTTATTTATGACACAATGATGACGCATTAATTAACTTATTAATGAAATATTAACATAATTGATGTTATAAATACACAAATAAATGTAATTTTAGACTTTTTATGAATTACAATAATTTTATAGGTTAATATAACATTTTAGTATTGATTTAATTTACTTTTTATGAACTAATCATGCTGTTATGATTTTCACAAAAATCATGTACCAAATAGTGTCAAAATTGACATAAAATAGTTTTTAAAACAAATATAATATTATTAATTTTTATTTTACTTTTCAAAATCTACGGTTCGGCCAAATGACATAGATAAGGATATATATGTTAATAATGAACCTCTTGGGGTTTGTTTGGCCTGTTATAGTATGTTTATTAACTATATAGTGTAAAAAAACAAAAAGACACGGTAAAAGATAAATTATTTAACTTAGAGTTAAATCAAAATGATATGGATAAAATAGTAACCTAAACTTGTCTAAAACCTATTGGTTGAGAGGATTGAGACACATCCCCACATTAACTTCGAAATAAATCAACTTGCAGCTATTCAAAACCGAATATGACTTTACTAAAAAAATAATATTTTAAGATTTCCTAAGGTGCCCCTCTCCTCCCTTATAAAAAGGGCACCCCTTTCCTCTTCTCTTCACACCCTTTTGAGCCTTCATGATCAGGAAAACTGTTCCAATTACTCTTCTTAACCTCTATAGTTATATCATAGAGGTTCTGGTATTTTCAAAAGACCAACTCTAGTGCCCGAAGAAGATTTTTAAAAGAGGTGCGTCGAGGAAGAGGTAATCTCTTCTACCGACTCTTTCAAGTTTCTTTCTTCTTCTACTTCCTCTTATTTAGTTGTTTGATTATAAATTAATAACATAAGTAATACTTATATACTGATACATTATTATAAATATGAAACAACCCTATTTCAACTTTTATCCATCATACGGAAAACAAAATCACCACGCGTGCGTACGTACGGAATACCGTCTCCTCACCGTGGTGTAATCAGTTTTTCCACCACCACCATACTTGGATGGGTATAATGATATAAAGAATAACTATATATAATTATTATAACATTATACTTATTATATGTTATTATATCATCCACTCCAATTGCATTCAATAAATATAGGAACGATATCATCGCTCATGCGTACGTACGGATTACCGTCTCCACGACGCGATGAGATTCATTTTCCATGTTAACAATTAAAGAATGATTATAAAGTATATATAAAAAGTAATCATGAAATATATAACATAATAATACTACTGGATTTATGTATATATATGTATTTCATATACTTAATTCCATTCAATTCAATATGGAAACGAAGAACAACGTTCATGCGTACGTACGGCCTACCATCTCCATTAATGATGTATTTCATTCCATTTATCGATCTATTACATATATGTCTATTAGGAATATATATTATAAATAAATCATGTTTTATGTTCTAGAATTATTTAATCATTATCTAAGTAATCATAATAATAATTACAAGTCAGAACACGGATGATAAATGAAATGATTTTAACCAAAACACTGCTTTAACATGGAATTGACAAATGAACGGATAATCTAAAGTCGTAAGTGAATCATATATGATATCATAAATATTATTATGGTTATATTACAAGTTAATAATATGTTTAAACCCTCTATACAAGAGTCTCGGACACATATGGATGAAATTGGACATAAGGTAAGGGATAATTATTCCAATCTCATTCTTATCCGAGATTGTTTATTCGTAAGTATTTACTGGGGTTATGCTTATTATCCAAGCCCATATGTTCTCAAAAATATTTTCATAAAATGTTTAATTTTTTTCCATGTATGTTTAAAGTCATTTTTACCCTTTTTTTACTTTAACCACAACGTATGGAAGTAATCATTCTTTTATTTACCATATGAGGCATTTTTTGACTTTTCTGGAAAAAGTACGAGAAGATTTTTTTTTAACATATACGGCGTGAATGGATTTTTACAGTTTCATAACGCCTCTTTTTTTCTGAAGATTAATCTATATGATTTCATGACTATTTTTTACAAAATCCTTTTCTTTTAAAATTTCGTGGAATATTGTGAAAAGAAAATGATTTTGAAGAAGAAAGGATATTTTCCTTAAGAATTAATTTCATGTGTTTTATCAAAACCATTTTCCATCTAAGATGACATTATTTCATACGTGTATTTTTCAAGTACAATGTCTCTATTATTTATATGGTTTCACTTATCTTATGATGAAATGATATCCATTTGTTTTATAAGGATTATGTTATGATGGGATGATGTTTATGAAAACCATTTTATTTTTTGGGTAATGATGAATGATTTATGTTCATGTTGTGGCACACGTAAGAATGATTTCAATATGAGATGGGTGGGAACTATATCTCCCTCCAATTCATTAGGTAAATATTTATATCTCATGAGATATACATGGATGGAATGGAATGTTAATTCGATTCAGTGATACAGGACTGGAACGAGGAGTGAACTCGATTCAGAAAGGGGCTTTATCCACTAAGATGGTCTTGGCAGCAATGCCTTAGCTACTATGGAAATCATAACATGTGATTAATGGTTTCCACAGTTACATATTTTATTCCCATGTTATTTTACCATGATTAATGTTTCTTTATGATCTACTCCTTACGTACTTCCATGTTTTATGTCATTGCTCAATATTTCGATGTTTAAATAATGTGTTCATGTTTTTATGTTCAAATGTATATGGTTTGTTTTATTTTCTCCATGCTTACCCTTACTGAGCATTTGAGCTCACCCTTTATATGTTTTCATTTCCCCAGGATATAATTAACGGTTTTAGGTAAGGAAACAAAAGGGGAAGATCTTTATGGGAGATGTTGAAGATATTTCACCACGATTAGAAGATTATGTCCTGAGTTTCCAAAGACACTAAACTATTACAGTCCTTCGGTGTTTGTTTTTGTTATGTATTAAGTATTCCAAAAAATTAATGTAATGTCCATATACGTCAAGCTTTGGGTCTCTACAGTTGGTATCAAATGCAAAGGAGGTAGGAATGAATCTGATCCTTGGGAACTCTCACATGTGAGCGTTGGAAGAAGCATGGCTCTCCGCCCAAGGGCATTATGAAGCAATAGCTGCCACTGGGGATGGTGGGGTGTCTTTCCCAGGGGGTGTTGCCACCCATGGAGTTCCCTGATAAATATCAATTATAGTCCACTGAAAGTAATTCCAGACCACTACACCCACTCCTACACCTGGAGTTAGAGTTGATCCCCTTCTAGTGAATATTGGAGGGAAGTTATTATAGAAAAGTTTTATGTGGATCATCCTTCCACATGATCAAAAATTGACTATGACTCTATTACATTGATTTTTCATATTTCCTAGTCTCCCACACTAATTATAAAAGATAAAACATCTAGCACTAATAGATTTGTCGGTACTACACTCTTGATAAGCCTCGAAATATAGCTTCCTTCCACTATAAGATAAACCACTAGGTTAAGAGGTTAAACATCCCTTCTCTACACCCCCATATTCCCTAAAGTGAGGATGAGTAATAAGTTATGGATTCACTATCTCAGTAGTAGCAATCAAATAAAACACAATGAATTATGATTGAAAAATATGCCAGATACCTTCATTTAAACTCCTATATCTTGATCGATCATCAACAATATTAATCATACAATAATTCTATATCATTATAAAGAATGCATAATAATACATAACAGTCATAAAGACCTGCTCTAGAAATATATTCTCATTGGAACATTTAGCGCTCAAGATCTAAGGAAATAAGTAATCATAAAACCTGGATTAGAAATCCCTCCAAACCATATCTCGGAGAATATCAGTCTGGTTCAGAAAATCCCACTTAATATTAGCTGCCCCCTGAAGAATATATTTCAAGAATATTACACTAATATTAACAGGTGTCTCTAAATTCATTATAATAGAAAAGATGTTCTCAATCTATATATTAGAATCATGTAGTCCTCAATGCCTTTAAAACGTGAGAGGATTTAATTACTGTAACACACATGCCAGTTCTTCCATAGTCATGTCAGGCTTAAGGGATCCTATAAAGGTCTATATAATGTATAGGAAACAATAAAAACTGGGAATCAATACTCATATGTAGTACAAATTTTAGTTCCACAACTGGCATTATGGCGGTTCTACTAGTGGCTTAGGGCCCACTACCTCTGGAGCATGATCATCCACACCCTCCCGGTGCATGAATGGAGGTCATTGTATTGACATTTATGTAAAAATACAAACACACACCTCATAAAAAAATTATTAGAAACTAATTCATTGATATAAAATCATAGGATAGGTCAAATACTTCCTATAAACAAGACACACCCATCTGGATGCTCCTAATGCTAGGAATGGATAATAGATTGAACTATAAAAAGCACCAGAGACACTTCTTACATCCCACACTAAAGCTGTGTCAAGGTCATGTTCTATATTTAACAATTTAATTTTCATTTTATTTCACATTTATTTACCATTTTCTTTAAATATTTGAACAAAATGGCTCACCACTTCTGATCCACAAGGTACCATATATCTCATAAAACAAAGGGTGGTGTCCATTTAATCCAAACCATAACACATTCCAGTTCATGTGACCAATGGTGTATGACTCAATGTACCATAATTTACTACTTAGATTTTCTACTTTATCCGTATTAAGAAAACCCTATTTAGGTTACTATAGGCACTCCATGTATCAACTAAGTTTCTCAATTCCCTATAAAAATAATTTATCAAACAGGTATATCACTCAAGGAACATATAATAATGTCATACAATTATGAAATTCATCCAATATGGAATTGAATAATGTATGACATGTAAATTCTAACAGATACCTAAAATGATGCATGAAATGGAATACCCTCATTTCTTTTGAGAAATAGTAAAATCCATATACATATATAAAACCAAACATCAATTGTGTCACCGAATAGTGGAATAAAAATAATGGTAATATGTAAAATACAGAAAAAATTGTCCCATTTGATGAAATTTATAATTTTACATTACATGGGCTAGATAACCCTAGGAACAACTCATTACCAAATTCTAATACTTTACTAATCTTATTTTCAATCTATCAAAATAGTAAATAAAACTACAAAAGTATGTTCTATGATACCACTTTGTAACATCCCAAACTAAGTTCCACTAAACAGTGCCCCAACACATTAGGTCACATAGCCACAAGAATTCCTCCCCATAGGAAATAGGTTCTCAACATGTTGTGAAGGACTTTGGTGTGTCTATGGGGATAATGTTTCCTCATTTAAGAGTATATTTCACTAGAGTAAAAATATTTCACAATAGTGATACATAATATAAATCACCGAATTAAGATAAACTTTCTAGAATACAGTGATAATAAAATAGGTTAAAAGAATTCAAATATAATATGATGATCATGAAATGTGTCTATAAAAAATTAAAGACCATACTAGTCACATGAAACCAATAAAATACATGTATCAAGATACAAAAAATCATAAAAATTACTATCTTCAGATAGCATCTCAAGCCTAGCTCAATATTTCACTTACCTTCTCCTAAAAAAACAAGGCATGCACCATATAGAGGGTTATTTGTCCAATTATTATCTACATCCATGATGTATTTTTGGATACCCAATGGTGTCCTAAACAGGGTGTGAGATAACAATCAGAAGACCACCACAAATGATGACTATAAAAAAATTAGTCAGTGTGATATAAACTGAAGTAGTTTGATATATATCATAGGTATAACAGAAATGAAAGTGATGTATCTAAGGAAGATGTAATATAGTTTAGCCAAACATGTCTCCCTATGAACAATAATCAGGTTCCCATAAAAATGGTCATTTTAAACATAAATAAAGCATGTGTGACACTTTATAGTCTAAAAACTGTAATCGAATACCCATACCAGGTCTATCTATGAATCATAGAAAAAATATCCAATGGGCACACCATGTAATCTAGTAAATAACATCCATGATGACCTATTTCATGTAATATAGTGTTAGGACATGAAGGGTTGTATAAAATGTATAGAAGAATAGGTTGTACTTGGTAAGTCCATGATGTATCTTTATTGAAAATCTATAATGAATTTAGTGGAGTAAAAGGAGCAGGTCAATAGAGCATGTCAAATACAGGTCCATGTAGGAAATATCCTAGGGGTATTAAAGCCTTTAGCATCTTACTGAATTAGAATATATAGAGTAGAAATGTCTAAGGAATCCACTACCATAACCAAGATCTATAGAGTAGAAATGTATAGAACATGTAATGGAATGAGGGTACATGGAGATCATCCAAGGCACCGACTACCATTATCAACTCATCAATAAATTCTTGGAACATTTCATAACCGATGAGTTCTTTGAATCAATTCATGATTTGCTATATAGACTATTTATCCATTTTAATCATATCTAATCACATGAAAGGAAACAATGTTCTGATGTCAATTAAATTCAAAATATTCCTTTAATTTACATATTAATAGGTAAAACAAGGTACTCAAAACCTTAAAAATTATTTTTAAATATCGTTAAGGATGTCACTCAAATTAGTGATCTCACACACACCCAGAAGATTGGCATAACACGTGACACATAAAAGGGCACACTGCATGGGTGTTAAACATTGAGGATAAAATGTTTCAACTATAAAAGGCATTATGTGGTAACCTTAATAGGTTCTAATTTATTCAATTCAAGATTTAAATTAACTTTATAGGAAACAGTGGAAGGTCTTACATGTTACATGACAGCGACAAGATATAAAAAAACCACAATGGAAATAGTATATGCTGGGGAACTTATCCAATGTCAACCATTGATTTGTAAAATATAATGATTAAATGAAGAAAAAATGGAATAGTAGGAAATAATTCTTATTAACTTTCACCTAAATAAATGTTTTGATATGGAGAAAAATGAAGAACGATATAAGATGAATGTAGAACATACCAGCATGGATCCAATGAGACCAATGGTGTTTAAATATATGTCCCTATAATGAAACATAAATAAATACATGTAATTATGCTTCAATGGATCTCACATGCCTCAAGTATTTTCCCCAAGAGTAAGGAAATAGAAATTATGTTATAAGAAATATTAATGGGAAAAATAAATTTTCCACATTGGACTCGATTGCATGGGTTTCACACACATTTGGCCAAACCATGTACCAACTATCCACCATTCTCTACACCAAGGTGTCCCTCACGTGGTTTATGCATGGAGGGTTGGAAACCATGCACAAACCATTCTTTTTTACCTCTTAAAAAAATTCTTGATCCCTCACACATGTGTGGATCCCTAGAACCATTGTTTTGTAAAATTGTGCAGCCTCTTACTACCCTATACCCAACCATACAAGATCATGTGACCCCTAATTCATAGCTCCCAAAAACCATATTGTAACATCCTAGTTCCAGAAGCCACCCAGAGGTGCCCCGAACTCAGTTGGTCACATGGCCTCAAATGCATTTCCCCAAATTCCAGAGGCTACCGACTAGCAGCGAAGTCTTTGGGTGTGATAGTGGGGAATCTATTCCCTCATTGGCAGAGTACACAACAAAAGTAAACAAAACATGCAATAGCAGAAGCTGTAAATAACCAAAAGAAATACACAAGAAAATAGCAGAAGATTAAAACAATTAACCATTGGAGCACATATGTATATATGTAATGATTCATGATACATATCTAGGAAAAAATCCAAACACGTCACAATGTTGGAAATACAAACAGTACCAAAACAAGTACAAAAGAAAAGATAAATAGATCCTCAGCATCACAAGCCTGATATTGGTCTCATGCACCCCTGCTCTAAAGAAATCAAGTACCAAAAGTCAAAGGGCACATGTCTTTGTCTATATCTGCTACAACATAGTCTGTTTGGGCCCAAAACCATGCCCCAAATAGGGTGTTAGACTAAATCCCAGTAGGCAACCACCCAAAGATCAATGCCTAATAGTCAGTGAGTATATGGCTGGTGATAGTATAGTAAGCAGTAAATAGTAACAGTAAACTAGAGGCAGTAATCAGAAAGTAGTAACAGGATGATACACGACAGTAATCAATCCACAGAACAACAAGCAACAGTGAAGTAAATAGCTAACCACAACAGGAACCCATCTAGGAAGTATTCACAACCAACCCCTCTGGTCCAATCCAAGAAGTACCAACAACCCTTTAGGTAGTGCACTCAGTCTAACCCCTCTGGTTAGGTCATACGAATTTCTAAGACTCTCTGGGGAAGCTCGCTCGGTCAATTCCCCTTATAGTCTAGGGTAGTCAGGGACTCTTTGAAGAAGATCATGTGGTATAACCCTCTTATACCCCCAAGGTCTAGAAACTCTCTGAGGAAGCTCACTCAGTTAATTCCTCCTATAGTCTCAGGTCTATCATAGACTCTCTGAGGAATCACGCTTGGTCAATTCCTCTTGTTTCTTGTAATGGTTTAAGGAAATTCAAACAAGTAAAGACTCTCTGAGGAATCTCACTCGGTCTAACCTCTTGTAGTTTATAATATCCAAGACTCTCTGGGAAATCTCACTCAGTCTATCCCCTATAGTCTATAATAACCAAGACTCTTCGAGGAACCTCCCTCGGTCTACCCTTCTGCAATCTATAATATCCAAGACATTCTAGGAAGCTCGCTCGGCCTATCCATTATAGTATATAGCACCAGGTTCTCATGGTCTCATGCCATTCAGTGCATAATAATTCTATAATTACAATGTAAACCTATAGAGCTACTTGGATAACCATTCTACTGAGAAAAAAGCATGCCATGAATATCATTCCATTGTACGGTCACAAGGCATGAAAAACAGGTATAACGGCCAAAGGCTAACAAAACCCAAAGGACATAACAAGAACAAGGCATGGGAAAAACATCAAAGCATAGAAATTATCCTCAAACATGATCAAATTACCTCTACACAAGAACACAATCAAGGAAAGAAAACAACAGGGGAAAAAAGGTAAACACGCAATACCCCATTCACGAGTGTTGATGGGAATTTTCACATAAAACTCAAAGACTTCGAAAGGTAAGGCACAAATCACCTACCGTGGTGATATGAGATGAATATAATTGAACCACAAGACTTGATTCTCCTTAAAACATCATAGATCTACGAAAATGTACAAAATGATCAACCCACGATATCTCGAGAAAGAGGGAAAATCATGGAATGAAACTGAAGAAGAAGGAAGAGCTCACCACTGCAGTTCCAATGCTACTAACAGCGGTCGATTCAGTAAAAAAGCGAAGGCTCAGGGGATCGGAGGATGTCGATGACTGTACGGACACTCTCTGTCAAAGAACCTTGAGAAGAAGACAATTCTGTCGATTAGGTGCAACCCCGGTCCATTTAATGAAAAACAATAAACTACATGGCATGTTCTTCGGGGGTACATGGCGTCTACATTTCCTTTCTGTACTCTGCTTTATGTGGCCTCCCTATTTACCCTACACACCATGGGTGTGGATCGGACATGGCCAGCACACAGCCTTACGTGGTATCAAAGTACACGGCATGTACTTATAAAGTAAACCGTGTGTAATTTCGAAATTTCCAGATTTTACTCTTTTTCTAAAAAATGAACAGAGAAGGAAAACCATACCGTAAACAAAGATTTGGGTTCATACAAACTTCCCCCCTTAAAGAATTTCATCCCTGAATTTCCCTAGAGAGGCGTAGCAGATGAAACACCGAACATCTCTTGCCATTACGATCATACATCGGCTTCCATCTTCCAAGTCCCATCCTGTACTCGCCTATACTGCCAAAGCACCTGTACTAGAGGAACATACCATCTATGGAGAACCTTCGTACTACGATCAAAAATCCAGATATTACGCTCCTCAAACGACACATCCATTTCGATCTCAACCTCCTCGGGTTGAAAGACATGATATGGGTCTAAAATGTAACGTTAGAGCTGAGAGACATAGAAGGCTTCGTGTAAATCTTGGTACCTCTGAGGGAACTGAAATCGATACGCAACCGACCCAACTCTATCCAACACCTCAAATGGCCCGACCTACTGCGGTGAAAGCTTACCCTATCTCTGGATCTTCTTGTGTCCCAGCCTCGTTGTGACACGCAGGAAAACCTAATCCCCGACCTCGAACTCCACAGTTCGTCTCCACTGATCAACATAATATTTCTGTCGAGACTATGTTGTTTCCATCCTTTTCCAAATCTACTCTATCTACTCTGAGGTCTCCTGAACAAGACGAGGTCCCAGAAATGATGCCTCTCCTACCTCAAGCGAGCTCAAATGTGATCGGCATGGCCTACCGTACAGAGCCTCGTAAGGTGCCATCTGAATAGTCAACTGAAAACTATTATTATAGGCAAAAGCCACAAGAGGAATATGCTTCTCCCAAGAACCTCCAAAGTATAGAACGCAAGATCGGAGCATATCCTGAAGCACCTGGATCGTATGCTTGGACTGGTAATCTATCTGGGGATGGTATGATGTACTCAAAAGTACATGTGTACACAAAGCCTTCTTAAGCCCCTTACAGAACTGAGAAGTAAAACGTGCATCCCTGTCTGAAACATTGGAGTGTGGAACTCCATACAGACATACAATATCTCGGATGTACATCCATCCTATCTCATCAACACTGAAGGTCTTTTTTATCGGCAAGAAGTGAGAAACCTTCGTATGTCTATCGATGACTACCCAAGCAGCACTATTCCCTCGTGGTGACCTCGGAAACCTGGTTACGATGTCCATTGCGGCATCGTTCCATTTCCACTCAAGAATGGGTAACTTCTATAAAAGCCTTGCTGGTCGCTGATGCTCTGCTTTCTCCTGCTGACAAATAGAACACCTCATGATGAACCTTGAGACATCTCTCTTAATACATGGACACTAGTATTGGCAGTGTGGATCACGATACATATTGGTGATGCCAGGATGAACTGCCCAAACTGAGGAATGAAAATCTCGCATCAACTCCTCGTGTATGTCTGCTAGCACCCATACGCGTCCGTGGAAACAAAAGATCTCATCCTCGCCCATGGTCCATGTGACAACTGATTCTCGGTGACAACACAGACACCCCGCCTTAACAAGGCCATTGGGTCATGGCCTACCAGGTACCACCAGTTTCCCCTACAGACACGTTGAGCCCACCCCAGGGTCCACCCACATGCCTGAACGAGTAATCTGACTAATGATTGTCCCCACAGGCCAACACATATCTATTACAGTGTTCTTTGTCCTCATTCCCACACCCCTAGAAAACATTCCAGAAGGTCACCCATCCTGATCACTACTCTATGCCAAACACGCTTAATAGTGGAGTTCTAATCAGACAGGCTCCCGAAAAGGAAGTGCACCTTATTGAGATGAGTCATATCATTTAGTCATTTTACCCTTTATCATTAGAGGGTGTTATAATCACCCCCTCCCCCTTTAGAGCACAACGTCCTCATTGTGGGCCCTACATCTCAACCTAGACTATGCACCGCTCTTAAGGCTGGGTACCACCTCTGATACCAATTGTGACAACAATGTCCCGTTGACAGCATAGACACCCCGCCTTAACAAGGCCATCGGGTCCTGGCCTACCAGGTACCACTAGTAGCCCTCGCAAACATGTGGGGCCCACCCACATGCCTGAACGGGTCATATGACTAATGAATATCCCGATAGGCCAACACATGGCCTTTCCAGTGTTCTTTGTCCTCACTCACACACACCCTGTGAAACTTCCCAAAAGGTCACCCATCCTGGTCACTACTCCAGGACAAAGCACTCTTAACTATGGAGTTCTAGTAAGACAGACTCTTGAAAATGAAGGTGCACCTTGTTGACATGAGTCATATCATTTATTCATTTAACCCTTTATCATTTGGCGGTGTTATAGTCTATCCAGGAAGAGGGTCTTCTCCTGACATGCTCTCCCGCATGACTAGGCCTTCTGAGTCTTATAGCTGCATCATCTGTACCTGATCAAGAAGTGTAGAGGTAACATCTACCGAAGATAGAAAAGTATTCCCCTCTTTTTCGTGCACCTCCAAATGAATCTCAGAGAACAAAGCCATAAGCTGCCACTAACTGCTGGCCTCATAAACATCATGTATCCGAGTTCTTCTACTCAACACATCAACCACTGCTTTGCCCTTTCCCGGTGTATAGGCACGCTCAAAGTCGAAGGACCGAAGATACTCGACCTACCTACACTGTCTTAGATTCATATCACGCTGAGTGAAGATGTACTTGAGACTCTTGTGTTCGGTGAAAACCAGAAATTACTCTCCTAGAAGATAATGTCTCCAACAGCATAAGGCATGATCAATAGTTTCCATCTCCAGATCGTGTGTCGGGTAGTTCCTATAATGTGGCCACAACTTCCGAGACCCATACGCAACAACTCCATCTCCTTGTATAAGTACAGCTCCCAGTCCAATACCCGAAGCATCAAAGTAAATAGTATAGATCTTTCCCAGCTCTAGAAGGGCTAGTATCGGTGCTAATGTCAACCTCCCTTTTAGCTTCTAAAAGGCTGACTCACAAGAATCTGACCATAAGAACTTCTCCCCTTTTTTGGTCAGACCTATCAACAGTGCTCCAAGGCATGAAATGTCCTATATGAAACGCCTGTAGTATCCAGCCAGCACTAGAAAACTCCTCACCTCAAAGAAATTCTTTAGGTACTCCCAGGAAACTATATATCTCACTTTCTCTAGGTCTACAGATACTCCCCAATCAGAGATAACATGGCCCACAAAGTGAATCTGATCCATCCAAAAGTGGAATTTCGAGAGCTTAGCATATAACTGATGCTCTCTCAATGTACTCAAAATGATCTCAAGATGGGTAGAATGGTCATGTTGAGTGTGAGAGTACACCAAGATATTGTCCACGAAGTCCACCACGAAAGAGACCAAGTATGGATGGAACACATGGTTCATCAGCGCCATGAAAAATGATGGCACGTTCTTGAGACAGAATGGCATAACCATATACTCGTAGAGACCATACCACCTCATGAAAGCTGTAAGAGGTATATCTTATGGTATAACATGCAAATGATGATAGATAGATCTCAATTCAATCTTCGAGAACACCTGGGCTCCTCGAAGCTGATCAAAGAGGTCATCTATCCTAGACAAGGGATAATAGTTCTTGACTGTCAACTGGTTCAGCTTCGGATAATCCACACAAATCTGAAGGGTATTGTCTGCCTTCTTCTGAAAAAGGATAGGTGAACACCAAGGGGAATTACTGGGTTGGATTAAAACCCTTTTCATGCAACTCCTCCCACTGTTTCTTGAGCTCCTGCAACACAGGTGTAGCCATAATATAAGGAGGAATAGACACTAGTGTCGCTCCTAGAACAACCTCAATCGAGTAGTCTACCTCATGCTCAAGAAGAAAACCTGAAAATTATTCTGGAAACACACCCTTAAAACGATCTACCACTGGAGAAAATTGTAACTGTGAAGTCCCATGGTCATCCAGATAAAGAATGGAAATCTTGGCGGTAACTCCTCCTAGCCCATGATTCTCTGGTCCAGCTCTACCCGCCTGGACATCCCACTCACCTCTATAGAGAAAATATCCTCCCTCTGGTGACTCGAAACTCACCCTACGGTGATAGAAATCAGCGACTGATTGGAAGGGAACTCACTAGTTCATTCCGAGAATTACATCATAGCTTGTCAACTCTAGGACATAGAGCTCCCATAAGAAGTGACACCCTAAACCCTTAAGAGGGCACTCTCTGCAATGACGTATGATAGAAGTCCTTGTTCCCAATGGTGTATAAAGGGTCAACATGTTAGAAGACAAAAAGATACAGAGCCCAAAGCTCTACACAACAGTAACAGAGATAAAGCTATATGAAGCACCAGTATCGAAAAGAGATGAAGATAAAACTGGGGCTACTATGACCATACGTCGAAATGTATAATGTCCGAGATCCTTCTCCTAAAGGGTCTGCTCCACAGAAAAAGTCTGGATTGTCCTGCGGCCATGCGCCCCTGGATGACCACTCTGAGCTGATCCACTCTGCTATCACTAGTAACCTGGTGACTGACCACCAAGGGTGCAACCTCCACCTTGGCCCGAACGGTCGGAAGAACTCTAGTTCCCAGACTGGTGAGAAACTGGCGATACATCTCTTGTACGCGGGGTCATATAAGAACCCATACCACCAGATATAGGCAAGAAGATCTGACAAAAATGATGAAGATGGCCCATCTTTCCAGAGGATCGGCACTCTATCGGGTTTCTCTGACACTGAGGCCTGGTATGCCATGTCCTACAGTACTGGTAGCATACAACCTAGCTGCCTGAAGATACATTCTTCCTACCTTGACCTCCTCGAGAAAAATCCATGCGACGCTTCCTTCTATCAATAGGGGGAACACTAAATCTGGATGTCGAACCGTCGTGGCTCACTACTCCATAATCTCTCAAATTGCACTCAGTGATTAGCCCCACGTTGACGATCAAGGATATCGAAGTCAACCAGAAGATATTCACCTGGGAACCGATCTCCTACCTCAGACCATCCTCAAACTTCCTAGCAAGGAACAACTCATCACCTGTTCGAATCGGCATGAAGCGCTGCAGCTCGGTAAAACCAGACGATTACTCCATAGCATAAAGAGTACCCTTCTCGAGACCCATAAAATCTTGGGCTTGGTCGGACCTCATGGTATCTGGATAGAATTAATCGTAAAAGATGCGCCGAAACTCATCCCAGGTCATACACTTCTAGGACCCTAACTATGAGATCACCTACCACCACCTATTGGCAGTGTCTCGGAGAATATAAGTATCCAGCTATACCCTTTCCTCTGGAGGTATCTCAAGATGCTCGAAGATCTCCCGCATTGCCTTTAGCCATGACTCTACAGCCTGGGGTCCTCCATCCCCTGAAAAAGTAGGAGGATGCCGCTGCTAGAAAACCTGCATCGACTCAGCCGTCGACGGGGTAGGAGGTGTTGCTCCCGGAAAGGTATACATCATCCTTAGGAATTCCTCCTTGAACTGCACATCGGCGATTGTAATGGGTATAACAAATGGTTCCAAGGCTTCCACAGTAGGAGGATCTGCAGGAGGTCCTTCATTGGCCATATCCGTTTTTTGATCACCGTTGGGTAGCTGACATACAACCAGATGACGTCTTAGAGGCATAACTCTGAAAGATTAATAGCACACCTTAGATCAGGATTATCATGGATGGAGAACAAAAACGGGAAGAGGAGGAAGAAACACTTAAGTTTACTAAACACAAATACACGGAGTGTATGAAAACTACACGGCATGTTCCTTAAGGCAATTAATGTGGGTGTGTACTTATACCAACTTCGGTCATGTAACACCCCAGACTACACGACGTGTAATTCATCTCCATTCCCCTACCCGAGTCTCTTTACATGGATAACATAAATGGTCCTCAAAACCCTAGGCTACATGGCGTGTTCACTAAGGACGTAGCGTGTACTATAGAAGGCTTAGGAGACCTCTTTTGTTAGTTACATGTCCAGCTACACGGCTGACCTTTACATGGCGTGTTCCGAACAAACACGACGTGTATAGGGGAGATAACATCGTCCCGTGTTGTTAGTGACACGGCCAGGTACCTAGAACAAGACTACACGAAGTGTTCATACCCAACATGACGTGTACTACATGGGCTTCCCTGGCCCATTTTGTAAGTGACACGGCCTGGTACACAGCTCACTACAACATGGTGTGTAACGACTGTACACGGCGTGTTTCTAAAAACATTTTCACTACCCCGTGCTTCTACTCACATAGTCATTGACACGGTTTAAAACTACAAGGCATGTAGTCAAGTACACACCATGTATTCTGGGTTTTTCCAGACCGTAGCTCAGAAACTGCACTGAAGCCCAGAAAACACTGAAAACAAACATAAAGGTGCCACATTCCGACCTGTGATGGCCCATACTCCCTGCGAACCAAATCTTGGCATCATCTACATATCATAAAAAAGGGTCAATGATCCACTATATTCTGATTCATGACGGCACATAACACCTCAAGAACAATAATTTAGAGTTCATTTAAGAAAATCACAATACAATAAATTCATCTATCAAACTACAAGGATTCTATAAAAGCATCTATCACAATACCATGCCTAATCTACACAACGTCTATCAAAAAAACATGAAATCGCTAATGCACTCTATATGGAATGACAAGAATGCATGGATGTGATTTTTAATAGGTTCCAATGTGACGCATGAGATGGAATACCCTTATCTCATCAGGTTGCAACAGAAATAGAACCACACTAGCACAACAATAACAACACAATGCATGTGAATCCCTCTAGGTGAAATCATATGAACCTTAAATTCTTAAACAAAAAAACTGCAATAACAAGGTAGATTGGATTTCCCCTGTACACGGGTTACCTACTCCCGGGCACAACCTATTAACAAGTACTAAATCCGGCCTCTCCCTGGCTATAGGCTCCAAACCGTAAATCAAGAGAAAAGAATCCCTCTGGTACCACTTTGTAATGTACCGGTTCCAGAAGCCACCCAGAAGCGTCCTGTACCCAGTTGGTCACATGGCCCCAAGAACATTTCCCCAAACTCCAGAGGCTTCTGATTAGTGGTGAGGGCCTTGGGTGTGATAGTGGGGAAACAATTCCCTCATTGGCAGAGTACACAGCAGAAGTAATCAAAACATGCAATAACAGAAGTAGTAAATAACCAAAAAAAATGCACAAGTAAATAGCAGAAGACTAAAACAATAAACCAATGGGGCACATATGTATATATGAAATGATGAATGATACATATATAGGAAAATAGAAAAACATGTCACAATGCTGGAAATACAAAAATTACCAAAACAAGTACAAAAGAAAAGATAAATAGCTCCTCAACATCGCAAGCCTATGCTTGGTCCCAAGATCTCCTGCTCCAAAGAAATCAAGTACTAGAAATCAAAGGGTTCTTTCCCTTGTCTATACCTACAACAACATATTATGTTTGGTCCTAAAAGCATGGCCCAAACAAGGTGTGAGACTAAATCCTTATGGGAAACCACCCGAAGATATATGTCTAATTGTTAGTGAGTATATGGAAGGTGATAGTATAGTAAGATGTAAACAGTAACAGTAAATAGCAGGCAGTAATCAGTAAGTAGTAACAGGATGATACACGATAGTAATCAATCAACAGAACAACAAGCAGTAGTGAAGAAAACAACTAACAACAACAAGAACCCCTCTAGTATGTACTCGCAGCCAGCCCCTCTGGTCCTATCCAAGAAGTACCAACAACCCTCTGGGTAGTGCAATCAGTCTAAACCCACTGGTTTGGTCATACAAAATTATAAGAATCTCTGGGGAATCTCACTCGGTCAATTCCCCTTATAGTATGGGGTAGTCAGGGAATCTCTGAGGAAGGTCACGCGGTCTAACCCCCTTATAGCCCCATGGTCTAGAAACTCTCTGAGAAAGATCACCTAGTCAATTCCACCTATACTCTATAGTCTATCACAGACTCTCTATGGAAGCTCATTCTGTCAATTCCTCCTCTATCCTGGAATGGTTTAAAGTGATTCAAATAAGTAAAGACTCTCTAAGGAAGCTCGCTCAGTCTACCCTCTAGTAGTTTATTATATCGAAGACTCTCTGGGAAATATCACTCGGACTATCCCCTATAGTCTATACTAACCAAGACTCTCTGAGGAAGCTCACTCGATCTACCCTCTTAAATTGTATAATATGCAAGACTTTCTGGGAAACTCACTCAGTCTATCCATTATAGTTTATAGCACCAAGTTCTCAAGGTCTCGTGCTAGTCAGTGCATAATAATTCTATAAGGCCAAAGTACACCTATAGAGCTACTTGGCTAACCATTCTATAGAACAACAACCATGCCAAGAATATCATTCTATCGTACGGTCACAAGGCATGGAAAAAAAGTAAAACGACCAAAGGCTAACAAAACCCAAAGGTCATAATAAGAACAAGGCATGGGAAAACCATTCATACATAGAAATTGTCCTCAAACATGATCAAATTACATCTACAAAATCACACAAGTAAGGCAAGAAAATAATAGGGGAAAAACGGTAAACACACAATACCCTGTTCATGGGAATTGGTGATAATTTGCACATAAAACTCAAAGACATCAAATGTTAAAGCACAAACCACCTACCTTGGTTCTAGAAGATGAATATACATGATCCAAAAAGGTTGATTCCCCTTATAATGGCGTAGATATACAAAAATCACAAAACGTTCAACCCACTATATCTTGAGAACGAGGGAAAATCATTTAATGAAACTCAAGAAGAAGGAAGAGCTCACCGCTGCGGTTCCAACGCAATCAACGGCGGTTGATTCGGGAAACAGACGGAGGCTCGGGGGCTCAGATGATGTTCGCGGAAGTATGGACGCTCTCGGTTGAAGAACCTTGTGAAGAAGACAAATCTGTCGATTAGGCGTGACCTCGGTCCATTTAAGGAAAAAAACTACACAGCATGAACATCTAGAATACATAGTGTGTACTTTGCCTTTCCGTACTCCGCTTCAAGCGGCCTCCACATCACCCCTACACACCGTGTGTGTGGCTCGGATACCTCCATAAAATGGCCTTATGTGGCATAAAATTACCCAATGAGTACTTATAAAGTACACAATGTGTAATTTGAAAATTTCCAGATTTTCCACATTTTCTCAAAAAATGACCAGAAGGGGAAAAACATACCTGGAACAAAGATCCGAGTTCATAAAACTATGGCCATGGATAGAGTCCTAGACCACCTCAAACAATTTCATCAATCCATACATCATGGGTAATATAGTTTCTATTAACCATTCGACCCATTTTACTTTTCCTAAAAACGAGATTTTATGACCCTAACAAGGCCCAAACACCCCCAAAACACACTTTATCTAATTAGGAACTCTAATTAGGTTGAAAAAAAGAGTTAAACTAAAATTAGAAAGATCCACAACTTATATGATGACCTTTTATATTATATAAAGGTTCATTCCCATAGAGAACACAATAAGAAACAAACAAAAAAACAGAGTCAATAGGGAATCATGTCCCTAAAAACAAGGAAAACATCATGTACATGAAAATGGGATAACTTGTCCCCAAACATTTATCTATGTTAGAAAACTATTTTTTATTCCATATTGATTTAATAGATTCCTTTATTATAGGTTACAAATATGGGTAACCTAAGGAAAAAACAAATTCAAACAATGAATTAATTAAACATTCTCTCTAGAATGTATTCTACTTTGGAAAAAATTATTGAAGAAAATTTCATATTTAACATAAATTTTTATTAAAATCATCAGTATTCAAATTCCATGTTATTTATCCATTAAACATAAAAAATTTAAGAACAATTTATTTATACATGAATTAAGAACCATTTAATTTTGATCAAATGATTTATGATTCTACGGATTTCTTAAACATTCCTTTCTGATTCTTTATCCAACTAATAATTTCCATATTTAGGTTCTATAAAAAATTTATCCAAATAACATTATTTTACTAATAATAACAAACATGATCAAAAAGAATAATCATATATAGAACACTATTTGGAAAAACAAGAGGAAAACCATTATCATAGTAGAAAATATATGGTATCTACAACCATAAAGCATGTATTTCATTAAATCAATTTATTAATTGTTATGGTTAAATCCACCACCACCTAAATGGATGAAGCATAATTAATTAAAAATTTCAAATAAAAAATAGAATTAATGAATCCCATACCTCAAGGATGTCAATTTTACTTAATGAGAACAGATCAACAACATGGATCTCTGATCATATTATCCTCAAGAAGACTAAATCCCTCCAATAATTCAATTCCACAACCACACCCAAAAGCATCTCAATAAATCTATGATTTTAAATTATATTGAATTATATAAAATGGAATGATGGAACTTGAGTAAACAAGAATGAACAGAGAAGAAATAACAATAGAAATCGTGAAACTCGCCTCAGTTCACTATAAATTGATCTCTACGAGGAAAGGTTTAAATATCATCAAATGGGGATTTAAAGGCCTTATAAACACTCTTATGGGTCCCTAGTATTTAATATAATATGTTTAAAAAATGACAGGTTCATTGGGGATTTGGGTATTTAATGGAAAATTGGAAGTTATAAAAACAAGACATATCCCTCACACCATGACATAGAGCTGCTTAAATAGGAATAAACTAAAGAATAATTCAAGAGTCCATGCTATAGTCTTCCATGTAAAATACAATTATGATAAAAATTATGTAGTACATGTTACAAATCCTATTATTTTGGAAGAAGACCATGACTCAGCCTATACTACCAAGCTGTAGAATCCCATTAGGGAAAAAAGGCTACCCTACAACCCATATCCATGGAGTAGTTACCACTTAAAAGGAAGAACCTAAAAACTATATGTATGAGATAATAATATGAAACCAACCCCTTTTGTTTTATGGGGTATCAAAATTTTTATAATCATCCAAAATCCCTTCTCAAACCTCTACACCATAGCTCTTAACCCACATCGAATCCTCATGGACTCTATGAAATAGTGAAAACAACTACTCTAAAGTCCTTATACGTAGCTAAAATACAACCTTAACTCCCCATGTCTACACTACATGTCTTCTCATAGAACATAGATTATTCCAAACTCACAATGATTTAGGCTATAGGTATTTGGGCCCTTAGACTAGTGATTCACTATGGGGTGCACTGACCCACATTGTTAAAAAGAAGGATAGTTCAATGCATATTTGCAATGATAATCAATAACTTAATAAAATCCTGATCAATAAAAAGTATCATATACCCCATATTTCTGATCAATTTGATCAATTCATATGAGCCTAATACCTCTTAAAGGTCAATCTTTGATATGGAGATCATCAGTAAATGTTTAGAAGTGAATTTATTTCCATGAAAACTTTCTCCACAAGTTACGGACAATGAATTTATAGTTATTCCCTTTTAAATTACGAACTTATCTACTATATTCATATATATAATGAATATAGTCTTTATATATTTCATTCATCATTTTTTGGTGGTATTTTTAGACTATATTCTTATATATTCATTGATCAAGTAAAATCCTGAAGAAAATTTATAGATCGTGTTAGAGACATTGAGAAAGGATAAACTATATGATAAATTTAGAAAGTGTGAATTATGGATATAGAAATAATAATAATTAGTACATGTAATATCATTAAAGGTTATATTATAACATCCATAAATGATGAATTTTATTCAACAATGGCCCAAATTGTCAACTCTAATAGATATCTTTAGTTTTCTTGGGTTGAAATAATAATACCATAACATCATTATATATCTCTCATGACTATAAAATACACTAAACAAGATAACATGGATGTGATTAATGTTATTTTAGATATAGGAATGCGATGAAATTATTATGGAACTGAAGAGGCAGTTGGTGTTGCTCTTGTACTCACATTAACCTGCATTGTGGAAGGGTTTATAATATTTATAGTGATGCTTAAAATAAGGGTTTAGGTTGTGTCCTAATATATAATGATAATTAAATCAATTATTCTTCATTTTAATTAAATGATCATGATAAAATTACCCAGAACATATTTTTGATATGGAAGAACTAATATTTTAATTTTAGATATGGACATATTATATCTACAAATAAAAGTGTGATATATATATTTATCGCAAGAGCTTCAAATATATATTCACACAAGAGTAATTTAATATGTTCCAAATGATATTATTTTAATTGGTAAAATATTATAACTTCTTAATGCATTACCATTTAGGGTAGGAAAATAAGGTAGATGTAGTTCTAAGAAGTAAATTCCATGATACTCCATCCATGATGATGATTGAAAAATACACAATACACATGGATTGATAAAGGATCTGTCTTGAATTCATAATTGGAGGAGATAATTTCTATTTAGCACAACTAAATATCCCAACATCCAATCATGTGAAGATAAAAGAATCCAATATTGATGACATAGAGATACAAAAAATATAGTGAATATTATAGTGTTTAAATTTGATAAATATGGATTTATATTTTTTTGTACTTGTATATGCATCCCATTAATTCTTTAATTGATGAAGGAAGTATTAGATAATGCACATAGATTATCTTTAACTATACATATGAGAGAATTATAAATATATAAATAGATCTAAAACAAATCTTTTTGTGAGATTACATGAAGAGAAAAATTAAAGAATACACATTTCAATGCTTAGTATACAACCATATTAAGCTTGAATTTAAAAATTCAAAGAGTATGTTGCAACCATTAGTGATACTAGTTTAAAAATGGGAAGTCATCACCATGCACTTCATCATAGGACTCCCAAAAATATATAAAGGTCATAATTATTTTATGGGTTATAGATGATCGCCTTACAAATTCAGCATATTTTATTTTCATTTAATAATATTTCACTCTTCAACAACTCTCCAAGATATACATAAGGGAAATGGGAAGGTTTCATGGAGTACAACCCTCCATTGAATCTAATTGGGATATGATTTTTACCTTAAGATTCTGGATGAGTATGTAGAATGAATGGAATATATATTTTAACTTTAGCACTGCATATCATCCTCATATAGGTTGGATTCCTAAGAGAAAAATTCATACTCTATAGGATATAGGGAGATCTTGTTCGATGGATTTCCAAGGAGGTTGGGATCGACACCTCTTTTTAATAGTTATGTCATATAACAAATTTTTCCATTCTATAATTCAGATATCTCCATATGAAGCTCTATATGGGAAGAGATAGAAGACTCTGAAATTATGGGATAAATGGATAGAGGAAGCAAAAAAGTCTTGAAATGGTCTAATAAATGATAGAGAATGTTTAAACCATTCATAAAAATATGAAAGTATCATAAATTCTATAGAAGAGTTATGTATATAATTTTTGATGAAATATAGATTTTTTTTGTTAGTGACATGGTGTTCATTTGAATTTCACAATGGTTGTGAGATATGTGATTTGTAAAGAAAGGGAATATGATCCCAAGATACTGCGATTCCTTCTATATCCTTGATCATGTTAGGGTCATAACCTACTACTTAGAACTCTATCAAAATCACTCTCATGTGATGTATGTGTTCCACAGATCAATTTTTTAGGAAGTATATACTATATCCATTAAATTTATATATATATAGAAAGTCGTATAACTAGAAAATGAAATTTCATTTGTAGAAAATCCTAGAGAAATATTGGTTCAATGATAAAAGGTTTTGAGGAACAAGACAAACCATATTGTAAATGTTCTATAATGGAATAATAAATATTATTAGGATTCATTATAACTTGAATATATGATGAGATATAATTACCCTCACTTGTTTTACTCCTTGTAATAAAATTTCAAAGACAATTTTTTTAAGGGGTAGAATGTATTGACTTGAAATTATAAACCTTGTAAAATTGATGTTATGTCCAATAACATGTGTTACATTCTATAAACAATTTAAACAAACAGAAAAATATTATAATAAAATAATTAGTAGACCTTTAATAAAAACTAATATGGTAAACCATTAAAAGTCATTAAATTTTAAAGATAAATAATTAATATGAGTTAAATTTAAAAATGGTTATTTTCTATAAAAGGGATTTTACATGTATTATGTATTTTATTTTTATTTTTTTTGAAAATTTTATATTTTAAATATAGGAAAATAAAATTCATTTTTTAATTCCACAAATCAATAGTACTTATTAACAATTTTTTTAATTTATTTTTAAACGATTTTTTTTAGTCCAAAATATGGTTTTTGAAAAAATTATAATTTTATTAGTTTAATAATTATTTAATAACATCCAAAAAGTTTAAAAAACATTTTACGACATAAAATATGTACTTATGTAATGCAATTATTCATTTTAATATATTATTTTCAATAGTAAATACTATGTCCAATATTTTTTGAACTATATTTAAATATTAGTTTAATAAAAACTATTTTCAGTCTCGTAATTGAATATAGTATTTTAAAATTTAGATAATGATATTTATTTCTTTTAAAGAATCATAAATTTTATTTTATTTATAAAATATCAATTTCTGTTAATAAAATTTGTAACAATGATAATTTTATCTCACATATATATTCTAAGTTTAAAATTTTCATTTTCTATCAATTATTTTTACTCGAGTAAGTGTTTTTTTTAAAGATAAATATTCACACATTTGGATATTTTATTTGATAAAATGATTTTCAAATAAGGTTAAAGGTCCAGTATTACTTTGTTTATTACAATTATTTACTATAGTGAAAAAATAATTTCTCTAATAAAGAGTATAAATATTAAGAAGCCTTTTATTAAGGGGAAATGGCCAAAAAATGTTATCGACATGTTTGAAAATAAGTTTATGTTGTGGGTTTATACCCAATCACATTAACCACATATTTTATCAATTTTGTGTTCATATACCGTTGAATATTAATTTTAAAATATTGACAATGAAAGGGTTAATTCCAAAACTACCATTCTCTTCATATATAAAAAGTTGGTACGTCTAACACTTCAAGACTCACCTTTCCTTAATCATAATCCCTGAAATATTCAAAATCTGTCTTCCAAAAATCCTATCCCATGAAAAAACATTCATTGTTTCATATTAGTAATCATAAGGCCTTTATTTCAAATGATAATTCATTATGAAAATTTAAGTCCCAAACATGAGGATCCATTTATTCTAATTATTTCCTTCTTAATTTTTCACAATCATATCATTATATAAACTTAATAATATAATGAAATAATGATAATTGTTATACCTAAATTTATTTATATTAATTTTTAAAAAATATTCAATCATTTTCAACCACTAATAAAACATGATAACATCGGTCATGCACCGGTTGTGATTAACACATCCACAATGTGGCCTTCTGTTTTCTCATCACCACCTCTCAAGGATTTTATAAAGGATCTATTTGATTAATAATTAAGTTTTATATGTCACAAATAGAATTGATAAATTATCATTTATTATACCACATCATGATTTCCATTCATCCTCAAATTTGATTGATAGTCATGCACATGTGTGGACTACCTCCTTGATCAATAATGAATTTCATTTATCATCACCACCTATCATTGATGGTTATCGTAATTGAAATAATTAAGATATATGAAAATATTAAAATTAATTATATTCAAAATATATAATATTATCATTATATATTAAATTTTTATTGCAATTGAAAACATTATAATACATTATCCATTGGGTTGGTTTCACAACCTATCTAGCTTATGTTATAATGATATTTCCATAAATGGTAATGTGATGTCATATAATGGTAATATCATGTAATAATTATATAATAAATATGTTTTAATTCTATAATTTTTTTTTAATATTTTAAATATTTATGAATATATCACCTTTTGATTCGATAAACGAGTCAAAAACTAGTTCACCACAACTTCCATTTTCAAAAACCATGTCCATTATTTTCAATTAAGGAAAATGAGACCTTAGGAATAATTTTAAAAATTGATTACTCTTCTCTAATGATCAATGGATGATTAAAATTATACTAAAAAGTGATAATTTATCTCATATTTATATGTTTTCTATGAAATAAAAAACTAAATGGTCTAACACCTTATATTGAAAATAAACTATAATCAATTTATGTATTTATAATATATGGTTATAAAATATTTATAAAAAGGATAGTGTGTTTATATTAATTTTTTCAAATAAGTAATTAAGATATTTATGTTTATTATACATTAGGTTAATGTAATTTTATGAAAATAAATGATAAAGGTAAGAGACTTGGAAACTCTAACTTATTTCTTTGAGCTATAAAATTTCTTATTGAACCTCCTTGTTCAAAGACTTTTTGTTTTTAATGATGTTCTCTACATTTTAGGTGACAATATTTTTTTCAAAAAATCCATTTTCATGACAATATTTCCTTTCATTTTTCTTAAAAAAGGGTAATTTTTGAAAAGATACTCATATATATGAATTTTAAAATGATGAACAAAAAAATTTTCAAAAATATCTTTTCATGCTTTGGTTCTCATTATCATAAAATTATCTTTCCCCAAAGGATTTATGTTTCATGTTCTACCCTATATTTAATTTTATTAAGTGATTATTTTTTGTGATCACTTTTTTAGTATCAAATATTGATTTTATAATGTTATTTTGTACCATTTGGATTTTCAAGGAACCCCATTTTATTTCCTTAGGTTATTTATAAAAAGTGAATGATTTCCATTTGGTTGTTTTAGAAACTTGTTCCTTTTTCTTGGGTCCATTAAGATTTGTTTATGATTTGTTTTAAGTGGAACACGTAAGTATGGATATTGATGGTTGATTCCCTATACCACCATCTTATTCATTTTTTTAAGATTATATCTCATCAAATAGGCATGCATGGACCTAATATGTTTATTCACACAGACATGGGCATGATGGGTTTGATCAAATTTTCAGGAATGGGCATAATGATTTTGTTCACATAATCTTTTCCATAATGGGTTTTCTCAAAAAAAATTTATTCCCACGGCTATGCCACATTTCCAAAATGGTTTTCAAGTTATTTCAAATTTTCGAGATGCATTTCACTTCCTTCAAATTCCATGTTTTCATGATTGTGCCTTATTTTAACATTATTCCAAAATTTTATGTTATTCTCAAATGTTATATGATTATTGATATGTAAATTGAGTCATGTCATATATTTTATTCTTCCTTAATGATCTTTTTATGATCTTTGGTTTCTCACTCATGTTTCATGATTATTATATAAGGAATTTTGATATTTTATTACAATATTTATACTTTACTCATATTCTTTGTCATGTTATGATATGTATTTCCATTACCAAGAATCTATGATCATCCCTTAATTATATTTCTCCCTCCAATATATGATGATGATTCTATCGTGTGATATTTAGAAAAAGTTCAATAGTATCTTTTTTATATACTAGAGCTTTCTAATGTTCTAAAATTGGTTATTTGTGTAGCTAATATCTAGGAAACAATACCTTTTAGTCATTGGGTTGTGAAACTATTTATGAGATGTAATTTCTAAATTGTGATATTGTTATATAATTTATTTTATTATTAGCTTATGTCTCTTTATGGTTCATGGAACATTGGTATGTACTACTTGTGATCTTGAATTTTAAATGGAATTACCTAATAATTTATTCTCTATGAAGTTCTTCTAAGGAAGTAATGTCCTCATTTTCTGTAGAGACCCGAAGCTTATCGTACATGGACATTACATTACTTTTGCGGAATACTTAGTACATAACAAAAACACACACACAAGGATCGTAATAGTTTAGTGTCTTTGGAAACTCGGAACGTAATCTTCTAATCGTGGTGAAAGATCTTCAATATCTCCCATAAAGATCTTCCCTTTTTTTTACCTAAAAACCTTTCTTTATATCCTGGGGAAAAGAAAACATAAAAGGGTGAGCTCAAATGCTCAGTAAGGGTAAACAAAAGAAATATCAATCACATCATATACATAAGAACATAGCTTTTGGAAATCTTAACCTGCAAAAGAGCTCATAATATCATAACATGGGATAAATCATAGAAGTGAAAATGAAACCATAACTTAAAACATTACTCATTGTGGCATACACACATAATCATAGAGAATCATTTCTTGTTAGTCAAGACTCATTGCCAAGACTATCTTAGTGGACAAAGTCCCTTTCTGAATCGAGTAATCCTCGTTTCAGTCCTGTTTCACTGAACCGGTATAACCTACCATTCCAGCCATGTCTATCTCATGAGATATAAAATCTTTACCCAATGCATTGGAGGGAGATATAGGTCCCACCCATCTTATAATGAATCCTTTCTTATGTGTTCCACATAATCATAAACCATACATCATAGCGTAACCCATGTAATAAAAATGGGATTCTTAAACAACATGACATCATAAAACAATTCATATAAGATAAAGGAATTCATAAAAATAATTCCATCACAACATGATCAAATCAATGTAATAATATGGATAGAAACAGAACCCTTTATTATCTTAGATGGAAAATAATTTTGATAAAACACTTGAATTGAATTCTTGAGGAAAATATCCTTTCTTCTTCAAAATCAATTTCTTTTCACAAAACATCATGCAATTTTAAAAGAAAGAGATTTTATTGAAAATAGTCATGAAATATTTTAGAGGAAGCTTCATGAAAATAAGGCTTTATAAAACAGTAGAAATCCGTTCGTGCTGTATAAGTTAAAAAAACATTCTTCGTACTTTTGTCGGAAAAGTCAAAAAGTACCTCGTACGAAAAAGCGACAAAAGATTCCTTTCATATTCTTTACTAAAAACTCACCGAAGGGTAAAAATGGATTTAAACAATTTTAGGTGGATGGAAATAATATTACATATTGATGAAACATGGATGTGGATGATAAAATACACCCCAGTAAATACTTACGAATAAACAATCTCGGATAAAAATGAGATTGTGATATTTCCCTTACCTTAGGTCCGACTTGCTTTGTAAGTGTCCGAACCTCCTGTATAATGATTTAAATCATGTTATTGACTTATTATAGAATCATATTCATTGTTATGATATCATATATGGTTCACTTATGACATTATATTACCCGTTCTTTTGTAAATTCCATGTTAAAGAAGCGTTTTGGGTAAAATCGTTTCATTTATCGTAGGTGTTTTGACTTGTTGTTCTTGACATCATTATTACTTATATCATGATTTACTTACTTCCAGAATATAAAATATGATTTATATATCATATATATTCAGTATATATATATATAATAGATAGATAAATGAAATGAAAAACACCGTTCATGGAGACGGTAGTCCGTACGTACGCATGAACGCTGTTTTCATTTCCCTATTGTTTTGAATGGAAGTAAGTAGATGACATACATATATATATATATATACATAAATCCAGTAGCTTTATAATGTCATATATTTAATTATTATTTCTTATATATACTTTATAATCATTCTTAAATGGTTAACATGGAGAATGAATCTCATCGCGTCCCGTACGTACGCACGAGCGATGATATCATTTCCATAAATATTGAATTGAATTGGAGTGGATTATACAATATATCAGAATCAATTTGATGTTTTAATAACTATGTATAGTTATTATTTACACCATTATACCCATCCATGTAAGGTGGTGGTGGAAAATAGATTACACCACGGCGTGGAGACGGTATTCCGTACGTACGCACGCGCTGTGATTTCTTTTTCCGTAGGATGGATAGATGGTGAAATAGGGTTGTTTCATACTTATAATAACATATCAGTATATGAGTGATACTGATGTTATTACTTCATAATGAAACAACCTAAGAAGAAGAAGTGGAAGAAGAAATAAAGATGAAAGAATTGGTAACGGTAATTACCTCTTCTTTGAAGTGCCTCTTTGAGACCTCCTCTTAGGGCACTAGAATTGGTCTTTGAGGAAGACCAGAACCTCTAGGATGTTGCTAGGGAAGTGGAGAAGAGATTTCGGCAGGGGTTGGCCGAGCTTGAGTGCTCAAATTGGTGTGAGGAGGAGGGGGAGGAGGTGTCCTTTTATAGGGGAGGAGAGGGGCACCTTAGGAATTCTTAAAAATATTAATTTATAATAAATATAACCCCACTTAAAAACCTCCAAAAATGACTCATATTCGAATATTAGATGAGATAGGGTTGTAATCTCATCAACCAATCAAATTTAGACATGTTTGGATATTATTTTAAACCTTATCAATTAGATTTAACTCGAAGTTAAATAATTTAACTTTTACCATGTCTTTTTGTTTTCTTTCACTATATGGTTAATACACTTACTATAACATGCCAAACGAACCCCAAATTGTTTATTATTAATACATATATCCTTATCTAAGTCATTTTGCCGAACCTTAGATTTTTAGGAATAAAATAACAATTAATAATATAATATTTGATTTAAAAACTATTTTGTGTCAATTTTGACACTATTTGATACATGATTTTTGTGAAAGTCATAACAGAATTATATGTTCGAACCAAGTTGATTAAATCCACACTAATATGTCATAGTAACCTATAAAATTAGTGGAATTCATAAAAAGTCTCAAATTATATTTAGTTTGGTGTTTATAACATCAATTATGTCAATATTTCATTAATAAGATAATTACTGCATCATCTTTGTGTCATAAATAAATTAAATTATTTGATGTCTAAAAATTACAAATAAAATACCATCATGTAGGAAATCTTTCTAGCTTTCTAATGAATATTTACAATCGAATTTATATTATGTATAACCCTATATTAAAAATGATTTACTTATTAAACTTTGATTTTAACTATTTTAACCCTTCTTTAAATAAATTAATAATAAATGTCCTAATCTAATCCAAGTGGGCCTAAATGGTCATATTTTATTCCTAAGTTTGTTTTTGGTCGAATTACACTTGTCCAATAGAATTAGGACATGTGTTAGGGTAATATTAATATCATATTTACCCTTAGTTACCCTATTTACTATTAACCGCGGTAAAAAAAGTAAAAAGTTACTATTCACCAAAAAAATTATTTCCATCTCATTGAACCACATTTTAGTTCTTGATATTAACCGTGTCTCTCGGATTTTCGAAATTCCATTCACAGAAGCGGCAAAATTAAGTTTTATGAAAAATTCAGTTTTTTTAACTACCACTTAGTAGTTTCACTATTCATCAAAAATTGATGTTTTTCAGAACAATGCCAAAATTTCATCCTAAGCTATATTTCATATTCCGAATTCAAAAATGAAGTCTATTTTACCAAATTCATAACATAAAAGTTGAATTAATTAATTTTATAATTAAATCCCGTTGTTAAAACAAATAGTGTGTTTTTAAGAAACAATATCTATCAAAAGATTGACACTTGTTTATGTCTAGTTTAAATGTGAAATTACATCCAATGACCAACATTGTATTAAATTGTAAAAATATATTCTAAATATACTTTAAAACCACTCAAATTAATGATTTATCACTATTAATTATTTCGATTAAAAAAGTTGTTTTTAATTATAATTTAGTAATTTTCACTATTCATCAGAATATGAAAGTTATCCGAAAAGTACCAAAATTTCACCTTAGGCTAAATTCGATACTCCGAATCCAAAAATAAAGTTCATTTTGAAAAATAAGATTTACTGGATTTCAAAAAGTGGTTATTACTATTCATAACGGCTAGTTTTAATAATATTTTTATAGCATATCGTTGTTTAGTGAAACTCGGTATTGCGTACTACACACGCTATCGAGGAAGGTCGCGATTGCGTGTAATGCAAGTCAAGTCAAGGATGTGTGTTGTGCAAGCTCCTTTGGGTGTAGCGTACAACACAAGACATTAATAAAATTAAAAAGAATATTTTTTTATAAAATCTTGGGCTGTTACATTCTACCCCCCTTAAAATGAATTTCGCCCTCGAAATTCGTCGGGGTTATAAATGGTTTACTATTTCAAAGTTTCTTTAATAGAAACCCACATCGTAAAAGGGAATACCAAAACTTGGCTTTAAAAACTAAAGTATGAAATGTAACGATTACCCAAATAAACTAATCACTGGGTTTCCACATAGGTGAAAATATGGATATGGAAGAGAAATCTAACCATCATGTTCTGATGGAGAGTGGTAGAGAACATGGCTATGGAAAAGCCAGTAATCACAAATCCATAGATTTGTGATGATATAAGGTACCATCTGATTCATCAGGTATAAGATCACTAGGACAACATTTTTTTGGTTTTCAAGATCATTTCCCTAAAGTTGAAAATTTGCTTAGAATAAATACTTACTTTATTTTGGTACAATCTCACTTTTGTTCGTGCCTTGAACAATTTCTACTTCATCTCTTAAATAAATGAAGTTGAATTTGTTATTCGTGAAGTGTTAGCAGATCATGTGATAGAATGACGAGTCATTCCATCTGTCTCAAACAAAAGGTTAGTAAAAACTATATACATAAGTCGATCTATAGTGAGATTAATCACATATGGTTTCTAAAATGGACTTATACTTCATATATCATACTGCTTAATATAATAAAACTAGTTTCTACTAAACACGGACTTCCTGTAGGCCAGTGGTAGGCGATAAAGGCCAGTCGCACTTCGGTTGTGGGTTCGATTCCTACAGCCTTGTCCGAAGCGATGGGCTGTCGCCCGTCCTGCAGGTTGTCCTTTTTCTAAAACTACGTTACTATAACATCTCATCAATAATATCGAAAATCTTCTATCCTTAAACAATACTAACTTATGTCCAACATAATCCAGTCTAATCTTTAGGCTTATACATAATACTGCCGTCCACTCTCATAATATAGTGACATCGATTACCAGAGATTTAATACTGTCGTTGATCCCCACATATCATAAGATATGTCTTGTTGGTCACATTCCAAACATTCAAAGTCCTTAATCGTGTATTCTCTTGAATACCTTAGTGAAAACATGAGTGCAGTTAAAAGTTAACACTTTCCACATACCAAAATCCTCAAAATTCTATATACTCAAACCATGATATCACTTAGTCCTTATATCAATCATGAGCTCATGAATACTATTAAAAATTTCATTTTCTCGTCTTCATTATGCGCATATCATCTTATTTCCAAAAAATATCTCAATCACTTTGAATACCACATCAATAAATATTGCAATACTCAATGATACAACATTATCCCATCACATAAACACTTAATCATTCCACCACATCGTTGTCATATTCAACATTGCCAATAGTGATCGCATGTGATTTCCCTTTGTCCTTTGCCTTCAGTGGTTGCTCATGTTGATCATCACTAACCCTTGGATTAGGGCAATTATTAGCATAATGCCCTATTTCCTTGCACTTGAAGCATTGAAGTGTTGGCGGTGCATTCTCTGCAGTGTTTGCTTTATTCACATCATTAGAAACCCTTTTTCCATTACTTCGACACTCAGCTGCTCGATGACCTTCTTTTCCACACTTAAAACATTTTCTAGTCCCTTTAAGACAATCTCCACCATGCTTCTTTCCACACTTTGTGCATAAGGAAACATTCATCTTCTTTTCACCATTATTCTGAGATCTCTCCTTGAACTCCATCTTTCGTTTCTTGTCAAAACCATGAGATGGATATGTAACACCAACTTCCATTTCTACCTTGATAGCACAACGCACAATTTCTTCATAGCTACTGAAGTCTCTTATAGCTAATGCCCTTCGATGACTTGGTTTTAAGACACTGAAAAATCGATCAACTTTACTTTCAGGTTGGATGATAATGCCAGATGCATACCTTGCAAGTCTTGTAAAATTCGCTTCGTATATACCAACAGATTCATCATCCTTCTGTTTCAGCTCAAGAAACTCCTTTTCCATCTTCGTTCGAAGAATACGAGGGAAGTACTTACTGAAAAACAAGTTCTTGAACTCGTCCCATTCCATGGACTCAATTTCGTCTCTTGGCCTCGTATTCTTGATAAGATTCCACCATTGATCAGCTTCACCTTCCAGACGATACACTGCTAGGATGACTTTATCATGTTCAGAACATTGAAGAACTGAAAATATCTTTTCAGTAGTACTAATCCATTGTTCAGCAACTAATGGATCAGTAGACCCACTGAAAGAAGGTGGACGCTGCCTCATGAAGGATTCAACAGAATGTTGCTCCTTCCTTTGCTCGTTTGGAAGTCCTGCATGATTCATAGCTTGAGAAAGTTGTGTGAGCATGGCTACAAGATTTTTCATTCCGGCTCCCATATCGTTTGGTTGCTCAGGGGGACAATCATTGCATTGCCCATCACATTCCGCATTAACACGGTTCCTTCGGGTTCCAGCCATCGTCTAAAACCCCAAAAGAATAGTATGAGAGGCAAAAATCATGCTAGGGAAAACAACATAATAAAGGGGTAGTACCCTCAATATCTAACATCTTAGGTTAAATTTGAAGATCGTTAGCGCAATTCTAGGACTATAACCTATACGTATACTTAACCTTAGAGACATCCCTAGACATACCTTAGAAATATCTCTAGGGATCTCACTAATGTTTTCGCATCCTAGTTTCCAAAGGTTGACTAAACCTTTCCTCTGATACCAACTGTAGAGACCCGAAGCTTATCGTACATGGACATTACATTACTTTTGCGGAATACTTAGTACATAACAAAAACACACACACAAGGATCGTAATAGTTTAGTGTCTTTGGAAACTCGGAACGTAATCTTCTAATCGTGGTGAAAGATCTTCAATATCTCCCATAAAGATCTTCCCTTTTTTTTACCTAAAAACCTTTCTTTATATCCTGGGGAAAAGAAAACATAAAAGGGTGAGCTCAAATGCTCAGTAAGGGTAAACAAAAGAAATATCAATCACATCATATACATAAGAACATAGCTTTTGGAAATCTTAACCTGCAAAAGAGCTCATAATATCATAACATGGGATAAATCATAGAAGTGAAAATGAAACCATAACTTAAAACATTACTCATTGTGGCATACACACATAATCATAGAGAATCATTTCTTGTTAGTCAAGACTCATTGCCAAGACTATCTTAGTGGACAAAGTCCCTTTCTGAATCGAGTAATCCTCGTTTCAGTCCTGTTTCACTGAACCGGTATAACCTACCATTCCAGCCATGTCTATCTCATGAGATATAAAATCTTTACCCAATGCATTGGAGGGAGATATAGGTCCCACCCATCTTATAATGAATCCTTTCTTATGTGTGCCACATAATCATAAACCATACATCATAGCGTAACCCATGTAATAAAAATGGGATTCTTAAACAACATGACATCATAAAACAATTCATATAAGATAAAGGAATTCATAAAAATAATTCCATCACAACATGATCAAATCAATGTAATAATATGGATAGAAACAGAACCCTTTATTATCTTAGATGGAAAATAATTTTGATAAAACACATGAATTGAATTCTTGAGGAAAATATCCTTTCTTCTTCAAAATCAATTTCTTTTCACAAAACATCATGCAATTTTAAAAGAAAGAGATTTTATTGAAAATAGTCATGAAATATTTTAGAGGAAGCTTCATGAAAATAAGGCTTTATAAAACAGTAGAAATCCGTTCATGCCGTATAAGTTAAAAAAAACATTCTTCGTACTTTTGTCGGAAAAGTCAAAAAGTACCTCGTACGAAAAAGCGACAAAAGATTCCTTTCATATTCTTTACTAAAAACTCACCGAAGGGTAAAAATGGATTTAAACAATTTTAGGTGGATGGAAATAATATTACATATTGATGAAACATGGATGTGGATGATAAAATACACCCCAGTAAATACTTACGAATAAACAATCTCGGATAAAAATGAGATTGTGATATTTCCCTTACCTTAGGTCCGACTTGCTTTGTAAGTATCCGAACCTCCTGTATAATGATTTAAATCCTGTTATTGACTTATTATAGAATCATATTCATTGTTATGATATCATATATGGTTCACTTATGACATTATATTACCCGTTCTTTTGTAAATTCCATGTTAAAGAAGCGTTTTGGGTAAAATCGTTTCATTTATCGTAGGTGTTTTGACTTGTTGTTCTTGACATCATTATTACTTATATCATGATTTACTTACTTCCAGAATATAAAATATGATTTATATATCATATATATTCAGTATATATATATATATAATAGATAGATAAATGAAATGAAAAACACCGTTCATGGAGACGGTAGTCCGTACGTACGCATGAACGCTGTTTTCATTTCCCTATTGTTTTGAATGGAAGTAAGTAGATGACATACATATATATATATACATAAATCCAGTAGCTTTATAATGTCATATATTTAATTATTATTTCTTATATATACTTTATAATCATTCTTAAATGGTTAACATGGAGAATGAATCTCATCGCGTCCCGTACGTACGCACGAGCGATGATATCATTTCCATAAATATTGAATTGAATTGGAGTGGATTATACAATATATCAGAATCAATTTGATGTTTTAATAACTATGTATAGTTATTATTTACACCATTATACCCATCCATGTAAGGTGGTGGTGGAAAATAGATTACACCACGGCGTGGAGACGGTATTCCGTACGTACGCACGCGCGGTGATTTCTTTTTCCGTAGGATGGATAGATGGTGAAATAGGGTTGTTTCATACTTATAATAACATATCAGTATATGAGTGATACTGATGTTATTACTTCATAATGAAACAACCTAAGAAGAAGAAGTGGAAGAAGAAATAAAGATGAAAGAATTGGTAACGGTAATTACCTCTTCTTTGAAGTGCCTCTTTGAGACCTCCTCTTAGGGCACTAGAATTGGTCTTTGAGGAAGACCAGAACCTCTAGGATGTTGCTAGGGAAGTGGAGAAGAGATTTCGGCAGGGGTTGGCCGAGCTTGAGTGCTCAAATTGGTGTGAGGAGGAGGGGGAGGAGGTGTCCTTTTATAGGGGAGGAGAGGGGCACCTTAGGAATTCTTAAAAATATTAATTTATAATAAATATAACCCCACTTAAAAACCTCCAAAAATGACTCATATTCGAATATTAGATGAGATAGGGTTGTAATCTCATCAACCAATCAAATTTAGACATGTTTGGATATTATTTTAAACCTTATCAATTAGATTTAACTCTAAGTTAAATAATTTAACTTTTACCATGTCTTTTTGTTTTCTTTCACTATATGGTTAATACACTTACTATAACATGCCAAACGAACCCCAAATTGTTTATTATTAATACATATATCCTTATCTAAGTCATTTGGCCGAACCTTATATTTTTAGGAATAAAATAACAATTAATAATATAATATTTGATTTAAAAACTATTTTGTGTCAATTTTGACACTATTTGATACATGATTTTTGTGAAAGTCATAACAGAATTATATGTTCTAACCAAGTTGATTAAATCCACACTAATATGTCATAGTAACCTAGAAAATTAGTGGAATTCATAAAAAGTCTCAAATTATATTTAGTTTGGTGTTTATAACATCAATTATGTCAATATTTCATTAATAAGATAATTACTGCATCATCTTTGTGTCATAAATAAATTAAATTATTTGATGTCTAAAAATTACAAATAAAATACCATCATGTAGGAAATCTTTTTAGCTTTCTAATGAATATTTACAATCGAATTTATATTATGTATAACCCTATATTAAAAATGATTTACTTATTAAACTTTGATTTTAACTATTTTAACCCTTCTTTAAATAAATTAATAATAAATGTCCTAATCTAATCCAAGTGGGCCTAAATGGTCATATTTTATTCCTAAGTTTGTTTTTGGTCGAATTACACTTGTCCAATAGAATTAGGACATGTGTTAGGGTAATATTAATATCATATTTACCCTTAGTTACCCTATTTACTATTAACCGCGGTAAAAAAAGTAAAAAGTTACTATTCACCAAAAAAATTATTTTCATCTCATTGAACCACATTTTAGTCCTTGATATTAACCGTGTCTCTCGGATTTTCGAAATTCCATTCACAGAAGCGGCAAAATTAAGTTTTATGAAAAATTCAGTTTTTTTAACTACCACTTAGTAGTTTCACTATTCATCAAAAATTGATGTTTTTCAGAACAATGCCAAAATTTCATCCTAAGCTATATTTCATATTCCGAATTCAAAAATGAAGTCTATTTTACCAAATTCATAACATAAAAGTTGAATTAATTAATTTTATAATTAAATCCCGTTGTTAAAACAAATAGCGTGTTTTTAAGAAACAATATCTATCAAAAGATTGACACTTGTTTATGTCTAGTTTAAATGTGAAATTACATCCAATGACCAACATTGTATTAAATTGTAAAAATATATTCTAAATATACTTTAAAACCACTCAAATTAATGATTTATCACTATTAATTATTTCGATTAAAAAAGTTGTTTTTAATTATAATTTAGTAATTTTCACTATTCATCAGAATATGAAAGTTATCCGAAAAGTACCAAAATTTCACCTTAGGCTAAATTCGATACTCCGAATCCAAAAATAAAGTTCATTTTGAAAAATAAGATTTACTGGATTTCAAAAAGTGGTTATTACCATTCATAACGGCTAGTTTTAATAATATTTTTATAGCATATCGTTGTTTAGTGAAACTCGGTATTGCGTACTACACACGCTATCGAGGAAGGTCGTGATTGCGTGTAATGCAAGTCAAGTCAAGGATGTGTGTTGTGCAAGCTCCTTTGGGTGTAGCGTACAACACAAGACATTAATAAAATTAAAAAGAATATTTTTTTATAAAATCTTGGGCTGTTACATTTTCAGTGGAAATTTAAATATTTTTATATCAAAATTATCCATAAAAGAATGATATTTTTTCAAATATTATTTTCCAATTCATATGTATCTCTATTATTGAGATGGGGAAATCATCGTTTAGGTAGTGATGATTGATCTTCCAGAAATCGATGAGGACCACAATTTCCCTTTTTTCATGAAATATGATTTTCGAAAACCATTTCATGTAATTATAATAAAAGAGGAAGTTGGATTTCATGATATCATCCACAATATATTGCACCTTTTCACAATGATTCATATACATTATAATTTTTTCTTACTTATAACTATGTTGGTTATTTAGTAGACCAAAATAATGGGTTGCTATATGGGGATCCAAACCGGGAATCTTTGGATAGTTATATGTTAACACATATCAATATTGATTGAGGAAAGAGATATATGTCTCTTATTACTTAGGAGTAATTATAAAACTAATTTATATATATCGGGTATTTTATTACTCACCTAGAATTACTTTTCTATGCACGTCAATGATAAGTGATAAAACTACCTAGAATATTATAGAAGCATCCATAATATCTTTTCCCCCTATTCACCATCATCTAGAGTTGCAGACAAAGTAGTCTCCTGAGACCAGGGATTCAATATTTTGTTAGTGTGAACATTATTGGGATTATGTTTTTGTTTTAATTGATTAGTATCACCGAGTGTATTAGATTACATTAGAAAATTAGTGAATGTTCCAAAACCACATTCTCTTCTCTTTGGATATAAGTATATCCAATTGAAGAACCATGGACATGTCATATGAATATCAGTTAGATGTGCACTCGAATAAATATGATTAAGGGAAGATTGATTCACATGGATGGGAAAATTATTTTTTCTTATATTAGTGGTGTTAATTTAATTGAAGCTTCCACCTAACCAATATATGAGAGATAATTGATAAAATTCTTTGTATAATTATCTAATTTGATGCATTCGACATGATATATCCCATGATATAGAGTTGTTGCATCATTTTGGTTGATGGGAAACACATAGTATTCACCATGTTTCTCCATGTATTGATAGGTGTGATTTATAGGACATTATGTGTAGCAATGTGAATGGTTTTATTTACCATTGGATCCGTCCACTACCTTCTATAGAACCACTTTTTTATAGTCTTTATTTTCTATTTAAAGATAAATTCAAGAAATCATGAATTTTAATCTTACTAATTTAACCTCATTTTTGGACTTTCAATGAAAATATTATATTAAGATGACATTTTTCGATTTTTCTGAGAAGATTTTATAGGGATAAAATCATTTCATACAAAAATATCACATTAATATTGATGAATATCCAGTACATATAAAAAAATAACCTACCCAAGAACTATACTGGTTTAGTTTACTTGGAGACTAGATATATAAACATATTATGTAGGTGCAACATTAATCATATGTCATGAATTTATTCCCACATTGTACCATTCTTATCATACCATACATAAAACCTTTCTTCAAATTCTAGGAAAGAAAATATATGAAAGGGTGAGTTCGTATGATTAGTAAGGGTAAAAATAGGTGATATCAATCGATGATCAAATAAATTAATAAGATATGAATAAGGGTTTGAGATCAAGATCATAACTTTAAATGTTCATAAACAATCTATCATAGACTATAATCATGATCCATTGAATAAAAAAATATCATTTAAAAATACACAAATCATAAGAGTGCGGAATCATCCTAAATAAATCATGAACCGTTAGCTCAAATCATAATCATAAAATCGTTTCCTAAGAGTGTGGCACCATCAAAGGTATAAAAACCATGTCATTTGTGAAGGATAACAACTAATATCATCCAACCATAATGGTCCAGACATAAAAACCTATTTATATAACATAATAGCTCATGAATCACCACCTATTACCCACATTATAGTAGATCAGCCATCCCTACATATTTCCCAGAGTGGATCGATCACTCCAACCCATTTCCCATGATTATATCATGAGATATTAGGATTTACGTAATGAATTTGAGTTATTTAATGGACCCATCCATCATATAATTAAAATCATACATCTATTTGAAACCTTATCCTAAAATATTCATCATTTCATAAAATCATAACCGTTATAAACTAAATGGGTTTCATAAAAATTTATTCATTTCATAATTGAATAACCCATCCGAAAAGAATAGTTTTCGTAAACATCTCATCATCATATTCATAATCCATCAAGATAAGGAATATGGATGGTAACATTGGAATATATAATCACTAAATCATAAGTAATATTAATGTAAATTATCATATATGAAAAATGTATTTAAAATATCACTAGAATATTTATTAAAAAATACCCTTTTTTATTTTGACACTAATTATATAAAATTGATAAAATTATAATCTATTTTAGATAAATGAATTATTTGAAAATAAAAATGAAAACATGTAAATTAAGCATAAAATAATTATCATGTCATGTTGGTGGATAATAATATTCATGTCTTAATTATTAAAAAATGAATTTGTTCACACCATTGGTAAAACATTCCGTGTTCAAAATATAAAAATAATATTATTTTAAAAAAAAATTAAATTTTTTAAATACAGGTAAAAATTATTTAAAAATAATTTTACAATATTTAATAAAAATATTGAAAAAATATGCTTGAAATCAATTTAGAAAACATTAACATAGATGAAAAATATTTTCTGACTGAAAGAGGATAAATAAGGTCTGATTTTCGACAAAACATTTTCTAAACCATTTTGATTACCAATTAGAAGAAAATAATTATAAAAATAAAAAAATTAAAACATATGAGAAAATTTAAATTTTTTATTAGATAGGGATTATATAATTTCCGCAATGAAAATTGAAGGAAAAAAATTCTAGTTAAATGGGATTGGGATGTAAATCCCTTAAAACAATGGAAATATATAAATAAAAACATTCCAAAAATGAAAGCCTTATATGAATTTTTAGATTAAAATAATATTCAAGAAAACAATAAATAAATACATTCATGTAATGTATATACCCCACACCAAGGAAATAAGAGTTTGATATGAAATATGTCTCTTATAAATAAAGGTGAAATGGGAAACCCATACTTCAAGTCCCATCTTTCTTCATACAAGTTTAAAACTCCTATATAATAAATGTAGATTCCTTAAAAATCTATTCTAGAACCATATTCATACATATAAAATGATTTATGATTTACTTATGATATCTTATCACCCATTTATTAACAATTCTTTATTAAAATCACAGTTCTGGGTGATACTGTTTTGTTTTTCACATAGGTTTCATTTCTAAAATATTATTCCTTGTAAATTTATCAGGGTTCAATCATCAATGGAATTTTAAAAAATTTATGAGTGTAACATCTAATCATTATACGAATTTTTATTACTATTCAAATAAATCAGTTAGGAAAAATTAATTTCATCACCTTGTAGAGATAATGGTTTCTACGTATACTGGCGTAATGTTTCAATTTTTGGAAGAATGGAAAAACCAAAAGTAAATAAAAATAAAACTTTTAAAAATAATAATAATATAAAAAATATCATATATTTTCAATAAATCCATAATTATAACAATAAATGTGATGTTGTGAAGAAAAACGAAACTCATCCCTTTATGGAGGTGGTTGTCCACACGTATGCACGAGTGATACTTTCATTTACCATTTGATAGAATGTAGATGAATAATGGTTGTTCCATTATAATAATAAAAATTAAGTATATTTTACATAATGAAATAGTTATTTTAGTATGGATACCATATATTTATAAGAGGTAAAAGAAGAAATCAAAGTAAAAGTACTTGATTAAGATTTATACCTCTTCAATAAAAACCCTCCTTTATCTTACACCTTAATCCTTGGAAAAGTATTATTTTCGAAAGAAGGGAAGCTCTGGGATATGGGAAAGGATGTTATGGTTATATTACTAAGGGTATTGGATGAAATGGAAGGATAAAACATTGCGAATAATTGATGAAATGATGTTCCCATTTATATGTTTGGGGAGGGGAACCCATAACAACACTTAACGTATTAAATTAATATAAAATAACATTCAACATAAAGTGGATCAAAATTGATATATTTATAATATAGGATGAAAATTATTCTAAATAATATCATGCAGTAATATTCACACTAGTTTAGGTGATCTTTTAACCATTATATCATAGTTTTAACCATCATTAACCCTTTTTACAGTTACAATGATATCAATGTTTTTACCCTTTAAGGGGAAATAACGACACTATAAAAGGATAATAAAACCGTAAGATAACATTGGTTTATATGATAAACCATATCCCATTAAATTGATGTAATATACTATTTCTATGAACATTAACTCGTTTAATAAAATATTATTTATCACAAGATACAATTAAATCCATTTTTAGACTATTCCCAAAGATCGAATTTAATGAAAACATGATTGAGATAGAATAGGAATTAAAATTATAAAACATAATTATTAGTTATACGTTTCGGGAAAATTAATCTATTACACTAATTCATCCAAATTGAATTAATTTAGAAATTTTTTAAACCATTAAGTTTATATTTCTATTACATGAATAAGTAATTCTTTGGCATTTCGTAAACATTTATGATAAATATTCCAACCCTAAAAATTAATAAAATTTCTATTATAAAAAAATAATTTATATATCAAAAAAAATTAAAACTGAACTTAACCACTTTTTATCATTATGAAAAATTATTTTATATATTAATGCAAATAGAGTGAAATTTTGTATTTATCCTTTTCTTAAAATAATATTTAATTCATAATTCATGAATAATTGCACCATGTTTAAATATTTTTCAAATTATTGATGATAATTTCCAAAATAACCATATATAATTACATAAATTTTATTGTAATATATATTATATATCCTTATCCAAAAGTTTTAAACTTGTTTTACCCGTTTTACACTTACTAAGGTACATTTTAAATAATGACATTAAAATTAAGTTGACACTATTAAATTTTATTAAATATGACGCATCCAAAAATAGAATAAAATTTTAAATAACTAATATTTGAATGTGGAAAATTTAAATTTCAATATAAATTTTTTAAACACAAAGTGAAACAATTTTTTTGAAAAATGTATTTTTAAGTATAAACATTAACTTATATCAAAAGCATGAATATTAATGATTCAAATGAAATAAATCAGTTTTTTATAAATTAAATTTATTATAAGTCACATTAATACCAAATAAAAAATATAATAATTCTTTTAAAGAACTTTATTTATGGAAAATAAATGACAGTATTCGAAAAAATCAGTATTTTTCACTATTCAATAAAATGTAGTTCATTTCACAAAAAACCAAAACATCACCCTAAGATTATTTTGATATGATGATTTGAAAAATTATCCTGATTTTATAAAATGAAATTTCCAAAAGCGATTGAAAATAATTATAACTTCCACATTAAAAATCCAGTAAAAATAATTTTTGGAGAAAATGTATTTTTGATGAATAAAATGCCTTCACTAAAAATTGTTTGTGTTTATTAGATAAGAATTAATCAATAAATTTATTTTTATTAAGATGATAATGTATATATTTTATATAGTGGTTAATCATATTAATACCCACTAATTCAATGGATGGGTTATAGTGGTCACATTTAAATAATAATTGTTTTACAATGCATAATTATTCACAAAATGATTTGTATTTAAGGTAAGAAATCTACAAAAATTATTATTCTTTTAAACAAAATTTTCAATGTGTTGCAAATTTATTTTTATGTTAATCTTGAAAAATACCATTTTTACAAACATTGATAGTTTTATGAGGTTATTTGTATATAAGAATAACCAATGATTTATGAAACCTTTTTCATGACCAATTATGTATTTTATATGTAAAATTATATATTTAAAAATATTAGTTTGAATTTATAGAATGATATTTGACATTTTTTTATGTATGATATATTTTTCTCTGAAATATATTTTTAATGTGTTATGTATTTATTATTTTATAATTAATTTTTTTATCAATTTTACAAATTTTAACTAATAAAATTGATTTTATATTTTGAATCAGACATCTTGAATTATGTAGTAAGGTATATTTTATTTTTTAATCATGAATGTACATTATTTTTTGTAAAAATTAGTTTCAATAATAAAATAAAAAAATAGTAAAATTGTTAAAACAAAGTGTAAAGGTCTTAAAACATGATGATAAAATTACCAAAATTGACTTATTAATGTTTTTCTCTACAAGAACACATATCATATCCATTATTTTCCACTTTTTTAGCCACATTCCTTGAATGGTGCACCTTTTATTACAAAAAATGTCATTCCTATCACTTATAAAATAGGTGATTCAGCATAACACTTCTCTTCACAAAAAAAACCATAGTTCTACCAAATTCTTCCCAAATCAATCCCTCGAACAAATAGAAACATCCTAGATGTTTTGGTGTCTTTAAAATAATGCTCAGAAGGCTTAATCGTGTTGAACAACGAGTTATTCCAAGGCGTAAGGTAAAAAATTGATAATAACTCATTTCATTCATATTTCATTATGCCTTTATATTTAACATAAAAGTATGTCATAAGTTAAAAAAATTATAAAACCTGTATAATTTTATTACGGAAATGTTTTTATAATTATGTAATAATTATTATTAATCCTCCTCCATTATCCTTATTAAAATAAAAATGGTGTCCATTAGTTTGTATAGATTACCACCGCCATAGAGTGACATGTACTATTTTTAATAACTGACTTAATAAAATGGATAAAAATTAAAATGCAATGTATAAATATTATATATATATAATATTCTTAATATTATTAAAATATAATTTATTTTATACCTTCTTTTCATTTATTGAAAAGTGAAAACATTACCCACGTGTACTTGCAGACTATAAACTCGATGAAGCGACATGTTCAATTTTTCATATCCACTATAGATGTGTGGTTCTAAAATATATTTTATTATTAAAATGATATTCGAGATAAATATATTTCATTATTATGGTTTATAAAGGATAACAAAAGAATTATTGTTTATTATAATGTAACATGTTGATATTTGCAAATTACTAAAAACAATCTCATCATAGATTTAGTTCTCACAAACCATTCTCTTAGCTTACTTCAAATTAATTTAAGTATTCATAAATAATAGAAACATAATTATATGATAAAAATTATTTTCTATTAATTAATAAATTTGTACCAAAGAGTGGGGTTTTATGTCTCTATTATATAACATATGAGAAATGGTTGAATATTCCAACATCGGATATTGAAAATAAACATTAAATAGCTAATGAACATTAACAAAATTATCATAATTAAAGAGTATAAATGTTAATATATATGAATATGTTTATATAATAGTTTATTAAGATTTTCTTTATTTTTGTCCAAATATTTTAAGTTACTCTCCTAGTATTCGATAGTAAAGGTTCAGGTTTTTTCCTTAATTTCACCTCATTGAGGTATGTTCACATATTAAACTCCGATAATTATTTTATTTGGTGAACATACTAAAAAATGGATTTTTTATCTTTAATAATTATTAATTCATGAATATTAATATTATTTTCTTGACCCTTCCTTCACACTAATTGATTTTATTTAATACCAATGTAGTAAGTAGTTTTATCATCACACTTTTATTTCATTGATACATATATCATATTCACCAAATTATTTTATTCTATGGTTTGTATACTAAATTTTTTAGTTTTTTATAATATTTTCATGTAATTCAAGGTTATTACGAATCGATCACATGTTATAACATCTATGGGAATTCCATTCAATAGATACCAATTTTGTAAGGGTTTTGATAACTCACACCTCATTTATTTTAGTTATACTGCTTCACCTTGAAATTATTTCTTTTATGTTTGGTTTTTAACAACATAAGATTTTAATATATAATATTTTAACTTTATCTCAATGTATATTTAAAATTTAAATTCCAAGAATCTTAATTGATTAAATTATTTCCCATAAAAGAATATATTTTCTCACAATGATGCCCAATATTTGAAAATGATTATTTTCCATCAATATCCATATTATTTATTCACTGAAACGTTCTAATTCATTATTTTGGAATATAAATATATATTATTTATTATTAACTTCATATTTATCTTTAACCCATTTTATTATGAATTTTTATTAGCTCTGTTTATGATGTTGGATTCAATAATGTTATTTTTTAAGCTAATGTTGTAAAGGTTTTTTAATTCTCGAATGTAAATTACACCTTCCACACTGTATTTATTATAAAAAACATTATTTATTTTTCAAGTTATGGTTTCTAGAATTTATTTTAATGATTTATTTTTTAAAAAAATACTACTTTAATAAAAATTATTTTTTGAAGTTAACTCATAACATTACATTTCTATAGTAAAGGTAAAAATGTTCTATGGAATATCATTTTATGATTTGACTTCAACCTCCATATATTTCTCCTAAGGATCTATGTATTATGTAGTTAGGTTTTATGAATCAACCTATAAATTCATTTATGAAGTACTTCTTTATGGTGAATTTTTTTTTTATATCAATTGATCTACATTTTACATCATTTTATGTGATACAATTTGGTAATTGATATGAAAACAATTTACATCCATGAGTTCTACTGGATTGATGAATGATTTATATTTTATGGAATATATAATTATGGAAATTGATGGTAGGGTTCCTATATCACCCTCATTTGGATTGGTTAAGGATTTAAATATAATGATATGAGTATTCATGGACATTATTACATTTTTTCAGAAGTGTGGGTTTAATTGGGTAACTCTTGAAGGAGATGATTTCCTATTCTTTTTTGTGTCATATTTCTAGGAAATTATACTTTATTACTTTCTGATCTCATATTTCATTGTTATTTTTGTATGTCTCTAATCTATTTTATAATTTTTGTGCTTTATTAAGGAATTTTCAGTGGAATTCTGTTCTTATATCATGCTCATTTATAATCAAAAAAGTTTTTTATTACCACCAATGATCACAAGTTATTTTAAGTAGATATTACTCCCATATAAATTTTTACTCACATGTTTATGATATAAACATTATGATTCATTGATATTTTTTCCCATTATGGATCCTTTGATATTTTCGCTTTCTTATGTTTCCAATCTTGATGTTATGAATATTAGTATAACGTTTGGTTTATCTACAAGGGTTTCCAGTGTGGGTTGACTTTAGGGAAATGCTTAAATGTATTGTAAAATAATTTTTTTATATATATAATTATCAAAGACACTAAAACTTTAGGCTACTAGATTTTGTGATTATTGTTAGTATTATTATTCCCATTATTAATGTATGTAGTTATTTAGTTCAGTCCATCTCACGTTTTATTGAGTCCAATAGTGAAGTAAGTGTTTTATCATTACCTAATAGGAGTTAATGTATGAGAATCCCATTTTTATATTATATTAACTTCTAGTTATTTTTTGGATTAATTTAGTTATCTATGCGAATTATTCTGATAGAAAATTAGTGATAACACTATACATAATTCTAAGTATGTGATAAAATCATGAATTTTGGGTAAATTATACATTATGTGGTTTTCTAGAAATTAATTCTATATCTAGATTCAAATAATTGGATACCAAATTTGAGAAAGAATCACCTAGTGGTAACAATCCAAAAATAGATAGATGGGTATTAACTTGATCTTTAACTCAAGCATGATAGAGTGGCCCAATGTCACACTAGTTTTAGCACTCCTTAGTTATATGTTTTGGTGACCCACATGCTCTTTATGAGCCATTATAAAGTATATGAGTATATATGTTTATGTTATGGTTAATGAACATATTTGAAAATAAACAATGTATAACATAGATTTAGTCCTTGAAATTTTTAATTAAGGTTATATCTGTTATTTTGATTTATTACTTTTATGTTAATTGATTATCATTTTTTATGATTAATTATTCTCATATTTAACTTTTTCTTAATTATTTATTGAATAGAACCAAGTGAGAATGAGTTAACAATTTGGGTGATGGTAAATGTGTTGATTTTTTCAATGGAAAGAGGATTGAGATATGAATATGAGTAAGAAATATCATGTTTATTCTTAGCTATATATCATGAATTATGAATAAAAATATTAAAATTATAGAAATTTATGTGACACAGTTGATGATAATAATTTATTTTCATGGATGTTAAAGTGATAATGACCATAATGGAAGGATTAAAATTCTTATGTGTCAAAAATATAAGAATAAGAACCAAGAAGGGTTTTTAAAAGGAACTAGAAAAATTTTCAAGTGTGGGAAGACTGGAAAACAAGATAATAATTATCAAGAAGATATTAAGGTGAGTGAAAATTAAATTAAGGATGAGAGAGTCCCTTTAAAATCTCCACAAACACTTAAATTATTCAATTTCAAGGAGTTTAGGAATTATGAAAATTTATGCCCTTACGCAAGGGTTAATGAGTATAGTAGTCATGGGTGACCCCCAAATCTAATGGAACAAGGAAGAAACTATAAAAATTATATTAATAAATAGGATCATGATAATTTAAGAACACATATACTCCACCCCAGATTTGGGGAAGACTTATATAATTATGTTCTTGTGTAACATTAAATTTTCATAAGATCATTTAATCACGACCCAATGATTTTATTATCAAAGAAAAAATATAGTTATATAATTTCATTATCTGAAGCTGATGGTTATGGGAATTTACTTTGTAAAAATTTTATTAATAATTCTTTTAGATTACATCAATGTATTTTCTATCTTTATATACAATGTATATTAATTTCCAAAATAGGGAAATCATATTTCATATTTCAATCAAACCAATGATCATCTATAGGTGAAGCACTGCCTATTCACTCTATCATAAAAATAATTCTATTTTATGAGTCATGATACTCAATAATAATGGATTACTAGCTCTAATAATAATAGAAATACTTCATAATAGGGTAAACCGTTTTATAATGAAATGTTATATTTACTATATTTGTAAGTATGATATCTCTCTAGAAAATAAATCTCCATTCATATCTATCTAATAGACAACCTTAACAATTTTTATAATTGGGTGATAATTAATATTATGATGATTCAATTAATTTATGTGAGGTAGAGTATAAGTCCTTGAGATTTTAGTGTTAATTTTCCTTTAAATACATATTTTTTTATATCCTACATCACACACAACACGAAACTCAAATGAATCATGATTCATTTTGTTGAGATAAAACCCCTAAAAAATTACCTGAAACCCTATATCACATACCATGGGTTATTATATCAATTAAATGTGTATAAACGGAAGGATATAATAAATATAATCAGATAATATTATTAGATCTATGTGATACCATGCATAATATTTTCCCTTGAGAATAACCATTACTTGAACCAGACATAAAATGAGAAATAAAATAAGGAAAAGAGAATGAATTATGGAAATTCATATTATGGAATAATAATGGAGTCTTTTTATTTGATAATAAATGAATTAATGAACTTAATATGTCTATATATATGAAGGAAATTTACCCATTATTAGTATTTTCATTGGAAATATGGTCTTCAGAAATATGGTAATTGAAAATATCTTCATTGGATGTATATTTAGATAAGGTGTATAATGAATTTTTATATTTATAGTAAATAATTTTAAAAAATAATTCATAATTAATAAATAATGAAATTAAAAGATATTTTCAAAATATTATATATATATATATATATATATATATATTGGCGTTTACATAATAATATTATTATTAATGTAAGATATGATGTATTTATAAATCTCAAAGAAATATCTTCATATTAATGAATATGAAAATTTTATTTTTTATAATTTAATTAAGTATTCTTAATAATATTCTGTGATTATTATCTAATATAAAATTAATATTTTTTAAATAACTTTTAATGGATTTTTTAAGGAAACTATTCATTTAGACCACTTAATTTAGCTAACATAATTTCCTAAACAACCATATGGAAACTCATTGACTAATATCATCTCACTATCATATGTAATCCCTTCAATCCTCTTATACGACCTCTCAAATTTCATGATCAATGATCCATGCATGCTAAGTTAATACCATTCAATTATTTATTAATTTAATATGAGGGTCTGATCATTTCATGAAATATATTTTCTAAATTTTTATTGCTAACCAATTAGACCCTAAGGTTGTCTCTAGTCATGTTTTTTCTTGTTTACATGTGACTTTATTATTGATCGACTGATTGAAATCTATTTTGGACAATAATTACCATCCCATATTTCCTAAACTAGCTTTAGCGCCTTTCAATCATATGTATAGGCTTCTTGTTCCACTCATCGAGCTGAGGATTCATATGAACCTCCTATTAGATGTAATACCTAAACTTAAATTAATTTAATCTATAGGAAATTATGAATTAGAAATTTTTACCCCTATATAATTCCAAAAAATATTATTTTTAGGAACTATTCACCTATTATTCCATGCATCATGACTTCAAAATGAAAAACATATAGTCAATTCTATATGATGTTAAGATGACTATAATATATCCTCAAAACATGTACTTAAAAGGAAGAATAATTGACTTAAACACATGGCTATAAAAGTAACTTCACTTTGTTAAGGATGGATGACATTAAAAGAAACCACACAATCTTTGTCACAAAACATTTAAAGGTAATATATTTACCATTTAGTGGAACCAAACTACTGAGTCTCATATTCCACTCATAGGGATACATATGAATCACCTCTAATTAGATTGATCACAATTATAGAAGACCTATAACCTCCATAGTTTGATATGAGTTCTAGAGTGCATATTTTTGTGGACATAAACCAAAGTATAATAAGATATGCGAAAAAAACTCGTACATAATAATGTTCACATTGATGCTTGGTAATAATAAATAACATTCATGGAGGTAACCAGTATCATTTTAGTTATTGGTAAGTATTTTATATGTATTCATTAAATCTATAAGAGAGTCCCAAACTAGGAAAAAACCTCATTAAAGGATGAGAAAACCAACTATCATATCAACTACAGTAAAATACATAGTGTCACTAGTATTTACAAATGACTACCTTACTTTAGAAAGATGGTATAGACAAAATAAAAAAACTAAGGGCATGAGGGTCACCATAAAATAATATTAAACCTAGAATGGGATCCTTTAACAATGAAATATATCGATCAACAATGATTTTTTATACCACATTAATGAGTTGCTTATTTTTGTTTTTTCTACTCCTTTAGGAAATCCCTTCAATCCAAATTGCATCACCAAATGAACCATTGAATACCAATATCCCTTTAAAATATGATAATACACATATGTAACATAATACCACTATAAAAAACTAGTTTGTGTGTTGAACATATTCCCCAACTACATAGATGTTCATTTTCCCAAATCCAAATAATACATTTTCACCAACCTAGGACCACTGAAATTGGTTAGTTGTTTCACATGTCAAGAAATGAAATCTCAAAAACTATATAAAAAATATCAAGGTGGTATATTATTTACTTAATGATATGAAGCTACATTGATCATCCTATCTATGATGGACTATAAATATGTAGGTGTCCCCTAGGGTCATGAAAAAACACTCTAGGAGACGTTCACTTGAGTGAAATGATACTTATCTTCCTTATCTTAGGGAGGTGTATGAGTTTATCAACATCCCTATTAGTGATTATGAGATTCCCAAGAAGGCTCCTACCAGTTTTATTTATCAAAATTTCAATACAAATTTTTCCTCACATTAATATACTTATGATTTCACTTCAGAGATATTAGTATCAACTCTCCAAACTAGGGTACTTGGGATGAGTTATAGCTAGGGGTAATAGTCTACTGAAGGTCATGAATAAGATAAAGTACATAATCCCACATATATTCATGAATCCTTTTGGTATATTGTAATATAATACTAGGATTATACTTATATATCTATTCTCATTTATACTTGTGATGCATGTTGTCATATTTTGGTGGTGACTGAGGACCAGGACCATATTCCCACTCACTTTTATGTATCTCATTAGCATATTATTTTGGTGATTGAGGATAAAACACATATTCCAATTTTAATTTAAAAAATTAACTATAATATCATAGTGGAAGAATAATATTCAAATTATATTCCTACCCTCATGAATTAATTTTAATGTCATATTTTATTTGAAACACACAAGAAGGAGTATATCCCTACTCTCATACATTATTATCTTAAACATATTCTGTTAATAACATATGAACAAGATTATAACTCTGTTTACATCCTGAGAAATTTTCAGTGTATCCTATTGATAATGATGTATCATGATCATATCTTTATAATCATCCATTAAGGATTTAAATATATTTTTCGTGGAAATATAGAAGTTTCCTAGGATGGGCCCCCCTTATGAGGGTAGCTTTTTTATTTTGGACTCCTTATATGATAGTGGTTTTCAAACCATAAACCATATCAAAATAATCCAAAGGGAAGTATTGTTATGATTAATTTATAATATTGGAGGAGATCCATTACACTGTGGAAACAATTATTCTTAAGAAACTTCATCTTATTTCACTATAGACATGAGGATTTTTTATATCCTCATCAAATGGGAAGGTGATATGTTCATGAAGGTCATACATATAGTTGAATGATCTAAAATATAGGGGGTCCTCCATATAGTACTCATTGTGATGTTCCTCTACCCAATAATATAAAAACCAACCATGAAATCCCAACTCATAAAACCAATTGTAGATGTCCTCCTACAATGTGACTATTGACCATCAAATATTTCCTCATCTTACCAACTCATAATCAATTGGTATCCATAAACTTCCTATTCATGGAATCCATTCCAAAAATCTTGAAGATCCATCATAAGGAATACGTTATCTACATCCTCATACTTCTAGAAGTCTCAGCTATAATGGATCCCCCTATGATGGATAATTATGTATCATGAATGGATGTCACCACCATGGGTTTTTTGTAAAGTCTCTCCAAAAAATGAATTATCTCTTCAACCTAAAGATCCAACCTGTGTTGAGTCCACTTTTAGATTTCCATCACATTGGGAGTCACTTGAGAAATCATGTTTAGTTATACCAAGAAACACATGATCAATCAATGGAGTTTCATAATAATGAATGTATAATTTTTGGAACAATAATCTTCAACATCTATCCTAGATTGAGCACCATTTGATGAAAATAAGGATTTCCGGAAAGATTTTACACATCATAATAAAATACTGGATAAATGACCATTATGGTTTGGATAAATTGAGGAACTCCTCAGGGGGTTTGATTGTAATGCAATGGTCATGTGCAAGGAATTAGTCGAAGATATAGTAATAATGATGTTATAGATCACAAATAACTCCACAATATTCCATTCTAAAAGCATTGAAAGAATATTACATAAATTATCGGTGATATAACTTCACAGAAAATATATATCACCTAATATCCAAGGACCCAAATCTTGGATGTTATGTCAAGAAACTCAAGATATTGGAATATATTTTCCACCAATTTAATCTAACCACTATTTCAAAGGCTTATAACCCTATATTAGTGAATAATTATGAGTTTTTCTAATATTTATTCCTCAATTATGTAATATTTATTTAGAAAATAATCACCAACACCCCACCTAATGTGGATTTAGTGGGTCGGTAAAATAGGGAGCTTTATATTTCACCCCTCTTAAAGGATAACAAGGTTTGTTAGGGATAAAAACTATTAATGTAATTACTTCAAGAAAGGTCTCTATCCCCAAGTTTTCCATTGTTAGTTGGTCATTCTAAAGAAATCCCTTGGCACCTAAACCCTATTAATAGTGTACATTTTGAAAGTGGACTATTGATGGAATCCTATATTTATCTAATAATAAAGTCATTAGGAATTCCCATCTGAGTAGGAAAAAACAAGTAATCTTGGATTAACCCTCAATGGTGAGAAACTATCACCCTAGGAAGGCTCTTCACCCTTCATGATATTGTATAGAGTTATAAAATTCTAATAAGGACATGATAGAAACTACATGATAAATATTATAGGAGAAACCCCTAATATGGTGGGTCCATTTTACCATTATATCCTCACCCTAAATATTAAAATATATAGTGAAGAAGGGATATGATGGTGTAAAAGTTACAACAACCTCAACTAAATATGTTTGGGTATTTTTATAACCCATACTCTAAAGAGGATAGTTTCCTCTAGGTTGTAAATTTTGTCATAGGGAAATACTCTACAATTTCTCCTACATAATGATATATTACCCTTGTTATAATTGTGAATAAAAAAATCATTTGAGGTTCCCTAAATTTGACCATCCCTAAATCAATTGTCGAGGAAATTGAAGGTTAAAAGATGAATCCTCACAAGGATTGTAAGAAACAATGGTCTACCAATAAGGAATTTACCAAGGATTATTTTTATTTTTCACTGGATGGATTTTTTAAGGATGATAAATCCCCTTTCAAATATGATGAAGGAAGATATATAATCCCCACATTATGTTTTAGATAATTAAATTCCCTTAGAATAAACAACAAAGGTAATATAAAATATAACACTAATGTTATGGTTACCACCAATGAGGTATCCATTACAAATTTGGTTCATAGTGATATATATGTATAAGATGTCCATTCCTAAAAAATAAAAACTCATGACCTGGAAGGCCCTATATATATTTATTAATTTCTAAATCATTGGGCCTCTTCTAAAGACAAAGGTAAATAAGTGGTTGTATCTATAGCTCAGTTTTTAATAAAATATGTTTATCCTATTTCATCATAGCATTAAATTTCTCAATATATAGGGGTGTTTGAGAAATTTAGTTGACTTCAGGTCGAGTTGCGTTGGGTAAATATTCTCACATAGTGTTACTAAAATATTAAGGCCAAAATATCTTCTCTGGTGAATCCCCCTGAACCAAAAGATAATTTGTAACACAATATGATTACATTTTTTATATGCATCCAAATTAGGGCCCACACAACCAATAAAATTAACCTGATGATCATGGATTTCTAGGAACTTCATCCTATAGAGTAATAACTACCACCATTCTAATAATTCTACCCTAATCATACTCAATATAGATATCAATATTATTTGTATGAAAAATAACTATATCATGTGACACCCACTACTCACACATGATTTCAAGCCTAAGTGACAGTCCTAGTATGGCTCTATGACTCTATTATGTACCTTATTTCTAAAAAATAAGAGATATAAGGGATATATGGAAAAATGATGCCGAGGAAGAATATTTACCCTAAGTGGGTGGACAGGAATCCTCCTCATCCTAACTTTGTATATCATATATTCCCAATATTCAATGGCATAAGATATCTTTAACATTCTATAATGTACTTAACTTATTGATATGTCACTATGATAGGAATTTATGAGTATAAAAAGTAGTAAAACACCAATTTTTCAGGAAAAATAATTATGGATTACATTTTAATCATATAAAAAAATACTAGTTGAGCCTGTTTCCAATTATGAAGATATTTTATGGTAGTTTCCTTACAAATTTATTATTTCATTGAGGAAGAAAACATTCATTGATCTCTCAAACTGTATAGATCACAAAACAAGAGTGTTTTAGACTTCATATTGTGTTGGAAAGGCGTGTACTACTCTATGAATATTCATCTTCGTCAAGAGAATAAATTGTATATATGCATAGAAAATGTCTATGTTGATCTGAAAACACCAATTATTCCCTTAAATTATTCATGTGGGACTTGATAATTTCCAATAATCACACACCGACTAGATGATTTTTTATTGATCTAAGACTAAATATTATCCAATGTTTTTAGTATGTGGAAAAAATCACAGAAAACTAGAGTTTGTGGTTCTAATGCTCAAGATAACACTTATTCAAGCACCAATTCCTGATATTTTTCATTATAATATGGTCTCTCCTACTGAACAAAAACAACAACATCAAGGACCTAATTAGGATTGAAATAATGAGAATGATTGACCAAAATATTAGGAGTCAAAAAATAAGGGATATTCTATTAAAAAATAATATGTCCTTCTGTACTTTATTATGGACATAGATAATGATTAGATCAAATTGTTATAAGGAAAAAAACACGCCTAGGATTCCCTGAATAATATATTGGATTACTTCTCATACTAACAGATGTCGAGGAAAATCATATTTTAATTATTCATCTTCTAGGATAAACTATAAAATATTTTTAACTCCATAATGATTAAGTTGGATAAAATAGTTACACAAGTGACATGTGTTTTCGTACTTTTAAAGAGGAAAATGAGAATGGAAGAATTTTTTCGGGAAATGAATGTATAATTTTGATGATTGGATGATCGAGAAATAATATAGATGATTTCACAATAATCTATGAGAACAACTCAGTCAAACAATTAGGACCTCAATCCACCTTATTAGGTTAAATATTAATTAATAATTACCATAGAAATCAAATATTTTATACAATCAGTGATTATAAAAAATGGTATAATAAGAATTGAAATTATTGGATCCTAATCATGTCTAGACTATTTTAGACATATTATCCCCACCACTATAAATATGGACATTACCCCCACTGAACATGATATACATCAGGTGGTCCCCTTCACTAATGATGCGGAATTTTATGAGTTTGAAATACAGTTATATAACCAAGGATGAAATCATAGAGGCTAAGGAATAAATTTTTTTGGTGGACCTTGATGGTCAAAGACTATTTCTACTGAGGCTATATATGCTACTAAAACCCAGATTCGAGAACTTAAACGATATATAGTGGAACATCAATCTCATCTTGAATTTTTTTGGGCTATTTTGGATACAATAATAATGGAATAGTGAGTCACAAACACACAGTTGTAGATTCAATAGTGGAATATATGAATTTAGAATCATCTAAACCATAATACCACAAATATGTATCCTAATTTTAGCCTAAGGTATGAGATACCAGCATCATCATCATAAACTCTAATACCCATGGTATGGACTAGCCTCAAGGATGAAATAAGATACTCTTGGTCTTGTAATATGATATTTTGAAGTATATTTCTATCATCCTAGTTAATATATCTATCTTGGATTCCCATAAAATTTTAAATTAACCCCAGGAATCCCTTATTTAGTCCCTCTCTATCCCTCATGATATCTATATTCAGGGGTCTATATCCAAGATATATCATGGAGAGACCATATTTTCATAATTCCATATAGTAAATTATTTCATCGAATAAGACATGTATTTTACTAATAGGGAATTATAATGGCCTTATATGATTCTAGAATGCTCAGTGATATTGAAATCCACTGGTCACCAATTGATGATAATTTTTGGATTAATCTTATCACGGAACAATCTTTTAGGCCGTTGAGCTATAATGAAGCTAACTTGTTCCCATACAACATGAAAATCCAAGGGTATTATAACAGTAAATAGAGGTAAATTATAAATACTACACACAGAAACTAGTTTCGAAAAATTATATTAAACCTCTAATTCATGTTAGTCCACTAATACATGGATTTAAACATATTCTTGGGGCAGTTTTGGATCCATATATTAGAGAAAATACCATTATCATATCATCAGTTCCTGAAATACACTATTAATTATAAATTTTATGTTTTACATTGAGTTTATTATTATTTTGAACCACATGAGTATGATTATATAGAATCATGTTTTGATACAATGGAGAAGAAGTAGAGTATGTTAGAAAATTCCATCCAAATCTATTCTATTAAAAGGTTGGGAATCAACTCTATCCCCCCGTGAAGTGAACTTAGTGAATAAATTTTTTTCCTAATTAACTTATTTTTCCATACCCTAAAATTTTAGTTTATATATCATTATAAAAATAACACTATGTTCGATATCATGTAGTTTCGGCGACAATAAGCATAAAAATATTTGAAATATAATTATTTAAATATGGTTTCTAAAAACTCATCATTTGGCTGGATGGTATGAATTGGAATAAATATATTATAAAAAATATTTATAATGGTTATCTAAAATATAAATTTATTGATTAAATTATAATAAATAAGCACAGTATTATTATTAAAGACATTTTATGCCTCAATACACTTTTTCGAAAAAATTTGTTTTTATTAGAGTTATGAATGGATATAAAAATTAATTATTTTCAGTTTTATAAATATTATCTGAAAAAGAGTACCTAATTTTTTAAATCATCATTTCAACTTTTTCTTATGATGAATTTTTTATTTTTTATTTTTCAAAAGATTGATTTTTTAGTAAATATTTAAAAATCAAATTTTTAACAAAAAGTCATTTCATTTCATTAAATAAAGTAACTCAATGTTCCCCTTATATTTAAATTTTGGTTTAAAACTAATTTAATATCTATATTATTATAAATAATCAATATAATTTTATATGGATCAAAATTATATTTTGATTTGGTATAAGTTATTTTTAATGCTTCCAAACAAAATTTTCTAAAAACATTTTCCATTGTTTTTTTTGAATTTATATTTCAAATTATTTAATCCAATTATAGAAATTGAATTATGAAAATTATTTCCATATATGAAATCATGAGTTTCAATTTTTTAAAATAGTTATGTCTTATTTTTTATCATTATGAATAGTAATCGTATAAAATATTTCACACTCTTATAATTGAAAAAATGGGTAAAATTGGGATAAAAGAACAATATCATGCCTAATAATCTTTATAAAACTTGTTTTTATTTTATTGGAATTGTTTTAAGACATAAATAATCCAATTTTATAAAAAAAATCAATTTCTTTCAACTTTTATTTGATTATAAGAAATATATCATTTTACGTAAAAAAATAAATAACAATTGTCATTATGATTCTTTTAATATCTCTATTACATTATCATTGGGATAAAAAAATTATGAATGAATTAAAAATATTTATTTTTGGAATTAAAATATTATTTTTATAATACTAATTTACTTCTAATTTTTACCAATGATGTTATTACTTTAAATGATTACATGACACTGATATAGTGTACGTGCAATCAATTAAAAAATCATGGTAAATGAGTTTATAAATAATAAAATTAGAATGTTTCAGATAAATTGTAGTATTCCATGAATTTTATAGGAAATAATAAAAATTAATTAATTTTAAATGAAATTATATTTTCATTTCATTTTTTTATTAAAGTCAAATAAAATTACTAGTCCCAAAAATGGATTTAAAGATACTTTATCATAAAAAATATTTTCATTAATGATTTAAAAATAACTATATATATGTTTGAAGAGTAAAATTAGTATGTTAAATGGTGTGACATTTTAGAAATGTAATATTGTTGATCCATTATTCACCTTATAAGTAAAGTTATAACCCTTAATGGTTAAAAAATCCTTAGTTTGGTCGAGGTTAATAATGGTTAACGAGGGGGTATTACCAAACTATAAGGCTTAAAATGGAACATAAACATTTATAAAATATATCTATTTATAATATTCATCACTGGTCATATCCAAAATTATAAATTATTGAATTTTTTTCACTTTATATGATTATGATTTGAATTATATTTAAATCATTTAGGTAATTCCAAGTGTTTCATTTACATCATTTTTTAAAGTGTACCATTATTCTCTATTAGTCACACATAATGAGCCACTTATAAAAACAAATTCCTACCACAATACACTAGCAACGTTACTCCTAATTAACTAGAGGCTTGGACCTCATCAAATGACAAACTTAGTTTCTTAATGTATAAGCTAAATGTGGTTTTTTCATGAATTGGTATAACTATTAACCCAATGTTTTTATTTTATTTCTTTTTATATGGACATATAATATAATTTTAAAATTATTATATAATAAAATAATTATCTTAAATATATTTAAATGTTATTACAATGTTTTTAAAATTCTTATTCGCCTCCTTCCAAACTAATGGAAACTGAAAACATCACTTGGGTGTTCGTATGAGATATCATTTCTGCATAGCGTTGACATTTTTTTCATTGTAATTTTTAATGGATGTTAATAAAGGTAAAATTAATGAATATGTATGATATTTATTTCCTAATTATTATTATATAAATATAATATATTATCTTATGTATTACCCTTCAATCCATTGGAAAATGATAACGTCGCTCATGTGTACATGTGAACTAACATCTCCATGAAGCGATGATATTTTTTTTCTATTACCACCAAGCAAGGAATATTATAAAACTTTATTCAATGAATAAAAATTTATTTATTAAAATTTTAATTTCATTTTAAATTGATTTAACAATATCATTAATCCTTTATCTACTGAAAATGTATCGAAGTAATTTTAGAGAAATTGGCTAAACAACTCAAACTGATCGATTTAAGCAATAAGTATTAAATAAGTGGACTTAAAAATTATTATTGGACCTCAAAAAATTAATATAGATTTTTAATTATTTTAATTAATTAAATTTTATTATGTATATGGATCAAATAGGTTCAATTAAAAATTTTCCCTAGGCAAGGGTAATTTTTTCTCATTTTCATTTTAAAGAGACATGTTTCTATTATGCACCTAATTTAATTTATATAGTGTATATATTTACCATTTGAATTATTTTATCATTAATTGATCTTTATTCAGGGTATTTATATATATGTTCATCTTTCATCTTTTAAGGGGTATTAATTCAAATGTTATTAAAGTTATAAGGGGTTTCTTTACATTCTTATTTTATTTTTGTATTTTTCATGTATATATTTACATTGGAAATATTATATGATCCTAATATAATAATACCCATATATTTTACTATATTTTGGTTATATTTATTGTTTACATGTTAATATTACATTCCATATCTTTTCAGATCAAGACTCATCAAGTGGGTTACAAGTAAGGGTCATTCATTTACATAAATCGAGATTTTAATGTTTTCCTTCCAAACAATATTTCTTCCATGTGTTGGTTATATTAAATGATTTGAATAATATTATCATTTTATTAAAATGATTATTTGGATTAATTTTTAACCATATTAGACCGTATTTACAATGTTTTAATGTGAAACTTATTGTTTCTTTCCAAATGAGGTACTTTTGGACCTTTTATCAAAAAATTTTGTAAAATATTTGTTTTCAAATTAACCTTAAAATGAAATTTCCCACCACCATTTCAATTTATTTCATTGAAAACATCTCTATAAAATTTTATGCTTATTTTCAAGTAATATTTTTATGAAAATGTTTGAATTTTTTTATTGAAATTGATATAAAAATAGTATTATTTTCCTAAAGGAATGAATATAAATTTAAACAGTGATTTATAACTACATTATTACTTTAATTTACAAAGAAACAGTTTTTAATTCATTAATTATATTTCAATTTATAAATTATTGGTTTTACTAAATAACCTTCATTTTTTAATTTTTAATGGTCTTATATGATCCTTTATTGATAATGTATTAAACCTTATTTTGAGAATATTCACCTTTTTTTATCTTGTTCGGTATCACTATCTATTATTCATTGGACATTATTTTATTCTTTAATGTCCATACATTTATTATCATGGATGCATTCATTACGGATTCTCTTACATTTATGATGTATCAATAACATACCACATATATATATGGTATTAGTTTAACGAAGATTATTGAGAACGATTATTTCATAGATTAGAAATGTATTCGGTATTATTGATTCAATATAGAAAAATATCGACTTTTAAGGCATTTTTAGAATGATTTCAACTAATCGTTAAATATATGGGAAATTCAAAAGAAATTAAAGTGATGGGTGATTCGATATTATAGGTATCCTCTCATTGTATTGACATTTATTATGTAATAAAATAGTAATTATTCCACATTTTATGGATATTTATTTTACACTTATAGAGACCGTGCCTTTTCATGCATTAAATGTACATATTTTTTATATAATACATAAGACAATACACAATTGGATGCCCAAAGACTGTATTATTCTAGTGCCTTGGGGTACATTGAAACATAAACACTGGTACATAAGTGAACTACATTATCACCCACTAGGTTTTTCATTACTAGCCCCATTCATAGTCACATAATAAATAATACATAACTTCATATCCTGGGGAATGGAAACATAAAAAGGGGTGACATGAGATTCTCAATAAGGGAAAATAAGGGAGATATGTAAGAATAAACATGATCAGAATGGTATGAATATGTGATCATGATATTATAATATCATACCCGGCATATCAAAGATCATAAAAATGAATCATGAAATAATTATTGGATGTTCATAATACATAAATTATAAGGGAATAAATATAATAGGATATTAAATCATAACTGAGGAATATGACAAAGAATTTATGACATAAAAATAAGAGAAGAAAATCTTATATCAAGGTTACCAACCAAGACCTTCATAACTAGTTAGGATTGGGCTACAACCCATGTACCTACTTTGGTCTTATTCTAACAACCTGTGTACCCTCTTGTTTTTTTAATTGGGATACAACCCATGTGCCCTCTTATGCTCATGATTGTGCTACAACTAGTGTATACTCTTGTTTCCAAGCATGGGATACAACCTATGTAGCCTCTTGTTTTTTTGTCATAGGACAGAACTTTTATACCCTTAAATCTCATATACCACTTATCGTTACCCAATGCATTGCAGGTAGATATAGATCCCATCAATATCATAATGAAATCATACATAAATGTGCCAAAAAATGACAAAACATCACAACATAACCCTTGAAATGAAATGGGTGTCATAAACATGTAATCATAAATTATATTGTGGAAAAAATATATGTTTCATAATCATTTCACAAAGTCATAAACCATGAAATGAATTGAGTTCATAAGAATATAACCCATGAAAGTGAAAAAACATTCATAATAATAATTCATTTAAAAAATAATTGATTTATAGAAATAATATGAATGGAACCTTTGGATAATATTCTATAAATCCATGATTAACATGAAAATATGTCATCTTAGAGGGAAAATGACTTGGAAGGATCCTTTTGAAAAAATATCAAAGAAAATTACCTTTTATTTTTTAAAAAAATATTCTTTTAAAATATAAAATATTTTGAAAACAATTTTATTTTGAATCATAAAATAGAATCATGAAATAATTTTTAAAACCATTCTCCTTGAAAAAATATATAAGAATCATTAAAAAAAATTTAAAACCATTTCTTTTGAATGGAAGCATCAAAACATTTTTGAAAAAAAATCATTGAAAAAAATATTAAAACATTTAAAAAATGTTTTAAAACCATAAAAAAAATTTAAAATAATTTTTAATTGAAAATAATATTAAAAATTAATTTTATAAATCCTTTTTAAAAACACGGTTTTTTTATAATCATGGCATGTGTCTCAAAAAAGTAAAATTTAGAAAAAATTACTTTAATAATTTGGTATCTCTAGAAACATAAACCCCATTAAAGAGAGATCCCAAAAAGGATATGTAAATACAAATAAATTTATGTATAATAATCTTATACTTTATTCATGGGGAATATATACACCACACAAATGAAATTAGTGTTGAATATGGCGTAAATCTCACAGAAATAAAAGTGGGGTTAGAAATCCCCTTTCCTTATGTCTTGACTCTCGTTGAACTCGTTAAAACCTCATGTATAATAAATATAATTTTATGATAAATCATCCAAATAATAATATTATTATATATAATACCATATATTTCTTTATATCACCCACTTATTAACACTTCCTTGTTAAGGTTACATTTTGGGTAATATCTGCTTTGTTTTGGCATGTGTCTTAATTAGTAATATTTTTTGGCCTCATACATATATAATGATTTCCATAATGTAAAATATTTTATAAATATCATGTATATTTATTATATATTTATTTTAAATAATCTATGAAATATAGAAATATGAAATGAAATGCACCGTTTATGGAGATGATAGGCCATATGTACTCATTAATGTTATTTCTGTTTAATTATCATATTGAAATTAACAAATTGAATGAAATATATGTATATTTATATATATATATAACAATCCATTTATTATTATTATTTAATATTTACTATTAGAATTTATGGAAACCATCCTTTACACATTCCATTTAGAGTGTGAATGAATCAAATCTCTTTGAGTTAGCGATAGTACACACTCCCCCAAATGAAATTATCATATTTACACAAAATGCAAAGAATGAAGGTATGTTTTATATAATAATTACAAAAGAATAATTATATAATAAATATCATATATATCTTCTTAGAATATATTTTACATCTTAATTCCCAATAATGATAGGTGGTAATGGATAAAAACCAACAACATCATTTTGTGAGGCAGTAGTTCGTCGTACACAAGAAAACAATTTTTTAACCTGTTAGATGGAAGTATGTGTAAGTGTATATAGAACACTTAGAATAAAAAATATCAGCATATTAAATATACTGATGTTATTATATATTCATTTAATAATAACAATTTAGGTGGTGGATAATGAGAAAAACATAAAGTAGCCTGAGGAAGGTTGTTACCTCTTCTTTGGGTAACTACTTTGTGTGTGAACCAATGGTATTCCGTGGATGGATTTCTTCCCAAAGGGGCTTCTATGAGGAATGTAGGGATTAATATAAGTTAATTAAGTAGATATTTTACAAACATAAGTGGTTTTAGATGTGTTAAGAAAGGGTTTTGGTGGTGGCCTTTTATAGGGGAGGGAGGGGACACACTTAGCATTAATTGAAAACAAGTTAGGTTTACCTATGTTATAACTAAAAAAGTAATAAAAATAATAACTAAATAAATAATAGAAGGTTTATAGACAAACTAAGTCCCTAAAATGGGTTTTGGAAAAGTGGATATGTCATTTTGGCCCGTAACATGAAGGTTTAGTCTTTTATTAGGTTTAACTTTACTATAATCGTTGTAATCAACTTTAATCACCTTCACTAATATTTTTGGTCAAAAAATAAGTTGATATTATTAGACTATAAATATTATTCTGATTAAATTTTTCGTTATATATTTTTTGAAATTTAATTCACATAATCAGAACATTTTTATTTATGCTAATCTCGTTGAAATGCCAAGAAATCATATTATTAAAGTGAGAATTTTTAAAAGTTCATTAAACTTTTATACATAAATCCAATTTAAAAATGATTACGATGACATAAATTGGATTAATAAATTTATAATGATCTATATTGACTTTAAAACCAATTTATAATATAATTTAAATATATATATATATATAATTTAAAAAAAAGTTGTTTTGAACTAAAATTCAATATTTTTCACTATTCATCACAAATGAAGTCTCTCATAAAAATCCCAAAAATTCACCCTAAGATAATTTATAAATTAAAAATTAAAAATTTAAGTTCCTTTTTTGAAATTAAATTTCTAATAGTTTCTAAAATTAATTTTATTACTATTCACATAAGGACATGAAAAGTAGTTCATTTAAGAAAATAGGGTTTCTAAACATATAAATACTTTCCCAATACTAAATGTTTTATGATCAATATTTTTTATTTATACAAAATAATTATAATATTTTAAAAAATTAGTTATTTCTAATCATAATACAATGTTTATTGGTTAGGTTATAATAATCTCGTTAAAATAACAATTAAAACAAAATGATGTTTATTTGAAACTCGGTGTTGTGTGTAAGGAAAGCCATGCTTGTGATGTGTGTAGTGAATGATTAGGTTGGTGTAGTATAGAATGAAAGGTTAAATTAATATATATTTCAATTCAATAAATTAATTAAAATTAATTTATTCAAATAAAATCACAAAATTCATAGGGTGTTACTTTCTTACCTCTTTAAAATTAATTTTACTTTTGAAATTAGTCATCAGATATAAAAAAATCAAGATACTTATGTCTCAACATATCCTCAAGTTCCCACATTCCTTCCTCGAACTAGTGATTTTATGAACAAAACATTGGCATGGTGAGTTCTCTTATTTAATATATATTTTTCTCTGTGATAAATAATTTCAACTAGTTGTTCCTTTTAAGAATGATCATATTTCAACGGTATGACTTCTGAGTTCAATACATGTGAAGGGTCGGGTATGACTTGATATACTAGTGAATGGTTCTAACCTTATCTATCATTTCTTCTAATATCCCATGTCCCAATAGATTTCTTTATCCAACATCATCCCAACAATTTGGAGCTAAAAATTTATTCAACTAGAGGGCTTCATAAGGAGACATATGAATGCTTGATTGAATGATATTGTTTTAGAAAAACAAAACTAGAGGATGTTTTTGATCCCAACCACCTTTGAAATCTACTGAAAAATATTTCAAAATATCTTCTAGGGTTTCAATTTTTATTTTAGACTTACCATTCATATTATGATGATAAATACTTCCAAAAGTCAATTCTATATCATGTTCTTGATGAAGACTTCACCAAAACATTTAGGTAAACCTTTGATCCCAATCAGATATAAGGAAAAGTAGCACTATAACAACTCTTACCACATTCATAATGTATATCCTAGATATCTGATTCAGAGATAATTCTTCTCAAATCGAAATGAAGTGTGATAACATAGTAAGGATATTGAATACCACCCATATAGCATTGAACCCATTATCATTTTTGGAGAGTCCAATGAAAAAATACATATTGATGTTCTCTTATTTATATTCTAGTATGGGTAATAGATGAAACATCCCATTATACTTTTTTCTTCATACCTTAACTTAATGGAATACCAGGCATCGAGATATATACTACGTTATATCCCTCTTCATATAGCCCACCAGAATTATTTGTTCATGTATCTATATATCTTTGTACTTCTAGGATGAATAGAGAATTAATAATACTGAGATTACTCTAACAACTCCCTTTTCAAATTTGGTATTGAAGGAACACAAACATGATACTTGAACCTTACCATTTTATAAAAATCAAGGTTAAACATAGGGACATTTATAAATATTTTTTGTAGATTTACATCATCCTTTTGAGCCTCTTTAATATTCACTTGGATAAATGGTTGAACATTAAATTTTTTAAAGATATGATTTTTTCCCTTCCTTCAAGATTTCCAGATCAATCCACTATAAATCCAAAAATATTGGATATTTTGTGATCCTCATCATGAAAAATCTTTCATAATATTGTTTACTCAAATAATTGACCACCTTGTTAACCTTCTAATGGTGCTAATGTATTGAGAAATAATAATCCTTTATTATCACTAACCATCTTATTTAAAACATGTTCAACTCCTTCTATGTGAATATATATTTTATAATTTTACGATCAGTGTATATATCACAATAACTCCAAATCAAGAGTTGGGTAATTTTTTAAATTAAACTTAAACTATCACAAAGAATAAGTTACAACCATGTTATTATACATAATAACACATCCAAATCACTTCTTGTATACATCACTACAGATTACAAACCCTTCTCTACTATAGGGTAATGTAATTGTAGTTTAATTAACTAACCTTATCTTTAGTTATTTGAAATTTTCCTCACATTCATATTTCTAGAGAAACTTGTCACCCTTGTTAGTTAAAATTTTCAGAGGATTAGATTGTCTAGAAAAATTATCCACAAATTTTAAATAACATCAAGAAAAATCATGAAAACTAGGAATCTCAATCACCATGGTTGGACTAGGACAACATTCAATATCCTCCATTTTAAATGGATGTAATACTATATCATATATTGATATTATGTAACTAAAAAATGAAACATTTATCAGACAGAATTCACACTTTGTAAATTCTTCATACAGTAACTCTTTCCTCAGGGTCATTAGTAAAATTATAATGTGGTATTCATTATCTTCCTTGATCATTGAATATATAATAATATCATCAATAAAGGCTCACAAAAATTGATCAAGGTAATATTTAAAGACTCTTATTCATAAAATCCATGAAGACATCAATTGGAATTCGTAATAACAAAAGGAATCACTATATATTCATAGTGTCTATACCGTGTTTGGAATTCCATCTTCGGTAGATCCTATTTATTAACCCCAAATATATGATATTTAGAATGAAGGTTTATCTTGGAAAAGTGTTGAACTCTATGAATTTGATCAAAACATTTATCAATATTGGGAAGAGGATACTTGTTCTTAATCATGATATTTTTCAACCACTGCTAATCAATGAAATGTCCCGATGATAAATCTCTTTTGAAAAAAATAACAGGTTCACCTAAATGTGAAAAACATGGGTGAATGAATCCCTTATCAAGGTTTTTTTGAAGTTTCTTTTTCTATTCCTAATACTCAGTTGGGGAAATTCAATAAGGAATCAATGAAATTGGTGTGGAAATAGGTTTTATCTCTACCGAGAACTCAACATCATATTTTTTCAGAAGTATAAGTGACACTTTTTGAAGTATATCCAAGAATTCTTGAACAATATACATATTATTGATACTGAGATTCTACCAAACAATTTGTGAAAAACATGCCTTTTAAATGGGAATTAATACCTATAAACTCGATGTAATATCTACAAGAAGTTCATACTTAACATCAAAATGATAAAAAATCATTGGTTCATTTGAAATAACAAACATAAATTCCCTTCCTCGACAATTTATGTGGTATTTATGCAGAGAAAACAAATCCATGCCTAGAATGATGTCAATTCATAGAAGGTAAGAATGAAAAGATTTTCTAGCAGTACATTACCAAATACATCAATCATAGAGAAACAATTGACTCGAGATTCAATCATCGTACTTTTAGGTGTTGGAATGTTAATTCCAATTCTAATAGTTTTAGTGAAATATTAATACCCTTATAAAATTTATTACATATGAAAGAGTGGGTAGATCTGGAATAAAATAAGATATTTCAAGTTCTAGAGTCATGGTAAGTGTACATTTCACCACATTGTTATCACAACCCTCTACAGAAATAGTGATCACGTGAGATTTCGACTTGTTTATAGATTTAATCAGTTTTCAATGTGAATCATAATCATCAACCCTTAGGTTGGGGAAGATGTAATAAAATATCATCCTCCATACACATGAATCACTGAAGTGTCGATGGTTCATTCTATATATCATTACCTCTATTTGCATCATTGGATAGTTTCTTCCCATCATCTCAACATTAAATTGTCATATGGCCTTCCCTCCCCCACTTAAAACATTTATTAGACCACATAATCTAATTCCCTACACGATTATTTCCACAAATGGAGAATAGAGGAAGGCTCATCTTATTTTCTTCGTGCTCTTTAGATTTTCTTTTGAAATCTATCTTCCATTTCTTGTTAAAACCATGTTATTGATATGTAACTCCAACCTCAATTTCAACTATTATTTAATAATCCAAAATATTTTCACAACTACTAATGTCTCTTATGAAAACTCCCTATAAATACAGGGATTTATGACATTAAAAACCTATCAACTTTACATTCCGTGTAACACCCCGACCCTAGTTACCCAGAGTCGGTGCATTATTACATAAAATTGGCATGATCACAAAAGATCAAGTCTCAACAGACCGATTAGATTAGTAGTCTTGGAAACACTAGATATATTCATAAGTCTTACATTACATCATAAACTCAAAAAAACTACAACAAAATCTTGAATTCATATCCCATCATACTATCCCTACAGGTCATTCATAAATTACTTCTTCACATCTTGGGAAAAATAAAACATTGAAAGGGGTGTGCTCAAATTCCTAGTAAGGATAAAAATATAGCAGAAACTTTCATAAATAAGAATAAACATTTAAGACAATATATAACTAAAACAAAAGCCTTTTAAACTTGAAATTCAACATATTATTGCAAAAATAAAATGAAATAATTCCAATTACTTATTCACATGTATATTCTACTAGTCTAATAATCACATGTAATATCAATAACCACTTTCATAATGATGGAATTCATAATGCCAGAATATCATAACCACGTAGACAAGGCCTCGTGCCAAGACTAAAAATAAGATTTTGTCAAGGCCTCATCTTTCATAATGATGGAATGCATAATGCCAGACTATCATAACTACGTAGACAAGGCCTTATCTTATAGTTTTTAATCTTAATATTCAGTTTAACCTTTACCATGTCACTTTTTATTTTTATATTATATAGTGACTAAACTTACTATATACATCCAGGTGACCCCAAAGTGGTCCATTAATAATACTCTTATCATGATATAAGTCTCTTGGCCGAACCATAGATTTTTAAGAATTTAATATCAATTAATAATATAATATTTTTTCTAAAAACTCTTTTATTTGAAATTTGACACTATTGAATAATTTATTTTTTATAGACTTAACAACTTTATTAATTCAAATAAAATTCATTTATGCAATCCTATAATGTCATATTAAGAAATTAAATTCCTCGATGTCATTAAAACTTTCAAATTATATTAATTGTAATAATTATAATACCAATTATTTGATTCTTTCATTAAAAATGAAAATACTGCATCATTATTGTCTCATAAATAATATTAATTGTTAAATGTATAAAAATTATAAATAAAATACCATTATGTAGGAAATAGTTTTTTTTAATGGAAATTTAGTGTCCAAAATCCAACATATATAACCTTATGTAAAAATTGTTTTTCTAAAAGATATATGCTTATGTCATTTTTGTAATTATTTTAACTTAATTAATATAAAGTGTCAGTATCACTTACAAGTGGCTCCATAGGGTCCCAAAATCGACCCAAAGAGGCCCATTGTCAGACATGTATCAACCAATAAGTTTAGGACACGTTTTAGGAAAATTAAGTATTATTATAATATTAATTTTTTACCCTTATTTACCGGATTTGCCCTTTAACCATGGTAAATAAAATATTTACCAAAATAATTATTCAAAATGTCTAAAAAATAAAGTTACCTATTTACAAAATTTGGAAATACTGATTCCAAATACAGAATCCATTTTTCCAAATTCAAAACATAGATGTGGTAGAAATTAATTTAAAATTAATTGACGTTTTTAAAACAAAAAGCGTGTTTTTAAGAGATAATAACTATCAACAGATTGACAATTGTTCATGTTTGGTTTAATTGTCAAATTATGTCAAATGAACCACATTGTATTAAATGGTAAAAAATTATTCAAAATATACTTTAAAACCACTCAAATTCATAATTTATCATTACTAATTATTTTGATTAGAAAAGTTTTTTTAAAATAAAATTTAGTAATTTTCACTATTCATAAAAATATAAATGTTATCTGAAAATTTCCAAAATTATACCATAGGATAATTTCAATATTCCAAATCCAAAAATGAAGTCAATTTTGAGAGATAAAATTTATAAGATTTTAAAAAGTGGGTATTACTATTCATAACAGGTAGTTTGATTAGTTGTGGTGTGTGTTAGAACTCGAAGTTGCATACAACACACGCTACTGTATTATTCAAAGAGAAGCATATCGTGGAAGCTTGGGGTGTTACATTCAGGGTGGATGATAATTCTAGAATCGTACTATTCAAGTCTTGTTAAATTATCTTCAGAGGCACAAACAGAGACATCATCCTTCTGGTTTAAGTCAAGGAACTCATTTTCCATCTTCGTTTGATGAACATGAGAAATGTAATTATTTAATACAAAGTTATTAAACCCATCCCAATACATCAATTCAATTTCATTTAGCTTCCGTGTATTACTGATTAGAGTCCACCAATATTTTGATTCACCTTTTAACTAATAAAAAGCCAGAATGAATTTCTCATGATCTGAAATGTTAGAGAAAAAGAATATATTTTATATGGTACTAATCCAGTGTTTAGAAACAAGTGTATCATAATACCCACTGAAATATATTTTATGTTACCTCATGAAGGAATCAAGAGAACAATGTTTTCTTATTTTAATGTTTAGAAGCTAAGTATGATTCGTTTCTTTAGAATGCTGTGTGAGAATAGTAATGATGTTTTTCATTCCATCTCCCATAGAATTCATATCCTTAGGGGGAAAATCATTTCATTATTCATCATATTATCCTTTAACGCTATTACTTTCGGTTACATCCATTGAATAAAAAAAATTAATAGTGTAAGAAGCATTTTTAATATAGAGGAACCTCATAATCTAGAATAACCATATATAAGATGTATAAATTATAACAAATTAAATAATTTTTGGCACCCATGTTTTGTAATATTTTATTCATAGACATCCTACTTTTATATCGTAATGATGGTTTATGGAGAGTTTGTGAATTCCCAAAGCATATCTCCCGGGAGTGCCAAACCATGTGCAAAGTAAGGGCCATTTTTTGTACCAGGTTATGCTTGAGTTAGACACAACGCACCTTGTCAGAGTTGTTACTCCTAAGTACAATTGTCCTAGAACCACGTCCAATTATAATATCCAATCATTGATTCATTTTTATTAAACCAATCACTCTATCCTTTAAAAAAATTAAAGATGTTTTTTTATACTCTTACTTATCATTATTTATATCCTTAAGCATGTGCTTAGAGTTATAAATATAGCTTTTTCATCCTAGTTTCCAATTGTTGACTAAATTTTTTCATTGATACCACCTATATAAACCCTCATTTTTATACATTAACATTAAATAAATTCTATGGAATACTCCAAACATTACTCAAATAGACGCTCAAAGACTGGTTTAGTTTAGTTGATTTGGATCATGGAAACATAATCACAAGTACATAAGTGCACTATATTGTATCCCACTAGGTCCTTCATGAATATTAAACTTCTTAGACACATCATAAATAACACATATCTTCAAAACATGTGGAATGGATAAATAAAAAGTAGTGAAATTATACGATTAGTAAGGGTAGACAAGGGAGATATGTAAGCATAAACATGACTGTAAGGGTATGATAATGTGATTATTATATTGAAATATCATACCCAGCATATCAGTGATCATAAAGATGAATCATGGGATAAATATTTTTAGTACATATTATATGAATCAAAATAGAATAAAGAAAAAAATCCATGAAAGAATAACTACAGAATAAGACATTGAATTTCTGGCATACACATAGGAATATAAAATATTATGTTAAATATACCTTTTATGACCTTTAAAACATGTTTTGATTGGCTTACAACTCATATACCTACTTTGGGAATGGGTAACACCCCATGTACCCTCTTGTTTTTGTGCTTTGGATACAAATTTTTTACCCTATTTTTTCTAGCTTCGGATATAAACTGTGTACACTTTTGTTTTCAGGCTTGGGTTACAACCCATGTATCCTCTTGTTTTCAGGATTGGAATACAACCCATGTACCCTTTGAGATCATATACCACATATAATTACCCAATTAAAATGAGGGAGATATAGGTCTCATCCATCTCATAATGAAATCATATATACATGTCTGATAACCTAGCCAGTATAAAAATAAAGGTTTCAAAATCATTTCCTCAAAGCATGACCTATGAAAATAAGAAATTTTCATAAGAACATAACATGTGAATGGGAAATGCATTTCATAAAAATAATTTCATAATAAAATCCAATTTATAGAAATAATATGAATGGAACCTTTAGATCATATCCCAAAAAGGCATGAGTGACACCAACAAATGTCATCTTAGAGGGAAAATAATCATTAAAAATATTCATGAGAATCTTGTAAGCATTTTGAAAGCCATTTTTTGGAAAGGATTCTTGGAAACATTTTTGAAAAAAAACTCTTTTAAAACATAAAATGTAAGGTTTAAAATCTTTTGAAAATCATTTTCCAAAAAACATATATAAGAATCTTGTAAGCATTTTGAAAGCCATTTTTTGGAAAGGATGCTTGGAAACATTTTTGAATAATATTTAATTTAAAATACTTCAAAAATTTATAATGGAAGATTGAAAACCATAAGAAATTATTAAAAATCAATTCAACGTGAATATGATCTTAAAATATTATTTCTAAAAACATTTTTGAAAACATGGTATTTAAAGTTCATGGAATGTGTTTCAAGGATGGAAAATTGGGAAAAAACTACCTTACTGATTTGATTACTCTTCAAACATAGACCCTATGGAAGATAGATCAAAAAAATGGATTTGTTATTAGACATAAATTTATAGATAAAAATCATAGAATATATTCATGGGAATTAGATACACCACACAAAATAATTGAGTGGTGAATAATGCATAAATCTCACAGAAATAAAATCGAGATTAGAATTCCCATTACCTTATGTCTTGACTCAATTTGTACACATTAAAACATCATATACAATGAATATATATTTATTAAACTTATAAAAATTCTGATATTATTATATATAATACCATATATGTCTTTATATAACCATCTTGTTTACACTTCCATGTTAATGTTACGTTTCAGGTAATATCTACTTTGTTTTTCAAATTTGTCTTAATTTAGAATATTTTTTATCCTCGTACATATATCATGATTTATATAATTTAAAAAATTATATAAATATAATTCATATTCAGTATATGTGTATTTATAATAATATATTATAGATATAAATATGAAATAGAATACACCCATCATAGAGATGATAGGCCGTACATACATATAAATGTTTTTTCTGTTTAATTATCATGTTGAAAGAATAAAAGTTATTGAAATATAGGTATATATGTATATACAATAATTATATTATATTTATTATTTCAAATATATCATATAAATTTACTGAACCCATCCTTAATAAAATCGATGTAGAGTGTGAATGAATTAGATCACTTTGGGAAGGTGTTAGTCCACACTTCCCTAAATGAAATTATCATATTCACACAAAAAGGAACACTTGAAAATATGTGTTATATAATAAGTAAATAAGCATAAATATATTTTAAATATCATATATATCATTTAAAAATTTCTTTAACATCATAATTCTGAACCATTATAGGTGGAGATAGAGAAAATAACAACATCCTTTCATGAGGCGGAAATTCACTATACACAAGAACCATAAGTTCGTTACCCATTAGATTGAAGTGTCTGTATGTTTAGGTAAAAAAATTAGATTAAAAACAAATATTTATATTAATGATACTGAGTTTATTATGTAATCATGTAATATAAATAAAATTGTTGGTGGATAATTAAAATAAAACAACGGAGCTTGAAGAAGGATGCTACCTATTCTTTGGGTAACTTATTTTGGTTTGTACCAATGGGATTCTTTGTATGAATTTCTTCCAGAAAGGAGGATTCTAAAAATAAGGTAGTTATTTTGGGAATTTAATTGGTCATATATTTTTCAATACTAATTTGTTTGAGTGGTGTGAATAAGGGGGAGAGATGGTGGCCTTTTATAAGGGATGGAAGTGACACACGTGGCATTTTTGAAAACAAGTTAGGTTTACCAACGTCTATACCTATCCAAATTCATAAAAACTATAAAACATAATAATATATAGTTTTTGGTTGAATTATTTATAGATAATATGTTTATTAAATTTGTATAGGTAAGTTTTTCCATTAAGTTTATGTCTTATTCCATTATTAAGCTTAATTTTACCTTAATTGCTGTAATTAATTTTTATCAATTTCAGAAAGCTTTTTTGTCCAAAATAATGTTTATATTGATAGAATATAAATAATATAATTAATATAACCATTTATATATGTTTTCATAAAGTCAATTCATATAATTACACAAATTATGTTTAATTTTAATCTTATAGATGTAACGAGAATGTGGGTTCTTAAAGTGAGAATGTTCAAATGGTCATTCAGATTTTATTTCTAAATTCAATAAAAATGGGTCCAGTTACATATATTGGTTAATTAAACGTATATTTGTTTTATTATTACTTTATAACATAATTATAAAATAATTTAACAATATAAATAAATTATATGAAGAAATAATTTTTAAATCAAATCTAATATTTTTACTATTCATCAAAAAAATGATGTTTCTTAGAAAAAATAAAAAAATCACCATAAGATAATTTGAAAAATATGAGTTAAAAATTAAGTTTATTATAATAAATTAGATTTATAATATTCTATAGAATTAATTTTATTATTTTTCACAGACGGACAAAAAAAGATGTTAATTTGAGAAAATAGTATTTTAAAATATATAAAGACTTTACGAATATTGTTGTTTTATTATCAATATGATATATTTATTTAAAACCATAATATATAATATTTATAAATTAGTCATATATTTTTATAATACTTATTTTAAATCATAGTTTATAACTATCTCGTTTAAATAATTATAATAATACAATGATGTTTCATAGAAACACAGTGTTGCGTGTAATGCAAGCTAAGTCGGTGTTGTGTGTAGTGAAATATTATCTTGGTGTAGCATATAATGAAATTATTACTTACTTTAGAGTTACATGAAATTAATTAAGAAAAATTATTTTATTCAAAAAAAAGGATCACAAAAAATCGAGGTTTTATAACACTAACCCATTTATTAAAAAGGACGTCTTTGTTGAGAGGCCTTGATAGAATATTCCTAAATATCGATATTTATGTATTTCTTTAATTAATAATATAGAATAAATTACCCATGTTATTGTTATATTTATATCATACAAGGATGATTATTGAAAAAAAATTATTAAATGAATGGAACGTGTTTTGATTATCCACATTTTATTATTTATTATTATTATTTATTTATGGTAGCTTCTCTTATTAGTAACCTTTAATTTTTATAAAAAATATCCCTTTATTTTTGTCCTTTCCCTCTGATATAAAGAATAAATAATTGGATCATTTTCAAGGATTCAACATTGTTTTTCACACCTTTTCTCATTTTTCCAATGTACTATATAAATCATGTATGAATCTAGTCTCCCATGACTACTAATGTAAATTATCCATCATGGTGTGATCCTTCGTATCTTGTACTAATTTCATAAATAAACACTTTCTCTGGGATAGTGGATTTGGGGTGTGATAGTTGATATAAAATTATTTTTAATAAAAACCTTTAGAACTAAATTAAAAAAAACAAAACTAGTATAAGCATATTGATAACCATTTTTTGTATTTTAGAACTTTTTAGGGGTTTTTATTCCATGGATCAATATTTATGATGAATTTGGCCTAACTAAGTATGTGCCATTATTTATGGGTGATTCCTATGGGAAGGTAGGTAATCAACACACATAGTCAATATAGGGTTGCCATTGATAATTTTATTATGGTATTTATTACTGATATCAAAAATTAACTGTGGATATTGGAGAGTATGAGCATAACATTAAAATATTTATAGAATATTATAATAGAAAAGGAGTTATATGAGAAATTTAGTAAATACTAATATTGATTTCAATAATCTTATTTTATTTTCAATATTTGATCCAAGGATGAAATATATATATTGATCTTTCTATTAATGAAACAAAATCAAATAATGTCACTAATGGATGAATGCATCCTTTAAAGACATCATTTAAATATAATTATGCTTAATTTATAGAATATGTTATTATGATGTAGTGGTGTTTATAAAGGTTATTTTAGTATGATGATTAAGAGAAACTACCCAAGTACTCTTCTAACAAGATTTAGTTGTATAAATAATTTTTAAAATGTGACATTTGGAAAAATGTTTTGAATGGTATCAATCATATTGAAATGTAATTTTTAGAAAAATGTGATATTTTTAAATATATATTGATGAATATGTAGATAAAATTTATGTTTATTATCGGATATGATAAAGTTATGCTTGGTGAAGTTTACATCATTATTTTTTAGTTTATATATGAAAAATTTTGTTTTGGAATATGTGATTAGGACATGTACATATTTGAGTATGTAACTATATAAGTGATTAATGTTGTATGGTGATTAATATTTATGAAGTTTTATTTACATCAATCATTATGCTGGCTTATGGTAATGATTTTAGTTTTTTTAAAGAAAAAAAAATCATCTTATGATCGATTAAAACATTATTTTAGTGCTTAAAGAATGAAAAATTCATAATTATCATGATGATTCATATTATAGTATAACATCATTATTTTATAATGATAAGAATCATGTTAGAAAAATTTACCATGTTTTTTTATCTCAATTAGAAATGAATTTATCGAACTCAATAAAACTAAAGCTAAATCTATCAACTTTCCACTATAGAGGTAAATTTTAAAAAACACATTCTCAAATATGAGTGTTATATAGGTACATTGATAATATTTTTTCGTGTCATTACCTAAAAAATTAAAGATTGTGATAAAATCTATAACTGATTTTATTACTATAATATAATCAATATATAAAGCAATAATTAAAATTGTGGGGGATAAATTCCTATAATGACGGTGTAATGTAATACTACAAGTCATTAGTTTGTATATTTTTCTAAAAATAACATTATGTTCGACAACATGTAGTTCATTCAACACTACGCTTAAAAATCCATGAACTAATATTATTTAAATATAACTATTATAACATATCCACTGGGTTAATGGGTATTAATAGGAATAAAGAAGTTATGAAAAAATTATATATATTTTTTATTTAATGAAAATATATTTAATAATCCATAATGAATAATTACTTAATTTTCATTAAAATCATTTTGTGTGTTAAAAATACATATTCATCAAAAATGATTTTTATTATATTATATGCACGGCTTTTATAGTTAATTATTTCAAATGGTAGACATTTTCTTTTAATAAATAGAAATAATTTTTTAAATATAAATGTGATAATATTATTTGGATGATTTTATAGATTTTCTCAAAATGATTTTTTTTTGAGTAAATATAAAAAATTCTGACTTTTGAAAAAACTTCATTTCTTTTCATTACATCAAAAAATTTAAATGATCAATTATATTATTAATAAGGTTTTAATTTAATATAAAATAAATTTTATTAGACATAATATAAATAATTCCATATGAGTCAACATTATATTTAATTTTTTATATAATTTCATTTTCAGTCAAAAACATCTAATTTTCTAAAAACTATATTTTGTTTTGTTTTATGAATTTATATTAAAGTTTATTTCAAAAAAATTTATAAATTGAATCCTAAAAAATTGACACCATATTTGGAACCATTAGGTTCAAAATTCATGAATATATACCCTTTATTGTTTGTGATTATTAATAGTATCAGTGGTAATCAATTGTCACGTCGATAAGGGTAAACAGATAAAATAATGTTAAAACTATTGGATAAGGCAAAACAATATTCCTAAAACTTCTATTTTTTTACTGGATATGTTATTTTCTACGAAAATAATCCATGATTAAAAAATTTATCACTCTATTTATTCTTTACTTATATTATATAGTTTATATTATTTTATGTAAATAATAAATAGATAATATATAACTCTTCATTATAGTATCTATAATATGTTTTTCATGATATAGAAAAAAGTTATTAAAGAATTTAAAATTATATTTTGAATATAATTATATTATATTTATGATATTAACTTATTTTTAATTTTTAGTGATGATATAATTACATTAAAGGCATATGCAACACTGATATAGTGTTTGTTCAAGATGTTGAAAAATCAAGGTAAATGATTATCAGAATAATAAAATTAATATTTCTGAATGAATTGTGTTGTTCCAAGAAATTAAATAGTTATTATAATTCAAAATTAATATTAATTATTTTTAAATTTTAATTCCATAACTTTCATGTTTCTTTTGAAGCCAAATTAAATGAATAGTCTTGAAAATGAATTTAATGATATTTTGTGATAATTTTTTTTTATTAAAATATTTTCAAATAAAAAAATTGGAAAAAATTAATGTGAAATTTTATAAAATTTTATTCACTAATCATTTGAGATTCAATTTTAACCTAATATTAAATTAATGACCCTTAAATGCTAAGAAATGTGATACCATGATTAAGGTTAAAAGGAGTTAATTATTGGGTTAAACCAAAAGATAAGGCTTAAAATGAAACATTAACATGTGTAAATTTAATTATATCGATTATTCAACCTTATTATCTCTAATATATTAAATTATTTCCACATGGATCCACATGTAATGATAATGATAAATATTATACTTAAATATTTTAAATAACTCTGATTTTGTCATTTTCCTCACTTATAAAAGGGATCCACTTATCATATATTATTAGCACCTATCAATCCAATTATCTCAACAAAAACCTACTAATATACCTAAAAAAACTACTTACACATGACCTAGTGTCTCTATCCTAATCAATGTATTAACCTATAAGTCTTATGGTGTCTTCCAAATGTTGTTTTATGAAGAAAAGGGTTAACACTTAACTAAGTGTTTTCATTTTATTTCCTCTTAAAAAACCAAAACATATTCTATAACCATAATAAAATAATTATATAATTATCTTAAATATACTTAAATATCATTATTATAGTGTAAAAACCCTTATTCACCTCCTTCCAATCATATGGAAAATGAAAACATCGTGTGTGCGTACATACAACCTATCATCTCCATATAACAATATAATTTGTTTTTCATCACGGTTTTACATGTATAGATATAAATGTGAAATTAAAAATATGTATTATAATTATAAAATAATATTTATTCTTTAAATACTATATATAATATACATTCTTACCATTCCTTCTGTTGGAAAATGAATACATCTCTATTCATGCGTGTGAACTACCACCTCCATGAAAAGTTGTGATTCATTTTTCTATTAACACCATTCATGGATGATTATAAAATTGTATATAAGGAATTAATTTTATACTAATTTATTTAGTAAAATTTTGGACATTATTGAACCATTTTATAACTCTGTTAATAATGATCAATATACTGAAGAAATTTTAAAGAAATTGACCAAAAAACCTTAAGTGGTCGACATAAGGATATACTATTTAATGAATGGATTTTAAATTATTATTAAAAAGATATAAAAATGAAATATATGTGGAAAAGTTTCATAAAAATGTATATAATAAATTATTTTTTTTGCAGAATGATCTAACTTGTATGACTAAGAAGATACCCAAGGCAAGGGTAATTTTGTCTCATTTCCACAATAATGAGTTTTCTTTTTCTTATTCTCTTAATTTCATTTATATGGTGTATATACTAAAAATTTGACATATTATATAATGAATTCTTATATATTCTTGCTATTTAAATTTTCAACTTTTTATTTACTCTTTTGAGTGGTTTTGATTATAAATATCTTAACATCATGAGGAATTTCTTTTACTATATAATTTTATTTTGGGATTGTTTATGTAAATATTTACTTTCGAGAAATTATATGATATTAATCTCTTAAACCACATCAATTTTATTCTACATACGTTAATATTTTTTCACATGTTTACATTCCATTTCTTCTCTTTTTGGATGAATAATCACCAAGTTAGTTACAATTAAGGGTCTTTCTTGTAAAAAAATCATATTTTAATGTTTTCATTAAAATATATTTTTTCTTCCCATCAATGTTATTTTGAAGGTTTTGAAGCATAATATTATTTATACTCCAATGATTATTTTATGTTATTTTCCAAAATATTTTACCTTCCTTACAAATATTTAAAACTAATATCCTTTTTTTGGAAAATTTACTTTTTTACATTTTACCAAAAGTGTGAAAGAAATATTGGTTTGAACATTTACCATGAAAATAGAATAAACTACTATCATCTCCATTCATTAATTTGAAACATCCATTTAAATTTTACATGGTTATTTTCAAATAAAATATTATTCTCGATATTTTAGGATTTATTATTTAAAATGATATAAAAATCATAGTTTTATTTTCATAAAGGAATGAAAAGTATTTTTAAAATTAAATTATAACTGTATTATTACACAAACATATAAGGAAGCTATTTTTAATGAAATTATTCTCTTTTTTTAAGTATTGGTTTTTCTAAATAACCATTATTATTTATGAATCAATGTTTTTCTATCAACCTTTTCTAATTATATACTCTATAATCATTCACTTTCTTATGATTTTGTTCTATATCACTCCCTATTATTCATTAAACTTTATTTTTCTTATTCATGACCATATCTTTAAAATCATGGATGAATTTGGTATAAATTCTATTAAAATGATGATGTATTGACCATATTCAACTTCTATATACAAATTTAGTTAAAATAATTTCATTTTGATTGATTATTTCAATAAGTGAGTACATACTCTGTATTATTGATTAAATACATAAAAATATTAATTTATAATGAATTTTATAATGAGTTAAATTGATCATTCCAAATATTAAGTATAAATAGGATATTAATGTGATGGGTGGGGTCTAGTTATAGATAGGACCTTCATATATTGACATGCATCATTAGATAAAATAGTAGGCAAGATAGATTATATGGGTATTTGGATTACACCAACCCTTTTATTTGGAATGAAATGTATGTTGAGAGGCTGGGGAATTAAGATTCATGATAACTTGGTTGATTAATTGATTGAAAGTTCATGACTATTCAGATTTATGAATTTATTTTATTGAGAATTCTATTTCCTTTATCCATGTGATTTTTATGTTGATATGAGCCATAGATGTTTGTTGGACTAAAACATTCTATGGAATTGCATGTCTTTCTTATCCTCTCCTCCATACTAATTATTTATTATTTATTTATTATATATTTTGTTATAAAAAACTCTTTTAACATATTATCTCACAATTTATTTTGTTTTATTTCTCTATGATATGATGAAGAAATATCTGTTTGATTTTCAAGGATTTAATAAATTTTATCACACCATTTCTAATTTTTACAAAGTGATATCAAAACCATGTTTGTATATAGTTTCTTAAGACTGCTAAACTAATTGATCCTTCAAGTTTAAATCCATTGTGTCTTATACCAATACAATAGGTAATCCCTAACTCTGAGATATTAGTGTTAGGGTGTTATATAATTGACCTGAAAATATAAATCTAGGGATTCATTTGGCCACATAGTTAACATTGGATAATAAGATAAACTAATAAATCAATTTTCTTTTATATATGGGTTAAGTGTATGTTTCCATTAATCATAATCCACAAAAAGTGGATAATACCAATGTATAATCCATGTGCATCATTCCTTCTGTTGAGTATATTTACATAAGTATGGGTTTGAATAATATTTGAATTTTGAAAATGAGTATATTTGAATTAGTATAAATGAATCCCAAAAAAATATCATAAGGTTTGGGCACATTTTATTATATTATCATGGTTTTATATAAAATAGGAGAACCTAATCATTTTAAATAAGGATATGATATTAATGAATATAATAGTTCCCCAATATAATCTCCTAGATCTGCAGATGTTTCTCTATATACTACTCCTAATGGTAATTATGTGGAAGATAAATCTATCAAGGATGCTCCTCATATATTTTAAGAAGGAGTGCCAACTACCATAGATGAACTTAGATAAGATAATTTAAGTATAAAAGAAGCTTCGAGGCCTATTTTAATTATTACTCACATGGATCAAGAGAAATATGATACATATATATATATTTCCACAAGAAACACTAAGATTTTTTTCCAAGTAAATATATAGATGTTTCCAAGTTTGATTCCCAGGTAGCGACCCATTATCTAGTTATGTAGGATGACAATTGTGGCCAACAATATTTAAATAGATTTCATCTAACACATACTACCATAGTTAATTAAACATTTGATAAGCTCATGAAATAAAACATCATCAAGGAATTCTATTTATTTAAATATCTCACCAAAATTGTACACTTTAGAAAATTAAATTTAATATAGGTTTTATATATACTTAAGAGATGTCATCCAAAATTTATTAATGAAAAATTGTTGAAACTTGATTATAAATATAAAAATTGATATAATACCTTGATTATATGAAATATCATTCATGGATAAATTGTCTGGATACAACCTGATCTATATATCCCATGAATATGAAGAGAATACTACCTTTAGTGAAATAGAATGGGTAAAATATTTTCACAAACTCCACTTTTTCTTGAAGAAGACTAGTAGTTAATATCAATATTCTGTGTCCACATCATAATTACATTTATGTAAAAAAACATGGATTAATATTTTGATGATATTGTGGTTAAATATCAAAAACATTTTTGACATATTTATGATCTCAATGCGGTTTTCAACAAACTATGGAAGTATATATTGAAACTTACCAACATCAAATACACTTTTTGGGTAACAACAATGAAATTACTAGTATTTTTGGAATTCCATCATGGAATCAACATTGTCCCAAGAAAATTGGTGGTGATAACTAATATGAATCATCCTCAATATCAAAATTAATTGAGTTGAATCTGAGAATATGTTTCTTACATCAGATTCTTTATATCTAACCTTACTAATAAATTGTTATACTTCATAAGGTTAATGTAAAAAGGTGTATCCTATTAGTGGGATTACTATTTAAAAAAGGATGTAGATTCTATCAAAAAAATACTTCTGCATACTTGAGTTTTGATGTATCTAGTATAATGGAATCCACTCATCCTATATATGGAAACCTTGGAGTAATAGATCAATTCTCTCCATACTCATAATATTGATACCGGGAAGGAAACTTGTAACACACCATCCCTTATCTAGGCACATATCCCTTTAGACTTCAGTCGAACCACTTTAAATTCTATAATTGAGCACTTATCCTAGTTTAAATGTTTCCTTAGAGGTAATCAGAGGGATTAGATGGGTGAAATTATAGAAGGAAAGTGTCTGAATAGAAAAAACATAACTATTGTGGTGACATCACTGTGCGGGTGGGGGCCCAACAACTAGTTGATGGATTGTGGTATTAGAATCCTTCGCTATTCGTTACTCTAGCACTGACCACTCGGTGGCTCTCTCTAGACATTAAATAGGGGACGCCCTATAATTACACCTCACAACCATGTTTATGTTTTCTAATACAAAATTTTAACCCTATTTTAGTATTAGTGTCCTTGATGGGTTCTCTAGGGTGTTATTAGCTTCTCTAACATCTTCCATTGATCTTTGATCTATTGTTCAATCAAAACTTCTAAAATAAGTATTTTATCCTATAATTGACGAATTAAGCATGTTTTATACATGAAACTTCTTCTTTCTTCACTAATTTGGTGGATCTATCTTTTTCATTTAAGATTCGTGGTGTTTTGATTTGATCTGGATTCTTGATTTTTGGAATTCTTATAAATGTTTGTCAATTTAGGTGGTCTAAAGCATCTCTCTCTGAAATATATTTTTATCTAGTATTTATAACATTTGAAAAAAAATTTACACATTATTTTTTTGTCCCATTTCTATTGGTAATAATTTTTTTCCATTGGGAAATTTTAGCCACAACATTCATGGATCCGATCGAGTCCATCAGTGATTAAGACATTTGACTTTTGGTTACCCCTGAGGTGTTCCTACCTATGCCCCTAGGATGGAATCCGTAATGTATAATCCTATTTTCATATCCCTAAATTAGGATATTTTATTAATGAATCTATTAACATATGGATTTTAAATTAACATGTATCTCTTGTATTGTAATTACATAATTGGATTTAAATTGAAAAATGGCATAATTGAATGTTGGCATATAGACCTATTATTAGAATATTTTGAATGAATAGGAATTTTGAAATGTTTTTAGTATATTTTTAATGAATTATAATATTTATATTAATGAAGAAATTGGATTTTTATTGGACCATGGCATGAGTATTCACCTTGGGTTTCATATTAACTGAATATGTAAATGATTGTGGCCGGAGAATGTTCCTTGGGTACGATCTGAATTGAATATGTAATTAAACCCAAATATGGGAGTTATATTTAGTTATATTGTGAGTTAATCTATCATATATGGATATTATATATATAGATACTGGAACCATTTATTTATGAAACTTGAAATTCAATATCTTTTTGTAACATGTATGGATAACCCTAGGTGTTATCCTAGAGCATGAGTTTTGGTGTTTATTTATATATTATGAATTTAATTTATAATTAATGCTTTGTTTTATCATATTTTTTCATGAACTATTACTTATACTGGGTTTTTTGACATTATTGATGGAATACTACAATGTTTTACTCACACACTATTTTGTTCATCATTTGGTACCTTCCTATACTTCATGGGTTTAGGTCTGGAAAAGGGAAAGGGGCTCTGTACATGATTAGTTGATTTTTATAATCAGGACTAGATATTAGATATGGGGTATAGAATGGGGTTTTGGAACAGTTTTTGTATTCCTCATTTTGATTATATTATTTATTTGATTTCATGTATTGCATTTAGTATGACATTCAGTATGATATTTCATGGCTTTATAATATTGGATTGTTCTAGAAGTTACCTATTCATCATCTAGAGTTTTTTTCTATCTATTTTTCCATGTTTATAATCTAATTTTTATTCTCTACTAGAGGTTATAGTCACCCCATTATATTTATTAAACCCTGACTAGAATTCAACATCTTCTTTATTATGGGAGGCATGATTGACGTATCTTAGTGACCATTCTCTATCACATGAGGGAGAACCTGGTTGGAGAATCTCATCCCTAGAAAATTATTTTTATTTCCCACATATGGGTTATCTAATCCCATAAAAAATTTCATTACCAAGACCTGAAAAATCCTACTATTTTTTATACCATACCCAAAAGAGTAATGAAAAAGAAAATAAATGACCCTTAAAGATAAATTCTACTTTGTTGTTCTCCTGTTGAACATTAGGGGTGGTAATAAGTATACACCTCACACAATAGAAATGTAATTTTATTTATGTCTTAGAAATCCACTGTAAAATTATATCTTGGATATTTTATGTTGGATCATGCGATCTATGTGGATGGAAGATCATCATGTTATCCCTTATATGTTTTATTTGATGAGGAATTTCTAGTTACAACGCCCACCCACGTTCACAGTGGTGGGAGTCCCTCTTGAAAAAACTTTCTAGATCAAGCCCATGTAGATGATCTCTAGAAACACGGAGAATCTTGTGGAGGGGAGGGAGAATATAGATGCCTATATCATACATGTACTATCCAAATTATGGTGGGACATCATTGGGTAGAATGAAAATCAGGGGGAGATGACTAAGAAAGGGCTTGAGGAGATGTTCCTAAGTCACATATACCTAAAGATGATGAGGATAAAAGGGAATATGCGTTCATGCACCTGACTTAGGGGAGATTGTATATGATGGAATATTTTGGTAATTTTACCAACCTATAACACCATGATCCATTATTTCTTAGAGATGATATAGCCAAGGTGAATAACATTTAGGATTTCTTCAGTGTGAAATTAAGTCATAGGTGAACATATTGTGCCTTAAAAACTAATCTGACATGAAAAACGAAGATCTTATCACTGAAGGGATGATAAAATAGAACCAATGTATTGGGAACACCCTTACAGTGTGGATATTAGAGAGTTACTATTCTAGAAATAGGAAAAACCCACATCGATAATTTCCACTATGGTTGTGATGGAAATTTCTATCAGGGGAGTGGAACACTATCTCAACACAATTAACATGTATAATGATATCGTGGGGTAAGGATTTCCAAACTTTCTAGATGTGTCCATTTCCTTTAGTGGAGTGTGTATATTGTGTAAATAAAGGCAACATGTAGAAATTCTATAGATGCACTCAAAAATCTATGGGTTCCAGAGGATTTTTAAAGGAACCAATGTTTTGGATGGACTCGAATACCCCTCAGAATAATGTTTTCTAGAGTTCAACCAGTCTCTCATGACAAGATAGGAATCATGGTACCCTAATGTAGGAGAAAAAATATTATTTGGAAGGATCATTATAGGAGAGTCAAGATACATCCTGGGATAGAGGGGTGATCTGGTTTCTTGGTTGGTATTCTACTCAGACCTGTCAAGATGGATAACCATTTACTGAGATAGTTACGATACTTGTGGCATATACCCTTTACTATGTTTTTTATAAAAGATCACCACATTCCATTATATATTATAAATTATTCAAATAATTTAGATTGGTTTTTGAGAGTGTTTATGGGGTTATGGAAATTGATATACAATTAGGGGTATGATTAGAGGCTATTTGACACTATGAAGAGTGAACTCATGAAATCTGCAGATGTCAGTTTATCTGAAATCTATTTCATCTAGAGATGGATGGATTAGATTTGATATTGAGTATATAATGACTGGTTATATACCAAGATCACGTCAAATTATACAAGTGTATAGTAACTTTTATATATCTAGAGTGGGATAACTACACATATTGAGGTGAATGGGATCCTTCAGATGGCCATGTGAAATAAATTTAGTGAAAATTCGATTGACTCATAACCTTGGTAGATAGAATTATTCTTGATGATAGTGAGTCAGAATATAATACCATTACTCATGTGATGGACCACTTTTAGGATGTATTTTCTGAAGGGTTTTCTAGTTTACCTCCCAAGTGTAAGATTGTATTCACTATAAAGTTAGTTCTAGGATCTAAACATGTTTTTATCAAAAATTATAGGATGAAACCAATGAAGTTTCAATAGTTAAAATTCTAGTTGGATAATCTAGAAGCTAATAAATTCACTCATCCTATTAAATCACCATGGGAACCCCCATGTAATTCTCCATGAAGGTAAATGTACCTTTTCCTTTATGTGTGGATTAAAGGAGGATGAAATAGATAAAAGTCACGAATTGGTATCCCCTTACGCACATTGATGATATCATTGATCAGCTGAGGGATGTTAGAATATTCTCTATGATTTTATTGAGATCATGGTAAAATCAGTTGAGGGTGAGTCCATTTGATATAACCTATAATTATTTTTTCATCATGTATAGATTTTATGATTTTGTGGTAATACTATTTGAATTTATAAACACTCTAACAATATTCATGGACTTGATTAATTAGATCTCCCATCTCTATATGGATCAGTTGGTGGTGATTTTCATTAATGATGTGTTGGTGTTCTCCTAGTCTCAAGATGATCATTCCAAATAATTTAAAACATTTCTATATTTAATGAGATATCATTTCCTATACTACTAAATGTTATTATTAAATTAATTAATTTCACTTCATTTTTCATGTTATCTTAGTGGATGGAGTGTTAATGGACTTAGAGAAGTTTGCTACTGTGGTTTCTTATTAGTAACCCAAGATTTTAATAATTATTCAATGCTTACTAGGTTTGTATGGCTGTTATTATTGATTCATCCTAGACTTTATCCATCTAACAATACTGATGTCTAATCTGACCTAGAAATAAGTGAGTATTTTTTATTCAGATGCTCACAATGAGTCATTCTTGGAATGAAATTGAAGGATAACCTTAGGAAAAAATACAACCCTTACCAAATCTTTTTATAGAGTATAAAATGTTTTGTGAAATATCTAGAGTCACCATCATAATTTTTTTGGTGTGAGAGGATTGAGTGGTTACTTATGGATCCAGATAGTTGAGGCTACATGAACAGAATTATCCTACTTTTTTCCTAGAGATATCTATGTAGGTATATTCTCTGAGAATCTAGTGAAAATATTATTTAGTTGGTAGAATCATGGTCTACATAGATCAAGATATCTTTAATTTAATATTTTTAGAAGGGCGTAAACATACATTAGAGAAGTTGGGTGAGTATTTTCCGGATTTCAACTTCAATTTTGTATAGAATCTTGGAAATGGAAACGTAGTTACCAACCCATTGAGTGGGAAGATGTAGAATGAGGTAGTTTTTTTAATATTTTTAAGATTAGTGGGTAATGGAGTTTTTAAAGATATCCATTTGGATATTCAAGAGTGTCATGGATGAGTAACTCTAACATCAACCTAGGTTGTTACCTCACTAATTAATTAGATCAAAATTAGGTAGTTAATTGATCTCAAGTGTTTAGCCTTAAGAGAGATCTTATGTAGTGGGGATATGCCTTTATGGTGGTCCTTTGAGAATGATGAGGTTACTCATGTACATGGGAATATCAAGGTTCTTAGAATCATTCATGAGGAGTTGATAAGGGAATTCCATACTTGAGAATTGGTTCAACATTATAGATTGATAATGATAAATCATGACCTCTATAGATAGTATTTCTTTCTAGGAATGATTAACTAAATTAAAAAATTTATGTAATTATGTTACACCAATATGTAGGTGAGTATGGGAATTTATTCCCTTTAAGGTTATTGAATCATTAAACAATTATGTGATGGAAGTGAGGTTATATCACCATGGACTTATTGAATTTTTTTTCTAGGAAACCTCATAAGAATAATGTAGTGTGGGCAATCATGGGTCGACTGACCAATGTATCCCATATCTTACCTATTAGGGAGATATTTACCATTGATGACTTGGGTAACCTCTATCAATAGGAGATATTTTTGTTACATGGTTTTCCACAGAGCATCGTATTAGATCAGGATCCTGATTTTACATCGTGTTTCAGGAAGGTCCTTCAGAAGGAATCTCTTTTGCAGGTTCTTACTAGTAAAGCCTACCATTCCCAAACTGACAACCAATTTAAACATTAAATTTTTATTCTATAGGATATGTTATGGGAATATGTTCTGAACGACAGTACTTCTTGAGTAAAAAATATATCTATCATGTATTTTTTCTATAATAATGGATTATAATAATTGTTCCAAGTGGATACTTTTGAAGATTTTTATAAATGATCATTTTATACACATTTTGGTTGTTTAGAGTTGGGTGAGTTAGTTCTCTTGAAAATTAGTCTCGTGAAGGATACCTTTGAGAAAGTTTAGTTGATTAGAAAGCAGTTTTAAACAATCCAGATATTGAGGAAATTTTTGGATGGCCATCGAAGATGACCTCTTGAATTTTTGGTTGGTCACCAGATTTTTTTGGTATTATCTATGTATGGGTAATGGCATATCTAAAATTAGGGAAGCTAGTATAGAGGATCAATCCATTGGAATACTTTATCATCATTGTGTTGAAAATAAATTTAAATATTTAATGCCTAAAAATTATAAATAAAATACCATGACGTAAGAAATCATTCTATATTTATAAGGAATATTTATAGTCGAATTTATCATATGTATATCCCTATATTAACTATGGTTTAGTCATTAAAATTTTAATTTAACACTTTTAACTCTTATTTAAATATAATAAATGTTGTAGTCTAATCCAAGTGGATCCAAAAGGATCGTATTTTTGTCCTAAGGTTGATTATGGTCGAAATACAGTTATCCAATAGAACTAGGACACGAGATTGGGTAATTATAATATCATTTTTACCTTTAATTACCCTATATACTTTTAAATGTGGTAAATAAAATTCAAAAGTTACTATTAAAAAATTTGTTTTCATCCTATCGAACCACGTTTTACTTACTGATGACAATCATGTATTTTGGATTTTTGAAATTCAATTCACAAAAGTGGTAAAATTAAGTTTTATACAAATTTTCAAATATTCCTAGAAGGTGGGTAAAAGAGGTTATGTTGTAAAATAAAATTTTATATATCTAATCTTATTATAAAATGACTTTAAGGAATTTCATTAGAGTAAAAAATGTATTATGTATCTATATTTTACATTAAAATAAATTATATAAAAATAATTATTATTTAAATAAAAATTTGATTTTAAACAATAATCTATTGTTTCTCCCTATTCATTAAAAATTGAATGTTTTCAAAAAAATCCAAAAATACACCCTAAGCTAATTTTGATATTAAAAATCCAAAAATGAAGTCCATTTTGAAAAATAAAATTTATAAAATTTTAAAATGTGGGTATTACTATACATAACTGCTTTTTAAATTTCTTGGTTGATTGGTCGTGGGGTGAAAGAACTTGAAGTTGCGTACAACACAAGATATTGTATTATCCAAAGAGAAGCATACTGTGGAATCTTGGGGTGCTACATCATTCACTACATCAAATAATTTCTTCCGCTAAATCTCTAGAATATTACTACGTAAAATGATTCAGGCGGTTGTTCATCATAAGTTCATTAGGATCCCACATTGCCTCTTCCATTTTATGGTTTTTGCAATGTACTTTTACTAGAATAGTCATCTGGTTTCTCAAAACATGTTCTCTAGTATCAATAGTCCTGATAGACCCTTCACAACCAGATAGATTGGGTTCAAGTATTAATTATTCATAGGTATGTACATGCGTTGTGTTAGGAATGTGTTTTATCCATAGTGATACATGGAACACATCATGAACTTTGGAGAAACATGGTGGTATTACCATACGGTAATCAAAAACTCCAATTCATTTGAGAATATCGAAAGGTATGATGTACGTGGGACTTAATTTACCCTTATTACTAAATCATATAACACCCTTCCATGTAGATACGATCAATAAAACATTATCTCTTACTTGAAATTCCAAATCCATCCTTAGATTATCAGCATATCCCTTTTTCCTACTTTGAGCAACTTTTATGTGGGTTTGGATAATCATCACATTTTCCATTGATCCCTCAACAAGTTATCGGCCTACACAATTTCATTCTCCAACATCATCTCAACATGTTGGTGTGTAAAATCTCTTTCCATATAACGCATCATATGGTACCATCTGAATACTTGAATAAAAGCTATTGTTATAAAAAAATTCTGCTAGAGGTAAATAATGATCCCACATACCTTGAAAGTCAATTGAGAAAGATCCCAACATGTATTCTAAGGTCTGAATAGTCCATTATGATTTTACATTAGTTTGAGGGTGGTAGGTAGTGCTCAAATAATGTTCAGTATCAAGGGCATTTGGAATACTTTTACAGAATCTTGGTGTAAAATGGGGATCGCGATCAGAAAAAATCGATAGGTTACACCATGAAGTATTACAACTTCATTAATATATATTATTGTTAAATGTTCAAGTGGTAAATATTCTCTAATAATATGAAAATGTGATGACCTGGTAAGATGATCAACAATGAACTATATTGTATCATTCCTTCTATGACTATTTGGTAGCCCGATGACAATGTCCATTGTAATATCATCCAATTTTCACTCAGGTATGGGAAGAGGATGCCTGACTCCTACAAGATGTTGTCATCCAGACATCATATGTTGACAAACCATACATCTTGTCACATAATCAGTAATCTCCCACTTCATGTTGTCCCACCAAAAATGTTCCTTTTAATTTATATACATCTTAGTGCTACCGGGGTTTATAAAGAAATTGAATGTATGAGTATCATCCAACAATTCTATTTTTAGATCAGGTATGTTGGGAGATCAAATCCTCCTTCCAAATTTCAAAATTCCATCTTCATATATGAAGTCAATCAATCTCCCATCATTTAAAGATTTTATTTTCTTTTGAAACTTCTCATCGTTAGTCGGAGAACTTTTTATCATTTCTAGTAAAGATGGTTTGGAAACCTTTTGAAAAAGTATTGATGTGTGACCTTATATAATTATTCCCATATCCATATTTACTAAATCCATGAACATAGGATCCCTTTCAACTCCCATCATGTTCAGAACTCCATGATCCTTTCTTCTCAAAGCATCATCCACTTTATTTTCCTTCCATGGGTGGTAGTGTATTGTGAAATCATAATACATGAGTAGTTCAAGCAATCTTGTTTTCCTCATGTTGAGTTCTTTCTGTGATAAAATATACTTAAAACTCATGGGACCAACATATATCTCTCATTTTCCCATAAATATAGTTTCTCCATATATTCAGAGAGATTATTACATCTTCTAACTCAAGATCATGAGTGGGATCATTTTGTTTCTAAAATTTTCGCTATCGTGATGCATGAGTAATAACTCTATCATTCAAGATAAAGACACAACCAATTCCTTTTTTTGAAGAAGCTATTTAAATAACAAACCCATCATTCCCCAATGGTAGAGTCAAGATAGGATAATTGACTAATATTCTCTTCAATTCTAAAAACAATTCTACATTTTATTTTGTCCAAACAAATTTTACCCCTTTACGTGTGAGCTTGGTTAATGGGTTAGCCAATTGGGAAAAATTCTGGATGAAACTCCAATAGTAACCTACTAAACTAATAATAATGCATACCCCAGTTATACTCATTGGTGCTGGAAATTCTAGGATTTCCCTTATATTTGAAGGATCAATAGACATTACATCTTTATAGTCAATATAGGCCAGAAAAGAAATCTATAGAATCTAGAATTCACACTTTCTAAACATCCTATATAATTCATTTATTCTAAGAGTTTTTTGAATAGTACATAAGTGATTTTCCTGGTCATCATTGATTTTGGATTATAACGAGATATCATCAATAAATACCACTATAAAGTCATCAAGATATTCCATGAAAACATTATTAATTAGATCCATTAAATCATAGGGTGCATTAGTCAGTCCAAAAGGCATTACTGTAAACTCATATTGCCCATACCTGGTTCGAAATGTTGTATTTGGAAAGTCTTCCATGTTCACACTCAACTTATGATATCTAGATCGCAGGTGAATATTTTAAAATTATTAATCTCCATGAAGTTGATCAAATAAATCATCTGTGTAAGGTAGGGGATTCTTGTTTTTTATTGTTATAGAATTGATCTCCATGGAGTCAATGCAAAACATCAAAGATCCTTATTTATTATTAACAAAAAGAACATGGGCCCCACATGGAGAAACATTAGGGAGAATAAATACATTATTACTCAATTTATCTAGTTGTTTCATTAGTTATGATAATTCCATAGTGTCCCTTCTATAAGGGGTCTTTGATATGGGCCATGAACCATGAAATAAGTTAATGGAAAAATCAATTCCAATTTGAGAGTATGTACAGTTAAATTCCTTGGAAATATATAAAAAATTTCTTGAACAATATGTACATATTATATTTCAACATTCCTTTCATCACAAATAGTTATTTCACTCCCTTCCACCCCAATAATTGAATTTACTAGAGCTACTGGGTGGATCTATATGAGAAGCAGATGGTGACGTTTCCACCCTAAATATGAGGGATTCCATATCATCATCCAAAATTATAACCTCCTTCTTCTTACAAAATATTTTCCCATCATTGTTCTAAAGCCAATCCCAACCAAATATTATATCAAATTAAATCATGGTTAGGAAAATAAGATTAGCAGATAAAGTACATTTATATACCATAATGGTAACTTATCGGTAATACTTTTTTGCAATGATAATTCCCTTAGGATTTTTGGCTGATAACTTCCTTAATAAGTATAATTGGAAATATCTAATTTTTTGGGAAAACATTGAGGATATGATGGAATTCAATGATCTAGTATCAAATGAAGAATTGTCTAATTTTGAAGAAATGATTAATGTACCTACCACCACGTTATTTGGAAATTCAACCTCAGTAGTTGTGATCTCATAAGCTTGACCTTGCTCCCTTGGCCTTTTCTGTGGTAAGTTTCATTGATTATTAGAACATTCATTTGTTTAATGCCCCCATTTCTTTACAATTGTAGCATTGAACATTGTCAGCCACCTTCTTCCCCTTACAATCACGAGCTTTTTGGACTTTTTCCACATTTGTAAAAAAACTCCCTTCCTCTTTAAGAATGTACAGTGGTGTGTCTTCCAACAATTGTTTTAGGATGGAAATTAAAATTTTCCCAACATCCCCTTATCTTGTTTTCCAGAGAGTTCAATAGATCTCTTCTTCTCATGCTTCACTTTAAAGTCATATGACTTACAGAATTCCTTTTATATCTTGATTGCACATGAGACTATATCTTCGTATGATGGGAAGCATTGGCAGACTAATTCTCTACAGAGAAATGGTATTAACCCATCAATTATTCGATCAATCATAATTCCTGGGTTTTTTATATAATCTGCAACATTCCTTGCTAACCTTTTGTGGTTAGCCTCATACTTTGTGAAATTCAATTCAACTTTTTCCCTCTGACTCTGAAATTGCCTTTCCATATCCGGTTGATGTTCATGAGGAAATTATTTTTCTATGAAAATATTTTTAATCTCCCTCCATTTTATATTTTATACTTTTTCATCCTCTTTTGTGTTTTGAATTAATGATCACCATTGATCTGAATCTCTTGTGAGGTGTTAAACTTCAATGACAACATTTTCCCTTTCAGTACTCCCCAAATCATGAAATATTTTCTCTAATGAACTTATTAATTTCTCATATAAAAAATTATTTTTAGTCCCATTGAGCATTGGTCATTTTTACCTCTTGAAGTGTTCTAACATTGATCCTCCGCATTGTGGATGAGGGTGATCAATATTGGAAGGTTATTATTCATAACCTGTGTTAGTTGTCCAAGTATGGTTATAAGCTATTCAGAACCAGTTGCATCACCATCTCCACTATAATTATCTTGAGTAGGATGGAAATCCCTATATGTATTATGTGCATTGACACAGTTTCCATTCCATCCACTAGGCTCTATTTCTAAACAATGCCATACACTATTTTAGTTTATTAATCTCAATGCATAATTCCAACTTGTAAAATACTTAACATAAATTGAACATTTTATGGATATACTCCATAAAAATGTTTTCATTGGGGAATTATTTACTCATAAATCCTTCATAATTTTTTTAATAGAAAATGTGAATTATCCTAAGCATACCCCCTGGGAGTGTCAAACTGGTTGCATAGTATGGCTCATTGTTGTGTACCAGGATACATCAGGTCATGCCCAAAACCCATTGAAAGAGTTTTCAATCCTAGGTGCATTTTTACAAGAACCAGATACACTTGTAGTTTCCATAAAGGGTTGTTTTTCTTGGAATCCCATATAATATATAAAATAAATTTTTTTTGGAAGTTCTTATATACTAATCGTCGATGTGTATCTCAGGTTAATGTTCTGTAATTAAAGTTTTTCTAATTCCTGTTTCCAAGGTTTGTACAAAAATTTCTCTGATACCAACTGTAACACCCTATCCCCAATTACCCAGATTCTGTGAATTATTGCATAACATTACGATGATCACATGAGATCATGTCCTGAAATATTGATCAGTATAGTAGCCTTGGATGTACTATATATGTACACATGTTTTTCATTACATAATAAAAATATGAAAAAATAACATTATTTCTCAATAGAACACACTCATATCACATATCATATCCCTATAGTTAAATCATAATATAAATCTTCTCATTATGGGATAAATAAATCATTTGAAATGGGTGAGTTCATATGCTTAGTAAGGATAACAATATAGAAGAATCATTCATAAATATGCATAAACATTCAAGGCAATGTATAAGATAAAAACACACACCTTATAGACTTAAAATTCTACATAATATGGGGAATATAAATCAGATACTTCCATTAACTAATTCACATTGATATTTTACTAGTTATACAATAACATGTAATATCAATACCTAATTTCATAATGATGGAATGCATAATGTTGGACATCATAACCACATAGTCAAGGCCTCGTGACAAGACTATAAATAAAATATTTTCAAGGTGTTGTGCCCAGGCACTAGTTTGTTTCATGAGACCTATAAATGCAAAAAGGGGATGTAGAAGTCCTCACACGTCACATAATATGTCCAATACATTCCTCATATGAAAAGGTTGAAACATAACATAAACATTCATATTAAAACTAGCATACAAAATTTCAATACATTAATCATAAACCATGAATGGTATAAAAATAGCATATCCATAGTCAAACATATCAAAAAACCTTCAATACAATATGGATGAATGTATCATAATAAATAAATGTCTAAAAAGCATAAAATCTGACAATGGATCTTGACATTGATGAAATTAATCCAAAAATAAATTGAGTGATATGTATCTTTCTTTATTTAAATCATTTAACAGTCGCATAATTTTAAAAGAAACCATTTATTTTGAATATATTATTATAATATTGTAAGGGAAACATTGGAAGTGTTATATAGGTGGAAAATATCTACACCCTCCTTATAATTTAAAAAACAGTCTTACCTTAATTTTTCGAAAAGGTCATAAAGTACTTTGTTTGGAAAACGACAGAAAGATTCCTTTGAAAAAAATTTATAAAAATTAAAAAAATGGAATAAATTAGTTTAACCCATAGTCTATGAAATAGTAAAAATGTTTTGAAATACATTTTTAAGAAACACATATGTGGATGATAAAGATGTCCTGGTAGATACTTATGTAAAAATAACCTTGGATAGTAAAGAGATTCTTAAATTAACCCTTACCTTGTACTTTTCCTTATTCAAGGGTATTTTAACCTCCTATATAATGGTTAAAGCATTGTTATTAAATTATAAAAAAACTGCATAAATAAATATTATATCATTTATGATCTTCTAATATTGTTTTGTTAATAATATTTCAGTAGTATCATTTTTTGGGTGTTAACTGATTTGTTTTCCGTTATATGTTTTGTAAAATAAGTCATGTTTGTTATGGATATGATGTATTTTGTTTATATCCAGAATGATATTAAGTTCTTAAAAATTATTTTTAATCTTCAAATGAAAATCAATCATGAATGGTTATAATGGGGAATGAAATCTCATCACGTCTTGGAGAAGGTAAGTTGTACGTACGCACGTGCGACAATATCATTATATTGATGGTAAAATAATATGTAATTGGATGGTATATTATATATGAAGAATAAATAACATGTTATATTTATTATTTATATCAATTATACTCAATATTATACCCATCCAAAAAAATGATGTTTTGAATAACAAAATACACCCCGATGTGGAGATAGTAAGTTGTGTGTACGCACGTATGGTGACTTTTTCATTCATAGGATGAATAGAATATTTAATATGGTTGTACCATATTTATAATAACATATCATTGTGTATAAGGTACTAGATCAATTAATTTTATATGGAAACAACAAATAAAGATGAACTAGAATAAGGAAAAAATTTGAAAGAGGTGGTGAAATAATTACCTCTTCTTCGGGTGCTTCCTTTTGGTTTGAACAAAAGGGCTCCTTAGGATGGCTTTATGATAAATATAAGTCCCCTTGGTTGAATTTATGATATTTGGGAGGATATTTGATCCAGGTTTGTCCGGTCCAAATGTATTTGGAGGTTTTAATTTAAGAGAAGGGGAAGTACCCATTTACAAGAGATATAAGGCGCACTTTAGGAAAAGATTCAAATATTAATTTCTTGTAAAATCATTTTCAGTTTCTAATAACTCAACATGGATTTATTTAGAGGATAATGCGAGGATGGGTCTAAATCCTCTCAACCAGTAGGTTTTAGGCATGTTTAGTTCACCAAATTAACACTATCTTTTAGATTTAACTCTTAGTTAAATAAGTTAACTCTTACCATGACCTCTTGTATTCCTACACAACATACTAAAAAATGCCAAGAGAACCAAAGGTAGTTCACAAATAAAATATGTAACATTATATATGTCCTTTCTCATAACCATAGATTTTTAGGACTATTATATATATAATAAAATATTATTTGTTTTAAAAACTCATTTATGTCAATTTTGACACTATTTAGTATTTGGTTTTTGATAGTCATCAAAACATGATTCCATAAAATAAAAAACAATTATTTATCCCTAACATGTTATATTCACCTAGAAATTTCGTGGATGGCATCAAAATCTGAATTTACAGTTATTTTAATATTTTTAATATAAATTATATTAATCATTCCTTAACAAGGTAATTAATACATCGTCATTTTGTCATAAATAAATTTAATTATTTAATCTCTAAAATTTATAAATAAAATACCATGATATAGGAAATCGTTTTATATTTCTAATTAATATTTATAGTCAAATTTAACTTATTTATAGCCTCATATTAAATATGGTTTAGTTATTGAAATTTGAATTTAACACTTTTAACTTTTCTTTAAATATAATATATGTCCTCATCTAATCCATGTGGATCAAAAAAGATCATTTTCATGTCCTAAGGTAGATTTTGGTTGAAATACTCTCATCCAATAGAATTAGGACATGTGTTTGGATAATTATAAAATCATTTTTACCTTTAATTACCTTATTTGCTTTTAACAGTGATAAATAGAATTTAAAAGTTACTATCCACCAAAAATTATTTTCTACCTATCGAACCAAATTTTTCTTACATATGACAACCGTGTTTGTTGGATTTTTGAAATTCAATTCACAGAAGTGGTAAAATTACCTTTTTTGAAAATTTACGAATGATCCTAGAAGGTGGGTAAAGGACTTTAAATAGTTCAATAAGATTATATATATATATATATATATATATATATATAATCTTATTAAAAAATTACTCCAATGAATTAAACTAGACTAATATTGTTATTATGAATCTATTTTTACATTAAAATACATTTAAATAATAATTAAAATTATTAAAATAAAAATTTGTTTTTAAACAAAAACGCAGTGTTTTTTACTATTCATCAAAAATTGTATGTCTTCAGAAAAATACCAAAAATTCACTCTAAGCTAATTTTGATATTTCAAATAAAGAAATAAATTCCCTTTTGAAAAATAAAATTTATAAAATTTCAAAAGATTGTTGTTACTGTTAATAGCTTCTATTTAAACTGCTAGTTTGATAGTTCATGTGTGCTAGAACTCGAAGATTCATATAGTGCACGATGTTGTATTATTCAAAGTGAAGCGTACCATGGAATATTAGGGTGTTACAAACATAATTTTTTTTTACTCTATGATTAATTTAAATTGTTTTAGATTTTAAAGATTTCCATGTTTTTTTGAATAAGTTACGTTTTTTCAGAACTATTTTCCGCAGAAGAAATAGGGAAGTTGAAGAGGAGAGACACTAACAGAACAATATTCTTCTGAATCAACATCCCATAATAGTATGGATTGGAACCGAGTAATTTTTTATAGTAATGGCTCAGCTAACGTAGGAAATAAATTGTGGTGGAATCCATGTAATAGAATAACCAGAGGTACCACAATGGAACATGATGATATTGGAACATTTTATGATACAACACCCACATGCTTTCAATGGATCCTCTGATCAAGTAGTATTTGAAAGATAGAATAAAACCCTTGAAAAGATATTTGATGTTATGGTATGTTCATATAATCAAAAGTTTTGTCGTTATATTTATTTTTATGATGGTTAAGTTGATCAGTGTTGGTCAATGGGAAAGAATATGAGGGATAGAAAAGATATTGACACCACAGAGTGGAATGAATTTAAAAGTTTTTTCCCTGAAAAATATTTTCCTAAGGTGGTAAAACATATGATGAAAATTAAATTCCTTGAGTTGAATTTAAAGGAGGAAGATTTAGTGGTTGTGTATGAAGTTAACTTCATATGATTGGTGAGGTATACTTTAAATCATATTCTGGGTCTTGATAAACAAATAAACTGCTTTTGCTCATGATTGAAGCCAATGTATCCAGGGGCGTTGGCCTCCCATGAGTTTAAAAGTTATGAGAAACTTGTCTGATGTGTTGAGAGGTTGCTGATGTAGTTTGCTGATGATCACATGCATTTTAATAACAATGAGAAGAAGACATCCCAATGGAAAGCAAGGGGTAAAAATCAACGAAAGAAATATGATGGTAAGAAAATATAGTTCCCAGTTTGTGAAAAAGTGTGGCAAGAATCACCCTGGAGAATGCCTTTCAATAACATCGAAATGTTTATTATATAGAAAGTTTTGAAAAATGGACCAAGATTCTAATGAAAATGATCCTAAGACTAATCCTGATAAGAAAACTATAATGTGTTTTAAATATGGTGAGATGGGTCATTATGAAAATGTCTACACAAAGAGATATCTTAATGATGAAAAGAAGCCAATCTATAAGAGAAAAGGTGTAGTGAGATACTTTGTGACTACATTAGCAGATATCGAGCCATCCAGTAAAGTTGTATCAGGTACCTTGTTTGTTTACTAAGATTTTTCTAATGTTTGGTTCGATATAAGGTATACACATTATTTTATTTCTGATATATTTTCTTGTAAATTGGAAATATCCGCTCAAGAAATGAGATTTGAACTTATTGTTAAAACACCAAAGGAAATATTATAGTAATGAGGAATTATAAGATTCATTCTATTATGGTCTGTGGAAAGACATTAGCTGAAAACGTTGTTGTCTTTTCCTAATTATGGTTTGATGTCATTTTGGGAATAGATTGTATTTCTTTTTATCATGATACAATTGGATGTAGAGCTTAATAAATTGATTTTCAGAAACAGTTTTCGTTTGTATTCAATAACAAACCCATACAATTGATAACCTATCAGTAAGATGAGAAACTATTGAAAGATGGAAATGAATGTTATCTTATTCGTATTTTTCAAAACAATGGAATAATTCATACTAATGATGTACTAGTGGTAAGTTAATACCCTGCTGCTTTTCCTGCTGAGTTACCTAGAGTTATACCAAATTGGGAAGTCGAATTCAAAATTGACTTATTTCTTAATGCTAATCCAATTTCAAAATCCCCCTATATTATGGCTCAAATGGATCTTATTTAATTGAAAAATACATTGTCAGATTTTCTTGTTAAAGGCTTCATTCGTCCTAGAACTTCACTGTGGGGTGATCTTATTTTTTTCATTAAAAAGAATGATGTTCCCATGGGAATTTTCATTGATTATAGATATTTGAATAACATCACAATTAAAAAAAGTATCATTTTCCTCATATAGATGACTTTTTTCATCATCTCCCGAGAGCTCAGTACTTTTCCAATATTTACATTAGATCCACATACCATTATCTAAAAGTAAAATAGTATGAAATCCAAAAAACAACTTTTCCTACGAGATATGGTCAGTATGATTTTTTTTCAATTTTGGATAACTAATGAACCTTCTATATTCATGAATCATATGAATAGAATATTTCATGGGTTCTTGGATAAGTTTCTGTTTGTTTTTATTAATGACATTGTTCTATTTTATAAGATTAAATAGGAGCATGAAAAATATATTAGTGTAGTTTTAAAAACCATAAAGGAAAAGAAACTGTATAGAAAATTCAGCAAGTGTGATTTTTGGTTTCAACAGATTTTTTTTGGGAACATTATAAATAAGGATGGAATAACATTGGATCCTGCCAAAAAAAGTGGTTAATGAATGGAAATGACCCAAAAATGTTATAGAGATTCGTAGTTTTATTTCATTAGAAGTTTATTACCGACAGTTTGTTATAAAAATTTCACGGATATCTATCCCGCCAACTATGTTAATGAAAAAAGGGTTAAATTTATTTTTATATAAGAATGTGATATTTTTTTCAAGAAATGAATAAGAGATTGGTGAATGATCCAGTTTTGGGATTACCTTCTCGAAATGGTGAGTTTGTCATCGACCGTGATGCTTCATTAATGGGACTTGGTTGTGTTCTGATGTAGAATAATCATGTTATTTATTTTTCTTCAAGAAAAATAAAACCCAAGGATTTAAATTATCCCACATATCATTTGGAATTGGAAGTTGTGGTTATTTTATTTCAAAATTTGGAGGCATAATTTATATGGAGCCAAATGTCTAATATATACTGACCATAATATTATAAAGTATATATTTACTCAGAAGGAATTAAACATGAGGCAGAGAAGAAGACTTGAACTAATAAAGGATTATGAATTAATGATCAATTACCATCTGAGAAAAGAAAACAAAGTGGTGGATTCCATGAGTCGATAAAATCATGCATAAATAACCATGTTACATTTGGAACATGATCCCTTGATTAATAATTTGATGAATTTTGGATTAGAAGTTGTTGGTGTAGGAAATACATCTATTTTGTTTCAGGTTTTAGTGCTATCATCATTATCAGATAGAATTAAGCAAGGGAAGAAGGAAGACTATGAGCTAAAGAAAAGGGTATAATTGGTTTAAATGTGTATGTATCCAAAATTTACACTTTTTAAAGATTGTGTTTTAAGATTTGGTATAAGTTTCTGTATTCCTTGTGATTACCAATTGAAGAAATAATTGTTGTGTGAATCTCATAGTTCTCTATTTTTAGTTCATCCTCGAAGTACTTAGATGCAGAGAGACCTTCAAGAGGATTACTAGTGGGATGGAATGAAAAGGGATATTTCTGATTTTAACATGAAAGGATTAATGTGTAAATAGGATAAAGAAGAGAAGAAGTTATCGATTGGGATGCTTCATCATTTTCCCGTTCCTTAGTAGAAATGAGAGAATATATCCATAGACTTAGTGGTGGGACTACCTAAGACTTCTCGAAGTAACAACATGATTTGGGTTATTGTTGATCGGCTGACTAAATTTTCACATTTTCATTCCATTCGAGGTACGATGTCTTCAGATAATTTTTCTTGACTGTACATAAAAAATATTTTCAGGTTACATGGAGTTCCACTTTCCATTGTATCTGATCGTGAACTCATGTTCACTTCTAGCTTTTCAAAGGGTCTTAGTAGGTCGTAGGGAATATAATTAAATTTTAAAACAACATTTCATCCTCAATGAGACGGCAAGTCAGAATGAATGATTCAAAATTTTGAAGATATGATTTGAGCTTGTTCAGTGTAATAATAGGGAAGTTGGGATAAAAATAATTGTTTGGTTGAGTTCTCATATAAAAACAGTTTTCATTCTTGTATACAAATGTCACTTTTTGAGGCATTGTATGGGAATCTATGTCGAGCTCCAGCTTTTTGGGATGATGTCAGGGAAAGGAAGTTGATGAGACCAGAATTATTAGAGGAAGTGGCTAAGAAAGTTAGGATGATCCAGTAGCACATGAGGAAATCTCAGAGAAGACATAAAATATATACAGACAATAAAAGGAAAAATATTTTTTTGAGGTAGGTGGTCATGACTTTCTTAAAATCTAATTATGGAAAAGTGTTATGTGTTCTGGTAAGAAAGTAAAGTTATGTCCATGGTTCATTGGACCTTATGAAATCATGGATAATGTTTAACCAGTCTCCTATCGATAATATTTTCCTCCATGTTTATTTTAGGTACACAATGATTTTTATGTTTCGATGTTGAGAAAGTATGTTTCCATATTCATCTCTTGTGTTGTGTGCAGAAGTAATTTATCTCGAAGAGAACCTTTATTATAAAGAGAAACCCGTTCAGATTCTTGATCGAATGGAATAGTTATTTTAAATTATAGTAATCCACCAGGCAATGTTTCAATGGAGAAACCACTTAGTTAAATAAGAAACATGGGAGTCTGAAAATGCTATGTGGTAAGGGTGCCCTCACATGTTTAACAAGTAAATAAAATTGCAAGGATGCAATTTCCCTAAGTTGGGGATAATTTAACACCCCATGTTTTTAATAAAATAGATTTAAATGCATGAAACATTATTTTAAGAAGTTATTTATAGCTGTCCTTTAAACAAAAAATTTCAACTTTTGGGTTTTCGATTTCGAAAAACAAACATCTATAATTATGATCAGTAAGTTATCTCGAGTCTGATGAAACCAACTTGATTTTCAGTGAATAGTAATATACCCTTATGAATACTAATATGATTATTAATATGGACTTACTGAATAGTAAAATATATTATTATTTTATTTTCTTCAGGCTTTATGATAATAACATCTTGATTAATTTTTCAAGGTGATATAAATTGAGTTATAGTTTCTAAATTGTTAATTTTTTGATAAAGAATCCTCTTTTTATGATTTAAATTAGAAATATTTAGACAATTATTTTAAAAAAATGGAGTTCATTTTTTAATTATACACTTTGATAAATTCTTTGGTTGAATTTTTGTTATTTTTATCAAATTCATGAATTTTTTATGAATAGTAAAATGCAGTAAAATGTCATATATTCAAAATAAATGTAAAATACACTAATTATGACATCATAAGTGATAGAATCCCACTTGGTTAGAAATGAAATTCCATTATTACTATTTGGGATAACATGAATCAAGACTATTTGTAGTCTTGAGAAATAATATTATAATAATTATTAGAATAATATAAAACCTTTCATCCCCTCCACTATAAATACCACCCTCATTCCCGTCTTCTCTACACACCTTTCAAGTCTTGAGCCATACCTATTTTCTATCCAATACTCATCACAAGTATATTCCCCACGTCCTAGAGTTGTTGGTATCATTAAAATTCCAAAACCAAACGCCTAAAGAAGGATCCCATGGAGAAGAGATCAAGAGGTAAACATCCTCTTTTGTTTTTGTTCATTTTTTTCATTTACTTTTCTATTATTCTTATTTCCACACTTCCCCTTAACCAAGAGAAATTAATGATCTAGTTTCATACATATTTTTCATTTCATAATGTTTATGGAAGACACACCATTATACTTCTTCTCCTGTCCCACTTATTCAAGAAATTAAAACACAGTTTGTGATGCGTTGATTTACTAAGATCATGGACTATGTGATTTCAATTTATTTTACACCCTTAAATACTAGTCATGAAATCATTTTCATGGTTTAACCACATTATAATTTTTGTAATATTTCTTATATAAGGTTATGGAATCATTTTATACACATGTTATTAATTTGAAAAACAAAAATTTTATTTTACAATCAAAGAATCACCAAAATAATCTAAACAAGTATCAATAATGTTTTAACTTTTGAATCATCCTCATCTCAGAATTAATACTTCTAAATTGTATAATATATGTTTCTAAAAATATATATAAATCATTCCTTCTCAATTCTAGTGTTTCACTTCCAATTGACAAGAATATCTATCATGAACTGATCATGGAAATCACATAAAGAATGGACCCAAAACAATTAAAGGAACAAAATTTTTACAATTAAACGGAGAAATGATGTAATTAAATGATCATGTAAGGTATTATAAACATGAATATTTTTCTGTATGATATTAATAACACTATTTTAATAATTATATAGGTGTTTTAACCAAATTTTTAAGTAATTCAAACCTGAGGTAAGGGAATTCTTAACCTGATTTCCATTCATTGTGTTAACCATCTACTTCATTATTTTGGTGGTATTAATTTTTTTGTGATTAAAAATGATTATATAAGGTTTAATTATGTTTATTTACAGTTTATATATATATTCCATCCACTCTGTTAAATCTCGCTTTAAATATATGATTTTTGTAAGGGGTTTTTCTTTTAAATTATTCTTTTAAAAATTTTGTTTTACAAGATTCAAAAGCATTGTTTTATGAAATTATTCTTGTCGTATGATTATGTTATGGTTCTTGGAAATTGATTATGATGAATTATGGGACATTATCTCCCTCAAATTCATTGGGTATGTGTATTTTCGAGGTCATTCATATGGTCACTCCATGTGTAACCACGATGGTTACACAAATTGTAAGGTAGTTGTGAAGGTTACAAAATATAAGGTACCTGAGAGGGTTACAAGATTATGTAAGTAATGCCACAAGATATATATATCATTTTACTTATATTCAATATATTTTTTGGAAATCACATGGAAATATAAAGTTTCAGAAAGTATTTTTATATGGGTATAAGTGTTTCTTTTTCATTTAAAATGATTTCACATGTTACAAGTATTCATGGACTACTGTTATCTTTCCTTCTTTTTTATATCCCTTTGTAAGATTTTTGTACCCATCCAATTTTTTTAAATTAATTTCGCAGGTTATAAAGATGTTTTATACAATGAAGGAATCCATGTTAAATGTTATGCAAATTTTTCACGGAAAACATGTTTTATTTAAAAAGTTTTATATTTGGGAAGATATGGATACTGTTTTTGTGGTATCATTTCCATAGGAATGTAGAATATTATGATTGTATTATATCCCAATTCCCTAAATCTATAAAATTGAAAATACCCCCAATGTGAAAGGAAGTTATTTATTTACTAAAACTCAAGATTATGTAATTTACTAAGGTTGGGTACTTATTGTGGGTATCAAATGATGGTTTTGATAACCTTAGGGGTTAGGATAATGTTAATAGAATACCATAAATGATTTTTACTCTATTAATAATTTGAAATTGTATAGTATTTAAATACTACCATGTTTGTTCAAATAAGATATGTTTTTTTAGAATGGTTGTCTGCAGAATAAAGAGGGAAGCTGAAGAAGAGAGGCACCGATAGAACGATATCCTTCTGAATCTGCTGCCCAAAATGGTAGGGGATGGAACTGAACTTTTTCTGAAAGTAATTTCTCAGCTAACATAGACAATAAATATTGGTGTCATCCCTATAATAGAACAACTAGAGGTTCTACAATTTAACATGATGATAGTGGAACATTATATGGTACAACACCCTCATGCTTTCAATGGATCCTTTGACCGAGTAGCGAATGAAGGATGGATTAAAGCCCTTGAAATGATATTCTAGGTCATGGGATGTTCAGATAATCAAAAGGTAGGTCTTTCCATTTATTTTTTTGAAGGTGAAGCTGAGGAGTGGTGGTCAATGATATAGAATATTTGGGATATAGAAGATATTTATCCCTTAGTGTGGGATGAATTTACAAGTCTTTTCTTTGAAAGATATTTTCCAAAGGTAGAGAGACATAGAATGGAGAAGAAATTACATGAGTTGAAGAAAAATAAAAAATATTTAGTGGATTTGTGTGAATTGAACTTCATCTGATTGGCGAGGTATGCTCCAAAATCTTATTCTATATCTTGATTTAAAAATCAACTGCTTTAAATAAAGATTGAAGCCAAGGTATCGAAGGGCGTTGGCCACCCAGGAATTCAAAATTCATGAAAAAAATTTCTGATGTGCTAAGAGGTTAGAGATGGAGTTTTCTGATGATCACTTTCATATTTATAAGAAGGAGAAGAAGACGTCTATATGGAAAGTGATGGGTAAGAATCAACCAAATAACTCTGATAGTAAGAAAATTCAATTTCCAGATTGTGAAAAGTGTGGAAAGAAGCACAATGGGGAATGCCTTACCAAAACTATGAAATGTTTTTGATGTGGTGATTTTAGACATATATCCTTAGATTTTAATGAAAATGATCCAAACACTAAGCCTGATAAGCAAAAAGTAATGTTTTTTAAATGTGGTGAGATAGGTCACTATGCGAATTTCTACCCAAAGAGAGATATGAGTGATGCAATAAAGATAAACTATAATTAAAAAGGTGATGTGAGATCCTTTGTGACTATGTCAGTCGATGTAGATCCATCCAATGAAGTTTTATATGGTACCTTTTTGGTTTACTCAGATTTCTCTAATGTTTTGTTTGATACGAGGTCGACACATTCCTTTATTTCTAAGAAATTTTTTAGTAAATTGGAAATATCACCTCAACAAATGAGATTGGAACATATTTTTAAAACACTAGTGGGAAATATTACAGAAAATCAAAATTATAAGAATTTTTTTATTATGTTATGTGCAATGACTTTACCTGCAGACCTTGTTGTTTTTTCCTTAGAAGAGTTTCATGTCATTCTGGGAATGGATTGGATTTCTTTTTATCAAGGAATGATTCACTGTAGAGATGAAGAAGTTGTTTTTCAGAAAGTGTTTTAGTTATTATTCAAGAATAGACCCATACAATTGATAATATATTAGGGTGCTGAGACACAACTGAAATATGGAAATGAAAGTTATCTAGCTCATATTTTTGAAAATATTTCAACTGTTCAGATTAATGGTGTGATAGTGTTAAATGGATACCGTAATGATTTTTTTGATGAGTTACCTAGTTTTATAACTGATCAGGAAGTCGAATTCACAATTTTCATAGTTCTTAATGCTAATTTTAACACCCTGATCTTCCATAGTACATTTCTCTTTAAATAATACAATAGTGTGCGATATATACAACACTGATATCAAACACACCACGACGGATCAAACTAGCCATTTAAAAAGTGGTTATGAATAGTAAAAACCACATATTTAATTTTATATATATCTCATTTAATATTTACATACATATTTTGTGTTTCTTAGATATAATATAAGGACAAATTGTAATTTTTTAGATAAAAGAAGTATTTTATTAAAAATGCAGTTTTACCGCCTTTTAATGGTGAACCCTCATTAAATCTAGTTTTGGTAACTTCAATATGTTATATTTGACAAAATAAAATTCTTATTTATATTTGGTACATAAAAATTAACATTGGGTAATTTTTTGTTATTTTTCTGATAAAATTTATTTTTTAATGAATAATAAAAAACACAGTATTTTAATTCAAAACTGCCATTTAATATAATTAATTTTATGTATATATTATCTTTTTAATTTGTTTTAATGGGAAATTAAATTATATTTTTACCATTCAATCCAATGTTGGTCATCATAATTTATTTCACTTTGAAATTGGACATAAACAAGTGTCAGTCTTTTGATAGTAAATATTTCTTAAAAACACGCTTTTCGTTTTGACAACAAAAATTAATTTAAATTATTTAATAAAACTTCTATGTTTTGAATTTGGTAAAATATATATAGTTTTTGAATTCAGAATATCATATATAGCTTAGGCTGAATTTTTTGTATTTTTCTCAAAATATTCAATTTTTTATTAAAAGTTAAAAACACTACATTATTGCTTAAAACCGACTTTTTATTTAAAAAACTATTTATCTTATTTAGATTTATTATTGTTCAAAATAGCTATATAATACCAATATAAGTACAATTTAATTTATTGGATTCATTTTAAAATAGGTTTAGACATATAAATATTTTATAGAACTTTTTACCATCTTTTACGCACCTCTTAAGAGCATTTAAAAATTTTTATAAAACATAATTTTACCACTTTTTTGAATTGAATTCAAAAACTATGAGAGACACTATTGATATCATTAAGTAAAATGTGGTTCAATAAGATGAAAATAATTTTTGTTGAATAGTAACTTTTGAGTTTTATTTACCATGGTTAAAAGTAAATAGGCTAATTAAAGGTAAAACAGATATTATAATTACCCTAACATGTGGCATAATTCTATTTTATAAGTGTAATTAGACCAAAAACAACTTTAGGAATAAAATATTATCCGTTGGGTCCACTTGGATTAGATTAGGACAGTTATTATTATTTAATTTAAAGAAGAGTTAAAAGTGTTAAATTCAAGTTTTCATAACTAAAACATTTTTAATATATGGATTTATATAATATAAATTCGAATATAAATATTCATTATAAATATGAAAATGTTTCCTACATAATTGTATTTTATTTATAATTTTTAGATATCAAATAAAAAAATTTATTTATGACATAATGATGATGCAGTAACTACCTTATTAATGAGAGATTAAAATAATTGATATTTCAAATACCCAAATAATTTTTATTTAATACTTTTGATATATTCCACTAATTTTATAGGTTAATATGACATGTTATTGTGTATTAAATAAATTTTTTATTGAATTAATCATGTTTTTTTTGATTTTATCAATAAAAAATACCAAATAGTGTCAAAATTGACATAAAAACGTTTTTTAAGAAAATACTTTATTATTGGTTGATATAATATTCCAAAAAATATAAGGTTCTTACAAATGGATTAAATAATATTATATATGTCATTAATGAACCACGTAATGTTCTATTGAATGTTTACAGTAATTGTATTAACTATATAGTGTAAGATTAAAAGAAGACATGGTAAAAGTTAAATTATTTACCTAAGAGTTAAATCTAAAATATAGGATTACAATGGTAACCGAAACTTGTCTAAAACTGATTGGTTGAGAGTTTTTCGACCCATAACCACCTTAGGCTAGAAATAAATTCATTTAGAGCCATTATAAACTGAAAATCGTTATATAATAAAATTATATTCTCAATATTTCCTAAATAACCCCTCCTCCCCCTTATACAAAGCCCTCGCCTCTAACTCATTATTCAAACCTCTCAAGCCCCTTGGCTCTTCCAACCTATTCCCAAATAAGCTCTCAAGATACCTCTCTTAAACCTAGAAGCCTTACCTTAGGTAGAAGTCACATAAAGAAATTCATTTGGATTAAACCAAAGGGAGTTATCCAATTTTAAGGTAACATCTTCCAAAAAGGTCTCTTCTTTTATTTTACTTATCCAACCCCCTAAACACTTTTTATTACATTATTTATAACAACACCAGTATCATAAATATAATATGTTTTTTTTATGAGAGGTATTTGAGCTACACATACACACACCTCGATCTAATAGGAAAATAACATACTCTTTATGTGGACGGCAAACTACTGCCTCATGAAATTGTGATTGTTCAATTATCTCATACTGCCTCCTATGTTGGCCATTAAGATAGAAATATATTTATATGTGATATATATTATATTTATATTGTTTCTATTCTTCTGTATTTTTCATTTATATAATACCTTTATGGTTTCCATAATGGGTAAATGTGATAATTTCATTTGAGGAAGTGCGGACTACCGCCCCGTCAAAATGATATGACTTGTTTATGCCATATGTGGAATTTATGAAGGTTGGAGTTAGTAAAATTATATATGATATTATACTGGAATTATAATATATCTATGTATCATTATGTATTCATTCAATAAAAATACTAACAAGAAATTAAAGTCACATTCATGTGTACGTACGACTTATCGTCTCCCTGAATGGTGCATTTCATTTCCTATCTCTAAATGTTATTTACTATTATAAATACATATATATACTGGATATATAAGATATATATGATATCTAAATCATGAATATTATTTTGGAGATAAATTACTTTTGACCACATGGACATCATGTAATTATAAGAAGTTTACTTTTGACTCAAGTACCAAATATCAACAAAATCACCATTATTAACTTAAATGAGTACGTAATGTTTATAACATGATAATAAGTGATATAAAAGATATAATAAATCTGAAATAGGTTCTAAATAAAGTATAAATAAACTTTATTTTGTTATTTAGGAGATTAAAGAACAAGCAGGTCAAGTCAGACATAAGGTAAGGGTTTATTTCCCAATCTCTTTATTATCCGAGGTTGTTTTTATGTAAGTATCTGCTGGGAAATCATTATTATCCATGTCCATGTTTCATAAAAGTGTTTTCAAATATAATATTTTTAACGTACATCTTACTAAAACATCATATTAAAATGTTTTAATGAATTATTATTCTAAACCTTTCTCATTAATTTCCTTGTTTTAAAAATGGTTTTTAGGATTTATTTGTATGAAAAAGAATGTTTTAAAATGTTAATTACTTCCAAAAGTTTAAAAGTGATATGGTACACTTTGATTAAAAACTATCTTTTAAGTGAATTTCTTAATAAATTATGTGACTTTTAAATGACTTCTTGATCAAGGGATATTTCTCTCTTTTTTTACTGATCATTTTCAACTATGTCAACATCATATACGGGATATAATTCTTGATCGATGTTGATTTATTATGATATAGGGCTTCCATATTATATTGATTGTTTTGTGATATGTTAGACTGTGGATGTGTTATTTTTATACCATTCTTGGTTTATAGATAATGTATTGACATTTCATATGATAGTTTTAATACGAATGTTTATGGTATGTTTAATCCTTTTCATATGAGGAATTCATTGGACTTAGTAAGTGACTTGTGTAGCACGCTATAGCTCCTTGATGCATTGATAGGTCTCATGAGACAAACTAGTGTCTTCTAACAAGGCCTTGAAAAAATATTTTTTGTAGTCTTGTCACAAGGCCTTGACTATGTTGTTATGAATTCTGTAATTATGCATTCTATCATTATGAAATTTTATATGGACATTTCATGTGATTATTCGAATAGTAGAATATCCATGTGAATAAGTAAATGGCCTTATTTGATTTATGTTTTCCATATAATGCTGAATATTATGTTTTAGAGGATTTTGTATTAGTTTTATACATTGAATTAAATGTTTATGATGATTTGAGAAGGTTTCCGCTATATGTTTATCCTTACTGAGCATTTGAGCTCACCCATTTCTTCTGTTTTATTTTCCGAGGATTCTTAAAAGTGTATTATGATTGATAAGAAGGGTTAAACTAGGGGAATAATTAAGTTATCAAAGGATCATTTATGTTGTGTTTTATTTTCTAGTGTGTAATGTAACGTTCATGTATGTAATCTATTTTCCAAGACTACTAAACTAATCGGTCTTTCAGGACTTGATTCCTTGTAATCATGCACATGTATTAAAATATTCCACCGACTCTAGGCTTCTAGGGTTGGGTCATTACTCTAATATAATTTCCAAACACCCTTATAGAATGACTCAAATAGAACTTCTTGAATGGAAAAATCAGTTGTAGAATTTCCTTGATAAAGACTTCATTCTTCCTAGAACTTCACCATGGTGTGCTCCTATTTTTTCATTAAAAATAAATATGGTCCCATCATACTTTTCATTGATTATATAGATTTTAATAACATCTCTATTAAAAAAATTAGCAATTTCCTCATATCAAGGACTTATTTGATTATCTCCAGAGATCTTAGTACTTTTCCAAGATTGACCTTAGATCTCGATACAATCAATTGATGGTGAGGGAGGATGACATCCCAAAAACAACATTTCTTACAAGATATGTTCATTATTAATTCTGTGTTATTTTTTGGGTTAACTAATGCACATTTTGTATTCATGAATATTATGAATATAATTTTCCATGATTTCTTGGATAATTTTATGGTTGTTTTTATTGTTGACATTATGGTATTTTCTAAGAATAAAGAAGAGTATGAAAAACATCTCAGGGTTGTTTTAATAACCATAACGAATAATATACTTAGTGGATAATTTAAAAAGTTTTATTTTTTGTTGAAACATATTTCTTTTGTTGGGAACTTTGTAAATAAGGATGAAAAAACATTGGATACTGCCAAAACCAAATTGGTTAATGAATGGACAAGAACCACAAATTTTAAAGGGATTTGTAGTTTTATTTGATTACCAGGTTATTACAGATAGTTAGTTACAAACATTGCACAATTATATATCCCCCAAACTATGTTAACGTGAAAATAGGATAAATTTATTTGGACATAAGAATGTGTTTTTTGTTTTCATGAACTGAAGAAGTGATGGGTGAGTGCTTCAGTTTTAGACTTTCTTTCCCTAAATGGTGAGTTTTTCATCTACAGTGATGATTCATTGAAGGGACTTGGTTGTGTTCTGATACAGAATGATCAGGTAATTGCTTATTCTTCAATACAACTAAAACCCCAAGAGTTAAGTTATCCCACACATGATTTAGAGTTTCCAGCTTTGGTTTATTCTTTGAAAATTTGGAGGCATCATTTATACAGAGCCAAATGTTAAATACATACAGACCATAAAAGTCTGATGTATATATTCACTCAGAAAATATTAAACATGAGGTATAGATGATAGCTTGAACATATAAAGTATTATGATTGCATGATCAATTACCATCTCGAAAAATCAAACAAAGTGGCAGATTCATTGAATAGAAAACATCATGCATCAATAACTATGTTACGTCAAGAACATGATCCCTTGATTAATGATATGATGAATTTTGGATTAGAAGTTGTTGGTGCATGAAATACATATGTTTTGTTTTAGATTTTAGTGTAGTCATCGTTATCAGATATAATTAATCATGCACATAAGAAAATTATGAGCTATAGATAAGGGTGGAATTTGTTAAATTCCGTAGGCTTCCAGAATTTAACCTTGATAATGATTGTGTTTAATGATTTGGTAAAAGGTCTTTTGTGCCATGTGATTCCCAAATAAATAAATAATTGTTGTGTGAAGCTCATAGGTTTCCTTTTTCAGGTCATCCTGGAAGTACTAAGATTTACAAAGACCTTCTGGTGTATAAATGATGGGATGGAATGAAAAGGGATATTGCTGATTTTACCATGAAATGTTTGAAATTTAAACATGTTAACGAAGATTGGTAGTTACCAAAGGGTATGATTCATAATTTTCCAGTGCGAGAGTGGAAATGGGAGAATATATCCATGGAATTCGTGGATGGGGGACACCTAAGACTTCTCATGGTAATAACTCGATTTGGGTTGTTGTTGATTGGCTGACTAAATGTGTACATTTACATTCTATTTGAGATATAATGTTTTTGGATCGTCATTCATGATAGTAAATAAAAGATATTGTTAGGTTACATGGACATCCTTTTTCCATTGTATTTGATCTGGATCCCATGTTCACTTCTAGCTTTTGGAAGGGGATTTAGAAGTTGTTGGGTATAGAATTAAATTTCAGTACAACTGTTCATCCTCAATCAGATGGGTAGTCAAAATGAACGATTCATACTTTGGAAGATATTCTTTGATCTTGTTCAATGGACTACAATGGAAGTTTTGATCAATATCTTTTTTTATTTTGAGTTCTCATATAGTAATATTATTCATTTTAGTATACAAATGTCACCTTTTGAGGAATTGTATGGGATGTAATGTAGAACACTATCCTTTTGGGATGATGTTGGGGAAATGAAGTTGATGGGACCAAAATTATTATACAATGTGTATATGAAAGTGAGGATGATCCACCAACAAATGAGGGCAGCTCAAAGTAGGAAAAACATTTATGCAGATAGCAAGAGGAAAGGATTTTATTTTGAGGTAGGTGATCATGTTTTTCTTATAATCTCCCCATAGAAAATTGTTATGAGTTTTTAAAAGAATTTAAAGCTAAGTCCACAGTTCATTGGAACTTATGAAATCTTGGAGAATGTTCTAAAAATATCTTATCGAGTATCTTTTCCTCTGACTTTATTTCAGGTAAAAAATGTATTTCATGTTTCTATAATGAGAATGTATGTTCAAGATTCACCTCATCTATTGAGCCCAGAAGCAGTTCAACAAGAAGAGAACCTTTCTTATGAAGAAAAACTAGTTCAGATTCTTGATCAAAGGGAAAATGTATTGTGGATTAAGGTAATTTACCATGTAAAGGATTAGTAGAGAAACCACTTGGTTGAAGAGGAAACATGGGAGTCTGAAAATTCTATGAAGGAAAGGTACCCTCACTTGTTTAATATGTAAATAGAATTCCTAGGATGCAATTTCTAGAAGGTGGGGATAGTGTAACACCCCATGTTTTTTAAAAAATAAATTTAAATTCTTGAAATATTATTTTAAAAAGATATTTATAACCTTCCTTTAATCTTAATTTTTACACTTCTAGGTTTTGAATTTTGAAAAACAAACATCTATAATTATGATTATTAAGTTATTTGGAGTCTAATGGAACCAACTTGATTTTTGGTGAATAGTAATATACCCTTATGAATAGTAATATGATTATTAATATGGCCCTAATGAATAGTAAAATATATTATTATTTTATTTTCTTAAGTCATTACGATAATAACATATTTATTAATTTTTCAAGGTGATATAAATTGAGTTATAGTTTTAAAATTGTTAGTTTTTGAATAATGTATGCTTTTATTTAAAAAATAAATTAGTAAATTATATAAAATTCTTTTCAAAAAATAGAATTCATTTATGAATTCTAAACTTTTGAAAAATGTTTTGGGTGAATTTTTGGGATTTCTATGAAATTCTTTAATTTTTTATGAATAGTAAAATATGTTAAAATACTGTATATTTTAATTATAATTTAAATACACTATTTATGACATCATAAGTGATGTAATCCCACTTGTTTCGAACTAAAATGAAATTATTACTATTTTGGGTCACATAAAGTAAAACTATTAATAGTTTTGAGAAATAATATTATAATAATGATTAAAATAATGTAAAATCACTCCTCCCCTCAACTATAAATACCACCCTCGTTCCCCTCTTCCTCCAACGCCTCTCAAACCTTGATACTTACCTACGTTCGACACAATAATCTTTCCAAGACTATTCCCCATGTCCTAGAGCTTTTCGTATCACCAAAAGGAAAAAACCAAAGGCCTTAAGAAGGATCTCATGGAGAAGAGATCAAGAGGTAACCATCCTCTTTTGTTTTCCTTCTTTTCTTTTAATTTCCTTTTCTATTCTTCTTCATTCCTCACATACCCTTAACCAAGAGTCAGGGATAATCCAGTATCTTACATATTTGTTATTTCACCATGTTTATGGAAGACCCATTCTACTTATTCTCCACTCCCACCTATTCAATAACTTCTAAAATAGTCAGTGACAAGTCCATTTACTGCCATCATGGATGATGTGATTTCTAATTCGTTTTCTTCCTTCAAGACTGGTCATGAAAAAAAATTTATGGGTGGAACACGTTATAATTTATGTATTATATATTATATAAGGTTATGGAATCATTTTCTACACATTTTATTAATTTATAAAACAATGACCTCTTTACGATCCAGGAATTGTGAAAATAACCAAAACAAATATCAATATTGTTTAAACATATTAGTCATCCTCATGTAAGAATTAAAATTGATAAAATGGTATAATTTATTGGTCTGTAAATATGAAAATACCATTACATTCCAATTCATGAGTTTTAATTCCAATTGATAGGAATATCCATCATGAACCGATCATGGAAATCATTTAAAGAAGGAACCCAAAACAGTAGAAAGAACAAAATACTAACAATTAAGGGGAGAAATGATGTAATAAAATAATCATGTAAGGTATTATATACATATATATTCTTCTATAAGTTATTAATAAAACATTATTAACCATTACATAATAGGTTTAAACAAGTTTAATGGCATAAAAACTTAAGGTAAGGGAATTCTTAGCCCGATTTCCATTCATTGGGTTAATCGTCTACGTCATTATTTATATGGTATTAAAATATTTTGTGTAATTAAGTAAGATTATATTATGACTAATTATGTGTATTTAAAGTGTATATACATATTCCGTCTACTATATTATGTATCACTTCAATTATATGATTTTTGGAAGGGGTTTTTCTTTTAAATTCCTTTTTTTATAAATTCAGTTTTACAAGATTCAAAATAAGTGTTATTTATGAAATTATACTTGTTGTATACAAATTTTATGGTTCTTGGTAAATGATTATGATGAAGGTTTGGACCTATATATCCCTCCAATTAATTGTGTATGTGTAAGTTTGAGGTCAATCATATGTTTACTCCAACTGTAAATATGATGGTTACACAAATTGTATAGTAGCCGTGAAGGTTAAAAATTATAAGGTAGAAGAGAGGGTTACAAGATTATATAATTAATTCCCTAATATACTTTTATGGTTATATTTATTTTCTTTTTGTTTTGTGCAAATATCATGGAAATATCATGTTTCACAAACTATGATTATATGGGTACAAGTCTGTCATTTTTTTAAATGACTTCACACATTACAAGTATTCATTGACTAATGTTTTATTTCCTTATTTTTATGTCCCTTACTAAGATTTTTGTGCTCTTCCCATGTTTTTAAATGATTTTCACATGTGATGAGTATTTTTAAGGAAAAAATGATTCCAAGATAAATTTTATGTTTATTTTTCAAAGAAAACATGTTTTATTTAGAAAAATTATTTTGGATGATATAGATACTATTTTTGTGGTATTTGCTTCATGTGAATGTCAAATGTTAGGTATTTATTATATCCAAATTATTTACAGATAAACACATTTAAATGTCCTCAATGTGAAGGGAAATGTGTTACTGACTAAAATTCAAGATTTTGTAATTTAATAAGGTCGGGTCCTTATACTTACGACCAAGTTTCATGATATAAAAGTTCACAATATATGGTATACCTCAAATGACTGTTAAACATAGTGGTGTAGTTTATCTTATATGACATAATTTGATAACATGAGAACCAGTTTGATATGAAATTCATCAGTTTATGAATAATTACTTATAAACATATGATAGGATAAAATTCCACCAATATGAAGAACATTTTACCAGAGTTTGTGTCCTTTTGAATCCACATCAGGCCTTCCCCTTAAATTTTTCAGTACATGGATGGAATCAATATAGAAATCCCCTAAATATGAGTCAGATACTTTCAAAAGTTAATTTCCAGAGAACTAACTATGTTTTGATTTCTATTTTCTCAAAATATATAGTGAAAAAACGGATCCCACATCCCAATACCACCCATAGACTCCCATAAATATCAATACCCTCTCATAGTGTGTGGTCTACTTAAATCATGTGAGGTCATTCCATATTAGATCCTAGATAGGGATGATATACTATCTCATAGAAAAAATTACATATAATTGGATTCTTGTTAGAATGGGAAACATTATATCCTCCCTTTTAGGGACACCTACACTAGTTTGGGGTATATCATTCATATCATGTTATCTTTTAACATTTATCAAGGTTTTATGTCAATTATCATTGTCTTAATTCATATTGAGTATATTTCTCCCCTATCATTGTACATTTCACATCAAATTTCCTTAAATTTTCATGAACATAATAATCAACCATTGTTAGTGACAATTTTTTTAAACTTAATATTCAACAAATTTTGGTCAAAAATGTATGACATAAAATGACATCCCTTCATTGACTATATAGAAAGGACATAAACAACTAGTGAAAGATTAAAAAATGCTAGTATGTTTAAAAACACATAAAGGGTTTCATGAGTAAAATTAAATATGTTTCTCACTAACACTTCCTCTTTTCACTATCTAAGACAATTTTTAGGAAAAAAATATCAGAAGAGATCCAATGGTTAATTAGGTCGAAAACCCACAATGGGTGGCCCTAGAAAAATCCAAGTATATGCTCACTAAAACATTAAATTTACATAAATTAGGTAGAATTTAGAGTATAAGAAACATAAAATGATTTAAAATGTCTTTTTATGATTGAAACCCATAAATGGTTGCCTAATAAAATGTTATGTCTTCACCCACTAATCGATTCCTTTTTATGAATTTATGATGTGCATGGATTTTCTAACTTTTTTATAAAATTTTAACAAAGTTTTAATTAAATTTCCAACTCATTTTTATATTTTATTGGTTCTTTTTGTTGTTTTGTATTTTTTTAATTATCAATTATTTTAATATTAATATTAGTTATTTATTATTTTTTAGTAGTTTAATTATTTTTTGTTTTTTTATAAGTTTATTTCATTATTATTTTTTAGTATTTATTTAAATTTTATATATTATTATTTTGTATTATTTTAATATTAGTATGTCTAAGGATAATACTACTAAAATTATTTTCTTATTTTCTTATATTTTTAGTATTATTATTATTATTATTATTATTATTATTATAGATTATAATTTTATCTAGCTAAAAATTATATGTTATGTATTGTAATAGTTTTTATAATTACATGTGAATATAAATATATTTATTTAATTCAATTAATAATAATAATAATTACTATTACTATTATTATTATAATAGTAATTATCATTATCATTACTATTACAAATAGTTTAATTATTATTTTACATTTTATAATTACATATTAAGATTTATTTGGATTTTTAAATTTGGATGTTTTTTTAATTTCTTCATGCTGGTATTATGTGGGAGTCTTGTTCATCTTCTTGGACTCCATAAGTCGATGGGGCATAAGTGGGAGAAAACCCTAGAAAGGGATCAGTGGCTGAAACCCATATGGGGAAGGAAGAATGAGTGAATCACCAAGACGGCACCACACCTGCAGGAACCTCTCCTCTCCAATAAGAATTAGGCACTGTACACCTCCCCTCATCAGTAGGTCCACCCTCACCCTCCACCTTTACACCATACTACTCCACTTATAGCCACTACTACAAATAATGTTTTTAAAAGTTCTAGAAAACCATTTAAACAATGCTAGAAAAGAGCTATTAATCTTAGTGAAGATAAAGGGAGGTCCCCTTTAACAGTACTAAAAAGCTATGATAAAGGGTTTTCTTTGTCCGTGCAAAATAAAAGCACTGATAAAGGCCCAAAATTATAAGTTCTATTTTAGCACAGATAAAGGACATGTTTTTTCAGTGTTATTTTAAGTGCTGATAAAGTTCCACTTTATCAGCGCTTGAAATAGTGCTAATAATGGCCTAGATGCATGTGACATGATATTTATATTACAACACACCCACCAATAGCTTCCCAAAAAACCCACACACCACCTACACAATGCACACAAGAACAAAGTATCCCACACAAGAATAAAGCAGCACAAAAAATGTTTTGGAAAACAATGCTATATACATTTCAGAAATTGTTTTATATAAGTACATTTACAATTTTCCAACAAATATTAAATAATGATAATGTTTCATCCTTTGACATCTATGATCCCCTCTCAAAAATGTCCTCCAATGGTATTAGTTTCTTAACACATCATCCCAACTCAAGAAAAAGATTTCACCTATATAAGAAAACAAATATTATTTTAGTAATACCATAATGAAATAAATTAAAAATTAATATGAATGTATACATTAATTAATTGACAATTTTTAATAAAAGAGACACATTTATGTTATAAAGGTCGGACCGTGTGTCATATTGAGGTGGTTTTGATTCATATATGTAACAAAAGAGTTATGGATCATTTTCCTAAAATATTAAAACAATCCGAATAGGATTTCTTGGTTTCTGAGTATGTACCTTGTTTTTTAATAAAATTAATATCAAATTTAAATGACATATTTAGATTTATTCTAGTCAAATCATTTATCAGAATCAGGTTTGGTTGATTCCAAAATGTCACAAAGGACTCATTGATCATTGTTATAATGTAACAAAACAATCCAAATGGTTTTTTCTCAGTTTTAAATATGATAGTTGTTTGTTTTTACTAAAATATCATTTCAAACTAGAAAAAACCATTTTGAGTCATACCGGTCACATTGTGCATTAGGTTGAGGTGATACAGCTTTATACACATCAAAAATCACTTAAGAATTCCTCTCTTGTATTATGAAGAAAATTGGAGGGTGTTTTCTTGGTTTTAAATGAGTGAAACGTTTTGATCCAAAATGATAATTTTAAACTGATAGCAGACACTGTTAGACATACTAATCACACCATGCATTGGATTGATGTGAGGTTGATTTTTATATCTCAAAAATTACTCATTGATCATTGTATTAATTTATCAAAAAAATATGAATGAGTTTTCTTGGTTTTCACTCTATTACTTGTTTCTTTACATGAATTAATGTCAATTTTAAATAAAAAACATTTGGATTTATACCATTCGCATAGTTTGTTGTATTGAGTTGTAGATGATTCTTACACGTCAAAAATGACACGTGGATCATCTTTATAAGGTATCAAAACAATCCAAATGCATATTCTTAGTTTTCAGTATGTTAGTTGTGTTTTTTCCTAAAATATCAATTCAAATAGGAAACACACTTTTGAGTGATATCAGTCACATCGTCTGTTGATTTGATGTGAGAATAATTCATAAACATAAAAAAGGACTTAAGAATAACATTACTAAATTATGAAAACAATCAGAAAGAATTTTCATGGTTTTTAGTGAGTTACACATTTTGAGAAAAAATTTAAATTTTAAAATGATAACAGCAACTTTTAGTAATACCAGTTATACCATGCATCAGATTGAGGAGTGGTCAATTCCTAAACATAAAAAAGGAATAATATATCATTTTAATAAACTATCACAACATTCCAAATGCATTTTCTCAATTTTTAGTATGCCAATTTATCTTTTTTACATAAATTAATGTAAATTTTAAATAAAAAAGACACATTTGGATTTATACCATTCACATCGTGCATTGTTTTAAGGTGGGGTTGATTTCAACACATCAAAAATGACTCATGGATAATTTTCATAAATTATCAAAATAATATGAGTGAGTTTTCTCTATTTTTAGTATTTTAGTTGTGTTTTTTACAAAAATTAATATCAATATTAAATTAAAATTGACACTTTGAGTCATACCGGTCACACCGTGCATCGGATTGAGGAGTGGTTGATTCCTGCATATCAAAAATGACATATACATCATTTAATAAAGGTATAAAAATAATCTGAATTAATTTTATTACTTTTTAGTATGCCAGTTTTGTTTTTTTAATAAAATGTCATTTCAAACTAGAAACATGTATTTTGAGTCATACTGGTCGTAGCGTGCATTAGTTTGATACAATACTTCTCCATACACGTCAAAAAGAACTTATGAATTGATGTCCTAAATTTTTAAGATAATCAGAGTGAGTTTTATTCATTTTCAGTGAATGACACATTTTGAGATAAAATGTCCATTTTAAACTCATAACAGACACTTTTAGACATATCTATCACACCATTCATCAGATTGAGGTGTGGTTTATTCTTACACATCAAAAAATACTGATGGATCATTTTATTAATGTATCAAAACAATATGATTTCTTTTTCTAGGTTATCAGTATGTAACTTGTTCTTTTTGATAAATTTATTTGTTAATTTTTATAAAAATGCACACATATAGTCATAAATGTCACACCATGCACCGAATTGAGTTATGGTAGATTCTTACATGTAAAGAATGACTGATGGATCATTTTATAGTGTATCAAAACAATATAAATCCCACTTCTTAGTTTTTAGTATGTTATTTGTGTTTTTGACTAAAATATCATTTCATATCGGAGACATGATTTTTGATTCATACCGGTCACATCATGTTTCGATTTGATATGAGACTAATTCATACACATCAGAAAGGACTTAAGAATCAATTTCCTAAATTATGCAGACATCCAGAAAGTGTTTTCTTGGTTTATATTAAGTGACCTATTTTAATATAAAATGTAAACTTTAAACTAATAAAAGACACTTATAGTCATACAGGTCAACCCATGCATTAGATTGAGGTTCGTCCAATTCCTACATGTCAAAAATGACTCATTTATTGTTTTCCGAATGTATCAAAACAATATGAATGTGTTTTATCAGTTTATAGTATGTCAGATGTTCATTTTACCAAAATTAATGTTAATTTTAAATAAAAAGACACATTTGGATTTATACCAGTCACATTATGCATTTTATTGATGTGGGGATAATTATTACACATCTCAAATTACTCATGGATCATTTTTATAAATTATAAAAATTATAGAAATGTTGTTTCTCAGTTTTTAGTATGCTAGTAGTGTTTTTTTACTAAAATTAATGTCAATTTTAAATAAAAATAGAAACGTTATGTCAAATCGGTCATACTGTGCGTCAGATAGAGGTTAGGTTGATTCCTACACATCACAAATGATGTATTGATCATTTTCCCAAAGTGTTAAAATAATATGAATGTGTTTTCTCAGTGTTAAGTATGAACGTTGTGTTATTTTACTAAAATATCATTTCAAACTAGAAACACACATTTTGAGTCATATCAGTCGCATCGTGTGTCAGTTTGACATGAGACTACTTCATACAAGTCATAAATAACTTATGAACAGTTTTCCTAAATTATGAAGACAAACATTATGATTTTGGTTTTTTTTATTAAGTGATGTGTTTTTAGCTAAACTGTCAATTTTAAACAGATGATAGAAAGTTTTAGTCATATCGGTCACACCGTTCATCATATTGAAGTGTGGTTGATTCCTACATGTCCAAAATGACCGATGGATCATTTTCCTAAAGTATCAAAAACCTATAAATTCATTTTCTCTATTTTCAGTATGTCACATGTTCTGTTTGCTAAATTTATTGTTAATTTATAATAAAAATAAAAACATAAAGACATAACGGTCACACCATTCATTGGATTTAAGTGTGGTTAATTCCTACATGGCACAAATGACTTTTCGATCATTGTTCTATTGTATCAAAATAATATTAATATGTTTCTCAGTTTCTAATATGGAACGGGTTATTTTTACTAAAAATAAAGACAATTTTATATAAAAATAAACACTTTGAGTTATACCATTCACATCTTCATTCTATTTGTGTATGTTCTTCCATCAGGTATGCTTCCCATTAATTTCTAAAAAAAATATATCATCTTGTAAATAGGAGTATTTTCAAAAATCATGGTAGTATTGAAAAACTATAAATACACAAAGGATTAATGATCATTTTAAATGAAAGAGTAATTTTCTTAGAAAATAACTATTTAATGATTCAGATTTGTTCATGGAATATGATATATTTAATAAATTTACAATCATAATAACCACAGTCTTTATCATTTGTTTATTTCAAACACTACAGAAACAATGAAAAACATATTATATTTTTTATAGGTATTTGGGTGGTAAAATTTTATTATATATACAATAGTTTGTACCCAAACATTATACTTGTGATGTTTCTAGTCCTTATCCACTAGCCACATTCCTTGATTTAGACAATATTCACACACTGCCCTATCATAACAGAATCCTTATTAATAGATAATATAAATTAGACAACTAGATTTTTAGTTCTAAAATGTCAGATGATATTTATTAAAGACTATCAAACTCCATCATCTTCGATTGGTTTATTGGATATCCATGCATTGAATATTGGAAATATATATTTGGAGTATCCAAATTGACTGCAATTATCATCCAATACTGCCTAATAACACAAAAAATAATTACTAATGAAATCAATTAATATATATATATATATATAATATTATTAAATTGTAGAGTTTTACTCCTGAATCATTGGTATTATGTAGAGCATGCCATCTGTATTTTCACTGTTAAACGATTTGTGTAGGCCTACCACTATTTCACCCTCTTTCTCAGATTCTATTTTTGTTTGATTTGTAGAGGTTATGTGAGGACTAATGAGTCAATAGTTTTTCATGGGTAAATACCTTATATTTTGTTTCATATATATGCCTACAAAAAATATTAAATTTATTTAGTTCTAATTATCATAGTATATCGGCTTTTGGAAAATCAAATCAGGAAAAAATACCTCATGTATACGTTTACAACTGAGTCTCCTATCCAATCATACTCCAAGATTTCACTTACATTTTCAACACTGATGAAATATGGTACTTCCCATTTGTACATATTTTCATCAAAAGGATTTGTGGAATTACCACCATATTTCAACTTCATATTCATATGACCCTACAATGATAATAAATGTGGATATAGAATGGGTGGGTTTAAGATTCTTTCAATAGATCATTTCGATTGGATGGTTGATCCTTGATATGGTTTTGAGTTGTTATTTCTTTTCACCCCTTCCCTATGTCCATCTTTAAAAACATTCAATGGTTTAGAAATTTTTTCATTAAAAGTTAATGTTTTATCTTGAAAAATAAATTGGAATTGAATACCTCTTTGTCGACATGTTTTTTTACATGCTGTGATGGCCATGCGATAAATGTTTTAATAGATTGTTTGACCTTGTGAATATCTTCATAATAAATTAGAATACGTTTCTTGGAGCTCATATCATGGACTATGTTAATAAACACTTTTACATGACAGGTTGGAAGTGGTTTGTTGTGTAGCATGGCATTCTAGATATTAAACAATGATTCTCTCACTATAAGGAAAAGGGTGGATGTTGATAGATATAAATCATAATCATTTTTACCCTATACAATATCTGTACATGATTTGTTTTAGTGTCTATCTAATTCAATATTCACAGAAACAATTATTAGAAGACTAATTTCCTCAAGAAGACAGGTTTATGAGGTAAATTCCTCACATCAAAGCTAGTGGGGGTGGGGTGGGATCTTCATGTGTTGGTTTCTCTTGAGTTGATTCTTCTATTTCCCCCCTAAAATGAAATTTTTCAAGAATTCTCTCTGTAATTTAATATGATCTTCAATTATAGCTATTCTTTCTCTCATTATTTTTATTTCTTCACTTTGATCATTTTGTTTTTTTTCTAAAAAAAATGTTCCTGGTATCACCCAAAACCCACACCTATGACACAAACATACTTTTCTGGTAGCTTCATGGCCACCAAATGTATGTCTGCATCCAGTTTGGGTTTTACTGATTCCTATGAATATATCAGATAGAAAATATAAGAAAATATTTAATAATTTTTATTTAATAACAATTTAAAGAAAAAATATATTTATTATGTCATACTTACAAATGTTTCCCACACTTTTGTGTGTTTTAATATATCAGTATCCCGTATTTATTTACCCGCTCCCCATTCTATAGCTCAAGGACTGGGATGGAAATGAATTTTTATTTCAATTCATCAATATTAATATAAATATAGTAATATAGTTATGTTGTTGTTTTATTCCACATGAAATTATTATGGTATATTTAAAATACATATAATTTTTTTCAAGTGAAGAATACCTCATTCTTGCTTTACTATAGGGGTATGCTGGTTTTGCAGCTCTTTTCTTATTTTCCGCACATAGTTGTTGTTTCATAAATAAAAGACTATCAATCAAAGTGATGAATAACTGTATTGTTAAACAAGGTATTACTAAACAAAAAGTACCTGAAAAGACTGATCCACACAAAATATAGAAAACGCATCCCACACTCATTTGGTTATCATGTGTTCATGAATAGGAGGTGGGTGTAGGTTTAATTTTCCTTTAGAATCATTAAGATAATATATCATTAATATTGTGTGAAAGCCTCTGTGAGTCCTTCCAGTAACCCTTTTACATAGTCTTTGTGTGATCAATCCAATATAAATGAACCATACAAGTGATTTTGAAGAGTAAGTCAATGTTTATTATTTTATTTATTTGTAAATTAAATAAATGATATAATAATGTTACCATAATATCTCCCCACATCAATGTCTTAAGCCCGATGACCACATGGTTCCACGACTGGACATTAATGAGCTCTTGTTTCCATGTGATTATTCCAATTTAACTATTTAACATGGATTGTTTGGGTTAACATGTTGGCCCCACTTATTCTATCTGACCTCATATTTGATGACTTTCACTATCGCCTTAAAATATTTTCCTAACACCGTCAAACTACAAAGCTCCATTTTTTTCTGCATCTCTAGTGTTTGATTGTCTAATTTCCTTGTTTTCAACATCATTAATATGTTCATATGGAGTTCTCTCATAGGCATGTGTAGATGGTGGGTTTACCTATGCACTAGGAGTAGCAAAAACAACAGGTTGAGAAACCTATTGCTCCACTACACTGCGAGCAGTAGTAGGTTAAGAGACTTATTATTTCTCTGCATTGCGAGAAGTAGCAGGTTGAGAGACCAATTGTGACTCATGATTGGGAGCATCATCATGAGTATACGTGATTATTTGTATAAGTGGTTTAACATTTAAATGAGATTACATAAAAGTGGTTGAAAACATATAATAATATAAGGTAAAATGATGTGTATTACAAAAAATATAACCTGATTATTAAACTCTCTTTTTTTAAAGGTTGAAGGGATTTTACCCCTCTATCGACTACCGAAATCCATTCATTATGGTCTCCTCTAACATAAAAAATGATAACTATATTGAGACGACTGTGAAATGATTATGGTGACCCAATGAAAGGTCCATCCTCCATTGAGTTTTCATTTAACCCTTCAGTGGTTTTGGTCGATTACAGAACAAATATCTTTTTTTGGTTTGTGGTTTCTAGAACATAAAATATTTGTATTGTATATGATTCCATTATAAGTAGTTCATCTCTATACACTTAATTACTGAAATCAACATTAATTAATCCCAAATCATCTATTTTAATATCACTCATGTTATCAACCCACTTCCATTGAAAAATAAGCACTTGGAAGTTCGTATAATCCAACTCCCATATTTTTTTATGATTCAATAGTATTACATATTCTTATAAATTGGATTTTTTTCCTTATCACCAGAAACATGAATCACTTCTGCCAAAAGTGTATCTCTACTTTTATACATGATATTTTCTTAAACATGATAATTTTTATAGAATGTATAACCATTAATTACATAAGAATTATAAGATAATACATACGCACTTGGTCCTTTGTCTAGAAATCGAAGTCATTCTGAAATTGTGTCTGAATTGTCATCTAACTCTATAATTTTATAGTCTCAAAACCATCCTATAAACTATTGATTATAGGTATTTTATATCAATGTTTAAACCCTTGATGGATTCAAATGCCTAAGAATATCTTTGTGGGTTTCAACACATGGTTCAACATACAAACTGTTATGAAAAACGTAAAGGTGGACCAGATCCTAATCTGTAATATTGATTGTGACAACATCTCATCAAGAAATTCCTTCACCTTCAAGCCACCCAATGTTATCAAATTTTAGTAAACCAATGATTTCCGCACCAAATAGATATTCAGTACAGAATTCAATGGATTCCTCAACAATATATCTCTTGGAAATACAACCCTTTGGCCGACTTCAGTTTTTGACAGACCATTTCAAAATATTTATATACCATTCAATGGGGGTAAATCCATCTATAGTTTATAGGAAAACATTGACGAATATCTCTCAATAAGTGAACCATCAAATAAACCATCATATCAAATAATTTTGGTGGGAAGAACATTTCCATTTCACATAATTTGACAGCACTTTCTCTTTCCATACACAATACTTTTTTCGGGTCTATAACATTACTGCATATATTTTTGAATAAGAAACATAGCTTTGTTATTGTGTAATAGACATTCTTTGGAAAAATGAAATTTAAATCTATAGGAATTATATCTTTCATTCGAAGGTGGAAGTCATGTGATTTCAGACCCTTTACCATTAGTTTGGTCATTGACACAATGTTCTTGATATTCGATGAATACCGCTATCATAAATTTATTTCATTAAAAAAGTTGGAAAGGATAAATCTCTCATACTTGGAAAGATTGTAAGATACTGGTGGAAGAAAAGTTCATTTTTTACCCTTTACTGGCACTAAAACTTCTGGTATTCACATGTCAACCTTGACCAACCTAGCCTTAATTCCTTACATAGTTTTCTCTGGTGCATTTACCAACATGCCGACGACAATATATAATACATTTTTTCAAAATTCATGACATCATGAAATTTCCTAACGTATAGATTATTCTAGTATTTTAATTCAAAAAAAAAATAATCTCTTCTTTGGACTAGGTTTTGTAATGTTTTTCGAAAATGGTTTACCAAAATCAGTGTCCACATATTTCACTTTTTCAAAATTTGATCACCTTTTAGTGGATACAATGTTGTACATTCTTCAAAACATCCATCAAATGATGACATCCAAGATCAGTACTTATTTCATTAGGGTAGAAATCTGTGATGTCCTAGAATTAAAGTTTTCGATGAATTTTTCAACCTAATTGGTTGTGTACCTTGTTCGCACAAGGGACACCCTTGAAATTGTTTAATGATATAACCTAACAACTTTCCATAAGTAGGAAAGCCATTTATTATATCGTAAAATATGTGTCTCAACATGAAATCATAGTTTCTATAAGCATCATACAATGTAACACCTGAATCCCACCCTAATTTTAAATTCTTTCTCAATGGAGCCAAATAAACATCAATATAATTACTCTATTGTTTTGGTCCTAATATAAGCATAGATAGCATGATTTTTTATTTTCTCGTGCATTACCATGATGGAAAGATCTAATTTAGAAACACAACTATCCATGTACTATGAATGCTGCTTTGAAATCCAAAAGTACTCACTCCATCTGTAGATAATTCAAGATGAAGGATTCTCAGCTCGTTTCCAAAATCGGGATAATCATGATAGATTACCTTCCACTGAAGAGATTCTATCAGGTGATGTAATTTCTAATATTTATTTTTACTATATTCATTCCATGTCAATTTCATTATAGTCTCCCCACTTATATATAAGAACCTAAACCTTGTAAGGATTGGAAAATGCCATACAACTTTCATAGGACCATATTCCTATTTCTTATATCGAGAAGCACCACACATTGGGCATTCTCTATGTGATTTTTTGTCCATGAATAGTAGTATATAGTCATTTAGGAAGGAGTGTATTCATTCAAAGATCATACCCATAAAATGTAGCATTCATTTGGCTTCATATGTTTGGATTGGGAGCTCATTATCTTCTAGAAGCATTTCATTAATGAGAGAATGTAATTATGTAAAATTGTTGTAACTCCCTCTATTTCCTTAATTCAAATTATAAATCTTCAATTTGGATGACAATGTTGTATATTTAGTGAAACCACCATACAAAGGTTACTTTACACAACTCTTTTACTTCTCAAACGAATTTTGGAAATCCAGAAAGTTCATCTTTAACTGTCATTGTCATTTAATCAATACGGTCTTCATCATAATTCACATCTTTAATCACATCCTCCATAGGGTATTATTTATTTTCCACACTAGTAAATATATAATATGATCCATAAAAATTACTATTATCTGAACCACTGGATACATTCTCTTTTCTCCTAGTTTATTCAAAAATATAAAACATTTATATATTCTAGGATAGATCAAGAGTTCTTCCAACTCCTTTAAACTAATTTTTTTTGAATAACTCTAGGGTAAACATGGACATAGGGTTTGATAAGGTTCATATGAATTATTTTATTCAAACATGATGAACTCTTTCACTCCATATTTATACTCTATTTTCAAATGATTGGAATCCATCCATTAATTATTCATATCCATCCTATTTGATTTGGGGACGTTATTATTTAACAAAATAAATAAACAAAATATTAATATAAATCAATGGTTTTCCCAATCCTATAAATATATAAACGTAGATGGTTTTTAAAAAACCACAGATCAAATGTACTTTGAAAACTATTTATAAAATCACAATTGAAATCCCATTAAAAAAACAAACCATTTACACAAATTCCTCTTTAAATTAAATTTCCCTTTTAAAAATAAATCAATCAGTTCAAAACACTCATTCACTAAAAAATAATTCATTTTTTAAAGAATTCATGAAACCTCATGGGCCAACAATCACAATCATTTAAAATGAGCAACATCCCTCTAATAAACACCTCAAAACACTTGAATCATTTTAAAAGAGCCTCCTAGGAATTTTCACAAAGACATAGAACCCAAAATAGACACATAATAAATGATAATTAGAAAACACCTTGATTCATCCCAAATCAATTAGTATTGTATGATTCCATCACATTATTAGAAAGATAGGTGTAATAAAAATAATTTCCATAAGAATTTGATATTGTGCTCTCTACTATTGTATATTCCTTATACATGCTTCTATTATCCAGTTATATCAATTATCCTTCACCACAACACCAGAGTCCAATAGGATATGTTCCATAGTCAGTTACCACACACGCAACCATGAAACACTCGTGTTCATGTTTCCTAAAAACAATTCATTATCCCAATGATCCTTGGATCACACCAAATCAATTTATTGTACACCACAATAGAAATGTATATGTCTATCACATTGTGTATTATTGGTTCCATCCTTTATAAATACAACTATGCAAATCCATAAGCATGAACCAATTACATTATAAAAAATTTATCAAGTGTCATTCCATTAACAAATTGAATTTCCCAATGACACTCATTGATAGAAGAAACTATGTTTCATTCTCGATCCTTTTAAGTACATCATGTCTCAATTCAAAATAAGAAAATAAATATGGTACTAATCAAATAGATGGTTTGATTTTCTATATTCTATTTTCTAATATCTTCTAAAAAGACTTTATAAATGACATTACAAAGACTAGTCATTCTAAAAGTCTTAACTAAAATCATATCAGTAACCTCATGATTCAATGTGACGAGAGTATATTAATAAGACTCAAGATTATTCTTACCTATCCAAAACACATTCATGGTGTTAAAAACAAAATGTCCCAAAATAATCTAGAACCTTTTAAAGAAAAATTTATAAATAAAATACAGGTTTCGTACCTTTTATGGATTAATCAACCTAAATGTCACGACCATTTCATAACATTAAATATAAATAGTCAAAAATTCATTCATATAATTTGTTAAAGTTGTAATAAAATAGTAATTTATATATTTAGATATAAAATTATAACAAAAATGAATTATTATATTAGAATCACTTGAATTATATCATTTGTCCCTTTGAGATAATTCACTATAATGTGTTTGCGGGTGGAAGGATTCATTACATGTTTTGTTCGGGTTTTTTGACTAGGGTATCCATAAAGTGTCCCATGTCGAATTAGATAGGTAGGGATAAAAAAGATATGTTTCGCTTATAACTAAATTAATCCCATAATAAAAATATCAATATATTCCCCTATGAAGTAGGATTATCATCCAAACAACTAAAATTTCATGTGGTGCACTTATTTTATTTATGTGATGTGTTTATTCTTTATTGCTCATTTTCCTATGGGGTGATTTTTTCAGAACCATGAGGTTACTGGAACTAGATGGTTGAGTATTTATGTAGTGACTTAGTTTCAACATTACATATATGTTTTTGTATAGTAGGTTTGGGGATTTGTTTCATTTCAGGTATGCTCTGAAATTCTTTCCTCTATCTGCAAGTTTTGGGGGTTTAATTTATGATTTGGGGGTTTAACATTAGGATTTTTGATTTGTACTAAATCCAACTAGTGGTATCAGATATTTTTATTATTCTAATATAAATCACCAAAAATTGTTATTAAAGATTGGTTATATAACATACGGTGATTATTTATCAAGACTCGATAGAAAGTCTTGGTTTCAAGACTACTGAGTTTCCTCATGTGAAGTGGTTTTCTAAGATTTAGTGGAATTTCACTAGTGAAAAAGTGGTGATTCCATTGAAATGTGTAAGGTTTTCTTTGATATTAAATGATGGAGAATTTAAACATTGGGTGGAAATAGACTTCCTACTATTGAGGAGTTCAAAAGTTACATTAATTTTTAATTAGTCAGAAGCTAGGTGTTATTTATAATGTTCAACCATGAGATGAAAGAATTAGATTTTTTTAAGGTGTGTCTAACAGAATATGTATCCAAGAGGAAAGAAGGACACACCACAACTATGTTGAGCATTATAGTTGGATATGTAGTTGGGGGAGGGATCAAGGAGTACGATTGGTTGAGGTTTTGGTGCAATAGTGGGTCACAGTGAGAATGTATCAATGCCTAGAATGTGAAGTATTTTGATCCATATATAGGGAGATAATATTGATTCCTAGTAAGTGTAGGGATGTAATCCGATACTAGGGAGAGTGGATCAATGTCTATAAAGTACATGTCCTAGGTCCCGCCTAAGTAACTGGGGTTATCATGATAAATGAAATGGAGGAGATTAAAATCAATCATGATGTCAATCACATAAAATATAAAATACATAAAAAAAACTATTCCTCTCACATCTAAACTCCCTTCACTGAAACAACCTCTTTTTACTCATCTATAACACATTCTAAAATAAAATCACCCAACTTATTATAACCATCAAAATCCAATTATAATATATTGTAAATTTTACAAAATCAACAATTTATGAAGGCCTCTGTGTGATGGTCTCTATGTGATATGCCGTAGTGAATTCAAACATGAATTATGTGGAAATATTGTATGATATTATCATTTATTATAACAAAAATTTTGATTCTACCCTTAAAAACATGGTTCTCATGCATTTAAATCATAAACAAAGCCAAAATAAAATCATTTCCATCAAAAACATTTTAAAAAATCCATTATGGAATTCATCACAATGGGGTAAACCAAATGATCATTTCAAATAAAAAGTTTATATATATAGAATAATACTATTATAAAATCATTTTAAAATCAAAACCAAACTCTAATATAATTTCCACATCAAAATATTTTTTTATTTCATTGAAATACAAAACAAAAATATAATAAAGCACAAACAATTTGAACCATTTCAAAAATCCTCATGAACATTTCAAAAAATCATAATACATGAAAGCATTCCATTTAAAACATGGTAAAATGAAATTTAAAAGATAATCCATTTATTCTGAGATCAAAACACAATAAAACAGTTTAAATCATCACATGGATATCGAATATATTCATAATTTCTAAATAATTAATTAATATAGAAAAATAACACTTTTAAATAAAAAATAAAATAATTTCATTGAAAATATAATTTTAAGAAGATTAAACCATGATGAAACATGCCACATTCAATGGAGACAACTTAATAAAAATGAATACCTCCATTACAATCCCTAATGTTCCAAAACTCTAGGATTGAAATATCCCAAATGATCCCATCATATATGAGGGATCAATACTAGTAAAAATTTAAATGATCCATGTAATATATTAATTTTTGTGCGATTGATGAATCGAAAAACAATGCACACCTATGGAGGGCTTCATGAAAGTAGGATTAAGTGGAAGAGGATGAGTAGGAGGGTTCGCGGTGCCGGAGGATGGCTTCACGGTGGTAATGGCATAGGAGGAGGATTTTGCAGCTGAGGAGTACAAGGATGGGATAGAGGAAGCGGAGGAGAGCTTTGCAATGGTGGGGGAGGACTTCGCGGTGGCAGTGGAGGAGGTGGTGGTGGTGGCGGCGGCGATTACAAGGTAAGTCTTCCATGAGCGTTTGAGTGGTCAGAATGAGGAGAAGACTATTAGGGTTCATTTATAAAACTGGTGGAAGCATTAATCAGTGCTAGCAAAAAAGTGCTCATAAAGATGAATTTTATCAGTACTAAATTATAATGCGTTAATAAAACATACTTTTATCAGTGCTAAAATCTTATCACTGATAAAGACACCTTTTATCAGCACTTTTTCAGCCCTGATAAAGGCCTAACATTATCAGTGCTAAAAAAGCGCTGATAAAACTATAATGATAATAAACTGTTTATATTTTTATATATATTTATAAAATTACATGTATAATAAATATATAAATACTAATATATATATATATATATATATTTCTTTATATTTATATATTTATTTATAATTATAAATTTATAATAAATATATTTATTATATTTTTAAATATGTATATTTCAAAAATTTATTAGAAATATATTTCTTTATTTATTTATAACATTAAATATATATGATGAATTTACTTATCAATATGTGTATATTTTTATAAATATATTTATTTAATTATATGTAACATTATATATGAAAAAATAGATATATTTTTTACAAATTAATAATTATTTAAATAAATTTGTATTTATTTATATTTATAACTAATATATAAATTAATATTTAATTTCAATTAGAAATTAATGTAAACATATATTTATTTATAGTTGTAATTATATATATATATTTCTCTAAATAATTATAAAATTATTAAAATATATTTACAATTTTATAAATATATATAATTAATCTATTTATTATATTTATTATATTTATTATAATTTTTTATTATTTAAATATATCTACATTTATTTAGATTATAATTATATTTAATTGTATTTATTTCTAAATATTTGTATATAAATATATATAATTAATATATTTATCATAATTTTTTAATTATTTAAATATATCTATATACTTATTTAGGAATTATAATTTCAAATATTTGAATTTATTCATAAATATTTATATATGTTTGTAAATATATTTATTTAATTATATATTTATAACTTTATAAGTAGTATAATAAATAAATTTATTATAATTTTATAATATATATTTTTTATAGTTATAATTTACTATAAATAAATATATTCATACCTATTTGTATATAATTATAAATATATATATATATATATATATAAGTATGATATATGTATTTGTCTTGCGGCTCATGATGGGGTCATGGGGGAGAAACGTGCGCTACCCGACAGTTGATTAGAGAAGATTGGGTTCTGCTCAATCACTCATATCAAGTGCACCGTTTTCGCCTCGAAACACCCAATGATTATATATCCAACAAAATGTGGGCCTGATTTCCAAAGGCAGGCATTCGTTGGGTGGTTTGACTAGTGATGCTTAAGAAATCACATTGGTCGAGAGGATGGGAAGTTAGGCTCATCGCACCCTTTTGGGGGGGAAATTATTGCCTGTTCTGGGACTCACTTATTGATTTAAGACGTATTCATATGTTTGTGAATCTTTGGATAATACCCAAGCATAGTATCCACAGATTACTTCTTGTTGGCAATGGTCATTTGGACGCTGGGGTTCGGAATCATTTTTGCCTAAGGTTTACCATCCATCATTGGATAAATGAGCCCGAGGAGTCTGGACTCACGGAGACGGCACTGATTTAAAGCCTCACAACCAGGCACTCTGGAGTTTATTATCATCCAGGGGGATAGATAACGACTTGAGCATTTGGATCGAACCCATGATATGGGCTTCCTACGTATCCTCATGAGAAGAATCGGAATCCACGTAGTTTGGTTTTGTATGGGGCATATTATTTAGGTTGCCCAGTGTTGGTGTGGTGAACCAAAGTGAAGAAAGTCATATTGACCGGTTGTTGGGCTTGAACCTCGGGGAGGCTTCCTACATACCCTGCATAGGATACAGTGATCAAAGTCCACGTAGTTCGGATGGGAGTGTCAGAGAACCGACGTGAATGTGGACTCAGGGGTCCGATGGTGATCGGTCATGAACCTCTTAGAGGCTCTCTACGTATCCATGTGGTGGGGAATCAAAGTCCACATAGTTCGAATTGTCAGGGGGCTTACGCTCTGAGGCAACCCAAGGTAATGGATTGGGGATTACACTCTGAGGAGGCTAATGGTGTGGATTGGGGCTTACACTCTGAGGAGGCCCATAATAGGATTTCATAGTCGATGCCTACTCTAAGCCCACGTGAGTCATGCTTGGTGTGAGAAACAAGAGGCAACAGGGACCAGAAGATCACGTCACGAAAGGTGCGCCAGTGGGAAGTGGAGTGGGTCTTATGCATGGAGCAGCCCAAAAAGTCAGGGCTTACTCTGAGATGGATTCCTAGGGTGACAAAGCACAGCGGGAGAGGGAATTGTCCCCAAAGAAGGATGGAGCAGCACCCCTCCCCACTCCTTCCTTCCTTGTCCATGGTCGTGGATATGTACAGAGGTGCATGGGTGATTCCTTCTGATGGGTAGTCCGCCACGCCCCGGGGAGGGGAGAAGTTCCCCGGTCCAAACAAGTGGAGGGGTAGAAAGGGGACTCCTGGGCTCGGACTCCACATTACCATGGGACTGCGAACCCAAGAATGTGTCGGGAATCCGCACAAGGGCTGGAGAAACCCCTTCGCCCTCTCTTACTGAGGTTATGTGAACTCAAAACGGCATGCTGATGCACCTAAATGTTACATCACATGGGTCTGGTGGCTCTGGTGGAGGCCTCGACTAGGGGCCGATGAATGGGCCAATGAGGGGGATGTAGAGGATCAGGCCGGATTGGAAGGATTTTATCTGTCTTGGGGAATGATAACTCTTAAGGATCCAGTGGGCCACATAGGTGTATAAGTGGTGGTGCCCTTCACATTGGGAGGTGCTACGCGGCTGGAGAGGTCGTCCGCGGACCAGGGTGGTCTGTGGACTGGTGGGCATCCCACAAACCATGGTGGTTTGCATCTTCGGGTTCTGCCCACGTACTAGGTTGGTACGTGGAGGGGTCTGTGTGAGCAGTGGCAGTCGAGGGTGATGCTGGTGGGGGGTTCATCGGTTGGGGCTTCGCCCGTGTAAGAGTGTGCTATGCTGTGCAACGGATTGGAAAAGGGGCATAAACTCCATGATTCATGGAGGGTCCATGGTTCTTGGAATTCTTTTCTTTGTTATTTTATGTTTGTGGTTCACCAAGATGTTATGCATTTCTATTTCCTTATTAATTCACTTCCAACTTCATACTTATTCTGGTTCACGAAATGGAACTTCACTATTTGCGAAATCCTAAGCTCCTTCCTTCGAAATCCATCCAGCCAAATCTGATCGATCTCCAATTGACTTTTTTCTCTTCCCCCTCGATCTCCTTTTATAGAGTGGAGAAAGGGATGTATCTATGGTCATTTGGCACCTTTTTCGGGGGCTCGTGATCGGAAACATGTTTTACGGATGACTTGGTCAATCCGAAACTCACGTGGGGAATTGAACTTACCTCCTCCGTCAACCAAACTATCTTGGTGAGTGCTTCGCGGCCGCGCAGGGTTCCACGTCTATTTTGTGAATGACAGTGGATGCGGCCGGGGCCGGTCAACGTAGTCCGCAGCTGGGGTCGGTTCGTGATGGTGATCTAGGTTGGTGCCCTTCCTGCTTCGCGCTCGTGGAGGATTCCCACCTCTGTTTCGCGAATGACAGCGGTCCACGGAGGGGGTGCTTCGTGGAATCGGTCGTGTACCGTTATCATTGGACTGGTCTGCGGACCGGTTAGGCTTGTGCCATCCTTTGAGTATTATCCACACTTTTCCCTAATTCTTTGTGGGGAAATTGTGTAGAATCTCCCTTGGATTAAAGGGTATTCTCATTCTCCTTTGCGTTTAGGACCCTACAAATTCCCCCCATAGGAATGGGGTCCGATCAAAACAAAGAGGAGGCCATTCCGATGTAGAGTGGTCCTGAAACATGGATGGTTTGCGATAAGGGAGTATACCCGATAGGGACCACACCTATAAATATGGGGGGCCCTTCCTTTGTCTTTTACCGAATTCTTCACAAAACCATAGCTCTCTTTCTTTTTTGTCTTAGTGTTCTCGTTTCTTCACGAAACACCTCTTCTAAGAACCAGCTGCCACTTCCGTGAACCATTCCCCGTTCGCAGTTTCCTTAACCCGCGGACCAATCTCTCAGCCACGAACTATCACTTTTAATTAATTAGAAAGTAAGTCATGATGGTCTGCGTATGAAATTTCTCTGCGGTTTCGATGGTCCATGGTCTGAAAGCTTCCATACTTTGAAAATTTATGAAGACTTCCGAACCTAATTATTTAAATTTGAGATTAAGATTCCGCAGAGCAACCTGGTTCACGGTTTTTGGGCCAACCCTCCGCGGGCCAGAGTATCGCGGACCACTTCTGTGTAGGGTTGGTTCATGGTATGTAGTCAGCACGAACCACATTTTGAGGCCTGCTTGCGGACCTCATCATGAAGGCTTCTTGGACTCCTTTTCCATAGGATTTGTATTTTTTTCCAAATATTATTATTCCAGACTAACCATTTGTCTGGTTTTTTATAATGTTGGGAGAAAACATTGTTCCCCCTCTCCCTACACCCAGACCTGCTGCCGATCCTCTTCCGATTGGTTCTAGGAGACGTCTAACTATGATTGGTAGATCAAATGGAATCAAAGAAAACCCAAGTCGGTCCACCATTCCCAACGATGGTGTCTTGAAGGTCTTTCTCTCTTATGATCTCCTGGGCTGTCCACTATAAAATTGGCTTCCACTTTACAGCTTCGTTCTTCAAGACAACGTCCATAACCCCCCTACCTTCTCAGGTCTTCCGTCACCCTGCTTGGAAGCATCTCCGAAGTGTATTCAGGAGAACCTCACCCAATCGGGGGAGATAATATCTAATTCTAATTCGAAAGACAGTTTCATTTTAAGAGGCTCTGTCTAGACCCAAATCACTCAGTACACACAAGACTTATCTCAGGATGTTTTCCTCAAGAGTTACTCCTCCATAATCAACCTTTCTCGAGTGGATCCTGACGCTGGGTGGATTCGTAGGTGGGATCTTCAGTCTGGTGGGATTTTCGTGAATGACTGTGTCTGGGCCTTCTGGGTCCACCATCATTGCTTGGAATCTCTCGAGTCACTAGAAGTAGTCAATCTGTACTCCGTCGTCTGGGCCTCCCAGTTTGTTTTGTACCCATCATCTTCGATCCTTCCTGACCTGCTCAGCTGCTGGTGTTCAATCACTGTTACTTTTCACCTTTCCCATGGTGAAGTTGGCATTAGTTTATGGGACATCTACCAATTGGGAGGGATTACAATAATTGGTGAGATGTATGATGAGTTTCTTCCAACTCCTGACGAATGAGATGATGTTGAACAGGTGCCTTCAATGGTGAGGGATCTACTAGTTCTAGCGGAGCGGTCATTGGGTCAGGCCTTGTGTGCCCACTCTCTTATTCCCGATAGCACCTAGATCGGGTTATTTCTGGATGCCACTGGTCCTGTGCTGAAGATTAAGCGCCATAGAACTCATCCTTTTCAACAGTCACGGACAATCTCAGGTTCCTACTGGGCGGTTCTGGAGGCGGGGGACTACATTTCATGCGGTTATGAGGTACACCTCGGTGTTCCACATATGCGTAGGATGGATGGTTTGTTTGCTATGATTTTGAGCTGGTGGCTATTCCCTTATCGGTATATCAACCCAGGTGTTAGGGCTTGCACCTTGATGATGGTTGTTGTGTTGTTAGAGTGTCACCTGGTGAATTTGGTTGTTCCCACCTTGGCTCGTATTTACGAACTACTGGTCCACAATCAAGAGGGCAGACCACCCTACCGTCTGAGTGGGCCATTTCAAGTATTATACAGCTGGATAGAAAATCATTGCCACTATTATGAGTATTGTCACAACACAGTCATCTCGTTTCTTACCTTTCGGTATACCTTGCTCGATATAGCTAGGGTTCTCTTGAAGTCCCTCAGTTCGGATGAAGTCATCAAGCTTCTGAGTGACTTCTCTCAGTTTGCATTCTCTGCCTACCAAACCCCTTCTTGCGTCGTGGTTGACAACTACAGGGGGAGCCTGGAAGAGCGTTCTTACATGATTTCACTACGGGATGGGTTTATGTCCGTGCGTATTGATGGGGTTTCTCTGTGTGAGTTGTATGCCCCAAAACCATTTTCCCCACCGTTTTGGGTTTATGAAACTCCAAGTTTCCCTTCCCCCTCCTCAGGCTCGAAGACTACATCCAGCCACTCTCATTCAGTGGTGGTTGATGCTGATGCGGGAGGGATCTGACACAAGCATTCCCTTTCCTAGCATAGGAGCGTCTGTCAGCCTATCCTTGGAGTACCCAAAAAATGTGGGTAAAACATTATCATGATGGGATCCTGGGGAAGGCTATCCAACAGATTCCCAAATAAAGAGTCATTTCGGCTGATGTTCCTTCCACACATTCCTTATCAGCTCTGAGGGAGGACTGATTGATGGCTCGTCGGTCATAGAGACTCAAGGGATTTTCCTATCCCAGCATTTTTGTGGCTGAAGTTCAGACGAACCCCACTCTCTTGGATGTGGATGAGGATGATGTTGTGGCTTTGGGTCCCAGCGATACAAAACCTGAAATTTTTCTGGCCGATACTGGACTTGGAAACTTGATTACCAAGCCCGAACCATAGTTAGAGGCTTTAGACCTTCCAGCTTCGGAACCGTCTTCTAGCGTGCACATGTTTGTACTAATTTCAATTCCATACTTTGTTCTCATGCAATCTAACAAGAATACCAATGATCCTAATGTCATGGTCGACCATTGAGAAGTGCGCAGGTGGGCCTATCCCTGGATTTGGGATATTGTCACCTAAACTCCTCTACCTGAGATGGAAACTAAAATTGATGCTCTCCGACAACACTTCTTGGGTTTGAGGTCGGGTGTCTTTGACTATCGGTAGTTTCATTTTCTCTCTTTCTAGGTTGTCACGACCCTTGAGGATGTTTCCACTACTGAATGCAAACTTTATCACTTCGCTACATCTCATTGTGGGACCCGATCCTTGGAGGAAGCAATGATAAAGCTCAATCAGCTGATATCATAAGAGGTGAGCTCTCTAGATCAGGCGGCCTACCTATCTACCGAGTTGCATGAATGTGGTGTACGAGTTTTGATGGAGAGGGATAAGTTTTCAACTCTGACTGGTAAACTTAAGGCCACCAGGAAAGGAATCAATGATCTCCAAACAATAGTGGGGAACACTCGTTCGGTGGCCGAGGTTGAGGCTAGGGAGAGGGTCGTGTTGAAGCAAAGTTTCAACAACCTCTGTCCCATGGTTGCCAATCTAATGGAGAGAGAGAGTCAGTCTCATTTGTGATGATCAGAGTCGTTCTTGTACACTTTGTTTTTCTTACCCCCCCTCTTGTTACATTGAGGGAGAGGCACCGGCTTGTGGATGTCCTCCCTTTTTCTCAAATGGAATACAATCCATGTCAATCTTCCCTTGCTATAAAATTTAATTTCTACTGGAACAAATGTTTTGTAAAAAACAATCGTTGCGTAAATAACAACTCATTGAATCAGAAGTAACCATAATTTAGGAAAATACAATCAAACTCTAACTTTTTCTAAGATCATGGGATCTAACGAGCATAGATTGACAATTTCTAGGGTTTTGTAGAAAAAAACTAGAATCTTTTTGTCTTTTCTTTAAATACCTTAATTTTTCCTGGCCCTATTTGGTGTGGACCCAACGAGTATTTCTCGACTTTTTCTTAGGTTGCACTTTTTGGGTTTTCAGCCTAACAGGCTTTGTGCCTCTTTTTGTGAGAGGTTTAAAGTCCCACCGACAAGACAATAATTTCTGATGTTTTGGGTCAAAAATCTTTGATTAGGTATGGTGGGGTGAGGGCCCCAATGAGGTTTGGTTTATTAAAAGATGTCTCAATATCCTTCAGACTCATGTGGGGGGAGCATGTGTAGATTTTAACGACATGCAGGGCATGTCTCAGGGCATGGGAGTTGTACTGGCATGTAGAGGTAGGAAGAGCATTGCCAAAGGAAATATTTCCTTTGGTAGATGGGCCAAGGGAGATCAATATATAGAGCCTCTGAAAGAATGGTTTGCATAGTCATGAAAATATTTACTCAAGTCAATGACTCTCCATTTCTGATGGCCTGAGAACTTCATGGAAGTCTGGCTTTTGGAAATCACCTTTGGTGGCTTGGAGAATTATGAAAACCACCAGGGGTGGCTCGAAAAGGGTGTGTGACATTTGAAATGGTTTGAGAACATCTGTATTAATCATGACTATGGACACAAGGTCCTTGTACTACGCATTTATCTAGCATAAAGGATTGTTGGAGCTTGGCGCAGTTTGAAGTCATGCAGCCTAGACATTCTTCAAAGTGGAATGGATTCTCCTGGTTCTTGGTAATATTTTCAGAGACGTTCTACTATATTCAGGCAGGGTTATGAAAGAGGTCGGTAAACTGATTCTCAGAAGGTCTTCGAATCCCGGGATGGATATGGGGGCTCAAAGGCTAAGAGATGTTCAGAGAGAAGCATTGCCTAAAGAAATATTGCCTTTGGTAAATGGGACAGGGGAGATCAATATGCAGTGCCACTGAGGGTATGATATGCATAGTCATGAAAAGGTGTCCTCAAGTAAATAACTCTCCATTTCTGTTGGCCTGAGGACTTCATGGAAGTCTCGCTTATGGAAACCACCTTGGGTGGCTTAGAGAAGTATGAAAACCACCAGGGGTGGTTTATGAGAGTTTGGATTTCTCTGAGAACAGAGTTTGGTTTATGAGGAGAGGGTGACTGGATACGAGAGAAACATCTAGGCTAAATTTCTAAAGAATAGACGAAGTCATTCCTTCTCACATTAGTGTGAGATAAGTGTTTCAGCAGGTCTGACTCGTGCACTGGGGGATAGATAAAAGCCTTTGTTCCTTAATGAACCCGTGACAGGTTTTACCGTGCATTTTAGCGTCATGTGGCAAGGAAGAGGAGCATTATTAAAGGATGTTGTGTAGTTTAACACCATGCAGTGAGGATGGCAGGCATTTTTGCCGATGATGTGTTGTTTTAACGTCCTACAGCGAGGACAGGAGGCATTTTTAAACCAGTGAAATTACTTGTAGTTAGAGGCATTTCCCTGGATGTTTAATGCTTGGTCTTTGCAGTTTTATGCCAAGTGACCATGATGTTCCGTTCAGTTTAACGTCATGTGGTAAGAACGTAGTTGAAAAGGCTTCTCTTGATTTGAATGTAACTGGGCCTAAACATCTCAGCATGCCCTAGATGTGGAGGGGGGGTGATTAGTGTAAATCGTGGATCTGGGGCTTCATTGATTCAGAAAAATGATATGGGGGCTATGAGGCTGGTAAGTGTACGGAGCTAGGAAGAGTATCACCAGTGGAAATCTTGCCTTTGGTAGATGGACCAGGGGTGATCAATATGTAGAGCCGCTGAGGTCATGGTATACATAGTCATGCAATGGTGTCCATGGGTCTATGAGGTCCCACTTCTGATGGCCATGAATGATTATGAAAATACGAGATTTTCCAGGCCACCAAGTATGTCATTCGGTAAGAAAATATCTGGACATGTCAGGCATATTCGGCCCTGGTTACTGTTAAAGCTTAGAGAGATCCCTGCACTAATTTATCTTGCACGTGGGGGTGTACCTTCACTCCATGCAGTTTAACATAATTCAGTAAGGATGAAGTACTCCTAGTTTAGCAGTCATAGAGCTCGGACCGATGGGTGACCATTACGGTAGTCACTCGAAGGATAATTGAGTTAACAAGCTCTGATATACTCTGAATAGGCTGAGGGATGAGGGTAATAAACTGTAACATTGAGGTTTCTCAGATCATGAGATGTGGTTTGGGGGCTCTGAGGCCAGTAAGCATATAGAGCTAGGAAGAGTACCAGTTGAGGAAATATTGCCTTTGTTAGACGGGCCAGGGGCTGTCAATATGCAGAGCCGCTGAGGGAATGGTATGCATAGTCAAGAAAAGGTGTCCCAGGGTCAAATAATTTCCACTTATGATGGACATGAATGATTATTAAAATCCGAGATTGCTCACAGAATAGATTTCGACATGCTAGGATAATGGTGTCCGAGCATACAAGAATCATCTTCACTGCAATTGTCTGTTGAGTCAAAGTAGCCTAGCCCTGGCTTGATGTTCGTAGATGCATGTCGTCATGCTAACCATTGAATGAAACATAGGATAACCATGTAGGGATACCCTAGAAACGTTTAGATGTGAAAACTAGGAATGAACTTGTAAACCACTGCGCCGTAAATTTCTAGATTGGGAGATATGATTTGGGGGTCCTGAGGTGGTTAAGCATATGGATCTAGGAAGAGTACCGCCTGAGGAAACCTTGCCTTTGGTTGATGGTCTAGGGGATATCAATATGAAGAGCCTCTAGGGGCATGGTATTCATATTCATGCAAAAGTTTCCATAGTTCAATAACTTTCCACTTTTGATGGTCGTGAAAGGTTATGAGGATCCATAATTATCCGGGCCGTGGAGTCTGGTGTATGGAGGGGATGCATCAAAATGAGCAAGGAGTATTTTTGTCTTATTATTCTAAATATCTTGGGTGGGTCACGACGAAGTCCGTGAAGTTTTAACATCGCGAGTTGAGGATGAAGTCCATGCAGTTTTAACGTCGTGCGGTGAGGATAAAGTCTGTGTAGTTTTAACGTCGTGCGGTGAGGACGAAGAATACACACTATGCAGATCTAGAATGTACACAGCAGGAGAGATCATTTTTTTGAATGGATGGGCCCGGATGGGGAAACCTAGCATCACTATTTATCTTGCAATGGCAGGAATCAAGCATCACGTAGTTCATTTGGGGAATACACCATGTGCGGGTCTGGTCCGTATGGGGGGAAGGGGGTATTTTTGGCTTCATTTGAGGTGGCTGGCCCAGGGTTTAGAATTCTGGCATCACTACATATCATGTGAGGGTAGGAATCAATCTTTACGTATTACTCTAAAATACAATAGACCCCGTGCATGTTTAGTCTGTTGACGGGGGGGAGAAGAGACATTTTTTTCTTTTATCCTTATCTGTGCAGTTTAACGTCGTGTGGTAAGGATGAGGAATACACCCCTGCAGGGCTGGTCCATACACGGGGGGAGAGGGGATTTTTAACTATTATTTGGGGATGGTTGGGCCAGTATGGGGAGCCCTAGCGTCACTAAGTATCCTACGAAAGTATGAATCAAGCCATACATAGTTCTCTGAAAAAATCACACCCCGTGCAGGGATGGTTCGTACACAGGGGAATGGGGGATTTTATTTATTCCATTTGGGAGTGGCTGGGCTAGGATAGGGGATCCCGGTATCGCTAAGTATCATGCGAGGGTAGGAATCAAGCCTCACATAGTTATATTTAGAGTACACCCCATGCAGGTCTGGCACATACATGGGGGAAATGGGCATTTTTAAATCTTCTCATCCATGCAGTTTAACATCGTTCGGTAAGGATGAGGGATTCACCATATGCCGGTATGGTCCATATATGGGGGAAAGTGCATTTTTAACATTTACTTATCTTGGGGTGGTTGGGCCAGGATGGGGAACCCTGGCGTTTCTACGTATCCTGCGAGGGAAAGAATCAAGCCATACGTAGTTCTCTGAAATCTGTGCAGTTTAACATCATGTGGTGAGGATGAAATATTCTTAGTTTAAGGTCATAGAGTTTGGACCATTGTGTGCTTGGTAGTTTAACATCCTGCAGCTCGGGCGATAACCGCTTTTAGTTATGACGGTGATGATGGAATACTCTTAGTTTAAGGTCATATAGTTTGGATGATTGGGTTCTTGGCAGTTTAACATCCTACAACTTGGATGATAACTACTTTAAGTTACTATGCGAAATAATTCTTCAGGAATCTCGCATTTGTAGAAGCGGCGGTGAACTGCCCATCCATGGAGATCAGGGAATATGCTCCATTGGAGTAGACCTTGAGTATAACATATGGTCCCTACCACTTGGGCTCTAACATTGGAGGTTTATTTCCGGGTATCATTGGGGTCTGGAGGACCAACAACAATTCTCCTTCCAAGAAAGACCGAAGACATAACTTTTTATTGAATGCTCGTGCAATCCGGTTCTCGTATACTTCCCAATGGTGCGAAGTTTGTAACCGCTTCTCGTCTAGTTGCTCCAATTCACCTAGCGGCTTTCTGATTTCTCATCGATGGATAACTAATCACAAATGGAAACACAGAGTGAGGGAAATTACAGCTCAATGGGAAGGACCACTTCTGTTTTGTATACTAATGAGTACGGAGTAGCCCGAGTTACGGTGCAGATTGTGGTTTGGTAAGCCCACATTGCATGGAGGAATTTATTAGGCAATGACTTCTTGTCTATGTCCATCATTTTCTAGAAAATGTTGGACATGGTCTTGTTGAAAGCCTCTATCTGTCCATTGGATGCTGCATAGTAGCAGGATGAGTGGTTAGCCTTGATATTGTATTCTTGGTATAGTTTCTCCAATTCAGTAGAGCAGAATTTGGTGTTGTTATCCATCAGTATGGTATGAGGGACACCAAATCTGGTGATGATTTTGGTTTTCACAAAGCTGACAATTCTTCTTTCCCCAACTTCTTTAAGGGGTACAACTTCTGCCCATTTGGAAAATGAAGTTGGTTTCCATGAGGATATACTTCAGCTGTTTGGATGTGGCAGGAGGATATGGTCCCATGAAATCCATTCCCCAGATGGAAAATGGCCAAGAGTACTTATCCTGATGAAGTAACTTCGGGGGTTGGTGTATGAAGTTGGCATGAATTTGGAATGAGTGGCATTTTGTGGTAAAGTGCTCGCAATCTCATGCCACTATGGGCCAATAGTACCGAAGTCTTTGAACTTGATGGGAAATCTTGGACCCCGGCTGATGTTCCCCACATACTCCGTCATGTACCTCAGTCATGACGGAAGCAGTTTCTTCTCCATCAATGCATCTGAGGAGGATTTCGTCGAGGCCTCATTTGTAGAGGACCTCTTGGTGACCCGCGCCTCTATATAGGAAAACATTTATTGCCCTTCTCTTTATTTTCTCTTGTTCAGGGCTGTTTGGTGGATGTTCTCCCCATTGAAGGTAGTTTTCAATGTGGTTCATCCAGCCAGTGGCGAGAGCATATGGTTCAGGGACAGGACTGAATTCGTGGATTTATTCCGTCTTAGTTTGAACAAATGGAAAGACCATTAGACAATGAACAATGCTGATAACTGTTTCATCACAATCTGGGTCGGCCAGGGTTGTGGCTGCATAGGCTAATGCATCGGCCTGGGCATTCTGAGACAGGGGAATATAGGTCAATGTTGGTTCTAGGGAGCATTCTGCCATTAACCCTCAGACATGTTCAAACAGGGGAATCATCTCCTCCTTTTTGATAGCATAGTCACATTGACTTTCATGATGAACAGTTTTGAGTCATCATTGACCTTAAGGTGTTGTACTTGTGATTGGAGTGCGAGCTCCATCCCTACAATGAGGGCTTGATATTCTGCTGCATTGTTCGTACATCCTTCTAACAGGAGGAAGAAATATGGTAATACTTCCTTTTCTGGGGACAAGAGTATTATCCCCAAACCCACCTTATTAAATTTTATATCATCTATCATCTTCCCAGTTCGCCTTTGGGAGGCACCATCAAAGTACATTTCCCATACTAGGGAATCCTCTTCAACTGAGAAGATGTCTTCATCAGGTAGCTTGGTGTCTGGAGCGGCGGTCCCTATTGAAGGGTGCTCTGCCGGAAAATCTGCTAATTCCTGGCCCTTAATGGCTTTCTGAGGCAAAAACCAGATGTCGAACTGTTGCATGATGACTGCCCATCAGGACAGGCGCCCGGTCAGCATTGGGTGGCTAAGGATGTACTTGAGCGGGTTACTACGCGAGACCAAATGGACTTCATGATGTTGTAGATAATGTCGCAACTTTTGAACTGTGAAGTCTGAGGCCAAAAAACTCTTCTCGATGTTTGAGTATCGAGTCTCGACATCAATCATGGTTTAGCTGAGGTAATAGATACTTTTTTCATTGTCGACATCATTTTCTACATGAGGAAGGATCCCATAAACCACTATAGGTCTGTCACATATAGGATGAGAGGTCTTACTTCAACCAGGGGCATGAACATCGGTGGGATCAAGAGATACTTCTTTAGGATGTGGAACGCCTCTTGGAAGTCATCTATCAATTGGTACATGACTCCCTTCTTCATTAACCTAGTAAAGGGAAAACATTTTCATGCCATTTTGGCTATGAATCACCTGATGTTGGCCAGGTGCCCTTGGAATGCTCTCAACTTGGTGAGATTGCGGGGGGGGGGGGTGGTAGGTCGAGGATAGCTTTTGTCTTTTCAGGGTCGACTTCGATGTTGCGATGGCGTATGACAAAGCCAATGAATTTCCCTAATGTAACCCTGAAGTCTCATTTCAAGGGATTCATCTTCAGGATATACTGCTGAAGTTTGTTGAAGACGATATCATGGTCTGACAGGTGATCTGAGCGCTACCTAGACTTAACCACCAAGACATACATGTAGCATTCAACGAATCTCCCCAGGAATGGTTTAAAGATACGATGCATGGCACACAGATATGTGGCGCAAACGTTCTTTAGTCCAACGGGAATAATCCTGTAACAGAATATTCCTTTAAGGGCTCTGAAGGTAGGGGCTTCTTTGTCTTCTCGGGCCATCTGGATCTAATTATACCCAGAATAACCGTCCATGAAGGATAGAGCCTCATACCAGGCCATGGGATCGATTAATAACTTGGTGATTGGGACCAGGAAATCATCATTCAGACAATGATGATTGAGATCTCTGAAATCAATTCAAACACAGATTTGTCCGTTCTTTTTCTTGATGGGGAAAATGTTGGACAACTAGATGGGGTACTGGACCTCCTAAATGAAGCGTGCTTTAATGAGCTTATCGACTTCAGCCTCTATTTTGGCAGCATGTGAGGGGTGTGTCCTTCTGGCGGCATGTTTATAGCCTTGGTGGTCTTTTGGAAGACCTAGGTGATGCGTCGCCACTTCGGGATCGATTCTCGGCATTTATGTGTAATTCCAGGAAAATTTATCCCGGTGTTGCTTATGGAAGGAGGTGTATACAACATTTTCCTCTAAAGACATGGTTGCAGTAATGAGAGTGGGCCTCGGGTCTTCCATGGTACCGAAGTTTATTTCCCTAAGCTTGTCCACTATCGCGGAGATACCTTCCACAAATGCGGGAGGTGAATCCCTGTGATCTTTCTCCTCTTATTCTCCCAATTCCACATCTTCTTGACCTGAAGAGCGGAGAACTCCCAGCATGGGTTTTTGGGAATACAGAAGCGAGGGATTGTGGGCTTCCTCTCTCAAGTATTCTCCCTCATATTGAGGGTTTGTGGACATTCCCATATTGTCATGCTCAGCTGTTATGGCTGAAGTCCTGAGGATAGCTGAGTGTGTTTCCGGACTTAAACCCCTACTCTAAATATGGTTAATGGGAAGTATGTAGTCTCTACCAAGATGCCCAAGGGGGTCATTAGGAACAATTTCCGGGCCATTTAGATCATGGATCCAGTCGACACCATCGACCGAAGGCTTCTTCTCATTTTTCTCATAAAACCCAGCGTCATTGTAGTGTGACTCAGAGAGCTCGGAAGGGTCCTTGTTGTCATGAAATGTCCCACTTTTCCCATTGATGTTGTACATAATACACTGGAGGTAGGATGAAGTAACGACCATGTGATAACGGAGCCATGACCTTCCCAGTGGGGCATTGAATGCTATGTCCTACCGAACCAACAGGAATTCCGAATAGGCCACAAGGTCCCCAAAATGGGTCTTTAGCTTAATTTGTCCCATTGGCTTCTACTTAATCTTACTGTAACCTAACAGAGGTGTGGATGAGGAGATTAGGTCATCCTCACTATAACCCAACTTGCGGAGTGTCCGTAGGGGAAGGAGGTTAACTCTAGAGCCATTGTCAATAATGACTTTGTGGATCTCAACAACATTTAGTGTATCGACACATATAGTGGTTTGATGTGTCCTTGCATGATGGCATCTTCATCCAGATCGGTGAAGGAAATCACCTCATCTCATTCAGCTGATCTAGTCTCCATCTGGTAAATATCGGCGGCAGCTACCTCAGCATGAAACTCTTGGGGGCTGATTAAGGCTTCTATAAGCGTCTCCCTGAGGTCTGCTGACAAACTCTGGACATCCAGGATCGACAACTTGGCTGGAACTGATGCCAGCTACATAAGGATGTCGTATTTCTGTTCTAGCGGCCGACTCTTCTCCGTTGGTGGGGGAGTCATAGCGGTCACCTTGGGAGTTGGAATATGGGACAAGGAGGGATCGTTCGTGGGGTCAGATGTCAATGGTGTCCCCACATTTTGGGTATTCAGCCTGACTAGTCTGTTTGTATGCACTATGTGGCTGGACATCTGTTCCTCCTCTAATGTGTATTGTATAATGATAGGGCCAGAGTGGCCGCTTGTGGAGGTGGAGGGACATTCCTTCTCCTGTTGTGTCCGTTGAAGGGCTCTCCCATATGATTCTGCGATATTAACTATTTGGGTTGGGGTAAAACCATAGGGTTGGTTTTGGCCACGACTGCGCCTTCCCCGATATCCCCTGCCTCTACAATTTCTCCCCTCGGCCCCTGGGGTCGGGAACTCAGGTTCATAAGCATACCCTTTGTAAGGGAACAATTCCATTAGATGGATGACGTTGATGGAACCAAAGATTAGCTCCTCATCTTGTGACAGGTCAACCTCATCGGCTGTCCCTGATAGTGTCATTTGGTGGGTCGGTTCCCATGGCACCAAGTATGAGGGAATAAAATAAAATAGTGTCAGGGCTAACATTGGCCTCGTTGTAGACTGCTCCTCTAGCTCTTGTCTCCTCCTTTCTCGATTACGCTTGGATAACCGGCTCGATGAGGGTTGTGAGGCTGATATTGTCGGTGGTGTGGCATCAGTGGTTTTCGATGGAAACAATGGATGTCGTAGTTGAGCTCGGAGTATGCCCTGAGATCGCTTGACAATCTTCCAAGTCATCTATTTATCGAATTTCTGCCCCTTTTTGCTTGTGACTTCCTTCCACCCCTCCCCTTTCTCGGAGTCAGTGGTAGAAATATATGTCACATGTGCTGCGGGTGGTCCCTGCACGACCTTCCTGGAGTCTACCATCCTTTGTAGGAGGTCATTGAAGACGAATAATTCCTAGATACAGTTCTCTAACATTAGATGGTGGGTATAGTAATCCAGCCTATCATCACGGCCAACTTCTTCGGGCCTCCTTGGATCTGGGAGGCAGAGCAGGTTGTAATACATGGCGTCGATGTAGTGGTCGTGGACATGGTCCTCTAGGAACGAGTATACTTTGTGTCTTCATTCCTCTAACTGGTTCCGCTTTGATCCTCTCTGATCATCCCACTTAGGCGGAGGTGGCCGCTAGTATACAAGGGGCCCTTGATGATTTGGAGGAGGCCTGAGCGGTGTAGCAGGAACAGGGGCTGGCTTGAGCCTGACAGAGGATGCTTCAGCTCCAACTTATCTCTTTGTAGGAGCATGTGAGGCTATTTGGGACTTCAAATTGGTCCACTACAGGGAGTTCTCATTTCTCTGGCCAATGGCCGAGAGATGGTGGAAGCTTGTGGTGCACTCCACTGGTATGAGCGGTGTTCGTAGATCAACTCTAAAATTATCAATGCATATGGATAGAAACCTATCTTGAGGCATTGTCCAGTTTAGGGAGTAGGTCAGACCTTTCCATCTAGCGATGAAATCTAAGACACTCTCATTCTTCCACTACTATTAGTTCATGAGGTCTATGACCGTTGTTTTATGCAACGTCAATCTGAAGTAGAACATGAACTGCTACCGAAGGTCTTCCCATCTTTTTATTAACTGGGATAGTAAGCTCGTACACCAGAAAAAATCAGAGCCTTTTAAGGTCCGTACGAAGCATCTGAGTTTCACTGCTTCTTGTTGTTTCGGAGTTCCCATCATAGGGTCTCAATAAGACGCGTAGTTTATCAAATGTTTTTTTGGGTCGCCTAATACATTGAAAATAGGGAATACAGTGCTCCAAAAGTTGGGTTGACGTGGTGTGTTGCTCACCCAATCCATGTAGGTTTTCTGTTCTGGCTGTATTAGAGCGTTTCGACCTTCCATTACTTCCAATCGATCTTTCAGTGCGTCCTTGGTGTTGGTGAGACCCTGGTTTACATCCTGTTGGGCCCGGTCCTGGGCAGTTGTAGCCCGAAGCATTGCTTGAGGATCCAACTCGGTTGGCACCATGGGTTCATGTTATATTTTTGACACCTTCGGAGGGTTCATACGTACTCGCTCCAGTTGCTTTTTGAGTGGAGGGAAGTCTTGGTATTCATTTGGATCCACATTTATGTAGCTGGACAAGCCGAGCGCCTCACTGGGCAGGAGCCCAGACCGTACATCATTTGTCGGGGAAAACCATAGTCTTTGAGGTTCACTTACTGGGAGTGCATGATGTGTCTCCTCTTGGGACACTCTTTCAATAATACGGTTCCTCTTGAGTAGCATAGCGTTAAGCCTCCTTAATTCTTTCATTTCCTCTTCCTGTAGAGAGAACCTCTCTTCTATTGTAAGTGGCTCATTTTTATCAAGAGATCGGGGCGGGTTAAGGGAAACCGGTCCTTTGTTCTTATCCTTATTGGAAACTCGTAGGGTTAGAGGAGGAAGGCTAGATAAAGGGATGGACATATTTAGGGAGGCCCTGTGGTTCCGGGTGTGCACACTTGGTGGTTCATTATGAGTCACAGCCTAACCAGAACCATCGTCTCCCGATCCATCCAGATTTGCATCATCTTCTGTGTTACCCATGGGGTTAACCTCTATCTTGTTGATGGATTCATATCGCATGGCAGAGAAGATGTCATCTTCCAAATGGGAAGAGGATCTCCCACGTCTTTTACTGGTCGTCCCTCTTCTATCCTGGGATTTCATTCGGGCTCTTTGATGAAGTGTGACACAGAGAGTTATTTGATGCGACCTTATGGTATGCATCCCTCTTAAAGTGGATGATGATCCAAAGGAAGGGATAGGGTAGGAACCTCATCTCTTAACAATCCTCCCTAGATGAGAGAATACTGATTCTCATGGAATAGGTTATTGTTGAGGAGGTAAAAATGCCTCCAACCCTGAGGGCTGGGGTTGAATCCGTTTCTTGGACGTTGAGTCTCTTCCAGTTTTTATTGGTCTTACGGGGGAATTTGTTGTTAAAAATTCCCCCAGCCCTATAGCCTGGGGTTGACCCTGGATTGCGGCAGTGGCTGCTGCTATCACTACCTGCTTGATCTTGCATGCCCCCATTCGGGGGTGAACTGTGTTAGTTCTCGAGTTCTAGTGTGAATCAATCCCTTCTGGGGAGGTAGGTAATGAGCGCTGATTGGCGTCTCTTAGGAGAGATTCCTGTTGTATGCTCTCGGTGTCCTGATTCATGAGTTTTGAATGGCTCATTCCCATTGGGCCTGACGCTTCTGGGACTTACTCAAGGCCTGACTCTATTGGGTGTGTTGCCTTTCGTGAACAAGGAGACCACTCGATTGCTGTCTTGAAGTGATGATGTTGCAAGACACCATGCCGAATGGGTTCTTCTGGGTGGGGAGAGAAGTGAAATGCAGAGCTCCATGTTCCCCCCATCCCCTAATATGGACTCTTGTGGGAGCGTCATCGATGATCCGGCACAACTGGTGCAACGCGTGGAGGCATGCTATCTCCATGATTCCTTTACGCCTCTCGGGTCACTGTTTCCACCCCGAAGGAAGGAATTCTAGGTCGATGTGATGTAGGAGGTCTCATATTGTCTTGACATGGTCTACATACCCGCCGTAGGGCAGGAATCTTGATTTCAGCAGGCGGAGGGTTTTCCATAAATTGTAGTGGATGTCGTGCATGCATTCTTCCAACAACATTCTTGGTATGTTGAATTGAGATGTGGTCGTGGGCCAAAACATAACCGTTATATCATCCATGGCCAGTCGTTTCCTCAGGTGAAACATGTTGGCATACTCTTCTGCTAGTGACTCCTATACCTGGTCAGCCCAACTTAGATGCTCACTGATAGCGTGGTCAGAGGTAGTGGGACCGGTAGGTATCAAATTATCATGTTGTAGATTCCAAGGTGGTTCAGAAGATGAACATGGTCCCAGAACATCTCTCAATTGAAGAAGGGTTTCTTTGGTGACTTTCTGGGAATCTGACATGCTTGATTCAGTCTTTCTGAGTGCCTCGGCATATGAGGGATTTTCTGTGCATGATTCAGTAGGGGGAGGACCTTCATGTAGATATGATATGTCATTGCGTGGAGGACCTTCACAATGTCGGCCGCAATGGAGAGGACTACCATTACTGCTTGACACCACACTACATAGAGGACTTTTGCAGTGTAGACCTTGGGGAGGACCTCAAAAGCATGTCGCAGCATGGGGAGGACCTTCTGGCTACGTAGCGTTGTTACGGGAATGGTCTTCGCAACAACTTCCATCATGGTGAGGATGACCATCATGGTTTGACGGTTGATTGAATCCTGGGAGGACCTTCAAAACACACTGCGACAAGGGGTGGACCTTCTTTTTTCTTGGGACCACTATAGGGAGGACCTTTGTAATGGTGGTTGTGGTGGCAAGGAATATCATCACAGCTGATGAAAAGGCGAGGAATACCATTACAGCTACCGCAGGGAGAATATCTTTGGGGTACACCCTAGGGAGGGCCTTCAAAATTTACCGCAACGAGGGGATGTCCTTCTCATTTCATGACGTCTCTATGGGGAGGACCTCCATTATTAGGGTGGCAAGGACTAACACCATGATATGATGCCCAGTTGCACGGAGTTTCATTGCAATGTAACCCCTGGGTAGGACCTTCAGGGTAGGCCACAGCAAGGGGAGGACCATCTTGTCGTGATGAGATGTCATTGTGGGGAGGGCCTCCGCAGTTGAGACTTTGATAGCGAGGGACTACAATCATAATCTATGGTCCCACTACTCGGAGAGTGCTTGCAGTGTATACCCCAGGGAGGACCATCATGGTGGACGACAACAAGTTGAGGGCCTTCTTGCTACTCGGTCTTCTGGTCCCATGGAGGGTTTCTGTTACTCGCGTCAAAAGATGACCTCTCGTGATCGATCATTATATGCCCGTGGGGGAGGCCCCCCCGGGTCCTCTGAGGAGGAAATTCAGAGCTGCAGGTAGCAACATTGAGGGGAGGACCTTCGCAACTGCTACTGCCACTACCATAATATTGTAATAGGTGGGCAGGGTTCTGAGCCGTTTATATGCGCTTAGCGGCATTGGGAACCCCATCTTCCAGCAGAGCGAAGTCATGAACCCGCTCTTTATTTTCTATCCACCTTCGACACATTCGAGGCGCTTTCTTGTGGGAAGTGGGGACCTTATTCTATTGACAACGGCCTTCACCTTCGGTTCCGTATCTAATTGGGTCCCATGATGTTGTTGGGATACACCGATGAACATCTTGGCTTTTAGCAAGGATATATGCCTACTCCAGAGCATCCACCGTGATGGACGGGTGTCCCCCAGTTGGAACAACTGAAGCTGCTCGATTCGGTTTCCCTTGCATCACGGAATATAGTCGGCGACCCTCTTGGGTGGAATCAGGGATGTAGATCAGCTCCGAGGTGGATATCTCGTCTCTTAGATGAGTCACCTCAATTGGGGATACGGGCTCACGGGCCCGAGTCCTTGCTATTTTTGCTGATGCAATTACAATCTGGAAAGTATGCAAGATATGATCTGGGATCGATACCTGCTCCTACATCATTTTTAGGATATGCAAATATACATATTTGGTAGGAATGGGTATGAAGGCCCATTCCGGTATCGGAGTAGGAATATACTGCTTCAGTCCTCCGGTGGTCTGTGGGTACTGAATATTATCCTATGTCGGGACAGGTGAACGAATCTGCCCCTAGGCTGGGATATGCCTATTTATCTCTCCGTTCTCCACCACATCGGGATGGTAGGATTTACTTGAATCCATAGGGAGCTAGCCCTATATATGTTGGTTTCCCACCATATCGAGTTGGTGGCCTTTGTTGGTAGGGAGACGTGCCCGCCTATTTATTGCTGCCACCTCTGGATTGTGGGCTTTGTTGATCACCACCACATCGGGATGGTAGGCGTCAAGATCATCTACTAGGAGCTACTCCTGTAGGCGCTGGGTCACCACCACATTGGGTTGGTGGGCTTCACAACCCTGTTTAGGGAGAGGTTCATGCCGGGTAGGTGTCGTCCTGCATGAGCGACGGGCTTGATAAAGCCCAGCGAGGATATGCGCCAGCTCGTATGATGCCTCCATGTCTGGATGGCGGGCTATGGAAGAGCGAACAGGTGTATGTGCCTGTTTTTGATATGTCTCTGTGACTGGGTAGAAGAGCTCCTCCTCAGGGCAAGGGTGATGATCAATCTCTATTTGTATGTTTTCTGCCCTCGTCAGGCAGTCCTAGGGGCCGGAGCTCGGGGAGCATGGGCTTGGATCCTTGGGGTGACGTTCTCCTTATCATGACGATGTTGAGTTGCGGCGTGACCGTGATGACGTCTGTCGGCGGTGGCCTTGGAGAATCCGTTCAGCAGGGATGAATTCCTTAGCGTTGACCTCATCCTCTTCCCTAAGATATGGGAGGTATGTGTTGTCTCATTCCGGGGATTGACTCCCGAAATGGTTAGAGATAGCAACAGGGGCCCTATGAATCTACCTTTGCGGTAGCTGCTGGGTGGGAAACCGGTGGGTCCTGGCGGATTTGAGGGCATGCATGGTCGCCTCCACCATCAGGATAGTACCGTTAATGTGGTACTCTCAGATCAATGCATCTGAGACCTAGTGTTGAAGACACTAGGTAGGTGATAGGGTCCTCCGTTGGTGAGGAAGTCCAGTCATTGCGTTGTTGGAAGTACATGCATGTGAGTTCCTTCGTGACGCCATTGGATCGAAGGGAGTTCTGTGTCGTACCTATAAAATATTTTTACAAGTACAAACTGCAAACCCGTCAAAGCACAATCTCATGACCCATGCATAATTAATGACCTTTATTGGCCCTCCTTTTGAGTATAAAGGGGGCACAGGGTGGGAATAGGTTAAATCTGTCATGCTTCGTTAAAGATTCACATCAGGTTCACCATTTTTTGTCTCGGAGTGCATGACGGGGTCGTGGGGGAGAAAGGTGCGCTACCGGACAGCTGATTAGAGAATATTGGGTTCTACTTAATCACTCATTTCGGGTGCACCATTTTCACCTAGAAATGCCCTACGGTTCCATATTCAGTAATATGTGGTCCTTCTTTCCAAAGGCAGGTGTTTTCTGGGTGGTTTGACTAGTGATGCTTAAGAACTCACATTGGTTGAGAGGATGGAAAGTCGGGCTCATCGCACCCTTTTGGGGGGAATTATTTCCTGTTCTGGAACTCTCTTATTGATTTAAGATGTATTCATATGTTCGCGAATCTTTGGTTTATACTCAAGCATAGTATCCATGGATTACTCCTGGTTGGAAATGGTCAGCTGGACGCAGGGGTTCGGAATCATTTATGCCCGAGGTTTACTATCCCTCGTTGGATTAATGAGCCTGAGGAGTCTAGACCCACTGAGACAGCATTGAATTAAAGCCTCATAACTAGGCACTCTGGAGTTTATTTTCATCCAGGGGGACACATGACAACTTGATCATTTGGATCTAACCTGTGATATGGGCTTCCTACGTATCCTCATGAGAGGAATCAGAATCCACATAGTTCGGTTTGGCATGGGGCTTACGGTCCAGGCTGCCCAGGGTTGGTGTAGTGAACTGATGTGAAGATAGTAGGATAGAGTAGTTTATGGGTTGAACCTTGAGGAGGATTCCTACATACCCTCCCTAGGAGACATGGATCAAATTCCACATAGTTCAGATGGGAGTGTCGAAGAACTGACGTGAATGTGGACCCGGGGGGTCCATTGGTGATCGGGCTTGAACCTCTTGGATGCTTCCTATGTATCACTGTGGTGGGGAATCAAAGTCCACGTAGTTGGAATTGGCATGGGGCTTACGCTCTAAGGCAGCCCAGGGTAATGGATTGGGGCTTACACTCTAAGAAATCCCATGGTGTGGATTGGGGCTTACACTCTGAGGAGTCCCATAAGAGGATTTCATGGTCGATGCCTACTCTAAGCCTACGTGAGTCATGCTCGGTTTGAGAAACAATAGGCAGCAGGGACCAGATGATCACGTCACAAAAGGTGCGCCCGTGGGAAGTGGAGTGGGGCTTACACATGGAGCACCCAAAAAAGTTAGGACTTACTCCGAGATAGATTCCCATGGTGAAAAAGCGCAGTGGGAGTGGGACTTGGCCCCAAAGAAGGATGGAGCAGCACCCCTCCCCACTACACCCTTCCTTGGCCGTGGTCGGGGAGAAGTACGAAGGTGCATGGGGGCTTCCTTCTGATGGGTAGTCCTCCAAGCCTCGAGGAGGGGAGAAGTTCCCTAGTCCTAACAAGTGGAGGGGAAGAAAGGGGACTCCCGGGCTCAGACTCCACAATACCGTGGGAATGGGACCTCAGGAATGCATTGGGAATCCACAAAATGGATAGAGAAACCCCTTCGCCCTCGCTTACCATGGGTATGTGAACTCAAAACGGCACACTGATGCACCTGAAGGTTACATCAAACGGGTCCGGTGGCTCTGGTGGAGGTCTCTGCTCGGGGACGATGAATGGGCCAATGAGGGGGCTACATAGGATCAGGCTTGTTTGGAAGGATTTTATCTATCTTGGGGAATGGGAACTCTAAAGGATCCAGTAGGCCACACAGATGTATAAGTGGGGGCGCCCTTTGCATAGGGAGGTGCTACACGGCTAGAGAGGTCGTCCACGAACCAGGGTGGTTCGTGAACTTGTGGTAATCCCCGAACCAGGGTGGTTCGCAGATTTGGGCTTAGCCCACGTACCAAGTTGGAACGCGGAGGGTTCCATGAAAGTAGCGGCAGCCGAGGGCGACGCCAGTCGGGGGTTTTTCAGTTTGGGCTTCGCCCGCGTAGGAGGGTGCTACGCGGTATGACAGATCAAAAAAGGGGCATAAACTCCCTGGTCCGCGGAGGGTGCATCTGCGGAGGGGCCATGGTTTACAGACATCTTTTCTTTGTTATTTTAAGTTTTTGGTTCACCAAGTAGTTATGCATTTTCAGTTTCTCATTAATTCACTTCCAGCTTCATACCTGTTCTGGTTCGCAAACTGGAACTTCGCTATTTGAAAAATACTATTCTCTTTCCTTCGAAATCCTTCCACCTGAATCTGATAGATCTAAAATATCCTTTTGGCTCTTCCCCCTTGATCTAATTTTATAGTGTGGGGAAAGGAATGTATCTGTCGTCATGCTGCACCTTTTGTGGAGGCCCGTGATCAGAAACCCGGTTTACGGATGACTTGGTCAATCCGCAACTCGCATAGGGCATTTAATGTACCTCCTCCACGAACCAAACTAGCTTAGGGATTGCTTCGCGGCCGTGCAGGGTTCCGCCTTTATTCTGCAAATGGCAGCAGATGCGGTTAGGGCCAGTCGACGCGGTCCGCGGCTGGGGGCGGTTCGTGATGGTGAATCGGGTTTGCGCCTGTCCTGCTACGCGCCTGCGGAGGATCCCCGCCTCAATTCTGTGAATGAAATCGGTCCATGGAGGGGGTGCTTCGTGGAATCGGTCGCGTACTGTTGTTATTGGACCAGTCCGCAGACCGGTTCAGCTTGGTCCATCCTTTTAGTATTCTCCACACTTTTTCCTAATTCGTGGGGGGGGGGAATTGGGTATAATCTCCCTTTTATTAAAGGGGATTCTCATTATCCTTTGCGGATTTTTCAGGACCCTACAGTAGTTATTGTAATTTTAAAATTATTTAAAATATATATAGAGTCATAATTATTATTACAAATACTTATATTTTAAAATTATTTATATATAATTAAAATTTCATAATTATAAATAGATTAAATATATTTTTTATTTATATATAATTACTGTAATTTTATAATTATTTTTGAGAACATAATATTCATATGGGTAACATAAATTAATCATATACATAAATAATACAAAATGATCCATCACATATATGGAGAATGTGAATAATAAGAAGGGTTTAATGTATTAATGATCTTTCATAATGAAACATAACATATATGAATGCATGATCAATATATTTCTTGCCAAAATTCAATGGAAACACATATATTTTTAAATAATTATAATTAAAAATATATATATTTAAAAACTGTAAATATATTAATTATAAATATAATAAATATATTAAATATTACGAATATAATGAATATAATGAATCGAATCAATCGAATAAATCCAATAATTCTAATACATCTAATAAAAAATATATTAAATCTAATAAATATAAATCGAATTAATATAATTAATCTAATAAATATAAATCTAATAAACCTATAATAAATCTAATAAATCTAATAAATCTAATAAATATATTTATTATTTAATGAAATTTATTATATTCATATAATTGATTATATATATTTTTATTTAATTATAATCTTAGAAATACTTTTCTTAAACATTAAATATATATATATATATATATATATTGAGTTATTAAAAACATTATTAATTATAATAATGAATTTTTTATTTAATGTATTCAAATAAACATTATTTTTGAATATAAATATAACAATTTTATATAAATTAAAAATATTATTTCTTAAAAAAAATTATCAGCTCTACAAATAGAGTTGTTAAATGGACCAATTATCAGCACTAAGAAAAGTAATGATAAAGTGTACATTTATGAGCATTTTTAGCTAATAGTGATAAAGGTTTCCCCTTTATCAGTTCTTTCTGCTTACTACTGATAAAACGAGGCGCTTCCATTGAACCATTTTGAGCTAGTGAGACAATGAGACCAAAGGTGCAGTTCCCTTCTAGTGCCACTCCATGATGGGACATCTACTGCAACCTTTCTTCTTCACATATCCATAGGAGGCATGTCGTCATCCTCCCTCATCCTCTTCCCTACACACCACATCTAATGTCGGTGTCCGCTGCACCCATACTCACTAAAACTCATTGGCATCCATCTCCACTCGGCATGACCCATAGTAGAACAAAAAACCATGTTCAAACCCTATCCTCTCTTACACCACATATATTCCCAGAATCCTCCTTGTTCACAATAGCAAATCGCTCAACTTGTCCCACTTGAAACACTGCTAGGGGAACTGCCTCACCTCCTCATGTTCACTACGTCTATGGGTTGGTGAAATATTGTTGGTCAACCATTGTTAGAGCATATGTTTTTTAGGTGGGACATAATTTCCTCCAGTTGTTCATATTTTCTTTAGGATATAAATATGTTACGGTGAGAGAGAATAGGTATCTAATCATTTTTTCATCTTGGAAAACATGCTCCATGGTTTGCATCAACATTGCGGTGATCGACATGCAATGGTATTTTTATCATCAATAACAAATTGCAGTGATCATTCAAACAATGTGAATATGGGACTTGTATTCATTATTTTATGTGTCATGTCTGAATGATGTCATACTAGATTTTTATGTGTTAGAGTTGGAATGAACGTGATGGTTATTGCATGCCAAAATATTTGAACCTTGATTTATTTCCTTTTGAATTTACTTTTTTAATTTGATGTTTAATTATTTAATTATATATACATTTGAATTAATTTTTATTTGGGCTCTAAAAAAATGCTTTTGTGCACGTTCATGTGATACCTAATAAGTATTCATGATTGACAGTTCATCAAGGAATATATTTTCCCAGATATTTATTGCATTCGTGTGAGAATCATAAATCACACATGAGCAATTTCTTAATAAATAAAAATATTAATTTAAAATTAAATCTTTTATGTGTATTCTTCTTAAAAATTTAATGAGTGATTGTAATTAATGATCTCAAGTATGAAAACCCTATGAAAATATATACTTTTACTTTTTGAGAAATGGTTTTTGGTATTTCACTAAGTGATTCATTACTACAATGATGTGTAAATTATTTTTCCAAACAGAATACAAAATGACATATTATTTGAGGCAAAATTATAATACAATATAACATCATAAAATGTTGCCTAATAGTATTTTCATTAAATTTGGAATGAGTATTAATTAAATAAATAAATATTCATATGTGGGAATTAAATATTTATCATTTCAGGCACCTAAATGGACGTCACAACTATGAAACATCCATCTTCATCAGTTTCTTCCATACAATAAAATAGTTCACTCAGATATTTTTAGTTAATTTAAATTTTCAATTTAAATATTTGTTTTGTTTTTGGAATTTTTCTTTTTTAATCAATTTTTAAACTCGTTAGACTGAACATTTTTCTAAAAGTATATTCCTAGTGTCTACACATATTCATTCCATGGTTCGACCCTTCCCAACACCTATATATTAGTTGATAGGTTAATAAATTTTAAAATCATCACATGTCATGACATGAATTACAAATATCTAGTGAGGTTTCCTAGAAGAATAATAGTATAGGGAAATACCCAATGAGATTGATTTTGGTTAGAAAAATACCAAAAAAGACAACCAAAAAATCAGTTTATTACTCTTGATATTTTTTTTAGAATTGCAATAAAATAAAAGAAACCATGAATTTCTGAATATTGTTTTTTGAAACATACAACGATAATAAATACCCTCTCTATGTGGCCATATATCAATGTATAATGTATAATGATTCACCACACATTGGTGGTCCTATTAATTTTAACAATCTTTATTCAAGTGTGTGTGCCCGTCCATATGAGAATGATCCTCCAAGATATAATACAAGTCCTTATACATATGTCAATGATGTTCAATTTCAATGATTTATTGATAATTTAAAACTAGATAATTGATGTTAAATAAATAAATTAATAATTATACACATTCTAATTTTTTCTATCATTGAGATAAGTAGGATTATTGAACATCAAGATGATCATAATTGGAAATTGTTTTCCTTAACAAAATAATTGTAAAACCAATTAAGGAATAGAAAAAAATTGGACTCATCATGCCTAACTAGCCACCTCACTACAAAACTATGATCTAACTCAAATAACATCTACTGAAGAAGGTTTAGTAGAGATTTATTTTGAACAACATCTAGTTCCTAATTTTGATAATGAGACTACATTGAACAATCCATCTTCCTACCATACCACTGATAACTCCTCCCATCACAATTTGATTCTTCTTAGTTAATTACATTTCTTGAATATGAGAGATACGTTTCTACTACATTTAACATAATGTTCCTTCAAAAAAATGTGATTCAATGTTTTAATACAATGAGTTCACAACCAAGTCTTCTAAAACTGAAAAAGGATGCATTCAATGTCTATCAAACTAACAATTTTGATGATGAAAGGGACATTGTACTATGAATTTTATTTTCCATGATAGAGACATAATTGTTCCAAGAAATTATTAATTGTCACATAAAAAAGTGTTCCACTTCAATTGAAAATTAATAACCACTTTTTGAAAATATTTGCAAGTCTGAAAACATTTTCCAAAGATGAGACATATAAAACATTTTGGAATCATGAAATAATTTAGTGGTTATGGTGGAGAATGCGACTAATTTTTTTAAATAATTATGGAATGGGATTTCTAGGAGAATTTTGATTTTATTGTTCCACATGTTCCATTAGAGAAATGTTATGAGGGATATATATAAAAATATATATAAAAAGCTATAATTAATGAAACAATGGATTCAAATACTATAATTGAGGCCACCCCACCCACTCCATACACCAATGTTAAAAATTATTCACTTGAAATACCCATAGATTTATAAATACTATTGACCTTGGGAAAGTTATTGAAATTATAGAGCATGAATTTAGCTTGAAACCAATGGATTCACATGTGCTAGTGGTATGTAGTGAAAAAAAGGAATATATCATCAACCTAGATACTATATTCATGGATTTTATGAATAGAATAAAGACACTAAAATTTTATTTTAAGTTCATTTTTATTTTTTCATAATTTAAAAAATTTAAATTTATTGATCTTTATTTTTATGCACTTTGCAAGATGTTCAATTATTTGGTGATTATTTCTCCATATGAGGTATATTCATTCCATTATGATTCGGTATATTTTCATTTCATTCCATCCATCCATTTTTCACAAATGTTTACATTGAGATATTTTAAAGCTTCCAGGTTAATATCATTTTCAAAGAATGAATTCCACACTTATAGTGATAAATAATAATATTCATTGTTTAAATTCTCATTCAATCTTGGTGGAGTTTCATAAACAACTAGCTAAACATGAGGTAAACATAGATATGAATGGGATGAAAACCATCATTAGATTGTTTTTCTTTCACATTATATAGTTTTAATTAGTTAATTTTTTATCTGATAAAATATGATGCATTTACAACAATTTATATTCTCTTGACACTATAGTGGAGAAAAGATCAACATATATTATTTTATCATCCACATGTTTCTTAAATTTGATGTTATTTTTATGACATGGTGTGAGTATGTGTTGACCATGTTTAGATTTTATAGGTACATCATTTTTATAGCTTCATCAGATACAGACTACCTCTTTAAGGCTATCTACACTTACTCAGGCAATTGATTTTCTTTTCTATTATATTTTATGCTTCTGAAAAATAATTTAAACTAACTAACTAAAAAATTTGAAAACCCTAACATTATTTTAATCATTAAAACCATATTAATGTGGATTTATTTATGTCATAACATAGTCAGGAACATACCTCTTGTGTCCTTAGTAAATTTAAGCACATGATTCTTGTTCGATGTGATTTGATCCTTGATCGCGTGACTTAGATGACTGTTGATATTATACCATGCTATGAAAATGTATTTTTGGAAAATTGTTTATTTTTTAGGAAATCATTTACACTCATTCTCGTCAGTTCTATCCAAAATTATTTTTCAATACTCATTAGGATTCAGAAACAATTTGACATTTTCTCTTGTTTCCCATTTTCATGATCGAATCTCTACAATGTAATGTATTATATAAATTTCCATGGTTTCTAATAAATGATATGTAAATTTTGAAAGTTTCACTAAACTAACAAAGAAATATATTTTATTCTTTAGCCCCTATGACCTAGTGGTACACGTTCTCATTTTCCCCATCATGTAGCCCTTAAAATCCAAAATAATAATTTTTAGAATGATCCCACATTCGATATACTTTCCTACCCATTTATTGACTATTTTTATGATGATTTTCAATCATTGTGTGGGGGAGAGATTTACTTATGGAGAGGGTGGTTTGATGGGATGAAATAATTTGATTAACATGGATAACATTATATCATCCTAATCAATGGGTTATATTTCATAGTTGCCACACTAATTACATGTATTTTTGTAAGGGAATTTATATTCATTTTTTATTCCAAAAAAATGAGTACTTTTTTTGTTATTACGTGGTAAGACTCACTTTTCGGAATACCTACAAAATATTTGATCCAATAATCTAGGAGCATCAGAGTTTCTCTATATAACCTAATTTCACTAAGATGTCACAACAAACATGCCACGTGTATACCTATATTTGGGATATTTTCTTATATATATGTCAGGGTGTTTTAGAGTTGATGCTCACAAGTTTTTTCTACCTATCTTTTCTTGGAGTCAGTTGTGTCATAAAAAATATATAAAAAGAAAATAAAATCTATTTTTAAAGAGGCATTGGATTTTTCTATTTCTGAGTAAAAACATACTTTTATGTCTGGGGGAGATATTTTGGTTGGAAATTTTGGATTAACACTTATCATACATTTATTTCATTACTCAACCATCATTTTTTCCAAACACTGTTGAATATTTTTTATGACCCACCATCCCACAACCTCAGAGACATTTGAACCTAATGTGAATTCCTTGATATTGTTATTTTATATTTATTACCACTAGTGGAGATATGAAATTAATTGAAAGACCCTGGTAATAATTCATGTGTATGATAATTAAACACAACTATGATCAAATTTTTTGAGAAGTGATAGTGATGGAAAGGTGGGTAATATAATGCTTGAGTGAACATCATTTTTTTGATGGGCTGTGTGTGGAAGGGAAATTATTTTTAAAAATTGGGATAATAAATGAAGATGGATATCTATTGGGTAAAAGAGATTAAAAAAATTAAACATGTAATTTTGATGTTTTGATTTATCTTTGGTCCACATGTTCATTATTTCTAATTATTTTCTCCTAGGAGTGAAAAATATTATGTGTGAGGGATTTGATGTGCATGAATTTATATAAATTTTTTAATTATTTAAAATATTTTAATTATTTTCTCAACGTTCTTTCAGTGTATTTAGTTTCTTGTTATAGTTTTTTAAAATTTTATTATTTTTTAGCTTTTAATAGTTTTTTAATTTATTGAATTTTAATATCTATAACTTTTGTTACTGTAGTAGTTTAACTAATATTAGTTTTTTTAATAGATTATATTATTAATAATTTTTAGTATTTATTTTAATTTCCTATAATATTATTTTACATTATTTTATTATTAGTAGTTATATCAATATTATTATTAAAATTATTACATTTTTATTTTTATTATATTAGTAGTATTAATAACCGTAGTATTACTTTTTTAGAATAGATATTAGTTTTTTCTATCTAATAATTATATCTTCTGTATTGTATTGTTTTTTATAATTACGTGTGTTTATATACATATATTTATGTAATTATAAAAATTCTAAATATTATTATTATTATTATTATTTTGATTCTTATTTAACTTTTAATTACTGGATATTTATATTTATTTGATTTTTGATTTTTGATTTTTTTTTCCGATTTCTTCATGTAGGTATTCCGGGGATATCTCTATCTGCTCACACACCACCAAAAAAGTAGGAGGGATCACTGTGATAAAACAATAGAAATCGGCAATTTTCTATGAACCCTATGGACGGGGGGGTATCCCATCACCAAGATGACACCACCCCTACGGGCTCCTTCCCTCCTAACTGTGAACAAACTGCTGCCCACCTCCGCACATTAGTAGGGCCACACTCACCCTCCACCTTCATGAAAATTTGTTTCACCTACAATGCATGATATCATTGGAATGATTCCCTTACATTGTCACAACAAGGCAAGATACCATCTAAAACCTCCCTTCTTCACCCATCCACTGAAGGTACGTCATCAACCTCCATCCTCCTCTTCCCTACATACCCCTTTCAGCATTAGATTCTGCTGCGCCCCTGCACACCAAAACTCATTGGCCTCCATCTACACTAGTTACAACCCACAAAATCACATAACACTAATAATATACCCTAACCTTCACTTCACCATGCCAATTTACAGACTCCCCTTTTACACAGCTGCAAAGCACGTGACCAGCCCCACTCGAAACCCATATAGAAAAATATCATCGCCTCCTCGTTTTCCCTATGTCTCCATGTAGGTTAAATATTATTGGTTCACCATTTTTAGTGATATAGTGGTTAGGTTATGATATCATTACATTTGATGGTTCATTTTTCTTGCAGTTATTGGTGGTGCGCAGTGAGAGAAAACATAGATCTTCTCATTTCTTCTGTTGAAAAATGTGCTCAGTGGTTTTCATCAATATTATGGTGATCAAAAAATGATTGTTATTATTTTTAGATCATAGATGGTGTCTTGAGGTGATCATTGATATTTTATAGACATAATGACTTCTGTTCATTATTTTATGTGAAGCATTTGTCTGATGTCTGAATATTTGTCTTAGTGTTGGAGTCGCAATGTACACGACGAATATCACATGCCATTATTTTTAAACCATGTATTATTTTCATATGAATTTATCTTTTTAATTAGATTTCTAATCAATTAATTGAATAAAAATTTGAATTATTTATCATTTCAGATATTCACACATGATTTGGTTCCTTTTTGACTGATACTTAAAAAATAATCACAGGCTGAAGTTCATTAGAAAATTTATTTATTTAAAATTAAATCACGATCATGAGAGAATTATAAATCACAGAAAATATAATTTTGAATAAAAAAATTATATTATTTAGAAATAAATATTGTATTTTTATTATCCTTTAAACTTTCATGAGTGATACTTAATCAAAAATCTCATGGAAGTGAACCCGATACAGATAGATACTTCTACATTATGAGAAATAGGTTGTGGTATTTCACCAAGTGATTCGGTGCTATAATGATACAAAAATTATACATCAGAATAGAAACCAAAATGACAGATTATTTGAAGGAAAATTAAAACAATATATAACATCAATGAATGGGACTTAATATTGGTTTGATTAAATTTTGAATCAATGATAATTCAATAAATAAGTATTCATATATAGGAATTAAATAGTTGGAATTGTGTGCACTTAAATGGATTTCTCAACTCTAATAATTCCATCTCCTCCAGTTTCATCCATAACAAAATTTAGTTCACTTTGACAATTTTAGTTAATTAAATATTTTTTTAAATAGTTTTTTAGTTTATGGATGTTTAAGATATTAATAAATTTTAAAACTCATTTTCTTGAATTTTTTTGTAAAAGTTTATTCCTAATGTCTACGCACATTCTCTCTTTGGCTCGACCCTTCTCACTACTTCTAATGTAGTTTGTGGGTTAATACATTTTAAAAAAAATTACTACAATACACATTCCGATTTTTAAAAATATAGATTTATGTATAAAAACGAAAATTGCTTTTGGGGATAGATATTTATCCTAATAAAAAGTCAATCTAGGATCACTAGATACACTAGTCTAAGAAAAAGTTGGAATATATATTATTTTCTTCATTTAAACAAGATGAAACTATACCATGTGTATATTTTCATTCATAAAAAATCCATCTCTTCACATGAAGTATATTCTTCCCTTACAGTGGTCATATACTTAATCCATATTCTCTCATATCCATTTAGACCATGAGTTTCCTCGATACATAGTGGTGTAACCATCCGGGTGCTCATGCCCTTCTTGGATATCCTTTTATCTTTAAAATCTATGGCATTCCTTAATAATTTGATTTATAAAAAAAATTGTTTCCGTGATTCAATGAGTTTATTCTAGAAGGACACATATACTTTGTGAGGATATTTTGAACATCATATCCACCCTATCAACTAGAGGAACATTTAAACCCAACGAGAATGTCTTATAATCCCATGTTCCCGTAATAAAAGTATAATGGAGCATGCCACTCAAATTTTTCAGTGGTAATTCTAGACATGCTTGTTCCACCCATCATTTAAAAACTGACATTTCGTGGATCTTGATTCAAATATTCTATAATCAAACTATTCATTTTGACATAAATTCCATCAATTCTACACAATTATGCATCATAAAAATTTTCAAAGTGATATTGTGACATTTTATTCTTATACCACCTTTAAATATGGTATTCACATTTTGTGAGGAGACATATTACATGAGTCAAGATAATCCAACCAGTATATCATAAATACTACATGTTAGTTGATTCTTCTTATAATATGATAATTGTTGATGTATAATCTATATATCGTATACTTTTCTGTAATTCATCACCCACTTTCACCTTCTTTTAGTGTGACACAAAAGTCTAAACATTTTTATTTTTAGACTTGAGCATTTTGATCACATTTAAATACCCTAACATCACATGCAACCCTTCACTACTTAATTTTTTGAGTCACCATAACCAATTCTAGGATTTTTTTCATAGAGTATTTTTTACTCTAAAATAAAACCTCTTCTTGGTAATGATATTTATACCACCGTATCTGACCTACTAATGAAAGGCATGTTTCATCCAAAATAGAGTGCCCCCTAACCTTATTTTCCCTATATATATTGTTCCAGTCCTTGTTATTGAAAATAGTTGAGTGACTATCCTAACATGATTGTTTCACATTATTACTCCCCAACTCTAATACCTTAGGATATGAATTATATCATTTTAAATCCTTGTTAAAAGGTGTCAGATAACACTTATCTCTAGATCCCCATTTTTATTATCACATCACACATTATTTTAGAGGTGGTATATAGTATTACTAAGCTATAAATTCATGTAAAAGATTAACATTCACTTTTTACATGGACTACCTTATATTAAACTGACTACATATTCCCCTTTAGAGGTTGTTTTTACTAGAATGTATCCATTTAATTCATATTTGTTTTCACTTTCCTCCACAAAAAATATATACATGATCACATTTTTATCCAAATATATGTGATCATAAATCTTAACAAATTTTAGTTTGAGAAATATTTTTTTTAAAGGTTGGGGCCGAAGCCTCATTTTTATTAATAAACCAAAGCAAAGACCTCTTTTAACTGGGTAGGGGGAGACCCATTACATATCTCGAAGGCCCAGTGGGCTTGAAGCCCATTATATAGCCCGTATGCCCAAATTTTTTTCCAAATTCCTATTATGTGAATAGTAACCCGGCTGCTACAGTACCCATACAGTACCTCCACCGCTACAGTGCCTTGCCGCCGCTACAGTACCCGCCGGTCAACAGTACTGCCACTGCTACAGTACCCGCTACAGTACTGCTACAGTAACCTGCGCCCAATGGGTTTTGAACCCCCATTTTTCATGTAGTATTATGGGGTGCTTACCACTAAGCCAATCTATGAGATAATATATATAAGAATCTTGTCCCTCTAATCATGTTTGATCTACCATACCCTTGATATAGAGACTCTCTCAACCATTTGTGAATGTTTTTTAAACATAATATTAAGACATGTTTTTGGTCAATGTGGTATAACCTTAAATATAATCCTCATTAGAAAAACATTAAAGACCTTAAAATACCTAAGGAAATGGATATTTTTCTCACCAGTTCGAAAATCCATATAGTGTATCCTAGAAAAAATTTGATATTATTATAACTTGGAATAAACCATCAATAACTTAGGAAATGTTTTGATAATATTAATAAAGGATGATTAATAAAACATGTCGGGTTGAAAACCTAATGAAAGGTGGCATAAGAAAAACCTATATTCTTCCCTGTTTAACTATATTTATAGAATATGAATAAATTTAAATAAATAATGTGAGATCTAATATATATCCTTAGAATATTTTAAGATATCCTCAGTAGGTCACTCATACAAGGAAAAAGTTATAGTAACTTTTGGTTCATTGCATATATTGGTATAAATGACTTGTGTGAAATCCACATACATATAATTTTACGGTACATGAAAATTTTAATAACTGGAATACACATCCAAATAAAAATCATGATATTGTTGACGTTGAGCTAGTAATTTATTATATTTCCAATCATAATACCCTTTATTTTTGGGGATGAATAATATGCCCCTATACTCATAATTCCTGCATCCCTTTGATAGAAAAAAATTTAGGAGGCTGTAAACCAAATGGAAAAACCTAATATTAAAATGATGTTATATGTTTCACCATATTTAGTATGCTTGTATACATTTTGGGGAATAATTTTAGTATTAATCTAATTTAATAGACCAACCTTTTCCTACAATGATGTTATATGTGCTATCATATCTAGCTCGCCAGTATCCATCCAATAGAATGCATTCTGATTTAATCAAATCTTGTAGTCCTTTATATATTCATATTTACCATGATTATAATGATAATATATGTAACACTATATATATCCTTGAATTATCTATCTGAGGTTACATGTTTTAATGGTATATATTGGATAGATTCAAACAAGTCATCATTGACTCAATCCCTTAGAGATTATGATTTAACGAATCTATTCCCAAAACATGATTAAATGGATGTTGTTATAATGATATTACTATTAATTAATTTCATTTGTTCTCATTATAACACCTTGGGATTTTATATGTATTCCATTTAAATAAATTTTATGTATTTGATGGAGTGATTTAAATGCAACCCTAACTCTAAATAAACTACAATATATTATGGTGTTTATGAAAATGATGTTAGATTGTCAGGTATTAATATAATTAACCACATTATGATATATATATATATATATATATTACTTATCTAATATTTATATATAAATACCTAGGAAATGATCATTTTATTTTTAATAAAATTATTTCATGATTAAATACCTATTTTTCTAATGAAATATATTTTCTAGGTGTTATGAATTTTTTTATAAAAAAAATTATTTACCACTAATAAGAAGTGATTATAATAAAATTTATTGTTACATTATGAATAATAATTAATACATTAGTTATCTAATGGTTAGTAATGAAGATAATATCATTTGAAGATAAAAAGGGTTTTTTATCAGAAATGAATTTTTATGAATGAAATGTGTTTTTAACTTGATAAATTTATTTAATCTCTATTGATGAATAATTTTAATGAAATTTACAGAATATATATTCAATAAATTATTTTAACAATCTTATAATAGATTTTTAAAGTCATGTAATGGATATAAATATACTTTTTTGATTAAAATTAATTTTTCCAAAAAATGGTATTTCCTTGTAATTTTCATGTTTATTTTAAAATTAATTTCTACAAATTATATAAGATTAATTTTTTAAAATAGATTCAATATTTTGAATCATAATTTAAAAATCTTGTAATTATGAAAAATTATTTTCTGTTTATAAATAAATGTGATAATATTAAAATTTTATTACCACAGTTAGGGTTAAAAGAGATTATCAGGTGGATAAACTATGAGATATGGGTAAAATTTCCACCGAAACATGTCTAAATATAATACGTTGAATATATTAATAATTATATTATCTTATATTTTAATTAATGGATTTTATTTTTCCACTAGACAAGAATTTGAACTTATATTAAGGAAATCTTTTATGAAATTCCAACTGTGGACCTCCCCTCACATATAAAAGGAAACCAATTCTCATCTCTTATTCACACCATTTAAGCCTTTTAGATCAACCAAGAACTACAAAAAACTTTGAAATATTCCTTAAATAAACTATTATTCTTATTTTATTACTCTAATATCATGCTTTGAAAGCTTAAGGTGTAAGACAAAGGAGGTCTCGTAAAGAAGAGGTAATCGTCTTACTCGACTCTTCCAAAGATTATTTCTTTTTCTACATCCTCTAAATCTTATGTACCTATAATAAAATAACTAATCAAATATCATAAATATACTTATATTTTTTATTATTATTTTATAACCATTTTTGACCTCCTTTCTTATAAATGGGGAATGAATGTATCACCCATGCATACTTGTGAACTCCAGACTCCACGTTGCGATATGATTTATTTTCCACAAAAAACATTAATGATTTGTTATAATGATGTATTTAATGTTTATATATGATATTTATGAAATAATAATTCTAATATATTTATAATATCTTATCTACCTTCTTATTTTTATATCCATTAGAAAATGATAACATCGCTCATGCGTATGTATAGACTATGACCTCTAAGAAAGAGATATGATTTATTTTTCATCACCTCTTTATATGAATGATTATTAAAGTTTATATAATGATTATATATGATACACATAATTTTATTAATATTATTAAGATTATAGATCCATGATTAATATAGAAGGACTATAACTTCCAAACTGAAACATACATACAAAAGTAGTTAACACTAGAAATGATGGTGATGATGATGAAAGATTGATAATGAATCGGTGATAAGATTTCATAAGTTAAAATTTTATGGTATTATAAATATGATTTTTTTTAATAAAATTAAAATAAATTAAAATTTATTATACAATAGGCTAAAATCAATTATGAACCAATTCTGACCAGAGGTAAGGATTTCTCGTCTTACATTTGTTTATGTGAGACAAATTTCATATTCAACACTTACCTATTTTATAGGGTGAATAAATTGGATATTTTATGTTATATAAACAATAATAATGATATTTTGATTTTAATATAATTCTATTTCTATAATAAGTGTTATGATTCAAACATTTACCAAAGAATTAAGGGATTTATGCTACAATATCACACTCTACTGAGAATGTTTGTGCTTAAATTTTTGATGAAGAAATTATATGATATATCTCTAAAATATATTATATATTATATTCTCGTATAGTTATACTTACGAAATCCTATTTTCCATTAATTTTACTATCTATTAATTACTCAAAATTATAAAATAACATTTTGTGGAAAACAAACATTGTTGTTCTATTAAATCGAGAATATTTTTATTCTATGTCTATATTTTTGTTAAAATGTTTGCAAGATTTTTTTTAATATTAAATAATTATTTATTAAATTCATTATTACTAATGTTTCAATTTCTATAAAAAAATTAAAATCAATCTTATTGTCATTTTTTGAGCATGGTAATTTTACTAAATGTGTGAAAAAATATTTATTTTATTATATACCACATGAATGGATTTTTACACCATAATGAATACTCTTCAATTTTAGGGTTACATTATAATTTCTGGGGGTTATTTTCAAATAGAATGGTTTTCCAAATATATAATAATTTTTTATATTTTAAACAATAATTTTAAAAATAAAAAAGGGTATTCTCTTTAAAAAAAATTAATGAGATATTTTTATGATATTATAATTCGAAACAATATACTTTTATGTTTATTAATATATAAATGGGATATAATACAATTTTAAAATCATTATTATATCTTTCTATGATTATTGGTGATGATTATTAAATTTGGATGAAACTGGTTTTATTTTCCAAGGGTTAAGACATGATGAAATGATAAATGATTTCATGATCATATGGGATACATAAGAATGAAATATGGTTATTTTATGGGTGGGTATATTAATAGAATCCAATTCATTGGGTAGTGATTAATTTTTCAATGCTCAAAGGTAATATGAAAGCTTATCTAAATTCTAAAATAGGGCATATAGAAGGTTATCTCCAACTTGAAAGAGGGTAAACTAGAGGTTATCCCAAGCCCAAAGAGGGTAAAAAGGTGATTGTCCCAATACCAACATGTGATGAATGTCTTGATAGATATCCTTGAAAAAATATTTATATGAAAATTATTATGAATCCCTTATTATGCTAATATGTATTTCATGTTCCTATAGTTATGATATAATCTGATGGCCCATAATATTTGATTATTCTATGATTGATGTCCTACATACATCTAAATCTGTATTCCTTTCTTATGATATATAAATTTTTGGGTATGATATTCAAATGTTAAGATCATATTATAATACCCTTATGATCATGTTATGATTAGGTATGATTATTGAATTTTATCGCCCATGTTTACCCTTTCCAACTTTCCAAGATAAACATTTTTCTGATTCCTTTCCCCTAGTTGTGATGAAATTATTAAAGTAGGGTATGAGTAACACCACAAGATTTTATTACATATATATATTTAAATAAATATGATTTATTTTATATATTTCATTAAATTTAACACCGATTTTAAATAAAGCTTGATATACTATTAAAATATTATTATTTAATGTGAATGTTATCATGTAGCTGTTAAAATTGGAGGTAAGAATCAAAATAAAAAAATATATCTTATATATATATAAGTTTTATATAATGTGAAATCATTTTTAATTCATAATAAATAAGTACTTAATTTTCAATAATGTAATTTTATTCTTTAAAATGTATTTCCTTTAAAAATGGGTTTTCTTGAATTTTTCCCATGAATATTATTAATTCTTACAACCATTAAAAATTATATTTAAATAAATTTACAAATTTTTTTGATTCAACATATCAAATTTAGCTCAGGGTAAATTGTTTATATTTTTATAAAATAGTTTATTGTTGGTGAATAGTAGAAATATGTATTTTTCAAATACTTACACTTCTATGAAATTATTATTTTGTAATAATGAGATAATACATTTTGAAACCATTGTATCCACCCGATATATGTTAGATCCGTTTAGTTATGTATTTTAATACATTATTTTAAATTTGTGAACCCAATCATGACTTCTATGAATAAAAGTTATATTTTATTCAAATTTAAAAATATTTTTGGAGTATTTATGGTGATTATTGAGTGGTAAACCCCATAATAATACATCCAAAAGAGAATATTTTGAATCCTAGAAATCCCCTTGGGTGATTTACAATGTAGGCAGGGACCCATGCATAACGCGTACAGGCAATGACACTTGCATCATGAAAGCAGGATAATGCAGGCATGACACTACACCATTCCTTCCAGCCATAATCATGGGCCACCCTAACTTGGGACTATTTTCAATCTAATGGGTATCCCTCCACCTAGATCTAAAGGGGTGTTAGATTTAATAATAAAAATATGCTTCGACACTAACATTAAAAACTATTTTTTGGTATTTTCATTCAATGGTATAGTTGGAAGGTAATTTTATATTTTTTCATGATCTAGATGTAAAAAAATAATTTTTATTACATAGTCAAATAAATCTTGGAAGCAAACTTTTCACTTTATTTTAGTGTTAAATTATTTTTACGCATAAATTTTGTATTTTCCAAAAATCTACATTTAAATTAGTTTCTGTTATTATATAAAAATTAATTTCTAATACCTATAAAAATGAATATAATAAAAAATATTAAAAAAATAACCATCTTTTCATATGTTTTCATATTTCCAATTTTATTTTTGGTAATATAATTATGTTATTATGGTACAATGTTTAGTTATCATTGTTAAGGATAAAAAAAATTTAATGTAGTTTCACTAGGAAATGGGGTTTAAAATGTATCTAAAACTTGCATAAATGTGGATGGTTCATTTAATTTATACCCTATCACATATTATCTTAGATTTTGGGGTGTTTTGTTTCTACTTTACAAGATTATGATATATATATATATATTTTATGTAATTCCATGTGTGTGATTTCCATCACTTATAAAAGGGAACCTCCATTTATCCTTTATTCAAAATTTTTAATCATCGTATCTTATATATTCCATAACTTAATACCATTCTATATTCCATACCTATATCATAATGCTTATTTTATTTCAAAAATACCTTCCTTTCAATTCCAAAGGCATAATCTAAGGGATGTTCTTCAACGAAGGTGTATAACTATTATCAAAGTATTTTCAATTTTAATTCTTATTCTACTAACAATTAATTTATAGTATCTATTATAAAATAATTATGTAATTGTATTAAATATATGTAATTTTTATTATTGTTATGTAGGAACCATTATCCGCCTCATTTCCATTCTATGGGAAAAATAATCATTGCTCACACATACCTGTGGATTACCACCTCCACGAAATGATGTGTTTCATTTTTAATCACTGAATAACATGGATATTTATAATGATGTATTTAATATATATATATATATATCATATTTATAATATTAATATATTTCTATAAAGTGTAATTATTATTTTCATTTTCATCTTTCCACCCATCAAAAAGTGGAAACATCGCTTGTGTGGACATACAGACTACCACCTCCGTGAAGTGAGGTAATTCATTTTTCATTACCACCATATTTTAATTTTTATAAATATTCCTTTATAAATTAAATATGAATATAATTTCATTATTAACATTAAAGAGATTATGGAACCATGATCAATGTATAGGGATCGGGACTTCTAAACTGAAATATGCATGATTAATGAAGAAGTTGTCACAAATAGAATTGATTTTAATAAATAATATTTTATAAAAAAGTGATACTTTGTTATAAGTATAAAATATATGATATTATATATATTAATATGTTTCTATGATTGTTAATATATTTGTTCGTATATTAAATTTTGGTGTGATTGTTTCTTTTTATTATAAAAAAATTATGCATGGACAAGATTGTGAATTATGTTGTTGAAATTTTAATGTGTTAATTTGATTCCACCAAGATATACTCACATGATTATGCATGGAAATTAATTTGATTAATTATGTTTATAATATTTTTATTTCCTATTCTTATTATTCCACATTCCAATGTAATGACACATGAATGACGACTTCTACTTTAACATCATTATTAATCATGATTCTAAATATAGATTTATTTTAGAGATTATGACAAAATATTTTATGAGTGTGAATCGATTGTGTTAAGATTTTACACTTGATAATGTTATCACAGCCTTATTGTTAAATTATCCTATATTATGATTTATACCTCCCATGTTTACCCTTGCTAAGTATATGAGCTTGTCCTTTATTATGTTCTCCTTCCCTGGGTTTCCAAGAAAAATAGTCTTTGTATGGAAACTAGAAATTGGATGTGGATATGCACAAATGAACATAGGGATAATTAATTTGAATGTAAATGATTGGTTACTAACTCGATCATCACTAGTGAAAGATTAGTGGTCCTAATACTATACACCTCAACAGGATCTCCTATAGAATATTCATTGGTAAATTTACATTTTCATTATGAACCATTAATAATGATCCTAGTAGATGATGACCATGGATGAAATAGGATATACCAAAAATGGCAATGTTTGATAATAAGGTTCGATAATTATGGACATCTATGGAATTATTTTCATGATTATAAGATTGTTCACTCTGATTATTATAGCTTTATTTATACACTATGTGTTTGGTTTTAGTCAATGGCTTGAACCAAAACTAACCATGTGAAAAACAAATGTGACAGCCAATGAAATGACCATAGTTAAGAGTAACCAAATTTCTTGAGAGCTAGGATGTAATATCATATAATTATGATCACTAAACACTCATAATAAATATGTTATAACATGGAACATGTTAATATTACAAATAAACTATGAGGGGGGAAATGACCTTTATTACTTGGTTCAAAAACATCCACCCTCATTCTATGGGTCCTTAAATTCAATAGTTGTTAAGAAATAGATTGATGCAATGGAAATTATATTTTCCATTCATATGTTCTTAAAACATGAGAAGGTTATCTTTAAATTCTATTACTCAGAATACAAATCTAATCAATGGTTTGAAATTATAAAGGATACGGGCCAAGAATATGAAATAAACCCCATGGAATAGGAGGATTTTAATAAGCTTTATCAGTGTATAATTTAAATACAAAAGTAATTAAAAATGTACTAGGCCAACCATGGTGACTCAGATTCCTAGATTTGCTATTTTGGAAGGACACTACCCATTATTGTGAGTAATTTCTCATGGATATAAAATATACTAACCAAGTTGGTTTGGAAGTGAATTAAGATCTTTTGGGTAAAAAAATGTGGTATAAATTCAAGGAAATGAAGATATGATTGACCATTGTTTTTATTATTACTCTACCAAATAGTGGAGAAGGTTTTGTAATATATATTATTTCATAAAGGAAGGGTCTATGATGAATATTCAGGAAGAATGAAATGGTGATATATTATGCCTCTTTCCAGTTGGAAATTCATTAGAAAAATTAACTGAATCGTGATTTGGATTCGAGGTAGTAAATTTTTCATTGAAGATATTAATACATTATCTATATGGGGAATGGTGTGATATATATACAAATAATAATATATTTAACTATACTTTACCTATACATTGTTTAATATGTGACAAAGAAGAAGTTTGGATTTGATCAAAAAATCTTGTTTATGATATTAATTAAAAATAAATTCTATTTTTTGCATTCTATGGACCGAAAGTGATTTGATATTTATGGGTTTGTAAAATATGGATCGTGAAATTCGGAGGAAATGGGATATATATTATCTTTATCCCCTAAATATTAAACTATCCATCCATGAGGATATTAAGAAGGCATAGAATGAATATAATTAATTATAGGAGAAGGTGAGGAATGTTCCAAAGTTCAACCATGATCATAATATAATGATACGGTTCATGAACAAAGTATGTGATCTGTCAATACCATACATGAAGAATTATTTGTTGGATAAAGCTCATAATTCCTCATTCTCTATTAATCCTGGAAGTAAAAATATGTATAGAGATCTGAAATTGTATTTATAGTTTGATAACATGGAAGGGGATATTGAAGAGTATGTATCATGATTCCTGGAACGTCAGAAATTTTGGGATGAGATAAAAAAATTATCAGAGGATGTTATAACTATAACCCATACTTGAATGGAAATTTGAGAAACATCACCATGGATTCCATTATTGTACTCCAAATTTCTTTTGGAATTACATAATGCTATTTTGGTTCAAAGTTTATTTCCTTATGAAATAAATTCATTTTATTTCCATTTATGAAGTTTATCCCTGGAACAACTTACTCAGTTATACATTATGGAAGTGATGATATTTCAAGTATTATAACTCTAAATTGTAATTTATTGAGATATGAGGATTACATTAATATTATTGAGAAGTCTTAAGTAGGATCTAGATACAGAGACGAGTTTAAATACTTCATATCATCCTCATAAATTTTTTTAGTCTGATATGACTATTAAAAATCGACAGGATATGATGAGATCTTTTTCTATAGATTTCAAAGGTGATTTGTATCAAGACATTACTTTGGTGTAATTTTACTACAATAATATCTCTTAGTCAAGAATTTATAGGGATCCTTATGAATCCCTCTATGTCAAAAAGTGACAAAATATAAACTTCCAAGATGAATTTAGTGAAATAAAGGTATTAGGACCTCATCTAACTGAGGAAATATCATTTAAGGATGGAAATATTCAATAACACATTAGGGAAGATAATAGTCGATAAAAAGGTTATACAAGAAATAATTAGTGTGATCTGGAGTTAAATTTGGTGATATGGTATTCCTATAAATATCTCCTTGGAATAAAGTTATGAGATTTTGAAATAATGGAATATCAATCCCTATATATATTGTTCCCTTAAAAATTCGTGATCATTTTAGTATGTTATCTTATCACTTGGCACTTCCATAAAATCTCTCTTAAGTTCATGATGTGTTCCATGTATCACTCATAAGGAAGTATACACTTGATCATTCACATGTACTAAACATAGAGGTCATACCAATAGAATAAGATCTCTATTATGAAGAACAATCGTCAAATATTATGGATAAATGAGATAAAGTTTTATGAAACAAAACCACTCACCTGGTAAGATTTTTGTGGAAAAATTATTAATTTAAAGAAGCTACGTAGGAACCCGAGGATGTGATGAGGCATAAGTATCCTCAGTTGTCTATATTCAAGTCATGGAATTCTATGAGTGAAATCATTATATGATGTATAATTTAATTCCTTTATTTTTTATGATATATTTCTCTTTAAATAGATATGATTTCATTCATTATTTTCATTACACACAACCCCAAGTATAAACAAAGCATTATGTACTAGTAAGATATTATTATTTAATATGATTGTAATATAACAGGTGTTAAAATTAGATATATTAATAGAAAAAATAATCTATAAAAAATATGACTAATATTTTTATATAATGAAAACTAAATAATTGATACATAATAAGTAAGTATTCAATTTTAATTTAAGACATTTTATTCTTCAAAAATATATTTTCTTCAAAATAATATTTAATTTATTTTGTGCATTGATATTATAATTAATTCACGAATCCTTTAAAATTTTTATTCGAAAAAATTGATACCATTTTTTAATTCATCATTTCTTAATTTAGCTTCATGTGACTTTTATAGATTTTCCGAAAATAATTGTTTTTTGTTGAATAACAAAAATATCAATTTTTAAAATACTATCAATTTTATGCAATTATTATGATATAATATTGAATTAATAAATTTTGAAACATTTTTATCTTCCAATTTTATTTTAAAATTTTAAAATATTTTATTTTAATACATTATTTTGAATTTGAGGACTTTAGACTAACTTTTGTGAAAATAAGTTATAATTTATTCGGAATAAAAACTATTTTTGGATCATTTCATTTTATACTTCTTGTTGGAAGTTCTTTTTAATTTTTAAAATGATTCAAAAGTATAAAAATATTATTATTTAAATTAAATTACCCAATAAAATTTAGAAACCATATTTTTGTTTTATTTCCATGTAAAATATTTTTTATGCTTAAATTCAGTGTTTTTCCAAAACCGGTTTTTATGCATTCTATATTATCAAATTAAAATCATATTATACAACATATAGAAATTTAATTATATAAAACAAATTAAAAATTATCATCATTTTAATTTTTTGAGAAGGTTTCATTTATTTTTGGTCCTATAATTATGTTATATGTTTTGAAAATAAGTTATCACGATTATAGTTAAAATAGGTTTAAAGTTGTTTAACTAGATTATAGGATTAAAATGCATCCAAAACATATATAAATGAAATTTTTTGAGTCTATTTGGACCTTAATGCATACTATATTTGAATTTTTGTATCATTGGGGTCACTTGACTTTCTTATGATATGTATGTTATTTAATATTTTATGTAACTCCAGGTGTATCCTTTCGCTCACTTATAATAGGGAACCTCCTATTATTTTTTATCCACGAATTTTGAGGCTTAAATATCATCCAATATGTACTATGATACAATTATTTTTTCAATAAACATATCATATAGATTCTATTCTTGGAAAAATACCATCTTTTTAAGGATTATGGTGTATTCCAAAGGAGGTTTCTCAATAAAGAGGTATAACACTTAACCGATTACCTTAAATTTGATTTCTTCTTCTTACTCCTATAAATAGATGATTTTGATTATAAAATTATGAATTCATTATATTTAATATTATTAATTTTATTATGATGATAGAACAACCATTACCCACCTCCTTTCAATTATATTGGAAAAGAAAACATCACTAATTTATATATATGGTTTACCACATACATGAAGTGATGCAAATATGTTTTCATCACCTATCCATGTTAATGGTTATAATATTGGATTTATTGAATATATATTTTATTTATAATATTAATATAGTTTTAATGGTGAAATATTATTATTTCCATTTTATTACATCTATCAAAACGTAGAAACATCACTCATGTGTATATACAAACTACCATCTCCCCGAAGTGAAGTAACTCATTTTTCATCACCTCTATATATTCATAGTTATAAAAGTTTATATAATGATCAACAATTATATTCATCAAATTATTAGAATTATATAGATGATTGAACCATGATCAATATTTAAGGACATGGACTACCTAACTAAAACTTACATTAAAAACAAAGCAATCATCAAAAAGAAAATTGAATTTAGTAAATAATTATAAAATAAATGAGTGATAACATGTTATATGTAAATATTATATTGTATGTTATATGTTATAATGGTTCAAGAAAATATTTTTACTAAATCCATATTTACTATACAGGAGGTTTGACCATGTACAATGAAAACGAGACTTCGGGTAAAAGATATGTATTGCAATCACATTTGTTTTCAGGATTATGAATGATAAATTTCCATTGAGATAAATTATTTTGATATTATCCACTAAATATAAACAATTTTATTATCTTATATATATTCATTAAATTTACAAGTAATTGTATCATTATACTCTCTTTGGTAATTAAAATGATCGACAATGTTTTTAATTAAATAGTGACCTTATTTAATCATTGGTCAATGAACATTTTTTACACATCCATATTTTCATTAAGAAAATTAAGAATGTATTTAATATAATCCAATTATTGATTGAATTCATTTCTTACCAAATTTAAATTTTTTTGTAAATATTTAAAACGAATCTTCAATTCATTTCTTAAATGAGTTATTTTTAGCAATCCTGTGAATCAAATAATTATGTTATCATATACTACATGGATAACTTTTCCCATCATCTTGACTACCCCTTTATGTAAAATGTTATTTACAATATACCATGATAATTTTCAATAAAAATTTTATTCATAATATTTTTATAAAATATCTATTTTTTAAATAATTCATTTCAAAGCTAAAAGTTATTTTCCTCCTAAAATGTTCTAGTTATATTTTAATGATATATTTATTTATGAAAATATAATTCTATGTTAGTTATAATTCACTATGTAAATGATAAAAATATATCATCCTTATAATCTGTTTGGATTGTAATTGATTATGTTAATTAAATATTCATTAAAACAGCTTTATTTTAATCCAAAATCTTTTATTATTTCATTCAGAGAGTAAAACTAGGGTTCATAGAAGGAGAAAAAATGGAGACATGAGATAGGGAGATATGGAGGATGAATATAATGGAGCCCGAGGGAATCCCCTATAACTAAATAAATTCTTTATGGGGGAAACAACCCCACTATAGAAAAATTAACCACTCATTCTAGAGTGGTTTTAGATGAAACTGATGTTAGGCAGTCAACAGCTTTTTTTGATCCTCTTCACATATGAAGGATATTATTTTAGATTGAAATGATCTACTTGAATCTTAACCTACGGTATATTATCAACTATGATGTGGTTCCACATTGATTTAGGGAATTATAAATTATATTAGAGACATTTTCAACTATCATAATCATTATGATTCTCTGTTTACATAGGCATAAACCTTTATACATTTCATAGGATTTTTTCTACAAGGAGTCTCCAACACAAAAGAGAACCATGAAAATGAGGAAGATAGTTACTTTAGGATCACCCCTGAGACAATCGACCTACATCACACCCATATTATAGGACTATTGTGGGTTAATCATTTGTCCAACACTGTGGGGGAGATAATGAACCAAATGACCCTAGCACGTATTCCAGACCGTGGACTAAAGATCCCTTTTAATATTCATTACTCTAACAAATAGATAATCTATCTAGTATTTGATTAGGAATATCATGTCTACAAATAGTATTCTAGTCTTAAATATTATAACAGTGTTGGAGGAGTTCATCCTTTCATATCAAACTCTGTTCCATGCTTTCTATAAACACCAGCAACCAACCACAATAATGATGGTCCACGATTTCCTTTCAATACCACAATTTCTAACTGCATAGAACTTAATCGTGAAAAAGGATTTGGTCGTGGAAAACCATTAGAATATTTTTGTAAAACCATCGAATTATATCCCATGTGTGTGTTCCCATTCACCATCGAGAACCAGGTTCTTCAATGTTTCTTCATGAAAATTCCTACAAATAGACAATTGGAAACATGATTAATACCTATGCACTTCATGTTTTCATCATTGGAAAAAAATGATTCCTAATCCTCTATTAGAGAAAACCTAGTTTCATAGGTAGCACTTGTCAACATAGGGTCTCTCCCCACTCATCGTTATGGGCAGTGGTCATTGACATCCCTTGATAATATTTGGCGGATAATTTCCCAAATGATGAGCATGTAAAAACACACATATATGGATCAGTATTCAGAATAATATGATCGAAGACCTCATAGTGGTTATTATCTAGGAATATATATATGAATCACGGGTTCAAGAATGCCTGTCTAATGGTGATATTTTGGGTAGGATAACCTGTGAAGTCCAACACCATACTAACCCAATTGTGAAACAGGAATCCAATATTTCCACAACTGATGATCCCTTGAGTGTAGAATTTGAGATTCAATATGTTCATGTAAACTAAATTCCATAGAGATGATACCTTTACATTTAGAAACTCATTTTCATTCGCATACTTACTCATGATAAGGTCTCCCTAAATATTTTCCCCTCAATCAATTCTAGTGTTAACCTTGTGTGCATTTCACATATAACAAAAATAACACTTCTAACTTTAATGCCTTCTTTACTCACTAGTTGTACCAACCTATCTCAAGATTCCCATGGTGGTTTCCTTCAGAATGTGCATACCAATGGATTGAATTTAAAAGTTTCTCAATACAGTTAATAATTCTCTTAAGAACGTTAAGGGTCGATAGTTCATGCAAGGGAATGATGGATAACACGTAATTAATCAAATAAAGTATTCCTACAATGGATAAGAATAAGTTATTCAAGTGTATGATATTCCTAATAATTTTACTACCAATTCATTCAATGTATTTCATACGAAGTCTATGTGAATATATTAGAGCTCACAGGTACTCCAGATGTAAGTCTCTTATTCGCATACCCAATAAAAAAACATTTCTATCTGAACAAGGATTAGAAATAAAAATTCTTCGCTTTTCATAATTTATAGTTTCTCCAGTCCATTTGTTGTAGACCTCCAGAATATTTCGAATTCCTTTGATATAGGATTTGGTTTCATTAACAAAAATTATAGTGTCATTATGAAACATTAAAGGAGAGATACCACCTAATATAGATCTTCAAAGATAAGTTTTGATTGTTCCCTAAAAGATGAGTTTGTTAATGAGATGACTGAGAGTATCATGGTTAATGATAAAACAAGCTTGGTGATAAAGGATCACCTTGACATAGTTCATAATCAATTTTAAAAAAACCACAAATCCTTCAAAAAAATAATTTTATAGCCTAGATAAGATAAGGCAATTGAATAAAAATTCATAGGAATATGAGTAAAATCCCCTGTAGCTAAGAAAATTAATGATCGAACTCTATTCAATTATACCATAGTCATTATCCTTGTCTAATTTAATGGAGATATTGGATCCAATAAAATGTTCGTTGATGTTTTACAACATATCTTGATCTAGGAAGATAGCACCTTGGATCGATATCCATTTCACAAACCCATGCCACTTATTTTAGATCCAAATGCATAGGTTCACAACAATCCTTCTATTGATAATGATTTCTAGGACCTTATACAAGTAGTTTTACATGCTAATTGGAATGTAAGAATGAAATGCAAATGGGTCTTTGATATCAAAAATGAAAACTAGGGTTGTTGTTATGGCCACCCGGGGGAGACTACCACCATGAAAGAACTCTTTGATTTCAATCACCATGTCATTTCTTACCTCGTCCCATGATTTAATATATAATTCACTTGAGAATCAATCATGCCTAGCTGTGCTTTCTGAGTTGAGTTCATGAACAGAATTTATTAACTCATTCTCACCAAGAACTATCTCAATATGTTCATTATCCAAATTAGACTCTAATCTTGGTATGACTTCAAAAATATCTACCAGAATCCTCAGGTAGCCATCATTCATGTGCGGGTTATGACCTGTAGAAAGTGAAATAAAACACAATTTATATTTACCTTCTTGTACTTCATGATCTCTCATGAAGGAACCATCCTCTATTACGATATTTGGTTTGGTAATATTTCTTCTATATTTGATTCATTATTTAATGTAGGTTGTGTTGTTATCACCTTAATTAAATAATTTTAAGTGGGAATGGCCATGAGTCAAACGTGCATGCCTCAATATCATGTATTCAAACTCATATTTTTCTGTGAAAGTATCCTAAATAAATCCTCATCCCAAGAACTCTCAAGACCCATATCGATAAAATCCACTTCACCCAAAAAAAAATTCGATGTCCTGAGTGCATTGGGGATGTTTTTTAATCCTTGATAGAGGATCCCCTTTCAATCATCAAATCCTGTTGTGAGTGACGATCCATAGTCTACCATGAAAGGGGTTATCTTGGGATTCCTTCACCGCTTAATGTTATCCCAGAAGCATGGTCTAATGTGAAGAAAAATGGAACTAATCACCTCATATTTTTCTATAAGATAGATAAACATTAATTTTAGCGGGATCAAAAATTATCCTAGTGAGATGGGTTACCTTTTTTTCTAGGAATCATGAAATAACATGATAATTTTCAAGACACCGATCAAGTCTACTCCAAGCGTGCCCCATTCCATGTTGATTGTCACAAAAATTAAACTGTTTTCAATGGATCATAGGTCTATAAGTTTATTGTGAGGATTTTTTTAAAATATTTTTTTTGAAAAAAATGTGTAGGTTTATTTTTTTTAAATGTTCTTGAAAGGCGGCATCGCCACTACAGCCATTGTCCTAAATTTTTTTCAATTTTAATTATTATTATTTATATATTTAATGTTTTAATTTTTGTGTTATTTGTTATATATATATATATATTAGAAGACCAATATAAATAAAAATTATAAGATGTATTAAACTTTTAAAGATTAGTCAAAAATAAAAATAATTTCTTAAAAAATTTTGATGATGAATAATTTAAAAACATTCTAATCCACCAACCTGAAACATAAAAATGTTTCAAGTATGTGAATTTTCTAACCTATAATATATTAACTATAAGACCTATATAAATGAAAATTAAAAAGTGGTTTAAAAACATTAGAAATATTCAAAAATAAAAATAATGTCTTAAAAATGATGATGAAAAATAATTTATATGCTTTCTAATCCACAAACTAGAAAGATAAATTTTTTCAAGTATGTGACTTTTCGAGCCAATGAAATTTAAAGTACAAGACCAATATAAATGAAAATTAAAAAATGTATTAAAAATATATTAAATTGTAAAATCTATAATTTTAATTCATATTGGTTTTATACTTTACATTTTATAGGCTTTCAAAGTCAAGTATGTGGCTTTGGATCCTCCTCAACATTCCTTCTTTTCGCTCTCACTTTTGAGTTACTTTTCTTACATTCCTTTCATTTTCATTTATTTACTTTATTTATGAACTATTTTATTTTCAACATATTTTTAGATACATAGGCTATCTTTTTAATTTTTTTACATTTTTTTATACTGTATATTTTATATGCTTTATAAAGTTATCTACTTAAAATTTAATAATTATTCATATGTATCAAGTATTAGACTTTGAAAGCTGTCAAATATAAACTATGCCTAAAATATTAAAGAAAACTGAAGCACTGGATAAACATATAAGTATAGATGAAAGTAATAATAGTATCCTAATTTAAATATACATAAATCCTATAAATGAACATTTACATTCAATGTCTATCTCTATGGAGAGGAGATCTCATCCCACATGGTGGTCTGTGAATAGCATGTATGCTTCAAGTTTGTTGTGGAGTCTGATGACCTAGAAAGTGTTGGTCCTTGGGCAATGGAACGTCGACTGTCACATCCTGCACCTGTGTGTCGGTGGGAGGAGCTCTCAACTGCATGTCGTACTACGCTCATGATCCTTCTCCTAATTGGGTGGTAGAAGAACCTTCCATCATCGTAGTGGGGAACCAGTCCTATGATGGAGCTATACCCCACGACTATGATGGATCTAGACACATGTATGTGATGGATCTAGACCCAAGGATGTGATGGTTCTCGAGCCCAAGATGGAGAGAACTGTAGATATGCTGCCAAGAAAGGCATATCTCATGCCACCTAAGGCACCTTCTGAACAAGTTGAGGATGGACTACTCGAGGCATGAACTCTACCTATGGAACAGGTGAGGCCTCATGTGTAGTACTACGCTATCTACATCATCATCTTCATGGATCCTTAGCACCAGCAGCTACTGCTAGATGTTACTCTAGGATAGGAACCTCCTCTCTCCAGGCTGGATGATTGAAGATGCTCTCTGAAAGTGCATGATAATATGACCTTAGCTCTAGTGCTTCATCATGGATGGCTACACTACTAAAGACCAACTCTTCCTCTTCATCATTCATGTGAATGAGATACTCTGAGTGACTTCCATGCAAATCTATTCAAAATTAATTAGCAAATACTTCAATAAATAACATAATGGAAATTTATTCACATACAATATTATGAATATCTCTACTGTGTCGAGTAAGATATAGTATAGACTTCCGTCTATACCATGGCTCATACTCAACCTACTCTGAATGATAGACTCAATTCATTGGTACACCCTGGATATGAAACTCTTCACGTTTTCACCAGCAGTCGAGAAAGAGGGCATGTACTTTGTGTTAGTCCTCATTTTCCCTCCCTATCAGCTTCACCTAATGAAGCTTATCTGTCTGTCTCGGCAGCAATGCAATCGGCTAAGCATAAAAAAATCGTCACATGACTTTGTCAGGCTGATGTCACTCAATAATATAGAAGTGAATGAGGGGAACCACAGCCATAGCATCCTCAATATAAACAGCGCAGTATGGTGGAAAATGGGCCATAATAGTTCAGTATGGAATCCATGAAATTTTAAATGACATGTGACCTTTGTAAAAAAACAATATACCAAAATCAAAAACTGATGGTATTATTAAATTTGTTAGACAGTGATATATTGTATATACAAACCTGTTCAGGTAAGTGACAGTTCAACTGGATCCGGTATACATCCAAATGGTGTCTTAGAACCACATTGAAATTGTGTCTCTTACACCATCTATAAAATAAAACATCAATAGTAAAAAATAATAAGAAATTAAAGTCAATTACTATTAGTATCATCAGAAACCAATAAAAATGAGCAATCTTTCCAGTGACCAAGTGGAGCGTCATGCAGCACATCCATCTCGATCGGTGGATCAGCAAGCTTAGGGAATAATATGGGGATTCCCTCTTATGACCACATCTGAACAAGGATGACGCATACCCCAAAAACTGTGTTGTCCCTGTGGGATAGCCTACATAATGCTCTGTACGTGTATTCCAAGAAGGCTGGTCAATATATGTACATACTGGAATGATCAAAGTCCTTTAGTAGGGGTAGATAAATCATGTACACGTGCATCCTCAAGTGATATGTAAACATGGTCTCTCTAATGAGGTGTAATATATATGCACGGGCATAACACATGACAATATACTCATCAACATCATTGGGAAAATGTGGAATATTTTCCTCCAACCAGGGCATAGATATCAACACTCCATCTAATGCCATTTGGTGGAAAAACTATCAACACTTAATAATCATTGAGATTGTTCCGGCAAAGATGCACGAGTGGGTCCAATAACAGTTACCCCTAGATAGGAATACTGAGAAGCATTGTGATATACTAGAGGGTTATGGACATCTCTCCATCAGGTTGGTGGAATGTGTGTCTCTTTGGTCTCCACCACTCCATGAGGGTAGCATGCGGGTGATGGTCGACAAATGTGATATCTAATACGAAAATGCCTTAGAATCCATAGTGGCACAAGTATGGTTTAATGGCATGTGGAGGCTCCCTATTATGGAAATGGTGCACTTGACACACCCTGATCGATCAACCCTCACCACCGTCTCACTAACCTGAGAAATATGGATATCCAACTGAGTGAGTATTATGATATCATCCATCTGAATAAAAAGAAATGAAATGAGTCGTAAGTATAAAATATAAATATAAAGATATGGTCAGCAGAATGTTATGACATATAGAATACAAGAAATATATTGTTTATTCACATTGTTCAATGATGTTATTTTTACCAAAATAAATGGGAATGTCTTCATGGTTTTCAATGAATATTACAAAAGTGTTTCTAATATTTTCTTTTATCTACAAAAGTGTGTTTTGTAAGATATGGTTTTCTATATTAATATATATAATCAAATTGTATTTATTTGTAAATGTTTATTATAAAATGGTATGCTTTTTAATTTATGTATGACTATCAACATGATGGTATGTTTCATGATTGTTATATCACATATAATGGTCATTCTATAACACTAAATTATCTTTAAGATTGAATTTGTGGGAAATGTACCACGACGCAGGAGGAATGGTTATAAAAACAATGGTGATGATGTAAACTCATTCCATCACTGCCGTCATTGTCACTATTCCTCCTATGTTGTGGTTTATTTCCCAAAAATTCTTTCATGATGTTCATTTAGTGTTACAGAATTATTTGTACTAACCTCTATTATAATTCCCCGACACCAGTTACCCAGAGTCGGTGCATTATTGCATAACATTGGCATGATCACAAAATATCAAGTCTCGAAAGACCGATTAGTTTAGTAGCCTTGGAAACACTAGATAAATTCATAAATGTTACATTACATCATAATTTGAAAAACTTAAATAACATAGTCTCCATTTTCCACACTCATATCCCCTTCAGACTATCCCTGCAGGTCATTCCTAAAATACTTCTTCACATCCTAAAAAAATTAAAACAGTGAAAGGGGTGAGCTCAGATGTTCAGTAAGGATAAAAATATAGCAGAAGCTTTCATAAATAAAAATAAACATTTAAGGCAATGTATAACTAAAAAAAGACTTTTAAACTTGAACTTCAACATAATATGGAAAAAGTAAAGTGAAATAATGCCATTTACTTATTCACATGGATATTCTATTGGTCGAATAATCACATGCAATATCAATAAAAACTTTCATAATGATGGAATGCATAATTCCAGACTATCATAACCACGTAGCAAAGGCCTCGTGCCAAGACCACAAATATGATTTTGTCAAGGCCTCATGCCAAGACACTAGTTTGTCTCATGAGACCTACCGATGCATCGAGGAGCTATAGCAGGCTCCACCCGTCACTTATTAAGTCCAATGCATTCCTCATATGAACAGGTTCAAACATATCATAAACCATAACATAATTGTATCACATAAAACATGCATAAAGGAAACATAACATTTCCACATTTCAATCACAAGATATCAATACAACGCATTGACATAATAAAAACTTTATCAGAACTATTTTCAATACCCAAATAATAGAACATTAAATCTTGGTATTTATTTTTCATTTAAAAAACATTATGGCTTGTAGAGGAAGCCGAAACTCAAATAATGGTCACGGCGGTGGAGAAGTCATTGTCGCCGCATAAGTACGACAAGAAAAACATTCCTTTTTTTCATTTAGTAAAACTCTTCGTATAAAAAGATTCATTTTGAATAAACGTAAAAGTCAAAGGGGTGTATACACCGTATAAAAGAAATTTGGGTATAAAACAAAATATGCCTCAATGAATGGAGATTGAGCCGAATTCCCTTACAAAGATCATTTTTAAATAAAATAGATATATTATGTGTATTCAATATAAGTACTCATAAATAATGTACAAATACAAGATAGTACATAATAATATCATGACATAATTTGAAAGTAGGAGATTAACCCAAAGAATGAATATTGGGTTAAAAAGTTCCCTTACCCCGTGTCTGACTTGACTTGATCATTCTTTAACCTCCTGAATTATAAACTAGAGATAATTTCTATTTGATTAAGAACTTTTTAAATGTTCATTATTACTTTTATATCACTTATTTCTATGTTATGAACATTATGTAATTATTTAAGTTAATAACAGTCATTTTGTCGATCTTTGGTACTTGAGTAAAAAATAAACATCTTATAATTACAAGTTGTTCATGTGGTGAAATATCCATTATATCCAAAATTATATTCCTGATGTAGATATCATATATATCATATATATCCAGTATATACATTCATTTATAATATTACATAACATTTAGAGGTAAGAAATGAAATGCACCGTTCATGGAGACGGTAAGCCGTACGTACGCATGAACGCTACATTCATTTCTATTTCGTATTTAATGGAACGAAATTATAATTATATAAAGTTATACAATAATTCCAGTATAATATTATGTATAATACCATTTAATCCCTCATTTATACATCCCACATATGGCATTAATGATTCAAATCACTTTGAGGGGGCGGTAGTCCACACTTCCTAAAATGAAAATATCGCATTTACCCATAATGGAAACCATAAAGGTATGCCATAAATGAAAGATACAGAAGCATAAGTAAAACATAAACATAATTTATATCATATATAAATATAGTGACATCTTAATGGATGCCTTTTAAGGTGTTATATGAGTTTTGAACAATCATCGTTTCGTGAGGCAGTATTTCGCCACCCACAGAAATAGTATGTTCTTTAACCATTAGACGGAGGTGTGTGTAAGTGTAAATAAAATAAATCTCATAAAAACATCCTAGTATATTTTATATACTGTTTTTGGTACAAAATAAAGGAATAAAAAGAGTTTAAGGGGTTGGAGAAGCAAAATAAAACAAAATAACATTAGAGAAGACATTACCTTAAAATCGGGTAACTCCCCTCGGTTTGAACCAAAATGGTTTCTTGAAGAGATTTCTGGCTAAGGTAAGGCTTCTAGGATGAAGTAAGGAATTTTGAGAGAGTATTGGGGAAGATTTTGGCCGATCCAAATGGCTTTTATGGTGTGAGTAAGGTGGTAGAGTTGGAGGCCTTTTATAAGAGAAGAGGAGGGGCACTCTTGGAAATTTATAAAAGGTTACTTTATTGTAAAATGATTTTCGGATTTAATAGGTCCCAAAATTATTCATTTCTAGGATAAGGTGATAATAGTTCGAAATACACCCATAAAATAGGTTTTTTACATGTATAGGTCTTATATTTTACATTATCTTTTCATTTTATTTAAATTGTTAAATAATGAGGTAATCGCTGCATCATCATGGTGTCAAAAATAATTTAATATATATAATGTATAAAAATTATAAAAAAAATATAATTATGTACAAAATCCTTTTATCTTTATAATGAATATTTTTAGGCAAAAATATGACTTGTGTAACCCCATTTAAAAATTGTTTTAGTAAAACAACTCATGTTTGTGACATTTTTATTTTAACATTAAATAAAACATTTTTAATGTCATTTTCCTACCAAAGTGGCTCCATGGGGTCCCCAAGTTGACCCATGGATTTTCTTGGTCGTACATGACTCATTCAATATGGTTAGGACATGTGTAAAGGTCATTTCATATTATTATAACATTATCTTTACCTTAAATTACACTAATTACCTTTAATCGCGATTAATTAAACTTAAAAGTTACTATTCCCCAAAAAATTATTTTAATCACATTGAACCACATTTTACTTGCTAATGAAAACCATGTATGTTGGGTTTTTGAAAATCAAATCCCAGAAGTGGTAATGTTTCATTTAAATGAAAAATTAGTTTTTTACCTACCACTTAGTGGTTTCACTATTCATCAAAATTTGAAGTTTTTCAAAACAATGCCAAAATTTCACCCCCAGATATAATTGATATTCTGAATTCAAAAATTATGTCTATTTTAAAAAATTACGAACATATAAGTTGCATTAATTAATTTTATAATTAATTCCTGTTGTCACAACAAATAGCGTGTTTTTAAGAAACAATATACATCAAAAGATTGACAATTGTTTATGTCCAATTTCAAAGTGAAATTAATTCTAATGAACACCATTGTATAAAATGGTAAAAATATATTCTAATTATACTTTAAAACCACCCAATAGTATAATTTATCACTATAAAATATTTTGATTAAAAAAGTTGTTTTTAAGTATTTTTCACTATTCATAAAAAAATTGAAAGTTCTCAGAAAAATACCAAAACATCAACATAGGCTAATTTCGATATTCAAAATCCAAAAATGAAATCCATTTTGAAAGATAAAATTTATAAAATTTCAAAAAGTATGTATTACTATTCATAACGGCTACTTTGATTGGTTTTGGTGTGTGTTAGAACTTGAAGTTGCATACAACACACGCTACTATATTATTGAAAGAGAAGCGTATCATGAAATCTTGTGGTGTTACATTCTCCCCTCCTTCAATAAAGTGCATCCTCGCAATTTAAAATTTTTCTTTGAAAATAAAAGGTTGAAAATAGAAAATACCGTTGTGGAAAACACACATCGTAAATAGGGTTAATAATAATATAATCATTAAAAGAAAGAAAGAGAAGTACAAAGGTCACCCGAGATAGCCCATAATAGGATCCTATGAAAATATGGATATGGAGGAAAAAAACCATCAATGTCTGATGGAGAGTTGTAGAAAATAGGATTAGGAGAATGTTTAACTATAATAAAATCACAAACTTGTGATTGGTTAAACGATCATTGATTCTCCAGTAGGAAAAGTTAACCAACAACGTTTTTGTTTTAAGTTACCTTTCATAATGTTGAGGAATTTATTTATGAGATTTACTAAGAACGTAAGGAAATATACATACTTGTCATGTAGACTTTCATTCTTTATTAAATTTTTACCATAAACCCATCTTTCACTCAAAAAGATAATAGAACTCAAAAATATTATATTTATCCTCATCGTGCAAGGTTCAAAATATTAACATATAACATTTAGATTAGGAAAACTATTTTGTAATAACCAGGGACTTCCTGTAGGCTAGTGGTAGATAATAAAAGCCTTTCGCACTATGGTTGTGGGTTCGATTCCTGCAGCTTTTTCCGACGTGATGGTTTATCCCCCAACCTGTAGGTTGTCCTTTTCCTAAAGCAATAGTATTATAATATTCCAAAAATAATCTTCAGAAATGTTTTAACCTTAAACAATAATATCCAAAGTTCAACTTAATCCATTCCATCCTTTATAGTTATCTGAAATACCTATGTCCATACATTCTCTAAAAGGTCTCTAATTCCAAAATAAATTCATCAGATTCTCCCAACTAAGTAATGTTTCTCTTATTGTCACATACTAAAAATATGATTACCTTCATCATATTAAAATCTTAATGAAAACAACAAGTACTACTGTATAATCTTTATATATATCACATTATTCTTATAACCAAAATATAATCCTTGAGTCCAAAAGAACCAATACATTAATTATTCCACTTCATCTATAGTTACAGCATATGCTTGGCCTTGATCCCTTGGACTTTTCTGAGGTAAGATTCCCTGACGCTTAGTATATTCATTTGCATAATTCCCCATTTCTATACAATTATAGCATTCAATATTGATAGCCTCTTTCTTTCCCTTACAATCACGAGACTGGTGAAATTTTTCTCCACATTTATAACAAACTCCCATTCCATTTAGGCTAGTACCGGGGTGATTATTCCCGCAATTATCGCATAATGGAAAATCCTTCATTCCCTTTTTCCCTTTATCTATCTCGTGTTCACCGTTCTATTCTTCTCTTGCTTTACTTTGTTGTCATAAGACTTAGAGAATTCCTTTTCTGTCTTGATAGCACACGAGACTATATCTTCATATGTTGAGATTGATTGGGATACTATTGCTCGACAGAGAAACGATTTTAACCCATCAAAGAAATGATCGATCTTACTTCTTGGGTTATGTATATAATCTTCAGCATGCCTCAGTGACCTTGTAATGTTAGCCTCATACTTTGAGACATTCTCATCCTCCTTCTACGTCAGACTCAGAAATTGACTTTCCATATCTGCTCGATGGTCATGTGGAAAGTATTTTTCTAAGAAAATTTCCTTAAACTCCCTCCATTCCATTATTGATACTTCTTCATCTTCCTTTGTGTTTTGAATCAGTGACCACCATTTATCGGAATCTCCAGGGAGGTGGTAGACTTCCATGACAACCTTCTCCCTTTCGCTACTCCCTAAGGCATGGAATATATTCTCTAAAGAGTTTATCCATTGCTCAACTATTAATGGATTTGTACCCCCATTAAATTTTGGCGGTTGTTTCCTCATGAAGTGGTCTAACATTGATCCTCCACATTGCGGATCAGGGTCCTCCATACGAGTAAGGTTATTATTCATAACCTGAGTGAGTTGTCCCAGTATAGTAATAAGTTGATCAGCAACAGTTGTATATCCAATTCCACAATAATTATCTTGAGCAGGAGGGAAATCCCTACACGGAGTGCGTGCATTGATACGGTTTCCATTCCTCCCACTAGGAGCCATTTATAAACAATGGCATAAACAAGATTAGTTTATGAATTAAAATACATAATTCCATACTTGTAAAACACATAACATAAATTGAACTATTTATGGATATAATCCATAATCATAAAAATGTTTTCTTTGAGGAAGTATGTACTCATAATCCCTTCATAATGGTTGGTATAGAAAATAATAATTATCCTAAGCATATCCCCCGGGAGTGTCGTAACCAAGAGTGCAGCAAGGCCCGTTGTCGTGCACTAGTTCCCATTGGAGTCTAGCTCAAAGTAGTGTTTTTGCATTTTACCCCTAGGTACATCTGTGCCAGAGCCGCCTCTACCAGCTTGTATCCAGACATGGATGTATTGCTTGGAAAACTCACAAAATCTCTATAGTACCAATGTTCTAGGATGTTCTTCTATACTAATCCTCAAAGTCTATCTTCGGGCTATGTGATCTAATTAGAGTTTATCTAAATCTAGCTTCCAAGGTTAGTACTAAACTACCTATGATACCAACTATAACGACCCGACCCCAGTTACCAGAGTCGGTGCATTATTGCATAACATTGGCGTGATCCCAAAAGATCAAGTCTTGAAAGACTGATTAGTTTAGTAGACATGGAAACAATAGATACATTCATAAATGTTATATTACATAATAAAGTGAAAAACTACAATAACATATTCTCCATTTTCCACACACTTATACCCTTCAGAATATCCCTGCAGGTCATTCCTAAAATACTTCTTCACATCCTGTAAAAATTAAAACATTGAAAGGGGTGAGCTCAGATGCTCTGTAAAGATAACAATATAGCGGAAACTTTCATAAATAAACATAAACATTTAAGGCAATGTATAACTAAAACAAAAGCCTTTTAAACTTGAACTTCAACATAATATGGCAAAAGTAAAATGAAATATTTCCATTTACTTAATCACATGGATATTCTACTGGTCGAATAATCACATGCAATATCAATAACCACTTTCATAATGATGGAATTCATAATGCCAGACTATCATAACCACGTAGCCAAGGCCTCGTGCCAACACCACAAATAAGATTTTTTCAAGGCCTCGTGCCAAGACACTAGTTTTTCTCATGAGACCTGCCGATGCATTGGGGAGCTATAGTGGGCTCAACCCGTCACTTATTAAGTCCAATACATTTCTCATATGAACAGGTTTAAACATATCACATACCATAACATAATCATATCACATAAAACATGCATAAAGGAAACATAACATTTCCACATTTCAGTCACAAGATATAAATACAATACATTGATATAAAAAAAACTTTATCAAAACTATTTTCAATACCAAAATAAAAGAAAATTAAAACATGGTTTTTATTTTCCATTTAAAAAAAATTGTGGCTTGTAGAAGAAGCTGAAACTCAAATAATGGTCACATCGGCGGAGAAGTTGTTGTCACCAAATACGTACGACAAGAAAAAAATTATTTTTTCTCATTTATTAAAACACTTAATATAAAAATATTCCTTTTGAATAAACATAAAAGTCAAAGGGATTTATACACCGTATAAAATAAATATGGGTATAAAAAAAATATGCCTCAATGAATGGAGATTGAGACCAATTCCCTTACAAAGATCATTTTTAAATAAAATAGATCTATTATGTGTATTCACTATAAGTACACATAAAGAAATTACAAATACAATATAGTACATAATAATATCATGACATAATTTGAAAGTAGGAGATTATCCCAAAGAAAGAAAATTGGGTTAAGAAGTTCCCTTACCTCGTGTCTGACTTGACTCGATTGTTCATTAACCTCCTGAATAATAAAATAGAGTTAATTTATATTTTCTTAAGAACCTTCTACATGTTCATTATTAATTTTATATCACATATTACCATGTTATGAACATTATGTAATTATTTAAGTTAATAATGGTCATTTTGTCGATCTTTGGTACTTGAGCCAAAAATAACCTTCTTATAATTACAAGTTGTTCATGTGGTGAAATATCCATTATATCTAAGATTATATTCCTGATTTAGATATCATATATATCATATATATCCAATATATACATGCATTTATAACATTACATAACATTTAGAGGTACGAAATGAAATGCACCGTTCATGGAGATGGTAAGCCGTATGTACGCATTAACGCTACTTTCATTTCTATTTCATATTTAATGAAATAAAATTACAATTATATAAAGTTATACTATAATTCCAGTATAATATAATGTATAATACCATTTAATCCATCCTTTATACATCCCACATATGGCATTAACGATTCAAATCACTTTGAGGGGGCGGTAGTCCGCACTTCCTAAAATGAAAATATAGTGTTTACCCATAATGGAAACCATAAAGGTATGCCATAAATGAAAAATAAATAAGCTTAAGTAAAACATAAACATATTATATATCATATATAAATATACTGACATCTTAATGGCCACCATTGAAGGTGTTATATGAGTGTTGAACAATCATCGTTTCGTGAGGCAGTATTTCGCCACCCACAGAAACACTATGTTCTTTAACCATTAGACGGAGGTGTGTGTAAGTGTAAATCAAATACATCTCATAAAAACATCCTAGTATATTGAAGATACTGGTGTTGGTACAAAATAAAGTAATAAAATGAGTTTAAGGGGTTGGAAAAGCAAAATAAAACAAAATAACATAAGAGAAGACATTACCTTAAAATCAGGTAACTCCCCTCAGTTTGAACCAAAATGGTTATTTGAAGAGATTTCAGCCTAAGATAAGGCTTCTAGGATGAATAAAGGAATGTTGAGAGAGTATTTGGGCAGAGGTTGGCCGAGCCAAATGGATTTTATGGTGTGAGTAAGGTGGTAGAGGTGGGGGCCTTTTATAAGAGGAGAGGAGGGGCACGCTTGGAAAGTTATAAAAGGTTACTTTATTATAAAATACTTTTCGGATTTAATAGGTCCCAAAATTATATATTTCGAGGATAAAGTGATAATAGTTATAAATCCACCCATAAAATAAGTTTTTTACATGTGTAGGTCTTAGATTTTACATTATCTTTTCATTTTATTTAAATCCTTAAATAATGAGGTAATCACTGCATCCTCATAGTGTCATAAATAATTTAATTTATTGAATGTCTAAAAATTATAAAAAAATATATAATTATGTAGTAAATATTTTTATATTGCTAATGAATATTTATAGTAAAAAATAATACTTGTATAACCCCATTTAAAAATTGTTTTAGTAAAACAACTCATGTTTGTGACATTTTTATTTTAACATTAAATAAAATGTTTTTAATGTAATGTTCCTACCAATGTGGCTCCATGGGGTCCCCAAGTTGACCCATGGATTTTCTTGGTCATCCATGACTCATCCAATAGGGTTAGGACATGTGTCAAGGTCATTTCATATTATTATAACATAATCTTTACCTTAAATTACCCTAATTACCTTTAATCGCGATTAATTAAACTTAAAATTTACTATTCACAAAAAAATTATTTTAATCCCATTGAACGACATTTTAATTCATAATGACAACCATGTATGTTAGATTTTTGAAAATCAAATCACAGAAGTGGTAATGTTTCATTTAAATGAAAAATTAGTTTTTTAACTACCACTTATTGGTTTCACTATTAATAAAAAATTGATGTTTTTCAGAACAATGCCAAAATTTCACCCTAATCTATAATTGATATTCCGAATTAAAAAATTATTTCTATTTTAAAAAATTCCAAACATATAAGTTTCATTAATTAATTTTATAATTAATTCCTACTGTCACAACAAATAGTGTGTTTTTAAGAAACAATATAGATCAAAAGATTGTCAATTGTTTATGTCCAATTTCAAATTGAAATGAATTCTAATGAACACCATTGTATAAAATGGTAAAAATAAATTCTAATTATACTTTAAAACCACTCAATAGTATAATTTATCACTATAAATTATTTTGATTAAAAAATTTGTTTTTAAGTATTTTTGACTATTCATAAAAAATTGGAAGTTCTTAGAAAAATACCAAAAATTCTACATAGGATAATTTCGATATTCCGAATCCAAAAAGGAAGTCCATTTTGAAAGATAAAATTTATAAAATTTTAAAAAGTATGTATTACTATTCATAGCGGCTACTTTGATTGGTTGTGGTGTGTGTTATAACTTGAAGTTGCGTACAACACACGCTAATGTATTATTGAAAGAGAAGCGTATCAGGAAATATTAGGGTGTTACATATATTGTTGGTTGTGTACTATAACAAGATCCTTTTTCAGTTTGTATAAACTTGTCATAGTAGTACACAATGATGAAACATAACTCTATAAGTCAAAAATGTTTTCTAATCATGATTCGGATAGTGTAACTAATATTGAATAAGATGGTTGATCATATAATATTTATTATACAGAAATTTTATAAAATTTTCTTCTACATTGATATATGATAATATTATTTCATTATATAAAATTTTATTAGAATATTAGTGACATAATGTTTTGAAGACCTAGGTAAAGGGAAGTTGTTTTTTATTTTACGGTTCATCTTCTCGGTTTTAGGATTTATATATTAGGGTTTTATATATTGATTTTCGTGTCTAGTTTTTTAGGTTTTTTGTATGATTTTAGGATTTAATTTTATGATTTCATGGTTAGGTTTTAGGTTTTAAGGTATAGTGTTTTGAATTTTTAGATTACTGTATAAGAAATATTTTTTTGGTTTTAGTGTTCTTGTAATGGCCCAGACATTCCCGGTCTATTAATTATCAAAATTATGGGGTTTGGGGTGTCCTGGGGACCATTGGTGAATCATTATTAAGTTTTACAAATTTCGTGATTGGGCAAATGGGGGCACTGCTGATTTTTGGTGGCACTGAGGGGCATTGGTGGCAATAATGGGCAGTGGTGGCGCTGTTTGGCATCAGTGGAACCCATGAGCATCGTTGGCACCGATGAGCATAAGTGCAACCGATGGGTGTCAGTGGCACCAAAGGTAATCAGTGGCACCAATGGGTCATCCATAGTAGCAATGAACAACGGTTCCATGGAGGCAGTGTCAGGGCAATGGTGCCAGGGAAAGGGTGACAGGGCGATAGTGTTAGGGTGATAGTGCCATGGCGATGGTATTAGGGTAACAGTACCAGGGTGACGGTTCTAGGGTGAAAGTGGCTCACCTAACAGTGTGTCCTTCCCTGTTTTTCCATGACCTTCCATTTTTTCCTCAATGATGTATATTTTGATGTAAAAATAGAATCAATACCCCTTTAAAATCCATTTAAAGCCACTGAAAGATATTTTAAACCTTCATTAGTTTGTCGACCCTTGAGTTATCAAAACAGGAGGCGTTTTCCTCAGAGTAACAAATTGTTTTGGCACCCATGTTATGAATTTTTCTCCATTTAAATTAAACCCTTTAACTCACATCTGTTATCTCCACCATCTCCTTGGATAATTATTAAATTCCAATTAATCATAATGTGTTAAACCACCCAATAGTGTGGTTGATCCACAATATGACATTTAAGTACTTTGAAATTGTCTCCCAGATTTTAGGATCTGGCCATTTTTCTTAATCTATTATCATCTCTTCATTTCCCTTCCCACTCTCTTGGAGTGTTTGGGGTCTCAATTCTAAAGACGAATTGTGCCCCATTCTAGAGCACTTCCTGCTCACCCTTGCAGTTTCTTGCAATTTGGGCATCCCTAGCTCTTGGTGTGAGGAGAAAACATCGATAGTTGATCCTCCAAGTAGGGGTTTTCCTTCATCTCTTTACTTTGCATCATGTGGGGTGCTTAAGACATTGTTTCCCTCGGGATGCGGATGAAACCAAACATTAATGAAGATAATAAATAGATTTTAAATAATGAATGGTTATGAACATGGTGATGTGAATACACTCTTTTATCTTCACTTATATGTTGTTAATTGTATCGGCTTATGCCCCCTAAATATACTGCTCATTGGTGGTCCTTTATTTCCCACTAACGAACCTCTGTTTTTCTGTATAAACATGTGATTGAAAGGATGTAACATGGAAACTGAAGAATCATGTAAATATTTTTTGATAAAATGGATTCCCAATGAATAATAATTCTTCTCTAATCACCACAGTTAACCAAACAGAAAGTAGTAACTCAATAAATGGTGTGGTTAAATCTGAAAACACCCCATCTCTTTTTTGCTACAACATAAGGTTGTTATGATTGATGCTTATGGGGTGACGTGGATGGGGATGGGATCTCCTATTGTACAGTTGTGGGTTGTGCGTTTGAGGCTATTTGGGGTCATACGTTGGGGATTTTTTGGTTCAAGTACTTCGAGGGATCTCCCAGATCTCTTTTTGTTGTTGTGACTTTACAGTAAAATCAAGTGTGAATACATAAATTTTCTTCAAGGCTCTATTTCCTTTAGTTTTTGCCTTATATTTTTTCTATACATGTTAGTTTAATAGTAGTGAAGGATTATTTAAAGGTAATCACTTGAACATGAAAATGAGAACGAGCACAATGGGGGTTGTTTTTTAGAAATATGTTTTGTTGGGTTGGATGTTGTGTAATTGTGCATATATGAATAGTAATTCGAGTGTTTGTCTATAGACTGGTTTTGGAAACCATAGGTTTGGATGAGTTCTTGTTCAACTATATGTATAAATTCAGTTTTTTTATATTCTCATCCCCACCAAAGTATAGAACTTCATGACGAACACCCCCATTTCCTGGGGAGGGTGTATTCCCAAAATTCATATGAGTGGCTGGTTATTAGCTTCTTTCGTCTCCCACTCCTGAGTAACCCAAGACTCTTCGAGAAGGCTGTGATGGCCTGAGTTCCATTATATACCAAGAATCTACAAGTAGGGTATGTTGTGGTGGTTGGCCCAGGTGTGTGTGGGAAGGTTTGTTTCCCAAGTGTTTTCGGGATGAGGCACAACTGTCTTCGAGAGTGGTGGTGGTTGTTGTGGTCCACATGTCTATGGGAGTGGCAGTGGTTGTTGTGGCCTCAGTGTCTGTGGGCGTGGTTATGTATGGTGGTGGTGGCCCAGGTGTATGTGGGCATGATGTGTGGTTGTGGTGGCCTAAAAGGTTGTTGTTTGGGTGGTAGTGGGACTATAGTAGAAATGGAAGGGGAGGTCTGATTCGTAGTTTTTCTTCAAAAACCAATGGGAAAGCGGTATGGGGTACCCAAATATCGATGTATTGTTACTATTACTTTATCTGAATTTTGTTATTTGGTGAGTGTGCATTGGTGAGTCTGGTTGGATAGTTTCTTTCTAGGTACTATGGTTATCTCTATTTCTCACAGGGCATTAGAATGCCTCCCCACTTGTACACGAGAGCTTTTTTCACCTATTGAGTATACCTATGTACTCACCCTACATATATAAAATAGATTTTAGGTTTTCATGAAGACATTGGGGACTATGCCACACCATACAATCTTGGGCGTTAGTATCTTCATCGTTACCACTTTCCTTTTTTAGTACTTCCCCTTGAAATTTTCTTGTACTCTGTAGCACTTTATTTTGAACATCAACGTGGAACAAAAGGGTTTTTAGCATTACATTTAATTTATTTATTTGGAGTTGTTTGAGATTTACCATCTTATCTCCTGATATTTTTTTAAAGGGTCAATTACTTCCATATTATGTGGGATTATATACCCTTGGCACTAGCCTCCACTCCAGGGCTTACTGAAGGCAGGACTCTGGGGTCATTATCTCTCCTTTAACTTGAAGAATGAAGGTTCTTGAAGCTTGCTGTCCCTTTTTTCATCTTGGTGATGGCAGGTCGAGACATAATGGTATGAAAGGAGTGTGGTTGATATATAATATGGGATTCAGAGTTAAGAATAGTGAGGATTTCATGGGGTGGTAGGGAAACCATGTTATTCAATCTAGGTGCATGAAGTAGGTCGAGAAGACCAGCTAGGAAATGGGAATTTAGGGGCCACCTGTGGTCCAATGCAAGGACTCTTGACCTACTGAACGACACAGTGAGGCTACACTGATTACAATGTAGGAACCCAAGGAATGTTACAAGCATCATAATGACTTGTGTTCTTGTGTGTTCTGGGTGTTTTAGGAATTTAAAGTGAATAACAAGTTTAAGCAAAATTTAAATGAAATATTCTACACTACTCGGGCTTAGGCATTCCTTGTTTACCTTGAAGGTATGGAACTAGGGAGAAGTTAATGAGTAGTATGGGATATAGAATCCCAAAAGTCTAATCTGACTGATCTATAGAGGGATGGTTGAGATGAGGAGGACGACCAGTGGCAGAAGGCGCTTCATGCCTTTCAGCGACACACCCTCATGAAGTACAAGGGCAGCATCTCGTACATGGAGACAGAAGGCTAGAATGAAGAACTAGTGATAGATTTCATCTTAATTGGAGCCACATCTGAGTACTAGGTTCCTCTGGCTATAATCTATATGCGGGGATTGGCATGTCATTGATGGATGCTCTATCTCAGGGAGAAAAAAATCTAAGGTTCAGTGGACCAACTTCAAGAGGGAGTTTTGGGCGGAATTCCATTCATCTACAATGATGGTTGAGAACAGTTAGTAGTTACACTCCCTCCAGTAGGGGATCGTGTTATTGAGGTAATTGGATATCATGTTCAAGGATCTCCTTTGTTATTATATGGACCTCTTTCTGGATGAGGAGTCTCGGGAAAGTTATTTAGATGAGGAAATCTGACCTTCTCATTAGTATGTTGTTATTCCCTTCACTCTACTGACATACTGGGAGGTTTAGAAGAAGGCAGATGTAGTGGAGAAGATGCACACACTTTGAGGTGTGCCAGTTGAGCTCTTCCAAGGGGAAGGTCGTTACTAGCAGGCCTCCTGCATTAGGGTCATCTAGGTTTTGGACGACGTGGAGTAGACCTCATTATTTCCAGTTTTGATCTCCCAGTCCTCTCCCTTTATTTCCAGGCCTAAGACTGAGGTGCTTTATCTATGATAGTACTGTTAATCATAGGAACCAGTTCCTAGAAAAAGTGTAGTACCCTAGATGTGGGTAAGTTCAGCGCATGCCTCAGTAGTATCAGTTTCTAGCCAGAACCATTTAGCAGTAGTAGAAGGGGCATCAAGCACATGACGATGCTAGAGGAGGCCGACCTCAAGGTTCTCCTTAGGTACATTGACCGGGTAATGGTTGGAGAGGCATCCGATAGATGAGAGGTAGATGAGTTGGGCGTGGGTAGCTACACACCATATAAGTAGTAGTTGAAGCAGGGCTAGAGGTCGTTTAAGGTGATATTAGTTTGTTTAGGACTCTTGACCATACCTTGTTTGATCCGAAATCTTTACACTCTTTTGATTTTCCAAGTCTATCCCATGCCCTAGGTCTAGACATAGAGATAATCCCTTTTCCTAGGGTGCTGAGTACAATAGTTGGAGGTCAGACTAGCCTGTTTGATGTTTGTAGAGGATGTATACTGATATCGAGGACGCATCAATCCAGTGGAGATCTCTTTCAGGTGAAAATTCAGCCATATGATTTCTTCCTTGGTGTCGACTGGTTGTTTTCTATGCACGCCGTTATTGACTTCTTCCGGAGAAGTTTTGTGTTTTCAGACTTGGGCAGCCAGTGTGTAAATTTCGTCAGTGATAAGGGTTGACAGGAGTGATGTCGGTGAGTGGAACCCCTTATTTCCTTGTTAGCTAAGCTGTTAGTGGATTCGGTAGACACATAGATGGTGGAATTCCCGGGTATCATCAGTGAATTTCTAGACTTCTTTTCCAAGGAGGCTGTGAATCTACCCCCTCGACATGACGTTGAGTTTGGGATAGACTTACAACTCGGTGCCCATCTGATTTCAAAGGCTCCCTATCAGAAGGAAACTTCTGACATGTGGGAGTTGTGGATTTAGGTTGATGAACTAATTACGAAGGGTTTTATCTGACCAAGCGTGTTTCCATGGGGTGCTCTAATCTTGTTCGCAAAGAAGGCATATGATGGTCTCAGGTTGTGTATATACTATCGAAGACTAAATCAGGTGATGGTAAAGAAATTTTACCCCCTCTAAGGATCAACTATATTTTTGACCAATTATAGGGAGTAGTTTGGTTCTCTAAGATCGACATGTGGTCAAGATATCACCAGTTCAGGGTGATGTAGGGAGACATCTCTAAGGCTTCTTTTAGGTGTAGTTATAAACATTTTGAGTTCATGTTCATGTCATTTAGTGTTACAAACACACCATATGTTTTCATGGGAATCATGAACTCGGTCTTCTCGGAGTATCTGGACCGGTTGGTAGTCGTGTTTATTAACGACATTCTGATCTACTCAATATTATAGGAGGAGCACATTGAGCATCTGAAGACAGTTTTGGAGGTCCTCTGACACCACCAACTCTACAGAATGTTTTCCAGGTGAATGTTTTGGACACAAGTGGTGCACTTCCAAGGACATGTGGCGTCCCAGCAGGAAATAGAAGTGGACCCATCTATGTTCAAAGTAGATGTTTCTTGGGAAACACCAAAGAACGTGGTAGATTTTTGTAGTTTTCTGGGTTTAGAAGGATATTATTGTAGGTTCTTTCTTGACTTATCATGATTTGTATCACCATTGAAAGCCTTGACCAATAAATAACTAGATTTTATTTGTATTAAGAAGTACCATGTATCCTTTATTCATATGAAGGGGAAGCTGGTCAGTGACCCAGTGCTGAGGATTCCAAATGAAGAAGTATCATTTGAAGTGTTTATTGATTCTTCTGGACTAGTCTTGGGGTTTTTTCTAATGCATCAGTGGGGAGTGATCCCTTATTGGGATATGAAGTTATGTACTCAGGAAGGTAACTATTCCACCCAAGACCTAGATCATGTAGTAGTTGTGTTTGCACTAAACGTGTGGTGGCATTACCTTGTCGAGGAATTCTTCATAGTCTTCCCAGATCATAAGAGTATGAGGTATGTATTCTCCCTGAGAGACGTGAACATGTGAAAATAGAGGTGGATAGAGTTTCTTCAAGACTTGACGTTGAGATCTCTTGCACCTTGGTAAAGGGAAACTTGGTGGTAGATTCCTTGAGTAGGAAGTCATATAAGGATGTAATTCAAGAGTAAGTAGATGCTTGGGAAGTAATGGAGGAGTTGGATCCATTGCACCTAGATGCAAGGGTTGATTATTGAATGGGAAGCCTACTTCAGATGAAGATGTATTCTCCCTTGGTAAAAACAAGTGGGGGAGTCTTGGTGGGGGACTTAGAGGCTGAAGTGATGTGTGATCATGTTATCCCGGGCAATGCTCTAGAGGCATGGTTCAAAGATGGTCAGAATTGAATGCTTTAATATGGTAAGTTGTTTTCTCGAATATGATGCATGAGAGAGTTATAAATGAGTTCCATAACTCACCTTTGGAAGTACGCCCATGAGTTTCCAAGATTTATCGGTTCTTGAAGAGTTATTTTTTGTGGCCCAGGGTGAAACTTGTAGTGGTGGAGTTTGTGGAACAGTTCCTTGTATGTCAGCAGGTAAAGGATGACCACCATGTTCGGGGTAGTATATTGTAGCCTTTAGATGTCCCAGAGTGAATATGGGATAACATATCAATGGATTTCATCACGGGACTACCCAGGGTTTAGCGAGGCTACAAAGCTATTTGTGTGGTGGTAGAACATGTAACAAAATCAGCTCTCTTCCTGGCAATCAATGATTCGAGTGTGGTGGATTCCTTAGAACAGAGATACATGGATGAGGTGGTGCGGTTACATGGAGTTCCAAAATCCAATGTCTCAAAATAAGATACAAGATTTACTTCCTAAGTCTGTAGGGGATTATAGCATGCTTTTGGCACCCAGATATGACTTAGAACTGCTTTCCACCCTCAGATGGATTGGCAGACTGAGAGGACCATCCAGACGTTGGATGACATGCTACGGGAATTTATTATAGACTTTAGAGGGTCATGGGTGTGACACATGGAACTGATAGAGTTTTTAAACAATAATATTTATCAATCTACCATTGACATGGCTCTGTTCGAAGACTTGTACATAAAATTATGTCGTTCACCTCTGTGTTGGATAGAGGTTGGGGAGGCAGGTGTTCTTGGCCCAGAGTTTGTGCAGAGAACAACAGAGAAGGTCCAACTTGTGTGTGAGAGGATTCAGGTGGCTTAGGATAGGCATAAGTCGTATGATGATCATAGGAGGATATCCTTGTAGTTTGAGGTTTGGTACCATGTGTTCTTAATGGTCTCCCCTCGGCATTGGAAACTGAGGTTCGGTAGGGGAGTAACCATTCTCCCAGGTTCGTTGGACCCTTCGAGGTGTTGCGACAAGCAGTGAAGTGGGTTATTAGCGGGCGCTACCACTTCCTCTATAGACGATCCACGATGTCTTCCATGTGTCTCAGCTCTGTCAATATCTACACGGTAATTTACAATTCCTTGACCAGGGAAAGATGTATATCATGGATGACGCGAAACTCTTAGAACAATCAATGAGGATCGAGGTATGCGAGGATAATGTGATTCATCGTTAGACCATTCCATTGGTTTGTGTGTTGTGGTGGTATGGTGGCCTCAGGAAGAGTACCTGGGAATGGGAGGCACAAATGTGTTCCCAGTACCAAGAGTTTTTTTCTGTTTTGATCTTGTGTTTACCTTGTGATTTACTTTGATTTAATGCTTGAACTTGTTTTCGATATGATGGATTTTTTTCCTCATTATCAGAATGTGGGTAAATTCCTCACTGTGGGGAGGGGAGTACTTGATCCCTAATCAGGATTCACCAAGGTGGATGTGAATAAACCCATACGAGTGAGTCAGCGTAACCCAGAGTGTATAGTATCTTGGCATTGAGGAAGAGACTCCCTAACTGATATTTCTGGACGGTGTGACATGTATATGTTGTTTGTTTACATGGGGGAGAAAGGTGGTAGTGTATTGGTATTTGTTCAGCAGATAGATGAGGGAGAGGTGTTCCTAGATATTGATGTTTGTTCTATCTTTCAAACAACTCTACGGTGGGTTTCCCATGAGAGGTACCTTGCGAGGTGATTGTTTGGAACCCTCTCTTTTCTTCAGGTTTATCCTTAAATTCTTGAGGATGAGAATAGTTTGAGAGGTATCTGATGTAATGGAACAGACCTTCATATTCCATTACTTTTCCAAATTCTGGTGTTTGGGGTGTCATGGGGACTATCGGTGACTCATTAAAGAGTTTTCCAAATTTCATGATTGGATGAATGGTGGTATCGATGATCATCGGTGGCACGGATGGGTGTTAGGGGCACTGATGGGAATTGGTGGTGCCGATCAACATCAGTGGTACCCATGAGTGTCAGTGGAACTGATGGGTGTTGGTGGCACCGATGGGAGTCAGTGGCCCAGATGGGCATCGGTGGCATTGATGGTTATCATTGGCATCGATGGTTATCAGTGGAACTGATGGGTTGCCCAAAACACCAATCAAAGGCAATTCTAGGGTGATGGTTCCAAGGTGATGATGCTAGTGCAATGATGCTAGGGCAATGGTTCCAGGGCAATGGTGTTAGGGCGACTGTGACTCACATAACGGTGATTCCTTCCCAATTTTTCAGAGACCTTCCAGTTTTCCCCAGTGACAAATCTTTTTAAGTAAAAAGGTTTTTAATACCCCTTTCAAATCCATTTAAAGGTAGTTAAATATGTTCTAAACCACCATTATTTGGTCAACCCTGTAGTAATCAAACCGTGTGGCCTTTTCCCTTGGTGTCACACATTTTCATTTTTTACAGTTTCACCCATGTTACATAGTTTTCTCTATTTAAAGGAAACCCTTTAACTCATAGCCTTATATCCACCATCTCGGAGGATAATTTTTATATATAAATTATTCCTAAGAAGTGAAACCTCCCAATTGAATGGTCTTTCCATGATCCGACATTTTTTTACTTTGAAATTTTCTCCATGATTTTAGGATATTGCATTTTTTCTTAAGCTGAGATCATCTCTTCTTTTCCCTTCACCCTCTCTTGGTGCATTTGGGGTCCCTCTTCTATAGAAAAATCGGGTGACATGCTAGATCCTTTTATGCTAACCCATCAAGCCTTGTATTTTCCTACAAGTCCCACATCCCCAGTTCTTGGTGTGAGGAAAAAAATTCAATCATTGATCATCCAAATAGGGTTTTTCCTTTGTCTATCTTTTCTCTGCATCATTCGAGGTGGGTAATTCAATGTTTCCCTCAGGATGTAGATGAAACAAAACAATAATAAATATAATAAATGGATTTTAAATAATGAAGTGGTGTGATCGATGGTGATGCTACTGTGGTCTTTTATCTTTTCTTAGATGTTGTGAATTTTATGTCTTATGCCCACTGAAAATTGTGGTCATTGGTGGTCCTTTCTTGTGCACTAAAGAACCACTGTTTTTCTATATAATCTTTTGATTCAATGGTTGAAACATCGAAACCATTCAATGATGTAAATATTGGTTGATAAAATGGATTACCAAAGAATAAGAATCCTTGTGCGATCACCTCGATTAACAAAATAGGAAGGAGGAACTCGATAAATTATGTGGTTACATATGAAAACTACCTTACTCTATTTTGATACTACACATGGTTGTTCTTCTTGATTCTTGTGGGGTGACATGGATGGGGATGATATCTCATGTTTTTCAGTTATTAGTTGTGGGTTTCATTCCTTTTGGGGATGTATGTTGTGGCTTGGTCTGGTTCATTTACTTCGAGGTATCTCATAGATCCCATTTTGTTAGTGTGAATTTACAAGAGAACCCGGTGTGAATGCTTGATTTTTTTACATGTCTATTTTTCCTTCAGTTGGTGCCTTGGATTCTGGCTAGGCTTGTTAGTTTCCCAGAAGTGAATGATTATTTAAATGGAATCACATGACCTTGATAATGGGAATGGAAATAATGGGGGGTTGTTTTCATGAAATGGGTTGTGCTAGGTCGGCTGTTGTGTAATTGTGCATATATGAATAGTAACGAGAGTGTTTGTGTATGGAATAGTTTTGGAACCATTAGGTTCGGATGAGTGATTGTTCAACTATATGTATAAATTTAGTTCTTGTGTTTTTTATTTTCACCCCACCCATGTTGAGAACTTCATGCCGAACACCCCACATTTCATGGGGTAGGGTGTTTTCCAAACATTCCAATAAGGGGATTGTCATTATCTCTTTTCGGCTCCCTCTACCGAGTATCCCAGGACTCATCGGGGAGGCTATGATGTTATGAGGCCCATTATATCCCAAGACACTTTGGACAGGATATGTTATGATGGTTGGCCCAATTCTGTGTTGGAAGGTTTGTTTCCCAACTTTCTTCAGGATAAGTCCCATGTGTATTTGGGGTGGCGGTGGTTGTTGGGGCCTAGGTGTCTGCAGGCATGGTGGTGGTTATTGTGGCCCATGTTTTTGAAGGCGTCATTACATTTGGTTGTGGTGACCTAGGTGTGTGCGGGTAGGATGCATGGTTGTGGTGGCCCATAAGGTTGTTGTTGGGGGTGGCAGTGAGACTGTAGGGGAAATAGTGGGGGAGGTCTGACAGTAGGATTTCTTCAATAACCATTGGGAAATTGGTGCAGGGTACACAAATATCGATGTTCTATTATTGTTAATATATCTAACTTTCATTATTTGGGGAGTGTGCTTTGGTAAGACTGGGTAGATAGATTCTATCAAGGTTCTCTAGTAATCTATATTTCTCAGAGGGCATTATAATTCCACCCCATTTGTTCATGAGCGCTTTTGTTTTCCCTACTAAGTATACATGTGTACTCACCCTAGGTATATAAAACCGCTTTCAAGTTTCTATAAGGGCTTTGGGAACAATTCCAGACCATACTAGCTTGGGTGTTGGGATAGTAATCATTACTTATTTCCTTTAGTTTTGTACTTCACCTTGCTGTTTTCATGTAATTTTTTGCACTTTATTTTGAATATTCATGTGCGAAAAAGGTTTTTTTCTTTAAATTTACTTTCCATATTTGGAGTTTTATATGATTTACCATATTATCTCTAGATATTTTCTATAAAAAGGTTAATTTCTTCCATATTACGTGTGATTATATACCCTTGGCGCTAGTCGCCACTCTGGGGACTACTGAAGGTGGGACACGTGGGTCATTATCTATCCTTCAACTTGATGAAGGGAGGGTCTGGCAGTTTGTTGTTTGTTTCTTCATCTTGGTCAAAGTAGGTCGTGAAAATTCTAATTTTGGGTCTTGGGGTTTAGAAAAGAGAGGTAAAAATAATAGATAACAACATGTAATTTACAATATGATAATCTCACAATGAAGACAATACATCATTGTGGCTAAGAGTGTGTACTTGAGCCAAAAATGTTAGGGAATAATTTTCGGTTATAACCTTCTTGATGAAATATGGTTCATCTCAAGCTCTGCCCTTATTCTTAAGGCCATCTCATCTCATTCTGCATCCTTCTGGCCTTCGGTCTCCCATGGGGATGCAACTGATTGATTTCATGTATCAAAATTTGCTGGCCTTTGGGAATTGGGAAATAACAAAACTCCCCAATAGGCATCCATGGTGAAGCATAACAGTTAGAAATGGCATCCATATAGTACAATAGATCAACATATTCTTCCCATGACTTGTTCACATAGGCACATGTAGCGATGGTGTGTGTGCATGGAAAATTTAAGGCCTGAAAGTTTCCACATTGACATTATCTGGTTTCTTGTAATACCACAATTTTATCACCTATGTTATTTATGATGGGGTATAAATTCCCTTGAACTTGATATAGAGAGTATTATCATCAAAAAAGTAAAACACTATAACCATAAGCTTCTTTAATATTCTTTTCAATCTCTCATTGAAAGTGTCTTCCGTACCTTACCCCTACTGTATTACATATGATGCTAGTTTTTGTCAATTAACAAAGTACTTAACTGAACAATATAATGTATCTTGAACTAGGGAAGTTATAGGTAACTAGATAAGCCCTTTGAAGACTCTATTTATGAACTCCACAATGTTTGGGTTCATGTTTATTTACCTTTTTCCTCTAATATATACCAATTTTAATTTTTCTTTTGGAATCCACATCATATAATCATAAAATTCATGATTACCCGGGAGGATTTGATCAAAAATTTCATCAAACCATAGTTGATGAAACTCATATTTTTTACGGAATAGATGCTATTTTACATAAATTTATTTCATCTTGATGTTGAAATAGTAAAAAATAACAAAGACAATGTGTACCAATCCTCATGATTTCCTTCTTTGTTAGTTCATTGTGGAATTTCTTTTGAACATTGCTAGAAATGCGTCTAATGTGGAACTGATGATATTCATTTTGGTATCTCCATGTATTAGTATCCTCATTTATTGCCTCATTAAATGCACAATATCAATAAAGATATCAAACAAACAGCCCAAAATTGCTGAAATGGTTTCTGATAAATGAAAAAAACCAACTCCATGATTCATAGTTTTCATTCTATAGAATAGAAAAAGAAAGTATAATAGGTGAAAGGTTTCCATCATGGGATGATGTAATCAACAATATGCCCTTGTATTTTCTATATAGAAACATTCCATCAATCTGAATGAATTGTTTGCAGAAAATAAATGTGGAGATATAGGGGATAAATTCCCAGAATAACTGATGAAATTGAACACGAGATAGATCAAGTTGGTTACCGTGAGGCACATGATCATTTTTATCAATATGGAAGAAATCTTGGTTATGATTCCTCAGTAAGTCTATAAATTTTAGAAACATAAGATTCAAGTCATATGAATCACCATAGACCATCACAATTGCTTTCTATTTTGCCGTCCTTGAATGATTATAGGAATTCTTATAATTGAATGTATGTTGTATCTTCTCCTGTAAAAGGGCTATCAGATCATTTTTTCATGTCCTAGTCATTTCAACAACAATGGATGACACAAATTCATAATCCAATGAGGTATGATCTTGTGTCTGTCTTGGCTGAATTCATGTATGAGCTACCTCAATCCTCCAGATTCCCCAACCTCCAAATGCAATGTTTGGAATCACCCTCAATCTGAATCTACAATCATCCCCATGCTTCTCACACTGTATGAGATATATACTATGGTCTGATTCGTGAATTATATATCTATAGTGAATCTCAATGTGAAATCTCTTTAGCGTGTTTTTAATGCATCTTTACATGGAAAATTTCTTCTAACATATAAGGTTATTTCCAGCTCCCTAAAGCTATCTAGTACAACTCTGGGAAACTCAGTTGCTAGTGTGAGAACATTATTGTTGAAATAAGGAAAACGTTCCATTTATTTTGACCAAGATTCAATGAGTTGTGGATGAATTATTATAGGTCTAGGTTGTTGTACAACAAAAGTATTTACCAAAACCTCCTCCCTAACATCCGTTGGTCCCTCCTCATCAGCACTGTTTTCACTATCTGTTCCGTCATTAAAAAACTCCTCATTAGAATTTGGATTGAAATGTATATCAAGGATTTCATCTAGGTTTCCCTATTATGAATCATTTAAAATAGTATCAATTTCATGGGTAAGAATATCGTTAACCACTCTTGTATGTCTATGTCTTAGTAAAATTGGATGTTGTTGTTGTTCAGTAGAAACATCAACATATAACTCCATCACGGTACCATCTGACCATTGAGAAAATAAATTTATTTCTTGGACCCACTACGCATCATCAACCAATAGAAAAGCTAGATGCCACAGTGATCCTGGGAATTTCAAAATGTCTATAGCTCATAGACTCGATCTCCTGATCGGGTCCTAGATTTAAGGAACCACAAATTTAGTCTTGAAGGTGACTTAGGGTTACAAAACCAGCTGTACTAACCACTGTTATTGGTTTTGTACTATAAGAATCTCCTTTATCAATTTAAATAACCTCCCCATAGCAGTACACATAGGAAAACATGACTCTCTTCGTCAAAATTTTGTTTTTATCGAAATTACGATAGTGTAACGAATATTAACAATGATGATTGACCATATAATATTTATTAGAATGTAATTTATGGTTTCATTTTTATACCCTAAAATATTTTAGTAGTGTTTCATTATATGCAATTTTATTAGAATATAAGTCATAGAATGTTTTGGAAGCTAAGCTAAAAAGAAGAAAACATTAAATAAGTTTATTTATCATTGAAAAAATGACGGTTCTGATCATATAAAGTGAATTGAAGAAGAAACAATAGAATAAAAAACACATGAATTATTTATAACATATAATAAATTCATTGACATTTCTCAATAAAATGTTGTTTGGAAGAGATGAGTCTCACTTCAGATATGAGGTAAAATATAAATTATTTTTAATTGGAAGAATAATAAAATCTTCAAAAGATATGTAATTCAAGTTTAAACGATCAAAATATTTTTAACATCTAATGAAATATCATAGATGTCGTCATAGATGTCATTAGAAGGCTAAAAACATTTGAATGTTAAAAAGAGATATGCATATCCTTTGAAGATGTCAATAAGCTTCCAATTACAATTAAGCTGGATTTTACCTCACGTACGATGTAAGAATCATCTCATCCAAACCATATTATATTAAAAAAATTCAATGTATTTCTTTTATGTTGTAAATAATTCATGTGTTATTTCATCTGTTTATTCTTATTCATTTCACTTTATATGATCATAAGTATCATTAGCTAATCATTATATGGATTCATTTTTTAATCCTATGTTATTCATTAATTAGTCTATAATTAATCATTAAAAATAATAACTATTATTTCTTAACTATATAGACTTTATGATACTAAAATATTAAAACATTTTCATATCTCCTAAAATATGATACTAATGTTTCTTAGTACAATTTTTACCAAGTTGATCTTTTTTTATTCACTAGTTAATCATTACTATGTTAATAATCAGTTAATCATTCGTTAATAAATCATCAATCACTATATAATAGAGAAGAAAAAACACGTAAAATAGCACATGAATTTATTACAACATACAATAAATACCAACATTTTTCAACAAAATAGGGTTTGTATGATATGAACCTAACGTCAGAAGTGAGGTAAAACCCAAATGATTTTTATTTTATAGATCAATAACATCTTCTAAAAGTATGTACTTAGCTTATTAAGTACATATATTTAGATTATGTCATTTAGCTACCAGATAAAAATAATCTTAATTTTACCTCACATCTGAAGTCATGCTCATCTCATCCAAATAATGATTAATTAAAAAATGTCAAGGTGTTTCTTGTATGTTGTAAAACATCCATGTCTAATTTAATGTGTTTGTTCTTCTCCAATTCATTTTATATAATAAAAATTTTCAATTTATCAATGATATGTATTATTAGCTAATCATTACATGTATTCATATTTTCATCCTCTGTTATTCAGTAATTAATCTATAATTAATCAATACTAATAAAAAAATTATTTCTAAACTATATAGTCATTATGATACTAAAATCTTAGAGCATATTTTTATATTCAAAAAATGATATTAATGTTTCTTAGTAAAGTTTTTAACTAATCAATAATTCTTTAATCACTATTTAATTAGTGTTATGTTATTCATTAATTAATTATTATTTAATCATTAATCAAATTATATTATTTAGTTAATTATAATTAATAAATAATATGAATTCATTTTTAATACTAATTTATAAATTAATTAATCTATAATTAATCATTACTAAAAATATGTATTATTTCTAAAATATTTATAACTAATTAAACTACATAATAAATAACATTTTTAAAAATGACTAAAAATAATTCAATTACTAATAATAACATTCATTATTTAATGCTTTTTTACTTGTCCATTTTATTCTATATCATCATAATTTTAATTTTATCATCGATAAATATACCGATTTAATTTTTATTTTCTTAGTTATTTTAATAGTTTATAATGAAAAGATGAACCATATAAAAAATATCCCTCGGGAGTGTCAAAACAGGAGTGCATCATGGTCCATTGTTATGCACCAGTTCTCGTTTGAGTCTAGTTCAAAGTAGTGTTTTCGGGATTTACCCCTAGTTACATTTGTGCCAGAGCCACATCCACTTGTTTGTATCCAGATAGAGATTTGGTTTCATATATAATAACATAATCTCTTTGCTACTAAAATTTTACAATACTTAATCCTAAGTTATTTTATACCTAGTCTATACTTAATCTATACTTAATCATTACTAATAATTATTATTATTCAAAACTATATATATCTTATTGAACAACATAATAAAAAAAAATTTGGAACTAACTAAACTAATTTAAAATAAAATATTTAGAACTAAAAATAATTCAATTAAATTAAAAACACATTAAATTAAATAAAAAAACTTTTAAATTATGCTTCATAAAAAACGGGCCTTCTTTTTGACCACCTACTCCACCGCACAGAAAATGATTTTTTAGGGAGAGAAGTAGTGGAATGAAGAGATATGTGGACAATCAGAGTGAGGATAAGGGGGTCACTTTTATAGAAAGTTGAGGGAAAGACAGAACCCCCTAGTCTCCATTTCCATGTCATCGATCTAGGCCAAAGGTAGCGGGGGGGGGGGGGGGATCGTTGATGCTTCCATTAAGGAATATTTTTTAAAAATTTAACCTATGATTTTAATTTTTTTCATAAAACATATTAAAAAAACCAATTAATGCACGAGGAAAATTATAGACTATCCATCTATGGGAAAGATATCTCTCTATTCTTCTATAGAGGACCATCCATAATGTTGAAATTTCCTCCAATGAACCATGAAATGTCTGCCTGGGAAGAATTATTCCAAATAAGGCCATAAACACCCCCTGACATGTGCCTCACATTTGGTGCTTATGAAAGTGATTTGAGTGGAAAGTGAACCAGAATTAACCCTTGTGGTGATAAACTCATCTGACACTTCCATATGTTCGACCGATATATTGTAATTCCAAAATAACCAAATGAGATTATTCTATGGTGCATTATGAAGGTAGTGACACATTGTGGATCTACTTCAAAAGACTAAAAATTCCGAGTGTCACTTCATTGGTTTGATACCTTACACCAGAGATGGTTTTTATTTAAGGAATTTAGTTGTAATGAAGTCAATTTTAACCCATGAACCAAGCCCACATATATTCCAGATGAGGAGGGAAATTATCATCATGTATGGCACCTATCTTTGGCCATAACCATTCTAACATGCTTTTTTATGTGATGAATAACATTGTATAGACATCTTGGATTGCGATCTAGATAATACAGCACTAGGTAGAGATGAAGATGGTAGAATATAAATCTTCATTCCTTCTTGTACATATGATAATACACTATAGAAATTAGAGAGCTTTAGAAATGAGATACTAGAGTATGATGTATCCTAGAGAAGCGGTGCTGAAGAAGGAAACTAGAAGGGGTCCTTATATTTTCCTCAATTAGATGAGGAGAAAAGAATTAGAGTGGCCTCTCAGCATCCATCCACATAGGAGGAGACCATGTCAGTTTTGTAGGGGACCAATTATAGACATGGTCATGGCCATATATCATCAGAGGGTGAAGGATCTATAACTAAATCGAAAAGGGATATCAGAATAAGAGCATCATGTGGGGACACTCCCGATCAGGGGAGTTGTTGCGGCAGGAGGAGTCTATATTGTTGGAATCAAAATTTTATGAAGTTAGAAACCATCCTAAATAGATAATCCTTTGGTGGATAGTGCGGTGGATGGCAGCTGGTATAGAGAAGGCACAACAAGTAGCGGTAGATCATTCAATGGTTGATGAACCAACCCTTGACCATGCTAAATGTTTCCTCATTAAAACGAGATCAAATACCATTTTTTATCAGATGTGTAATGGGTGAGTTTTGATCCTCAGACGAGATCTGGAGAGCGAAAGAAAAAAATATCCCTATTCTCCCATGGATATAGGAAAAACATCCTAACCACATTAAATCGTCTTGTTCTATGTTTTTCTTTTCATTCATGTGTGTTTTCGATGACACGTACCACCGTTGCAACCATGCAAGTGGTATTACATGGTGCTGGAGTGAGGGAGTTTGAAAGGATGAGTCGAGGATGGGTTTTCTGCTGACTAGAAAATTGAAGATGGATGGAATATTTTTCTGAGTCCAGATCTTTGAAGAGGATGATGAGGCTATTCTATTGGAATAAGAGGCGTTGAAAACCGAGTTGAAATGAGATCTCTAGAGTCAGTCAAAGTTCTTCTCAAAGCGCAAGGTAATAGTATCCTCATGCTAGAGAAGATGGTTCTATTCACAATGCTATCAAAATTTCTTGGGAGATTCTGGCAGGTGCCCCGGCATGCTACGTCAGTGCCACATAATCACCACGTCAGCATGCGATCTGGACCGCTGAGTTTGTTTTGGCAATATCTCAACCAATCAGACTCCAATTTTTATTATCCATGAGTCAATTCTCACTATTTAAACCATTCCAGATGCATTTTTATAGTTATATTTTTAATATTTTTACTCCATTAGGTTCTGTTAAAGGGGTGTGACATCAATGGTGGTGATCATGTTTTGCAACAATGATGATGGATTGTGGCGGAGCTCTACCATAATTTGAGATCGAGAAGTTCTATGTTCAAAACAATTTCATCATGTTAAAAATCATGATGAATGATATTATTGTGTAGCAGGGAATGATCAGATAGTTGATCTGAGAAAATCATGAGACAACCAGTGATGAATATTGGGATGCGGGTCATTAGCACAATTCGACTATATATAGAGAATGACATTAAGTACTCAGTTTTGGATGAGACCCTATTGAATGAGATCTGGAAGAAGTTGGACCATCAATATATGGTGAAGTCTCTCACAAAATAATTATTCCTGAAGAAGAAATTTCACCAGTTTTTGATGGATGAGATAACACATTTTTTGGATCACAGAAATAAATTCCACAAGATTCTGACACAATTATTGGGGCTTGGTGAGAAGTTTTATTGGGAAAGAAAAACCAAATTTTCTTTTTTCATCTCTACCAAGTTCATTTGAAGGAATTTTGACTTCATTTCTTATGGAGAACGATACATTGAAGATGGACGAGGTGATAGTGTCACATCAAGAAGAAAAATTTTTTGTTGCACTATTTGTGAGAAAGGGAAGATTACAAACTCTATGTATAAGAGAGTTTAAATTCATTCAAAAAACCCTTGGAAATTATACATTATGATATCTATGGACTAATGATAAATAAATCAATAAATGGAGGCAATTACTTCCTTACTTTCATTGATTAATTTACTCACATTACTTGTGTTATGTACATGAGTCATAAGTTAGATGATTAGAAAATGTTTAAGACTTTCAGGAGAAAATCTGAGGACGAATGTGATTATTTAGTGAGGATGTTGAGAACTAATAATGGAAGAGATTATAAGAATTAATAGTTTGAATGTTGTCTTGAGAAGCATGGAATTTGGCATGATTTTAGTTCACCATACACACCTCAACAAAATGGGGATACTAAAAGAAAGAATAGAAGTCTTGTAGAAATTGGTATAACTATGTTATATGAAAATACTCTTTCTCATTATTATTGGAGGAAATCTATGAGCACTGCTATATAAATTCAAAACTTATGTTTCTACATGATAAATTTAGATATGACTCTATACGAATTGTTCTATGGAAGAATCCATGTCTAAAACACTTAACAGATTTTGTGAGATTGTGCAATATGAATAAAAAATGTGGAATCATCGGTAATTTTGAAGAAATCGAATATGATGGAATATTTGTTGGATATTCTCTAGAAGGAAGAGAATACAGATGTTTCAATAAAGAAACCGAAAGAATTCTGGATTCTACTCATGTCAAAGTTATTGAAATTTTTGAGAAATCAATGTACTCTTATGATGATACAAGAGTTGATAAGGATAAGGAATGTTTTTTTAATAATTTAGATAATGATACTGATAAAGGTAATCCTACTAAAGAATAAGAATTAGACATAGAAATACAGAGTGATGAGGATGAAATTCAAATAGTTCATCCCAAGTAGAGGAAGCATGTATAGTCTTAGAACATTATTGGAGATCAACGTCATAGGGTTCAAACTAGAAGAACAATTAAGGTTGTTACAAATAATTCATTGTATTCAATAGTGGAGCCTAATGATGTGAATGAAGCTTTTGAGATTCAATAATTGGTTCAGGATATGAATGAAGAGCTTTATCGTATAGAAAATAATGATACTTTGTATCTTGTTCCCTAGACAAATAATAGAAATGTTTTTGGTAAAAAATGGGTTTTACAAAACATATTGAATAAATAAAGTGAAGTGATAAGGAACAAGTAAATATTAGGGTGAAAAGGTTACTCTTATATTGAGGGAATTGATTTTTATGAAACCTTCTCTCCATTGGAATGGTTAGAAACAATCAGAATCATTCTTACTATTGCTGCACAATGAGGTTATAATATCTTTCAAATGGATGTTAAATCCTCATTTTTTAATGATGATCTTGATGAAGAAGTCTACATTGAAAAACCTTATGTCTTTTTTGTTGGGAAAGATGAATGATATTTATGCAGGTTGAATATGGATCTGTACGGACTAAAACCACCCCTGAGGGAATGGTATTCAAAATTAGATTCATGCTTGAGAAAGATGAATTTCATGAAAGGTAAATATGACAGAAATCATTATATCCATGAATTTTAGTATTTATCTATGATCATAATTGTATATGTTGATGAAATTATCTTCTTTGGGAATTATGAAAGAACTTTTGAATTTTTTTTTGAAGAGATGAACAAGTTGTTTGAGATGTCCATGATGGGAGAAATGAAATATTTTCCTTGGTTGCAAATCATACAGAAGAAGAACCACATTTTTATTTCCCAGGAAAAATATGGGAAGGATCTTCTAAATATGATTGACAGGGAAAACTCAAAACCAGTTTCCACACCAATTGTAGTGGGAACCAAGTTATCTAAATATGGAGAAGGTAAAAAAGTTGGTTAGAAAAAGTTTTGAAAGCTTATTGGAAGTCGGTTATATTTAACTTCCCCAAGCACCGAAATTGTTTATGTTGTTAACTAATGGAAAATATTTCAGATCACTCCTAACAAATCCAATTTGATTGATGGAAAAAATAATTCTTAGATATATCAAAGGCACAAAAAATATTGGAAACAGGTATGATGGCTTATAAAATATTGATCTGTTTTGGTATTCAGATGCTCATTGGGAAAGAAACGTTGATCATAAAAAACCCACATATAATGGAGATTTATTTCTGAGGAAATTTTGTGTAAGTTGGAATAAAAAGAAATAGAATTTAGTTACTCATAGCACTATTGAAGGTGAGTATATTTCTAACACTCAAGATTCTACCCAACTTATGTTGATGAAGACCCAGTTAGATGATCTACTTTTCAAATTAAAGTTACCCCTACTCTTTGGTTGTGACAAAAAAAGTACATTCAATATTACATGGAATCTGGTAAAAACAAATTCATTCAAATCATATTTAAATAAAGTACCACTTCATCAAATATATTTTGGAGAATAATGAGTTGAAGATGGAATATATTCCTACATTGAAACAAGCTGCTGACATTTTCAAGAAACCATTACTAAAAGAACCATTTTCTAAATTGAGGATGAATATAGGAGTCAAAAATCCTTCTAATCAAGGTTGAGGTATGTGTTTTTCCCTTATCTAATCTTTTCCTTGTATAGTGTTTTCAAGGGGGAAATTTTTTTCATAAATCTATCCTTATAATTTCATGAATAAAGCGGGAGTTGTGGGTAAGCTGTGAATCCATCATGTAATTGTGTGAATTATTCTAACTTTTTGTTGAAACAAAATTTGTGTATTAAATATTGTTGAAGTAGTGGATAAAGATGAGGAAGAGTGATGAGGAAAATGTCTGGGAATAAATATGTTTATGTTTTGGAGAATTGTGAGGAAGAAATGCTGAAGAAATTTATAGCCACTAATTTTGGACAGCATGTGTTTTCTATCAAAAATTCTTGTTTCCTATTATGTGTAATCTTACATAGGTTTAGAATTTTTGATAATTAATACATTTCATGAAGTTAAAAATTTCATTGATTGATGAATCTTGGTTGACAAAAAAATCCAAAGGAGGAGATTGTTGGGACCAAGTTCGATAGAGAAGTAAGTAAGAAGAGTTCTTCTTTTGCAGTGTGTTGTCTTTTGTTGTTAAAGAGGATAATTCAACTCACTATGAAAAAGTATTGTAAAATCAAAAGATTCTTTGTTGTTTTTAATTTTAATAATATCATAATATAGGATAACTTTTGATGCAATCCTTATTTTTGAAAGAGGGGTAAAGAAGAATCCATTCATATTTAGTTTTGATTGGAAGGAATGGTGCTAGTTGAAGATAGAGAATTTTATGTACATTCCATTGAAAATATGATGATGATTAAATTGTTCAATTAAAGAATATTTATCATAGTATACATGGTTTGTGATTAAAAAAGTTGTTTTTTATTAATATAGATTATAGTGAATCAGTATTGGTGTTCTTACCGAAGCAAATTTTTAGGTGGCATTGTTTTCTAGTGCTTTCCAAATTTTGGGTGTAGAAAATTAGGAGATTGAGAAATGTGATTTTGGAAAATATTGATGTGCTCAAGTTTGAAGATGGCTCGGTATGTTGAATGAAAGTGGTGTTCCAATATCCTAACATCAAAAGCGGGCAAAGAAAAGACCCGCGTGAATGATTGGTTTTTGCGCCCATGTATGAAGGGACATTAAAATGTCACATGCAGGACATGATTCAAGTTCATAATGTCAAAAATGGAATAGCCATGAGGTGCATGAATGATTCAAGAAGTTCATGATAGATGAGTTTGGTTCTAAAGAGACTTATTCTACCAATGAGACATCAAATGCGGTTTTGCGTGATATGTCAAGATCTTACACGATACGTTAGGGTTTTTGTGTGCGGGGGTCGGTGATGCCTATAAATAAGTGGTAACCCCCTCTCATTTGACAAGATAGACACTTCTATAAATTCCAGGATTTGAAGCATGGAATAATTTTACGTAAATGGAGTTGCATGAAAGAAATAGTTATATGTGTATAAAGGATATGTTGCGTGCAAGAAGAGAGTGGTGTGAAAGATTGAACATGCGCACAGGAGGTGTTTCGTGACAAAAGTAAAATCTTGCGTGCAAGGAATAAAAGTTGCTCGTAAGACACCTAAAGGGGTGGGTAAAATATTTGAGTTCAAAACAAGCAGTAAGTAGTGTTTAAGGTAGTTCTGACCAACTTTTAGGTATGAAAGAGGAGAATTATTTTGAATGATCAAACAGTGAAGGATGATTAAAAAGCACTAAAACATTGTTTTTACATATTTGTGCTAATCGGGTGGGCACGTGCTTGTTGATTGTGTTACATGTTCTACATGAGTGTTAGGGTATATCTTACACATTTTATTCCACATAAAAGGATTATTTTCTTATAGATTTTTTGGTACTGGATTATTTCCATACCATACCAAGGATGTAGATACTCTTGATGAGTAGTGAACCTTATAAATATTGTGTTCCAATGGATGTGTTTTTTGATTGTATTAAGAATGGAAATATCTCAATAACCAGAGGTGGAGGTTACTTCAAAAGTAAGTAAATATAAAAGAAAAACATATCATTGACTCACCCCTTCCCCCTCCTAGTGATACTTAGATCATGACTGGGTAACTTCATTTTCGTCCAAATATTGGTCATTAGGGGAGATTTGTGGGGGATACTCCCAATAAAGGGAGACTTTGTAGCGGTAGGAGTCTCTATTTTCATCAGAAACATTTTTTGAATTTGGAATCCAACCCATATGGAGTCTCTTTTGGTGGGAAGTGTAGTGGATGGTAGCTGGCATAACAAACACACAACAAGTAGTGGGAGATCTTTCAATTGTTGATAAACAAGCCCATGTCCATATTTAATGTTTATTATTTAAAACTGGGTCAAATACCATTTTTTTAAGATGTGTAATTGGTGTTTTGTGATCCCCCAACAATATCCAGAGATGGATAGAAATAAATTGACCCCCTTCACCAATGGATGTAAGAAAAACTGTCGAACCATGTTAAATCCTCTTTTACTCCATTTTCATTTTATTTTTGTGTGTTTTCATTGCCGCGAACCTCTTTTGCGCCCTTACACATCCAATCCAATAATTTTATAGTTGACTGCTTGGGTGGCGGTCCCTATTTAGCTCAAAACCATCTATGAAAGGGAGGTTGATGGTCTTAGATTGGAAAAGGTGTCGGGATCTGTATGAGCCAAATAATGATACATTAGTGTGCTTCAAAACATGCAGTAGACAGCCCTACAATGGCCATGAAGATGACAAATAGGAAAAAACAAATAAAAGGTGAATATAAAGAAATCATATGCCACCATCCAAAGGAGTCACCAACCTGAAAGGGAATCCTTAAGGGAAATGGATTAGAACATTCCATTTCAATAGATATCCTTACCATATAACAATATAGTGGGCCAAAAGTTCTATCATCCACACACAGAAAAGATCTGAGGGAGTTTTCGATGCTATGAAGCAAACCAGGATTGTTAAATGGAATAGGCAAGCTAGAAATATTAATCCAGAAAACATCTTGATGGGAGTAAAACCCTTGATATGCCTCCATTGACCAGTGAAATTGGTTAATACACTATTTCCCTACCACACGAGAACCATGATACCTAACCAACATGAAGTATTCCCTTGATGTAGGGATGATAGAGAAGAAAATCATCTTCATATCAGAGATAAATGCCAGTGAAAAAAATCCCCATGGGGCCCCACAGTTTTGGAAGAAGAGAAAAAAGGGATTATCCTCATTGAACCTCACCACCATGGTATAATGATGCAAGGAGACCACTTCCTCAAAGTCCTATAGTGAAAAATACAATTCCTGAGATCCCATCTTTGAAACAAACATAGTGGCCTCACTCTGAACTTCTGGAAACTGAGGATCATGGGGTAACGATAAGGGAATCGGGCAATGAAGAGTGTCTTTGAGGGAGTGGAGGGGTTACATATTCTGACTATGATCATTAAGATATGGGTCCAACGATGTTTCCCAACATGTTGAATCCATCTTCATGGATTCAAAGGAAATGAGATATCTAGTTAGGGGTTCCATTCCGAAAAAATTCTAGTGCTTGAGGGAGGAGAAACTGGTAGAAGGTGAATCGAGTGAGATGCCACATGAGGCAAAAGAGTAGCCAACAACAAAACAATGAGCATAAAATTTGGAAAACATGGAATCACATGTGACGCATTCTTCAGAGTATATTCTAAATACATCATTCTTATTATTTCCATGGGTTAAGATACGATTAAAGGATGAATGATTTCATGACATTGTGTCATAAATATGAATGGATAATCATTACATGATACAATAATTGTGAGTATATTTTTTCCCATATTGATACAAGAGTATGATTGCTTCTAGATATTCTCAAAATATTATTCATGGTCATGGTTGTGAATAGATTTTTTCATATTGTTTTGTGTTCATATGTTTAATTATATAAATATTGACAAGATTATACATGAACATGATTTACAATAGGTATATTGACAAGATTATTATCTTATAGGCTTATAATTAAATATGAATTTGTTTTGAATCATGAATGATGATTACTAAATTGAGATAATTATTGATCATTCTTCAAGATATGACCAAATTTTATTTGTTATGATCTAATATTATCTATTTTTGAACATACTGTGTTGAGAACATGCACTTGATTATGTTATCTTACCCTTATGATAATATTATGATATCTTATTATTAATATCACTAATGTTTTCACTTAATAAGTATCTGATCTCACACTTTATTATTTTTTTTGTCCTCGAGTTTTGATTGGAGGTTCTAAGAATGATATGCCTAGAAGGTTAATAATATGATGATATTTATTGGAGATGTTGAATATATTTTATGAAATAAGATGACTATATATATAGTGTCCAAATATAATAAACACTTATGATCCTTGGTAGTGTATTATAATTAAATGTATTACATTTTTATCTGAAATAAAGTAATATTTATGTATGTTATGATTTGGTATCCTTAGTATGACTGAGAAGTGAACTATGTGAAAATAATTTTGTGGGAGATGTTCAATATATTTCATGAAATAAGTTGTTTTTTTATCTTTTCCATAAATATAATAAATTTTTACGATTCTAAAGAATTATTTATTATAAAATTTCTAAATATTATTATATTATGATGCAATTTTTTTATATTTAATGTTTTGATCACCAAATTTGGTATCAGATAAGGGTTTTGTTATTTTTAGGGATTTGTATTAGAAAAACATACTGTAAACCCCTTGGATAATTATAAGGATAAGATAACATCATGAATAATTGGTAAAGTAGATATGGGGTTGTTTTCTGAGAAAATATATCTATATAAATATATAATTGTACGTGGATATATTTGTTGCTAATATGCACCATGGGAAACTCTGAATGGGGTGGATTGGGTATTAGATCTATCATCAATAGTGCAAGATTAGTAGTCCTAAGACTCGACACCTTACTAGGCTCTCCCAGGGGATATACATAGGTTAAATCAAATTTTTTTATATACCATTATGATGGATTTGAATAGATAAATACCATGGATAACCTAGGTTAAACATAATGCTTCATATATTAAAAAGTAGATCCCATGATTTAGTTATCCAATTAATGATTTTTTTATGACTATGTTATTACACACTATGATTACTGTTTCTCACGCTATTCATTTTGGTTTTAGTAAATGGAATAAACCAGGAGGAAACATTTTAATGTTGAATATTACATATAATGAAATGATTTCCCCCATGAGAAACCTACTGAAATGGGAGATAGAATGTGAAACCTTGTGAGTATGCCTACCAAGTTATATCAAATTATGATTTACAACTTAAACATTGGTTATTTTTCTAACTCACCAAATAAGAGAATAATAGGGATTTATGAATTTTCATGGGTGAAAGACCATGAGGGAATCAAGGTTCACCTTCATAGATGTCATGAATTTCAAAATAATCACTTAATGAAGTTCCCCAAATCAAAGGGAATGTGTTTTAGGTGTGTAAAAGAAGGGAATAGAGAATTAAATAACTAAGGAAAAATAGTGAGTTTGATATAGGGAAATGAAGTATATCATAAGGTACCATTTACAATTCCATGTCTTATAAGTCGTTAACGTGGGCATTATCCAAGTAAATTTCCTAATCCAATGACTAAATCCAAGACCATGGAAGGGAACATACCCTGTCAGTCATTGACTTGGATCATGATGGTTGAGACACAGTTATACTCAACAATAGAGTTGGGTATTTCATGATGAAGTTTGTAAGAATTCACCATATATAAATATTCTACAACATTTTTTAGTGTAATTTGATATATTTTTTAGCATTGATATAATCTCCCTACAAAGAGCATATTTTCTTATTTATTAGTTTGTGGTCGAGGCCCATTTTTATGAAGGAAATAAATACATTTTTTAAATATGGTTAATATGTAATCCTTACATGACATGATGGTCTAATGTCCCATATGAGAATTGCCACATGTACTAATGCCCAAATGGTTCGATGGACCATACATGGTCCTAAGGCCCGGAGTGAGCAGTCTACATCATGCCATGTCACCAGTCTTACATAACACCCCCTTTTAATTATTCATTACACTATAATCCCAATATGAATGTTTCATTTCCCTTTTCATGAAACATTACATAATTATATACTAACACATCATGGTAGTGTATCCCTCTATCTAGGGTGTGAGAGAAGGATTGGATAATAGGTTACATCACACCCATCTATCCATAGAGCCACAAAACCAAATATACCTATATGGACTTCTCTTACATTACATTATTATTGATCTACATTCTTAAACAAGCCCCATTTATAGATATTCACACGGAAGGGAACCCATCTGTCCCATATTAGTGGGCCATGGGTGATAAAGTCTTTATGATAAGTTTTAGCATTCCCAACCCTCTTATTGATGTTTCCCACCATAAAATTCCATCCTTCACTTCCCTCCTATTTCATCAAGTCATTTTCTTGGTACATGACATGCCTCGTACTACCCACTGGTGATTACCTGAAGGCCTTGTGGCCCAAGTTAATTCCACTACTGATATACCAAAGTCCCTTTGTCTATATGTCCATTAATGTGTCTAAGGTCTTATAGATCATGAGCCCAATTCCATGGCCTAAAATCCCAATTTTTGTGAATAGTTATACTATTACGGTTTTTATACAATAAATTCTACAACAATGATATAGTGAATATTAGAAAGAACCCATTTAATTAATGTAATAATGAAAACAAATTACATATTACAATTAAACTCATGATCATTTATTAGTGTGAGGATTAATATGGGCTTCTAATGGAAATTACTAATGTTTCATGGGGATTTATTCCTATTCATAAGGGGTATTTATCTTCAATTGTTGGGGAGAAACCCAACATTAAAAATATTCCTATTCATTAGAGTTTTTAAAGTATTTCTATAATTTATTCATAATATTTCTCCGAATCATGAAGTTGAATTATCAATAGATTTCATACCTAGTAAATTACCTATTTCAAAGACTTCATGTATAAATATTCTGATTAAGTTACATGAATTTAGTAAGTAACACTAGAAGAACATTGATATGTGTTGGTACCACGGTTTCTCACATCTAGAAAAAGATTTAGTTTTTTTATTTTTTCAATCCACACTAGTTTGATCAAGGATTTTTCAACATAATTGGGGGGGGGGGATTCCCAAAATATGAATAACCAAGACTGAATATGTACAAATATATAAAAGTATTGAGCTTTTTAAAGATTTAATTCCATTGAAGATGTGTATCTATGTGAAGGAATCATGTTTTGAAAAGTATTTAAGGCTCATGAAGAATGGATGAGGTGCGATGGAAAGATAGAAATCAATGAAACTTTGTGAAGTTTCACGAATAGAATAATCATGCTGAAGTTTTGTGAAGAAAATTAAAATCATGAATATGAGTGAAGAGGGCCCTAAAAATATTATGGTGAGATTGAATGATTCATGATAGGTGATGTCTATCAAATGTCACTCGCTCATCATTTAAGATATAGATAGAATTTAGAAAAGTGTGAATTGATCTTATTTTCTAAAGGCCTTACCAAAATGAACTTCTATATAAATCTAGAACACTTCATAAGAATAATCATCACAAAAAATGGTTAAGAACTAATTGACAGTTAAGCATATCAGAAAAGGTATTTTCATGAAGACTGAGAGTTTCATGATAGTTTAGAGTTCTGCAAAGTTTGGTATATTTGTGATGGATTGATGTTATGAAAAGCCTAGGAGATTCTTGATGTTTGGGATCTTCAATAAAGAATATTTGTTAATGAAACCTAAAACATCTTTTAAAAAAGTGGTTTTTTGATTGAGAGTATTTCACACAAGGTACTTACATGAATAGTAGGTATTGAACATGTAGTTTGAGTGAACAGTGCATTCAGGCGCACCAAATTCAAAACAATTGTGCAATAAGAGTCTCATGCACATAAAGGGTAATGATTTATGTTCCCAATCCATTGATTTGACATTCATGTTGATAAAATGAGTAATAATTCACCCAAGTCTCTGATAAATGGGTCTATAAAAGTGATCCAAGGGAGGCAGTATGTTACCCCGAAATTTTTTTTAATGACAGTAATCTTGGAATTGAGTGACTATATATAATCGTTTACAATCCTCAATATTTAGCGAATATTACTATATTTAGGAACTATAGACATACTATCAGCTTATGGACCTTGTAATATAACTTAGTGGTGATCCATGGAAAACTAATGTGTTGTGTTTCTATTTCTTCATATGGTTGTTTAATATTTTCATGAATCCCTTAGATAGGTTTAACATGTTCTAAGAAATATGGGCACAAGATCCTTCTCATTGAAAGAAACAATTTGACACTCTAATTCACATATCCCCTCTCAAGGTGTTCTATGATCTTACAATAAGGGACTCATTCAACCAAGTGCATCACCATGGGGTGCACCTGCTCTTTTCGATAAGAATAAAGATGGATTAATGCGGCTATTTATTGATTATCAATAACTTAGTAATATAAAAATCGATAATAAGTAAACTTTCCCCATTTTTATTATTTTTTATGATGAACTATGATGATATCAAAACATTTTTCATGATTGAAATTTGTTTTTGATACCATGGTTTAAGGGAAAAATTAAATATATTCCTAAGACAACTTTTTTGTATGAGGTATAAACACTATATATTTATAGTGATTCCATTTGGACTTAATAATTCCACCACTAACTTCATGGATCTTTCAAATAGAGTCTTTATAAATTAACATGATTCATTTTTGTCATCTTTATTAATGATATGCAAATATAATCAAATATAATAGAAAAACATGAAATTTACATTGCGATTGTACTGAAGACCTTAAGAAAAGATAAGTTGTATGAAAACTTTTCAAAGTGTGAATTTTGGATTCAGAAATTTTAATTTTTTGGCCATATAATCTCAATCCATGGTATATCAATATATCATTCTAGGATATAAGACATTCAAAATTGGCCACAAATACCACTGTGATCGGGATACATAATATTCTTAGGTTTAATGGATATGATCGATTATTTTTGAAGAATTTCTCATGGATTTCAAATCCTCTAACTAATTTAACATTGAACGGATTTATTGTACCGATGAATATAAAAAAAATTAATGGAAATAAATAGAAGACTATTGAATAGAATTGTAGTCACATGACCCAATATTGGGCATAGTCTTTTCCTTCATATTGATGTATTCAATAAGGGGCTACGATATATTCTTATACAGAATAATATGGTGATAGCTTATGCCTCCCACTAAATAAAGGTTCATGAGTAACGTTAACTAACCTACAATTTAGTTTTATCTATGGAAATTGTTTCAATAAATATACATATAAATTTTATTTATAGGAAAATGAGTGATTTATATAAATATCATAAAATTTAGAGGTATATATTCACCTAGAAATAGTTGAATATGAGATAAAGACGACTGTTGGATTTGAAAAAAGATCATGAATGCAACATAAATTACCACAAAGGGATGGAATACAAGGTGGTTGATGCTTTAAGTTAAAAGAATAATGAAATCATATCTATGTTGTGGTCTAAAAAAGAATAAATATTTATGAATTTTTTAAGGATGGACCTTTTAATATTGAAGTAAGGGGAGAAATATTATCTTTCTAAAATAAGTATTCAACCATCTATCCATGTAAACACTATAGAGGCATAAAATGAAGATTTGTATCTATAAAAGAAGGTGATAAATATTCTTGATTTCAACCATTATTGTAAATGAATGATGACGTTCAAGGATTGATTATGTGACCCATCATTACCATACTTGAAGAAGGATCTATTGGAATAATTTCAATGTTTATCATTATTTATTTATCCAAGAATTATGAAGATATATATGTCTCTCTCAAATAGAATTTATGGTGGTATAACATAAAGTGACATATTGTAGAGTATGTATCTAAATGCTTGGTATAACAAAATTTTATTTTTGAGGGAAAAAGACTATGGGTATGTTACAACTATTACCCATACCTATAAGGGAATGGTAAAACCTAAGAAAAGATTTCATCATAAGACACCCCAAGACATCTGAAGGTAATAGTACATTTTTATTTGTGGTCAATTTTCATACAAAATCAGTAAAATTCAATGATAATAGAGAATATTTATCACTTGATCATCTTTCTAAAATATACATTAAGTTAGTGGTGTGGTTTCCTGGAGTACCACTGTATATTGTATTTGATTGTGATACATGATTTACCTCAATGTTCTGGAGAAATATTTAATAGGAATTGGATAAAGAGCTATGTTTAAATACTACATATCTTCCATAAATATATGTTCTATCTAATAGAACCATTCAATCCCTAGAGGATATAGTAAAACAATGTTATCTATAAGTCAAATGTATTTTGGATTATCACCTTCCTTTTTCTAATTTTATTATAAAAGTAGATTTATATAGAGCATTAAAATGGCCCCTTGTAAATCCATATATAGGAGGAAGTATAGAACTCTAAAATATTGGAAAACATTAATTAATGGAATCAATTAGGATTTGAGATTTTTGAGGAAATGGTAGAGAAGGATAGATCTATTCATAGTCACATCAAGGTTATAAGGCCCCATCCTTAAACCTTACTTAATCTTGAGTTATTACAAGATTACACATTGAGGATCTTTTCAGGTTTAGAGTTTTAGAGAATTAGATCATGAAACTTGCATTACATTCCACATTTAAACAAAGTGGTTACATAAAAGAAAGTATTCATTCTTCCCATCAACGGGAACATATTTAAAATATAACACAGATTCTTTCTTGACACATCCTCGACACTATCATCACATCATGTACCTTTCCCTTGACCTGTGAAAAACATTTCAAAAACTTGGGATGAGCATAAAAAGCTCAGTAAGAGTTATAAAAATATGGAAAGGAAACATGAGTTCATATATATATTAGAATGAAATCACACTTTACCCATAAAACATAGGCATATCAAATCATGAATAAATCATAGAAAAAATAAGACATAAAGGTAACTTGAGGCATTCATAACATTCTTACGTAGGGAGTAACCCTCTTGGTTACTTTTGGAATACCCATCACAGTATATTATCTAAATCTCTTCGGAGAAACCTTATCGTTTCACTCCTTCGCGTTACCCAATGCATTGGAGAGCTATATCGGGCTCACCCGCCCTTAGTTTATCACGGAACCACCCGTTTTCATAACAATGCCCAAGAACCATAACATAAATGTGTCACATAAAACATGCATAAAGGAAACATACCATTTCCACATTTCAATCACAATATAACATTTTATTATATTGAAATAATAAATCCATTCAAAAAGAAACCATTTCCAAAACCATTTAAAACATTTAAAAAAAGAGATTTTTGAATCAAAGTGTCCCATACCACCTTGAAGCTTAAAATTTTAAACCAATAATATCCATATAAATAAATCCTTAAATCCATTTTGAAAACATGGATATTAATAAGAACAAATAATTAAAACATTTAAAACGATATTTTGGTTAAAGGGGTTTTACCAAAATTAGAGACACTTGAATACAATAATTGAGGAATAACATTTAGTCAGAACTTTATAATATCATGAGAATAAATGGATTCATGATATAATACTCCAAAGGACAGTATATACACCATATAAGACTGAATTGGTGCATAACAACAATGAACCCTCAATAGAAAAGTGAAATGTGATGAAATCCCTTATAAAGAAGGTATCCTTAAATTAAGGACAAATCAATCTCAAAAATATATGTGACAAATAGAAATACACCCAATATAAGTGGATATTAAGTGTACAACAATAAAAGGTCATTCACACATATTCAATGGATGAGATATTCAATGACTACATGTTGAACCCAAAGAAATCAAAATTGGGTTAAAAAGTTCCCTTGACAGCCTAACGGCATCACATTAAAATGAGTTGATGAGAGATAAAAAGAGTATCTCATCACTTGGACATAAAATTTACATCAATAAGGATATATGAGAACATATCCCAACATAACAATATGTAAATTAAAAGACCCAACAAAAGAAGTCTTTTAAAAAAGAGGAGGGTGAAAGGTTCCCTTACCGACTTGGGTATCTTTCAAAACATACACCCCATGAAAGAAGGACAATAGATCATTAATGTAAATACTCATAAACGAAATTATATTACGCAAAGAGTAGAATAATGGGCAGTACATACACCACTCAATGAAATTTGTGTCAAATGTAGCATAAATCTCATGGGAATAAAAGTGAGATGAAAAATCCCTTGGAAAACTCGGCAGCCTAACGACGCCATAGAAAACTTCTGAATATAGATTGATGAGATCAAATAGGGTATCTCATCACATTAAAATAAAATTTACAGCAATAGGAATATAAAATAACATCCCCCAACATTACAAAGAGGAGCTTAAAAGAAGTGACATAAATGAGAGTACGTAAAAAGAAAGAGAGAGGTTAGATCTCTTACGAATGTTCGGCAGCCTAACGGCGCCACTCAAAACATCCAAAATGGATTGATGAGAGAGAATAGGGTCTCTAATCACATGAACATAAAAATTACAGTAAGTGTAATATAAAATATCATCCCATTAACAAGAAATATGAGCTTTAAAAGTAATGACATAAAAGTGTGTACTTAAAAAGAAAGAGAGGAGTAGGATCCCTTACCTCAGGTCCGACTTGACTCGATCGTTCTTTAACGTCCTGAATAATAAACTTGAGTTAATTTCTACTTGCTTAAGAACCTTTTCCAAGTTCATTATTCCTTTTATATCAATTATTGACATGTTATAAAACTTATGTAATCATTTAAGTTAATAATGTTTGTTTTGTCGATATGTGGTTCTTAAGTCGAAAGTGGACTTCTTACAATTACATGTTGTTTGTGTGGTCAAAGGTTCATTATATCCAGAATGATATTCATGATTTGGATAACATATATATCATATATATCCAGAATATACATGTATTTATAATATTTCATAATCATTTAGAGGTAAGAAATGAAATGCACCGTTCATGGAGACGGTAAGCCGTACGTACGAATCAACGCTACTTTCATTTCTTTGTCATATTAATGGAATTAAAACTAAATGAGAGGTATGTATATTTTAATTCCATAATTATATTCATAATTTAGATGTATCATTCATTATATATATCCATTATATACATGTACTTTTAATAGAACTTTACATTTGGGGATAAGAAATGAAATGCACCGTTCATGGAGACGGTAAGCCGTACGTACGCATGAACGCTACTTTCATTTCTATCTCATACTTTAATGGAAAGAAATCATAATGATATAGAGTTATATTATAATTACAGTATAACATCATATAAAATAACATTAAATCCATCCTTTATACGTCCCACGTATGGCATTAACGAATCACATCACTTTGAGGGGGCGGTAGTCCGCACTTCCTTAAATGAAGATATCGCATTTACCCATAATGGAAACCATAAAGGTATGCCCAAAATGAAAAAACAAAAGCTTAAGGAAAACATAATAAAATTTTATATCATATATAAAAATAGTGACATCATAATGTCCACCTTTGAAGGTGTTAAATGAGTATTGAACAATCATCGTTTCGGGAGGCAAAATTTCACCATCCACGGAAACCGTATGTTCTTTAACCATTTGATGTAGTTGTGTGAGAGTGTAGCTAGAATAAATCTTATAACAACATACTAGTATATTTAAGATACTGGTGTTGTTACAAAATAAATAAATAAAAAGATTTTATGGGGTTGGAGAAGCAAAATAAAACAAATGAACATGAGAGAATGAATTAACATTAAAAGTGTAACTCCTTTTGATTTGAGCCTAAAGGCTTCCTTTGAAAGGATTCTGCCCAAAGGGATTCTTCTAGGATGAGTAGAGGGATGTGGAGAGAGTAAATGGTCAGGGTTTGGCCGATCCAAAGGCTTCAGGAGTGTGTGAAATGAGGTAGAGGTGGGGGCCTTTTATAAGAGGAGAGGAGGGGCACTTTTGGAAAGTAAGAAATATTACTTTATTTTAAAATGTGTTTCGGTTTAAAAAGGTCCCACATTGATATAATTCGTGGCTAAGGTGTTATGGGTTTGAAATCCACCCATTCAATAGGTTTTGGACAAGTGTAGTTCATAGATTTTACATTATCTTTCCATTTTATTTAAATCGTTAAATAATGAGGTCATCGCTGCATCATCATGATGTCATAAATAATTTAATTTATTTAGTGTTTAAAAATTATAAAAAAAATACTATGATGTAGGAAATCTTTTTATCTTTCCAATGAATAAATATAATCAAAAATATGATCTTTATAACCCCATGTAAAAAAAAATTTTCGTAAAACATATGATGTTTGTGTCATTTTTACTTTTACATTAAATAAAAAGTTATTTATGTCATTTCCCAACCAAAGTAGCTCCATGGGGTCCTCAAGTTGACCCAAGGCTTGTCTTGGTCGGCCATGACACAACCAATGAGGGTAGGACATGTGTCAAGCTCATCTAATTTTATTAAAGCATTATTTTTACCTTAAACTACACTAATTACCACTAATCGCGATTAAAAACTTAATAAGTTACTATTCACCAAAAAATTATTTTTATCCCATTGAACCACATTTTACTTCTTAATGACAACCATGTATGTTGGATTTTTAAAATTAAAAACACATAAGTGGTAAAATTTCATTTAAACGAAAAATCACCTTTTATAAGTACCACTTAGTGGTTTCACTATTCATCAAAATTGAAGTTTTTCAGAAAAATCCCAAAAATTCACCCTAAGATATATTTGATATTCCGAATTCAAAAATGAAGTCTATTTTACAAAATTCAAAACATATAAGTCATATTAATTAATTTAATAATTAATTCCCGCAGTCAGAGCAAATAGCGTGTTTTTATGAAACAATAAGTATCAAAAGATTGACACAAGTTTAAGTCTGATTTCAAAGTGAAATTAATTCCAACGAACACTATTGGATTTAATGGTAAAAATATATTCTAATTTGACTTTAAAACCAATTAAAAATATAATCTAATCATATAAATAAATTAGATTAAAAAGAGGTTTTGAATTAAAATACCACATTTTACACTATTCATTAAAAAAATGAACTTTATCGGAAAGATACCAAAAATTTACACAAAGTAAATTTTGATGTCCCAATTCTTAATAAGAGTTTTATTTGGTCCAAACGAATGTTTAAGAGTGAACAAAACTATATTTAATGACGGTTCGCCATCAAAAGGTGATAAGTGAACCTTTAGTGAAAACTAGGGCATATACGCCTAAAATTGAATTCTTTCCGTATTTTAAGCCTCTATCCTTTATTGGATAAATGTAAAAACATTTAAAAACATATATAATTATATTTTAGTTATTTCTATCCATTCCCGCCATTACAACGGCTACATGTTAACTACCATTTAAAATAATATTATTTTATTATTAGAATGCAACGTAAGATTTCAATGAAACTCTTTGTTGTGTGTTGGGTACACCATCGAGCATAGCGTCCCCTTTATAGTCATATTAATATTTTATTCACAAATTTAGATAAATAAGAAAATTTCATATTCTTTATTTACCTGGGGTGTTACATCCTTCCCCCCTTTTGGGAATTGCGTCCTCGCAATTTTAAAAAATTGAGCTTGGAAACATCCTTGAAAGTCCCACATCGGAACAAGAGTCGGTAAAACAATCACTTTAAAATAAAGAAAGATAAGTACAGAGGTCACCTGAGTTAACCCATACTAGGATTCCATGTAGAAAAACATGGACATGGAAGAAAAATCAAAGGGTCATGTTCTTGAGGGAGAGTGATAGTAAACATGTCTAGGAGAAAGTTAACAATGAGAAAATCACAAACATGTGATGGGTTAAACGGTATTCGATTCCCCAGTAGGAAAAGCTAATAGACAATGTTTTTGTTTTAAGCTACTTTTTATTGAGGAATTTATTCATAAGGAAACATAATCACTTATCATGTTGACTTTCAACTTTTACTAGATTCCTTAATCAAACTCATATTTTCTTCAGAAGGCGAGTATTTAGGAAGACTTGTTCACATTAAGAGTACTATAATCAACTTTTAGAAAATCACCTAATCCACAAAAGAGAACTATATACCTCCCATGTATTTAGACTTTAACCAAAACCAAAACCAAAAAGGCTAGTACAAGATCAGATAATCCAGAAAAGGATAACCCTTTATAAAAGAAAATCTATTCTTAACCTCCAAGATTTGTCAAACAAAACCCAAAGTTCAACGAGGACCATTAGATAAACAATTTGTCCATAAAATCCTTCAACGTAATCCAAACTAAGATTGAAACCCAAATATTTGAAGGATTTAGTCACATAGGCTTCCATGTTAAATCGTAACATTTATCTTCAAACAACATCAGTCGCTCCTAAAGTCTCGCATTGAAAAGTAATTATCCTAATCACATATCCTCCATGATAGGTTAATAATTTTCATAAATAACCCAAAATCAACTTAATCATAATTCATAAAATCATATAACTAAAAAGAATCAGTCAAACTAACAAGGTACTTCACGTAGTCCAGTGGTAGGCGATAAATACCAGTCGCACTTTGGTTGTGGGTTCGATTCTCGCAGCTTTGTCCGACGCGACAGGTTGTCACACGGTCTGCGTGTTGTCCTTTTTCCAAAACTATATAATTCTTAAAACATTCCTCAAAATGAGATAAAATCTTCAAAAATAATCATAACATATTTTAACCTCAATTTTATCTCATTCCTTTCATTTTCCATCATATCATAGAGTAACCCATAATTACCTAAAAAGTAAGGATCATATAAACCCTAATGGTTACCTTAATAATTATTACCTGAATTTCCACATCGAGTTGGCCATCTCATGCATGATGCATTAGGGAACTCACCAAGTTTTAAGTGGTTGATCATGACTCCTTGATAGTTGGTTTGGAATAACTATGAGATTCCTCATTGAATCCCCCATCTCATCTAGTATCTTAATCAGAGATCCACCGCAGTTTCCTTCAAACCCATTGTCACTTTGGTGCTTGCTAGATCCAGCCATTTACTAAAACCAAAAAGGTCAGTGTGAGTATATCAACATAACCATAATGTAATAATGAGGAAGATAAACACTAAGATATACTTACTCATTCACTTTATCTAAAACTTGGACTCTTTCTAAAATCCTAACCATTATGGTAATGTCACTTGTGCTTAGAGAATACCCTAACCTCTAAACTTATCTAAACCGACCTCTGATACCAACTATAAGGCCCCAGCCTTAATCCTTACTTAATCTTGAGTTATTACAAGATTACACATTGAGGATCTTTTCAGGTTTAGAGTTTTAGAGAATTAGATCATGAAACTTGCATTACATTCCACATTTAAACAAAGTGGTTACATAAAAGACAGTATTCATTCTTCCGATCTACGGGAACATATTTAAAATATAACACAGATTCTTTCTTGACACATCCTTGACACTATCATCACATCATGTACCTTTCCCTTGGCCTGTGAAAAACATTTCAAAAACATGGGATGAGCATAAAAAGCTTAGTAAGAGTTATAAAAATATGGAAAGGAAACATGAGTTTATATATACATTAGAATGAAATCACACTTTACCCATAAAACATAGGCATATCAAATCATGAATAAATCATAGAAAACATAAGACATAAAGGTAACTTGAGGCATTCATAACATTCTTACGTAGGGAGTAACCCTCTTGGTTACGTTTGGAATACCCATCACAGTATATCCCTAAATCTCTTCAGAGAAACCTTAACGTTTCACTCCTTCGCGTTACCCAATGCATTGGAGAGCTATATCGGGCTCACCCGCCCTTAGTTTATCACGGAACCACCCGTTTTCATAACAATTCCCAAGAACCATAACATAAATGTGTCACATGAAACATGCATAAAGGAAACATAACATTTCCACATTTCAATCACAATATAACATTTTAGTATATTGAAATAATGAATCCATTCAAAAAGAAACCATTTCCAAAACCATTTAAAACATTTAAAAAAATAGATTTTTGAATCAAAGTGTCCCATACCACCTTGAAGCTTAAAATTTTAAACCATTAATATCCATATAAATAAATCTGTAAATCCATTTTGAAAACATAGATATTAATAAGAACAAATAATTAAAACATTTAAAACGATATTTTGGTTAAAGGGGTTTTACCAAAATTAGAGACACTTGAATACAATAATTGAGGAATAACATTTAGTCAGAACTTTATAATATCATGAGAATAAATGGATTCATGATATAATACTCCAATGGACATTATATACACCATATAACAGTGAATTGGTGCATAACAACAATGAACCCTCAATAGAAAAGTCAAATGTGATGAAATCCCTTATAAAGAAGGTATACTTAAATTAAGGACAAATCAATCTCAAAAATATGTGTGACAAATATAAATACACCCAATATAAGTTGATATTAAGTGTACAACAATAAAAGGTCATTCACACATATTCAATGGATGACATATTCAATGACTACATGTTGAACACAAAGAAATCGAAATAGGGTTAAAAAGTTCCCTTGACAGCCTAACAGCATCACATCAAAATGAGTTGATGAGAGATAAAAAGAGTATCTCATCACTTGGAAATAAAATTTAAATCAATAAGGATATATGATAACATATCCCAACATAAAAATATGTAAATTAAAAGACCCAACAAAAGAAGTCTTTTAAAAAAGAGGAGGGTGAAAGGTTCCCTTACCGACTTGGGTATCTTTCAAAATATACACCCCATGAAAGAAGGACAATAGATCATTGATGTAAATACTCATAAACGAAAGTATATTACACAAATAGTAGAACAATGGGCAGTACATACACCACTCAATGGAATTTGTGGAAAATGTAGCATAAATCTCAAGGGAATAAAAGTGAGATGAAAAATCCCTTGCGAAAACTCGGCAGCCTAACGGCACCATAGAAAACTTCCGAATATGGATTGATGAGATCAAATAGGGTATCTCATCACATTACAATAAAATTTACAGCAATAGAAATATAAAAGAACATCCCCCAACATTAGAAAGAGGAGCTTAAAAGAAGTGACATAAAGGAGAGTACGTAAAAAGAAAGAGAGAGGTTAGATCTCTTACGAAAGTTCGGCATCCTAACAGCGCCACTCAAAACTTCCAAAATGGATTGATGAGAGAGAATAGGGTCTCTCATCACATGAACATAAAAATTACAGTAAGTGTAATATAAAATCTCATCCCAATAACAAGAAAGATGAGCTTTAAAAGGAATGACATAAAAGTGTGTACTTAAAAAGAATGAGAGGAGTAGGATCCCTTACCTCAGGTCCGACTTGACTCGATCATTCTTTAACGTCATGAATAATAAACTTGAGTTAATTTCTACTTTCTTAAGAACCTTTTACAAGTTCATTATTCCTTTTATATCAATTATTGACATGTTATAAACATTATGTAATCATTTAAGTTAATAATGTTTGTTTTGTCGATATTTGGTTCTTAAGTCGAAAGTGGACTTCTTACAATTACATGTTGTTTGTGTGGTCAAAGGTTCATTATATCCAGAATGATATTCATGATTTGGATAGAATATATATCATATATATCCAGAATATACATGTATTTATAATATTACATAATCATTTAGAGGTAAGAAATGAAATGCACCGTTCATGGAGACGGTAAGCCGTACGTACGCATGAACGCTACTTTCGTTTCTTTGTCATATTAATGGAATTAAAACTAAATGAGTGGTATGTATATTTTAATTCCAGAATTATATTCATCATTTAGATGTATCATTCATTATATATATCCATTATATACATGTACTTTTAATAGAACATTACATTTGGGGATAAGAAATGAAATGCACCGTTCATGGAGACAGTAAGCCGTACGTACGCATGAACGCTACTTTCATTTCTATCTCATACTTTAATGGAAAGAAATAATAATGATATAGAGGTATATTATAATTACAGTATAACATAATATATAATAACATTAAATCCATCCTTTATACGTCCCACGTATGGCATTAACGAATCACATCACTTTGAGGGGGCGGTAGTCCGCACTTCCTTAAATGAAGATATCGCGTTTACCCATAATGGAAACCATAAAGTTATGCCCAAAATGAAAAAACAGAAGCTTAAGAAAAACATAAACATATTTTATATCATATATAAAAATAGTGACATCATAATGGCCACCTTTGAAGGTGTCAAATGAGTATTGAACAATCATCGTTTCGGGAGGCAGAATTTTGCCATCCACGGAAACCGTATGTTCTTTAACCATTTGATGTAGTTGTGTGAGAGTGTAGCTCGAATAAATCTTATATAAACATACTAGTATATTGATTATACTGGTTTTGTTACAAAAGAAATAAATAAAAAGATTTTAGGGGGTTGGAGAAGAAAAATAAAACAAATGAACATGAGAGAATGAATTACATTTAAAAGTGTAACTCCTTTTGATTTGACCCTAAAGGCTTCCTTTGAAAGGATTCTGCCCAAAGGGATTCTTCTAGGATGAGGAGAGGGATGTGGAGAGTGTAAATGGGCAGGGTTTGGCCGAGCCAAAGGCTTGAGGAGTGTGTGAAATGAGGTAGAGGTGGGGGCCTTTTATAAGAGGAGAGGAGGGGCACTTTTGGAATGTAAGAAATATTACTTTATTTGAAAATGTGTTTCGGTTTTAAAAGGTCCCACATTGATATAATTCGTGGATAAGGTGTTAGGGGTTTGAAATCCACCCATCCAATAAGTTTTGGACATGTGTAGTTCGTAGATTTGACATTATCTTTCCATTTTATATAAATCATTAAATAATGAGGTCATTGCTGCATCATCATGATGTCATAAATAATTTAATTTATTTAGTGTCTAAAAATTATAAAAAACATACTATGATGTAGGAAATCGTTTTATCTTTCCAATGAATATTTATAATCAAAAATATGATCTTTATAACCACATGTAAAAATTGTTTTCGTAAAACATATGATGTTTGTGTCATTTTTTACTTTTACATTAAATAAAAAGTTATTTATGTCATTTCCCAAACAAAGTAGCTCCATGGGGTCCTCAAGTTGAACCATGGCTTGTCTTGGTCTGCCATGACACAAAAAATGAGGGTAGGAAATGTTTCAAGCTCATCTTATTTTATTAAAGCATTATTTTTACCTTAAACTACACTAATTACCACTAATCGCGATTAAAAACTTAATAAGTTACTATTCACCAAAAAATTATTTTTATCCCATTGAACCACATTTTACTTCTTAATGACAACCATGTATGTCGGATTTTTGAAATTCAAAACACATAAGTGGTAAAATTTCATTTAAACGAAAAATCAGCTTTTATAAGTACCACTTAGTGGTTTCACTATTCATCAAAAATTGAAGTTTTTCAGAAAAATCCCAAAAATTCACCCTAAGATATATTTGATATTCCGAATTCAAAAATGAAGTCTATTTTACAAAATTCAAAACATATAAGTCATATTAATTAATTTAATAATTAATTCCTGCAGTCAGAGCAAATAGCGTGTTTTTATGAAACAATAAGTATCAAAAGATTGACACAAGTTTAAGTCCGATTTCAAAGTGAAATTAATTCCAACGACCACTATTGGATTTAATGGTAAAAATATATTCTAATTTGACTTTAAAACAAATTAAAAATATAATCTAATCATATAAATAAATTAGATTAAAAAGAGGTTTTGAATTAAAATACAACATTTTACACTATTCATTAAAAAAATGAACTTTATCGGAAAGATACCAAAAATTTACACAAAGTAAATTTTGATGTCCCGATTCTTAATAAGAGTTTTATTTGGTCCAAAAGAATGTTTAAGAGTGAAAAGAACTATATTTAATGACGGTTCGCCATCAAAAGGTGATAAGTGAACCTTTAGTGAAAACTAGGGCACATACGCCTAAAATTGAATTCTTTCCGTATTTTAAGCCTCTATCCTTTATTGGATAAATGTAAAAACATTTAAAAACATATATAATAATATTCTAGTTATTTCTATCCATTCCCGCCATTACAAAGGCTACATGTTAACTATCATTTAAAATAATTTTATTTTATTATTAGAGTGCAACGTAAGATTTCAATGAAACTCTTTGTTGTGTGTTGGGTACACCATCAAGCATAGCGTTTCCTTTATAGTCATATTAATATTTTATTCACAAATTTGGATAAATAAGAAAATGTCATATTCTTTATTTACCTGGGGTGTTACAAAGGTAGCTGAGAGTTGACAAAATAATTATATTGAAAATTACTAGTGAGTTCTAGAATTCAAAATCTTTGAGAATGTATTCCTATTAATGTTTCAATGGAAGAAGGTTGTGACATTAAAAAAGATGGAAAATTAGAGCCTTAATAATAATTTCCCCTTAGAGATTCTTGATCATGAAGGGGAGCTAACTAATATCTTGGTGATACCACCAAAACTCTCTCATGTTTCTGATGTGTTCCATGTATCTCTTTTGAGGAAGTACATAAATAATCTTTCACGGATACTAAAAATAGTGGTTATACAAATGTATCATGATCTTTAATATGAGGAATATCTAATGTAGATTCTACATCATAAAGATAAATTACTACAAAAAATACCACTCACCTAGTCAATGTTTTTTTTAGAAAAACCATAAATTTTTGGATGTTATGTGGGAACTTAAGTATGTGATGTGAAAGAATTATCCATAGTTGTTTATATCAGAGTAAGGAAAATATCAATTTTTTAATTGTAATTTCAAAATTTATTAATGAGGCTACTTTACGGTTCCAAGGAATGTTTTACTATGAGATGTTAAATATCAATATAAAATGATGAAATATTCTTTTATATAATCTTTATGTTACATAAATCATGGGTTTAGTGTTAATATAATATAGAATATATAAACTAGAAACAATTTAGGAGAATTTTTTTTCATTTAACTAATAAAATAAAAGGGATACATAAAAATTAGATAGTCCAATTATCTTTTAAACATTAGGGGAAGCTTAAAGTATTGGAGAAATACATATTATGCTCTATCGAGGACCAAATTTCATGGACTGAGTGTGTGGATAGATATATATTTCATCAATTTCTAGTAATATCCATTGATTTATCTTCCTCAATAGGGTGTTTTATATCTTCTCTAGTAAAAATATCTACTTCTCTACTCTTGGCATATTAAATAATCCTTTGTTTCTTTAATAATATTCCTTCAGTTATAGTATGTTCTTGATAGGAATTTTTTATTACTTTTGTCTCTTCATCATCCAAGAATTATCTCTTTGAATATACCCCCATATAAAAATATATTTCTAGAAGTAATATATCTATGAGATCAATTAATGTGTTGTTGATTCTAGCTGGGAATGGATTAATCGAGACATATTCTTTTTTTCTAGTTTATATAAAATCTACATCATGTAAGCATAGATAGTTTGATAGTTTAACAAGATTCATCCTAAGGTAATTGAATCATGGTGAATCCTTTGTAATTTATCAGGATAACCCTCAAATTAGTATTGTAGGCCATTTTCCATTTTTCATTCCATATATAGTGTCATGAAGTAAATTGGAAATCAAGATCTACCAGGTCTGCTCATATTCGATCATAGAGATAGAAATATATCTTGGGACCATCTCACTCATAGGTAACATATGTATATCACCCTCTAAGATTTTTAGAACTGAAGTAATCCCAATATCAATATGACCAGGTAACTAGGATATTTGGATGGAAACCAAATCATATATATAATTTTGAAGGTGTTAACTCAACGATAGAGAGAGTAAATTCATTGGTTTGTGAATACAATGTCAATCAAAGGCCCTATAGAGACTGACGTACTCCCTCTATAGAATTTTCATCCTCAAAAAAAATTTCCACCACTATCATTATAGTATGAGAATACTCCCTAGTTTTTCCATTATCTACTATAACTAGAATTTCAGTTATAACATTTTTCCTAGCATTCAACACCATAAGAACATATTCTACCCCAACCATGGATTGTTGAATTGGTTGATACTACCCCCTTTCCATGATGTTCACTCCATAAAATTATGGGTAAGGTATTCCCTAATGAGTTAAGAAATACATACTACCAACCTATTCTTTGTTTAAGCTGCCAAACTCAGTTAAAGAAGACCATATGCCGACTGTTAATAGGATATCATCCTTTTTGGTTGTCAATTTAGCATGTTTTTTGATCCATTTCATAAAATATAAAATAGGTAGGATACTAAGAAATTTAGTATTCAAATTAGTTCCTATACTAAGAATATCATCACCTCCAATGAAATGAACATTCAGGGTGGAAATTTTCATTTCGCCCTCCACCATTAGTGCATATTCATCTTAAACATATAGCAACATACCATTTTGAGGTCCCCTTTTATCATTATACAGTCTTACCTAAAAAGAATCCCTATATGAAAAAAGACATTATATATAAAAAATTATTATAAAATTAATATTAAAATGGGAAAATGAGGGTAAGACTCAAATACTAACCTCATTCATTGGTAATAATGTGGTCGGCCACTATTATTGTATTCTGTCATTGTTTGATAAAAGGTAGTGAACTATCAAGACTCATCTTTAGGTTTATGGGTTTTGTGTATCGGATGGTATAGACTGGGAAATTCCTATTATACTCTTGTATCATCATGTTCATGAAAAAAAAATTTATCTTCCATTATGGTGATCATCTTAGACACACTTCCCATTGAGGTTCGACTCACAACATACTCTTTAGACTTCCCTAGTCTGTGTTGTATCCACCCTATTGAAATATAAATAAATGTGAATATCATATATGTAATGAAATTTGAGTATTAAAATATCAATTTTTTTACATATTATATATTAAGGATTTCATCCCACTCTTAATCAACAGACTAATTTATTCCCTCTTTAGTGGAACCTTGATCTGCTAAATCTAGTATCTCTCACCTACTTCAGTTCTAGATATCGATCACATATCACAAAATCTATAAGAATATTAGATAATTTCAAACCTCTTCTATTTTGATTTAATATTTATATTATCTTTCCACATTTACATTAACGAGTTTCGTGATATAAATTCCACCTTGAAGTGAGGTCTGTAAACCCAAAACATCTTGAAGAAAGGGAAGACTCTTCCAAAAAAAAACCCTAGGATTGTAAAAATTTAAGATGGTAGAAACTTGACCCCCTCAAGGTCTATATTAGTATCCATACCCCTTCATCTTAATCTTTTTTTTTCTGAACTACCATTATTAGCCTAGGAATCACCCCATTGTCACCAGCTAAACCAAATTGGATTTTCTACACGATCTAATGGTTCTTAAATCCAAATCTACCCATATTCCCTTGATAAAGGTTAATAATGTGTTACATGAATTACTAAATCCATGTAATTATTATGATAATTTAGGATGTACCATATCCCATTCTCTATGCTCAATGAAATGGGGACCCTAAGGATGCACTCATGAGAACCCCACAAGGATATGAATACATCCAAGAACCCACATTCCCATGTGTCAGCCAAATAAATTCATACTAGGATGGTAATATAATAATAAAATTTGAGGTATCTTGGGATATGATCACCTACTATTTATAGTCGACCATTGGTCGATTCTATATCCTAAAATCAATTTGTGTAACACCTATTTTTTGATGAACACATAACAATTGCCGTGAAAATTGGTATAATTTGTAAGCCTCATAGACAATATTTCAAGTAATATTTATTTATACAATGTTGTACCTTATGGAATTGTTATATGGCCATGCATAATAGTATTCACAATTTTTATCCATAACTACTTTTATTGGAGGATTACCATAAAGAACGAAGTTAAACTCTGAGTAAAAACTTGAGATCTTAACACATTTTCATCCCTTAATTACATGGTATTAATGATGGGATCGCCTAGAAAAATTAAAAATTATATATCTCAAAATTTACACCTTGTCACTAATCTCATATCCATTTAATTGTGCATTTTATTCAGCCTCTCATCACATGAAATAACCTTGAGATATAAAATGATGATTTCTCATTATAGATGTTATCATGAACTAGTGCATTATATCTTTCATTGGTACTACGAGCCTAATATGCCTCACATCTAGAAGAAAGGACAAAAAAAATAAATTACTTACCTATAGACTGGTATATTAGTCAATTGTTGTGATTATGGTATCCACTTAGTTTCATGGTGAGGAAGATGGAAAAATGATTTTGAGGAAGAGTCTCTGGTTTGACCTTATAGCCCTATTCCTCAGAGATTCCTCTATCTAACATAAACCATAATGTATCTAAAATTATCAACTTATTTATATAAGGAAATATTAATAATAACCCTAAGGATAAATCTTCTCTCTATAACACTAAGAATATTTAAATTAATTTTTAAAAGCTAATGTTTGTATTTGGGTGGGTCTCCTACCCCCATAACCTTGATTACTACTCTCAGTCATTCTTGAGCTAATCAAGTAACTCTCATAATATATTCCTATGTATACTATATGAGGAGGAACTCATCATACATAACTCATAGTATTGGTGATATAGATACCCTGTAGATTTATCATATAATGATTCCCACTTCTCCAAGAATCAACATCAATGTGTTCACCTTTGGGATCTAAGGACAAGGAAATTCTAGAATAAGAAAATTGATCTTGTATATATATAACCATGAAATATAATGAATATTTTATTTTACAAATTTTTTCATTTATTTCTCAACTTAAATTCATGTTTATTGATCCCAAAATGTGTGTTTCCACTCAGGCTTAACGTAACCTATGGGATGAAGGTCCAAGCCATCTATCTAGTATTAGAGTTTTTAAGTAGATGGTCGATAGATGATTGAAGAGTAGAAGTGTGTCTGGGAATTTAATATGTATGAACGGTTATCTTGGTATTCCTTAGATTATATTAAGGGGGTTTCTTCCCTTCATATATATATGATCCCATCAGTGATATATTGGCACTAGCCAAATTGGAACACCTTTTCAACCAAGAGGATAAGAGGTTATTTTCTAGGAAAATTGTCAATATCCATCATAAGAAAATTTACATATAATAGGAGAAAATATAATCATAGGAATCTTTTTTCCCTCTCTTGAATGACTTTTGTGAGTTGGGATATGTATGGAATAAATTTTATATCTTTTCCTTATTTGGATTTGTAGAATAATTTTTCAATAAAATTAGTTTCTTCAAAATCAAGAATGGAGTTTAGGTGGAGGACCATTTTCTTATAAAAGTAAAGTCAATAATATCACATGTATGGATAAAGAATATTTGTGAAATCAAATTAAGAGGGAATATTAACTAATCATGAAAAAAACTTGGGGAAATTGTAACACATAAGTGTTTAAAAAATCATTACATAAACTATATGATTATTATTGTTAAAAATATTTATATTTTTTAAGGAATAAATATTGAGTAGAAAATAATTCATCAAAATAATTATCAAACTAATTTCACTTTATTCATTCATAAAAAAACATTACAAAAAATTACATACCATATAGTATTGCATAACATTGATGATTACAACCCTCAAAAGTGAATAAAATAAATTGGGATAACAAATATAAAATAATAATATATTTAAAATTATAAAACCTTCTCAATCATCTTCAACCTTGAAAGTCACCAATAGTGGAACTAATCCAATAATGTGAAAGAAAAAAATTAAGGGAGAAAGAATCATCCATAATATGTAATTAGAGGTGTGGTTTGGGAAGTGAAAATGGAATTAATGAATGATTTTAGTAATGAAATATATATGAGTAAAACCTTTTAATTATAAATATTGTTTTTGGAAATATAGTCGTTGGAGATATGGCCATTTGGGATATAGTCATTGGATATATATGTAGAAAATATGTATACTAAAGTTGTGTATTGTTAGTAAAAACATTAAACAAATATATTTCATCTATAATAAATAATGAAACAAAATTAAAATATTTAACTAAAATATTATTTAAAAATATATTTGAATGAGTTATTATTAAATAACTAATTTAATTAAATAATTAAGGTTTTATGTAATAAAAATGTGTTGATGATATGAAAAAATCATTTCCTTTTATATATGGTTTTAAAAATGTATTTAAAAATAAAAACATCATCTTTATAACTTGTTTAAGGTTTTGGAAATATAAATGGATCATTCTATTAATAGTCTCATCCTTTGGAAAATTAAGACATTGTCGTGTTACATGAAGACTACCATCTTCCTAGATGACATGTTTCATTTTTCATCATCAAATTCATGGATGATTATGGGAACAATTTTATGGTTAAATATAGTGATAATATTATATTTATTATTATATCATATTCATTAGGTATGAAACCATAAATAATTATTTGTATATAAATTATCAAATTTTATTAGATAATGAGTGTCAATGTTTACATTGTATAACTTATACTAAACAATCAACGATGCTATCACACGATGGTGAAAATAAACAATAATAAGCTAATAAATGTGCAGTTAATGACTATAATTAATAATTAGAAAATTAAATTGACATTAATAATGTTATATAATAATTTATAAAGATGGTTATTTTTATTATATAAGTTTTCAAATCACATTCATGGAACTAAAGAGTTATGGTAAGGGATTCTCATCTAAAAATATTCTTCCTTTGTGAAATATGCCCTAATGACCTCTTGTTTAATGTTTATTAGTGTATATAATTCCATATTTTTTATCCAAAATATTATTCAATTAAATTTATTTAAAAATAAAAATCATGTTCAATATTTAATGGGCCTCCAATTAAAAAGATATCATATTTTTTAGAGTTTTTTTTCTCAATTCCACTTCATTGAGGCATGGTTTTATATTTTGGAAATATTATTATTTTACAGGTGAAATAACAACCTGGATCATTTTTTAATCATAAATAATATATATTCTTGTGATTTACAAGTCAATTTGAAAATATTTATTTCAATATCTTTTAATTCATATACTACTAAAGTGTTAAAAGACTTTTAAATCTCCATTTCAATTATTTATGTTATAAGGTTTCTTATTGAAATTCATTATTGTAAGTCCTGTATTTTAATTGATTTCATATTTCATATGATATAACCCTTATCCCTCAAGGTAAAATGGATTTTTTAATTCAAGATTACTCCTTTATTAACTCCATTCTCATAATATTATAATATTGTTAATAATAACTATCATCCCCTTTAATAATTATTTTTCAACTATAACCATATTCTTTCATTCTCTAAATATTTTACCATTATTATTTTGAAATAAAAATATGCATTATCTCATGTGAAATTATTTTTTATTTTTTAAATGTTTTTTGAAAATAATGTTTTTTATTATTTATATGTTGTGGGTATTCAAAAGAAGAGTATTTTAAAATTTTAAAAATATATTTTCCTTTCACGATCATATATGCTATCTTTCACATTTGATGTACTCTATAAATAATTTATGTATATTTCAAGGTTATATTGTTATTATTTCTTTTGAGGTGGTGTTTTAAATGGTTTTCTCATGGACTTCTTGAAAATGACTTTGAATGTGGCCAATAACATCAACTTTTTATGACAATGTTAGGATATGTTTTTTAAAATCACTTTTTATAGGTTTACATATATTTTCCTATAAAAATATAAAAGTTTTATCTATTGTTTAATAATTTCCCATGAATTACCTTCTAAATTATATAATGATACTATCCACATTATTTATTTTGGTGGATTGTGATCATGTTATTCCATTTATCGAATAGGGAATGTATTTACATCTCCTATTCTTATTATTCCAATATAAATGTTTATTGATTACTAAGGAGATATTATTATGTATCGTATTGATATTAATTTCTTTTATATGGTGAATTTATTTGAAATAATAACATGAAAAGTGGATACTATAGTAATATAAATCCTCAATGCATATACTGGTCTCATAAAACAAACTAGTTTGTGTATTTTACTATATTCTTTAACATTTATTAATATCTATTTGACATGACATCTTTAAAGTATGGTCATGATATCATTGCAATGATACCTTGATGGTAAAATAATTATGTATTGGCATATATAATTGACGGTAAGATCATGAAGTTTTGGTATGAGTCCTTTATGATAAGACTAAAACATCCAACATTATGTATTGTCCCATCATGAAATCAGTAATTTTTGTCCTTGTGATTCATTATATAGTTAACTCATTCATGGATTTATTTCGAAATCATGTAATAAATTATATGGAATTATTTGATTCATATTTATTCCCATCATATTTATTTAAGACATGCTTTTCATATTATAAATTCTAATCTGTGTTGCCTCTTCCTATGAATTTTATCTCACCCTTCCTATATTTTTATTTCCCTAATATTATAAAGAATAATATTATCTATGAAACACTTATATGGGTGTCATGTGTGAAAAATATTATTGGAGATGATTGAGACATAATGATAATTTATAAATTCTAGATATGATAAAAAAAATTATTGGACTAAAAAGATAAAAGGTTTCTTTGTTGCTGTTTTTCCCAAACACTCTAGAACTCCGTTAATAAAATTTCATTTGTGTGTAAGTGGGCCATTATTTATTTTTTATTCTATAATTATATATGGTTATTATAGCGACCCAGCCTTTTCTTAATTTACTACTACATCATTTCAAAGACAAACAATATAATAGTATTACCCATAGATGATCCAAAGGTTTAGTGTCTTGGGAAAACTAGGACCATACATAACAAATACACAGCAAGCATGAACATTTATTTAATTTCTTCTTCTCTAGCTTATTATTGGAACTTGTCCTCTCCTTAGTAAATGTAGGCACCTGAGAATATACATCAAAAGGGGTGAGATAGAAGCCCAGTAAGAGGATAGATAAAAACAATATATCATGGGGTGAGCATAATCATAACATAGGAAAAAGATCATGAACATGAGAGGAGCATAAAGACTTGAAATATGGCAATGCATAAAAATGAAACATCATGTCTTAGTGGTTAACCACCACACATAATTTTGAACCAAGACAGAATCTTGTTCAGACATCAGTTCAAATTTACTCAAGAGATTCATCACTTTACCCAATGTATTGGAGCGCTGTATAATTCCGGGCGCACCCGTCACATTTAAACATTCATATTGCGCTATATAATTCTGGGCGCACCCGTCACATCATAACATTATCATTTATCATGCATGACAAAATGAACATATAACATAAATGAACATAACTAACCCATGAAAAATAATGGGGTTCATCTCATAATAACACATTCATAAAATTTGGGTTCCCAAAAGAAAGAGGGAACAACATACTTGATACAAGAACCATCAACCATGAATAAGAGGTAAAAGTTGAGTTCTTAAGAGAAGATTTATTTCGGAAAACATTTGGATTTCCATAAACCTCATTAGGAAAAATTTATATCCCAGAAAAGGAAAGTAAATGATGAAAAAATTATCTTTAAGGAGTGACCATATCAAAAATGGAGTGAAAGAGGTAGAACCTGAAGGATGAAAGTTGGGTTCGAAAATTTCCCCTTACCTTGTACCCGAATTCCTCCTTCTCTTTAATGTCTTGTATAATGAAATTATATTCATTAATTAAAAATCCAGAACCATGTGTATAATAATAGGGTTAATTATGGTTTCATTATGTCAGATTATATTCCTTTGGATGACTTGTAGAGTTTAAAAACATTGTTCGGGGATGTTCGTTTTTATGGTTTTTTCTAGGGTTGTTCACTTGTATTCGTAAATTGAAGTTTGGGTAGAACATGAGTAAACATCCAGAAATGATAATACATGTTATTAGTGATATTAAAGTATCTTTAATTATTTTATAATGAGTTATATTATATCCATGTGGGTGACTCATTAGATAAGAATTAAATGATGATTATTTGGGTTAATTAGAGCGGTTTTTGGTTCACAACGAACTTGTTTTAAATTTTCACTTAGTAATATGTCCATAGGTTATTTAAAGATCATAAAATAGAACATAATACATATAAAATATTCTGGTTCAACAATAAAAACGGTTTCATTACCAGATTTGAATGTAGAAATGGAAGAAGAGAGCATGTCGTTTTTGAAGGTGATAAAACAACATTCTCTTTACTAAAATAAAATAGGTAAAGGGTGCGGGGTGATATAATATCCCATTAGAATCATAAAATTACAGTCTATGTATAATACTAGAGTTAAGAAAATTTTTGGATGAATATAGGTGGGGAGAGATCAAGAAAGGAACTTGAAAATGAAAGGGAATTAAAGGAGAAGAGGGAGGGAAATTACCTCTTGAATCCTTCTGTTGAGAACCTCCTTGACGGCCTAAGCTTGGTCTTTTGATGAGTATAGAAGCTAGTGGACGTGGGGGAGGGGCTAGGGAATGTTCTTGGGAAGAGTTTAAGGAAGGCTTCGAGATTGAGAGGTGCGATTAAATGAGGGTGTGAAGGGTGGCTTTTATAGTGGAGGGGGGAGGGGTTTCCTTAATATAAAAATGATTAGTTTATTTTTTCCCCACAAGACAAGGAATAGTGAGTCTTGAACGACCAAGAATTGTAATTTTATAATTTAATCTCGAACCAAGTGGGGTTACATCTGCAAGAACATCACACATGACCCTATAATTATCTTATTTAGCTTATTTTGTAAATTACAGTATTTCACTATTCATAAAAAATTCAAGTATCTCAGAAAAATCCCAAAAATTTACCCCAACCATTTTTCGATGTGTAGAATCCAAAAATGAAGTCCATTTTTCAGAGATAATTTTCTAAATATTATTAATTTAATATTTAATTAAAATCATAATTTACTAAAAAAACAGTTTTTAAGATTAAAACTGATTTTATAGTGCTTTCAAAAATTACGCAGGGTCTTATAAAATTATCTAAAAACTGTAAGACATTGATTCAATAATTTATGAATACATTTTAGGGAATTAAATTTCCTTTTAAATTAATTAATTAATTATAATTAATTATTTATGACTTACAAAATACCATAACATTTACTATGGTCAAATTGTCACTTTCAAAGATCTCTAAATTTTATTTAATTATTCATAGGTAATGTTACTCTTATGTTGGATGATTTACTATTCATAAGGGTCATATTAATATTCATAAGTGTATATTACTTTTCCAAAGGGTATGTTACTATTCACCAAAAATTATTTTTGTTTCATTAGACTCCAAAAATCATCTTGAACACAACCGTGTGTGTCGGATTTTTAAAATTCCAAACACAAAAGAGACAAACTTATGTTTAAAGGTCACATATCACTTAGTAGTTAATTCTGTTGTGATTTCATGTTAATTTATGACATATTTATTAGAAGGGAATTTCTGTTGGGAAACTTTGGGTCGTTACATTCTTCCCCCCTTAAAGAATTTCACCCCCGAAATGTCACTTTACAAAAACAGGTGAGGGTACTTCTCATTCATTTTCTCTTATGGTTCCCAAGTTGCTTCCTAAAACTTATGGTTCCTCCATAAAACTTTGACAAGATGGGTTGTCTTGTTGCGTAGAACCTTATCTCTGTGATCCAGAATCTTTACTGGCTGCTCTCCATAGGAGAGATCATCTTCCAGCTACACCCCCTCTGAGTTTAGTACATTTGAGGGGTCCGGTATGTACTTACTCAGTAGTGATACATGAAACACATCATGAACTTGAGCCATATTTGGTGGAAGTGAAAGATGATAGGCCACGGCTCCTATGCGGTCAAGGATCTCAAAGAGGCCAATATACCTTGGGCTTAGCTTCCCTTTCTTCCTGGATCGCATGACTCTCTTCCATGGAGATATACGAAGGAAGACTTTATCTCCAACATCGAACTCTAAGTCCCTTCGTCGGTTTTCAGCATAGGTCTTTTGCCGACTTTGAGCATCTTTGATGTGTTTCTGGATGACTTGAACCTTCTCTATCATCTCTTGAACAAGATCGGGTCCAAGTAGCATTCTTTCTACAACTTCATCCCAACAGGTTGGAGTTCTACACCGCTTCCCATAAAGAGCTTCATACGGATCCATCTAAATACTCGAGTGGAAGCTACTGTTGTATGAGAACTCAACCAATGGGAGATGCTGATCCCAACCACCTTTGAATTCAAGAGAGAAAGCTCTTAGAATATCTTCAAGCGTCTGAATAGTCCTTTCAGGCTGGCCATCAGTTTGGGGATGATAGGCCATGATGAAATTTAATTGAGTACTCAAAGCATGTTGAAGGATCCTCTAGAATTTAGATGTGAACCTTGGATCACAGTTGATACAATTAAGAGTGGAACACCGTGCAGTCTCACCACTTCCTTCACATATATCTTTTCAAGTTGTTCAAGCGAGAGGGCTTCCTGAATAGTGATAAAATGGGCAGTCTTGGTGAGTCGATCAACCACAAACCATTTCGCATTATTTCCCTTTGATGTCTTCGAGAGACCCATGAAAAAGTCTATAGTAACATTTTCCCATTTCCACATGGGTATAAGTAATGGATGCATCATACCTTTGGACTTTCGTTGCTCAGCTTTAACTTACTGACATACCAAGCACCTTGATATATATTCTGCAATCTCTTTCTTCATGTTATCCCACCAGAAGTGTTCTCGGAGACCACAGTACATCTTGGTACTCCCAGGATGGATAGAGAAAGTTGAGCTATGTGAATTATCCAATAGCTCCTTCTTTATCCCGAGTGATGAAGGCACACAAAGCCGCATTCGAAACCGAATCACACCATCATCATCGATATGGATCTCTTGCAGCTTCCCTTCCTTTACTGCATTCACCCTCTTTTGTATCTCTACGTTATCCCTTTGTGATTCCTTAATCTTCTCCTGGATGGATGGTTGCGCAATCATTTGGTAAAGGTAGGATGTATCCCCTACCCTTATGATTTCAAAATCCATCCTTTGCATATCTAATAAGATAGTGTCTTTCTCAATCCGCAGCATGGATAGAGTAGCAGGTTCTTTTCTGCTTACAGAATCAGCTACCTTGTTCGCCTTTCTAGGATGATAGTGAATATAGAAATCATAATCCTTGATTAGCTCTAACCATCTCCTCTGACTCATGTTGATCTCCTTTTGTGTGAATATATACTTTAGGCTCTTTTTATCGGTGTATATGTCACACTTCTCGCCAAAAAGGTAGTGTTGCAAGATTTTCAATGCAAAAATCACAGCTGCAAGCTCTATATCATGCGTCTGGTATTTTTTCTCATGGACCCTCAACTGTCGTGAGGCATAGGCTATCACATTATCATTTTGCATGAGTACACAACCCAAGCCTTTATTTGAAGCATCACTGTATATCACAAAATATTCTCCACTTTTCGGTAGTGTGATTACAAGTGCAATGATCAGCCTTCTCCTTAGCTCCTTGAATCTTCCCTCACATTCTTTCGTCCAAACATACTTTACCCCTTTCCTTGTTAACTTAGTAAGAGAGCTTGACAATCCTGAGATTTTTCTCACAAAACGTTGGTAGTACCCAGCTAATCCAAGAAAACTATAGAATTCTGTGACACTAGAGGGCCTGGGCCGTTCTTCAATCACCTTTGTCTTTGAAGGATCCACAGAAACTCCCTCACTTGTGATCACATGTCGCATGAACATGACTTGATTCATCCAAAAGTCACACTTGCTGAACTTGGTGTACAACCTTTCCGTTCTCAATGTCACCAACACAAGTCTCAGATGTTCTTCATGTTCCTCCTTGATCTTGAAGTAGATGAGAATATCATCGATAAACACTACCACAAATCTGTCAAGGTAATGTCTAAAGACTCTATTCATCAAATCTATGAAGATTTCATGGGCATTAGTAAGTACAAAGGGCATCAACAAAAACTCATAGTGCCCATACCTTGTACAGAAGGCAGTATTCTAAAAATCTTCCTTCTTCACCTTTACCTGATGATATCCCGAACAAAGATCCACATTTGGGAAGTATTGAGCTCCTCTTAATTGATCAAACAAGTCATCAATCCTTGGGAGATGATACTTGTTCTTTATGGTGATCTTGTTGAGTTCATGATAATCGATACACAGCCTCATTGTTCCATCCTTCTTCGTCACAAAGAGAACTGGCTCACCACAAGGTGATGCACTAGGGCGTATGAACCCTTCATCTGAATTATCTTGTAGCTATTTTTTAAACTCCTCCAGTTCGATAGGAGCCATCCTATAGGGGCACTTCGAGATAGGAGTAGCTCCAGGTATGAGTTCAATTGAGAACTCTACCTCACGATCCGGGGGAATTCTGGGTAACTCTTCAGGAAATACATTGTTGTATTCCCTCACGATGGACATTTCCTCAAGGTTGTAACTTTCATTCGACTCAACCATTTGCATGAGGTATGCTTCTTCATAGAGAATCAACACCCACACCATTGATGGATTTTCCAAGGAGATTCATGATCATCCTTGAATTTTTAGAGGAGCATGGGATGGTTCAGAATATGAAAAGATACTTCCTTTTCCTGACAGTTGATATGTGCTCTATATAACGAGAGCCAGTCCATTCTCATTATAGCGTTGAATTCCACCAATTTAAGTATTACGAGATTTTCCAGAATAATCTTCCCACATACATCAACCAGAGAAGAGTCAAACACTTGGGTTGCAATGATTGCACCACTTGGTCTTCTTACAGATATCTCTACTTCAAGGTTTTAGGGCTTCGATTCTATAGTTCTAACAAACTTGCAAGATATAAAGGAATGCGTAGAACCAGAATCAAATAAGACTTTTTCGATTCTTGAGTGAATAGGATGAGTACCTTGTATGACTTCATTATCATGCTCCACCTCCACTATAGTGATGGAATAATCCTTCCCTTGTTCCTTTTACTTTGGTGGTTGCTGACGCTGATTACCCTCGAGAGCATGAGGTTTACTGCACTGGTTCGCAAAGTGCCCTAGCTCCCTACAGTTGTAGCATTGAACCATGGGTGGTTCTCTCCTTTCATTGGCTACATTCTCCTTCCATTTCGTGTCTTTCCGACACTCTTGAGCATGGTGTCCTCTTTTCCCACACTTGAAGCATTTCCCCATCCCTTTGAGGCAGTTCCCATTGTGCAAATTCTTACATTTTTGGCATGTGGGTTGTTGATTTTTCTTCCCACCTTTATCATTAAATCCACTAGATTGAAACTTTATCTTTCTTTTCATATCTCCATAGCCATGGGACCATTCTCTAAACTCTATCTCCACTTTGAGAGCACACCGAATAAATTCTTCATAACTCCCAAAGTCTCGAATTGCAAGAGCCTTTCGAAGGTGTGGTTTTAATCCACTAAAGAATCTATCAATTTTGCTATCATTGTTGATAACAAAACTCGAAGCGTGCCTTTCTAGCCTTGTGAAATTAACTTCATAGGTTGTGACATATTCTCCTTCTTGTTTCTTGAGCTTTATTAATTATCTCTCCATCTTCGTGCGAAGAGTTTGTGGGAAGTACTTTTTAAGAAACATTATCTTAAAGTCTTCTCATTCCATCTCTTCAATTTCCTCCCTTGGCTTGGTGTTCTTAATCAAAAACCACCATTTATCAGCTTCTCCGTCTAGAAAATAAATTTCTAAAGTCACCTTCTCCAACTCAGAATAGTGAAGCAGAGAAAAGATCTTCTCCATGGAGTTGACCCACTGTTTCGCAACTAGTGGATTGGAAGATCCACAAAACGTCTATGGTCGTTTCCACATAAAACATTCGATATCTAGTTACTCCCTATTCGGTGAAGGAAGAAGTTCCCCATTATTATTGATATTATTCATAACCTGAGATAATTGGGTAAGCATCGCCATGAAGTTTTGAACTCCACCTCCCAAATCATTAGGGATGTTGTTTGGGCAATCGTTGCATTGGCCCTCGTAAGAGTTGTTGGCCTGATTTCTCCTGGTTCCCACCATTTTCTAAAATAGAAAAGGATAGAACAAAACATAACTAAAAAATTCATGAATGACTTATTAATTTATAGAATTATACCAAAATCATAACATATGGGATCCCTAGGTAAATACTCTTATGGGCATATTTGTACTTAGTCTCATGCTAGAGGTTTTCCCTGGGGTTCACAAATCCTAATTCCCAAATTAACTAAACCTTTCCTCTGATACCAACTATAGCAACCCAGCCTTTTCATACATTACTAATAAATCATTTCAAAGATAAACAAAATAATATTATTACACATAGAGGATCCAATAGTATAGTGTCTTGGTAAAACTAGGACCATACATAAGAAATACAGAGCAAGCATGAACATTTATTTAATTTATTCTTCTCTAGCTTCTTATTAGCACTTGTAATCTCCTTAGTAAATGTAGCCACCTGAGGATATACATCAAAAGTGGTGAGATAGAAGCCCAGTAATAGGATAGATATGAACAATATATCATGAGATGAGCATAATCATAACATAGGAAAAAGATCATGAACATGAGAGGAGCATAAATAAAAGACTTGAAATGTGGCAATGCATAAAACTGAAACACCATGTCTTAGTGGTTAACCACCACACATACTTGTTAAACAATCTATAATCTTGTTCACAAATCTTTTCACATTTACTCATGATATTAATTAATTTACCCAATGCATTGGAGCGCTGTATAATTTCGGGCGCACCTGTCACATTTAAACTTTTATATTGTGCTACATAATTCCAGGCGCACCCATCACATCATAACATTATCATTTATCATGCATTAAAAAATTAACATATAACATAAATGAACATAACTAACACATTAAAATTAATGGTTTTCATCTCATAAGAACACATTCATAAACTTTGGGTTCCCCAAAGAAAGAGGGAACAACATACATGATACAAGAACCATCAACCCTGAATAAGAGGTAAAAGTTGAGTTCTTAAGAGAAGATTTCTTTAGGAAAACATTTGTATTGACATAAACTTCATTAGAAAACATGTATATCCTAGAAAAGGAAAGACAAAGATGAAAGAATTATCTTTAAAGAGTGACCATATCACAAATGGAGTGAAAGAGGTAGAACCCGAAAGATGAAAGTTGGGTTCGAGAATTTCCCCATACCTTGTACCTGAATGCCTCTTTCTATTTAATGTCCTATATAGTGACATTATATTCATTAATTAGAAATCCATAACCATGTTTACATTAATAGGGTTCATTCTAGTTTCATTATGTCATATTGTGTTCCTTTGGATGACTTGTAGAGTTTAAAAACATTGTTCGGGGATGTTCGTTTTTATGGTTTTTTCTTAGGTTGTTCACTTGTATTCATAAATTGAAGTTTGGGTAGAACATGAGTAAACATCCAGAAATGATATTACATGTTATTAGTGATATTACAGGAGCTTGAATGTTTTTTTAATGAATTATATTATATCCATGTGAGTGATTCATTAGATAATAATTAAATGTTTATTATTTGGGTTAATTTGTGCGGTGTTTGGATCACAACGAACTTGTTTTAACTTTTCACTTAGTAATATTCCCATATATTATTTCCAGAACTTAAAATAGAACATAATACATATAAAATATTCTGTTTCAACCTTAAAAATGGTTTCCTGACCAGATATGAATGTAGAAATGGAAGAAGAGGGCATGTCATTTTTGAAGGTGATAAAACAACATTCTCTTTAATAAAATAAAAGGAAGAGGGAATGTTTGTGGGGTGATATAATATCCCATTACAATCATAAAATTAAATTATATGTATAATAATAGAGTTAAAAAATAATTTGGATGAATATAGGTGGGGAGAGATCAAGAAAGGAACTTGAACTTGAAAGGGAATTAAAGGAGAAGAGGGAGGGAAATTACCTCTTGAATCCTTCTCTTGAGAACCTCCTTGAGGGCCTAAGCTTTGTCTTTTGATGAGACTATCAGATCTCGGACGTGGGGGAGGGGATAGGGAATGTGTTTGGGCAGATTTTAGAGAAGGTTTGGAACTTGAGAGGTGTGAGTAAATGAGGGTGTGAATGGTGGCTTTTATAGTGGAGGGGAGAGGGGTTTCCTTAATATAAAATTGATTAGTTTATTATTTCCCCACAAGACAAGGAATAGTGATTCTTGAAAGACCAAGAATATTAATTTTATAATGTAATCCCGAACCAACTGGGCATACATCAGAAGAACATCACACATGACCCTATAATTAGCTTATTTAGCTTATTTTGTAAATTACAGTATTTCACTATTCATCAAAAATTCAAGTATCTCAGAAAAATCCCAAAAATTTACCCCAACCATTTTTTGATGTGTAGAATATAAAAATGAAGTCCATTTTTCAAAAATAATTTTCTAAATATTATTAGTTGAATATTTAATTAAAATCATAATTTACTAAAAAAATAGTTTTTAAGATTAAAACTGATTTTATAGTGCATTCAAAAATTACGTATGGTCTATTAAAATTATCTATAAACTATAAGACATTGATTCAATAATTTATGAATACATTTTAGGGAATTACATTTTCTTTTAAATTAATTAATTAATTATAATTATTTATTTATGACTTACAAAATACCATAACGTTTACTAAGGTCAAATTGCCACTTTCAAAGATGTCTAAATTTTATTTAATTATTCATAGGTAGTTTTACTCTTATGTTTGATGATTTACTATTCATAAGGGTCATATTACTATTCATAAGGGTCTGTTACTATTCCTAAGGTTACGTTACTATTCACCAAAAATTATTTTTGTTTCATTAGACTCCAAATATCATCTTGAACACAACCGTGTACGTCGAATTTTTAAAATTCCAAACACAAAAGTGAGAAACTTATGTTTAAAGGTCACTTATCAATTAGTAGTTCATTATGTTGTGATTTAATGTCAATTTATGACATATTTATAAAAATGTAATTTCCATTGAAATCATTGGGTCATTACAGTTATGTTTTAGTCACCTATATTCATTTCAAATAAAGTATACTAACAATTTATTTATTAGAAATGGATCCAAGAGGTGATGGTTTGGGACATCACAATAGGTATTAAAGCAGGGTTTATTTAACATTATATGTTAGTAAAATTACATTACTAAGGTTTTGGTAGACCTTAGGGTTGGTATGTCATTTTATTTCAACTATATTTATGTTAGTTTTTTAAAATATTAACATATTTTGAGAGTTAACATGATTAAGGTATGCATTGATCACTATTCCATTAATGATATTTGGGGATAAGGATTAAGTTAAATCATGGGGTCAATGGTTCCCATGAATTTTGGGTTTAGTATATTATAATAAATATATTTTATTAATTATTATTAGAAATTAGGACTAAATTACATATGTTGAAACCCTAAAGATAAATCTAAATATTGGAAAATATCCTATTATTATGTAAAAGTAAATAGTATTTGGTTTCATAGAAATTTAATATTTATCTAGATAATGACATGTGGATGTAATCAATGATAGAGATATACCTATTAGTAATAATCCTGAAAAAGTATAGTTGGGTGTTAACATGATCTTCACTTAGTGAACAATAAGTGGGCCAAACTAAGCACCTGATTTAACACTCATAGTGGATATTATTTAGTTATTCATATGCTCTTTAAGAATTATTATGATAGATTGAAATTGAATTTGATGTTATAATTTTTAATTATTGATGTTATTTAACCTAAAAGTTAAATTTCCATACATAATATATAATTAAATTAATGTATAAAGTGTATAAATGAACGATTCATCGGATAAGAAACTTATTATTTTTCATATTATCATTTTTATCAGTTGGTATAATATCCATTTTGTTTTATGGTATTTTTTTGATTATAGGATACTAAATATTAATCTATGCAATTTTTTTCCCGAGAAAATAATAGTTAATAAGATTGTGTACAAATGTTTGATATAAATGAAATTATCAAAATATCCCTTCTCATATGGAAAGATGAGTCTCCTAGTATTAATATTAAATAGTAAAAATGATATCTAATTTGGAATTATATCATATATTTTTTCTATCATATAAACACCCTTAAATAATTTCATACATGAATGATAATTAAAATTGAAAGAATAAAATTTATTTAGGGGGTGGAGAATACATGACCTCATTTTTTAAAACATCACTTCCTTCTTTTAAATAAAAGACTATTATTCTTTAATAGGTTTAGATATTTTTTTAAAATGAAATAAACATGAGGAGAAAATAAGTCTGAAAAAATAATAATCAAACTAAAAAAACATTATTCATTAATAATAAAACATTACTTAAAAAGTATATATGCTAAATTATTACATAAAATATTTGAATTTATTTTTTATAAGTGCATAAAAAGGGGCCTAATAAATTGAAATGAATAATACAGTCACTACTAGAAAGAACTATAAACCATGTTCGAACATGAGAATCACTAATAGATAAACAAAAAATTCAATTAAAAATATAATTATGAATGGATAATGTAAAATCTTTAATATGGAATGTGAGGAGTGATTTTTGAAGTGTGAATTGGATGAATGAATGATTTTAGGTAGGATATTAATAGAAATAAACCCATGAAATTATAAATATGGTCATTAAAAGTATAGTCATTGTAGATATGGTCATTGTATATACACATATCCAATAAAAATACTCCATTTGGACATTTTTATAATGAAATTTAATATAATATAATTTATAAATAATAAATAACTAAACAAAAATGTAATTTTTATTTAAAATATTTTATTATAATTTTTTTTAGAGGACAAATTTTATTAAATAGATGATTTTTTACTTAATAAATATGTTTAATATATATATATATATAAACTACCAATCATTCAATAGATATTACGAGGTGATTAATATGAATAAATACAATTTGAGCCTAAAAACACATTTTCTCACAAATTTATTTCACATGTTATATAGGATTATACTAAAATTAATTTTTATCATATATAGAAATATAGTTTGATTAAATGGTTTTAATATTGTTAATAATATTTTATATATTAGGTAGTATATTAAATTTTTTTAGGCATAAAACTAGGATATATAAGTTAAAGATCCACTTCCATAGTAAGGGTAAAATGGTTACTTTCAAATAATTTATTTTATATGAGTTGTTTAATTTGTATATAAATAAAGTTATTTAATATATTTTAGATGATATATCTAATAGTATTTATAAATATATAAACAAATATATTAATATTTATTTAATTTGTAGTTGAAAGGAAATAAAAACAAAAGTACTTAAAGTATAAAAATACATTTATCTATAAAAATAGTTTTTTGTATATTATATGTTTAAATTTAATAGTGAATTTTTAATATTTAGATATTTAATTAGATTAATTTTTCACAACTAGACCCACTAGGGTCTGACCTGTGACTAAATCAAGTCCACCTCTAATAGGCCAGGGGATAGTGACTAGCACCAAGTATGCATATCCGATAAAAGGGGCAAAAAATAACCCATCCCAAAACTGTAAAGAGTCCAACCAGCACCAATGGAGAGGTTTAAGTCAGAATTACACTCTTAGTAAACCACTTGGTCTATTAATCTCCAACTACACTCCAACCACTCAATTTCTTCCCAAGACACCACCAAAAGGGTTGTTGTTTCCAAAATATTGGACATTTGCGGGCAAAGCTTGTGCAGTGGTGAGTATAAAAATACTCCTTAGGACACCCAAAAAACACTAAACCTGAAAAACCAAGTATTGTACACTCATTAAATGATATTACGGTCAATCTATATCAGGAACAAAAAGAACCTAAATATACTCATGAAATACCACATGCCACCAGGTGGTCATAACAAATTTCCTAGTACAATATTTTGCTCAATGTAATGCTCATTCTGGGCGATCTCACTCCATGAGACATTCTATTATCAAAGACACCTGATGAAGAGAATTTTCTCATTTTCACCTCGCCAAAAGAGAATTCATTGGTCTGAGAAAAATATGATACACATATATGGGGTTATGCCCAAAATCAAGGAATGACACCATGAATCTAGTCTGGGTAAACCCACTATATAGGGAATAATATTCCAATGATTCCATAAATCCAATATTTGTGAACCTCTACATGGATTATTAAAGCCTTACATAGGGAGTTCATGCTGATTCCAAAAACTCTAACTAGGGATGATATAGGATCGTACTCTAGTCTCATAGAGGGACACCACAACTCTATATAAAACTCAACCTTTAGGGGGTATCACAATCCAGTGATGTGGATGTAATGGCACATTTTACACTTGAGGAAATAACCAGGTAAATTCACTCAACCTATACTATTCCAAACTAGAAAAATGAAGATCCTCAATCATTCTTGATGGGAGTACATGGCATTTCCATGGGGGTACATGGTGTGTCCATCTATCCCAAGACTTACCTTTGTGTAAGAGTCTCACACGACTTGTAATCTCTATATACATGTCTTGTATAATGAGTACATGGTGTATAGAGACACAAGATTTCGGGCCCATGTATCATGGACATGTCTGTGTACCGAAGCTCTGTCTGTGTACTAGTCCATGTACGGCAAGCTAGGTCCTTGTGGGAGTACATAGAGTGTCCATGATCATCTGATCCAACCCATGTTTGTGTACTTAAAATGTTCACGTATAGTAAAATGGAGAGTTTCACACATCGCATGATAGGGGTCACACTTTGTTTGATCACCATCATCCTCTTGAAACCCTAGTCATTGCTGAAGGGGCCCCACACATTAGGTAATCCCGAATTACATCCATTTGTTACGATATTTCCCAGAAATTCCAGATTTTCGTTTCCGTTTCTCCTTCACCTCTTCGACCATTGGTTTTCGGCCTCACCTCACCATAAAATTGGAGATCTAAGGTCATCCAACGTGTTCCATTTTTGAGCAACGTGTTTCATCACCGGATCCTCTCACAAATTAGATCAAAACATTGTGCTTATTTCCTCCCCGAGGAACACCTATGAACGTGATTTCATGAATCTTTCATCATACAATAAACTTCTACAACCACCTTCTCACCTTCGTCACATCATGACAGTCCAAGATCTGTGATATCAGATCATGGTGCCAAGAAACGAGTGTGAAATGATCAATTGATTGGAAATACTTGAACCACGAGCCAATGAAGAATTTCCATGGTGAAACATGGAATTGGAGGAGAAAAGAACAAGAAACAAGGAGAGAGGAGAACCTCGATTTATGTTCATGTTTATCTCTATTTGTTTCCATTATAATGAAAATAAAATAAACAAATGATTATAAAGATTAATCCTCCATCAAAACCTTGAAAAATTAACCCATCTCGCAATATGATCAATCAAAAGATCAATCTATTATTTGATATGTCTATTTTCATTGTGTAATTAACGTATGGGGAAAATAAGATCAAAATCACATTCCCTACATCTATTTGGATTGGTTACTAATGAATATTGAATCTATGTTGCATTCGTTGGTGATATCCTTCATTATCGATGTGTGTTGATTGTCAATCCTAGATATGTCATTGTTAATCAAAATGTATTCCCAGATTGCTCTCCAAAAATACTCATGATGTTCTAGGGTTATGTATGTAAACCTATAATTCTGACATAAGGACACATTAGGAGAAAAACAAGTTATTGCATCAACACATCTAATTAAAATAATTTTTATTAAACAATTTTATTCATTTTATACAGGCGACAACATTTTCACAAATGACCCACACGGACCAATGTTTGGTTGCGTGTAGGGTAAACAATTCAATATACACTCAATGGTTCCCCAATATTTTTTATCTCAGCACCTGTTTAGGAGTAATTATACTCTATTAGGAAATATTTGTACTTTTTCTATTTAATATTTTAACAATATTTATCTCAGGAACACTGGGCCTTTTAATTACACGGCGTTTCATCTCCTAGTCTCCAAATTATTTCATATAATGTCTAAAAATAATAAATAAAAAATATAATATGTTTTATTCTCCCCACCATGGGGCTTTACTTCCTCGAAAATCTAAAAGAAAGGCTACAGAAAGATATGTGGGTACTGAGAAATAATTTGAGCCTCCTTCTATCATGTTCTCTCTTAATGATTCATGTGCTACCACTAAACACACTCTTAAGGAATTGATCACATGTGATGGATCCTCTCTCATAGATCCCCAATGTCCACTGGGTACTCAGAAAAAGTTACCTCATCCAAGCTTTCATGCTTTCCCTAGTCAATAATGTGTGATGGGCAATGTATGTACCTCCTCAGTTGTGACACGTGGATGATGTCGTGTACCCGGACTAACTGCAGAGGTAGAGCTATGTGTTATCATTCCTCACAAACTATATGTAATATCCAAAAATGGCCAATAAACCTTGTCGATAGCTTACAACCTAATCCAATTCAATGTAATCCACATCGAGGTGAAACTCATAGAATGCATGGTCTCACTTTTTGAACTCCAAAGTCCACTATCACCTATCAACATATGACTTATTATGGTTATGTATATTCATCATCTAATCCAAGATAAACTACAACTTATATATAGTATCTCTCACTAACTCTAGGCCCATGAGTGCTAGCTCTCCTGGGTAAGTCCATCAAAGTGGTCACATATATTGTCTCTCTTACAAATCCTAAAATGGTGACATGCCAATGGTGGAATGGTACCTGTTTTTGTACGAAAATTCCACCAATGGTAGGTGATCCACCCAACTATGACCAATGTCTAACATTCAAGCTCAGATCATATCCTCCAAAACCTAATTTTTTTCCCAATATGGCTTTCATTTTGTGGGTGAGGAATTGTTCTCAACTGTAATTGAGTACCAAATGTATCTTGTAATCCCTTCCACAACCGGGATGTAAAGTGAGCACAATGATTAGAAACAACCATCATTGTAGCTCCATGGATTCAAACTATCTCTTATACTAAGAGGCACCCCATGATCTCTACTGAACATTGTTCTCATATACCGAAGATGTTGTCCGACTTTGTGAGGCAACTAATGATCGCATATAGGGCATCATACCCCCTAGAAATTAGTGGTAATCACATCATGATGTACATATATATCCAGTACCACATCCACTCTGTAATATCAATGGGTTGAGATAAACCTGTTAGATCTTGGTGAACAACCTTCACTTGTTAACAATAAAGGCATCGAAAAACAAGATATGAAACTCCTTTCATCATCCATGACCACCAAAACTGACATCATAGGTCCTCATACATCACTTTCACACCTCAATGTACCGCCAATGGAGATGTATCATATTCCCTTAGAACCTCTCTTTGCAACATGAAAGGTACCATCATGTGTCCTTCAAAAATAATGACGTGCTCCACACATTTAGAAAATATATTAGGATCAAGCCCTATGGATATCTGATCATGTAAGGTATCATAGTCTGTATCCCCAAGTTATACCTCCATGACTCGCTAAAATAGTGGATGTGTGACAACCATGGACTAGTGGTAAGATGATATATCTCCATAAACAAAGTATAACTGCAACAAGGCCAACTACTTTGATGCCTTGTTCAACAATAGTGAACTAGATATCATCCTGAGAGCATCTTCTACCAGATTCCACTTCCTAAGTTTTATACAATATCAAATTCATAGTCATGGGGGAACTCTATCCATTGAATATGTCTCAAGTTAAGATCCTTCTATGAGAATATATAATTGAGTCTCTTGTGGTCAGAGTACATTATAAATCTCTCACCAATAATTTAGTGTCACCACATATTCAATGTGAAAACTAATCCAGCTATGTCAAGATCATGGGTCATGAAGTACTATTCATGTGGTATCAACTGGTGTAAACAATAAGAAACAAATGATTTCCTTTGTATGATAACACAGCCATGTTATTACTTGATGCATTTCAAAACACTATTTTCTCAATACCATACTCTAGTAACCTCAATATGGGAGTGATTTTCAAAATCATCCATAGCCCTTAAAGCACTACTGGCACCATTACAACCACACTAAATGATTCTCATTCCTAGTAAATGATTTTAGGGGTGATTTCACCTTGGAAAATTTAGGTAAAAACTTTTGACAATACCCAACCCATCCACAGAAACTCTACTCCCCAGTAACACTCTTGGGAGGGTCCCAAGAAATAATTTATTCATCGTTCGCTTGATCCATTGAAACTCTAGTATCTGAGATGAAATTCCCCCAAAAGAAAACCCATTGACATCAAAACTGATAGGGATCTCTCCCACTACTAGTTTCAATGTTGAATACTACCACGAACCAGCCTACGAATGGTGGGATGATTTGGTTCATGAGTCCCATGAGCACTTTTGGGGTGTTCTTCTTTCCAAATGGCATCACAATGTACTCATATTTATGGTAATGACATTTGAATGTAGTATTTGATATAACATCATCATGTACTTGCAGCTAGTGATAGCCTGATCTGACTTCAATATTCGATAACCATCACTCCCCCCTTCAAATGATCTAAGTGGTCATCGATCATTTTGCAGTGGACACATTTTCTTCACGATCACTTAGTTTTAGATCCATTAATCCACACATAAACTCAAAATTATATCTCCCTTAATGGAAAACAAAACTGGGGCTGCCTAGGATGAAACATTGGGTCTCACAATCACCTTCCTCTGCAAGTCCTCCAACTGTACCCACGGCTCATGAAGCTCTATAGGATACATCTGATATATTGGTGTAGATATCGTTGTAGTAACAATGTGTAGATCAATGCATAATTATATCTCTACGTGGGGAGGTAAACATGGATCTTCTTTCAGAAATATTTCCTCAAACTCTGACTCCACTGTAGGAAACTAAGGACTCAAAACATCCACTGAACCATTGGTCAGGCTAGCCAACTGATGACTAATAGACTGCACCCCCATGATCATGATTCCATCCTATGATACCCGGGTTCCCTTTTCTTTGATGGAGGAAAACTTGGTTTTATCACTATAGACACACCACACTCTTCACCTATAACAATCAATATGAGCATGGACTGTGGATAAGTAGTCCATACCAATAATGACATCGTAAGGCCTTCACGCCCCTAAAAAAATACCCCGACCAAAACTATCTCCTCTAAGTGTTAGGTCACAGTGTTAGCACTAGTGTGTGGTCATTGAGTCTCCTATAGTAGGAGTCTCCAAACATAAGGGTCAAGTCAATTTTTCAATCGGAATATTCGAGACACAAACCAGATTTGGGGAAATAAAAGAATGACTATAACATATTTCTATAAATATTACATCTATGGTATAAAAGGCACAGATCATACCTGAATTCATACCTAAATACATGGGTTAGTAGGCCTCCATATCTTGTTGTTGTACTCATCCCTTCCCACTAACTTTTTAATCCTATCATGGACCACCTCGGGGTAGTGGAGGTAGTAGGCCGAACCTCAGACTAATTCCTGCTACCCTACTGACCCCTTTTCTAGGTACTTCTCACTATGTAACACCCTTCACCTACTTCTATCACTATATCAGAGGTCCCTCAACTATCTCCCGATCACCTGTATGACTTGTCAGGAAATCTCATGCTAGATATCCTCATCTCTAATAAGAGAAACTTTGTCTATCCCTTGAATGATTCGACCTACCCTAAAAGGCCTAAACCACCGAACCTGAGTCATGGGATCACCTCATAAAGCATATCAACCACTTGGATCCCTATGAAATTCATTTTATACCTGTTATCTAGGTATCAGGTACCAGGTTCCCATATCTAGATCCTACTACTAGTGACTACTCTTCCAAAAAACATTCTACCAAAAGTGAACTCTCAAGTACCCCATCATAGGTGGAAATGCTATGAGATACCACTACCCCCTGATGTCCCGACCCAAGCCCGGATCAAGGGTTTGATCCTTGAATAACTAGTCTTATACCATATCTAAGGAGTAACTTTATAGATAAGTAAACCTCACTGAACACTCCTCCATTTTCATACTTCCCTATTGTAGATGCAGAATCTCATGTGTGTGTGTTGATGGAAATTTGGACAGATAGAAATCCTCTCTAAAGTGGCTGAGCAATGGATAAATTCCTCAGATAAAATATTCCACACTTTGGGGAGTAGAGAATGGGAAAAGGCTATCATGGCAGTTTACAGCCTTACTGGAGATGCTGGTCAATGGTGGTCATTGATTCAAAACACAAAGGAAGATGATGAAGTATCAAATATGGAATGGAGGGAGTAAAAAGAGATTTTCTTAGAAAAAAACATTCCTCGTGACCATCAAGCAGATATGGAAAGACAATTTCTTAGTCTGAGGCAAAAGGAGGATGAGAATGTTGCAAAGTATGAAGCTAACTTTACAAGGTTAGCAAGGCATGCGACATAGTATATACATAACCCAAAAATTAATATCGATCGTTTATTTGATGGGTTAAAACCATTTCTCCATCTAGAATTAGTAACACAATCTTTCTCAATTTATGGAGATATAGCCTTGTGTGCTATCAAGATAGAAAAAGAAATTCTTTAAATCTTATTACAATAAAGTAAAGCAAGAGAAGAAGTGAATGGTGAACAGGAGACAGATAAAGGATAAAAAGGGAAATAAGTATTTTCCATTATGCAATAATTGTGGGAATAATCACCCGGGTACTTCCCTAAAAGGAATGGGAGTTTGTTATAAATGTGGAGAAAAAGGTCACCAGGCTCGTGATTGAATGGGAAAGAAAGAGGTTGTCAATTATGAATGATACAATTGTAGAGAAATAGAGACTTATGAAAATTAATGTCCTAAGCGTCAGGGAAACTTACCTCAGAAAAGGCCAAGGGATAAAGGCCAATCTTATGCTTTTACTACACTTGAAGTGGAATAATAAATGTATTGGTGCTTTTGGACTCAAGGATTATATTCTAGTTATAAGAATAATGTGATATATATATATATAAGGGTTATACTACAATACATGTTTTTGGAATTAAGGTTTTAATATGACTAAGGTAATCATATTTTTAGTATGTGATAATAAGAGAATATTTACTTTGTCTGGGGAATCTGATGTCACAATTGATTTTGGAATTTAGATATCTTTTACAGAGAGTCTGGACAAAGGTATTTTGGATAATAATAATGTTTGGAATGAATTAAGTTGAACTTTGAATAGTATTATTTAAGGTTAAACATTTCTTATGAATATTTTTCGAATATTATAGTACTATAGTTTTAGGAAAAGGTCAACCTATAGGTCGGGTGATAACCCGTCGCGTTGGACAAAGCTGCTGGAGTCGAACCCACAACCACAGTTCAAAAAGCCTTTATTACCAACCACTAGCCTACAGGAAGTCTCTAGTTATTACAAAATATTTTTCTTCATGGTATGTGTTATAATTTGGAACCTTATACGATTAGGATAAATATAATATTTTTGAGTTCGATAATCTTTTTGAGTGAAAGATGAGTTTGTTGTATAAATTAGGTGAAGGATGAAATTCTACTTGTCAAGTATATATATATATATATATGTATATATGTATCTCTTATTATATGAAGAATTTAATTCTTAAACTTTAGGGAAAGGATATTATAACAAAAATGTGTTATCCTAATACCTTATGTTTTGTTGAACTAATGATATTTTAAATCATCAGAGATTTATGGCTTTGAGGCCCACAATTTTACACTTATTTGCGATTGATGACCTCAATCACTCCCTATAAATATTTTTGTTTTTCCTTTAATTGCGTGTCTATAATTGAAACCAATTTTCTCCTATTCAAAACCCTAATTTGGTGGTGACTTTCTCATTTCCCTTTCCCTCTTATTAAAACCAAATTTTATTAACCCTGTCTCCGATATGGATTTTCCACAAAAGTATAATCTATTTTCTACCATTTATTTTCAAAGAAGAATTTCAAATTGCAATGATGCAATTTATTTAAGGAGGGACTAATGTAACACCCCACGATTCCATGGTACGCTTCTCTTTCAACAATGCAATAGCTTGCATTGTACGCAAGTTTAAGATTCTAACACACTGCGACAAATCAAAGTAGCCGTTATGAATAGTAATAACATCTTTTTAAAATTTTATATATTTTATTTTTCAAATTGGAATTCATTTTTGGATTCGGAATATCAAAATTATCCTAAGTTGATTTTTTTTTTCCGAGATCTTCAAATTTTTTTATGAGTAGTGTAAAATACTATACTTTAATTAAAAAACATTATTAATCAAAATAATTTCTAGTGATAAATTATATTATTTATTGGATTTAAGGTATAATTAGAATATATTTTTATAATTTCATCCAATGGTGGTCATTATAATTAATTTCACCTTGAAATTCGACATAAGCAATTGACAATCTTTTGATTGATATTGATTCTTAAAAACACACTATTTGTTTTGACAACAGGAATTAATTATAAAATTGATTAATGAAAATTATATGTTTTGAATTTGGTAAAAAAATACATCATTTTTGAATTTTTAATATCAAATATATCGTAGTGTGTTTTTTTCGTATTTTTCTGAAAAACTTCAATTTTTGATGAATAGTGAAACCACTAAGTGGTAGTTAAAAAATTGATTTTCATTTAAATGAAATTTTACCACTTCTGTGAATTGAATTTCAAAAAACCAATATACATGGTTTTCATTATTAAGTAAAATTAGGTTCAATGGGATGAAAATGATATATTGGTGAATAGTAACTTTTGAGTAGTATTAACCACGATTAGAGGTAATTAGGGTAATTTAAGGTAAAAATATTGTAATAATAATATGAAATTAGCTTGACACATTTCCTACCCTTATTGGATGAGTCTTGTCCAACCAATAAAAACCCTGGGTCAATTTTGGGACCCCATGGAGCCACTTGGGTAAGATAATGACATTAATACCTTTTTATTTAAAACAAAAATAAAAATGTCAAAAACAAGTATTGTTTTACTAAAACAGTTTTTTCATGGGGTTATCTAAATTATATTTTTGACTCTAAATATTAATTAGAAATAAAAAAACATTTCCAACATCATGGTTATTTTTTTATAATTTTTATACATCACATAAATAAAATTATTTATGACACCATGATGATGAACCGATTACGTCATTAACGAACGATTTAAATAAAATGAAAAGATAAGGTAAAATCTAAGACATACACTTGTCTAAAACCTATTGGATGGGTGGATTTAAAACCCTTATCATCTTATCCTATAAATATATCATTTTGGGGCCTTTATAATCTGAAAACCATTTTATAATCAAATAATATTTTCAATCCTTTGAAAAGATCCCCTCCTCTCCTCTTATAAAAGGACCCCACCTCTACCACCTCTATTCATCCTAGAAGCCTTAATTTGGACAGAAATCACTTCAAAAAACCCTTTTGGTTCAAATCAATGGGAGTTACCCGATTTAAAGGTAATGTCTTCTCTTATGTTCTTTTGTTTTATTTTTCTTCTCCAACCCCTAAACTCTTTTATTCAATTATTTTGAAACAGAACCATTATCTTCAATATACTAGGATATTGTTATGATAATAATTTGATTTAAACTTACATAAAACTTCATCTAATGGTTAAAGAACATACTTGATCTATGGCTGGTGAATTACTACCCCACGAAACGATGATTGTTCATACTTCTTTTAACACCTCTCATGGTGGCCATTATGATGACACTATTTTTATATATGATATATATTATGTTTATGTTTTATTTTTGTTTCTTTATTTTTCTTTTATATCATACCTTTATGGTTTCCATTATGGGTAAACACGATAATCTCATTAGAGGATGTGCGGACTACCACCCCCTCAAAGTGATGTGACTCGTTAATACCATATGTGGTACGTATAAAGGATGGAGTTAATGATATTATATATAATAATATACTGGAATTATGATATAAATATGTATCATTATGTTTTAATTTCATTAAATATGAAATTTAAATGAAAGTAGCGTTCATGCGTACATATGGATTACCATCTCCATGAACGATACATTTAATTTATTACCTATAAATTATATGAACTATTATAAATACAGGTATATACTAGATATGTAGGACATATAAGATATATAAATCATTAATATAATTCTGATGATAATGGATATTTTACCACTTGAACAACTTGTAATTATTAGAAGTCTATTTTTGACTCAAGTACCAAATATCGACAAAACGATCGTTATTAACATAAATGACTATGTAATGTTTATAACATGGTAATAAGTGATATAAGAGGAATAATAAACTTGAAAAATATTCTGAATCAAGTAGAAATTAACTTTAGTTTATTATTCCAGACGTTAAAGAACGAACGGGTCAAGTTAGACTTGAGGTAAGGGATCCTACCTCTCTCCTTCTTTTTAAGTACTCTCTTTTATGACATTTCTTTTAATCTCTTCTTTCTTATATTTGGGATGTTATTTTATATTCTTCTTACTATACTTTTTATAATTAGAGACCATATTTGATCTCATTAATCCATTTTTAGATGTTTTATGTGGCTTCATTAGGCTGTCGCATTTTCGTAAAGAATTTCTTATCTCACTTTCTATTATGTGAGATTTCCATTGTGCTCCACTTATTTCATGTGGTGTATTGTGTACTTCAATTCCATATATATTATCATGACTCTATTTATATTCATTTTATTTTGTTATTCTTTTGGTTTTTATTATCTTTTGGTACTCAATTTATTACAGTGAGGTAAGGGTTTATTTCACAATCTCTTCATTATATGAGGTTGTTTATACGTAATTATCTACTAGGACCTATTTATCATCCACATTTATGTTTCATCAAAATTTATTTCAAAACATTCATACTGTTTTATAGACTGTGGGTTAAGGTTATTTATACCATTGTTGAATTTTAATAAGATGTTTATAAACGAATCTTTCCGTCGTTTTCCAAACAAGGTCCTTTTTAACCATTTCGACAAAATTATGGTAAAAATGTTTTTTAAATTATATGGAGGGTGTGGTAATTTTCTACCATTATAAACTCGTCGAAGCTTCCCTTACAAGCTTATAAGAATATTTTCAAAGTAAATGTTTTATTTTATATTTATGTGACTCTTAAATGATTTCAAAATAGAAATATATATTTCTCTAAAAAGGGTTTTGATTTCATCTATGTCAACATCCTTTGATTAATTTTATGTTTATTTGTGTTGATTTATTATGATACAAAACTTCCATATTTTATTTAAGGATTTTTGATATGTTTGACAGTGGAAGTGCTATTTTTACACCATTCATGATTTATGGTTAATGTATTGACATTTTTTATGCTTATTTTAATATGAATGTTTATGATATGTATAAAACTTTTTGTATGAGTAATGTATTGGACTTAGTAAGTGACGGGTGGAGCCCGCTATAGCTCCTCGATGCATCGGTAGGTCTCATGAGGCAACTATACGAGGAATTGGTTGAGGCCCTTTCCAAATTTTATTTATGGTTTTTGCCGAGGCCATAATAATTTTTAGACATCTTGGTCGAGACCTTGACAAAATGTTTCCGAATGTCTGGAATTATACATTTCCTCATTATGAAAATAATATTGAGGGTTCATGTGGTCATTAGACTAGTATAATACCAATTATTATGTTTTATTATGGAATTATTTACTAATCTTAAATTCCTGCCATAAAATTATTCATGTTTATTATTGGTAAAGGCATGTGGTTTTAAATTATTCACCATGCTTAATATTTTTGTTATCTTCGACTTTATTTATTACCCTTAATAGTCGTTTCATCTCACCCCTTTCGTATGTTTCATTTTCCCAGGATATGAAGAAGTTAGTTATGAGTGACTTTCGAGCATTATTTAAGATGCTTGGATGTTTCCAATGGAATAAATTTGTGTTGTATTTCTTTTCAAGTTGTAAAGTTTAACTTATGTATGCAATCTATTTTACAATACTGCTAAACTGATCAGTCCTTCGAGACTTGATTCCTTGTAATCATGCCAATGTATTAAAATAATGCACCGACTCTGGCTAACTGGGGTTGCGACATTACAGCTTCTACTTGGAAGATTCATCACAATCATTCAATTATTGAATAATGACCATTTGGGAATGTTCTCACAATCTAATCCTTGTGTACTAGGAAATTACAGGGCCAGTACATTGTTGTATGCAGCAACTTTCTACACGACATGTACTCTGGAGTACACATAGTGTAATTAGAAAAACCTCATTTCTTCCTTTTACTCAAAACAACACTTAATAAAGATCCATAACATAAATGAATATCTAAATTCTTACTGTAACACCCCAGGATTTCATAGTGTGTTATTTCTTAAAAATAATTCAATAACTTGCACTACACGCAACACCGAGTTCAATCACACCATGACGTACAAAAAAAAATCCATTAAAAGAGGTCATGAATAGTATTAACAACATTTTGAACTTTATATAATCCTTATAATTTTAGAATCCCTATTATGAGTTTCTTAGTCATAATGCAAGAACAGATTCATTTTCAGTATTGCACTTTTATCAACTTTAATAGTGAAACCTTTTTAAATAAAATATTTTAAACTATCTGAATAAATTGGGACATCAAAAAATTTAAAATGAAACATCCCAAGCTTCCACGGTACGCTTTCCATTGAATAAAATAGTAGCGTGTGTTGTACGCAACCTTGAGTTTTAACACACGCCACAACCAATCAAACTAGCCGTTATGAATAGTAATACCTAAATTTTGAAATTATATATATTTTATATTTTAAAATGGACTTCATTTTTGGATTCGGAATATCGAATTTAGCCTAAGGTGAAATTTTGGTACTTTTCGGATAACTTTCATATTTTGATGAATAGTGAAAATTACTAAATTTTTATTAAAAACAACTTTTTTAATCAAAATAATTAATAGTAATAAATTATGAATTTTAGTAGTTTTAAAGTATATTTAGAATAAATTTTTACCATTTAATATAATGTTGGTCATTGGACATAATTTTACAATTAAACTGAACATAAACAAGTGTCAACCTTTTGATAGTTATTATCTCTTAAAAACACGCTTTTTGTTTTAACAGCGGGAATTAATTTTAAATTAATTTCTGCCACTTCTGTGTTTTGAATTTAGGAAAATGGATTCCATATTTGGAATCAGGATGTTCAAATTGTGCAAATAGGTAACTTTTATTTTTAGACATTTTGAATAATTACTGTGGTAAATATTTTATTTACCATGGTTAAGGGTAAATCCGGTAAATAAGGGTTAAAAAATAATATTATAATAATACTAAATTACCCTAAAACGTGTCTTAACCCTATTGGTTGATACATGGTCTACCGTGGGCATCTTTGGGTCGATTTTGGGACCCCATGGATCCACTTGTAAGTGATAATGACACCTTATTTTAATTAAGTTAAAATGAATACAAAAATGACACAAGCAAATATCTTTTAGAAAAACAATTTTTACATAGGGTTATATATGTTGGATTTTAGATTATAAATATTCATTAGAAAGATAAAAAGCTTTCCTAGATAATGATATTTTATTTATAATTTTTTAAATGATTTAATTTATTTATGACACAATGATGATGTAGTAATTACAATAATAATAAAAACTTAAACTAATTGATATTATAAATACCCAAATAAATATAATATGAAACTTTTAATGGATTAAACTAATTTTCTAGGATAATATGATATATTAGGATTGATTTAATTGACTTTGTTCGAAGTAATCAATCAGTTATAAGTTTCACAAAAATCAACTATTGAATAGTGTCAAAATTGACATAAAAGAGTTCTTAAAAAAAATATTATATTATTAATTGATATTAAATTCCTAAAAATCTATGGTTCGGCCAAGAGACTTATATCATGATAGGTTAATCATTAATGGACCACTTGTGGGGTCGCTTGGATGTATGTAGTAAGTTTATTAACCATATTATATAAAAATACAAAGAGACATTGTAAAAGTGAAACTAATTAACTTAGAGTTAATACTTAAAGATAAGGTCAATATAAGTACCCAAACCTGTCTAAATTCTATTGGTTGAGTTGTTTTTGACCCATCCCCACCTTAACATTTAAATAATAAACTTTTGAGCCATAAGAAACCGAATATGAATTTATTATAAATTAATATTTCTAGCTTTTCCAAAGGTGCCCCTCACCCCTCTTATAAAAGGGCACTCCTCCTTCTCATTTCTTCACACCTTCAAAGCCTTTTGGTTCGGCCAAACTCTGCCCAAATACTCTCCCAACTTCCCTCACTACAACCTAGGGGCCTTAGTTTGATCAGAAAGCCAACCTAAGGAGCCCTTTTGATCTAATCAAAAGGAATAACCCGAAGAAGAGGAGGTTAACCTACCCCAACCAAGGAAAATTACAAGGTAAGGGTTATTTTTCACAATCTCTTCATTATCCGAGGTTGTTTATACGTAATAATATACTGGGATCTCGTTATCATCCACATCCATGTTTCTCCAAAATGTATTTCAAAACATTTTTAATATTTAAAAGAATATGGGTTAAAGTCATTTATACCCTTGTTTGACTTTTTATAAGAGGTTTATAAGGGAATCTTTCCGTTGTTTTCCAAACAAGGTGCTTTTTAACCTTTCTGACAGAATTAAGATAAGAATGTTTTTTTTAACTTATACGGAGGGTGTGGTTATTTTCCGCCATTATAAAATCATCAAAGCTTCCCTTACAAGATTATAAGAATATTTTCAAAGAAAATGTTTTATTTTATATGGATCTTAAATGATTTCAAATTAAAAGGAGATATTTCTTTAAAAAGAATATTGATTTCATCTATGTCAACATCCTTTGATGGATTTTAAGATTATTTGAAGTTGATTTATTATGATACAAAACTTCTATATTGTATTGAAGGTTTTGTGATATGTTTGACTGTGGATGTGCTATTTTTATACCATTCATAGTATATGGTGAAATTATTTACATTTCGTATGCTAGTTCCAATAAGAATGTTTATGTTATATTTCAACCTTTACTTCATATGAATGTGTTGGACAAGTATGTTCCAGGTTGGGGACTGGTTAAAGTAAGCCCTCCAGGTTGGGGACTGGTAAAAGTAAGCCCTCCAGGTTAGGGACAGGTAAAAGTAAGCCCTCCGGTTTGGTGTCTGGTTATTAGAGGCACTCTGGGTTGGTGTCCGGTTATTAGAGGCACTCCGGGTTGGTGTCCAGTTATTAGAGGCACTCCGGGTTGGGTTCCGGTTACAGTTAGCCCCAAGGTCTTGGGACGAGGCCTTGAAAAGAAATTAAAGTTTAGCATTATGCATTCCAACATTATGAAAGTGGTTTTTGATTTTTGCATGTGATTATTCGATTAGTAGAATATCCATGTGAATAAGTAAATGGCATTATTTCATACTATGTTGAAGTTCAAGTTTAAAAGGCTTTTGTTTTAGTAATGCATTGCCTTAAATGTTTATGCTTATTTTGAATGTTCCGCTATATTGTTATCCTTACTGGGCATTTGAGCTCACCCCTTTTCTTTGTTTTATTTTTCCCAGGATATGAAGAAGTAAGTTATGAATGACCTGCAGGGATATTATGAGGGGATAATAGTGTGGATTGTGGAAACATTATGTTGTTGTATTAGTTTTTCATTTTATGATGTAATGTAAAACTTATGAATATATCTAGTGTTTCCAAGGCTACTAAACCAATCGGTCTTTCGAGATTTGATATTTCTTGTGATCATGCCAATGTTATGTAATTAATGCACCGACTCTGGGTAACTGGGGTCGGGGCGTTACAGTTGGTATCAGAGGAAGTTTATTACAAACCTTGGAAGCTAGATTTAGATAAACTCTGATTAGAGCACGTAGACCTAAGATGAACTTTGAGGATTAGTATAGAAGAACTTCCTAAAATTTTGGTATTGTAGAGATTTTGTGAGTTTTCCGAGCAATACATCCCTGTCTGGATACGAGCAGGTAGAGGCGGCTCTGGCACAGATGTACCTAGGGGTAAAACCCGAAAACACCGCTTTGAGCTAGACTCGAACGGGAACTGGTGCATGACAACGGACCTTGCTGCACTCTTGGTTACGACACTCCCGGCGGATATGCTTAGGATAACTCTCATTTTCTTTACAAATCATTATGAAGGGTTTATGAGTATATAATTCCTCAAAGAAAACATTTTTATGATTATGGATTATATCCATAAATAGTTCAATTTATGTTAAGTGTTTTATAAGTATGGGATTATGTATTTTGATTCATAAACTGATCTAGTTTATGCCATTGTTTAGAAATGGCACCCAGTAGAAGGAATGAGAACTCCAGAAATGCACATGATCCAAAGAGAAGGAAGGATCATATCTTTCATGGTCTTAAGCTAGAATTGATAAGAGAAATAGTCTCCCATGTATTATCATCATATGAAGAAATAATATCATGTGTTGATAAGATAAGTAAAGAGTTTACTGAGTCCTATGGCTTTGAAGGGGAGCAAGAGAAGAAAAGGATGGAAGAGAGAAAATTGGATAAAGGGAAGAGGGAAAAGAAGAATTTTCCCATATGTGGTAACTGTGGAAAGAAACACCTTGGAACTTGCCTGAAAGGAATGGGAGTTTGTTATACGTGTGGAGGAAAAGGGAACAAAGTACATGACTGCAATGGTAAGAAAATGGTTTCAAATGTACAATGCTTCATTTACAAGGAGTTTGGACACTACGCGAACCTATGTCCCAGTCATCAGACTATGCCGAAAATGATGCTATTGGATAATAATCAAGTTTTGATACTACCACAGATGAAGAGGAATGACTAGAGTTCTTATGTTGATTATGTCAATTGAGTGTTGTATCAACAATGTACTTGTTATAATAATTATGGAGTATATAAGGATTGTACTGCAGTACTATTTCATTAAGGACTTGAGATTGTGTGGAACAAAGAAAAGTGACTCAATAGCAGGATAACTTTTTGGAAAATATATGGTTGAGAGAAAGATAAACCATAATATGGTTCTGATACCGAGTTAGTGATTTTATAATAATACATGATTGATTTGGATAAATTATATTGGATATTCTTGACTACCTTGAAACTGATTAATGATTTGTATATTCTATCATTTTTTTGGGGTTTAAAACATTTTTGGATTGATGAAGTATATCCAGCATTCTATATGGAATAGGGGAGCATGAATGTAATCAATAAGGAATATGGTAATTCAAGATGTTTCAGTTTATTAAAAGAATACAAGATGAAGGTATTCATATGCTATTACGGGGTAAAAAGGATCTATATTATGTTTACCTTCCTTATAAATGTTGTACTATGAGTTTGGACAGAAGTATTTTGGATAGTTCTAGTTTGGATTATTTTGGATTACCATAAAAGGACAACCCGGAGGTCGGGCGACAACCTGTCGCGTCCGGCAAGGCTGCGAGACTTGAACCCGCAACCAAAGGGCGACAAGGGTGTATCACCTACCACTGGCACACGAGATATCCTGGATTAAATAATGTTTTTTTTTAAAGATCTGGTAGATGAATTATAAATTCATTTATTTTGGAACCCTGTACGAATAGTATAAATAAAAAAATTACATTCTATTATCTTTTAGAGTGAAAGATGAGTTTGTGGTAGAAACTTATTAATGGATAAAACTCTAATTATAAAGTAAGTATATCTCCTTATGATCTTAGCCAATCTCATAAATGAATTCCTCAACATTAATAAAAGGAACTTAGAACAAAAATGTTTTCCTAGATGGTACCTTAAATCATCACTAATTTATGGCTTTGGGATTGTTGGCCTTTTCATAGCCATGTTCTCTACCACTCTCCATCAGATTATTGATGGTCAGATTTCTCTTCCATATCCATATTTTCCTACATGGAACCTAGTATGTGTTATTTTCGGTAATCTTCATACTTTCCACTCTTTATTTTAAATAGAGGCCTCATTAATTCATTTTTCGATGTGGGATTTCAACTAAGATATTTCGAAATGTCAAAAATATGTTATCCTAATACCCGATGTTTTGTTGAACCGATGGTATTTCAAATCATCACAGATTGATGAATTTAAGGACCTCAATTTCATACTTGTTTGTGATTGATGACCTCAATCACTACCTATAAATATTTACGTTTTTCCTCCAATTATATGTCTCTAATTGCCACCAATGTTCTCCTAATCGAGATCATAATTTGGTGGTGACCATTTCATTTCTCTTTTCCTTATATTAAGGCTATATTTTCGTAACCCAATTTTCGATGTGGGTTTTCCCACAAATATATTTTCTACTTTCAACCTTTTATTTTCAAAGAACAATTCAAAATTTCGAGGAAGCAATTTATTGAAGGAGGGGAGAATGTAAGACCCCAGGATTTCATAGTGTGTTATTTCTTAAAAATAATTCAATAACTTGCACTACACGCAACACCGAGTTCAATCACACCATGACGTACAAAAAAATACATTAAAAGAGGTCATGAATAGTATTAACAACATTTTGAACTTTATATAATCCTTATAATTTTAGAATCCCTATTATGAGTTTCTTAGTCATAATGCAAGAACAGATTCATTTTCAGTATTGCACTTTTATCAACTTTAATAGTGAAACCTTTTTAAATAAAATATTTTAAACTATCTGAATAAATTGGGACATCAAAAAATTTAAAATGAAACATCCCAAGCTTCCACGGTACGCTTTCCATTGAATAAAATAGTAGCGTGTGTTGTACGCAACCTTGAGTTTTAACACACGCCACAACCAATCAAACTAGCCGTTATGAATAGTAATACCTAAATTTTGAAATTATATATATTTTATATTTTAAAATGGACTTCATTTTTGGATTCGGAATATCGAATTTAGCCTAAGGTGAAATTTTGGTACTTTTCAGATAACTTTCATATTTTGATGAATAGTGAAAATTACTAAATTTTAATTAAAAACAACTTTTTTAATCAAAATAATTAATAGTGATAAATTATGAATTTTAGTAGTTTTAAAGTATATTTAGAATATATTTTTACCATTTAATATAATTTTGGTCATTGGACATAATTTTACAATTAAACCGAACATAAACAAGTGTCAATCTTTTGATAGTTATTATCTCTTAAAAACACGCTTTTTGTTTTAACAGCGGGAATTAATTTTAAATTAATTTCTGCCACTTCTGGGTTTTGAATTTAGGAAAATGGATTCCATATTTGGAATCAGGATGTTCAAATTGTGCAAATAGGTAACTTTTATTTTTAGACATTTTGAATAATTACTGCGGTAAATATTTTATTTACCATGGTTAAGGGTAAATCCGGTAAATAAGGGTTAAAAAATAATATTATAATAATACTAAATTACCCTAAAACGTGTCTTAACCCTATTGGTTGATACATGGTCGACCATGGGCATCTTTGGGTCGATTTTGGGACCCCATGGATCCACTTGTAAGTGATAATGACACTTTATTTTAATTAAGTTAAAATGAATACAAAAAAGACACAAGCATATATCTTTTAGAAAAACAATTTTTACATAGGGTTATATATGTTGGATTTTAGATTATAAATATTCATTAGAAAGATAAAAATCTTTCCTACATAATGATATTTTATTTAATATTTTTTAAATGATTTAATTTATTTATGACACAATGATGATGTAGTAATTACTATAATAGTAAAAAATTAAACTAATTGATAATATAAATACCCAAATAAATATAATATGAAACTTTTAATGGATTAAACTAATTTTCTAGGATAATATGATATATTAGGATTGATTTAATTGACTTTGTTCGAAGTAATCAATCAGTTATGAGTTTCACAAAAATCATCTATTGAATAGTGTCAAAATTGACAAAAAAGAGTTCTTAAAAAAATATTATATTATTAATTGATATTAAATTCCTAAAAATCTATGGTTTGGCCAAGAGACTTATATCATGATAGTTTAATCATTAATGGACCACTTGGGGGTCGCTCGGATGTATGTAGTAAGTTTATTAACCATATTATATAAAAATACAAAGAGACATTGTAAAAGTGAAACTAATTAACTTAGAGTTAATACTTAAAGATAAGGTTAATATAAGTACCCAAACCTGTCTAAATTCTATTGGTTGAGTTGTTTTCGACCCATCCCCACCTTAACATTTAAATAATCAACATTGGAGCCATTAGAAACCGAATATGAATTTATTATAAATTAATATTTCTAGCTTTTCCAAAGGTGCCCCTCACCCCTCTTATAAAAGGGCACTCCTCCTTCTCATTTCTTCACACCTTCAAAGCCTTTTGGTTCGGCCAAACTCTGCCCAAATACTCTCCCAACTTCCCTCACTACAACCTATGGGCCTTAGTTTGATCATAAATCCAACCTAAGGAGCCCTTTTGATCTAATCAAAAGGAAGAACCCGAAGAAGAGGAGGTTAACCTACCCCAACCAAGGAAAAGTACAAGGTAAGGGTTATTTCACAATCTCTTCATTATCCGAGGTTGTTTATACGTAATAATCTACTGGGATCTCGTTATCATCCACATCCATGTTTCTCCAAAATTTATTTCAGAATATTTTTAATATTTAAAAGAATATGGGTTAAAGTCATTTATACCCTTGTTTGACTTTTTATAAGAGGTTTATAAGGGAATCTTTCCGTCGTTTTCCAAACAAGGTGCTTTTTAACCTTTTCGACAGAATTAAGATAAGAATGTTTTTTTAACTTATACGGAGGGTGTGGTTATTTTCCGCCATTATAAAATCATCAAAGCTTCCCTTACAAGATTATAAGAATATTTTCAAAGAAAATGTTTTATTTTATATGGATCTTAAATGATTTCAAATTAAAAGGAGATATTTCTTTAAAAAGAATATTGATTTCATCTATGTCAACATCCTTTGATGGATTTTAAGATTATTTGAAGTTGATTTATTATGATACAAAACTTCTATATTGTATTGAAGGTTTTGTGATATGTTTGACTGTGGATGTGCTATTTTTATACCATTCATAGTATATGGTGAAATTATTTACATTTCGTATGCTAGTTCCAATAAGAATGTTTATGTTATATTTCAACCTTTACTTCATATGAATGTGTTGGACAAGTATGTTCCAGGTTGGGGACTGGTTAAAGTAAGCCCTCCAGGTTGGGGACTGGTAAAAGTAAGCCCTCCAGGTTAGGGACAGGTAAAAGTAAGCCCTCCGGTTTGGTGTCTGGTTATTAGAGGCACTCTGGGTTGGTGTCCGGTTATTAGAGGCACTCCGGGTTGGTGTCCAGTTATTAGAGGCACTCCGGGTTGGGTTCCGGTTACAGTTAGCCCCAAGGTCTTGGGACGAGGCCTTGAAAAGAAATTAAAGTTTAGCATTATGCATTCCAACATTATGAAAGTGGTTTTTGATTTTTGCATGTGATTATTCGATTAGTAGAATATCCATGTGAATAAGTAAATGGCATTATTTCATACTATGTTGAAGTTCAAGTTTAAAAGGCTTTTGTTTTAGTAATGCATTGCCTTAAATGTTTATGCTTATTTTGAATGTTCCGCTATATTGTTATCCTTACTGGGCATTTGAGCTCACCCCTTTTCTTTGTTTTATTTTTCCCAGGATATGAAGAAGTAAGTTATGAATGACCTGCAGGGATATTATGAGGGGATAATAGTGTGGATTGTGGAAACATTATGTTGTTGTATTAGTTTTTCATTTTATGATGTAATGTAAAACTTATGAATATATCTAGTGTTTCCAAGGCTACTAAACCAATCGGTCTTTCGAGATTTGATATTTCTTGTGATCATGCCAATGTTATGTAATTAATGCACCGACTCTGGGTAACTGGGGTCGGGGCGTTACAGTTGGTATCAGAGGAAGTTTATTACAAACCTTGGAAGCTAGATTTAGATAAACTCTGATTAGAGCACGTAGACTTAAGATGAACTTTGAGGATTAGTATAGAAGAACTTCCTAAAATTTTGGTATTGTAGAGATTTTGTGAGTTTTCCGAGCAATACATCCCTGTCTGGATACGAGCAGGTAGAGGCGGCTCTGGCACAGATGTACCTAGGGGTAAAACCCGAAAACACCGCTTTGAGCTAGACTCGAACGGGAACTGGTGCATGACAACGGACCTTGCTGCACTCTTGGTTACGACACTCCCGGCGGATATGCTTAGGATAACTCTCATTTTCTTTACAAATCATTATGAAGGGTTTATGAGTATATAATTCCTCAAAGAAAACATTTTTATGATTATGGATTATATCCATAAATAGTTCAATTTATGTTAAGTGTTTTATAAGTATGGGATTATGTATTTTGATTCATAAACTGATCTAGTTTATGCCATTGTTTAGAAATGGCACCCAGTAGAAGGAATGAGAACTCCAGAAATGCACATGATCCAAAGAGAAGGAAGGATCATATCTTTCATGGTCTTAAGCTAGAATTGATAAGAGAAATAGTCTCCCATGTATTATCATCATATGAAGAAATAATATCATGTGTTGATAAGATAAGTAAAGAGTTTACTGAGTCCTATGGCTTTGAAGGGGAGCAAGAGAAGAAAAGGATGGAAGAGAGAAAATTGGATAAAGGGAAGAGGGAAAAGAAGAATTTTCCCATATGTGGTAACTGTGGAAAGAAACACCTTGGAACTTGCCTGAAAGGAATGGGAGTTTGTTATAAGTGTGGAGGAAAAGGGAACAAAGTACATGACTGCAAGGGTAAGAAAATGGTTTCAAATGTACAATGCTTCATTTACAAGGAGTTTGGACACTACGCGAACCTATGTCCCAGTCATCAGACTATGCCGAAAATGATGCTATTGGATAATAATCAAGTTATGATACTACCACAGATGAAGAGGAATGACTAGAGTTCTTATGTTGATTATGTCAATTGAGTGTTGTATCAACAATGTACTTGTTATAATAATTATGGAGTATATAAGGATTGTACTGCAGTACTATTTCATTAAGGACTTGAGATTGTGTGGAACAAAGAAAAGTGACTCAATAGCAGGATAACTTTTTGGAAAATATATGGTTGAGAGAAAGATAAACCATAATATGGTTCTGATACCGAGTTAGTGATTTTAGAATAATACATGATTGATTTGGATAAATTATATTGGATATTCTTGACTACCTTGAAACTGATTAATGATTTGTATATTCTATCATTTTTTTGGGGTTTAAAACATTTTTGGATTGATGAAGTATATCCAGCATTCTATATGGAATAGGGGAGCATGAATGTAATCAATAAGGAATATGGTAATTCAAGATGTTTCAGTTTATTAAAAGAATACAAGATGAAGGTATTCATATGCTATTACGGGGTAAAAAGGATCTATATTATGTTTACCTTCCTTATAAATGTTGTACTATGAGTTTGGACAGAAGTATTTTGGATAGTTCTAGTTTGGATTATTTTGGATTACCATAAAAGGACAACCCGGAGGTCGGGCGACAACCTGTCGCGTCCGGCAAGGCTGCGAGACTTGAACCCGCAACCAAAGGGCGACAAGGGTGTATCACCTACCACTGGCACACGAGATATCCTGGATTAAATAATGTTTTTTTTTTAAAGATCTGGTAGATGAATTATAAATTCATTTATTTTGGAACCCTGTACGAATAGTATAAATAAAAAAAATACATTCTATTATCTTTTAGAGTGAAAGATGAGTTTGTGGTAGAAACTTATTAATGGATAAAACTCTAATTATAAAGTAAGTATATCTCCTTATGATCTTAGCCAATCTCATAAATGAATTCCTCAACATTAATAAAAGGAACTTAGAACAAAAATGTTTTCCTAGATGGTACCTTAAATCATCACTAATTTATGGCTTTGGGATTGTTGGCCTTTTCATAGCCATGTTCTCTACCACTCTCCATCAGATTATTGATGGTCAGATTTCTCTTACATATCCATATTTTCCTACATGGAACCTAGTATGTGTTATTTTCGGTAATCTTCATACTTTCCACTCTTTATTTTAAATAGAGGCCTCATTAATTCATTTTTCGATGTGGGATTTCAACTAAGATATTTCGAAATGTCAAAAATATGTTATCCTAATACCCGATGTTTTGTTGAACCGATGGTATTTCAAATCATCACAGATTGATGAATTTAAGGACCTCAATTTCATACTTGTTTGTGATTGATGACCTCAATCACTACCTATAAATATTTACGTTTTTCCTCCAATTATATGTCTCTAATTGCCACCAATGTTCTCCTAATCGAGATCATAATTTGGTGGTGACCATTTCATTTCTCTTTTCCTTATATTAAGGCTATATTTTCGTAACCCAATTTTCGATGTGGGTTTTCCCACAAATATATTTTCTACTTTCAACCTTTTATTTTCAAAGAACAATTCCAAATTTCGAGGAAACAATTTATTGAAGGAGGGGAGAATGTAAGACCCCAGGATTTCATAGTGTGTTATTTCTTAAAAATAATTCAATAACTTGCACTACACGCAACACCGAGTTCAATAACACCATGACGTACAAAAAAATACATTAAAAGAGGTCATGAATAGTATTAACAACATTTTAAACTTTATATAATCCTTATAATTTTAGAATCCCTATTATGAGTTTCTTAGTCATAATGCAAGAACAGATTCATTTTCAGTATTGCACTTTTATCAACTTTAATAGTGAAACCTTTTTAAATAAAATATTTTAAACTATATGAATAAATTGGGACATCAAAAAATTTAAAATGAAACATCCCAAGCTTCCACGGTACGCTTTCCATTGAATAAAATAGTAGCGTGTGTTGTACGCAACCTTGAGTTTTAACACACGCCACAACCAATCAAACTAGCCGTTATGAATAGTAATACCTAAATTTTGAAATTATATATATTTTATATTTTAAAATGGACTTCATTTTTGGATTCGGAATATCGAATTTAGCCTAAGGTGAAATTTTGGTACTTTTCGGATAACTTTCATATTTTGATGAATAGTGAAAATTACTAAATTTTAATTAAAAACAACTTTTTTAATCAAAATAATTAATAGTGATAAATTATGAATTTTAGTAGTTTTAAAGTATATTTAGAATATATTTTTACCATTTAATATAATTTTGGTCATTGGACATAATTTTACAATTAAACCGAACATAAACAAGTGTCAATCTTTTGATAGTTATTATCTCTTAAAAACACGCTTTTTGTTTTAACAGCGGGAATTAATTTTAAATTAATTTCTGCCACTTCTGGGTTTTGAATTTAGGAAAATGGATTCCATATTTGGAATCAGGATGTTCAAATTGTGCAAATAGGTAACTTTTATTTTTAGACATTTTGAATAATTACTGCGGTAAATATTTTATTTACCATGGTTAAGGGTAAATCCGGTAAATAAGGGTTAAAAAATAATATTATAATAATACTAAATTACCCTAAAACGTGTCTTAACCCTATTGGTTGATACATGGTCGACCATGGGCATCTTTGGGTCGATTTTGGGACCCCATGGATCCACTTGTAAGTGATAATGACACTTTATTTTAATTAAGTTAAAATGAATACAAAAAAGACACAAGCATATATCTTTTAGAAAAACAATTTTTACATAGGGTTATATATGTTGGATTTTAGATTATAAATATTCATTAGAAAGATAAAAATCTTTCCTACATAATGATATTTTATTTAATATTTTTTAAATGATTTAATTTATTTATGACACAATGATGATGTAGTAATTACTATAATAGTAAAAAATTAAACTAATTGATAATATAAATACCCAAATAAATATAATATGAAACTTTTAATGGATTAAACTAATTTTCTAGGATAATATGATATATTAGGATTGATTTAATTGACTTTGTTCGAAGTAATCAATCAGTTATGAGTTTCACAAAAATCATCTATTGAATAGTGTCAAAATTGACATAAAAGAGTTCTTAAAAAAATATTATATTATTAATTGATATTAAATTCCTAAAAATCTATGGTTTGGCCAAGAGACTTATATCATGATAGTTTAATCATTAATGGACCACTTGGGGGTCGCTCGGATGTATGTAGTAAGTTTATTAACCATATTATATAAAAATACAAAGAGACATTGTAAAAGTGAAACTAATTAACTTAGAGTTAATACTTAAAGATAAGGTTAATATAAGTACCCAAACCTGTCTAAATTCTATTGGTTGAGTTGTTTTCGACCCATCCCCACCTTAACATTTAAATAATCAACATTGGAGCTATTAGAAACCGAATATGAATTTATTATAAATTAATATTTCTAGCTTTTCCAAAGGTGCCCCTCACCCCTCTTATAAAAGGGCACTCCTCCTTCTCATTTCTTCACACCTTCAAAGCCTTTTGGTTCGGCCAAACTCTGCCCAAATACTCTCCCAACTTCCCTCACTACAACCTATGGGCCTTAGTTTGATCATAAATCCAACCTAAGGAGCCCTTTTGATCTAATCAAAAGGAAGAACCCGAAGAAGAGGAGGTTAACCTACCCCAACCAAGGAAAAGTACAAGGTAAGGGTTATTTCACAATCTCTTCATTATCCGAGGTTTTTTATACGTAATAATCTACTGGGATCTCGTTATCATCCACATCCATGTTTCTCCAAAATTTATTTCAGAATATTTTTAATATTTAAAAGAATATGGGTTAAAGTCATTTATACCCTTCTTTGACTTTTTATAAGAGGTTTATAAGGGAATCTTTCCGTCGTTTTCCAAACAAGGTGCTTTTTAACCTTTTCGACAGAATTAAGATAAGAATGTTTTTTTAACTTATACGGCGGGTGCGGTTATTTTCCGCCGTTATAAAATCGTCAAAGCTTCCCTTACAAGCTTATAAGAATATTTTCAAAGAAAATGTTTTATTTTATATGGATCTTAAATGATTTCAAATTAAAAGGAGATATTTCTTTAAAAAGAATATTGATTTCATCTATGTCAACATCCTTTGATGGATTTTAAGATTATTTGAAGTTGATTTATTATGATACAAAACTTCTATATTGTATTGAAGGTTTTGTGATATGTTTGACTGTGGATGTGCTATTTTTATACCATTCATAGTATATGGTGAAATTATTTACATTTCGTATGCTAGTTCCAATAAGAATGTTTATGTTATATTTCAACCTTTACTTCATATGAATGTGTTGGACAAGTATGTTCCAGGTTGGGGACTGGTTAAAGTAAGCCCTCCAGGTTGGGGACTGGTAAAAGTAAGCCCTCCAGGTTAGGGACTGGTAAAAGTAAGCCCTCCGGTTTGGTGTCCGGTTATTAGAGGCACTCCGGGTTGGTGTCTGGTTATTAGAGGCACTCCGGGTTGGTGTCCGGTTATTAGAGGCACTCCAGGTTGGGATCCGGTTACAGTTATCCCCAAGGTCTTGGGACGAGGCCTTGAAAAGAAATTAAAGTTTAGCATTATGCATTCCAACATTATGAAAGTGGTTTTTGATTTTTTTGATGTGATTATTCGATTAGTAGAATATCCATGTGAATAAGTAAATGGCATTATTTCATACTATGTTGAAGTTCAAGTTTAAAAGGCTTTTGTTTTAGTAATGCATTGCCTTAAATGTTTATGCTTATTTTGAATGTTCCGCTATATTGTTATCCTTACTGGACATTTGAGATCACCCCTTTTCTATGTTTTATTTTTCCCAGGATGTGAAGAAGTAAGTTATGAATGACCTGCAGGGATATTATGAGGGGATAATAGTGTGGATTGTGGAAACATTATGTTGTTGTATTAGTTTTTCATTTTATGATGTAATGTAAAACTTATGAATATATCTAGTGTTTCCAAGGCTACTAAACCAATCGGTCTTTCGAGATTTGATCTTTCTTGTGATCATGCCAATGTTATGTAATTAATGCACCGACTCTGGGTAACTGGGGTCGGGGCGTTACACTTACAAATGTCCCCCTTAATAAATTCATATCATAACCTCCCTTCCATTGGTTGTGAAGAAGAATCTATGAACAACTCTGACCACTGTGATCGTACATCAGCCTACCTCTCCCAACTCTCATCCTATACTCACTCGGGGTTTTATATCACCTGTACCAGAGGAACAGACCGGCCATGGAGATCCTTCATGTTGTGATCAACAATCCGAATAGTTTTATCTTAAATGGATGCATCCATATCCAAATCAACCTCCTTGGGTTCAAAAACATGATATGGGTTTGAAAATTAACATCTTAGCAGAGAAAAATGAAAGATTTCGCGCATAGACTAATACCTCTCAGGTAACTACAACCGATATTTACCATCCAGACTCTATCCAAAACCTCAAATGGCATGATGTACCTCATGGAAAGCTTCCCATGTATCCTAATTTTCATGTGTCTCAACCTTAGTGCGACACGTACTGAAACATTTTCTTTGACCTCAAACTCCATAGGTCGGCTCCGTCGATCTTCATAATATTTCTGTCGAGACTGTGTAGTATCCATCCTCTTCTGAATCAAGTACATATACATTGTAGTCTCCTGGACAAGATGAGGTCCCATCATAGCTACCTCTCCTGCCTCAATCCCACATAGGGGTGATAGTTATGGCCTACCATACAAAGCATTATAAGGATCCCTCAGAATCATTGTCTGAAATTTATTATTGTAGGAAAAATCTACCATGGGTATGTGTCTCTCTCAAGAGCCCTCAAAATCCATGATGCATTCTCAAAGCATGTCTTGCAAAACCAGAATTGTGCTCTCAAACTAGCCATTTGTTTGGAGATGGTAAGCTATACTAAAAAGTTATTGTGTAACTAAATCCCTTTGTAGTCCCTGCTAGAAACGAGAGGTAAATCGGGCATCCTTGTCTGAAAATATAGTGTGCGGAACCCTGCTCAAACGTACTCTCTATCGAATGTACAACTTTTGAAGCTCATAAACAGTAATGTTTTCCTATATAGAAAAAAAATGTGCAACATTTTTGAGCCCTTCGAGAAAAAATCACATGGTATTGTTACCTCTATACCTCAAACATATGAAAAAATATTCCAAGCACGCCCCCTAAGCATTCCAGTGGTGCTGCCAATGTGTTTTCCTTTAATAGGGTGAAACCAAACACAACTAAAGTCATAACTGCAGGCTCACAGAAAAGCAAGGTCAAACCTAAATCGACTGACACAAAATCTATCCTCAAAAGACATTGCGGACTTTCACAGCACACCCACCCTTAACTGGCAGCTTGTTCAAAGTGTCTTACCCGAACCATACTCACAGAACAAGAAAGATAATGAGTCAACCCAAAATTAGACGAATTATCTTAGAAATTCCCAGCTTATAAGGTCAACTTATTTAAATATAAATAGAATCCCTTTCCCCATGTCACCACGTGCTCACAACAAACCTGTGGGAAAAAATCCCTCAAGGTAACATTGAATCATTTTTGAGGTGTTTGTTTTTGTTGAAAAAGCTGGTTTGTTTTTTGAAAAAGTGGGTTTCCATGGTGAGTTGTGTTGTTTAAGAGATATTTTTGAAATTATATGTTGACAAAGAACCATGAACAAGGAATGGATGATCTGGAGGTGATTCAATAAGAATAGATACAAAGTGGCATCGTTTTCTTGTGTTTGCTAACTTTTTGAGCCTCAATATTAAAAATTAGAGAAACGTGTTTTCGAAAATGAAGTTGAGCAAAATATTGAAGGTGGTTTGGAAACATGAATGCAAGGAATGTTTTAGGATCAAAACATCTAAATATATAAAATTCATGAAGTGCGCAAAATATATGGGAATGTTAACGAAAGATGAGGTTGCACGAAAGAATCTTGTGAGCCCAATGCGACATCAATTGAGGTTTTACATGCTCGATAAAGATCTAGCGCGACACAGTGACTCTTCGGCATAGTGGTCAGAAATTCTTATAAATAAGAGGTAATCCCCATCATTCAAAAAAGCTCAACACTTGGAGAAAATCTGAGCTCCATATCACGTAATAATTTAAAGCAAAGGGAGTTGCGCGAAAGATTTTGATTTGCGCTCAAGCTAAGAATGTTGCGCATATAATTTGTGTTTCATGAATGATTAAAGTTCTATGTAAGGGGTGTTTCACAACAAAATTGAAATCTTGCATGCAATGCATTAAAGTTGTGTTGAAGACACGATAAGGGTTGCATGAAAGATTTGGAGTTACCCTGTAGTACTTTGGTAAAGTGGTATTCATCAGTTGATGAATGTGGGATGTCGATAGAGCATCTAATTATAGTGAAGAATGAATTAATTTGTGATAATGAAGGGACCAACATGTCTTTAAACTATGAGTGGGTCTTCGTAAGAATATGTGATAACACTTAAGTTGAGAGATTAGTGATCTTTCAAATTGTGATTGGTTGTAAACCAAGAGGGATAGTGAGTCTACTCCAAACATTGCAAATAGTTGTGTGCTTTTAGTTGATCTCGTACATCGTCACATCGCTAGTGTATGATACTCGGATGTATTTAAGTGAGGTTGATCCAAGTAATATTGATGTATCCTATGCTTGATTTAATATTTGTTTATACTCTAAAATGGGAAGGAGAGAGAAGAGAGTTTTGTCTAACAAAGAAAGAAGATCAATAGGGGCAGTTGTTTTAATATGTCATACCCTAATTCACCCCCCTCATAGGGTATCTAACCTAGTGGTCCTAACAAAACATGTTCCTCGAAGCCCTCACATGTCTCTTAGTGACTCTATTATGTCACACTATCCCTTGTTCACTAAAAAGGTCATGCCGCAACATGAGAACAAAATGTAATTCTAAATCCATCCCACTTGAATTATTACCTCTTTGAGCATTACATCTAAGCCCAAATAAATGTCAGAGAGAACCTCAGATAAATAAACCTGGAGTCTATGGAACTCACCAAGGTGGTTCATACTCCCCATAAAAGTGATACTTTTGTGTGAAGCCCAAAAGTCCACATAAGAAAATTGATTGAACTCAGAACGACATCTGTCTGGATGTCACATCAAGGGAGAGATAGGCAACAAGAGTCTATCCAAGGTGTTCATACAGGACAACTCATGTACCAGTCAAGATTAACCAAACCTCTACTAAAACCATGCATCCAGCACACAACCAAGAAAGTGATCATGAACCAGTCCAATAACTTCCAATTGTAGCACGACGTATAGACAACGCTCTCTTAGTACACCTATGACGCCATCAAGATAGGGGACATGATCACCTATTAAGAACGTTCACACAAAGAGGACTTCACTGATTATGGGAAAAGGATAGCTGAACCACTACTGGTCAACCTTCTAAAAGAAACTCCTCTTTCTTTAATGATGCATCATCATTTGACCGATCAAAACAACTTTCTGCTACCTATAAAGCACCATCATGAAACAAGTCTCACAAGCCTAAAAAGCGTTCAATTAAAAATGACCATTTCGGAATGGCCCATTATTATGACTCTTCAATTAGTAATGAACACATTTGAAACAGAAACAACATGATCCTCCCTACCTAGGAGTGTCTTATATGTCAATAAGGACTAGCCACTCTAAAACAAGCTAGTTAAGAAGAAACATAAACACATTTGTGTCATTCCATAAACCAAAATCACCACATCACATCAATTGGCATGAATCTAAAAATATTAACTGACCCGCACGTCAAAACACCTCTGTCCCAAATAGTCTTCTCGAGTAGTGGGATGAAAAATGTTCCATAATGCTTAGGTCACTCTACAGTGGAGATTACCCCAGAACATACACTACATCTCAATGCTCAATAATGTAACCAAACTCAATGTCTCGTTTAAATGTATAACACTCAACAGGTATTGCGTATCTCGATCTACACTACCCCAAGTTTACATGATCAACGGAACATTTTGAGGTTCTATGCAAAGGTTTTCCACCCTATGCATCCTATTACCAAATGGATCACACAAGAAATGGCTCAAAAGCACATCATCTACACAACCAGTAACATTGGTGACAACTTACCATGTCGTACATCAATAAAGAAAAGGTAGGATTACACGACCTCCTAACAGCCGACCATTCTCGAGGCTTGTCTAACCCGGTGAACTATGTGATCCTCATGCTTGTTTCCACATAGAAAAGTCATGTTACAATGACCACCCCTCCGAAAAAGGATGTTATTTAAAACCAAAAGTCCTACCAAGGACAACAACACCTAGACCACACTAATGTCAAAATATCTTAGCATAAAATAATACAACAATCTCTAAGAGTGCTACATACTAGGGGATAGCATCTTTAAAATCATGAGCATTAATATCCCATACTAGGTTAAGAAAAATAGGTTAATTTGGATCAAAATCCCCTTTGAAACTACTATACCTCAACAATTCCATGTAAAATAGGCAAGTCTCACCAAATTTCCTTTAAAACATTTAACAACCCTAACATTCCATCAAAAATGGCATATTACCAAGTAAGATCCTTTTTAACAACTAAGGAAGCCAAGAAGGTTAAATTTAAACCAACCTGGGTCCTAAAAAAGGTAACCCAATAGCTTTTGTTTAACCACACATAGCATGAACACATAATTAGCTCATTATATAAAACCCCCTTTCAAAAAACGCATGCAGTGGAATCCTACAAGATATTCTTGAATGATAAACATCAAGGGCATCCCACAACAAGTATCCTATAAATTCTACACACATTAGGGATCCTAATAGGGAATCCCTAGAAGCTAAAGGTCTAAACTATGGTGTTTTGAACACAAAAATGATCATTTACACACTGGTCTGACTCCAAGGAGACAACTGAAAATAGAAATTGAAGCAAGAAACTTTCCATTTAAAAATAACCACAAAATACATTTTAGGATTTCTCAGAATACGCCGCAGGTTGAACCATAATGATCTACGAATAAAACTACTCATAAAGGACTACTCACATGTCCATAATAGACATTGGGGGTTCTTAAAAGGGACGAAATATGACTACACATTGTGTATAACTCATACACAGTGTGTATACTCACACTCTTACATAGGCGTGTACCACCACCTGCCTAGGCCTGTAAACATCATAGGTACATGACATTCTATCTTGGCACACAACATGTACTCAGGTCCTCCCTCCTGTCCAGGTCTGTCTACACGACCAGACTCACTTGGGTTCTGTCAACGAAAAACTACATGTTGTGTAATTAAGCTGCACAATGTGTCCTTAACAAAAATCAATAATGTGGGGTTTTCCCTCACATGGCTGGAAGTACATAGTTTCTCTTGGTGTAACACAATAAAGAGTGTTCATCCTAGACATAGAATGTTTATCCTAGACATGATTTGTACTAAAAAGATATATCAACACATGTTGTTAGTCACACTGGCGAATACACGGTCGACTATAGCACGATGTGTACTCCTAGTACATGATTTGTTCTACCAAGAGTTTATGAACCCCGTGTCTCTGCTCACACAACCATTCAAATGATTAGAAACTATAATTCTTGTAGATATGGTACATGAAAAGTACTTAAAAAATAGCATCTTCCATAACATAAGAACACAAGGCATGTGTTCATAACAACACATGTCGTGTTGTCTGGGTTTCCAGATAGTAAGCCTTATAAACTTCTTCAGACCCTTAAAAACTTAATATTTGTCCACGTATTTCTATGTTCTGATCTGTGAGATCCTATACACCCCACGAATCAATGTTTGGCATCCTTATTCATATCATACCTCAATAGAATTCATTTAAAGTCCAACATGATCTACCAAATTCTGATCCAAGAAGGCCCATAAACCCTCAGGGACCAAAGTATGTACTCCATCCAAATGATAATTTACATATACCAATACCCTATCAAAATAGTAGGTATTTATATCATGGAATCTATCACAAAATCATGCATATATCACACAGAATCTATTAAAACATCAAACAATCAGTAATGCACCCTAAATGGTATGACAAGAATGCATGACCTGTGATCTCTAGAAGGTGCCTATATGATGCATGACATGGAATAAACTCATCTCATTGGGTTGAAACAGAAATATAACCATAATGATATCAATAATAATAGCACAAAAAAAGTGTGTCACCCAATGGTGAAATAAATTCAACTGTAACAATTTGAAAAACCAGAATAATGGATATATTCGAGATAACATGGCTTTTCCCTATACACGGTTTAGATACTCCAAAGAATAAATTATTACCAACTACATATTCCTTCTTATCCCTGTCAATATGATCCAAAGGGTGATGCAAATTAGAAAATAAAACTCATATGATAACACTTTGTAACATCTTGGATCTGGGGGCCACCCAAAGGTGCCCCAAACCAGATTGGTCACATAACCTCAATCGCATTTTCCTGAACACTATAGTATGTTGACTAGAAGCGAGGGACAAGGTGTGATAAAGGGGAAACTATTCCCTCATTGGGAGAGTATACAAGGTGGAAAGAAAATACAAAACAATAGAAAAGCAGTAATGCCACAAACAATGAACAATAGAAGACTGAAACTAAATCCAATAAAAGTCACAATATATATACATATATTACATGGAATATTTATGTACAAAAATATCCAAACAAGTCAAAATTCTAGGAAGAAATATAGAAACCAAATCACAAAATAAACAATAAACTCTTTCATCATCACAATCCTTAGCATGGTCTCATGCTCTCCATCTCTTATAGAAATCAAGTTCCTGATGAATAAGAGCACTTTCCATTACCTATAAATGAAAACATATAATCTATTTGGGTCATAAAAACATGACCCAAATAGGTAGTGAGATGATTCCCAGTAGGCAACCACCAACAGATCTGTGTCTAACTGTTAGTGAATACATATCGTAGGTAATCTGCATAAATGAAGCAATAAACTAGGAAGAGCTCAGAAGTAATCAATACTACAATTTTCAATGACATTAATTTTCCATTATTATTCAATACATTGAATCATGTGAACTTTGGGATCTATCCTAATCTCTATATTCCCTATATAATGATTACAAAATAGATGTCTCAGAAGCCCATCTAACAATCAAGTAATACTGAGTTCGTGCTTGTGATTTGGCTTGGTAGACACATCACAATCATTCGATTATTCAATAAAGACCCTTTGAGAAAGTTCGCATAGTCTCATCAACCTGCTCAAGTATAAAAAAATCATTTAATAACGAACCTTTGGGTATCTATCATGGTCTAACCATTGGGTCTAGCATAACACTAAACATTTACAAATGACCACCTGGGCGGCTAACACAATCAAGACTCCTTGGTCAATGTAGAAACAATAAATTATAAATGGCCACTTGGGTAGCTCTCATGGTCTAAAACCTAAGGTTGATGAAACAATGTCATCTCTCATAGGCAATACCCACTTGATCAACATAACATTAAAACATAAATAAGTAACCCTACCTCAGGAAGCTCTTTTAGTCAAATTACACTTGGTCAAACATTTACAATGCATATAACATGAATCACATATAATCAGTAACTCCATCTCAGCATAACAAGGAATGGAAGACAAGGCCAGCCTAATAGGTATTATAGAACAAACTACCATAATAATAAAGAAAGTTAAACACGCCCCGAGAGTGTCGCATAACAGTGTATATATCCTTACGCATAAGGAACTACCCATTACCAATCAATCTAACCATAATAGGTAATAATATAGGACTAAATAAAAAACATGTTATACCACAATCATGGGTATATGAAACTTCAAAAATATATAATCCAAATATGAAAAATGAAAGGAACAAACCAAAAACCTCGATGTCTCAGGATCAATATACTTGAACATTGACCCTTTAATTTCCCTAGATTGGCGTAGATATTTAAAAAGGTGAAAAACACCCAAACATTAATAACTTAAAATAGAGGAAGAATTGTGAAGAAAATATCCAAGGGAATTGAGAACCCACTGATGGAATTCCAATTCACTTGAAAATGTCTTAATCAGAGGTCTGATGGAGAATTGTGAGGGGTTTGAAGTTTGTCGGCCCTTCCATCATGATCTTGTATCAACCACTTCCAAGATAAGATGTTCATAAGGATTGGAAGATACCCTAATCTTATTTATCAAATAAAAATAAAACTACATGACATGTTCATTAAATGTACACTTTGTGTATTATCCTCAACTGGCCTTGACTAAAACGGGTTAGCCAGGTCAACACACAGACATGTACTCGGCCATTCCACGACCAGTGCATGGCTATATGCATCAACCGGGTACACATTATGTACTCAAGAGTACACATTGTGTGCATATAAAACCTATATTCCTTAATTTTCCCAAAAAAGAAACAACCTGAAATCAAGATTCCTAACTAAAATGAAGACACGTGTTCTTACAGTGGTGAAATGTCACATTTTTATCGGGTTTCTATTTTGGATGAATAGATAGCCGACCCCATGTGTTTTTCTATGAGGATCGTAACGGTGTGATCAGTATGATGTGTTTTTAGATATAATAATAGGCCCCATGAAGTACCACTCATATACGATGTTGAGAGATGAAGCTTCTTCATCAGGTGTCCGATTAGGGTGAATGAATAGTCGATCTTGTGAGATTTTTTGCAAGGATCACATCGGTGTAATCCATTTGGATTTCGGGGACCATTCAAGGAGGCAAGTCAATAGAATTAAATTTTTTCCCTTTCAAAAAATGATGAAAATCATGTGCTCATCAGCCTTTTGGCTAGATATTCCATTTACTTTAAGAGTGCACTAGTATTCCTAGGGGTACTTGTTCATAGTTTAGTACTCGAGAATGAAAATGTACATGGCCAGTTGATGAGGTGGGGTCACACATCTTGTGGGCCCCATTCACATTTAGTACCACATGATAAATGTCTTATATCTAATATATCCTTCTTTTGGACTCATATTTTCTCATGTGAGTAGCCTATCCTGAATGTTTTCCCTGGAGAACGTGACAGTGCTTTTTTAGTGGCTCTTGAGATACGATGTGAAATGTTCTGAGAATGAATCTTTTTCAGGGGTGTTATATGATAGTCTCAGGTAGTCTATGATATTAGTGACTTTTGAGTGGATCCCTCTAGCCATGCTGGGTATGGGTCTTTGATAACACTAAGAGTGCAACCCTCCATACGGGCTCTGCATGGGTCCCTGATCGTTTTAGAGTGGAACCCTCCATCCAGGATGGTTATGGGTCCTCGATAGCACTATATTAGAACCCTCCAGCTAGGATACGCATGGGTCCTCAACATTTTTCTTGAACTTTATACTATACATATCAGTGACAAGACATGTTATGACATACCATTAGAATCACGAGAAAAAGGGACACTTTCCCCACCGAGACACATCCATTTGATGTTACCTAAAATGTGAGGAAGAGACAGTGACACATAAAGGGGATAGTATCAAGTTTTTGGGATTGAATACCTTTTATTTGTGTGTCCACTCCTTGGACTTTTGGCAACTCTTTGACTTGTGTATCATGGTTAATCGGGATTGATGCCATTTGTATTGTGATTTTGTCCCTTTGACTTGACTAACTTTGACTTGTGTATCAAGGTGTGGGATGTTATGAATAGTTGGAGTTTACACATCGTATTGTTGGTGAATATTTTTCTAGGATGAGCTTTGAGATAGAGATCCCCTTGCTTTATTATTTGGTTTTCATTGACTGGGAATACATATATATATATATATATATATATATATCATGTTTTCACTACCCCATATAGGGTTTTTGGTTACTCTCCTTTAGGCAGAGGTGAAGATGTGTGGGGTATGCCACATGATATCCATCTATATCTTCTCATGGTTGGATGAGTATACTCTCCGACTATAAGTAGTTAATACTCAATGATAAATTCATTGTCTCCCCATTTCTATCTTCTTTTGTTTGGATGAGTTTACATTTCACTCTCTTGTTGTGTTGAGCTGTACTCTTTACTATACCTTGTCATATCTAATTTTTTTCTCTTCATTGTATCTATTACTACTCCCCCTTCTCCTTTCAAGGTTTCTTATTGAGTATTTTTATACTCACCCTAGCATGTGCCTTTATCGCACGTGTTGTGCTATATGTAGAGGACATATAGGTTGATTGTGACTTCAAGTGATCTTAGGTTGCTTGGACCATGTATAGTGGTCATAGATTAGGTCCTAGGAACATGGATCTCTATGCTACTTCAAATTTTATTTACTACTAGGTTGTGTAACTTTTATGTTTGGGTGTGTATTTTCCCCCCTTTCTATTTCAGTTTATTATTCTGTACTTGTACTGATTAGAGGTTGATGCATGTTTTGTTTCCTTTTTATAGCAGTGTTCTATCTGCTATACACTTTCCTCTGAACCATTTCATTGAGTTAGTTGTGTGTGTGTGTCTGTGTAGGTTCTTAGAAAAATTCCTCCTTGATTAATTGTGCCTTTGATGCTACTTGTCACCCCTGGCCTATGGAGATGGACTTGTGGTAGTTGTGACATGATCCCCGACATGGGTTGGGTAATTATAAAGTGGTATCAAAGATGGTTTGACACCTAGGACATTGATTATAATTTCTTTAAAAATGAATTGGTTGGGATTTATGGAAATGGTTTCAACATGTCTCAAGATTGGGTCTCAGGCTAGGGAGTCTTGTGATGGTGTGGTGGCTGACATAGCCATTCACTAGGACCCTGATTATCCGCTTGTCGACTCGGAGTGATAAGACATTTGTTGTATTGAAATTTTGTACATTCATCAAATAGGATTGGGTCCATGAATTTACTTCAAGAGTCAAATCCCCTTTTTGGTTGATATATATTTATATATAAATGTTTTTTCGGTCATGGTACTCCTTGATAACATTTATGATGCCTCTGTGATGATATACAACTAAAATACTAGCTCCGATTCATGATGAAAGTTTTGCAGGTGATGAGGCCTCAGTTCAGGGTCCATGATGCGATCACCTTCTTCTAGATGGGCAGGTATTTGCACATCCACCCATTGAGCAGTCGACAATCCCAACAGAACAAGCTGAGGACGTGTGCAGGATAAGCACACCCTATGAGTTCTAGAATCAGATACAACTGATGTTCCACGGTGAGCCACACCCTCAAGTAGTGGAGGTTTAGAGATATTTGGTGGTTCTCCTCTTCAATATTGTTCATGTATTGATAGTTCATATTATGGCATTGGCATATAGTCTTTTCAATTGAGAAGTTGGGCATTGGTGGAGTCTGGTTACTCAGATGCACGATGAGTCGAAACTCTCATGGGGTGACCTTAAACAACATTTTTGGATGAGTACTATCCCTGTTTATTACTCTCCATATGGATTTAAGAGCTTATAGATATTCAATAGGGAGGGATTATGGTGGCAGAGTATGCAACTTGGTTTGCATAACTTACAAGCTACTCTCTAGACATGATCTGCGATGGATAATTCTAAGCACAGAAGTTTGATCCGGGTCTCTATAGATAAATCTATATCAATGTAGTGACATTTTTCATCCCCAATTATGTTTGGGTGTTGGAGTAGGAACTGGTGATTGAGAAATTTTTATATTTTAAACACTATAGAGATATTTTTGGCAGTGGGCATGTTAGAGCTAAGACATCTACCACAACTAGCAGATGTTAGTTGGCGGGCAGTTGATTTGAGATGCCTCCCCATGATCAGACTCACGTACATGGTTTGGGATAGTGTAGAACACTAGGTAGTCCCAATGAGGTCCAATGTTATGATTGTGAAGGGAGAGGTCACATGTCAAGAGACTGCCTGATTCGATGTGCTGAGTTTTCGAGGAATATGGTAAATAGACCTCCATGGTAGAGGTGATGCTGTGATCAGGGATCTCCCAAGTGAGGAGAAGATAGTCCCTAGGGAGTTGGTGTTGGTACATGAGTATGAGTAACTATTTTTTTGGACGACACTACTAGTTCCTTCCACCACCACTATGTGTCCCACGTGAGGCTTAGGGAACCAGTGGTCGGGGCTATGGGAAGATGCATTCTATTGATGTCTACAATCCTACAGTGCGCAAGATGATAAGAGGTATTCTCTATGTCTCTTGTAAATTTTGTGTTCCAACTTGTGGGACATTATGTGAGGTACTCTTTCCTCTCTTTGTATTGCCTGAGGTTTTACAAGGTTGACGCAGGGAATCATTGTAACCCTTTGTAAGTGTTGTCCAACGTATATTTGAATGAATGAGGAAGAGGGGTACTTCCCCACTGAAACACATTTCCATGACACAATCAAAACCTTTAGGGAGAGTCAGTGCCTACTAAAGCGGATAGTATCGAGGTTTATTGGATGAGTTCATATAAATTTTTCATTCATGCTAGGGTTGTACAATAGAGTGTTAGAGAAGGGTATGGCATTGCGAGTGGAGTTTTTCTACTTGACCTCCTTTCTCTTGGGATTCCACTAGTAGGTGTGGAAAAGTGACTAGTCTGGGGACTACTCTCTATCTAAGAGAAGAAAATATGTGTGAGGTATTCCATGTAATTTTTGTTTCTATATTATTTAGGTTGGATGAGTTTACTCACCTTCTCTTTTCATCAGTACCTTTGTGTGATCAACGTCAAACATGATACAACAGTTATCGTGTACAGGTCGTGGTGATGGAGACATCATGAACTAGGCTACGCAACTCAATACTTGGATATAGTAGTAGTCGTCTTTATCCTGATTATGTAGAGACACTAATTTATAGGATAATTCACTCTGGTATACATAGACCACCAGAGTTTCTGCACGTCTTTACTTAGAGAGACTTCAACTTGAGGTGGCGATGCTGGTTGAAATTTGTACAGGACTATGACTTCAAGATATTCTATACTCTAGGAAAGGGAAACATTGTAGAATATATGTTTAGTATAATTTCTCAGATCTTCCAATTAAGGGATGTTTTAGAGAAGTTGTCTTCCCTACAGCTGACCCTAGTGGAATAGGAAGGTACAATTTTTCATCGGTCAATGTTGTTGAATCCTTCGCTTATCGAGTTTGTGAGAGAGTCCCAGTTGTGAGACATTGACTATGAGATATTGTATGATTGATATATCCATATAAGAAACACGAGAAGGATTTTATCAAGGAGGGAATTTCAAGACCTTGTTCTAGGGATAAATAGTGGATCTGGTTGCGATGAGGGAGGAGGTGATGCAAGAGATCCACAGTTATCAGTTTGTTCTATAAACTGGTGTGGGGAAGATGTGTAAAGATCTTCATTGGTAGTTTTGGTGGTATGGAATGACATGATGTTTAGTTGAGTTTATCTCTTGATTCCTCACCTATCATTTGGTGTGGGCTAAGCACCAAGTTTCGGCGGGTTGTTACAGCGTCTGGAAATCCCATGGTGCAAATGGGACAACATATCCATGGATTTCATCCTAGGGATTCCACACATAGCGAAGGTCCATGAAGCCATCTGGGTAATAGTAGACTGACTCTCAATGTCGGTGCACTTCCTTGAGATTAGAGAGTAGAGTTTGATGGAGAGTTTGGGGTAGTTGAACATATGGTAGATTTTCCGCCTTTATAGGGTAACCTCGATGTTTGTCTTTGATCATGACATGTAGTTTACGTCATAATTGTGGAGAGTCCTACAAGAGATGTTCGGGACCTAGCAGTAGATTAGTACATCCTTTCACCCCCAGACTGATGGTTAGACCAAGCACACTATCCAGGGCTGGAGGATATGTCTAGTGATTGCGTGTTGGTTTTTGGCAAGGAAGGAAAGTTATCCTTGAGGTTCACTGAGCTATTCGAGACAATGAAAATATATGGTGATGTTTACTAATATCTTTACCTACCACCCACAGACCGATGGGAATACCAAGCGCACTATCCCCTTGGTTTACATTTTATGGTAGCACATAATCATGTAGGATAATTCCTAGGAGCGGGAGAGCCAGGTTAGATCTCAATATCCCAAGTTGTTTCCCCTAGTTGTTCTTTTTGGGTATGAAACTCTTGATGTAGGGAATGATGTAGAGACCCTGTTTTTTCCGTCATAAGACAATAAAATATATCAACATATATTTCTAGATCTATAAACAAAGATAGGTTGCAATTCCAAGGCTCGGTGTGCCTAATTTTTTTTATATAAATAATGAATATATTTTATACTATGCACATGATAGAAATGGAATCTATCTCAAGTGATAGCTTGGATTATAAATTTGATGTGATGATTGGTTTTAGAGTGTGTTGTTTACCCTAAGTGGGGCATACCTTTTGTTAGCATGAGTCTTCTGTAGAAAAATCCACAAAGGGTGTTCTTGTAAATAAAATAATTAAATCTAATTATTTTATATCGAATGGTGAATCAAATTACTTTTGAACAGAGAATAGTATTCGAAATGTGAGACCGTTTTTGAGTTCGGAATGGGGTGTGTTACCTAAGAGTGACAAAATGTGAGAAGTCATGAGAGGTACAGATTCTGCGACTGCTGGTGGTGTCCTATTAATAGGTGTTAAGGTAAAATGTGAAAATTTTCACTCATTTATCCCATAGATGCTGATAGAGAACTATCTAATCCTTCAAATGGTGATTCGATGACGATTTTTTTTTGCAGATCATGACGAAATTACAGATTCAATTAGATTAGAGTGTGGAGAATGTATGTGAGGATACAGAATCCATATAGGATTTTTATTTAAGATTCCTCCTATCCTAATTGATATTTATTTACTCATAATTTCATCATTTTCCTTTCTGTTTCTTTTCTTATCATCATTGATGACCCTACTAACACGGCCATTGACCAATTCGAGTTTGGACTTCTCATTATTCGTTTTCTTTCCCTGTTCCTTGAGTTCTTCGACGGATAAAATTTTTACATGTTGATAAGACATCTAATCATCAGGAATATCATAGTTCTATGAAGGTTGAGATCCAATGATTGTGGATCTGCTACGGTTTTTTTGTTTTGGGCGTTGGAGGAGGTGCAATGATGAGCAGAAGCGGCAGCTACTTTTCATCGCTTAGAAACATCGACAGATCTTCGAGTAAATCCTGAGTCTATGAAGACCTCATACCAAGGAACCCATATCTAGTCATGAAAAAAAAATTATTCAACCAAGGTGTTCCTAGTTTTCAACAGAATGGATCACCGGCATGGCATAGACGCAGTGGTGCCGATGGTTGCCGACGACGGTAGGACGCGAGGTAGGCAGTGGCACGTGGGGGAACCCATGATGGATGTACAAGTGGTGATGTAGGGCACTAGATAAATAGATAAATGGAACCATGGTGGACCAAAAAAGAGTGTGACAAGCCACAGTGGAGCGAGTCGGGCCATGGCGTTTGAGACGGGATGAGGCTACCAGACCGGGTCAGAGAGGGCTAGGACTTCAAGTTGAGGATTCAAACCATTATATCTCCTAAACAGAGAGTCCACTTTACATGCCATCCATAGACACATGTTTATATCATTAGCACTGACCTTTTTAGGCTCATTTGAGATGTTTATATTTTGGGAATAAGTCATGGGCCCTAGAAATGATCAAATATAAAAATAATATATTATTATTACAACTTTGACATGCGATAAATTTGGTATATGACATCTGATTGATTCACCGTCAGTGGAAAATGTGACCATGAAATTGAGGTGAATGATTCAAATACAATTTTGGGTGATTAAAATATTATTTAGGTGTAGGCCCTAGAATCCATTTTTGGGCGTGTTGGGGAGAAATGTGATATTTTCAATGGGTGTCTATTTTGGATGAATGGATAACTGATCCCACATATTTTTCCCTGATGATTGCAATAGTGTAATCTATAAGATGTGTTTTGTGATTGAGGAATGGGCCCTACGAAGCACCATTCATGTAAAATGTTGAGAGATGAAACTTCCTCATTGGGTTTCAGATTTGAGTGAATGAATAATCGTTCTTGTGCACTTTTCCACAAGGATAGCACAGGTGTGATCTATTTGGTTTTCTAGGGCTGTTCGAGGAGGAATGTCAGTGGAATTATGTCTTCTCCATTTAGAAAAATAATTGTCATTGTGTGATCATCATAATTTTGTCTAGATATTCCCTGTAATCTGGGAGTACAATGGAATTACTAGGGGTAATTGTTAATAGTTTAGTACCTAAGAATGGATTTGTAAACGTCTAGGTGATGAGGTGGGGTCAAACATTGTGTGGGCCCCAAGCGTGTTGTGTACCACTTGATAAATTTATTATCTCTCATATCTTCTTATTCTGGACTCATATTTTTGGCATGTCAGTAGCCTATCATGAGTGTTTTATGCGGAGAATGCGATGGTTCTTTTATAGTGGCTCTCGAGAAATGATGTGATGTGTTTCGAGCATGTCTGTTGTTTAGGGGTGTTCGATGACTGCAATGAGCCTACTATGATATCAATGACTTCAAAGTGGACCCCTCTAAATAGGATGGGTATGGGTCCTTGATAACACTATTAGTAGAACCCTACAGCAGGGCTAGGCATGGGTCCATAAAAATTTATAGTGGATCCCTCCAGTCGGGTTGGGCATGCGTCCTCAACTGTTTCCATGTAGAACCCTCCAGCTAAGCTGGGTATGGGCCCTTGAAGAAACTAGAGTGTAACCCTATAGTCGGGTTGGGTATGGTTTCTCAATGACACTATAGTGGACCCCTCTAGGGAGGCTATGTATATATCCTCTATGACAATAGAGTAGAACCCTCCAGCCTGGCAGGGCATGGGACATCAACCTTCAGGCATGGCCTTTTGAAAATGTGGATCATGACAAGACATGGTTGGACATACCTTTAGACCCATGAGAAAGAGGGAAACATTCTCCACCAAGATTTTTCAAGGTAACATGACCTAAAACCATGAGGGTGAGATAGTACTGCCTAAAGTGGATAGTATGAAGGTTTGGTGATTGATTCCCTTTGACTTGTGTATTCAAGGAAGACATCTGGGATGTTGGGAATAGTCGGTGGTTACTCTGGGGACTGTTGGTGACACGTTTCATGGATTGAGTTGTGAGATAGAGATTGCCTTAATCTCTCTTTTTTTCTTTTACTATGAATATATATATATATATATATATTATTTTTAGTATCCACACCTTGGGTTTTGTTTACTCTCCTTCCGGGATAGGAAAAGGAATACAGGGTATGACACATGCTTTCTGTGTCTAGATTCTCATGGTTGGATTAGTCTACTCTCTTACTATAGGTAGTGAAGATTCGATGTGAGGTTCATCTTCAAACCATTTCTAGATCTTTGTTTTTGGATTAGTTTACTATCACTATCTTGTTGGGATGAGCTGTAATCTTTTATATAATTTGTTTTATCTACTACATTCCTCTTCAATGTATCTCTTATTACTACCCTGTACACTTTTTGGGGTGTCGTACTGATTATTTATAAACTCACCCCTTTATACTATTTTACCACATGATTCACTTCATATGAAAATACCATATAGGTTGATCGTGACTTCTGAGGATCTTAGGGATACAGGTGCTTGGACCATGAATGGTGGTCGTAGATTAGGACCTTAGAGTAGGGATCTGACATTCATTTTAATTTTTAGTTAGTTCTAGCTTGTGTTCTTTCTGGTTGGGTGTGTATTTTTTCCCTTTCCCTTTCATTTTACATTTCTGTACTTGTACTGATTAGAGGTTGATGCATGTTTGGTTTCCTTTTTATAATAGTGTTTTATCTTTTTTTCCATTACCTTTGCACTGTTTCATTGAGTTGGTTGAGTGTGTGTGTGTATGGGTTCTTAGGAAATTTCCTCCCTGAGTTGTTGTGCCCTCGGTTTTAGTCACTAGCCCCTATCCTATGGAGGTGGGATTGGGGTTGTTGCGACTCAAGCCTCAGCATGGGTCGGTTCATTAAAAACAACTACGACAAGGTGTTACGGGCCTGAGTCAACGTAACCTGGTACATGACAATGACCATTTTTACACAACTGTTTTAAAACCAAAGGGATATACTTAGGATAATTCACAATTTTTACGAACCATTATGAAGTATTTTTTAAATTAATAACATAGGAAAAGGCTATGGTGTTTTAGATTTTTGATAAGGTTCCATGATTTTGAAATCTTATAAATGTTATTATGGGATAAACCCCAAACCAAGGATTAACCTATATGGAAATGAATGGATGAAGTATTTATGTATTAGGCTTATATTGAAAAACTTTGTTAATAACATATTTATTTATTAAACTTATTTAAGGGATGTACATCACAGATAGTTTTGGAAATCACATCAATGTGGTTTTAGAAAAGGAAAACCTATATGCCTGGTGATAACCCATAAAATTCAGAAAGTCCATTGGACTTGAACCCAAGACTAAAGGATGATAATTGTTTGACACCAACCACAAACCTATGAAATATCCAGGTTAATATGTCATTATTTTTAGTTAATTTTTTTTAGGAATAGATTCTAAGAATAATCTAGTAGTGTTACTTTTTATGTTTAAATATTAATGTCCTTAATATTTTATTTTGGGAGAATTGTTACAGTTAGATAGTTGGACTTTTCACACTTTTATTGGCCATAAGAACATTTAGAAATTTATTTTTGTGCTTCATACATCAAAATTAATTTTTTAATGTCATGGAAAATTGATCTAAGAACAACCCAATGTCAAAATTCCATTTATATAAATATATCATGTAATTATACATAGGAAGTAAAATAATTCCTCAGCATTAGGAAAATTATCTTCAAACACTATACGTTATTTTTTTGAACCAATGGCCTTATAAATAATCGCATATTTATGGATTTGAGGACCTCAACATTCAATTAGTCATTCATTTTTTGTGACTGATGACCTCAATCACTCCCTACAAATATTTGTCCTTTTACTCTAAGTATGTATCTCTATATGCCACAAATGTTTTCCTTCTTAGAGACCTGGTGACATGTTAGTCCATGTTACCTTTCCAATTCCCATTCTCTCTTTTGTATAGAATTATTTAAGAACCCTTCTCATGATGTTGGGTTTTAAAAATAGGAAATATCAAACAACATATTACAGTGATTTAGTTTATATTATGACTATTGAATTTATTTAAGTTTGGGAGAATGTAACACCACAAAAATCTAAAGTAAATACATTGTATTCAATCGCATGTATGAAACACAACACCTAACACATAAGAGAATAAAATATCCCAAGTAATTATAATATATTTTATATTTAAAAAATTCAATATATTTTATAGGATTTATTGCATGTGACATTGAGTTATCATACATCGGACGCCACAACGAGTTTCTTTAATAGCTTGCATTACACAGAAGACCAAGTTGTACCAAACAATAACCTATTATTAAAATATTATAATTTAATTTAATGAGATATGAACTAGAATTTATGAATATTATTAAATAAATTACCAAAATATATGATTTACACAAATAATTCCTTGGTTACAAAATATTTACAAATAAATATAAGTGCCAATTGAAAATAAAGAGAATAATTTATAGAAAACTATTTTTATGGTCACAAAAACGTTTTATCCTAATAAATTAAATTAATTATCATTAGTGAGTGATATTATAGTAATATATTCATTATATATTCAATATAATATTTTTTATATTCATCCAATTTATTTGATAATCATAAGTTCAGAACAAACCTAATATTTCTCATAAGAAATATATATTTTTATTAAGTCAATTTTACCACCTTTTAATAGAGAACCTATTCTAAATTAATTTTTTGGAACTTTTATAGATTATATAAGTAAAAAAACTTCTTCTTTGAAATAGAAATTTATTAATTAGGTAAGGGTTGATTTTTAGTTTTTTTCTGTGATGATTCATTTTTTAATGAATAATGAAAAATATTCAATTTTAGTTCAAAATATATTTTTTATATAATTTATTTATAATGATAAATTAAATTTTAAAACTATATTAAAGTTTAATTATATCATATTTTATCAATTAATCTAATTTATTTCTTTGGAACAAATTTTTCTTTGAAGTTGGGTATAAAAATTTAGCAAACATTTGCATGTTTTTATTTTATAAACCCGCATCATCGTCCCATTTACGCGATTAAATTTAAATTAATTTCTATCAATTTTGTGAATAAAATTTTAAAAAATTGATTCTATAATTTAAATAATAAAAATTTATATTGTCTAATAAGTTAAAATTAAATTTTTAACAAAAATTATACTAAAAGTAACTAAAAATAATTACCATTATTAAGGAAAATTTTATCTTAATAAAAGAATAAACCCTTAACTTAGGGGTCCAAACGACCTAGAAACTTTTCCAAAACCCAATTTATAGACCTAAATATTCAATTAATCTTAAATTATTGATTTTTTTATGGCTTCTTCTGGTTAAAAACATGGGTACACCTAGCTTCGTTCCAAAAATACAATGTGAGTCCTTTTCCTCCACTATATAAAGGCCTCTTATCCTCCCACTTATTCACACCTCTCAATCCACTTTGGATAGACCAATATATTCCAAAATGTGTAAAAAAACACCCCTAACATCTTACTAGAATCCTGACCTTGGTCAGGAAGAAATCCAAGGAAGCCCTTTGGTTCAAATCAAAAGGAGTTACCCAGTTAATAGGTAATATCTCTCCTTAAGAAAATTAATTTTATTTCAGTTATCCACACCCTAAACTCTACTTATTCTAGGATTAATTAAAAAATAGTATAATAAATATTCTGGTATGTTTTTATACTATAGTTTAGACCTAATGTTATACACACCTTTATCTAATGGGTAATGAACTTATCGTTTATGTGTACGGTGAACTACCGCCTCACAAAACAAAGTTGCTTGTTTTTCATTACCACATTTCATGGTTGGGAATTATGATGTAAGATCTATTTATATATAATATATATGATAATTATTTTTTCTTTATTTATCTGTAATTATTTTATAACACATACCCTTATACTTTCCATTTTGTGTATATATAATAACACTGTTTGTGGAAGTGTGGACAAAAGCCTCCTAAAAGCGATGTGATTCAATCACATGATACATAGAATGTGTAGAGTATAATTATAATTAATAATATGATACATAAAAACATATATATATATATATATATATGATATTCATTACATAATTAACTTTATTTATATGTGTACATATGTATATATCATTTTCTTTATTACCCTTTAACCCACTAAAAAGTGATAAGGTCAGTCACGAATGTGTGGAATACAGCCTCCTCGACACAATGTGATTCCTTTTAAAACAAAATAATTATATATATAAGTATATATGATTAAATAAATTTGTATTTATGATATAATTATCATTCTAGAAAGTTATTGTTTTACTTACCTTCTTTCCATTACAACAAATAAAAAATGGGAACGGTACCCATGCATACGTATGACCTACTGTCCCCATGATTATAACACTAATTCATTTTTCATAACCATATTGAATGATTGTTTTCAAAATTATAATTGATATAAAAATATGATAATTATTTCATGATTGTTATTCTATCAATGTTATATAATAACCCCTTTTATGAAGGATCCGGACGTAGCGGAAGTGTGGCGGTTGGGTGGGGCCCAACTTTGACTTTGCCGCAATCGATCAACAATCCGTGATCAATACGATGATGAATGCTAGTATTCATGGATTAAAATGAGATATTTAGAAAAAATGAAACTAGATCAAATATTCAAAGGATATTTCACATCATGTTTATAATTAATTTAATTAATTTCATAGAGAAAATAATATTTGGATATTTGGTAATTTCTTCGTTGATGATGTTGACTATCTGAAAAGGCCCATCTGGATTGTCTTGTTGAGATTGTAAGGACCCAAATAATAATACCACTAGTGGTGATCCACATGTTCTCTGATGGCCTCTGATCGACACCACTCGTTCTTCAGGTGCTAACACGGTGAAGAGAGTGTCTTGTGTTGGTCGTTCATGATTGCATGTTCTTTTTTATTAAAGAACACATATCGTTCTTTAGAGAGTTGATAAGAGGATTCGAGAGAGAAATTGTTTGGATAAAAAATTCTCAATTCACTTGGTGTGAAGTTCGGTGCATGGCATAATAGATGTACTTGTCTATTTATCGATATGGGGCTTTGGTTACAATATTTCATTGCAAAATCGTAATTAATTATATTCATAAACATGGATAAAACCCATGCTCTTAATAATAATACCACATTTCTATTTATGGAGTGAAAACATGCACAAAACAGAATTAAAAATAAAATTCTACGTCACAAAATAATAGTAGAATTATTATTATATTAACTGGTAACAACTAGTTAAATAATTATTTACCATCATTCATAAAATTATTTTACTACCGGACCGACCTTGGTATGCTCGAACTCCACTTCCATTTATTGAACACCTGAATAAATAAATAATTAATTAAATTTCATCAATAAATTTCTTATTTCAAAACTATAAAACATATTATTATTAAATATTCAATAAAATAAATAAAGAAATTTTAATCCCAATCTAGTGAATAAATATATATTTAATTTATGCGATCATATTAGCATGAGTGAAATTATTCGATGGTCTTGAGAATAATATTTATTTGATTAATTAATTTCAAATATTATTTAACAGAGACCACCAAAAACACTTACTGTGTGACCCTCTAGGATTTCTTATCATTGACATTAGGCATGCTTGCCTAAATTCCAAGAGTACTGTCTAACAATGGGTCAACACACCCAAGAGAAATAACATAAATTCGCAAAAATGAAATACACAAATGAATGCTCACTATGTAATATAATCCCTTGGTATTAACATATCATCAAGAAGGTTTCATGAAAGTTTCATCAACCTATATTCTTGATATCTTGTTGATTGACTAATTGAAATAAACTTGTCATTAGACCATGGACATGGAATTTCTCTTGAGGATTCTATTTCAATCAAAGGGCCGATATGTCAACTTCAATAAATGGAAGGGATAAAGTATTCCTGGACTAATCCATTAATAACATGCCACTCGTGACACACCCAATGTACCCTACCTCCCTCCAACATATGGCCTGAATGTTTTCATAAAAAATCAATGTGTGCGAGTCATGAAACATATTAATGATAATATTAAAGTCTAATGACCATTACACATGCTCACAGATATAAATCCGATGACACCAAAGCATGAGGAATGCATACTGGTGAGTATGTTCTCATAATCTCTTGTCATAGAGATTATCAAGTGAAATCTTCATGAGAGGAAGTCTCATATTCTTACGAGTACTCACAGCTGACGGTCTATAAACTATGTGTCCCATCAATGTATTTTATCCTACCATAGACATATATTTAAGAAAATTTTTATACAATTTCAAGGTTCTAATCATACTGGAGAACTTCCATGATCTTATTAAAAAAAATACTCTTAGACATTGTTACATCATATTATTGTAGAACAATGAAAAATATTTTTTAAGATATTTAATATTTAAATACATTAAATATCCATGCAATAAAGGTACAAATAGTTTGTTCTAAGACACCAACTCTAAAAACTCCCACTTGGACTAGAGCCAACTACCTTTGAATTTCAGTCCGATGGACCTCACATGATGATCATGTTTTTGCTGAGTCAAGGCTTTAGTCAAGGGGTCTATCATGTTTTCTTCTATGTAAATAGTACTCACTTCCACTTCCCCTCTTTGAGAAAAATACCTCAAGAGATGATACTTCTGAAGTATGTGAATCATCAGTGAATGTGACCTTGGATCTTTTTTGAGATCCACCACTACAATATTATCACAATAGAGTGTGGTGGGATCCTTACTACTAGATAATACATCCATCTCTTGGATGAAGCTTCATATCCAAATTGCTTCATTAGCTGCCTCAAAAGTAGTGATATACACAGAATCCTTTGTAGAATCTATTACCACACTCTTCATTGAGCTCTTCTAGCTCACAACACCTCCATTCAAGGTGAAGATGTATCTTGTTTGTAACATCATGTCATCTTGATACATCTAGAAACTAGAATTTTTATATCCTCATATGTCTAGTTCCCCATCTCCTCTATAAACTAAGAACATATCCTTAGTACACCTCAAATACTTAAGGATGGTATTGACTGTCATGCAATGGCAGACACTTGGGTCAACTTGACATCTTCCATCCACACTCAATGCATAGGAAGCATCTATCCGAGTACATATCATTTCATACATGAATGAACCAATCACTGATTCATATGGATTCCTTACCATTATCTCACTTTCCTCATGTGTTTGAGGAAAACTTTTCTTATAATGATGAATTCCATGTGACATAGGAAACAATTACTTCTTGTATTGTTCCATACTAAATCTATTTTGTCTCTTGTGAATGTTTGTAATTTGACTTAGGGCCAGATATATCTTGGATCTCTCACAATGGATCGTTATCCCAAGAATATATGCTACCTCTCCCAATTCCTTCATGGAGAATCATTGATTCAACCATTCCATAACAGACTATAATACTAGTATCTCATTTATAATAAGTAATATGTCATCAATATATACTATTAGGAAAACAAACGCACTCCCGTTAAAAATTTTGTAGATAGAAGGCTCACATTCAATCTTAATAAAACCAAATTATATTAGGGCTTCATCAAATTAAAATTTTCAGGACCTAGATTCTTTCTTCAATCCATAAGTGGGTTTTTTTAACTTGCATAGCTTATTGGCATCCTTTGGAGTCACAAAACCTTAAGAATGTGTCATGTAGACATCTTCATGATGGTTACTATTAAGGAATCATGTTTTGACATCTATTTTCTAAATCTCATAGTCATAGTTAGTAGTAATGGACAATATAATTTTAATGGATTTAAACATCTCAAATGGTGAAAAGGTTTCATCGTAGTCAAGGCTATAACGTTGTTTAAACTCTATTGAAACTAGTTGTACCTTATAGGTACTTACTTGTCCTTCTATGCCCAGTTTATTCTTTAATGTCCATTTAAAACCAATAGGATTTACATCAACTGGAGGATCTACCAAAATCTAGACTTTGTTTTGGTACATATAATCCATTTAAGAATTCATGGATTCATGACACTTGGAAACGTCTATGACACTTACTGATTCCTTGTAGTTTATAGGATCATTATTATCAACTAATAATTAGTCACCATACTCAATAACTATGAAACCGTAATGTTTTTGATCTCTAACTTATCTTGTACTCCTACTAATTACTAGTGTCTCCTGAATAGATCATTCTCCAATGGGGTTTTTTGGAATCTGCTCTTGTACCAACTATTTTGTACCTTGAGCCTCAACTTCATCGATGTCTATCTCCCTCCCATTATCTCTTTTGTAGATTTTTTCCCTATAAAAGAACATAGTGTGTCTTGACACTATAACCTTTTTTATAAGGGTTTGTATAGATTACATCCCCTTTTTTCCTTAGGGTATCCTATAAAGTTACACTCTGTGCCTCGGGGGGAATTTTGTTACCTAAAGAGGCCTTAACAAATGATTTGCTACCCCACACATGTAATCTCAATAACAAGGATTTTCTACCAATCCAAAGATCATATGGAATACCATTTATGTAACAACCCGATATTTTATGAGAATTATTCTTTTTAATTTCATATATGTCGTGTGTTGTACGCGACACAAAAATTAGCTTTTTCTATATGCAACATCGTATACGCAACACTATTCTTGGCTCGTGTTACACAAAATTTCACGTTCGTTTAATAGAAGTTATTCTACGCAGCATTGAGTGTATATATATATTCAATGTATAAATGAAATATAGTTGGATTATATTATACACAACAACAAAATAATCTTGCACTACATGCAACCCTGACTTTGCTTGCTTTACACGTAATCGCGACCTTCCACGATAGTGTGTGTTGTACGCAATACTGAGTTTCACTGAACAACGATATGTTATTAAAATATTATATAAACTAGCCATTATGAATAGTAATACCCACTTTTTGAAATTTTATTTTTCAAAATGGACTTCATTATTGGATTCAGAATTTCAAAATTAGCCTCGGGTGAATTTTTTTTATTTTTCAAAAAACTTTCAATTTTTGATGAATACTGAAAACACTATGTTAATATTTAAAAACCGACATTTTATTTAAATAATTATTTATTTTATTTAAAATTATTTAAGGTAAAAATTGATACATAATACCTATATAAGTTCAATGTAATTCATTGGAGTAATTTTATACTAATTTTAGATATATAAAAATTGTATTGAACTTTTCACCGTCATTTACCTACCTCCTAGGAGCATTTTGGAAACTTCCATAAAACTTAATTTTACCGCTTCTATGAGTGGAATTTTGAAAATCCGAGAGAAATGGGTAATATCAAGGGGTAAAATGTGGTCAATAAGATAAAAATAATTTTTGGTGAATAGTAGCTTTTTACTTTTATTTACAACGATTAAAAGTAAATACGGTAATTAAGGGTAAAAATGATATTATTATTACCATAAAACATGACCTAATTATATTGGATAAGTGTAATTCTACCAAAAACAACCTTATAAAAAAATAATATTTCCCTTTAGGGCTACGTGGATTAGATTAAGACATTTATTATTATTTTATTTAAAGAAGAGTTAAAATATTTAAAATCAAAGTTTAATAACTAAAATATTTTTAATATATGGTTATACATAAGAAAATTTTGACTATAAATATTCATTATAAAGCTAAAACTATTTCCTACCTAACGGTAGTTTATTTGTAATTTTTAGACATTTAATAATGTAATTTATTTATGACACAATGGTGAAGCAGTAATTACCTACATAATGAAATATTTAAATAATTGATATTATAAATACCCAAATAAATGTAATTTCAGACTTTTTATGAATTAAACTAATTTTATAGGTCAATATGACATGTTAGTATTTATTTAATTAACGTTTTTGAACTAATAATTCTGTTATGATTTTCACAAAAATCAATTACCAAAGAGTATTAAAATTGACATAAAATAGTTTTTAAAACAAATATTATATTATTAATTGTTATTATATTCCTAAAACTCTAAGGTTAGGGAAAATGACTTAGATAATGTTATATATATTAATATTTTACCACTTGGGGTTCATTTGTCTTGTTATTGGAAGTTTATTAAACATGTAGTGTATGAAAACAAGAAGACACAGTAAATGCCAAATTAGTTAACTTAGTGTAAAATCTAAATGATAAGGTTAAAATAGTAACCTAAACTTGTCTAAAACCTACTTTTTGAGAGTATTTCAACCCATCCCTACTTTATCTTCTAAATAATTCAATTTTGAGCTATTATAAACCGAATATGACTTTATTATAAAATAATATTTTATGTTTTTTCAAAGGTGCCCCTCTCCTCCCTTATAGAAAGGGCACCCCTTCCCTCTTCTCTTCACAACATTTTGAGCCATGAAGATCATCCAAAACATGAAACTTCCTCTTCTAAACCTCTATATTTATATCATTGAGGATCTTGTCTTCTCAAAATACCAACTCTAGTGCCCTAAGAAGAAGATTAAAGGAGGTGCGTCGAGGAAGAGGTAATCTCTTCTACTGACTCATTCAAGTTTCTTTCTTCTTCTACCTCCACTTATTTAGTTGTTTCCTTATAAAGTAATAACATAAGTATTACTTATATACTAATATGTTATTATAAATATGAAACAACCCTATTTCACCTTCTATCCATCCTATGGAAAACGAAATCACCTCGCATGCATACGTACGGAATACCGTCTCCATGTCGTGGTGTAATCAGTTTTTCCACCACCACCTTACTTGGATGGGAATAATGGTGTAAATAATAAATATATATAATTATTATAACATAATACTGATTATAGAATATTATATCATCCACTCCAATACCATTCAATAAATATGGGAACGATATCATTGCTCGTGCGTACGTACGGATTACTGTCTCCATGACGCGATGAGATTCATTTTCCATGTTAACAAATCAAGAATGATTATAAAGTATATATAATAAGTAATCATGAATTATATGACATAATAATGATACTGGATTTATGTATATTTATATGTATGTCATCTACTTAATTCCATTAAATTCAATAAGGAAATGAAAAACAACGTTCATGCGTACGTACGGCCTACCGTCTCCATGAGCGGTGTATTTCTTTCCATTTATCGATCAATTATATATATTAATATTCTGAATATATATTATATATAAATCATGATTTATATTCTGGAATTTATTAATCATGATATAAGTAATCATATTAACAATTACAAGTCAAAACACGGATGATAAATGGAATGATTTTACCCAAAACACAGCTTTAACATGGAATTGACAAATGAACAGATAATATAAAGTCGTAAGTGAATCATATATCATATCATAAATATTATTATGGTTCTGTTACAAGTTAATAAAATTTTTAAACCCAATATATAGGAGTCTCAGACACATACAGAAGAAATTATACATAAGGTTAGGGATAATTTTTCAATCTCATTTTTATTTGATATTGCTTATATGTAAGTATTTACTAGGGTTATATTTTTCATCCATGTCCATAAAATGTTTTCCATAAATTGTTTAATATTCTTTCATGTATGTCTAAAGTCATGTTTACCCTTATTTGACTTTTACTTTGTGTTATGGATGGAATTTTCTTTTGTTTACCATACGTGATACTTTTTGACTTTTCCAAAAAAAGTACGAGGAGAATGTTTTTCAACTTATATGGCATGAAAGGATTTTTACGGTTTCATATCACCTAATTTTCATGAAGCTTCCTTTACATGTTTTCATGGTTATTTTCAATAAAATACTTTTATTTTAAAATTTCATGGCATTTTGTTAAGAGAAAATTATTTTGAATAAGAAAGGATATTTTCCTCAAGAATTGATCTCAAGTGTTTTATCAAAACCATTTTCCATCTAAGATGACATTATTTCATATGTGTATGTTTCAAGTATAATGTATCTATGATTTACATGGTTTCACTTATCTTATGATGAAACGATATCCATTTGAGTTTTATGGATTATGTTATGATGGGATGATGTTTATGAAACCCATTTTATTCTTTGGGTTATGATTAATGATTTATGTTTATGTTTTGGCAGATGTAAGAATGATTTCATTATGAGATGGGTGGGACCTATATATCCCTTCAATGCATTGGGTAAAGATTTATATCTCATGATATAGACATGGATGGAACGGTAAGTTAATTCGTTTCAGTGATACAGGACTGGAACGAGGAGTGAACTCGATTCAGAAGGAACTTTGTCCACTAAGATGGTCTTGGCAGCAATGCCTTGGATACTATGGAAATCATATCATGTGATTAATGTTTTGACACAATTAAATGTTTTGTTACCATTCTATTTTATCATGATTTATGTTCCCTTATCATATATGCCTTATGTATTTCCAAGATTTATGTCTTTGCTCAAGATTTTGATGTTTAGATTTTCTGTTCAAGTTTTTTTATTCAAATGTTTATGGATTGTTTTATGTTCTCTATGTTTACCCTTACTGAGAATTTAAGCTCACCATTTTTATTTTTTCTTTTCCTCATGATATTAATAAAGGTTTTAGGTAATAAAACCAAAAGGGGAAGATCTTTATGGGAGATGTTGAATATCTTTCAACATGATTAAAAGATTACCTTCTGAGTTTCCAAATACACTAAACTAATACAGTCATTGGGCATCAATTTTTTTCATGTATTAAGTATTCCGAAAAAGTAATGTAATGTCCATGTACGTCAAGGATTGGGGTCTCTATAATTGGTATCATAGTGAAGGTTTAGTTAACCTTTGTAAACTAGGATGTGAAAACATTTGTGAAATCCCTAGAGATATTTCTATGGTATGTCTAGGGATGTCCCTAATGATAAGTATATGTATAGGTTATAGTCCTAGAATTACGGTAACTATCATAGAATTTAACCTAAGATGTCAGATATTGATGGTACTCCCCCTTTATTAAGTTGTTTTCCCTAGCATGATTTTTTCCTCTCACACTATTCTTTTTGGGTAATAGAAAATGGCTGGGAACAGGAAGATTCACGATAATGGAGGATATTATGGACACTAGAATGATATTATTCATGAGAAAACAAATGAAATGGGATTTTGAAGTCCAAACATCATTATTATACCTAATCATCAATATCATAATATGATCAATAATCTCAACTTTGGTAAGTTTCCCAACTCAGCTAATTAAAGAAAGATAGAGTTCCATGATGATCATAGAGGAAAGAATGTTCAATTTCTCTCATGTAAATCATGTGGGAAGAGGCATCAAGTAGAATGTTTTAAAGGAACTAGAAGATTCTTTAGGTGCAGAAAAGAAGGAAACAAATCCAGTAAGCGCAAAGGAAAAGGTTCAGTTAACACCATGGAGAAGGATAATTGTATTTCTATGACATCAACAATGATTAGATTTTTTAAATGTGGAATGTATGGGCATTCTGAAAACCAATTCCCTAAGGGAAAATATCATGAAGAGAATCTGCATTGTCATATGGGTAGTATTTATGTGGATGATAATGAGGAGACTACAAATGATATATGAGATGCAAGAAGTTTTGATGCTTGGTCAATGGTTTAAGAAGGCAGTGGAATGATTTTATGTTTATCAAGAGTTATGTTGTATAGGTAATTTAATGGTACTATAGAATAAAGAAACATCTAAGGATTTTTACACTATTGTTTTTTCTAAATTATTTGAATGTATATGTTGAATGGAACAGGTAACCATGAACGGTTATTCATATATTTTTGGAAAGAAGATGATATGCACATAATGAAGGGATAAAGAGAAAATGAAATTTTGATAGTATTCATGATCTCATGACTGATATATAGAAAAAGTGATATCTTGGTATGAGTATATAGAAATTTTGGGATTTTGGTATGTGGAATGATTTAACTTTTGACAGCATCCATGTTTTCGCTAAGGTTCTATGGTAATTTAGGTTTCAAAAGAATACATGATTAAGGCATTCACATACTTGGAATATGACCAACATGATATATATTATTATATATGGGATATAAATGATGGTATTCACATGCATGGTATATGACATCTCTAGTAATCATTTCCTTTATACTATGAGATTGGACAGGTGTATTTTGAATAAGCCTAAAGATTGGAATGGATTATGTTGGACATAAGATAGTATTATTTAAGAATTGAACTTGTTTTTCGATATTATTTCTGAAATGTTATAATAGTATAGTTTTAGAAAAAGGGAAACCCATAGGATGAGTGACAACTCGTCACGTTGGACAAGGCTGTGGGAATCGAACCCACAACTGAAGTACGAAAGTCCTTTATTGCATACCACTGGCCTACAGAAAGTCCCTGCTTAGTAGAAACTAGTTTTATTTTATGAAGTATAAGTCCATTTTAGCAACCATATATGATTAATCTCATCATAGATGGACTTAGGTATATTTAATAAATTATGCTAAACCTTTTGTGATAGAAACAAATGGAATGACCTGTAATTCTATCGCATGATCTGTGAACACTTCACGAATGACAAATTCAACTTCATTTCTTTTAGAGATGAAGCGGTAATTGTTCATGGAACGAACAATGGTGAAATTTTACCAAAATAAAGTAAGTATTTCTTTTAACTCAACAATTCTTCAGCATTAGGGGAATGATCTTGAAAAATAAAAACGTTTTCCTAGTACCCTCATACCCGATAAATTGGATGGCACCTTAGATCATCACAAATTTATGGCATTGTGATTGATGGATTTTTCATAGCCATGTTCTATGCCACTCTCCATCAGAACATGATGGTTAGATTTCTCTTCTATATCCATATTTTCACCTATGTTCTCCTCTGTGAAAACCCAATGATGAGTTAATTTGGGTAACTATTACATTTCATACTTTAGTTTATTAAAGTTATGTTTTCGTATTCTTTTTTACGATGTGGGTTTCTATGAAAGAAACTTTCAAGTAGTAAACCATTTATAACCCCGACGAATTTCGAGGGTGAAATTCATTTTAAGGGGGGTAGAATGTAACAACACAAGATTTTATGAGAATTATTCCTTTTAATTTCATTGATATCTTTTGTTGTACGCGACACCAAAATTAGCTTTCTCCATATGCAACACTATATTCGCAACACTATTCTTGGATTGTGTTACACAAAATTTCAATTTCATTTGATAGAAGTTATTCTATGCAACATTGACTGTATATATATATATATATTCAATGTATAAATGAAATATGGTTGGATTATATTATACACGAAAACAAAGGAATCTTGCACTACACGCAACCCTGACTTGGCTTGCTTAACACACAATCACGACCTTCCATGATAGCGTGTGTTGTACGCAATACTGCGTTTTACTGAACAATGATATGTTATTAAAATATTATATAAACTAGCTGTTATGAATAGTAATACCAACTTTGGTAAATTTTATTTTTCAAAATGGAAATTATTTTTGGATTTAGAATATCAAAATTATCCTCGGGTGAATTTTTGGTATTTTTTTTAAAACATTCAATTTTTGATGAATAGTGAAAACATTAGGTTACTATTTAAAAATATACTTTTTATTTAAATAATTATCTATTTTATTTAAATTTATTTTAGATAAAAATTGATACATAATACCTATATACGCTCAATGTAATTCATTAGAGTCATTTTATAATAATTTTAGATATATAAAAATTTTATTGAACTTTTCACCGTCCTTTACAAACCTCCTAGGAGTTTTTTTCCAAACTTACATAAAACATAATTTTACCACTTCTATTAGTAGAATTTCAAAAATAAAAGAAACACGGCCAATATAAAGGATTAAAATGTGGTTCAATAAGTAAAAAATACTTTTTGGTAAATAGTAACTTTTTACTTTTATTTACCATGGTTAAAAGTAAATAGGGTAATTAAGGGTAAAAATGATATTATTATTACCCTAACACATGTCCTAATTCTATTGGATAAGTGTAATTCGGCCAAAAAAACCTTAGGAATAAAATATTTCCCTTTATTTCCACTTGGATTAGATTAGGACATGTATTATTATTTTATTTAAAGAAGAGTTAAAATAGTTAAAATCAATGTTTAATAACTAAATCATTTTTAATATAGGTTATACATACGCTAAATTCGACTCTAATTATTAATTGGAAAGATAAAAATATTTCCTACCTAATAGTGTTTTATTTATAATTTTTAGACATTAAATAATTTAATTTATTTATGACACAATGGTGATGCAGTAATTACCTAAATAATGAAATATTAAAATAATTGATATTATAAATAACCAAATAAATGTAATATGAGACTTTTTATGAATTTCACTAATTTTAAAGGTTAATATGACATGTTATTATTTATTTAATAAACTTTTTTATAACTAATAATTCTGTTATGATTTTCACAGAAATCAATTACCAAATAGTGTCAAAATTGACATAAAATAGTTTTTAAAACAAATATTATATTATTAATTGTTATTATATTCATAAAAATCTAAGGTTAGTGAAAATGACTTAGATAAGGTTATATATATTAATAATGAACCACATGGGGTTCTTTTGGCTTCTTATAGTAAGTTTATTAACCATGTGGTGTAAGAAAACAAGAAGACACGGTAAAAGTTAAATTATTTAACATAGTGTTAAATCTAATTGATAAGGTTAAAATTGTAATCTACACTTGCATAAAACCTATTTGTTGAGAGTATTTCGACCCATCCCCACATAAGTTTCGAAATAAATCAATTTTTAGCTTTTATAAACTGAATATGACTTTATTATAAAATAATATTTTATGTTTTTCCAATGGTGCCCCTCTCCTCCCTTATAAAAAGGGCACCCCTTCCCTCTTCTCTTCACACCCTTTTGAGCCTTTATGCTCAGTCAAAACCTGAAAATTACTCTTCTAAACCTCTCTAGTTACATCATAGAGGTTTTTTTCTTCTCAAAAGACCAACTCTAGTGCCCTAAGAAGAAGTTTAAAGGAGGTGTGTCGAGGAAAAGGTAATCTCTTCTACCGACTCTTTCATGTTTCTTTGTTCTTATACATCCTATTATTTGGTTGTTTCATTATAAAGTAATAAAATATGTTTTACCTATATACTGATATGTTATTATAAATATGGAACAACCCTATATCAACTTCTATCCATTCTATGGAAAACGAAATCACCGCACGTGCGTACGTACGGAATACCATCTCCATGCCGTGGTGTAATCAGTTTTTTCACCAAAACCTCACTTGGATGGGTATAATGGTGTAAAGAAAAAATATATATAATTATTATAACATCATACTGATTCTATGATTTTATATCATCCACTGCAATACCATTCAATAAATAGGGGAACGATATCATCGCTCGTGCGTACGTACGGATTACTATCTCCACGACGCGATGAGATTCATTTTCCATGTTAAAAATTCAAGAATGATTATAATGTATATATAATAAGTAATCATGAAATAAACTACATAATAATACTACTGGATTTATTTATATATATATTTATGTCATATACTGAATTCCATTCAATTCAATAAGGAAACGAAAAACAGCGTTCATGCATACGTATGACCTACCGTCTCCATGAACGGTGTATTTATTTCCATTTATCGATCCATTATATATATGTATATTCTGAATATATATTATATATAAATCATGTTTTATATTCTATAATTAATTAATCATGATCTAAGTAATCATATTAATAATTACAAGTCAAAACACAGATGATAAATGAAACGATTTTACCCAAAATGCTGCTTTAACATAGAATTGACAAATGAACAGATAATATAAAGTCATAAGTGAATCATATATGATATAATAAATATTATTATGGTTCTATTACAAGTTAATAATATGTTTAAACCCACTATACAGGAGTCTCAGACACATATAGAAGAAATTGGACATAAGGTAAGGGATAATTATTCAATCTCATTTTTATTCGAGATTTCTTATACGTAAGTATTTACTGGGGTTATATTTTTCATCCATGTCCATAAAATGTTTTTCATAAAGTGTTTAATATTCTTACATGAATGTACAAAGTCATTTTTACCCTTTATTGAATTTTACTTTGTGTTATGGATGGAATCTTTGTTTTGATTACCATACGTGGTACTTTTTGACTTTTCCGACAGAAGTACGAGGAGAATGTTTTTAACTTATACGACATGAAAGTATTTTTACAGTTTCATATCACCTAATTTTCAAGAATCTTCCTCTACAAGTTTTAATGGTTATTTTAAATAAAATCCTTTTCTTTTAAAATTGCATGGAATTTTTTGAAAAGAAAATGATTTCGAATAAGAAAGGATATTTTCCTCAAGAATTTATCTCAAGTGTTTTATGAAAACCATTTTCCATCTACGATGACAATATTTCATATGTGTATGTTTCAAGTATATTGTCTCTATGATTTACATGGTTTCACTTCTCTTATGATGAAATAATATCCATTTGTTTTATATTGATTATGTTATGATGGGATGATGTTTATGAAACCCAGTATATTTTTTGGGTTATTATGAATGATTTATGTTTATGTTGTGGCACACGTAATAATGATTTAATTATGAGATGGGTGGGACCAATATCTCTCTCAAATGAATTGGGTAAAGATTTATATCTCATGAGATAGACATGGCTAGAATAGTATGTTAATCTGGTTTAGTGATACAGGACTGGAATGAGGAGTGAACTCGATTCAGAAAGGGACCTTGTCTACTAAAATGGTCTTGGCAGTAATGTCTTAGCTATTATGGAAATCATATCAAGTGCTTAATGGTTTTCCAAAATGAAATGTTTTATTACCATTATATTTTATCATGATTGATGTTCCCTTATGATATATGCCTTAAGTACTTCCATGATTTATGTCTTTGCTCAAGATTTTGATGTTTAGATTTTATGTTCATTTTTTTTATTCAAATGTTTGTGGATTGTTTTATGTTCTCTATGTTTACCCTTACTGGGAATTTGAACTCACCCTTTTTATGTTTTCTTTTCCCCAGGATATGAAGAATGGTTTTAGGTATGAAAACAAAAAGGGGAAGATCTTTATGGGAGATGTTGAAGATCCTTCACCATGATTAGAGGATTACGTTCCAAGTTTCCAAAGACACTAAACTAATACGGTCTTTGGGCGTCTGTTTTTTTCATGTATTAAGTATTCCGCAAAAGAAATGTACTGTCCATGTACGTCAAGGTTTGGGGTCTCATAAGTAATAAATGAGGTCTTGATTAAGATACTCTCCAACTTGGTCTGAGTAGAGTTTATTATTATTCATACCAATATGGTTCACAACTTTATTCTTGTATTATTTTAAGTTATCAAAAGAATCTGAAATATACCTCATTAAGTAGATATATCCACATCTACTAAAATCATCAGTAATAGTTTTGAAGTATGAGTACTCACCCCTTGATTCAACTTGAAATTTTCCATACACATTAGTATAAACCAAATAAAGAATCTCTTTGGTTCTCTCCTGTTCCCAATAAATGGTGCTTTGGTCATTTTTCCTTGTAAACATGCATGCTATACACCATGTGGTTTTAGTTCCAAATAATCTAAATATCCATCTTGATGTAACTTTGTTAGGTGTTTCACATTTACTTGACCAAGCTAGTGATACCAAAGTTGGGTGTCGTATGAGTCATGTGAGGTATAATTGTTATCAATTGTCATTACATGGTTTGTGTAATCCAAAAAATAAATCCAGTTGTATAAATATACCCTACAAAAAATGTTATCTTTATAAAATAAGAAACATTCATTTCCAAACATGAAACAAAATCCATTTGTATCTAGTATAGATATAAAAATTATGTTTTTGGTTACAAAATGCACCTATAAACAACCCTTAACTCCACGATCATCCCAATTTGAAATGTGATGTGGGACTCCCCGACAACTACTACAAAAAGTCTGGATTTGTTGGTTTCTCGTAGATCTACCACCCCTCAGTCAAGTTTCTTGAATCTACTTCAATCCTGTATTTGAATATATATGTTAGAACCACAAGCTTTATTCAATACTCAATTTTTATAAATGGATAAATTACAGTCGATAACAAACACATCTGATGCTTCCCTTTGCTTCTTTATATGGGTGCAATTTTTCTTCTAGTTTCCATTCTTTCCACATGAAAAATAAATAAGCTCGTGTTCCCTTGCCTGCCCTTTGATCTTAATTTTATTGGAAGTCCATGAAGAAGGTTTGGGATTAATTCTCTTCACATTACCTTTACTTTTATTCACGATAAGGATAGAAGGATTTTTGCACATCGTATCTTTGTCCACTTGTAAAATGAGGATAAAGAGTCCGGATAAAGAATTATAAATTTTGTTTATATTGAAATAAATAAAAAAACTAGAGAATCTATGAGGGAGTGATGCAAGAATGAGATCGGTGCCCAGTTCTTCAGGGAGTTAAACCCTATAACCTCAAGGGTCTCAATGTAGCCTATGAGTTTGACTACAAGAGGCCTAGATGGGTCACTCTCTCTATGCTTACTCTAAAATAGTTCCATGGAGATCTAAACCATTCCAAAATTTTCTCACTTGGTAAAGACCCTAGAGGTGCTTGAGCATGCTATAAGGATCTATTTTTTTGTGAGACTTAATGAGCTCACTAGAAATTGATGATAGAATCAAACATTGAACACTGATCACATCATTCATATGTTGCTCATAGACCATGAAATAATCATCACTCAACTCTTTGGTAGGCAGATCAGGTAATACTGACTCCATCACATAATACTTTTGTTCAAGGCATAGGAAAACTCGAAGGCTTCTAAATCATTCCTAGAAGTTACTGCCAGTGAGGATGTTCTCTTTATGTAGAATTAATCGCAGGGATAGTGTGGTTGACGAGCTTGTCATTTTTATTCTATAATTAAAATAGTGTATCATTAGTACTTTCTTAATTAAATTTTATGAGAAATAATAAATTAATTTTATTAAGTTTCCCACTATTTTATCAAGTCTTAATTTCCATTACCGTTGAACTCGGAATATCTAGTTTCCATGACATTATATTGGAAAATATCTATATCCCCATTTTTCATAACCCTAAAAGGGTTGTTCAAGCTATTTGAAGGTATTTAGCCAGGAAGGTCTTTTCCAACTATGGGATTGCAGCTCTTTGATCTGTTGAGTAGACTCCCCAATCCAAAAATCATGACTTGGATTTCCTCAACACTTATCTCAAATAATAAACCATGTCTAAAAAGGGTTACTCCTTTTGATTCAATATGGTTAAGTCAACCTAAAACCTTTTATAAGGGATTTCTTTATAAGATTAATTGTCCCAAAAAGGGTTGGTCAAACACAATGTTTTATTGATTCTTCCCCTTAATCAAGTAACGGAAGTCTTGGTATGACATAATATTTTATTTGAGGTATTTTTAACTCTTATGTGTGAATTTATTATTATCATTATCACATGCTTAATAATATTAATTGGAACTTAATTAAGTGATTAACTATGTCATGATAATATTTACACATAATACTTTTTTATTTTAGTTCCATGTTGCATGCTTGTTCAATTCATTAATTATTTGATCGCGATAAAACATCCATAATATTAAACCATGAAACTGAAAGAAATAAAATAAAGGGAATGATATTGATCTTTTATAATGGTTAGTTTTCTAGTGGTCGATAATCTAACCATAACCTAGGGGATAAACACCTTGAACCTTTTGGGTTTGTGTTTATAACTTTCCACTTCTCCACCTCTATATCTCTTGGGATTAGTTTCATATTGGCTTCATCTTGAACTACCTCCACTATCTTGGGACATCCATCTATTACACATTCTTTTTAACTCACATTCAGGTGAGGGGTAAAAAGGGGTTTATATAAAAGAAACTATGGGAACTGATTCCCTATATATTATTGAGGAGATATGGCTCGCAATCTATCAAATTAATTTAATAAATAAATTAAAAGGAAAAACAATCACATACAAAGGCCATTTCTACCTCATGGACATCCAGATACATGAAACAAATTACACATTTAATAAAACTAGCATTCAATTCATTAATCAATCTTATTAAGGTAAATTGTTGTCATATAGATTAATTATTATCTTTAATTAACCAATAATTTTATCTTAATTCTTTTTCTGAATTTTCATTATATTCTCATCATTGTACTAAAATTCACATTGAAGGTATGATGGTGAATACCTATTCGAATCTAACCAACATGTATTATATTCATATATTGTTTACTCTTCTGACATATGGATTACATGATGCTTCAATGCATAGAGTAACAGCCAGTAGTATGATTTATACATGATAAGTAGTTATTAACATTACAGAAACATTAATGTTTTATGTTTGTGTAATTTGGTAAAGTACATGACGTGTAGTTCTGACTACAAATCTTGTAAAACCTCTATTGTCTTTCCCGAAGTATGGGCCTAGGGACTCCATGTGTGAGGCGTACTTCAGAAATTTCTGAGTGCACGGCATGTACGGTGGGATAAACACCGTGTTGTCTCTATGTAAAATGGTTACCGGTCAGCTTAGTCATGTATAGAATACATGGGTTGACCCATGACCTAAAGAGACTACACACCGTGTCCAGTGGGCCACACGATGTGTAATCCAATATATGTGTTCTTATCTGTCCTAGTAAACACATGGTATAAAATTAACTACACAATCTGTAATAAATGCACATGGAATGATTAATTTCAAAATTAGTCATGATGCATTTTACAAGACTACACAATGTGTATTCTGGATTACATGGTATGTATGGAATAGAACATGACGTGAAAGTCCGAACACATGGGGTTCACTTTTGTGTCACCAGGGTAGAATCGTCAACGCCTCCTAATGACTTACTCATTTTAATTTTAATCAAAAAATATCTATCTCTATGAAATATAGGAGAGATGAAAGAGGAAGAATAGATGCCAAAATATAGATAAATTGAATGATTAAAACCATTAATTGAAAAACATAATTATTAAAGCGTAAATCATCAATGATAATGAAATAATTATAAACGATGGTGACCTCTCTCTAATTCCACTTAAAGGATCCAGATTCAGCTGAAGCATGGAGGTTGGGTGGGGCCCAATATTAAATTTTTGCATAATAAATGACCAATCTAGGGTCAATATAATGATTAACTCTAGTATCCACAAATTGAAATCAATGATTTAGTCAAAAGAAAAAAGGGGCAAGATTTAAGAGAGAAAGGATCTCATACATCATGTTTATAATTAATTTAATTAATTTCACAATGAAAAGAATACATGGATCTTTGGAACCTTTTTTTTTTGATGATGTTGACCATCTAGAATGTCCCGTTCAAATTTTCTTATTATGATTTTGAGGATCCAAACCAGCATTCCTCTAGTAGTGATGCACACATGCTCTGATTGCCTCTGATCGACACCACTCATTCTCCAGTAGCTAGTCCAGTGAAGTAGGTGTATTGCGTTAGTAATTCCTGATTGTCAGTTATTAGGTCTTGAAGAACATATCTCATTCATGATAAAGGAGAGAAGAATATTTGAGAGAGAAATTTCTTGGCTCAATAATTCCCAATTCATCGAGTGTGTAGTTCGGTATATGGCATAATAGACGTACTTGTCTATTTATCGACATGGGGATTCAGTTACAATGTTTAATTGCATAACAGTAATTAAATACATTCATAACATTAAAGAAAACCCATGCTATTAATAATAATACCACATCATTATTTTTGGTAGACCAACTATTACCAAATATAATTTTAAATAAAAAAATGTGTCACAAAATAATAGTTTCATTATTATTATTTTAAATTGTGATAACTAGTTAAATAATTATATACCATCATGAAAATATTTATTTAACTAGTGGACAAACCGTGGTCCACTTTAACCCCACTTCAATTTATTGAACACCCAAATAAATTAATTAATTAATTATCTTTTAAATAATTTTTTTATTTACAAAATATAGAACAAATATTTATGAAATGTTCAATAAAATAAATAAATATATTTTACTCACAATCTGGTGAATAAATATTTATTTAATTTATGTGATAATTTGAATATAAATTAAATTTTTCCATGGTCTTGAGAATAATATTTATTTCATTAATTAAATTCATATAGAATTTAAGTGATACCAACAAAAACACTTAGTGTGTGACCCTCTAGGATTCTTTCTCGTTGGTATTAGGCGAACTTGCCAAATGTCTAAGAGTACGATCTAGCAACGGGTCCATTCATCCAAAAGAAAGAACATAACATCGCTACAATGACATCCACATACAAATGATCACTATATAATATAATCCATTTGTCTCAATATCTCATCAATAAAGTTTCAAGACATTGCCTTCAACCTATATGCTTGATACATCGTTCGTTGACTACCTGAAATAAACTCGTTGTTACACCATCACCATGGAATTTTTGCAACGGTTCCTTTTCAATCAATGGGATGAGGTATCAACTACCATAAATTTAAGGGAAAAATCCTTCCTCGAATTATCCATTAATAACATGTCACTCGTAACACACCTAACGTACCTTACTTCCTGCCAACATATGGTGTAAATGTTCTCATCATTAAATCAAAGTGTGCAAGTCATGACATGTATTAATGATAATATTAAAGCCTAATAACCATTAAACATGCTCACAGATATGAATATCTGATGACACTAAGACATGAGGAATTACTACTAGCGGGTATGTTCACATAATCTCCCATCTTGGAGATTACCAAGTGCGATATTCATGAAATGAAGTCTCATATTCTTATGAAAAATCGGACCTAACAGTATGTATACTATGTGACCAATAATAGTATTCCATCCAACAACAAATCTATTTTTAATATTATTTTTATATCATCTCCAGGTTTTTATCAATGAGGGAAACTTCCATGACCTAATCAATGCAACAAATACTCTAGGAAATTATTACATCATTATCATGAAGAATAAGGCACAATATGTAACAAGATGTTTAATATATAAATATATAAAATATCCATGTTATCATGGTACAAATAGTTGGTTCTAGGACACCAAATATAACGTTTTGACCATAAATGACCTACTACGGTTTTTTGACACATAAACCGAATTTGGTCAAAAAAATGAAAAGTCAACTTAATTGATTAAATAGTTGCATAAAACATGGTAATAAGGGAAATAAAAGTTATTAAAAATAGGAAAAGTTATATCAATAAAGTAAATAATTAACATAAGTTTGTTATTCAAGAATACAAACTCACACGAGACAAATCAGATACAAGGTAATAAATTTTTAATCTCAAATTTTATATTCTGTGAGATAAATGTCATATTCACCACATACATTTTTGTGTGGTGTATTTACAATGAATATTGATATATTATATTAGGAATTATTTTATCTTCAGTGTATTAAAATACTTCATTTAATTTTATTCCTTCATGAGGCATATGATTTAAAATGTTTCAAAGTGGTAGATGTAATGTCCCAGATTTTTCCATGTATTCTTTTAATATTATATGGGAATTATTTGAAGACTAGGCTTGGGGATGTTGTGTAGTTAAAAGGCCCGGTGAGCCCGGAACAAAGTTTTGAATTTAATTAAATAATTAAATAACCTGTGCCTAAGGTTTTACTGAAAAAGTGGGATATCTCCTGAACGGTTGGTCGGATCAGAAATCTAAGGGAACCATTGCGTTCAGAACAATGAATTTACCTTAGGCGAGGCCTAACATTGGCTGACGTAGGTCGTTGGTGAAATCCAGTTTTTGTATGTAAGAGTAATAAAATATTTAAATAAAAATATTTTATTCTGCAGCGAAATATTTTAAATCTGCTGCAATGGATATCTATTATCCTTTTTAAATAAAGGCATGTGCAGGAGTCTAGGGTTACAAACCTCATAACTCTGAAACACTTGGAGGCTCTGGAAAAAAATCCAACGCGAAGATGGTGTTCTTGATGAGCTTCGCTGGCGATGACGACGTGGTGACCGGATCTTCGCCAACAAACGTCGTGAATCCAGGTAGGTCATTTGATCTCCTTGTGAATTAATTCCCGTTCATGAATCCTACGACGAACGCCGACTAATCCACGACCAGATTATCCCACGGATCGATCGTATTTGCGGGATGGGATTTTGAGGGGACTTTGGGGATTTTTATTCTTGTGTTATTTTGGTTCGTTAATCTTCTAACAGTGACAAACCCAGATCGACACGAACATCGATCGAGGTTCGTCCCTCTTGATTTGTGGTTCCTTCCTTCCCCAATTTTTCGTGTTCTTCATGCGTGTTCTACATGTTCTTCACGAGGATATTAACGACGGATCGTTGCACATCTGTTGTAGAGACCTGAGGCCTAACTTACATGGACATTACATTACATTTGCGGAATACTTAGTACATAACAAAAACACACACACAAGGATCGTAATAGTTTAGTGTCTTTGGAAACTCGGAATATAATCTTCTAATCCTGGTGACAGATCTTCAGCATCTCCCATAAAGATCTTCCTTTTTTTATACCTAAAACCTTTCTTTATATCCTGGGGAAAAGAAAACATAATAGAGTGAGCTCAAATGCTCAGTAAGGGTAAACAAAAAAAATATCAATCACGTCGTATACATAAGCACATAACTTTTGGAAATCTTAACCTGCAAAATAGATCATAATTTCATAACATGGTTTAAATCATGGCAGTGAAATGTAATCACAATAATCATAACTTAAAACATGAAACTTTGTGCCATTCACACATAATCATAGAGAATCATTTCTTGTTAGTCAAGACTCATTTCCAAGACTATCTTAGTGGACGAAGTCCCTTTCTGAACCGAGTCACCCTCGTTTTAGTCCTATTTCACTGAACCGGTATAACCTACCGTTCCAGCCATGTCTATCTCATGAGATATAAAATCATTACCCAATGCATTGGAGGGATATATAGGTCCCACCCATGTCATAATGATACCATTCTTATGTGTGCCACAAAATCATAAACCATACATCATAGCATAACCCATGTAATAAAAATGGGATTCTTAAACAACAAGACATCATAAAACAATTCATATAAGATAAAGGAATTTATAAAAATAATTCCATCACTACATAATCAAATAAATGTAATAATAGGGATAAAAACAGAACCCTTTATTTTCTTATATGGAAAATAATTTTGATAAAACACTTGAACTCCATTCTTGAGGAAAATATCCTTTCTTCTTCAAAAACATTTTTCCTTTCTTAATATGTCATACAATTATAAACTAAAAGATATTGATTAAAAATAAACTTGAAAACTTTTAAAGGAAGATTCTTGTAAATAATGTTTTAAAAATCCATTCATGCTGTATAAGTTAAAAAAACATTCTTCGTACTTTTGTCGGAAAAGTCAAAAAGTAACTCGTACGAAAAACGACAAAAGATTCCTTTCATATCTTTTACTAAAAACTCACCAAAGTGTAAAAATGGATTTAAATAATTGTATGTGGATGGAAATAATATTACATATTGAGGAAACATATATGTGGATGATAAAATACATCCCAGTAAATACTAAAGTATAAACAATCTCGGATAAAAATGAGATTCTGATATTTCCCTTACCTTAGGTCCGACTTGCTTTGTACTTGTCCGAACCTCCTGTATAATGATTTAAATCATGTTATTAACTTATTCCCGAATCATATTCATTGTTATTATATCATATATGGTCCACTTATGACTTTATATTACCCGTTCTTTTGTAAATTCATGTTAAAGAAGCGTTTTGGGTAAAATCGTTTCATTTATCGTAGGTGTTTGGACTTGTTGTTCTTGACATTATTATTACTTATATCATGATTTACTTACTTCCAGAATATAAAGTATGATTTATATATCATATATATTCAGTATATATATATATATATAATAGATAGATAAATGAAATGAAACACACCGTTCATGGAGACGGTAGTCCGTACGTACGCATGAACGCTGATTTCCTTTCCTTATTATCTTGAATGGAAGTAAGTAGATGACATATATATATATATATACATAAATCCAGTAGATTTACCATGTCATATATTCCATTATTATTCATTATATATACTTTATAATCATTCTAGAATGGTTAACATGGATAATGAATCTCATCGCGTCGTGGAGACGGTAGTCCGTACGTACGCACGAGCGATGATATCGTTCCCATGGTCGTGGAATTTTGTTGAAGTGTATGTATACTATTTCAGTATAAATATCACTTTATAATAATCATATATAGTTACTCATTACACCATTTTACCCATCCTATTATGGTGGTGGCGGAAAATAGATTACACCACGGCGTGGAGACGGTATTCCGTACGTACGCACGCGCGGTGATTTCATTCTCAGTAGGATGGATAGATGGTTAAATAGGGTTGTTTCATAATTATAATAACATAAAAGTATATGAGTTATACTGATGTTATTACTTCATAATGAAACAACTAAAGAATAAGAAGTTGAAGAAGAAATAAATTGGAAAGGATCGGTAATGGATATTACCTCTTCTTTGAAGTGCTTCTTTGAGACCTCCTTTTAGGGCACTAAAATTGGTCTTTTAAGAAGACCAGGACCTCTAGGATGATACTAGGGAAGTGGAGAAGAGATCTTGGCTGGGTTTGGCCAAGCTTTAATGCTCAAATTAATGTGAGGAGGAGAGGGAGGAGGTGCCCTTTTATAAGGGAGGAGAGGGGCACCTTTGGAATAACTAAAAATATTATTTTATTATAAAGCCAAATTCGGTTTTAAATAGCTCCAAATTGATTTATTTCGAAGATAAGGCGAGGATGGGTCGAAAAACTCTTATCCAATAGAATTTAGACAAGTTTAGGTTCCTATTTTAACCTTATCATTTAGATTTAACATTAAGTTAAATAATTTTACTTTTACCGTGTCTTCTTGTGTTCTTACACTATATGTTTAATAAACTTACTATAAGAAGCCAAACGAACCCCAAATTGTTTATTATTAATATATATAACCTTATCTAAGTCATGTTGCCGAAACTTAGATTTTTAGGAATAAAATAACAATTAATAATATAATATTTGTTTTAGAAACTATTTTATGTCAATTTTGACACTATTTAGTAATTGATTTTTGTGAAAATCATAACAGAATGATAAGTTCGAAAAAAGTTAATTAAATCAATACTAACATGTCATATTAACCTAGAAAATTAGTGGAATTCATAAAAGTCTCAAATTATATTTATTTGGGTATTTATAACATCAATTATGTTAATATTTTCTTAAAAAGGTAATTACTGCATCATCGTTGTGTCATAAATAAATTAAATTATTTAAAGTATTAAAATTACAGATAAAATACCATTATGTAGGAAATATTTTTAGATTTCTGATGAATATTTATAGTCTAAATTATATAATGTATAACCCTATATTAAAAATGTTTTAGTAAATAAACTTTGATTTTAACTCTTTTAACTCTTCTTTTAATTAAATAATAATAAATGTCCTAATCTAATCCAAGTGGGCCTAAATGATAATATTTTACACTTAAGGTTGTTTTTGGTCGAGATACACTTGTTCAATAGTATTAGGACATGTGTTAGGGTAATATTAATATCATTTTTACCCTTAATTACCGTATTTACTTTTAACCGTGGTAAATAAAAGTAAAAAGTTACTATTCACCAAAAATTATTTTCATCTCATTGAACCACATTTTACTTACTGACATCAACTATGTCTCTCGGATTTTTGAAATTCAATTCACAGAAGCGGTAAAATTAATATTTATGAAAAAAATAATTTTTTTAACTACCACTTAGTAGTTTCACTATTCATCAAAAATTGAAGTTTTTCAGAAAAATGCCAAAATTTCACCCTAAGCTATAATTGATATTCCATATTCAGAAATGATTTCTATTTTACAAAATTCCCAACATATAAGTTGCATTAATTAATTTTATAATTAATTTCTTCTGTCACAACAAATAGCGTGTTTTTAAGAGATAATAACTATCAAAAGATTAACACTTGTTTATGACTGGTGTAAATGTGAAATTACATCCAATGACCAACATTGTATTGAATTGTAAAAATATATTCTAAATATACTTTAAAACCACTCAAATTAATAATTTATCACTATTAATTATTTCGATTAAAAAAGTTGTTTTTAATTATAATTTAGTAATTTTCACTATTCATCAAAATATGAAAGTTATCTGAAAAGTACCAAAATTTCACCTTAGGCTAAATTCGATACTCCGAATCCAAAAATGAAGTTCATTTTGAGAGCTAAAAATTCAAAAAAATTAAAAGGTGGTTATTACTATTCATAATGGCTAGTTTTAATAATATTTTAATAGCATATCATTATTTAGTGAAACTCAGTATTACGTACTACACACGCTATCAAGGAAGGTCGTGATTGCGTGTAATGCAAGGAAAGTCAAGGATGTGTGTTGTGCAAGCTTCTTTTGGTTTAGCGTACAACACAAGACATTAGTAAAATTAAAAAGAATATTTTTCATAAAATCTCGGTCTGTTACATTCTACCCCCTTAAAAGGAATTCCGCCCTCGAAATTCGTCTGGGTTATAAATGGTTTACTACTCGAAAGTTTGTTTAATAGAAACCCACATCATAAAAAGGGAAAACCAAAACCAATCTTTAAAAACAAAGGTATGATATGTAACGGTTACCCAAATAAACTAATCACTGGGTTTCCACATAGGTGAAAATATGGATATGGAAGAGAAATCTAACCATCATGTTCTGATGGAGAGTGGTAGAGAACATGGATATGGAAAAGACAGTAATTACAAATCCATAGATTTGTGATGATATATGGTACCATCTAATTTACCGTATATAAGGGCACTAGGAAAACATTTTTTTGGTTTTCAAGATCATTTCCCTAAAGTTGAAGAATTTGAATTAGAATAAATACTTACTTTATTTTGGAACAATCTCACTGTTTTTTGTACTTTGAACAATTTCCAATTCATCTCTTAAAGAAATGAAGTAGAATTTGTTATTCATGAAGTGTTAATTGATCATGTGATAGAATGATGGGTGATTCCATCTGTCTCAAACAAAAGGTTAGAAAATTTATCAAAAAATACATAAGTCCATCTATAGTGAGATTAATCATATATGGTTCCTAAAATGGACTTATACTTCATATATCGTACTGCTTAATAAAATAAAACTAGTTTCTACTAAGCAAGGACTTCCTATAGGCCAGTGGTAGGCGATAAAGGCCAGTCGCACTTTGATTGTGGGTTCGATTCCCACAGTCTTGTCCGACACGATGGGTTGTCGCCCGTCCTGCAGGTTGTCCTTTTTCTAAAACTACATTACTATAACATCCCATCAATAATATTGAAAAAACTTCTATCCTTAAACAATACTAACTTATGTCCAACATAATCCATTCCAATCTTTAGGCTTATCCATAATACTGTAGTACACTCTCATAACATAGTGAAAACGATTACCAGAGATTTAATACCATCGTTGATCCCCATATATCATAAGATATGTTTTTTGGTCACATTACAAACATTCAAAGTCCTTAATCATGTATTCTCTTGAATACCTTAGTGAAAACATGAATTCAGTTAAAAGTTAACACCTTCCACATACCAAAATCCTCAAAATTCTATATACTCAAACCATGATATCACTTAGTCCTTATATCAATCATGAGCTCATGAATACTATTAAACATTTCATTTTCTCATTTTCCCTTCATTATGCGCATATCATATTATTTCCAAAAAATATCTCAATCACTTTGAATACCACATTAGACCAACACATAAATATTCCAATACTTTATGATACCACATTATTTTGGAATCCCATTACATAAACACTTAATCATTCCACCACATTGTTGTCATATTCAACATCGCCAATAGTGATCGCATGTGACTTCCCTTTGTCCTTTGCCTTTAGTGGTTGCTCATGTTGATCATCACTAACCCTTGGATTAGGGAATTTATTAGCATAATGCCCCATTTCCTTGCACTTGAATCATTGAAGTGTTGGTGGTGCGTTCTCTGTAGTGTTTGTTTTATTCACATCATTAGAATCCCTTTTTCCATTACTTCGACACTCAGCTGCTTGATGACCTTCTTTTCCACACTTAAAACATTTTCTAGTCCCTTTAAGACAATCTCCACCATGCTTCTTTCTACACTTTGTGCATAAGGAAACATTCATCTTCTTTTCACCATTATTCTGAGATTTCTCCTTGAAGTCCATCTTTCGGTTCTTGTCAAAACCATGACATGGATATGTAACACCAACTTCCATTTCTACCTTGATAGCACAACGCACAATTTCTTCATAGCTACTGAAGTCTCTTATAGAAAATTCCCTTCGAAGACTTGGTTTTATGCCACTGAAAAATCAATCAACTTTACTTTCAGGTTGGATGATACTGCCAGATGCATACCTTGAAAGTCTTGTAAAATTCTCTTCGTATATACCAACAGATTCATCATCCTATTTATTTAGTTCAAGAAACTCCTTCTCCATCTTTGTTTGAAGAATACGAGGGAAGTACTTATTGAAAAATAAGTTATTGAACTCGTCCCATTCCATGGACTCAATTTGTAACAGCCCAAGATTTTATAAAAAAATATTCTTTTTAATTTTATTAATGTCTTGTGTTGTACGCTACACCCAAAGGAGCTTGCACAACACACATCCTTGACTTGACTTGCATTACACGCAATCGCGACCTTCCTCGATAGCGTGTGTAGTACGCAATACCGAGTTTCACTAAACAACGATATGCTATAAAAATATTATTAAAACTAGCCGTTATGAATAGTAATAACCACTTTTTGAAATACAGTAAATCTTATTTTTCAAAATGAACTTTATTTTTGGATTCGGAGTATCGAATTTAGCCTAAGGTGAAATTTTGGTACTTTTCGGATAACCTTCATATTCTGATGAATAGTGAAAATTACTAAATTATAATTAAAAACAACTTTTTTAATCGAAATAATTAATAGTGATAAATCATTAATTTGAGTGGTTTTAAAGTATATTTAGAATATATTTTTACAATTTAATACAATGTTGGTCATTGGATGTAATTTCACATTTAAACTAGACATAAACAAGTGTCAATCTTTTGATAGATATTGTTTCTTAAAAACACGCTATTTGTTTTAACAACGGGATTTAATTATAAAATTAATTAATTCAACTTTTATGTTATGAATTTGGTAAAATAGACTTCATTTTTGAATTCGGAATATGAAATATAGCTTAGGATGAAATTTTGGCATTGTTCTGAAAAACATCAATTTTTGATGAATAGTGAAACTACTAAGTGGTAGTTAAAAAAACTGAATTTTTCATAAAACTTAATTTTGCCGCTTCTGTGAATGGAATTTCGAAAATCCGAGAGACACGGTTAATATCAAGGACTAAAATGTGGTTCAATGAGATGAAAATAATTTTTTTGGTGAATAGTAACTTTTTACTTTTTTTACCGCGGTTAATAGTAAATAGGGTAACTAAGGGTAAATATGATATTAATATTACCCTAACACATGTCCTAATTCTATTGGACAAGTGTAATTCGACCAAAAACAAACTTAGGAATAAAATATGACCATTTAGGCCCACTTGGATTAGATTAGGACATTTATTATTAATTTATTTAAAGAAGGGTTAAAATAGTTAAAATCAAAGTTTAATAAGTAAATCATTTTTAATATAGGGTTATACATAATATAAATTCGATTGTAAATATTCATTAGAAAGCTAAAAATATTTCCTACATGATGGTATTTTATTTGTAATTTTTAGACATCAAATATTTTAATTTATTTATGACACAAAGATGATGCAGTAATTATCTTATTAATGAAATATTGACATAATTGATGTTATAAACACCAAACTAAATATAATTTGAGACTTTTTATGAATTCCACTAATTTTCTAGGTTACTATGACATATTAGTGTGGATTTAATCAACTTGGTTCGAACATATAATTCTGTTATGACATTCACAAAAATCATGTCTCAAATAGTGTCAAAATTGACACAAAATAGTTTTTAAATCAAATATTATATTATTAATTGTTATTTTATTCCTAAAAATCTAAGGTTCGGCCAAATGACTTAGATAAGGATATATGTATTAATAATAAACAATTTGGGGTTCGTTTGGCATGTTATAGTAAGTGTATTAACCATATAGTGAAAGAAAACAAAAAGACATGGTAAAAGTTAAATTATTTAACTTAGAGTTAAATCTAATTGATAAGGTTTAAAATAATATCCAAACATGTCTAAATTTGATTGGTTGATGAGATTACAACCCTATCTCATCTAATATTCGAATATGAGTCATTTTTGGAGGTTTTTAAGTGGGGTTATATTTATTATAAATTAATATTTTTAAGAATTCCTAAGGTGCCCCTCTCCTCCCCTATAAAAGGACACCTCCTCCCCCTCCTCCTCACACCAATTTGAGCACTCAAGCTCGGCCAACCCCTGCCGAAATCTCTTCTCCACTTCCCTAGCAACATCCTAGAGGTTCTGGTCTTCCTCAAAGACCAATTCTAGTGCCCTAAGAGGAGGTCTCAAAGAGGCACTTCAAAGAAGAGGTAATTACCGTTACCAATTATTTCATCTTTATTTCTTCTTCCACTTCTTCTTCTTAGGTTGTTTCATTATGAAGTAATAACATCAGTATCACTCATATACTGATATGTTATTATAAGTATGAAACAACCCTATTTCACCATCTATCCATCCTACGGAAAAAGAAATCACCGCGCGTGCGTACGTACGGAATACCGTCTCCACGCCGTGGTGTAATCTATTTTCCACCACCACCTTACATGGATGGGTATAATGGTGTAAATAATAACTATACATAGTTATTAAAACATCAAATTGATTCTGATATATTGTATAATCCACTCCAATTCAATTCAATATTTATGGAAATGATATCATCGCTCGTGCGTACGTACGGGACGCGATGAGATTCATTCTCCATGTTAACCATTTAAGAATGATTATAAAGTATATATAAGAAATAATAATTAAATATATGACATTATAAAGCTACTGGATTTATGTATATATATATATGTATGTCATCTACTTACTTCCATTCAAAACAATAGGGAAATGAAAACAGCGTTCATGCGTACGTACGGACTACCGTCTCCATGAACGGTGTTTTTCATTTCATTTATCTATCTATTATATATATATATACTGAATATATATGATATATAAATCATATTTTATATTCTGGAAGTATGTAAATCATGATATAAGTAATAATGATGTCAAGAACAACAAGTCAAAACACCTACGATAAATGAAACGATTTTACCCAAAACGCTTCTTTAACATGGAATTTACAAAAGAACGGGTAATATAATGTCATAAGTGAACCATATATGATATCATAACAATGAATATGATTCTATAATAAGTCAATAACATGATTTAAATCATTATACAGGAGGTTCGGACACTTACAAAGCAAGTCGGACCTAAGATAAGGGAAATATCACAATCTCATTTTTATCCGAGATTGTTTATTCGTAAGTATTTACTGGGGTGTATTTTATCATCCACATCCATGTTCCCTCAATATGAAATATTGTTTCCATCCACTTGCAATAGTTTAAATCCAATTTTACCCTTAGGTGAGTTTTTAGAAAAGAATATGAAAGGAATCTTTTGTCGTTTTTCCGTACGAGGTACTTTTTGACTTTTCCGACAAAAGTACAAAGAATGTTTTTTTTAACTTATACGGCACGAATGGATTTATACTGTTTTATAAAGCCTTATTTTCATGAAGCTTCCTCTAAAAGATTTCATGACTATTTTCAATAAAATCTCTTTCTTTTAAAATTGCATGATGTTTTGTGAAAAGAAATTGATTTTGAAGAAGAAAGGATATTTTCCTCAAGAATTCAATTCAAGTGTTTTATCAAAATTATTTTCCATCTAAGATAATAAAGGGTTCTGTTTCTATCCATATTTTTACATTGATTTGACTATGTTGTGATGGAATTATGTTTATGAATTCCTTTATCTTATATGAATGGTTTTATGATTTCATGTTGTTTATGAATCCCATTTTTATTACATGGGTTATGCGATGATGTATGATTTATGATTTTGTGGCACACATAAGAAATGATTCATTAAGAGATGGGTGGGACCTATATCTCCCTCCAATGCATTGGGTAAAGATTTTATATCTCATGAGATAGACATGGCTGGAATGGTAGGTTATACCGGTTCAGTGAAACAGGACTGAAACGAGGATTACTCGATTCAGAAAGGGACTTTGTCCACTAAGATAGTCTTGGCAATGAGTCTTGACTAACAAGAAATGATTCTCTATGATTATGTGTGTATGCCACAATGAGTAATGTTTTATGTTATGGTTTCATTTTCACTTCTATGATTTATCCCATGTTATGATATTATGAGCTCTTTTGCAGGTTAAGATTTCCAAAAGCTATGTTCTTATGTATATGATGTGATTGATATTTCTTTTGTTTACCCTTACTGAGCATTTGAGCTCACCCTTTTATGTTTTCTTTTCCCCAGGATATAAAGAAAGGTTTTTAGGTAAAAAAAAGGGAAGATCTTTATGGGAGATATTGAAGATCTTTCACCACGATTAGAAGATTACGTTCCGAGTTTCCAAAGACACTAAACTATTACGATCCTTGTGTGTGTGTTTTTGTTATGTACTAAGTATTCCGCAAAAGTAATGTAATGTCCATGTACGATAAGCTTCGGGTCTCTACAGTTGGTATCAGAGGAAAGGTTTAGTCAACCTTTGGAAACTAGGATGCGAAAACATTAGTGAGATCCCTAGAGATATTTCTAAGGTGTGTCTAGGGATGTCTCTAAGGTTAAGTATACGTATAGGTTATAGTCCTAGAATTGCGCTAACGATCTTCAAATTTAACCTAAGATGTTAGATATTGAGGGTACTACCCCTTTATTATGTTGTTTTCCCTAGCATGATTTTTGCCTCTCATACTATTCTTTTGGGGTTTTAGATGATGGCTGGAACCCGAAGGAACCGTGTTAATGCGGAATGTGATGGGCAATGCAATGATTGTCCCCCTGAGCAACCAAACGATATGGGAGCCGGAATGCAAAATCTTGTAGCCATGCTCACACAACTTTCTCAAGCTATGAATCATGCAGGACTTCCAAACGAGCAAAGGAAGGAGCAACATTCTGTTGAATCCTTCATGAGGTAGCGTCCACCTTCTTTCAGTGGGTCTACTGATCCATTAGTTGCTGAACAATGGATTAGTACTACTGAAAAGATATTTTCAGTTCTTCAATGTTCTGAACATGATAAAGTCATCCTAGCAGTGTATCGTCTGGAAGGTGAAGCTGATCAATGGTGGAATCTTATCAAGAATACGAGGCCAAGAGATGAAATTGAGTCCATGGAATGGGACGAGTTCAAGAACTTGTTTTTCCGTAAGTACTTCCCTCGTATTCTTCGAACGAAGATGGAAAAGGAGTTTCTTGAGCTGAAACAGAAGGATGATGAATCTGTTGGTATATACGAAGCGAATTTTACAAGACTTGCAAGGTATGCATCTGGCATTATCATCCAACCTGAAAGTAAAGTTGATCGATTTTTCAGTGGCTTAAAACCAAGTCTTCGAAGGGCATTAGCTATAAGAGACTTCAGTAGCTATGAAGAAATTGTGTGTTGTGCTATCAAGGTAGAAATGGAAGTTGGTGTTACATATCCATCTCATGGTTTTGACAAGAAACGAAAGATGGAGTTCAAGGAGAGATCTCAGAATAATGGTGAAAAGAAGATGAATGTTTCCTTATGCACAAAGTGTGGAAAGAAGCATGGTGGAGATTGTCTTAAAGGGACTAGAAAATGTTTTAAGTGTGGAAAAGAAGGTCATCGAGCAGCTGAGTGTCGAAGTAATGGAAAAAGGGTTTCTAATGATGTGAATAAAGTAAACACTACAGAGAACGCACCGCCAACACTTCAATGCTTCAAGTGCAAGGAAATAGGGCATTATGCTAATAATTGCCCTAATCCAAGGGTTAGTGATGATCAACATGAGCAACCACTGAAGGCAAAGGACAAAGGGAAATCACATGCGATCACTATTGGCAATGTTGAATATGACAACGATGTGGTGGAATGATTAAGTGTTTATGTGATGGGATAATGTTGTATCATTGAGTATTGCAATATTTATTGATGTGGTATTCAAAGTGATTGAGATATTTTTTGGAAATAAGATGATATGCGCATAATGAAGACGAGAAAATGAAATGTTTAATAGTATTCATGAGCTCATGATTGATATAAGGACTAAGTGATATCATGGTTTGAGTATATAGAATTTTGAGGATTTTGGTATGTGGAAAGTGTTAACTTTTAACTGCACTCATGTTTTCACTAAGGTATTCAAGAGAATACACGATTAAGGACTTTGAATGTTTGGAATGTGACCAACAAGACATATCTTATGATATGTGGGGATCAACGACAGTATTAAATCTCTGGTAATCGATGTCACTATATTATGAGAGTGGACGGCAGTATTATGTATAAGCCTAAAGATTAGACTGGATTATGTTGGACATAAGTTAGTATTGTTTAAGGATAGAAGATTTTCGATATTATTGATGAGATGTTATAGTAACGTAGTTTTAGAAAAAGGACAACCTGCAGGACGGGCGACAGCCCATCGCTTCGGACAAGGCTGTAGGAATCGAACCCACAACCGAAGTGCGACTGGCCTTTATCGCCTACCACTGGCCTACAGGAAGTCCCTGTTTAGTAGAAACTAGTTTTATTATATTAAGCAGTATGATATATGAAGTATAAGTCCATTTTATAAACCATATGTGATTAATCTCACTATAGATCGACTTATGTATATAATTTTTACTAACCTTTTGTTTGAGACAGATGGAATGACTCGTCATTCTATCACATGATCTGCTAACACTTCACGAATAACAAATTCAACTTCATTTATTTAAGAGATGAAGTAGAAATTGTTCAAGGCACAAACAAAAGTGAGATTGTACCAAAATAAAGTAAGTATTTATTCTAAGCAAATTTTCAACTTTAGGGAAATGATCTTGAAAACCAAAAAAATGTTGTCCTAGTGATCTTATACCTGATGAATCAGATGGTACCTTATATCATCACAAATCTATGGATTTGTGATTACTGGCTTTTCCATAGCCATGTTCTCTACCACTCTCCATCAGAACATGATGGTTAGATTTCTCTTCCATATCCATATTTTCACCTATGTGGAAACCCAGTGATTAGTTTATTTGGGTAATCGTTACATTTCATACTTTAGTTTTTAAAGCCAAGTTTTGGTATTCCCTTTTACGATGTGGGTTTCTATTAAAGAAACTTTGAAATAGTAAACCATTTATAACCCCGACGAATTTCGAGGGCGAAATTCATTTTAAGGGGGGTAGAATGTAACAGCCCAAGATTTTATAAAAAAATATTCTTTTTAATTTTATTAATGTCTTGTGTTGTACGCTACACCCAAAGGAGCTTGCACAACACACATCCTTGACTTGACCTGCATTACACGCAATCGCGACCTTCCTCGATAGCGTGTGTAGTACGCAATACCGAGTTTCACTAAACAACGATATGCTATAAAAATATTATTAAAACTAGCCGTTATGAATAGTAATAACCACTTTTTGAAATCCAGTAAATCTTATTTTTCAAAATGAACTTTATTTTTGGATTCGGAGTATCGAATTTAGCCTAAGGTGAAATTTTGGTACTTTTCGGATAACTTTCATATTCTGATGAATAGTGAAAATTACTAAATTATAATTAAAAACAACTTTTTTAATCGAAATAATTAATAGTGATAAATCATTAATTTGAGTGGTTTTAAAGTATATTTAGAATATATTTTTACAATTTAATACAATGTTGGTCATTGGATGTAATTTCACATTTAAACTAGACATAAACAAGTGTCAATCTTTTGATCGATATTGTTTCTTAAAAACACGCTATTTGTTTTAACAACGGGATTTAATTATAAAATTAATTAATTCAACTTTTATGTTATGAATTTGGTAAAATAGACTTCATTTTTGAATTCGGAATATGAAATATAGCTTAGGATGAAATTTTGGCATTGTTCTGAAAAACATCAATTTTTGATGAATAGTGAAACTACTAAGTGGTAGTTAAAAAAACTGAATTTTTCATAAAACTTAATTTTGCCGCTTCTGTGAATGGAATTTCGAAAATCCGAGAGACACGGTTAATATCAAGGACTAAAATGTGGTTCAATGAGATGAAAATAATTTTTTTGGTGAATAGTAACTTTTTACTTTTTTTACCGTGGTTAATAGTAAATAGGGTAACTAAGGGTAAATATGATATTAATATTACCCTAACACATGTCCTAATTCTATTGGACAAGTGTAATTCGACCAAAAACAAACTTAGGAATAAAATATGACCATTTAGGCCCACTTGGATTAGATTAGGACATTTATTATTAATTTATTTAAAGAAGGGTTAAAATAGTTAAAATCAAAGTTTAATAAGTAAATCATTTTTAATATAGGGTTATACATAATATAAATTCGATTGTAAATATTCATTAGAAAGCTAAAACGATTTCCTACATGATGGTATTTTATTTGTAATTTTTAGACATCAAATAATTTAATTTATTTATGACACAAAGATGATGCAGTAATTATCTTATTAATGAAATATTGACATAATTGATGTTATAAACACCAAACTAAATATAATTTGAGACTTTTTATGAATTCCACTAATTTTATAGGTTACTATGACATATTAGTGTGGATTTAATCAACTTGGTTCGAACATATAATTCTGTTATGACTTTCACAAAAATCATGTATCAAATAGTGTCAAAATTGACACAAAATAGTTTTTAAATCAAATATTATATTATTAATTGTTATTTTATTCCTAAAAATATAAGGTTCGGCCAAATGACTTAGATAAGGATATATGTATTAATAATAAACAATTTGGGGTTCGTTTGGCATGTTATAGTAAGTGTATTAACCATATAGTGAAAGAAAACAAAAAGACATGGTAAAAGTTAAATTATTTAACTTAGAGTTAAATCTAATTGATAAGGTTTAAAATAATATCCAAACATGTCTAAATTTGATTGGTTGATGAGATTACAACCCTATCTCATCTAATATTCGAATATGAGTCATTTTTGGAGGTTTTTAAGTGGGGTTATATTTATTATAAATTAATATTTTTAAGAATTCCTAAGGTGCCCCTCTCCTCCCCTATAAAAGGACACCTCCTCCCCCTCCTCCTCACACCAATTTGAGCACTCAAGCTCGGCCAACCCCTGCCGAAATCTCTTCTCCACTTCCCTAGAAACATCCTAGAGGTTCTGGTCTTCCTCAAAGACCAATTCTAGTGCCCTAAGAGGAGGTCTCAAAGAGGCACTTCAAAGAAGAGGTAATTACCGTTACCAATTCTTTCATCTTTATTTCTTCTTCCACTTCTTCTTCTTAGGTTGTTTCATTATGAAGTAATAACATCAGTATCACTCATATACTGATATGTTATTATAAGTATGAAACAAACCTATTTCACCATCTATCCATCCTACGGAAAAAGAAATCACCGCGCGTGCGTACGTACGGAATACCGTCTCCACGCCGTGGTGTAATCTATTTTCCACCACCACCTTACATGGATGGGTATAATGGTGTAAATAATAACTATACATAGTTATTAAAACATCAAATTGATTCTGATATATTGTATAATCCACTCCAATTCAATTCAATATTTATGGAAATGATATCATCGCTCGTGCGTACGTACGGGACGCGATGAGATTCATTCTCCATGTTAACCATTTAAGAATGATTATAAAGTATATATAAGAAATAATAATTAAATATATGACATTATAAAGCTACTGGATTTATGTATATATATATATGTATGTCATCTACTTACTTCCATTCAAAACAATAGGGAAATGAAAACAGCGTTAATGCGTACGTACGGACTACCGTCTCCATGAACGGTGTTTTTCATTTCATTTATCTATCTATTATATATATATATATACTGAATATATATGATATATAAATCATATTTTATATTCTGGAAGTATGTAAATCATGATATAAGTAATAATGATGTCAAGAACAACAAGTCAAAACACCTACGATAAATGAAACGATTTTACCCAAAACGCTTCTTTAACATGGAATTTACAAAAGAACGGGTAATATAATGTCATAAGTGAACCATATATGATATCATAACAATGAATATGATTCTATAATAAGTCAATAACATGATTTAAATCATTATACAGGAGGTTCGGACACTTACAAAGCAAGTCGGACCTAAGGTAAGGGAAATATCACAATCTCATTTTTATCCGAGATTGTTTATTCGTAAGTATTTACTGGGGTGTATTTTATCATCCACATCCATGTTCCCTCAATATGAAATATTGTTTCCATCCACTTGCAATAGTTTAAATCCAATTTTACCCTTAGGTGAGTTTTTAGAAAAGAATATGAAAGGAATCTTTTGTCGTTTTTCCGTACGAGGTACTTTTTGACTTTTCCGACAAAAGTACGAAGAATGTTTTTTTTAACTTATACGGCACGAATGGATTTATACTGTTTTATAAAGCCTTATTTTCATGAATCTTCCTCTAAAAGATTTCATGACTATTTTCAATAAAATCTCTTTCTTTTAAAATTGCATGATGTTTTGTGAAAAGAAATTGATTTTGAAGAAGAAAGGATATTTTCCTCAAGAATTCAATTCAAGTGTTTTATCAAAATTATTTTCCATCTAAGATAATAAAGGGTTCTGTTTCTATCCATATTTTTACATTGATTTGACTATGTTGTGATGGAATTATGTTTATGAATTCCTTTATCTTATATGAATGGTTTTATGATGTCATGTTGTTTAAGAATCCCATTTTTATTACATGGGTTATGCGATGATGTATGATTTATGATTTTGTGGCACACATAAGAAAGGATTCATTAAGAGATGGGTGGGACCTATATCTCCCTCCAATGCATTGGGTAAAGATTTTATATCTCATGAGATAGACATGGCTGGAATGGTAGGTTATACCGGTTCAGTGAAACAGGACTGAAACGAGGATTACTCGATTCAGAAAGGGACTTTGTCCACTAAGATAGTCTTGGCAATGAGTCTTGACTAACAAGAAATGATTCTCTATGATTATGTGTGTATGCCACAATGAGTAATGTTTTAAGTTATGGTTTCATTTTCACTTCTATGATTTATCCCATGTTATGATATTATGAGCTCTTTTGCAGGTTAAGATTTCCAAAAGCTATGTTCTTATGTATATGATGTGATTGATATTTCTTTTGTTTACCCTTACTGAGCATTTGAGCTCACCCATTTATGTTTTCTTTTCCCCAGGATATAAAGAAAGGTTTTTAGGTAAAAAAAGGGAAGATCTTTATGGGAGATATTGAAGATCTTTCACCACGATTAGAAGATTACGTTCCGAGTTTCCAAAGACACTAAACTATTACGATCCTTGTGTGTGTGTTTTTGTTATGTACTAAGTATTCCGCAAAAGTAATGTAATGTCCATGTACGATAAGCTTCGGGTCTCTACACAATTTCATCTCTTTGCCTCGTATTCTTGATAAGATTCCACCATTGATCAGCTTCACCTTCAAAACGATATACTGCTAAGATAACTTTATCATGTTCAGAACATTGAAGAACTGAAAATATCTTTTCAGTGGTACTGATCTATTGTTCAGCAATAAGTGGATCAGAAGACCCACTGAAAGAAGGTGGACGTTGCCTCATGAAGGACTCAATAGAATATTGTTCCCTTCTGTGCTCATTTGGAAGTCCAGAATGATTCATAGCTTGTGTAAGTATAGCAATAAGATTTTGCACTCCATCTCCAATAACATTTGTTTGTTCAGGAGGACAATCATTGCATTGTCAATTGCATTGATCAACACGGTTCCTTCGGGTTCCAGCAATCATCTAAAACCCAAAAAGAATAGTGTGAGAGGCAAAATTCATGCTAGGGAACACAACATAATAAAGGGGGAGTACCTTCAATATCAAACATCTTAGGTTTAATTCTATGATCGTTAGTGTAATTCTGGTACTATAACCTATACGTATACTTAACTTTAGGGACATCCCTAGACATACCTTAGAAATATCTCTAGGGATCTCACTAACATTTTCGCATCCTAGTTTCCAAAGGTTGACTAAACCTTTCCTCTGATACCAACTGTAGAGACCCGAAGCCTGACTTACATGGAAATTACATTACATTTGCGGAATACTTAGTACATAACAAAAACACACACACAAGGATCGTAATAGTTTAGTGTCTTTGGAAACTCGGAATATAATCTTCTAATACTGGTGACAGATCTTCAACATCTCCCATAAAGATCTTCCTTTTTTTTACCTAAAACCTTTCTTTATATCCTGGGGAAAAGAAAACATAATAGGGTGAGATAAAATGCTCAGTAAGGGTAAACAAAAAAAATATCAATCACATCGTATACATAAGAACATAACTTTTGGAAATATTAACCTGCAAAATAGATCATAATTTCATAACATGGTTTAAATCATGGTAGTGAAATGTAATCACAATAATCATAAATTAAAACATGAAACTTTCTGGCATTCACACATAATCATAGAGAATCATTTCCTGTTAGTCAAGACTCATTGCGAAGACTATCTTAGTGGACAAAGTCCCTTTCTGAACCGAGTCACCCTCGTTTCAGTCCTGTTTCACTGAACCGGTATAACCTACCGTTCCAGCCATGTCTATCTCATGAGATATAAAATCTTTACCCAATGCATTGGAGGGAGATATAGGTCCCACCCATGTCATAATGATACCATTCTTATGTGTGCCACAAAATCATAAACCATACATCATAGCATAACCCATGTAATAAAAATGGGATTCTTAAGCAACATGACATCATAAAACGATTCATATAAGATAAAGGAATTTATAAAAATAATTCCATCACTACATAATCAAATAAATGTAATAATAGGGATAAAAACAGAACCCTTTATTATCTTAGATGGAAAATAATTTTGATAAAACACTTGAACTCCATTCTTGAGGAAAATATCCTTTCTTCTTCAAAAACATTTTTCCTTTCTTAATATTTCATACAATTATAAACTAAAAGAAGTTGATTAAAAATAAACTTGAAAACTTTTAAAGAAATATTCTTGGAAATAATGTTTTAAAAATCCATTCATGTCGTATAAGTTAAAAAACATTCTTCGTACTTTTTTCAGAAAAGTCAAAAAGTACCTCGTACGAAAAAACGACAAAGGATTCCTTTCATATCTTTTACTAAAAACTCACCAAAGGGTAAAAATGGATTTAAATAATTGTATGTGGATGGAAATAATATTACATATTGAGGAAACATGGATGTGGATGATAAAATACACCCCAGTAAATACTAAAGTATAAACAATCTCGGATAAAAATGAGATTATGATATTTCCCTTACCTTAGGTCCGACTTGCTTTGTACCTGTCCGAACCTCCTGTATAATGATTTAAATCATGTTATTTACTTATTCCAGAATCATATTCATTGTTATTATATCATATATGGTCCACTTATGACTTTATATTACCCGTTCTTTTGTAAATTCATGTTATAGAAGCGTTTTGGGTAAAATCGTTTCATTTATCGTAGGTGTTTGGACTTGTTGTTCTTGAAATTATTATTACTTATATCATGATTTACTTACTTCCAGAATATAAAGTATGATTTATATATCATATATATTCAGTATATATATATATAATAGATAGATAAATGAAATGAAACACACCGTTCATGGAGATGGTAGTCCGTACGTACGCATGAACGCTGATTTCCTTTCCTTATTGTCTTGAATGGAAGTAAGTAGATGACATATATATATATATATATATATATATACATAAATCCAGTAGATTTACCATGTCATATATTCCATTATTATTCATTATATATACTTTATAATCATTCTGGAATGGTTAACATAGATAATGAATCTCATCGCGTCATGGAGACGGTAGTCCGTACGTACGCACGAGCGATGATATCGTTCCCATGGTCGTGGAATTGTGTTGAAGTGTATGTATACTATTTCAGTATCAATATCACTTTATAATAATCATATATAGTTACTCATTACACCATTATACCCATCCTATTAAGGTGGTGGCGGAAAATAGATTACACCACGGCGTGGAGACGGTATTCCGTACGTACGCACGCGCGGTGATTTCATTTTCCGTAGGATGGATAGATAGTTAAATAGGGTTGATTCATACTTATAATAACATATCAGTATATGAGTGATACTGATGTTATTACTTCATAATGAAACAACTAAATAAGAAGAAGTTGAAGAAGAAATAAATTGGAAAGGATCGGTAATGGATATTACCTCTTCTTTGAAGTGCTTCTTTGAGACCTCCTTTTAGGGCACTAAAATTGGTCTTTTAAGAAGACCAGGACCTCTAGGATGATACTAGGGAAGTGGAGAAGAGATTTTTGCAGGGGTTGTCCAAGCATGAATGCTCATATTTGTGTGAGGAGGAGAGGGAGGAGGTGCCCTTTTATAAGGGAGGAGAGGGGCACCTTTGGAATAACGAAAACTATTATTTTATTATAAAGCCAAATTCGGTTTTAAATAGCTCCAAATTGATTTATTTAGAAGCTAAGGTGGGGATGGGTCTAAACTCTCTTATCCAATGGAATTTAGACAAGTTTAGGTTCCTATTTTAACCTTATCATTTAGATTTAACATTAAGATAAATAATTTTACTTTTACTGTGTCTTCTTGTGTTCTTACACTATAAGGTTAATAAACTCACTATAAGAATCCAAACAAACCCCAAATTGTTTATTATTAATATATATAACTTTATCTAAGTCATTTGTCCAAACCATAGATTTTTAAGAATAAACTAACAATTAATAATATAATATTTTTTTAAAAAACTATTTTATGTCAATTTTGACACTATTTAGTAATTGATTTTTGTGAAAATTATAACAGAATGATAAGTTCGAAAAAAGTTAATTAAATCAATAATAACATGTCATATTAACCTAGAAAATTATTGGAATTCATAAAAGTCTCAAATTATATTTATTTGGGTATTTATAACATCAATTATGATAATATTTTATTAAAATGGTAATTACTGCATCATTGTTGTGTCATAAATAAATTAAATTATTTAAAGTTTAAAAATTACAAATAAAATACCATTATGTAGGAAATCTCTTTAGATTTATAATTAATATTTATAGTCGAAATTATATTATGTATAACCCTATTTTAAAAATGTTTTAGTCAATAAACATTGATTTTAACTCTTTTAACTCTTCTTTGAATTAAATAATAATAAATGTCCTAATCTAATCCAAGTGGGCCTAAATGATAATATTTTACACTTAAGGTTGTTTTTGGTCGAGATACACTTGTTCAATAGGATTAGGACATTGTTAGGGTAATATTAATATCATTTTTACCCTTAATTACCCTATTTACTTTTAACCGTGGTAAATAAAATTAAAAAGTTACTATTCACCAAAAATTATTATCATCTCATTGAACCACATTTTACTTACTGACATCAACCGTGTCTCTAGGATTTTTGAAATTCCATTCACAGAAGCGGTAAAATTAAGATTTATGAAAAAATTTATTTTTTTAACTACCACTTATTAGTTTCACTATTCATCAAAAATTGAAGTTTTTCAGAAAAATGCCAAAATTTCACCCTAAGCTATAATTGATATTCCGAATTCAAAAATGATTTCTATTTTACAAAATTCCCAACATATACATTTCATTAATTAATTTTATAATTGATTTCCGCTGTCACAACAAATAGTGTGTTTTTAAGAGATAATAACTTTCAAAAGATTAACACTTGTTTATGTCTGATGTAAATGTGAAATTACATCCAATGACCAACATTATATTGAATAGTAAAAATATATTCTAAATATAATTTAAAACCACTCAAATTAATAATTTATCACTATTAATTATTTCGATTAAAAAAGTTGTTTTTAATTATAATTTAGTAATTTTCACTATTCATCAAAATATGAAAGTTATCCGAAAAGTACCAAAATTTCACCTTAGGCTAAATTCGATACTCCGAATCCAAAAATGAAGTTCATTTTGAGAGCTAAAATTTCTAAAATTTTAAAAGGTGGTTATTACTATTCATAACGGCTAGTTTTAATAATATTTTAATAACATATCATTGTTTAGTGAAACTCAGTATTACGTACTACACACGCTATCGAGGAAGGTCCTGATTGCGTGTAATGCAAGGAAAATCAAGGATGTGTGTTGTGCAAGCTCCTTTTGGTGTAGCGTACAACACAAGATATTAGTGAAATTAAAAATAATATTTTTCATAAAATCTCGGGCTGTTACATTCTACCCCCCTTAAAATGAATTTCGCCCTCGAAATTCGTCTGGGTTATAAATAGTTTACTACTCGAAAGTTTTTTTAATAGAAACCCACATCGTAAAAAGGGAATACCAAAACCAATATTTAAAAACAAAGGTATGAAACGTAACGGTTACCCAAATAAATTAATCACTGGGTTTCCACATAGGTGAAAATATGGATATGGAAGAGAAATCTAACCATCATGTTCTGATGGAGAGTGGTAGAGAACATGGCTATGGAAAATCCAGTAATCACAAATCCATAGATTTGTGATGATATAAGGTACCATCTAATTTACCGGATATAAGGGCACTAGGACAACATTTTTTTGGTTTTCAAGATCATTTCCCTAAAGTTGAAGAATTTGAATTAGAATAAATACTTACTTTATTTTCGTACAATCTCACTATTGTTCGTACTTTGAACAATTTCCACTTCATCTCTTAAATAAATGAAGTATAATTTGTTATTCATAAAGTGTTAATTGATCATGTGATAGAATGATGGGTCATTCCATCTGTCTCAAACAAAAGGTTAAAAAAGTTATCAAAAAATACATAAGTCCATCTATAGTGAGATTAATCATATATGGTTCCTAAAATGGACTTATACTTCATATATCGTACTGATTAATAAAATAAAACTAGTTTCTACTAATCAGGGACTTCCTGTAGGCCAGTGGTAGGCGATAAAGGCCAGTCGCACTTTGGTTGTGGGTTCGATTCCCACAGCCTTGTCCGACGCGATGGGTTGTCGCCCGTCCTGCAGGTTGTCCTTTTTCTAAAACTACATTACTATAATATCCCATCAATAATATCGAAAAAACTTCTATCCTTAAACAATACTAACTTATGTCCAACATAATCCATTCCAATCTTTAGGCTTGTCCATAATACTGCAGTCCACTCTCATAACATAGTGAAAACGATTACCAGAGATTTAATACCAACATTGATCCCCATATCTCATAAGATATGTTTTGTTTGTCACATTCCAAACATTCAAAGTCCTTAATCATGTACTCTCTTGAATACCTTAGTGAAAACATGAATTTAGTTAAAAGTTAACACCTTCCACATACCAAAATCCTCAAAATTCTATATACTCAAACCATGATATCACTTAGTCCTTATATCAATCATGAGCTCACGAATACTATTAAACATTTCATTTTCTGGTTTTCCCTTCATTATGCGCATATCATCTTATTTCCAAAAAATATCTCAATCACTTTGAATACCACATTAGACCAACACATAAATATTCCAATAATTTATGATACCACATTATTTTGGAATCCCATTACATAAACACTTAATCATTCCACCACATCGTTTTCATATTCAACATCGCCAATAGTGATCGCATGTGACTTCCCTTTGTCCTTTTCCTTCAGTGGTTGCTCATGTTGATAACCACTAACCCTTGGATTAGGGAATTTATTAGCATAATGCCCCATTTCCTTGCACTTGAAGCATTTAAGTGTTGGTGGTGCGTTCTCTGCATTGTTTTCTTTATTCACAACATTAGAATCCCTTTTTCCATTACTTCGACACTCAGCTGCTCGATGACCTTCTTTTCCACACTTAAAACATTTTCTAGTCCCTTTAAGAAAATCTCCACCATGCTTCTTTCCACACATTGGGCATAAGGAAACATTCATCTTCTTTTCACCATTATTCTGAGATTTCTCCTTGAACTCCATCTTTCGTTTCTTGTCAAAACCAAGAGATGGATATGTAACACGAACATCCATTTCTACCTTGATAGCACAACGCACAGTTTCTTCATTGCTACTGAAGTCTCTTATAACTAATGCCCTTCGAAGACTTGGTTTTAAGCCACTGAAAAATCGATCAACTTTACTTTCAGGTTGGATGACAATGCCAGATGCATACCTTGCAAGTCTTGTAAAATTCGCTTCGTATATACGAACAGATTCATCATCCTTTTGCTTTAGTTCAAGAAACTCCTTCTCCATCTTTGTTCGAAGAATATGAGGGAAGTACATATTGAAAAATAAGTTCCTGAACTCGTCCCATTCCATGGACTCAATTTCATCTCTTTGCCTCGTATTCTTGATAAGATTCCACCATTTATCAGCTTCACCTTCAAAACGATATACTGCTAAGATGACTTTATCATGTTTAGAACATTGAAGAACTGAAAATATCTTTTCAGTGGTACTGATCCATTGTTCAGCAATAAGTGGATCAGAAGACCCACTGAAAGAAGGTGGACGTTGCCTCATGAAGGACTCAATAGAATATTGTTCCCTTCTCTGCTCATTTAGAAGTCCAGAATGATTCATAGCTTGTGTAAGTATAGCAATAAGATTTTGCACTCCATCTCCAATAACATTTGTTTGTTCAGGAGGACAATCATTGCATTGTCCATTGCATTGATCAACACGGTTCCTTCGGGTTCCAGCCATCATCTAAAATCCAAAAAGAATAGTGTGATAGGCAAAAATCATGCTAGGGAAAACAACATAATAAAGGGGGAGTACCTTCAATATCTAACATCTTAGGTTTAATTCTATTATTGTTAGCGTAATTCTAGTACTATAACCTATACGTATACTTAACCTTAGGGACATCCCTAGACATACCTAAGAAAAATCTCTAGGGATCTCACTAACGTTTTCGCATCCTAGTTTCCAATGGTTGACTAAACCTTTCCTCTGATACCAACTGTAGAGACCCGAAGCCTGACTTACATGGACATTACATTACATTTGCGGAATAATTAGTACATAACAAAAACACACACACAAGGATTGTAACAGTTTAGTGTCTTTGGAAACACGGAATATAATCTTCTAATCCTGGTGACAGAACTTCAATATCTCCCATAAAGATCTTCCTTTTTTTATACGTAAAACCTTTCTTTATATCCTGGGGAAAAGAAAACATAATAGGGTGAGCTCAAATGCTCAGTAAGGGTAAACAAAAAAAATATCAATCACATCGTATACAAAAGCACATAACTTTTGGAAATCTTAACCTGCAAAATAGATCATAATTTCATAACATGGTTTAAATCATGGCAGTGAAATGTAATCACAATAATCATAACTTAAAACATGAAACTTTGTGGCATTCACACACAATCATAGAGAATCATTTCTTGCTGGACTGACCCAGGAGAGTCAGCACTCATGGGCCCAGAGATGGTGTGAGTTACTACAGAGAAGGTGAAGGTCATCCAGAAGCAGATGAAGACTACACAGAGTTTGAAAAAGTATTATGTTGACAGGAGGAGGAGGCCCTTGGAGTTCGAGGAAAGAGACCATGTGTTCCTTCAGGTCTCACCTCGATGGGGATTGCAGAGATTTGGCCAAGGCGACAAGTTATCTCTGATATTCATTGGCCCTTTTCAAATTCTGAGTAGAGTTGGTGAGGTGGAGTACCTCTTGGCTCCACCTCCTCGGATGGACCAAGTACACAACGTCTTGCATGTGTCGCACCAATGAAGGTACGTGCATGATCCATCACACTTTATCGACTGGGGCGAGCTGGACATCGATGATGGAGCGACCTTTGCTGAGTACCCAATGGAGATCGCGGACTGGTAGGAGAAGATCCTACGTGGACAAGCTATTCCCTTGGTGTGTGTCTGGTGGCAGTACGAGAATCTCTTGGAGAGCACATGGGAGCTGGAGGCTCAGATTTGCTTGAAGTACCCACATATTTTTGAGTAGCCCTTGCTTTGGCTTTTCAGGGACGAAAAAGCCCTATGGTGTGTGTGATGTAATGTCCCGGATTTTTCCATGTATTATTTTAATATTATATGGGAATTAATTCCAGACCAGGCTCTGAGACAATGTGCAGTTCCGAGGCCCGGTGAGCTCGGAGAAAATGTTTGAATTTAATTAAATAATTAAATAACACGCGCATGATGTTTTCCTAAAAAAGTGGGATATATCATGAATGGGTGCTCTGATCAAAAATCCAAGGGCACCATTGCATTCAGAACAATGATTTTACTTTAGGCAAGGCATAACATTGGTCGGCGCAGGTCGGTGGTGAAATCCAGTTTTTGGATGTAAGAGTAATAAATTATTTAAATAAAAATATTTTATTCTATAGAAAAATCTTTTAAATCTTCTACAAAGGATATCTCTTATCCTTTTTAAATAAAGGCATGTGCAGGGGTCCAGGGTTATAAAACTCATAACCCTGAAACCCTTGGCGGCTCTGGAGGCTCCGGAGAAAACCTCCCAATGCGGTGACGGTGTTCTTGACGAGCTTTGCCGGCGACGACGACGCGGTGACTGGATCTTTTACAAAAAATGACACGAATCCAGGTAGGGTGTTTGTTCTCCTTCTGAATTCATTCCCATTCTTGATTCCATATACGAATGTGGACTAATCCAAGAATATATTAGCCCACGGATCGATCATATTTGCAGGATGGGATTTTGTGGGGATTTGGGGGATTTTAATTCTTGAGTTATTTTGGTTTGTTAATCTTCTAACAGTGATGAACCAATATTGACATGAACATAGATCAAGGATCGTCCCTCTCAATTTGTGGTGCCTTTCTTCCCCAATTTCTCGCGTTATTCATGCATGTTCTACGTGTTCTTCACGGGGATATGAACGACAGATTGTTGCGCATCCATTGTGCGACGCAACGATCCCAAATTGAAGATCTGGCATCGGTACAAACCTACTGAGGTGTGGCAGCGGTGGTGATGGACAGATCGAAGCGGATCGGATGATATCGTTCTTCGAACGATTTTTTCTCGGATGACTAGAATCGGATTTTAGAGCCAAACGAAGGCCCAAAACCCATGGATTTGGCATCACAATGATGAAGCAACCCATGATATTGAGTTTCATGGAAAACAGACCAGAGAAACATGATCCGAAGAATTGGCCGAGGCGCGAGGAGGAAGACGACGCTTCTAGAAATTTCCCGACTACACGACGTGTAGTATGGGCTACAAAGCGTGAGTTCATCAGAGGACCACAAGGTTTGCACTCTGAGAGTACATGGACACAGGTTGGGTACACAGCCAAGGACATGGCGTGTATACCCCTCCCCGGCTAGACCCAGCCAGATACACGGGATACCCCGTGTGCTAGTAAACGGGTAGGCGATATGGACACGGACAAATACCGTGTACAAGAACATGGCTATCTTACACGGAGCGAGCCCTAGGAGCTCGGACATGGCGTGTGATTCTTCTTCACTCCATGTAGTTACTTTCTATTCGACAAGCCGAATGACACGGGCTGTTTACATGGGCAGTACCCAGAGGTAAGAAACATGGCGTGTGATTCTTCTACACGCCATGTAGTTGAGTTTTACACAGCTTGAACGGATGGCACGGGCTGTTTACATGGGTAGTACTCAGGGTCAAGGAACACTGTGTCTAACCATACTACATGTTGTGTAACTAATTCTTCATGTCTTGAGCCTGTTGCCTTCTGTGACTTGGACAGTTTTCCTTAGGGTTCATCCCCTCGATCATTCTCCTGAAGGTTCCCAATATCATGTCCTATATATAATAGTATGATCCCTTCATCAGTATTTCTTGAATAGAGTTGTTGGAATTCCCTCTGTGAGACTTAGATCCGGATTCTCTATTCATTCATGGAACCCTATGTAGAGTTTTTGGTATCGACGTGACCAACTGTACCTGGGTGCCGATACTTTTTTTTAGCGGATTAGCTCAGAATGAGTTGTCAGAATCACCCCATGATGTGGTGGTGATCCTGATCTGAGTATCATATTCTCAAAGTACTTGTGAAGTGTTTTCTCCCGAAATGAGTACTTAATATCTCTCTCTCTTTAGACCTAGGAGTGTGTTATCCTGGTTGCATGCTTAGTGGAATCTTTGATCTGGATCTTAATGGTTGTTTCAAAATGGTCATTGTGTATGAGTATATCTGGATCTTCTTATTATATGTTCTGTAGAAATATACTATGTAGAGATGACTGTATGTTACCTTTGTGTTGTTTTCCCTTGTTGTATTCCTTTTTGGTTTCAGGGTGTCCTACTGGGTATTTTTATACTCACCCCTACACGGGATTTTCCCACACGTGTCCAGTCTTGTGTAGAGGAGCGAGCCTTTGACAAGATTCTAGGAGGACCAGGACCAGATGGCACTCAGTGAGATCAGACAAGACGAGTTCTGTTCCTACGGCTACACAATGTAGTCCCAACACCTTTCTTTACTGGTTGCACATTGTTACAAACTCCTTTTTTGGTGGGCTTATACTTTTGGCCGAGGTTTTTTCTTTCTTATACTTTACTTTCCTGTCGTACTCTATTGGTTGGGTTTTAGTGTATGAATTCATCTTTTTTCCTTTTAGTAGTTTTTACATTTCATCTTTGTGGGCTTGGAGATATGTGTGTGTGTGTGTGTACATGTTTATAGGCAATGCCTCCCATGTTAGTTGCATGCCTACTCGGTGCTAGTCACCAGTCCCTGGCCTATTGGTGGATGGCTTGGGGAGTTGTGTCTTGGGCCCCATTGGGACGGGTCGTGACAGTATGGGACACTTTAGAATGATTATGGGTTGTTTTCCTCAATAATAATTTTAATGATCTTTCAATGGTAATTTCATTCAAGGAAATTATATAACCATTTTTATATAAAACAATTAATTTTTCTCTATTATGGTTATTCATGACCTTTTTTAAGTATTATTAACATTTTCCTACTCTTTGGTACTCAATATGTTTTATAAAATGTTTTTAAGAAACCCAAACTAGATTTCCCTATTTAGTTAGAGAACCAATTTTCTTATAAAAAAAATATTTTTTAGAATGTTTCTAATGGTAGTTTTCAAAGAAAATTTTTCTCAAAAGGTTTTTCAAAAAAATGATATTTTCTTCAAAAATGTTTTAACATGTTATTTCTATTATATTTATATTATTCAATGACTATAACCCTTTATTTCACTCCACCTGAGATGTGACTTATCAATACCAGCCATATTATTCCTCGCAATGGTTTATAAATCATTTAGAAGAGTATAATAGTTAAATTCAATTCCTTTATTCCTTTTAGTCCCCTCAATATATTCAATTTTTTATGGGCATTTGACATTTAATTTCCCCTAAACATCCACATCATTTTTCATGGATATGACTATTTACTGAAGAATATACCATTGTTTACAAGGAATTTACATCGAAATTTATTTTATTGTTTGGATAAATAATGATAAATTTGTATCCTTTATTAAATATGGCTATTTGATAATAAATATTGTTTATTAGATATAAGAAATGATTTGGATATTTAATACACATGTTCGGGGTAGTTTAAGGTAAGCTATACTTGTTGGGGACCAATTATTGAAAGGACCGTAATCCATCAGTAGTCTCATGGTACGAAATTAGGATGGAAAACCCTTTGAATTGGAAATGGGTATGTTATAACCAAAAATTTGTAAGGTATTTACAATAGATATAAGGTTGGACAAAATAAATCGGTCTGTACCTTGTATGTTATAAACCATCTTGCAAAAGGTGTTGATGGTATTGGTTCTGTGTACCTAGGAAACATGGTTTTCAATAATAAATCATTTACCTCATTCAGATTAATTTATTATTTATCCATGATATATTTCATATACATATCTATATATGCATTTCATTTTCATATCACTGATTAAATGGCATGTGTTTTAGTTTCTGACTTTTCCATATTTATTTTTCCTTATTTATTTATTTGGATGGCATGTGTTTCAATTTATTACCATTACACATTTTCTTATGAACTTCTTTCTCATTTTTTTGATTATATGGTATGTGTGTTCAATTATTTACCATTCTATAATTATTATTCTTGTTGATTCTTTATTTATTCCACAGAATAGTTCCCTTAATGAGAATTTTAGATGAAACTTATTATGTGTTCTTTCCCTCAACAATCTTATAAGCGTACGATGAATTATTTTCATGGATATACTAGATGGAATAAAGTTATCCTAGAGGTTGTTTAGGAATAAATTATATTTTAATTAGTGTAGTAATTTTTAATATAATAATCATGTATGTATGTGGTTTACTAAGACTACTATACTCTTTTTTCATCAGGATTTGATTATTTATAATCAAGAAAATATAATTGATAGCAGAAATCAGCTCAGGATTTCTAGGGTTGTTTCACTACACAATGCATACCCAAATAACTTACCAAATAACATGACTGAATAATAGTTTCCTTTTTTGTTATATTCTATAAATAATTTTGGTATCATACTAAAGAGGTGTTCCAAGAAGAGGTAAAAATCACAGCTATGAATGTTTATTTAATTTATTCCTCGACACCCTCAAATTACTATTAAACAATTCTAATATGATATAGTTAGTATCTTATATACACTGGGATTTTTTTATGTTTATGTAATATCTTTAATTCAACTCATATTACATAAAATGGGACTCAAAATCATCATTCATCTGTGCGGAGGGCAACCACGTAACAAATCGATGTCATTCATTTTTCATGTTCACCACTCATGACTTTTTTTAATGAAATATATTTATTATTTTTATTATGTTTATAACATTATTTTAACTATTATATTATTATATAATATATATTATTATTTTCATTCTATATGCGATATGATAATGTCTCTTGTGTGTTTGGTGGACTACTACCTCAGGAAGAGATGTGATTTGTTTTTCAATATTTCCTTACATGGAATGTAATAAGGATAATGTAAATGAATTTATGTGATATAATATAAATAATAATTATATTCATGGAATATTTATCATTATGAAATGATACTATATAATTTTCTTTGTTACATTTTCACTCATTGAAGAATGACCACGTTGAGAGTGTACATGTTGGCTACTGCCTTCCCAAAGCGATGTGAATCACTTTTCATCACCACACCATATGTATGAAATATATAAATATATTTAAAGAAATAATATTGTATATAAGATATTATGATCATTATATAAATAAAAAATATTACTTACCTCCTTTACATAACAATTGTTGAAAAGTTAAGATGTTATGCAAGTGTACGTATGACCTACCATATCTATGATTATAACATACTTCATTTTTCAAAGAAATATTTTATGATTGATTTTAAAATTATAAAAAGTGTTTAAATATGATAATTAGGAATTGATTACAATTTTTTATGGTTGAATAATTACCACATTGACCATATTTAACATACCAATATATTTGTTAACACATTAGGAGAATATGGTCAAATCATTTGAGGTAAATATAATTGATTGATTAATAATATATAACAAGGTAATAAGTGAAATTAAAGAAATAATAATCATTAAAAATTTTCTTATGTGAGTAAAAAATTAACACAATTTTATTATTCATGAAGATAATGAACATTCATAATGACTCAAACTCAAGGTAAGAGACATCACCTCAATTTCCTCTCATTGAGGTATATTTTGATGTTTTCCACCACTATTTTTTATGAGGTGTATATAAAACCTCATTGAAATTTTATATCATATATTTTTCTATTATCATGGGACATAATGTTTTTAACATTATTTTTCATTGGTCATATTATTCAAATATTTACAAATTTATTATATTCATTTCTTAAAAATATTCTATTTTATTATTTTCTCTATAACTTTCTCTTTCTTCCACATACATGTTTTAAAAATTATTTTTGTATAGATATATGATTTTTATAAAAGGAATGATTGTATTTCAAAAAATATATTTAATAAAATGGTATATTTTGATGGGTAGTGTGACTTTATTTACAAATGAAAAAATAAATATTCCATTTTAACGTATTAGTGACAATGATTTCTTTGATGTTGTAACCATTACCTGACGTTTTGATTCTATTAAAGGATCTAAATTTTTATTCAAATAAAAACTGTAATTCCATTTTTTGGTTATTGTGGTATTGAAAATGGGTTTTTAAAAGGGATAGATATTCTATTATTGGAAGTATTTTCTTATGGGTGATGGGAATATTTTATGAGTGTGATATTGAAATTTTAATGAATTTATGTGTTTTGAATTTTTATAGTTCTTGGAAATTAATTATGTTGATGGGTGGTTACATTATAAACCAAAGATAGCTGGTTACAACAAAAAACAAGGATGGGTGGTTTTGTTATAAAACAACTATGGGTGGTTAAATTATAAACCAAGGAATAGTGGGTCCATGACATACCTCCAATGCATTTTGTATGGAATAAGGTTGTATAGCTATTCCATTTTTAGAGTGATATGTATAATGATATCCCAACATAACGATATGGTTTATATATTATTACTATGTGATTTAATTATTTTATTTTAGAAAACATTTTTCATGGTTTACAAGTTAAAATGATTTATTTATTTTTCTCAAACAATATTTATATAAAGGTAAACATTTCATGGGTTTTCGTGATTTCACTAGATGAATGGTTTAATTTATTTTTACATCCCTTAATAAAAATTTTATTCTCATCCCATGTTTTAAAATGATTTTCACTAGGTTTATGGATGGTTAATAGAAAGAAATAAGTCTAGTTGAATGTCATTATGATTTTTCATGAGAATAAAAAATGTTTCATCTTAAAAGTATCATGTTTTCAAAAGAACATAACAAATATTGGAATTGTCCATTATGAATTTTAATGTTATGTTATTCATGATTTATTTCCTAATTCTATAAAACTCTAAAAATGGAAATATACTAAAATGTAAGGGAATGAATTATTTACATAAAACTAATGATTATGTAATGTATAATGTATCGTCCTTATTTTTTGGATCATAAGTTGGTTTAGATAACTTTAGAGTTTAGGAAAATTATAATAGAATACCATTGAATGATTTTACTTTAGGGTTAAGATAAAATGATATATAAGTTATGGATTAGCATGTTTCTTAATTTAGATATTGTATATTCAAAATGGTTTTCCAAAGAGAAAATAGAAACACTATAGTGGGAAGGAATCAAGAGAGAAGTATCCTTCCAAATAATCATACTAAGATGGATTGAATTAGAATATAATAGTTTTCTATCATGATAGCTTAGTTGAAACAATACATTAATTGTGGAGGTATCCATGCTTGAGATGAACCTGATCTACTATGATGGAATACGTCTATAGTATAGCATTTTATAAGAAAACATGCCCCATTATTCAGTGGATCATCTGACCCGATGATAGATAAGGTGTAAATTAAATCCCTAGAAAATATATTCTATGTCATGGTTTGTTTATAACATAAAATGTTAATTATTTATATTTACTATTTTATAGGTGAATCCATACATTAGTGGAATATTATTAAAATTCTTAGAGAAGTGAAAGGTATTTATGCCTTATAATGGGATGAATTTAAAAATAGTTTCTTTGAAAAAAATTCCTAAGGATGTTTGACTTAATATGAAACAAAATTATTTTAATTGAGATAAAATAAAGAAGATTTAGTGGGTTTTAGGAAGAAATCATTACCCTATCAACAAGTTATGTCATAAATTTTATATGGGATCTTTATAGTAAGATTAATTGGGTTTACTTAGTATTTAATGCAATATATTGAAGGGAATTGTCATATCATGAATGGAAAATAATTGAGAAAATTGATCATTATGGGAAGAAGGTTGAGGTGGAGTTTTATAATGATCACACATTCCATGAAAACAAGCTAAAGACAAGGTCAAGATGATAGGAAATGGGGAATAATGTTTCAAATAATTCATGAAGTAAGAAAAATATGTTCTTATATTTTAAGAAGTGTTATAAAAAAATCCTATAAAATGTATTATGAAGTATGGGAATTTCTTATAATGTAGTATGATTGGTCATTTTTCTCATGACTACAAGAAATATGACCAGACAAGTAATCAAAAATTGATGGTAAGATCATTTTTTTTCATTGAGCTGGGGAATTATTCCAACATGTATCAAAATTTGGTTAATCCAGGTGGAAATGAAAAAGACCAAAAGAAAACAGGTGTGGAAAAATATTTTACTACTAATATGGTCAATGTTGGGACATCAAATTAATTGGTGATAGGTAGTTACTAGTTTATTTGAATTATTCCAATCCCTTTTTTGGCACGAGATCATCATATTATTTTATTTCAAAGATATTTGAATGTAAAATTGGAATATCAATATATGAAAATATGATAAACAATTTCTTGAAAACTCAGGGGGGAAATATTAAAAAAACCAAGATTTTTTGGAACCTTCCTATTGTTATTAGTGGGATGTTCTTTCATTAAAATCATGTCGAACATGAGATAGTATATATTGATATCATTTTTTGTATGGATTGGATTTTAGATTATCATGATAAGATAGATTTCAGATCTTTGAAATTCATGTTATATGAGTGTATTCCTTTGATAACTTATCATGAATATGTTAAATGGATTAGTGATGATAGTGAATGTTACCCAGATAATATTGTTCAAAATAAATATTTTTTTCAAATGGATGGTTTATCGGTAGTAAATGAAGACATGGATGTATTTCCTAATGATTTTCTTGGTGTTGTTTCAAATTAAAAGGCTGATTTTACTATTTAATTAGTCCTTAATATTAAGCCTATTTACTATTACCCATATAGGATGGATAAAGTGGAACGTTTATAATTGAAAGGGAAATTGCATGAGTTTTTAGATAAAAGGATTCATTCACCCTAGAATTTCACTATGTTATGATCTAGTTTTTTGTTAAAAATAATGATCATTCAATGAGACTTTTCATTATCTATAGAAAATTGTATAAAATGACTATTAAGAATAACTATCCTTTACCTCATATTGATGAATTATTTGTTCAGCTTTTGGGAAATCATTATTTTTCAAAATTTGACCTGAGGTCTAGGTACCATCAGCTAAAGTTGAAAGAGGATGACATTTTAAATATTTTATTTGAGACTCTATATTGGAACTTTGAATTTTTAGTTATGCTGTTTGGATTTCCTAATACACTTACTAGATTTATACACATTATGAATAATGTTTTTCATGAGTTCATTGTCATGTTTTATCTTGTGTTTATTTAGGACATTTTTTTACAATCTAAAATTCAAGAGAAACATAAAAGACATGTGAGTATTGTTTTTAAAACATAAAATCAAATAAACTATAAGGTAAATATAGTAAGTGTGAATTTCGGTTGCACCAAATTTATTTATTTTTAATCATTTCGTTTAAATATGGAATAAATTTTGACCGTACTAAAACCAATTTTTTTGAATAATGTACAAGATCCAAAAATATCATAGAGTTAACTAGTTTTTATTGATTAGTGGGATAGTAATATTAGTTTTTTGAAAACATTTCTTTATTTTGAGGACCACTAAAAAAATTTACTCTATAAGGAGTGAAATTATTTAGGAAAAAAGAATGTGATTATTGTTTTTAAGAAAAAAGATGAAAATTTGTGAATTCATTTTAGACCCACCTTCTATAAATGGATAATTCTTCATCTAGAGTTGTGATTCTTTGAAGGGAATTAGTTGTATCCTGGTGTAGAATGATTCAGTATTTTTTTATGCTTTACTTCAGTTGAAACCACATGGGTGAAATTACCCTAGGCATGATTTGGAATTATTTTTTGTGGATTTTTCCATTAAAACTATGGAGGTATAATATTTATGGTGCAAAGTTTTAAATATATAATAATAAAAAAATTGATGTATATTCACATAGAACGATTTTAATATTATATATTGAAGATGGATGGAACTGCACAGGGATTATGAAAGAACGATTATTTACTATCGTGGAAGTGAAAATAATGTGTCTAGTTATTTTAGTTTAAAAAATAATTCTTCATTAACCATGTTACATTTAGAATTTCACAATTTTTTAAATTAATTGATTAATTTTTTTTCTAGAAGATATGTTGCAAGGAAATTCTATTTTTTATTTTATGTTTCATTATTGTAGACTTTGTAAGAAATAATTATTTAAGTTAAAAAGGAGGATCAATATTTTTAGGAAAATGGAAAAATATTTTAATAATGATAAGTTTCCAAAAATTAATATTTATGAAGATGTTGTTCTACAATTTTGAAAAATATTATGTGCTCCTTGATATTAAGAAGTACTTGTTGAGTGAACCTCAAAGTTATCCATTTTAGTTAATCCAGTCAGAATTAAGATGTAATAATACCTTAGGTAGTATTATTGGTTGGATGGAACAAAATGAGATATTACTTCCATTACCATGAATTATTTTACTTATCAACATGTTAAAGAATAATTCAAATTATGATGAGAATTCTTCAAACTTTTACAGTACTGAGTGGAAATGGGAAAATGTATCCTTTTATTTGGGAGGGATTACCAAAGAAATCTCAAGGAAATAATATAGTTTGGGTTATTGTTCATCAATTGAATAAGATTTTTCATTTCATTAACATTTGAGAATAAATTTCTATAGATCATATTTATGTACTGTATATATAGGAAATAGTCATGATTAATGGAGTTCCTCTCTCAGTTGTATTAGAATGTGATCTCAGGTTCACATCTAATTTTGTTGAAAGGAGTTCAGAAGTTTTTAGGTAATGAATTGAATTTTAGTATAGATTTTCATCATATGACTTATAGTCAATCTGAGTGTATGATTCAAAACATGGAATATTTGGTTTTTTATTTTGTAATGAAATACTATGGAATTTTGGATCAAAATATTTCTTTGGTTGAGTTTTCTTACACTAACATTTTTCATTCCAGTATACAGATAGCCCCATTTAAAAAATTATATATAAAGTAATATTGGACAATAGGTTATTGGGATAAAGTATGAGAAAAGAGTTTTATAGGATTAGAAATAGTAAGGTAAATGGCTGAGAAGGTGTACTTGATTTATAAAAAAATGGGGAAGGCTTGAAGATTGAATAAAATTTATGCATATAACCAGAGAAACTATATTTCATTTGAGGTGGGTGATCATGTTCTTCTTAAAATATCTCTTTGGAAAACTATTATACATTTTGGTAAAAAGGGAAAGATTAGTACATGGTTCTCAAGACCATATAAAATCTTGGATAATGCTGGATCAGTTTCCTAAAGAATTGATGTAGCACAAAGTTCACCATAGGTACATAATGTATTTCATATTTCAATGTTAAAGAAATATGTTCAAAATTCAAATACTGTTTTGATCCATTAAGTATCTAAATATGAATTGAATATTGGTTATGTGGAATAACTAGTCCAAATTTTTTCTATATGGAGTAGGTGTTGTAGAATAAGGTGATTATCCATCTTAAGGTTTTATAAAAAACAATATAGTTAAAGAGTTAATATGGGAATCTGGAAATGAAATGAGGGAAATATTTCCCAACTTATTTAAAAGGTAAGTAAAATTGAGATTATGAAATTTCTTAATATGATTAAGAATTTTACATCCTAGTAAATGATATAATAAATCAAATTTATAGATTTATTCATCATAAAAATATTTTGTAATTTTAAATAAAAAAGGAAATAGTTTTATCTAAACTCTCTTCTTATAATGTTATATTTAATCAAAAAAATAAAATAAAAATCATATTTATAATGTTAATTTTTTTATAATTATTGAAATCATAATATTAAATTTTACATAGGCTGATATTTTTTTATTTTTTATTTTGATAATATTTAATTTTCAGTGAATAATAAATAATACCATTTTCTGTAAAAAAATACATTTATGTTCAGTATTTTAAGTAATTTAAAAGACTAAATATATTTTAAATATGATTTTATGTATCATAATTATTATTTAATTATATTTAATCCAACTAATTACTTTTTAATTAACTTTATATTTGATTTTACTATAAGTTTTATTTTCGGTTTAAAAACGTATTTTTCTAAAAACTGTTGTAAATTTCATAATGTTTCTATATTTTCATTTACTAAGAAAATATATAATAATAAAAAATTTCAATTAAATTTTTATATTATATATTAATAAATATTAATTAAATTAAATACAATTATTATTATTATTCATAATTCTAATACACAATCATCTTTTGTTTAAAAAATAAAAATCATAAAACCCAACTTTTTCATCACATCTATGGGTTTTTTTTTCAAATTTAATTTATTCACTTTAGTGAGTATAATTTCCTAAAATGGATTAAATATTTTTAAAAAGTATAATTTATATTATCTAATATGTTCATAATAAATTATGACCAAAATTAATAGTGAATATAAAAAAAATATTTACCATTATTAAGGTAACAATGGTTTTACCAGAGGTTAATTTAAAAAGATAAGGGTTAAAAATTAGCCAACAAAACTCCAAAACCAATTGTATGAAAATATTTCTATATTATACCTACCAAGTACAAATATGTTTTCATTTAGAATGTTTTTTCATGGTAATTATATCATTTTAGAGTCTTTTGAGAAATTTCCAAGTAGTTTCCAAGTGGGTTCATTTCCCCACTTATAAAAGGAACTCTTATATCCTCTCTTATTAACACCATCAAGTCCTTTTTCTCAACATACCTTTGAAAATAATATCCCAAATTTCATAACTACATAATAATAGCCCAATGTTTCTCATAAATACATTTAATGAATAATTTAGGTATACACCTATGGAGGGGACTGAGAAGAGGTGAAATTCCTTACTATAAGTTTTTATTTTATTTCTTCCTCCACCTCCATAAATTATTATTAAACCATTATAATATAGTAACCTCATTACATTTAATATAACAATATATTTTTTTAATTTCATAACATATATCATTCTCCTCTTTCATCAATGGGATTCAAAAAAATCATTCATGTGTACGGAGGACTGCTACTTCATGAACTAATGTCAATCATTTTCCATTGTCACCTCTCAAAAATTATTTTAATTATGAATATAAAGAATATATTTGATTTTAATAACATAATTATACCTTTTTAGTAATTTTATTATAAAATCAATTTAAATTTCCATTTCATATGGGATACGATAACATCACTTATGGGTACGATGGACTACCACATCGCGAATTGATGTGAATCATTTTTTTCTAATGTTATACATGGAATTAAAAAATGTTAAAGTTCATTAATATATGTAATATATATGAAATAAATATTTTAATCATGATATATTTATAATAATTAAAATTTAATACATCATTGTCTTTTAAACATTTTCACTCACTGAAAAATGATAACATCATTTTTATACCTATAGACTACCACATTCACGAAGTGATATGACCCTTTTCTCATCACCTAGGCACATGGATGATATATGAAAGTATAATTAAAGAAATAATATGTTATATATGATATTATTAACATTCTATAAATATAAAATATTACTTACCTTTTTTCAATAACAATTGATAAAAAATAGAACTTTTACCCATGTGTGCGTATGACCTACCATCTTCGTGGTCAAAAAATTCATTAATTTATCAAAACCATATTTCATGATATATATTTAAATTATAATTTATGTATAAATATGATAATTTTTTAATGATTATTATTCTATACATTTTTAAATAATAACCACTTTGACAATATTTAACCTTGGAAAGTTGTTTTGAACACATAAGATGAATATGAGAATAAACAACTGTAAAACTAATTGATTAATTAATCATGTATAGCAAGGTAAAAACTGAAATAAAAGGAATCATAAACATTAAAAAAAATTACTTACTTGAAAATTAAACTCAAGGTAAGTTACTTCTTCTCAATTTCCTTATGTTGGGGCATATTTTGATGTTACGCACATATATTATATCACTATATGTATCTATATACCCATATAAATTTTATATCATAAATTTATCTATTTTCATGGTACATAATTTTTTGTTTAATGTTATTCTTTCATGGGGATTATGATTCAAATATTTTAAAAATAATAAGGTATTTTTCTTTTAAGAAAATCTCTTTTAATGTGTTCCTTCTCTCTTTTTCTTCCATGTGCATGTTTTTAAAATTATTTTATTATGGAATATAGAGTTTTATATATTTCAATTTCTTTAAAAAAATGGAATCTTTGTTGATAATGTGTGACTTTCAATAACAATGACAAAAAGAAGGTTTTATTTCAATGTATACAGTGACAGTGAATTTTTCACCACCTTAACCATTATTCAAGCTTTTTGTTCCTTTTTATGTTTTCATTTTTTGTCCAAATAAAAACCCTCATTACATATTTTAGGGATTTTTGTGTTAAATTTAATTTAAAGGGGTGTATATTATAATATCTAGACATGTTTTCTAATTGGTGAAGAGAATACTTTATGAGTGTGATGATGAAAATTATTAGCTTTTATGTGTTATGATTATGTTATAGTTCTTTTAAATTATTTATGTTGATGGGTGGTTATTTTATAAACCATGGATTATTTTTTATGTTACAAACTAAGGGTATATTGGTTACATTATAAACCATAGATGAGTGGTTATGTTATAATTTAAGGATGGGTGGGTCTATGATTTCACTCTAATGCATTGGGTATGAATGTCGAATGTGTTGTTTTTTAATTTGTAAGAGAGATATAGATAATGATTTTATAATATGAAAATATGATTTATCTATTCTTCCTGTGGAATTTGATTATTTTATTTTAGAAAAAGGTTTGTTTATTTTTATGTGAAAATTATTTATTTCATTCGATTAATGAACATTGATATTAAGGTAAAAATTTCATATGTTTTAATTTTTTCACTTGAAAAACTATTTTCATTACTTTTATATCCATTAATGATATTTTTTGATCATACCATGTTTTTAAAATGTTTTTATAAGGTTTAACGACGGGTAAGTGAAAAGAATAATTCAAATGAAATTCATTAATATTTTTCAGGAAAAGAAATCAGGTTCTATCTTAAAAAAATATATATGGTCAGAAAAAATATATATTAATCATAAGTGTATGATTTTTAATATATAGTTATATTACGTATAGTTATGGTTGAAATCACCTATTCTCTAAATATGAAATGATTCCAAAATTTAATAGAATGAATTCATTTCTTAAAAATCTAAATTATGTAATTTTAAAGGAAGGGAAATTATATAATGAGTCTTTAATACCATACAATTTTACTTATAATATAATAAATTCCATTTTATTAAGCTTATTTTCAAAATAAGTTATCCTAAGACCTCCATTTCCAAGAAGTCTCCAAGTTAAATTTCAAGTTCTCAATGTTAGTAATATCCACTCCCTCTAAATTATTTCATTATATTCCTCCTCTAAAACATTTTTAAAAACACAAATATATTGAAATTAGAATTAAAATTATAAATAAATTTCATTATATTGATAAAATAATCATATTATACCTTCCTCCCAACAACTTGAAAACATCAAAATGTCTCATGTGTGTACGTGCAGACTACAGCCTCTATTGAGGATGTGTTTTGACTTTCATAAATTAATTAAATAGATGGTTATAATAATTTATTTAATGAATAAATATGATGTTTATAGAATATTTTTTATTTACTAAATATATAACATTTTAAATTTTTATTTATTTCCCTATTTCAAAAAATAAAAATGTCGCTCATGAATCCATGCATACTACCACCTCCATCAACAACGTCTATTATTTTTCACCACTTCAATTTATATATAGTTCTAAATACTAATTTAATATATAAATATGATATTTATGATATTATTAACATTATTTAAATATATATATACAATTTTATAAATCTTCATATCCTATGTAAAATGAAAATTCCAGCAGTGTTATGTGTGTACTACACCTCCATGAGCAAAGTATTTCATTTTTTCATCACTGCCTTCATAGACGGTCATAGGAATAATTTAATGATTAAATATGATGATAATGTTATAATAATACTTATTTTATATTATTTAAGGATGAAATAAAAATTAATGTACAATATAATGTAATTCGTTGATATCTGTAAATTACCTAAAACAATCTCTTCCTTGATTGCATCTTCATGAATCGATACAAAATATCTTATGGAATAAAATTATAAATTCATAAATCATAATTAAATATATTTTAAAGTACCATAATTATCTTATTAATTATGATATTATATCAAATAACTAGTATTGATATTGAAATTATGAAAATTATACAAACCAATCGAGGATAATAACACCCAAAAATGAAAATATACAATAACTAGATAATGAATATTTAAGGAATGGTTATAATTAAAGGGCACAAAATGAAATATAAATCAATAATGTTTTCAAATAATTTATTAATATTTCTATTTTTATTATAGAGTAACTTTCATCGAAGTTGAGATTTAAGGTAAGGGTTTCTCATCTCAATCATTCTTCCTTTGAGGCATGTGCCATATTAACAATATTTTTGTTTTTTATAGTGTATATAATTAAATAGGTATTTTTATGGAAATTTACATTAAATTAAAATTATTTAAAAACCAACATCATGTTTTATCTTTCAAGGGTCTTTGATTCAAAATATACTAAAATTTTAATGGTTTTCATCTCAATTTCACTACATTAAGGAATAATTTATAATTTTTAATCTACCATTATTTGAAAAGGTATTATTATATAACTATTGAATTATTTTATCATAAATAACCATTAATCATTTTATTTACAAGTCCATTTCAAAATACCCCTTCGATGTTCCTTTAATTTATACACTACTCTAGTTGTAAGGGAATTTGCTAAATAAAATTAATTTCATTGAGTTATAATGTTTCTTCTTGAAATAAATTATTTTTAGCCCTATATATTGTTTTATTTACCATTTTAAATAATATCACATCATACGACTCTAGTGAAAATGAAATTTTTAATTCATGATTCATGATTCATCCTGATGAATTTCATTATCATAAAAGTATAATATTTTAAGAATAATTCTCATCATCGTTAAAAACTATTTTTCCTCCATATTCATATTTGTTATTTTTGTAAATATTTTACTATTATTATTTTTAAATCCAATTGTGTATTATATAATTTGATCTTATTGTATCTCTTTACCAATTTTCAAACTAATTTCTAATTATCCTTTTTATGATGGTGGTATTCAATATAGGTATTTGAAAATATGCAAAAGTGAGTACCTTTCATGATCATGTATTTTATCTTTCACTCCACATTTCCTCTAGAAAGAAACTAAGTCCTTTATAGGGATTCATTATTGATATTTATTTTAAAGAGGTTTTTTAAAAATGATTTTATGTTACCTTATTTAAAATGATATTTTAAAGTTTCACATAACTTCATGCATTTACGATAGTGTTAAGATAGGTTTTATAAGTGAAATATTTATTTATTTACATAATTTTTTCTATAAAACAATAAATTTTTTATCTCTATAAGAGTTATTTCCCATGAATTGCTTAATAAATTATATAATTATACCATCAAACGTCATTGTATGGATGGAATATGATCATGTTACTCAATTTATTGATTAGGGAGTGTTTTTACATGTCATATGATTATTATTCCATTACAGATATTTATTAATTATAATTTAAAATTGATAATGTATTCTAATGATATTTATTTAATTATCAAAGTAAATTATTTGAATTAATTATGTGATGCGTGGGACCTAAAGTGATAGATCCCTTTAAATGAATTAGTAGGTATCGGGAAAGAAACAAGTTTGGGTATTTTTGTATAAGTATTCTGATTTATTAATTTTTACTTACAATGGGGTATTGACAACAATATAATGAAATCTTGGAAAAAAGGCCTTTATGGTAATATCATGATGCCTTGGAATATATGAATTGATGGGAAGATCATGATTTCTTGGGGTGAATCTTTGATATTATGTGTAAAATTACCTACTTTAAAAATTTTAAAACTATGAGATTATATATTATTATCCATGAGAATAATTATATATGTACGCCATCTAGGGATTTATTTTATGTTAATGTGGCCAATTATATATCATTATTTGATTCATATTAATTCCTAATATATTTATTTATTCCATGCTTATTCATTGATGAATTTTAAAATATTTTACCCCTTATAGATCATTTGAACTCACCATTATTCTGTTTCCATTTCCCTAAGGTTATGAATAAGTGAAATTTGTTTGAAATTCCTAGATGGGTGTCTCATTTAGATAATTTTGTGGGAAGTGTTTTATAATATACATTAAATAACAAATTTTGGGGATAATGTGATAAATATTTAGTATATCAGAAAGATATGTGTTTTTTTACATAATGTTTTTCCCTAACTCTCAAAAACTCAAAACCTAAAAGTTCCTCGGTGTGTAAGTCACTCATTATTTTTTGTTAATATTTTTATTGTGGATTTATAGGTTTTATTTTTTCTATTTGTTTCATATGTGATATGTAAAGTTTCTTTTTTTAGTATCAAATTCATGATGTTTAGCTTTTAGTTTCATAAAATATTTTTTGTTGAATAAAATTTCTCCCAACTACTTTAAGAAAGATTTATTCACCCAAATCCTTTCACATATCACACTTCATCCAAAGTGTCTTTCTCAAGTAAAATTTTGTGATAACCTCAAGATTTCCCCATAACATGACATAGCTAGAGTTAATGATGGGTTTTTAGAAGGAATACTAGAAGTAAAATACCAGAATTATGTGAAAATAGAAAGGATGGTCTACCAGTTTCACTCAATTCTTATAATATTATATGAGGTGGTGGCCCCCACTATTTATAAATGTGTGGTCATGTTCCATTACTAGCTCTGATAATTAAATAAAGGATCAATGTTTTCATCCGTGATATATATCCTAGAATATATTAAATGATAAATATTTGATTCCCACAATTTTCAAACCATCCTAAGAATGTTTTCCTTCCATGATGCCTCATTTTCATAGGAGTGATATGGCCTGAGAATTTGGTCCTCCTAGTTCCAATCAAACTTAGTTCTTTGGGGGGGGCAGATATTTATAGGAAATGGGTTTTTAAGGGTCAAGATATTGAAATTATTAATAAATATTTATATTTCTTAGTTCATCTCTATATGCCCATATGGTCAGGTCCCTTCAGGAGACCATGTTATATGTGTCATTTCCCACTCGAGAATGTTCCTCTGTGTGACCATTATCCACACACCAAGGCTTACATGAGAAAGTTACATCCTTTTCTCATCCTCTATACACCCAAGATAGCTCATGTGAAGCCCTTATATGTGTATAAATTTGAAACACATGCCCAGTTATGCAATTTCTTCACTTACTATGGCATAACAGGATCTTACTGACAAATATCTTCACCCTACCCATCCTTTTTTCCTATAAATTTACCCCATACATACCTTTTTGAGAGGATGGTGAAAACTTATGATATTTAGATTACCCAAGAACTACATTCATGTGAACTCACAACTTTCTTACTCTCCTTTAGGTAAATCCCTAAATATAACCTTGAAAAAAATTATAAAAACTCAAGGTAATTTTATTATCTAAATTTTCAATCAATAAACCATCATGAAATACCACATAAACAATATAACATGGAAAAAGGTCCCTATAAATATCCATGTGAAATCGTAATATGGGACCACATACTCAACATACCCCAAAGGTACAATACAAGGGAACTATATTCCCAAGTAATAATAACCAAAACATTTATAAATATAATTCCATTCTGAATAAATAAATATGTTATTAAGTAATGTAGTTTTTTAAAACACAAGTACAATATTTCATTTATTATTTTAGACCAATTTAAAATTTAATTATATTTGTATGGAGAGATTAAAAGATCATTACTCTCTATAAATGATACTAACATATTCATTTTATTGTTTCCATTATGATTATTATATATTAAGGGTTATGATAAAATATCATTTACAAGGATGTAATAAGTTGTGACCTCGAACAGTAAGATTGTACCCTATGAATCCCATTTAGAGGAGCTTTTGAGGGAGTTTACATCACTAATATTTTCTCTGGAACCACCCTATGATGATATTCAATAACTAATACATGATTAAAACCATTAATGGGATATGTTCAACCTCATATAGATCCCCATAAAAACCATGTTAATTGAATAACCCCAATAAAGTATCACAATTGCACACGTTACCATTTGGGCATACACTAGTGTAACAAGGGCTTATGTATATCGACCCTAATAGTATGAATATTAATGTTTAAATTTTTAATAAAATAATTCTTATTTTCAACCATTTTCACCATTTCATTATATATATACATGATTATATAGTTATTTTAATAAAAACTAATTTTTGTTATGAATAAACAAAAAATGGATTTTTGGGAAATATATAGTTTCAATTAAAACACGTTTTTGATAAATTTTATAATATTAAAATAAAAAATATTATTATGATATATATTTATAAAATATTATTTATTTAAATTTAAATGATAATATAATTTAATGAATTCAAATGTAATTGTTTAAGGGCCAAAATGTTATTATTGTCTTGAAAACTGTTATTTTCTATTATAGAATAATTTTTAATTAAAAGGGTAAAATATCATGTTTTAAAAATTATTTTGGTAAAATAAATACTATTTTTAAAATCAGCATGTTAAAATAATACAATGGGGACTTTTTCTTAAATTTATGATATAATTGGGTTTTTAGATAAAAATTAATATAATATAAGTATATGATATGTATTATGAAATCATAATAGACAATAATTGATGTAATAAATAATATATAGGGTATAAATGACCAAAAATAGATTTAAAATTTAAAATAATGTTCTTTTTATATTATTTTTTTAATTTTACAAACATATAATTAATCATACAAAACCAATATTATATTTTAATCCTTTAGGAAAACGTTTTATGAACAAAACTCATTTCCACATCATGAATGGTATTATTTTAAGGATATTAGTTCTTATTATAATCAAATATCTAAAACCACTCATATTTGGAATAAAGAATTGGATAAAATTTGGGAAGATTTGTGGTTTTGATTAATTTTATTCATAGAGTCCAAAACCTATGTTTAGAAATTAATAAACAATGCCTCTCTATTTCCCTAAAAATACCCACCCAACCTCCCATTATTCATAACTAAAACCCCATTGAGCATGAATTACCTGTCTCTATCCTTATCTAAATATCTCACATATTCTTCCAAATTTCTTAAGAATCCCTACCAATATTTTTGAAGCAACTATCAAGTAAGGGATTCTCTTCATCCTCATTTTTATTCTATCAGTTTGTTTATATTAAGCATTTTTTTTTAGTTATTCACATTGTAATAAATTTTTACATATCTATTTACCAACATTATTATTAACATGTAATTATATACCACCTTTCTCTCCCATTAATCCATTATATAAACCTTTATGAACACCCTTTATTTTGCCGAAATTATCTTGTGAATTTCCATGCGAAACTTTTGTATGGTGAATACCATCCCCATTTCCACTTGATGACATTCACCAATATGAAACTATACATGATATATTTCATACTTTCATTTCTTTAAACCACACTCCTTAATAATTATATTAAGAGTGATAAAAGATGTTATTATGTTGTAAGGTATATGTGACACACAAATTCATGTACATGATGTAACACCCCTGAATGATAAACTGTTAAATGGCTAAATTATATGACTCATTTAAAAAAGGTGAACCTTCCTTTTCAAGAGCCTATCTGATTAGAATTCCACAGTTAAGTGTGCTTACCCTGGAGTAGTGATAAGGATGGTGACCTTCTAGGAACTTTCCCAGGGTGTGTGTGAGTGAGGAAAAAGAACATAACCCCTTGGGAGGATTATTGGGTGGGTCCCACATAACTTCTCTAACTCTCTTTAACCCCCTTGAACCCCCCAAATTAATTTGGTGAAACTCTCCACCTTCTCCCCCCATTAATTTTTGAGCCTCCACCTTAATTAATTAAGTGGGTTGTCTTCTTTAATTAATTTCAACTTTTTGAATCTTTTTGAATTAAATATGCCAACATTATAATATGTGTTTTATTAACTTGGTGGAGGGTTGGCATAGTCCTTTGTTGGGAGAACATTGAGATTGGATCTTAGGGACAATTGAAAGGACGTCATCCTCTCAATGAAGAATGGGAAGAACGCCCGTATCCACCGAAGAACGATGAGTGTCGTCTTCTTCCTTCTTCAACCGAGGAAACGAAGGGGAACAGCTGCCCGTGAAGAATGATGCCAATGACGATGTCACCTCCTCTCGACGTCAACGAGACGATTTCCACTTCTTGCGACTTCGTCAATGAATGTCGCAAACGACAATGTCATCTCCGCGCACCATCGCGCCCCGCTTCACTACCCAGCGCCCCCGCGCCGCTCCTCGGAGCACTGGCACGCCGCCCAGTGGCCTGCGCCGCTACCAGGTGCCCCACGCCACCTCCCGACGTGCATGTCGTGGCTTGCCCGGTGCCCCAGTGCACTGCCCGGCATCCCGACACCATTCTTGGCACCCACGTCCTCTATGGGGTGCAAAGGCGCGTTGCCCGGTGCACCCGCGGCCTCTCAGTGACCAGTCAGCCTGCCCGTGCCCCTACGCAGCCTACCAACTTGCCTCCCGATCATCGAACTCCCAAGACGACCCATAGCGTTCCCCGTGATGTCTTCGTTCGAACCGGCCCCGTCTCCCGGGCCGAGTTACCGAGCCGCCTACGTGGCGACTATCGGGCCGAACCGCCCCTGCGGTCTGCTGGGTCGGGCCCAGCGGACCGGGTCAAAACATAGTGGGTTGACCCACCCAATGGTCTGGGTAAGACCCAGCGAGTCTGACCGGGTCGACCCATACCTGGTCGGCCCAGACTGGGTTGGGTCGAGTCAGTCCGACCAGGTCAGACCAGAGCGAGGCCCATTACCGACCCTTTAACTTCTTGGGTCATATCGTTGGCACCAGACGTCCATTTGTCGAACTGTCAGTGGCGCTGGTATTCTTGGAGCATAGTCTTCCCTTTGAGTATACCCCATTGGAGTTAAGGGTATAGTTGAGTCACAGTCAGGTTGGTTCGTACACAAATCCAACCGGGAAATCGGGACTAAAATGCTAATAACTCACAGACCGGGCATCCGATTGATGCACCGTTTATTGCGTTGAGACCCCAATGATGTGGCGGTCCATTGAGATACTTCCACCTAATATATCATGGTATTTGGAGTATTTACCAGTAGCTTATGGGGAAAATCCTCCCAGAGACGATCAGATGGAGTGCAGAGACCTAGTAGTTGTAGACCTGACGACTGCTTGAACAATTCGACTCAGAGTGATTCGACTAGCCCAGTGGATGGAGCGCCAGATTTGGTGATAAACCCATGGTGGTTGGAACTCCTGGTTTGGCAGTAGACCGACGGTACTCGACAGGAGGAGTACCTATGACGGTTATTAGAGGGAGCATCCGGTTTGGCGGCAGACCCACTGCATATGGAGCACCCAGTTTGGAAGCAGACCCACAGTACTCGACAGGAGGAGTACATCAGTAGTCTAAGGTTACTGAGTAGTGCCTCAGAGTCGCGATAGGGCTACTGGACTCAATAGAGAAGGAGTTCTCTACCAGTTTCGGTTTCGATAATGAAAATCCCGGTTTGAGTTGAGTCAATAACCTTTGTGTTTTTCTTCATGATCGAGATGGGTTACTTGATAACTTAGGTATATGTATGGTCACATACTTAAGTAATGGTTATCTTTTGATTTCATAGTTTTTGGTTTATCATTGTGGGATTTTGTGAGACCTTAAGGCTCTCGGGGTCCCTACTGATTATCGTTATACTCACCCCTATAAGGGTTATGCCCGCACCTCGTTGTGTTGGATGTAGATGACAGACAGTGCTGACCGAGGCGGAGTGTGCGAGGACTGGATGATGCCCGGAGCTGGACCTCATGACGAGACGGTACCCGGAGGAGATGTACGGACATAGAGCACTGAGGAGGCTATTTTTACCTACCCTTCAGTTAGGATCTACGGTGGACGATCTAGGAGCTGCTAGACACCTTCCAGATGTTTGTATTTTAGTTGTTTATGTTTGTCTTTTCCTTGTACTTTGTTGTTGGGCTTGTAATTACGAACCCTTATACTTTCCAGAACTTTTTTTATTGTACATTTTTTACTTAGTATTTTCTTCTGCTTGTACTCTAGTTTTTTGTGTTTATGTTTTATAATGGAAATTTCTTCCCAGTTTTATGGAATTACGCCTTTGGTGCTAGTCTCCATCCCCTGGCCTATGGAAGGTGGGATTGGGGTAGTCATGATACGGGCCCTGAGGGATGTGTTGTGACACATGATATGAATGTGATATGTATTCCTAGAAGTATATAACTGTACAATGTAGTGGGTAATATTTCTATCACATGATATAACATATATGGTGAATTAATGGTTACCAAAATCACACAATGTTAAGATGTCTTAGAGGTTAGCCTTGACTTATGCTTATGATGTCGTGTATTATGTTGTTGTTACATTCCTATGATTCATTAATTTTATCATATTATATCATTATTTGATGTTCATGTTTATTATTATGATACTTTTATGTCTCCATGATATTCCGTTGACTCACATGTATTATTTTCATCATGATTTTCTTTGACTATTATCATAGTGGGATTTATATCTCACCCCTTTCTTATGTAAAAACCATGGTTATCCGGTGTAGTTTTAAAAGATAAATGGAATTTTAAGGGCACGTTATGGAGTTGTTTTATAATTTCATCATATCCATATTTTTTATTGTTATATTTTCTAAATCAAACAAAGAAACTTGGCCACTTTATATTTTTGTTTTTTAAGTATACCTTAATGTAATAAATCATGAAATCAAATGAATAAAAGATATGGGTTTTCATAGTTGATATCCAATAATGGCCTAGTTATATTCACGTATTTAGATTATAAAAAATTATAGAAACCATAGGGATAAAAATAAATATAAGAACGATTTTCTAAGTTCTAGTAATGTATATATGAGTGGGTTCTAATAATTAAAGTCCATATCTTGATATTATAAGTATAAATGGATCTCAAAAATTTCTTCCCCAAGGTAATAACCCAAAAATGGAAAAATTAGGTATGAACCCATTCCTAATCTAGCATACAACAAATAGTTTGTGTTTTACACCTAGTTTGACAATCATAAGAGATATTCATTGGTAAATTCAAAATATATTTCTAAACTACTATAAAACAAAAAATTCTATAAAAATTAATGTTGGGAAATAGAATATGGATAAATTAGATTGAAACATATAGATTAACATGTTAAGGAATATATTTCATTTATAATTTACCTACTTAATTTTAATTGTCTCACTTTTATGTGTTTAATATTTGAAAATTTTCTCCCTTATTTTTTCCTTTATTTTAACCAATGGTTGGAAGTATGAGGAAGTAAGTCAACAACCAATGTGATGGGGAATGTGATGACTACACAAATGAGACAACCAATCTAATGTTACTAGGAGTAAATAACTAAATGGAAATACATACTCAATTACCTCATGCTTTGAACGAAAACATGATTCAGGGAGAACACCCACTTCCCTTGAAGAAATAGAAAGTTGCAATTGAATCCTTTATGTGAAAAAGGCCTCCAAATTTTAGTATATCTTATGACCACTCAATCATGGAACAATGGATCGACTCCATTGAAAATAAAATATCAATCCATCAATTCTATGAAAAATATATTTTCATATTGTATGTTTATTACATGATTGGAGAATCCGATCAATAATGGACATTGATCAAGAATACAAATACCAATTAAGATATCAAAGTGATGAATTGGAAAGAATATAAGAATATATTTTAATAATTATTTACCTTCACACTCTATGGTAAAAAATGTAGAGGGTGTTACTTGGCCTCATGTACAAAGACGATGAATCCATTAGACCATATGAGGAAAACTTCAATAGAGTTACACAATATGCCTTTAACTTTGTCACTAACCTTGAAAGTAAATTTGATACCTTATTTAGTGGGATAAAGTTGAATCTATGAAAATATTTAGTATGTCAAGTCTTTGATTGATATGAATAAATTATTAGATGTTCCATCATAGCATAAATGGAGATTTTAAAATCTCAAGGGTCACATGGGTCAAAATATACAAATTTGGGAGTAGATTTTAATTCTAGGGGAGTAGTCGAGAAATATAATGGTGGATTATAATTAAAAAATCCCACTAGTAAAACATAAAATAAGAAGCATCCTAAAAATTTGCATAATGGTAAAAGGAAATTCATTTAGTGTGGAAATGGGGAAACATATCTAGTGGGTGTTGATGGGAGAAACCCAAAAATGTGCTGGAAGAAAGGAACTCTCTATTAAACCCCCAACCAATTGTTTACTGATTAAAATACATTGACAAAGGACATTATGAGAAACAATGCACTAAGATAAGGGTTTTAAATATAACTGACTCAGAAAACCTCCAAGTCCAAGACTGAATGGGTTATTATATTCCATAACAACTGCTAAGGTTATTCCTGATAATTATGTGGGGATAGATATTCTAGTTATTCATTTAAGGATAGTGAACATACTATTTATTTATAGTTATATGTATTATTTCATATCACATAGGTTTATTAGAACTATTAGAACCCCACCTCAAAATAGCGATGTATATTATAAGTGAAAATCTAATATTGGTCAATTATTTTATCCCAACTATATTACTTATCTACAGTCAATATTTATAGGATGAATTTCCCAGTGACCCATATGATTATCCCTTTAGTGGTATTTGATGTTATTATGGGTATGGATTTTATTTCCTTTTATAAATCCAAGATAAATTTTAAGGATAATTAAATCAACCTTTACATTTATAAATTCACTTTGATTCAATATAAGTGTAAAGATGAGGTTAGATTTTCTTTCAGAATAAGCATCTCATGCATAGATATTATTTCTATATGAGTAAGTGTATCTCTCTAAAATGATTTATAATAATGAAAATATCATTCTTAATGAATTTTACTTTATAAGATAATATAATTATGTGTTCCCCAATGAATTGTTTTTCCTTCCACTTAACCAGGAGGATGAGTTTTCAATCTAACTTATACAAACATATTTTACAATATCCAAGACTCTATATTGAATGGTCACTATTAAAATAGAAGAGATAAAGATAAAAGTACATGAGAATATAGATTAAGGGTTTATAAACCCAAGTTCTTCCCCATGGAGATCACCAATTGCACCTCAATATTTTTAACAAATTTATGTTTTTCAAATAAATTTAATTTCTTCAATAGCATACGTTACAAAAAACAACTAGTTTACATGAACCCCATAACTTTATTAAAATATTAAATTTCCATTATTTCCTAGACATTGTGTTGGGTGGTATGAATAGTGAAACTAAATTATGATAAATATATGGTCTGCAAATTTATAAAGTTAATTCATTAGTTATAAAATTATTAGAATAAAAAAAATTGGAATTAAAAGTGATGTTTTTTTGGAAAAATATTTTTGTGTGCAAGATTTATTTTTATTAATAAATTAAATTAATCTATATTGGTGATTTATTTTAATGAAATATACATTATTTAAAATATCAACTATTTTAAACAATAATTTTTTTCTAGTCATATGATAAGAATAGATCAAATTTTAATATTAAAAATGAATTTTTTTTTAAAATTAGCTTTTGCATCATTTTTCATACTTAAAATAGAATTATTTTCACAAGTTTATAAGGTATTTAATTATATAAATTTATTTAAATATTTAAAATTATTAGGTTCAAATTTGTTAAATATGTCCCCTTTATTTTCTGTCAATGTGAATAGTTACCAAGGTCAAATTATTACCTCTGTAAAAAGTAAATCAAGTTAAACTAGATTTAAACTAAGGGATAAGGCCATAATTTTTTCATCAATATTATTATTGGATGATTTTAATTCTAAACTTATCAAATTAGTCTCGAAATTGAGTATTTTAATAGGCACATTCCCTTGAAAATGGCGTATATATTATTTAAATCAACGAAGGTTTCAAAAAGTCGTTATCTTAGTTTAAAATATACATTATGTGTCTACAAAGGGGGAAAACTAGTTATGAATTCAAATTAAAAATATTTTTTTGGAATAATTAATTTATATTCATGTTGGTAATTTATTTATAATTTTTACAGGTTATATAATTACTTTAAATGATTATAAAACTGAAAAATAGTATTTATTCAATTAATGGGAAATTAAAATAAAATATTTCGAAACCATTAACAGTGATATAATTTGAGAAATTTATAGTGTTCCATGAATTTTATATGTTAATATGATATACTGAGTTTAATTGAAAAGATTATATTTAAATTAAAAGTTTTTCTTTTTTCTATTAATTCAAATTAAATGAATTGTGTTAAAATTAACAATAATAATATTTTATCAAAATTATATTTTATTAAATTATTTAAAAATCATAAAAATCATGAAATAAGACGATATGGATATGATGTGGTCTAAAAGTTCATAAATGGTCCTTATATGGCCCAAGTTTCACAATAAAATTTAAAAGTGAAACCATTTAATATTAAAATAGTTTTTTATAGTTTATATTAAATTTGATTAACTAAGTGGTAATAAAACTGATACTGTATAAAATGACACCAAAACATATATAAATTATATTTTTACTGGTATCTAAACCCTATAAAACATTATAATTGAATAAATATTCATTTGGATCCATTTTCCTTGAGAATTAATTTTTTATAATTTAGTAGTTTGAGGAATTCCAAAACTACCCCTCTCCCCAATTATAAAAGGCACCTCCTCCCTTGTATATTTTCACTAAATTTATCATTATATATTAACCTAAATATTCCAATTTATCTCCTAAAATTATCTAGCTAAATTCTAAAGGTTATAGGTTTCCCAAAATTCAAACCCTACAGCCCTTTAGAGGTGATATAAAAGTGTCATTTAAAAGAAGAGGTAGTCGACTCCACCGATAACAGTATTTTGGACTCTTATTTACCTCTTAAAAATATTGTTTATTTATCATAAAATAATAAATTAAGTATATACAATAATATTAAATGTTATTTTTATTATTAAAACACTATTATACTCCCTATTTCACATTAAATTGGAAGTGAAAGTATCACTCCTGTGTACATATGGATTACCATATCCACATAAAAAACAGTTCATTTTTCATCACCATATTATAAGAATTCGTATTATGATGGTTTTAATATTAATATATGATATTTATTTCATAATTATACAAATTTAATTATAATATCACATCTACCTACTTACCGTCAAATCCTTTGGGAAATGATGATGTCGTTCCTTCTTTTGTGTGGACCAACACATCCTTGAAGCGATGGGATTTATTTTTCATTTATATTTTACAATGAAGGTAATGTGGAAGAATACGATGAATATATATGATATAATAATGATCCTATAAAGTTGAATTAATATTAAACTTTCTTTAGTTCCATCAATTGAAAAATGAAAACAATGTTCACGTGTACATATAACCTACATTCTCCACGTACAGTGTAATTCATTTTAATATCTATACTTTTTTTTATTACTATAAATATTTTTATAATTAATATATATTATATTTATGTCATGAATAATTTTTTTAGATGGGGGAACCAACCTAAAAGTACATGTACCAGATCTTAGGAACCAAAATACTTATGATAAATGAATTATTTAATACCCAAAAACAACAATTTTAATATGGTATTATTGATAAAAAGGGGTGTTAAATGTTATAGAGGGATAATAAATGATATTTTTAAGTATTTAATTTACTCTAGTATATCATTATAATAAATTAAATTTTATTATACATGAGTCTATTTTTATTTCTAATCAAATAAAATTCACGGTAAGAGTTTGATGCACAATATAATTATTTAATAGAATTGATTATTATTATGACTTCATTCATGAAATATTATAATATATATATTTATATAATTTTGAATTATCTTCTCCTATAGTTTTTTATTTAAAATAAAATTTATCCTTTCATTTTCCCATCTTATGTACTCAAGAGACCAAGAATATTTTTTTAAGGGAAATTAACTTCATTTCTCTCTTCGGTCAAATTTTTTTCTTCCATATCAACATTTTATAAGTAATTAAATAAGTTTTTTACTATTATAAAATGATTGTATTAATTCAATTTTACCTTTGTTTTAATTTTATAAAAATATTTTCAATGGACTATTTTTCTCATTTTCCAATGAGGCACTTTGTGACTTTGAAAAAAAGTATAAAAATAATGTTTTTTAATATTATACAACATGAATGGATTTTTCCAAGATCATGATTAATTTTTTCATAAATTATTCCATTACAATTTTATGTTTTTATATTCAATGATAATTTATTACATAATATTTTCCAAATTTTTTGATTTTAAATGAGTTATTTCAAAATAGAAAATATATTTTTCCTTAAGAATGTTTAATAATATTTTAATTTTATTTCAAATCATCAATGAAGAAACCCCTTTATTTTATTAATGAATTACTGTTAATATTATTCAAGGATACCATCTTTATTATTTCTCTAGATTGTTTATGTTTATGATTAAAACATGAGTATGAAATCCATTCCTTATCCATGGTTTATGACATGATGAATTGATGAAATGTACCTCATTTATTTTCCATGCATTATGAAATGATTAAAAGTTTATTTAGCTCATTTATTTAAATGGTTTACAATATGGTGAATGCTTTAAGATATTATGGAACACATATGTATGATTTTTATTATATTATGGGTGGGCCCTATATATATATCCAATTCATTGGGTAAAGATTTATATCTAATCAAATAAACTGCATTAGAATGGGGACTGAACCCAATTTAGTAAGGGGATATATCCACTATGATAGTCTTGGTAATTAAAATTTATTACTACCATGGTTTGGGTAGAGAGCCCATTCAACTTTTATATCCTTTTAAATGATCCTTGACTACTAAAAAATGATTTTTTTATGATTATGTGTATTCCACAATTCCATGTTATATGCCTATATTATAATCTCATTATTCATGTTTTTGATTTACTTATGATTAATTTCTTATGAATTAAAAATATTTATTCCATGACTTAAGATTATGATATTTTATATATAGGGTATGGGATTTTAAATTTGAATATCATGTTCTTATAACATTATGATTATGTTATGCATATTTGATCACTGATATCTCACTTGTTTACCCTTATTGAGTATCCTATCTCAACTCTTTATTATGTAGACTCTCCCCATGTTAATAAGAAAGGTATTAAGTTTGATATATATAATAAGGGTTTTAGTTATGAAGAAATAAGTGCGATATTATGCAGATATTTTATGAACAAATTATTTGTGTTTCCATGTTTCCAAAGATACTAGACCTAAATGATTTTACCATGGATTTATTTAATTAATATTAATCTATTAAGAGGTAATATCTATATATTAAATGCACGGGTCACTATATTTGGTATCATAGCATGGTTTAATTTACTTTTGGAAAATACAATGAGAAAACTATGACAAAGAACTTTGGGTATAATTATAAGTATAAGTTAATATTATAAATTTTAGTAATGGACTAGGTTAAACCGACAGTTTCATAGAATACTTTTTCATGTTTATGACATATTATAAATTATGTTTCATGATTATATCATTTTCCACCATTATTTTTATCGATCAGACTATGTTTTTTTTTTGTAGTCAATGAGTATAAACCAAATAAATCATTTTAATGCTCAATGAGATGGAAAATGTAATGATTTTCCTTATACCCAACAAAATGTTATGGGAGATGGAATGAAAAACCATGCTTCTTTGATCAAAAAAAATTCTCATGTTATGCAACATGTTGAGATTTCAAACCAAAAAATGATGGAACAACGCTCTATTGAGTCTTCTTAAAGAAACATCCTCCTACTTTTAGTGCTTCCACTAATCCACTAATCGCTGAGAAATATACCAATACAACTGAAAAGTTATTTTCCATTCTAGAGTGTTTGTAACATTATAATTTTTTTATGGATTTTTATCATTTTTATGGTAGAGAGTTTTAGTGGTGTAATATTATCGAGAACATGATAGAACAAGAATAAATTGAATCTATAGAGTGGGATGAATTTAAACAATTATTTATCAATAATTACTTTACATATATTCTTCTTATGAAAATGGTTAAATAATTCTTTGAGTAAAAGTAAAATGATGAATCTATTTGTACTTATGAAGAAAATTTCAAAATAATTATGAGGTATGATTATTGTATTATCATTTATCCTAAAAATAAGTTTTATAGATTCTTCAGTAGCTTAAAACCAAGTCTATGAAAGAATTTTGTCTTAAGGGAATTTATTAGTTTTGAATAATTTATTCTATCTCCTATCAAGGTGGAGATCAAAATTAGAGTTATCCAACAATCTCATAGTATTAATAAGAAAAGAAAAACTTGAATGAAAACTAAATTATAAAAATAATAGAGAGAATAAGATAAGACTTATTTTATGCTCAATGTGCAGAAGGAAACATGGGGGAAATTTTATTAAGGGGAATGGAAAATGATTCATGTTTCAATAGTAATTCCATAGGGAAATTGAATGGAATCTTTGTGTGAATAAGATAAAAAATTATTTTAATAGAGATAAAGCTCCCCGTAATACACAATCCATAGTATAGTGTATTAAATTCAAGTAGTATGGATATTATGTTAATAATTTCCCTAATTCAAAGGTTAATAAAGATGATTGAAATACTTAAACTCTTAAGCCTAAAGAAAAACTGGCATATCACGCAATACCAATTTCTGATGAGGGTACAATAATGATATGATGAAAGGTACACTTACCATACACCATCGAACTAATATCATCATATTTGATTCTATATAAACACACTCTTTTATATATAATGAATTTTATAATGGTATCATAGTATCAGATCAAAAATTAAATGTTGAGTTAGCAAAAAACCCCCAAATGTTATGATGATCCGATCCCAAATCTATGATTCTTCTCTTGTTAACATGTGTGGAAATGTGTTGCTTGTAAATCATAGAATTCGTACACTAGTTTAATTCAATGTTATTTTTTTAATTGATGAGATTTCTTTTCATAAAGACCACATATATTTTTAAGGAAGAATGTATATATTTTATATTCCAAAATAACCTATGATCTCCAATTAGTGTGGTGAAAAAATTTAACTTCAGATACAAATTACATCAATCATATAAGCCATGATTCAAAAGGTTTGTCTATATTAGTTGGTTGGGGAGAAACTCAACATCAAAAAAATACATATTTTGAAATATTTTATTGATCTATTTATAAAATAAATATACTTATATTGAATCATTAAGTAGAGTTTTTAATATAACTCATAACTAGTGATACAACTATTTCCATGACTTCATATAAAATGGAAATGATTATGTTGTATGAAATAAATAACCTTATATAAGATATTATTAAGAAGGTATCCATTCATCGAAGTGAATCACCATGGGGTGGAAGTTTCTATTTTTTATGATGAAAGATTGATCCATGTGAATCTATACTGATTATCAAGAAACTAACTAGATCACTATCAAGAACTAGTATCATATACCCCATATTTATGGATATTTTTACAAAATGTATGAATATCAATACTTTTCCTATATTTATATTTGTTGAATAAATCATAAATTTATTATAAATAAGGATGATATTCCCAAGACATTATTCGATATAAGTTATGAATACTATGAATTTATAGTTACTCCATTTTTTCTTACTAATTCCTTCTCTATATTCACAAATTTAATTAGTAGAGTATATATAGATTATAATAATAGGTTTTTGGTAGTCTTCATAAATTACATACTTATTTATTCAATTATTAAGTAAGATCATGAACATCATTGGATAATTATAATAATGATCTTAAGGAAAGAGAGTATTTATAATTTGTTTTACCAATTGTAAGTTATGGCTTTGGAAAGTTTCATTTTTAAATAATATAATCTCAAGTGAGGTAATATAAGAAGAAACATCAAGTACATAAGTTAATGACAACATTCAAATACCAACCATTATTATTGAGTTTTTTAGTTTTCATGGGTTGGTAGGATATTATCAATTATTTGTGGATAATTATTCATGGGTATCAAATCTCTTCACCATGTTAACTCAGAAGGGATCTATGTTCCCTTGGATAGATGAATGTGAGGAATGTTTTAATGAAAAGAATATAAGTCTCATAATCACACCTATAATTACACTACCATGTAGTGGAGAAGGGTTTGTAATATATAGTAATGCATCAAATAAGGTAATATGACGTGTCCGCATGTAGAACAATGTGGTTATATTTTATGCCTCATGTAAATTTATAATCAATGAGAAAAATTACCCAAATCATGATTTAGAGTTAGCTATGGTAATTTTCTATTAAATATATGTATGTATTATATCTATGGATACATTTGTTCAAGTTATAATAATAAAAAAAGTTTAATATATGTTTTCACTCAAAAATAGTTGAACATGTTTCAAAGGTGATGGAAGAATTTGATTAAATATTTTGTTTTCTGTATATGTTACCACCATGGGAAAGAAAAAAAGTTTGTATTTGCTCTCAGTCGAAAGGATCTTGCTAGTTTATATATGATGAGTATCACAAAATATCTAATATGAATGGACGTAAAAATAATGGATCTTGAAATCATGAAGGGGGGAATTTTATATTTCTAAAACATGTTTTCAACCATCCATCTAAGTAATGATTAAATATGTACGAAAATACAACATAGAAGTGAAAAAAAGGTGATAAAATTTCATACGGTAAACCTTTACTGTAATGAAATAATAATGTTTAAAAACCATGTTTGTGTCCCATTGGTACCATATTTTAGGAAGGACTTGATGGGTGAAGCTTATATTTATTCATTCTCTATTAATCCTAGAAGTATGATGGTGTATATATATATATATGAAAGATTATTTATGTGGGGATGTCATGAATAATGATATTTAATTGTGTGTTTCATGGTTCAAGGTATGTTAACAAGATAAGGCTGAGAGAGAGAAGTCTTAGGAGATATTACAATCATTAATAATATGATAGTGGAAATTGGAAAACATCAATATAGACATTGTCATCGGACACCCCAAATCATCTAAATGTCATAATTCTATTTGGGTTGTAGTCAATCATCTTATGATGTAAGAATAATTCATTTACATTCAATAAAAATTATGTTTTGATAAACTTACATAGATATAAATTAATGAATTGTTAATATTTCATGGTGCACCACTATCAATTGTATCTTATCAGGATCTAAGGATTACTTCAATGTTTTGGAGGAGTATTTAGTAGGATCTAGATATAGAGTTAATTTTCAACACTACTTATCATCCTTAGATATATGATAAGTCTAATGGGACCATTAAAACACTAGATGATATGTTTAGAGCATTGTCTATATATTTCAAAGGTATTTGGTATCAATACCTTACTTTGGTGGAATTTTCATACATCAATAGATTTCAATTAGACATTCAGATGGATCGTTATAAAGTACTCTATGGTAGGAAGTGAAGAAATCCATGATGATGGAATGAATTTTTAGAAGTAAATATATAGGTACCTGATATATTTATGTAAATTATAGATAATGTTTTATCCATTTAATAGATCATAAAATAATCTAGAAATCCATAAAAAGTTATGATGACAATTATCATAAAGATCTAGAGATTGATATTAGTGATAAGGAATTACTACAAATATCTACCTAGAATAGGGTGATGAAATTTAGAAATAAGGGAAAGATAATAACAATGTATATTTATCCTTTTTAAATTCATTCTCACATTAGAATGATATCTTATAGATTTCCACCTCCACTGAATATTCCTCAAGTTCATGATTCCATGTATATTTTTTGAGGAATTACATACCTATTTCTTCACATATACATAAATTAGTTGTAATAACATTGGATAAATATATTTATTATGATGAAAAACTTGTATATAATCTGTATCATAATGATAAAGTGTTAGGAAACAAGACCACTCACTTGGTTAATGTTTCGGAGAGAAACCACTTATATGGGGAAGATATATGGGAACCCAAGGATGTGATGAGATAGGAGTACCCTCATATGTTTGTATCGGAGTGAAAATTGTATATTTAAAATGTTATTTTATGGTGGGTTGAATGTAACACCCTGCGGGTTTAAAAAAATATACATTTTAAATAAATTTAATTTTTTCGTTAGCTTGTGTTATGCACAACAATGACCATCAATGAACTGTGTAATATTATTTAAATATTATGTGTCTATTATTTAATAATATCTATATTGGTGGGTAATAATTATAGAAAATAAATTTTGAAAATTATATGTTCTATGTATTTATAAAATTTATTCATTAGTTATCAAATTATAAGAAATAAAAAAATAGATATAAAAGTGATGTTTTTTGTGAAAATGTATTGTTATATGCAGAATGTATTTTTATATATAATTATAATAATATATAATGGTATATTATTTTAGTAATTTTTATATATTATTTACATAATTAATTGCTTAGAAAATTGATAAAATATTCGTCTTGGCATAAGATAAGAATAAATCCAATTTTTTGCTTAAAAATATATATATTTTTTAAAAATAGTTTTTTTCATATCTTTTTCAATTACATTGACATTATATTATAAAATATATAATTATTTAATTAGATAAAATTAAATATATCTCAATAAATAGTAGGTTTAAATTTGTAAAATATTCCACTTTTATAGTTTGTCAATGTGAATAGTAATTATTGTAAAATTTATCACCTCTGTAAGAAGTAAATATCATTAATATAGGTTTAAACTAAGTTATAAGACCATGTGTTTTTCATCCCAATTCATATTATATTAATTTAGTTTTAAATTTTTTACACTAGGATGAAAATTCAGTTGTTTAATGAACACTTTTCTATGGAAATGACTTAGATATTATTTAAATTAAAGATTGTTATAAAATGCCACTCTCTTAGTTTTAAATACCCTTAATATGTTCACATGGAGTAAAAAACTAGTTATGAAAGAATATTAATGGTGGTTTTGTGAATAATTAAATTATATTCATGAGGGAAATTTATTTCAAATTATTTGGTATTATACAATTCTCTTGAATTCTTATACAATGCCAAAAAAGTATTAATTAAATTAATTGAAAAATAAAATAAAAGATATTTAAAATATTAAAAGTGATATAAAATTTGTAATTTGTTATTTTATAAGAATATTATAGGTTAATATGAAATATTATTGTAGTTTCAACTGATTATATTCGAATTCAAAATTTTCTTTAGTTATTTTAAATCAAATTAGATAAATAGTTTCAAAATTAAAAATAATGGTATTTTATAAAAAAAGTATTTTATTAAATTATTAAAGAAACACAAAGTCTTAAAATAATTTTTTTTTATTATGTCCTCCAATAATTCATAAATGTTCCATTTATTTTCAATTTTCACCTTATATGAAAAACTTATAACCCTTTAATATTGAAAAGTTTGTTTCTGTTGTTAAAATTAAAATTGGTAAACTAAGGGTTATTTAAAATGATAATGTTTAAAATGACATAAAAACATTTGTGAATTGTATTTTTTGATGGGATTAAAATCCTATATTACCATATTTTCTAACACATTTCCATTTAGAGGCATTTTCCTCAAATATTAATTTATTATAATTTAATATTTTTTTTGGATTTCCAAAAGTACCCCTCACCTCAATTATAAAATGTAACCTCTTCCAAAACTTGGTTACACCAATTTGAGCCCTCTATATCAAAAAAATATATCAATTTATCTTTTAAATCTCTATATATAGTTTCTAGAGGTTCTTTTACACCCAAAAATTGCAACCCTATATTCCTTTATAGGAGATTTCAATGAATAATTTCAAAGAAGAGGTAATCACCTTAGCTAATCACTTTATTTTATACACTTATTTACCACCTAAAAATATATTTAATTTATATTAGAATAAAAATTTAAATATAAAAATTATTAATAAATGTTATTATGATTAGTATTAAACCCCATTATAGACCCTTTTACCCATCAAATGAGAAGTGAAATTATCAATCTTGCAAACATACGGCTCACCATCTCCACATCCTGATACAACTCAATTTTTATACCCATATTTTAAGGAAGGGTATTATAATTTATTTAATTCTTATATACGATATTTTTGGAAAAATCATACTTCCTTAATTCTAATATCTTAGAGACCTACTTGAAATCTATTCATTTGGAAAACGATAACGTCGTTCGTGCATACGTGGGGACTACGACCTCCACAAAGTGATGTAAAATGTTTAACATTTACCATTTAATTGGATGGTAATTAGGAATAATTTGATGAATATTTATGATATATACGATATGAAAATGATCCTATGATTATTAATTATTTTTTTAATTTCTTTCATTTCATCCATTTATAAATGATAACAACATTCATGTGTGCATATGGCCTATTATCTCTATGAATGGTGTAATTCATTTTTCTTTCTCTAAATTTTATGGATTAAAATAAATACAAGAATAATGAATATATATTATATTTATATCATGATTAATATTATTGATATTACGTAAACAAGATAAATCTATAATTTAATAAATTACTAATCTGAAATACTTATGATATATGAAAATTTTAACACCTAGAAATGCTGATTTTAATAAATAATTATTGATATAAGGTGGTGATAAAATTTTATAAAGTGATAATATATGGTAATATAAGTTTTAACATTAATATATTACATAATTATAATAAATTTAAATTTATTATACAAGATGTTAGATTTCTTTTATATCAAGGTGAACTCAAGGGAATGTTTTTATGTCACAAACTCATTGTTTATCTACTTTGATTATGTTTATGCCTATGATAATGAAATCTTATGATATAACTCTCAATAAACATATGAATTTTATAAAACATCATTTATTTACTTAAAATTCATTTTTCATTTCATTTTACCCATCTTATGTACTCAAGAGACTGAAAATATGGTTTTAAAGAAAATTTACTTCATTTCTCTCTTTGGTTAAACCCCCTTTTTCGTTCACATACATGTTTTATAAAAATGTTTTAATGAATTGTTTATACTATTATTCAATGATTTTATAAATTTATTTTTACATTTTTATTACATTTTACAACGATTTTTCAAAGGACACTTTTTTTCATTTTCTAAATCGGGTACTTTGTGACTTTTTGGAAAACAAACTACAGAAGGAATGTTTTTTAACTCATACGCTATGGAAAGACATTTATTCCACCATGAATAATTTTTACTTGATGATTATTTTATAAGATACCATTTTTATTTTAAAAGAAACTTTTTCTATTAAATTTTAAAATTTTTTGATTTTAAAGGATTAATTTTTAAATGAAAATTATATTTTCCTCAATAATGTTTTCAAAACTATTGATGTTATTTATATTCATAAAAGAAAAAAATCCTTGATTTAACTTACGCTTTGTTTGGAATATGATGCAATGATACCATCCTTGGTCTTTATTTAGATGTTCTATTCATATGATAAAAATATTTGTGTGAAATATATTTTTTTCCAAGGTTTATTCCTTAATGAATTGATGATATTTCTATGAAACACGTTTCTTTTCCATAGCTTATGAAATGATGAAATGTTTATAAAACCTATTTATTTCTATGGGTCTTGATATAATGAATGTTTTAGGATATTTTCGAACAAATATCTATGAATCTCATTATTTGATGGGGGGATTATTTCTATCCCCAATACATTGGGTAAATATTGACATCTCCTGAGATAAATATGATTGTAACAGTGATTGAACCCAGTTTAGTAAGGAACTATTTACACTATGATAGTCTTGAGAGTGAACCTTGACTACAATGATGGTTTAGATAGTGAACCATATGATATCCTTTCCCTCTTATTTTTTTGATTCAAGTGTGAATTTTTACATGGCCTTAGGTCAAATTGCAAAGACACAAAAGGCTAACAACAAATTCCAAGGGCTTCAATACAAGTAGTGATTATTTTCCATATGAAACTAAAATAACCACAACCAATATACCATAACAAAATATCATTTAACTGGTGTATGATATCAATGGAATACAAATCAATGTAATACCAAAGTAAAAATATCCAAACTAAAACTATGTATGATTTCATAGTACAATATAGAAACCAATGTACAAATATCAGAATAGGAAGAAGAATACAAAACCAAAAAATCCTAATGACTCTAAAGATACCAAATACACTACTCACAACATAAATCAAGCACCATATCCACAATAAATGCCAATTTTATCATAATGAATCACTAAATAAGTGATATTACTTGACTTTAACTATGTCTCGATAAATAATTTCTACAAAATCACCAAGGTGCCAATGTAGGGGGTGAGTAATAAATGTCAGTAGGTTTTCCCTAATTGACATATCTACTCATGAAACAAGGATATAAAATTTTAGTAAAATTATATAATTTAATTTATATAAAAGAATTTAAAACATTTCAAACTGTTTATATCAAAACGAACATTTTTCTAAATAACAGTTTTCATGGAAACAACCAAAAAAGTTCTTCAAACCATTTAAAAAAATATTTTACTATTACCTATTCCATTCCACACATCCACCCATCCACATATGCATGCCTATGTTACAATTTTTTACTCATAAGTGGTATCTTTTTTATCTAATAATTCATTATAGGGTAACTATAGACCATTTTCCCAATGGAACAAGTCCCTTCTATATGGTAACATCAATGAAAATGAACACACATCATATAATTATACAAAAAACAATACATAAAAATATTAAAAACTAATTCAATAAAACAATATTTTTATTTAACATTTACATATAAACATTATTCATAAATCAACCGAACAACTATTTTTAAAATCATTATTTTAAAATCATCTAATATAGAACTTTGTGTAATAGTCTTCAATTTTACAAACCATGACTACGTAAGGTTTCAATCATGATTTTCACAACAATGTCGAAATAAAATTAATGAAATTTAATAAATTTGAAACCAAGACTTAAAGTTCTAATAAGATAAGTTTATACTAAATCCACATACCCTTAAAACTATGGTGAAAATAAATAATTAAATGATTTATTCAACAAAATCATGTTAGAACTCCATGAACTCACCTTAGGTTTCATTCCATATCATCATAACAACTAAATATTAACATTATTCAAATAAACTAATATATATACATCCCCAATATATTACATCTATCAATCCAAGATATGTAAGAATCATAGATCTAAGAAAAACCCCCATGAATGGAGACTTCCATTGAAATCCAGCCTTCAATGTGCTAGTATTTTCCAATGGACCACCCTTTGATAGATGGAAAGAGTATTCATAGCCTTTTGAGGAGATAAAACGTAGTTTGGGTCATAATAGAAGGGAAAAGATGTTAAGAGGATAAATCAAGTGAGGTCTACAATTTCAAAATCTAACTTTTAGCCATGTATGTTTATCTCACATGGTTAGGAAACCCATGAACCAACCATGTATAGGCCTCTTCCTCAAGATGTTCCTCACAGAGTTGGGTCACACCGTTAGATGACCTGTTTGTTAACCATTCAGAAGCCTTATATCCCACTTCACATGCTTTCTGTTAGGTTTCTTCATGGTTTGGTCAAACCTTTCACCTAATTGTGTGCCCACCTAGAGCCCACTACCACCCTTTTCTCGGGTTTTTAGACGTTTTTCATGCTTTCTACTTACCTTGATCCAATTGCGAACCTCTAGAAAATACCCAAAAACGTTCCAAAAGTTCTTAAAACCATCGCAAACAACACACAAACACATTATATGCTTAAAATATATAAATAAAGGGTTACTTAATTGAAACTAGGGGTAATAAATTCTCCCCAACATTGGTCTTTTTATTTCGAGAAATTTTAAAACCACCATTACCTTGAATTATTTTGGGACACTATTCATCCATTTCTTTCTCTCATTCCCATGTTTCTTCTAGAATCTGACCATGTTTCCACAAAACCTAAAAAATACCAATTCCTTTCACACACTAGACATACCCTTTCATTTCCACAATTCGCACTGGAACTTGTACCAATATTGCATCTAGATCTAGGTTAACATTATCCCATCAAGTAACATGGTAAGTATTAGGGTAATACTTTTTCAAATGAGGTTTATGAAACACAGTATGAAATTAAATGAACTATGGTGGAAATGAAAATCGATATTCCTCCTAAAAAACCCATTCAAGTATATCTAAATGGCCTATTTATCGAGGGGATAACATTCACCACTTTCCAAACAATGATACCCAAGCCCTATAGGGATTATCAAGAACACATGATCACTCACCTCGAATAACAACATTTTTTCAAGATGACCCAAATACAATTTATGATGAAATTGAGCCATATCTATTTTATTACTATGCAATTAAATCATCTTTGTTTTCTCTTGTACAAGGCCTAACCCAACCACAGACATTTCACATGTTTTCACTAAACAATTTGGATAACGCCAAGGAGAACCATACACCTCTTCAAAAGGATCTATATATATCATGTTCGGATAATTTTTGTTCTATGAGAACTCCACTAATGGTATGTGCTCCTCCTATGAGCCCATAAAATCCATTACACAAGACTAAATTGTGTCTTACAAAGTTTGTATAACTAGTTTTCATCATCCATCCATTTGAGTAAAACACAACATACTCATGGTCAACCGAGCCACAAGGGCTTTCTGTATGTGTTTCTAAAAATGAGACATAAACATTTGATCTCTTTTTGAATCTATCGAAACTGTTATTCCATGCCTCTTTATCACTTCTTGTATATAGATTTTAGATGATCACCCACTATATGAGATTCACAAATTAGGATGAAATGTGAAAATGTTTTGAGTCGATCCACTATCGCCCATATGGAATCATGTTTTTGAATTGTTCGTGGATGGCATGTCACAAAAAATAAAGCTACCTACTCCCATTTATAAACATGAATAGGTAGTTACTGAAATATACCTACATGTGTACGATTATCTACCATAACCTACTAACAGGTGAGGCATCTCGTAACAAACTCAGCGAGTCTCCTTTTCATGCAGACCCACTAGATCAATGTTTTCAATTCCTTATACATATCTAGTATTCCAGGATGAACAATCCATATCGATTCATGGTAAGCATTAAGAATATTTTCTGGAAAAGCCAAAGATATAACCATTTTATCTCTGAACCGAAACACTAAACTCTTTTATAGCTTTCATCCCTCAATTTTCTCTCCACTATTGTGTTTTAAACTCATTGAAACACATTTTAGATAGAATATCTATGCCACTTTAACAAAATCTACTAAATCAGGAATCAAATAAAAAAAGGAAACTATTGCACTACCTTGTTCTTTATAATAAATTTCATTTCAGATATCACCAACATCAACATTCATTATTATAAAGCATTTTTTTCCAACTAAGCATGTGAATTTGTGCATAATACATCTTCCAACATATTTCATTTACCAGGTTTATACATCAATTCAAATTAAATAATTTTGAGGTAATCCATCTATATTATTTGTCCTATATTCAAATCATTCTATGAGAAAATGTGTTTTAATCTCTTATGATATGTAAACACTGTAAATTTCTCACCAAACTAGTAATGATCCCATGTATTCAAATCGTGGACTATAGAAGCTCACTCTAAATTATGTGTGGAGTATTTCTTCTCATTAAACTATATCATCATTGAGACATAGGAAACAATATTATCTCCCTATATCATAAAACATCCTAACCCCAATCATGAAGCATCACAATACACCTTGTACCCGTATCCTAATTCTAGAGAAATCCTGATTGGAAATGATGTATAGAAAATAATAAGCTCTCAAAAATACTTCAAACATTCATCGTTCTGTTGAATTGGAACATTTTACCTTTTAATGGTTACCATAAGTGTAGCGAATCATGAAAACTTATGAGGAAAATGTTTGTAATAACCAGTTAGACTAAAAAAATGTGTCTCTCAAATATATAATTTGGCAGTTTACAAGTGATAAAAACATATATCATTTCTAGATAAAAAAAACACATCTTTTATAGATTAAATGGACTAGGAAATGTACCTATTGTGTCCAAAATCACAATTTGATAATTTTGAATACAAATGATGACCCCTCAATATTCCCAACACTTTCACCATGTGTTTATCATTCCCATGACTTTTTATTGAATACTCTAGTATGTAATATAATAAAACCAACACCAAATAATCCATATACCTTAGAAATATATAATTCATCAATGAATTAAATTATGATTGTGAATTCATAGGAATGGAAGGCATGACCAAATACTTTTAATGGCCATATATACTTCTTCACACTACCTTTAGAATATCCTCCTTCCAAACCCACAATTGGTGATATCTTGAGTGAATGTAAATCATATAGAACCATTGATCTCACCTAAATTGAGTTAATATATCATAAATTTGCGGAAGTTTATACTAATTCATTATTGTAACTTGTTTCATATTACATCAATACACACATAGCCTTAGAGTTTCATCTACCTTTTTTAAAGAAAAATTGTTACTTCCCACAGAGATGTACTAACCTGATTGAACCCATTAGTATCCTAATTTTATAATTGGAATTTCAATTCCCTTAATTATGTTGGTTACATGTGATGATATGGAAGTGAGATTGGACCGGTCCTCGGGAGGAGGTCAGTTGAATAGTGAATTGAATATAGTTAACCAATCCCTACCCATGATTATGTCATGGATATCTATCTCAATCACAGATAAATACCATATCATCTCATATCCATTAGTCATTATAGAACATTATTTTCATATAAGGCCTCAGTATTCTCATTGTCCAAGAGGAGTTTGATGTTTCAAAACATAAGGCATCATCTCAACATGAAGATCTAGAATTTTAACAACATGAGAAGTAATAAATGATTGGGATGAACCTGTATAAAAAATTCTTTCATAAGGGGGTAGGTCAATATAATTGTACCTATCACCATTTATGGTCTTGATTGATCATCGCCAATAACTTTTTCATCTCTATATAACTACTTACTAGATTCACTTTGGTTATTATTTCCCTATTGAGATTTTCCTTAGAGAGGACTCGGGGTATTCCTAGAATCCCTATGGCTATCTCAATTCTACTGAAGATATTTATTCTTCTTCACTCTCCCCACTAAAGTATATGTCATCTGTGACACATGAAATGTGTCCCAAACACACAAACATGGAGTTCAGTGACAATAGAACTGAACATTCCCCATCTGGTTGAAATTGTGGCATGGTCAAGGTTGGGTCATAAAATCTAATTTTGTGGTATCAAAAGATCAACACTGTAAACATCAATTTTTACTCTTGGGTTTTAGAATAAGATTCACTGATACAGCCGCATAATTTTTAGTCATCCTCATAACTTTGGAAATAATTTCCCCTCTACCACTTTATCCTAGCATTATAGTTCAAACTATTTCCAATAGGTATCAACATGATTCCTCCACCAATAGTTCTTGAGACATCCCTTTATTCCACTCTATCTCTATTTAATGTATTTGAATAATATTTTATACATATCTTGGGAATATTTGAGAGAATATATTTCCTCTTCCCAAAATAAAAATGTGTGCATTCTGTGCCTCACTAACAACAACTTCGGGTTAAAATAGACTAAATTTGAAAATTTAACTACATTATCTATAACCAATAGATTCTTCTATATCAAGATTAAAAATACTATAATTCTAATAATTCAAAGCCTATGAAGATGTAATTTTTTGTTGATAGATTCTTCAGAATCTCCATATGTGATGCTTTGGACTAATTTAGACTAAACTACAAAATCCCACCATTGGAATGAAATATCCTTCAGTATATAAGTTTCCAAATTGACTTTTAGGTTAGTTCATATTCCTAGTAAATCTAATATTCAATTCATCTTATTAATCCACACCTATACCGTTAATGGTTCTAAATCTCCCTGAATGATTGGTGAGTTATTCTTATTAAACCGAATGTAATTATCTACTTTACTTGGTTCATCAATTCTGTTCAATCTCTAAATATCTTGAAAATCCTAGAATATACTATGAACTAGGTGTGGGTTCACCTATAGATTAGGTGAAACCACCTTATTAACATCTTCTTCTAGTTTTTTTCTTCAACACCAATACAATTCCATATATATAACCAAAATAAAATAAAAAATATCACTATTTAAAAACTGAAGGCTTAATTTTTTCAAATTTACCACATCAAAACTATCACAACAATTGTTTACCAAAACTAGTACTTTCTATTTTTAACCCATTTTTAAAAATACAAGAATGCTTTTGAAAATCAAAACATTCTCCAAATACCAAAACCATTACCTTTTTTAAATCTCACAATGGAAAATAATTTCAACATTTTTATAAAATCAACACATTCATAAAAATTTATAAATCATTTATCAAAATGAAATATGTACTTCTAAATAGAAGACATTTAAAATTTTCATGTCATACTCTTATCATTTGATAAAACTAAGACAATGATATTAAAACTCTTATAAGAGTCTCCAAAAACTTGTGTAACCAACTTTCTAGTATCTTTAGGGTTAGTATAAATAGGTCAGATACACCTCATTCTGCTCTATATTTCAAGTTACGATAATCCTACTCCTTTCTACCATCCAAATTGAAGGAATAAACCAGAATGAATTTTCAACTCCAAGAATGACACAACTAATACCCAAAGATCAAACAAACTAATGACATTGTAACATTACTCCCATCCTCATTAGATTTAGTCAAGGTGGAATTGATACTTGGCCCTACGTGACATCTCCAAGACACCAAAGGAAGGAAATAAATTTCAAGGGATTCAATTCAATTGGGGTACAATTATTCATTTGAAAATAAAATAAGGAAAACCAAAATACCATAACCAAATAAACATTAAATGATACATGAACAAAACATAATAAAACTCAATGTAATTCCAAATTAACAAAAACGAAACTACAACCATACACCATGTCAAAGTTCAATGCAAAAACAAAAGAACCAATCTCAGAATATGAAGTAGAAGAAAAAACCAAAAAATTTCAAAGAATCCAAAGACACAAACTCCACAATATCAACATGATCCAAGATCCAAATCCATTATAAATTATTTAGGTATCATAAATCATCACAAGATAAATGAGATACCATGCATTTACCAATGTATCAATAAACAATGTCTACAAAAGAAGAAATGTTCCAAAGAAGTAGGTGAGTAATAAAACTCAACAGGTTTTCCACAATTGACTTCAATACTTATTCCACAAGGATATAACATGTTAGAGAATTTATATAAAAAAATTATATAAAACACTTAATAGTTTATATCAAAACCAAGAATTTTCGCAAAAAAGTAGTTTTCATGGAAATAACCAAAAAGTACTTTAAACCATTTCAAAACCCCATTAGGAATAACCCATTCCATTCCACAGATCCATACATGCATACCCATGTGATAGTTCGATACTCACAACTGGTTCCTCATTAATACACCAAGTCCTCACAAGGTAACCATAAAATAGATCCCCAGTGGCACACACCCTCCCACAAACTCATGTAATTGAAAATGAACACACTTTAACCAATTATACCAAAAACATTACAAAATTATTATACCAAACCATTTCAATAAAACAAATTTTTTATTCAAACAATTCCTAAAAATATTTTTTCATAAATTAACCAAAAAACCATGTTCAAAATCACCATTTTAAAATCATTCAACAATGAACTTTTTACCAAACAATTAATTTCCAAAACCATCACTAAAGACATTTTGAACAAATATTTGAACAAAAACTTCATAATAAAATTCAAAAAATTTAATAATTTGAAACTAATCCATCAATTCCTAAAAATAAAAGTCTAGAGTGAGGCCACCTACCTCAGAAACTATAGTGTAAATGAAGAACAACAAAAATTCTTTGAAAAGATCGCGTAAAAACTCAAAAAACCAACGTTAGATCTCATTCCATATTATTAAAAAAATGTCATAATGATTGGAATCAAATAACATAGTACTGTCCCCAATATATTATATCTATAAATCCAATGGGTAAGAATAGTATATCTGAGAAAACCCACAAAGAATAGAGACTTACCAAAGAATCATGCCTTCAGTGAACCAATATTTTCCAACATATCTCCACCAAATCCAATAGAATAGTAAACACAGTCTTTTGGATGAGATAAATATGAGATAGGGTCATAAAAAGGTAAAATGAAGGGTTAAGTGGATAAAACAAATTAGATCATCAATTTTAAAATCTCAATTTTACCCATGAATGGTTATCTCTCACGGTTAAGAAAACCATTTTCTGACTGTGCATATGCCTCTCCCTTAAGTATCACCTCACACTATTGGATCATATAGTTAGATAAAACACGTTTCAACCATGTAAAACTCATTATCCCACTTCATGTAGTGTAGCCTAGGTGGCTACTTGGTTTGGCCAAACTGTGCACCTAACTGTGTGCCTACCCAGAGCCCACTTCATCAATTTGAATAGATTTATGGAGGTGTTGCATGGTTTATACTGATAATTTTCAAAATATACACCTCAAGAAAACCCCAAAACATCCCAAATGACCTCCAAAACTTCCAAAACATCGCTCGAACACATTACAACCCTAAAATACATAAATAATGGGTTATTTGAAACTAGGGATACTACAAACCCATTCCACTCTGATAACCATGGAAATGAGCCTTAACTACTAAGGAAATGATTTTCTAAGCTTGTGTGTATGCCAAAATTAAATTAATTATTTATAATTTATGAACTCGTGGTTTATGTTATTTTATTTCATTATAAATCATTCCTTATTAACTACCATTATTTATTTCATGACTTAAGATTATTACCTTTGACATGAAGGGTATGGTTTTTCAAAAGTTAAAGGTAGGTTATTTTACCTTTATGCTTATGTTATGATTATGTGATAATTAATATCTCCCTTTAATACTCTTACGGGGTATCTAATCTCATCCTTTTCTTATGTTTCAATTCCCTATGTTATGAAGAAAGGTATTAAGTATCATATGTCTTTGAACGGTTCTAGTTATGAAGAAATAAGTGGAAACTGATTTAGATATTTTATGAACCAGATGATTATGTTTCCATGTTTCTAAAGAAACTAGGACTAAATAATTAATTTTTGGATCAAATTGTATTTCAATTTATATTAATCGGTAACGATTTTATTATCTATGTATAAAAATTAAGGGTTGTTATAACACCGGTTCTTTTCATCAAGAAGAACAATGGGTCAATGAAACTCTATATTGATTATTTTGAACATAACATGATCATGGTAAATAAAATGTATCATTAGTTATAGATTTATTACTGGTTCTATAAACCACATGGATCTTATTAAATTGTTAAGGTGGATCCGTGGTCAAAATATTTTCATGTAATGGTAAGGAATGATGATATACTCAAGAGTGTGTTTTATACAACGTACAAGAACAAAAAGTTTATAGTGATTTCTTTTAGACTCACTAATACTCCATCTATATTCATGTAGTTAATGAATATATTATCTAGGTTTAATATCTAAATATTTAAAAAAATATTATGTTCGATATCCTCTATAATATGAAACATTGAGCTTAAATGAATAACGAAATATTATTATTTAAATGTGACTATTATACCATAGTTGTTAAATTAGTGGAAATTAATAGTATTTACTGAATTTTGAAAAATATAATGGTCCTACTCATTTTTAATTTGTTAATTAAAAATTTTTAAATAATACCTCTTTTTTTGTAAATTTAATTTATTCATCAAAAATATTTTTTCATCAAAAATTGGGTTTCATGCTTTTTATGTGTTGTTATAATAACAAATTTAAGAAAATTTAAGAAAATTTATTTTAAAATTTTAATTTAATTTTTTAATTCATCTTTTCAAAATTATCATACTGTTATTTTTTGAGATTTTTTGAAGATGATTAACTTTTTAATGAATAGTGAAAAATACCAATTTTTATAAAACATTCATTATCATTATATTAAAAAGTTTTTTATGATTTGAATTTGAACTTAATGAAATTTAAATACTATATTTGTTTATTTAAAATAATTATTTTAATAATACATATACCTTATTTTGGTATAAGTACATTTTTTGTCTTTAAAACACATTTTTGAAGAAAACCTTTTTTCATTGCGTTTTGTGGGATTAATTTTAAATTAAATTATGAAATTTATGTGTTTTGAATTTTGAAAAATAGATTACATATTTTCAACCTCTTTTTAAAAGTTATGTAAATATTTCTCTTTTATTTTAGGTGAATATGAGTAGTTACCTTAGTAGTTATGTTACCTGTTAAGGGGTAATCGAGTAATTAATGTCTAAATAATAATAAGGATTATAAAATTACCCAAAATCATGACTTAATTTTATTTTTATTTTTTTTATTCCATAATCAACCAATATTATTTTATATGTCATATTCTATCTATTTGGATGAGATTATGACCTTTATAGTATTTTACTTCAAGAAAAGCCAAACATGACACACTCTTTTTTTAAATAAATATAATATTTTTAATATTTGGTTTTCAAGAGGATATATCTGACTATAAAAATTATTTTTTATGATAATGGATTCATATTCATCATTGTAATTTAATTTACTTTTTTGGTGTTATAAAAATTACCTTAAATACATATACAATGCTAACATAGTAATTATTCAAATAAGAGAATTATCAAGTTAATAATATTAAAAATATGAAAATTAATATAAGATGAGATAAATAAAGTGATATATGAGTTTTATAGATGAAAAAAAATGTTATGGATATATTAAAATAATAGTTTTAAATTAAAAAAGTTGTCGTTCTATTATTAAATTCAAAATGATGAATACTCCAAAATATTTGAATTATGATATTTTTAAATGATATAAAATTCATAAAAATATTATATTCAACCAAGTTATTAATAATTAGGTTATTAAAAAATACATGGTCTATTTATGGATCTTTTTTATATTTATAGTAACTATATTGACCCTCAAACTATTAAAATCCTGATTTTCATGGAAACTTTTAAAAGGGTTATTGAGGGGTTAAAACCATGATAAGGGTAAAAATGTGAGCTAAAAGTATCCAAAAGTTATTATATTATATTATTTTCACCCATAATCATCCTACATTTTAAATAAATGTGTTTTTATCCTTTTGTAATTCAATATTAATTTAGTATTTATAGAGATTTCAAGAGTGCTTGTCCCCTCTCTTTTAAAATTCCACATATTATTCTCATTAATTAACACTTAAAAACCCTGTTTGTTTGACCAATACCTATCCAAATCCATTCATAAAATCCCTCCCATATCTTATAAAAGAGAACCTATTCATCTCATTACAGACATGTCAACACCCATTTTTTCATCTAATACTTACCAAAATTGATTATTAGAATCCCTCACATCATAATAGAGGCCTTATAGGAGGGAATATCACTAACCTTAGTGGCCTTAAGTTTATAAAAAAATGTTTTTCCCCAAGAAGAAGTATAGTTTTAAACTAAATTTTTTGTATTTTTTATTCTTCCACCTACTTAAAATATTCCCTAACAGTTATTATATAATAACCCTAGTATCTTCTATATACATGGGTATTTTTATGTTAACGTCAAAAGGTATATCCATTTCCACTTACATCGAATTGGAAGTAAAACAGTCATTCGTGTTTATCACGTACATAGGACCTCATAAACCAATAAAATTTATTTTATTTCACAATATTTTATGAACTATATATAGTTATGGAATTAATTTTTATAAATGATATTAATAAAGTATTTATAATTATGATGTTATAATATATCGTTTACCTCATTACCTTTCCATTCACTAAAAAATGATAATGTTATTCATGCGTGTGTGTGGACTACCACCTCCATGAAACTAAGAGATTCATTTTTATTCACTATATCACAAAAAATGATATATATAATTATGTTTAGATAAAGAAATATTATATATATGATATTATTATATTTATGGAAAGATAAAATGATACATTCTTTATTTCCATAACGATCATTGAAAAATGGAAACGTTACTCATGCGTACATATGGCATGCCATCTCCATGATTGTAACATAGTTAATTTTCTATATTATTATTTTACTATTGGATTTAAAATAATAATTTATGTATAAAATTTATAATTATCACTTTATTGTTATTTCATATATTATATTATAATGACCTTATTGACCATAGTGATCCTACAAAAGTCATTTTAGACTTATAAATTTAATATCATAAAAGAATATGACATGAACCTAAATGATTATGTAATTATATATAACATGGAAATAAGATATATAAAATAAATAATAAACATGATTTTTTTGAATCGAGTATAAAATTAAGATAAGTTTATTATCCATAATGGTAAATAACACATGTGATGATTAAAACTCAAGGTAATGGAATTTCTCTCAATCATCTTCCATTGAGGAATATTTTTATGTCATTAATCTATATTATTTTATGGGGTGTATATTTATCATCATAGAAATTTATATCATTAATTTTTCTATTATTATGATATATAATGACTTAATAATATTATTCTTTTAGGATAATTACTATTTAAATGTTTCCAAAGTTGTAAGGGACTTTCTTTTATGAAAATCATCTTTTATAGTTTCCTTAAAAAATATATTTTACTTCCATATACATAATTTAAAAAAAAATTAGAAATGGTTTTTATTAATCTAATATTATTGTTTGAATCCATTTTTACCCATGTTTTACTATTTACTAAACGATTTCAAAGGAATGTTTTTCTTCATTTTCCATAAGAGGTACTTTTTGACTTTTTGGAAATCAAATATTGAATTAATGTTTTTTAACATATATAGCATGAGAATATTTTCTTTCCTTTGTGAATTATTTTCTCTTTGAAGTTTCATTTATAATCTTACAGGATTATTTTCAAATAAATTTTGACTTTTTATGTGTACAATTTTATTTTTAAAGAATATTTTTTCCTTAAGGAATGATTTTATGATGAAAGAATACATATTTTATGATAATGTAATTATTATAGGGAATTTTTTATAATTATGGGTGGTTTCATTATAAACCAAATTTGGGTGGTTTTGTGATATCCATAAAATTCATTGGGTATTTTTATGATCTATTTGACTGGGATGGTTTTTTCAATTACAACTCTGATGGTCACTCCATGTATAATCATGAGGGTTATTTTAATTATATCATTGAGGGGTATTTCATGTATAGTCATGAGGGTTACTACATAATTAAATATGATAATAATATTATTCCATAAGTTAGCTATATGATTCATTTATTCTTTCTATGGGTTTTTAAACTTTTTATTGTATTAAAAAGGTATGTAATTAATATTATTTTTAAAGGAAACAATATACTACATTATAAGGTTGAAATGTGTAACATTTTTAATAAAATTATTATGTTTTTTATAACATAAAATAAACATTTATGATATTCTTTACATTAATATTTCTTTCGAAGTCATTTATGAAAATATTTAGGTAGAGAACTTGATTTCTTGGGTAAGAAAATATTTATTTTGAGCCCAATGATTATTTTTAAAACAACATGATTTTTATAATTATTTATATAATAATTGTTTTTTATCCCTTTCTAATATTTTTATGCTCAACCCACATTTAAAAAATCACATTTTTATGTATTGTAATGTTAAAAAATGAAGTAATGTTGAAAGTTGTGGATATTAGTCATGAAAATAAATAATTATTTATTTTAAAAGGTGTATATTTTTGAAAAAATGCATACTGATTTAGAATTTTCCAATTTTTATACCTATGGGTTTTTTATGTAAGGGTTGTGATATATCTATCTAAAACTCTAAACCTAAATGTTATTTGGGAATGAAAGAACTTGAATTCTAGTAAAAATATAATAGATTATGTGATGTTTAAGGTTGAGTCCTTTCATTCGGTATGAGATCAGATTTTTAATAAATTTAGTGATTTTGATATATTCATTTGAGGTTACCTTAATAGTTATGGATCCAATAATGTGAATATAATTTTGATTTTGACCATAATTTCATAGTCTTAGATACATCTGTTTAGGTTTTATGTGAAAAATTTTAAGGATGCTAATGATATTTTGGGACCGATATATGTAACCCTGAGGTTTAACATGAAGTATTATTTAAGGAATAATTCATTTAAATTTTCAAAATATAAGTCTTCGCATTATATATAAACTTTAGGGTTTATATAATCTTTTAATTTGATGTAAGTATGGGTTATTTCATTTTTGGATGAAAAATGAAAGGTATGAGATAACCATTGAGGTTAAAACATTTTATTTAGTGATAAATATATTATATTTATTTTTAAGGTTGTTTCTTACTTTTATATAATTTTTTAAAAGATTATAGTTTTAGTAAATTGAAAAACCTCAGTTCAAATAAAAATTGGTCACATCTAGTAAGGTTGTGATGCTTGAACCCAAAACCAATTGGCTTCTGTGTAAATCACCTACCACTGAATTACATGATGTATTAGTAAATATGAATTTTTTTCATTATTTATCTAAACTGAGAAATAACGATTAGGTACATTTTTTGGGAAATAAATTTATCTTTTAGATAACCATGAAATTTTCAAGTTATTTTTGGAGTTTGTGATTAATGTTATGTACTAGTTGGTTAAATATTTTTGGAACAAATATGATTAAGTTAAATAGAATATTATGAAATTTTATTTAGGGAATAAAATTAGAATTATATTTTGTATGCGTATATGTTTTTATTGTGGATTTGTGGTTATTTAGGTTATAGAAATGACTTTTGTATCTAGGATATTATGTGATTAGGGAAATTACATTTTTTATAAAACATTAAGATTAATGGATGTTTTTGAGAGATAAATGTTAAAATTAATCTCATAAAAATATGTGATAAAATCATTATGATTTTTTTATTTCAATATTATTCAAGAATATTTTTTATAAATTTTAAGGATAATTTTTTTAAATTATCTATATAGATATTTGAGTATTATTGTTGAATTTAAGAGATTAAGGTAGTTTTTTTAATTTGAAGGAATATTCGTTTTAGTAATAATCTAATAATAAGATAATAATTTTGTTTGTGGTTCCTGTTTAAATATATGTAGATTATTTTTTCCCTTTTTGGGGATTATTTGATCTATTAGAAGATGATTCCAGTGCTTTATGCTTGAAAAAATCATATAGATTACTCAGCTATGGAGAAAAAGATGATATTGTGGTGGAATTTTATTATGGTTGAAACTATAACTATAATGTGAGTATATTTACACATATTCTTAGACTATGAATTAAAGTAATTCCTTATCTTTAAGAAAATTAATTTAAAAAAACAATTTGTTTTGTACTTTTCTTACTAATAAATCAATAGCCTTTTAACCCATCACAGATTTATAATTTTTTGATGGTTAACATTCTCATTAACATGTTCTATATCACCATATATCAGTCCTTGAGAGTTAGTATTCTCATCCATATTAATGTTCTAACATTTCATCAATGTTTTCCTATATATAAACCTAGTATGTGTTATTATAGATGACATTCATACTTCCTTTTTTTCTCTTATCAATTGGATGTTTTATTGAACATTTTTTCGATGTGGTATCTCAAGAAAGGTATTTAGAAATGTCAAACCCTACTTTCCAAGATTAGGTCAAAATTCTGAGGACATAATTTCTAATGGGGGTGGTAGGGTAGAATGTAACCAAATACTTTAAAATGAAAAAATAATATGTTCAATATATAATATGATACACAACAGTAATATTAAACATAGAATAATTTTTTTTATTTAAAAGTGACCATATACCATTACCATCAAATTGGTGAGAATTAATAGTTTAAACCTAATTATTAAACACATAATGTGCATACTCATTTATAATGTATTAATTATGCATTTTTAAATAACCACTCAATTTTTAGTAAAATTATTTTGTTCCCTAAAATACATTTTCTCCCAAAATGATTTTTTCTTTATTTTTATTAGTGATTATTATAATAAATTTCTAGAAATTTTATATGATTTTTAAAAAAAATAATTTCAATTTTGGATTCATCAGGTAAAAATTATTTTAGAATTATTTTTTGAGAATTATTTAAACTATTAATCTTTTCATAAATATTGAAAAATATTGATTTTATAAAACAACCATTTCATTTATATTAAAAAGTAAATTTATGATTTAAATTTTATCTCAAATTAACTTAAGTAATATTTATTTATAAATAATCTAATTAATGAATGTTTAATCATTATTATGTCTGACTTTTGTATGAGAACTTTTTTTCAATTAAAACACATTTTCCAAGGAAACTATTTTTTGATGATTTTTACAAGATTAATTTTAAATTAGATTATAAACATTTTAGTAATTAATTTTTAAAAATTGATTCCATATTTTTAATATGTGGGTGAAAATTTATCAAAATGGTTATTTTTATTTTTTCAATATAAATAGTCAACTTTTAATTTTTTTTACCACAATAAAGGGTAAATCTGGTAATTAAAGTTAGAAATAAAATGATAAAGACATTGAAATGACAATAAAATGAATCAATTTATTTAATCAATATATTTATTCTATAATCATCAAATATTGGTTGTATTTAATTTCCATCAATTTTGATGAAATTATGACCTTTATAGTATTTTATTCCAAGACAACTCAAACATGTCACACTATTGTTTTTAATAACTATAATATTTTTAATATAAGATTATCAAGACTATTTGTTCTAATTTATATATTATTTTAGAATATAAATAATTTATTTTAACCATGATAATTTAATTTAAATTTTTAGAGAAGAAATAAATAACTTAATTGTTTATACAACAGAGACACAATAATTATTTAATTATTGTAAATACCAAATAAATAATGTTAAAAATTTTAAAAGTAATATAATATGCGATAAATAATGGAATACTGAAATTTTTTAGATTAAATTTACATTTTATTAATTTATTAAAATATTTTTTTTTGTATTCTACGTGTTACTGTGATATTATTAAACTTAAAGTAAGGAATAGTGCTAAAAATGAACATTAAGATATTTTAAAATAAATAATATTTTATTAAAATATTTGAAATTAAAAAAAAAATATTAAATTCATTCAATATGTTTTTATATAGTTTATAATATCATATATGGACCATTTATGGGTATTTTTTACATTTATATTAACTATATTGACCCTCAAAGTGTAAAAATCATTATTGTCATGGTATGTTTTGAAATGGGTAATGAGGGATGAAAACCAAATTATAAGGGTAAAAATAAAATCTAAACTTGTATAAAAATTATTTAATGAGATTATTTAGACCCATATTTATCATATATTATAAATAAATATTTTTGGAACAATTTGGAATTGAATATTAATTAATATTAATTGAATATTTTAAGAAATTCCACCAGTGAACCACCCCTCTATTATAAAGGGAACCTCTTATTCTCATTACATAACACATAGAATATTATTTTTACTCCAATACATACCCAAATCCCATCATAAATTTCATACCATAATTATAGAGGCCTTATATATGGAATAACACAAACCTTAGTGTTCTTAAGGTGTTAATCAAAGGAGGTTGTCCAAAGAAGGTGTATAGTTTTCAACTGCATGTTTTTGTTCTATTTATTATTCAAACATTTTAAAAAAATTATGAACCATGATTATATAATAACTCTATTATTACCTATATAATTAGTTGTTTTTATATTAATTTCACAACAAATATCCATCTCATATTCAATCAAATTTTAAATGAAACCATTTTTCGTGTGTACGATGGACTACCACCTCATAAACCAATATAATTTGTTTTCCATCACCATCATTCATGATTGGTTATAATGTTGGAATTATTTTTTATATGTTATTTTCATAAGATCTTTTTTATTATTAAATTATAATATATCATTTCTATTCTTACCTTTACATGCATAGAAAAATGGTAATGATGTTTGTGTGTACGAGTAAAATACCACCTCTACAAAGCGATATGTTTTTTTTTCACCACCACACCACATGGGTGATATGTATTTGTATGTTTAAAGAAATAATATTATATATATTATATTATTTTAATTATATAAAGATATTTTTTTTCTTTCTTTCCAGAATGATCATTGAGAAAAGGAAATGTTACTCATGAGAATGTACAACCTACCTTCTCCATGATTGTGATGAAGTTAATTTTCCATATCCATATTTCATGATTATTATCCAGAAGATGTTGAAATAATGACCTCTTTTACCATAGTGAACCTTGCTAAGTCATTTAGCCTTTTGAACCAAATATCATCAAAACAACCTATGTGAACCTAAATGATTAATTAATTGTATATAACATTTTAATAAGTGACATAAAAATAAACATATACTTGAAAATTGTTCTCAAGAAAAAATAAAATTATCATAAGTCTATTATCATGGAATACAAATAATGTATGTGATGATTTAGACACAAGGTACTGGACTTCGTCACAATTTCTTTTCGTTGAGGCATATTTTGATATTGTGAACCTATATTATTTTATTGTGAGTATATATGAACCTTTTAAATATTATATCATTATATTATAAATTTTAATGTTATATAATGTTTTTCTAAAGTTTTTATTTCATGGTCTTACAATAAAAATGTTTCTAAAGTGGTAAGGGACTTTTTTTAAAAAACATCTTTTAGTGTTTCATTTAACATACCATTTTCTTCCATATCCATATTTTATCAAAAAGTTTTACAAAATGTGTTTATTTCAATTATATTATTTGTAATTTAATTTTTAATAATTTTTTAATTTTTCAAAATGGTTTTACAAGAATATTTTTTTCTATTTCGTAATGAGATACTTTGTGACATTTTTAAACATTGAAGGTATGTTTCTTAAACATATAATAAATGGTCATATTTTCACTCCTTCATGCCTACTTGTTTATTTGAATCCTAGTTTACATTCTTAAATGGTTATTTGCCATGATTTTATGTTCCGTTTTATATGTTCAGTTTTTATTTTAAATAAGTGATCTTCTTCAGGGAAAGATTTTATGATGCAAGAATTAATGTTTTATGAGAATGTATTAGTTATTGGGAATTTATTATGATTATTTTTGGTTCCTTAATAAACCAAAGTTGGTTTGGTCTATGATATCCCCCCAATACATTGGGTATGTTTATGTTAGAAGTTGACCGTGATGGTATTCAAAGTATAACTATGATGGTTACTCTAATTATAATCGTGATGGTTATTTCAAGAGTAAATATGCGGGTTATTTAATTTTTATACATTAGGTTTACTCCATAATTATGTATGATAATAAAATTGTACCCCATGTTACCGATATGATTTATTTATTCTCTCTAGGGGTTTCTCAAAATATTAATTTGTTCACAAGTTATGTTGATAAGATTATTTTCAATGGAAATTATAAGATTCTTCATAATTTTTAAATGTGTATCTTTTTGAAAAAAGATATAATGTGTTTTCAGGATTTCCAATAATCATTTATGAGTTTTATTTTTTCTTTAATATTTCTTTTAAAATGTCTTATAGAAATCATTGACTAGAGAATGTGATTTATTGGGTAAGAAAATTTTTATTTTGAACCTAATGTTTATTTTTATAAGAAAAATATTATGTATATATTCATGGATTAATTATTTTTTTATTTATTTTTTTCCCTCACTGAGATTTTTATGTTCATCCCATGTTATTAAAATATTTTTCATAGGTTTCAAGTATGGGTAATAGAAAACAAGAGTTCCTGTTTGAAGTATTAATGATTTGTCTTGAAAAGAAATATTGCTTTATTTTAAAAGATTTATATTGTTGAAAAAAAGGAAACAAGTTTAGAAGTGTCTTCATTATATACCCATGTGTTTTTTATGTAAGAGATATGACCTATCTCACTAAAACTCTAAACCTCGAATATCTTTGGCAATGAAATAATTAGATTCTAGTCTAAAAATACTAGATTATTTTATGTTTAACGATTGTCCCTTATATTAGGGATTACCTAAAAAAATTCAATAGTATTTCTGGATGATATTTATAATACCCTGATATTTTAAAATAATATTAAGTTTTATAGTGTATACGATACAAAACAGAAGGCATAAACAAACCATGAAATATTATTATTTTAATATTACCATTATAACTTATAAGTTCTTTTGGAGAATATATATAAGAATAACGACACAATGAAATACATATATATAAATTTTCAAATAAATATATCTTTATTTATTAATTCTTAGGAAATGAGCAAAAAAGTTTTAGTAAAGTCATTTTATTCATCAAAAATATTTTTTCTTAAAAATGTTTTTTTAATATTTCTGATAAAATATTATAATTAATTTTCTATCCTTTTAGAAATAATATTTTATAAAAAGGATATAATTTTTGAAATCAATGTGACAAAAGTATATTAGATTAAATTTTTGGATGTTTTTTGAAAGGATTTATTCTCTAGAAAATAGTAAAAAATTCTAATTTTTTATTTATTAATTTGTTCATGATTCAAGAACTAGTAAAATTACATTTTAAAAAAAATGATTTCAAGTTAAAATTATTTCACTAATATTAAAAATATCTTGATTAATTTCATTGGAATCAATTCTATGGTTGAATTTTCCATAAAAACATTTTTATACTTAAAATGTATTTTCTGGTAAAACTATTTTTCCTGGAGTTTTCATTCTAATATTAAATAAATTTATATAAATACTAGAAATTTAATCTTGTAAAATGAAGTCCATATTTTGAATTAGGCCGTCCAAATTTGGTAAATATGTCCCATTTATTGTTTTTTTCATTATGAATAGTAACCATTGTAAACAATTATCACCACTGTAATGGTAAACATGACAATTATACTTAAAAATAATATGATAAGGGATAACAAATGAACAGAAAAGTTGAATTTATTTTATTTTATGAGTGTACTAAATCCATATCAATCTAATTTTCATAAATATGGTAACTTTTTTTGTAATTATTTAATTTATGACCATTATAATATTTATGTAATAGATAATGTTAGGCCAACTAGGTTAAATATACTAAGATGGGGGTGAATTAGGGTATTAATATATTAAAACTATTACCCCTTCAAATCTGATTTCATCACTAAAAAAATCAAATGTCTCTCTATTTTCCCTATAAATATTTTAGTGGAATTTAAATCATACACAATACAAAAAAATATTACTTGGTTCACCCTCAATGGGATTCATCCAAGAAGAATTCAATGACAATGTGCTGATTATACCATATCCACTAAGGCTCACTACTAAGAATAGTGGTTGGGGCTAGATCTTATTTATACCCTGGCTCACTACCTTTATAAAATTTAGGGTTAAGTCACTACATTCCCAAGGGTCTCTGCCTATGTATCTTTCTCGGGATCACTTCCATTAAAAAGGATCACCATCTTCTTCTTCCTTTTCTCACTACTCTTGGAAGGTATTCAAACACAGTTTATAGAATTATATGTCCCTTCATTATGTATACTGAATATATCCTCGGTTATAGATAGATGCTCTATTTAAGTTCTACATTCATCCAACTCATGAATACCACATTACCATAGATTTACTGGGAAATTCCTCCCAAAAAACATTAGGGATGCTCAATGCCTTCTTGAAGCTCAAATAGCCTTTGTGAATCAAACCTCTTTCACAAAGCTCAACTAGCCTTCATGAATCTATTGTTTTATGAAGCTCAAATAGCCTTATTGAAGCTCCTACCTTTCATGAATCTCACTTATCCTTCTTTAAGAACACATATTTCAAGATGCTCAACTTCCATTAATTAATCTCTTATATTTCAGGATTCTTACTTGACTTTGTGAATTCCCTTACTTTCACGATTCATAGAAAATTTGGTTTCCTTTTATAGCTTTCATGAACTTCTTCACATGAAACACCTCCATGAACCACCTTTGAAAACCACATTCTCCCTGGAGGCGTCTTCTACTTCGATCTCTCTCTCTCTCTCTCTCGCTGGTTCTTAGCCTCCTCTCCCCGGCTCCGTGAAGGCTTCTTTCCTGCTTCTATTCCGCGCTCTGGCCTCGAGTTTTACCACTTCTCTCCTGGTCGGATCCAGAGGGATGGGCACACCGAGGATTTGGGAAAGCGAATTGGTGGTCGAGGGTCATCTTGGCGTCTATCTTATTCCTCATTAAGGGTTTCAACCCCCAATTACTTTTTATGGTTTCATCCCCACAATGTTTCATTATTCGGTTTCCACATTTCTATTTATGTTTTTATTCCTAGTTTCGATTAGGGTTCAAAATATGTTTCTTCTTCTGCGCTCTAGGTGGTTTTGGGTGTTTCCTGTTGGGGTTTTCTTTGGTTTTCCTCCCCTCTTGCTGGTTCGATGATGGATTGACTGGTGATGTGGTGACGTCAGGAGCAGAGTTTATGTTGTGCCAAGGATGACAATGGAGAAGGTGAAGCGACGATAGAATGGTGTCTGGTAAAGTTCTTCCTCGATGTGGCTTGTTCTATGGCTCTGTTATGTGGAACATTCTGTTTCGTGAGTTCGTCTCATTGTGTTAGAGGGATTCGGGGGATTCCGAATGGAGTATTCTGGTGGTTCTATTGTTGGGGGATGGTGTTGTGGTCACATCAGTGAGGCTGTTTGAGGAGGTCATTTCTGAGTTTGATTTGTTCATATTTCTTATTCAGATGTTCACGTATCCTTGGTTCATGGATTCCTTGGTTGGTGATGGTGTTGTTTTTTCTCTGGTGATGACAATGGTGTTGGTGTTCTTCTGTGATCGTGGTTTGGACTGGTTGGAGGTGGCGGGACGACGATTCGGTGGTTACGTTGATGGATGTGGTTACGAGATGTGATATAATGAAAGTGATGGTGATGGGTCAATGTGAAGGCGGTGACAGTGACGAGTTGAGAAGGTCAGATAGGTGATGAAGGTGGTGATGGTGACATGGTGTCTCTCGCTTTGGGTTCCTCATGCAGCTTGTTTTTCCCGTATTTTTTTTTGTAGGTTTTGAATTTGAATTTTCAATTTTGAATGTGGATTTTCATAATGTTTGTATGATGTGTAATTCGGTTTAATATGGTTGTGTTTTAATTTTTTATTAGTGTTTTTAAGGATCCCACTCACCCAAAAACTGGTTTATTTTAGAAAATGGAAAAAAGATTTGGAGGATATATGTGTTTATACTGATTCTAGAACCATCGGGCCACATCATCCCCTTTTCTCAATGATCCCACTTTTTCACTGCAAAGATCTTTTTTTCTCTACGATCCTGGAATATTCTCAATTTTTAATTCTCATTTCTATAATTGTGATCACTGTCAAACTCATTGCATCATCAGGATGCTTCACTCGTGATGATCCTTAACTTCACTACTTGTGATGCTTGTCGTAATCGCAAATCTCACCGTCAAAATCATTATGTTGTCATAAATCCTCCTTCACATGTTGTATTATTCACAAAAATTCATTACTTTTATATATTTTCATATGACATTAACGGAAATATACTTTTCGCGATTCTATCCAAACTCCAAATTTTAGACACCAAACATTTTGAAAAAACTGGGAAACAACATCACATTGTGTATGCAGTTTTCTTTACCACTTCCAGGTTATTCATTCCTTTAAATTCAACATTTTTCAATATACAGTGTTAATAGTATCTCTGAAATACACAACTATCCTTGGAAACCCTCTTGATCAATAAACACAATCAAGATAATAATATTTTGATGTTACCTTGAGGTATTTTTTCCCAAAAATCTCCCCTTTGTGTTTGTAGACAACTCTTCACATTTTGATACTACATTGAAGATTCTTCCATTTCATATCAATCATAACTTCTGATGATTTAGGTAGATATAAAATATTTACTTAACATATAATCTATGCCCACATGATCCATGCTCATCTTGAGAAACAAGAGTAACATGAAACGATCATCAATGAATCACTTCATTCCCAAAACATGTCAACTAATTTCACAATGTACTCCATCTATCGTGATATTTAATATTTGATCATTCATCTATATCATCATATGATTTAATACTCCCCCTATCTCACAGCTCCCCATATCTCATTAGTCCCCTTCTCATATATTCCCATTATCTTGATTAAGACATTTTATCCATTTTGACATACACAATTTATCCCCCTTTGTCATTGAACCTGAAGGTTTTACTTTTAGGTCTACAACAAGGAAAAAAACAAAAATCAACACATATAAGAAAGAAATAACCATAACTCATGGATAGGTGGTCCCATATCCACACATTTTCATGTTTGAGGAGTCGACTGAACATTAAGAGCCTGTTAATTTCATTCAAAGGGTTCTCTAGATAAGGCATTTGTCACAATGTCTGCAACCTATTGTTTTGTAGGTACACACTCCAACTCCACAATACCTTTCTCCACCTTCTCCTTGATAAAATCACACTTTATTTCAATGTGCTTTTTTACTTGAGTCGTTTCCTTTTTTTTCAATGATTTATAACACTTGAATTATCGCAATGTATTCTAATTGAAGACTTCCCTTGAACACCCATTTCATCAAGCTAGTATATCATACACAATAATAGGGTACATGCTTGAGTAGCCACATTCTATGTTTCTTTTGCGATACTCAATGAAATGTAATCATGTTTCTTTCTTATATAAGAAATACACAATCCACCAAGATAAGAATCACCTCCGTACATTGATTTTATATCATCTTATGATCCATCCCAATCAGCACATATATTTCCCAATAACTCTTGATGACATTTGTCAATGTACATCCATCCAAATTCCACTATTCCCTTGATATTCCGAAGTATTATTTTCCCTAAAATAAGGTTTATTTCAATGGTATTGATCTGATACTTTACTCCTTGAAATATGGAAAATCAATATCTGATCATGTCTATATTAAGTAAAATAGGCTTTCAATGATCTTCCTATATTCGATGACATTAACAACTTTTCCTTTATCATCATGTAACAGTTTTATCCGAGTATCCACTATAGTTTTTATCTCCTTGGAATTATCCCTTACAAACCATCTCAATACCTCCTTGCTATATTTCTATTGATAAATTAATGTTCCATTATTTCCTTGTGTTATCTATAAACAAATGAAAAACATCAGTTCACTAATCATTGACATTTTGAACTCACTTTTCATGAATTTAGAAAACTATCTGAATTATGATTTATCTGATCCCCAGAGGAGTATGTAATTGAAATATACAAACACCATAATAATTTTATTAATTTTATTTTAATCAAGTCTACCACATCAAAAACTGGGCTTCTTCAGAAACTGATCTATCTATGATTTCCAAGATCTTCGTGCTTGCTTCATCTCATATAGTTCCTTCTTTAGCCGACACACTCTATTCTCATCTTCATGAATGAAAAAACCATCTAGTTTCTCAATATAAACTTCCTCTTCAATAAACCCATTCAAAAATTATGATTTCATGTCTATTTGGAAAATTTTGAACCTTTTTTTCACTTCTATGGCAAAGAATAATCTAATTGTCTTTTGACTAGAAACATGTGAAAATGTCTCATCAACATAAATAACCTCTATCTGGGAGTACCCTTTTCACACTAGTCATGATTTGTTTCAAATAACTACACTCTCTTTATTCATCTTATTGTAAAATAACCATTTAGTCCAAACGAAATTCTATTTTGTTGGCCTCAAAAAAATATCTGAAGTCTGATTCTTCTCAATCCGGTTAAGCTCTTCATTCATATTCAATACCCAATTCTCATCTTCAACTATCCATAAAAATATTTAGGCTCTACCTATGATAAGTATGATGATTTTAGTCGAGTCTTCATCCTCAATGTATGTAATACAGCTTTCTAATCACCAATTATGTTTTTTTTATCAATTTCAACTCTTCTCTTTGGTCTCTGTGCAGACATTGATTTATTCCTATTGATATCATCATATGAGTCTTCTTCTGAATCATCCTCTAGAACTACAATATCCCATGATATTATTATATATTCATCATTGTCCTCTGGAGTCTGTTCATGTATTTTCATAATTTTCTTTACATTATCCACTATAGTTATATCATAGGATTCAACTACCTTTCCCAGAAACATATTGGAACATTTATATGCTTTGATTTTCTTTGAGATTCCAAGAAATATCCTTTATCTCCATAGGATTTTAATTTCATGTGTTTCTCTTTATTGAGAATGAAACACATACTTCAAAATATATGAAAGTAATTCAAAGTTTGATTCTTTTATACCACGCCTTATATTGGATCTTTTCTTTCATTAGAAAAAACAGAGCCCTATTAGATATGTATATCAATAACAAGACAAATTCCTTCTATAATTTCAATAGTAGGTTCTTTTTTATAATCAATTTTCCGCACATATTAATATGCACCAACTCAAGCACTCTTGTTGTCCTCTTTAATTTTGACTTGTATCTCTTTCTAACGGTCTTTCCATGTTGAAAAGCATCACATATATGAGTATGATCAAGTGATAACTTTGGGAGGTCTTAAGAAGCATCACATTTCATCAGATATTCCAAGGAAATTTGGATCAAGGGACTAAAACCTTTATGGAATAACGTTTGTTCACCATCCATGGATAAAAATAAAATATCTTCTCCTCCACGTACAATGTGTATATTTCTTTCCATACACATTCCCTTCAAAAATATTGTACCATCTTTCACATGGATGACACATAATTTATTTGAAATGATTATGGCATGTTCTAAGTCACATAGTTGACTGACACTGAGAAACTTTTGACTGAGACCTTCAACAATATAGGCATCAACACATATCATGAATCTTCAACAAACATGGATTTTCCTGATCCAACAATCTTCTAGAATTCATCATTACCAAATATTACAATACCTTCCTTATCTTACTATATTCTTACCACTAGATCCTTATTTTCTATCATATGAGAAGTGCATCCACTATCAATGATCTATATTCGAGTGTGATATGATGATTTAAATAAAATATCTAAAACCACTGTGTGTTTATCTCCTTTGTTATTGATCCATGTTTTTGACTCCAAACATGATATAGATTTATGATCATTATCTTCCTCAATGTATAATGAAACAAAATAATCTTTCATAGGTAAAAACTGATTTTTAATTTTATGCTCATTTGATGATACTTTTTTGTTCTACTTGTGACTAGATTTAGTCGGATTTGGATGCATTGTTGATGAAAAATATCTTTCCATGTGTCTGAATCCCCCATATCTGAAATAGTGATGATCAAATGTTGTCCTAGAATATTGAGCCCTGTATTGCTGCCTCTATTGGTCTTGTTCCCTTTGATACCTATTTTCTTTGGAACAATAATTTTATGAGTGTCCCATTTTTTTCACAACAAAAGAATCTAATGTGGGGTGAATTTATGTGTGGAAATATTTCACTAGTAATTCTTCCTTGGGATCTCTATATCTTCGGATTATGATTCATTAGTAAATCAATTTTTACCCTTGGAGTGGGATCTTGTGGCCTAACTTCAACCATTATTGTTTTATTTTTGCGATCAAGACCCATACAAGTTATATCATTCTGATCAATCATTTTCCTTTCCTAAAACTCCATTGTATAATTCACTGGAACTATGAATTCTAATTTATCTTTTTCTATTACTTGTCTACCCTGGTTTTTTAGACTCAAGTGTTTCTCTATAAATTTAACTTTTCTTCGTGTACAAATGACTTATACTTTAATCTCGTTGATACGTTTGATTTGATCTTTTCTATTATTAGTCAAACTATAAATATCACTTTTCTATTATCAAAATTTTGATTTGGTACTCAATAACCTTTTCTGAGATTTCTAGAATTGTAGACTTCAGTTTTTCAATTTTTTTACAAATAAGGATTCTTTGATTCCTTCTGCTACATATACAGTTTGGCGTTATGAACCACTTTGTTGGATTTCCTTGTTTTGTCTATCCTAACATATATCTGTTTAAGAGAATATTGTTATTTAGCTTAAAGTTAAACCCAAACATTTACTTATCCCTCATAACTATCACTTTTTTCCTTTTTTGCGAATTTCACACAATTTCTATCATAGCATTTTCTTCATGATCCTAACAGCCCTAAAACTATTATGCCTTCGATTATTGTGAACATTCATCTTATTTTGAAATAATATTTTTATTTTTTAAGAAATTTCTCTTAGTACTTATCCTACATTTCTCCTCTAATCTATATTTTTTATTTTCTAATGGTACTTATAAGGGTAAGTGTGAACTAGTTACAAATTCAAACAAGTAGACCTCAAAACCCACCCACACCTAGAGTCCCTTCCACTACAAATCCAAAGTTAAAATTACCATCTTACCTGAAAAAACTCAAAATTTAAACATCATAATTCCATCTTGGTCTAAGTGACACCTAACGTCGTTCGGTCCTTGATTCACATACCTTGTCACCTCATTGCCTCATTATCACTTCATACCAAATCCCCTATAGTCCATTCCACTAGAGTACATCTTCATCGTCATTGTTGTAACATATTTATATTCTCTGCCATTGTCTAAGTATTATTACCAGTTATCTAAATAGACAAAGCATCATGTACTAACATAAAAAATCCCCCATCCAAAACGGATCGCTAGAAACCAGCATGTCGGAAACCTTCATCGTCACTGAAATCACACACAATGCCACAAAATACCACCAAATAATATGAAATAGTCATAGGCTGTCAAAATTATAAGTTTATGCTAGGACTAAACATCTTTGATAGAGAAAAAAGATGACGTCATTGTCATCAGATAATCACAAGAATCACCATTTTTGGAGTTGAGATATTAGCTGATACACTGTTGGAACACCACATACATCAATATCATAACTGAATACTATCCACCATCACAACCAGTGTCACCAAAAAAATGATACCACTAATGAAAATAAACCAACATTGAGAAAAAAACCAAAAATTGAAACATGAAACCAAGGGAAAACCCTGAAGAAGGTCAGGAACAAGACCCTGAAGAATGACAGGGATACAATTCTAAAAGGAATCTCGACAAACAGAAACTGTATGAACCAAAATATGTTGTACCCATCACTCCAACTCTGACCTAGATAGTAGTAGTGGAACCCTATATCAGATATGGTTTGGGAATCCATGATGAGAGGTTGACTCCAGTAGCGACTATAAACCCAACTTCCACCAACCACAATCCAAAATTCTCTAGGTTTACTCCATACCATTCATGACCGAGAGAGGCCAGATTGAACCTGATACCAGAGAAGGTTAAGGTGATATAGGGAATCCAAAGCACATACCATCACTAAAAGACTAGAAAAGTGGTAGAAATAGCAGCAAGCAGGGGAGAGGAAAAATAGAAGCCGAGAGATGAGGGGTAGAGTTAAGAGAAAAGGGGATAAGTATAAGACAGACTCTAGACCCCAGAGGAATGGAGAAGATGAGCATGGAGAGCGCTCTCTAAAGAGAGCACCCCATGATATAAACTTCTCAAGCTAGTTAAATGTGAATGACAAGAGGTTTAATCTTATATATTTATCATTGGCTATATATTTATTTCGAATACTTTCATCATTGTATTCAGTATCATATTCAAAATTCTTAGCAAACTTTGCTGCAAAATTTCTAATATTTACACAATAAAATCATTCAAGTGGAAGTTTACATTTTAAATTTACTCTTCTTATTTACATAATTTAAGAGATAAATGGCATGAAAACATCCAAATTTTTATTCTCTGGATTATCTACAACAAATATCTTCTTCATGGCCTTGAATTCCACTTCTTTGGAGTTTTCCTTTTCCACATCGTCGTTATCGTAATTTCTAATTTCATATGCAATAAGAGTACTTAAAAAATTATATATTTTCATATTCTTCGAATATTTGTCTTCCATTATAGAAACCTTTAGGATTATACTGATTTGGATGTTTTTTATAGATGCACTTGACAATGTTTATATCTTTAATAATATCACTAAGACCAGGCATTTATTCCATGAAAAAAATCACCCAATCAAATAATGTATCAATAGACTCATTAGGGTGCATTCTAAAATCCTCATATTTTTTTCATAAAACATGCAACTTTTCTTCTCTAACTTTGGAGTCACCCTCATAGATATTCATCAACGTTTACCACATAACATGTAATGATTTTCATGAAAGAACATTTTTATGTATTTCATTTCATAGGGATCCAAATAAAGCATCGAACACTTTATCATCAATATACATTTCCAATATATCATCTTCAAATAAATCATCATTGTTGATATTGGTTGGTATTCCATGCATAGTTGTTGTAAAGACATCCATTCGAAATGAATAGAAGTAGTTCTTCATATGACTATTCCACATTTCAAAATTCTTTCCATCGAATAGCAGAAACCCTTAGAGAATGACTGCCCCCATTTCTTCTAATGAGAGAGAACCACTGAATTTAATCATTTCAATCTAATACAAATCTATATCCCAAATAGGTTAAATACCCTTAGAGTGGGGGGATGAATCGGGACATGATGAACTAAAACTACTCCCCCTTCAGATCTCGACTCTTTATTAAACAAAACACTCTTCTATATCATTCCAATAGAAATGTATGAGAAGAAATTAAATAATGCATGAGACACATCATTTTTTGCTTGGTTTACCCTCACTAGGCTACATCCAAGGATGATACAATGACAATGTTCCAATTTTACCATATCCACTAAGGATTACTACTATGAATGGTGGTTCAGGATAGATCTCATTTATACCTAGACTAATTACCTTTATAATGGTTAAATTCATCTCACTACTTTTCCAAGGTTCCCTCCCTGTGTATATTTCTCCAGATCACTATCAGTGGAAATGATCACCGTCTCCCTCTTCCTTTACTCACAGCTCTTAGAAGGAATTCTAACATAGTTTATGGACTTTTAGGTCCCTTGAATATCTATAATGAATACATCCTCACTTATAGGTAGATTCTCTATTGAAGTTCCACTTTTATCTGACTAATGAAAACCACTTTACCATATATTTACTAGTAATTCCTTCTAAACAATATTCATGATGCTAACTTCCTTCCCGAAGCTCCTCTTTCACGAAGATCAAATTGCCTTCATGAAGCACAACTCTTTCACGAAGCTCAACTAGCCTTCACGAATCTCAATATTCATGAAGCTAAAATTGACATCAGGAAGATCCTACCTTTCACAAACAAAACTTACCATTCAGAAATTATACCTCTTTCACTATTTTCAACTAGCCTTTATGAAGCTCCAATATTTCATGAAGCTTACTTAGCCTTCATAAATTCCCTTACTTTTGTGATATTCAGAACATTTAGATGTATTTTATAGAATTTGAAAACTTCTGTGCATGAACACCTTCATGAACTCCCTTCACAAACCACCATCATCAATCCAGAGACTTAAGATATTCATTAAGTCTTGTTAGTATTATGAAGGGGGTATAGGCCTATTTATATGTGTTTTCAACAATTCTAGAACCTTCCATAAATGTCATCATCATTTTGTGATGCTCCCTATTTTTCACTCTGAAGCTCCCTTTATCACTATGCTTCAGAAAAATAATTTTTTCATGATGCCCATAATTTTTGTAGACATCACCATCAAACTCTTTATGCGATCATGATGATCCAATCACGATTCTCCTGACCATCTCTTTTCGCGATGCTCATCGTAAAAGGAATTCACACCCTTAGAATCTTCACAACTTTGAAAAACCACCATTCCTAGTCCCATTATTCATGAAATTCATGACATTCCTTATTTTTATAAGGACTTCATGGAAATCCACTTTTAATGATTCTAGTGAATCTTTAAATTTTGGACTCCAAAATTGGGGAAACACTAAGAAACTATATAACCTTGTGTATGTAATTTTTTGTACTACTTCCAGGGTATCGATTACATTATCTTGGATTGTTGTCAATATATCATTTCAATAGTCTCTCTGGACTCCAAAACATTCCTTGGAAACCCTCTTTCTCAATAATCCCAATCAACCTAAAAATACCAAAGTGTTACCTTGAGGGATTATTTCCCAATATATAAAGTCAAAAAAGTCACCTTATTTCTTTTAATATGTATAATATTTTGTGAGAAGGATAAAAACTATGAATGTTTGGTTATAAATGATTATTTTAATTATAATTTTTTTTATCATGATATATTATTTCTAATTTTTAGTGATGAAATAATTACATTAAATGTTAATGCAACGTCGACACAGTACTTATTTGATTAATTGAAAAATAAAAGAATCGATTAAAAGAATATTAAGAAAACAAATTTTGAATAGATTATTCTGTTACAATTTTTATTGATAAATATAACATTTTAGAGATGTGTGAAAGAATTATATTCTAATTCATTTGCTTCAATGTAGTTTTCAATGTCAAAATAAATGAATAGTAAAAAAATAACATTAATGATGTTTTGTGTTAAAATATATTTTATTAAACTATTAAAAAACAAAAAATCTCATAAAAAGTATCATCAGCATTATAAATGGTTGAAATTGTTATTCCATTGAAAATTTATGATATAATTTTCACCATATAAGTAATATTATAAGCCTTTAATTTTGAAAAATTCATTACCGCAATTAAGGTTCAAATTGGCTAATCAAGAGGTAAATTTGTATGATAAGGTTTTAAAAAATCTAAAAATGTTAAAAAACATGATTTTACAATTATATTAATATCAAATATTCTTATCTTTTAATCCATTTCATTCTATAACCATTTTACATGATCTAGACACATAATATATTATAATATTACATATAATTACATAAATGACATAAATGATATTTTATAATAAAAAAGTTTTATTAAATGATTTAAAATTCGTAAAAATGCTATATTTATAAAATTTAGTTATATATTATTGAAAATATCAACCATGGTCCTTTTACACATTAATTTTAATTTTATAGTAACTATCTTGACCCCTAATGTGTAAAAACATTGTTGTCATGGTAATCATCAAAATGTTCAATAGAGGGATAAAATAAAAAGATGATGGTAAAAACATAGCCAAAAATTTTATAAATTTTATAAATTTTATTTTTTAGGATTATATAGAATAATCATACTTTATTCCTAATATATCATTTTCAGCCCATTTTTCTCTAAAAATTAATTTACATTAAAATAATCCTTCAAGTAAATCCAAGAGTTCCCCCCCCCCACACTCGTATAAATGGGAAAAAAAGATTTTTAGTTCCTAAAATACCTTACCAAATCAATTAATATAACCCTTTCGATAATTTTAGAGGTCTTTTATTATGGATAAGACCAACCTTAGATGGATTAAGGTGAAATTAGAAAGAGAATGTTTGAAGATGTGTATAACTTTTAACTAAATGTTTTAGTTTTATTTATTCTTCAAACTCATTAAAATATTCTTAAAAGTTATTGATATAATAACATCAGTATATAAATTATATTGATTTATATTTATGATAATTTGATAATCTATAACTATATCCTTTTCCATCAAGTGGGTAATGAAACAATCAGTTGTGAACTGTAGAGAGAACTACCTTCTCATGAAACGATGTAAATCATTTTCCATCACTGCCACACATGGATAGTTATAATTAAGGACAATATATATAATATTAATGACATAATTATAATTATATAAATGTAATATATCATAAACTTTATTAACATTTCCATCAATTGAAAAATGATAATGTCATTTTTGCGTACGTGTGGATTGCCACCTCCACAAAGCGATGTGATGCAGTTTTCACAACCACATCACTTGGATGAAATATATAAGTGTATTTAAATAATGGTCATTTTATTTATGAAATTAAAATAATTATTGAAATATAAAATAACATTCCTTCCACCACGATCATTGAAAATGGAAACGTTAGTTATCCATACATATGACCAACCATCTTCATGACAATAATATAGTTCATTTTTCATAACAAACTATCATGGTAGGTTTTAAAAGTATAATTGATATATAAAAATGATAATTATTTAGTAATTATTATTTTATAGATGTTTTAATAATGATCACATCAACCATATTCAACCAACTGAAGTCATTTCGGACATATGATCCAAATATCATCAACATATATTATGTGAACTTAATTGATTAAGTAATTCATTATAACATAGTAAAGAAATAAAAACATAAAAATAATCTTAAATAATTAAATCACAAACAAAAATATATTAGAAATAAAAATAATACTGTTATGTGTTGATATAGACTCAAGGTAAGGGACACTTTAATTTAAAAAACCTCGTTGTAAATTTTTTAAATATTTATTTTCTAAACCTGTCCTTTACATGTTAATATAAAAAAATATAATTTTTATATAAATTTATATAGACATAAATAAATTATATTTTATATTTTATGTCACTTTGTTATCAAGGATTCCAATATGAATATTTTTAATTAACATTATAAATTTATTTAGAAGAGAAAAAAGAATTCTTTAATTTAGAATATCTTGCATTAATAGTTTTTTCCACCAATATAACCATTGTTTTATTTTTGGATTATGTTACAATATTTTACATTTTCTTCAAATAAAAACCCTACTTCCCTTTGTTCTAGTTATTTTCAAAAGGAGTTTTAAATAAAATAGATATTTAAATACTTGGAAATGTTTAATTGTGGGTGTGAAGTGTATTTTTATAATTTTAGTAATTATAAAGGAAAAATTTCATGTTTTACGAATATCATGTGGCTCTTAAGAATTGGTTATGATCATTCTTAGTTCCATTATAGCCCATGGAAGAGTGGATTATATATAAACCAGGTGCAGGTGGTTCCATTAGAAATAAAGGATGGGTGATTCTATTATAAACCAAGGACTGGTGGTTACGTTATAAACCCAGGAAGTGTGGATTCATTATAGCCCTAAAATGTATTGGGTATTTATTTTTTTCTCTAGAATACTATGATGAATTTTTATTGTATTGGTAATTCTATATATGAGACTGATATGTTATATTATATCTTAATTTACTTATATATGACTTATATAAGATTGTTAATTATTTTTCATAGAAATAATTTTATTTAAAAAGTTATTTCTATGATATTTTTTTTTATGGAATTATTATGATTTTTTGTATAAAAATATATATTTTTAATAATTTTGTTTGGGTAATCATGTTTTATAAGAAACCATCATGATTATTTTTTTAATTGTGTTTTATTGTAAAGTGTTTTATGAAAAAAAAAACTTTGGGCAATAAATATGATATCATATGTAAGTGAATGTTTATTTGAGTTCAATGTTTTTTTTATTAAAATAAAAACATTTTTATGATTGCATGGTTTTGTTGGACCAACATGTTTATTCTTTCTTATTGTTTGTTCTTTCCTGGTCTTTTGGTTCTCATCCCATCTATTAAAATTTTATTCATGGGTTTTTAAGGATGAGTAGTCACAAATATGTGGTCAAGATGAATATTGTGAAGATATGTCATGGAAATAAAACATTTTCTATCTTAATTTTTTTATTTTATGGATAACTACTAATACTAAAGGATGTTTCTAACATGTATTGTATGGGTTTTTTATATAATATTTAAGACCTAATCCTATGAAACACTAAACCTGAAAAGCTCCTCAAAATTCCTGATGGTGAATTATTGTATAACTATTTAATTTAAGAATTATTTAAGGCTAGGTCATTGTATTTGGAATAATATGAAATATTTAGATAACTTTGGGTATTTTTATGTTTTCATATGAAGTTAAATTAAGAGTTATGGATTCCATATTGGGTTATATGTTTATGTATGATCACATTCTTAATGTTCTAGAAAACCATATTGTTGTTTTATGTGATTTTATTTTTGGTAACTAATGATATTTTATGAGATATTGTATTCTTTTGAGGTATATATAACACTTCGTTTTAAGATGAAAGGCATGAGATAACATTTTAGGTTCATAAAAGTTTGAATATTGATATAAATTTGGTTATTTTTTGAGTATTTTCATAATATTTCTAGGCATACTATTGGGATTATATAGTATAGTTTTAGTAGAAGGACAAATTATTAAATTCAAAAAAGTCATGATGCTTGAACCCACTAATGAAGAGTGATATGGTTGTTACACCTACCATTGGCCTCTGTGATTCCCTGGTTAGTATGAAATTTTTCACTTAAATGTTTTTTCAAATAAAGATTATAGTGTTTTTGGGAATGTATATTTTGTCAAATACATATCCATAAGATTCAAAATTGATTTGGTGATTAAGTTATTTATGTTGTTTTAGAATAAGTTCACTAATTTTTGAGACTTATTAAATTAAGTTAAATAGAAATATTTTTTGACATGATGGGATTTTTTAGGAATATGGGTTAAATAATATTTTAAAATAATTATTATTTTAAGGATACTTTATGGTGATTCGGGTCACTTATGTAGATAATTATCATATCATATAGATTACATACCTATTTCATGTACATTTTTGGGGTGAGAATTTATAAGTGATTGAAGTTATTTAGAGAAATATGGATAAAATTTCATGGAAAAATATGTGATAAAATCATTGAAATGTTTGGATTTCAATCTTAGTAATGAATATTTTGAAGAATTTTAAGAATAATTATTTATGGAATTATCTAGGTTGAACCATTAGTGATATTTTTTAATTTGGGAGATAAATTTATTATTTATTTGTAGGAATTATTATTAGGTTTTAGAACTATCTTACCTTGTACAAACCATTATGATATTGGATAATTATTAAATACATGAGGAATAAATTTTTATAGTTTTGTGAAATTATGTGATGCATTATGAGTTGATTTTAAGGTTTTAGTCATAAAAAATTTAACTCCAATACTCATAATGTGGAACAAGATATGATATCTTGGTGGAAATCAATTAAAATATAATTTCTTCTTGTGAATAAATAATATATCCTTGTATTATTAGTATAGATGGTAAAGGAATTTCTCAACACTAGGAAAATAATATTGAAACAAAAATTTTATCTTATTACATTTATCCCATATTAATCCATTTCCTTTTCCAAATATCATTGTCTTATGGATTTGGAGGTGTTAACATTCTTATGATCATTAACCTATTAGTGATCAGAGTTCTATGTTACACTCCATCATTATTTTGGAAATTAAATTTTATTCCATGTATATATTTTTACATCCCACTAATTTTATCCTATGTGGAAACATAGTATGTGTTATTACAGATGACCTAAAAACTTCTCTTTATTCTCTTTTTAAGAGGAAATTTTATTAACCCTTTATACGATGCCAAATTTAAAATATCAATCCATTGATTAACAAGATCAAGCTAAAATTTTAAGGATAATTTTTTTTGAATGGGGGATAATGTAACACCATAATATTTTAAAATAATATTATGTGCAGTAGCGTATACGACACACAACACAAAGTTTAAACAACCCATGGAAGATGATTTTCTTAATATGACCATTATAACCTTACTATTGAATTTGAGGGTATGAATAGGAATAAAAATATTATGAAATATATATATATATATATATATTCTAATACATACAAATTTATTTATTTATTCATTAGAAATAAAAAAAATATAGTAAACTAATTTTAATTTTCAAAAATATGTTTTTTTAATAAATGGTTTTTATTTAATTAATTTTAGAGAATATATTATAATTTTTTTGGATATTTTAAAAATGGTATTTTACAGAAAAATAACTTTTTTAAATCACCATATAAAAATTATCTTAGAGTTAATCTATATAATGTTTCTGAAAAGATTAATTTTCTAGTCAATAGTGAAAATACTGATTTTTATGGAAAACTATATATTTGATTCAAGAATTGACAAGGTTTCAATTTTTATAAAAATAGATTAAAAGTAAAATTAGAAAGATTTTATTATTATTTATATAATTATTTCTATTGGAATCAATTTAATACTTAAATTTTGTAAAAAAATATTTTTATACTTCAAAAGGTATTTTTTTTAAAAAAATTCGTGGTGTTTTGAGTTTTAATCATAAATTATTTTCCACCACTTATATATGATGAATCGTGAAAAATTTATTCTATATTTTTTATGAGGGCGTCCATATTTGGTAAATAGGTCACTTTTTTCATTATGAATAGTAACAGTATTAAATAATTGTCACCATGGTAAGTGTAAATTGGAGAAATATGATTATAATTAGTATGATAAGGACAAAAAAATAACACTAACACTTTCCTTTATCCCATTTTATGAGTGTTTATTAGCCATGACAAGTCATGTTTAAAAAATATGGAAACATGGTGTCATATTTCTTTCGTTTTGACCTTTCTAATATTTAAGTAAAAGATAAAGTCAAACATATCACATTTTGGATTTTAATAACAACAATATTTTGTGACAGAGATAAAAAACTTTTTTCATTGTTATAAATGGTTATATAAAATATTAATTATTTAATAACAGTAATTTATATCTAATTTTTAATGATTAATTAATTACCTTAAATTCTTATACAACACCAACAGTATATTTATTAACATAATTAAGAAATAAAATAAATGATTATAAAAATATAAAAATAATATAATTTGAATTAATTATAGTGTTCTATGATATTTTTAAATAAATATAACAAGTTATATATGTGGGAAATAATCATATTTTAATTCCTTTTTTGTCACATTCTTTTCAAAGTCAAATTAAATAAATAGTGTAAAAATTAAAATTAATGATATTTTATGTTAAATAATAGTTTTATAAGTTATTTAAAAATAAAAACTCATTAAAATGTACCATTAGAATGAGAAATGGTCTAAATTGTCATAAATGTTACATTTTCTCTCCAATTATTACCTTTTAAGTAAAATTATAACACTTTAATATTCAATAGGCCATTATCATGATTAAGGTTACAACTGGTAACCATGAGGTTAAACCAAGATATATGGTTTAAAATGTTAAAAAACATATAATGATTTTATTTTATAAATATATTGATACTATATATTCCTAATATTCTAATATATTACATTTTAGAACCATTTTACATGTGTTAGTCACATATTATGTTATAATATTTCATGTCATTCCAAAAATGGCATAAATTATATTTTAGATACAAATAATGTTATATTAAATGATTTAAAATTTCTAAAAACATATATTCTAAAAAAATTAGGTTTTGGTTTAAAATATAAAACATGATCCATTTATGGGTAAATTTTACTTTTATAGTAACTATCTTTACCCCTAAATATTAAAAAATATTGTTATCATAGTAGTTGTCATAAGGTTTAAGAAAGGATTAAATAGAATGTATAGATAAATATATAGTAAAAATGTTTCAAAAATTAATTTTATGAGATAATTTATATCCATACTCATCCTATATTTAAATTATGTCATTTGGGATTCTCTTCTCCATGAAAATTATTTTATATTAGTTTAATATGTTAAGTAATTACGAGAGTGCACATCCCCACCCTTATAAAAGGGAACCCCCTATCCACTTTTATTCCCAGTTAAAAGACTTTTATTTCAGAATATACCTACTCAAATACATTTCTATAATATCTACCATCATAATAGTGTAATTATTTTAGTTATAATACTAACCTTCTAGGTATTAATGTGTAAGGAAAAAATGATTGATGAAGAAGAGGAATATCTTTTGACCAATTTTTTTTTCCTTATACTTCTGAATCCTTCAAATATTATTCAAAAATGATGATATAATAAAACAAGTATCTAATATATAATGATATTTTATTATGTAAATATCATAACTTATATTAATTTCTTTCATCCATTAAGTGGTAAACAAAACCAACAATTTTGTGTATGGCGGACTACCGCCTCATGAACCGATGTAATTCGTTTTCCATCACCACCTCTCAAAACTAATTATAATTATGGTTTTAATGTATATATGACATTAATTAAATAATAATAATTTTGTAAATATAATATATCATATTTTTTCTTACCTTTTCATCCATTGAAAAATGTTAATGGCATTCGTGCTTACGTGTAGATTATCACATCCATGAAGCGATGTGATTTGTTTTTCATAAAAACGTCACATTTATCTTATAAATATGTGTATTTAAGTAATTTTTATGATATTTATGATATAATAATAATTATATAAATATAAAATAACACATACCTTCATTCCATCATGATCATTGAAAAATGAAAATTTTTCTCATACTTGTGTCCTACTATCTCCATGATTGTAACATAGTTCATTTTTTATAACCACCTATCAATGTATATTTTAAAATTATAATTTATATATAAAATGATAATTATATTCTGATTATACTTTTTATATGGTGTAATAATTTCCTACAAACATAGTAACCCTACAAAATTCATTTTGGACATATGATCCAAATATCATAGAAATTTTTGAAGTGATATTAATTAATTAAGTAGCTGATTATAATATCCTAAAAATAATAAAAAAACATGAAAATATTTATAATAAATTAAATAATTCTCTAAATTTTTTTATTTAGTAAAATAAGTAACATGAATTTTTTTTGGTACATGTGGTAAGGGACACTTTACTTTAAAAACATCATTTTAATTGTTTTTATACTTTATTTTTCTAAATAATTTCCTTCCATGTAAAAATTATTAAAAATGAATTTATATTCATTTATATAGAAATGAATAAATTATAAATTACACTTTATGTGTCTTTCTTATTAAGGGTTTCAAAATGAATCTTTTTATGGATTGTTGTTTCATTTTTTAAAAAGAAAAAATGAATATTCTTTTTTAATGTGTATGGTGTCAACAGTTTTCCTACCACTATAACTGTTATTTTTTGTTTGGAGTATTTTAAAATATTTCATGTTTTCATCAATTAAAAACACTCCATCCTATAATTTTGGTCATTTTAAAAAATTTATTTAAATGAAATAAATATTTCAATATACTTAAATTTCTTATTATATGTGCAAGGAATATTATTATGACTGTAATAATGAAAAATGATAGATTTTATGTTTTATGAATATTTTATAGTTCTTAGAAATTGTTTATGATGATGGGTGGTTCGTTCATAAATGAAGTACTAGTGCTTCCAATATAAACCAAGGACGTGTGGTTCTGTTGTAAACCAATGATAGGTAGTTTCATTATAAACTAAAGATGTGGGGTTATGTTGTTAATCAAGGATCATTGGGTCTTTTATATCCCTACAATGCAATGTATATTAATTATGTTCTCTATAGAATTATTATGAATGTATATAAGAGTGATTTCGAAAATCACATCCCAAGTTACCAACATGACTTTTCTAGGTTTGGTAATAATTTTTCATCGAAATAATATGATTTAAAAAAGTAATTAAAGGATATTTTGTTTTAGATTAATGATTACTCCATTTTTTGGATACAATTCTATGTTTCAAGAATTTTTTTCTGGGTACTCATGTTTTCTAATAAACTATCATAATACAATTTTCCATTATGTATTCTTATGTTGTGTTTTATGAAAAATCATTGGGCAGTAAAGCTGATATCATGTTTAAGTGAATGACTATTTGAGGGGAATGTTTATAATATTAAATGAAAACCATTTTATGATATTAAGGTGTTACAATGGAAGAAAAAAAATTTCCATTATTTTTCTTTGTATCATACTGACCATTTTGTGATTATCCCATGTTTTAAAATATTTTTTATTAGGATTTATGGATGGTTAGAGGCATGAATGAGGTCAAGCTTAAATATGTTTCATGGAAATAAAATTGGTTATATCTTAATAGTTTTGTTTTATAGAAGAAATGGATACCAAGAAGTTATTTCCATCATATATTTTATGGGTTTATTATGTAATAGTTATTACCTAATTATTTGAAACTCTAAAACTGGAATGATCCAAGAAATGTAGGAAGGTGAATTCTTGTATAAATATTTAATCTATGGATTATTTAAGGTTGGGTCAATATAATATTATTATATACTCTAAAATATAAGATTAACATGAGGATCATTTAATTTTTTGTATTAATGACCCTGTGAAATGAATAGTTATATGAAATGTATTGTAAATACAAGTTTTAGATAGAGAAAATAACATTCTTGGGGAATGTTTTCACCAAAAAATGGATATCTTTGGATCCTTCAAAGATAGATGAAATTTAAGAGTAGTCTATACCAATATTTGTGAGGGAGATCCATATATTCCTTTCATTATTTATGTACCATCATTGATTTTTAATCATCTATAATGATCACAAATCCCACAAAAAAAGTGACCTCATAAGGGAGTGAGATTTCTTATGGACTGATGGATGTGAGGAGAGCATTAAAGAGTTCACAAGGAGGTTAATCACTGCACCTAAACTCACATTACCCACTAGTGGAAAAGGATTTTGGATATACTAGAATGAGTCAAAATGGAATTGGTATGTTTACTAATGAAAAATGATAAATTTTTTGCCTGTGCCTCCCTCAATTTAAAGATGCATGAGAAGAACTACCCAACATATGATCTTCAATTGGCTGAAGTGATCTTCACATTGAATATTTGAATAAACCATCTGTAGTTTGGACAGTGTTAAATATATACAGATCCTAAAATCCTCTAATATATATTTATATAAACGGATATCAATATGTTCCAATGAAGTTGGTTATAGTAGATCAAGGATTATGACTTTTCAACCCTATTAAATATTGGGAACGCTGATAAAGTTTTAAGTGCTTTGAGTGGAAAGGATGTCAAACCTAATCCATGATGAGGATTGAAATGGATCCAATACCATTTGACATGAAATGGATGTACAATGGAAGTATAGAAGGAACATGACCATAACTTTCTCAAATAAATACTCAACAATCCATTATTGATAGGATCAAGGAGGCCCAAAAATATAATAATAACCAATGGAGGAAGGAACAAAATATTCTGAATTTTATCTTTGATAAAGATAATGTTTTAAGGTTTGGTGCCCAAATATGTGTCTAATGAAAACCAAAACTAAATAGGGTACTTCTAGATGACTAATGTAGCTAATAATTATATATTCATCCAGTAAGGACTAAAATGAATATAGATCAACAGAAATGATTCTTGTAGGATAACATGTAGTGAGATTTTTCATAATGTTTTTCATGATCTTTAGTATTCTATCAAGTCGAGGTTGAATAATTTATGTATGGGGGTATCATTAAACCATTTACACACTAATATGTAATTTTCCAAACATAACCATGGATTTTATCATAGGACTTTCCTAGATATATAAAGTAAATAATGTCATTTTTATGGTACATGATCTCCTTGAAAATTCGATTTCTTTCATTCCTATCAAGTAATATTTCAATCATGAGCAGAACATTATGTTTTCCATAAGATAAATGGTAATACTTGATAGATTTTCACTCTCAGTTATTTTTTATTAAGATATGAGGTTTACCTCAAGGTCTTGGAGAATACTTCATCATGTGTTGGATAAATAGCTAGTTTTTTGTACTAATTATAACCCTCAGAATAATAATTATTATTAGAGAACCATTAAAACTCTTGACTACTTATTTTGATTGTGATCAATTGTTTTTTAAGAATGTTATGATCAACACATTTACCTAATATAGTACTCATAAAACAATTGTTCCAATTTTATTGTTCAAATGGATCCTTATTAAGATCTTTATGGGAAAAGGTTTCATAATCCAATATAATTGGATCAATTTAAAGAGGGGAATATTATTGGACTAAATATTACCCAGGATATAATATATAAGTTTCAAACCATTCAGCTTTATATTAAATCCATGCAATGTTTAAAGGAAATGTATTCATAAAATCATCGACGAGTCCCCGAGTTTAAAGTTAGAGATAATGTGATCCCTTATATATCACCATGGATGAAAGTAATGAGGTTTGGGAAGAAGGGAAAACTTAGTCCTAGATACATATTCCCATTTGAGATTCTTTATATCATCGATGTTTTGGCCTATCAACTAGAACATCCACATAACCTATCTCAATCACATAATATATTCCATATATCCCTCTTAAATAAGTGCTTACTAAACCCCTCACAAATACTAAATCTATAGGTGATACAATTGGACAATTATCTTTAATTTGAGGATAATTCAGTTATAATCATAGACTATAGAGATAATGTTATATAAAATATGAAAACTCACCCGATCAATGTGCTATGATGGAACAACAGGGTAATGGATGAAACATGGGACCCATAAGAGACAATAAAACAGAACATCCCTTATCTATTTTTGTGTGTGAAATGAAATTTTGAGGTTGAAATTTTTGTAGTATGAATGAATCTAAGGATCCAAACTTTTATAAATGAAAATCCATTCTTAATGAATAAATTTAATATTATGTAATGTATTTATAGAAAACACATAAAATATATTTAATTTTTTATTTTATACCACTATAAAACAAATGTATAATTATATGATGGGATTAAATACCATTATTAATAATAACTATTTAAAAATATTCATTGTATAGTGATCATTAATATTAGTATATATTAATGGTTATGATGAAATCTAATTTAAAAATAAGGAATAAGTGATGGCTTCAACCTGTAGGATTATACACTATGAATCATATTTATGGGAGATTATGAGGAAAATAACATCACTCGGATTTTTCCTAGACAAATCCCTGGTTGAGATTAAATAAAAATCATGAGTGTAATCATTTATAGAATAATATCAATCCTTTATAGATCATAAACCTTACCATGTTTTCTGAACCACCCAAAGAAAGTACCACCATCACACACCTTACCCTTAGGGAATATGATGGTGTAATAAGGGCTTATATGTAACGACCTGAACTTTTTAATAAAATGTGTTTCCTAATTTTGTGTGTTATTTTATTTTATACTCAAAAAAATATTTCATTTATTTAATAAAATGAGTATAATTTAAATGATACTGTTGGGTTTCAACTTTTATATGATTGTTGGTAAATATGACCGTTGGTCAATATGACCGTTGGAAACTAAAATCTTAATGTTGTGATTATTGTTTATAAATACAAGTGATCTTGGATATTACAAAAAAAAATATTTGATGGCCTCATCCAGTAGTCTCGGGCCGATCAAAGCCCATCTGATGGAGCTTGAAAAGGAGGTTCCACCGATGGGGTTTGCTCTAGACCAAACCCATGCTGAACTTCATCTTGTGAAGCTGGAACGGAATCACCTTCGGGAGAAGTTCAAGATAATAGAAATCACCACTCGGGAAATGTTGGCTTAGCCGCCCCCAGATTCTATCACCTTAGCAGACCTTACACTTAGGTCATATGCTGGTGTTATAAGGGGCTATGTAACGAAACCATATCTGCTTTATGTAATCCTTTTAGATAAAAAAATCATATCTTATTATGGTGAAGTTTGTAAATTTCAAATATCCGGATAAATATAGGATGTGTATTATTGGTGAATTTTTAAAAAAGGATATTTTAAAAATATTTATGTCAACCTTAAATAATTAATAATGTGTAATGATTTTCAAAAAATGGTCTTCTACAGTTATGTTCAGTAATAAATTTAGAGTCTAATAAGATCAACATAATTTTTGATGAATAGTAATTATGAATAGTAATTTTACGCTTATGAATAGTAATGTGACCAAATGGATTAGTAGCCTCACTGAATAAAGTATTAATATAATTTAGTCACCTTAATTAGTCAATGTGACTCAAAAAAATAAGTCAATAACTGTTTCAGAAATTATTAGTTATGTATTAGTTATTTTTCAGGTGAATAATGTTTTTATTTAAAAAAAATTAAAAATATTTAGAAAATTATTTTTATAAAAGGGAGTTTAATTTTGAATTCAGAGCATTAATATTAGGTTAAGATGAATTTTTGGGATTTTTATGAAAAAGTTGAATTTCCATATGAATAGTGTTTTTATTTAAATATAAAATTAAATATATTTTGAAAATTATTTTAATAAAATTTAGTCCATTTTTGAATTCAGAGCATCTATTTTAGGTTAGGGTAATTTAGTTTGGAATTTTTATGAAATAGTGGAATTTTCTCTGAAGAGAAAATTTACGGGCTTAAGTTTCGGGTGTTTAATGACATCATTAATGATGTATTAATTGTGTAATCAATATGATCGACTTATGAATAGTAAGATAAGGTATGAGGTGTACCATGTGGCCAATACTATGGGCAAATACCGTGGGCGAGCCCATGGTTTTTCCAATACCACTGATGAAGTTTCCCTTAGCCATTAATGATTTGTTCCATCACTTCTCCTATAAATACCAAGCTTTTCTCTCATTCATTTCACTCCCAAATCCTCCCCAAATAATTCATAGTCTCCTTACCTCCCAAGGAGTTCTCCCAAGGTTCCCTCAATCCTCCAAAGTTTCCCACAATCCTCCCAAGGTCTCGACCTTCAAACATTCAACGTTACTCTTCAAGGTAAGGGATCCTTTTACCCTCCACTTTTATGTCACGACTTCCTTTATAATGTGTCCTCTAGAATCCATCCCTTTATGTCGAGGGTATGATCTTATATGTTCTCATTACTGTCCATTTCATTTCTAATTGTTCAGATACCCTTTTTTCTCTCATTAATTTGTATTTTGATTTTTAAGTGACGTCGTTAGGATACCGAATTTCTTGTAAAAGAAATCACATCTTCTCTTTTAGTTCATGTTTTCTTTTCATGTGCTATGTCATTAAAATATCCATAAAATGATCATATCCTACAACCATACTATATTATGAATAATTTATGAGTGGGTTACCCTTGTCCCCTCTCTTTTCAATTTTTTTTAAAACCATGTTATACAGCCATTATGCTGTAGAAATTTTGTCTCAAAATTTCTATCTCTTTTTATCAAGAAATTATCTTGTTTATTTATGTGAATACTGAGACGTATTTTGTTTCTATTGGTGTTCATAAATATATAAAAATTATAAATTTGATCCTATAATTGACATACATATAACCCTCACTCCCCTTCCATGGGTTATAAAGGATATACTAGTCTTATTTTTAAGAACTTTTAAAACGTCACGATTTTGAAATGAAACCCATTTCTTTAATCCCCTATGGGTTATATGAGAAATGTTTGATTATGATATATGTGGCTCACATGAAAATAAATAAATATTAAAGTTGCGCCCTAATAGCGCTCCAATTCCCGGGGTAAAGTAAAAATCTCTAGAGATGACAAGTTCCACGATACCTTGGTGAATATCCTCGGTATTTTTTTGACACCTCGGGGATAAACCTTGGTGATATGTTCATGATTTTCTAAGTGAAATTTTGTAGCCATATATTCATGTATGTTTCAAGTTCTTTTAATTATGATATTCTTATACTTCTATTGCTCATGTCATTTTGTTTTTATCCAAGTTCTTATTGATATCACAAGAACACTAATTCCCTTGTACACCCTTACTGAGCCTTCTTCTCACCCTTTGCATTGATGTATGTCTCCATGATATGAGACGGATTAATTTTACCTAGGATGAACATATGATGAAGCCTTATTAGTGGATTAGAAGATTTTTTTATGTTGTTTTCATGTTGTATGTCCCTGATTTCATGTACACTAGACTTTAAAGACTCTCTGTTTGTAAAATGTAATGAAAAGTTATGAAATAAAAAGGAGGGATGCCATAGTTGGTATCAAAGGATAGTTTAGTTATTTATGGAAATTATTCTATGAAAAATTTAGTAATAACCCTATAGAAAAGATTACATATAGGAAAACTTCATGGTATTTTGGTGAGTATTTAGTAAAGGGTTTATCAAGAAAATACATCACGGTCTGGATACGAGCAGGTAGAGATGGCACTAGCACAGATAAACCTATGAGTGAAAAATCCATCAAGGAGTTTTGGGATCGACCCGAGGTATCCTGGTACATGACAATGGGACTTGCTACACACTTGGTTACGACACTCCCAGGGGATATGTTTGGTTAATCACAAGATTTTTATGAATCATTATGAAGAAATTATAGTGAAATGAAATTGTTTAAGCAAGAAGTTTTAATTGATAAAATAATTTATAGTTAAAAGATTCATTAATGAAATAATTTTCTCACAACGGATTTATTCAGTTAGAAAATGGAGGGAAATATGAGGAACCATATGAATAGTGACCCCAATGAACCATGTGCTGACAGCCTTTTGATGGAAGCTAGAATGGAATCATTCATGCAAATGATGAACCAACTTACTCAAGTTATTGGAAACAACTTGAATCAATATGAGAGAGCGATATCACTGAAAATGGAACAACATTATATTAAGTCCATTATGCGGCAACAACCACCAAATTTTAGTGGATCGATCAACCCATTGATTATTGAAAAGTGGATCAGGTCTGTAGAGAATATCATTTATATGATTCGTTGTTCAGAGCAAGAGAAGGTTACCGTGATTGTTTATCACTTAGAGGGAGAAGTTGATCAGTGGTGGGAACTGATTAAAAACACAAGGACAAGAGTGGGAGTTAAAGATATGGAGTGGGAAGAGTTCAGAGGAATATTATTCAATAATTATTTCCCTCGTTCCATGAGAACATGAATGGAGAAGGAGTTTCTCAAGCTGAAGTAGAAGGAGAACGATTCTGGGGGAAGCTACAAGATGAACATCACAAGGCTTTCACTGTATACCTCTAGATTTGTCATGGATCTAAATGGTAATGTTGATAGATTATTTAGTGGACTGAGACCTCATCTATGGAAAAATCTTTCCAATTGAGAATATGATAGCTATGAAGAGATTGTACGGAGTGCGATGAAAGTTGAGCTAGAGTATGGTGAGTTGCAGTGGTCTCATAAATCCAATGACAAGAAGAGATCAATGGATCCCAGCTTAGGGAGGACCTTTGATCAGGGAATAGGAGGCAAGCAAGTGAAACTTCCCTTGTGTAATAAATGTGGTAAGCATCATTCGGGTAACTTCCCGCTCATTAGCGGGAAATGCTACAAGTGTGGAAGAGATGGCCATATTGCAAGGAATTGTCATAGTGAGGTGAAACCTCAACTTCCTAATGCTAATGACAAGTGAAAGATGGTGCATGCCCTTCCTGATGTCTAGTGATTTAAGTGTGGACAACGTGGGAACATTGAAAATCACTGCCCAAATCTGAGGGCAGTGGAGGGGAACCGCCATCAACCGTACCATAGGCCAAGGGAGAAAGGATGTGCTTTTTCTATCACGACAGCTAAATTTGAAGCTCCAAATGATGTGGTAGCAGGTACACTTGTTTCCTCTCAAATCTAGAAAGTGCTTTGTTTGATTCTGGTTCTATGCATTCCTTTATTTCCTCCAAGTTTGCAGATAATTTAGATTCAACCCTAGATTTTCTAAAAGTAGAGTTATCAGTCAAGACTCATGTTGGGATTATCCAACCATCATTAGTGTTTATAAAATCTAGTATTTACTTCAGTGAGCACAATCTTATCAAAAATCTAGTAGTCATTACCATCAGGTAATTCGACATTATACTAGGGATTGATTGGCTCTCAATGTATAATGCTAATATAAATTACAGAAGAAAGGAAGTATTAGTAGTCTTGAATGGAAAACATACAGTTATCTTTAAAGAAGAGATATCTCAGACTGTTCATTTTATAAAAGAAACTGCTTTATCTTTCTTTATGGAGTTTATTGGTGAGGAAGAAGAAAAATATGAGAGTTTAAATATATAAAATGCCCCCATCGTCCACGAATACATTGACGTATTTTCTTGAAGAGTTACCCAAACCTCCCCAAGAAAGAGAGTTAGAGTTATCCATTGAACTTATACCTGGATCTCATCTGATTTCAAAGACCCCGTATAAGATGGAAATATGGAGTTGGATGAATTAAAGAAACAACTACAAGATCTTTTGGGGAAGGGGTTTATCCAGCCGAGTGTGTCTCCTTGGAGAGCACCAGTTTTCTTTTTAAAGAAGAAGGATAGATCGATGCAGATATGCATTGATTGTGGGGAACTGAATGGGATCACAATGAAGAACAAATACCCTCTTCCAAGAATTGACGACTTATTTGACCAACATCATTGGGATAAATTCTTCTCTAAGATTGATCTTCGATCTGGTTATCATCAATTGAGGGTAAAGAAGAATATATTCCAAAACTACCTTCCAATCAAGATATGGGCATTATGAGTTCGCTGTTATGCCCTTCGGACTGACTAATTCTCCTGATATTTTTATTTATTTGATTAATAGAGTATTTAAGTACTACCTTGATAACATTATGGTAGTTTTTATTGATGATATTCTGATATATTCCAAAATTCGCATGGAGAATGAAGATCATCTAAGGGTTATTTTAAAAAATCTACGGAAGGAGAGGGTTTTTCGAAAGTTTAGTAAATGGGAATTCTGGTTACAACAAGTTGCTTTCTTGGGGCACAATGTTACCAATGAAGGAATCATTGTTGACCCTAAAAAGAAAAAAGTTGTAGAGGAGTGGCCTCATCTTACAATAATAACTTATACTCAAAGTTTCTTTAGATTAGAAAGATTTTATAGGAGGTTTTTGAAAAAAAATTCAGGACTTCCTAATCCATTAACCATGTTAACTCGAAAATGGGTCATGTTCCTCTGGAAAAAGGAGTGTGAGGAATGTTTCCAAGAGCTAAAGAAGAGATTGTTTACTGCACCCTTGTTAACTCTTCCCTCGTGTGGAGAAGGATTCATTATTTTTAGCGATGCATCTCTCAAAGAGCTTGGGTGTGTCCTCATTCAAAATGACAAAGTCATTGCTTATGCATCTTGATAGTTGAAGACTCATGAGCAGAACTAACCAACGCATGATCTGGAGCTGACTGTGGTCGTTTTTCCTCTATAGATATGGAGGCACTATCTTTATAGGGAGAAATATGATATATACACAGACCATCAAAATTTGAAGAATATTTTCACACAAAAGGAATTGAACATGAGACAAAGGAGATGGTTGGAACTTCTCAAAGACTATGATTGTTCAATTCATTATCATCCCGGAAGAAAAAACAAAGTTGCTGATGCATTAAGCAATAAAGACCCAGTTGTTCTTTAAATGATGAGGATTCAAAGAGATTTGTTGATCAATGACCTAGTAAAGCTAGACATGGGAATTATAAGGGAAGGTAAATCATCAAACCTAACCCAAATTATTTCTCAACCATCATTACTAGAGAAGATCAATAAAGCTCAGAATTAAGATCCTCTGTTACATATAAAGTTTGAGGCTATAAAGGATGGGAAGTTTCTTGGGTTTAATTTTGATCAAGAAGGTGTACTGAAATTTCGTACAAGGCAATGTGTTCTATCTATTCCAGAAATAAAGAAGGAGATAATGGATGAAGCTCATTTCTCTACTATATCTATACATACTAGAAGCACAAAAATGTATAGGGACCTTTGTGATCATTTTTTGTAGGATAATATGAAAAGGGATATTGCTGGCTACACTACAAGGTGCCTAGTATGTCAGAAAGTGAAGGAATAGGAACAAATTCCTAAAGGGGTATTGCAACCACTACCCATACCAGCATGGAAGTGGGAGAATATCACTATGGACTTCATCACTGGTCTCTCGAGAACTTCTAATGGAAACAATGGGATATGGGTTATTGTGGGCCCTCTCACCAAGTCTTCCCATTTTATCTCCATTCGGGAAGATTTCTCTCTTGATAAACTTGTTAGGATTTACGTGATGGAAGGGGTAAGGCTTCATGGAGTTCTACTTTCTATCGTATCTGATTGTGATCCAAGGTTCACATCAAAATTTCAGAGAAGTATTCAACATGATCTAAGTAGTGAATTGAATTTCAGTATGGCCTATCACCCCCAAACTGATGGCCAATCTGGGAGGACTATTCAAACACTCGAGGATATGCTAAAAACATGCTCAAGGGAAATTAAAGGTGTATGGGATCAAAATCTCTCTTTAGTTGAGTTCTCCCACAATAATAGCTTCCACTCAAGCTTCAAATGGCACCCTATGAGGCTTGTTATGGGAAGAAATGTAGAACTCGTACTTGTTGGGATGAAGCTAGTGAGAGAAATCTTTTTGGGCCTTATATTGTTCAAGAGATTAATGAAATAGTCCATGCCATCCAAAAACACGTAAAGGCTGATCAGAGTCAGAAAAAGAGCCATGCCGACAACCATCGAAGAGGCTTGGAGTTTTATATTGGTGACAAGGTCTTTCTTTTAATTTCACCTTGGAAGAGAGTCATGTGGTTTGGGAAGAAAGGGAAACTCAGCCCTAGGTACATTGGCCCCTATGAAATCCTTTATCGCATAGGAGAAGTGGCCTATCAGTTTACACTTTCTCCAAATCTAGCACAAGTTCATGATGTCTTCCATGTATCCCTCTTGAGGAAGTACAAACCTAAACCTTCACATATACTAAACCTAGAGGTGGTACAACTGGAACATGAACTCTCTCATGAGGAGAAATCGGTGGAGATCTTGGATCGTAGAGACAAGGTTCTATGCAAAAGACTACCCACCTAGTTAAGGTGTTGTCGAGGAACCAAAAATGTGAAGAAGCCATGTGTGAACCAAAGGAGTCTATGAGGTAGAAGTAACCACACCTTTTCTCTTCTTAGGGTACGAGTTAAAATTTAGGGGAATAAATTTCTTAAGGGGGGAAGAATGTGATGACCTAAAGTTTTTAATAATATTTGTTTCCATATTTTTTGTGTTATTTTATTTTATACTCAAAAAAACTATTTCATTTATTTAATGAAATGAGTATAATTAAACTGATACCATTGGGTTTCAACTTTTATATAACAGTTGGTCAATATGACAGTTATTCAATATGACCGTTCGAAACTAAACTCTTATTGTTGTGATTATTGTTTATGAATACTACTGATATTGGTTAATAAAGAAAGAATATTTGATTTCCTTATCTAGTAGTCTTAGGCTAATCACAGCTCATCTAACAGAGTTTGGGAAGGTGGTAGCACCACTGGGATTTTCTTTGGACCAAACCCATGATGAACTTCATCATGTGAAGCTGGAACGGAATCACCTTCGGGAGAAGTTCAAGCTAATAGAAATCATCACTTGGGAAATGTTGGCCGAGCCGCCCCCTGATTCTATCACCATAGCACACATTACACTTAGGTTCTATGCTGGTGTTATAAGGGGAAAGGTAATGACACCTTATCTGCTTTATTTAATCCTTTGAGGTAATTAAACTGTTATTTCTTCTTATGGTTAAGTTTGTTAATTTCAAATATCCAGATAAATATAGGATGTAAATTATTGGTGAATTTTGGAAAAAGGATATTTTAAATATATTTATGTAAACCTTAAATAATTAATAATGTGTAATGATTTTCAAGAAAATGCTCTTCTATAGTTATGTTCAGTAAAAAATTTAGAGTCTAATAATATCAACATAATTTTTGATAAATATTAAATTATGAATAGTAATTTTACACTTATGAATAGTAATGTGACCAAATGGATTAGTAACCTCACTTAAGAAAGTATTAATTTAATTTAGCCACCTTAATTAGGAAATGTGACTCAATAAAATAAGTAAAAAACTATTTTAGAAATTGTTAGTTAAGTATTAGTAATTTTTCGGTTGAATAGTGTTTTTATTTTAAAATTAAATTAAAAAAATTTAGAAAATTATTTTTATAAAATGGAGTTCATTTTTTAATTTAGAGCATCGATATTAGGTTAAGGTGAATTTTGGGGAATTTTATGAAAAACATGAATTTTCAGTGAATAGTGTTTTTATTTAAAAATTAAATTAAAAATATTTAGAAAATTATTTTTATAAAATGGTGTTCATTTTTTAATTCAATTCATCGATTATAGGTTAGGGTAATTTTTTGGATTTTTCTGAAATAGTTAAATTTTTGAGAATAGTAAATTTACGGATTTATGTTTTGGGTGTTTAACGACATCATTAATGATGTATTAATTATGTAATAAATAAGGTAGAATTATGAATAGTAATATATGATATGAGGTGTCCCAAGTGGATAATACCATAGAAAAATACCATGGGCGAGCCCATGGGTTTTCCAATTCCATAAATGAGGTGTCTTATGGTCATTAAGGATTTGTTCCCTCATTTATCCTATAAATACCAAGCCTTTCCCTCATTCATTTCACTCCTGAATCCTCCCCAACGATGTTCTGGTCTCCTTACCTCCCATGGAGTCCTACAAAGGTTCCCTCAAGAATCCCAAGGTTCCCTCAAGCATCCCAAGGTCCCGGCCTTCAAACTTTCGAAGTTACTATTCAAGGTAAGGGATCCTTTCACCCTCCTCTTTTAAGTCACGACTTCCTTTATGTTTCATCTTCTAGTTTCTATCTATTTATGTTGAGGGTATGATATTATAAGTTCTCATTAGTTTCCATTTCATGTATAATTGTTGAGATACCATTTTTCTGTCATCAATTTGTTTTTTGAATTTTTAAGTGATGTCGTTAGGCTGCTGAAATTCTAGTAAAAGAAATCACATCTTCTATTTTCGTTCATGTTTCATTTTCATGTTGTATGTCATTAAAATATCCATACCATGATCTTATTATGTACCCATAGTGTATTATGAATTATTTATGAGTGGGTGACCCTTTTTCCCTCCCTTTTCAATGTTTTCTAAAACCATGTTATATAGCCGTTATGCTGCAGAAATTTCTTCTCAAAATTTGTATCTATTTCTCTCAAGAAATTCTCATGTATATTTATGGGAATACCCAAACTATTTATTTTATATGGGTGTTCATAATTATATAAAAACGATGTATTTTATTCTGTAATTGACATACATCTCACTCCCTTTCCATGGGTTATAATTGATATAGTGATCTTATTTTTATGAACTTTTAAAACATCACAATTTTGAATTGAAACCCATTTATTTTATTCTCTATGGGTTATATATAAAATGTTTTATTATGATCTATGTGGATCACATTAAAATAAATATATGTTAGGGTGCTCCCTGATAGCACTCCAATGCATTGGGTAAAGAATTAATCTCTAATATGACAAGTTTCACGACACCTTTGTAAATAACCTTGGTAATTTTTATGACACCTCGGGGATAAACCTTGGTGACATGTTCATGAATTTCTAAATGAAATGTTATATTCACATATTCAAGTATGTTTCATTTTATTTTATTTATGATATGGTTATACTTCCATTTCTCATGTCTTTATGTTTTTATCCAAGTTCTTATTGATTTCACAAGTACACTGATTCCCTTGTTTACCCTTACTAGTCCTTCTACTAACCCTTTACATTGATATATGTCTCCAAGATATGTGACACAGTAATTGTACCTAGGTCGAACATATGATGAAGCCTTAAAAGTTTAATTGATGAATATTTTATTTTGTTTTCATGTTGTATGTCCCTGATTTTAAAGACACTAGACATTAAAGATCCTCTGTTTGTAAAATGTAATGAAAATTTAAGAAATAAAAAGGTGGGAAGACATTTTATACAACCATAACCTATTAGTATGAATTTATATATTATATTTTTAAATAAAATAATGATTATATTGAACCATTTTTATTTTTTTATTTATATATTTAGGTGGTTATATAATTAGTTTAATAAAAAATATATTTTATATGAAGAAACAATTTTTTTTATATAATATATAGTTTCAATTAAAACATATTTTTTCAAAAATTCAACAATTTTTTTAAAATAATATTTTCCTAAAATATTTTTTTTAAATATGTTTTTAGATATAAATGATAATATAATTTAATTATTTCCCATGTAAACTTTATAAGGTTCATAAAGTTTTTAGTGTCATAAAACTAGTATTTTATAGTATATAAGGTTTTTTATTTAAAAGAATAAATGATTTCATTTAGAAAATTCTTTTGGTAAAATAAATATAATTTTTGAATTCATCATGACGAAATTATAAAATTGAGAATTCTTCATAATTTTCTAAGATATACAATTTTTTGGGTAAAAAGTAAATACAGTATACATTTATGGTATGTATTATGAAATCATAATATCCAAAAAGTGATGTAATAAATACTATAAATGGAATCCAAGAAATAAAATATATTTTCCATTTAAAAGAATATTGTGTTGAAGTTATTTTATTAGTTTTACCAACCTAAAATGAATCCTCCAAAACCTATATTATATTTTAAGGTTTTTAAAAATAATTCTTAATGACATTATTCTCTTCAACATCATTAATGGTATTATTTTAAAGATATTGGATCATAGCCTAATAAAATAATTAAATCATCTTATATTTATTCAAAAATGTGGTAAAACCATGGTAAGGTTTTGGATTTGATTATTTTATCACTTAGAGTCCAAAACCTATGATTAAAAAGTAATTAATATTTCCACTATATTTTTTCAATAAATAACCACCAACCCTATCATTACACTTCACTAAAACTGATTTTTAAACGAATTACACTCCCTATCCATCTATAAATCCCTTACAAGTTTTTCACACTCACTTAATAATGTCCTCCCAATATTTTTTGAAGAAACCTCTCAAGTAAGGGATTCTTTTTCTCCTCCTCTTTATTCAAGTACATAATTTTTGTTATTGTTCTTGATTTCCAATTTTTAATGATGTGATTTTTTATGGATATATTTATTATAAACACTAATATCATTAAATTATATACAACCATTTACTCTCTCTTATAAATTCTGTGAACTCTTATATACACCAGTCATACTATAGAAGTTATCCAGTGAATTTCAAAGAAAAAATTGTATATTGTGAATAAATGTCCACATTTCCACTCAAGTTTATTCACCTAGATGTAAATATCCTTCATTGATTGGTTACTTGCATATATATAACCCATACTCCATAATAATGATATTAATTGTGATGAAATATGATCTTATTTTGCATGATATATGTGGAACCCAAATGCATGTACCATATATGAAATTTATGGGTGGGAAAAATATTATGTAACCCTACAATGCATTTGGTAATGTTATTATCTGATTAGATTCCATGATTGGGGCACTGGAAGTGAGAATAAAACACTATTTTATGATATGTAAGTTTTTATCTTTGACATATTATTATTATTTCATGGTTTATTATGTCTCCATATTCTATGATTCCATTATGTTATGCCCTTATATCATGCTTCTTTATTCATTTTTATTATTTTATCCCTTTTATGTCACCATGATATTCCATTTGACTAACATGTATTACATTGATAATTTTATGCTTTTATTATTACCTTAATTGGTTTTATATCACACCCCTTTTTTATGTGCATCCCTAGGTTATCCCCTATAGTTTTAAAAGATCAATTAAATTTTTTGGGCATGTTGTGGAGTTTTTAAATAATTTCATCATTTCCCTATTTCAATTTATTATGATGTGTATCTAATCACCCAAATACACAAGGCATATCAATATATTAGGATTTTATTATGTATATCTTAATTTAAAATATCAGGAAATAAAGAATATAAAATATAAGGTTTGTCATACATTTCATCTTACAGAGTCTGTTCTAAGGTGAAACATCACCGAGGCCTCCCTACTAGGAGTAAACTATGCTAAGGTCTAAAAAACGATGGTTATAATTCACCCTTGACCCATATTAGGGTTTCACTTCACCTTAGTTCTATACTAGTGTGCCACATATCCCTAGTCCCATACTAGGTGCCCAATTCACACTAGTCCCATACTAGGGTCCCACTTCACCCAAGTCCCATACATGGGTACCACATCACTATATTCCCATACTAGGGATCCATTTTCTTGGTTCCCAACACCCTTACAATATAAAACCTACCTTATAACCCTATTTATTTATAAATATTAATTATGCTTAATGCATTTCCCAAAAAAAACATTATAAATACTCATTAGCTCATATCATTTCACAATTTAGTCCTCTTGGGAGATATGTTTCAAGGTTATTTCCCTCTAACTAATAGTTTTTTCATGCTTAAATCAGTCATTAATTGCATTGATAATAAATTTAAAAACTCTACAATTTATTTCATAATTAAACATGATTTATTACTTAAACATTCACTAAATACAACTCAGAATAATGAGAGGTGTGGTGTACTTGGTGATTAAAAACATTAAAAAACTAATTAAAACATTAAATACACATATTTATTGAAAACATATCTTTCATGATCATTCCTTCATACTTATCATTGCATGGGATAACTAGAGGACATGTATAAGAAAAGGGTTAGATATAAAGACCAATAAGGGAATAAACATGGAATAACATGATGAAGACAATAAATGATATTAAATATGAATATAAATGGATCTCAAGATAAACATTAACATAAAGGCCTTATATATCATGATATTCGTAATAAGTAAATGTGGAAATAACTTAAAAATGATATTATCATGAGTCAAGGCTCATTACAGACGGATTAGAATGAGTAATCCCTCATTTCACATGAATTATCATGATTAAAACCAAATTTTACATAAATTATGATGATGAAACCATCATTAAACATGGCATATCAAGATACTAAACATTAAACAATGAATTGGAGCGCTATCAGGGCACACCCTTCATAAAAAATTCATTTCATGCATAAGTGTGCCACATAGATCATATAACATGGAATTGTTAAACATCATATGTTATTCCACAATCAAGGAATGTGAAATACTGACATTTAAGTTCCTAATAAATTGGAATAAAGGTGAAATCCCTTGATAGTGAAATGGGTATGGTTTTCACTACACGATGATTTTGGGATGGAAAATTGTGATGCAATTTTTTTAGCATAAGGAAAATAAATAGAAGTTCATAAAACGGGTTGATGAGAGAAAAATGGGTATCTCATAATTTATACATGAAATTGGAAGTAAGGTTATCATAAAAAATAATATCTGATCATATGAAATGGAATTTAAGATACATAATATAAAAAAGTTCTTGAATGGGAATGAGGAGAGAGAAATACCATAAGGAATTTCGCCATGGTAACAGGTGTATATAGAGGATCATAGACTGATTAATGAGAGTTTACGGAAGCTCTAATTATATATAATACAAATGGATAGTATGGGTAGTATATATTAACGTATCCCAATATATGAAAACTGAAATAAAAAGTCATATCATAAAATGAGTGCATGATAAAAGTTGAGAGTGGAAGATCCCTTACGAAATATTGGCCTAGTAACATGTAGAATTAAAAGATCATAGGGGGGATTAATGAGAGTCAAAGGAAGATATAATCATTTATAAATCAATTTAATAGTATTTTGGTCATAGAAGAACATATCAAAATCGAGAAAATATAAATTAAAAATCATGATATAAAAGAGGTGCTTGAAGAAAAAGGACAGAGGGTCATCCCTTACTTGGATGTATGATCCCAAAGGATTGAGAAAGGATTTTTGGGAGCTTAGGGGAACTATTTTAGGACTATATATAGTAGGTGTCAGAGGGTGTTCGAACTTAAAATATCTCAAGTGAAGAGAAATGGGTGTTTTGGTGGTGTTATATAGGAAAGGTGGGGGAATTTTTTATTATTTTTGTTTTGGACACTAGACACTAAAATATTCAAAATGAAAAACCATACCATGGTTTTTACCATAGTTCCATGAAAGGTGGAGTGTAATAAATTGTTTTATATTAATAAGGGTTGAAAATATTAATATATTTCCCTTTCTTATGTGGAGGTGAGTCACACATTTAAAGTAATTATTTAAAAATCTTAAAATATTTTACATGTCTAGAAGGATTCTCTACGGATCAATAAAATAAATAAAATACACATAAAATTACATCATTTTAAAGGTAAAATATATATTTTTCCAAAGATACATTTTATAGTATTTTATTACATCACTATGGTTCATTATGATGTCATAAAACACATTATATATTTATACGGTATTTCATTTTTACCAAAAAATTCAACTATCTCAAAAAATTATGAAAACTTAATTGTTGGATAGTTTTGATGTATTGATTCCAAAAATAATATTCATTTGTTATAAATAATTTTCTATGTATTAGAATTTTCACTTTTAAAATTTGTTATTTATTGAAAATTGATGGGTTTTGACAAAAATCGTTTTCAAACCTTAATAAAATTTACAATTGACATCATAAAAATAATAAGATCATTTATATTTAATAAAATAAATTTAATAATAATATTTTATTAAAATATTTTTTAATTCAAAAATATACTAATTCATCAAAATAGATTTCTTAATTGTATTAGAATATTAACCAAAAATATTATTTGTGGTTTAAAAACATTTACAAAGTTAGAATTTTAAAATGAAAGAATATTAAATATATAAAAATAATTCCCATAATAATAATGCAAGCTTCCTGTTACATATCACTTTATTACACCAGCATACACCCTAATAGTAAGGTGTGTGATGGTGGGTCTTTCATGGGTCCATTCAGTGAACATAGTTTGGTCCACAATTTCAATGAGCTTAAAATTATCTCGTAAATGGTTTATCTCATGCTTAAATTGTTGGATCTCATCTTAGGATTGGTCTAAGGATAAGAACATAAATTCTATCTCCCTCAGAAGCTATGATAAATGGGATTTATAGGGTATGATCCTACTGTTTGAGGTCATCACATCCTTTGTCTGTGTCAAAAGGAATTGTTAAAACCCTATATTTATACTAGTCCTATGATCACTATTCAATGACCATATAATCAATGGTAAGAATAATTAATAGTCATTTAAATCCTATTGGATATAATAAAAAAGTAGTACATGTGTTTTATATGTCATTAAGTCATTAAATTAAAAGAAATGTAATTTTTTCATAAAATTTTGGTTCATTACAACCTTCCCCCATTGATAAATTTCTCCCTTGAAATTTCTTTTTCACACATTAAAATAGATGTGGGTAACTTTACTTCATTACTTCCTCTGGTTATCACAATGCTTCATCAAACTAGGGCTTTAACCACAACACCTTAATAAGGGGAATCATATTATTTCATAGATCTTTTTCTCTATGATCTAAGATCTTCACTGAATTCTCCTCATAGGAGAGGTAGCTCTCCAATGGTACCACCTACGGATTCAGTACTTGTGATGGGTCTGGTATGTAATTCCATAATACTGATGCATGGAATACATCATGGGCTTGATCCAGGTTCAGCGAGAGTGATAGTCGATAGACCACTACTCTGATGTGATCAAAGATCTCAAAAGGGTTGATGTACCTTGGTCTATGATTTCCCTTATTTAGAAATATCATAACTCTATTCCATGGAGATATGTAAAGGAATTCAAGGTCTCCAACATTAAAAACTAGGTCTCATTTATGATTATCGGCACAACACTTTTCTCAACTCTGGAAAGATTTGATGTGTTGTTTGATAATCTTAACCTTCTCTACCATTTCTTCAACCATTTACGAGCCTAGAAGTTTTTGTTCCCTGACTTCATCCCAATATGCTTGTGTTGTGAAATTCTTCCAATAAAGGGATACATAAGGAGCCATTTGGATTCATGATTGGAAATTACTGTTGTAAGAGAACTTCACCAAAGAAAGAAGTTGGTCCGATCTACCTTTGATGTCCATTGAGAAATCTCTCAACATTTTCTCAAGTGTATCAGTTGTCTTCTAATATTGGTCATTTGTTTGAGGGTGATATTCTGCGTTGAAGTTTAACATAGTTTTCATAGAATATTGAAGTCACATCCTGAACATAGAGTTGAATCTTAGATCTCAATCAGACATAATCAATAGTGGTAATCCATTCACCCTTACCACTTCTCTGATGTATATCTCTACCATTTTATCTAGTGAGAAATACTCTCGAATTTAAATTAAGTGTATGACATTTGTAAGATGATCTACAATAACCCAGATAGAATTGTTTCCTTTGAATGTATTTAGACGCATGGGGACAATGGCCATTGTGATGTTTACCATTTCCATGTTGGTATGGGTAATGATTTCGTTATCTCCTTAGACGTTTGCCTCTTATCATTCACTTTCTAACATACAAATCACGTTTATGTATATTCTCTGATCTCCTTATTCATGTTATCCCACCAATAGTGCTCTCAGAGATATACATACATCATCTTGTTTCCAAGGTGAATGGATAAATTAAAACTATGTTCATCATCCAAAAGATCTTTCTTTAACACTTGATTTTATGAAACACATAGTGTTGACCAAAATCTCTCAATTCCGAAATCATAAACATTAAACTCCAAGGATTTCCATTTTCTAATAGTTTCCACTTTTTTCTAAATTCCCACGTCATATTTTTTAGCATCCACTAACCTTTCCAAAAGAGATTTTTGAGAAATAATTTTTGAAAGGATTGATGATGTTCCATTATTTATGATTCTCATTTCAATATTTATAAAATCTATGAAGATTATATTCTTTTTAATCCTGATAAATGATTGAATTCCTGGGTCCTCTCTTCTTAGAGCATCTGCTCCCTTGTTCTCTTTCCTAGGTTGGTAATGGATTGAGCAGTCATAATCCTTGATGATCTTTAACTATCTTCATTGTATGATATTAAACTCTTTCTGTGTGAATATATATTTGAGATTTTTTTATTCATATATATTTCACACTTCTCCCCAAAGATATGATGCCACCAAATTTTCCATGCTAATATCACACGTGCCACTCTATTTCATGCATGGGATAGTTTTTCTTGTGAATTTTCCACTACCTTGAGGCGTAGGCAATGAAATTATTCATTCTTTATCAACAAATAGCCCATTAAATTCTTCAAAGGATCACATAAAATTACTAAAAACTCCAAACATGTGGGAAGTGTGAGCACAAGGGAAATTAAAAGCCTCTTCTTCAACTCCGTGAATCTTTATTCACAATCAAAATTCAAACAAAACTTTACTCTAATCCCATTTTTCTTTGTAATAGGGTTTTAAAATCGTGATAAATTACTCTCAAATCATCAATATTTTACAAATAACCCTTGGGAGCAACAAATATCTATCACAGATGTTGGCCTCAACTATCCCTCAATTGCTTTTGTTTTGGAATGACCCACTAATATCCCATTTCTTGGGATGATATTCCATAATAATGAGACTTCCTTCAACCAGAACTAACACATTCTTTAGTTTTCATAGAGCTTCTCCTTTCACAAGGTCTCTAGTACAATTCTTAGATTCTCATAATGCTCCACCTTTGTTTTGAAGTATATCAGAATATCATCTATATAGACTACAAAAAAATTGTCGCGGTAATCTATAAAAACTATTTTCATCAATTCCATGAATATTTCTGGAGAATTATTGAGTCTAAAAGGAATTACTATGAATTCGTAGTGAATGTACCTTGTACAAAAATTTGTCTTGGGGATATCCATCTTCTCCATTAATGTTATGTAATATCACGACCACAGATCCATCTTGGAAAAGTATTATGATCCACATAGCTGATCAAACAACTCATCAATTCTTGGAATAGAATACTCATTCTTTATTATGATTTTTTAGCTCGTGATAATAAATACAGAGGCGCATTGACCTATCCATCTTCTTGATGAAAAGGACTATTTCACCCCATGGTGACGAACTTGGCCATATAAACACTTTATCTAGATTCTCATGAAGTTATTTCATTAGCTCCTCAATCTCTACAACATCCCCTCTATATGGAGTCTTGGATATTAGCAATTCCCTATGTATAAGATAAATTGAGAATTCAACATCTCTTCTAGGAGGAAGATCGGACTATTCCTCAGGAAACACATCAGTGAATTATCTCACAATAGGCATGTTTTTTAGGATGGTTACTTCCTTATACTCAATTATTTAAGAAATATATGCATGCCCATTGGGAAGTAATGTCTATGATTTAGATGATGGGGCTAAATAAGATTCATCCTCCTCCTTAAAGTTGAATATAATTGGTGTTTGATTCTCCATATAGAGTTTGATTTCCCTCTCATGGAAATTAATGTTGTCTCAATATAGGGAAATCCAATCCATGCCAAGAATTGCATCAAATTCCACCAAGGGAAGAATGATGATGTTATCCATAAAATTCAATCCAAAAATAGTGACAAGGGATGATTCATAATCATGGGATGCTATAATTTCCCCATTTTCCATTTTCAGTGACATCTCTACATCCATACTTTGTGGTGGTGTTTGGATTCTTCTAAAAATCTTTCAAGATATAAAAGAATGTGTAGAACTAGTATCATAAAGTACATTCACTATTATTTAATGAATAACTGGCATACATATCACCACTTCATTATTTGGATTCACTTCAACGGTAGTGATGAAAAAAACCCCCCTTAGTGCCTTGGAGGTTTATGGTTGACTTCGAAAACCCTTGGATTAGGGAAATGGATCTCAAAGGGACATCGTTCCATGTAGTTGTAGTAATGAACAATGCATTGAGGGTCAACCGAAGCATTCCTTTTTTCTATCACATTGAGGGGTTTCTCTTGTTGGCAATTATTAGTTATGTGAACTTATCTTCCCCACCTATAACATTCCCTTGATACCCTTAGGTAATTTCTGAGGTAATTCTTCCCACAATTCTGACAAGGAGGGTGCTGTAATTTCTTAGCACCATTGGATTTATCCATCAAGCCTCTAGAAATAAATTTCACTTTCAACTTCATATCCCCATGATACCGCTAATATTCTCTGATCCCCATCTCAACTTTCATGGAACATCATACATTCTCCTCATAGCTGTCAAGGTCTGGGATCTATAGGGCTTTCTGTAAGCTAGGTTTTATCCCACTAAAGAACTGGTCAACCTAGCATTCAAGGGTAAGGACAAAACAATAGGTGTTTCATAATATTCTAGTGAATTTTTCCTCATAAGAACCAACAAATTCTTTTTCCTTTTTCTTGAGTGTATGAAAATTTGTTTCCATCTTAAGACGTAGGGTGTGGGAAAAATATTTATCGAAAAACATTTTCCAGAAATCCATCTATGACATCACCTCGATCTCTTCCTCAGGATTGTTATTTTTGATTAATTTCCACCATTCATCAGATTCACCCTCCTTATTATAAGTAGATATAAGAACTTCTTTAGAACTCTATTGGATATAGGATAACTTCTCGATTGATTTGATCCATTGTTTGTAGATTGAGAGATCAGATGATCTATTGAAAGTAGGAGGACTTTGTCTTATGAAGCTCTCAATTATGACATGTTCATTCTTAGGGGGTAGAAATTTATTCTTGATACAAGTTTATATTCAAAATAGTTGTTAACATAGATATTATAATGACAGAGTTTATGATTCCCATGCCCATCATATTGGGCATCTAATTATAGAAGTCATCACAATGATATTCGCATCAGATATTAGCCAGATTACTCCGATTACCAGCCATTTTTTTGAATAAATGAAAAAATTGGGTTTAAATATTTTAAACTACTAAACCCATAAAGTTGAATCCAATGAAAAAAAGTGATAACTTTTAAATTACATTTATCTCCAGAACTTCTGAATTTCTATGCTTGGATCTATGATATCCATGATATACTTCCTAAAATTTATTCTTAGGGGTATTTTTTGGTTCCCTTAATAATTATTTGTATAAAGCTTATGGATTTACCAAATAATATCACCTGATATTGTAAAGCCAAGATTGTATCAAGGATCATTTTCATACACTTGTTCACATTTGAGTCTAGCTCAAAGCAATGTTTTTGGGTTTTACCCATAGATACAACTGTACCAGAGCTACCTCTACTTGTTTGTATTGAGATAGGGATGTATTTTCTTTATAAAACACTTAATATATACTCCAAAAAAATTTGGGATTATTTTATTATACATATTATTATCCCTATTTCTTTCACAAGAGTTTTCTTATCCTAATCCCAAAAATAACTAAACTTGTCCCCTAATACCAACTATAACAACCCTGGTCTTTATTTCAAATTAAATCATGTTTTATTACATAAACATTAACTTAATAAAACTCATAATATCAAGAGTTATAGTGTATTTGGGGATAAAGAAAATTACATAAAAATTTAAAATATGAAATACACATATTTATTTAATTTTTTTTTACAAGATCATTCCTTCGTACTTAGCATTGGATGGGATAACCTAAGGATATACATAAGAAAAGAGTGATCTATAAAGCCCAATAAGGGAATAAAAATGGAACAACATGAGGAATAAAATAAATTTTAGTCAATAGAAATATAAATGGAGAAAAAAATAAACAATAAAATGATGGCATGATATAGCATGTTATTCATAACATGGAAATGCGGCAACAACAAAAATATGATATTATCATGAGCCAAGGCTCATTGCACATGGATTATCATTAGTAAACCATAATTGCCCATGAATTGTCATAATTAAACCCTAGTTTTTCAATAATTATCATTATAAAAACCTTATTGCACATGGTGTATCATGATACTAAAAATTACCCAATGTATTGGAGTGCTATCAGGGCAAACCCTTCTCAATCAATTCATTTTATTCATAAGTTTGCCACATAGATCATATAACATAGAATCATTAAACATGATAAGTTATTCCAATATCAAGGAATTCGTAATACATATATGTAAGTCCCCATTCAATGAGCATAAAGGTGAATACCCTTTATAGAGGAATGGGTATGGTATTTACTACATGATGATTTTGGAATGGAAAATCGTGGTACAATTTCAGTAGCAAAATGATGTAAGATAAATGTTTGTAAAATGGGATGATGAGAGATAAAAGGGTCCCTTGTCATTTATCCATGAAATTTATAGTAATTTGATCATGGAACACAATATCCCAACATATAAAATTAAATTTAAGATGCATAATATAAAAGAACTTCTTGGATGGGAATGAGGAGTGAGAAATCCCTTACGGAATTTTGAAATGGTAAGAGGTATATATAAAGGATCATGGATTGCTTAATGAGAGTGGAAGGAAGATATAATTACCTATAAAATAAATTTAATATTAGGAGAGTATTTATGGACATATTAAAATATATGAAAACTGAAATTAAAAGTCATATCACAAAAGGACGTATTGAGAAAAGTGGAGTGTGGAAGATCCCTTATGGAATTTGGGCATAGTAACATGTGGGATTAAAGGACCATATGGGGGCTTAACGAGAGTGAAAGGAATCTATAATAATTTAAAAATAAATTGGATAGTATGGGGGTCATGTAAGAACATTTCCTGAATTGGGAAAATGGAAATTAAAAGGCATGAAAGAAAATAGGTGCTTGAAGAAAAAGGGGAGAGGGATATCCCTTACTTTGATTTGTGATCCCAAAGGATTAGAGGAGGCTTATTTGGAGCTTGGGGTAACTTTAGAGGACTCTAGGAAGTACGTTTTAAATTTTTTTCTAACTTCAAAGAGATTTAGAAGAGAGAAATAGGTTCTTGGGTGGGTTTATAAAGGAAAGGTGGGGGATTCTTTATTATTTTGTTTTTGGACACTACATAGAAAAATATTTAAAACCGCCAACCATACCATGGTTTTTCCCCATGATTTGTTTAAAAATGGAGTGGTATAATTATTTTATATGGATAAGTTCTGAAGATTTTAAACTATTTCTCTTGCTTATGTGGAGGTTAGTCACAATTTCAAGGAAATGATTTTAAAATCATATTATATTTTTCTATGTCTTAGAGGATTCACTAAGGCTTTATAAAATAAAACAAATAAACCTAAAATTACATTATTTTAAAAGAAAAACATATTTTTCCGAATATTACTTTTATAATATTTTATTACATTACTATTTGGTCATTATGATGTCATAAAACACATTATATATTTATATGGTATTTAAGTTTTACCCAAAAATTTGACTATCGTAGAAAGTTATAAAAAATAACCACTGGAAAATTTCAACATCCTAATTAAAAAAATAATATTCATTTTATCTAAAAAAAATTAAATATTTTAATTTTAATTTTTAAAATAAAAACAGGCATTTATTTAAAATTGACGGGTTATGACAAAAATTGTTTTCAAACCTTAATAAAAATTACAATTGACTTTATAAAAATTATACAATCATTTATATTTAATAATAGTAATTTAGTAATAATATTTTATTAATATATAATTTTATTCAAAAATCTATTAATTCATCAAAATATATTCTATAATTGAATTTTAATATTAATCAAAAATACTATTTGTTCTTTAAAAATCATTTACAAAGTTACAATAATAAATTGAAAGTATATTCGTTATAAAAAAATAATGAACATAATAATAATGATAGGTTCCTGTTAAAAATCTACTTATTAAACCGGCATACTCCCTAAGAGTAAGGTGTGCAATGGTGGGGATTTCTTGGGGTCATTCGGTGAATATTGTTTGGGTGGTGATCTTAATGAGCTTGAAATTCTTTCGTAAATGGTTTATCTCAGGCTTAAGGTATTGGATCTTGGCTTTATATTAGTCTAAGAAAAATATGAGAATTTAAATCTCCCTCAAAAGCTCCAATAAAAGGGCTTCATGGTGTATGATCCTACGGGTTGAGTTCATCGCTTTTTCTTTGTCAAAATGATTTGTTAAAATCCTATATTTATACTAGTCATGTGATCACTATTCAACGGCTATACAATAAGTGGTAAGGTTAAATAATGATCTTTTAAATCCAATTGGATATAATAAAATAAAATGATTTCATGTGTTTTCTATATCCAAAGGACATTTAATTAAAAGAAAGGGTATTTTATTCATTAATTTTCTGGTCATTACAATAAGTGTCTTTATCATTACGTGGTTGATAAAACATCCCTTTGTACATAATTATCAATCCGGACACCGATTACATACATCAATAACATTCAAGTATCTAGTCGGGATTCTATATACAACATAATATTCTTGGTATACAAATGATACTCCAACTAAGTGCAATCCTCAAACCAACTGTAACACCCCGAGATTATATGAAAAATATTCTTTTTAATTTCATTAATGTCTTGTGTTGTACGCTACACCAAATGGAGCTTGCTCAACACGCATCCTTTACTTGCCTTGCATTATACGCAATCGCGACCTTCCTCGATAGCGTGTGTAGTACGCAATACCAATTTTCACTAAACAACGATATGCTATTAAAATATAATTAAAACTAGCCGTTATGAATAGAAATAACCACCTTTTAAAATTTTAGAAATTTTAGCTCTCAAAATGGACTTCATTTTTGGATTTGGAGTGTTGAATTTAGCCTAAGGTGAAATTTTGGTACTTTTTAGATAACTTTCATATTCTGATGAATAGTGAAAATTACTAAATTATAATTAAAAACAATTTTTTTAATCGAAATAATTAATAGTGATAAATTATTAATTTGGGTGGTTTTAAAGTATAACTAGAATATATTTTTACAATTTAATACAATGTTGTTCATTGTATGAAATTTCACATTTAAACCAATCATAAACAAGTGTCAATCTTTTGATAGTTATTATCTCTTAAGAACATGCTATTTGTTTTGATGAAGGGAATTAATTTTTAAATTAATTAATGCAACTAATATGGTATGAATTTGATAAAATAGACATCATTTTTTAATTCATAATATAAAATATATCTTAGATCTAATTTTTGGTATTTTTCTGGAAACTTTCATTTTTTGATGAATAGTGAAACCACTAAGTGGTAGTTAAAAAACTGAATTTTTCATAAAACTTAATTTTACCACTTCTGTGAGTGGAATTTCAAAAATCCGAGAGACACGGTTAATATCAAGGATTAAAATGTGGTTCAATGAGATGAAAATAATTTTTGGTGAATAGTAACTTTTTACTTTTTTTACCACGGTTAATAGTAAATAGGGTAATTAAGGGTAAAAATGATATTATTATTACCCTAACACATGTCCTAATTCTATTGGAAAGTTTAATTCGACCAAAAACAACATTAGTAATAAAATATGTCCATTTAGGCCCATTTGGATTAGATTAGGACATTTATTATTAATTTATTTAAAGAAGGGTTAAAATAGTTAAAATCAATGTTTAATAAGTAAATCATTTTTAATATGGGGTTATACATAAGATAAATTCGACTATAAATATTCATTAGAAATATAAAACGATTTTATACATAGTGGTATTTTATTTGTAATTTTTGGACATTAAATAATTTAATTTATTTATGACACAACGATGATGCAGTAATTATCTTATTAATTAAATATTGACATAATTGATGTTATAAATACCCAAATAAATATTATTTGAGTCTTTTTATGAACTAAACTAATTTTATAGGTTAATATGACATGTTAGGAGTGATTTAATTAACTTTGTCGAAGTAATCATTCTGTTATTAGTTTCAAAAAAAATCAATTATTGAATAGTGTCAAAATTGACATAAAATAGTTTTTAAAACAAATATTATATTATTAATTGTTATTTTATTCCTAAAAATCTAAGGTTCGGCCAAATTACTTAGATAAGGTTTTATATATTAATAAAACACAACTTGGTGGTCGCTTGTATGTATATGGTAAGTTTATTAACTATATAATACAAAAATACAAAGTGACATGGTAAATGTCAATCTAATTAACTAAGAGTTAAAACTAAACGATAAGGTTAATATACTGACATAAACTTGTCTAAATTCTATTTGATGAGAGGATTTCGACACATCCCCACCTTATCTTCGAAATAACTCAATTTGGAGCTATTTAAAACCGAACTTGACATTATAATAAAATAATATTTTTAGTTATTCCAAAGGTGCCCCTCTCCTCCCTTATAAAAGGGCACCTCCTCCCTCTCTTCCTCACACCACTTTGAGCCTTCAAGCTCGGCCAACCCCTGAAAATTTCTCCCTCCACTTCCCTAGAAATATCCTATAGGTTCTGGTCTTCTTCAAAGACCTATTTTAGTGATCTAAAAGGAGGTCTCAAAGAAGCACTTCAAAGAAGAGGTAATGTCTTTTACCGATTCTTTCATCTTTATTTCTTCTTCCACTTCTTATTATTTAGTTGTTTCATTATGAAGTAATAACATCAGTATCACTCATATACTAGTATGTTATTATAAGTATGAAACAACCCTATTTCACCATCTATCCATCCTACGGAAAATGAAATCACCGCGCATGCGTACGTACGGAATACTGTCTCCATACCGTGGTGTAATATATTTTCCACCACCACCTTACTTGGATGGGTATAATGGTGTACATAATAACTATATATGATTATTGTAAAGTGATATTGATTCTGAAATAGTATACATACACTCCAATGCAATTCAATGATCATGAGAACGATATCATCGCTCGTGCGTACGTACGGACTACCGTCTCCACTACGCGATGAGATTCATTCTCCACGTTAACCATTCATGAATGATTATAAAGTATATATAATAAGTAATAATGAAATATATGACATAATAATGATTCTGGATTTATGTGTATATATATGTATGCCATCTACTTAATTCTCTTCAAATCAATAAGGAAAAGAAAACAGCGTTCATGCGTACGTACGGTCTACCGTCTCCATGAACGGTGTATTTCTTTCCATTTTTTGATCTATTATATATGTATATTCTGAATATATATTATATATAAATCATTTTTTATTCTGTAATTAAGTAATCATGATCTATATAATCATATGAATAATTACAAGTCAAAACACGGATGACAAATGAAACGATTTTACCCAAAACGCTCTTTAACATGGAATTTACAAAAGAATGGGTAATATAAAGCCATAAGTGAACCATATATGATATCATAACAAAGAGTATGATTATGGAATAAGTCAATGACATTATTTAAATCATTATACAGGAGGTTCGGACTCATACGAAGCAAATCGGACCTAAGGTAAGGGAAATATCACAATCTCATTTTTATCTGATATTGTTTATACTTTGGCATTTACCGGGGTGTATTTTATCATCCACATCCATGTTTCCTCAATATTTAATATTATTCCCATCCACCTACAATTTTTTAAATCCAATTTTACCCTTAGTTGAGGTTTTATTAAAGGATTTGAAAGGAATCTTTTGTCGTTTTTCGTACGAGGTACTTTTTGACTTTTCCGACAAAAGTACGAAGAATGGTTTTTTTAACTTATACGGCATGATTGGATTTTTAAAACATTATTTCCAAGAAGCATCCTTTACAAGTTTTCAAGTTTATTTTTAATCAAATTCTTATAGTTTAAAATTTTATGACATGTTAAAAAGGAAAAATGTTTTTGAAGTAGAAAGGATATTTTCCTCAAGAATGGAGTTCAAGTGTTTTATCAAAAAAAAATCCATCTAAGATAATATAGGGTTATGATTCTATCCCTATCATTAAATTGATTTTCTTATGTTGTGATGGAATTATTTTTATGAATTCATTTATCTTATATGAATTGTTTTATGATGTCACGATGTTTAAGAATTCCATTTTTATTACATGGGTTATGCAATGATGTATGATTTATGATTTTTGTGGCACACATAAGAATGGTTTCATTATGAGATGGGTGGGACCTATATCTCCCTCCAATGCATTTGGTAAATATTTTATATCTAATGAGATAGACATGGATGGAATGGTAGGTTATACCGGTTCAGTGAAACAGGACTGAAACGAGGGTGACTCGGTTCAGAAATGGACTTTGTCCACTAAGATAGTCTTGGAAATGAGTCTTGACTAATAAGATATGATTCTATATGATTATGTGTGTATGCCACAATGTTTCATGTTTTATGTTATGATTATTGGGATTTCATTTCACTACTATGATTTATCCCCTATTATGAAATTATTCTCTCTTTTGCAGGTTAAGATTTCCAAAATGTTATTTTCTTATGAAAATGATGTGATTTATATTTCTTTTGTTTACCCTTACTGAGCATTTGAGCTCACCCTTTTGTGTTTTCTTTTCCCCAGGATATAAAGAAAGGTTTTAGGTAAAAAAAGGAAGATCTTTATGGGAGATGTTGAAGATCTTTCACCACGATTAGAAGATTATATTCTGAGTTTCCAAAGACACTAAACTATTATGATCCTTGTGTGTGTTTTTTTTATATACTAATTATTCCGCAAAAGTAATGTAATGTCCATGTACGTAAAGCTTCAGGTCTCTACAGTTGGTATACGAGGAAAGGTTTAGTCAACCTTTGGAAGCTAGGATGCGAGAACTTTAGTAAGATCCCTAGAGATATTTCTAAGGTATGTCTAGGGATGTCCCTAAGGTTAAGTATAAGTATAGGTTATATTACTAGAATTACGGTAACCCAAGATGTTAGATATTTAAGTTACTCCACCTTTATTATATTGTTTTCCCTAGCTTGATTTTTTCCTCTCAGACTATTCTTTTTGGGTATTAGACGATGGCTGGAACCCGAAGGAACCGTGTTGATCAATGTAATGGACAATGCAATTATTGTCCTCCTGAACAATCAAATGTTATGGGAGATGGAGTGAAAAATCTTATTGCTACACTTACACAAGCTATGAATCATTTTGGACTTCCAAATGAGCAGAGAAGGGAACAATATTCTATTGAGTCCTTCATGAGGCAACGCCCACCTTCTTTCAGTGGGTCTTCTGATCCACTTGTTGCTGAACAATGGATCAGTACCACTGAAAAGATATTTTCAGTTCTTCAATGTTCTGAACATGATAAATTCATCTTAGCAGTATATCGTTTGGAAGGTGAAGCTGATCAATGGTGGAATCTTATCAAGAATGTGTGGCCAAGAGATGAAATTGAGTCCATGGAATGGGACGAGTTCAAGAACTTATTTTTCAATAAGTACTTCCCTAGTATTCTTTGAACAAAGATGGAGAAGGAGTTTCTTGAACTAAAGAAAAAGGATGGTGAATCTGTTGGTATATACGAAGCGAATTTAACAAGGCTTGAAAGGTATGCATCTGGATTTATCATCCAACATGAAAGTAAAGTTGATCGATTCTTCAGTGGCTTAAAACCAAATCATCGAAGGGCATTATCTATAAGAGACTTCATTAGATATGAATAAATTGTGCGTTGTGCTATCAAGGTAGAAATAGAATTGGTGTTACTTATCCATCTCATAGTTTTGACAAGAAACGAAAGATGGAGTTCAAGGAGAAATCTCAGAATAATGGTGAAAAGAAGATGAATGTTTCCTTATGCTCAAAGTTTGGAAAGAAGCATGGTGGAGATTTTCTTAAAGGGACTAGAAAATGTTTTAAGTGTGGAAAAAAAGGTCATCGAGTAGGTGAGTGTCGAAGTAATGGAAAAAGGGTTTCTAATTATGTGAATAAAGAAAAGACTGCAGAGAACGCACCAACAACACTTCAATGCTTCAAGTGTAATGAAATAGGGCATTATGCTAATAAATGCCCTAATCCAAGGGTCAGTGGTGATCGACATGAGCAACAACTTAAGGAAAAGGACACAGGGAAGTCACATTCGATCACTATTGGCGATGTTGAATATGACAACAATGTGGTGGAATGATTAAGTGTTTATGTAATAGGATTCCAAAATAATGTTGTATATAGTATCGTGGAATATTGGAATATTTATGTATTTGTCTATTGTGGTGTTCAATGGTACCGGTAACCATAGAATGTGATTGAGATATTTTTGGAAAAAAATATGATATGCACATAATGAAAGGATAATGAGAAAATGCAATTTTTGACTGTATTCATGATCTCATGACTGATATAAGGAGAAAGTTATATCATGGTTTGAGTATATAGAATTTTTGGATTTTGGTATGTGGAAAGAGTTAACTTCTAACTGCATTCATGTTTTCACTAAGGTTCAATGGGTATTCATTATTCAAGAGAATACATGATTAAGGTATTCACATGTTTGTAATTTGACAAAAAAGATATATCTTATGATATATGGGGGATAAATGATGGCATTCACGTGGTTTTTATGTAATCATTTTCTTTATACTATGAGCTTGGACCGAAGTATTTTAGATAAGCCTAAAGATTGGAATGGATTATGTTGTACATAAGTTAGTATTGTTTAAGGATAAAACATTTTTTTCGATATTATGGATGGGATGATATAGTAATGTAGTATTAGAAAAACGACAACCTGCAGGACGGGCGACAGCCCATCGTGTCAGACAAGGCTGTGGGAATCGAACCCACAACCGAAGTGCGACTGGCCTTTATCGCCTACCACTGGCCTACAGGAAGTCCCTGGTTAGTAGAAAGTAGTTTTATTTTATTAAGCGGTATGATAAATAAAGTATAAGTCCATTTTTGGAACCATATACGATTAATCTCACAATAAGATGGACTTATAACTTTTGCTAACCTTTTGTTTGAAACAGATGGAATGACCCATCATTCTATCACATGATCTGCTAATGTTTCATGAATAACAAATTCAACTTCATTTCTTTATGATATGAAGTGGAAATTGTTCAATTCACGAACAATAGTGAGATTTTACCAAAATCATGTAAGTATTTCTCTTAATTCATCAACTTTAGGGAAATGATCTTAAAAACCAAAAATGTTTTCCTAGTGCTCTTATATCTGATGAATCAGATGGTACCTTAGATCGTCACAAATTTATGGATTTGTGATTTTTGGCTTTTCCATAGCCATGTTCTCTACCACTCTCCATCAGAACATGATGGTTATATTTCTCTTCCATATCCATATTTTCACCTATGTGGAAACCCAGTGATTAGTTTATTTGGGTAACCGTTATGTTTCATACTTTTGTTTTTAAAGATTGGTTTTGGTATTCCTTTTTATGATGTGGGTTTATTTCAAAGAAACTTTCGACTAGTAAACCATTTTTAACCCCGACGAATTTCGAGGTCGAAATTCATTTTAAGGGGGGTAGAATGTAACACCCTGATATTTTATGAAAAATATTCTTTTTAATTTCATTAATATCTTATGTTGTACGCTACACTAAAAGGAGCTTGCTCAACACGCATCCTTGACTTGCCTTGCATTACATGCAATCGTGACCTTCCTCGATAGCGTGTGTAGTACGCAATACCAAGTTTCACTAAACAACGATATGCTATTAAAATATTATTAAAACTAGCCATTATGAATAGTAATAACCACCTTTTAAAATTTTAGAAATTTTATCTCCCAAAATGGACTTCATTTAAGGATTTGGAGCGTCGAATTTAGCGTAAGGTGAAATTTTGGTACTTTTCGGATAACTTTCTTATTCTGATGAATAGTGAAAATTACTAAATTATAATTAAAAACAACATTTTTAATAGAAATAATTAATAGTGATAAATTATTAATTTGAGTGGTTTTAAAGTATATTTAGAATATATTTTTACAATTTAATACAATGTTGGTCATTGGATGTAATTTTACATTTAAACCAGTCATAAACAAGTGTCAATCTTTTGATAGTTATTATCTCTTAAGAACACGCTATTTATTTTGACGGTGGGAATTAATTTTTAAATTAATTAATGTAAATGATATGTTTTGAATTTGATAAAATAGACATCATTTTTGAATTCATAATATCAAATATATCTTAGATCTAATTTTTGGTATTTTTCTGGAAACTTTCATTTTTTGATGAACAGCGAAACCACTAAGTGGTAGTTAAAAAACTGAATATTTCATAAAACGTAATTTTCCTGCTTCTGTGAGTGGAATTTCAAAAATCCAAGAGACATGGTTAATATCAAGGACTAAAATGTGGTTCAATGAGATGAAAATTATTTTTGGTGAATAGTAACTTTTTACTTTTTTTTACAACGGTTAAAAGTAAATAAGGTAATTAAGGGTAAAAATTATATTATTATTACCCTAACACATGTCCTAATTCAATTGGAGAACTGTAATTCGACCATAAACAACCTTATTAATAAAATATGACCATTTAGGCCCACTTGGATAAGATTAGGACATTTATTATTAATTTATTTAAAGAAGGGTTAAAATAGTTAAAATTAAAGTTTAATAAGTAAATCATTTTTAATATGGGGTTACACATAAGATAAATTCGACTATAAATATTCATTAGAAAGCTAAAAAGATTTCATACATAGTGGTATTTTATTTGTAATTTTTAGACATTAAATAGTTTAATTTATTTATGACACAACGATGATGCAGTAATTATCTTATTAATGAAATATTGACAGAATTGATGTTATAAATACCCAAATAAATATAATTTGAGACTTTTTATGAACTAATAAAAATTTATAGGTTAATATGATATGTTAGGATTGATTTAATTAACTTTGGGAGAAGTAATAATTCTGTTATGAGTTTCAAGAAAATCAACTATTGAATAGTGTCAAAATTGACATAAAATAGTTTTTAAAACAAATATTATATTATTAATTGTTATTTTATTCCTAAAAATATAAGGTTAGGCCAAATGACTTAGATAAAGTTATATAAATTACTAAAACACAACTTGGGGGTCTCGTGGATGTATATGGTTTGTTTATTAACTATATAATATAAAAATACAAAGTGACATGGTAAATGTCAATCTAATTAACTAAGAGTTAAAACTAAAAGATAAGGTTAATATAATGACCTAAACTTTTCTAAATTCTATTGGATTATAGGATTTAGACCCATTCCCTCCTTAGCTTTGAAATAACTCAATTTGGAGCTATTTAAAACCGAACTTGACTTTATAATAAAATAATATTTTTAGTTATTCCAAAGGTGACCCTCTCCTCCATTATAAAAGGGTACCTCCTCCCTCTCTTCCTCACACCACTTTTAGACTTCAAGATCAGCTAACCCCTGCCAATATCTCCTCTACACTTCCCTAGAAACATCCTAGAGGTTCTTTTATTCTTCAAAGACCTATTTTAGTTCCCTAAAAGGAGGTCTCAAAGAAGCACTTCAAAGAAGAGGTAATGTCCGTTACCGATTCTTTCATCATTATTTTTTCTTCCACTTCTTCTTATTTATTTGTTTCATTATGATGTAATTAAATCAGTATCACTAATATACTGATATGTTATTATAAGTATGAAACAACCCTATTTTAGCATCTATCCATCCTATGGAAAACGAAATCACCGCGCGTGCGTACGTACGGAATACCGTCTCCACGCCGTGGTGTAATCTATTTTCCACCACCACCATACTTGGATGGGTATAATGGTCTACATAATAACTATATATGATTATTGTAAAGTGATATTAATTCTGAAATATTATAAATACACTCCAATACAATTCCACGACCATGAGAACAATATCATCGCTCGTGCATACGTACGGACTACCGTCTCCACGATGCGATGAGATTCATTCTCCACGTTAACCATTCATGAATGATTATAAAGTATATATAATAAGTAATAATGAAATATATTACATAGTATTGATTCTGGATTTATGTGTATATATATGTATGTCATCTACTTAATTCCCTTCAAATCAATAAGGAAAAGAAAACAGCGTTCATGCGTACGTACGGTCTACCGTCTCCATGAACGGTGTATTTCTTTCCATTTACTGATCTATTATATATGTATATTCTGACTATATATTATATATAAATCATGTTTTATTCTGGAATTAAGTAATCATGATCTAAGTAATCATATGAATAATTACAAGTCAAAACACGGACGACAAATAAAACAATTTTACCCAAAACGCTCTTTAACATGGAATTTACAAAAGAACGGGTAATATAAAGCCATAAGTGAACCATATATGATATCATAACAATGAGTATGATTCTGGAATAAGTAAATGACATTATTTAAATCATTATACAAGAGGTTCGGACACATACGAAGAAAATCGGACCTAAGGTAAGGGAAATATCACAATCTCATTTTTATCCGAGATTGTTTATACTTTGGCATTTACTGGGGTGTATTTTATCATCCACATCCATGTTTCCTCAATATGTAATATTATTTAAATCCACCTACAATTGTTTAAATCCAATTTTACCCTTCTTTGAGTTTTTAGTAAAGGATATGAAAGGAATCTTTTGTCGTTTTTCATACGAGGTACTTTTTGACTTTTCCGACAAAAGTACGAAGATTTTTTTTTAACTTATACGGCATGATTGGATTTTTAAAACATTATTTCCAAGAAGCTTCCATTAAAACTTTTCAAGTTTATTTTTTATCAACTTCTTATAGTTTAAAATTGTATGACATGTTAAGAAAGGAAAAATGTTTTTGAAGTAGAAAGGATATTTTCCTCAAGAATGGAGTTCAAGTGTTTTATCAAAATTATTTTCCATCTAACATAATATAGGGTTATGATTCTATCCCTATCATTACATTGATTTGATTATGTTGTGATGGAATTATTTTTATGAATTCATTTATCTTATATGAATTGTTTTATGACGTCACGATGTTTAAGAATTCCATTTTTATTACATGGGTTATGAAATGTTGTATGATTTATGATTTTTGTGGAACACATAAGAATGGTTTCATTATGAGATGGGTGGGACCTATATCTCCCTCCAATGTATTGGGTAAAGATTTTATATCTCATGAGATAGACATGGCTGGAACGGTAGGTTATACCGGTTCGGTAAAACAGGACTAAAACGAGGGTGGCTCGGTTCAGAAATGGACTTTGTCCACTAAGATAGTCTTGGAAATGAGTCTTGAATAATAAGATATGATTCTCTGTGATTATGTGTGTATTCCACAAAGTTTCATGTCTTAAGTTATGATTATTGGGATTTCATTTCACTACTATGATTTATCCTATTTTATTAAATTACGCTCTCTTTTTCAGGTTAAGATTTCCAAAATGTTATGTTCTTATGAAAATGTTGTGATTGATATTTCTTTTGTTAACCCTTACTGAGCATTTTAGCTCACCCTTTTATGTTTTCTTTTCCCCAGGATATAAAGAAAGGTTTTATGTATAAAAAAAGGAAGATCTTTATGGGAGATGTTGAAGATATTTCACCACGATTAGAAGATTATATTCCGAGTTTCCAAAGACACTAAACTATTACGATACTTGTGTGTGTGTTTTTGTTATGTACTATGTATTCCGCAAAAGTAATGTAATGTCCATGTACGTCATCCTTCGGGTCTCTACACCAACCTTCACCCAAGTCATCTGTCAGCTATAACCAAACAGAGTTACCCATGTGCATGTGTCACATGATCCATTTATAGTAAACTATTAAAATCAAGTCCTAGATACTTGAAATTAAATTTTAATTTACATAATTTATTCAAAATGAAATAAAAAAATTAGGATAAGATCAGGATGCATGACCCTAAAAGGCGCAACATTTTCTTGTGATGCATGAACTTAAAAGGAACTTCACTTAGCCACCATTTCATGAACATAAATGTAATGACCTAACATTTCCCTATATATTTTCCTTAAACAAATATTCTTATAATAGATTATTCTATATCAATAATTGAACTAAAATATAATTCAAGTATGTTAGAATAGAATTTGATTGATTGCAGGAATAAAAGGAAGAAACCATATTATGAAATCTACAAAGGAAAGAAGTAAAATTGAGTAGCGAAAGTATTGAATATGAACATCATAATTCTCTGTTCAAAAATTAATAATCCTTGTTTGAACTTTATCTAGGCTAATCTCAATATAACTTGAATAATTATAGCATGAGAAAAACCAAATTCTAGAGAAATTCGGGCTTGTGGAAATTTACACATGATTTACGCTAGCAGAACCACCCCCTCAACTACCATTAGAGCATAAATTATGATATGATATTACTAAGTTATATTTATAGGTTATGTAACCATAAATTAAAATTATATAAACTTGAAATTGTTAAGTTAAATAGTTATTTATAACATGGAATTTTCAAATTTCATATTTTGACTACTTAGTAAAAGGATGTTTATTTCTATAAAAATAATTTTCAATATATTTAATATTTAAATGATAAATTTATGAATTTTAGAACATTAATTAGATAAAAATATATCAATATTTATTATTATAATTTAATTACTAGTTTAATATTTTTTTTTTATTTTCCTGCAATGATTTATTTTTAGGTGAATAGTAGAAGGTATCATTTTTATAAATAGGATGACTTGTAGGAAATTATAAGTATACGAGTATGAATAATTTAATGGACCATTTTTACAAGAATAAATATTTATTCTATAAGTGTCTTTAAATTTTAAAAAAATCATTTTAAAACCCATTTTTTACTTTTTAGAACTTAATTTATATTTCTCAAAAATAATTAATACATTATACATTTATTTAAAATTAATTTTTATCAGTTTTAAAATATTAAAAATTGAAATGGATTTCAAAAATTTCATTAGTAGGTCAAAATTATTTATAAATTATCATTTTATTTGTGTCAATAAAGGATAAAATACCTTTGGTAAAAACTAGTTACCACGGTAAAAATAAAACACTTAATAGTGAAAAATTTAATGGCAATGAGTTGAGAACATGTTTAAAACATGATTTAAAAAGGTTTTTTTAGCCCTATATATACATTATCTCTTCAAACTCCATTATTTTTTAATATTGGATCCACTTTCCTCAATAGTGACTTCACATTATTAAAATGTTTTGGGTATTTATAAAAATTGCATCCATTTTCACTTATAAGAGGGATACTCCTCTCATCACTTCCCCTCACACAAAAAATAAATTTTTTTTGGAAAATAATGTAACAAAAACACTCATAATAAGTCATATATACCTTCAAATTTTTTTGTATTCTCAATATATTATCCCTCAAATACTTAATCCCTTTCAAAGAGGATATGATCCAATAAGTGATGTATAAATTTCTAACTACTTCAATTATATTTCATTATGTGCACTTATTCTTCTTATAATTCAGTTACACCATTTTAAAATTATAAAATTAGCATCATTATTATAATTTTATGTTTTTATAATAATGTTACAAGCATTAAAAACCTATTCTTTTCTCCTATAATAAAATTTAACTATCATGTTTGTCTTGTGCGGACTACCGCCTCCACGACAAAACAAGTTATATTTTTCTTCATATCCTTTAAGGGATGGTACTAAATAGCAATTTCATATATATATATATAATTATTATTTTCATGCTTTATTTTATATTATTAAATGGTAAAAAAAATTGATCTATTTTCATGGTTCTTTGGAAAACCAAATCATCATCCATGTGTGAGAGTAGACTTGCACCTCCAGTGAACGATTGGTTTTTATTTTTTATTTAATCATAACCTTATGTAGATGAATGTGGATGACCATTATATTGATTTTAATGGGTAAATATGGTTTTTATGAAATTATTAAGGTTATATGAATGAAAAATTGTGGAATATATTAACAATATTATCAATAAACAATGGTGGTAAATCCAACTGTCCCAAAAACAATTTTAAGATAAAAATGGTTTCCTTGTAATATAAAATAACATTTAATTAGATTTATTTCATATTATAATTCATTAAATTTTTGATATATCACACTAATAAACACTAAATATGATAATCCTGGTAATTTTATCAGGATATTACAACTAAATCACTTCATAATTATCCATTGATTATGGTATATTCTTGTTTGGGTTGGCTTAACCACCTAATTGAAAATTGATAAAATTTTATATACAGGATGACTGTGCAAAATTAATTTCAAGTAATATATGAAATAAATATGGAAATAATTTTTTTGGGTATTTAATGGTGATATAAAAAACATCACTTTTTATTTAAGAAAACACCCTTCATTCCCTAGGAATCATCAAAACAAGGTCATCACTAAATTAATCTTTAATGATTGTATCCAAAAATAACATAAAATGAAATAATAAAATTATAAATAATTATAAAACATAAGTTTTAGAAACATTTAAGATCTTTAAATTATTAACTTTTGGATAATAATGAATAATAACCCTACTTTTACGAAACATGTTCAAAATAATCAAGATTACTCACATGCGATATCATAAATAGTTAATAACTAAATAATATATATATATATATAATAGTTATTAATGTATTTATTAATGTTCAAATTAATTCCTATAAAATTGTATAATTATTTCCTTAGTAATATATCTTACCATATACATGGAGTTTTAAAATCCAAATAATTTAACATTTTTAAATTTAATTTTATTATAAAGACACTAATTTTGAAAGGGGTTTTGATTCTAATATCACTCAAACTGTAAGTGTTTCCATCTCAATCACCATTCACAAAGGCATGTTTTGATATTATAAACCAATCATATTTTTATGTTGTGACTACAACATGTTGACTTCAAATATCTAAAAGTATGGTTTACCATGAAACATAACATCCATTCATGTTATTCCTTACTTTGGAATATGATTTTTATTATCCACAACATATTTGGGATTTTTCATAATATTACTTGACTTCTTGAGTTATAATTTTTCTCATATAGATCCTCCGTTAATTTAAAAAGTTATTCTATATTTATATTTTTGGAAAAAAAATTGTTCAAATTCATAATTAATCATATATTATCTTGCTTTTTGATAGTGAAACATGTTAAGAATAATTCTCATCCTCTAAAATGATAGTTTATCAGCTATGTCTAGGTTTTCCTCTTCTCGCCAATGTTCTAATTGTATATTTAGAATAAAAAGAACATTTTTTTCTATTCCATTCATACTTATCCTTACCCAATTTCAAAATTATTATTTTATATTGTTTTCTATATGCATATTTACAAATATTGTATAAAAAATGTACAGTTTTATTTTACTTTATAATCAGATTTTTATCTTCAACTAAACACTTTCACAAGATAAAACTTTATATTACTTTAAAGTCTCTAATATTTAATATTATTTTTAAAATAAATGTTTACAAATTATTTCACATTACCTATTTTGAAAATAATTTTTAAAAATATCCCATAACATCACCTTTTATGGAAGTTAAAAATATTATCTAAAGATTATTTAATATTACTTCGTTTAATTTCCCTTTTAATTTTAAGAAGTAATTATCCTCATGGGTTTTTATTTTATGTATCCTCTAATTTACATGATTCTATTTTATTTTTTGAGGAACTAAACTCACTGTATAAAATAAACCCAATTATTAATCCCTTATATGGAACTCTTTAAATAATTATTCATATAAGGTTTTTTCCATCTAATCCAGCATCCTTCTGTGTTAATTTTATTAATTAATGATAGGTTATTTTGAAACCATTTAACATAGTTTTTATGTTCATTTATATTTTAAATAATCAAAAAACCCATTTATTTCCAAGGTAAATATTGTTTTGATTAAATTATGAATGTTTTTTGTGGAAACAAATGTATGTCAATAATATGGTGTGATAAGTGGGAACGAAACTATATATCCCTCCAATGTGTTGGGTAAATATTTAAATCTCATTATATATTATATATTTTATTATTGAGGGGATCTAATACACCATGTGACTTTATGCACTATGTAATAATGGTATTGGGAGTAAACATTGACTTGTATTAATGAATTTAGGAATTCTATTTTGGTTATGAAAATAAGATGCCAAGATTCATTTATATGAGTTTATTTATAATAATGCTTAATTATATGATTCTTTTATTAGAATCCATGAGTTAAAGGGTATGAATTTCATATTTTATATTCATTTTCATTTCTTGAATTCTCACACTGATATGTTTATATTATACTCACTTACAGACTTTGACGATTATAAACTATTCTAACATTTATTGAGTATTTGAGCTCACCCCTTATTATGTTTCATTTTCCAATGGTAAAGAAGGAAAGTAATACATGTGTTTTTCTAGTAGAATATCTCATGAATAATTTTTTTTGGAGAAATTGAAGACATTGTGGATTAAGAAGTCATATATATAGTAGGAAACTTTTTGCTGGTTGAAAAGTACGTGTGATTTATTAGTTAATGTTTTGTAATAATTATATAATCTATAAACCTAAAATATATTAGGTATGTATTGTAAAGTAATATTTTCTTTAGGTTGTTTAATTTGAAGGTCATGTTCTTAAGGAGTAATATTAAAAGGATCCTTAATGCTTTTTATCACATGAATTTAAAAGGTTTGATGTGTCTCATTAATCAGCTTTAAACTACTTGGGTTCCAATTCCATTTGTAGGGATGTGTAATAATCCCCTCTCTTGGGACAAATAAAAATTTTAGAAAAATAGAATCCTATAATGATAGTGATAAATTCTAGATTGTATAGTTTGGAAAATTAAGACCATTGTAGTAGAAGACAGATAGAAAGACTCTAATACATATAGTTTTTCACATCAATACATGGTAATGATCAATCACTTACACTAAGGTAGACCTCCATGTTGTTAATATTGGGAAAGGTGTCATGAATATTTAATAAACCTATAATATATTATCATATTAAACAATAGGGAACATTAAGGATGATACACCATTTGATCCTCTCAACCTATGTGCAATCTATAGTATCATAGGTTTTTTTAAGGGACAACAGTTCTACACCAAATCAAAAAAACATTGACATGGGGGTGTTAAAAACAAAATCATTAAAATGAATTCCAATAAAATAATCCAACATAGACGGTAACCCCTTTCCAATCATATATTTTTTATACTGATGAAGATTTTAACAACTTAGGTAATGATAGAATAAATCATTTTCATTCTTATTAGAGTTCAAGATATTTGTTATCACATTTTTGTAAGTTTTTCTTAATTTTAATTTTCATTTGATAAAAGTAATTCAATTTTTAAATTCATCTTTTCAGGATTATGTTATGATGAATTTTTTATAATTTTTTGAAAAGTTTAATTTTTAAATGAATAGTTAGAAAATATATATTTTTATTGAAAATATTATTTTCATTCCAAATATTTACAAGTTCAAATTATATTTTAGATTATTTTTAAAAATTTAAAATTTTCCTTTTTATTTAAAATAATATGATTTTGGTTTTCAAAATGGATATTATTATTCAATTTAGTATAAAAATATTTTATGGTTAAAAAGGGATTTTTTTAAAAAAACTATTTTTCACTATCATTTTGAAGAATTAATTTTAAATTAAATTCTACAACATATATTTTTTGAGTTATTATAAATGTATTCCCTAATTTTAATCATGATTTCTAAATTTTCTAAATATGTCACTTTTATTTCTACAAAATTTGAATATATACTTTAATGATCTTTTTACCACAGTAAAGGGAAAATCAGGTAATTTAAGTAAAATTAAAATGATAAGGACTGGAAGATAACCCTAACACTTTTTCAAATTTTAATATAAGAGTTATATTAACTGTAAATAATTAAAGGTTCAGTTGTATAACCATTAATGGCCACTTGGTTTAGATTATTACCTTTATAGTATTTTATTAAAAGAGAATCCAAACACGAAACACTCTTGTTTTTAATAAGATTAATATTCTTAATATGGTTTTATCCAAGATATTTTTTTGAATATAAATATATTTTTGATATATAATTGATTTATATTCAATATTTTATTAGTGAATAAATAATTACCTTAAATGATTTTTCAACATTAATACAATAATTATTTAATTAATTGAAAAATAAAATAAATCAATTTTAAGATATTAAAATAAATATAATGTTAGATAATTAAATTAATCCAAAATATATATATATATATATTTTATTAATTTGTTATGTCTTTATTATAATTCATTTCTTAATTTATCCAATTTTATTTATATTTTTATTAGTCAAAGTAATAAATAGTGATAAAATTTGTATTAATGATATTTTAAAATACATATTATTTTATTAAATGATATAAAATTTATAAAAATTATAAATTTGGTTAAGTGACTATGATAATGCTTAAAATATCAACCATGATCCATTTATTGCTATTATATCATTTTATAGTAACAATATTGAACCTCAAATAGTATAAATCAATGTTATCACGGTAAGAGTTAAAGGGGTTAAATAAGCGTTAAAACTAAAAGATAAGGGTAAGAAAGTGACCTAAACATATCTAATAATTATTTTATTAGATTATTTAGACCCATTATCATATTATATTTTAAATCACTCGCTATGGATCCATTTTTCATTAAAAATTAATATATATTAATTTAATATTTTTATAAATTTCTAGAGTAACCCTCCCCTCTTCTATAAAAGGGAACCTATTCATCTCATTTATTCAAAAATAAAAAAACCCTTTTAGTTAGGAAAATTTATTTAAAAATAACTTAAAATAATATCTATCCTCATTATTGATTCCTTATTATAGGTATAACAACCACCGTAGAGGTATAATGTTGCTAATCAATGGATATTGTCTGAAGAAGATGTATTGTTTTTAATCAAATCATTCTATTTTTTTCTTCGACCTCCTTAAAACATTATTCAACTCTAATAAAATAATTAATCTATGATACTACATATAATGATATGTTTTTATGTTTTTTTTAATGACCCATATCTATCTCATTTTCTATTAAATGGGAAATGAATTCATCGTCCTTCTATACAACGGACTACTGCCTCATGAACCGATGAAATTGGTTATTTATCACCATCTACAGTGGTTGGTTATAATGATGGAATTAATGGTTACATATTATATTCATGACATATTCATCATTCTTAAAAGATAATATATCACTTAAATTTTTACTATTCTATAAAAATAAAAACGATAACATTGTTTGTGCGTATGTGTGAACTACCACCTCCATAAAGTGATTTGATTCATTTTTCATCACCACTTAAAATGGATGATATATATAAGTATATTTGAATAAATAAAATGATATAAATTGTATTATTATCATTTGGAATATATAAAATTATACATACCTTATTTCAATAATTTTCATTGAAAAATGAAGTCGTTACTCATGTGTATGTACGACCTTCCCCCTCCATGATTGCAACATAGTTCATTTATCAAAACCTATTTAGTGTAGGTATTTAAAAGTATAATTTCATATGACCCATCCCAATAGGTCCCATGTCATGACTACCCCAATCCTACCCATAATAGGAAATGGTTTGGTGATGAGATTCAAGAAGGGAAAACACTTGGAATGGAGGCCTTATCATAATGTATTGTACACACGCAAACACACACACACATCTCTAAACCCATATAATAATGAAATGAAAATAAACTAATAAAACATGCATGAATACATTTAAATACCACTTCCAATTATAAAAGAAAGTACTAGAAATAATAATGGTCCAAATACAATCACATCATAACGAAACTGAAATAAGTCCAACCTGAAAGTATAGAAGGGGACTGATATTGAGTTAATCACTAGAATACACCTCAGTTAGTCTGGATCACTATTATCTATCTGCTATTAGTCCCTCTATGACTATGGTTGATAGTATGAATAAGAAATTACATGTGTAGGTAAATCCCATTAAAGGGTTTGTATAAAAATACCAAGTAGAATGCCCATAAATCACTACTCATATAAAAAGTTTAATAATAGTTAGCTCAACACAAGAATTTTTCAGTATCAAATTCAACAAAAATATCCAAAAATATTAAAAAAATACACACAATATCAAGGTAAATTCACATTCATATTTTTATTATAATGATCATCCTCAAAGGTTACACCTAACACTCATTGAGGATAATACACTCCATGAGTCAGATTTCACTGATGGCATCCACCTAAGATATATTGATCATTGGGTACCTCCATAAGATGTATACGCTATTATTATAAATATAATGATACAGATATGAGGATCACACTAAAGGCCATGGATTATACCAACAACTAAATATATAATAACATTCTATTTATAGGATCAACGCTCACATATCATTGATCATGATGATACCAAGAACTCCACCAAGGGAAAGATGATGATAGAGGATCTCACTCAAGGCATCGTGGAAGGATTCCAATAACTCTATCCAAGAAGTCTCATTGAAGGGATTGTAATCCTATTTGTAGGACGTGATTACATTGAAACCCATAAAGAATGGATCAAGGGTAATAAACCTAATGAAACCATTCCATGGTGAAGAGGGAAATGGATATAATACTTATTTAATGGATTACAAAATATATACTACTAGTGCATGGTGTATCCATTCAATATTGGGTCCTACTTATGTATCAAAACATGTTCCCATGTTTGCTTATGTGTCACATACATGTTGTGTTCCAGCCCTTGTACTTATGACCGTGTCCAATTACACGACACTACCTGGGAACATCTGTTCGTGTCTATGTTAGAGTAAACAACATTTCTACGTAATCCTAGCCTTGTCTGTATACCCTTTGAGGTACAGTTATAGCTTCTAGTTATAGTCCACATTGTGTGACTAGGTTCATATAATGTGTGATTTTTATCTTCACTGTGGAAACCATCGGGATACACCAACGGTCCCACACATCATGTAATACTAGATTACATGCTATGTGTTATGGGATTTTCCAAAATCCTAGATTATATTCAAATGTATTTTTCTACTCCTCTACACATAAATCTCGCCATTCCACTTTCTAGATTCCAAGGAACTCTACTGACCGAGCCTCTTTATCATTGATCCTTAGAATCTGGCCATCATAATGCGTGGGAAATCCATCCATTGCATCTCCCATTGGCCACACATCGATTACACATGAAGAATCCCTAATCTGTCTAAATATATCATCGTAGATAAATCTTGTCATTCATTTTAACCTATATTTATGATATCAACCCTTTATGCCATGAAATGGGTTTTGAATGATTGGTTTTATGGTAGTTATTGAATCGTAGGATAAAAGAAATTTTTGTGATGAATGAAGAATGGTGGAAGAAATGAACAACCACAAACACAAGGATTAAACCTATTACAATGTTCATGTTTTCATAGATTCATCTCTATTATAATGGTGAACAAAGAGATAAATTAATAGATAATCAATTCTCCCAATAAAAACCCTACTAAAAAACCCATCTGACGATATAAATCATCTATGAATCAATATATTAGTTGATTGATTCATGTTCATTATGGAAATAAAAAATTGGAAATAATCCAAATAAAAAAACATATTACCTTGACATGGATCAATCAATGGTGAGGAATGGTTTTATGTTGTTTTCATTATAGAATATTTTGAGCTTCGTCAAACACTAATCGATGAACCACAATCTGGTTGTCTCTCACCAACATGAAATCCTCTAATTCTCTTTAGTGGATCTCCTTGAATTTTAGGGTTATACAGATAGCCTTGAAAATTTTCCATAATCATGTTTATATAGTGATTTATTAGGTTTGGGAATTAAATAAATTTATTTATTTATAAACATCCTCATATAACCACACCTCAACCCGAATTCTAAACACGTTCCAAGGATAAGTTTCACATAGAGTAAAATCCATGATCTATACTCAAAAAATCTTCAAATTTCATATATATAAGCCTCTATTTAGATTATATTCTACTTTTTTGGATCATTTATTGAAAATTTATTTAATACATTTAATATATTTCAAAAACTAATTATGAGCACACCATGCCTCAAAATATCACACCTTCTCTATGACTATCTTTGGAAATAATCCATAAAATATTAAAAAATAATAAATATAAATATTGGATTCTTTATATTCTCCCCACCTTGGGTATTTATGTCCCGAAAATAAAAAGTAAAAGGCAACACAATGAGTTGTGGGTACTGATCTCACATCTGGGACTCCCACTCCATGGTTCTCTCATGATGATTCTCGAACTGCAGTCAGACATGCACCAAAGGAATCATTTTCCATGAAGGAACATCTCATGATTATAATTGATCTGTATTTGGAACTAAACAAATGTATCTTTATCTTCGATGACCAGATCACCCCAGTCTATAACATGCGATGGATCATGCACCTACCTCATCTATTGTGACATGTAGAATACATCTTGTACCCAATATAACTATGATGGTAGAACTATGTGGTACAACACCTCAACAGCTCTACATAGTATCATGAAAATTCCAATGAATCTCTAATATATATTTCCACCCCTGCTAAATCTCGGTAACGAATGTTGAGGTGAGACCCTTATGAACACAAGGTCTCCACCCTTGAACTCTAGAGGCCCCAATTGTTGGTCCTCATCGGACTTATAAGAAACCAATGAAGTCTTCATTAACTCATGGGTGATCTAAAAATTATTTATATTGGCATGTACCAACTATGGACCCATATGTTTTGACTCTCCTACATCATTTCAATATAGGGGAGACCTTTAGGGTTGCCTGTAAATGTCCTTGAAAGGTGTAATACTGATGGTGGAATTATAGATGATGTTAAATAAAAATGAAAAAATTGAAGTTGATCCTCCCATCTATAGATAATGTCTATAATTAAATCCCATATAATTTCCTCCTAGACTAGGATGGTCTGCTTAGTCTGGTCGACAGTATGGGGGTGAAAATTCATACTCAAATTTATATGATTTCAAAATGCCTCATGTAATCCCTTCCATAATTGAGATGTGATGTGAGGATCAGGGTGTGAACCAATCATTGAGGTAACTCCATGGAATCAATCTAACTTTTTAATATAGATGTGTCCAAATCTCTCTAATTAAAACTTCTCTTGAATATCTTGGCAGTGGGAGGACCTGGTGAGTTAGTCTATGATATCCTAGATGGAATCTTTTCCTGAGATTTCCAAGGTAACCCTATCCAAAAGACCATGGATATTCTACTCCACTTTTAAACTAGATCCTTAAGGGGATAAGATAAACCCATGGGAATAGGTGCTCATCCTTCACTTTCTTACAAGTAAGGAATTGAGATGCAAAATATGAAAATCCATTTTTAATCCATATCCACCAAAACTGGAATCGAAGGTATTATATATATTTCTGACACCTTGATGTACCGGCAAAGGATATATATGAAAAACGCTTAGGACCTCCTTCCACAACATCACTGTTATCATCATTTTCACTCTGTAAATAATGATTTTCTCCCCACCTTCAAAAAATCCATTAGGATCTTTTTAGTGGATATCTGTGTACGTAGGGTCTCACAGTCAGCATTCCCATGTTATTCCTCTCTAAATCACTATAAAAGAGCAGAGGTAACAACCATATATTGTTGGTAATAAAATCCATCTCCATCTATAAAGTATAACTACCATGATTCCAACTCCTATGATACCTCTCTTAGAAACTATTAACAAGACCCCCTAGGGAGTGCATCTCCTACCATATTCCCCTTCCTATGATTATAGACATTTTCAAATTCATAATACTAGAGAAAATATAGCCATAACCTCTTTCTCAAGTTATAATCCTTATGATAGATGATATACATGATAATATTGTTGTAATAATAGATGATAATCCACTTTCCCATATGGTAATGTCGCCACATATTCAATATAAAAACTACTGCTACTAACTCAAGATTGTGGGTTGTGTAATTATTCACATGTGGTTTCAACTAACCTAAAGCATACGTAATCACCTCCTATATTTTCATTAAATAATAATTATTCCTAGTCCTTGATGCATCAGAAAACACTATTTTCTCCACACCCTCCTCTAGAAATCTCAATATGGGAGTGCTTGTCAATCCTTATCTCAACTCTGGGAAACCCCGCTAGAACCTCTATGTACACAAAAAAGGATTCCCCTTTAAGTAAAAACTATCACGGGATCTGATATGCTATAGGAATCCTATATTAAAATTTAATAGTATCCCAACAACACAGTGAAGCTCCATGCCTCTGTCACACTCTCGGGTGGCTCCCAAGCTAATAGTTCCTTGACCATCTTCAGGTCCACTAACACACCATATACTAAGATACCATATCCTAGGAAGTGGACCTCCTGAATACATAAATCAAACTTTGAGAGATTCCTGTAAAACTGGTGATCTATAATTACTTCTATAACTATCATAAAATATATTTTTTTCTCCTTATTTTACACCTATTATTCTATGATTTGGTCAATAAATACAACCACTAACCGATATAATAATTGTTGAAATATATAGTTCTTGAGTCCCAGGAACATAGATAAGAAATTATTAATTCCAAATGGAATCACCATGTACTCAAAGTTACCATTACAACATCTAAATTTCATATTCAATAAATCCGTATCCCGTACTAAAAACTGGTGGAAGCCTGATTAGAGGTCAATCTTTGAGAACCATTGTTCCCGTCTCAACTAATCGAAGAGGTCATAGATTCTTGGTAGTGGATTCTTGTACATTTCAGAAACCTATTTCAGGTAATTCTAGTCCACCCATAAACCCAATATCTCATCCTCTTTCTTGGGAAAAAACATTGGGGCTACCTATGATGAAACACTGGGACTAACAAATTCATTCCTCCATAATTCTTGAAATTGAACCATCAACTCATGAATCTCTATGGGAGCCATCTAATATGTAGGTGTAGATATTAGAGTTATACCATGTTGTAGCTCAATGTAGAATTCTATCTCCCACAGAGAAGGTAATCCAAGAGTTTCCCCAATAAATAAATCCTCATACTCTGCCACTACTATAGGAAACTAAATACTCATATCTTTTACTACACCAAGGGTCATATGAGAAAAATTATTAGTAATTAGATTCACCCTCCTATGCATGATTCCATCCTGAACTACCTGGGTTTTATTTTCACCCAAAAATAAAACCCTAGTCTTATCTCTATAGACACATCTCATCCTCATACTGAAAAAATTTATTTTGTAATGAACTTTGGATAACCAACCCAACCCTAAGATGATTTAATAAGGCCTCATCACTAATATAAATAGATCCTAAGAGAAAATATCCCCTCCAAGAGTCAGGTCACACAATCAGAACAAGTGTGTTATCACTAATTCAACACTAGTAGGAGTCTCTAAGAGAAATATTAGAGCCAAGGGTTTAATTGGAATCTCTAATTGTAAAACTAGATAAAAAGAAATAAAGAAATAAATCTCACATGTATCTACATGTAAGGTATAAAAGACATAGATTGTACCTCATCATATACCTCCTCTATATCCCCTCCAAGATCCTCTTCCATGTCATCTTACCTATGGACATATCTTCTCCAACTTATAACTATGCCTAGGAATCCCATCAACTATCTCTTTATTATCTTTACGGTGAGTTGGACAATCCATCATGAGATGTACCATGTTGTCACATGAGTAGCCCCACCTCTCCATAGGATGACTAGATCAATCCTGTGAACCCTTGACTAAAAATCCTTTATCATGGGATCACGTCTTGAAATTTATTACACATAAATGTCCGTGAGAATAACATCTGATTCCTACTGCTGAATCCCCTACTCTTGTGTTCCCACTAAAAGTAACCACTATATATGTCCAATCAACCGGGAAACTCTAAACCATTAATGAAAAATCTAGAACCCTATAATAGGTAATAATGTACATAGTTCTAATGTTTCTTTTATGTCTTTATGTAGTCCTTTTTTAAATATCAAAGCTCAAAATAACTGATCCTGAACCATATATATCGAGTACCTAGAGAGGTTGGTGAACCATGATGAATAATCAACCACTTTCATACTATGTTGTTTAAGATATATAATATCTTGGATATGTATATCCCTCAACATAGCTATAGAAAACTACCTTATAAAACATTTCTCAAACTTTGATCATGCTAGATTTGCCTCATCATAAGATAATCTCACAAAACCCCACCATTGTTTTTCAAATACAAGGAGAAGACTCACTTCCAGGACCACCATTAGATCTTTTGGTGTCCTAAAAAGGTTCAAAAAACATGTCACCAACTCAATTCATTCATCGACATCATGTGGGTGATGATCACATTATAAGATTAGGGGTCTATGTCACTAAAACTCATAAAGCGCACATATCATACACACATCATCCGATGGTATTGCAGTTACAAGACGCTACTCAATTGGTGGTGGTATAACTAGTAAACTATATAGAGGTAACACCCCTAAAACATGCCCCTGTATTGATTCCTCATCACTGAGGGTATTATATTCATGATCCTAATGCTGAATCCTAGCTCGAAAACATTATGAAGACATCCTAAAATATAAAATATATACCATGGTATATGAGTATATCTGGAGAGATTACTCAAAAAGAAAATGGAAACCACAACCAATTTCTATATGATTCATGTACCATTATTATTTCCAAAAATTCATGTCCTTATGTATCAATTCAAATGGAGGGTAATCAAAGTCCCTTTGTAAAGACATGACATCCATTGAACCAACACTAGTTTCCCTAGCCAAAAATTTGAATTCAAAACACTTAACAATGATTCCCTATACCAATCTCATATACTTTGTTCCCAAGGTAGGATTGAATGCTCTGATGCCACTCTGTCACAACCCATCCTAATGAGGCCACTATCGTAACCACCCCAAGGCTTCCTAAAATAGTCTAGGGACAGGAAAATAGTTCCAAGAAGGCATAAAAGTCCCATTGGAATCCTTAGCACAACATACTTATACACATTCACACATCTCCAAGCCCATAAAACTCTAAAATGTAAAAAAACTAAAAAATTCAGGAATGAATACATTGAAATACCACTATTAGATTATGTTAATACGTACAAAAAAAGGAAAAATGGTCAACTACACTCCAATAAGAGAGAAACTAGAACAAGTCCAACATGAAATTTTAGAAGAGGATTTCTATCTAGGTAACCACCAGAATACACATTGATTAGTATAGCTCAATAAATCCACCTAGTTCTGGACTCCCTAGGGATCTTTCAAAAGGCTGATCAACTACATAAGAAATGACACATGTAGGAAAATACCATGCATGGGTGGTTACAATAATACCCTATAGGACACTAAGAAATCACTAAGCATATAACAACAAGAATAAAATTCATCTATACATGGGAATATACCTACAACACATATAATATTATTATTAAGAAATGATAAACAAAGACCCACAGTCTCAAGGTAATGTCACGATCATAATTTTATTCTCTTGATCCTTCTCTAAGGTTATAGATAACAATCGTCCATGATAACAAACATAACAAGTCATATATAACTGATGGTGCTCATCCGAGATCTACTACTCATAGGGTCTCGTCATAAGATGAGTACACTAGAATTTTAAAGGGAACTATACACAAATTAGTATCACACCCAATGTCATGGGGTATTCCCAAAACTCAATATACAATAAAATTCTATGTAGAGGGATGACGTCTACACATTCTCCATTAAGAGGATTCCAGGAACTCCACCTAGGGAAAGGTAATTATTGAGGATCTCACTCTAGGCATCATGGATGGATTCCAAAACTCTATCGAGTAAGTCCCACTAAAGGGTCACCATCTAATGTGTATAACATGATTATATAGTAACCCTTAGGGAATTAATCATGGGAAATAACCATAAATAAAATTTTCCAATATAAAGAGGAAAAGGGATTTAATGCATGTTTGAGGGACTACACAGTGTGAACTAGTTGTACACAATCTGTCCTTTATCTATCAGGTCTTACCGGGGTATCATTTCCTATTACAATGTCCTTGTCTATGTCATAGTTCAAGGCAGGTGTTAGCCCATTTACTCTTGACCATGTTAAAGTACATGGCTATACCCTTATACACCTCTCTGTTAATGTCTATGAGTATATGGTGGGTTTGTGATCATGTACCCCTAGTCATGTCTTTGTTCCCTCTGAGGAAAATCCTAAGATACTAAGTAGATTCACAAGGTATTTGACCAGGGTCACACACCGTGTGATATTTATCTTTACCTTGGAATCCCAAGACCCGCATCAAGGGTCCCACACACTACGTAGTCCCAGATTACACTCATTGTGTTATGATATTTTCTATAATCCCATATCAATTTCACATGATATAATTTTCTCCTTTGGCCCTTCATTTTTCCACATCTCATGGCATAATCCAAGGAACACCATCGACCAATCCTTTCCATCATAAAACATCATAATCTTGTCATCAAATCATAGGGTAAATCCATCTATTTTACCTCCTGGTAGACATATATCAATCCCTCTTGAAGAAACACCAATCTAGTCATAATTATTAATCATGTATTGATCCCATTGTTGATCCAAACCTAGATCTATTATATCATACTATTATTCCATGAAATGGGAGTGGAATTATTGATTTATCGTTATTTTTTGAAACATAGGTCAATGGAATTCCCAGTGATGAACGAATATTGGGGGAAGAAATCAAAAACCACAAACATGATGAATGAAACATGACCAATGTTCATATTTTACTTGATTAGTTGTCTTTATAATGATGAATAAAGTGATAAATAAATAAATAATCAATTCTACCAATAAAAATCATCATAGAAAAACCTATACCATAATAGAATAGATCCATGAATCAATCCATTGGTCGATTGATTTGCATTCATTGTAAAAATAAACAATAGAAAAGAATAAAAATAAAATAAAAACCATATCAATTTAGAACAATCACAATAATTAAAGGATTTATTTTGTTGTAGTTGGTGATACCCTCGAGCTCTGTTTCACACTGATTGATGAACCATGATCTGGTTACTTCACACCAATAAGAGCTCGTCTGATGCTCTCTAATGAATCTTCATAACATGAGGGTTTATGTGGATAACCCTAAAATTTTCCATAATCATATTTATAAAGAAATTTATGTGTTTTGGAGAATTAAAAAAATTATTATTTTAATTTATTTTTAAACATCACCCCATGACTGTGCCTGAACCTGAACACCCGACGTGTTCCAAGGTTCAGTCACGCATACTATAAAACCCACACTTTGAAATCATCGATGACCTAACATTTCTTTTCCAATCCTTGGTTTAAAATATATAACACTTTTCAAGAACAATTCATGATTATGCATTTAATATATTTATATATTTCAAAAATTTATTTTGGGAACTTCGGGCCTTGGAATCTCACGTTGTCTCTACACTTAGATATGAAAATAATCCATACAATATTCCAAATCAATACTTGAAAAAATCATAGTACTTACATATTTAATCTATGAAAATGATATTTATTTCATGATTATTAATGACCTATTTGACTCTAATCGATTGACCAATGTCATGATGAACTTATGAAATAAAAAACATCAAAATATTTGATTTGAATTTAAATTATTAACAAATTATTATAATCTTTTAATAAGTGAAATAAAAGGAACCAAAAACTTCAAATAATTACTCAATAAATTAAATAATTAACATATATTTATTAATATAGAATATTAAGGATTTACATGAAAAATCAGACATAAGTTAAGGGAATTTTTTACTCAATTTTCATTTCATTTAGTTAATCTTCTACTTAATGCTAAGATTGTATGAGTAATGAATTTTGAAAATAATACATTGTATTTAAAATTTTTTAATTAGATTTATAAATAATACATGTAATAATTTTTTTATTAATTCTCGCTTCAATGTTATGATATTTATGAGGTAATTTCTTTTAAAACTCTTCATTTAAAGTTACCCATTCATTTTAAAAAATAAAATTTTATGTCATGAGAATCTTTTCACACTTCCATGAGGCATTAATGTTTTTATGTCTTCATTACAAGTGTAAATGGTTATTTTCAAATAAATTTTTTCCTTTGTATATTCCCATTTTTCCTAAAATATTTTATTTAAAAACGAAAAGGGTAATTTCCTTACGATTATTTATATAATGAACGTATTCATGTATTTTTATTATGATATGGTTTTGGGAATTACTAATAATGAGGGGTGGTTCTTTATAAACCAATGAAGGGTGGATCCATGATAAACCAAGGATAGTTGGTTATGTTATTAATAGATGATGGGTGGTTTTGTGATGAAACAAGGGTGGGAGGTTATGTTATAACCTCTAATGCATTGGATACTCTAGGGTTTCAGTTTGACCATATTTTTTACTCCATTTGTATGTGTGATATAAAAATGATGTCCCAAGTTACATATTTATTGTTTATGTTCTTGTTAATGAGTTTTCAAGAAAATATTTTCATTTTCAAAAGGTAATAATATGATCCGTTTAAAAAGATGAATCATTTTTCAGGGTAATAAACTATGATTTTTAGGGAATGTTTTTAAAGATTTTCATTGAACTAATGATTTTATTTTTCTACCTTACAGATATTTTTTTTCTCATATAGTGTTTTTCAAAAAAACAATCCCAATTTTTAAAGGAATGTAGGGATAAGGGTGAGTTGGAAAGGAAAAATTTAATGATTTATTATAAAAATAAAACATGTTTTATTTTAAAAACATTTTTTTAGGGAAAAAATGAATACTGTATAAATGTTTCCACTTATAATGTATGGGTTCACTTAGTATTATTTTTTTACAATTCTCTAAAACTATAAACCTAAAAGATATTTGGGAAGAGAATGTTATTTCTAGATTTAAATTAAATAGAATATGTACTGTTAAAGGTTGTGTCCTTAGAGTTGGTATCAGTACGAGGTTTATATAATATTAGAGGTTAGAATAATGATAATATAATTACCTTAAAATGTTTTAATTTATGTTTACATTCAAATTATATATAATTTGAATATTACCATGTTGATTTTTCTAAACTACGTATCATTAGAATTATTTTCTACAATGGAAACATGGAATATAAATTTGGATAGTACCAAGAGGATGATATACTTCCAATTAAGTAACCTGGAATGATTTTAATTGGAATAGAATAGTTTTTTATCATAATAAAATAGTTAGATAAGGATATAAATATTGGTATAATCCATTCTATGGATCAACATGATCTACCTTAGAGGAAAATGAATATAGTATAAAATTTTAGGAGATATAACCACCACCTTTTAGTGGATCCTCCGATTCAATGGTGGAAGAAGGATGGATCAATGCTCTATAAAATATATTTGATTTCATTGAGTGTTTATATCATAAAATGGTAACCCATTATATTTATCATTTGACGGTTAATTTCCTCAATGTTGGTCTATGATTAAGAACACCAGAGAGAAATATGATCTTGACATCCTAGAATGGGATGATTTTAAGAATATTTTTTAGAAACATATTTTCCTAATACTATTTGAGTCAGAATAGAGAAACAATTCTAGGACATCAAATGGTCAGGTCAGAAGAAATTAAGAAATCATTCATCAAAGATATTTGGAGGTAAGAAAATTAAATTCCCATCTTGTGAAGAGTATAGTTAAAACCACCCTAGAGAATGTATCACAAAATCTATAAAATGCATTCTATGTGGAATTTATGGTCACATGTCTCATGACTGTAAGGGAAATGAGCACATAAATAATGAGAAGTCGATGATATGATGCTTTAATGGAAATGATTTGGGACATTATGCTAATGTGTGACCAATTTCAGTAACTCAAGCTAGAAATCTTTATTATGAAAAGATAAATGGTGTGGAAAAATATTTGTATACCAATCCAATTGATGTCGGTCTATAAAATGAATTGGTTATGGGTATGTTACTTGCATATTTAAATTATTAAAATTCCCTATTTAATTTTAGATCTTCTCATTCTCTCAATTTTGAAAAAAATTCTAGCATACTATAAATATTACATCTAGAAAGTATGATAAAACCTTTGGTTAAAAACTGGATGGGAATATTAAAAAAACCAAGATATATAGGAATATTTCATTTGTTATTGATGAAGTGGAATTTCCTTCAAATATTTGTGAACTACCCACTGTTGAGTTAGATATTATTTTGGGGATGTGTTGGATTTTAGATTATCATGCTAATATATATTTAATATCCATGAATTTTTTTTCAATGATTTCGTACCATTAATAACCTATCAAGAAACAAAGAAATTGATTGGAAATAGAAGTGAAGGTTTCTTATCATAGGTCAAAAAAAATCATAAAACTGTTTAGATTAGGTAAATAGAATATTGAATTAATACATGTAGTTTTTCATGATGATTTTTCTGGTTTCATTCCTGATTGGGTGTTTGAATTTACTATTTATTAAGTCCATGATGATAAAACTCTTTCAAAATTCCCTTATCGAACCCCTCAATTAGAACTTTTGGAACTGAGAATGAAATTTCAGGAGTTGTTAGGGAAAGATTATATTCAACCTAACACTTCTCCATGGAGTGATCCTATTTTTTTAAAAAATAAAAAATATGAGCATATGATTCTTTGAATTTATTATAGGACATTGAATGACATCACTGTTAAGAAAAATGAATTATTTGTATTTAATCGATGATTTTATTAATAATCTCTTGCGAGTGTGGTATATTTCAAAGAATCATATCAGGTTAGGGTACCATAATTTGAATGTTAGGGTGGATAATATTTATAAGATAGACATTCAGAAAATATATGACCATTATGAGTTTGTAGTTATTCTCTTGGGATTAAAAAATTCCCCAAATATATTTATGGATCCTATAAATAATATTTTCATGGAATATTTGGATAATATTATGGTTGTTTTTATTGATGATATATTGTTTGATTAAAAAATTAATGAGGATCCTGAAAAGCATCTAATGATTTTCAACAAACCCTAAATGAAAAAAATCTATACAAAAAGTTTTAAAAATGAGATATTTTGTAAAAATAAATATTTCCTTGGGCACATTATAAATAAAGATATCATAATAATCAATCCTTCCAAAAAATTGTCTAATGAATTCAAAATACCTAATAATGTTGTTGAGATTCATAGTTTTTATGGATTAAAGGCTATTACAGGAAGTTTGTTGAAAACCGTTCAAGGTTATCTAGCCGACTAACTAAGTTAACACAATAAAGAGCTAAATTTTTCTATAAAATAGAATTTGATGATTTTTTCTAGAATTAAAATGGTTATTGGCGAATGATTAAGTATTATATATATCCTCAAGTAATGGTGATTTTTTCATATACAGTGACACTTCATTTAAGGTAATTTCATGTGTTATAATGTAGAATGTTCAGATAATTTATATTGCTTTGTGAAAACTGAAACCACATGAGTTAAATTACCTTATAGATTATTTCGAATTATCTATTTTGTTTATTTATTATAAAATTTGGTGGCAATATATATATGGATCCAAGTGTGAAATATATATTGATCATAAAAATTTTAATTGTATATTTACTCAAAATTATTTGAACATGAGACATAGAAGATGGAAAGAAATGATAAAGGATAATGATTATAGAATTCATTTTCATCCTGTAAAGTTAAAAAAAGTAGATGATGATTTTAGTTGAAAAAATAAAGGTACATTCACCATGTTATGTTTGAAAAAAGACCTTTAGGTTACTAATTTGATGAATTGCTTCTTAGAAGTTATGGATGTAGTAACATACACATTTTTTTTCAAGTGTCAGTTTTATAATTTCAATCATATAGAATTTCGAAAGCTCAGAAATAAGATCATGAGTTATATACAATGGATTAATTGGTTAGTAATGGTACATTTTCGGAATTTAATATTGATATTGAATATTTTTAGATATTTGGAAAGAGTTTATGTATGCGTTGTGATTCATAGTTGAAGTGCGAGTTAATAGATGAATCTTATAGTTCCCCATTTTCCATTCATCATTGAAGCATTATGATATATAGATACATTTAGGAATATTTCTAGTGGGATGTAATGAAAAGATATATTAACAACTTTTCCAGGAAATGATTGACTTGTTAATAGGCAAAATAATAATAGTAATTACTGAAGGGGGTGTTTCAACATATTCCAGTGCCAGAGTGGAAATGTGAAAAAATATTAATGGATTTCTTAGTGGGATTAAAAAATCCTTCATATGATAATAATGAAATTTAGGTTATTAAGGAATGACTGACTAAATTTACACATTTACTACATATTTGAGATATTATGTTCTTGTATCAAATTTCTAAAATTTTTGTTAGAGAGATAATTAGATTATATGGATTCCTTATATATATAATGACCCAACCTTAAACATTACACAATCTTGAGTTAAGTCAAGTATTCACATTAAGGATCTTTTCAGGTTTAGAGTTTTAGAAAATTTGGCCATAACTATTAAATTTTATATCAAATATTACAAACTAGACACTCCTACTCAGAATCCATTTTTTATAAAATAAAAACTCCTTAAATAAAACAAGTGTTCTTTTCTGGATATAAATATTCTTGAATAATTTCTTTATCTTACCCTTTCTTATACCCGGTAATAAACATTTCAAAAACATGGATGAGCATAAAAATCTCAGTAAGGGTTATAAAATAAAAAAAGAAAACATCAGTCCATAAATACATACAAATCAATGAAATCATTTTTTTCAATCATAAAACATAATCTCTTTAACGTACCTCACAAAATCGTAAGATTTATGATTAACACATATAAATTATAAATCATAAATGTAATGTGTGGAATCCATTTCATACTTACATTGTAGCTTTCACAACTATATAGGGTGTTACGTTTGGAATACCCATCAGAGTGTATTACCTAAATCTATTAAGAGACACATTAAAATTTACCTCTATCATGTTACCCAATGCATTGGATAGCTATCTCAGGCTCAACTGCCCTAGTTTTATCACAGAACCACCCATATATGTAAACAGCCCCCAATAAACATAACATAATCATAACACATAAAACAAGCATAAAGGAAAGATAAAATTTCCACATTTAAATAAAAATATACAATTTCATGATATTGACATAATAAATGCTTTCACAAAACCATTTTTAAAACCAAAATACATGGAAAGTTTATATGTTATTTATTTTCCTTCTAAAAACATTACATCTTGTTAAGGAAGCCAAATATGAAATAATTCTCACAGTGGAAGAAAGGTCGTTTTTATCGCATATGTTAAAAAGTAACATTCTTTTTTACATTTAGTAAATCGCTTTGTAGAAAAAAAAATTATTCCCATTAAATTAAAAAAAAATCAAAGTGGTTTTATACACAGTATAAATAAAGGTCGAATAGAATATGCTTCAATGAAGGGAGATTGAGACGAAGTCCCTTACAAAGATCATTTTGTAAATAAAATATATTGATTATGTGTATTCACAATAAGTAAACATAAATAAAGTATAAATACAAGGATGTACATCAAAATTTATTTCTCACATAATCATATCACGACATATTCATGAAGTATAAGATCATCCGAAAGAATGGAAATTGGGTTAAGTAGTTCTTTTACAAAAATTCGGCAGCCTAACAGAGTCACATTAAAATTTAGAAAATGATTTGATGGGATAGAAAATGGTATCTAATCACTTGTACATAAAATTAAAATCAATATGGATATATAAGAAGATATCCCAACATAAGAAAATGTAAAATAAAATACATAACATAAAATAAGTCTTTGACTAAAAGAGGAGGGTGAAAGGTACCCTTATAAAGATTATTTGTAAATAAAATAGATTGCTTATGCGTATTTAATATAAGTAAAAATAAAGAAAATATAAAAAAATATATGATTTCAAAAGTTATTTTCTTACATAATCATATCACAATATAATCATGAAGTAGAAAATTAACCTAAAGAATGGAAATTGGGTTAATAAGTTCCTTTACCTCGAATTTGACATGGCACGTATGTTCCTTGTTCATCATGAATACAAAAATTAAGTTAATTTATACTTTCTTAAGAAATTTTTTCAATATTATTATTCCTTTAATATCACATATTACCTTTCTAAAAAAATTAGTTATTTATTTGAGTTCATATCGGTCTTTTTGTCAATGTCCGGTACTTGAGTCAAAAATGAACTAGTTATAATTACAAATTTCCCATGTGGTCAAATGTATATTATCTTCAGAATTTTATTCATCATTTAAATATCATATATATCATAAATATCCAGTATATATTTATTTATTATAGTCCATAATATTTTGAGATAAGAAATTAAATTCCCCATTCATGGAGACGGTAAGTCGTACGTACGCATGACCGCTACAGTAATTTTTATTTCATATTTAAAATAATGAATAATTTATGATACATTGGTTAATTATAATTAAATTTTAATATCATATTATCTATAAGTTACATAATTTTATTAACTCCATCCTTTATACATTCCATTTATGGCATGAATTAGTCATATAACTTTTAGGGGAGGTAGTCTGCACTTCCGCAAATGAAATTATCGTATTTATACAACCTGAAAAGTATAATGGTATATTCTAAATGATAATTAAAGAAGAATATATTTTAAATAAATATCATATATATCATATATATCATATATAAGTACAGTTCCATCATAATGGGAACCATAAGAGGTGGTAGGATAATATTGAACAATCGTTGTTTCGTAAGGTAGTAGTTCGTCGTCCAATGAAATAGTATGTTCTATACCCATTAGATGGAGGTTTGTTTAAGTTTAGTTAGAATAATTCTCATAAAAACGTCCTAGTATATTTAGGAAATAGTTACTTTTATGTAATCAATGAATAATAATAGAATATGGAGTGAATAATTAAAATTAAAGAAGAGATCTTGAGTGAAGAAATTACCTCTAAATCGGGCAACTCCCTTTGCATTGAACCAAATTACATTATTGAAGTAATTTATACCTAAATTAAGGCTTCCATGAAAAATATATAGATGTTTAGAGCTTCTAGTAGTAGTTTTCGGATGAGACAAGGGGATTGAGAGGTGTGTGTAATGGGTTAGAGGAGGTGACCTTTTATAAGAGGGAGGAGGTGCTCTTTAAGAAAGTATGAATCTATTATTTAATTATAAAATTATTTTCAATTTCCAAAGGTCCCAAACTACTTAAATTATAATATAAGATTAATATAAGTCTAAATAAAATCATGAAATAATAATTGGTCTGGTTTTGGATTTTTTTAGTCCTTATCTTTTTTATTTAACCCTTTTTACTCTTACTATTTTATCAAGAATGTAACACTTTGAAAATCTAATTAGTTACAAAAACATGAAAAAAATAAAAATAAAGAGTCATTAATAAAATATTATACTTATGTTAACCATTAGGATTAATATTATACATTTTTTAATTTTATAACATTTTATAAAATATTTTACATTTTAAAATATGATTTATTTCAATTTTGACACTATTCATATCATGACTTTTTAAAAACCCATAACATGTTTTTTCGTTTGAAAAACAACATTAATACAAATATAATATGTAAATATCTTCCATAAAATTCTTGGATGTCATAAAAAATTTATAAATAAATTTATTTTAATATTTATAATGGCATTTATTGAAATCATTTATTAAAAAGGAAACTATTACATCACTACTATGTCATAAATAAATTTATTTATTTGATGTCTAAAAATTATAAATAAAATACCATAATTAAGGAACTATTTTTATCTTTCTAATGACTATTTATATCATAATATATCACTAATATAACCACATGTAAATTTTTTTTTAGTAAATGATATATTTTTATGATATATTTTCATTTACTTTAAATTAATTGAAATTAACTATCATTTTCAAACACAAGTGGCTCTATGGGGTCCCAAAATATACCCAAGGATGCCCATAATTGGAAATATTTCATCCAATTTTGTTAGGACATTTTTTAGACTAATTTAATACTATTATAATATTATTTTTTACCCTTATTTACTAGATTTACCCCTTTGACCATGGTAAATAAAATATTTACTGAAGTTACTAGTCATAATGCCTAAAACAGTTACCTATAACGACCCAAAGTTGCATTAATGGAAATCCCTCTTGATCTATTTAAATGTCTCTTTATATAAAATGTTTAAATAAAATTTCAACTTCTTTGGTTTTATGTTAAGAATTTTGACCATCGCTAGTATAGTCGTTGAACAGTGATCACATGATTAGTATAAATATAGGGCTTTAACAAATCCAATTTTCTCAAACAAAATAAGTGATGGCATCATCCATTATATTTTCTCCATACGAAGCGCATTTTTCGGATCTTGGAAAATAGGTGGCATCTTTGGGATTCTCTCTTGACCAAGCCCTTGCTGAGCTTCATCATGTCAAGCTCGAACGAGACCATCTATGGTAAAAGTGGAAGTTGATAGAGATTACCACTCGAGAGATGTTATCCGAGCCACCCCAAGAGTCTGTCACCATTTCATACCTTACCCTTAGGACTTATGTGGCTATTTTAAGGGGTTATGAAACAAATTTCTAGTACTATGTTCATGTATATTATTTTTTCAATATACCTTCTTGTCATTATTGACACTTTGTAAATAGTTTTTTTATGGACAGATAGTATTTTTTTAGTTAATATTCAGATAAGAAATATATTTTAATGAATTAATGGATTTTTCAATTAAATAATACTTTAATAAAATATTATTATTATTATTAAATTTATTTTTATTAAATATAAATGATCTTATAATTTTATGAATGCAACTGTACTTTTTATTAAGGTTTGAAAGCCATTTTTGTCAAAACCCCTGAATTTTCGATAAATGTCCGTTTTTAGTTTAAAACTGAAAATTAACATATTTAAAACATTATTTAGATAAAATAAATGTGAATTCTGGAATCAGGACGTCGAAATTATCCAATGGTTAATTTTTCATAATTTTCTAAGACAGCCAAATTTTTGGGTAAAAATTAAATACCGATTAAATATATATTGTGTTTTATAAAATCATAATGACCCAATAGTGATGTAATAAAATAATATAGGCTTTCTTTTTGGCCAATATATGTTTTACCATTAAAATAATATAATTTTGGATTTTTTTAACTTATTTTACAAATCATTAATGGACCCCTCGAGACTTATTAAACATCTTGTCTTTTTAAATTATTTTCCATGGGAGTGTGACTCATCTCCACATAAGTAACCCCATTATTTTAAGAAGATCAGACTTTGGCCTTATAAAATATTGTTTTCCTCTTAACTTTTCCAAAAACCATGGGCAAAAACCATTATCTGATTTGTGGTTTGAATTAGTTTAATGTAAGGGGTCCCAAACCTAAATAATAAAGAATTCACTCACCTTTCCTATATAAACCCACCCAATTTCCCACTTCCTCCTCACTCAAAGACTTTTGAGTTTATCCAACCTCTTACCTACTCTCTCTGTAATCCTCCCAAGGTTCCCCAATCTCCCAAGAAGACTCTCTCAAACCTCTCTCAAGCCTTTGGAAGCACACTTCCAAGTAAGGGTTTTTGTCCTTTCGCCTTTCTGTCCAATTTTCTTAATATTGTTATGCCCTTTCAATTTCAATTATAAATACTGGGGTATGGTTTAGAACCTCATATATACTTCCATCTTATTGTTTTAATAATGTTATACCCCTTTCTCTGCCATTAAATGCCTCCCATGTACACCTGTTACTATGTCGAAATTCCGAAAGGATCTTCTCTCTCCTCATTTACATTCAAGCAATACTTTTGTATCATGAATCTAAATTCCATTTCAATTGTTGGGACATATATCTATATGAATCCCTTACTATCCATTTCATGTAGATATGATGAGTCACCCCTTTCTGTCTCATCAACCATTTTTATGATTTTTTATATCACGTTGTTACGCTGCCGAAATTGCACCAATTTTCTAAGCCAATGCCATTGTGTTGTGAATACCATGCTCATTTCTCCATCATGGGTATTCACCTTCATGCACATTTACTTATTGATTATAAAGTTTCATTCCTCATTCCTTTGTCATGGAATAAATGATTATGTTTTATGAATCCATGTTTTATTATCCATGTGTCAGACTTATTCATGAAATGAAATGTTTAAGAAGGGTGCCCCTTATAGCGCTCCAATGCATTGGGTAAAGTATAGTATCATGATACATCATGCGCAATGATTTTTGACTCATGTTAATTCAAGTTCAGTGAGGGTTTACTCATACTTCATGTGCAATGAGTATTTACTCATGCTTCATGTGTAATGGGCCTTGGCTCTTGCTAATTCCATGTTAAGTGTTGTTTCCACATTTCCATGTTATGATTATCATGCTTTACCATATCTTTATATCCATGTTTCTCTTGTGCTCTATTGATATGCCTATTTTCTAACATGTATTGTACTCCTCATGTATTCAATGTTTATTCCCTTACTGGACTTTATAGCTCACCCTTTTCTTTTGCATGTCCTCAGGTTATCCCATGCAATGCTAAGTACGAGGGAATGTAGTGGTCGTGTAAAGGAAGTTTTCAATAAAGATGTTGTATTTCATGTTTTAAGTCATTATGTAATGATCCTAAGTCCCAAAGACACTAGACCTCTCTATCTTCAATTTTATATCAACTGAATAGTTTATGTAATAAATCATGTTTAAGTTTGTAATAAAAGCAGGGGTGGAATAGTTGGTATCAAAGGATATGTTTAGCTATTTTTGGGATTAGGATTAGAAAACACCAGTAAAGCCTTAGAGATAAGACTAAGTATAATAAAAATATACCTATGTTTTGGTAAGTACTCTGTGAGTGGTTTATCAAGAAAATACATCCCTGTCTAGATATGAGCAGGTAGAGGCGGCTCTGGCATAGATGTATCCTAGGGGTAAAACCCGAAAACAATACTTTAAGCTAGACTCGAATGAGAACTGGTGCACGAAAATGGGCCTTGCTACACTCTTGGTTATGAAACTTCTAGGGGACATGTTTTGATAAATTCACAAGCTTATTATAAACCCTTCTTAAGGGAATTAAAAAATTCCTCTAAAAAAATATGTTAGAATGTAGATCAAGAAAAGTCTAGATTGAAGCCTATAGACTCATGAGTTAAGGAAATAAAAGTTTATTTATAAGTTATCAACTTTTGTCTTTGGATTACCCTTTATATGTTACCCCTAAAATTCCTTTTATTTCAGCCAATGGCCGGTAATAGGAGGACTCAGGCTAACAACCGATGTGAAGATCAGTGTGATGACTGTACTAATGAGATGCCCAATTCAATGGGAGTGGGAATCACGAACTTTTTCATGCTTCTCTCTTAGCTAACTCAATATTTGAATATAAACATGGGTCAATAAGAATGTCCAAACCCCCCTACGAAGGAACAAGTCTCTATCGAGAGCTTTATGAGACAAAGGCCTCCTACTTTTAGTGGATCATCTAATCCCACGATCGCTAAACAATGGATCAACTCCATTGAAAAGATCTTCTCCATCCTTAAATGTTCTGAACAAGAGAAGGTTCTCCTGGAGTCTTATCGTATGGAGGGTGAAGCTGATCAATGGTAGATGTTTGATCAAAAATACGAAGCCTGAGGAGGAGATCGAGGCATTGGAATGGAAGGATTTTTGGAAGGTGTTTTTCAATAAATATTTTCCGTGCACCCTCCGGCTTAACATGTAAAGGGACTTCCTTTCCCTCAAGAATAAAGATGAATAATTTTTCAGATCATATGAGGAAAACTCCACAGGGCTGGCATGATACGCTTCCGGTTTTGTCGTTACCCTAAAATACAAAGTTGACCGCTTCTTTGGTGGGATGAATCCTAGCCTACGGAAAGCATTAGCGATCTGTGACTTCGACAGCTATGAGCAAATTGTCTGATGTGCCCTCAAAGTTGAAATGGAGATTGGGTAATCACAGGGGTATCATGGGGACAAGAAGTGTAAGGTGGACTTCAATGTTGGCGGTCCGCTGGATAAATCCATCGGTGCTAAGAAGATCCAGCACCCCACTTGCCAAAAGTGTGGAAAGATGCACCTGGAAATTTCCTCAAGGGGATGAGGAAATGCTTTAGGTGTGGGAGAGAAGGGTACCTAGCTGTTAACTATGGGCAATAAAGACTCATTGCTGCAACAGAGGAGAGGAAAGCTCCATTCAAACCTCAACGCGTTGTTCATTGCTACAACTGCAAAGAACCAGGGCATTTTTTAAATTAGTTCCCTAATCCAAGTGTTTTCAGAGGCAACCAACAACCTCCAAGGTAGCAAAGAAGAGCTTTTTCCATCACTTCTACTGATGTGAACCCTGAATAAGAAGTGGTGATAGGTATGCTAGTTATTCATTCAAGAATAGCGAACATACTTTTTGATTCAGGTTCTACACATTCTATTATATCTCCAATGTTTAGTAGAACAATCCCAGCACCATCACAAATCATGGAAGTGAAGATATTGGTGAGTACGCAAAATGGGGCAATCATTGCATCCCATGAATATAAGTCCTCCCCTGTTATAATTTGTGGAGTGAATTCCCTGACGAACCTCTTCATACTCCCTCTGGTGGAATTTGATTCAATTCTTGGCAGGGATTGGCTTTTCTTATATAGAGCCAACATAAATTTTCGAGAAAGGGAAATCACACTCCATATGGAGAATCAACCCCTGATTCTTTACAAGTGTAAGGAGGAAGATGAATCTTATTTATCTCTATCATCTCAAGCATGGATATTACTGCCTTATGAGCACGCGTATCTAGCTCAGATGATTGAGTTCAAGGAAGAAACCATCTTTGAAGAAATACCTATTGTGAGGGAATTCGCTGAAGTGTTTCCCTAGGAACTGCCAGGTCTTCCTCCTAGAAAAGATGTTGAATTCTCAATTGAACTTATACCAGGGGCTCTACCAATATCCAAGACCCCATATAGAATGGTTATCATAGAGCTTGAATAGATAAAGAAACAACTACAGTAGAATATGGATAAAGGGTTTATACGCCCAAGTGCTTCACCATGGGGTGCACCAGTCCTCTTTGTCAAGAAGAAGGATGGGTCAATGAACCTTTGCATAGATTATCGTGAGCTCAACAAAATCACGATAAAGAAAAATTATCCTCTCCCATGAACTGATGAATTGTTCGATTAGCTGTGTGGAGCACAATACTTCTCCAAGGTGGACTTGCGGTTGGGATATTATCAAGTAAGGGTAAAGAAGGAAGATATCCCCAAGACTGCTTTTTGCACAAGATATGGGCACTATGAATTCATAGTAATTCCTTTCGGACTCACTAATGCTCCAGTAATCTTCAAGGACCTGATCAATAGATTCTTTAGATATTACCTTGACAAATTTGTGGTAGTTTTTATAGATGATATTCTAATATACATCAAAACCAAGGAGGATCATGAGGAGCATTTAAGAACTATACTAGATACATTGCGCAAGGAGAAGAACTATGAAAAGTATAGAAAGTGTGAGTTCTTGTTGAAGGAGTTCTCATTCTTGGGCCATGTCATCACAAGAAATGGGATATCTATGGATCCCTCCAAAACAGATGCAATTGAGGGATGGAAGATGCCAACATTGGTAACGGAAATTTGTAGCTTCTTGGGGTTAGCTAGATATTATGGACGATATGTGAAAAATTTCACATTATTGTCCAACCCTCTTACCAAGATAACTCAAAAATGAGTAAATTTTTCTTGGAGTGATGAATGTGAAGAAAGCTTAAAGGAGTTTAAAAGGAGTCTTATCACTACGCTCGTGCTCACATTACCCCCAAGTGGGGAAGCTTTTGTGATATTCAAGGATGCTTCGAAGAAGGGATTAGGCTATGTGCTGATGCAGAATGATAAAGTGATATCCTATACCTAAAGACAGCTGAAAATCCATGACTGAAACTATCCAATGCATGATCTAGAGTTGGTGGCAGTTATCTTTGCCTTGAAAATCTTGCAGCATTATCTCTATGGGGAGAAATGTGAGATATATACAGACCATAAAACTCGTAAATATATATTCACACAGAAAGATCATAATATGTCCCAGAGAAGATGGATAGACCTCATCAAGGATTATGACTGTTCAATACATTACCACCTTGGGAAAGTGAACATGGTGGCAGATTCCCTAAGTAGAAAGGACCCAACGATTCTATCAATGATGAGAATTGAGAAGGATCCAATCTTCATAGACTTGATGAATATGGACATGGGAATCATAAATAAGGGAACATCATAAATCCTTTCACAAATGATTTATCAACCGTCTCTTTTGGAAAGGTTAAAGGATTCTGAAAAGGATGGTGTGGGAATTCAGGAAAAAGTAGAAGCTATCGAAAAAGGGAAATCCTTGGAGTTAAATTATAATGAAGAAGGAATTGTGAAATTTTTTAAAATACTATGTGTTCCATCATGTCCGGAGCTGAATAAGGAACTTTTGGATGATGCACATACTTCAAATTTCTCTATTCACCCAGGGAGCACATAGATGTATCGAGATCATTGAGAAACTTTTTGGTGGGATAATATGAAGAAGGAGATCATTATATACACATCAAAGTTTCTGCTATTCTATCAAGTGAAGGCAGAAAGGAAGAAGTATAAGGGGATGATGCAACCATTTCCCATACCAGAATGGAAATGGGAGAACATCACTATGGACTTTTTCACTGGACTTTCGAGGACATCTAAAGGCAACAATGCAATCTGGGTTGTGGTGGATCGTTTTACAAAGACTGCACACTTCATTTCTATTTGGGAGGATTTCTCATTGGATCAACTCGAATAGATATATATCAGGGAAGTGGTAAGGCTACATGGAGTTCCAATATCTATTGTGTCCGACCGAGATCTAAGATTCGCCTCTATGTTTTGGAAGATTCTTCAACATGCTGTGGACACTGAACTGAACTTCATTATGGCCAATCATCCTCAAACTGATGTCCAATCCGAGCGGACTATCTAAACACTTAGGGACATGTTGAGAGAATGCTCAATGGACTTTGAAGGAGGATTGGATTAACATATTCTTCTGGTTGAGTTCTCTTATAATAATGGTTTCCACTTGAGCATCAAAATGGAACCTTATGAAGCCCTGTATGGGAAAAGGTGTAGAACACCGACATGTTGGGATGAGGTCGGTGAACGTAAGCTGCTTGGACCATAAATGGTGGAAGAAATGGTGGAGAAGGTGAAAACCATTCAAAAACATATCAAGGATGCCTAGAGTCGACAGTAGAGTTATGTAGATAACCATCGACGAGACTTTGAGTTTAATGTTGGAGACATGATTTTTCTACGCATATCTCCATGGAAGAAGGTCGTGAGGTTTGGAAAGAAAGGGAAGTTAAGTCCAAGGTACATCGGCCCCTTCAAGATTCTTGATCATTTTGGGGCTCTGGCCTATCGACTAGAACTTCCACCTACCACGGCCAAAGTACATGATGTCTTTCATGTATCCCTCTTAAGGAAGTACAAACCGGACCATTCACATGTACTCTCTTATGAGGTGGTACTGTTGGAGGATGATCTTTCTTATGAGGAGCAACTAGTAAAGATCATAGATCGTAGATAAAAAGTTCTATGAAAAAAGACAATGCCCCTCGTCAAGGTGTTGTGGCGAAACCACAAGTTTGAATAATCGACTTGGGAATCTGAGGAAATGATGAAGCCGAGATACCCACATCTTTTTTCGTGTGGAAAAAGGAAATTTCGAGAGAGAAATTTCTTAAGGGGGAATATTTTTACGACCCAATGTTTCATTAATTTAAATCCCTCTTGATCTAATTAAATGTCTCTTTATATAAAATGTTTTTATAAAATGTCAACTTCTTTGGTTTTATGTTAATAATTTTGATCGTTGCTAACATAGCCATTGGATAGTGATCACATGATTAGTGTAAATATAGGGCATTAACAAATCCAATTTACTCAGAAGAAAAAAGCGATGACCTCATCCAGTAGAATTGCTCCATATGAAGCACATTTGTTGGAGCTCGGAAAAGAGGTGGCGTCTCTGGGCTTCACTCTTCACCAAGCCCACGATGAGCTTCATCATGTCAAGCTCGAACAAGACCATCTACGGGAAAAGGGGAAGTTGATAGAGATTACCACTCGAGTGATGTTATCCGAGCCAACCCAAGAGTCTGTCACCATCGCACACCTTACCCTTTGGTCTTATACGGCTTTTTTAAGGGGTTATGTAACAAATAGCTACTACTGTGTTCATGTAAATTATTTTTTTAATATACCTTCTTGTCATTATTGACACTTTATAAATTGTTTTTTAGCACAAATAGTATTTTTTTAGTTAATATTCAGATAAGAAATCTATTTTGATGAATTAATTGATTTTTGAATTAAATAATACCTTAATAAAAAATTATTATTATTATTAAATTAATTTTTATTAAATATAAATGATCTTATAATTTTATGAATGCAATTGTAATTTTTATTAAGGTATTAAAGCCATTTTTTGTCAAAACCCGTGAATTTTGGATAAATTTCTGTTTTTATTTTAAAATTGAAAAATAACATATTTATAAAATTATTTAGATAAAATATATGTTATTTCTAGAATCAAGACGTCAAAATTATCCAACAGTGAATTTTTCATAATTGTTTAAGACAGTCAAATTTTTGGGTAAAAATTAAATTCCGTTTAAATATATAATGTGTTGTATGACATCGTAATGACCTAATAGTGATGTAATAAAATAATATAAGCTTTATTTTCGGCCAATATATGTTTTACCATTAAAAGAATGTGATTTTGGTTTTGTTTGACTTATTTTACAAAGCATTAATCGACCTCTCAAGACTTATTAAACATCTTGTCTTTTTAAATTATTTTCCATGGGAGTGTTACTCACCTCCACATAAGCAACCCCATTATTTTCAGATGTTTGGAATTTGTCCTTATAAAATATATTTTTCCTCTTCCCATTTCCAAAAACCATGGGAAAAAACATGAGCTGATTTGTGTTTTGGACTAGTTTCATTTAAGGGGTCTCAAACCTAAATAATAAAGAAATCACTCACCTTTCCTATATAAACCCACCCAAGATCCCACTTCCTCCTCACTCAAAGCCTTTGGAGTTCGTCCAACATCTTCCCTACTCTTTCTAGAATCCTCCCAAGGTTCCCCAAGCTCCCAAGAAGCCTCTATCAAGCCTCTCTCAAGCCATTGGATGCACACTTCCAAGTAAGGGTTTTCTTCCTTTCACCTTTTTGTCCAATTTTCTTAATATTGCATGCCCTTTTAATTTAAATTATAAATTATGGGGTATGGTTTCGCACATCCCCCAAACTGACCTCTTATTGTTTTAATGATTGGAGCCCTCCTTCTTTCCCATTAAATGCCTCTCATGTACACCTGTTATTATGCCGAAATTCCCAAAGGAACTTCTCTCTTCTCATTTACATTTAAGCAATAATTTTGTATCATGAATCTAAATTCCATTAAAATTGTTGGGACACATATCTATATGACCCCATTACTGTCTATTTCATGTAGATATGATGAGACACCCATTTCTTGCTCATCAACCATTTTTATGAATTCTTATATAACGCTGTTACGCTGCTGAAATTGCACCAATTTTCTAAGCCAATGCCATTGTGTAGTGAATACCATTCCCATTTCTCTATCAAGGGTATTCACCTTCATGCACATTTACTTATTAATTATAATGTTTCATTCCACATTACTTTGTCGTGGAATAAATTATTATGTTTTATGAATCCATTTTTTATGATCCATGAGGCACACTTATGCATGAAATGAAATGTTTAAGAAGGGTGTGCCCTTATAGCGCTCCAATGCATTGGGTAAAGTATAGTATCATGATACGTCATGTTCAATGAGTGTTGAATCATGCTAATTCAAGTGCAACGAAGTATTATTCGTGCTTAATGTGCAATGAGGATTTACTCATGCTTCATGTGCAATGGGCCTTGGCTCATGCTAATTCTATGTTAAGTGTTGTTGCCACATTTTCATGTTATGATTGTCATGATTTACTATACCTTTATGTCCATGTTTCTCTTTTTCCTTATTGATATTCCTCTTTTCTAACATGTATTTTATTACTCATGTATTCCATGTTTATTCCCTTACTAGGCTTTGTAGCTCACCTTTTTCTTATGCATGTCCTCAGGTTATCCAATGCAATGCTAAGTACGAGGGAATGTAGTAGTCATGTAAATGAAGTTTTCAATAAAGATGTTGTATTTCATGTTTTAAGTCGTTATGTAATGATCCTAAGCCCAAAATACACTATACCTCCCGATCTTCCATATTGTATCTAGTGAATAGTTTATGTAATAAATCACGTTTAAGTTTGTAATAAAAGAAGGGATGTCATATTACCTATTTACACAATTTGGAAGTCATTATTATAAATATGAAATCTATTTTTATAAATTCAAAACACTGAAATTTCATAAATTAATTTAAAATTAATTCTCATTGTCAAAACCAAAAAACTTGTTTTTAAGAAATAATATATTTCAAAAGATTGATTTGTGTTTATGTCTAATTAAAAATTTAAATTACTTCCAATGACCAAAATTGTATTAAATAATAAAAACATAATATATTTACACTTTAAACCCAATTAAAAATATTATATAACTATATCAACAAATCATATGAAAATATGGTTTGGACTTAAAATGAAGTATTTTTCACTATTCATTAAAAGGTAAACTTTATCAGAAAAATACAAAAAAATACCCTAAGTAAATTTTGACGTCCCACTTCTAAAGAAGAAGTTTATTTTGTTAAATGGAAAATATAAAAGTTAAAAAAACAATATTTAAATATGTTTCGCCATCAAAAGGTGGTAAATCAACCTTTTAAATAATATTATAGTATTTCACGCTTAAAATCAGATTCATTCTTATTTTAGGCCACTAAAATTTATTGAATAAATGTAAAGACATTTAACAAACATGTGTAATCATAATTTAGTTTCTTATTTTCATTTCCATAAATACAATGCCTATGCTTTAACTACCATTTAAAATAATTTTATTACTAAATTATTATTCGGTATAACTCAAAGTTGTGTCCAACATAAGATTTCAAAGAAACTTGTTGTTGCGTGTTGAGTATGCTATCGAACAAAGTGTCCTATTTAACATAAAATTAATATCTTATTCTCAAATATTAATAGATATGAAAAGGTATTATTCTATAAATACCTAGTTCATTACATCCTTCCCCCCTTTTTGAAATTTCATCCTCACAATTCTAAAATTGGGCATGGAAAAATCATTGAAAGTCCCACATCGGAGAAAGAGTCAAAAAAACTATCACTTTAAAATAATGAAATAAAATTACAAAGGTCAACTGAGATAACCCATACTAGGATTCCATGTAGGAAAACATGGATTTATAAGAGAAAGAAAACCATCATGTTCTGATGGAGAGTGATCAAAAAAACTAGACCAGGAGAATGTTGACTATTAGAAAACCAAAAACTTATGATGGGTTAAATGGTCTTTGATTACCTAGAAGGAAGAGTAAACAGAAACCATTTTTATTTTGAGTTCCATTTCATAAAGTTGAGGAATTTATTTTTGATCTTATCTAAGAACATAAGGAAACATATTTACATGTCATGTAGACTTTCATCCTTTACTAAATTTCTACCACAAAATCCTCTTTTCTCCAAACGATGAGTATTCAAGGTGACTTGGTCAGATCAAAAGCTCTAGAATAAACATATAGATAATCACATAATCTAAAAAATATGAACTATATATTTCCCCTATATTTACACATTATCAAAAACCAAAATGGTTTGTACGAGATCAGATAATCCCCAAAAGGATAATCCTTTATTAAAAAAATACTACTCTTAATCTCCAAAATTCAATAATCATTAATCAAAGTTCAAAAAAGACCATTCAATACACAATTGTCCTTAAAATTATTCAATATAATCCAATCCAAGATTGAAACCCAAAACTCAGAAGAATTTTATCACATAGTCTTCCATAGTAAATCTTAACATTAATCTCCAAATAACATCGACTACTCTTAAAGTATCATACTGAAGTGTAGTTAACATAATCACATATTATATATGATAGGTTAATCATTTCCATAAATAACTCAAATCTCAATATGTCCAGAATAAAAAATAGATTCTTTCAAAATAAAATTTCAATCATTACTCCAAAAATGAAATCCCAAATTATTCTATTTTCCTTAGCCATATAGTGTTCCCAAAAGAGAAAATGTCTTCTTAAATAACCTTTATCACTTAATCACGAAATCATTTTATTATACTAATGATATCCATTTGATAAAACATATCATCCCAAATAAACTTATTCTTGATCGATAAAATCATTTAACAAAAAATAACAAGTCATACTAACCAGGGACTTCACGTAGTCTAGTGGTAGGCAATAAATCTCTGTCGCATGTTAATTGTGGGTTCGATTCAAGTAGCTTTTTCCGGCACGACAGGTTGTCACATGGTCTTTGTGTTTTCTGTTTTCAAAAACCATATAGTTATAATAACATTAAAAAACAGATAAAATCCTTAAAAATATCCATAACGTGTTTTAACCTCATTTTTTATTTCATACCTCACATTTTTCATCCCAAAAACAAATAACACATATTTACCTCAAAAAAAGATCACATAAACCCCTAAGGTTACCCATTATATCAAAATAAGAAAATATTATTCTTCCTTGAATAAAATTATCACATATCCAACTTCAGGGTTACACATACTATAAAACTATACCAAAGGAATCCTATCATTAATAAATTTAAACATATCATCATCTATAGATCCACATAAATCTTCAATTCCAAGACAGGTTAATCATAGAACATTCTTCATGATCCATTATCCATGTTTTTTTCTTATTATTTTATACTAATTTACTATAAACAAAATCATGCATAATGTCTTAAGATTTCAGTAATTTACAAACATGATCTAAGAAATAATCCATACCTTTTCATATGTCATATTCAGTTTCCTCATCTTTAATTGGAATGGCATTATGAATTGGTAAACATATATTTCTATGATCCTTTTGAGACATCTTCATAAGAAATATATTTTTATAATGACCGTTCACACCACATTTAAATCATTCAATTTTTCCCTCAGAAAGAACTTATTTCTGTTTCTTATAGTTAACTAAACGATTCATTTTATCCATGGATAGTTACTACTTTATGACCTTCATTAACATATCTGAAACACCTTCCCATCCCTTTGAAGAATTTTCATAGGTGGTTCTTTTTACATCCTCGACACATTGGTTTTTAAATATACATACCTTTTTTATTATTACCTAAACATTCATTGGGATTCATTTTTGGCATATATGATCCCTTAGAAAAATCACCATGGTTCAAGTGGTCAATAATGAATACAAATAGTTGGTTGAGAATAAAAACAAGAGTTCTCATTGTATCTCCCATTTCAATCTGTTTCTCATTCAAAAAACATCCAAAGTTTCCTTCTCATCCATTGTTATTTTGGTTCCTACTATATCAATCCATCTACTAAAGCCAAAAAGGTAAGTGTGAGTATATTAGTAAAATCATCATATATTACCTTATGAGGAGGGAAAACACTAAGATACGCTTATTCATGTTATCTTAAAAATATTCAATTTATCTAAAATAATTATGAATATTTCTAATATGCTAACCACTGTAGTTATATAAAAAATTTCAATTATTCGTAAATAACACGCTAACCAATAAAGTTGTCTAAAATGACCTATGATACCAACTATAAGGACTATGCTTTAAACATTAAATAATCTTGAGTTATGTCAAGAATTCACGTTGAGGATCTTTTTAGGTTTAGATTTTTAGATAATTAGGCCATAAATATTAAATTACATCTCAAATCTTACAAAGTAGACACCCCTACTCAGTATCCATTTTTTATAAAATAAAAACTACATAAATAAAACAAGAGTTCTTTTCTTGATATAAATATTATTTAATACTTCCTTTCTCTTACCCTTCCTTATACCCTATAAAAAATATTTCAAAAACATGGGTGAACATAAAAATCTCAGAAAGGGTTATAAAATAAAAAAATAAAACATTAGTCCATAAATACATACAAATAAATGAAATCATGATTTTCAATCATAAAACATAATCTCTTTTACAAACCTCACAAAATCATAAAATTTAAGATTAGAAAATAGAAATCATAAATCATAAAGGTAACTTGTGTCATTCATATCATACTTATAATGTAGCTTTCAAAACTACATAAAGAGTTACGTTTGGAATTCCCATCACAGTATATTCAGAAAATATATTATGAAGAAGACTAATGTTTACCTCTATCACATTACCCAATGAAAAAGAGAGCTATCTCAGGCTCACCTTCCATTGTATTATTTCCAAGCCACCCGTATATGTAAACAATTCCCAAGAATCATAACATAATCATAACAGATAAAACAAGCATAAATGAAAGGTAACATTTCCACATTGTAATAAAAATATATAATTTCAAGATATTGACATAATAAATGATTTAAAAAACCCATTTTCAAAACCAAAATACATAAAAAATTGTCTATGGTATTTATTTATATTTTAAAAACATTACGGCATGTTAAGGAATCCAAATTTGAAATAATGTTCGCGGTAGCAGAAAGGTCAATGTTTTTGCATGTGTTAAAAATAAGCATTCATTTTTTCATTTTGTAAAACACTTTATAGAAAAAATATATTACCTTATAATGAAATTAAAAGTCAAAATGGGTTTATACATTGTATAAAAGAAGGTTGTATAAAAAATGCCTCTTTGAAAGGAGATTGAGATGAAGATTATTTTGTAAATAAAATAGATTTTTTATTTGTATTCACTATAAGTACACATAAATGAATTATAAATAAAAGGTATTAAATAAAAATTTATTTCTCACATAATAATATTATGTCATATTCAAGAATAATAATATCAACACAAATAATAGAAATTGGGTTAAGAAGTTCCCTTACAAAAATTCGGCAGCCTAACAGAGTCACATTAAAATTCAGAAAATGAGTTGATGGGGGGAAAGGGGTATCTAATAACATGGACATAAAATTATAAAAAATAAAGATATATAATAACATATCCCAGCATAATAAAATTGAAATTATAATACATAACGGAAAATAAGTTTTTGAGTAAAAGATGAGGGTGAAATGTTCCCTTACAAAGATCATTTGTAAATAAAATAGATCAATTATGCATATTAACTATAATTACACATAAATAAATTATAAATACCATATTTTATATCAAAATTCATTCTCTCACATAGTCATAAAATGACATAATCAAGAAGTATAAAATTAACCCAAAGAATGGAAATTGGGTTAAGAAGTTCCCTTACCTCGAGTCCGACTTGTCACATATATTCCTTATTCTTCTTGACTAATAAACATAAGTTCTTTTATACATGATTCAGAGAGTTTATCAAGTTTATTATTCCTTTAATATCAAATATTATCTTTTTATAAAAATTATTTAATTATTTGAGTTCATATTAGTCTTTTTTCGATGTTCGGTGCTAGAGTCAAAAATGAACCCATTATTGTTACAAATTTTCAATGTGGTCAAAAGTTCAATATCTCCATAATTGTATTAATTATTTAAATACCATATATATCATATATATATATATATATATAATATGTATTTATAATAGTCCAAAACATTTTGGGATAAGAAATTAAATGCACCTTTCATGGAGACGGTATGTCGTAGGTACGCATGAATGCCACTTTCATTTCTATTTCATATTTTATGGAATTAAAAATTAATGATATATAGGTATATTATAATTAAATTATAATCTAATATGATATATAAGTTACATAATATAATTAACCCCATAATTTATATGTTCCATTTATGGAATGAACGAGTCATATCACTTTGAGGGGACGGTAGTCCACTCTTCCTCAAATGAAATTATCGTATTTATACAACCTGATAATCATAAAGGTATGTTCTAAATGGGAATTAAAGAAGCTTAGATATAATATAAATATCATATATATCAAAAATAATTACATTTCCATCCTAATATCCACCATAAGAGTTGTTAGGATAAGATTGAAAAATCATTGTTTCCTGAGGCAGTAGCTCGTCGTCCACATAAATAGTATGTTCTATACCCATTAGATGGAGGTGTGTGTAAGTGTAGTTTGAAACCCTATCATAACAAAATCCTAGTATATTTACTATACTATTTTTTATGTAATAAATGACTAATAGTATTATAGGGAGATAATAAGTAAAATAAAATAAGAGAACTTGAGATAAGACATTACCTCTAAATTGGGTAACTCCCTTTAGTTTGAACCAAAAAGCTTTCTTGAAGTGTATTCTGCTTAATTTAAGGCTTCTAAGATGAATACAAATATGTCTACAGATTCTTGGATTAAAATTTGAATGATACAAGGGGCTTGAGAGGTTTATTTAATGGGTTAGAGGTGGTGTCCTTTAATAAGAGGGAGGAGGATCTCTTTAGGAATGTTTGAAAGTATTTTTTTGGCATAAAATCAATTTTAGTTTCCAAAGGTCAAAAACTCATTATATACAAATATAAGATTAATATAGGTCTAAATAATATCATAAAATAATAATTATATAGGTTTTGGATATCTTTTAATCCTTATTTTGTTATTTAACCCTTTTACTCTTACTATTTTATCAATAATGTAACACTTTGAAAATCAAAATTGTTACCAAAACATGACCAATATAAAAATAATGAGTCATTAATAAACTTTTAGACTTATGATAACCTTTTTTTTAAATATTCTATTTTTTTAATTTTATAATATTAAATAAAATATTTTATATTTTAAAATATGAATTAATTCAGTTTTGAAACTATTTAGATCATCACTTTTTAAAAATCCATTAAAACTTGGTTACTTTCAAAAAACATCATTAATATAAATATAATTTGTAAATATCATCCATAAAATTCATGGATAGAATAAAAAGTCTAAAAATAAATTTATTTTAATATTTATAATCACATTTATTGAAATCGTTCATTAATAAGGTAATCAATAAATCACCACTATGTCATAATTAAATTTATTTATATGATGTCAAAAAATTATAAATAAACTACCATTATGTAGGAAAACTTATTATATTTCTATGAATATTTATAGTATATGATATCACTTACATAACCCCATATAAATGTTGTCTTAGTATAAGATATATATATATATGTTATATTTTCCTTAACATTAAATTAAAAGTAATTAAATTTCATTTTCAAGCATAAGTAGCTACATTGTGTCCTAAAATAAACCAAAGTATGCCCATGGTCGTAAATATTTCATCCAATAGGGTTAGGAAATGAGTTAGGGTAATTTAATGTTATTATAATATTATTGTTTGCCATTATTTACCAGAATTACCCCTTTATCCATGGTAAATAAAATATATACTGAAGTTACTATTCATAATGTCTAAAAATTAATGTTAACTATTTAAAAAATTTGGACATCTTGGTTCCAAATATTGAATCTATTTTTCCAAATTCAAAACACATAAGTAGTAGAAATTATTTTAAAATTAATTCTCGTTGTCAAAACCAGAAAGTGTGTTTTTAAGAAATAATAACTATCAAAATATTGACATGTGTTTATGTCTAATTAAAAGGTGAAACTACATCCAATGACCAAAAATGGATTAAATGGTTAAACAATAATCTAATTACACATTAAAACCAATTAAAAATATAATATAACCATATTAATGAATCATATGAAAAGACTGTTTTGACTTAAAATGCAGTAATTTTTACTATTCAATAAAAAATGAACTTTATCAGAAAAATAAAAACAATTTACCCAAAGTAAATTTTGATGTCCCTTTTCTAAAGAATATGTTTGTTTTTTCAAATGTAATATATAAAATTGAAAAAAACTACATTTAAAAAGTGTTCTCCATTAAATGGTAGTAAATCAACCTTTTAAAGAATAGTAGAGTATTTCATGCTTAAAATTAGATTCAGTCTTATTTTAAGCCTCTAAAATTCATTGGATAAATGTAGAGACATTTAACAAACATGTTTAATAATAATTTATTTAGTTATGTTCATTCCTATCAATACAATTGTTATTCGTTAACTACCATTTAAAATAATAATATTATTATATTATTTGTCGGTATAACTCAAAGTTGTGTGCAACGTAAGATTCTAAAGAAACATGGTGTAGCATGTCAGGTATTCTATCAAAAAAATTGTCCTCTTTAACATAAAATTACTATCTTATTAAAAAATATTAATTTATATAAAAAAGTATTATTCTATAAATACCTTGGTCGTTACAATATCTAATGTATTTGATCAAGATCACATATTAACCTATAATTTATGGAAATAAATAAAGAATTTTTGGGGGATTTAATGAAATTTAAGAACATCATTTTATCCACAGCCTAATAGAAAGTCACATTGATTAAATCATACTTTGGAAGATATTCTTCAAACTCATTCGACAGATTACTAGAGATGTTTGAATCATCGTATTTCTTTGGTTTAGTTTTCTTATAATAATAGTTTTCCTTTCAATATACATATGGTAAATTTTGAGGAATTATATGAAAAGTAGTTTTGTAACCCTATTTTATGGGATTGAGTAGGATAAATGAAGTTTATGGGGCCATATTTGGAAGGAGAAATGTATGATAAGGTGAATATAATCTTATAGCATATCAAGACAACATATATCAAGAAGAAAATTTAAAGAGATAATATGAGGAAGGACTTTTAATTTGAGGTAGGTTATCATGTTTATTTTAAAATATCCCCATGTATAAATGTTAAGTGTTTTATTAAGGAAGGAAAGATAATTACATGGTTTATTAGATCATATAAAATCCTGGATAATGTACTATTTGTTTCGTACCGAGTGGCCTTGTCTACGAGTTTATTCCAGGTACACAATTAATTTCATGTTTCAATGTAAAAAAAGTATGTGAAGGATTCATATCACATTTTTATCCTTGCGGTTTTTAGGTTGTTGTATAACCTTTCTTATAAGGAAAATCTCATTCAGATTCTTGAAGGTAGGAAATAAGTTCTACAGAACAAGGTAATTCACCAGGTTAAAGTTTTATGGAAAACCATATGGTTGAAAAGGAAATATAGATATATGAAAATGATATGAGGGAAAGGTATCCTCACCTGTTTAATATGTGAATAAAATTGTGAGGATTAAATTTTCAAAAGGGGTGATAATGTAAAAACCAAGTTAATGATAGAATAAATCAATTTAGTACTTATAAGTATTCTTGAATGTTTTTCACCATAATCATAGAATATTTTATTTTAATGTTTAAATTTAAATTTATAGAATTTAAATATGAAAAAATAAAGTTTATTTTTTAAATTCATCACCTCAAAATTATCTTAGGATTTATTTTTTGTAATTTTTTAAAAGATCAGTTTTTCAATGAATAGTGAAAAATTAGTGATTTTTATTCAAAATTATTTTTTATTCCAAGTATTCACAAGTTCAAATTATATTTTAGATTTTTTTAAAATATTATTTCTTCCCTTTAATTTAAAATAATCTGATTAATATTTTTGAAATGTATTTTATACCTGAACTTAGTATAAAACATTTTATGTTTAAAAAGTCATTTCTTTCTAAAAAAATTTCGATAAATTTTTTCAATAGAATTTTAAATTAAATGATGAAACATCTGTATTTTAAATTTTTAAAAATTTATTTTTGAATTAAAATTTTTAGTTCCAACTTTAGTAAATATCTCACTATTATTTTTGGTCAATATTAATAGAAACCTTCATAATTGTTATTACCATGGTAAAGGGTAATGAGGGTAAAAATAAAATTACATGGACTAGAAAATCACCCTAACACATTATCCAACTTTATTGGATGAGTAATTTTCATATATAATCATTCAAGGCTCAGTTATATGACTATTTATGGCCAATTGTGTTCGATTATTTCCACTATGATATTTTTTTAAGAAAATTCAAACATGTCACACTTTTGTTTTTAATAAGTACACTATTTTTAATAATGTGTTATTCAGAAGATATGTTCAACTATAAATAGTATTTTTAAATATAATATATTTATATTCATGTTGGTTATTTATTTTTATTTTTTAATAAATAAATAATTAACTTAAATTATTCCACAATAATGATGTAGTAATTATTTAATTGATGGAAAATCAAATAAATGATATTGACAATATGAAAACAAATATAATATGAGATAATTATTGTAATAAATATATTTTATAGATTAATTTTACATGTTATGGATCTATTAAGATATTTTTACTTTGTTATTTTTTTATTGGTATTTTTAAAAGTAAATGAAATAAATAGTATCAAAATTAACACTAATAATATTATAAAATTAATAATATTTTAATAAATGATATAAAATTACTAAAAATATTAAATTAGACCATTATATTATAATATGGTTTATAATATCATCCATAAACCATTTATGGGTATTTTGGCATTTTATAGTAACAAATATTGTCCCTCAAAGAGTAAAAAATCAATGTTGTCATAATAAGAGTTTAACAGGTTAAATATGGGTTAAAACAAAATTATAAAGGTAAGAAAGTAACAAAATATTTTCTAAAAAATATTTTATGATGCAATTTAGACTAATAATATTATTAGTTTTAAAATAAATTACTTAAGAGACATTAGTAATAAAAAATTAATTTATATGAATTTAATATTTTGAAAAATTCAATTAGTGCCCCTCACCTCTTTTATAAAAGGGAACCTCTTTTTTTTAATTCTTCACAAATAAAAACCCTTTTTGTTTAGAAAATATAAACCCATATATCTTTTTATAATATATTATATAACTGTAGATTCCATATATTTGGCATAACACCCACCTCATAGGTCTTAATGTGTTAATCAAAGAAGATTGTCTGAAGATGATGAATCATTTTTAATCAGGTTTGTTAATTTTATTTCTTTCAAATCCTTCAAAACTTTTTAGGATATGATAAAATAATAACTCCAAAAACCTCTTTATACATATAGGTTATTATTTTTATGTAATAAACCATATCCATCTTCTTTTCCATCAAATGGGAAAATAATTCGTTTTCCGTGTGTACGCCAGACTACCCCCTCATGAACCGATGCAATTCATTTTCCATCACTATATCTCAAGACTGCTTATAATGGTGGAATTAATAATTATATAATATATTAATAACATATATATCATTGTTAAAATATAATATTTGACTTATATTTTTACCATCCCATGATCGTATAAATGATAATGTCATTCAGGTGTATGTGTGGATTATCACCTCTACGAAGCGATGTGATTTTTTTTCATCGCCACTTAAAATGGATTATATAAATATTTTTATATTTATAAAAATAAAATGATGTATATGACATTATTATGATTATTTAAGGTTTAAATAATACTTATTTTATGTCCATAATGATAATTGAAATATTAAAATGCTACTCATGTGTATGTACATCATACCATTTTCATGATTGTACAATAGTTTATTTTTCATAACCATATTTAATAAAGGTATTTAAAAGATTAATTTATGTATAAAAATGATATTTATTTCATTATTATTAGTCTAGATATGATTTTTTTATGACCTTTGTAAATAATTGACAGATTGAAGTCATTTTGGACATATGAACCCAATATCTTCAAAATATCCAATGTGAATTTAAATAATTAAGAAATTGTTAAAACATGGTAATAAGTGAAATATGAGGAAAAATAAATTTTAAAAAGGTTTATAAGAAAGTAAAACAATTATCCTATATTAATTATTCTATAATAAAAAAGATGTACGTAATAATTCATGCTCAAGCAAAGGAAAATTTTAACTCAATTTCCTTTAGTTGAGTTAATATTATACTTCATGCTAAGATTATGTGAGAAATTAAATTTTATAATATTTTATTGTATTCCCACTTTTTTTATGTTTATTTTTATCTGTCACACATAATTGATTCTTTTTATTAATGGTCACTTCAATGTTGTTATATTTGTAAGGGATTTTTTTAAAGAAACCTCTTCTAAAGTTACTCTTTCAATTTTTTTACAAATTTCAAAAGGAATTTTTTTAACTTATATGGCAGGAGAATATTTTCCTACCTTAATGAATCCTTATTTTTTTGAAGTCTTATTTATAGTTATACATGTTTATTTTCAAATAAATTGGTTTCCTTTGTTTGTGTCCAATTTTCATAAAATATGTTATTTAAAAATGAGATGTTATTTTACTTAAAAATATTTATATGGTGAAGGAATTAATGTTTTATGATTATGATACGGTTCATTGGTGTTTTTTTATGATGATGGGTGGTTTCGTTATAAACCAATGATAGATGGTTTCGTGATAAACTAAGGAAATGTGGTTACTTTATTAACCAATGACGGGTGGTTCAATGATAAACCAAGGATGGGGGGTTTTTTATAACCTCTAATGCATTGGGTACTCCAGAGTTTTAGGTTGACCATATTGTTTACTCCATTTGTAAGAGTGATATCTTAAATGATGTCCCATGTTACATACTTATCTTTTATGTTCTTACTATTTTGTTTTCATGGTAACCATTTTATTTTCAAAAGTTAATGTAAGCATATTTTTTAAAATATGATTCATTTTTTGAGGTAAAAAGGTATGTTTTTTAGGAAATGAGCTTATATATTTTCACTTGTCACATGATTTTCTTCATTTTATATCCCTTACTGACCATTTTTTGATCATCAAAAGTTTTTTTTACATGTTTTTTTTGTGGTTTAAGGGAATGTTGGAATGAGGATGAGTTCAAGAAGAAAATTGTGAATATTTATCATACAAAGAAACTATACTTTATATTAAATACTTTATTTTACAGAAAAAATGGATATTGTATAGAAGTGTGAACATGTAATGTTTGAGTTTAATTTGTAAGAGTGTCCTAATTATATATAAATCTAAAACTAAAAGATATTTTGGAATAGGAAGTGATTTATTGTTTTAAAATAACTAAAATATGTATTTTTTAAAGTTAGGTCCTTACGTAAATAGTTTTCATAAGTTAATGAACTACTATTAAGATACAATATATATTGTTAAGATATAATTTTATATTATGTAGGAATGAAAAAAATTAAAGAATTTTGGAATAAAATGAATAAATATAGGAAAGAATAATCTTGAATACTATAAAATTGATAATAATTTAGATAGCATACTAGATACAATTCCATGGTTTTTAGTTCTAATGTACAATTTCCATATTGTTTATGATTAAGCATTGTTATTAGAGGTTTTTAAATGAGAAATGGAAATCATGTTTGACCAGTGTTGATTATTTGTAATAATAATTATGTAAATAAAGTGGAGATTGAAACTTTACTACCATAGTTGTTGTAATGAAGATATTTATTAAGAATTTCTTGTAAGTATCAAATCAATTGTTGGCTAAATGACTACTGATAAATCTATTTTTTAACATCATATTAATGGGTTTCATAGGTGAATTCATTGAATATTAATTTATTAAAGGTTTTTTTCATGGAAAATGTTAATTTGATTTTTATTCTTATGAAGGAATGACATTTGAAGAAATATGAATGAAAACGTGGTGATTGGGGAACAAAAAGGCACTTCAAAAGGAGACACTTCCCACTATGGTGCAGGAATGAAAATTTGAAAAATATTATATTGAATAAAAATAGACCTGGGAATCCACTGAATGAAGATTTTACCATGATATTTTATAATCATGGTAGGTTCTAGAGTCACAAAACTAAAGAACCAAGAAAAGAAAGAGTTTCTAGAATTGAAATAGGGCTTTACTCATCATGTAAATATATAAGGTGAGAACCATTTACGTGTTGTGAAGAGAAGAAGAAACTCATGGAGTAATGTTCACATGTGTCAAGGTGTGACATATATTTAGAACATTGTCACATAATTCATGAATATATTTAGTGAGTTTTACGATGTGTAGAAGTCTATGAAGTTTTTGAGGCCTAAAAATTCTGCATCATGTAATCATTAAATGATGTGAAAGTGTTTTATAGGACCAATAAATGATGATTAGTCATGTTTCTTTAATGAAAGTTTAATATTTTGACCTAGGAATATCCTGGTAATGTTAAATTTTACATATGGATAGTAATTTGTGACATAGGTCATATAAATATTCTTTCTACCCGAAATATTATACATTCCTGTCCAACCTTGAGGAATTACTATTGGGAGGTTGTCGTAGAGTTATAACCCCTTGTTCTTTGTAGATAAGTTTTTGATTCTATATTTATTTTCTTACATGAACATTATGTTGAATTATTTATAGTTTAATTACTATATATATCTTTTATTATTTCTCATTCTCATTAAAATATCATCTATTCTATTACCTTTGTAATATAGTTTATTTATCATTTGATTTTGAATCGTTTAATCACTATGTCGATGATTACATTTATTTTTCTTCTTTCACTGGATTCTTTCATGCATGGATAACCCCTTAAGGTTAGGGGTCAAGATTATGGGTGATATTATTCATAATGAATCTATAAATAGAATTATGGTAACCCTCTTGATATTAATTATGTTAAATCATATTTTTCTATCACATTCCATTACACACCCCTACCCATGGGTGGTGCAATTGAAGAACCCTAACCTAGTTGGTGATCAGTATGCTATAACCATTAGCCTGTGACACTTTCTACCATAGAATCCATTTATAACACATATTGATTATTATCTATACTCTAAAAATGGGATAATTGTAGTGTATGTAAATCCAATTAGTTTAACCATAACCAATGGGTGGCCCTTGCAACAATTCTCAACCTATTTCATATGTCTATATGAAGTTATATTTAGGATTATATTTTTAATATACCCTGAAATTCACCATGAAGTTTTCCATTCTTTCTTCCTGAAATTTATTTTCTTAATTTATATCAGTTAATCAGTTTAATAAAATCAAATAACATTAGATTGACCCGGCCTTTGGTGAAAATGTTTTTGCCACATTCCCCACTCTTTGTGGGTTCGAACACATTATTCTAATCTTCTATGCCTTTATAGTTATCATTATTAATGATAATATAATTTTATAATTTTATCATGCCATTAAGATTTAACAACATCTCCTAGGAATATCAACTACTATAAAACACAATTGTTATACTTGTTTTTTGTCATTTTGATAAAGAACAAGACTCTATTTTCACCACTACTGAAACTAATTTGAAGGATAATTTGTGGAAGCAGAATCATCATTCCATATAAAAAAACCTCACTAACTACATTCACTTGTTTTATAATTTGATAATTTTATTATATTTGTTTTAATGTAAGATGTTTTATCGAGGTATATCTCAACTCACATAATGGTTGTTTCTTCATTAAAAAGGAAGTTTTGGTTATGATTCTTTAAACAAAATAAACAAACACATTAATTATTCCTCGTATAAATAAATAGGAAGTGTTTTTTGGATTTACATGTAAACATGAAAGGGGCATGTGGTTTAGGCTTACCATTTCAAAAAATTTGTTGTGACTCTAAGTGTGAAAACGTTTATATGGTAATAGGGTTTTAACATCCTTTAAAATTGACTCTATATTATATATCCATATTTATCTATTCTTGAGAGTGTGAATATTGTCTATGGATTTATCCAAGTCAATAAAAATATTTAAGCTATATTTCATGTTTTCATGTTTATATTTTATTAGTACAACTAACTACTTAATGTACCCACTATATATTTACAAGTTGCATGAAATTGTTATATATTTACACCAATAAATTACTTATATATTTTTCACTATGATTTAAACATTACATATATTTTTAGGTTGAAATTGAAAAACTTTTATTTTCAATCATATTGGTGGGTCTATATATTTATTATTATAAATCAACCAATTTAGAGATAATTTCATTTTGAATATATTTTGATAATTATTTTTTGAAATCTACTTCAGTGAAATATCATACTCTAGAATATAAAATATCATGGGGTTAAGATCTATTTTTGTGAATGATTTTCAAGAAGATAATGAAATTAGAAACTAGTGACACCACTATTATTTAATGGAAATAAATATAACTTAAAAAATTACCAATATAGGATTATATGAAGAAATATGGTATTTATTACTAAAATATTGCATTAAAATCATACATACCTTATTTTATTTACTCAAATACTCTTACTGAACATAATGTTATTAAATTGGTTTTAAATTAAAAATGTGTGAATGTATTATATTTTTTTAATTAATTAAAATGTTTCAAATAATATATATTCTTTTATAACTACCCAAGATATTTAGAGATCTCAAGTTAATCATCATTTTATAGATGATTTTTAAAGGAGAAATTATTTTATTGAATGGATTTTAAATTATCTTCCCAAGAATAGTGTTAAAAGAATTATTTAATTAAAAAAATAATTAATTTTTTAAACCATTATTTGAATGATATGTGTGGATCTATTCTATAATATGATCATGAATTGAGAAAATATGGATGAGGATGAAAATAATAAAAAAAAATTATTTTTTAAAACTTATCTTATCTATTTCCTCATCAAATGATACGTGTTCATTTCAATAATGATGAAGAATAGATAGATAAGATAGTCAGTAAATAAGAAAGATCTGTAAAGGTAATAAGATGAAATGGAACTGTTTTCACGAAAAAGGTAAAAAACTAAACATTTCAAACCAATTTTTTATTATTCTAGTAAAATAGGTCACTTAAATACTAACTATCCATAAGAAAAAAAGAATATTGAATAATATAAGTATAATAGAAATACATTAGTACTGTACAGTATTATTATGAAGATGAATCCCTCAATGAATCAGCTAATATGGAGAAAAAACCATTAGTAATATGGTTTTTATGGATGAATCTATTAAGTTATATTCTATATATAATTTTTTTATTGATTATTTTGAAAATATATTCAAAAAAATAATTCCATGTTATCTATAGTAATTTTTAAAAATATTATTGACATGTAAAACAACATAATGAGAATCAAGAAATTTTGATGGCTGGATATTAAAAGATAAAGAAATAGAATTGATAGATTAAAAGTTCTAATTCAAATAGTAATGGGAATATTTATAATGAGTTTGAAGTTGTTGATAAGAATAATGAATATCTTATGTCTATGGTTGACAAATTAATTAGATCATTATCTAAAATCAAATTTATAAAAGAAAATCTACTCATGTTAACAAAATTTCAAAGGACTATCAAAAAATGGAATTGTATTGGATATAATGTAAAATATCTAAAACATTCCAAAAATATCATTATTAATGAATCTATTTAGAGTCTGATAATGATGAATTGATTTAGATATAATATATGTGTCCATTAATCTTATTTTTGAAAAATAATATTTAAAAATCACTTGGCAATAAGAAGGATTTCATCTCTAAATATTCTTTCTCTGTTAACATGCCTAAAATGTGCTCAGTTTTTGTTCCCAATGGTTTTATTTAGAATCCTATTTCTCCCAAACTTATTTAAATGCCTATGTAATGTGTTTCGGTTATCTGATATATATATATATATATATATCCTTAATGGTTCCATTATTTAGTATATTAGTAGAACCTCTTAGGGGATGAAAGCTACTCACACAACTTTCATTATATGGAAAACAATCATTTTTTAATAAATATTTTTTAATTCATTTTATCTAATTATACATAATTTAAAAATTCCTTAAACATGTTTAAATAGTTTATGTATTATTTATTTAGTTTTTTTATTTCAGCATATGTTTATAGTAAATATTATTTAATAATTTTATTATTCATTTAAGGGTTGATTATATATTAATATGGGGATATAACTTTTTATTACTGTGTGGTTTTACTTAATATATTTTGAAATATCATTTATTTAGTTTTATGGATAAATGTTTCTTATAGAAGGAGAAGTTTTCACTATTTTATTCTTTATAACTCTATTGAATTTATGATTTCATACTTATATTCTTATTTCCTTTATGGTTTTAGCTTATTGATTAATTCTAAAATGGGTGTAAGACATATGTGTTAATTTTAATTATCATGATTTGGTGAAATATTGAATTTTTTCTTTTCTAAATGTAATTATTGTTTTAATACATACAGAACACTTTCAATTTAAATTTTATATTTTGGGTTGGCTGTTATCATTTAATTATTAATGTTTTTATTATAATTATTTAAATTATTATGAAAAAAAATCTTATTCTTATTCATGGAAAAACAATAAATATTTCACTATAATTCATCATATTAGGAATCCATAGATTATTACATAGTGTAATTCACTATATATTTCAATATAGTGTCTTAAAAAATATCTTGGGTAATATATTATAATTTCATATTATTTATGAACATTATAATATTATTTTACCAATAATAATTGAGGCTTAAGTGAATGTTTAAGAATTAAAAATATATTGACATTAAATTATTTTGTTTTCCATTTATATTTTAATACAAAGTGATAGGAGGATCCAATAATAAATATAAATACACCCAAGTTTTATGTAAAAAATAGTTTGATCAAATATAAAAAACAAAAAGTCTCAATCTTCATGAATTATTTTAATAATGCATTGGAATATTCGAAGTCATTATTTTCAAGACTTATTCAATTAGTATATTGATAGAAAAGATAATGAAAAATTATAACAATAAAATATTTCTATGTCTTGATAAAAAATGTATCCACAAATGTTGGCACAAAATAGATTAAATGAAAAATTGAAATAATAACACATATCCTATTATCATTAATGATATGTGAAAAATTTTATCTGCAACTCAAGATTACTCCCCTATTTATGGGAAAGAAAAATATTATTATTATAATTACATATACATAAAACTTAATGTTCATATTTATTCTATTGATACTTATAATATGTTTAAGTGGCTAGATATTAAATCATGAATAACATTGAAATGTCTTTAAGTTAATCCTTACATTTTACAAACTATACTAAATCTTTGTATATTTTGTTTATATGTTTTAAAATATTAATGAATATATTGCATTTTTAAAATATTTTAATGTATTATTAATGATGCATAAGGATTTTTCACGGATCCCCAGTTATTATTTTATTTACCTAAGAAAGAAATATAGTTCACACTCCAGGTCAGTCTCGAGGAGGAATCTCAAAGAACACCAAAATTATATTATAACTATTTATATTATAACTAATATAAAACTGAATAAAATAAATAGTAATAATATTAATGTTGCATGAAATATTAATATATATATATATATATATTCATTGAAATCAAAATGGATGCAGAAAAAATGAATGACGTTAGACATAAAAGAGATCCTTACAGGAGAATACCCAGAGTAAACCTTTATCGTGTCATTAATAGTTCCAAATGAAATTAATTATAATGATAAATCATATGCACAGAAATATTATTCTTCCCATGAGGTGAATATAATGTACACTTAATGATCACTAAGATAATACACATCCACCTCCTTGATTGAGGTAGAATATTTCAGAAGAGAAAGATAATGCTCGTGTGGAAAGTGGAGACAAAAGGCACATTAACCCCAAAATTCCCCTCTACATAACTCTAAAAAAATAAGAAAATTTAATAACTATAGCTCAAAAACATTGCATCAACACTATATTTCTCCCCTAAGAACTTCCACGGGTTAGTTACTCATTATCATGAGTATTAGAGTTCATTGTGGAGAAGATTATAGGGTGGACACAAAAATGATAAAAATTTAATAATAAGAGGAATAAGAAGAGTAAAATATATTAAAATTATATACTATTATTAAAATATAAATAACTAAAAAACTACATAAAATGGCCAAAAAAGTTTCCAACCCTTTTGAAAATAGATGGGATACATTTTTATATGGAGAGGGGGTGAAAATATTTTATCCAATTCTGGCCAGCTGATTTTTTTGAATTCTATATATAATAAATGTTTTATTGGAAAATATTTTATTATTAATTGTTTTTCCTATCTATATTATATATTCTCCCTAAAAATATCATCTTTATTGGTCATAATATCAAAGAGGTAGGAAAATTTTACACTAGGGAATTAATCTGTCCAGGAAGACTCTTCATATACCAAAAATATAGAACCCATGCATTTATGGAATTGAAATATTCTAAATAAGGCATGAATAAATTTATATATGTTTTTAATTAATATATTCTCCATATCTATGTCATATTTCATCTCCTTTATACTTTTAGTTCAAGATATAAGGGTCGTCATTAAAAGTGTCTAGTTCTGTGAACAACTTTCAAGGAACATGTTGTGAACTAGATTTTGGTCTTCAAATGAAGGATTTATATTTGGTTCCAGAATAATGAGATTAATCAAAATATTTATTTAATCCTAAAAATTTAATTTCACAATTTTTATCAATGTAGAAAAAAAACTGTTGGAATGCTGAAATAAATTAAAATAGTTAAAATCCAAAACTATGGAATTTTTTAAATTAAACATAGATTGATACTAAAACCATGAAATGTGAATGTTTCCCATAAAATAACACTTTATCAAGATTTAAAAAATTAAAATTTAAATTAAAATATTTTATAATATTTTATCTTTTAATTCCCTCACACATAAACATTACACTCATGGGAATTCATCTTATACAAAGGTCAAAAAAAACTTCTCAAAGTATAAATGAAAAAAAATGTTAAATTATCATATAAAAATAAATTTAATGAATCCTACATGGATCATAACTCCATAAATCCTAAAAACACATAAAAATATATTCAATGTCTTGTAAACCCTCAGATGCATGTCATGCCTACTTCTGCAAAAAAAATATTTCTCTCTCCACTTAAGGATTCTTTATAGAGTTCTTCTCATTCTCAAAAACATGTGTGATCTCAGTTGGATTTATATACTCCTAGTATATCTACATCACAGAGTAATAAATGTTTCAATCATGAGGCAGTTTTCATGGGTTGTTCTAAGGTAGAGGTTTGGATGGTTTTAAATGTAAAAACATCAAGGGAGAAATGAGGACGGTTAATCTCGTAAGTGAAGTAAATGCATGAAAGATGTTTTGATCAAGGATGGTGTGATACTCAGTTATCTTAACAATTAATCACCTAAAACATATCTTTATATAATTTGGTATTTTATAACTAGAATTTCAAATCAATGATAAAAAAATTTCCTCTTTACCCAAATTTTTACCATTGTTTCTTCTTGAATTTAGATAAGTATTTCTCTTCATATGCCTATTTTTTAGGAAAAAAGAGACACTTTTGATCTTAAAATATTGGTGAATAGACAACTAATTTTTTAATTATATTTTTGGAAACCCAACAATATTTACATCATAAAATTTCTTCCACAAAATTAGAAATAAATATAGAAACACTTTTTCTATTTATGCTCATACAAATTCTTCAGGAAATAAAATTACAACTCATCTTCTCCCTCCCCTATTATTTACTTCAACAATAATCATGCATTTAAAATCATTAAATGGTTGAAAAGTTATAAAATAATATTAATATGGATGAAGGATAAGTAATTTTATGGATAATGAGGGATTAAAATAGGTCTAATTAAAAGTTTGTCCAAAATAACAGTTGAATGTAAAAAAGGGATTTAAAACGTGTGTATAAATGATAATTTAAATATTCCATGAACTCTTATAGCTATGAAAAATAGTAAAATAGAAATTTATTGATCAAAAAACATGTCTCAAACTCTAAAAGAAAATGATAAATGTAATAATGTGTTAAAAAAATGGATAAATCTATTGGTTTGGGAAATATTTCCAATTCATATAGTACTAGTGAACATGAGTTTCAAAATCAATCAAAGTTCATTAAAAGATAAGATCCAAAATCAATAAAATAAAACCATTTATAAATAATTTAAATAATCAAAAATTTAAATCAATAAGTGTTATAAAAATTGTAATATGGTGTGAATTTTAAAAAGTATTTGATTCATTTTAATAATCCTAAAAACACAAAAAATGAAAAACAAAAACAAGAAAAATTTATAAAAACATGAAAAATAATATGGAAGTTTACATAAAATTCCTAAAAACATATTGAAATACCTACCCCAAGCTTATTAAATTTAATAGATTCTTTTTAAATCATATTAGATCAGTAATTATTTTCATACAAAATTTTAATTGGGTAAAAAATAAAATAAATAAAAGTAAAGATGCAAAAAAAATCTATTTTTCAACGGTAGCCATGAGTAAAGCTCCTTGCTTCTTAAAATTTAAGAATAAAATAATTTAAGAACCAAAACATAATAAAAATAAATATGAAGGTGAAATAGAAGGGATAATTACAACTTTAGACCCCCCCCCCCCCCCTCCCTCCCAGTTGGTGCTAGGGTTTTATTACCCCTAGTCCGACAACTATAGTGGATTATCCCCAATCAAAAGGTGGATCTAGTTTCTTTGAGATGAGCCACCACAAGTGATTTTTTCCAAAAACCCAGTAGTAGGCACAAATATTATATAATTAAATATAAGATAAGGAATTTACCAACCCCCAATAAATAATAAATATATAATTGGAAGTATATAGCATATGGGAAAATAAGATAGGGGTTCTCTCTATTGATTTCTGTTTTGTCATCCTTTATATGGTATAAGAGTTTTTTAGAGGAGGTAGCTACACTAGAACATGATTCACCATCTCTACTTCTACATAAAATAATTTTATTACTTATTACTTATCATCCAAGGCTTGTATAATTTTTCTACTATCATACATTTCATAACAAGTGAAGTTAGAAATCAATGTACCTTGAATAAGATTAAAAAATGATAAATCAATAAAGAAATATTCCCTTTCAAGTATGTCATCTTAGAAATTGATCTATTCTGGTAAGGCCATTGTAAACTTGATATCAACACATTATTCTTCATAATTATCTTTTAATGTAAGATATAGGTATAGGGGTATTAATTTTTCATTATCCAGAATGAAAATATCAAGTTTTTAGTTATCTTCAACAATGTGATTCTAGGATTCTTCCCAAAAAATGTTGATCTCCTATTAATTCATCATTTTTAATGTGTTCTTAATATACCTCCTAGATAAATCGATGAGTTTGAGATGACGTTATTAATCCCATTACTTTATCCATCTCAACTATCTCGGTTTCTTTAACATAAAATATTATTTGTGAAATATCATCCACTACTCGTTCTAGTTCATGTTTCGGTTTAGGTTTATATTTATCATTACATGAATGTACGTATTTGACTATCCAATCCATTTTTATCTCATGGTCTTATATTTATTCTCAAATTCCTAAAGATATAGATTTTTTAATTTCTTCTTCTTGTTGCACCTGAGAGTAGTCAGTCCATGCATAATAATTACAGTTTCAGTTTATCATGGATAAAAAGAGTTCTTTTAGTATTTTGGAATTTATGATTTTTTGAGTGTTTATGTGAAATTGTGTGTGAAAGTGTTTCTCCTACCCCTCAATGGAATTAAATTTATGTGTGGTCATTTTTTGTAGACCCTGGTAAATAATTTATTTACCTACTCATGTAATATAGTGTACACCCAGGGTCAGTCTTAGGGAGGAAACTCATAAAACACTGAAATCCAATTGTTAATATCTGTTTTATAACTAATATAAAATTAAAATATATAAATACTATTTTCAAATATGGTTTATGTATTAATATATATATATATATATATATATAATTTCACTGAAAACAAAATGGATGAAAATAGTATGAATGATGTTATACAGAAGAGATGTAGTCCAAGGAGAACACCTAGAGTGAACCTTTACTGTCTATTTATTATATTAAAATAAACATAGTGAGATTGATCCATAATATCAATTAACATACTCTTCTACCCATGTCATGATTATATGGTACACTCTACGATCACTGAGATACATCATATCCACATCCTTGATTGAGAGGGAATATTACCGAAGAGAAAGCTAATCCTCAGGTGAAAAATGGAGACAGAAAATAAAATTACCCACTAATATATCCATTCACCTAACTTTAATAAAATAATAAACATTAATAATTATATCCCAAAAAAATGGTTTCAACACTGGATTTCTTTTTTGATAACTTCCTTAGGTTATTTTCTTATGATCATGAGAATTAGAGTTCACAGTGGAGAAGCTAATGGGGAGGAAACACAAAAGATAAAAATAATATTATAAGAGAAATAAAAATAATAAAATATATTAAAAATGAATAACACTTTTAAAATTCATATAAATAAAAAAACTACAAAAAAAATCCAGAAAAAAGTTTACAAACCCTTTTGAAATGAGATGGGATACATTTTTATAGGGAGAGGGGGTGAAATATTCTAATACAATTCATTACACCATAAGGGATCACATTCTAGACATAATAAATGACCAAATCTAGAAATATTGCCTTCTAAAAAGAGTTTCCACTTTTCTCCCCCTTAATGTTTCAACTTTTTTGGTCACCATATGTAGAATTATGATAGTTATCCCCTCTAAATGAAAATTTTCCAGGTAGACTCTTCGTATTATTTAAATCAGATTTACCACACATTCATGGTCTTTAAATATACATAATTAGGATTGGTAAACCTCATGAAACATGTTAAATTAAATATTTTACATCTCTATTTCTAATTTCATATCCTCAGTACTTTTAATTCGGGGGATACAATCCCATAATCAAAATAGTCTAGTTCTATGCACAGATTTCGTGGCCCAAATTATGAACTGGATTTGGGCCTTCAAAATAGGGATCGATCTTTGAGTCTTGAATAATGAAATGAATCCCGAGATGTATTTAAGCATATAAAAATTTATATTTCACATTTTTTATCACTGTAAAAAATTTTATGGATGAAAATAAGAAATAAATTTAAACTGTTTAAATCCACGATTAATCCATTTTTTAGATTAATCTCAATATGATACTAAAACCGTAAAATGTTCCAATTTCCTTGAAAATAACACTTTTTAGGGATTAAAATTTTCAAATTAAAATTTAAATAATAGAAAATATTTTATCTATCAATTCCCCCGCACTTAAATATTACACTCGTGTGTAATCATCTTATGCTAAGGTCTAAAAAAACTTCTCTATGTATGAATGACAAATTAACTCCATTATATTATCATGGAAAATATCATACCTTGTACATGAATAAAAATCCAAAAAAATCATCAAAAACTATAAAATTCCATTCAATATCATGTTAATCCTAACATTCAGGTCATATATGCATCCCTAAAAAATTATTTCTGTCATTAATCAAGGATTTTTTGTGCACTTTTTATCATTCTTGAGAACATGTGTGATTCCCATAGAAATTATATATTACTAGTATTTAAACGTAATATATTCATAAATGTGTGTATCATGAAGCATTTTTTGGGGTTTTTTTGAGGTTGAGGGTTGTACGGTTTTAAATGTAAAAACATTATAGGATGAATGAGGAGGGTTAATCTCTAAAGTAAAGTAAATACAAGAAAATAGTATTTCTTAGGAGTGGTGTGCTCATCAATCAACTTGAAAAAGAATCATATTCAAGCACCTATTTATTTTTTTTGGTAATTCCAAACTTGGAAATTCATCATAAATGATCAAATTGATCCATATTTTCCATAATTTGTATCATCTTTTTCAGATTGTATTGAGATATGGATTTATCTTTAAAATATTGGTTTTTATGAAATGTGATGTTGCTTTTGATCTTAAAACATTGGTGAACTTAGGACCCATATTTGTAATGATATGTTGGTCCACCTATACATATTTACATCATGAAATTTCTTCCACCAAATTAGAAGTAAATATGAAAATACGTTTTCATTTCTACTCAAAAAGGATAAATGGAAAGCACAATATAGTTCATATTCTCTCTCCCCTCACTTCAGTTTAACAATAATCATGAATTTAACAAATAGATCAGGTTTTAAAAGGATAAATGGATTGTAATTTGGCTTTATAATAAGTAATTTCCTGGATAATAGGGGCTTACTAGAGTTCATATGAATTCTAAAGATAAAATACGAGTTCATTGAAAAAAATTCTTTCAAAGTGGTTCTTCAATCATACTTGATATATTCCATGAACACCAAAAGATTTTAAAAAATAAAAAACAAGTAAGATATAGATAAAAAACATGTTTAATGACTATAAATAAAATTATAAATGTAAGAATGTGTCATAAAGGTGTATAAACCTCTCAGGTTGGGAAATATTTTCAATTCAAACAGTACTAGTGAACATGAATCTCCCAATCAATAATACTTCTTTAAATTAAATTATTGTAAATAAACAGAAAAAATACATCAATTTTTCATTTATTTACTTAAAAATTAAAATCAATAAATGTTCTAAAAATACTGACATGATTTTAATTCTCCAAATTATTTAATTCTGCTCATGAATACTAAAATAACGCATAATATGAAAACAAAAAAGATGGAAAATTAAGAAAAAGTCCTGGAAAATAAAATGGAAGCACACACAAAAATTCAAAAAAATATTGAAATCCAGCCCCCACAATTATTCCATTTCATAACCAATTTTTAGTAAAAAATATAACAATAAATATTTGCATACAAAATTTTATTTGGGAAAAAAATAAAATAACGAAAAGGAAATACATATCCTGATTTATTTTTATGTAGTATCCATGAGTAAATCTCTTAACTATTAGCACTTTAAAACTATAATAAAAAATGAAACAATGCATAATAAAAATATATAAAAATAAATATTAAGAGTAAATATAAGGGATAATTATTATTTTATACTCCCAATAAGGTGAGAGGTTTTTACTACCCCTAGTTATGCAGTTTTAGTGAATTATCCCAAATCAAACGGTCAATTTCATTTCATTGAGTTGAACCACCACATGTGAATTTGTTTCATTTTCCTTGAGTAGACACAATTATTTTAGAAACAAATATTAGAAAATAAAATTTTCAAACCATAATAAATAATAAAGATATAATAGGAATCCCATAGTGGAATGGGAAATAAGATAGGGGTGCACCTTGTTGACTTCTAATATATCCTCCATCATATAGTATACAAGTTGATGTAAAAGAGGTAGTATCACCACCACATGCTTCTCTATCTCTTATTATATATCCAATAATTTTTTTAATTAATACATAACATCCAAGTTAGTTAGGAATATTATAATAATAGAATTCAGAAAAAAAATCATCTTGAATATGATTAAAACTGATGAATCAATAAATAAATCGCCCCTTTCAAGTATGTCATCTTTTAAATTGACATATTATGTTAAGACCATTGAAAAATAAATATCAAAAGGTCCATCATTATCATTATATTTCAATGAAATATAGAGGTTGATAGGTTTTCATTTCATTATAAAGAATAGGAATATCAAGTTCTGAGTTATCTTTAACGATGTGATTCCATGAATCATCCAAAAAATACTGATCTTCCATTAATTAATCTACTTAAATGTGTTATTCATAGACCTCCTCGAGGAATAATAGAGTTTGAGATGATGTTATTAATTTATTTAGTATCTCTTTCTTAACTACCTCAGGTTCTTTAATATAAAAATTTATTGGTGAAATCTCCTCCACCTCTCATTACAGTTGACACTCATACTTAGGTTCCGATTTCACTTGATATGAATGTATATATTCAACTAACCAATAAATTTTTATATCTAGGCCATTAATTGATTCTCAATGTAAATTCAACTGATATTTTTTAATTTTTTATTCTATTTTCAGCTTTGTTTAGTCATTCTAGGCATAATATTTAGAATTTTAATACATTGTAGAAAAATAGTTTTTTCTAGTTTTCTAAAAAAAATTGTGTTTTTATGAATAATGTTGTGTGGAAGTGTTGAGCCTTCCCATCCTTGAGGTTGAATTGATACGTGTAAAATTTTCAAGGATCCCTGATCAATAGTTTATTTAACTAAGCATGCAATATAGTGCACACCTATGGTCGGTCTTAAGGAGGCAGCTCACACTACACTAAAATTAAATTATCAATATTTATATTCAAAATAATAAAATATAAAGTAAAATAAAGAGGTAAATTTTGAAATGTTAATGAAAAATAAATAAATGAATATTTATTTATTTATTTATTTAAATAAAATATAAACAAAATGATCGTGGACAGAATGAATGATTTTAGACAGAAAGGAGATCCTCCTAAGATAACACTCCGAGTGAACCATTATCACCTCTTTATCAGTTTCACATAAACATAATGGGAATACTCTATCATATTCATGAAAATATTATTTTACCATTTCTTTAATATATGATACAATCAATGATCACCAAGAGATTGCACATCCACCTCCTTTATTGAGGGACAATATTATAGAAAAGAAAGCTAAACTTGGGTGGAAAGTAGAGGCAAAAGAATACTTACCCACTAAGATCCCCCTCATACTAAATCAAATAAAATAATAAAAATCAATAATCATAGATCAAAAACATGGGTTCAACATTGGATTACTTCCCCAGGAGCTTCCTTGGGTTAGTTACACATGATCATGAGTATTAGAGTTCACAGTTGAAAATATAATGGGGTAGAACCACAAAAGATAAAAAATTTAGAATGAGAGTAAGAAGAATAGTAGTAGATATTTAAAATGAATAATACTATTAAAATAGTAAAGAAACAACAAAAAATAAAAAAAATCCAATAGAAATTTATAACCCTTGGAAATGATATGGGAGACATTTCTATAGGGATAGGGGTAAAAATTTGAAATCCAATTCTATCCACTATAATATTTCATGTTCTAGACCTAATAAATGACCAATTTGGAAAAAAAATATTATTAAAAGCTTTTCTTATCTATATTATTTATATTTCCTCAATATTTCAAGTTTATTTTCCACCATGTGAGAGATTTATGATAGTTTTACTCTTGAAATTTAATCTGTCTACATAGACTCTTTATATTCCCCAAATCTGGTTTCCCATGAATTTATGGACTTTAAATATGTAGCATCAGGAATGATCACATTTATAAAAAAATTTCATTAATATCTTCTACAACTCTATATATAATTTCATCTTCTTTTTTACATTTATTTTGGGATATATGGGCCCCTTAATTAAAGTTTCTAGTTTTTTGAATAGATTCGGAGGCCTGTATTGCAATCTAAATTTGGGTGTTAAAATGAGGAAATTAGTTTAGTATTGTGAATAATGAAATGTGACAATTTCGCTTAAAATAAAAAAACGATTAAAAAAATTAAAATTAAAATTAAATTAATTGAAAATATTTTCTTTTTCAATTCCCAAATATTTAAACATTTCAATCATTGTAAATCATCTTATACAGAGCTCAAAAAAAACTTCTCAATGTATAAATGACAAAACAACTGAATTGTTAGGTGATAGAAAATATCAAGCTAACAAAATGGATAGAAATTCCTTAAATCCTAAAAAACCATAAAAATCCATTCAATATCATGTTAATATGTTCATTCATGTTTTACCTACCTCATCAAAGAAAAAATTCCGCTCTTTGCACTAGGATTTTATATGCAAGTTATCCCATTATCAAGAACAAGTGTGAACATTATAGGCCTGATTTCCTCATAGTATCACCATATCACAAAATCATAAATGTTTAGAATGTGAGGTATTTTTCATAGGTTGTTTTGAGTCTGAGAGTTAGTGGGTTTTAAATATAAATGAATCAAAAGATAAATGAGGAAGGTTAAGGTCTAAAGTAATGTAAATGTATATAAAGAGTTTTTATCAAGAATAGTGTGCTCCTAAATCAGCTCAAAAATTAATCACCTAGAAACACATCTTTCTTTTTTTGGGAAGTAAACACATTGAATTTTATCATCAATGATAAATATTTCCCTCATTTCCCCAATTTGTAGCATAGTTTTAGCTTAAATTAAGATATGCATTTCTCTTTAGAATCTTTTTTTTTGAGGAAAAGAGAGGTACCTTTTGATTTTAAAATATTAGTTAATAGAAATACCAATATTTTTAATGATATATTTTCCACCCATTCATATTTCCATGAAGAAATTTCTTCCACCAAAGAAGTAATTTATATGGAAACACTTTGTTTTATTTCATCTAAAGAATATTTTTTTTATAAATTAAAATACATATCATCTTCTCCCTCCAAAACACTTGAGTTTTAAAATAATAATTCTTCTAAATTGTAGATAATATTGGAAATAGATAAATATCCTGTTATGTGGCTGCCTAATTATGTTTTTCATGGCTATTAGAGGCTTAATAGATGTGATATTAAAAGGTAGGAAAAAATTAGATATGAAAATAAATAATTCAATTCAATGTGGTGCCTCAATAATACTTGACACATTCCATGAACACTAAAATATTTTAAAAATAGAAAAAAAGAAATTTATAGATCATGAAACATGTAACAAGACTCTCAAGAAATGTAGAAATTTAAGAAGATGGCATAAAGGTTTAGAAGTTTCAGGACCTGACCTGATGGGGCATGAGACACAACTACCCCTACCCTATATCTAATATGACAGGGCCGAGTGACTAGAAATAAAAATGGATATCACACACATGGGATGAATTTTCCTTAACTACAAGTATGAACATACACATCTCTAAGCCCTAAATATCTTAAAATGTAAAATAATAGAAAACAATACGGGCATAAAACTATAATCTCACATCCATAGTATGAAAAAGTACTAGAAAGCATTATATGGGGTCCAAATACAAGCCCAGCAATAAAATGAAACTAATGTCATATCTACTTTTAAGAAGGGGACTATTGTCAAATGAAACACTAGTATACACAGGAGTCTATATAAAGAAAACATATCTCTACCTTCTCTTATTCCTCCAAGGACTATAAAGAAGATTCATCATCTGGATAACACATGACACGTGCGGTAAGAGCCCCTATAGGGGTGAGTATAATGATACCCAGTAGGACACCCTGAAATCACTATGTACAAAACAACTAGATTAATAGTCATATCTACATAGGTATATTTCTATAGCATATATAACAAGAAAATTTAGATATAATAAACAAATACACATGGTATCAAGCTAAATATCACAATTTTAAATCCAACCTAGGATTCATGCTCAAATGTTCAATTCAATTATTTTTCGGTAGAACACATTCCAGGAGATATGCTATCACTGATAACACTCATCCTATAGGCCACACTTGTTTGTTCATCACATAAAAAACTTATAGGTTTCATCTAATATACACACTCTATTAGAGTATACCTACTCAAAATGATTTGATCTTGATACCCAAATAAGAGTTCAATTCCTAGGGATCATTTGGGGGACACCAGACCCTACTAGAAATATACTTTAAGATAGTGGGTGGGAAATCCTTCAAATATTGATCATGAAAATTATAACAACCCAATATAATGTAACATGAAGCGAAATGAGGATCTATCTGGACCTATCAAAGGGATATATGATTCTAGATGTTGACTCACTAGTGGAAGCATTCTAAGACAACTCAATACAGAATAAGGGAACCCTCCCTCACTACACAGATCATAAAGAAGCTATAGAGGGGTCACCTACCATGATGAGAATGGAATATTGCACTGAACTCTCATAGGAAAGGACAAAGGGAACACTCTAAACTGATACTGGCCTTGTGAATCCCACACGGGGTCAAAATATTGTTGATATAAAAATAAATATCAATAAAACATGTCCAAAAATGAGTAAATAGTGTGTCCTTGGGTGCAGAAGGTGTCTATCACTAAGTCTCGCATTACTCTTGTCTAGTTCACACGTGGCATGTACTTTTCAAAATACATGGCATGTCCTAGAGGTACAGGGCGTGTAAAAGTATGGATTGGAACTCAGAATGTATCCTTCCCATGCCCATGTATTTTCTTGAGTACATGGCATATGTATATGTATACATGGAATGTAAGACCACACATTTACCAGGTTGTGTACTCTCAATACACGTTGATCCACCTACCAAGGTGTACATGGCTTGCTTCATGGACCATGCAGTGTGAAACTCTGCCCAACCTCTGGGCGTGTACTCCCATTACATACTGAATTTCCATATAAGGTTCACACTATGTGTAATAGGTGTCACATAGTGGGTGATAATTATCTCTATGCCGAAGTCATAGTGCCACACAAAAAAGGGATAAATGTTGTGTGTTCATAGGACTATATTCCATGTAGTCACGTTTTTCATAGAACCTACAGAAAGCTTCATGTATATTCATCCATGACCCTGTAACTACTAATTAAACCATCAATCATTTCAAAGATCATGAAAAAGCAGTTGGAAACCCATTTTTATGTCATTGGTCATATTCCGACTGAATCCACCACTCGATAAACGCCCATATAATGCCTCATCGGTGTTGCACGCCAACATCATGAAGAACAATTATGGATACGTATGTGGATCCACTTACATAGTCAAATCCCACATTCGAATTTTCAAATCACCATCCTAACCCATGTTAAAAATATTTTGTGCCAAATATTGAATGTTCCATGATTGTGTAACATGTGTTCATTGAATCATAGTCCAATTAAACATCTAACAATGAACACACATCAAACGGGTAGAGAAAACCATAAAAATTATGTATGAGGAATAAACCTTTATCTTTGTCCAATTTAGGATTAGTTGTTTTTCATGGGAATGAGATATGATGAGGTATTGAAATCAATAAAAAAAATTATTATCACAAAATCGCAAAATTAAATACATACCTAAAAAACAACTGATCTGTGAATCAGTTTGTTAGTTAATTGATTCATGTTATTCAAGGGATACAAAATAATGATAAATAAAAAAGAAAACATCCAACCTAGGGTTTGGATCGATCACATATGAACAATATTCTTGTGCTTCTATCATTGGAGATATCCACGGACTCTATTGGCGCAAAATCCTTGATCTGATATCGAACCGTCATATTTCTTCATGAATATCTCTCCAACAATTCACTTCATCAGTCATATTGGTATTTAGGGTTTAGTGGCCAACCCTATAAAAAACCTCATAACCATGAATTTACAGAAAAGGTAGGTGGATGCATCAAATAAAATTAATTAAACAATTTAATTAATTAATTTTATTAATTTCATTCCCACAATAACTTCTTCACAAACACCTCACGCCGAAAAATACCATGTCACACCTAGGGTAAACCCAACATTCTAAACCCAACGGTTCCCTCATAATTTTTATTAGGTCATTCGTTTAAGTTTTATTCCACTTTGTTAGGAAAAATACATCTGAATGATATTTAATATATTTAATATATTTAAAAAATTAATTTCGGCTACACCAGGCTATGGAATCTCACGCCGTCTTAGCCCTAGGATCTAGAAATATTTACAAAAATATTCCAAGGTCATACTTGATAAAAAATGAGACACTTCGTTATTCCCTCCTTTAAGGATTTTAATCCCTGAAAGTGAAACTAAGCTAAAGGTTAGGATATTGAGATCTTAACTAGGTATCTCACTCCCATGATTTCTTTCGATGATTCATTGTGTTATGAACTAGATCACACCAAAGGAAAACACTTTCCTATAAAGTTTATTTCTCTTACTAGTCATCCACCTCATCGTCTCTATGAAAATGTAAATTCAATCTCATGGTTCAACCCACCGAGGTTGTTTATTCAAAAAGATTCATGCACATACATTCTGAACTGCTGCATGTGGAGAACACCAAGAAATAAAAACTTCTATGGTCATAGGCTTAAGTTGTACACCACCACACTAACCCAACATAACAGCAGGAAATGAAAGGGCACAAGAATCGTCGGAGATAGAAAACCACCCTAGCTAAGACTTCATATCTCTTTAACTTAAAAGTACTCTTTAATTATTCAACTAAGGACTCCTAACATTTACTGAGAATTCATCATCCTCCCCTGGATGAACTGTACCCTTACAATGATTAATAACACCAATACTAGGAACCAAGGTCTATAACGCACTAGATCTGACCATCATAATAGTGTCCCACAAGGTCTCTTGTATATGGACCTGAAAAGGTGATACCCTGGTGGTATATTGGTAAAAACCATGAAACAAACAACCCACCAATGGTAGGTGATCCTCCCATATGTAACTCAAAACTGACATGCAAACTAAAAACATGTTCACTAAAACATGAATAGGTCACTTTTATCTGCCTAATAATTTTCGGGTAAATAAATGTTCCCAACTTCAACTAATTCCCCAAAGTCTTCTTGAATCATATCCTTAATCATATCATGATGTGAGGATCACATTAAATGACAATCATCACGGTAATTCCCATGAATCCAAACAACCTCATGCATGCACAAGTTCCCAAACAAATTTATGAATAATTATCAGCCATCACTCGTAGAAAATAGAAACAACAAGAGTCTAACTTATAATCTCACTATCACTCAGATGGATTCTAAACCGGTGCTTGGAGATCCTGGTGCATCCCCACCTACACAAGTTTCACTACTAATGGAAAAGAACCTCCTTAAAACCACTTCTCATATAATTATTAGAATTTATGTTCATCCATGGGAAGAGTATGACAAGACTCCCTCCTATAAGGAATCTCAATTTGGGACGTTTCAATTAGACACCTGATGATGCAAGATCTTCAAGTCGATATTACCAAGTCACAAATCCATAACTTTTTGAAGAAGCTGAGGGGTATCAATCATCAACTAGAGGTACACTTCACCATCCTCACCCAAAAAAGTGTCAACTACAAAGAGGTCAATAATTCTGTCACCTTTCTCAACAAATATATATTAAAAACCTCTCTATGAGCATCTGTTGGAACATCCATGCCCTGGGTTTCCCTCAAGATCACACCACCTCAAACTATTCAGGGTCCAGTGTCCCTCCTAAATTCAAGAAGACATATCCCAAGAAGTGGACCTTTGAATCTTGAACTAGTTCCATGATACATTCCATGTGACTAGAACTCTTGAAGCATGTCTTGCACCATACTTCTATATCTCTCATGCTCCAACTCTAACTTCAAGGAAACATGGATGTCACCGATGAAGACTACCATGCAATGATTCAAGATGGGTAAATAATCTAATACATAAGTCTCTATATTCTATGTGTTGTAAAACATTCTAATGGGTATCACCATTATCTCTAAATAACCATAGTATATTTAGAAATCTACTTCTAGTATATCCTACTCCCAAACAGATCCGGTGGTATCTTTATATTAAGTACATATCTAAGATACACCTTGCCTCCATCCACTATATGAAGGGGTTATCAATTCTAAGTAGTGGATACTTTCCCTCATGTAACCTAGCCCAAGTGACACTAATCTATATATATCCACACACCCTAATCTTCATCTAACTGAACAACATAAGGATTCTTAATAAATCACATTAGGCCTTACAATGACCCTTTTTCTGTAACCTCCTGGCAGCACCTTCATCTCTTATAGCTACCAGAGGGAATCTTATATTCGAGTGTAGATATCAGGTCATCCGAGGTGTAAGTCCACATAGAAAAAATACTATATGTTGACGTAAATTCCGAACATCCTCAAGAATGATTACCTCAAACCCATCCACCATCACAAGAACTGAAAGATCATAAATTCCATTACTTCAATGGTAATACTAGTCAGTTGATAGGGAAGTGACTATAACCTTCTATGAATGATCTCATCCAGCCATGTAGGGTGATCACTCCATATAAATGGAAGAAAACTATATCCCATAAAACACGAATCACTGATACACCCCCTAGTAGGAATAATATGATCATGAATAGAAGTTAACCAATCCATACTAAGGAAAACATATTAGGGTCCCACTTCCACTACAGAAATATTTCCATGTGAGGCTCTCACTATCCACCCCGAGTTAGGTCACATTGTTGGTAGAAGCATGAAATATTTGATCCTCTTTGTAGGATCCTCTAACATAAGGTTCATGAAAATATGGCTCCAATAGTATCACTTGGTTTCATATAAGGGATATAGTAATGGAAAAGTGGCTCATAACTTTGTGTAAACACCACAATAGCAGTAGTGAAGAAACACGTCATACCTAAAATTGTTCTCAGGCCTCTGTAGGATCCCACTGCATGGAATTCATTTTTCCCCTATCCCACCTATTTACCACCATCAGGGATTGATCTAAAACCATATATAAACCAAGAACATCAAAAATCACAATTAAGCTAAATTCATCCAATACACCTCGACACTATCTATTTTTAGTGTCACTAAATATCCTGCATGATTTTGGATCACCTCTCTAGAACGCGTCTCGGTGGGAGAATCTTCCATATTTATTTTATGTCAATAATCATGTTACAATTTACTGAAACTGGGTTCTTCTAATGCCCGATATCACTCTAGAGAAGTACTTCCACCTTGACCACCATTAAAGAGGGGTCTAATTCAAGTGGGAAATTCACACCAAAGTCTTAGTTCAGTCATTAACCACATGACAATGGGGATCCTAGATAACCAAAATACCAGGATGATCTCTATCTTTGAAACATGTGATGCACACATAGAAACGGTCAAAAATATTCTAGTACCACTAGAGCCAACTGCTACTCCATGGAAAAAAGGGCCACAAATTCAACAATACAATTCGTCGGAACCCACACACATTAGAAACCCAGACCACTTCCTTGAGTCAAACATCTCTTGCCGATTGCCTATCTCATTGTGGAACCTCATCGATACCCTTCACTGGAACTCACATAACATGCCAATAATTCATATACCATCATCCTGTCATGTTATAGCTAGATAATTATCAACAAGAGGATGATCATCTGCCTGATCAATAGATGGATTCCTGCACTTCTCAACATGTGGTAGCACTGTTAAGTGCCACCCTAGAGAAGACGCCTAGTGAGTGGATCTATGATCTAAAACCCAATCACTAACACTCTCTCTATTATTAAAATGTCTTGAAATCCTATTTGGATTCTATCATAGTAGAATACTTAATATTATCAAGATGTACCGTAGTCAAAAAGTATAATGGGATAGCAGACTCAAGAAAGAAATGTAAATCACAACTCATTCATATATAATGCTTGTACCAATTTATTCCATACAACCAGTTTCTACACATAAAGAGTCAACAAGAGTTTTATCAATGTCCTGGTGAATGGATATTTCTACCACCACACCAACACTAGAAATCATTTCCTAAGAGCCAATATCAAAATACTTTAATATTGTCTCCCTGGTTTCCCAATGAAACCTCACAGCTAGTAAAATGAAATTCCAAACATCTATCATAAACCTAGGAAGTGTCATAACACTTCATGATGGGTACACTTTGATACCATTCTGTCATGAACCAACCTGATGGGGCCTGATATGCAACTAACCCAAACCCGCCTACAATAGGCTAAGGGCTAGAGACTAGTGCCAAGAATGAATATCACACACATGGGGGTAATTATACTTTAGTAACTTAATTCATGAACACATAATTAGGCCCACACAATGTTTAAATGTAAAAAAATTTAAAAAATTATGATTACATCTATAATCACACAACTAGAGTGTGGAAAAAATTATAGGAAAGCGTAAGAAGGGGAAAAAATACAAGCCCAACCAAAAATGGAAAGCAAATACCCACCTAATCATACTTAGGGGAATAATGATAGATGAAACACCAGTATGAACATTGTTCTATCTATCCAAAACTAAGATCCACCAACTCCAAGTGCTCTAAGGAATCTGAAGAAGATCTATCATCTAGATAAGACAAGAAACATGTGGGAAGATATCGTAAATGGGTTAGTATTATATTACCCAGTAGGTCACCCCAAAATCACCAATTACAAGGCATAAATAATGATAGTCAGCTCTACATAGGTATATTTATATGGAATATATAACAATAAAATCCAAATATAATCAATAAAGACACACAATCACATGATAAAGATCACAAATGTAAATCTAGTATAGGATTCATGATCAATGGGTCCATACAACACTTATTCGGGAGAGCAAACTCCATGATCTATATTTATACTAATGACACTCAATATATAGGTCACACTCATTAGGTTTCAACACAAAGGAAACTAAGAGGATTCATCTAAGAAACACACTCGAATGGACTACACCTCACCAAAAAATATCAGATCTTAAAACCCAGAAATGGGGTCAATGCCCAGGGCTCACCGGGGGGCACTGGCCATAATTTAAACATCTTCCTAGATAGAGGATCATCACTCATTTAAATTTTGGTCATTATAATTCCAAAAAACCCATATATGGTAACATGAAGGGAGATGAGGATCTCTCCTAGCCTATTGGAGGGATACGTGATTCAAACTGCTAAGTCAGTAGTCAAAGTGGTCTGACAAAACTCTCTCTAAAAGAAGGTAACCCTCCCTCCCTACATAGATCATTAGGAAGATACATATAGGTCACCTGTAATAATGATAATTTGATACTACACAAAACCATCATTGGAATGGAACAAGGGAACACACTCAATTGATATTAGTCTAGGGAAGCTCAAAAAAGGTCACAACAGAGCTGTGCTAAGATGGAAGTGGAATATAACCTATCCTAAAAGGATTACATAGAGTTCCTTGAGGATACATAGTGTGTGTTAGTAAATCTAATGCTTCTCATGTATCATTATCACATGGATTGTAGTTTCCTCGATACCTGACATATCCATGTGGTACAAAGTTTGTAGTTGTATGGGCTGACACTTGGAGTGTAGTCTTCCCATTCCCATGTACTATCCTAAGTACACAACATGTGGATCTCCATAAACGAAATGTAATATCACACAATATTGACACCAAGTTTCCTACCATGGTATACATTGTGTGTGGCATGGACCAAACATCATGAAACTCCACTCGGTCCCCAAGCCTATACTCATTTACCACGTAGACTGGTCAGTTGAGGGTCACACGGTGTGAAAAACATGTCATAGAGTGAGTGATACTTATCTCCAAATTAAAACCTACGTGCCACACAAAAAACATGTTACACATTCTTTGTTCTAAAAAAACACATCGTGTAGTCTAGTTTTTCAGAGAACCTACCTAAATATAAAGGTTTCTTCATCTATGACCATGTAACCACTGATTAGGAACTTAATTGCACCATAGGTCACATATCTGAGGTAGGAAAACCTCCTTTCTACAATTTCTAAATTTTGACAAGAATCCAAAACATGGGAAACATATGTGTTGTACCTCGTTAGTGTTGCATGCCCAAATCATGAAGAATGGGTCACAATCCATCTATGGATCCACTATCATAGTCATATACCAAAATAATGTTTTCTAAACTCCATAAAAACCCATTACAAGGATTTTTTGTGCCAAATATTGAATGCTCTATTATCACCCATTGGGTACTCATCGAATTGTAGGCCAATGAAATTTCCAATAATGAACGCATATAGAAATGGGAGATAAAACCATAAAACATAAGAATGGGGAACAAACCTTGTCTTTTTTTATATGGGTCTCCATATGCTATCATAGGAATAATGGATGAAGAGGTAAGGAAATAAATGAACATATAGATAAATATTATCCCCAAATCCCAAAAGTAAATCTATACCTACAAAATGAACAATCAATGAATCAATCTGTTAGTTTATTAGTTCGCATTCATCATGGGATTAAAAACAAGGAAAATCCACAAATAAAACATCCTACCTAGTTTTTGGATCGATCACTTATAAATAAAGGATCACAATTGTTGTCATTGGTGAGATCTATGAACTATGTTGGCATATGATCCTTGATCTGATCTCAATTCATCATTGTTTTTCAATGACATTATCCTGAAAATCTTTCCATATGTAATCTAGGTACCATGGTTTTAGTGTTCAACCCAAGTAAAACCCCCATAAATGTGAATTTATAGAGAATAAAGGTCCTTGTGAAAAAATATTAAAATATTAAATTAATTTATTTTATTAATTTCATCCCTCTGTATATATTTTCACAAACACATCACACCAAAAAAAATTTATGTCACACCTAGGGTAAAACCCATATTTTGATCTCAGCAGTGCCCTTAGATTTATGATCCAAGCCTCCATTTAATTTTTATCCATATTTTTTATAAAACTATATGTGAGTGATATTATATATGTTTAATATATTTCAAATATTAATTCCAGGAACACTAACCCTTGAAATCACATGACATTTCAATGTCTAGCTCCAAAAAAATTAAAATAATATTTCAAAGACTTAAATGAATAAATCTGGGACACTAAATAAACTTCTTGGGTTGGTAAATATATTCAATTTAGACGGAACTAGTGCACTTGAGTTTCAAAATAAAACTTGATTAAATGATATGGTCAAAAATAAAGAAACAAAATCCATTTAGATATCATTTTATTCCTCCAAAATTTAATTTCTAAAATGTTCCAAAAATAATAAAATGGTTTATTTTTTTGACATTATTCTTTTTAGATCAATAATCCTAAAACCACACAGAAAATAAAAAAAGAAAACATGAAAAATTCCGAAAAAGGAAAATAAACATAAAATGGAAGCACAAAAAAATCCAAAAAAACATATTTAAATCCCTCCGCCATACTTACTCCATTTTCTAACCACTTTTTATTAAAATTAGTTCAAAAAATATCTATATACATAATTTTAATTGGAAAATTTAAAAAATAAAGAAAATGAAAGACATAACCTGATTTATTTTTCAGTGGTATCCTTGAGTTTAGTTCCTAGTAGTTACCAATTTAAAGATACATGAAATTAGGAAACAAAACATTATAAAAATAATGAAAAAGAATGAAAAATGGGAAATAAATGGATAATTCTTGGTTTAGACCCCCAAGAAGGTTCAAGGTTTTTACTTTCCATAGTCAAGAAGTTGTAGTGGATTATCCCCAATGGGATGGGAGATGAGGTTATTTTGCGATGAAACATAACACGTGACTTTTCTAAGTGTCCAAGAGTAGACACCAAGACTAGGGAACCGAAAAGAAAATAAGAAAATTACCTACCCCAAAAAATAATAATGATATAATTTTATGTCCATAGTTAGAGGGAAAAGAAGATCTGGGTGATCCCTATTGGATTCCATGGTTTCCTCTTCCATATGGTATACATGTATTTATATAGGAGGTAGTCACACCACCACATGTTTCTCCAACACTTCTTCTACAGCCAATACATGTATGACTTCTTCCTTGAAATCCAAGGCATGCCCTATTTTTTCAGAAATATATAAAAACAAAATTTGGAAATCATTCCATTTTGAATAATATTAAAACATGAAAAATAAATACAGAAATCTACCTTTTCATGTATATCAGCTTGTAAATTGATCTATTCTAACAAGATCATAGCCAAATAAATCTAAAAAAGGTGCATCTTCATCATCATCTTACAAAGTAAGATGGAGGTGGAGAGGTTCTTATTTTTCATTATCAATAATTGGAAGGTTGAGTTTTATATTATCTACCACAATGTGATTCTAGTAATCTTCCAAAAATTAATGATCTCCCATTAATGAATCATCTTGCATGTGTTCTTTATAGACCTCATAGAGAAATAGTTGAGTGTGGGATGATTTTATTAGTGACTTAAGTAGATACTTCTCAACTTATTTAGTTTCATTAACAAAATTTGTTTTGTTGAAATCTTTTCTACCACTCATTCTTGTTCTGGTTCTATCTTATGTTTAATTTCTCATAACATGAATTTACATATTCAAATAGTCATTGATTTTTTTTCTTTGGGCCTTATATTTTTTCTTGTAGTCCTTAAAACTAAATTTTTTTAATTTATTATTCTTGTTTCACATGAGAGTAGTCATTCCATTCATAATAATCACAATTTGAAATCATCATGGATAAAAATATTTTTTTAGTTTTTGAATTCTTTTATTTTTGATGTATTTTTTTTCGAAACGGTCGGTGAAATTTTAGCACCTCCCTTGAAATGATGCCTAATAGATAAGAAGTTGTTTTCATAGATCCTTAGTCAATAGTTTATTTACCTAAGAATGAAATATAGTGAACACCCGGAGTTATTCTCAAGGAGGAAGCTCACACAACACCAAAATTCTATTATTATTTATATTCTAACTAATATAGAAATAAATAATAGTAAGAGAAATATTTTTAAATATCAATTAAATATTAATATATATATATATTCAATGAAATGAAAATGGATTCATAAATAATGAATGATGATAGATGAAAATTAGGCCATCTTAGGAGAACACCTATAGTGAACCTTCATTGTCTCTTTATTAGTGTAATGTCCTGACATGGATTCCACTAAATTGGTTCTCTAAGATGGTTCATTAAGAGGCCTCAATAATTCCTCCCCATACAATACAGGCTTATAAATATCATTGAGGGCAGAGGGTGTGATAGTGGGGATACCATTCCCTCGGATCAGAGTAATAAAATAGCAGAAATGGATAAGAATCATACATAGTAGTAAATAAATTGAGTGGAAGTAGTAAATAAACTAAAATAAGAGTGCATGGATCTACTAATAACTCTAATAAAGACCACTTACTCAGTCTCCATACACTATTTAATAGCACTAGGCCAATCAAAAGAACCCACAAAAGTAGATCCATTATAACATACAACTATGTTCCTCTGCCCTATCCACCATGAAATTTTTCTAAACCTTAACAATAGATATAAGGTCTACACACACACTAAGGTACATGTGTTTAGGTAATAAATAATCTTAGTAGGAAACCCCAATGATGATCCTATAAGATATGATCTAATAATTTCATGAAAAAACAATATTCTCATTCTATCTAAGACACAATTTAGAAGATATGTAAATCTAATAAATGTGAAATCACAGTCGAACCCATGGGTCTGTAATCCTAGTCAACTAAGTTCCTCTGTTGATTGTTCATATCTATATGAGTATACATGTATATTAACATATGAATATATATATACATGCATATTAATATTAATGATTAAGGTGATTGAAATAATATAAAACCAACAAGTAGTTGATCCCTGGGGATGTAATCATGATCTCTTGAACATCATGTGAAAGTGAATTGAGTTGGATATTGTACCACTCAATCTATTTATCATGAAGTTGATCATTGGGTATTTAATCCAAATATATATATATATATCAACTTTGGACAAATATTTAAAAGTATATGAGTAAGATATTTCACCTTAGGGTGATACTCTTCCTAACCCTTTATTCTCCCATACACACCTCCAATCACTGCAATCATGGATTATAGAGAAGTACATATAGAAATTCTGTAAATGGTCACCAAGATAGTCATCATGATTTTCATTCCATGTAAATCAATTCTAATATCTGCTTCCTAGATCCTTGTCTATAGGCTGTCACGACCTTCAAAACTCAGATAATCCCAATGGGTCTAACCCTTAGGCAATATATGAGAACTCACTAGTGAGATTCCATGACCACCCTAGAGTTATATAATAAGGGAGATCATAATTATCCCTATAATCTGAAAGTCCATAATCATTTCAAGTATCCAACGGTGTGAGGAATGATACCCAACACTGTGGTCAAGTAACTGATCAAGGAGAGTGTTATCATCCCTATCCCATGGGAGATCGTGATCATCCATGAGTATAATTAGATCGAGGAGAGCATAATCACCCTCATCACATGCCAAAAGAGGATAGTGGAATAATCCTCCTCAATCAAGAGAGAAGATTCATCCATGAGTATAATTTGTAGGGATTCCATTACTTTATACAATTGTCATAGGGTCAATAGCTAGATACTAGGAAGCACCTTTGTAAATCTAAATAATATAATAATCAAAATATAAATAAAGGATCAGTATTCTGGTCCTAAGTAGTACCTCTAGTCATAAAAGTTAATATCAAAAATAACATGGCTCAAAATCAAAAACCCATCAAAAATGTCTTTGAAACACAATAAGAAAGAAATATCCTAGTAAGAACATTTAGTCATCCCAAAGAGAAAGAAGGATGCATCACATAGAGATCAACAACCAAAAACTAGGAAGCACCTCTGGTGAAAATTTCTATATCATCAATAAATATATGAATGTCTAAAAAATAGTGAGGGTGAAAGGATTCTAAAAATCCACCACTACTACCACAGCCCCTTGGGGTTACAAGTTTGGCACGGGTTCTATGGTGACACTCAGTTCCCTCTCAACATGAACTCGACGTACTCACTTAGGGTCAGTCAAACATCCGGGAATACATTGGTTCCTTTAATTAAAGAAATTATAGGTATCCTACTTTGGATCCTTATCAAAAAATTTAAAGGAGTAATCCAATGTTGGATCCCCAAGGTATATTCCTAAGCAAAGGAATCCTATTTGAGATCCTTAACTTAAAAAGAAAATAGGAGGAATCCAACAAGGGATACTCTAATGGTAAGAAAAAAATGAATCCTCACTGAGATCCTTGAAAGAAAACATAGGTGAAGGTATCCTATAAGGGTACATCTAGAGTTGTACAATAAGGAAAAGGTTTCCTTTATGGGATCCTCATAATGGTATACAGGTAAAGGGATCCTATAAGGAATTACCTAGGATGGCAAGGAAGAGAAGGTAACACGTAGGGGTCCCTCGGTAACTATTAATAAGATAGAGGCATCCTACTCAAGGTCCTCTAAGTCAAAAATTAAGTAGATGGATCCTACAGGGGATCCATAAAAGCCACTAGTCTCATGGACTCAAATGCAAGAATGTAATATCTCACAAGGGAGACATCTTCAAAAGAAAATATGTGAATCATCAGTCAAGAGATATGGCTTATGGTTCATCTCAGAATATGTATCACTCTCACAAGACACTAGATATGATTATCAAAATAGGAACTTCTCCCCTTAAGAAAATCATGAAATGCCTCCTAAGAGTCCTCAAGACACCACAAGGGTTTCACTATCATGATCTACATGGAAAAATACCCAATATTGACTACTCAAGGGTCTAGTTTTGACCCCTAACTTAAAATTTATGAGAAACCCTAAAAAGGGTTCAAAAATGGGAATTACACAGCATGTCTCCTAGAGAACAGAGTGTGTACTTCCAAATCCCCACCAGGGCGTGTACTCCCACCAGATCTGGAATGTAAACACCCAAGTAAATGGCATGTTGGCCCTGTACAGGGCATGTACCCTACACTGGGTACCTACCTTTGTACCTCACATTGTGGACCAAGTATTTTACTTAACCATGTAAATATATATGGTGTTCATCCCACATGGTGTATGGTCATGTATTATACATGGCATGCAACCCACACGGGTTTTGGCTACGTACTCTACATGACATGTTCTCCTAACATGAGCTGCCTAGCTCAGTACTCGGCTACACAACTACGTACCAGTACATGTTGTTTAAACACAATACATAGTGTGTACATCTAAAAAGTAATATTCCCCAATATAAAAGAACACTGAGAACGTTTTCCCCAAACAGCATGTAGTGTAGATGGGTTTTCCCAAATGGAAAACCTCTAAATCACTTTGAAACCCCCATTTTCACCCAATAAGAAGTATATTTCCCTCAAGGGGTCCTAAGTAAGAATATAAAGGGGTAAAAATATGATATTTATTAACCTATGTGGATTTATGGTGAAAAATTAAAAATTACCTACCTTTGGGAGGAATCCACTGAAGATTCACCTGTTTTAGTGGTCAACAGTTGTCGTACGATGATCTGGTGTGTCCCATTCTCCTCGAGGTTACCCTTTTTACTCTTCCTACCCTATTATATCTCCCACCATATCTATTTGTCTCAGTAAAGTGTAATAGTAATACCCTTGGGGCGTACTCAAGAAACAAGAGGATGAAAGAAGAAAAGAAAAGGAAAATAAAGAAATGAATAAAAGAAAAAGAAATGGAAAACAAGGGACTCATCCCGTCCACGAAACCCAAACTAATATTATGATACTCCTAAGAAAAAATATTAGTTTTGGATAGTATATATGATATGATATCTCAATATTATGAAATTTTCAATAGATATAGCCGAAAAAACTATATGGATAAATTAATATTTAATTTATTTAATATAAATATTAATTATTCAGCTAAAATTTGAATGGCATGGAATTTCACCAAAGTAATGTATTATGGAAACAAACCCTATTCTGGGACCAATAATGTGTTATGAAACAATAAATAGGAATATATTTCATGTGGAGATACTATTTTACCCATTACATGCATTTAATAGCCCAAATTCAAATTTCTGCTCAAAATTCTCATCTGAAATAATATGGGACCTTATAATTAGTTCCAAATAAACTTAATTTGTAACACCCAAGGTAAATAAAGAATATGAAATATTTATATTTATCTTTATTTGTTAATAAAATGCCAATATTAATTTAAAGGGAACGCTATGCTCGATGGCTTACCCAATACGCAATAACGAGTTTCTTGGGAATCTTACGTTGCACTCTAATAATAAAATAATATTATTTTAAATGCTAGTTAATTCCTAGAAGTTGTAATGGCGGGAATAAACATAACTAAATACAAAATGATTATATATGTTTTTCAAATATTTTTACTCTTTACAATAAATTTTAGAGGATTAAAAATGCAAATGAATCCAGTTTTTAATCGTAAACATTCTAATATTCTTTAAAAGGTCGATTAACCGCCTTTTGATGGAGAACCCCTTTTAAATCCACTTTTGAAAATTTTATAAGCTCTATTTTCCAAAATAAACATATTATTTATGATTGGGACATTTAAATTTACCTTGGGTTAATTTTTTGTATTTTTCTGACAATGTTCATTTTTCAATGAATAGTGAAAAATACTACATTTTACATCGAAATTGCTTTTTCATATAATTTAATTATATGGTTATATTATATTTTTAATTTTTTTTAAAGTGTAATTAGAATATATTTTTACCATTTAATTCAATTTTGGTCATTGGGATTAATTTCACTTTGGAATTAGGCATAAACAAGTGCCAAACTTTTCATAAATATTATTTCTAAAAAAACTCGCTATTTGTTTTGACAACGGGAAGTTTTTTTTTAAATTAATTATTGAAATTTATGTGTTTGTAATTTGGTAAACTGAATTACATATTTGGAATTAGAAGGTCCAAATTATGTAATTAAGACTCTATTGTTTTTGGACATTATGAATAGTAACGACGGTAATTATCTTTAATTATCTTGATTAATGAGTAATCGGGTAGTTAAAGATAATAAGATAATATCATAATAATAAAAAATGACAACAACATGTGTCCTAAGGCTACTGTTTGTCTCATGGCCGACCATGGGATGCCTTGTGCCAAACTTGGGGGCCCCACGGGATCACGTTTGTGAGAAAGTGACTTTTTATCTTTTTATTTTTAAAGAATGTTAAATATAACAAAGAATGTATCACCTAAGTACAATATTTTTATTTTTGTCTACATAAATTATATTTTGGACTATAAATATTCATTATAAAGATAAAAAGATTTCCTACATCATGATATTTGTTTTATAAATTTTAGACATTAAATTTATTAAATTATTTATGGCATCATGATGATGCAGCGATTAACTCATTAATAAAAGATTTAAATAAAATGGAAAGATAATGTAAAATATAAGACCTACACATGTCAAAAACCTATTGTATGGGTGGATTTAGAACCCTTATCACCTTATCCACGAAACACATCAATGTGGGACCATCAAAATCCGAAACTCATTTTAAAATAATGTTACATTTTATACCTTTCCAAAAGTGCCCCTCCTCTCCTCTCATAAAAGGCCCCCACCTCTACCTCCTTACCCAAACTTCCAAAGCTTTTGGCACGGCCAAAACCTGCCCATTTTGTCTCTCCAAATCCCTCTATAACTCCTTGAAACCTCACTTTGGGAAGAATCCTTTCCAAGGAAGCCTTTGAGCTCAAATCAAAGGAAGTTACCCGACTTAAAGGTAATGTCTTCACTTGTGTCCTTTTGTTTTATTTTGCTTCTCCAACCCCCTAAACTCTTTTTATTAATTTATTTTGTAACAAATACAGTATATTAAATATACTAGGATGTTGTTATAATAAGGATTCGAGCTACACTTACACACACCTACATCTAATGGTTAAAGAACATACTGTTTCCGTGGATGGTGAATTTCTGCCTCCTGAAACGATGATTGTTCAACATTCTTCTAACACCTTCAAAAGTGGCCATTAAGATGACAATATATTTATATATGATATATAATATGTTTATGTTTTACTTAAGCTTCTGTATTTTTCATACCTTTATTGTTTCCATTATGGGTAAACGCAATATCTTCATTTAAGGAAGTGCGGACTACCGCCCCCTCAAAGTGATTTGATTCGTTAATACCATATGTGGTATGAATAAAGGATATATTTAATGATATTATATATTATAGCATACTAGAATTAAAATACTATTATGTATCATTATGTTTTAATTCCATTAAATATGAAATATAAATGGAAGTAGCGTTCATGCGTACGTACGACTTATCGTCCCCATTAACGGTGCATTTCATTTCTTAACCCTAAATGTTATGTAATATTATAAATGCATGAATATACTGGATATATATGATATATATGATATCTACATCATGAATAAAATTCTGGATATAATGAACCTTTGACCACACGAACAACATGTAATTGTAAGAAGTCCACTTTCGACTTAAGAACCAAATATCGACAAAACAAACATTATTAACTTAAATGATTACATAATGTTTATGACATAGTAATAAGTGATATAAAAGGAATAATGAACATGAAAAAGGCTCTTAAGGAAGTAGAAATTAACTCAAGTTTATTATTTAGGAGATTAAAGAACGATTGAGACAAGTTGGACTTGAGGTAAGGGATCCTACTCCTCTATTTCTTTTTAAGTACACTCTTTTATGTCATTCCTTTTAAAGCTCATAATTCTTGTTATTGGGATGTTCTTTTATATTAATCTTACTTTAATTTTTTTGTTCATGTGATGAGAGACCCTATTCCCTCTCATCAATCCATTTTTGATGTTTTGAGTGGCGCCGTTAGGCTGCCAAATTTTCGTAAGAGATCTAACCTCTCTCTTTCTTTTTATGTACTCTCCTATATGTCACTTCTTTTAAGTTCCTATTTGTTAGGTTATGGGATGTTCTTTTATATTCCTCTTTCTATAAACTTTATGTTAATATGATTAGATACCCTATTTTATATCATCAATCCATTTTTGTATGTTTTATGTGGCGCCGTTAGGCTGCTGAGTTTTCATAAGGGATTCTTCATCTCACTTTTATCCCCGTGAGATTTATGCTACATTTTCCACAATTTCCTTTGAGTGGTGTATGTACTGACAATTATTATACTCTTTTTGTAATATAATTTCGTTTATGAGTATTTACATCTATGATGTATTGTCCTTCTTTCATGGGGTGTATGTTTTGAAAGATACCCAAGTCGGTAAGGGAACCTTTCACCCTCCTCTTTTTAAAAGACTTCTTTTGTTGGGTCTTTTAATTTACATATTGTTATTTTGGGATATGTTCTCATATATCCTTATTGATGTAAATTTTATGTCCAATTGATGAGATACACTTTTTATCTCTCATCAACTCATTTTGATGTGACGCCGTTAGGCTGTCAAGGGAACTTCTTAACCCAATTTCGATTTCTTTGGGTTCAACATGTAGTTATTGAATATGTCATCATTTGAATATGTGTGAATGACCTTTGATTATTTTACACTTAATATCCAATTATATTTGGTGTATTTGTTTGTCACACATAATTATGTAATTGATTTTTCCTTAAACCAAGGATACCATCTTTGTATGGGACTTCGTCTCAATCTCCTTTCATTGAGGCATATTTTGTTTTATACTCAACCTTCTTTTATACGGTGTATAAACCCCTTTGACTTTTACATTTATCCAAAAGGAATCTTTTTTATACTAAGCGTTTTACTAAACGACAAAAGGGAATGTTTTGTCGTACATATGCGGCGACAATGACTTCTCCACCGCCGTGACCATTATTTGAGTTTCGGCTTCCTCTACAAGCCATACCATTTTTTAAAAGAAAAATAAATACCGTGTTTTACTTTTCATTTATTTTGGTATTGAAAATGGTTTTCATAATGTTTTTATATCAATGTTTTGTATTGATATCTTGTGATTGAAATGTGGAAATGTTATGTTTCCTTTATGCATGTTTTATGTGATACGATTATGTTGAGGTTCTTGGGAATTATTATGAAGACGGGTGGTTCCGTGATAAACTAAGGGCGGGTGAGCCCGATATAGCTCTCCAATGGATTGGGTAACGCGAAGGAGTGAAACGTTAAGGTTTCTCCGAAGAGATTTAGGGAATATACTATGGTGGGTATTCCAAATGTAACCAAGAGGGTTACCCCATACGTAAGAATGTTATGAATGCCTCAAGTTACCTTTTATGTCTTATGATTTCTATGATTTATTCATGATTTGATGAGGTATGTTAAAGTGCCTATGTTTTATGGGTAAATTATGATTTCATTCTTATGTATATATGAACTCATGTTTCATTTCCATATTTTTATAACCCTTACTGAGCTTTTTATGCTCATCCCAAGTTTTTGAAATGTTTTTCACGGGTCAAGGGAAAGGTACATGATGTGATGATAGTGTCAAGGATGTGTCAAGAATGAATCTGTGTTTTATTTTAAATATGTTTCCGTTGATGGGAAGAATTAATACAGTCTTTTATGTAACCACTTTGTTTAAATGTGGAAGATAATGCAAGTTTCATGATCTAATTCTCTAAAACTCTAAACCAGAAAAGATATTCAATGTGTAATCTTGTAATAACTCAATATTAAGTAAGGTTTAAGGCTAGGGCCTTATATTTGGTATCAGAGGTCAGTTTAGATAACTTTAGAGGTTAGGGTCTCCTCTAAGCATAAGTGACATTATCATAATGGTTAGGATTTCAGAAAGAGTCCTAGTTTTAGATAAAGTGAATGAGTAAGTATATATTAGTGTTTATCTTCCTCATTAGTACATGATGGTTTTGTTGATATACTCACACTGACCTTTCTATTTTTAGTGAATGTTTGGATCTAGCAGGCACCAAAGAGACAACAGGTTTGAAGGAAACTGTGGTGGTTCTCTGTTTAAGATACTAGATAAAATGGGGGATTCAATGAGGAAACTCGTGGTTGTTCTAAACCAAATATCAAGGAGTCATGATCAACCACTTGAACCTTGGTATGATCTGTAATGCATCATGTACGAGATGACCAATCGATGAGGATGTTCAGGTAATAATTATAAAGGTAACCATTAGAGTTTTTAGGATCCTTACTTTTGAGGTAATTATGGGTTATTATATGTTATGCTGGAAAATTGAAAGGCCTGAGATAAACATGAGGTCAAAATATGTTATGATCATTTTTGAATATTTTGTCTCATTTTGGGGAATGTTTTAAAATTATATAGTTTTGGAAAAAGAACAACACGCAGACCATGTGACAACCCATCGCGTCGGACAAAGCTGCAGGAATTGAACCCACAACCAAAGTGTCACTGGTATTTATCGCCTACCACTGGACTACGTGAAGTCCCTGGTTATTTTGACTAATTATTTTTAGTTAGATTATTTTAGGAATTAATAGTAAGTTGATTTTGGTTTATCTATGTAAATTTATTAACCTATCACGGAGGATATGTGATTAGGTTAATTACTTTTCAATACGATACATTAAGAGCAACTGATGTTGTTTGGAGATAAATGTTACGATTTAACTTGGAAGACTATGTGACTAAATCCTTCAAATATTTGGGTTTCAATAATATTTTGGTTTACTTTTATAAATTTTATGGACAAATTGATTATTGAATGGTCCTCATTGAACTTTGGGTTTTGTTGGAAAAATTTTGGAGATTAAGAATAGATTTTCTTTTTATAAAGGGTTATCCTTTTCTGGATTATCTGATCTTGTACTCACCATTTTGGTTTTGGTTTTGGTTAAAGTCTAAAAACATGGGAAGTATATAGTTCTCTTTTGTAGATTATTTGATTCTCTAGAAGTTGATTATAGTACTCTTAATGTGAACAAGTCTTCCTAAATACTCGTCTTTTGGAGAAAATATGAGTTTGTATAAGGAATCTAATAAAAGTTGAAAGTCAACATGATAAGTGATTATGTTTCCTTATGAATAAATTCCTCAATAAAAAGTAACTTAAAACAAAAAATTCGTCTATTAACTTTTCCAACTTGGGAATCTAATACTGTATAACCCATCACAAGTTTGTGATTTTCTTATGGTTAACTTTCTCCTAGACATGTTTACTATCACTCTCCATCAGAACATGACCCTTTGTTTTTTCTTCCATATCCATATTTTCCTACTTGGAATCCTATTATGGGTTAACTCGGGTGACCTTTGTACTTATATTTCTTTATTTTAAAGTGATTGTTTTACTGACTCTTGTTCCGATGATGGATTTTTAATAAAGTTTCCAAGCCCAATTTTAAAATTACGAGGACGCAATTCCCAAAAGGGGGGAAGAATGTAACACCCCAGGTAAATAAAGAATATGACATCTTTATATTTATCCCTATTTGTTAATAAAATTTCAATATTAATTTAAAGGGAACACTATTCTCGATGGCTTACCCAATACGCAACAACGAGTTTCTTGGGAATCTTACGTTGCACTCTAATAATAAAATAATATTATTTTAAATGGTAGTTAACGCCTAGCCGTTTTAATGGTGGGAATGAACAGAACTAACTAAAAAATGATTATATATGTTTTTCAAATATTTTTACTCTTTAAAATAAATTTTAGAGGATTAAAAATGCAAATGAATCCAGTTTTTAAGCGTAAACATTCTAATATTCTTTAAAAGGTCGATTAACCGCCTTTTGATGGCGAACCCCTTTTAAATCCAATTTTGACAATTTTATAAGATATATTTTTCAAAATAAGCATATTATTTATGATTGGGACAATGAAATTTACCTTGGGTTAATTTTTGGTATTTTTCTGACAATGTTTATTTTTCAATGAATAGTGAAAAATACTACATTTTACATCAAAACTGCTTTTTCATATAACTTAATTATATGGTTATATTATATTTGTAATCTGTTTTAAAGTTTAATTAGAATACATTTTTACCGTGTAATTCAATTTTGGTCATTGGGATTAATTTCACTTTGGAATTAGGCATAAACAAGTGCCAAACGTTTCATAAATATTGTTTCTAAAAAAACCCGCTATTTGTTTTGACAACGGGAAGCTTTTTTTAAATTAATTATTGCAATTTATGTGTTTTTAATTTGGTAAAATTAATTACATATTTGGAATTAGAAGTTCCAAATTATGTATTTAATACTCTTTTGTTTTTGGACATTATGAATCGTAACAACGGTAATTATCTTTAATTATCTTGATTAATGAGTAATCGGGTAGTTAAAGATAATAAGATAATATCATAATAATAACAAATGACCACAAAATGTGTCCTAAGGCTACTGGTTGTCTCATTTCCTACCATGGGATGCCTTGTGCAAAACTTGGGGGCCCCATGGAATCACTTTTGTGAGAAAGTGACTTTTTATCTTTTTATTTTTAAAGAATGTTAAATGTAACAAAGAATGTATCACCTAAGTAAAATATTTTTATTTTTGTCTACATAAATGATATTTTGGACTATAAATATTCATTAGAAATATAAAAATATTTCCTACATCGTGATATTTTTTTTATAATTTTTAGACATTAAAATATTAAATTATTTATGACATCATGATGATGCGGCGATTACCTCATTAATAAAGGATTTAAATAAAATGGAAAGATAATGTAAAATATACGACCTACACATGTCCAAAACCTATTGTATGGGTGTATTTCGAACCCTTATTACCTTCTCCTCGAAAAACATCAATGTGGGACCATTAAAATCCGAAACTCATTTAAAAAAAAGTTACATTTTATACCTTTCCAAGAGTGCCCCTCCTCTCCTCTTATAAAAGGCCCCCACCTCTACCTCCTTACCCACACTTCCAAAGCCTTTGTCTCGGCCAAACCCTGCCCATTTTGTCTCTCCACATCCCTCTATAACTCCTTGAAACCTCAATTTGGGAATAATCCTTTCCAAGGAAGCCTTTGAGCTCAAATCAAAGGAAGTTACCCGACTTAAAGGTAATGTCTTCACTTGTGTCCTTTTGTTTTATTTTGCTTCTCCAACCCCCTAAACTCTTTTTATTCATTTATTTTGTAACAAATCCAATATCTAAAATATACTAGGATGTTGTTATAAGAAGGATTCGAGCTACACTTACACACACCTACATCTAATGGTTAAAGAACATACCGTTTCCGTGGATGGTGAATTTCTGCCTCCCGAAACGATAATTGTTCAAAATTCTTCTAACACCTTCAATGGTGGCCATTAATATGACACTATATTTATATATGATATATAATATTTTTATTTTTTACTTAAGCTTCTGTATTTTTCAAACCTTTATGGTATCCATTATGGGTAAACGCGATATCTTCATTTAAGGAAGTGCGGACTACCGCCCCCTCAAAGTGATTTGATTCGTTAATACCATATGTGGTACCTATAAAGGATATATTTAATGATATTATATATGATAGAATACTAGAATTAAAATAATATTATGTATCATTATGTTTTAATTCCATTAAATATGAAATAGAAATGGAATTAGCGTTCATGCGTACGTACGACTTACCATCTACATGAACAGTGCATTTCATTTCTTAACCCTAAATGTTATGTAATATTACAAATTCATGAAGATACTGGATATATATGATATATATGATATCTAAATCATGAATACAATTCTGGATATAATGAACCTTTTACCACACGAACAACATGTAATTGTAAGAAGTCCACTTTCGACTTAAGAACCAAATATCGACAAAACAAACATTATTAACTTAAATGATTACATAATGTTTATGGCATGGAAATAAGTGATATAAAAGGAATAATGAACTTTAAAAAGGTTCTTAAGGAAGTAGAAATTAACTCAAGTTAATTATTCAGGAGATTAAAGAAAGATCGAGACAAGTTGGACTTGAGGTAAGGGATCCTACTCCTCCCTTTCTTTTTAAGTACACTCTTTTATGTCATTTCTTTTAAAGCTCGTCATTCTTATTATTGGGATGTTCTTTTATATTAATCATACTGTAATTTTTATGTTCATGTGATGAGAGACCCTATTCTCTCTCATCAATCCATTTTGGAAGTTTTGAGTGGCGACGTTAGGCTGCCGAATTTTCGTAAGAGATCTTACCTCTCTCTTTCTTTTTATGTACTCTCCTTTATGTCACTTATTTTAAGCTCCTATTTGTTATGTAGGGGGATGTTATTTTATATTACTCTTTCTATAAACTTTATGTTAATATGATGAGATACCCTATTTTATCTCATCAATCCATTTTTGTTTGTTTTATGTGGCGCCGTTAGGCTGCCGAGTTTTCGTAAGGGATTTTTCATCTCACTTTTATTCCAATGAGATTTATGCTACATTTGCCACAATTTCCTTTGATTGGTGTATGTACTTCCCATTATTCTACTCTGTGTGTAATATACTTTCATTTATGATTATTTACATCAATGATGTATTGTCCTTCTTTCATAGGGTGTATGTTTTGAAAGATACCCATATCGGTAAGGGAACCTTTCACCCTCTTCTTTTTAAAAGACTTCTTTTGTTGGGTATTTTAATTTACATATTTTTATGTTGGGATATGTTCTCATATATCCTTACTGATGTAAATTTTATGTCTAAGTGATGAGATACACTTTTTATCTCTCATCAACTCATTTTTATGTGACGCCGTTAGGCTGTCAAGGGAACTTCTTAACCCAATTTCGGTTTCTTTGGGTTCAACATGTAGTTATTGAATATGTAATCCTTTGAATATGTGTGAATGACCTTTGATTATTTTACACTTAATATCCACTTATATTTGGTGTATTCGTTAGTCACACATAATTATGTAATTGATTTTCCCTTAAACTAAGGATACTGTCTTTGTATGGGACTTCGTCTCAATCTCCTTTCATTGAGGCATATTTTGTTTTATACTCAACCTTCTTTTATACGGTGTATAAAACCCTTTAAATTTTATGTTTATCCAAAAGGAATATTTTTTATACGAAGCGTTTTACTAAACGACAAAAGGGAATGTTTTGTCGTACGTATGTGGTGACAATGACTTCTCCTCCGCCGTGACCATTATTTGAGTTTCGACTTCCTCTACAAGCCATACCATTTTTTAAAAAGAAAAATAAATACCATGTTTTACTTTTCTTTTATTTTTAGTATTGAAAATGGTTTTCATAATGTTTTTATATCAATGTGTTGTATTGATATCTTGTGATTGAAAGGTGGAAATGTTATGTTTCCTTTATGCATGTTTTATGTGATACGATTATGTTGAGGTTCTTGGGGATTATTATGAAAACGGGTGGTTCCGTGATAAACTAAGGGCGGGTGAGCCCGATATAGCTCTCCAATGCATTGGTTAACGTGAAGGAGTGAAATGTTAAGGTTTCTCCGAAGAGATTTAGGGAATATATTGTGTTGGTTATTCCAAACGTAACCAAGAGGGTTACTCCCTACGTAAGAATGTTATGAATGCCTCAAGTTACCTTTTATGTCTTATGATTTCTATGATTTATTCATGATTTGATGAGGTATGTTAAAGTGCCTATGTTTTATGGGTAAAGTATGATTTCATTCTTATGTATATATGAACTCATGTTTCCTTTCCATATTTTTATAACCCTTACTGAGGTTTTTATGCTCATCCCAAGTTTTTGAAATGTTTTTCACAGGTCAAGGGAAAGGTACATGATGTGATGATAGTGTCAAGGATGTTTCAAGAAACAATACGTGTTTTATTTTAAATATGTTTCTGTTGATGGGAAGAATGAATACTGTCTTTTCTGTAACCACTTTGTTTAAATGTGGAATGTAATGCAAGTTTCATGATCAAATTCTCTAAAACTCTAAACCAGAAAAGACCCTCAATGTGTAATCTTGTAATAACTCAAGATTAAGTAATGTTTAAGGTTGGGGCCTTATAGTTGGTATTAGAGGTCGGTTTATATAACTTTAAAGGTTAGGGTCTCCTCTAAGCATAAGTGACATTACCATAATGGTTAGGATTTCCGAAAGAGTCTTAGTTTTAGATAAAGTGAATGAGTAAGTATATATTAGTGTTTATCTTCCTCATTAGTACATCATGGTTTTTTTGATATACTCACACTGACCTTTCTATTTTTAGTGAATGTTTGGATCTAGTATGCACCAAAGAGACAACAGGTTTGAAGGAAACTGTGGTGGATCTCTGTTTAAGATACTAGATAAAATGGGGGATTCAATGAAGAAACTTGTGGTTGTTCTAAACCAACTATCAAGGAGTCATGATCAACCACTTGAACCTTGGTATGATCTGAAATGCATCATGTATGAGATGACCAATTGATGACAAAGTTCAGGTAATAATTATAAAGGTAACCATTATAGTTTATATGATCCTTACTTTTGAGGTAATTATGGGTTATTATATGTTATGATGGAAAAATGAAAGGCATGAGATAAACATGAGGTTAAAATATGTTATGATCATTTTTGAAGATTTTATCTCGTTTTGGGGAATGTTTTAAAATTATATAGTTTTGGGAAAAGGACAACACGCAGACCGTGTGACAACCCGTCGCATCGGACAAAGCTGTGGGAATCGAACCCACAACCAAAGTGCGGCTGGTATTTATCGCCTACCACTAGACTACGTGAATTCCCTGGTTATTTTGACTAATTATTTTTAGTTATATGATTTTAGGAATTAATAGTAAGTTGATTTTGGGTTATCTATGGAAATTTATTAGCCAATCATGGAGGATATGTGATTAGGTTAATTACTTTTCAATAGGAGACATTAAGAGCAATTGATGTTGTGTGGAGATAAATGTTATGATTTATCTTGGAAGACTATGTGACTAAATCCTTCAAATATTTGGGTTTTAATCTTATATTGGTTTAATTTTAATAATTTTATGGATAAATTGATTATCAAATGGTCCTCGTTGAACTTTGGGTTTTATTGGACAAATTTTGGAGATTAAGAATAGATTTTCTTTTTATAAAGGGTTATCCTTTTCTGGATTATCTGATCTTGTACTAACCATTTTGGTTTTGGTTTTGGTTTTGGTTAAAGTCTAAAGACATGGGAAGTATATATTTCTCTTTTGTGGATTAGGTGATTCTCTAGAAGTTGATTATAGTACTCTTAATGTGAACAAGTCTTCCTAAATACTCGTCTTTTGGAGAAAATATTAGTTTGTGTAAGGAATCTAATAAAAGTTGAAAGTCAACATGATAAGTGATTATGTCTCCTTATGAATAAATTCCTCAATTAAATTAACTTAAAACAAAAATGTTCTCTATTAACTTTTCCTACTAGGGAATCGAATACTGTATAACCCATCACAAGTTTGTGATTTTCTTATTGTTAACTTTCTCCTAGACATGTTTACTATCACTCTCCATCAGAACATGACCCTTTATTTTTTCTTCCATATCCATATTTTCCTACTTGGAATCCTAGTATGAGTTAACTCGGGTGACCTTTGTACTTATCTTCCTTTATTTTAAAGTGATTGTTTTACTGACTCTTGTTCCGATGTGGGATTTTTAATGAAGTTTCCAAGCCCAATTTTAAAATTGCGAGGACACAATTCCCAAAAGGGGGGAAGGATGTAACACCCCAGGTAAATAAAGAATATAAAATCTTTATATTTATCCCAATTTGTTAATAAAATGTCAATATTAATTTGAAGGGAACACTATGCTCGATGGCTTACCCAATACGCAACAACGAGTTTCTTGGGAATCTTACATTGCACTCTAATAATAAAATAAAATTATTTTAAATGGTAGTTAACGCCTAGCCGTTGTAATGGAGGGAATGAAGAGAACTAACTAAAAAATGATTATATATGTTTGTCAAATATTTTTACTCTTTACAATAAATTTTAGAGGATTAAAAATGCAAATGAATCCAGTTTTTAAGCGTAAACATTCTAATATTCTTTAAAAGGTCGATTAACCGCCTTTTGATAGAGAACCCCTTTTAAATCCACTTTTGAAAATTTTATAAGCTCTATTTTTCAAAATAAACATATTATTTATGATTGGGACATTGAAATTTAACTTGGGTTAATTTTTGGTATTTTTCTGACAATGTTCATTTTTCAATGAATAGTGAAAAATGCTACATTTTACATCAAAACTTCTTTTTCATATAACTTAATTATATGGTTATATTATATTTTTAATCTGTTTTAAAGTGTAATCAGAATATATTTTTACCATTTAATTCAATTTTGGTCATTGGGATTAATTTCACTTTGGAATTAGGCATAAACAAGTGCAAAACTTTTCAAAAATATTGTTTCTAAAGAAACCCGCTATTTGTTTTGACAACGGGAAGTTTTTTTAAAATTACTTATTGAAAGTTATGTGTTTGTAATTTGGTAAAATGAATTACATATTTGGAATCAGAAGTTCCAAATTATGTAATTAAGACTCTTTTGTTTTTGTACATTATGAATAGTAACGACGGTAATTATCTTTAATTATCTTGATTAATGAGTAATCGGGTAGTTAAAGATAATAAGATAATATCATAATAATAAAAAATGACCACAAAATGCGTCCTAAGGCTACGGGTTGTCTCATGGCCGACCATGGGATGCCTTGTGCCAAACTTGGGGGCCCCATGGAATCACTTTTGTGAGAAAGTGACTTTTTATCTTTTTATTTTTAAAGAATGTTAAATGTAACAAAGAATGTATCACCTAAATAAAATATTTTTATTTTTGTCTACATAAATGATATTTTGGACTATAAATATTCATTAGAAATATAAAAATATTTCCTAAATCATGATATTTTTTTTATAATTTTTAGACATTAAAATTATTTAATTATTTATGACATCATGATGATGCAGCGATTACCTCATTAATAAAGGATTTAAATAAAATGGAAAGATAATGTAAAATATAAGACCTAAACATGTCCAAAACCTATTGGATGGGTTTATTTCGAACCCTTATCACCTTCTCCTTGAAACAAATCAATGTGGGACCATTAAAATCCGAAACTCATTTAAAAATAAAGTTACATTTTATACCTTTCCAAGAGTACTCCTCTCCTCTTATAAAAGGCCCACACCTCTACCTCCTTACCCACACTTCCAAAGCCTTTGGCTCGGCCAAACCCTTCACATTTTGTCTCTCCACATCCCTCTATAACTCATTGAAATCTCACTTTGGGAAGAATCATTTCCAAGGAAGCCTTTGAGCTCAAATCAAAGGAAGTTACCCAACATAAAGGTAATGTCTTCACTTGTGTCCTTTTGTTTTATTTTGCTTCTCCAACCCCCTAAACTATTTTTATTAATTTATTTTGTAACAAATCCAGTATCTTCAATATACTAGGATGTTGTTATAAGAATTATTCGAGCTACACTTACACAGACCTAAATCTAATGGTTAAAGAACATACAGTTTCCGTGGATGGTGAATTTCTGCCTCCCGAAACGATGATTGTTCAACATTCTTATAACACCTTCAAAGGTGGCCATTAATATGACACTATATTTATATATGATATATAATATATTTATTTTTTACTTAATCTTCTATATTTTTCATACCTTTATGGTTTCCATTATGGGTAAACGCGATATCTTCATTTAAGGAAGTGCGGACTACCGCCCCCTCAAAGTGATTTGATTCGTTAATACCATATGTGGTACCTATAAAGGATATATTTAATGATATTATATATGATATCATACTAGAATTAAAATACTATTATGTATCATTATGTTTTAATTCCATTAAATATGAAATAGAAATGGAATTAGCGTTTATGCGTACGTACGGCTTACCGTCTCCATGAACGGTGCATTTCATTTCTTAACCCTAAATGTTATGTAATATTATAAATTAATGAATATACTGGATATATATGATATATATGATATCTACATCATGAATACAATTCTGGATATAATGAACGTTTGACCACACGAACAACATGTAATTGTAAGAAGCCCACTTTCGACTTAAGAAGCAAATATCGACAAAACAAACATTATTAACTTAAATGATTACATAATGTTTATGGCATGGTAATAAGTGATATAAAAGGAATAATTAACTTGAAAAAGGTTCTTAAGGAAGTATAAATTAACTCAAGTTTATTATTAAGTAGATTAAAGAACGATCGAGACAAGTTGGACTTGAGGTAAGGGATCCTACTCTTCCCTTTCTTTTTAAGTACACTCTTTTATGTCATTCCTTTTAAAGCTCAAAATTATTGTTATTCGGATGTTATTTTATATTAATCATACTGTAATTTTTATGTTCATGTGATGAGAGAACCTATTCTCTCTCATCAATCCATTTTGGAAGTTTTGAGTGGCGCCGTTTGGCTGCCGAATTTTCGTAAGAGATCTAACCTCTCTCTTTCTTTTTATGTACTCTCCTTTATGTCACTTCTTTTAAGCTCCTCTTTGTTATGTTGGGGGATGTTCTTTTATATTACTCCTTCTATAAAATTTATGTTAATATGATGAGATACCCTATTTTATCTCATCAATCCATTTTTGTATGTTTTATGTGGCGTCGTTAGGCTGCCGAGTTTTCGTAAGGGATTTTTCATCTCACTTGTATTCCCGTGAGATTTATACTACATTTGCCACAATTTCCTTTGAGTGGTGTACGTACTGCCCATTATTCTACTCTTTGTGTAATATACTTTCCTTTATGATTATTTACATCAATGATGTATTGTTCTTCTTTCATGGGGTGTATGTTTTGAAAGATACCCAAGTCGGTAAGGGAACCTTTCACCCTCCTCTTTTTAAAAGACATCTTTTGTTGGGTCTTTTAATTTACATATTTTTATGTTGGGATATGTTCTCATATATCCTTATTGATGTAAATTTTATGTCCAAGTGATGGGATACACTTTTTATCTCTCATCAACTCGTTTTGATGTGACACTGTTAGGCTGTCAAAGGAACTTCTTAACCCAATTTCGATTTCTTTGGGTTAAACATGTAGTTATTGAATATGTCATCCGTTGAATATGTGTGAATGACCTTTGATTATTTTACACTTAATATCCACTTATATTTTGTGTATTCGTTTGTCACACATAATTATGTAATTGATTTATCCTTAAACCAAGGATACCGTCTTTGTATGGGACTTCGTCTCAATCTCCTTTCATTGAGGAATATTTTGTTTTATACTCAACCTTCTTTTATATGGTGTATAAACCCCTTTGACTTTTACATTTATCCAAAAGGAATATTTTTTATACGAAGCATTTTACTAAACGACAAAAGGGAATGTTTTTTCGTACGTATGCGGCGACAACGACTTCTCCGCCGTTGTGACCATTATTTGAGTTTCGGATTCCTCTATAAGCCATACCTTTTTTTTAAAAGAAAAATAAATACCATGTTTTACTTTTCTTTTCTTTTGGTATTGAAAATGGTTTTCATAATGTTTTTATATCATTGTGTTGTATTAATATCTTGTGATTGAAAGGTGGAAATGTTATGTTTCCTTTATGCATGTTTTATGTGATACAATTATGTTGAGATTCTTGGGCATTATTATGAATATGGGTGGTTCCGTGATAAACTAAGGGCGGGTGAGCCCGATATATCTCTCCAATGAATTGGGTAACGCGAAGGAGTGAAACGTTAAGGTTTCTCCGAAGAGATTTAGGGAATATACTATGTTGTGTATTCCAAACTTAACCAAGAGGGTTACTCCCTACGTAAGAATGTTATGAATGCCTCACGGTACCTTTTATGTCTTATGATTTCTATGATTTATTCATGATTTGATGAGTTATGTTAAAGTGACTATGTTTTATGGGTAAAGTATGATTTAATTCTTATGTATATATGAACTCATGTTTCCTTTCCATATTTTTATAACCCTTACTGAGCTTTTTATGCTCATCCCACGTTTTTGAAATGTTTTTCACAGGTCAAGGGAAAGGTACGTGATGTGTTGATAGTGTCAAGGATGTGTCAAGAAAGAATCTGTGATTTATTTTAAATATGTTTCCATTGATGGGAAGAATGAATACTGTCTTTTATGTAACCACTTTGTTTAAATGTTGAATGTAATGCAAGTTTCATGATCTAATTCTCTAAAACTCTAAACCAGAAAAGATCCTCAATGTGTAATCTTGTAATAACTCAAGATTAAGTAAGGTTTAAGGCTGGGGCCTTATATAATTAGCATGATACACTTCATACAAGAACATAATATCCTTCACGTGTATTGAATATATGGTAATGTCAATTATTACTAAGAGACCACACATTTGTGTCTTTGATTGAGGTATAATATTGTAGAAGAGAAAGCTATGCCTCTGGTGGAAAGCGGAGAACCAATGGCTCTTTACCCACTAAGACCTTCTCAACCTAAATCTAATATAATGAGAAACATTAATAATGATATCTCAAAAACATGGGTTCAATACTATATTTCACCCCTGGAACTTCCACAAGTGATTTACATATGATCATGAGTATTAGAGTTTAGAGTAGAAAAGATAACTAGGTGGAAAAATAAAAGATAAAAATTTCAGAATTAGAGGAAGAAGAAGAGTAAAATATATTTAAAATGTATAATACTATTATAATATAATATGAACTAAAAACTATAAAAATTTTCCATAAAAAGTTTTCATCACTTTTTAAATGATATGGGATACGGTTTTATAAGAAGTGGGGGTGAAAATTTTATATCCAATTCTATCCACCAGAAGTTTTTGCAATCTATACGAAATAAATGGAAAATTTGGGAAATTTTTCATTCTTAAAAGTATTTTATCAATGACTTATGCGTGTGACCTCCATATTTTAGTTTTATTGGCCTCTAAATGAAGGAGTTATGATAGTTTCAATATGGATATTTAATCTGTCTAGGTATAATCTTCATATTCCCTAGATCTTGTTTCAATTGAATTTATGTCAATTAAATATTAAAATCTAGGGATAAATGAATTTATAAAAGTGTTTTAGTGATATATTATCTATATTTATGTTAAATTTCAGCTCATTTGGACATGAATTTCGAGATATATAGTCCCATTACTAAATGTGTCTAGTTCTCTGTCGATATTTTGAGGCCCTGATTGTGAGTCAGTTTTTGAACTTCAAATGAGGGATTGATTTTTGGTTCCAAAAAAATTAAATGAATATCAAGATGTACTTAATCATAAAAAAATTAATTTTACAATTTTGATATGTTTAGAAAATTTAATGTCTGAAATACATAAATAAATTAAAACGTTAAAATAAAAAATCCAGTTATTTTTTATTAAGATCAAAATGCTACTAAAATCATAAAATCTGAAAATTATCCTTGCAATAACACCATTTAGGATTAAAATATTTAAATTAAATTTAAATTAATTTAAAATAATTTCTCTATCAATTCACACACATCTATACATTTCATTCCAAGGAAATAATCTTATATCAAGGTCAAAAACAAACTTCTCAAAATATAAATGACAACACAACTCAATTATCATATCAAGGAAAATATTATGGCTCCTATATAGTTCAAAATTCAATAAATCCTCAAAAAACATAAAACACCATTGAAAATCATGTTAATCCTTACATGCATTTTATAACTACCTCCCCGAAAAAATATTTCTCTCTTCACTCAAGTATTGTTTTGTGGAGTTTTTTCATTCTAAAGAACATGTTTGATCACTATATGCTTTCTATCCCTATAGTATATCCATATCATAGTGTCATAAATGTGTTAATCATGAGGTATTTTTCATGCATTTTTAGGAGGATGAGGTTTGGTAGGTTTTAAATGTAAAAATATTAGAGTTGTAATGAGGGGGGTTAAGATATAAAGTGAAGTAAATGCATGAAAATAGTTTTTCCCATGAATTGTGTACTCTGAAATCATCTGTGAAATGAATCACCTACAAAACAATATTTATTTCAAGGGGATGTTTATAATTAAAATTTCATAATCATTGATAAATTTATTCCCTCATTTCCCCAATTTTGTTCATTATTTCAGCTTGAATTTAGATCTAGATTTCTCATCAGAATCGTGTTTTTGAGGAAAAGAGAGAGAGAATTTGATCATTAAATATTGGTAAATAGAAATACCATATTTTTAATGATATTTTGGGCAACCCATATATATTAAAAATGTGAAATTTCATCCCATAAATCAGAATTAAATATGGAAACACTTTTTTCATTTCACCTCGAACAGATTCTATAGGAAAAAATACATCTCGTCTTTTCCCTCCCCCACACTTATGTTTTACAATAGTCACGAATTTATCTTCTAGAGTAAGTGAAAAAAGTAATAAATTTCTTATAATTTGGATTCATAATATAGTATTTCATGGATACTATAGTATTAATAGAGGTCAGATGAAAGGGTAGGCCAAAAAATAGTTCATTGTAAAAAATGTCTTCTAAAGTGGTGCCTCAATCATACTTGACACATTCCATGAACTCTAATCTCTTTGAAAAACAAAAAAATTAGAAATTTATATATCAAAAAACATTTATAAATACTATTAATGAAATTATAAATGTAAGAATATTTCATAAAGGTTAATAAACCCCTCGTGTTGGACAATATTTTCAATTCAGACAGTATGGTTGCACATGTGTTTCACAATCAATCGGACTTCATTGACTGAAAAGATCAAAAATAAAGTAAAAAAATTTATTCAAATATATTTTAAATCCTAAAATATTGAAATAAATCAATGTTAAAAAATAAACTACAATGGATTCCATTTTAAAAATTTTTATATTAAGCTCAATAATCCTAAAAACACGCCAAAAAAGAAAAAGGAAATCATAAAAAATGAGAAAAAGACAAGAAAAATAAAATGGAACCACACACAAAATTTTTAAAAACATATTTAAATATCTCACCCATGATTATTAAATTTAATTAATTGTTTTTAGTTATAATTACATCATGAAATATTTGAATACATAAATTTAATTGGGAAGAAAATAAAATAAATAAAAAGAAAGAGAAAACCAACTTTATTTTTCAGTGGAAGCCTTGAGTTATGCTCCTGATTCCACCACATTAAAACTAAAATAATTAAAGAAACATAAAATAATTAAAATAAGTAAAAATAAATATAAAGGGGAAATTAATTGGGTAATTCTTGGTTTAGAACCCCCAATTGAGTGGTAGGTTTTTACTTCCCCAGTCGGGCAGTCGTAGTGGATTATCCCCAAGTGAGTGCTACGTTTCTTTGAGATGAACCATGACATGAGGATTTTAATGGTTTATATGAGTATACCCCAAGATTGGATAACCCAAAATAATATAAAAAAATTTCAAACCTCCAATAAATAATAAAGATAGAATTTTAATCTCATAGTGGGAGGGAAAAGATAATATGGTTGCTCCCAGTTCACTTTTGTAGTTTCCTCCTCCATATGGCATATAAGTTGTTATAGAAGAAGTAGTCAGACAACCATGTTATTTATTAGCTCTTCTTATATAGAAAATATTTTAATTAATTATTACTTAACATCTGAGTCCTTCCCTATTAGTGATGAGTAAAAATCAGAAAAATATAATTAAGGAAACAATTCCGCTTAAATAAGATTAAAACACGAAGAATCAATAACGAAATCAACCCTTTTAATTATGTAATCATGGAAATTGATATCTTATAGTAGGACCATTGGAAATGAAATCTCAATAGGTAAATCTTCATAATCATCATCCAAATAAACATAGAGGTGGATATGTGTTAATTTTTCATTTTCAAGAATGGGAAGATCAAGTTACAAGTTATCTTCAATAATGTGATTCCAGGATTCTTCCAAAAAATGTTGATCTCACATTAATAAAGCATCTTGAATGTGTTACTCATAGACCTCATCAAGTAATGGTTGAGTGTGGTATGATGTTATTAATTCCTTTAGTATAACCTTCTAAACTTCCTCTTGTTATTAAACATAAATTGTTTTTTTGAAATCTCTTCCACCACTCGTTCTGGTTTTGGTTCTTTCTTAGGTTCTGACTTCACTTAACATGGATGTTTATATTCAATTGTCCATAACATTTTTATCTCTAGGCCCTATATTTTTTCTCAAAGTATTTTAAAATGTAATTTTAAAGTGTATTCTTCTTATTTCATCATATATTATTCATTCCATGCACAATCATTACAATTTGAATAAATTAGGGATAAAAATAGTTTTTTTAGTTTTTAATATTTATGATGTTTGGTGTATTTTATGAAAAAATGTGTGTTAAAGTATTTCTCCTCCCTATAAATGGAATGATATTTATGTGTGTGTGGATTTTTAAAAGATCCTTGTTCAATATTTTATTTACATAATATTACAATATAGTTCACACACAGGGTTAGTCTCGAGGAGGCAGCTCACACAACACTAAAATTATATAATCATGCTTTATATTATAAATAATGTAAAACTAAATAATCTAAAAAGGAATATTTGAATTATTCATGAAGTATTCATATATATATATATATATATATATATATAAATTCAATGCAATAAAAATGGATGTAGATAGAATGAATGATTTCATACAGAAATGAAATCCTCCTGGGAGAACACATAGAGTGAACCGTCATCATCTCTTTATTAGTTTCAAGTTAGCTAACTGAGTATAATCCATTTTATACATGATCATCAACTTATTATTATGTTTTTAATATATGGTACACTCAACAATATCTAAGAGACTACAAATCCACTTCTATGATCGATAGATAATATTGTAGATGATAAATCTTTGCCCTGGATGGAAAGTGGAGACACAAAGGTGCCTTACTTATTAAGATCCCCATGGGCCTAACTATAATAAAATTAGAAAATTGTTAATAATATTTCAAAATATATTTTTCAATGTTGTTTCTCTCTATTTGACACATGCATACTCTAAAATTCATCTTTATTAGAAACCGAATGAAGCAGTTAAGACTATTTTACTCCAAACATTTAGACTATCTATAAAGACTCTTTGTATTCTCCAAATCTGATTTCCAATGCATTTATGGGCTTAAAATATGCATTATCAAGCATGTCCTCTTATATTAACGTTGTTAACTAAAATTTTCTCTAGTTTTATGTTTAATTTTAACTCCTTTGGACTATTAGTTCTGGTGATATGGTCGCATCCTTAAAAGTGTCTAGATGTGTGCATAGATTTTGTGTCCTAGATTGTCATCTCAATATGGTCCTCCAAATGTGGGATTTTTCAATTTGAATCAATGAATAAAATTTTATGGCCAAAATATATAAATGAATTAAAATATTTAAAATCCTATATTAGTCTATTTTTTCAATTAATATTAAAATGATACTAAGAACATAAAATATGAAAAGCTCCCTTAAAAACACATTGGAATAATTAAAAACATTGATATTAAAAATAAAATAATTGAAAATATTTCCTCTTTACATTCCCCAACACTTAAACATTCACTCATGGGAAGCCATCTTATACCAAGGTAAAAACAAACTTCTTAAAGTATAAATAACCACAAATCTTAATTATCATACTAAGGAAAATATCGTGCCTCCTACATGGTTAAAAATTCAATAACTCCCAAAAACCATAAAAATACATTCAATATCATGTTAATAATCACATTAATATATTACCTATCTTCTCATAAAAATCATTCTCTCTTCACAGAAGGATTTGTTTTTTTGGCGTTTTTTACCATTTTCAAGAACATGTGTGATATTCATACGTTTGTTATCCTCCTAGTATATCCACATAACAGAGTCATAAATGTACAAATATTGAGGTTTTTTCATGGTGTTTTCTGGGGATAAGGGTTGAAAGGTTCTATATGAAAAAACATTAGAGGTGGAATTGGGAGTTTGATGCCTTAAATTCAAGTTCATGCATTAAAATAGATTTTCTGAAGAATGGTGTGGGCCTCAATTAGCTCAAAATTTTATCACATAAAAACACATCTTTAATTATTCAAGAAGTTCACACTTGGAATTTTAGGATGAGTGATAAATTTATTCCCTCTTTTCCCTGATTTATATCATTGTTTTATTCAGATCTTTATTTCTCTTTAGAATCATGTCTTTTATTGAAAAGAGTGTCATGTTTTGATCTTCAAATATTTTGGAATACCTGGTCCATATTTTTAATAATATTTTGGTTCATCCATCCAAATTTTCATCATAAAAATTCATCCAATAAATAATAAATTAATATGGAAACACTTTATTTCATTTTAAATCAAACATATACTTCAAGAAAGTGAAATATAGCTCATCTTCTCCCTCCCCCACACTTGAGTTCAATAATAATCTTGACGTTAACTTCTACACCAGGTTTTAAATTGATAAATTGGTCATAATATTCCTCTTTAATAAGTTATTTCAAGGATACTATGGGATTAATTGATGTTAGGTAAAAATTTAGGCCAAAATAAGAGTTCAATATAAAAAGGGATTTGAATTTGCTACCTCAATCATTCATGACACGTTTTATAAACTCTAACAGCTTTAAAAAGGATAAATAGAGTATGGTTTATTTAAAACAAAATTTCTTAAGAATATCCATAAAATTAGAAATGTAATAATTAGTCATAATGGTTAATAAACCTCTCATTTTGGGAAATCTATTCAAATTTTACAGTACTAATGAATATGAGTTTCATAATCAATCAAACTGCATTAAATAATATGATATTAAATCAAGTAATAAAATCCATTAAAAACTATTCAAATACTTAAAAATTAAAACCAAATAATGTACCAAAAATAAAAATATGGTTTGAATATTCCAAATTATTAGATTCAGCTCAAGAACCCAAAAAATAAAGCTCAAATGAAAAAGGAAAATATAAAAAATTCAAAAAAATATGTGAAAAATAAAATTAATGCACACAAAATATTTTTATAAACTTATCTAAATATATCATCCACCATTATTCTACTTACTACCGAATTTCTAGTTCAAATTAGTTAAATAAATATTTTCATATATAATTTTAATTAGGTAATTAAAATAAATGAAATTAAAGTAAATACCTTATTTATTTTCTAGTGGAATCCTTGAGTTAAGATCATAGATACTACAACTTTAAAACTAAACTAAAGAAATTAAAAATAATGAAAATAATGAAAAATAAAGATAAAGGGGAAGTAAGATGGATAATTCCTGGTTTAGACCCCCAAGCGGGTTCTAGGTTTATACTTCCCTTAGTTAGGAAGTTATAGTGGATTGTCCCCAATTGGAAAGTGGATGTGGTTTCTTTGACATGAAACACCAATTGTTACTTTTCCCAGTGTCTAGGATTAGGCACCAATATTGGATAATAAAAAAGATTAAAATAAAATTCTCAACCCATAATTAATAATCAATATATAATTTAAAGTCTATAGTTTGAGGAACAAGAAGATTGGGGTTCTCATGTTTGACTTTCATGGGGACCTCCTAGATATGGTGTACAAGTTATTGTAGAGGAGGTAGTAGCACCACCACATGATTTTCTATCCATTATTCTACAACCAATACATTTATGAATTTTTTTAACATCCATTACCTAATCCATTTGAGATGTGTCATAGATTTTCGAAATAGACAATTCATAAAACAATACATCTTGAATAAGATTAAAACATGATAAATCAACAAATAAATATTCCCATTCAAATATGTCATCATGGAAATTGATATCTTCTTGAAGGAACATTTAAAATTCCATCTCAATAAATGAATATTCATCATCATCTTCCAAAACAATAGAGAGGTGAGGAGTTATCATTACCAAGAATGGAAATATAAAGTCTCTTGTTTATCTTCAACAATGTGATTCCCGGATTATTCTAAAAAATGTTGATCTCCCATTAATATATGAGGTTGAATGTGTTCTTCATAGACCACCTCGAGAAATGGTTGAGAGAGGTATGATGTTATTAGTTCCTTTAGCAGATCCTTATAAACTACCTTATTTTCCTCAACATAATATTTATTGGTGAAATTTCTTCCACCACTCGTTCGTGTTGAGGTTTTAAAACAAGTTTATATTCTCTTGACATGAATGTGTATATTCAATTGGTCATTAATTTTTTTCTCCAATCCATTTATTTCTTCTCGAATTCCTTGAAAATAATATTTTTAAATTTCTTCTTCTTGTTGCACCTGATAATAGTACATCCATGCATAATAATTACCATTTTAAAACATCATTGATAAAAATAATTTTTTATATTTTTCATATTTATGATTTTTTATGATTTTCTATGAAAACAACAAGTGGAAGAGTTTAACCTCCAACTAAATGGTTCAAAATTGATTTGTAGATATTTTTAATAGATCCTAGGTCAATATTTTATTTACCTATACATTAAATATAGTGCACACCTAAGGTCAGTCTCGAGGAGACAACTCACACAACACTAAAATTCTATTCTCACTATTTATATTCTGACTAATATAAAACTAAATTATATAAAGAGTAATATTTTAAAATACTAATGAAATATTAATATAAATATATATAAATAAATTAAATGGAAAAAATTGAAACGAATAGAATGAATTATTTAATACATAAAGGATATCCTCCTTGGATAACACCTACAGCGAACCTTCATCTTCTCTTTATTAGATCCAAATCAACATAATGATCATGATCCATAGTATGAATGAACATCATATTATTCCCATGTTGTGAATATTAGTTTAACTCAATGATCACCAAAAGACCACACATCTACCTTATAAGGCCCCGGCCTTAAAACATTACTTAATCTTGAATTAAATTGAATAATTCACATTGAGGATCTTTTCAGGTGTAGAGTTTTGGAGAATTAGGACATAACTATTACATCTCAAAGATTACAAAGTAGACACATCTACTCAGTTTCCATTTTTTCACAAAATAAAAAACTCTTAAACAAAAGATTCAGGTCTAGTTCTTGTTTTAGACAACATGACATTTCCTTGATCCCATCCTTGACCCTATTCCACTTTATGTCCTGTGAAAAACATTTCAAAAACTTGGGATGAGCATAAAAAGATCAGTAAGGGATATAAAAGTAAGAAATGAAAACATTAGTCCATGTATGAAATCATATTTTACTCCTAGAACATAATCATTTTAACATACCTCATCAAATCGTGAATAAATCATAGAAATCATAAGACATAAAGGTAACTTGAGAAATTCAGAACATTCTAAAGTAGGGAGTAACCCTCATGGTTACGTTTGGAATACCAATCATAGTATATTCCATAAATCTCTTCGGAGAAACCTTAACGTTTAACCTGTTTGCATTACCCAATGCATTGGAGAGCTCTATCGGGCTCACCCGCCCTTAGTTTATCACGGAACCACCTGATTTCATAAACATTGGCCAAGAACCATAACATAATCATAACACTTAAAACAAGATTAAAAGAAACATAAAATTTCCAAATTTCAATCACAGGAGTTCACATCATGATATTATCATAAATAAAATCATCTAATAAAATCATTAAAACTCTATGAGAGAAAAATCCCTATATACTTTGAAAATATTAAAAGAATACATTTAAAAGAGATTTTAGAATCAAAGTGTCACATACCACTTCGAAGATTTTGAAAGGGTTTTAAAACATTCAATTACATATAAATAAATCCTTAAAACCATTTTTAAAACATGTAAATGGATGATAAATGCTTAAAATGATAAATCATTAAACCCATTTAAAACACTGTTTTAATAAAAGAGTCATTTTCCAATTTGAACATTTAAATTATAATCCACAAGAAAGTATACCATTTTCAAAACATTTAAATTACTTTAGTATATACATAATATGGATATGTAATGTCTAAGGGGCTGTATATACACTTTATAAAATAATAAATGTGCATATCATTAAGAAATGTCTCAATGAGAATAAATTGAGATGTAATCCCAATCAAGGATCATGCCATTAGAGCAAGGATAAAGAAATGACATAATTATGTGTGAAAAATATAAATACCCCAAATATAATTTTATACTCAGTGTAAAACAATCAGATTTCATCCACACATATTCATATCTCGACATAATCCAGAAGTAGAGGTTTAACCGAAAGAATTGAAATTGGGTTAATAAGTTCCCTTACAAAAATTCGACAGCCTAACGACGTCACTTTAAAATTCAGAAAATGAGTTGATGAGAGAGAAAATTGTATCTCATCACAAGGACATAAAATTTACATCAATAAGGATATATAATAACATATCCCAACATAATAAGATGTAAATTAAAATGCATAACAAAAGATGTATTTTAAATAGAGGTGGGTGAAAGGTTCCCTTACCGATTTGGGTAACTTTTGAAACATACACCCCATGAAAGAAGGACTATACAACAATGATGTAAATAATAAAAAACGAATGTATATTACAAAAATATTAAAATAATGGGAAGTACATATACCACTCAAAGACAATGGTAGAAAATGTATCATAAATTTCATGGGAATAAAAGTGATATGAAAAACCCCTTATGAAAACTCGGTAGCCAAACGGCGCCTCTTAAAACTTCCAAAAATGGATTTATGAGATCAAATAAGGTCTCTCATAATATGAAAATAAAACGTACAGAATGATGAATATAAAAGAACATCCCCAAACATAAGAAAGATGAGCTTAAAATAAATTACATAAAAGAGAGTACATAAAAATAAATAGACAGGTAGGATTCATTTCCTCAAGTTCGACTTGTCTTGTTCATTTCTTTATATTCCTGAATAATAATATTTGGAAAATATATATTTTCTTAAGGAACTCATTTAAATATTATTATTCAGTTCATATTACATATTATAATGTTATAATAATTGGTTAATAATGTGAGTTCATATCAGATGTTTTTGTCAATGTTTGGTACATGGGTCAAAAATGAACTTGTTTGAAAATGATTGTCCATGTAGTTATAAGTAAATAATTGCCAGACTAGTATTAATGATTTATATATCATATATATCCAGTACATATTCATTTTATACTATTCCATAACATTTGGAGATAAAAAGAAATGAAATGCACTATTCATGGAGATGGTAGGTCGTACATACGCATGAACACTGCTTTCATTTCCTTGTCATATTAATGGAATTAAAAATAAATGAGAGATATAGATATATTATAATTACAGTATAATATATATGTTATATATGTCACATATGTTCATTAATATCATTCTTTATACATTCCATGTATTGCATGAATGAGTCACATCACTTGAGGGGCGGTAGTCCACACTTCCTCGTATGAAATTATCGCATTTGCACAACATGCAATGTAGAAAGGTATGTTTTAAATATAAAATACAGAAGTATAGAGAGGACATAAATATAATATATGTCATATAAAAATAGTTCCATCATAATGGCCACCATGATAGGTGGTAGGAGAAGATAGAACGATCATCGTTTCATGATGCAGTAATTCACGATCCACAGAAACAGTATGTTCTTTAACCATTAGACGGAGGTGTGTGTAAATGTAGCTCGAATATTTCTCATAACAACATCATAATATATTTAAGATACTGGTGCTGTTACAGAATAAAGGAATAAAAATAGTTTAAAATAAAACAAAAGAACATTAGGGAAGACTTTACCTTTAAATAGGGTAACTCCCCTTGGTTTGAACCAAAAGGGTTTCTTGAAGAGATTTATTCCTAAGGGAAGTATTCTAGGATGAGTATATGGATTTGGAGAGAAACAATAGGTTGATCTTGGCCTAGAAAATGGCTTGAAACGTCTGGGTAAGGTGGTAGAGGTGGGGCCTTTTATAAGAGAAGAGCAGGGTAACTCTTTGAATGTTATAAAATATTACATTATTATAAAATGATTTTCATATTTTAAAGGTCTCAAAAGGATATATTTAGAGGATAAGTTGATAAGGTTTCTAAATCCACCCATCCAATAGGTTTTGGACTTGTGTAAGACTTGTATTTTAACATATCTTCTCATTTTATTTAAATCGTTCATTTATGAGTTAATCACTACATCATCACGGTGTCATAAATAAATTAATTTATATAATGTATAAAAAATAAAATGATATAGGAAATCTTTTTAGATTTCTAATGAATATTTATAGTCAAAAATATGAATTTTATAACCCCATGTAAATTTTTATTTAGTAAAACAATACATGTTTGTGAAATTTTAATTTTTACTTTAAATAAAAAGTTATTAATGTCATTTTCCTACCAAAGTGGCTCCATGGGGTCCCCAAGTTGACCCATGGATTTTCTTGGTAGGAAATTACTCATCCAATAAGGTTAGGACATGTTTCAAGGTCATTTCATATTATTATAACATTATCTTTACATTAAATTACACTAATTACATTTAATCGTGATTAATAAAACTTAAAAGTTACTATTCACAAAAAAATTATTTTAATCACATTGAACCACATTTTACATCCTACTGACAACCATGTATGTTGTATTTTTGAAATTAAAATCACATAAGTGGTAAAGTTTCATTTAAATGAAAAATCTGTTTTTTAACTACAACTTTGTGGTTTCACTATTCATCAAAAATTGATGTTTTTCAAAAAACTACCAAAATTCACCCTAAGCTATATTTGATATTACGAATTCATATATGATTTATATTTTAAAAAATTCAAAACATATATGTTGCTTCAATTAATTTAATAATTAATTCCTGTTTTCAGAACAAATATCATGTTTTTATGATACAATATATATGAAAAGATTGACACCAGTTGATGTCCAATTTCAAAATGAAATTAATTCCAATGACCACTGTTGGATGAAATGGTAAAAATATATTATAATTGGACTTTAAAACCAATTCAATATATGATCTAATCATATAAATAGATTATAATAAAAAGAGGTTTTGAATTAAAATACAACATTTTTCACTATTCATTAAAAAATGAACATTATCGGAAAAATACTAAAAATTTACGCAAAGTAAATTTTTATGTCCTGATTCTAAAGAAGAATTTTATTTGGTCCAATAGAATTTATAAGAGTGACCAAAACTATATTAAAGAGGGTTCACCATCAAAAGGCGATAAATCGACCTTTTAGTGAATTTTAGAGTATTTATGCCTAAAATTGAATTCTTTTCTTATTTTAAGACTTTATATTTTATTGGATAAATGTAAAAACATTTAACAAACATATAAAATCAAATTTTAGTTATTTCTATTCATTGTCTCCAATATAACAGCTAGGCGTTAACTACCATTTAAAATAGTATTATTTTATTATTAGAATGCAACGTAAGATTTCAAAGAAACTCGTTGTTGCGTATTGGGTACGCCATCAAGAATAGAGTTCCTTTTGAAGAAATATTAATATTTTATTCACAAATATTAATAAATATGAAAAATTAATATTCTATATTTACCTGGGAAGTTACATCCTTCTCCCCTTTTGGGAATTGCGCCCTCTTAATTTTAAAATTCGGATTGGAAACTTCATTGAAAGCCCCACATCGGAAAAGGAGTAAATTAAACTATCAATTTAAAAGAAAGAAATGGAAGTACAAAGGTCACCCTAGTTAACCCATACTAGGATTCCATGTAGGAAAACATGGATATGGAAGAAAAAACAAAGGGTCGTGTTCTGAGGGAGAGTTATAGAAAACATGTTTAGGAGAAAGTTAACCACCAGAAAATCACAAACTTATGATGGGTTAAACGTTATTTGATTCCACAGTAAGAAAAGTTAACGGAAAACATTTTTGTTTTAAGTTACTTTTCATTGAGGAATTTATTTATGAGCTTAAATAAATCATAAGGGAACATACTTACCTATTGTGTAGACTTTCATCTTTTACTATATTTCTAACACAAACTCATACTTTCTCCAAATGATCAGTTTTTAGGATGAATTGTTCACATTAAGAGTGATATAATCAACATCTAGAGAATCACTTAATACACAAAAGAGAACTATATATTTCCCATGTCTTTAGACAAAAACCAAAAACAAAATTGTTAGTAAGAGATCAGATAATACCTAAAAAGGATAATCCTTTATAAAAAAATACTACTCTTAATCTCCAAAATTTGTCAAACATTATCCAAATTTCAACAAAGACCATTCAATAATCATCAATCCATAAAATTCTTCAAAGTAATCAAAACTAAGACTGAAACCCAAATTTCTGAAGGATTTGATCACATAGTCTTCCATGTTAAATCTTATCATTTATCTCCAAATAACATCAGTTGCTCTTAAAGTCTCATATTGAAAATTAATTAACCTAATACCATATTCTCCATAATAGGTTAATCATTTTCATAAATAAACCAAAACGTCATATGTCCACAATAAAAACATAGATTCTTCCAAAATAAAATTCCACCTTTTCTCCTCAATTGAAATCCCAAAGTATTCTATTTTCTTTTGCCATATATTGTTTCCATGAAAGAGAGAACGTCACCCAAAATAACCTTTATTACTCAGTCACCAAATCATTTTTTTACGTTAAGGATATCCATTTAATAAAACATAAGTTCCCAAAATCAACTTATTCTTGATCCATAAAATCATTTACCTAAAAAGAATAATTCATACTAACCAGGGACTTCACTTAGGTTAGTGGTAGGCCATGCGCCCTTTTCTTCCTTCAATTGTGGGTTCAATTCACGTGGCCTTACTGGACGTGATGGGTTGTCACCCATCATACGGGTTGTCCATTTTATAAATCTCAAAAATAACCATAACATGTTTTAACCTCATTGGTTTCCTTATACCACTCATTTTAATCCAAATTCATTATGATCTCAACATTTTAACTCTTGAAGTCATATTCCACCATCATAAGATAAAATAAAACGATCCCCAAAAAAATAACATCATACCTTGATCATGGTGTCCATTTGGTTTCATTGTCATCTAGTTCACATAGGTAGAAGGTCCATGCATCACAACAATGATTTAGAGATCCTTCAAAATCATTTTCTTCCTCCATCCAAATACACCTTGCGCAACATGGGTCATATGGGTGTTTACAGAAAAACATTTTTGGAAAATAATCATGTATGACATATAATTTAAAGACATCTGATAAGACATGATTTCTATAAAATAGTCTGACTAAATTTCAGTTGAAACTTTCAATTAATGGTCCTTTTAAAATACAATAGGTATGTACTGAGATACTATATTTTAAAATAAAATATAAATAGGTTGCAAAAAGGTCTACTTCTTCATCACCTTCTTTAAAATCATAATATGCTTCAAAATCTTATGATAAGGTAAAATATTTGAAAATGCCTTGATAATATCTACCTTTCTTGAAAATATGAGAATATTGTGAAAATTGGATTTGTCTAAATACAACCCATGATCCACGATGATAAAGAGGTATATTGGAGGTGTTTGATATCTCAAACAGTTTCTTGCAAGTGATTTGTATTCTAGAAAAAGTTTCACAATCATCCGAACATTACTTTTCAATAATTATTGCAAGCAAGTCATCAGGAAGAGATAAGAATGTCGTTTGAGATCTTCCTCCTTCCATTTCCCTGATCTAAAAAAGTTACAAAACAATGATTTAACTAAGATAATAAACATAGTGACTAATCATGTGTTTAAAAAAAACTCATAATCCCTAAATTTTTCTAAACTGACCATTGATTCCAACTATAAGGCCTCGGCCTTAAAACATTACTTAATCTTGATTTAAATTGAATAATTCACATTGAGGATCTTTTCAGGTTTAGTGTTTTAGAGAATTAGGACATTACTATTACATATCAAAGATTACATAGTAGACACATCAACTCAGTTTCCATTTATTTCACAAAATAAAAAACTATTGAACAAAAGAGTCATGTCTAGTTCTTGTTTGAGACAGCATGACATTTCCTTGATCCCATCCTTGACCATATTCCACTTTTTGCCCCGTGAAAAAAATTTCATAAACATGGGATGAGCATAAAAAGTTCAGTAAGGGATATAAAAGTATGAAATGAAAATATTAGTCCATTTATGAAATCATACTTTACTTATAAAACATAAGAATTTTAACATACCTCATCAAATCATGAATAAATCATAGAAATCATAATACATAAAGGTAACTTGAGGCATTAATAACATTCCTATGTAGGGAGTAACCCTCATGGTTACTTTTGGAATACCCATCACAGTATATTCCCTAAATCTCTTTGGAGAAACCTTAACATTTAACCCCTTCGCGTTACCCAATGCATTTGAGAGCTATATCGGGCTCACCCACACTTAGTTTATCATGTAACCACCCGATTTCATAAAAATTGCCCAAGAACCATAACATAATAATAACAGTTAAAACATGCATAAAATAAACATAAAATTTCCACATTTCAATCACAAGAGATCACATCATGATATTATCATAAATAAAATCATCTAATAAAATCATTAAAACTCTATGAGAAAAAATTCCCTTTATACTTTCAAAATATTAAAAGAAGACATTTAAAAGAGATTTTAGAATCAAAGTGTCCCATACAACTTCAAAAAAATTTAAAGGGTTTAAAAACATTCATGTCCCTATAAATAAATCCATAAAACAATTTTTAAAACCTGGACATGGATGATAAATGTTTAAAAGAATAAATCTTTAAATCCATGTAAAACAATGTTTTAATAAAAGATTCCTTTTCCATTTTGAACATTTAAATTATAAGCCAAAAAAAAGTTAACCGTTTTGAAAACATTTAAATGACTTTAGTATATAAATAATATGGATATGGAATGTCAAAGGGGCTGTATATACACTTTATAAAAGAATAAAAGTGCATATCATTAAGAAATGTCTCAATGAGAAAAAATTGAGATGTAATCCCAATCAATGATCATGCCATTAGAGCAAGGATAAAGAAATGAAATAATTATGTGTGACAAATATAAATACACCAAATATAATTGAATACTCGGTGTAAAACAATCAGATTTCATCCACACATATTCATAGCATGAAATAATCAAGAAGTAGAGGTTTAACCCAAAGAATTGAAATTGGGTTAAGAAGTTCCCTTACAAAAATTCGACAGCCTAACGGCATCACCTTAAAATTCATAAAACGAGTTGATGAGAGATAAAATGGTATATCAACACTTGGACAAAAAATTTACATCAATAAGGATATATAATAACATATCCCAACACAATAAGATGTAAATTAAAAGACATAACAAAAGAAGTCTTTTAAAGAGAGGTGGGTGAAAGGTTCTCTTACCGATTTGGGTAACTTTCAAAACGTACACCCCATGAAAGAAGGACTATACAACATTTATTTAAATACTCATAAATGAATTTATATTACACAAAGAGTCGAATAATGGGTAGTACATATACCACTCAAAGGAAATGGTGGCAAATGTATCATAAATCTCACAGGAATAAAAGTGAGATGAAAAACCACTTACGAAAACTTGACAGCCTAACAGCGCCACTTAAAACTTCCGAAAATAGATTTATGAGATAAAATAGGGTCTCTCGTAATATGAATATAAAAATTAAAGAATGAGTAATATAAAATAACATCCCTAAACATAATAAAGATGAGCTTAAAAGAAATGACATAAAAGAGAGTACTTAAAAAGAAAGAGAGAGGTAAGATTCCTTACCTCAAGTCCGACTTGTCTTGTTCATTTATTTATATTCCTGAATAATAAACTTTGGTCAATTTATAATTGTTTAAGTACCTCCTTTAAAAATTATTATTCAGTTCATATTACATATTATAGTCTTATAATAATTGGTTAATAATGTGAGTTCGTATCAGACGTTTTTGTCGATGTTTGGTACATGAGTCAAAAATGAACTTGTTTGAAAATGATTGTCCATATAGTTATAAGTAAATCATCTCAAGAATAGTATTAATGATTTAAATATCATATATATCCAGTACATATTCATTTTATACTATTTCAAAACATTTGTATATAAAAAGAAATGAAATGCACAGTTCATGGAGACGGTAGGCTATTTGTACGCATGAAAGCTACTTTCATTTATTTGTCATATTAATGGAATTAAAAAAATGAGAGATATATATAATATAATTCCAGTATAATATATACGTGATATAGGTCAAAGTTTTTGTTAATATCATTCTTTATACATTCCATATATGGCATGAACGGGTCAGATTACTTGAGGGGGCGGTAGTCCACACTTCTTCGTTTTAAATTATCGCATTTTCACAACATGCAAAGCATAAAGGTATGTTTTAAATATAAAATACAGAAGCATAGAGAGGAAATAAATATAATATATATCATATAAAAATAGTTCCATCATAATGGCCACGATGAGAGGTGGTAGGAGAAGATAGAACAATCATCGTTTCGTGAGGCAATAATTCCCCATCCACAGAAACAGTATGTTCTTTAACCATTAGACGGAGGTGTGTGTAAATGTAGCTCGAATATTTCTCATAAAAACATCCTAGTATATTTAATATACTGGGGTTGTTAAAAAATAAAGGAATAAAAACAGTTTAGGTGGTTGAAGAAACAAAATAAAGCAAAAGAACATTAGGGAAGACTTTACCTTTAAATCGGGTAACTCCCCTTGGTTTGAACCAAAAGGGTTTCTGGAAGAGATTTCTGCCTAAGGTAAGGCTTCTAGGATGAGGATAGAGACATGGAGAGAAACAATGAGCAGAGATTGGCAGAGCCAATGGCTTGAGAGGTGTGGGTAAGGTGGTAGAGGTGGGGCCTTTTATAAGAGAAGAGGAGGGTCACTCTTGGAAAGTTATAAAATATTTGATTATTATAAAATGATTTTCGGATTTTAAAGGTCCCAAAAGGATATATTTCGAGGATAAGGTGATAAGGTTTCTAAATCCTCCAATCCAATAGGTTTTTGACATGTGTAAGACTTATATTTTACCATATCTTCTCATTTTATTTAAATCGTTCATTTACGAGGTAATCACTGCATCATCACGGTGTCATAAATAAATTAATTTATTTAATTATTAAAAAATATCATGATGTAGTAAATCTTTTTAGCTTTCTAATGAATATTTATAGTCCAAAATATGACTTGTATAACCCCATTTAAAATTGTTTTAGTAAAACAATACATGTTTGTGACATTTTGATTTTTACTTTAAATAAAAAGTTATTAATGTCATTTTCCTACCAATGTGGCTCCATGGGGTCCCCAAGTTGTCCCATGGATTGTCGTGGTCGGCCATGACTCATCCAATAATGGTAGGAAATGTGTCAAGGTCATTTCATATTATTATAACATTATCTATACCTTAAATTACACTAATTACCTTTAATCACGATTAAGAAAACTTAAAAGTTACTATTCACCAAAAAAAATTATTTTAATCCCATTGAACCACATTTTACATCATAATGACAACTATATATATCAGATTTTAGAAATTAAAATCAAAGAAGTGGTAAAATTTTATTTAAATGAAAAATCTGTTTTTTAACTACCACTTAGTGGTTTCAATATTCATCAAAAATTGATGCTTTTCAGAAAAATACCAAAAAATCACCATAATATATATTTGAAATTTAGAATTCAAAAATGATGTATAATTTAAAAAATTCAAAACATATAATTTTCATTAATTAATTTAATAATTAATTCTCGTTGTCAAAACAAATAGCGTGTTTTTATGAAACAATATATATCAAAAGATTGACAATACATTAAGTCCAATTTCAAAGTGAAATTAATTCCAATGACCACTATTGGATTAAATAGTAAAAATATATTATAATTAGACTTTAAAACCAATTAAAAAGATAATCTAATAATATATATAAATTAGATTAAAAAGAGGTTTTGAATTAAAATACAACATTTTTCACTATTCATTAAAAATGAACTTTATCGGAAAAATACCAAAAATTTACACAAAGTAAATGTTGATGTCTGGATTCTAAAGAAGAATTTTATTTAGCCTAATAGAATGTATAAGAGTGACCAAAACTATATTAAAGAGGGTTCACCATCAAAAGGTGATAAATCGGCCTTTTAGTGAATTTTAGAGTATTTATGCTAAAAATTGAATTCTTTTCTTATTTTAAGGCTTTATCTTTTATTGGATAAATGTAAAACCATTTAACAAATATATAAAATCATATTTTATTTATTTATATTCATTCCTGCCAATACAATGGATAGGCATTAACTACCATTTAAAATAATATTATTTTACTATTAGAATGCAACGTAAGATTTCAAAGAAACTCGTTGTTGCGTATTGGGTACACCATCGAGCATAGAATTCCCTTTAAAGTAATATTAATATTTTAATAAAAAATATTAATAAATATGAAAAACTAATATTCTTTATTTACCTAGGATGTTACATACCTCCTCAAGTGAGCGAGAATATTATAGAAGAGAAAGATAAGTCAGAGGTGGAAAGTGGAGACACAAAGGCACCTTACCCATTATGATCTCCCTAAAATGAAATCCATAAATATAAGAAACATTAATAATTATATCACAAAAACATGGGTTAATCCTTTTATTTGTCCCCTAGAAACATCCTCAGAATAGTTACTCATGATCATGAGTATTGGAGTTCATAGTTTAGATGATAAAAGGGTGGAAACAAAAAAGATACAAATTTAAGAATGAGAGAAAGAAGAATAGTAAAATATATTAAAAATTCATAAAACTTTGAAAATATAAAATAAAATTAAAAACAAAAAAAATGCACTAAATTTTTTTCCAACCCTTTGGAAATGAGATACGATACATTTTTGTAGGGAGAGCGAGTGAGAAATTTAGATCTAATTCTATCCACCATAAGGTTGAGCATGTTAGACCTAATAAATGACTGAATTGAAAAATTTTCTATTCGTAAAATTGGCTCATATATATCTTAAATTTTCTACCAAAAACATTTAAATTCATTGGAAACTAGATTAAATAGTTGTGATAGTTTTACTTAGGATGTTTAATCAATTTAGGAAGACTCCTTCTAAACCCTAAGTCTGATTTCTCATGAATTTATAGCTTCTAAATATGTAGAATAAGGCATGGACACATAAATGGAAGTTATTAAATAATATATTCTCTATGTAAATGTCAAATGTTATCTCTTTTCTACTTGAAGTTAATTAGATATGGCCCCATAATTAAAAGTTTCCAGTTCTATACATAGAATTTTGAGGCCCTGATTGTGATCTTGATTTGGGCCTCAAATAGGGGATTAAAAATTTGGATACCAAAAAATGAAATATAGGATAATATTTACTTAAGGATAAAAAAAATTCATTTCAAAACTTGGATTAGTGTACAAAAATTATGGCCTAAATAAAGAAATAAATTAAAACAATTATACTCCCAAATTTGTTTATTTAGTAATTAAACTCAAAATATTACTAAAATCAAAAAATGTGTCAATTTTCCACAAAATAACACATAAGGGGGATTAAAAACAATGAAATTAAAAGTAAAATAATTCATAATATTTTATCAGTTGATTCCCCCACATGTAAAAAATTCACTCCTAAGAAATCATCTTATACCAAAGCCAAAACAAACTTCTCATGGTATAAATGTCAACCCATCTCAATTATAATATCAAGGAAAATATCATGACTCCAACATGGATAAAAACTCAATAACTCCTAGAAACAATAAAAATACATTCAATATATTGTTATTCCTCTCATTCTTATTTTACCTACCACCCTAAAAATATATTTCTCTCTTCAAAGAAGGATTTTTTGTGGAGTTTTTTTCATTCTCAGAAACATATGTGATCTCAATAAGATCGATACCCTCTAATTATCTCCTCATCATAGTGTTTTAAATGTTCCATTCATAAAGTATTATTAATAGGTTTTTCAGAGGATGTGTATTGGGAGTTTTTAAATGTAAAAAAAATTAGAGGTGGAATGAGGAGGGTTAAGCTCTGAAGTTATGTAAATTCATGAAAATAGTTTTTGCTCAAAAATGGTGAGCTATTAAATAAGCTAAAAAATGATCATCAAATAAACCACATTATTTAATAATTTCACACATGTAATTTCAGAATCAATGATAAATATCTTCCCACTTTTATACATTTTAAATCATTTTTTTAGCTTCAATTAAGATTTAAATTTCTATTCAGAGTCATGTTTTTGATGAAATGAGGGGCATCTTTTCATCTTAAAATATTAGAGAACATCCAACCCATTTTTTTAATATTATTTTGGTTCACCCATATACCTTTTCATCATGAAATTTCTTCCACTAATGAATAAAAAATTTTGGAAACCTCATTTCATCTCAAATAGATTCTTTAAAAAATAAATATACAACTTATCTTCTCTCTCCCCCATACTTGAGTTTAGCCATAATCAGGAACTTAACCTACAGATCATGGTATAAAGGGATAAATTTATTATAATTTGGATACCTAATAAGTAATTTAATGGATAATGGGGGCTTAATAGAGGTCAGGTGAAAATGGAGGCCAAAATAATAGTTTAATGTAAAAAAGTGATTTCAATTTAGTGCCTCAATCATGCTTAAAACATTCTATGAACTCTAACATATTTTAAATAGAGAAAACAATGGATTTATACATCACAAAACATGTCTCCATATATTAATAAAATGATAAATGTAATAAGATGTCTTAAAGGTTTATAACGCTCTTAGTTTGGGAAATATTTTAAATTCATACAGTATTGGTGCACAGAGTTTCACAATTAGTCAAACTAAATTAAATGAAAATATCATAAATCAAGAAACAAAATAAATTAATAAATAATATTAATACTCCAAAATTAAAATCAATAAATTCAAAAAAAATACTAATCTGGTTTTAATTTTTCAAAGTATTCAGTCAACTCAAGAACCTAAAACGCAGCAAAAATAAAAAAGTAAAACATGAGAAATTCAAAAGAAGACATTAAAAATAAAATGTAATCATAAAAATATTATAAAAGAATATTTAAATCACTTACATTCACTTACTATATTTGCTAATATATTCTTACTTAAAATTATATCATTAAATATTTTGAGATAAAATTTAAATTTGGAAAAATTAAAATAAATAAAAAGAAAGATACAAGTTGATCTGTTTTTTAGTGGAAACCTTTAGTTAAGAACCTTGATGTAGCCACTATAAATAAATAATGAATGAAATAAAACATAATAAAAATAAATTGAAAATGAGAAATGGGAAATAAAGGGAATAATTCTTGGTTTATAGGCCCAAGACAGTGGTCAGTTTTTATTAACCCTAGTTAGGAGGTTGTATTTGATTATCCTAAATCGGAATGTGGATGTGGTCTCTTTGAGATGAGCCACCACATGTGGATTTTATAAGTGTCCTTCATTATACACCAATATTAGAGAACCCAATAAAAGATAATAAAATTCCCAACCTGTGATAAGTAAAAATATATATAATTTTTAGTCTATATTATGAGGGAAAAGAAGATAGGGGTGCTCCCTCTTTACTTCCATGGTTCCCCCCTCATATGATATACATGTTTTTATAGAGTATGTAGTCACAACACCACATTATTCTCCATATTTTATTTGACAGTGAATACATTTATCAAATCATAATTAATATAAAATTCATTCTTCATTTGTGATGTGTCGTAAATTTTAGAAAAAAATATATTTAAAAAAACAATTCAACTTGAAAAAGATTAAAATGTGATGAATCAATAAATAAATCATCCTTTTCAAGTATGTCATCTTAAGAATACATATCTTATGGTAGGAACATTGTCAAATAAATATTAATAGGTTCATCTTCATTATTATATTACAAAGAAATATAGAGGTGGATATGCGATGATTTTTCATTATCAAGAATGAGACGATCAAGTTTCATGTTATATTTATCAATTTTATTCTAGGGATCTTCCAAAAAATATTGATATCCCAATAATGCATCATCTCTATTGTGTTCTTCATAAACCTCCTCTAGAAAATGTTGACTTTGGGTTTATGTTATTATTTCCTTTATTATACCCTTCTCAACTCCCTCGGGTTCATTAATTTAAAAAATTATTGGTGAAATCTCTTACACCACACATTCTGGTTTATGTTCTAGACTAGGTTCTGGTTTATCATGAAATGAATTTATATATTCAATTATGCATTCCATTTTTATATCAAGGCCATATATTTCTTCTTTAAGTCCTTGACAATTTTATTTCTTAATTACTTATTATTGTTACACTTGAGAGTAGTCATTCCAGAAATAATAATTACAATATGAATACATCGTACATCAAAATTGATTTTTTAGTTTTTGAAATTTATGATTTTTTGTTTTTTTATAAAAACATTTGTGTGAAAGTGTTTTGTATACCCAGAAAAGACAGCAATTCTATGCATGGGTATTTTTTTTAGATCCTCGGTAAATAGTTTATTTACCTAACCATGCAATATAGTGAACTCAAGGTTTTTCCATTAGGAGACAACCCACATAGCACCGCTACTATTTTGTCACTATTTATATTCTAACTAATATAAAACTAAATAACATAAAAACAAATATTATAAAATATAAATTAAATATTAATATATATATATATATATGTATATAAATGTAATGAAAAAAATGGATTCTAACAGAATGAATGATGTTAGATAGAAAGGAGATCCTCTAAGGATAACACCCAGAGAAAACCTTCACTGTCAGTTTATTTGTTCCAAATGAAATTAACGGGAATGCTTTATAGTATGAATTAAAATCCTAATATTACCATTTTTTAATATATAGTACACTCCATGATAATTTATAAACCACACATCCAAGTCCCCAATGAAGATAAAATATTGCAAAAGAGAATGTTATGCCTCAGATGGCAAGTGGAAACACAAAGGTGATTTACCCACTAAGATTCCCCTCAGACTAACTCTAAGAAAATAATAAAAATTAATAATGATATCTCAAAAAATTGGATTCAACACTGGATTTATCCCCTTGGAATTCCTCAGGTTAGTTACTCGTGATCATGAGTATTAGAGTTCACAATGGAGATGATAATTGGGTGGAAACACAAAAGATATAAATATGAGAATGAGAGGAATAAGATTAGTAAAAAATGTAAAAATACATAGTTATATTAAAATAGAAAATAAACAACAAATCTATAAAATGTCCAAGATAAGTTTCCAACCATTTATAAATGATATGGGATACATTTTTATAGGGAGAGGGGGTGAAAAATTTGGAACCAATTATATCCACCATAATTGTTCAAATTATATATATAATAAATTCCCAAATTGGTGAATTTTGTATTATTAATAGATGTTACTATATTTCTTACACGTTCTTATTCAAAATTTCATCATTATTGGCCACCAGATGAAGGATTTATGATAGTTTTTCTCTGGAAAATTAATCTATCCAAACAGATTCTTCGTATTCCCCAAATTCGGATTCACGTGAATTTATAGGCTTTAAATATGAATAATATAGTGTGTCCACCTCTATGTGAGTTTTTCATTAATATCTTCTCAATAAATATGTAAACTATCATCTCTTTTGGACTAGATGTTTTTGATATATGGTCCATTCATTAAAAGTGTCAAGTTCTATGAATAGTTTTGGAGTTTTGCATTGTGAGCTAGATTTGGACCTTCGAATGAGGGATTTATATTTAGGTCCAAAATAATAAAATGAATACTAAGATGTATTTAAGTTAAAAATGAATTTCAAAATTAATATCTATGTAGAAATATTAATGGCTAAAATATAAAAATAAATTAAAACAGCTAAAATCCAAAATTATGCAATTTTTGTGATTAATCTCAAAACTATACTAAAACCAAAAAATGTGAAAATTGACCTCAAAATAAAACATTGGTGGGATAAAAAAAATTCAAATTAAAAGTAAAATAATTGAAATTATTTTCGTTATTAATGAATATGGTTAAGAATATCTAATTTTCCATATAAATATTTCCTTCTAATATAATATTCAAGTAAATTATTATCAAAATACAAAAGTTTATTATGATTAATAAAAAATAATGATTAAAAATTATTTATTTAATTAATGAAATAATAATATCCCCCATTTTTATAATAATAATACATGTTAAGGTGTAGCCTAATAGATAGAAAAATAAATGTGAACTCCAACTAAATCTATCAGCCATTTTCCAATCTTACTATACCTACCATTTCTTAAAATAATTCTCACATTATTGGAATAATTTTACTTATGATGATTATTATTCTCTCACGAAATAACCCATTGAACGAATAAAATATGAATTAAAAATTAAAAATTAAAAATAAAGAATGTATATAATAGATTAAAACAAGATTATTTTATTGAAATATGATGGAATGTAAAGATAAAATCAAGAATTATTTTTTTCTAGATCTTCAATATTTTTCTTTATAACAACATTTTTTTCAAGAGATTCATTTATATATTCAATAAATTCATTATTATTCTACATCTCATTCATTATAATACCTTTATTTTTCATGTATTCAGATATCTTTTTGATAATTTCATAGTTATAAAGATAATACCTATAGAAATGAAAAATATTTTCTTTCATAATACATTTAAATACAAGTATATCTATTTTTGTTTTGAAAATTATGTTATAGAATAATATATATCATTCAAAAATTATATGAAATTGGTAATTAAGCTAGTTAATCTAAGCTCAAATAAATTTTTTAGAAACATATATATTTCTAATGTCAATAAAAATATATATTCTTCTATTATTTGAATATTGATGAACTCATATACCTTCAAATTTTTATCAAGCCTAATTTATTTTTTGTGATAAAGATAAAAATTAGAAATATTTTCTTTAATGATTTTACCTTTCATGAAATATGTTTTCTAAAAAAAATTGAATTCTTTCTCAATTATTCCCTTTCTAAACTTTCTAAAAATTTATACTCATGTATCACATTAATAATTTTGACTACCCTGACCATTCTTTTTAATTTTTCCAAATATTATTTAGTAATATAAAATTCAGCATCTAAATTCTCCAGTGACTTTCTAAGTAATCTCTTATAAGAAGATTTATTCATAAATTAATAATAGCTTTGAGGAGCTAGTAAAACAGTATAAGATTTATTTTTAGTTTCTCTCTCTTTAATGAATGATTATAGACTAGATTATTAGGAATATTTATTTGAAAACAGTACTTATTTTTGATAGTTCTAGTAAATAAAATTACTATCAAATATTTTTTAATTTATTCCTTCTATGTGTTTTGAACTATCTATTAATGAAGTAATTTACCTTTATTTTTTATTTTGATCCTAGTAAGTTGATTTATAATATGAATAAAATGATTTGGTAACATTGACATTTATTAAATTTGATTTTCCATTCTATATATGGTAAGGGTAAACCTAATATTCCTCATTAGAAGATATAAAATATTAAGTTCCTCCTTGGATTGTTTAGGAATTTAGATACAAAAAAGAATAATAATTGGTCACATTTTCTTTATAGATTCTAATTTATTTATCTTTATTCACCTACCTATTCTCAAAAAAACATAATAATAAAATTTCGAGATTTGGTTTTTTAGTGCATGCTTCCCATTTTATCCTTATCAAACTTATTTTTTTTGTTTTATCTACAGTAGGTTTAGTTATCTCCTTTCACTTATTATTAAGTTATTTTGGATCTTATTTTAAAATTTTTATTCCAAAATTCTTATACTTTTAATAAATATTCTTTATTATCTTATATTAAGAGATTATTCCTTAGTATCCTCATACTCAAACAAATGATAATCAACATACTTAAAATTGGTTGAATAAATTCAGTTATAAATTATTTTAAATCTATTTTTATAGATGCTAAATGTTTATTATTTAGATAAACATACCACTACTCATGGATATTATTAACAAGCATTGCCTTGGTGATAGTTTCACCATTAATGATTTTATCTTTTATATTAGATATGTTTTTGATATGGAAATTTTTTTTCTTTCTAATAATTTTTTAATTAACTCTAAATAATACTTGATAATATAGAATATTTTTCAACTTCAAACCCCCTGAATAGACATCCTTGATGTAATACCATATGAAACATATAAAAATAAGAATTCAAATATCTTGAAATAATTTTAAAATATAAATATCTTCATCTTTTCGTACATCAATATCTTTTTTTAATAGAACTATAAATGTTTAAATATACATAAAAACCATTATTTTATTATCATTTATATTGATCATAATACGTGTCTTATCATTAAAAAACAAAAGTATAATAATATTTTCATCCTTATTAAAGTATTCATTATTTTATAGAATCTTATTATATACAATAATTGTTTCAAATTGTAATGACAGTCTTATCATATTTGATGATTTTTCTATATTCATGGATAAATCATGGACACTACAATTAAATTATTTCCTTCTATAGCTATAACTATATAATAAATCACATTATTATAAAACTTATGCATAAATAAAGTATATAAATGATAATAATTTTTATATGGGATAACTTTGAGTTTCCAATTCTGAAACCAATCGACTGCCTTTAGTAAAGAATCATATTTTTTAACCAATATAGGTTTATCATTCAACCAGAATTAATATACATTAATTAATCATAGATAGTTTTTTTATTCCTAGAATATAAATGAAATATTCAACCTAAATAAATTTCAAATAAGCTGGGTTTTATATAACATCATTAAATTAAAAGTAATTGTAAATAAAACAAATGTATATTCAGAAAATTTGATAGTGCTTTATAATAAATTCAACATATCATATTTATAGGATTTTATACACATTATATAGAAAAGTAAAATAATCTTATTCATTGATGTAAATTAAAAATATATAGCATGAAATTATTCATTTGATACAAATTGGGGGATATGTATAATGGATTTAAATATTCTTTCTTGAAAAAAGTTTATTTCTGAGAAGATAAATTAGTTTCCTTATATTGTTTGATAGTTAAGAATAAAGAGAATGTTATCATTTTTTCTACCAGTTTATAATATTTTCAAAAAAATTCATCCATTACAAAATTAATAGCTTTTTTCTTCATACTTATTAAAGATAATACAGGAAATTAATTCCAAAACTATATAAAAATAAAAGGGCACCCTCTTTCTCGGGGAGTTTTTCATTGTAAGTGATTAAAAACTAAAAATAAAATACAATTTGTGAGATGAAGTTATTATACATCAAATTATTAGATTTAATAAATTCAATATGAGTATCTAGTTTTTGTAGATGATCCCTAAGAAATTAAGGCCTTACGACTTTGTTTTTATCTCTTGTGTATTGTTCCATATTTCTCAAGTGAAATATTTATTATGTCATCACACCTAATTAAATTATTTTTGAACATAATTCTGAAATCTATAGTTGTGTGCTCCATCTAAAATATATTCACAACAATTTCTAACATTTATATATTCCACTTCTGTAGTGGTGAGTTCCATCGAACGTTTCTACATACTATAACATAAAATAAATATTCTTCTAATAAATGATATGTTATATATATTAATATTTTATTAAATCTTTATCCTATGAAATACAATTCATAATATAATTTTTGAAATAAATAAAATCTATATGAATAGAATATAATATGTCTCAAAGTTCACTTTAAATGATGAAAAAATTAATTTAATGACATTAAAATGAGATGGTTTTTAATTTTATTGAAACCTAGCACAAAAACATATAGAGTTCACAATATATTATAACATTTATATTAAGTGAATTATGGTTTTAATCATCACACTATAAATATTCTGATCTATCAATTTTATAGATTCTTCAAGATAAAAATTACAATAATTACTTACTGAAGCACTCATACATAAGGAATTATCAAAATTAGGATGTTTCAAAAAGTGTATAATATATTTTTATTATAATAATATATATATATAATTCTTGTTTTTTATAAAGTTTAAAACTAAAAAATATATAAGGTCTTCTATCATATTCATCTCAAATTTACTTTGTATCAATTTATTGGAACTTTCAACAATATATTTTCTAGTTGATCTAAAAATAATTTCCTCCTCATAAATGTTTTTTATTATTAATGATTTAAAAACATTATTTGTTAAAAAAATTCTATTTATAATTTATTTTATAAAATTATTTTGAATCATAAAATATTAAAATTGATCATACCTTGTTTTTAGGGCTTGATTCTAATATTAATTGTTGGTCTGAGTGGATACTCAAGAGGGGGGTGAATTGAGATCCAATTAAAATTTATGTTAAAATGTTGTCTCTTTAAAATCCCCCAATTTATAAAACAAGTTAAACTGTAGTGAATTTATACAGATTGTAAATGTTCACTAAGTTTCTCAAAGATTTATTAGGTCTCAGTTAATTTAACCATAATATCAATCTAACTTTTGAAAATGACCTACTGATTTACAGTGAGTGTAAACACTTTCTAGTTTAACTATCAAAGTAGCTTTAAAATAGTTTTGTTTTTCAAAGTAATAGCAGCGGAGTATAAAAGATATATCTAGTGTACATTAAAATTAAACTGAAGATGCACAGCATATGTAACAATAGTTTCAGTCTCAATACAATACTTAGTCCTCTCAAATTTATATAAATTTGATCCACATTCTGGATTGGGGTTAACAACAGTTTACACAATTGTCCAGGTACAAAGACCTCTACCACAGATCTTCATGGGAAAAACAAACAACAGCTCACTGGCTATTCAGTTCTTACTCAACCTCTACCACCATCCACAGTTGGAAACAAAATAGTTATGGAGTTTAACTGAGGATTTAAGAATCCTATAGTTTAGCACAGGAAACAGTGTGTGTGTAAAGTACACAGGATACACACACTGCTCAAAATGTAAAGAAAGAATCACAAAGAGAAGTATGATTGAGTTTAGAAATGTTTTAGTGATTAGCAGTGTAGCTCTAGACTCATTTGTTTTATCAGAAAATATTATGAGTCCTTCTATGGTTTTTCATAGAAAACAGAGTGTCATTTTCTTCTTTGATTCTTGGTCCAGATTAGCAGCCTGAGTGCATGAAATGTTTGTTGTAGTTCTTCACTCAAGATGCAACTTGTGTTCTCCTCTAGAATAAGTTTCTTCATGTATGTCTAAGATTCTTAGAGTATGGATGTAGACTAGAGAAGACAAAATTCTCCACATTTGAATGCTTGTTCAGATCTTCTTCTTTTACCCTTTGTGTGTCTTCTTTTTTCCTTTCCAGGAGTGTCATATTCATGTGTTTCTTCTATCTTTTTAAGTGTTCTCTTTCCATCACTTTATAGGTTATAGCTTCTATAGAAAAGAACACTCGCCTTTTTCATGGGTACTAGGTACGGTTCCCTGACATGCAATAGAAATCATTAAATAACATTAACTGCATTAAAACGATCAAATGTAACTGTTAGCTAAATAAATAAATAGAATGAAGAGTATGGGGTTTGACTGTTCGGTCAAGCATTAGTAGATTTCTATTGGTAGATGTGCACGGTGGACTTTGTGTCGCAGAACCTTCTATCGGTAGCTCTTTTGAACTTGCATTGGTAGCTCATATACCGGTGACTAGATCCATCGGTAGTTGTCTCTCCATCGGTAGATCTTTGCATCAGTAGTTGTTTTCATGTATCGGTAGACTTACACTTATCAGCATACTTCTATCAGTAGACTTCTGTCTATCGGTAGCTATGGATTGTTCTGTATTGGTAGCTCGGTAGATTGGTTCTATCAGTAGACTTCCTCATATCAGTAGCTCTGGTTTGTCTGTCGGTAGCTCTGTGCATATCGGTGACCTTAGTGTATCGGTAGACTAAGTGTATCGGTAGACTAAGTACCGGTAGCTTAAATGCAGATCAGTGACTAAATACTTATCTGTTTCATACACAATATATCCAAATGGGTTAGACTTACTTCAAGAACTTATATAAACATGGATAAACAAAGATTAAACTATCTTAGGGATTATTTTAATATTATTATCATCTTGAGCATAGATTGAAAGAATTAATATATATAAAAACATTATATTGACATCATCAAAGTATATAAAAGCATAATTGGGATTATCAAAACAGGTGAGGTCAACATTCTCCCCTTTTTTATAATCACAACTTATGATATAATCAGTTAAAAAAAATTAGAGGATATATAATTAAGCTTAATTTTCTCAGAGAAAACAGTATGGCATAAAACATACTCTATCAGAGATAGAATTAAAACTATCAGATAACATCAGAGAACTAAATGAAATGATATTAGAGGATGAGATAAAAGACACTGATATGAGAAGATGAAATTCAGAGGTATCAAAGAGGCAAAGCATGATAGCTCTTAGATAATTTTTCCCCCTTTCATTAATATTTCTCCCCCTTTGTGATAATCAAAAAGTGGGAAATAATAAAAAGAAGGGGAATAATAGGAATATAAGAAAATCACTTTTATTAAATGTGACAAATAGGTACAAAGACAGAGAACAAAATACATAGGATTCCTATCAAATAGTCCAGCTACTGGATCAATCCACATCCTCAATGTGAGATTTTCCATTGGGGTCAGAAGAGGATTCAGGTGCTGAAGATTCTGGTGAAGGCTTAGGAATTCCTGAAAAGATCACAGGAGGTTGAGCAACTGACATTGTGTATGGCCTGTATTGAGGATTCCTTTGTGTGATCACAGGTGTGAGGCTTCGAAAGTCTTGAACATGAGTTATCTGAATTGGAGAAGCAGTGGAGGTAGATGCAGGAAAAGAAAGAGGGACAATTATGGGTCGGGCATCAAAATATAGAAAGGGGAGATAAAGATTCCTGAAATCCAAAATGATTTCTCCCGCTCTCTCCATTGCAGATATGAAGTCATCCTTGTTCTCCATAAACTTGTCCAAAGCTGGAGTCAATTATCTCATCTTGCTAACTTGTTCTCTAAAGACTTCATTGACAGGAGGCATTTTCATATTCTCAATTAGAAACTTAAAATGACTAGTAATTTGGGTCTTTGTCTAAATTTTGGAGAAATAGGAATCCACCTTTTCTTTCAATTCCTTTTGAGAAGCATGGGATTCTCTCATGTAGTCTTGGACTATCTTCATAATTTATCGGGCTGAATCTCTGGTGGAGAGAACAACTCTTCTTAGTTCAGATGAGTCCACAGAGCCACTGGTTGAGGCAGAACCAAGCTCCTCTTTCATCACTGTTCAAATTTTATTTATGTCCATTGAAGGTTTAGATGAAAGAGAACCAATAGAGAAAGATATAGTCTCTTTGAAGATTTTGGTCAAACCACTGATAAGATGTTGAACACCGGATTCAAGGGTATTAATATGATCTTTCATAGAAGTTTTGAAACCTTCAAATACTGAAACCATCTGACTTACAACACTCTTCGCATAAGCTAAGTCCTTATCTGCTTGGGATTTTGATCTCATGTAAGGGTCTAAAGAAACAACAGATTCCTTTAAAGCTCCAATATCTGTTTCAAGTCTAGAAACTTGAGCCTGGAATTCTTTAACTTCTTAAACTATTTCGCCCATAAAGATTGATAAATTGCAGGCAAGAGATAGTTCAAAAGATCTTTCCAACATAAAAATTTCTTCAGGAAAATTGTGCTTCATCTCAGCAACTGAGGCACTAAAGGATTCATTCAGCTCATCCCTTAAGATATCCATATCATCCTTGGTAACCAAATCGGCAGGTGAAACAACTACAGATGCTCTTTTAGAGGCTAAACTGACCACAGCATCATTCATAACTGATTGAATTGAAGATACTAGAGAAACTTCCATCTTCATTACCTCTTCCACAAATCTTCCCTTAAGATTTTTCTTTAAAGTATCCAGGTCATTCATTCTGACCACATTTTCAGGTAGCAATTCAGTCTCAACATCATAAAAAATTTCAGGTCTATTGTGAGATGCTCGTTATCTGAATCTGAATAGTATAAACCAGAGACTATAAAACCAGGGTCTTCTACCCAATCATTAAAACCAATAGCCACTGTGATACTTCCAAACATAGATTAATGCTCCCCCTCAATGGGTTCATCCTCAATTAGAATAACAGCATTCTCAACATCATTCAGAGCAGCATCCTCAGCAAGTCTTTCATCCTGAGGAGAATCTTTCACTATCAATTCCATTACTGTAGCAACAGGAGGGTCTTCTGGATTAGGTAAGGGTATGTCAACTTCATTTGCTTCCTCAGTAGGTACTAATGTTTGTCCAATCACTGGACTCAGACTCAAATCAGCCGTCATAGATGTTTCACTCTCATGAACATCTTCTTCATTTTCTACAGCAGCCACTTCAACAGCTTCTTCCTTATCTGATATATGTTGAACTAGATTTTTAGGAGCTGGGCTAGGAGGCAAGTCAGGGTCTCCTCCTTCATCAATAGAGGACTCTTCCTCTTCTGAATCATCAGTATATTCTGGCTCCTCTTCATCAGGTCCCAGACCTGGATCCCTCACATCCTTTGGTCTTGAAGGATGAGTCATAGGATTAAACTTGTCATACATCCTCTGGTCATCATTGACCCATTCTCCTCTCCAAGGGTTCCAATTTATTTTCATGTACTTATAAACAGTGGTTGTGATATAGAAGTTATTATTCACTACCACTGTCTCATCTTGAGACTCAGCAACTCCTTTTACCTTGATCATCACAGAGATTAATTTAGCAAAGAATAGGGCATTTGTCTTTGATTTCTGTCTTGTCATATCTTCCATCTTAACCATCAGCAATCTGCATAAATTAACCTTTACACAATTTCATAAGAGGTAAAGGAGATAGATATCTGGATATATCAAATTGGAAAAGTCTCCTCTCCTCGGTATCAAGACATGTTGAACAAATTTGAACAACAATCTATTCTCTCCATCCATCTCTGCAGCAACTACTTGTCTTTGACTTCCATCACCATTTAGGTCTTCCAAAGCAGTCTCATAATCGAAAATGTCACTGGTAGGTGGCATGGATCTCGCGACATATCCAGATACTCCTTCATGTGGAACTTTCAAGCACTCATCCCATTCAATATATTGGAACGACATCTCCTTTCCATTTACAAAAGAAGTTACTCGATTTTCATTCTCTGATTCTTAAAAGGTTACAAAATCATAAAACTGTTTCACTAATTTTGGAAAGTAAGGACAATTGTTATTCGAAAAACACTCTACCCATTTTTGATCTTCAAGAACTTCGAGCACTAAGGACCTGCTAGGCATCAGCCATTCTACACACAGTTCCTTTTCAATCACAATAACTCGATTTTGCAGATGAGGATTCACTGGTCGTCTCCCCGACCTAGTTCTAGAAACACTTCCACTGCCACTTGCATCTTTCTCGGTCCTTTTATTCTTTGTTTTCTACTCAACAGAGTCATCTCTAATAGTAGGATATTTGGTTTTTTCCATCGTTTTTTTGAATGATTTAGGGTTCTCTAAGGATTCAGGAGCTAAGGATCGAGGGTTAGTTTGAGACTCGGTGGATTTTGAAGTAGCTCGAAATTTAGTTTTATCATTTAGGAATCATAAAATAAATAATCAAAATGAAATAGAGTAAATGATTTAGATTCTGTTAGTAGACATAACTTTTAAAACAGCGCCCACATCGGTGAGAATTTCTATCAGTGAGGTTACATCGCTGTGGTTTTCTATCAGTGAGGTTACATCGGTGTGGTTTTCTATCAGTGAGGTTACATCGGTGAGGTTTTCTATAGGTGAGGTTACATCGGTGAGGTTTACTATCGGTGAGGTTACATCGGTGAGGTTTCCTATTGGTGAGGTTACATCGGTGAGGTTTTCTATCATTGAGGTTACATCGGTGATGATTTCTATCAGTGAGGTTACATCGGTGAGGTTTTCTATCAGTGAGGTTACATCGGTGAGGTTTTCTATTAGTGAGGTTACATCGGTGAGGTTTTCTATTAGTGAGGTTACATCGACGAGGTTTTTTATCAGTGAGGTTACATCGGTGAGGATAGCTACCGATTGAGATTAAACATTCCTAACTCATTTCTAATGTAACTTAACCTATCTAAACTCAAAGGTTTAGTGAAAATGTCGGTTAATTGATGTTCAGTGCCTATAAACTCAAGAGTAATATCACCCTTTTGGTAATGATCTCTCAAGAAATGGTGCCTTACATCAATGTGTTTGGTCCTAGAGTGAGACACAGGGTTCTCCAAGATATTTATTGCACTAGTATTGTCATAGTTGATTGACACGTGCCTAAAGTCATATCCATAGTCCAAAAGAGTGTGTTTCATCCACATAATTTGTGCACAGCAACTACCAGCATCTATGTACTCTTCTTCTGCAGTGGATAATGCTACAGAATTATGATTATTACTACACAAAATACTAAGTAATTTCCTAATAAATGACATGTTCCCGAAGTGCTCTTTCTATCCAACTTGAAACCAGCAAAGTCGGCATCTGAATAACTCATTAACTCAACGGGTCGTCCTTTTGGGTAAAACAAACCAATATTTACAGTATGTTTAAGATAGTTAAAAATTCTTTTAATAGCAAGTAAATGTGATTCTTTTGTATTACCGTGAAATCTTTCACACATACACACACTAAACATAATATATGGTCGACTAGCATTAATGTAAAGTATGCTTCCAATCATACCTCTGTATTTGGTTTGATCCACTGGTTTCCCAGTTTCATCTACATCCAATTTACAAACAGTACTCATAGGAGTTTCACTTTCCTTAATACTATCCAAAACAAAACGTTTTAAAAGATCCTTTGTATATTTACTTTGATTCAAAACAATACCATTTTCATTTTGAAACACTTGAAATCCAAGAAAATATTTCAGTTCTCCCATTAAACTCATTTCAAATTCATTTTGAATACTCTTTGGAAAATCAGTACATAAACAATGTTTAGAAGATCCAAAAATATTATCATAAACATAGATTTGAACTATTAAAATATCTTTAGAAATTATTCTAATAAAAAGAGTTGGATCATCAATCCCTTTAGTAAAACTTTCTGAAATAAGAAAATTACTAAGTATATCATACCAAGCTCTTGGAGCCTGTTTTAAACCATATAAAGTTTTAGAATGTTTAAAAACATGATTTGGAAAATGAGGATTAGTAAATCCATGTGGTTGTTCAATAAAAACATCTTCAATAATAAAAACATTTAGAAAAGTAATTTTGACATCCATTTGATATAACTTGAAATTCAGATGAGCAGCATATGCAAGTAAGATCCTAATGGCTTCTAATCTGGCTACAGGTGCAAAAGTTTCCTCATAGTCTGTTCCTTCTTCTTTAATATATCCTTGTGAAACTAGTCTAGCTTTGTTTCTAACTATGTTTCCAGACTCTTCAACTTTGTTTCTAAAAAACCATTTTGTACCTATTGTTAAAGTGTCCTTTTGTCTGTCAACTAATTCCCAGACTTTGTTTCTTTCAAAAACCCATTTTGTGCCTATTGTTAAAGTGTCCCTAGGCATGTCAACTAATTCTCGGAATTTATTTCTTTCAAATTGATTTAACTCTTCTTGTATATCCATTACCCAAAATTCATCATTGATAGCATCATTGATATTTTTAGGTTCTAGCTGTGAAAGAGAGGCTTGATGTTCAACCTGATTTCTTAGAGAGTCTCTAGTCGGTGTCCCTCTATCAAGATTACCAACAACAGCATCCAAAGGATGATTCTTTAGAATCCTTGTTGATCTAGTAAAAGTAGGACTAGAAATTTTAGGTTCATCTATAGGTTCGGGTTCTATAGTATCAGATTCTGGAATATGTTCAGAACTGGATGTTTTTACAACAGGTTCATCAGATTTATCACTAAAGTCCAGAATACTTAAATCTTCCTCAAGATTTTTAAGAGAGGTTTTAGGCTCATGTGGATCAGTTTCGTCAAACTTGATGTGAATACATTCTTCCACACATTTGGTTCTTTTATTAAAGACTCTATAGGCTTTGCTAATTAAATAATAACAAAGAAAAATTCCTTCATCCCTCTTAGAAGAAAACTTGTCTAGATTATCCTTTGTATTAAGAATAAAAACATTGTAGCCAAAGACTCTAAAGTAAGTAACTTTTGGTTTTCTATTATTCCACAACTCATAAGGGGTCTTCTGAAGAACTGGTCTAATTAATACTCTATTAATAATATAACAAGCTATACTCACGGCTTCAGCCCAAAAGTAAATAGGCATGTCATATTCATTAAGCATGGTTCTAGCTATTTCATGAAGGGTTCTATTACTTCATTCTACTACACCATTCTTTTGAGGTGTTCTAGGAGCATAAAATTTGTGACTATAGCCATTTTGTGTAAAATAATATTCAAACTCATTATTTTCAAACTCACGGCCATGATCATTTCATAGAGTTTTAATCTTAAGTCTACTAAGATTTTCTACAGATTTGGAGTATTTAATAAAATAAGAACAGGCTTCACTTTTGTGAGCTAAGAAGTATATCCAAGTATATCTAGAAAAGTCATCTACTAGAACATAGACAAAGTTCTTCAAATTTAAAATAGAAACTCTTGATGGTCCAAACAAGTCCATGTGAACTAACTCGAGAGGTTGAGAAGTTGAAAATTCTTTCTTTGATTTAAAAGAAACTTTATGTTGCTTTCCCTTCTGACAGGGATTACACACATTGTCATTTGGGAATTCAAGTGTGGGTAGGTCTATAACTAAGTTCATTCTAGTTAGTTTTCTAAGTGAATAGATGTTTCAGTGTCCTAATCTTCTGTGCCAAAGCCAATACTCTTTATGAAAAGCATTTAATCAAGTAACATTTTGTTTAGCTAAATAATTTAAATCAACTGCATAAACATTTTCATTTCTTAAAGCAGAAAATACTAAAACATTTTTAGAATTAAAAACGTTGCAAGAATCATTTTCAAACATCACATTAAATCCATCATCACATAATTGAGAAATAATTACAGGTTATACTTAAGTCCATCAACAAATAAAACTTTAGAAATTAAAACTGAATCAGTGTTACCAATTTGTCCTAGGCCGATGATCTTTCATTTAGAATTATCCCCAAAGGTGACATGTCCTCCATAAACCTTTATTAAACATTTGAAGCATGAATAATCTCCAGAAATATGTCTTGAACATCAACTTTCCACGTACCATACCATCTTGTGAGAACTCTTTAAGTATGTTTCCTACAAAATAGATTTAGATAGAAAAAGATTTTGGTACCCAGATCTTCTTGCGTCTAGAAAGGTTAGTAATCAAAACTTTAGGTATCCATATTTTTTTATGAGTCTCATATAATTTATAGAATCAATAGATTTTAAAAGATAAATTTTATTTGACCTATAACCATATGAATAACTGGTTAAAGCATATGAATTTCTATAACTAGAATTAGCAGAATTTTTCCCAGACTTAGGAATAAATCGAGTTTTAGTGAACTCTCTCTGTCCAGGTTGGTATCCCAAAACAATAGTGTATTTAGGTGAAACTTGTTTACCTAAAATTTGATTAAGTGTGTCTTTTCCATTTGTAAACTTCTATAAGTCTTTTCTGAGTTTCTCATTTGACATTTTTAGTTCTGTATTTTCCTTTAACAGTTGAGCATTCTTCTCTTTTTCAATAGTAAGTTCAGTTTTAACAGTAGTAGTGATAGAATGTTGTTTCTTTAATGATTTGTATTTATCCTTAAGTTCATTGCATGTCTCTTCCAGCATATTGAAGTATTCAAATAATTCCTTACTAGTCATGTTTTCTGAATCAGAATAAGATTCTGCATCATCTTCAAAATAATAAGAATTTAAAACAGGACTATCTAAGGTTACCTTAGATGTGTTGGTCATGAAACACATGTTGGCATGATTCTTCTTAGAATCAGAAACTTTAGATTCACTTGTGTTGTCTTCAGATGCACTCCAGGTAGCCTTCATAGCTTTCTTGTACTTCTTGTACGTATAATCATATTTCTTGTTGACTTTTAACTTTGGACAATCAGCCTTGATGTGTCCTTTCCTTTTACACTCATAGAAGACTATTTCATCATTCTTGTAATCTTTCTTCCAATCCTTCTTCCAGTGTCCCTTGTCTTCATACTTTCTTTGTAGTTAGATTTTCTGAAGAATTTATTCTTCCTATAAAACTCCTTGAATCTCTTGGCTATTTGAGCCATCTTAGCATCACTATCTGAATCAGAATCTTCACTCGTTGAACTCTCAGTAGGTATTTGAATTTTCTCCTTGTCTTTACTCTTATAGGCAGTAGACTTGAAAGCTACAGATTTTATCTTAGGTTTATAATCTTCCTCTTTATTCACTTTGAGTTCTTCCTTATACATCATTAATTTACCAATAATCTCCTTTACTGGAAGTGGTCCAATGTCACATGCTCTATGATTGAGACATAGGTGCCTCTCCATCATTCTGGCAGACATCTCACTATCCTCGTAATTTGTTCCTTTGCTGGAACAACTTTACCAAGTGAACTCATTGTATTGACTATCTCATTAAACCTGAGATACATATCAGAAATAGGTTCATCAGTTTTCATTTTAAAATTTTCATATTTAATAGTATAATTATTCAATATCATTTCTTTAACATTGGTTGTTCCTTCATGTGAAACACCCAAAGTATCCCATATTTCAAAGGCAGTTTTACAAGAAGAAATTCTATTAAACTCTTCATCTCCTAAAGCTCAGTACAGATCATTCATAGCTTTACAATTATTATTATAAGCAGTCTTTGTAGGTTCATCCCAAGTTGTTCTTTCTGTTTCTGGAATTTTATATTGAGACACTATAGCAGTCCAAATATGAAAACCCATACTTTCTAAATGATTTTTCATTTTAAGCTTCCACTGAGCATAGTTTGTACCATTGAAGAAAGGTGGTTGGTTAGTAGAATCACCCTCTAGTTTATTGTCCGTAACTAGATTTTAAAAAATATTTTTAAAGAGAAAAAAATTTAGAACTAAAAGAAATTTAATATATTTAAATATGCAACTAAAATCACAGTTGAGAAACAGAGTATTTCAAAAATATTTAAAAAAAATAACCCTCTGATACCAAATGTTGGTCGGAGAGGATACTCAAGAGGGGGGTGAATTGAGTTCCAATTAATATTTCTGTTAAAATATTTCCTCTTTAAGATCCCCCAATTTAGAAAACAAGTTAAACTGTAGTGAATTTATACAGATTGTAAATTTTCACTTAGTTTCTCAACGATTGATTAGGTCTTAGTTAATTTAACCATAAGATCAAACTAACTTTTGAAACTAACCTACTGATTCACAATGAGTGTAAACACTTTCTAGTTTAACAATCAAAGTAGCTTTAAAAAAAATTTGTATTTCAATGTAATAGCAGCGGAGTATAAAAGATATATGTAGTATACATTAAACATAAACTAAAGATTCACAGAAGATGTAACAAGAGGTTTAGTTTCAAGCTGAGACATAGTCCTCTCAAATTTATATAAATTTGATCCACACCCTAGATCAGGGTTAACAATAGTTTACAAAACATTCCAGATACAAATACCTCTACCACAGTTCTTCGTGGAAAAAACAAACAACCGCTCACAGGCTGTTCAGGTCTTACTCGACCTCTACCACCATCCATAGTGGGAAACAAAAGAGTTATGGAGTTTAAGTGAGGATTTAAGAATCCTCCAGTTTAGCACCGGAAACAGTGTGTGTAAAGTAAACAGGATACACACACTGCTCAAAATGTAAAGAAAGAATCACTAGGAGAAGTATGATTGAGTTTAGAAATGCTTTAGTGATTAGAATTGTTTCTCTAGACTCATTTGGTTTATCAGAAAAGCTTCTGAGTCCTTCTCTGGTTTTTTATAGAAAATAGAGTGTCGTTTTCTTCTTTGATTCTTGGTCCAGCTTAACAGCCTGAGTGCATGAAACGTTTGTTGTTGTTCTTCACTCATGATGTAACTTGTGTTCTCCTCTAGATTAAGTTTCTTTGTGTATGTCCAAGATTCTTGGAGTGTGGATGTAGACTATACAAGACAAAATGCTCCACATTTGAATACTTTTTCAGATCTTCTTCTTTTACCCTTCTTGTGTCTTGTTTTTGCTTTTCCAGGAGTGTCATGTGCATGTGTTTCTTCTGTATTTTTATGTGTTCTCTTTCCATCACTTTACAGGTTACAGATTTGACAGAAAAGAACACTCTCCTTTTGCATGGGTACTGGGTACGGTTCCCTGACATGCAACAGAAATCATTAAATAACATTAACTACATTAAAACCATAAAATTTAACCCTTAGCTAAATAAATAAATAGTATGAAGAGTATGGGTTTGACTGGTCGGTCAAGCATTAGTAGCGTTGTATTGGTAGATGTGCATGGTGGACTTTGTGTCGCAGAACCTTTCATCGATAGATCTTTTGAACTTGCATCGGTAGCTCATATACCAGTGACTAGTTCCATCGGTAGCTGTCTCTCCATCGGTAGCTCTTTGCATCAGTAGCTGTTTGCACGTATCGGTAGACTTACACTTATCAGAAGACTTCTATCGGTAGACTTCTGTCTATAGGTAGCTATGGTCTGTTCTGTATCGGTAGCTCGGTAGACTGCTTCTATCAGTAGACTTCCTCATATCGGTAGCTCTGGTTTGTCTGTCTGTAGCTCTGTGCATATCAGTGACATTAGTGTATCGGTAGACTAAGTCTATCGGTAGACTAAGTACCGGTAGCTTAAACGCAGATCAGTGAATAAATACTTATCTATTTCATACACAACATATCCAAATGGGTTATACTTACTTCAGAACTTATATAAACATGGATAAACAATGATTAAAGTATATCAGGGATTATTTTAATATTATTATCATCTTGAGCATAGATTGAAAGAATTAATATATAAAAAACATTAGATTGAGATTATCAATGTATATGAAAGCATAATTGGGATTATCAAAACAGGTGAGGTCAACATTAATGTTCTTTGTAGAGTTAAAATCCATGGTTTTGAAGTTGAAAATTTTCAGAAAATTTAGATTATTTAACATAAAATTCACCTTATACATTTATATTTATGAATTGATTTTGTATATCCATTTGAATTAAAATAGTATTTAATTTTTTTACAAATGCTATTAGAATTTATATACACTCAATTAGTGATACCAAACTAAAAGTTTCTTTATAATCAATTACCTATTTGTGATTATAACCTTTAGTAAAAAAATATCATTATTCTGAACTATGGTAACATTCTCATCATACTTATTTTGGTAGCTCCAATTAGTTTATATAAACATAAATCCATCAGGATATTTTTTAAATTATTATACTGTCTCATGTTCAAATAAATTTATTTCATCCTACATATCAGTTATCCGAATTTTATTTCCAAAGGTATCATCTAAAAATTTTACGTTCATTTTTTGATAATAATACAATATTTCACAATTATTTCATATGATTTTATCCTTGTATTATGTAATGAAACATACTTAGGTATGAAGCTCTAATAGGTACTGAATTACAATTAATACACATAAACATAACCTTTTAAAACATTCACATTTAAAATAACAAATCATATAAATAATAAAATATGTAGTATAAAATACAAAGTGTTAAAACATTAATAGATAGATAACTTAATTATATAAATCGATAGGAAAATTTTTATCTAGAAATTGATATTAGAGATATTCGGATTTCTTTCTTTCTAATTCTAAAGGATTAATGAAGAAATTAATATGTGAAATATGGTAAATTAGTAAATATTATAGATATGAGAGAAAAATTTCGATAATATTGTATAAAATCTTAAATGTTATTCTCTATACATGATATTACTCAAGTAATGATATTTATTTTTTTAGAAAAAACATAGATACATGCCAAAGTAATCTTAATAAATAAAATGAACTAAAAATATGTATTGAAAAGGCATAGGAAATGTAAAATGTGTTCAAGATATGAGATCTGTGTGTCCAGTATTTCATATTAAATATAAATCATTCTCCTAAAAAATTATTCAATTTTAACATAAATAACTAGGAGGATATTATACCCATATCCATTCAACAAAAATTATAATAATTTCTCACTTTTTTATGAGATATAAAAAAAATTATCACCTTGAATTATTTAGTGAAGGATTAGTAGAAGACAAGTTCTTATCTATAAAAAATATTCAATCAAATATCATTATATTGGTAAATTCCAATCCTTGGGACTTATTTGATCTAAATATCTGAGGATGGATGAATTGAATATAATATATGGGTTCCTTGGGATTTTTATGTGAGAAAAAAACAATAAATAAGGGGAAAATGAGGTGAATAAATGGTTCATAAATCCCAAAATAAATGAGTTTGATCTTTTAATAAGATAGAAAACATGGTTCAAATAGAGGTTTCATGTGGTGGGAACATTTTTCCAAAATTAAACTATTTTTATCTCTAATTATTTATCTCATGTTTATTCTCCTCCGTAATATCCCAAATAATATATATTTTGTACTTTATATAGGGTTTGAATATAACAGTTTAGAAATATATTTTTATTTTTTTTTCATGGCTTCTCATCAAACCATCATGTATCAAAAAACTATTTCTATTTTAGATTTTTTTATGGTATTTAATTCTTATATATTTTATAGTTTATTTTCATTCATCATAATTAACTCTATATTAATTTAATGTGTAATTGAAAATTATTATATTGAATAGGGATAATATTATATATGTAAATTGAATTTGTGATGTTGATCTATATAAAAAGTAAAGTAAAATGGAACCCTTCAATCACAGCTCTCCCCCTCTGATGCTCGCCCTATCTAGGTTTTTCCCATGAAACCCTTTTCTTGGGGTCGGCAGCATGTCTGAGAAATGATTCCTCTTCATACTTTCTTCTTTACTATCATCTCCCTCAGTCTCCCTCTTGCTCTGTGGTCCTTTATTTTGACCGATGTTGTTCTTTTTATCCTTATTAATGGTGTGTCTTTCTTGGTGTTTGTCTTATGAGGTGATTTCATTGCTACTGCCGAAGTCAGCACACATTCAGGCTTCCAGCTTCTACAACCCTACCCTGATCTCGCATTCCACCTCTCCTCTATAGGTTAGATTTAAAGTGGGGTAACATATGGATTTTGGGTTAATGGGTTCGGTGGTCATTGTTCTTCAGGTGCTTCTGTCTCAGATCGACCATGGTTTTGGCTTTTGGTGTCATTCTCACCATGCTACCAACGTTCAGATACATTGGTCGCTCATATCCCTACCATAACCTCAATCCTCTCTACTAATCTCTAAGGCGGATTTCAAGTGGTGGTTCCTCCAAAGGCTTTGGGAGGTGGGGTTTGGCGGATTATTTTCCCCCTCACGTGGTATGCTTCTATTTTTAGCGATGTTCTGTTTGATTCCTTTTATATGGATGTCGATCTACGGAAGACCTCCTCGATGAAGTTTTTATTGGTGTTTTTTAGTATGAATTTTATCTGTTTTTTTATGGAGGAATCTATTATTGGTTCATAACAAAGTTTTTTTGGGTTAAGGTTTCTTTCTTTTCTCATTTTTTTGAATTGAGTTTCAAAATTTACTGGTGTCTTGGATGTTTCAGGTTTGAATCAGCATGGTGTTGTCATTTTACGGTGGTTACAAAGGTCTCTGGAGATTTGCGATGACTGGTGCGATGTACGGAAGGTGACAATGGTGATGGTCTGGACGACGTCGATGGTGGAGAGTTTCTTCTCTGGCGGTGAGAATGGGGATTATGATATCACTAGTGGTGTATGGCAACGACATGACCAGATCTCTTGGTTCGAGGTCATGATGGATTACGGTTCGTGGGTCGAGGTGGGTTTACTCATGTATCGAGGTGTATTTTCAGTAACTTTTGAAATATTTCTTTTGAAATTTGAATGTGGAATTTTTGGTATTTGAATTTGGTGTGTCATGGTTTGTGTCTCTTTATGTATGGTTACCACTTACCCAAAAAATGTATTTTTAAATAATACAAAAAAAATATTGTGGTGGTATAGTATATTGGCTATATAGAATATAGTCATTGTTAACATCCAATCCTTAGGGTGAAATTGTCATGATTTTTTTCATCAAGATAATTGATAGATCATTTAGATATAAATTCCTAGTAGTATTTACGTATTAATATGATGTATTAATTGGATTTATTGATTTAATTATCCATTTAAAGCTTCTTTAATTTAGTTTTGATTTGGATATTCCTTACAGTTAAAATATTTCTAGATGAAGAGGATAACTATAGATTATATTACCCATCACTATGATCAATTTCATAGAAAATCATTTTTTATTATTCATGTTTCACAGGTAAATTAATCTTTATATAGTTCAAGTGATTCATATATAGTCTTTTAGGAACTTTTACATTATCTATTAATAATTTTATCCATTATTTTCTATCATTGGATGGTTGAATTTGACACCATAAAAAAAATTTATAACTATTTAGTAGTTTATTCCTTCCCTTTATGTTCCTCCTATTGATCTGCCTATTTTATTGTTTTGATGACTTAATCCTTTTTATTTAGTCATTTCATTAAATATATATAGAAGTTTCTTCTATTTTTTATATTCTGAAATTTATTTATACCATTTAATATTTATAATGAAACACTAGGGAATTTTTTAGATAACACGATTAGTGTATTGGGATCAATAAAATACATCAATCAAGAGGATGAACAAAAAATCTTCCTCATTTTGATGATCATAATACATAACACACTAAATCATAAAATCATAAAATAATGTTCATGTACATTTATTGAAGAATTTTATATATTTATAGAAAAAGATAATTTGATCATGAGGTTTCCTTTTATTATTTATGGAGTCTGGATTTAACTATACTATATCTCTCTCTATTTATGTTCATAAAAAAACAATAAGAAACAATCACCCTCCAAAACAAGATCTCTTTCATTATAATATTAATGTACATTATTGTACATTTCCTTCTTTAGTGGGAGTAAAAATAAAAATCTCACTATTAATCAAATATTAGGATTTACACCTATGTAAAACATAAGGTTCTCTAAAAATAGAGAGGGATAAAATTATGATTTTTTCAGAATAAATTATACATAAAGGGATGAAAGTTTTCATTGATCGTTTTTTGGATACAATATCCTTGATATAAATACTCTACCTTTAATAATACATATTATGGTGTCTTTAGAAAATAATTCACATTCTTTCATTTCCAAATATCATTTAGGTTTATTTTTTCTTTTAATTTGGTATTAAATCATACATAACGAACCAAAAATTATAAAGTGGACACTTATACTCAATGTCTATTTTATCCACAATATAAAGTTTTTAAAAAGAAACAAGTTTTATTTTCATTAAACATATACAATAATTTCAAACTAACTTATTAATTTTTATTACCTAAAATTAAACCCAATGAAAAAAATAATTTAAATGTGGTATTGGAACTAAAATATTATTAGTGGATATAAAAATAATTAATTAATTCATTATTCAATGAATACATAGAATTTTTCCCTTTTTTCCAAAAAAAATGTATGTTCAAAATGAACATTTCATATCTAAGAATTCATATTCTATACTAAAATATGTCATTAAACATTTCATAAGAAAATTTAAATAAAATATAAACTCATAATAGTTATTTTTAATCATTAACTCTCATGAAAACGTCTTCATGATGTTATACATTTCACCCAAAAGAATTAGAAAATATAATCGCATTAGATTACCATACAAAATAATAATATTTATGTAAAACCCATATAAAAAATAAATAAACCATGTAAGTAACATGTAATTTCATTTTCATATCACTATTATATATATAATAACATTCATAGTTACAATTGGAATAACTTTCATGGTTACCAATGGGATAACCTTCATGTATACAAAGAGAATAACCCCCACAGTCAACATTGATCATAAATTTTACCCAATACATTGGAGGGGTATCGTGAACTGATAAATATTGGATTATAAAAGAATCACCCATTATAATAAACAATTCCAAATAACCATAAAATAATCATAACATATAAAATCTTGCCGCTATCAACATTATACTCATAAAAATATTCTTTTTACCTGTAAGAAAACATTTTTAGATATTTATAAAAACTTAATTTTTAAAACTAAAATTACCATAACGAACAGAAAAAAGGCTTTCATTTGAATAAAATGTGAAATATAATACATTAATAAAATAATAAAATAATGTTTGTAGTGGTGGGAAAATATGATGATGATGTATACATTAAAATAGATCATTCATTTTATTGTGTATAAATAAAGTCAGAGCATTCCATATAAAATATGTAAAAATATTAATTTTAAAAACGATTGAAATAATGTAAAAATTGACATATAATTTCTTGCATAAATAATTCATCCATGTATTGGTGCATTCGTAAAATAATTTTAAGAATATATACATTTAAGAAAAATATTTAGAAATATTTATTCTTTAAAATATTAAAAACAGGATTTGTAAATTTAATTATCCCTTATGAAAAACCTTAAAAATTCATTTTTAAAAACATTGTAAATAAGGAAAATTATGGAAACAAATTGAATTTATCATCTATTTCAGAATAAATAAGATTATTCCTGAAACATTTAGAATAACATATTCATAAAATAAAAAGAGTTGGAAGCGAAACATGTAAAGAATGTATCTTACCTCAAGTATAACTCATCACAAATTTTATTTATCTTCTTGAATAATAAAATCATTTTAATTATTTACTTAACTAATAACCTTTTTCAAGTTTCCTATTCATTTTATATAATTTAATATCATTTTATATACAATTACTTAATCAATAAAGTTCACGTCAGATGTTTTCATGATATTTAACTTATATGTCTAAATTGACTTTAGTTGGTTGACTTTTATGAAAGAGGTAATTATTTAATCATATATTGAATAAAAATAGTTAAATAATTATAATTTTAATATATCAATTATACTTTTAAAATAAGTCATAAAATATGGTTATGAAAAATGAACTATGTTAAAATCATGACCATAGTAGGTCATACATATGCATCAGCAACTTTTCCATTTTTCAAAGATCATTATGGAAAGAATGTAAAAATTATTTTATGTTTCCATAATTATAATTATATAATAAAAAATAAATTATTTTATTAAAAATAGTATTATATATCATCCATGTGATGTGGGGATTAAAAACAAATAACATCACTTTATGGAGGTGGTAGTCCACATTTACACACGAACACCATTATCACATTTCAGTGAGTGAAACATTAAGATAACATATGAAATATTACATAAAAATAATGATAAATATTTCAAAAATATCGTATATCTATATATATATATATATTAAATCCTTCATTATAACAATTGGTTATATGCAGTGATGGAAATTGAAACACATAGGTTCGGGAGGCGGTAGTCCTTTATATAAACGAAGGATGGTTTCTTTTCACATTTAAAGGAAGAGGAGAAGGATATAGGTAAATAAATAGACATAAAAACATATCATTGTATTGGATATATTTTTTTATTGTCAAATAATGTTTTAATAAGGTCTTAAATAGGCAAAATATTAAATAAAACAATAACAATTGATTTGGAACAATACCTCTTCTTCGGACAACCTCTTAAGATTCACACCAATAGATTTACTAGCTTGGTTGTCTGATAAAACCAAGGAATATTGGATATGGGTATGAATGTAATTGAGGTATTTTGGTAGGTAATTTATGAACCAAAATGTTTATAAGGCTAACAAATATAAGAAAGGAGGTTCCCTTTTAAAATATAATGGTGGGGTACTCTTGAAATTTCTTAATGCATTAAATTAATATAAATTTTTTTCATATTAAAATGAATCAAATTGATAATATTATATTATAATATGATTTATATTATAAATCCTCTCATAAAATAAAAACTGGACAATTTTATGTTTTTTTCACTTTTATTGTTTTATTTTAACCCGTGTTAACCCTTTTTGACAATTACTGTGATATTAGTGTTTTTACTATTTTGGGGTTAATAACGTTTCTATAAAGGGTAAAACAACCCATAAATTTACTATGGTAGATATTATAATCTATATACCATTTAATTTTTCTTATAAATGTTTTTTAGTAATTTTAAATCATTTAATAATACATTATTTATTATAAAATATCATTAATTTCAATTTTGATACAATTCATTTAATTTCACTTTAAAAAAATAATTACAATGATGAAATTTTCATATAAAAATTTAAAAAACCCCAAATATTTTATAATTATCTAATATAATTGTAACACAATAATTCAATAAAATTTTTATACTTTTAATATTTCTGAAATCATTTATTTTGTTTTTATAAATTGAATAAAATATTGTGTCAGTGTTGCCTAAGAATTTAAGGAAGATATATAATAACTAAAAATTTTAAATAAGTTACTATCATGGAAATAATTAAATTATTTTCAAAATAAACATTAATACTCGTTCAAAACATTATTTTATCCCTTTGAAAACATAGAAGAAATATTGAAAAGTAAGTGGCTGACATTTTTTTCATTGCTCAAAATATTATATATGTCACATTCATGGACTAGGGTTCGTTAAAAAAAATAGATACTAAGGTGATAAGGGTTCAAAAACATCATCCAATAATATTTATTATGAAAATTTTCACCTTATCACTTTTCTTTAAGCTAAGTTAACTTGATTTAGCGTTTTACCGTGGTGATAAATTTTTACTATTTTTAATATTCATTATGACAAAAATCTACTTTGACCTTATTAAATAATGTAAATTATTTTGATTCATAATATTTAGATAATTTTACCAAATTTAATCTCCATTAGTGACAAAAAAATTAATAATTATTCCACAGTGTGATGAAAAATATTTTACCGAAACAAATTCATTTTTATATCTTCAAGTATTTTTTTAACATGACCACATAGAATGTTAATTATTATGCAATTAATTATATTAATATAAAATAAATAAGACTTATATAAATTTAGGATCAAATTAATAATATTATGTATATTTTCTATAGAATATAAATGATATTTTTATAAAAAAAATTGGTATTTTTCACTATTCACTGAAAAATCAATATTTGTAGAAAACTCCAACAAAATAATCTTAATATAATTTTGAAATGATTATTTCAAAAATTATATATTTATTATCTATTAATGTTTATAAATTTGAAAGATATTAACTATAATATCTTCTCATAAAAATCAATGAAAACCATTTTTTAAGATAATGTATTTTTTAAGAATAAAATGACTTTAATAAAATTTAAGTATTTACAATAAATTTACCAACACATTTAAATTGATTAGGAAATTTATATATATTTCATAAATTATTTAATCTTATTCATAATATCTAATTTAACAAATAGTTGATATCGATAATATTTAAATAATAATATTTCATGGTTCGTTTAAGTTTAGTGTTTCATGTAATATGCACTACAGGACATTGTTTTTTTATTAAAATATTTCATTTTTGCATTCTCCCTATTTAATAAATTTCATCCTTAAAAATTCAACTTCAGCTCCATAATCAAAGTTTTTACATATGAAAATACTTTTATTGAAATCCCACATCATGAAATAGATTAATAAAACATTTTCTTGATAAGAGAGAAATGGAAATATGAAGGTCATAGGAATAACACATAACTAGGTTTCCAAATAGGAGAACATTGTTTTTAATTGAATATAGAGAGATAGAAAAAAATTATAGTGCCTAAATAATGGTAATAATTGATAGAGATCATTGATCCCAATAAGATTAATGATCATGATAAAGTTAAAAATCATAAAACCATAAACCAAAGAGGTTTGAAAAATCACATTGATTCATCAGAAATGAATGTAATAGGATAACATTTTAATTTCAAGATCATTTTCCAAGAATTTAATAGTCCTATTCCATATAGAAAAGAAACATAAGGAAAATATACATACTTGAAAATTATAATTCCATCCTTTTTTCAATTTCAACCATAATCATATCTCTTCAACCAAATATTCATTATTAAAAATTATTTAATATACATGAATCACTAAAATCGACTTCTAATGTATCACATAATTCTGCAAAAGGATCAAAAGATATTCCACCTATATTTAGATATTAACCAAACAGAATTTATCAGAATAAGGTAAGATAATTCCCAAAATGAATAAACCTTCATATGAAGGAAAAATAGTTTAATCTCTAAAACTCAACTATAATACCAAATGTTCATACTAAATCACTCTATAAATATGTATCCTTAAAATTTTTCGAAATATTCCTCAATGATATTAAAACCCAAATATTAGAATGATTTTACTACATATTCTTCTAAGAAAAATTAAACATGTATCTCCATAAAACATCAATCACTATTAAAGTCTCATACCAAAAATGAATATTCCATAGTTATATAATCTCTAAGATATGCTAATTATTTTAATAAATAACCTAAATAACTATAAAGACATGTTAGAATAATATATATCTCTAAATGATACTTCAAAATCTAATCTTAAAAAATAATCCTATAATATTTTTAACCATAAACATATTATGTTCCCCAAAATATGGTGATCTTCTTCAAAAATAATATTTATCACTTAATCACCAAACCATTTTCAGCTCCATGGTATTCTATAAGATAATATATTTGTTCCCAACATCAAATTAATCTTGTTCTAAAGAAATTTTTATAATTTAATACTAATTGGGAAAACATTTCAGACAGTGGTTGATATTTTACCCATGTCACCCTTTGTTTGTGGGTTTAACATCAACAACCTTGAAATATGTGGAAGGTTTTCCTTTTTACTAAAACTATATTAACATAATTTATATAAAATTTTAAAAAATATGGTTAACATCCCAAAAAATATAATTAATGATCAAATTACTATTTAACTTCTATGGTTTTCTATAAATATTATCAAATAATTGTATTTTATTATCATTCCCATAACATAAAGAACATATTATATCAAAATTTTATTTATCCCTTTATCATATGTTCTTAAATCAGTGTCTCTGAAATTTTTTACCTTTTCACTACATAAATTTTCAATGTTATTTATTCCATATAGAATATGGTTCCATGTTTTGAAAACATAATTTAAAATGTAATGTCACTTTATTTATACAATATTTAGAATATATCATAGTATCATTGATAATTATATATTTCAATCAACTTATTTCTTAAATATCTAACCATGTTTTCTCATCTTAATCCTTAATAATTTATTCCTAAAAATTAAAGATATAACATATGTCCTCATGATAAATTAAATATTAACTCAAACATGTTTCATACATAGATATTAAAAAATAGTTTACACCTTGAATCCATATATTCGAGTATTCTTTGATACTTTTTATATCTCCTCTATCTTTAATAAAGAATTAATTAACTCCCTAAAAAATGGTAAATTCCCTAGTTTAATTTCCCTTACAGAAAGAAATGGATGAGTTGAGAATTTTAAATCAAATCAAATAAATACCATGATCCATTGAAATTTTTTAGAAATGCAAAATGTGTTACATATATTAAATACTTTCTTGGATGTGATTTGGATGTTCAAAAAGCTTTCAAAAATCATTTTAACAACATTTTTTGTGATAGTGATGATTAAATTGTATGTAAGGTATAATAATGTTATAGTGACCCTCAATTTTCACACATATAAATTACATTGTATATGATCAATATTTGTTACATAACATAACTATACATGATAGAATCATATAATAGTAGTATCATTGGAAACTTGTATGCATATATAATTGGTTCGTAGGTTAACTACATCATCTCCCAATCAGTTATTTTCAACTATAACCCTTCTTATACATATAATACACAAAACATTTATTCAAAACCACGGTAAAATAAAATATAAGAAATACTGATCTCAGATGTAAAATAAGGAAATACATGGGAGATATCAACATAACATGAGAATAAGGGTAATAGAACATGAGAATAAAATTTAAAAAACATACCATGTATACCATAGATCATAAACTTGAGTCATGGAATAAGTCATGGTTGTTCATAAGATTGGAATCATAAAGGAATCAATGAAAATAATCCATGAGAATATAACATTGGCATAAGATTTAGATTTATGAAATACACATAATCAAAGAAAATTATCTCCTTTTTAGTTAAGGCTCACTTGCAATACTATCATAGTGGAATGGGTTCACTCCCCAAACCATTGTAGTAGTAAATGTTCAATTCCAAGATTTTCATACTAGACAAAGTACCTTACAAAATTGGGTTTACTACCCTTTCCAAATATAATTATCTCATGATATATCCATATTTACTCAATTAATTAGAAGGATATTAAATTTTTTCCAACCTAAGAAATAATTAAAATCATATATATTTGTTCCATAAGATCTAAAAATATTTATCATATCATTAGCCAGGAAAAGAAATTTTTTTCACAAGAATTTAATCCTGGAATAACCTATGGAAAATAAATGGGCTTCATTAAAATTTCATTTTCTCATCATATAATTACCCATGGAAAAGAAATGTTTTTCATAAAAAATCTTGTTAGTATAATGATAAACCACCTAGAGTGTCCTGACCCAACCCACTTGGGTCCAACTATTGACTACCCCAAGCCCGCCTCCAATAGGCCAGGGGTTGGCGACCAGTACAGAGTAGGCATATCCCATAAATAGGAGGAATTATCCTAAATTACCTATACACATGAAAACAAATGCAATCCCACACAATGATGAAATGTAAAACAGCTTAAATAATGCTTGAATATAAATAGTAACCCACAATATAGTACGACAGTGAAAGTAATGTAAATATAAAGTGGACGAAATCAAGCCCAACCAAAATTGTAAATATTCCAACCTACTTTAAGGGAGAGTACTAAGTCAAACTTACGCTTTCAGTAAACACCTAGTTCTTTCAAACTCTATCTCTTATCCACCCACTCGTGTCCTCCCATGACACTAAAAAAAGGGTCATCATCTTCACAAGACACAGTATATCCAAGAAAATCTTTTACAGGGGTGAGTATAAAAATACTCATTATGATACCCCGAAAACAATAAACATGAAGCACATAGTATTGTATTCTCAATTCAACATATAAAAATTAATGTAGAACATGAAAAAAAACCCGGATATACTTAAGAGAGAGACCACATCATCAGGCAGTCATAACCAACTGCTATCCATATGATTCTAATCAAAGAAATGCTCATTCTGGGAGATCTCACTCTAAGAGACATGATATTATTGAAGACACTCATCGAATAGGTATAGTTCATTTCATCCCCGCACAAAGAGAAAACACTGGTTTCATAATACTATGATACAGATATAGGGGGTCATTCCCAAAACTGTTGGGGGATAACATAAACCCAATCTGGATCAACCCGCTATGTGAGGGATCATATGAAAATGACTCCACAAACCCTAAGTATATGTCCCTCTAGAAGGAGGATCAAATCCCTACACTGAGAGGTCATGCAGATTCCAAAAAACCCCAAGTATGAATTATATAGGATCGCACTCCAGTCTCATGGAGGGACACCAGTACTCTATTAGAGACTCGGTATCTAGTGGAGATCAAAATCCAGTGATGTGGATGTAATGATGCACTATACCCCTGAAAAAAGGACCAATGGAATGCACTCAACCTATACTAGACCAAACTAGGAAGACAAAGAGCCTCAAACACTCTTGATAGAAGTACATCGTGTGTCTTAGGGGTACATGGTGTGTCCAGCTACCCCAAGTCTTTCATGTGGGGAAGAACCTCAAACAAAATGTACTCTCCATATACACATTGCGTAAAATGAGTACACAATGTTTAGAGACACACGGTTTCCTACCCATGATACCTTGTCGTGTCCGTGTATCAAATATGTGTCTATGTAATGGTCTGTGTATTCTAATTTGTGTCAATGTAATGGTTTGTGTATGCCAAGCTATGTCTCTATGGGAGTAAATGGATTGTCGGTGCTCATGTACTTCAACCTATGTCAGTGTAATTATGATGTAAATGAAAAGTCAAATGGGGAGGGTCACACACCGTGTGATAGGTGTAATAGTCCATTCTATCACCATCTTCCTACTAAAACCCCAGCATCTACTAAAGGGTCCCCACACGTCATTTAATATCAGATTACACGTAGTGTATTACAGGATATATAAGAATACTAGATCCCCTATCACACACCACCTCCACCACTCTAGCCTTCTATTTTTGGAATTTCCTTGCTGAAAAACTGAAGATATTAAGTCTTCCAAGGTGTTCCATCACCAAGAAATGTGTTTCATCACTGGATCCCCTCACAAATCAGATCAAAACTCCATTCATTATTTCCAAATAAATAATTTCGAAGAACATCATTTCGGTAATCGTTCTTCATTCGATTCATTGATGCAACCACCATCACACATCCTTCACATCTTGTTGATCGTAGATCTATGATATCGGATTGTTGCGCCCTAAAATGGGTCTGCAACAATTTACTAACTAGGAATAGTGAATCCTCGAGCCAAACAATAACTCCTATGGTGAAATCAAGAATTGGGTGAGAAAATAACAAGAACCAAGGAGAGAAACTTACCTTATTCGATGTTCACATCGATGTAGATTTGTTTTCATTAGAGAGAAAATCAAATAAAAAAGTGATCAAAAATATTAATCCACCATCAAATCCTCACAAAAATAACACATCCTTCAATACGATGGAATCTTGGATCAATATATTTGTTGATTGTCCCACATTCATCATGGAATTCAAGAATAGGTAAAGGAAAATAAAAAATACACACCCTACCTTGATTTGATTCAATCACTAATGAAGAACAAGTCTGGGTTGTATTCATTGAAGATATAGTTAAAAATTGATATGTGTTAATTTCTGATCCTTGATCTATTATTGTTTGTCGGAAAGGATTCACATAGATCTCTCCAACAATCCTTCATAAGTTCTAGGTTTAAGTGGAAAACCCTTGAATTCTAACAAAATAATACATTTAATGAAAACAACTCTCTACATCAACACAATGAATTAAAATAATTTCATTTAATTGTTTTATTCATTTTATTCCCATGAATAATTTGTCACAAATGACCCATGCCGACCAATTTTAGGTCTTGAATTGGGTAAAACCTCCATTCTAAAAACAAAGGTTACCTTATATTTCTGATTCATTCAATTTTTTATGAGTTATTACAATTTTTAAGGAAAACTACAGGTGCGTTCTATTTAATATTTTAACATATTTTAAAAGTTTATTTTGGGAACATCGGACCTTAAAATTTCACACTATCTTAATGAATTGCCTCAAAAATAATTTATATAACATTTAAAAATAATACATGAAAAATTTGAGACATTTTATTCTCCCCACCTTGGGGTTTTATGTCCCTGGAAAGGAAAAACAAGGGATACACAATAAGATGTTGGTACTGAGCACAAATTTCAGCCTCTCAATCTCATGTGCACTCCTAAATATTCTTGTGCTTCCACTATAAATAAACCAAAGGAATCAATCACCCATAAAGGATCCTCTCCTACCAATCCTCGATCTCCACTAGGTACTCAACAAAAGTTTCACTATATTTGATGTCCATATTTCCCTAGTCGATAATGTGTGATGGGTCAAGTATGTACCTCCTCAGTTATGTCACATGGAAGATGTTGTGTACTCAATCTAACGAAATATGTAGAGCTAAGATATGTTCCACCTTTAAAACTCTATGTGTTATCTGGGAATGGATAATGAATCTTAGAGATATCCTATCACCTGAGCCAAATATCTGTAATCCACATTGATCTGAAACCCATGGGGACACATGATCTCTCTCTTAAAAATCCAAAGGCCTCTATATCCTATCATCATATTACCTATAATGTCTATGTTTAGTCTTTATCATCTCTGGTATGATCTGCACCTTCTCTTATATAGCTCGCGCCTACTCCTACCCCATGTGTGGTAACTCTCCCAGGCCATTCAAGCAATGTTCTAACCTATAGGGGCACTCGTATAAAAAAATACATGAATTGTACCATATCAATTGTGGAATCATAGATGATGTTGTATGTAAACTCCACTAGTGTTTGGTGGTCCTCCCAGCAATGTACAAAGTCTAACAAGCAGGCTCACAGCATGTCCTACAAAATCTGAATGGTCTGCTCAATCTGGTCGTCAATTTTTGGGTGAAATGTTGTGCTTAAGAGTAACTGAGTCCCAAACACCTCCTATAATCCCATCCAAAAATAGTATTTAAAGAGATAATAGTGATCATAAACAATAGTTTATGTAATTAAATGGAGTCGAACTATCTACTGAATGTAAAGGTGCCCCATGCTCTCTACAAAACTTTATTTTCTGATAGGTACGAAGTTGGATGACTTGGTGAGTGATTCAATGATCTCATAGATAGTATAATGTCTGTTGGACATATGTGATAATCCCATCATAAAGTTGATATATATCCCATCTAACTTCTACTCTTTCACCTCAAGGGGTTGAGCTAAACCTGCTGGAACATGGTTCCCAGCCTTCACATTCTGAAAAGTAAGGAATTGAGTAACAGACACTACATATCCTTTCTTCATCCTTGGCCACCAAAACTGGCATCTGAGGTCCTAGTTCATCTTCTACACAACTACACATAATTCTAAAGGAGATTATTTAAATTCCATCAAAACCTCACCCAATAACATCACTAGTATCATCGTGCACCCTCTAAAAATAGATGTGCTTCATGACTTTATAAAATCTACTAAGAGAATTCCCTATATATATATGAACATGTACGGTATCATAGTTGGTATCCCCAAGTTATTCCTCCCTAACTCATTGTAAGAGTGGAGGGGTGACAACCATTTACTGGACGTAATCTGCTCCATCTACATCCACAATGAAAAACTATAACAAGACTAACTATTCTGATGCATCATTCAGTAACTATCAACTAGATCTCATACTAAGAGGATCTACCACTGTGTTCCCCTTTACATGATAATATACAATCTCAAAGTCATAATCCTAGAGGAACCCTAGCCATCACCTCTATCACAAGTTAATATCCTTATAATAGAAAATATACTTGAGAATCATAGGGTCAGAGTACACGATAAATCTTTCTCCCATTAGGTAGTTTCACCACATCTTCAATACTAAATATAAAACTGCTAACTCAAGTTCATGGGTCACATAATTCTGATCATGTGGTATAAAATGGAATAAAACATAGAAAATAACTACTTTCCTCTACATCAGAACACAACCAAGTATGGTCCCTGATTCATCGCATAAAACTCCATACTCGACACCCTCCTCTGGTAACCTTAAGATGGAAGCAATTATCATCCTATTACCTTTATCTTGAAATCATTACTAGAACCATTCCATCCACATAAAAGGCTTCCCTTTCCTATTCAAGGCTGTCGATGGTGCTTCCACTCAAGATAAGTTAGGTATAAACCTCTGATAGTACCCATCCAATCCAATTAATCTCCGCACCTAGATAACACTCTTGGGTGGATCCCATGAAATCACTTCCTCAACGTTCTCTAGATCCACTATAACTCCATACTATGAGAATATGTTCCCTAGAAAGTGGACCTATCAAATCCAAAATTGACACTTCGACAGATTATCATAAATCTAGATCTCTCGAAGTGTGTCCAACGCTATCCTGAAGTGCCTCCCATGCTCATCCTCATATGTCGAATACACTAGGATGAAATTGATGGAGACTACCACGAAATAGTCTAACAAAGGTTTAATGATCTAGTTCATGAGTCCCATGAACATTTCTGTGGAGTTCATCAAGCCCATAAGAATCACCAAGTACTCATAGTGACCATAACAAAATCTCAATGTCTTATTTGATATATCTTTGTCCTATAATCATAGCCGGTGAATTCTTCATCTGAGGTCAAGCTTTGAGAACCATCATGCCCTTTTCAAATGATAAAAGAGGTCATCGATCCTTATTATGGGATACTTTTTCTTCATGGTCACTTGGATCAAGTGATGGTAATCCACACATAACCTCAAGCTCCCATATGCCTTCTTGTAAAACAAAACTAGGGCTGCTTAAGGTGAAACACAATGTCTCATGAATCCCTTCCCCTGCAAGTCCTCCAACTGTACACTCGGACCATAATGCTCTTCAGAAGACATCTGATATGAAAGTGTAGATATAATTTCCATAATTGGGTTTAGATCAATTTAAAAGGCTATCTATTGGTAGGGATGTAAACCTAGAACATATACATGTAAGATGTCTTCATACTCAACCACCACTATAGGAACCTGAGGACTCATAAAATCCACTGCATTGAGGGCCAGGCTAGCCAACTGATGGGTAATCTGATGCTCCCTTCTATGTGTGAGTCCATCCAGTGCTTCCTCAGTTTTCTTTTCATTGAAGAAGGAAAATTTGTTTCCATAACTATAGACGCACCACAATCTTCACCTAAAATGGTCAATCTTGTCATGAAATGTGGATAACCATTTTGTACCGAGAATCAAATCATAAGGCCTTGATACATCTTCAAATAGATCCCAAATAAAACTCTCACCTCTAAGAGTTTGGTCAAACTGTTGGCACTAGTGCAAGATCATTTAGTCTCATCCTGTTGCAGTCTCCAAGCGTACGGGTCAAGTCAATGGTTTAACTATAATATTCGTGTCTCAAACAAGATTCGTGGTAAGAAAATATTGAATAGATCCTATGTCTATCAATATGGAAACTAAGGTATAAAATAAACATATCATACCTTGAATTATTCTTATAGCCCTCGGGTCATAGGCCTCCCAAGCCGACAACTGTCCTTGACCCTATCCACTATCTCCTTGAGCTGAGAATGGACCACCTGGGGTGGTGGTGGTAATAGGTCGAACCTCTAACTACCTCCAGCTACCCTATCATATCTCCTTCCATGTCTACCACCCTATAGACCAACCTAGTCCTACCTCTATCTCTGTCATGACACTTCCTTGACTATCTAATTATAAGCTACCCAATTGGTCAAACAATCTCATGCCACATGCCCCTAACTATCGCAATAGAAACACCACCTATCTCTTGGATGAATTGAGCCACCCTGAGAGCCCTGAACCGCTAATTGTGAGTCTTGATATCACCTCCTAAAATTTATGGCTTGATTAGATCTATTTTACTACCATTAGCTACATGTTGTCAATGTCTCAACTACCGGGTGCCCATTGCTAGCTCCCACTACTGGTTCCTACTCTTCCAAAAAATATTCCACCAATAGGGATGACTCAATTACCCCCAACATGGTTGTAAATACTAAGAGATACCACTGACACCATAATTTCCAACCACAAGCCCTGCTCAAAGGTCTATTCTCTAAAGAAATTGTCTTATACCATATCCAAGGAGTAATGTGAGTGATCATTAAACCTCACTGAAAAATCCTCCACAGTCATACTTCCCAACTATAAAAACATAATATCCTATATGCATACCAATAATAATGTGGCTAGATAGAACTCATCTATGAATAGATTCTTAAATTATGTCTAGGAGAGAATTTTCTTGTCATGTGACGGGGTCACCAAGATCCACCATCGCCATACAAATCCCTAAATAAGAATCGTGGTAAGGACTTTCATTTGATTGATGGGAATCCCCACAAGGAGGAAAATGCAGGTGACTACCTATAACCATTCATCAGCCACATGTGGTTCTTCCTTGCCTTATAACCTCATAGTTCATTGCCTCTGAAACCCATGAAATGTACTCATCCTACGTGCATATTATACTAGTATTACTGGTACAAGATGCTTCTCAATGGGTGGTGGTATAGCAGGTAAACCACCCATATGTTCTATCTATAATAAAAACCCCTATTATGATGCCTCCTCACTAGGAATATCATATTCATGATCATATGGTGGGATCCAACTTGGATTTATACATGGAGGAATCCTAAAATGAAACAATATGTACCAAATTTAATTGAGTATATATGGGGAGATGACTCAAGAATAGAATAGAAAATATAGACATTCTTATATGATGAATATATAATATTGTTCTCTACAACTGGTGTTATCATGTACAGAGTCTAAAAGTTGGGGATCATAGTTCTGGTGTATAGATACGTCAGCTGCCACACCAACACTGGAATCCTTGGCCTGAAAACCAACCTCAAAACACTTAACACTATTTCCAGAAACCAATCTCAGATACTCCCAGTCCAAAATTAGAACCAACCTCTTATGATACCACTCTATAATGACCCAACCCATTGGGGTCCAACCCATGACTACCCCAAGACCACCTCCAATAGGCTAGTGGATGGAGACCAGTACCTAGTAGGCATATCCTAAAAATGGGAGGCATGGTCCTAGAGTAAATGTACACTTGAACACATCACCAAGACCACACAATGCTGAATTATAAACAATTGATAGAATGCATGAATATATCTAAGATCTCATAATAGAGTATGATAGTGAAGGTACTGTAAATAGAAAAGGGGAAAAAATAATACTATCAAAAACTATAAAGATTCCAACATGCTCCAAGGGTGAGAAATAAGTCAAAAGGTCACTCATGGTAGACACATTGGTCTTTCAAACTCTAGCTATGCTTCACCCAGTCCAAGTCCTCCCATGAAATCACCAAAAGAGTTTTAGTCTACAAAAGACATGACATGTGTGGGAAAATCTTGTGTAGGGTTGAGTAAAAAAATAATTTGAAGGAAACTTCAGAAACTCTAAACATGAAGCACCAAGTATACAAATCCCAATAAAAGATATAACAATAAATGTAAAATAGAAATAAAAAGAACCCAAATATACTTAGGATATACACCACACCATCAGGCGGTCATAACCAACTACAAGGCACAAGATTTTTCTCGAAGAAATGCTCATCCCAGGAGATGTCAGTCTATGATACGTGCTATTATTGGAGACACATTATGAAGATGTATAGCTCATTTGGGCCCCACACAAAGAGAATGAACTTGTATTTGAAGACTATGATACAAATATAGGTGGTCAGACCTATAACTTCCAGGGGACACCAAAAAAAATCTATATCAAATCACTACATAGGGGATCATATACCAATGATTCCAAAAACCCTTCCAATGTGGTCATCTAGATCGAGGATCAACACCCTACTCATGGGGGTCATGATAATTTCACAAAATACAATTAGGGATGACATAGGATCACACTCTAGTCTCATGGAGGGACACCACAACTCTATCTAAGACCCAACCTCTAGAATGGATCACAATCCAATGATGTTGACGTAATGTCATAATGTACCCTCAAGGAAAGGACCAAGGGAACACAATCAACTGATAATGGTCAAAATAGTAAAACCAAGAGCCTCAAAAACTTTTTATGGTAGTATACCACATGTCCCATGTGGTATACAATGTGTCCATCTATCCCATGTCTTGCCCATGTTGAAGAAAAATACACAATATGTAGTTTCCATATAAAAGAAATTTATAATGAGTACATTGAATGTAGGGAAACATGGTTTTCTACCCGTGGCACCTATTCATGTCTATGTACCAAAACCGTGTCTATGTTTTGGTCTGTGTACACCAAGTCGCATTTGTGTGGAAGTACATGATGTGTTCTTGCCCATGTACTCCAAACCATGTCTATGTACTTCCTAAGTACATGACGAGTCTACTGGGGAGGGTCACATGTCATTTAATAGGGGTCACACACTGTGTTATCATCTTATTCCTCATTAAAACCTAGCTGTTACAGAAGATTCCCCACATGCTATGTAATCCCAAATTACATGTGTGTTATGGGGTTTTCTAGAATCCCAGATCCATAGTCGCACGCCTCCTCCGCCACTCCGACCTTTAGTTTCAAGGATCACCTCATCAAAAAATTAAAGATCTATGGTTTTTCAAGGTGTTCCATCACCAAGAAATATGTTTTAACTTTTCATCTTCTTCAAAAATGGATTAACGCACCATTCTTTGTTTTGTTTCAAAGAACACACTTTCAAGAATTATTCTTCATTCAATTTGTAGCTTCAACCATCATCGTACCTATGTCATGTCATTCTGATCCCATATTTATGCAATCAAATTTTTGTTCTAATAATTGGGCTCTCATTGATAAATTAATCATGAATAGTCAATCCTCAAGGAAAAGAATAATTCCCATGGTGAAATGAAGAATTGGGGGGAGAAAAGCACAAGAACCTAAGAGAGGAATGAACTACAGCAGATATTTGTGTCAATATAGATTTATCACCTTTAGAATGAAAATTGAATAGATGAATTATCACAATGATTAATCCCCCATAAAAACACCACAAAAATAACCCTTACTATAATACAATCAAACCCTAGATTAATCTATTTGTTGTTTGGTTTGCATTGATCATGAAATTCAACAATGTGGAGAAGCAAATAAAAATAAAATTACCTACCTCAATTTGTATCATTCTCTAATGAATAATGATGTTGGGCTGCATTTGTTGGTGAGTTCCTTCAAAATATATGGGGATTGACCATCGATCCTCCACCTTTCATCATTTTTTGGAAAGGATTCCTAGATCTCTATCAACAATCATCCAAAAGTTCTAGGGTTATACAGCTAAACCTAGAATTCTAACATAATGATACATTTTAAAAAACAATCCACTATTTCAACAAAACAAATGAAATTAATTTCATTAAATTATTTTATTCATTCTAAACATGTGACAAATTTTTCAGAAATGATCCATGTCGAACAATATTAGGTCATATCTAGGAAAAAAAATCATTATAAACTCAATAGTGCCCTCAGATTTTTGATTCAGGAATGTATTTATGATTTATTCCACTTTTTTAAAAAACTGTATGCACATAAAATTTAATATTATAACATATTTCAAACATTTATTCTGGGCACACCGGACTCATAATCACACATCATTTCATTATATAGTCTTGAAAATAATACATATAATATTTAAAAATAATACAAGAAAAATATAAGACATTACATATAGAAATAATAAGTTTTGTATCATTGGATCATATCCTTAAAAAAGGATAACTAAAATCAAGGGTTGTTTTCATTGATGAATAGAAATACCATTAAAATATCCTAGAAAACATTATTTAGGAAAATAACCTTTTCACATTGAAATGATTTATTTAAAATCTAGAAATTGAACAAATATTAAATATAAAAGTTTCTTTGAAAAGAAACCTGGATACTTATTAGGTAATATTCAATTATCTATGTGGTCTTGATGGTGGTAAATTTAATAAATATCATATTTGTTATAATAAAAAATCATTTTACAATTTTGGTAAAGGTTCATAAGTACCTCATTCATAAAAAAAGAATACTTTTAAACCATTTTATAAAATTAAAACATTAGTAAAAATGACATTAAAAATCATAGAGTAATATTTAAAATATTCTTGAATGTGTTTTTATAAAACATGGATATGAAAGAAAATTTAATTTCCATTGAAGAGAGAAATAGAGTTAGTTTTACTTAAAAAATCTATTTTGGATTATTTTGTAAATAAAGAGAGTAAAATGAAAGTGGAAAATATATTTTCTAGAAATAAACATAGGATAAAAAAAAATTAAATAGATTCTTGAAAATCCTATTATGAAATTTCGTCATTGGAAGAATCATCATAGACAATCACAATAAACAATGACATTACAACATAAAGCCCTTGACACTTTGGTAATTTTTGAATTATAATCCCTATGAAATAATTAACCTTATATAGACATGTAAATACACATAAATTTAGTAATAATAGTCATAAAAAAATTCAAGTGAAATATATAAACCATTAAAAAGAAACAATTAGTGAATATTACAAGTGTCTCATAGAAATGAAAGTGAGATGGAAATCCCATAACTAATGTTTTGAATTTCTTAATATATGTTTGAACATAATATAAAATAAATATAGGTTTATTATAAATATATTAAAAACTATACTCATATATACCATACCATATATTATTTACTTATCCTTTTATCAATTGTTTAATAACATTTCATTATTCAAATTATTTTTTTGTGTGATAACTACATCATTTATCATGTATGTTTTGGTTCAGTAGTTATGGTCCTTTTAATTTGATCATGGATCAATAATGACCAGAATTTTTATAATGATATAATTTTCATATATATTAAATATATATATATATATATATTCAGGCATAAAATTTAGGGATAAATAAATTAATTACATCGTTCATGGAGACGATAGGTCATACATACGCATTAACATTTTTCATTTATTAATGGATAATATGAAAGAAAGGTAGATAATATTTCTCCTTTAAAAAATAATTTTATATAATATATATAATATATATTAATTATATCTATCATTTTTACCATCTTTTCAAAATAAAATAAAAAACAAATCACATCACTTCCTAGAGGTGGTAGACTACATGTATGCACGAATAATATTATAATTTTCCAATGAATTGAAAGGTAAGAAGGTAGATATGATATTATATTTTCAAAGTATATTTTTTACATAATTATAATATATATAAATTAAGTCCATCATTATATCCAGCCATGAGAGGAAGTGATAGAAAACAAATTACATCTGTCTGGGTGGTGGTAGTTTATCATGGACATGAATGGTGGTTTTGTTTCCCATTTAATGGAAGAGAATATGGATATTGGTTATTAAATTAACATAATAAAACTTATATATATGGTATATACTTATGTTATTATATCATAATAATTTTATGATATTTGAAGGATGTGGAATAAAAAATAAAATTAAAATGCTCAGTTAAGAACAATATCTCTTCTCCTAACAACCTATTAAGATCAACACCAAAAGCCTTCTTAGGAGAGTTTCCTAGTCAAACCCAGACCTCTAGGATATTTTTATCAATATATAGAAGTATTTTCAGTAGGTATTTTCTCAAACAAAAGAATATTTAAGTGTGGATAGGAGATGATTGGATGTGCCCTTTTATAAGTGGGGGAAGTGTCCACCATATAAATTTCCTAATAGAATATATAATAAAAAAGTAATTATCAAGATAAATACTTCAAAATGGATATATATTTGTAGGTGGTATATTATAAGGTCTAAATATTTCTATAAAATATTATTCATACATGTTTAAATGGAAAAAGTACCCTAATATTTTGGCTACACCCCCTGGTAAACCCATTTTAACCTCAACCATAGTAATTAATTTTATCTATTTTTAATATTCATTGTGAAATACATATATTTGACCATATTATATAATATTAATAATGATGATTCAAAATTTAATTTAATTATTTCAAACTAAATACCTAGAAGTTCCAAAATTTAATTAAAAATTTAATTCGTAAACATGACAAAAATTGGATTTCCAAATTAAAAGTTTCCCAAAGTATAAAAAAAAATTATTTTACAATTAATCATAAAATTAGTTAAAATTAAAAAATTATTAAAAATAATATAATTTAACTAATTTTACATTTAAAACAATTTAAAAAAATTTAACTTTTTAAATGCTTTAAAAGAAAAGAAAGTTCTTAATAAAAATTATTATTCTTCACTTTTAATCAAAAATAATAATATTTTTATAAAATTATAAAAAAATTCACACTAAGATAATTATGAAAATTTGAATCCAAAATGGAATTTAATTTTTTAAATTTTTTTTTCTAAAATTAGAAAAAGTTAATTTTATAATAAGTGTGAAAAAACTGTTTTTAATAACAATATAGTTTTAAGCATAAAACTATATTTATTCTTATCCCAGACCTAGAAAAAATATTTTATGTGTAATAACTCATTTTATTAAATATATTATATATAAATTTCATTAAAATAATTCACCAATAATGACTAATTTAATTTTTTAAGATAAAAATACATTGCGTGCATAAAATAATTTTTTAGAAAAAAACAATTATTTTACTTTAAAATGATTTTTTCGATTTTAATTTATAATAAATTGATATCCAATTATTTTATATAAACATATTTAAACCATATAATTTTCATAATTTAGATATTATTATTAAAAACTTCCAATATAACGTTTATCTTTCAACGACATACTATATTACAGTTCATTTAAGATATGGGTTGTGTGTACCGAAGCTATCAAAGAGATAGAATTTATTTAAAAAAATATATATAACATAAAATAGAATGGTGTTAAATTATACCCCCTTAAAATGAATTTATCCCTAAAAATTATTTTACACTAATAAAAAAAGTAAGGATACATCTTTCTCATCGCGTCTTTAGGTTCCCACTTAGATTTTTCAATCAGGTTTCTCCAGATAAATTTAACAATATGATTAGCCTTATTATCTAATAAATTATCTCAATGATAGAATATTTCTACTACTTTTTATTCATAGTAAAGATCAAGATCTAATGGTATGAAATTTGATTTTTTTTATATTTGAATGGTCATATATGCACTTCCATAGGAGAGATATGAAACACATCATGAACCTGAGAGGTTTGGTGGAAGCGGAAAGTGATAAGATATTGTCCCTACTCGATCAAGAATCATGAAGGGGAAAATATACATAGGGAAAAACATTCCTTTATTCCTAAATCTAATAATATTATTCCATATATAAATTCACTAAAACACCTTCTCGCTAACATTATATTTTAGATCAATTTAATGATTTTGTTTATAACTTTTCTGTCATCTCTAAGATATATTTATATCATGTTGAATGGCTCTATCCTTCTCTACCATTTCTTTAAACAACTCAAGTACTAATAAATTTATTTATCAAACTTCATTTTACAATATTGGAGTTCTACACATCTTTCTATAGTGGGATTTATAAGGATCAATCTAAATTCATGAGTTAAATATATTTTCCATAGAAAACTCAACTAAAGGAATGTGTTAATCCCAACCACCATTGAAATCTATCACAACCCAACCCAACACTTCTCTTTCATTTTATTTATTTTTTGTATTATTTTATATTTTTCACGAGTGGTCATGTGTTTTGATAATTGGTTGGATAGAGTTTCTTTTTTTGGTGGATTTTAATTATTTCATCGATATCCCACATGGTTAGGAGTAACCATTCAATTCCTGGGTGAGTGACCAAGTTGGTTAAGGATCTAGTGCATGACTTTTGAACAGCCTATTAAACCTTTCGGAAAGCATGTGGTTTGGCTCTGTGAGTTGACAATGTCGAGATTCATGGTTTGAGCTTGGTTTTCTCAACTGTTTGGTGACTCAGGGGAAACCATGTAAGGGGTTTTTGGCTGAGGTTGTTTTCAGTGTATGATTGGTGCACGGTTTGGAAAACCATGTGTCCAAACCCTGTGGACTTACCCTTTTTTAAAACTTTTGGTTTTTCTTTTACTTTCATTCTATTTTTTCATTCCCTTATTCCCTTAACAGATTTTAATCTGTTTTCTCCCCTTAGTGTATTTAATGATGCCTCCACCCTTTCATCTCTAGTATAATACACTTCCCCATCTTGGATCCCTCTCCTCCTCAGTGATTCCTCTAGATTTCTTGAGGTTTATTGTTCAATTCTCCAGGGTATACCCTCCTCTTCCCTCTACCTTCCTTGGTTCATCATTTTTCATCTTCCTACCACCTTTTTTTTTATCATTCGGAAACTATGTCAAGGCTTAACCTTTTTCTTTTTGTTTTCTTCCTTTTTAGGTCATGTGATGGGTATCTCGGATCTTCTTCATGTGTGTTTAGATATCTTCTGCCGAAGGTTAAGCATTTGGGTTATTTTTTATTCCCCTTACACCATTTAAGGTTGGTCACTTTTTCAATCTTTTTCTCGACCAATTTTATTTTAGCGATGTTTTAATTCCTATATTCCTTATATCTGTCTAGTATACCTTATATCTCCTTTGGTTGGCCTTGGATCTTCATTTTTTAAGGAAGCTTACACATATTGAAGGGTAAGGTGTGTGTGTGTATATATACCCTCTTTATAGATATTCCCTCATGGATATGGGAATATCTAAATTTTAGAAATGGGTGAGTGTTTGTGTGTGTGTGTTTATATATATATTCATATTCTTGTAAGTGTAAGGGGGAGAATTCATGTTGTCGTATCTAAGTGCCTTGAGATTGTTATACGTTTCCCTTTTCTTTTGGACATTAAATTTAAGAAACTGGGACTTCATTTTATTACTACCTTATTTTGATAATAATTAGTGATGTGTATTATTTAGAGTAATTATTTTAAATGAACAGAAGTTGTTTTTTCCATTGAATTAAATTGTAGGAAACTGTTATATTGTACATCAGACACCAAGTGCATGTCAAAAATTCCTACATAGCCCTTGTAATGTGTTTTGGATTCGAAATAGTGGATTTGAGTTTATTTAATGGGTTTATAAGGGGATTTTATATTTTTTAAGCATTGTGTGTTGATTTTTTTGAAATGGTTTCTCTTAAAGAATATATGAGGCCTTGCTGGATCTTTTGAAATCATTTTTTTTTGGAAACCCCTCCTTGGAACATTTCCCTCACCTTGTTCATTTTCAAATAAGCAGGAATAACCTTAGAAGGGGACTACCCTCATGTATTGGCAGTTTGAAGGCAAGGGACTATTACTTAGGGTGGTTCATTGTGGTTCTATTTTGAGTGACACATGTGGTGGATTCTATAATCATTCATGTTTGTATACTTGTTTGGTTTCTTCGCTTTGTTTTTATCACCCTTATTTTTCGTACATCATGGGAACCTAGAATATTAATTAAAATACCATATAACCCTTGATACACTAGTTCAATATTACACTATGACTAGTGGCCCCTTATTATTCAAATGCTCTTATTTTTGTATGGTACCCCTCAGTCCAACCAAGTATGGTACAACTGAGTGTTAGGGATATTTGATTACATAAAGTGCACTGACATGATGGATCTTTTTATAGCATGTTCACCCTTTTTCCCTAAGCTCAAACCTATTCTCATGTTCTCTTCCACTTCTTTTTCTATAGAGGATAATCTAGGTGCCTCACCAGGTTCAATTACATACGTACTACTTTCCATTTCCCTCGTTTGTTATCCTTTCCTATGCTTCATATCGTTGGTGTGTTTATTTGATAAAAGTGGATGTTGGTTTTTAACTATCATTATAATGAATGTTTTGAAAAAAATAACACTTTTTCCCTCATTTGAAAAATATCTATTTCATTCTCTTTTACTTTCTAAAATGCTCAGACCTCTTCTTTAATAAAAATACTGTTTTAAATAAAGAGGGAAAATTTGTATTTTTTAAAATTGAATGGTCATAAAACCTATGTTTATAATATCATTTTTCAAACTAGTATTAAATATATAATTTATTTAAAGGAAACTCATATAGAGTATCTTTATTTGAGAACACCTACTGAGTATTAATACTCACCCATATATTTTTTTCATTTTTTAGCTTTTGGTATTGTTTCTAGATTAGACTTAATCACCATGGAGCGGTGTTGGTTCAGTGGTTAGTGGTGTTCTATGGGGTCACATGGAGGTATTTAGGATTTTATTTATTTTTTCTATTAGTTTTTATTTTATTATTAATTTTTTATTTGTTAATGTGTCTTTGTTTTTTGGAATAAACCATTCCCTCTTGAGTATATTTGATACCCAACACTAGTTGATGGATTGGGAGGATTGAGAATTCTTATCAAGCCATATCATGAGCCGACTCGGGTGACCATTTTGGGGTTGACCCGATTGGTTCATTATTAAAATGATATCAGAGAAGGACCTTTGTTATTTTGGATGTCGGGCAGATCAATCATAGGATTGTCAGGTCTCATGAGTTGGGTCATGGGTCAGTGCCTTATCACCACCACTCATGATGAGACCTGAGTCACTAGGGGTAGTCTGGTTTCAAATATATATTTTTCTTTTACGTCGTTAGTTTTTTTATGTTCAATAACATTGTGTATGTTGGGGGATGATATTGAAAGTTATCTGGTTCCACATGGTGAGTTTACATGGTGTAGAGAATAATGTGGAGCCTTTGTGCATAGTTAAATTTTCTTCTAGTGGTTAGTGCATGCTCAGTGAATGGTATACTAAATCATGGGTTTAGGGTATGAGTAACCACTAGTTCCCTATTTCATTTATTTTTTATGGGTAATTATTTGGTATAATTTTGGTTAGTGTAACTATATTTCGAAGGGAAATTTATTTTTTAAAACATTATTCAGCCTGAAAAAATGGGGTTTAAAGGGTAAAGGATTATTTTTAATGTAATTCTTCTTTTAAAAGGAAATGTGTAAGTGGTATTTTGGTTTTAATGTGGATGTTCCAGAAGTGTTTCAATTTTGAAATGGGGAAATTGGATTTAGAAATGGGTGAATATAGAAGATGATAGTTTTCGAAATAAGAATTTTTCTTTGTTTTAGTTTATTTTGGATAATGAGATTTTGTTTGGTTTTTTACTTTTCATTGTTTAGTTTATGCTTCCTAGAAAGACCAAATGGGTTTCTAAGGAAACTCTTCTAGTCATTGGACCTATGAAAACTTCTATAGGAGTGGTGGAGTGGAACTCTTCTTGATAATTACTTCTTCCTTGTATTTATCTTGGCCTGTTAGATTTTTTTGAGTTTCATGATGAATTTTGGGGTGTCTTCAAGTATTTGGGAACTAAAAATGTTCCAAAATTGCGAGTTATATTGGGTATGTTTGAAGTAAAATGATCGGAAAAGTGGATGACGATGCTTCCATCCTCATTATGAGTTGGGGTGTCCCAATCGATCATCAAAACCACTTTAATACATTGATTTATTCTCTAGGAAGTGAAGGAGAGGAATGTTCCAAAGCTCATGGATGCTCGATAATGTCAAATAATGTTTAAGGGTGAGGCTGACCATTTAAATGATTTTATTTCATTTTCTATATTGATTGTATCAAGTGATCATTTGGAAACTTCTAATTTCTTTTGGGTTCTCCCTTGAGGGATCAAGTATTGTGTTCTTTCATATGGGAAAGCCTTAGAGGAATCACTTGGCTGTTGATCATCTAGTTTCTTTTTGGGCTCAGGGAGGTTCCATGTCTACTAGGGAATGTGAACTAGAGGAACCGATTCCATATAAGTGTCCTTGTCATTTCCTAACATTCATTCACTGAACCACACATGTTTTTGTTTGTAGTGTTGTTGGTTTCGAAACTCTATTCCATTTTTCTGTAATCCTATGAAGGTTTGAGGTTTATGTGGCCTCTTATGACACTTGAAGAATTTTACTCACTCAATTATCTAAAATAATAATTTTCAATTGGGAATTATCAACTCCTAACTATAGTTTAGAGGATACTTCAAGGTATCGGTGATCCAGCCATAGGTCTTGGAGTGAATCCTTTCATGCAAGCGAGGAATTGTCAGGTGTGGTGTGGGTTGAACCATCCCATCGTCTCTGATATCAAAGAAGATTTCATTTGAGTTTTTTCCTTCTTGTGGTTATATATTCTGGAACCCCTTTTCATTTTTTTTTATGGTAACAATCTTTTGGAATAGTTCTAGTTTTTGGGATGTGCTTGTTTGGAGATGATTGTGTCTTGTGGAAATTATAAATCTTCGTTTAGTTTGGTGTTTAATTTTAGTATCTTTATTTAATGAACCTTGTGTTGGGGGTTTATCTGCACTGGTTGGTTTTTAAATTGTGGGGAGACCCACTAAGGATCTCATTGATATCCTCATTTAAGCTTGTCATGTCTTGACTTAGGAAATTAAGAGTTCTCACTGATTTTAAAAAAAATCTAGGTTTTGGGGTGGTTTGGTCTAAGAAATATTTCATGAATGAGGCCTCAAAATAATATGAAGACCACTATAAGAAGGCACTTTTAGTAAATTTAAACTTTATCCTTTTCTATTGGTATCCCTTTGTCATCATCCTGCATGAACCTGATGAGTTTAATGGATGATTATTATGTTAGGGGTCGAGATTTTCTTTATTTGAGGTTAAATTTAGGGATATGAGTCCCTCAATCTTTGTAAATTCATTTTTGAGAACAATTTTGGGACCTTGAAGTTTCTTGTTTTAGATAAGAGGGAGTTTTCATATTTCGGTCCTTAGGTGGTAGTGGTTTTCTTTAAGGGTCATTGCATCCTTGCCTTATTATTTAATCAATCATGTCTCTTAGGGATTTATGGGGTAATAATTTGTCATGGTGGGGATAATTGTCACTACCATACTCAAAACATATCTATTGTTTTATCTATTTCGGGCCTAATTATATCTTTTTATTGAGAGATCTTGAGTTTCGACATTTGTTAGTCCAATGTTTTTTTGTTGTCTTTTATCTATTCCACTATTATCACGCATTGTTAGGAGTAAGCGTGTCGTTCCCATGTGGGATCCCAGGTGGTTCAGTAAGGTGTTTTAGTACTTTTACATGGTCTATTAAACCATGTGGAAAGCATGTGGTTTGGCCCTCTAAGTTAGTAGTGTCAATTGTCATGGTTTGAGCATGGTTTGATCAACTATTAAGTGCCTTTAGGGAAATCATACGGGGGGTACCTAGCCTTGGAAGTGGCCAATGCACAGTTGGCGCATGGTTTAGAAAAGAGTATGGACAAACAGTGCAGGTTTCCTGGTTTTTAAAATTCTGGGATTTTCTTTTATTTTATTTTTCTTTTTTCTTCCCGTCATTTTTCGTTAAGAGTATTTAATCTCGCTTACACCGTTTATGACTTGTGTGATGCCACCCCCTCTCCTCTCTATCCACATACACCACCCCCTCTTTTCTCCCCCGCCTCCTCGATGATTAATTGTGATTTCTTGAGGTTTCGAGGACGATTCTCCGAGGTAAGACCTCATATTCCACCTCCTTCTTTTGTTCATCATTATTAATCTTCTCTTTACATTATTTTGATTAGTCAAGCCATAGGTCAAAGGTAAAACCAGTTATTTTTTTTCTTTCACTATTAGAGTTTGAAATGGGTCTTTTGGGTTTGCTTCGTGTGTGTTTTGGAATTTACCGCTGATGGAAAAGTGTTTTGGTTTATTTTGGTTTTTCCGCTGCCATTTTTGGATGGTATCTTTTTCACTCTTTTTTTGGTCGATTATTATTTTATGGTTTTCTATTTTTTACATTCCTTGTATTTTTCTAGTATACCTTAGTCCCCCTTGGGTGGATTTGGACCATCGTTCATAAAGTCAGTTTACAAATATTCATGGTTAAGGTGTACATATATGTACCCCCTATGTATATATTCCCTCATGGATAGTGGAATATATATATTGAATCTATGGTTATTTATATACGAATATTTATAAATACATTTGTTCATAAGCATAAAAGAGTTTATTCAGGTTGTTGTGTCCAAGGGCCTTGAGTTTGAGGTAGGTTTTCAATTCCTTTTGGATTTTAAATTTAAAAAGAATAAATTTCTTATTTTTTTAATTTATTTTGATAGTAATTAGTGATACGTATTATTTAGATTAATTATATAAAATTAATTGAGGTGGTTTTTTTCCTTTACTTAAATTGTAGGAAATTGTTCCTTTGTGCTTTGTACACCAAGTGTGTCTCAAAAATGCCTGCATGGACCCTGTAAATGTTTTTTGAATTCAAAATATAATATTTGAGTTTCTTAAATGGGTTTATAACTGGATTTTTTTTAAGTGGTTTGTTTTATTTATTTGTAAACGTTTTTCTCTTAAATGATATATCGTGCATAGTTGGCACTTTTGAAATGGATTTCAAAGAAAATGATCTTGGAACATGTCTCTTTCCATTTCTGTTATTAAATAGTTGGGAGAATCATTAGCATGGGAATCCACTCATTTATTGATGATTTGAATGTAAGGGAAAATTATTTAGGGACTTTTAGGGTGGTGTCATTTTGAGTGACTCTCATGTGGTGGACTCTAAATGAATGGCTTCGGGGATGGAGCTAGACCTGCAACTGTATTCACTCACTACAAGGACTTGAAAACTTGCTTGTTCGACACCAGATCTTGATCGGGGAGGCTCTTTAAATTCTTCCTCCCATAATGGTTTCATGTTTTGAGGATAATGCCTTTTCTTTATTTAAGGGAGGCTCCTATCCGATTGACAAGAGATGTCGAACTATGGGGGAAGTCACACTTTCACTTCCTGACTTGACCTAGGCCTCACATCGATTGTTCTGTCCACTGAACTCAACAATCAACTTTGACCTTGACTCTCACAACGTACTCCAACTCTATCTATTTGATGTTTCAGGATTCTTTTATTTCTTTTTTGAGCTCTTACCTTGAGTCGATCTTATTAAATGGATTGTGACATTCTCAACTTGAGCTTTCTATCGAATTTCCTTTGATGGACTACTGGACTCAAGTTGAGAAAGTCACAATCCATTGAATAAGATCGGCTCAAGGTAAAAGCTCAAAAAATAAAGAAAAGAATCCTGAAACTTCTAATAGATAGAGTTGGAGTACGTTGTGGGAGTCAAGGTCAAGGTTGGTTGATGAGTTCAGTGGACAGAACAATAGATGTGAGGCCTAGGTCAAGGTAGGAAGTGAAAGTGTAACTTCCCCCGTAGTTGGGAATCTCTTTTCAATCGGATAGGAGACTCCCTAAACTAAGAAAAGGGACTAGCCTCAAAACAAAGAACCTTTATGGGAGTAATAATTACAAGAGCCTCCCCGGTCAAGATCTGGTGTCGAACAAGAAAGTTTCCAAGTCCTTGTATCGATTGAATATGGTTGCAGGTCTAGCTATTAGAATATTCAATAACTCTTGATACACTATTATCAGGATTATTCTCTATCTAGTGGCCCCTTACTATGGAAATGCTCTACTTTTTGAGTGGCTCCCCTTAGTTAGGATATGTAATGTATGAGAGAGTGTTAGGTATATTTCATTACATCAGACATGTCTAAAGGATGGATCATATTATAGTATTTTCTCTATTTTCCCCTAATTTCCTAGGTATTACCATGTTCTCCGACACTAGTTTATATGTGGTAGATAATCTAGCTGCCTCACCTAGTTCGGTTTCTTAGGTACTACTTTTCATTGCCCAATTTTGTTTCCATTGCCTCTGTTTTATATCTGTGGTGTGTTTCTTTGATAAAATGGAATATTGTTTTTTAAGTTTCTTTATAAATAATGTTTTGAAAAAAATATACTCCTTTACACTATTTTTAAAAACTCCTATTTCATTCTTTTTTTATTTATAAATTCTCAAACCTCTGCTTTAATAATAAACTATTTCAAATAATGAAGTCAATGAGTTGTATTTTGTTTTAAAATTGAATGTGAAGAGAACCTGTGCTAATATTTATGTATTTCAATCTAGTAGTAAATGAATATTTTATTTAAATTTAATGCATAAGGAGTAGCTTTAATTGGGAATAAATATTGGTTTTTAAAAATAATTCCTATAGTTCTATCATTGTTTTTATCTTTTGTTGTTGCTTCCTTCTTAAACTCGATCAACATGGAGCGATATTGGTTCAGTGGTTGGTGGTGACCCAAAGGGTCACATGGAGGTATGTTCGATTTTATTTATTTCCACTTCTAGTGTTTATTTTTATTATTTAGTTTATATTTCTTTATTTTTATTTTTTTATAAACAATTCCTAAATGACTATATTTGATTACTAGCACTAGTTCCCATCCCATGAGGATTGGGAACACCACTCAAGCCTTGTCACAGGCCTACTCGGGTGATAGATTCGAGTTTTATTAGGGTTGGTTAATGAAAAAATCCATAGAACATTCCCTCCACATATCCTCTAAGTTTTGAATTGATCTCTTAGAATGACCATTGGTCTGATGATGAAAATAAATTCTTAAACATATCTATGTATCTAGATCCATGTAATGAATTTTCCAAAACATCAAGGTAATCCTTGAATCCCAGTCAGATATAATAGTATATGGTGCACCAAAAAAAACATACCACTTCATTAATGTATATTATAAAAATATGATTGAGATAGAAATACTCTTTAAAAAATGATGTTTGTTGACTTTATAAGGCAATCAACTACAACCCATATAATAGTATGACCTCTAGGAATTTTGGGGATTCCACCGAGAAAATTCATGGTGATGTTTTTTCCACTTTCATTCTGGTAAGGGTAATGGTTTCAAATCCCCATATACTTTCATCCCATAGCCTTAATTTTCTCACATAAAAATAACCATGATACGTACTAGAAAAATATCTTTTCATGTTATACTACCAGAAATAGTATTCCATGTCTCTATGTATAGTTATACTTAGAGGATGAGTAGAGGATGATGAACTGTGAGACTCATCTAATATATCCTTCATCAAATATGGTATAGATGCAAAACAAACATATTATCTAAACCTTATAATTTCATCATAATCAAGGTTAAACTTAGGAACATTTCTCACATTCTTCTAAATTTCCAAATTTTCTTTCTCCACCTCTTATTTATAACATTCATATATGTTTGAACACACTAGTGAGAAAAGTCATATTTATCTTGTTACTTCAATATTTCCAAATCAATTCTTTTAAAATAGATAAATGTTGGATATTTATTTATCCTCGTAATAGATAATCTATCATGATACTTTTTACTCAAAGAAGCACCCACCTAGTTCCATTTCCCATGGTGGTAATGTATTGATAAGTCATAATATTTAATCAGTTACAAGAATATTCTTAGGCACATATTCAGCTATTTATGATTGAATATATACTTTAAAATTTTATGTTCACTATATATATCACACTTCCTCCATAAACTGAATGACTTTATATCTCAAATTAAAACATTACTACAGAAAAATCCAAATCATGAGTTAGGTAATATTTTTTGAGAACCTTCAATTATTGAGAGGTATAAGCTATCATTATATCATTCTACATGAGAATGCATCTTAGTCCCTTATTAAATTCATCACTATAGATTACAAACACCTCTCCATTATAGGGTAATTCAAACTTGGGTTTACTCTGCATTTTCTTGAAATTTTCATCACATTAATCTTTACAATGGAACTTGGCTCCCTTCTGCCTTGACATAGTGAGTGTATTGGAAAGTTAGAAGGAATTACCCACAAATCATTGATAATTACAAACCAAAATAATATAGCTATATATCTCGATCATAGTGGTTATTATGGTCCAATGTTCAATAAATTCGATCTTTGATGGATCCATAAAGATACCCAATATTGAGATTGTATAAAAAAATGACACTTTTTGTAGCCAAAATTCACCCTTTATAAATTTTTCATGAATATTCTCCTTCATTAGCATCTTCTATTCCCTCCTAACATTGTCTTCACACTCTTAAAGTATCTTTTAATATATATCAACATCATTTAAAAAGACTACCTCAAACTGATCATGGTAATATCTAAAGACAATATTCATTAAATCCATGAAGATTAAAATGGCATCACATTCTATTCATAGTTTCAATACCATTTTTGAAATGTTGTCTTGGGTATATCATCCTTAAACCTCAATAGATGACATCCAGAATGAAATAAATTCTTGGAAAAGTATTTATCTCTCTATTTTTTATCAAACAAGTCATCAATATAGGGTAGAGTACACTTGTTCTTTATTGTGATACAGTTCTATTCTGGATAGTAAATATAGATCCAAGATGATCCACATTTCTTCTTAAAAAAATAGATCACTGAAAGGTGACACATTTTGTTGAATAAATAACTTTTCAATATTCTATTGTAGTTTATTCTCCAAATCCTAAAACTCAATCATGGAAATTCTATATGAAGTCTTTGAAATAGGTACAACACTAGGTAGAGTTATATTGATAAATCCACTTCATGATTTGGTGGAAGATAAGGAAACTATTTTGGAAAATCATAAACAAACTATTGAAAAATATATATATAATCCATGTTGAGTTTATCCACAAACAACTGGGATAAACACCCTTTTTCAATAGGAATAAATACTCATAATACGTATGTGATATCCATCCGATGTTTATATTTCTCATCACACTGATTAATGATCATAGGTTGTTTGGAATTTCAAAAGTAACATCTAATCCTTTGAAATTAATATGGGATTTATTTATATAAATATTATAAATTCCTAATAAAACATAAAATTTAACCATAGGGATAGTAGCAACATATATAGAAAGCACATTCCCATAAACATCAACGAGTGAAGAATCATGGACTTGACATGTGACAAAGTACTATTAGGGGTATCACTACTAATACAACATGTAATTATTGATGATGTGAATTAACAATCCCAGATACTTTTCTTGATATAAAATAACTCATATAACTAATCACAATTAGTGTACACCAATATTTTAGTGTGTCAATTACCACCTCAGCTTCATTGTTTTATCTTAAATCCCTCGTTATAACCAAAATGGTTTGTGTGACCATCAAACATTGTATATCAGAGTGATCAATCATATAATCATGAAAAATAATTAATAGGTTGTATAAAATAAGACAAGATCTTTTCAATCTATAATACCTTAAGATTATCTTATTCCATCCTTGACCATTGACAAAACATTAGGATGTTATCATACACTTAGACATATCCCTATGTTTCTTAGTAAATATTTATCATCCATATTTAAAAATGTAACTAATAATTACTTTGATACCAACCATATTGACCCATAATTATAAAAATAAGAATCATAAAATAAATTTATGAAAAAATAAAAGAAATAAGTGGTCAGTATGGCATGTGTCTCACTGAAATAAAAGTGAAATGGAAATACCTTACCTCAAGTCTCGACAATCTTCATACACATTTGAACCTCCTGTATAATAAATATAGGTTTATTATAAATATATTAAAAAACCATACAAAAATATGTAAAATAATATATTATTAACTTATAACCTTTTATCACACATTTATAAATAATTATTTCTTAAAATGACTGTTCTTGGTGATAACTACATTGTTTTTCATGATTGTTTTAGTTCGGTTATTTTGGTACATGTACAATGATTGTGGTTCCATCATAAACATAATTTAAATAATGAATTAAAAGTAATATATATTCATTATATAAATATTTATATTCAACTATATAAATTAGATATAAAGAAATTAATTTCACCATTCATGGAGATGGTAGGTCATTCGTACATATGAACGCTATTTCCATATGTTTATGAATGGAAGAACATAAAGATAAATAATATTTGAATTTAAAAAATTAGGTTCATATCATATATGGGACATATATTCATTAAATATATCTTGATTACCATTCATGTAAATAGAAAATGAAAAATGAATCACATTGCTTCGTGGTGGTGGTGGTCCACACGTATGCACGAACGACGCAATCATTTTCCAATGGATTTGAAGGAAAGAAGTTAGATATGATATTATAATTAAAAAAGTATAATAATTTAGTAATAAAAATTTATATACATTAAATCAATCTTTATATCCCTTAATGAGAAGTGGTGATGAAAAAAGAATTACATCAATTCGCAAGGTGTTCGTTTGGCAAACAAACAATCCGCTGTTTTATTTACCATTTACTGGGAGAGCATAGGGAATTTTTTTTATACCATTAACATAATAAAACATTATTATATGGTCATGTATTTTATGAAAAAAAATATCTTCTCTTCTAGATAAGAGATGATAGGATGTGTCTATTTATAACTTAGGGAGAGGTCCAACATGGAAATTTCCTCAAAGAATACAAAATGGATATATTTATTCTCAAGAAAAATTCTTCCAAATGGACATATATTAAAATGTGGCATATTATATGGTAGAAATATATCAAGATACTAATATTTAGACAAGTTTAAATTGAAAAAATACCCTTATTCTTTGGTTTAACCCCTGGTAGAATTTTTTCAACCTTAACCACGATAATTATTTTTTACTATTTTTACTAGTTATTATGCACAAAAATTAAGTTGAACATTTTTGAAAATGTTAATTATTATGATTCAAAATATGAAACACATTTTTAAAAATTCATTTCTCAACAGTTTCATAATTTAATATAAAATTAAACCTATAAATTCTATGAAAAGATGTTTTCCAAAGAGACATTTTCCCGTAGTATAAAAATTATTTATATCAAAATCAAAAATAAAATTGATTAAAATGACCTAAATTGGACAAAAAATATATTTTAACAATTAAATCTTTTAAAACGGTTTTTTAAAACTAAATTTGTATATGGTTTAAATGAAAAGACATTTTTAATAAAAATATTTATTTTTCACTATTCATAAGAAAATTAATCTTTTTTCAAATTCTCAAAAATTAACTCTAATATAATTTTTATATATTGATTTAAAAAATGAATATAATTTTTCAAATAAATTTTATAAAATTGAAAAAAAAATTAATTTTAAAAAAAGTGAAAAAAAAACACACCGAACCATTTTTTTATAAAAAAAAAGTTTTAAGAATAAAACTAGGTATATTAGTTTACCATTCCAAGAAAAAAATTTAGATGAGTGATAATGAAATTATTTAAAATATAATTTATAAATTTCCTTCAAATAATTCACCAATAGTGAATAATTTAATTTACTAATATAAAAATACATTGTGTGAGTAAAAATAGTTTTCAAAAATGGATTTATTTTACTTTGAAATTAATCTCTTATTTTCATTTATAATAAATTGGTAAAGAATGATTTTATTTTATAAAATTTAAAACCTAAAATTTCTATGATTTATTTATTCCTATTCATTTCCAACTATTTAATGGTTATGTTATAATGGAAAACTATATTATGGTTCATTTAGATTTGGGGTTAGGTGTATCACAATCTATCAAAGAGATTATATTTATTTAAATTATATATATATATATATATATCATAAAATCATGTGGTGTATCAAAGGTTTTTAAATATCAAATTTATTATATATTTATAAATGATAGATAATATATAGAAAATAAATTTATTAAAACTTGAATTGAATTTTTTCATGTAAAAATTAATATGTTCATCACTAGGAGAATAATTTTATAAATTCTATTATATTTTAACCTTCAAATCCTAAAAACTATCCTAAATTACATCAAAATTAAAGAATTTTTAACAGAAAAGGTTATCACATGCCTTTCCTGTAATGCCACAACCCTTGTTTCCTAGAGTTAGTGCCTTGATACATAACATTGGCATTAACACAAGAGATCAAGTATTAAAAGATTTATTAGTTTAGTAGCCTTGGAAGTAGTACATACAGACATAAGTTTTACATTACATTATAAAATGGAAAAACAACAACATTGTGTCACCTTTGAACACACTCATATCCCTTAGCATATTCCTACAAGTTAATCGTAATATACTTCTTCCCATATTGGTTAAAATAAAACATAAGAAAGGTGTGATCTCAGATGCTCATTAGGGATAACAATATCGCAGAAACTATCATAAATAATTATAAATATTTAAGGCAATGTATAAGACTAAAACATAATCCTTTTAAACTTAAAATTCAGCATGATTTAGAAAAGATAAATCAAATAATGCCATTTACTTATTCACATGGATATTCTACTAGTCAATTAATCACATGTAATATCAACAGAAAATCTCATAATGATGGAATGCATAGTGTTAGACATCATAACCACATATATAAGGCCTCGTGCCAAGACTAAAAATAAAGATTTTTTTAAGAACTTTAACCAAAACACTAGTTTGTCTCAAGATACAGATCGATGCATTGAATATCTATATAGAGCTCCACCCATCACTTACTATGTCCAATGCATTCCTCGTATGAAAATGGTGAACTATAATCAAAACATTCGTATTAAAACTATCATACGAAATGTCAATAATTTAACCACAAACCACGAATGGTATAAAAATAGTACAACCACAGTCAACATAACTCATTAAATACAATATAGAAGATTGTATTATAAGAAACCATCCTCAATCAAGAATAAAATATTGTGAAGGATATTGGAATAGATGAAAATAATCAGTAAAACTATTTGAGAGAAATATGCCCTTCTTCTTGAAAACATTTAAAAGTCGCACTTTTTATCAAGAAATCGTTTAAAAGAAATTTTTGATTAAAAGTGTACCATACCACTTTGAATCTTTTGAAAGGAATTTTAATTTTTAAATCATTCATGTCAATATAAATAAATCCTTAAAACCATTTTTTTAAAACATGGACATTAATGAGAAATATAAATCTTTAAAACATTTGAAATGATATTTTAGTTAGAGTTCCTAAACAAATGAGAGACGCTTGAATACAAATAATTGAGTAATAACATTAATAAAAACTTTATAATATCATGATAATGAAAGGAGTAATGATATAATATGTCAAATTATAGTATATACACCTTATATAAAAGTGAATTGGCGTATAAAAACAACTAAGTCTTAATGAAATGTAAATTGAGATGAAATCCATTATAAAGACCATATCTTTAGAATAAGGATAAATCCATGGCATAATTATGTGTAAAAAATATAAATAAACTCAATATGATTTGATATTAAGTGTAAACTAATCATAGGACATTAAAACTTATTTTTGTAAAAACAAAACTAATGACTTGGATGTTTAACTCAATGAATTGAAATTGAGTTAAGATTTCCCTTAACAAGTTCATATCAATGACTTCAGAATTTATCAATGGATTGATTATGTGTATCAAAAGTATATACACACAAAATTTAGTTTAAATTAATGCACAAATAAATTAATAGTGATTTCACACATAATCTTGGAGTAAAATGATTAATGAAGTATGCGTAAAACCCAATGAGTGGAAATTGAAATTAGAAATTCCCTTACTGATTTGGTAACATACGAAACATAAAACCCATGAAAGAAGGATCATACAATGAAGATTTAAATACCCATAAATTACATTATATTACAAAAAGAATACAATCATGGGTAGTAAATACACCACACAAAAGGAAATAGTGGCAAATATAGCATGAATCTCACGGTAATAAAAAGTGAGATGAAAACCCCTTACATTGTATTGTTCCTTAGTTGAGGGTATGTTAACCTATTTAATAATGTCTAAATCATTGTAATTAAATTATACAGGAACCAAATATATAAATATGATATCATATATGATCTTCTAATCTTTCTTTGTAAATAATATTTCAGTAGTATCATTGTCTTGGGTGTTAACTTATTTTTTTCCTTCTTATTTTTTGTTACGTAAGTCAGGTTTTTTAGAGATATGATATATTTGATTCTTATACAGAATTATATTAAGTTCTTAAACATTATTTTTTTAATCATAAAATGAAATTTATTCTTGAATATTTATGATGGGGACCGAATCTCATCGCGTTCGCGGAGACGGTAATCCGTACGTACGCATGAGTGAGAATATCATTCTTTTAATAGTAAAATCGTATGTAATTGGATGGTATATTATATACACAAAACCATTACCATGTTATATTTATTATTTAAATCAATTATACTCATTATTATACCTATCCAAATAATGAAGTGTTGAATAAAAAACTACACCACAACATGGAGACAGTAAGTCGTACGTACGCATGTATGGTGACGTTGTCATTCATAGGATGGATAGTATAATTAATATAGTTATACCATATTTATAATAACATATAATTATGTATAAGGTACTAGAGTTATAATTTTGTTATGTAAACAACAAAGAATATGAAGTGGAATAAGAAAAGAACTTTCAAAGAGGTGATGAAATAATTACCTCTTCTTCAGGTGCTTCCTTTTGATTTGATCAAAAGGGCTCTATAGGATGCATTTATCATCAATTTAAGGCCTCTAGGTTGAATTGAGGGTATTTGGGAGGATATTTGAGTAGGGTTTGGCCGATCTAAATGGCTTTGGTGGTGTAAATGTTTGAGAAGGGGAAGTTCCCTTTTATAAGAGAGGTGAGGGGCACTTTAAGAAAAGCTTGAAATATTATTTTACTATAAAATAATTTTCGGTATCTAATGGTTCTAAATGGATTTATTTATAGGATAAGGTGGTTATATGTCGAAAATATATCAACCAATAGGTTTTATATAGGTTTATGTTACCATATTAACCTTATATTTTAGATTTACCTCATAGTTAAATAGTTTAACCTTTACCATGTATTCTTGTATTATTATAATAAATGGATAATAAACTAATTATAAAAATACAAGAGAAACCCAAGTGGTTCATTATTGACATATATAACCTTATCAATGTCCTTTTTCATAACTTTAGATTTTTAAGAATATTATATCATTTAATAATATAGTATTTGTTTAAAAACTCATTTATGTTAATTTTGACACAATTTGGTATTTTGTTTTTTTTAAATCATAACAACTTTATCACTTTGAAAAAAATTCATTTAACCAACCATAACATGTACTATTAATCTATAAAATTCTTAGAAAGCATCAAAAGTATCAATTTACATTTATTTTTATATTTATAATATAAATTTCTTTAATCTTTCATTTATAAAGTAATCACTGCATCATAATTTTGTCATAAATAAATTTAATTATATAATGTCTAAAAATTAAAACAAATACCATTAATTATGAATTATTTTTTTATTTATAATTAATTTTTATGGTTTAATTTATCTTATGTATAACCCTATATTAAAAATATTTTAGTTTTGAAAATTTTAATTTAACACTTTTAACTCTTCTTTAAATAAAATAATAATAAATGTCCAAATCCAATAAAAGTTGATAAAAAGGGTATTATTTTATTTCTAATGTTTATTTTGATTGAAAAACACTTATCCAAAAGAATTATGACATGTTTTAGGGTAATTATAATATCATATTTACCTTTAATTACCCTATTTAATTTTAATCGTGGTAAATAAAAATCAAAAGTTACTATTCACCAAAATTTATTTTCATCTTATAGAACCAAATTTTACTTACTTATTTAAACCATGTCTCTATGATTTTTTAAATTCAATTAACATAAGAGGTAAAAATATGTTTTTTTCAAATTTGCAAATGTGCCTATAAGCTGGGTAAAAGACGATAAAAAGTTCAATAAAATTTTATATACCTAATATTATTATAAAATGAATTAAATGAATTAAATTGAACTTATATAGGTATTATGTATCTATTTTGACTTAAAATAATTTTAAATAAAATTAATTATTGTTTAAATTAAACGTTAGTTTTAAAGAATAACGCAGTGTTTTTCACTATTCATCAAAAATTGATAGTTTTCATAAAAATACAAAAAAATCACCCTAACATAATTTTGATATTCTGAGTTCAAAAATTAAGTCTATTTTACTAAATTTAAAACATATAAGTTTCATTAAATAATTTAAAATTAATTCCCATTGTCAAAACCAAAAAGCTGGTTTTTAAAAAGTAAAAAACTATCAAAATATTGACATGTGTTTATGTCCAATTTAAATATGAAATTGCATATAATAACCTAAATTATATTAAATGATAAATACATAATCTAATTATACTTTAAAACCACTCAAATTAATAATTTAACACTATAAATTATTTTTATTAAAAAAGTTTTTTTCAATTAAAATATAGTATTTTTTCACAATTCACCAAAATATGAAAGTTATTGGAAAAGTACCAAAACTAAATCCAAACTAAATTTTTATATCCCACTTCTGAAGAATAATAAAATTAACTAAATGAAATATATAAAAGTGTCAAATATTGTATTTAAAAATGGTTCACCATTAAAAGGTGGAAAAACAACATTTTTTAAAAAATATTTCTTTTATCTGAAAAATTGAATTTTTTCTTATATTATGTCTAAAAAACTAAAAAATTGAATATTAAAATTATATAAGATATATATAAAATTAAAATTTTGGTTAATACTATTCATAACCAGTTTTTGAACGGTTAGTTTGGTAAGTCGGTGTGTGCTCGAACTCAGGGTTTCATGTAACGCGACCTATTGAATTACTTTAAAGATATAATGTACTATGAAAATTTGGGGTGTTTTATTTCCTACTACATACAAAAAAATCATATCATTCTTCTAAAAGAATTCTTCATGATAAAACTAAGGGTTATATATACCAAAAACTAATAAAATGTCTCCAAAAAGATCATTAATTTAATTAAAATCCCATCACTTAAAATCCTGATTGGGGTTTATATGAATTTAAACTTATGATACACCATATAATTATTAAACAACTATAATATCCATAACTCTTAATTTAACCTAACATAAAAATATCCTAATCTCTAAAGTTATCTAAACCTTTTCTTTAAATACAACTATAAACACCTTTCCTTTAATAACACAAATTCTAATACCATCAGATAAGAATTCACTTTATTTTATTCCTAAATATCTGTTAGGTTCATAGTCTTAGATAATTAGTTCATAACACTTACATAAAACCCCATAAATTAAAATGAACACACTACTACTTAATATCTATTTTTTCACAATATATATCTTTTAATAAAAAACGTGTTATATTTTCATGAAAAATCTCCATGACTGTAAACCTGAATTCTTTTTTGTTTTTACCCATCTTTAAAAATTGTGAAAAAAAATTTATAATCCAGAATTACCAAAAAAACTCAATATGGAATATATAAATAAAGAAATCAAAATTTGTTCTATGAATACCTATAAAATTTTCCCTTTTTTCAAAAAACAATTGGGTTCAAAATTATAATTTCCATACTCATGAAATAAACATCTCTTCCCAAATATTCTCATAAAACATTTCACAATAAATATTAAAGGGAAAATAAGACTCGTAATGTTTTCTTTTAAATCGTGAAAATATCATGAAAACGTTTTCACAATGTTATACTTTTCACCCATAAGAAGTAGAAAATATAATCTCGTCATCTTACCTTGATAAATCAAAATATGTCCATAAAAACTATAGAAATAATTTATAAATCATGTAAGTAATTTGCGGAATCATTTTCATATCACTATGACATATGTAAAAACCTTCGTAGTTATAATTGGAATAACCTTCATGGTTACCAATCAGATAACCTTCATGGTAACAAATGGAATAACCCTCATGGTCAACATCCAAAATAAATATTACCAATGAATTATAGAGATATCATGGACCCACTCAACCTTGTTTTATAACAGAATCAACCATCATCATAAGAAACTATAAATAAAAATAACATTATAATAACACATGAAATATTATAGTTATCAATATTATACTCATAAAAATATTCTTTCCATCCATAAGAAAAAATTTCTAGATATTGTTATATACCTTTCATTTAAAACCCAATTTTCAAAACTAAAATTCCAAAAAGAAATGGAAAGGGGGTTTTATTTTCATAAAATGTGGAAGCTTATAAATAAAGATAAAAATTTAATAATGGTTGTGGAGGTAGAAAAATCAATTGGCACAAAATACAATAAAATATAAACATTACTTTTATTATTTATAAATAAATATAAAACATTCTTTATAAAATATATAAATAGATTCATTATGGAAACCTTTTAAAGAATGTCAAAAGGGACATAAAATTTACTTTAAAATTAATTTATGCACATATAAATAAATTCAAAAAATAATTTTATAAATTTTCACATTGAATAGATTTATTTAGAAAAATAAATAGTTTAAACATTAAAAAACATGGTTTTTAAAAGTAAATTAGGCTTTATATAAACCCTTTAGATACGATGATGGAAAATAAATTGCATCGGTTTGTAAGGCGGTAGTCCTCCGTACATAGGAATGATGGTTTTATTTCCAATTTGATAGGAGGTGATATGGATATTGGTCATGAAATTAACATAAAAACATCTATGTATATAAAAGATATTGGTGTTATTATTTCAACATGTTTGAATAATTATTTAAGGAGGTAGGAGAAGAAATAAAATGAAAATTATCGATTAAGAACTATACATCTTTTTCGAACAACCTCTTGAGGTTTAAACCAAAATATTTCCTAGTTTGATTTTATGATTACAAAATTCCTATTAGATTTTTGGAAGGATATAAATAATTCTATTTGGAATGTATTGGAAGAACCAAATTATTTTTTTATGTATGAATAAAAGGAGAGAGAAGGTTCCCCTTTATAAGATAATGGAGGGGAACTCTTGGATTTTTTTGAATTATTAAAAATAGATAAATTAATTATTACATTACAATGGCTAAAAATTGATAATATTATAATATAATATGATTTTTTGTTTAAATTATCTCATGTAATATAAATATTGTATGTTTAGGTGATTTTTTCACCCTTATATTTATGATTTGTCTTGTGTTAACCGTTTTAGGAAATTACCATGATTTGAAAGATGTTTCTCTTTAGGGGTCAATATTGTGACTATAAATGAAATAGTGGCCCATAAATAGACCATGGTTGATATTATAAAACATATAAAATTTTATTGGGTGAAGATAATTTGTTATGTATTTTAAATCATTTAATAAAACATTATTTATTATAAAATGTCATTAAAGTCAATTTTGACACTGTTAGTTTAATTTGACTTTAAAAACATAAATAAAAATAGTTAATTAAAATATAAACCTTTAAGAGACCCCAAATATTTCATAATTATATAAAAAAAATTTGGAACACAATAATTCATTAAAATTATAATATTTTTAATATTTTTAAAATCATTTATTTTATTTTTCTATTAATTGAAGAAATAATGGGTCACATTGTGTAATAATTTAATGAAATTATATAGTTAATAAAAATTAGAAATAAATTAACATCATGAAAATAATTTTTTTATCCTCAAAATAACTATTAATAGTCGTTTACGAATTTCTTTTTGTTGCTTTGTGAACCCATATGAGTATAAATTCATAGAAAATCTTATAATAAACAAAAAAATATTGAGACAAAAGAGACAAGGGTAAAAATAAATTCATAAAATAAAATTTAAGATGAAAAATTATTTCACTATCACTTAGACATAATTTATTTTAAATCGATTTAACCTTTTACTATGATGAAAATTTTTTATTTTTTTTATTAATTATAACAACAAATTAAATTGATATTACTAAATAAAATTACTTTTGATAATTCAAAATATGTAATCCATTTTATGAATTTTAATCACTATAAGTGGTATAAATCCTTTTTATAAGTATACCTCAAAGCATAATGAGAAATAGTTTTCCTAAAAAAATTCATTTTTATGTCTAAAAATTATTTATTCACAGATCATTTATAATGTTGGTTCTTAAGTAATTAATTATATTATTCCTAACTAAAGGATTATTATATAAATCTATGATCAAAATATAAATATTTTTGTGTTTTTTAATGTAAGTAAATGACATTTTTAAAAAATGGTATTTTAATCTATTTACTAAAAAATCCATGTTCCTAGAAAAATCACGAAAAATTAAACTTAGGATAATTTTAACATGATTATTTAAAAAATTATATCCTATTATAAAATAATATTTCTAATATTTATAATAATTATTAATAATATTTTCTCACAAAAAGTAATAAAAAACATTTTTAAAGAAAATGTATTTTTGAATAATAAAATGACTTTACTAAAATATGAGTATTTACTAAGAATTTATCAATACATTTATATTGAGTATGAAATTTATATATATTTACTAAATAATTAAAAACTATTCATTGCTATCAATTTAAAGGCCAGGATATAATAGGCATTTTTAAATAATAATATTTCATGTTTCGTTTTAGGTCATTATAACGTGTTGTATATGCTATAGAACGTAGTTTTGTTTTTAAAATATTAGGGTGTTACATTTAACATAAATAAATAATGATAAAAATATGATAATACAAATTTTTATATAATTAAATCTAATATAGATATTAAATGAAAATATTTGAATAAAAGATACAGTAAATAATCAATTTTCATATTATATAGAGTTTTCAATCTAACTTAGTTTCAAGGTTCGTAATCAATACATCACCACATGGTTTTTCAAAAGAGGGTAACTATATTTACATTCGAGAAGATCCATAACATAAGCAAATTTTAGTTCCAATATTTTAAAATTTAATTTGGATTTTGACAAAGTATTTAATGAATTTAAGAATCACATGTAATTTTTTGTTTCTCCTCAAGAGTGTATTGATAAATTATTACTTTTACAGGTTTGAAATTATTTTTCCCCTTGAATAATGGATCATTTATTATTATCATTAAATATAAAATAAATTAAAACAATTTCATATTAGAATAATTATTTTTATTAATTATTAACTAGAGGATAATAAAATATATAAACTATACATTTGGAACTAATAAAATTATGAAATCTAAATAAATATGAAATCATTTATATTTTTCAATTCATATACATCCACTTAATTCCTCATTTTTATATCCTCTCGGTTATCTTGTTTTTTTTACAAATCTTTGGTAAAATCACTCAATTCACTTCTAATATGTATAATTAATCCCACCATTCATCCATCCAGACTTGAAATAAGTGTTGGCTGTAGAGGAGAGAGGTAATTCATATGGAAACCATTTATGCTTCGAAGACTCTAACTTCAAACATTAATCTCTATAGACTTAAATAATAGAATTTTGTTTAAGTTGATATATCCACCTTTAAATATTATAATCAGAACCAAAATATTAAAGATGAAGAGGATGGGAGTATTCCATTATGGATGGGAAGAAATCCTCTTGGAATTTTATTTCAGGTTGGTTATCCAAGTCAAAATCCTCCTTTTAAAGATTCCATATAGTCTATATTTTTTCAAATTAAACTCTTAAAAGTCAGATTGGGGTAAAAATCCCTATAAATATCATATTTGAAAAGAATTTGAATCATAGGTTTGAGGAGGGGGGGAGTGGGGGACGGACGGACTTCTAAAATAAATATTAAGAGGTGATTCAACAGAAATACATGAAGTAATGAATTCAAATAAATATGTATTTCACTCTTTATAATCATATAATTATGTCTCCATAATCATACACTAAATAATTAATTCATGGGAAAATGAAACACCATACAATATTTTATTTTTGAATTGAATCGTTAAGGATATAATAGAGAATATAAATAGTCATTATTAGTATATATATATATTTAAAAAGCAAACAATTTTATTCTTGAATATATAAAGAATTATCAAATACAATTTTTCCAATGTAACCTTATCGATAAGATTTTTAAGAAAAATTAAATCAAAATTACTCTAGGTAATTTCTAATAGTGATGAATTGTGATGATGGTATTTATTTTTAATTTATGTGCTAAAGGGATGACTTTCACTGTGTTGGGTAAATCATTTTAATTACTTCTATAAAGAATTAATTTTGGAATCTGTATTATATTTTTCATTCGTAATTTCTTTATAATCGTTATTTTAATTTATTTTCCCCATTTATATTTCTCATATTCCATTAATTTTATCCTTGGGAAAATATAACTGTTGAAGAGTTTCTTTATGTTTACTCTACAATATTTGATTCTATATTGGTGTTTTAGGGTACATTGGTGAGCCAAGAATATATTAGTGTATTCTCATTCATTGGTATATATTTATAAATTCTTCTTTTGATCTTTATTTTTATAATTCCATTTATGTTTTTATATATGGAGGGAGTTTTAGAGTAATCCATTTTTATTTTATCCTTTTCAAAAGTTGAATCATGGTTAGAAGTAGTTGATCTTAGTTGGTAATAATGTAATTTGGGTTGACCATGTTCCATTCCAGGCCTTTGAGATTCATGAGATTGTTTTCCTTAAACTATGACTCCAATTTGTGAATAATAATATTTTGTTCAATTATAATGGAGTAGGTATCTGTTTCATCTTCTTTCGATGTGTATTTGTTAGTATATAGCTCCAAAAGTCTATTTTTCTCTCCATATTTAAACATAAATATACTATATAGTGTTCTCGATCTCCTTTTATAAATCAAGTTTTCCTATTATTTATTGGAGAATTGATTTTTTAATAATCTTTAAAAATCGATTGATATTTCATCACTACTATCAATATTTATTGTAGACTTTTAATATGGATGACCTAGTGAAAAAGATTAAATAATAACATTCTAATTCACACATTCTTTTAATTGATGATCTATGTAACATTTCAGTTTTTATAAAAGGCTTGGACTATTAGTTTTTGGATTTAATTTCTTATATTGGACCTTTAAATTTTTCTCTAATGGATTCATGGGGGGTTCGAGGGTGTTCAGGGCTTGTTCAGAACCCAGAGCCCAAAATTTTAAAGAAGCGGACTTTGTACCACAGTTCGAAGAAACTGTGCAACTTGGGATTGTAAGGTGTAGGGGGAACAAAGTTTATGCAACCGTAAGAGCCAAAGAGAACCCATGTGCTTGGTTACAAAAATATTGGACTAGGGATTGTTTTTCATAGTTTGTGCACGGTTATCAAAATAATTCGCCTCAACCATGTGGGGTCCCTCTTTAAGTAGAATGGGGTGCACGGTTTGCATACATTTTGGCCAAACATGTGGTCAAACCATGTTTCCCAGTAAATAAAGTGAAAATTAAAAATTTCCACTAAATTTTTTAAATCCTATAAACCCTTTCTCTTGCCCTTTTTTCCTCCAATCATGTCCACCCAAAGCTCCCCCTTTTCTCATCTTAGTATTTTTTTATATATACCTTATATGAGCTAGAAAATCTATCTCCATCAAAAGAATTGGAAATATTGAGGGAGGATCTACACTCCAATCCCTTTCACTCTTCATTGCCTCAACCACATGGTGAACTATTTAGTTGGCATATATTTTTCTATATTTTCAGTAAATTTGACAAGTTCTTCCATATCTCTCTTTCTAGCTTGATCTTAGGACTGACAAAGAATGAGTGGTATTCCACACACCCAAGGTAGGTTGTTTAAGTCCCGTTTCAGAGTTTAGTTGCTTATTATTTTGTGTGTCATTGTGTTGTGATCCGAACCCTTCTAGAATCATATCAAAATTGTTAAATAAATTAAATTGAACTATTTGATTTGTTTTTTATGACTCTAGTGAGAAGATAATAAACCTTTGGTTGATCACCTTAACCTAAGCCACCACAATGAGCGTGTTTCTTCCTTAAAGTATTAATTTCATTTTACCCAAATTTTTTAAACACCTTTTTAGGCATGTATCACATGTAATAAATGCATTGAATTAATGAAATTAATTAACAATAGTTTTATTCCATGAGTTAGGACCTTAATATTGATGACTTATGCTTCATACTCCATTGATTTTTTTTATTTATTATGTGTTATACCAAGTGAATTTTTATTTATAACTTGAATATAGCTTAATAAATTTCACCCATTCTTATTTCTTTGTGGTTATGTTGTATAGCCTTATGATTTTTCATGTGATTATTTCCTATTAAACCATGACTTTGCCTAGGGTTTCTTGGTTTCCATAAGAATAATTGTCTATATTACTTATATGTCCTATATTAAATTCCTTAATAATGATATATGTGATCTTGGTTGCCATGTATTACTTGCTTATGTGTCGGGAGAGAACCTAGGTCCTGACATAAGGACGCCATGGAGTGACTTATTGTGCTCTGTATCTGGATCTAATGTATGTGCTGGTAGGGACCCTTGGATTTATGTGGATGGAATCTCTAGGTGTATTATATATACTCTTGAGTGACATTGGATCCCTAGTGGATCAACAGTGGATGGGATCATTGGAAAGATGGATACACCATGCCTTGGTAGATGGTCGACCACTTATGTGAGATACCTATGCTGGGAACAGAGGCTATGATTCTAAGAGTGTTACGAGGGAAGTCATTATGGGTTTACATGGATGGAATATATGGTACTTATTATATTAAAGTCTCCTCGAGAAACCCTTGGGATGCCTTATGGATCGCCTTGGATGGGCCCAGAATGCCAAACAATATTTAAAGGATAATGTGTCTGGATTACATGTTATTCCTTATTATTATTAATGTATGAAAATGATTAAATGATGTAATAGGGTTTTGACCACCATGGCAAATCACAGGATTGGATTTAGACCACATTTTTCCTTATTTATGGTGACCCATGTTCATACATTATTACCTATAAAGGTTCCCTTGGTTTAGACATCCATCTTAGGACCAATTAGGTATAATTAGTCATGTATCCATTGAGGAACCTAGATTGAAGTGTTATTTATTTATTAATTTATTCTATTTCATTTACTCATATTGGAACGCCTTTAATTATATATTTCAGGAACTGGATTGATCTAGGCACCACTAGTGGTGTCCTACTAGTATTATATCTCACACCCTTCTTGGTTAACCTATGGTACATAAGAATAAAACATTATTACAGCTATAGATAAATGGAATCATTAATATTATGATACATGATTGTCTTTTCTGAGAAGTATTATTAGAGATGAGGACCGATCCTATAATTGAGATTCTAGTCATTGTAGTTTTTTCTTTTTGTATACTTTTTTAGAATGTGGTATATGCATGTATCCTCTATTTCCCATGTACACTTGTTATATTGTTACATGATCACCATCATCACAATTTTTATCTATTTATTATTCATCTTATACATGTTGTTTATATATATTTAATTTCATTTATTTATTGTTTCCACTATGGTATGTTTCTTATTACTACTTCTACTACGGCGGGATACTAGTCTGGTGATTATAGTGTATTCTTCCACCTTTTCTTATTTATTATGTACCCCTATTCTTCACTTTTATCTATGAGGGCATAGTATCCCCACATAAAAATCATAGGCCCTTACTTCCAGTCGACAGCATTTGGTATACGGGGAGTCACGCTTGAGGTCTTATGGCCCACCGTCTTGAGTCATCGCTAAATGGAATCTAGGGCGGGATGTGACAAGTTATATCGAAGGGTGATTATTTCATTTTTTTCTTACTAGTTGGATTTTAAATAGTATATTAGGATATAAGAATTTGGTAATGAGCATGTTCATGGGAGTATTTAAACCACATATATGGGAATCCTAAATTACTTTGGACTGGTAAATGTAGATATTTTTGGTTCTGTTACAATTTCAGGGATTACACCATTGGTTGATGCACTTTATTTCTGCTATTATTATTGTAGATAAAATTTTTAGTGTCATAGTTGTATTTACCCTGGAAAAATGATATAAGGGAATGTTAAATCATGCATCATAATATTCACCATTAGATTAAAATTCCATTCATATGTAATTCCATATCAACTTTCTATGTGCATTTTGTATTGCATATTTTTATTTTCTTAATTACTACATATAGAATGTGATGAATTTCCCTACAGGATTGATAAAACATATTTAACATGAAATCTATCTACCTTAACCTAATATTTTTTTTCCTGATTAGGTTAAATCAGACACCTTAACTAATCAGCTATGGCACGTTGATCCATGAACAAGTGGTTTCATGGTCTGAAATGTGTTAGGTTTAGGATTAAATGGATGTGATATTCCAATTTATAAGGTGTATGGGAACTTATAAATTATACATGGTGATCAATATTATTCAAACATTTAATTTGATATAATACATAAATGAATAAGAAATTATTATGAATATAATCTGTAAAATTAAATGGTCATATTATATTTTTGATATGATACCTTGACCCCAAATTGAACTTAATAGTGGGTTGTAAGTCATGTCTTTGTGATCCTTCTGTGGATTTTTCTTACCACCTTGACTTGGATCTAAGTAAAGGTGTAGGGTTATCACTTGTTAGAGGAAGGACTTTTTAATTTTTCTTCTTTATCACTTTTCCTATCTTTAATAAATCATGCCTGAGGAGTGTACTCAAAATCATTTCAGTTATGCCACCAAAATTCCTTGTTTCATACACCAAGAATGTGTATATGAGAATACCCCTGGCCCCCAATCCACCCATAGTACCTCATATAGTGACACATGAGGCATATCATGAAGATTTTTCACTGGGAACTGATGCTCAGTTCCATAAATGTTTCATCCATTTTATGCATTTTGTTCAGGGTGCTCCCTGGACTTCCCCTACTATGGAAGAGTTGACTCGATATTTCCAATAGTATCATCCTACCACCTGCTTATGGGATACAGGACCTCATTCTAATGAGTCATGGTTAGAATCCATGGTGTCAATCTTTAACCATCTTGAGAGGCCTCCATAGTAGAGGTTCAATCTCACTACTTACATGTGATGTGATTCCACTAAGAGTTGTTGTTAAATCGTCTCTCAGTCTGAGCATCATTAGGGTATGGTCTTGGAAGACTTCGGGATAGCCATTTAAGAGAAATTATTTCCATATAATCTGAGATAGTACCACTCTAGGTAGTTTATGAATCTTTAATGGGGCACTAGGACCATGTTATAGTATTCAACATTCATCACTGAATTATAGTGTTTGGATATGTCTCTGGACGATGATGTGTTAATGACTGCCAGGTGATTTTAAGATGGAATTGTTTGAGTTTTCTGATCACATGTGAGTGTATTCTAGTTGAATACTCTTATGGAGATAGTAAACGAGACACTTATTATAAAATGAAATATTTTAGAAGTTGGAAATGCGAGCCAAGGTGGTTCATGTCCGAGGCTGGGTGACAATTCATTTGGCAGTATAAAGTTCCATTTTTAGGGTGCACATAGGGGTGGTTCTAGTAATATGAACCGAAATTACAGTCATGTGTTGTGTCACCAATGAGGAAGTTCAATCCATAAGAAACCTGAGTTCAAGAGGAAACCAATCAATGGATTTACTTGCGTAATTGTGGGCCACCTTTAGCACTTTTACCGATTTTCTTCTCCAGCATCTACTGATACGGGATCCTTGACCATTAAACTTTTGGGTATAGGATATGCGACTCCACATCAGGATGGGATATTTTCTTCTAACTTCTGTTTCGTCCAAGTCGGTGGTGTTTGTGGCTACGGTAGTCAAGATTCAGAGTTTCAACATCAGCAGAGTAGACCTTCCTAGGCTAGTCCAACATTATCACAAGGCCTCGATTCTGGTCATATTTATACAGTGCATCCAACGCCTAAGGAATAATATATAGGGTTATCTATGGTTATATATACTATTCTGGTTGACTCTACTTTAGTTTTATCCCTTTTTATAGAGTTTTATCACACTCTTTTATTTTTTTGTAATTATGCTAAGTCTGAACCTTGTGACAGAATACCCCAGTGGTGTGATACCTCTTGATACACTTCTTGGGGTCAGATCATAGAATATATTCCAATTCAAGTAGTTACCCCTTTAGATAGGTGGGTAACTTTCCCTTTTTAATTTCTTTATCCTCAATATGACTTTCTTCGATGTCATTTTTGGTAAGGATGGGATTGTTCCTTACCAATACCATGTGAATTTCTATCATTGGCGGGTGTCCTTTACATTAACGAAGCAAATATTTTATATTCATAAGATTGAATGGGAGATCTAGGATAGATGTACTAGACTTGATTGTAATGGGATGGGTAGGGTTATAGTCTAGATGGAGAGTCTTTATGAGTGATCAAGGAATAAATCTAGTTGAGTTCCCTTCAACTATGTATCATTTCAAGGATGTCTTACCTGATGATTTCCCTATCATACCCCCTCAGAGAGAGGTTGAATTAACATTTACGATAGTTCTAGGTGTGGAACCAGTGTCCATTCCTCCCTATAGGATGGTGCCCATAGATCTCCAGGAACTCAAGAAGAGTCTTGAATATATAGAGGAAAAAAGAATTTATCTAACTCAGCGCACCTCCATGGGGTTCACTAGTCCTTTCACCAAGAAGGAAGATGAAACCCTTACATTGTGCATGGATTACCATCGACTGTACTATCTTCAGTTAAAGAACATGTATCCACTGCCTCATATAGAATACATCTTCAACTAGCTCTGAGGAGCTACTATTTTCTCTAAGATTGATTTGAGATTAGGCTACCATCAAGTTAATGTGAGACCATCAAACATACCACTTACAACATTCCAGAGAAGGCATGGCTTGCATGAGTATTTATTTATGCTGTTCAGCCTCATGAAGATGCCAAAAATCATTATGGATCTGATGATTATGTTTTTTCACTAGTATATTGACTAATTTGTGGTGGTCTTCATAGATGAAATCTTAGTGTATTATCACACCAACAAATACCCTAAAAACCATCTTGAGATCATGATAAATACACTAAGATACCATAATATTTATTCTAATCTTAGTAAATTCCACTTTGGGATTATCAAGGTTCACTTCTTGGTTCATTTCATTTTAAAATAAAATGTATCTATTGACCTAGATAAGGTGAGTTTCATGATTTCATATAAAAACATTAATAATGTGTTTGACGTATGTAGCTTATTGGGGATATATGGATATTACAATAAATTCATTCGAGATTTCTCCCACATAGAATCACCTCTTATGGGCCTAACAATAAATGGTGTTGAATTTATCTGCTCTAAATCTTTCAAGACATATTTTTAGGAGTTAAATGGAGAATTTTTTTCAATACAGATCATAATTCTACTAGATCTAGGAACACGCTATACTATTTACTATGATTCTTCAAAAATCGAGTTGGCTGCCATTCTAATGAAGGGTGATAGGGTTGTAGCATATGGGTATCTCCAGCAGAGACCTCATGAGAGTAATTACCCGACAGATTACCTCGAGCTAGCTAATATGGTCTATGAGTTATGTTTTTAGAATAATTGTCTATTGTTCGATAAATTCATTGTCTACACAGATCAAAAACCTCTAAAATACATCTCTACATAGTGATACTCTGATTTTAAGTAACATAGGTGGGCAGAATACTAGTAATAATTTGACATTAATATTTCTTATACATCTAGTAAGGGAAATTCTATTGTTGATTCTTTTAGTTGAAAGAATCAGATTTAGGATATCCAGGAGTCCAATAATGAGTGTCAGATGATAGATTTATTTTCTAAATTTCATTTTTTATGTTCAATATCATTATGGGAATCTAGATTTAGAACCTATGGATGTGACATACTCACATTTGGAGTTGTTTCGTATGAGAAAGCTATCATATTTTTAAGACCTTGTCTTGTGCGAAAGTTTTTGGAGATAATTAACCTCTTGTTTGGGTCATTTATTAGAATGAGACCCTACACTTCCATGGTAATGTTTGGGTGACTTTAGATATATGGTAAGAGTTTATGTGAGAATCTCATTCCTCCAATTGGTATGTTCATCCAAGTGTTACGAAGATGTAATGTGATGTACATCGTCAGTATTGGTGGTCAGGTATAAAGAGACAAATTATAGGTTTTATAACTAAATGATCTACATATAAGTGGGTGATGGTCGAGAAATAGTGACTTGTTGTACTATTATAACCTCTATCCATTACTAAGTAGAAATGTAATGACAAAACCATGTACTTTATGATGGTATTGATGAGATACCCATGAGGTAGCGATAGAGTATGGGTGATTGTCAATAGGCTGACCAAGGTTTCACACTTTCTACCAATCTAGGAAACCTTCCCTACTGATGGGCTAGGAGGTCTTTATATCCAGAAGAGAGTGTGACTTTACGATGTTCCATGTTCTTTCCTCTCAAACCAAGATTCCCTCTTTACATTTTGGTTCTAAAAACTATTGTATAAGGCATTTTTTTTATAGTTTTTCTTGAGTATAACTTATCACCTTCAGACAGGCAAGAAGTCTGAGTGACGATATAGGTGTTAAGGGATATGATTCAAACATGTACCCTTGATTTTTTATGTTAATGGGAAAACATATCTCTATTTTTTTATTTTTCTTATAAAAAATATTTCAGGAAACAACTCATATGGATATGTAGGTGTCTATTTATGGTATGTTTTTACATTCACTTCTATGCTAGTTAGAGGTAGGGGAGGCAATGCTACTGGTTCATTGTCTAATTCAGGTGACTTCAGAGAAAGTATAGTTGATTCAAAAGATTATGCCTATAGATCGGTCCATGTATAAGTCTTATATTCATCGTCATCGTCAACCTATATATTTCATGGTGGGACATTGGGTATTTCTTTGGGTGTCACCTAGATTGGGTCATAGATGAATTCATAGATAGATAAAGTTATCACCCAATTATTTTAGGCCTTTTGAGATAGTGGAGAGAGTTGGGCCTGTATAATATCAGTTATGTTTACCTCAAATGTACCATCTCATGCACAACGTCTTCCATGTGTCGTAGTTTCATTAGTGTCAGGATGAATCATCTCATTAGTTTTACCCAGAGGATATTGATCTGGATGCAGATGCATCTGTTGAGGAGCATCTGATATGTACCATTGATTGGATCAAAAATGTTTTTTAAGGAAGGTCAATTCCACTTGTCCAAGTGTTATGGTGGTATGGACTTGTTTAGGATGAGACCTGAGAGTGGGAATCTGATGTACATACATAGTGTCTGGAACTCTTCTGAAATGATGTTTTACTACCCTCAAAAAGGAAACTCAGAGATGATTTGTCTTAGAGAGGTGAGGTTTTAATGTCCCAATTTCTCTCAATAGTAAGGACTATTAGTTTTTATCTTTAATTCCTTAGGTTTCCCCTTTATATTTTTTCTAATAGAGTAATGGGGTTTCTGGGGTGTCCTGGTATTTTTTGGATCTTGGAACCCTTAATTTTGAAGAAGTAGACCGGGTCTCGTGGGTTAGAGAAATCATGTGGCCTAGTTTGAAAGATTTATCAAGCTATGTGGCTTGTGATAGTGGGGTGAAGGGGTCACAGGATTTTTTTAAAACTGTGTAAGCCTAGGTGCATTAATGTGCATGGTTGCAGAAATATTGGGCATTATATTTTCGCATGTTTTTCTCATGGTTATCCAAGTCGTGCAACTCAAATGTGGGGGACCCCTCCTTAAGAAGAATAGGGTGTGCAGTAGAAAAATTGTTTTGAGAATCGTGCGGCCAAACCATATGGACCAATAAATAAGGTGAAAATTACAATTTCACCATTTAAATTTTTAAATCCTTCAAACCATTTATCCTCCCTTGTTCTTCTCTAATAATTTATATCTAAGGATCCCCCTCCACTCATCTTTAGGTTTTGCATATCTCCCTCATCTAATCTCTAAATATTTCATCATCAAAAGCATCATAAAGATTGAGGTAATATCTACACTCTTATCCCTTTCGTTATTTGTTTCTTCAACAACCTATTGTCCTATTTAGGTGCAATGTATTTGCCCCAATTTTCAGGTCATTTGATGAACTTTTTCATATCACTCATTCAATCTCGATTCAATAGCTGAAAAAAAATGCATGGTCTTTAATAAAACTGAGGTTTGTGGTATAACTTCATTCTTTGAGTTTTTTCACTTTTTATTAGGTTCTCTCTTGTGATTCATGTAAAAAATTCCCAGTGTTGCTTATAAATGGTTAAATTAATTAAATTGAATTCTTTTAAATGCCTTTTATGACTCTAATGAGTTGAGACTCAGACTTTGGTTGATCTCATTAGCTCAAGGAACCTCAATGAGCTTGTTTCTTCCTTATAGACTTAATTCCCTTTTACCTAAATTTCATAAAAACCTTTTTAGGTGTGTAGCACATGTAATAAATGAATTAAATTAATGAAATTAATTAAATAGATTTTTAGGCCATGAGTTATGCCCTTAATCCTGATACCTCGTGCTTTATACTCAATTACATATGTTTATTACTTCTTCCTTATACCATGTTCATTGTTCTTTATTCCTTTCTCACATCCTATTGCCTTATGTACATTCTTGTTACCCTGTGGTTATTTCTTATAGCCTTGTGCTTATTCTAGTTCTTATTGCCTATTGACCCATGACTTATTCGATGGTTTCTTTTTTTCAATTTGAATAATTTTCAAGATTTATTATATGTTCTACATAAAATTCCTTCGTGATGATATATATGATCTTGGTTTTCTTGAATTTCTTGCTTATGGGCCAGGGGAGAACATGGGTCTCGATTTAAGGACATCATGGATGGAAACACCATGTTCATTATCTCGGTTTTTTGGACATGCTGAGTGTGACTCTTGGATTTCAATGGATGGTCTCTACAGATAGATTACTCATACTCTAGAGTAACGCTACTTCCCTAGGGGAGAACCCCTGGATACGCTTGTTGGAAATATTTCTATAACAACCCAACCTGAATCACTAGGTCTGAGCCAGAATTCTAGATGACTTCATTTGCACCTCCCTGTATGCAAGAGGATTCCTATTATAAGTGATGATCTCAAGTGGAGCTTTGGGAGTTTATACCCTCTATATCAAGTCATAGCATCAATAATGAACAACAACTATATAAATAATCATAGGAAAATTAAAAAATGTAAAGATTACATACATATAATGTAAGGGCCCTCAAAGTGGAAAGAAAATCCAATTAAGCAGTAAAAAGAAAACAAGAATGTAAATAAAAAATCATCAATGGAGTTCTATGGTGCATATCTCATTCTTCTTCCACTCCATGATCTATTACTTAGCTATCCACCATAGGGCCCTTACCCTTTACGGGATATCTAATCATGAAATCTACAAGTGCACGAAAATCCAAAGTAGGGTGTGAGTACAGGACATAGTAGGACACCACCAATACGTCCTCAACCTGATGTGCTCAAAATATAAGTGTATTCAATAATAAATAATGTGAAGTAAACACAAAATCAAAAACTAAGAGGTAGTTTTATAACCAAGATACCACAACCCCCAGTCATACCTGCTTCGGCTCTATGATGTATGGATAACCAAGGTTTCAGATGAATCTACAATTAGTAACTAGGCTAATTAATCATGTTTCTCGGCATCGTCATGTGACATAGTATCAATGCTATGTAAGAAGGTATGTACTCTATGTTTGAAATTAAAATGAGATCAATCATCTTCCCTTAATCGTTAAGTTTACATAATGAGAAACGAGATCTAATCGACATCCTTTAGTTATTGAAGAACACCATCGAGTAACATACCATGGACAGAGATCTAATTGGCATCCCCTATTCATTGAGTGAATCCCAAGGAATCCTCATGTTCATTCCTCATGTATTGGACCCTATTCATCATTCATGAACATCCATCCTCTAAAGGATAACAGAAGTCATAGTGGTCAATTACATGACATCTCCTATGTATCATCATGTGCATACCCCAAGAATTAAACCCTCATCATCAATCATGTGCATCCCTCCCCCAAAGGATAACGCAAGTTGACGGTCTACATATCTTGGCTCTAAGAACAAAACCACAAGGTATACATAGCATGGAAGGATATATATATATATATATATACACAAGAATCATCATGAGTAAAGTATCACACAATGTACATGTAATATCATAGAAATATGAATAAAAAACTACAAGTAGTCAAGGAATGAAGTGTAATATAGAGTTTTTGAGGCTACACACATACCCACATGTATTAACATTATATCAAGGTCATTAAAAATTTATACACATAATCATATTAATCGAAATCATTTGTAAACAAGACCAAAAGGATATGGAATTTCCTACCTTAAGAGTTGGAAAACCTCTCATAGTTTTTCCTAACATCGGGGCGATACGTCAAAGTCTTGAGATATTGGAAAGTCAGTTCTTGAGGTATGTTAATGGCTTTCCTAGATTCATAAAATGAATTTTAATTTTAAATAAATAAAACAATTCATGTGATAATTCTTTCCCTCTTGAATAAATCGCAAGTTATCATTAAATTTATCAGATGCACTAGTAAAATTTAATTATAACCTAACCGTTTTAAAATTCACAGGAAATGATAAATCATGAATTTTATTTTAATTTTATCATAAATGATGTTAAATTATGTTACTAATTTATAATTTTGAAAATTATATGCAATAATAATTATCTTTCTTGGATAATTAAAATGTGATGGTAATTATGAATTCTGAATTTTAAATTTATCTCTTATATTGATAAATTAAATTTCCAATAAATCACTTAAATTTTTCTTCGATAAAACAATGTAACCATCTATGGATAATTTTCTCACAATTATCAGTGAAAATTTCATATAACTGTCTTTTGATAATTTCTTCAAGTTATACATTAATCATTTTATAAATTACCAATTGATAATAAACTAATATCAATTTCTAGAAATTATCATTTGATATTAGATATTATATCTATTGATAATGCATAAAAAATTCAATGAGATTATATATATAGGGAGATAAAAATATGAAATTTATCATTTTATAAATTTATATTATTATTAATAATATTTTATTTTCTCTTTATCTTAATAAACCCTTGATTATTCTAGATTTATATTATTAATTTTAAAATTAGCTATTTTAATTCAAAACATTATAAAATTTATGCTGAACTCAAATAGAGAAAATAAAATAAAAGTGTAATTAATAATAAAATAAGAAAATACAATAAAAATAAGAAAATTTAACAATTATATAAAATGAAAAATAATGGTGAGGAGGAAATTAGCTCACGCACACAACAGGTCACATCGTAGGAGGGTTTAGGAGCCACTCGGTTTGAAGATAGGAGTGTGGATTCACTTTCCTAACCTAAAGGACATGCGCTTTCATTTATAGTTGAAAGGATTCAATAGAAAACACTACAATTTTGGTTGTTTATATAGGAAACATAAACCGAATTTCCTCAAGAACCCTAAATCAATCCCCATGTTTTTTAGTTTTATTTCAAATAATTTTGATTCAAATAATTTTGATTCAATGTTGCTTTAATTCACCCCTAATACCATTTAATGAATTTAATTGGGTAAAAAATGAACATGTGGAAGATTCTTGGATAAAGTATCATTCAACAATGGGGGAAAACACTCTTTGGGGAGATGAATAAATAGTTCGCATCCCCCCCCCCCATTTGATTTTTTCAAAAAATCAATCAATTTAAATTATAATGTGTTTAATGGGTCAATAGAATATAAAAATTATACCCCTTCAGGTAAATCCACGATTCCGAACCCAATGGTGGTCTCGAAATTTTTATGTGATGCATTGTTTTTGATATATTAATTTATTTTCATAAAGAAACTAATAAAATCATTAAATAAGTTATTTTAGTGAGTGAAGCCTCCAAATGCCTGTTGACTTTGAAAGTCATTCACTTCCTAGGGTAAACACCGCGTTTCGGACTGACAGGTGGTCTCAATTTTATCCTAAGACGCACTATTTCGGATTTATTCATTTATTTTGAATAAATTGACGGCTCTTAAAATAATATATTTAATATTTTTACTCTATCTTCACTGAGGCTTTGAGGGCCTAAAAAACTCGCACAAACTCAGATTTTAACTCTGAAAATATTCAATTGAATATTTTAGAGAATGAAATGGGATTTTCTTTCCCTTCCATGATGAATTTAACATATTTAATGATTTTTCACTTACAAATAATTTTTTTCCACTCAAATTATTATTAATTTTTCAAAATATTCATTTTTTTTTATTGTAAAAAAAATAATGATATCAAAATTCTCCCCCTCTATTGAATTATCATCCTTGAGAAGAACCTTTAGTGGTCCATCTCAAACAACTTAGGCCATTGAGCTCAAGCATCAGAATTACATTCCCACATATCTCCTAAGATACATCCATGTTTCCATTGAACCCAGACTAGTGTAACCATATTTCCTTTTAATGAATTCTCACATCGGTCCATGATCTATATTAGATAGTCCTCGTAAGATTTTATAGTCTCCAGCTCAACTTCCTCGTACTCAATAACTTTCATAGGATCAACTATATACCTCTGATGTTATGAAACATGGAAAATGTCATACATACCATGATAGCATTAATGGAGGTATAGATGATACACCAATGCCCATATCCACTAAGTGACATCAAAGGTTCCAAAAAAATTCGGTGCTCACTTTACCTACTTCTTCATATTTTTATTCCCCAAACATGGAGTCACTCTTAAGAAAACTTGATCTCCTAGAGAAAACTCCAAATTTCTCTTCATATGGCTGGCATAAGATCAATGTATACTATGAGCAGTGGTCAATATCTTCTATGTCAGCTGCACTCCCTCAGAGGTCTCTTAAACCATGAAAGGGATAACAACTACTACCTCTCCCACTTCATGCTAATAGTGCAGTGAGTGACACGGCCACCCATAAAGAGCCTCTTATGGTTCCATCTAAATCAAATTCTGATAACTTTAGTTATATGAAAACTCAATCAAGGCCTGGTGATCATCCCATGCTCGGCCAAGTTCTAGTATGTAAGCTTATAGTATATCCTCCAGTATGTGTATAGCCTTATCATACTATCATTCAGTCTGAGGGTGTTATGTCATGCTCAATCTTAGCTGTGTCTCTATGTATTTGAGAAAACCCTTCAAAAAATCATGATTTGAAACGTGCATCTCTGTCAGTAACAATGCTCAAGGTAACTCCATGTAATCACATAATCTCTTAGACATAATGTTTCTCCAACACCTCCACATATTGAGTCTCTTTGATTGGTAAGAAGTGGGAAGACTTAGTTAACCAATCGAAGATCACCAAAACTACGTCATTATACCTTGGGGTCCTGGTTAATCCTGTCACAACGTCCATAGTAATATCCTCTCACTTCTGCATAGGTATCAGGAGTGGAAACAACAACCCTCCACGATGTTTGTGCTCAACGTTCACCCTCTGAAAACTAATCAATTAAGAGACAAAACCTGTAATGTCCCTCTTCATCCATGTCCACCAAAACTGTCATCTGAATTCATGGTACATCTATGTGGCACCAAGATGTATCATCCACAAATAGGTATATTAATCCCTCATCAGTTCCTATTTATTGGAATTAGGTACTACTACTCTGACATGGACTAAGATCATGTCATTATTCTTCATCGACCATTCGGGTATCGGGTCCCCTCTAGCAAGCCATTATCTCATCATAGTATAATCTAGGTATGAATCCTAACCATTCTTCATCCTTTCCATAAGGAAAGATGTAATAAAAAAGAGGTATAAAATCATAAATCCTTGACTCTCCAAAATATCAACCATTTAGTCTTTCAATAAGCACATCAAACATCATTTCACTTCTAAGGACTTCTCACTAAGTTCTTTCTCTTCATGGGTCATGTCAATAATGGAATATCCAACAACATTTCCCTTTTTAGGAGAATATGTCATCTTAAAGTATAGAGTCTATAGATACTCAAACCAATTTCTCTGCCTCATATTCATATCCCTCTGAGTGAAGATATTGTAACGTCTCTTGTAATCTGTGTAAATAATAAATCTCTCACCATAGATATAACGTCTCCAACATTTCAATGTGTGGACCATAGATGCTATCTCCAAGTCTTGTGTCAGGTAGTTCTTCTCATGTGGTCATAGATGATGTGACCCATAGGCTACTACCTTTTCTACTTGCATCTGTATTCCTCCCATACCAACTCCCGATGCATCACAATACATTGTATAACCAATCCTAGGCTCCATAAGTGTGAGTACTGGATCTATCATCAGCCTTTTCATTAACTCAAGGAAATAATCTTCACATTGGTCTAACCACAAGAACATTACTCCCTTCTTCATCAAAGATATCGCATGTTTTGGTAGTTAGGAGAAGTCCTAGATAAACCATCTGTAATATCCAGCTAATCTGAAGAAACTCTTGATCTCAAACATGTTCTGGGGATGTGTCCATGACATGAATACTTTGACCTTATCTATATTTATAGATATACTAGTTTTATACACCGCATTTCCAAGTAACATAACCTCTTTAATCCAAAAGTCAAATTTTTTTAGTTTATCATAAAGTATTTGAGCTCATAGAAACCTCAGGACTATCTCTAGGTGCCTAGAATATTGTTATGATGTTGGTGAGTAGATGAGGATATCTTCAACAAACACTATGATGAAAGAGTCCAAGTATAGATGAAATATTTTTCATGCAGTTCATGAACATAGTTAGTACATTATTCTATCTGAATGACATTACCAAATACTCATACGACCCATATCTACATTGAAAAGTTGTCTTCGTAATATCCTCCTCCTTAACTCATAAATGGTGGTATCCAATTGAAATATCAATATTTTGGAATCACCCAGCTTCTCTTAACTGATCAATCCTTGAAAAGGGATATTGGTTATTCATCATCACCCAGTTTAGCTTCTAATAATCAATACATATAAGAAGGCCACCATCTGAATTTTGGGAGAAAAAAACAAGGTCACCCTATGGTTAATACTAGGTATGATAAATTCTTTTTTCTCTAAGCCTTCAATTTTAACTTTGAGCTCCTTAAGTTCGATTGAATCCATAGGATATGGAGGTATCCAAATTAGATGTGCACCAGGTATGAGCTCTATATCAAATTTAACTCCTCTGTCAGGAGGGAGTCTAGTGAAGTAATTCGGAAAGTCATCCTGATAGATATCTACAATTGGAGGAAAGGATGAGGAGGTTTCCACTAATGCTTCTGAAAAATCCAATCCTACTATTTTTGTTATGATTGGCCGAAGTTGGCTCATGTCCGGTCCAACTCTGCCTGATCCCAGCTCCCACTCCCCATACATCAGGAACTTCTCTCCCTTTGGTGATGAAAAAGATACCCATCTTCAATAACAATAAATGTGATCTCAAAAAGTAGTTATCTAGTCCATCCCTAAAATCACATCGAAGGTCATCATTTCCAAAATCAATAATTCCCATAAATGTCCACAACTGGAAATAACTAGTGGAAAATTTGGGAATCGATGAAGATGTTCCACCTTCATACCCAAAGGTGTATCGAGAGATAATAACCTGTATGATAATTTTACTAGTAATTCAAGACAAGCAACTACTTATTCAGATATAAATGAATGTGAAGAACTGGTGTCAAATAAGGCAGTAGAAAAAGTAGAGGTGATAATAACGGTATCTCTAACAGTGGATGGTCCCTCTCCACCATCTTTTGGAGTCTGGTTTATAACATACAAACAACCTATCTTAGCTCCTCTTCTTTATCCCTGAGTTTCATGAATAGTCTAAGTCTTTTCTAAAAACCCCAACCAGTTCCCCCTTTTTGACCTTTTCCCTTGTAGAAATACAGATTCCCCTTTCTATAGATTTTTTTAATATGTCCCTTATTATTGAAATGTTGAAACATACTTTTAGGTTCGATACAAAATCTAATAAATTTTCTAGCCATTCCATAGTTAAAACACAATGAAATTTCAACCGAATGTGCTGATTGAACTACACTCTACCCCACTTGAATACTAGTACTCTACTTCATGTTTCTAGTTTTCATATTCTTATTACCAGTGGAAAATTTTGTAGAGGTGAAGGGAAACTTGATCGCTGGCCTATCATGAGTTGAGTATAAGCCTAATACAATGTCCTCCTCAATACCATTTCAAAGGCTACGGCCTTTCAGAAGACATATATATATATCAACAGGTCAAAACCCCTAACCTAACATCTGAGTTCAACTAGAAGTCCTATATCAAACTTTCAAGCCTTTTATACCTTGTTTATATATAAAAAGAATCCAAGATAAATAAATCCATAAAAAGTCAGAATAAGCAGAGAGAATCATGGATCCCTTCCATAACCCTATGAATTTCTGGGCCTGGTTTAGCTTTATCATGTCTAGAAAATAATGCTTGGGAAACAGCTCCTTGAGGGTTTTCCATGTAAGACCCTCTTGTCTTCCAGACTGGCTCATAACAGTCCACTGTCTCCTAGTAGGTCCCTATAACATAAAGGTCTCCATGATTATGTTCGCTTCCTCATGATTCTGGACTAGCATAATGATTATCTAATTAAATTTTACCCAATCCTCATCATCTCGCGGCCCACCAGAGCCTTGGAATGGTGGAGGGCGATGAAGATGAAAATATCAAGTATAGTTAGTCATGGTCCTATATGTTGGTCCACCCTGGAGATAAACTATCCTGAAAAGTCCTGGATGAATAGGACCTACAGTCTGAATCTCTTGTGCCGATATAGGTGCATGTTGGGGCCCATCCCCCTATTCCACTGGTGGTGGTACGATAGCATCCCAGGATTATATAACTGGAAGTTCCATCGCACATCCCCTATGCAGAATCTATGAAAAAGAAGGAACATTAGTGACATGAAAAGATCCTAACCAGTGTATGGTATCACCCAATGTTCTCTTAAATATTCTATGGGACTAAACAATGTTTTTCTTTCCTATGAGTCCACCCTTATCCCAAGGTATACCACTCAAAAAATAACCCTTGTCTCCATCCCTTCAAATTATTCATAGTTATATATATATACTAATAAAACAACATGATCTGTTCAACTAATTAATACCAAAATTATACATAAAAAATATCCCAAACATATAGAATAATCAAGGAATTTAATTAACGAAGTACTATACATCATAATAATTGGTATATATATATGAGATGTGAAGCTACATGCTTATTCATGATGCATGATCATACTTGAATTCTTATAAATCATATATAACATCATGTGTGTCACCCAAGGTGACTTTAATGAATTATAAAGAAAACAAAATTTTCCCATTTAATGTTAACTCATAGGTCCACTAAATAGTGATGGCCAGACACTGGCATAGTTTCCCCCGCACGATTCCTAACAATCCTAGATCTTATCTAACCTATCTCAACCCTAATAAAAGGGAAGAAATGAGTTATTAAAAATATATAACATATTTTACCATTCTGTAACATATCGACCCAAATCACTGGGACCAAACTGGAATGATATATGACCTCTTACATACAAAGAGGCATGCAAGAGGTCATCTCGCATTACGGCTCAACCCCAGTGATTTGGTTTGGGATGTTACAATGTATACCCCATGCCTTGGGTGATACTTGATCCCCTATGTGAGATACGAGGGATGGGATTAGAGGTTCCCAATTCTAAAAGTTAAATGAGGGACTCCATTATGGATTGCCTTGGATGGACTCTGTCGTATTGGTTATATCAGAGGCTTCTGCATTGACCCTTGTGATGCCTTTTGGATCTCTTTAGATGGTCTCAGGATGACATACTAGATTTGATGGATGTTGTGTTTGGATTACATGTCATTCCATATTATTTTTAATTTATGAAAATGATTGAATGATGTCATATGGAAGTGATCACCAATCCAAATAACAAGTTTTGGGTCGACCCAAATTTTTTTCCTTATTTATAATGACCCATTTTCATACCTTATTACTTTTACAGGTTCTCTTGGTTCAAAAGTAATGCTTAGGTTGATGTCAGTAGAATTTTTCTACTATCTCTTGAGGAACCCATACTGAAGTATTATTTATTTATTTATTTATTTACTGTTCAAAAATTACCCATATCAACAAAATTTTAATTTGTTATTCCATGAACTGGATTGATCTAGACATTATTTGTGATGGCCAATATATATTATATCTCACCCCCTAATAGGACTGCCTATGGTACTAAGAAAACTTCATGATTGTAGATATAGATAAATGGAATCATACAGATTCTGATGCTTTATTTACTTTTCTATGATGAATTATGTGAGAAAAGGATCAACTTTATGCTTGATGTGCTAGTCATATTTTTTCACTTCTCTATATTTTTGTTAGGATGTGGTATATTCAATAATCACATGTTTCTATTGTACACATTTTTTATAGTCACATGAAAATCATCATCATCATACGTTTTATCTATTTATTATTCATCTTCCTCTTGTTTTTTATCTATCTTGAATGTTAGTTACCTATTTTTTCATCTATTTTATGTTTCATATTAATGCTTCGGTTGTGGTAGGTTACTGATCAATTCATTATAGTGTATGATTCCACCTTTTATTATTTATTTTGTACCATTTTGATCCACTCTAATATATGAGTGCATAGTGTTGTTATTCATTTATTCATAACTATTTATTTACTCTATTTATATATATTCAATGAAAAGTGAATAATTGGTGTGAAATACTCATGTTTTAATATTAAATATTATTTTCAGCATTATTTTTATTAATCCAGATTCGTGTTAGTTTAAAATTTTAATTATAAATCTCAGTATACTTATCTATATTGTTTAATTAATTATTTTTAGGGTTCTTAATTCATTTTCCAACAAATCATTCCACTGGATATTGGGCTAATTTGGACATTTGAATGGTCATATGGACCACACTAGAAGTCCCACCAAATCATTGATGAAAACTGGACCAACCATTAATATATAATTTTTAGTATTAATCCAAAATCCAAAATTTTCTTAAAATATAGAATATAGTCTTTTATATAAAAATGAATCATGGATAAAAATTATAAGGCCCAAATCCACCAAGAGGGGGTCCAACAGAAGCTTTGAAGTCTAGCCCATAATTATTTCCAGGAATTAAAGACTTAGGGACAATTAATATTCCTTGAAAATTAGGGAGTCCCAACTTTTATATTGCACTCGTTGACCTAAGAGCCTCAATAAGTGTTAGGAAAAAATTCATCTTCATCATCCTTAGTCTAGGATCCTTACACAAAAAAGGGGTCTTCATCCATTTTGACAATCGAGGAAAAACCAGTCCCAAGGGAATAATTGAGGATGTCCATATCTAAGTTAATGATATTATCTTCCTAGATGATTTCTATGTCATTGAAATAGAATGTGACACAACCTATTATTGATCTCCCCTAATTCTCATAAGACCATTCCTCATGACAGCTAGTAATAAGATTTATTTCCATGAAGGTATATTATCAATGGAATTTGGGGACAAATTGGTCGAGTTCAACATTTTTTAATACATGAGATACCCAGCAAATAATCACTCTTAATTGTCAATCCATGCTTATGAGGATGCTTTTATGTGTCCTTTTAACCCAATTCCATCATTTCAATCATGTTCTAACGAGAGAGGATCTTGTGAAATTTCCACCTTGATTAACCAAGTCATAAACAGGGAAGATGATGTTTACATTTCATTCATATACTCCATCACACTATAGGATCTTTAAAACTCTCTTGAATCCCATCTCAAATCAGATATCTACTATTACGCCTTGGAATGTATTGAGGGATATAAACCAAAACCAAATAAAATACATTAATCTATCACTAAGTTATCTAGATCAAATTTAAAGGATGAAACTGATCTAAAAATTATTTTTGTGCACATAATATTTGCATTCCTTTTCCATGATCATTCGTATCCCATCATTATCCCTACTGAAATTACTAAAACATAAGAGTCCAAACTTTTTCATGTATTAGAGGAAATCAAAAATTCATTAGGTTATACCCTATATGGCATAATAGGTAGCAAACCTTCCATTTTCTTACATCACATCCATCTAGAAGAATCATCCAAACTAATCATACAACCTCAAATAAGACTTAATACATTCATACATGAGGTAGTTGGGGAAGATATTGCCATGTTTCTAAAATATTTTATTACCTACCAAATTTATGATAGTGAATGGGTCATTAGAATTCAAGTGGTAGCTAAGAAGGGTGGGACAAATCTTGTCCCAAATAAACATGAGGAGGTGGTCACAACTAAACTGAAAAACAAATGGTGTGTGTGCATCGATTATTTGAAATTTAATATCAAAACATGAAAATATCACTACCCTCTTTCGTTACCTAAGAAAATTATAGAATTATTAGCTAGAAAGTCACATTACTTATTTATTGATGGATACTTTGTTTACTTACAAATACCAATTTCATATCAAGACCAAGAAAAGACTACATTCACTTGCCCCTTTAGAACATCTGCATATATGAAAATGCCTTTTGGCCTTATAAATGTTCCTGCAACATTCCATATTTGTATGATGAGTATATGTTCTGAATTCATTGAGTATTTTAGGGAGTTTTTCATGGATGAATTTACCATTTATGGTGTGTCATTGGCATCCTTCTTTTATTCAATATATATAGTCCTACAAAAATATATCAAGTTTAACCTTATAATGAATTTTTGAGTATTTCACCTCATCTTTACTAATGTGATTTTTCTAGGGAACATAATTTTAAAATAGGATATTCGAGTTCATCCTTAGAAAATTGAGGTGATCCAATCACTTCTTGACCCCACATTAGTTCGACACATCTGTTCATTCCTTGGACCTATTGGTTTATTTCGAAAATTAATGTATAAAATTAGTAGGATTTCCATCCCACTCATTCGGCTACTCCATAATGATGTTACATTTCATTTCGATGAGGCTTGTAAGAGAATCTTCATTTAATTCAAAGGTGTTCTTACATCATCCCTAATAATTCAACCCCCAAATTGGTTGAAAACCTTCAAGTAGATGTGGGATGCTTCTGATAGGAACATTGAATATGTTCATGGACAAATAATAGAAACAAGATCTCATGTCATCTATTATTCCACAAAAACAATGGATAAAACATAATGTCACTACACTTTGACTGGAAAGAAACTTTTATTAATGTTTTTTTCCATGGATAAATTTTGGCCCTATATCATAAGTGCCAAATTCATCATTTATGTAGACCATTCTTCTTTGAATCTATTACATAAGAAATGTGATTCCAAACGAAGTATAATAAGATAGTTCTTAATACTACCATAGTTTGACATTTTGATTAAAGATAGACCTTGAAAATAAATCCCTATAGCTTATCATCTGGGTAGAATTTCTAATTCTTCTCACTCTGAAATATTGGTCCCAAATTTCCAACTGAAAATCTCTCTTCTATCTCTCCAAAGTCACCATAGTATTCCCCAATTGTAATTTACATGGTTTTTGGTTTTTCTAGAAAATATTTTAAAATAAAAAAAATGAAGCTAAAAAGTGATTAAAAATTCTATTTTTTGGAAGATGGAAAATTTTGGATAACCTGGGCTGATATAGAAATTAAGAGATGTGTTGATGAAGCTGAACATTCCTCTATTTTATAATTCTTTCACTCAAATTCTGGTGGTGGAAACTTTGGACAAAAAAAGGACCTCATGAACGGTCCTTAACTCTAGATTCTTCTTGGAATTACTCTCCAAGGACTCACATGAGTTCTTTCAATAATGGACCACTTTACAAAATTTTGGAACAATCTCTTAATTAAATGAAATGCACCCAAAGCCTTTAATATTTTGTGACATCTTCTATGTTTGGGGAATCGATTTCATGAGATTATTTCCCCCTGATAATGGATTATCAAATATTCTTCTGAATATTGACTATGTTTCTAGGGGGTTATGGACAAACCTACTAGGAATAATGATGCACATACTATTATTGAGTTCCTAAAAAACACATTTTCTATCCACTTGAAACACCTCATGCCTTTATAAGAGACCAAGAAACTCAATTATATAATTAGTCCATGGAATCTATTTTTAAAAAAATGTGGTTGTACATAAAACTTAAATTGAATATACCCCCCAAAAAATGGCATGGTTGAAATTTCTAACATATAAGTGAAAAGAGAGATTCCAAGAATTGTAAAGACCACTAGAAAAGACTAGCTTGAAAAACATGGTGAAGCAATTTGGGATTATTGAATTTCCTAAAAAACCCCATTCAGATGTCTCCATTTATTATATTTTTTGGTAAAGTATTTCATTTACAAGTTGAAATCCAACATAAGTCAATTTGGGCTGTCAAAACATGTAATTTTGATTGTGAAAAATCTGGTGAAGAGAGGTTATTACAGCTGAATAAACTAGATGCGCTTCATCTAGATTATTATGAGAATTATAATCTCTACAAAGAAAAGGATAAGTAACTCCATAAAAAACACATCTTGTGAAAGGAATTCTAGGAAGGTGAAAATTTAATTCCCCTCTACTCTTTATTTTGTCTTCACCTAGGTAACCTTAATTCTTGTTGGGAAGGTTCATTTATTATTATTAATTTTTATCAATTTGGTGTAGTACATCTCCAGGACCCCTCTTCCAAAAGGACATTCAGGGTAAATAGCCATCAGTTAAAGCATCACCAGGAGGGGAAAAACATCTTGGGAACCACATTGACTTCCATCAGATCCCTAATTATTACAGTAAACCCATTACTATATGGAGAAGGTGACCCGCCAAATCCAAACAAGGGGAACCTCTTTCCCTTTAACTATCTCTTTCTCCCGCTCTCCCTCTATTTAGAACTCCTCTATCATTATCGCTTTTATTTTAACCACTTTTTTTCACCAAACCTTTTTTTACTCTTTCTATTTGATATGGTTATGGATTTAGAAAATACTAAAACATCAAAACAAATTAAAAATATAAAAAAAGTTTCACAATTATCAGCACTAAATTTTAAAATTTTGTTCAAAAGTTTTGGGGAGTCAAATGACCTATTTTTATCTCAATTTTTTTTATTTTCATCATAAATTTTTATAAATAAATTTTTTTCAAGATCAATAAATTTCTAATGATAAATGTTTAATATGGAAAAAGCTTCTTCCCCAACCATATGGCACAACATAATGTTTTATGCCAATGTAAAATATGGCCATCTTTTCATATTGTGTCTTTACTCCCTGATTTTGATTCTTGAGTTTTTGGACCTTCAAGATGAATTTTCTACCTTGGTGTTCATTAATATAGTAGAGGAATTTTCTAAACCACTTGAGAATCAGAATATCCAAATAGCCTATCATTGCCCTTACATTGATCCTCCTTTTGAAATCCCTTTCAAGCCTATGAAAAATCGGTTTTTTGATAGTCACACTTCAGGCCCCAAACCATGTCCCACCCAACATCTTCATGAATTTACATTGTAGAATTTATTTAAATTTAAGTGTGGTGGGGGAAAGAATTTCATTTTAGGTATCATTTCCATGATTTTCAATGTTTCATCATATGATTGATGGAAAAAATCTATTTATGTGTGGCAAGTGGTTATAATTTGGTAATGTTTTGGAATTTATTTATGTTTATGACATCTTGTACAAATTATATTGAAAAGTGTTCAAATAAACCAAAAAATGAAAAAAAGGAATTGGTGGTGTATTAGGCCAGTCAAAATTCACTCTTCCTAAACCTATTATATTTTTATAACTATTATAATTATTATAGTTAGAAGATTAAAAATGGGTTTGGAGGTGAGTGTGAGATTCATTTAAAGATCAAATTTTCAAAAAAAAGGAAAAAAAGAAAAAAAAACTTGCTTTATATTTTCATGTGTGGTTGGGAGTATATTTGTGTTCATATTTCATCATTTAATCCCCTTACAATTTTTTCTGTATCTTTTCTTCCTTAAAAAATTCATTCCCTTGTAAATATGTGACTCCATTCCATATATGTTTTATTTAAAAAAAATGTGTGTTTCATTTTCCATGCTGATGTTTTACCCCTATTTTCCAGTCTTTTGAACATTATATTCCTACCATCTCATAGCCACTAAAAAACCCAAAAAAAATACAAATGATTATTTTTAAATTTATAATATGTAATGGAATATGATATCTATTTCAAAATCTAATATTTTCACTTTTGGTTGGTGAATGATTGAACCTGTATAAATAAATTGTTTTTATCTTGAGAGGAGTGAGTTTTTAGTACCTACATTTTCCAATTCAAATTTAGAACATGAAAAATGATTTATTTTTTGGAGACATTTTTTCTATAAAAAATTGTGGTGGAATTATTTATGGATGAGTAAACTATTGTAGACCCCCTGACTGGTGAAAATGAAAATATAATATATTTTTTCAATTGAAAATGATTTAGTTATGTTTTTATATTTATTGTACATGAGGATATGAACTTGAGTAAGTATGAGTGAGTTGATGTAATTCATTTATTCATAACATTTTATTTACTCCCTTTACTAATTTTCAATGAAATGTTCATAATTAGTGTGAAATACTCATGCTTTAATATTAAATATAACTTTTGGGATTTATTTTTATTAATCCATATTCGAGTCTATCTATAATTTTAATTATAACTCTCTACCAGATTCTCTAAATTGTTTTATTATTTTTTTATAGTTCCTAATTTAATTACTTACAAATCATTCAACGGGTTCTTGGGAAAATTCTTCTATTTGAAGGGTCATGTGTACCACACAAGAAGGCCTAAAAATCTATGATGAAAATTTGACCATCCATGATGATATAATTTTTTGGATCAATATAGAAGACTAAATTTTGATGAAACTCATGAATACATTCTCAAATATTCAATCAAATCATGGATAAAAATTTTAATTCCTAAATCTACCAAGAGGGATCCCAACTAATGCTTTGAACTCCAGCCCCCATTTCTTTCTGTGAATTAAAAACAACTCACCTTTATTGACTTTTATTTCAATATAATCCACCAACTGAGATGTAATTGTTTAGTGTTAAATAAAATATTTAAGAGATAAACTTTTAATTATAAATGTTTCTAATTTTAGGGAATATTTCTATCTAAAAACACATTCACATGGTGGCCTTCGAAAAATTCCGGATAGAAATGGAAAACAACATATTATTTAGTAAAATAGACATAATTTTTGGTACAAAGATCCAAGTTCCGATCAATTTTGAAGGTACTCAATGACCATCAATATATAAAACTTTTAAGGATAAGATATCCCAAGATTCTATGTTATAGATGGAAAAAATTTCACTCCAAGTGGAGGGTCAATTTTCGAATGCATGGAGTCCACCACCTTAGGATATAAATAAATTCCCATATTATTCTTGAAATTGGATGGAATTAAAGAATTTAAGGAGATGTTTTTTATAGTACTACATCCTTTAAAAGGTTCTAAGAATACCTGACTTAAACTTATTTCAACAAGAGAAACCTCTCCTCCACTTTTTTTTTCATGTTTTTTATACTTGTTTTCAATTGTAATCATGTGAGTTTTCTTTTTTATTGAATATTAATGCATTATTCTTCATAATATTTTTTAATTATCATAAAACTTCAATTGTAAAATATTAATTTTCTAAAATTATTTTAAATAAAGTTGAAAACCCTTCCCTTTTCACACTTTTACATTCAATAAAAAGTGTGTTTTTACCTCTCTTTACATTTAGTGTGTGTGTTTGGTGAACTAATATTTTATTGTCATGTTATTTTTCTTATATGTTTTACACATCACCATAAAATTATAACCATATTATTAACCACCCAAATGGATGAGTAAATATGTTGTTACAGTGAGTCCTAATTCAGAAATATCAATATATTGAGAGATTTATCTCATTTAACATTCTATGAATTAATATTATTTATGTCAAATAAAATATGTTATATATTAATGACATATTTAAGAGATGTTAATTCTATATAATATTGGAAGAACAAATAAAAATGGGTTCATGAAATACTGAACCTTACATCAGTTTGATCTGATAATGATTAAATTCCAAGTTAAGGATTGAATTAAATCCAAAACAATGGGAAGTTATGATCGAAATCACCTCATGAAGTGGGTATTCATTTAAAGAAATGTTTTTCAAATCTCAAGTATATCACAAGATTAACTCCCTAACAATTAAATCACCCAAATATTTATAAATGTTTTTAATTAAAACTTCATCGATAAATCAATTTAATTAAGCTCTGAAAACAAAACCATTCAATCAAAACATAATATTTACAACAATTAACTACTAAACTAAGTACCATCATTAGGGATTCAACCCAAGTTCCTCCTTATACATTAGAACATCCCTAGACCATTTAATGGTCTATATATGAAAATCATTCGTGCAACACATAGTCTCCCCAAGGACACACCCTAGGCCCTCACAGCTAGTCAGCAGCCTCTATAGTATGGAGAGGTGTGCTTGAGCTCTTGTGGCCCACTATATGAAGGAATTTCTTAATGGTATCCGATATGGTATGCTATAATATGATATAATAACTTCCAAATATATCATCTAGTATATATCTTTTATTATTAATTATTTTTAATTTGTGCCATAAATGGTTTGATCATCCCAATATTATGCTATATATTACCAAGACTCTTCACCTTTGTAAGTTTCATTTTTAGTTGGTATATTCTTATCAAAAGAAAGGTATGGAAAATTATATATTTCATGACTAGTGTAAAGTGGTCATATAGGTATTTTTATATTTTTACTGATTATATATGTTAGAATATTTTGAGTAAAAATATTTAAATTTAAACTTGAAATTTCATCAGGGTAAAGTAATGTATCTCTTTTATAGAAATGTGATAATGTCTATATATAAAAAATCTTTCCATGTAGAATTTGAGATAAGATAAATCATTCCATCGTATTTTTTCAGAAGGGAAAATCAGTTCCATCAAACAAAGATGTGAAATTAAAATCCATTTGATATTAATAACATTAGAGAATGTAATTTTAAGAATAAGAACTTGACAAAAATTATTGATGTTATAGGTAAAAGAAACCTATTAAAAAAATTATATACTATCTATGGTATGACTTATTAAATAAAGGAGACACTCAATGGGTCATTATTATTTATTTTGTTAGATATGAAAAGATAATATCATTAATTATGTGACTCTAGTACCATATATTGGTATCATAATAAGGGGTGAATGTTTTTTGTTCATTACTTTTCCTATTTTATCTTCAATCATGACTTTTTATATCCAAAATTATCTGAAAGGATGGATCCAAATATAAATTGTATAAAATTATTTAAAAATATCATGTTACAATGTTTTGGATACTAACTCAGATATCCATTATTAGTCCAAAAAATTGGTAAGGAGGTGTACTTCATTATGAAACAAAAATTGGGAGTTTGTTTTTGTATGGAAATGGGAAGGTTAATTTATTTTACTCATGGATATTTTCCCATGTAGAATTAATCTTATGGAAAAAAATTTCCTTTCCTTGAAAGGCATAGAGAACCATTTTACCCTACAGAAAAGTGTAGGGATGGGGTAATATTGTAGTGAATTCCCCTATGGGGCTCTGAAATAATAAAAATATATTTTTATCATTATATTTAAGTGTGGTATAAATATTAGACATTTGTTTTCAATAAAATACTTTTATATTATTTTGAAATTTATATTTAAATTTAAAATATATACTTGCAATATTTTATTATAAAATTTTCTTATCTAAAGTAATATGTTATCCATCACTTAATTAATCGAATTATATCTACTTATTTATATTTTTTCATCATAAATATGATTTCAAAAAGGTAAAACTATCCCTAAAAACACATTAGATAAATAATCAGTAGGATAATCTCTAATGCAGATCAACATGATATAGCCCTATTCCAAAATCAAAAACACAAGCTATATAATCGTTGATATTCTAAAACCTTCATTATATATCTCAAATAATATTAAAATTTTTTTCCATAAAAACTATACCATCAAGTCACCACCACCCAAAATCAACCAATTCCCAACACACATCAAATACCAAATTCAATAAAGACACCACCCATAATGGCGTAGGGGATACCACCACCATATTGATTGATAGCTAAACTACATGACAAAATAAAATAGTCACAACAATTCAGATCATGATAAGATAACCTCAACCTCTTAAGTTCTATGATATGTCTTAGAAAATTATAGTGCAATAACTAGAAAAATCCTACACATAGATAAAAGAAAGGATCTTCTTCACTCAAGGGTTTAGAGCCTCACCCAAGACCAAAGTTAAGGAAAAATATGAATGAATAAGGTGAGGAGAAAAAATCCCTCAAAATAATAAAACTAAAAGGATAATTCCATTAATTTTTAAAAAAATATTTTACAAAAGAAGAATGGGACCTAAAATCCAAAAAACGGCAAGATTGGGCGAGAATTAGCAAAAAAAAGATGAAACCCAAAAAACAAGAGAATAAAGTTGAGCTAGAATACTAATAACTATAGAGATAGTGATTAAAACTAAGGATTAAATCACCATCCCAATGTAAAGTAATATTTAGAATTTGTGTGTTATAAATATATAGGTAATAAAAAGTTGAGGAAGAATGAATGCACTGAAGGGACACTACATTACCTCTTAAAAAGATAACCATTATGAGAAACCCTTGGTCTCTCTATGATGGGATCCCTTCTGGGAGAATAAAACATCATTCCAAGATTCCATCCCAGAATTATTTCTATACTTTTGATATGTTGAATTTAAATTTTATGCACATGTTATTATTTATTCTTGAATTTAAGTCTAATATTATCCTTTTTATTGGTTTTTAATCAATTAGAATTTTTTTATAAATATTTATTTTGGTTTATAATTTTTTTAATTTAAAAATTATAATTATTTGATCATGAATTATAATTTTTTAGTTTTCTAAAATAAATAGTAATTTATTTTTAGTTCTAATGTGCTCGTTTTAAAAAATAATATTTTTTTAATTTTTAATAAATTATTAAATTTATTTTTGGGAATGAATGGCCTAATGGTTCCCCATGGATCACGCATCATGGGGTGGGGAATTTTTAGGTATAATCACCCCATATGTAATGTAGAAAAATATCTTTGTGATCTCTTAATACTTTGTACCATTGCCTTTCCTAGGTAAATTAATGTCCTTAAACAAAAAAAACATTTTAAAAAATCACACATAATATAATATATTGGAAGATTATTTAAATATACATTTAAAAATAGTGCAAACATTAATGTATATATAACTTATATATAGTTATTAGTAAGACAATATGTGCCCAAAAAATGACTTCCAGATATTTCAATTTAATCCTTCAAATTTTAAATGATCTATTAGGAATTTAATATTAAAAATATGATAAATTATAAATATTTAAGATAATGGTGGAAAATATAGATAATGTTATGGAAACACTTTAAGATTATTCTCTAGACTTGTTCATTCTCAAGTAAAGATAATGTATTTAATGTAAACAGGCTAGAATTATGAAGTAAAGTAGATAAAGAAAATAAATTGAAAAGTCTATATGGATATGATATAGGAAATGATAGAGTTTTAAGATAACAAATCCATACATGGAAATTTCATATTAAAAACAAGTTCATATCCATATAAACTTCTTATCTTATTTTGAAAATTATGAGGAGGATATTATTCATAGATCTAGTCATCATTGAGTATAAGTTGTTCCCATATTTGGTTGATATGAAAATGTCATTTTCTCTATGACTTCTTTGAACATGGAAGAACAATAGATAAATTATTTTCTAAAGAACATATTAAATTATATATTTTTTTATATTTTCAAGTCCTTATCCTCATAACATCTTTGATCTAAAGATCATAGGAATGATAAATTGACTGAAATAGAGGTTTTACTTATATTATTTTTTATTGAGTACAAAACTAATAAATATGGTATAAAGGATTTCAAATATAAAAATATTACAAATAACATAACAAATTAGTTTCCTCTTCCAAAAGAGTAGGAAGATGATGACCAAAGGGGCGTATCGAGATGCATGAAATTTTCCTTCGAAATAATCCCTTTTTCTCTCTACATAACAATATCATGACTATTACTCTACTCCATATCCTAAATGAATGATATTTTAAGTCCAATAATTTATAAATACGACCATTTTAGCTTTAACATGGCTTCTCATCTGGCCATCATTCATTGAACCATTCCAACCTTCATAAATTTATTCATGGTTATTCAATCATATGATCATTATGATAGAAAAAATGGTCATTATTATTATCTAATCATCAAAGTATAGTTTTAATGATTTTTTAATTATGATCCTTGATGGTTATTCAATATATAAAGGAATAGTCCTAGTGAATTATTATTATAAAGTCATGGTTTGAGATTATGATACTCTTAGCAGTTTTGAGCTTCATCAATTCAGTTTCAACAATGATCATCCTTTCGAATAAGAGCTATCTAGATTATGAGATTTACTATAAATATTATTTCCAGGATCTATATAATTCATTATGAAAAACCATTCATTAGTTATCATGTTTCCCTAGTAAATTAAGCCTTGTATGTTTTGGTTTATTCATATGAATTTTTTTCCAACTTTTGATATATTCATTAATCATTTCTTCTATTTTATTTAATCCATCATAGGAAATTATATATCGATACTGTGTAAGTGCTGGTATATTTATTTTGTTATTTATCTAACTATTCGATATTCCTAATATAGATTACCATTTTTAGTAACTTGTGGTATTTAATCTTTACCTATACTAATCTCATTAGAGATATATGAATTTAAATTTCACTGGTATATTATAAACATTATATTCACACATTATAGTATATGAGAAAATATTGTAAAATGTATTAGATAGTAACGTGAGTTTACTTGGATCATTAAAATCCATAAAATTCAAGGATAGCGAATGTTAGTGTCTAGATTGTGAAATGGAAGTAAGGAACATATAGTTTTGATTGGTTGATCAACATCATTAATAACATTATTAATATGATGATACCTTAAAAATATTGGGTTTCTAGTAAATGATATTGATTGTGCCACTTCTATATAATTCTCACTTTAGAGAGTGTTGCCATCCTTTTTTAAGAATAACACATTGATTTTATAAAACATGGAGATTTATAAAATATATCCAAATAATTTTCATCATTTGGATATTTTATAATTTATTTCAAAAGGGATCTATTTTATCAAATTTCACATGTATAGTTTTATCTATGTTATGTGTTCTTTTATTGAAAACCAAATAAACCTTACTTGTGGTTTATTAACGATGAAATATACCTTCATTTGATTTTAGATAAATATTTCCATGGATGTATTTAGTATTTTAAATAAATACTTTATTTAAAAAATATAATGAAAAAAACTTCCATTTTCCTTCAATTACATAACTCATAAGGTGTTTTATTTATAATTGGATGAACTAAAATATGAATTATATTGTTAAAAAATTATTCAATGGTTTGGCCCAAATTATTTTACAATTTGATATTCATACAATATTGATTATGTTATTTCATAAAGAGTAATAATTTTTATTTTAATAGCCTCATATTCTTGTAGATTACATAACTTAGAAAAGTTATGTTCAAAATCTTTTTAACTAAAAATGCTTCAAAATGAATATTTTAACAATATCCTTCATTATCACTCTTGATAGTGATTATAGTTAGGTTATATTATTTAAATAAATTAAGTGCATCATATTTATATACAATTAATAAAGCACATGTAAATATTGTGTAATCATCAACAAAGACATATAAAAAATATTTTACTCTAATAATAGAAGTAATATATGGTCAAAAAATGTTCATATATACAATCTAACAAGTTTCGGATGTTGTGACATCCACTGATGGTATAATTCAAACCATATATTTCTTTTTATTTTTAAAAGTTTAAAAAACATAATAAAAATTGAACATAAAATCTAAATTATCCTTTATAAGATCCTTCTTAGAGAGATTAGTTAATGTATGAATGTTCTTATGTCCTAAACACTAATACCAAATCCAGGAATTATCCTCTACTTCACTATATTATAGATAATATTTTAATTCATTCTGAATAAGTTAAAGTTAATTTTTTTATTCTTGATGTTTAGAGAGTTTTCATTAACACATAATTGAATTATACTGAGGAGGTTGTTCTTAAATCCAAAAACATAAAGAAAATTTGAAATTAAAGCTTCAGTATGAATATAATAATCTTTTAAACCAGTAATCCAACGGGGGGAATTTTAACCAAAAATAACACATACTCATTCAACGTTTTCAAGTTCTATATATTTTACATCTATTCTGTCATATTTATAGAGAAAAACTATCCATTAATCATGTATTTTTTCACATATGTTCTAAACATTATCGTAAATAATAATATCGAAAATTATTTTTTCACATAAATTTATTTTTTCCTAGAAGCATCAGTAAATAATAATCTTTGGCATACAATTTTCTAGATTTATTATGTTAAAGAGCATAAAGGTCATCTGAAAAATAATTTCAATTAACATTTAATGATTGTTGTTTCTTGAAATAAAAATGATTTATCAAATTTCATCAAATATAGAAGTGTGTTAAATATTTTGCCCTTTTTGAAATAAAATATATTATTTGAATGTGATATCTGTGTGGTCAAGAAAACCTTGTTCTATAATTTTTCTTTGGTGGTTTCTATTAATCAATAATTATATCTAGATTTTACCAACCTATAATAAGTTTATATTTACCCCTACTTAAAATTTTATTAATATCGCATCCCTAATAACCTAGACTATGGTTGAACCAGTGGAATCCTATAACCTCGTTTTCACCTCCACATATGTCAATGGATACTAACTAACTATGAAGGTGTAAACATATAGTGGGGAAACTATACCCTCTATATTTTATGAAGATTAATAAAAGTGAAATCATTTTTGAAACCCTAACCCAAAATATCAGGTCCAGGATGAAGTGTCACACGACCATATGCATTCGTCCATAGACGAAAGAGGCTACCAAATAGCAGTGATGGGATATGTCTATCAATTGAGATATTATACCCTTTATTTCATGTAATTCATTAGATAATAATAAAAAGGACCATAAAATAATAAATAAATAATTACAGTACTCATAAGGAAACCAAAAATAGAATACATTCAATATAATAAAATTATCATCCAAGGTGGTAATCTTGTAAAAAGTATAAAGTTGTATATTAAAAATTAAATAAACAACAAGTATTTTAGAGTTTCTCCTCGTATTATACCATATCTATGCTCCTTTAATCATCTTCCAGCCATAGTTCCCTTTCCCTTTACTATGTATCCATTCATGAAATCTACAAGCACACCAAAATTATAGAGTAGGGTGTGAGTACAAAACTCGGTAGGACACCACCAATTCATCCATAACATAAGGTCACATAATATATAATATTTTTTCATGACATATGTGTAGAGACCCGAAGCTTGACGTACATGGACATTACATTACTTTTGCGGAATACTTAATACATAAGAAAAACATACACACAAGAACCGTAATAGTTTAGTGTCTTTGGAAACTCTGAATAAAATCTTCTAATCGTGGTGAAAGATCTTCAACATCTACCAATAAAGATCTTCTATTTTTTTTACCTAAAACCATTCTTTATATCCTGGGGAAAAGAAAACATCAAAGGGGTGAGCTCAAATTCCCAGTAAGGGTAAACATAGAGAAAATTAAACAATCCATAACCATTTGAATGCAAAAACTTGAACATAAAATCTAAACATCAAAATCTTGAGCAAAGACATGAATCTTGGAAGTACGTAAGGCATATATCATAAGGGAACATCAATCATGATAAAATAGAATGGGAATAAAACATGTAATTGTGGCATCCATTAAGCACATGTAATGATTTCCATAGTAGCCAAGGCATTGTTTCCAAGACCATCTTAGTGGAAAAAGTCCCATTCTGAATCGTGTTCACTCCTCGTTTCGGTCCTGTATTACTGAACCGTTTTAACGTGTCGTTCCCGCCATGTCTATCTCATGATATATAAATCATTACCCAATGCATTGGAGGAATATATAGGTCCCACCCATCTCATAATGAAATCATTCTTACTTGTGCCACAAAATAATCATACATCATTCATAATAACCCAATGAATAAAATGGGTTTCATAAACATCATCCCATCATCACATAATCCATATAACAGAAATGGATATCATTTCATAATAATAAATGTGAAACCATGTAAATCATAAATATGTTATACTTTAAACATACACATATGAAATAATGTCAACTTATATGAAAAATGATTTTGATAAAACACTTGAAATGAATTCTTGAGGAAAATAACCTTTCTTCTTCAAAAACACTTTTCCTTTCTTAACATGTCATACAATTCTAAACTAAAATAAGTTGATTAAAAATAAACATGAAAATTTTTAAAGTAATCTTCTTGGAAATAATGTTTTAAAAATCCATTTATGCCATATAAGTTAAAAAAACATTCTTCTCATACTTTTGTCAGAAAAGTCAAAAAGTACCTCGTATGAAAAATGACAAAAGATTCCTTTCATATCTTTTACTAAAAACTCAATGAAGGGTAAAATTGGATATAAACTGTTGTAGAAGAATATAAATACTACATATTGTGGAAACATGGATGTGTATGATAAAATACACCCCAGTAAATACCAAAGTATAAACAATCTCGGATAAAAATGAGATTGTGATATTTTCCCTTACCTTAGGTCTGATTTGCTTTGTGAGTGTCAGAACCTCATGTATAATGATTTAAATAATGTTATTGACTTATTCCAGAATCATACTCATTTTTATGATATCATATATAGTTCACTTATGACTCGGTTTTACCCGTTCTTTTGTAAATTCCATGTTAAAGAGCGTTTTGGGTAAAATCGTTTTATTTGTCGTCCGTGTTTTGACTAGTAATTATTCATATGATTAAATATATCATGATTACTTAATTCCAGAATATAAAACATGATTTATATATTTTATATATTCAGAATATACATATATATAATAGATCAGTAAATGGAAATAAATACACCGTTCATGGAGACGGTAGGCCGTACGTACGCATGAACGCTGGTTTCGTTTCCTTATTGAGTTGAATGGAATTAAGTAGATTTCATACATATATATACACATAAATCCACTATCATTATTATTTCATATATTTCATGATTACTTATTATATATACTTTATAATCATTCATGAATGGTTAACGTGGAGAATAAATCTCATCGCGTCGTGGAGACGGTAGTCCGTACGTACGCACGAGCGATGATATCGTTCTCATGATCGTGGAATTGTATTGGAGTGTATGTATACTATTTCAGAATTAATATCACTTTACAATAATCATATATAGTTATTATGTACACCATTATACCCATCCAAGTAAGGTGGTGGTGGAAAATAGATTACACCACGGCGTGGAGATGGTATTCCGTACGTACGCACGCGCGGTGATTTCATTTTCTGTAGGATGGATATATGGTGAAATAGGGTTGTTTAATACTTATAATAACATATCAGTATATTATTGATACTAATATTATTACTTCATAATGAAACAACCTAAAAAGAAGAAGTGGAAGAAGAAATAAACTTGAAAGAATCAGTATGGACATTACCTCTTCTTTGAAGTGCCTCTTTGAGATCCCCTTTTAGGGCACTACAATTGGACTTTGAGTAAGACCAGAACCTCTAGGATGTTGCCAGGGAAGTGGAGAAGAGAATTTGGCAGGGGTTGGCCGATCTTGAAGGCTCAAATTGGTGTGAGGAAGAGAGGGAGGAGGTGCCCTTTTATAAGGGAGGAGAGGGGCTCCCTTGGAAAAACTAAAAATATTATTTTATTATAAAGCCAAATTCGCTTTTAAATATCTCCAAATTGATTTATTTCTAATCTAAGGTGGGGATGGGTCGAAATACTCTCATCCAATAGAATTTAGACAAGTTTAGGTTCCTATTGTAACCTTATCATTTATATTTAACTTTAAGATAGATAATTTTACTTTTACCGTGTCTATTTTTGTTCTTACACTATAAGGTTAATAAACATACTATAAGAAGCCAAAAGAACCCCAAGTTGTTTATTATTAATATATATAACCTTATCTAAGTCATTCGGCCTAACCTTATATTTTTAGGAATAAAATAACAATTAATAATATAATATTTGTTTTAAAAACTATTTAATGTCAATTTTGACACTATTTAGTAATTGATTTTTGTGAAAATTATAAAAGAATTATTAGTTTGAAAAAAGTTAATTAAATCAATAATAACATGTCATATTAACCTATAAAATTATTTTAATTCATAAAAAGTCTCAAATTACATTTATTTGGATATTTATAACATCAATTATGTCAATATTTCATTAATAAGATAATTATTGCATCATTGTTGTGTCATAAATAAATTAACTTATTTAATGTCTAAAAATTATAAATAAAATACCATTATGTTGGAAACACTTTTATCTTTATAATGAATATTTATAGTCAAATTTATCTTATGTATAACCACATATTAAAAATGATTTACTTATTAAACATTGATTTTAACTATTTTAACCCTTCTTTAAGTAAATTGATAATAAATGTCCTAATATAATCCATGTGCACCTAAGTGGTCGTATTTTATTCCTAAGGTTGTTATTGGTCGAATTACACTTATCCAATAGAATTATTACATGTGTTAGTCTAATAATAATAACACTTTTACCCTTAATTACCCTATTTACTTTTAACCGTGGTAAAAAAAAGTAAAACGTTATTATTCACCAAAAATTATTTTCATCTCATTGATCCACATTTTACTTACTGACATCAACCATGTCTCTCGGATTTTTGAAATTCCACTCACAGAAGTGGTAAAATTAAGTTTTATGAAAAATTCATTTTTTTAACTACTACTTAGTGGTTTCACTATTCATCAAAAAATGAAAGTTTCCAGAAAAATACCAAAAATTAGGCCTAATCTATATTGGATATTATGAACTCAAAAATGATTTCTATTTTACCAAATTCAAAACATATCAGTTTCATCAATTAATTTAAAAATTAATTCTCATCGTCAAAACAAATAGCGTGTTCTTAAGAGATAATAACTATCCAAAGATTGACACTTGTTTATGTCTGGTTTAAATGTTAAATTACATCCAATGACCAACATTGTATTAAGTTGTAAAATATATTCTAAATATAATTTAAAACCTCTCAAATTAATAATTTATCACTATTAATTATTTCGATTAAAAAGGTTGTTTTTAATTAAAATTTAGTAATTTTCACTATTCATCAGAAAATGAAAGTAATCTGAAAAGTACCAAAATTTCACCCTAAGATAATTTCGATATTACGAATTCAAAAATGAAGTCCATTTTAAAAAATAAAATTTAAAAAATTTCAAAAAGTGGTTATTACTATTCATAACGGCTAATTTTAATAATATTTTAATAGCATATTGTTGTTTAGTGAAACTCGTTATTGCGTACTACACATGCTATCGAGGAAGGTCGCGATTACGTGTAATGTAAGGCAAGTCAAGGATGCATGTTGTGCAAGATTCTTTTGGTGTAGCGTACAACACAAGACATTAATGAAATCAAAAAGAATATTTTTCATGAAATCTCGGGGAGTTACATTCTACCCCCCTTAAAATGAATTTCGCCCTCGAAATTCATCGGGGTTATAAATGGTTTACTACTTGAAAGTTTCTTTAATATAAACCCACATCATAAAAAGGAATACCAAAACTTGGATTTAAAAACTAAAGTATGAAACGTAACGGTTACCCAAATAAACTAATCACCGGGATTCCACATAGGTGAAAATATGGATATAGAAGAGAAATATAACCATCATGTTCTGATGGAGAATGGTAGAGAACATGGCTTTGGAAAATCCAGCAATCAAAAATCCATAAATTTTTTATGATCTAAGGTACCATCTGATTCATCAGATATAAGAGCACTAGGACAACATTTTTGGTTTTCAAGATCATTTCCCTAAAGTTGATGAAATTGGAATTAGAAGAAATACTTTCATGATTTCTGTATAGACTCACTATTGGTCATTCTATGGACAATTTCGTCTTCATATCTTAAAGAAATGAAGATGAATTTGTCATTCATAATGTGTTATCTGATCATGTGAAAGAATGATGGGTCATTCCATCTGTCTCAAACAAAGTTTAGAAAAGTTATCAAAAAATACATAAGTCCATATATAGTGAGATTAATCATATATGGTTCCTAAAATGGACTTATACTTCATATATCATACTGCTTAATATAATAAAACTAGTTTCTACTAAACAGGGACTTCCTGTAGGCCAGTGGTTGGCTATAAAGGTCAGTCGCACTTCAGTTGTGGGTTCAATTCCCACAGCCTTGTCTGACGCGATGGGATGTCGCCCGTCCTGCAGGTTGTCCTTTTTCTAAAACTATATTACTATAACATCCCATCAATAATACCGAAAAAACTTCTATCCTTAAACAATACTAACTTATGTCCAACATAATCCATTCTAATCTTTAGGCTTATCTAAAATACTTTGGTCCAAGCTCATAGTATAAAGAAAATGATTACTTGAAATGTCACATAACAATCACGTGAATTCCATCATTTATCCCCAATATATCATAAGATATATCTTGTTGGTAAAATTACAATCATGTGAATACCTTAATCATGTATTCTCTTGAAGAATGAATACCCATTAATTGAACCATAGTGAAAACATGAATGCAGTTAAAAGTTAACACTTTCCACATACTAAAATCCTCAAAATTCAATATACTCAAACCATGATATCACTTAGTCCTTATATCAATCAAGAGCTCATGAATACTGTCAAATATTTCATTTTCTCGTTTTCCCTTCATTATGCACATATCATCTTTTTTCCAAAAATATCTCAATCACTTTCCATGGTTACCGGTACCATAAAATTATTGAAAACCACAATAGACCAATACATAAATATTCCAATATTTCAAGATACTATATACAACATTATTTTGGAATCCCATTACATAAACAGTTAATCATTCCACTACATCGTTGTCATATTCAACATCACCAATGGTGATCGCATGTGACTTCCATTTTTCCTTTGCCTTAAGTGGTTTCTCATGTCGATCATCACTAACCCTTGGATTAGGGAATTTATTAGCATAATGCCCCATTTCCTTTCACTTGAAGCATTGAAGTGTAGTAGGTTCATTCTATATATCCCTTCCTTTGTTTGCATCATTATACATATTCTTCCCGTCATTGCAGAATTCAAATGCCCGATGACCTTCCTTTCCACATTTGAAACATTTACTTTTCCCTTTAAGACAATCTCCACCGTGCTTCTTTCCAAACTTTGAGCATAAGGAAACATTCATCTTCTTTTCACGATTATTTGGAGATTTCTCCTTGAACTCCATCTTTAGTTTCTTGTCAAAACTATGATATGGATAAGTAACACCAACTTTCATTTCTACCTTGATAGAAAAATTCACAATTTCATCATAGCTACTGAAGTCTCTTATAGCTAATTTCCTTCGAAGATTTGGTTTTAAGCCACTGAAGAATCGATCAACTTTACTTTCAGGTTGGATGATAAATCCAGATGCGTACCTTGCAAGCGTTGTAAAATTCTCTTCGTAGATACCCACAGATTCATCATCCTTTTTCTTTAGTTCAAGAAACTCCTTCTCCATCTTTGTTCGAAGAATACGAGGGAAGTACTTATTGAAAAACAAGTTCTTGAACTCGTCCCATTCCATGGACTCAATTTCATCTCTTGGCCTCGTATTCTTGATAAGATTCCACCATTGATCAGATTCACCTTCCAAATGATATACTGCTAAGATGACTTTATCATGTTCAGAACATTGGTGAACTAAAAATATCTTTTCAGTGGTATTGATTCATTGTTCATCAACAAGTTGATCAAAAGACCCACTGAAAGAAGGTGGACGTTGCCTCATGACGGACTCAACAGAATATTGTTCCCTTCTCTTCTCATTTGGAAGTCCAGAATGATTCATAGCTTTTGTGAGTATAGAAATAAGATTTTTCACTCCATCTCCCATAAAATTTGTTTATTCAGGAGGATAATAATTGCATTGTCCATTGCATTGATCAACACGGTTCCTTCGGGTTCCAGCCATCGTCTAAATCCCAAAAAGAATAGTGTGAGAGGCAAAAATCATGCTAGGGAAAACAACATAATAAATGAGGAGTACCTTCAATATCTAACATATTAGGTTTAATTCTAAGATCCTTAGTGTAATTCTAGGACTATAACCTATACTTATACTTAACCCTAGGGACATCCCTAGACATACCTTAGAAATATCTCTAGGGATCTCACTAAAGTTCTCGCATCCTTTTTTCCAAAGGTTGACTAAACCTTTCCTCTGATACCAACTGTAGAGACCCAAATCTTTACATAAATGGACATTACATTACTTTTTCGGAATACTTAATACATAAGAAAAATAGACACACAAGGACTGTAATAGTTTAGTGTCTTTGGAAACTCGGAATAAAATCTTCTAATCGTGGTGAAAGATATTCAACATCTCCCAATAAAGATCTTCCCTTTTTTTACCTAAAACCTTTCTTTATATCCTGGGGAAAAGAAAACATCAAAGGGGTGAGCTCAAATGCCCAGTAAGGGTAAACATAGATAACATAAAACAATCCATAAACATTTGAATGCAAAAACTTGAACATAAAATCTAAACATCAAAATCTTGAGCAAAGACATGAATCTTGGAAGTACGTAAGGAATATATCATAAGGGAATATCAATCATGATAAAATAGCATCGGAATAAAACATTTAATTGTGGCATCCATTAGGCACATGTAATGATTTCCACAGTATCCAAGGCATTGCTGCCAAGACCATCTTAGTGGACAAAAGTCCCATTCTGAATCGAGTTCACTCCTCGTTTCAGTCCTGTATTACTGAACCGGTTTAACCTACTGTTCCAGCCATGTCTATCTCATGAGATATAAATATTTACCCAATTAATTGGAGGGAGATATAGGTTCCACACATCTTATAATGAAATCATTCTTACTTGTGCCACAAAATAAACATACATCATTCATAATAACCCAATGAATAAAATGGGTTTCATAAACATCATCCCATCATCACATAATCCATATAAAAGAAATGGATATCATTTCATAATAAGAAAATTGAAACCATGTAAATCATAAAGATGTTATACTTGAAACATACACATATGAAATAATGTCAACTTAGATGAAAAATGGTTTTGATAAAAAAAACTTGAAATGAATTCTTGAGGAAAATATCCTTTCTTCTTCAAAAACACTTTTCCTTTATTAACATGTCATACAATACTAAACTAAAAGAAGTTGATTAAAAATAAACTTGAAAACTTGTAAAGGAAGATTCTTGGAAATAATGTTTTAAAAATCTATTTATTCCGTCTAAGTTAAAAAAACATTCTTCTCGTACTTTTGTCGAAAAAGTCAAAAAGTAACTCGTATGAAAAACGATAAAAGATTCCTTTCATATCTTTTACTAAAAACTCACCGAAGGGTAAAATTGGATATAAACTCTTTTTGAAGAATATAAATATTACATATTGAGGAAACATGGATGTGTATGATAAAATACACCCCAGTAATTACCAAAGTATAAACAATCTCGGATAAAAATGAGATTGTGATATTTTCCCTTACCTTAGGTCCGATTTGCTTCATAAGTGTCCGAACCTCTTGTATAATGATTTAAATAATGTCATTGACTTATTCCGGAATCATACGCATTGTTATGATATCATATATGGTTCACGTATGACTTTATTTTACCCGTTCTTTTGTAAATTCCATGTTAAAGAGCATTTTGGGTAAAATCGTTTTATTTGTCGTCCGTGTTTTGACTTGTAATTATTCATATGATTACTTAGATCATGATTACTTAATTCCAGAATATAAAAAAAGATTTATATATAATATATATTCAGAATATACATATATATAATAGATCAGTAAATGGAAAGAAATACACCGTTCATGGAGACGGTAGGCCGTACATACGCATAAACGATGTTTTCGTTCCCTTATTGAGTTGAATGGAATTAAGTAGATGTAAAACATATATATAAACAAAAATAAAGTATCATTATTATGTCATATAATTCATGATTACTTATTATATATACTTTATAATCATTCATGAATGGTTAACGTGGAGAATGAATCTCATCGCGTCATGGAGACGGTAGTTCGTATGTACGCATGAGCGATGATATCATTCTCATGATCATGGAATTGTATTGGAGTGTATGTATACTATTTCAGAATTAATATCACTTTACAATAATCATATATAGTTATTATGTACACCATTATACCCATCCAAGTAAGGTGGTGGTGGAAAATAGATTACACCACGGCATGGAGACGGTATTCCGTACGTACGCACGCGCGGTGATTTCATTTTCCGTAGGATGGATAGATGGTGAAATAGGTTTGTTTCATACTTATAATAAAATATAAGTATATGAGTGATACTGATTTTATTACTTCATAATGAAACAACCTAAGAAGAAGAAGTGGAAGAAGAAATAAACTTTAAAGAATCGGTAACGTACATTACCTCTTTTTTGAAGCTCCTCTTTGAGATCCCTTTTTAGGGCACTACAATTGGTCTTTGAGGAAGACCAGAACCTCTAGGATGTTTCTAGGGAAGTGGAGAAGAGAATTTTTCAGGGTTTGGCCGAGCTTGAAGGCTCAAAGTGGTGTGAGGAAGACAGGTAGGAGGTGCCCTTTTATAAGGGAGGAGAGGGGCTCCTTTGGAAAAACTAAAAATATTATTTTATTATAAAGCCAAATTCGGTTTTAAATAGCTCCAAATTGACTTATTTAAAAGCTAAGGTGGGGATGGGTCGAAATCCTCTCATAAAATATAATTTATACAAGTTTAGGTTCCTATTCTAACCTTATCATTTATATTTAACTTTAAGTTAGATAATTTTACTTTTACCGTGTCTTTTTGTGTTCTTACACTTTATGGTTAATAAACATACTATAAGAAGCCAAAAAAACCCCAAGTTGTTTATTATTAACATATATAACCTTATCTAAGTCATTTGGCCGATCCTTAGATTTTTAGGAATAAAATAACAATTAATAATATAATATTTGTTTTAAAAACTATTTTATGTCAATTTTGACACTATTTAGTAATTGATTTTTTGTGAAAATTATAACAGAATGATTAGTTCAAAAGAAGTTAATTAAATCAGTACTAACATGTCATATTAACCTATAAAATTAGTTTAATTCATAAAAAGTCTCAAATTACATTTATTTAGGTATTTATATCATCAATTATGTCAATATTTCATTAATAAGATAATTACTCCATCACTGTTGTGTCATAAATAAATTAACTTATTTAATGTCTAAAAATTATAAATAAAATATAATTATGTTGAAACTTTTCTTAGATTTCTAATGAATATTTATAGTCGAATTTATCTTATGTATAACCCCATATTAAAAATGATTTACTTATTAAACATTGATTTTAACTATTTTAACCCTTCTTTAAGTATATTGATAATAAATGTCCTAATCTAATCCTTGTGGGCCTAAGTGGTCATATTTTATTCCTAAGGTTGTTTTTGGTCGAATTACACTTATCCAATAGAATTAGGACATGTTTTAGGGTAATAATAATAACACTTTTACCCTTAATTACCCTATTTACTTTTAACCGTGGTAAAAAACTAAAAAGTTACTATTCACCAAAAATTATTTTCATCTCATTGAACCACATTTTACTTATTTAAATCAACCTTGTATCTAGGATTTTTGAAATTCCACTCACAGAAGCGGTAAAATTAATTTTTATGAAAAATTCGTTTTTTTAACTAATACTTAGTGGTTTCACTATTCATCAAAAAATGAAAGTTTCCAGAAAAATACCAAAAATTAGGCCTAAGCTATATTTGATATTACGAACTCAAAAATGATGTCTATTTTACCAAATTCAAAACATATCAGTTTCATTAATTAATTTAAAAATTAATTCCCGTCGTCAAAACAAATAGCGTGTTCTTAAGAGATAATAACTATCAAAAGATTGACACTTGTTTATGTCTGGTTTAAATGTTAAATTACATCCAATGACCAACATTGTATTAAATTGTAAAAATATATTATAAATATTCTTTAAATCCACTCAAATTAATAATTTATCACTATTAATTATTTTGATTAAAAGGGTTGTTTTTAATTAAAATTTAGTAATTTTCACTATTCATCAGAAAATGAAAGTTATCCGAAAAGTACCAAAATTTCACCCTAAGCTAATTTCGATATTCAGAATCCAAAAATGAAGTCCATTTTGAAAAATAAAATTTACAAAATTTCAAAAAGTGGTTATTACTATTCATAACAGCTAGTTTTAATAATATTTTAATAGTATATTGTTGTTTAATGAAACTCGTTATTCCGTACTACACACGCTATCGAGGAAGGTCGCGATTGCGTGTAATGCAAGGCAAGTCAAGGATGCGTGTTGTGAAAGCTTCTTTTGGTGTAGCGTACAACACAAGACATTAATGAAATCAAAAAGAATATTTTTCATAAAATCTTGGGGTGTTACAATATGTAAATGCACAAATAAACAAACATCCATAAATGTACAAATTCATCATGCACTGACCAAGCCACCACAAACCTAAACCCCACCGAATTCCTCAAATTGCTGATAAGGATGTTAGATAAGTTAAAAACATACCTCCTCTATAGGGATTTCTAGTCCCACCATCAAGGATGTTTGGACTATCACGAGTTGGTTAATCAACCATTTATGAACATACCTATATAGGGATATTCACACCAATATTTAAGGATATTTGGACCACACCACACCAACATCAAGGATCCACATTATCATCACAGTACCTACAACACAGTTCCACAATCTATATAGCATAATAAGAAATACATGTCACAACAAGGAACAATAAGGCACATAAAGATCAAACATCAGGATCCGCACATAATCACATGGTCAAATCAAGCAAGCCTCACAACCACTTACTTACCCGCATAAAACTAATATCAAGCATGGATTAATAAAATATAGAAAACATCTCATTCAAAAATAATATATTTGGCCCAAAATGGTAAATAAACTTTCTTACTCAAGGTTTTCAATGTCTTCATTAAGACAATTGAAGATATCATTACATGAACTATACACTCACAACAATCAGAACATGATCACCCACTAAGGATTGTTGGAACCTATCATAATCCAACTTTCCAAGGGTTCCAGATATATTAATGGAGAAACATGCTAATGGGTATAACCCAACTTCTATAAGGTTGTTTTCATCATGAGGGTTCTCAAAATCATTTTAAGAATGGAGGATGAAGGATTTTAGAAAATTGGGGGTCTCTATAGTGTAGGGATGGAGATACGATGTGGAGTTACACTAGAAAAAACCTTCATAGAATAAGGGAGGACCTCCATAGTGCATAGGTGTACTAGAAGGAGGTCGCCACAATGCATGGAGAAATATTTTAGTGTAGTACTATGTTGTAGTTTTAATGGATGTAGTGTAGTATGAGCTCTATAGTGTAAAATAATGTTGTAAATTGAACAAATAATGAATAAAGTGTGTAGTGTATTCTAGGGTTATACCTATATCCATTTGGATCTTTAAATACTTTCAGGAGTGTATAAATTTAATTCGATTTTGAGGGATCAATACCACATAGAATACCTATATTTAATACTCATCAATTTAACTTATAATTATAAGATGAATAATAAATTAAAATCATTAGGTAACCCCCACATTCAATTCATAATAGCTTGTTAAATTCTTTTAATCCGTTAAAATTGAAATGAACCCCCCCCCCCCCCTAATATGAAATGTTCCCCGATTTAAGGTAGTAGTTGAATTAACACTCAATGAACACCAATTGTATGTAGAAAGTGGCATTGTGGTATGGTGTAAGTCACTAAAACAAAAACATCATCCCTAAAGTGAAGACTATGGCGCAAGATCTACTAGTGGAACTACTACGACATATCACTTCCTCCTATAGCATTCCCTCAGATCCACAGTAAGACTTTGGTGTAGCCAGATCACTATGGTGCATCAAACCTCCCTGAAGTATGGTCTATTAGCTAAGGTGTTTCCACCCTTGTTTTGGCTATAAGCCTTCCCAAACTCACAAACAATATTCCTCAAGACTCTAAAAGACTATGAGACTTCACCAAAACGTGGATTGAATCAAAAAAATATGATAAGGATGAAATAAAATACTTTTATATAAGAACAATAATTTGATGTCTTTACAATTATCATCCTTTTAAAGACTTCTCATCCTCAAAAAGAATCTCTAGGGTTCTTATTTGAACAACTTAATCCTCTAAGCTTGATCATTAGCTTATCTCACACGAGTCTCCTCCTAGATCTTCCCATGATTAAAATAAATCCAGATGAGTGGTACTATCTTTCATCATAGGACTTTCTCTCCCCAGTCTATAATCAAAACCGGAAACTTCTCATAGTATGCATCTGGTTCCAACTCAAAATCCTTGCACTCTATAACATGTATAGGATTGGGTGTGTTCCTTCAATTTTTATAAATTTAAGCGACATCATAGAAGTATAGATAATGTGTAGGATGATCCACAAGATATGACACTATCCAAATCCACCCAATCATATCAAAGGGTCCCACAAAATGTGGTTCTACCTATCCTTTTAGACTCATATGCCGGTTCCCTAATTAAGGAGTCACTATCAATACAACCCAGCCCTCCATAGTAAAATATAATGGTATCCTCCTATCGATGGAATATGTTCTATTTCTATACTATGTGGTAATCAAACGATTCTAAATCAACTGCACTCACTTGGAGGTATCCTAAACCATACTGGACCCACAACTACTACCTCACCCACCTCATTCAAATAGAGTGGTGAGTGACATAGGATCTCATACAAAGACTCATAAGGATCCATCTGAATAGAATAATGTAAAATGTTATTGTATATAACCTCAACTAAGGTTAATTGATTACCCAAAACTTCACTAAAGTATAGAATTAAATCTCAAAGCATATCCTCTAATATAACTATAGTATTCTTGGACTACCTGTCTGGCTGAGGATGGTATGTTGTACTGAATCTCAGCTGATTCCCTAGGTCATTTTTCAAACTCTTCCAATACTGAAATGAAAAAAATGTATCTCTATCTAAAAAATCTTAAGTATTATCCATATAAATGTACAATATCACGTACATATAACTTCCCCAAATAATTCACAGAGTGTGTCTCTCAAATATTAAAAAAAGTGGTTAACTTTCATCAGCCGATCAACAATCACCTAGATGATGTCATGAATCTGTGGGGTAATAGGTAACCTTATCATAAATTATATCATGATTCCCCCCCCCTTAACATGGGAACTAATAGTGGTCAGAGATAACTGACAAAATACTGATGCTTGGGATTCACCCTCTAGTAGGTATGGCATCAAGAGATGAACCTATAAATGTCTATATTCATCCATGGCCATCATAACTATCTCCTAAGGTTATAGTACATCTTCATTAATATAGGATGTTTAAACCATATGGGATTATGTTAATCCATCATCATCTCCTCTTTGATGGCAGAATGGACTACTACTCACCCATATACCATTGTCACATTATCATAGATCAATGACCACTCAGGTATCAGATCACCTACAACTAGTTGTTCCCTCATAATTTTGTACCCTAGTTCTGACTCCTTACCAGTCTATACCAAGTACACAAGTGAGGAAGTGATGAATAAAAGGGCACAAAACATCGACTCTAGGCTCCTAAAATCATATAACCTCTAGTTAGGAAAATGTCTCATCAAGTACCACTGCTCCTCAGAAAGCCACTCACCCAACTCCTTCTCAACCTCTGTCTTATGACTAAGAGTATCCACAATGACATTACCTTTTACAGGTTTATAATCCATGTAAAATTCAAATGGAAACATATACTAAACAAATTTTTTATATATCATATTTAGGTCATGTTATGTGTAGATATAATGAAGGCTTTAGAGATCCATGTAAACATCAAATCTCTCACTAAAGAGGTAGTTTCACAAAAACTTTAGAGAATATACCATGGATGTTAACAACAAGTCATGATTAGGGTAGTTATACTTTTGAGTTCATAGATGGTGATACCCATAGGCTAAAACCTCCTATATCTATATCATAAATTCTCCTCTCTAAATCCAGATGCGTCATAATAAATTTCATAATTGATCCTAATGTTAAAGAGTGTCAACACTGAAGTTATCACCAATATTCTATTCATCTCAAGAAATGCCTCTTCACATTGGTCCAACCTCTTAAATTTCACTCCCATATTTATCAGCACTATCAAGGGTGTTGATAATCAAGATAACCCCTATATAAACTATTTAAAATACCCTACTAAGTCCAGAAATCCCTTGATCTCAAACACATTCTACGGAAATGTCTAAGATATCATCACTTCCACTTTCTCTAGGTCAATGGATATACATATCTTGAACACCACATTCCCCAAGTTATTCACTTATCGTATCTATAGGTCACACATGGAAATGTTTTTGTAAATTTGATGTCCTTGAAGCATACTTTGGACTATATCAATGTTTCTTGCATACTACTCTAGTGTGGGTGAGTAGATGAGGATGTATTCAATAAAAACCATGAAGAATGAGTGCATATGTGGGTCAACGGTATTTTTTTATGAGGTCCATGAATACTGTTGGCGTGTTTATCACCCCAAACTGCTCATTAAGTACTCATACAACCCATACCTGCATCGAAATTCAATATTTGAAATTTTCCCCTCTCTAACCCACGGTTTCTGATGTCCTAGTCAAATACCAATCTTGGAGAACTTCCAAGATCCCCGTAACTCATCAAAAAGTTCATCAATCCTAGGAAAGGGATTTTGTTTCTTCACCATCACCTAGTTCAACTTTTTTTAATCAATGTAAAGTCAAAGACTATAATTTTCATTCTTGGTAAACACAACTAGGCCCCATGGTGAAGTAATTAGACTTATAAAACTCTTCTTCTCCAAGTCCTCAAGTTTTAAATTGATCTCTTTTAACTCTATTGGCACTGTATAATAAGTGGGTATCAAAATGGATTATGTTCACAGTACAACATGAATATAACATTAAAATCCTCTAAGAGGGGTATTTCTTACAATTTCATCTAGAAAGAAATCCATATATAGATCCATGACTAGAAAAAAAAATTATGTCCTCGTCACTAATCTAGTTGATAGATATAATCATATAATCAATGTTGTAATCACCCGGAGATGACTCAATTCCGATCCAACTCTACCTACTCCTTATTCCCAGTATCTATTCATCACAAACTTCTATCACTTAGGTGAATTGAATGATGCACACCTCCAATAGTAGTCAATGTGAGCATCAAAGTTATTCATCTAATCCATGTTGATAATCCCATCAATTATCATCATCTCTAGAATCATGAACTCCCAAATATGTCCATAGTTGGTTAAGACTGTAGAAAACTTTGAGAATCGCTAAATATGATCCACTATTGTTCCCAATGGGGTATCAAGAGATACTAAATCATAGGATAACCAGATTGGTTGGTCGTGTATAGAAACTTCATGTGTATAAATGAAAGAATGTGAATCACTAGTATCAAAAAAATTATTAAATATGGTGTAAGTGATAAAAACATACCTATAATGGTAGATGGACACTCTCCATAATCTACACAAACCTTTTTTACTTAAAAAGATCATTCATACTAGGATATATGATCCTTTCCCCAATTCACCAACATCTGAGAAGTCTTCATCATCTACTAAGATCCTACACTCATAGATTTCTTTGATTTACTCAAAATCATTAAGATACCTTTGAGAAAAAAATAAAATATGACCCACCTTTCCTTAAGGATGGAAATCCATAGGTAGCTTCATTCATGTACTGATATAGTGTCCCCTTTTCCCAAAATTTTAGCATATAATGGAATAATATACCAAAATAGATACTAAAGAAGTCATGTTCTGACCCAACTATCTATTACCGTACTGCTCTTGGTCTATCATCCTCTTCTTACTGCCAAAAGATACTCCAAGGTATTGAGATAAATATTAGTCACTATCCTATCATGGGGCATGAGAAAGAAGTTTCCCCCTCCTCCTTCTTCCCCCTTATCAAAGGTCAAGGCCTTATAAAGCACCAAGAAATATATCGCTAGGTCAAATCCCCTAACCAGATATGGAATCTCCGTTCAAAGGCCTATATTGAAATTTTGGGGCTTTTTTGGATCATTCCAAGCCAAAAAAGGCAAGAAATAAATGTTCTCCATAAATCAAGATAAGTAGATACAATAATAGAACCCTATTATAACTCCATGAACACTTGGGAATGGTCTATCTTTATCATGTAAGGAAAATGTTTCTTGAGAAACAACTCATTCATGGTCACCCAAGTAAGAACTTCTCATCTTCCAACTTAACATATAGTAGTCCACCATCTCCTAGAAAGTCCTCGGAACAAATAGGTTACCAAAATCACCAAACATTCATCAGGGTAGTATACTAGCTCAAAATTGATCTCAATATATTCCTTAGCTTTTTGAGACCACAATTACCCTTGAATACTAGAAGATGGGGGAGTTGAAAATATGAATCATGGTAATTAATGGTCCTTTGAGTGGTTTCACCTTGAATAGGCACCATCAAAATAAGTCTTAGCTGAATAGAATATACATCCAGGATCACCAATGTTGTTATAGAAACATACTATGGTATATACTCTTACACGAAAATTGGTGGTATGGTATCATACTGAGTTGTCATAGCTTGTGGTTCCATAAATATTATACAAGGATAAAATATAAAATATGATAAACATTAGTAATATATGAAATTTTAAACCCATATAATGGATTACCCAAGGTTCTCGTATGAATCTACCCATAACCTAAGGTATACCCTCATAGAACTAACCCTAGTCTTTAACACTATATATTATCCATACTAATCATATATATACTAACATGACAGTATGCTCAGTTCAACAAATTAATTCCAATAATTATATATCACAAAAAAATGGAAACACGTATATATCTTAGAATCATAGAAACTATCCTGAACAGAGAGTAAAAATAAAGAAATCTAATAAAGACCCAATATGTAGCACACCAATAGGAATATATATGGCATGTGAACCTATGTTTCTTGTCATGATGCATTAATGAACCCAAAATCACATAAACCACATGTAAACATCATTTTCATAAATCAAGGTGAGTTTCATCATTGGTAATAACAAAACATAATTTCCCACTCTCTAGAAACTGAAAGGTCTACCGCACAGTTTCGACCAGACACTATCATAGTTCCGCTAACTGAGTCACAGCCATTCTATATCTTGTATACCTTGCCCCAAATTAAGGAAAAGGGTAGAATAATGTTAATTATTCCTAATAACTATGATACCTTTCTTTAACACACCAATTGAACCACTAGGTCTGATCAAAAGTGCCACATGACCCAGTTCATGCCTCCCTGTATGCAAGAGGCTTTTGACTATCAATGATAGTCTGTGTCCATCAATGGGGATCCTATGCCCTCTATATCATTTAATTGAATAGATAATTATAAATAAAATATAATAATAATAATAAATAAGAAATTATATTAGTCATGAAAAAACTAATAATGGAATACATGTCAAACAATAAAATTCGTTTGAGGGGGTAAGCCTATCCAGAGTATAAAGTAGTAGATAAAAAAACTAAATAAACAGTAGGTTCATTAGATTCTGTCCCAGTATCCTAGTTGATATTTTCTCCTCTTCTCATCCACCCTCTATAAGGATATACATTACCTAATTTGAGGGTGTTTAGACCACATCACACCAACCTAAAGGCTCCACATGATCATCATGGTACCTATAACACAATTCCACAAGATATTAAAAACAATAATCAACACATTTCATAACAAGAAACAATAGGGAACATCGAGATAAAATGTTAATAGCCAAACATTATCACTTGGATAGATCAGGAAACCCTCATAGACCCTCAATAACCCACAAGAAACTCATATCAAGCATGGTTTAATCGATCATATACAACATATCATGAAAAAATCATATATATGGGATAAAATAGTAACTATAATTCCTACCTCATGGTTATCAATGCCAGCATCAAGGTAAATCAAAGATGTCGTCATCTGAATCACGCTCATACACCAACCAGAACAGTATCCCCCACCAAGGACTCTTAGATATGATTACAATCAAACATAATATGGGTTCTAGTTTAAGACAAGGATAAACCATAAAAAGTATAGAAATGAATTATTTGTATTATCAAGAGGGCCTTCCAACTCAACTTAATTATAGAGGAGGAAGGATTCTATATAATTGAGGGTCTCAATAGTGCAAGGCAATAGTTGTGGCATGGAGGTGCACAGATAGAAAACCACAATGGCATAACAAAAGATTGACATAGTGCATAGGTGCATTGGAAGGAGCCCACTATGGTGCAGGGAGGAAGGTTTCCATGTAGGACTATGTTATAATCTGAACTACTACTGCATAGAATGGGTGTTGAGGTATAGGACTACATTGGAACTCAAACAACTACGGTGTAGTGTGTTCACTATGGTCTGGGGTTGTCTCTATAGCCCTTCATAGCTCAAAATCTATTCAATATAGGATGAAGTATGGGAAATTTATAGGTCTTAATACCATGAAAAAAACACCACAACTTATGCCTCAAAAATTCCCCTCATAATTCTGAAATAAATAATCAATTCCAATCAAAAAGGAAACCCTGGGATAAGTTCATAAATACAATTAAAGGATTTGAAGCCCATTAAAACTGAAATGAAAACCTCTAAAAAATCTAAAACATTCTCTGATTTAAGTTATTAAATTAATTGAAATGAAAAGACCACCAATTATACTAGGAAAGAGGAACTGTGACATGGTGTAAGACACTATAGTGCATCCTTCATTGCCCTGGTGAAGACTATGGTACAAGCTCCACTAGTGGCACTGTGACCCTTTCCCCCACAACATTTCCTCAAAACTATAGTAGGAAAATAGTGCATCCAGATCACTATGGAATTGCCTACCTCTCTAAGTGTGATCTATGAAATATAGTGAAACCACCATTGGTTTGGGTATAAAGCTCCCAAAACACTCACAATATATTCCTCAAACTTCAAAAGTCCTATGATACTGCACCCAGACTTGTCTTGAGTCAAAAAACCAGTAGTAGAATACAAAACAAGACTTTTATGAAAGAGAAATAATTGCAGTGCTCTAGATCAATAGTAGTCAACAATAATCATAATATAATAATAGAAATTTGACATTACTACAAATATCCCAAGATAAAGTAAATAGTATCTTACAAGATATATCAAAATGAACAATTATAATTTCATTAGATTCATACAAAAGTAAACCAGAAGATCCATGAGTTTATTATATACATTCTTAATCCAAAATTTAAAAAAATTAGTGGAAACTAAAAAAATAGAACTAAGTCCTTACCTAGTCCCATATCTCAGCAATGACCATGCACTCTAACTCAACCATATACTATAAATACCTTGATTTTACATGTATCATAAATCATAAATTCTAAAATAATATTGAATTTCCCTTACAGGGTGTGAGTAAAACATAGTAATCCACCACCAATGGTATCTATCACGAACCAACCCTGGTCGACCCTGAACCGGTCACCCGAGTCGGACTACAGCATGGCCCTAGGGGCGTTCCTGATCCCCACAGGCTGGAAACTAGTGTAGGGTATCAAAATTTAATAGTTGGAAATGATTTGGCCCATGAAAAAAAAGAAAAAAAGAAATAAAATAATAAAAAAAACAATAAAATTAAACTCTAGTGGTGGAAAAGAAATAAATGGAACAACTCGACATACCTCCACGTGACCTTCCAGGTCACCTCCCAACCAAAGACTGAGCTTTATCCAATAATGAGAAACTCATCCAAGAAAAACTGAGATAATTAAACATAAAACTAAAATGATAAAGTAGGTGTGATCATTAAATATGCTAAGTAGGGTTTCCCAGATAAGCTACAGAATCCAAGAATATCACTTCCCAAAACAATCCAATGACACAATTTTGAAAATACAATTATAAAAATAAGGTTTTCCCATTTGGAAAAAATAACACCTCTTTACCACTATGAGAACCAACTCACTCCATATATTATTTCAAAAATAGTTTACCATTTTATAAACAAAACCAAGCTAGTAATATCACAGTTGTGCACAAGGGAGATAGGTAAATAATACAAGATGAAAATAAACCAGTGTAGTATATAATAAAGAAGAAATACAAGTTGTAACCATGGGTGATCCTAAACATCCCTAGAAGACCCCTGGATATACTCAGTTTAGGAACTACCTTTGGTGTATGGTGAATATCCTAGGCCTACAACTAACTGGCTGCCTTATAACTGACCAATCTAGTGGCAAATCCCACATGGCCTAACAACCAATCCAAGGGGTACCAACCCATCTAATTAGGTTTGATCAGCAACTGTCACTCGATCATCTAAAACACACCTAGAAACCCATAGTGGTTATAATAATATCGTGTAAGTAGGAGGATCTCACATGCGTGACTCATCTCACCGCAGTTTCCTACCCCAAACACGGACACTCTATATGATAACCCATAAAGGGATATCCCTCTATAGAGGTACCCCAAAAATACATATACAAGCATACATATGTCATATCATCAAAGGTGCCATCTAGGCCATCATGCCACACAATCATCTAAACAATTTAAAACTTTTTATGAAACAATAGAGTTTCCAAACGGACCTTTAACATGTCTAAAAGTATTACCCAAAACATCACACAAACACTATTTAGAATTTACAAATCCTAATGGGCCATTAAGTTCCAAAACACACACCAAATCATTTCTCAACTACCAAATGAGCCATTTCCATTTTCAAACTCACGTCAAAACACATTTCAAAGGCAAATGACCATGCACTAAAGGACACATTTAAAGCCTTCCTTAGAAATCTCCAAAGGGGAACCAACTTTATTTGAAAACCAAAAACCATTTAATTCACCAAGGTTTCAAGCTAAAACCATTTTTCAAGTACCATCCTCATTTGAAAAGACATAAAATGGTAGACCAAACACCCAAGAGAATATTTTAAAACCACTTCCACAAAGTCATCGCTTGATTTAGAAACCAACCCCAACCATCCTCTACATTGGAAAAAATACAAAACAACCCCAATGTGACCATAAAACCCCCTCCAAGAATTTTAACACACACATTGTTTAGGAAGCAAAACTCATTACTTTAAACCCACAAAACAATTATCATACAATCATAAAAACATTCAAAAATAGTTTGACACAAACAATAAGGTCTAACATTACCCAAACCAAATTTACTAATCAAAGAATACCATCATAACTTTACAATGGTGTAAAAATTTCATTAAGAATGGATTTCCAATTTAAACCAGAAAAGGAATTTCATAAAATAATTTGGGGTTATAAACACCTAAAAAGATGTTTTTTGAAACAATTCTTATCAATATTTCAAACCACATAAAAAATTTCTTAGGATAACAATTATTAAAGGAATACACTAAAAGATTTATTTTTGACAACCTCAAACAATTTAAAAACACTATACTAGACCAATGAAGAGTAAAATAAAGCTACAAATTAGGTAAAAAAAATATTTTGAATACTGAAATGTCAATAGAATGCATTGAAAATTATAAACTTGGATTATCCTACCACAAACCAAGCGTGGACAGGAAGGAACTCCACCCGAAGGTATAACACTCCCTTGGGGACCAATCATGCATGATAAACAGTGAAAAAGACACATGAAACATAACTAAGGAGTTAGGGTTTCAATAAATTAAAGAAAACCCCCTAAAAATTAATAGTCAAAACAATGTGGAGGAGTGTACCTACCGGAGAGGGAGACGGCTGGAGAGGAGAGGCCGATACAACAAAAATAAGGGAGTCGCTGGGTGCGGGTGTGTTTTTGGATAGTGGGGAAAGAGCATGTCGTAGAAATGAAAAGCAGGGGGTTGATCGCCTTGAATAAAGAGTGTTGAGGGGAGATATTGTCATGTCGTGGAATGAAGGGGGTGCGGTCTGCTACCGGAGTGGAGGAGAGATGAGGGCCAAGGAATCCTGGTTAGAGATAAGGAGGTCAGGGGGTGGCCTGGCTGAAGGAGCAGGAAGTCGGAGGGAAAGGCTGGGACTAGACAGCAAGGAAGGCAGGGACCAGTAAGGGGGTTCACCGTGGATGGTGATGCCAGACGGGGCGGTGCTAGCGGATGGGGGATTAGAAGGGTAGAGGCATGGAGTGTGGATGGTGATGGAGGTTGAGGGAGTAGGGTAACTAGGGGTGAGTCCGGGTGCGGGGAAAGGGAAAGAGTCAAGGAAAGGGTCGGGGTGTGGAAGCCTATTGGAGAGTGGAAGGCCGAAGGCTGGGAAGAGACTGTTGGGCGAGGGAGGGTAGCGAGGGCAGAAGTCGGGTAATTTTTTAATATGGGTTTTAAAAAAACAAAAATTATGTAAAAGGGGTTAGGGTTCCGATATTTTTAAAACTGGGTCCAAGATGCGTGAACCCCGTTCACGCATCACTGACCCCGGGAAGATGCGTGAACGTGGTTCACGCATCTTAACCGCGCTAAAGGATGTGTGAACCGCGTTCACGCATCCTTCACAAAGTTAATGAAGGATGCGTTAAAGGGGTTCACGCATCCTACAATAACTTTTTTTAAAAAAAATTATTTTTATTTTTATTTTTTTTGTTTTGTTTTATATATATATATATATATACAAACAAAACATAAAATTCAGCAGAATTTATCTGCTATTTAATATCTAGCAGAACTGCCATTACAGGAGTCTGGATTCTGACAGAAACCATCACCCAGGGCTCTCTTTTATAAGAGGGCTTGCCCAGGAAATCATACTGCATTTCCGATGTGGGATTCAGGTTCTCTTTTCCTGCACAGAACATTCTGCATTTCCGATGCGGGATTCTGTTTCAAGTACGTGACTTTGAAAGACTGTAAAATACAAACTATACGAGCAATATAAATGAAACTTAAAACATGGATTAAACATATAATAAATAGTTGAAAATGAAAAGAATTTCGTAAAAAGGGTTGATGAATAATAATTTATAAGCTTTCAAAACCACCAACTTGAAACTTAAAAAAGTTTCAAGTACGTGACTTTGAAAGACCATAAAATAAAAACTATAAGACCAATATGAATGAAACTTAAAACATGGATTCAACATACAAGAAATAGTTGAAAATAAAAACAATTTCATAAAAAGTGTTGATGAATAATAATTTATAAGCTTTCAAAACCACCAACTTGAAACTTAAAAATGTTTCAAGTACGTGTCTTTGAAAGATTATAAAATACAAACTATATAACCAATATGAATGAAACTTAATATACGGATTAAACATATAAGAAATAGTTGAAAATAAAAATAATTTCATAAAAAAATTTAATGAAAAATAATTTATAAGCTTTCAAAACCACCAACTTGAAACTTAAATACGTTTACGTGCCTTTGAAAGCCTATGAAATACAAACTATAAAACCAATATAAATGAAAATTAAAACATGGATTAAACATATAACAAATAGTTAATAATTAATTAGTTAATTAGTAATATAATTATTAATTAGTTAATAATTAATATAATTATTAATTATTAATTACTAATATACAATAATTAATTAGTTAATTAGTAATATAATTATATAATAGTTAATTAGTTAATTAGTAGTATAATTATTAATTAATAATTACTTATTTAATTAGTAATATAAATCTTAATAGTAATTATTAATTATAATTATAATTATTAATTATTAATTATTAATTATATAATAATTAATTAGTTAATTAATAATATAATTATTAAATATAATTATTTATTATTTATTATATAATAATTAATTAGATAATTATTAATATATTTATTAATTATAATTATTTTTTATTTATCTATAATTATTAATTAGTTAATTTGTAATATAATTATTAATTATAAAATAAGTAATTGATTAATTAGTAATATAATTAGTGATTGTAATTATTTATTATAATTATTAATTATTAATTATTAATTATTAATTATTAATTATATAATAATTAAGTAGCTAATTACCAATATAATGATTAACTATTAGAAATTAATTTGTTATTTAGTACTATAATTATTAACTATAATTATTATATATTAATTAGTAATATAATTATTTATTATAATTAGTAATATAATTAGTAATTATAATTAGTAATATAATTATTAATTATAATTAGTAATTATTAATTATATAATAATTAATTAGTTAATTACCAATATAATTATTAATTATTAAAAATTAATTATATATTAATTAATTAGTTAATTAGTAATACAATTATTAATTATTAATTACATAACAATTAATTAGTTAATTAGTAATATAATCATTAATTATATAATTAATAATTATAATAATAATTAAAAATTATATTACTAATTAACTAATTAATTATTATATAATTAATTATTAATAATTAATAACTAATAATTGTAATGAATATTTATAATTATTTATTATATTACTAATTTACTAATTAACTAATTAATTATTATGTAATTAATAATTATATGTTTAATCCATATATTAAGTTTCATTCATATTGGTCATATAGTTTGTATTTTATAATCTTTCAAAGACACGTACTTGAAACATTTTTAAGTTTCGAGTTGGTGGTTTTGGAAGCTTATAAATTATTATTCATCAGCACTTTTTAGGAAATTGTTTTTATTTTCAACTATTTCTTGTATGTTTAATCCATGTTTTAAGTTTCATTCATATTGGTCTTATAGTTTTTATTTTATAGTCTTTCAAAGTCATGTATTTGAAACTTTTTTAAGTTTCAAGTTGGTGGTTTTGAAAGCTTATAAATTATTATTCATCAACCCTTTTTACGAAATTATTTTCATTTTCAACTATTTATTATATTTTTAATCCATGTTTAAGTTTCATTTATATTGGTCGTATAGTTTGTATTTTACAGTCTTTCAAAGTCACGTACTTGAAACAGAATCCCGCATCGGAAATGCAGAATGTTCTGTGCAGGAAAAGAGAACCTGAATCCCACATCGGAAATGCAGTATGATTTCCTGGGCAAGCCCTCTTATAAAAGAGAGCCCTGGGTGATGGTTTCTGTCAGAATCCAGACTGTTGTAATGGCAGTTCTGCTGGATATTAAATAGCAGATAAATCCTGCTGAATTTTATGTTTTGTTTGTATATATATATATATATAAAACAAAACAAAACAAAAAATAAAAATAAAAATAAAAATTTTTAAAAAAAGTTACTGTAGGATGCGTGAACCCCGTTCACGCATCCTTCATTAACTTCGTGAAGGATGCGTGAATGCGGTTCACGCATCCTTCAGCGTGGTTAAGATGTGTGAACCCCGTTCACGCATTTTCCCGGGGTCAGTGATGCGTGAACGGGGTTCAGGCATCTTGGACCCAGTTTTAAAAATATCGGAACCCTAACCCCTTTTACATAATTTTTGTTTTTCTAAAACCCATATTAAAAAATTACTCGCAGAAGTCAATGGAGTGTGAGGAGAGCATGGCGGAGGGGAGAAGGGGCGGAGGGGCACGGTGCACAAGGAACAATAAAAGGGTGGGAAGTGTTGCGGTTAGGAGGAGATGGTAAAGGGGGTGCCGCCTGCGGCTAGATTAGGGTTTTCCAAAAAAATCATTTTATTCTATTATAATGTAATAATAATAATAATATAAACAATAATAAGAATAATAATACAAATAATAATAATAATAATAATAATATAAATAATAATAATAATAACACCAAAAATGATTATAATAAAAATAGCAACAACCAGAATTAATAATAATTAACTAATAATAATTATAATAATCAAATAATAATTTGAATATAAATAATAACAATTACAATAAAATTACAATTTTTTTAATAATTATATTAATATCAAATTTTAAATAATAAAAATATCATTAACCATTTTTAATAATAATATTATTATCTACAACATAATTTCTTATTATTATTACATTTTAGGCATTTTACTTATTTCATTTGCATAAAACATTATTTCTTTCAAGCGATAGAAATTTTCATGGCACATGAGCTGATTTCATGGCTACCTCCCACCATGCATTGACCACACACGGGTTCGAAACCCACTAAAAACATTAAACGTCAACAATTTTTGACATGAGTTCAACCCATACCTCAACGATGTTAACTGAATCCCTGAAAAAACAAAATAAAAATAAATTAAAATTTTGGGGTGTGACAGTATCCCTAAAAAATAATGAATATATAAATGTGTGGATGTAGAGATATGATTTGAAAAAAAAACATAAAAAATTTTGTCCCTTACTCAAGTACTAATAATCCACCTTAGTGAGAAACTATAACTACCCTAGCCAATGTTGATATAAGTCTAAATATGTCCCAATATATAACTAAATATTTTCTTATCATTTTATCAAAAAAAATAATCAAGAATAAGTATAGTGTCATGTAACATATCATGTCTATATGGTAGCATGACATCCCAAAATAACACAACATGTAATAAGTGGCTATATAGTCCTGGGTTTATAACTAGAATAAGGGTAATGAGAATTATGTCCCATAACTTTATAAATATCCTTACGATTTAAGGTTTATGTTCTATTTCTAAGTGGGATTTATCTTCCACTATAACAACATCAATAACAATGGAAATCATATCCCATAGTCTCACCACATAATCGACACAGAATATCTCATAAAATACAATATATGGTTAACTGGTAAAATATCCAATACTATTATCAACAATATCTCAATAAGAATATTTTACCAAACCATAGGCATTATCAACAAAAAGTGGTATGTCGTTATGTGTCATAAGAAATACCTCCTTCATGGGAACATTATCCCATACTTGTTCATGTAGTCTCATAAAAACCTGTGTCATGGTATAGTAAATAATGTAACCAATACATCATAACATTTTATAATAAGGGTAACATAACATCCATAAATAATTTAATTTATCATTATCATCCCATATCAATGGTACTACCATCTAAAATAATAAGACTTAAAGGTGGGGACTACACACCTCTCAAGTAAAAAAAATTGCTAAAAAATATCCCAAATAACCCATAACTAGGTAATAAACAATATATACCTAATTAAAATATACATCCTTTTATAAAAATAGGATGGTGGGAACCTATAATGGTATATTATGTGTTAACATGGATCATATAACACCACCTTAGGTCTTGACTATATGTTTTTCCTCACATTACATAAAGTGAATGGTAATCATTGACCAAGGCATTGATTAGAATATAAAAAATATCACTCATGTCCTTAAACATCATAATAATTCTCTTTAGACACAAATAAATTGAAGTTAGTTTCATTCTAGAATATTTTCACATGACCAAAAAAATTTCATATCACACACACATGAAAAATCATATAATCTAATGATATAGTTTAGGAACCACTTACATTGAATTAGTACGATATATTCCTTTAAATTTCCTTATATGAAACAAATTATCACATAAGAAATCAAAAAACTGACAATAACCCCTAAATTTGGGATATCTGGTGAATTATGATGAAACAATGTGAAATAGGAAGAGATGATGGAGAGAGGTTAGACTTATATCTAGGAATCTACTTGGATAGATGGTTCTCTGATCTAATGAAAAAAAGTTTGATACACTTGTTAGAAAATGAAGATGGGGAGAAGAGTAAGGAGGGTCATGTAGTAGCCGAGAATAACAAATGAGTGGTTTCTGATTGTGTAGAAATTTATCTAATACTTTCATTCTTGTACATGTGTTATATATTTTTTAGGATCTAAAATCCCTAAATTTAATTATTTTTCATTCAACTAACATTTTTCATTCAATGTTTAAAAATACGTTTAAATGGGGAAATAAAAAATTAATATTTCTATGAAAAACATCTATTTAGCATTATTATCATATAATTCATCACACTTATCCAAATTGAAAATTCTATTTTTCAAGATTTCATGGTTTCTATACTCTCTTTCATTAAATAGGACATATTTTTTAATGTTTCCATAGAATTCCCAAATGAAGAATACAAGTGTGGTTAAGGAATCTATCCATAGTTCGGGTGAATTTCAATATTATTCCCATATCTCACTAACTTATTGTCCAAATGATATGAAATATTTAGTGTAAATAAATGAAAGACAAGGAAATGTTTTATTCAACTTTTATTTCTTAATATTCATCCATAAATGTTATAAATTCTTAGTAAACATGATAATTTGAATGTAAAGTGACTATTAGGAAATTAAATCTCAATTTATTATTTCAGTGATAAATATTTTTAAACATGTCAAATGGAATTAATTTTTTTAGTAAAATAATTATTATATAGAATCACAAACATATATATGATCATTTTTTTATATTTAGTTGTATAAGGTGAAAAACAAGCATTCAAATTTTCAATATATAATTAAATGGAAAATCAACCACCCATCATTATTATAAAATTTTTTTTCCACTTCTATTCAAATAGTTACTAAATTTTAAAAGAAATTAGATATTTAGCATGTCATAGGAAGGATAGAAACTAATTATAGTGGTTTATATTATTTTATACACTTTTTTATCCCTTGTGAAGGATTATAAACATTATTAATCTAATTAGAGGAGTACCTATATTTAATTTTCACTTCCTGATCTACTTTCTTATGTCTTAAACTTTTCTCATTTTAATCTTAACCCATGGAAGATTATAGTGATGAGATAGGCAGTTATCATTTCATCATTATCATTTATATTACTGACAAACTCATTTATTCAGACAGTATACTTGATCTAGTCCAAAACAATGCTTGAGGAATGTTCCCAATCATCCTCAGCTGATAATGATCTAGATTTGGTATAGTAGCTTGATAGTCGAGTTCGTTCTTGAAAAAAATTTATCCATTTTTTAGTGGATAGTTTTTTCAATGGTAGGTGGTTATAGGATAATTCAAACATAATAGTTAATCCTTGGATGGATTGATTAAACCATTCATGGTGGAAAATCATGTTACCATGGGATTTATTTGTTTAAGTAAAATTCCTAAATCCTTCAATCAGTTTCTAATTTATTTATTTTCTTTTTATATTAATGTTGAGTTATCCTAAATATAAGTATTCAAGTCTAGTTATATTATCTCATGACTTATGGTATATGATTTTTTTATATTAATTAGATTCCCCTTCATAATAATTTATTTTTTATCCAAGCTGTCATTGGTTTTGATCTAGTGCATTAAAATCAACATTGCATTTTCATGATCTGTTTTTGTTTATTATATTATGTGTGATTGAGAGACTCATTAGTTATGTGATATTTGTAAGTAATTATGTGTAAAATAAAAATGGTTGTTTTTTATATGAATTTTTAACCATCTCATAGTGATTTATTTATAAACAAGTCAAAAGGAATAATATATTTATGATAAAGAATGGGATATATCATGATTTAAATGAGTAATAAGGATTATACATAGCCTTTTTTGGAAATTCCATGGTATAAATATCATGATTATCATTTATAAGGTGACCAATGTTTTGGAATTGGATTTAAAGTGATGTTTGTTGCTATGGTAGTTTCCTAAATAATAATATAATGGATTAAAGATTTAATGAGAAGAAATATTTTTCATAAAATGAATGAATTTTGGAAATAAAAAAGGGTTTTTAATATTTTTTGATCTCTTTTTATTAATTTAATAAGTTTAAAATTTGGTAAACGTTATTCATTGGTTTTTGATTTATGTAATTTTTTTCTTGAGGGGTAGAGAAATTATGTGAATATTTGATTGAGCATTTTTTATTATAAAGTTAAATTATATAAATTAATATATAAGATTATTATAGGATACCATGAAATGACATAAGGATTTTATCAATTCAATAGTCACCAAAAAAAATTATAGGTATTGAGAAATGATTTATTCCAAATTGGAAAATGTTTTTCATGTCATTTCATGGACTAGTTTACTTTTATTATATTGGTATATAAATGATTTTTTGTGGGAAATATTTGAAACTACAATTATTTTATAACATATTTTTAAGAAATAAATATTAACTTTTGTTTAATTTTGAAATAACTAAATGATTGGATTCAAATGATTGGTAAATTTTTATATAAATTTGGTCTTCTTATAAACTCATGTAATTAAAAGAATAATAAATTGGTGACATATGATAAAATGGGTTAAATGTGTCTATTATTTTATATTTTTCTATGGTTATTTTTTTCTAAAAAGTATTAAATAACTTTTTACATGTTACTCAATAAATATTTGTTTCTATTTTTGTGTGCTCCCTTAAATTTCATGATAAAATTATGTTTTATTTATAAAAACTACTATCTTTGAGAGAAAACATGTTTCAAATTATTTTTCTAATATTTTAAAATTAAAATCGGAATATTTCAGGGAATTTATTTGAGTATTTAACTATTTGATATAAATTATAAATTGTTTTTTAAGTTTTGTAATGCAATTTTTATGGAAAAAAATGTATACATGGTGTGTTTTTGTGTTTTTCATCAATATGAATAGTTCTGGGTCTTATATAATGGAATATGTAAATTAGTAGTATGTTTTTTGTTCTATAATTTGATTATTGGATTTGTGGAGATGGTTTGAGTAAAGTTTTAGATTCAAAGATGTTCCAAGGTTATTTGGTTTCAAAATAATTTAAGAAATTTTAATTTTGGTACCATCCTTAAGATATAATAACTTTTTTGGGTGGGAATTTATTATCAAATTTATGATTTTTTGTTTTTGATATTTCTTTCTAATTTGAAATTATTTTTCCCCTATTTATTGGGGTTTATTTCTATTAAAGATATGGATTTTTCAGGTGATTGAATGTTTGGTTAGTGTTTTTTCCAAGGATGTTATTATTTTTAAATGGTTTTATGATATTTGAAAGAAATATATTTTTTTAATAGGTATTTTTAGTGAAATAATTTAATATGGTGGTTTTTGGTTTTGATAATGAATTTCATTATATTTGATCAAGTTTTTGAATTAGGAATTTTTCGGTTTTGTATTTCAGGAAAATGCTCATTTTTAATTTTTTTTATAAAATCATATGTATATGGGTTATTTTTACCCTCATATAAATTAAATAATTTGAATAATGTTCTAAAAATATTTAAATGTACTAATTAACAATATTAGGGTTTCGTTTTATGATTTTTGAATAAGAATATTTATTTTGACTTTTTGTGTTCTCTAATGAGTTTTAAAGTAATAAAGGATTTTATATGTTTTATAGTGAAATGGATAATGGAATGGGTAAAAATTGTTGAAATTCATTTTTGGATCCTTAAATATATCTCCAAAAGGTTTATTTTAGTGTCTTAAATGTCTCAAGAATGTTTTCTGGTTGAAATTTAGAAAACATGCTCAATATGAGATTTTTGTTCACATGCACGGGTGATGCATGTGTAGTGTGCATGGGGTACTATTGATTTCCATAGGTAACTTGGAAAAATTTTCAATGAGGAAGTGAGTTTCATATGTAAAATTCATAGGTATATATCTTACCCGTGTAAGTTCAGAAAAATTCCGCCATTCAAATATATGTAGTTGTATGGGTAGAGTGCATGGTATGGGGCTCATGCACAGTACCCTTAAATTGTATAAAACAACTTTAAAACTTATATTTGACCATTATTTTATAACAAATTAGCCCGAGTCAATAAAAAATAGTAATATTTGAGTCTCACTAGCCCTTGGGTGTGGTTCCCCATTTGTAAAAGGCTAACAACTAATAGAAAGGGTCTAAGGGGTGGTAGTTGGGACACTATGACCTCTAAATATAAATAATAACAATGATACAACAACATATAAAACAAAAATATTTAATAATATAGAAAATTATAGAGTACAGATACAATAATAAAAAAACATTTATAATATCATTTAGTCATAAAAAACAAACATACCACCCACAAGATGATCACATATATACATTCATTAAAGTATCCAATATAGGCAACCAATACATTATCAAGGAACTTCTTGACCTATCTAAAAATCATAACATTCTGCCAATGAACCATATGTAATTCCATCTCCAATATAATCCTAATAAAGTTTCATTAACCATACCCAATCCATGAACAATAATGTTTCCATGCATACTCAAGGGAATCTAAAAGGTGTGAGTATGAACTTAGGGGGATAGTAAAAATTATTTCCATAGATAATATCCATATACATAAAAGATTATGAAATATATAATAATGAAATCCAATCACACCAATCAACCAAATTCACTTGTACCTGATCATCCATGAGTGAGCCTTTACCTTTTTGGTCAGTGCTAGAGTGAAATTGGTCATTCAGAGTCTATCATACTAGATATTCCATTTACTTTTTAACCAATTTCATGTCACATATAATCACATTCAAACCCATATATAAGTAACCATCTTCATTTAACCAAAAAAACAAAGTGAAAAATAAATAATCCATATAAATAGTTGAATGGTTAATTAAACCATTTCAAAAATGATAACTCAATATCCCAAAAAACTTAAGACATTATGACACCCGTACTTTACGAATATAAACTCATTAACACCATTATACCTCACATATATTTCAAGAATCATGCTCTAATATAGTGATCTTAATCTCCAAAAAAACCATTGTCAACCTAGGGAATATCCCCCCTACATAACTATTTTCAACCCCACACCCATAACCTTCTCAATATATGATGGATACCTCCAATTAGTAACATTAAAAACCACCTCATGGGATCTTTCCTATGTGCACACCACCTCATTATCCTCAGACCCATATAAAGAATAAATCACCAATAATATATGGTTATAACATGATGAATATTTATCACAACTCATGGAAATCTTCACCACCATCTATATCACAATAGTGAACCACAACACATTATACATAGTGATAAATATCACCCATGGTCACATGTATTACACCTATCACATTCCCAATGAAGCACATCAATCAATGTATCCCAAAAAACATTATCCTAAACACACAGAATCATTCCCATAAAACCATCAAACCTTACCAAAAAGTGATCCAAACCTTTCTAAGACACACCCATCATTTCTCAGATTAGGCTATGCATAATTATCTCTTTAAAATAGTAGAAGACACAACCAATTCCATTCTTGATCTCTCGCATGACCCCACCCAATCCCATTTGTCACACAAGACATACCACATGTATAGACAAAGAAATTTCTATGCTCCACCAACCTAGAGTTCACAGGACTCTACACACCACGAAATTGTGGCTAACATGGATTCAATTAGAATAAATCAGCTAATATGTAAAACACTTGATTTATGGAACAACCAATATAAAATAAGGTAATTGTTAGAGGAACCAAGATTATACACCCAAGGGAATCTATCCTTACCTACAGTTACTCCCTAGTATGAATGATGTGGAAAATAATCCAAAATCAACAAAGATACATAAATAGGAAAGGAATAATGTGTTATAGATAGATAGAGGAGAGTTGGGGAGTAATAATTATAATACTAGCAAAATTGGATAAACCTTATTTTAATATACCAATGAAACCCAATGAACAATAAAACCTATCCTTTATTAAACATGGATCATTGTGCCTAACATATCTTATATATATGGAAAGCATCTCAATTTTTTATGGTGTTCTCAAATCAACACCAAGATCCAGTGTCCACATATGCTTTATCCCTCCCCCATAATGTTGTCTGACCGTATCAAACATAATATAATCAAGATACAGATGATACCACCAATAACTAACAGAGAAACCCACAAAATGGGCCCTTCCATTTTTGAGCATGACCTTAGTGGACTCATACTAATGAAGAGTTTCAATCACCAACACCAAACAACCATAAGAAAATGAACCTTCATCACCACTATTGATAATGGTCAACACCATTCACTCCACAACAATAAACCACATCACCCCATTCCTAGTGATAAATATCACCCATAGTCACACAGGTTACACCAATAAAATTTCACAGGAACAACATCAATCACTGCATCCTAAGAAACCTTTTCCATCACATCTGACATCATTACCATTAGCCCACAAACTACACCACCAAGCAATCCCAGCCCTACCAAGAATCACCCATCATTTTCCAAACAATACTACACATAGGTATCACTTAAAAACAACATACATTAAAAAAAATTAATTATTAGTCACTTAAATGAACCCACCCTCACCCATTTATCACATGATGAATATCACACATATTAAATATAAAATATATAAGAACCACCAACTTGTAGTTAATAGGAATCCACTTTCCTAGAAACTTATGTTGATTTGGCTCCAAACCAAAGGGGTGTTATAATCTAAAAAACATGATTTATTGTATAATTGGCAGAAGAAAACAATTGTGAGAAAAACCAAGAGTAAATTTCCAAGGTTTGTTATCCTTACCTATGTCAACCCCTTGTGTTGAATGGCATGGAATACAGAAAACAATCAATAAATATCTCTCAAGGATAAAGGCAAAACAAGAGAGAGGGAGAGGGATGGGGTTGAGTGATTAGGAATACCCATTGTACTATTTGAAGGAATGGATAAACCCTATTTTTAAATTTAATTTAACAACTTAATTATTTAATTTAAAATATATATATACATAGTACTCATTTTTTAGAAAATTCAAGATTAATCCTTTCGTATCATCCAAATACACCCTTATGTGTCATCCAATTCAACCTTGATGTATGATCCAGAATAATAATTATATATCATCCAAATAAACCCTTACATATCAAATAATTTACCACTTTTTTAGCCATTTATAGTAACCCTGGCATAATGAACTTTATATATCAATCCTTATGTATAAATCCTTACATATCAGAGACTGTGTCATTTTTAAAACCCATTTCTTGTACCCTTACACATAAACCATTATATATCATAGGTTGACCCTTAAATATCATATAGAGACCCTTCTATATCATGTATTTTACCCATATTTAGGGTAAACCTTATGTATCACATAGTAACCCATATGCATGGTAAAATAACAATTTTTTCTTACCCAGTTGGCTCAATACCCAATGTTTAAATCATTTCATCACAGGCTTGTCTATAAACATCTATAAATAAAACTATCAATAAATACAATATTTTAATCACATCATGGAATGACCTATAGCCTACCCAAAAAATCATTCATTATACATCTCCTCACCACACTATTTTTCCTTAAATCAAGATGTGGATTTTTTTCCCTTGTGCATAATTGTAGTACCAAACCCTCGACAAATCCCAAACCGAATTTTCATCCTATGCTAACACCTCTGAAACCTAGGAAGGTTCCAAAGACACATATATGACCTAATACAAATATAAGATTTACAATCATGAATACAAATTCCAATATACCATGTATCATGGTTTGGTTTTTTCTTACTACAAAAATTCATCCAAACTAAAAACCCCAATTCTCAACCTATGTCAACACCCTTGGCACAATGAACGGGTTTGAAGACACATGTTCAATCAAATATCTAACCCAAATTACCACTTTTAAATACCTAATCCAATATATCCTCCCCGCCATATAGTATTTTATCCATGTACTATCTCAGGATACAAACTAACAAACACCTACCAAAACTAGAACGTCCCACTCTATGCAGTTTTAAAACACTTAGATGATGCCAAAATATCTATCTCTTCCACGATAACCCCAAATACAAAACTCAAAAAGACTAATTCATTCTCTAGGAAATCACCATACATCTTTCCTAGAGCACACTTTTTCTAACTATTATATATCATCAACCTACATTATATTGATTCCAAATATAGTCAAACAGCATACCTAAAGCCCATACCTTAACCAAAATCTATTCATTATACTTATTACATACCCACATCATATACTCATACCCATCATAAAAAATAAAAACCAACGAGATAATGACATTACTCTAACTATCAATAGCTTCCTCACATGGTCATAATATGTTATATCAATCACATACAGCTACCTGGAAGCTCAATCTCCCAATACTTGTCCTCCCTATGAAGTCAGGATCATTGTTGTCTACTAATCCCTCTATTGGGTATCTTATCCACTACCTTCACCAAAAATAGATATGAATCATGTCTACCAGCTCACATCACCACTCCAAATCCTACCTAAAACCCCATGTATGTCCTTATACACAACCCCTAGTTAACTATGAGTTCATATAACATAACTGTTCTAGATGTCTCATCTGGTCATATACTCAATATTCCCTTGATGGTTGATTACTTTAGGATTCAAAATTATATATATTCCCACATTAGAAACACCGCACTGAATACCCAATCAATAGTTGTATTATCAAACCTCTATTTTGAAACCCATTTGGAGTCTGTTTATATCCCCATATTCAGTTACCTAGATCTCTACCACCTTTCTCACCTAACGCCTTTGTCTGACTCAATATACTCCCATCCACCAGGTCCTACACCACAATTTAAGTCTGGTTCACCCTCTTATAAAATGAATTCATCCTAAAGAAATTAACTTACACACTAATAGTATATCATAGAATATCTTAAAATCATTTCACTTTTTCAATCTCATCTATCACTTATTTTGGTACAAATGATAGAAAATATTTGAACCACAAGGAATAGTCCATAACCAAAGCCTCTCCTCACACCGGGTAAATAAGCCCTCAATCTATATCCACCCTCAATATCTTAGTTATTACATATATGGATAAACTCTACAATTTCATCCATCAATTCTCTAGATAATCCCCCTAAAATGATCATCCAACCACTTCCCCAAGTCCTTTATCCACTATGGATAACCTATTGAACTCAGAGCCTCTGTTTATTGGTCAATATCACATCCACCGCCAAGGGCCTCACCTGATGTATTCCATTTGGGAACTATATATATACCCCCATGACATTTTAATTTATGTAATTAAGTTGAAATCTCACTGAGAACAAAACTATATACTCATTAAATATATAATAGTATGGATATAAAAAATTGGGAAATTAGTAATAGGTAGTGTGACCCGCTAAACATTACACTTATCTACTGCACCTAAGTCATATACCATCTATACTCACAACCCCACATACCCATTTCATGGTCAAGCACCACACACACCATGGAAATAAAGGGTCAACATACTTATTCAAATGATGAATCATATCCCTAGTAAAGTTGATTAGATGCCACCAAGAAGCTCGGTGGTAAAATCCCATATAGGTAGTTTATAACACATTAAATAGACAAACCCCTTTTCCATTCCAAATTCAAAATGGAAATCAAAATAAGATACGCACATTTCATGTGATCCTTATGCTCCCAAAATGATGAGAGGGTAATACACCTTGCCTCTTGTGTCCATAATTCTGAAATATAAATCTATATAATTAAATACCAATTTATCCAAATCAAATTACTCAAATATAACCATGAAACTGAAAAAAAAAACAAAGTTTCCATGGTAACTTGGAATTTATTACCCACATAAGTTGTCCAGGAATATAGCATGGCATCTATTCTAATTTAAAATACTTCCATAAACCTTAATCTATCATTAAGAAAATGTAAAAAAACTAGTCCATAAACCCACAATATTCAACTTATCCACCACATGAACTTTTATATCCACTAAGATCCTGATAAAAATTCCTTACCCATGCCAAATCCATGAACAATAAAGTCTATAAGAATATTACGAGTCCCATGAAGGGTGTGAGTATGAACTCAAAAGGATACCACCAATGGTATCCCTATATAATTTATATATCTTACAAGTGTACGAAAATTCATATTAATGGAAACAAAGAATACCAATAAATATACTCCACTCATACATGACCATCCACAAGTGAACCTTTACCTACTTAAAGTTTTTCTAGAGTGGAATGAGTATCCATTGTTTTTATAAAAAAAGTACCCTTTTATTTATAATCAATTCTTTGTTTTTTAGATAACCCATTTGATAAGGATGAAGAATTTTTCATAAGTAAACAATTATTTTATGGAGTGGAATTATATAGCACTAATGTCTCTTGTATCATTCAATTATTAATCTTTGTTTCTATGGTACCATGTTCCTAATACTCCTCGTGTATAGAGCATGATGAAATTGGCCTCCATTCTAGGCCCCTCATGCTTTCTCCTATTTTATAAAGCCATGTTACACCTCGGCTACCTTACATGAGGCACTAATTATCACTACGACATGAAGGCTGGTGACACACCTATATCTATTACCTACCCATCATTTTACCTATAAATAGGCTACATGACTCTCTGTTATAGAGGAGTGAAAACAAATTAAGATCAAGAGAACCCAAGATCAAAATTTTAGATAACTACCCACTTTTTTACATTCCCCACTCTCCTTAAACTCCTTTGGGTAACTCCCTTTGTGAAATCCTATGTAATTTTATTAGAAAGTGGGATAATTGTGTGATTAAAACATTTCACCACTAAACCATCATGGAAAAATACTTCCACAATGATCTTTTAGGACCTGGGTAGAGGACCTTAACCTGAAAGGTCCAAGCTTAGGGTTCCCCACACCCAACCTACCCTGGGAGTAATTTACAAGGGAATTACATGCCTAAGACATATTAGGGTTCCCATACTAGGGTGAAACGTCACAAAACCCTTCATATCATGGATAAACGTTTTCTAGGCCTTCGTATAAAGGTGAAACTTCTCTCATTCCTCTATACCTGGGTAAAACTTCATCTAGGCCTTCATACTAGGGTGAAAATTTTTGCAGGCCTCTATACCATGGTGAAGCTTTTCCCTTTCCTCTATATAGAAGAAACTCTTTTACGAAGCCACCATACTAAGATAAAACTTCACCCAAGACTCTATAATATGTTTCCAATCTAACCAGGCCTCCAAAGTAGTGATTTGTTTCCCTATTCCTATATAGGAAATTCACTTCACACTAATTCCATACATAGGCACTTCACTCATGAATCATAATTTGGATAAAATAGTTCACCAAAATACCTTAAAAACACTCATTGGCCTGAATAATCTCACACTTGAGTGGAATCTATTTAGGTCTCATGTATAACATTTCAAAATACATGACTAGGTTCCACATTTAAAAGTGCTCTCATTAAATCATTTATTCCTTTTATAATAGGGATTGGACCTCCCATGAGAGACATTTCCCATGTTTTTTACATAAATAATTGGATCCTTAAGATTATAATAATCATTTATTGTCTTAATAAAAATGGTCCCTACTATTATGTGATTGGTGAAACTGCCCTTGGCTTAAGATTCTATTCACAGGTACCCTAAACTAGCCTCCAATATCATTAATCATCCAACCATGACTATGTTATCCACATAATGGTACATATACTACCAAAGGAGACACATATTAAGTTTAATCCCCAAAAAATAATCATTGTTCTATATTCCTCAGGATTTCAACCTTCCTCATACCTATATCTTAGGCCACTAACTAGGTGTAGTCCACAAACCTACTTTAAAAAATATATATATATATATATATATATATATATATATATATATATTTGGGATAGAAATGGAAAATCATGCATAAGTCTCACACAATCCATTACTAGGTACCATTTTCCTATTATAATTCATTGCATGAATTTAAAAAACATAAAATATAGTCAATTATGAATCATGTTAAATTACATTGAATTGGTCTTTGATGCACGACCTTTAAAGGGACTTCAATTGTTCATGGTATCAATAAATATAATGGGAGTACAATTATCCTTTTTATATGGCCTGAAAAGGTATAATGTGTCCCATTAAGATGTATAAAACTATGTGGGTTGTGATTCTCAATATAGGGATATTTGGGATGTCCCTCTCATAGACAATTTCCTACCTCCACAACTCATACAACCTCCTTGGATGGAGATATATTCTATATTTCCTTACTATGTGGCTTCGGCCCATTGTATGAGAATATAGTTGTGGAACCTATGATATATACATATGTTACTATTGAAGTATGGGAATGATGAATCACATACATTATGGTAACCAATCTGACTTTTAGGGTTGGGAAAAATTCTGTAAACATCTATTAAATCTATAAGAGAGTCTTGGGCTAGGAAAAAAGATACATTAAGGGATGAGTTGACCTCTCATCCTATCAAAAAATGTTCAATCCAATGTGTCAAATGTATGTCCCAGTGACTTCCTGCCTTTATAAATAAAGTATGATCTAACTAAGAAACCATGGGCCCAGGGTGTATCACAAATAGAATGGTGAACTTAACATGAATCCTTTACATGTAAAAGAGATCGTTCAACCATGAAATTTTTCTTTTGATGTTGCATTACTAGGTTTCTCGTATGCAGTTTTCCTATTTAGGAACTACCTCAACAAAAATGAAATCACTATTTGCATAATTTAATTCCATGCTCCCAAGACACATAGGTATCATCCATAAAGTAACTCATGCCACTATATATAACCAGTTGATATTATAGAAAAATCCCTTCATTGTAATGTAGTTCATTGTCCCCAATCCTTGAGGTATGTTATAACAAACTCACTCCCTTGTATATCATTTCTATCCCAATGACTCCATACTTTGGAGGCAGATCGTGAGAGCCTCTGGAAGATAAATTCACACCATTCATCAAATCAATGGAATTTCATGGAGAAGCATTTGTAATCTGTATCCACATTTAGAAACTTTTATATACTCTCTCTAGAGAGTATCAATACATACCTACCTTACCTTATGTAGGAAAAGGAATAGATTGGATATAATCTAATTACTTTTTATGATATTCCTAAGTGGGATATTTTAAAAATCCACCATCAACAACATTTTGTGACCCTAGATTCATAGGAATGTGTTTAGTATATTACCCTAGGGTTCCTGTTACTAGTTATTTAAGACAATACATTCTAAAACATGGATTTTCCGGGGCACATGGAAATAAAAATTTTGGATTATTATTGTAAACCCACTCCCAAAATAATTTATCAGTAGAGTCATTTTCTTAGTCCCATTAGTACCTAATAGAGAGATCATATTCTTTCTCTCATCAAATCATAAGAGTGGGATCATATCCCTTTTCTCATCTAGAAAGGTCATCGACATATCCTAACTGAAACATAGGAAAATTCTCATATCCCTTCTCTCATCAATGAATTTCATTATCATATCTCGATAGAAACATAAAATTAAGATCATATTCCTTATCTTATCCATTAATGTGGGTAGAATATCCCAAAAAAAACACAAGAGAGGGATTATATTTACACTCTCATCAATAAAGTTCATCAGTGTGTTCTAGTAGAAATGCTAGAGTAGGCTCATATCCCTGATTCTATCCAAAAAGATCATCAATGTATCCTGATTGTACAATAAGAGTAGGATTATATCCCTACTCTTGTCCATGAAGATTATCATAATATTCTAAAAGAAACAAAAGAGTCTTCAGTAGGGATCCCAGTCATGGGGAGATTTATCTATAATTAACTACTAAAATTATTATTGAGGTTCCAACCCCAGTCAACCACCCAATAATATCAAAAAGGTACTCTCATAAAAATAAATATACAATATAGGAGTAGGTTCATACCAATTTTGAAGTCAATATTCTTGAGGTTGTACAATATATTTTTATAGTGGAATAAGAGAATTGTGTCTCCTAATAGGGTAGATATATCCATGGAGTTCCTCCCATCAGCATCATGATCAGTAACAATGGAGGTCCTCCAAAGAGTGCCTTATGTGGAGGTCCTCCTCAGAATAATATAAAGACCATTCAAGAAGGTACTTATTATGATTATAATTGTATAGGCAATACCTATAGCCTAAATATCAATTGTAAAAGAAGTATTCATTTTATAAATCATCAATAACCAACAATCATGAAGGTAATCCCCATATAATCCATTCCATGGATCCTATATATCCTACCTAGGGAACATGATACCTAGGTCCTCTATGTGATAGAACACTAAGACAAAATAGAGGTCCTCCAAATGATAATGAATTAGGTATCAACCATATCAATATTATCCAAGGTTATTTTAGAAAATTCCCTCTGAAAAATGAATTATCTCTTCAGTATAAGGTCCCCTGTATGTTGAATAAACTCAATTATTTTCTTTATACTAAGAGCCATAGGAGAAATCAAGATCAGATATACTGAGTGCATTTTACTAAATTAATAGTGACTCATATAGATTGATAATTCCTTTATGGAGATGATAATTACATAAGCCTCACCCAATTTGATCACCCATTGATAAAACAAATAATTTTAATAATGATTCAAATCATCATAATAAAAAAATGGAGAAATTGACTATATAGATGGATCAGGTCAAAGAACCTGTATTTGTGTATGAGGAGAGCTTCATGGTGTTAGGGAAATAATTATACAAGGATAGAATACCAATTACTTTTTATCCCATATCCACTAATCAATATGAAATTATTGATGCACTAATAGAGGATTTTATACCCCATCTATGATGTAAATTATGGGTGACTTTCCATCACCTCAAGTATAGATATTTATCTTAAACCAGTATGCTAAGCATCTCAAGACATTGGAATAGATTTTATGTAATGTCCACCTGGATCCCTTTTCAGTGGTCCTGAACCAAAAATCAGAGAGATTGGGTGAGGTCCACCAAAATTCATGCCTTAATAGTATGAAGGCTCTCTTCTAAAAAATAAATGACATCCTGCTCTATGTGCATATTAGAGGGTGGGGGAAATGTATAGATTTGTATTTCACCAAACATACCAGCCAATAGGGTTAGTTATAGAAAGAATCCTACAATTATATTTATTTAGTTCATGTCTTGAGCCATGGGTCTGTTAATTCCAGTTAGTCCAACTAATTTAATATTGTCATCCCTAAATCCCAAAAAATGAATAATCAGTGGTTTCACTCCATTAATAGAATCATGTATCAAGTTGTAAAAAGGTCAATAATGTCCCCCAATATGAGTATAAAAACCACATAATCTTGTAGATACCATTAAATATGAGCATCTCTCTCTTAGATAAGGTTTTTTACCTATCTTAGGCCCAAATAGAGTCCAAAAAGGAACAACCCATATTATAAGTCTGTGGGAATTTTTACCACAAGTCTCACCCTAGAATCATAAAATAGATAGCGGGAAAGTATATTATGATGGTAGATAAATATAAACATTTTCCTATAGTACTAGGAGAATTTTTACCTCCCCCTCCACTTGGAGAATCAGTTTTCTTCTAATTAGGAGAAGCTTCACAAGAAGAACTAATCCGGTTTCTTATAATTTATGTCTTATACACCACATTGGAATAATGATTAATAGAAGTTATTGGATACTCCATTGGAATTTATCTACACATATAACTTCCATGGGAACATCAAGGAGAAAATAAGAATACACATAGTGTCCAAATTATAAAACAGTCCACTAAGAAGGAAGAATTCAAAGAGAACTATGATTAATCCCATAATAAATATTTAGAGGATAAAAATCCCATTTCATATTAAATGTAAATGAGGATTTGACTCATAATATATTATTCAAATTATAAAATTTAATTTTCATCAATCCTATAGATAACATACAACATGATAGTGATGTTGAGGAGCACAATGATGATCCCTCCATTAACAATGTAGTTCACATATAAAAACATGAAGAATGAATGCTTTCCCAACAATATATGAAGGCTTAGGATCTAGTATCCGCTATAAATAATTAGATACCACCCACTCAGTGGGATTCAACAAAAGAGAAAGGGAATAGTGGGGCTTCCTCGATATCATTCCCACCACCTAAAGAGTTTATACCCATTTCCATTAAAGAGATGATTTCTTAATATGATATTAAGTTGTAGAAACTAAGGTGTATCAATACTGAATTTCATAAAGGAAAGTTCTTGCCAAGTAAAACTCATGAACCAATTCTAATATATATCCTCTGGTGAATCCCCCTCAACAAGAGGGAAATACATAAGCAATAAGATCCTATTCTACCCATCTAGCCAACATTCATCCAAAAAATCATTCCTATGAACCTAAAATGTGATAGAAAATCTATAATTTCCTTCACATGGTTAGGAACCACCAGTATAGTATGATTTTTCGCTTAGAATAACTCAATTTGGATATCAGTATAATGCATAAGATAGTGGACCATATCTGGGTCTACCCACTACTCTAACTTAACTGTCAATAAAGGTGAAAATACCATTGTAACTACTCAAATTCGTTGAGTCTCTTGCTTCTCTAATTGAATACGTGGAAGGGATATGCATTCTAGTGAAACTGAAGAGAGAACCATGCCCTTAATTGGTCGATTTAATTCCTCCTCTTCCCAAATTTACAAATCCCACATTCCCAGTAGTCAATCTTATGGGTTATATAATTCAGTATCTCATGCAATTGATGTTTCAAAATATCCATTTAATGGGAACATGAAAGAAAAAATTATTAAAAAAACTTAAATGTTTTTAACAAACTCTTGATGGTTCAGCATTTGACATGTTTAGTAACCTTCTAGTTGGTCCTTTCTCTAAATTGGAAGATATTTGATGGTAGTTACTTTATCAATTCATATCCATGTTGAGGAAAAAAACTATCCTTGACCTTTATAATTTATATTGATAGGATAATGATGGGGTTTGGGATTTCAATTCCCTATATAAAGGTTGATCATGATATTTGATGAAGAATCTTCAAAAAGTGACACAATTAGATATATTCATTGAAAATGTCTTACATGAGTTGAAAAAATTGATTATTCCCTTGAATTTTCTGAGTGGTTTTGGTGATTTTTCTATAGGTTCACTATGACTAAAGTATTTTATCTAGTTATATATGGAAAAATATCTACAAAATCTATCAGTATATAGAAATAATCCAAGTAAAGTGGATATTATGACTGTATCACTCAATAAAACATTAATACTAACTCTAATTCCTAATCATGTTTACAATCATATGGTGCCTCATCCCAAACAATAATGGAAGCAGTGTAACCATCGTCCAGAGGGGGAAAAGGAGTATGGTTGTCTAAAATTTGAGGATCAAAAGAATTGGGTCAATTCCTTCTGAAAAACCATGGTGTAGGGTTCTTCATAGAATAATTTGAGAAAATCATAATCAAACTATCAAAGAGAAAGATAATTAATAGGGTTGTCCAGAATAATCAATCAAACTAATTGACATGACCTAAACCACATCCTAAAAAGGGTAAAAAGGAATAAACCTTATCAGGTTCCATAAAATAGAATCCACCATTTCCTATTTTTTCATTAAATAAACACATTAAATTAATCTTCCAAAATATGTCCAATATATTTATAATTGATTATATCTGATGAATTCTATAGGAGATGATGTGGTGGTATTTCCAACTGAAATCACACACCATATTGAGTGCAACATATTCACTTTCTCAAGCATAAGGACATGGTGGTAACATATCCTTATGTCATAAGAATCATATGCATATCATTTAAGTTCACACTAAACATATATTATTTATATACACCTAAGGGGAAATATATAATATATATATTTAGGGTTCATAGTGTTTTTGAAATATTATATTCTGATAATGTTTTATAGAATATTCTAAATTATTTTTAATATGATATAAATTTATACTAAAAGGAAATAGCCCATTTTCATAAAATGAACACATAGAAACTCATTTAGATAATTTCTTATTTATCATCATTGAACTAATATGATATCTTCTATGATTCTCAAAAAATTAAATAAATTATTATACCAATGAATATCTAAATTTTCACTTACCTAACTATGAGGAGGGGGATATGTCTCGTTCAAATAAAAGTTAGGGGTATTCCTTCCCAAGTCCCACTCATGGAAGGTCTCTACTGCAACAATCATGTGTGGTCCACTAGTAAAATGAAAATTAATTGATCAATTCACCAAATAGAGGATAACCCAGCTACAATTTTCCAATAGTAGAATTAAATAAATGCTTATACCAAGGGATATCTAAATTTGAATCTACTCGACTGTGAGGAGTGGGAGGATTCTAGTTCACAGAAAAAGTATGGTTTGGGAAATATATGCCCCACTCATGGATGTAGAGGAGAGCAGATTAGGGTTAGAGAGGAAAAAAGATCAAGAGGGGTAAGGGATTTATGAATGGGATGGAGTATCATAGGGTTATCATGGGTTAGAGAGGAGCATTGAATAGGGGGTGAAAAAAATGAAGTAGGTTATTAGCACGAGAATAGAATATCATGTATTTGAAGATAATATAGCCATAGTTTTTATTTTGACTATGTCTATAAATAAATCTATATTGTGGAACTATAAAACTCTTAATATACGTTCGTGGTGGTAGATCATTTTTCAAGTAATACAAGCTGGGTTCCCTGGTCTTTCATCCAAACCTAAGCACCTTTGGTCATTATCTCCCAAAATGTACCAAACTAAACTTGCGTGATACGTATATTTAAACAACATCCCTATAACTGCCTACTTTAATACCAATATGAAACACCCCAACATTTTAGGTCCCCTCCTGGGTCATCAGTAGGCTGAGTGGGACACCTCAATCCCTCCTTTAATTTTCTAAGATCCAATAACTAGCACCAAGAATGTGTAAAAAACATGGGAAGCCTCATCCTATAAATCTTATGATTTCATACATCCCTATTAATCTATAAAATCACATCTAGGTAGCAATAAAAAACTGTCTAAAATAAACAAATATGCATAAAGACTCACTATAACACCCAAGGGAAAACAATAATAATTCTAATAAAAAGAGTAAAAATAATAAAAGTCCCAACACCCTAAAATTAAAATGGACCATTAGAGACTAAAAATAAGGGAATATTAACATTATTTTAACTCTAATCCAATCAATTCCTACCTCAAATAAAACTCTATATGCTAACATATGGCACTATAATATCAACGAGCTCCACACCCAGTGATATCACCATAGACTTATGTTTCATATTCATAAACACAATAAGAGTGTACACAAGGCCCACATAGTTGTTATTATAATAATACCTATTAGGTGTAACAAACTCCCACAATCAAGATCCACTGAGAATATTCTGGACTAGAGAAGTCTCTAATAGGCCTAAGGGATGCCTCCTTATACACCCCAGGATGCTAACTAGCGGTGAGAGTCAAGGGTGTTATTGTGGAGATATTTATACCCTAGTATCAGAGTAATTAACATTGTAAAATAGCCAAAAATGAACCATGATTATAATCAATCTATCATTATAAGTAGAATCAATAATAAGAAGAAATAAAAATTAATGTGGAAGTAAACAATCATATGGACTCACAGTAATTCTAGAATATATCAACTGATCACCCACTTGGAAAATCACATATACAAGATAAATAAATAAAATAAAAAAATAAAAGGATATAATTCCATCCATGAGCCCCATCACATCCCTATCTCAAATTTCCATCTGATCTATCCCACTTGATCACGAAGCATTGGAACTCTATCTAAGAAAATCCTATGATCAGTGATGATTTCATCATATACCCAAGTGTCATGCTCACCCGAGAAGGGTGTGAGTACAACATAGTATGGAATAAAAAATGTGGTCTTATAAATAACGAATAAACAATTGTGTGTGTGTGTGTGACATTCTTAGATGAATAATAAATACAGTACCGAAAAAAAAACTACCATCAATCATGACGTTCTAATGTGACACTTAGGATCAACTAAATCTACTTTGGATAGTGCTAGAGTATCTATCAACACATCACATAACTATTAACATCAATATTGGGCCTAATGACCATATAGTAGTATGTGTCAGCACTGATTCCTAAGATTAATACTAGGTAATCAATATCATACTAGGTATAAAGTTGATTCCTTGGGGTGATCCTAAGTGATCCAATAGAAGTATACATAAAGCCAATTTCTATCGGGATAACCCAAGAAAATCCATTTAAATGAGTCATACTGACCATATATTAGTAATTTAGTAGTAATATCATAGGGATCCGGATTCTTGTACAAATCCTAGACAATAAGCTGGTAATTCCATGTATTGGGTGTGTCTACAAAATCCTAGGGATTATCCTAGGAATCATATCAAGTGTAATAGTTCCTACCTCATGGTGTCTCACACATCAGTTCTCAAGGGAAAAGTTCCACATTTCTATATTTCTCATGTGATATTAGTCTCAATAGCTAAATCACAGGTGATCACCTAGGTATTCCATAGTCATGAGTCATAAGGAAATTCTAAAGAAGTAATTCCAGGTGATGCATATTGTATTATGATCATGGATGGATAATAAGAAGTATCTCAATAATCCAAAAAGTGTCCAACTCATTATCAATTTGGATTTTAAGGTGAAACCCTCAATCATCATACCCATTCCCACACACACCATCTTAGGGGTCAATACATATTTGGGGAACCCACATGAATCCCCTAGGTCACATCATGCATGGGAACCAAACATGGGATCCTCTGTGTCAGTCTTACCTCTTTTTTTATCACCCATCAATCAAAGGCAATCACATCACTCATCATAGTCATGAATATATGAAGGTATCAGTGGTATCCAAGTAAATTCATATAGAAACCTCTCTATATAGATGGAATGAATCCCATCTTAATACCCAAATTATCCTAGGTTATTCTACGCACCCAACCTTACATAATTTTTCCATAGTATCCCCACAAGGGTACTCACAATAAAATGGTAGAATGAAAACTAACCCCATACCAATCTCATTCACCTTAAAAGATTCATGGAATATTAATGGTCTTCTAAGGCTGACTAAGTCCATTCAATTCTATTCATTACATACCTCTATAAGGAGGGTCTCTCCCACATATACTAAGGGATAACACATCTCATTCGTTTTATTTAATTTCCACCACTCATTGGATTCATGCATCCCATGGAACAAGATTATATTCAAGGCCTCATCCATCAGTGGCTAAGGCATAAAGCAAGTGCACAAGGGTCAATAGTGGACCTTGGAGCTTTTTTTATTCCAATCATAAACATTTATATTTATATAGAAAATTTATTAAAATATAATGTGAAAATAAACCATTTTGGTGTTACCTATTATAAAATACCATATCAAATTCATATACCAAGGGATATGATCAAGGGAATACCTACCTCACTAATGGAGTTATTCCCTTTGATAAAATCCTAGAAACATATGCTCGAGCCCATCCCAGTTCAATTAGCCATTACCAACCCATACAAGGATCTAAATAAATCCAAAATATATAATTTTTTTGATTAAGATAATTTATAATCCATAAAATAATTTACTTCAAGTAATCATAATTCCTAAAATCTCACTGAGCCATCTCTACTTGTCTATATCAGTAACAAACACATATGGTAGGTCTATAATTCACTCTAGGTATCTTCTCAAGAAATGACCAAATTTAAAACATTTTTTCGATAGTAAATTCAATTTAATTTTAAAAAAACTTGAATAAATCTTATTTTCAACATACCTTTAGTAAAATTTCTTGAAATGGCATGAAATCACTATATTTTGAAGTCTTGTATTTAATCCATATGAAAGACCCATCATATCAATATGATTACACTATTCTCTGGTATAATCATCTCAAGAAACTTAATTCAAATTGATCAAAATTAGTAGTAATGAGGGGAAACAAATTATAGAGATTGATGAGGGGAGTGAATCACCATAAATCATCACAAAATTCCCTTAAGAATGAATCACATATAAGGGAAATTGAGGTAGGATAATGAGGTAAGAAATGCTCTATTTCAGCCATGTGTAAGAGAACATGACAGGAGTGGGGTATTATAATTGAGAGTGGAAACATGATCATTCACCAAAAAATAAACTGAACATAGTGGAACCACACTATGGTTATACTCCATGTAAATTATGAGGACTCATAAAACGTCAAGGATCATTGTAATGGATCATACCTCTCTTTATTTTACCTAAGAAGAAATCACCCCTTTACATAGGAAAGATCTAAATTATGGATTGAACCATGTTCAAGAACGAAAGGCATGAGCAAGCCCCTGTGAGCACCATGGCCTAGTGCTCACTGGGAATTTTGGATAGGTACTTATCTTATCATTTCACTCCATGAACCATGGTATGGGGATTCCCATAGTCCCTCAATATAGTCATAATATCTCCCCGTATTATGGTCACCTATGTGTTTTAGATAGGGAAAACCCACTACCACCATGCGCCCAATACAGGCAGCATTCCCTTTAGTCTGGGCATTTCACCCTTCACTATAGGGTTTACCATGACATAATATTCCCCATGATATTACACATATAATGAAATTCAATTATATCTCTACATTACATTACTCTGTCATCCACCCATGCACCTAAAACACCTTCCAATCCTCGATACACATCTAATAACATCCACCTCATATGTTTCAAACCATAAAATCTTGATCAAAATTCCCAATCTCAAAATGATCTTACCACCAAAAAGTTAAAAAAACAAATTTCTTAACTCATAAAATACATTGGGTTTACAATCTCCACACCATAGAAATTCTCATATCTAGGAATCCTTGTTGGTCCTTGAACCCTTAAATCAACCCATCCATGTAGGAAATTCATAAGAAACTCAATGTGTTTTACCCGAAAATGAAAACTAAGATTCCATTATGTAACTGTCAACATGATTCAATTTATATATCATGAAATAGATCTAAATCTTATCACTATCACTGAAACACCAAGAAATAAATTACCCAAAACTCATTTGGTATACCTTTTCATAAAATTCTAGGACACACCCATTGTTCCTCTATCAAATCACATGATTACAATGACTAAATCCTCTAAGGCATCACAAAATCATCCAAAAACCCACAATGATGTTTTTAATTGACACTCATGTAAATATAAAGTTGGATCCCTAACCAACTAAACCAACCTACATGCACTCAAATTGAGAACCGACACTTCTCTAATCTGGCTAACACTTGGATCACATCAAAACCACCACGATCTTGATTACAATGTACAGACTCCATACAATACCACATATGAACCTGAAATATGGTATTCACCAAAAAAATAGAAAAAATTAAATTCACCTTCTCACTAATATCAAATGTGCCTCATCCATCTAATGGATAATATCATCACATCATTGACCCAACTCAATCTTGGGTTTTATTTCTATAGACCATAATTCATCCATTACCACACATAATGATAAGGAATTGTTCCCCATTTGGACTTTAGCACCAATATAAAACATTAATCAATACACATCATGGCTTATAGGAACATCATCCTCAACCTCCACCAAAATTAACCCATAATGAGGGTCGCATCCACTAATAGCCTATAGTGAAATCCTCACAATATAGATCCTCTTATGTAATTCCTTGAGTGAAACCTCAATGGGTTTGACTATCACACACACGACGTTCTTTCAAATCCATGCTCACTCACCTTATCAACCCATGATATCATCCATTCTTGATGTTACTATACACTATGGGGGTGACACCTCCCTTTCATATCAAAGATCTGATAAATCCATTCCCACAAGTGTTTCAATAAATCTGTCATTCCTCCCCATTCACATAACCACTCACTAATCCACAACTAAAAAGTGACAACATTAAACTACTTAAATTTTATAATAAACCCAAAGTATCATTCCCATGTACCACATTATCCTACTACCCAATACATACTCCCACAAATTTTACACCATCAATTATCGGCTCATGTTCATACCAAACCCATATCATCCTTATCCATCCTCTTAAAAATTATATTATTTAACCCATGCCAAGGTCTATCATGTGATCACCAACCAACCAACATATTCAATAACTAGAAGAATCTACTCATTCAATAAACATGTTCCTAAAAGTGCATTTTGAATCAATGGCATCAAGAACTTTACTGATCCCACCTTCCAAAACCCAACTTCAATACAAATGAACTGGAACTCATAGAGATTTTCTTCTAAAAACCTATGTCATCTCTATTCCTATTATATATATTAGATATCACATCTCGTAAATCAGTCCTATGACCTAAAGTATCTACTCATTCTTATCATCCCTAAGGAATTCCCTAGCCTAGGCTAACCCCTCACTCAAGTTACCCTCATAAATTTCATCTCAACTATAATACTCAGATCTCCAATATCAATATCTATATCTCAAAGAATTAGGCCCTCCCGTCTTACCCATAGGTCAAATATCATATAAATAATTGATTATAAGAAATACCTCTTCATCCCTATTTCAAATATTCCAAGGTAATTCACATACCAAAACCTACTTTGGGGTTCTCACACATATGTATCAGGCATCACATACCAAGTTATCAGCCTTCTAGGGAACTCATCCTAATTGAGGATATGAATATGTGATTACCCCATTGAGAACCCCAATATCATCTATGCATATATAATGATATTTCCTCATGAAGATTTGTGTAAATTATACCATATTCCCATAGTTTGATTAGGTATAATTCTACTAAGAACAAATATAAAATCATCATATAGGATATTTTTTCTACATCAAATAACTAAACCCATTTCTCTCATAGCCGATACCAAAATCACCCATTATAGATGCTTGTATTAATATAAAAAGGGTCACTATAAGTCCCTTAAAAGATGTATTACAAGATTTATATCAAGGAAAATGCCTCCATATAATCCAAATGACATATAATCAAAATAATATATACTATGGTTCAGCTTAGTCTCGTTACATAAATAATTTATATGAAAAAACACTATATAATTTTATTTTGACACTTTAAATAGTTGAACACTCTTCATCAGTCATATTAATCACAAACAGTCTATCATATTTCATGTGATTCATACATCAAAATAAATGATACATGAACATAGCCTATATCCAATGGTAAACGAGAAAAAACTGAATAAATCATAATTCCAAAACCAAAGTTTGTTACACTAGGTGAATCATACAACTATAAAAGTGAAAACCAATAATTACAATCTCATATCAACGGTAACATTGAATTCCCATAAGAAAAGGTGTTAGTGAAACCCCAGTATGAAGTTTGGAACATTCTCTGACACATAACTAGTCCATGATGACTTTATATTAAATAGGATGATAAAATAAATGGATGTTTTGATACCAATTTATAACTTCATTCCTCGTTCCATGACCGTTGATCAGTTTCTAGATAGGATATGTTTCTAGTAGACCTCATGCATGCCTCCCCAAATTCCAAAGGATTTCGATTAGTAGGGAGGATCTAGGGTGATACCATGGAGAAAAAAATACAACACATTAGTGTAATCAATAGTGGAAAAACAACTAAACATAATACATAGTAATAAATCATCCATTAGTGTATGAAAATTCAATAACAATAAGTAATAACAATGAATGTGAAAGTAAGTATTCATATAGACTCATGGACATTTCAGCATACATAAATTAATAATACAATGGTAATATCATATGTAAAAGATAAATAAATAAAATTAATGATATAAGGATCTACTACCATCCTTGAACCCCATTAAATTCTCGTAGTTGTATCCCTTCTGAGCTATCCTACTTGATCATGTAAAACTAGGCCTCTACCCACCCAGATACAATTATCAATAAAGATAAAATTGGGTACCCAAGTGTCATAAAAACCTTAGTAGGGTTTGAGTATAACTCATAAGGTTACCACAAACATGGTATCGAACATAACCAGTGAGTTGCAATGGGACACCCAGTATTGACTATTCCTACTTTGGTTTTTTCAAAGTGTCTCTAATCACATATAATATCCATGCCAACCAGTATAGTTCTAATAAACATATAATAGTAGGTGTAGGAACTAATTCCTAGTATTATTCCCTACAAATCCAAATAATATAAATAAAATAGTCAATTCCTAGGGGATAAACCTAGGTGATCCCATAAAATTAGGGATATAGCTTATTTATAGGGGGATGACCCTATACACTTCATATAAATTGGGTATACTCATTGGATCCTGATAACATATTGAATATCCCATAGTCATCAAGATCCATGGGTTAATCTCTAGCAGTAACATGGGCATTCTAAGTATCAAGTTTGTCAACTATGTTCTAGGGAATAACACTTGAATCATATAGAGGGGAATGACCCCACCTTGTGATGTATCACACATCAGTTAGTGAAAAATAACCCACTCAGATATATAACTCATGTAATATCATTCTCAATTACTGAATCTTGTTTGATCCCGTTGAAATTTTATAGCCATTTAGTATAAAATAATTCCTATCATGTAATCATATTAAATATATATAGTAGAAGGATCAAGTCCATACCCTATAGAGTATCCCAAGAATCCAAATAGTATCTAGCCCATTATAATTTTAGGCTCAAAAGGGACACTCACAATCATCAATACATATTCTCATACACACCCTTTCGGGGGTTAATAATACTATAGTTCACCCACTTGGTTCCCCTAGGTCACATCATGCATAGGCACCCCACACGGTCTCCTCTGTCTTGGTATAACATCTCTCTTCATGACTTATCATTTATATGGATTCACATCCCTTGATATAGTAATGAATATCTCAAGGCCTCAATGGCCTCTTAAGAAATCCATACATGCACCTCTCTCAAGAGATGGAATGAAGTCCATCATGATACCCATATCATCCCAGGTAATTTTACTCTCCCAACCAAATATAATATACCCAGGGAATTCCCACTTGAGTGGTCATAATATAATGGGGAATTAACACTAACCCAATAATCATATCCTTCATCATGAAGGTTTCAAGTCATTTCAATGGCCCACTGAAGCCTAATAGATTTATTCACATTATTTCATCACATCCCTATATAAGGAGGGTATAAAGTTCCTATACTAAAATCCACCACATCTCATTCATTTTATTAAATTTCCACCACTCATGGTGTTTACGAATCCAGAGGTATATAATCATAATCAAGGCCTTGATCATTAGTTATTGAGGATTCAATCCAGTGAAATAGGGTCCATCATTACCCTTGGAACTTTTTTTATTCAATTCATAAACATTTAATTTTAAATAAAAAAAATAAAATTAAATAAAACAATTCAATATCCCAAAGAGGTGAGACCTCATGTCACATTAAATATCAAATGCATATACTAAGGAGTATGCTCAAGGGACAACCTACCACACTCATTGAGTTATTACCTTTCATCGTAGCCTAAAAACTAATGTATGAGTTAATCCAATTTCAACTAGCCATAATAAACCCCAAAAGTCTTATACCCAAGCTAAAACATCTCATTTAATAAATTAAAACAATTCATAAAAAATTTATTAATTTGATTCAAATCATCATAATGGCTAAAATATCATTGATCCATATACACTGAGTGAATCTATGATCAACCATCCATGAGAGGTCCACAACACACTCCTAGATCCATAATGAGAAAAATATAAAACTCATGACATTAATTAAATAGGAAATTACATTTAATTTAAATAAAATCCTTGAGTAAATCTTCTCGATTATGCACCTTAAAAAATGACATACAATGTTTTCTAATTATCCTATCAGGTTATCCATTATCCAAGCCACTTGAAATCCCCATCAGGTCTAGATGATTCCACCATTAATTTGTGGGATTATCATAATAACCCTAATTGAAATCATCTAAAATAAGTTCAAATGAAGGGAATCCAATAACGGGGAGAGAAAATGGGAGAGACTCACCTTGAATCATAGAGAAATTATAATTAATAATGCCCAATATCCAAGGAAAACTGAGAGAGTAAATGTAGGGAGGGAACCATATAGGTCATCCCATGAATTAGATAAAATAATTATCAAATTATTAAAATTAAAACATAGGATTCACCAAACATTTAAACCACATAGGGTTGAACCATATCTTACACAACATAATGGTGTGCCTACAGGAATCAATCAAGGACCCTCCACAAACTGAGTACCATGAATATGACTCTTATATATCCTAGTTTAACATAGGGGAACCCAACCCTTCACTATGGAAATCTACATGTCATGGTTATCTCTGTGATCTATCCCAAAACATGTTATATGTACCACTATAAACACCATATCCTCATATTCGTTTGGAATTTCAGATATGGAATTTCCCCATTGAAGATTCCAGGGCATAGCAGAAGTTGTAGATCCCATTCTCAACAATGGTTTTTCATTAAATTCATTAAATTTATATTTAGAACAATATGAAATTGAAACTTTGGAATCCAATAGAAAGGATTATAACATATAATTTATAATTATGTTTATTCAAGATAAAGAATTACCCCTTATTGGAATTAATTCTTCATCGATGATTTCTTTGAGACATAATGTCATATAATCATTTTGATAGTGGAATAAATTGTATATACTAACCAATGGTGATCCACATAAGTCTCATGAACCTCGAATCACCACTGTAAAATTATTTGGGTTAAATCATGGATGATTAATGTACTTTCTTTGATCCTCATTGGTCGTAATAAAATCCTTCAAGGTCAGAAGGAATTACTCTAGTTCTCTCTATACTCAAGAGTCTAATGGTGGAGGATCACTCTCCATTCTTGAGAGTGTTATAGGATAATAGATCTCTATGGATTGGAGAGGATTATCTTTAGAAATTGTTGCGCATAATATGGGATAGGATTATATTTTTTTATAAAATGATATAATCATGAATTTATTGACCAAGGGTTAGAGAATAAATAATTCCATATTATCTCTTATTACTATTCTAATCCATTGTGAACCCTATTTCTACATAATAAATCATATTATTATTATTATTTATTCAACACACACTAAAATCATGGATAAAAACATCATTTCCATGAATAGATAATTTAATATGTATTCAAATAATATTTATATATCGTTTCTAACTAGACCATTAATATCATTCTACTGGGCCTCCATAATATTTATTGGAATTTTAATAATGTATATTTATCTGAATATTAATGTTTCACTACATTATATGATGATAAATAGATAAATGTTTTATTCGCATGATTAGTGAATAAATATTTATTAAATTTTTTTGTAACCAAATAAATAAATATTTTTTACCTTGTGAATATACTAGAGGAAAATAAATATTATATATATATTCATCATTAAATAAATAAATAACTATAGAATAAATATTTATTTACTATTTAATTCACATAATTTTCTCTTGAATAACTGGTGACTAAATATATTTGATCAAAAAAATGAATAATTATTAAATAGAATATGTAAATAGTATTAATTAAATATATTAAATTCTTATTGATTTTAACTTGGGTTTTGGATATACTTATTGTGTGACCCTCTAATCCCCTTTCTTAGTGGCATTAGGTTACACCACTTAATGTCCAAGGTTTACATCTAGAAACAAATCAGGTCTCCCATATAGAAATAATTTAATGTCACAATGATATAAAACCTCATACAAATAAAAATTGTGTAATACAATCCTTTTTTATGATATCGTTAATCAATAAGGTTATATAAAAGTTTCATTAACCTGTGTATTTGATATTTCCTTCTATAACATTCCTGAAAAGAAATTTATCATAAAACACCATGTACAAGGATCTAATTAATAAATTCCATTCCTGTTAAAGGTATTGACATATCAACTTATAATAAAGAATATAAGGGAAAATTAATTTCTCACATTATTCATTAATTTAATATGACTTGTAACATATCTAGTGTATCCTAACTCACTGTGAAAATATGCTTCCATGGTTTTTATTAGTGCATCAAAGTACACGACTCATGATATGTATTAATAATAATAGTCAATTATAAGGACCATTATATGTATTATTATATAGGAATATCAAATGACACATATAAATGTGGATTTCCTAATGGAAATTCATGTTCTCACAATCTTCAGCTCTAAAGAATGCCAAGGGAGTTCACCATGAGAAGGTGTCTCAAAGTCCTATGAATCTCCACCCCTGATATCTTGTATCATTTGTGCCTTGAAAAATGACATATTCCCTATATAGAACATATATTTAAGAACAATATCATGGAAATTTTGATTTCTCATCATAGTGGGGAACTACTATGAGCTTTTAAAGAAACGTATACCCAAAATACATTAACATATAAATGTCAAATAGAAAAAAATACTCATGTGATAAGGTATAAATTAATATTCAACATTATAAATATTCTGGTAACTGAATGGTGGTGGGTTTTATGGAACCAACTCAGACTTCCATCACAACACGTCTAGTGCCACAGTATAGTACTTCCTATGGTGACTCGAAATTCCACCACTGTTCTCCCACGGAGTGGTGTCCTGGGCATTTCTAATAGGGAAAATCCTAAGGAGCCATACAACCAACCAAGGAACCATTCCATCTAGTCTAGTAATTTCACCCTATATCATGGGATTCATAATAGAATGATCCTCATTGTAGTAGTACACAAAAATAAAAAAATTGTTGTAAGTCCACTTGAATTCACTCTTTTTCCACTCGATCACCCTAAACACAACATATACCTCGATCCCCATCCATAAAAATATCCTCGAGATCTTACAAACCTCTAATCTTTAATAAAAAATTTAGATATCAAAATTAAGCTGGCACTAAAAACAAAAAATAAAAATAACTAAAAATTTTATAACTCATAAAGAACATGTGGTTTTGTAGTATCCCACCATAAAAACAAAAGGTTTATTGGTATGTAATTTATAACAGAGTTGAGGACCATACCATAAAACTTATCAACTAAATCAAGGGGGAAACATTATACAAGAAAGAAGTTTGGATTTTATTCTCAATATTCCCCTGACCTGATCTCAATGTAATATAATAGTGATAATCCTGAATGTAAAATCATTCAATTAATTGATAACTCCACACAAAAAAAAACATACCCAAGGTTAAAACACCTCCTTGCTAATTTTATATTGGGGAAACACCTCATGGATTATCCTATATAGATACACAAAATGACTCATGGGTAAATGCCTCATTATTCCTCTACAACACAGAAGGTCGTGACATATTGGTCCATATAAGGGGGCTTGAATAGAATCAATAACATCACAAGTTTTTAAAAAATACACACTATGTTCGATAATGTACATGCTACACCAAATCGAACTTAAGTAAAAAACACTAAATATTATTATTTAACCTAGATGTTAAAATGGTGGGAATAAATATTATTAAATGAATTATGAAAATATGGTTTACACATGTTTAAAATTAATTCTTTGGTGAACAATAAATTTTATTAAATATAAAACCCTTTTTAAATAAAAAGAAATATTTTATGAAAAAATATTTAAATGAAAATATGTTTGTCTATAAAACAATTAAATCACTATTTTGGGGTTTTATTAATGAAATATATATTAAATATAATTCATTAAATTCATCTCATATGTTTTATAGACATGATATAATATCAAATTCAATTCACTGCATAAAATTAATTTTTTTCAAAAAAAACATTTTTATCACCTTTTGATGAAGATCCCATTTTATATATAGTGTTTTGAAAATTTTATAAGTTCCATTTAAAAATATACTTTTTCTTTTGAATTGGGACATCAAAATTTTGTTTTTATAAATTTTTTGTTTTTTCTGATAACTTTCAGATTTTAATGAATAGTGAAAAATACTGCATTTGAATTCCAAACTGCTTTTTCATAAAATTTATTTATATAGCTAGATTATCCATTTAATTGGTTTAAAAGAATATTTAAATTATTATTTTATAATTTAATACAATTTTTTTCATTTTAATAAAATTAAAATTAAAATTAGATATAAAATCATTTCAAACTTTTGACCGTTTCACTTCAAAAAACCTCTTTTTAGTTTTGTCTGCGAAATTAATTTTAAATCTAAATTTCCTAATTATATAAATCTAATTAGGAAAAATTGATTCCATATTTGTTATAATAGTGTCCAAATTAGTTTTTAGTATCAATTTAATTTTTAGGTATAAAAAATTTACCATGGTAAAAAAATTCTTTACCGTTGTATAGGTAAAATTGTGACGACGGTTAAAGTTAAGAGGTAAAAACTTAACATACCTAAAAACTGCAACATTTAATGGATTTGTTGAGGTTTTGATAGACACTAAACACCCTAAACAACATTTATTAAAAGTATAATTCTCTTAAATGAATTCCACCTCAATTTGGTTAGCTTTTAATATAAAATAATAAATAATTTAATCACTTGAACCCACCTCTCCTTAGGTCTAAATACCACCCCCTCACCTCCCCCTTTCAACCCAAAAATACTTTATAATCCCAAAATCTATACCCAAGCCTCTCATAATGACTCTATCCATGTACATGTTATTATGTTATCAACAAAATACCAAATCCAAGGTCCTCAAGGGTCTCTCAAGGAGGTGTTATTCAATAGGTAATTGTCTCAAAGTACATCTCTTAATTTCTTTTCCTTTTCTAATTTCTCTTAACCTACTACTTCCATCAATTCATGATAAGTCCAGAATCATTTATATACTGTTGTTTTAAGTATATAATTTAATATATCATATATATTTCATTTCTCACCTCCTCTTATTCAATTAAATGAAATTGTTGTCCAAGTCATGTCGGTTAATCGCCTCCTTGAATAATATTTTTGTTGCTTTTCCATTACTGCCTTCATGTCTGGTCTTAAAAATACTTTTATGGTAAAATAGTATTTTAATATTTATATAATAAACTATTTAATATTTTTTAAATGGTATATTATACATACCTTCATGCTTTTCATATTATGGTTATATGATAACTTTGTTTGGGGACGTGTGGACTACCACCTCCTCAAAATGATGTAATTCATTCACACATCACATAGAATGTATTAAAGACTTTTTATTAAAACTATATGATATAAAAGAAATATTAATTCTACTATAATGATATTATATATTTATACATATTTAAATACATTTCATTTAATTCTGTTTTTTCAATGAGATAGGAAAAACAAAAATAGAATTCATGCGTACGTATGACCTACTATCTGTATGAACTGTGTTTTTACATTGTCTTCAAAGATTATTATAAATACTTAAATAATTTGTATATAATATATTTATATAATGTTTTATATTCTGTAGATTATGTACTTATGACAACATGGACTATTGACATTATACCAAGTTCATTTTCGACTCAAGTACTGAATATCGACAGAACATCTCACAGGAACTGAAATAATTACGTAATTGTTATAATATGGTAATAAGTGATATAAAATGAATAATAAAATTAAAAAAGGTTCTAAATAAAGTATAAATTAACCTAATTTTATTATTCATGAAGATATAGACTGTACGAGACAAGACTGACATGAGGTAAGGGAATATCTTAACCCAATTTCCATTCATTGGGTCATACTTCTATTTCTTGATTATGTCATTCAAATCATATGTGTGAAATAAATTTTGAATGTATTATCTTTTATTTCTATCATAAATTTAATTAAATTGTTTTCAAAGGAATCAATTTATTTGTAGTGTTTTAATTTCTGTAAAAAATGACAAAAGTAATGTTTTTTTAACATATATGGCGACAACGACTTCTTTACCGCTGTAAGCGTTACTTGATATTTGGTTTCCTCTATATTACATATTTTCACTAAAAGGAGAATAAATAATTTCTCTATTTTTTTTGTTAATATGGTATTTAAAATGGTTTTCAAATTGGATATATTATATAAATGTCTTGAAAATATATTTTTGTTATTTCAAAGTGGAAGTGTTATTTTTTCTTTATGCTTGTTTTATTTGTTATGATTTTGTCATGTATATTGGGAATTACTTTTGTATATGGGTGTTTCCATGATAAAAATTGGTGGTGTGAGCTCTTGATAGCTCTCCAATTAATTGGGTAATGAGATAGAGTTATACAATAGTGATTTTTCTATGAGAGTTAGGGAATATACTACGATGGGTATTCCACATGTAACCATGAAGGTTACATCCTATGTAGATATGAAAGCTAAAATGTAAGCTTGATATAGATTCCACAAGTTAACTTTATGATTTATGATTTTTAATAATTTTTTTAGTAATCTTATGCTTTCATGAGGTATGTTAAAGAGATTATGTTTTTATGGGTGAAAAGTATGATTTTGTGAAAATGTTTTCATGAGTTTAAAATATTCATGGACTAATTGTTTCATTCCTTTTTTATATCCTCTACTAAGATTTTTGTGCACATAACATGTTTATGAAATGTTTTCCAATGGGTATATGGATGGGTAAGAGAAAAGAATATGTCAAAAAGATTTTTATCTAGAAAATAAATCATGTTTTATTTTAAAAGTTTTATATTTTGGGAAAAAATGGATATTGTTTTGGTAGTATCCTCTTGTATGATTATGGGATGTTATGTATTAACGATGGAAAAATTATCTAAAACTCTAAACCTGTAATGATCTTCAATTTGAAATAAAGAACATTTTTCACTAAACTAAAGATTATTTTATGTTTAAGGTTGGGGCCTTATAGAATCACACTAAAATTAATTGGGGATCTATTCATAAGTATCCCATATTGAAGGGGTTTATCATCCATATGAAACTCTACATACACTTTAATCACCACCCACTCAACACATAGGATGAACCTCAAAATTCAACCACACATTATCGATCCTATAAAAACACCCCATTGCACAATGGCCCACCATAAAACCTCAAACTCATGTCCGGAATATTTATTCTATTGATAGAGAGGAACCATACCATGATAATGATATAATGATCAAGGGGTTTTATACACCCACTAATAGGTTAATTTATCTTTATAAAACATGGAATTTCACTTCCACATGCTAAAAAAGGGAATAAACCTCCACATCTATGATAACGTCTAAAAAAGAAGTCATGAAAATTAGATAACCCCAAAGGGGGAGACAAACGAACCACATGATGAGTCCACATACACTAAACCCAACTGCACTAGAGTTCCACTACCAAGTAGAGAAACATGATGCACCATATACACAACAATTCCCTTGGTACCCATACTATCCACACAACTAAAAAACCAATAATGTCACAACATTAATCCCATATCCCATTGGGTTCCCACACCTCGACAGGGGTGGAAGACCGGTCATGGGAGTTACCAACCCCATGAAGGACCTCACACATCACTAGAGGCTAGGATCAATTAAATATAATATCATTTTCTTCCATGTAACAATTATAACACTCTTCAATGAGTGTTCATCAAGAAAAAATTTCCTATAATTGAGGACCCACACCCCACGTCTTGGGGGGTACCAAATCCATCAACATATTGGAAAACCTAAACCTCATCCCATGGTAAAGACCTATGGGAGTACTCAAATCCCATATCTGAACTACCCTCACCACATAGTTTTAAAAATTAGTGGTCTAACAAAAGTGAACCACTGAGAAGACTCTGAGATCACTTATTCCACCACTCTAATCATTCTATAGAACATAACTAGGGATAGGGGACATATGTCATCCACATCAGGAACTGGAAACAATGTCCATAGCATAAAAGGGGTGTGTAAATAACTCCTCATCCTATTATACTAAACACATGCACATAATTTATGCATGAATATTAGAGGAAACTCCTCAAATTATATATCTTTCTATAAGACCCTTTGGGTCACCTTGAAACATAGAGGGAATTACCAAATACTAGCATGAACTCCTAAGTTCCCAGATCACCACCATTTGAGGGTCCAAAACTACCAACCAACACCCATAGAATATTGATCTATAAATACATTAGATGGACCCATTACCCAATTTCAAAAATGATACCAAGAAGTTTACTAACCTTATGCCTACTCTTGAATAACATATAAATCCTATCATTTATTTCAGTGGTACAAGATCTAAAAGACCTGAATCATATACCCAATGGTCATTAATAGTGATGAAGACCCCACCATCATTTTTTATATAGAAGTATATTCATAATCGAATAATTAATTTTCTAAATCCAACTCCACAGTGTTAAAACATGAGAAACCCCTTCGGGGGATAAGTATATTGTGTGTAACCTGATGTACACAGTGTCTACCATGATATAGATAGCATGTGCACCCAAAGACACTATTTTTGTGTAGCGAACCAACCCCAGAAATCCCGGATCTGGTGTCAAGATAACATTACATTGGCATAATAAATTGGTAAGTTGTGTCCTAAAGAAATGAACATCTTAGTAGTCTTGGTAAACAAGATACATACATGAGTCTTACATTAAAACTTAATACTCTAATTACAAAATAATTTTTTTCAAGGATAATAACATTATTATATCTATTATATCCTTTAATATCGTTTTTAGTATACTTCAGGGAATCCTGGGGAAAGGAAACAAAATAAAGGTGATCTAAAATTCTCAGTAATGGTAAAGTATAGTGAAATCAACAATAAATAAATGAGAATAATAAATATAGAAAGGTAATAACTGAATAAATTCCATTTAATAACGAAATTTATAAGGAAGTGGATAAATAGTATGGAAAGGTAAATAATCAAAAACACTTACCATTTAGAGTAACTGGATAAGGAATACTCGATACAGAATGGTAAGAAACTAAAAACGCATTACATCTACTAAATAAACTAAAAATTAAATTCATCCATTGATATGTTGAATAAAAACTCTGGTATAAACGGTGACTAATTTTGAATGAGGTAAATGCGTAATTTTTGGTATCCATCTTTCCTAAGTACATAGTCTTTTACCATAAAGACCTTTCACATTGCAGTTTATCAAATCAGATAAAACCCCATCTAATGCTAGCCAACTGACTCATCCCATGAGGCTATCAATTCATTAAGGGGATATCTATAACTAGGACCTACTTTTGTTTTACATGACCAAAGCATTCCACAGATATTGAATAATCGATTTAAAAATGCACCTTATCAAATATCTGTATAGAGTAGAAGATACAGATTTATCAATATTTCCAAATTTAATAAAATAACAATCAAGTACACACCATATGTATAAAATTTTATATGGTTAATCAAATAATATTATCCATGATAATTAATATATACATTTAGGGGAAACTTAATGTTCAATGATTACTAGAAATTGAATATTTCAAGAGGACTAATAAAGGAATCAAGGAAGTGAAAGTCAATATAATTCGTTGAAAAATCAATAAAAACCTCTCCAGTCAAAAAATAAGGATATAATCAATATAATGTATCCAAAGGGGGGTTAAAATAATTGTTTTTTGTCATTGATTTATGGAAATATAGTAACAATATATTTTGAAAACATTGTTGAGGAAAATATATTTTTGTTTTGAAAAACATTATGAAACCCCATTTCTTTGAAAATAAATTTTAAAAAGATAAAAAAATTTTGAAGGTTGATAATACCTTTGATAAATCATTTTGAAATGGTTAAAAATATTTTTTTTAATATTTTAATAAAACATGGTTTTTATAAGAAAACAGGTTCTCAGACTAACAAGTGAAATGAAGTCGTGTTTTCTTAAAAACATTTTCTAAAACATTTTAAGTACCAAATAGTGGTAAATGGTACTATTACATGAATAAACTTTATGAATAACAAAATGAGAATAAAATTAATTTTTTTATTAGATAATGATCAAATAATTTCCTTTTATGGAAATTCAATTTTAAACAATCCTAAACAAAATGAGATTGTGAAGTAAACCCTTTAAAAAATCCTAACATTGATTTAAGAATTAATAAATGAATAGATTATGTGTGTCAAATTTAAATCCAAATAAAAAACTTTAAATTAAAAAATATATAGTAAAAATTGATTACATAATTAATCTTATAATTTTAATGACAATGAGGATGTAATGTAACATAATGAAAATAATTTGGGTTATGAAATTTTTTCATCTTGGTCACTTTTAACTAAAATTCCCATTGAAGAAATAATTCACATTGAAAATCAAAATAGCATGAAGTTAAAATAATTCATGATATAATATATAAAAAGGGTTAGTATATACACCACACAAAATAAATAATTGTTGATAATGTTGTATGCCTCACGAAAAGAAAAATGAGACTAGAATTCCTTACATTTGAATTGAAAACCCCAGAAATAATAGCCACCAAATAAAAAATTTAAATACCATGAAGTTAAAATAATTAAAAACATAATATACCAAAATGGTAAGTAGATACAATACAAAAAATAAGTAAGTGGTCAATATGATATTTATCCCACAGATGTAAAAAAGTGAGATCAAAATACCATACATTTCATTTTCTTTTCTGGTGAAAGTCCTTTAACCTCATGTATATGGTTTTTTTAGATCCTTTTCCTAGTGTTAATGAATTATTTCATTGAGAAATAATATAATGAAAATATAATTACTTGATACATTTCAATTTCATAATAACTATTTCATATTTTATTTGTTCTTCTGTCAAATTCTAATTCATCCCCAACTGCATGAAATGGATATCCAAAAATTAACATTGATTCCTAAAGCACTAAAATAAAATTTTAATGGATCATAAGGACCATAATATAAGTCCTTAAATTTTTCTCAAGCTATTTTCCAAAACTAATATGGTTAATACATCAATCTCTAAACCTAAAAGGTAAAATTTCTTGTTCATTGTTAATATTTATTCACAAAATTGCTTATCTAAAAATTGACATTATAACCATGACAATGCATATATCAGTGGTTAAAATTAAACACTTATCATTCTTAGATCATGGGTTCAATTCCCCACAATATTGTTGTATTTGAGGGTGTTCACCAAGTATATAGGTTTTCCTTTTATAAAACCATATTAATATAATTTCCAAAATAAATATGATGGATATCATTGATATTTAGTCAATAAATATCCTTTTAACTAAGGTTTTCAATAAAACCCCAATACATAAATACTTCATCTATTTATTTCCACATATATCATTACTTTGTCTAGATTTTATCCTTTGAAATATAGAATTTCCTAAAACCAAAAACCATAGTGTGAGAATCATTTATCATATTGAAAGAACCATATAATAATTTTTAGGATGCTTAAATCTTGACATAATATTCTCAATCCATGACACCTCAGGTTAAACCTAGGTCATTCATTTTCATTATCTATTTTAATCCTTCATAATGGTTTGTAAAGAAAATGATAATTATCCAAAGCATATCCCCCAAGAATATCAAAACAGGTGCATAGTAAGGCTCATTAGCGTGTACCTAGTTACAGCCAAGTCTAGTTCGAGTACCTTTTTTAAGTTATTTACCCTAGGTGAATCTGTTCTAGAACCAAATCCACTTGTAGTATCTAGATAAGTATGTATTTTTAGGAATACCCACAAAATATATACCTTACCAAAATTCATGAATATTCTTCTATACATATCCTCAAAGTATATCCTAGGGATATGTTCTCTAATCTATTTTTACCTAAATCTAACTACCAAGGTTTCTAATAAACATATTCTGATTCCAACTATAGTGACCCAACCCTAGAAATCGTGGAGTCATGTAATGCTACCATAACATTGGAATTAGATACAATTAAAAAACATCCCAAGGGACCGAATTGTTTATTATTCATGGTCAAATAGATACATACATGAATATTACATTAAAACTGAATACACAAATTACAATATAATTTTTTTGAGGATAATAACTTTATTCTATATAGCATATCCTTGTATATCTTTATTAGTACACTTTAGGGAATCTTCGGGAAAGAAAACAAAATAAGGGTGAGATCAAATGCTCAGTAAGGGTAAAGCATAGTATAAATAATAATTAATCAATGAGAATAATCAATATTGAAAGGAAATAACTGAGGACATATTCCATGTAATTAATAAACTAAGAAGGAAGTGGATAAATAGTGTGTAAAATTAAATAACTTAAAACACATCCCATTTAAAATAACTAGATAAGTCATACTCAATATGTAAAGGTAAGAAACTGAAAAAACATTCTCTTTAATCAATAAACTAAAAATGAAATGAATCGCTAGATATATCGAATTAAAATATCATGGATAAAGAGTAACTAATTCTGAATGAGGTAAATTCTTAATTATTAGATGTTATGTTTCATGGGTACATGGAACCTTTATCATCAAGACCTTTCCCAAGAAATTTTAGCATATTGAGTAAAAACCAATATAATTCTAGCTAACTAACTCATCCCATGAGACTACTAATGCATCGAGATTCTCTATATAATTAGGCCCCACCTATGTCATACTTTTCCAAATCATTCCTCATATATTGAATAATCAATTTAACAATTTGCCTTATAAAATATCTATATGGAGTATAAGATAAAAATGTATCAATATTTCCCCAGTTAATAAAATAACTTTCAAGTACGCACCATTTGTAAAAATAATATATAGTTTAGAAAACAATCATATCCATGATAAATTATATAGATATTTAGTGGAAACTTATTGTTTAATGGTAACTGAAAGTTGAATATTAAAGGGTACTAACAAAGGATCCTATTAAGTGAATTTCAAAACTATCCTTGGACAAATCAATCAAAAACCATACAAAAGAATAATAAGGTTGGTATCAATACAACATAACCCAAGTGTGGTAAAAATAAATTGCCATTTTTTTATTGATAGAAATACTATAAAAATATCTTTTAAAAACATTATTAAGGAAAATATCCTTTTGTTTTAAAAGCCATTTGGAAAATCCATTTCTTTGAAAATCACTATTAAAAAGATAAAAAAATTAAATGTTTAAAAATACATTGATAAATGATTTTGAAAAGGTGAAAAACATTTTTGAAGACATTTTAATAAACACCATTTTTAAAAGAAAATGGGTTCTCTGACTCAAGAGAAAAATGAAGTCATGTTTTCTTTAAAACATTTTTTAAATAATTTTAAGTAAAAAATGGGAAATGGTATGATTATTTGAAAAATATCATTAATAACCATGGTGGAATAAAATTAAATGTTTTATTATATAATGGTCAACTAATTTATTCTAATTAAAATTCAAGTGTAAATAATCTCGAACAAAAATATTTTGTGAAGTAAACCATTAAAAAGGTTATAACATTGATGTTAGAATAAATCAATGAATAGATTATGTGTTTCAAAATTAAATCCACATAAAAAATTTAAAATTCTACAATATATATTAAAAAGTAATTACACGCATAATATTATAATATTAATGACAATGATGAAGTAATATAACCCAATGAAAAGAAATTGGGTGAAGAAATTATTTTCTCTTATGTAACTTTTAACTATAATCCCCATATAAAAAGTAATTCAAATTGAAACTCAAAATGAAATTATGATAAAATAATTAATGATATAATATATAAAAAGGGGCATTAGATACACTACAAAAAAATAAATAAGTGGGGATAATAGTGTATACCTCATGGAAAGAAAATTGATACAAGAATCCCTTACATTTAAATCAAGAAAAAAATAATAATATTCAAAAAATGAAACATTTAAATACCAATAAGTTAAAATAATTTATGATATAATATTCCAAAAGGTTTGATAGATACACTACACTAATGAATTAAGTAGTGAATTTGACATTTTTCTCACTGATGTAAAAAGTGAGATGAAAATCCCTTAACTTACATTTCCTTTTTAGGTGAACGTCCTTCAATATCTTGTATAAGGGTTTTAAACATATTAATGACCTAAACCATAACCATAATCATATTTATAATTTCAGATATTATCTTCTTTTATAAATATTATTACCTATTTGTTAACAATCATTCATTATTTTGACTATTTCTAGTGTGGATTACCTAGTTTTTAGAGTATTTTTTGACTTGTTTTTTGGTTATTATTATGTGGATCATGATTTAATAATATAAATAATTTAATTAATGATTTAATTATCAAATATTTTCATCATATATGTATTTATAATAATCCATAAAATTTTGAGATAGAAAATAAAATGCACTGTTCATAGAGATAGTGGGTCGTACGTACGCATAAATGTTACATCCATTTTCTTATCATATTTAAAAGAATTAAAAGTAAATTATATATATATATATTATCATTATAGTATAATATATATTTTATATATATATATAATATTTTTATTAAAACTATTCCTTAATACATTACATGTATAGCATGAACGGATGACATCGCTTTGAGGAGGAGGCAGTCCACACTTCCACAAACGATGTTATCATATTCCCACAAAATGGAATGAATAAAGGTATGTGTTATATGAAAATTAAGTAATAATAAAGACATTATAAATATTTCATATATAATAAATAAATAGTTTTTCCATCATAATTCTCAACCATTAGATGTGGTAAATGAAAAATTTATGACATTGTTTCATGAGGCGGTAGTTCGCCGAACACAGAAACGGAAAGTTTGTTAACCATTTGATGGAAGTGTGTGTAATTATAGGTATAACCTTGAAAATAAGAATATATAATTATATTTAGGGTATTTTATTATTATATAATCTTGTAATAGGAATATTTTAAGGACTGTATGAAGAAAATAAAGGAGAAGTGCTAGAGGAAGGATGTTACCTCTTCTTTGGGTAACTCCTTTTGGTTTACACCAAAGGGATTCCATTGATTGATTTATTAAAAAATGAAGGATTATAAAATGATTGGATGGAATTATACAAGAAAATTTGGAATATATTGTTCGATACAAAGTTGTTTTAGAGGTGTTAATTAGTGGTAGGCGTGAGTGCCTTTTTATAGTGGAGGAGGAGTGACATTCTTGTAAATTTTTGAAAACAAAACTCCACTCACATTTTTCCAATGGAAAGTGGCTCCAATAAAAAAACAAATACTATAAAAGGTAGTATAGGTTCAAAATATTCCCATCCAATGGATTTTGGATAAGTTTCTATTCAATTTTTTCCCTTATGTTTAAGGATTGATCCCTTGTTAAGATAAGTTTTCTCTTAATCGTTGCAGTTAATTTTAATTAATTTCACTAATATTTTTTTGTCAAAAACTAATTTTACCTTTTTATAAATTAAAAATTATGATTATTAAAAATAATTAATTCATTTTTTAAAATTCCAATCACATAATTGGAAAGAAATAATTTAAGTTTAATCCCACATACGGGACGACAAAGCTGGTTTTTAAAGTAAGTTTTTCAAAAGTTTGTTAAGTAATTATATCTAAAATTCAAAGTGAAATTGATTAAAATGACAAAAAATGGATTAATTGATGTAAGATTTATCTTATTTAACTTAAATAAAATTATAAATATAATTTAACCTTACAAAAATTATATGCAAAAACAGTTTTGAATTAAAATTCTGTATTTTTCACTATTCATCAAAAAATGAACATTCTTATAAAAATACCAAAAATTAACCCTATGAAAATTTTTATGATCATATCTCAAAAATGAATTATATTTTGACATAAAAATTTTAAAAACTTTCCAATACTTATATTTAAAATAGTTTCACCATTAATGGGTATTAAAATTACCTTTAAAAAAATATAAGTGTTTATGTGTACTACTGGGTTTTTTCTAATATTATGAATATAAGATATATTGGATTAATTTCAGGGAATTTTATTGGATATAATATATATATTATCATACTTTAGTTAATAATATTCATAATTTATTATTTTAGCTGATATATTAAGTTTTATTATATTAAATAATAATGTTTTATTAACATATTGTTGTTCAGTAAAACTCGTTTTTGAATGTAATGTAGGTCGTCAAAGATACTAGTTGTTTTGTATGATGTAAGATAAGTCAGTTTGGAGCTCATTGAAAATTATATAATTTTTTAAATTTATTTTAAATGTAATTATATTGTAAATCCTTGGGACAGTATATTCCCTTACACATTTGGTGTTGTGTTTCATGCATGCTATCGAATACAACATTATTACTTTAGAATTTCAAGGGGTTACACTAGGTGTGTATCTATACATAACCTAGTGTGAATTTCCCAAGTACAATGTGTTTCTTATGGAACATATGAAATTTGAACCACATGAGGTACTAAATCATGTACCATGGCCTAGGTCATGTTTTTTAACTCAACATGGTGTATCCTTATACACTGATATACCTCACACAATGTATAGGGTTGTGTACTTGGTTGCACCTTGAGTCATGTACCCAAATGTCTTACATGGAATGTTTATATAGCCAATACACTATGTGGTAACCTTCTTCAATCCTTATCACACTGATGATATAATATGAATGTGTTATATATTATGCATCATGTGATCAGTAATTCCATGTTGAAAATTTTAGAATACCCCTCAATTCCACACATTTAACTATGAAATACCCATATATGGGTCATAAGCTATGTCAAACTATTGAATAAAAATATAATAATGGAAACTTACTAAAAAAACTTTAGGAAGAAATTATAATAAATAGCCTTACCCTGTAGAAAATCACATATAATTTGAGATCTCATGCCTACGATCAGTGATATGTGGATGTTTCATGTATGATATCGACCTTTTATAGAGTTATCCCAGGTTTAATTTCAGAAAATCCATTACCTTTTTTAGTAATTTTTTTTTGTAATTTGGGGTGTGTTTGGGAGATAATTAATAAAAATGGGAGAAAAAGGGTTGTGCATGGTTGGTACATTGGTAAAAGAAAACCATGGGCCCCATATTATAAAATCACACAACCCTAGAGAGTGGGGGTTCACATGGATGGTGTTCCCTAAAAAGGGAAATCGTGCACCCTAAAAAATAATACGGTATATTCTTGGTGCATGGTTAGGCCCTTGTGCAGAAAACAGTGTGTGGGAATTAAAGTCTCTGGAAAATTTATTATAAAATTCTTCGAACCCCTGGAACTCACCTATTTTGATCCCCATACAACCCTAGGATTTCTTCCAGGATTTTGGAGCTCTCTAGGGGGATTCCAAGTTTTTCTGACCTCTATTATTTTTTATTCGAATCCCAAATCTAAGATCTTCTCCTCTCCAAGTAAGTGCATCACATCCCATTGCTTTCTCATTCATCGTACTTTATTATCTCGTTCTTTTGATGGGAAATTGTCTATTTTTATGGATTGATCTATATCTATTTGGTGAGATCTATATCTATAATTCTTGATCTTGATCTAGATTTATATGATCCTTATTTCTTTAATATTGATTTAGGGTTTTGTGATTCTGATCTAGATCTATGTCATTGTGCTGCTCAATTTTGAGTATTTTCATTTGGTGATTGTTCATCAAAAAACCCTGGTAGGTGGTATATTATCAAATACCATAGTATTGATATTTTTTTATGTATATGTCACTGAAAAATTTATAGGTTTTGATTATAAATTTATATTTCATGCTTAAATTAATTTATGTGGTCAATTAATTAATTGATTCATTATTTATTTGATTGAACAACGGAATTGTGATGTCAGGATAATTAACAAATGAACTAATTATAAGAATTTTGAATTAAGAATAAAAATAATTGATTATTGAATTAATTTTTAGCATGTTGATATTTCTCAATGAAATGAATGTTATTAATTAATTTTTGAATTAATTAATATGAAGGGTATGATTAATTAATTATAGAATTAATTAATCTGATGAAATTAGTTAATTAATTTTTTAAATAATTAATGTGATAGATATAATTAATTAATTTTATAATTAATTAATGTCAGGAAAGTGATTGATTAATTGTTGAATTAGTTAATGATATTTAAATTAACTAGAATATTAATGTTGATTAATCTTGAATGAAATGATATTGTGAGGCATGTGATATTGTTATGCTTTTTAATGAATGATGTATGAGTATAGGAAATGGACTAATCCTCCAAATACCCATGTGTAATTGATTGATGAAAGAGTGTGGTACATGTATTGATGCTCCAAATAGACATAGTGTAAAAAAGTGCATGCATCAAAATATTTTAATGGTATAAGGATTGAGGCTCCAAATACCCATGGGGTGTGGGACATATCCAAATGCTCCAAATACTCATGGGGTGTTAGACGTGATGATCTATTCCCATTAGATTGACATTGGATTTTGGATCCAATTACAAATAATAATGAAATTAAATGAAATGGATAATTAAATCCCATTTATTAAAAAAATTGATAATGTGGAATGGTTCAGACTCCGACACGAGCCAAAGCATGTATTTAGGTTCGGGTGTCCACGAGAACCCGATGGTTTATGTAGTTAAATAAATATTAATTGATAATGTGATAACTAATTACTTATTCATGTAATTATTACATTATACAACTTTATACAATATTATATGACTGGATATTGTTTTATAAATCATTTGTGGTCACCTACTGAGTTTTAATAACACCCTATTCGAGCTTCCTGATCAATCATCGAATAGATTTTGTGTTTTCTAGATAGGTTAAGGAAAAGGGCCCTGAGTTTGATGGTTGAGTTGGGATGGATCTTGGAAGAGGGAACTAGATATGGTTTGGGACCCACTTGAGAGACATCAGTGTCTTTACTTTTGAGTTTCATTTTATACACTTGACACATAAATAGAATGGCTTGTTTTCTACTTTATTTGGATATTGTATTTTATATATTGATTATTATGAGCTGCTGGTATGGTTTATGGTTATATATATATGCTTCTATTATTTTTTATTTATTTCTTCTATATTTTTACTATAATAAAAGTGGGTATATTCTCCCCATGATTGACTTATCAGAACCTCACTTTTAATCCGCAGCCTCTGGTGTAATGGGAGGCATGCTTGAGGTAATGTGATAGACCAGCTCTGGGGACCGGTCTGTGGAACCTGGGTTGGGACATTACCAAGTCTTATTAGAAGATGTTTTTTTTTTCTTTTTTCTATTGTCTTACTATTTTGGGAATGGTAGACAAGATACAATGAATATTCATCCCTTGATAATGAGCTCATTCATGGGATTTGAAAACACTAGTATGGGGGAAACCCAATCACCCATGGTGGGATTACTGTTATTTCTATTTTCTATTATTTTTTAATATTATTTTACCTCGGGTGATGCACTTGTTGTGTAATGTGAGTTATTTTTTGATATTTTCTAAAAATTTACATGTTCCCTAGAATGGAATGTGGGTTGAGTCAATGTGAATTATTCTAGGAACTCAGGGTTATTGTGACATGAAAAATTTTAGTCATTCATATGAAAAGATTTTATGGGTATGTTTGTGAACTTGAACTATTTTTACTTTCGTGTGAAATTGAAATGAAAATGGTTCCTAATTGGAAATTTGAGATATATATAATGATGAAATGAAAAATAAATGGGTTTCTAAATGATAAAATTGATATAATAATTTTTTTAACCTTGTTGATTAGGACCTAGGTGTAAGAAGGTTAAGGGTAGTGATAGAACCTCAGTTTTGAATGTGTGTAGAGGGTTAGAGAAAACACTAGTTGTGCATTATTTTGTTTCCCTCTAAAGTGAACATGTTAACTTTGTGAACCATGTCCTAAGGTTCATGTTTGGATTTGTAGAGATATTATTCCATGTAGATGATTATTTAATGGCTGAAAAGAATACATGGTAAGAATATAGAATACTAGTAGTGGAACTTGAGGCACTAATAGTATCAGTTGAGGAAGTAGGGGAACAGTTCTCGTAGAACATCGCTCGCTTCATGCAGTCCATGGAGAGAGACCCAGGGTAGGTTGTGAAAAGCATGTATTACCTAACATGGTAGTTCCAATTTCATCACCCTCTGACTTTTATTAGAGATGGGTGGACCTCAGGTAGCTGAGTTATAGATCAAGTCCATCCAGACTATACCCAACCATATATAGACTCTTAGTGATATGAGGGTAAAATTAGATGTTTTCATGTTACATGGAGAAGTGAAGCATTGGTGGGACATCCTGACATGGGAAGGATATCTAGAATCTATGGAATGGAAGAACTTCCAGGAGAATTAATTTTATCACTTTTATCTAGAAACACTGAGATAAGAAAGAGAAATTCAGTTCATGAGGTTCAACAAGTCTGGGGTAGACTATATTATAAAGTTCATAGAGTTGCAATTATTTTTTCTAGAATTGGTATAAAATGATTATATTATAGCAAAAAGGTTTCAAGAAGGAAATAAATGTGATATTAAGTCCCATGTTAATATCTTCGAGCTGAAGAAATAAATAGAAGTGGTAAATTATGCTATCATATCTAAGGGAAACCTGAAGGATGCTTCCGATGGAGGATAGGTGGTTTCTGCTGGAAAATCAGGTGGTATGTATTCTTAAACCAGGAAGTACCATTATGAGAATGTTATCCAAGGTAGTAGGAAACAAAGTGTCCAAAAAAAGGATCAGTTACTCATGATCTTACCCGAGAACATTACCATCAATGTTTTAGGATGGGAAACTTTTGTAAACATTTTTCTTGGACACCAGTGGAGTGACAAGCCTGGGTAAATATGGTAAATCTACAATGGTTTTGCAGAACCCTCAACAGAAAGTTAGTTTTTGAGGATCTAGACAGAACTAGGGTGCAGGAATGGGGTCTTCTATACCATATCAGTATGGCAGTTAGAGTTCTTCTAGCCGAGGTAGTAGAGGTAGTGGACATGGTACATCTAGGAAAAAGTTCCCATGTCATCAGAGTGGTGTAACTCAGGGGGTAAAACTTCATCATAGGGAAGGTGTTAAGGAAATTACATGCAGTTCTGTCTATACTTAGGGATAGCTAGGTTGTACCATCGAATGTGAGAGGTAATATTCTAATAGATTCTATATTATCAAGTTCCTTATCTGATACGGGTTCCTCTCATTCCTTGATATATTATATTATTTTTAATGGTTTGAGCCTAGAGGTGGAGTTTTTGAGTGGTGCAATGACTATAGACACACCATTGGGAGTGCGGTCTAAAGACATTTTTTTGCAAAAGGGATGTTCTATTGAGATCGTGGGTACCGTTTTCCCTGGGATCTCTATATTCTTAATATGTCAAGCTTCTACCTAATTATGGGTATAGACTGGTCAGTTTCATACCAAGACCACATTGATTGTTACTGAAGGAGTGTGACTTTTACATATCTAAAGGGTGACAACTATATTCATTGTGGACAGTGGGATATTCAGGCAGGCATGGTAGGGCCCATCACTTAGCAACTAGGAGAGATCAAAACCTAGGTATCTAGTCTTTTGCAGGATGATGGGGGTGATAAGAATGATGTTTTTCACCAGTAGTGGAATTATTTTAGGATGTATTTTCTGAAGACTTAATATATATTCCACCTAATATAGAAGTGAACTTCACTATTATGCTCATGTTGTGGGCTGAGCCAGTATCTATTCCACCCTAAATAATGGAACTAATAGATCCTCAAGAGCTCAAGACTCGGTTGGAGGAATTAAATGATAAATGGTGTATCCATATAGGTACATCACCTTAGGGATCACCTCTATTTTTTGCAAATAATTCTGACTAGATTATGAAATTGTGTGTCTATTACTTGAAGTTGAACAAGATGACTATAAGGAACTTGTATCCTCATCCATGTATTGATGATCTATTTGAACAGTTGAGAGGCGCTTATGTGTTCTTGAAGATTGACTTGAGATCAAGTTATCATTTTCTAAGAGTTTGGAATTTTGATATACCGAGAACTACTTTCATAAATAGGTATGGATTAAATGAGTTTGTTTTAATTCCTTTTGGATTAATTAATGCACCAATAGTGTTTATGGACTTGACGAAAAAAATATTCCACCCATACATGGATAAGTTTTTTGTAGTGTTCGTAGATGACATCTTGGTGTACTCCAAGACTCATGATGATCATTCCCAATATCTTGAAATCATCCTGAGTACACTGAGAGAGAATTGGATATATTCCAAGATATCTATGTTTCAGTTTTGTATTGATAAGGTACAATTTTTGGGAGACATCATCTCAAAAGAAGGTGTGCCAGTGGACCCAGATAAGGTTCATGTAGTTGTTTCTTGGGATCATCCCAAGAATTCATTTGATGTCCATATATTTCTGGGGTTATATGGATATTATTATAGATTTATCCTAGACTTTTCATTATTGGAAGTTCTTCTTTTAGTCTTGAACAAAAAGGGGTAAATTTTTAATGGTAGGAAGCTTGTGAGAATTCCTTCCAAGTTCTGAAGAAGCATTTGACATCATCACTGATCTTGTTCCTACTTGATCTGGGTGAGGAGTACACGGTGTAATATGACACTTCTTGGATTGGACTTATAGTAGTGTTGATGAAAGGAGATGGAGTTTGGGTGTATGGGTCTCAATATTTGATTCCTCATGAACATAAATAACTTATGCATGAAATAGAGTTAGAAGTAGTAGTTTATGATTTGAAGTATTGGTGAAATTATCTTTTGGGTGACAATTTTACATTTTATAAAGACCATAGGATGTTAAGATATATATTTTCACATTATGATTTGAATCTTTAGCACAAGAGATTGGTTGAGTATATGCAGTCATTTTACTTTTATTTGGAATATACACCTAGGAAGGGGAACAGTGTGGATGACTCTTTGAGTAAGAAAACTAAGACTCAGGCAGTTTAGTTGTCTGGTGTTAAATGGAAGATGATGACTTCGCTGGATAAAATGCATGTTTTAGTTCAATAAGGTCATGATTTGATGACTCTCATGTTATTTTTAGTTGATTCAACACTGTTGATATAGATTAGGGATAGATGGTATGAGGATCCAGAGTTCATTAACTTAAATAAAATCCTTAATGGTGGGGTGTCACCTATATACTGGTTGATATATGAGGATGAGATCATCTACTTTAGGAATCAATTTTTTGTGCCTATGAGAATAGGGGATGAGATCAAGTTGGAATTTCATGCCTTAAAGTGGGTGGTACATCCATGTGTGACCAAAATGTAGTGTAAACTATGATGATAGTTATGGTGTCCAGGCATGAAAAGTAGATAGAAGTATTCATGACACATTGTTACACATGTCAGCAGGTTAAGGTAAAGCATCAACAATCTGGAGGATTGCTATGAATTTTTTCCATTCCAAAATGGAAGTGGGATTATGTGCCAATTGAATTTGTGGTAGGTATTCTGAAGATGGTTGGGAATAATGATGTTATTTGCATCATTGTGAATAGTCTGACAAAATTAGTGCATTTCTTGCCTATATGGGGGACTTTATCAATGGAGTATCAGGGAGTTTTCTTTATTTAGGAGATAGTCCATCTGGATGGGGTTCCACAGACTCTAGTTTTGAATCGTGACTCACTCTTTACACCACACTTTTGGTAGGGCTTATAAAAAGTTCTTTATACACAAGTTTTATTGAGTACATCTTTCCACCAACATACTAATGGGCAGTCAGAGCGTACGATACAATTTCTTGAATATATGTAGCGGGCATGTGTTCTCGACTTCTATGGGTCATGGGAGAAGCACTAGTATTTAGTGTATTTCACCTACAACAATAGTTATACTGAAACTATACAGATAGAACCATACAAGGCTATTTATGTTAGGCCATGCAGATCACTGCTATGCTATATGAAGGCTGGTGAGTCAGAGTTATTGTGACCGAGTCTTGTGCAGGAGACATCAGAGTAGGTTCAGCTAATTTCAAAACATATGGCTATTGTTTCAAGTAGGAAGAAGTCATATAATGACATACAGAGACGACCCCCATAGTTTTCATAGGGTGACCACATATTCTATCAGGTGTCACCAATTTTGGGTCACCATTCACAACTAGAAAATGTGGATGCCACCACACTTGTGTTGACATATTTTAATTAACTATGGCGATAGAGAGGTCTTCCCCCATGGGTTTTATGTGCACCGTGGACACATCTCGCTACCCCAAACCGAACCTCCCTGCCTCTCATGATCCTATCGTGATCGAAGCCCTATCCCTGCCTCGCGCGACCGAAGCCCTCCCCCTGCCTACCGCGATTGAAGCACTGTCCCTGCCTGCCGCGATCGAACCTGCCTTCCCCTTTCCCTACCTCTTTCATGATTGAACCATCTCTCAGATGATCGAATCCCCTACTGCACTTGTGAAGAACCTTCTCTCAGACAATTGCTCCCTACTCTCGCGACATAGGCTAACACAAAGTAAGTCTACATGTTACCTTCCCTTGTGAAATCCTACCCTCTCCGAATTAATTGAAGGAACCCTAACCGACCCTGCTCTTATAGACGAACCCTATTCACTCCCTTCTATCGTGATTCACCCATTCCAGAAGGTGAACTAGTGAGGGTTACCCTAAACCTAGGATACCCTAATTTTAACATTTTTTTCATTTGATAAATGATACTATTGGTTATTATTAGAGATCCATTCACATGGAAATGTTGTTTTGGTTGAAGATTTAAAAATTCTAGTTTGAGGAAGCTATTATTTGAGAATTGATGAGCATAAATTGTTCAATATATTTAATTTATATGAGTAGATTTGGATTTTTTCTAATGATTTAGTTAAATATTGTTATAATGATGAAGATCATTATATCTATGTGAAGGCATATTTAATGCATTCTAGAATATGTTGAATTGTTTTAGAGGATCTAAAAATTTCAAAAACAATTGTAAATTCTATGTATCTGGATACTAATGAAGTGAACAATAAAATGATAGGTAATATATTACCTTGTTTTAGAAAATTGGAAAACGTTTTTACCACTAATCTGAAATCCTTAAAAATTTCACAATCTTTTAGAAACCTCACTACCACCCAGATGAATCCTAACTCATTTCTCTAGTAAAACTGAAGAGTCCTTAGAAAATTATCAATTAGGGTAGATTTCAATATTTCGAGAACATTATTTACAAATCCTAAAAATATTCAACCTAAATACTACTTCAAGGGATTCATGGTATCCTCGAAAACATTGGAAAACATCACCAACTATACTTAAACTATATTTAATACTCCTAGTCATTCTTTAATCTTTTCACCCATGCCAAATTAAGGAATAATATTGACACATTCTCTCATGGACTAATGTTTTTGCGAACATATATTCAGTATTCCACCATCAAACTATCTTATATAACCCTAACACTTTGTATTCAAGGAATATTAAGATATAATGGTGCTTTAGGTTTATGTGATTCATCCTCACGTAAAACACTATCTTCTATGCCACAGGCATCACACTCAGATTACCAAAGTATAGTGATTTTTCTAGATTCTTTCAAGTTCCACACATAGAAATTTAGTCTTGGTAGAAACAGAATTTGAATCTAAGATAGATAAATCATTACTAAAATTGAACTTCCTTATAGATTAGGAATAAAATCTCCTAATATTTAAAATAAAATAACTTAAAATCTAGAGGATCCAATCATAGGTAAATTTGTATCTAATACCAACTAAAGGGGACTGGTTGGGATATGAACCACATTGAGTGGGGGTTGAATTAATTTTGGTGACTTTTAATTACCTTTTTTGTACTTTTAAATTTTTATCCCTTCTCTTTTTACCTCTGTCACTATTATGTGAGTGGTTCTTTTATTATTTCTTTCCTCCATTATTTCTTATATAATAATCAAACACACACACACAAGTGGCATATTAATTTCTAAGTTTCACCTCTCAGTATGATAAGTCGAATCCTTAATGTGAACTGGTAACACCTAAAGTTACAAAACCCAATAGTAAATACCTCTGAGCATTAAACTATAGTCTCCTAACAGTATAGAGTGTGTATACTAGACACTTATTTGGTGTTTCCCACACTCAAGTACATCTCATACCTTTACAATAAATATAAGAGTAACAATGGGATATTTTAACACTAGTTTAGAAGAATTCCTTATTGTTCGTGTACTACTCTTTTCTTCTTCTTGAATTGAACAACAGCAAGTCAATTTTTTTATTTTTATACATATTATTATATAAAAACTCCTCTTATTCATATTATCAAAATAATATTCTATCAATTATTACTTATATACCTTCCTTCATAAACTAAAATACACATAACTCTTCATCTCTCCCCTTATTTCATGTGTGAACTAGGGGAACATATCTCTTCTTCTTATAAACTTCATGAACTACTTGGTTGCTTATTCTTCTACCTCTTCCCACTTTTCTATCTTCTTTTCTTCAACACAAAGAGCACTAGATCTTACTTTTCTTTTTAACATTGACACATACTGCTTCTTCTAAATCGAAACTATGTTGGGTCTTCTCACTCTTTTAAATAGTGTATAGAAATTCATCTCTCTTGAATAATACTGGAAAGCTTCCACTTGTCAATATTCAGAACTGCTTGAATTTATATCAAATATAGCTTCATCGGTTTCATCTTTTTTAGAATTAACTGAACCACATGAATAATTTGGATTCAAACCTCCCAAAATTAATGGATATATAATTTTCCACTCCAGATATTTATAACCATTTGTTTTGTGTCATATAACTCTTTTACATAGTTCATATAAATTATTCTATCTTGAATAACAATTTCAAACATTCACATGTGTCTATTTCGAACTGCATGAATATATATCAAATATAGAAGCACTAATTTTATCTTTTTTAGAATTCCCTAAACCACATGAATATTTTGGATTCAAATAACACTGAATTACTGTATTTAGAATTTCTGCACTCAATATCCCCATAACCATCTGATAACTATATGTAATAATATCAATGGATTTGGGGTGGGGGCAGTGGGGTGAAGAGGGGAGGTCAAAAGAGTTGGGGTGAAGGGTGGGGGTGCAGTGTGCAGGTAGGGGTGGGTAGTGGGGGTGGGGTAGTGGGGGAAGGTGGGGGGAAGTGGGGGTGATGGGGGGAAGTGTGCATGTGGGGGGGTCCAGGTGGGGTCAGTGTGTAGGTGTGGGGTGGTGCAGGTGGGGGTGGGGGGTGGGCAGTGGGGGCAGGTGTGTGGGGGTGGGAAGGTGTGTGGGGGGAAGTGGGGGGGAAGGTGGGGGGCAGGTGGGGATAGGGATGAGGGGGGTGTTTAGGTGGGGGAATGTGGGGGTATTGGGGGAAGGTGGGGGGAGTGTGTAGTGGGTGTGAAAGGGGCTGGTTTAAGGGAGTTGGGGTTAAGGGTGGGGGTAGTGGGGTAAAGGGGGATAGGGGTGAAGGGGGATGGGGGTTGGGGGCTGGGGTGAAGGGGGATGGGGCCTGGGGTGTGGGTGAAGGGGGCAGGGGGCAGTGTGTAGGGGTTGATAGCTCCATGCATTTCTTGGGAAAATGTTTTTTTTAGTTTCTACATGTCTCTCCTAGCTCCATGAATTTCCTCAAAGAACATACTACAACTGGATGCCTTTTCTTTGGTTCTCCTACTACCACACATCTACCACTATAGTTTATGAAATCACAACAATACTTACAAAAACTCTATAAGTTTTATGAGATTCCATTAAGTAGTCATAAAAATTTCAGGACTTAGCCAATTTTTATCTTCCAAATATAATTTATAGATGACTTTAATAAAACATAGAACTTATTCAATTCACCTCAAATCATCTCCAAACACTCCAAATCAACTTTTCTCCTCTCTCGCAATTGAAATCTACATGTCGTGATTGAACACATTTTTCCTTCCCCTACCTTTGTCACGGTCAAACCCCTTCCCCTTTCTCTGCCTCTTTCACGATAGAACTTTCCCCCCTGCCCATCCACTCCCCCTCCCTCCCCCTGCCCAGCCCCTACCCCTCCCCCTCCCCTCCCCTAGCCTAGCCCCTCCCCCTCCCCCCCCGGCCCAGCCCCTCCCCCCTCCCCCCCACCAGCCCCCTCCCCTGCCCAGCCCCTCCCCCTCCCCCCACCAGCCCCTCCCCCTGCCCAGCCCCCACCCTTGCCCCTGCCCAGCCCCTCCCCCTCCCCCACCCTCCCCCTTGCCTAGTCCCTCCTCCTCCCCTCCCTACCCAGCCCCTCCCCCTCCCTACACACTATCCCCCTTTCTTATACACATATTACAACCCAATATTGTTAGAAAAATCATCCTTAATATATAAACCCCATGGTCCACTCTAATTGCGTCATTATTATATGATTCATTTCACATGAATCCAATATTTGAATCATTTTCCACTATATAAGTATCTAATAATGATACTGATTATACGTATTATTATATTTTAATTAGGATATAAAATGTTACCTCCACATGTATCTCATGTATTTTAGTATCTCATGTATTTTATTATCTCATGTATTTTAGTATCTTATTTTTAGATAATGTAAATCACTAATGATTATGAATTTTTCATTTAGAATATTTACCAATATTTATATGAACTTGCTAGAAACCCAAGGTTGAACTGTCAGGGTGTAATAATTGATAGTAAGAGATTTCATTTTGTATTCTATTAACATGACATAAATATTAATTAGTGGATATGGGTATAGTTCTTATATGATTGTGATTTATAGATATCATATACTTTAGTAAATAATAATGTTATAGTTGATGCAATAATCCTAAACATTTACTTATGTTTCTCAAGAAGCATGTAAGGAATATAATCCTATGAATGAGTCCATATACTACATTTATTAATCATGAATGAGTTTCAATGTTGTTATTTATAATCAAAAAAATTTGCTAACTGTCTGTTTATTCATATTAGAATGGATAGAAGATGGATGTATAATGTTTATCGGATCACTGATTTTGTTTCAGAAGGATTTGGAATATTTTTTGGATTTTTCATTCAACAATGGTTCAGACGATAGATTGATTCAATGCCCATTTTTTGATTGCATTGGAAGACCATGGTTAACATGTAAGTAAGTAAGATACCACATCACTTAAAAATGTTTTTAAAAAGGATATCATGTTTGGTATCATAGTGCAGAAAAAAGTTAAAATGGAGAATGATATTGATTCAGCTAAAAGGATCGGAATGGAAAATTTGATTTCCGATTGTTTCCATTTACTTCTCAAGAAAACACTTAATATAGATCATTGGAAGAGGAAATCATTACGAGAACCCAATTTTAATTTAATTATCAGAATGATGACATTGAGTGTGTTAGAAAGTTGGTAGAAGAAGTGAATACACAGTATACCAGTCATGGGGAAAAATGGCCAAACTAGAGTTTTTAATGAAACTGTATGATGGGAAAAAATGTATAGATTTTGTAAACATTGCAATCGACTATCTACATACACTTTTTTAAGGAATTTATACCTGATGATGCATGTATTCTTGAAATGATTATACATAATCAAAGTTTGTTGAAAAGTTTGGATTTTCAAGTGCTAAAATCCACGCATTCCCTAAAGATTGTTGTCTATTCTGGAAAAATAATTTCAAGTTAAATGAGTTCAAAAAATGTGGTACATCGAGATGGAAGATTAATAAATATGGAACTCAATCCCGCGTACCATAGAAAGTGATGTGACACTTTCCATTGATTCCCAGACTTCAAAAAAAATTATGTCAGAACAAATGGATAATAATATGAGATGGCATAAAGATGAAAGAGATAAGGGTAATGATGATATATTTCATCATGCTGATGGGTTAGCATGGAAAAAACATTGATAGGTTGCATCCTGATTTTGTATCCGACACAGAGAATGTTAAATTGTTATTTTCATGTGATGGTTTCAACCCATTTATGAAAATGCATACTGCACATAGTACTTGGCCTATTTTCATTCATTATTTATAATTTTCCTTCATGGATGTGTATGAAAAATCCAGTTACTATCATGAGTATATTTATTTCTATAACCAATGTTCCTTGAAATGATATCGACATATATTTACAACCATTAATAGATGAGTTGAAGGAGCTTTGGACTGTTGGGGTGCAGACATATGATGCATTTAGAAAGGATTACTTTATGTGTCATGAAGCATTATTATGGACAATAACTGATTTTCCTACAAATGGAATGATTTCTGGTTTGAGTATCAAGGGGACATTATCATTCATTATATGTATGAAAAATACATGTTCTAAGAGATTAATGTTTCGACTAATTTTCAGTTTCATAGGGCATTGATGATTTTTAGAAATGGATCATCCATACAGAAAAAATTGAAGACATTTTGATAATTCCATAGAGACAGATGAAATACCTCAACGAATTTCTGGGGGTGATATCCTTAAATAACTTGAAAATTTTAAATTTTGTTCTTGGAAAGGGTCAGTTAAATTCCAACAAAGCGGAAGAGTGTTCCTTTGAATTCCAACAATAATTGGAGAAAAATTATATTTTATGAGTTGTCGTATTGGTCATCAAATTTTCTGCATCACTACTTGGATGTAATTCATATTTAGAAAAATGTGTGGGAATTATTACTTGAAAGACTTTTAAATGTAATGGGAAAGAAAAAAAGATGATTTGTGCTCACGTTGTGATTTAATGGATTAGGTTATATAACCAAGACTTCATCCAAAGTTAATTGGTCAAAATCAGTAGAAAGACCCTTTTTTATTGTTTTTGGATGAAAAATGCAGATAAAAAAACAATTTTCTTTAAGTCTTGGAAAGTTTAAATATTCTATATGGTTATTCGAGTAATGTTTCAAAAATGACTAAATAAAGGATATGTGAAACTAAAATCCCTCAAAACCCATTAATACCATGTCATGTTGCATTAATTGATTCCTATTTCCATTTGACAATTACTATCACATAATTTCAGGGACATTGTGATTAGATTATTTCACATTTATTGAGAGCTCTGTGCTAAAAATATTGAAAAAAATTGTTGTGAAAAAACTAAAAAAAAGCAATGATCATTCTTTGTGACATAGAGAAAATATTTCCCCCATCATTTTTTACATGTATGTTACATCTGACCATGCATATTCCAACAAACTTTCTTTTTGGTGGTCTTGTTTCTAGTCGATGGATATATCCAATAGAAAGAATGATGTTTACATTGAAATCTTATGTGATAAATAAGAATCATCCTGAAGGATCTATTGTGAATTGGTTATTTAGCGCAGGAATGCATGGATTTTTTCAATGTATTTTACAAATTTCACCACTAGATCTAATCGGCCCCATGAGTAATAAAGATGAGCAGTATGATCCCATTTAGCCAAAATTTCCATCACTGTCCCAAATGGGAGGGATATCTAGTTCATACAAGTTGTGTGCTTTGAATATGGGTGAGTGGAAAATGGCTCATCATACGGTATTATTTAACTATGTCGTGGTTGACCATTACATCAAGTAAGTAAATTATAAATATATATAATTTTTTGTTGGGTATTTTTTCATTTTTCCTAATATCATTAAATTTTTTATATTTGTAGAGAACATAGTGAAGTTATAAAAGAGCACATAATTTTTTATCTATTAAGTGGTGGGAGCAATTACACAGTGAATAATTTCTTGTTTGGTTGATTTCAAAGGTAAAACAATTATTTTTTTACGTTACCAAATCATTGGTAGTAGTTAAATATTCATTGTCGATATATTTCAGGTCCAAATTTTATAGATGGATGATATATCTGCTGAAATAAGGTCATTTTAGTTTGGTCCAAACAGTGTGGTTTTTGATTCTAAAGAAATGGTTTTTAATGGTTTTAAATTCATTAGAAATTGTTTTTGTGAAACAAAGATGGAAACATAGCATGACGTTGTCACGATAAGCGCTACAACAAATTGGTATGCTAGTGCATCAGATAGGAAGCCTCTCTCAGAAAATATGTCATATTATGGGGTTGTTGAGAGAATATTTTTATTAGATTACAATGCACATAGTCGTGTCGCTATGATGAATTGCAAGTGGTTTGATTCAATTACACAAAAAGGCTAGTATATATATAGTTTTGGTTTCAGATTGATTTATATGAAACATTAGCTGTGAACAGATAAGCCTTATATTCTTGCATCACAAGCTATTCAAGTATTTTATGTAAATGACCCTTTTAAAACTGAAATTTGTTGTTATTGTTGATGTTATTTCCAGACACATTTTTTATTAAGGATTGGATGATGGTGATGTTTTGGATGAACCAGTTATTATTCAGTCAAATATATCAATTGACGATAAGGATGATTCAATTGTGAGAATAGATTGTTAACTATAAATTATAATAGAGAATTATTAGTGTTACATGTTTCAAAGTATTTATATTATACTATTCTGACCTGGTGTGTGTTTTTTTATACTTTTAAAGCAGAAGATACTTTTGTTTTGTAATCTTTTCATTTAGAGAGTAAAAAACATAATGAAAAAAACTTAATAGAAGATGTAATGTTTTATAAAATAATATAAATTTTCATGGAATATTTATAGTGATTTAATGATTTGTTATATTTTTAAAATTCTCACATCACTTTTGGAATTTACATATTATTATGTCTTACAAGGAGGTTCGGAGAAAAAATGGAGGAAAATGATCGCCGACTTAGAGAAGTTGTCCTAACAAATATGACAGTTCTGGTGAGTCCCTTATTTATTTATTGATTATATGTTAACTTTTCACAAATCATATTTAATATGAACAAGAATCATTGAGGAGGAAACTTGCATTCAATGAAGATAGATCAGGATCTCCATAGTATAGGACCGGCCCTACATATAGACCCCTATATGTACCGCCTCACAGTCCATGGTTCTGTAGTCACCGAGATGGTTTCCTACCATCATGCCCCCACTTAAATGCCTTATCTATACATGGTCGGTCATCCTTTTTATCCATTTCCTCCTCCTACTGTGTAGGGTAGTCCATCTCTTTCTATCCCTTAGCCTTTTTCCCTTATCCACCTTCATCTCTACAGGGTACCTCTCCATTGGTTATGCCCCCAATATACTCATACCCTCCTACCCAAACTCAGCATATACAATCTATTGTGGAGGGTACACCTCTATTGGTTATACCCCTTGTATACCCATACCCTCTTACCCAACCTCAGCATCCATATTCTACTATGGAGTACACTTCTCCAGTTTATACCCCTCAGTATAGTGTACATGATTTAGAAACAGCAAATAGTGCTACTGGTAAATGTTTAAAACGTAATGAAATTAATAAATTTTAATTAAATTTCAGTTATATATATGTAAAATATTTGTTTCATTTTTAAAGATCACCTTCTACTAAAATATGTGGTCATAAAAAGATGCATAAAGTGTGGAAGAGACATACACAAATTATGGTTCAGTATAAAAATGAAATTAAAATTGTTGAAGAAAATGGTAAAGAACTATGGAGTTTCATGGGGACACTCAGCAGACATAGCAATATTGTTTCGGTTTAACCAATCGAGTGGAGAAGAGTTGGACAAGAAATAAATACAAGGCTTGGGTGGAAATTTGGGTAATATATATTTCAAAATTACTTTGAAATTTTTTTTATAAAGTATTATTGATAAATTTGTTTGAATATTTAGCTTCGCTATAACTTCTCGGATTGCCGTCATGCTAAGAGGTCTAGGATAATGGAAATGGGGGATATGTGGTGGGCCTACAAGCATAACCTACATGTTGGCTAGAAAAAAATAAAGAAGAGTCACTCCTCTTGAAAATGAAGTGATCTTCAATGAATTCCCAATTTCATATTACAAAGAATTAATTGCATATTGGAGTTGTTCCTCTTTCAAGGTAATTTACAATCTTAATGTTTTTAATAAATTACTTTTTTCATTAATATTAGTTTTCTGTATTGAATGATTTTATTAAATGTGATTGTGTTTAGTTTTATTTTTCAGACTTGGTTATTTCATTTATGTCTTGAACTCATTGAATTATTAAGTTGAAATGATTATTTTTTATCCCTTTTGGTTTTTTGAAAGGCTAGTTAATTTTTATTTACTAATAGAATTAATCTGAAAGAAACATAATAAATAAGGTAACCATGATATATAATCATACTTTGGGGCGAACTACATTGTCGAGTCATGAACTTTCACAGGTAATATATGATTTAACATTGAGTATACATTTTTTTTTTCATTTATTTCTGTTCAATTTTCATGTAGAAATGGGCATTAAATTTCGAAGGACATTTTCCCGGATCATTATTGTTTTTTTCAAGTAGGAAAAAGAAATATGGGACTATTTTGAATCATCCAACGCATGAAAAAATTGTAAGAATGTTTTAAATTTTTTTTATTTTAGTATGAAGTTTCATTCACTAAAAATTATCTGAGTTGTTTTTTCCTCATAAGGAATGAGAATGCTTGAGTCAATTATATCACTTGTTCCTACGGTATTATATAGAACAATACATTATCTTCTAATCTCTTTAGTATTCTTAATGATAATTTAATAAGATCAATTCTTGATACGGTATAAAAATGACTTATAAAAATCCATTCAATCTAGAATACTGTTTAAGGAACCTTCTCATTTCTTTTAAACTGGTCATATAATCATGTTTCTATATGGAGGTTTAAGGAATACTTAGACTCTCAAATAGGTTCATAACCACTAATAATATATCTGTAAACCCAAACAGCATCCCAAGATACTAATACAATTTATACTAACTCTTAAAAGTAGTATAAAGAATATAAAAAGACATGCGCTACTGTTGTTTTGGTCTATATTTCATCAAAAAGGAGGTTGTAGACATTTCACTCGTAACATATATGATCATTTCAATGGACATATAGCTACACTTATTTATTTATTTGATTATCATTTAAAATTGTAATTCTATTTTATAATATTATCATCAAGCTCTAATGGAAAAGCAATCAGAAACATTTGGACCACACGATTATTAAAATCAGGTTCTTGGAAACGAGAATAGTGGCAGAGTTCGTTGTAAACCAAGAAAGAAAATCGTGCCACCTAAATATTGGTCATCGGTTATTGAATATTATAGAGATATTTCAAGAATGGTTATTGAAGAACAATTACATGCTTCCATTGAGATAGAAAAGAAATAAGTTATTCAAGTGTCTCAAAATACACGAAATAAAAAGAAAATTAAAAATTGTTCAAGTTGATATCAGCTATATGTTCTTCACTTCTTCCAGAGGGTGAAACAACAATGGATGGATGTTTATCCAGTTTGCGCTCAATGTATGAGGATGGGGATGATTGTGTAGCTGAAGATGTTGGTGGAGAGGCTGAAGATGATGCTGATGGTGGAGAGGTTGAAGATGTTGCTGATGGTGGAGAGGCTGAAGATGTTGTTGTTGATGATGATGATGTTGTTGATGGTAGTACACACGTTGATTTCATTGATATAGATGCTGATGAGGAGGAGGATTCAGATGAAATTTTGGAGCAATATTACTGATAGTTTTTGTATATATCATTTTTTTCATTATTTATAAAATTTCAATTTTATATGTATTAGTTGTTTTTTTAATTTATGTGGAAATGAGATGTTGTAACAGCTTTTGGAATTCATTGTAGTTGTATTTGAATGGTGTATTTGTATATTACAGGTTTCTTTAGCGGGGGAGGGGGACTAGAAGGGGTGGGGGGGAACTAGTAGGTGGCAGGACTGGCAGGGGTGAACTGGAAAGGACAATGGGAGTGGCAGGGTGTAACACCCCAAGCTTTCATGGTACGCTTCTCTTTGAATAATACAGTAGTGTGTGTTGTACACAACTTCGAGTTCTAACTCACACCACAACCAATCAAACTAGTCATTATGAATAGTAATACCGACTTTTTGAAATTTTATAAATTTTATCTTTCAAAATGGATTTCATTTTTGGACTTGGAATATCGAAATTATCCTGGGTTGAAATTTTGGTATTTTTTTGAAAACATTCAATTTTTGATGAATAGTGAACAAACACTGAATTATAGTTTAAAACCGAATTTTTATTTAAATAATTATTTATTTTATTTAAATTTAATTTAGGCCAAAATAGATACATAATACCCTTATATATTCAATGTAATTCATTGGAGTTAGTTCAGAATAATTTTAGATATATAAAACTTTTATTGAACATTTCACCGTCTTTTACCCACCTCCTAGGAGAATTTGGAAATTCACATAAAACATAATTTCACCACTTCTGTGAGTAGAATTTCAAAAATCCGAGAGACACGGTTAATATGAAGGAGTAAAATTTGGTTCAACGAGATGAAAATAATTTTTGGTGAATAGTAACTTTTTACTTTAATTTACCACGGCTAAAAGTAAATAGGGTAATTAAGGGTAAAAATGATATTAATATTACCCTAACACATGTCCTAATTCTATTTTACAAGTTTATCTCGACCAAAAACAACCTTAGGAATAAAATATTATCATTTAGGTCCACTTGTATTAGATTAGGACATTAATTATCATTTAATTCAAAGAAGAGTTAAAAGAGTTAAAATCAAAGTTTAATTTCTAAAACATTTTTAATATAGTGTTATACAAAAGATAAATTCGATTGTAAATATTTATTAGAAATATAAAAATATTTCCTACATAATGGTATTTTTTTATAATTTTTAGACATTAAATATTTTAATTTATTTATGATACAATAGTGATGCAGTAATTACCTAATTAATGAAATATTAAAAAAATGATATTTTAAATATCAAAATAAATGTAATTTGAGACTTTTATGAATCCCACTAATTTTATGGGTTAATATGACATATTAGGATTGGTTATATAAATTTTTTTTGAAGGAATAATGCTGTTATGAAATAATCAAAAACAAAATACCCAATCGTGTCAAAATTGACATAAAGAGTTTTTTAAAAAAAATATTATATTATTAATTGATATTATATTAATAAAAATCTATGGTTTGGCCAAAGGACTTATATCATGATATTTTTATCATTAATGGACATCTTGGGGGTCTCTTGGATGTATATAGTAAGTTTATTTACTATGTAATATAAAAATACAAAGTGACATGGTAAATGTCAAACTAATTAACTAAGAGTTAAAACTGAAATATAAGGTTAATATAATGACCCAAACCTGTCTAAAATCTATTGGTTGAAATTATTTCAACCCATCCCCACCTTAAAATTTATATAATCCACTTTGGAGCCCTTAGAAACCGAATAAGAATTTATTATAAAATAATATTTCTAGCTTTTACAAAGGTGCCCCTCAGCCCTCTTATAAAAGGGCGCTCCCACTTCTCACTATTTCAAACATTAAAAGCCTTTTGTCTCGGACAACCCATTCCCAAATACTCTCTCAACATCCTTCACTTCAACCTAGAGGACATAGTTTGATCAGAAAGCCAAATTAAGGAGCCCTTTTGATCAAATCAAAAGGGAGAACCCGAAGAAGAGGTAATGTTTTCACCACCCTCTTTCAAGTTCCTTTCTTCTTCAACTTCTTCTTTGTTTGTTATTCCCATTCTAAAATAATAACTCCAGTATCTTATATATACGGTGATGTTATTATAAATATGGTACAACCATATTCAGTATTATATCCATCCTTTGAATGATATGTCACCATACGTGCGTACGTACGGCTTACCGTCTCCACGTCGTAGTGTAATTGTTATTCAATATATTATTATTTGGATGGTATAATAATGATGTGTAATTAATGTAAACAATTATGATAACATGATAATGATTCTGTATATATGATATACCATCAAATTATATATTATTTTAATATCAAAAGAATGATATTGTCACTCGTGTGTACGTACGGACTACCATCTCCACGAACGTGATGAGATTCATTCCCCATCGTATCCAGTCAAGACTAATTCTCATTTGATGATTGAAATTAATGTTTAAGAACTTTATAAAATTCATGATATGAATAATATTCAACCTATCCATAACAAACATGGCTTATGTAACAAAACATATAAAATAAAACAAGTAAGTTAACACCTGAAACGACGATAATACTAAGATAGTATTAACAAAGAAATGTTAAAAGATCATATATGATATCATATTAATGTATATGATTCTTGAATTTTTTTTAATAACAATTATTTCACCGTTATACATGAGTTAAACCTACCCTCAACCAAGGAAAAGTACAAGGTAATGGGTTTTCATCTCACTTCTTATTCCCATGAGATTCGTACCATATTGCCACTATTACCTTTTGTGTGGTGTGTGTACTACTCATAATTGTATTCTTTGTGTAATACACTTTAATTTATGTGTATCTACATATTCATTGTATGATACCTATTTCATGGGGTGTATGTTTTGTAAGTTACCAAATAGGTAAGGGTTTATTTCACAATCTCTTCATTATCTGAGGTTGTTTATACGTAATTATCTACCGGGGCCTATTTATCATCCACATCCATGTTTCTTAAATATGTATTTCAAAACATTCTTACTATTTTAAAGAATATGGGTTAAAGTCATTTATACCCTTGTTTGACATTTTATAAGAAGTTTATAAAGGAATCTTTCTGTCGTTTTCCAAACAAGGCCCCTTTTAACCTTTTTGACCGAATTAAGGTAAGAATGTCTTTTTTTAACTTATACGGTGGGTGTGGCTATTTTCCGCCATTATAAAATCTTTGAAGCTTCTCTTAAAATATTATAAGAATATTTTCAAAGTAAATGTTTTCTTTTACAATTATGTGACTTTTAAATAATTTCAGAAAAAGAGATATTTCTCTCAAATAGTTTTGATTTCATCTATGTCAACATCCTTTGATAAATTTTACACTTGTTTAAAGTTGATTTATTATGATACAAATCATCCATATTATATTTAAGGTTTTGTGATATGTTTGACTATGGATGAGTTATTTTTATACTATTAATGGTTTATGATTAATGTTTTGTATTTCCCTATGCTAGTTTTAATACAAATGTTTATGTTATATTTCATCCTCTTCTTAAAGATTTATGTGTTGGACTAGTATGTTCCGGGTTGGGGTCTGGTTATAGCAGACCCTCCGGGTTGGTGTCCGATTATAAGAGGCACTCCGGGTCGGTGTCCGGTTATTAGAGGCACTCCGGGTTGGTGTCCGGTTATTAGAGGCACTCCAGGTTGGTGTCTGGTTATTAGAGGCACTCCAGGTTAGAGTCTGATTACAGAGGCTATCCGGGATGGAGTTCGGTTACAAAGGCTCTCCGGGTTGGGTTTCGGTTACAGTTATCCCTGAGGTCTTTTCACGAGGCCTTGACACAGAATTTAAAGTTCATCATTTTTCATTCCTTTATTATGAAAGTGGTTATTGATATTGCATGTGATTATTCGACTAGTAGAATATCCAAGTGAATAAGTAAATGGAATTATTTCATTTTATCCTTTTTATATTATGCTGAAGTTATAGTTTAAAAGGCTTTTGTTTTATTTATACATTGCCTCAAATGTTTAAGCTTATTTATGAATGTTTCTGCTATATTGTCATCCTTACTAAGCATCTTATCTCACCCCTTTCAATGTATTATTTTTTCCAGGATGTGAAGAATTAATTTATGAATGACCTGTAGGGATAGTATGAGGGGATATGAAAAGAAGATGTTGTTGTAGTTTTTTTTTTACTTTATGATGTAATATAAGACTTTATGGATGTATCTAGTTATTCCAAGGATACTAAACTAATTGTTCTTTCGAGACATGATCTTTTGTGATCATGAAAATGTTATGTAATAATGCACCGACTCTGGGTAACTGGGTTCGGGACGTTACACAGGGGCTGGGGGGGACTAGCAGGGGCAGGGGGACTTCCAGGGGTAGGGGTGGGGGTGAAAGGGGGAGGGATTTGGATTCAATTCACAAAAATGTTATATAATCGATATTCATTTCTATAATAACACAATCAAGCCTCATTTATGAATTGTTTTTTTAAATTTATTCTCTATGTACTGGGGATTGGGTACAAGCACATCTAAAAAAGGAAAAGAATACTTCAGTGAGCTCCAAAATCACAAGAATAAATTTCTATGGGTTGATGATGAATATGGAAATGCAATTGAGAATTCGTTGATAAGTAAAATGATATAATCTAGTAAGAATTTTCTTCAGCAGTGTGAGGTTTGGAATTGACATTAACAGGTGATTTATAAGGTTTTTTGCATCTTACATTATTATATTATCTATTTTTTAGGCTGGAATTTACCTTGATTAGAAATAGAATCTTATCAAGTATAGTGAATTTGTGAACAAAGAGCTGATACTATTTTCAATATAGGACCTTCAACGGTAAATTCTGTCAATGTTTGATGGCTTGAAGCTGGGAAATTGGATATTCTCTTCTTCTATTTCAAGAGGAATTTTGTAAAGTAGGTAAAGGTTTCCCAATTCTCAAGTTATGTATCAAAACACTCATCTTATCACCACAGGGAGACCAGCCTTACTGGTACACCAGAGCAAAGTATGATCACCCTCAAATCCCAATTTTCATTTCTCAATGATGAATTTCATGTATTTACGCTATTTTTTTCCTTTCAGTTCTTGAATATTTCTTTGACCTGTGACTTGAATTCTATGAGAAGAGAGATGTAAGCTTGAACGGTCGCAGGGGATGGGTGAGTTGGTTCAAGGTGGTGGCATCCTGTCGTCGAGGTTTCGAGTTCAAGACCTTGTAAAGGAAACGTGCATTATATTCCAGCGATCCTCTCGCCCCCTCTACTCCACATGGAAGTAGCCCAAGCCCAATGGTTGGCCACCTTGGGCCTAGCTGGGGACGTGCGATAGGGGGTGGGGTAAGGCCACCTCAATACACCCTAAACCGACCAACATGTTTAGCCCCACCGTTTGTGGTGGGGTGGTAAGGGTTTCGGGGGTAAGGGGAAGGTCACGGGGTCAAGTCCCCGGGCTTGCGATTTAATGTAATTTTCTTCCTTGCATCATGTGCCACTTTCGCAGTTGTACCCAATTTTTTAAAAAAAGTAATCTTGGATCCTCTTAAGTCTGGTTTATATATAATGACCATCTTTTAATAAAATATATTGTTGCTGGTGCTATGCAGAGAGGGCTCCCTAGATAAACATGAACTGCATCTGTTGAAATTGGATAACAAGGATCTATTTTTTCATGGGGTGGTGAATGGGGAGATCATTTTGAGCAGCAGTAAGAGGGCAGAAATGGGTAACTAAATAGTGACTCATATTTTTATTCCTATATTTTCTTATTTCATTCTAGTTTTGTATTGTGTTTATAGGTTTTGATCATGTTTATCATAAAAAAATATGTGGGATTTCAACTTAAGGTCCAAGAACCTACCAATCAAGGAATAATTTTCACCTTTCTAATATCGTAGCATCGAAGGTAAATATTATATTTTATTTTTTTGCTTCTATTCTAGTTACAATGAAAGAAAAAAACTTCTATTTGTAGTTCTTGGTTCATTATGACATTCCTTATTTTATCATGTCTCCCCATGTTAAAAATTGGTAAATTTATTTGATTCTGATACATGATTCTATTAGTCAAAAAAACATTTTTAGCCTTAGGGTTTTTTAAAAAATATTCATGAAATGCTTCCTATTAACAATACTGGTTTTTCTATAACATGTTGGCTTAGTTGGGGTGGGGAATTGGGGGGAATTGGCATGTGGGAGGGGGTTCAAGGGGTGGTAGTGAAAGGTGGGTGGGGAAGGGGCAGGGGGGACTGGCAGGGATAGGGGGACTGGTAGGAGGGAGGGGGTGTAAGGGGGAGGGCAAGGGGGACTGTCAGGGGAAGGGGGACTGGAAGGGGTAGGGGTGTAAGGGGTGGGGGAACTAGTAGGGTTTGGGGTTCAAGGTGATGGGGAGGGATTGGTAGGTGGAGGGGTACTGGTAGGGGAAGGGTTAGGGGTGGGAGAATGGTAGGGGCAGGGGTTGGGGGTGGGTGAAAGGGGGAGGGAAAGGGGAAACTGGTAGTGGGGGTGGGTAACTAGGGGGACTGGTAGGGGGAGGGGGTACAAGGGGTGGGGTGTAAGGGGGATAGAAAGGGGGTGAGGTAGGGGGGGACTTGTAGGGGTAGGGGGGAATGGAAAATGTGAAATGGAATATTGAATGATGATAAAATTATAGATTAAGATTCATATTTTCAACTCCTTGATAATTTTTATGTCTCTCCATGCTTAACTTGTGGATATTATATTTTTTTGGAATTAATGTTATGGAATTCTGGGAATGTGCATGTTTTATGCTATGTTGATATCATTTTGAGTGTTGAGTTCATTTGAAAGTTGTGATGGACACATTACATGTTTTTTGTTGAAATCTGATTTGAATTTTAATTAGTTATATTCATGTGCACTAACAAACTCAATTATAATTTCTAATTCCTCAGTTTGCTGCTGGTTTCAACTATTCAATACATGGGAATAAGATTCTATTAGGATGATATTTCCTAGTTTACAAGTTATTAAATTTTTATACCAGATTTTTTCAACAAAGATAAAGAGGAAAGAGTCTTGGGATTGGAAGTTATCACTCAGGGGAGTATTCTACCTAATTTACTTTTTTACTGTCTCTTCTTTCCGCTTAAATTTATAATTCATGCTGAGTTTATTTGTCACTGAATTCATGTGTTATTTTGATCTTGTTGGGTGAATAGAATGTTGTTTTCATATACTGAAAGTGAAGTTTATATCAATACAAATAAAATTTCATTTAATTATTATACAAGATATTTTTGTAAATTCATGAAGTTTCTTTTACTAAACATGCGAGTAATATTATTGGCTTCATTTTTTTGCAACACATAACATGGAAGTATTTTGTAATTTTGAAATCATGTATAAGTTATTGAAGTATGTTATTGAGTAGGTGAGTAGTTAAATATCTTTTCTGTAATCATCCATCACACGATTGGTATATATTAGTTCAGTTCATCAAATCTTGTATGTATTTAACAATTTTCATAGATTTGTACAATTTTAATGATAGAAAATGTTTGTGCATTTAGTTTGTAAATTATGTTTTGAATTTTTAATTTGAAAAGATTTGATGTACATATTCAAAAAAAATTCCATTTTATATCTTTAAAAATATAATGAATCATACATTTACACATCCATTTAACGGTTCTATAAACCTTTTAATTCATTTTGGGTTGAATTTTTCTATTCACAGACCCGACTCTGTGTGTAAGTTCCATTAGTTGCATATGAGGATTTCTACCAAATGGTTTTCAGTGAGTCCATAAAGATGGAAAAGGGTCTTCTAAATTGATTCTTTGTTTAAATATTCATTTACTATAGGTTGTGTGTTTATAGCATACTGCAACTGAGTGTGAATGTATTTTATTTATTGGATTTTTGTTGATAATGGTATTTTTCACCCTCATTTTTCTATAACTCATCTACTACTGTAGTGGATGAAGATGGATGTTTATATTTTTTATCTGAAATAAATAAAACTTTTCTCTCTAGGGGTGAAAGGGGGGTTGGGGGAATGGGTGAAATGGGGGTCGGGGCAGGGGCAGGGGGGCAGTGTGCAGAGGTTCAAGGTTGGGGGGCAGTGTGCAGGGGTGAAGGGGGCAGGGGCAGTGTGCATAGGGTAGTGGGGGTGAAGGGGGTAAGGGAAGTGTGAAGGGGGAAGGGAGGGGGCAGGGGGCAGTGTGCAGGGGGTAGTGGGGGTGAAGGGGGCAGGGGTTCGGGGGTCGGGGTCGGGGGTATGGGTAGGGGTAGGGGGCAGGGGGTAGGGAGGGGGTAGGGGTGGGTGGGTGGGTGGGCTACTGCAGGGGGTGCTAAGGGGGTGTTCAAGGGGGGAAAGGGGTGTCCAGGATGGAGGGGGTCCAGGTGGGGGGGTCGGGGCATGGGGGTGTAGGGGATGTTCAAGGGGCATGGGGTGGTGGGTCAGGTGAAGGGGGTGTTCATGGTGCATTGGGTGCAGGGGGTGAAAGGGGGATGTTTAGGGGGTGGACTACTACAGGGGGGAGGAGTGTTCAAGGGGGGAAAGGGGCTTTCCAGGGGGTGCAAGGTGGTGTCTAGGAGGGTGGTTCAATGGGGAATGGGTGTGTAGTGGGGTCCAGGTGGGAGGGGTGTCTAGGGGGATAGGGGTGAAGGGGTTGTTCAAGGGGAAGGGGTGTAGGGGGTGCAAGGGGCTATTTAGGGGGGAGGGCTACTGTGGGGGGGGGGTTGTCCATGGGGGGCAAGCGGGCTGCCCAGGGGGGTGCAAGGGGGTGTCTAGGAGGGTGTGCAAGGGATCATAGGTGTGTAGGGGGGTCCAGGAGGGAGAGGGTGCCCAAGAGGTGGGGTCGGGCATGGGGGTGCATGGGGTGTTCAAGGGGGCTGTCCAGGGAGAATGTGGGTGCAAGGGGGCTTCCTAGGCGGTGTAGGGGGTGTACATGGGGTGAAAGGGGGTATGGGTGTGCAGGGGGTGTTCAAGGGGGATGTCTAGGGGGAATGGGGGTGCAGGGGGGTGTTCAAGTGGGCTGTACAAGGGGGGAATGGGGGTCTTCAAGGGGTGAAAGGGTCTGTCTAGTGGGGTGCAAGGGGGTGTTAAAGAGGCTGTCTTGGGGGTGCAAGGGGGTTTTTCAGGGGGCATGGGGGTGCAGGGGGTGTCCATGGGGGTGAAATGGGGTTGTCCATGGGGGAATGGGGGCTATGCTGGGGGTGTCCAGGGGGCTTTTCAGGGGGGCATGGGGGTGAAGGGGGTGTCTAGGGGGTACAAGTGGGTTGTCCAGGGGGAATGGGGGTGCAGGTGGTGTTCAAGAGGGTGCGAGGGGTTGTCTAGGGGCGATGGGTGTCCAGGGGGTGCAAGGGTCTATCCAAGGGGGAATGGGGGTGAAGGGGGTGTTTGAGGGGGTGCAAAGGGGCTTTCTGTGGGGTATGGCGTGTTCAAGGGGTGAATGGGGGCTATCCAGGGGGGTCTATGGGGTGCAAGGGGGTTTTCCACAGGGTGCAAGGGGGTTTTCCAGGGGGCATGGGGGTACTAGGGGGATGTCCATGGGGCAGGGGGAACTGAATTTGTTTTTTAATACCATGTAAATTATATCCCCATGGTTTTAACCATGGCAGTAGGGGCCTAATGCCATGGTTATAATCGTGGAAGTTGGGGCCTAGTGTCAAGGTTTAATAGTGGCTTTATGTGGCCTCTTTCAATGGTTAAAACTGTGGTTGTATGGCCATGGTTAAAACCTTGTCATTATGCCCCTACTGCCATGGCAATAGCGGCCACAGTTTTCCAAAATTGTGGCCATATTCTATTTCCATGGTTTTCAGGCCTACAACCACAGTTCTAAACTGTGGTCATATGTGAATTTGATAGTTGTGATTAGATACTAAAGTAGGTAAAGTTGACACCCAGGTTCTTTGGACCATTTGAGGTGGTGGAGATAATCAGGATGATAGCATACCAATTCTCACTTCCATATAAATACTGTGTTATGCATGATGTTTTCTACGTATCATAACTATGGTAGTATCACCCCAACTGTTCTCATGTGATTGAGGTGGATGAAATTTTTATTGAGGTAGATTAATCCTTCATGGAGCATCTGATACATTTATTGGATCATAGTGACAAAGTGTTCTGAGGAAATACCATGCAAGTAGTTTGTGTAATGTGAAAACATGGGAATGTGTAGGATGAAACATGGGAAATAGAACCTGATATGTAGGCTTAGTGGGCTAATCTTTTTTACTCATATTCTTTGATTCTTGGGAGTGCAGCTTGAGGATGAGATGTTATAAGGTGGGGGATTGTAAGATCTCAAACTTTTCTGGATTTAGATCGGGCTTTATTCATATACTCCTGATCCTTTTTATGATAACTTTTTATTTCAGCTGTACTTTGGGGTGTGTTTGGTGATAATTAAGAAAAATGGCAGAAAAGGGGGTTGCGCATGGTTGCTGTACGGTTAGAGCAATCCATGCACCCCATCCCAGAAAACCATGCAAACCTGGATAGTGGGGGTTCGCACATCCAGTGCATAGTTTGTTTAACCATGATACCTTAAAAGAGAAACTATGAACTCAAAAAATAACTAGCACATAGTTGGCACACAGTTAGGGAAAATTGAGCACCCCTATGCAGGAAACTTTTCACATGAACTAAATCCCCCAAAAATTTATTTTAAAATTCCCCAAACCATATAAACTCACTTATTTCAACTCCCATTCAACCATTAGAGGTATTACATGATTTTGGATCTCTCCATAGGGATTCCATGGTTATATGACCTATTTTCTTCATGATTCAAATCCTGAATCGAAGGTCTTATCATCTCCAAGTAAGTGGATCTCATCCTGATGCTTTCTCATTTCACCTTATTTTTCTCTCTCGTTCTTTTGATGGGAAGTTATCCACTGGTATGGAAAGATCTATATATATTTTTTGATATCTAGATCTATGATTCTATATCTAGATATATATTTCTACGATCCGGATTTCATTAATCATGATTTAGGGTTTTATGATTCGGATCTAGACCTACATCGTTGTGCTGCTCAATTTTTGGGATTTTTGTTGGGAGATCATTCTTCAACGAATCAAGGTAGGGGGCCTATTATAAAATCATATAGTATTTATACAGTTTATGAGTATGTGATTGTATAATTTCTAGGGATTTATTAGAAATTTATATTTTGTGGTTAAAGTAATTAATGTGGTAAATTAATTAATTGAGGAGTTATGGATTTGATTGAAAAATGGAATTGTGGATAGAGGGTAATTAATTGATGAATTAATTATTGGACTGATTAAATGAGAATAAAAATAATTAATTATTGAATTAATTATTGAAATTTTAATATTTTTAAATGAAATGAATGCGATTAATTAATTTGTTATTTAACAAATTTGAAGTATATGATTAATTAATTGTCAGATTAAATAATGTGATGAAAGTGATTAATTAATTTTTTAACTAATTAATGTGATAAATATGATTAATTAATTATAGAATTAAGTAATGTCTTGAAAATGATTAATTTATTTATGAATTAATTAATGATAGTTGACATAATAAGAAAACTAATTTTTATTAATATTAAATGAAATGATATAGTGAATCGCGTAGTATTTCAATGCTTGTGAACAAATGGTGAATGAGTATGGGATGCAGATTGCTGATCTAAATACCCATGTGTAATTGATTGATGAATGAGTGTGGTACATGGACTATTTCTCCAAATACCCATAGTGTGAAAAAAGTGCATGCATGCGAATATTTGAGTGGGACAGGGACTGAGGATCCAAATAACGATGTAGGGTGGAATATGGACTAATGCTCCAAACATTGATTTAGGGTTTTGTGATTCTGATCTAGATCTATGTCATTGTGCTGCTCAATTTTGAGTATTTTTATTTGGTGATTGTTCATCAAAAAACCCTGGTAGGTGGTATATTATCAAATACCATAGTACTGATATTTTTTATGTATATGTCACTGAAAAATTTATAGGTTTTGATTATAAATTGATATTTCATGCTTAAATTAATTTATGTGGTCAATTAATTAATTGATTCATTATGTATTTGATTGAACAACGGAATTGTGATGTCCGGATAATTAACAAATGAATTAATTATAGGAATTTTGAATTAAGAATAAAAAAAATTGATTATTGAATTAATTTTTAGCATGTTGATATTTCTCAATGAAATGAATGTGATTAATTAATTTTTGAAATAATTAATATGAAGGGTATGATTAATTAATTATAGAATTAATTAATTTGATGAAATTGATTAATTAATTTTTTAAATAATTAATGTGATAGATATGATTAATTAATTATAGAATTAATTAAAGTCAGGAAAGTGATTGATTAATTGTTGAATTAGTTAATGATATTTAAATTAATAAGAACATTAATGTTGATTAATCTTGAAGGAAATGATATTTTGAGGAATGTGATATTGTTATGCTTTTTAATGAATGATGTATGAGTATAGGAAATGGACTAAGCCTCCAAATACCCATGTGTAATTGATTTATGAAAGAGTGTGGTACGTTTATTGATGCTCCAAATAGATATAGTGTAAAAAAGTGCATGCATAAAAATATTTTTATGGTATGGGGATTGAGGCTCCAAATACCCATGGGGTGTGGGACATATCCAAATGCTCCAAATACTCATGGGGTATTAGACATGATGATCTATTCCCATTAGATTTACATTGGATTTTGGATCTAATTAGCGATAATAATGAAATTAAATGAAATGTAAAATTAAATCTCATTTATTAAAAAAATTGATAATGTGGAATGGCTCAGACTCTGACATGAGCCAAAGAATGTATTGAGGTTCGGGTGTCCACGGGAACCCGGTGGTTTATGTAGTTAAATAAATATTAATTGATAATGTGATAACTAATTACATATTGATGTAATTATTAATTTATACAACTTTATACAATATTATATGACTAGATATTGTTTTATAAATCATTTCTGGTCACCTACTGAGTTTTAATAACACCCTATTCGGGCTTCCTGATCAATCATCGAATAGATTTTGTGTTTTCTAGATAGGTTAAGGAAAAAGGCCCTGAGTTTGATGGTTGATTTGGGATGGATCTTGGAAGAGGGAACTAGATATGGTTTGGGACCCACTTGAGAGACATCAGTGTCTTTAATTTGGAGTTTCATTTTATACACTTGACACATAAATATAATGGATTGTTTTCTACTTTCTTTGCATATTGTATTTTATATATTGATTATTATGAGCTGCTGGTATGGTTTATGGTTATATATATATGCTTCTGTTATTTTTTATTTATTTCTTCTAGATTTTTACTATAATAAAAGAGGGTATAGTCTCCCCATGATTGACTTATCAGAACCTCACCTTTAATCAGCAGCCTCTGGCATAATGGGAGGCAAGATTGAGGTCATGTGATAGACCGGCTCGGGGGACTGGTCTGTGGAACCTGGGTTGGGACATTACCAAGTCGTATTAGAAGAAGTTTTCCTTTCTTTTTCCTATTGTCTTACTATTTTGGGAATGGTAGACAAGATACAATGAAGATTCATCCCTTGATAATGAGCTCATGCATGGGATTTGAAAACACTAGTATGGGGGAAACCCAATCACCCATGGTGGGATTGCTATTATTTCTATTTTCTATTATTTTTTAATATTATTTTACCTCGGGTGATGCACTTGTTGTGTAATGTGAAAATTGTTTTTGATATTTTCTAAAAATTGACATGTTCCCTAGAATTGAATGTGGGTTGAGTCAATGTGAATTATTCTAGGAACTTAGGGTTATTGTGACCTGAAAAATTTTAGTCATTCATATGAAAATATTTTAAGGGTATGTTTGTGAACTTGAACTATTTTTACTTTCTTGTGAAATTGAAATGAAAATGGTTCCTAATTGGAAATTTGAGATATATATAATGATGAAATGGAAAACAAATGGGTTTTTACATGATAAAATTGATATAATAATTTGTTTAACCTTTTTTATTAGGACTTAGGTGTAAGAAGGTTAAGGGTAGTGATAGAACCTCAGTTTTGAATGTGTGTAGATGGTTAGAGAAAAGACTAGTTGTGCATTATTTTCTTTCCCTCTAAAGTGAACATGTTAACTTTGTGAACTGTGTCCTAAGGTTCATGTTTGGATTTGTAGAGATATTCCTCCATGGAGACAATTATTTACTGGATGACAAGAAGACATGGTAGGAGATAGAATACTAGTAGTGGAACTTGAGGCACTAATAGTGCCGGTTGAGGAAGTAGGGGAACCGTTCTCGTAGAACATTGCTCGCTTCATGCAGTCCATGGAGAGAGACCCAGGGCAGGTTGTGAAAAGCATGTATGACCTAACATGGTAGTTCCAATTTCGTCACACTCTGAATTTTATTAGAGATGGGTGGACCTCAGGTAGCTGGGTTATGGATCAAGTCCATCCAGACTATACCCAACCATATATAGACTCCTAATGAGAGGAGGGTCAAATTAGATGCTTTCATATTACATGGAGAATTGAATCATTGGTGAGACATCCTGACATGGGAAGGATAGCTAGAACCTATGTAATGGAAGAACTTCCAAGAGAATTACTTTTATCACTTTTATCTAGAAACACTGAGATAAGAAAGAGAAATTGAGTTCATGAGGTTCAACAAGTATGGGGTAGACTATATTAGAAATTTCATAGAGTTGCAATGATTTTTTCTAGCATTGGTATAAGATGATTATACTATAGAAAAAAGGTTTCAAGAAGGGAATAAATGTGAGATTAAGTCCCATGTTAATATCTTCGAGCTGAAGAAATAAATATAAGTGGTAAATTATGCTATCATATCTAAGGGAAACCTGAAGGATGCTTCCAATGGAGGATAGGTGGTTTCTGCTGGACAATCAGGTGGTATGTATTCTTAGACCAGGAAGTACCATTATGAGAATGTTAGTAAAGGTAGTAAGAAACAAATTTTCCAAAAAAGGGATCAATTACTCATGATCATACCCGAGAACATTACCATCAATGTTGTAGGATGGGAAAGTTTTGTAAACATTTTTCTTGGACACCAGTGGAGTGAAAAGCCTGGGGAAATATGGTAAATCTACAAAGGTTTTGCAGAACCCTCAATAGAAAGTTAGTTTTGGAGGATCTATACAGAACTAGGGTGCAGTAATGGGGTCTTCTATACCATATCAGTATGGCATTTATAGTTCTTCTAGCCAAGGTAGTAGAGGTAGTGGACACGGTACATCTAGGAAAGAGTTCCCATATCATCAGTGTGGTGTTACTCAGGGGGTAAAACTTCATAATAGGGAAGGTGTTAGGGAAATAACATGCAGTTCTACCTATACTTAGGGATAGCTAGGTTTTACTGTCGAATGTGAGAGGTAATATTCTAATAGATTCTATATTATGTAGTTTCTTATCTGATACGGGTGCCTCTCATTCCTTGATATATTATATTATTTTTAATGGTTTGAGCCTGGAGGTGGAGTTTTTGAGTGGTGCAATGACTATAGATACACCATTTGGAGTGCGGTCTAAAGACATTTTTTTTAAAAAAGGGATGTTCTATTGAGATCGTGGGTACCGTTTTCCCTGGGATCTCTATATTCTTAATTTGTTAAGCTTCTACCTAATTATGGGTTTGGACTGGTCAGTTTCATACCAAGACCACATTGATTGTTACTAGAGTGTGACTTTTACATCTCTAAAGGGTGACAACTATATTCATTATGGACAGTGGTATATTCAGGCAATCATGGTAGGTCCAATCACTCAGCAACTAGTAGAGATCAAAACCCAGGTATCTAGTCTTTTGCAGGATGATGGGGGTGATAAGAATGATGTTTTTCACCAGTAGTGGAATTATTTTAGGATGTATTTCCTGAAGACTTAATATATATTCCACCTAATAGATATGTGAACTTCACTATTATGCTCATATTGGGGGCTGAGCTAGTATCTATTACACCCTAAAGAATGGAACTAATAGATCCTCAAGAGCTCAAGACTCGGTTGGAAGAGTTTGATGATAAATGGATTATCCATAGAGGTACATCACCTTAGGGATCACATCTATTGTTTGCAAATAATTCTGACTAGATTATGAAATTATGTGTCTATTACATGAAGTTGAACAAGATGACTATAAGGAACTTGTATCCTCGTCCATGTATTGATGATCTATTTGAATAGTTGAGAGGCGCTTATGTGTTCTCGAAGATTGAATTGAGATCAAGTTTTCATTTGCTAAGAAGTTGGAATTCTGATATACCGAGAACTACTTTCATAAATAGGTATGGATTAAATGAGTTTGTTTTAATTCCTTTTGGATTAATTAATGCACCAATAGTGTTTATGGACTTGACGAAAAAAATATTCCACCCATACCTGGATAAGTTTTTTGTAGTGTTCGTAGATGACATCTTGGTTTAGTCCAAGACTCATGATGATCATGCCCAATATCTTGAAATCTTCCTGAGTGCACTGAGAGAGAATTGGATATATTCCAAGATATCTACGTTTCAGTTTTGTATTGATAAGGTACAATTTTTGGGAGGCATCGTCTCGAAAGAAGGTGTGCCAGTGGACCCAGATAAGGTTCATGTAGTTGTTTCTTGGGATCATCACAAGAATTCATTTGATGTCCATATATTTCTGGGGTTATATGGATATTATTATAGATTTATCCTAGACTTTTCCTTATTGGAATTTCTTCTTTTAGTCTTGATCAAAAAGGGGTAAATTTTTAATGGTAGGAAGCTTGTGAGAATTCCTTCCAAGTTCTGAAGAAGCATTTGACATCATCACCAATCTTGATCCTACTTGATCTGGGTGAGGAGTACATGGTGTAATATGAAACTTATTGGATTGGACTTATAGTAGTGTTGATGAAAGGGGATGGAGTTTGGGTGTATGGGTCTCAGTATTTGATTCCTCATGAACATAAATAACTTATACATGAAATAGAGTTAGAAGTAGTAGTTTATGATTTGATGTATTGGTGACATTATCTTTTGGGTGACAATTTTACATTTTATAAAGATTATAGGATGTTAAGATATATATTTTCACATTATGATTTGAATCTTTAGCACAAGAGATTGGTTGAGTATATGCAGTCATTTTACTTTTATTTGGAATATACACCTAGGAAGGGGAACAGTGCGGCTGACTCTTTGAGTAAGAAAACTAAGACTCAGGCAGTTTAGTTGTTTGGTGTTAAATGGAAGATGATGACTTCGATGGCTAAAATGAATGTTTTAGTTCAATAGAGTCGTGATTTGATGACTCTCAGGTTATTTTTAGTGGATTCAACACTGTTGATATAGATTAGGGATAGATGGTATGAGGATCCAGAGTTCTTTACCTTAAATAAAATCCTTAATGATGGGGTGTCACCTTTATACTGGTTGATATATGAGGATGAGATCATCTACTTTAGGAATCGATTTTTTGTGCCTATGAGAATAGGGGATGAGATCAAGTAGGAATTTCATGCCTTAAAGTGGGTGGTAAATCCATGTGTGACCAAAATGTAGTGCAAACTATGATGATAGTTACGGTGTCCAGGCATGAAAAGTAGATAGAAGTGTTCATGAAAAATTGTTACACATGTCAGCAGGTTAAGGTAAAGCATCAACAATATGGAGGATTGCTATAAATTTTTCCCATTCCAAAATGGAAGTGGGATTATGTGCCAATGGAATTTGTGGTAGGAATTCTGAAGATGGTTGGGAAGAATGATTTTATTTGCATCATTGCGAATAGACTGACAAAATTAGTGCATTTCTTGCCTATATGGGGGACTTTATCAATGGAGTATCAGGGAGTTTTGTTTCTTTAGGAGATAGTCCATCTGGATGGGGTTCCACAGACTCCAGTTTTGAATTGTGACTCACTCTTTACATCACACTATTGGTAGGGCTTATAGAAAGTTTTTATACACAAGTTTTATTGAGTAAATCTTTCCACCAACATACTGATGGGAAGTAAGAGCGTACGATACAAGTTCTGGAAGATATGTAGCGGGCATGTGTTCTTGACTTCTATGGGTCATTGGAGAAGCACCAGTATTTAGTGTATTTCAACTAAAAAAATATTTATACTGAAACTATACAGATATAACCATACAAGGATCTTTATGTTAGGCCATGCAGATCACTACTATGCTATATAGAGGCTGGTGAGTCAGAGTTATTGTGACCGAGTCTCGTGCAGGAGACATCAGAGTAGGTTCATCTAATTTGAAAACATATGGCTATGGTTTCAAGTAGGAAGAAGTCATATAATGACATACAGAGACAACCCCCATAGTTTACATAGGGTGACCACATATTCTATCAGGTGTCACCAATTTTGGGTCACCATTCACAACTAGAAAATGTGGATTCCACCACACTTGTGTTGCCATATTTTAATTAACTATGGAGATAGAGAGGTCTTCTCCCACGGTTTTTATGTGCACCATGGACACATCCCGCTACCCCAAACCGAACATCCATGCCTCTCATGATCCTATCGTGATCGAAGCCCTATCCCTGCCTCGCGCGATCGAAGCCCTCCCCTTGCATACCGCGATCGAAGTCCTGTCCTTGCCTGCCACGATCGAACCTACCTTCCCGTTTCCCTACCTCTTTCATGATCGAACCATCTCTCGGATGATCGAATCCCCTATTACACTCATGAAGAACCTTCTCTCAGACAACCGCTCCCTACTCTCGTGACATAGGCTAACACAAAGTAAGTCTACCTGTTACCTTCCCTCGTGAAATTTTACCCTCTCTGGATTTATTGAAGGAACCCTACCCAACCCTGCTCTTATAGAAGAACCCTATTCGCTCCCTTCTATCATGATTCACCCATTACAGAAGGTGAACTAGTGAGGGTTACACTAAACCCAGGATACCCTAATTTTAACTTTTTTTTTCATTTGATAAATGCTACTATTGGTTATTATTAGAGAACCATTCACTTGGAAATGTTGTTTTGGTTGAATATTTAAAAATTCTAGTTTGAGGAAGCTATTATTTGAGAATTTATGAGCAGAAATTGTTTAATATATTTAATTTATATGAGTATATTTGAATTTTTTCTAATGATTTAGTTAAATATAGTTATAATGATGAAGATCATTATATCTATGTGAAGACGTTTAGAATGCATTCTAGAATATTTTGAATTGTTTTAGATGATCTAAAAATTTCAAGAATTTTTTTTAAATTCTATGTATCTGGATACAAATGAAGTGAAAAATGAAATGATAGGTAATATATTACTTTGTTTTAGAAAATTGGAAAACTTTTTTACCACTAATCTGAAATCCTTCAAAATTTCACAATCTTTTAGAAACCTCACTACCACCTAGATGAATCCTACACTCATTGCTCTAGTAAAACTGAAGAGTCCTTATAAATTTATCATTTAGGGTAGATTTCAATATTTTGAGAACATTATTTACAAATCCTAAAAATATTCAACCTGAAGACTACTTCAAGGGATTCATGGTATCCTCGAAAACATTGGAAAAAATCACCTACTATACTTAAACTATATTTAATGCTCCTAGCCATTCTTTAATATTTTCACCCATGCCAAATTAAGGAATAATATTGCCACATTCTCTCATTGACTAATGTTTTTGCGAACATATATTCAGTATTCCACCATCAAACTATCTTATATAACCCTAACACTTTGTATTCAAGGAATATTAAGATATAATGGTGCTTTAGGTTTATGTGATTCATCCTCACGTAAAACACTATCTTCTAGGCCAAATGCATCACACTCATATTACCAAAGTAGAGTGATTTTTCTAGATTCTTTCAAGCTCCACACATAGAAATTTAGTCTTGGTATAAATAGAATTTGAATCTAAGATAGATAAATCATTACTAAAATTGAACTTCATTATAGATTAGGAATAAAATCTTCTAATATTTAAAATAGAATAACTTAAAATCTAGAGGATCCAATCAGAGGTGAATTTTTCTCTAATACCAACTAAATTGGACTGTTTGGGATATGAACCACATTGAGTGGGGGTTGAATTAATTTTGGTGACTTTTAATTACCTTTTTGTACTTTTAAATTTTTATCCCTTCTCTTTTTACCTCTGTCTCTATTAGGTGAGTCGTTCTTTTATTATTTCTTTCCTCCATTATTTCTTATATAATAATCAAACACACACACACAAGTGGCATATTAATTTCTAAGTTTCACCTCTCAGTATGATAAGACAAATCCTTAGTGTGATCTTATAACACCTAAAGTTACAAAACCCATTAGTAAATACCTCTGAGCATTAAACTATAGTCTCCTGACAGTATAGAGTGTGTATACTAGACACTTATTTGGTGTTTCCCACACTCAAGTACATCTCATACCTTTACAATAAATATAGAAGTAACAATAAGATATTTTAACACTAGTTTAGAATACTTCCTTATTGTTCGTGTACTACTCTTTTCTTCTTCTTGAATTGAACAACAGCAAGTCACTTATTTTATTTTTATACATATCATTATATAGAAACTCTTCTTCTTCGTATTATCAAAATAATATTATATAAATTATTCTTTATATAACTTCCTTTATAAACTGAAATACACATAAATCTTCATCTCTCCCCTTATTTCATGTGTGTACTAGGGGAACATATCTCTTCTTCTTATAAACATCATGAACTACTTGGTTGCTTATTCTTCTACCTCTTCCCACTTTTCTCTCTTCTTTTCTTCAACACAAAGAGCACTAGATGTTCCTTTTCTTTTTAACTTTGACACATAATGGTTCTTCCAAATAGAAACTATGTTGGGTCTTATCACTCTTTTAAATAGTGTATAGAAATTAATCTCTCTTGAATAATACTGGAAATCTTCCACTTGTCAATATTCAGAACTGATTTAATATATATCAAATATAGCTTCACTGGTTTCATCTTTTTTAGAATTAACTGAACCACATGAATAATTTGGATTCAAATATCCCCAAATTAATGGATATATAATTTTCCACTCCAGATATTTATAACAATTTGTTTTGTGTCTTATAACTCTTTTACATAGTTCATATAAATTATTCTATCTTGAATAACAGATTAAAACATTCACACGTCTCTATTTTGAACTGCATGAATATATATCAAATATAGAAGCACTAATTTTCTTTTTTTTTAGTATTCCCTAAACCGCATGAATATTTTGGATTCAAATAACCATGAATTACTGGATTTAGAATTTCCACACTCAATATCCCCATAACCATCTGATAACTATTTGTAATAATATCAAAGGATTTGTTGTGGGGGCAGTGGGGTGAAGAGGGGAGGTCAAAATATTTGGGGTGAAGGGTGGGGGTGCATTGTGTAGGAAGGGGTGGGTAGTGGGGTGGGATAGTGGGGGAAGGTGGGGGGAAGTGGGGGTGATGGGGGGAAGTGTGCATGTGGGGGGTGCAGGTGGGGTCAGTGTGCAGGTGGGGGGTGGTGCGGGTGGGGGTGGGGGTGGGAAGTGGGGGCAGGTGTGTGGGGGGTGGGTAGGTGTTTGGGGGGGAAGTGGGGGGAAGGTGGGGGGCAGGTGGGGATAGGGATGAGGGGGGTGTTTAGGTGGGGGAATGTGGGGGTATTGGTGGGAAGGTGGGGGGAGTGTGTAGTGGGTGTGAAAGGGGCTAGTTTAAGGGAGTTGGGGTGAAGGGTGGGGGTAGTGTGGTAAAGGGGGATAGGGGTGAAGGGGGATGGTGGCTGGGGTGAAGGGGGCTGGGGGCTGGGGTGGGGGTGAAGGGGGCAGGGGGTAGTGTGTAGGTGTTGATATCTCCATGCATTTCTTGGGCAAATATTTTTTTAGTTTCTACATGTCTCTCCTAGCTCCATGCATTTCCTGAAAGAACGGACTAAAACTGGATGTCTTTTCTTTGGTTCTCCTACTACCACACATATACCACTATAGTTTATGAAATCACAACAATACTAACAAAAACTCTATAAGTTTTATGGGATTCCATTAAGTAGTCATAAAAATTTCAGGACTTAGCAGATTTTTATCTTCCAAATATAATTTAAAGATGACTTTAATAAAACATAGAACTTATTAAATTCACCTCAAATCATCTCCAAAAACTCCAAATCAACTTTTCTCCTCTCTCGCAATTGAAACCTGTATGTCGTGATCGAACACATTTTTCCCTCCCCTTTCCCTACCTTTGTCACGGTCAAACCCCTTTCCCTTTCTCTGCCTATTTCACAATAGAAATTTCCCCCTACCCATCCAGTCCTCCTCCCCCAGCCCAGCCCCTCCCCCTTCCCCTCCCCTCCCCTAGCCCATCCCCTCCCCCTCCCCCCGGCCCAGCCCCTCCCCCTCCCCCCCACCAGCCCCCTCCCCTGCCCATCCCCTCCCCCTCCCCCTACCCCCTGCCCAGCCCCTCCCCCTCCCCCCACCAGCCCCTCCCCCCTACCCAGCCCCACCCTGGCCCCTACCCAGCCCCTCCCCCTCCCCCACCCTCCCCCTTTCCTAGTCCCTCCCCCTCCCCTCCCTACCCAGCCCCTCCCCCTCCCTACACACCAGCCCCTCTCTTATACACGTATTATAACCCAATATTATTAGAAAAATCATCCTTAATATATAAACCCCATGGTCCACTCTAATTGCATCATTCTTATATGATTCATTTCACATGAATCCAATATTTGAATCATTTTCCACTATATAAGTATCTAATAATGATACTGATTATACGTATTATTATATTTTAATTAGGATATAAAATGTTACCTCCACATGTATCTCATGTATTTTAGTATCTCATGTATTTTAGTATCTCATGTATTTTAGTATCTTATTTTTAGATAATTTAAATCAATAATGATTATGAATTATTCATTTAGTATATTTACCAATATCTATAAATCTATGAACTTGCTAGAAACCCAAGGTTGAACTGTCATGGTGTAATAATTGATAGTAAGAGATTTCATTTTGTATTCTATTAACATGACATAAATATTAATTAGTGGATATGGGTATAGTTCTTATATGATTGTGATTTAGAGATATCATATACTTTAGTAAATGATAATGTTATAGTTGATGCAACAATCCTAAACATTTACTTATGTTTCTCAAGAGGCATGTAAGGAATATAATCCTATCAATGAGTCCATATACTACATTTCTTAATCATGAATGAGTTTTAATGTTGTTCTTTATAATCAAAAACTTTACTAACTATATATTTATTCATATTAGAATGGATAGAAGCTGGATGTATAATTTTATCAGATCACTGATTTGTTTCAGAAGGATTTGGAATATTTTTTGGATTTTTCATTCAACAATGGTTCTGATGATAGATTGTTTCAATGCCCATGTTTTGATTGCATTGGAAGACCATGGTTAACATGTAAGGAAGTAAGATACCACATCACATAAAAAGGTTTTTAAAAAGTATATCATGTTTGGTATCATAGTGGATAAAAAGTTATAATGGAGAATGATGTTGATTCAGCTAAAAGGATCGGAATGGAAAATTTGATTTCTGATTGGTTTCCATTTTCTTCTCCAGAAAACACTTCATATAGATCAGTGGAAGAGGAAATCATTACGGGAACCCAATTTTCATTTAATTATCAGAATGATGACATTGAGTGTGTTAGAAAGTTGGTAGAAGAAGTGAATGCCCTTGTATAGCAGTCATGTGGAAAAATGGCCAAACTAGAGTTTTTAATGCGACTGTATGATGGGAAAAAATGTATGGATTTTGTAATATTGAAATCGACTATCTACATACTCTTTTTAAGGAATTTCTACCTGATGATGCATGTATTCTTGAAAATGATTATACATAATCAAAGTTTGTTGAAAAATTTGGATTTTCAGGTGCTAAAATCCATGCATTCCCTAAAGATTGTTGTCTATTCTGGAAAAATAATGTCATGTTAAATGAGTTCAAAAAATGTGGTACATCAAGATGGAAGATTAATAAAGATGGAACTCAATCCCACGTACCATAGAAAGGGATGTGACACTTTCCATTGATTCACAGACTTCAAAAACAATTATGTCAGAACAAATGGATAAGAATATGAGATGGCATAAAGATGAAAGAAATAAGTATAATGATGATATAGTTCATCCTGCTGATGGGTTAGCATGGAAAAAATTTGATAGGTTGCATCCTGATTTTGTATCTGACACAGAGATTGTTAAATTGGGATTTTCATGTGATGGTTTCAGCCCATTTATGAAAATGCATACTGCACATAGTATTTGGCCTATTTTCAATCATATTTATAGTTTTCCTTCATGGATGTGTATGAAAAATCCAGTTACTATCACGGGTATATTTATTTCTATAACCAATGTTCCTTGAAATTATATCGACATATATTTGCAACCATTAATAGATGAGTTGAAGGAGCTTTGGACTGTTGGGGTGCAGACATATGATGCATTTAGAAAGGATTACTTTATGTGTCATGAAGCATTATTATGGACAATAACTGATTTTCCTAAAAATGGAATGATGTCTGGTTAGAGTATCAAGGGGAGATTATCGTTCTCTATATGTATGAAAAATACATGTTCTAAGAGATTAATGTTTCGACTAACTTTCAGTTTCATAGGGCATTGACGATTTTTAGAAATGGATCATCCATACAGAAAAAATTGAAGACAGTTTGAAAATTCCATAGTGACAGATGAATTACCTCAATGAATTTCTGGGGGTGATATCCTTAAATAACTTGAAAATTTGAATTTTGTTCTTGGAAAGGGTCAGTTAAATTCCAACAAGCGTAAGAATGTTCCTTTGAATTCCAACAATAATTAGAGAAAAAAAGTATATTCTATGAGTTGTCATATTGGTCATCAAATTTTCTACATCACTACTTGGATGTAATTCATATTTTGAAAAATGTGTGGGAATTGTTACTTGAAACACTCTTAAGTGTAATGGGAAAGACAAAAGATGATTTGTGCTCACGTTGTGATTTAATGGATTAGGGTATATAACCAAGACTTCATCCTAAGTTAATTGGTCAAAATCAGTGGAAAGACCCTTTTTATTGTTTTTGGATGAAAAATGAAGAGAAAAAAAAATTTCTTCAAGTCGTGGAAAATTTAAAGATTCTAGATGGTTATTCGAGTAATGTTTCAAAATGACTGAATAAAGGAGATGTGAAACTAAAATCCCTCAAAACCCATTAGTACAATGTCATGTTGCATGAATTGATTCCTATTTACATTTGACATTTACTATCACATAATTTCAGGGTCATTTTGATTAGATTATTTCACATTTATTGAGAGCTCTGTGCTAAAATATTGAAAAAAAGTGTTGGGAAAAAACTAAAAAAAAGCACTGATCATTCTTTGTGACATAGAGAAAATATTTACCCCATCATTTTTTACATGTATGTTCCATCTGACCGTGAATATTCCAACAGAATTTCTTTTTGGTGGTCTTTTTTCAAGTCGATGGATATATCCAATAGAAAGAATGATGTTTACATTGAAATCTTATGTGATAAATAAGAATCATCCTGAAGGATCTATTGTAAACAGGTTATTTAGCACAGGAATGCATGGATTTTTTTTTCAATGTATTTGACTAATTTCACCACTAGATCTAATCGGTCCATGAGTAATAAAGATGAGCAGTATGATCCCATTTAGCCAAAATTTCCATCACTTCCCCAAATGGGAGGGATATCTAGATCATACAAGTTGTGTGCTTTGAATATGGGTGAGTGGTAAATGGCTCATCATACGGTATTATTTAACTATGCTGTGGTTGACCATTACATAAAGTAAGTAAAATTATAAATATATATAACTTTTTTATGTATTTTTTCATTTTTCCTAATATCATTAATTTTTTATATTTGCAGAGAACATAGTGAAGTTATAAAAAGAGCACATAATTTTTTATCTATTAAGTGGTGGGAGCAATTACACAGTGAATAATTTCTTTTTTGGTTGATGTCAAAGGTAAAAAAATTATTTTTTTACATTACCAAATCATTGGTAGTTGTTAAATATTCATTGTCGATATATTTCAGGTCCAAATTTTACAGATGGATGATATATCTGCTGAAATAAGGTCATTTTCGTTTGGTCTAAACAATGTGGTTTTTGATTCTAAAGAAATGGGTTTTAATGGTTTTAAATTCATTATAAATTGTTTTTGTGCAACAAAGATGGAAACATAGCATGACGTTGTCATGATAAGCGCTACAACAAATTGTTATGCTAGTGCATCAGATAGGAAGCCTCTATCCTAAAATATGTCGTATTATGGGGTTGTTAAGATAATATTTTTATTAGATTACTATGCACATAGTTGTGTCGCTATGATGAATTTCAAGTGGTTTGATTCAATTATACAAGAAGTCTAGTATATATATAGTTTTGGTTTTAGATTGATTTATATGAAACATCAGTTGTGAAAAGATAAGCCTTATATTCTTTCATCACAAGCTATTCAAGTATTTTACGTAAATGAACCTTTAAAACTGCAATTTGGTGTTATTGTTGATGTTATTTCCAGACACATTTTTGATGAAGGATTGGATGATGGTGATGTTTTGGATGAACCGTTTATTATTCAGTCAAATATATCAATTGATGATAAGGATGATTCAATTGTGAGAATGGATTGTGAACTACAAATTATAATAGAGAATTCATAGTGTTACATGTTTCAAAGTATTTATATTATACTATTCTGACCTAGTGTGTGTTTTTTTAAACTTCTAAAGCAGAAGATACTTCTGTTTTGTAATCATTTCATTTAGAGAGTAAACAACATAATGAAAAAAATTTAATAGAACATGTAATGTTTTATAAAATAATATGAATTTTCATGGAATTTTTATAGTGATTTAATGATTTGTTATATTTTTAAAATTCTCACATCACTTTTGGAATTTACATATTATTATGTCTTATAAGGAGGTTCGAAGAAAAAATGGAGGAAAACGATCGCCGACTTAGAGAAGCTGGCCTAAGAAATATGACAGTTCCGGTGAGTCCCTTATTTATTTATTTATTATGTGTTAACTTTCCACAAATCATATTTAATATGAACAACAATCATTGAGGACGAAACTTGCATTCAATGAAGATAGATCAGGAACTCCATAGTATAGGACCGGCCCTACATATAGCCCCCTATATGTACCACCTCACAGTCCATGGTTCTGCAATCACCGAGATGGTTTCCTACCATCATGACCCCACTTATATTCCTTATATATACATGGGAGGTCATCCTTTTTATCCATTTCCTCCTCCAACTGTGTAGGGTAGTCCATCTCTTTCTATCCCTCATCCTTTTTCCCTTATCCACCTTCATCTCTACAGGGTACATCTCCATTGCTTATTCCCCCTATATACTCATACCATCCTACCCAACCTCAGCATCTACAATCTATTGTGGAGGGTACACCTCCATTGGTTATACCCATTGTATACCCATACCCTCCTACCCAACCTCAGCATCCATAGTCTACTATGGAGGACACTTCTCCTATTTATACCCCTCAGCATAGTGTACATGATTGAGAAACAGCAAATAGTGCTACTGGTAAATGTTTAAAAAGTAATGAAATTAATAAATTTTAATTAAATTTCAGTTATATATTTGTAAAATATTTGTTTCTTTTTTCAATATCACCTTCTACTAAAATATGTGGTCATAAAAAGATGCATAAAGTGTGGAAGAGACACACACAAATTATGGTTCAGTATAAAAATGAAATTAAAATTGTTGAAGAAAATGGTAAAGAAATGCAGAGTTTCATGGTGACAGTCCGCAGACATAGCAATATTGTTCCGGTTCAACCAATAGAGTAGAGAAAAGTTGGACAAGAAATAAATACAATTCTTGGGTGGAAATTTGGGTAATATATATTTTAAAATTACTTTGAAATTTGTTTATAAAGTATTATTGATAAATTTGTTTGAATATTTAGCTTCGCTATAACTTCTCGGATTGCCCTCATGCTAAGAGGTCTAGGATAATTGAAATGGGGGAGATGTGGTGGGCCTACAAGCATGACCTACATGTTGGTTAGAAAAAAAAGAAGAGTCACTCCTCTTGAAAATGAACTGATCTTCAATGAATTCCCAATTTTATATTACAAAGAATTAATTGCATATTGAAGTTATTCCTCTTTCAAGGTAATTTACAATATTAATGTTTTTAATAAATTTCTCTTTTTTCATTAATATTAGTTTTTTGTATTGAACGATTTTATTAAATGTGATTGTGTTTAGTTTTATTTTTCGGACTTGGTTATTTCATTTATGTTTTGAACTCATTGAATTGTTAATTTGAAATGATTATTTTTTATCCCTTTTGGTTTTTTGAAAGGCTAGTTAATTTTTATTTACTAATAGAATTAATCAGAAAGAAACATAAGAAATAAGGGAACCATGATATATAATCATACTTTGGGGCGAACTACATTGTCGGTTCATGAACTTTCACAGGTAATATATGATTTAACATTGAGTATACACTTTTTTTTTCATTGATTTCTGTTCAATTTTCATGTAAAAATGGGCATTAAATTTCGAAGGACATTTTCCCAGATCATTATTGTTTTTTTCAAGTAGGAAAAAGAAAGATGGGACTATTGTGAATCATCCAACGCATGAAAAAATTGTAAGAATGTTTTAAATTTTTTTGATTTTAGTATGCAGTTTCATTCACTAAAAATTATATGAGTTGTTTTTTCCTCATAGGGAATGAGAATGATTTAGTCAATTATATCACTTGTTCCTATGGTATTATATAGAACAATACATTATCTTCTACTCTCTTTAGTATTCTTAATGATAATTTAATAAGATCAATTCTTGATACGGTATAAAAAAGACTTATAAAAATACATTCAATCTAGAATAGTGTTTAAGGAACCTTCTCATTTCTTTTAAACTGGTCATATAATCATGTTTCAATATGGAGGTTTAAGGAATATTTAGACTCTCAAACAGGTTCATAACCACTACTTATATATCTGTAAACCCAAAAAGCATCCCAAGATACTAATACAATTTATACTAACTCTTAAAAGTAGTATAAAGAATATAAAAAGACATGCGCTACTGTTGTTTTGGTCTAGATTTCATCAAAAAAGGAGGTTATAGACATTTCACTCGTAACATATATGATCATTTCAATGGAAATATAGCTACACTTATTTATTTATTTGATTATCTATTAAAATAGTAAATCTATTTTATAAGATTATCTTCAAGCTCTAATGGCAAAGCAATCAGAAACATTTGGACCACACGATTATTTAAATCAGGTTCCCGGAAATGAGCACAGTGGAAGAGTTCATTATAAACCCAGAAAGAAAATCGTGCCACCTAAATATTGGTCATTAGGTATTGAATATTCTAGAGATATTTCAAGAATGGTTATTGAAGAACAATTACATGCTTCCATTGAGATAGAAAATAAATAAGTTATACAAGTTTCTCAAAATACACAAAATAAAAAGAAAATTAAATTTTTTTTAAGTTGATATCATCTATATGTTCTTCACTTCTTCCAGAGGGTGCAACAACAATGGATGGATGTTTATCCAATTTTCGCTCAATGTATGAGAATGGGGATGATTGTGTAGCTGAAGATGCTGGTGGAGAGGCTGATGATGCTGCTAATGGTGGAGAGGTTGAATATGCTGCTGATGGTGGAGAGGCTGAAGATGTTGTTGTTGATGATGATGATGCTGCTGATGGTGGTACACATGTTGATGTCATTGATATCGATGCTGATGAGGAGGAGGATTCAGATGAAATTTTGGAGCAATATTACTGATAGTTTTTTTATATATCATTTTGTTTTCATTGTTTATAAAATTTCAATTTTATATGTATTAGTTGTTTTTTATTTATGTGGAAATGAGATGTTCTAACAGCTTTTGGAATTCATTGTAGTTTTATTTTTATGGTGTATTTGTATATTATAGGTTTCTTTAGCGGGGGAGGGGGACTAGAAGGGGTGGGGGGAACTAGTAGGGGGCACGAATGGCAGGGGTGAACTAGAAAGGACAAGGGGAGTGGTAGGGTGTAACACCCCAAGCTTCCATGGTACGCTTCTCTTTGAATAATACAGTAGTCTGTGTTGTACGCAAATTCGAGTTCTAACACACACCACAACCAATCAAACTTGTTTTTATGAATAGTAATACCCACTTTTTTAAATTTTATAAATTTTAACTTACAAAATGGACTTCATTTTTGGACTCAGAATATTGAAATTAGCCTGGGGTGAAATTTTGGTATTTTTTTGAAAACATTCAATTTTTGATGAATAGTGAAAAAACACTGAGTTATAGTTTAAAAACGAATTTTTATTTAAACAATTAATATTTTATTTAAATTTAATTAAGTTCAAAATAGATACATAATACCTTTATATGTTTAATGTAATTCATTGGAGTTAGTTCAGAATAATTTTAGATTTATAAAAATTTTATTGAACTTTTCACCGTCTTTTACCCACCTCCTAGGAGAATTTGGAAATTCGCATAAAACATAATTTTACCGCTTTTGTGAGTGGAATTTCAAAAATCCTAGAGAAACGGTTAATATGAAGGAGTAAAATTTGGTTCAATGAAATGAAAATAATTTTTGGTGAATAGTAACTTTTTACTTTTATTTACCATGGTTAAAAGTAAATAGGGTAATTAAGGGTAAAAATGATATTAATATTACCCTAACACATGTCCTAATTCAATTTTACAAGTTTATCTCGACCAAAAACAACCTTAGGAATAAAATATTATCATTTAGGTCCACATGGATTAGATTAGGACATTAATTATTATTTAATTCAAAGAAGAGTTAAAAGAGTTAAAATCAAAGTTTAATTTCTAAAACATTTTTAATATAGGATTATACAAAAGATAAATTCGATTGTAAATATTCAGTAGAAATATAAAAATATTTCCTACATAATGGTATTTTTTATAATTTTTAGACATTAAATATTTTAATTTATTTATGATACAATAGTGATGCAGTAATTACCTAATTAATGAAATATTAAAAAAATGATATTATAAATATCAAAATAAATGTAATTTCAGACTTTTATGAATCCCAATACTTTTATGGGTTAATATGAAATATTATTATTGGTTATATAAATTTTTTTCGAAATAATAATGCTGTTATGAAATTATCAAAAACAAAATAACCAATCGTGTCAAAATTGACAAAAAGAGATTTTAAAACAAATATTATATTATTAATTGATATTCTATTCCTAAAAATCTAAGGTTCGGCAAAAGGACTTATATCATGATATTTGTATCATTAATGGACCACTTGGGGGTCGCTTGGATGTATATAGTAAGTTTATTAACTATATAATATAAAAATACAAAGTGACATGGTAAATGTCAAACTAATTAACTAAGAGTTAAAACTGAAATATAAGGTTAATATAATGACTCAAACCTATCTAAAATCTATTGGTTGAAATTATTTCGACCCATACCCACTTTAAAGTTTATATAATCTACTTTTGAGCCCATAGAAACCGAATACAAATTTGTTATAAAATAATATTTCCAGCTTTTCCAAAGGTGCCCCTCACCCCTCTTATAAAAGGGCGCTCCCCCTTCTCACTATTTCACACATTAAAAGCCTTTTTTCTCAGAAAACCCCTTCCCAAATACTCTCTCAACATCCCTCACTTTAACCTAGATGACTTATTTTGATCATAAAGCCAAATTAATGATCCCTTTTGATCAAATCAAAAGGAAGAACCCGAAGAAGAGGTAATGTTTTCACCACCCTCTTTCAAGTTCCTTTCTTCTTCAGCTTATTCTTTCTTTGTTCTTCCCATTCTAAAATAATAACTCTAGTATCTTATATATACTGTGATGTTATTATAAATATGTTACAACAATATTCAGTATTATATCCATCCTTTGAATGATATGTCACCATACATGCGTACGTACGGCTTACCGTCTCCACGTCGTAGTGTAATTGTTATTCAATATATTATTATTTGGATGGGTATAATAATGATGTGTAATTCATATAAATATTAAATATAAAATGATAATGATTCTGTATATATGATATAACATTGAATTATATATTATTTTATTATCAAAAGAATGATATTGTCACTCGTGCGTACGTACGGACAACCGTCTCCACGAACGCGATGAGATTCATTCCCCATCGTATCCAGTCAAGACTAATTCTCATTTGATGATTGAAATTAATGTTTAAGAACTTTATAAAATTCTGTATATGAATAATATTCAACCTATCCATAACAAACACGTCTTATGTAACAAAACATATAAAATAAAACAAGTTAACACCCAAAACGACGATAATACTAAGATATTATTAACAAAGAAATGTTAAAAGATCATATATGATATCATATTAATGTATATGGTTCTTGAATTTTTTTAATAACAATTATTTCACCATTATACAGGAGGTAAACCTACCCTCAACCAAGGAAAAGTACAATGTAAGGGGTTTTCATCTCACTTCTTATTCCCATGAGATTCGTACCATATTGCCACCATTACCTTTTGTGTGGTGTATGTACTACTCATAATTGTATAATTTGTGTAATACACTTTAATTTATGTATATATACATATTCATTGTATGATACCTATTTCATGGGGTGTATTTTTCATAAGTTACCAAATTGTTAAGGGTTTATTTCCCAATCTCTTCATTATCTGAGGTTGTTTATACGTAATTATTTACAGGGGCCTCTTTATCATCCACATCTATGTTTCTTAAAAATGTATTTCAAAACATTCTTACTATTTTATAGAATATGGGTTAAAGTCATTTATAACCTTGTTTGACATTTTATAAGAAGTTTATAAAGGAATCTTTCCGTCGTTTTCCAAACAAGGTCCTTTTTAACCTTTTCGACAGAATTAAGGTAAGAATGTCTTTTTTTTTAACTTATACGGTGGGTGTGGCTATTTTCAGCCATTATAAAATCTTTGAAGCTTACCTTACATGATTATAAGAATATTTTCAAAGTAAATTTTTTCTTTTATAATTATGTTACTTTTAAATGATTTTAAAAAAAGAGATATTTCTCTCAAATAGTTTTGATTTCATCTATGTCAACATCCTTTGATAAATTTTACACTTGTTTGAAGTTGATTTATTATGATACAAATCATCCATATTGTATTTAAGGTTTTGTGATATGTTTGACTATAGATGAGTTATTTTTATACCATTAATAGTTTATGATTAATTTTTTGGCATTCCCTATACTAGTTTTGATACGAATGTTTATATTATTTCTTTATATTCTTAAAGATGTATGTGTTGGACTAGTATGTTCCGGGTTGGGGTCCGGTTATAGCAGACCCTCCGGGTTGGTGTTCGATTATTAGAGGCACTCCGGGTCGGTGTCCGGTTATTAGAGGCACTCCAGGTTGGTGTCCGGTTATTAGAGGCACTCCAGGTTTGTGTCCGGTTATTAGAGGCACTCTGGGTTAGAGTCTGGTTACAGAGGCTATCTAGGATGGAGTCCGGTTACAGAGGCTCTCTGGGTTGGGTTCCGTTTATAGTTATCCCTTAGGTCTTGTCACGAGGCCTTAACACAGAAATTAAAGTTCATCATTTTTCATTCCTTCATTATGAAAGTGGTTATTGATATTGCATGTGATTATTCGACTAGTAGAATATCCAAGTGAATAAGTAAATGGAATTATTTCATTTTATCTTTTCCATATTATGCTGAAGTTCTAGTTTAAGCGGCTTTTGTTTTAGTTATACATTGCCTCAAATGTTTAAGCTTATTTATGAATGTTTCCGCTATATTGTTATCCTTACCGGGCATCTGAGCTCACCCCTTTCAATGTTTTATTTTTTCCAGGATGTGAAGAATTAATTTATGAATGACCTACAGGGATAGTATGAGGGGATATGAAGAGAAGATGTTGTTGTAGTTTTTTTACTTTATGATGTAATGTAAGACTTTATGGATGTATCTAGTTATTCCAAGGATACTAAACTAATCATTCTTTCAAGACATGATCTTTTGTGATCATTCAAATGTTATGTAATAATGCACCGACTCTGGCTAACTGGGGTCGGGGCGTTACACAGGGGCTGGGGGGGACTACCAGGGGCAGGGGGACTACCAGGGGTAGGGGTGGGGGGGAAAGGGGGAGGGATTTGGATTCAATTCACCTAAATTTTATATAATCGATATTCATTTCTATAATAACACAATCAAGCCTCATTTATGAATTTTTTTTTAAATTTATTCTCTATGTACAGGGGGTTGGGTACAAGAACATCTAAAAAAGGAAAAGAATACTTCAGTGAGCTCCAAAATCACAAGAAGGAATTTCTATGGGTCAATGATGAATATGGAAATTCAATTGAGAATTAATTGATAAATAAAATGATATAAGCTAGGAAGAATTTTCTTCGATAGTGTGAGGTTTGGAATTGACTTTGAAAGGTGATTTATAAGGTTTTTTGCATCTTACCTTATTATATTATCTATTTTTCAGGCTGGAATTTACCTTGATTAGAAATAGAAGCTTATCAAGTATAGTGACTTTGTGAACAAAGAGCTGATACTGTTTTCAATAGAGGACCTTCAACAGTAAATTCTGTCAATGGTCGATGGCTTGAAGCCGGGAAATTAGATATTCTCTTCTTCTCTTTCAAGAGGAATTTTGTAAAGTAGGTAAAAGTTTCCCAATTCTCAAGTTATGTATCATAACACTCAGCTTATCACCACAGGGAGACTAAACTTACTGGTACACCAGAGCAAAGTATGCTCACCCTCAAATCCCATTTTTCATTCTTCAATGATGAATTTCATGTATTTACACTATTGTTTTCCTTGCAGTTCTTGAATATTTCTTTCACCTGCGACTTGAATTATATGAGAAGAGAAAAGTAAGCTTGAATGGTCGCGGGGGCTGGCTGAGTTGGTTCAAGGCAGTGGCATCCTGTCGAAGAGGTTTCGGGTTCGAGCCCTTGCAAAGGCAACGCGCATTATATGCCAGCGATCCTATCATCCCCTCGACTCCACATAGAACTAGCCCAAGCCCAATGGTTGGCCACCTTGGGCCTAGCTAGGGATGTGCGACAGGGGGTGGGGTAAGGCCACCTCAATATCCCCTAAATCGACCAACACGTTTATCCCCACCATTGGTGGTGGGCTGGTAAGGGTTTGTGGGGTAAGGGGAAGGTCGTGGGGTCAAGTCCACGGGCTTGCAATTTAATGTAATTTTCTTCCTTGCATTGTGTGCCACTTTCGCAGTTGTACCCAGTTTTTTAAAAAAAGTAATCTTGGATCCTCTGAAGTCTGGTTTATATATAACGACCATCTCTTAATAAAATATCTTGTTGCTGGTGCTATGCAGAGAGGGCTCCCTAGATAAAGATGAACTATATCTATTGAAATTGGATAACAAGGATCTATTTTTTCTTGGGGTGGTGAATGGGGAGATCATTTTGAGCAGTAGTAAGAGGGAAGAAAATGGGTAACTAAATAGTGACTCATATTTGTATGGTCTATATTTTCTTATTTCATTCTAGTTTTGTATTGTGTGTAGAGGTTTTGATCATGTTTATCATAAAAATATATGTGGGATTTCAACTTAAGGTCCAAGAGCCTACCAATCAAGGAATAATTTGCATCTTTCTAATATCCTGGCATCGAAGGTAAATATTATTTTTAATTGTTTTCTTCTATTCTAGTTACGATTAAAGAAAAAATCATCTATTTTTAGTTCTTGGTTCATTATGATATTCCTTATTTTATCATGTCTCCCCATGTTAAAAATTGGTAAATTTCTTTGATTCTGATACATGATTCTATTGATCAAAAAAACATTTTGAGCCTTAGGGTTTTTTAAAAAATATTCATGAAATGCTTCCTATTAACAATACTGGTTTTTCTATAACATGCTGGCTCAGTGGGGGTGGGGAATTGGGGGTAATTGGCATGTGGGAGGGGGTTTAAGTGGTGGGGGTGCAAGGTGGGTGGGGCAGGGGCATGGGGACTGGCAGGGATAGGGGGACTGGCAGGAGGTAGGGGTGTAAGGGAGAGGGCAAGGGGGACTGTCAGGGGAAGGGGGACTGGAAGGGGTAGGGGTGTAAGGGGTGGGGGAACTAGCAGGGTTTAGGGTTCAAGGTGATGGGGTAGGGACTGGTAGGGGGAGGGTACTGGTAGGGGAAGGGGTATGGGTGGGAGAATGGTAGGGGCAGGGGTCGAGGGGTGGGTGAAAGGTGGAGGGAAAGGGGAAACTGGTAGTGGGGGTGGGGGTGGGTAACTAGGGGGACTGGCAGGGGGAGGGGGTACAAGGGGTGGGGTTGTAAGGGCGAGAGAAAGGGGGTGGGGCAGGGGGGACTGGCAGGGGCATGGGGGACTGGAAAATGTGAAATTGAATATTGATTGATGATAAAATTATAGATTAAGTTTCATATTTTCAACTCCTTGATAATTTTTATGTCTCTCTATGCTTAACTTGTGGATATTATATTTTTTTGGAATTAATGTTATGGAATTTTGGAAATGTTCATGTTTTATTCTATGTTGATATCATTTTGAGTGTTGAGTTCATTTGAATGTTGTGATGGACACATTACATGTTTTTTGTTGAAATCTGATTTTAATTTTAATTAGTTATATTCATGTGCACTAACAAACTCAATTATAATTTCTAATTCCTGAGTTTGTTGCTGATTTCAACTATTCAATACATGGGAATAAGATTCTAGTAGGATGATATTTCCGGGTTTAAAAGTGATTCAATTTTTATACCATATTTTTTAAACAATGATAAAGAGGAAAGTTTCTTGGGATTGGAAGTTATCACTCAGGGGAATATTCTACCTAATTTACTTTTCTACTGTCTCTTATTTCCGCTTAAATTTATAATTCATGCTGAGTTTATTTGTCACTAAATTCATGTGTTATTTTGATCTTGTTGGGTGAATAGAATGTTGATTTCATATACTGAAAGTAAAGTTTATATCAATACAAATAAAATTTCATTTGATTATTATACAAGATATTTTTGTAAATTCATGAAGTTTCTTTTACTAAACATGCGAGTAATATTATTGGGTTCATTTTCTTGCAACACATAATATGGAAGTATTTTGTAACTTTGAAATAATGTATAAGTTATTGAAGTACATTATTGATTAGGTGAGTAGTTAAATATATTTTCCTTAATCATCCATCAAACGATTGGTATATATTAGTTCAGTTCATCAAATCTTGTATGTATTTAACAATTTTCATAGACTTGTACAATTTTAATGATAGAAAATGTTTCTGAATTTAGTTTGTAAATGATGTTCTGAATTTTTAATTTGAAAATATTTGATGTACATATTCAAAAAAATTTCCATTTTATATCTTTAAAAATATACTGAACCATACATTTACACATCCATTTAACGGTTCTATAAACCTTTTAATTCATTTTGTGTTGAATTTTTCTATTCACAGACCCGACTCTCTGTGTAAGTTCCATCATTTTCACATTAGGATTTCTACCAAATGGTTTTCAGTGAGTCCATAAAGATGGAAAAGGTTCTTCCAAATTTATTCTTTGTTTCAATATTCTTTTACTATAGGTTGTGTGCTTATATCATACTGCAACTGAGTTTGAATGTATTTTATTTATTGTATTTTTGTTGATAATGGAATTTTTCACCCTCATTTTTTCATAATTCATCTGGTAATGTAGTGGATGAAGATGGATATTTATATTTTTTATCTGAAATAAATCAAACTTTTCTCTCTAGGGGTGCAAGGGGGGATGGGGGAATGGGTGAAATGGGGGTCAAGGCAGGGGCAGGGGGGCAGTGTGCAGGGGTGAAGGGGGCAGGGGCAGTGTGCAGAGGGTAGTGGGGGTGAAGAAGGTAAGGGCAGTGTGAAGGGGGTAGGGAGGGGGTAGGGGGCAGTGTGCAGGGGGTAGTGGTGGTGAAGGGGGCAGGGGGTCGGGGGTCGGGACTTGGGGGTAGGGGTAGGGGTAGGGGGCAGGGGGTAGGGAGGGGGTAGGGGTGGGGTGGGTGCGGTGGGCTACTACAGGGGGGTGCTAAGGGGTTGTTCAAGGGGGAAAGGGGGTGTCCAGGATGGAGGGGGTCTAGGTGGGGGGGTTGGGGCATGGGGGTGCAGGGGATGTTCAAGGGGCATGGGGTGGTGGGTTGGGTGAAGGGGGTGTTCAAGGTGCATTGGGTGGAGGGGGTGAAAGGGGGATGTTTAGGGGGTGGGCTACAACAGGGGGGAGGGGTGTTCAAGGTGGGGAAAGGGGCTTTCCAGGGGGTGCAAGGGGGAGTCTAGGAGGGTGGTTCAAGGTAGAATGGGTGTGTAGTGGGCTCCAGGTGGGAGGGGTGATTAGGGGGCATAGGGGTGAAGGGTTTGTTCAAGGGTAAGGGGGTGCAGGGGGTGGAAGGGGCTATTTAGGGGGGAGGGCTACTGTGGGGGGGGGGGGCTGTCCATGGGGGGCAAGCGGGCTGCCCAGGGGGTGCAAGGGGGTGTCTAGGAGGGTTTACAAGGGAGAATAAGTGTGAAGGGGGGTCCATGAGGGAGGGGGTTCCCACGAGGTGGGGTCGGGACATGGGGGTGCAGGGGGTGTTCAAGGGGGTTGTCCAGGGGGAATGTGGGTGCAAGGGGGATTCCTAGGCGGTGTAGGGGGTGTACAGGGGGTGGAAGGGGTATGGGTGTGCAGGGGGTGTTCAATGGGGATGTCCAGGGGGAATGGGGGTGCAGGGGGGTGTTCAAGCGGGCTGTACAGGGGGGGAATGGGGGTCTTCAAGGGGTGAAAGGGTCCTTCTAGTGGGGTGCAAGGGGGTGTTAATGAGGCTGTCCAGGGGGTGCAAGGGGGGTTTTCAGGGGGCATGGGAGTGCAGGGGGTGTCCATGGGGGTGAAATGGGATTGTCCATGGGGGAATGGGGGCTATGCTGGGGGGTGTCCTGGGGGCTTTTCAAGTGGGGCATGGGGGTGAAGGGGGTGTCTAGGGGGTACAAGGGGGTTGTCCAGGGGGCATGGGGGTGCAGGGGGTGTTCAAGAGGGTGCGAGGGGTTGTCTAAGGGGGATGGGTGTCCAGTGGGTGCAAGGGTCTATCCAAGGGGGCATGGGGGTGAAGGGGGTGTTTGAGGGGGTGAAAAGGGGCTTTCCAGGGGGCATGGGGGTGAAGGGGTGTCTATATGGTGAAAGGAGGTTGTCCAGGGGGGCATGGGGGTGCAGGGGGGTGTTCAAGGGGGTGAATGGGGGCTATCCAGGGGGGTCTATGGGGTGCAAGGGGGTACAAGGGGGTTTTCCACAGGGTGAAAGGGGGTTGTCCATGGGGCATGGGGGTACTAGGGGGATGTCCAGGGGGCAGGGGGAAGTGAATTTGTTTTTTTATACCATATAAATTATATCTCCATGGTTTTAACAGTGGAATTAGGGGCCTAATGCCATGGTTTTAACCGTGGAAGTAGGGGCCTAGTGTCAAGGTTTAACAGTGGCTTTATGTGGCCTCGTTCCATGGTTAAAATTGTGGCCCTATGGCCATGGTTAAAACCTTGTCATTATGCCCCTACTTTCACGGAAATAGTGGCCACAGCTTTCCAAAACCGTGGCCATATTCTATTTTCACGGTTTTCAGGCCTATAACCATAGTTCTAAACTGTGGTCATAGGTGAATTTGATAGTTGTGATTAGATACGAAAGTAGGGAAAGTTGACACCCAGGTTCGTTGGACCATTTGAGGTGGTGGAGATAATCGGGATGATAGCATACCAATTGGCTCTTCCATAGAAATACAGTGTTATGCATGATGTTTTCCACGTATCATAACTATGGTAGTATCACCCCAACCCTTCTCATTTGATCGAGGTGGATGAAATTTTTATTGAGGTAGATTAATCCTTCATGGAGCATATGATACATTTACTGGATCATAGTGACAAAGTGTTCTGAGGAAATACCATGCATGTAGTTTGTGTAATGTGAAAACATGGGAATGTGTAGGAGGAAACATGGGAAATGGAACCTGATATGTAGGCTTAGTGGGATAATCTTTTTTACTCAGATTCTTTGATTCTTGGGAGTGCAGCTTGAGGATGAGATGTTGTAAGGTGGGGGATTGTAAGATCTCAACCTTTTCTGGATCTATATCGGGCTTAATTCATCTACTCTTGTTCATTTTTATGATAAATTTTTATTCCAGTTGTACTTTGGGGTGTTTTTGGGTGATAATTAAGAAAAATAGTAGAAAAAGGGGTTGTGCATGGTTGGTGTACGGTTAGAGCAATCCATGCTCCCCATCCCAGAAAACCATGCAAACCTGGATAGTGGGGGTTCGCACATCTAGTGCATAGTTTGTTTAACCATGTTACCTTAAAAGAGAAACTATGAACTCAAAAAATAACTAGCACATATTTAGCACATAGTTAGGGAAAATTGAGCACCCCTATGCAGGAAACTTTTCACATGAACTAAATCCCCCAAAAATTTATTTTAAAAGTCCCCAAACCATCTAAACTCTCCTATTTCAACTCCCATTCAACCATTAGAGGTATTACATGATTTTGGAGCTCTCCATAGGGATTCCATGGTTATATGACCTATTTTCTTCATGATTCAAATCCCGAATCGAAGGTCTTATCATCTCCAAGTAAGTGGATCTCATCCCGATGCTTTCCCGTTTCACCTTATTTTTCTCTCTCGTTCTTTTGATGAGAAGTTATCCACTGGTATGGAAAAATCTATATATATTTTGTGATATCTAGATCTATGATTCTAGATCTAGATATATATTTCTAAGATCCGGATTTCATTAATCATGATTTAGGGATTTATGATTTGGATCTAGACCTACAGCATTGTGCTGCTCAATTTTTGGGATTTTTGTTGGGAGATCATTATTCAACGAATCAAGGTAGGGGGGCTATTATAAAATACTATAGTATTTATATAGTTTATGAGTATGTGATTGTATAATTTCTAGGGATCGATTAGAAATTTAGATTTTTTGGTTAAAGTAATTAATGTGGTAAATTAATTAATTGAGGAGTTAGGGATTTAATTGAAAAATGGAATTATGCAAAGAGGGTAATTAATTGATGAATTAATTATTAGACTGTTTAAATGAGAATCAAAATAATTAATTGTTTAATTAATTATTGAAATTTTAATATTTTTCAATGAAATGAATGAGATTAATTAATTTTTTATTTAACTAATTTGAAGTATATGATTAATTAATTGTCAGATTAAATAATGTGATGAAAGTGATTAATTAATTTTTTAACTAATTAATATGATAAATATGATTAATTAATTATTTAATTAAGTAATGTATTGAAAATGATTAATTTATTTATGAATTAATTAATGATAGTTGACATAATAAGAAAATTAATTTTTATTAATATTAAATGAAATGATATAGTGAATCACGTATTATTGCAATGCTTGTGAACAAATGGTGAATGAGTATGGGACACAGATTGATGATCTAAATACCCATTGTAATTGATTGATGAATGAGTGTGGTACATGGACTGTTTCTCCAAATACCCATAGTGTGAAAAAAGTGAAAGCATGCGAATATTTGAGTGGGACAGGGACTGAGGATTCAAATAACTATGGAGTGTGGAATATGGACTAATGCTCCAAATACCCATGGGGGTTATACATGATGATCTACGCCCATGATATTGACATTGGATTCTAGAACCAATTTTCTATAATAATGAAATGAAATAAAATGGATAAAGAAATACAATTTATTAAATTAATTTTTAATTGATAATGTGTAATGGTTTAGAATCCATCATGCATGGTTCGAAGCAAGTATTGAGTTTCAGGAGTCCACAGGAACCCAAGGGGTTTATGTAGTTAAATAAAGATTAATTTATAATGTGATAAATGATTACTTAGGCATTGTAATTGTTTATTTATAAAATTACATACACTATTATTTTACTGCATATTGTTTTATACACCATTGGTGATGGACTACTTAGTTGTACTCACATCCTACATGGGTTTCTAGATCAGTACCTAGAGAGACTTTTTGTTTTATGGATAGGTTATGGGAAAAGTCTCGGAGTTTTATGGCTTAGTAGAGATGGATCTTGGATGAGGGAACTGGACATGGTTTGGGACTCTCTTGGGTGTCATTAGTTTATTTAATTTTGAGTTTCATTTTAGACACTTGATATGTACATAACATGTCATGTTTTCTTCTTTAGTTGGATATTTTATTTCTTGCATCGATTGTTATGAGATGATGGTATTGTTTATGGTAATATATAAGCTTCTGATATTATTCATTTATTTCTATTAGTGTGTTAATCTAATAAAAGAGGGTATAGTCTCCCCGAGATTAACTTATTAGACCCTTGATGCTAGTCATCAGACTCAGGAATATGGGGAGGTGTGCTTGAGGTCATGTGACCAATATTCATGAAGGAGAAGTGTATGGAACCTCGGTTGGGATGTTACATTGCACCCTGAATCAGCTAGGATTATCATCCTTTTACAACTCCCGCTCCCTCTCCCTCCACCTCTCAATTAAGATACATTAACAACGGGAAGGTGTTTTCCCCTTCATCTTACACGTATGAGGGAGAAAAGGAAATATGGGAATAAAACCCCTGAATTAAAATTAAAATAAAATTAAAATTCATAAAGAAATGACTCAGGACCACGAATCCAAATGGATTTTATAGCTCACCTATGTAAAACTCTATGTTCCAAGATCAAATGTTCCATCTAGAGGTCTTTTATGAGATATTTACATTCACACATGCATGAATAAATTATATTTACAAAATAAATATTAAATATACAAAAAAATATTTGAAACTTTAAATATCACCAAAATTAGTCCCAAGGGTAAAAAAACCACTCCGAGATCCAAGAAAATATCACAAAATATTTCTGATGTAATTCTTTAAGGGAAATTACCATTTTACCTCTCTAAAGTGATTGAGGCACTAGAACTCAAAAAAAACAAGATAAGTCTCTTTCACATATAAATTGTGGACACTGCATTAATTCCCCCACCATTGAATGTTGGGGAAAACATAAAATAATTCTTTATCATCAAGGATATACTCGAGGGGATGGTTGAATTTAGGTAGGTAATGTCACAAACAGTCCCAGATACCCTAGTACCCAGATAATTGAGTTGATCCCTACATAGCTAGAAGGGAATTCTCAATCCCCAAGGGTTGGAGACTATCACCCGACATTGTGAAATGTAAATGTGGGGATGAAATTTCCTTAAACACAGTAGAAGATAGCATATACATATCAGTATACTCAAAAAGTCATAAGGTAGATAGTACTAGAAACCAAGTAGGTATCAAAAACCCAACCAGTGCAACATCAAATTACTCAAAGTCAAACAAGACAAAATCAATGTCCCAAATGACATGTCACTCAAATTTCCCAAGAGATCAAGATCATCCACCTCTTCCAAGAGGTGCCTTCCCTTTACTCATACCTGGAAATATAAAATCTAAAAATGCCTAAAGGTAAAAGTAGGGTGGGATCTCAAAAACCTAGTAGGGTATCACCAAGTGTCCCCTAATGAGATTTCATAAAAATAAACAAATCAGGCTTTCAATGTTAATAAAAACAAAAATGGTATTATAATTTCATATTTTAAAATAAAATATGCTTTTTATTTCAAATGATAAAAATAGTCCAAACATGGCTTAAATAAACATTTTATATAAAATAATTTATATAAATCACTAGGAATGAGTAAATTAGTTTCACAAACATTAGATTTTATAATAAAATTGTAAAAACAGGAAACATGGTCATCTTCTCTATAGTATAATAGTTTCTAGTTATAGGATCCTCACACATCTCATATAAGTGATAATGGAAAACATCTGTACAAACATCCCTTGAGATCACTTCGAATATAACCCATAAATATCCAACTAGGGATAATATATACCGAACTAGGTTTTTGTTAGAGTTTTAATCATCAATAAATTGTTAGGGAATTAACATCCTAGTGTTCTTATCCAAAATAACCCACTAACTACCCAGGGTCACATGTTCTCAAATAATCAATAAATATTGGGAAAATTATTTCAAATTAGTTTAAAATAAAATTTCCCCATTTTCAGTTTCAATATGTCGATTTCATTCCAAAAAAAATATGGGTTTATCATCAATTCATGCCTTTTAAAACTAAAACCAATTATAGGTTTTAATTATTTAAATTTAATCCATTTTTCTTAAAATCAATTCAAAAATCATTTCACAATTTCCATCAATTTCAAAATACACCCCAATATCCATTTCCATTGGAATTAGAGGTTTCCCCCATAATCCATACCATATCAAATTAAATCATAATTCAAATCAAATTGGTTTTTTCAAAAATCAACTAAAATCATCTAAAACAACAATAAAAACAAGGTTTATTCAATTGGACAATCTTAAATGAAACCACCTACTTTTTTCACGAAATCAAAACACCTGCAATGAGACTCACAAATGAAGAACGAAGGTTTGGAAGATCTAGGAACTCAACCTAGAATCAGGATTCAAAAACATGAATTTTATATCTATCAATACCAATATAATATATCAAACTCCAATGAGGTAAAGAGAGAAAGATATAAGAAATAGAGTGACTGGTTACCTAGAGAGATGAACTGCAGCCAACATGACATTCAGTTGCTAAATGAATGATCTATAGGGATTGGAGATCACAAGAAATGTCCAAAATAACCTAAGGAGGGATACGAGTCTTGATAGGAAGGGAATAAGGTCAAGTGGAAAATAAATTATCCATACAACACATTTAAAAATTCATTTCATGATTCTTACATGGCATGTAACTTTGGTTCACGTCATTTAAATTCTCAATTTCCATATACACCAAAAAGGTGTAAATTTTTATTAATATTAAGTTTTTAATATTTACATTGTATGTAAATGATACATAACATGTAAAATTTAACGTTGTGAACCCATTTCATAGCATCTTTCGGGTGGTGATTACGCATCATGTGACCCCATTATACGGCGTGTAAATCCCCAGCAGAGTACACAATCTTTAGGTTTTATGCTGAAATTTCCAAAAACTCTCTGACTTCACCATTATAGGTATCCTCCTAATTTCTACTCATAATTATCAAGCCAATGAAAAAGTAAAACCACAAAAAAGGTTTAGAACCTTCTTGATAGAAACGTAATAGGGTGTTAAAACCTCCCCACCATAAAAAATTCATGCCCCCAGAAATCTTGTCAAGAAGCTTCAATATCAAAAATGTGAGGCCACAACTTCAATGCCTCATGGTACCACGTATCATGAGAAATATAACCATGCTACCATTGAACATGGACTAATGGTATCACCCTCTCATGATGTACATTGGTCTTAGAATCAACTGTCTAGACTTGATACTCAGTCATGTACAAATCCAGATCAACATCAATATCACTCCAACTCAAAACATGAGATGGATCAGAAAGATACATCCATAGCTGAGATACATAGAAAGTTTTATGGATATATTTCATCTATGGAAGAATTTATAAATGGTAAGACACTTTAATCACCTTCTCAACAACCTAAAAAGGTTCTACAAAATGAGGAGTAGGCTTCCCTTGCCTCCCAAGTTGTTGATGACCCAAACTAGGTGAAACATTTGAGAACACCTAATCGCCATCTAAAAATATCAATAATCTAAATTTTTAATCCGCATAAGATTTATGTTTGATATGTACCATCAATAACTTATGAAAATTCAACTGAATCTTTTTTATAATCTATTGAACCAAGATCAGTCCAACCAAGTAACGGTCACCAATCTATAACCAGCATAATGGATATTTAAAACTTTAGCAACAAAAGTCATTAAACGGATCCATTCTAATCACAGAATGGTAACTATTTTTATAATCAAACTCAACCAGTCACAAATGGTCATCCTAAACTCCACCAAAATTGAGGACAAAACAACTAAGAATATCCTAAAAAATATGTATATATCTCTTTTTTTGGCCATCCAAATGCGGATGGTATGTCATACTCAAATGAAACTAAGATCCTGGTACCCAGTAAAGGCCTCTCTAAAAGTGAGAAGTAAAATAGGGATCCCTATCATATACTATAGTATATGGAACTCTATGAAAATGAACAATATCTCTCACTTAGATATTTCCCAGATTCTAAACATTGGTTAAATCAAGAATTTGTACAAAGTGAACCAATTTTCTTAGCCTATTGTTCACAACCCATGTCACTTTATTCATTCTCTATGTAAGCGGAAACCCAACTACAAATTCCATAGAAAAATTATCCCACATACAAGTCGGTACTGGAAGTGGCTAAAGAAAACCTAAAGTTCTCTAATGCTTGGCCTAGAACTATTGGAAAGTATAGTAATTAAAAACAAATTCAGTGATTTCTTATATCATATGTGGCCACCAAAATCCTCTCCCCATGTCATAAAATATATTTGGGGATCCTCAGTGAACTTCCATTCGAGAATTATGGAAATCCCCCATCAATGATTTCCTTAAAATAAAACATACAACATACTGGCTTCAAAAACATAGGATACCCTCTATAGAGAATGACCACTCAACAACAGCATCACCTCCATAATGAGGGTTACTAATGTTATAGAATTCATTACAAATATGTTTCTCTTGATAAATCATCTCAATAAGAGAAAAGGAGAACTGAACACTGGAAAAGACAACCTTGGCACCTATTTCCTAAACTCCAATATGCAACTATGAAAAAATATCCATCAAGTTCCACTCCATGGATGATTATTGCATGGCCTGGGTTAGAGGTTTCCTACTCAACACATCAGAAACGACATTCCCTTTCCCCATTGTATAGTCAGTATTAAAATACAAATATTGCAGATACTCAACCCTGTGCCTCTAGTGGAGATTCAAATGTATTTTAAAGAAGATATAACTAAATATCATTTGGTTATAATTCATGGTAAACCTTTTTATGAAAATATAATGATTCCAACTATTAAATTCATGCATCATAGATCCATGTCCAAGTTCATGGGTTAGATAATTATTCTCATGTGGACAAAGAAACTGAGATGCATTGGATACCATGTGATCACCCTATATAAGAAAAAATCCTAAACCTAAACCAAATGCATCACAGAATACCATATATCCCTACTCATCCTTTGGAAGAGTCAAAACCAGTGAATAATTAAAAAGACATTTCATCTCAAAAAAATAACTCTAACATTTCTCTTCCTAAGAAAAATTTACCTCCTTCCAAGTTAGAGAGGTCATTGTAGAAGCCAAATTCAAGAAATCCCTTACAAATTGTAAATAATATCCTTCTCAAACCAAGTTGCTCTGAATATTGAAAACATTATGTGGTTTCTCCCATGTCATAACAAATTTTTACCTATCAAGATCAAATGAAATACCATGTTCGGAGACCATGTGTCCTAATAAATTTACTTCTTAAATCCATAAATTACATTTCTATCTATTGGTATAAATTCATTGATTTTTAAAAAATTCCACAACTACTCTAAAATGATGCACATGATCCTCCTTGGAATTAGAATAACCAGGATATCATCCAAAAATACCAACATGGAAATATCAAGTTAGTTATGGAAAATATTGTTCATCAATGTCATAAAGACTTCAGGATCATTGGTTAAACCAAATGTGATGACAAGTACTCATAATGGATATACCTTCTCTGAAAGGTTGTTTTCTAAATATATGTCAGATTCTTTTATTCTCAACTATTGATAACCAGATCAGATATCAGTATTAAAAAATAAATTCACCCCTTTTTACTAGTTAAATGGATCATTAATCTGTAGAAATAAATATGTGTTCTTTACCATGACTCAATTGAGTTTCAAGTATTCAGCACATAGGGTAAGCGCTCCATCGTCTTTCTTAGAAAATAGAATAGGCTCCACCCAAGGTAACTCACTGGGGTGTATAAATATTTTCTCTAATTGATCATACAACTTAGTCTTAAACTCTTTCGTTTCAAATTGTGTCATGTGGTAAGAAGGAATATATATTGTTTGAGTACCAGGAACTAAATCAATATAAAACTATACCACCCTTACAGATGTAAAACAAGAGAAGTCAGAAGGAAAAACTTTAGGAAAATCTAAAATAACTAGAGGGATATTACCACTCAAGGATTAATAATCCATATAAAAATAAAAAAATGACATTACTTTCCCCAACTCTAGATAAGAAGGTATGTCTCTACTTTACATCGGGTCCCATTATACCTGAAATACACAGAACACCCCATCAGATTCCATAAAGGAGACCCATCGAAGATAAAAATAAATCTAGATTTTATTAGAAACCAGATGATCCATACTAAAAATGAAATAAAGAGGTTTCATATCAAGAACCAAAAAAACATAGGTAATCCTGATATCTGATAATGATAAAACAAAAGCATAATAACTAACACCCTTATCTCTCTTCATTCTATATGTTTTAGTAATATCCATCATATAAGATAAAATATCAGTATTAATATTTAGCATAATAAAAATAAGAGTTGAAATAAATGAATGATGTTAAATAGTATTAAATAGTTATCACTAAATAGGAAGCTATAGTGTTGGTACTTATCACAGTCACTGGACCCATATCTACTTCCTCTGGAGAATCTTCCACTATGTAAAGAATCTTTGTTTTAGATTCCTGTGGCTGGAACCCCTTATATCTTGATGTATCTAATTACACTATAGTGATTTTTGGGGATGATGAGAATGTTCCACTCTGTGCAGAAAAATACATATAATATAATTTTTACAAGTGTCATAAATGACCATAGGAACCACATATCATGGGTGCCTCGGTGTAAACTAGATTTGAATGCCGAGGATTTCCATAATAGAAGCACCTTAAAGGGCCTCTACCAGGAGCTGAAGAAGGTCTACAAGAACCCTAATATCAATCACCACCATGATATTCATCATGCATTCTCTTCTATTAATAGGAACTCATTGAACTTCCATTAGGAGAAAAATTAACCCCATTCAAACCTGACTTACCAACCAGATCAATTTTGACTATCAGTGCCCTATCCAACATACTAGAATAAGAAGATATCATTAGTAATAAACCCTAAGAATTAATATAAAATTGAATCCCCATATATAACCTTAATGTACTTATCTTCTCATTCGATAAAATCTCTGGTGAAAACTACATAAGCTCAGCGAATCGCTTCACATATTATATCATAGTCTTGTCATCCCACTCAAGTTTAAAAAACATCATTTCCTTAGCTAAAACTATATAATATGGATAGAACTAGATCGTAGAAAGATATTTAAATTACTTCCCCTCTAAACCCTAATTCTTCTTTGATGTAATAATGTAATCCCACCATCTCTTTCTAGGTCCCATAATCTTAAAGAGATCACACTTTACCTTAATAGCTTCGAGAGTCTCCATGAAATCAAAGAGAAGCTCTATCTTTCTCATCCAGTCCTTTGAATCTTGAGGGTCATTAGATCATCATAAAGAATGTGGTTTTTGATAAAGGAACTCTTGATAATTATTTCAATATTCATCCCTATGAGGTTCTACAACTATATCCTGAGCAGGTACCGGTGTAGGTTCTTATCCCAAATCATGGACATCACACACAATAACATCAACCAAATTCTATTCCACAAGAGGATTTTCTCATTATGGTTCACTAGAAACATTCTACTGGATATTATTCAGACATCTTATTAGATGTTTGATGCTATACAACATTAACAAACAACATTGAATACATCAAAATATTACTCAAATCAATACTCAAATAAGAGAAACAAGGGAAATTGATCCCATCAGATAAGAAAACAAGGTTTGTATTTCAACCTATCCAAATCTAAATTAGGGAAAATACTAGAAGAAATCCTTAAGAAATATTTTCAAAACCACCCATAGTGACTTAAGTATGATTACAATAAGAGAAATCCAAGCACTAACTCACAACTACCACCTAATTCCCAATAAGATTTATCAACTGCATACTAAAGTCAAGGAAATATTTTTAACCAACTTCTAATACCACATTGTCATGAACCAACCTAGATACCATAGTACACTAATAATTGATCCAATCCTGAAATAGTCATATGTTCATTCTCAATCCCCATGGGTTGTGGAATAGAACATGTTATCATGAAATATAAATGTGTGAATTAATTTTCCCAAAACATAGTGGAATATAACATATCCATATCAGTATGCTCAAAAACACCAAAGGGAGATAGTACTAGAAAAAAAATAGGTATAAAAAACCAAATAGAACAACATCAAATTAATAAAATTCTAACAACATAAGCTCAACGTCCCAAAGCATACATCACTCCAAGCCCCAATGGATCAAGATCAGCCACCATCTCCAAGAGGCGCCTTCCCTTTACTCAGACATGGTAGTAGAAAATCTATAAACTCTTGAAGGAAAAGGTAGGGTGTGATCTCAAAATATCTTTAGGGTCTCACCAAGTGTTTAATAATAATATTTGATAATAATAAACAAATCATTATTTCAATTTTAAGAAAAACAGTTATGGAAGAATGATTTCATATTCTAGAGAAAAACAATATTTTCATTTAAATTAATGGAAAACATTTCAAACATATCTTAAAAAACACTTTTTATAAAACAATTTATATAAATCACTAGAAATGGTTAAATAAGTTTCAAAAAAATTGGAATTTATTATCAAATCATCATAACAAGAAACATGGGAATCTACCATGTAGTATGATATTTTCATGTTATAGTATCCTCACACATCTCATATCAATGATCATGAAAAATATGTTCACACATGTCCCTTGGGCTCACACCGAATAGAACCCATCAAGGATAATATATAACGAACTAGGTTTTTTTATTTGTAATCATCAATCCATTTACAAGGAATTACCACCCTAGCATTCTTGACCCAAATAACCCACTAACTACCTAGGATGGCATGAGCTCAATCAATAAATCAATAATGGGATAATTATTTCCAATAAGTTTGAAATTCAATTTCCCCATTTTTAGTTTCAATAGGATAATTTCCTTATTAAAACAACATCAGAGGTTTTGCATCATTTCATGCCTTTTCAAACCAAAAATAATCATGTGTTTTTATCATTTCAATTTAAGACATTTTTCTCAAAATCATTTCACAATTTCCATTAAAAATACACCCCAATCTCCAATTCCATTATAATTGGGGGTTTTCCCAATATCCATACTATATCAATTTTAATCCCAATTCACGTCTAATTAGGTTTTTCACAAATAAATTGAAATAAGTTACAAAAAAACATTTAATTCAAGGTTTATTCAATTATCTAATCTTAAATGGAACAACCCGCCTTTTCACAAAATCACAATGCCCACAATAAGACTCACCAATGAACACCGAAGTCACAGAAGATCCTAGAACTCAACCTAGAATCATTATTCAACAACATAAAATTTATATACATAAATCCAAAGATGATATATCAAAATCTAAGGAGATAATGTGAGAGATATGAAAGAGATAGGGAGACTAATTACCAAGACAGATGAACCATAACAAACATGGTGATAAATCACCAAATGGATGATCTGAAGGGATTAGAGATCACAGAAAATGCCCAAAATTGTTCGGTGAGGGATATGAGTCATGTGAGGAAAGGCTTCAAGTTTAGCAGAAACCAAATTATCCATGAAACACATTCAAGAATGCATCCCTCAATACTTACACAGATGTAAGCTTCGTTCACATCGTGTGAATTATCTGATGCAATATATACCGAAAAAGGCATCGCCTTTTATTAAAATCAAGTTTTTAATATTTACACGGCATGTAAACTATACATTGTGTGTAACCTTTCATGAACTGTACATGTTTAATGGAATCATCCCAGTGTTGATTACACATCATGTATCCCAATAACACAACATGTAAATCCCCAAAATGCTACACAAACTGCCCTTTTTATGCTAAAAATCCCAACAAATCACTAATGTCACTGTTACTATTATCCTCCCAATTCCTTTTCATCAATACCCTACTAATAAAAAAGGAAACCATGAAATAGGTTTATAAAATACCAAAAAAAAAAGTTAAAGAGGTGTTACAGGTAGGGTTTGGTAAACCACTAGCATAGGTGACCTGTGGTTTTGGTGCTCCACCTGAATAAGAAGAAGATGGGTGATAAATTATGGAAAAATGTTCATAGAAGTTTGATGAATAGATGACAAAAAATGTGTTATCCATGGAAAATATATAATCAAGGAACAAATACCTTATCCAATTATAACCCTGTTTCCTATTAAAATTATATGAGAAAATATTCATCATTTCAATCATCCAAGATTCATCACAACTATCACCTATAGACAAATACATAATAATCATATCCCTTTATAACACCGAATATGGTCTTGAATCTTATATACATCTTACCCCCATAAGTGGGAGGATGTGAATCACCCCACCACAACAAAGATTTATCAAATGAGTATCCACAATATGGCTTAGTCAATGTAATTCAATTGAAAGACCCTTTCACTAATGAAAATATCTTAAATGCACCAGACTACTGCATCTATGATTGGTGAATACATCATAGATGTCAGGGAATAAAAAATCATGTTGGACCCAAAAAATCAAAAAAAAATCTCCTAAGGCTATATACACTATTAAATCCTGAGATAGTCACTATATTGATCTCAGTAAAATTGTTTTCTTGGTCATGGATCCTCTTAGGATTATTAAAATTCAATCATATTGTAAGACCAACTAGAAAAAAATAGTTATTTTGTAAATTTTTTGATTTTGTAAAGATAGCTCAACACCACCAAAAAACCAAAAAATATATCCCTTAATTTTATTCATGATAAATATTTATTAGCATAGTTAGTATAAACCTCTAAGCCTTAAGAAAAGAAATATCCTCAAGGAAATGAATATCCTAAAAAAAGTAAACATAGTCCCTTAGTCCAGAAATATAACATTATGGAGTATCTTTCTTCCATCCTATCAAATATATTCATCTTAGACTTCCATCACCTATAAAAGGAACTTAGGTAATCCCTTATTGGTGGTCTTTCAATCCCCTAAGAGTTGTGAGGATGAGGTTACTGCAGTGAAGGCATGTCGTGTAGAGACTAACTCTACTGAATTATACATGGCCATTTATTTCATAGAAAAAGGCTATCAAGTTTCTATATTGGGTCACATTAGACGCTTATACGTGTTTATGAAGCTCAATAATATTGGAATCCATCAATTCTTGATTGGTAATGGTTATGGGATCAATATTATCCCACCTAAGACCATAGAGAAATTTTTCTATGGTGAATATGACTTTTCCATTTCTAAACTAAAAATTTATAGGTATGACAAGTGAAAATAGAGGGCCCTCAAAAATATTTCACTTGGAATCTAATTCAGGGACCTTATCCTTTACTTCAAATTCATGGTCGTATACCAAAACATGGATTTTAGTATATTTTTAAGGATTCCATGGCTCCATATACAAGTAGTATTAATCTTATCATATCATCATTTCTTTAAATACTTTGTTAATGTTAAATTTAGGGTATTATATGGTGACCTTTCACCCTTTGAGTCATGTAAATCTAAATATATAGTTATAGTGATTTATAAAAGGAAGTGGAAGTAACCAATTGTAAATAACACCATTCATATTTCTAATTATAATGGCCTAGAAATCACCCCTATCAATTCATGGAGTGAAATAAGAAAAGACTATAATTTCCAATCAACTAAATTAAGGAGAAACTCTAAAACAATGGATTCGTGGGTCTTGTTTGTCACATTGGATAATAAGTTAAACCATATGACCACTTTGTTCTAATATAAGTGTCTATATGATGTTACCATTTAGTATTTTACTCCAACATAGAATAATATCATTTCATAATCTATGTGAGTCAATATTTCCCTAGATAATATTTATGCAAGTGAAGGTATAACAGATATTTATACAACACATACAAATATTTATGATTGGGTAGACATAAATCCTTGGATAATATCATAAGGTTTGGTCACATTCAATTTATCTCTAATGGTTTCACCTTTACCAGGTGAACCTGGTCATTTTCATGATGTTTTCTATCTCAATTAAGATAAAAATTACCCAATATCATCTCATGGGTCTCAGGATTCTAGTTTTTCTTCTTCTCCTGATAATGGTGAAGGGGAAGAGGAAGATATTAATGATTCTCCTCTAAAATTTTTTGTGGGAATCTCTATTATCATTGATAAGATTATACAGATGAATATTGATAATAAAAGCCCATGGACTATATTAATTAGTGCAACCATGACTCCTGATAAATCAGATACATATATATATATATCTTCCCTCAATAAATATCTAGACTTGTTCACATAAAAGTACACTAATATTACTATATTGTATTCATCAATAGATACCATTCATCTAGGTCTTTTAGATGGCCATCGTGGATATAAATAGGTAATAAGGAGAGTGCATATGGCCTAATATTCCAAGTTATAAGTTGAATTTGATAAGATCATCAATGTCAACTTCATCTAGTAATCCCAATACCAACAAATGGATTTAGAAAATCATTATTATTAAGAATAAGAATGTAAAAATTAGGGTATGTACTAACATTTGGGATCTCAATTAGCACAATCCAGAGAATGATTTCCAAATCATGTCCATATATCTATTGATCAATGCAATCATCAACTTTTCTACGCTCTACTTCATGGAAGTATATTTTTTCTTATAAACATATTTGGATGCCCCATCAAATATGTTGTTCCAACTACCTTTAGGGAAACCCATGGGGTATATTATTATTAGTTAATACCTTTTTCCTTGAAGAACAATAGTTCTGCATGTCAACACAACATATATCTCATCTTCAAGTCCTTTCTAGGGAAGATCATGGAGTGCTATGTGATGATCTGGTGATTAAAACTCAATAATAGAATTATAATTTTCCAATGTTTATGTGGTATTTAATAAACTCTTAAAACACCACTTGTTTTTTAACCCCTTTAAATGATCTTTCATGGTAACATCAAATAAATTCATTATCTTAATGGTTGGACATCATGGTATATAATTTGACCCTAAAAAGACCAAGATGATACTAGGCATGCCACCACCTTGGAATCTCACAAAATTGAAAATAATCTTGAGACACCTCACTTATATCAGATGAATCACAGCTGACCATTCGAGAAACCATCTAATCTTCATAAGTATGATTAAGAAATGGTTTACCTATTAGTGAGATAAATTTTTTTATAAATTATTTGATTATATCAATCAGTATTTGCTGCCCTGACTGATCTTGATGTCATCAGTAGAAGGGAAGCCACTCATATTGTATTAGCAACACTAGAGTGATATCTCAATGTCATACTGACATATATGAATGATACAGTAATGGAAAAAATTCTATATTATCTCAATAGAACAATTCTGGATGCTAAGACTTGATATTATAAAATCAAGAAAAAATTGATTTCGTTAATTTTTAAAATAAAAAATCTGAGAAACTGTGTGTAACATTAGGTGGTACACTTAGTTTCTAAAATGGATAGAATTCGATATATTATTATTTTTATAATGGTAAATGGTCATATAGCATGATGGGAATTCATTTTAAAATAGTTGATTATATTGTTCATGTCTCATAAGTAAATTAAGGAGAAAGCATTAGATGATTTCTTCATGAAACATCCTATCCTAGAGGAATTATTATTGGACATGGAAATCCATATTGAAGAATACTTCTCCATCCTTAAGGACTAATACACATGGGAAATTTATTTTGATAGATCTTATATGATCCCAACTTATATAAGGATAAGGTCATCATGGGGATTGTATTCATATCCCTAGTTAAATAAATTCTTCCTTATTACTTTATGATATCATTAAGATTCAACAAAAATGAGTAAGAATACAATATTCTAATTGTATTCTTTTAATGGGCCCTGTAAATACCAATGGCCATATTAAATTTCAAGGGTGAATCAAGGTTAATGATCAAGAAAATCAATGGTGAATATTTTATTAATAAGTAATATTTTTTTATTTTCGTAACAATTTTTGATGGTTAATAAATAAATATTAATCAAATTAAACAATATATCATATCCCACATTAATGTAATATCCAATAAAAAACACTAGTAAATGCATCTAAAACCACCACATAACTAGATAAGGACAAAACACTTATTCACATCGCAAATAATAGGGTGTTATCTCCATTAATCCATAATGACATAGAGGAAATCGATGAAATTAATGCCTCCTTAGATCATAGAGAGGATTTATTATTTATAACTGATTCCATAGTTAGATAGACTTCCCCCATAGAATACTACCTCTAAAATGGGATCCCCCCACTAGATGAATCCAAGAAGGAATAGATTCATCTATAGTCCATGAATTTATTTCATAATGAAACCCTGAATTACAATAATTTATTCTATAAGAAATTATTTGATAGGTTCCTCCTCAAGTGTATTGATAGAGGGGAGTCCCTCACTATAGGAGCTACAGACTAGTGTATGTGTAATTAACTAGTAAATAAAAAATTCATCCCCTAAAATTCGGGTTCTTGGATATTTTTTTCCATCAATGATGAAAGACTATATATAGTTCTATAAGAAATTATACGCTTGTCAGATATATTAAAACATTATCCATCGGCCCATGAATTTGTTTCATATTACCAAATACTCTTGGTGAGTTTAATTATAGGAGATATATTTCATGAGTCTATACCCTCTATCCACATCCTTGCTACTGAAGTTTATCCTTACTACGAATGATATCTTCTTTATATGTTTTAATGTGGTTCCCCTCAAAAAATAGGAATAAAGGGGGTCGTTAATTTTATGAAGTCAAATATCATCACTACATTATGTATCCCTCACAAAATATTGATAGTAAACAATACTAATTTATGTGCTTCTAAGTTAAAGATTTTATATCATGATTATAATATTCAGTACAACCATGCATACCACTATCTTTCAATGTTCAACAGAAAAATAAAGGCCATTAAAAAAACTCTTTATAAAATTCTTTATAAGATGGTAGAAAAATATAATAAGTCTTTTCCATAAAAAAGTATTACATTATTTGTTAGTATATCTCACCATAAACTGTATTGATATATAGGAAACCCCATTATTGATTGTATATGATAGATATAAAGTCTTAATCATTGGGGTTCAATTTCCCTCACTTCTCATTGCCATCTATAATTAACTTATTAAAGATTAATATTCCTATATTGGACTATATGTGTTTGAGTAAATTGATGATAGAAGGTTGTATACACTACACAATCTAAAGGATCGTCCTGATTAATTAAAGTGAGAATTATATAAAATATCTTTATTCATTTTGTTCATCCAAGGATATATTTTATTATCTCTAATAATACCTATGATTCATGAGAAAAAAAACTCTAATGTTGGATCTAAAATGGGAAGGACCTTATTCTATACATAATGTATACTCAAAATGGGTTTAATCCTTGATCATAATGGATGAATAGTGTATCATTCCAACTACCAATGAAATGTTTCTTAATAAAAACTTTATATAATGTTGTATTGGATATATAAATAAAGGTCTTAATCATATGACTTTAAACTACATAACATCCAAGTCCTAGTTTCATGATGTTAAAATGCATGATATCTCATCCTGGTTTAATGACATAAAACTATAAGACACCATTATCCATCCTGTAATACCTTAAGCTAAATATATTTTTATGTCTTTCATGAATTAATTCCCTTATATATTAGATATATCTACATATGTTCTCCTAGTGTATGGGTGCACCGTTTTACATCAATGTTTCTTCGACAACACCTCAATAGAATGACACTATTTTCTTTTCCATGTACATGATCTGAATCTATGTAGGGGTTTCTCCCGTAAACTACATGTGGATTTATTCACGTTCTTATAGGATACAAAGTGATTTTTGGGTCACTTACACAAAACCTAAACATAAATTTCACTTTCATATGAATTCCCCTAGTGTATGGTATCCTTATAGTTCTACAACATCCATATTCTGGGACACCATATATATAATCCAGGATCTATTATCCTTGGTATAACTATACATATTCTTCTAATCAAATTCCCATACCAAAATAAAATTTTCTTATTCTAGAATAATGTGTGGATTGAATCTTATTTTCATGGGATATATAGTGACACCCATAGGTATTGGCCTTGTTCTAGATATAAATACCATTATCTTTAATACTAGTTCCTAGAATTACTCATTCATGTTAGTTCTATAAAAAAAACCTATCATTGACATGAATCCATAATCACCCTTTCTTCTACACATGAGTTACATCTATGTAGATACCTTATAAGAACTACTTGTATCTTGATTATAATAAATTTAGGATATATAGTGATGTCTGGGTCACCTACCTTCAACCCATACACAAATTTGATCACCATCAAACCCCTTCTAACATATGGCTTATCCATTCATGGAAGGTCTTCTTGTACCCTATGCTCAAACAATATATTCCCTTTTAAAAACAACATGTGGATTTATTCCTATTATCTTAAGATACATTGTGATGCCTAGAGGTCTCAAACTGAGTTTATCAATGGCTTCAATAAAACTTATTTCCCCTCTGTCATAGTATTTGGGCCTTCTCATTCAAATTGGGTCCTTCAATGACACTATATTATAGTTAATCAATTTTCATCTAAAACAATTCGTGGATTAATTATTTTTATTATAGGATACATATTAAAATACAGATTTTATATTTTAGACTCATCCATCAATTTTACATATATTAAACACCTACTTTATCATGCTATTAGAGGGTCAATAAATCCACATCAATTTTCACCCACTAATTTGGAATTAATATGAATTCATTTAATTTTACGCATGAGATATATCTATAGGGAACCCTCTTTCTAAATGTCCTCATAATAAAACCTTAATATGTAAAAATTATTAGTCCTGGTCACATGATTTAAAACAATACAATATGTGGTCTATTTCACATGACCTTTAAACATCCTTAAGCAATCTATTTTGTGTTCCCTAATATCCCTACATGAGATTCTGATCCATGTTATAACCACTAACATACAGTTTATCATTCATAAACCCAAAATTGGGTAAAATTCCCCCCATTATTAGGAAATATCTCCTAAGACTATGGTATTTTAATTTTCATTGGCCTTTCCCCTTATATATATATCATCCCTTAGATGTCATCATTATACTACTCCTTTAACATGAGATATATTTGTGTAGATATTTCTCTAGGAACGATGTGCGGATTTATTCCTATTATTTCAGGATATGTAATGAATTTTTTATTACTTATCTTGTGCCTAGACAAAAAATTACATCAACCATAAAATCCTATCATAGTATATGGTCTTCACTTTCACATCGTGTCAATTTCTCTCCTATCAATGGACATGTCACCTCCCATTGTTGTTCAAATAATTATGACCATAAACTTCATCCCACCATGGTCCAAATTAAATGACCTTAAACATCAAATAAAGGAGAAACAAAATCTTTTTCGGATGAAACTTAAAAAAGGGGGGGCTGATAAAAACTAAAGTCTTTAATATTTAAGAAATATCCTTTCATGGCTTAGAAAAATTTTAGATTACAAAAAGAAAGGGAAAATTCTTATCAAGCTGAAAACCAATAAAGGGTAGCCTAAAAATAGTGAAGCCTCTACTCACAAATCCATTTCCTTTCATGGAATTAGAAAAGTTATAGTGTAAAATAAATAAACACATAATGTATTTTAGGGACCAAAACATGGCCCTTGAAAAATTCATGGTATGCTCATTGGACTCACTAGTTTAGGAAAAAGTTAGATAGATCTTCTTCCACTCCTACAAAAAGAATTGGTTTATTCCATGCATACATTATTGTTCATGAAAAGAGAACTTATTCACATGAAATAGATACCCCCATTAAGTTTGTCATATTATCAATCCATATTCTATCATATCTCTCCATACAAATAGTGTGTTAAATAATTAATGGCATCACCTTTATAGTTCTCAAACCCTTTTTAATAACCTTTTATATATAAAATCTACTTAATTCCTTAATATTTTTAGTCACCAAAAACATTTATTGTCTATTGGAAATGAGAACATTCATCTTTAAAATGACACCTCTACTCAGTAATGATAATTTTGTCTCTATATCCTACCAACTAATAAGAGTCATACTTCATCTTGAGTAGAAACTCTTCTAACCCCATGCTCCCCAAATGGTATTATCATGGAACCCATCATTAAAATCTATTGAATGGTGATCCTTATATTTCTTTTTCCATCCCATCATTTCCTTATTCAACTATACCGAGTTATGATTAACACATTCTAATATCCAAATATTCAAGTGGACAAAAATAAACTTGCTTTTATTCTCTTTTGCATCATATCCATTTTCAAAGTGATATTATGAAATCATGTTCTTGTGCCCCCTTCATATATAGGTATACATTTTTTTAATTGTAAAAATGTAATGATTCAAGATTCTCCTCTAGGAAACCTATAATAAATTTATTTGTCTTGATTACTATTCCAACATGATATATAATGACACCTAATATATATATCTAAGACCCTGTCATAGATCATCATAAAATTTCACTTAATTTCAGTGTACTATAATAGCCCAAACCTGGTAAGTTTTAGACTGGATTGTTTTGATTACTTTTTTATACCCTATTATCATATACCACACTTCATACCTCTAAGTGTTTGATTCACTATAAACCTTTCACGGCTAATTGTAATGAGTGCATCCATTTCCAAAAGAATATCACTCATTAATAATGTTATATGTGTCATATATATGGCCTTCCAACTAGAGGGATGTTTTTATACTTAATAGGAGGAAATATAACCTACTATTCCTTTAGAAGTATTATAATAGAACACATCACTATAATTTGGTTAGGTGTTATGGTCAGAACTATTTTTCAATCTCATCACTCCCTAACTCAAATACATCATTTCCACTCCTTGTTTAAAGGGTTTGATCACTCTTAACACTAGATTCGTATTTGTATAGTCTTATCACACACAATTCCTGTGTTGGTTTATACTACTATTGGTCTCTCTATTAATGTCAATTTTCCCTTTCCATTGATATAGATAAGATCATATTTTGGTCTATGAATTATGGCCTTCAATTAAGTAAATATTCCCATTTAGAGGTCGTTTGTTTCGGTATAAAACCATTCAACTAATTTTGATTCATTTGTTTCTCCATGCCAATTATATGGCCTCTCTATTTTGGTTGATGTTGCATGGCCATAAACTTAATAAAAATTGATCTAAGAACTATGACTATAATAGACATGCACCCCTCCTAAATGATCTATATACTAATATTAGGATATCCATCTACATTAGGTTTACCTTTCACTTTCAATATAAACTTCCACGTATTTTGTTCAATGCTACTTGACCTTAACCACCTCCATCATGAAATACCTTCAACTTCCAAATAAAATAGAAATATCAATCTTTGGTTTGATACCCTATAAAGGGAAAATTGGGAAATAGTTGATTCTTATCTCTCTAGGCATGTATCTCACATATATTAGAAAAAATTTTGAGAAATAAAAAAAGGGTGGATTAGGAAAAATCTAAGTTCCTACTTACTAAGCCTTTTTTCATCCAAAAAATAAGAAGAAATTATAGAGAAAATGAAAAGAAATAATGTTTTAGGGTTCTTCTCTGTGTATTTATAAAATTTCAATCCTCACTCACTAGTATCCTCAACCAACGTAAAAATTATATAACACTTCTATTACTCAAACATATCGATTCGGATGATTTGTGTGAAATTACTAAAAGTGAAATTTTAGTGTACTTGAAACCTATTGATCATTATAATCCTAATTCAAATTCCCAACTTCATAGTTTTTAATGGTACTAAATTATTCACTTCTCTCATATTTTAATGGTCTAACTTCAAACTACATTGATGGAAAATGTGACACTATATTTGACACACATAAATTCATCTAATAGAACAAGTCTAGGATGATGTTAACAAAATAAACCAACCTTGAATTATAGTGATGTTATATGTTCCTCCATATTTGATCTACCAATATCTATCTAAGATAACTTTCCTTTGAGGAAATCAAATATTATTGTCCTTTATCTCACGATCATTCTCTGGAATATGGTGATAGTATATGTGCCAAAATATATGGTCTAACTATGTCCGTATAATGTTACATGTTAAAAACATATCGTATCGATTTATACATTCCCTCATTAACTCTGTAATTCTAAGATTATGATTTACTTGATACATTCCCATAAAATGTTTAAGTGGATTTAGTTATCATGGAGTAAAAGTTAAAGTGATATATAACTTAGTAAACTCACATAAAATTTATGTCAAAATAAGTATTTTCATTAAAGAACAATTAGAATAGGAAAATATATAAATTTGAGTATCCCTTAGGAGTTTAGAAAATGGGTAAGCTATAAGAATTGATGTAATACAGAATAAAATCTACCAGGGATCATGTTTTCTTATCAATTGTCTACATTCATCAATATTCCATTGAAGTCATTTGTCACCCAGAATTTAATAATATATCAATGTGTGTGTCTCATGCCCTAGTCCTCTACATGAGAATGTGTGTCCTTCATTTATTCCATATTCATTCCAAAGTCACATGATCCTCTTCATTCCAATTGGATCAATTCAAAAGGGTGGATTTTTTGGATATCCCCTTTCCTATAGTTTGTGATTTTATCAGAATTAAAATAAATATTTAATAAAAATGATCAAATTGATCTCAAGTCTCTTTCTTCATGAACTTATATACCATTAAGCCATTTTTTGTGTTCCTAAGTCTCCATGCATGAGGTAATGGCATGCCTGGCCTTCGTATGATGCCTCTTATACATGTGGATAATTTGTGAATCCCTAGAGCACCATATACACCTAATCAAATGGGATCATGATTACTAGGTAAAGAAGTTTTTTTTCCTACCTATATTTGTACCCTACCCCTCATTTTTCCATTAAATAGACCCCATGCCTCCCATTTTGAAAAAAATAATAAAAACAAGATAGAAAGAGGACACAATATTAGAATTTTAGAGAACTTGACACTTTATTCATGCCCCACTCTCCTTCCAATCCTTTAGGTAACACCTTTAGTGGAAGCCTATTTAAAATGATTAAAACTAAGGATAATTGTTTTTTCTGAAAATTTCACCATTAATACTTCATGAAAGGCCACTTCCCCTGTTCTTTTTCATATCTAGGTAAATGGAATCTCTCTCATAAGTTCCAATACTAGGGTTTCCCATGGACAACCTAATCTGGGGGAAATATAATAGGTAACCACATGCCCAAGTCATCATGGGAGTTCCACACTAGGTTTACACTTTTCCCAGGCCTCCATATGAGGGGGAAACATAACCCAAGATTTCATAACAGGGTGAAACTTCATAGTGGATTTCATACTTGGTTAAAACTTCGCATGGAACTCTATATCAAGCTATCACTTTCCTCGGTCCACTATAAAGGGTGAAACTACACCTTAGCCTCTATATTAGGGAACCACATTTCTCAGGCCTCCATACTGGGGCACCAATCTTCCCTAGTCTCATACTGGGGCACTACTTGTACATAGTCCCATACTAGGGTGATACTTTCTTCTAGTACTATAAATTGGTTCCACTTCTCCCAGGTCTCATATCTAGGAACCACATTCACTTAGGACTCTTAATTAGGATAAAATGGTTTCCCAAAACACATTTTGGACACTAATTAGCTCAAATAAACATTCTATTGAGCGGAATCTATTCAGGAATCCTCAATAGCCTCTTAAAATGCATGACTAGGTTATGTACTCTAGAGTTAAACCATTTGATCATGTATTTATTTGATGATAGGGAACATTCCTCCCATGATATAGATTACCCATGTTTTTACCATAAATTATATGATCCTTAGTATATAAATAATCATGTATTCCCATGATAATGAAAGTCCTTATCGCTATGTAATTAGTGAAACCTCTATTGTCTCAAGATGTTCATCTTGGATTCCCCAAATTGGACTCCATAACCTTTAAGAATCCATCCAATATTTTTTGGTCCACAAAATGATCAATATACCACCATATAAGACTCAAATTAGGTGTAATACCCATACCATCCACAATGGTCCATATTCCCCACTATTATGTCCTAATTTCCACATTTAGTTTCTAATAGAGAGGATGTGGATATCCATATCTCAAGAATCTTACTAGTAATCCCAAAACCTACCTCCACCATACTCATCTTTTAGGTTGATCCTAAAAGTTACACTCATTCCTAAGTCCAACACTATCCATTTCTAGGTACCATTCACCTAGTAGTCCTCACTACATAACTTTTAACTAAATAGATCATAGTCCATTCTATATGATATTAAACTACAGATAATTCTTCATGGATGCATGAACATAAAAAGAACATTTGTTAGCCACAGTAATATGTTCTTAAAACGTGTCATAATTGTCCTTGTCACATAGACTAAATAGGTAAGACATGTCCTATTAAGTGTCACCAAACTATATTAGTTATGATTCCCTTTATTAGGATATATATGAATCTCATCTCATGGGGTTAATACCCACTCTATAACTACCACCGCCTCACTAGAAGAAGATAAATTATATAGTTCCATACTATATGGATTTAAACCATGTAAGTAGAAGATAGATGGAGAATATATGACATATATAGATGTTCATGTCAATGCATGGTAACTGGTATAATTTTTCAAGATAGGGAAGAATTTTATAAACATGTATAAAACCTATAAGATAGTTGTTGAGTATGAAATATGACTCATTATGGGATGATCCAACCTCCCATCCTCTTGACCAGTGTGTAATATAAAGTGTCACTAGTATGTACCAGTGACTAATTTCATTTAGAAATTTGGTCCACACTAACTCAAAAACTATGGGGACAAGGGTGAATTATAAATAGTGTCATTGGGCATCACATGCCTACACATAACTAAGTAACCATCTTGGGTCAACCACACCACCACAACGACATTTTCAAAATCTATATAACATGTCTCGTGTTCCTATAAAACCATTAACAACTATTGGCTCAATAACCCAATGAAATCTAAGGAATATAGACACTCGTTATTTACAAAGATCAAAAAATGACCCTAATAAAACTCATATATATGTCAAGAATAACACTATCATTGGGTGACCTCAATCACCACCAAGAACTCATGGAGATATATGATGTATACATCCTATATAATTATGGTAAACACTACCACCCCTAATTTGGTAAAGATACAAAGGATTCCACTGAAAACTCATTTTCGAAACCACCTCATGGGCTATTTCTAGTGTTCACATGACTCCAATAGCCTTATACTCACAGTGAGTTTAAATACCAAAAAACCAATGGCCACAACTCAACAAACCTCTATTTCCACATGAATCAATAAATAAAACCATCTACATCACACTATTCAACTATATTGTATTGTTACAAATGAACAACATCACACATGATCACAAGAGTTATGAAGATCACATTTCTAAGTAAACCCATAAATCATCGTATCCCAAGAATCTTTATCCATAACATGTGACAACATTCCCATAAAACCCTCAAACCACACCACCAAGAAATCTAATCCCTACTAGGAATCACCTATAATTGTAAACACAATAATAACCTAAGAAATATCTTCTGAAGAATGTAAACTATAATAAATTTCATTCAAATTCACTCAGATGACCCTACTACCACTTTTTTATCATATGATACATATCACATCTATAACATAGAAAACATCTAGGAACTACATACCTAGACTTAATAGAACTCCAATCACCTAGATACTTTAATAATCCATCATTGATAATAGATTATGTAATCTTGAAAAATACTTGATTTAGGTAAAAACAATAGAAATAAAATAAATGGTAAGAGAAACCAATATTAGACACTCAAGTTCAGGTATACTTACCCACAGATTCTCCATCTGATGAATGAAATAAAAATTAGACAATAATTGATGAATCTATATCAAGAGGTAAGGAATAAAGAGAGAGATGGAGGGAGAGGTAGAGTGATAGAGAGAGAAGTTAGGTTATATAAACTATAGTATTTCATAAAATAGATAAACCCTATTTTGATATTTGATATAACCAAATAATATTTTAATTTAAAAAAAGAGATACACCCCTCTAGTCTTTCATACTCAATTTTTAATATAAAGTCAAGATTTACCTATACATATCATCATATCAATCCTCATATATCATCCAAACCAACCTTATGTATCACCTAGATCTACCCTTACATATCATCCATGTCAACTCATATGCATCAACTACTTTACCATTATTGAACACTTATGTAACATATTCACCCGTACATATATGATACGTTTCCACTTTTCTAATTGAATTATGGTAACCCTTGTATATTGACCCTTATTTATCATCCCTTAATTATCAACCCTTATGTATAAATCCTTAAATATGATATACTTTACCATTTTCCTAAACTATTTCTTGTAATATTTAGGTATCATATGGTTAGACCTTATATATCAGGTAATTTACTCCTACGCATCATAGCAAGGCCATTATGTTTCATATAGTGACTATTACACATGGGGTATTTAATAATTTTTTTAGATGAAGTGTGTACCCTTATGCATGAGAACCCATATTCATGGGGACTTAAACTTTTTCTTGACCAAGTTTACATAGCACCAAACATTTAAAAATTCATTTCAACCTTGTCCAAACACTTAAAAGCTTTATATTAACAACAATTCAACACAAAAAAATTACCTCCATAATTTACACCAACCTTTATTCTATGGTTCCCCTTGGTTATTATGTTATACTATATTATCCCCCACAATTCATTACATATACGGCCCCTTTCCACATTTTGTAACATTGTGTCACAGTGTATTTCTCTACTAGTGGACGAATTCCATTCCTAAGCCTAGGGAAACTCATGAACCCAATTCTCGTCCTAAGCCAAAAACTCAATAGGTCCTTAAGTCACATGATAAATTTGAGATATAAACTAAATTACCACTTTTTAATACTCAAATCATTACACCTTTGATCCCAAAAACTCTTCTAGGCTTTGTTTATGGTATTTTAATACTTAAAATATCCCAAGATAATTTTAAAACAAAATTTAAGTTTCTAATATACCAAAATTTTATTTGGCTCTACTTTTAAGATTTGTGATCTATAAAATCAAAGCTTATGAAAATATCTATGGAATTTAGTGTTTAACTGACCTTTTACCTTATTTTCTCTTAGTCAAAATAGGACAAGGAGGCCTCAAAATGAGTTTTAAGTTGGGTTACAAAATTTTCCTTTTTTGGTGAAACATTTGAGATATTAATATGTGTGATACCTAAGACCCTTGTATAACAAGTAAACAATACATCTTGAAACTGTTGAAAAATATTAAGTTTAAGGATGATTTATTCATGATTATACTTAAAATTTAAATTTATAAAATCATAGGATTTATATTTTTATAAAATTATTCTATATTTGTATAACTCATGTCAAAATTATCTTATGGTGAATTTTTTGGATTTTTTTGAAATAACTTCTTTTTAAGTTAATAGTGAAAAATACAATTTTTACCAAAACTACAAATTTTATAAATTTATCATTATATAATAAAGACTTAAAATTTTATAAAACCTTTTAATTGATTGAATATGTGTTTAATGAGTAAAAACATACATTTCAAAATCCTATTCTAAACTTATAAAGTCTATGTTTCATATTTTATGAGCATATGTAATATTTTCCAATAAAAGAAAATTTCTTTAGTCTTTTCTTTAAATTAAATATTATTTTAGTCAAATTCATTTTTTATTTGATTTGGGGTAAGATTAAATTTATTTTTTTTATAATAAACCAATTAATTTCATGAAAATAAAAATCAATGAAAATTTTATCTTAAACAAATTTTTTATTCATAGAAATAATCTTTTTCAAAAAAATAGGTTTTACATGCAAAAATATTTAAATTAATTTTCCCTGCACATGATAATTTTATTTTATAAAAATAAATTTATATTTATAATTAGTATTATAATTCCATTTTAATTTAGTTAAAATAAATTACTTAGGTTAAAGATTAATTACCTTGAAAAAATAAAAATTATTTTTTTCATAGAATTAATATTATAAGAGATATATTAATTTTATCTAAATTAGTTAGATTAATATATTTTAAATAATTAATATAATATAATTTTTAAACATAAAAACTTATATATAAACACTAATTTAGATAATAATTAAAATAAAATAATAATAATAAATACTTGATGTATAAAAAGTGATTTTTTCACAGAAACGTTTTTTAATATTTTTTATGTTCTAATATAAAAGTTGATTTTCACACATTTACAAATTGAATTATATTAAATGGATTTAAAATAATGTTGAAATTTTATAATTTCCCAAGAGGGGTCATTATATATTTATATTAACAAAATAAAAAACATAGTTAATTTTTAATCAAGTTTAATAAGGGTAAAATGGGTAAATAAAGTATCTAGGATTTTTAATAATTAAAAGGTCACTTTCACCTTATAGAAATACTTTTTAAGTATGAAATTAATACCCAAATTTCTCATCTACCATTTCTCCTCCTAACCCACCTAACACCTATGTGATACCATTCTTACTACTTACCTAACTTTAGTTTCTATGAAAAATCCCTTCTTTGTACCTATAAAAATAGTTCAATACCTCTCATTATCTCATCCCAAACCACCCCAAAGGTATTTACCTAAACCTATATAAATTTATACTAAGGATTTCTTAAGGTTCTAATGGGTACTCCAAATATTTATGAAGCTTCTTCAAAAAGTGAGGGTTTCCAATCCTTCTCTTTACTATTTAATTATAATTATTTTGTTTAATTAACATTTCCACATTTTTCCTTGATTTTAATTTCATAGTATTATCTTCCATTTTATATGTTGTTAATGAGTTACTAATTATCCCCTGTCATTATACCCTTTTTCATATGTCGTTATTATGCAGATATAAGGGTTCTTATTTCTCCCCTTCCATTTTCAATTAAAAACCTTTATTATAATGTCATCATTCTTGTGATTATATAGAATTATAACTCATATGATATATTCAAAATGAGATTTCCTCCCATTAAATACATCACTTAAGTTTTCTTAATCCCAAAAAATCTTAAATTTTTGGGAAGTAAAGAGTGTATGGTTTTCCAAGAAATGACATCCAGGCCTGGATACTGGAAAGTGGATATAGATGTGGTATAGACGCACCTAGGTGAAATCACCCCAAAAATTATTGTTTGATCATCGAATAAACCATTACTCTAATATAAGATAATTGGGACTAAGGCTACACACCTTTCTCTCAACTCCCTAGAGATATTCATTGGAATATTCACATTCTTTTTATAAACCCTGATGAATAAATTTCTCAACCATTTCCTTCATCTCTTACCAATGAAAACTATTAAACCCAATTACTATATTTCCTTTATAAACAAAAATACTAAAATAATCCATTACACTATATTTATTAGATAAGGTCACTCCATGTAACTTTAATGATATATAACAGCTTCTAATTTTATTAAAGGATTTTATCCTAGACATCCACAATATTCCATTGAATGGGAAAGTAATTATTTTCCACATTTTTCAGTATATATATATATATACATGCTTTTATTTAGATATATATTACTTAGGTAATGGTATGAAATTTCTTGTTATCTTTTATGTAGAATACATCAAACTTAATAGGTGACAGGTGGGTCCTAGAATTATATATCTCCTCGATGCATTGAAGGATATCATGAGGAAAAAAAAACTTATGTTTTGGTGTATACATATCACCATATCATTATAGTGTCTTCGAATAAATCATGACAACATTTTTGGATGTCTTGAATTATTATTTCCATCATTATAAGATTGATGATTATTTTTATCAATTGTTTCATTTATTTTCATGGATATAACATGCCTTGAGTTTCAATTGATTATGTATTCATATTGTTTAATTATTTTTTCTGAATCACTTGTTCTGTGTTAATGTTTTGATATATTCTATTTTACATTACTTATTACTAATCATATGACCTCTCCCTTATTTTTTTTTTTAGAAAACCCAAAGGAGAACTATGTGTAATTTTCAAGGATATGATGGAAATTATAATAATATTCTTATAATGTGTTCATGTTGTATCTTATGTTTTAAAATTTAATATATGTATATATCAAGTCTGACATGACTAATTAGTTATTAGATCATATAGAAACTCTTTTACTCTATACCAAAAATGCATTATAATTATTGAATCCAAGTTGTTGGAGTTTTTGTTATTAAAATATAGGATATTAAATTTATTTTTTGTTAAATATTTTTCTCTCAAACTTGGGTTTTCATATATGATTTAGGATTTATCATTAAATGGAAAAACATCAATGGGTTTTATTTTATAAATGAGGTGGTTTTCATTAATGACATATGTATTTTTAAGAAATAAGGATTTAATGATATGGAAATAAAATTGGACAATGGATTCATTGTGTTGATATTTTTATTGTATATTGCTCCATTATAGTGGGAAATAACTTCCACATTAATTGAATACCATTACATGGATCTATGGAATAAAGCATTCACACAGTATTATTATTCATATGGTGGGAAGAACCCCTCATGGGAATAGAAGTATTATGTTAATAACTATATTTTTGCATAAACTATTATATTTTATAAAATATTATGTTATGAAATTTTGTAAATAGAAATTTATGGTTTATATAAATACTTTAGTTTATTTAAATGATGTCACCTAAATGGGGCTATTTGAAGGTGGAAAGTGTGTCCGTGGGGATAACTATCACATAATAACCCTTATTATATATATATATATTATTTATGTTACACCTACAATGATGCCCGAACCTTAAAATTTCATACCAATAATTCTCACGGCCCTTTAAAACCGATTTTTCAAATATTATTATTATAGTATTATATTATTAGTATGTTTAAGGTGTTTGTGAAAAAAATTAATAATTGAAGTGATAATTAATTAAAATGTATGTGAAAAAGGGATGTGTTATTTTTCTTAATATTATATTATTATAAGTATGTTTTTAGAAATTAGTATGGGAATCAGTTATAATTATTATTATTTTTAATTATTATGGTTAAGTGTTGGTGTGTAGATGTGTTTTAAATGGATTATTCTAGATAAAAATAAAAATACATTTTGTTTTTATAATTTTATTACTAATATATTTATTCAAATTATATATAAATGGGGAGAAACTCTCCACTCTCCCCTTCTTTCCTAATGATCATCCAGTGGGATGTGGGAGAGGTATTTTCCCCTTCCACCTTATCCATGGTTTGCTTCTTATTTTTCCAATGAAGGTTCCACTCCAGATTCAATGTATGAATTTATCATCCCTTATTTTTCCTCCTTCCCTCTTTATCTTTATCTCATGATCCTCATTGGTATAGGTTTCTTTTCATGAAATATTTTTTATATTTAAAGTAAAAACCCCAGATTTCCATGATCATTTTATTGAAAATGTTTTAGATACCTCCCATATAACCTGAATATAAACCTAGTTATTGAAAAAAATCAACATTTCATCACTTCTGGGTAGGTTTTTATCTACTTATTCATTTATTTGAAAATAATTTATGTGATTGGGTATTTTATAATTATTCATACCTAGTGAAATTTTTTTTTATGACATATTAATAATGTTTTTTTGAGATATGTGGTTAATTTTTTGTAATGAAATAAGAGTTTTCAAAATAGACTATAAAAGAAATTCGAAACTTTTATTTCATGGGTTCAATGAATTTTTTGACATTTAAACCATAAATTTCTTGATCAAAATTAATGAGGATTAATGGATTGAAATATTATGATTTATAATGATTTATTATCATGTTTTTATTAAATTAATCAATAATTAAGGGAATGTGTGATCTCTTGGGAATTCTCTTTTTCCATTAGCATAATTGTCTTATAGTTTTCTAACACTATGTTTTTATATTAATTTGTTCATATATTAAAGGGTGTATTTAATATTTTATCATGGGTTTTTAAAATCCTATGTTATAATTTATGTGTTATAAAATATTTATTCCTATGAGTTCTCATATACACTTATAGTTAATTTCACTTTCATTCCTCTTTTCAATGTGGATTATCTATTTATATATAACATTATAGATATCCTTCATTATTTGTATGGGATAATTTTTTTATCATGTTATGAATATAATTTAATAGGGGATAATTATTTAGAGGGGGTGGATGTGAGATGAGTAATTTTTCAAGGATTACCTTTACTTCTTTTATGATTTTATTTTTGATAGGCTTTCTCACCTACATTATTATATTTTATGGGAACCCTCGGTATATAATTGGGAAATTGAGAGACTTTTTTTATAATACTTATGTTTATTCATTGTATGTTAACCCTTAGATTATTATTAGACTCTTCATATTGGTATTTTTTCCCAATGAATCTTATTGAGGGTAATTCATGAGTTATTTTATTAGTAATGCATCGATGGGATATAAAATTGTTGAACCAAGTACGTATTGGATCATCCCATTTGGTTATAGGTATTTTAAAATGATACTTAATATATATTTTTTTTGTTTTCTAATTATAATTATAATTATATTATACTTATGGATTAAATATCCCCCTATTTCCATAAATCAATGATAAACCTTGAATTAAGAGTTGTTTTCTAACTAAATTTACATTATTTCAATCATGCGTTTATTTAAAAACTTGTATATCTAGTTTTTTAAAGTTTTGTTTGAATTTTTATCCCTCTATTTTACTTGTTTTCTATAAAAATGTAAATAATTTATTTTCTAATTATAGTTAAAATTCCCATGTAAAAACATCCAATGGAAAGGGAAAGTATAGACTCTTGGTGGGATCTTACTAAGCTTTATCTCAAACATTGCATACACACCTTGGTGTGTTTGTAACCCTATACTATCATGGTATACTTTATATATATTTCTGATTCTTCTGGTTTAGAGGTGTGAACCATGTACCATGTTTGTATTTATAGAGGAGGTGTAATGTGGGTTGGTTATGTAACACATGTAGTTATTGGTGTTTTGTTATAAAAAATTATAATATCCAAGTTATATAAACCTTAGTTACACTATTACAATATGTTGGGATGTAATTATTTATTATTTATTTTTTTTTATATCATTAATTTAAATTTGTTATTTATTATGAAATAAGGGTTAAATAATTTCTATTAGTCACATTGATACCCTTGGCCCAATTTTCTAGCCTGGGATGATTAGCAATACGCTTCAGGACTTGTTTCACGATAGCTAGGGTATATTAGTCAAATATTGGAATTGCTTCATGATATTTTACCTTGTTATTTAATAGTATATTTGAGTATTATGTGATTGTCACTCTCTCAATTATATTATTTATTTTCTATTATACTTACAGTATTTTATTTTTATTTTCCCTTTCATTGGAATTTTTTTTCAAATGGTGGAGAAAAAATCATTTGATGGATGCATGGAGTGTGGTTATTGATATATTAAGAGGTAATAAGTAACAATACTTTATAGTTATGGGCTTGAATTATTTATATATTAAATACTATCTGAAATAATTAAATGAATGTTCTTTAGTTTACTTATTGTACAAGTAAAGAGTGAAACACTTCTCATGTGAAAAATAATATTTTTTAAATATAATATCCCTCAGGATTGGTCACAACCCAACTCTATAATTATATAAATTATAATTTTTTATGAAACAAAAAACCACCTCTTTATTGTTTCTTTTTTTATCATAAATAAAAACACCAAAATTATTTAAATTAGTGACATCTGAGATTGTGAGTGATTGTTATATTCCTTGAGATAGGATCTTAGTTTTCACTAATACTGCATTTTGGGTTACTATAAATTCTATTTCAATGATCCCAAGAAACCTTATATCAAACTTTGGTGCTATTTTTATGGATTCTAACTTATATTCACTCATTTTCCATTATATTACTATAAATCATTTATTTATTACAAAAAAATATAAAAAAATAAATAAATTTCGTAGTTGATGAACCTTCCTTAATATTAAGTGAAACTGTTGAATTTCTATCCCAAAAAGTAAGAGGAGTTTACAAGTCTACATATAGTGATGAAGAATTTAAAGAGTTTTTTGGGGACATCAAATATGACCTCGAGTACCAATATCACAAAACATTTTCCAAAGAACTCATAGTGTTATCGTAATATTTACTATAATTCTATCCACATAATGCTAAAAAATAAAAATATTTATGTATATATAGATATATATATATATATTATTTTTAACCATTGATTATTTCATTATTGAGGTGTAAGCTACGTTGAATAATGCTTCTCTCTAACAATTCTCAACCATCCTCCCAATGGCCTTATAAGAAGAAAAATCAAAATAAATATATTAAATTAATGGGGTAGTATTAAACAGTAGATTCACGTGTTATAAATTTTTCATTATTGAATAAACCTATTCACTAATCATACTTTTATTTTTTAGGATCAATACTCATACTAGCCCCAGATAATTTTTAATATGATAATGAACCAACCATCTAGGATGATATAGAGTTGTAGTTTTAATAAGGAACCAAAAAAGAGGTGAAAATTCATGAAGAATAAGATTATGAGGCTCTTGTAGTCATTATACTACCTATATAATAACAAAAAAATAAACAATAGGAGGACATGAAAATATATTATAGGTATGAACCCTTATTACTTTACCCAACCTCCTTGCATATCTTTTCTCCATAAATTATAAGATATTTTTTTCTTTTCCATTTTTTGATGTTCTTTACTCTAAATTTCTAATCGTGGGAATTAGAAAAAATAACATGTGATGGTTTTACAATATAAAAATCTCTCACCTTCTGACTAGGATAAATAAAGAAAACTACCTCACTATAATAGAAATACTTGGGGGATGACCCAAGAATTTTTTTTCTCTCCCAATTTCTCATTTATTATTACTATTTCTTTTAATAAATTAACATGTTTGATTTTATTTGGTAGGTTTAAGAGAAAAAATGACATAGGATCTTAACTACATCCACAAAAAATAATGAATAGTTTATATTTCTATCTCTTAATTGTGTTTACTATCCTAATAATTTAGTCTTACAGCTTAAATTAGGGATTATAATAAATGTGTGTGGGATGGATTTCAAATTTTCAATAGTTTTTCTTTTTTTATTTTTTATTTTTTGGTGAAATTTGTTTTAATTTTATTTTTTTATTTCTTAGAGTGAAAATTCATCTTAAATGAGTATCCATAATCATTATTCCCACCTGAGTTTATTTTGAGTGATATTTTTTTAGTTTTTTAAAAAATTGATTCAAATTAGTGTTGATATGAAATATTTTTCTATACTTCGTATTTTTAAAACATTATTTCCAATTTGATGGATTTTTAAAACCCAATCCTCCTTACCAACTACTGATATTAATTTTCACAAACCCGAGAGGTACTCTAAACCAGTTTCTTTATCTTCTTCGTAGTATCCTCCATCCTTGAGTGTTCTTATATATTTTTTATCATATAGATATTAATTTTACCCTGCATTAAGTCTTTTTATATATAATAAATTTGTTGCATGATTAAGTTACTTATTTAGAATAACACCTTATTTATCTACTTTGATATTTACCTTTATATTATCCTTTATTAAGCACCTGATAGCCATAAATTCCATTATAGGATAGCCACATTACAATCCCACTTTCCCAACATTATATCATTATTCCTTACATTCAATAATTATTGTTTAAAATTAGTGTGTTGTAGTTATTTAACTTATTATTTTCTCTTGATAATTAGTTACATTATATAGAATTTGGGGTGGAGTAATCATTTGATAGAACGATCAAATTTCATATAATTTATTTAGAATTCATTTTTTTACTATTAAAAAATAAAATTGTATATAAAAATGATGAATGGTAATTGAATCTATTGCTATTATAATTTTTATGGATCATGAACTTCTTTAAAAGGAAATATTCATGATTTCTAGTTCATTCAATGTATTAAATATTTTCCCTACTCTCTAAAAAATTAAAAAAAAAGCGAAAATACATATGAAGATAAATAATTCATTTCACTTAACTTTCTATGATATATGGGACTATTTTATAAAATGGGGACTAAGTTGGGTGAGTCATTTGATGGGTAAATTGAGTGGTTAATCTTTAAAAAAATTGAATGATTGATCATGCATTTTATCTTAAGAGAAGTCCCTTCTCTTTGAGACTTTATGTTTTTCATAATCAACCAACCAACCGTGATCCTCTATAGACACCATTGAAAATACACGTGCTTATTTGTCTCTTTGAAGCATGGGTTAGTATTTAATCAAGTCTATGTTATGAAATTTATGGTTTTGATATGAGTATATCCTTTCACATATTTCACACTTGAGATATTAGTGGTATAATTTTCTAATAAGGTGGCTTGGGAAATGGTAAATTGGTAGAAACATCATGCTAAATGAATTAGAATGTAAGAGAATGAAAATATAACGAAAATTTCTTTTATAAATGATAAATGATAAATTTAATTTTGAAATTAATTTTACAAATTTTATCACTTTTTATTTCAGTGTATATTTTGGTTCAGATACATTATTGTTTCCCATGAGTGAAAATTTTTAAGTCTGGGGGTGTTATTACATGAAATACTATCCAATATTTTTGTCCTTACACATGCATTTTAAAAACATTATAGGGTTTAGTATATCATAATATAATTATTTTTCATCCAACTCACATTTCTCATTCATTATTTAAAAATACATTAAAATGGGGAAATTCACAATTTTTATATTTCAATAGAAATACATATGTTCAACATTATTTTCACATAATTAACTACACTAATATTAATTAATATAATTCTTTTTTTAAGATTACATGGTTTCTTATATATGGTTAATTTAACTAGATCGATTGTTAAATCTCACCATAGTAGGCCCAAATGATTTATACAAGTGGGCCCAAGGAATCTGTCTATAGTTTAGACGACTTTAAATGTTTATCTCATATCTCACAAGACGATTTTCTAAATAATCAAAACAAATTATGTGTATATCTGTTATAGGTCAAGATACCTTTTATTTGACTATTATTTGATGAGATTAGATATTTTTTCTTTAAAAATTCATACTAAATTAGATAATTTTAATTTGAAGAGTTTTTTAGGCCACTAAATCTAACATTAGTTCATAAATTTTTCTAAAAATGATTGGTGGACTTGAAATTTTTTGTAAGAACATATAATATATATGAGAATAACTTTATGTGTGATCAAATTTTAAAAATCATCCACATAATGGGTCAAAATGAATTCAAATTTGAAAGATTAAATTAGAGAGAAAATTAACCACCCCTCTTTCTTATAAAAATGTTCAATCACTTCCATTTAATGATTTATAAATTTTTAGAGGAAAATGATAGGTTTGGAACATATAAGGGAGGATAATCACTATTTATGGAGATTTTTTTTTCTTTTTAACTCTTTTATATTCTCTCCTATGATAGATTATTAACATTGTTGTTCCAATCTGAGGGATTGTATTTTTATTATTAAGTTAATAAACACTTTTTCTATATTATGCTATTTTATAATTTATATCTTTGACCATGGTGGATTATTTGCATGTTATAATTATATTTTACCTTGTTAATGAGTATTATATATGATTAGTAGGTTATTTTTACTCTCTCATTAATATTATCTATTTTTTATGCTACTTAATTTATTTCTCTTTTAGTTTCCCTTTCATTGGATTTGGTTGTCATATGTTGGAGGAAAAATCAGTTGATGGATTTATATAGCTTGGTTATGGATATATTAGGAGATAGTGAGTAACAATAATATTTTTTTGGGGTAAAAATTACACATTCATTAAAAATAATTGTGAGGTGACTAAGTGAATAGTGTTGAGTTTGGTTATCAAACAAGTTAAGAGTGGAAAACTTCACATATTAACAATAATACGATTAAATTGTTATGAATATTGGGATTGTTCATAACTAAAATCTAACATTATTTTCATTTACATTTTTTCATGAACCACCAAATCACCCCTTATATTTTTCTTTTTCATATATAGAATACAAAAAAATAATATAATTAGTGAAATGAGGGATTTTGAGTGAATATGGGCCTCTTTGAGAGATGACATTGGTTTTCACTAATACTAAATTAGGGGTATTATAAATTCTATTTTTACTATCATATAACACATATCATTGAAATTGATCAACATTTCCAAATGTAAAACTTGCATCCCCTCATTTTCCTTAAATTTGTTTGTAAATAGTTTATTTATTTTCAATGAAAATTAAAAACGGGGATTTAATTTTATTGAAAATTCTCTTATGTTATGTAAAAATATTTCATTTCTATAAAAATTTTATAGGGGTTTAATATTTTACATATAGGGTGAATGAATTTAGATAGTTCTTTGGGGATGTCAAACAAGATCTTCAGTATTGATATCTTGAAGACTTGTGAAAAAATCACACTAAGTTCTCACAATATTTTCTATAATTCCATATATATAAGGCTAAGGAAAAAAAATTTACATATATTCTTTCAAAATTTTGATAAATACATTATAGAGGTAGAATATATATTGAATAGTAATTCTCTCCTATAACACTCATACTCATTCTCATATTCCTTCCAAGAAGAATAAGTACACAAAGCTAAACAATTAAAGGGGGTTGAAAAAACCTTAGATTCAATTTTTTTATTGTTGAATAATTCTATCCACTACCCATGTTTCTATTTGGTATTATTATCACCAAAACTAGACATTGAGAGTTATAAATATAATAATGGAAGAACCATCGAATACGAGGTGGTATTTTAGTTTCATGAAGGAACCACGAAAGAGGTGTTAATTCAAGAAGAATAAGAATAAGAGAATGATTCTATGGTGGTGATATGACTACCTACTCAACAAAAAAATGAAATTCAACTAGAGGATAACACCATAATGGGTTATATGGGAAACCACCTCTTACATTACCCTTTCTTATTATATTTCTTTTTATCCCATATTCTAAGTGGTGGTTTACTTTCCCCTTATTTTAATCATCTAGACTATTGGTTTACACTCATGGGAATTGGTATATATAACATGAGTTATTTTATTTAGTATAAACCCCACCAAAATTGTGACTAAATTAAATAAAAAAATTTCATAGTTATAGGTAGTATAAAAACAACGCCACTTTGAGGATAAACAAAGAATAATTTCTATCACTCTTTACCAATTTATTTTAACTCTTATTTGAATAAATTGTCATGTTTATTTTTATTTTTTTATTTTTTTAGAACCTATGGTAAGATTTTGAATCTAAATAGACTAAAAGTAATGAAAATTATATATTTCTTGATCATATTTATGTGTACTATCATAATATTTTAGTTTTTTATCTTAAATGAGTGATGGTAATGTATTAGTGTCGGGGGTTTCAACATGTAAATGATTTTTAATTGTTATTTTTTAGTTTTTTTGGTTTTATTTTTTTTATTTTTTATTTTTTATTTTAGAGTAAACATTTATCTTAAATGAATATCCATAATCATCATTCAAACCTAAGTATATTTTCATATATATACCTTGGTCTTTGAAAAAATGGTTTCAAAAGAGTGGTCATATGAAATATTTTTATAAACTTTTTATTTTGAAAACATTATTAGGATTTTTATGGATTATTAAAATGTGTTTCTCATTAGAAAATACCAATATTATTTTTTATCAACCAAAGAAGTAGTCTAAAACAATTTTTCCATCTTCTTCAAATTGCTTTACATTATTTAGTGAATCATACTATGTTTGTCATCTAGAAATTTATTTTATCATTTATATGGTCCTGAAACAAGTCTTGATCCCAGAAGTATTTTTATTCTCCAAAATAAAAACACACTCATTCGAATGAATCATTCCTTAGTTGGGGGGTGGTGTGAAAAATATTCTATGTCAAACTCTATGTTTTTTCAAATAATTGTCTTCTCATGAAATTCAATATCAAAGATACCAAGCTTCATGGGATTCCTTGAAAGGATTAGATTCAAAAAAATATATAGTTTTATGAATTTCTTACTATGTCTTAAATTCTTAACATCAGTGTGTAAAAAAATTATGTTTTTTTTCAAAGAGGCGACATGGATTGGTTACCCAATCCATGCCAAAAGAAATTTATTAAATAAAAAGGTTACAAGAAAATCCCGAGGTTTAAACTGCATACAACATCTTAAATATAGAAAAGACCAACAAAAATACAACTTTAAAAACCGGGTAAGAATCGTTAAAAGATTCCAGAAGAAGATCTGCATGATCCGCCCCACCATATCTTCATCATTATGGAACTTCGAAATCCAATGCAGGATCAACACTTTTCAAAGCATATATGAATCAATCAACACATCATCTCAGCAAGTTCGCAACAATACAGGAGCAAGGAAGGACTAGCAGCAAAAAACCAATACAGAACTTGAGCATTTTGGCCAAATCAAGCTTAATACAGCACATATTAAGCAAGTTTTCAACTGGGAAAAAATATGCTGACATGAATAATAATCAGGCTTAACTTCAAACAAAAATAGATAGAGGAATCCAAAAAGATGAAACAGTGGGACTCCAGTAAGTAGTAATATCCATGTGCAAGTTTCCCAAGAAATCCAAGGGTTGGACTTCAAAAAGCTCCAAAAGAAGATCTGCACGAACTGCCAATAGAGAGAGATCAGACCCAGCATGTCTTCAGCATTCTGCTACCTCAAATTCCAGAACAAATCATCTCATCATCAAGGCAAGGTCGCAACCAAACAGATATATGGAAAGTCAAGAAATAATGTGAACTCGAGAAATCCAGCTAACTCAAACCTTTAACATCAGAACCAGAGGCAGAAAACATCATAATAGGGCTTCAAAAAAATGTCAAAGCATGATGCTCATCAACGAGCATCCTAATCTTGAGCTCATCCCAGAAAAAGGAGAACCAAAAGAGCTTAAAGGAATCCCAACAAGATAGCAACTTTTTCACTATATAGAAAATCCAGAGTCCATGAAATATTGACAGTACAGGCTCAAAGTCAGGTTTAGAAGCAGTTCCAAATAAGAATTTTTAAAAGTATATAAGCAATGAAAAAACTCATTCAATTATTTCTGATCTGAAGCAAACTGCAAAAAAAGTATTCAATAGGAATTCTAGAGGATTAATAACCTTCTTCTCCTCGAAATACCCAGTTCAACTTTATGAAATGTTTCAACAGAAATTTCACCACTTTTCATTTTCTCATAGTCCAATCCTTTTTTCTCTTCCCAATGAGAATCAAATTTTTTTAATTGTTCCTTAAGGGAGAGTTGTGGTGTAATCTCATTAGCCTCATCAGCTGGAGTGTCATGAACTATCTCATTATTGACAGACTTAGTGGTTTTGATAGAGCGAGTGGTGATGGTTCTTTCTATATGTGAGTAATCTCTCCTTTTCCTAGTTTTCCTAGGGTTAGGAGTGATGAATCCATCTTCATCTACCATGAGTTTTTTGCCCTTTATGTCCATTTAATTCAAGAAATTATCCTCTAATTTCCTAGTCGGGTCTTCTACTTCTTGAGGAACATCACTGGATTCGGAGGATTCTTCCTATTTAGCCACTTGGGCTTCCTGGGTTTGGGTTCTCATATCCTATTCCTTAGCCACAATAGTAGGTTTAGAATCAGTCCCTATGTTAGAGGGTTCTAGTAAATCAGGAGGTCTGTCCATATGAGTATAATCCTTTTCTGTGGAAACCTTAACAACATTAGTAAAATCGGTCTCTTGAGAATCTAGATCTTGCCTCTTATCCAAGTGCACTACTTGCACAGAGTTGTCCATCTTCTTTTTTGAAGTGTAGGGGTCAGCAGTTTTCTCTTTTTCTACCCAGACGGACTTAGTGACCTTTGTCCCTACTGGTCTTCCACAGTTGGGGGTCACATGTCCCAACTTAAAACAACGTTGAAAATAGTTAGGGAGTTCTTCATAAACCACCTCTTGATAGGAACCATGATCCTTATTTTGAATCCATATGTAAGGAGGGAACTTCTTGGAGGTATCTAACTCAACACATATTCTAGAAACAAAGGGAAGAGTGAGATTTTTGGTTGCATTGTCATGTTTTAAAGGGTTTCCAATTAGATTTTCTATTGGAAACAAAGTAATTTATTTGAACAAATGAAGTGGAAGTCCAGGAAATCCTACCCAAATGGGGACAATCAGAGATTCTGCAGAAGGGTCAAAGTTGGGTGTCCATTTTAAAACCCTCATGCGGTATCCCCCAGAGAACCAGATTTGTCGAATCCAGATCCGGTAATAGTCTTCCTCTGAAGCAAACCGAAGAGCAATATGTGTAGAAGTGAGGAGACCGTTGTGAAAACCCGAGAATCCCAACGATTCGAGTGATGTTCTAATAAATTTCAGGGAAGGTCTACGCTTTGGAAAGTAACAAATCAAAACATATCACAAGTCTGAAGTAAGAAGATTTACCTCCTCCGAAGAGAAAGCGATGGCCATTTGCCCGCGGTGTCGGTAAGCTTTTGGATCTATCTTCACATCAGAGTCCGTGATGCCATTTTCAGTTGGATCCAAAGATCTACCCGCAACGACATCTACGAAGGATCGACAATTAGGGTTTGGCTCAAGGGGTATCAGGTTTCGCCGCTTATCTTCCCCAACAACAAAGTCATGTGATGTGTGAATCCACTTTTCACAAAAATGGGATATTTTTTCACTAAAAATATGCCATTTTGTCAGTAAATAGAGTAGAATACCTCCCCCCCCCTCAATTTGGGGGATAGTCTTTTGGAAGTTGAAGTGTAGGTTATCATTTTCAAAACAACTTACTTCGTGATTTCACATAAATGCAAACCTCTTATGGACACAAAATGGTATAGAACATGAATAACTATCCTAATAGGGGCCCCAACATGTCTTGGATTGTGTTTGAGATTTATTTAGGTATGAATTTTGTACTATGTGTTAAATCCTAAACATTAGTGTGTAAAACATGTATGTGATGAATCTGTGTTTGAAACACATCCTTGCGTGACCCTACCCTGATAGTAAAGGAATGTGATGTGTGAATCCACTTTTAACACTAAGGGGATATTTTTCACCAAAAAATATCCAATTTTGTCAGTAAATAGAGCAGTAGCACCCTCCCCCTCCCCCCACCATTTAGGGGATAGACATTTGGATGTTGAAGTGTTGGTTATCATTCTCACAACCACTTCCTTCATGATTTCACATAACTCCAAACCTATTATAGAAAAAAATGCTATAGATCTTGAATAACTGGCCTAAAAGAGGCCCCAGCATATCTTGGATAGTGTTTGAGATTTCTTCATGAAACTTATCGTAAATTTTTGGAATTTTTACAAATTAGAAATTGTCTTCATGCAATCTCAATTTCTACATGGCCCCAAAAGTTGTTAGATTTTATTACCTTGAATTCCATGAAGTTTCATTTTTTATAGCTTATGGTTAGTTCAATACCATATTATCACATAATTTCATATTCAAATTCAACAACCTATGGGTTACTAAACTGATGCATCCCTCCAACAAGAACATTTACATGAAAGCAAAATGCTCAAATGCCTTTCCCCACTCTGACTGGGTTTTTATACACCTAAATTATTCCTATGACCAGTATCATCAACCCTCATGTCCATATTTTTTATTTCAATAAAAAACTAGATAGTTTATCAACTTTTTCTCCTAAACATATGCACCCTAATGCCTCTTTCTTATATGCATAAACATATTAACATCAGGATCCCCATTTTTCACTTCACCACGATAGTGTTTATACCATGAACCACTCAAAAGTTCATGTGCAGTATATACATAAGTCCCAAAGGAGGAATCATCAAGGGAGACTTCCGACATTTTTTAGTAGGGAGGCCTAGTGTTGTATTCTCCTATCCTTATCAGATATGGTCTATCTAGGTTTAGTCACATCCAACATTCAAGTTTCATGATGTAAAACTACATAGACCAACATCTCTATCATAAAATGTTCAACTACATGGAAACAACCTCATAAAATGATATAATATTATATCTTTGATCTCTACAGTGATCACAGGATGCCCCATGTATGACTGGCAGGGATGATCCTTACACATACTACCCTATGTGATGAACACTGGGTTCCCTATATACAATGATCATGGGATGAAACCCTCTCCCCAACAGTAGGATATGACTCCCATTAGGAGAAGCATCTATGTGTAATCCCCACACTATCCCTTGTTGTCACTCCTTATGTGGAATGGTCATCCTTACCATATGATGTTAACCTACATGGACTGTTCTCATCACATGACCATAAACTATGGCATATAAAAACAAGGGTATTGATCCCTTTATCCTAAAAGGGTACATAGGATGCCTCCATGAGGTTCAATCCTGACATTTCGACACACTTGTGGTACCTCTTGGAGGTTCCATCATGACCTCAACATTCCCAAAAAAAATTAATTTCTACCTCTTGGAATATTGAAACTCCAAAGTATGATCATCTTCCCTTTAGGGATTCACTCATTAACACATACTTATCCACATAAGAAATTAAATATGTGACCAACATGTCCCCATAATAAATTAAACCTATGAACAACCTATCCCCACCAGACATTAAACATGTGTCCTACCTATCCCCAAAATAAATTAAACTTGTGACCTACCTATCCCAAAAAAACATTAAACCTGTTACTTACATCCCCCCACAAGATATTAAACATGTGACCTACATTTCCCCAACAATGCATTAATCCTTTGACCTACCTTTCCCCACAAGATGTTAAACCTATGACCTATTTTCACCCAGAAGATGTTAAATCTGTGACAAGATCCATAATCTCAACCTCATTAAATGAAAATGGGATACCCGAGGTAAAAAGCCTTGGAAATATTATGACCCATGAATATGTAACCTTATGGTCAACATGGGATGCCTTGGGTTTCACACCTAATATGACTCTTACATGAGATTCTCTTGACTTGAAATGAAGAAGCCATTACAGATGCCTGACACACCCAAATATCCAAAACACTTAGATATTCCAAATGTTATAATCTACTCTGACAACTGTTTTCAACAATGTTGAGATGGAAATAGCGTAACTAACTTGAATACACCTCAAGATGGAATTTATAATGAGTTTCTTGAACATGACTCAAGTTTATAATGGAGACTCGGACTAGGAAACAAACTCCAAGGAGGAATTCATGGAAGGAGGAACTAATATCTCATCATCTCATTTTTATCAAGGATCCAACATCACCAACCATGGTAATGGTTGTTTCCATTTTTTAGAAAGAAGGAATGCAGGGTAAGATAATGAGTGTTTCACCACTGATGACCTGCTCCATGATTTTAGAAAGCGTCAAAAACATTATTCATATTTTTTTAGATCAAAGAAATATTCTTTCATTATCAAGGTGCTTATTCATAAAAACCACTTGTTTAACCACATTGAGATTTACTATTAAGTTATACATTATTAATCTCCCAATACCCTTTAATTACCATATAGACTATCTACATTACAAGACCATGTTTCCAGCCTACCCTCACTATTGTTTACATTCCATAATTAATATACAAAATGAGTGTGGGGAAATTGTATTACTTCATGTGTTCTATTAGTTGTGAGAAATAATGAATGTTAATTTGGGGTAAAATAATCAATTGAGGGAAATAAAAAAAGTCATGTATTTTATTATAAACACATTTTATTCCTCTAGATATATATATACATATATATATATATATATAATAAAAAATGGGAATTTAATCTATAATCATGGTCATTTTCATTACTCGTGACCTTCTTCCAAAAGATAAAATCATGATTTTAAGTACATTAAATGGATTAATTTTTCATCCCATTATATGAGAATAGAATTTAAAAAATGAAAAAAAAAGGAATAAATATTTCCTTGAAATTAATATTCCATGACTTATGGGACTAGTTTCTAAAAGGGGGTTAATTTGGGTAAAGAATGTGAGGGGATCACTAAATTTGGTATATTCTTTACTTTTTTATTGATTTATCATACATTGTATCTTAAGTGAAAACCCTTATCTTTGAGAACTTTTGTTTTTATACTGAATCCACCAATCTTAATCCTTAATGCACACTCTTAAAAATATTCATGACTGGAACATTATTTTTTATATCCTATTTATAGAGGTTACGTAACCAGGAATGACCCATTAGGGAAAGTAGTGGGACAATATTTCCACCCAAATCCCACCTATAATAGGCTAAGGGTTGAACATTGACACCAACTAGGAATATCATACAATATGGAAGGCCTTATCCTATAATAACCAGCAACAAACATATATCTATTGCACATGAAAACCCAAAATATCAGTAGGATATACATAAAGAACTAAATATTATACAATGCATGCATGAGACAATGAATACAAATATACCCCACAATGTAATTATATGGTAAAATATGAATCTAACAATCTATGTATCATATATCACTCAGATTCTCCTCCATGTTATTTATACTCCTATATAAATCTCTAACCACATGGGTTAATTTGATCATCACAAAATACTAGTATCAATCGTACATCATCATGGATCACCAAGCATCCATGAGTATAAGCTGTGAACAATCCATGATAGTTTCACATATACAAATACCATAAATAAACTTTTGAATCTTCTATATAAATATAACTTGTGTAGGAATAAGTACTATATAGGGGAGATTATAAACATACCCATTATGATTCCCAAAAAACTGTGAAGGAAATAAAAAAATTAAGCCAGTTTAACACCTAGAATGAGAGGTATTATGGAAGAAGATAAAAATGGAATCCAAAACACAATTTTTACTCAAGAATCATAGTACTAAATAGTAATAGAAATAACTCAAAGGAATAATAATCCAGATATTATCAACAACTTAAATTATTAAGGACTCTAGTAAGGTTCTAATCATGTTAGCAGTAATACTCAATATTTATACCACATGAGTAAATAATAAATATTGGATCACTAAATATTCCATGAAGCTTGAATTCAATATCAATTCATACATAACATCTCACTGGTAACCCATGTCTTGTTGAGTATTCACCAATCCTGAAAAACACCTTTCATGACCCTTCTAACAAAAAAAATTTGAGAATGGTTGAATGGTCATCTCTTAATCATGCTCGTTAAGTGGGAAATTATTTCTCCTTCTTTATTATCAATAAAATACCACCAATCAAGTATTTATCTACCAATGTCTTAAAATGCACACAACATCTCCAAAGATATAGTGGAGGATCCATTTATCCAATGTATCTTGGTGAGAATATCAACTCTGGCAGATGATCCTAGTTCCATCTAATCTCTTAGATAGGTAAAATAATGACTCTATAGATATAGGATCCTAGTTTAGTGTGAGTGTGTGAAATATTGATCATATCTAATCCATAAGAAGAAGATCTCAATCATATATCTATGTGGGTAGAGTTTGGACCCCACCAAATTTGTAGGAAAAGGATTACAGTACTAACGAGTGAAATACTAACTCTAACTAAAGATAGTGATAGAGATCTGTATACAAATACAAATTTATATCTAGGTAGGGTTTTTGAACCTATAAAAACCCTAATCATTACACATGAACCTAATCGATGACCCTATAAAGCTAACTTAAAATTTTTCTATCATTCCATATAAATACCCCAGGATATTCAAATTGGTCATAAATTTGTGATATATATGGAAAAATAATCATGATTGGAAATTTACTTATAAAAAAGGGGAATTATATGAAAATTAAACATTTTTTATACCCCAAAACACCTTGAGAGGGAGAATTATGGTGTAGCGCAAATTAAAATATTCATTTTAGGATATTGTCCTGTGTTAATAGAAACCATGTTCAACCTATAATTCTCAATAGAACAATAAATGAAACAAACAAAAATATATAGTAATGTTAAGAATAAATATAACTCAAAGATTTTACTTGGTTCTCCGTGAAGGGTTATATCTATGGTTCACCCACTAATGATGTGTTCATGTTCCAAAATATATTAAGATTTAGTAGTTTTTTCGATAAAATTATTCATAAATGGTCATTTTATTCTAAAATCACTAAATTTATTGTATTTTAGATTTGATCACTCCTTTCCCATGGGACACTCTCTCTTATTCACTATACACACTGATTTTCTGAAGGATAAAGTCACTATATAGATCTAAATGTGTCTTCAAGATCATAATAGTAAGAATGAACCAATTGGATATTTGGATCTTAATATATGCAATGTGAAATCCAATTTTTTTACCTTCCCCTTCAATATAGATATACACACCTCCTTGTGATAAGGGTTTATTTTGTTTCTTCCCTAAAATAGCAGCAACACTTTTTCGAGAATAACGATAATTTCAAGATTGGATTTATCTTATTAATCACTATTTATAACTCTAGATTCATTAATGATAATCCCTTTTACTAAAAATAATTTTTACTTTAATAACATCCAATATTTTTTAACAAAAACCCCAATGATTCTTCAATTCTTACAATCTCTTTGTCAATATATTTCTTCTTGATTCAATCAAATGTCTCAGTATACTCCATCTTCTATATCTTTATTTTCTTCTTCCATAACTGATATATAAACTATGATCTCAGGCATTCTGTCTCTATTTTTTTATAACTACATATACTTAATGGAAATGAATGAATAATTCTACATGAATCTCAAGTTCATAATCTAGTTTTTATACACATGCATGAACTTTTTGAAATCTCTTCATTCTTAATCTTCCCAAAATTTAATCTCACTTCATATAAACAAAATATTTATTGTATATGGTACATTGGAAAATTATATTTTGGTATTCTTAGTATATTATAATACGTCTATTAAGAAGAATATCCTTTTTTATTCATATTGAATATTTGAACTGATGTTTTACCTTCTTCGCACTAATATTTGTATTTGGTGAAATCATCAAGTATGATTATTTCATTACATGGGATTCACAAAAAAACTATTTTATAGTGTTTTAATCATACATATGTAGTGAAATAAATAGACTTAACATATAATATAATTACATGGAACTCTTTATGTGAATATAGAGATTCACATTCTCTAATTTTTGCTCTATCTTAATCTATCTTCTTATAAACTTTTATGTGTCCTGAAAATGAAGTAGTTTCCACTATATATAGACATCTTTTCACCATATTTTCCTTTAAAGGAGCACGATGAACGATAAAATATACTCCTTTACTTATATTAGTATTGACCTACCCCACTCACTCTAATCTACTTTGTGGGAAATATTAACTCGACATCAACACCTCATAGACTAACAAAATTTCACGTGACTCGCATTCTCTCAGCTGGAATAATTTTTTGTGATAATGAAAATATTACTATCATGAATGTGTAAAAGAATCTAGATACATTATAAAATTCATGTGAACAAATCCTACTTCAACTTTTTTTTGTATTTTCATATAGTTTCCACTACTATGGACTGGGGATTACATGAAAATCCTAACATGTGTTCAATATAGTTCATGGTAAAAATATTCTCAAGATATCCATTATTTTATATCAACATTGAAACATGTGTAAATCCTTTCATTTAAAACCCCAGTAGCCTAAGGTTAAAGATGAATAAACATCTATGTCTATATTCTCTTAAGTTGATGAAATTTTTATACTATTAAATAAGAGATAGCACATTAATTTTCTAATGGTAAACTCACTGATTTATTAGTGTTATTGCTCCATCATTAGTTTTTATTAACAATATAATATTGACCCATAATACCCTTCACTACCACTACACCAACTTATGTAGGTTTCACACTACTTATCTACAATCCTTTTTAGAATGTTCTCTCCATGATTATGTGATTTTATTCACTTGTTCACCTCAATAATCACCATATTTTTTATTTTCTTGATAAATTACAACATATTCATTTACCAAAAATGTAATACCCAAACCCCAGTTACCCAGAGTCGGTGCATTATTGCGTAACATTGGCATGATCACAAAAGATCAAGTCTCAAAAGACCGATTAGTTTAGTAGCCTTGGAAACACTAGATACATTCATAAATGTTACATTACATCATAAATTGAAAAACTACAATAACATAGTCTCCATTTTCCACACTCATATCCCCTTAAGACTATCCCTACAGGTCATTCCTAAAATACTTATTCACATCCTGGAAAAATTAAAATATTGAAAGGGGTGAGCACAGATGCTCAGTAAGGATAACAATATAGCGGAAGCTTTCATAAATAAACATAAACATTTAAGGTAATGTATAGCTAAACAAAGGCCTTTTAAACATGAACCTCAACATAATAGGGAAAAAATAAAATGAAATAATTCCATTTACTTATTCACATGGATATTCTACTCGTCGAATATTCACATGCAATATCAATAACCACTTTCATAATGATGGAATGTATAATCCCAGACTATCATAACCACGTAGCCAAGGCCTCATGCCAAGACTACAAATAATATTTTGTCAAGGCCTCGTTCCAACACACTAGTTTGTCTCATGAGACCTGCCGATACATCGAGGAGCTATAGCGGGCTCCACCCGTCACTTATTAAGTCCAATGCATTCCTCATATGAACAGGTTTAAACATATCATAAACCATAACATAATCGTATCACAAAAAACATGCATAAAGGAAACAAAAAATTTCCACATTTCAATCACAAGATATAAATAAAACATATTGATATAATAAAAACACTTTCAAAACCATTTTCAATACCAAAATAAAATAAAATTAAAACTTGGTATTTATTTTTCATTTTAAAAAGGTTATGGCTTGTAGAGGAAGCCGAAACTCAAATAATGGTCACGACAGCGGAGAAGTCATTGTCACCGAATACATAATACAAAACATTCCTTTTTTTATTTAGTAAAAATGCTTCATATAAAAAGATTTCTTTTGAATAAACGTGAAAGTCAAAGGGGTTTATACACCGTATAAAAGAAATTTCTGTATAAAACAAAATATGCCTCAATGAAAGGATATTGAGACGAAGTCCCTTACAAAAATAATTTTTTAAAAAAATGGATCTATTATGTGTATTAACTATAATTACACATAAATAAAGTACAAATACAAGATAGGACATAATAATATCATGACATAATTTGAATGTAGGAGATTAACCCAAAGAATAGAAATTGGGTTAAGAAGTTCCCTTACCTCGTGTCCGACGTCACTCGACCGTTCTTTAATCTCCTGAATAATAAAATAGAGTTAATTTCTACTTTATTATTAACCCTTTTCAAGTTCATTACCCATTTTATATCACTTATAACAATGTTACGAAAATTATGTAGTCATTTAAGTTAATAATGTTCGTTTTGTCGATCTTTGGTACTTGAGTCAACAATAAACTTCTTATAATTAAAAGTTGTTTATGTGGTATAATATCCATTATATACAGAATTATATTCATGATGTAGATATAATATATATCATATATATCCAGTATATACATTCATTCATAATATTACGTAACATTTAGAGGTAAGAAATGAAATGCACCATTCATGGAGAGGGTATGACGTACGTACGCATGAACGCTACATTCATTTTTATTTCATATTTAATGGAATGAAGCTATAATTATATAAAGGTATAATATAATTCCAGTATAATATAATGTATAATACCATTTACTCTATTCTTTATACATCCCACATATGGCATTAACGATTCAAATCACTTTGAGGGGGCGGTAGTCCACACTTCTTAAAATGAAAATATCGCGTTTACCCATAACGGAAGCCATAAAGGTATGCCATAAATGAAAAATACAGAAGATTAAGTAAAACATAAACATATTATATATCATATATAAATATAGTTACATATTAATGGCCACCTTTGAAGGTGTTATATGAGTGTTGAACAATCATCGTTTCGTGAGGCAGAAATTCTCCATCCACAGAAACAGTATGTTCTTTAACCATTATATTTAAGTGTGTGTAAGTTTAGCTCGAATACTTCTTATAAAAACATCCTAGTATATTTAGGATACTGTTTTTGTTACAAAATAAATGAATAAAAAGAGTTTAGGGGTTTGGAGAAGCAAAATAAAACATAAGAACACAAGAGAAAACACTACCTTTAAAACAGGTAACTCTTTTTGATTTTAGCTCAAAGGCTTCCTTGGGAAGACTTCTGCCAAAATTGAGGCTTCTAGGAGTAATAGTGGGATTTGGAGAGACAAAATGGTCAGGGGTTGGCCGAGCCAAAGGCCTGAGAGGTGTGGGTAATGTGGTAGAGGGGGGGGACTTTTAAAAGAGGAGAGGAAGGGCACTCTTGGAAAGTCATGAAATGTTAATTTATTATATAATGATTTTCGGATTTTAAAGGTCCCAAACTTATATATTTCTAGGATAAGGTGATAAGGGTTCTAAATATACTCATCCAATAGGTTTTTGACATGTTTAAGTCTTATATGTTACATTATCTTTTCATTTTATTTAAATCATTAATTAATGAGGTAATCGTTGCATCATCATTGTGTCATAAAAACTTTAATTTATTTAATGTCTAAAAATTATTAAAAAAATATAATGATGTAGGAAATCTTTTTATATTTATAATAAATATTTATAGTCAAAAATATGACTTGTATAACCCCATTTAAAAATTGTTTTAGTAAAACAACTCATGTTTGTGACATTTTTATTTTAACATTAAATAAAAAGTTTTTAATGTCATTTTCCAACAAAAGTGGCTCCATGGGGTCCCCAAGTTGTCCCATGGATTGTATTGGTCTGACATGACTAATCCAATAGGGGTAGGACAAATGTAAGGGTATTTTCATATTTTTATAATACCATTTTTACCTTAAATTTCACTAATTACCTTTAATCGCGATTAATTAAACTTAAAAGTTACTATTCACCAAAAAATTATTTTAATCCCATTGAACCACATTTTACATCCTAATGACAACCATGTATGTCGTATTTTTTAAATTCAAATCACAGAAGTGGTAATGTTTCATTTAAACGAAAAATCAGTTTTTTAACTACCACTTAGTGGTTTCACTATTCTTCAAAAATTGAAGTTTTTCAGAACAATGCCAAAATTTCACCCTAAGCTATAATTGATATTCCGAATTCAAAAATGATGTCTATTTTAAAAAATTCCAAAAATATAAGTTGCATTAATTAATTTTATAATTAATTCTTGATCTCACAACAAATAGCATGTTTTTAAGAAACAATATATATCAAAAGATTGACAATTGTTTATGTCCAACTACAAAGTGAAATTAATTCTAATGACCACCATTGGATAAAATGATAAAAATATATTCTAATTATACTTTAAAACCTCTCAATAGTGTAATTTATCACTATAAATTATTTTGATTAAAAAAGTTTTTTTTAAGTATTTTTCACTATTCAAAAAAAAATTGGAAGTTCTCAGAAAAATACCAAAAATTCAACATAGGCTAATTTCGATATTCAGAATCCAAAAATGAAGCCCATTTTAAAATATAAAATTTATATAATTTCAAAAATTGGGTATTACTATTCATAACTGCTACTTTGATTGGTCAGAGTGTGTTAGAATCTCGAACTTGCGTACAATGCAAGCTATTGCATTATTGAAAGAGAGGCGTATCATGGAAGCTCGAGGTGTTACATTCTACCCTCCTTCAATAAATTGTATCCTCGCAATTTGAAATTTTTCTTTGAAAATAAAAGGTTTAAAATAGAAAATACCTTTGTGGAAAACCCACATCGAAATAGGGTTAATAAAAATATAACTTTAAAATAAATAAAGAGAAGTAAAAAGGTCACCCAAGATAGCCCATACTAGGATTCTATGAAAATATGGCTATGGAGGAAAAAAACCATCAAGGTCTGCTGGAGAGTTGTATAAAATAGGATTAGGAGAATGTTAACCACAAGAAAATCTCAAACTTGTGATTGGTTAAACGGTCATTGAATCCCCAGTTGGAAAATTTCACCGGCAACGATTTTGTTTTAAGTTACCTTTTATAAAGTTGAGGAATTTATTTAGGAGATTTACTAAGAACGTAAGGAAATATACTTACTTGTCATGTAGACTTTCATTCTTTAATAAATTTTTACCACAAACCCATCATTCACTCCAAATGGTAATAGGACTCAAAAATATTCTATTTATCCTAATTGTATAAGGTTCCAAATATTAACACATACCATTTAGATTAGGAAAACTTTTTTTTAATAACCTGGGACTTCGTGTAGGTTAGTGGTAGGTAATAAAGGCATGTCGCACTATGGTTGTGGGTTCGATTCCTGCATCTTTTTCCGATGCGACGGATTATCTCTCGACCTGCAGGTTGTCCATTTCCTAAAAATATAGTATTATAATATTCCAAAAGTAATCTTTAGAAATGTTTTAACCTTAAACAATACTATCCAAAGTTCAAATTAATTCATTCTAACCTTTACAGTTATCCAAAATACATCTGTCCAGAATTTGTCTAAAAGGTCTCTAAATTCCAAAATCAACTGTAACCTCAGATTCCCCAAACAAAGTAATGTTTCTCTTATTATCACATACTAAAAATATGATTACCTTCATCATATTAAAACCTTAATGAAAACAACAAGTACTTCAGTACAATCCTTATATATATCACATTATTCTTATAAACAGAATATAATCCTTAAGTCCAAAAGCACCAATACATTAATTATTCCACTTCAACTATAGTAACAGCATAAGAATTTCCTTGATCCCTTGGCCTTTTCTGAGTTAATTTTCCCTGACACTTAGGGCATTCATTTGCATAATTCCCCATTTCCCTACAATTGTAGCATTCAACATTGATAGCCTCTTTCTTTCCCTTGTAATCACAAGCCTGGTGACCTTTTTCTCCACATTTATAACAAACTCCCATTCCTTTTAGGCATGTACCGGGGTGATTATTCCCACAATTATCACATAATGGAAAATCCTTCTTTCCCTTTTTCCCTTTATCTATCTCTTGTTCCACCTTTCTCTTCTTCTCTTGCTTTACTTTGTTGTCATAAGACTTAGAGAATTCCTTTTCTGTCTTGATAGCACACGAGACTATATCTTCGTATGTTGAGAAATATTGTGATACTAATGCTTGACGGAGAAACGGTTTTAAACCATCAAAGAAATGATCGATCTTACATCTTGGGTTATGTATATAATCTGTATCATACCTTGCTAACCTTGTAAAGTTAGCCTCGTACTTTGCGACATTCTCATCCTCCTTCTGCCTCAGACTCAGAATTTGCCTTTCCATATCTGCTCGATGGTCATGTGGAAATTATTTTTCTAAGAAAATTTCCATAAACTCCCTCCATTACATACTTGATACTTATTCATCTTCCTTTGTGTTTTGAATCAGCGACCATCATTGATCGGCATCTCCAGTGAGGCAGTAGACTGTCATGAAAACCTTCTCCCTTTCGCTACTCCCCAAGGCGTGGAATATTTTCTCTAAGGATTTTATCCATTGCTCAGTTATTAATGGATTTGTACCCCCATTATATGTTTGTGGTTGTATCCTCATGAAGCGGTCTAACATTGATCCTCCACGTTGCGGATCAGGGTGCTCCATACGAGTAAGGTTATTATTCATAACCTGAGTGAGTTGTCCCAATATGGTAATAAGTTGATCAGCACCAGTTGTATCTCTAGGTCCACAATAATTATCTTGAGCAGGAGGACAATCTCTACATGGAGTGCGTGCATTAATACGGTTTCCATTCCTCCCACTAGGCACCATTTCTAAACAATGGCATAAACTAGGTTAGTTTATGAATTGCAATGAATAATTCCAAACTTGTAAAATACTTAATTTAAATTGAACGATTTATGGATATAATCCATAATCATAAAAAATATTTTCTTTGAGGAAGTATATACTCATAAACCCTTCATAATGGTTTGTAAAAAAATGATAATTATCCTAAGCATATCCCCCGGGAGTGTCGTTACCATTAGTGCAGTAAGGCCCGTTGTTGTGCACCAGTTCCCGTTCGAGTCTAGCTCAAAGCGGTGTTTTCGGGTTTTACCCCTAGGTACATCTGTTCCAGAGCCGCCTCTACCTGCTAGTATCCAGATAGGGATGTATTGCTCGGAAAACTCACAAAATCCCTATAATACCAAAATTTGAGGAAGTTCTTCTATACTAATCCTCAAAGTCTATCTTAGGGCTATGTGCTCTAATCAGAGTTTATCTAAATCTAGCTTCCAAGGTTAGTACTAAACTGCCTCTGATACCAACTGTAATGCCTCGACCCCAGTTACCCAGAGTCGGTGCATTATTGCGTAACATTTGAATGATCACAAAAGATTAAGTCTCGAAAGACCGATTAGTTTAGTAGCCTTAAAAACACTAGATACATTCATAAATGTTACATTACATCATAAAGTGAAAACCTACAATAACATAGTCTCCATTTTCCACACTCATATCCCCTTCAGACTATCCCAGCAGGTCATTCCTAAAATACTTCTTCACATCCTGGAAAAATTAAAACATTGAAAGGGGTGAGCACAGATGATCAGTAAGGATAACAATATAGAGGAAGCTTTCATAAATAAACATAAACATTTAAGGCAATGTATAACTAAAAAAAGCCTTTTAAACATGAACTTCAACATAATATGGAAAAAATAAAATGAAATAATGCCATTTACTTATTCACATGGATATTTTACTGGTCGAATATTCGCATTCAATATCAATAACCACTTTCATAATGATGTAATGCATAATGTCACACTATCATAACCATGTAGCCAAGGCCTCGTGCCAAGACTACAAATAAGATTTTTTCAAGGCCTCGTGCCAAGACACTAGTTTGTCTCATGAGACATGCCGATGCATCGAGGAGCTATAGTAGGCTCCACCCATCACTTATTAAGTCCAATGTATTCCTCATATGAACTGGTTTAAACATATCATAAACCATAACATAATCGTATCGCATAAAACATGCATAAAGGAAACATAACATTTCGACATTTGAATCACAAGATATTAATACAATATATTTATATAATAAAAACACTTTCAAAACCATTTTCAATACCAAAATAAAAGAAAATTAAAACTTGGTATTTATTTTTCATTTTAAAAAGGTTATGGCTTATAGAGGAAGTCAAAACTCAAATAATGGTCACGGCGGCGGAGAAGTCATTGTCGTCGCATAAGTAAGACAAAACATTCCTTTTTTTGTTTAGTAAAAACACTTCATATAAAAATATTCCTTTTGAATAAACGTAAAAGTCAAAGGGGTTTATACACCGTATAAAAGAAAGTTGTGTATAAAACAAAATATGCCTCAATGAAAGGAGATTGAGACGAAGTCCCTTACAAAGATCATTTTTTTAAATAAAATAGATCTATTATGTGTATTAACTATAAGTAAACATAAATAAAGTACAAATACAAGATAGGACTTAATAATATCATGACATAATTTGAAAGTATGAGATTAACCCAAAGAATAGAAATTGGGTTAAGAAGTTCCCTTACCTCATGTCCGGCTTCACTCGACCGTTCTTTAATCTCATGAATAATAAACTAGAGTTAATCTCTACATTCTTATGAACCCTTTTCAATTTCATTACCCATTTTATTTCACTTATTACAATGTTACGAAAATTATGTAGTCATTTAAGTTAATAACGTTCGTTTTGTCTATCTTTGGTACTTGAGTCAACAATAAACTTCTTATAATTACAAGTTGTTTATGTGGTAGAATGTCCATTATCTCCATAATTATATTCATGATTTAGATATAATATATATCATATATATCCATTATATACATTCATTCATAATATTACGTAACATTTAGAGGTAAGAAATGAAATGCACCGTTCACGGCGACGGTAAGCCGTACGTACGCATGAACGCTACTTTCATTTCAATTTCGTATTTAATGGAATAAAGTTATAATTATATAAAGGTATAATGTAATTCCAGAATAATATAATGTATAATACTATTAACTCCATCCTTTATACATCCCACATATGGCCTTAATGATTCAAATCACTTTGAGGGGGTGGTAGTCCGCACTTCCTAAAATGAAAATATCATGTTTACCCATAATGGAAACCATAAAGGTATGCCATAAATGAAAAATACAGAATCTTAAGTAAAACATAAACATATTATATATCATATATAAATATAGTGACATCTTAATGTCCACATTTTAAGGTGTAATATGAGTGTTGAACAATCATCGTTTCGTGAGGCACAAATTTTCCATCCGCAGAAACAATATGTTATTTAACCATTATATGTAAGTGTGTGTAAGTGTAGCTCAAATAATTCTTAAAAAAACATCATAGTATATTGAGGATACTGTCTTTGTTACAAAATAAATGAATAAAAAGAGTTCAAGGGGTTGGAGAAGCAAAATAAAACATAAGAACACAAGAGAAAACACTACCTTTAAAACGGGTAACTATTTTTGATTTGAGCTCAAAGGCTTCCTTGGGAAGACTTCTGCCCAAAGTGAGGCTTCTAGGAGTAATAGTGGGATGTGTAGAGACAAAATGGGAAGGTTTTGTCCGAGCCAAAGGCTTGAGAGTTGTGGTTAAGGTGGTAGAGGTGGGGGCCTTTTATAAGAGGAGAGGAAGGGCACTCTTGGAAAGTCATGAAATGTCACTTTATTATATAATGAGTTTCGGATTTTAAAGGTCCCAAACTTATATATTTCTAGGATAAGGTGATAAGGGTTCGAAATATACTCATCCAATAGGTTTTTGACATGTTTAAGTCTTATATTTCACATTATATTTTCATTTTATTTAAATCATTAATTAATGAGGTAATCACTACATCATCATTGTGTCATATAAAATTTAATTTATTTAATGTCTAAAAATTATAAAACAAATATAATGATGTATTAAATCGTTTTATCTTTCTAATGAATATTTATAGTCAAATATATGACTTTTATAACCCCATTTAAAAATTGTTTTAGTAAAACAACTCATGTTTGTGACATTTTTATTTTAACATTAAATAAAAAGTTTTTAATGTCATTTTCCTACCAAAGTGGCTCCATGGGGTCCCCAAGTTGACCCATGGATTATCTTGGTCAGACATGACTCATCCAATAGAGGTAGGAAAATGTTAAGGGTATTTTCATATTTTTATAATACCATTTTTACCTTAAATTTCACTAATTACCTTTAATCGCGATTAATTAAACATAAAAGTTACTATTCACCAAAAAAATTATTTTTATCCCATTGAACCACATTTTACATCCTAATGACAACCATGTATGTCAGATTTTTGAAATTCAAATTACAGAAGTGGTAATGTTTCATTTAAACGAAAAAATGGTTTTTTAACTACCACTTAGTGGTTTCACTATTCATCAAAAATTGAAGTTTTTCAGAACAATGCCAAAATTTCACCCTAAGATATAATTGATATTATGAATTCATAAATGATGTCTATTTTACAAAATTACAAACATATAAATTTCATTAATTAATTTTATAATTAATTCCCGTTGTCACAACAAATAGCGTGTTTTTAAGAAACAATATATATCAAAAGATTGACAATTGTTTATGTCCAATTTCAAAGTGAAATTAATTATAATGACCACCATTAGATAAAATGGTAAAAATATATTCTAATTATACTTTAAAACCACTCAATAGTATAATTTATCACTATAAATTATTTTTATTAAAAAAGTTATTTTTAATTATTTTCACTATTCGTAAAAAAATTGGAAGTTCTCAGAAAAATACCAAAAATTCAACATAGGCTAATTTCGATATTCCGAATCCAAAAATAAAGTCCATTTTGAAATATAAAATTTATATAATTTTAAAAATTGGGTATTACTATTCATAACTGCTACTTTTATTGGTCGCGGTGTGTTAGAATCTCGAACTTGCGTACAATGAAAGCCATTGCATTATTGAAAGAGAGGCGTATCGTGGAAGCTCAGGGTGTTACAAAAAATACCAGCCATTATCAACAACAATAAAATCATATAACAAATTTATATTTTTTATACTTCAAACATTTATTATATTTTTCCCTCTAAATTTTAATTTCAAATACAACTCCTCCTATATGAACCATGATTTCTTAAAAAATACTATCATACAATATATCCATTAAAAACATCTATCAAATATTGTCAATAAATAAAACTAATAAAATCATAGTAGTAATAATCTCCACCTTTTTTGTTGTAAATATATCACAAATTCATTTTTTCTTATATCTCCAGCTTCTTGAAAACTGAGTATGGATTAAATGTTAATTATTATTCATTATCACCCTTTTTAAATCAAACACAAATCACCCTTCATCATATTTTATTTTTGGGGTATCACCAATATCATTGAAATTTTAAATTCACCTTCACTCCCCCTTGTTCAACATACACCTTAAACCAAATTTTTCAAGATAAAACACTACTTTCTCACATAATCTAAATTAAGGGATACTATGATCACCTTTAATACTTTCTTAAAGAACTCCTTAGGTGACCACCATTAACACCATAAAACATCTATCTTCCAACTTTAATTAATACTTAAAATTTTAGACCACTTTTATATCATATCTTCATTGCTTATTTTAAATTCCAATGATTAAATTTCATCCCCTAGAAATGATTTTTCAACAATTCCACTAAGACTACTAAGTTAGGACTCAGTATATAAAATAAGTTTTTTTAAAAATAAAAATTTTATCCATATCACTCATCAAATATCCATAAAATTTACAAATGAACCATCAAAATTCATGTTATCTAAGATACATTTACACTTAACTGTTAGTTGATAATCAATAAATAAAAAAGTGTGTGAGTCATATTAAATATCATATTAATTGATAGTACTTGATATATCATGATATTCTTGTATTCATGGGAAAAATTCATTTTTATATAAGGTGAATTAGTCTTAGAGTTCCCATAACTAACTTTCCTTCAACACTGTAACTATTGAAATCGTAAATTGAAATAATTTTTTAGTATGGGAAACTTGATATTAGTAATTATTTTTTCTTCTTAGATCTTCTTAGTAACCTAAAATCAAAAAACTAATAGAAGAATTGTTTGTATAATAAAATATAAGCATGTAATACAAGAATATAGATGAATCTCTTCAATAGTTGTTTTATCCTTCTACTGGTGGTCAGGTACCACTTCATAAATGGTATGATTTCACCTTTTAATCTATAATGACAGTTTGATAACACTGGAACTATTAAATAATCATTCACATCTATTCAATATCATATTTGTTTCTCAAGATTTTTTCATCATTCATTATTCTTAATATATGTATTCTATTTTAATCAAATATAAACCCAGGGATCATATCACCCTCTTAATCATTCACAACATTCAAAAAAATATTAGAAACATTTAAATTCATAGGGAAAGGAGTACCCCAATCATCCTCGAGTTAAGAATCATGGTTGGTCTTTGTAGACTAACCCTTTCTTCCCAGCCATTGTAGTGGTATTATTTTTCAGGAAACCACTGAAACACACTTCCATTATTATGATTCATTTTTAATTTATCATTTCCTTTGGAATGAGAATCTTTACAATAACTAGAAAATAATTTTTCTTCATCTATAATTTTTCCATATATTAGAGTTTGTTCCCAAAAAAACTACTATGTAATTTATTATTACTTGGGTTCTTGGATCTGAATAATTCATAACTCTTTATCACATCACAATTATTCTTCTAAATGAAAAGGTATTTGACAATGTCCTAAGAGTATGTGTCTCACTAAAAGTTAATAGTAGCTCCACAAAATGATAAGAACCTATAAGTTCCATGATAATATTCTTAAAAACATTTTCTATAGAAAAATGATATCATTTTATAGGAAAAAATGATAGATACTATCAAGGGTAATGGGATCATAAGTCTTGAAGAATTCTTCTCATTAATTTAATCCTTAGTAATATCAAGAAATGAGATTATGTGAACATTCCACATCAGTAGTAAATTCATGCTTATATGTTTCATTGGATGTTCCTTTCTGTAGATGTGTGTAATGGTACTCACACTTTAATATTATTATTAATACATATCATGAGTCTGGTACTTTTATGTATTTTCATAAACCATGATGACATATTTCTACGAAAAATATGGTTATTTTGGGTGTTTCACAATAGATATTGGATTAATTAATAAATAAAGAAATGATTTTTCCATTATATTTAAGAATGGAAGTTGATATCTTAGTCCCTTTATGGTAATAGATCTACCCAATTGAGTCAATAGCTATGGCATTTTATCAACAACTTCATTTCTTAAAATTCAAAAAATATAAACTTTAAGAAAATAGTTTTGTGAGGCTAACATACAACCTTCCTGATTAGAGATATTAAGATAAAAGGATTATATTATATAGTGTGTATTTGTAAGAGTTTGTATTCCATTATGAAATTAACTTCTTTCTCTACGTGAGACTTTGTGTCTTCCTATATTCTAACTGTGGACTTTTGATCATGTAGGCTAATTCCATGGAGAAAGGGGCCTAGAGGGTTACACATTATGTGAATATAAAAACTCAGTTAAAATCTATATTAATTTAATATGTTGGGTAAATATTATTCATATATTTGGTTATTAATTTTAGTTTGATCACAAATATTCAATCACCAGTTATTTAAGAGAATATATTTGCGAGTTGAATATTTAATAAATATTTATTCATTGTGTAATTATTTATTTAAATATGTGAGTATATAATATTTATTTATTATGTTTTATACATAATTTAACAAATATTTATTTATTTAGTTTAGAGAAAATATAATAAATATTTATTCACTAGTTTTGGGAATATAATATTTATTTATTTAATATTAAATAATTTAGTGATGTTTATTTAATTAAATAAATAGTAATTATTCATAGTCTGATAAATATTGAGGAGGATTAGAGGCTTGTGTTTAATGGTCTGGAAAGATATGTCATATTATTTATTATTTTAATAAATATTAATTTATTTATTCATGAAATTAATTTTTTAATTTTTTTTATCATATGTCAAGTAAATAATAATAATTTTATTGGTATTTATACTTCGGTTTTTTTAGGGATTAAGAAAATAATAATGGTTTTTTTAAAATTATTTTTTTCTAAGAATAGCTCTATTTAAACTTTTTTATGACATTTTTTGAAACCCAGCACATTCCAATCGTTGTACACAATGACTCCTAGACAGAATTATCTCAAGACCTAGAGAGATCCTCTCCAATAATTCACATATAAAAACATATAAATTCTCCTCATCCACCAGAGTGATTCTTTTTTGCCTCGAAGGATTCTTCGATGATCAACAAAAATCACCATAATCTTTAGAACCTTATGTTCTAGCACTTGGAGGATTATACGATGATGATCTGATGTTTATGGAACATGGGTGGATCATATCTAGAGGTAATCTACCCTTGATTACATTGATGAAATAATGGTATAATTTTTTTTTCAACTGATCATTTAAAATGAAGAAATAATTAAATGATAGGAAATTCAATTTTCAAATAAATAAATTATGAATTATATGTGAAAAGATTCTCTCTTAATGGTTCTAGTGTTTCTGTCAATCAATCTTCAATTAAATTTCTTTGGTCATGATGTTCTTCTTCATGTGTATCTCAAAATTATTACTGATTCGAACAAAAGACCAAGTAAGAAATAGCTCGATGGGAACTTCAACTGTATCCATAACCTTCAAAATTATCCTTACTAATTATAATTAATTAGTCCATATAGTTAAACATCATCTATTCATGTGCTCAATATTATTATCATATATGGAATCCTTCTTCACAATAATATTTTCAGTAGAATAATTCATAGGTTCTTTCTCATTTTTTTTCATAAATTCCTCTTGTATAGGTAACCAAGTCATTAAATTGTTATCTTTATGCCTAGAAAATATAAACCTTCCACATGGATCTTCATCAGTCTTAGGGTTAAAAATTTTTACAACAACTGATGAAATTAAAATTTTTATTCTTAGATGTCTTATACCAAACCAATTATGTTATTCCTCTCGTGAATTAACTAATTATTTATCTCCAACCCACTCCCTTTTTCACTTATTTTCATGGAAAATTTACAATGGTAAATGATGTAGAATTTTTTCCAGGTTAGATGCATATTTTTTCAGTTGGTTTTATATTCTCAATATAATTATTCTTTGATGCACATTTTTGCATCTTACTCTTCTGATTTTTCAACAAGGTAGACTTATTCTATCCTAAACATTCTACTTATATTATTGTTGTATTTTTTTCATTTATAGTATATGACATGTGTTTGATTGGTACAAAAAAAACTCCTCATAATTCTAACCACTTATGTTCTAATAATCAAAAAAAATTATATACATTTATATATGTTCATAGTGGGTAGATTTATTCTCTTCTATGAGGATTTTATCATCATAATAATATTTATTTTTATACATATTTTCTCCCCATAAATTAATGTTATATATATTTTTTGTACATTAAGATATTATAATAGTATTCTATAGCCTTGTGCCCAAACCTACAATAACATCAGGAGTAGCCAATAAGTATTTTTTTCTTGTAGATATAGACTCACTATATTTGATTACTTTTTGTGATTCTAAAACATTATATTTATTATAAACAACATTTGAGGTGATTCTCTTATTGTAAATTCCTTATTTGATTTTGATAATGTGCTACGTTTCATGGAATTTATATCAGCACATATTTTTTTAGATTTTAATTTAGTTCTTATACTAGCATTGGAAACTAAATTATTATAAACAAATTTATCAAGAATGTAGATTACTTTTTTTATGATTTTAATGGATATAATATCAGGATTTTTGTCACTATTCTAGGTCTATTTATAATTAAGACTCTTTCCAATTGACTATCATGCCTGGTTAAAATCCCTTTTCTACAACTTTCGATTGCTTTTCTAGTCTCTTAAGGAAACGTATTCCTTGAACTTATTTCTCAATGAGATCCCCTATGAGTATTTTTATAGTGTCACCAGATTCTATATGTAGTTTAATTATAGATTCAATCTTCTTTTTATACTCCTCATCACCTCCCTTCATTGAAACTTTGATCAACTCTTCTTCATTTTTACTTTCATCAAAAACATGTTCCTTATCTTCATAAAAAAATCCCCTAGATTGTTTCCTTTCAAATAAAATCATATTAAATAGGATAATTATTTATTCTACATTTATAAAATTCCTCCTAAAGATACTTGGCCTTCTTATTTATTTCTTTATTGGTTGCATTCAAATTTTCAATCTCTTTTCCTTTCGCTTCAATATTCAGTTTGAACACCACTACTTCTTTTATGTTCACTTGACTAACTTATTGATATGTTAATTATTTTTCATGTAATTCAATATATATTTATATTTCATCTACATATTCACTAGACTCTTTCAAAAATAAATCTATTTTTTGATTCTTTGATATTTGAATATCTAATTATTTAGTAGCACCTTCAAGATCAACAAGAAATTTAACAACTTCCTCTGGTTCTTTCTTATATTGACCATTTAGTTATATATTCTCTTGATATTTCATATTTTATTTTAAATATTAATGTTTCATAGAATGTCATAAGAATTCTTCAAAATTTTATCAAGTAGATTGAACACCAACCCAGAACCCTTCCACTCTGACACCAACTAGTGTACCTTGGGACACCCTGAGAGGGGGTGAATCAAGGTGTAGAACAAATTAAACATTCAATTTTAGGAACTTTATCAAATTTTAACAAGAACAATGTTTAACCTATTCTTCTCAATAGTTAAACCACTAAAACATAACCAAATATAAACAAAAGTAAATCATGCATAAAAAAATATTTTAATTGGTCTACCATAAAGGTCTTTGTCTAAGGAGCATTAACTGATGATGTATTGATGTGCCAAAATCTACTAAGATTCACTAGTTTTTTGGATAAAATGTTTCAGTCTTTATCACTCCATTATAGGATCAATTCCTTTATAATAATTACAGTTCAGTCACTCCTCACCAAATGGAAACTCCCTCTTCTTCACTTTGTGAACAACTTATGTGAAGGATAAGATCAGTTTACAGACTTGATGGTCTCTTCAAGATCATTGTGATATGCATGAAAAAGTTTTATCTTTGGATCCTAATAGTTTCACTATGAACACTAATTTTATTTTCTTTTTCATTAATAAAAATAGACTCAACTCCTTATAATGAGATTTTAGTTTGTTTCTTCCCTGAAACAATAACAAAACTTTCTACCATATTATGATAATTAAAACTTTAAAATTATCTTATTAAGAACTCTTTATTATAACTATATAAATATTAATGATATTCCATTTTTTTCAGAATCCTTATTCTTTAAATATATTCCCATATTTGTTTACAAAAAATCCCATTGAGTCTTCAATACATGTAAGATCTCTATTAATATATTTTTTCTACATTTAATCTGATGTATCAACATGCTCTCTCTACCCTATCTATTTTATTTCATTTTCTAGAACTAATAATCAACTTAGCACCTACTCATTATCACTCTTTTAATTTGTTCCCTCATTACACAACCCTCAATAAAATTAATGAATTTTTCTACATGATCCTCGTAGTCATACATTAGTTTCAATGCACATGCATATCCTTTATAAAAACTCTTTATTTTTCTTCATAAAATTTAAACACACTTCATACAGACTCAGACCATGTTGTATATGATGAACTATTACTTTAGTGTCTAGTATTAAAAACATCATTTTAAACTTATATTATATGGAATCTACATATTATATGTGTAATCAATATATGTGTGGATATTTTTAATTCTTTAGGCCAATCCCTATACATTGTTCAATTTCCAAGAAAGCTTCTTGTAGTGCATAGATTTCACATAACAATTTTTTTATTGCTTTCATCATGCTAATATAGTTAAATGCATAGAATTTTCATAGAAAATAGTTTCATATAACTATTTATTTGAATATAGAGCTTCTCATTCTCTATTTACTAGCCTATCTCAATCGATCTTCTTCTATATTTCTCTGTGTCATGTAAATTAAGCAGTATCCTGTTTATATATGTTTTTCACCAAATTAACCTTTCAAAAATCAGGGTGAAATCTCTACTCCATTTCCTTACTTTTCTTCGATTTGTCCTACCTCTCTCACTATAATCTATTTTCTGGTGAATAGTAATTTGGCATCAACCTTTGAAAATTAAAACATATTCATGTAGATTGAATACTATCAACTAGAATCGTTTTTTACATTGCATAAAATATTACCACCATGCATTTGAAAATTAATTCAGAAACGCTATAATATTCATGTGTAGAGATCCCACATCAACTTAATTTATCATATCATAAAACTACTACATAATGAATTAGTGCATATAGAAAAATACTATCATTCATTCAAGATATTTTATGGCATAAATATTCTCAAGATCTCCAAAATTCAAGCTTAAAATGGACACATATGTATATAACCACATGCACAACCCCAGAATAATAAGGTTAAAGATGATGTAGAAAATGTGTACATATTCTGTTAGTGGATGAACATTCTATGAAACTAAATAATTAATTACACACTAATTCTGAATCAGGAATCTCATTACTTTATTAGTGGTCATGCTCTATTGGAAATGAAAATGAAAAACATAGCATTGATATATGCTCCACTCCACTTCTTCCATGTTGAACTATGTAGGTTCCACTCAACTTATCCATTATCTCCTTTAGCGTGTTCTCTCTATGATAAGGCATTTTTATTCACCTATGTTGTTCAATAAACCCATATTTCTTGATTAAGATTTTTTCGCATAAATTAGAACATATTCATTTGGGAAAAAATACTAACCATTATCCACAGCACTCGAACCATAGAATACATTATATATATATATACATTAGGGTTCAATAATTTATTATATTTTTCAACTTGATACTAATTACAAATACAAATACACCAATAAAAACTATGAATTCTTTAAAACTTGTTTCACATAACATATCCATTAGAAACATATATAAAATATTTTAAACATATCCAACTTATTAACTCATGGTTATAACACATTTAATCATATCAAGTAAGAGAGATGATACATGACAGGGTCAAGGTCCCACTCTATGAGTAGTATTTAAGTACTACGTGTTGGTCTTGAATCATTTACCTCAATTTCTGGGTCTTTATGTCACAAAATAATCACCAATCCTACATCTTAGTAAGAATATATAATAATGATGAGTTTATAATAATAATATTATTATTATTATTTTATAATATATATCACTGTTTATTTTATTTAAGAGGGAATGACGGTCATGAGACACCCCATTTCTCTCTCTAATTCACGGGTTTTAATTTATTCTATTATTATATCTTTTAAAAAAATTATTTATTATTTCCCATTCTCTGGTTTTCCCCCATACCACTCTAGTTCCCCCTCCCTATAGTGCTAGTCACCAGTGGCCAATGGAACTCCATCTGATCCCCATCACCTCTAGTTATTAGCACCATACTATACCCATTGAATCACCACCATTGCTGCCTTATTTTAATCTCACCTCAATCATTGTGGTCACCTCACATCGATGTCACTATATTGGCCCAAAAATATCCAACACATTGCACCTCCTAGATGCAACCCTCACCATTATCATCATCGTATCTCTCCAAACCACCCCTCACATAGAACCCACATTTGTGCATGCCATGATCTGGATCCCATGCCTGAAATAGTGTAAAGAGAGTGGTGGGGGAAATAGAGTAAAGGAGAATATAGTGAATAATGATCCTCCTAAATTTTTCTTAGTTAATTCATTAATAAAATCATGTATTTAGTAAAAAAATTATGGGAGGGATTATTTGACCCTATAAATTTTTTGTTGTAGGGATTGAGGGTTTAAGAACAAAATTCAATAAACACAATGGGGTATGTAGAAAATATGATTATAATCCACCCCAAATATCAAATAATAGAGATTTTAAAATATAAAATTCAATATAAAAAACTCACTAAGGATAGAGAAAATCAAAATAACAATGACCAACCTCAGTTTAGGTTTAACCCCTGACGATGAATGTATCTTTTTTGAGTGATGTCAATGATTATAATAAAAATTCCATTAAAGGATGTCATTCTTCAATAAATTTTTAACACCTCCAAGAATGTCATATCTCTCCTCCTATTCTATCTAGGACTTCCAATGAAAAAATAGGATAACCCTATAAGGAAAATATAATTATATATTTAAAGAGAAATGACCTAGTTCCATAAATCATCAAATTAATTAATTAATTAATTAATCCACCTATGATGTAAAACACCCAAGGGTCCTAATATGAACTTCAAATATATCACCCCTGGGATAAAACCCATATTCCTAACATAATCTCACTCTAAATTTTCCCCTATGATCCCTCTTTTATGAAATATAAAGAATTCATCACAAAAATGTGTTCTTGAGACAAAAAATATTATTTTCTGTACTTAATAAAATTTTATTGAGGCCATGTCACTCCCAAAATTCTGGACTAACTCATCCCTTGTGTAAAAAACACACCCCAGAATCAATGAAACCATCATATAATTTTTCAGACATTTTATGCTTAGGTAAATTTATCATATTACCCCTAGGGAGTTCATGATACTTTTAAAAAAAATCAGCTAAATATCATCCTATAAAAACCATTATCATTATATATTCCCCACCTTGAGACCATTTTTATCTCTAAAAAATAAACAATTAGGGTTCCCAAATAAGGAATTTTTCAAATAAATATCTTTTCATAAACCATAACTCTCACACGTGCCTTATTCACTTATAGTGGTCCATCATCTAAACAAAACATGTAAATAAACTACATATAAAGGAAACACCATCTTCAATCAATAATAATTCTAGATCCAACCATCTTAAAGTAAGAAATAAGTGAACACATGCATTCACCCTGGGTGAGTCTTTTAATGACTTGATACCCAAAGTCTTTTCTCATACGAAGTTTGTCCCTCCACATCAAAAAAACATTAATCATCGAAACCTATCAAAATAAGGGTCTATTGAAAATATTATCACTGATGAGAGTGCCTCACTCCCCATATTTTATTATAATTCTAGATGGTTGTCATATAAGAACAACTTATCCACACCATACTTGACATTGATTTTTTAGAAAAAAATCATATTAATACATGAATGGTTATTGAGTAGTTATATCCTTCAGTTTGACATCGATTCCATTGATATATCCTACCCATAAGTCATAGTGTAACACCTTTTTCTGAACCACCAAGGTCGAACTGGATTGTTTCATTACCTCATGTGAACATCCCCATATGCAAGAGGATACCAACTAACAATGAGAATCTAAGTCTTATTGGGGATATAATACCATTACTATCATTTCCTTAAAAATTAATAATATAAAAAAATATAATAAAACATTTTTATCAGATTAAACATTCATAAACTATATGATGGCATACTAGTTATACAAATAAGTAAACAGGGCTCCCAGTGTAGCAAGTCAAACCAAATTTTAAGTAAAATTAGATAAAATAAATGAAATTTGAAGAGTCCTCCCTAGTCTATCTCAGTTAACTACCATCTCCAAGATCCTCTACTCATCAATTATCCATGGGCCCCTTTCCCTTAGTTGTATCCCTATATATGAAATATACACATGTATCAGGATTCCTGTGTAGGGTGAGAGTAATAATCCCAGTATTACATCTCCAATGCATCCTTAATAAATGTGAACATATATAATAGGTGTATCCCATGATGATAAAAACTCTAAAAAAGTAATAATAATCATAAAATCAGGTAATGAGTGGTCATGAGGTAACTATAAAGCCACAAACCACTAGTCCTACATTTTTCAACTCTATGCCATAAGTATAGTCATAGGATCTCATAAGTGAACAAGAACAAGAAACAAGGATCATAATCATGTGTCTTAGTGGTCATAAAAAATCAATAAATATTTTTATTTAAGTCCATCATATCTCAGATTAGTCACAGGTTAGACCTTCATATCATCATACCCTATATGTTCCCCAAGTTAGGACTCTAGGATGCCATGCCCCAAACACCACTTCCCCGTGTCATACCTCCAATCCATAATGCCCCTACCCTATTCTCAATTTTATCAACATCATCATCGCAAGTCATTATCACTCCACCTCTAAGGGATAATCATTACATGATGTTCCACCTATCTTAATTATTGAGAAAATTTTCTAAAGGTATGGTAAAAAACATAATGGGGTACAACATGCATGGAAAACATTGTATATCAAAATTATAGTATAAAAATATAAAAAAATAGTATCATCATCATACATGGAAACAAGATACCCTAGAAATACTTATGGAATCAAGCATCATAATGGGTCTTACAGACTATACACACCCTCACATGCGATCACAATCAATCACGATTAAGCAATTATGCCATCATAAGAATTATAACATGTAAAAAAATATACAAGATCCTTTAATGGAAAGGAACATCCTACCTGATGTTTATTGATTAATAACATCAAATTTTTTCAAGGAAATGAATAATGAAAAAGTCTCACAACCATGGAGGATAGATCACACAACAAGGATGTCTGTGAGAGGTTTTAGATCATCATGAAAAATGTTTATAATGGGTAATCGAGAGAATTAAAATCCAAGAATGTCATTATAGAATCATAGTCATTAATTATTCAATTAATGAGTTAATTATACTATATATTGAATGAATGAATTACAATTCACTAAATTCATCATCGATCACTCAAGTTTGATTTTTTATTAAAAAGGAAGAACAATACACCAAATAGTATAAATAAATATGCCTATGAAGGTCTAAAATGATAGAAGCTGAGGGAATCCCCACTAATCAAATTGACCCCTTCAGTACTAAATTCATCATCGATCGAAGAACGGATTGTGAATTCATTGTTAATTATAGAAGACGGCCTCAGTTATAACCAATGATCATCAATATATCATGAACCCATCAATGAAATATATATTCAAGGTTATAATCAATAATAAAAAGATATCATGATGATCATTCTAAAGAATATTACCTAAAAACATCACTATTATTAAAGAATTATTCTCATGAAAAGGAAGGTAATTATTGTCACATCAAATTCTATACCAAGATACAAAGGAATCATTGATGGAATAATGTTCCATCATTAATATTCCAACATGAAGAGGTTTATAAAGATGATTCTTGAACACATACTAGAATAATACCCATTTTTTATGGTAGATCTTGATTCATTTAAGAACCATATTCAATACACTATATCTTTCACTAAACTATATGTTGAGGAGGAAAATATCAGTAGATCATGTTAGAAAACATATATACACCATAGATATATGATCATCATAGAAAAAGGATTAATAATTTGTTATATATCTAAGAAGAACTCTATGATTACTCATTTCTAGATAATTCCAATGAAGGAGAGCCAAGGGGAGATAAATAGGAGTGACAAGATTAAAGAGGTGAGCTTTAATATTTAAATTAAGTATATAGGGTTTTTATTTGGTAGTTAAAGGGGATAAAAAACTATGTTTAATTAAAACCCCATGGGTCACATTAATTACACCCTCAAACTGGGCACATTGGAGACCTGATGTGCCTCATTGGCCAACCAGTGGGTTTTATTGGCTAGTCAGTAGCTTTTTTCAAGCTACCCTAATATTGATTCATTCAATAAAACTCCAACCACTAATTCTCAGACCCTTAGGATCTAAAATTCATCCTCTAAATCACCCATATCATATAAGAAAAAAAATAGTAAGGAGGAATTTATAAACAATAAATATCTCATACATTGTAAGAAAATGATGATTTTATAATTCTACCCCCTAACAACTTCTAATCCTTGAGAAGTACCATAAAAGTTTGTGTTGATAAAAGTATTGTTTTCACCAATACATGTTAATGTTATTTAAAGGGGGAGATTATTGAAAATAATACTCTATCTATTTATGATAATTTTGATGCTCACAAATATCCTTAGTTATTTTCTAATGATTTTATTTAGTATTTTGCAGGAATTTATTAATTTATTTTACTCTTGAAATAATGAGAATTTATTACTTATTCAGAATCTGCTTTAACCACGCTCTAGAATCATTATTCATACCTTACGTAGATAAATATAGCGCGAAATCTGCTTTAGTGCATTCTGGAATCACTGTTCATACCCTACGTGGATAAACGTAGCGTAAGGATGAAATACGTGTATACTTTTTGAGATAAGAGAAAAGTATGGTTAACCTACCATATGTTTTCATCAAAGTATGGAAGGAGAACCTTACGTTAGGAAGGAACCATACGTTTTTATTATCAGAAAAGTATGGAAGGAGAACCATACGTAAATTCTAAACATTATTTTTTTTTCTCAAAAGTATGGTTCATCAACCTTACTTATGTAAACAACCATACATTCATTGAAAAGTATGGATCAAGTAAAATTATGGATCTTTTACCATACGTTTGAGTGTTGAAGAAAAAGTATGGATGATCAACCCTATGTTTGTGTTCAATCTTACATTGTCAACCTTACGTTTGTGTTCAACCTTATGTTGTTAACCTTACGTTTGAAGAATATGTTATTAACCCTACGTTTTGAGGCCACATCATCAACCTTACATTTGGTGTCGGAAATTTTGACAGAAAATATTTATGTGCAGTGATCATTAAGCTGATTTCTGGGGGGATTTCAAGCCGTATTTAAAGTTTTTTTTAAAGTACGACTTTGACTAATTAAAAGCCATTTTTTATTGGATTTAAGATCGAATTAAAAGGAGATTTTTATGTCGAGTCTTAAGGGAAGTTACGACTTCTCTATAAATTCAAATTTTTGAATATCGCGAATCAGAAGGTGACTTTTATGGATCTAAATGTGCAAGAGATATGCTTAAAGTTATTATATATGTTCTCTCTGAAACACCAGGTACATGAGTGTGGTGATCGATCTATTATTGAAAAAGGTGGAAAATATAGATTGCAACTATTCACGTTGATCTGCTGATTCAAAACGAGCGTCAAAGCTCTATTTGTTAAAGAAGAAAGAACTCGATTGAAGATTCACCTGTTCTACATCGAATATCTACTGTGGATCTACTACTACTGAAGTTGTGAACTATATATCTATATCTACTGCAACTGGATCAACTCAGAACTTCTTCTTCTTGAAGATCAATATTTCTAGAGACTTTGATCCATCTGTTGTCAATTGCATTCTGTTGCAATTGTGAAGATCAACTGGAAAATTTATTTCTGAAATTCGTTTTATTCTTGAGTAACCAGCTTCTCGTTCTAAGCTGTGTAGGTTTGTGTTTGAACTAGAAGTCTTGGTTTCTTCCTTGGATTGTAAAGGTGTCAACTTCCTGTACTCAGTTGTGAATTGGTCTGTGGGAAAGAGGACCATATAGTGAAAATCACCAAGCTCATGGAGTTGAGAGTTGGTGGAGGGGACTAGGGGCCTTTTGTTCCCCGAACCACTATACATATTTTTGTTCTTGATTTTACATATTCCGCTACACGATCAAATCTGATAAAGTATAAAGGGTAGAACTCATTCAAGAAAAGAGTTATCGAAAAATTGCAAAAGACACAATTCACCCCCCTCTTGTGTATAATCTGTAGATTCAGATCCAACAATTGGTATCAGATGTGGAGCTTCTGATAGAGCCTTAGCAAGCTAGAAGCATTTAAGGATTATACAACAGAGCATCATGACTGATACAAGAGAAGGGATGTCGATGGCAGAGCACCATATTTTAATGGAGACAACTATGGTTGCTGGAAATTGTGCATGATAATATATCTAAAAAACCTCGGATATAGAGTCTATTCAAAGATTCTGACTCCTCATGAAATTCCTGAAAATCCTAAGACATGGAGTGCTGCTATAGAGGTAGAGTATGATATGAACTCAAAGGCTATGAATGCAATTATCTACGGTCTAGGACCAGATGAATTTAACAGAGTATCTCAGTACCCGACAACATATGAGATGTGGCAAACAATAGCTGTGGCATATGAAGGAATAGACAATGTGAGGAAAATGAGATATGAAACTGCTAAATTGAAATTTGATACTTTCAGAATGGTTGAAGGTGAGAGCATTACCCAAATTAATGGGAGATTGACAGAAATTGTCAATAACATAATAGCTCTAGGAGAACCTATCAAGAAGGTTGATCAAGAATTAAAAGTACTGAGAGTACTTCCTACTCGATGGAATGGTATCTCTGCTGCAATCAGAAAATCCACACCTATCAAAGATCTAACTATGAGAGAGCTGATTGGTACACTGATGATGTATGAAGAAGAAATGAAAGATGAGGCTAATGAACATAAAGTGCTTATCAAAAGAGAAGATAATGCCTTGAAGGTAACTTCACAAAAAAATAATAGAAAGATTAAGAACAAAGAAGTCAAAGCTAAATCAGAAAGCTCTGACTCATCCAACTCAGATGAAGAACTGGCTCAGCTAGCTAGAAAATTTAGAAAATTCTATAGCAAGAAAAGAGGCTTCAAAAAATCCTTTAAGGGAGATAATAAGGAAGTAATATGTTATGAATGAAAAAAGATGGGGCATATCAGACCAGATTGCTTACAATTGAAGGATGAAAAGAAGAAGAAATTCTTCAAAAGAAATGACTTTGAGCAGAAAGACAAGAAAGCAATGAAAGCCACTTGTAGTGTATCTGAAGACTCCAGTAGCTCTTCTGAATCATTTTCATAGAAAGAAGAAGTAAATATAAAAGAAAACATGTGTTTTATGGAAGAAATTGATGTGGTACACTCATATTACTCCTTTGAATCAAATTCTGAATTGAGCTACACAAATGAAAAACTTGCAGCCTACTGCAATATGCTTGAAGAAAGATATGACTCACTATTTAAGAAACATAAGTCACTAAAAAATATACATAAATCCATTTCAGATGAAAGAGATATATGCTAAAACAACATAAGGAATTAACTGATAAATACAATTTGATTAACACTAACTATATTAATTTTGAATCATGAATAAAAACACTGCAGGATGAAGTATAATCTTACAAATAGGTTGCATTGGTTTTTATAAAAGGATAGAATTAATTAAATGAAATTCTTGGAAAAAATGTCATTAAAAAGGAGATATTTGTAATTGGTAGTAAATGAGAAAAACCAAAGATATATAAAAATTATTTTTTTCCCAGCTCTAAAAAGGTTAATTTTAATTTTTGTGGGACAAAGGGACATGTATCTAAAAACTGTTTCTTAAGACAAACTCAAATTTGTGGTATTAAGAAAGCCTATGTTTCAAAAGACTTATATGATTTAGCTAATTTTAAAAGAACAAAGAAAATCTGGATACCCAGATCATTGCAAGCTAACACCCCTGGACCCAACAAAATATGGGTACCAAAGAAATTTGTTTGAATGTCTTTGCAGGTAGCAGACCACCAGAGAAGAAAAGATATATGGTACATGGACAGTGGATGCTCAAGACATATGAGCGGAAACTCATTGAATTTTTCTTCACTCACTCAAAAGGAAGGAGGACTTGTCACATTTGGTGACAATGCCAAATGAAAAATCATTGGCATTGGAACTATTGGAGATCCAAAAACAGTCTCAATCAACAAAGTACTTTATGTACAAGGACTAAAACACAATATGATAAGTATCTCTCAACTTTGTGATGATAGATATACTATTTATTTTACTAACAATTGTTGTACTGTTTCTAAAGATAAACTGTTTAAATTTAAAGTACCAAGAACTAAAAATGTTTATACTTTGGATTTAAATTCCTTTTGTAAACAACAAATAAACTACTTGACTGCTAAAGTAAGTAAATCCTAGATCTGGCATAGAAAACTTGGTCATCTAAATGTATATGTTTTACATAATTTATCTAAGAAACATTTAGTTTCTGATTTACCTAGTCTCAAATTTGAAACTGACAGATTTTGTGATGCATGTCAACTTGGAAAGCAACACAAATCATCCTTCAAATCTGTTAATAAGGTTGCTACATCTAAACCTCTAGAACTTATTCATATGGATTTATTTGGACCTTTAAGAGTAGCAGGATTAGCTGGTAAATTATATGTATATGTTTTAGTTGATGAATATTCAAGATTTACATGGATTTTCTTTTTGAAATTTAAAAATGAATCTTTTACTTTATTTGAAAGTTTCTGCAAATCTGTTCAAAATGAAAAAGGGTTCAATATAATCTCATTGAGAAGTGATGATGGTGGAGAATTTGAGAATATATAATTTTATTCCTTTTTTCTCAAATATGGGTATTAATCACACCTTCTCTACACCAAGAACACCTCAACAAAATGGGATTGTAGAAAGAAGAAATAGAACTATTCAAGAAATGGCTAGAACTATGTTAAATGAATATATCCTACCTATATATTTCTGGGCAGAAGCTGTGAATACAGCTTGTTATATAATTAATAGAGTTTTAATTAGACCTATTTTGAAAAAGACACCCTATGAACTATTGAATAACAGGAAACCTAAAGTAAATTACTTTAATGTTTTTGGATTCAAGGATTACAACTTAAACACCAAGGATAATCTTGGTAAGTTCGATCCAAAATATGATGAAGCTATTTTCTTAGGATATTATGCTACCTCCAAAGTGTATAGAGTTTATAATAAGAATTCAAGGATTTTTGAAGAATCAGTTCATGTGAAATTTGATGAATATGATCCCTTCGAAAAAAGGACAGAACAAATGGATGAACTTGACTCTATTGATAACAAGAGACTTGAGAATTTAAAGAATGGTTTTGAAAATGATATAAAAAAAATTCAGTCCAGTTCAGAGGAACATGATACTGAAGAACCTTTAAATATATTACCTAGACAGTCTAGAACCCTAAATAATCACCCTTTAGAAAAAGTAATAGGTGACCTAGACACTGGTGTTCCAACTAGAAGAAACTTAGGAAACCTAGTGGAATTCTCTGCCTTCCTATCTCAACAAGAACCCAAGACTATAGAAGAAGCTTTAGATGATGAAAGCTAGGTAATACCAATGCAAGTTGAATTAAACCAGTTTAATATAAATGAAGTTTTGGAATTAGTGGAAAGACCTAAGAATTATCCTGTAATAGGAACCAAATGGGTCTTTAGAAATAAACAGGATGACCAAGGCACAATAACTAGAAATAAAGCAAGATTAGTCTCCAAAGGATATAATCAAGAAGAAGGAATATATTATGATGAGACTTTTGCACCTATAGCTAGGTTAGAAGCCATTATAATCCTTTTATCCTATGCATCTTATTTTAATTTTAAATTATTTTAGATGGATGTTAAATCTGCCTTTTTAAATGGTTATTTAATGGAGGAATTTTATGTTGAGCAACCTCCTGGTTTTGAAAAGTCTCAAAAACCTAATTCTATTTTTAAACTTACTAAAGCTCTTTATGGCCTTAAACAAGAACCTAGAGCTTTGTATGAAATATTAAGTTCTTTTCTTTTGAAAAATGATTTTACTGTTGGAATGGAAGACCCAACACTCTTTAAGAAAACTGTGAAAAATAATGTTTTATTGGTTCAAATTTATGTTGATGATGTAATCTTTGGATCAACTAATAAAACTCTTTGTCATGAATTTTCAAAATTAATGCAAGAAAATTTTGAAATGAGTGTGATGGGAGAATTAAATTTCTTTTTGGATCTTCAAATATTTTAAAAAGATTTTGGAAATGTTTTAAATCAAAGAAAATACATTACTGATTTACTTAAGAAATTTGGACTTGAAAACATCAAGCCATTTACAACTCCTGTGTGTACTAATATAAAACTTGATTTGGATGAAACTGGGAAATTAGTTGACAAAAAGTTATATAGAGGTATGATTGGTAGTTTGTTATATCTTACTGCTAGTAGGCCAGATATAATGTATTCAGTATGTCTTTGTGATAGATTTCAATCAAATCCTAAAGAATCACATCTAACTACTGTTAAAAGAATTTTTTGATATTTAAAAGGAACTATTTTTCAATCTCTTCTTTATCCAAAAACTTCTGATTTCAGTTTGATTTCATATTCAGATGCTGACTTTGGAATTTTTAGATTAGATAAAAAAAGTACATCAGGTACATGTCACTTTTTAGGAAAGTCTTTAGTATCATGGTCTAGTAAGAAACAACATTCAGTTGCCCTGTCAACAGCTGAGACAGAATATGTTTCTGCTGGCAGTTTTTGTGCGCAAGTGTTGTGGATGAAAAACACTCTTATGGACTTTGGATTGAATTTTAATAATACACCTATTTTATGTGATAATACAAGTGCAATTAATATTTCAAAAAATCCTAATAGTCATTATATAACTAAGCACATTGATATAAGGCATCCCTTTTTAAGAGATCGTGTTATTAAAAAACATATATTTTTAGAATTTATAAATACTGAAATTAAATTAGAAGATATTTTTACTAAACCATGTCCCACTACAAGGTTTGATTTTATTAAGGGGGAGCTAGGTTTATTTAATTTTAAATAATTTTTATTTTTAATTTACTTTAATTTATTTATGTAAATTTTATTTTGTTTATTGAATATTGTTTAATATTTTCTTTCTTTCTCCATATGCAAATTTTATTTGTTTTAAATATATGTAATGATTAGTGATTACATGGGAATCAAGGATGTTAGAACCTTTTTGACTTCTAAACCCTTTCACTTCAATTGAAACCCTTTCAAAATCCGAAAATCGCACTTCCTCTCCTAACCCCTAACCTTCAAACCTCTGAAACCCTAACCTTAAAACCTTCAGAGACTCTCACAGAAATGGTAACGACTAAAAGAGGTAGTGAATCCGAGCCAAATAATTCCAAGAGACAATGCACCGAGGGAAGAAAAATCTTACAGGTCAAGGTAATCGATCTCGACTGGTTATTTCAAACAAATTTGTTGCTGAAGCAAGCGATGTCATTTCAGAATATTGAACAAATGTTCAACAATGAAAATACGGAATTTCTATATGAAGTAGAGCTTAGATACATCTTCAAACTTGTACAGTTTAGTCTAGGAGATATTGAGGATAGTATGTTGGCTAAGATAGAGGATAGGGATTTCTCAATCTCTTTAGTAGAGATTAGTAAAATTCTCAACTGCCCTCATGAGGGAGTTTTTCATTTCGATTTGAAAAATATTGGAGATTTTGTGCATAAATCTGAAGAAATCATGTCTTTTATTTTTGGTACTAAGACAATAAAGAAAATTTTTGTCAAGGATTTGGAGCCAGATCATAATATTTTGGTCAAATTTATTGAGACTGGAATAGCTCCATGGATGGTAGAAATGGAAAATATTTTGTACCCAGATATGTATATAATGTTTATTTTGTTAAGCGATAATAAGTTAAACTTTCCAAGTTACATGATAAGTTGTCTCAATTACTACTGTCAAAGTGAGGCCCGGATGAATTTCTACCCTTTTGGTCGATTTATTTCTAAACTGTTGTTTAAGAAATATATGGTGAGATTATTGGATGCTCGAGTTAACTGTCATCAATGTAATACGTTTAATGCTGGAACTTTCAGCAAAGTTGGATATTTATGGAGCACAATTAAAGGAAAACTTTTGCCAGTAGGATCTGAGGAAGACTCAGAGAGTGCTCAGGCTCAACCTTCTAAGTCCAAGGAGGGACAAGCTGAATCAAGAATGATCAATGTATCAAGAAGTATTCTCTTTGAAGTGGAAGATGTTGAGGAAGACAGAAGTCAGGAGGGACTTCAATCAAAAAGAAAGAGACCAGTAAATGAGGGATTCACTTCCCCTGCTTTGGAAACAACCACAGAAGCATTATTTTCTAATTATTTTGTAAGGGAAGCTATTGTTGATAAGACCATGGAAGATGTTACTGAAATAACAGCACCAGTAAAGGGATCAGGAGTTCCAGAAGAAGCTCAAAGGGAGAATCAGGAATAGATTGTAGCTAATGTTAAAGTTTTACTTCAACAGGAACAAGAGATGGAGGCAGTACCTGGTGAAGAAGTGGATAGACCTCAGGAAACTACTGAGAATATTGTTCTTGAAATTCCAGTGGAAGAAAAAGATGCAGATGAATGTGATGAGCATGCTTATGCAGGTCAAACAGAGGTACTTCAAGAGGATTTTTCTATGGAGGAGTTTGAAAACTCTAAGGAAAAATCTGTGGACCAGACTTCTCCGGACAGAGAAAAAGAAAAATCTGATACTGAATCATTGCCATTGGTACTACTGCATCAACCTGAGACTGTGAATCAAGCACAAGGTGCATCTAATTCAAGGAAAGAAGAAGTTGAAGAACTATACAGAAAGTTATCTCAGTTGGAATCTGATAATGTTTCTCTGAGAAATGCCTTATACTTAGAACATTTAAAGTTTCAAAAGCTGAAGGAGTGTACAGTTTCAAGGCAAGAAGTTGAAATTTTTAAAGAGGATATGATGACTGTTGTTACACAATTGAAATCTGAAATGGTTATGAAGTCATATTTATCAGATCTGAAGTTGTTTATGGAGAACCAATTTGCGTCAGTTGCAAATAATGTTGTTAGTGGATTAGGTACTTCACCTAATTTAATCAGAAGGTTTCAGTCTATCACAGCTACGATGAGAAACATAAATGACATAATACAAGATCTTCAATGTAACAATGCTCCTTTTTCAGTGTTGTTGGACAATCAGAAGTTCTTAGTGGATCAACTGACATCTAGTGAGCCATCGATCAGAATTCTGTTAAATCAGTTATCACAGATGCTATCAGCATTTGTTGAAAAAGAGGAAAGGATGCATGATTTTTTTAGAGTCAATTTAATTGAGGATATTCATATGACTCAAGAGAATAGAGATCTCAATATCAAACTTGGAGATGGGATGATGAAGAGACTTCGGGAATAGTTTACAGAAATCAAGTCTGCAATTCAGAGGAGATAGAACCTATTGCCTATCTTACCCAAACCTTGATTCATGTGTATATCATTGTCATGTATAGACTATTTTTTTGAATGAAAATTCCCTTCATTGTTTATTTGTTTCTTTCTTTATTTTTTTTACTGACTTCATTTTTGATATGCTAGTACTCCATATTTAATTATTGCTAAACAGTTCATAATAGCATTTACTAACAGTTCAGTGCAATATTAAAAGTGTTAAAATCCATGATTTTTCTTTCTTTTTGATATCATATAAAGGGGGATAATTTGGATAAACACAACATCAAAACCTCAACATTTTTTTTAGGGTTAGAATTAAATCAGAAATTTGGATTTATAATTATCTTTTTGGTGGAGAAGTTTTTATTTAAAACTTTATAACTAATTTTGAAAGTTTATTTTGTTTAAATAATTTTAATTATTTTATGGTTTTTGTGATCACAAAAAAGGGGTATATTGTTGAGCAATGTATTGTTTTCAACAATACATGTTAATGTTATTTAAAGAGGGGGATTATTGAAAATAATACTCTGTCTCTTTATGATAATTTTGATGCTCACAAATACCCTTATTTATTTTCTAATGATTTTATTTAGTATTTTTCAGTAATTTATTAATTTATTTTACTCTTGAAATAATGAGAATTTATTAATTATTTGGAATCTACTTTAAGCGCGTTCTGGAATCACTGTTCATACCTTACGTAGATAAATATAGCACGGAATCTGCTTTAGAGCATTCTGGAATCATTGTTCATACCCTACGTAGATAAACGTAGTGTAAGGATGAAAAGCGTGTATACTTTTTGAGATAAGATAAAAGTATGGTTAAACAACCATACGTTTTCAGCAAAGTATGGAAGGAGAACCTTACGTTAGGAAGGAACCTTACGTTTTGGTTATCAGCAAAGTATGGAAGGAGAACCGTACATAAATTCTAAACGTTACGTTTGTTTCTAAAAAGTATGGTTCATCCATCTTACTTTTGTAAACAACCATACGTTCTTGGAAAAGTGTGGATCAGGTAAAAGTATGGATCTTTTATCGTATGTTTGAGTGTTGAAGAAAAAGTATGGATGATCAACCCTACATTTGTGTTCAACCTTAGGTTGTCAACCCTACGTTTGTCTTCAACCTTACGTTGTTAACCTTATGTTTGAAGACTATGTTATTAACCCTACGTTTTGTGGCCACGTCATCAACCTTACGTTTGGCATCGGAAATTTTGACAGACGATATTTATGTGCAGCGATCAGTAAGCTGATTTCTGGGTGGATTTCAAGCCGGATTTAAATCCATTTTTAAAGTATGACTTTGACTGATTCAAAGCCATTTTTTAAATGGATTTAAGATCGAATTAAAAGGAGCTTCTATGCCGAGCCTTAAGGGAAGTTGCGACTTCTCTGTAAATTCAAATTTTTTAATATCGCAAATCAGAAGGCAACTTTTATGGATCTAAATGTTCAGGAGATATGCTTTGCTTTATTATACATGTTCTCTCTGAAACACCAGGTACATGAATATGGTGATCGATCTATTAGTGAAAAAGGTGGAAAACAGAGATTGCAACTATTCACTTTGATCTGCTAATTCAAAAGGAGCTTCAAATCTCTATTTGTTCAAGAAGAAGGAACTCAACAGAAGGTTCACTTGTTCTACATCAAATATCTATTGTGGATCTACTACTGCTGAAGTTGTGAACTATATCTCTATATATACTGAAACTGGATCAACTCAGAACTGCTTTGTCTTGAAGATCAATATTTCTAGAGACTTCAATCCATCTGCTGTCAATTGCATTTTGTTGCAATTTTGAAGATCAACTGGAAAATTTCTTTCTGAATTTCTTTTTATTCTTGAGTAACCAGCTTCTCGTTCAAAGTTGTGTAGGTTCATTTTTAAACTAGAAGGCTTTGTTTTGCCTTGGATTGTAAAGGTTTCAACTACCTGTACTCAGTTGTGAATCGGTCTGTGGAAAAGAGGACCAGATAGTGAAAATCACCAAGCTCGTGGATTTGAGTGTTGGTGGAGTGGACTAGGGGTCTTATGTTCCCCGAACCACTATACATATTTGTGTTCTTGATTTTACTAATTCCACTGCACAATCAAATCTGATAAAGTATAAAGGACAGAACTCATTCAAGAAAAGAGTTATCAAAAATTGAAAAAGACACAATTCACCCCCCTCTTGTGTATAATCTGTAGATTCAGATCCAACAGTTTGTTCTGTATTAACACAAGCCACTAAGCCTGAACATCACCCCTTTTCTCCCATGTATCCTCCTAGATCTATCCATGATTCCATAGAATCTGACCTAGTGATACCATTTTTCCATGAGGAAGTTTATCGCTTTAGTCTATGATTTGTACCAGACAATCCACATACAATGCATTAGGATCTATCTCAAAATCTTTATAATAGGTGACATGTGTAGGAATGATCATGTATATACAGAGTTTTGAAGCATGAAAAAAAAATTGCATACCTCATTAGTGTGAAGTAATATCCATATAGTACACCATTGTTCTAACCCATTCGGTAATCATGAAGGGTGTAACAATACATAGTGATAGCTTTCCATGACTCTTAAATATCGATGTCCTAATCAAGGATTAACTCTTATAAATACCCGATCAGTTATAGAAACTATAAAGGTATCCTCTTCTTGTTGGAATATGACTTCTTTAGGCTCTGTTCTTTGATAAACCTCTTCTATATTAGTTGCACTCTCTTAGAGGTCTCCTACACCAAACTGGGCCCCATGAATGTGGCCTCACTATCCTTGTTCCAATAGATAATTGAACTTTTTGTCCTACTATATAGATCCACATAAGGTTCCATTTGAATCAAATCGTGATAGCTGTTGTTGTAGGTTAACTAAACAAAGTCTTAGTGGTCATCATAAGCTACAATAATTTCTAGTGCATAGGCCGGAATAATAACCTCTAATATACATATTGTCTTATTTGATTGTTTTTTACCTGGGGATAGTGTGTTATGATTAATCTCAACTGAGTACATAAGGCCTTATACAAGCCCTTACAAAACCATGATGTAAAACATTTACCTCAGTTAGATATGATACTCAAGGAAACTCTATGTAGAACAAAAATCTCATAGATATATATATCATTCCTATCTCATATTCCAAGTAAATCTTACTGATCAGTAAGAAATAAAAAAATTTCCACAATCAATCAATAATAACCAAGACAGTGTCACGGATCCTCGAGATCCTAGGTAACCCCGTCAAAACTTTCATCATGATGTCCTACCACTTCCACAAGGGAACAATGAGTGGCTAGAGTATACTGTAGGGATGTTGGTGATTCTCCTTTTTACTCTATCTAGTAAGGTATTGGGAAATAAAACCAGAAATGTTGATCTTCATCCATGGACACTATAATTATCACCTGAATTCATGATAAATCTTTATCTCTCTAGGATGTAACACCCACCTAGACGTATGAAAGCCTCTTTTCAACTCTTTCCTGATTAAAGCATGGAATATAATTATTCCATATACCATGATCACATCATAATCATCTATTGACCACTTGGGTATCATGTCACCACCTATGAGTTGTTCCCTCATCACAGCACACTTAGGGTTAAATTCCTAACCCACTTTCACCTAGTCTATAGGGGAATATGTGATCACAAAAGGGGGGAATATCATTGATCCATGATCTTTAAAATAATTCATCCTCAAATCGGACAATAAGATCATCATATGCCACTAATCCTCCAAATTCCACTCACCAAGATCCTGAGTTACCATTTTTTATAGGTAATTTCATCTAAAAGGATTTTACCTTTACCTGTTTCATAGTCTATCATGAAGTAAAACATCTATAGATAATTTAAATAGTTATTATGCCTTATATTCAAGTCTTTATGTGTGAAGATATATTAAATTAACTTGTTATCTATAGAGATAAAAATCCTCTCACCAAAAGATAAAGTTCCACAAAATTGTGGATCACTATTACTAGCTCTAATTCATTGGTAGGATAGTTCCTCTCATGGGGTCATAGCTAACGTGACTCATAAGATACTACTTGCTCCATTTTTATCAATAATTCTAATAAATCAACATCTTTTGTATCATAATACATGGTATATCTAATTACAGGCTTAGTTAGGATCAATATTAGAGGTATATTCAGCTTCCAATTTAGCTCAAGAAATGAATCTTTGCAAAATTTCAGCCACTATAACTTCACCCTTTCATTTTCATCACTATCATAAGTGATTATAATAAAGATAAGACTTGGATAAAACATTAATAGTGTCAAGATAAACCTAGAATGCTCCTAATATTGATCAAATTTTAGGGATGTGTCCCTAACATCACTGGATTCACTTTCTTTAGGTCCATGGATATAATGGTATTAGAAACCACATGCCCTATAAATTTCACCTCCTAAATCTAAAAGTTACACTTCGACAGATTGGCATCCAGTTTATGTTCTCAATGCATAATCAGGACTATCTTGAGATGTCGGATATGCTTCTTTGGTGTCGGTGAGTAGATGAGGATGTTATCAATGACCACTATGATGAATGAGTATATATATGGATATAAAATCGTGTTCATGAGATCCATGAACATTTTTGGCACATTCTCCAATCCAAATAGAAACACTAAATACTTTTACATACTATATCTACTCTAAAATACCATATTTGGGAATTCCACTTTTCTAACCCATAGTTGGTGGTAGCACAATCAAATATAAATATAATCAAACCATTGGTCTCCATTTAACTGATCAAAAAGATATTTGATCCTAGAAAAAGGATATCTATTCTTCATTATCACCTAGTTCAGTTTTTGTTAATATGTGAAGATTTAAAGACTGACATCTTTCTTCTTAGTAAACAATATAAGTTATCCCCATGGTGATGTACTTAACAGGAAAGTCCTTTTTTCTCCATGTCCCTAATTTACACTTTTATCTCCTTTAACTTGGTCAGTTCTATGTGATAAGGGATTATTGAAATGGGTTACATACCTAAAATGATATCTATCTTAGTTTTAAATTTTATAACTGGGTAAATTTTAGTGAATTCATCCAGAAATATATCCTGATAGAGATCCAAAAATGGATGAAAGGTATAGGGGATACCAGTGATCCTTATGAAAGATCCAAGCCCAAAATTTGCACCATGATCATCCCAAGATGACTCAAGAATCGAAAAAGTCTACTTGCACCTATTTCCCATTATACAGTTATCAAATATGTAACAGCCCGAGATTTTATGAAAAATATTCTTTTTTATTTTACTAATGTCTTGTGTTATACGCTACACCAAAAGGAGCTTGCACAACACGCATCCTTGACTTTCCTTGCATTACACGCAATCGCAACCTTCCTCGATAGCGTGTGTGGTACGTAATCCTGAGTTTCACGAAACAATGATATGCTATTAAAATATTATTAAAACTAGCCGTTATTAATAGTAATAACCACTTTTTAAATTTTAGAAATTTTAACTCTCAAAATGGACTTCATTTTTGGATTCGGAGTATCGAATTTAGCCTAAGGTGAAATTTTGGTACTTTTCGGATAACTTTCATATTCTGATAAATAGTGAAAATTACTAAATTATAATTAAAAACAACTTTTTTAATCCAAATAATTAATAGTGATAAATCATTAATTTGAGTGGTTTTAAAGTATATTTAGAATATATTTTAACAATTTAATACAATGTTGGTCCTTGGATGTAATTTCACATTTAAACTAGACATAAACAAGTGTCAATCTTTTGATAGATATTGTTTCTTAAAAACACGCTATTTGTTTTAACAGCAGGATTTAATTATAAAATTAATTAATGCAACTTTTATGTTATGAATTTGGTAAAATAGACTTCATTTTTGAATTCGGAATATGAAATATAGCTTGGGATGAAATTTTGGCATTGTTCTGAAAAACATCAATTTTTGATGAATAGTGAAACTACTAAGTGGTAGGTTAAAAACTGAATTTTGCATAAAACTTAATTTTACCGCTTCTGTGAATGGAATTTCGAAAATCCGAGAGACACGGTTAATATCAAGGACTAAAATGTGGTTCAATGAGATGAAAATAATTTTTGGTGAATAGTAACTTTTTACTTTTTTTTTACCACGGTTAATAGTAAATAGGGTAACTAAGGGTAAATATGATATTACTATTACCCTAACACATGTCCTAATTCTATTGGATAAGTGTAATTCGGCACAAAACAACCTTATGAATATAATATGACCATTTAGGCCCACTTGGATTAGATTAGGACATTTATTATTATTTAATTCAAAGAAGAGTTAAAAGAGTTAAAATCAAAGTTTATTTACTAAAACATTTTTAATATGGGGTTATACCTAAGATAAATTCGACTATAAATATTCATTAGAAATCTAAAAAGATTTCCTACATAATGATATTTTATTTATAATTTTTAGACTTTAAATAAATTAATTTATTTATGACACAACGATGATGCAGTAATTACCCTTTTAAGGAAATATTAACATAATTGATGTTATAAATGCTCAAATGAATGTAATTTAAGACATTTTATGAATTAAACTAATTTTCTAGGTTACTATGATGTATTAGTGTTGATTTAATCAACTTGGTTCGAACATATAATTCTGTTATGACTTTCAAAAAAAATCATATATCAAATAGTGTCAAAATTGACACAAAATAAGTTTTAAATCAAATATTATATTATTAATTGTTATTTTATTCCTAAAAATCTAAGGTTCGGCCAAATGACTTAGATAAGGATATATATATTAATAATAAACAATTTGGGGTTCGTTTGGCATGTTATAGTAAGTGTATTAACCATATAGTGAAAGAAAACAAAAAGACACGGTAAAAGTTAAATTATTTATCTTAGAGTTAAATCTAATTGATAAGGTTAAAATAATAACCTAAACTTGTCTAAATCCTATTGGTTGATAGGATTTCGACCCATCCCCACTTTAGCTTTGAAATAAGACCATTTGGAACCATTATAAACCGATTTTGACATTAATATAAAATAATATTTTGAGGTATTCCTAAGGTGCCCCTCTCCTCCCTTATAAAAGGACACCTCCTCCCCCTCCTCCTCACACCAATTTGAGCACCCAAGCTCGGCCAACCCCTGCCAAAATCTCTTCTCCACTTCCCTAGAAACATACTAGAGGTTCTGGTCTTCCTCAAAGACCAATTTTAGTGCCCTAAGAGGAGGTCTCAAAGAGGCGCTTCAAAGAAGAGGTAATTACCGTTACCAATTCTTTCATCTTTATTTCTTCTTCCACTTCTTCTTCTTAGGTTGTTTCATTATAAAGTAATAACATCAGTATCACTCATATACTGATATGTTATTATAAGTTTGAAACAACCCTATTTCACCATCTATCCATCCTACGGAAAAAGAAATCACCGCGCGTGCGTACGTACGGAATACCGTCTCCATGCCGTGGTGTAATCTATTTTCCACCACCACCTTACATGGATGGGTATAATGGTGTAAAGAATAATTATACATAGTTATTACAACATAATATTGATTCTGATATATTGTATAATCCACTCCAATTCAGTTCAATATTTATGGAAATGATATCATCGCTCGTGCGTACGTACGGACTACCGTCTCCACGACGCGATGAGATTCATTCTCCATGTTAACCATTTAAGAATGATTATAAAGTATATATAAGAAATAATAATGAAATATATGACATTATAAAGTTACTGGATTTATGTATATATATATATATATGTATGTCATCTACTTACTTCCATTTCAAGACAATAAGGAAAGTAAAACAGCGTTCATGCGTACGTACGGACTACCGTCTCCATGAACGGTGTTTTTCATTTTATTTATCTATCTATTATATATATATATACTGAATATATATGATATATAAATCATATTTTATATTCTGGAAGTAAGTAGATCATGATATAAGTAATAATGATGTCAAGAACAACAAGTCAAAACACCTACGATAAATGAAACGATTTTACCCAAAACGCTTCTTTAACATGGAATTTACAAAAGAACGGGTAATATAATGTCATAAGTGAACCATATATGATATCATAACAATGAATATGATTCTGGAATAATTCAATAACATGATTTAAATCATTATACAGGAGGTTCGGACACTTACAAAGCAAGTCGGACATAAGGTAAGGGAAATATCACAATCTCACTTTTATCCGAGATTGTATTTACTTTGGTAATTACTGGGGTGTATTTTATCATCCACATCCATGTTCCCTCAACATGTAATATTATTTCCATCCTTCTACAATAGTTTATATCCAATTTTACCCTTCGGTAAGTTTTTTTGTAAAATATATGAAAGGAATCTTTTGTTGTTTTTCATACGAGGAACTTTTTGACTTTTCCGACAAAAGTACGAAGAATGTTTTTTTTTTAACTTATACGGCACGAACGGATTTCTACTGTTTTATAAAGCCTTATTTTCATGAAGCTTCCTATAAAAGATTTCATGACTATTTTCAATAAAATCTATTTCTTTTAAAATTGCATGATGTTTTGTGAAAAGAAATTGATTTTGAAGAAGAAAGGATATTTTCCTCAAGAATTCAATTCAAGTGTTTTAACAAAATTATTTTCCATCTAAGATAATAAAGGGTTCTGTTTCTATCCATATTATTACATTGATTTGATCATGTTGTGATGGAATTATTTTTATGAATTCCTTTATCTTATATGAATTGTTTTATGATGTCATGTTGTTTAAGAATCCCATTTTTATTACATGGGTTACGCTATGATGTATGGTTTATGATTTTGTGGCACACATAAGAAAGGATTCATTATAAGATGGGTGGGACCTATATCTCCCTCCAATGCATTGGGTAAAGATTTTATATCTCATGAGATAGACATGGCTGGAACGGAAGGTTATTTCGGTTCAGTGATACAGGACTGAAACGAGGAGTGAACTCGGTTCAGAAAGGGACTTTGTCCACTAAGATAGTCTTGGCAATGAGTCATGACTAACAAGAAATGATTTTCCATGATTATGTGTGCATGCCACAAAGTTTCAAGTTTTACATTATGATTATGGGGATCTCATTTTCACTTCTATGATTTATCCCATGTTATGATATTATGAGCTCTTTTGCAGGTTAAGATTTCCAAAAGCTATGTTCTTATGTATATGATGTGATTGATATTTCTTTTGTTTACCCTTACTGAGCATTTGAGCTCACCCTTTTATGTTTTATTTTCCCCAGGATATAAAGAAAGGTTTTTAGGTAAAAAAAAGGGAAGATCTTTATGGGAGATATTGAAGATCTTTCCCCACGATTAGAAGATTACGTTCCGAGTTTCCAAAGACACTAAACTATTACGATCCTTGTGTGTGTGTTTTTTTTATGTACTAAGTATTCCGCAAAAGTAATGTAAAGTCTATGTACGTCAAGCTTCGGGTCTCTACAGTTGGTATCAGAGGAAAGGTTTAGTCAACCTTTGGAAACTAGGATGCGAAAACGTTAGTGAGATCCCTAGAGATATTTCTAAGGTATGTCTAGGGATGCCCCTAAGGATAAGTATACGTATAGGATATAGTTCTAGAACTATGGTAACGATATTAGATTAAACCAAAGATGATAGATATTTAAGTTACTCCCCCTTTATTACGATTTTTGCATCTAACACTATTCTGTTTGAGTTTTAGAAAATGGCTGGAAACAAGATGATTCACAATAATGGAGGATATGATAGACAATGGAATGATATTCTTCATGAGCAACCAAATGAAATGGGATTTGGATGTCCAAACATCATTATTATGCCGAATCAGCAATCTCACAACATGATCAATAAAGTAAAAATTGGTAAGTTTCCTGACTCGACTAATAAGAGAAAGATGGAGTTCCATGATGATCAAAGAGGAAAGAAAGTTCAATTTCCCCTATGTAAATCATGTGGGAAGAGGCATCAAGGAGAATGTTTCAAGGGAACTGGAAGATGCTTTGGGTGTGGAAAAGAAGGACACAAAGCAAGTAAGTGCAAAGGAAAAGGGTCGGTTAACACCATGGATGAGGATAATGGTATTGCTACGACATCAAAAATGGTTAAGTGTTTTAAATGTGGAATGTATGGGCATTATGCAAACAAATGCCCTAAGGGAAAGACTCATGAAGAGAATCAGTATGGTCATATGGGTAGTATTTATGTGGATGATGATGAAGAGACTACAAATGATATGTGAGATGAAAGAATTTTTGAAGCTCGGTCAATGGTTTGAGAATGTAGTGGAATGATTACATGTTTATCGTGTGTAATTTTGGAATAAAGAGACATCTATGGATTGTTACACTGTTGTCTTTCCTTGTGTTTTGAAAGTGTATGATTAATGTTACCAGTATCCATGAAAGGTTATTCAGATATTTTTGGAATGTAGATGATATGCGCATAATGAAGGGATAAGGAGAAAATTAAATGTTTGATAGTATTCATGAGCTCATGATTGATATAAGGACTAAGTGATATCATGGTTTGAGTATATAGAATTTTGAGGATTTTGGTATGTGGAAAGTGTTAACTTTTAACTGCACTATTGTTTTCACTAAGGTATTCAAGAGAATGCACGATTAAGGACTTTGAATGTTTGGAATGTGACCAACAAGACATATCTTATGATATGTGGGGATCAACGACAGTATTAAATCTCTGGTAATCGATGTCACTATATTATGAGAGTGGACTGCAGTATTATGTATAAGCCTAAAGATTAGACTGGATTATGTTGGACATAATTTAGTATTGTTTAAGGATAGAAGATGGGATGTTATAGTAACGTAGTTTTAGAAAAAGGGACAACCTGCAGGACGGGCGACAGCCCATCGCTTCGGACAAGGCTGTAGGAATCGAACCCACAACCGAAGTGCGACTGGCCTTTATCGCCTACCACTGGCCTACAGGAAGTCCCTGTTTAGTAGAAACTAGTTTTATTATATTAAGCAGCATGATATATGAAGTATAAGTCCATTTTAGGAACCATATATGATTAATCTCACTATAGAATGACTTATGTATATTTAATAACTTTTGCTAGCCTTTTGTTTGAGACAGATGTAATAAACAGTCATTCTATCACATGATCTACTAACACTTCACAAATAACAAATTAAACTTCATTTATTTAAGAGATGAAGTAGAAATTGTTCAAGGCATGAACAAAAGTGAGATTGTACCAAAATAAAGTAAGTATTTATTCTAAGCAAATTTTCAACTTTAGGGAAATGATCTTGAAAACCAAAAAATGTTGTCCTAGTGATCTTATACCTGATGAATCAGATGGTACCTTATATCATCACAAATCTATGGATTTGTGATTACTGGCTTTTCCATAGCCATGTTCTCCACCACTCTCCATCAGAACATGATGGTTAGATTTCTCTTCCATATCCATATTTTCACCTATGTGGAAACCCAGTGATTAGTTTATTTGGGTAATCGTTACATTTCATACTTTAGTTTTTAAAGCCAAGTTTTGGTATTCCCTTTTACGATGTGGGTTTCTATTAAATAAACTTTCGAATAGTAAGCCATTTATAACCCCGACGAATTTCGAGGGCGAAATTCATTTTAAGGGGGGTAGAATGTAACAGCCCGAGATTTTATGAAAAATATTCTTTTTTATTTTACTAATGTCTTGTGTTATACGCTACACCAAAAGGAGCTTGCACAACACGCATCCTTGACTTGCCTTGCATTACACGCAATCGCAACCTTCCTCGATAGCGTGTGTGGTACGTAATCCTGAGTTTCACGAAACAATGATATGCTATTAAAATATTATTAAAACTAGCCGTTATGAATAGTAATAACCACTTTTTAAATTTTAGAAATTTTAACTCTCAAAATGGACTTCATTTTTGGATTCGGAGTATCGAATTTAGCCTAAGGTGAAATTTTGGTACTTTTCGGATAACTTTCATATTCTGATAAATAGTGAAAATTACTAAATTATAATTAAAAACAACTTTTTTAATCGAAATAATTAATAGTGATAAATCATTAATTTGAGTGGTTTTAAAGTATATTTAGAATATATTTTAACAATTTAATACAATGTTGGTCCTTGGATGTAATTTCACATTTAAACTAGACATAAACAAGTGTCAATCTTTTGATAGATATTGTTTCTTAAAAACACGCTATTTGTTTTAACAGCGGGATTTAATTATAAAATTAATTAATGCAACTTTTATGTTATGAATTTGGTAAAATAGACTTCATTTTTGAATTCGGAATATGAAATATAGCTTGGGATGAAATTTTGGCATTGTTCTGAAAAACATCAATTTTTGATGAATAGTGAAACTACTAAGTGGTAGGTTAAAAACTGAATTTTGCATAAAACTTAATTTTACCGCTTCTGTGAATGGAATTTCGAAAATCCGAGAGACACGGTTAATATCAAGGACTAAAATTTGGTTCAATGAGATGAAAATAATTTTTGGTGAATAGTAACGTTTTACTTTTTTTTTACCACGGTTAATAGTAAATAGGGTAACTAAGGGTAAATATGATATTACTATTACCCTAACACATGTCCTAATTCTATTTGATAAGTGTAATTCGGCACAAAACAACCTTATGAATATAATATGACCATTTAGGCCCACTTGGATTAGATTAGGACATTTATTATTATTTAATTCAAAGAAGAGTTAAAAGAGTTAAAATCAAAGTTTATTTACTAAAACATTTTTAATATGGGGTTATACCTAAGATAAATTCGACTATAAATATTCATTAGAAATCTAAAAAGATTTACTACATAATGATATTTTATTTATAATTTTTAGACTTTAAATAAATTAATTTATTTATGACACAACGATGATGCAGTAATTACCCTTTTAAGGAAATATTAACATAATTGATGTTATAAATGCTCAAATGAATGTAATTTAAGACATTTTATGAATTAAACTAATTTTCTAGGTTACTATGATGTATTAGTGTTGATTTAATCAACTTGGTTCGAACATATAATTCTGTTATGACTTTCAAAAAAAATCATATATCAAATAGTGTCAAAATTGACCCAAAATAAGTTTTAAATCAAATATTATATTATTAATTGTTATTTTATTCCTAAAAATCTAAGGTTCGGCCAAATGACTTAGATAAGGATATATATATTAATAATAAACAATTTGGGGTTCGTTTGGCATGTTATAGTAAGTGTATTAACCATATAGTGAAAGAAAACAAAAAAGACACAGTAAAAGTTAAATTATTTATCTTAGAGTTAAATCTAATTGATAAGGTTAAAATAATAACCTAAACTTGTCTAAATCCTATTGGTTGATAGGATTTCGACCCATCCCCACTTTAGCTTCGAAATAAGACCATTTGGAACCATTATAAACCGATTTTGACATTAATATAAAATAATATTTTGAGGTATTCCTAAGGTGCCCCTCTCCTCCCTTATAAAAGGACACCTCCTCCCCCTCCTCCTCACACCAATTTGAGCACCCAAGCTCGGCCAACCCCTGCCAAAATCTCTTCTCCACTTCCCTAGAAACATCCTAGAGGTTCTGGTCTTCCTCAAAGACCAATTTTAGTGCCCTAAGAGGAGGTCTCAAAGAGGCGCTTCAAAGAAGAGGTAATTACCGTTACCAATTCTTTCATCTTTATTTCTTCTTCCACTTCTTCTTCTTAGGTTGTTTCATTATAAAGTAATAACATCAGTATCACTCATATACTGATATGTTATTATAAGTTTGAAACAACCCTATTTCACCATCTATCCATCCTACGGAAAAAGAAATCACCGCGCGTGCGTACGTACGGAATACCGTCTCCATGCCGTGGTGTAATCTATTTTCCACCACCACCTTACATGGATGGGTATAATGGTGTAAAGAATAACTATACATAGTTATTACAACATAATATTGATTCTGATATATTGTATAATCCACTCCAATTCAGTTCAATATTTATGGAAATGATATCATCGCTCGTGCGTACGTACGGACTACCGTCTCCACGACGCGATGAGATTCATTCTCCATGTTAACCATTTAAGAATGATTATAAAGTATATATAAGAAATAATAATGAAATATATGACATTATAAAGTTACTGGATTTATGTATATATATATATATATATGTGTATGTCATCTACTTACTTCCATTTCAAGACAATAAGGAAAGTAAAACAGCGTTCATGCGTACGTACGGACTACCGTCTCCATGAACGGTGTTTTTCATTTTATTTATCTATCTATTATATATATATATACTGAATATATATGATATATAAATCATATTTTATATTCTGGAAGTAAGTAGATCATGATATAAGTAATAATGATGTCAAGAACAACAAGTCAAAACACCTACAATAAATGAAACGATTTTACCCAAAACGCTTCTTTAACATGGAATTTACAAAAGAACGGGTAATATAATGTCATAAGTGAACCATATATGATATCATAACAATGAATATGATTCTGGAATAATTCAATAACATGATTTAAATCATTATACAGGAGGTTCGGACACTTACAAAGCAAGTCGGACATAAGGTAAGGGAAATATCACAATCTCACTTTTATCCGAGATTATATTTACTTTGGTAATTACTGGGGTGTATTTTATCATCCACATCCATGTTCCCTCAACATGTAATATTATTTCCATCCTTCTACAATAGTTTATATCCAATTTTACCCTTCGGTAAGTTTTTTTGTAAAATATATGAAAGGAATCTTTTTTTGTTTTTCATACGAGGTACTTTTTGACTTTTCCGACAAAAGTACGAGGAATGTTTTTTTTTAACTTATACGGCACGAACGGATTTCTACTGTTTTATAAAGCCTTATTTTCATGAAGCTTCCTATAAAAGATTTCATGACTATTTTCAATAAAATCTCTTTCTTTTAAAATTGCATGATGTTTTGTGAAAAGAAATTGATTTTGAAGAAGAAAGGATATTTTCCTCAAGAATTAAATTCAAGTGTTTTAACAAAATTATTTTCCATCTAAGATAATAAAGGGTTCTGTTTCTATCCATATTATTACATTGATTTGATCATGTTGTGATGGAATTATTTTTATGAATTCCTTTATCTTATATGAATTGTTTTATGATGTCATGTTGTTTAAGAATCCCATTTTTATTACATGGGTTACGCTATGATGTATGGTTTATGATTATGTGGCACACATAAGAAAGGATTCATTATAAGATGGGTGGGACCTATATCTCCCTCCAATGCATTGGGTAAAGATTTTATATCTCATGAGATAGACATGGCTGGAACGGAAGGTTATTTCGGTTCAGTGATACAGGACTGAAACGAGGAGTGAACTCGGTTCAGAAAGGGACTTTGTCCACTAAGATAGTCTTGGCAATGAGTCATGACTAACAAGAAATGATTTTCCATGATTATGTGTGCATGCCACAAAGTTTCAAGTTTTACGTTATGATTATGGGGATCTCATTTTCACTTCTATGATTTATCCCATGTTATGATATTATGAGCTCTTTTGCAGGTTAAGATTTCCAAAAGCTATGTTCTTATGTATATGATGTGATTGATATTTCTTTTGTTTACCCTTACTGGGCATTTGAGCTCACCCTTTTATGTTTTCTTTTCCCCAGGATATAAAGAAAGGTTTTTAGGTAAAAAAAAAGGGAAGATCTTTATGGGAGATATTGAAGATCTTTCCCCACGATTAGAAGATTACGTTCCGAGTTTCCAAAGACACTAAACTATTACGATCCTTGTGTGTGTGTTTTTGTTATGTACTAAGTATTCCGCAAAAGTAATGTAATTTCCATGTACGTCAAGATACGGGTCTCTACAAAATACCTATATCCCTTGGGTGAAGTAAATGATACTCATATCTGATAGTAATTAATGTGATCTATTAATCTTGTAAACCAATCCATACCAATAATCACATCAAATCTCATCATCTCTAGAATCCTGATATCCCAAAGTTGTTCATAACTAGAAATTAATATATGACACTATAGGAATCATTGAAGATAGTCCACTTTCATTACCAAAAGTGTATTAATGGAAAGTAACATATAGGATAACTTTACCATAAATTCAAGTGCATCAACGACTTGTGGAGATATGAAGGAATGGGAAGAACTTGTATCCAATAAGGCAGTGGATAAAATATAGACATTCAAAATTTTACTCTGAATAGTATATGGACCTTGTTTATAAACTGAAATAACTAAAAGATATTCTCAACTATACAACCCTATCCCTGAGACACTTGACCATTCTAAGTCATCTTTGTCTGGACCTACTATATAGGACCCCGGTTGAATCACGGGTTCCCCAACTACATCTTATTCAATCCCTTACAAAAGTTGGGTCTCAAGTATATATGGTAGAATTTCTAAAGGATACTCATCTATCTAAATTGGTGTTACATGCTCTAAGGTGTAGATCAGTCTTTATGGTAGTGTATGATCTTACCACAGATAAAGCTTTGTGGATCACGTCCTGAGGGAACTAAATAAACTAAACACTTCTCCACATGCACACCATTACACTACTAAAAATCTATGGTCTTCCTATTCCTAATACTATAAATGTTACTCACTAAAAAAATAAGTGGTCCACCCACATGAACATTGAAATTTATAAGAAGAAAAAATTCTCAAAAAACCTTTAGCACCTTCTTGATGGCTAAGGCCGTGAAAAGAACCTTTAGGTATATTACTAGGTCAAAACTCCAAACATGTCATCTGACATCATGATGAAGTTTGATCTATAACTTCCTAGACTTTTGCGCCTTATTTCTAGAAAAGATCATATAAAATTAGAGAATATCTAGGAAATAAATGGAATATGGAGATACATTCATTGACCCATGTTATAACTCCATAAACACTCACGCTTAGTCTCACTTCATCCTATCAGGAAATAATTCCCCAAAGAACAAGCCCTTAAAGTCCACCCAAGTGAGACCATCATGTTTTCCAACCTAGCCCATCATGCCCCACCAACACCCGGTAGGTCCCTATAGTATTAATTCTACCATCTTAACCTTATAGTCCCCAATTTTCACAATTCGGGAAAATACAACCTTGATAAAGTCTATATAGTTCTCAGTATCTTATGTTCTTCCAGTACCCCGAAAGGATGGCGGATGTTGGATATGTAAGTCTTTATAATATTCAACCATGGACCTTGGTTCGCCTCCTCCCTGGAAAATAACATGTTGAAGGAATCTTGGCTGGAGTTGGCCTACTTCCAATGCGTTATGAGCAAGTTTGGGAATATCCTATATGTTAGTTTTGGTTTTCTAAAAATAACTATTGTTACTTTGGATTACATGTGTATTCAAATATTTGAATATTAATAAAACATTTTATGAAATATTGTTCATAATTTTTGTATATATTTGATATAATAATGCCCTAAAGTATTTATCACATTGATAAGGTTGTAGTTGTTCCTCGCTATAATGAGAACCTTGAAATTCTATGATGATATTCTTAAATATAGTTATATGATCAGAAAACATTCTATGATGGGGAACATTGTATGATGACAGCTAGGTTTGAATACTCAAAAGTAGATGAGACTTATTATCATAAATTTTTCACCCAGTAATCTCAAAGTTGTGAAATTATGAGAAAAGACCCTCCATTAAGAATTCTGTATATTTATGTGTCATTAGATATTCCTATATTTGATCATTTGTTATGGTTTTTAGACTTTAACATTATCATTAACACGTGTCATGACTCGTGGACTTATAGTTACTAATAAAAAAATGTGATTTCATATGTTTGTAATAATTTGGGTACATTGGGTGTGTCATGAATTTCATTTATTAATGGATAAGTCGAGGAAGTATTTCTCCCATCCATATTAATAGAAATTGATATCCCATACCAATTATTGAAATGAAACAATCACCTTAAATTCCATTCCCATGGTGTATTGATTTCTTTATTTTAGATAGTTAAATAAATATGTACCAAGCATAAAGGTTGATGACATAGATGTGAAACTGGCTTGATGAGATATTATGAAAAGGGGATTATGTTCTATATTAAATATTTGAATGTGGTTATTAGCATTGTGTAACTAAGTTCTTTCTCTTGGGTTCCTTGAACCATTGCTAGATAGTAATCTTGGACTTAGGCAATCATTACTAATTCCAATGAGAAAGAATCATAGAGGTTCATAGACCAAATGAATCCATTGATCTTGATTAAATTCTATTTTAATTTAGTTATTGGAATAAATTATACTCTCAAGACCGAGGAATAATTTTATTCTAGTTTTATTAATCTCAAATATTTAGTAAATATTTATCCACCTAACTTTGAATAAAATATTTATTTTATTTGAGTAATATTTAATAAATATTTATTCTCCATATTGTGAATAAAATATTTATTTATGAATTTAATATTTAAATAAATATTTATTCTAGTATTCAATAAATAATGAGGAATATGAGTGGAACAAAATCATGTTTGGTGATAAATATTTATTTTCAAGCCAGTAAAATAATATTTTTTATCATTCTAATTATCATAAGCAATAAAAATATTATTAGTATTATTAGTATTATAGAATGGGGTCAGAAGTGGTTTATTATATTATTTAAGGGTTGGTACACAATTAAATAATATTTTGACATAAACCCTAACTCTATAAAGACTACAATGTCTATTGTGTTAGGTTAATTGAGAATTGGAAATCATTGCACCCAACTAATTTCTCTCTCAGATTCAACCTTCTCTCATTTTGTCAAGAATGATAAGAACTATTTTAAGCCCAAAGGATAATGAATTTGTTAATATGAAAAACACAAAATGATCAATCCACCATGATAGAACCTGGTAATCAATCAGTTTTCTTCCTAGATCAAAGGAGCAAGGTTGGATATCCACAAGAGGGATTCTACTCTTGGATCCAACAAGCATGAAAATAGTAATCCAAAAACAGTTTTTTATATGATCAATAACCTCTTCATCAAGGAAAGTTTATAATAAGGGGTAATATTTATTCTGATCATCTTTTGATAAATTATAAATTTAATATGGAAATATCCTCCTTCTAGATTTCATACATCTCTATTTCAATATTTGATGAAAAAATTGTAGTTCATGGGGTTTAAATCTATAAAATTTTATGAATGATCCATAAAATCTGATAAAACCTTTTTGGTTATCCACCCACCAGGTGATTTTTCTGCATCTAGAACCTCCAAGTGGTATTATATTGGTCACATTTTAAATTTATAATTATTTATTTGTTTTTTGATCAATTATGTGTAATTATGGTTAGTTCTTTAATTTCTAGATTATTCAATATTTAATTTTATGTTTGACTAACATTATTTTGAAATTTTAATTACTTCATTCAAGATTCATATTTTTTCAGAGGAAAAATAACAAATAAGGAACAACTAGAGATTCTATTGGGAAGTTTCCAGAATTATGGTTGGTGAGACTGGGTTACATGGAATGTATCGAGGGTACTTGCCTTGTACCCAAGTGTACTACACCTAGATTTCTTTTGGGATATGTGAAACACCAGGAATTATTTATATGTGGTTCATTTATTGCACACTGCATGTTAACTGGTCCATCTTATCATATGGATTGTCAGATCACACATGTTTCATTGGTGTACACATCATGTAGTCTTCACGGTTTGGAGGAAAACATTATTCTAACTGTATGATCAAAATAATTTAAGACTGATATCCTATGTAACTAATTTGATAAAAATCATGTAGCCAATTCACATAGTGTGTAACTAATTATTTCTACATCTTTGATACACACTAAGTAATTTGGATATATATACAGGAACACTGTCAGCGGAACACACTATATGTAGATGTATTACACATCGGGTGGTCCCATATTTGAAAAAAAAATTGATTCATTTATTGGGTTACCTGAAAACAGAGAAAGTTTGATACATGGTGTGTAGCTAGTGAGTACACATCTTGTAGTTTAGTCATGGTACAATCCAAACCACTAGGAGTTTACCCTAAGATCAAAGAAAAGGAGGCATACAGAAATTAGATCATAATTACATGTCAAGTAGTCTCCCAGTAGAGGAACAAATTAAATTGCATTAAAATAATTAATTTTAGCATTAAAATCCAATTACACTTTTGGAACCATATTTGTTTGACTATGTAAGGTTTTAAATAGTTTTTAAATTATCAATTAAATAATAAAATTATCTATAATTATTGGTCATTTTTTTATTTTCCATGAATTAATTAATTATCAGTATCTACAAGAAAATTCTATGAAAGGAAATTAATTAATTAACTAATTTTCACAAGATCGTTTATCTTAATAATAAAGATTAAATTGAAATGAATGTTTCCTAGTGTACTTTTTGTGTATTCGTTGCATGTGTATTACCATTATTGAACTTTACCAAGACATGTGTATATGTTAGATTTATTTAAATTAATTTCTTAAATGGTTTTTTCAATTATTTAATATTAAATTAAATTTTATGGAATGTGAATCATCCCTCCCTCCTTTATTATGTAGGACATACATGTCCAATATTATTTATAAATTTTCCCTTAACCAATCCTTTGGTTCCCCTCACCTATATGTGAGTAATAAATAAATGTAATAAATTTAGTATCCTAAGATGTGTAGAGGTGGTTCGAGAAGGAATTGATATGATACCAACCTGGTTGATACATAGGTGGATTGGTGGAATGTTGTATCTCATGACAAGATTATCATAATGAGTTTTCCCTTAGGCTATAGGTTGATTAAATTTATGCTCAATAACTCAACCATTAGATAATCTCATAAGTAAATTTCACTTAATATGAACATGACATTTAAAATATAAAACAAGAAAACATTTACACATAATAGATAAAATCCCTCAACTTAATATTAAGTTTGCATCGGCCTTCAATTACTTAATTAGAAATGAAAACAATGGTTGTAAGGTTCTGACCAACCCTTGTTGGGACACTTACTTTTAACATGGAGTTCTTATAAAATGTTTGGGTTTACTTAACTAACTTTCATCAAGAGAAGTAGCCCTTACTAGACTTGGTGTAACTTAGAGTAAAATGTTGAGGAAATACAAGTAAGGATTTATAGATGGGGAATTCCACTCAAAGGATCAAAGATCTATATGATCACGATTGGAAAAAAACTTCCTACCAAAATACCATTGAGTTATTAAATGATCCCTCACTTGGGTTATGAAAAGGGCATATGGATCCTTTCCACTAGAATTTCTTAGAAACTAGACATTCAGAGTTAGTTGGTGAGAACTATTGGTACTTTATAAAATAGTGGGATACTTGATAAAATTCAGTTCATTATATCTCACATAAGTTGTGATAAAGTGAATTACTAATAATATTCTGTTTTATAACTATAGAATAATGTAAATTTCATCATCCACAATATTCATTAAATCAATATTAGAGAAATACCATCTTCTTACTATTAGTAACTTCCAATAATGGTTCATAGAACTTTGGGTTGTGTTGAACCATGGATGTAAATCTTATGTGCTAGAATCTATATTTCTTGATCTATCTACAAATGAGGTGAGTGGTGAATAGTTTTCTTTCTATGATAAACACATGAGTGTCGTGTTCGATTTTTTTCCATAATGCTTTCATCCATGTCAATTGAACCCATAAAATCTCATAAAAACATGAATTATTAGATTATTCTTGATAATCTATGTTGTATATATTAAGAGATAGTGAGTCATGAAAGATTTTATATATCTAAAGCATTATTTCATAGTGTTCTTGGAGTGGGTGAACCAGTTGGGCCCCGCGTAGTCAAAATCAATGGCTACATTGAGCACCTAGATGTTATATGGTTTAAATTTCCTAATGAACTATGCACTGATCCCATTCTTGCATCACTCCCTTAGAGAGTATCCAATTTTTTTGTTAATTTTAATATGAACAATATTTATATTCCTCTCCTAGATATAATCACTCTTCTTCTCTAAGTTGACAAGGATATGAAGCATGAAAATCCTTCTATACTTATGGGTAATAAAAAGAAAGTAAAAAAGAATAGATATAAGCCCCAAGATACTTCACAACGACCATCAAAAAATATTAAGATCAAGGTGAAAGCAAAGGAGTAGGATGTTATCTATTTCACATGTGGTAATAAGGGACACTATAATAGTTATTTCACTCATTCAAGGAAGTAAGGGGAAGGTTTAGGTGTATTTGTTATGAAGTGAAATTTATTTTATTCTATATATTGTGTATTATATAAAACATGTAGTGTTCACATATGTATTCAAATAAATGAACCATGTAGATTTAGGAAGATTGACTAAGGGTAGGTAGATTTATGAGAATCCAATAGAATTAAACGTTTTTCCATGGCTATTGGGGACTACAACCAAACATTTATGAAGGGAGTGATCTTGGTCATAAAATATTTTTATTATGTGTAATATGTTACCAAAAACATTATTTATATTTTTGGACTTGATATGGATTTATTTATATTCAAACTTGGTAATAAATGTTTCCTCTTTTATAAAGAAAAAATGTGGTATCGTACAGAATATTTAAATAATGGTATTTATGTGTTGGATTACATAAACCCAATAATGAAAAGGGTCCCCCCTAAAAACATAAAAAAGGTATTTTTTAAAAATAAATAAAATATCTCAAAGTCTTTTGCATCAGGTTGACCTATGTAGTGGAAATTGAGATCCAAAATAGTTCACATGAATCATACCATACACAACATTGGCAAAACCAGCTAGGACCTTCAAATGAAAATTTCTGGACAAATAACACCAACATAGATATTTAGATTCCTTTAAACTAAAACCACTGAGTATATGTCACACATTTTTAGAAGAAAAAATGACTAAATCCCCATTTAGTATAAATATTGAAAGGGAAAAAGATCTTCTTGAATTATTTTATACCAATGTGTGTGGACCATTTCCACTTGAAGCAAGGGGTGGGTACTCATACATATTTAATTCTATATATGATTTTAATATATATGGATATATATACCTGATGAGGTATAAGTCATATTATTTTGAGATGTTTAGGGAATTCAATAATAAATTTGAGAACCATAATGGTAAGAATATTTAGAAACTCCACTCAGACCATCATGTTTAATATCTTAATCAATACATCATTGAATGTTTATTGGAGTTTGGTATTCTCTATCAAATCACTCATCCATATACACCTTAGTGGAATGGTGTATGAAAAAGTGAAAACCACACCCTATTAGACATAGATATATCAATGATGATTCATATGAGTCTTCCATTATCTGTTTGACGATATGTGTTATAAAAAGTAGAACACATGCTAAACTAGGTGCCAACTAAAGTGGGAGATAATATTCCATACCAATTGTGGAGTAAAAAGTGTAAGATCCAAACCTTTTCTGGAGTCATCTTGGGCGCATTTTCATGTATGTTTTTGAATCTTTTAAGAACCTTTAACTTGGAGTATTGGCTTTGGGTTCATTTGGGTGAACTTTTAAGGAAACCTAAAGGATAGTTTGATGTGCACGGTTTGTGCACGATTTAACAAACCATACAACAAAATCGTGCCAAGCATATGAAACTGGATAGAGAGGTCCACACAGTTTTTGCATGATTTTACAAACTGTGCAACCAAACTATTCCAATCATGCAAACCTGGACATAGATCTCTGCATAGTTGGTGCATGGGTTACCTAATCGTGCACAAGGGATTTTAATTCCAAAAATCCTTTTTAAAACCACCCACCCCCCCCCCAGGACTTCCATATTTTCGACCTCGACTCATGTTTTACGAGTTCTAGGTGTTTCCAAAGCCTCCCAGAGAGAATCCAAGGCGATGTGATCACTTTTCTTCTATATTGAAAGCCTGGTTGAGGATTCACTCTCCTCCTAGTAAGTGGATTTCATCCTGATGCTTATCTCGTTCTTTCCTCCATCTTTCTTAATTATTTTTATAGAATATCTCCACCTTTTTCTTATACCTAAACCTATGGATTTATATCTAGATCTATAATTCTGTATCTAGATCTGCTATTTTAATATCTTAATGCCTTTGATCGTAATTTTGGTTTTAGGATTTTAGATTCGGAGCTTGATTTGATGACGTTGTGCCGTTAAAATTTTGGGAATTTCTACTATGATAACTTCCATCAATAAACTAAGGTAGGTGGTCTAGATCGACTCCCATAGTCATGATTTATGATATGTTTATTATTTTATTAATTTTCTATATTCCCTTGATAATCTAATTCTTAAATTGGAGTAATTAGGAATATAGAATTGACTGGTGGCTTTTCTTGGTGATTAATTGATAATTGATCACAGAACAAATGAAGGGGATTTCCCAAATTGATATTTTTTTGGAGATTGATTTTGGGTTGAGTATTGTCTTGAGATATTGAATAGTTTTAATAAGATAATTAATTGGGGGAAAATTAAGTATGGATTTATGTTTGGCAATGTAAGATAATTAATTGAGAGAATTAATTATGTGCCATGATTCAATCAAGGATAATTAATTGTGAGAATTAAATATGACTTATTGGGTTTTTATTTAGATAATTATTTGTGAATAATTAATTATGGAAATAGAATTGTGTTTATTGATTAATTAATTGATTAATTAATTAATGGGTTATATGATTAGTTCATTTTTTAATTAACTAATGGCCTTCGAAATGTTTAACTAATCATTGGATTGGATGATGAATAATGTGGAAAATTATTATAACTTAAATAATTATTAAATGGATGGGATTTTTTGTGCTAGGCATGGCATCCTAGACCGATTAGATGTTGGGACTTAGACATGGAGTTCCTCCCCAATAGTTATCCAAGCTTGAAATTATGGGGTTTTTGGAATGACGACCTACACCGTATGAGAAAATAACACCTAGGCATGACAAACTACACTCAATGATATTCAAGGTGCTAGGAATGAAGACCTACACCCAATGAATAATGTTTCAATTGAGATTATGGGGTGTTAGTCATAACAACCTATGTATGGGAAAAGAAGTTCTAGGCATGAAGACCAACACTCAACTAGATTTGGGGTGCTAGGAATGATGACCTACACCCAATAAATGATAATAATGAATGATGTTTCAATTGATATTATGGAGTCTTAGGCATAACAACTTACACTGTATGAGAAAAAAAGTTCTAGGCATGATGACCTACACTCAATGAGATTTGGGGTTCTAGGAATGACGACCTACACCAAATGAATGATAACAATGAATGATGATTCAAATAGGAAACATGAATTGAAGTGTCCTAATGTGATGATTAAAGATTAAATGACAATGTGATAATGGTTTAAATTAGGCATTGTATTAATTGATTCATAAATCTACATGCACTATCTTTTGACTCGACTTGTTTTATACATCGTTGGTGGTGGCCTACTAAGTTATACTCGCACCCTATTCAGGCCGCCTGATCGGCACCCGAGATGACTTTGTTGTTGCAGGACAGGATATGGTCAAGGCCCTGGGATAGGTTGTTGTTTGGGATTAGAGCATGGGAGAGGGAACTAGACACGTTTCGGGACCCATTTTGGAGTCTTTGTGTCTTTACATTGAGTTACATTACAGAAACCTGACACTTGCATTGTCATAGAATGTTTAACCTTTCAGTTGAGTATTTTATTTTCTGGTCTTGACTATCATATGCCATGGTATTTTTCTAGTTGTTTATATGCTTTTGTACATGGTTATTTTTTTAATTTTCTTAAGATGGTATTTTATTCTGATAACAGAGGGTATAGTCTCCCCAATACTAACTTACCAAACCCTCACGGATAGTCGGCACACTTTGGCGTATGGGGAGGCTCAATTGAGAACATGTGGACAACCGGCTCAGGGCACTGTTTAGTGGCTCCTGGGTTGGGACGTCATAAAGTGGTATAAAAGGAGTTTCCTTTTCTTTCTTATTCTTTTGTATTACTATTTTGGGAAAGGTAGAAAGGAGACTTGGAATATTCAAGGCTTTTTAATGAGATCATGTATGGGAGTTTCAAACCCATGTATAGGGGAAAATCTGAGTACTCAGTGTGGGATTGTTGTGATTGTTTTTTTTATAGTTTAATATTATTTCACCATGGGTGACACACTAGTGGTGTGATGTGTTATTGTTTGGAAAATTTGTTAAATTTTTATTCGTGACCTAAAGAGGAACGATACTTGAGTCATCATGCATAATTCTTGGCACTCATGGTTTTTGTAACATGCATCATTTTAGGCACTCACGTGAAAACGGGTTATGGGTAAGTTGTTGAACTTGAACTGTTTTTCCATGTTGTGAGATAGGAATTATGATGAAAAATGAGAATAAATGGGTGTCTAATGAGAACCTTGATTGATGAATTAGTAATGTGAAATTAATTAATTATTGAATTAATTAATTTTAGATAAAATGATTAATTAATGGCTGAATTAATTAATGATAATGAATATACCCTTATTAACCAAGACCTAGGAGTAGGATGGTTAAGGGGTGGTGATAAGGCCTCGGTGTTGACCACGTGGTGAGAAAAAGGGGGAAAAGACATGTTGAAACTTCTTGTGTTAGTTTATCCTCTTACGTAAATGTTATAAGGTTTCATTATGAGACATGAGACGTGTGTTTGGCTTTGTAGGTGTATACCTCCACGACGCTTGTTGAGGGAGAAGTCGAGGGGTATGGCCCGGAATGAACTTCCAAATAAGGAGCTTGATTCACCATTGGTGAAAGATGAGGAGGATGGGGAATAGTTCCAAGATAACATTTCTCATTTCATGTAATCCATAGAGAGAGACCTAGGGAGGGTTCAGAAAATCATGTCTGAGTTGACAAGGGAGTTTCAGCTGCGGCACCCTCCTACTTTTAGTGGAGAGGGTGGACCTGAGGAAGATAAATTATGGATTGAATCCATAGAGATGATACTTGAAAATTTGGAGATTACAACTAATATGAGGGTCAAGTAGGCTTCTTATATGCTTCAGGGTTCCACAAATCGCTGATGGGACATTCAGGTACGATTTGGACAGACTGATGAAATGTTGGGTAAGGACTTTCTAGAGAAGTTATTAGAGAAATTATATCTAAAAACACTGAGAAATGATAAGACTTTAGATTTTATCCATGTAAAAGAAGGAATCATGTCCATAATAGAATATGTTGGATGTTTCACATATTTATAGATTTTTTCTCTATCTTTGGCGGTATATGAGGCTTCTTCAGCAAAATGATTTCAGGACGGACTTTAAGTGTAAAATTAAGTCCCAGGTGAATATCTTTATGTTGAAGAAATTCTAAAAAGTGGTTAATTAGGATCTCATTTTAGAGGGGAACCATAATGAGGCTTCCAATACTGGACATGTAGCTAGAGGATCAGGGAGTGGGCCTTCCGAGAGCAGGAAGCACCACTATGAGAATCTTAGTCAGGACAGTGTAAAGTAAGGTAGATAGTCAAGAGGCACAGATACACTAGATCATTCTCATGTGCTTTTCCACCAGTTTGGTAGGTAGAGAAATTATCACACACATTGTCCTCGACCACCAGTGGAGTGTCAGTTTTGTGGCAATATGGGACATCTATAGAGGTTATGCAGGAAACAGCGGCAGGCTAGTGCTGAGGGAGCAACTTCTTAGATTCAAAGTGTGGGAATGGGGTCTTCTACACCATATATTTTTGGATGTTGGATTTCTACTAGAATAGGTGGTAGAGGAAGTTTCCATGGTGATTTAGGGTATGATTGAATGTACCGGAAGAGTGGTGCTACTCAGGGGAGTCAGATGACACCATATAGAAGAGGGGCAGGACAATTACATGCAGTACATCCTACACTTGTGGAGAGTGAGGCTGGTCCATTAACAGTGAGAGGTATTATTCTATTTGTTTCTACTTTATCTACTTCCTTGTTTGATACTGATGCCTCTCATTTCTTTATATCTGAAAACCTTGTTAATGTCTTGAGCCTGGTAGTGGAGTCTGTAAGCGGGATGATGAATATAAATACACCGTTGGGAACACAATCTAAGAATATCTATGTATAAAAGGGATATTCACTAGAGATTAGAGAGTATCATTTCCTTTGGGATATATATGTCCTCGATATATTAGGCTTTGACCAGATTATGGGTATGGATTTTCTTGTCACATACCGAGCCCACATAGATTGTTACCAAAGGAGAGTGACATTTTTATCTCCTGAGGGTGACCAATACTTTCTTCGTAGAGAATGAAATATCCATACAGGCTGAGCTGATCCAATTACACAACAGCTGTGAGAGCTCACAGCCCAAGCTTCTAGTATTTTTTTGGATGATGGGGTGGTGGTAAATATGTCCTTTCACCAGTAGTATAACATTTTCAAGATGTCTTTCTTGGATACATTTTAGGGTTTCCACCTGAGAGAGATGTGGAATTCACTATTAAGATCATGTCGGAGGCTGATCTGGTGTCTATTCCACCATACATAATGTAACTGGCTGAGTTTTAAGTTCTCAAAACATAGTTGGGAGAGTTTTAGGATAAAGAGTTTAAATGTCCAACTACATCTCCTTGGGGATCACTTTTTTTTTGCAACGAAGGCCGACTAGAGTTTACGCTTGTCTGTCGATAACCGAAAGATGAATAAAATGACTATGAAGAATTGATATCCTCTTTCTCATATCAAATATATGTTTGACCAGCTGAAAGGGGAAAGTGTGTTCTTAGAGATTGATTTATGATCAGGGTATCATCATGTGAGAGTTCAGACTTCTGATATACAAAGAACTACTTTCAAAAGCAGGTATGGCCTTTATGAGTTTGTCGTAATGTCATTTGAGTTGAGTAATGCTCCAATAGTGTTTATAGCCTTAATGAAAATGATATTTCCTCTGTAAATAGATTATTTTGTGGTGGTTTTTGTTGAAGAAATATTAGTGTACTCTAAGACTCATGACGATTATTCCCAACATCTTGACATCATCTTAAGTACACTGAGAGAGCATCGACTATATGCTAAGCTATATAAATTTCAGTTTTAGATTGATAGGGTACACCTTTTGGGGAACATCATCTTATAATAAGGTGTGGTAGTGGACCTAGAAAAAGTGTAGGTTGTGATCTATTGGGAGCTTACCAATAATGTTTTTGATACTCAAATCTTTTTGGTATTAGCTAGTTACTACAGGAGGTTTATCCAGGAATTTTCCCAAATCGTAGCACCACTTACTGGTTTGATAAAGAAAGGGATAATGTTTGTTTGGATAGAAGAATGTGATAATGGTTTCTATGAGTTGAATGTGTGCTTGACTATGGCAACAATTTTGGTTTTACCTAAGTTGGGTAAGGAGTAATTGGTGTATTGTGACGCTCCTAGGGTCGGACTCAGAGTTGTGTTGATGCAAGGGGATAGAGTTATTTCTTATGGGTCTTGGTAGTTAAGGCCACATGAACAAGATTACCATATGCATGACCTCGAGTTAGAAGAAGTGGTTTATGCTCTTAAGTGTTGGTGACACTATATTTTGGGTGAAAAGTTTATAGTTTTTATGGATCACAAAATCTTGAAGTATATCTTTTCACAATGCGACTTGAATATTCAGCAGCAAAGATGGGTAGATTATATGAATTCCTTTGATTTTGAACTTGCACATACACCCAGAAAAAATAATAGTTTGGTTGATGCCTTGAGGAGGAAAACTCGGACTCAGTTGGTACATAAGTCAAGTTCATAGTGGAAGATGATGACTTAGCTGGCAGAAATGCATGTGGTAGTCCAGTAGAGTCAGGAGAGGGTGAATCTGGTTTCTATAGTAGTGGATTCTACACTCTTGAGATGGATCAGGGATAGGAAGTATGAGGATTCAAACTGGTTATCCCTGAAGAAAAACCTTGAAGGTGGGGAGACACCTTCAGACTGGAAAATAGATGAGGATGAGATCATCTATGTGAAAAATTGGGTTGTTGTGACTATGAATATATGAGATGAACTCATGCTATAATTTCATACTTCAAGGTGGGTGGTGAATCTTGGGGTGAAAAAAAAGTACCGTGACCTTTGAAGATAGCTTTGGTGTCTAGGAATGAAAAGGCAGATATCCAGGTTCGTAACAAGATGTTTCACCTGTCAGCAGGTGAAGGCAGAGCACCAATGACCTGGAGGCCTATTGCAGCCTTCACCTATTCTAGAATGGAAGTGGGATGATGTGACTATGGATATAGTGGTTGGAAATCCAAATACTCTTAGTAATAATGATGTTATTTTTTTGTTTTGGATCGGCTAACTAAGTTATCACAGTTCTTGCCTATCAAGAAAACCTTTACAGTAGAGCAATTGGGAGAACTGTATGTGGGAGATATATTTTGTTTTCATGGGGTTAAACGGACTATAGTTTCAGATCATGATTTTAACTTTACATCATGCTTCTAGAAGGGGATACAGAAGGCACTTGGGACACAGGTTCTATTAATTACGGTCATCTACCCACAGACAGATGGCCATTCGGAGCGTACCATACAAGTGTTCGAGGATCTGCTGCGAGCATGTGTTCTTGACTTTGGAGGCTCTTTGGATAAGCACCTAGATTTAGTGTAGTTTTCCTATAACAACAATTATCATTAAACTATACATATGGCACCATGTGAGGAACTTTATGGTAGACCTTGTAGATCACTGCTATGTTGGTTAGAGGCGGGTGAGTCAGAGCTGTTGGGACCGAGTCTCGTTCAGGAGACATCGAAGCAGTTGTATTTGATTCAAAAATGTATGGATATGGATTAGAGTAGGCAGAATTCATATGATTATGGATGAATATAATCCCTAGAGTTTACATAGGGTGATCGTTTATTCCTTTGGGTGTCACCTAGATTGGTTCAACACAGGATACAGAGGCAGTGCAAGTTAGCACCCAGGTTTGTGGCATCGGTTGAGGTGCTGGGGAGAATCGGGCCGGTGGCATACTGATTAGAACTTTGATAGAAATTCAAAACTATTAATAATGATTTCCATGTGTCACAACTATGGTGGTATCACACAGACCCTTCTCATTTTATTGATTTGGACGAAGTTGACCTCAAGAGAGATGTGTCCTTTGAGGAGGATCTAGTGCATGTGTTGGGTTGCAGTGAGAAAGTTTTACGGGGAAAGACCATTCCATTAGTTCAAGTGTTATGGAAACATGGAAATTTTCAAGAGTAATCTTGGGAATGAAAATTAGACATGAGGTATGAATGGTCCAATCCTTTTGGATTGGAATCTTAGAGAAGTTTTGGAGTGCATCTCGAGGACGAGATGTTATAAGGTGGGTCGATTGTAAGATCTCGACCTTTTATGAAGTCATATCAGGCGCATTTTCTAGTGATGTTTTGAAGATTTTAAGTACCTTTAACTTTGAGTAGTAACTTGGGGTAAATTTTGGTAAACTTTTAATGAAAACTAAAGGACAGTGGGTTCTGCACGGTTTGTGCACGTCTTGACAAACTGTGCGACCAATCTGTATCAAGCGTGTGAAACTGGACAGAGAGGTCTACATAATTTGTGCATGGTTTGTCAAACCATGAGACCAAAAATTGACACCCATGAAAACCTGGAAAGATATCTCTACATGGTTGGAACAAATTTTACCTAACCCTACGCCTCTTCCCAGGAAACTGTGAACAAGGGATTTTGATTCTGAAAATCCTTTTTAAAACCACTCAAACACCCAGGACTTCCATATTTTTTACCTTGGCTCAAGCTTCAAGAGTTATAGGTGTTTCCAAATCCACCCTAAGATATTCCAAGGCTATCAGATCACTGTTCTTTGAGATTTACAGCTTGTATTAAAGATCTTCTCTCTTCATGGTAAGTGTATTTCATCCTGATGCTTCTTTTGTTCTTTCCTCCATATTTCTTAATTTTTTTCCTAGAAGATACCCACCGTTTTATTGGACCTAAACCTATGGATTGGGATCTAGATATAGGATTGTGGATATAGATCTAGTTTTGCAAGATCTTAATGCCTTTGATCTTAATTTTGGTTTTAGGGTTTTAGATTCGGAGCTTGATTTGATGACATCGTGCCGCTTGGATTTTGGGGACTTCCGCTAGGCTAACTTCCACGAGTAAACCAAGGCAGGTGGTCTAAATCGAACTCCCATAGTCATGATTTATGATAAGTGTATGAGTTTATAAATTTTCTAGATTCCCTTGATAATTAAATTCCTAAATTGGATTAATTCGGAATATGTAATTGACTTGTGATTTTCCTTGGTGATTAATTGATAATTGATCACGGAACAAATGAAGGAGGTTTCCCAAATTAATATTTTTTTTGGAGATTGATTTTGTGATGGGATATTGTCTTGAGATAATGAATTATTTTAATAAGATAATTAATTGGGGGAAAATTAATTATGTAATTATGTTTGGCTATGTAAGATAATTAATTGTTATAATTAATTATGTGCCATGATGCGATCAAATATAATTAATTGTGAGAATTAATTATGTATTTTTGGGTTTTGATTTGGATAATTATTTGTGAATAAATAATTATGGCATGATAATTTTGTTGAATGATTAATTAATTGATTAATTAATTAATGGGTTGTATGATTATTTAATTGTTGAATTAACTAATAGACATTGAAATGTTTAACTAATCATTGGATTAACAAATGAATAATGTGGAAAATTCTTGTGACTCAAAGAATGATTAAATTGCTGAGAATTTGTGGTACTAGGAATGGCATCCTAGACCGATTAGAAGTTGGCACTTGGACATGGCGTTCCTCCCCAATAGTTATCCAAGCTTGAGATTATGGGGTGTTAGGCATGGAGACCTACACAATATGAGAAAAGAAGTTCAAGGCATGACGACTTACACTCAATGAGATCTGGGGTGATAGGCATGATGACCTACACCCATTGAATGATTATAATGAATGATGTTTCAATTGAGATTATGGGGTGTTAGGCATGATGACCTACACTGTATGAGAAAAGAAGTTTTAAGTATGACAACCTACATTCAACGAGATTTGGGGTGCTGGGTATGACGACCTACAGCCAATGAATGATAATAATGAATGATGTTTCAATTGAGATTATGGGATGTTAGGAATGACGACCTACACCATGTGAGAAAAGAAGTGCAAGGCATGAAGACCTACCCTCAATGAGATTTGGGGTGCTAAGCATGATGACCTACACAAAATGAATGATAATAATGAATGATTATTCAAATGGAAAACATGAATTGAATTATCTTAATGTGATTATTAAATATTAAATGACAATTTATAACTATTTAAATTATGCATTGTATTTATTTCTTCATAAATCTACATGCACTATATTTTGACTGGACTCATTTTAGACACTGTTTGTGGAGGCCTACTAAGTTTTACTCACACCCTATTTGTGCGGCCTGATCGGCACCCGAGCAGACATTGTTGTTATAGGATAGGATAATGGAAAGGCCCTGGGATAGTTTGTTGTTTGGTATTGGATCATGGGAGAGGGAACCATACATAGTTCAGGACCCGTTTTGGAGTTTTTATGCCTTTACATTGAATTACATTATAGAAACATTACACTTTCATTATAATAGCATGTTTTAACTTTAATTTGAGTATTTTATTTTCTGGTCTTGACTATCATATGCCATGGTATTGTTCTGGTTGTTTATATGATTCCATACTTGGTTTTTTTTATTTGATTTTGTTGGTGTTTTTTCTGATAATAGAGGATATAGTCTCCCCAAGAATGACTTACTAGACCCTCACTACTAGTTGGAACCCTCTGGTTTATGGGGAGGTGCATTGGAGGGCATGTGGCCAACCAACTTGAGGAATTGTTCAGTGTCTCCTAGGTCAGGACGTCACAGAAAGAAACCCTTGTTTTCATATTTACATGTGTGTAGTTTCAAATAATTTGTTAAGGCCTATTCAGGTAAAAAACTTTCACCCGAGGAAGAAGTGTACCATTATAGGATACCCCAAGGAAGAAAGGGGATCTTACCTATATGATTTCTCGGAAAAAAAGGTAATATTGGACATACATGATATATTTGTTGAGAGGGATCACATATATAAAAGAGATAGTGTGGGAGAGATATACATTGATGATGTCTAGCCTCAAGGTATATAAGATTTTTTATGGAAACAAATTCCACAAAGAACCATAAAAAAGAGAAGTCTCAGAGATACAAGTACTTTTTAGGAGCAAAATAGAAGTTTAAGAAACATAGTGGTATATTTTTTTATTCACTAAGGATGTTGGCTCATAATTAGTTAATAAAAATGATCATGTAACCAACAAGGAAGCACTAAATGGAATAGATGTTTCCAAATCAAAATAATCTATGAATTATTAAATGGATTCCATGTGACATAACTAGGTTTTAATTTTTGTAGACCCTCTAGTGGATATAAATCTTGTTGGTTTTAAATGGGTATTTGAGAAAAAAATAGACATGGATGGACAAGTCAACACTTATAAAGAACGAATTGTTGTAAAAGGGTTAAAATAGTATCAACTCATAGACTAAAATGAAACCTTTCACCAGTAACTATGATGAAATATTGTATAATTTTACTTGACAATGTAGATTTCCATGAATATGATATTTTGAAAATGGATTCAAAATAACATTCCTTTATGGGAACATTTAATAATATGTCAACATGACACAACTTAATGGGTTTGTGACTCCAAAAGATGAAAACAAGTTATATTATCATGAACCAAGTTGGGCTTCCATCCAATCTGACACCCAGCCTGGCCCGAGACATGGCCCAAGAGGCATTCTTGATCCCTACAAGCTAGCAATGAGAACTTGGAATCAAAGATAATCTAAAGTGGATTGATTTCTTCCCAAACGACAAGGATCAAATAACCAAAAAATGAACACTAAAAAAACAACAAATGAACATCAATAAATATACAAATTGATCTAGATAAAACTGCAATTGAACAAATATGAAACTAAAAAAGGAAACTAAAATCAATCTAAAGACAACTTGAACTCCATGTGACCTCTTAGACACCATAAACCATAAGACCAACCTGCCCCAAAGTCACAATCGATCCAAAAACCTAGACCTACAAAATAGATCGGTTCTACTGATGTTTAGTGGTATAAGTAAGGTGTGAGCATAAAATATCTCAGTATTTACTCACCATGAAATCCATAAATTTCCTTTCCCAAAATATTCTATAAACACTGGTTTAAAATACATTTATAAAATTTGATTTTAATCAATTTTAAGAACTAAACATAGTTTCCAAAAATTTCCCTTTTTAAAATAACACAAACCCATATTTCATTTTTAAAACAGTTTTACATTTCTATAACCCAATCCAAAACCCAAAAACCAATTATAAATCCATACTATATGATCAAACAGGCTTTGCTGAAAGTAAAGGAAATAGATCATAGAGGAATAAACTAACATGTCTAATATCCAAGATGCAGTAGAAGTAGACAAAACATATAGATATTCAATCATGGGTGTTTCCTAAACATCTCTAGAAGAAATCCCTAACCATACTCAGTTCGTACTCACCTGTCGGCCTATAGTGTATCTCTATAGTAAATAACCAATTATAAACTATAAACTATCCAATCTAGTGGAATGTCCCACTTGGCCTCATCTAATCGAGGTGGTACCAACCCGTCTAATCATGGTTGACAAGCAACCATCACTTGACCATCTATATTATACCTAGGAATCCCACGATTGTAATACACAGGGAATGGGGAGGTCCTCACACATATGGTAAAAACCAAAACCCATCGCCACCATGTTTGCCTAGCCCAAACCCCAACACCACCTATTTGATGAGCCTTACCTCAGAGGATCCACCGTAGATGTGCTTGTATCACATCACACCATTCACAATTTTCGAAATGGTCCTTCACATCACATGATCTTTTAAACCATTTTCTAAACCATTATAAAATATCAACCGATCCTATACAAGACGTCACTTTAATCCAAATTTCCCAAACATCATAAAATATCATAGGAACTTTTTAATTTAAACCCAAATATATTTAAAAATACATTTTCAAACCATCTTCCAAGACCAAGGTAAAACACAACACATTCATGGATAGTTCCAAATGGGCCTCTACATCATCAAATTACCAAAACCCATTTCAAAGATTCTAAATTGTCTAAACATTTGGGAAAAAAATTGATAAACCATGCTTTAAATCATTCGAAAACCAAAAAACCCATTTAGAACATGTATGGGTTTTAGAAGATACATTTAGGAAGAGAAGGGTTCAGGAATAGGAGGAAGAGAAAAAGGGTTATCTTTTAAATCCATAGATTCAAGGTGAACATTATTTTTAGACACTGTTATCATTTGTGTGCCCATACATTTGTAAACCCAGTGAACACATGGGAGTTCCCACATATAATGGTATACTTTAAGAATCTATTTTTGACTGAGGGAATACCCAAAACAATTTTTAAGAACCACCACCTACTTCATCACTATTCACAAAAAACCAAATACATACACAAAATCATAAGAGTCACCAAAAATCACACATAAGGTTTATATCACAATCAAACCAAACCACCAAAACAAAACCAATACCAATCACACTCTCAAAATTCCCAAATTCATCTAAAAAATGGCAATTTCCATTTCAATAAACACCTTGGATACATTAATATATAGAAATAATGGGAAAACCCCTTTTTAAAATAATTTCCACCAAGTTTTCCAACATGAAAACACCATAATAAATCAAATATCCATATCAAAATAATAAGAAAAACTTTTAGAGATTATTTCAAAATGCATAATCATCATATATAAAGCTTAGAAAAGTAAATGGATAGAAACACCTACCTTAATGACATGCGAACACAATCAAACCTTCATGGAAAGAAGAAATAATCCCAAGGAATGATCAGTATACTCTAACATCAAAGAAACAAAAGACAAAAAATAAACCCTAGCCTCTATGGTTTGACCAAGAGATAACCTACCAAGGAAACACCAAGAAACCCCAAGATGAAGGATATAATAGGAGGAAACTGAACAAAAACCACGGGAACTTACCATTAATCTAAAGGATAGGTACCAACAAGGAGAGAGGAACTAAGGGAAGGGAGATTAGGATCCCCTTTGTGTACCAAAAATGATCCATGGGGGAGGAAATATCAAAATATGGTTAAATATAAGAGGAAAAACATGGGATTTCAAGTTTTTAGAAATTCAAGCAACTCAAACGGTTAGGCCATACAGTTTGACAACCCATGAGACAACTTTTCACACCCTACCATAGAAGAGGGGAACACCCTATGATTTGGTTGCATGGTTTGGGAAAAAATGTTCCAACCATGAAAAATGGTTCTTCCAAATTGTAGATCCCCCCCCCCTCATGTTTTCCGCACAGTTTTTCTTAATCATGCACAAGTTGTGTGACATGCCCCAAACATCAACACCCAAGACGTACAGTTTCTCCTAGGCCTCAAACATTTTTTCCCAAACCATGAACAATATATGAAATGTTAACTGTGAAAAAATAAAATGAACTAAAAACACCCTTGGCCTCAATAGGCCGCATGTTTTATCCTCAAACTATGCACTCAAACTGTGCAGAGGACAAAAACTCACCTGAAAACTTCAAAACATAAAAATTCAACCCAAGAACTCGATCCAAAACTCACCAAAAAAAACTAAGTATAATAAAATAATAAAATAAATGAAATTAAATGGTTGGGGTATGATAATACCCCACCACACACACACACAAACACAAACACTTTCATCCCCCAGAAAGTCACCAAGATGAATAAGGACCAAAACTCAAACCCAAAACAAATCCAAATGGAACCATGCACCTCAGGTTGACCTTTTACTCTAAAATTCACACTCGAATATCTCTAAGAAAACCCTAAATGAAAATAACCATATAAAGGTAGGATATTTCGCCCCACCCTAAGAACCTGACTAGCATGACCATCACCAAGAAACCTTACACAACCTGAGACGAGAACCCCAACAATGAAACTATGGGACAACCAACATGGGAACTCCCAATGTGAACTAAGAACCTCCCACACAAAAAAAAAAGGAAACTCATAGAACATATCCAAACCAAATTATGAATTTAACCATAATTTAACACTTTCACTAATGTTAAACAGTTCAAGAATGAGCACTTCTAGAAACTGAAACTAATTTTAAAAAGGATAAGAATTCAAAGATCTGGTTTCATGAAACACAACTATAGGGTTACTAAAAAAACAAAACCACCAAGATTTTTTTGCAACAAGGAGAAACCGAAAACAAAAAAAGAACACCATAATAGAGAAACTTCTACTGTATCCAAAACAAAATTGGGAACAAAGATAGCCCATGAACTCCCCTATATAAAAAAAATCCATATTCTGTGAAGAGATTCACTCCGGGGCCTATGGCTAGAGCCCTGATGTCTTCAAGCATCTATTTCCTCATAGTCAGGATCCAACACCCTCTGATCAGGGATTATTATTCAGAAATTATTCAAAAAAACTTCTCCAGATGAAACAAATGGCCACAAAGACAACATGACTTCAGAGGATTGTATTAAGACGACTTAGAATGCCCAAACTAATCATACAAAAAGAACATAAGAAAATGGTCTGATGAGTGATTATTAGGAACCAATGGAAGTGTATTCTCATAAATAGGCCCCTCTAACACACACCTATTACCATATAGGGAACCTTCATGTGTGCCAGCTGCCACCGACTGCTCCCCGGGGAACTAACTCAGCTAAGAACACCTCATCCACCAAATTCTTGAAATGTACTTCAATAGATGAGTGGGATTGCTCCTTGATCATTGGAAGAAGACCCCAAATTAAGAGTGATGATTTTAAAAAATCCTATGATGCCATCTTAGAATAGAAATTAAATGAATCCCTAAGCTCGTCGACATAGGCCTTCACCATTTGCCGACCTTGCTGAACACCCAAGAGCTCTACCACTTTCTTCACCTTCACCTCCTCTAGTATGAACCATCAAACGAAAGTGCTATTAAAAATATCCCATTTCATCCCAAATTCTAATGATTATGGAACAATCACCTTCCATTGATCCAAACTCATACCTTCAAACAAGCCCAGAATAGCATTCACTCACCCAGATTCAAGATTTATCAATGATTTGAAGACACCCTCAACTTCTTAAACACATTTTGTAGCCTCTAAGGGAGCTCGGTCTCTATATAAGATAGTAAATAACCAGAACGGTATTGACTTATCCTCTATATTAACAGTCTTGGGAGAACCAAAAACTGGACAAGACTCACCAAAACATTTGGGGATCTTCTTGGGTGATATACTCTCTAAAACATCAAAACAAAAAACCCAAAATCAACATCCAATAAAACCTCATCCAAAAAGAACACCCAAATCCAAAACAACCATCTCATTGGCTAAAAATCTCAAAAAGAACCAAAATCATCTTTTCAAAAACCATCAATTCATCTCAATTTCAAAAACCACCTTCTTCCAAGGCCACTATTAAAATGCCAAAAACCACCTAAAAATATATTTTTTAAACACCAATTCATGATTTTCAAACAAAAAAACCTTCAATCCATTTTCCTTTTAAAAACCCTTTTTTCCAAAAAACCATTTTCATTTCAAAATTGACCCACACCAATCAAATCCAAACAAACACACAGCACTCACAGAAACACCCAGAATAGGGAACTAGTGACCATGAAAGAATTGTCCACGTGGTTTGGTTTACCATGTACCAAGAAAGATACAATCACTAAGAGTATCTTTAACCATGAAATTAAGCTCCAGATGAGTCACTACTCCACCTAATCCCTCCATCAAACATCGATCTGCCTCCATTTTCATTCCATATACACCCAAAACCAAAAGAAAAACTCAAAACCTAGAATTCCCCAAGAAAATATAGAATCAGAATGAGAAAGGGTTCATGATTTCCTTCCCTTACCTACCTCTCTAGTTCTTATGGTTATAATCTCCAACCTACCAAACACCCCAAATAACAAGGACCTACTCTAATACCATTTTTCACAAACCAAATCAACACCTGAACCGGCCTGAGACAAGTCTTGAGAGGCTTTCCTGTTCCTCCCAGGATAGAGAATAACTCCAAGAATCAAAGATAATTTAAAGGGGAATGATTTATTCCCACATGACTATGATCAAAAAACCAATGACTGAATAGGAAACAAAAACCAACAACTAAACTTCAATAAATATACAAATTGATCAAAATACAACTAAAACTGGACAAAGATGAAACTAAAAAATTAAATTGAAACCAAAATAAAAACAACTTGATATCTACATGCACTCCTGGCCACCACCAACCGAAATACCTACCTTCTCTAAAGGAGAAACTGAACCATAAACCTGAACCTACAAAACAACTCAGGTTTACCGATGTCGAGGGACACAAGTAGGGTGTGAGAATACAATAGTTGAGTAGACACTCACCTTGGAATCAATACATTTCCTTTACTAAAATAGTCCATAAAATGGTTCAAAATACATTTTGAAAATAGTGTTTTAATCACTATAAATAACCAAACACATTTTCCCAAAATCTCTCTTTTTAAAAAAATACACACACACAAATTTCATTTTTAAACTGGTTTTAAATTTTAAAAACCTAGTCCAAAACCCAAAACCCAATTAAAAAACCATACTAGAAGATCAGACGAGCTATATTGAAAGTAAAGGAGACAAATCAAGATAGCTTAAACTTGTACAACTAATATCCAACATGTAGTAGAAGTAGAAAAAACATGAAAATAGTCAATCGTGGGAATTTCATAAACAGCTCTAGAAATAATCACATAACATACTCAGTTCTGACTCACCTGTTAGCATATGTTGTAGCACCATAGTCAATAACCAATTGGCTACTCTAAACTAGTCAATCTAGTGGCACTTCCCACCTATCCTCGTCCATCCTAGGGGTACCAACCTGTCTAAACGGGGTTGATAAGAAACTATCACATGACCCTCTAGATGACTCCCATGAATCCCATGATAGTAAAAAATGGTGAATGGGGAGGTCTTCACATGTTTGGATAAAACTAAAACCCACAACCACTTTTTTTTCCTAACCCAAACACTGACACCACCTATGTGATGAGCTTAACCTCAAAGGATCTACCAAAGAGGTGACCATCTCACATTAATCCATTCATAAATTTCTAATTAGGACATCACATCACATGAACTTTCAAGACATTTTCAAAACCATTATGAAATACCAACCAAGACTATACAACACATCACTTTAAACCAACTTTCCCAAACATCATAAAATACCAACTAGGATTTTTTCATTCAAATACAGATCTATTTAACAAACCATTTCCAAATAATATTTCAAAACCAATGTAAAAGAGACCACATTCATAGAAATTTTCAATTTTTCATCTAACGTTCCCAAAATTCATTTTTAATTCTTCCGGGCCTGAGTCAAATTATAAGTTTATATTTTCATGAACCATACTAACTACAAAGTTGTAGTATAGAAGAAGTGTGGGGTTAAACCCATAGAGTGTGGGGAACGTAGCGATGAAAACTCTTGACTAATGGTTCGGTCGCTCCAATTCTAGTTAGATTTAAATAAACTAATGACTCAAATTGAAATAAATGAATTCAAAATATAAAATCATAAGAGAGGGGAATAAGATTACATGGGTGGGTTTTCTAAAGATAAATCATGACTTCATTTTAAAAAGAATAATACTCAATGGTTGTGCAACCAAAAAGTTTCATAAAGAGAATAAATTTTCATTCCATCTCAAACTACCCTAGAATCCCAATTCATCATGGTCATATGAATCAAGATATCTAGAGTGAATTAAGTTTAGAATTTAAAAAGAAGAAGAATAATTACATTCATTGGTCATAAAATAATTACCTCAATCATGTTGGTTTTTATCTATTATTAAACACACTTGGTCCATGATTTAACATGTATGAAAATAATGAGTCGCTACATGATACAAATTGAATAAAATTATTTTTCAAGTGAAGAATGAAATAAAAAAGATTGATACGCACCCATTTTGACTGATTCTGCCCTCCCCTATGAATTTAGCCAATCATTATTGGGTGATCACCAATAATGAATAAACTATATTCCATAGATAAGAGAATAGATGGTATATAATGATAAGGAAAAAAGGAATAAAATATAGATTGTAATTAAACTAGAAATAATTTAGTTATTACATAAAATAAAGGAAAACAAAAATGAAATAAAACCAATATATGGCAGAACGAAACCATACGGTGGCCTCCCAGTGTTCGCGCCTCAAGTGTGGAATGGAATCCTAAACTCTTGGATAACCCTCATATAAATAAGAAATAAATTAATTAGTGGGTGTTCTTTGGTCAAAATCGGCATTCCAGGGCTGGTATGGGTCATACGAACTCATAATATCTCATAGGAAGATCAATAGGAAATCAGCATTTTTTTACTATATCGGGGAATTACACAACATGTAATGGGAATTCAAGTAATGTGATGTTTATCCAATATTTTCTCCACATATTTTAAATTATCGTGTATCTTAGGCTAATATCACCTGATAATTGAAATTTTAACCCTTCTCATGTAGTGTAATGATAGTTCACGTCATGTAACAGATTGCATAATGGATTTCTTCATGACTTTCACCATGTATGGAAATGACACTACACATAGTGAAATTATGTTACACAACATGTAAAATGTGCTTTCATCACTATAATCAATATTTCATCCTGCTTCTTTAGTTTTGTGCCTCCAGAAGTGCCCAATGTCAATCTCAAAATCAAGTGTCATGACGCTTCACTTCGCTCGCAACGCGAAGCGTCGTTTTGTTCCCCAATTGCCATGTTTTCCTCTGATCTTCTTCAAATGAAAATCATGTATACAAATTTAAAAAACAATAATATTAGGCACATATATTATAATAATTAAATTCATATTCAATGAATTCATATGTTAAAACCCATCAAAATATGTATACAAAATATATTTATCATCCTCTACATAATCTAATTACCAAAACCCATTTCAAATATTCTAAATGGGTCAAAAATATAGAAACACATTTTAGAAACCACACTTGAAATCATTTGAAATACAAAAAAAATAATTTAGAACAAATAGTGGTTTTAAAATATCTATTTGGGAAGAGATGGGTTAAGGAACTGGAGGAGGAGAAAAAGAGTTTTCTTTGAAATCTAAAGTTTCAAGGTGAGCATCATTTTTGGATTCTATTATCATTTGTGTTCCCATCCATATGTTCACCCCATGCACACATGGGTGTGTCCACATCCAATAGTACACTTTAAGAATATATTTTTTTGACTAGGGTAATACCCAAAAACCATTCTTAAGAACTACCACTTGCTTCATTAGCAATCACAAAAAAACCACATACATACACCAAATCATAAGAGTCACCATAACTCACACACAAGGTCCATATAACAATCAATAAAAACCACCAAAACAAAAACAAATCCAATCTCACCCTAAAAATAAAAAAATTCTTTTAAAAGAGAAAATTTACATTTCAAAAAACACCTTGCATGAGTTAATATATAGACGTAATTGAAGAAACCCTTCTTAAAACCATTTCCAACATGTTTTACAACATCAAAACACCAATATAAATCAAACAGCCATATTACAAGCATAATAAACAATTTTATAAATTACCTATAAATTATAAAGCATCAAATATCATGCTTTAGAATTTAAATGGATGGATACACCTACCTAAATGACATTCAAACTCAACGAAACCTACAGATAAGGATGAGCTAAGCCCAAGGAATGATCTTTACACCCTAACATAATGAAACACAAACTAACATATCAACCCTAGCCTATGGGGTTCATCCAAGAGATAACCCACCAATGAAACACTAGTAAACCAAGTGAGGATGGAGAGAAGGGGAGGAATTTGACCAAAAACCACAACAACTCACCTTATATGTGAAAGAGAAGACCAACAAGGGGATAAGAACCAATGAAATGGAGCTTAGGAGCCCATTTATACACCAGAAATGATCCAAGTGGGAACAAATCCCAAAATAGGTTTTAAAATGAGAGTGAAAACATGGAATTTACTGTTTTGAGAAATTTAGGAAACTCAAATGGTTATGCCTCATGGTTTGAAAAACCATGCACACCCTACTAGAGAAGAGGGGAACCCTGTATAGTTTGGCTGAATGGTTTGGGAAATCATGCACCAACCATGCAAAATGGTTCTACCATATTGAAAATCCTCATGTCATGATTATCATATGTTTTTTCTTAACCATGTTCAAGTTGTGTTCCCTTCCCCAGACATCAACCCCCAAGACACGTAGTTTCTCCTAGGACCTGAATGGTTTTCCCCAAACTAATCTCAAACCAGGAAATGATAACTGTGAAAAAAAATGAACTGAAAACACCCTCATCCTCAATAGGCCACATAGTTAACCCTCAAACCATTCATAGACCAAAACCTTGTATGAAAACTCCAAAACTCAAAAATTAAAATTGGAAACACTATCTGAACCTCAACCAATATAACCAAGGGCAGAAAAAGAATAATATAAAGTAAAATACAAAGTCGAGGATTGACCTATAAAAATTGAAATGAACCATTTATGGATTAAAGTAATCATCCAAGTCATGGAACATTCAGTTTGATGAAGATATAATTAAATTTAGTTTCATAATGAAAAATTTTGATTCTTATGTCTATAATTGGTTTAGTGGGAGTGTGGTAATTTTATTAATATTTTATGTTAATTTCAAACTAACTATTATAAATGAGATACTTGTCTTATAGTATATTAAGCCCTGGTTGAATAAATGATTCTCAATGAAGGACTTAGACGAAGCAGTAGATATTCCTGAGATCAATTTCTATCATGACATATATATAATAGGCTTATCAGCCTAAGTCAAGGTACAAATATTAACAAAGATACATAAGATATCTAGTATGGAATAAGAAATAGGGGAGTGTTTCTAATGTCACATGGAATTTATATTTCTATGAAAATGTGCACTTAGAAATGTGAGGAGAGGTAAAGGATGAATATGAATCCATACATGTTTTCTATGGGTTCAGTAATGTATGATATGTTATGTACTAGGCTATATGTATCTTATACCTTGAGTGTGGTGGTAAGATATCCAGCTGTCCTAGTTGATCATTATTGGATGGAAGTCAAGAGTATCTTTAAGTATATGAAAAATACTAATGACATGTTTTTGTTCTATGGATGAGATGAAAAACTATTAATCATAAGACATGCATATGCAAGTTTAAAAAATAGATCAAGACAATATAAAATCACAGACATAATATATATTCACTCTCAATGAAGGTCTTATGAGAGGGAAGAGCTCAAAGAAATATATGGTCACATATTCTATAGTATATAATGAGTATATTTTACCTTCTAAGGTAGATAAAGAAGTATTATGGATAAAAAACTTCATTCAAGATATTGGTAAAGATCTGATCACACTCTATTGTGATTACATTACAGTAGTGGCCCTTACAATGGTTCCAAGGTCAGATCAGTAGATGCAGAACATACTTGGAAGGCATCATCTCTTGATGATTTTTTCTCAAAATTTGAATTTTTAATGAGCATAATATCTATAGAATAGAACATGGTAGACCCCTTGAAAAAATCCTTAACTTGGAAGAAATATCTTCATCATGTCAGGTCTAGCGAACAAAAAGTCGTAGATGGTTGGATCTAGTCCATGTGGGTGGCTGTTAGAGTTGGTGTTCTAGAACCAACTATTTATAGTTTGAATTATATGTATATTCAAATATTTTAATACTAATAAAATGTATTATTACATATTTTTCATTGTTCAAAATGACTTTCAAGTAATAATGTTTGAGGGTATATGTCCTATAGATATGGTAATAGCAGTTCTGCACTATGATAAGAACCTTGAAATTCCATGATAATATTCTTAAATATAGTTCTACAGCTAGATAACATTCAATGATGGGGTACATAGTATATTGGCCTCTAGGAGTAAGTACTTGTAATTTAATGATACTTATTCTCATTAAGTTCACACTTAGTAATCACTAAGATGGGAGATTATGTGAATGGAGCCACCAGTAGGAATTTTTCATTTTTATGTGTCATCTTATAGTCCTACCTTTAATAATTTATAATGGTCCTTAGACTTTAAGATTATCATTAATAAATTTCATGAATTGTGAATTTTGATCTACAAACAGAAACTGGGATGCCATTTTTCATTGGATGTAGGGTACGTTGGTGCATCATGAATGACATGTTATTAATTAAATAAGTCAAGGATGTATTTTTCACTTCCATTTTAATGGAAGTTGATATCTTAGTACTTTGATTGAAATGAATATTTCACCCTGAATTCTATGACCATAGTGTATCAATGTGTTTATTTCATCTAGTCAATCAAAATATGTATCAAGAATATAGGTTGATGACACAAATGTGCAACCTGTTTAATGAGATATTATGAAAAATGGATTATATTTCATAGTAAGAATTTGTATGTGGTTTTTAATTTTGTGAAACTAAGTTCTTTCTCTTAGGTTCCTTGACCCATTACTATATAGTAATCTTGGACATTAGGAAACCTCCCCTAGTGCCAACGATAAAAAATCCAAGATGGTCATACGCTAAGTATTTTCATTGATTACAATTAAATTCTATTTTAATTTCATTATTGGGATAAATATTATTATCAAAATTAAAGAATGAATTTATTTATATTATATTGATCAATATTATTTAATAAATATTTATTTAGAAAAATGGGAAAAAAGTATTTATTTTATTTTCTAAATATTTATTCAACATATTGTGAAAAAAAATATATATTTATGAATTAAATATTTATTTGGCTATTCAATAAATTATGAGGCAGACGAGTAGGTCAAGATCATTTCTAGTGATAATTATTAATTTGAAATCTGGTAAACTAATATTTATTATTGTTCTAATTAACCCAAGCCATAAAAATATTATTATTATTAATATTATTATGGAATGGGGTCATGGGTTGTTTATTATATTATTCAAGGGCCAATACATAGTTAAATAATATTTTAATCTAAACCCTAACTCTATAAATTGTTACACCCTGACCCTAGTTACCCAGAGTCGGTGCATTATTACATAACATTGGCATGATCAAAAGGAAATCATGTCTCAAAAGACCATTCAGTTTAGTATTATTGGAAACAAGATTCATACATAAGTTCAACTTTTCAACATGAAAATAAATACAACACGAATTTATTCCATTGGAAAATCCAAGCCTCTTAGATAATTCCTGCAAGTCACTCATAACTAACTTCTTCATATCCTGGGAAAATGAAACATACAAAAGGGGTGATCTCAAACGCTCATTAAGGGTAATCAATATAGAGGAAGATAACATAAATATTAATCATGGTGAATATTTGAAACCACATGCCTTTACCAATAATAAACATGAATACTTTTATGGCAGGAATATGAGCTAAGTAAATAATGCCATAATAAAACAAAATCATGGGTATTCTACTAGTCGAATTACCACATGTACCATAAATATTATTTTCATAATGAGGTAATGTATAATGACGGACATTCTGAAACATTTTGTCAAGGCCTTAGCCAAGAGTTCTAAAAATGATTAAGGTCGCGGCCAAAACCATATATCAAATTGGGAAAGTCCTCAGCCAATTCCACGTTTAGTTGTCTCATGAGACCTACCAATGCATCAAGGAGCTATAGGGGGCTCCACCCATCACTTACTACGTCCAATACATTCCTCATATGAAAAAGTTGAAATATAACATAAACATTCATATTATAACTAGCATATGAAATGTCAATACTTTAACCATAATCCATAAATGGTATAAAAATAGAACATCCACAGTCAAACATATCACAAAACCTTTAATATAATATGGAAGTTTTGTATCATAATAAATCAACTTCAAATTAACATAAAATCCATCAGAGGATGTTGACATAGATGAAATCAAAACCTTTTTTAGAGAAATATATCTTTCTATTTTGAAATCATTTAAGAGTCACATAATTATAAAGAAAACACTTATTTTGAAAATATTCTTATAAGCTTGTAATGGAAGCTTCAACGATGTAATAACGGCGTAAAATAGTCTCACCCACCGTATAAGTTAAAAAAACATTCTTACCTTATTTTGTTGAAAAGGTCATAAAGTACCTTGTTTGGAAAATGACGGAAATATTCCTTTCAAACCATTTCATAAAAAGTTAAATAAGAGTATAAATGAATTTAACCCATATTCTAGTAAATAGTAAAAATGTTTTGAAATAAATTATTAAGAAACATGGATGTGGATGATAATGATGTCCCAGTAGATACTTACGTAAAAACAACCTCGGATAATAAAGAGATTGTGAAATTAACCCTTACATTGTACTTTTTCTTGGTCGAGGGTAGGTTATCCTCCTGTATAATGGTGAAATAATTTTTATTAAATTATTCAAGTACTATATACATTAATATGATATCATATGTGAATTTCTTAATATTTCTTTGTTAATAATATCTTAGTATTATCGTCATTTCGGGTGTAAATGGATTTGTTTTCCTTTATATTATTTATTATGTGAGTCATATTTGTTAGGGATGGGATGTATCTTATTCATATACAGATTGATATGAAGACTTTAAACATTATTTTTAATCATCAAATGAAAATTAGTCTTGAATGGATACGATGAGAAATGAATCTCATCGTATTCGTGGAGACGGTAATCCGTACGTACGAACGAGTGACAATATCATTATTTTGATATTAAAATAATATATAATTGGATGGTATATCATATATAAAGAATAATTATCATGTTATATTTATTATTTAAATCAATTACACATCATTATTATACTCATCGAAATAATAATGTATTGAATTACAATTACACCACGACGTGGAGACGGTAAGCCGTACGTACGCACGTATGGTGACATGTCATTCAAAGGATGGATAGAATAATGAATATGGATATACCATATTTATAATTACATCACAGTATAAAGAAGATACTGGATTTATTATTTTATAATGGAAACAACAAACAAAGAGGAAGTGGAAGAAGAAAGGGACTTGAAAGAGGTGATGAAATATTTACCTCTTCTTTGGGTTCTTCCTTTTGATTTGATAAAAAGGGATCCAAAGGTTGGATTTATGACTAAATTAAGGCATCTAGGATGAAGTTGGGACATTTGATAGGGTATTTGGGTAGGTTTTGGCCGAGCAAAATGGCTTTGAAGGTGGTAATTAGAAATAAGGGGGAGTGCCCTTTTATAAGAGGGTGAGGAGAACCTTAGGAAAAGCTAGAAATAATAATTTATAATAAAATCTTTTTCGGTTTGTAATAGCTTCAAAATGGATTTTGTAAAGTATAAGGTGGTTATGGGTATAAAAACACTCAACCAATAGGTTTTAGACAGGTTTGGGTCACTATATTAACCTTATCTTATAGATTTAACTCTTAGTTAAATAGTTTGACATTTATGATGTCTCTTTGTATTTTTATATTATATGGTTAATAAACATACTATATACTTCCAAGATAACCCCAAGTGGTTCATTAATGATACACATATCATTATATAAGTCTTTTTTCCAAACCATATATTTTTAGGAATAGAATATTAATTAATAATATAATATTTGTTTTAAAAACTCTTTTATGTCAATTTTGACACTATTTGGTATTTTGTTTTTTTCTAAATTCATAACAGCATTATTACTTCAAAAAAATCCATATAATCAGTACTAACATGTCACATTAACCTATAAAATTCTTGTATGGAATCAAAACTTTCATGTTATATTTATTTTAACATCTATAATACCATTTATTTGATTCTTTCATTAATAAGGAAAATAATGCATCATCATTGTGTCATAAAAAAATTTATTTATTTTATGTCTAAAAATTTTAAATAAAATATACTGAGGTAGGAAATATTTTTATATTTCTAATTAATATTTATATTTTAATAGATCAATTATATAACCTCATATAAAAAATGTTTTACTAAAAGATATTTTCTTTTGTTATTTTTGTCTCTACTTTAAATTATTTAATATATAATGTCATTATCCCTTCCAAGTGGTTCCATGGGGTCCCAAAATCAACCCAAGGATGCCCATGGTTGGACATGTATCATCATATAGAGTTAGTATACGTGTTAGGGTAATTTAATATTTTTATAATATTATTTTTTAACCTTATTTACTAGATTTATCCCTTTAACCACGGTAAATAAAATATTTACTGAAGTAAATATTCTTAATGTCTAAAAATAAAAATTACCTATCTACACAATTTGGACCTCCTGATTAAAAATATGGAATCCATTTTTCTAAATTCAAAACACATAAGTGGAAGAAATTATTTTAAAATTAATTCTCATTGTCAAAACAAAAAACGTATTTTTAAGAAATAATAACTATCAAAAGATTAACACTTGCTTATGTCCAGTTTAAATGTGAAATTACGTCCAATGAAAAAATTTGGATTAAATGGTAAAAATATAATGTAATTATACTTAAAAATCACTCAATAGTATAACTTATCACTATAAATTATTTTTATTAAAAAAAAAATTTAATTAAAATTTAGTATTTTTCACTATTCATCAAAAACTGAATGTTTTCAGAAAAATTCCAAAAATTCACCCTAAGCTAATTTTGATATTCCAAACCCAAAAATGAAGTCCATTTTGAAAGATAAAATTTATAAAATTTTAATAAGTGGGTATTACTATTCATAACGGCTAGTTTGATTGGTCGGAATGTGTTAGAATCTCGAAGTTGTGTACAATGCAAGTTATTGCATTATTCAATGGGAAATGTACCACGGAAGCAAGGGGTGTTACATTATACCCTCCTTAAAATAATTTCTTCCTTGAAATTTTTAGAATATTACTACATAAAAATACTATGGTGGTTCTTCATTATATGTTCCTCGAGTTCCCATGTTGCCCCTTCCATCTTATGGTTTCTCCATAGAACTTTTACCAGACGAGTCATCCGGTTTCTCCGAAATTGTTCTCTTGTATCAAGAACCTTGAAAGGATCTTCGCAATATGACAGATCAGGTTCCATCTCTAATTCCTCATAGGTGATTACATACATTGGGTCAGGCATGTATTTTCCCAACAGTGATACATGGAACACATTGTGAACTTTGGAGAGACATGGCGGCATTGCCAACCGGTAAGCTACAGCCCCAATTCGTTCTGGAATTTCGAATTTCCTATGTACCTGGGACTTAATTTTCCCTTCTTACCAAAACGTATAACACCCTTCCATGGAGATACCTTCAAGAAAACATGGTATCCTACCTAGAATTCCAAATCCTTCCTTCACTTATCAGTATAGATCTTCTGCCTACTTTGAGCTTCTTTGATGTGGGTTTGGATTACCTTCACCTTTCCTATCGTTTCCTCCACAAGTTCTGGTCCTATGAGTTTTCTTTCACCAACAGCATCCCAACATGTTAGTGTGCGACATCTCTTTCTATATAACGCTTCATATGGTTCCCTCTAAATAATTGAATGGAATCTATTATTATAGAAAAATTCTACCAGAGGTAAATATTGATCCCTCATACCTTGAAAGTCAAGTGAGCATGATCTCAACATGTATTCTAACATTTGAATAGTATGTTTTAATTTTTCATCAGTTTGGGGGTGGTAGGCAGTGCTCAAACAAAGTTCAGTATCCAGGGATTTCTGAAGACTTTTCTAAAATCTTGATTTAAAACGTGGATCACGATCAGAAAAAATCTATAGGGGTACTCCATGAAGTCTCACAACTTCATTAATATATAGTCTTGCTAGATTTTCAAGTGGTAAATCTTCTCTTATAGCAAGAAAATGTGTTGACTTGGTAAGACAATCAACAATGACCCATATTGCATCGTTCCCTCTAGGAGTCTTTGGGAGTCCCATGACAAAGTCCATCGTAATATTATCCCATTTACACTTAGGTATGGTAAGAGGTTGCATAACTCTTCCAGGTTGTTGCCTTCCATCTTTCACTTATTGACAAACCATACATCTTGACACAAAATCAGCAATCTCCCTCTTCATGTTTTCCCACCAAAAATTTCCATCAAATCCCTATACATCTTGGTGATACCATAGTGTATAGAGAAATTGGAACTATGAGTATTATCCAACAATTCCCTTTTTAGATCAGGTATATCAGGAACACAAAGTCTCTTCCCAAATTTCAAAATTTCATCTTCATAAACAAAGTCACTCAATCTCCCATCATTCATTGCTTTAATCTTCTTTTGAGACTCCTCATCATCATCTTGAGAACATTTTATCCATTCTAATAAAGATGGTTTGGCAACCATTTGAAAAAGTATTGATGATCCACCTTCCATGGTTATTCCCATATCCATATTTACTAGATCTATGAGAATAGGATCCCTTTCAACACTCATCTTGTTCAAAACTCCATGATCTTTTCTTCTCAAAGAATCTTCCACCTTATTTGCCTTCCCCATGTGGTAGTGTATTGTGAAATCATGATCCTTGAGTAGTTAAAGCCATCATCTTTGCCTCATGTTGAGTTCTTTCTATGAGAAAATATACTTCAAACTCTTGTGATTAGTATATATCTCACATTTTTCACCATAGATATAATGTCTCCATATCTTCAAAGAAAAGATTACAGCTATGAACTCAAGATCATGAGTAGGATAGTTTTTCTCATGAATTTTTAGCTGTCGTGATGCATAAGAAATAACCCTATCATTCTGCATAAGGACACAACCAATTCCTTTCTTTGATGCATCACTATAAATAACAAACCCATCATTCCCCGATAGTAGAGTCAATAGAGGAGGATTGACTAATATTTTCTTAAGTTCATCAAAACATTCTTCACACTCGTTTATCCAAACAAATTTAAACCCTTTATGTGCCATCTTGGTTAATGGGTTAGCCAATTGAGAAAAATTCTGGACGAAATGCCGATAATGACCTGCTAAACCAATAAAACTGCGTACCTCAGTTATACTCATCATTGCTAGCCATTCTTGGATTACTCTTGTCTTAGAAGGATCAGAAGAGATTCCATCCTTAGAGACAATATGGCCAAGAAAAGAAATATCCTGAATCCATAATTCACACTTTCTAAACATTCCATATAATTCATGTCTTCTAAGAGTATTTAGAATAATGCGCAATTGATTTTCATGATCTTCATAGATTTTGGAGTACACCAAGATATAATTAATAAATACCACTAAAAAGTCATCAAGATATTCCTTGAAAACTCTATTCATTAGATCCTTGAAGATAGAGGGTGCATTAGTCAATCCAAAAGTCATTATTGTAAACTCATAATGCCCATACCTGGTTCGAAATACTGTTTTCAGAATGTCTTCCTTATTCACACACAACTGATGATATCCAGATCGAAGTTCAATCTTTGAAAAGTATTGAGCTCCATGAAGTTGGTCAAATAAATCATCAATGCAAGGTAGGGGATACTTGTTCTTTATTGTTATAGCATTGATCTCCCTGTAGTCAATGCACAACCTCATAGATCCATCTTTCTTCTTAACAAAAAGGATAGGGGCTCCCCATGGAGAAACACTAGGGCGAATAAATATCTTATTACTCAATTCCTCTAGTTGTTTATTTAGTTCCAATAATGCCATAGCGGGCCATTTTATAAGGGGTATTTGATATGGTCCTTGAACCAGGAATTAAATCAATGGAAAACTCAATTTCTCATTTTGGAGGATATCCAAGTAAATCCTCTGGAAATACATCAACATACTCTTTAAAAATAGGTGAATCCTATATTTGAACATTCTTTTCCTCACCCAAAGTTATTTAATTCTCTTTCTCCCCAATAATTGAATTTAGTTGAGCTACTGGGGGTGGATCTAGATAAGAATTAGGTGGTGACGATTCTGCTCTAAAGATAAGGTGTTCTTTATCATTGTCAAAAAAAATAGTAACCTCCTTCTTCTTATAATAAATTTTGGCATCATGGTCTGAAATCCAATCTATACCAAGGATTATATCAAATTCAATCATGGGTATGACGATGAGATCAGCACATAAAGAACATTTATATGCCCTAATGGGGACTGATTCACAAAACTTTGTAGCAATGATACTTCCCTTATGAGTTTTGACTGAAAACTCCCTTGTTAAATCAAATTAGAAATATCTAATTTTCTTAGCAAACTGGGAAGATATGGAACAATGTGATGATCCAGAATCAAATAAAGCATTGGCTAAATTTGAGGAAACCATTAAATTATCAGCCACCACGTATTTCGGGGCTTCAAACTCAGCATTAGTGATCGCATAAGATTGGTCTTGATCCCTTGGACTTTTCTGAGGTAAGTTTCTCTAACGATTTAGACATTCATTTTCATAATGTCCTATCTCCCAGCAATTATAGCATTGAACATTGGTATACTCTTTCTTTCCCTTACAATCGCCAGCAAGATGGTCTTTCTTTCCACATTTGTAGCACACTTTTTTCCTTTTTAGACAGGCACTAGGGTGCTTCCTTCCACAATTATCACATGGTGGAAATTCAATTCTTCCCTTCTTCCCTGTTTCCTTATTTTCTTTCCCGGAGTGTTTAGAAGATCTCTTCTTCTATTACTTTTCTTTAAAGTCATAAGACTTAGAGAATTCCTTTTTTGTCTTGATAGCACACGAGACAATATCTTCGTATGATGAGAAGTATTGTGATACTAATTCTCAATGGAGAAATGGTTTTAACCCATCAAAGAAATGGTCAATATTAATTCTTGGGTTACGTATATAATCTGCAGCATGCCTCTCTGACATTGTAAAGTTAGCTTCATACTTTTTGACATTCTCATCCTCCTTTTTCCTCAGACTCGGAAATTTTCTTTCCAATTCTGTTTGATGGTCATGAGGAAAGTATTTTTCTAAGAAAATTTCTTCAAACTCCCTCTATTTCATATTTTATACTTCATCATCTTCCTTTGTGTTTTGAATCAATGACCACCATTGATCAGCATCTCTAGTGAGGCGGTAAACTTCCATGACAACTTTTTCCCTTTCGCTAATCTCTAATGTATGGAATATTTTCTCTAAGGAATTTATCCATTGCTTAGCTACTAATGGATTTTTACCCCCATTGAATGTTGGTGTTGTTTTTTCTCATGAAGCAGTCTAACATTGATCCTCCACATTGCGGATCAGGGTGCTCTATACGTGTAAGGTTATTATTCATAACCTGAGTGAGTTGTCCCAGTATGGTGATTAGATGATCAACACCAGTTGCAACACCAGCTCCACTATAATTATCTTGAGTAGGAGGTCAATCTCTACATGGAGTGCATGCATTGATATGGTTTCCATTCCTTCCACTAGGTGCCATTTATAAACAATGGCATAAAATAGATTAGTTTATGAATCAAAATACATAATTCCAAACTTGTAAAACACTTAACATAAATAGAACAGTTTATAGATACAATCCATAATCATAAAAAATGTTTTCTTTGAGGAATTACATACTCATAAACCCTAAATAATGGTTTGTAAAGAAAATGAGAATTATCCTAAGCATATCCCCCGAGAGTGTCGTAACCAAGAGTTCAGCAAGACCTGTTTCCATGTACCAGGATACCCCAGGTCTACCCTGAAACTCCTTTTCGGAGTTTTCACTCTTAGCTACATCTGTGCCAGAGCCGCCTCTACCTTCTCGTATCTAGACAGGGATGTATTTCTTGGAATATACACAAAATCTCTTCATTACCAAAATTCTAGGATGTTCTTCTATACTAATCCTCAAATTCTATCTTAGGGTAATGTGCTCTAATCAGAGTTTTTCTAAATCTAGTTTCTAAGGTTTTTACTAAACTTCCTTTAATACCAACTGTAACACCCCGACCCTAGTTACCCAGAGTCAGTGAATTTTTACATAACATTAGCATGATCACAAGGAAATCATGTATCGAAAGACCGATCAGTTTAGTATTATTGGAAACAAGATTCATACATAAGTTCAACTTTACAACTTGAAAAGAAATACAACACAAATTTACTCCATTAGAAAATCCAAGCATCCTATTTAATGCCTTAAAGTCACTTATAACTAACTTCTTTATATCCTGGGAAAATGAAACATACAAAAGGGGTGAGCTAAAATGCTCAGTAAGGCTAAAAAATACAGTGGAAGATAACATAAATATTAAGCATTGTGAATAATTGAAACCACATACCTTTACCAATAATAAACATTGAATACTTTTATGGAATAAATATGAGCTGATTAAATAATACCATAATACAACATAAAAATGGGTATTATACTAGTCGAATGACCACATGTACCATCAAAATTATTTTTATAATGAGGGAATGTATAATTCCAGACATTCTGAAACATTTAGTCAAGGCCTTGGCCAAGACATCTAAAAATGATTAAGGCCTCAACCAAAACCATATATCAAATTGGGAAAGGCCTCATCCAATTCCATGTCTAGTTGTCTCATGAGATCTACTGATGCATCGAGGAGTTATAGAGGGCTCCACTGATCACTTACTAAGTCCAATACATTCCTCATATGAAAAGGTCAAAATATAACATAAACATTCGTATTAAAACTAGCATAAAAAATGTCAATAATTTAACCATAAACCATGAATGGTTTAAAAATAGCACATCCACAGTCAAATATATCGCAAAACATTCAATAAAATATGGAATTTTTGTATCGTAATAAATCAACTTCAAATAAACTTAAAATCCATCAGAAGATGTTGCCATAGATGAAATCAAAACCTTTTTTAGAAAAATATCTCTTTCTATTTTGAAATAATTTAAGAGACACATAATTATAAAGAAAACATTAATTTTGAAAAAATTATTATAAGCTTGTAAGGGAAGATTAGATGATGTTATAACAGCGTAAAATAGCCACACCCACCATATAAGTTAAAAAAACATTCTTACCTTAATTTTTTCGAAAAGGTCATAAAGTACCTTATTTGGAAAACGATGGAAAGATTCCTTTCAAAACATTTTATAATAAATCAAAAAAGGGTATAAATGAATTTAACCCATAGTCTAGTAAATAGTAAAAATGTTTTGAAATACTTTTTTAAGAAACATGGATTTGGATGATAAATATGTCCCAGTAGATACTTACGTAAAAACAACCTCGGATAATAAAGAGATTGTGAAATTAACCCTTACCTTGTACTTTTCCTTGGTAGAGGGTAGGTTAACCTCCTGTATAGTGGTGAAATAATTTTTATTAAATTATTCAATAACTATATACATTAATATTATATCATATATGATCTTCTAATATTGCTTTTTTAATAATATCTTAGTATTATCGTCGTTTCGGGTGTTAACGGATTCATTTTCCTTTGTATTATTTGTTATGTGAGTCATATTTGTTATGGATGGGATGTATCTTATTCATATCCATAATGATATTAAGTCTTGAAAATTTATTTTTAATCATCAAATGAAAATTATTCTTGAATGGATGCGATGGGGAATGAATCTCATTGTGTTCGTGGAGATGGTAATTCGTACGTACGCACAAGTGACAATATCATTCTTTTGATATTAAAATAATATATAATTATATGGTATATCATATATAAATAATCATTATAATGTTATATTTGTTATTTAAATCAATTACACATCATTATTATACCCATCCAAATAATAATGTACTAAATAACAATTACACCACAATGTGGAGACGGTAAGTTGTACGTACGCACGTATGGTGACATGTCATTCAAAGAATGGATAGAATAACGAATATGGATGTACCATATTTATAATAACATCACAGTATATAGAATATACTGGAGTTATTATTTTAGAATAGAAACAACAAAGAAAGAGGAAGTGGAAGAAGAAAAGGACTTGAAAGAGGTGATGAAATATTTACCTCTTCTTCGGGTTCTTCCTTTTGATTTGATCAAAAGGGATATTTAGGTTGAATTTTTGACTAAATTAAGGCCTCCATGATGAAGTTCTGACAGTTTAGGGAGTATTTGGAAAGGTTTTGGTCGATCCAAATGGATTTTATGGTGTGAATTAGAGAGAAGTGGGAGTTCCCTTTTATAATAGGGGTGAGGGGCACCTTAAAAAAGATGGAGATATTAATTTATAACAAAATAATTTTCGGATTATAATGGCTCAAAAATGGATAATGTAAAGGATAGGTTGATTATTTTTCAAAAACCACTCAACCAATTGGATTTAGACATGTTTGGTTCACTATATTAACCTTATCTTTTAGATTTAACTCTTAGTTAAATAGTTTGACATTTACCATGTCTCTTTGTATTTTTATATTATATGGTTAATAAATTTACTATATACCTCCAAGAGAGCCCCAAGTGGTTCATTATTGATAAACCTATCATTAAATAAGTCTTTTTTCTAAACCTTAGATTTTTAAAAATATAATATCAATTAATAATATAATATTTGTTTTAAAAACTCTTTTATGTCAATTTTGACACTATTTGGTATTTTGTTTTTGATAAATTTATAATAGCATTATTACTTAGAAATAAATTCATCTAAACAGTCCTATCATGTCACAGTACCCTAGAAAATTCTTGGATGGAATAAAAACGTTCAAATTATATTTATTTTAACATCTATAATACCATTTATTTGATTCTTTCATTAATAAGGAAAATACCGTATCATCATTGTGTCATAACTAAATATATATATTTTATGTCTAAAAATTATAAATAAAATATACTGATGTAGGAAATCTTTTTATATTTCTAATGACTATTTGTAGTCGAATATATCAATTATATATCCTTATATATAAAAAATTTACTAAAAGATATGTACTTTTGTTATTTTTGTCTCTACTTTAAATTGTTTAATATATAATGTCATTATCACTTAAATGTGGTTCTATGGGGCCCCAAAATCGACCTAAGGATTCCCATGGTCATAAATGTATCATAAAATAGGTTTATTACACCTGTTAGGGTATTTTAATATTATTATAATATTATTTTTTAACCTTATTTATTGGATTTACCCCTTTAACCACGGTAAATAAAATATTTACTGAAGTAAATATTCCTAATGTCTAAAAATAAAAATACCTATTTACACAATTTGGAACTCCTGATTCTAAATATGGAATAAATTTTTCTAAATTCAAAACACAGAAGTAGCAGAAATTAATTTAAAATTAATTTTCTGTTGTCAAAACAAAAAGCATGTTTTTAAGAAATAATAACTATCAAAAAATTGACACTTTCTTATGTCCAGTTTAAATTTGAAATTACGTCCAATGACCAACATTGGATTGAATGGTAAAAATATAATCTAATTATACTTAAAAACCACTCAATAGTATAATTTATCACTATAAATTATTTTGATTAAAAAAGTTGTTTTTAATTAAAATTTAGTATTTTTCACTATTCCTCAAAATTTGAATGTTTTTAGAAAAATACCAAAAAATTACCCTAAGATAATTTTGATATTCCGAACCCAAAAATTAATTCCATTTTGAAAGATAAAATTTATAAAATTTTAATAAGTGGGTATTACTATTCATAACGGCTAGTTTGATTGGTCGCGATGTGTTAGAATCTCGAAGTTGCATACAACGCAAGCTATTGCATTATTCAAAGGGAAACGTACTGTGGAAGCTTGGGGTGTTACTTAAATAGAATGTTATATCTACTATATAGGGTTAATTGATATTTGAGAATCATTGTGCATAACAAATTTATCTCTTGGATTCCTCCTTCTCTCCTCCTCTCAATAAAAAAAATATTTCAAGCCCCAATGATCTTGAAGAAATAATGATAAACAACAAAAGATGATCGATCCACCATTATATCACTCGAAAATCAAAAAATGTCATTCAGATATCAAAGGAGAACATATGGATCATCACTATAGTGATTCTACCCTTGGATCCTATAAGAATGGTGATGGTAATATAAAAATTACTTTTTAGATAATCTATAGCATCTTCATCAAAGAAAGTTATTAATATGTGGTAACCTTTGTTCTGTTCATGTTTAAATTAATAAAAAAATTAACATGCAAAGATCCTCTCTCTAGGTTATGATTTTTTGTCTCTATTTGATGACAAAAATTTGTTGTTCAATATTTTTATGTCTTACACAATTTTTCAATGATCCATTTAATTTGACAAAACCTTTATGGTTATTTACCCACCAGATGCTTCTATTGCATCTAGAACCTTCACTCTGTAGCACCCTATTACACAGTAGGTCATGAAACAGGTGTATCCTCCCTAGTGGGGGTACCCAATCCAATGTCATTCAGTGGTCCATTTAGTCTTCTATAGGGATAAATATTCTATAATATGAAGGGAAATATTTAGTTCATGCATGATAAACCCTAATTAGTATATGCCGCCACAAAATTTTTTCCCTAGGAGTCTACTCATAACGCAAGGTATAACCCTTCTAGAAATAGCCTAGATCTCTATCCTTGAATATTGATTATGATCATATATATATATATATATATATAAACATAATAGCATGATTGGATTTTACTGTTTAATTCCAAAAAAGATATATCATAATAGTATGGAAAATATATATATATCACACAATTAAGTACAATTCTATCCAGAAAAGATAGAACAAATAAAGGAATTGAATTTATAAACTAATATGTATCACAAAATAGTAATATAAGTGGAGTTTTATCCTACATTTTTAGTCATGATGCATGAACATTCCTAAAATCCCATTAAAGTGTAACAAAAATCCCATAAGTGGTAACTCGTAGGTTCGTTACACATGAGTTTTCTAGGGACATATTAACTCCCATACCTTAGTCTCATAGATCCTATCTCATTTCTACCATGTATGTGGTTAGTCCAAAAATAAAACAAAGCAATTGTGCTCTGATACTATTTTGTAATGTATGTCCCGAAACACTAAGTTCGAACCAAATTTTACCGTGACCTCATGTGCACCTCCCCATATACAAGAGGTTATTGGCTAGCATTAAGGATCTAAGTCCATCAGTTGGGATACATTTCACATTGTATATTTTCCTTTCACAAGAAATAATATAAAATAATATAAAAAATGTAATGTTCATAGTAAACATGTAGAGACTATATTGATGGAATATTAGTCATGAAAATAACTAAATAGGGATCCCAGTGTTGAAATCCATACCAAAGTTTAAATGAAATAAAATAAATATTAATGAAATATTTGGAGCCCTCTAGAGTCTTTCGTGATACACTACCAGATCTATACACCTCTACTCAACTATAATCCATGGGCCCATTTTCCTTGGATCCCTATATATGAAACCTACATGCGCATCGGGATGTTCATGAAGCATGTGAGTAATTAACCTACTGGCATGCCACAAATGTATCCTTAAAAATGAGAACATGTATAAATGTGTATTTAATGATAATAATAAATGGAAAATAGACATAAAAATCATACAATCATGTACTGATTGGTCATGTGTAACTAATCCACAACGAACCCCTGGTCGTACCTTCTTTGGTTCCATGCCGAAAGGATGATATTAAAATATCACATGTGAGAAAAAACAAAACACAAGGCTCATAATCATGTCTCTAAGGAGTCTAAAGGAATAAATTCATATCAGGATCCTTATATTATCATATCTGGGCTCTATCATGATTCAAGACTCCATGTCCTCATTCCTCATCTGTACCTTAGGTTAGACCTCTAAGACATCATTCCACTAACATTGTTACCTCGAGTCAATCCTATAGGCCTTCATGCCCCTACATTATTCTTAGTTACACTTTAATCATTGACACATGCCTTCCAAACTCTCACTCTAAGGGACAACCACCAAAAGATAGTCCACTTGTCCCAAGTACCAAGAACAACCTTCAAAGGAATGGTAATGCACATAACATAGTAATTAATAAAATAAAAACATATCATATCATCATGAGAATATAGTAGAAATATATAACAATATTTGATCATCACCAAACATGGAAACATGATACTCTAGAAATAATCATAGAATCAAGAATCATAAAATGTCTCACGAGCTACACACACACCCACATGTGATCATAATAAATAATTATCAAACAATTATTACATCAAAATAATTATACCCTGGAAAAAATATATATGAGATCCCCAAATGGTAAGGAACTTCCTACCTCAATTTTTTGATGAATACCTCTAAACTTCATCAAGTAAATAATGAATAAACAAGTCACACACCCATGGAGAACAACTCACACATCAAGTATGTGTTTCTCCGTTTATGGTTCATCATGAAATAAGTTTTTAATAGATACTTAAGAGAATTCAAATCCAATAAATATTTCTATAATTACATACCTCAAGGAGTCCATCAAAGAAGTTTTTTATGAGGTATATTGAAGTAAGAAAAATCAATTCACTAAATCCAACATCAATTGAATAGTGGATTGGGAATTCATAATTAATTATAAAAGAGGGTATTAGGTATAGATAATAACCATTGATACATCTTGAATTTGTAAATGGAAAAGATATTCAAGATGGTATTAGACAATAAGAATATCTTATAATTATCGTTCTAAATAATATTACCTCAAAACGTCATTATTCTGGAAGAATTAAACTCCAGTCAATGAAGGTTGTTGTTGACATGTCGAATTTTCCTCTAATATACAAAGGAATCATCAATGTATAAAGGTGCCATCATTAATCTTTCGCCAAAAAGAGGTTTATGAAATTTATTCTTAAATTCATATCTGAAGAATTCCTGAAGTCAATAGTAGATCATTATTTGATCAAGAGCCATTATCAACAAACTAGATCTTCATATTATCTATGCAGAGTGGTGGAAGACATCATTAGACCATGTTAGAAAACACAAATCCATCATAGATATTTTTTCATCATATAATAAGGATGAAATATTTAGAATAGATCTAAGAATAACTCACTAGTTAAGCATGGTCAAATCATTCCAACGAAGAAGATCCAAGGGCAGATGAATGGAAGTTTGAATATTAAATAGAGAGGATTTATGATTGGAATTATGTTCATTGTGTTTATATTTATGTTTTTAAGGGGGATAAAACCATGTGTCATTAAAATACCATGGGGTATATTAAATACACCCTCAGACTAGAAACAATTCCCATATGGTGGGCCTCATCAGTTGGTCTGTCTACCTCATAGAATGCCTTGTATTCTATGTTGCTCACCAGGTGGCTGGTGGGGCCTTTTGTAGCTAGAAGACATACTGGAATGCCACTATCTAGATAGTGGGTTCCACTGGGTAGTCGATGGATATTTTTCTACCACCCGAGGTCGATACATTCACTAAAACTCCAACAACCAGTTCCTGGATCCTTAGCCTCCAAAATCCATCATTTTAATAACCCATACTAGAGAATGAAAAAATGAGGAAAGATAAATTTATAAAATTTAAATATATCATATGTTGAAATAAAATGATTTTGTTTCACATAGGCACTTATACCACTAGATTATGATACAAAGGTGGTATTTCCCCTTTTATTGAACCTCGAAATTCATTGAAATCCTCACTCATTATTCCATCCCAAAATTGGTTCTTCATTCACTGTCGAAGATAGTATGATAGTTTTGATGTCACTCCTTCATGAAATCTACTGATGATCACCATAGTCATAACACCAACCTCACTCAACCACTAAACATAATTTCACTATTCATATGGTGACCTAATAAATCATAATCCAAAGTCTATAGTCCTGATAGTTCATAAGACCTTTCCCTATTGGATCCTGAACCCTGAATAATAGCTACCATAAAAACTAAAATTTATAACCACCTAAGAAAACTTCTCCATCCACCATATATAAAGATATTTTTTTATGAATACACTCACTGAATCAATTAGATATGATATACTAAGGATCATGACTCATTAGCGAGGTATCTAGTACCATATCAATATTCTCTATGCACACTAAGGAAAACCCATTATACACTTGAGAAAGTAGACTATGTGCTCCCCACCAATAGTAAAAAATATCATCTCTATTTCTTGATATTTTATAGTCACACTAAGAAATTTAAATCGACACATCCATCATGGAATTATCACATAATGAAAGAGTGTAGGCCCACCTATCATTGATCAATGATGAGATATGTCTCCCTCTCCAAGCTAGAAGAAATATCCCTAAAACTAGACACTCAAGAACCACATTCATCATCTAAAAAAGAGTTCTCTTCTAGAATCATCAACCATCATTACTCTCTTTTTATACTCAAATATCACCAACTATCATGGATTTAATATAATGAATACCAACTTTATCCTTGGATTATAGATCCTATACTAAGAGAGTTTATTGCATCGCCAATAATCTCTTGGTGAGACTATAAAAATTCCTAAAATTCTAAATGGGGACCTCCTAAAATTGGAACTAGTGTGGGTTTATCCAATATTTCCATTAAATCTCATAGGTTCTCGTAATCCAACTCTACAATACTTAAAAAAAATATCCTTAAGATGAAATTCATTGTATATACCATATCTTTAATAAAGTTAAACCATGGACCACCCATTAGAAGCATCATTAATAACTTTTTGAGGTAAATTTCTCACCTTCCCATAATGTGCTCTTAGCCATACAAACCATTGGATGTCTAGTAGATCATAACTAGTAGTGGGTTTTCCTTACTCTCCCCATAGGAGGAGGCCTCACTTAATATTGAATAAAGGAACCACCTCATCAACTCAATCACCCATATAATCATGAAGCTAATAAAAGCTAACCAATCCTTACCAAGGTGAGTATCACTACACCTCTTCTCTTTCATGAGGAAAACCAGAAAAATACATATTTTTTCATTAAGGGTATACTCACTTCACCGAAAGGGGTAATTGAATGAATTACATCAATTAAGGAAACACTCTAAATGACTGGGGTCTAGATAGGGGTTCTAATTCAATATTTAATGCCTAAATGTATGGTGTAGGATGATTATCTCATATCTGCATCTACTAATACAAAGGTCCTTGTTAAATACGCATGAATCATACCCTGAACAAATCTCACTAATGTCTTCCATTATCCATAAAACTTATTCATTATCACATGATCTAACTTTTATCACTCTATACTTGACATGAACTATACAAAGGTGGTCTTAAAGAGACTAGTTCGAAGCATCATCCACCTCTGACTACTCTCACACCACAGGCTTATCACCAAATCAAATTCTTAATCAAAAACTATCCCTAGTGGGTCACTACCTTGAATGATAAAAACTTATATTTAAATTATACCTCCTGTGTTGAAGTTCATCCACAACACTTCTCTAGGAGTCTTCAAGTTAAATTCTAACCTGATCTCATAACCAAGGTGCATCTCTACCAATATTACTCAAACTCTTAATTCTAGATTGTGGAACTTTGGAATAGGTGTTATTTTTGAAAACAAAACCATGTTTTGAATATACCTCCCACTTATGTCTATGTCTAAATCATTGATCATAACAAAATTCACTACAAAACAAGTTTATGAAACACCTCATGAGGTATGTGGTCCTTAAAGCATAAAAAAACTTGTTCACACCACACTGTGGAGGGTTTAATGACCTCGAATAAAACTTTAATCTCAGTATAAATCTAATATTACAATTATAAAATAATTTTCCCATCATAGGTTTAAGAAAATATTGTTCTCTAATATCCCAATATACCACATAAGAAGATCAATACAAGAATTTACATCTGGTTAGTAAAAATATTAATCTATATGGAAACATGAGTCTCATACTCTATCCAACCCTCAATATCATGAGGCTCACACTTATTTAATACCCATGAGGCCTATGCCTTTATAACACACACAATATATCTAGTGTATAGGTAGTATCATATATCTCAATGGGTTCTTCCATCAGCTCTACAATAAGGATATTCATTAAGAATGATCTGCAGAGAAACAACATCATATCATAGGGTAATAATATCTATAAACCATGTCTCAAAAAACATTTCCCCATCACTCATTGATAGATGGTCAGAGGACCAACTATAGGCACCTACTCATCAAGAACTTTACTCTATATTTGAGTTGTATATCAGTGGGTAGCACCCTATAATTGATAAGAAAAACCAGATAAGGTCATAGCATATCTGAATGAGCTAACAAATGAAGGGCATGAAAGATCCTAACTGACCATTATATGATACATGTACCAACATTCATGTAACCTGAAATTGATTTCCAATAGTTTTGGGTTGGCTAATAGGTTGTCAAAGTACTATAGAAAATATAAATCAGTCATCACACCTATGTTGGTCTCCCTGGTCTGATAAATAAACATCATAAACCTTTAACATCATTTCCCTATATTTACATAATAGTACTCATTTGACAGAAAACACCAAACTCCTCCCCTACAAAAACCCGCTTTAAAACCATTCTGACATGACCCGGCCCACCAGGGACCCACTTGGGCCAGTAGTAGGTCGAGATTGTCATGCTAATCCCATCTCCAATAGGCTAGGAGCTGGTGAATAGCACTGAGTAGGAATATCTCACAACATTTTGTACCTTATCCTATAAAAACCTGCATTAAATATATCTATAATGCATAAGATAACCCAAAATACTAATTGGATACACATAAATAATTGAATAGTATACAATGCATGTATGAGATAATGAATACAAATATATCCCACTAGGTAAGTATAGGGGAAACAATTCATCTGAAAAGTAATTGTACCATGAGGAACTGGGAAGATCATATGAACTACATGCACTCTTGAGTCACTCTCCGGATATATAGGCAACTGCCGTCATCCCAAACCACTAGGATCCATTGTGCATCCTTAAGAATTACTATCCATAAACTCTAAATAAGACAAGACTGATTCATGTCTATCATGACTATCACAAAACCATTTCATATTTTTCACAGACATAACATGTGTATCCATAAATCCCATGCAAGGGTGAGTAAACAATACTTGGTAGGATTCCCTAAAAATAAGAAAAGAAACACAAAATAATAATTCATCTTAACACCTGGTATGAGATTTATCTAGGTATATGAAAAAGAGGGAAACCACAACACAAAGTTATATTAATTATATTGGTACTAAAAAATAAAAAAAATAATGTTTAGTAAGAGTAGTCCATATATGATCAATAACTATAATTATCAAGGATTCAAGGATAGTTTTAATCACTTCATCTCCCATCATTGATAGTCATACAACATGAGAAAATGATATATCTTGTATCACTTAAGATTTCATGAAGCCTAAATTAAATATTTAGTCATATGTCACATATCAAAGGAATCCTATGTGGTGTTGAGTAGTTTCCAATACCAAATAAAATCATTGTGTTCAGTTTTTAAAACCACCATACTGCCACCAGAATTAGATAAAGGGAACTTGATCATCTCTAAATAATGATTATTAGTTAAGAATGTATTTCTCCCTTTGGTTCATCCATATCATACCATAGATCGAGTGTCTATCTTCGCATTTCATGAAACCCATTAACCCTATTAAAATTTATAATGGATTATTCATGTGACCTATGTATCTTGGAAAGAATAATGCCTCCAATAGAGGATCCATGTCTCGTATATATTATTTGACAAAAAAATACCAACTCTACAGATAGACGATTCCAATCCCAATTGAGTGGTAGAAATATTGATCCTATCTAATTTTAAGGTATATTATCATAACCCTATATGTATATGGGTTGAATTATAACCCTAGTTAATCTACAAGTAGAAGATCCAAGTCCCAATGGGTGAAATACCAAACCTATCTGAGGATAGGGAGAGGTACATGCATCTTGATGTAACTTTATTTCCAGGGAGGTTTGATAAGCCCAATAAAACCCCAATCCTCATGCCCAAACCACTTCAATGAACCTGTAGAGATAAATAAAAATATTTCTATCTCACCTTGAAAAATTCCTTGAATATCTAAATGTGTTATTCCATTTCATTCTACATAGAAAAATAATCATAATGGGCTATTTGCATAATGAAAAAAGGAATCAGATGAAAATTATTCATTTCATCACATCAAACATGAGAGATGATACGTGACTAGACCTGGTGTACATTCCATGAGTTTAATGTGAGTTCCAAATATTATTCTTGAATATTCTGTCTTGATGTTTCGGCCGTGATTCTATAGACAGATCATCAATCTTCCATCTCAATAAAAGTATATAATTGTGATAAGTTAATAATAATAATTTTTATATCCATATATTTTATTTCATAAGGGGGGGTTCACAGAGTGCCCATTTTCTTTCTTTAATTTTCCCATTTTAAAAAAAATCATTAATTATTTATATTCTATTTTATATATAATTTTCTATTTATCTAGTTTTTCCCTTCAACTAATCAAGTGCCTACTCCCTACAGTGTCTACCATTTATGGAAACCTACCCTCTACATCTATCGCATCACCTATAGTTGGCATCATCATCTCATGCACCTCATACCACCACTCCCACTTCCCTATACCGACATCGGTTATATTTTTAGTATCACTTCCCCATGATGTCACCATATTGGTTTATAAAATATCAAATTTGTTTTACCTCTATGACACATCCCTCACCATTTTCATCACCATAACTCTCCAAACCACCCCTCTCACACCACCCTCACTCATCCATACCACAATCCTTAACCTATACATGAAGTAGAGGAAAGAGTTTGGTAGCGAGAAAAGAGAGAGAAGGGGAAGAAGGTGAAAAAAATACCTTTATAGTGGGTTATTATTCAATCCATCAAAAAATCATTCATTTATAAAAAATAAAATTATGACAGGAATTATTATACCATATAAACTCCTTGAGGAATGTATTGAAGGTTTAAAAACAACATTCAATATACTCAAAAGTTCTTATAGAATATAAAATATCAATCCACCATATATCTTGAATAATTGATATTTTTAAACATAAAATTCAATATAAAAACTCATTAAGGATGGATAAATTAAAAATTAAAAGTTCTTACCTTAGGTTAAGATTTATTACAGATGAAGAGCACATTGGTTGTTAAATTGCATGCCCTAAAAACAACCTTTTACTTTAGATTAATTGTATATTTAAGGACTTGAATATTAATAAATTTCTTATCATATATTTATTTTTCTTCTATAAAAAATTAATTTGATATTGTCATAGATTGTCTATCAAATTTAAAATTTCATAGTAGTTCCCCGCTATAATGAGAACTTTGAAGTACTATTATGATATTCTTAAAATTGTGTCTTATGGTTAGGATATCATTATATGAAGGGACATGTATAAATTTTACTATGAGGTGCATGTACTCATAATTAGATGAGGCTTCATCTCATGAATTATGCAACTGTTAATCTCCAAGATAGAATATTTTGAGGATAGACTCACAAGTGTAGATTTCATATGTTTAATTATCATTAGTTATTCTGATTTGTGAATGTGTGTATTGGTCTTTTGACTTGAGATTATTATGAATTCATATCATGAGTAGTGTGATTTAATATATTTCCAAAAACTATGAAAATATAATCTCACATAAAATTAGGATACATTGGGTGCATCAATAGTGATATTTCATTAACTAATAAGTCAATATTGGATTTTTCACTTTTATTTAAGGAAATTTATATATCTATCCATTTAATTGAAATGGAAATATCAAACTAAATTCATAGCATGGTTTACTGGAGATTTCATTTAAAATATTCAATTAAATAGAAATCAAGAACATTGGTTGATGACACAAGTATGCAACATGATTAATTAAGAGATATTGTGAAACAGGTACTGTATTACATAGTGAGAATTCATATGCAATTAATTGTCACTATAACATTAACTTATTCCTATATGGATTCCTTTAAATGTTACTAGACATCAATATTAGACTTTAGGACAGCACACCTAATTCCATTGAATAAGATACCAAGAGGGTCACAAATTTAGTGTCTCCATTGATCACAATTGAAAACTATTTTTATTTAACAATGGTAAAAAATATTGTTCTTAAGACTGAGTAATAATATTCATTTAGGATTCCCTAATCATAAATTTTCAGTCATCATGTTTACATGTGTAATTTGAATGTTAAATAAATATTTATTCACAAGAGCATAAAATAGAATATTCCTTTATCTCTTATTTTATTCTCAAGGTAATAAATAATATCTATTAGTAAATATATATTTATTCAGTTATGTGAATATGAAATAAATATTTATTACCAAGACCATGAATTTAATATTTATTTATTTGTCAAATAAATAATAATTAATTCTTATTAAAGGTGAATTAAACATGGAAGCAGGTGGATGAGCTGGGTTATGTTCCCGTTAATGGAATTGATATAATATTTAAAATAATTTAAATAAATTACAAATTATATTTTAATTAAAATTTCATTTATTTTTTTCGAATTGGCACAATCCATTATATTTACATCAGTTTGTGGAGGAGTAAATACAAATAAAATCTACCAGAACCTACAAAGTACTTGGAGAGACTCAACCTTGATACCTCCCTAAGATCCCTCGAAGCTATAACCACTAGTCTTTTCCACTAGCGATAGTGCAAGCCCTCGTATATTATATTGTTGTTATTATTATTATTATTATTATTATTATTAGCATGGTTAATATATTAAGTTTAATATTTGATTAAAGTAAATTCTAAAATTATAAATTATAAAACCCTATATCTATATATTCTTATGTTATATCATTTTATGGAGTGGGGAAATAATTTATCGTACATAAAGATTTAATCTCTACAGAATTATCTCTATAAATAATATATCTACAGTTTCTCTCAAGACCGATAGAATTCCTCCACTTAATTCCTCTCTATCTCAAGAATGAAAGAATAAGATATATGTTCCTTAATCCATAAATTATTGTGTTTTGATCAATTGGAATAATAAAAGATGATTGTACCATCTTCTTTGGCACCTGTTAGTCTATCAGTATTATTCAAGGGTCGAGGAGAACATGTGGGTTGCTTCTAGAGGGATTCTAGTTTTGGTTCATATTTGAGAAAAAACAGTGCTACTCAAATGATTTTTGATCAATCAACATCTTCATCAAACAAAAATCTCAATACCAAGTTATTTTCTAGTTATTAAATTAATTATAAATTTAAAGTGAAAGATCTTCTCTCTTGGTTTTCTGATTATTTAACAAATTTATTCAGCTATATTTGTTAGACATGATGATTATTCATCATTTTTTTGGATTATTCATTTAATATAACAAAAAAATGGAAATTTAATCCACGTAACACCCTGAATTTTAAACTATATTTCCTTTTAAATTTTTTAATTTCTTCAATATCTCGTGTTACATGCGACATCGATTTTAAATGAACCGCGATATAATATTACAATTTTATAATTATGTGATAGTTAATGCCTAGAAATTGGATTGAAGAGTGTTAATTGGACTGAAGAAATTATGAAAAACCTATGGTTACATCTGTATAAAATTAATTCATTGGTTAATTAATTAGAGAAAAAAATAAAAAACATCTAAAAATTAAAAATAGTTTTTCTGAAAAACTATTTTTATGTGCATAATGTATTTTTATATTAATAAATTAATTTAATCACAATTAGTGAATTATTTTAATGAAATTTATATATTATATATTCAATAAACTATTTTAACATTTATTTAATATTTTTTCTAATCATGGGATAATAATAAACTAAGTTTTACGTTTAAAATGTATTTTTCTAAAAAGTGGTTTTCATCACATTTTCTGCACTTATTTTTAAAATTAATTTATGAAACATATAGAAATTTAGTTTTGAATAATTTTATTCCATATATTGAATCATTATCTTCAGATTTGGTAAATATACCTTTTTTGGTCAATATAAATAGTAATAGTGGTAAAATTTATCACCTCAGTAAAGGGTAAATTAGATTATTCTAGGTTAAAACAAAGTTATAAGACCATAAGTTTCCATCATAATTATTATTGAATGAATTATATTGAACCTTATCTCCTTAGGCTAAAATTTTATTTTTTTAATGTACACTTTTCTGTGAAAATGAGCTACATAATATTTAAAGTAATAAAAGTTACAAAATGTCATTATCTTAGTTTTAAATATTTGTTATATGTTCACATAGGGAAAATATTAAGTTTTGAATGAATCAAAATGTTTATTTTGAGAATTATTAAATTATTTTTATTGTGTAAACTTATTTATAATATTATATATTTTAAAATTACCTTAATTTCTTACGCAACACCAATGCAGTATTTAGTAAATTAATAAAAAAATAATTGGTTTTAAAAATATAAAAAGTAAAAAAACTAGAGTAATTTATAGTGTTCCATGAAATTTTTTGATAAATATAACATATTATTTATGTTTAAATGGTTAATATTATAATTCCAACTTTTTATTTATGTCTTTTAAATCAAATTAAATGAATGGTTTCAAAATTGACATTAATGTTATTTTATCAAAATAAAATTTTATTAATTTATTTAAAAATCATAAATATAATTAAATCGGATAATTTTAATAATATATGGTCTAAAATTTCAACATTTAATTATAACCCTTTTATATTAGAATACTCATTACTGTGGTTAAGGTTAAAATGAGTTAACTACGGGTTTAAAACCAAAGATATGGTTTAAAACCCCACATAAACCTATCCAAATTTTATTATTTTATGGTTTTATAAAAAAAATACTATACTAAATCTGAATATATGGAAACATATAATCATTATTCTAGATAAATACTTTCTTATAATTTAATATTTTAAGAAAACCAAAGAGTGCCCCTCCCCTCAATTATACATGGGCACTCATCATTTCCCTTATTCACACCACTTTGAGCCATCTAGCTAGACCATAACCTAAACATATACCTTTTAAACTTTCATAGTAATATTATATAAGTTTTTTTGTTCCCAAAAGACCAATATTGGGGAACTTAAGAGTACATCTAAAATATTTCTTTCAAATAAAAAGCAATCCCCTTAACTGATCACTTTCTTTTTAACTTCTTTTTTACCACATATAGATCTACTATTTATATCATAAAAAATAAATTACTTATTCTCAATATACTTAAATGTTATTATTATTATTAGATAACCATTTTTACCCTATTTACCATCAAATTGTAAGTGAAAGTATCATCTGTACGTACATATAGCTTATCATCTCCACATAGTGATACAATTCATCTTCAACCACCATATTTCATGGATTGTGATTATAATGGATTTAATATTTATATATTATATTTATTAAATTATTATTATTCAATAATTATAATATAATATCAACCTTATTACCATCAAAACTATTGGGAAACCATAACGTTGCTTGTGCATACATCTGGACTGCCCCCGCCACAAAATGATTTGATCATTTTTTTCATTTATGTTTTACATAGATGGTAATAAGGATGGATTTAATTAATATATATGATATATATGATATAATTATTATTATTTAAAGGTGAATTATTATTAATAATTCTTTCATTCCACTTTTTGAAAATTGAAAATGGTCTTTGGCCTACGTACGGCCTACCATCTCTATGAACGGTGTAATTCATTATTCTATCTCTGCCTTTTATGAATGATTATAAATATGTGTATAATGAATATATATTATGTTTAAACCATGATTAAAATTATGAATATTATATAACCATGATAAAATTATAAGGACTATAAATACCAAATTTAAATACTTATGAGCAATGAAATAGTTAACCCTCAAAAATAATATTTTTATAAGGAATTGTTAATAACATGGTATTTAAATGTTATAAGGGATATTATTTGATATTATAGGTATTTAAATGAATTATTTATATATTTATAATAAATTTAAATTTAATATAAATAATTTTATAGTTATTTCAAATAAATTAAGACTATAGGTAATGGATTTTAATATCACTTTTATTTCTATGAGATATATTTCATATTCACCATTCATTTATTTTATGTGGTTTATAAAATACTCATGAATGTTTTTTATGATTTTTATAATGAAATTTATAGTGATTCACATATCTATATAAGGTTATTTCCTTAATTTGTATACGATTCAAATGTTACCAAAGTAGTAAGGGTTTATGTTATAATATCATTATTTATCAAGATTGTTTATGATTATGTTTTTGATAATGAAATATTGTGATATAAGTCTCAAGAAACTCATTAATTTTATTTTAATCTATTAATTTCTTGAAAATGTAAGTTTTAATTTCATTTTCCTCACCTTAAGTACTTAATATACAAAAAATGTGTTTTTAAGGGCAATTAGATTTATTTCTCGCTTTGGTTGAATTTTTTTTATCATATATCAATATTTTCTAAAACAATTTAAAGAAGGTTCTTTATAATTTCCTTTGATTTTTTAAATACCTATTAACATATGTTTAACTTTTTAAAAAATGGTTTAAAATTAATCCTCTTGTCAATTTTTGAATAAGGTACTTATTTACCTTTTATATAAAAGTGTGAAAGAAATATTTTTCTAACATATACGATATGAATAGAATTTCCCACAATCAAGACTGGTCAATGTTTTGTTTCTTAAATTACAATTTTCCAATTTTATTTTCAAATAAAATGTTTTCTTTAATATTTGGGAACAATTTGTGTTTTAAAATATTATTTCAAAGTGGAAAGGATATTTTACTCAAGAAATTGTCTAATGATCTGTTAAAGGAATCTTTTACCTATAATAATATACTTTGTTGTTGCTTATTATTTACTAGGGATATTATACAATTATACCATCATTATTACTTCACTATCTAGTTTATGTTTACTTTAAAATGATGTTTATAAATCTCGTACCTTTTTCCACAAGTATTTCCATGTAGAAATGATGAAATGTTTATTAAACATGTTTCTTTTCTGTGGGTTATGCTATAATGAAATGATTATAAAACCCATTTATTTTCATAGATTTCTATATGATGAATAATTTATGATATTATGGAATTTATATGTATGGATTATGATTATGGGATGGATGGTTCTGTTAAATCCCTCCAATACATTGGGTGTAGATGTATAAGTCATGAGGTGAAAATGGAATGTGTAAACCTGATTTAATGTCAACAATTTTATGCATGCATCTAGATTTCATTTTTATAATATTATGAATGTACCTAGTTTAAATTTATAAAATTTTATGTGTGTACCTGGATTTCATGTACATAATATTACATGTGGATCTGGTTTTATGTCCATAAGTTTATGTGAGGGCCTCATTTCATGTCCTTAACTTAATGAGTGAACTTTTTTCTATTTAAAAGTCTTCAAGAAGCTATAATATTATTTATATTCTACTAAATTATGTCTTATGAAAATGATATTCTATCATGTATTATGTCACTATTGAAAAAAACACGTTTAACGTTAGTTTTTTCCCTTTTAATGTAAATTATAAGGAAATATTATTACCAGTGATGCTAAAATTGGGGGTTTCAACATTGGATTTTATAAAATTATGTTTAAATATTTATTTTAGAGTATTTTGACAATTTTTATTCTAATGAACTATGTAAAAAGTAAAATTTTCTACTTATGATGTTGGTTTTTTGTAAAACCTACATAAAATTCACATTCCACATTAGTCATTAAAATAACCGACTTTTAAAGTGATGGATTTTTTTTAAAACACAGATGTATACTACTCGATTCAAAGAAGACATGAGAAATATGAACTAAAAATTACATATTCCAAGTGAAAAAAAATAATAAATAAACATAAATATTTGACCTAATTTCAATGATTTTGGTGGTTTCCTTCGAATTGATATGTTTTTGTCGATATTCTTCTTTTTTTAGGGAAAACTGATGTGGAAACCACAACAGTGATAAATAATTAATTTTTCACTTTGGTTGGTGAATCTCATGTGGAAGTTTTATCTTCATAACTTGATTATATGTGTTTTTATTCATTATAAGAAAATTTATCAAGAAGTTTATTGATTAAGGAAAATAATAATAAAGCAATTAAATGATGAGAATAAATACCATGTTGAAATCATTGACTAAAGAAGAAATAAAAAATTTATGTGGATCAAAGAGGTTGAAAATTTTTAAATAAAGAGAATGAAAAGTTATATAATATAAAAAATATATTTTTGGTGGATATTTATAAAAATTTAGGTATGAATTTAATAATTAAAATGATTGTTGTTAAAAAATTGAAAATCTAGTCCCTCGTGTTTGAGATTTTGCTTTTAATGTTGGGTATATATATAACTTATGTTATAATCCTTCTCCTATCAGGGTTTTAATGCTTATTATATATATAAATAATGTTAAAACCCAATTAAAAGTGTTTTAATGTAGGTTATATATATAAATAATGTTAAAACTGAATGCTAATGGGTTTTAATGTTGATTATACAAATAACCAATATTAAAACCCAAGGGGGAAGGGTTTTTTATGTCAGTTATTTATAAAACCAACATAAAAACATTTTTAACATAAATTTTTTAATAAATAACATTAAAATCTATTTTATACTAGTGTTTTCTTATTCTTTCATTATTCATCTCTTATGAACATCCAAGATTTATTTCTTGACTCAATATTATAATATTTGATATGTAGGGTATGATTTTAAAATGTTAAACTCATGTTCTCATACTATTATTCATGTTATTTCTAAGTGATCATTAATATACCCCTTGTTTACCCATATGGAGCATCTAAGATCACCCTTTTATATGTTTCCTTTTCCCTAGATTATAAATAAACATATATGTATGATATGTCTAGTAAGGGTGATAGTTATGAAGAACCTAGTGGGATATGATGTAGTTCAATTAAGAACCAGTTGTTTTTGTGACCAAGTTACCTAAGGCACTAAACCTCTATTATTATAGTGTTTATCATTATTTTATGTAATTAATATTCATCAAAAAAGATGAAATATCTATATATGAAAATTATGGGTTGATATAGTTGGTATTAAAGCAAGGTTTAGTTAACCTTTTGAAACTAGGATGAGAAAACTTTAGTGACAACCTTGGGGATAAGTTTAAGTATAGATAACATCCTAGTTTTGGTGATGATCATGGATAACCTAGTTTAATCATAAGGTGTAATATATTAAAAAGGGTGTTTCATTATTTAGACTCCCTATAAATTATTTTTCATGATTCTTCAATATGAATATTGTTACTCTTACTATACTTTTTGGTTTTATTCAATGGATGGAACCATGATGATTCATGTTAACACTAATGGACAATTAAATGAATCTCCTAATGAGAAACCAAATGAAATTAGAGATGGAATGATCAAACTTATAATTATACTTAATCAGTTATACCTTATATTGTTAACAAAATATACTTTTGTGAGTTTTTTAACACACTAAATAAGATAAGGAATTAATTTTATGAAGACAATATAGGAAGTAAGATTTAACTCCCTATAAGTCGAGAATATTAGAAGAAGCACTCAAGCATATGTTTAAAAGGAATGGTAAGATGTTTTTGTGTGGAAATGAAGGAAATATAGCAAGTAATTACTGAGGAAAAATGAATATTTACAAAAAGTTAAATTAATTCTATATTAATGTATCATTTATACTCCAAAGTCTTATGTGTGGGTAATATTGTAATTATTCGAGACAATACCCTAATCTAAGGGTTCACTCCTAGACCAAGGAAGGACCTATGTTATTCCACTAATTAAAGTGAAAGTATTGAATTATTTAAGTATTGAGATTTATGAATTATATTGTAGAATTATTTTTATCAATGGTATTCTGGTTATAAGAATTATGAAACATCTAAAGATTTTATTAAAAATTAAAATCATATATTTCTTCTTGTATGATTAACTTAAAATTTATGGATACCAACATGTTTTTATGAGTTTAAGGTTGATCATAAGTTCAAAGACTAAGATTCAACTTTTCTGGTTTTCAGTGATGGGATTTTAATGTAACTAATGACCTTTTTGGAGACGTTTTATTGGGTTAAGGTATATGTAACCCTTAAGTTCAACATGAAGTATTATTTAAGGAAGAATATTGTTTTCATAAGATTGTAGATATTAATAACCTTTAGGTTTGATATGATATTTTATGATAATAGTTACTTTTAGGGATATTCAACATATTTTTAGGGATTTTATAAGAATTATATTAATATATTCCTGATAAAGAATACAACATATCACATCTAGTAAGGTTGTGGGGATTGAAATCATAACTTAAGGGAAGCATGGGTACAATGTCCACCACTAGCCTTCATAATCTCTTAGTTGGTATAAAATTTATTTTTTAAATGAAATGATAGATAAATATTAAGTTTATTTTTGGAAACATATGTTTTAGGATAGAGATAACCATGGAATTAAAAAAAATTGATGCTTAATGTTATTTTATAAGAAGTTCACTATTTTGAGAACCTTGTATGATTAAGGAAAACATAACATTATGATATTTTATTTGAGGAATAAATAATGAATTATCTTGAGGAATCATATATGATTTTAATGTGTATTTATAGTAATTTGGGCTATTTATATAACTGATTAGTATATCTTGGAGATTATATGATTAGGGAATACACAATTTTCAGTATTATACATTAAGAGTGATTAATTTTATTTGGAGATAAATGTTAAATAAATCTTGGAAGAATATGTGATAAAATCATTCAAATATTTGGGATTCAATCTTATTCTAAAAAATTTTGATTAATTTTAAGGTTATTTGTTAATTGAATGATTTAAGTTTAACTTCGGGTGATATTTTTTTGATCTTTAGTCGTTAATGTTGTATTTCTTCAAATGATGGTTTATTCATTTTGATTATTGTATTTTTCTAACCATTTTGTTTTTGGTTAATATCTAATTATAAGTGTAAGTTATTATTATACTTTTTTGGACTATGAAGTTTATTTTATCACATCATGCATAAAAAATCATCATGAATAATCATCATTTGGAGAAAAGGATGAGTTTGTGGTGGAAATCGATTAAGGGATGAAATTATACTTGTCAAGTAAGTATATTACCTTCTTATTTTAGTCTATATAGTGAATAAATTTCTTAACACTAGGGAAAAGGATATTGAAAAAATTATTTCATCCTATTAACTTGATTTTTGATGAATCAATGGTCTTTTTACCCATCATAGATTTATGTTTTTGTGTTCATAACTTTCTCCTCACCATGTTCTCCATCACTGTCTATCGGTCGTTGGGTGTTAGTATTCACTAATATGTCTATATTTTCACTTATCACTAATTTTATCTTATTTGTAAACCTTTTTTATATTATTATTGATTAACTTCCTATTTCTATTTCCTTTTTTAATAGGAATATTTATTATCCCTTTTTAGAATGTGTGTTTTCCACAAAATAATTTTTCAAATATAAAACCCGTTATTATCAAGCAAGTATTCAAATTGAGAGTATTAAATTTATTAAAGTGTTACAAAGTAACACCTCAATATTTTAGAATATATATTTCTCTTTAAATAATTTAATTTCTTCAATAGCTTGTGTTAGACACAACAAAGAATTTAAACAAATTGCGTTATACTATTAAAATATTATTATATGATAGTTATCGCCAAAACATTTGATTGGTGGGTATGAATAAGACTAAAGGAAATTTTAAAAACATATTTTTATTTTTTTATGAAATTAATTCATTGGTTTTTAATTAATTATAAATAAAAATAAAAAAACATTTCAAAATAAAAAAAATTGTTTCTTCTGAAAAACTGTTTTTATATGGCTAATGTATTTTTATCTTAATAAATTCAATTAATAAGTATTATTTAATTGTTTTAATTAAATTTATATTTTATATATTAAATAGAAAAATTGAAATTCATTTAATTGTTTTCTAAGCATTCGATAAGAATAAAAATATTTTTATACTTCAAAATGTATTTTCTAAAAAGCGGTTTTCACCGCATTTTGCACACTTATTTTTAACATAAATTTCTTAAACTTATAGAAATTGAATTTTGAAAAATGGATTCCAAATTTCAAATTAGGATTTTCAATTTTTATAAATTGACCTCTTTTATTTTTTGTTAGTGTGAATGGTAATTGTAGTAAAATTTATCATCTCAGTAAAGGGTAAATTGGGTTAATCTAGATTAAAAATAAGTGGTAAAGCCATAATTTTTCATAATTATTCTTATTATATGAACTTAATTCGACCCTTATCACCTTAGTCCTGAAATTTATTTGTTTAATGGACACTTTTCCATGAAAATAACATATATAATATTTAAAGTAAATAATGTTACCAAATGTCTCTCTCTTAGTTCTAATATCTCTTATGTATCACATAGGGAAAAAAGAATGTTATGAAGGAATATAAATTTCTATTTGGATAATAATTAAATTATTTTTATTATGGAAATTTATTTCCAATTGTTAATAATTATATAATTACCTTACATAGTTATTCATTATCAACGTCGTATTTCTTCAATTAATTGAAAAATAAAATAATTGATTTTAAAAATATAAAAGTAATATAATTTGTGTGTGTTATGACTTTACATGACTTGTTTAGATAAATATAACATATTAGTGATGTTTAAATTTATAATATTTTAATTATAACTTTCTATTTATTTATTTTCATTTAAATTAAATAAATAGTGTCAAAATTGACATTTTTTGATATTTTATCAAAATAATATTTAATTAGATTATTTAAAAATCAAAAACAATATTGAAAGTAGCGAGGTAATATTGTGATTTATTAAAATATTAAATTTTAATAAATTTATTATCATGAAATATTAGTCTAAATGGATTTATATTATAAGATAAAATATGATGTGGTTGTAATCGCATCAACCAATATAATTTGGATAGGTTTAAGTGGTGTTTTAATCCTTATATTATGGTTTAACCCCTTGGTTCACCCATTTTAACCATAACCATGGTAATAATTATTTCACTTTTAAAGGGTTTTAATTTTACTTAGCCACATTCAATATGTTTTTTCTTCTTAAAAAACCAATCCCAAGGCCCTTATGAGGAGATCTAAAGTAGTTCTTTCAAAGAAGAGGTAATCACCTTAACTGGTCATATTCTTTTTCTAATTATGATTTTCCTAGTATAAATATATTATTTTTATCAAAAAATAATAAATTATTTTTCCTAAATATAATAAAATTTTGTTTTTATTATTAAATAACCATTTTCCGCCTTCTTTCCAATCAAATGGGAAGCAAAAGTATCACTCTTGCATACGTACGACTTACCATCTTCACGCAGTGATACAATTCATTTTACACCACCATATTTAATGTATGGTTTGTATGATGGTTTTCATGTTTATATATGATATTTATGACATAATATTTCTTCTAGGTTGATAATAACATATCTACCTTCTTAACTTCAAAACTCTTGGAAAATGACAACGACGCGCGTGTGTTTGTGTGGACTATCACCTTCATGAAGTGATGTGATTAGTTTATTTATTTAATGGTAATAATAATTTATTTAATGGTAATAATAATTTATTTAATGAATACATATGATATAAAAATTATATAATAATGTTTATATAGATTTTAATTATTATTTAACTTTCTTTCATTCAGCCGTCGAAAAGTGAAAATAGTGTTCATGCGTACGTACGGTATACCGTCTCCATAAACGGTGTAATTCATTTTTATATATCTATCATTTATAAATGATTATAAATATTTGTATAATGAATATATATTTTTTTATACCGTTATTAACATTCTGGATATGATGTAACCATGATAAAATCACATGGATTGGAAAATACCAAACCAAAATTCTCATGAGGAACGAAACAGTTAACACCCAGAAACAAAGATTTTAATAAGAAATTGTTAATAAAAGGTTGTTTAAATGTTATAAGGGATAATATATAATATTATAAGTATGTTAATAACTTTTTTATATAATTATAAAAAAATTAAATTTATTATATGGGAGGTTATAGCACTTTTGAAGAAAGTTAGACTAAAGGTAAAGAATTTTTGTCTCATTTTATTTATGTGAGATGCATTCCATATTCACCACTCATTTATTTTATATTGTATATATGCTTCACATTAATTTCTTTTATGATGTTTCTTATGAAATATATGGTGGTTTATATATCCATATAGTGTTTTTATTTCATGGGTATTACAATTAAAATGTTACCAAAGCGGTATGGGTATACGTTACATTCTCATTGTTTATCAAAATTATTTATGATTATGTTTATAATAATGAAATATTATGATATAACTCTCAATAAATAGATTAATTTTTTTATCATTTGGTTATTTATTGAGAATATATTTTTTCTCTCCATTTTCCTCACTTTAATTACTCAATATAATAAAAATGTGTTTTTAAGGAAAATTTACTTTATTTCTCTCTTCAGCTGAAAAAATATTCTTCTATATCCATGTTTTATAAAATAATTAATGAATTTTTTTTACTATTTTCCTATGGTTTTTTAAATTCATTTTTACCCATGTTTAATGTTTTATAAAATGATTTAAAAGGACAATCCTTGTTGTTTTGTTAATGAGGTAATTTTTAACTTTTTCTACAAAAGGGTGAAAATAATTTTTATTTTACCATATACGGTATGAATGGTATTTTATTCCATCATAGTTGATCAATTATTTAAATACTAAAATACAATTTTCCAAGTTCATTATCAAATAAAATGTTTTCTGTAATATTTGGGAATTTTTTATATATTAAAATGATTATTTCAATGTGGAAAACATATTTTCCTAAAGAAATTTTCCAGTGATCCTTTAAAAGAATTCTTCATCTATGATAACACCATTTGATTTTAAATATGATTTTCTAGTGATATTATCCAATTATAAAACACTTATTCTTTATATTTGTGGTTTATGTTTATTATGATAATATTTTTATGAAACTCATTCCTTTTTCTATGAGTAATACTATGATGAAATGATGAAATGTTAATGAAGCCCATTTCTTTTCTATGGGTTATGATATGATAAAATGTTTATGAAACCCATTTATTTTCATAGGTTATGATATGATGAATGATTTATTATATTGTGTAATTTATATATATATATATATATATTGATTGCATAATGGTTGGGTCCATTAAATCCCTCTGATGCATTGGATAAAGATGGATAACTTGTGAGGTAAAAATGTTATGTATTAACCTATTTTCATGTTCATAATTTTATATGTGGACCTGGATTTCATTCCCATAAGATTATGTATAGACCTAATTTTCAAGTCCATAAATTTATCTGTGGACCTTTATTTTATGTCCACAATATTATGTATGGACTCGGTTCCATGTCCATAAGTTTATGTGAGGGCCTGATTCCACATCCTTAGCTTAATGAGTTAACCTATTTCTATTTATACATGTTAATAAAGTTATAATATTACATTTATTAAAAAAAACATATATCTTATTCTAATTTTATGCTCTTAGTTCTTATTTTATTTGATCCCTTGGTGGCTCGTGTCTTATGAATTTCCATGATTTATGACATGAATCAAGATTATAATCTTTGATATATACGGTATGATTTTCAAATGATAGACTCATGTTATCATACACTTATGTTCATGTTATTTATATGTGATTATTGATATATCCCTTATTTCCCCTTACTAAGAATATGATCTCATCCTTTCTTATATTTACTTTTCCCCAAGTTATAAAGAAACATATTAAGTATGATATATCTAAGAAGGGTGATGGTTATGAATATCTAGTGGGAGGTGATGTAGTTCACTTATGAACTAGTTGTTTATGTATCCAATTTTCAAAAGGCAATAGACCTATATTATTATGGTGTATATTATTATGTTATATAATTAATATTTATCAAAAAAGATGAAATATCTATGTATGAAATGTATGGGTCACAATAGGAAACCACTGCTTATGTTGCACTCAGAGCCTTTATCGGCATCGGGGAACATCAATGATTATAGTGATAATGTCTCTTGAAGGATCCTATTATTTTATACATTGTATACACTTTAAATAATCCCATCCCTATCCTCCTCCACTCTTTAAGGTTGACAATTAAAAAATGGAAAAATTTGTATGGGAAACATGATAGTGTATTTATAGAGAGAGAAAAAAGGGTTTGTTATAAACTCACTAATTGATTAAATATTTATTCATTTAAATAAATTGGGTGAATTAATTAATCCACCCATTATGGAAACCACCCAATGGTCCCAATACAAACATTAAGAATAACTATCATAATATAAAACTCTGCTTTTTGATTCAACCATGTTCTTGGTTTTCACTACAAGACCTTATTTATGATATATAATCAATTCATCATAAATACATGTTTGTAGGATAAAAATATTTTTTATAGATGCCCTACCACATCTTAAATTCCACAAAATCTCAAATTATGGGTAAACACCACACCATTCAATCAATGGAACCGTTGAATAATGTTTTTGAGGTTGTTTATTGTGATTAATTTACCATTTTACCCATATGGTGTCCTAAGAATTTAAAACTCAAAATTGAGCTAATCCTCATATAGGAAAACTTGGGTTATTACATTAGGATATTTTTTATCCTATTGAATGAATTGCATTATTTTGATAAAATCATAAATTTACACATATTTTACACTCTAGTGATGAGTGTTAAAAATTCCCTATGAGGTAGGTTGTGACATGTTACATGGCTGAATAAGTGAAATTAAATTAATTTGAGTGTTAAGGAATAAAAATATAAGGAAATTTGATTTTATAAATGTTATAAGCTGAATTTAATTTATAAAATACTCTTTAAAATTTTATCTATTATTATTTAGGTGTGGATTTTGATTCGGGCATATGATTGTTTCCCTAGGACTGTAAATGATTAGGTGTGGGGTTGTGATTAAACTATAAATTATCCAATATTTTCATCCTTAAACATGTTATTTACAATTTTTTATGGGGAATAATATCCCAAAATTTAATAATTTTTCTTTCAACTCACATTTTAAATTCATTCTTTAAAAATACATTGAATGTGGAAAATTCACTATTTTTTATACTTCCATAGAAAAACCTAAATTTTGTATTCTTTTTATATAATTAAATAAAGTGGTCTAAATTGAAAATTTACTTTTTTTAGGATTAAATGGTTTTAGGGATACATTTCAATCAAATGAAATAATTGATTAATCTAACCATATGAGGCCCAAATTAAGCATTCAAGTGAGGTTAAGGAATTTTTATATGGTTTGTATGCATTCAGAAATTGGGATCATATTTTATATATAGATTTTCTAAATAATATGAAATTTGTTTTAGAGATTAATAATATTTAGGTGAACATTTTCCTCATCTTTGACTACTCTAAATTTATCTATTTTCAAGGTCATAAATGCATAGGAAACCAAATCATTGGAATGTGAAGAGTTTGTCAAGCCAAGAAATCCAACTTTAGTATTTCAATAATAAATTTTTTTTAACATGTACAATTGAATTAAAACAAATTTAATTGAATAGACAATATGTTTAACAAAAACTTTATATGTGATTATTTTTTAATATTTGGATATATAATGGGTCAAACAGGTGGTCAAAGTTGAATGATAGAATTAAATGGAAAATCTTCTAACCCTATTGTTAATAAAAATGTCTCTACTTTTATTCAATGAGTTATAAAGTTTCATAATCAAAGGATATGGCTTCCACATAAAAGGGTGTAGAGACACTAGTATAGAGACTTATTTTATTTTATGCCCATTTTTATTCTCTCCAATGATATATTATTAGTAGTGTTAGTTCAATCCAATGAGAATCTATTTTTAATGTTTACTTTATAATATCTTTTATTATATTCAACTATTTTCTCATTCTTACCTTAGAACATGGTGGATTATGGTGATGTGATATCTATTTTTTATTTCATCATTAATTTTTACCATGCTAATGAGTATTATATGTGAGGATTATAAGGTTACCATGAATTTAGTTATATAATTCATTTTCTATACTACTTTCACTATTTCATTTCAAGTTTCCCCTTCATTGGATTTGGTTCTAATAAAATAGACTTAAACTCATTGGATTGTATTATGGTCTATGGTTATATATATATATTAGGAGACAATGAATACCAATACTATACAATTTTTGGGTAGAATTATTCATTCATTAAAAGTAATGTGAGATGAATAATTGAATGGTGTCAATTTTGGTCATTAAATGAGTTAAGAGTGGAACACTTAACATATGAAAAAATAGATTTTAAAATTATATATTCCCCAAGTATTAGTCACAAACCTACTCTAAATTTATTTATATTTTAATTTTTCCAGGAAACACCAAACCATATCTTTGATTTTTTTTTTATTATTAAAAATACCAAAAATAATTGAATTAGTAACATTATGTATTGTGAGTGATTTTAGGCCTCCTTGAGAGAAAACCTTTTTTTACTAATAATACATTATTTATGATAATAAATTATATTTTTATGTTCCCTTGACAACTCACATGTTTTACTCATTTAATGAAATTTTAACTAGCTTAATTATTTAAGTAAAAAATAAAAAAAAATTAAAGGGCCTACTGAGTACCCAGTACCTTGTCATTGAGTACCTAATACCCATTGGGTAACCACCCCTAGAAAACTGAGTATCTGGTGTCCCTTTAACCCCCCCCCCCCCCTTCTTTTCATGTAGTTATCAGATAAATGATGTATTTTATTGGGTATGTAACAACCACAAATCTAGTAACCCAGAGATAGTGGTTAATTTATTACATTGGAATAGATAAAAGGGTTCTGATCCTAAAGGAATAATTAGTTTTTTAGTCTTAGAGAACTAGGCACATACATTATACTCATTTTACATTGGGAATAGAATATAAAACATAAAAAATAAAATGATTGGAATCCTTGAAACTAATTCAAAGGACTCACCTGTATATCATGGGGAAATAAAAAAAATGTGGGTAAGATCAAATACTTAATAAGATTTATGTACAGTGGAAGAAATTGTAAATAGTTAAGGAATACAAAATATGAAAAGGAAAATAACATAAAACACATGTAATTTAATCAATAACTTTATCACGTAGAGTAATATGGTAAGAATAAATGATTATCAAATAATGTAATATAAATAATCACATGATTTCAAGTTAATCCATAGATAATATAAATATAGTAATATTGAAGATAATAATAAATGAATTATTAATGAAGGAAATTATTAATATTAGATTTTAAAATCTCAGACACCATGATATCTATACCTTCAAGACCTTAAACCAATTCATTTTAAAACTACGGGTAAAACCCATTTAATTTTGCCAATTGATTTATCTTATGATGCCAATCGAATCATCAAGGGGCTACGTAATTCTGAGCCTCACCCATCGCATCATTTCCAAAACATTCCTCATATATTAAATTATCAATTTAATTCATGAATAGTATTCATTATCAATAAATGTATTTATTGAATAAAGAATAAGTAATTTTAATATTTACACCAGTTAATCAAAAAACATTTCATACTAAAACACTATATATGGAAATGGTATAAAATTTCGGAAATAACAATATTCAAAAAACAACGAATATAGATATTTAATTTAAATGTAATTACCAAGGAAATTTTATCATAAGAAAATGATTTCCTCAAGGTAAAGTTAATAACCACAATATTAAACAATATATGATAGGTGGAAATGATTTATCGGTAATATAGTTATTACAAAAAATCATCTCCTTTGGAAAAATAAATGTAATTTAAGTGAAATATTAAAATAAGATTTCATAAAATAGTTTTATTTTCCAACCCATTTAAAACATGTAAAATAATGTAACTTTGTAAAATAGTCATGGATGTGGGGAATTTTGTTATCTCTATATATATTAAAAACATTCTATTTGACTTTTTGTAAAGAAAGTTGAAAAGTACCATTTCATAAAATAGTAGAAATATTCCTTTCAAACCCTTTTTAAAAGTAAAGGATAACATGAAATTTCCTTAATAAATCATTTTAGTAAATAAAAGTACTTATTTAAAATAATTTTAAAAAATATGTACATTAAATAAAAATATATCATATTTAAAGAGAAATAAAATTAGTTTTTATTTTAAATATTTATTTTCTTAATTAAATTATAAAATTGGGGAAAATTTTCAATATTAAAATTAAAATCCTTAAATATACAATGGATAAGAAAATTATTTGATCTTATGAAGTATAAATGATAAGATTCCTCCAAAAAAGGTAAAATAAATCCCAAAAAACTGAGATCGTAAAATAGATTCTTACCTCTTTGGTGAATTTTAAATTATAACCCCTTCAAAGAATAAACTTGAATTTAAACATTAAACATCATGAAAAAATATATTTTCATGTTAAATATATCAAAGGGTATGTATATAAACTATATAAAATTGAATATGTGCATGTTAACTAATATGTCTCAACGGAATGGAAATCGATATGAAATCCATTACCTCACACTTCCCATTTATTGAACATGCTTTATTCTCATGTATAATGGTTTTAATAATGTTATTAATTTATAACATGACCATATTCATATTTATAATATCATATATTATCCTCTTATAACATATTACAACTCATTCATTAATAATATTTCATTATTACCATTATTTTGGGTGTTAACTGTCTCGTTTTCTTATACATGTTTTTCAATAGGAGTTCCATTTATTATGCATAGAAGATAGTTCTATAACCTATAAAATTATATTAATAAAATAAATTTAATATTTTATCATTATATACATTTTTATAACCATTCATAAATTTTGGGCATGGAAAATGAATCGCATCGCATTGTGGATATGGTAGGTTATACATACGCACGAGTGAGAAAATCATTCCCTTGATGGGTGAAAGGGTAAATATTTGGATGATATATTAATTTCCAAGAATTAATATCATGTCATATGTATCATATATAATCATTATTTCCATCATTTTGGTTATACATTTTATTCAGTGATGGAAAATAAATTGTATTCGTTTGTGAGATAATAGTTTGTCGTACACATGAGTGATGGATTTGTTTCCCATTTAATAGAGAAGGATATGGATAAATATTATTCCATAAACATAATAAAATATAAGTATATTGAAGATATTTTTTTTATTATATTGTTATTTTTGAGATGTAATTTAATGTGGTGAAAGAAGAAGTAAAAAAATGAGCCTTGTGAAGACAATTACCTTAACTTAAAAGAACCTCCTTTGGATATCCTATTAAGGAGCATAGAGTTAGTATTTTTGGAAGAACATAAGATATAAAATGTGGATGAGGATTTTTGGTAGATATTTATTAAGTGTTTTATTTAGAAAAATGTCTTTATAGGCTTGAATAAATGAGGAGAGGCAGAGCCATTTTATAATTGAGTTGGAGTGGCATTTTCATAAATACAAAAAACTATTAAATAATGGGAAGTCACTCTAAACCCAAGTGCCTTCAAAATTTATAAATAATGGGATTTATGGATTAAAATTTTGATCCAAACCTCCAAATTTAAAAATAAACTTTTTTTAAACATGTTATTACTTTTACCTCTAAGGTTACTTAATTTTACCATTTTAGTTTTCACCATAGTGACTAGTTTTTTAACATAGGTAATTTGTCCATTAAGCCTAAAATTAAATGATTATTATTAGATAATTTGGACCAAATGATTCTAAATATTAAATCCAATTTATCAAATAAAAATTATATGTGTATGGAAAATTAATTTTAACACAAGCACGTGTAACACGCAAAACCCAGTTTTAACCATAACCATGGTAATTAATTTTCACTTATTTTAATACTCATTGTGACTGAAAAATATTTTGAATTTATCAATTATTATTAATTATTATAATTAAAAATATGGTATATATTTTATAAAATTAAAATCAAAAAATTGGAATAATTTAGTTTTAAAACCCAGTAAATCATGTCGACAAATAGTTTTTCAGTAAATACATTTTTTCAAGCATATAATGATATTATATAAACATATCACTAGAAATAATCATTAGATGGATTTAAATTAATATATTTAGGTATATAATATATAAATTAATTAAAATAATTCGTTATTAGATATTATTTTAATTAATTAAAATAGATATACATTATTCCTTTTTAAACAAAAATAATTTTTTTGTAGAAATAAAAGAGTTTTCAAAAAAATATGCCTTTTTATTCCAAAAGATATTCTATTTATTTATATAAAATTGATAGTTAGTAAATTTTTAATTAATAATATTATTATAAATTATTATAAATTATTATAAATAAAATTGGGAATATTTAAATTCTACATTTTCTATTATTCAAAAAATCTTTTCTCTAAGGGAAAATCTAAAAAATTAATTCTAGGCTTATTTTGACCAGGTAAGTTCAAAATTGATATTCATCCTATGAAATTAAAACTTTTTATATATGAAATATTAAAATTTGATCTATGTTATAGATTTATTAAAATATAAAGGTCACCTTCTATAATTAAGGCTTCGGTGTTACATTCTTCCATCCTGCAAAAATTTAATCCTCGAAATTTTAATGGATATTACCCTCTAAAAAAATAACGGTGGTCCTTATTCGTAACATCATTTGGTTCCAATTTTTATTCATCCATTTTATGATTTCTATAAAGTACCTTTACCAATCTGGTCATCTGATTCCTAAACACTTTATCTTTAGTGTCAATAATTTTGATTTGATCTTTATAGTAAGATAGATTAGTTTCAATTATTTTTCTTTAAAGGTGAGAACATACGTTGGGTTTGTCATGTACTTTCCTAACAACAATATGGGAACACATCATGTAATTTAGAGAATATTGGTGGTATCTACAACCAGTAATATATAAATCTAATATTTTCTAAAATTTTAAACGGTCTGATGTTCATGGGGCTTATTTTTTCCCTTTTATAAAACCTTATGAAACCCATCCATGGAGATTCTTTCAAGAAAATGTGATAACCCACTTGAAACTCCTAATAATTCCTCTAGATATCAGGATAAATATTTTTTATAATTTGAGATAATTTAATATGATCTTTAATAGTATTTACATTTTTCACTATCTCATCAACAAGTTTTAGGCCTATAAGTTTCCTTTCACCAACTTCCCCCTAAAAAGTTAGAGTATGAAATATCTTTTTATATAATGCTTCATATAGAGCCATTTGAATACTTTAATGGAAAATATTATTATAGGAAAAATTTACCAAAGGTAAATAATGATCCCACAAACCTTAAAAGTGAGGTAAGAATGATCTCAACATGTCTTTCAATCTTTTAATAGTCCTTTTGAACTCTCCATCAATTTTATAATGGTAGGGAGTGTTCAAATGAAACTTAGTATCAAGATACTTCTGAAGACTCTTATATACTTCCAATGAAAAATAGGATCATGATAAGGCATAATTGAATGACTTATGTTATTAAGTCTTGAAAATTCATTAATATAGATCCTTATGAGGTGTTCAAGAGGTAAATATTCTCTTATATCGAGTAAATTTTCTGATTTGGTTAATCAATCATCAATAACCTATATGTAATCACTCTTTTTAAGAGTATTTAGCAGTCCTATGAAACATTCCATGGTAATATAATCACATTTAAACATAGTAATGGGAAGATGTTTCATGAATCCTCTAGTATGTTGTCTCTATACCTTCACTTGTTGACAAACTAATTGTCTTGATACATAATCAGAAATTTTTATCTTTATGTTATCCCACCAAAAATGTTCCCTCAAATCCCTATAAATATTGTTACTACCATGGTGTATATATAAATTCAAGAAATAATCATCATCCATAAATTCCCTTTTTAACTTAGGTATAGATGGGACACATAGTCCCTTGCCCAATTTCAGAATTCCATCTTCAATAATGAAGTATACTAACTTTACATTACTCATTGCCTTAATTTTCTTCTAAAAATTATCATCATCAGATTCAAAGAATTTTATATTTTCTAATAAGGTTGGTTTCATAGTCACTTAAATAAGGAGTGATGTATCCCCTTCGTTAATAATTCCCATATCCATATTTATTAGATCCATGAACATAGGATCCCTCTCGATATTTATTTGGGTTAGAACACCATGATATTTCCTACTCAATGAATCTTCTACCTTATTTTCTTTCCTTGGGTTGTTTTTTATTAAGAAATCATAATCCTTGAGTAGCTCCATCCATCTCATTTTCCTCATGTTGATCTATTTCTATGAAAAGATGTATTTTATTCCTTTATGGTTTGTGTATCTCTCACATTTTCACCATAGAGATAATGTATTCATATCTTCAAAGAAAATATTACATCTATTAACTCAAGATCATGGGTTGGATAGTTCTGTTTAGGAGTCTTTAAATTCCTTGATCCATATGCAATTAATTTATCATTTTGTATAAGGACACAACCAAGTACATTCTTTTGTGCATCACTATATATCACAAACCCATTATTTCCTGATAGTAGAGTCAAAATAAGAGCATTGAACAATATTCTATTTAGTTCTTCAATACATTCTTCACATTCCTTTTCCCATGTCAACTTAACCCCTATATGTGTAAGCTTGGTTAACGGGGTATCCAATCATGAAAAATTCTGAATGAATCATCTATAGTAACCTTAAAAACCAATGAAACCACATACCTATATTATGTTCATTATTATAGGACATTTTTTAATTTCTTTTATCTTCATAGGATCAACTGAGATTCTATAGTTATTAACAATATGGCCAAGAAAAGAAACTTTTTGAAGCTATAATTCACACTTTATAAATTTCCTATATAACTGTTTTATTCTAAGAGTCTAAAGAATGATCCAAAAGTGGTTCCCATGGTCCTCATATATATTATAATACATTGAGATATCATCGATGAATACCATGATGAAATTATTAAGATATTACTTGAATATTATGTTTATTAGATCCATAAAAATATATGTTGCATTAGTAAATCAAAATGGAATTGTTGTAACCTCATAATTTTTATACCTAATTCAAAATGTTGTATTTTTTATGTATTCCTTCTTTACTCATAACAGATGATACTTAGAATGAAGGTCAATTTTTGAAATATATTGAGCTCTATGAAGTTGATCAAATAAGTAATCAATTCAAGGAAGAAGGTACTTATTATATATCATAATAGTATTGATTTTTCTATAATTAATGCATAGACTCATGGATCCTTCTTTCTTCTTAGTGAAGAGAATATAGACACCCTATACTAAAACACTAGGGTGAATAAATTCTTTATCACACAACTCATCTAGTTGTTTCTTTAGCTCCATTAATTCCATAGTGGTCATTATATAAGGAGTCTTTTATATATATCTTACATCAAGTTTTAAATCAATGGATAACTCAACTTCATTATCTGGTGGATTTTTTGTTAATTTTTCATAAAATACATCAATTTATTCCTATACAATAGGTACATCCTCAATTTTAAAATTACCTATTCCATCCATAGATTTTAATTTTTCTTATTTACTAATAATAACATTCATAAGAGCTACTGGGGTGGATCTATACATTAATAAAATAATGGTGTCTCCACTATAAAGATAATTAATTCTATATATTCAACACAATTCATAATTTTATTCTCATTGAAATACTTTTTTTCATAATATTTTGATATTCAGTCCATACCAGGGATTGTATTGAAGTAAACTATCAGTATGATAATAAACTCTGCAAATAGTCTATTTTTATGTGTCATAATGGTAATTCCTGACACATCCTCATTGTAATGATATTTCTACTATGATTTTTAACTATCAACTCCCTTCATAAGGTTATAAGGAAATATCTAATTTTCATATAAAACATGGAATATATAAAAGAGTTTGAAGATCCAAAATCAAATAAGGCATTATCTAAAATTGAGGATGCAATTAAATTACCTTCTACTATATCATTGGGTACTTACACTTCATCTATAGTGATAAAATAAGATTTGTGTTCACCCATAATCCTCATCTATAGTATGTTTTGTTGACACTTGGGGAATTGGTGTGAATAATTCCCCATTTATTTATAGTGAAATCAATAGAAATTGCTGATTTTTTCCCACCCTTACAACATTTTCCATATGAACCATATCACCACATTTTATAAAAATACCTTGTCATTCAAAAAAATTCTAATATTTTCTCTCCCATGATTATCACATGATGTAAATTGTTTCATTTTCTTATTATTCTTTGAATAATTCACTTTTTCATGGTGTTTAGATAACCTCTTCTTCTCTTAATTCCCCTTGAATGTATTAAATCTAGAAATTCCCTTCTCTATTATGATGTTTTATAAAACTACTTTATCATATGATGAAATTTTTATAGAAATCAGTTCCTTTTTGAGACATTCTTTAAGGCCTTCAAATAAGTGTTCAATCTTGTATTCTATATTTCTTATATAATCTATAGCATGCCTAAATAGTCATGTAAATTTAACCACTTCTATGAAATAATTTCTTCTTCCTTTTTCATTAATCTATAGAAATTTATCTTCATTTAATTTTGTTTCTCAAGAGAGAAACAAATTTCAAAAAATGTTTCTTCAAAATATTTCCATTCCTTTCTCTTTATTTATGTTTGTTTCTATTGAGAGAAATATTTTTCAAATAATATTTATTTAAAAGATATTTATTCCATGATTTATATTTTTTCTCCCTCACTATTATTTTGGATTAATAATAATAATTGATCAGTATTGCCTTTGATACAATATAATACAAGTATAACCTTTCTTTTTTATCACATCCCAAGGTTATAGATATCTTTTCAAGGGACTAAATACATTTTTCATATACCATATGATTAGTAGTGCCATTAAATGTTGGGGGATTCTATCTCACTAATTTATCCAATATAGGTTAATCATGTTGTATAACAACATTTTTTACTATTTAGGAAACTTTATTCATTATAACATGAGTAAGCTGCCCTAATGTAGCTATGATCTGCACAAATCCAATACCAGTTGTATTGGATTTCTCAAAAGGGGAATTTCTATATTTACTATGAGGTTTTATACCATTATTTCTTCTAGGTTACATTTATTAAAAATGGAATATACTTAATTAGTTAATAACATTATAAATTTTAAAACATAATGTATAATTCAAAATCAGGTGTAACACATTACATAAATTGAAATTTTATGCATTTTTAATCTCAAAATCATAAACTTTTTTTCTTTGGGAATTTCTTTAATTCATAAAAATTTATTCAAATATTTCATAGTTTTTTATAAAGATAATTTTAATTACCCTAAGAATATCCCCTGGGAGTGTCAAACCAGGTATGTGTTAAGGCTCATTTTCATTCACTAGGTGATGATCAAGTTAAAGGCCAATTCACCCTTTTCAAAGTTATTACATCAATGTATAATTGTGCTATAACCACATCCACTTGTAGTATCCATATAAGGATGTATTTCTAGGAAAAACACATAATCCCTAACTTTCCAAAAAATTTATTTTATTTCACAATTTGACATATCCACAAAGTATATAATATGGTTATATTCTCTAATCTATTTTTTCTTAAATGTATTTTTTATAGTTTCAATAAACTTTCTCTGATGCCAATTATAAAAACCCCATCTCTAGTAACCCAGAGCTGGTAGTTACTTTATTACATTATCATAGAGAAAGGGGTTTTAATCCTAAAGGACTAATCAGTTCAGTATTATTGTAGAACCAGATACATAAATAATACTCATTTTATATTATAAATATAATATAAAACATAACAAAATAATATTCTTGACATATGTTAAACATATTTAAATGATTCATCTTAATATTCTTGGGAAAGGAAACAAAATAAGGGCGATAGGAAATACTTATTAAGGGTTATGTACAGAAAAGAATATCATGAATAAATAATGAATAAACAATATAAAAGGTAAATAACCAAAAAACATTTCATTAAATAAATAAACTTATCACAAATAGTAATATGGTAGGAATAAATTATGATCAAATGATGTCATATAAATAATAGCATGAACTTGAAGCTAATACATGGATAATATCAATACACTAATTTCATGGACAAAAAAAACAAAATACCCGATAAACAAAATGATTAATATTGGATTTTATAATCTCATATATCATGATATCTATGCCTTTAAGACCATATGTAATGATAGTTTAAGACTATGGTTAAAAACCAATTTAATTTGGATGATTGGTTTGTCTTGTAAGACCTGTTGATGCATCGAGGGGATATATTATTTTAATCCCCACTTTCAACTTTATCTCCAAATCATTATTTATATACCAAATGATCAATTTAATTCATGAGTAATATTCATTATCAATAAATGTTTATATTAAATAAAGAATATGGATAATCAATATTTCTCCCAGTAAATCAATTAACTTTCCACAGTAAAACACTATATATAAAAATGGTATAAGGTTCAGGAAATAGTAATATCCATGAAAAAAATAATATAGATATTGATGATAGATGTATCTTCGATTGAAAAATTATCATAATAAATTGATTATATTAAGGTAAAATTAACAACCACAAAATTTATTAAGAGATGAGAGGCGACCAACGGTTAATTGAGAATATAAGTTTTATAATAGAATCATGTCCTTTGGAAGAACAAATTTAATGAAAGTAAAATATGTTAATAATATTTATAAAAGAGTTTTATTTGAGAAACCATTAGAATAATGTAGAAGAAGCTAAATTTTCTAAAATGGTTACGGTGGTGGGGAATTATGTTATCATCATATATATTAAAAACATCCCTTTTGACTTCTTATAAAGAAATTAAAAAAAATACCTTTATAAAAATGGTATAAATATTCTTTTGAAACCCTTTTTAAAAGTCAAGGATAAATTAAAATTTACTTAATAAATAATTTGAGTAAATAAAACTAATTTTGTAAAAAAAAATTAAAAATATGGACATAGAAGAAAAATATATCTGATTTAAATAGAAATAAAAATGATTTTTATTTTAAATATTTATTTGATACATTAAAGTAAAAAAAAGAGCATTGTTGAAAGAAAATATGGAAAATCCTTATTTATATGGTGGAAAAAAAACTTTTTTTGATCTTATGAAGGATAAATGATAAGATTCCTTCAATGAAAATAAAAACAATCCCAAAAGAAAGTGATATCATAAAATAGATTCTTACCTCTTTTGTAACTTTTAAATTATAATCCCTTGGAAGAGTAAAATTTAATTGAAGAATTAACCATCATTAATAAATATTTATTCATGTTAAATAAATCAAATGGGTAGTATATACACCACAAAAAAGTGAATATGTGGATATTTACAAATATGTCTCAAGTGAATGTAAATTGAGACAAAATCCCTTACCTCGCGCTTCCCTTTAGTTAAACATGATTTTACCTCCTATATAATGATATTAAGAATGTTATTAATTTATAATAGAATTCTATTCATATTTATAATATCATGTATGAGCATATTATAAAATCTTACCACCCATTCATTAATAATATTTCATTATTACTGTTGTTTCTGGTGTTAACTGCTTTGTTTTATTATGCATGTTTTGTCATGGGGATTATAGTTCTTATGCATAGGATATAGATCCATAATCTCAAGAATTATATTAATTTTATACATATCATATTTTTTCATTATATACTTTTTTATATCAATTCATTAATTTTAGACATGGAAAATAAATCACATCGCTTCGTGGAGATGGTGGGTCGTACGTACACATGAGGGATGTAACCCCCATGATATTTTATGAGATATATTATTTTTAATTTCTTTGATGTCTTATATTGTATGATACACAAAGATTATCGTGCGTTATACGCAACACCATATTAGTTTGTAGTATACGCAACAATATTCTTGGATTGTGTTACACACAATTTCAAGTTCTTTTGATTAAATTCATTTCACGCAAGACCAAGTATTAGTGATAACTAAATATTATAACCTAGTCAATATAATTGTAGGTATGAATAGTATTGCCTTCTTTCTAAAAAACTATTTAAATGAAAATAAGTGACTTTATAAAATAATAAAATCACTCTTTGTGGATTTTATTAGTGAAATATATATTTAATATATTAAATATAATGTTTTAAATTCATATTTTATGTTTTCTATATATGATATAAGAAAAAATTCAATTTTTCGGATAAAAGAAGTATTTTTCAAAAAAATACAATTGTACCGCCTTTTAATGGAGAACCCTTTTTAAATCTAGTTTTTGACAATTTGATAAGTTCAATTTAACATAATAAACTTGTTCTTTGGAATCATGACATCCAAATTTACCTTGGTTGAAATTTTGGTATTTTTTTGATGAAATTCATATTTTAATGAATAGTGAAAAATACTGCAATTTAATTCAAAACTGCCTTTTCGCCTAATTTATTTAAATAGTTAGATTATATTTTTTAATTGTTTTTAAAGTTTAATTGTATTATTTTTTATTATTTAATCTAATTTTGGTCATTGTATGTAATTTCACATTTAAATTGGACATAAACACATGTAAATCTTTTGATAGTTTTTACTTCTTAAAACTCTGCTTTCTAGTTTTGACAACGGGAATTAATTTTAAATTAATTACTAAAACTTTTGTGTTTTTAATTTTGAAAAATGGATTCCATATTTTTAATCAATGGGTCCAAATTATGTTAATAGTTTACTTTTATTTTTCAAATATTTTGAATAGTAACAACGGTAATTTTTATTTACCGTAGTTAAAGGTAAATTGGGTAAATTAGGGTAACAAAAAATAAGATAAAATTATCCTGAAACATTCCAAAATCCTATTGGATGAATTAAATTTTATCAATATCAATTAATGGTTAGAATTGATTCATTTAATTTAATTTTTTCCATAAAAGTGATATAATTATAATTAAAACAAAAGAAAGTGACAGCATGTCACTCTCATATATCTTATAAGTATAATAATTTTAATGTAGTGATAAACTTGATCAAACTTAGAAAATAAACATCCTCCAGAAATATAATTAAATTATATTCATCTTGTGAATTTATTTATAATTTTTATGGATTAAATAATTACCATTAATGATAACACAATAGTGATGTAGAAATTATTTTTTCTTAGAAATATCAAATGAATGGATTTAGAAATATTAAAAGAAATATACTATGAAATAATTAATGTGATGCACAAATTTTATAGGTGACTATGATATTTTAGGATTTTATTAACTATTTTTTTAAAATATATTTCTATTTTTATTTCATTTAATGTCAAATAAATGAATAGTGTCAAAATTGAAACTATGAATATTTTATAAAAATAACGTATTATTAAATTATTTAAAAATCACAAAAAAATTAAAAAATACAAAGTGAAATTTATATGGTCTAAAAGGACATAAATTATGAAATTATGTACAATTTAAAACACATAATTAAATATTTATAACTATTTATTATTTATAATATTATTACCAAAATTAAAATTAAATAGATTAAATAATGATAAATCAAAATGAAAAGGTTTAAAATAAAATCAAAACATGTATAAATTTTATTAGATGAGAGGATTTATACCCATCCTCATCTAGTCTTATAAATAATTCACTTTGGAGACATTTTAATTTTACAAATAAATTATATCAATTTAATAGTTTTGGTATTTCCAAAGGTGCCCCTCCCCTCCCTTATAAAAGGTCACCTATCTTTCTCTTTTAATCACACCTATAAAGCCCTTTTTCTTGTCCAAAACCTGCCCATTTCCTCTCCCAACTTCCCTCACTTCATCCTAGAGGCCACACTTTTGGCATGAATCCATCTTAATGGGGGATTTTGTGCAAATCAAAAGGTGATACTCTAGAAAGAGGTAATTGTTTTATCACCTCTTTCAAAATAAATCTTCTTATACTTCCTATAATTATGTTTTTTCTCATACAAAACTAATAAATACAGTATAATATACATTATTATATTATACTATATTAATTTTAAAAATTTATACCTTCTTTTATCCATCTTACAAGTAATAATATCACCATGCGTTCATCCGTACGGCTTACCGTCTCCACGTCGTGATGTAATCTGTTATTCAACGATACTTTATTTGGATAGGTATAATGATGGATATAATTGATCTAAATACTGAATATAACATTATTATTATTTTTTATAATTAATATACCATCCAATTCCAAACCTTTTAACCATCAAAGGGAATGATATCGTCTCCTGTGCGTACATACGGACTACCGTCTCCACAACACTGTGAGATTCATTCTCCATGTTAACAATTAAATAATGATTATAAAATTTATATTATGAGTAAAAATAATAATTATGAAATTAATTTAATTTTTGACATTAATAAAATACATCCTAAGGATAAAAAACTTGACTTACATGGCAAAATAATATTGAGAAAATGAAACAGTTAACACCTGAAATAATTGCAATATTTAAACACAATTAACAAAATGATATAATATGATCATATATGATATCATAATTATGAATATGGTTCTAGTTCTGGTATAATTTAATAACATAATTTAACCATCATACAGGAGGTTTGGGTATATATGAAGGATATCATACCTAAGGTAAGGGATAATTTTGCAATCTCGTTTTTATTTGAGATTGTTTATACATAAGTATTTACTAGGGTATATTTATCATCCACATCCATGTTTTCCTAAGTATGTAATATTATTTCCATTATTATACAATTTTTTAAAGTTAATTTTACCCTTTGGAGATTTTTTATTAAACAGTATGAAATTAATCTTTTTTCGTTATTTGATTTGAGGTACTTTTTAACTTTTTTAGTAAAAGTACGAGGAGAATGTTCTTTTAACATATACGGCATGAATAGATTTTTACATCTTCATAACGCCTTATTTCCACGAATCTTCCTCTATAATATTTCAATTTTATTTTCAACTAAGTTATTTTCTTTTAAAATTACATGGCATTTTGAGAATAGAAAACGTTTTTTGAAAAAGAAAAGATACTTTACTCAAGAATTAAGCTCAAGTGTTTTATAAAAATTATTTTCCATCTAAGATGACATAGAGTTATGTTTATATCACTATTATTACTTTGATTTTATTGTGTTTATGATGGAATTATTTTTATGAAATCCATTTATTTTATATGGATTATGTTATGATGGAATGACGTTTTAGAAACCCATTTTATTTCATCAGTTATGCTATGCTGAATAATTTATGTTTTTGTGGCACATATAAGAATGATTTCATTATGAGATGGGTGGGACTTATATCTCCCTCAAATTAATTGGGTAAAGATTTATATCTTATGATATAGACATGATTATAATGGAATGTAAATATAGTTCAGTAATATAGGGTTAGAATGGTAAGAAAATCTAGTTCAGTAATACATGGCTGGAATGGCAAGTAAATCAGGTTCAGTAATGTAATTTTTCCACTATTATGGTCTTGGAAACAATTCCTTGGCTACTATGGAAATCATATTGTATTATTTTTTTTTCCACAATTCCATGGTTTATTCCAATTCAATTTTCTCATGGTTTATGATTTGAATTTGATTTATGCTTTGTGAACTACCAAGATTTATTTCATGACTCAAGATTTTGGTATACGTTAAATGTAGTATGTTTTTTATCAAAATTTATGCTCATGTTATCACATTCTTATGTTTAAGTTTTGTAATATATTTTCCATGGTTACCCTTATTGAGCATTTGAGCTCACCACTTTTCATGTTTCTTTTCCCCAAAGATTTAAATAAGGGTATTAAATAAGATGTGTCAAAATGGAGTTCTAGATTTGAAAGATAAAGTAAGTGATGATGTAGATGTTTTATGAACCAGTTTTTTGTGTTTTCAAGTTTTTAAAGGCACCAAACTAATATGGTCTTTGGGAATATGTTTGTTTCATGTATTAAGTATTCCTCAAAAGTAATGTAATATCCATGTACGTCAAGCTTGTATCGTTAGAGTTGGTATCAGAGCAAAGGTTTATTTAACCTTTGGAAACTAGGATGAGAAAACATTAGTGAGATCCCAAGAGGTATTTCTAAGGTATTTCTAGGTATGTACCTAAGGGTAAGTCTAAATATATGTTATAGTCCTATAATTATGGTAACGATAATTAATAATCTAGGATTAAACCAAATATGTAAGAGATTAAAAGTAATCTCCCTTGATTATGTTGTTTTCTTAGTATGATTTTTGCCTCTCACGCTATTCTTTTTGGGTTTTAGACAATGGATGGAACCTGAAAGAATTGTGTTAATGATCAATGCATTGGGAAATGAAATAATTTTACTCCTAAGAAACCAAATGTTATGGGATATTGAATTCAAAATCTTATCACTATAATTACACAATTTATGAATCATTATATACTTCCCAATGAGCAGAGAAGGGAACAAAATTTTGTTGAGTCCTTTATGAGGAAACATCCACATTATTTTAGAAGGTCTTCAGATCCAATTATTACTTAACAATGTATGAGTACCATTGAAATGATATTTTCCATCCTTCGTTATTCGGAACATGAAAAAGTCCTTTTGGTTGTTTATCATTTAGAATGAGAAGTAGACCAATGGTGGAGTCTAATCAAGAATACAAGATAGTAAGATGAAATTGAATCCATTGAATGGGATGAGTTCAAGAACTTATTTTTCAATAATTACTTTCCTTGTATTCTTTGAAAAAATATGTAAAAGGAGTTTCTTGAGCTTAAGAAAAAGGATGATTAATTTTTTGGTACATACAATGAAAATTTTATAAGACTTGAAAGGTTTTCTTCTGGATTTATCATCCAACCTGAAAGTAAAGTTGATCGATTCTTTAGTGGTCTAAAACCAAGTCTTATAAGATAATTAGCTATAAGATACTTTATTAAATATAAATTTATTGTGAATTTTTCTATCATGGTATAAATGGAAGTTAGTGTTACATATCAATCTCATGGTTTTGATAAGAAATGAAAGATGGAGTTCAAGGGAAAATCTCAAAATAATGGTGAAAAGAAGATGAATTATTCCATATGCTCAAAGTGTGGAAAGAAGCATGGTGGAGATTTTCTTAAAGGGATTAGAAAATGTTTTTAAGTGTGGAAAAGAAGTTCATCGAGCAGTTTAGTGAAATGTAATGGGAAAAAGGTCGCTAACTATGTGAATAGGGAAACAACTATAGAGAACGCACCACCCACACTTCAATTCTAAAAGTGCAAGGAAATGGGGCATTATGCTAACCAATGCCCTAATCCAAGGGTTATCGATGATTATAGAAGTAAAAAACATCTTAAGGCCAAATACAAAGGCAAATCACTTTAGATCACTATTGGCGATGTTGAGTATGACAAAAAAGTGTTGGAATGGCTAAGTTTTTATGTAATGGGATTCCAAAATAGTGTTGTATAATCTCTTTTATAGTATTATGGAATATTGTAATATCTATGTATTGGTCCATTGTGGTTTTTCATAAGTATATGGTACTGATAACCAAGAAAAGTGATTGAAATATTTTTGGAAAGCACTTGATGTGCACATAATGAAGGTAAAATAAGATAATGAGAAGTTTGATAGTATTAATAAACTCATAAATGATATAAAAATAAAGTGATATCATGGTTTGAGTATATAGAATTTTTTGTATTATTTGTGTGTGGAAAATTTTAATTTTTACATAATTCATGTTTTCATTAAGGTTCTATGGTAATACATGTTATTATCATGGTTCAAGAAAATATATGATTAAGGTATTCACATGTTTAGAATGTGACAACCAAGAACTGCCTTATGAGATATAGGAGATAATTTTTAAGTTGACTTAGTTCACCTCTTTATAATGTTTTATATTTTTAGTTTTTGGATGAATTTTAATGTTATCCATTTATGGATAGTATAAGTTATATTCTGGTTGGAGTCTGTTATATTAATGTATTATCTAATTATAGGCGGACTTATGCATATTTGATTACTGGTTCTAACATTTTTGTTGATACAGATGCAATGTCCTATCAATATATCGTATAATTTTCTAACACTTCAAGAATGATAAATTAAACTTCATTTCTTTAAATAATAAATGAATTGGAAATTGTTCAAGGCACGAAAAATGGTGAGATTGTACCAAAAATCAAACAAGTATTTATTCTCAAGAAAATTTATTCAATTTTAGGGAAAGGATCTTGAAAACCAAAAATGTTATCTTATTACTTTCTTTTCTGATGAATCAGTTGGTCCCTTAAATCATCGCATATTTATGGCTTTTTGTTGTCAACTTTCTCCAAACCTTATTATCTATCACTATCCATCATAACTTGATGGTTATATTTTTCTTCCATATCCATGTTTTCACTTCCCACCTATGTTCTGTAATGTGAAAACCCAGTGATGAGTTACTTTGGTTAATCGTTATGTTTCTAAATTTTCTTTTTAAAATGAAGTTTTAGTATTCCTTTTTACAATGTGGGTTTCTATAAAAGAAACTTTCAAGTAAACCTTTTATAACCCCGATGAATTTTGAGGGTGAAATTCATTTTAAGGGGGGTATAATGTAACACCCTGAGATTTTATGAGGTAGATTCATTTTAATTTATTTGATGTATTGTGTTGTACATTATACCAAGATTAGCTTACGTTATACGCAACACTGTATTAGCTTGCAGTATAAGCAAAACTATTCTTGTCTTGTGTTACACACAATTTCAACTTCTTTTGATTGAATTAATTTCACGCAAGACTGAGTATAATTGATAACTAAATATTATAACCTATCATTATAATGTTGGGTATTAATAGTATTAACTTCTTTCTAAAAACTATTTAAATGAAAATAAGTGAGTATATAAAATAATAAAATCACCCTTTATGGATTTTATTAGTGAAATATATATTTAATATATTTAATTTAATTTTTTAAATTTATCTTTTATGTTTTATAGATATTATATAATAAAAAATTCAATTTTTTCAGATAAAAGAAGTATTTTTCAGAAAAAATACAGTTTTACAACCTTTTGATGGAGAACCCTTTTTAAATCTAGTTTTGGAGAATTTTATAAGTTCTAGTTGAAATAATAAACTTCCTCTTTATAAGTGGGACATCAAAATTTACCTTGGTTTAAATTTTGGTAATTTTCTGATTAAATTCATATTTTAATGAATAGTAAAAAATATTGCATTTTAATTCAAAACTGTCTTTTCGTCTAATTTATTAAAATAGTTATAATATATTTTTAGTTGGTTTTAAATTTTAATTGGATTATGTTTTTATCGTTTAATACAATTTTGGTCATTTGATGTAATTTCACATTTAAATTGTACATGAACACATGTCAATCTTTTTGATAGTTTTTACTTCTTAAAAACCAGCTTTCTAGTTTTGACAATGAGAATTACTTTTAAATTAATTACTGAAACTTTTGTGTTTTGAATTTTAAAAAATGGATTTCATATTTTTAATCAGTGGGTAAAAATTATGTTAATAGGTTACTTTTATTTTTTGGATATTATGAATAGTAACTACGGTAATTTTTATTTACCATGGTTAAAGGTAAATAGGGTTAATTATGGTAACAAATAATATGATAAAATTATCCTAACACCTAACGAAATCCTCTTGGATGAATTAAATTCTACAAATATCACGTAATTTTTTAATTGATTCATTTAATTGACTTTTTCCCATGAAAGTGATATAATTATAATTAAAACAAAAGAAAGTGACAACATGTCACTCTCATATATCTTATAAGTATAATAATTTTAATGTAGTGATAAAATTGATAAAACTTAGAACATAAATAGTATCAATAAATATAATGAAACTATATAAATCATGTGAATTTTTTTATAATTTTTATAGATTAAATAATTACCATTAATGATGTCACAATAGTGATGTAGAAATTATGTTTTTATATAAATACCAAATAAATGGATTTAAAAATATTAAACTAAATATAATATGAAATAATTAATGTTATCCAAGAATTTTATAGGTGAATATGACATTTTATTATTGTATTAAATATTTTTTCCCAAAATTATGTTCTATGTGGATTTTATTTAAAATCAAATAAATTAATAGTGTCAAAATTTTCACTATTGATATTTTATAAAAATAACATATTATTAAATTATTTAAAAATCGCAAAAATATTTAAAAATTATAAATTGAAAATTATAATGTCTAAAATTTAATAATGTTCCCAACTATGGACAATTTACAACACATAATTAAATATGTATATCCATTTATTATTTAGAATATTATTACCACAATAAAAATTAAAAAGATTAAATAAGGATAAATCAAAATGATAAGGTTTAAAATAAAATCAAAACATATCTAAATTTTATTGGTTGAGAGGATTTAGACCCACCCTCATCTAGTCTTTGAAATAATTCACTTTGGAGGCATTTAATTTAAAAATTAATTTATATTAATTTAATAGTTTTCCTATTTCCAAAGGTACCCCTCCCCTCCCTTATAAAAGGGAACCTATCCTTCTTTTTTATCACACCTCTAAAGCCATTTTTCTCAGCCAAACCCTACCCATATCCTCTCCAAACTTCCACAATTCATCCAATAAGCCACACTTTGGTCATAAATCCATCGTAAGGAGGCCTTTTGTGAAAATCAAAAGGTGATACTCTAAAAAGAGGTAATTGTTTTATCACCTCTTTCAAAATTATTTTCTTATTATAATTCATATTATTATGTAGTTTCCAAAATAAAGTTATAAATTAAATATATTATACATTATGATATGTTAATATAGTTATTTTACAACCTTATACCTCATTTTATCCATCCTATTAATAACAATATCACTATGTGTGCGTGTGTACGGCTTACCGTCTCCACGTTGTGGTGTAATCTGTTATTCAACAATAATTTATTTGGATGGGTATAATGATGGGTATAATAGATTTAAATAATTAATATAACATTATTATTAATTTTTATAATTAATATACCATCCAATTTCATACCATTTAACCATCAAAGTGAATGATATTGTCACTCGTGTGTACGTATGACATACTGTCTCCATTATGCGGTGAGATTCATTATCCATGTTAACAATTCAAGAATGATTATAAAATTTATATGATGGATAAAAATAATAATTATGAACTTAATTTCATTCTTTACATGAATAAAACACATCATAATCATAAAAAACATGACTTACATGGAAAAACAGGAATGAAAAAATGAAGCAGTTAACACCTGAAATAATGGAAACATTGAAACACTATTAACAAAATGATATAATAGGATCATATATGATATCATAAATATGAATAAGGTTCTGATATAGTTTAATAACATACTTTAACAATTATACATTAGTCAGTATACAAACGAAGGATATCAGACTTAAGGTAAGAGATAATTTTGCAATATCATTTTTATCCGAGATTGTTTATACGTAGGTATTTACTGGGGTATATTTATCATCCACATCCATGCTTTCCTAAGTAATATTATTTATATTATTATAAAAAAAAATAAAGTTAATTTTACCCTTTGGTTAATTTTTATTAAATGTTATGAAAGGAATCTTTTGTCGTTATTTGATTTGAGGTACTTTTTGAATTTTCTTGTAAAAGTATGAGGAGAATGTTTTTTAACTTATACGGCATGAAAAGATTTTTATGTCATCATAATGCCTTATTTCCATGAATCTTCCTCTACATGATTTCAATTTAATTTTCAACTAAATTATTTTCTTTTAAAATTGCATGTCATTTTGAGAATAGATTATGTTTTTTGAAGAATAAAGTATATTTTCCTAAAGAATTAAGCTCAAGTGTTTTATCAAAATTATTTTCCATCTAAGATTACATAGAGTTATGTTTATATACCTATTATTACTTTAATTTTATTGTGTTTATGATGGAATTATTTTTATAAAATCCATTTATTTTATAAGGATTTTTTTATGATGGAATGATGTTTCACAGATGAGAAGCATGAGCCTGTAAGGGGCCCCGTTCTATGAGGTCTCCCCCTATCACTGCCAGTCTTCTTCTCATTGGGTTGGCTCGACTTCTCCCCTCCACGATCCTCCTCAGGGATCTGGTGGTGTGTGATTTCTGGTCCAACTGCGGCGTTGACGACCTCGTGGGCTCAGCCATCTCGAAAAGCTCAACGTTTGTCGGCTTGTCCTTACCCTTCCTTCTAGCTGGTTAGGGTTTCATTAGGTGGTGCGGTGTTGATCCAGTGGTCGAGACCCAGCCTCGGTGGTTGGAGGGTTTCTGCCTCATTTTCAATCGGATGGGAGTGCGGGAGGTGGTTTTCTTTGGTCTTCATGGGAGGTTCTGATGGAGGCGACGGGATCTGCAGATCCAACTTACAGTGAGGTTTTTGTGGAATCTGATGGTTTTGCGACACCTGGATTTGATTTTTCAGTTCTTTGGTGATGAATTTTTTATCTTTGCAGAAAGTGGGTTGATGTGCTGGATTCTCAAAGGGGTTTTTTTCACCTGTTTTTTGGTTTCTCATTTGTTGCTGGAGAGGCGGTTAATGATGAAGGTCCTGATGTCGGTCGGCGTTTGTGCTGGTAAATGTGTGGAGACAGTGGTGAGAGGGGCGTTCTGGTTCATGGCTCGAGGGTTCTGCTTCTCACACGGTTCAAGATGTTGTGGTTACTGAGATTGTGCTATTTTTAATTTTTTAAAAGTTTCATTTTGAATTTTGAATCTTCAATGGTGGTTCGCAGTCTGATTATTTTTTCTTGCAGTGGGCTTGAGTCGACTGCACGCTGGCTGTTCCCCTTTATTTTCACTGCTATTTTGAAATATGCTATTATCTTTTTAATATGTCATTGCCCTTGTTTTGGTATGTCTGAATTTGATTGTGAGGTTCCCACATCTCCATAAATTGGTTTGTTCTAAAAAAGAAAAAAATTGATTTGGAGGAATGATGTTTTTGAAACTCATTTTATTTCATATGTTATGTTATGATGAATGATTTATATTTTTGGAACATGTAAGAATGATTTAATTATGAGATGGGTGGGACCTATATGTCCCTCCAATGAATTGGGTAAATATTTATATCTCATGAGATAGACATGACTGGAACATCTAGTAAATCTAGTTCAGTAATATAGGGCTAGAATGGTAAGTAAATCTGGTTCAATAATATATGGCTGAAATAGCAAGTAAACCTGGTTCCATAATGGACTTTATCCACTATGATGGTCTTGGAAAAATGCCTTGTATACTATGGAAATCATATTATGTACATATTTATTATCCACAATTCCATGTTTTATTCCAGTGTTATTTTCTCATGGTACATGATTCCATTATGATTTATTCCTAATGAACTACCAAGATTTATTTCATGACTCAAGATTTTGGTATATGTTAAATGTGGTATATTTTTTAAAAAAAATGTTATGTTCATGTTTTTACATTCTTATGTTTATTTTTTTAAGATATTTTCCATGCTTACCCTTACTGAGCCTTCTAGCTCACCCCTTTTCATGTTTATTTTCCCCCAGGATTTGAAGAAGGGTATTAAGTAAGATGTGTCAAAAGGGGGTTCTAGTTATGAAGGTTAAAGTAGGAGATGATATATATTTTTTATGAACCAATTTTTTATGTTTTCTAGTCTCCAAAGGCAATAAACTAATATGGTTTTTGGGCCTTTTTTTGTCATGTATTAAGTATTCCTCAAAAGTGATGTAATGTCCATGTATGTTAAGCTTGGGTCATTAGAAGTGACAATATCATTTATTTAATGGGTCAAATGGTAAGGAATTGGATAACATATTAATTATATAAAATTAATATAATTTTATATGTATCATATATATTCATTAATTCTATCATTATAACTATCCATGTGAGTTTGTTAGGGAAAATGAATTGCATCGGTCTGTGAGGCTATAGTTTGTCATACAAACAAGTGATGCATTTGTTTCCCTTTTGATGGAGAAGAAGATGGATTAATATTATTCGATAAAAATAATAACATCTAATTATATTCTATTTTTTTATTATATGTTTTAATACATAATTGAATTTGGTAAAATAATAAGTAAAATGGATCTTAATAAAGACAATTACCTTCACTTAGATGGACCTCCTTTGAATCACTTATTAAGGAACCTAGGGTTGGTATTTTGGGAAGAATGGTATCTCTATAATGTGTCTAATGATTTTTTGGAAATATTTTGGTAGTTTTTGGTTGATCCAAATGGATTTAGAGACGTGAACAAGTGAGGATATGGAGTTCCCTATTATAATTGTAGAGGAGTGGCATTTTTGTAAATACAAAAACTATTCAATAATGGGAAGTCACTCTAAACCCAAGTGACTCCAAAATTGATAAATAATATAGGGTTAGGTAATATCAAGACACAAGTCCACCACTAAAAAGAAACGTGTTTTGAACATGTTATCTTTTTTACCTCAAAGGTTACTCACTTTTACTATTTTAGTTTTCACCACGGTAACTAGTTTTTTAACCTTGGTAATTTGTCCACTAAGGGTAAAATAAAATTAGGATTATTAGATAATTTGTACCCCCTGATTCGAAATATGTAATAAAATTTATCAAATTAAAATTATATGTGTGTGTAAAATTTATTATAACCGGAACGCATGAAATGCGCAAAACCATATTTTAACATTAACCGTGGTAATTAATTTTTATTGGTTTTGTTATTAATTATGACCAAAGATTAAGGATGAACCTATAAAATATTATTAATTATGATTATTAAATATATTGGATATATTTTATTAAATTCAAATCACAAAATTAGTAGAATTTATTTTAAAAATAAACCCTCAAATCATGTTGAAAAACGGTGTTTCTAGAAATGCATTTTTCAAGAATAAAATGTTCTTATATTAACTATATTACTAGTAATAATAATTTTATGGTATTAAATTAATATAGTTAGATATATAATATATAAATATAATTTAAATAATTCATCATTAAATATTATTTTAATTAATTAAAATGGATAGTCATAGTTCCTTTTTATACAAAAATTGATTTCTAAAAAAATAGATTTATGAAAAATACATCTTTTTACCTTCAAATAATGTTAACTCTATTTCTATAAAAATTATAGTTAATAAATTTTTAATTATAAAAAATATTATAAATTTTTTTAATAAAATATTTAATGGATAAATTCTATAGTTTTTATTATTTATAAAATCTTATTTCTAAAGAAAAATCTAAAAAAATCAATCTAGGATTATTTTGACCAATTGAGTTAAAATTTGATATAAATCCTATAAAATTATAATTTTTTATTCATAACATATTAAAAAAATTTATTATCATTTTATTAATATATACATTTCTCCTACTATAATTGAGTCTCAGGTATTACAGGGTACCCATTTTTAGCTGTCCTCAAAGGATAAACTCTACATCGAGTCTAATGCCTCAAGAATCTACCCCTATCCTTCCCTAACTCCTTTAATATTCTAAAACCATAAAAATAAACATATTTTAGAAAATAATTAAACAAATAAATACTTAAAAATATATGTTGTGATATACCCTCTGCACCATAGAGCAATGTGTCCTCAAGATGTGTCACCAGTGAAAAGTTTTAGCCACTGGACATGGATATAAGCCTCTCACTCTAAAGACTCCATCTAGATACTTCTCTGTTACTACTACAAGAATACCAAGGTTAATATCTTCCCTCATAATGTTTATTCACTTCATTTTACTATAATAATTGGTTCTTCCTTAAACTATGCATTAAACTCTAGTTCAATTTCATCTGTACTGATCACATGAGAAGGTTTGGGGTTGTATATTTGAAGCTAATATACATGTAATACATCATGAAACAGACATATTCTTAGTGGGATAAATAATCAATATTCTACATTAATTATCCTATAAAAAACCTTGAATATCCCTTTATACCTGGGATCCACCATCCTTTAACTTTTTATATTCCAAGGTCCTAATCAATGATACATTCTTAAGAAAATCCAACCACCTACCTCAAACCTTAGAGGGAGCCATCCCTAGTTTTCATAGTTATTTCCTACTCAAATAGGTTACTGTACACTATCTAATCAACTAGATCTTCTCTAAAATATCATAAATGAGATTTAGTCCAATAATAAAGGACTCACATGCCTTTATCTAGTGTATAGGTGATCATAAAAACCTACTATACAATTCCTTGAAAGGTTCCATCTAAAACCTGATAACTATGGTTATAAAAAAAACTCATCTAACTCTAGATTAATTTCCTATGAAACAAAAGAATATAAGGAACATGCTTACAACATGTCCCCCAATAGTTGTATAGTATGTTTAGACTACCCATCAATTTTAGGATAGTATGTTTTACATGAATAAACTTGGGTATCCACCACCTTCAACAATCCTAGATATAGTTGTGATATAAATATTGTATCCTAATTGGTTATGACACTCTTAGGTGGACCATGTAAATATATTATCTCTTATAAATACCATCATCCTAGATTATCAACTAATTGGGACATTTTAAATGGTAAAAAGTGAGGCCCTTTTTCAATACATCAACTATAGCTCAAACTACATCACTGCCACAAGGTGATCATGGCAAGACCATCAATAAATCCATTATCACATCATTCTATTTCCAATTAGGGATGGGTAAGGTATGAGGAAGATATATTGGTCTTGAATTACCATCCTTCACCCACTGATAAGAGATGCATCAGGAAATGAAACCCAAAATTCCCTTATTCAGTCAGGGTCACCAACACTATCTGAAGATTTCATTATATATCCCGGTCAGCCATAAGTAAATGGCCAATCTCAAGGCATGTGAGTCTTGTATTAATTCAGCATGAATTCTCATAGGGACCATAACTTGACATCACACAAAAAATATCTAGTCATCATACTAGGAAAAATATGGTATAAGTTTCTCACCATATATATTCATTCACTCATAACCTATAAATCTAAGTCTTATAGTTAAATATCCTTCACTCTATCAAGTAGTGAAGTGATAACTATTAAATCTTTAAGGGTTGGTCTTCCATGATTATCCTGCACATCGATATATGTCTCAATGAAGAGGACTATTAGCTATCACTCACTACTAGCCTCATGAACTACCTAGTCCTTAGTCTTCCTACTCATAACATCAACCATGACATTCCCCTTAATGAGGGTGTATTCTATCTTGAAGTCAAAGTACTAGAGATACTTGACCCACCACCACTGTCAAAGGTCCAAGTTAAAATAAAAGAAAGATATATCGGAGGATCTTATTGTTAGTGTACACCAAAAACCTATAACCTAATAGATATTAATGCCAATATATCATCACATTCACTAACACTTAAATGTTTTTCTTCTTTTTCCTTTATTCTAATTTAGATAATCACATAATATTCATTTTATAGAACATATCTAGACCTTTTTATTCCCCCTCTCTTTTATCTATTATCTTCTTATTTGTTTTCCACACCATTAAAAAATATGCACAGTAAATCCTTATCAATAGAAAATGGATTTGAATTTGAAATTAAAATTCGAATAACCTTCTTAAATAAAAAAACTTGGATCACCTCTCATCATAGTATTGACAAATAAATTCAAATTTGTTGTTATAAAAGATTGGAATCGCCACTAAAATTTTAATATAAATCCAAGTCAGCAATCCTAGTTAAAATTCCCATATCTACCCAAAAGACCATTCCTATGGTGTACCCTCAGTTATTAAAATATGAGGTGGTGGTTCAAACTAATTATGTTTTAACAGATTGAACACATTATGATTTAGAATGCCTATTGTGACGTGGAGGCCATGAATTCCCTATAAATACCAAATTCCAATATTGGATCCATTATGGATTGATCCATGAACTCTAGTGTGTTATTACACTTTTTATCCGGATTGGGTCATAGAATTTGAGAAATGAATCAACCCATTCTTCTTTGTGTCATGGACCTTTACTATAGCATGAGGTCATGTAGGCCATTTTCTATCCCCTGCCAATTTTATAATCTCTACGATGAGGACACATTTATTGTGGAATATTTCAACTTGATGTCTGCTATATATAACATGGGAATAAATTATAGAACAATACTTCCTCCTTAAAATAATTTAATGATGTAATATAATTATTTTCAATATGGAACTCATTGTTCTACTCCTTTGATTTTATTATATCATGAAATCCTTCCATGATGTGTAACAATTTTAGAACTAACTTAAGCATCATCTGTATTAGTCTCTAAAGACATTCAACAAAAAATAAATGTAAATTTGAATATGATTTATGTATTGTAAAAATATCATATATAATGAATCATATCCACTTCAATCACTTTCAACAAATTCTCACAAAATCATCTTAACACCTCTGGTCTCAAAAATATCCCTCTTTGGATTTCATTGTCGAAAAAGGAACATTAATCACTAAAAACTATGATATTATATTAATATATCACTATTAGATAATTTTAATCCTATGTGAGAAATAAAATTCTTATATATACTTCATCATAAAAACCTACAAGTAATTCAACATAACTTCCTACATGTACTTCAATAAACTGTTAGAATAGTTCACACACATACACAAATGATAAAATCATATATTTCCACTTTTAAGAACTCCCTCAAAATATATTCTTCCCATTTAAAAATAGACACATATCAATGGATACTCCCCCTAAAAATATCCTCACCCTTTTAACAAACCTTTGAGTAGATAGATACAAATAAAAAATTATATTCTCATTTTTATCCCCCTTTGACAACAATATCCAAAGGCAAGACAGGTGAGGTGAAATAACAATTATACCTTATCCTTGATAATGAGGAGGTTCAATTCCCAATATCAAACTCATATTCTCAAATAGTTCCTTTGGAAATGTCTTTGTGAAAAAATTAGTAATTGGTTCCTTTATAAGAAAAAATTCCACTTATAACTCATTTATCTAAATGAGTTTCTTAATGAAATGATATTTTATGTAGTGACCCCAAACTCGGTAGCATAGAGAAGGTGATTTATTTAATACATTGTTATATGATATAAGGAATCACATCTTGAAGTAAAGAATATTTTATTAGTCTTAGTAAACTAGATACAAACATGATTTGCTTATTACATTTGAATGCACAAATTAAAACATAATGTTTTTGATAATAAAATTATTCCCTCTAAAATATACTTGTGTAATGATCATATTACACTTCACAGATTCCTAGGGAATGGAAAAAATAGGGGTTAGCTAAAATTCTAAGTTTATTTGAAGTATATTGGAAGCTATAAATAATCAATAAGAATAATCAATATGGAAAGATAAATAAAAGAGCACGCATAAAATATAATAAATAAACTGAGTATGAAGTTCATCTAGAGATAATATCAATTCAAAAATATCATGGATAATAATAAATATGTAAAGGTAAATAATGTAAAATACATTCCATTTAATCAATAAAATTACTATCATAATTAGATAAGTCATAATCAATATGGTAAGGAAAATAACAAAAAAAACACATGACATTTAATTAATACTAAAAATGAAATGCATCTAGAGATTATATCATTGTAAAAATATCATGGATAATAATAAATGGATTCTTAATAAAGGTAATTATTAATTATTTTATGTCATGTATGAGACACATGATATTGTTACTGTCAAGACCTTTCAAAATAAAGTTTAAAACTACTGAGTAAAACTTATAGGGTTTTAATAATTGGTTTCATGATAGCTTACTAATTCACCTCATGAGACTACCAATACATTTATGGGATATCCATAAATGGGCATCTATCATTGCTTTCATGTCCAAATCATTACTATTATATCAAATAACATATTTAATTCATAAACAATGTTCCTTATCATCAAATATATATATATTGAATAAAGAATATGTATTTACAATATTTCCCCAGATAAAAAATTAATTTCAATGTAGACCAACATATATAGAAATGATTTATGTTTTAATCAATAAAAATATATATGATAAATAATATGGATATTTTGGGTAAAGTTAATGTCCAATGATCACAGGAAAGTGAAAAATTCGAGGGAAATTTATTGACTATAAAAATGAATCAAGGAATTTAATCTCAATACTATCCTCAGTCAAAATAATCATAAACCATCTAGAGGAATAGTAATTATAGTATCAATACAACATATCCCTAGTTTATTATTTGTAAAATAAATGGTTTTTTCATTGATTAATAGAAATAGCATAAAAGATCTTTTAAAAACATTCTTTATCAAAGTGTCCTTTTCATTTTGAAAATCACTTTTTAAAACTAAAAGTCCACCAAAACATTTTGAAAATACTTTCATTTGAAGATAATATTTTAAATTCATAAAATAATCTTTAAAAAATTTGATTATTCATGGTGGTTTTAAATTCCATTCATGTCATACATGTTAAAAATTTATTTCTTTCACTTTTTTTTGGTAAAATAAAAATGTGAATTATTTTCAAAACATGATGAATCTTCCTTTATAAACATTTTTTAAAATTTAAAAAAGAGTAAAAAATTATTTGATAAATCTTTTAAAAATTTTAAAAAAAAACTGAAAATATTTTCAGAAAAAATGGTTTTCGAAGAAAATGGATCTCTGACTGAAGAGGGAAATGAAGTAGGATTTTCTTTAAAAAATTCTCAACCGTTTTAAATACCAAAGAGTCAAAAAAAATTACTATTACTTGAAAATATCATGAATAAATATAGTAAAATAAAATTAAATAGTTTTATTATAAAATTATCAAATAATTTAGTTCAATTGAAATTAAATAATAAATAATATCGATTAGAATGAGATCGTAAAATCAACCTTTAAAATGATCATAACACAGAAGTGAGAATTAATAAATGAATATATTATTTTTAACAACTTTAAATACAAATAAAACAATTTTAAATACATAAAAATATAATCAAAATTCATTTCACACATAATATTTTAATTTCCAAGATAATGAAGAAGTAATATAACCCAATGAAAAGAAATTGAGTTATAAAATTATTTATCACGTGATAAATTTTAATTAAAAATAACTTTGGATGAAATAATTCAAATTTAAACTTAAAATACCATGAATTATTAATTAATAATGATATTTCATGTTTAATGGGTGATATATACACTATATAAAATAAGTTAGGTGTGTTTCATAGAAATATGCCTCAATGAAGAGAAATTTAGACGGACTCCCTTACCTCGCGCTTCCTTTTGGATGAACATGATTTAACATCCTTGATAGTGGTTTTAAAAAAGTTAATAACTTATATCATAACCATATTAATAATTATAATATCATATATGATCCTTTTTATAACACCTTATCATCCTTCCATTAATAATCTTTCATTATTTTCATTGTTTCGAGTGTTAATTTCCTTGTTTTCGAATGCATGTTTTTTCATGAAAGATCCAATTATTGTGAATATTATATAGATATATCATATAAAAAATAATAATCATGACATAATTACAATATTTTTACACCAATTTTAATTTTAATACCAATAATGAAATATGATTATGAAAAATGGTCTATGTTACAATCATGACGATGGTAGGTCATATGTACGCATGAGTAACATTTCAATTTTTCAATGGTCATAATGTAAAGGAGGAAAGTAATATTTTATATTTAAACAATTATAATAATATCATAAATACCATATTATTTATTTTAATATACTCATATATATCATTCATGTGGTGTGGTGATGAAAAGAGAGTCACATCATTTCGTGAAGGCAGTAGTCCACACATGCAAGAACAATGTAGTCATCTTTTACTCTAAGAAAGAAAATGATATATTATCTTTTAAAAATTATAAATATGTTATTAATATCATAATTATTTCATTTATATCACATATATTAATTAAATTTATCTTTATCACCTTCTATGTAAAGCATTAGTGAAAGATGAATCACATCATTATGCGAGGCAGTAGTCCGCCGTACACATGAGTGACATTATCATATCCTCTATTGAATGGAATTTAAAAAATTTATATATATTATATAATGACTTAATAGGTATAATAATGTTATAAATATCTTATATATACTTTATATTCATCATCATATCTTACCTTGATAGGTGGTATTGTAAAATTGAATGACATCAGTTCCTGAGGTTGTAGTCCACCATAAACAAGAATGATGATTTCGAAACCCATTTGATTAATGTGGGGATGGTTTAAGGTCATGAACATAAAATAAAAACATATAAATGTTTTTGGGATACTTAATTTATTATATCATCAAGTTTTAATAATAATTTAAGTGGGTGGAAGAAGAAATAAAATAAAAATGTTTGTTGAATAATGTTACCTCTTCTACAGGTATCCTTATACTAAATCCTTCCTAGATTGGATTTATAAAAAAAATAAGGCTTATAGGAAGATAGGAGGGAATTTTAGAATTTATTTTTTTACTTATTTTTTGAACCAATGAGTTTTTGTGGTGTGAAGAAGAGAGGAGAGGGGTGGCCTTTTATAAGTGGAGTGAGTGGCACGCTTGTAAGTTTTTGAAAAGATTCTACTATACCCTTATTTTTATCATGCAAAAAGCTTCCAAAATTGTCCATCGTAGACCCTAGAAGATATATTATAAAAATATTTCCATAAATTTTTTATAGTACAAGTTGTTAGGTCATTTTTAACCCTTATCTTCATAGTTTAACTCTCTGGTACATCCATTTTTACCTTAACCACTAAAATTAACTTTTATTGTTTTCACTATTCATTTTGGTAAAAAAATAAGATTACTATATTATACAATATAAATTATGATTATTTCAAATATTTAATCCATTTTTCAAAATTCAACTCACATAAGTGGGAAATTTAAATTTAAAATTAATCTCGTAGATGTGATGAGAAAGTCGATTTTTGAAGAGAAAATGTTTAAATTTTTACCATGATTTTATTGCAAAATTCAATATTAAAATGATAAAAATGACCTAAATTGAATTAACTGATAAATAATTTTACTAATTTTACTTTAAAATAAATTTAAAACATAACTTAACTTTATAAATAATTTAAAAGAAAATTCATTTTTCAATTAAAATTCAGTACTTTTCACTATTCATCAAAAAATGAAACTTTTCAAAAAAATACCAAAAAATCACCCTAAGATAGTTTTGATATTATGATTTCAAAAAAATATTTTTTAAAATTAATTTTTCGAAAATTTATAAAAATTATTTTTAAATTATGTGTACAAAGAGAGATTAATCCAACTTTTAGAGAAAATACAGTTTTTTATAAAACCATTATTTTTATTTAAAATGATTAATATTTTATAAATAATAAATAAGTAACCAATTAATTTTTTTTTAATTTTTACACCATATACTTTTCTAAATATAGTTATTATTATTCATACTCACTTATTTAACGTCAAGTTAATAACGACATACTATACATGATTCATTTCGACTCGGGGTTGCTTATTTTACAAGCTATCGACGAAATTAAATTTAAAGAAATATATTTCATGGGTTTTAAATCTCATTATTTTAGGTTGAATACTATATTGAATAAAATTTTCTTATTTTATAATATTTAGGTGTTATATTCTCCCCATCTTAAATAAATTGTGTCCTCGCAATTTAAACTTGATCTTGGTAATCAAGGGTTTGACATTTAGAAATACCATTTTTTAAAAATCACATCATAAACAGGGTTAATAAAACATCCTCTTAGTAAGAGAGAAAATAAAGTAAAAAGGTCATATGGAAAAACACATAACTAGTTTTACATGTATGAGAACATTAGCGGTAAGTGAATAAATGAACATGGAAGAAAGCATAAATAATTATAGAGAGTGATTGAGTTCATTGATCACAAGAAAGTAAATGATAAATAGAATGTTAAAGACCTAAAAACAATAATTTTTTGATGATTTAAAATACAATATGATTCATTGGATATGAATTTAATAATATAATATTTTTTCATGATCATTTTCCTAAATTTTCAAAATTCTTTTACTGTATAATAATATAGGAAATATACTTACTTGATACATTTCCATTTCATAAGAACAATTTCATACTTTGGTTTTGATTTGATAAATTTCCAATACATCCCCTAATATAAGAAATTAATGTCCAAAAATGAATTTTTTTTATACCTAAATCACTAAAATTTAATTTTAATGGATCATATGGTCCATAAAATAATGACAAGTCTTTCCATCTATCTCTAACTATTTTAAAAAACCAATATGATTGGCACAAGTTATCCAATATAATAAATTAATCGATAAACCCCAAAAGTAACACCACTGGTTCATCATTAATATTTATTTTTAAAATTTTTTAACTAAAAACAATGACATATTAACAAGGACATCATGTAGGCTAGTGGCAGGTGTTAAACCCTTATTAACTTTCAGTTGTGGGTTTAAGCCCTGCAACCTTTATTAACATTCTGGTTTGTCACCCATCACGTGGGTTGCCATTTTTCTAAACTATATTAATATAATTCCTATAAAATTCCCAAAACAAATATTATGGAAATCCTTGAAATAAAATTAATCATTAAATAACCTTTTTACTAAGGTTTTCAATACAAAAGTTTCCAAAAAGTCTAATAATATTTTTAAATATTATTAAAATGTCATTAATGATCATATTAAGCCAAAAGGCTATCAGTGCCTTTAAAATTATGTTTAAAAATGTAAAGGCATTATTCCTCAAGTAAAACTTCCAATAAAACATATATGTTCCATAAGTTTCTCTAAAATATTTTTAATCTTGTTATACTCCAATCACATAAAACCTAAAAAGATGTGTTTAAGTATTTCAACTTATGGTCAATATAAAACTCATTAACCCATGATGGTATCCATGACTCTTAAGTTAATGAATACATGAATGATTCTAAAATTTAACACAATCCTTATAAGCTTCAGGATTCTTATAACCAAAATACCATTTGTAAAATAATTCTTAAATTTAATTCTTAAATCACAAATACTTCATCCATTTTATTTCCACATAGGTCCTCCCTTTTTCTAGAGGTTAACAAAGGTCTTTCATTGCGTTCATCTATTCAAATAATTCATAATTGTTTGTATAGAAAATAGTAATTATTCAAAGAATATTCCCCAGGAGTTTCACATTATGTGTGCATTAAGTCCTATTATTATGCACAATGTGATGATTGGGTCAAACCCAGTGTTCCCTTTTCATAATTATTACTACTAGGTACCTATATTCCAGAACCATGTCCACTTTTTGTATCCATATAGGGTTGTATTTCAAGGAAAAACCAAGTAATTTATACCTTACCAAAACTTTAGGATGTTCTTATATACATATCCTCAAATTCTATCATGGGGTTATGATATCTAATATATGTTTTCCTAAATATAGTTCTTAAAGTTTCAACTAAACTTCTTCTAATACCACCTATAGAAACCCCAACCCCAGTAGCTCAGAGTTGGTGCCTACTTTAATACATTTTTATAATATTAACTGAATCATATCCTAAAGGACTGAATAGTTTAGTAGTCTTGGTAAACAAGATACAAAAATGAATCCCATATTGCATTTGAATACACAAATTGCAACATAATTTTTTTAGGAATAACAGTATTCCCTCAATCATGAACTTGCATAATAATTATAGTACACTTCATGGATTTTTGTGGAAATGAAACAAAATAAAGGTGATCTCAAAATCTTAGTAAGGTTTAAGTATAGTGAAATCTATCATGAATTAGTAAGCATAGTCAATATGGAAAGGTATATAACTGAGCACACATGACATGTAATCAATAAAATGATAAGGTAGTGAATCCAGAGATAATTTCAATGCAAAAATGTCATGGATAATGATCCATATGGTAAGGTAAATAACAGAACACACATTCCATTTAATAAATAAAATGACTATCAAAAATAGATAAATAATAATCAATATGGCATGGTAAATAACTAAAAAATCTGATATTTAATCAGTAAATGAGAACAAAATGCATCCTAAGATAATACCACTATTAGAATATCATGGATAATAATAACTAAATTCTTAGTAAAGTAAATTCTTAAATATTCTATGTCATGTATTAGACACAAGATAACTCTATTGTCATGACCTTTCACATGATAGTTTAAAACTACTGGGAATAAACTTATATGGTTTAGAAAAATGATTTCATATTATATTACTAATTCTCATCATGAGACTACTGATGCATCAAGGATATCTATAATCAATCCCCACCCATTTATTTCATGTCCAAATCATTTCTGATATATTTAATAAAATATTTAATTCATAAATAATGTGTCTTATCATCAAATATCCATATTGGGTAAATAATATGGATTTATCAATATTTACCAAGATAAAAAATATCTTTCAATGTTGAACACTGTATGTATAAATGATATATAGTTTAATAGATAAAAATATACATGATAAATAATTTGTATATTTAGGATAAATGTATTGTCCAATGATCATAGGAAAGTGAATGTTTCAAGGGAAATTTATTAAGTACCAAAATAAATCAAGTAAATTAATGTCAATATTATCCTTGGTCAAAATAATAATAAACCATCCATATGAATAATAATTATGGTATCAATAAAACATATCCCCATTGGATTATATATAAAATAAATGTTTTTTTCATTGATTAATAGAAATAACATAAAAGATATTTTGAAAACATTCTTGAGTAAAATATCCTTTTTATTTTGAAATTCACTTTTTAAAACTAAAATTTCAAAAAAATTAAAGTTAATTATCTTTGAAAATAACATTATAAAATTATAAAATAATATTTAAAGAATTTTATTGGTCATGAAAAATAGAAATTTTGTTCATACAGTACTTTTTAATACAAATATTTCGTTCACTTTTTCAGTAAAATCTTGATCGGCATTATTTTGAAAATGACATGAAGATTCCTTTCAAAAAAAATTATAAATTAAAAAATTGGTAAAAAAAATATTTAATAAATAATTTTAAAAATGTTAAAAACATTTTTAACACATTTCTAGAAAACACGGATTTAAAATAAAACAAATTTTTGATAGAAAAGTGAAATGTAGTCAGGTTTTCTTAAAAACATTTTATCAATCATTTTAAGTTACAAAGAGTGGTAAAATGGTAATATTACCTAAAAATTTAATGAATGAATATAGGATAATGTAATTAAATAGTTTTATTATACAATGATCAAATAATACCCTTCAACTGAAATTCATGAATAAGCAAAATCGATTCAAATGATATTGTGAAATAAACCCTTAAAATGATCATAACATTGAAGTGAGAATTAATGAATGAATAAATTATGTGTATCAACTATAAATCCACATAAAACAATTTTAAATACAACATAGGATAATAAAAATTCATTACACACATAATCTTATAATTTCAAAGACAATGAAGAAGTAATATAACCCACTAAAAAGAAATTGAGTTATAAACTTCTTTACCACTTAGTAACTTTTAAGTCGAAATATCATTAGATAAAATAATTCAAATAGAAACTCAAAATAAAATGGATTATTAATTAATAATTATATTATATGTATAAGGGGTATTATATACACCATATAAAAGAAATTAGTTGTATATTATTGCAAAATGCCTCAATGAAGAGAAATTGAGATGAAGTCTCTTACCTCACACTAAATTTTGGTTGAACATGATTTAAACACCTGTATAGTAGTTTTAAAATTTTTATTAACTTATAAAATAACCATATTAATAACTATAATATCATATATGAATGTTTAATAACATATTATCACCCTTCCATTAATAATCTTTCATTATTTTCATTATTTCGGGTGTTAATTTCCTTTTTTATTCATGCATGTTTCATCCCAAAAGATATGGTTCTTACATATATTATATAGTTATATAATATATATAATAATAATCAAGTCATTATTATCATATTTTTTACACCAATTTTACTTTTAAATCCAATCATGAACGATGGTTACAAAAAATGGTTTATGTTACAATCATGAAGAAGGAAGGTCATATATACACATGATTAATGTCTAAATTTTGTAATGATAAATATTGAAAATTGGTAAGTAATATTTCAATTTTATGTATTTAAATATATTCATATATATCATCCATGTTGTGTGGTGATGAGAAGAGAGTCACATCGTTTCATGTAGGCGGTAGTCCTTATGTACACGAACGATGTTATCATCTTTTAGTATAAGAAATAAAATGATATATTATCTTTTTAAAATGATAAATATGTCATTAATATAATTATAATTTCATTTATATCACATATATCAATTAAATTTAACCTTATCTCCTTCCATGTAAAGTATTAGTGAAAGACGAATCACATCGCTTCGTGAGGAGGTAGCATGTCGTACATATGAGCGACGCTATCGTGTCACCTATTGAATGAAAATTAAAATTTTATATATTATATAATTACTCAATAGTTATAAATTCTATATATGTCATATATATATATTATATTCATCATCATACCCAACCATGATAGCTAGTAATGAAAAAATGAATGACATCGGTTCGTGAGGTAGTATTCTAATGTACACATGAATGATGATTTCGTAACCCATTTTATAGAAGAGGGGATGGTTATAGGTCAATAAATTAACAAAATAAAATATAATTATATGTAATATAATTATGTTATTATATAATCATTGTTTAATAATAATTTAAGTTTCTTTTGAAAGAAATAAAAAAAGTGCTCGTTGAAGAATGTTACCTCATCTTCGGGTATCTGCCTTACGTTTGCACTAAATACTTCCAAGAATGGATTTATGCCCAAAATAATTCTTATAGGAATATATGAGGTAATTTGGGAATTTATTTGGTCTGGTATTGGATTAATCAATGAGGATTTAAGGTATGAAGAAGAGGGGAGAGGGGTGTCCTTTTATAAGTGAGGTGAGTGGCACACTTGTAATTTTTTTAAAAGATTCAATCATACCCACATTTTTATCATGTTAAAAGCTTTCAAAATGGGTAATTATCGAACCTATAAGATATAAGGTCTATATAGGGTCATAAAATTGGTATTTTACAAGTTTTTATTTCATTTTAAATAATTATCTTTTAAGTTTAAACCCTGATAAATATATTTTTACCGTAACCACAGAAATTAATTTTTACTATATTTAGCATTCATTTTGGTAAAAATTTAAGTTGAACTATAAATTAGGATTATTCCAAATTTGGAATCCGTTTTTTCAAATTAAATTTACATAATAGGAAATTTTTAATTTAAAATTAATCTTTTATACATGATGAGAAAGTAAGTTTTTAAAGATAAAATGTTCAAAAGTTTACAATGTTTTTATATCGAAATTTAACATAAAAATGACTATAATAACCTAAATTGGATTAATTAATATATAATTGATATAATTTTACTTTAAAGCAAATTTAAAATTTAATTTAAATTTATAATTAATTTAAAATAAAATTCATTTTTCAATTAAAACTCAATATTTTTCACTATTCCTCAAGAAATGAAACTTTTCCAAAAAATCCAAAAAATCACCCTAAGAAAATTTTGGTATTATAATTTAAAAAAATGATGTTTATTTTTAAAATTAATTTTCTAATATTTTTAAAAACTAATTTTAAATTATGTGCGCAAAGATCAACTAAACCTTCTTTCAAAAAAAATACAATTTTTCAAAAAACCTTTTTTTTATTTCAAATGATTCTTATTTTATTTATTTTAAATAGACAACCAATGAATTTGTTTTTCCATGTGTAAACCATATAATTTTTATAATTTAGTTAATTTTATTCATACTCACTTATTTAAGGGCATGTTTATAATGATATACAATATTATGGTTCATTTCGACACTGGGTTTTATGCTCTGCAAGCTATCGAAGAGAGTAAATTTAAAGAAATATACTTAATGGGTTTTTTAACCATGGTGTTGTGTACCACGTATTATATTGAATAAAGTGTTCTCATTTTATAATTTCATGGTGTTACATTTGATCTCAATATGATTGCTTATATAATTTTTAACTGGATTCTTTGATAAATTAATATCACATTAATTATCAAATCCAAAGAGAAGTGGAAACTTCACTTCAACTTTCAAATCTTCTAACTATGTAATTATCCATATTAACTGAGTCAGGGAATGATTTAAAACACATATTATACTTCATACCTTCTTAAATTTATATATATTTTCTCATTATAGTTTCAATAAACACACCACACTCCAATATAGATAACTTCACTAGATGTTGACCTCTTTTTGTCAACACAGCCTTCCAAATCTACATATGTATAACCACAAAGATCAAGAATTCCTTCGATATCATAGTGAAAACTAAAATATATTATTCCTTTTATGAATATGAAAATTTTATGGTCTATTATCTATGTAATCCAACTTTTTTCATGTTTCTTTGGCTCGTGCTGCTCATAGGATGATTAAAATAAGTATGGTGGTGTTAACTGCTAAAAATGATAGAAGCATGGTGAATACATGATGAGTAATTATTACATGCCATGTAAGTTTGGTATATGTATTTTTAAGGGAGTTTAATAATATTCAAGATAACATGTATATATTAGGGAATAAAAGGTCTGAGATGACTTGTTTTTCGGAGAGATCTTCCCCCAGACATTTAAATAATATGTAAATAGTTTATACATCATATAAATCTCCTGTGTAAACCTTTTATAAATGTTTTTATCCATTCGGGTTTCTCAAAACCTATTTATTCTCTTATATTTATACATCCAGTGTCTCCTCCCATCTAACTTTTGAGATCCCTTCAATGGGAATTAATCCTTGGGATTTCATATTCAATCTATGGTGACCCAAGTTGATCCAAGGTATGTTCCTTCTTCATTTTAAAGTGGTTTCTCCCATATTGATCTTGTTTTCTCCATTATATGCTCTCCATGATATATATTTTGATCTCAATTTTATTTAATGGGGTTTCTATTGGTTTTTTTTTTGTGCGGTTATGTCGTGGAATCCTTAGAAGGATAAAATTTCATGTGGGATGTGTGACCAGAGATTGGTGATGTTGGTCCATTCTCGTGTGAAGAATATTAACAGATTCCGGGGTAGGGGATTCATTACTTCTCTTTTTTTTACATATAATCATAAATTGATCAGGATATATCCCTTTATATGGTTATTTAATTAACCTAATAAATATTAAACCCCACTAAATAAATTGGATTATAATCGTATTTCAATGTCACTGCTTTATAACAATATAGTGTTTGCCTCTTGTTTTTCTAGATATTTTAATATTGATGGTATACTTTTTTAGAATTTTATAATTCTTAGAGTATAATGTTGAAATTTTTAAATAACCTAAATCCAAAATTAATTGATAACTAATTATCTTGATAATTAAATTAGAGGCATGTTTTTAATCTAGTGGTTAATGTAATTTGATGATAATAAAATTGATGCAATGGTCATGTTTAATTAAAATTTATCTTCCATGTGATTAATGGAATTGATAAATAATGTTTATTATGTTTAATATTTATGATAATAATTTAAAATTCATGTTAATTGAGAATAGTACTTCTCTTGGGGGTTGAAACGGGAAATAAAATCTAAGAGCATGTTTTATCTTTGATAGACTATTATAGCTTGATGATTTAGGTTTCCCATAGTTAGAACCTATAAATCGTGAATTGGTTAATTAAAGATTTAATAAGAATAATTTGGTTGATAAAGATAATTTTCTAGAGCCTATGTTTCTAATTTTCTTGAGAAGGTCGAGTGGATTGTTTTGGAGCTGTGAGAGATTATTTGCAAGAGAATATTGAATGCCTTGTTTTGAGGGCCCAATTTCACTATTAATTGCTTGTTTGTTTCCTTCTAATTTTTTATGTTATCTGGATGAAAGTATTGTTTTATGATCCTGGTTTGGTTGTTCTTAGAGGTTTCATGTGTGATATGTGATGGGGAGGCATGGATGTGATGTGATCCTTGTATAGCTAAGCCTAGGATGGATATTATGATATGTGGTTAGGGTGGTTCGAATGATATGGAAAAAGTTGATGCATGTGATGGTGAGACAAATCAGTGTATGATTTTGGGTGTTGGGGATGGAAGAACAGGTGATAGAACGAGTTAAAGTTGGTATTACCCATTGATGATATATTGATAGATGATATTATTGCTTTTTAATCTGTTTAATGGTTGTTAGATGAGTTTCTTGTTTTATCTGCATTTCTTTCTTCTAGTGCTTGAGGTATCTGGATGTGTTTGGTTTAATGTTCATTTTTTTGTGGTAGAATATGATGGTCTTCCTAGAGTACCTAGATATGTAATGATTCTAATAATTAATAAATAATTCTTAACCTACAGGGATGGTTGATGATGGAATTAAAATGCTTAAAAGATATTATTTTTTATAAACCATGGACTTAGTTTGGATTATGCCAGGAGGTAATGGACTTTACTTTGATGATTAAATTAATTTAATATAATTTTGAAGAATATTGATTGTTAATTAATGTATAATGAATAAATTAATGAAAGGAATTGATAAATGTAATGAAGTAATTAATGTATCTCTTTTAAATGCTTGTGTGCTTATACAATATATGGTCTTAGCAGTTGCATTTGGGAGTCCTAGTGATATTATCTACAGTTGAGTCAAACACTAGGTTATTCCCAACTTGTTTTTGTAAGATATATTATATCATGTATATTTTGTTATCTTATATTCTTCCCCACCCATGTCAGTTAGGGAGACTGACACCCAATAGACTATAGGAGGATGTTTTCCCTAACATCCATGTGGGAGGATGGATGGATGACTACCCCCTCTGGACCTGCTCTCTTATCTTAGTAGTTACTTATGTTGGTATACACAGTGGTTAGTTTTCCCATATATGTGTGTAGAGGGCTATGATGGATTATGGTTATTTCACAGACATGTATTATAGGATATAGTATCCAAAGGATTATTATAGGTATGACAGGTATAGGCTGTGATGGATAGAGTTACTTACCCGGTGTATGGTCTATGATGGTTTGAGTTATAATTCATGATGTATGAAACATGTTATATGGAAAGTGGTGGCTCCTATAAACTACTTGGTCACTATATGGAAATGTCTATGGGATGACATGATGATGTGAGGATGTGATGAATGAGGTGCATGTTGTGAGTCTGTTCCCTTGTGTTTTTGGTATGTCTTACTTTTGGATAGAGATTCTCATGATGTGAAAAATTGGGGAAGAGCGTAAACATAGTGGGGAAGTGGGAGTGGGTTACCCTTGATGTTTCATTACTATATTATATTCACTATTTTATGTGTTTTTAATATCCCCGACCTAGGATCCACTAAACCAGTTCCCCGAGTCGGGTCATCACATGACCTCAAGCGCACCTCCTCGTACGCCAGAGTTGCTGACTAGCAACGAGGGTCTAATGAGTCACATGGGGAGACTATACCCTATTTACCAGAGTAAGAAAAAGCAGAACACAATATAAATAGAGTAATAAAATGAACAACTAGTAACCATGCCTAACCAAACGTTTCCCAAATAGGTACAAACAAAAATCAAATACAACAATTCCATTCCATACTATAAGTGAAAAGTGAAAGAAACCCAAAATAGAAAAAAAGGAAAAAACTCTAAACAGGTCCTGAATCTAAGTTGGGATCCTTCTATATGTACATCCTAATCCCAACTCAATATTTTAATTTAGGGCCCTTTCCCTTTTCCTGACCTACAATCAAGAAATATTCTTGGGTACCCAACGGCGGCCCGAGCAGGGTGTCACTACAAAACTCAGTAGGTCACCAAAAACGGTGTCTACAAAATATCCAGTCTAATATATAGTTCATGTAAGTAAAAATAAATGGTAATTAAGCAAGGTACAACTCGGGTTCCATTAGATAACAACTTTCATTTAATTCATGACTAGAATTTATCCAAATTCCATTTCTTATACTATCTTCATTACATAATTCATATTGATCACATGTTCCATGGGTTAGGCATATTTATCATCAACACGGGGGTATAAGGAAATCAATAATAATGGATAGGGGAAACAAATCAACTCCCTATCTTACTAGGGATCCACATCTCACAGCAACACATTATCCTCACCTCGAAGCCTCAGTCCAGGTAGAATACAACCATTAGGGGAATAGAGCCTTTGTCCCCTTCCCTAACCTGTTCATTTTGGGGTGGAGTTAAGAGCCTCAGTCTAACTCGACCCATGGGCATAGAACGTCAAGTCAATACCCCACTCTATCAATCCATGTGCACATGATTATTTATCAAAACACCACAACTATACCATAACATAACCAATCATATTCAATGCCATTGGATATCACAATTCATAACAACAACATGGGAATTAATACTATGCCATAACCCATTAATAAATTTACCATTTACAATTCATATCTATTTAACCTGATTCCCATTCTCATGCCTTAACCCATTAGGTGTACTCAACAACCCCCATGACTTATCCAAATTCATCATTGACCATTAATTAACCCATTTATCCCATTTATAATTTTACAAGCACTTTCCCACTTATTCATTTGAAGTAAAATTCTCATTTCACATAACAGAATCCCTTTATTACATCAACCACAATTCACAACCAAGCATTGCTAATGTCATTAGAAACATCACAAAAATATCAATGAATGAGAATTTAACAATATTCCACAATCTATTAACACATTATTCATTTCTAACCCATGACATTCATCCGCATTTCCCATTTCCCATGCCTATCTCACTAAACATAATCATGTATAAAGCTAATCCCTTAGAATTCCCCTTATCTTACTTAACCCCTTTTTAAGCCAACAAAACACCCACATAGGTCACCGGCCAACCAAGGTGTGTTACTAGGGATCCCATTCACATTATTCAATCTTAATATCATATTCACTATAGGATCTATGTTATCACACAATGTAACTACATTTACTTAGATAAACTCTATGTCCAGGAACATGGGCACACCCCATGGGTGGCCCTAACATAGGTCACATATTACTCCATGTATCTTTCAAGGATCATGAGGGTTACATTAGGTTGTTTATACACCCTAAACAACACATCACAATAATGGAATGAAGAACTCATCACAATAGGGTAAGAATCAAAACCCTACATGCACAAATCTCTATAAAACTCAAGGTATATAACTTGTAGACCAACTACCTCGAATTTGTTGATGAACATACCCTTAAATGTTTCCTTTGATACAGATTCAAACACCCCTTGAAGCCTCAACCTAAATCTCATCTGAAAATGAGGTTTTTAGGGATTCAGATGGATAATAGAGGAAGATACAAACCATAAACTCAAAAGAGAAGCGAGTGGAGGATTAGGCCTACCTGGATCTTCAATCTGCACTTTACGACACTCAAAATGCTCAAGAATTGAAGGATATATATTCTTGAGAGCTTTTGGGAGATTTGGTTCATTCCTAGGGTTCCAAGGGAGAGGGCGGAGAAAAACCCGAGTTGGGTCTAAAAATCCTGAGGTGGCATTTTTGTAATTTTCTGAAAGTTTCAAGGCCGCACACTTTTACAAATCATTCTTAATCCGTGCGACATCTAATTTTTGCAAGAGGCCAGCCCGCATGGCTTCCTGGTTATCCCACACGGTTTTCCCTAACCGTATGCAGACCATGTGAAGGCTATTGTCTGAGGATGGCTAGTCTGCATAGACTATCTACATAGTTTCTCCTAACCGTGCGTAGACCATGCTCCTTTCACTTATTAGCCTGATTGCTCCTCTCTTCATGCCTCGAGCCCCCACTTAAACTTGAGAAACCACTTATATAGCCACAAAGGAGATATCTAAGCCAACACTTAATGAAAACATACTTTAAGAAAATTCAGAACCTGACAACCTCCCCACATTATAACGGCTCATCCTCAAGCTTCTCTTGAAGGAATCACTAAGCTTCTATAACTCAAGGTCATTCCACTAGGCCTTCCTATCCACCCATTTTCCATGTTTTTGGTTTCACATCATAAGGCCAACGAACCTGATTCAAGGGAACATACTTTCCCCTCAAGACATCCTTATCCCAACCCACAACATGGGCTGAAAAATCCTCAAGGGTGCATCCACTTTAACCATTCCCACCATGATAACTTAATGGGGGAAACTTAGGTGATAACACCTACTCACAACACATGAAAACTTAACACACAGCATCACTTCATCATGGAGGAACCAATCGGCACCTCATCGACCCGACCCTTTATACAACTCATGACCCAAATCACTTGGCATTACTTTTCCTGCATTTCCCAAACTCTAACGGTGACCCAAACCTGATATCACTCGAAGGAAAATGCATGGTCCTTCCAACCTCGTTTCCTTAAGATTTAATTCCACAACCATACAACCCAACTCTGCTCAACACTTCCAGGTACTCGACCAACTAAACTCATGCCAAGTACCTCTACCAGGGATAACTGACCAGAACGGTGACCACTTGAGTCCTTTCAACTTGAAACCCTACTCACATTATCAACCAACCATTAATCCAGTATGGTTCTCTCCACTATCTTTAGTTACTTGGTACCTCCACTTTCGACGAAGGACCACCAGAACTCAACTCAATTTTCCCATCACCTAAAACGTTCCAACTCACCATACCCATGTATACATAGTACATTACACTACATTGAAATCTATCCACATCATCGATACCATTCAGAAGGATATTCTCGCACTATCGATTCAATAGATAATATCAACAGGACCTCACTCAGGTACACTTTATTTCGAAGAAGGTACTTTCTGCAACAGCATCAGCCCGGAGGTGGGTCACTCTCACCACACCCATTCAAGTTTACCATCTCAAGTCAGACCACACCTGACTGGATTTCCCCAGAGCACCCATTGAAGTAGTTCCCTGAATTCTGGTATAATTCCATCATCACAGCATTACCTCCCTCTAGACCGTCATTGGGCTTCACCCATCATCATCACACCACATCACATAGACAAGGTTCACTCAACTTCATGACATTTCAAAATCACTCAAGAGAAAATTACTTGAGTCTAACCCCAAACTTAGTTGGATTCATAGGACCCCAAATTCTCTTGCCGCCACTTTTTTTCATAACCAACCTCATCCTTTACGACTTCAACACAGACATCACAAACTTCACTTGTAACCACCCTGATCTCAAGCCAACACTTAGCTCTTCATAAACCACGTTCAAGGCCCATATGCCTCTCTGAGGAACCTAACATGCACCTTACAGGTTCCTCATTGGCACCACGATGCCACTACATCGACTTGATGTTCTCTTCTCCACATATAGTATTAACTTATCACTCCCCACCTTAGGAGTGTTGTTACCACTTCTCTCAATAGGGGTTCCAAACACCGCATCTTACACACAATCAAAATCCAAACCCCAAAATTTAGACATGGCCATCTAGATTTTTCCCAAAATAAGAAAATGAACGTCACCTAGTATCCATTCCCAGCTTCCGTGAATGACACCCATGACGTTTTTCGATACTCAGTCTATCCTGGGGACCTCACCCCAAACCGTAGAGTGTGTACATCCCATCATCAAGATCCAATCATACCATTTCCATGAGCATAAAATCCATGATGTATCCCATCCAACCAAACAATTTCAAGTCCCTTGGCATGATCTAGAGCTTCTGAACATACCTGGGATGATTTCAAGATGTTGGGTATGCTCATCACTAGTTGAGGTATGCTAATAAGTTGTTGAATAATTCCACCACCAATTTATCCATTTCTGAGGTCAAAATATGGAAAATCATGACCTTATAAGGATTTCAGGCCTCCCTATCAAATGCATTTTTTCAACACTTTACCACCACCACTCAACTAAGATTTCCCACCAAGTTTTTCCATCTCTCCACGACCAATTAACCAAGCTGTCATAAACCAACATTTCATGTGGAAATACTTCCTCCACACCACTCTAAAACAACATCCAGACCTCCATTACTCCTCACCTAAATAGGTGAGTCAGGAATTCCCACAGTACCATCCTTAAAAAAACAATACCCCTTATCAGAAACACTAGGGTTCCCTTTGGAAATAACTAGGCACAACTATACAATTTATTAAAACTTTTTGGTACTCAGTATGCATTTAAACTACCACTAAACCATCTCTCGTGCTTCATATTCTAAGGTACTTACATAGATGGGCTAACCTCCCATGAGGTGACCTTTAATTTCACAAGATTATCAACGTGTGACCACAACTCGAGTGGCACAACCATCTATAAGCCTTCCACTTAACCCTTAAGGCCAAACCTGCACAATGGGACACTCTGAGTCCCACTACCAAAGTCCAAAACATCTACATGTGTGACACACACCCAAAATCACTAAAATCCCTATCTGACCTCTCTCATAGGTCACCTTGAAGGTTGAATGATACCAAATCCATAGACTAGAGTCACAACCAAGAGAATCCATTGGCCCTCTCTCCAAACCAAACATATCATGACATGAACAAGGCAATACTCGTGAATGGAACTCTCCCTCCCATTCTGATCCACACTATACCTAGCTCACCAAACAACCATTTACTCTAGGTTCCACACAAAAGGTGTACACATTCTTCATCACTACAAGAAAAACATCCTCTTCAAAATTCAAGACACAACTCGCAAGGTCTCTACTCACAAGGTCACCAAGACCTAGGAACCATCCCTAGGGTCCAGTATAAACTCTGTATAGTCACGAACCGTGAGAGTTTACACACTTGAATTACGAAACAACGCCTCACAACCCAATAGCCACAACCCTACTAGGGGCTCTATAAACACACCACCAAGGCCATATCACAACTAGAAAGGCCTCACAATCAAAATCTAGGGTCTCAAACTTGGGCACTCTCACTGCCCAACCCACACTTACATGGGTCAAACTGACAACACAAGGGATACCCACCTTCAAAGTCAAAGATTCTCATTTTTAAACTTATCATTCACTTGATGCTTCGAAGAATGACCAGAAGGATTTAACCACAGATGGAAAAAAATCTCACACTAGGAACCTTAAACAACCCATTCCTCATACACTATCCCAACGGTCATCATCACCCTTAGAACACTACCCTCTACCATACCTATCATGGTCATGGTCAACATGGGGTAACCAATTTACTTAATCACAAGTATTTTGTCAACACAAATCCAACCAAATCTTCTTTTACAACACGATCCCTTCCTCTAAGGCACATTTTCCCATTTCACAACATGTTAAAATCATCATTTTAATTCATTTACACCTTTCCTTAGGCAAAATTCATTGGAAATTTTACCATAATTATGAGTCCATTTTTCTTTTAGAAACCAAAACACCCTTTTCAATTTATCACAACCCAAAACTTTAACCCTATCGCAACACTTCTTTATACACAATATTTCTTAACTATTCATTTGTGTTATTTTCATTCACCCACTTCCATTACCATTATAAGTCATCATTTTCTTCATATTTATCAAATAAAGAAAATCCATTCTACTATCTATGCCTCATACACCCATCCCGTGTGTCTGTTTATAACGATACATGCCACATATATCTTTAGCTGCCTAAAATGATGCATGAATGCACAAAATCATGCCATTCTGGCCATGATAAAAATATCATAAATAAATAAAATCATAGAACATGTGAATCACCCAATGGTGAAATATCTTTCAACTGTAACAACACATATCAAAAACAATAATTCCCACCTAGGGTGACTTGGGTTTTCCCTCATACATGGGTTAGCTACTCCTAAGAATGAGCTAATTACCAAGTCCTGACACGTCCTAATATTCGGTCTACCATCCCCAAATAGTAAGAAAGAGAAAATAACTCCTCTGATACAACTTTTTAATATCCTTGGCCAAGGATCCACTAAACTGGTGCCCTGATCCGAGTCATCACATGACCTCAAGCGCACCTCCTCATATGCTAGAGGTTTACAACTAGTGGGGAGGGTCTAATGAGTCATATATGGAGACTATACCCTCTTTACCAGAGTAAGACACAGTAAAAACACAATATAAATAGTGGAATAATATGAACAACTAGTAAATATTCATAACCAAATGATTCCCAAATAGGGTACAGACACAAATCAAATACAACAATGCCATGCCATACTAGTAGTGCAAGGTGAAATAAACCCAAAATAAAACAAACAGGAAAAATCTAAATGGGTCCTAGCTCTAAGTTTTAATCCTTATCCATGTACATCCTAAGCCCAACTCAACATCTTAGTGTAGGGCCCTTTCCCTTGTCCTGACCTGCAACCAAGAAATCTGCTCGGGTACCCAACGGCGGCCAGAGCAGGGTGTGAGTACAAAACTCAATAGGCCACCACCAACGGTATCTACAAAATGTCTTGTCTAATAGATAGTGCATGAAAGTAAAAAATAAATGGTAAGTAAGCAAGGGAAAATTCAGGTTCCATTAGATAATACCTTTCATTTAATTCATGACTAGCATTTATCTAAATTCCATTTCTTATACCATCTTCCTTACATAAGAAATATTGATCACATGTTCCATGGGTTAGGCATAATTAACATATACATGAGGGTATAAAGAAATCAATCACGATGCATAGGGTAAAAAAATAAAGTCCCTATCTCACTAGAGATCCACATATCACATCAACACATTCTCCTCACCTTGAAGACTAAGTCAGGGTGGAATGCAACTGTTAGGGGAATAGAGACTTTGTCCCCTTCCCTAACTCGTAAATTTTGGGGTTGATTTTAGAGCCTCAATCTAACTCGACCCATGGGCATAGAACCTCAAGTCAATACCCCACTCTACCAAGTCATGTTCACATGCTTATTTATCAAAACAGCACAACCATACCATAACACAAACAAGAATATTCAATTCCATTGGATATCACAATTCATAACAACAACATGGGAATTAATACTATGCCATAACCCATTAATACATTTACCATTTACAATTCATATCCATTTAACCATATTCCCATTCTCCTGCCTTAACCCATTAGGTGTATTCAACAACCCCCATGCCTTATCCAAATTCATCATTGACCATTCATTAACCCATTTATCCCATTTATCATTTCACAATAATTCTCCCACTTATGCATTTAAAGTAAAATTCTCATATCACATAACACAATCCCTTCATTACATTCAACCAAAATTCACAGACAAGAACTGCTAATGTCATTAGCAACATCACAATAATATCAATGAATGGTAATTTAACATTATACCATAATCCATTAACACATTCTTCATTTCTAACCCACAAAATTCATCCCCATTTCCCATTTCCCATTCCTATCTCACTAACCATAATCATGTATAAAGATAATCCCTTAGAATTCCTGTAATGACCCAAAGTTTTTTAATGGAAATTACCTTCTTATATTTATTTCATAAAATCACATGAAAAAACAATATAATGAAATAATAAGTGATAAGTGACCTTTAAACATAATTTTTTCACTTATGTTTTTGGAATTTTAATAATTCGGCATACACGGTTGTGTTCAAGATGTTTTTTGGAGTCTAAAAAAACAAAAATAATTTTTGGTGAATAGTAACCTACCCTAATGAATAGTAACATACCCTTATGAATATTGATATAACCTAATGAATATTAACCTCATCTATGGTGGTTTAAAAATAATATTCAAGTTGGAAGTATGATATACCTATATTTTATAATGAGTTAATGAATGTTTTAAAACTGGTTTTGATAATAAATTATTATTTTAATTAAATATTAAAATAATCATATTTAGAAAATTATTTTTGAAAAATGGAATTCATTTATGGATTCTACATGCCGAAAAATGCGTAGGGTGAATTTTTGAAATTTTTCTGAAATACTTGATTTTTTGATAAATAGTAAAATACGGTAATTTACCTTATATGTACATTATAAGATAAATAGACTATTCCTAGCATCATGGCTGATGTCACCACCCTTGGTTCGAATTCACATGACCCATTTACTATTCTTGGTCATGGAATAATTACTATTTCTTGTCTTGTGAAGAAATAATAAATTAATGATTATAATATTGTGAAATCCCTCCTCTCCTCCACTATAAAAAACCCCCCCTTCACTCCCTATTCTCTATACTCCTCTCAAACTCCAAGACATCTCTAAATTCTACCCAAATCTCTTCCCAAGGTCCTACCCCATGTCCAAAATCTCTCAGACTCCTCAAGATACCAAAACCTCTCCCCTTAAGAGGTTCTTAGAGGAGGAATTCTCAAGATGTAAATTCCTCTTCCCGAATTTCTTCTTTTTCTCTTTTAAGTTATTTTCTTTTTAGTTTCTCTCCTCACCAACCTTCACCATAATAGTATGATAAATCTAGTAGCATAAATGTATTGTAATTTCTTCATGCTATTGTTAAATTTCATTATCTTCTTTCCCCACCCTTTTATTTGAAAGAAATGAAAGCACCGTTTGAGATGTGCTAATTTAGCACATTCAAGGACAACAGTTTATCAATTTTTGTTATTATGTTTAATTATGGTAATGAAAACATTGGTGTTATGGTTGAACCAGATTATTATATATGTAATATATCCTATTTTTTGTTCTTTAATCTTTTGGTACAAATGTAATTAAGTTATAATGAAAAACATATTCTTTGTAATCAAATCCACCAATTAACAAAAATGGTTATCACTAAGGTTATATATATAATAATTCAACATCACTCTAAGTAACCTAATTAAAATTAAAACCATGTAATCTTTTGTATATGAACTAAATAATGTAACTTAAATTATGGACAACCACTTTCATCTTGCATATAATCCAAACATGAATATAAGTGAACTGATCTTTTAAAGCCAAGTAAACAAATGACCCCGAACAATGAAATTGAACCTTATAACTAATAAAAAAGGATTTGAATGAAATAAAAAGGGTTATAATAAATAAATTAAATATATAATAGGCTCTGTACTTATGAATTAATAATACTAATTTGTTTATTTAGGTCATTATTAACAAGTGGAGAACACCACCAGATTTAAGGTAAGGGATTCTCCCCTTTTTACTCTTAATCAAGATTGATCTCTATGCTATGCCTTTTTTTTGTAATACCAAGTGATGGGGTACATTTATATACCTTCAACATACTACTATAATGTTTTATAATTTATGATAAACCCCTTATCTCTCTCATCAATCCCTCTTAGTTACACCTAATACCATGCCAATAAACCATGATGGATTCTACCCGAACTTCCTTTATTCCTTTGGGTTGCTCTATCTTTCTTTTTACAAAAATGTTGTTGTATTTTATTTTTATATAGAACATAAAAATTCAGTTTATATGCTCTAAAATCATGTTCTAAGATCCATCACTCAATCACTTTCGGGGATATACATGCTTTTAAGTGAATCTCTCCTCGATACTTTCCAATAAGCACACTCGTTTTAATAGAACTTCCCAAATTTTTACCCAAATTTCAAGTGAACTATATCCTATGTTTTAAAACAAAATTGTATTTATAAAATCAGTATTTTTATTATGAAAACCTACTTGGTTCAATTCTGGTTTTATATAAAATAATGTCCTCTTTTCTATTTGAAAAGTTCTAGAGTGTTTTCCTTAAAACCGCACAAAAAATGTTTTAATGCTAATGTTTCTAAAATACATTTTTTTTATATTTTTTCACTTATATATGAAACCAATTACCATGTTATATGCCTATTTTACCCTATTAATGTCCATGTATGTTCTAATCCCTTCCTTTCATGGACACTTTCGTGATACGCCCATTGAATATGTTTTATGTCATGATTGTGGTACAAAATTCTTTCCATGGGTAACCTTATGTTTATGTATGGTTGATTATGTATGATTATTTATGTGGAAATATTATTTATGTGGAAAGAATATTTATGAATATGTTGAGATGGGTGTGCCCAGATAGTGCTCCAATGCATTGGGTAAGGTTAAGTCTCATGAGATGCGATGTGAAACGGGATTGGTGGTTAGCCTTGACCTGTACTGAAATGGGAAACGGGATTGGTGGTTAGCCTTGACCCATACTAAAATGGGAAATGGGATTGGTGGTTATCCTTGACCCATACTAAAGAAATGTTTTATGATTCTGACACATTTATATGATTCCATGTTTATATGATCACGTGCCTATACTAAATGATTTTATAAGTTACATGATTTTGATATCATTATGTCATGTCTCCTAACTCATGTGCTTGAGATGTATCCTTATGTCCATTCCCTTACTGGGCTTTTTAGCTCATCCCTTTTTTCATGTGTTCCCCAGGGTACCCTATGCAGATGTAAGGGCTCAAAGGAAGTTAGGATCTCATTATTGAATTTAAATAAAGAAGTGTTTTTTTAGCCCCATCTTTTGTGTTGTATGTACCTAGTCTTCCAAGACACTAGACTTAACAATCCTTGAATTGTACTTTGATGATGAATTATGGTTAAAATCGTGAAATTTTATATGTAAAAGTCTTGGGTTGATATTATTTCCCTTATCTTCCTTAACCCCTTTTTAATCCAACCAAACACCCACATAGTTCACCGCCCAACCAATGTGTCTTACTAGGGCTCCCATTCACATCCTTCAAGATTAATATCATATTCACCTTGGGCCCTATGTTCTCACATAACAGCCCAACATTTACTTAGCTCAACTCTATGTTTGGGAATGTGGGCACACCCCATGGGTGGCCCTAACATAGGTCACATCTTCCTCCATGTATTTTGTGGGGATAATGAGGGTTATATTAGGTTGTTTAGACACCCTAAACATCACATCACAATAATTTCACGAAGAACTCATCACAAGAGGGTAATAATCAAAACCCTACATGCACAAATCTCTATAAAACTCAAGGGATATAACTTGTAGACCACCTACCTAGAATCCATTTACGAACGCACCTTTAAACATTTCCTTTGATCTATATTTAAACACCCCTTGAATCCTCAACCTAAATCTCATCCAAAAAATGAGGGTTTTAGGGTTTTTAATGGAGAAGAGTGGAAGATACAAACCCTAAACTAAAAAAGAGAAGAAATAGGCGGATTAGGCTAACCTGGATCTTCAGTCTTCACTTGATGGCACTCAAAACGCCCAAGAATTTAAGGAGATCCATCCTTGAGATCTCTTGGGAGATTTGCATCATTCCTAAGGTTCCAATGGAGAGTGAGGAGGAAAACCCTAGTTGGGTCTTAAAATTCTAGGGTGGAATTTTTGTAATTTTCTCAAAGTTTCTCGGATGCACGGTTTTCCAAACTGTGTGAAAACTGTGTGATAGATACTATCCACGAGGGGTCAGCCCGCACGGTTTATTTGGATCTTGTATGGTTTTCCCTAATCGTGTGCAGACCATGTGAAGGCTACTGTACGAGGATGGCTAGTCCGCACAGTTTATCTGCACGGTTTCCCCTAACCATATGCAGACCGTGCGCCTTGCACTGATTGGCCAAATTTCTCCTCTCTTCGCACCCCGAACCCCCACCTAAACTTGGGAAACCACTTATATAGCTTAAAAAGAGAGATCCAATCCAACATTAAATGAAAACATACTTCAAGAAAATTCGGGACCTTAAAATGTTACTTGGTTAGTGTTATTCATAGTGAGGTTGGGAACTTAGTATACCTGTTTAGGTGATGATTTAATTTCAATGTTGTTCACTATGTTTTATTATGATTTCTTTATCTTTTGCATGAGAGGATCTGGGGAGAATTCTATTGAGTATACTTTTATTCTCACCCTATATTTATATAAACTATTTTTTAGGTCAATCAAAGTAGTTTGGTGATTGGGATAGATATTACTAGCTCCTAATTTTCTAGGAGTTGTTTGGTCTTTGTGGTCTCTTTTATCTTTACCTTTTTGGTACTTGTAGTTTCATTTCAGTTTTCTTAGTACTATATGACATTACATGGTTTTACTTGGATTTAATTATATATAATTATATATATGTGTGTGTGATCAGGTTTTGGTGGTTGTATCCTTCCTATCTCTCTCTTTATCATGATTCTTTTATAGGGTAATGCCTCCCATACGCATGTTTATTATATCCTCGGTTCTAGATTACAACCCGATACCTATTGGAGTCGGGACTTAAGTAGTTTTCTCTCTATTTCCCCTCATTGTGGTATCTTTTTGGGGAGGGAGTTCATGAAAAAGTGGTGTTAAAGGTTTAGGTTTGAGGGATAGAATGGAGTTTTGATTTAGGTATTATTGAGGTTTTATGTGTTTGTAGGGAAACGGTTTTAGCTAAGTTTATTCAGAAATGTAAGCATGGGATACAGGTTGAGACATGAGTATTTAGGGCCCTTATGGTTTGATACGCATATCTTTAAGTATCATAAGACTACTAATTGAAGTGATACGGGTTTCAAGGTAGAGACCTAGGAAAGGATCATACATCATTATTCGTTGAAACTGTGTTGAAATGGGTAGACCTTAGGATAGTTTAAAACCTTAAAAATATAATTAATTAATTATTGATAAATATTTTATATTCCAGGTTTATGAGCTTTAACAGATTTTCCTTTTGTATGAATGGCTCTAGGTTGACATACTCATCAGGTTTTCACTGAAGATTTTTGGCAGGATATGCCAGTAGATCGTCATAGAGTCGAGGTCGGTGATGATGACACTTAGAGGAGGAAACTCCGAGAGTTTGAATTCTAGGGTTTATAGAAGTATAAGGGGTTTGTTTCAAATTTATTCACATAATAATAGTTTTATAAGGTTGATATAGCTTTTAGTTTAATCCATACTCAGAATGAGTGCTGGGCTTTGTTGACAATGATGATGCTTCATGGAGAAGAGAGGTAGTGGTGGTTCTTATTCCTTAGGGTTCATGAGGAGTCATCAGTCTCATGGGAGAATTTCTTAGACCAGTTCCATGAAGTGTTTTTTTATTCCACCATAAAGGTGGATAGTATCTAGGAGATTCTTACCCTTTGGTATGGGAGTTCCATTGTGTGAGAGTTTGGGATCTATTTTAGGAACCTTCTACAATATGCTTCAGAACTACTTCCATATGAGGAGGCCACGGAGTGGAATTTCAAAGATGATCTGTATCCATAGATCCATTTCTAGGTCACCTCATGTATGCAAAATATTTATCTCGAGGTGTTAGAGAGAGAAAAGGTTATAGAGAGGACGCTGGGTAGAACTGGGTTGTCTTGAGAGGGGAGTCACCAGGTTTCCTCATGAAGTAAAGTTGTGGCCTTGGGTTCCTATTTTTTAGGATGGAAGATATTTCAGTTAGATGGGGGTAGGTCTTATCCCTCATCATCTCATTATTCTATAGTCGGCGGCACTCAGACTTATTCCAAGGGATCATATTTTTTTAGAGTAAAAAATCATTAGTGGCAAGAATTCATGACCTTTCTGATCATTCTGCATACACCAAGTGTTACACTTCATGTTCCTCCAGTGAAGAAGTTCTAGCTGAGGCTAAATTAGTAGGGTGTTACATTTTGGTATTAGTAGATAAGAGATGGGGCAGACATAGTACATCCATGATATTCTCCTCATCCTCAAAGATAAGAGTGTGACCATAGAGGTGGTCATTAGAAGGGTTGGAGAGGCCATGTAGTATGTTGTGGTCAGCTTAAGTATTTAGTGTTACTTTTTTTGTGTGATCCAAACATCATTTGAGGTACTATTTAATTATTTTATACATGGGTGCATTATTTGTTTAATTTAGGTGTGATGCACTCATTTATATCACCTACCCCTATTCATGTTTTGGGACTTGAGTTAGAGAGTCTTCCAGTTCCCTTAACATTGACTACATTAGTTGGAGGTCGAGTTGTCATGTATGAATTATGTAGAGATTGTGAGCTAGTTATAGCGTATCATTTCTCTTAGGGATATTTCCTATGTTTATATATATATATATATAATTTTTAACATGGTTAGTTTTTATTCATTGCAGTCCATCATGGATTTCCTCTAGAGAGAGGTTGTGTTTTATGATGTCGATGGAGTTCCAGTAGTGCTTTTTGGTGTGTGAGACCCTCATATGAGACAAAGGAGTGTTTTTACCTTATCTTAATTAAAATTTTAATTGATGTTGAGTTCATAGGAAATTCATCAGTTGGTGTTTCCTAGGGTTGTGGAATATTACCCTGATGCCTTTTCAGATGATGTTGTAGCATTACCCCCTCAATGGAAGATTGATTTTGGGATCAAGATACAACTAGGTGTGTATCCTATCTCGATGTCTTCATATAGTATGGAACCTTATGATTTGTATGAAATGAAATTATATCTCAATGATCTTATATGGTGTGGTTTGTTTGGCTGAGAGTTTTACCTTGGAGTGAACCAATTTTTTTTGTGAAGAGGCCTTGTGGAAATTTAAATCTTTGTATCGATTATCAACACTTAAACCAAGTGAAAATGAAAAAATTACATCCCCTTCTGGAGAGTAATGATTTATTTGATCAGCTTAAAGTAGAAAGTTGGTTATTGAAGATTGATTTACAGACTGGATATCATCATATGTAGGTGAAATATGAGGATATTCAGAAGATATCTTTCTATTATCATCATTAGAATTATGAGTTTTTTGTGATGTAATTCGGTATGATTAATGATCCAGATGTGTTCATGGGGCTGATGAACAGAGTGCTCAGAGAGTTCCTTGATAAGTTTATAGTGGTTTTCATTGATGAAACCCTTGTGTACTCCGTGTCTTAGGAGGATCATACAAAGCATATTGGTTCCATTTTGGTAGTTCTTCTTCATGATAAACTATTTGGGAAGTTGTCAAAGTGTAAATTATGGTCTTTTGAACTCTTTTTCTTGGTAAATTTGGTCTCTTGATAGGGAATAGTTGTAGATCCTTAAAATATAGATGTTGTTATTTATTGGTTATCCCCCCACATAGTGGCAGAGGTGTGGCGTTTCCTTGGTCTTAGAGGCTATTATAGGTGGTTCATTACTAATTTCTATCAGGTTGTGACTCCTATGGCATCCTTAACCAGAAAGGATTAGATATTCATGTGGACTGGCCAGTTCTAGGAATATTTTGAGTGCCTAAAATATAAGTTGTTCATCACTCTAGTTCATTATTTTCTAGGATAGAGATTTGAGTTTGAGGTTTTCTGTGATGCTTAAAATCTTGTCTTGGGATGTGTTTCGTTGTATCAGAGAGTAGTTGTTTCTTATTTTTCTCAGTAGTTATGTCCCCATGAGTGTAACTATTCCACCCAATATCTCAATTTGGTGGTAGTGGTTTTTTATTTGATTTTTTGTGGAATTACCTCATCTGTGAGCATTTTTTGGTTTTTATTGACCATATGAGCCTAAGGTATTTCTTCTCCCAGTGTTACTTGAACTTGCTTCAGTATCAATAGATGGAATTCTTGTAGGATTAAAACTTTGAGATTTTATATATTTCTAGAAAGGGGGATGTTGTAGTTGATACACTAATCAAAAAGTCACATACTAATTCCATGTATGAATTTGGGGATTCTAGAAGAGTGATGTAAGTGCTTTCAAAAATGAATCTTGATATGGGAGATGTTGGAATTAGAGTTTTTATTTTCCAGATGATAGCATAGTCGCCTTTAGTGCAGCAGGTGGAGGATCCCCAGTTAGGGTATTTTGAGGTGGAGGTTTGAAGAGACTGGGTTGTTTTTTGTGATTCTCTTGATGGTTGGTCTGAGGATGGATAACACTAGGTGTTATTCCTGGGGAGTTTTCTTGTTCATTTGGCTATGTATGAGATGGTTCTCCGTGATTTTCATATTTTTCATTTTTTGGTGCATCCCAGTGTGAAAAATATGTAACAATCTCTAAGAGGTCATTTATGGTGGCATGGGTTTAACCATGTAGTTTTAGAGTTTGTTTCCTGATATTTAATTTTCTAGAAGGTGAAGGTTGAGCACTGTGTTACCAATGGTTGTATTCATCTGTTATATGTTCTCTAGTGGAATTATTAGGAAATATTTATGGACTTAATTATTAGTTCACCTCAATCTTAGGGAGTCTATGATGATATATGAGTGATATTGGATCGTTTAATGAAATCATCCCACTTTATAGTGATCACAGATTCAAGATTGTTGGAGGTTTTATCAAGGAAGTATCTGGAGGAGGTTGTGTGAATTTAAAGAGTCTCAAGGAAGATCATTTATAACTGAGATTCTTGTTTTACCTCTAGGATTTGGATAAATCTACACTATGATTTTGGTTCTCAGTTATTCCTTAACACTACTTTTCATATGAAGATGAATGGTCAGACAGAGCGGACCATCCAAACTCTTGAATACATGTTTCACCCTTATGTCCTAGATTTTGGAATTTCATGGATGAATAACCTACTCTTGGTTGATTTTTCTTACAATAATAGTTTCCACTCCACCATTGGTATGGAGTCATTCAAAGATTTGTATGGCCAACATTTTCATTCTCTATTGTGTTGGACTGGGGTTGAAGAGGCATCAATTATCAGGCTGAAACTAGTATCGAATAAAACTTAGGTGGTTCAGGTAATTCATGAGAGGATTAAAGAAGTTTAGGATCATTAGAAATCATATTCTGATCATAGGAGGAGACCTATGGATTTTGACATTGGAGATCACATGTTCTTGATGTTGACTCTTCTTTATGGGCAGTGGAGGTTTGGTCTTATGAGTAAGCTTTATCCCTAGTTTTTTGGGACTTTTGAGGCGTGGGATCATGTTGGATCCATGAAATATTGGATATAACTTACCCCATGGATGAAAAAGGATACATGATGTTTCTCACGTGTTGTAGAATCTTTTTATCTTCATGATGACTCTCACGTCATCAATTTGGGAGAGATTGATGTTGACAATGATACGACCTTCGAGGAGAAGCCTGTAGAGATCCAGGACCGCTATGAGAAGGTGTTTCATGGGAATTCTATTCCCTTGATTCATTTATTGTGGTGTCATGGTGTCATAGAGGAGAATACCTATAAATTTGAGTTACATATTCATGCTCATTACCTCGAGATGTTTGATGTTAGGATCTTCTCTTATTACATTATTCTATTGTGTAAGTTTATATTTCTATTTTATAAGATGGTTTCATCTTATTTATTTTTGAGGCTTTACTCTCATTTATATCTTTCTCCCCCAGGAGAGTGTTTAAAATCAGGTTGTGATTGTTTCATGGTTTTTGGATTGTTCCTCTAAATAAGGTGGTTGATCTCCTAAGATGGAGAGATCTTTGAGAGGTATCTCATGGGGTGTTTGTTTGGATGACCCATTTTCATTTCCTATCTGGGTTTAGTTTTGGATTCTCAAGGGTGAGAAATTATTTATAGGTATCTAATTTAAGGGATCAAATACATTTAATCCAAGCCTTTGGGTGTTTCTATGCCTTTGGTGCTCAGAGGAGTCTTAGAATAATCCTGGTGGTGTTCACTGCTGAAAATATTAAAAGCAAAGTGAATACATGATGTGTAATTATTAAACATTTCGTAAGTGTGGTTCACAACTTTTTAAGGTTGGTTCATGGGATACTACATGGCATATAGATATTCAGGATTAAAAGGCCTAAGAAAATGTATTTTTTGGTGAGATTTGACCCCTATATATTTATATTAAGGTTAAATGGTTTATGCACCATGTAAATCTTTTGTGTAATGATTTTATAAATGTTTCCATCCAATCAAGTTTCTCAGACCCTATAGCTTCTCTCATATTCTAGTTTCCATAGTCTCTTCCCTTCGGTTTTTTGATATCCATTTAATGGTAATCAATCCTTAGGCTTCCTTCTTTGATTTGTAGTGACCTGAGTTGATTCATGGTGCGTTCCTTTTTTATTTTCTAGCTATTTATCCTTTTTTGATCTCACTTCCTCCCATATCTTCTCTCCATTATATGGAATTTAATATCTATTTTTTATAATGGAGTTTATATTAGTTTTTAATGGTGTAGTTGTGCCATGGATTCCTTAGATGGATTCATTTATTTGCAGGAGAGGTGATCGGAGATCCTGGATGTTGGACTATTCTTGTGTGAATAAAAAAAATTATTTTGAGGTAGGGGATTCTTTTATTATAATATTTTATTTATCTGAAATCATAAATTGATAATGGTTTATCCATTTGGAGGTAAATTGCATTAACCTAATAAATATTGAACCATATTAAAGAAATTGGATGGTGATCGCATGCTGATGTTGTTGATTTATATTGTGGTGGTAGTTTGCCTCTTGTTTTTCTAAATAGTGTGATATCTGTTCTATGATTTGTTATCATGTTTTTATTCTTTTATTATCATTTTTAAATTAGTAAAGAATATAAATATGGAATTAATTGATAATTAATTGGATTTAGAATTAAATCAGGGGCATGTTTGTAATCCAGTGGATAATTTAATTTAATGATAATCAGATTGATGCATTGCACATGTTTAATTAAAACTGACCTCCATATGATTGATTTAATTGATTAATAATGTGAAGAATTTTTAAACTTGATGATAATAATTGAAAAGTCATGTTATTTTATAATGGTACTTCTCTAGGTTTTTTAAGCCAAAAATAAATGTTAAGAGCTTGTTTTTCCATTGATAGCTTGTTATAGCTTGATAATTTAGGTTTCCCATAGTTAGAACATGTAAATAATGAATCAGTTAATTCAATATGGAATAAGAAATGGTTGTGTGATAAAGATAATTTTATAGGGCCTAAGTAGCCCATTTTCTTTAGAATGTTGAGTGCATTGTTTTGGATCTATGAGATCTTGTTTCCATGAGAAGGTTGAATGCCTTGTTTTAAGATTCCAGTTTCCCTTTTAATTTCTTGTTTATTTCCTACTGCTTTGTGTTGTGATCTAGATGTGAGCCTTGTGTTATAAACCTAGTATAGTTGATATTGCAGGGATGATATATGATATGGGGTGGGGATGCCTGAATTTAATGTGATCTCAATAGGTTTGATCCTAGGATAGCTATTGTGATATGTGGGAAGGGAGGCTCGGATGATGTGGAAACTGCTGACACTTGTGATGGTGAGATTTATAGATATATGCATGTTGGTGTTGAGGATGGAACTAGATTTGATGGAACAAGTTAAATACATGCTTACCCATTTATGAGATGCTAATAGATGGTATGATTTTTTTTTAATCTATTTTATGGTCATTGGCTAAGTTTGTAGTTTTATCTATATTCCTTTTTCACAATGCTTGTGGTAGATGAATGTGATTGGTTGCATGTTCATTTTTTGTGGTATCTTAGGATGGTTTTCCTAGAGTACTTAGATATGGAATGATATTAATAATTATTAACCCATGGTGTTAATTAATGATAGAATGAAAATGTTTCAGGACCCTTCCCATAGGGGCTCATGTCGTGACTACACCAAGCCTGCCTTAAATAGGCCAGGGGCTAGTGACTAGCACCGAGTAGGCATATCCCACAAATGGGAGGCATTTTTCTAAGTACCTATACACACACACATATCCAAGACCAAAATACTTAAATTTAAAAAACACTAAATAAATAATGTATACATACACTAAGATACCAACCAAATGGTATGATAGTAGAAAAATGGAAAGTAAATAGGGTTAGAATACAAGCAAACCAAAATAAAGAGTTTGTAAAATTGAATGCACAAGTTCCTAAAACTCATCTGTAGAAAACTCAACCTGAAGGGAAAGGTACTGGATAGTTGTCTAAATTCATAGGGGCACACCTCGAATTTCTAGTCTCTATAAGAGCCACCTGGTCCTGGTCCACCTAGAACTCTATCAAATTTTTGATTGTCTGCACAAGACACAACACGTGTGGGAAAGGCCCGTGCAAGGGTGAGTAAAACAATACTCATTTGGACACCCCAAAACCACAAAATAATACCACTAAAAAATACATGAAGTATACCACAAGGAAATAAAAAAATATACCACAAATAAATACATGGATTATACCACAATAAAATAGTACAGTCATCTCACATAGTTGTAAGTCTATAGTACACAAAGCAGGATCATCAGATGTAATCCACAAAACATCCAGTATTTATAAGACAGATAGTCTCGATGAGACACTCAGTCTCAATAAGGCATTTAGTCTTGATAAGACACATAGTCTCAGTAAGACACATAGTCTCGGTAAGTCACGTACTCTCATAAAGTCTCATAGTCTTAGAAAGTCACCTAGTCTCAAAGTCACAACCAACCACAGGATTCTGCTCATAGTACGCTCGTTCTTAGAGAACCTATTCCTCAAGCCATTAGTTTGTATTCATAATTATAAAAACCCCACTTAGGATATCTAAAAAGGATTTTCTCATCGCAAGGGGCCCAAATGCTATAAATAGCTCGTCAAACAGACACATAATTTGAAATTTATGGTTGTTTTTGTAAAAAGGTCTGACCCGAGTCTGGTCCAGGTCCGATCCGACCCACCGAACCTGGACCGACCCATCGGCAGACCTGACCTGACCCGGTGTGGCTGAACCGGTCTAGTCGACCCGGTCTGGCCAAACCAACACAGCCCACAGGGTCTACTGGGCCACTATAGGGGTTCGACTTCTATGGTCCAGCCCACATGAATGTGGGCTCATTTGGTCTGTAGAACGTGCCATGGCTCAGCCACATGCCCCACTACTTTATGAAGTGACACACCTCATTCCACATGGTCGGTTCGTCGTGTCTTCTTACCCTATGGTCTCGCCACCGCCATGGGCTCCACAAATCCACCCCTCCATGTATGCATCCATCCTGCCGCGTACGCGGCCACCTCGCCACATCCCCCGATTGACATCGCCCCTCTGGCCAGTGCTTCCACTTCCCCACGCAGCTGCCCCACAGCTTCCATGCATGGCATCTCAGTCATGCGCCGCCTCCCGCACGGGGTTGCTGCTGCCTACCACGGCCGGCGCCAATGCTCCGGTGGTCCCTTCCACCAACCATTAGGGCTCCTTTGATGCATGGAATTTGGCGCAATCATAGATCCGGTTTTCTTATGTCTCTATCTACCTTTTTACGGCCTCTTCATTCAATTTCCCTCCAACCTGGGGGTCCAATCATGTTCGAAGCCTCCCAGCAATTTGATCTGCAACTAAGAGGGTTCAACGGTGATAAACACTAAGAACAGGGGTAATAAAAGTAGAAATAATTCCATAAGGAACTAATCTTGACCTTTTTTTATGATAGCCTCAATATGTTCCCATTATAATGATGAACAAAGAAATAAGGATAAATAATTCATCCCCAATGATTTCCCAAAAATATTATCATCCCGCAATAACCATTGAAACGCGGGTCAAACTGTTCTATGTTTGATCTATGTTCATCATTGATTCTAGAAACAGGGAAAGAAAATAAAGGAAAAATTCCCTAACTTGATGTTGGATCATTCGCTGAAGAGAATTGATCGTCGTGCTACCTTCGTTTTCAAGATTCGTCAAAAACAGTTATCGCCAACCTATGATCCAAAATCCCATCATTGTTTTCCATTAAGAGAGTTCCCCAAGATCTCTCCATATCCTCTTATAAATTATAGGGTTGTGTTCTTAACCCTCACTCCCTATCTATAAAAATTATTTAAAAATAATGTTATTGTGTTGATGAAATGTTAAAAATAAAATAAAATCACCATTTATTTTATTTATTAAAATACCAAAACCTACTTTCCATGGTTGACTTGGGAAAGTTGATGTTAGGCCCTTCCTAAGGTAAAGTCGCTACTCTGAACAAAACAGTACCCACAAATTTTTGATATGGGCACCCATTTATAACTTATTCCACTTTTTTAAGAAAATTACATGTGTGTATTATTTAATATTTTAATATTTTTCATGTAATTGTTCTGGTCCTCTGAATCACATACCATCTCAGCATCTAGTCTCAAAATAATTCCATATAATATTAAAAAATAATACATAGAAAAAACCGGGACATTAAATTCTCCCCACCTTGGGGCTTTACATCCCTGAAAACTAAAAACAAAGGTTGTACAAATAAATGAGGGTAATGAGAATGAATCTAAGCCTCCCACTTTAATGTTCTCTCTTGTAGATTCTTGTTCCACTGCAAGGCATTCACTAGAGGAATTGACTGCCCATGAAGGATCCTCTCTTGGCGATTGGCAATCTCTACTGGGTACTCAACAGAAGTCGCCCCTTCATCAAAGTCCAACTCACCCCAATCAATGATGTGTGATGGATCAAGAACATGTCTCCTCATCTATGACACGTGGAAGACATTGTACACCCTCTCTAACTATGGAGTTATATCCAAATGGTATTCCACCTCACCAAATCTATGTTTTATCAGAAAAGGGCCGATGAACATGGAGATAGCTTGTCGCCCGGTCCAAATGTCCATATTCTGCATCAAGGAGAGACCCAAAGGAACACATGGTCTCCATCCTTGAACTTCAAAGGCCTCCATCACCAGTCATCATAAGACTTATGATTAATCTATGTAGTCTTTATCTTCTCTTGGATGACATACACCTTCTCTGTAGTCACTTGCACCAACTTTGGGCATATGAGTACTAACTCTCCTGGGTTCATCCAAGAAAGTGATGACCTATAGGTTCGCCTATACAAATCATCAAATGGTACCATAACGATGGTGGAATGGTATTTATTTTTATACGCAAACTCCACTAGAGGTAGGTGATCCTCCAAAATTTGGCCAAAATCTAGGATGAAAGCATGTAGCATATCCTCCAAAACCTAAATGATTCACTTAGTCTGGTCGTCCTTCTGTAGGTGAAACGTTGTGCTCAAGCATAGCTGAGTCCCAAATGCCTCCTGCAATCCCTTCCACAATCATGATGTAAAGTGAGCATCACGGTCTAATACTATCATTTATGGAACTCCATGGATTCGAACTATCTCATGGACATAGAGGTGTCCCAATCTCCCTACTGAACTCATATCTCGAATAGCTGGGAAGTGGGATGACTTGGTGAGCTAGTCAACGATCACCCAGATGGTATCGTGTCTCAGGGATGTACATGGAAACAATTTCATTAATTCCATAGATATCCCATCTCACTTCCACTCTGGTACCTTAAGGGGTTGAGTCAAACCTACTAGAACCCAGTGCTCAGTCTTCACTTGCTGACAAGTGAGGCATCGAGAGACAAACTCTAGAACTCCCTTCTTCATTCCCGGCCACTAAAACTGACGTTGGAGGTCTTGTTACATCTTCTACACACCTATATATACCTTCAAAGGGGACATAGGGAACTACCTCAAAACCTCATCTCGTAATTCTACTGGTACTATTGTGCGTCCTCAGAAAAGAACGATGTTCTCCATGCCTTTCGAATATCCATCAGAGGCATACCCTATGGAGATATGAGCATTTAAATTCTCACATTAGATATTTCTAAGTTGTGCCTCTTTGACTCATTGTAAGATTATAGGGGTGAAAACTATCGACTGGAGGTAAGCTGGTCCATCTCCATCAATAAAGGATATCTGCAATGGGGCTAACTACTCTGATACCTTGTTCAGTAGCTACAAACTCAATCTACTATTGAGAGCATCTTCCACCATGTTCCACTTCCCAGGAGTATAGAAAATTTCAAAGTCAAGTCCTAAAGGAACTCTAGCCATCGCTTATATCTGAATTTCCGATCCTTTTGAGAGAAGATATACTTGAGACTCTTGTGGTCATAGTAAATAATAAACTGGTTTCCCATAATGTCATGTCTCTACATATTTAATGTGAATACAATTGCTACCAACTATCATGTGGTATCAACTATCATAAACCATAGTTAATCATCTCTTTCCCCTACATCATGAACAACCAAGTTTGGTTCCTGATGCATCGTAGAACACCACGTATTCAACACCCTCCACTAGAAATCTCAATATATGAGTGCTCGTCAATCTCTGCCTCAGCTGCTGAAAACTCTCCTAGAACTTCTTTTTCCAAAAAAAAGGTTGTCTCTTTTGTGTCAAAGCTGTTAGGGATTCTACTACCCAGGAAAATTCAGGTACAAATCTCAAATAGTACCTAGTCAAACCAAGGAAACTATTCACTTCGGTAACACTCTTGGGTGGTTCCCAAGCAATCACCGCCTCTATCTTCACTAGATCCACTACAACCCCAGCCTCTAAAGTGATGTGTCCTAGAAAATGGACCTCATGAATCTAGAAATGACACTTTGAGAGATTATCATAAATACTGTGCTTTAAGAGTATGTTCATGACCATCCGTAAGTGTATCGCATGCTCCTCATCAGACGCCGAGTACACTAGGATATCATCAATGGATACCACCACAAACTGGTCTAAGTATGGATGGAAGATACCTTTCATGAGTCCCATGAACACTATTGGGTAATTCATCATGCCAAATGGAATCACCATGTAATTTTAGTGGTTATATTGACATCTTAAAGTCATATTTGTTATATCCTTATCCCATACTCGCAGCTGGAGATAGCTAGATATGATTTTAATATTTGATAACCATCTCACTCCTTTCGGTTGATCTAAGAGTTCATAAATACTTGGTAGTGGATAATTATTCTTCATGTTCACCTGGTTCAGGCACTGGAAGTCCACACATAATCTCAATCACTTGTCTACCTTCTTGAAAAATAAAACTAAGGTTTCCCAGGGTGAAACATTGGGTCTCACGAATCCCTTCCTCTCCGTGTCCTCCAACTATACCCTCAACTCATGAAGCTCTATGGGATCCATCTGATATAAAGGTGTAAATATTGGTTCCATCTTGGGGTATAGATAAATTCATAAGTCTACCTCCCTATGGGGAGTTAATCATGTAACATCCTCATCAAATATGTCCTCATACTCCTCCACTACTACAGGAAAATGAGGACTCATATCATCCACTATGCCAAGGGTTAGGATATCCACGTGATTAGTGATCAGTTGCACCCTCCTATGTGTGACTCCATCCTACATTTCTTGGGTTTCCTTTTCGCTAACAAAGTAAAACATGGTCCCATCACTACGAACACACTGCACTCTATTCCTTAAACAGTACATCTAAGTATGGATTGTGGATAACCATTCCATAATAAGAATGATGTTATACGGATTCAATGCCACTACCAAGAGATCCGAACCAAAAATGTCACCTCCAAGAGTAAGGTCACACTGTCGGAACCAGTGTGTGGTCATTGAATCCACTCCTGTATGAGTCTCTAAAGATAAGGTATGAGTCAACAGTTCCACCAGAATCTATGAGTCTCGAACAAGGGTCATAGAAAAAAAATAATGACTAGAACTTATGTCTATCAAAACTATAGCTAAGCTAGAAAAGACACATATTGTACCTCTAATCATACCTAGAGTCTCGGGGTTGTAATCCTCCATCACTTGAAGCTGGCCTTGTCCTTGTCCACCAGCTCCCTAAGCCTATCGTGGACCACCTGGGGGTGGTGGTGGTAATACATCGAACCTCCTCCCACCTCCTTCTACCCTTCCTACTCCTCAGCCATGTAATCTACCCTATGGGACACCTTTCACTTTCCTCATCCTCTATATTGGTGGTCCCTCGACCATATCTTGATCGGTTGTACGAATGTTCAGGAAATATCGATCCAGATGTCCCCAACCGCCACATGAGTAACATAGCATGTCATTTAGCTGACTTTTTCTACCCTAGGAGCCCCACATTGTTCATACTGTGTCCTGGGGTCATCCCATTGATCTCCTGACCCTCTTGGGTCCATGTTACTGATGTCAGCTACCTACCAATTAAGACTCAGCTACCTAGATCCCGCAGGTATCTCCCACAGTCGGTGTCTACTCCACTAGAAATAACCCCACTAATAGAGATCTCTGCAGTACCCCATCATATGTAGGAATGCTAAGGGAAATCATGGAGATCATGATCTCCTGGAGTAAAACCTTATCTAAGGTCTCAGCCTTGAATAATGGGTCTCATACCATATCAGTGGAGTAGCTTGAAAGATCAGTAAAACTCATCGAGTTCTCCACCACAGTCTGACTGCCCTGCTATATATGCAGGATCTTCTGTATATGCACTGATCACAATGTATCTATAAAGAAATCCTACCTAAAGATACTCTCAAAGTCTAAAAAAGCGATAGTCACCTCATTGTGTACCTGGGTCACTAAGATTCACCATCACCCCACATATCCCTGAAGAAGACTCGTGGCTAGGACTAACATCTGGTATGAAGGCATCCTCACTAGGTGGAAGACATAGGTAGGTGCCTCCAGCTAATCCTTAGCTATCTGGGGGGTCTGGCTCAAACTAAAACCTAAGATCTAACTACTGCTGGAACTCATGAAACACACTCAGTCTGTGTGCATCTTCAGCTGGTAGTGTTGGTAGTATCTGCTACTCGACAGGTGGTGGTATCGCTGGTAAACAACCTGGAGGTGATATCTCTAGTACATGCCCCTATATCAATGCCTCATCGCTAAGATGATCATCCTCATGAACATGCAATAGAATCATGTCTAGATGTCTATGGGGAGGAATCCTAAAATAGAACAAAATGTACCATAGTCAATAGAGTATAACTGGTGTGTTGACTAAAGAAAGACATGAGAACACACCCAAATCCTATATGATGCATGTACCATTGTTTTCCCTATAACTAGTGTTTTCATATACTGGGTCGAAAAAGGTATCCAGAGTCCTAGTGTATGGATATCTTGTCTGCTGCACCAACACTGAAATCCTTGGCCTGAAATCCAAACTCAAAACACTTAACACCGTTACCCCATTCCAACCTCATAGACTTCATATCCTTAAGTAGAACTGACCCGCTCTAATACCACTTTGTCACGACCTTTCCCAAAGGGGCCCATGTCATGACTACCCCAAACCCACATCCAATAGTATTGGGATAGGTGACTAGCACCAAGTAGGCATACCCAAAAATGGGAGGCATTTTCCTATGTACCTGTACACATGCACACATCTCCAAGCTCAAAATGGTGAAATCTAAAAACACTAAGTAAAAAAATGAATGTATACACTACGATACCAACCATCGAGTATGATATTAGAAAAATATAAAGTAAACATTTCCATAATACAATCCCACCAAAAGAAACAGTCTGTAAAATTGAATGCACAAGTTCCTAAAACTCATCCGTAGAAAACCCTACCTGAAGGGCAAGGTACTGGACAGCTATCTCAAGCCATAAAAGAACAGTTCGACTATCTGGTCTCTCTAAGTGCCACCTTGTCTTGTTCCAGCTAGAAATCTCTCGAAGCGTCTATTTTTTACACAAGACACGACATGTGTGGGCAAATCTCGTACAGAGGTGAGTAAAACAATACTTACTAGGACACCCTGAAACCACAAAGGAATACCACTAAAAAATAAAGAAAGTATTCCACAATGAAATAAAAAAAGTATACCAAAAATAAATACATGAATTATACCAAAACTAAATAGTATAGTTATCTCACATAGGTATAAATCTATAATATTCAAAACAATATCATCAGAAGTAATCCAAAAAACACCCAATATCGATAAGACACATAGTCCCAATGAGACACTCAGTCCCGATAGGACACGTAGTATCAGTAATACACATATTATTAGTAAGACATGTAGTCTATGTAAGTCATTTAGTTAATAAATTCATGTAGTCTCATAAATTCACATAGTCTCAAAGTCACAGGCAGCTACAGGATTCTTCTCGTAGAACGCTCATTCTGAGATAACCTACTCCACAAGCCATTAGGTTGTATATACACTTCCAAAAAAACCCACTTATGATATTACAAAAGTTTCGTCTCATCACAAGGGTCCCAATGCTGAAAATGGATCATCAAACATACATGTGTTTTAAATGTTATGGTTTTTTTCAAAAAATGGTTTCACCTGAGTCCAGTCTGGGTCCGATCCGACCTGCCAGTTAACCCGGCCCGATCCGGCCCACTGGGTCTGCTGGACCTCATCCCACTAGGATACTTGGTCCATCTTGTTGGGCTACGGAAGTGGCTTGTCTACTCTGGTCTGTCTCGCACGCACGCGGGCTGGTATTGTCCACCACACGCGGCCCACCTCGATCGCGTGCACCTCTGCTCTACACAGTGCCACACTACATCCCACAGGGTCTGTCGGTCGTGTCCTCCTACCATGGGGCCTCTCTACCATGTATGCATCTACATCTCCACATCCCCCCTTATAGCCCTGCTTCATCCCTTATTCGATACCACCCCATTGGCTAGTGCCACTATCGCCCAACGCAACCACCGCCAGCCGCACTCGCATACGGCACCTCCGTCATGCGTCACTGCATGCCACCGCTGATGTCGGTCACCGGTGTCTGCACTCTGGTGGTCCCTACCATGAAACACCAGTGATCCTCTGATTCCCTAAATTTGGCACGATCGTAGATCTTGGTTCCTCATGACCCGATATACCCGACTATGACCTATATGGTCAATTTTCTTCTAATATGGGGGTCAGATCACATTTGGTGCCTCCCGGAAATCCGAGACGCGAAAACAAGGGTTCAACGGTGATGAATACTAAGAATGGGTGTAAGAAAAGAAAAAAAACCTATGGAATGAATCTTTTCCTTTGTTTATGTCAGCCTCAATCTGTTCCTGTTAGAATGAGGAATGAAGAAACAAGGATAAATAATTCATCACCCAATGATTTCCCTTAAATATACCCATCCCACAAGAACGGTCGAACTATGGGTCAACCTATTTATTTGTTGATCCACGTTCAATGTTTATTCTAGAAATGGGGAAAGAAAATCAAGGACAACACCCTACCTCAAAGTTGGATTGTTCCTTGAAGATAATCGATCATCGTGTTGCCACATTTGGTGAGATCCGTCAAAAACATCATCTTATGATCTCTGATCCAAAATCCCATCATCGTTATCCATTGATAGATTTCTCCAAGTTCTCTCCAGAGCCTCCAGAAAATTCTAGGGTTATGTTCTTAACCCTAGCTCCGTGTATCTAAGGCTTATTTAAAAATAATTTCACTGCATCAGTGAAACATTAAAAATAAAATAAATTCACTATTTAATTTTTTTATTAAAATGAAAAAAAACTACTTTCCTTAGTTGACCTATATCGATTGATGTTAGGCCCGGCCTAAGGTAAAGTCACTGCTCTTAACATAATGGTGCCCTTGGATTTTTTATCTAGGTTCTCGTTTAAAAAATTTTCCACTTTTTCAGGAAAACTATGTTTGTGTTATATTTAATATTTTAATATTTTTCAAGCCATTGTTCTGACTACACCGGGCCTCGGAATCACACACCATCTCAACATCTACTCTCGAAATAATTCCATATAATATTCAAAAAAATACATGGAAAAATCTGAGACATTACAAAATGCTTAAAAGATGTTAATTTTGATAAACCATAGAATTTGTTTGGATTATGCCTAGAGGGCTTGGACTTTAATCTAACGATTAATGTAATGTAATGTAATATAATGTAATGTAATTTAATTTAATGTAATTTAATGTAATTTTAAATAATTTTTATGGCTAATTAATGGATAAATAATTAATTAATATAATTAAATGATAAAAATGAATTAATTAATTAATTTAACTCTTTTAAATGCTTGTGTAATTATAGGATATCTGGTATTAGTAGTGGCGTCTGGGAGTCTGAGTGACATTAGCAGTAGTCGATTATAAGACTAAGTAATTCTCATAGTGTGGTTTTGATATATATTACATCATTTATATTCTGTGATTTCATAAACATCCCACCCATGTTAGTTTGGGTGACTAACACCCAGTGGACTATAGGAGGGTGTTTTCCCCAACATCCTACTGAGACGTTGGATGGATGACTACCCCCTATGGACCCCCTCTCTTCTATTAGTAGTTACTTATGCTGGTATGCACAGTAGTCAGTTTTCTCATATATATTTGTAGAGGTATATGATGGAATGTGGATATTTCACACATATTTATTATAGGATATAGTATCTAAAGGATTATTATAGGTATAACGGGTATAGGTTGTGATGGAATGAGGTACTTACTCAGTTTATGGGTTGTGATGGTTTGAGTTATAATGCCCAATGTATGATACATGTTATACAGGCTATGGTGGCTACCAAAAAATATGTGGTTAATATATTTATTTTTGGATAGGATGATGTGAGGATGTGAGGATGTGTTGTATGAGGTTAATGTTGTGACACCTTGCCTAGGTGTTTTTGGGATGTCTTACTTTTGGAGAGAGATGTTCAAGACATGTGATGTTGGGGTACAGGAGAAAACTTGTGGAGAATCCAAAGCAGGGTACCCTTGATGTTTCATTACAATATAATATGCTCTCTTCTATGTGTTACATGGTGATAGTTAGCCATGGAAAGTCTGGGAACTTAGTATACTTGTTTAGATGATGAGTTAGTTTCACTGTTTTTCACTATGATTTTTCAGGATTTCATTATCTTTTGCATGAAAGGCTCTAGGGAGGATCCCACTGAGTATACTATTATTATCACCCTAAGTATATATAAAAATTATTTCAGTTCAATCATTGAAAGTTGGGGATCAAGAAAGATATTACTATCTCTTGGTTTAGTAGGAACTATTTGGGATTTATGGTCATTATCGTCTTTACCTTTTTGGTACTTGTAGTATTCTTTAAGTTGTTTTAGTGTTGTATAGAATTACATGGTTGCACTTGGGTTTTATTTTTTATATATATGTCTGAGCATGTATTGGTTTTTGTATCCTTCTTATCTCTCTCTTTCTCATGTTTCTCAAAGAGGTTAATGACTACCATATGCATCTTTATTATATCCTTTGTACTAGTCACCAACCTGGGGCCTACTAGAGGCGAGACTCACATAGTCACCATATTAATCCCCTCATTGAAGTATCTTTATGGGGAGGGTGGGTTGTGATAAGAATCTTATTTTCAACACTAAAATGAGACACTTTTGGTGCACCCTAATACTGACCACAAAGTGTAACATCATATTAAATATTTTGTCTCAAATATGTTAAGTATAGTATGTTACCAATTAGCTTCTAGAATTCCCTGGGATCCACATCCTTGCCTCTTTCATCATTAGACGATTTAGTTCCTATTAAAATTAGTGTAGAAACCATATTTGAATCCTCCACGAAAAATATTTTAATAATTTCATTGTAATATTTTTATTGAGAAAGAAAATTTTGAACTTAATTTTAAGAAATATGTAAACTAAAAAAATACCACATTTATCCTTACATTGACATTTTTAATAACTCCATCATCTCTTTATAAAACTTCTCACATATTTTTTCATCACCCCCAATAAATATTATTTAATATACATAAATAATAACAATAATATATGCTTATTTTTCATCTTTGATGTAGATATTATTCTCTACTCTTCCTTTTCTAAAATTCAAACTCTTCAAGAAATTGTCCATATTAGAATACCATGATATTAGGTCTTATTTCATCCCATATAAATCCTTTTTCAATTTGGAAACTTGATTATCATCTTCTCCGGTTAATAAACCGCATGGTTTCTTAATAAACACTTAATCTTTTAACTCACCATTGAGGAAGGATGACTTGACAAATAACTAAAAATAATTTATTTCCTTTTTTCTACAATATTAAGAAATCTTATTTTGGTTTCAAGCCATCAAATTAGTGAAAAAATATCAAAACAATTCACTACTTCAACCTATGAATAATCTTTACAGACAAGTCTTACTTTATTTCTTACCAATTCACCTTTACCATTAAATTTATTTCAAAAACCCCACTTTATCCTGGTGATATTCTATTATTTAGTCTTGGGTACCAACTCTCATGTATCATTATTCTCTATCTAGTGAAGTTTTTAATTCATAGCATCAATTAATTCTTGATGCTTCTTATCTTTTTTAATATCTTTAGTTTCAAATTGAGAATACAATGATGTATGAGTTGTTGAACTCACAGTCCTCCTAGTTTGAACTTGTTTCCCACAATCCCCAATGATCTTTTAAACCTAAACATTCCTTTTAATCCTTGTATGAGTTTAATTTGTTTGTTCCTCATCACTTGAAATGGATGAATCTTCTTCTACAGCCTATAAATATTCAATAGTTTCTTCTTTGTTTGGTATTTCTTAAAACTTTTCATTAGAAACATAACTTTCTTCAACATGATTAATATCTTTCTTTGATTTTTCCATCACTTTAACATCAATATCATCAATGATATTTTTACTTTAATTACTGAAATAATAATAACCTATTTTATTTATAGTATATCAATGAAAGATTACATCAACTCCTTAATTCACAAACTTTCCAAGATTAACACCTTTTACCCTTATAACCCAAAGGATACTAAACACACTATGGTACTTTAAACTTGAATATTTTTTATAATACATATTATATGAAAACATACCTGAGTATGGTCTATGAAAAAATTGGTTTTGTATATGAACCATTACACTAATATATTTCCCCTAGAAATAACAAGAATTGTCATTCTCTGGTAGCATTATCAAAACCATCACCACCAAAAACCTATTATTCTATTTTGCCACACCATTTTTTATGGTGTTCATGGTTTATTGAGTTAATTTAATATTCCATGATTCTAAAGATAATATTTTAACTTATCATTTGTATACTTAGTTCCAATATTTGTATGGATATTCTTAATTTAAATACACACTCCTTCTCCACACTTCTTTGAAAACTTTTTAAATTTTTAAATGCCTCTGATTAATGTTTCATAAACATAAAAAAATAATATATGAGAAGTTGTAAATAAAAGTAATAAAACACTTGTCTCCATCAGTTTATTTCTTCTTCATGGGCCCACGCACATCTGAATGATTGAGTACCATTGGTTGAGTAGATTGTGTCTCTACCTTCTTGTGTGAGGAGTAAAAGATCTTCCCTTTTTAACAAATTGTGTACGTCCAATATCTTAATCTTTTTATAAAAGGAAAATAAAAAAACATTATCTCCTCAAGTGATAAAATTTATCAATTTTTAGTTAATATAGACAAATATTTCAATCCTATATTTCATTTTTCCTCTTACATACATATATATAATGAGTTTCTAGCATCACCCACTTGAAATAAGTTTCCTTTACTCCACTATGCTTTTGTCACAATTTTTTCATCTTCAAGGTTCTTAAAAAGATATGCATCATTTTTTAAAACCACTTCATTTACTTCATCATGGATTTATGAAACACTTATGATATTGTGCTTCAATCCAAAAATAAACAAATTGTTTTTGGATTTAATCGCTTATTTTATAATAATTGTTGAGCCAACTCCTTTAATCTTGAGAGATCCATTATTACCGAAGTTCATAGAGCCATATTTACAATTTTTCACATATTTTAATAGTTTTAAAACTCATATCATGTGAGATTATTATCCACTATATAAGATCTATGAACTTTCCCTTTTAGATTCTTTAACTGCTACTTCAGAAATTAAGACCTTTTCATTTCTTTTTTTCCTCTTATTCAGAGGATTCTAAGTACTAAAAGTCATATTTTTTGGGATGGTAAAATTATAAAACAAAAATTATCATGATGTATTGGCTAATATAACCTTCTATAAACTCCTTTAAGAATATAAAACTTGTTTTATGATTTATTTCTAGTGTTATTAACCAGTTTATGAACTTCCTTCTATTGAGAGGAATAACTCCCCCTCAATACCTTTTAATCAAAACTTAAAATTTGATTATGATATTAGTGATTGAACCAAAACATATTTTTAATATGACCAAATCCACCATAATTTTATCAAAAACTATAGAAACTATATTTTCCTTTGAGAGTATCATTTTTCCTAGATTTTATCGATTGTTTTCACCTTTCTTAGATTCATCTATTTCAACACCTTTGGTGAAATAAAATTTTGATGAGATCCCAAATTCTTGAAAATCATGTTAATCTGTTTTCTATCCATTTAAGATACCCAAGTTGTAGGATATTTTTTACTAAATTTGGTGTTCTTAGAATTTACAGATTTTATAACATCATTTAATTTAGCTACAACCTTGTTATTCATGAATTTTTTTTTTCATTGAGTTTTGACCAATATTTCCATCATTTTTTCATCTTTATAAAATGATTTCTATTGGTCTTATTCATATTCAAATATATTAGAACATTCTCCAACTTCTAAAATAGAATTCTTAACATTGTATCTTCACTTCTTTAAATCTTATCCTATTGTAATAAGGTTTTGTTGTAAATGATCAAACTAATTTTTTCTCCTTTAATATTTTTCCAACTTGATGTTAAGAGTTGTCTAATTATCAAGAAAATTATTAAATCCTTTAAATTCATAAAGAAACTTAGAAATTTATTTTTCAAAGACAGGTTCATTAATTTTAAAATATTTATCATTAGTTGTCAATTTTTTTATCACCTCCTTTTTGGAAATATTTGATGGATGTTATTTTAATTATATCTTCAGTATAGAATCCATCTCAGTGACATATTATTATATACATTCATAACTACTATCATCACTTGAAATATTTTCATCATATAATTTATTAATGAGTGATTTTTCATCATCATCACCACTGAAGTAAAATTCATCTCCATCTTTATTTTCATTGTCAATGCCTTCGTCAGATAAGAAGTTTCTCCAAAGAAATTGATAAAACTTCTTAACATTTTCATTATAAGAAACCTTTGACCTATTGGTTTTTTTCCTGGAGAATATTTTTGGAATATCATATTCCTCTTGACTCTCTTCCTTGGTTATGGATTTTGGATAATTTGTAGCATAATGACTAATACCTCCACACACTAAACACTTTAAGGGAGTTATTTCATTGTACTTTATTTTCTATATTCTCGTGTTTCTTGAGATAAGAGACATGTATTAATAAAACTTATCCTCTAAATATTCAAATAAATATAAACTATCTTTCCTCATTTGATAAGATATTAAGATACTATACAAATCATCAATAAAAATATCACTTAATTATTTCTCTTCCAAAGTAGAGACTTTAGTTACAAACTTATCTAGTAAGATATGCAGAATCATTTCAACAATATCAGTATATTCTAACTTCTCACTATAGTCGTTGATAGTGATCACAACTTCATCCACTCTTATGATGAAATTATCGATATTTTCATCATCATGCATCTAGATGTCTTAATAATTAAGTCTCTAAAACAATAATTTTTCTCACTTCACTTTAGTATTTCCTTCATAGATATTTAAATTTTATCCTAGATAACATTAATGGTTTTGAGTCCTTTTACTTTAAAAAAAATATTTATGAGAGTGATGATAGTATATTATTATTTTTTGGACTATCATTTTCCAAATTCCTCTTATATGTTGTTTTCATAATAACGCATTTAGTCTAGGGAAAAACCCATCAGTTGTTACTTACAATACACCATAACTGGATGATAATAGATATAGAATCAAATTTTCTTTCCATATATCATATATTTTAACAAAAAAAATTGGAATCCCCTTATTGTTAACTGAATTAAAATTATCCATTATATACAATAAAATTTGATTACTTCTTCCTCAAAGCCAAAAAATTCAAATAGTCAATCACAAATGAAGGAAACCTGCCTCTAATACCACTTATAGAACCACTTCAGGATAAAATAGAGATCACTAAGAGGGGTTGAATCAGTGATCAGAACTATTTTCATATTTCTTTTAAAATAACCTCCAAATCCTATTAGGATGTAGTGATGATTGTTTTAATACACAAAAACATGAAAAAACATAAGTTAACATGTAATATTTAAAAGGTTCACCTCCCAAAGCGAGAAATAAAATCCTTGATGTGATATGGATTCATCCAGGATTACACTACCCACTAAAATATTCATGTGAGAAAAACCAGTATAGTATAACCTTTAAAATAACTTTTTCACGTCTCCTAACTATGATTTAGTGAATCCCACACACAAGTGCACCATGAACTTTACAATGAGAAAATTTTGGGTAACAAAAAAATTATTCATTCATATATACTTACTCAATATTTTTGAGTGTTCTGAAATATTAAACTTACACTATACTTGAACTATAATGAAAAAGTATAAATTATTCTTCAAACATGAATAGAAACAAGTTAATGCTTTACTTTATATACAAAACACATGAACACAACCAATTAAATCTTATTCTTATAAATATTTTATTATAATTTGGATAATAATTGAATATTTATTTTATAGAACATATCTAGAGCTTCTTCTTCTTCTGCATTTTTCTCTATTATATTCTTCTCAATTATCCATACTTTTAAAAAAAACTACATAGTGACCCCACTTCAACTGAAAACAAATTTTAATTTAAAATTCATATTCAAATTTCTGAATAAATTACATAGATTATATACCATCATAATCTTTACCATTAAATGTGAATTTATGGTTATAAAAGGTTATAATAACCACTAAAAATTGAATATAAATCTATGTAAGTACTAAAACTAAAATGCCTAAATTTTCCCAAAAGAACATTTCTATATTGTAGCCTTAGACATTATGGAATGAGGTGGTTGTTAAAACAATTTCATTTTAACTACTAAAACACATTGTGTCATAGCATAGCTATTGTAGCATGGAGGTCTTGAATTTTCCAGAAACACCAAATTCCTATCCAACCTCCTCTATGGTATGATCCATGAACTTCAGAGTGGTCTTAAAAATTTTATTCTGACTAAAGTTTTGAATATAATCAACAGAATGGAAGACCCAAATTCTTTAGATCCACTGAAAATTAACCCGGACTACTCTATGGCATGGCCCCATACAACAGTATGAGGTCTTGTGGACCATTTTCTATCCCACTTCTGATTTTAATATCTCAATGACATGGACGACTCTACTATGGCATAGTATAACTTGGTCTTATATGTATATGGCATGGAAATCAGTTACAACACATGCCTTCTTCTTTAAAAAAATTCTATAGTGTTATACCATTCTTTGTAGTGTGGAACTCCTTTTTCTACTCCTTCAATTTTCTTATATCATAAACTCCTTCCATGATCTGTAAGAATTTTAGAATTATATTAATCATCATTTGAATTAGTCTCTAAACATATTCACCTCAAAATAAATTTGATTTTGAACATGATTTGTGTATTGAAAACCAAATAAAACAAAAATAATGATATCAACTTCAATTTATTTCACCAAAATCTCAAGAAATCATCTCAACACCTCTTAGTCTCAACAATTACAATATAAGGGTATAATACTTACCCATCTCTAGTAAGGTCATAACATTCCAAGATTTTAACCATCCCTTTGACTCCTGGAAGGATCTCTTATAAATATTGAACCAACCATACTTTAATCCCTTTTTGGTTAAGGCCATCATAGATGCTACCATTCTAGACTTTTAGTTTCATACCATCCCCAAGAATATATGAATCTTAAAATAATTCTTTCGCCACTCCAAATAAACAATAGAATTGACCTTCTCGACGTCCACCAATATACCCTTCTCTAATAACTTGTTCCTTAAGAAGTGAACCAATTCAATCAGAAAATGAATATTTAAGAGTTTTTCATATAACTGATATTCTCTCAATGTGATCAATACTACCTCTAAATTTTGAGCATGGTCCTCCTATGTCGAGTAGTATACCAAAATATTATCAAAAAATATGTCCATGAGAAAATTAGAATATAGATGGAAGACCGTATTCATTAAGACCATAAAAACCACTAGTATGTTCATAAAATATAATAGAGTCATGAGAAACTTGTATAAACCATACATGCTCATGAAATCAATATAAGGAATATAATTTGGTCCCAATTTTAACTTGTTATATACATATCAAAAATAAGCCTTGGAGAACCACTTAGCACCCCTCAATTGATTGAATAATATATCTATATGAGGAAAATGTTACTAATTATTGAATTTCACTTGGTTAAACCTCTGGTAATCTATACATAATCAAAATTAACAATCTATGTTATTGTAAAATAGAATAATATCACTCTAATAAGATGTTCTCAGGTCATTGAAATATTTTTCCTCAATAACCTCTAGTCAAACCTTCAACTCTCTAAGCTCTGTAGGACCAATCCTATATGTAGGGATAGACATGGAATCTGTACATTGTATTATCTTTATCATGAACTTTTCCTCCCTCTCAGGTGGAAACCTCAATAATTTATTAGGAAATGAATCTTAGAATTGGTTGAAATAGGAAAAATGAGTAACTTAACAGATATATTACCTAAATACTTAAACTTATATGATGAGTTTTGGACATGTCATATTATACATTATAGGTATATCATTAGTTTTGATATATGCTATTGTAACTCTAATTCCTTTTATATTTTATTCTTTATGATATATTGATATCATAATACATTGATATGAATAAGAGTTTAATGTTGAAGAGTTAATATAAAAATCATTTTATATTAGCTATCATTAAATTGGAGGATTCATAAGTTAAAACTATTGGGAGGAGTAATGCATTCATTCAATGAATGCATGGTTTATAGTTTTATTAAATCATATACTATAATAATATGAGTTGATGCATGGGAGAAACCCAATGGATATATAAGGGAGTAAACACCATCGAGATGGTGTGGTTTCTTATTTCCTAAATCACTGATAATTCTTCCTCATCCCATATATCCCTTTCTCCTCTCCCTTATTAATCAAGATATACTATCAGATCTTGGGAGATATGTGTGTGTCATGACTAAGATGTTGGGTGATTCAGTGCAACATGTGGATATACCATAGAGGAGGGATGTATTTTGGATACCACTAGTTATCTTCCTCAAACGTGTTGAATACTGGTGTGTTGGTGATTTAATGATGAAAGGTATATAGTTTCTTTATTTATATTTTATACATGGTTTCAGTTTCAATACATGGTGAATCCAATAATTTGGGTTTCTATTTGTTTTAAATTCATATTTTAAGTATTAAAATATCATTAGAAACCCTTGAGTGGTATAAGAGCATAACCATGTGATTTGATTATAAAAATCAAGGTTTTAAATGAAAAAAATTAATATCATATTGTATTATATTAGTTGTCATAAAATATAGCTTATAATTTGTTCTTTGGATTTTGGTTCATCGTGTATGATATAAGATATTGTAGGTTGAAACATAGTTAAAACCCTTGGTTTTTCTATATGTCATAGTATAAAACATCCAGATTTCATAAGGGATGATAATACCTCTCCATGTTTGTAAAATGTAGCATCATACTATCAATATGGTATTATTGATACTGTAAGTAGTGACATCCTAGGAAGTGAAGGTTTTAATACAATGTTGAACCTGTATCATAATTCATTCATGGTCACTTTATGTGGTCCACCATAGCATAGTTTAATATAACATGGGTCATCATGGATTAATCTGATGAAAACCCATGCCACACAGGATTTATCTTACATAGAAGGTTCATCGTAAGAAATGGATTACAAGAACATGTTGATTTAATCATATATAGGCCTTCATTATAAAGGTTTAATATTATGTGGGATATTTTATTTCAATCTCGGTTACTTTTATGAAGATCGTTGTGAGGTTAGGTTATTTTGGGCATATCGTTATATCATAATCAATCATACCTGCATAAGGAAAGAGGTTATTGCATCTTGATTAATCACGTGCAAGCATTATTATCAATCATAAAAGATGATTCATAACACTCAAATGTTTTTCATATTTTTTTACTTTAAATAATATGTTTTGATTTGAGGATATCATAGCATATGACATAGTAGAAAATTTTTAATTTTCATAAACTCAATGATGAATTCATTCATATAATTTATAAATTGTTTATAAATTACAGAAAAATATATTTTGGGTATTTATTTAATTTATAAAGGTTTTTATAAATTTTTTAATTATAAGTTTTTTAAAATTATTTAATTATTTATTTATGAAAAAAATAATTACATACATATCCATAATATTAAATATTATTATTAAAATATATTTTTCAAAATTATATGGAATGCCTTTTAATTTATAAATAAAGTGGTTATTTATAATTTAAAAGGGTAATTTATAAAGTGTTTATAAATTAAAAAATAAGGCTAAAATAATAAAAAGTTTATATTTTAATTATGAATTTTTCATAATTACTTAGCATGAATTGTTTAAATTGATGGTGTTTTTTGAAAAGTTATTTAAACCATATCGAAAAGAGTTTGGATGATTGATTTAATCAAGGTTTAAAAATATTTGATATGTGATATTTATATTATGTAAATTATTTACATAGTAGTATTGAGATAAAAAATTCTTATTTTTCATATAATAACATATATTTAAAGTAAATTCCATATAATGAGAGTTCATATTGGAAAAATAATTATAAAATTATTATATTTATTTAATAATGGAATATAGAAAATTAATGTCTAAATTATACAGTGTTTATAATTATTTATTTGTGAATTTTCCATAAATAGTTTATTTCATGTTTAAATATATGAATTGTTCATTTATTTAATTATTCCTCTATTTACTATTCATTAATACAATTTTTATATTATGAATATTTTATGTATGCTTTATTTTAGAAAGCTAAATTACTTCTATAAAATCTTATACAAGCATAAAAGGAGTTACACACTAAGTTTGATAAATAATGTTGTTTTTTCTACCTCAACTCTAGATTTTCCATGAGTTGTGTAAAGAGTTACACATAAATATTGTTTGAACGTACTAATTTTGTGAAAGGGATAGGATTATAAAAACTAAGTCACTAAAATAATTCCTACATGTAAATGGAATACATGAGATATGATTGTAATATTAAATCTACTAAGTATTGGATTCCTTCCAAAGAAAAAACATCTCAAGACATTGATCATTCAGTTGGGTTGGTTCTTCCAAAGCATGGTTCCCCTATATTATCTTGTGTAAAGAATTGTGGAGATGGATAACCCTAATGATTAGGATACCATTGGAATGGTGTTGAGTTTATCTATATAATGGATTCGATAAAGAGTTTTCTGTTTTCCATCCAAGATTCATATATGATATGATTGGGATGATGTCATAATAAAATAACTAAGAGGTAAGAAGAACACCAAAGTAGGCACATTTCATAGTGAAATATGGATCTTGGACCATTTATGGATATTATGAGTTTGAAAGGGGTTATCATTTTAGTGGGAGAACATTTAATAAAATACCTTATTAAATGTTCATAAAAAATGATACTTATCTGTTAAAATATTCCATTATAGATGAATAATATCATAATTGTCAAACTTAAGTTTCATATCTATCCTTTAAAATAGAGAAGCTTAATGTAACCAACTCCTAAGGCTGGTAACTTAAGAAAAGTTATCAACTTAGAGAAATTTTATGTGTTATGGCAGCACCCTTCTGAATAAAAAACTATTAAATTTAATTAACACTTGAATCTAGATTCTTATGAGAATAGAAGAATAATTCACTTAAGGTTTTTTAGGAATTAAATGCAAGATGACCAAATGAACTTTAGAGTCTCCACATATACTTAATATGAATGAGTGTGTTGGTGACTCAGTGAGGCTCGAGGTTTCTTATATGTATTATTTTGGTTAAGCAATTGATTTTGTTTTCATTATTTTAAACATTTCAATAATTTGAATAAGTTCAAGAAATATTTCCCCTATTTTCTCAAATTGTTGATAATTAATGAACTAGGTATGTGATATTTATATTTTTATATTGTATCAATAGTATAAATGGGTAAAAGTTTAAATTAAAAGAAGAAAAATAAGTTTGAATACATAAAAATGTTTATTTAAGTAGCAATACAAGTTAATTCAAATTAATATATATTAGGAAGGAAGAGTAATGACTCTATATGATGGAATTTTCCAAAATACCAAAATGGGTTTAAGAAACTCCATGGTATGCCTATATCTGATAATTATGTTCTAGAAATCAATTTTTTATTTTTTGAGGGTATGTGATACTAAATATTTACAAAAAAATTGTGAGTATACATAATTTCAAAATCAAGAGAATAATTGATGATATTTATAGTTTTCATTTAAGTTATGAAATAAATATTTTTTTCATAAAATATTAGAAAGTAAAGAAACATATAAATCTCAAATGAATCTAAGAAAATGATTTTTATATTCATCTCATTTCTCTTATATGATAAGACAAGATGTTAGCTAAAAATATTTTTTATAAAAAATATGTGATAATATATTCAATACACATGGTTGGTGATTCATCAGATTATATAACATATTTTAAGAAGAAGATAAGGATAAAAATGTATTATCCAAGATAAAAAAATTTATCTATATATTTATTAGAATACAAAAAATTGAGATTCTACTACCATTAATGAAATATTTTAAATAATAGTCTTCCTTTTAATAAAATAATCCAAACATATGGAATACAATATAAGATATGGTGATCAATAATTTAATTCTTAAATATTCCTACTAATAGAAAATAAAAGACATTTTCTAAAAAAATGGAGTTTGTGAATCTTATCATTATATACTAAATAGAATATAGTGTCTAAGGGATTAGTGGGGATATTTTTGGACTTAGAAAGTTCAATATTAATGAATAAAGGATTATACTATTTTAAAATAAAATTTAATGGAAATTAATCTCATAAATTAGTTTAGGATGTGTTGGTAAAGATAAAACAATGTAAAGGTTTACATTAGTTACCAAAATATTTCATGAAAAAAAAATTGATGTAAATGGTTCTAAGAATAATGATGATGTATTTAGAAAGAGTTCTAAGTATATAATAAAATTTATAAACATAATATCATAACATTTTATTTTTTTAGATACAAGGAGGTTAATTATCTTAAAGAATTTAAACATTAGGAATATGATTCCCAAGTCTCATCATTATATAATGTATATTTCTTCATAGTAGTTACTCTTTAAAATCTTAGTTGTAAGGTTTTATCTGCTGATCTCATAAATATGTGACACAAATTACATAGAGATGTAATAAGTTTAACAAAACACCTGAAGTGCAGTAAACATAAGTCTGATATGAAATTTTATCATAGATGATATGTTAGATAGGTGTTTATGTAAGGTTTTGTAAATTATTCTTAAAGGAGTTTAAGAATATAAAATGTATCAGGTTATACAAAAATAAATATATAATTTTTTATTCTTTAAAGTTGGTTACATGTGTGTCTTTGTGTCATGAAGTAAAACGATAATTGACCTCTGAAAGTATGAATTTTTGTTATCCCTAACTGGTGTTCATCAAGGATTATTATTGGTTATGATGAAATTTTAAGGTTTTCGTGAGTAGTAGTATTATATCGGAATGTGGAATTTTCTCATGAGGCACAAAATATGTTTCTTATATTGGATGGATTGCTAAGTATATGTCATATAGAGTGTCATACACTATGTATTTTGTATACTAAAGGTGCATGGTTCATATTTGGAGTCCTCACTACCTGAGGTTGGTGAGAGATAAAGCATTAGAACCATCTTACTTTGATACCTTTATTACATAATCCTTGAGGATTAAATAATCATGGGTGGTTGGGTATATTATTGATCACGTATTCGGTTAGATCTTAACCAAGATGGGGTCCTTCCTCTTATATATTTAGTATGACATCTAGTCCCTCAATTAAGATAGACTGAGGAATTATATGACCACATCTAAATAGTACATATGATGTAATTATCCATAGGGTGAGGAGCATGCGATGTTCTCATTGATAATAATAAATTCAATGTGATTTTTTCATTGATGGAAATATTACCTAAATCTATAAAACCATATGATTAGTTTTGGTTATATCATATTATAAATTATAGATATATCATTGCTTATAATATATGATGTAACTCTACTACCTTTTCTATTTTATACCTTACAATATATTGATATCTTAATGAAATTATGGTCATGGAAGTAGAATATTAAATAGTTAATGTTTGAGTCTTTCTACATTGTCTATCGTTGAATTGGATGTTTCATAATATGAAATTATTAGGATGAGTGATGTATTCATGTGATTAATTCAAGGTTGGCAGTGGCATTAACTCATATGTTATAAAACATATGACTTCATGCATGGGATAATCCAATGGATATATAAAGGAGTAAATATCATCAAGATGGTGTGGTTCATACCTACCCAAGTCATTTTATATTCTTTCTCTTTCTATATATCTCTTTATCCTTCTCCCATATCCATCAAGAGATAATATCATATAGTGAGATATTTGTGAATCTTGCTCAAATTGTTGGGTGATTTGATGCAACCCATGGAAGTAATTTAATGGTTAAAGGTATATAGTATCTTTATTGATAATTTATATATGGGTTTAGTTTCAATATATGGTACTTCTTGAAATTTTGGTCTCTATTTGTTTTCACTACTTAGTTTAAGTATTAAACTATCCTTATAAATGCTAATTAAGTGTTATGTCTCTTCATATCCTAGAAAAAATCCAAGAAAATGGGTTGAAATGTTCCCTCATTATTGATAGCAAGGTCACAAACAACCTACCTATAAATCCTACTCTCTGAAAAATGTAAAATAATCACAATTAATAGACATAAAGGATACTAATCGATGATAAGGGATAAGGTGTTATTGATTGAAATTTAGAAAATCTATCACAAGAATCACATTGATATTTTACATATTTAATATATATAAATCCTAGTGATTTAGATAATCACCAATCACAATAACACACCCAGGAAAATTATGAATTCCCTTTGATCACACCCAAGAGGTTGTATCAATGTTTATCACCCCAAATAGACACTTTATAATTTGACTTATATCAACAATAAATTGGGTAGAGATAAATGATTTCTAATCATTTATATTGAATAAAATAGATACTAGAGTATACTTCACTATGATCATACCTCAAACAATTGATAGACCCTTTCCATTATCAATAGGTATCAAATCAATAACGTAAACCCATCTTGAACATGATCCTTGGTCATAGCCTCTAATCAAATGCCTACCTTGAGGTTCACTACTTTTTTCCCTCTATTGTATGAATTTATATCCTCCTACAGACTAAATCATCCAAAATAACTCCAATTACCACCCTATGATAAGGTAACTTGTAAAGACCTCATCCCCAATACATTGTCTTAAGATGCATGTTATCACAAACCAAAGAACTGAATGGTTTTATAGTATTGGTAAACTATATACATAATTGATTCTAATATTAAATTTTAAAACATAAATATACAATATAGTGAAAGTAAATATCTTTCATCCTCGAAAATATTCAAAGATTTATTCTTCATATCCTAGGGAAAGGAAACAAAATAAGGGGTGAGATAAAATGCTCAATAAGGGTTATATAAATCATAATATATCATGATTAAATAATTCATAATTAATATGGTAAATTAAATAACTAAAAACACATTCCATTTAATCAATAACTTGGGAATAAAAAATAATATGTTAGGAATAAATGTTAATCAAGTAATTCCATATAAATAATCACATGAGCTTGAAACTTATCTATGGATATCATAACTATTAAAATAATGACATGCACATTAATAAATAATATCATAATTATGGAATTCATAATGTTTAACATCATAAACATAACATCAAGGCCTCATTCTAAGACAACTTACACAAATGGGTAAAGCCTAAGCAAAATACCCAAACTAGTTTGTCTCAAGAGACCTATTGATACATCAAGAGGCTATATAGGGAACCTCCCATAACATTATAAGTCCAATTAATTTACCATATGAAAGGAAAGAAAAAAAATCAATACATAATAATATTAAACATTAGTATTGAAAAACTAGCAAACAAAATGTTATTATTTCTATAATAAAACTAATCATAACTGCCTATAGAAATAATAAGGATGGTATCATTACAAAATATCACTATTATATCACAATTAAAATAAATATTTTCTATCATTTATGAATGTAAATACCATAAAAATATCATTAAGAATTTCTCAAGGAAAATACCCTTTTTTACTTTGAAAATCACTTTTAAAAACTAAAAATATCCATAATATTAAGAAAAATATTATATTTGAAAATAACCATTGAAGATTTTAAAGGAGGCTTCAAAATAATTTATTAGCCATTATGGTGGAAAATTCCATTCATATTGAGTACGTTAAAGCAAATATTCCTTTCACATTTTTTGGTAAAAAGTCAAAAAGTACCTTGTTCAGAAAGAACAAGAAGATTCCTTTTTAAAAAGTTTTGTAAAAATTTAAACATGGATAAAAATTTCTTTAATAAATCATTTTTGAATATTAAATATATTTTTTTAAACATTTTAAGTAAAAAATTTATATGAAAGAAAAATAATCTCGATCAAGTAGAAAAATAATGTCAGTTTTCCCTAAAAACATACTTTTGGTATATTGGGTGTTTAAAAAGTAAAATGAGAGTAAAACATATAATTTTTAAAAAGAACCATGTGAGAATAAATTATATTGTGTTTTAGATAGAAATATCAAATAATTATCCCAGTAAAGACTTAAACAAAACAATCCCAAATAATTATGAGATTGTTAAATAAACCATCACCACTTGGGTAACTTTTGAATCATAACCCCCATGAAAATATTAACTTAAAATAAAATATTAAATACCATTAATATAAATATATTCATAATATAATATATAAAATGGTTTTTAGCTACACCTCATAAAAATAAATAGGTTCAAAATACCAATTTTGTCCTAATGGAGTGGAAATTGAGACAAAATCTCTAACAAATGTCATACCATTGAAGTGAGAATTAATCAATAAATTGATTATGTGTATAAAATGTAAATACAAATAAAAATTGGAAATAAAACATAAAATAAAAAAAATATTACACACATAATATCATAATACCAAATACAATGAAGAAGTAATATAGCCCAATAAAATTAATTTGAATTATGAAACCACTTACCACTTGGTAACTTTCAAGTAAAATCTTCTTGGATGAAATAATTTAAATTGAAATTTAAAATAACATAAAGTATGAAGTATTCATTATATAATATTTAAAATTGTTAGTATATAAACTATATAAAATAAACTAATGCATAATATTGAAATACACCTCAATGAAAAGAAATTGAGATAGAATCCCTTACCTCAGGTCTGAATCGTCACATACGTGCTTTATCTTCATGAATAAGAAAATTATATTAATTATTTAATTAATTTATAAAAAATTTCATTTTAATTATTCCTTTAATTTTATTTTTTTCTATTTTATATTTAATTTCTTTATCAGTTAATTTCAGGTTGGGTGTTTTGACGATATTCAATTCATATGTCCAAAATGACTATGGTGAGTTGACTATTGTAAAAGAGGTCATTGTTACATCATATATAAAATAAAAATATTGAAATAATAATATTTTTTATTCATAAATTCAAATTTTAAAATCAACCATGAAATATGTTTTTGAAAAATGAACTATTTTAAAATCATAAAGACAGTAAGTCGTACGTACACATGAGTAACGTTTCCATTTTTCAATAATCATTATGGAAGAAATATATTTATTATTTTATCTTTATAAAATAATTATTATATCATAAATACCACAATGTTTTTATTAATATACTTATATATACCATTCATGTAATGTTGTGATAAAGAACGAATCGCATTGCTTCGTGGATGTGGTAGTCCACACGTACACATGAATGACGTTATCATTTTTTAGTGAATTTAATGATAAGAAAATAAATGATATATTATCTTTTAATAATGTTAAATATTTAATTAATATCATATATATATATATATATTGAATCCATCATTATAACCAAGCGTAAGAGGATGTGATGGAAAACAAATTACATTTGTTTGTGAGGCGATAGTTTGCCGTACACATGAACGACGGTTTAATTTACCATTTGATGGAAGAGGATGTGGAAATAGAGTATTAAATTAAAATAAAAACATATCACTATATGTGATATTATTATGTTACTATTTCAACATGGTTGAATAAAATTTAAAGGATGTGAAATAATAAAAAATAAAAAAACTCTTGGTTAAGAACGATACCTCTTCTTTGGACCACACCCTTAGGTTTACACTAGAAGAATTATTATGAGGGTTTTCTAATCCAAACTATGACTATATGAAGTTTTTAAGGAAGTAAGGAATGGATTTTTTTCAAGAAGTTTTTGAACCAAAAGGCTCTTTAAGTGTGAATAAAATATGATAAGAGTTTCCCTTTTATAAATGAGTGAAGGGGAACTTTTATAATTTATTAAAGTATTAAATTAATATAAATAATTTCTCATGAAAAAAGCCTCCAAAATGTTATATTTATAATATAGGATGCGTGTGTTTCTAAATAATATCATCCAATAAAATTTTTACACGTTTAGATTATATTTTTACCCTTATAATTTTTCTTTAACTAACTTTAACTCTTTTTAACAATTACTGTGGTATTAAAGTTTTTACTCGTTAAGGGACAATAAAGTTCCTATAAAAGGTAAAACAGGACATAATTATACCATGGTTGATATTATAAACCATATTAAATTTAAGTATATTAAGATAAGTTTTTTAGTAATTTTAAATCATTTAATAAAAACAATTATTATAAAATATCATTAATGTCCATTTTTAACACTATTCATTTAATTTGAATTTAAAAAGATAAAGAAAAATATGAAATTTGAATATATACCTTTCACACTTCCCAAAAAATTTATAATTTTATAAAATATTTAACATAAAAATTTATTCAAACTATATTACTTTTAATATTTATAAAATCATTTATTTTATTTTCATTTTAATTAAATAATTATCGCATCGGCATTGTGTAACCATTTAAGGTAATTGTTTCATCACAAAAAATTATAAATAAATTAAAATAATAAATAAAAATTATTTATCCTTCCAATGAATATTTATAACTAAACATACCTCCTTTTTATCCCTATGTGAACACATAAGTGGTTTTTAAAAGTAAGAGAGTGATATTTGGTCCTTTTCTTTACTTAAATTATTATAAAGATCATAATCATAGAAATATGGATCCAAAATGGGAATTTTTTAGAAATAATATGACATAGGGTCTAAATATGGTCATAAAATAGAAATTATACAGGTTTTTTTTCATTATATCTCTTATCTCTTAAGTTTAACCCTCGGTAACCTATTTTACCCTTAACCAGGGTAACAGATTTTTACTCTTTTTACTATTCATTATAACCAAAAATTAAGTTTAACTTATTACCTAATATTAATTACGATGATTAAAAACATGGAATCCATTTTTTTAAATTTTATTCACATAAGTTTCATAATTTAATTTAAAAAAGAACCAAAAAAACATGTCGAAAAGCAGTTTTTCATGAAATGTATTTTTCAAGAATATGAAGATCTTATATTAACTCTATGACTAATTATTATCATTATATTAATTTAAATTCATGTATATATATATAATATATACTAATTTCATTTAAATCATTCCTCATTATTGGTTATCTTAATTAATTAAAATGGGGCAACATTATGCACTTAAAAACAGTTTATAGATAAATGTGTTTTTAAGCCAAAAAATATACTTATACTAAAATTAGATATAATTATGATTAAAATTTAATTAATTTTATTAAATATAACTAAATAATACATATTTTACATTTAAATAAAATTCAAAAAATAATGGTAATTTTAATTTACTTAATTTATTGAAAAGAAATGACAATTTAAAAAAACAGTATTTTCCCTATTCATTGAAAATAACACTTTTTAGAAAAAAACCACAACTTCACCCTAATATAATTTTTAAATTATTATTTAAAATTTCATTTTATTTTTTAAAATAAAATTTCTAAAATTAATAGAAATTAAATATATTATTTTCTCATAAAAAGAAATAAAAACAATTTTTATGAAAATATATTTTTAAAGCATGTAAATATTTTACAAAAAACAATTTTTACTTATTTACCTATATATTTAATTCATCTAAAATATTTACACATAATTTTCAAAAAAAATATTTCTATTCATACAACCAGTTTTAACAGCTAGGTTATAACAGTCATGTTTAAATAGTATATTGTGGTTCATTTAGGCTAGGTGTTGTGTGTCATATAAGCAAAAAAATATAATGTTTTTATTTTAAAATATCATGGTGTTACATTCTCCCCACCTTTAATAAATTTCATCCTTTTGATTAGAAATTTTTCTCAGAAATCAAGGGTTTAACATTTGAAAATTCCTTTTTGAAAACCCACATCGTAAAAGGGTTAATAAAACATTCTCTTGATAATATAGAATGGGAGGTATGAAGGTTATCTAGAATAACACATAAATAGGTTTCCATATAGGAAAACATTAGTGGGAAGTGAAAGTTTGGACATATAAGAAAAGTGTAATTCCCAAATAATGATGGAGAGCGACAAAGATCATTGATCACAAGAAATTAAATGGTCTTGAGAAATTTAATGACCACAAAACCATAATCCCATGAGATGTGAAAAACTCCATTGATTCATAAAAAATAAAGTTACCATGTTAACATTTTAGTTTCAATATCATTTTCCTAGAGTTTAGTAATTCTTTTACTATTAAGATAGAGAACACTATAAAATATACTTGGTATATTTTTCTTTCATAAGCATAATTTCATCCTTTGTTTGTGCTTTGATCAATTTCCACTTTATTTATTACTCCAAGAAATGAATATCCAAGATAAAATAAACTTCAAATAGATAATTTAATCCATAAAAGAATAAAACCTTATTCCTCCTATCTTTACTAAAACCAAAATGCTTAAAATAATGTAATATAATAAAAAAAATGAATAAACCTTCATACATTAATCTCCAAAATTCAATAATAAAATCAAAGGTTTATATAGATAATTCCTTAAATAAATAAACCTATATCTCAAATAACACCAATAACCATAACATAAATGAATGTTTTAAACTCAATGTTTATATCAACCTTTCATCTTACACTTCCAAAAACATAATAGTATTCTTCCTAAATAATCCTTTATTTTAAATCTAATGTTTATATATATTCATCCCAATAAAACATCTCCTGAAATATCATTAAGCACCTCAAAATTAAAAACGTTTTGCCCCTATAATATGTTTTACAAAAATCAACTTAATATTTAATCATCATATCATTTAATTAAAAACAATTTCATTCTAACTAGGACATCACATAGGCCAATGGTATGTGTTGTTCCATTTTTACCATTTGGTTGTGGGTTCAAGCCTTGTGGCCTTTCCAGATGTGACGGGATGTCACCCAACACACATGCTGTTGTTTTTCTAAAACTATATTAATATAATTCCCATAACATTCCAAAATTATTATGAAAATACTTAAAAATTACATTGATAATAAAATCGCTTTTTAATCCCATGGTTATCTACAATATAAAACATATGTTCCTAAATTTTAATAGCCCATAATTACCTCATCATTAAAGATCATATAAACCCCAAATTGTATCAATAACTTTAAACGTATGTCCATAAAATAAAAAGAATTATTCATTAAATAACCTTTTCACAAAAACATATACTAAATTAAGGGGTTCTATTCTCAAAAATGTCTCCCAAAATATCCTTAATCTTGATAAATTCCTATCACATAAAATCTCAAAATGGGTATCTATCCCTTTAAACTTATAATAAACCTTAATCTTATTAACCCATAATTATGCCTAAAAATATTAAATTATCCTCATGTGAATCATAAATTTTGTTTCTTAGGGAATTTCCTCAAAGTCTATCATAGGGTTATGTTCCTTAATCTATATTATCCTAAATCTAGTTCTCAAGGTTTCTACTAAACATTCTCTAATACCAACTATAAAGACCCTGATCCCAGTATACCAGAGTTGGAGGTTATTGTATTACATTGGTGTAATAAATAGCTCATCACATCCCAAAATACTGAATAGTTTAGAAGTATTGAAAAATTAGATACATACTTGAATCTCAAATTACATTTTAAAATATAAAAATACAACATAATGAATGTAAATATTCTATATCCTTGAACTCACTCAAATATTCATTCTTCATATCCAGGGGAAAGGGAAAAAATAAGGGGTGAGATCAAATTCTTAGTAAGGGTTATGTACAGTGGAATATATTAGGAGTGAATAATTCATAATCAATATGACAATATAAATAACTAAAAATACATGTCATTTAATAAATAACTTGATCACTAATAATAATATGGAAGGAATAAATGTTGATCAAATAATGTCATATAACAAATCACATGAGCTTAAAAATTATTCTTGGATATCATAATTATTCAAATAATCAAATATAAATCAATAACTAATCTCATAATGATGTAATTCATAACGTCAGACAATGTAAAAATATCATCAAGGCCTCATTCCAGGACAACTTATATAAATGGGTAATGTCTCAGCCAAATACCCGAATTAGTTTGTCTTATGAGACCTACCAATACATTGAGATACTATATCAGACCCTTCCCATCACTTACTATGTCCAATGAATTCACCATATGAAATGGTAGAATAACAATTCAATGTATAATCAAAAAACAATCGTATTGAAAAAATAGCATATGAAATGTTAATATTTTCCAAGTAAAAATAATCATAAATCATCCAGATGAATAATAATTTTGGTATCAGTACAACATATCCCAAATAGATCATAATTAAAATAAAGGGGTGTTATCATTTATGAATGGAAATACCATAAAAAGGACATTAAAAACATTCTTGATGAAAATACCCATTTATAATGAAAAAATCTTTTGAAAAAAGAAAATTTTCAGAATATTAGGAAAAAAATTCTTTTAAAATAACCATAGAAAATTTCGAAGGAATCACCAAAGCATTGAGTCTTAATTATGGTGGTAAAGTTATATTTATTATGAGGATGTTAAAACATAGATTCCTTTTACATTTTAGGTAAAAATTCAAAAAAGTACCTTGTATGGAAAACAATAATAATATTCATTTTATACCATTTTTTAAAAATTTAAAAATGAGTAAAAATGTATTTAATAAAAAATTATAGGATATTAAAAAAATTATTTAAATAATTTTAAATAAAATATGAACATGGAAGAAAAATATTACCGACCAAGTTGAAAAAAGAGTCAATTTTCCCTAAAAACATCATTTTGGTCTCTTGAGTATTTAAAAAAAGAAAATGAAAGGAAATATTATAATTTTAAAAAACAACTAGTGGAGAATAAAATAGATTATTTTTAATATGAAAATATCAAATAATTCTCCTAGTGAAGACTTAAACATAACAATCCCAAATAATAATGATATTATGAAATAAACTCTTACCACTTAGGTAACTTTTGAATTATAACCCACAGAAAAGAAATAAATTAAAATGAAACATTAAATACCATGAATATAAAGTGATTTATTATATAACATATCAAATGGGTATTAGATACATATCATAAAAATAAATAGGTATATAATACCAATTATGTCCCAATGGAGTGGAAATTGAAGTGAAATCTCTTACAGTGAACATACCGATGAAGTGAGAATTAATCAATGAGTTGATTATGTGTATAGATTTTAAATCCATATAAAAATATAAATAAAACATAAAATAACCAAAATTAATTACAAACATAATCTTATAATATCAAAGACAATTAAGAAGTGATATATCCCAATGAAAATAATTTGAGTTATGAAACCACTTACCACTTGGTAACAATCAAAGAAAATCCCATTGGATGAAATAATTTGAATTTAAATTTAAAATGACATTATTTAAGAATTATTCATGATATAACATGTAAAATCGGAATTATATACCCCATATAAAATAAATTGGTGCATAACATTAAAATATCATTATAATTAAATAATATTCTATGTAATTGTAATAATAAATTAAAGAAAAATGATTAGTTAAGAATGATACCACTTCTTTGGACACCCACCTTAGGTTTATACAAAAATATTTCCTATGAGGGTTTTATAATCAAAAAAAGTACTTTAGGAAGTTTAAATTAAATTAATGAAAGGATTTTATGAAGTATTTTCTGAACAAAATGCTCTCAAAGCGTGGATAAAATAGGAGAGTAGGTTTCCTGTTATACGTGAGGGGAGGGAAACTTTTAGAATGTCTTAAAGTTTAAATTAATATAAATTATTTAACATAGAAAATGGATAAAAATAATATATTTAGAATATTGGATAATTATGGGTAAAAATAATATCATAAAATGAAATTTGGACAGGCTTAGATTATTTTTTTACCCTTACCTTTTTTTTAACCCACTTTAACCATTTTTACTATGGTATTAAAGTTTTTACTCAATGATAAAGAATGTTACTATAAAAGTAAAAACGTCCCATAATTTTACCATGGTTAATATTTTAAACTATATAGAATTGAATTTTCTAAATATAATATTTTTGGAATTTTAAATCATTTAATAAAACATTATTTATTATAAAATATCATTAATGTCAATTTTCATAGTATTCATTTAATTTGACTTTTAAAAAAAATATAAAGAGATAATTATAATATATAGCTTTGAAACTTCCCTAGCATGTTTTAATTATGTAAAAAAATTGTGCAACATAATAAAATAAAATTATATTACTTTTTATATTTTTAAAATCATTTATTATATTTTTCTTTCAATTAAATTGTTAATGTGTCAGTGTTACGTAAGAATTTAATGTAATTATTTAATAATTAAAAATTAAAAATAAATTACCATGATAAATAAAAATTATTTAGCCTTAAAATTAATATTTATAACTGAGCATGCCTACTTTTTATCCTTATGTGAACACATGAAAGATTTTAAAAGTAAGAGAGTGACATTTGATCCTTTTCTTTACTTAAATTATTATAAAGTTTATAATCATGGACATAAGGGTCCAAATGTGAAATTTAAATTAATTAGATGATATTGTTTCTAAATATTACTAGACATTATAAATTAGACATTTTTTTGTCATTATAAATCTTATCTCTTCAGTTCAAACCCTGATAAACTCATTTTACCCTTATCCATAGGAACAGATTTTTACTATTTTTACTATTCATTATGACCAAAAATTAAGTTAAAATTATTAAATAATATTAGTTATATTGATTACAAATATGTAACAAATTTTTTCAAATTCAATTCATAGAATTGGAAACACTTAATTTAAAAATGAACCTGTAAAATGTGTCCAAAAACGGTTTTCAAGTAATGTATTTTTCAAGCATGAGATGATCTTACAATAGCTATATAACTAATAATAATCATTATATGAATTTAAATTCATGTATATATATAATATATTAATTTAATTTAAATAATCCCACATTAGGGTTTATTTTATTTAATGAATATAGAGAAACATTATTCACTTAAAAACAGTTTTCAGAAGAAGAAAATCATTTTTAAGACTAGAAATAAAGTTATGCTGAAATATGGTATAATTATGATCAAAATGAAATTAATTGGATTAATTATAACTATAGAATAATTTTCTTAATTTTAAATCAAATTAAAATGATAATGGTACTTTAAGATGACTTAAATAATTGAAAAAAATGATAGTTTTACAAAAATAAATTTTTCACTATTCACTAGAAAAATCACTCTTATTATAAGAATTAAAAAAATCCACAATTTAATTTTTAAATTATTATTTAAAATATTAATTTCATTTTTTATAATTAAATTTATAAAATTGTTAGAAATTAATTATATTATTTGATCACAAAAATCAATAGAAACATTTTTTATGAAAAATATATTTTGAAGCTTGTAAATACTTTACTAATAATTGAGTCCTTATTTACCAACATATTTTCTTCATCTAAAATATTTATATTTAATTTTAAAAAATTGTTTATTCATATTCATACAACCAATTTTAATAGCTGGTTAATAATGTTCATGTTTAAATAGTACATTTTGGTTTGTTTAAACTTATTCTTTCATGTAGTATACTCTATTGAACATAATTCTCTTATTTTAAAATATTGGGGTGTTACATACCTATTAAAACTATATATCCTTAAGCTTAGACATCGCAACAATCACTACCTAACTAAAAAACATCTAACAGAAAATATATGGATTTTTTATTTTCCCACATAAATGGAACTCAATATGTGACTGATTGAATTGTTGTTTAGTATGTATTAATTTCACCCACTAATAATATACTACATGAGTCTTCCATCATGAGGAAGAAGATTATTCATGTCCTTAACTATAATATTTTTCTCCACTTTGATGATAATCATTAAATCACCACATCCTACTACTAGAGGACCCACTCCTAGATCTAGAATATGAACCACATTATCATGGAATAACACTCCAGGTGTAACATCCCGGTTCTGGAAGCTGCCCAAAGACACCCCGTACCCGGTTGGTCACATGGCCTCAAGAGCATTTCCCTAAATGCCAGAGTCTATTGACTAGCAGCGATGGCCTTGGGTGTGATAGTGTGGAAACTATGCCCTCATTGGTAGAGTAACATGGCGGAAGTAAACAGATATGCAATAGCGAAAGTAGTAAATATCCAACAACAGTAAACAGTAAAAGACTGAAATAATGAACAACTAGAGCACATATATAAATGATTCATGTTACATATGTCTAGGAAAACAGCCAAACAAGTCACAATACAGAATACAATACTAATAAAAAGTATAAAAGAAAAGCCATAAACAGCTCCACAGCATCGCAAGTCTATGCTTGGTCCCATGCTCTCCAGCTCTAATGCAATCAAGTTCCTGAAGTAGAAGGGTGCTTTCCCTTATCTGTAACGACCCGAATCCGGAGCCCCTCCGCTGTTGTCCCGTACCCGGTTCACCACAAGACCTCAAGCGCGTTTCCCCAAGTGTCAGAGGCTGCCAACTAGTAGCGAGGGCCTTGATGAGTTGGTGGGGAAACTATGCCCTCATTCGGTAAAGTATACAGCAGAAAAAAAACAACCAGACACAATAGCAGAAACAATCAACAGCATACAACAATTGAAGTGAACAGCAGAAGTAATGGATACTTAATAATGATGCAACATGGTGCATATGTCTATGGAAAGTAGTAAACAAAGCAACGTGCTAAAGTAAAACTGAAAACAAAGTGCAAAAGAAAAACAAAGTAAACGCCTCAGCATCGCAAGCCTCGGCTCGATCCCATGCTCTCCAGCTCTAGTGAATCAAGAACCCGAAGTAGAAGGGTGCTTTCCATTATCTATACCTGTAGCAACATAGTCTGGTTGGGCCCAAAAGCATGGCCCAAACAGGGTGTGAGATACAATCCCAGTAGGAAATCACCCAAAGATCTGTGCCTAACAGTCAATGAATACATGGCAGTAATAAAACAAGAAGCAGTAAATAGGAACACAAACAGCTACAATCTACAGTTCTAACAAAAGAAGTACACAAGTAAACAGCCAGGGACAAAGGAGGAAGGTAACCCTATGGGTAGCTCTCATAGCCTAACCCCTATGGTTCAACCTATAAGTACTATCAACCCTCTAGGTGGCACACACAGTCTCACCCCTCTGGTTCAGCTATGAAATTAATAGACTCTCTAAGGAAGCACTCACCGTCAATTCCCCCTATAGTCTTGTATCATACTAAAGGATCTCTAGGGAATTACTCAACATCTCATTCCCCCTATGGCCCACGTCGAGGAACTACAGACTCTCTGGGGAAGAACTCATCGTCAATTTCCCCTATGGTCTTGCATCTTATTAAAAGACACTCTGGAGAATCCCTTACGTCAATTCTCCCTATGGTCTACTACACTAGGTACTAACAGTCCTGTGTGGAAATAAACATGCTCAACACGCGTACATCGTCCAAGTAAACCTCCATAACTACTTGGCTATCATTCTAAGGCTCAATAGCAATAAAAATCAATAGTTCCACTATACTACAACTAGGCATGGCAACTGGAAACCGCCAAAAAGTAAAATAAGCATGGAAAGGCAACCTGAGCACAAAACAAATTACTCTACTCACAAGCATAAACCTCTACTACAGCAATCAAGCGAAGCAGGTAAACAGCATGGCAAAACAGGAAACCCACAATTCTCCGCCCAAGGTAATTTGTGGAATTTTCACAAAATACTCAACGACTTTCGACAAAAAGGCACAAACCACATACCTCAATCCTAGTAGATCGATATACGTGAACCACGACAATTAATTCCCCTTAGAACGTTGTAGATTTGAGAAAATGCACAAAATTCTCAACCCACGATAACTCAAGAACGAAGATGAAACAGAAGACGAAGCTCAAGCAGAAGGAATATCTTACCGCTGCGATTCCAACACAATCGACTGTTCTTGAATCGGAGAACGGATGAGGAGACGGGGGATCATCAAAGATCTAGTCGTATGGGTCGCTCTCGAACGAACGGGACCTAGAAGGAGGTGTTTCTGTGCATCAGGCGTGACCTCGGTTCATTTAGTAAAAAAAAAGTACACGGCATGTACTTTTAGAGTACACGGCGTGTACTGGTCTTTTCCATACTCTTCCAAAATCGGCCTCCACGTCACCCCTACACATCGTGTGTGTGGCCCGGGAACGGTCAGCACACGGCTTCGAGCCGGAGAAGAGAACACGGCATGTAATCTAAAAGTACACGGTGTGTACTTTGAAAATTTCTAGAAAGTTCATTTTTTCTTAAAAACTCTAGAAAAAGGAAAAACATACCTGAAATGAAGATCCAGGTTCTTACAAACTGCCCCCCTTAAAGAAATTCATCCATGAATTTTCTTAGTGAGGTGTAGAAGAAGAAACCCCGAAAAACTCCGGCCACTGCGATCGTACGTCAGCCTCCCTCTCCCAGGTCTGGTCCTGTACTCGCTCGTGCTGCCATAGCACTCATACCAGAGGAACAAACCGCCCATGGAGAACCTTTGTACTGCGATCGACAATCCGGATAGGATGTTCCTCAAACGACACATCCGCTTCAAGCTCAACTTCCTCAGGTTTAAAGACATGAGACGGGTCTAAAAAGTAATGTCGGAGCTGAGAGACGTGAAATACGTTGTGCATGGCCTAGTACCTCTAAGGTAGCTGCAACCGATAGGCGACCGGACCCACTCTCTCCAAGGCCTCAAACAGCCCGACATACCGTGGTGAAAGATCTCCCTATCTCTGAATCCTCTTGTGTCCCAACCTCAGTGCGATATGCAGGAAAACCTGATCTCCAACCTCAAAATCTAGAGGTCGTCTCCGCTGATCAGCATAAGACTTATATCGAGACAGTGTTGTAGCCATCCGCTTCTGAATCAGCTCTATCTGCTATGAGGTCTCCTGAACGAGACGAGGTCCCAGCAAAGCTGCTTCTCCTGCCTCCAGCCAGCATAAGGGTGATCGGCATGGCCTACCGTACAAAGCCTTATATGGTGCCATCTGAATGGTCTCCTAGAAAATGTTGTTGTAGGCGAACTCCACTAGAGGAATATGCTTCTCCCAAGAACCATCAAAGTCTAGAATGTAGGCTCAGAGCATATCCTCAAGCACTTGGATCATGCGCTCGGACTGGCCATCAGTCTGGGGATGGTATGTTGTACTTAAAAGTACCTGTGTACCCAAGACCTTCTGAAGTTCCTGCCAGAACCGAGAAGTAAAGCGCGTGTCCCTGTCTGAAACAATGGAGTGTGGAACTCCATGTAGACGAACGATCTCTCAGATGTAGAGTCATCCCAGATCATCGACATTGAAGGTCTCCTTGATCGAAAAGAAGTAGGCAACCTTCATGAGCCTGTCGACAATAACCCAAACAGCATCGTTTCCCCAAGGTGATCTCAGAAACTTGGTCATGAAGTCCATCGCAACATCGTTCCACTTCCACTCCGTAATGGGTAACTGCTGTAAAAGTAATGTTGGTCGCTGATGCTCTGCTTTCACCTGATGACAAGTAGAACATCTCATGAAAAAACCTGCAACATCTTTCTTCATACCTGGCCACCAGTACTGGCGATGAATATCCCGATACATCTTGGTGACGCCAAGATGAACTACCCAAACAGAGGAATGAAAATCCTACATCAGCTCCTCGCGTATGTCTGTTGGCACCCATACGCGTCCCTGGAAATGCAAGAACTCATCCTCGCCCACTGTCTATCCAGGAAGAGGGTCATCTCCTGACACACTCTCCCATAGGACTAAGCCTTCTGAGTCTGATAGCTGCCTCATTCGTACCCGATCAAGAAGTGTAGAGGTAACAGCTACAGAAGAAAGGAAAGTTTGTCCCTATCTATCGTGCACCTCTAGATGCCTCTCAGAGAACAGAGCCATAAGCTGCCACTCACTGCTGGCCTCCTGAACTTCCTGAATCTGATTTCTCCTGCTCAACGCATCTGCCACTACGTTGCCCTTTCCTGGCATATAGGCGAGCTCGAAATCAAAAGACTGAAGATACTCGACCCACCTGCACTGCCTCAGATTCAGATCATGTCGATTGAAGATGTACTTGAGACTCTTGTGGTCGGTGAAGACCACAAAGTGATCTCCCAGTAGATAGTGTCTCCAACAGTGTAAGGCATGAACAGCAGCTGCCAACTCCAGATCATGCATAGGGTAGTTCCTCTCATGTGGCATCAACTGCCGAGATCCATACGCAATGACTCCATCTCCCGGCATAAGCACAGCTCCTAGACCGATACCTGAAGCATCACAGTAAACAATGTAGCTCTTGCCTGTCTCTAGTAAGACTAGTATCGGCGCTGACGTTAACCTCCATTTAAGCACCTGAAAGGCTAACTCGCAAGAATCTGACCATAATAACATCAACCCCTTCTTGGTCAGACCTATCAAAGGTGTTACTAGACGAGAAAAGTCTTGAATGAAGCGTTTGTATTATCCAGCCAGCCCTAGAAAACTCTTTACCTCAAAGACATTCTTCATCTTCTCCCAGGAAACTACAGCTCTCACTTTCTCTACGTCCACAGATACTCATGCCTTTGAGATGACGTGACCCAAGAAGTGAATCTGGTCCATCCAGAAGTGGCACTTCGATAGTTTAGCATAAATTCAATGATCTCTCAGTGTACTCAGAACGATCTCAAGATGGGTAGCATGGTCCTGTCGAGTTTGAGAGTGCACCAAGATATCTTCCACAAAGACCATGAAGAAAGAGTCCAAATAAGGATGGAACACTCGGTTCATCACTGCCATAAAAACTGTTAGCACGTTCGTGCGACCGAACGGTATAAATGTATACTCGTATAGACCATACCTGCTTCTGAAGGCTGTCAGACGTATATCTGATGGTCTAACGTGCAACTGATGATAGTCGGACCTCAAATCGATCTTCGAGAACACTCGGGCTCCTTGAAGCTGATCAAAAAGGTCATTGATCCTCAGCAAAGGATATCGGTTCTTGACCATAAACTGGTTCAGCTTCCGATAATCCACACAAAGTTGAAGGGTACCGTCTGCCTTCTTTGCAAAAAGGACAGGCGAACCCTAAGGAGAAGTACTGGGTCGGATGAATCCCTTAGCCTATAACTCCTCCAACTACTTCTTGAGCTCCTGCAACTCAGGTGTGGTCATTCTATAAGGAGCAATGGACACCAGTGCCTCTCCTGGAACGAGCTCAATAGAAAATTCTACCTCACACTCCGGAGGCAAACCTGAAAATTCCTCTAGAAAGACGTCCCTGAAACAATCCACCACTGGAGGAAAGTCTAACTGCGAAGTCCCATGATCATCCAGATAAATACTAGCAATCTGGGTTGTCACCCTTCCTAGCCCATGATGCTCGAGTCCTGCTCGACTCGCCTGAACATCCCATTCACCTCTATGAAGAAAAGATTCACCCTCTGGTGAAACAAAACTCACTATGCGGAGATAAAATTCGATGACTGCCTGGAAGGGAACCAACCAGTCCATCCCGAGGATGAAATAATAGCTTGTCATCTCTAATACATAGAGATCCCATAAGAAATGATACCCTGCAACCTCAAGAGGGTACTCTCTACACTAGCGTACATTAGATGTCCTTGTCCCCAAAGGTGTGTCTAGTGTCAACAAGTCGGCAGAAGAAAAGATGCAGAGCCCAAGGCTCTCCACAACAGCAACAAAGATAAAGCTATGTGTAGCACCAGTATCGAAAAGGGATGAAGATAAAACTGAGGCTACTAAGATCATACCTCGGACTGTAGAAGGGCCCGGATCCTGCTCCTGATAAGTCTGCTCCATGGAAAAATATTTTCCTACACCGTGGCCTTGTGCCCCTGACTGACCACCCTGAGCTGAACCTCCATGCTGGTGCGGAGGGACTGGTGGCTGACCGCCATGGCCTTGACCACCACCTCATCCCAAATGGACGGAAGAACTCCAGTTCCTTGACTGGTGAGATACTGGTGGTGCTTCTCCTGAATGAGGAGTCATGGAAGAACCCCAGTCACCAGCTACTGGTGAGAAAACCTGGCAAAAACATTGAAGGTGACCCATCTTGCCTCAAGATCGGCACTCCATGGGGTCCCTCTGGCACTGCAGCCTCATGTGCCCTGACCGGCCACACTGGTAGCATGTCACCTGGCTTCCTAACGATGCATCACGCTTCCTCAGATCACCACGTGTAGAATTCCTACAGCTCTTCTTGCTATCATCTGGAGGCAAACCAACTCTAGAAGCAGAACCGCCCTGGCTTGCAGCTCCAGAGTCTCTCAGATTGTGCTCCGCGATTAGTGCCTGGTTGATGATGGAAGTGATGGAATTCAGCTGGAATATGTTCACCTACGAGCGGATCTCCCTCCTGAGACCATCCTCAAAATTCCTTACTAAGAACACCCCACTTCCTTCCCGGAGGGGTGTGAAACGCTGCAGCTCGGTGAAGCGAGAGGAATACTCCATGACAGAAAGAGTACCCTTCTCTAAGCTCATGAACTCTCGGTCTCGATCAGCCCTCAGGGTCTCTGGGTAGAAGTAGTCATAGAACACACGCTGGAACTCCTCCCAATCCATAACCTGATGTTGACCCGCCTCTCTGGAGGCGTCTCCAGATGCTCGATGATAGTCAGCATGGCTTCCAGCCATGACTCTGTAGCCTGAGGTCCTCCTTCCCCCGAGAACAAGGGAGGATGCTGCTGCTGAAAAACTCGCGTCAAGTCTTCCATAGTCATGGTAGGAGGTGTCACTCCCTGGAAGGCATGCATCATCCTCATGAAACCTTCCCTGAACTACGCATCAGCACCTGTGACTGGTATAAAAGTCAGTGTCAAGGCTGGCCCGACTAGAGGATCGGCAGGAAGTCCCTGATCAGCCCTATCTGGCGTTTGATCACTGCCTGATGACAGATGTACGGCCAGAGGACGTCTCGAAGGCATAGCTCTGAAAGATCAAAAGTACACCTTAGATCAAGAAAACAAGGATAGAGAACACTATAGTACAAAATGGATATAGGGGAAGGAAAACACACAAGTTTACAAAACTCGACTACACGGCGTGTATAAAAACTACACGGTGTGTTTTATTAAGCCACTGACATGGGCGTGTACTCCTCCCCTACAAGTCGTGTCACACCTCAAACTACACGACGTGTTGACCCAAACACATGGCGTGTACCTGAAATGATTTCCCTGCCCGAGTCTCTTTACACGGCTAACCCACATGGTCCAACTTAACCCGAGACTACACGGCGTGTTCTTAACACACACGGTGTGTACTAGACAAGGCTTCGGTGGCCCGTGTTGTTAACCACATGGACTTCTACATGACTGAACCTTACACAGCGTGCTCCGAACAAACACGGCTTGTATAGGAAAGGTGACACTGTCCTGTGTTGTTCGTGACACGGTCAGGTACCTGGCAAGACTACACGGCGTGTTCCGAAAAAAAACGGCGTGTTGAAAAAAAGGTAACACCGGCCCGTGTTGTTCGTGACACGGCCGAGTACCAGGAAGGGACTACACGGCGTGTTCCATTACAACACAGCGTGTACTACTAGAGCTTCCCCGACCCGTGTTGTTAGTGACATGGTCGGGTACACGGCTCATTACTACATGGTGTGTACCTACCACACACGGCGTGTTCCCAAAGTTACTTTCACGACACCGTGACATGGCCTTAAAAATACATGGTGTGTATCCAAAAAGTACACGCCGTGTATTCTGGGTTTTTTCTGGGCAGTAGCTCAGAAACTGCACAGAACCCCATAAACCCTAAAAACAAGGCAAAGAGGTGCCAAATTCCGATTTGTGAGGGCCCATACTCCCTGAAAATCAAATCTTGGCATCTCCTACAGTCACATACAAGGGAAAACAAATAGCTCTCTAACATAACTGCAGGGATTCTATCAAGCATCTATCACAACAGCATGCATAATCTACACAAAGCCTATCACAACAGCATGCAATCGTTAATGCACCCTAAATGGCATGGCAAGAATGCATGGAAAGTGATTTCTAGAAGTGCCTATATGATGCATGATATGGCATACTCTCATCTCATAGGGTTGTGACAGAAATAGAACTGAAATATCAAAACAATAACTTTACAAGTCATGCGAATCACTCTAGGTGAAAACATATCAACCATAAAAACTCAAAACCAGAAAACTGCAATTAACGAGGTAGTGTGGATTTTCCCTATACATGGGTTATCTACTCTCGAGCACATCTTAATACCAAGTACTAAATCCGTCCTATCCCTGGATAAAGTCTCCAAACAGTAAAGTAAGAGAAAAGAACTCCTCTGATACCACTTTGTAACGACCCAAATCTGGATCCCCTCCACTGGTGCCTCATACCCAATTCGCCACATGACCTCAAGCGCCTTTCCCCAAGCGTCAGAGGCTGCCGACTAGCATCGAGGGCCTAGGTGGTTCGGTGGTGAAACTATACCCTCATTCGGTAAAGTATACAGTGGAAAAAAACAACCAGACATAATAGTATAAACAATCAACAGCATACAACAATTGAAGTGAACAGCGGAAGCAATGGATACTTAATAATGATGCAACATGGTACATATGTCTATGGAAAGTAGTAAACAAACCAACATGCTGAAGTACAACTAAAAACAAAGTGAAAAAGAAAAACAAAGTAAACTCCTCACCATCGCAAGCCTCGGCTCGGTCTCATGCTCTCCAACTCCAGTGAATCAAGAACCCAAAGTAGAAGGGCGTTTTCCCTTATCTATACCTGCAGCAACATAGTCTGTTTGGGCCCAAAAGCATGGCCCAAACAGGGTGTGAGATACAATCCCAGTAGACAATCACCCAAAGATCTGTGTCTAACAGTCAATGAATACATGACAGTAATAAAACAAGAAGCAGTAAACTGGAACACAAGAAGCTACAATCTACAGTTCTAACAAAAGAAGTACACAAGTAAACAACCAGCGATAAAGGAGGAAGGTAACCCTCTAGGTAGCTCTCACAGCCTAACCCCTATGGTTCAACCTATAAGTACTAGCAACCCTCTAGGTGTCACACATAGTCTCACCCCTCTGGTTCAGCAATGAAATTAATAGACTCTCTGAGGAAGCACTAACCGTTAATTCCCACTATAGTCTCGTATCATACTAAAGGCTCTCTGGGGAAGCACTCAACGTCTCATTCCCCCTGTGGCCCACGTCGAGGAACTACAGACTCTCTGGGGAAGCACTCATTTTCAATTCCCCCTATGGTCTCGCATCGTATTAAAAGACACTTTGGAGAAGCCCTTACGTCAATTCTCCCTCTGGTATGCTACACTAAGTACTCACAGTCCTGTGTGAAAATAAACATGTTCAGCACGCGTACATCATCCAAGTAAACCTCCAAAACTACTTGGCTATCATTATAAGGCTCAACAGCAATAAAAAGCAATAGTTCCACTATCCTACAACTAGGCATGGCAACTGGAAACCGCCAAAAAGTAAAAAAAAAGCATGGCAAGGCAACCTGAGCACAAAACAAATTACTCTACTCACAAGCATAAACCTCTACTACAGCAATCAAGAAAAGTATGTAAACAGTAGGGAAAAATAGGAAACCCAAAATTCCCCACCCAAGGGAATTTTTGGAATTTGCACAAAATACTCATCGAATTTCAACAGAAAGGCACAAACCAACTACCTCGATCCTAGGAGATCGATATACGTGAACCACGATGAATGATTCCCCTTAGAACATCATAGATCTGAGAAAACGCACAAAACACTCAACCCACGATAACTCGAGAATGAAGAGGAAATAGAAGACGAATATCAAGAAGAAGGAAGATCTTACCACTGTGAATCCAACGCAATCGACCGTGCTCGAATCGGATAACGGAAGAGAAGACGGGGGATCATCAAATATCCAGCTGTACGGGTCGCTCTCGGACGAACGGGAACTAGAAGGAGGTGTTTCTATGCATCAGGCACGACCCCGGTTCATTTAGTGGAAAAAAAGTACATGGCATGTACTTTTAGAGTACACGATGTGTACTGGGTCTTTTCCTTACTCTTCCAAAATCGGCCTCCACGTCACCCCTACACACAGTGTGTATGGCCCGGGCACGGCCAGCACACAACTTCGAGCCAGAGAAGAGTACACGGCGTATACTCAGAAAGTACACGGCATGTACTTCGAAAATTTCTAGAAAGTTCATTTTTCTTAAAAACTCCAAAAAAAGGGAAAAACATACCTGAAACGAAGATCTGGGTTCTTACATTATCTATACCTGCAACAATAAAATCTGTTTGGGCCCAAAAGCATGGCCCAAACAGGGTGTGATACTAAATGCCAGTAGGAAACCACTATAAGATCTATGCCTAACAGTCAGTGAATATATAGTATCCAATAAGCAGATAGAAGCAGTAAACAAGGAAGTATTCAACAATAAACAATTCCACAGTTCAAATCATTCCATTTCATATATCAAGTAACAGCTAATCAAAGTAGGTAAACACAAAAGGTAACCATCTGGGAAGTACTCACAGCCTATCCCCTCTGGTCCGACCTATCATCACAAGCGATCAACTAAACACAAAAGGTAACCCTTTGGTAAGTACTCACAGCCTATCCCCTATGGTCCTACCTAGAAACACAAGCAAGTAGATAAACATAAAGTTAACCTTATAAGAAGTACTCACAGCCTATCCCCTCTGGTCCTACCTAGAAACACAAGAAACCCTTTGGGTAGTACACTCAGTCTAACCCCTCTGGTTGAGCTTAAGCATAGACTCTCTGAAGAAGCACTCATCATAAATTCCTCTTATAGTCTTATATCGGTAACTAAAGGCTCTCTAGGGAATCACTTACGTCACATTCCCCCTGTGGACCACATTGAGGAACTACAGACACTCTGAGGAAGCACTTACGTTAATTCCCCCTGTGGTCTCACATCATAAGCAAAAAATACACTCTGGATAAGCCCTTCCATCCATTCTTCCTATGGTCTAATACACCAGGTTCTCACGGCCCTATATAATTCAAGAAATTATAGAAACATGTATCGGCCAAATTAAACCTCAAGAACTAATTGGATAAACAATCTACAGCATCTCAGCATGTCTGAACAATAGTCACTCCATCCTACAATACTAGGCATGGGAAAAACAAGACAACCTAACAGGATAAGCAGAACAAAACATCCATAAGAAAAACATGCATGGGAAACACCTCCAAAGCATAATAATTCACCCTATTCACAATCAATTATCCTCTACTCAAGCATACAAGCATAGCATGAAAACAATAGGGCCAAAATAGTAAACGCACAATACGTCGTTCAAGGGTATTGGTGATTTTGCACATATATCTCAAAGTCTTTCAACAGAAAGGCACAAAACACCTACCTCGGTGTTGGGAGATCTCTATATGTGAACCAAAATCCTTGAATCTCCCAATAACACTGTATATCTACAAAAACGTCTAAAACATTCAACTGGAGATAACGTTGGAAAGATAAGGAATCAAGAAATGAAGCTCAAGAAGAAGGAAGAGCTTACTGAGGTGATCTCAATGCAATTGATGGTGATCGATTCTGAGAATGGATGCTCAATCGGGGGCTTAGAGGAAGATTGCGTACGTACGGGTTCTCTCGGATGAACTAGGTCGAGAAGTAGACAGTTATGTCCGTCAGACATGACCCCAATGTGTTTAATGAAAAAATAAATAAAGTACATGGTGTATACTTTAGAATTACACAGTTTTTACTTTATAATTACACGGTGTGCACTTTCCGTTTCTGTACTCCTCTTTAGGTGGCCTCCAGGTCACCCCCACATGGCCATGTGTGTGTCCATTACATGGTCAGTACACGGCCTCCTGCGGTGACCAAGTACATGGCGTGTACTTAGGAAATTTCTAGAAATTCCTATTTTTCTGAAAAATTACTAGAAAAGAAAGACTTACCTGAAAAATAAGATCTGGGTTCTTACAAACTTCCCCCCTTATAGAAATTCATCCCCAAATTTTCCTATCAAGGCGGTGTAGAAGAACTCTCAAAAAACTCTGGCCACTCTGATCGTACATCAGCCTCCCTCTCCCAAGTCTTATCTTATACTCGCCTGTGATGCCATAGAACTCGTACCAGAGGAACATACCATCCATGGAGAACCTTTGTACTTCGATCAACATTCTGGATAGGATTCTCATCGAATGATTCATCCACTTCCAGCTCAACCTCCTCGGGTTTGAAGACAAGAGATGGGTCTGAGAAGTAATGTCAAAGCTGAGAAACATTGAAGACATCATGCATAACCCGATACCTCTGAGGTAACTGCAACTGATAGGAAACCGGCCCAACTCTCTCCAACACCTCAAACGGCCTAACGTACCTCGATGAAAGCAGACCATGTCTTCTAATCCTTCTGTATCCCAACCTCATTGTGACACATAGAAAAACATGATCCCCGACCTCGAACTCCAAAGGTCATCTCCACTGATAAGCATAAGACTTCTGTCGAGAATGTGTAGTATCCATCCTCTTTCGAATCAACTCTATCTGCTATGTGGTCTCCTGGAAAAGACGAGGTCTCATCATAGCCGCCTCTCCTGCCTCCAGCCAACATAATGGTGATCGGCATGGCCTACCGTATAAAGCCTCATAGGGTTCCATCTGAATAGTTTCTTGAAAACTATTATTATAGGAAAAATATACAAGAGGTATATTATTCTCTAAAGAATCTCCAAAATCCAGGATGCATGTTCGGATAATGTCATCAACCACCTAAATCATACGCTCAGACTAGCCATCTGTCTGGGGATGGTAAGTTGTACTCAAAAGTACCTGTGTACCCAAAGCCTTCTACAATTCCTGCCAGACCTGAGAAGTAAAATGTGCATCCATGTATGAAAAAAATGGAGTGTGGAACCCCATGTAGACGTACAATCTCTTGGATATACCACTGTCCCAGCTCATCAACACTAAAGGTCTCCTTGATCAGCAAGAAGTGAGTAACCTTCGTGAGTCTATCAATGACAATCCAAACTACATCATTCCCTCAAGGTGACCTCGGAAAACTGGTCATGAAATCCATCACGATGTCATTCCAATTCCACTCGAGAATGGGTAACTACTGCAAGATCCATGTTGGTCGTTGATGCTCCACCTTCACTGGCTGATAGATGGAACACCACATGACAAACCCAGCAACATCTCTCTTAATAATTAGCCACCAATACTAATGGTGTAGATCACGATACATCTTGGTGACACCAAGATGAACTTCCCAAATTGAGGAATTAAAGTTCCACATCATCTCCTTGCGTATGACTGATGGAACCCATACACACCCCTAGAAATGTATGATCTCATCCTCGCTTATGGTCTATCCAGAAATAGGGTCCTCTCCTGACATATTTTCTTGTAGGACTAGGCCTTCAGAATCTGATAGCTTCCTCATTCACACTCAATCAAGAAGAGTAGATGTTACAGCTACAGAAGAAAAAAATTTCTTCCCCTATCTATCATGAACCTCCAAATGCATCTCAAAGAATAGAGCCATAAGCTGCCACTCACTACTGGCCTCCTGGACTGCATATATCTGAGTCCTCCTACTCAGCACATCAGCCACTATGTTGCCTTTCCCAGGAATATAGGCAAGCTCAAAGTCAAAAGACTGAAGGTACTCGACCCACCTTCATTATCTCAAATTCAAGTCATAATGAGTGAAGATGTACTTGAGACTTTTGTGGTCGGTGAAAACCAAAAAATGCTCTCCCATAAGGTAATGTCTCCAATAGCATAAAGCATGAAAAACTGCCACCAACTCGAGATCATGTGTTGGGTAATCCCTATCATGTGGCCTCAACTGTCAAGACCCATATGCAATGACTATGTCTATCTGTATAAGAACTGATCCTAGCCCGATACATGAAGTATCACAATAAACAGTATAGAAATTTCCTATCTCTAGAAATACTAGTATCGGTGCTGAAGTCAGTCTCTCTTTCAGCTCTTGAAAGGATGACTCACAAGAATCTGACCACAAGAACTTTGCACCCTTCTTATTCAAACCCTTCAGTGGTGCTACTAAGTGTGAAAAGTCTTGTATTAAGCATCTTTAGTATCCATCCAGCACTAGAAAACTATGTACCTCAAAGATATTCTTCGGATTCTCCTAGGAAAATACTACTCTCCCTTTCTCTGGGTCCACTGATACTTTTGTCTTTGAGATAACATAACCCAAGAAGTGAATATTTTCCATCAAAAAGTGGAATTTTGAGAGCTTAGCATATAACTGATGCTCTCTCATTGTACTCAAAACGATCTCAAGATGTGTGGCATGGTTGTGTTGAGTGTGAGAGTACACCAAGATATCGTCCACAAAGACCACCATGAATGAATCCAAGTATGGATGGCACACTCGGTTCATCAGTGCCATGAAAACTATAGGCATGTTCATGAGACCGAACGGCATAACCATATACTCATATAGACCATACCTGCTTCGGAAGGCTATAAGAGGCATATCGGATGGTATAACGCGCAACTCATGGTAACAAGACCTCAAGTCAATCTTTGAGAACACTCAGACTCCTCGAAGCTGATCAAAGAGATTTTCAATCCTTGGCAAGGTATATAGGTTCTTGAACATAAATTGGTTCAACTTATGATAATCCACAAAAAGCCTGAAGGTACCATCTGCCTTATTCGCAAACAGGACAAGAGAACCCTAAGGAGTAGTATAGGGTTAGATGAAACACTTTTCCTACAACTCCTCCAATAGCTTCTTGAGATCCTGTAACTCTGGTGTAGCCATCCTATAAGTAAAAATGGACACTGGTGTCTCTCCTGGAACGAGATCAATATAAAAGTATACCTCTCCCTCTGGAGGTAAACCTGAAAAGTCCTCTGGAAAGACATCCCTGAAAAAATCCACCACTGGAGGAAAGTCCATCTGTGAAGTCCCTTGGTCATCCAGATATAGACTAGAAATATGGGTTGTAACTCCTCCTAACCCATGATGCTCGGGTCCCGCTCTACTTTCCTAGATATCTCATTATCCCTTATGAAGATACGATCTACCTTCTGGTGATGTGAAGCTCACCTGATGGTGATAACAGCCGACGACTACATGAAAGGGAACTAACCAGTCCATTCTGAGAATGATGTTATAGACTGTCATCTCTAGGACATAGATATCCCAAACGAAGTGACGCCCACAAACCTCTAGAGGGCACTCCCTAAATTGTTTCACACTAGTCGTTCTTATCCCCAACGGAGTGTCCAATGTCAAGAAATCAGTATAAGAAAGGATACATAGCCCAAGGCTCTCTACAATAGCAATATATATAAAGATATGGGAAGCCCCTATATCAAAAAGAGAAGAAGCTAAAACTGAGGCAAATAGAATTGTACCTTGAACTGTGGAAGTTCTGGGATCCTGCGCCTGCTGGGTCTGATCCACTTCAAAATTCTGACCTACACCGCAACCCTGGGACCCTACCTGACCACCCTGACTTGATCCACTCTGTTGTCACTGAAATCCTGGTGATTGGATAAAATGTTCATGACCTCCACCTCGGCCTGAACGGCCGGAAGAACTCCAGCACCCATACTGGGGAGTAACTAGTGGTGCATCTCTTTAATGAGGAGTCATAGAAGAGCCCATGTCACCAGCTGCTGGAAAAAAGATCTGACAGAAGCACTGAAGATGACCCATCTTGCCGCACGATCGGCACTCCACTAGGTCTCTCAGGCAGTGTGGCTTCGTATTCCCACTCTTCCCACACTTGTATCACACCACCTGGCTACCAGAATATGTCTCTCGCTTCCTTGGATCACCGCACGTAGACTCTCTACGGTTCTTCCTACTATCAGTAGGAGGGAAGAAAACTCCGAATATCAAACCGCCCTGGATCACAACTCCATAATCCCTTATATTGTGCTCCATGATCAGTGCCTGGTTGACTATAGAAGTGATGGAAGTCAACCTGAAGATGTTCACCAGCGATCGGATGTCGTGCCTTAGACCATCCTCAAACTTCCTCGCAAGGAATAACTCATCACCTCCTGGAATAGGCGTGAAGCACTACAACTCTATGAAGTGAGAGAAATACTCCATAACAGAAAGAGTACCCAGCTCCAGACTCATGAACTCTCAGGCTCAATTGGCCCTCAAGGTCTCTGGATAGAAGGGAATATGAGAAAGAAAGCTTTCAAGTTTAACAAAACATGGATACACGACGTGTATTACCACTACACGGCGTGTACATGAATCCTATTCCCTACCTGAGTTCCCTTACATGGCTAAACCACGCGCTTCTCCTTAGAATGAGACTACACGGCGTATTAGTGCTAGAAACAGCATATAATAGACAAACTGTACCAACCAGTGTTGTTAGCTACATGGTCGGTTACACGGCTGACTATACACGGCGTGTTCCAGATGAACACGGTGTGTACTAAAGGATTTCACTGACCCGTGTTGTTAGTTACATGGCCGGATTCCAGGATTACACTACACGGCGTATTAAAACCAGACACGGCGTGTATTGCTTAATATTTATCCACCCGTGTTGTTAGTCACACAGGTGAATGCAGGGTATGAACACACGGCATGTACATCCTGTACACAGCGTGTTTCCCCAAGTTTTTCCCAACCCCATGTCTCTATCCACACAGCCAGTGACACGGTTAGAGACTACACAGCATGTGATTACAGTACATGGAGTGTACTTAATAAAAACAGTTTCTTCCTGAATAGAAGAACACATGGCATGTAGTCAAAACTACACGGCGTGTATTCTGGGTTTTTCCGGACAATAAGCCTCAAAAACTACTCTGGAGCCCAAAAAAAACTTAAACGAACACTAAAGTGCCAAATTACAATCTGTGAGGGCCCATACTCCCCGTTAATCAAATATTGGCATATTATACATGATATAAACAAGAAGAAACAAGGAAATGATCCACCAAATTCCGGTCCATGAGGGCTCATAACACCTCAAGAACCAAATTTTGGCATTCATTCCACAAAACCTTACACAAAAAATACCCTATCAAATAATAGGTATTCTATCACAGCATTTATCACAACAGCATGCATATCTAGCACAACATCTATCACAACAACATGAAATTGCTAATTCACCCTAAATGGCATGGTAAGAATACATGACATGTGATTTCTAATAAGTGTCTATATGATTCATGAGATGGCATACCCTCATCTCATCGAGTTGAAACTGAAATAAAACCTCAATAATATAAACAATAACAACACACTACATGTGAGTCACCCATCGGTGAAAATAAAATCAACTATAAAATCGCAAAACCAGAAAACTTGCAGTATACGAGGTAAATTGGCTTTTCCCAGTACACGGGTTAGCTATTCCCAGACATAGATTATTACCAAGTACCTATTCCATCCTACCCATGGCTAAAGGCTCCAAACAGTAATTCAAGAGAAAATAATTCCTCTCATACCACTTTGTAATGTCCCAGTTCTGGAAACCGCCCAAAGATGCCTTGTACCCGGTTGGTCACATGGCCTCAAGTGCATTTCCCCGAATGCCAGAGGTTTTCGACTAGCAGTGAGGGACTTGGGTGTGATAGTGGGTAAACTATGAACTCATTGGAAGAGTAGCCCATCGGAATTATATAGATATGCAATAGCGGATATAGTAAATATCCAACAATAGTAAATAGTGGAAGACTGCAATAATGAACAACTGGAGCACATATATAAATGATGCATGGTACATATGTTTAGAAAAACAGCCAAACAAGTCACAATGATGAATAAAATACTAATCCAAAGTACAAAAGAAAATCAATAAACAGCTCCACAGCATCGCAAGCCTATACTTTGTCCCATGCTCTCCAGCTCCAAAGTAGTCAAGTACCTGAAGTAGAAGGGTGCTTGCCCTTATCTATACATGCAACAATATAATATGTTTGGGCCCAAAAGCATGGACCAAATAGGGTGTGAGACTAAATCCCAGTAGGAAACCACCATGAGATCTGTTCCTAAAAGTCAGTGAACATATAGAAGGCAATAAGCAGATAGAAGTAGTAAACAAGGAAGTACTCAACAGTAAACAATTCCACAGTTCAAAGCATTTAGTTTCATATATCAAGAAACATCTAATCGAAGCAGGTAAACACAAAAGTTAACCCTCTGGGAAGTACTCACAACCTATCCCCTCTAGTCCTACCTAGAATCACAAGTGATCAGATAAACACAAAAGGTAACCCTCTGGGAAGTACTCACAGCCTATCCCATCCAGTCCTACCTAGCAACACAAGTAAGAAGCTAAACACAAAAGGTAACCCTCTGGAAATTACTCATAGCCTATCCCCTCTGGTCCTACCTAGAAACACAAGAAAGCAGATAAACATAAAAGTTAACTCTCTAGGAAGTATTCACAGCCTATCCCCTCTGGTCTTACCTATCAACACAAGCAACCCATTGGGTAGTACACTCATTCTAACCCCTCTGGTATAGCTTAAGCATAGAATCTCTTAGGAATAACTCACTGTCAATTCCTCCTATAGTATCATATCGGTAACTAAAGGCACTCTAGGGAATCACTTACGTTACATTCTCCCTATGGCCCACGTTGAGGAAATACAGACACTCTGAGGAAGCACTTACATCAATTCCCCCTGTGGTCTCGCATCGTAAGCAGAAAAGAAACTCTGGAGAAGCCCTTCTGTCCATTCTTCTTATGGTCTACTACACTAGGTTCTCATGGCCCTATTTAAGTCAAGAAAGTATAGAAACGTGTATCGTACAAAGTAAACCTCAAGAACTACTTGGCTAAACAATCTACAGCATCTCAGCATATCCGAACAACAGTCACTCCATCCTACAATACTAGGAATTGGAAAAAAAGACAGCCTAACAGGCTAAGCAGAACAAAACAGCGGTAAGAAAAACATGCATGGGAAACACCTCCAAAGCATAAAAATTCACCCTATTCACAATCAATTGTCCTCTACTCAAGCATAAAATCATAGAAGGTAAACAATAGGGCTAAAACAGTAAATGCACAATACCCCGTTCATGGGTATTGGGGATTTTGCACATATATCTCAAAGAATTTCAACAGAAAGGCACAAACCACCTACCAAGGTGTTGGGAGATCGCTATATGTGAACCACAAGACTTGAATCACCAAATAACATCATAGATCTACAAAAATGTCTAAAATGTTCAACCGGAGATAACTTGAGAAAGAGAAGGAATCAGGAAACGAAGCTGAAGCATAAGGAAGAGCTTACTGAGGGATCCCAACACAATCTATAACGATCGATTAATAAAACAGATGCTCGATCGAGGGATCGAAGGAAGATCGCAGTCGTACGGGTTCTCTCGAAAAAACTAGGTCAAGAAGTAGACAGTTCTGTCTGTCAGACGCGACCCCAGTGTGTTTAATAAGTAAAAGAAAGTACATGACGTGTAATTTCCATTTACATAATCTGCTTTAGGCAGACTCCCGGTCACCCCCACATGGTCGTGTGTTTGTCCATTACACGGCCAGTACATGGCCTCCTATGGCAACCGAGTACACGGAATGTACTCATAAGTACACAACGTGTACTTAGGAAATTTCCAGAAATTCATCTTTTTCTCAAAAACGACTAGAAAAGAAAGACTTACCTGAAAAAGAAGATTCAGGTTCTTACATCAAGTTCCTCTCAAAGATGAGTACTTAGTAAATCACCTCTATAAAAGAAGTCGGGTGTAAAATGTTCGCCTGAACCTATATCAGATGACATAATCCATCCTCAAAATAGAGAACCTTGGAAATCTCATTACCTGCCAACATGGGTCCTAATTGAATAAAATCAATAAAAAATCCAACATATTCAATCACTAACATGCTCCCCTAAATGAGATGTATAAAATATTAAAACCCAAACAACTCATAGTGTCTCATAGAAGAACCTGTTGAAGAAATAAGCCAAAAAACATTCTAGGACATCCCTATGTGTTGATCTACCTATATTAATATATCCCATCACCAATTTTCTAGGCCTCATAGTACATATGTAGCAAGTTTCACCCTCCTCTCTAAGGGAGTCTCAATTTAGTCAAACATGGTTTTTAAGGAATTGGCCCAAAACATAATAATTAGTGGTCTATCTAATATGGTAAATAATACTAAATACTGCATCTAAAATTTTCAAGTCGTATCTAACATAAGAGTCCCATATCATAGTTCCTCATGTCCCATAGACTAAATAATCTCAAGAAAACTCTCTCAGAGTTGGTGAACGATAATAGGTACTAGTATAATTGGGTTCTCCCACTCAACTTCCAATGGGGCATGCTCGTCCTCTCCCTCCTTGTGCTACACCAGATGAATATATGGTGTCATGTCTCTATAATTCCAAATACATAGATCAAAACACCATTATGAAAATACTTTATGTCACAATCTTGGATAAGTAGTGTCAATAATTTTTTCCTACTACTCTATAAACACACCCTACCATGTAAGGGTCGCACATAACTTAGGATCTACCTATCCCCGACTACCCACTCTCATGGATCAATAAAACCTATAGGATCTATTTTACTATTAATCAAGTAATAAAAACATATCTATAAGAAAAATTATAGTTAATTAGAATTAAACAAACAAGTTATATAAGAAAACACTATATAAGTTTTTCTTTGAAACTTTAAATAATCCACCTTGTATCGTAATCATGTTCTTAATCACAGGAAAGAAAATGAATGTCATGTGAATCCTATTTTCCAAATATTATTCATAAAGACATTTCTATTACCCCCTTGGGACAAGAGTAAATCAATAAACTATAAATGACATGTCATATTCCTTATAAATCACAAATCATAACACACAAAAACCAAGAACAAAAATATCATCCCATTTAACATCAACTTTCTCTATGTATGAGGTAGCTACTCCTAGGAACAAGGTTAATATAAAGTTCTAGCAATATCATATCTTCATCTGCCATTCCAAATTAGTAAGGAAAATCAAAATAATTCTCAGATGCCACTTTGTAACATCCCAACCTATCTCACCTCAACAATGGCCAAACCAATTAATTCACATGAAATCATTAACTCATTCTCATATTCCATTATCTACTGACTTGAAATAAGGTTCTAAAGTTAAAATAGTGAGAATATACCCACTATACAAGATAACCATAAATAATAGTAGTATTAATAGTAGTAAACATCATCACAATGTAAATAAAAAATAGACATTACAATTATGATCCAACCATTAAAGAAATAGAATCCCACATGTTATATCAAAATGAAAAATTTTAATTTCATATGAGTCATAAAAAGGTAAAAAATATCACTTATGGTTCAATCATATACATACATGGTCCCAAATATAAAAAAAATTAGAGACAACTACAAATCCATACATGAGTCCCCACCTGATCCTACCTCCAAACTCTAATCATGCACTCTAGGTCAACCATATATTGTAAGGCCCTTACCCCAACCTGCATCTCGAATCATGAAAATTTTATATATACCAGGATGTCTGTGTAGGGTATGAGTATAACCGAGTAAGAGACCACCAACGATGTCCCTAAACAAATCGAGGATATATAGGTGAATTCATATATTTTTATTCTTATAAACATAAAAAAATAAAAAATAAAAATATATTTCTCACCCTATGGTTCTAACATGTAACCTTGGTGAGTGACCATTCCTACCTCATCTAGTGTCGGTATAAGTATTAACATATTTGTTAGGAAACAATCCCTCAAGGTAACATTGTAACATTTTTTGTTTGGTTGTGTTTGTTGAAAAGTTGTGTTTCAATGGTGAATTGCTGAGTTCAAAATATATTGTTGACAATTAATGTTGAAAAATAACCATGTCAAAGGAATGGATGATATGAAGGTGGTAGAAAAAGAACAGATACAAGGTGGCATTTTTTTCCAATTTTTTCTAATTTTTTGGGGTCTAAAATTTGGAGTTTGGATAGCATTACAAAATATGGATTTCCTTGAAGATCTCATAAAAATATGGAATAGGAATGAGTTTCATGAATATGGGATTCTTGAAGAGTGTTTCGTGAAGGATAAAATAAAGCTGACAATGATCTCTATGATTACAATGAGCTTCACGAATGGTAGAGGTGAAGAGCATTGTGGGGACACAAAGGTTTTGATGAAAGCTCTGTGATTATGAGAAAAGGAGCATCATGGTGGTGCAAAGGCTTTAATGGAAGGCTTCACAATTAAAACTATAACTGTGAACTGAAAATTTATATGGAGATTCATAAAAAAGGGAGCTATGCGATGGAAAAATCAGAGGTCTATGAAATGGTGATGATGTGGCGCTGACGTGGCTGGAAGGTTCTAGAGTCAGTGAAAAATTCCTATACATAGGCCTATACCCCCTTTAAAAGATCATAGAGAATCAATGAAAATATGAAGTCTCTTGAATCGTGAAGGTGGTTCGCATAGGTAGTGAGCTTCACGAAAGTAATTGAATTCACAAAGGCTAATTGAGATTTGTGAAAGGAAGGAATGTCGCAAAGGCTAGTTGAGATTTGCAAAAGAGGTGTGATTTATGAAGTCTAAGTGAGATTTTTTAAAAGTAAATAGCTTCGTGAAGGCTATTTTGAACTCTGTGAAATAGTTATCTTTGTGAAAGGATGTGTGCTTCACGAAGGCTAGTTTGAGCTTCATGAAAGAAGTAGTTTCGCAATGAAGTGATCTTTGTGAAGGTTGTTCAAAATGTATTACCCAGTACTTCTATGGGAAAGTGGTATTCATCAGTGGATGAAAGTGATACATCAATATATCATCTATATACAGTGTAGGATGTATTCATTAGAGATAATGAGGGGACCTACATGTCTATAAACTGTGAGTGGATCTTTTGAAGAAGTAGTTATCACAATTTAGTTGAGAGAGTAGTGAGATTTTAAATTATGATTGGATGTAAACTAGGAGAGATAGTGAGTCTACTCTGAACATTTTAAATAGTAATTCGCTTTTAATGGATTTGGTATATTGGCACATTATCTTTGTATGTTCCTTGGATGTAACCCAGTGAGAGTGAACCAAGTAAAATTGTTGTGTCTTGTGCATGATTTACTTTATATTAATACTTTTTTATGGGATAGATAGAGATAGAATAGAGTTTTTTTACAAAAAACAAGATCAAAAGGGTTATTTGTTTTAATCTTCCATACCCTGATTCACCCCCCTCTCAGGATATTTGACCTAGTGGACCTAACAATATCACTTTGAAAAAAAGGATCGACATAACATTCATTCTATAACAATAATCAAGTATTAATTGGTAGAGCATCCCATAACATATAAAATCAATATGAAGGAATGAAATCCCTTAATAACATGATATATAAAAAGTGGGAATATCATACTTTATCTATAACTAGAACAAGGGAAATAGGCATATGACCCATGCCTTTATCAACATTCAATCCATGTGGGAATTATATTTTTAATACAAGCCAGCTTTATATTCCACTATAACAACATCAATGATAATGGGAATTACATCCCAAACCATATTCTCATCATATAAGGGTTATTTCATCCCTCTTCACAAACAATATAAGTTAAATGGGTTGTACATCCCATACCATGATCGAAAATATCTCAATAGTCATGTCATCTCATTCCATAGGCATAATCAATACAAAAATTCATATCATCCCATGCAATAGGAAATACCTGAGTAATGTTCAAGGCATACCATACTTCAACAATCAAATAAGAAAGTGGCATCACACTCCATATCATATTAATGTCAATACAATAGGGTATTTAATCCCATAACAATAATCATCTCATGGTATAATAAATAACTCATCTGATGCAATATAAAAAATTATAATATGGTTGGAATAATTTAAAACACTGATTTAATTAAATATATGGTTGCATATCACACTCATATCCCTTTTCTAAACATACCATATCTAGGGTACCGCCATTCAGAACCATACGTCTTAATAGTGGGAAACTCACACCTTCCAAGTATATCAAATTAAACCAATTGGATACAAATAATCCAAATAACCCATTATAGGAAGGTATCATGTTACCCCTAATGTAATTGAACATCCCCTTATCAAATTAGGATATAGGTGAATTATTAAAATCTACTATACTGTAGAATAACTCAAGGAACACCACATTATGTTCCGATTACAAGTTACATTACACTTTAATTAAAGTTCATGGTCATTAATTACTATAGAATCAACTACAACATATGAAAGTCCATTCACAAACATATCCATTATAATCATTATCATTATTGAAGTTCCAAGGATTGAGTAACAACTGATAAGGGGAAGTTGAATCAGTTTTTCACTTTTTCTAAGTTTCAAAACTTTAAGAAACTTAACCCCTATAACCTGTTAAGATTTCTTTCCTTATCAACATTTAACAAATACATAAGCATGAAATAATAGTAAATAAAGTAAGGCATGCATGATTTATAAGGTTCATCCTTAATGTGAGAACTTATGTCCCTTCAATAGTCACTCATGTGGGTATATGGAAATCCACTATAATGAAAAAGTGAATACAAATTGTGTCAACTCCCATTAGACACCGTCTATCTTCCAATAGGAAAGATTATACTGACTCCTGTCAGTTTACAATGTTTTCTTAAAGAACAATTGAGCCAAACATAAGAATAAAACTTTTTTGAATCTGCTCCACAAATTCTCAGTCTGAAACCTCGGTCTAATTTGGATAAGTCTGATCTTCTTAGTACGGTAAGTATGGTTTTGATTTTTCCTTTCCTTAAACACCCAGAGAAAAATTATTCAATCTGGTGGGAACATTTCAATTTGAATTTTCCATTACTCTTCCTTTTCCGTACATGTGAAAGTTTCAAAAGAGAGAATGATATGAGCACATATTTATAGGCAACTCGGAAAAACAAGGGCGGGAAACTTGAAAAAATTTCCTACTGCCTCAAATATCTAAAACTCTGAAAATCTCTCACATTTAATCTTCAATATTTTACTTCTTCAAACCTCATTAAATTTCTCTCAGATTTACATAATGTTGAAATTTGGGTTTGATAATTCTGAATCTTGATTCTAATTTTTTCAAAAGCATGCTAAAAAATGTGGTTCAAATTTTCCTAGAAACATGTTCAGAAATCAGGTTCCCAATGGTTTAGAAATCTAGTTTCGGTTTTCTCGGAAATAAGGTTACGAATTATTCCGACATCAGGTTTTGGTTTTCTCAGAAATCAGGTTCTGTATTGCTCAAAAATCAGGTTCCAATATTGTCAGAAATCAGGTTCCAGATTGTTCATAAATTAGGTTCTAGTATTCTCTGAAATTAGGATTCATATTGTTCAGAAATCAAGCTATGGTTTTCCTAGAAATCAGGTTCTAGATTTTTCAGAAATTAAGTTCCGGTATTCTCAGAAATTAGGTTTTGGATTGTTCAAAAATCAGGTTCCAGTTTTCTCTAAAATCAGGTTTTGGTTTTCTCAGGAATCGGGTTCCAGATTGTTCAGAAATTAGGTTCCCGGTTTCTCAGAAATCAGGGTCTGATTTTCTCAAAAATTAGGTTCTAGATTTCTTATAAATCAGGTTCTGATTTTCTCAGAAATCAGGTTTTGGTTTTTTTAGAAATCAGGTTTCAAATTGTTCAGAAATCCGGTACATGTTTTCTCTAAAATCAGGTTCTAGATTTCTCTAAAATCAGGTTCCAATTTTCTCAAAAATCAGGTTCTGGATTTTCTCATAATGTTGTCAGTGAAAATCTTCAAACCTCTTCACCATTTCTTCAACAGATTTTATCACGAAACTTTTCATGATTTGTGATAACTTTTAGATCAGCAAAGAATCGTCTGATTTTGTTTAGAAAGTTTGAGAAACTTTCTAACTTTTGTCTCCTTAACAACATCCTCTTTCAAGATTATTCAGCAAAAAAAACTTTAGCAACATCTTTCAAACTCAGCAACTTATTTCAAACTCAACAACTTTCATTAAGCTCATCAACTTAATTAATCCTAGAAAATTTTTACTTCCTATATATCAAAAACATTCTTCAACAAAAAGTTTAGTTGTCGAAAAATACCAAACTTTGTTAAAACAAAACACCAAAAAGGTTCTTCAATCTCCCCCTTTTGATTTGTTGATAACCTTTGTTAAAAACTTTTCCTACTCTCAGAATTTTTCCACAACTCATGTTTTTCACTTTTATCAAAACATATCCTTTCTCAAAAGAGAGTGTCTTGACACCACACTACTAGATAAAGTAATGTTTTTGAAGGATTTCCATCCCTCGGTGGAAAGAAAATTTTGTGGCCATGTAAAGATAAACTCCCACTTTACTTTTATCCTTATCTTTCTTACTTTTCTTTTTCTCTCTCATTTTTCTTTTTCTCTCCCCCATTATATGATAACAACATCTTCAGATTCATAAAATAAAGCTAATTAAAAACTTATAACAAAGAAAAAAAGTGTTTCTTACTCTCCCCCTTTGTCAACATAATCCAAAGAACAGTGGGGGGAAATTCCTTATGAGGTTTAGGAAGACATGGGAGGAGAATGAACATGGAGTTTCAGCCTCAATTTGACAAACCTTTCCTTCTAAATTTCTTTTGTAAAGATATTAGCAATCTGATACTTTGTTGATTGGTATTCTATAAAAAAATCTCCAGCAACAACTTTCTCTTTTATGAGGTGAAATTTTATATCAATGTGTTTTGATCTTGAGTTTTTGACCAAATTATTTGAAAGATCAATTGCACTATGATTATCAAAAAGTATCTTCAATGGTTTAAAAACTTTTACTTTCAAATCTTCTAGATAAACTTCCATCCACATAATTTGATTATAAGCTTGAGTAGCTTCAACAAATTTGGATTCAGTAATGCTCAAAGTTACCAAACTTTGTTTCTTACTATGCCAACTCACACAAAATTCACCTAAGAAAAATGTTCCTCCGAAAGTTGATTTTCTATCATTACAATCACCAGTCCAATCAGCATCAGTATAACCATGAAACGTTATCTCACTATTTATTTTGTATAAAACCCCATATGAATTTATTCCCTTGACATATCTCAGAATCCTCTTTGCTACCAACATATGTGATTCTTTTGGATTAATTTTATACATGGCACATAAAGTCATAGCATAAACAATAACAGGTTGTGAAGTTGTAAGGTAAAGAAGGCTTCCTATCAGCTTCTGAAAATATTTCTGATTCACACTTATTCTGGATTCATCTTTTTTAAACTTTGTGCTCACTGAATTAGAAGTTGAAACTTCTTTTTATTCGTCCATTCCTAACTTATTTAACAATTCCTTGTCATACTTTTCTTGAGATAACAAAATGTATCTTTATTTTTGTTGAACTTATAAGCCAAGGAAGAAAGTTAATTCCCCCAACATTGAAATTTCAAAGTTCTTCTTCATCTCTTCAGAAAATTCTTCACAAACCTTTTCTTCATCCCTATAAAAAAATTATATCATCCACATAAACAATTACAATTAAAGTTTTGGAGTCAACATTTCTCACATACAAGTTACTATCAACTTTTCCTTTAGAAAATTTCATCTTTCTTAAACAATTATCAAGCTTTGAATACCAATCACATGGAGCTTGTTTCATCCCATACAAATCTTTCTTTAATTTACAAACTTTGGTTTCATCCTCATCAAGTTAAAACCCACAAAGTTGTTCAATGTAAACTTCTTCCTCAATCTCACCATTTAAGAAAGCTGACTTTAAATCTATATGATAAACTTTTTAATTTCAATGGGAAACCACTGCAAAAAACATTAGAATAGTTTCCAGCCTTGCAATAGGGGCAATGGTTTCATCAAAATCCATACCTTCTACCTGTGTATATCCTTTACAAACAAGTCTTGTTTTGTTTGTTGAAACTTCTTCATGTTCATTCAATTTATTTCTATAAATGTACTTGGTTCCGATAACATTTTTATTTGTTGTCCTTGGAATAAGTTCTCGCGTTTCATTATTCTCAATTTGATCCAACTCTTCATTCATAGAATCCACCCATTATTTATGTTGAATAGCCTCTGAAACTGATTTTGGTTCAACTCTTGAGATAAGTGAAGTCTGATTTTATAATCTCAACTTCCTTCTTATCTGAACTGGACCCTTCTGATTCCAAATAATGTTTTCAGATTCAAAATGATTTCATAAGTTAGGAAATCTCATGGTTTCCTTCCCAACATCACTTTCTTCACCACTTGACTCATCTGAATCATGATGAGGTTGTTTTGTAAAACATTCACTATTGTTGGTTTTCTTCAATGTTTCATCCTTAGCGTTCTCAACAACTTTTGTTAAGAAACTTTGATTTACAATTACTTTCACATCATATGAGTCCACTTACTTTTGTAAACATTTTTTACAACATTTGTAACTTCTCTCATTTGTTGAATAACCCATGAAGGTTCCCTTCCTCATCTTTCTCATCAAACTTTCCCAAATCCAGATTTTTGACTTTGAGGAAACACGGGATTCCAAAAACTTTGAAGTATTTCAATGAGGGTTTTTTGTTATACCACATTTCCTAAGGAGTTGTGTTGGTTTTCAGTATCAATAAGAATCTATTTTGAACATGTATAATAGTAATAATAGATTATCTCCAAAATAATTTTGAAACTTTGTATTCTGTTAACATACTTCTTCCCATTTCCACGAAGCTCCTATTCTTCCTTACTGCTAATCCATTTTGTTGTGGAGTATAGGGATCACTATACTGATGTTTTATACCATGATTTCTTAAATAAGTTTCAAAAGCATTGTTTGTGAATTCAGTACCATTATCTGTTCTCAACTTCTTTATAGAAACCACCAATTCTTTCTCAACGCCTTTTCTAAAGAATTTAAACATTTCAATAGCCTCTGACTTGTACTTCATGAACATGATGTTTGTCATCCCAGTGAAATAATTAATAAAAATGATAAAGTATAAGTCTCATTTTGTTGATTGATTTTTCATTGGACCACACATATTGGAATTAATAAGCTCAAGTGGTTTTCTAGATTGAATCTCAACTCTTTTATGACTTTTTTTAGTCATCTTTCTTTTCTGGAAAGTAATACAAACATATTCATCTATTCATTTCAATTCTAGAAAATTCTGAACAACAGCAACTTTAGAACAATTACTCATGCTCTTCTTCAAAAGGTGTCCAAGTCTTCAGTGCCCCAACCTGTTTTCATCTTAGGTACTCAAATAACAATAGTTATTGGATTCTCTAATTTGAAAAATATTCTCACTGGTTCTTTCTCCTTTGGTAATAACTTTTCCATTTTTCACAATTTTGATGATACAAGAATCGTTTCTGAAGATAAATTATTTTTCATCATCCCAAAGTTGACTTACACTAAGTAAGTTATGTTTTATCCCATCAACAAGAAATACTTACTTAGATTTCAGTTTCTCTGCTTCAATCTCTGTCATTCTAATTCCCTTAATTTTTAAGGAACTATCATTTCCAAAAGTAAACACTACTCTATCATGACTTTCAACTTGTTCCAAGATTTTTATATCACTTTTCATGTGTTAAGAACAACCACTATCAAGAATCCATGGTTTTCTCCTCTTAATTTATTTCAAATCTCTCTCAATAAAAAAATATCTCTCATCAACCTTCTTATTTTTAGATTTCTTTTCTTTCTTATCATAAGAAACTTGTTCTAGAAGTAGTTTCATACATCTTTCAGCATGATGACCAAACGGATCACATGTTCCACAAACTTCTTCCAAACATTCAAATTGATTCTTTGTTGGAATGTTTCTGACATCTTGAGAATTCAACTTTTCAACTTTCTATGAGTGAGGAAAGTTACTCATTCTTCTTTCACTATTTCTTACACTTTTCTAAAACCTTCTTCCTGGTAGAGATAAATTGTGCCAAAAATTATAATCTATATGCCCATATATTCCGCAGAACCAGTAATAGCCCTAAAATCTTGATTTTATATTAAGGAATGATCTTTCTCTATAGAAAATTTGCTGAGGTTGGTAACTTCTTTTACCCCTAACATTATCAGGATACGAACCATCATTACCTTTAAGTGAGGTTTCAACTTTTGTATATTTGATAGGTTTCTCACAACCTTTTTCAACCCATGATTTCCCAACACTTCTTCTAGAACCTGAAATATTAGAATAATCAGATGAAACATTATTTTTAGTAATATAATATTTCACCTAATTCTCATAATGAGCCTTTACAGCATTTTTAGAGGTCTCAACTTTTACTTCTATAGCGTTGTTAAAGTTTTAATTAATATTCCTCAGGGTATTTTCAAACTCAAGAAGTTTTGATTGCAACTTGTTAACTTCTTCTTCCTTATATTCCAGATTCTCACTAAGATCTTCAATCATCTTTCCATATTCTGCATTTCTAAGTTTGTAGCTTAGAATCTCCTAAATGTATTCATTATCCTACTTGATGACATATTTTATTCCATAAAAAACTTCTTCATGATCTTTCTTCATTACTATAATTTCTTTCTTGAGATATTTGTTTTTCTTAAGACATTCAAGAAGTTTAGTTCTCATATAATACTCTCTATAATATTATTCACCACCTTATCCACTCTCTGAAGAGTCTATTTTTTTCTCAACTTTTTCAATAAAGGTTCTGAATTTTTTTGAACTTTCATCTTCAGAAGAATATTTGTTAGTTGAGTCTAATTCAACCTTCTTGCTTAATATTCTTATCTTCTTTCCTAAAGACTTCTTCTTTAATTTGTTATAATACTTATCTTCTTTATCATTTTTTTTAACTTCTTCCATCGAGGATTTTCATTAGAATCTTCTCGATATTCTTCAACTTTCATCTTGGGGAAATTCTACCACACTCAAAAAAATTAAGAGGAATTTTTCCTCCATACTTACATCTTCCTCTTCGATAGTTCTTAGATATAAGAGACATGATTTTTTCATTTAGATCATCATCTTCTTTATCATAGGATTCATAAGGATCAGCTTCATCAACTTCATGTATTTTCATCTTTCTCATGGCTTCAAAAGACATTTCATCTTTAATTTTCTTCTTAAAGATTGGAGCTTTCCTCATTTCATAAGAAACAAGAAAGTTATGCAATTCATAAAGAGTTAAATCATCCTTATCTTATAAGGAATAAATTTTAGAATCAAACCTATCCAAAAATATTCTCATTGGTTTCTTAAAAATTTTAGAATATTCCAGGACATCTCTGAATACTATGAGGTTGCACACAATTTCATTAACTCTGGTGATGTATTATTTAATTTTTTCATCATCTCTCATTCTGATATCTTCAAACTTACTACACCAGATTTGTAGTTTGGCCTCCTTGAATTTTTTATTTCCTTTAAAAACACTTTCCAGCTTTTCCCACATGCTTTTTGATGTTTTGAGACCTATTACCTTATTATAAACATTTTATGATAAGGACATGAGAATATCATTTCTATACTTTCCATCAACTTTTATATTTCTTTTATCAGCAAATTTCATATGAGCGTCTTTCTCAATAGGTGGAAAACCAAAAGTAGCAGCATCAACAACTTCAAGGCCAAGAGATAGAAGATAAGGAATCATCCTATTTTTTCACCCATAATAATTCTTGTCATGAGACAGTAGAAATCCCTCTACTATTTACAGAATTGATATTCTCCATGATAAGTATTAAACAAGGGAACCTACCTCTAATACCACTTGAAGTTCCAAGTATCAAATAACAAATAAGAAGGGGGGTTGAATCAATTGTTCACTTTTTACAAGTTTCAAAACTTTAAGAAACTTAACCCCTGCAACATTTTAAGATTTATTTCCTTATTAACCTTTAACAAATACTTAAGCATGCAAGAATAGTAAATCAAGTAAGTCACACATGATTTATAATGTTTGACCTCAATGTGAGATCCTATGTCTTTTCCATAGCCACTCCCATGGGTCTATGGAAATCCAATATAATGAAAAAGTGAATAAAATTTGTGTCAACTCCTGTTAGACACCTTCTATCTCCCGATAGGAAAGAATATAATGACTCTTGTCAGTTTATAATGATTTCATAAAGAACAATTGATCCAAACAAAATAATAAAACATTGTTGAATCTGATCCAAAAATGCTCATTCTGAATCCTCTGTTTGATTTGGAAAAGTCTGATCTTCTCAGTACAGTAAGAATGGTTCTGATTTTTCCTTTCCTTAAACACCCAAAGAAAAAATATTCAATCTTGTGGGAACCTTTCACTTTTAATTCTCCAACACTCTTCCTTTTCCGCATGTGAGAAAGTTTCAAAAGAGTTAATGATATGAGTACAAATATATAGGAAACTACAAGAAACAAGGTCGGGAAACTTGAAAAAACTTCCCACTTCCTCAAATATCAAAAACTCCAAAAATCTATCACATTTAATATTCAATCATTAACTTCTTCAAACCTCCTTAAATTTCTTTGATATTTAAACAAAGTTGAAATTTGGGTTTGATAATGCTGAATCATGATTATGATTTTTCCATAAGCAAGCTCAGAAATGTGGTTCAGATTTTCTCAGAAACATGATCATAAATCAAGTTCTGGTTTTCTTAGAAATCAGGTTCCATATTTCTTAGAAATCGGGTTCCGGATTGTATAGAAATTAGGTTTTTGATTGTTCAAAAATCAGGTTTTGGTTTTCTCATAAATATGGTTTAGGATTTTTCAAAAATTAGGGTCCGGTTTTCTCAAAAATCAGGTTCCAGATTGTTTAGGAATCAGTTTCTGGTTTTTTCAAAAATTAGGTTTCAGATTGTTCAAATATTAGGTTATGGTTTTCTCTAAAATTAGGTTTTGGTTTTCTTAGGAATCGGGTTACAGATTGTTCAGAAATTAGTTTCTGGTTTTCTCAGAAATCAGGTTCCGGTTTTCTCAAAAATTAGGTTTCAAATTGTTTAGAAATAAGGTTTCGGTTTTCTCTAAAATCAGGTTCCAATTTTCTCAAAAATCAAGTTCTAGATTGCTCAGAAATTAGGTTCCAATTTTCTCTGAAATTAGGTTCCAGTTTTCTCCGAAATCAAGTTCCAGATTTTCTCAGAATGTTGTTCGGTGAAAATATTCAAAAATCTTCACCATTTGTTCAACAACTTTTATCATGAAACTTTTCATGATTTGTGAGAACTTTAATATCAATAAAGAATCATTTTATTTTGATTATAAATTTTGAGAAACTTTCTAACATATGAAACTTCAACAACATTCTCTTTCAAGATTCTTCAGCAACAAAAAACGGACTTCAGAAACATCTTTCAAACTCAGCAACTTCTTTCAAACTCAACAACTTTCATTAAGCTCAGAAACTTCCTTAAACCTAACAACTTATTTCTTCCTGTATATAAAAAACATTCCTCAACAAAAAGGTTAGTTTTCAACAAATACAAAACTTTTTTAAAACAAAACACTACAATGGTTCTTCAATTATATATAAAAAAACCAAAGCTGGTTACAATCTAGGACATCCATACATGCTTGATAGATTCACATATCACACATCACATGAAAAATCATATAAATAATTTAGAAAGTTTAAGCTACTCCTATCTTGACTTAGTAGGATCCCACACATTTAATATCTTAAATTGAAACATCCTATCATGGAGGCAATCATAAAATCTAAAAATATCTCCTAAATTGGGGGTATCCAATGAAGAACACTGAAACAATGAGAAATATTAAGAGAATCCAAAATGATAGAGATTTTCCTTACCACCAGTAGTTGACTAGGATAGATGAAAATTCAATCTAGTCATAAATAAGAGATATCCACATGGTAGAAGATAAATATGGAGAGGATAAGAAGGAGGGTTTTGTAGTAGCTGGGGAGGAACAAATGATGGGTTTATCATTTAATAAAGTTTTAATAAATAGAATTAATTAATTAAAAAATTAAAAAAAATGGGTAGGGACCTAATTAGTATCCATTTCCCTATCATATAGTACCCAGTACCCACCGGGTACCCACCCTAGGGCCATCAGGTGGATAGTGGCCCACCAGGACCACCTCCACTCTGGCAGTAAGCACCAGGTACCTGGTGACCTATACCAAGTAATTGATGTTATCTACCTTCGAAATAAAAAATTTACACCAAGTTTGACTCCTTATAATTAACCTCCAACCTCCAATTACTCCTATAAATGTCTGAAATGATCAAAATACACATGGTTTAGGAATAAAATTAAAAAAATCATATTTCAGAATATTTATGTTGTTATATTTTCAATCCCAAACTTAATTTTAATGACACTATCAATATTTTAGATATGGATAGAAATAATAAGTATGTATTCAATTTTTAATGTTAGTTTATAAATATTTTCATTTTCTTTCCAATTTTTTTCTTGTCTTTCTTATATTTTTTGAATAACTTTTTATAGGAATTTTATAACTGTTCAATGAACTCATTCATCTCATCCATGGAGGGTGAATTATTTTCATCTTCATCAAAATATAAATATTTTAAAGAATCGGTATTTATTGTTGAATTACCTTAGCAATAAAGCCCAAATTATCTTTAAGAGTTTTAGTATTTTTAAATCTAGATATATTTTAATGGTTATTGATTTCTAAACTACTATTAGAGGATAAATATTCATTGAATCTCCAAGTGTCAATTATATTTAAAACCTTCATTCCATTGAAATTTTTGTGTCATATCGACTCTTTTTTTCTATTAATCTAAGGAAATTCAAGTTTGATATACCCAACTTTATTTCATTAATAAAAAATGACATTGTCAAATTTTCTCTTTTATTATATTTTCATCGATTCTTTCCTTCTAGTTTTTATATACCTTTCCAGGGGAGTAGATTCAATGGTACTATATTATGATTTATATTAATGTGAAATTAACCTCAGTGACTTATTAAATTCTTAATATTATAAAATTTTATAACTCACCCTCACTTTTATGAAACAAAAATAAAAGTAAATTCAGGGAACATAAAATTTTTACAAGGTTCACCCATAATGTCTGTGACTACATCCTTTTTGTGTTTGAGTCCAGTACGAGACACAAAATTTCTACTAAAATTAATAAATTATTACAATTTTTATAGGAAGTTATCATCCTTTTCTCAATAGTTTTTTCTAACATAAATTTATCTTGGTTCGCCCTAGTTTATAATGTTTCGACCAAACAAAGCGAGCATGATCACTTTTACACCCAACTATTTATGTAAAAAAAGTTGATCCTCCTCCAATCCTTTTGAATAAGTGAAATCATATTCTTCTCACAATCGTGATTTTTGAAACATAATCATTTGAAACATTTACTACCAAAACTTTATCTCCTTGTATTATCAACTAAGTGATCTTTTGGAATTTAAACTCTTCCTCCATAGCTCTAAAATTATCCAGAATTACTACTCCATTTCTTTAACCAAATAAATCCTATGAAGAATATTATTCAGTCTCTCAATATTTACAATTTTGAATTATCATCATAAATCTATGAATGAGACCAAAATTTATATAACCAACCTTTATCTAAAAAAATTGATCTTTGGGATTTGTATCTTCTTTCTTCCTCGTATCTCAATTAACTGCTTTAAATTTCTCTATGGATATCAGAGTTTGAATTCATCAAATCCTCTCATAAATATTATCATTAATGATATTAAAAGAATATATAAGTATTTTATTGATTCATGATTTTAACTTCATGTGCTTTTATCTTTTATGTCCAACCTATCATCATCAGTTTTACTTTTACATTGTGAAAATGTTATGCGAAATATCATTGGTATTTTTCTATTATCTAAATTTTGATTCGTCCCCTAACATCACATAACTCAATATCCCATAGAATTTGGAACTTCAAAATTAAGGTATAAATCATCCTTTTCTTCTTGTTTTATTCTTCTATTTCTCAAACATAAATATCAAACTCTAGCTTACTATACAATCTATCTTTATAACTTTTATTCTACATAGCTTATGATTACCTCAAACTTAGATCATTTGTAGCATATAATGGCCTCAGCTTCTTCATATAAAAACATCATAACTTCCGATCATCTAGACTTAGGAAAAAAATTATCTTGAAACACCTTCCATATTTAATATAAAACACACTAACACTTTCAATTTACATTAACCAAAGATATCAGCATTACTAACTGCTACAAATTATGGTCTTATGTATCAACCTTAGCTTTTTTTGCTTTAGATGCTGACTCCACATTAAAAAAACACTAATATCACCCTTAAATTTCTTCCTTCATTTCCATTTTCCCCTTTTGATTTGTCAGTTTTAACTCATCTTGAATCACAGTTACTTCTCAAACCACTATAATGACCTAAAATTTCACTATGTATTTTGATTAAATAAATACTATGTTAATGGATTATTATATATGAAAAACTGAAATAAAACAATCCAAAACATATTATTTGAATGTTATTAAGATATAATAAGAATAATAAAACATCTAGTGAATAAAAATATAGTAATTAATTAAAATTTCTTACATTTAAAAGATAAATAATTAATATTATTTAATATTAAAAAGGGTAGTTTTTTCTCAATAATAGTTTAAAGTGTTAATATATTAAATCAATCACTTTCAAATGATTATTATGAAAATATAAAATATTAAAATATATGATCTAATATATTATAATTATTTAAATTAGAAACTTTTATAGAATAGTATCAAGAATGCTTAAGGTTCAAGAAGGATATTTTTTAATAAAAGCAGTTTTATTTTTGTTTTTGTATTTATAATTTTAAAAAATTTAAAATTTTAAAATTTGAATTTGATAAAACTAATATAATTATTGAATTTATAATTTCAAAATTATCTTAGTATTAATTTTTTTTATTTTTCAGAAAAGATTAATTTTTAGTTGAATAATACAAAATATCAGTTTTTATAAATAATGTGACATTTATGAAATTATTAGTATGAATTGGAAATTCATGAAACCATATTTGAGAAAAAATATTTATTTTATAAGATATATTTTAAATTTAAAATATTATTTTTATTTTTTAAACCTATGTTTGATATTTTAGAACTTAAGTTACACTATTCTCTAAATTTGTTTTTAATATATTTATATTTATTGTCTTAAAATTAATTTTTATCACTTTTATAAATTTAATATAAAAAATGGATTTAAAATTTTTAATTATAAGATCAATATTATTTAATAATGATAATTTTATTTTTAGGCATAAAAAATTAATTACTTAGGTAAAAACTAGTTAATGTAGAAAAATCCAAAATGGTAAAATGATTTAACCATATGGGTAAATAGAATAACATGTTACAAAAATATTTATAATTGAGTGGTTGATGTTTTTTATTGACCAAAAATTATCCACATGCCATTATTTTCCATTTTGGAATATTTTTTACATGTGAAACATGTTCTCCCTTTATATTAAAATGAAATATTTATAAAAATGTCATTCTCACCACAAATAAAATATGCCTCTCACTATCCCCTTTAATTCCACTCTAAAATTTCATTTTCCTATCCCAAATATAATTTATTTCCTTCCCCTAGAATCTTATTTCACTTCCCTTAGATTCTATACATAATATTTATGGAATAAGTCCTCCATTTCTAATATTATATGATTAATTCAGTATTTATATTATACTTAATGGTTTTATAATTTTTTTAATAATCATTAACCTCCTTTTCTCTTTTCCATTAAGAAAAACAAAAATGTCATTCGCGTTTTTGGGTGAACTACCACCTCCACAAAGTAATGTATCCCATTTTTCATTTTGTTTATTCATTATTTATTAAAATATCATAAAATATGATTAAACACATTAAAAATATCTAAATAATATCATTATTATATATTAATAATAATATTCCAAAATAAACAACTTTTATAACTGGACTCACCCATTAATTAAGGTATGTTCTTGTTTGGGTTAATCTAACCACCCACTTGAACAATGTTATAAAATAATATCATGGATTTATATGAGAAATTAATTAATTATTATATATAATATAAATAAGTAAATAAGGATTTTATTTTTTCTATAATTTTAATATTAATAATAAACTCATTAATTAAGATATTAACATTCATTCGTTAAAAATCATCGAAGCGTGATCATTATTGATTTCATATTTAAGGATCATAACAAAACCTACCATAGAATTAAATTATAACATTATAAATAATTATAAATCATCAATTCCAATACATTGTATGATTTGGTAATGATTTACTTTGGGAGAATAATGAATAACAATACTTCTATTATGAAACTAGTTCCAAATGATCAAGATTACTCACACCTGATATTAAAAATAGATAATAGATAAATAATATACATAGGGAAAATAATTATAAATAAAGTTTATAAGAGTTTATAAATATTAGTAATGTTGTGAAATAGGTGATTAAGATAATTATTTTTTTATATAAGAGATTTAGCCACTTTAGTGGAAGTTAGGAATTAAGGTAAGGGGTTCTTTGTCTCAAATTTAATTTCTTGTGACATATTTTACATTGTGCAACATGATATATTCTATATGGTATAACAATTTCCTAATGAATATATTTTACCATATTAATGTAATATATGGTATTTGAAGAGACTTATCATTTTATTTCTGGAAATGTCTTTTGATTCAAAGCATACCAATGTTTTTGAGTTTTATTTTCCTTTATCTTCAATTACAAGATACAAGTTTGATGTTAATCACCATCATTACTTTTATATGGTGTATTCACTTCCCCATTACATTCAGGTATAATTAATAATGTTTATCTCATTATTTCTTAATTTATATTTCATGGTAACCCTCTTATGTTCTTTTAATTCTTATATTGCCATTACCGTAAGAGTTTCCTTTTCAATCTCAATTTAAAAATGGGGTTTTTTTTTTGAAGATAATACATTTGGGGAATTATTATTCTATTTATTTCTAAAAACCACCATAATTTTCTTCCCCTATAGTATTTTTAGGATTTTATATGTCTCCTCATAATTTTGTTTTTTCCTTGGCTCATAGTTTACCTATTGTAATACAAATTGACCCCCTTATTCTTTTCAGTCGATTATCTTTCCCTTCCATATCCTTATTCATTGGATGATTTTCTAGATATACTTATTTATGCCTCAATTATTTATCAAGGTCATTTTATACTATTTTTATATTATTTACAAGGTTTTAAAGTAATTTTTAATTCTTTTCATATGGGTCATTTTTATAAGTTTGAGAAGAATCTCTTTTATATATTTTTGTGTGAACACATATTTACAATATTTTATTTTTTTATATTAAAAATATTCTCTAAGTTTTCATGATTTATAAAGGAAATCCTTATTATCCTTGTTTTATAAATATTTCTATTTCAATAGATTTTTTAAAAATTCCAAGGTTACTTCATATTTCCAAAATAATTTTCAAAATGCTCTTAAAAAGTGTTTTTCATCTAAGTCTACATATTTTGACATATTTTATGCTTGATCAAGGACATAATGTAAAATTTTACCATCTAACTTATTTCTTGGGATAGTTTATGTAATGTTATTATCTATCAGAGGAATTATCTATCACTATATTTTTCTTTCTTAATCATCCACTGGTTATAAATATGAGTTTTCTTCCAATGTATTTCCTCAGTGAATAATCTATTTTTTATTTTTTTATTAAAGGGTACTCACTTATATGCCATACATTGAATTATTTGGATAAATTATTGACTTAATATTATACTTGTTACTCTATAAAGTGTTTATTTGAGTGATTCTTATATAGAAATCTATTCCATTTATTGATTGGAGAAATATTGAAAATATTTATACTTGTTATTTTAATGTGGATTTATATTGATTATTAAGGAATTTTTGTTATGTATTGTATATTTTATTCATTCCTTCATATAATAAATGTATTGGAATTAATTAGTATTATTTGGGTCCCGTAATATCCCATCGATGCATCGATAGGTCTTATGAGACAAAAAAATATAGTTTTTTGTGTATTCTTAACCATTTATTTAGATGTATTGGTTAAGGTCTTGATATCAAGTAAATGGCTCAACACAAGCCTCGAAATTAAGTAATGTATCAATACAAGGCCTTCACTAGTCTGATATTATGAATTTCATCACCATGAAATCATGTATTATTGTCCATGTGTTTATTTATATTATTAAACATGGATTTTTTTTCAACCTCATATAATAATTTATTTGGATTTATTTCATTACCATTTATTTCCTACCATATTATTCATGTCTTTTTTACTCTAATAGCTTCTGGTATATTCTTTCCTTTAATGAGAATTTGATCTCACCCTTCTTATGTTTCCATTTCCCCAGGTTACGAATAAATGTATTAAACATGACATATATAGATGAATAGCATGTGTAGAAAATATGTGAGTGATATTTAAGTATTGTTATGGGTTAATTAGTTTTTTCTTTAGTGGTAAATATTTCCATTATATGAAAAAGTCATTGGATTTATTATTTAATGAGTTGTCCTAATTATCTAAAGCTCTAAACCTAAAGGGTTATGGGAATGTATGTAATGAAATGTTTTATAAATCATGTAATTATGAGATAGTTACATCTAGGCCGACACATTTGGTATTAGAGTAGGGTTTAGATAAATTTAGAGGTTTGAATTTTATTTAAGGATAATCTAATTATTTTATATACCATTATGGGTTAGCATGTTTAAGTTTGGTTATAATTTCAAAGGTATAGACAACCCTTTAAGTTAATTGAGATAATATTGAATCATTTATGTTGTTTGGGGAATAGGATAATAGAAATTTAGAGAAAACCCCAGGTATAAGTCTAAGTATAGGATAAAAACCTTGAGTTTTGTTAATGTATAGATTGTGTTGTTATCCTAGAAATTACATCCATGTCTAGATACTGAAAAGTTGATATGACTTTGGAACAGATGAACCTAGGGGTAATCACCATGAAAAATGCTAGTTGAGTATCAACTCAATATTATTTATGGTGCATGATGAGTGTTCCTAAGACTTCACACCAATCTAGACACTCCCATGGGATATGATTTGGTTTATCATATTCTCTTTACAAACCATTATAAAGGATTTATTATTTGAGGTAATTAGGTTAAGAGTGTTGTTGAATGATCATTTTTTCAAGGAAGATAGAAGGCGCTGGAATCTTACTCATTTGAAGTGATGAAGATGAACTTACCATTGATTAAGACCTGGTTTAGTCATGGATTCATTCAATCCATCTTGGGAAATGTCCTTCGCACCCTCTCAGGTCACCACTGATGCGCTTCCTGCTTCTCATAACTTCCCACGTAAGGTTCTCTCCTTCGTGGAAGCTCTTGCAGGCCTAGTGAACATCATTGTAAAGTTGTCAGTGCTTCAGTGCTTGGGAGATGGTTCCATTATGGTGGTGATAGATCCAAACACACTCAAATAGAGAATGGATATATGTAGGTATTCGGTGCTAGGTCTCATTTCTTAAGATAGGGGTATGAAACCCTAGACATATACAGATATAAAGAATCAAATATCCCACTATTGGAATGAATCGCAATAGAGAATGATACTGATAGGAAAGGTATATTTCCACATCATTCTAGAAAAACAAGAGGACCTCTCTTCGGTATAGAACACGAGTAATCTGAACTTGAAACCATGGCTTTTCAGAATATTTGAATAGGATCCCAACTTTAATCCCTTCATGAAAAAGCAATATTTGGTACAAGTTTGGACAAGAATCGATGGACTCCCTTGGGTTTAATGGCACCCCAAAATACTCAATGACATGGCCATCATAATTAGAAGTCCCCTAAAAATTTATTAGTGAACCATCGATGGAGACCTTGGCTTATACACAAGAGTTCTCATTAAGATTTACATGGAATACCCTCCAATGGGGAAATTTTCTATAGCTGCAAATAATCACCAATTGTAGATTACTTTTTAATTTGATAATATCCCTCAATTCTATTACCACTCCAAGATGGTGGTTCACACATTTCAGAATTTTAGGGTGCTTAAAAAATTGGTCCATACGGACCCTAGTTACAACTCTTGGAAGGAAGTATCAAGAAACAAAAAGAGATGGTCAAGGATATATAGAAAGACAGAGACTTTTGACCCATATAAGAGGACTTCAAGTAATTTCTCAGTGCCCATAACCTCCTTGTAGGAAGCCTAGGTCGATGAATAATAGAACCATATTTATAACACCTCATCTGAGGGCTGTAAGGTGGATGAATCAACTGATGAGGCATGGTTTATTGCTCTCTCAGCAGAGGTGGATTCCACTGCCTTCTCAAATCAAATTGAAGATTATTTACTTGATTATATCTAATTGAACATTGATGCATCCATACAATTGGAGGAATCACTGAATAGTCCTACAGACAAAAATCATTCTCCAAGAAAAGGGGGGGTTGGTGAACCTATAGTGCTTAAAGGGGGATCTTTTTTCTCCAAAGGCATTGTTCTATATGGAGATATACAGCACATTCCGAAAAGTAAAGGGGCAATGGGTGAGGTATTTACCGCGAGTTTTGATACCCATGTGTATACACCAATGAAATAAGATATCAATATTCCAAAGAAGATTTATATTGTTTACGGCTTCAAGGAGGACTCAATGGCCACACTCCCCTCTAAGAAAAAGTCGTCCAGGAAATCCAAAAGGAAAATGGGGAAGAATCAAAAAGGTGGAATCACCCCCAAGATGAATCCCAAATGAGGATTCTATTTTGGAACTAATAAGTAATTTCCAACCCTAGCACCGAAGTTTCACTAAGGATCTTTGCAGGTAGGTACAAACCTATGATTATTGGCATTTCTAAACCTAATTTTATTTCTTCTAATTACACCACCTTCTTCAACAATAGAGGTTACTCCATTCTGGGTACTACCCAGGCTACTTCTTATTGTGACAGAATTTGGCTGTTAGTCAAATGCACGCCTGAAAATCTTACTATATTACATGATTATAGTCAAATTTTTACTTGTAGTTTTGAAATTTCTAGATAGAATTTATTATTCTTGATTTTTAATGCTTTTAATAGCTATATCGACAGAATAATTATTTGGATAAAAATCAAGGATTTATCCATTCGAATAATGGATCCTTAGGTCATTCTTGGTGACTTTAATTCCATTATTCATGTGGATGAAAAGTTGGGACTAGTTTACAGCTCTATATACATGAGGGATTTTATAGATTGTGTTGATGAAGCATGGTTAACTGAAATCAACCTCATTGGGGAAAAGTTTACATGGTATAAGAGCCACCTCAATGGCATGAGGGAAATAAAATTAGATAGAGCCTTTTTCAAAAATTCATTACTTGATAATTGGAAATCAATATCATGTGTCGCCTTGGAAAGGAACAACTCATACCACCACTCAATTTTTTCCAGCTTTATTAACCATGATAGAAGGAAACCACTGCCATTTAGATTCAACAACACATGGGATTTACTTCCTGAGTGCTTCAAAAAAAATCTTGATTCTTGGTCCTCATATGGAAACAATGCATATCTTCTTGTATATATTTACATGTTTAAAATCCTCAAGTTAAGGCTAAAAGAGTGGAGTAAGTATAAATTCAGTTCTATTGATTCTAAAATCAATTCTATTGAGTGCTACCTTCATGAAATTCAAAAATATATGACCAAGAGGAATTTTTATGGGGATGTTATCCATGAATTTGAGATGAATACCGAGCTACAAAATCTCATCACTCTTAGAGAAAACATCAACAAGAACCTCTTCAGAGTCAGGTGGCTTGATAAGGGTGATAAAAAAATCATTCTCTACAAATTATTCGAAGGGCTAGAAGACCTATATCACTTCTTAAGGATGGAGACTGAATTATTGAAGACGTAGGGGAGCTCTCTAATAATATTTTTGACTTTTACAAGAATATATTCAACATGCCAACAGTGAAGGTGATATTAAAGGATAACATTATTCCTAAACTTATTATCGAGGAGGACAACTAATTTCTTACCTCTGTGCCTCTAGAAATGGAAATTAAGGAGGTATTGTTTGGCCTTAATAAGGATAGCTCCCTAGGACTGGATGGCTTCACCAATTTTTTCTTCCAATCCTTTTGGGATATAATTAATAATGACATGTGTAGTATTTCCAAGAATTTATTTAAGGTAGGATTCCTATCCCAAGCTCTCAATACTCAATGCATCAGTATAATTCTGAAAGTGTAGAATTCTAGTGATATTATACAGTTTAGACCAGTGGACCTTGTGAACACAATTCACAAATTCATTACAAATATTCTTTCTAACTGGATTTCTAGGGTCACAGATAGAATCATATCCTGGATTCAATTTGGTTTTTTGAAAGGCATGAGTATTTAGGACTTTCTTCTAACTACCTTAGAATGAGTTAATCTACTTTGAAAGAGCGCTCGGGGATGCAACATTTCCCTAAAACTTGACATCAAAAAATCCTTTGACACAATGGACTGGAATTTTATAAGTAATGTTCTCCATAACTTTGGTTTCAATATGCAGTTTATACATTGGATTATAGTTCTACTTGAATCTACTCAAATCTTGATTCTTATCAATGGGTCCTGAGAAGGGTACTTTAAGTTCTTTAGAGGAGTGAGTTAGGGCGATCCTCTTTCAGCTGCCATATTTTCTATTGTTGAAGACTACCTAAGAAGTCTTCTTCTTCATATAGTGAACACAGGTAATTTGGATACCATTAGATCGACCAGATGTATATCTTCTCCCTCTCACTCTTCTTTACTGACGACATCATCATTTTACCCCAGGTTACAGGAGGAACATATTCAACATAAAGAATTACCTTTTTCATTATGAAAGTGTTTCAGTATAAGAAATCAGTTGGAGCAAGTCTTTCATTTATTTTGGAAAGAACTCTCCACTCTTAAGAAGGACCTCCATCATCAATGATTTGGGTATAAGGGAAGGCACATTACCCTTTATCTATCTTGGAGTACCAATGTTTTGGGGTATGGAATGAACCACTCATTTATATGATGTTGTGATTCAAATTATAATATCCCTTACATCTTGGAAAAGGAAAGTCTCTCTCGATGGCTAGCCGAATCTGTCTTGTCAAGAATTTTGTGGTCTCAAAGTTGTTCTACTCTTTCATGGTTTATATTTGGCCTTATATAATCATAAAAACTATCAAATCAGTGTTGAGTAATTTTTTTAGAGTGGAAATGTGTAGAAAAGGAAAATTTTAATAGTTCCTTGGAAGAAATGTTTCATGCCACAAGCTATAGGTGGTCTTAGCATCAAAAATCTGCATCTATTTAATTAATATCTACAGACTTGATTTATATGGTGGTTAATCAATAAGAAATCGAACTCATTGGAATTCCTCAGAGCATGTTTTTTAGAAAGACTAATTGCAGGAAACCAAATTTATATATAATCCTCAATCTGGGCTGGCTTGAGATCTTTTTCTCAATGAATTTATATCTACTTTCACTGGATGGTTAACATGAACTCCTCTCTCAATTTTAGGCATGTCAATTAGACTGGAGAACCTTTGATAAACCAGGTCATCCCCTTGGACATAAAATAGAATATTTTGATTAGATATCAATTGGATGATATTGAATCACTCCCTAAATACATTACTTTAGCTGTTGAGAATCATGAGTTCATTAATTAGGATGACATGATCATATGGGAGCAGTCCCCAAAGTGGAAACTTGATTCCAAGACCTACTAAAAATACATTCTTCATGAAAAACATCACCGGAATGGTATTTTCAAAAATAAATGGCTTGAACCTTCTTGATTCACCCTACTTTAGAGGATTTCATTCAAAAAGGTACCCATTGAGAGCAACTTGCAACGTATTGGTATCTCTCTATGCTCTAAGTGTGTGTTCTGTCATCAAATCGAGAGGACATTGACCATATATTTTTGTCTTATGAAACTATTGCTTCCCTATAAAGGGTTGTTTTTGAGTTATTTGAGATCCACATTCCCCAAGCTACCATGTTGTAACATCTCCTATCTGAAATTTTTCAACTCCAGCTCTCCAAGAAGGTCTCCATTCTATTCAAGGCCGAATGTTCAGAACTTCTTTACAGCATTTGAAAAGGTGGGAACCGTGTTATACATTCGAGAACTTATTGCAACACCAAACAGGCACCATCCACTATTATTTCAGAAATCCAAAATGCTAACACCATGCACCAAGATTTTTGTACGAATTCAGTATGGGACTTCACCATCCTCAAGTGCCTAAATCTTCAAGGTAATTTCCTCAATCCACATGGAACTATGGAGGTGTTTTAGTTTCCACCATTTGATGGCTGGCTAAAATACAACATGGATGGTGCATCTAGAGGAAATCCAAGCCTGTCAGGATATGGGATTATCTATCGTAGCGACGTTGTGGAGATCTTTTATGGATCTTTTGGTCACACCACTACCCTAGAGGCTGAAATGATGGGATTTATCTGGGAAGTTGATCTTCCTTTCCAAATATGTTAGAACAACATATGGTTTGAATGTGACTCCTCTATCATTGTCCAAGCTATTATACTAGGAATGATGCATCTATCATGGAAAATGACTATAAAATAGATGAATTTCCTTGACAATATTTCCTCAATGATCTACATCATCGCCCATACTTATTAGAAGGCTAACTATCTAGTGGGTGGACTTGAAAATAAAGGTGTTACGAAATAGGGATGCACATTCTCTACCACTCTCCCTAGTGACCTGTTTTCATTTTTATTACAATACAAATGTAAAATTCCTTCTTTCTGGATCCTGTAACTTTTATTTTCACTAATAAAGAGTCTGTTCGCTCAACTTTTTTCAAAAAAAATAATTAGGCTAAGAAATATGAGAGAGCCTGATATAAATAAACCTAGATTGAATTGAGGTGATTTAAGTTGTAATGAATTTATAATAATCTAAAATTTAGTAACATTATACATTCATGTGATAGACTATTTTCTCTTTAAATATTATTGATCACTCATGATTAACTATTTTGGGTTTTATTTGATGAATAGAAATGAGAAGTAGAAAATCACATTATAATTAGGTGGTAGGTAGTAAATTTCATATATTAATTATATTATTTCAAAAAATAAAATATCTTTTAACAATATTTAAGGAAGGAAATCTCTTGCGACTCTTCTATCACTCTTGGATGATTTAAATGCAATCATCATTGAAAAATCTAGTTTGATTGATCCTTCTATATTTTCTGTAATTCAGGTCACTTGGAAGTTACTTGACAACATATCTAACACTCCTAATATTATTTAATATTATAATGGGTCTTTTAGATATTTTATCCATATTTTAAAGACATGATTTTCTCATATTACTCAATTTAAGAATTACCACAAGGGATTTTATCGATTTTCCACAATGTCAAAAAACAAAATAGGTCTTACATTCATTTATAAATATGTGGAGGATGGTGATTTATGAGAAGTATATATCCATATTACTTTAAAAATTAGAAGTTTTTTTATATATTTCTGCAACCAACCATGTTTTCATCTATTCCACTAGGATCATACCCAAAGATTTTATAGAAAACAAGTTATGAATGACATTTAAAAACTATATGTTCAAAATACACCAGTATTTTTAATTGATTGCACCTATTTCAAAAGGTATTTTACATGTATTATTAGGCATAATAATTTTGTAAATTCATAAACCTTCTGATACACTGTGTCAAATCATGGATGTAGCCTGATACACCTTTGAGCCTCTAAAAGAGACAACATAATTAGAGTACCTAGGGATATTTTTTTTAAAAAGTTATGCCTCTAGAAACTCCTATGAATCATAAAACTATAAGGAATAATAATGGTAAAAAATATTTGATAATATTAATATATTCCAAAAATAAGGGAAAATATTTGTGTCCTAGTTTTACTTAAGATATTAAGGTAGAAACATCATTTGAAATAATATCTTAGTACACGTATATAATTTAGATGACCTTAACTATTTTTAATAAGTGATGATTGATAAAACACTATTTTGTAGAATATTTAATTGATAATAAATGAAATAATTTCCTCATATTGTTCTAAATATGTTCATTTGTGAAATATTTGAGATTCGATCATTCATTGAAAAATTTGATTAAAATTCCATTTTTACCATTTTAAAATAAGCTGTAGTATTTTGCACATAAATATTTTAATATGAATTATTTGAACTTAAATTTTTTTAAAAGGGTTACTAACTTAATTTTATATAACTTTTATTCAGGAAACTAGAGCTAATAAGTGCATTTGGTTGGTGAAAATGGGTCATGAATTCAAAGTTGGTCTGGACTCGCCAGAATGGGCATGGGTTCTGTATTTGGGATATAAATTCTTCATACGTGCTTGGATAAGGCCAAAAATTTTATAGGATCTAGGGGATTCATTATCACACAAATCATCCTTCTGTAAGGAGATCTGGTTCACGAGTTTTGGAGGTTAAATGGGTGGTGAAAGTTTTATTAAAATATTTGTCCGAGATTCCCCATTCACACTTGAAACCTCTTTAAACCTAGCCTCCCCTCCACTCTATAAATTAGTGTTTTTATCATTTTTATGGGTTGGGAAGTGAATTAAGATATTGGAGGTAGAGGAGAATTGGTTTCACCCAAATTATCCAACCATTTTAAGAGGGGTAGCTCTTGAAGCAAGGATCCCCTCATCGAAGCCTTCATCTCCTCTTCATTTTGTAATGTTTTCATTTGTATAATAAACTTCTTTTCTATTCTTTTATTTATTATATTTTATTATGTTTTGTTTAAATTTATTATTATATTAATATAACTAATTGTGTTGGGATCAAGAGTGGATATTAGATTTATTTCTACCCTTTCAATCCTTAGCTCATGCAAAACGTCTCCACGATGACCACACCGCCCATGGAAGAGTAGTTTTCTTAGTGATCGATCTATCTTCTATCCTTCTTAATTATTTTATTTTTAATCAATGATATACTGTAATTCACATAATATGATCAATTAATTAAGTTTTTAATTTAATTTAAACTAAGAAATCAATTGAACAATTAACACGAAAACATGTGAGGATGAGATTTTGTGTAAATTGTGAGAGTGAAAACTTAATCGGTTATACAAAACCAAACGAGATCAATTTTTAGTGTTCAAATATAATACCTAAACTCAATTAATTCTAATTTATTGAGATGAAATGTGCCTTAATTTACCACTGACCATAATCTAATCTTAGAACATCAATCAAATCAGGGTGTTGCGATTGCATGTTCCGAAGTTAGCCTAGGGTTAAATTCACTTCATCTTCGTGGTAAAGTTAATTCTCGTAGGGTTTGGGATTTAACAAATTAAGGGATCATAATTATGTGAATGTTAATTTAAATTATAATTATTAATAATTGAGTGAAGAGGTATAGTTATATTTATTACGCCTTTTAAATATTTTCTCAAAAAAACATCTTCTCGTTGTGTTTTGTTAATCAACTTTCATTTCAAAATTAAAAACAAAAAAATGAAATCTTCTCCCAGCAAACTTCTTCTAGTTTTATAAATGAACGGTAAAAACCCTCCATCTTTTAAATTAGTTTTCTAATTCTATTTTATTTTATTTTTATAAAAACTTTAAGAAGTTGTTTTAATTCACTTCCTCCTTTGAGAGATGACCTTGGTCAGCCACTCTGCTGCACCTAAGTAACCTAAAACCGAACATCATTTGAGGGCACCCGCGATAGCGCATTTAAAATTGGCACCATTTCCAGGGATGCAAGTAATTATTTCAACCAATTAGAGGTATTTATTTTATTTTAAATTTTATTCTCTTCTTCTCTTCTTTCTTCCTTCTTTACCCAATCTGATTTTTTTCTTCTTCTTTTATTTTATTCTTCTTCTTTTTGGACCTTCAAATCAAACTTCTCATTTTTATTATGGTCCACTTTACTTATTTTTATTTTTATTTGATTTATGGAATGAACTAATCCCAAAGATCTCTTAGATCTTGGCCCTGAGATTGAACGTAGCCTTCGGGCTTGAATCAGACATTCTCAGTCTACGGGAAGTTTCAATATTCAACCAGTTGGAGAATTCCTCCACTTTCAGAACAATGAAATTGGAAGAAATTCAAATTCAACCATAAAACAATAACCAATGGTTGAAAATAATGGAAATGAACTTAATAGAACCATTCGAGAATTGGCTGCACATGATATTAACTATCAACCAAATTGCATTGCCTACCCAAATATCGAATCGGACTTTGAACTGAAATATGGATTAATTCACCTTCATCCAAAATTTCATGGATTATCTGGTGAGGATCAAAATAAACATTTGAAAGAATTTAATGTGGTTTTCTCAACTTTAAAACCAAGAAATGTTTCTGAAGATCAAATCAAACTAAGAGCATTCCCATTTTCACTTGATGGAGCTGCGAAAGACTGGATGTATTATTTACAACCTGAAGATGTAACTTGTTGGAACGATTTGAAACATATTTTCTTGTAGATATTTTTTCCAGCATCAAGGACCACTTCCATTCATAAAGATATCTCTGGGATCAATCAAGCACAAGGGGAGTCAATGTATGAGTATTGGGAGTGATTCAAGAAGTTGTGTTCAAGCTTCCCACATCACCAAATTAGTGAGAAACTACTCATCCAGAACTTCTATGAAGGAATCACACCTGTAGAGAGAATCATGTTGGATGTTGCAGCTGGAGGAGCATTGGTGGACAAGACACCAGTAGCTGCATGTGCATTGATTGACAAAATGGCCCAAAACTCCCAACAATTTGGTGATCGAGGTACACCACATGTCAGGGGAGTACATCAGGTAAGTCCTTATTCCCTTTAAAGTCATTTGATTGATACCAAGTTAGAAGAATTGACCACTATGGTGAGGCAGATTGCTTTGGCACAAAAGACATCCCAACCCCCTCCTTCAAGGCCTTGTGGAATTTGCACTAAGAAAAGCCACCCAACTAAATATTTCCCCCAACTACAAGAAACAGAAGATTGTGCAGCAATGTTTCCTAGGAAACCTTATCAGTAGCAACAACCATATCCCCAATAATCATCTCATCTTGAAGATTCTTAATCTTTTTATCTGCTGTGTCAAAAGCTTCTTTCACATTATTCTGAAAATTATCATACATAGCCAAGTCTTCTTCAACTCTCTTAGACCACTTTGTTACCTTACTTCAGTATTTTCTATGCACATCATAATCGATAAGGAAAATTTTTTGTTCCGCTTCTATCTTCACACACTTTTTCATTAGCATGGATAGTGTCTCTGATTTTTGATTTTGGCTTAGCTGAAGAATTTGACATCTAGTGTCTATGGTGGGAAAGATTGGAATGACATCCACCAACTTTTTCAAAGACTCGACAATAAAATCATGCCCATGAGATGATGATTCCGAATCAGATACATCTTTTTGAGATTGATCTTCTTCATCTTGCACTAGATTCCTTCTAGAGGTACCACCAACCTCTTTCTTTCTGATGAAATCCTTTATAGGTGTATACATGAGAACTTGCTTCCCCTTATCAGCTCTCGGAATGGGTTTCTCATCAGGAGATACTTCCTCGGATTCAGAAACTTGAATAATCTGGTCTTCATCTGGTTTCTGTTTTTCTTGTCCTTCCTCAAGGAAATTCCTCTCATTGGATTCTTCCTCATCATACAAGACATTTTCTTCTTCTTCTTCTTGCTGTTGCTTACTAGCTTCCTCATCTCCCTTTCTTGGAGTTACTAACTTTCCGGATTCAGCCTTATCTTTATAATCCTCTACTTGCTTTATCAAGACATCTAAATCTTCACTTCCCTCTTCTTATTCTTCTTCAACCTCTTCCTCTACTTCTTCAGCAACTTCTTTTTCAGCTTCTTCAACTACTTCTTTACCCTTGGATTTTTCTGGAGTGGCATAGTTCTTAGCTAGATTTTCTGGTAAAGAAGGATCTGTAAGGAAAGATTTAGGAACCGGAATCATCTCAGAAGCTAACTCTGTAGCTCTTAGCAAAGATTGCACCACTTCAGCTTCAGACACTTTCTTTTTCATTTTCTTCTCTTTCGTCTGCTTCTCTAACTCTTATGTAGATCTTTATTTTAATGCCTTAGCCTTTGCAGGGTCTAATCCGAATTTTGGATCCCCTTCCTTCCTCTTCTTCTTATCTTCCCTTCACTTCGCAGCAACTTCATCAGGATAAGTTTTTTTTTCTTCGGCTTGGGGGGAGCATACTAAGTTTCCTTAGATTTAGGATTTTCTTCATCAGCAGCCACTTCCTTAAGCTTTATCTTCTTCCCTTTCTTTTTGGATGGTTACGGATTCTGTATTTCTTTCTGAGCTGCTTCAACCTCTTCCACAGATAGAGGGTAAAATTCTCTGGATTCACTGGAAAAACTCATCTTCATCCTCTTCAAGGTATCATCACTAACCAGCATAAGCTTGTAATTCCAGACCTTTGATTTGCATGCAACCTTGAAAGATTCTAAGCACCGAACTATCAGCTTAGATAGTAAGGCAGGGAACATGATTATCTGAGCTCTCAAATTGCCTTCTTTGATGTTCTTGATCGTAACCAAGACATGCCTCATCAAATTTATCTTTCTTAGATTTACCAAGAAATCTAAGACATATATATCACTTTTCTTTAAATTGTCTTAATCACCTCTTCTTGGAACCAGAAATCCTTGCACCCAAAGCTGAAGAATTCTATTTTTCGGGGTGATGCGAGCAATCTTAATGGTTTAATAATCCTTAATTCCAAGACACTTCAGTGCCTTCTTCTTGTTGAAACTTCCTTGCACATCATGAAGTTTGTGTGAGCAGAACTCAGCTTCTCCTTCATAGGACAAACAAACCAAGCTCGCGGCCTTGGTGTAAGATAGCTTATAAGTCCTCCCATAAGACTTGAAAGAAAACCATTCTCTGCCATCTTCCATCTGGAAGGAAACAGACTCGTAGAACTCAATTAGAAAATCAGTATAAACCGGATCCTGTTTATCTGACTTTGCTATGCAAACATCCTACCATCCATTCAGTCTAATATTCTTTGAAATAAGGGAATCAAACTTATAGAAATCCAGATCCACCAATCTTTCCCTAAAGATTAACCACTTTGAGATTGTCTTTGAAGTTGACATATCTTGAGATGTTGCTTCAACAGACATTCGGAACAGAGAGACCTGAAGGATTCGGAATGGCTTTGCAAAGATCGGAACTGGTCTTAAGAAGAGCAGCAGGGCTTCAAGACGTGAAATCTTTCAAAACCGATGTGGGAAGAGTGTTGGGGTCCCCTTTATATAGGCGATGGAAGTGATCTTTGGTCTTCCAAAATCCATCTAATGGTTGAAAAGCTTTTTGAACTAATCTGACGGTTGAGAACATTCTCTCAAGGAAAACTTGACTCTGATCTTTTGAGGTTTTAAAGAAAAAATTCATACTTAAGAAAAACTAGAATCCGAATTAATTTTAAAAGAAACAGGAAAATACTAGAAAGCAAAATATGATTATGAAAACTTAAGTAAGGAAATCATACCTTTCAGATTGGCTAGAAATATTGTTCGTAATTGGTAATATTGAAAAAAAACTTTTTTTTGAAAGACCATTACGAAAAACTTATTACGAAAGTTCTGGCTCCGGAAGTTTCCATTCTGGAAATTTTGATTCCAGAAATTATCATTCTGAGAATTTTTATTTCAGAAATTTCCATTCTGAAACTTCCATTCTGAAACTTCCATTCCAAAACTTCCATTCCGGAAAGTTTGAAAAACAGATTATGAAAAAAAATTGGTTACACAAAGTTTGAAAAATAGATTATGGAAAAATTTTGGTTAAACTAACAATAAAATGTACTCCCCCTATGAAAATAAATTTATTACTGTTAGGATAATTGTCCAATAAGAATTTAATGAATAATGATTACCTTATGGTTATCATTCCTAACTTTTGTTTAATGTATTCAAATCTATCGGAGGGTAAAGATTTTGTAAAGATATCAGCAAGTTAATCTTGCGTTCCGATAAACTGAAGAATAATATCTCCTTTAAGTGTGTGATCCCTAAGAAAGTGATGCCTAATATCTATGTTTTTTGCACTAGAGTGATGTGCAGGGTTCTTACTTAGGGTAATGGAACTTGTGTTATCACACAAAATTTGAGTCTTAGTAAAACTCAGGTCATAATCTGTGAGTGTGTGCTGCATCCACAACACTTGAGCACAACAACTTTCAGCTGCTATATATTCAACTTCAGCAGTGGAAAGTGCTACAGAATGTTGCTTCTTGCATGACCAATAAACTAATGAATCTCCTAAGAAATGACAAGTTCTGGATGTACTTTTTCTATCCATTCTACATCCACCAAAGTCAGCATCCGGAAAACTTTTTAAAACAAAATCATTTCCAGAAGTATAAAATAATCCTAGATCCATGGTTCCATTTAGGTAGCGAAAAATTCTTTTTACTTCCTTTAAGTGAGATTCCTTAGGATTGGATTGATATCTTGCACATAAGAATACTGAAAACATTAAGTCTGGTCGACTAGCTGTTAAGTAAAGTAGACTTCCTATCATACCTCTAAAAGATGTTTGATCTACTGGTTTCCCAGCTTCATCAAGATCTAAGGATTTTGAGGTACCGATGGGAGTACTTATACTCTTAGTGTTGTCATAACCATACTTTTTGAGAAGATCTTTAATATAATTATGTTGAGATATATAGGTTCCTTCTGGTCTTTGAGAAATTTGAAAACCAAGTAAAAATGTTAACTCACACATCATACTCATTTCAAACTCATATTTCATTAGATTTACTAAAGAATCAGTTAAAGATTGCTGAGTTGAACCAAATATAATGTCATCAACATAAATTTGAACAATAAAAACATTTTTATTATCTTTATTTATAAAGAGAGTTGGATCTGCATTTCCCTTAACATAGTTATTTTGAAGAAAAAATCATGTGATTCTATCATACCAAGCTCGTGGGGCTTGTTTAAGAACATACAAAGCTTTGGTAAGTCTAAAAACATGATCAGGATGTTTTTTATCTTCAAATACAGGAGGTTGTTCAACAAAAACTTCCTCTTTAACATAACCATTAAGAAAAGCACATTTCACATCCATTTGAAAAAGTTTAAAATTGAAGAATGCTGCAAAGGCAAGTAAAATACGAATAGATTCAAGTCTAGATACTGGAGCATAGGTTTCTTCATAATCTATTCCCTCTTGCTGATTATAGCCTTTAGCAACTATTCTAGCTTTATTTTTTACAATGACTCCATTTTCATCACACTTGTTTCTGAAGACCCATTTTACTCCAATAACAGAAGTTTCCTTAGGTCTTTCAACCAAGGTCCAGACTTTATTCCTTTCAAATTCATTTAGTTCATCTTGCATGGATTTGATCCAATCATCATCACCTAAAGATTCATCAGTGCTTTTTGGTTCTAATTGGGAAAGAAATGCTATATGTTATACTTCATTTCTCAAGGAACTCCTAGTCCTTACAGGTTGATTTACATCACCAATTATGCTATCACTGGGATGATTCTTAAGAAACACCTGATTCGGGTTTTGTAAAGCATGTTCATCAATATAGGGTAGAAAGTCTTCTGGGGTAAATGTTTCAGAAGTATCTTCTTGAACATTTTCCTTATCAGAAGGATCTTCTATCAAAGGTTGATAATCAGTTTTTGAAAACACATCCGAGGATGTAGGTTGGGATGGTTTAAAAACAAAAGGATCAGATTCATCAAATTTTGCATGCACTGTTTCTTCAACAGTACAAGTATTTTTATTGAAAACTCTATATGCCTTAGAAGTTGTGGAGTAGCCTAATAAAATTCCTTCATCAGATTTTGGTGCGAATTTATGTAAATTATCTTTAGTATTCAGAATGAATACTTTGCAACCAAAAACCTTGAAGTAGGAAAGTCTTGGTTTTTTACCGTTCCATAACTCATAAGGAGTTTTATTAAGAAAATGTCTAATCAAAACTCGATTTATAGTATAACAAGCAGTACTTACAGCTTCAGCCCAGAAATGTCTAGCTATATAATATTCACTCAACATGGTTATAGTTATTTCTTGAATAATTCTATTTCTTCTTTCAACTACACAATTGTTTTAGGATTTCTGGGTGCTGAAAAGTTGTGAGTAATACCTTTTCTACTACAAAAGGTTTCAAAATCAGAATTTTGAACTTCTCCTACATGATCACTATGAATAGCTTTCAGTGGAAGATTTTTATCATTTTTAACTTGGGATCTAAAACTTTTGAAATAAGAAAAATCTTCAGACTTATTTGCTTGAAAATATACCCATGTAAATCTAGTGTAATCATCAACTAGAACAAATACGTAGTATTTGCCTCCAATGCTTCCGGTTTGTGTTGGACCAAAAAGATCCATGTGCACCAACTGTAATTCATCGGTTGTTGAGACTTCACCGATTGATTTAAAACTAGATTTATGTTGCTTTCCATATTTACAAGGATCAAAAACTTTAGAAGAATAAAATCTAAGCTCCAGTAGATCCTTAACTAGTTTCTTCTTAGAGAGTTTACATAAGTTATTAAGGTTACAGTGACCTAATCTTCTATTCCATAACCATAAATGATCTTCCATTACACTAAGACAAGGTAAATCTTGTCTTTTAAGGTCTTCTAAGTTTAAAGCGTAAACATTCTCTTGCCTATTGGCTGAGAGAATAAATTATTCCTTGGAATTGTGAACTAAGCACTTATCATTCCTAAAATTCACAAGGTATCCTTCATAACATAACTGACTTATACTAATGAGGTTGTGCTTAAGACCCTTAACAAATAAAACATTTGAAATCAAAGTTTTACCAAGAAGAACAATATTACCTATACCAACAATTTCTCCCTGAGCATTATCTCCAAAAGTTACTTTTCCTCCTTTTGTCTTGATAATCTTTTCAAAATATCTTTTGTTACCAGTCATGTTCCGGGAACATCCAATATCCATGTACCATGTGTTGTTGTTAGTACTTTCTTTATCTTCCTGAAATCAAGAAAAGAATTAGACTTTCGGAATCCAAACTTGTTTGGATTTTAAATTTCCAGATAACAAGATTTTGGGTTCCCACATCTTCTTTGAAAAATATGCCTTATGAAAACCTAAAGATTGGATTTTGTTTAAAGAATAGTTCTTTGCCCAGTGACCACCACATTGACACTTGGTAAAAAATGGGGCACTTTGTGGAACAAAGTAATTGTTACTAAAAATTGGTTTAGCATGGGTATAACCAAATCTGTATTTGTTTCTTAAAGGTTGTATTTGAGAATACATTTTATCAAAATTTTCTTTACCATGGGTAAAGTTTGATAAACACTTCTTTAAGGAAAAAAATTCAGACTTGAGTTTTATAACCAAGTTTTTATCTTCAAAATCATTAGATTTAGAACTAGAGCTAGGCTCAAAGACGCTTTTCTTATAAAATACTTTTTCTAACTCTTTAGAAAGTTTGTTCTTCTCAGAACTTACTTCCTCAAGATTTTTTGAAATATTTATAAAATCAGCATTTTTCCTATCAATATCTTTAGTAAGATCTGATATTTCTTTCGTGAGAATATTATTCCTAGAGTTTGCCTTATCAATTTTTTTATTGATTTTGGAATTCTCAATTTCAAGAAGTTCAGCAAACCTAGAAACTTCTTCATAGGTAGGTAAAGTATTTTCTTCATCAGAAGAGGATTCTTCATCTGAAGAGTTATAATATTCTCTATCATTATAATTTAAAGAAACATTGTTCAATGATTCATCATTTCATACCTTAGCCATAAAATAATGATTTTTTATAGGTAATCTAGCTATAAGACCAAGATTCTTCTGTCCTGAAGATTCATAACCAGAAGATTCATCTGAAGAGTCACCACCACTGGCACTCCAGGTGTCATTAGATTTCAGAACTTTCTTATCTTTGGCTTTATAATACTTCTTTTTGTTCCTGTTAGAATGCCTTTCTTTCCTTTCTTTCTTTTTGAGCAAAGGGGAATCTGGTCTAATATGTCCAGCTCTCTTGTATTCATAACAAGTAACTTCTCCATCTTTCCTATCTTTCCTTTCCTTTTTCTTATACTTGGATTGGAAATTTCTCTGGCCAGCTATCTTGTTCATCCTTCGAGCAAGATTTGCTAACTCATTTTCAGAGACTTCACTCTCACTAGATTCGAATTGGATAATAACTTTCTTAGACTTGGATCTGGTTACTCTCTCAGGAGTCTTAGCTTTCATATGATTTGATGTTGTTGTAAAAGCAACAGTACCATTTCCATTCTTCTTCTTAATGTTGTCATCATCTCTCTTCATTCTTGTTTCATGTTGGAGAAGAGTTCCAAATATCTCATCTAACGATATTTGGGTGACATTCCTATTCTCATCAATAGTTGTTCTTTTGGATTCCCACTCATTGGGAATAATATCAATTATCTTATCCAAAAGAGCTTCATCATCCAGACCTTTTTCTCCCATAGACTGAAGATTGTTCACTATAGTCATAAATCTCTGTTGAACTTTGCAAATAGGTTCACCATAAGGAAAATTGAAGCCATGGTATTCAGCTCTAAGCATAGCTCTCCTAATTTCAATCACTTTAGAAGTGCCAAAGTGTGTAACCTCTAACTTATTCCAGATACAATTAGCTGCTTCACAAGAAGAAATTTGGCTATATATATTTCTATTCATTGAACATAGTAAGGTATTACGTACCTTATAATTGAGTTTATACTCTTGCTTTTCCTGGTTAGTAAAAGTTCTAACTTCTTTATCAGGAATTTTATAATTACCAGTAAGCATAACAAAATTATCCACTCCGGTATTGATAACAAAAGTCTTCATTCGATCTCTCCAATACTCATAATCATTCCCATCAAAAATTGGTGGTCTTGTAGGATGTATATTTTCAATAGAAACAACATTGATTCCTGCCATTCTTAAAATAACCTTTGGCACACAAACTTGTTAGTAACAAGAGTTCTTAATGAAAGAAAATATATGAATCTAGGAAAAAAATATGACTCCGAAAAGTTAACTCCGAATATTATGTGTAAAAGAAAAAACTTTAGTAGATGTAAGAAAAAGATGAATTCAAACTTTATGAGTCTGAAAAATATGAATCCGAAAATTTCCTTATGAATCTAATCATGAGATTGAATCAGATTGAACCAAACCCTTGTGCTTTGAGTTAACCTCCTCTGATACCAATTGTAGGATCGAAATAATGATATAGATGCTCAATATACAAGAGGGGGGTGAATTGTACACTTTAAAGAATTTCCTTTAGCAAGGAAAGAGCTAAGTTTAACAAAGTTAAACTAAGAAAATTCACAACACCTCTAACACCAATTGGAAAATTGGAACTAAAGTTTACAAAATGAGATTCCACCTTAAAACGTAAAGAATCTAAACTAATTAGAGTATAAGTGTAAGGAAATATAATAAAATTATACTTTCCTTACAATACAAAAGTGCAGTGGAAAAAAACAAGTAGTAAAACTACGAGTAACAAGATATAAGTCTTTTAACCCAAAGAGAAGGGTATCCAACAACCTTGGATAAAGGTCCCTTGATTTATACTTTCAAGCAAGTTTGTCTTACCCACACCAGGGTAAGCCCTCGATATGAAGATCGGAGTCTTTGTCTTTCTATCCCCGCAATCCCTTAACATCAAGGTAGTTGGAACCTCTGTCTTCCTCAGCAAGGAAGCCCTCGAACTTCAAGGAAGTCGGCACCTCTGTCTTCCTATCCCCAGAAGCCCTCGAATGTAATCGCCAATATTCAGAGTCGCACGAAGCAATCTGAACGATCAGTTCAGTACACCCAAAGCATGAAAAGATTCTCTCTCTATAAATCACCTTAACAGCATGTGGTCTCTAGATCGATCAACTCGTTTCATCTCTTGAGCTCTTTCAAATGAGCTCCTATTTATAGGCTCGGTCGGCCCCCTCTCCAATGGTCATATTTTCCATGCAATTCGGAGGGACCTTTACATGTGTAACTCAACCAACGGTTAGTTGGAAATAGAATATATGACATCATTTAATAACAAACCAAGTATAACTGAATGCACGACATAGTTTTGTAATGAAGCATTTGTAACTAAAATCCATACTAAGTTTGGAGTGTAAGTAAATTAAAAGTTCGGAGTCTAACCAAAATGAAATTCAGAGTCTATGTCAAGAAATTTTCGGATTCTGTTTTATAGGAATTCAGAGTCTGGTTTCACCAGAGATCGGAATCTGATCTTGCAGAGTTCAAATTTGAACTAGTAAAAGTTCGGAGTCGAACTATTTAAGAGTTCAGAGTCAAACTCATGAAAGTTCGGAGTCGAACTACTTAAGAGTTTGGAGTCGAACTACTTATGAGTTTGGAGTCGAACTACTTAAGAGTTCGGAGTCAAACTACTTAAGAGTTCGGAGTCGAACTCATGAAATTTCAGAGTCGAACTACTTAAGAGTTTGGAGTCGAACTACTTAAGAGTTCAGAGTCAAACTACTTAAGAGTTCAGAGTTGAACTACTTAATAGTTCGGAGTCGAACTTCTTAAGAGTTTGTAGTCGAACTTCATAAGAGTTTGGAGTCGAACTACTTAAGAGTTCGGATTCGAACTACTTAAGAGTTCAGAGTCGAACTTCATAAGAGTTCGGAGTCGAACTACTTAAGAGTTCAGAGTCGAACTTCTTAAGAGTTCGGAGTCGAACTACTTAAGAGTTCGGAGTCGAACTCATGAAAGTTCGTATCCATAATTCGGAGTGGAACTTCATTATAGTTTAAATCCAGAATTCAGATCCTAGAAATAGAATACTCCAATACTTTTCATTATATGATTCCAGGATTTTGGTTAAGAATACGGTTTTTGTACTTAAGAAAAATATTACTATATATATAAGAAACTCTAGGTTAGGGTAAATTTCCTTATGGTAGAAAATTTTCCTTATGGAGGTAAAACATACATTTGCTTAAGTATAAGGTGTTTGTGATTTTCAAAAAAAGAAGGAATGGAAAAGTCATAAGGAAAACCTTATTGACTCAACAAAAATGGTTATTAGAAATTTTTTATGAAATTTGATATACCCTTTGAAACCAATTTGAAATATAAAACACATATGAACCTTAGTACCTTAGATGGGGTTTAGTATGGGGTATTTTCCTTCTTTCCATAGGCGTTCCACTCATTGGGTGTTCCTCTATTCCTTAGTCCATGTATCCGGGGTATTTGATTATATGAAATCATAGGGGGTTCATCCTTGGGGGGTTCCTCTATTCTCTAGGCCTTGTATACTAGGGACTTGTTTAGTGTACTAGTATTGATTGATTATTTTTGTATGAGTGACCTAGTTATCCCAGACCTATATTATCCTAGGGGTGATCACTATTATGCTTTGGCTTTTCATTGGTTGGCTTTGATATGATATGTGACTCATGATTTGATAAATATAAAATGGTTTATTTGAAATGTGGTTTGAAACTGTAGTATATAGATTTTTTGTAATAACTTTAAAAATGGGAATTTTTCTCCATAATTTTAATATAAATTTGAAAAAAAATAATTTATCATTCCATTTTTTCTTATATTGAGAATATTGTGATTATTTAATAGACTTTTTATTGAACACTTGGGTGGGATCCTACTAAGACTATTTAGATCACAGCCTACACACTCTCTCGAGGGTGTGTAGACCTTGTTTTTTCTAATAGAGGAAAGGGATAGTTGATGAAGTGATTCAATTAGGTTTATGTTAGCTAGGAATGGGTAGCTTTTGGTGAGATAGTGGGATGTTGTCCACATATCACATGGAGTAGTTGTTAATAGTTTGGGTTTTCATTTTTGGGTTTTTTTGTACATGTACCTTGGTTTTGAAATACTACCTTGGATGTATTTCAACCATTTTTATTCATTTTTACTATGGAATATTTTTTTTGGTTATCTTTCTCTATATGTATGTCATGAATCTTGTTTCAAGTTGGTATAATTGTTCCCTCTAGTCATTGTTAGATGCTTGGGTTCTATTCAAAAGCCTATGGGAATATATAATTCCCTTTGGGTCTTATCATAGTCTAGTTTGGATCCTAGTTTTATGGGTTTTATGGGTTGGGTCATAATAATTTGGTATCAAATAGAGGTTTTTCTCAGTCTTGGGAAGTTAGTAGATATAATATTGGATTGTCAGAACTTAAGGGGTGTGTTTCGAGTGAGTGTCTAGATAGATATCATTGTAACGAGCCTTTATTCACCATGAAATATTGGGTTGTATCTCTCCTGTGATGGGTTTTGATATAGATCTCATTTTCCACTTATGTTCTTCTAAGTTTAAACTGAGATTGTTTCATTATCTAATTATTTACTTCTATTTTTGGTATTTAGAAACGTGCCTTTGAGACATATTCTAGGGATTTTTCATAAGGGTGCACTAGGTAATTATCCTCAAGGGAATCCTCTTCTTGATCAAAATATATTTGAGGCTATCATGTAGGAAGTTCATGTCATGGACTAGAATGTGATTCCTATTCAGAACCTATCTAGAGAGGTGAAACTATGAGATAAATGAGACAAGGATCGATCACAAGAGTTACTACACTATAATCCCCCATCATTTAAAGGTACGAATGAACCTTAATAGGTAGAATAATGTATAGAAAAAATTGATCAGGTATTTTAATTCCAAGAGACGCGTGAATCTATTAAATTAAAGTACATGAATTTTAATCTTGAGGGTCCGAGAATAAGGTGGTGGGAATCTATGGTTTGTAAAAATTGAAATTTGGTCTTAAAGTAGAAATACTTCAAGACCCTTTTATTTTAGTATTTTTACCTAGAATATTTAATGATGGAAAATTATATGTATTTTATATCTTTTTATTAAGGAGAGCATTTGGTGACAGATTACACCAACCTTTTTACTAAGTAGGTTCATTTTTCTCCTGAGGTGTTTATGAATGATAAGTTGAAGGCTTAAAAATATTTACAAGGATTACGATATAATATTTGACCATAGTTGTATATACTGAATCTCACCACCTATGCTGAAGTTGTTGATAGGGATATGATGGAAGAAATTGATATAGCAGTCAATGTAGGATTGTTTGGATCTTTCCTTCCACCCAGTGGCAGTTCCAATAGCACACATGGGAAGAAAAGAAAGTTTCATTATAGTCATAAGGGTGGTGGAAGTATTTCTCAAAAACATTATTTTACTAATCTATTATAAATGGATATATGTTTAACCTTTAATTTGTACCAGTATGAAAAGGTAGGTCACACCTGGCGGTCTTTCCTCATACCTTCACATAACTACAATGCATGTGGTCATTAAGGTCATCTATAGATATTTTATCAGTATATGTATACAACTCAATATATCCAAGTATAATTATCTCCAAAGGCCATTGTGGCATATTCATAATCTTTAAATTCAATAGGTATCCATCCAATGGCCTCCAGAGTGAAGTAATTTTACACAGTAGAGGAGTTTTCGGCAAAATTTTATGTGGACCTAGCTGCAATGAGAGGTTCCATTTTTGTTGCATCTTCTATAGAAACTTATTTGTTCGATACTAGTTCCTTATAGACTTTTATATCTAATTATTATATGGATATTATGAAAATTATGATGTAGTTTTCATCCTATGTTATGGAGATAGAAATGCCTCTTGGCAAGAGGAAGGAGAAGGGGTTTTGTTGTCTTTCATGTTCTCTTTTAGTAGTTGATGCTGAGTTAGTCTGGGGATATCTATTTCTTATTCTAGATATTTGTTATATTATTATTATGATATATTGGTTAGTTTCTCACTAAGATGAGATTGATTGTTATCATTAGTGTGTTTCATTATTTTCTTCTCATGGGAAATCCTAGGTGTTTTAGGGAGAATGGGATTTGAGGTCCAATCATGTAGGGCCTTCTCACCCAGAGCTCATAAATATTTTTTTTTTGTGTTTGTGGTTGATCCTGATGATGTATATTGTCATTTTTAACTTCCTTTGGTTGTTCATAATTTTATTGAGGTTTTCGCATACGATTTCCCTGATCTTCCTTCACAAAGGGAGGTAAAGTTCTTCATTGATCTAGTTCCTTGTACTTAGCCGATATATATACCCTCTTATAATATGGAACCTACTGAGTTCAAAGTGATTAATATCTATTTATATGACCTATTATAGAAGGTATCTATTCACCCTCATGTTTCACTATGGGCATACCCCATGTTCTTTTCCAAGAAGGCTAATGGTTATCTTCATCTCTCTATAGACTATTAGAAGTTCAACTGGGTAACAATTAAGAATAGGTATCTTTTCCCCATGTGGATGACTTTTTTATCAATTAAAGGGATTAAAATGGTTTTTGAAAATTAATCTTTGGTTAGGTTATCATAATCTCAGGTTTAAGTAATTAGATATCCTGAAGACCACTTTCAGGAGTAGGTATGGACACTATAAATATCATGTGATGTCGTTTGGCCTAACTAACACTCCCGAAGTGTTTATGAATTTGATGAACCAGATATTCCACCAGTATCTCGATACCTTTTTGGTAATATTAATGTATGATATCCTAGTCTATTAAAGAAGTAATCAATAGAATGAGTACCATCTAAATATATCTTTTGGAATCTTAATGAGTCACCAACTTTATGAAAAGTTATCAAAATAAAATTTATAGATCTGAGAGGTAAAGTTATTGGGCCACATGGGTCTCTTATTTGATACTAAAATGGTGAAGGTTTTATTTTTATGGAAATAACCATGTAATTTCTTTAAGATACATATATTCCTAGGCCTAGCTGGGTATTATTGATGGTTCGTAAAAGATTTTTAGAATTTGGCATCATTGTTGAATTATCTTTCCAAGAAAACTGTGAAATTATTATGGGATGATAAGTTTAAAGCCTCTTTTGATGAGTTCAAATGATGTGTGATATCATATCATATTCTAATCTTTTTGAAAGTAGATGAGGGATAAATTACATATTGTGATACATCTTTTTCTATTTTAGGATGTGTGATTGTGTTGGATAACTATGTGGTGGCATATGGTTCTTGAAAACTTTGGCCGCATGAGAATAATTATCCTAATCATGAATTGGAGCTCCCTGTAATTATGTATGCAATTAAGTATTGGCAACAATATATTTTAAGGGGGAGGTTGATAGACTATTCTAATCATGATATCTTTAGTTATATATTTTCTGAAAAGTTTTCTAACCTCGGGAAGAGGTAATGGGTGGAGTGCCTCCAGATGTTTGGCTTTAAAAATTCCTACACCATTGGGAAGGAGAACTTCATCATTGATTCTCTTAGTAGAAAATTGCCTTATCAGGATGTCTTGGAAGTGTAAGAGGACTGAAACCTTATGGATCTTTTTTATTAGTTGAATCTTTATGTGTAAGAGGATAATTTGGGTATGGATCTAAACAATTTTCAGCTATGATCATCTCTCCTTGAGTTTATTCTAGAGAACCAGTAGCACGATGATGAGTTCAGAGGAATTCGAGAATCCTTATATGGTGTGGAGACCATTCTCAATTGGCCTCTCCTATCTGATGTAATTATTTTATTTGGGATTTGGTTCATTATCCCTTTATCCATCTATAATTTAGTGATGCATTATTATCATTGTTCTTTATGGTTCATTCATCCTAGTACTACAAATATGTATTATGACATGATTCAATATTTTTGGTGGTTGAGTATGAAGAGTTACATTACTGATTATGTGTCTTGATATTACACATGTCATTAGATCAAGGGGGAGAACCTAAAGTCTTCTGGTTTACTTTATCCTCTTTCAGTTCTAGTATTAAAATGGGATGAGGTATCCATGGACTTTATAGTTAGATTACCACATACTCCCTAAGGAAATAATGTTATCTAAGTGGTGATTTATTGGTTGATAAAATCAGATTATTTCATCTGGTTTAAATAAAACACTAAGGTTGAAGATCTGGGTAAGTTGTACATGTAGGAATTCATGAATTTTTATAGGGTTCCCTCCTTCATTATCATTGATAGATCTCCCAAGTTTACCTCTTAGTTCTAAAAGGGTCTCCAAGAGATGATGGTAACTCAAGCTAGATTGATCACAGCTTATCATCTATAGATGGATGGCTGGATAGAGAATTCTATTCATATTATGAAGGATATGATTCATGAATATATCTTGGATTTTTTTAGGATAATGGGATAACCATCTAGAAATGGTAAATTTTTCTTATGATAATAATTTACAGTCATCTCTCAGAATAGATCCTTTCAAGTATTTGTATGGTTGCTCATGCATGTCACATATATTTTGGTCATAGGTGGGTGAGGCCTCTCTCATGGGGTTGAGTATCATTTACAAAACATTAGAAATGGTTTAGGGTATACATCAATTCTTAGTTATAAATCATACTTTAAAAAATCTTATGTTGATCATCAACACCATCCTTTGAAGTTTTCTATTACGGATCAAGTATTGTTGAAATTTTCTCCTCTATTGGGTCATAGAATGCTAGGGAGGTAGGGGAAGTTGGATTCAAGATATGTGGTACCAATAAAGATCACTGATTAAATTAGATAGGTTTATTATCAGTTGGATTTACCCACTCATTTTATGGTTATTCATTATGTTTTCCACATATCTCAACTCAATAAGTATCATTTGGATCCTTCTAATGTTCTAAATTGGGAGCATATTGTGTTGGATCTAGATGTTTTAGATATGGAACATCCAATGGATATCATTCACTCTCAGATGAAATTTCTATATGGAAATTCTATTCTATTAATCAAATTATTATGGTGGAATGAATTATATTATCATGAGACTTGGAGGTGTGAATCATTAGTGAGGGAGCATTGGCCTCACCTTTTTCTACAAATTTTGGTATAGTTGTGGCATGGTGTGAGGGATATGGTATGAAAAAGTAGAAGGGGGATCTTTGTCAGTTTTTCTAATTTTGGGGTTACTTAATCATGGATATAAGCCTTGGTATAGACTTCTTCTTGTCTTAGGAATTTTTTAGTGTGGTTGTAACCATACAGTGTGGTCCCTTTTTTGGTTTTTAAGATCTCATCATTGATGATGGTGTACATTGTGAAAATGTGTTTGACTAAGATCAGTTGTGTTGTAGTCCCTTACCTTTCATCATATTCTTGTTACGTGTAAATCCATTTTTTACTATGGTCTAGAGCTTGCAGTGTGGTCTTATTTTTCCCAATTTTCTCAATAAATTCTCAAGACCCCCAAACCCATCCTTATCTAAAAATCCTTCCACTTGAATTTTTTGTTTGAACCTTGGTCTTATTCAAGAGATCTTCTATCCATCAAACTCTTGGCTTCATCCCTGATGTTGTAGGTTTAACCCTTGGTGATTATAGTTCCAATAAAAGTTGTGATCCCTTCTTGATTTATCATGGAATTGGGAGGTGTTTTGGATATCATGTTCTATGAGGTATTTTATCCCTTGTCTTCCCTGCTAACCTTTTTCTTATGAAAACTTGATTCTAATATGTGGTAATAGATTTCTAGGACCTCCTCTCAATTTATCTTGTGTTCCCTTACCTTTTTATGTGTAGATCCCATTGTGGTTGGTTTTCAACCCAAGTGTGAGGTAGGTGGTTACCCTTCAATTCTATGTTTGGTGAACCATATATGCTCTAGTTTTTCTAAATAGTTTTCTAAATAATGTTTTTCATGATCCTTGATGTTTTTATATGAATGAATAAATGGATTTTGGATAAAATATGGTTTTTCCCATTTGTTTTGTTTAAGGAAATATGTCTTTCAAATAACTATAAAATGGTTTGTGAAATTGGTTTTCAAAGGTTGGTTTTGATGTAAAAAGTGTTGTTGGAAATTGTTTATGAAATGTGGTTAACCCTTTGAAACTTATTTAACATATGAAACACGTGAGATACTTGGGTACCTAGGATGGGGTTTGGAATCATTCCTTATCCTTATTTCCATATTGGGTCTACTCATGGGGTGTTCTTATATTCCCTATGACCTATTTCATAAGTAATTTATTATCAAACATCATTGGGGGTTCATACCTGGGGGTGTTCCTCTATTATCTAGGCCCTATGTCATAGGGACTTATTTATTGCACTAGTCTGGATTGATTATTGAGGTATGATTGACCTGCCTAGCCCAAACTTATGTTATCCTAGGGATGATCTCTATTAGGACTTGTCTTTGAATTATTTGGATTTGATATGATATGTGAATCATGTTTTGATAAATGTTAAATGGTTTATATGAAATGTGTTTTGAAACTTTTGTATCTGGATTTTGTGTAAGAACTATAAAAATGGGAATTATTTTACCATAATTTTGATATAAATGTGAAAACTTCTTTATCATGTCATGTTTTTCTTATATTGAGAATATTGGGATTATTTGATGGAGAATTATTATGGAACACTTGGGTGTGATCCTACTGAGTCTATATTACACCCTACACACTCCCTTGGGGGAGAGTAGACCTTGTTTTGTCTGATGAAGGAAAGGGGAATGTGTTTCAATGAGGTGGAAAGGTTTATATTAGTTGGGCATGGGTGGATAGTGTTTAAATAGTGGGATATATCCCATGTATAACATTGAGTATTTATTTATAGTTTGGGTTGTCTCTTTTGGTTTATTTTGGACATGTACCTTGTTTTTTACTTACTACCTTGGATGTATCACTGTCATTATTGTTCCTTTTCACTGTATCATATTTATTTTCTGATTATCTTTTTCTAGATATATACCATGTATCTTATTTCATGTTAGTAAAATCATTCCCTATTTTTATTTTTTGATACTCAGGTTCTAGTCTCTAGCTTGTGGGGATCAGGAATTCCCTTCAAATCTTTTCACGGTCTAATTTAGAGCCTAGTTGGATGGGTTGTTTGGGATGGGTTATGACATTGTTTATTGTTGATAGTGTAGAGACAAACCTGAGAACCACCCCAAATATGATCAATGTTGTTACAACTCTATTTAAAAAATCAGATCAGACTTATGGGGTGTAGAAGTAGCCTCATGGGGAGCCCACATATAACATAGAGAAGTTTTAGTATCCCCGCATTCCCTCCCATTTTGGTTTCCTCCTTATCGTGTATTTTTTACCAATGTATTTCATACACAATTCACCTTCTAACTATCTTGTATATTTTGTAACTTCTCATTGAAATATACATTGTGGGTATTCACTCTTCTCCAACACCTACTTTGATATTTAATTTTGGAGTTAACAATGTTTTAAGTGTATCATTTTCCATTTGCAATAACCTATCCAAGAAGAAACATCAATATCACTCATTGTAAGTTCCAAGTGATCCATTTCACCAGCCATGCAATTGAATCTTCATTTTTTAGGTAGATTTCTTAACTAATTTTGTTTTTTAGTCCCTCCCTTTCCGATTTTCACCATTTCATATGTATCTCCTCTCTCCTCTTAGATTACACATTGGGGAAAATGTGTCATTAAAATGTAGGGGAGGCCTTATTGGCCCCATTTGTATTTTTTACCTTAATTTATCTAAGATACACAATTATCTAGATGGAAAAAAAATCATGTGGGAACATTTGATTCATCATAATTATAAATAAGGGAGGTTTGGGTGGAAATTATTAAAGTTTCAAGACCATTTCAATTTTGAAGTTGTTTTAAACATTATTACTGATTTAATTTCTATTCTTCGCCTTAATTCTTAAAAAAAATTATTTTGGAGATTAATTGTTAGTATTTATATAATATTTTATTTCTCATATTGCATGTTCCCATTCCTAAGAGGATTCTTGGCTATATTTCTTGAGAAACTCAGGACATGTTGACTACTAGAACATGCATTTCATCTTTTCAAAACCATGAAAGTAAAAAATCACATTTAAAATGATTGATTAATTTTTATTTCTTTGATCCCTTGTCCTTAAAACCCACCTTGAAATTTCTATACTTATTTGTATCCCTGTAGAATACTTTAATGACCTTGATATAAAGAAATACCCACATTACAAGCCTATTATTTCCACCATACCCTACTCTTGGTATTTTTCATGATATTCAATGGTTTAAGTTTAGGGGATAGGTTTCCATGGTGGAAGGGGAGGTTTTTTATTTATAAGAAAATGTGGTGAATTTTAATTGGGTTGGGGAAAGGTTTGTGAATTTTTTATCATTATACATCATTGTTTACCCTCTTAATAAAATGTAAAGAATTCAGGATGTGTCTTGGGTAGGTCAAAACCACTCTTAGTTCAACCTATGATCTTGTTATAGCTATTATAATTAGTGTTATAAAAAATAAAATATAGTTTGGGTGAGGAGTGTGAGACTTTTCCTAAGTTCATCTTTCATGGAAAAAAGAAGAAGAAAAAATAAATAACCATAAAAAGAAAAAGGGGGGAAATAGGGTGAACTTTCATTATATTCATTGTTATATTCTTGATTATTTTCTTTGAGTTTGGGAGTGGGGTGATGCCATTAATTTGGAGGAGTTTTTAATTTATATTATCATTGATTATCATGCAATATACTTTATATTTTAACCTCCTTTTTGACCTCTATTGTTTTTTCACATCAATTATTTTCCAACCCTAAACCTTAGAGTCATTGAACCTTGATGTGAATTCTTTATGATTAATTGTGATATTCTTCTTTACAGTGTGTATATTTGAGGTTTTTTCAAGTATATGGTTAGGATCATATACTTGAGGTTTGATAACGACTCTAGTGAATATTTACCTTGAGTGATGAGGGAAAAAAATTAAACTGGGTTAGATCACCAATGGCATGTGTGTTAATGAAAGATTGAATGATCTAAGTGGAGGAGAAGAGATTTATAAAATAGAAGTTAGATATTAAGCATGATTTAACACTTTTTAATTGAATAGTTTATATGATTTAGTATTTTCAGTTATGAACTAATGTTTATGAGTGTTGTAATATTATTTTTACCCTTGTTAGAGAGTCAGTTTTTGTTGATATGATGTTGATGTTTTCTTGGATACAATCAAAGATTCAAGTGTGATAGAATTTGATGAGTCTTAAATGTGCATATAATTTGGCCATAATTTTGGTACTATTATTGAACTAAATAAGTCCTTTTCCAAGTAATTTCACTGATTTATGTCAAAATTGAGAGTTTTAAGAAAATTTTGAGATTTAGGATATTTTTTAAAGCTAACTTGAGTCAAATCACGCTTCAACCATTACTCCATAGCCTAACCCAATAAATACTAGAAAATCAAGACCATAATTTGAAGTAAACCATAGAATAACAATAATACCATTACATATCTTTTCCAATTTATAATAATTCCTGAATACCTATGTAATATTTTCAACATGGTCTCAATACTCACATCGTTTAAAGTGTCAAGAATTAAAAAAATAAGAGGAAAAATGAGGCCATCTTTCAAGCCAACACTCATAGGAGAACCAACCACCCTAATAAAATTGTCCACTAGAATTTAAGAATCAATGAGTATGGTGTGAAAAGGAGTAGATGAAAGGTCTAATACAGGTCAACATTGGATTGAGGAGACCACACACAATGCAATTCAACACTGCGTGTAAGAGAACCACTGTGTGGGCGGTACAATGAACTGCCAGATTGGTCAACCCTAAGGGATAAGATTTTGTTATCCATGGAGCATCCATATTTATTAAGGAGTAGACATATGAAATAATATTTTATGTGAGAAACAAATATGTGATTCCACATCATAGAATAATCCACCATGGTATGGAAATTTTTAAATCAGCAGGAACACCTAGCAGATGAAACCATAGCACAACATTTCCTACTATACTATGGGGATGTGAATAAGGATAAATACCAACTTTGTAATCATTAGTTCTAATTCTTCACAATATAGTCATCCTACTATGATGTGGAGTATTATAATTCTACATACACTATTTTTTGAGAAAATAGCCTTCATTTCATGGGACCTTTCTTATATTACATCCTTCCCAAAGAAGAGTTTTATATGGTCAAACCATAGGAAAACAATCCTAAGGGATACATAGTGATTCTTGGGGGGATAAATATTTTTAAGAATATATAATTTTTTCATGCCTCTTCTAACATGTTTGTGTTATGGTCCCAGTAAAACAAACTGTGGGAAATCCAAAATTAATTACACCATTCCACAATTGCATGAGTTATGTGATGGTGGTCCTTATCCCATTTAAATAAAGGTTTTTTAAAATGAATAGTGGTAACTAGGAATTTTGACACCATAGGATAGAGTAAATAATGAGGACTCAAAATGATCAAAGATAATACATTCTAAGGGTTTATAAACACTTTATTTCAAAGATTTTAATGCTTTTATTATTTTTTTATTGAGATGTGAGCTTTTTTTGGAGTAAAGTTTCATCTTTTTCTTTCTTTATTGGATGTGATTTTTTCTATAATTAATCTTCCATAATTTTAGTATTATATTCTCCTAATGATGAGTGGATAATTTTTCAAGAATGAGTAGCCTCTTGAGGGATGTTGGATCAAGAGTAGGAGGACCAATGCTATAATTTGAATAATTTATTATCTAGTCAATTACTTGTGGAAGAATAATATAAAGTTGTGCATATTTGTACTTTATACCTTGATCATCTAGTGAGAGTGATTTTTTGTGCCTCTCTCTCTCATGGTGTTTTCATGATCACAAACACTCACCTATATATCTAATTATTTTATTTGAGTGAGTTTTAGTATTGTTTATTTAATTCAAAGTGGTGGAATTCATAACATCTTATATATCCCTTAAATCCTTAATAAATGCTTGGTAATATATCTCTTCATTATTAAATTCCTTATAATAATCTTAAAATATCCTTAAACAAATTTGGAATGAAGTGGAGGAGGCATTTCTTGAATATGGACAGTAGCAAACTTCATCAGATACCTGATGCCATGGTGGCAGCAACCCTGAAGTGTAGAACTCCCATCAACTAGCTGATAAAGGAGCACTGGACAACTGGTGGATCCACTATAGATTCAAAAGTTATATCATTAGGCCATTTTCTAGATTATATCCAATAGCATCTATCTGGTGGAGGTCTTTCAATAGCCCCCATCTACAGATAGCTAATTGGCTACTAGGTGGTGGCTACTGGGTACCTGGTGGTGTCAGACAGTGTCTAGAAAGAATAAATTTATTATGGTCAAAAGACCATTATGGTGTTCTATTCCTAGTTAATTATACCTAAGGAATTTCAGATGATTCTCAGGCCTTTTAGAGCCTATAAAATGACTTCATTGTCTCCTTGAAGACTTGCCCTGCAATCCTTTCTCCCAACAACATGCTCTCAAAGATCAATCAATAATGAAGCTATATAATGACAAAATTCTCTCAGGAGCCTTCCAATTTCCAAATTTCCTCAAGGATATCCAACCTTTCCAACAATTTATTCTTCCTCCATTTCACTTATTCCATCAATGATATTTTTTATCAACATGTAACGGGTTTTCCTAAAGCAAACCTCTCTTTCCTTAACCTCCTTACACCAAGGTTTCACGCTCTAAAAATGTGTGGGATGGGTTTCTTTACTACTAGTAAACTTCAAGAGGGATATTACACTCCAAAATTATGAGGGTTGGTTTCTTGGTAACTTTTGAGACCAATGGATTTACACCATTGACCGCCCAATTCGAGGGCTAGATATATAGGGTATCACATCGATCTTTAGCTAAACTCCTTGTCAACTATATTTTTCCTCCATTTACTTTTCCACATTGCATCATTAAACATCATCTTAAGTAATTTCATAATTTTGATTCTAATATTTCTATAGATTAATTACTTGAATATTTTCTTTATAAGAATGAATTGAATTTATCTATTATAATGGATTTTATTTCTCACTTCATTATGTCAAAATCATTTAATTTGAAATTAATCTTTTATTTCACTTTAATTTTTTAAAAAGGGAAATTCACCCCCCCCCCCACTCCTCTCTTTCCATAACCTCCAACCAACAAGTGGTATTAAAGTAGACTTTTTGTTTTTATAAAAACCCTTATTTTTCAAAATTATGTTTATTCTCATTTTTTAAAATATTTAATTGATTTCAAAGCTAGATTTTCATTATGGAATATAATTCCAATTCACATGATCCAATTTTTTATAGTATTGATTACTCCTATTGGAAGAATTGGTTGTAAAATTTCCTTGGTATTATTTCTTATCCTGCTTGGAAAATGGTAATGCATGAGTTTGTTACCACTAAAAAATATGAAGAAAATTTGACTTTCTAATATATTAATAATTTTTAATTTAATAACAAATATATTAATTCCTTACATTATGCTCTTGATATAAATGAGTTTAATCATGTTTCCACGTGAAAAAATTGATTATGAGATCTAGAAATTATTATAATTATCCCATGAATACATAAATAAATTAACAGATACAAAATTAGATATGTTTCATCAATATTTTTAAATAATTACTATTCATTATGATGAATTTATTACAAGAATTTTTATGAGATTTACTGACATATGAAATGGTATAAAGTCTATCGATGATGAATTTTATATAGAAATTCTAATAAAGAATATCTTATGGTGTTACCTAGATCCTAGGGTCATAAAGTGATGGCTATCCAAGAATACAAGGACATGAAAAAGATATTGGTAGAGGAAATCATCAACTCTTAAATGAAATATGAAATTATGATGAAACACCAAATAGAAAAGGAGGATAGTGAATCCAAATAAGTCATGAAAAACATCACCTTCAAAGCTACCAATGAAAAAAATCTAGAGGTGAGGTTATTTACTATGATCTTCTTTACATGAATATGTTCAACCACTTACAAAATAATAACTTCAATAAATGATCCAAAAAAGTCAAATAAAAAGGTGTAACCGAAGGTATCATGATATGAATGTAAAAAATAAAGGTCGTAGCAAACTAGAGTACCTCATCTATAAGAAAAAACTCAAATAAAATAAGAATGGTAAAAGGTATTTAAAAGTATCTACATTAAGTGAAAGTGAATATTCCATGGACTCAACTTCACCATCCATGTCGAGTGACTCAAACCTAAAGTGACTCATGGTAGATGTTGATAAAGACGTCAAGGTTAGTGCTCCCTTTCCTATTTCCTCCTCTTATTATTCTCCTTGTTATTCTTATACTCTCTATTTTTCTTCTTGTTCATCTAGTCACATAAATTATGAAGAATTAAAATATTCCTGAAAGTAACTCAAAAATTTATATCATTAACTTGATTCTTTATATCTAGAAATTGAAAATAAATATAATCAAGTGGTTCAAGAAAAATGAAATCTTAAAAAAAGGATCTTATCTTTAAAGAGAAGGAATATCACATCATAAAATCAAAAATAAAACAAATGTTGATAATCTTCAATCCACCATTAAATACATAAAAATATCCCTTTTAAATTCACCCAAGGTCAAGAGAATTTAAATAAACATTTGGGTTCTAAAAACCCTATAAAATAATAGTCTATCTTTGGTTACTCCAATTGTGTGAGATCTTTAAACAAATAATCAAAAAATAATTTTTCTAAAGGTGTTTCTCAAAATAAATTATCGTAAAATAACCAGTAATCTATTCTATGAATTTGATTGAAGAAACATGTTGTATGGAATACTAAATTCAATTTATTCTCTTCCAATATTTCTCACATAAAGCCTGCTAAGAAAATCTGTATTCCAAAATAATTATTGGCTAATGTAAGAGGACCCAAGTTTGTGTTGGTACCAAAATCTTGAATCATTTAATCTTGTAGGAAAATTTTATTCCAAGAAAAACCCAAAAAGCGATGTGGTAACTATATTTTGGTTGCTTGAGACACATGTGTGAAGACCTCTCTGAATTTGATCAAATAAATAAACCTGAAGCAGTTCATGTCACTTTAGACAATAATTCAAGGGGTAAGATAGTCGGTAAAGGTACTATTAGTTATTCTAACTCAACCTTAATTAAAAAAAATTACTCGTAAAAGGCTTGAAACGCAATTTACTAAGTATTAGTCAATTGTGTGATAGCGGTTTTAAAATCTATTTCAAAAATGATTTTTTTCAAAGTTTTTATCTAAGATACCAACCTCTAATATAGGTACATACTTGTTTAAATTTTGGTTAAGATTCTTTTATTTTTGGTTAATGAAATGGTTCTTGAGTGTATGGGAATTTTTTAGGGTTCCTCGGGGGTTTGGGATGAAAAAGAGGGAAGAAATGGCCATCCAATGCATGTTTCATGTTTGGTGCATGGTTAATAGTAACCATGCTCCGTAATTGTGTGGGCCTGGGAAGATAGGTGCATAGTTTGGAAACCATTCAAGGGGGAGCTTGAAACCATGCGGTCTTGTACAGAGCCATCTCACATGGATACCAAAGGATTTTTCAAACCATATGGGCTCCAAGGAGATAGTATGACCCAGAACCCCTCTTGGATAGAGGGTAGCGCATGGTTAGTGCACGGTTTGGCCAAATGTACGGCCAAACAATGCACCTCATTAAAGAATGGGATAGTTTCTAATTTTTTCCCCTTAGGATTTATAAAAAATCACTTTAATTTCCTCTCATTTTACCATACAATAGAATGTGTTACAAACATTTCCCCCCTAAGCTTCCAAGGGGTGATTTTCCCTTGTTTCTTAGGTGTTTTGAGTGTTTTTTGGTGCAAATCAAAGCTCTGGGTAAGTATTAAACTCTATTTCCTTCCATTTTCAAGAAGAGGCCTCATTGGTTGCTTTATCTCCATCCAAATCCCTAAAACCTCACCTTTCCAGCAGATTATAAGTTATAGCTTTGAAGGTTGTTTGAGTTCAAATTAAGGGCTAAGATTAAGTGAGTTGTTACCAACAGGAATGAGGCAGGTGGTCTTAATGATTTTTTTCATAGTCATGATGTTTTATATGTGTGTGTAGTTGTGTTAATTTACTGTCTTTATGTGTTTTAATGTCTTTGGTTAAGGAAATTTATTTGAGCCTTATATTTATGTGTGATGCCTTTTACAAACCTTGTTGGGTTCATTGATGATGTGAGAATAAACCTAGGGCTATCCATGGGGTATGTGGAACCCATAAAAATGGTAAAATGAGTTGGTAAACATAGATCTAGGGTAATTATGAGAGTGAGTGGGTTTTAATTGTTAATTTTTTTGTGGGATTTGATATAGGGGTAGTTGAAATGTTTTATGTTATTTTTGTGAAATGCCTAGGTGGCCTTTGAAAATATTTAAATGACATATTTTGGATTATGATATGGGAATGGTTTTCAATGAGGTAATATTATGTTTTGAAAGTGAGTAATGTTTTGAAAGTATTTTTTAACCTTAAGGGATTTGAAAAGGGGGTTTCCCTATTAGATTTAAAATGATGATTTGAAATGGGGTGTGGTTCCCATTTTTCATGAAATGTTTAATGACTGTTTTGAATGGTTTGAAATGGAAATAAAGGCCTTGGGGCATGTTTTAGTTTTCAAATAAGAAGACCCATGTTTTAAATGGTGTCTTCAAGATGATTTTAATTGAGTATCTTGATTTTTGTTTTATTCCATGATTTGGTTTTAAGGGTTTGTTGGGACCTTAGTAGTTGAAATGATATATGGGAAAATGTGATAAATGTTTATAGAATCATGTACATGTGGTAAGTTGTATGAGTGGGGTATTAAATTAAGGATCTACTCTCATAGTTCAGGCTAGATTGATGATCTAGGCCCCATTGATGTATTGATCGAGTTAGGGTGTCGGATAGAGGATATTTACTCCTAATTTAGGGAATGAGGCTCCTCACGTTTGGGTTAGGTTAGACCGATGCTCTTGGACCACCAATTTTTTATTGGTTTAGGATGTAGGAATAAGGCTCGATTATCCTTAAGTTGGCATGATCTAGGATATCCAACTGAGGCTCTATACTCCCAAACATATGGACATGGATTGATTTTCGGACCAAGGCTCCAGAGTATGTTGACGAATTGTTTAGTCAGTTGTAACAACCCATAATTATATCAATAAGATTTACCTTTTATGTTTATTTCATATAGTATATATCACATAAAATCACTTATATAGCATAATAAATACTTTATAAATGAATAATGAATGAAATAATAGGTATTTCTAGAAGTTAAGGAACCTATACTGATGAAATAGTTACATAACCTTAGGAAGGGTAATGTGAACCTTATGAATAAAAAACCAGACAATAGAATAGTAACCTCACCAATGCAAGTATAAATAAAAAATTTCTCTCCTATAAATGAAAATATGATATAATTATATCATGGTATAAGTAAATAAATATTTAAAAAATATAAATTAAGTGTTGGTATTTTTATAAGTCGTAAATATTTAATTAAAATTTTATAATTAATAAAATGATTCAAAAGAAATTTAATTTTCATAAAATGTATTCATAAATCAATATTTTTTTTCTTATGATTTTAGGATAATTTAATGATACCTTAGTTAATTTTTCAGAGTGCTATAAAATCAGTTATAATTTTAAAAACTGTATTTTCAAGTAAATAATGATTTTAATTAAAAATTAAATTTATTATATTTATAAAATTGTTTTCATAAAATGGAGTTAATTTTTAAATTATAGAAATTGAAAAATGGTTAGGGTAAATTATTTTTATTTTTCTAAAATACTTGAATTTTTTGTAAATAGTAAAATACGGTAATTTACGGTATAAATACATTATAAGTTAAATACACTATTACTAGAGTACTAAATGATTTGAGAAACATAATATCTAACTTTTATTCATTATTTTAATATATTTGATGAAAATTATCAAACTATTCATATTCTTGATCCAAAATAATAAACAAATGGATAAAATATTCAAAAATCATCCCTCTCCTCCACTATAAATACTACTCCTCGCCTCCACTTCTCCTCACACATCTAAGTCTTGAAGATTGAAAAAATTCTTCCCAAATACCCTTCCCAAGTCTATCCACCACATCTATAAGCTCTTTTTCTCATCAAAAGACCAAAATCAAACCCCTTAAAGAGGTTCTCAAAGAGGATAATTCAAAAGGTAAATCCTCTTTCTTTTTCTTTTAATTTCCTTTCAATTTCCTTTTTCATTTCTTATCATCTCCTAAAATACTTTGTCCAAATGAGAATTATAAATATAATATCATATATATACTATAATTATATAATTTTAATTAAATATCCTTCATCAAACTCCCTTCTCTCTCACTTTTATTTTAAAAATGAAATCATCATCCGTGAGCTGTCGATTTACAACTTTCGTGGACGATGGGTTTTCATTATTCAATTTCTCATTAAAGGATGGTAATGAAACCATTTTTATGGTTAAACCATACTATAATATATGTGTTAAAACCTATTTAATTTTATATAACCAGTATATATATATTATTAATTCATACGACAAAACTAGTCTCTGATGATAGAAAAATCGCCAAAATAATCTAAATGATTATCGCTAATGTTTTAACTAATGAATCATCCTCAATCCATATAACCAAATAAATTATATAACCATTTAATACTATTTATTTTAATTAATATCATATAAATTAAATTCTGTATAATTATACCCATTCCACATGAACTTTCATATTAATATACAAGAATACTGATTGTGAAAACCAAGGGAACGAACACTCCCAAGTGATAAAATTGTTTCTTACAACTCATAAAAAAATGCCATAGATGAGCTTAATAAAATTATAATAAATCAAATACATGTATAAAAGTTTATTAATTAATTAATTAATTAATGGTTTTAATTTTATTATCCAGTACATTAAGGTAAAGTGCATAACACATTCAGACATAAGGTAAGGGTTTTCTTCCCGAACCTTCGTTTTCATTCGGGTTATGATTTCTTTCTCAATACACCAATGTAATTATTAGTTATTTTTATATAATTGTTATAAATTATATATATATATATGTTTAAAAATCATATATTCAGATCATTTCATCTTTCTTTGATGGGATAATAAATGTTTTATAAGATTCCCTTCTCATTTCTTCCCGACACGCAAGCCTGATTAAAGGGATCGTCCCAATTTCTTACCCATTTTCAAGTACCATAAATAATATGTTTTAAGAAACCTTTATTTTTATAAAATTGATAATTTTTTCATGAAAAAACTATATTTGTTCATTTTTTGTTTTATAAAAACAATCATGAAAAATACAAATTATTTTTCCAAAAGAACTCTTCTTTGCAAAGTAAAAAAGGGTACTTCTCTTAAGAATTCCTCAATGGTTTAATTAGAGTATTTTCATATATTTAAACACCTATATTTAATTTTATTATTTATTGAGGTTTATCTATTGTTTTTATCATCCAAAATATTTTATTAAATGTTTTATGATCGGTTTTACTGTGGATGTGCTATCTTGATACCATTCACCATACTACTCAGAATGGTTAGTGATTATGTTTATAGATTGGAGAAATTTGTTTAAATTTCATATGTATATGTTGTTTATGTTTATCATCATTAATATTAGTAATGAATTAGACTTGTTAAGTGATGGTTGGGGCCTGTTATATCCCCTCGATGCATTAGTAGGTCTCATGAGAAAAACTAGGCTAGGTTTTTACCCATTATATATGGTGTCTTGGTCGAGGCATTGATGGTATGTTTATGATATCCAACATTATGAATTTCCTCATTATGAAACTAGTAATTTATAGTCCATGTTATTGTTCTACTAATATAATATCCATGGTTATGTTTTATTATTGAATCATTTTATCAGCTTTTATCCCTTCCATATTATACTCAAGATTATGTTTTAATGGTGTGTGTACTTTTAGTTATTCACTATGCCTTATTATTTATGCTTATGTTGTATTACCTACACATACTTATCATATTAGATCACCCATTTATTATGTTTTATTTTTTCCAAGGATGCAAAGAAGTATATTATGAATTACTTTTAGGGATAATCTAGGAGATATCGATGTTTCCAATTAAGTTTCTATGTTTTTTTCATTTTAAGTTGTAAGGTAAAGTTCATATATGTAATCTAGCTTCCAAAACTGCTAAACCGATTGGTCCTTATAATGATACTTCCTTGTAATCATACCAATGTAATAAATAAAGGCAACAACTCTGGGTAACTAGGGTCTGGGTCTTTACAGTTGGTATTAGAGAAATCTTAGTAGAAACCTTGGAAACTAGATTTAGAAAACATAAATTATGGAACATATCCCTAAGATAGAATTTGAGGATAAGAATAGAAGAACATCCTAGAATTTTGGTAAGGTATAGGTTATGTGGAACATCTTATAAAAACATCACTATCTATATACTACAAGTGGAAGTGGTTATGGTATAGATGTAACTAGGGGTAACAACTCCAATAAGGTGTTCTGGGCCTGACTCAGGGTAACCTGGTACATGACAATGGGTCTTACTGTGCACCTAGTTTGACACTCCTAGGGGATATGCTTATAATAAGTCACATTTTTTTTACAAAACATTATGATGTATTTAAAATTAAATATGTCCCTAAAGAATCTGTGTTTATGATTATGAGATCATCTATGCATAAAACTTCAATTTATGTTAAGTTTATTTCTAGTTTGATATTATACACTAAGATTCATAACCTAATCTAGTGTATGCCATTATTTTGAAATGGTATCTAGTGTAATGAATGGAAACTGTATCAATACACATATCCCATATAGGTATTTCCTTCATATGTAAGATAATGGTGTCGATATTGGAGTTGCACTTGGTGTTGAGAAACTTATAACTATACCAGAAAATCTAACTTAGGTTATGAACAATAACCTTACCCATATATATAATCCTGATCTATAATGTGAATGAGAAATGTTAGACCACTTTATGTGACAACAACCTCCATAATTCAATGGGAATACAAACCCATTTGTATCAGAGCAGTGGATAAGTTCCTTAGAGAAGATATTTCTTGCTTTGGTAAGTAACAAAAGGGAGAAGGTTGTCATGATGTTTTATCATATATCGAGAGATGCAGATCAATGGTGGTCGCTAATTCAAAACAAAAAGGAGGAGGAAGAAAATAAAAATATAGAATGGATATATTGTAAGGAATTTTTCCTAGAAAAATATTTTCCTAATGAACAAAGAGAAGATGTGGAAAAGCAATTCTTGAATCTGAGTCAAAAGTATGATGAGAATGTTTCCAAGTATGAATCCAACTTTACAAGGTTATAAATACATTTTGTGTACTACATATGTAATCCAAGGAATGTGATTGATCGATTATTTTATGGTTTAAAACCATTCCTCCAAAGGGAACTAGTCTCCCAAAATTTATCATCGTATGAAGATATAGTCTCATGTGCTATCAAGATAGAAAATGAATTCTCTAAATCATATGACTTCAAAGTAAAGCAAAAGAAGAAGAGGGATTATAAACACTCTAGAAAAGGAAATAAGGAAAAGGGGAAGAAGGGAAGAGTTTATTTTCCATCCTACGATAATTGTGGGAATAAACACCCTAGAACTTGCCTGAAGGGTATGGGTGTTTGTTACAAGTGTGTAGAAAAAAGTCACCAAGCTCATGATTTCAAGCGAAATAAAGAAGCCACCAATGTTCAACACTAAAATTGAAAAGAGTTGGGACATTATTCAAATGATTTTACTAAGAGATAAGGAAACTTTCTCCAAATAAGGCCAAGAGAGCAAGGCTAAGCTTATGCAGTCACAACTACTGAGGTTGAAGTTCCTAATGATGTGGCAGTTTTCCAAGAAAATTAGGCATTTCCCTTTTGATTTAATAAAGGAGATTCTAGTCAAAACTTATAAGGAAAGTATCATCTCAACAAAGATGTGTTGATCTTTCCCCTTTATGACACATAAACATGCTTTAGTTGCTAACCTTATCATCATACCCATGATTTATTTTGATATAATACTTGGTATTAATTGGATTTAAAATTATTATAAAAAAATATATTGCAAGAAGAAGAAATTTATAATTTTTGAGAATGTTGTAGAGTCCTATATCTTTAGAGAGAAAAAATTTCTATATGATTGTTATCTAGATCCACCCCCAGTAGCTCTACTAAATTCAATTATTGGGGAGGAAGAGAATGAAATATCTATGGGTGAGGAAAGAAATCTTCAAATTGAGGATATAGATATTATGCAAGAATAAGTTGATGTATTTCTAGATGATTTAGGTGGACATCCTCTAGAGTGATAAATTAAGTTTTATATTGATTTAATTCCTGCTAAAAGTCCTATATCAAGGACTCCTTATAGAATGTCCATAGTAGAATTAGTGGAGTTGAAGAAAAAACTAGAGGAACTGAGTGATAAAGGATTTATTCATACTAATGTTTCTCCATAGAGATCCCATGTTCTCTTTATCAATAAAAAAGATGGATCCATGAGGCTGTGTATTGACAATAGAGAAATCAATGTTATTACAATAAATAAAAAGTATCCCCTACCTCGTATTGATGATTTATTTTATTAACTTCATATAGCTAAATACTTTTCAAATATTGACCTTTGATATGGATATCATCAATTGCATGTGAGGAAGGAATATATTCCAAAGACAGCATTTTTAACTAGGTATGGACATGATGAATTTATAGTAATTTCATTTGGACTGACTAATAAACCCTCCATTTTCATGGATCTAATGAACAGAGTTTTCAAGGAATATCTTGATGAATTTTTTATGGTATTTATCGATGATATATTGGTATAATCAAAAATCTATGAAGACCATGAGAATCACTTCAGGATTGTTCTGAAGACTCTTATAAGAAATGAATTATATGGGAAGTTTAGTAAGTGTGAATTTTGGCTTCAATCAGTTTCTTTTCTTAGACATATTATCTCAAAGGATGGGATCTCAATTAATCATATGAAAAAAAGATGGTTCAAGAATGGCCTAAACCAATGAACATAACTAATGTACATAGTTTTATTGGTTTTTTAGGTTATTATCAGTGTTTCATTCAGATTTTCACCTGATTAGCTAACCCATTACCCAAGATTACTCATAAAGGGGTTAAGTTAATATGGAAAAAATAATGTGAATAATGTTTTGAAGAATTGAAGATGAGATTTTTGAATTCTACAATCTTGACTCTACTATCATGAAATACTATATTTGTGATTTATAGAGATGCATCAAATAAAGGACTCAGGTGTGTCCTTATGCAGAATGATAGAGTTATTGCTTGTGCATTAGGGAAATTAAAAATTCATGAACACAGCTATCCAACTTGTGATCTTGTGTTAGCAGCTATAATCATTGCTCTGAAAATCTAGAGACACTACAGGAAAACAGGCGTTTCGCGGCATTTTTTTCACGGCGGTTTTAAAAATCGCCGTGAAATAGCTTTCAGGCCGGTATTTCGCGACGGTTTTTAAAACCGCCGCGAAATGTGTAAAAAAAATTATTTTATTTTTATTTTTTCGAGGATTAGCGGTGGTTATTTAAAAAATCACCAGGTAATAGTGGTGGGTTGGGTAAAACCACCGCAAAATGAAAAGAAAAAAATAAAAAATATGAGAAACCCCGAAATCACTAAAACGACCATAAATTTTGATTCGGGCATCTGTTAGAGTGCCAAGACTAGTCAAATCGAAGAACATGAAGAGATCTAGAGGGATGTGTAATAAAAACCGTGAGACGGTCTAAGATTTGGAAGATATGAGAGTTATAATAAAGTTGAAAAAAGTTCTCCAACTTCAAACGACCATAACTTTCTCTCCGGGTGTCCGTTTGGGCTCTACCATATATCAAATTGAAGCCAGCGAAGAGAGATACGCACCAATTCAACACAAGAAATCTTATATCATGTTTTTCAACCCCAAAACCCCTCCAAAGGCCTCAGAAACCCCGTTTTCGTCACCGGTGTCCCGTCGAACTTGTCTTCAAACAGACCAAACTTTTGATCCGCGTGTCAGTTCGGACTCCTCCACCTGCCAGATCGTAGTTCGTTCTATGAGCTTCAGTTTGACTGGTTGAGGCACCCACATGGACTCCCGGATCATAAGTTATGGCCTTTTTAGTGGGTATCAGGTTTGTTATGTTTTTCGATGCCTCGTTTCTAGCACCCGTTCCCCGTCAGTTTTTTTTTAAATGGTCGTAACTTCCGATCTGCCAGTCCATTCGACCACTTTCACCTATTAGCTTAAAGATCGTTTTAGGATCTTTTATTTGACTAGTCATGGATCTGGAACGGACTCTCGGATCATAAGTTATCTCTGTTATTGTGAGTCAAATGTTTTTGTCACTTTATGACCATTTTGACGGGTTTTAACGGTTGCTCCATTTATTACTATTTATTTGGGTTTCCATGACTTGTTATCATTATCAATGGTTTTTTGTGGGTTATTATGGTGATTATGTTGAATTCTTAAGGGGTTTTCCAGAGTTTTCATGAATTTTCATGTGTTCTCATGCTTTCTAATGCTTCCTTCTTCATGCTTCTCCATCTGCTTTTATGCATTTTCATAATTTTTCATCCCTTATCACACCTTTTCATACTTTTTAATGTGTTTCATTTATTATTTATTATTTATCATTTATTATTTATTATTTATAATATACTTTAATTTATTTATTATCTATTATTTGTTACTGGTTATTTATTATTTATTATTTATACTTATTTATTATTTATTATTATTTGGTTATTTATTTGTTATTTGTTATTTGTTATTTGTTATTTGTTATTTATTATTTATTATTTATTATTTATTATTTATTATTTATTATTATTATTATTATTATTTACTCGTTATTTATTATTTATTATATATTATTTATTATATATTATCTATTATTATTATTAATATTTTATTTATTATATATTATATATTATTATTTATTTATTATTATTTATTGTTTATTATTTATTATTTCTTGTTTATTATTTATTATTTCTTGTTTATTATTTATTATTTATTCTTTATTGTTTATTATTTATTATTTATTATTTATTATTTATTTATTTATAATTATTAATTATGTGTTATTTATTATTATTATTATTTAATATTTATTATTTATTGTTTATTATTATTATTTGCTATTATTATTTATTATTATTTATTATTATTATTATTTCTTATTTATTATTTATTAGTTATTATTTATTATTTATTAATTATTTTTATTATTTATTATTTATTATTTATTATTTATTATTTATTATATATGTATTATTATCTATTATTAATTGTTGTTTATTATTTATTATTTACTATTTATTATTTAATTAATTATAATTATTAATTATGTGTTATTTATTATTATTCTTATTTATTATTTATTATTTATTGTTTATTATTATTATTTATTATTATTATTTATTATTATTATTTATTATTTATTATTTATTAGTTTTTATTTTTTATTTTTTATTTTTTATTTTTTATTTTTTATTTTTTATTTTTTATTTATTATTTATTATTTATTATTTATTATATATGTATTATTATCTATTATTAATTTTTATTTATTATTTGTTATTTATTATTATTTGTTATTTGTTATTTATTATTATTTATTATTTGTTATTTATTATTTATTATTATTTATTATTATTTATTATTATTTATTATTATTTATTATTATTTATTATTATTTATTATTATTTATTATTATTTATTATTTATTATTTATTTCTTATTATTTATTATTTATTATTTGTTATTTGTTATTTGTTATTCGTTTATTATTATTTATTATTTTTTATTATTTTTTATTTTTTATTTTTTATTTTTTATTTTTATTATTATTTATTATTTATTATTATTTATTATTTATTATTATTTATTATTATTTATTATTTATTATTTACTATTTATTATTTATTATTTATTATTTATTATTTATTATTTATTATTTATTATTTATTATTTATTGTTTGTTATTTGTTATTTGTTATTTGTTATTTATTATTTGTTTATTATTATTTATTATTTGTTATTATTTGTTATTTGTTATTTATTATTTATTATTTGTTATTTATTATTTGTTATTTATTATTTATTATTTATTATTATTTATTATTTATTATTATTTATTATTATTTATTATTATTTGTTATTATTTATTATTATTTATTATTATTTATTATTATTTATTATTATTTATTATTATTTATTATTTATTATTTATTATTTATTATTTATTATTTATTATTTATTATTTATTATTTATTATTTATTATTTATTATTATTTATTACTATTTATTATTATTTATTGTTATTTGTTGTTATTTATTGTTTCTTATTTATTATTCTTTATTCTTTATTCTTTATTCTTTATTCTTTATTCTTTATTCTTTATTCTTTATTCTTTATTCTTTATTCTTTATTCTTTATTCTTTATTCTTTTAATTTCGTAATTTTATTATTTTATTATTTTATTTTCATAATTTTATAATTTATGTAAATATTATTATAATTTATTTGTTATTTATTATAATAAATAGGAAATAATAATAAATAACTCAATAAATAACTAATAAATCAATAATTATTAATTATTAATTATTGGTTATTAATTATTGATTATTGCTTATTGTTTAATTATTATTGAGTTTATATCTATTAGTTATGTATTATTTGTTTTTTCAATTAGTATATATAAGTATATTAAATTCTGTTTATTAACCACATGACGAGGTTGCTGGAGTGGTAAAATCTTTGGAAAATATGCAAGAGGTTAGGGGTTCAAATCTCACCAAACGCAGTATTTCTTTATATTCCATGGACATGTGCATGGGCATGAGCATGGGCATTTGCATGGGCATGTGCATGGGCATGAGCATGCATGCATGGATAAAGTAAATAAAGTAATACGAATTAAATGAAATAAATAAAATAAATACATAATAAATAAATAAAATATGAAATAAATAAATAAAATACGAAATAAATAAATAAAATACGAAATAAATAAATAAAATACGAAATAAATAAAATAAATACGAAATAAAAAAAATAAATATGAAATAAAAAAATCAAAAAATCAAAAAAAATCAAAAAATCAAAAAAAATCAAAAAAATCAAAAAAAATCAAAAAAATCAAAAAAAATCAAAAAACTGCCGCTAAATCATTTAGCGGCAGTTTAAACCGCCGCTAAAAACCACCACGAAACGTTCTACGACGGTTTTCAAAACCGCCGTGAATAGTTTCCCGACGCACGATTTAGCGGCAGTTTTTCAAAACCACCGCCAATCGATTTAGCGGCGGTTTAAACCGCCGTTAAATCCGCATTTTTCCGTAGTGAGACACTATCTCTATGGTGAAAGGTGTGAGATATATACAGATCATAAGTGACTTAAATATATCTTCTCATAGAAAGAAATAAACATAAGGAAAATGATATGGCTTGACCTACTCAAGGATTATGATTGATCAATACACTACCACCTAGGGAAGGTGAATAAAGTAGAAGAGGCATTGAGTAGGAAGGATCACGGAGTTCTAAACAAAATGAGGATTGATAAGGATCCAGAGTATATGGATCTAGAAAAGATGGATATGGTAATTACCAAGGAATGTGAAACCTAATCACTTTTTCAATTTTTTTCCTAACTATATTTATTGGAAGTGATTAAAATTTGTTATCCTGGTGATGAAAATATTCAAAAGAAAATTAAAGTTGTGAATAATGGGAAGTTTCCAGACTTCGTGTGTGAGGATGGAATTCTGAAATTAGGGGGAAAGCTGTGTTTTCCTTCTATACCTGAGCTAAAAAAGGAGTTATTGGATGATTCCCATAGATTAAATTTCTATACACACCCTGGTATCACTAAGATGTGGATATTTAAAGGAACATTTCAGGAGGGATAATATGAAGCAAGAAATTGTTGATTACATATCAAGATGTTTAGTCTGTCAACCAGTGAAGGTTGAAAGACAACATCCTAGAGGAGTCATGCGACCTATGCCTATTCCTACATGGAAATGGGATGACATCACTATGGATCTTGTCATTGGATTACCAAAAACTTTAAGAAATAATGATGCAATATGGGTGATTGTTGATCGACTTACCAAATCTTAACATTTTCTCACTATAATGGATGATTTTCCACTGGAGTGCCTTACCTGGCTCTATATTAATGAAGTTGTAATACTTCATGGCACACCACTCTCAATTGTTTCTAGTCACAATATATGGTTTACATTAAAATTTTGGAAGCCTTGTATATTGAGCTTCATTTGAGCACTGTTTATCACCCTCAAACTAACGGGTAGTCATAAAGGACGATCCAAACATTAGAATACATGTTGAGATCATGATCGCTTGAATATCAAGGTATGTGGGATCTGTATTTACCTTTTTTATAGTTTTCCTACAATAATATTTTTCATTATAGTATTCAAATGGAACCATATGAAGCATTTTATGGAAAGAGATTTCATACACCAACTTATTGGGATGAGGTTGGTGATTGGAATCTTGTAGGCCTAGAGCTTGTGGAGGAAACAACAGCAAAGGTAAAGACTATTCAAACCCATATCAAATCACCTGAAAGTGGGAAAAAGAGATATTTCAATAATAGAAGTAAGGATTTGGAATTTCAAGTGGGAGATCATGTTTTCATGAAAGTATCTCCATGGAAGGCTATTATAAGATTTGGAAAGAAAGTGAAACTAAGTCCCAGGTACATTGGTCCTTTTTAAATTCTAGAGAGAATTAAAGTTGTTGATTATCATTTGGAAATGCCTCATATCCTTTCCAAAGTTCACAATGTGTTTCACGTATCTTTGTTAAGTAAGTACATGCCAAACCCAACACATGTACTTGCTTATGAAGGAATAGAATTAGAACTTGATTTTATAAGGCCCTATCCTTAAACATTACTTAATCTTTAGTTAATTAAATAATTTAACTTTCATTCATATTGAGGATCTTTTTAGGATTATAGATTTAGTGAATTATTCCATAACTCATATATAACAACTCAAATATTACAAATTATACACTTCTACTCTTAATCCATTTTTTCATAAAATAAAAAATGTTTAAACATGGTTTCGTTTTTTGTTTAGAATTTATAACTTTTCCTTGATCTCATCCTTGAATCTATTCTTCTTTAAATCCTATGAAAAAAATTTCAAAACTTGGGATGAGAATAAATATATAATTAAGGGATACAAAAAGAAGGAAAAATGTTAGTCTTGTGAAAACATTTAAACCATGAATACTTTATTATAAAGTAATACTTTTCACCTTTTAGAAGTAGTAAATAAACTTCATTGAATATAAGATCATTTATTACCCTTTTTTAATCAAAATATTACCTTGAAATCCATAGAAAGAAACATAAAAAATATAAATTTAACTTCAGAAATAATCATACTTAAATGGAATAACCATACGGTTGACTTCCACACATATCACTCTTACAAATAGAATAGTATTACAGCCGACTTCCATACCCAATGCATTGGAGGCTATAACGTAACCACCCATTATTGGTTTATCACGGAACTACTCATATTTGGTTTATCATGTAACCACCCATCTTTGGTTTATCATGTAACCACCCATCAAATTTCTAAGTACCATTATATAATCAAAACACGTAAAATATTTCAATTATCAACATTTCACTCATAAAATTTCATTTGTAATCACAAGAAATCATTTAAAGATATTGAAATAGTAAATCCACTTTCAAAACCATTTTCAATACCAAAAAAACCCAAAAATAGAATAAGTTATTTATTTTCCTTTTAAAAACATTAAGGATTATAGAGGAAGCCAAATATCAAATAACAGTTATGGCGGCGGAGATTTCGTTGTCACCACATACATTAAAAAACATTACTTTTGTCATTTTATAAAGAAATTAAATTATTTATATAAAAATATTCCTTTTTAAAACCTTAGAATGAAGTAAAAATTAAAGGGTTTGATTATACACCTTATAAAAAAAGGTGTTAAATAACATCAAAATATGCCTCAATGAAAGGAGATTGAGACGAAGTCCTTTACCTTGAGTTCAATTCATCACATATGTTCCTTTTTATTCATGGATAATAAACATAGGTTAATTTCTACTTTCTTTAGAATCCTTTTCAAGTTTATTATTCCCTTTATTTCACTTATTTATAATTTTATAACAATTACTTATTTATTTATATTCATGACGGACGTTTTGTTGATATTTGGTACTTGAGTCAAAAATGAACAAAGTACGATGTCAATAATCCATGTGGTCATAAGTCCATAATCTCTAAAATAATATTCATGACATTATTATCATTTTTATACATAAATTATACTTTTAAATCAAACCATTAATTATGGTTATGAAAAATGTACAATGTTATATTCATGGAGACGGTAAGTCGTACGTACGCATGAGTAACGTTTTCCATTTTTCATTGATCATTATCGAAATAAGTTAAGTATTATTTTATCTTTATATAATTATCATAAAATCATTAATATCATATTAATATTTTAAATATACTTATATATCATACAATTGAGGTAAAGAATAAAAACGAGCCACATCGCTTCATGGAAGTGATAGTTCACACGTACGCACGAATGACGTTATCATTTTTATGTGCATGGAAAGTAAGAATATAATTGATATATTATTATAATATAATGATTTATATGTCATGAATATCAAATATTAACATTACTTACAACTTTATAACTACTCATGAGAGACGGTTATGGAAAATGAATTATATCGGGTCGTGGAGATGATGGTTCACATGTACGCACGAATGATTAATTCCTTTCCCATTTAAGAGAAGTGGAGATGAATTTAGGTGATGATATTAACATAATAACATATAATTATATTGAGGATACTGGATTTATTATTTAATCTTATAAGAAGAATATTTGAATGAAGTTTAATAAGAAATAAAATAGAAATACTTAAATAAAAACATTATGTTTCCTTCGGATGAGCACTTTTCTTAACACCTTAACACCTATAATAAGGGTGTTATGCCTAAACTAAGGCTTAAATAATGTTGGGATGGATTATATTAATGGTTTTGGGTAGGTATTGGCCAAACCAAAATGTTTTTTAATTGTTATTAATAGAGATAAATGGGTGTCTTTTTATAGGAGAAGGGAGGGACACCCTTGGAATTATTAAATGTATTAATTTAATATAAATTTAATTTGGACTCCAAATGGGTCCAAACTCATTTATTTATAATATAGGATGATTATGGGTCGAAATATAATAATAAAATTATAATTATAAAAGTTTTTAATAATTTTTAATCCTTATCGTTTTATTTTAACTTTTTTAACTATTACCATTTTATCAAGTAATTTACACTTTGAGAGTTAAAATAATTACCAAATCATGCCAAATGACCAATTAATGAGTTATTAATGAAATTTTTGGACTTATATAAACTTTTTGGTCGAATATTGTATTTTTATAAATTTTATATCATTTAATTTGATATTTTATATTTTAAGTTACGAATTGTGTCAATTTTAACACTTGACTTTTTTTAAAATCATAAAAACTTGATCCTTTGAAAAAAAATACATTAACTCATCTATAACATGTCAAATTCATCTATAAAATTATTTTATAGCATCAAATATTTCAAATTATATTTATTTTAATACTATTAATATCATTTATTTCATTCTTTCTTTAATAAATCTATTACCACATCATCTTTGTGTCATAATTAAATTTAATTATTTAATTCCTAAAAATTATAAATAAATTTCCATAATGTAGGTAATATTTTTATATTTCTAATTACTATTAATATTTGAATATATCACTTATATAACCCCATATTAAAATTGTTATAGTTATGAGATACATGATTATGACATCTCTCACTTTACTTTAAATAAAATGTTACAAGTGTCATAATCACACCCAAGTGGATTCTAAAGGCCACAATTTCGACCCAAGTATTTTATTGGTAGAAAATAACTCATCCAATGATATTAGGAAAAGTTTTAGGGTAGTTTTATAATATTTGTAATATTATTATAAACTTTAATTACCCGATTTACCCTTAACCGTGGTAATACAAATAATTACTAAAGTTACTATTCACATTGTCCAAAAATTGCAGTTTTGAATTAAAATGCAATATTTTTCACAATTCATTATAGTATGAATTTAATCAGAAAAACAAATAAAAATTAAACCAAAGTAAATTTTGTTGTCCCAATTCCAAATAAAAAGTTTATTTTTTCAAATAGAATATATAAAATTTAAAAAAAAACTAGATTTAAAAAGGGTTCTCCATTAAAAGGTAATAAAACTACCTTTTAAAAATATTAGAGTATTATATGCTTAAAATTGGATTTATTCTCATTTTAAGCCTCTGAAATTTATTATAAGAAAGTAAAAATATTGAATAAACATGTTTAAACATAATATAGTTAGTTCTGTTCATTACCTCCAATAAAACATCTATGAGATAACTACCATTTAAAATAATAATATGAATAATATATTATTTTTTGGTATAACTCAGTCTTGTGTGCAACATAAGATTTTGGAGAAACCCATTGTTGTGTGTCAAGTGTGTTATCAGACATAGAATCCCCTTTAAATTAAAATTAATATCTAATTCATAAATATTAATATATATGAAAAAGTATTATTCTATAATTACCTAGGATGTTACATCCTTCTCCCTTTCTGGAAATTGAATCCTCATAATTTTATGTACTTATCAAATAAGTAGGGGTATTTTTTCCTCATAGAATTTTCATATTCTCATGTCTTCAGCCATGTGGTTTTTCTATAAAACCTTAACCTGATGAATCACCTTATTCTAAAACACTTTATCTCTATGGTCAAGAATCTGGACTGGTTGTTCATCATAAGAAATATTCTCTTCCAACTGAACTACTTATGGACTCAAAACATGAGATGGATCTGGCATATGCTTTATTAAAATTAAAAAATTAAAAACATTGTGTAGTTGGGATAGAATCATAGGTAAATCCACTTGGTAGGAAACTGATCCAACTTTATCTATGATTTCATAGGGTCTAATGAACCATTTACTCAGCTTCCCTTTCTTACCAAAACGCATAACACTTTTCTAAGGTGTAACTTTAAGAAAAACATGATCACCTACCTCAAAAGAAAGATCCTTCCTCTGGTTATTCGCATAGATTTTATGCCTTCTCTATGTTGTCCTTGTATGTCTCTGAATCAACTGAAATTTCTCGATCATTTCCTCTACCAATTATAGTCCCATAAACTTCCTTTTACCCACCTCATCCCAAAAAGAAATAGTTTGACACTGCTTTCCATATAATGTCTCAAATGGTTACATCTATATACTAGAATGAAAACTGTTATTATAAGAAAACTCAACCAAAGAAATATGTCGATCCCAACATCTGTGGTAATCCATTGAACATGCACGTAGCATATCCTCCAATTTCTAAATTTTTCATTCTGACTGTCCATCTGATTGAGGATGAAAAGTTGTATTGAAATTTAATTCAGTACCCAATGACTTATGAAGGCCTTTCTAAAAGTTAGAAGTGAACCTGGGATCGCGATCAGATACAATGGAGAGGGTAACTCCATGTAACCTTACTATCTATTTAATATACAATCCATAAAGTTAATATAGAGACAAAGTACCTTGAATAGGAATAAAATGATAAGATTTAGTCAATCAATCAACAATAACCCAAATTACATTATTACCTCAAGAATTATTTGGTAATCCCACTATTAAATCCATGGATATATTTTCCCATTTCCACTCTGGCACTGGAAAACGACGAACCCTCCCTTTAGGTAACTACCGTTATGATTTAACCTATTGAAAAATCAAACATCTCAAGGTAAATTCATCAATATCTCTTTTGATTCCGTCCCACTAGTAATACTCCTGAAGGTCTCTGTGCATCTTAGTTCTGCCCAGATGAACTGGAAACGGAGAACTATAAGATTCACATAATAAATATTTCTTCAAATGTGAATCACAAGGCATACATAATCTCTTTCCAAAACTCAAAAAACAATATTTATCAATGTTAAATTCAGGTAACTTAGCCTTGTGAACCAATTCTACCTTTTTCTGCAACTCACTATCTTTCTTCTGTGCATGCTTAATTCTGTCTGATAGAGATGATTTCAATGCCACCTAAAACAAAACTGATGAATTTTCTACACCAACAACTTCCAAGAAAAAATTTATCTAATCATTAACCAAAGGATCTCATTCCAAACATAGGATGGTTAATATATCATTACTTTTTTGACTCAAAGCATCAGCCACTTTATTTTCTTTTCATGTATGGTAATGAATCATGCAATAATAATATGTTATTAATTATAGACATCTTCTCTAACTCATGTTCAATTCTTTCTGAGTTAATATATACTTAAAACTTTTTTGATCAGTATATATTTCACACTTTACACCATACAATTGATGCCTCAAAATTTTTTATGCAAAAACAACAGCAGCTAATTCTTAATCATGTGTAGAGTAATTTAACTCATGAGGTTTCAACTAACGTGAAGCATAACCAATTACCTGGTCATTATTCATTAAGACACAACCAAGTACTTTTAATGAAGAATCACTATAGATAATAAATTCACTATTCCTAGAAGGCAGGGTCAAAACTAGAGCGTTTACTAATCTTCTTTTCAGTTCCTGAAAACAATCATCGCATTATTTTTTCCAAGTGAACTTAACTCCCTTTCATGTTAACTTAGTTAGTGGTCAAGATAACTAAGAAAATTTTTCAACAAACCATCAGTAATAACCCGCTAATCCAAGAAAAATATGAATATCTATGATATTGGTAGGTCTTGTACACTCTTTAAAAACTTTTGTTTTAGAAGGTCCAATAGCTATTCCATCTTTAGAAACAATATGACCAAGGAATGAAATTTGTTGCAACAAAAATTCACTCTTACTAAACTTTCAATATATTTTCTTTTCTTTTAAGGTTTTCAAAACAATACTTAAGTGACTTTCAGGTTTCTCTTGACTTTTAGAATATACCAAAATATCATACATAAACACATCCACAAACTGATCTAAAAACTGATGAAAGACTACATTCATGAGATTAATAAATATAGTGGGTGTATTATATAACCCAAAGGGAATAACTAAAAACTCATAATGCTCATATATCATTTGGAATGTTGTCTTTGGAATGTCATCCTCTTTCACCATCAGCTAATGGTACCCGAACCACAAATCAATATTTAAAAAATATTGAGCAACCTGGATTCGATCAAAAAAATCATCGATATGAGGCAAAAAATAATTTTTCTTAATATTGATGTTATTAAAGGATCTGTAATCAATACAATGTTATATAGAGCCATCTTTATTTTTCAAAAATAAAACAGGAGCACCCCATGGTGAAGTTCTTGTTCAAATGAAACCTTTATCAAGAAATTCTTGCAACTGTTTTTTCAATTCCACCAATTCTACTGGTTCCATTTGATAAGGGGGTTTAAAATTAGTCTTAGAATCAGGAAATTAGTCAATAGTAAATTTAACCTCCTGGTCAGAAACAATACGAGGTAATTCATCAGGAAAAAAATTTGTAAATTCATTCAGTATTGGGATGCCACTAATCAAAACTATTTCTTTATTTTCAATAACATGAGCTAGATGACTTTAACTACCATATTTAATCAATCTCTCAGCTTCTTGGCATGTTATTAAAGGTATGAAATCATTAAATAAAACTTTCTTGGCTTTTCAATCTATTTTATCATGAGAAACTGAAAGCCAATCCATACCCAAAATGATATAAAATTATACTATAGGAAGTTCAACAATATCTATAGGAAAAACCATCCCACTAATGATAATAGGAAGAATATCATAAATCTTGGTTTCTTTAATACTTCCACCTAGAGTTTTTACCAAAATTTCTATATCGTATTCATGAGGTGATATTTCCAATTTACTTGAGAAGCTCTCAGAAATAAATGAATGTGAAGATCCAAGTCAAATAGAGTATTAGAATATTTTGAAAAAACCCATAACGTACCTATCACCACATCATTTTATGGTCCCATATAAACCTTAGTAGTATAAAATGATTTCTCCGCATCCTTTTTCTTTTGATATTACTTGTTTCTACCCTGTCTAATCAACTTTAGACACACATTATCATAATTCCATAATTCATTACAACTAAAACATCTTACCTCCAACTTTTCATTACTTTCTTGATCATCTCCCTTGAAGTTATGAGCAATATGAAAAGTCTTACCACATCAGGTGCACTTCCTAGACTTCGAGATACATTCTCCATGATGATTTTTACCACAATTCTCACAAGATGTAAATTTATTCTTCTTATTCCAAACTTCTTTTATGAATGATTTCCTATTTCCTACCAACTGGATTACTTATTTTAATTTCTCTTTTAAAATACATGATCATCAGAAAACTCTATTTCTACCTTCTCATCACATCAGAAATTTTCTCATAGATTTTGAACTCACGAGAAGCTAATTCCCTTCGATATTTTGGCCTTAATCCTGTTTAAAACCGATTTATCTTACCATTAATATCTCGGATAAATTTTTGAGATGTACCCTAACAAACAAGTGAAATTTTCTTCATATGAAGCCACAGAATCTTCCTACTTTTATTTCAATTCTAGGAATTTATTTTTTATCCTAAGTCAAATAGCCTAAGGAAATATTTCTCAAGGAAGATATTCTTAAATGCATCACATTCCATGAAATCAATCTCTTTACTTCCTCTTATATTTTTAATCATTGACCACTACTGATCAGCTTCACCTTCAAAACAATAAATAGAAAGACTAACCTTTTGATTGTATGAACACCCCATTACATCAAAAATATTTTCTAGTGCTTTAATCCACCCTTCAGCTTTTACAGGTTCAGATGATCCTCTAAATGATGGGGGACATTGCCTCATGAAATTCTCCACTACTGACATATTCATCTACGATTGATCTGGTTGATCTTGTGCATGGAAACCACCACCATTTATCATCTAATTCAACTAATCCATCACTGAAAAAAAACTATTCAGTTCTGATTCTGACTATCTCAGGATGCTGATTTGGAAGGTTGTTTTCCTCTGTATTCCTTCCCAGCACAGCTTTCCTATTTCCTCTGTAGAAAACTATTCTGAACAGATATATCTTAGATGAAGCAACATGGTAATATTAAAATGATATATCATTTCAATTTGAACATAAAGTAAAAAACATTTATGGATGTTCTATTAACAATATTTTAACTCCTGAATTTATCTAAACCAACCTTTGATACCAACTATAAGGCCCCAGCCTTAAACATTACTTAATATTGAGTTAAGTCAATAATTTGACTTTCATTCACATCGAGGGTCCTTTCAGGTTTAGTGATTTAGTGAATTAGGCCATAATTCATACATAATAACTCAAATATTACAAATTAGACACTTTTACTCACAATCCATTTTTTCATAAAATAAAAAACATTTAAAAAGAAACATGGTTTTGTTTCATGTTTAAACTTCATAACTTTTCCTTGATCCCATCCTTAACACTATTCTTCTTTAAATCCTATGAAAAACATTTCAAAACTTGGTATGACCATAAAAAATCTCATTAAGGGATACATAAAGAAGGAAAACTGTTAGTCTTATGAAAACATGTAAACCATGAATACTTTATCATAAAGTAATACTTTTCACCTTTAAGAAGTAGTAAATACACTTCACTAAATATAAGCTCATTGCTTACCCTTATTGTAATCAAAATATAACCTTAAAACCCATAAAAAACATATAACATATAAAGGTAACTTCGAACATTATCATACTTAAATGGAATAACCATAAATTTGACTTCCACACATATCACTCTTATAAATGGAATAGCCATATGGAATACTTCCATACCCAACGCATTGCAGGTTATAACATAACCACCCATCCTTGGTTTATCACGGAATCACCCATCTTTGGTTTATTATGTAACCATTCATCTTTGTTTTATCACGTAACCACCCATCAAATGCCCAAGTACCATTACATAATCATAACATATAAAAGATTTCAATTATCAACATTTCAATAATAAAACTTCATTTGTAATCATAAGAAATCATTTCAAGATATTTAAATAGTCAATCCACTTTCAAAACCATTTTCAATACCAAAACACCCAAAAAGGAAATAAGGGATTTATTTTTCTTTTAAAAACATTAAGTCTTATAGAGGAATCCAAATATCAAATAACGGTTATGACGGCAGAGAGGGCGTTGTCTCCGCATACGTTAAAAAACATTAATTTTGTAATTTTGTAAAGAAAGTTAAATGATTCATATAAATATATTCATTTTGAAAACCATGTAATTAATTAAAAGTCAAAGATTTTTATTATACACCTTATAAAATAAGGTGGTGTATAACATTAAAATATGCCTCAATGAAAGGATATTGGGACGAAATCCCTTACCTTGACTCTGATTCGTCACGTATGTTCCTTGTTATTCCTAAATAATAAATTTAGGTTAATTTCTACTTGATTTAAAACCTTTTTAAAGTTTATTATTCACTTTATTTCACTTATTTATAATGTTATAACAATTACTTAATTATTTATGTCATGCCGGACGTTTTGTCGATATTCGGTACTTGAGTCAAAAATGAACTTGGTACGATGTCAATAGTCCAGGTGGTCATAATTTCATCATCTACATAATAATATTTATGAAATTATTATCATTTTTATACATAAATTATACTTTTAAATCAAACCATGAATTATGGTTATGAAAAATGGACAACATTATATTCATGGAGACGGTAAGTTGTACGTACGCATGAGCAACGTTTTCCATTTTTCATTGATAATTATGGAAATAAGGTAAGTATTATTTTATATTTCAAGAATTATCATAACATCATTAATATCATATTAATATTTTAAATATACTTTTTATATCATACAATTGATGTAATAAATAAAAATGATTCACATCACTTCGTGGAGGTGATAGTTCACACGTACGCACGAACAACATTATTATTTTTATATGCATGGAAAGTAAGAAATTAATTGATATATTATTATCATATAATGATTAATATTTAATTAATATCAAATATTAATATTACTTATATCTTTATAACCACTCATGAGATACGGTTATGGAAAACTAATTATATCAGTTCGTAGAGGTGATAGTTCACACATATGCATGAACAATTAATTCCTTTCCCATTTAATGGAAGTGTAGATGGATTTAGATATTGATATTAACATAATAAAATCTCAGTATATTTATGATACTTTACTTATTATTACATCTTGGAAGAATAATATTTTAAGGGAGTTTAAGAAGAAATAAAATAGAAATACTTAAATAAAAACATTATATTTTCTTCAGATGAGTACCTTTCTTAACACATTAAAACCTATAAGAAATTTTCTCTTACTAAAATAAGGATAAAATAATGTGGGGAGGGATTCTGGGAAGTTTTTTTGGTAGGTCTTTTCCAAACCAAAAGTTTTTGGAAGTGTGAGTGATAGAGAGGAATGGGTGCCTTTTTATAGGATAGGGGAGGGGCACCCTTGCACAAGAGCCCCAGCCCAGTTGGTGAAGACTCGCTAGGTGCATCCAAGAGACCCGAGATCAAATCCGGGTGGAGGCATATTTCCGGGGGTACTGTAGCAGGCACTGTAGCAGTACTGTAGTAGTACTATAGCAAGCACTGTTCAGTACTGTAGTAGCCAGAACTATTCATCCATCTGGGCCTTCGGGCCACCGGTTTGGTCCTCGGGTCCTGTAAGGATTTTGGACAACCCAAGGCCTTCGGGCTAGTTGATTCTTAAGGCCTTAAGGCCACCTTAAGGCCTTAGGACCACCCCAAGGCCTTCGAGCCACATGAATGCAGGCCCCATACACACTACAAAAAGGAGCAGCCCTAGAAGAGGATTCAGAGCAGGTGCACTCACCAGAGCAGAGCTAAATGGATTTTGAGAATGAGAGGGTATGGATATGCCATCGATACCAGCCTATTCTTGCACGGGAAGCCTATCCAGATGGTCATGAAAAGGTGGAGAGCTACTATCAAGGATGCAGATGCTGGGGAGGGGCAGTTCCTTATAGATAGCCTGGTTTAATTCCCTAAGACCTCCGGGTAATGTAATATCCTAGCCTATGTGCCATGTAATCTATGAGCCTACAAGCCTTGTAAGGGTTACCCCTCATCCCTTGAAAGGGGGGTTATCAAAAATCAATAAAAATGAAGGCCTTTGGGCCATTCAAGCAGGGGAGGGGCACCCTTGGAATTATTAAAAGTATTAAAATAATATAAATTCAATTTCGATCTAAAATGGGTCCAAACTCATTTAGTTATAATATAGGGTGATTATGGGTCAAAATATAATCATACAATGATAATTAGACAAGTTTTAATCCTTATCTTTTTGTTTTAACCTTTTTAACTCTTACCATTTTATCAACTAATTTACACTTTGAGAGTTAAAATAATTAAAAAATAATTCCAAACGACCAATGAATGAGTAATTAATTAACTTTTTGGACTTATCTAAACTTTTTTTCAAATATTGGATTTTTAGAAATTTTATATCATTTAATTAGATGTTTTATATTTTAAGTTATGAATTATGTCAATTTAAACACTTGACTTTTTTAAAAAATCATAACTACTTGATTACTTAGAGAAAAATACATTAAATCATATATAACATGTAAAAGTTATCTTGAAAATTAATTTTTGTCATCAAATATTTCAAATTATATTTATTTTAATATTATTTATATTATTTATTTTATTCTTTCTTTAATAAATATATTACTTCATCATCTTTGTGTCATGACTAAATTTAATTATTAATTCTTAAAAATTATAAATAAATTTCCATGATGTAGGTAATATTTTTATCTTTGTAAGTACTATTCATAGTCAAATACATCACTTATATAACCCCGTATTAAAATTGTTATAGTTATGAGAGACATGATTATGACATCTTTCTCTTTACTTTAAATAAAATGTTATAAGTGTCATAATCACACCCAAGTGGCTTCCAAATGCCACAATTTTGACCCAAGTATTGTCTTGGTTGACAATAACTCATAAAACAAGATTTGGACAAGTGTTATGATAGTTTTATAATATTTATAATATTATTTTAACCTTTAATTACCCGATTTACCATTAACCGTGGTAATAAAAATAATTACTAAAGTTACTATTCATAATATCTAAAAATAAAACGGACCTATTTACATAATTTAGACCTTATGATTCAAATTATGGAATCTATTTTCCAAATTAATAGCACATAATTGGCATAAATTAATTAAAAATTAATCCTATTGATGGAATGAGAAAATGGGTTTTTAAAGTAAAAAATTCAAAAGTTCACATAGTTTTTCTATCTGATTTTAAGTTTAAAAAACATCCAATGAAATAAATTGTATTAACTAATAAAAACTTCACCTAATTATAAATTATAACCATGTAAAAGTATAATCTAATGATATAAATAAATTATATGAAAACGTAGTTTTGAATTAAAATGCAGTATTTTTCACTATTCATTAAAATATGAATTTAATCAGAAAAATACCAAAAATTCAACCAAAGTAAATTTTGATGTCCCAATTCCAAATAAGAAGTTTATTTTTTCAAATATAACTTATAAAAGTGCAAAAACTATATTTAAAAAGGGTTCTCTATCAAAAGGCAGTAAAACTACCTTTTAAAATATTAGAGTATTTTATGCTTAAATTTTGATTTATTCTCATTTTAACTCTATATAATTTATTATAAGAAAGTAAAAATATTGAATAAATATGAGTAAACATAATATAGTTAGTTCTTTTCATTTCTTCCAATACAATGGCTAGGTGATAACTACTATTTAAAATAATAATATTAATAATATATTATTTTTTGGTATAACTCAGTCTTATGTGAAACATAAGATTTTAGAGAAATTTATTGTTGTGTGTCGATTATGCTATCAAACAGAGCATATCCTTTAAATTAATATAAATATATAATTCATAAATATTAATAGATATGAAAAATACTTATCCTATAATTATCTTAGATGTTACAGATTTATCTTGTTGTGAAGATCCCATCTGGATTCTGGACTCTAAAGAATAGGTGTTGAGGAATCGGATGACTCGACTGGTAAAGGTAATTTAGAAAAATCATAAAATTGAAGAGGTGATGTGGGAACATGATGAGCTTATGATGAAGAACTACCCAAATCTTTTTATGGGGTGAAAATCTAGAAATTTTGAGGACAAAATTTTTGTAGGAGGGGAGAATTTAACAACTAAGAATTCTATCAATGATATCCCCCTTATTATGTTTATTTCATATATTATATATCACATAAAATCACTTATAAAACACAATAACAACTTTATAAATTAATAATTAATGAAATAAGAGGTATTTCTAGAAGTTGAGGAACTTATAGCGATGAAATACTAACATGAACTTAGGAATAGTAATGTGACTCTTAGAAATAGTAAACCATCCAATAAAATAGTAACCTCACCAATGAAATTATAAATAAAATTTTTCCATTCTATAAATGAAAATATGATATAATTATATCATGGTATAAATAAATAAATTTTTTAAATTTACTAATTAAGTGTTGGTATTTTTGTAAGTAATAAATATTTAATTAAAATTTTATAATCAATAAAATTAATTTTCATGAATTTTATTCATAAATAAATATATTTTTTATTTTAGGATAATTTTATGAGACCTTAGTTAATTTTTCATGGTATTATAAAATCAATTATAATTTTAAAAACTGTATTTTCTGAGTAAATAATAATTTTAATTAAAAATTAAATTTCTCATATTTAAAAAATTATTTTCATAAAATTTAGTTAATTTTTTGATTTTAAACATAAAAAAATGGTTATGGTGAATTTTTAGTATTTTTCTAAAATACTTGAATTTTTTGTTAATAGTAGAATACAGTAATTTACAGTATAAATACATTATAAGTTAAATACACTATTTCTTGAGTCATGAATAATGTAAGCACCATAATATAGAACTTACCTTAATTATTTTAATATATTTTATGATGATTCTTAAATTATTCATAGTCTTGAGCCAAAATAATAAACAAATGAATAAAATATTCAAATATCACCTCTCTCTCCTCCACTATAAGTATCACCCCTCACAACCACTTCTCCTCACACCTATAAGCCTTGAAGCTTGTCCAAATTTCCCCCAAATACCCTTCCAAGGTATCTCCCCCACATCTAGGAGCTCTTGGTATCATTAAATGACCAAAATCAATCCCCTTAAGGAGGTTCTCAGTTAAGAAAATTCAAAAGGTAAATCCTCTTTCTTTTTCTTTTAATTTCCTTTTAATTTCCTTTTTCATTTATTATCCTCGCCTAAAATCCTCTATCCAAATAAGAATGATAAATCCAGTATCATCTATATACTATAATTATATCACGTTAATGTAATATCCTTCATCAAACTCCCTTCTCTCTCACCTTTATTTTAAAAATGAAATCATTGTCCGTGAGGTGCTGATTTACAACTTCCATGGACGACGGATTTTCATTCTTCAATTTATTCTTTAAGGATGGTAATGAAACCATTTTTATGGTCAAAAAATAATATAATGTATTTTTTAAAACCTATTTAATTTTCTAGAACTATTATATATGTATAATATTAATTCATACAACAAAATAAGTTCGTGATGATCGAAAAACCGCCAAAAAAATCTAAATGATTATCATTGATGTTTTATCAAATGAATCATCCTAATACCATATAAATAAATGAATTATATAAAAATTTAATCTTATGAATTTTCATTAATATCATATAAATTCAATTCTATATAATTATACCCATTCCACACGAACTTCCATACTCATATACAAGTATACCGATCATGAAAACCAAGGAAACGAATGCTCCCAGGAGATAAAATTGTTTATTATAACTCATCAAAAAGGTCATAAATGAACTTAATAAAATTATAAAAAATATAATACACGTATAAAATGTTATTAATTAATTAATTAATGGATTTAATTTTATTATCCAATACATTAAGGTCAAGTGCATAACACATTCGGACATAAGGTAAGGGTTTTCTTCCTGAACCTTTGTTTCCATTCGGGTTATGCTTTCTTTCTCTATAAACCAATTTAATTATTCATTATTTTTATATAATTATTATAAATTATATATATATATATATGTTCCAAAATAATATATGCATATCATTTCATCATTTTTTGATGAGATAATAAATGTTTTACAAGATTCCCTTCTCATTTCTTCCCGATACGCAAGACCAATTAAAGGGAACATCTTGATTTATTACCCATTTTCCATTACCATCAATAATCTATTTTAATACACCTTTATTTTTTTAAAATTACTAATTTTTTTTGAAAAACTATATTTTTTTCATTTCTGGTTTTATACAAACAATCATGACAAATACAAATGATTTTTACAAAAGAACTCTTCTTTACAAAGTAAAAAAGGGTATTTCTCTCAAGAACTCCACAATGATTTTATTAGAGTATTTTCATATATTTCAACACCTCTATTGAATTTTATTATTTATTGAGGTTTATCTCTTATGTTTACCATCTAACATATTTTATTAAATGGTTTATGATCAGTTTGATTGTGGATGTGCTATCTTGATACCATTCACTATATTACTCGAAATGGTTAGTGATTATGTTTATAAATTGGGAAAATTTATATATATTTCATATGTATATATTGTTTATATTTATCCCCAATCATATTAGTAATTCATTAGACTTATTAAGTTATATTTGGGTCCTGCTATAACCCCTCGATGCATCGGTAGGTATCATGAGACAAAATAGACTGAGTTTTACCCATTATGTATGGTGTCTTGGTTGAGGAATTGATGGTATGTTTATGATATCTAGAAGTATGTATTACCTCATTATATAACTATTAATTTATATTCCATGTGATTATTCTACTAGTATAATATCCATGGTAATGTTTTATTATTGAATTATTTAATCATCTTTTATTCCTGCCATATTATTCTCAAGATTATGTTTTAATGGCATATGAACTTTTACTTATTCACTATGCCTTATTATTTTTGGTTTTTCTAAATTACTTACCCTTAATGATAATATAATATCACTCCTTTCATGTGTTTTATTTTTCTACAAGTTGCAAAGAAGTATATTATAAATGACTTGCAGGGATAATCTAGGAGTTATGGATGTTTCCAATGAAATTGTTGTGTTGTTTTTAATTTTAAGTTGTAATGTAAAGTTCATGTATGTAATTTCCAAAACTGAAAAATAATCAGTCCTTCAGGATATGACTTACTTATAATCATACCAATTTAATAAAGAAAGGCATCGGCTCTGGGTAACTGGGGTTAAGGTCTTTACATTAGTAAACACCACTTCATGACTAGAAGTGTGTGTGTGTGTGTGTGTGTGTGTGTAACCCCTTTTATTGTATATATTAGGCTCCTCGCATGACCGAACTAGTTTTTTTGTCTGGTTGACACTATATAACCTACAAGATAAGAATGCATAATTAACAATTGTTTAGATGTGAATCATGATTTCTTTTATTACTTTGATTATTTATTGAACTTTGATTACCTTAATACACTATTGTATAGACTAGTTATTGCTTTATATGCCATTGGTAGTGGCCTACTAATTTTTACTCACACCCTGCTCAGGCTGCTGTAGCACTTGGGTACCTGAGCAGATGCTACTTGTTTTCTGGAACAAGTTCAGGATAGGGACCTAGTAGTTGGTTTGTGTATGGGATGTAGAGACCAGATTGGGACTCAGTACCATGTTCAGGTTCTTTTATGGTTTTATTATTTTTGGACTTTTATGTATGACTATTTTACATGTAGTGTATTCATTATATTATTATAGCATGTGCACTTGGTTTCTTATTGGCTCTTATCATATGGTGTACACTTATTATTCCTTCTAGTTATTTATTTTGTTGAAGTTACTTCTATTGTGGATTTAATCTAATAAGTGGTTATAGTCTCTCCATGTTGTCTTTATACCCTCGCTTCTAGTTTCCAGCCTCTAGTGTACGGTGAGGCACACTTGAGTTCATGTGGTGACCCGGATTGGGGCACCGGTTATAGTGGATCCTTAGTATGGGCGTTAAAAAGTGGTGTCATAGGGGGTGTATTTTGTCTTACTATTTGGGTAATGGTAGATAGAAGACTAGGATCTTGTTGGGGCTTGGTAATGAGCTCGTACATGGGTGTCTGCAGCCCCAAATATGAGGGAAAACCCAAGTTTCCTAGGGTGGTAATTGATGTTCTATTTATTTCTTTATGTTTGATTGATACTTCCACCTCAAGTGTTTCACTCGGATGTGATTTTCTTGATTTATTAGGTTTTATCTATTGGCCCAGTATGGAAAGAGAGGTTGTGTGTGTGTGTTCATGCATCATGTTAGGCACATAAGATTGATATGTCATCCATATGTGGACTGTGATTGATAATTCCTTGGGATTTAAACACTATTAGTGTACTTTCCTGACTATGGTTTATACCTTTTTACATTTTCTTGAAATTATAATAATGAAAATGTTTTGAAAATTTGAACTTTAATAAAGCTAGTATTTTTTAAATGTTGGGTAATATAAAGGTTTTGGAAAGTGAAAATCCTTGGGTTTTAAAAAGTGGGAAGTTTTTAAATGGGTATTATCAGGTTTTATAATGGTATAGTTAATTAAAGATGAATGGGTAATGATGGGACCTTAGGGAAACTGGTGTATGTATCCCTATTGTCATGATTTAACCCTATGTATGGGTAGTTTGGGTAGTTAGAGTGCCCTATTCTAAGACATTGGTCATGGGTTGTGAGGATTTTTTGGGTTTTGATGTGTGGTTTGAGTGTTGTTCCTTATTGTATCTTTAGTATGGTTGTGGCCTTTGGGTCGTGAGATGTTTTTTTATTTGGGTGTGGTAACCCTTTTGGGTTTTGATCATGAAATTTATGTTTTGGACCCTAGAGTGGGTGTTTGTCTCATAGTGATGATGTGTGTGTGTGGGTATCCTTGGTGTGAAACCTAGAGTAAATAGTTGCTTGGGTGTGTTGGGTGTGATCTATTCCAAAATAGGGATGGGAGTTCCATGTTTAAGGGGTGACTTATTGGAAGTTGTTGTGTATATATTAGAGGTAGAGCCAATGTTCCTTGCTAGATGTGACTCTATCTTAGGTATTTAGTGTTGTTTGACCTTCAAGGGCGACCCATGAGAGGTTTTGGATGGGGTTTCTAGTGCTTTTGGGTGCATAAAGAATATGTGGACATCTTGAACCTTGACAGTGGCACATATAGAGATTACTACCTATGGTAGGTTTGGCCGAGTGGGCTGAGTGGGAAAGCTTATGGTTTTTGAGGTGTGACTTGAGTTGTGGTTATGTATTGGTGATTTTTTGGAAATCAATGGTACCCTCAATGGAGGGTATCCCTATTCTTCTATTACCTTAGAATATAAAGCATAGGTGGGTGATTCATAAGTGGAATCGATGTATAGTAGGTTCCATAGAGTTTCGGTAAAAGGCATTTCCATGCCTTGGTTACCTTCTCATTGAATCGCCTAAGTGCTTATGGTTGGATATAAGGTTGGTTTTAGAAGATTAAGGATCATTTGGGAGCCTGGTCCTTTGACTCTGATGGTGTTTGATGTAGGAATTGAGGTTTATTTTGGGTGAACAAGACAAGGGTGACCAAATCATGTGTGGATGATTTTATTATGGAGGTGGCACCCAGGGTGAGGTTTGGTCACGTGGTTGGGCTTGTTTGTATGAATGGTTGGGTTATTGGATGAGAACATTTATAATTCCTCGATTCTAATGAGTATGAAAGACCAGGAGGCATGGTTATTTGTGTAAGAGGGTGTTGGTCCTAGCTTTAGTGATGTATGGTTCATGTGATCTAGAGTTAGGTTATGTGTGTGGATACAGGAAAGTGCGAGACCTTGAGGGCTTTGATGAGGTCCAGATGTGGGTGTGTTATGAGAAGTAACGATTCCATTTGGGATGGGCGAATAAGTGTCTCAATATAAGTTCACGTCATTCCTTTTAAACCTAAGTGGTAATCATTGTTATATGATAGACCATTTGGTTTTGGGCTGATGTGGTGGATCATTGGTTTTTGGTTGTTATTCACCAGGGTCATGCTGGAAGAACTCGAGTGGTGTAGCATAATTAGTGACAAAGGAAACATTGTATTATGACTTCTTTGCAGAGGTTTATGAAGCGTTTGTGATTTTTGATTGGCCATCACACATGAGTAGTGGTGGTTAAGTGTTGATGAGATATATATGGTTCTGGATGCCTGAGACTTTAGATAGTTCAAGTTTCCCCCATAGTGGGAGGTGACATCAATGATGGATAATTTGTGGTGGTGTTTTTTGAAGACTTCTTAGCATAATTTTAGCTAGTGATGATCATTTCCAATATCTTGAAATCATATTGTTTATACTGAGAGAGATCTAGCTTTTTTCCTAGCTACTTGAATGTGCTTTGGTTGGATAAGGGGCCTCTTTAAGGTTGCACGCATGGAGTGGTGTATGTGGAGTTGTATGGTCGGAAGTACACCATAAACCAATTATGGGTGAGGTCCTCAGGATGGACCAAATGTTGATGAGTGTAGTGAGTGGTGTTTTCAAAATCTGGGAATGGGTAGATATTGATGATGTTTTGTTGATCTATTGGAATCTATACGGCCACGTCCAAGTTTTTGGGTTCCTCTTGTCATCAAAGAATGAGTTGCGGTGGTTGGAATTTATTGGGGAAAGTGGTGACAATGATACTATTAAGGTGGGGAGTGATATTTTAGTCATAGATGTGTATAGAATACCATGAAGTGGATGTGGTGGCATCGGGGTGCCAATGAGAAACATGTGAGGTACATGTTTGGGTTCCTTGGAGAAGTCTAGGTGGGTATTGGATGTAGTGGTTGATCGAGATGAGCATTGGCATCAGTCTCGAGTTGGTTCTCAAGGAAACCTAGAATGTTTTTATGAGGTAAATTTCAATGATTTTTGTAGAGAACAATGACATTTTGGGAAGCATTGGATTCCCTGACAGTATATTTGTATTGGAATTCAGGGATGGACTTTGGTAGGTAGGTCATTTGATAGTTAAATGCCTTAAATGATAAGGTTCCATGGATGGGTGAAGTGGTAATGTTCCAATAGGGGAATTTAGGCATTTTGGGATGATTCGGTCTTGAGTAGTCCGAAACAGCCTAAAAAGGAACAAAAAGTGGTGAGTTATAAACTACCTTTGGTGGATGTTTTGAAATGATAAGTTCATTCCAATAAGGGTAATGGGATTTTATGAAGAACCAAGTTATTCTTAGTTGATGTATGGATGGTGGAGGTGTGTTCAAACCATGTGTTTTTTATGGTAAGGTAGGATTTTAGTGTTGGATGGTGTTCTTTTGGATGTTTGAGCATGGTGAGTTGGGAAACACATCGGGTATGTTGTGGAAATTTAATTTGAGGTTCCGATGGTCCTTTTTTATGGTGGAAGTGACAACTCCGAAAGGTGGTGGTGGTGGTGAGATAAAGTGTATAGTGGGGAGAACCATACTGGGTAAGTGGTCAGTTGATGATTTGACTGATGTTTCTAGTTGTATGGACTTAGGTAAGATCCATCTTAGTGTTTTGGTTTTGGTGACGGGTGTTGGATCAGGTTTTGATTGGTTGAGTACCTTGAGATGAATGTTTTGCTTGGGTTGTACTTCGAATTTTCAGATGTGGATTGAGTTAATTGGGCCCTGAGTTGTGAACCGATGTAGGTCAAGGAGTGTGGTAGGAATTTATGTCTTCCTTTAGGTGACATTAGGCTTGGATCACCATTATAATTTTGTAAACTATGTGAGATGGCACCAAGCGATTTGTTCTATGAGTTTCAGAGAGGGTCGGACCAAAGTTATACTGATTGGATCTCCTAATGTGGTGTATTGATTTATTTGGTTCCCTCATTGTGATATATTTTCAATGGTATTACCCAGAATTTATCTTATGTTTGATATTAGTGATGTTGATCTTGTGGCTGATGCATCCTTTAAGGAGCATCTAGTTCATGTTGTGGACCATAGTAAGAAAGTTTAGTGAGGTAATTTTATGTCATTGGCTCGGTTGTTTTGGAGGTATGGTATCATTCAGGAGGAAACTTGGGCATGGGAGATAGATATATAGACCATTGGCCCAAACCTTTTTACCTAGGAGGCTTAGTAATGCTTGGAAGTGTAGATTGACGATGATCTATTATAAGGTGATGAGGTTGTAAGATCCCAACCTCTCATGGAGGTACTTCCTTGTTTAAATTTTGGTTAAACTCCCTTTTTTTAATTAAATGGTTCTTGAGTGTATGGGAAGTTTTGGGGGTGGTATGGGGGTTCAATATACGAAAGAGGGAAGAAATGGCTATCTAGTGCATGTTTCACAGTTAGCGCATGGTTAGTAGTAATTGTGCACCATAACCATGTGGGCCTATGAAGATAGGTGCATAGTTTTGAAACCATGAAAGGGGGGAGCCTAAAACCATGATTTCTTGGACAAATCCATCATGTACAGATACCACATGTTTTTTCAAACTATGTAGGATCCTAGGAGACCTTATGACCCGAGCCCCCTCTTGGATAGAAGGTGGCGCATGGTTTGGCCAACTGTGAGGCCAAACCATGTCCCTCATTAAAGAATGGGGGATTTATAATTTTTTTCCACTCTGGATTTATGAAAATTTACAGGAATTTCCTCCCATTTCACCCTACAATAGCAAGGGTTGCGAACCTTTCTCCCCCAAGCTTCCAAGGGATGATTCTCCCTCATTTATTAGGCATTTGGAGTGTCATTTTGTGTAAATCAAAGATCTGAGTAAGTCTTTGACTTCATTTCCTTCCATTTTCTTAAATATGCCTCATTGATTGTATTATCTCCTTCCAAATCCCTAAAACCTCAATTTTTCAGTAGATTCTAAGTTGTGGATTTGAAGGTTGTTTGAGTTTGAATCAAGGGATAATATTAAGAAAGTGGCTGCAAATAGACATGAGGTAGTTGGTCTTAAATATTTTTCCCATAGTCATGATATGTTATATGTGTATATAATTGTGCTAATTTTTTTCCTTGATGCATTTTAATTTTTGGTTATGGAAAGTGATTTAGTCCTTAGATTGAGTTGTGTTCACGAACCCCGTTGGGTTTTTTGATGATGTGAGACCAAACCTATGGCTGCTTGTGGGGTATGTCGAACCCGTGAAAATGGTAAAATGAGTTGGTAAACATTATTTTAGGGTAATTATTAAAGTGAGTGGATTGTAATAGTAAATTTTTTTGTGGTCTTTGGTTTATGGGGTAATTGAAATGTTTTATGGTAGTTTTGTGAAATTTCTGGGAGTCCTTTAAAAGGGTTTAAATAATGTGTTTTAGATTATGACCCGAGCATGGTTTTTAATGAGGGAATATGATGTTTTGATAGTGGGTAATGTTTTAAAAGGAGGTGTTGACACTAAAAAAATAGTGAAATTATAGGGGGGGTTTCATTTAGTGGGGGTTATTACCCCTCTAAACACTTTAGTGGTGGTTACCCATAACCGCCACTAAAGTGGATGCCAATTTTGACTAGGGCGGTTGTGTGTAAGCGCCGGTAAAATGGATCTCAATTCAGCAGCTGTTAAATTATATGGGGTTAAACCCCCTTTAATTTCTCCATAAAATTGCCATAAATCAATGGATTATGGTTGGTTTTAACCACCCCTAATTCAAACTTCAATATAGAGGCGGTTAGAATCGCAGACGGTTATCCTATAACTATCCCTAAACATTTATGTTTTTTTAATTTTTTACCACCAGTGGACAACCCACCCTCCCAGAAACCCCCAATCCTGATAACCGAAACACCCCCAACACATTGACCCCCACCAACCCACAGAAAACCCATCCAGCCCCCAGGTACACCCCCATGGGGACACACCTTGACAACCCTCGGTACACCCCAAACACCCCCATGGGAACATGCCATAACAACCCCTTTAAATCTATAGGCCCTGACACCCCCCCCCCCCCACAGACACTGCCACTAGGACAACCTAACAACTCCTTCATGTCCTCACTGAAAACTCCCTTCACATCTATAGGCCCCAACACCCACACCCCCACCCCCCCCCCCCCCCGCAGACACCCTCATGTGCAAAGTCTGCCTTCCCCTGGCCCCCATTCCCCTCAGGTGGTAAAAGTACACCCAGGGGGATTCAAAGTCGAGACCAAGCGGTCCCCTGCATGAGACTTCACCACTCAACCAATTGATCTTTCATTTATAATATACATTAATTTATATTTATTTATTTACAAAAATATTAGATATTATATATGTGTGTGTGTGTGTATTTGTTTATAATATATAATATATTTTTGTATAATATATAATATATTTGTGCGTGGTATTTTTGTATAATATAATATATATATATATATATATATATATATATATTGTGTATAATATATATATATATATTATTTGTGTATTTATAGTATATATAAATAATTATATTTATATATATAAAAATATATATATACATATATTTATAAATACATTTATATTTATGTGTGTGTGTGTGTATTTATGTATTTATATAATATTTATAAATATAATATAATTATAATTTATATATTTATATAATTATTTTTATATACTTATATGTGTGTGTGTAACAAAAATATTATTAATTATTATTATTATTACACTTATTTTTTAAACTATAAAAATAATATTTTTGTTTTATAAATATTATACATTTATATAGAAATATAATAAAATGGAGATAGAGGAACGGGTGAAAGCACTTCAGGTTCTTGTAGGAAACCACAAATATTTCATTCATCTACGAGGGGTGAATCTTTATTATTATGTTTCGAGCTATTTTATTGATTGGCAGGGATCATCTTCCTCCAAAAAGGTTAAGGAGTGTGAATAATTATTGAAGATATTCTCTTCATTATTTGGATTTTTAGGAGGGTCTTTCACCTTTCTCAAAAATTGGGTTGCGCAATTGATTATCAAGAAAGGATCCATGGATCATGTGTCAGCATCAGATGGTGAAATCCCATAGAGGATTGATCTTTGTAATAATTAATTCATAACTTTTATTTCCCTATAAAAAGGTATGAAAACTTAGGAAATTGTTGACCTAGTCTCTCATTTAGCATCTATTTGGGGGTTTTCTGATTTCAAGTGCATCTCCCACAGATGAGGTTTATACCATATATTATTTCCTTCTGTGAAACTAAAAGGTAATGTGTGGGGTGTGGGTTTGATCAATTTAAGAATAGAAACTCTAAGGATTCATAATTGGAACTTATATTTCAACCTAAATGATTTTAATGATACATCCGCACAAGTTTGGATTGAAATTTATGGTCTTAATTAGGTCTTATGGCATCCAAAAAATTTGTTTGATATTGCATCTACAATTTTAATTCCAATAAGGATGGACACCACCATTGAAATGGTTATTTTTGGGAATTTCTCAAGGGTATTGGTTGAGGTTGATTTATGTTATACCTTGATCAATAAGGTTGTTCTTTTCATGATGCAGGATGAAATTGGCCTTATAATTGAATTCAAAAAAAATCTTTTATTTTGTGATTCCTATTGAGTTATTAGACATTCTAAGTCCAATTATAGGGGAAATATTTTATGTTCTATCTACAATTTAAAAGGTCGTGAATCGCAGCATTGTTGAAGGAAGGAAAACCTTGGGACTATCCAATGTGTTGATTCTCGCTTCAATAATCAAGTCATATATAAAGCTACTTGTGCCTCTACTTCCAAGAATTTGAGTTCCACCAGTGGACAGTTAAAAGTCAATGGTGAATTCACTCTTTAAGATATTCAACTAATTGAACCTGATGGTACCCCTCAAAAAGATATATTTTAAGATGTTCCTCAGAGTAGACATACTACTACCCCTCAAACTGCATCAGGGTTTGTATCTTTTATTCAATTGGAAGAAAATCTCACTGAGTCTTGGGTTGACTTAGCTGAAGAGAATCACTTGGTTATTACTGGATTTTCCTTTATTGATGCCTTATCTAAGGGCTTAATGGATGATAATAATTCTAGTGAAGAATATGATAGTAGTCAGGCTTCCAAGAAGATTTCCACTTAAGTTGAGGTGGATTTTAACCTTGTAAGGAGTATAATATGACTCCTAAAAAAGGCCACAAAGTGAAAGATAAAGTAGATACCACCACTTATACGAAATAAAAATGCAATAGGGCTCATTTCTCAACTTTTGAGAATTAGGTTAAGTCTACTCCAATTAGTTTCATGACCCGACCCAAGCTGGGGGTCGAGCCTCAACTACCCCAAACCTGCCTCCATAGGACATAGGGTGGAGACAAGTGTCTAAAGTAATATCCTAAATGGGAGGACTTTTCCTAAGTACTTGTATACACACACTTGACCATCTAAATGCATAAGTGAATAGGAATAATAATTACAATATGAAACCGCTAGAAAGAAAACCAGGCATGAAAAACCTCTAGGGTGTACAAGATTAGGACAGTGCATACTAAAAAGTAAAGGGGAAAAATACACTCACAAATAGAAAAATGTCCCAATCTAAAAAAACTATAAAATTAAATCTATTGAGAGCCTATCTCTTGATCTCCAAGATACAACCACCGTACGAGGTCCACAGCACCCAGCATCCCTAATCTCCTCTAAATTCATCATCAAACTTTCTGTCATTTGTATAAGACACGACATGTGTGGCCAAACCCATTTAGGGGTGAGTATATAAAAGCCCAGTAGGATTCCCCAAAAACTAAAGGTGGAGTAGTAAGATATACGGTATGAATAGAAAGATAGTAGATGAAAGATACAATTAAGGAGAATAGCTCAACCCAAACCAAGAGAGAGAGTGACCTCATAAAAACACATGGGGCTCAACATGGTGAGTAGATGAATTTCACATTGATTTTTTTCTACCTATAGTAGGAGAGTAGACTCATCCCACCATGATAATCTAAACATATAAATCATGTGTCATACCCCACTTGTATTCATATCCCATGGAAGGAGAGTAACCAAATCCAAAGGTATGGATACAAAATAATATATATATATATATATGATCAGTCAAAATAATAACAAATGAGGGAGTAATGGGATATTAATCTCATAGATCAACCCAGGAAAAAGATTCACCAACAGTTCTAAAATTCCATCAATGATGCCTAGCATCTCACACACCTAGCCAGAAGTAACTGTGTAAGCCAAGACACACCTCTCCACTGTACCGCACAATCAAGGGGGAAGAAACTCAAAGTAAATGACTCACACCCTAGTACATCAGGAGGGTTACACTATGTAAGCATCCATAGAGGACCTGGACCCATGTTGATCAGGGGTTTAACTCTAGTATCATGAGGACTTGTGCCCTATCTATAAGTTTCGAACGCAGCGGAAGCGTGGGATGGGTGGTACCCAACTTTTCTTTTTTCCATAATTGATTATCAATCTGATATCTATAAGACGATGAACACCATGATCCAAAAAATTGAATAAAATAAATAAGCAATGGGTAATAACACCAGAACCGAGAGATAGAATCATCACATATTATTTATAATTAATTTAATTAAATAAAGAATTACTTTTGTTGGAATTATTTCTTCGTTGATGAATATGGTGACATATCTGTGGTGAACCATCATTGTGTTGTAGAAACAAAGTGTATATTTCCTCTATAGGTGATCCACATGTGTTCCAGGAAACTCTAGATGTCGCCTAAGGAATCTCTGGATGCTAGCACAGTAGATCATTGTGCTTACATTCTCCACCTTTGATCGCTTCAAGATCTGCTTCTAAATCATTCTCCTTGATCTGGTGGAGGAGGATTTCTATCCATTCTTGGGATCATTCTTATAGAAGGTAGCCCTCTAGGCTTGATAGGATTATCCAAATCCATTGTGCACAACCAAGACAAATGAATTGGATTAATGAGAAAATAATATAATTGGGTATTTATATTACTGGGTTTAAAATTAAATAATTTCATAAGTTCCCTTGATTATGTTATTTAATCCTAGAAAAAACCCATGTAAAATAATATTATTATTATTATTATTTCTCGACATGAACTTAACTTGTGAATTATAATTAAATATTATTTAATTAAATAATATTCAATATTATTATTTCTCACAGAACCATTAAACTTGGTCTGTAATTCCTCCACAATATTTATTGATCCTTGAATAATGTCTATTTATTTATTAAATAAATATCACTACATTATTCGCCAATAAATAAATAAATATTATATTCACTAAATAGAAAATAAATATTTATTAAATATTCCGCTCACAATATATTCTCTCGAATAACTAGTGATGGAATAAATGCGATCAAGCATACATGAATAATTATTAAACCACATGTAGGAATAATATTTATTCAACCTATTAAATAATAAATATATTATTTAACTAAGATTTTGGATACATTTAGTGTGTGGCCCTCTAGAACTCTTTATTAGTGGCATTAGGTGAAGCATCCTAAATTCAAAGGTTAGCATCTAGCAATACACCAAGGCACCAATAGAGAAAGAAGTTAATGTCAAAATGACATGTCACCTCATATGGATGCTTACCATGTAATATAATCTCTTTATCACAATATCTCAAATCTAGCAGGTTGCATGCCAGTACCATCAACTTATATGATTAATTATCTCTTTCTTTGAATTTTTAGAAATAGAACTAGCCTATAGAACACCATGGCCATGGATTTATTTAAGCTATATCATTTCCATAAAAGGCCCTAAGATATTAACTTACATTAAATAATATAAGAGATAAATCATTTCTCACATTATTCATTAATACAATATTACTCGTTACGCACCCAATGTATCCTACCTCTCTGTGAACATATTTCATCACGGTTTTCATCAATACATTAAAGAATGCATCTCATAATATTCATTAATAATAATCTTAAATTCTAAGTACCAATACATACATCCTAATATAGGAACATCTAATGATATGTATAAATGTGGATTTCTTATAGGTGGGTCACGTTCTCATAATATCCTACTGGATATTACCAAAGGCGTAAACCCTGAGAAGGTTTCTCAAAGTACTATGAGTCTCTACCCTTGATAGAAAGTATAATTTATGTCCCTTAAATGATATCATCTAGATATATAACATATATTCAAGAATAGTGTCATAGCACTTCTGGGTTCTCATCATAGCGGGGAACTGCTATGACCTTTTAGTGCGACAGCTACTCTTAGGACATTATCACATACTATGTCACACATAATGTCGATCATGATCTGATAATTAGTTTATTAACATTAAAAAATGAATACATGTTATCATAAGGTATATATAAGTTGGTTCTAGGGCACCAACTCCAACAGAATCTCACTTACACTAGAGCCAACTACTAACAACCTTCAGTTTGCTAGCTCTCACATGATACCCATGCTTTTGTTGAGATCGGCCTTTATTCAAGGGGTCCATGACATTCTCTTTCATGGTTACACTTCTCACAAAAACCTAACCCCTTTGATAAAAATCCCTCAAGAGGTGATACTTCCATAGTATGTGCTTTATCTGTTGGTGTGACCTTGGCACTTTTTCAAGAGCTACTATTATACTATTATCACAATACAATGTGATAGGGACTTTAACGTTAGGTAACACATAAAGCTACTGAAAAAGGTTATAAATCCAAATAGATTCCTTGGCTACATAATAAGATGCTATATACTTGTAATCCACTATAGAATCAGCGAAAACTAGTTGCTTTGAACTCTTCCAGCTCACAGCTCCACCATTAAGATAGAGAAAATGTCCTGATTGTGACTTCATATCATTATGGTCTATCTGAAAACTAGAATCAATATAACCCATGATGAAAATCTTCTCATCTCCTCCATACACCAAGAACATATCCTTAGTCTTCATCATGTTCATTAGTATAAAATATATAACCATTAACTACATAAGCATTGTAAGATAATGTATACACACTTGGTCCTCCGGCTAGCCATCAAAGTCATTCCAAAATTGACTCTGGATTTTCATCTGACTTCTTAAAAATATGATCTCGAAACCATCCTATAAACTGTCGATTATGTGTATCTGATATCCATTTTTCAGCCCTAGATGGATTCAAATGCCTAAGAATTTCTTTGCAGATTTCAACATATGGTTCAACTTCGAAACTGTTATGCAAAACATAAAGGTGGGCCTGCTCCCGATCTGTAATATTGATTGTGACAACCTTTCTTCCAGAAATTCCTTCACCCTCAAGCCACCCAGTGTGATGAGATTTCAGTAAGCCAATGCTTTCCACACCAGATAAGTATTCGGTACATAATTCAATGGCTTCCTCAATAATATATCACTCTGTAATACAACCCTCTGGACAAATTCGATTTTTGACATACCCTTTCAAAATCTTCATATATCGTTCAATGGGGTACATCCATCTGTAATGTACATGACCACATAGTCGAATCTCTCTCACCAATTGGACCATCAAATGAACCATCATATCAAAAAATGAAGGCGGGAAGAACATTTCTAATTCACATAATATGAAGGCAATTTCTTTTTCCATAGCTGGCAATTTTGCTGGGTCTATAACTTTGATGCATATAGCTTTAAAGAAGAAACACAGTTTTGTTAATGTATGGCGGACATTCTTGGGAAAAATGCAATGTAAAGCAATTGTAATGATATTTTTCATCAAAACATGACAGTCATGTGATTTCAGACCTTTTAACTTCAAGTCGCTCATTGACACAAGGTTACTGATATTTAACGAATACCCCTTTGGAACCTTTACGTCATTCAAGAAGTTGAAAATTTGATATCTCTCCTACCTGGAAAGAGTGTAAGCAGCAGGAGGAAGAAATGTTCGTTTTTCACCCTTCACTGGTGCCAACTCTTCTCGTATTCCCATCTCAACCATGTCCAACCTAGCCTTAATTCCATCTTTTGTTTTTCCAGATGTATTTAGCAACATGCTGATAAAACTATCAAATAAATTTTTTTCTACATGCATAACATCAAGAAAATGTCTTATATACAGACAATTCCAGTATTGTAATTCAAAAAAAAACTGATCTCTTTTTCCAACTGATTTTTGTAAGGTTTTTTGAAGCTGGTTTACCAAAAGTAGTGTCCACATTTTTAACTTTCTCAAACAATTGATCGCATGTTAGTGGAGATGGTGATGTACGTTCTTCTGAACTTCCATCGAATGATGTCATCCAAGAACGGTACTTATGTCGTCGCGGTAGAAATCTGTGATGTCCTAGAAACACGGTTTTCGATGAATGTTTCAACCTAATTGATTGTGTACCTTCTTCGCAAATGGGACAGCCTTGAGTTCCTTTAATGTTATATCCTGACAAATTTCCATAAGCAGGGAAGTCATTTATCGTCCCGTACAACATGAATCTCAAAGTGAAATCTTCCTTTCTGTAAGCATCATACAATATAACACCTGAATCCCACAATAATTTCAAATCTTCGATCAATGGAGATAAATAAACATCAATATCATTACCCGGTTGTTTTGGTCCTGATATAAGCATAGATAACATGATGTATTTTCATTTCATGCATAACCACGGTGGTAAGTTATAATTTATCAACATAACCAGCCATGTATTATGACTGTTGCTTTGAAAAACAAAAGGATTCACTCCATCTGTAGATAATGCAAGACGAAGGTTTCTTGACTCGTTTCCAAATTCAGGATACTCATGATCGATTCTCTTCCACTAAGGAGAGTCTGTCGGGTGACGTAGTATCCCATCTTTAATTTTTGTATTTTCATGCCATGTTAATTGTTCTAAAGTCTCCTCACTTCCATATAGGCGTCTAAACCTTGGAATGATTGTAAAGTACCATACAACTTTAGTAGGACTGGATTCATATTTCTTGTATCGAGAAGCACCACACTTTGGTCATTCTTTAAGTGATTTGTGGTCCTTGAGAAATAGTATATAGTCATTCGGGCAGGCGTGTATTCTTTCAGAGATCATACCCATAGAGCGTAGCATTTGTTTGGCATCGTATGTTCGGATCGGGAGCTCATTTTCTTCTGGGAACATGTCATTCATGAGGGCAAGTATTTTCGTAAAACTGTCATCACTCCACCTGTTGTCTGCTTTCAAATTATACAGCTTCAGTACGGCTGACAATGCTGTATATTTAGTGCAACCAGCATACAATGGCATCTTTGCACAACTTTTTAACTTCTCAAACAATTTTGGGAAATCACAAAGTTCATCTTCGAAGGTCCTTGTCATTTCCTCAATACGATCTTCATCATCATTCACATCTGTAATCACATCCTCCATACGGTCATCTTCATTGTTCATGTTTGTAATCATATCAGATGATCCATAAAATGTAGTGTCACCCCAGTCACTACCTACATTCGTTGTTTCCTCGTGTTTATTCTAACATGTATAACTCTGATCTATTCCGTGATAGATCAAGTGTTCTTCCAACTCATCTGGACTAATTTGTTTTGAATAAAAACAGCGTAAACACGGACAAAGGATTTGAGAAGAGTCACATGCATGATCTTTTGCAAACTTGATAAACTCTTTCACGCCTTCTTCATACTCTTTTGTCAACCGATTGGCATTCATCCATTCTTTATTTATATTCATCCTATTTGAAATCCATAGGATGAGTATATAGGTTAGAGGAGAAGGAATATGAGTATAATTTAGATAAAAAACAAGATACTTCAAAAATGGTAGGGGCGTGCTCATTAATAGCAAATCTTGGGTGGTTCTTGGGATTCATCCAATCTCTTCCTCTCTTCGATCACCCCTGATGAGGGGTGGTTCTTGGGAGTTTTTTATAGTGTGTTAGTGGGGTTCACCACTATATACATGGGTTAACCATACCTTTTGTGAGGAAGTAGGATAATCAGTTTAACTTGTGGATCAATCTCATAGGGCGGTCTCTATAGGGTGTCCGTACAAGGAAATACCTCATGGGTAAGACCAATAGGTAGCCTAACATGTGCATCAAAAGTAAAAGTGTAAAGAGTTGATTGAAACACATGGGACCAAATGCATAAGTAAGAAGCAGTGTATGTTTTCCACAAGGGCACCCATAGAAGTGGCCATAATGGGCACCTTAGTCTATGTGATGGTTATGTGGGAGTCTCCCCATGCTATCCAGGCATGAGCTAAGTCACAATGACTAATCCTCAGATAATAACCCTTCATCTGGGTTCTCTTGGATGTGGGAGGATCATGGATGCTTGTGGGATCATGAGTGATCAACACCCAACTCTTTAGTGTATTTGTCTTGTTCATATCAAGACACAAAGAAACATAGGTAGTGGATGTAGCAAAGTCAGAAGAATAAACCCCAAGATAACTCTGAACTCACCTAGTGTCAAATCCCAATCCTTACCACCTAGTTTGAAGGTGATACAAATTAATTATATCTTGAAAGTTTTAAGGAACTCTAAAAAGATCTCCTAAAACGTCTCCTCGGGAACATCAATAATTTGGGAGTGTTTCATTGATGTGAAGGGCTACCATAACAACCTTGTCGATGAGGACCTTGTGTATTATGACCAAATCCATGGATTTGTTGGTGAAAATTGACTTGGATTGAAAATGGTCCAAGAACATATAGTGTTGCATTTCCTCAAAGTGAAAATAGGGATGGACATTGGTAGGTGGAACCACATCTTTTTAGTGGTGGGATGCAAAAGGAAAATCAAAACCCAATGAGATGGAATCTTCCAATGGTGGTGTAAAAGAAGAGGGAGAAGAAGATGGTGGAGTTAGAGTTTGGGTCTAGTGCTTAGCTGCAATAGGCCACGATCCATAAGCTATGTGTTTGGATGGGGGAAGGAACCTACCCTTAGTTCAAATCATGGTGCTAGGAGGGAAGTGAGTATGGGTGGAGGAAGGGGAGGAGGTTTAGTTAGAGGAGAGAGAGATGAGGTAGGATGGAAGGCATGGATGAGGTGGGGAGAAGAGGGAGTAGTGGAGGGGGGCACAACAAACCCAAGGTTATAGCTTAAATAACTCAGTCATGAACTTTATTTCAACACATCCAATGTTGATATATTTTATTTCAAGAAGGGGACAAGGCTAAAAATAGTCAAAGGAGGTATAAATTAGTTTATCCCAATGGAATCTTCTTTAACTAAACTAACAATCTTGGGGGGAGGGATCCTATGATGTTAAATATGGTACACAGGTTACCTAGAGAGGCCTAAGTAGCCAGGAAATTAGTGACCTTCTTACCCTCTTTCTATGTATGAGATAGATCCATGTGGTTATTGAAAAAAATTATGCATCTCATAGTGAATGGGACCTAGAAAATACTAGGTACCTCAAGCACACCCATGACATGACACCATGGATATGTTGTACCTCCACCCTATGCTTAGGTTCTCTGTCTTCATAATCACATATCAAGTGTAGTACCCTACTAAGGGATATTAATTTCATGATGGTCCACTTCTTTGATGTACAACATATAAACACCATGCATGCTAACACACATACGAGGTGAATCATTCAAGTTGTAATGTCATATTATCATGAGTATATAATATAACACATAACATCATGTGATCACAATCCAAACATAACAATTACCCACAATAAAAACAGTCATAATGGCTATCAAATATTCATAATTTGGGATAGGATTCAAGGGGTCACCACAATTCAAACTGTAAGAACCCGGGTTTTTGGAACGGGTCAAAATCCCGACCCTGTTTAAATTTTTGATAGGTTTCTGAGGAAACTGGTTTTAATGGGAAGTTTCTGGAAATTTCCAGACTACACGTCGTGTACTTTGAGTACACGCCGTGTATGTGTAGGCGAGTGACCGGCCGTGTGCTCGCCGATTACATGCCTTGTGATGACCGTGTAGTGGTTTCTTACTACATGTCGTGTAGTTTTGAACACGCCGTGTAGACCCCCGGCCATTTGAGGCCATACATGGCGTGTAGACCATTGGCCGGGTAAGAACCAGGGGCACGTCGTGTTCCCTTTGGACACGCCGTGTAGTCGAGCTGTGTATGAGGGATATACATGGCATGTGGGTATGCCGATGAGGAAGAGAAGAGGAACCCAGTACACACTGTGTACCCAGAGGTACACGCCGTGTACTCATGTCAGCAGGTTCGGAAAGTAAGTCGGCGGAATCTTTCCATCTTATGAACAGTTAAATGAACCATACACAGCGTGTAGTCCCAAAGTACACGCCGTGTACTTTCTTTTTTCACTTAAAATGGTCAGTAGCCTCGTTTTTTAGGCAGAACACCTCTCCTCTGCCCGGATACATGAACCAGGCCAGCCGAACCCCTTTCCTCTTCCCGATCGTCCGTCCAAGACCTGTTTTGAGCTCTGATTAGTGCGTTGGAACCCCCTCGGTAAGGCCTTGATTCCTCTTTGGCCGTTTTGTTTGATTTTCTTTCTAGAATGAGTTATATCCCTTTGAGCGGTTTTGAATCTTTTGTAGATTTACCTCTTTTTAGACCTAATTGGCGGGTGTTACCAGAGGAGTAGCATCGTGCGTGTCTCAGGTAGGTGGTGCATACCTCATTTTGTGTTTTCGTGGTTGTTTGGGTAACGCAGCCTTTGGCGCGTTTTCAAGTATTTTGAGCGGGACCCGTTTTATCTGCTTTTTCATACTGTAATGCTTATGGGGCCTCTGGGATTGCTTTTGGGTATGCCCGGTTACCAGTTTTCATGAGCAGGGCCGGGTGAGGGGTCGTTGCTCATCAGGGCATTTTGGCCGGGGAGCGCCAAAATGGTTTTAATTGAATTGTGATTATTATAAACTGTTTAGTTTAATTTTTTAAAGACGGTTATAATTGTTAGAGGCATTTAAGACCTCTGTGCTGGTATGGGACAGCACTGGTATAGTGCAATTCGACTGTTTAGTTGGTTTTGCCTGGTTATGTTTTCTGTTTACATATGTTATATATGCAATTGCTGAATTGCATATGCTAGACCCTTTGGGTTGTGTTGGGCTTCGCCCGGTTACGCTTGAGTGATGTTGATCACAGGTTGGGGCTTTTCCCGGGTTACTTTGGGTGGTTTTGACCACGGGATTGGGCATCATGGACGTCGGATTGAGGCAGTGTGACTGTCAGGTTGGGCATGGCCCAGGTTACTTGGATGGCGAGGCCATCGGACTTGAGAGACATGGTCTCAGGGACACGAGGTGTCATATGTTTTGGTGGCTTAGGACTATTTTGGGTTATTACCGCTCACCGGGACTTTGAGTAGTGTGCACACAGAGATACTCCGTGATGAGGTGGTTTTGACCACTCGTGTGGGTAGAGGCCCCCGTAGTTGCGGTTAGGTATTTTGGTTAGGGGTGCTTGCCGTAGAAATCCATGAGGAAGGTGAGGAGCCTTCAAGAAATGGGCGTGCCTTCGGGACGTCGGTACTTAAGACACGAGGTGTTAGGAGGCACGTGGTGCCAGGTTACTATTTTGGGCATGCCTTCGGGACGTCGGTACTTGAGACATGAGGTGTCAGGAGGCACATGGTACCGGGTTACTATTTTGGGTGTGCCTTCGGGACGTCGGTACTGGAGGCATGAGGTGTCAAGAGGCACGTGGTGCCAGGTTACACGACAGAGATTCTGGCGTTGGCCGAAGCAGGTGACACTCCCTGGTGGCTGTTGAGCACCAGTGGAGTTTGTGTTTACTTGTGCACTGTATTGTTTACTGCTTTCCTTGTAAATGCATGACTACTTAAACACATATATTTGGTACGCACCGTTGGGTGGTATCCTACTGAGTTTTGTCTCACACCCTACATGGGCCTTTCGGGACGCGTGTAGACTTTATGGATTTACGTGCAGGAAAGAGGCCAACTTCAGGAGATGGGTTGCGTTAGTTATTGCATGGAAATGGTATGGACCTTAAGGTCATGTCTTTCTGGGTTTACTTTGTTTGTTTACTTTCTGTATTGCCATGCTTGTTGTAGCTACTGTTGGTTAGCCATTGGTGCCCTTTTTTATATTCAGTTGTGTATGACCTGCTTTGGATGCATGTTTTATTGTTCAGTAGTAGTTACATGTTATCATCATGCATTGTGTTTATTTCCGCTGCTGTTTTTTCATTTACTACTTCCGTTGTTTATCTATTTTCATTATGCTTCCGCTTTGCTGGTCTGGTTCGAGTCTGCTAAGTCTTTATTTCCACTGCATCTTTACTGTTATACTTGGACCAGTACCCTTACTATGATCCTCTGAGAGGGTATAGCCTCCCCACTATACCTATTCAGACCCTCGCTGCTAGTCGGCAGCCTTTGGCGTTCGGGGAGGTGCGCCTAAGGTAGTAACACCCGACCTGTTCGACACTGTTCCGGTGGCTGACCGGGTCCGGGACGTTACAAAGTGGTATCAAAGGAGTTCTTGACAAGGATTTAGTAGCAGTGTTTTTCTGGCTATTAATGAGATTGAGACTTCTCGTTTCTTTCTACTGGTTTTACTATTTGGGATATGGTAGACTGGAGATAAGTTGTGGTTACAGGGACTGGGTGTCGAGCTTGTGCTTGGGTGCCTGCAGCCCCTGGTACGAGTGATGGACCTAGTTGCTGTGGGTGGGAATTGTTGTTTGCTTTTGCTCAGATTATAGTTTATATGATTTCCACCTCAGTGGCTCACTTGGTGTGTGATGTTCTGCATTGTGATATGTGACCCTTGACCCGTTGTGGTAAGGGAGAATTAGACCTTGTCCCGGTATGGCAAGGCTTGGTTGCTTGGATTTTGATAGGCACATTTTAGGGTATTTCAGTTTCATAATTGCACGTATGCTTTGTGAAGTGATAATACCATGTGAATAAAATAAATCAATTTCCATGATTTATCTGCTTTGAAATGTAAAATGGTGAAATTTCTTATAGAATTTCTAGTTGTTGCAATGTGTATGCCATGCTTTATATTTTGTAGAATTTCATGCTGCAGGATAATTGGGTCTGACTCTTATGAGAGCAGGCAGGTACTATGGGTGAGGCAGTGTAACTGTCAGGATTGGGCGACTCGGTCATCGGTTTGAGGCAACGTGAGTTGTCGGGATGGGCATGGCCCTAGGTACTTTGATACTTGGCTCTGTTGAGGGTGGGTAAGGAGGCCGTGAGGTCGGGATGCCGTGGGGCATGGGTTGCGGTGAGGGGGAGTAAGGGTAGTTGTTATGCACTGCCTTTTACTGCTTTCCTTATCTGCGTAGAATATATTGTTATATATATATGGGTTGTCTGACCATTTATGGTATTCAGCAGGTTACTTGAGGTGCCTAGGGCATCGGGGCATCGTGGATGCGAGTTACTTGAGGTGCTAGGCACCGGGACCTCGTGGAGGTGGACACCGATGTGGTGCGGGTTACGTTGGGTGTCGGTAGCGACACAAGAGCACCAACGAGGTGCAGGGGTGATGATGCATCACTGGAGGACTATGCGTCTGGGAAAAGGTTAGTAAACCTTATTTGCTTTAAATTTTGCTGGTTGAGACCGAGTAGACAATTCCTAAGATGGGGATCCCCTTGAGTAATTTAGCCAGAACCTTGGGACCGGGGTAGTCTAGGTTGTTTAACTGGGATGGGCGTGTTCAGTGCCATCTTTGGGTTTCGTTTGGTAGCTCGGGGACGAGCTACGTTAAGGTGGGGAGTTTGTAAGAACCTGGGTTTTTGGAACAGGTCAAAATCCCGACCCTGTTTAAATTTTTGACAGGTTTCTGAGGAAACTGGTTTTAATGGGAAGTTTCTAGAAATTTCCAGACTACACGTCGTGTACTTTGAGTACACGCCATGTATGTGTAGGCGAGTGATCGGCCGTGTGCTCGTCGAGTACATGCCTTGTGATGACCGTGTAGTGGTTTCTTACTACACGCCGTGTAGACCCCCGACCGTTTGAGTCCATACATGGTGTGTAGGCCATTGGCCGGGTAAGAACCAGGGGCACGCCGTGTTCCCTTTGGACACTCCGTGTAGTCGAGCCTTGTATGAGGGATATACATGGCGTGTGGGTATGCCGATGAGGAAAAGAAGAGGAACCCAGTACACACCGTGTACCCAGAGGTACACGCCGTGTACTCATGTCGGTAGGTTCGGAAAGTAATTCGGCGGAATCTTTCCGTCTTATGAACAGTTAAATGAACCATACAGGGCGTGTAGTCCCAAAGTACACGCCGTGTACTTTCTTTTTTCGCTTAAAACGGACAGTAGCCTCGTTTTTTAGGCAGAACACCTCTCCTCCGCCCGGATACGCGAACCAGGCCGGCCAAATCCCTTTCCTCTTCCTGATCGTCCGTCCGAGACCCGTTTCGAGCTCTGATTAGTGCGTTGGAACCCCCTCGGTAAGGCCTTGATTCCTCTTTGGCCATTTTGTTTGATTTTCTTTTTATAACGAGTTATATCCCTTTGAGAGGTTTTGAATCTTTTGTAGATTTACCGCATTTTAGACCGAATTGTTGGGTGTTACCGGAGGAGTAGCATCGTGCGTGTCTCAGGTAGGTGGTGCATACCTCATTTTGTGTTTTCGTGGTTGTTTGGGTAACGTGGACTTTGGCGCGTTTTCGGGTATTTTGAGTGGGACCCATTTTATCTACTTTTTCATACTGTAATGCTTATGGGACCTCTGGGATTGCTTTTGGGTATGCCCGGTTACCAGTTTACGTGAGCAGGGCCGGGTGAGGGGCCATTGCTCATCGGGGCATTTTGGCCGAGGAGCGCCAAAATGGTTTTAATTGAATTATGATTGTTATAAAATGTTTAGTTTAATTTGTTAAAACCGGTTATAATTATTAGAGGCATTTAAGACCTCTGTGCTGGTATGGGACAGCACCAGTATAGTGCAATTCGACTGTTTAGTTGGTTTTGCCTGGTTATGTTTTCTGTTTACATAGGTTATATATGCAATTGCTGAATTGCATATGCTGGACCCTTTGGGTTGTGTTGGGATTGGCTCGGTTACGCTTGAGTGATGTTGATCACAGGTTGGGGCTTTTCCTGGGTTACTTTGGGTGGTTTTGACCACGGGATTGGGCGTCATGGACGTCGGATTGAGGCAGTGTGACTGTCAGGTTGGGCATGGCTCGGGTTACTTGGATGGCGAGGCCATCGGACTTGAGCGACATGGTCGCAGGGACACGAGGTGTCAGATGTTTTGGTGGCTTAGGACTATTTTGGGTGATTACCGCTCACCGGGACTTTGAGTAGTGTGCACACAGAGATACTCCATGATGAGGTGGTTTTGACCACTCATGTGGGTAGAGGCCCCCATAGTTGTGGTTAGGTATTTTGGTTGGGGGTTCTTGCCGTAGAAAGCCACGGGGAAGGTGAGGAGCCTTCAAGAAATGGGCGTGCCTTAGGGACGTCGGTACTTGAGACACGAGGTGTCAGGAGGCACGTGGTGTCGGGTTACTATTTTGGGCGTGCCTTCGAGACGTCGGTACTTGAGACACGAGGTGTCAGGAGGCACGTGGTGCTGGGTTACTATTTTGGGCATGCCTTCGGGACGTCGGTACTGGAGGCATGAGGTGTCAGGAGGCACGTGGTGCCAGGTTACACGACAGAGATTCCGGCGTTGGCCGAAGCATGTGACACTCCCTGGTGGTTATTGAGCACCAGTGGAGTTTGTGTTTACTTGTGCACTGTATTGTTTACTGTTTTCCTTGTAAATGCATGACTGCTTAAACACATATATTTGGTACGCACCGTTGGGTGGTATCCTACTGAGTTTTGTCTCACACCCTACACGGGCCCTTCGGGATGCGTGTAGACTTTATGGATTTACGTGCAGGAAAGAGGCCAGCTTCAGGAGCTGGGCTACGTTAGTTATTGCATGGAAATGGTATGGACCTTGAGGTCATGCCTTGATGGGTTTACTTTGTTTGTTTACTTTCTCTATTGGCATGCTTGTTGTAGATACTGTTGGTTATCCATTGGCGCCCTTTTTTATATTCAGTTGTGTATGACCTGCTTTGGATGCATGTTTTACTGATCAGTAGTAGTTACATGTTATCAGCATGCTGTTGTGTTTATTTCCGCTACTGTTTTTTCATTTACTTCTTCCGCTGTTTATCTATTTTGATTATGCTTTCGCTCTGCGGGTCTGGTTCGAGTCTGCTGAGTCTTTCTTTCCACTGCATCTTTACTGTTATACTTGGACCAGTACCCTTACTATGATCCTCCGAGAAGGTATAGCCTCCCCACTATACCTATTCAGACCCTCGCTGCTAGTCGGAAGCCTTTGGCGTTCGGGGAGGTGCGCCTAAGGTAGTAACACCTGACCTGTTCGGAACTGTTCGGGTGGATGACCAGGTCCGGGACGTTACACAAACATAATTAATTCATGAAAATTCAATTTTAATCACCTTAAGGAGGAGGACCCGGTGGCGGAGGAGAAGGAGGCGTCGACAGCGGAGGCATCGGAGGCAGCGGAGGTAGGGCGAAGGCAGGGCTGAGGCCGGAGGAGGAGGAGAATCAGGCGGCCGGAGGAGGAGGAGGAGGAGGAGGCAGCGGCCGGAGGAGGAGGAGGCGGCCGGAGGAGGAGGAGGATCAGGCGGCCAGAGGAGGATGAGGCAGTCAGAGGAGGAGGAGGAGGAGCAGGTGGCCGGAGTAGGAGGAGGCGGCGGCCGGAGGAGGAGGAGAAGGAGGAGGCGGCGGCCGGAGGAGGAGGAAGAGGAGCAGGTGGCCAGAGGAGGAGGAGGCGGTGGCCGGAGGAGGAGGAGAAGGAGGAGGCGGAGGCCGGAGGAGGAGGATTAGGAGCAGGCGGCTGAAGGAGGAGGAGGCGGCGGCCGGAGGAGGAGGAGAAGGAGGAGGCAGCAGCCGTAGAGGAGGAGGAAGAGGAGAAGGAGGCGGCGGCGGCGGCGGCAGCGGCGGCAGCGGCAGTGGCGGAGCAAAGGATGGCTTTCGTGAGAGCTTGACAGGGTGCGGGGAGGAAGAACAGGACTCGAGGGTTTTTATCAATTCTGTGTGAGCCTTTATCAGTGCTAGTAAAAAGCGCTGATAAAGGCTGTATTTATCAGCGCTAAAATGAAAAGTGTTGATAAATACCACCTTTATCAGCGCTTTTGTAACGCTGATAAAGAGTGACTTTATCAGCGCTAATAAAAGTACTTATAAAGGGATATTTAAAGCACTGATAAATGGTACACCTTTATCAGCGCTTTTTTTAGCGCTGATAATGGCCCGCCCCTTTATCAGCGCTTTTCCATTAGCGCTGATAAAGGCAGGCGCATGCCTTGCCCAGTTTTGTGGTAGTGTAGCCTTAATAGTATCCCAATATTGTTCTCTTGGATCTACTTGATATCTTCCTACCATGATCAATGAATAGAAAACATCAAGTCTAGTACATAACATGGCATACATGATTGATCCTATCACAGAAGTGTATGGGATATTACCCAATATATCTTTATCATACTGTGTCTAAGGACACATTTTCTTAGAAAGATGTAAACCATGTGACACTGGAACCAATCCCCACTTGGATTTTTCCATACTAAATCTCTTTAGTATCTGGTAAAAGTATATACTTTGACTTAGTCCAAGCAGCCTCTTATATCTATCATGAATGATCTTTATCCCTAGAATATAGGTTGTTTCACCTAAGTCCTTCATGTAGATTAACTTTTTCAACCTGACCTTAATAGATTGTAAGAATGGTATGTCTTTTCTAATGAGTAATATGTCATAAACATATACTAATAGGATAACGACTGCATTCCCATTAAACCTTTTGTAAACACATGGATCACATTCATTCATAATGAAACCAAATTCTTTTATAGATTCATCAAATCAAATGTTTTTTGACTTGGATGCTTGCTTCAATCCATAAATGGATCTCTGTAACTTGAAAATCATTTTAGAATCACCTGGAGTCACAAACCCTTCTGGTTGTTTCATATAGACATCTTCTTAAAGGTTACTATTAAGGAATGTAGTTTTGACATCTATCTACCAAATATCATATTCATGGTAAGTTGTTATATAAAGTATGATTCTGATGGATTTAAACATGAAAACTGGTGAAAAGGTTTCATCATAGTCAATTCCTTGACATTGTTTAAACCCTTTATACAATATCCTTTCTTTATAGATACTTTACCTTCCATGTCTATTTTCCACTTGAATTCCCATTTGTATCTAATAGGATTTAAATCAACTGGCACATCGAACAGAACCCAAACATGGTTCTGATACATGGAATCTATCTCAGAATTCATAGCTTCTAGACATCTTGAAGATTCTAAGATCTCTACTACATCCATGTTGGTGATAGGTTCATTATTGTCAACCAATAATGAGTCACCATCCTCGGTGACCAAAAAACTATATATATTTGGTTCTCTTACCTCTCTTATGTTCCTACATAGTACTTGTGTTTCAAGAACTACTTCTTCCATGGGGACCTATGGAATCTATTCCTGTACCAACTCTTGTGTATCTTGAGCATCAACTTCATCGAATTATATCTTTCTCCCACTATCCTTTTTGAGGATGTTATCCCTCTCAAGAAATATGGATTATCTGGCGACATTCATTTTCTTTTATGATGGGTTGTATAGGTAGTATATATTTGTTTCCTTGGGATACCCTATAATGATACACCTCATTCCCCAGTGTTCTAGTTTGTTTTTTGATAAGGCCTTAACAAATTCCTTGCAACCCCATACATGTGTATGCAATAAAATTATTTTCTTTCCACTCCATAACTCAAAGGGAATTCCATTTTCCGCTTTATTTGGTACTCAATTTAATGTTTATGTCGCAGTTTGTAATGCATATCCCCAAAAGGATAATAGAATATTTTCATGACTCATCATTGACCTTACCATGTATAAAAAGGTATGGTTCCTCCTTTAACTAACACCTTTCCACTGTGGTGTGTAAGGTGAAGTGAGTTGAGATAGAATCCCAAACTCCCGTATAAATTTGATGAACTCTTGGTTAAGATATTCATCACCTTGATCCGATCGAATATTTTTTATATTCTTACCAAGCTGATTCTCTATATAATTATTGAATTCATTTAATTTCTCAAAGGAATCAGACTTATGACTCATAAAGTAAATATATCCACATATACTCAAGTCATCATTAAAAGTTATGAATTAAGAATATACACCTCTATATTCTACTGAAAATGGTCCACACACATCAGTTTGTACCAATCCTAGAATCTCTATGGACCTTTCACCTTATCCATAAAATGGTGGTTTTGTCATTTTCCCTTATAAAAAAGCATGACATCTATTAGGTGTTTTTATCTTGTAAGAGTATAAATAATCATCTTAACATATATTTTTCAAATGCTTCTCATTTACATGAACAAGATGGTGATACCATAGCTGGGTGTTATATGAGTCATGTGAACATGATTCGTTATCGATTTCCAACACTTGGTTTTCATAATTTATTATATAAAGACCATTATTTAAATGTTTCATACCATAACATATGTTGTCCTTATAAAATAAAAAAAAAATTATTTCCAAATATGAAAATAAAACCATCTGTAACTTGGAATGATACATAAATTATGTTTTTGGTAACTGTAGGTACATAATAAAAATCTTTCAAAAACAAAATCATTATCATTGGAAATTAATGGTTGTAGTCATTAATGGCTAGGGAATCCAACCTCACTCTTTTGGCAGTTCTCAGATACACTTCCCCTCTGGAAATCTTTCAAAATCTACTTGGTTCCTGTATTTGGATACATATGTGAGCACTACAAGCTATATATAATACTCAATGTGTAGAAATGGAAAGATTTCACTCTATAATGAATGCACCATTATCTTCCCCTTTTTTTTGGGTGTAGTTTCTCTTCCAGTGGCCTAACTTGACACATACAAAACATACATTCTTATTTTCTTTTCCCTACCTTTGGATATTCTTCTTCTTGGTAGGATGGTGCTCGGGAGTTTTAGACTATTTATTAGTATTGGCCCCCTTTTCATTGTCCTTCCTTTTCTTATTCACCATAAGGACTATAGGTTTTTCATGCCCCATGTCCTTATCCACTTGGGGAATTAAAGTAATAAGTTCTGGAAGACTCTTCTCATTATTGATCATATTGTAATTAATAATAAAACTGGAGAATGTCTTAGGAAGTGATGAGAGTATGAGATATGTACGCAAATCATCTGGTAATTTAATCTTTAAGATATTTAGGTGTTTTATGTAGCTGATAAGTTTGACTACATGAGGCCCAACTGGTACCGACACTCCAAGATTAGTTGTGAACAAAGCATTATAGATCACATACCTCTCTTATCTCATCTTATCTTGATAGAGATCTCTAAGGTGAGACATCATGATATTGGTATCCATATCCTCATGTTGATTCAAAAGATCATTAGAAATGGATGATATCATGAATTACTAAACATCTATAGAATCATTTAGATGTTTCTCATAGAGAGATAATTCTTCATCACTTGCCTCATTACTAGGTGCAACTATTAAAGGTTATTCTAGCACATACAATTTTATTTACATGGTGAAGGATGACATGTAGGTGCCTTTTCCACTCTTAGAAATTTGTTCCGATGAGAAAGTTTTCCTTCTAAAGTATGGATCTCAATGATATGTTTGATGTAATTTTATTATTTTTTCTACAAAATAATATGATAATAATTTTAGTACTTTATTTGATAAATTTAGACAAATAAATAAATATTATATTTATTAGTCTCCAACTATTTTATTGAAACCCAATAACCCTCACCATTGGCTTTAGAATATCCTATTTCTTGGACATTCTAGTGGAAATGATCCATATTCCCCTTCTCATTGCCCCATATTTGGTTGGTCAAGAAACTCGAATGGTTTTAGGTAGGAATTCCAAATGCCAACTATATTAACTCACAGTTCCTTGATCTACTGAGTGGACTCCCCAATCCTAAAATAATTAATTTAGATTTCATCAACCTTTTCCTCTCAGTTACACCAATTCCTACTTTGGAAGTCAACCCTTGATGTGAACCAAGTTAAGTAAACCCAAAACCTCATGTTAGAATTCCCCGATAATTGAAAGCACCCCAAATTTGGTTGGTCAAGCACTTTGAACTATGGGTCGATTCTAACTAAAGTAGTGGAAGGCTATGCCGACTTAATATTTTATTAGGGGATTTTATCCTTTTTTGAATAAATTTACAATTATTATCTTTATCACATGCTTGTTAATATTAAGTGGGGTTACTTAATTGATTAACCGTGTCTTAGATAATATTTATGCATAAGCCAATTTATTTTAGTTCCATCTTGCATACTTGTTAATTCATTAATTATGTGATCTCGAAAAAAAATACATAATAAAATAACCATGCAACTTGATAGAAATAAAATAAGGGTGTGATCATGATCTTATTCTAATGGTTAGTTTATCTATCGATTGATAAACTAATCATTGACCTAGGAGATAAACACCATAAACCAATTGAAGTTTGTGTTTATATATTTCCGCATGTCCAGATTTGTATCTCCTTGGATTAGTTTCACCTTAGCTCTGAACTTAAACCACATCCACTAGCTTGGGAGCTCCATCCATTACATATTCCTTTTACTCATACGTAGGTTAGGGAAAAATGAGGTTTACATAAAAGAAACCATGGGCACTTAGGCCCTACATAATGAAAGGGGAGAAGGCACATGGGACAAAAATTTAATTTAATAATAAATTAAATGAAACCAATCACATACAAAAGGTATGGTCTAGCTCATGATCATCCACATGCATGAAATGAATTGTGAATTTAATAAAACTATCATTAAATTATTAATCATTCTTATTTAAGATAAATCATGCTCAAATCAATTGATTATTATATTTAATTAATCAATCCTTTTATCTTAATTATTATCTAAATTTCCTTAAGATTCACATCCATTATAATTTTAAACAAATTAAATAAATTCATTTAAAATTAACTTTATGCATAAATTTACCTTGGGAGGAGACACAGTGAATACTCATCCAATTTTACCCAACATGTATTATACTCGTATATTGTTTTAATCTTGTGAAATATGGAATACATGACTTATCCCGTACTTTCACAATGTGTACTTCATGGATGATTACATGAATTGCATGATTTTTCAGTCACGTGTTATGCTTAAATGCATGTAGAGTAACAACTTGTAATATAACTCATACATGATATGCAGATCTAAACATTATGAAAATATTAATTAAACATTTAAATATTTATGTATATTAAAACTTATCACATGGAATATTCTATATTTACGATCACACGCAAGTACATGTCTCAAGGTTTACATAGTAAAATAAATAAATTTTAAATCTGTGTAACTTAGCATAAGTACACGGTGTGTAGATCCGATCTACATGGCATGTACACCTCTCACCGTCTATCTGAGACACACGCCTAGGGACTCAGTGTGTAATCCATGCCTCGGAAAATTTGTAGTACACAACATGTCCAATGGTCCACATGCCATGTGAACTTCGAGTTACATGGTCACTAGTCAGGTAGGACATATATGGAATACACGGCCTATCTGCGACTCAAATGGATTACACACCGTGTACGTGGGCTATATAGCGTGTAGTCTGACTAACCATGCACCATTAAATTTTGGTCAACATGTGGTGCAATTTAATGCGTGTATTCAATGCATATAACCAGAATTAATTTCCAAACTAATTCCTGATGCATTAAACATGACTACACGGTGTGTAACTCTGATTACACGGCATATAGTCCTATGTTTTTTGGTCATTGTTGGATTGAAATGGATATGAGATGGCACAAATACAAGAGGGGGTGAATTGTATGTTAAAAATTTCTATCAAAACCTTTAATAAAGGTTCTTAGTTTAATACAACATAAACTAAAACAATTCACAAAGACTCTTATAAAATAAAACAAATGATCAAACTTAATCTCGGTCTGATGATATTGTTATGATACCACAGGTTATGAAACAATTGTATTCAAGTTTAATATAAATATCAGAGTAATACAAAGTGTAAATGATTATACCATATAGAATATAGAATCAATACTAAAAATGATACATTGCAACTGAAACAATTACAACATAAAAGAATAAAAATATAAAGAAGAAATAAAAGGATTATATCTCTATTACAATAAGAAGCGGAAATGTAAAAGGTATTACAAATATTTTAACCCAAAGAGTAGGGTATCCTTTCACCTAGGACAATAGATTTTTCTTACCAACACCAGTAATCCCTTGATACAATGATAAGCTCGTTCATCTTACTATCCCCTCAAGTCCTTGATTTTACAAGTAATCAGCACCTATGTCTTTCAAACACTTGAAATCCCTTGATACGATGATAGAAATGTCCATATTTTTATCCTCAAAAGCCCTCAATTTTATAGGTAATCAGTACCTATGTCTTTCAAACCCTTGAAATCCCTCGATACAATGATCGTTCGCACTTTCTGCCTATCTCTGGTAGCCCTCGATCGTTAACACTTGATCGGACGTACAAAGAAAAACAAATCACTTATTGAAATACAAAAACTAAGAATGAGCCATTCACGTTTTGTAATTTCAAGGCTTTCACACAAATCAAGAGAAAAGGCACACAGTCACTATCTAGAACTTGTAAGTAGTTGAATTTGTTATCTCTGGTTCAAATGACCTCCTATTTATAGGGCTTGGGTTACAACAGTCGTATTTTCTCCAACGGTCATATTTATCTGGAAAAGTCAGAGGGACTTGGACACTTGGAATTGTAACAGTCATATTGAAACAGAAAACACAACATCATTTTGATTAGTTTATAACTTACTCCATGACATCGTTTTAGTTAAAACAAAAGATATGTGAAAATTATAACATGATTATGATTGGTATAAAACATGTGTTTTGATAAAATAATGAAAACATACATGTGATAAAAGTGTAACATGAGTAAGATTAATATTACTTGTTAGTACGAATATAATGAAAAATACTGATATGATACAATAGTGAATATGATGCATAATGTGAGTACGATAAACAGAGTGGGTACGATGAACGGAGTGAGTATGATGGTCAGAGTGAGTACGATGAACATAGTGAGTACGATGGACAGAGTGAGTACAATAATCAGAGTAAGTATGATGGATAGATATAATGCAGAGTGAGTACGATACACATTGTGAGTATGATTGATTAAAGTTATTATGATAAACAGAGTAAGTGCGATGGACAGTGTGAGTACGATAAATAGAGTGGGTACGATGAACATGGTCAGTACGATAAAATAGAAATTGTTTTCAAAGTAAATCCTTTATTTAATAATTGAGTATAAAAATATTTGTGATTTCCAAAAAAAATACATAAAAGTCAAAAGAATACTTTTGACCTAACAGTCAGAAACCTTGGAACCTTCATATGAGTTACTCAATTTTATTTTAATCATAAAATTAAACATTTTGATTAAATATGTGAGAAACGAATGAGGAAGAAGCAGATATCAAAATTAGGATTAAAAAAAGATTAAACTTGAATTGAAAAACTAGATTAAAATGTGAAAATCACCAACAATATTTAAATAATTGTAAATAATTATGTAACCACTCTAAAACCACTTATAGGTTCCAGGTGCAGTGGAAGAATACGATGGGTAGTACCCAACTTTTCTTTTTCCCATAATAGATGATCAATCTGAGATCTATATGAAGATGAACATTGTGATCCACATAATTTAATCAAATAAATAGAAAATGGGTAACAACTCAATAACCAAGAGATGATATCATCGCATATTATTTATAATTAATTTAATTGAATAAATAATTACCTTTGTTGGAATTCTTTCTTCGTTGATGAATCTGGTGACAGATATGTGATTTATCATCGATGTGTTATAAAAACCAAATGTAGATTTATTATAGTGTTGATCCACATATGTTCCATGAATATCTATAAATTGCTAAAGAAATCTCTAGGTGCTAGCATGGTATATCCTTGTACTTGTGTCATCCTCCTTTGACCATTTTGAGGTCCGCTTCCAAAGCATTCTCCTTGATCCGGTGGAGGAGGATTTCACTCTATTATTGGGAGTATTCTTGGAGAAGGGATCTCTCTAGTCTTAAGAGGATTATCCAAATTCGTTGTTCACAACTAAGACAAATGAATTGGCTTAATGAGAAAATAACATAATTGTGTATTTATATTGCTAGGGTTAAAATAAAATAATTGCACAAGTGACCTTTATTTTTTTATTTAATCCTAGAAAAACCCCATGTAAAATATTATTATTATTATTATTATTTCTTGACACATGATTAACTTGTGAATTATAATTAAATATTATTTAATTAAATAATATTCAATATTATTATTTATCATTGGACCATTAAACTCGATTTTTCATTCCTCCACAATATTTATCAGGCCTTGAATAATGTATATTTATTTATTAAATAAATATCAATTCATTATTCCCCAATAAATAAATAAATATTTATTAAATATTCTGCTCACAATATATTCTCTCAAATAACTAGTGAAAGAATAAATGTGATCAAACATACATGAATAATTATTAAACCATGTGTGGGAATAATATTTATTCAACCTATTAAATAATAAATATATTATTTAACTAAGATTCTAGATACACTTAGTGTGTGACCCTCTAGGCCTCTTTCTCAATGGCATTAGGCGAATCATCCTAAATTACAAGGTTAACGTCTATAAGCATGACAAGGAATCCATCAAGAAAGAAGTTAATGTTGCAATGACATGTCATCTCATACAGAAACTTACCATGTAATATAATCCCTTTATCACAATATCTCAAATCGAGCAAGTTGCATACTAGTGCCATCAGCCTATATGCTTGATTATCTCTTTCTTTGACATTTCAGAAATAAAACTTGCCTATATAACACCATGGACATGGATTTATTTAGGCTATATAATTTTCATCAAAGGGTATGAGATATTAACTTATGTTAAAAAATATAAGGGATAAATCCTTTCTCACATTATCCATTAATATAATATTACTCGTGATGCACCCAACATATCCTACCTTGCTGAAAACATCTGTCATCATTGTTTTCATCAATACATAAAATTACACGACTCATAATATTCATTAATAATAATATTAAAGTTTAAGGACCAATACACACATTCGTAGATAGGAACATAAAATGAAATGTATAAATGTGGATTTCTTACATGTGGGTCCCGTTATCATAATATCCTGTTGGATATTACCAAGGGAGTACACCATGAGAATGTGCCTCAAAGTCCTATGAGTCTACACTTCTGATAGCTTGTATCATTTGTGTCTCACAAATTATATCATTCATATATAGAACATATATTCAAGAATAGTGTTATAGCACTTATGGGTTCTCATCATAGTGGGGAATTGTTATGACCTTTTAGTGTGATGGCTTTTCTTAGGACATTATCACATACTATGTCATGTATAAAACCAATAATGATGTGATAAGTAGTTTATTAATATTCACAAAAATGAACACATGTTATCATAAAGTATATAGAAGTTGGTTCTTGGGAACCAAATCCAACACTATTTGATAGGGGGTTCTACTCGGTGGGTAGAGGACCTGTGCCCAAACTGATGGGGGTTCTACTCTATAGGTCAAGGACCCATGCCCTAGTGTGATAGGGGGATTTCACTATATAAGTTGAGGACCCATACCCTGGTGAAGTAGGAGGGTTCCACTCTAGTCATTGAGTACCCACACCCTATCATATAGGGGGTTCCACTCAGAAGTTGAGGACCCATGCCCTGGTACAATAGGGGGTTCCACTCTGGTGATCGAGGACTCACACCCTATACGATAGTGGTGTTCCACTCAGAAGTTGAGGACCCATGCCCTAATATAATAGGGGGTTCCACTATAGTCATCAAGGACCCACGCCCTATCTAATAGGGGGTTCCACTCAAAAGGTAGTTGTAGAGGAATCACGCCCATATTGATGGGGGTTCCACTCTATAAGAATACTCTAGTGATTCTTCCTAATCATTATCATTATCAAACATTTACTAAATAAACTATATTCCTAGAACATTATACATCATATCTTAGAAGACACAAATGATGAAATCGTCGCATTCTATGCATAAAAACACTCAGGATAGGCTACCCCGAAGGCCAAAATCTGAGTTCAAACAAAAGATATATGAAACCCTGAAGTTTCCTCAAAAGGAACCAAGGGGTACATGGTGTGTGAGGGAACCCACACGGTGTGTGGTCCCAGTCCACCACCTAGCCATGTCCCTAGCTAGCACACAGATCCTAGGGCATGTAAGAGTACACACCATGTAGGTGGACTACATGGCGTGTCCAAGCTATTCGAGGTTAGTTCGTGACCTTCTAGACATTTCCATGAACATGACCTTGTGTCTATGTACATGACTTTGTGTCTGTGTACATGACCTAGTGTCTTTGTACTTTGGTACACGGATGTGTTCCTGACCATGTACTCCCACACAGAGTCCTTCCCGTGTGGTTTTTCACATGGCTCATCCACCTGAGGATGAGGTGCATGTCATATAGAAGGGATACACATTGTGCCATCCTTATGATTTTATGAAACCCTATCCACCAACACTAAGGGGCTACACGTTGTGTGTTCATACTTATACATGGAGTTCAGTCATGATTTTCAAAGAAATCTATATCCATGATCCACTCTTTGATTCAAGCCATTTTTTCATAGATCTTGCCACGTTTCCACCTGAAATCATCAGATCTAGGCTAGATCTGTTTTTTCCAGCCATCATTCACTAGAAATTGGATTATGTTTATCCTTATGGGTTCTTTCATTCATCCCACACACCTCAAGCGCTTTGGGTGTTAATGATTTGACCACCGATCATTGAAATGATTATCCACATCCCACAAACATACCATATTTGTGCCTAATTCGCTGATCAATTCCTCATACGTGATTCTATCATGATTACAAGGGTCTGATCGGGCATGGTACCACCCCAAAATGTCGAACTGGGACCATAGGGTCCAACCGGTGAATAAAGTGAATAAATCAAGGGGGAAAGGCAGAAGAACAAAATTTTAATCTATCATTGAAAGAGTTCTTGGACAAAGATCAAGAATATGGATCTGGGGTTATAAAACAATTGAAATAAACCAATTTAATTAGTACATAGATGCATGCATAGGATAAAATTGGTGTAGATCAAAAAAAGGGATTGATCTACTCAAACAATTTAATCAAATAGGGTGTAAACCACAAATTTTAGATCCCTTTCTAGATATTGGATCATTCTTCATCAAAAAACGCACTCTCCAATGATTGAATGACATTGTTGTGTTTGTTTCTCTCTGATCTGCTCTGATTCGACATTTCATCATCATCTGAGGTGATCCTCCAATGGAAGAAGGAAGGATAATCTCTCAAGATTCCTAGGGTTATGAGGCTAACCCTGGGTGATTAACATGGTAGTATATTTATAAAAATTTCATTTAGGTTAAAATGAATTAATTAATTAGTTAAATAATTAATTAATCCATTGAACTTACCTCCAATGAACGAGATGTTTGAACACCCCACACCCACATATTTTAGGTCATAACTAGGGAAAAATGTGTTCTAGTCTCAAACATGGTCTCAGATTTCTGAGATTAGATTCCATTTAAGAGATATCTCATTTTATTTAAGAATTATTCATTTGTAGTATAAAATATATTTAATATTTTTATAAAATTAATTTTAGGTACACCGGGCCTCGAAATCAAATTTCATCTCAGCGCCTAGCTCGAGAAATATATATATAAATATTTCAAAGTCTTATAAGGAAAAAACTAGGTCTTTGTATCATTACCTCCTTTAATATTTTCATCCTTAAAAAGAAAAACTAAACAAACAACTCGGGATACTGAGCTCTCACTTGGATCTCCAACTCCCAAGAACTCTCATACACATTCTTGGGCTGCCATAACCTGCGAAACAAGGGAAAGGTCCATCCACACAGGGGCCTCTCCTGTCGATCCCCAATCACCACTAGGTGCTCTGAAAAGGTGGTTCAATCCTCTATGTCCATCTCTCCCTATTAAATGATGTGCATGGGGTTCTGAATGTATCTCTTCATCTATAACACATAGAAGATGTCACGTACCCGCTCTAGTTATGGGGGTAGGGAGAGGCAGTAAGTAACCTCACCAACCCTCTACATGATCTTGAACAACCCAATAAACCTTGTGGATATCTTACCTTTCTGGATGGACCTCTGCAACCCTCATTGTGGGGCGACTCTTAGGAAAATGTGGTATCCCTGCTCAAACTTCAAGGGCCTATGATGAAAATCTACATAATATTTTTTATTTGCTCTGGGTTATCCTCATTCTCTCACATATGACCTGGACTTTCTCCATCATCACCTGCACCATATCTAGGCCCACAAGAGATGTCTCTCTGATCACTATCCAGTATTAGTGTGACCTTTTGGGTCACCCATACAGAGCCTCAAAAGGTTTCATATTGATGGTTGAGTGGTAGTTGTTGTTGTACGCAAACCATACCAAAGTCAAGTGATCCCCCCAGCTCCGGATGAATTTTAACACACAAAACCTCAGCATATCCTCCAACACCTAAATAGTGGGATTGATCTACCCATCGGTCTAGGGGTGAAATGTTTTACTCATCCTCATTTGGGTCTTGAATGCCTCCAGTAGGCCTCTCCACAATCGTGACGTAAAATGTGAATCATGATCAGATACAATTGTTGAGGGAACCCCATGAAGGTGAATGGTCTTCCGTATATACAACTACCTCAAACTCTCCATCAAACTCTACTCCCTAATATAAAGTAAGTATTCCAACTTCGTGAGTTGGTAAACTATCACCCGGATGGAATCATGTCACTTAATTTTTTGTGTAATACCTATAAAAAGTCTATGGATATGTCATCCCACTTCTACTATGGGATCTCAAGATGCTATAACAAACTTTCTAGAACTTGGTGCTTAGCCTTAACCTTCTAATAAGTGATTCATCAAGAGATGAACTCGGCTATGATCCATATCATTTCAGACCACAAAAACTTCTGATTAAAGTCTCTATACATCTTCCCCACACTGGGATGTACAGCTAGGGGAGAAGTATGGAACTCTCATATCAACTCCTCCCTCATCATGACTGGAACCATTGTCTGTCCCTAGAAAAATATGACATGATTACCTCCTTCAGAATATTTATTTTCCAATTCCCCCATGTATATATGGTCATGTAAGACCTCGCAATTGATGTCTCCAAACTGGGACTCTCTCACACACTCGATAAGAATAGGAGTCAGCACCATCGACTATAGAAAAGTTTCACCCTATTGCTCTACCAGGGTCAGATATAAGAAGGTCAACTACTCTAAATCCTCCTTCACAGAGAAATAATAAGACTTCCTACTAAGGGAATATACTATTAAATTTCCTTTCTCTAGAGAAAATACTATATCAGAGTTATAGTCCTATAAGAACTCCAACCAGCACCACTTCCTCAGGTTAAAGTCTCTCTATGTGAATATGTACCTGATACTCTAATGGTATGAGTAAACCACAAAGTTATCCCATAGAAGGTAGTGCCTCCACTTCCTTAGGGGAAAGAATACATCTACCAACTCTAGGTTGTGAGTTTCATAGTTCCTCTCATGGGGTCTCAACTTCCCTGACCTGTATGCGATAATTGCATATTGCTACATCAACACATAGCTAATCTTAGCTCCTGATTCATCGTAATAAACCATGTACTCTATACCCTCCTATGGTAGTCTCAACATAGGAGAACTCTTTAGCCTTATCCTCAACTCCTAGAAGGCCCTTTGTCACTACTCAAATCAGGTAAATGGCTACCCTTTATGCGTCAGGGTGGTCAAAGGGGCTATAATTATAGAGAATTCTACCAAAAACCTCCTGTAGTACCCCACCAAGATAAAAAAGCTACATACCTTTGAAACACTTTTGGGTGGATCCCAAGTAAGAACTGCATCAATCTTTTCTGGATCCACAACTAAACCATTCTTAGAAATGACATTCCATATAAATTGAACCTCGTAAATCTAGAACTATCAATTTGAGAGCTTCCTATAAAGTTGGTGTTCTCGAAGAAAATCTAGAACCATTCTCAAGTTCTTTGTATTTTCCTCCTCTAATGTAGAGTATATGAGTATGTTTTCAATGAAGATTACCACAAACTGGTCCAAGTATGATTGAAAAACTTGGTTCATAAAATCCATAAACATAGCGAGGGAATTCATCACATAAAAGGGCATTACTAGGAACTAATAGTGTTTGTAGAAACATCAGAATACCAACTTTGGAATATGATCCTTGCAAAATCTCAAGTGGTGGTAGTCGGACCTGAGATCGATCTTTAAGAACCATCTCACACCTTGCAACTGGTAAAAGAGGTCTTCAATCCTTGAAAAGTGTTACTTTTTCTTTATTGTGGCCTAGTTTAGGCTACGATAATCTATGAAAATATGTAATATCCCATCCAACTTTTTCATGAACAACACTGGATATGCCTAGGGGGACACACTAGGTTTGATGAAACCCTTATTTAGAAGGCCCTATAACTAAAAACGTGGCTCTTAGAGCTCAGTAAGGGGTATCCAATATGACTTAGATGATATTGGAGTGGTCCTAGGATTCAATTTTATGCAAAACTCAATCTCCTTCCTCAGAGCTAGTCTCGAAACATCCTCTGGGAAGATTTCCATATGATCCTCCACAACTGAAGGAATCTATATGCCTGAAGATCCTACCACACCAATGGATATACTTGATAACTTATGGGCGATGGTTTGTAGCCTCCTTCTCAAAAAACTCACTCATCCCTCCTTGATATCTCTCTCACCAAAAAAGTATAATCTCATCCCATCAGTGTGTAGGCATCTAACTTGTCTGCGGTGATAGTCAATCTAGGCTCAACCCATAGAGAGTCAATATATACCTAAGATGATGTCATAGGGTTTCATCATGATGACCAAAAGGTACCATATGAACCTCTCTCCACTAAGAGATAGATTTAACTACTAGAAGATAACATATACAAAAGAATCATTCCCTGTAGGAACCTCAAGATGAATCTTCTAGGCTGGCACCACAACTGAGAGCTTCAAATATTTCACTAGAGTATAGAGATAGAGAAATGATTGGAACCTGTGTCTACTAATATTGAATCAAGATTATAATAAACACATATCATACCTTTGATCATTTCATGTACCATGTGGTCATAAGCCTCCAATCCTGCAGTTATCCTCGGCCCTAGCCGCCAACTCCCTGAGCCTAATGTGGGCCGCCTAGTGTTGGTGGTGGAATAATATCATAGTGTCTCCCACCACCAATAGCTCCTCCTTCTCCTCTGCTAGCTATGCTTCCCTAGAGACCACCCTACCCTCACCTAAGAGATCCCTGATCATGGATCTACCTCTGTTGTGTCGATCTATCAGTTTTATTCCTATGCTTCTCAGTATGTATGGTCGAGAAGTATCATGCTATGTGACCTTTACCATAACAAGCAAATCACTTCCCCTCTATGGCTACCCTGGTCCTCTATGTGCCTCTAACCACATTCTGGAACCTGATCATGGGGTGGTCTTCTCTACTGAGATCCTAGTTCCTAGAGTATTTTAGCTACTATATAAAACTCGGCTCTGTGGTGCCCATTGTCATCTCCAGTTATTCAGTGTCCCTCTGACAGAAATAACTCTTCCACTAGTGTCCACTCTAGCACCCCATCATAGGTGGGGATGCACAAGGGAACCACAATGGCACAAATATCTCTTTGGATTCCCTTCTCAAACTTTCATGGTTAGAATTATCCATCTTAGATCATGTTAAGGGAGTACCATGTAAGATTTGTGAACCTCGTTGCATACTCAGCCACCATCATCCCTCCCTACTGAAGCTCTAGAATCTCCTGGATTTAAACTGAGCACAAACATGAGGGGTATTGATCCTCATAGAATAGCTTCTAGAATTCAGTCTATGAGAGTGTTGACTCATCATGCATCTGTGTAAAAAGGCTCCATCAGTTCCTAGCTACTTCATGGAAAAGGATAGCTGCTAGTGAAACCACCTAATCCATCGGTTTCTGGATGATCCTGAAGACACGAACCACCGAATCTAGCCAATACTCTATTACCTAAGGATCGGGCTCACCATAGAACCTCAGTGGCCTCTGGCAATGTAACTTGAGGAGTGTGCTAATCCTATATGCATCCTTGACCTACTCTGCTGGAATGATCTGTTTCTCGACAGATGGAGGTGATGCTACCTGCCCACCTGGAGGAAGAAGCTCATGGGATGGACCCTGAACTGAGGCCTCATCGCTTATCAGATTATCATTATGATATGAAACTGATATCATGGATGGCTTTCATCATGGATTCATCCTAAGATTTATCAATATGTTCCATGGTTGGATGAGCATATATATATACAACAATGGGGAGCTGACTCAAGAAATACAGTCAAAGACTCAATCCTATATGATGCATGTACCATTGATCCCTGTAACCAATGTTTCAGTATTCTGAGTTGAAAATTAGGTAGTCAAGGTCCTAGTAAATGGATATTTTGGACTCCCACACTATCACTAGACTCTCTATCCTGAGATCCACACTCAAGAAACTCTAACATTTTTTCTCTAAACCCAACCAAATCCTCATAAGGGGACTAGTCCGAACAATGTCCCAAGGAATGAAATTCTCTAATACCAATCTGTTACTACTCGACCCAAGATGGGACTCAAGCCACAACTATCCCAATATCACCTCCATAGGATAGGGGGTGGCGATAAGCATTGAAAGGCGTATCCTAAATGGGATGTCTTTACCGAAGTACCTTTACACACACCCAACCATCTCAATGTAGAAGTGTAGAAGAATGATAATAAAAATATGCAACAACTAGAAATAAAACCAAACATGAAAACCTCTAGGGTGTACAAGAGTATGATAGTTAAGACTAAAAAGAAAAGGGGAAAAATAAACACCCAACCAAAAAAATATACCAACCTAACAAAACTGGAAAAGTAAATTTTATGAGAGAGCCTAGCTCATAATATCCAAGATATGACCATTGTACAAGGTCCACATGACCCATTATCCCTAATATCCTATAAAGTCACTACCAACCTATCTTTCATCTGCATAATACATGACACGTGTGGGAAAATCCTATACAAATATGAGTATATAAATACCCAGTAGGGTGCCCTGAAAGTTGAAGGGGGGTAGTTAGAGATACAACAGGAATAGAATGATAGTATATGCAAGATACAGGTAAAGATAGCATCTCAACCCAAACCAAGAGAGAGAGTAACCTCATCCTAACATAAGGGACTCAACATGGTGAGTAGATGAACTACAAATCAAGTATTTTCTTCCTCTAGTAGGAGAGTAGACTCATCCTACCATGAGAATCTAAACACGAAAAGCACATGGCATACCCCATGTATCTTTGCAACCCATGGAAGAAGAATAACTAAATCCAAAGGTATGGATACATAATAATATATATATATACTTGATCAAAAGAATAAAAAACAAGAGATTAAGGGGATATCTATCTCACAGCTCATCCCAGGAAAAAGAGTCGCCAATGGTTCAAAAAGTTCATCAATGATTCCCATAATCTCACACATCTTCCCAGATTTAACTGTGCAATCCAAGACACACCTCAACACTATGCCACACATTCGAGGGGGGTAACTATAAGTATAAGACTTGAGCCCTAGTATGTAAAGGGGGCTCCACTCTGTAAGTATCTGTAGAGGACCTGCACCCATGATGATGGGGGATTCCACTCTAGTTTCATCAGGACTCATGCCCTGTCTAATAGGGGGTTTCCAATTTATGGGTAAAGGACCCACATCCAAACTAATTGGGGGTTCCAATCTATAGGTAGAGGACCTACTACCTGGTGTGATAGGGGGTTCCACTCTATAGTTTGGAGGCCCACTCCTTGGTGTGATAGGGGGTCCACTCTAGTCATTGAGGACCCACTCCCTATCTAATAGGGGTTTCACTCAAAAGTTAAGGACATGTGTCATGGTACAACAGGGGGGTCCACTCTGGTCATCGAAGACCCATGCCCTGTTCAATAGGGGGTCCACTCAGAATTCGAGGACCCAAGCCCTAATACAAAAGGGGTTTCCACTCTATTCATCGAGGACTCGTGCCCTATCCGATAGGGGAATCTGCTCAAAATGTATTTTTATAGGACCTTCACCCATACTGATGGGGGGTTCCACTCTAAAAATCCTCTGGTGATTCTACCTAATCAATGCCTTCATCGAGCATCTCCTAAACAAGTGGTGTTTCCATAAAATTCTACATTTTATCTTAGAATCCACAACTGAAGGCACCATCACGTTCTATGTGGAAAAACACCCAGGATAGGCTACTACAAAGTCAAAATCCAAGTTCAAATGAAGGATATATAGAACCTTGAATTTTCATCAAAAGGAACCAAGGGGTACACAACATGTGAGGGGAACCACACGGCATGTGTTCCCGCTATTTTTCCTGATTGTGTCTCTATCCAACACATGGATACCAATCCATATAACATTACATGTCATGTTCGTGGACTACACAGTGTGTCTAAGCTATTTTGGGTCGGGTCGTGTCCTTATGGTCATGTTTGTGTACATGACCTTATGTCTATGTACATGACCCCATTTCCATGAACTTTAGTACAAGTTCATGTTCCTAGCCTTGTAATCCCACACGAATTACTTCTCGTGTGGTCTATCACATGGATCATATACCTGGGGATGAGGTACACGGCATGTAGGAGGGCTACACGCCGTGCCATCCTTATGATTTTTTGAAACCCTAGTTACCACTATTAAGGGGCTATAAGTCATGTGTTCATCCTTGTACATGGAATGTGGTGGAGATTTTCATTGAAATCTATATCTGTGATCCATGCTTCTATTCAATCCATTTCTTCATAGCTCTCACCTTTTTTCCACCCAAAATCGTTGGATCTAGGCCGAGTTTATCATTTCTGAGTGTCGTTCACCATAAATTGGATTCTGATGATCCTTTTGGGTTTCTTCATTCATCCCACATGCCTAAATCTCATTAAGTGTTGGTGATTTTATCATATATCATTGAAATAATCATCCACATCCTAAAAAAAATCCTAGATTTGTTCTTGATTCTCTTATTTGTTCCTCACATGCAATTTTTTCACAATTTCAGGGGTTCGATCGGGCTCGGTACTTCCTAACAATTTCGAACTGGGACTGCAGGGTCCAACCAGTGAAGAACATGAAGAAATTGATGGGTAAAGGCATAATAAAAAAAAATTTATTGATCTTTGTCAATTTATCTTGGCCAATGATCAAGAATGGTGATTCGGTATTAGAAAACAATTGAAATAAACCAATGTCATTGGTACCTGTGCACATGAAAATACTGCAATTGGCACAAATCAATAAAAGGGATTGATCTGCTCAAACAATTTAATCAAAGAGGGTGTAAAACACAAATTTATGAGTTCTGTATAGAGATTGGATCATTATTCATCAAAGAAAATTCTTTCCAATGATTGAAGGATGTCGTTGCATTCGTCGTTCTCTGATCTGCTCTGATATTTTGTTTCGTCATTGTCTGAGGTGATCCACCAGCAGAAGGAGGAAGGAAAATCTCTTAACGGTCTCAAGGTTATGAGGCTAACCCTAGTTGAATCACCATAGAAGTATGTTTATAAAAATTTTGTTTAGGTTGAAATGAATTAAATAATTAATTAATTAATCCACTGAACATGCTGCCAATAAGCGAGATGTCTGAATTCCCCATGCTAAACTATTTTAGGTCTCTCCTAAGGTAAAAAATACATTCTAGACTCAGCTGTGGTCTTGTATTTCTAATCTAATCTTCCATTTAAGATTTATCATGTTTACTTTAAGAACCATGTGTGTATAGTATAAATTGTATTAAATATTTTTATAAAATTAATTTTGGGCACACCGGGCCTCAGAATCATGTGTCGTCTCAACGCCTAGATCTAGAAATATATATAGAAATATTTCAAAGTATTATAAGGTAAAAAACAGGTCTTTATAGTTAGAAACATTGAGAAGGAATCTATACCTTCTAGACAATCTAGTTCTTACAAATCCAATGGATCGCCTATGGACTCTTTGGGTAGAATTTAGGTACTCAGTGAATCTTCAACTTCCTCCTCTCTAACTCTTGATTCTGGTCAATCAATGGGTGTGTTAGTGGATGGTCAATCATCACTGAAGAATCATGTCTTCACTAATGATACAATTAGTGGAATGATATCACTTGAGGCTCCTGTTTTTAGTGAATCAAGGGCTCATTTGGGTCCTAGTGTGGACATAAAACCTACTAACAATAGGGAGATTCCAAACAAGGTTGTTTTCAAGCCTTTGTATTCCTTGATAAATTATGGATAAGGGGAAGGGGATATTGTGGTATCTGAAAGTGGAATGTAGACTCCTTTTTTTCCTAATTTTTGTGGGTTTTTTGACTATGGAGGACCTATTTTGGTCCCAAAATCCTCCCAGGGCAGGGAGATACTTAATTAAACTACTTTAGTATCCCTATTTTTCAGAAGACACAGTAGCAGGTATGTTAGATTCTCTTTTTCAAGAAGGGATCTATTCATGGCAGTGAAAAAGAGTCACTTGGGATCACAAAATTAGATAAATCAAAGACTTTTGATTCTTCTATGGGACCTAATTTTATTCAGTCGGTGAGGGGTAAATCACAATCAAAGGTTGGTACACATAATTACTTTGAAGTACTTCCATCCAATAGTAGTGAGGAGGAAGGGATAAATAATCGTGAGCTTAAAGTAGACAAAGATATAACTATTGTTGATGTTGGATTCTCATATGGCATTGATGTTGTTGACATTGGACTTCCAGATGATGTAGGTGGATCTTGGTTATAGGTCAATACATGGATAAGGGGATGACATCCTCATGGTCGAAGTGGGAGCTCCTCCCATTAGTGTATGAGTACTCATTCCCGAGTTACATGGTTTTCTAGTTTTTATTTCTTTTTCTTTATGGTCACTTTATGTTTTTGTATGTTCCTCCATCTCTATATTCTGTTTTGTGTTTAATAAAGGATTCGTAGAGCCTCAAATTTAAAAAAAAATACATTTATATATTTTATGATATATATTATACATATATTATATTAAATGCATTTATATTATATATTTATGTATGTAATTATATACATTTATATTATATCATGTATACATATATATATATATACACACACAAAATAAAATTCATTCCTATAATTATAAATATATAATATAATTAAATTATATATATATATACTAAATTAATTTATAATTAATATGGTATACTATAATATATGTAAAATAATTATATAATATATGTATATATATATATATTTATATATAATAAAATATTTACAATATAATATATATATATATATAACATCATTATATAATATATTTATATTTATATTTATATTTATATTTATATTTATATTTATATTTATATTTATATTTATATTTTTTCTATATTATATATATATTCATACATAATATAATATAAATGTATTTATATATACATAAATATACAATACAAATGTATTTAATATAATATATTTATAATATAAATCAAAATATAAATGTATAGTATTTAGAAAACCATCTATAAATTTTATATACTTGAATAAATATTCTTATAATTACATTTATATTATGTATACCAATATTTATATATGTATACATCTTTGTTTATATGCATAAGTATTTATTTAAAACATTTATATAATGTATTTATATATATATAATGTATTTAAATACATTTATATAATGTGTTTATGTAACATATATATACACATACATGCACATGCATGCGTATATATTATAAATTTTGAATTTATATGAGATTTATTTAAAACAAATTAGAGGGGATTCAAAACCCACTCTAATCAAAGGGATTAGTGGCGGTTCATGAACCCCCTCAAATTTCTTGAATTAGAAGGGTTTGACAACTCCCTCTAATCTCATAAATTAGAGGGGGTTAAAAAACCCTTCTAATTTCTTAAATTAGTGGCAGTTTATGAACCCCCTCTTATATCTTAAATTAGAGGGAGTTCAAAACCCCCTCTAATTTATGAGATTAGCAGGGGTTGTGAACCCTCGTTGTTTCTTAAAAAAACAAATTCCATTATATATATATATATACTCTAAAATAAAAATTAATATTATATATATAGCCTCTAAAATCCAAATGAATATTTTATATAGAGAGAGACTCTAAAATTTAACTGAACATGTAGTACCACTAATTATTAAATTAGCGGTGGTTTTTGACATAACCACCTCTAAAATCCAACCAAATATTAAAAAAATAATGCTTAAAATTTTAGAGGGGGTTGTGAACCCCCTCTAAATTTGTTGATTAGTATGTTTTATGCATAAACCCCTCTAATTTATATGGAAAATGAATTTAGAGGGGGTTGTGCATAACCCCCTCTAAAAAACCCCTCTAATGACCCTATTTTTTTGTAGTGTGGCCTCAGGGATTTTAAAAGGGGGTTTTCCTATTATATTTCAAATGATGATTTAAAATAGGGATGTGGTTCCCCTTTTTTATGAAAATTATTAATGTTTATTTTGAATGGTTTGAAATGTAAATGAAAGCCTTGGGTAATGTTTTAGTTTTCAAAGAAGAAGATCCATGTTTTAAAGGGTGGCTTCAAGATTGTTTTAATTTAGTATTTTGATTTGTTTTTTATGAGGTGATTTGGTTTTAAGGGTCCATTAGGATCTTATTAGTTGAAATGATATATGGGTAAATATGATAAATGATTAGAGAAGCATGTCCATGTGGTAATTTGTACGAGTGGAGTATTGGACTAAGGATCTACTCCCACTGGTCGAGCTAGACTGATGCTCTAGGAATCACCAATGCCTTGCTTGAGTTAGGGTGTCGGGCTGAGGCTCTATGCTCCTAACTTATGGATTGGGGATCCTCGGTTTCAGTTCAGGCTAGAGAAATTATCTAGGAACTATGATGTTTTCCTGGTTTAGGATGTCGTACTGAGGCTTTATTCTCCTAAAGTTGGCATGATTTGGGATTTCAGACTGAGGCTCTATGCACCCAAACGTATAGACATGTCTTGATTTCTGGACTGAAGCTCTAGGGTGTGTTGATAAATTGTTTGGTTAGTAAATGTACCTTCATGACTAGAAATGTGTGTGACCCCTTTTATGTTATGGATTAGGCCCCCAACATGACTATAGCTATTTTTTTAGTCAACACTATAGAACCTATAAGATAAGAATAGCTCATTAACAACTGTTTAGATGTGGATCCTGATTTACTTAATTTCCTTACTTATTTATTGAACCTTTATTACCTTCATAAACTGTTGTACAGACTGTTTATTTCTTTAGACACCATTGGTGGTGGCCTATTGAGTTGCACTCACACCCTGCTTGGGTTGCCATGGCACTTGGGTACCCGGGCAGATGCTACTTGTTTTTTGGCACAGGTTCAGGATAGGGACCTAGTAGTTGGTTTTTGCATGGGATGGTGGGTTAGATCATGGTATATTAGGACCAGGTTGGGACTCAAGACCATTTTCGAGTACTTTTATGGTTTCATTGTTTTGGGACTTTGTTGTATGACTATCTGACATGTAGTGTATTCATCATATTGTTATAGCATGTGTACTTGGTTACTTGTTGTCTATTTCCATATACTATTCACTTATTTCTTATGTTGTTTATTTATTTTTTTGAAGTTACTTTTGTTATGTCTTCGCTCTGATAAGTGGGTATAGTCTCTCCATGTTGTATTTAGAACCACGCTGCTAGTCGGTAGCCTCTGGCATACGAGGAATCATGCCTAAGGTCATGTGGCGACCCGACTCGAGGCACCAGTTATAGTGGCTATCGAGTCGGGGCATTACATTTTAATTCGAAAGGAAAACTTTTATTTACTACTACTATATTTTAAAATGTTTATATAATTAACTTAAAATATCTTATTAGCCAAAACTTCAAATGTTTGAGTGTATAAGTGTGAGAGGAATAACTTTGGAACTGAATCCTTAGTCATTACAGCACTCAATCCCTTTTCAAACTCAACTGATATTAACTAGTACAAAATATTCCCAAATTTCATTTTAAAGATGACATGATTTGTGAAGCATGCCAACATGGTAATCAACACAAATCCTCTTTTAAATCTAAAAATTGTATCTCATCTTCAAAAGATCTTTAATTAATCAATATTTACCTTTTTGGTCCTAATCAAATTGAAAGTATAGGAGGAAAAACTTATACTCTCATAATTATTGATGAATTTACAAAAATAATGTTGGGTTATTTCTTAACTCATAAAATTGAATCTTATAAAACTTTCATGAGTTATCTAAAAAGGTTGAAAATGAAAAAGTTTTTAAAATTATTTCAATTCATAGTGATAATGGAAGGAAATTCTACAATAAGGAATTTAATTATTTGTGTTCTTTTGAAGGATATAATCATTCTTTTTTTCTCCACAAACTCTTCAACAAAAATGGGTAGTATAGAGATGAAATTGAACAATCTAATAAATCACTCAAACTCTTTTAAATGAATTATTTATTCCAAAATATTTTTGGGTCGAGGCCATGAATACTTCTTGTTGTATCATTAATCAAGTTCTCATTAGGAATTTTCTAAAGAAAACCCATTATGAACTTTGGCATAATAAAAAATCTAAGGTGTACTTTTTCAAAGTTTTGGTTACAAATATTTTATTTTAAACACCAAAGATAATCTTGGTAAATTTGATTCTAAATCCGATGAAGTTATCTTTTTTGGGTACTCCAACTCAAGAAAATATTACCATTTCATTAACAAAAGGACTAAAATTGTGGAAGAATCAATCCATTTTTCTTTTTATGATAATTTTCCAAAACCTATTTCTCAAAATATTTTTGAAAATTTTGTTTTAAATGAACCATTTTAAACTAAAAAAGTTGAATAATAACAAGAATATCCTTCAAATTCTTTGCATGATGTTTTCAAAAAATCTAAAGACCATCCCCTTGAAAATTCCATTAGTGATTTACAAGTGGGAAATCATACTCATAGGTCAGTCTTAAATGAGGTTGAACGTCTAACCTTTTTCTCTCACCTTGAACCCCAAAACCATAATGATGACCTTAACAATAAAAATTGGGTACTTTAAATGCAAGAGGAATTAAATTAATTAACTATAAATGGTGTATGGACTCCCATGAAAAGACTTAGTGATAAAACCGTTATAGGCTCTAAATGGGTTTTTTGAAATAAACTAGACAAATCTGGTAATACCACTAGAAACAAAGATCATTTAGTTGCAAAAGGTTATAACCAAAAATAAGGAATCAACTATGGTGAAACCTTTGCACCTATAGCTCATATTGAATCCATAATAATCTTTTTGGTATTTGTTTATCATCTAAATTCTAAACTCTTTCAAATGGATGTCAAAAGCACTTCTCTAAATGGTTTTATTTGTGAAAAAAAATTGTTGAAAATCAACCTGGTTTGGAAAATCATCTTTTTCCAATTATTTTTTTCAAACTTACCAAATACTTTTATGGATTAAAACAATACCCTTAATCTTTGTATGAATTTATTTCAAATTATCATCTTTCAAATGATTTTAAAATAGGAAAATCTAATTTAAATATCTTTTTAAAACACATCTCAAATGATCATTTACTCATTCAAATTTATGTTGATAATGTGATTTTAAACTCAACCAATGAAAAAATCTATTTTTAATTTTTTTTATTTAATGAAAAATAAATTCGATATGAGCTTTATGGGTGAACACAAATTCTTCCTCAATTTTCAAATTTCTCAAAATTCTAATGGAATCTTTTTAAACCAAGGAAAATACACCAATGAAATTCTAAAATGATTCAAAATGGATCATGCCAAGGAAATTAGAACTCCTATGAGTACAACTTGTAGGTTAGAATTGGATGAATTTGGTAAAATGGTTGACAATAATCTTTATAGAAGTATGATTGGAAGTCTACTTTACTGTATTATGACCTCGCCTGATATCATATTCAGTGTCTGTCCTTGCGCTCATTCTCAGTCAAATCCAAAGGAATCTCATTTAAAAAATTTTAAAATAATTTTTCATTATTTAAAAGGTTCTAAATATATCAATTTATTTTATCCAAAATGAAACTCTTTTGATTTAACTTCTTTCTCTGATGATGATTTTGGTGGATTTCAACTAGATAAGAAAAGTTCCAGTGGAACTTGTTATCAACTAGGAAAATATCATGACTCGTGGAGTAGTAAGAAGCAGAATTTTGTTTCTCTTTCTATTGTCGAAGTAGAATACATAGACGTTGGGAGTTGTTACACTCAAATTCTATAGATTCAATACACTCTCTTGAATTTTGGGCTAACATTTAACCATATCCCTATCAAGTGTGATAATACTAGTTCCATCAATATCTCTAAAAAACCTATCCAGCGCTCCCGTACTAAACACATTAACTTGAGACACCATTTATTAAGAGATCACTTCCAAAAAGGTAATATATTATTGGATTTTATCCCAACAGAATATCAAATCACTAATATTTTCACCAAGCCTCTAGCTCTTGATTTTTTTGAATTCATTGAAGGTGAATTAGGAATGATTCACTTGTGACATTCTTCATTTGATCTATGGCTATCTTGAGTTCTCTTTAAAAAAATATTTTTTAAAAACCTTGAATTTATTTCTTTATTCATTTATCTATCTTGGCTATAATCCCTTATCTCATCTGTGTTATCTTTTTAGGGGGCATATTTATTTAATTCTGAAACTTTCCTTAATAGAGATCATTAGTTTTAAAAATTAATTAAATGTTACTTTTCAAACTATTTTCTCTTATTTATAAAAATTTCAAAATTCATATTTTCAAAATGAAGTACTTTTTTGATATTTTATTATTATTTTTAACTATCTTTGATTCTTTAGATTTATCTTTGGTACTTTTTTTCAAACTTGTTTACACTAATTCTTTTTTAAATCCATATATGTATTTATTCTTTTAAATCAAAAATTTGTTTTTCTCTATCTTAAAGAAGATTAAGGATGATTAAAAATAATTTATATATACTTGTCTCTTACTTTTATCTTGGGTTGTCTTTTGAAAAAATGTCAAATTGGATACATCTTTTTAATGAATAGTATCACCTCAAAGGAATCACATCTACAAGCTCTTTAAAAGAGGAAATCTCTCAATAAAGGTGAAACCATTCCTTAATGTGTTGTGGAAAAGGTATGTACCAATTTTAATTTTATTCTTTTTTCTCCTTTTCTTATTTCTCTCTTTTATTCTCTTAAATCCTCTTCTTTTTTCCCTAGATTCCTTCTTTATCCTATCAATTTCCTTTGATAATTATTTTTCCCTTCCTTATTTATTCACTCTATCTATAATGATCTTATTATTTAGGGAGTTTTTGAAGTTATTAAGTGTTTTTTAAATTCTTATCTTTTTATTTTCTAATATTTTACTTTCTCCTCTATCCCTATAATAATTATATTATTTGGGGAGTTATGGAAATTAAAAATTTGTTTTCAAAATCTTTTTCTCTCTTACTCTTTCTTTATCAAAATTCTCCCTTGAGTTTTGCTTCAAAATATTTTCTAATATTCTTCTTCTTCTCTTTTTTCTTCTCTTTATGATGTTTTTCTCTTTTTGGTCCTCACAAAGAGGGAGAAATTTCTAAAAAAGATTATTTTTATAGAGGAGAAATTTTTCTTTAAATTTATTTTCTTTTTTATGAGAGAATTGCTCTTAAATTATTTATTCCATCTCTCATGCTTAGAATTGTTTTACAAAGGGATATATTTTAAAATATTTTTTGAATTATTCTTTTTAGTTGTTAAAATCCTGCTTTATAAGTTAAATTCTTAAGCTCATTGAGTATCATGTTAATCTCTTAAATTTCTTCTCTATATCTTTCATTCTTGATCTATGCATAATTTATCTTTTTAAGTTAAGTGTTTGTGATCATCAAGAAGGGGGAGATTATTGTACCTATCTCTCTCATGGTGTTTTCATGATCATAAACACTCACATATCTATCTAATGCTTTCATTTAAGTGAGTTTCGGTACTGTTTATTGAATTCAAAGTTGTAGAATTCATGGAATCTTCAAGATCCTTTAAAGACTTAATAAAGGTTTGGTCATGTCTCTCTCTATTCTTAATGTTCATAGAATTAGCTTAGAAGATCCTTAAAAGGGATTAGAATGAAGTGGAGGAGGCATTTCTTGAATATGGGCAGCAGCAGACTGCACCGGCTACTCGGTGCCATGGTGGCAGCATCCCTAAAGTGTGTAGAACTCCCACCATCCAGTCGGTGGCTCCACCAGAGATGTAGTAGTTCTTTCAGAAGGCCACCATCCAACAATTGACCAATAAAGAATAGCTGGTGGAGGTCTTCCAGCACCCCTCGACTACATGCAGCCCCCACTAGCTACCCGATGGAGGCCACCGAGCACCTAGTGGTGTCAGGTAGTGTCCAACATGGATGCATTTATTATAGTCAAAAAGATCATTATGGTGGTTTGTTCCTAGTTCAATGTACGTGGAAAATTCCAAAAGATTTCCTAGCCTTTAGAGTATATAAAAGGACTCTGTTATCTCCTTGAAGACTCACCTTGCGATCCTTGCTCCCAACGATGTTCTCTCAAAGTTCAATCAACGACGAAGCTCTAGAATTCCAAATTCTCTCAATAGTCTTCCAAGTTCCAAATTTCCTCAAGGCTCTCCAACATTTCTCGTAATATCTTCTTCCTCCTGAAAGAGATCGTTCGGGATAATTTTATCACTAGGAGGGGTAAGGGTGAATCAATGATACTTTTTCTTTTATGTTTCTTTGAAATAATATTTGCCTCCTGTTAAAGATTTCAATCCATGCTGAAAACAATTCAAATACACATCCACAAGAACATAAGAATTTACAAGGTTCACTATTCAATAAGAATATATATGTCCTTGGTATGGTTTGGAAATGATCCAATACCACACAATCCACTATAAAACAATCATCTGTGTGAAATACAATGAGTAGGATATGATCTTACACTCATGTAGCACTATGTAAACAATCCAATAGTGTGTGTGCACCCTCTAGCACAATTGGAGTAATCCAATGTTTGTGTAACAAAACATGTTACATGTGCTTCCTTTTCAATTTCAACAAGTGTTTTCTTTTCAAAACAATTCTTCAATTTATTACCCAGAAGTTGGTAAGAACTTCAAGGACATTGATATAGAATTCCAATCTGATTTCCTAGTTCGATCTTCCAATACGATTCTCCCAGTCTGATTCTTCAAATTTGATTGCCTAATACGATAAATATGACTCTGTTAGAATATGATCAAGATAATCTGGAACTCCTTCCTCAGTCCGGAAATCCCAATATGGAAATCCCGATTCGATTATCCAACCTTATATGATGATCAGTCGAATATAATGACAAGCAGAATATGATAGTTGGCTGAATACGATGATCAACTGAATAACGTTGTGATATTGTCTCTTCTCCTTTCACTTTAATCCGTCGTAACTTATACAACTTAGCTCAATACGGAAAAACTTCTTTCTCTCCCTAGAAAGTCAGAGCTTCTTTCTCTTCCTGTGAAAAGTACATCCGTCGTCAAAGCCAGAAAAGTATGATGTACTTTTCGCCTTTTATAGGGGACCTATAAGTGGTTTTGGCAGAAATTCCCAAAACTTTCTGGTTCAACCAAATTCACCAAAATCTCGATTTCCCTTGAATTTCGGGTGCATTTCTGACTTCGTCAACTCTTCTCAAATCTTCTTCAAACTTCCTTTTTCAAATGCCAATCTGATTTCAATCTCTTATTATGATTGTTAAATGCGATGCTCCCCTTAACGACACTTCCAACAATCTTCTTAAGTCTGATTTCAATTCTGATTTTCATTATGATTTGTCACATTACGATGAGGACAAATGTAAAACAATAGATTATTCTTCATCTCTTCTCTTAACCCACTTGAATGGCAAACAAAGTAATTCAACCCCTTTCAAATGGTTGGCTATATTGTTGATCGGTCTTTGTCATTACGCTTTGCATCGGCTTCAACTCAATTCCTTTACCATCAGTCTTTGTTGAAAACTATTCTGCCTGAATATGATGGACCGATGTCAGTGGCTTCAACTTCAGCAACTTCTTTCAATTCCAAACTTGTGCTTGTATCATGATTTCCTTCATGATTTTGAATACATTTGAGAACAGATCTAGCATCGTCAGTCTTACAATGGAAAGTATTGCAACTTCCCAAAACTCCAACAACCAGATTTCTTTTCAACTTAGCCTGAATGCGATTGTTCATAATTCAATTGACCTGAATACGATAAACATGAATACGATCAGTATGATTACGATCAGGCTGAATATGATCTCCAGCACCCTTTTTCTTTTTCCATCCAGATCCAATCAATCTGAATACGATTGGCAGCATGTCTTTCACTCCCCATTTCTTTCATCAAGTTTTCCAAATACTTGTGATTTATGATAACTCAAAGATCATCAAAGCATCGTCACATTTATACCATAGTCACGCAAACTCCAATTCTCCACCAATACGATCAATCCTTTCATATCGGATTCAAAGTGAATCTGATGACCATTTACTTCCAACAAGATTCTTCCTCAATACGATTTGACCTTTTCAAGCATTGTGAGTCCGATTCTTTTGAATACGATAGTCAGTCCGAATCAAATATAAAGTGAGATGATTTTTCTTTCTTCTCTCCGAAACTCTCTTAACAACAAAAGACAACATCTGAAAACAATCACATTCATCACCAGCATGGTCCTAACACCTCGATTGTACTTCTTCCATCAAAGAGATTTGTGGGCAGCGTGTAAAGGTTTTGTCTAAATCAAACTCTTCTTTCCTCGGCCTCTTGTCACCAATGGTTCACACTCCGCAAAAGTGCGGGACGAATTGTTTGACTACCGGTGAAGTTCAAGAAGGTGCTCATAGGCCACAATTGTGAGGGATGGGTTCTTGGTCACCGTTGAGACCAACAGATTTATACCATTGACCTCTAGAGTCGAGGGGTGGATACGCATGGGCTCACATCAAGCTTTAGTCAAACTCCTTATCAATTGTGTTCCCCCTCTATTTACTTTTTTGTATTGCATCATTAAACATCGTCTCACATCCTTGCATAATTTCAATTTGAATATTTCCGCGCTTTAATTACTTTAATATTTTCTTTATAAACATGAATTGAAGTTATCAACTATCACATATTTGATTTCTCACTTTATTATTTCTAAATCGTTTAATTTTGAAATTAATCATTTATTCTGCGTTAAATTTTTTTAAAGTACAATTCATCCTCCCCTCTTGTCATCATCTACGACCAACATGATGATAATTTAGGGACGAACCCCAACATGGTAGAGGGGAGTGAGAGAGTGAGAGCTCCACCTTTTGCCTTGAGATCCAACCCAATAGGCCTTGGGCTTATTAGATTGCCTTGATCAAAGGAATTGATAGACTTGGGTAAAACTGGTTGTTGCCGACCATGCACTGCTAGTTTCCCCATGAAGTCATGCAATTAGTCACCCTTGTTAATTCGCCTGGCAATTTAATTATTATCTTTGGGGAAGTGTCCTCTAAAAATGATCCATCATCTTTGTTTTTCACCTGAAGTTTTATCAACCGAGAATTGATTCCCTGCCCTGTGACCTTCATTCTCCCAGATCCACCTTCTCAACCCTTGGTGTTCCTCATGTTTTGCTGTTTTTAGAGGTGGCAGTTGCAGCTATCAATCCCTCTATTCTTTCTGATGTATGTATAGGAAGCTTGAGTTCATTAGTGGACTACTTTATTGAAGTTTGTAATTATCTTTTCCACATGGAATGAAATATAATTGGAAAAAAAAAACATGTTTTTAAAAACAATTAATAAAAATTTGAATTAACTAATTTCTATCCTTTGTAGTAATTTTCTCTGTTTTAAATTCATTATAACTTTATTTATTTATTCTTAAGTTTTCAATCCATTTAATACTGGACTCATTCCCAGGAAAACTGAATCAATCCACCAACTTTGGCAACACTTTTGCACACTGCACTATTATTTCTACAATAGTGGCTGTAAAAATAGAGCCTCACAAATCAGAAAACTCAAATACCAGGTAATCCAAAATGACATTTTATCCCAACCATTCGGTACAGTTGTGTGTATATGCGAACATTTCAAACTGAAAAAATCGGGTTGTGGCAGAAAATACTGAAGGATGACTGTGAGCTCCGTGTATCCATGGCATCTTTCCTCGAGATCCCACCATTATTTCAATATTCTGGAGCCTTCTTCTTCTCTGTGCATCAACCTCTTCTTGGAACCTTGGTACCTGCAGCAAATTGACAGATTAAAGCAACAAAACAAACGCAGCATCAAGAGGAAGATAATGCTTGGTTTGGTTGTTTGTGTACCCAGCCCGTCAGCCTTGCATCTTCTCATGATTCTTAGCCTCTTCACAGAGTGGAGAAACATCCTGAGGAAACAAAACCCAAATGAATGAATAATTCAACAAAAAACACTCCAATTTGATCCATAACAACCATTCCAACAACAAAGGCACACATGCAATGATGTTTCTTCTTCTATTGATTAAGAGAGGGAATGGGTTTTGTGTTGGATCATTAATCCAATGTTGGACTTGTATGTGAATAATTGTGTGTTGCAGTCTGTCAAATAAGGTCAAGCTCAATTAGAAGTAATCTGTCAAGTTTTAGGAAACTTGAGTTTTAATTTATCTGATAGGATGTGGGTCTTTACGCATAGAAACCTGAGTATTTATATTGTTAATGGGTCAAACAAAAGGAAATTACTAAAAAGATAACAGAGAAGTTATCTATATGATGGTTATAGTCCCTAGACCATTCGTACAACAATTATTCTATTCTGACATCCAATGAAGAGAAAGTAGAGAAAATTTTAAAAAAATTCCGAAAGTGCATGTTGATCTGGAAGGCCAACCACGCATTTCAAGTGAAGTTTAGGCGTCTAGGGATTTAGATACATTTCAGCATTTAATCCGTGCATTCTTGTTGATTGAACAAAAATACCCCTGTGGTTTTATTTTGGTGATGTATTTTATCAAAGCACAAATTTAATTCTAACATTCAGACCAAAACATCCATTCATTGAAAATTATGCACACTTTAGGATGGTTTTCTAAAGGGTAATGTTCATTAAATTGGTAAACTATTCCATTATTTGGTTGGATTGAATGAAGAGATGGAAAGAAAATCCATGAAAGAATTCCAATGAAACAATGGAATGGACAATGACCCTTAAGGATGACCATCTGGTTTCTTAGGAGTAGGAATATAACTAAAAAGACCATAATGCTCCCCACCTTCAAATACTTTTTATTTAATATAATTGACATAAAACAATAATGTTTGGAAAGCAAAAAAACAGATTGTCATTTGTTTACCCATTTTCATTTCATTCCCTATGATTATATGAACGAAACAGGTCATATGGGTATCATTAGATCCACAGGCATCCATCAAGATCCAAACATTGCAGCAGAGTTAAAAATACCGAAAGATTGATGTATAGAAATTTCAAGGGCATAAAAACAAGGAATCCATACCTCCAAGGAACATCTCCAGCAAGCATCCAGTCACCGTCTTTGTCTTCATAGGTGAGCACAAACCCGGATGATTCATCAAAAAGATCCAAAGGTCGCTGCACTCTTGAAATCACACCATGCTCCCCTGTCACAAGCATTAGCACCACAAACAGTAAAAAACCCCAACTTTACTTTTAATTTTCAATTGCCAGCTGACTACTCATGTCAAACCCAGGAATCCCTTTGATGAATGCTTTCGTATTAAAGAAGCTTACGAGTTTCATTAAGTCGATCAAACATGTCTTTTAGTGTTTGTGCTAAGCTCTCATAGGAGGCATGGGCATGCAGATCAATCTTCCTCCCAATTGGAACACCATCCATGTTCACCTTCACAAATACAGAGCTTTCAGGGCAGCCACTCTCCTTCGGCTTTCCACTGCCTTTGTCGCCTCCATTACAGCTGTTTTGCATTGATAAATCCTTGGCTTGACCCTTGGAAGCAATTGAGTGTAGCTCCAAATCTGGACCCGATGCCTGTTTAGATAAGCTGTTCATTCTGCAAGCTCTTAGAGGAGGCCAGCCCACAACCTGGCAGCTTCAAGAGAGAAATTAAAACAAGAAAAAAGTGTCATGCTTGAAAATCAGAACAGCACAACAGATTGAAACCAAGCTGAATACATATGCATAAAAGAACACCCAAAAACTGAAGTGATCCAAATTAGACAAATCAATTTTGAGCTGGTCATGGTAACCCAACAAAGCACGACAAGAGTTAAAATCAGTTTGAGTCTGACAGAAATGGATTGGGGTTATAATTGGATCGAGTAATCTGATGAATAATGTTTGGATATGGTTTGGGTTGACCATTTTTGACCCGTATAACCAGATTAAAAATGCAGTGATAACATAAAATACTAAAAAAATAATAGTAATTAATTTTATAATATATTTTATTCTTCCAATCAACTTAATTTGAAATAATTCAACATGTTTATAATACTGTATTTATTTTAAATGGTTTAATATGGTCGAGTTGAGTTGCAACATGGACAACATATGTTTCATATTAATTAGGTTATTTTTAGTCTAAATGATAAGATTAAATTTGATCAGGTCATTGAGTTTATGTGACATTAACTGGTTTGATATGTCATGATGAAGCCCATGTTATATATTTAAAGTTAAGTGGGTTGGGTCAAGTCAACCGGTTTAATTAAATGGGTTGGGTTAGGATTGAGCTAAAATGGGTTCACGAGGGATCAACCAGACACTAACCCGACCCTTGACAATTAATTGTCACCTCTAATCCAAATACATTCATTTCAATGCAGCATACAAAGATAATCAGACGTTTAGGAGTACAGGCAAGTGAATTAGGGGATTCCCATCTCCCATTAATAACAATGGAATATAAAAACTTGCTTGAATGAATAGCATTTTCAGATACGGGTATCTTTAATTGATGACCCTTTGATTTACCCAGCAGGTCTTCAATTTTATCCTCAAATTGCTAGTTTTGGGAATTACAGACTGTTTTTGGTAAGTCCTGGACAAGGGTTCCTGAGAAACTTGCCTTTAGCTGAGTTCCTCTGTTCTCTCTAGCATTAAATGAATGGACAGTGGAAGATGAAGAAAACCAAATTAACAAAGAATTTTGAAATGGAAGTAAAACAGACAAGGGTGTGATGAAGAAAATACTTGAGAGAATTGGCATCTGCAGCAGAATCGGCTGCGCGCTTGGAGCCACTGAAGCCACCATTAATTCGACCCATCAACAAAGACGATGAGGAGGCCGAGGAGGAAGCCGATGATGAGGGGAAATCCTTCGCCGTCAAAATCCGGCACGGCCAGCCCCTCGCACCGCTACCATCAGCCGTGGCGGCGGCGCCGATGCTCAATCCGAGACACAAGTCTAGGGCGGAACCCTCGGGAGTGGAAGAAACCTCGGAGGACGGAACCCACGCACCGCTACCGTCAGCGGCGGCGGCGGCGTCGTGCTCCTCCACCCCAGACACGGTAGCCGCGGAGCCGCCGGAGGAGGCACCGGACGGTGCTCCTCCGGGAGGGAATTCGGGTGTAGAGGCCGAATCTCCGTCCATGGCGAGATGATCTGGACAGAGAAACCTTCTCCTCATGCGCCAATTACAGACGAAGGTGGCGTGGGAAGACGGGAAGACGGGAAGCCGAAGACGAGAAGTGTTTTACACCCTATGGAACTGTAAGTGACTGAGGGCAAATCTCAGAGGAAACATTCAGAGAGAGATAAAAGGAACGCATGCAGGGGTCGGAGAGGGAGAAGAAGCTGCGGCGGCGGCAGCGGTGGGGGAGGAAAACCTGGCCGTGGGGGAAGACGATGATTATGGTGGGTCCCCCTGGTCGGGGAGTTGTTCGCGTCTACCTCCCATTTTAATCATCCCCTTTGAAAAGGAATTGGTTTTTTTTCCATTTTCATTTCGCCCCGTCAATTCTTTGTTATTCCACTCGGCGCCCTTTTTCAAAAATGTTTTTTTTTTTTTTTGAAGGGTTTTCAAAAATTTATGCAACTGAATCCAATGCTTTATCCCTACGTGATTTTAAAAGAAGGAAAAGTAATAATGAATAAATAAATAAATCATCATTATGTCTCGAAAATGTAATTCAGTAAATAACCGCACGAGGTTACTAAATATTAATTGTTTATTCTAATAAAATTAATAAATTTATTTGCCCAAAACAGGATTGAGTAACACGAGAGATCTGTTGGGGTGGTGGGGCCTGGGCAGTGTTTCCCGGAACAACCCGACACGAATGGGCCCCACATGCCATCAGCATCGACCCCACTACGGCACACGTTTGGAGGGCCGCCCGCCTTGAAACTTGAAATCCCAACTGCCACCCCAGACCCGACCCATGGAAACCCACCCGCCCCATCATTCGATCCCATCCCCGGGTCGAACCAACAACCGGATAGTTTTGATTTTGCTATCCATTTTATTTTATTTATTTTTATTTCTGCTTCAAATCTTGCTTAGGAATTAAGCGATAAATAATCTATGCCACCAGTAAAAAATGCCCATACATCAATAGTTGCCCTGCCCATCCGGTTGCCCAGGCGAGGGGCTCATCCCATGGACTTACCCTAAAAATGTCCAGTTCATTTAGGTTTGCATTTAATGCAAATTCAAACAATTTATTTTGATCCTTTTCACATTTTGAGTGAACTGGTCCATGAGTTAAGCTACAATTTTAATAATGATTAATTTTTTTTTTTAAATGTAACATCCCGACCCGAACCACTGGGTCCGAGCCGTAGAGCCACGTGACCACATGTGTGTCTCCCCATAAGCAAGATGATGCCGACTAACAAAGAGGGTCTAAGTGTGTTAGTGGAAAGACTATATTATCTATATCGTGTCAAAGGATCGATAATAATGATGAGTTTTGTATGAACATCATATGATCATATGCAACAGAAGGTAACTCAAACGCAAACAAATCTATCTTTTAGAATCAATGCATAAATAAATTGTATAAACAATGTACCTGGAAATCGCCAACGACAACAGTCTTGTTCTTTCTTGACGAAGGTGAATGTTTGGTGAAGATCCACTACCACAAAAACGGATTTTCGCAGCGTCATCCTTTCACAATGCTAAAAAAACGTTGATAAATGGTACTTTTAACAGTGCTAAAAAACGCTGTGAGAAGTACCCTTTTATCAACGTTTTTTTGTTAGCGCTGATAAAAGTACCTCCTTTATCAGCATTTTTTTTAGAGGTATTAAAGGTCCTCACTTTATCATCATTTTTTTAGTTGGTTTGATAAAGAAAGTTCATTACCATTGTTTTTTTACTAACGTTGATGAATAGTATATTTCAAAAAAATCATTAAAAATAATATATTAATATATTAATATATTTATATTAATATAAATATAATATATATTTTTTAAATATGTTTTAGATAAAGATAAATAGACATTTACGCTTAATATATAAGATATTTAGTGAAAATGAGTTATAAAATATTTAAAAAAATATATTATTAATTAATAATTTGCTAATTATTATCGAGTAATAATCATTTAATAATAATTTGAAAACGCAAAAAAATCGAAAAATTAATAAAAGATCTAAAATAAGTTGAAGAAGTAATTCAAACTTCAAACAGTCATAACTTTTGATTCGGGTATCCGTTTGAGTTCTACCAGATATCATATCAAAGTCTACGACGAGCTCTACACACTAACAATAGAGGGAAACCGTCTACCACCTTTTTTGAGGCAAAAAAGGCCCAAAAAACCTACAAAAGTGAGTTTTTAGTAAAAATACCCAATTTTTTTTAATATTCGATGAAATTTAAGTCTCGTTTAAGGGGGTCTTTTTGACATTCTTCAATGGAGGGTGAATCTATTCCCAACAATTACATTCATATTGATATTATGAGTTTGAAATTTTATCATTTTTCACAGTATACTGTTATTTATAATCAAATATATAACAATATATACATATTTTTTAGAAGGGGATGAGTCTACCCTCCGATTTACAGATTTATTTATTTATTTTTTTTGACTTTTATCAGTGCGAGGGGGTGCGCCTAGCGATGCTAAATGGGTGGTGGGGGGTGCGCGCATGCGCGGCTTCCTAACACCGTTGAAAGGAGGCTCAAGTGTTGTTAAAAGGGTTTGGTCTACTCTCCGATTTACAGATTTTTTATTTTTTTTTTAATTTTTTTGACTTTTATCAGCGCTAAAAAAATTAGCGCTGATAAAAGCCTCTTTTAATAGCACCTTGATTATCAACGCTTTTTTATCGCTGATAACTGTTTTTTTTAACGCTGATAAAACCTTGTTTTTGTGGTAGTATCACGAAGCAGTGAATAAAAGCACCCTGCCTTCGAGGGGGGTACATCAACCAATGGATCCGCGATCGTATCATGAGGATACCCGAATACTGAAAGGGTGCTAGCGCATTCGTCTCAGACGATAAACAATAGTGTGGGAGGAAAAGAGAAATGGGAAGTTTGCTCACAATTGCTTTTCTACAACAGAAGGTATCACATCCCTTTATATAGCCACCCATGATGTGTTTCATTAAATAAAAACACACCGGTCGTATTAATGTATCCATATACATTTATTTTCGTAATTCATTGAATCATATTCAATGAGCAGTCAAGCCAATTAATCTGTTCATAACGGATTGTAACTAATAATAAAATCATTCGGGAGATATAAATATATATCAAATATATATATTTTATTATCGCATGTATTTAATACATGCATTATAATACATGCATCAAATGCATGTAATTAAATATACACTTTATATATATAATATCATATATATATATATATATATAGTGCATATCTAACAATCTCTCACTTGCACTAAAATCCCATAAGAGCTTTATGCATAACTTCACAACTCTTTGTGAACCCAACAAAACTCTTTTAGATAGAGTTTTCATCACTCTCTCTTCATTTTGAACAAACACTTTGTCCAAAATTTTATCCTTATCCAAGAGCCTAATCGTGTGGCTATGTAGGCCTTAACATCATTGAAAACAACTATGAAATCACTATTTCATAGATGCAAGCAAAGAGCATCCTCTAGCAAAGCATCAATGCTACTCAAACTACTAAGGGATCTGGTGTGATCTCTATAAAACACACTCATATCTCTATATGAACATGTCAACCACAAAATGTATCATATACACCATATGTATCTTATATAATCCCTTTGCCCATGACATCGAATGACCACTAGACATGGAACATGTTAATCTAGTATAAACCACTCATCATTTTATTGATTCTTCAAAAAAGATTGACTAAGTGGATGAATACATCACATGTCATTCATCTATCTGATAAGCACATCGCAAGTCACTTTTCCAAGTAGTTGAACACATCATATGTGAAACAACTAAGCATGACCATGCATTTCCTCAATCCAATTCAATCAAGGGCCAAATGTCTTTTCTCATCATACAAGTGGGTAGGTAGCGCTTGGGAGCTCCCGCGACCTAGGGTTTCCCCTGCGCCGACCTCCCACCTCAGCGCTGCCTCCCCTCCGTCGCCCCTCCTCGGCTTCTCATCCCGCCTCCATCTGACTTCCTCCTCGCACGATGCAGATCTGACACCGACTTCAGTGCCTCAGATCAGGTCTGGCTCCCCCTCACGTGATGCACAATCTTGCGACTCCTCCCCGACGTTGTCCGCGCCGCCGTCGCCGCCCCCTCCTCCCGAATCTAGATGTCGGCTTCAGACCCTGGGTTTTTTCATGATTGGCGGCGTCAGATCCTATTCCCGCTGGCTTTTCCCCTGCCCCGAATGGTCTCCCCTTCCCCGAAGACACCACAGATGGCCGATGTGGCGGTCTCAGATCCAGTGCTCCTCATTTCGGCTTGGCACAACTACTTCAGGTGTTCCGATGTGTGGGTGTCGCAACAGTTCACAGTGGGTCTTTTTGTTGTGAGCTTGTTGCGGATTGGTTTGGTTTCGTTGGAATCGTTTTGTGGCAGGGTCATCATCGACAACCTGGGCCTGTATGCGGATGCAGATGGTCATCGCAGGAACGCTCGGTGCCGGTGGTGCTTCTCCTCCTCGCCAAATCAATTCTCAATTCCCAATTGGTTTGTTCTCTAGTGCTTTTGTTGCCTTTTTTGTGCCCCGATGGCTCTGCTTCTCCTTGTTTCCTCTGCCATTTCTTTGTACTCCTTCACGCACGACCCCATCTTGGTTGGGTGCGATGGATTCCACGATGTTTTGGATTGTGTTGGTTGCTTTAGTAAAGGTGGCTATGTTGGGGGTGCTCTTTTGGCTTGGTGGTGCCTTCGCAGTGGCTTGACGGTCCCGTGGTTCCTCATTCAGGAGCTTTGTCGATGAAGCCCTTCCCATCGGTCATCTCCTTCGATGGTTCCTATGTCAATTTGTCTTTTGTTTGCTGCCTCTGTTTTGGTGTTTTGAGTTTGTTCTTTCAGGTGTCTACAATGGTGGATCCCCTTGGATGCACTGTTTTGCTTGTGGTTTTTCTTGTTTTGGTTCTCACTTAGCCTCAAAGTGATTTGTGTTAGGTTATCACTCAACCATAAAGTGATTTATTTGAAAATACAAAAAAATGTTTGGTGGTATCATACAAGTGGGTAAATTCCATCTTGGTTGCACTCCAACCAACGTCATGATCAACAACATACCCAACCATCCCTGTATTAGCTAAGTTCATATGTTGACTTGCAAAGTAGGGTATCAAAGTACGAAGGTTCTCATGCTAGGTATCTCACCAACCTCAAGTAAGAATGATTGATAATAAACATACAACCCTAAGTATATCTATGACCGTATGATATTCCCTGAGATATACTTTAGCGGATCAATCCAAGTAATAAGTCTCTACTTATTACTCAAAAATATATTCTTTAATATCCCATATACAACCCATTATAATGGATATAAGAATCTATTCAATCTTACCTTTACATATCATCACAACCCATTATACTCCATGACGATCATCAATTAGGGACAACTCAAAGTTTGTATAGGGGATATTTATCATTCGACCGTTCATGTAAAATATATTACAACACACATGAATGAATAATAAATGGATATTTCCTTTATTATAATGACATGATACATTTAAGACTATTACAACCAATCTCTTATAATGATATAACATGACCATCATGCAGTTGTTGTAGTAATGGATTCATTTTTTGAATATTACATCCATATGTAATTTTCATCACATCCCTATGTGACCATCTGATAAAATACTCCCACTAACCACTTAGCGAGTGAAATTTATGAAGCAATATAGTTTGAGTAATGGTGAGACATAGGAATCATATTCCTTAAGTTCAACTCTTTGAACTTATATTCAAACTCCTTAACTTCAAAACATCAAATGCTATAATGTTATATTATGTTGTCTACTTAGAACTCTTTCTAAGTATATCATCATCATCTTTGGGACCTTTTTCATTGAAATATTTTTTAAATAATGTAACTATTTACATTATCACTTTATAAGCACATCCTAAACTCATTTAGGATAAAGTGATATCAACTTTTTTACTGTGACTAATGCAACTGTTTACATTTTTCTTTACCACCATACCCTAAACTCTTTTTGGATAAATTGATAACACTTTGTTACGGTAACTAAATGTAACTCTTTACATTTCTCTTTACCTTCATATCCTAAAACTATTTTAAGAGATATATATATATATATATAAAGTGTAATTCACTTTTCATTTTGACTAGTACAATCCTTTAGTTAACAATAATATTCACTTTCTCACATTAAATAAATATAACTATTTACATTTTTCTTTACTGTCACATACCCTAACTCTTTAGGATATTAAGAAAAAAAATCACTCAAACTCAGAGTGGAACAATCATTTATTTGTTACCTTCAAACTTCTCTAAGTTCACACATACTCCCACTAGCCTGTTAGATATCATATTCTCTTCAGAATATATTTCTAAGATTCAACAAAAACTATTTTGTGTTTTAGGAAATAAAATTTATTTTTTTAGTAGGAATATGAAACAAATAATCTATTGTTTCCAAATCATAAATTATACTGTATGTGTTTGTAACCATTCCTTTTAAAAATAATATTTTATTAAAATATCTCACTGATGGGAGGTGGGAACACATTCCCACATATTTTAACAAATACCTCGATGAACACTTTTATCATGGATAATTTTTTTATTAAAATATTCTTCTCAAAACATGTTATAGAAATTTATGAATCATAAATCATGTGTATTCAATTAATCATATCAAACTTGTTCATAAAAACTTTTTTTATCGAACATATTCTCCTATCATATGAAAGAAATGAGATAAAGAAACACATCTTTTACATAGATTCATTTGAGCTTGATAAAATCCTTTACATTAAAATCCTTGATGTAATAACTATTTACTTTATCTCTTGAATGAAAACTACATGCTATTTAAATTATTCCTTTTTATTTTGAATTTTTGTATAGTTACAACACTTTGTAAAATATACATTCGATATCACATACCCATCAAAATCTGAGAATAATTTTCTATAACCCTTGTACCTGACATGGACATTCCATGGAGTTCCCAAAACCCCTTCAAGTATTCTAGATAATCCCATCATATGGAATCATTACTCCTTCTTAATAGTATCCTTGGGTTTTAAATAACCTTAGTCGTCTTCTTGAAGAAATATTATTAGACTTTCCAACTAACTTTCTTCTTCTAGTTTGAACCTTTACCCATTTGTACCATCAACATAATACATGAATCTAAACATCACATGTCTAGTTCATTTATTCTCAGCACCTTGAGAATATTGAGTAAATTTTTCTTGAATCCATTCACTTTGTTGGAACGTTTCCATAAATGAAAATAGTATGAATTCCCTAACCAGAAAATCTATTTTAGTCTTCCATTTAAAGCATGTTATAGAATTAAACTAATCATAAACCATGTGTAAAAACACCCATCTCATTTTATTTAAACAACAATTGTTCACAATCTCTTCTCAAGATATAAATGAGTTATTTTACACATATTATGATGAGTTTATCCTAAGCTTGAAGCATCCAAGTTATCAATGTAGAAACTTCCTTTCTCCATTACTTGAAAACAAAATTCAAGCTTCAATTCTTTTCATCTTTCAGACCCTTTTTTTATATTTACAAAACTTTATAAAACATATAATTGATATCTTATATCTATTAGAACAATATAATTGATTTCTATAACTAAGAAAACTTTATGGAAGCTTTTAGTCTCACCACGTCATTAATATATTCAATCATATTGAATATCATTTGATGTACCCAATCATATTGAGTATATGAGACTAAAATCATTGATGTACCCAATCATATTGAGTACATGTGTGGTGACTAATATTCCTTTATTCATTTAGTATATAATGCCTTTTAAACCTTAAATGAATCACTCTATGCTTCCATAAGCATCTAGATTCACTTTTTAAACAATTTCAATAGTTAGTTACTCGGGAAGGATCTGTTCTAACACATAGAATATTTCACTTGCTCAAGAAATTTTCTTAAGATGCCAGTCTTAGGAGTTGCTTACTTTTAGCTCATCATTTCAAGGATTAATATAAAGTTTAGTTTGATTATGATGATGATGCATTTATCTATAATATAACTTTTAATCATATGTAAATCATGTCTTATATCTTTTCATTAAGGGATTTAAATGAAATTACTCCCACTAAAATTGATGATAACCCCATATATCATATCCATTTAGTGAGCCAATATCAACATTTCACTATTTTCTAGGCTGATTTAGTGTTTCTCCCATTACTTAGCTATCTATGCATGGAATCATCCCAATCACTACAGTTATAACTCTTGGATAGTTGAGTGGATGAGCCTTTCTCCAAATCCATCACATGGATTCACTCAACTCTATTCCTTTAATAACCTAATCCTATTAGGGTCTCCCATCCACTGAAACCCAATGAAAATGCAAAAAACAAGCTAATAAAGGATGATCTAGGGGCACCCAGCTTTAGCATGACACACCCATATAATAATCCAGAGTCACTCATTATTTTTCTTTCCTTACACATGATAAACCAGAGGCACTCAACTTTATCATGACCTACTTGATTGGATGATTGAGGTCTTGAAAAGTATCTCTTTGGAAGGAATCTCACACTTAGTGTTTGTGGGAATTTCTTTTAAGGTCTCATCAATTTAATACACATCACATGCACATTAAATTTATAACTATTAAATCATATTTAATCATTATATTCTCATGTATTATTCCTTTTCTGTGTATGCATGATTTTAGTGATTTAGTTTTGGAATCCCTATTCCAACCACCAAATTAATGTGTTCACACCACATTAATGTGTAACTCTTTACACAATAATCAAGTCCATGTTAATCACCCAAAAATAGAAGTCAAGTAAATTAATACATATCCAAATGCATCATATGCATAAGGTGAATGGACGATTCATGTAAAGACATAGAGTTATATGAGATTGACAAAATCCAAATGAGTAAGCTCAGAGTGACAAATAGTCAGGCTCATTCACTTTCCTAGCCAAGAAAAACATCCATGAAAGTAGGTGGTCTGACCCAAAGTCCCTCAAGCTAAGAATATTTTAATCAAGAGATAATCCAATTCATGAAAACTGTAACACCTAATATGCACAAACTATGCCCAACAACTACTCTCAAGCTCATAACTAAAATTATAAATTGAGGTCAAGGTAGATGAAAACTAAATTTTATGATATCAAACCTAGAATATTATGCAAGGATCTATCCTAGAAGAAATTCATCATATAAGTTTTGAAATACAATTATTCATAATATAAAAAATTTATAACTATGAATATAACTGAGAATAATATTTAAATAAATGAACAGTTAAAATATTTAAACTTGAGATAAACATTTATGAATAATTTCATAAATAAAATCTAATTATAAAACCTTTTATAATTTAACCTTTAACATTATGGACATTCCATAATTTTGAACATAAACTCTTTATATTTTTTCCAATATGAATCCTTTCATATTAATTATAATATGGCATTTCTCTTTTAAATTGTTAATATTATATGAATTATAAAATATTTATAATTCAATTTCTATTATGCAAACCTTTTACATAATCTAAATATCATATACTTAATTATTATTTAAACCACGATCATATCAATTATCAAAACACCTTTTGATGTGGCTGAAATAATATAAAAATAAAGACCCTTTAATTTGAACAATTTCAAATTAATTAATTATGAACTAAACATGAATATTAAGGAAATTTAATAAATAAACTATTTATTTATTTTCTAAAATATGAGACATTTATGAATTATTCATAAATAAATGCTAATTATAAACATTTTATAAATTAGCAAGAATATAAACATTTTATATTCTTATCAATTTGAACCCTTTCACATTTTATATTAAATGACATTTATATGATATTTCATGAATTATAATTATTTTATAATTCAATATCTATTATATAAATATTTTTATATAATCTAAATATCCTATATGTTGGAATTTATAAACTCTCTATAAACCTCCTTTTATGATTTTTAAATAAAACATTTATTTATATATCATAAATCATTCCATTTAATTTGTCAAAAGGTACTCAAAAAATATTTATCAATTAACCATAAACATTTTATTGTTAATTAATTTATAAAACACTTTTATAAATTTATATATAAATATTTCAAAATACCTTTTCCATTATTTATAAACAATTTATAAATAATATAATAAAATTCTAAATTGAATTATCTTGATTAAAATAAATACTTTATTCATTTTCATAATCAAAAGTAATATATATGAACATTTCATATTTATTTCTAGGTTTAAAAAACTCATTTTACTATTAAAACACATTTTTCATAAATTAATAAACATGTTGATTCATCAAAGAAGCCTACCCTCTGATACCACTGGCGAATTTTTTATGAACATCATATAGTCATATGTAGTAGAAGATAACCCCAACACAAGTAGATCAATCTTTGAGAATCAATGCATAAATAAATTAAATAAACAATGTACCTGAAAATTGCCAATGACGATAGTATTCTTCTTTCTCGATAAAGGAGAATGCTTGATGAAGATCACGAAGCAGTGAAAAAAAGCACTCTACCTCCGAGGGGTGGGTGGGGGTGGGGTACACTGACCAATGGATCTGTGACCATATCATGAGGATACCCAAATTCTGAAGGGGTGCTAGCACCTTCATATCAAGTGATAAATAGCAGTGTGGGAGGAAGAGAGAAATGAGAGGCTTTCTCATAATTGCTTGTCCATGATAAGAGGGATCACATCCCTTTATATATCCATCCATAACGTGTTCCATTAAATGAAAATTCATCGGCCATATTAATGTATCCATATACATTTATTCCCATAATTCATTGAATCCTATTCAATGAGCGGTCGATCTAATTCATCTGTTCATAATGGATTGTAACTGGAAATAAAACCATTTGGGATAAATAAATATACATCAAATAAATATATATTTATTATCGCATGTATTTAATACATGCATTATAATACACGCATCAAATGCATGCAATTAAATATACATTATATATATAATATCATATATATGTATATATATATATATTTAGTGCATATCTAACAAATAAATCATAAACAATATAATAAATAATAAATAATCAGAGTAACACGTAGAAAACTAAAAATGACATACATGTCATACAAATAAATGACTCCCAATAGGGAAAGCCCAACAGAGTAACAAGTACAAATAAATAAATAAATAAATATCAGGTTTCTCCGGTGTCCGTCTTGGTCCGCTCCCTCTCCATGCTCCACTGCTCAACCGTCCACCATAGGGCTATTTCCCTTTGTTGTATTTCAGGTCATGAAATCTACAAGGGCACCAAAATTTCTGAGTAGGGCATGAGTGCAAGACTCAGTAGGAGACCACCAATGCATCCTTACCATAAGTTCATAATATATATAACAATGTATATCATGATATAAGTAAATTCTCAATAAACACACATCATATATCCAGTCATCGTGTGTTGACCAAGCCTCCATAAACCCCATCCCCATTTAATTCATCTCATTATCGAAAAGGATTCCAAAGAAGTCACATACCTCTATCAAGGTAACACAACTCACCCCACACATTCGGTAGTTATCATAGGAGTACCGCATGCTCCTCCATGTCATCAGCTCACCCCACCCAGTTAGTGGTTGTCACCAGAACACCACACATTCTGTCAGGTCGATCCCCGATCCACTTATCCTTTTAATCACTCACAACCCAAGTTTATAGGATTCCATGACCAATCTATTCTAGCTATCCACTATGTTTCCCCCTCTATAAGGGTATCCCCACTCTCCTTTAAGGACATTAGAACTCTGTAAGGTTGGGTAACCATCCACTGAGCCACATAACTCCCAACCTCAAGGCTCCACCTATGTATCTCAGTACCTACCAAATTTTCACTATTTTCCCCCTCTATAGGATATCCATGCCCGCCTTTAAGGGCTTTAGTAATGCATCAGGTTAGGTAACTGGATACCGACACTTTCCCCTCTACAAGGGTTGCCACGCCTACCTTTAAGGATGTTAGAACAACATAACTCCAACCTCAAGGCTCCACATGAGTATCACAGTACCTATAGGACAATTCCATAGGATATGAAACAAACAAACAATATATTTCATAACAAGGAACAATAAGGCACACTAAGATCAATATCAGGATCCACACATAATCACATGTCATAAACAAACAAGCCCATCACTACACATGCACCCACATACAACTCATCTAAAAAATGAGTTCGTGCAACATAAACCTCAAATAACGATAACATCATATATACAAGGATCATAATAGTAAGGAAACTCCTATCTCAAGATCGCTAACATCAACGACAAAGTCTGTCGAAGGTGTCATCACCCGAACCACGTTCACACACCAACCAGAAAAAACGATCACATGCTAAGGGTTCCTAAAACCAAAACTAGCTATTTTATTTCTAGAAGAAATAAAATATTACATGTGATAATACTTTATCTCTCTTGGATAATTTATGAATTATCATTTTAGAACAATGCAAGCGTTAAAAAATTTCCCCCTAAAAAATAATTATCCTATGTTAATTTCTTATAAATTATATTTTTATATTTATCTTCCAATAATTTCTTATAAATTATCTTTTTCTAATTATCTTTTGATAATTTATTTTAAATTATCCATTTAAAATGAAAAAAATTAGATTGAATATACCTCGCTACCTTCAAAAAAATAATATGAGAGAGGGAGAGAGAGAAGGGTGTGAGAGAGTGACCAAATCCTCTTGCACAAAGCCCTTATGTGCTTCCCTAATTCCCTATTTTATAATATATTTTTATCATTTTTTTAATACTATTTATTATATATTTTTCTTTCATATTAATATCACGTGCCACCCCCTATTTCTCTTACACATTTTTAAACCCCTTTAAAACATATTTAATCCACCATTATTAAATATGTATTTTAAAATTCATTTAGATGTGTACATATACACCTCTCACACACAAACACATATATACATATATAAACACACACACACACACATATATATACCCAAACACATATATATATATTTGACTAAAATATACATGTTCTATATATATACACACATCAATATATGCACCTGCACATGTATATACATATATATTTATCCCTTACTCACACACATTTTAATTTTTCACACAAATATTATTCCAAATTTAATAATAATAACAACAACAATAATATTTATTATTATTATTATTAAACATCTCACATCATTTCCACAATTAAAAATTTAAATAAGACTTCCATTAAATGTCCATAACAGTTCATCAATTAATATTAACCATACATTTGGATTTATTTAGCACAAGGTAATAATATATATCACCATTATTACCTAACCTAACAATAAATAAATATTCACCCATGACAAAATTTCACTCATTAATTAAGAAAATTTAATTACACATGTAATTTCCATTTTAATTTCTTCAAAAAAATTATAATAATAATATAATTATTATTACCCTAGCGTGAGATGTATCCAAACACCCTACAAACATAAAGCTTATGTTGTGATTGGGGTAAAACTCGTATTCTGAACCTAACGGTGGTCTCATATTTCTCAAACAATACAATTTTTATAAGACATTCCATTATTTTCAAAAAATATATAATAAATATATTAAATAAATTGTCCTCATGTGAGATTTGACCAAACGCCCGACACATATAAATGTTATGTCACGCCTAGGGTAAACCCCACATCCCGAACCTAACGATGGTCTCAAATTTCTCATATGAGGAACTATTTGGGATATATTTCATTATTTTTGAAAAATAGTGCACACACATAATATAATATATTTAATATTTTTATTAAATCAATATCGAGGCTCTAAGGGAATCAAAATTCCATGATATAGTGTCTGACTCCAAAAAAATTTCATAGAGTATTTTGAAGTGTCACCAGAGCTTTTACCCTTATACAAAGATTTCAAATCATTTATTAAGTGTTTTTTTATTAAAAATTTACATTTTTCACATAATAATACTTATAAATTATTTATAAAGAGGGATTTGTTATCCATAAAAATTTGAGGATGTTACAATAACAAACAATTATTATTAAAAAATAATAAATATATAATGAAAAATATTTAACATTTAAATATTAATTTTTACATATATTTATCACATAAAAAATACAATATTGGCACAGAGAAATAGAATATTAAATTAAAAAAACTTTTAAAAAAGGAAAAAATAACATATTCTTGGTTTAAAAATCAACCCTCATATGTTCAAGTGTTGGTCGGAGTGGATACTCAAGAGGGGGGTGAATTGAATTCCAATTAAAATTTCTGTTAAAAAACTTTATGATAAAAACCCCCCAATTAAAAACTGCCCAGTCAATTAAGGAAGTAGAAATATAATTTTTTAATTTCACAAAAAGTTTCTATAAGATTGATTAGTCCTCAGTTGAATCAATGTAATCACTAATTCAACTTTTGAAACAGGTTTACTAAATTAAGCACATATACACACTAACCAAAACTAACTATCATGGTGAATGTAAAAACAGTTTTCTATTTTTGCAAAATATAAGCAGCGAATAAAATAAAATAGATTATATGAGGATTTTCACAATAATGTAAACAAGAGGTTTGGCCTCAAGCCGAGACCTAATCCTCTCCACTTGGTGATCACCTACCACCAAGCAGTTTATATTAATAAACTTGATACACAACCTGTATCGGGCTTTACAACAATTTTCACAAACTGTCCAGGGTTCACACCCTCTACCATAGTTCTTCGTGGGAAATAAAAACAACAGAGACCACACACGGTATCTTCCACAGTTATACATGGGAAACAAAAATAGGTAAATTTTGATGTGAGGATATTTAGTATCCTCCAGTTCAAGAACAGGAGATAGTGTGTTCAATAGACTGACACACTCCTCAGAAATGTAAAAGAAAGAAACAAAATAGAGTAGTTATGATGAGATAGAGTTTAGAAGGCTCTATGTGTTTTCATTTCATCTATTGACTCCTCAGAGTGAAGAATTTGATGTCAGAGTATTTTTATGAAACTTGTCTTGAAAACAGAGTGTCACAAATCCATGTTCTAACTTTTAGTGTTCTGCTTCTGGTGTTGATCAAGATTTGATGAAGCACAAATGGCAGAATTGAGTTTTTCCGAGAATGATCTTCGTGATGTTTTTGGTTTCAGAGTATTAGTGACGGATGGTTCTTCTTTGATCTAGAAAATAAGCTCTGTAGCACTTTGTATAACACTCTTCTCTTTGTGCACGTATATGTCGCTTGTATTTGTCACACATTCTTTATTTAGTGGTCTTCTCTTTTTATATTGGAGATCCGGCAATGGGAATGAGTAGATCACGTTCATGTTTTCTCGTACCTCATACTGTCCACAATATTGTCTCCTGAAACGTTTACAATCAGCATTAATTAATGTCAGAGCATTTATTTTATCAAATATGACCATTAGAAAAATATTGAGAAATTGACAAAGTATGGAAGGATAAGTACCGATAGACTGGTAACTGTAGCCTTTATATCGGTATGCTTCATCAATAGGTGCACATCGGCAATCTCCAACTGTAACCTTTCATTGGTACGCTTCATCGGTAACCTTTATTAGTAGGCTTACATCGGTGACCATGTAATGGTAACCTTGTCACGATAACCTTGTAGTGGTGACCTTGTAACGGTAACCTTGTAGCGGTGACCTTGTAGCGGTAACCATGTAGCAGTGACCTTGTAGCGGTAACGTTGTAGAGGTGACCTTGTAGCGGTCACCTTGTAGCGGTGACCTTGTAATGGTGACCTTATAGTGGTGACCTTGTAACGATGACCTTACAGCGGTGACCTTGTAGTAGTAACCTCTATAACGATGACCTCTGTAACGGTAACCTTTGTACCGGTGACTTTTGTACTTAGATAAATTCTGCACTGTAAGCTTAACCAATCAAGCAGTGAGATTGAGAGTATATGAATATTACTCTATAGAAATAGGAAACATTTATGAAACATAATTAACATAGAATGAAGACATGGTTCTCACTTAAACAAGATCAAAACATGATTTGGGATTATCAAAACAGGCGAGTCCAACAATCTCCCCCTTTTTGATAATCACAAATTATGTTAGTGAATATTTAGATTTAAGAGTTTTGAATCAAGGTTAAACACATATGCTAAGGTCATCAGTGATGTGAGCATACACAAATTTCATGGAAGACATTACATCTAGGTTAAAACATATATAAACACATATAAGTACTTATTTCTCTTAGATAAATCAAGTTTTTAATATTGTATCCTTGATTATCTTCTCCATATTTGATATCTTCTCCCCCGTAAATATATCCTCCCCCTTTGTGATTAACAAAAAGGCATAAATAACAAGAAGGGAGAAAATAGAGTGTTTGTATTAATAAAACAGGAGTACACTATACAAAAAGAGATACACCAATCCCTATCAACTAAGACAATCCACATTCAATCCACATCATATATAACCATAGGAGCTTTGTCCTTGGAAACTGAGGATGCAGGTTTTGAAGGTGGAGGGATAGGCTGAGGGATGTCAGATAATAATGTAGGAGGAGCTGCAACAGAAACATCAGTAGACCTGTAGTGAGTAGATCTCTGAGGAATCATTGGGGTCAAAGTTTTGATGTCCTGGGCATGAGTCATCATAGGTGCAACACTAGAAGATCCTGAGGCACCAGAGGAAGCAGGAAAAGCAGGATCAACAATGATGGGAGTGCAATCCACATGGAGGAAAGGCAAGAGAATATTCCCAAAGTCCATGATGATACTTCCTCCTCTTTCCATAGCCGAAATAAAATCATCCTTATTCTCCATAAATTTCTCCAAAGTAGGAGCCAGCTCTCGAAGCTTGCTCACTTGGTCCTTAAAGGCCCGAGTGATCGGAGGGGTTCTCAAATTTTCCAAAATCAATTTGAAGTGGCCATCCATCTGATGATTAGTGTAAACTCTTTTGTAGTAGAAGTCAACTTGATCCTTGATGGCCTTCTGATCTTGAGCAGCTTCCCTTAAATAGTTTCCCACAAGGTTATGAATTTTCCTGGTGATGGAAATGACATGAGAGACTGAGGTACTAGTACCAGAGAGCTTTGTTACTTCTTCTCTAACAACAGTTCTAAAGGCTTCAATGTTAACTGGAGGAGAGGCTGAAGTTGAAGCAGATGCACCCAGAGGTGCTATAGAGAAAGCCACAATCTCCTTAAATGATTTGATCATCCCACTGATCAGCCTTTTTACATAATCATATTGGCCTTTCACATGTGTTTCCATAGACTTTTTAAAGTCCTAAAACACTGTGACCATTTGCTGAACCACACTTTTGACATATGAAAGGTCTCTGTCCACCTGATCCCTTGAAGACATGTAAGCATCTAAGCTGGAAATAGACTATTTCACTGATTACATAGATTCTTCCAAAATTATTACCTGATTCTGACATTCCTTGACCTCATGTAACACAGCTGAGTGAGAGGTAGAGACAATCCTTTCCACTGCAGATATTACAAGTCCTTGATTGTGAGATATTGTTCTTATTATCTCAGTGTTTTGTTCATCAATATACCTATTCATTTCTGATTTCAAAGAATCCAATTCATCCTTCTTTACATAGTCTCTAGATAACAAAACCACTGGCTTCAAAATGGTAGTTTCTGAGATAGTAGGAATTGGAGGGCTTCTGATAGGCTGGTCATCTTCATAATCTCCATAATCCAGGCCTAAAACCACAAATCTAGGAGCTTCTGTCCAGTCTTCTATATCATGAGCAACAACAACTGATCCTATAGTAACAAGTTACTCCCCCTCACTTGGATCATTCTTATGAACAACCACATCTATCTATATCTGACCTCCTTGATCAACTTAATCAACAGGAAGGTTCACTGCCACTTCCTCCACAGAATCTTTAACAACTTCCAGGATAAGTCCAGCTTTGACTGAATCAGTAAATTCTTCATCTCTACTTTCTACCCCTTCTGTATGTCCTATTAAAGGACTAAGACTTAGAAATTCATCTTCATTTTTAGCAGTAGCTTTCTCAAGGTCAGCATGACTTGATTCAGAGTTCTCATCCTCATCTGAGGTATCTCTAACTTCTCTTAAGACAATTTTAGCCCCTTCTTCTTCACTGGTTTCCTCATCACTATCCCTTATGATAGCCTCTCTTCTAGGCAGTCTCTTTGGTGGGCTAGGCTCACCAAAGGATACAGTGTTAGCATGAGGATTGTAGGGAAGGTCAGGTTCACTCCTGTCATCTATAGGAGAGTCCTCTCTTTCTTGCACAATAACAAATTCCTCTTCTTCTATATCTGAATAAGCAGACTCTACTTCATTAGTCTTAAGACTAGGGTCTCTCTTATTTTTAGGCCTGGTAGGATGAGAAAAAAGATTAAACTCTTCATAGAACTTAGCCTCATCATTCACCCATTTCTTCAGCCATGGATTCTAGTTAATCTTCATCATATTGCAAATCACTTTGGTGATGCAATGGTTATCTTGCGCAACAACAGTTTCTTCCTTATCTCCAGCAACTCCTTTCACTTTGAACATAAGATATATCAGCTTATCATGGAATAGGGCATTGGATTTGGAACTAGTCTTGGTCATATATTCCAATTGAGCCATCAACAACCTACATAGGTTGATCTTATGTCCATGCTTTAGCAAATACAGTATGAATATGTCCTGATACTTCAAAATAGCAAAGTCCCCTATCCTGGGACTTAAAACATGATGAATAGACTTGAAAAGAAACTTATCTTCTCCTGCCATTTCAAAAGCAATGACTTTCCTAGTAATTACATTCCCTATCAATTCATCTAATGCTTCTTCATAGAATAAGAACTCACTAGTGGGAGGCACCACTTTTGAGTAAAAATCAAAACTTCCTTTATGTGGAACACCCTATGACAATCATCCCACTCAGTAGAGGAGAAGCTCACACTTACTCCATTTACTCTAGAAGTCATTCGATGCTCATACTCATACTGCTCAAACTTCAGATACTCATAAAACTCCTTCACTAACTTCGGGTAATAGGGTCCATTTTTGTTTGAAAAACATTCAACCCACCCCTGAGCTTCCATTTACTTAAGCACTAACAACCGGCTCGACAGTAGCCACTCTGAACTTAAATCTTTCACAAATAAGGTTTCCCTCTCTGATAAATGCGGTTTTATCACCTTTTCCACTTTCTGGATTCCAATACTTGACTCAGCTCTAGGTCTCTTAGGATCAGGCGCGTCTCCTTCATCAGCAACCAACAGCCTTTTGAATCTTGCCATCGATCTTGAGTGGTTCAAGGTTTCAGTAAAGGTTTAGGTTCTGAGATTTGGGAGCAAAAGGTTTGGGAGAGGGTTTGATGTGGATCGAAATGTGATCTGTTTTTTAATTTTATCATTTAGGGATCGAAAAAAAAAACAGATAAAATAAATAAGTATTACGCAGAAAATGTTTTAGATTCTGACTAAGAGCACAAAAATGAAAAGTCCCAGACTCAAGTCGTCTATCGGTAAGGAGGTGTCTGTAAGGTCTAATGGTGATGTCCTATTAGTAAGGTCTAATGGTGAGGTTCAACGGTAAGGTTCTAACAACGAGGTCTAACAGTGAGGTTCTAATAGTGAGGTTCTAACAGTGAGGTTCAACGGTAAGGTTCTAATGGTGAGGTTCTAACGGTGATGTTCTAACAGTGAGGTCTAACAGTGAGGTTCTAACGGTGAGGTCTAACAGTGAGGTTCTAACGGTGAGGTCTAACAGTGAGGTTCTAACGGTGAGGTCTAACAGTGAGGTTCTAATGGTGAGGTCTAACAGTGAGGTTCTAACCTCAACAATTTATCATACCAAACTCAGGTTTGATGTAATTTAACCTCTCTGAATTTAAAGGATTTGTGAATATATCAACCAATTGATGTTCAGTTCCAATTAATTCAAGAGTGATATCACCTCTTTGATAATGATCTCTCAAGAAGTGTTATATTACATCAATATGCTTTGTCCTTGCATGAGATAATGGATTTTTAGAGATGTTGATAGCACTTGTGTTGTCACAGTTTATAGAGACATGTTTGAATTGATATCCATAGTCTAGTAAAGTGTGTTTCATCCACAAAATTTGAGCACAACAACTACCGAAAGCTATAAATTCAACTTCGGTAGTAGATAATGCAAAAAAATTCTATTTCTTACTACACCATGATACTAGTGACTTGCCCAAAATGTGACAGGTTCCAGAGGTGATTTTTCTGTCTAACTTGCAACCAACAAAGTTAGTATCCAAATAACTAATTAAATCAAAAGACTGCCCTCTTGGGTAAAATAGTCTTAAATTTATAGCATACTTGAGATATTTAAAAATCCTTTTAACAGAATTTAAATGAGACTTTTTGGGATTGGATTGAAAATAAGCACACATGCACACACTAAACATAATATCAGGTCTTCTAGTTGTAAGGTAGAGTAGACTCCCTATCATACCTCTGTAGTTGGTTTGATCTACTGGTTCTCCAGCTTCATCTACATCCAACTTATAAGTGGTACTCATAGGTGTATCACTACCTTTACTACTATCCAAACCAAAATGTTTTAAAATATCCTTAGTATATTTACTTTGATTTAACATAATACCATTTTTATTTTGAAAAATCTGAAATCTAAGGAAAAATTTAAGTTCTCCCATTAAACTCATTTCAAATTCATCTTGCATCATTTTTGAAAAATCAGTAAATAAATAATTTTTAGAATATCCAAAAATTATATCATCCACATAAATTTGTACTATTAAAACATCTTTGGAAATCCTTTTAATAAACAAAGTAGGATCAACTATTCCTTTAGTAAAACCTTTTGAAATAAGAAAAGAGCAGAGCCTATCATACCAAGCTCTTGGAGCTTGTTTTAAACCGTATAAATCTTTTGAAAGTTTAAAAAAATGATTCGAAAAATGGGGATTTTTAAAACCAGGGGTTTGTTCAAAAAATACATCTTCAATTATATATCCATTCAGAAATGCACTTTTGACATCCATTTGATAAAGTTTGAAATTCAGATGATCTGCATAAGAAAGTAGTATCCTAATGGATTCTAGTCTAGCTACAAGAGAAAAGGTTTCCTCATAGTCTATTCCTTCCTCTTGACTATACCCTTATGTAACTAACCTAGATTTCTATCTAACTATGTTTCCAGACTCATCAACTTTGTTCCTAAAAACCCATTTTGTGCCTATTGTCAAAGTGTCCTTAGGTCTTTCAACTAGTTCCGAGACTTTTTTTTTCAAATTGATTTAATTATTATTGCATAGAAATCACCCAAAATTCATCATTGATAGAATCATTGATATTTTTAGGTTCAATCTGTGAAATAAAAGCTTGATGTTCAACCTAGTTTCTCAGAGAAGCTCTAGTTTGTGTCCCTCTATTTAAATCACCTACTAAATCATCCAAATGACGATTCTTGAGAGTTCTAATACCTCTAGAAAGAGTTAAAATAGACTCCTCACGGTTGTTTATAGGTTCAGGCTCAATAGGTGCAGATTCTGGAAGATTCCCAGAACTAGTTTCTTTTACAGGGGATTCACTATCATTATCATTAAGGTCCAGAATTGAAATAACTTCCTCAAGATATTCAAGAGAGGTTTTGGGTTCATGTGGATCAGTCTCATCAAATTTGACATGAACTGACTCTTCCACACATTTGGTTTTCTTATTGAATACTCTATAGTCTTTTCTCATGATTGAGGAACCTAGGAAAATTCCTTCATCACTTTTGGAGGAAAAATTGTCAATATTTTCCTTATTGTTAAGGATAAAGACTTTGCAACCAAAAACTCTAAATTAATTAACCTTAGGCTTCCTATTGTTCCAAAGTTCATAATGGATCTTCTTAAGAACAGGTCTAATTAAGACTCTATTGATGATATAATAATCTATATTTACATCTTCATCCCAAAAATAAATGGGTAGATTATACTTATTGAGCATTGTCCTAACAATTTCTTCTCTCTACGACTCTATTTTGTTGAGGTGTTCTAGGAGCAGAGAAATTGTGACTATAGCCATTGTGTGAGAAATAAGATTCAAAATCCTGATTTTCAAACTCACGGCCATGATCACTTCTCAAGGTCTTAATCCTAAGTCCACTAAGATTTTCTACAAACTTGGAGTATTTGATAAAAAAGGAACAAGCTTCACTTTTTTGAGCCAGAAAGTATACCCAAGTATACCTAGAAAAATCATCTACAAGAACATAAACATAGTACTTCCCATTTAAACTTGAAACTCTTGATGGTCCAAACAAGTCCATGTGAACCAACTCAAGATGTTGAGAAATAGAAACTTATTTATTTGGTTTGAAAGAAATTTTGTGTTGTTTTCCATTTTAAAAAGGATTACACACTTTGCTTAGATGGAATTCTAGTTTAGGTAAGTCTCTAACTAAACCTTTCCTAGACAGTTTCCTAAGTGAGTGCACATTGCAATGTCCTAATCTTCTGTGCCATAACCAGGATTCCTTATGAAACACATTTAAACAAGAAACATTTTTCTTAGCTAACGAATCTAAATCAACAACATATATATTTTAATTTCTATAGTCAGTAAATACTAAATCATTTTTGGAATTAAAAACATTACATGCATCATTTTAAAACTTTACATTAAAACCATCATCACATAACTGAGAAATACTTAGTAGATTGTATTTTAACCCATCAATAAAAAGTACTTTTGAAATTAATACAGTATTGGGGTTACCAATTTGGCCTAAGCTAACAATTTTTCCCTTTGCATTGTCACCAAAAGTTACATGTCCACCATAAACTTTGATTAGGCTCTTGAAGCAAGAATAATCTCCTGTCATATGTCTTGAACATCCACTGTCCACTACCACAAGATCTTACAAGAACTCTTTAGGCAACATCCCTCAGATGTTTCTGTCATGAAACATAGGTTTGCATGTTTGTTCTTCTCAACATTAGAAGTGATAGATACATTTGAGCTATCTTATGAAGCGCTCTATGTGGATTTCAAATAAATTTTATATCCTTTTCCCTTGTCTTCATATTTCTTCTTAAATTTCAGCTTGGGTAGTCTGCCTTCACATGACCTTTTCGTTTACACTCATAGCAGATTATTTCATTTGAGTTGTCATTCCATTTTCTTTATTTATTCCATTGTCCTTTACTATCATAATTTCCCTTATAGTTTGACTTTCTAAAGAATTTCTTCTTTCGTTAGAACTTTTTGAACCTTCTAGCAAGATCAGCCATATTTTCATCACTGTCTGAATCTAATTCTTCACTAGTGGAACTATCTATAGGAACTTGAAATTTTTCTTTGTCTTTGCTCTTTGAGGTAGTAGTCTTGAATGCTACTGAATTCTTCCTTGGTTCCTCATCTACTTCTTGATTCACCTTAAGATCTTCTTCATACATCATAAGCTTTCCAATTAGTTCCTTTACTAGTAGTTTGCCTATGTCACAAGATTCTCGGATAAAAATAGAAGTTCCCCTCCATCTGTCAGGAAGGCATTGAAGCAGTCTCATGATTTGGTCCTTACTGTCCACTAGTTTTCCAAGAAGACTCATAGTATTCACTATTTCATTGAACCTGAGATACATGTTAGAAATGAGTTCATCAGGATTCATTTTAAAATTATCATATTTAATAATGTAGGTATTTAATTTCATTTCCTTAACATTGGTTGTTCCTTCATGAGATATAACCAAAGTATCCCAAATTTCATATATAGTTTTACAAGTAGATATTCTATTGAATTCCTCATCACCTAGAGAACAGTACAAGGGATTCATTGCTTTATAGTTATTATTATATGTAGCTTTAGTCAACTAAGACCATGTGTCCCTAGTAGTACCAATCAATACATGTTGTTCTTAAAATGTATCCCAGATTTCAGGTCCCATGATCTCTAGATACATTTTCATTTTTAATTTCTACTAAGCATAGTTATTACCATTAAAGAAAGGTGTCCTGTTAGTAGTAGCACCCTCAACTCTAGTTTCCATAGTTACTTAGAATTTAAAGAACTGAAAATTCTAATATGACAGAAATTTTAAGATCTTTAAGATACAACTAAAATCACAGTTGAAAAGAATTCGAATAAATAAAAACCAAAACTTCCCCTGATACCAAATGTTGGTCAGAGTGGATACCCAAGAGGGGGGTGAATTGAGTTCCAATTAAAATTTCTGTTAAAAAACTTTATGATAAAAATCCCCCAATTAAAAACATCCCACTCAATTAATGCAGTAGAAATATAAATGTTTAATTGCTCAATAAGTTTATCTAAGGTTGATTGGTCCTCAGTTGAATCAATTTAATCACTAATTAAACTTTTGAAATAGGTTTACTAAATTAAGCACATATACACACTAACCAAAACTAACTATCAGGGCGAATGTAAAAATAGTTTTCTGTTTTTGCAAAATATAAGCAGTGGATAAAATAAAATAGAGTATATGAGGATTTTCACAACAATGTAAAAAAGAGGTTCAGTCTCAAGATAAGACCTAATCCTCTCCACTTGGTGATCACCTACCACCAAACAGTTTATATTAATAAACTTGATACATAGCCTATATCGGGATTTACAATAGTTTTCACAAACTGTCTAGGGTTCACACCCTCTACCACAGTTATTCGTGGGAAAAAAACAACAACATAGACCACACATGGTCTCTTCCACAGTTATACATGGGAAACAAAAATAGGTGAATTTTTATGTGAGGATATTTAGTATCCTCCAATTCAAGAACAGGAGATAGTGTGTTCAATATACTGACACACTCCTCAGAAATGTAAAAGAAAGAAACACAATAGAGTAGTTATTATGAGATAGAGTTTAGAAGGCTCTATGTGTTTGCATTTCAGCTCTTGACTCCTCAAAGTGAAGAATTTGATGTTGGAGTCTTTTTATGAAACTTGTCTTGAAAACAGAGTGTCGCAACTCTAGGTTCTAGCTTTCAGTGTTCTGCTTCTGGTGTTGATCAAGATTTGATGAAGCACAGAAGGCAGAATCGAGTTTGTCCCAGAATGATCTTCGTGATGTTTTTGGGTTCAGAGTATTAGTGCTGGATGGTTCTTCTTTGATCTAGAAAGTAAGCTCTATATCACTTCGTATGCCACCCTTCTCTTTGTACATGTATATGTCACTTGTATTTGTCACACATTCTTTATTTCATGGTCTTCTCTTTTTATATTGGAGATCCGACAATGGGAATGAGTAGATCACGTGCATTCTTTCTCGTACCTCGTACTGTCCATGGTATTGTCTCCTGAAACGTTTATAATCATCATTAATTAATGTCATAGCATTTATTTTATCAAATATGACCATTAGAAAAATATTGAGAAATTAACAAAGTATGGAAGGATAAGCATCAGTAGACTAGTAATGATAGCCTTTATATTGGTCGGCTTCATTAGTAGGTGCACATTGGAAATCTCCAACTGTAACCTTTCATCGGTATGCTTCAGCGGTAACCTTTATCAGTAGGCTTACATCGGTGACCATGTAATGGTAACCTTGTCGTGGTAACCTTGTAGTGGTGACCTTGTAACGACAACCTTATAGTGGTGACCTTGTAGTGGTAACCTTGTAGCGGTGACCTTGTAGCGGTCACCTTATAGTGATGACCTTGTAACAGTGATCTTGTAGTGGTGATCTTGTAACGGTGACCTTGTAGCGGTGACCTTGTAGCAGTAACCTCTCTAACGGTGACCTCTATAATGGTAACCTTTGTACCAGTGACTTTTGTACTTAGATAAATTCTGCACTGTAAGCTTAACCAATCAAGCAGTGAGATTGAGAGTATATGAATATTACTCTATAGAAATATGAAACATTTATGAAACATAATTAGCATATAATGAAGACATGGTTATCACTTAAACAAGATCAAAACATGATTTGGGATTATCAAAACAGGTGAGTCCAACATTAAGGATGTCACAACCTATCTCCACAGAAATCATTCCTAGGACAACAGTGAAAACAAGTGAGACCCCTGAAGCTTGCCTCTAATAGGTCATAGTTTGAAGACTAGCACCGAGAATGTAAACACCCATATAATGAGAGAGATTACCTATAACGACCCAATATTTCACCATATATTTTTATTAAATAAATATAATGTTCAATAGCTTGCTCCATACACAACACCAAACTAAAACAAAGAACCATGATATATGTAGGAAAAATATAAATATTAAATCCTAGCCGTTGAATTAATATTCATGAATAAAAAAATATCAAATATGTTTATAATGAAAATAAAGACTACTTTTAATATTAATGAAATGTAATTACTATAGCTAAAAGAACTAAAAAGTCATTTTATGTTTAAAAATATATTTTTATAAAATTGGTGTTTTATTTTAAGAAACTAAGTATATTATGATTAAATAATAATAAAATATATTCATAATATTAATAATAAATTATTAATAAATTAATTATTAAATGATAGGAAATAAGAATAAAAAATAGCTAACATTTTAAAAATATATTTTCCAATATGAATAGTTTTCTTCTATATTTTGAGATTTTATTTAAATAATGAATTATAAAATTTTAGAAATTTCATTTTAAAAAATGAACATCATTTTTGGATTAATCATAATAATATAATATTAATATGAATTTTTGGGTTTTTTTTGAAACATTTGATTTTAAGGTGAATAGAAAAATATCCCGTTCTTTCTAATATTGCAGCTTTTATGTCATTATTTATATATAAGTATGAATTGAAAATTTATGAAACCTTTTTATAAGGACAAATAGTTATTTTATAATTAAATTTATAATTTTAAAAATTCTGGTTCTTAATTTATAAACCCATATTTTACATTTTAGAATTTAAGTTATATATTTTTTCAAAATATTGTTTTTAATGCAATATACATTTAGTTTTTTAAAATTAAATTTTATCATTTTAAAAAAATGAATAAAAAATTGATTTTAAATTTATAATCATTAGGTCCAAATTATAAAATAATGACAATTTTATTTTTAGTTATAAAGGATAAATTACCTAGGTAAAAAATTAGTTTTTATAGTGAAAACTTAAATGGTAAAAATGAATAACATTAGGGGTAAAGGATCCAACATGTTTAAAACATGTTTTTAATTTATTTTTGGAGGTTTTTATAGACCTTATCTCTTCTAAAATATACTATTTCTAAATTTTTGACCCACTTGTATTGAGAGTGACTTCCCATTATTGAAAAGTTTTGGGTATTTTAAAAAATGTCACTCATTTTCAATTATAAAAGGGGCACTCATATCCTTACTTATCCTTACACCAAAACCCATTAAGTTTGGTAAAGCTCTTACCAAACATTTCATACACACTCCTAGACACCTTAAGGAGGTTTTTGTTCTTCTCAAAAGACCATCCATCAATGGTTTAATTCTCTTCTCAAAGGAGATAATCCAATAAGTGAGGTATATGTTCCTAACCTCTCTTTATATTTCCTATTTCATTATGTTATTTTATTATTAATTTTACCATGTTAAAATTATAACATTAGTATCATTATTATATTGGTATGTTATTATAATGTTGGTATAAATAGTAACCACCCTCCCCTTTTCCATTATGAAAAATGAAAACGTGAACCGTGCGTTGTGCAGACATCTACCTCCACGACACAATGTGTTTTGTTTTCCTTAACAACCTTATAAGTATGGTAATAATAGTTAATTTAATATATAATTATGATATATATTAAATATTTTATATTCATAAATTATAAATCATATTACTCATTTTCCCCATTTTAGGGAAAACAAAATTGTCATCCATGCGTACGTGTAGACTACCGCCACTTAGAAATGATCAACTTTCATTTTTCATTTCATCATCGTATTACATAGATGGTCATGAGAATGGTTTTAAATTAAAACATTATTCTTATGATATAAATAAGTTTATGGTAATATAAATTGAATAAATTATTAATAATATTAATGATAAACAATCATTATAAAATTAACCGTCTTAAATAAGAAAACTCAAAAGGAAATTTGTTTTATTCATTTTATGTAATATTTTCATATCCATTACTTATTATTATATATGATTTTAAATTTTATATATATTAATAATAATCACTAAATATGATCATTATGATTTTGTTATAATGATATTGTAAATTATTTATCATATAATCATCAATAATCATGGTATGTTCATATTTTAGTCAGTTTGACCACCTACTTGAACAATGATATTAAATTATGCCATAGATTATTATGAAAAATTAATTACTAGTATAATATGATATAAATATGAAAATAATAATTATTTTTTGGTTCTTTAAAGGATACATCAATATTTAACTCATTAAATAAGAAACACCCTTCGTAAGTTGAAAATCAATGGAAAATGTTCATTATCGATTTCATCTTCTAGGATAAAGAAAAAAAGTACTCATAAAGAGAAATTTAAACCTAATAAATAATTATAAGTCATAAATTTTAGTAACATTAATTAAATTTGAATTATGAACTTTTGAAGAAGAACTAATACTGACACCGCACCTACGAAACTACTACAAATGGTCAAAACTATAAACACTTGATGTGTAAAAATAGGTAAAAACTAACTAATATACTTGTAGATAATGATTATAAATGAAAATTATAAATATTTTCAGGTATTAATATGGTTATAAAATATTATATTAATATAGTTATGTTTTTTTGTATATGAGGTTTAATCATATTCGAATGAGAGGGAATAAAGGGGTATTCGTGACTCAAATCTTTTCCTTGGGTCATAATTAATCTTCTTTGACTATTATATTTCAAGATTGATATATTATAACTTATTATGATGTTATATTGTGTTTCCACCTTCTTTTATAAGGAAATATTATTTAACAAAAAGTTCCTCTTCCTTGATGATTCTATTGTTTCGTTAGAATGCATTTTTATAAAGAATAATTTCCATTTATTTTAATATAAGTTTCTTCCATATCCATGTTTTTTAATTCCCAATAATGTTCTCCTTTACCTAGTTGAAATCAATTTTTTTATCTCTATTGACCCTTTTTGTCCCCTTTATTCATTTTAAAATAAAGGTTTTGACATCCTTTTAACAATGTCAGTTTTCAACAAGGTTATTTCAAAATGTTCCATTGGTTTTTACATCCTTTAAAAATAAAAAGTTTTATCACCAAATCCACATTTTATTTTGATAATATTTATCTCTTTATAATTATTTTTTATTTGGAAATATTTATAATAAGGTTTTTAAAAAATTTCTCTTTCCCTTCATATTTTTTTATACTTTAATGTTTTAAAAGGTTTTTTTGATTTTTTTATTTTAAATTATATTTACCCTCTACAGTTTATATTTCATGAAGTGATGTTTTGATAACCATCTATATGTTATTATTATTTTATTTATTTTGGAAAATGGGAGTTTTTATTTTCTTAATTTCATGGTATGTAATTTTTTTAAATGGTTTAAGAAACCCATTATTTTTACATGGGTTAATTAGGATATGTTTATGATTAATTGTAAGTGCCACACATATGTATGGTTGATGATAGGTGGGGTCCTATATCACCCTTAAATGCATTGCTTAAGGTTTTATATTATATTATATGATGAAAGTTTACATGAAAGAGATAAGGGAATCCTTGTGCACAAGTTTGTTGTGTGAAAAATATGTGAAAAGCTTTGTTCACAAGTTTATTGTGTGAATGATTTGTGAAAATATTTTTTCACAAGTTGTTTTATGAAAGTTATGAAAAAATATCTGTTCACAATATTTTATATATATGATTGTTCCACATTCCTAATTTGTTTATCAGGTTATAAAAAAAATTCAATATGAATTTCATTTCAATGAAATGACATGTTTTCATCATTATGACTTATTTTAAAGTATTCCTCATTTTTATGTCATGCTCACATGTCATATCATTATTAATATGTGTTTTGATCCAAGTCATATATTTTATGCATATTTAATGATATTTTTATGATCTTATGTTACTCAAACAAGTTTTATGTTTATAATCTAAGGTATTTTGATATTTTATTATGATATATATGTCCTCATCATGATCTCCTTCATGCTATGATATTTTTTCACTTATTGAATATTTGATATCACACATTTCTTATGTTTCCATTCCCTAGGTTATAAAGATGAATATATTATGTGATATGTCTAGAAAAGGTTCCATAAGAGCATGATTATGAAGAAAAAATTTCAAGTGTTGTAAATAAGATGTTATATAGAAAATCCCCAAGACACTAAACCTTTAGGTCCTTGGGTTGTGAGACTATTTGAGAGTTATCTAAATCATGAGATTAATTTCATGTTTAACTTGAGTTACTTTAGTTGGAATCAGAGTAGGGTTTAGTTATTTTTGGAGATTAGTTTAGATAAATTTAGTGAAAACTCTATGGAAAAGTATAACGAATGAGTCTAAGCATAGGATAACATCCTAATGCTTTGGTAAAATAGAGATTGTGTGGTTATACTAGAAATTAAATCTATATATGGATATTATAAGTTGATATAGTCTCTGATAAAGATGCACCTAGGGGTAATAATCTTGAAAAGGGTGTGTCACACCTGCCTCTTTTGCATTATTTATTTTATTATTTTCACTGGGCATCAGGTGGTTTGGGTCGAAGCCCGACTTAAAGTTTTTGGGTTCTTATTTAAAAACAAACATTTTGGCCTTGACAGTGTTCAATGTGTTGCTGTTGAAGCCACACGGCCTGCCCGATGTTCAATGTAGATGAAAATTATGCAACGAATAATAAAATGAGAATACAATGAAAATTGAGATCGCGAGGCCTCGGGCGAGGCACGATTTTGAAACCGCGCGGCCCTACCTGGTACACTAGGTGACCTACTGACATTCAATTAATTAAATAAAAGGAATTAATAATAAAGAAATAAAATTAAATGAGTGGTAAAATTAAAATAAAATAAAATAAGAAAAGTGTGACAAAATTTTAATGAATTATATTTTAATGTTAATAATAATAATATTATTACTATTTGAGTATATTATTAGTATTATTATTATTATTATTATTATTAGTTTTGTTTTATTATTATTATTATTATTATTATTATTTAGCTTTAGTTTTAGTCTTTTTTTTCCCTCAGTAGGGTTTTCCCCTGGTGTTTGTCGCACCCCCTCCCCCTTGAGGCCCTCGCGTCATGCCGACCTGATCTCCAGCCATACCTACCACCTCCTGTTAGCGCTGCTTCCTCCACCCTCACCGGCCTCCTCACCAGCCGATCTCCTCACCGGTCGACACCTCCTCCATCGACCCCCTCACCTGCTCCCACTACCCTAGTCCCTGACCAACCCCCTAGCGCTACGCCCCTGGTTCAACCAGCTGCCATACCACCCACCTCACTCCTGGCCGACCTTCTCTCCTTGCACTGTTTCCCTCCTCCAGGCCGGCCAAATCATGCCGTACCTTCCTTCTAGTTCGCATCGCACCGTGCTGGCCTCCTCCCCGGCCAGGCCGCTCGCCTGCTCCTTAGACAGCTTGAGGCTTCGCCCCATCAGCCTCCCCTTGCAGCCGATATCCTTCTTATTTCGGCGAGCAGCTCTGACGAATCATCGATTTCTCCTTCTGCGCACACCGCCCCATTCAGATGAGTCTCTACCCTTTCTATATGAGTTTTTCAGCAAGTATGGGTCCTGATTTTGGGGGTTTTAACCTAAAGTTTTTGGTTCCAATTCAAGTTTTTGGGTTCGTGTTAGGTTCAGTGTGGTGCAAACGGCACACAATTGAAGTTACGCGCTGTAATTTGAAGTTTTCACTCCATTTTTGAGGATTTCTACACATCGGTATGTGGTTCTGCATATAACTATTGTTTGATAAATTAATTTTCATGTTTGATTAATTTAGCATGGCCTTCTGTTGATTACTTGGGTGTGAACTCAGTTTTAAAAATAATTTAACATGCGTTGATTTATTTTATAGCATGTTAGTATAGTGCGTAGTGAGTTTCTGTGAAAACCCTTATTGAGTCATTTGATTGTGTTATATGAGTTTTGCAATAAGTTTATTTAATTTATGAAGAGCTGTGAATTAGATTATGAAGTGGTGAAAATGTGCATTTTGTAATAAAGGGAGTTTTCGTGTGAGTTTTGTGTGTGAAAAAGCATGTGACATCGCTTGAAATTGTTTTATAGAATTTCTTAATGTTTTATTAAATGGTATGAGAATTAAAAACTGGTTTTGAAAACTGTCTTAGGGTGCACATCATTCCAGAATGAACATTTTTCATTTATTTATTAGTAGCATGTTTATTCCATATCAGTTTGATTTTTCTGTGAAAAACCTGTAAGAACCCTGGTTTTTTGGAACGGGTCAAAATCCCGACCCTGTTTAAATTTTTGACTTGTTTCCGAGGAAACTGGATTAAATGGGCAGTTTCTAGAAATTTCCAGACTACACGCCGTGTACTCTAAGTACACACCGTGTATTTGTAGGCGAGTGACCGACCGTGTGCTCGCCGAGTACATGCCGTGCAGTGACCGTGTAGAATTTTCTTACTACACGGCGTGTAGTTTTGAACACGCCGTGTATACCGCCGACCGTGTGAAGCCATAGATGGCGTGTAGGCCGTTGGCCGGGTAGAACCAGGAACATACCGTGTCCCCATTGGACACGCTGTGTAGTCTGGTCGTGTATAAGGAATATACATGGCGTGTGAGTCTGACGGCGAGGAAGGGAAGAGGAACCAAGTACACGCCGTGTACCCCTAGGTACATACCGTGTAGTCATGTCGGCAGGCTCAGAAAGTAAGTCGGCGGAACCTTTCCGCCTTATGAACAGTTAAATGAACCATACACGGTGTGTAGTCCCAAAGTACACATCGTGTACTTTATTTTTTTTGCTTAAAACGGACAGTAGCCTCGTTTTGAGGCAGAACACACCATCCTCCACCCCAAATCGTCCGAATCTTAATTTGCTTCCCGGTTCTTCGTCTGAACTCCGATCCGATCTCGGTTGGATGCGTTGGAACCCCCTCGGTAAGGCCTTGATTCCTTTTTGGCCGTTTTGTTTGATTTTCTTTCTAGAACGAGTTATAACCCTTTGAACGGTTTTGAATCTTTTTTAGATTTACCGCGTTTTAGACTGAATTGGCGGGTGTTACCGGAGGAGTAGCATCGTGCGAGTCTCAGGTAGGTGGTGCATACCTCATTTTGTGTTTTCGTGGTTTTTTTGGGTAACGCGACTTCAGCGCGTTTTCAGGTATTTTTGAGCAGGACCCGTTTTATCTGCTTTTGCATAGCGAATTGTTTATGGGACCTCTGGGATGCTTTTGGGTATGCCCGGTTACTGGGTTGCATGAGCAGGGACGGGTGAGGGGCCGTTTCTCATCGGGGCATTTTGGCCAGGGAACGCCAAAATGGTTTTATTAAATTATTATGGTGTTAAACTGCTTAGTTTAATTTATTAAATCTTGTTATAATTGTTAGAGGAATTTAAGACCTCGGTGTTGGTATGGGACAACACCCTGCATAGTGAAATTCAACTGTTTAGTTTGTTTTGCCTGGTTATGTTTTCTGTTTACATATGTTGATTGCTGAATTGCATCTGCTAGACCCTTTGGGTTGTGTTGGTCTTGGCCCGGTTACACTTGAGTGATACTGATCACAGGTTAGGGCTTGCCCGAGTAACTTTGGGTGGGTTTTACCACGGGATTGGGCGTCATGGACGTCGGATTGAGGCAGTGTGACTGTCAGTTTGGGCATGGCCCGGGTTACTTGGATAGCGAGGCAATCGGACTTGAGCGACATGGTCGCAGGGACACGAGGTGTCAGATGTTTTGGTGGCTTAGGACTATTTTGGGTGATTACCGCTCATCGGGACTTGAGTAGTGTGCACACAGAGATACTCCGTGATGAGGTGGTTTTGACCACTCGTGTGGGTAGAGGCCCCCGTAGTTTCGGTTAGGTATTTTGGTTGGGGGTTCTTGCCGTAGAAAGCCACGGGGAAGGTGAGGAGCCTTCAGGAAATGGGCGTGCCTTAGGGACATCGGTACTTGAGACACGAGGTTTTAGGAGGCACGTGGTGCCGGGTTACTATTTTGGGCGTGCCTTCGGGACGTCGGTACTTAAGACACGAGGTGTCAGGAGGCACATGGTGCCAGGTCACTATTTTGGGCGTGCCTTCGGGACGTTGGTACTTGAGACACGAGGTGTCAGGAGGCACATGGTGCCGGGTTACTATTTCTGGGCGTGCCTTCGGAACGTCGGTACTTGAGACAGGAGGTGTCAGGTGGCACGTGGTGCCGGGTTACACGACAGAGATTCTGGTGTTGGCCGAAGCAGGTGATGCTCCATGGTAGCTGTTGAGCACCAGTGGAGTAGGTGTTTAAATTGTGCATCATACTGTTTACTGATTTCCTTGTAAATTCATGACTGCTTAAACACATATATTTGGTACGCACCGTTGGGTGGTATCCTACTTAGTTTTGTCTCACACCCTACACGGTCCCTTCGGGACGCGTGTAGACTTTATGGATTTATGTGCAGGAAAGAGGCCAGCTTCAGGAGCTGGGCTGCGTTAGTTATTGCATGGAGATGGTATGGACTTTGAGGTCATGCCTAACTGGGTTTACCTTATTTTGTTTACTTTCTGTATTGGCATGCTTATTGTAGCTACTGTTGGTTAGCCATTGGTGCCCTGTTTATATTCAGTTGTGTATGACTTGCTTTGGATGCATTTTTTACTGTTCAGTAGTAGTTACATATTATCAGCATGCTGTTGTGTTTATTTCCACTGCTGTTGTTTCATTTACTGCTTCCACTGTTTATCTATATTGATTATGCTTCCGCTCTGCGGGTCTAGTTCGAGTCTGCTGAGTCTTTCTTTCCATTGCATCTTTACTGTTATACTTGGACCAGTACCCTTATTAAGATCCTTAGAGAGGGTATAGCCTCCCCATTATACCTAACAGACCCTCGCTGCTAGTCGGAAGCCTTTGGCGTTCGGGGAGGTGCGCCTAAGGTAGTAACACCCGACCCGTTCGGCACTGTTCGGGTGGCTAGCCTGGTCTGGGATGTTACAAAGTGGTATCAGAGGAGTTATTGACAGGGATTTAGTAGCAGCGTTTTACTGGCTACTAATGAGTTTGAGGCTTCTCGTTTCTTTCTGCTGGTTTTACTATTTTGGATATGGTAGACTCGAGATAGGTTATTGTTACTGGAACTGGGTTTCTAGCTTGTGCTTGGGTGCCTACAGCCCCAGGTATGAGGGATGGACCTAGTTGCCACTGGTGGGAATTGTTGTTTGCTTTTGCTCAGATTACAGTTTATATGATTTCCACCTCGGTGGCTCACTTGGTGTGTGATGTTCTGTATTATGATATGTGACCCTTGACCTGGTGTGGTAAGGGAGAATTGGACCTTGGCCCGGTATGGCAAGGCTTGGTTGCTTGGATTTTGATAGGCACATTTTAGGGTATTTCAGTTTCATAATTGCACGTATGCTTTGTGAAGTGATAATACCATGTGAATAAAATAAATCAATTTCCATGATTTATCTGCTTGAAATGTAAAATGGTGAAATTCCTGATAGAATTTCTAGTTGTTGCAATGTGTATGCCATGATTTATATTTTGTAGAATTGCATGCTGCAGGATAATTGGGTCTGACTCTTATGAGAGAAGGCATGTACTATGGGTGAGGCAGTGTAACTGTCAGGATTGGGCGACTCGGTCGTCGGTTTGAGGCAACGTGAGTTGTCGGGATGGGCATGGCCCGAGGTACTTTGATACTTGGCTCTGTTGAGGGAGGGTAAGGAGGCCGTGAGGCCGGGATGCCGTGGGGCATGGGTTGCAGTGAGGGGGAGTAAGGGTAGTTGTTATGAACTGTCTTTTACTGCTTTCCTTATCTGCATAGAATATATTGTTATATATATATGGGCTGTCTGACCATTTATGGTATTCAGCGGGTTACTTGAGGTGCTGAGGGCATCGGGGCATCGTGGATGCAGGTTACTTGAGGTGCCATGAGCATCGGGGCATCGTGGATGCGGGTTACTTGAGGTGCTAGGCACCAGGACCTTGTGGAGGCAGACACCGATGCGGTGTAGGTTACGTTGGATGTCAGTAGTGACACAGGAGCACCAACGAGGTGCAGGGGTGACGATGCGTCACGAGAGGACTATGCATCCGGAAAACAGGTTAGTAAAACCCTGTTTGTTTTACGTTTTGTTGGTTGAGACCGAGTAGGCTATTCCTAAGGTGGGGAGCCCCTTGAGGAATTTAGCCAGAACCTTGGGACTGGGGTATTCCAGGTTGTTTAACTGGGATGGGCATGTTCGGTTCCATCTTCGGGTTTCGTTTGGTAGCTCGGGGATGAGCTACGTTAAGGTGGGGAGTTTGTAAGAACCCGGGTTTTTTGGAACGGGTCAAAATCCCGACCCTATTTAAATTTTTGACTTGTTTCCGAGGAAACTGGATTAAATGGGCAGTTTCTGGAAATTTTCAGACTACACGCCATGTACTCTAAGTACACGCCGTGTATGTGTAGGCGAGTGACCGACTGTGTGCTCGCCGAGTACATGCTGTTCAGTGACCGTGTAGAATTTTCTTACTACACGGCGTGTAGTTTTGAACACGCCGTGTATACCGCCGACCGTGTGAAGCCATAGATGGCGTGTAGGCCGTTGGCCGGGTAGAACCAGGAACACGCCGTGTCCCCATTGGACATGCCATGTAGTCTAGTCGTGTATGAGGAATATACATGGCATGTGAGTCCGACGGCGAGGAAGGTAAGAGGAACCAAGTACACGCCGTGTACCCCTAGGTACATGCCGTGTAGTCATGTCGACAGGCTCGGAAAGTAAGTCGGCAGAACCTTTCCGCCTTATGAACAGTTAAATGAACCATACACGGCATGTAGTCCCAAAGTACACGCCGTGTACTTTCTTTTTTTTTGCTTAAAATGGGCAGTAGCCTCGTTTTGAGGCAGAACACACCATCCTCCACCCCAAATCGGCCAAATCTTAATTTGCTTCCCGGTTCTTCGTCCGAACTCCGATCCGATCTCGATTGGATGCATTGGAACCCCCTTGGTAAGGCCTCGATTCCTTTTTTTCTGTTTTGTTTGATTTTCTTTCTAGAACGAGTTATAGCCCTTTGAGCGGTTTTGAATCTTTTGTAGATTTACCGCGTTTTAGACCGAATTGGCAAGTGTTATTGGAGGAGTAGTATCGTGCGAGTATCAGGTAGGTGGTGCATACCTCATTTTGTGTTTTCGTGGTTTTTTGGGTAACGCGGCTTCAGCGCGTTTTCGGGTATTTTTGAGCGGGACCCATTTTATCTGCTTTTGCATACCGAATTGTTTATGGGACCTCTGGGATGATTTTGGGTATGACTGGTTACTAGGTTGCGTGAGTAGGGCCGGGTGAGGGGCCGTTGCTCATCGGGGCATTTTGGCCAGGGAACGCCAAAATGGTTTTATTAAATTATTAAGGTGTTAAACTGCTTAGTTTAATTTATTAAATCCTGTTATAATTGTTAGAGGCATTTAAGACCTCGGTGTTAGTATGGGACAGCACCCTGCATAGTGCAATTAAACTGTTTAGTTTGTTTTGCCTGGTTATGTTTTCTGTTTACATATGTTATATATGCGATTGCTGAATTGCATCTACTGGACCCTTTGGGTTGTGTTGGGCTTGGCCCGGTTACGCTTGAGTGATTCTGATCACAGGTTGGGGCTTTCCCGGGTTACTTTGGGTGGTTTTGACCACGGGATTGGGCGTCATGGACGTCGGATTGAGGCAGTGTGACTGTCAGGTTGGGCATGGCCCGGGTTACTTGGATGGCGAGGCCATCAGACTTGAGCGACATGGTCGTAGGGACACGAGGTGTCAGATGTTTTGGTGGCTTAGGACTATTTTGGGTGATTACTGTTCACTGGGACTTGAGTAGTGTGCACACAGAGATACTCCGTGATGAGGTGGTTTTGACCACTCGTGTGGGTAGAGGCCCCCATAGTTGCGGTTATGTATTTTGGTTGGGGGTGCTTGCCGTAGAAAGCCACGGGGAAGGTGAGGATCCTTCAGGAAATGGGCGTGCCTTCGGGACATCGGTACTTGACACATGAGGTGTCAGGAGGCACGTGGTGCCGGGTTACTATTTTGGGCATGCCTTCGGGACGTCGGTACTTAAGACACGAGGTGTCAGGAGGCACATGGTGCCGGGTCACTATTTTGGGCATGCCTTCGGGACGTCGGTACTTGAGACACGAGGTGTCAGGAGGCACATGGTGGCGGGTTACTATTTCTGGGCGTGCCTTCGAGACGTCGGTACTTGAGACAGGTGGTGTCAGGTGGCACGTGGTGCCGGGTTACACAACAGAGATTCCGGCGTTGGCCGAAGCAGGTGATGCTCCATGGTAGCTGTTGAGCACCAGTGGAGTAGGTGTTTAAATTGTGCATCGTACTGTTTACTGCTTTCCTTGTAAATTCATGACTTCTTAAACACATATATTTGGTACGCACCGTTGGGTGGTATCCTACTGAGTTTTTTCTCACACCCTACACGAGCCCTTTGGGACACGTGTAGACTTTATGGATTTATGTGCAGGAAAGAGGCCAGCTTCAGGAGCTGAGCTGCGTTAGTTATTGCATGGAGATGGTATGGACCTTGAGGTCATGCTTAGCTAGGTTTACCTTATTTTGTTTACTTTCTGTATTGGCATGCTTATTGTAGCTACTGTTGGTTAGCCATTGGAACCCTGTTTATATTCAGTTGTGTATGACCTTCTTTGGATGCATGTTTTACTGTTCAGTAGTAGTTACATGTTATCAGCATGCTGTTGTGTTTATTTCTGCTGCTGTTGTTTTATTTACTGCTTCCGATGTTTATCTATATTGATTATGCTTCCGCTCTGCGGGTCTGGTTTGAGTCTGCTGAGTCTTTCTTTCCACGGCATCTTTACTGTTATACTTGGACCAGTACCCTTATTAAGATCCTCCGAGAGGGTATAGCCTCACCACTATTCCTAACAGACCCTCGCTGCTAGTCGACAACCTTTGGCGTTCGGGGAGGTGCGCCTAAGGTAGTAACACCCAACCCGTTCGACACTGTTCGGGTGGCTGGCCTGGTCTGGGATGTTACAAAACCTGTGTTGAGCTGTCTACTGTTTTATAAACTATGTTGTTACTTATTTAAAACTATTTCATAAGCTCTTATGTTTGGCTTATTAAATTGTGTAGTTTGTGCAAGGGCGTCTTACATATGGTGTAAGGTTTTTCATCAAACTGTTTTGGTGGTGCAGGTCACACTTTAAAATTTTATTTGAGTGCGTTAAATGTTGGAATGTGTTTTGAGTTTATAAATAGTTATTTTTGTGTGTGTAAAACCATGTGACACTATTTTTCTATTGTTTTATAAAAAAAATTAAATGATTTGTTAGATTATCTCAATAGTGTTAAATGTGTTTGGAAAAACATTTTAGTGGGTGGATTATTTCAAATGGTTCTTGTGTGTCCAAATGGTTGTTTTGGTGTGTGTAGTGCCTTTTTGGGTTTGAGTGTATGTTTATTACAGGTGACATGAACTCTAAACTACTTGCGCACAAACGGGAAGCCTAGGTACTAGGTGGGAAGACAAGGACTAGTGTGCTAGTGATACAGAAGTGGCATTGGCCTGGTTTCAATTAGCTAGATTAACAACTACAACACTAACTAAACTTTTGGATGAGGATTGGAGACCACTAGGTTATGGATGTGTTTCCCTACTAGTGGCTCGTGCACAAGAATGCACTTTTTTGTGTTTCCTATACTACTGTTCACCGAGACATGATGTTCTAGGTTCCCACTCCTCCCTAGTATCTTTAGGGACTCTCCCATGTTTTGTGCTCCTCTTTTTCTTTGCGCTCACCGTTGGCACATGGTGTGACGTTGGGGTTACCAAGATAGAGAGTGTGTTAATTTAAGTTGTTTTCCTTTAGAATAGTTTTCCCTAAAAACTGTTTTCATTAAAAAAATTTAAGCACTTATTTGTTTTTATTCCGTTAAATTGAAAATGGATTTGTCATTTAATTATTATGCGTGTAACCTTTTATCGGTGGCATCCTAATGGGATTTTAGCTCACACCCTACATACAACTTTGGGTGTTTGTAGATCCTGTTTCTTTTTCTTTCCAGGTTGTGGCATCGAGCATAGAATGAGTGGTTCGGGTTGTCAGTGGCACCCTCGTGTCGGTTTGGTGGACGTGGCTTGAGGTTGTTGCACCTCTCTTGTTGCTTGGAGGTTTGAGTTAGAGTTTTAGTTTCCTTTTTTGTCGTTTATTTTTGGATGTTGGCTCAAGTTGTGAACCTTTAAATTTTAGTTTTTGTATAAGGGTCTATTTGGTTGTCAGTTCAGAGTTTAATTTTATTTATCTTGTTAGTGGTTTGATGTTTATTATTTTGGGTAAACCGTTCCCACATGTTACTCTTGATACCCGGGCACTTGTGCCAGCCCATGGGGATCGGAAACGCCCTTTGGGCCTTGCCACGGACTGGGTCGGGCATCTGGTCAGATGGCGACCTGGCCTGGTTCATGACAGGGTGTGTTGGGTATTAACTTAATCATGACCTGGTGCATGAAAAAGAGGCATAACTGCACACCTAGTTTGACACTCTGAGAGGATATGATTTGATTGATCATATGCTCTTTAAAAACCACTGTAAAGGATTGATTTACTAGTTACTTTGAGGGGTCAGGATGAGAAGCATAAGATAACCCAACTTAAAGCAACCTAGTTCAAACTAAGATTGATATAGGTTGAACTAAAGGAACTATGAGCTAACATGAAAATGTAAAAAAAAAATTAAGGTTGAATTCATTTAATGATTATAATAATTCTCATGCATTATTAATGTTTCATTACTCTTGTCAACACTTTTGGTTTTAGTAATGAAAAAAACCATAATGATCCATGAGTGTGAGGGATAACATGGAGATTACCTCAATAAAAAAACCATCAGAATAAGAGCTGGAGTGAGAAACCTTATGATTATTCCAAACCATCTATCATGAAATATAATTAACAATGTAAACATAATAAAAGTCTCAAACACACAAAATAAGAGAATGATTATGTATCATGAAAAATTAAGTGATGAAGATTATGAAGGAAATAATATTAAATTTCCTATATGTCAAATTTTTTAGAAGAAGCACCAAGGGAATTTCCTTAAGGGGGATGATAGAGGGGGGAATCACACGTCATGCTGCTATAGGAAAATGAAGAGTTTGGTTAACATGATTGAAATAAATAGATTTCATCCTAAGTTACCATTAAAAATTAAATATATTATGTGTGGGGAACTTGTTCATTATCCAAGTTGATTACCTAATCTAAAGACAAAAAAAATGACGATCATCACCAATCTCTAAGACCAAGAGTACAATAGAGTATGGAAAACACATTTCATATCATCCTATGATATTATATCAATGAAAGGATTATAATAACCACCCTCTAGAAAAAAATTATATAATGTGTATTGATACCAAATAATGATAGAATTTTGGCTCAAATGGTTGGAGAAAAACTCAATATTAGTGTTAATCTTGTTCCGAGAAGAAAGTGATATTTCTATGTTTGTAAGGATTTTATCTCTCTAGAAATTATACCCTAAGTCGTAATTATTTTATAAATACCATTATCTAATGTAATTAGTAATAAATAATTAAAATTACAAGGAAAAAATTCATTTAGGTGGGGTAATGTAATAACCTAATATTTCATTGTATATTTTCCTTAAATAAATATAGTGTTCGATAACTTGCTCCATATGCAACATCGTACTAAAATGAAAAACCTCGATACATGTAGATAAAATATAAATATTAAATATGACCATTAAATCCTAGAAGTTGAATTATTAGGCATGAATATGATTAAAAAAATATTAAATATATGAATAATTAAAATAAATACTACTTTTAATCCTAATGAAATACAATTAGTATAGCTAAAACAACTAAACAAATAATTTTATGCCTAAAAATTTATTTTTTCTAAAATTGGCATTTTATTTTAAGAAACTAAGTATACTAGGATTAAATAATAATAAAATATATTGATAATATTAATAATATATTACCAATAAATTAATTATTAAATGATAGGAAATAAGAATAAATAATAGTTAACATTTTAAAAAGCTATTTTCCAATATGACTAGTTTTCTGCTATTTTTTGTATTTTATTTAAATATTGAATTAGAACACCCATTTAATTTTTTAAAGTATTAATTTACTCTTTTTTGATATAATTTTTGTTTAGTCTTTTTTTGAGGTGTTTCGGGTGAAATTTGGATAATTTTAGAAGCCCTTGGGCTGTGCACGGTTGGTGCATGATTAGAGAAAACCGTGCAGTTTGGCCTAGAAAACCGTGAGCCCTATTAACAACCACTGGAAGGGGGTGCATAGTTTTTAAAAACTATATAGCCCCCCTAAACTATTAACTCCTTGTAAAGTGGGGAATTCATGATTAGATCATGATTAGTTTAATTGTGTATTCAAACCATACACACCAAACAAAAGATCAGTAGGGGTGTACAGTTAGGGAACATAGTTTGTCTAACCACAAGGACCTCCCCAGGAAATCATTCATGAAGTTTTTAATTCCTCTATTTTTTTAAAAAAATACCAAACCCTCATTTTAATATTCCTATTCCCCCATTCGAACCTAACATGTTTTTTTTCATCCTTGGAGACTTCCAAGAGGCAATTTTCCCCCTCCAAATCCTTTTCATGGAAGATCGAAGTGGCGTTGATCTCGTTCGATATCTTCCAGGTAAGTGGATCTCCTCTCATGTTTTTTATTCCAGTATATATTTCTCACCTCCTTATAGTATGATAGATAATCATGTAATTGTTCGATCTAAACTACATTTTTTGGATCTTGATTCTATGTTTTGTTCCTAGATCTTCCGCACCTTTTTTCTTTATTGGCGAGTCCCATTGTAGGTGTTGTTTTTTGGAAATTTTATTTAAAGGTAGGTGGTTACATAGTTCTTTGACCTATTTTTGAAACCTTTAATTTATTTATTAAATTGAAATGAATTTTAATTGATTTAAAAACATGGATTTGGGATGATTTGTTCTTGGATTTGAAATGGGCATGAGATTTGAGAAAAACCCCAATTTCAATGGAATTGAAATTGTTGGGTGAATTTTTGAAAAATGATGGCTTGATTTAAAAATTATTTTGATGAAATTATTTGATGTTTATATTGATAAAATATCTTAAATTGAAAATTTATTTCAAATGGAATGAAAAAATGAAAAACTATGTCCTAGTTTTGAAACGAGAAGGCATGTTGAAAACTAAAATTGGGCAATTGTATTTTAAAATGTTTTAAAATGATTTATTACTAATTTGATTGATTGATTGTTTAAAGCACATGGGAGCCTCAGTAGTTAGTAGGTGGTTGGGAAAAGAACTCTAGGATCTTGATCCCTTATAACTAGATTTACGATGACAACACTAACTAAACCAAGTCAGATTAGGACGCTCATGATGTGTTCCCCTATTGAGGTGTAGATTGATTGCCTATAATTGGTTCCCCTATTGGGGTGTTGATTATGTATACACACTATTTATGAGCCATGATCACTGATGAGATGTGTGAGGATCCTATATCCAGTAACTAACGTACCATAGGTAATTTGACCATGGTGCTATGAGTTTTTTGATTTGATATACATGCCATTGATTTATTGAACTACTTTATTCATGTCAACCAATTTATATAATTTTTTTATATAAAATGTTCATTTAATCCTATTTGATATTTGTTTTGATATATCTTCCATATATTTGAATGAAAGCCTGTTTTGGTTTAAAATATTAAAATGCAATGCCATGCCTTGTTTTATTTAAAATGACAGCAAAAATAGTAAATTTTTATGGTATTGATTATGGAAAACTTAGTGAGACCCTACTGGGATTTATATCTCACACCCTAACTTTTCCTTTGTTCATTTCTAGATTATCTTTTTCCAGTTATGAGTAAAGGGAAAGTTCCACTTAGAGGTGGTGGATGTTCTTGATCCCTTTGACCTAGATTCTTGGAGGTGACCATTGAATATGTTATCCACTTATTTCATTAGATGTTTGTTAGTTGTTGAGTACTTATATGATGTATTGCTTTGGGTTTTTGTTATAGATATTTGTTTTTGGTATTTTATCCTTTTAGAGAGTTGATAATACTAACTTGTTTCTTTAACATTTCACTATTTTGTAAAAAAATAATTCCCAATTTGATCTTGTATGATGCTAGGTACTAGTCACCAACACACGAGGATTGGGAACTCCCTTAAGGATATGTTAGTTCTGGCTCAGGTATTAGGGTACCATGGTATATGGGTTGGTTCATGAGAAATTGGTATCAAAGGTGTAGGTTAAGAATCTTTTTTTGATGTTAGTATGTGTTTTGGGATGTCTTTATGGGACTTATGAGTTAGTTGCGAGTGAGTGCCCGGATAGATCTCACCACAATAAGCCTTAAGTCACCATGGGTGTTTGAGAAAAGTGAATTTGAGGAATGTTTTGATCTGATTATAGTTTTTTACCTACTTTTTATTTGGGTATATTGAAATAAAAATATTTATATCTTATCTGATGGGATTGATATTCCCGTTTCTTTTGTTTGAGTGGTTAATCTAAGTAATCTTGTGATATATTTAGTGTTATTTAATGATCTTTTATAGCATGATTCCTCTGAGGATACATGTTAATAAGCCCCAATAGGAATCTTCTGGTGATCCAAAGAAAGTGAATCTTCCCATGGACCAGAATCTTATTGATATTGTTGTGCATGCTATCCAAGCTTTGGTACATGCACGTGCATCCATTCCTGTTCAGGGTCCATTTGTGTAACTTAAAAGGGATGAATCTTAGAATCATACTCAATAGTTTCATTTCTATATCCAAATAATTTAAAAGGAACTAATGATCCACAAGAGTCTTCAGATGGGTTGAACAAGATAGAGTGACTTTTTGATTTTCTGGAAATGCCTGAAGTTATCCAAGTGAAGTATACTACCTTCAAACTGGAAGGGCCTAATAGGAGATGGTGGGATTCAATGGTAATAGAGAATAATCATGAGAGTTTGGAGTAAAATTACTTTAGATTTATTTTCACTAATCTAGAATATCTAGAATATACGGTACTGGATAAGGATATGGAGTTTTTTAACCTCCAGTAGGCTGACTAGACCATGACTCAGTATGCGAACCACTTTGCTGAGTTTGTGCAGTTTTTACCTGAAATTATATCGAATGAGAAGATTAAGTATTGATGGTTCGAGATGGGTATATGACCTGATATCTATTCATAGATTTTCTTACTAAATATCACTTCATATACTGGTGTATTGGATAAGGCATTAATAGTTGAGCTTGACCTGGATGGTAAGTTAGGGTTGACATGAGTTCCGTTTTCTCTTAGTGACAGTTCTATAAGTTACTTTAAAGGAAAGGGGGAGCGTGATGAGTCTCATAGTGGTTCTTGAAAATAGGTGTCCTTAAGACCTCCTATAGTTCCTATTAGATACCCTTTGACTTGATTCTAGTGTGGAAAGGTTGGTAATTCGAGACATGTTTGTACTAAGGCGCTAAAGATCTGTATTTATTGTGACCACTCAGGAAACCTACATAAATTATTCTATTTCTTTTCTACTCCATATAGTGGCACAAAAGCATCAGTTTCTAAAAGTATTATGGTGTAATCAAGTGCTTCAAGATCAAAGGGGTTCCAACCATAGACATCCAAAATGAAGCTTATTCATGTAGTGGAAGAGTATCCACAAGAAGTGGATACAGGTCCAACAACCGTGAGAAGTACCATCATTATAGATTCATCTTTAGTGACCACTTTATTTGATACTAGTGTATCTCACTCATTTATATTGACTCATATTGTGAACCTACTAAATATTTCTATGGAGATTTTGTATTATGTGATGGATATTACTACATCCCTTAGAACAAAGATAGAGAAAGGTCTCTGTTTTTCTACTTGTGATTTATCTGTCAAAAATCAAGATTACCTAGAATTTTCTAGTTCTATACATTAAACCTTTTTAATTCATCCTCAGGGTGGATTTACTAATTACTAATAAGGCATGAATTGACTGTTACCTTCAACGGGTCTCCTTTACTACACCCGATGGGGTGTGTCGTTTCTTTCAGGGAGAATGGGACCCGAGGCTGAGTAGAGAAAAACCATATTATCATGAGTTACAGAAAGTAATATTAGTATTTTTTTGACTTGGAGTGAGAATATTTGAGTGATGATCTCCCTCTATTTTCATCGAGTTTCCCAACGTGTTTCTTTCTGATTTATCTAGTATACCATCCATAAGATAGGTAGAGTTTTCTATTGATTTAGTACCTAACACTCAACTGGTTGCTATTCCTTCTTACCGTATAGAACAAGTAGAGTTAAAATAGTTAAATACTCAATTGGATGATTTTTTTGAGAAAGTATTTATATGCTTGAGTTTTTCACCTTGGTTAGTGCCAGTTATCTTTGTAAAGAAAGCTGATAGAACACTTTTCCTATGTTTTTATTATCGGAAACTCAATCGAGTTACAATGAAGAACAAGTATCCATTACCATGGATTGATGATCTATTTAACTATTTTAAGGGGTAAAAGTGGTTATCAAATATTGATATTCGATCTGGTTATCACTAATTGAGAATAAAATAATCTAAAATTTATAAGACTGCCTTATGAAGCTATTATTACAATTATGAGTATCTTTTCATGCCATTTGGTCTAAAAAATTCTCCTATAGTATTTATGGAATTGATGAAAAAAATATTCCATGAGTATCTTGATACATTCATGATGGTATTTTTGGAAGACATCTTAGTTTACTCTCAGTATGAGGAGGATCATGTGCATCACCTGAGAGCAGTTCTGGAAATGTTGAGAAATCACCAGCTCTATAAAAAGCTATCGAAATGTGATATCTGGATTCAAGAAGTGAATTTATTGGGACACATGGTCCTTGAACATGGTATTTTAGTTGATCCCAAGAAGGTGAAATATTTTATGACATGGGAGAAACTGTAAAATGTTTTCAAGATTTGGAGCTTCTTGGTTTTAGCGGGGTATTATCACCAGTTTGTAAATTATTTCTCAAATTTGGATTCTCCAATGACCACTCTCAAACATAAGGTAGTTAAGTTATTATATAATGATAAATGTTAGAGTTATTTTTTTTATTTGAAACATCATTTGGCTTCTACGTCGATGTTTACTTTTCTAGAGGATGGGTAGGGATATGTGGTATTTTGTAACACATCAAGTTTAGGTTTGATCTATGTTCTTATACAGGGTGATCATATCATGGACTATATCTTGAAAAAATTAGTCCACATTAGAATAATTATCTAAACCATGATATTTAACTCACAGCCATGATTCATGAACTTAAGAGTTCATGGCATTACATTTTCAGGGAAAGGTTTACCATTTTTCCGACCACAAAATCTTAAGTTATATATTCTCTCAAAAATATTTTAACCTCTATCAGAGGTGTTGGGTGGATTACCTACAGTCTTTTGATTTTGAAATTTACTACACCTCGAGGAAGTGGAATTTCATTTTTGATTCTATGAGCAGAAAACTTCCGAACCAAGCTATGAAGGAATCATCATAAGAGTGTAACTTGATGGATATTTTTGCATAATTGCCTTTAAGAGTCTAGTATGAATAGGTTGAGGATGTATTGGAAAGTTTTAGTTGACCTCCACTCTTCTTTAGTTCTTCAGGAACAATAGTTTGATGATGAATTCCATGTCATTAGGTACTCTCTTTATGGTGGGGAGACCAACAGTGAGTGGATGTTCTCTTATGGGGGCATCCTATGTTTTGGAATCAATTTGTCATGCCTTTTTCTACAATAAAGTATGCAATAAGAGATTTACATAATTCCTAATGTACAATGCACCCTGGAACCCCAAAGATATTTTATGATATACGATGATGATTCTAGTGGCCAGGTATGAGAAAGGACATCACTGACTTTGTTTCATGTTGTTATACCTATTATCATTTCAGATCCAAGTACTAGAGACCTTTGGGTTTACTTTATACACATCTACTTCCAACTTGTAAGTGGAATGATATATCTATGGATTTTTTGGTTGGGTTACTATGCACCCCTCTAAAGAATAATGTGATATGGTTTGTGTTCAATAAGTTGATGAAATCGGCTCACTTATTACCCTTTCATGATACAAACAAAGTTGAGGAGTTGGGAAATATCTATGTGAAAAATATTGTTTATTTTCATTGTGTTTCATCTACTAAAGTCTCTGATATAGATCCCTATTTTACTTCTATATTTTAGAGAGGACTCCAGGAGGTAATAGGATCTCAGGTTCATTTGAGTACATCATACCATCTATAGAAGGAAGTCTTGACAGAGAGGGCTATATAGATTCTTGAGGGATTTTTTTTCCAATGTTCTCTATTTTAGTGGATCTTGGGGAATCTATTTAGGATTGGTTGAGATTACTTAAAATAAAATTTACTAGTCTTCAATTCGGATGGCTCCTTTTAATGCCTTGTACGCCCGACCTTTCAAATCTTCATTGTATTGGTCAAAGATTACTGAAAGTTCTTTGATTGAACCGAGTTTAGTCCAAGAAATGATGATGAAGATTTAGTTGATTCATCAGATAATATTGATGACATATAGTTGGTAAAAATATTATGATGACCATCATAGGTGACTTTTGGAGTTATGATTTGGTGACCAGGTGTTTTTGAGAGTTTCAACTCTTTTGGGTCATCGAAAACTTATGAAACAGGGGAATCTTGCACCATGGTTTGTGGGACCTTTTTAGGTTGCTAAGAAGGTAGTGAAAGTGGATTAACATTTATCAATTCCATCATATTTGACATTGATACATAATTTGTTCCATGTATCACAACTTTAAAGGTATCAATATGACCCATCTCATGACTTGATCTAGGAGGATCTTGATGTTGAGCCTAATTTATCCGCGACTGAGCATCTAGTTAGGATTGTTGATTCTGAGACAGTGGTACTTTGTTGGAGGATGATACCTTTGGTATGTGTTCTATGGTAGCATGGTTATAATTATCATTAGTCTTGGGAGTGTGAGGCATATATGAGAGATCAGTAACCTCATCTCTTTGATATGTAAATTTCTTGAAAATATTTCTGGGGACATACTGTTTTTATGGTGGGGAGGGTGTAACATACCATTACTTGTTTCCATACATTACTTGAACATTATTTTGATATACTTTTGGTTGGGTACTATTTTGGGTTATTTAAGGTAAAATTTAGTGAATTTTTGAAGCCCTTTGGGTTGTGCATGATTGGTGAAAACCATGTGGTTTGGCCCAGTAAATCGTGCACCTTGTTGAGAGACACTAGAAGGGGGTACACTGTTTGTCCAAACTACGAGGACACCCCTCCAAATTGTTCACCCATTAGAGAGAGGGAAATTCATGGTTGGTACATGGTTAGTTTAACCATGTATCCAAATTATGCACCCTAAACAAAATACCAATAGGGGAGCATGGTTAGGCTGTACAATTTGTCTAACCATATGGCCTTCCCTAGGAAACCATGCATGTGGTTTTTAATTCCTCCATTTTTTTTAAATTCCAAAAACTATGTTTAAGATTCCTATTACCCCAATTCAACCCTAACATAATTTTTTCATCCTTGGATACTTCCAATAGGCAATTTTCCCCCCTCAAAACCCTTTTCTTAGTGGATTGAAGTAGCATTGATCTCATTCGATCTCCTCCGGGTAAGTGGATCTCCTCTTGTGTGTTTTATTACTATCTCTATTTCTATAATCTTTATATTTTGATATATAATCGTGTAATTGATGGATATAAACTCTTTTTTGTTGGATATTGATTCTAGGTTGTGTTCCTAGATATTTCATGCCTTCGTTCTTCATTGGAGAGTCCTATTATAGGTGTTGTTTTCTAGATCTTTGATTTAAAGGTAAGTGCTCCCATAATTATTTTCCCTATGATTAAAAACTTTAATTTCATGATTAAATTGAAATGAGTTTTTAATTTATTTAAAAACATGGATTTTTAATTATTTGATCTTTTATTTGAAATGGGCATGAGATTTGAAAAAAACTCAATTTGAATGGAATTGAATTTTTTGGGTGAATTTATGAAAAATGATGGCTTGATTTGGAAATCGTTTAATGAAATGATTTAATGTTTCTCATTAGAAAATAGTTAAAATTGAAAAATGATTTTAAATAGAATGAAAAAAATGAAAACATATGTTTTTTTTGAAATGAGAAGGCACGTTGAAAACCGAAATTGGGAAATTGTATTTTAAAATGTTTCAAAATAATTTATTTCCAATTTGATTGATTGTTTGATTGTTTGAAGCACATGGGATCCTGGGTAGTTAATAGGTGATTGGACAGGCATGCCAGGATCTTGATCAAATAACACTAGATTTATAATTAAAACACTAACTAAATCAAGTTGGCTTAGGGTGATCATGATGAATTCCCCTATTGAGGTGTAGATTGATTTCCTTTAATGGGTTATTGAGGTGTTGATTGTGTATAAACACTATTTATGAGCTGTGATCACTGATGAGATGTGTGAGGATCCTATATCTAGTAACTAACATACCATATGGTGTTTGACCATGGTGCTATGATTTGTTTGATTTTATATACATTCTATTGATTTATTGAAATTTATTCATGACAACTAATTAATATAAACTATATTATATAAAATGTTCATTTAAGATAGTTTGAAAGTTGTTTTGATATATCTTCCATCTATTTGAGTGAAAAAATATTTTGGTTTAAAATATGAAAATTTAATTCCATTCCTTGTTTTATTTAAAATGATAGCAAAAATGGTAAATTTTTATAGTGTTTATTATAGAACACTTGGTGAGACCCTACCGAGCTATATAGATCACACCCTACCTTTACCTTCACATGTTTGTAGATTATCCTTTTCCAGGCCTGAGAAAGGGGAAAGCGCCACTTGGAGGTGGTGTATTTCTTGATCCTTTGGACCCTAATTCTTAGAGGTTACTAGTGGAGATGTCATCCACCCGTTGCATTACATGTTTGAGTTTTTATCTTGTTAGTTTTCAAGTTCTTTGATGATGTACTGCTTAGGGTTTTTGTTATACCTATTTGTTTCTGGAACTTTCTCCTTTTTTAGTGTTGAGAATATTGAATTTTATCTTTATATTATGCTATTTTATGAAAAAATAATTCCCTATTTGATCTTCTATGATTCTAGGTGCTAGTTTTCAACCCATGGGGATTGGGAATGCCCTTCGGGCTATGTTAGTGTCAGCTCAGATATCAGGGTTCCAGGGTATTTGGGTTGGTTTGTGACATGAATTCTAAAATTTAGTAAATTTAATTTAAAAATATTAACAATTTTTTTGGATTAATCATAATAATATAATCTAAAGATGATTTTTTTTGGATTTTTCTAAAACATTTTATTTTTAGGTGAATGATACAATATACTTTTTTTTCTAATATTGAAGTTTTATGTCATTATTAGTATATAATTATGAATTAAAAATTTATAAAACATATTTATAATACCAAATAATTATTTTATAATTAAATTTATAATTTATAATTTTTTTGTTTTAATTTATAAAACATATTTGACATTTTAGAATTTAAGTTATTTTTTTTCTTCAAAATATGGGTTTTAATACATTATATATTAAGTATTTTAAAAATATTTTTTATTAATTTTAAAAATTTAATAAAAATGGATTTAAAATTTATAATAATTTGATCTAAATTATATAATAATTTGATCCAAATTATATAATAAGTATTATTTTATTTTTTAGTAAAAAGGATAAATTACCTAGGTAAAAAACTGGTACAGTGGTGAAAACTAAAATGGTAAAAATGAGTAACCTTAGGGGAAAAGGGACTAACATGTTTAAAAAAAGTTTTTAATTTAGTTTTAGAGGTTTTTATTGACCTTATATCTTCTACACTCCACTATTTCTCAATTTTTGATCCACTTTCATTGAGAGTGACCTCCCATTATTGAAAAGTTTTGGTTATTTACAAAAATGACACTTCTTTTAACTTATAAAAGGGGAACTATTATCCTTATTTACTCTCACAAAAAAACACATTAATTTTGGACTAAATTCTACCCAACCATTTCCTACATAATACTAGAAAACTTAAGGAGGTTAAGGTCTTCTAAAAATACCATCCATCAAAGGTTTAATCCCCTTTTCAAAGGAGAAAGTCCAAGAAGTGAGGCATAAGTTTCTAACCCCTATTTCTATTTCCTATTTATTTATGTGATTCTTTATTACTAATATTTAATTTAAACATATTAAAATTAAAACATCAGTATCATTATTATACCATCATGTTATTATAATAACGATACAAGCATTAATTACCCTCTCATTTTCTATTAAGAAAAACAAAAATGTGAATTGTATGTTGTGTAGACTACTGCCTCCACAATACAACATGTTTGGTTTTAATTAATCACCTTAAAATGATGATCAAAATATGGAATTTAATATATAATTATTATATTTATGACATATTTTATATTCTTAAATGATAAAATATATTACCCATTTTACCCATTCTATGGAAAATGAAATCTCTATCCATGCATATATGTGGACTACCGCCTCCATGGAAAGATTGATTTCCATTTCCCATTTCATCACATCCTTACATGGCTGGAAATGAGAATGGTTTTAAAGGATAAATATTATTTTTATGATATAAATACGGTTTTGGTAATATAAATTGAATAATATATTAATAATATGAATGATAAACAATCATTATAAAATTAACTGTCTTAAACAAGCAAACCAAAAAGAAAAAAAAATTTATTCATATCATGTAATGTTTTTATATCAATTAATTATTATTATAAATCCTTAAAGTTATAATATATCATAATAATAATAACTAAATATTATCATTATTCTTATAGTATAATGATATTGAAACTTATTTATCTCATAATCATCAATAATCATGGTATGCTCATGTTTGGTTTGGTTTGACCACCTACTTGAATAATGATATGAAATTATATCATGGATGATTATGAAAACTTAATTACTAGTATAATATGATATAAATATTTAAATAATAATTATTTTTTATTTTGGAAAGTATACATCAATATTTAACTCATTAATTAAGAAAACACCCTTCATAGGTTGAAAACCACAAAAAAATGTTCATTGTCGATTTCATCTTCTAGGATAAAGATTAAAGTACTCATAAAAGGAAATTTAAATTTCATAAATCATTATAATTAATCAATTATATTAAAATTAGTGAAATTTTAATGATGAACTTTATAATAAGAATGAATACTAACACCACACATATGAAACTACCATAAACGGTCAAAACAATAAACACCTAATGTGGAAAAATAAGAAAAAACTAACTAATATACATGTAGATAATAATTATAAATGAAAATTATAAATATTTTTAGTTATGAATATGTTTATGAAATAGTATATTAAGATAGTTATGTTTGGTTTATAGAAGTTTAGAGTGCATTTAACTAAGATGAAATAAATGTAAGGGGCCTTTATGACTCAAATATTTTACTTGGGTCATAATCACTCTTTTTTGACTATTATCTTTCAAGATTAATATGTTATAACCTATAATGATGTTATGTTTTATTTACATATTATTTTATAGGAAAATCAGGTTTCATATCAAATTATTATTCCTTGACGATTCTATTGTTTTTTTGAATGCATTTTTGTTAAGAATAATTCCTATTTGTTTTAATGTTTTTTTCTTCCATATCCATGTTTTTACTTCCCACAAAAGTCTTCATTTTTATAGTGGAAAATCAAATTGTGTTTATCTAAAATGATATTTTTCTCCCCTTTATTAAATTTTAACAATGTTTTCATCATCCTTTTAATGATGTGTGTATTCCACAAAGTCATTTCAAAATGTTTCAAAGGTTTTTCCATCATTTCAAAATAAAAAGATTTATCACACACTCCAAATTTTCTTTTGATAACCTTTATATCATTACAAGGATCTAATTTTTTGAACTTTTTATAATATGGTTTTCAAAAGTCTCTGATTTTAATTCACAAAATGTTTTTTTATACTTTAATGTTTTAAAAGGTTTTTTTGAAAACTTTTTTATTTTCACTTATATTTACCCTCCATGGTTTATCTTTCATGAAGTGATGTTTTGATCACCCTATATATGTTATTAGGATATGATTTATTTTGGAAAATGGGAGTTTTATATCCTATGATATCTTAACTTCATGTTATGTGATATTTTTGAAATATTTAAGAAATCCATTATTTTTTACATGGGTTCATTAAGATATGTTTATGATTGATTTTTAGTGGAACACATATGTATGATTAATGATGGGTGGAGTCCTATATCACCCTTCAATTCACTAGTTAAGGTTTTATATCACGTGAGATGATTAAATGTTTCATTAATTAGATGAGGGTATCTTTGTTCATATGTTTTATGTGTGATCGAGATGTGTGAAACTTTGTTCACAAGTTTATTATGTGAATGATATGCATGAATATTTGTTCACAAGTTGTTGTGTGGCCATGATGCATAAATATTTGTTCATAAGATTTTTTATGCTTATGGTTGCACCATATTCCTAAGTTTTTTATTTGGTTATTACAAAATTTCAAGATGCATTTCATTTCCATGAAATGTTGTGTTTTCAACATTATGCCTTATTTTAAATCATTTCATACTTTTATGTCATATTCACATGTTATATGATTATTGAGATGTGTTTTGAGCTTGGTTATATATTTTATGCTTCCTTAATGATCTTTTTATGATATTATGTTACTTTAATATGTTTTATGATTATCATCTAATGTTTTTTGATATTTTATTATGTTATTTATATCTTCATCATGGTATCCTTCATGTTATGATATGTTTTCCCTTACTGATCGTTTGAGATCACCCTTTATCATGTTTCCATTACCTGGGTTATGGAGATGAATATATCATGTGAGATATCTAGAAAAGGTTATAAAGGAGCATGATTATGAATAAATATTTTCAAGTGTTGTAAATAAGATGTTATATAGATAATCTACAAGATGCTAAAACTTTAGGTCTTTGGGTTGTGTGATTGTTTGTGAGATGTATTATCAAAATCACAATATTAATGTCATGTTTAGCTTGGATTTCTTTATTACCCTAAAAAATCATAGGGAGAATAGAAACTACTAATCAAAATCAACCAAATAATATAAAATAAATTATCTTCCCACAATAAATGAAATGCCATACATAAACCACAAATAATACTAAAAAATAAAGCAACTCCTTTGTTAGTGATCCTGACTCTAATGATCTCTACAAGCTAGTAAAGTCTAGACTTATTACCAAATTCATCCTATGAATCTATAAAAATAGGGTATAGAAGATAGGGGTGTTCATATAAGTATACTTAATATGATTTTCTCTAGAAACTCTCATATAGGCATGGAAGAATCATATTAATGCCTTAGTGAATGAACAATGAAACCAATTTGTTACCTATACTAGGTTAAATACCGCAAAAAACCACCAAGATTCACTCACTAAATCCATATATAAGAACAATAACATAGTAGTTAGAAGAATATAAATAGAAATATACCCACACTTGCTTTCCCATTGAACTAGTTTCTATCATGCTCTAACGGTATACGTCTTGGAACTTTGATACCTTCCATACCATATAACCACAAGCCTCATAACCACATCAAAACCACAACTGAATAGACATATACACATACCATATACCACTTTTATATACTAAAACCACATACCACATACCACATCCTTAGGACAATACAACCTATACTACGTCTGAAAGAGAGAGCAGGGATGAGACAACAGTCAACCATCCATATCACCCATATACTAAATATTGGGTGTGTATCCAAAACCTAAAACTTTATATGGATGTCAGTATGATTACCCTACTTGAGTGGTAGTGTGTAAGAAATAACAAAAACTATAAAAAATATAGAATAACACACAAGCCCATACTAAGGATTAAATATCTAATGAAACAACTCTATAGTCAAAACCATCACCTCATTAACACCACCTCACATCAACAATTGTTTCCACGTATAGACAAAAACCAAACTCATATAGCCCATATGACTTCATCCCATTCTATATTTCATTTCCAATTCCATTTTAATGTTGACCAACCATATTACATTCATTATGCCACATTTATTTCCAGCTACTAAAATTTCATTTAACCACTTCCAATTCAACTTTATTAAATTCATTTTCTATATATAAATTATCCACTCCTTCATTATTTATTAGTTCTAAACCATCATTCATATCATCATAACCCATTATTATTATTTATTTCTTTTGTTTTAGAATAATTCCATATTCTTAGAAAACTAATACATAAAACCACACAATCCCTTATACACTACCACAATAATAACCACACAACTATCTCCTCCCATTCTACTGAATCAATCCAACCACACAAGTCCACCACCACTACCATAATAGAAATATAAACAAAACAGTAATATAACAATAACCTTAAACATCAAAGATACAACACAACTGAAATCACACTAACTCCAAAATAAAAATCCTCTACTTCCCTTCTACCTTTACTGGTATAAATTGAAAAACAAGGTAAGAAACAATAATTCACAAATTTCATCCATTCTTTTCGTTTATATCTTTAAGTTATTTATCTAATTAAACATACTTGAACACATTACAAGCAATAGAGAATCAAAATAGTAATCAATACAACAATCCTTCACATGCCCACATATATACTTATCAATTCACTCCAACAACGATAAAAATAAAATTCATTGATTTTATCATCCCCTTTACCATGTTTTAATTAATTTAAAAAGATCATGTTTTAGCCTAATAATAATGGAAAAATATCATAATAGCTTTCTCATATAAACAACACATAAATATCATAATAAAAATCATGTAAACACATGATTTTCACTTACCCATTCATTTCCTTTAATCTAGTTCATTATTTTCAATAGGTCAATTTAAAATTTTTATCTAAAGAAAAAAAATCCATGATAATTCCACATTTAACAAAAAATAGAAAATAAAGATTTCAAATCCCCTACCTTAATGGAAGCTTAAATGAATGCAGTATAAGAATGAGGATTAACTAATGATTAAAAATAAACAATAAAATGTTAAGACTTAAATGATAAATATTATAACCCCATCATCAAGAAATAAACTAAATAACACCAAAACCAGACAACCCCCACTACTATAGCCTCTAATAAGAGAAAGAAAAAGAAGAATATAAGAAAAAGGGAAAAAATAGAACCTTGGATATTTTATGGATTGATCACACAAGTTCAAGGCTTGAGACCCCCCAATATATGACTAAAGTCACATGAAATTTAACGACAGACAACCTAGGGTTTGAGAGAAGGGAAATAAAATAAAATAAGAGAAGATGGTTGCCCAAATTTATAATAAAATCATGGATGACTCAACCACATCGCGGTGAATGGTAGACCATATTTTAGTGACTAGGTTAAAGGGTAATTGAAGAATTTTTCCTTTAAAATGAACATATTTTTTTTTTCTATAAACCATTTTACTCTTTAAGATCATGGTAGAAAATATCTATGATATAGTGGATTTAGTCACGGTCATTTTGCTCTCATGATTCAACTCGAGTCCTAGACCACTATAGTATAAAATTAGATATCCTCATTATTTCTATCCTACCTCTATGACTCCACTATGGTGAAAAGTTACCGTGAACATGGAATAATGTCCTATGACCTATGAAACACCCATTTTAACCTCCCCTATGTCCATTTATACTCTTGGATAACATGGATTTAATCAAGGACCAAACTAATAAAGGCTCAACCATCCATGGAAACCTCTAGAAAACACAGCTTGGAAGGCCCCTTCTAAAAGGGGACATATGAGTCATTACATATACGATTCATTACATGGGGCAAGAGTATAGCTGGACAGAGCTGTACATTCTAGAGGGGAATTCTGTTGGGGTCCATGTGATGGTAAAGGGAAAGATGTTATAATAAGGGGAGGGGATGGAGATAACGAGGACTCCAAGATAATATTTATATTAGGGGGAATCAGCGAGTTGTCTCGGGCAAGTGGAAATGGGGTCCCTTGAGTGTCTATTCTATCAATTATTATTCTTCTTCTCCCATTCGCTGTATTTATATTTTTAATTAAGCTTGCAATTCAAATAAGTCTACTCAGGAGGGGTTAGGTCTTATCAATTGGTCCAAACTACCATCACCTCATTGTTTCTCAATTCACTCTGGTGGATTTTCTCACACAAGAAAATCTCACTTAAATGAGGCACATAGGAGCAGGTGCACAGAGAAGGCATTCCCTATTGGAAGTCATTGGACTCTTCATCAGCAAAGTGGATATCACAGGTGTTGATAGATCCTTCATTGTCATGGGATGTATCATGCAAATTGATCATATCTCATAAGAGGGGAGAACACTTGGACCTTATAATCACGTAGGAGGGGGCGAACTCACCTTTTATTTCTCACTAGTAAAGTAACACTGCTAAAAAAAAACAGAACATATGGGAGGAGGTGAGTTGTTCCCCAGTTTTCGACCAAGAGGAGGTGCCCAAAACTCTTAACGGGTGCTGTATAAGATGTATTTAACAATGAAAACTCCAGAAAGGATTATGTAGCACATGAACCAGGCACAAAAAGGGGTGGAATTCTGGGAAAACCTCTTATCCCTACGGTGTTTCTTGGAGAAGTTTTCTTAGCAGGAGGTGACCGAGCCTTCTTTTACAACAGACCACCTGGAGGGTCTCTTTTCTACATCTGATGTTACATGTGTGTAGGTTAAATAAACATATGTGGATGCACTTCTGAATATTGGCCTTACTCACCACCTGTACACTGTGCGCCAAGTGAAACAACCTGATTTTGACGGGAACAATCCACGCAACTGTATTACTTGAGAAAAATTTCATTTCTGCAACCATCAGACACTGTAAGAGTCAAAGGTACCTCTCTCCCAAGTTTTCATGAATTAAAACCCCATTTACTGGGTCAATCTTATGAGGGGTATCCATACGGATCTTTCCTAGTTAGTATTCAAAGAAGAATTTGTGGACCGATACGGCTGCGAATCCCAACCACCGTCAGTTAAAAAGGTATCTGGAATATGTCCATATGAAATCACAGAGGAATTCCCAACAAAGGAAAATGCATGGATGAATTCACCAACCTTCATTTACAACTATATTTCAATAGCTAAATGAGAGTATTTTTCCATGTTCAATTATTCAGACCCGCAAGGCTGGTTAACATGAGAATAATCATATTTTTTGGTCCATCAGATACTATACAAATCAAAGGTCACTCTTGCTCAGGATTGTATGGTGGGGATTCATGATATACTAGTTCAAAATTATGGTGGAATTATATTTGTAATTTACATGGATAGTGTTTAAAGTATAATTAATGGAGCAATTTGATGGGCTATAATATTTGGATCCATACACAAAAATAGAGGATACTTCTAGAAACGCCCGCCTTCTAGTAATCATGGATGAATCAGGTGCACTATTGCATGATAATGAAAATGTGGAAATATCATATAGGAAGGTTCCCTTGTAGGTTGTACGTCCACTTTTCCCGCCAACCGTGCCACACAAGATGGAATACGCAGTGTCCGGAGCTGGCAATGCCAATGGAGAAACATGGACACCGGGCCGCATTGAAGACATGGTTCTTAGGTAAACGCATGAGTGACACATGGAATTATTGGCCAAAAAAAAATAGAAACATACTTTTGGATGATGACATCACCTAAGAGCCACATGAGGAGCACACAACTACTGATAGAAACAATGGCGACCTACCTTGTTGGGGATAAGATTTGTGGATTCCTGTGGTTGAAGGGGAAGCTATGATATTGGATTTACTCAAAAATAACTATGCAGTTGGAGACAAAAATTTTCATCACCTAGAGATGCATTCATTACAGAAGTGGACTCCTTTAAAAGTAAGGACCCTAATGGACCTACCAAAAACACATTGGAAAACTAAAACATGGTCAGAGGTGGGTGGGGAATTGAAGGCATTTAAATTGAATACGAGAGCACCGATGAATTTTACTTACATCATATAGGGAACACAATCATCTGTATTTGAGGAATAGGATGTATGAAAACTTTGGCAGGAGCAACACGATGAGTCATGCATAGTGGTTTGCAACGAGGGTCTTGAGGGAGGACCACACAACTATTTCAAGCGAGCTAAGGTAACTCAAAGGTGGACCTCAAAACATAGTGGGAAGAAGCACACATGGTCAGTCAACAACATGGGAAATACCATATGAGATTTCCTTGTGAGTAGATGAAGATAGGGTGGTTCAAAAATAGTTTCTTCGGGACCATGAAGAAGGGAAGACCATTTGGTAAATTACTTAGAGATATTATGAAGCAATGGGGGACTACAATCAGTTTCTTTTCCTTAGTCTTGAGGACAAGACTGATTTTCAAGGCAATGTGAATGATAAAGACCTAACAAACCAAGGGAACCCTTGGAAAACATATCTTGGAAGGATCCTTCTAAAAGGGGGCATAAAAGTTATTATATGGGGAAAGATTACAACTGGACAAGCCATATATTATAGATGGTAATTTTATTGAGGTCTGCATGAGGGGAAAAGAAAAGTCATTATAATAAGGGGAGGGGATAGAGAGAAGTGGGACATCGAGAGAATATTTCTGTTAGGGGGATCGATCATTGGCTTGGACGAGTGGACTCAGGGTTCCTCGAGTGTCTCTTAATTCCTTTTCTTCTTCTTCTTCTTCTCCCATCCAATGTATTTTTATTTTTAATTAAGATTTTAATTCAAATAAGTCCACCTGAGAGGGGTTGGGTCTTATCAAACACCTATCAAAATGAACACCTCCACACCATGCATGACCATAATGAAATAACCCTTAAATAATATAGTTGCAAGCCACTCTAACCATAAAAACCTAGCAAAACAACACCCCCACTACACCTAAATCCAAACCACAACACTCCCCAAGACTCACTATGGCATTATGAGATTCCATTAGGACCATTTTTCCTTTCATAAAGACACATATCATCGTTTATTTTCAAAATATCCTCTAAAATATCTTCAAACTCCTAAAATTCCCCAAAAACAAAAACGTAGAGGTACAAGAAAATCCATAACTCTACATTAGACATGTTTCATATGATTTTCAACCTTGATAATCAAAACTAAACCTAGAAAGAGAATAAAGAAACCTAAAAAACAAAACTCTAAGTGGGATTCCTCTTAAACCTGAATCTGATTATCATAAAAGTGAAAATATAATATAAAGAGAATAATGCATCATCCATATCAATATAAAACTAATCTCAACATCATAGAAAAATAAGGATCAAAATAACTCAATGTACTGAGCATGAATCTATGAATCATGCTCCCATGTACACTCTTGTCGTAACCACAATGTTTTTAACAAACCTTGTGGGGGGGGGGGGGTGAATTACAATATTAGTTTCTTCTCAACATTAAATAGATATTTATCTCATGTTTTCATGAAAGAAATGAACCTTTAATAACTATCCATGTACCTAACACATCCAAGTATGATAATTAATTGCAGTGACACATAGATTTTACTTGGTTCACCACTAAGTGATACTCCAAGGAGAACACACTAACCTTGTATCAATGTACTAGGATATAAATACACATTATATGTTATTACAATGTTTAGGAAGAGATCACTACTAATCCTAGGGGCCCCCCTCACTCTTCCCCTTTACACACCGATCTAAAGAAGATATACAAGAAAATAGATAACACACAATCTGATCTCAAGAATTTCCATCGAAATGATTTACACCAACCAATAAGGGTGTTTTTGTTATACTCCAATATTCTTCATCAAATGTGGAACTTTATTATATTCCCACACAACAATAATTATTCTCTAAATTTATAATGATATCAATTATCCTCAATAATTTCTATATATCTTATCTATTTTCTTATAATTTCCTCTAATATTAATGAAATCATGTTCCAAATTAATTATTTAATAATTTAAACATGTCTTCTATTGATTGGGACTTAAAAATATCCATGATAGATGATTTAAAATCACCACGATCAAATTCAATCTCCCTAGTTTTGAAAAATATTTGAATCCTCAAAATAGGTTATCATTCACCCAATAATAGTGTAACAAACATCATTATAACATGAATATATTATATTAAAATATTTTATAGCGTGACATCATTGATTTCATCATGACATACTTCAACTATAAAATCATCAAAAAATTACAATGTTGGTTCATTTTGAACTCCTTGAAATCATGGGGTCAATCTCTTTCAGATTTTTCCAGCACAAACACATTACAAAGTGACATGGTAGATTATAGTGTGATCTATTCACCTTGATATAAATATAAATACATGTATTTTTCATGGGATCAAGTCATTAAATCATAACACCATTTTTATTGAATAATACCTTATATTTTAGTATGAAATAAGATTTCCTAAAAATAAATCAAAATAAATATTTCATAGGGTACTATTTATAGCGTGAAATATTTAATTATGTCATGGTGAAATCTATTAAAATTTTTCAAATACCATCACTTAATTTTATTAATATACAACACAATTCAAGATACGATCATGTCCATGGTTCCATGATCCTATATCCCTTCATAAAATCATCTCCATAAAATCTCTAAACTCCACCAAACTTCTTCATTCCTCTCACTAGACAAAAAATAAATCTTTCCACTCAAATTTTAGTCTTGGATTGACAAAAAATAGAACACTTATCCAAACAATAAATATATGTCACAACATTCTCAAAAGATTCCAACAATATCTACCATAAAAAATAGGGTTTTAACATCACCCCCTAGGGAAATTCATGACCCCTAAAATCCAAAATATATTAAATGATAGTATAATAACTCTTTTATCACTCAAAGTATATGGGAGAAATGCTATAACATCCCCCAATATGACAACCTCTCACATGGACAAAAAGGGTTAGTTACAAGACCTCAAGAATGCCTCCCCATACACAATAGCCTACCAAATAGTAGTGAGGGTGTGATAATTATAGTGTAGAGACTATACCCCCTGGTATAGAGTTACATAGCAATGGAAGTAAATAGTATAAATAGCATAATCAGAGTAATAGACAAGTGGAAAAAATATCTCATATCACTAGGAAATAAAAGGAGGAACAAATAAAGTAATAGTAATGAATCATGTAATGACATGATGAAATGTAACTAAATGTCATGCTTGAAGTAATAAAAATAAAAGACTAGCACAATCAAATAAAGACTCAAAATTCCTTAGTCCCGAGCCCCATGTCAGTCCCGTATCCAAATTCTAGACCATCCAGCAAGAAATAATCAATAGCAAGGTCCCTTGTCCTTGTCTAATCCCGTATCCATGTAATCTGCTTAGGCACCAAACAACAACCTGAATAAGGTGTGAGTATAGCTCAGTAGGTCGAAACAACAATTTCTAAATATATACAGTTTAATAATAAATGTATACAATAAAGCGATAAACATACGTATTAATTAATCAATTAATATAATATATAAAACAACATGTTTCAACACCCTCCTAGAATATCTATGAGCATGTGGAATAATCATTCCAACCAACAACCATATAACCATGATAAAACATAACCTACTTTGGAACCATGTTGAAATGTCTCTAATCATGTCTCACAACCATGCTAACCACAACCTTGCATTGTAAGAATATGTTTTTTTCACTCAGGTAAGGATCCTTTAATTTTTGGTCTAAATCTTTACTTTGGACCTAATATGGATGCCTAATGAGTTCGTAAAGGTTCTGAGGGTGTCTGGGGCTTGTTCGGAGCCCAGAACCCATCTTTTTAGAGAAAACGGACTCTAAGCACAGTTTGGAAAACCATGCGGATTATGTTTTTTCGGACAGAGCCACCTCGCACGGTTGGCACATGACCATGCGGCCTAACCATGCAAACACCCCTTTCCCCCAGGTACCAGTGCATGGATTGCACACGATTTGATCAAATTGTGCAGACAAACCATTGGGGAAGAACCGTCTCGCACAGTTTGTGCACGGTTTGACAAACCGTTCAGACAAACTGTGTGTTGGATAAAATTATGGGTAAATTTCTATTTTTTTCCCTTAATGATCTATTTACTCCCCTCTTCTTACCCAACTCGGAAATTAGCTGTATTTTCCTCCCTTTTCACCCATTTAGATATTTTTGAAGGCCAAAGCTAGGGATAAAGATATATCCTTTGTCTGACATCCAATCAAGCTTTCATTCATCATGTTGGATGCACAACGGTAAGTACTCGAGTCCTCTTTAGTTGTTCTTCTTCTCTCTTGCTCTCGACCTAGGTATTTCCATGTCAGAGTTTTTCACCTTTTCTTAGATCTTCTCTGATATGATGAAAATCAAGGGCCGATACTGAAGGAGGAGATCCATACAACCCTAAGGTGGGTTGTTTATAACTTATCCCTAAAGTTTGCTATTTTTGGAATGTTCGTGTGGGCCCCACCAATTTTGTTGGATGTCGTTTCTTAAATTTACATGCCATGATTATAATTGTTAGAATCATATGATTATGCTCTTTCTAAATATATGATTAGTTATTAGCGGTTACACCCAAAAATCAATCCACCCCATGTCGAAGGTTATGCCATAATTGGGTTTTAGTGTTTCGGCACGTTTTAGCCACCGTTTGGGTGTGCCCTTGCTTTAAATTTCTAACGGAGAGTATTATTATAATAAATAGCTTGTTATTAATGATAATTTCATAATGGCATGTACCATATATGCTCACCACTTGACCCGCCTAAGGTAAGTGCTTCAAATTGATTATTAAATGTGAAATGTGAAATGACAAGTATACTAAGTATATAACTTGGCCTTATCAAATGAGTTTGAATAAATGTTTCATGTCCATAACAAACCTTTACATATTTATGGAAGGTAGAAGAGTGAACCTCTATGAATGGATATACCTTAATGGTTAATTAAGACTTGATTAAATGGTTTCAATGCTACTTGGACTATCCACACTAATGGAAGACAAGGCTTAGACCAATAAATAAATTGCTGTAATGCTACTTGGACTATCCAAACTAATGGAAGACAAGGCTTAAAACTAATGAATGATTACATGATTACAATATCAAAAAGGAATGGATTGAATTGAGATCGCCTTGGATTCTGAGAGAAGAATACCTTGGGACTCGGGAACCCCATTCTGATTCAAGGATGCAGTTTGCTTAGGTTGATACCCACCTAGACTCCGGTTCTTGTCTATTCCTTGGATGCCCGGTATAATACTGTAGGGTACTTTAAATTATTATAGGATACCTTAGATACACTCCTTGGATCCAGAATTGACTAGTAGGTGCCATGGTGAAAGCCCATTAGGCCCTGTCCTTTCTTAGCCCCATTTTACCTTGGTCGATCACCTTGGACTCGGTAGGCAACTTATTGTGGAATGCCTTGGATTAAGCTCCTTAGATTACACTCTTACCCCTTAGATAGAATCAGATACTACTAAGTTAGTGTTCCTTGAGATTTACATTACCTTGGTTATTACCCTGGAACCCCCTCACTGGATATCATTTTCAGGTTTCCTTGTTATGTCTTGGGACCTTCACTACTTATACTATCACGAGGTGGTGTCAGTGATGGATATGACTCCTGTGACCTATTAATTTTAAATGATAATTACTTAATTAATGAATTGGTTACATGTTCAGACACTAGATGAGGGATGAAGTAGGTTCTTGGGCATTTAGTTATATTTTACTACTTTCTTACTTTATATATGCATGCCTGCACACTGCTATATCCCATTACACGAGCCAAATGTTATAGACACTGTTGGTGGTGGCCCACTGAGATTTATCTCACACCCTCTCTAGGTGTCGTTTGGTACTCGGAGTAGATTACATGACTGTAGGTGTTGACAAAGGGAATCATACAGCTTCAAACACTTAATTTCTTACTGATAGGATGGAGCTTGATAGCATATGACCGAGTTGGATCTCAAGATGCTTGTAGTAGCCTTTGTTTTCTTTTACTTTGCAGAACATGTTATGCCTATTGTCTTGTATCTATGTTTTCCAGTTTTCTATTGATAGGTCATTACATAATCATTGTTTCAGTTGATATATTTATTGTTATTCTTGTTTATCTATTGCATCAGTTTTCTTCCACTATTTATTTATATTGGTTCCACTGTTTACTACTATTTATATTCCTTCCACTGTGCAACACTCTACTAATGAGGTAATAGTCTCCCCATGGACACACCTTAGGCCCTCACTTCTAGTTAGAAGCCTCTGGAATTTTGGGAGATATGCCTGAGGCCATGTGGCCCACCGGGCTCGGGGCACCCGTTAAGTGGCATCCAGGCCTGGGATGTCACAAAGTGGTATTAGAGGTGGTTTCTTTTCTTGATTTATAATTTGTAGAAAATATATTGGAGAATAGGAATGCTTGTAACTTAGTTATAATCCATTCTTTGGCATCATGAACCCATTTTCGGGGTAAAAGACAAGTTACCCAAAATGCAATTGTTATTATGCTTTTGCCTATTACAGTTGATACAATTATTGTTATTCTCGTTTATCCATTTCATCAGTTTTATTATGCTATTTATTTATATTTATTCTACTATTTACTACTATTTATATTCCTTCTACTATGCTACACTCTGCTAATGAGGGTATAGTCTCCCCACAGACACACCCTAGGCTCTCTATGCTAGTTAGAAACCTTTGTAATTTGGGGAGATTCACTTGAGGCCATGTGTCCCACCAGGCTCGGGGCACCCGTTAAGTGGCATCCAGGTTCAGGAAATCACAAAGTTGTATCAGAGGGTTCTTAGGTATTGATGGATATTACAAGAATTTCATAAAAGACTTTTCTTATCTTTATTCACCTCTTACTGGTCTTACAAAGAAGGGTGTAAAGTTCACATGGTCAGAAGCATGTGGGGAATTCTTTTAGGAGATGAAATGGAGGCTTGTATCAGCACCTATTCTGCGATGCATCAGGAATTGTACTAGGAGTAGTGTTGATGCATGAATATAATGTCATTGCGTAAAAATATCAGTAGTTGAGACCTCACGAGATAAATTACCCGATGCATGACCTTGAGCTAGCAGCAGTTGTCCATGCCTTACATTGCTGGAGAGATTATCTGTTGGGTGAGAGATTTGTGATGTATAAAGATCACAAGAGCCTCAAGTATATCTTTTCTCATCATGAATTGTATATCATACAATGAATATGGGTTGAATATCTAAAATCCTTTGATTTTGAGCTTTCCTATATGCTTGTAAAGGGCAATGTGGTCGCTGATGCACTGAGTTAGAAAACTTGAACACATGCCGTGTAGGAAGCTAGTGATGAATGGAAGTTAATGTCCCTCTTTTCTGAACTTCATCTAGAGTTTCATGACATTCATGAGAAATATTACCTCTTAGCCTTAACAGTTACCTCTTCCCTCCTTGAAAAGGTGAAGAGTAGATATTTTTCAAATCTTGAAGGTTTGGTTCTCTGTGAGAGTATGTCAGGAGATAACCCACCTCTGGATAGGTCTGTGGATAGAGATGATATCCTTCATCGACATGGACTTATCTAGGTTCCTATATATATGAGAGAGGAGTTTATGAAAGAGTCTTATGCTTCTCACTAGGCATTTCATCCAAGAATCTCAAAGATGTATTGAGATATGTGATTCTAGTATTGGTGACCTAGAATGAAATGTCAGATTTCAGGCTTCATTACTAGGTGTTCCACCTATCAGCAGGTGAAGGTGGAGCACTAGAGACCTTAAGTCTTGTTACAGTCGCTTCTAGAACTAGAATGGAAATGAAAATATGTTTCTATGTATTTCATAGTCGGCTTACCTAGGTCGCTGAGGGGTAGAGATGTTATCAGGTAGCCATTGACTGACTAACAAAATCATCCCACTTCATTCCTATATGGGAGAATTTCTCAGTTGATGATTTGGGAAAACTGTATGTCTGTGAGATCATACAACTACATGGGGTTCCTCATTCTATTATTTCAGATCAGGACTCTCATTTCACTTCACAGTTCTGGCAGGGTTTGTAGAAATCTATGGGGACTCAGGTGATTCTAAGAATAGCTTTTCACCCTCATACTGATGGAAAATTGGACAGATGATATAGGTTCTAGAGGATATGATCTGAGCATTTGTCCTTGATTTCTTTGGTTATTGGGAGAATCATATCCCTCTCATTGAGTTCTCTTATAATAACAGTTTTTAGGTGACGACCCCGATGGCTCCTTTTGAGGCCTTATATCATAGGCCATGTCATTCACCCTTGTGCTGGCTAGAGGTAGGTGAGGCATATAGAGACCCTAGCCTTTTTCACATAACATTACATGATTTTAAGCATAATTATACATCATAGTACAAGCCAAGGATCATTAAGTCTAGTGTCTTAGAAGACCAGGTTCATAAAACATAAAACACGGGGCTAAAAAAACACTTATTTATTTAATCTATATAAAAATCTCCTAACTTCCTTTGAGCCCTTACATCTGCATAAGGTACCCTGGGGAACAAATGAACAAATATATGAGATAAAAATCCTAGTAAGGGAATTAACATAAGAATAAAGCTTAAGCACATGAGTTAGGAGGCATGACATAATGATATCAAAAGCATGGAACATATGAAATCATAACATATAAAAATGGGATCATATAAACAGGGAATCATATAAATGTGGAAAAAACATAAAACATGTCTTTAGTATGGGTCTTGGCTAACCTCCAATCCCGTTTCCCATAGTAGTATGGGTCAAGGCTAACTGCCAATCCCGTTTCCCATTGTAGTACGGGTCAAGGATAACTGCCAATCCCATTTCACATCAAATCTCATGAGACTTTACTTTACCTGATGAATTGGAGCACTATCTGGGTGCACCCATCTCAACATTTTCATGAATATTCTTTCCACATAAATAATAATACATAATCAACCATACATAAACATAAGGGAACCCATGGACAGAAATGGGTATCACATTCATGACATAAAGCATAATGAATGGGCATATCATAAAAGTGTCCATGAGAGAAAGGAATTAGAACATACATGGACGTTAATAAGGTAAAATAGTCATATATCATGACAAGTTATGTCAAATATAAGTGAAAACATGTAGGAAATGTATTTTAGAAATTTTATCCTTAAAACATTTTTGTGCAGTTTTAAGGAAAATACTATAGAGATTTTAAAATAGAAAAGGGAACAATATTTTATACAAAAGATAAGTGAACTAATAAGGTTTTCATAATAAAAATACTGATTTTATAAATACAAATGTGGATTAAAACAAAGGATAGAGTGTACTTGAAATTGGGTAAAAATTTGGGAAGTTCCCTTAAAATAGGTTTGCGTATCGGAAAGTACGAAGGAGGAAATATTTTAAAAACATGTATATCCCCAAAAGAGAGTGATAAAAGGGTATTCATAAATAATTTTTTTTAAAACTACATAGAATTTATAAAATTTACATAAATAGATAATATAATTTTATTTTGATATAAATAAAGATAAGGCAACCCGAAAGAACAAAGAAGGTTCAGGTAGAATTCGTTACGGTTTATCGACATGGTGTCAGGTGTACCTAAGAGGTAGTGATGAGAGAGAAAAGGGTTTTCTCATCAATTATAAATCAAGAGTGTAGTATGGGGGAGGTTTAAAATCATACCCCATAATTTGGTATTACACATAAAAAGTCTTTTCATAGAGGACAATCTTGATTAAGAGTGAAATGGAGAGGATCCCTTACCATAAGTTCGGTGGTGTTCTCCACTTGTTATTAATGACATGAATAAAAAATTAGGTTTATTAATAAATAATTAAATAACATATTATATAATTAATTTATTTAGTGTAACCCTTTTTAGTTAATTCAAGACCTTTTTGATTGGTTATAAGGTTCAATTTCATTGTTTAGGTCTGTTTGCTTCCTTGGTTTTAATGACCGGTTCATGTTTTGATAAACACGTATAATGAAAGTGATTATACAGAATTGAAGTTTTATGTTATTATTGAAAATATATAAAATTAAATGGTTATAAATTTAATTTGGTTACTTATAGTTAAGTTAAAATATTATATAAAACCTTAGTGATAACCGTTTTGGTTAATCGGTGGGTTTGATTACAACCAACATATTTTTCTTTATAACTTAATACCATTTGTACAAAAAGATTATAGAATCCTAAATAGGATATATTACATATATAATAATCTGGTTCAACCATAACACAAATGTTTGCATGACCATAATTAAAGATGATAATAGAAACTTATAAACCGTTGTCCTTGAATGTGCTAAATTAACACATCTCAAATGGTGTTTTCATTTCTTTCAAATAAAAGGAGGGGAAATGAGAGAATATAATGAATTATCCCATTATAATAATTTAATTATAGTACATGAATGTTACTGGAGTTATAATACCATTTGGGTGAAGGGAGGTGATGAAAGAAACAAGAAAAGAAAAGAACTTAAAAGAAATGAAAGAGTTGGAAAGAGGAATTTACCTCTTGAGTCTACCTCCTTTGAGAACCTCTTAAGAGGAGAGGTTTTTGTATTTTAAAGAGACTAAGGGCCTTTGGAAGTGGGGGAGGAGATTTAGGAGAGATTTTTGCATAATATTGTCAAGGAACAAGGCTTGAGAGTAGTGAAGAGAAGAGGGAGTGAGGAGGGTTTTTATAGTGGAGGAGAGAAGAGTTTTCATAATATTATAATCATTAGTTTATTATTTTTTCATAAGACAAGAAATAGTGAGTATTACTTTACCTATAATAGTAATAAATCTATGTGAGTTAAATCCAATGGTCATTTACATCATCCATGACTAAGCATGATGAAGAAATTTAGGTTTTAGCATTTATTGTGAATTATTGGATTTTACTATTCATAAAAATTCAAGTATTTTAGAAAAATCCTAAAAAATCAACCTAACCATTTTTTGATGTGTAGAATCCAAAAATGAAGTCAAATTTTCAGAAATAATTTTATAAATATGATTAATTTAATATTTAATTAAACTCATAATTTATTTTTAAAAAACCAGTTTTAAAACATTCATTTACTTATTCTAAAATATAGGTACATCATACTTTTACTTGAATATTATTTTTATACTATCATAGGCAAGATTAATATTCATTAGGGTATATCACTATTCACAAGGTCATGTTACTATTCACAAGGGTAGGTTACTATTCACCAAAAAAATATGATTTTCTTATCAGACTCCAAATAACTTACTGATCACAACTGTGTATGTCAAATTTTCGAAATTCCAAACACAGAAGTGACAAAATTATGTTTAAAGGTCACATAACACTTAGTAGTTCATTATGTTATGATTTCATGACATATTTATAAGAAAGGAATTTCCATTTATAAAATGTTGGGTCGTTACATTCTTCCCCCTTATGAAATTTCGCCCTCGAAATTTCATTTTACATTCCAAGCCAAAAACAGGTGTGGGTACTTTTCCTTCATTGCCTCATCTAGTTCCCATGTTGCTTCTTCGTATTTGTGGTTCCACCATAGTACTTTGACCAGTTGAGTAGTCTTGTTACATAGAACTTTATCTCTACGATCCAATATCTTCACTGCTTCTCCTCGTAAGAAAGATCATCCTCCAACTGTACCACCTCTGAAGAGAGTACATGTGAAGGGTCTGGTATGTACTTCCTTAAGAGGGATACATGAAAGACATCATGTAATTTATACATGGTAGGTGGAAGTTCCAGTTGATAGGACACAACTCCAAATCGATCAAGGATCTTGAAGGTACTGATATACATGGGACTTAGCTTTCCTTTCTTTCCAAATCTCATGACCTTTTTCCACGGTGATATGCGTAGAAATATCATGTCTCCAACTTTGAACTCAAGGTCTCATCGACAGTTATCTGTATAACTCTTCTGTCAACTTCGGGCTACCTTGATATGCTACTGAATGGTTTTTACCTTCTACACCATTTCTTTGACCATTTTAGGTCATAGTAGCTTACACTCACCGACTTCATCCCAACATGTTGTTTTTCTACACCTTTTCCCATAAAGGGATTCATATGGTTCCATTCAGATGCTCGAGTGAAAAATGTTGTTGTAGAAGAATTCAACCAGTGAAATATGTTGGTACCATCCTCCTTTAAAGTCCATAGAACATGATCTCAACATATCTTCCAGTGTCTGAATAGTTCACTCAGACTGACCATCAGTTTGAGGATGATAGGCTGTACTAAATTTCAGTTTAGTGCTTAGAGCATGTTGTAGACTTTTCCAGAACTTTAAGGTGAATCTTGGATCACGATCAGATACAGTAGATTTTGGTACTCCATGCAGCCTTACCACTTCTTTGATATATATCCATGCAAGTTGATCCAATGAGAAGTCCTCTCGAATCATGATAAAGTGAGATGTCTTTGTAAGACGATCCACAATAACCCATATAACATTGTTTCCTCTGGATGTCCTTGGAAGTCTAGTGACAAATTCCATGGTAATGTTCTTCCACTTTCATGCTGGTATGGGTAGTGGTTGCATCACCCCCTTAGTATTTTTCCTCTCAAACTTCACTTGCTGACATACCGGGAACTTTGATGTATATTCAACAATATCCCTTTTCATATTGTCCCACTAAAAGTTTTCTCAGAGATCTCGATACATCTTTGTACTCCCTGGGTGGATAAAGAATGTTGAGATATGTGTGTCATTAAAAAGCTCATTCTTTATCTCTGGATCGGATGGTAAAAATAATCTTGACCCAAATCTTACAATCCTTCCTCATCAATCTTGAACTCTGAGGATTTCCCATTTCTGATAGCTTCCACCCTTTTCAGAATTTCCACATATTTTCTGTGAGCATCCTTTATTTTGTCCATGAGGGATGGTTGAGAAATCATTTGAGAAAGGATTGATGATGTTCCTAACTTAATGATTCCCATGTCCATCCTCTGAAAATCTAAGAAGATCAGATCCTTTTCAATTCTCATCATTGATAAAGATGTAGGATCCTTTCTATTTAGAGAATCCTCCACCTTGTTTGCCTTACCGGGATGGTAGTGGATTGAGAAGTCACAATCCTTAATGAGCTCTATCCATCTTCACTGGTGCATATTAAGCTCCTTTTGTGTGAATATATATTTGAGACTCTTGTGGTCAGTATATATCTCACATTTCTCCCCATAGAGATAATGCCGCCAAATTTTCAATGCAAAGATCACAGCTGCCAACTCCAGATCATGTGTGGGATAGTTTTTCTCATGGATTTTCAGATTCCTTGATGTGTAGGCTATCACTTTATCAATTTGAATTAGCACACAACCTAAGACCTTCTTTGAAGAATCACTGTACACCAAAAAGAGTTCTCCACTTATTGGGAGTGTGAGTACTGGTGCAGGGATAAACCTCTTTTTCAACTCCTTGAAACAGTCTTCACATTCCTAAGTCCAGAAAAACTTTATTCCCTTCCATGTCATCTTGGTCATTGGGTTTTACAATTGTGAAAAGTTCTTCACAAATCATCAATAATACCCATCTAGACCCAAAAAGCTGCAGATCTCTATTACAGATGTTGTCCTGGGCTACTCTTCAATTGACTTTGTCTTGAAAGGGCCCACATATATCCCTTTGATGGTGATAACATGCCCTAAGAATGATACTTCCTCCATCCAGAACCCACATTTACTATACTTTGCATATAGCTTCTCCCTTCGCAAAGTTTTTAACACGATATTCAAATGCTCCTCATATTACTCCTTTATCTTGAAGTATATCAAAATATCATCAATAAAGACAACCAAAAATTTGTCGAGGTAATCTCTAAAGACACTATTCATTAAATCCATGAAAATTTCTGGAGAATTAGTGAGTCATAAGGGAATGAATATGAACTCATAGTGTCCATACCTAATTTTAAATACATTCATGGGAATATCTTCCTTCATCACCTTTAGTTGGTGATATCCCAATTGAAGGTCCACCTTAGAGAAATAACTGGCCCCACGAATCTGATCAATTAAGTCATCTATCTGTTGAAGGGGATACTTGTTCTTTATCATGATTTTATTGAGCTCACAATAATCAATGTAGATGTGCATTGATCAATCCTTCTTCTTGACTAAGAGGACTGGTGCACCCCAAGGTGAAACACTCAGGTGTAAAAAACCCTTCTCCAGATTCTCCTATAACTTATTTTTCAGCTCTTCCAGCTCTACGGTGACCATTCTGTAAGGTGTATTTGATATAGGAAGATATCCAGGGATAATTTCAATTGATAACTCAACCTCACGATCAAGAGGAATACCATACAACTCTTTAGGGAATACATTAGTGTAATCCCTCATGACGGGCATGTCCTCAAGCATGATTCACTCCTCTGTCCCAATAATTTTATCTAGACTTGATTTCTCATAAGGAAACAATATCCACACTTGAGATGATGATTCTAAAGGGGAATCATCTTTCTCCTTACAGTTGTAAAGAATCAGAGGATGCTTCGGGATGTGAAGAGTGATCTCACTTTCCCGAAATTTGATGTCGGCCTTGTATAAAGATAGCCAATCCATGCCTAATATTGCGTCAAAATCCACTAAAGGAAGTATAAATAGATTTTATGGGAGGTTCAGTCCACAAAAATTAATTGGGGAGGAGTTATAAACCATGGATGCAATGATTTACCCATTCTCTATTCTCATATATAACCTTTCCTCCAAATTTTGTGGTGATGTTTGAATAGTTCTACTAAACTTTAAAGATATGAAAGAATGCATAGAACCATAATCAAATAGTACTTTCTCTATTATTGAATGAATAACTAGCGTACCTGTCACCACATCATTGTCTGACTCCACCCCAGAAGTAGTGATATCATAATCCCTTTATTATTTCCTTGGAGGTTGTTGTTAATTTCCTCTGACAACCCTTGGCTTCGGAAAATTGTTTTCATAATTCCCATGCTCCTCGAATTTTTAAAACTGCACCACTGGCTGAGAGTTGATCTGAAACTTCATTTCTTCTTTCGTATTAGTAGGATTCTTCATATTCCAATGACAGTTTTTAGCGAGATGAACAAACTTTCCACATTTGAAGCAATTCTTGTTTCCTTTTAGACAGTTCCCAGGATGCTCATTCCCACAACTTTTACAAGTAGGACATTAGGGATTATTTCCATCATGGGATTTGTTTTTCAAACCACCCATGTTGTTCTACATTTTCTGCTTCTTGTCACTAGGCCCACGAGACCACTGAGAGTCTCTAATATCCATTTTAACCTTGAGGTCACAACAGACAATCTCTTCATAACTGTTGAAGTCTTGAATCACCAATGATTTTTTTATACTCAGCTTTAGTCCACTAAAGAAGCGATCCACCTTTCTTTCTTTGTTCATGATAAAGACAGAGGAATACCTTGCAAACCTTGTAAAGTTTAATTCATATGCCCTGATAGAATCATCTTCCTTCTTCTTGAGTCCAAGGAAATATCTTTCCATATTGAGATGGAGGGTTCAAGGAAAATATTTGTTGAAAAACATCCTTTTAAATTCCTCCCAATCCATGGAATCAATTTCCTATTGGGACTTTTTGTTCTTGATTAATGTCCACCACTAACCAACTTCCCCATCAAAATGATAGACCGCCAGTACAAATTTCTATTCTTCTGAGCACTGGAGATGGAGAATATCTTTTCAATGGAGTTAATTCATTGTTCCACGAGGAGGGGATCAAAAGATCTACTAAACATGGGAGTCCTTTTACACATGAAGTATTATACAACAACTTGCTCTTTCCTTGGAGGAGTAGGGTGTTCCACATGATTCAAGTTATTATTCATAACTCGAGCCAGCTGAGCAAGTACTATCATGAAGTTTTGAGAACTTGTTCCTGTCATATCAGACATATCATTAGGAAAATATTTATATTTCCTGTCACATTGGTTGTTGGAACGTGTTCTTCTATTTACCTCCATTAACTAAGAAAAATAACATATAATTAGAGGGCTTGAATACTTACCTATTGAGCCTAAAAAGTAAGCTTTTGAACATAAAAGGATAAACTTATAGAGGAGAAGTATATCCTATCTTTTGATTCCTTAGGTTTAAATCTAGGTTATCCTTGATCTATTTCTTGACTTATATTCTTATGGGATTTTTATTCCCTTAATAATGGTTTGTTATAATCTCATTAATTTACTAAATCATATCCCCCGAGAGTGTCAATACCACGAGTGCAGCAAGGCCCGTTGTCCTGTACCAAGATACCCCAGGTCAAGCCCGAAACTCCTTGTCAGAGTTTTTACTCCTAGGTACATCAGTGTTAGAGCCACCTCTACCTGTTTGTATCCAGACATGGATGTATTTTCTTGATAAACCACTTACTTTATAATTATTGAAACTTAGGGGTGTTTATTTATACTTAGTCTCATCCTTAAAGTTCTCACTAAGGTGATCTATTCCTAATCTTAAAAAATTAACTAGAATATCCTCTGATACCAACTATAGAGACCCTAGCCTTTTTCACATAACATTACATGATTTTAATCATAATTATACATCAGAGTAAAAGTCAAGGATCATTAAGTCTAGTGTCTTGGAAGACTAGGTTCATAAAACATAAAACACGAGGATAAAAAAAAACACTTCTTTATTTAATCTCCATAAAAAAATCCTCACTTCTTTTGAGCCCTTACATCTGTATAGGGTATCCTAGGGAACACATGAACAAAGGAATGAGCTAAAAAGCCTAATAATAGAATGAACATAATAATAAATCTTAATCACATGAGTTAGGAGGCATGACATAATGATATCAAAATCATGAAACATATGAAATAATAACATATAAACACGGGATCATATAAAAATGGAATCATATAAATGTGGAAGAAACATAAAACATGTATTTATTACGGGTCATGGCTAACCTCCAATCCCATTTCCCATAGTAGTATGGGTCAAGTATAATCGCCAATCCTTTTACCATTGTAGTACGAGTCAAGGCTAACCACCAATCCCATTTCACATCGCATCTCATGAGACTTAACTTTACCTAATGGATTGGAGTGCTATCTAGGTGCACCCATATCAACATTTTCATGAATATTCTTGCCACATAAATAATCATACATAATCAACCATACATAAACATAAGGGAACCCATGGAGAGAAATGAGTATCACATTCATGACATAAAGCATAATGATTGGTCATATCATAAAAGTGTCTATGAGAGAAAGTAATTAGAACATACATGGACGTTCATAAGGTAAAATAGGAATATATCAATAAAAGTGATGTCAAATAGAAGTAACAACATGTAGGAAATGTATTTGAGAAATTTTATCCTTAAAACATTTTTGTGTGGTTTTAAGGAAAATACTATAGAGCTTTTAAAATAGAAAAGAGAACAATATTTTATATAAAAAAAGTGAACTAAGAAGTTTTTCATAATAAAAAGAGTTATTTTATAAATACAAAGGTGGATTAAAATAGAGGATAGAGTGTACTTTAAATTGGGTAAAAATTCAGGAAGTTCCCTTAAAATAGGTTTGCTTATCAGAAAGTACGAAGGAGAGAATCTTTTAAAAACATGTATATCCCCAAAAGAGAGTGATGAAAGGGTATTCATAAATAAATTTTGTAAAACTAAATATCATTTAGAATATGTACATAAACAGATAATATAACTCCATTTTGATATAAAGAAAGATAAGGCAACCCGAAAGAACAAAGAAGGTTCAGGTAGAATTCGTTACGGTTTATTGGCATGGTGTCAGGTGTACCTAATAGGGATTTATGAGAGAGAAAAGGGGTTTATTATCACTTATAAATCATGAGGGTAGTATGAGGGAGGTGCGAAATCATACCCCATCATTTGGTATAACACCTAAAATGTCATAACAGAGAGGACAATCTTGATTAAGAGTGAAATGGAGAGGATCCCTTAACTTAAGTCTAGTGGTGTTATCCACCTGTTATTAATGACCTGAATAAAAAAATTAGGTTTATTAATTTATAATTCCATAAACTCTTATATAATTAATTGATTTATTTTAACCCTTTTTAGTTAATTTAATACATTTTTGATTAGTTATAAGGTTCAATTTCATTGTTTAGGTCTGTTTGCTTCCTTGGTTTTAATGATCGGTTCATGTTCGGATAAACACGTATGATGAAAGTGATTGTCCAAAATTGAAGTTTTATGTTATTAGTGAAAATAACAGGGATTACATGGTTATAAATTTAATTTGGTTACTTAGAGTGAATTCTAAATATTATATAAAACCTTAGTGATAACCGTTTTGGTTAATCGGTGGGTTTGATTACAACAAACATGTTTTGATTTATAACTTAATACCATTTGTACAAAAGGATTAAAAAATATTAAATAGGATATAATACATATATAATAATCTAGTTCAACCATAACAAAAATGGTTTCATGACCAGAATTAAATATGATAATAGAAACTTATAAACCGTTGTCCTTGAATGTGCTAAACTAACACATCTCAAACGGTGTTTTCATTTCTTTCAAATAAAAGGCGGGGAAAGGAGAGAAAATAATTAATTATCCCATTATCATAATATAATTTTTGTTCATTCATGTTACTATAGTTATCATTCCATTTGGGTGAATGGAGGTTGGGAAAGAAACAAGAAAATAAAAGAACTTAAAACAAATGAAAGAGTTGGAAAGAGGAATTTAGCTCTTGAGTCTACCTCCTTTGAGAACCTCTTAAGGGGAGAGGTTTTGGTATTTTTAAGAGAATAAGGGACTTTGGACGTGAGGTAGGAGATTTGGGAGAGATTTTTTTAGAATATTGGAAAGGCACAAGGCTTGATATTAGTGAATAGAAGAGGGAGTGAGGGGGGTTTTTATAGTGGAGGAGATAAGGGTTTTCATAATATTATAATCATTAGTTTATTATTTTTTTATAAGATAAGAAATAGAGAGTATTAATTGACCTAGAATAGTAATAAATTCATGTGAGTTCAAAAAAACGGTCATTTACATCATCAATGACTCAAGCATGATGCAGAAATTCAGGTTTTAGCATTTATTGTGAATTATCGGATTTTACTATTCATAAAAATTCAATTATTTTAGAAAAATACAAAAAATTCACCCTAACCATTTTTTGATGTGTAGAATCCAAAAATGAAGTCCATTTTTCAAAAAATAATTTTCTAAATATTATTAATTTAATATTTAATAAAACTCACAATTTATTATTAAAAACCCAGTTTTAAAACATTCATTTACTTATTCTAAAATATAGGTACATCATACTTTCACTTGAATATTATTTTTATACTATCATAGGTAAGGTTTCTATTTATTAGGGTATATCACTATTCATAAGGATATGTTACTATTCATAAGGGTAGGTTACTTTTTAAAAAAAGTTATGATTTTCTTCAGACTCTAAATAACTTACTGATCGCAACCATGTATGTCAGATTTTCGAAATTCCAAACACAGAAGTGAAAAAATTATGTTTAAAGGTCACATAGCACTTAGTAGTTCATTTTGTTGTGATTTCATGACATATTTATAAGAAAGGAATTTCTATTTATAAAACATTGGGTCGTTACAAGGCAACCCTACTAGGTGCTCATCTTGTTCAGGAGACTTCAGAACATGTTCAGCTGATCCAAAAGCATATGACTACTGCTCAGTCTAGACAGAAATCTTATGTAGATCACCATAAATGACCTCTTGAGTTTGAGGTTTGGGATCATGTTTTTCTTCAGGTATCGCCCAGGGTAGGGCATAAATGGTTAAGGAATTAGGGAAATCTATCGCCTCATTATGTCGGGCCATTTGAAATTATAGAGAGAGTCGGGAAGGTAGCCTATTAGTTTCTACTACCTTAGAGGTACCATACCATGCACAAAGTATTTCATGTATCACAAATTTTCCAATATCATGCTGACCCATCTCATACTTTTGATCCTGAGGAAGTTGAGTTAGATGTTGATGCTACCTTTGAGGAGTATCCAGTACACATCATTGACTGAAGAAAAAAGGCTCTTCATGGAAAGTTTATCCCTCTCGTACAAGTGATATGGCACCACAGAAAAGTAAAAGATGAGACTTGGGAGAGGGAAGTTTATGTACATGATCAGTGGATAGAGTTGTTCTCAGACAGTGTTTATTTACCCTTAGAAGGAGAACTCGGGGTGAGTTCTTTTAAGGGGGAAGACTGTAAGAACCCGGTTTTTCACTTAGGTATGGATCCTTTATTTTTTGGTCTAAATATTTAATTTGGACCTAATATGGATTCCTAATGAGTTAGTAAAGGTTCTGAGGGTGTCCGGGGCTTGTTCAAAGCCTAGAACCCATATTTTTGGAGAAAACAGACTCTATGCATGGTTTAGAGTAAACCATGAGTAATTCCGCACGGTTTGGAAAATCGTGAGGATTGTGTTTTTTTGAACAAATCCACCTCACACGGTTGGTGCACGGCCGTGAAAGATAATAGTGCGAACACCCTTTTTTCTCTAGGTACCCATGCATGGCTTGCGCACGATTTGATCAAATCATGTGGACAAATCGTGCACAGGCTAAAATTTTGGGTAGATTTCCAATTTTTCCCTTAATGATCTATTTACTCCCCTCTTCTTCCCCAAATTGGAAACCAGTGGGATTTTCCTCCCTTTTCACCCATTTGGAGATTTTTTAAGGCCAAAGCTAGGGATAAAGATATATCCTTCATCTGGAATCTGATCAAGCTTCCATTCATTACGTTGGATGCACAACGGTAAGTGCTCGAGTCCTCTTTAGCCATTCTTCTTCTCTATTTATCTCGACCTAGGTATCGCCATGGGAGCATTTTTCACTTTTTCTTAGATCTACTCTAATCTGAGGAAAATAAAGGGCTGATACTGGAGGAGGAGATCTGTACAACCCTAAGGTGGGTGGTCTATAAATTATCCCTAAAGTTTTTTGTTTTTGGAATGTTTGTGTGGGACCCACCATTTTTATTGGAAGCCGTTTCTTAAATTTGCATTCCATGATTATACTTGTTAGAATAGTATGATTGTGATCTTTCCAAATATGTAATTAGTTGTTAACGGTTACACCCACAAATCAATCCACCCCATGTCGAAGGTAATTCCATAATCGGGTTTTAGTGTTTCGGCACATTTGAGCCATCGTTCAGGTGTTCCCTTGCTTGACCTTTCTAAAGGAGAGTCTTCTTATAATAAATGGATTTTCATTAATGATAATTGCATAATGGAATATACCATATATTCTCACCACTTGACCCACCTAAGGTAAGTGCTTCAAATTGATTATTAAATGTGAAATGTGAAATGGAAAGTATACTAAGTATATAAATTGGCCTTATCAAATGAGTTTGAATAAAGGTTTCATGTCCATATCACCCCTTACCATATTGATGGAGTGTAGTAGAGTGAACCTCTATGAAAAAATATACCTTAATGGTTAATTAAGACTTGATTAAATGGTTTCAATGCTAATTGGACTATTCGCACTAATAGAAGACAAGGCTTGGACTAATAAATAAATGGTTGCAATGTTACTTGGCCCATCCAAACTAATGGAAGACAAGGCTTGAACCTAATGAATTATTACATGATTACAATATCAAAAAGGAATGGACTGACTCGATCTCACCTTGGATTCTGAGAGTAGAATACCTTGGGACTCGGGAACCCCATTCTGATTCAAGGATGCGGTTTTCTTAGGTTGATACCCACCTAGACTCTAGTTCTTGTCTATTACTTGGATGCCTGATATACTACCGTAGGTTCCTTTACATTATTACAGGATACCTCAGATACAATCCTTGGATCTAGAATTGACTAGTAGGTGCTACGGTGAAATCCCATCAGGCCCTGTCCTTACTTAGCCCCGTTTTACCTTGGTCGATCACCTTGGAATCGGTAGGCAACTTATTATGGAATGACTTGGATTACGATCGTTGGATTACACTCTTACCCCTTATCTAGACTCAAATAATACCAAGTTAGCATTCTATGAGATTTATGTTACCTTGGTTATTACCCTAGAACTCCATCACTGGATATAATTTTAAAGTTTCCTTGTTATGTCTTTGAGACCTTCACTAATTATACTATCACGAGGTGATGTTAGTGCTGGCTATGCCTCACGTGATCTATTAAAATTAAATGGTAATTACTTAATTAATGAACTGGTTACATGTTAAGACACCAGCTGAGGGTTGAAGAAGGTACTTAAATATTTAGTTATATTGTACTACTTTATTACTTTATATATGCATGCCTGTACACTGTTATATTCCATTACACAGGCCGAATGTTATAGACACCATTGGTGGTGGCCCATTGAGATTTATCTCACACCCTCTCTGGGAACTGTTTGGTACCCGAAGTAGATTACATGTCTGCAGGTGTTGAAAAAGGGAAGCATACAGCTTCGAACACTTGATTGCTTTCTAATAAGATGGAGCTTGATAGCATATGACCGAGTTGGATATCGGGATGCTTGGAGTAGCCTTTGTTTTCTTTTACTTTGTGTAACATGTTATTCCTATTGTATTGTATCCATGTTTTCCAGTTTTCTAGTGACATGTCATTACATCATCATAGTTTTAGTTGATATAGTTATTGTTATTCTCGTTTATCTATTGCATCAGTTTGCTTTCACTATTTATTTATATTGATTCCACTATTTACTACTGTTTATATTACTTCCACTTTACTACAATCAGCTAATGAGGGAATAGTCTCCCCACGAATACACCTTAGGCCCTCGCTGCTAGTCGGTAGCCTCTATCATTTGGGGAGATGTGCTTAATGCCATATGGACCACTGGGCTCGGGTCACCCATTAAGTGGAACCCGGGTCTGGGACGTCACATGTTTCCAAGGTATAAATCTACATTCTAGGTCAAGAACCTCTATATAAGAATTTCAACATGGGACTGGATAGCGCCTGTTCAATTTAATCATCATAGCATGGGGCTGGGTGAATCCCACTCAATTTAAGCATTACAACACGGGACTGGGCTGAGCCTTCTCAATATAAGTATTACAACATGGGACTGGGCATAAACCACTCAATATAAGAATTACAACATGGAACCAAGCATATCCTTCTCAATATAAGAATTAGAACATGGGATTGGGCATAACCCTCTCAATATAATCATTACAGCATGAGACCAAGCATATACCTCTCAATATAAGCACTATAACATGATAATACAACAAGTCACAAAATCATGGATATCTCAATATCACATCATACATCTCAATGGTTAATTATGAAAATTACCATTTATCATTCAAATTTAACTTTATTTATATCCAAAATGATCGAAAATAATATTAATAATAAAAATACATTACCCATGGATTCTATATCAATCAATCACATAAGTTCTCATGCCATTCTAAACAAACTTTAATCCATTATCCAATTCATATTAATCATGGGTTTTCTCACCTAATGGGTATCCAAAAGCCAGGTCATAATAATTGGATCCAAGAGATTATAAAGAATAATCCTATTCATCATTTAATTAATTTAAGAACAAGTCATGTTAGAGAAATCACAATATTACACATACTTTTCAATTTAACAGACCATAAGGTTAAGATTAGACCCCCTACCTTTAACTGACAATCAAACAATGCTTCCATTAGGAATCACCAATGAGAACAAAGGAGAAAATGATCGTAAGAAGGGTCCTAGATCACAACTGATCAAGATCAAAACCAAAAATTACCATGGTCAAAAGATTACACCATAATGATTGGCGAAAAAATGGATAGAAGGGAAAACCTAACAAAAAACACTCACCAGGGATCACATGCATGATCAGAATGTCTAGAATCAAGGGAGGCACTCCAAAATCACCTAAAAACCACCATAGGGTCGAGAGAGGAAAAATTTCACTGATGGAATGATGAAATATCAAATGAATGACACACTTAAAATCACTGCTCATGATAAATACATGGTGTGTAAGTATATTACACGATGTGTAATCCTTATGAGATATGTTGAAAAACCCGTCACCTCGGGTGATTTTAACACCGCCCTAACATTGCACGATGTGTAATGTCTTCATGGTGTGTATTAATTTCACGTTATGAACAATACTCATGGATTGTGCTTGGAAATAGTTTCACATCATGTAACTGCATTACACAGAGTTTAATTTCTTTGCAGACATCCTTCATCCCATTTCCAATGGAAAGAACCCAAACTACCTCTAAATCCATCCAAATTATGGAAAACCCCCATAAACCCATTTAACATGTTTATATCTAGAATCTATTAATTAAAAAAAATACCTGTACATTAAGTCATTTCCCCCAACAAAGGATCTCCAACTCTAAACAAGACTCATCCACCACGGATTAAATGAAAAACTCAAAGAGGGATGTACCTAGAAAAATATGGGATCTTACAACCTCCCCACCATATAATAACTTATCCCAGAGATACTCCAAGAATCACTATGGTGTCTAGAAGAACAAGTCTAGCCATTATGCTGGCATATTAGACTTCATCTCCCAGGTATTCTTCTAAACTCTCTCATGCTACCACTGCACTTGAACCATAGGTATATTCCTACCCCTTAGATACTTATCATTACATTATACAATCTGTATCAGATGCTCCTCAATGGAAGAATCAATAATAATCTTGACATACTAAACTTACACTATATGAGAAGGGATAGGATAATATCTCTGAATCCGCAACACATTAAATACATCATGGATGGAACTGTAGCACTAAGGAAGGTCTAATTAGTATGCCACTGGACTGACCATAACCACTATATCAAATAGACCAAAAAACCTGGGTGATAGATTTCCCTATTTTCTAATACTACATTTCCCCAACCTAGGAGACACTTGAAAGAAAACATGATGACTAACCTTGAACTCTAGAGGTAAAATCTCACGATTAGTGTAGGATTTTTGCCTACTATGCATGGTGACAAACCACATCTTAATCAACTTAACCTACTTAGATGTCTTCTACACAAGACTAGACCCAACAAGCACCGACTCACCTACCTCTGACCAAAAAATAGGTGAATGAAATATTATTCCATAAAAATCCTTTAAAGGTTCCATATAGATCAAATCTTGGAAGTTGTTTTTATATTCAAACTCCATGAGTTCCATATGATGCTTCCATGAAATACCAAAATCCAAAACACAAGCTCACAACATATCCTCCAGAACCTGAATAGTCCTCTCAGAATGTCCATCAGTATGAGGATGATAGGCCGTACTCAAAAGAACATATGATCCCAAAGCCTTATAAAAACCCTAACAGAACTGCGATGTGAAATGAGGATCTCTGTCTAAAACAATACTCCTCAGAACACCATGCAACCGAACTATCTCACACATATAAAGACTACCCAGATCATTAATTGTGAAGGTCTCTCTGATAGGAAATAAGTGGGCTACCTTCTTCAGTAGATCCATGATCACCCCTACTGCATCATTCTTATGGGTTTTAATAGGTAATACTGTCAAAAAATCCACACTAACATCATCTCATTTCCACTTAGGAATGGGTAATGGCTGCAAAATCCCAACTGGCCTCTGATACTTGGATTTCACCTGCTGAAAAGTGATGCATATTATCACAAATATTTATACCTCCTTATTAATTCCTAACCACCAGTACTATCTAAAGATATCATGATACATATTTTTTAAATAAGTATGTACCACCCATATAGAAGCATGAAATTATCTCATCAGCTCCTTATGAAAGCCTGTAGGAACTCATACTCGGTCAAAGAAAAGAAGAGAATTTTCACTTCCAAGAGACCATCCCGATGGTGTCTACCCACCATATAATATGTATCTTATAAATAATACCCCTAGATTAGATAACTAATTGGTCTTGATCCAGTCCAAAAGAACAGCTATAACATATGTCAAAGTCAAAGTTACTCATCCCCGAATCTCCTGAACATCTAGATGCATGTCTGAAAATAGTACCATAGTTCACCACTCATCACAAGAATCCCACACTACCTCTATCTATATATCTTATGGATTAATGCATCGATAATGATATTTCACTTTCCCAGTGTATAAGGCAACTTGAAGTTGAAAGACTGCATATATTTGACCCACCTCATATGCCGAAGGTTTAGGTCCCACTAAGAAAAGATGCTCCTGAGGATCTTGTAGTCTGTGTATACCAAAAACCTCTCACCCATGAGATAATTCCTCTAGAATATTAGGGAATGTACCACCACTATTATATCTAGATATTTATTCAGATAATTCCTCTCATGAATTATTATCTATTTAGATCCATAAGAAACCACTTGATCCTCCTACACCAGAACTTCTCTGAGTTCAACTCTGGATGCTTCATAGTACACAATATATATTTTAACCGACATAGGTAAAGCGATGATAGGTGCTGAGGTAGTTCTTCCTTTTATCTCCTAAAAATATCCTTCATAATAATCCAACCAAAAAAACTTCACCCCCTTCTTGGCCAGTCTTGAAATCAGTGCTTCTAGATAGGAGAAGTCCTGGATAAAGTGCCGATAATAACCCACTAAACCCAAAAAGCTATGAATATCAAAGATATTATTGGGATTCTCCCAATATACCATGAATTAAACTTTCTATGGGTCCACTGACACTTCTACCTCTAATATGACATAGCCCAATAAGCACACTTTATCAATCTAGAAACTACATTTGGATAGTTTAGCGTAAAGATGATGCTTTCTCAATGTACTCAGGATGATATCAAGATGTTTGACATGATCATATACTAACTGGGTGTACACTAAGATATCATAAAAAACCCACCACAAACTGGTCCAAAAAGGATGAAATATCCGATTCAACAAGTCCATGAATACTACTGGTGCATTAGTCAACCCAAATGGAATAACTATGAATTAATACAAGCCATAATTGCTCCTAAAAGAATTTTGAGGTATGTCCAATGGTATCACCCTCAATTGGTGGTATCCATATATCAAATTTAACTTTTAGAAGATTTTAGCACCTCTAAAATGATCAAAGTGATCATCGATACGTGGAAGAGGATACCAGTTCTTAACTATCATTTGGTTTAGTATATGATAATCCACACATAAGGGTAATGAACCATCAGACTTCTTGGAGAAGAGAATTGGAGAACCCCAAGGAGATGTACTAGGACTTATGAAACCTTTATCTTCTAGATCTTCCAACTAAACTTTCAGCTCCTGAAGCTCTGCTGGTTCTATTATGTATAGTAGAATAGAAACTAGCTCTACTCCCGACACCAACTCAATCATAAACTCGATCGCTCGCTCTAGTGGTAAGTAATATAAATCACCAGGAAATAAATATTAAAAATTGTATACTATTGGAGGAAAATAATCCTAATTAATTACACTATCATCTAGTGCAAGGCCAGCTATCTGAACCATGAGATAATCCAATTTTCACTGAATTGGCCCTGCACAACTAGCCTGAAGATCCCACTCACCTTGGTTATAATAGCTGTATCCTTTTGGATATAGAAATTTTAATCTCATCCAATAATAATAGATATGATCCTAGTATATAAATAGACAATCCATATTAAGAATCAAGTTGAATCCTGTCATTTACAACACAAATTGTCCCCAAAATAAATAGAAACCACAAATCTCTAGAGAACATGCCTTTCAATGTTTGATATTATTTGACTGCACTCACAATGGTGTATCAATGGTTAAAGCACCATCCAATATTTCCATATACAATCCCAAAAAGTTTGAAAAAATATTAGATATAAATGAATGTGATGCTTTCATATAAAAAACACAAGCAATGGTAGATGAAACAAGAATCATCTGACAGTAGATAGTCCTACATCCACACTAGCTAGAGTATTCTACATAGTGCATAGTAGACTACCCCCTATACCCTAGTATCTAGCCTAAATCCCTTGAGTTATTCCATTTTCATGGTACTACCATCCCTAAACTAGGGTACCATGTCCCTTGCCTCAACCAGAACATCCTATGAAACTTCAACTACTTTCATGTTGTGGAGTAGTTAAGTCGTTCCCAGAATCTGGTACCTATCTTTATCCCCTTCTACTTATATACTGATACATTTTCCTAAAAAACCTTTATAGGTGGCACATATTTCCACAATATCGACACCCCAAAGTGGGGTATGGACATTGAGGCCATTTTTGGTCCAAATTGACACACTAAAAACACTGCAATGGAACACGGTCCTGAGATGGATTCCCACTACCCTAACTAATATGACCGTTGTTTAATTAGAGAAAACTATCATAAAAGTGATTCTTTCCACCAAAATAAGATCTCCCAGTTCACCTTGCTGAAATATCCCGACCACTACTTAGTGCCTCTCTGAGATTCCAATCCATGATGAGTTCTTAATTCATCACATCCATAAAGCTGCTCAGAAAGAACACATTCACCTGTGATCTGATCTCATAGTAAATACCATCTTGAAAATGTATCAACCTAGAGATCTCATTAGTAGCTAAAGATGGAACAAAGTACTACAGGTTAGTGAAACGTTCAATATAGTCCAACAATGACATGGACACTCTTTTCAGGTTCATGAACTCATGAGCCTTCTCATCCCTCAACTTCTCAAGATAGAAATGTCTCAGGAACTTCATCTTGAAGTCCTTCTAAGATAAATCCTCTTTCTATCCATATTTCTTCAGAATATCCCACCAAAACTTGGCTGGTCCATGAAGTATATATGCATCAAGATTCAACCTCCTATCTACGGGTGTCTCAAGATGCTTAAATACTATCTGGACTGACTTGATCCAGAACTTGGATACCTAGGGTCCTACCTCCCTAGTAAACATAGGCATACACTACAGTAAGAACTCTCTCAATAGCTCTAACATTGAATGTATAGTGTGAACGGTCTCCCTTTCCATGGATCACATAACCCTTAGGAAGATATCATGAACCTAAACATCCATATAATCCTCAGAAGATACTGGAAGCTCTAATTTAGCTGCGTTAGGAGCACGTTGATTTCTACTCTCCTGATTCTCAACTCAAAGATGATGAGGAGACATTTTCTCTAAAGGAAAAACACACTCTTAGAACACTGGTTATAACAACAAGGTCAACCTCAACAGGTGACAACAATAGATAACCACTACTCAGGGTCTCTAAACATAACTTAAAAGTGTTTTAGAATGACATTTTAGTTCATTTATTTCATTTAGCAGATATAAAAAGTATCACATACCATAGTTTATATTGGAAAGTATATATCACATGAAATAAATATGTCCCTATCATGAATAATGTATATCAATATATATATATATATATATCCCTATGTTCCTATCATGATGCATGCATACTCATCTCACACCATACTAGGCCATGAGTATGAATCTCAAGAATTAATAACATCATAAAATAATAACCTCACACAACATGTGAATCAACCAAGGTGAAATAATATCAACTATAACAAGAAAACAATATAAACAACAATACCATCCTCGGGCACTCAGATTTTCCCTTGTACATGGGTTAACTACTCACATGAACAACCTCACTACGAAGTCCCAAAAAATCATATTCTCCTTTCTACCTTTCTCAGATAGTAAAAAAATAGAAAAGAAAAACCTACTCCTTTGATACCACTTTCTAAAATCCTATGATCCAAAAGTTTCTCACATGGTCAGAAAGGGTTAGTTACAAGACCTCAAGCGTGCCTCCCCATACTTCAGAGGATACCGGCTAGAAACAGGGGTATGATAAGTATAGTGGGGAGACTATACTCCCTAGTATAGAGTTACATAGCATTGTAAATGAATAGTATAAATAGCATAATAAGAGTAATATACAAGAAGAAACAATATCACATATCAATGGGAAGAAAAATAGGAACAAATAAACCAATATTAGTGAATCATGTAATGACAGGATGAAATGTAAATAAATTTAATGTTAGAAGTAATACAAATAAAAGACTAGAAGAATCGAATAAAGACTCAAAATTCCTCAGTCTAGAGCCCCATGTTAGTCCCATATCTAAACTCCATCCCATCTAGAAAGAAACAATCAACAACAAGGTCTCTTTCCCTTGTACGTCCTACATCCATGTAATCTGATCAAATGAAATCCAAAATAGGGTGTGAGTATAACTCATTAGATAAACACCACCATTTATAAATATAAAAAGTCTGATAATAAGTGTATGCAATAAAGAGATAAACAAGTGTATTAATTAATCAATAAATATAATATATAAACCAACCTACTTTGTCACCCTTCCAGAATGTATCTGAGCATGTGGCACAATCATGCCAACCAAAAAACATATAACAATGGTAAAACATAACCTGCTTCAGCACCATTTTGAAATGTCTCTAAGCATGTCTCACAACCATGCCAACCACAACCTTTAATCCAAGGTATAAATCCACAATCTAGGTCAAGACCCATTATATAATCATTTTAGAATGAGACTAGGAAAATCCCACTCAATATAAGCATTAAAACATGGGAATGGGATATGCCCAAAAAATATAAGCATTACAACATGATAATGGTCAGAATCCACTCAATATAAGCATTACAACATGGGACTGCGTATAACCTACTCAATATATGCATTACAACATGGGACTGGGCATAACCCTATCAATATAAGTATTACAGCATGGGACTGGGCATAACCCACTCAATATAAGCATTATAGCATGGGAATAGGCATTTCCCTATCAATATAAGTATTACAACATGATAATACAATAATTCAAAATATCATGGATATCACAATATCACATCATACATCTCAATGGTTAATTATGAAAATTACAATTTATCATTCTATTTAACTTTATTTATATCTAAAATGATCAATAATCATATCAATAAGAAATAATCCATTACCCATGGATTCTATATCAAGTAATCACATAAGGTCCCATGTCATGATAAACACACTTTAATTGATTAGCCAATTCATATTAATCAAGGGTTTACTCACCAAATGGGTAGTCAAAATCAAGGTCACAACAATTAGATCCAAGGGATTCCAAATAATAATCCAATTCATCATTTAATTAATTTAGTTGTAAGTCATGTTAGCACAATCTCAATATTTCACATACTTTTCAATTTAATAGAACATAATTTTAATATTAGACCCCCTATCTTTAACTAATGATCAAACAACACTTCCAGCAGGAATCACCAACACAAACAAAAGGGAATATGATCAAAATAAGGATCCTAGATCATAACTAATCAAGATCAAAACCAACAGTGAACACAGTCATTAGAGTACACAATAACAACCAAATAATAAAGGGAGATAAGGGAAAACCTAACCAAAACCACTCACTAGGAATTAGATACATGATCAAGATGCCCAAAATCAAGAGAGGTGATCTAAAATCACCTAGAAACCTCCCTAGGATCGAGAGAGGAAAATCCGCACTAATAGAATGAGTAAATATCAAACATAAAACACACTTATAACCAATGATCATGATAAATACATGGTGTGTAATCCTTATTTATTAGATATGTAGAAAAACACATCACCTCAGGTGATTTTTAACACTTCCCAAACATTACACAATGTGTAAGGTCTTCACGATGTGTATTCTTTTCACTTCATGATCAGGATTCAGGATTATTCTTGGAAATAGTTACACATCATGTAACTCAATTACATGATGTGTAATTTCTATGAAGACAACCTTCAACCTGTTTCCCATGAAAATAACCTAGACCACCTATAAATCCATCCAAAGTATTGAAAACCCTCGTAAACCCATTTCACACATTTATATCTTGAATCTATTAATTCAAACAAACATACATCCCCATTATTTAATTTATTTCCCCCCAAAGACTCTTTATCTATAAACAAGACTCAACCATCATGAATTAAACAAAAAACTCAAAAGGGATGTACCTGAAAAATATAGGATCTTACAAATTCTAAAAAAAATAGATCAATAGAGAAATCTATGCTCACCTTCACACAACTAGCTTCAACTAAAAGAACCATTTTTTGTTAAAAATATGAGACTTCACCTAACTCACCATATCTAATATTTTATTTGTATTTGTAGAGTCACATTTTAACTATCACAATAGTCACACAACCATCCAAAAAAAACTATAGAAATAATGGACACTGATATATTACTTGGTTCACCTATAATGGGCTATATCTAAGAATAAAATATCAATGATGTGTTGATATTCCTAATAATTGCTACTTCACTAGTTTGGGATTACAATATTTAGGACAATCTCAATGCTCAACCAATTTCCATGGCTTTTTTATCCCTTATGCTCACTACTTTCCATGATGAATTCAATAAATTATTATATTGACTCACAAGTTAAACTTATAATAATAATTGAGTAATAAAATAACACCATAAAACATGGATATTCTCTATAATTTTACGGTCTTCACCTCCATATCTTAACAAGTTTTCATATGAAAACACACTTATTCTCAATACCGATCTTCAACAATATCCAATATAGCAATGAATCACTATTCAATTCTATATTCACTTTTAACATCCAATATACCCTCTTCCATTATTCTAATATAGATCTTCTATGAAATATATTATTTATTTCATAATAATATTTTTCCCACTTCAATGTAATAATATAGAATTAAAATTCAAAATATAAATAATCCAAACTTCTTCTAATCAAAATTCTTCTGGTGGATCATCTCTAGATAAATATTCACCATTGAACATTATTTTAATTGATAAAGTTCATGCCATAACCACCAATAACTTCTTGCTAGTTCCAAACCATAAATTTTCATTGAATTATATATTTTATAAAAAATCATGGTATGGACACCTTCATTATGATGTGATAGATTCAAATCTAGTTTGGTTTCTACTAACCACTAGGAAAGTTACAACGTGATGATTCCCTTCACGTTGTGATATCCATTTTGTTTCCAAATATGACCAAGCCTAATTTTCATAGCCTTAAAACTATGGTATGATTTTTCTATGCAATAAACCTATTACAATGTGACATGTGTCTTCATGGTGCAAGATTCCATTGTTACACAAATAGGGACACACCATATTTTCATGTCCTAAGAATTGTGGAATTAGTAAATCCCCCAAATATTCTTATAATATAACTCAACATTTCATTATAGAGTGAAAAAGTCATTATGGAAAGATTTACTCTTATATAGCTTTCGTTTACTCTTACTCAAGTCCTTTTTATCATGTTCTCTTGCCCTGCATCACAACCAATCATTAGACACTTCATATTATATTTATAAAAATTGGTTTTACTCCTACACAAGATCTATTGTGATGTAACTTCAAATTATATGACATGAAAAACTTGTTACCTTAAAGATTTCTTTATTTATAGTATACTTTCATGGAATGAAAGTCTATTATTAAATTCCAACTTACCACAACACAAATAATAGACTCCAAGTGACTCTAATTGAAAAAAATCCATTATTAAAACCTTTGGTTGAAACATTCTCCTACTTTGTATTTTTTTGTCAATTAATCCATAAATCCATCAACAAATTTTGTATTCCTTCCTAACATACATCCATTTGAACATTTTATTACACTCAATCATCAACATCAACATACTCCCCTTAAAACTTAATGGATTTATGGTGAAAATTTTCTCAGTCTTTGACTCTAAAATTCAAAGAATAAATGTCTCTTGAGTTGATCATGATAGAACATCTATGAAAATAATTCTTTGAAATATAATTGAAATAATTCAAAACCACTTGTTGAAATTTTATTTCTTTCTTCACCCACCATTTTCCTTATCATAGAAAAGAGGCATTAAAAAAATTATCTAAGACCATGTGAGTCAAATCTTGGTGTAGGAAACAAGAGATTTGTTTTTATTTTAACAGTGTTGTCCATATTTTTTAACCTTGTTTTTATTATATTCACATCAACCAATATAGATCCATTTATTTCTTTCTACTTAATAAAACTTTAATACTTTCATCCTACTTATATATGTCCCCATGTAACATTTCTCCCCTTTCTTTGTACAAGTTTCTCAATATAATCACCTTCAACAATACATAGTATCCAAATAGAATAGTATTTTCTTTGGGGAGAGAATTGGTTTTATGAAGATTCTTAGTTTGAGAAAATTGGTTGAACTCAGAGGTTCAACTAATGCCTCTTAAATACATGATAATTCAATGGATTTGTAAATAAATCAACCAATTAATGTTGAGTACCAATCAACTCTAATTTCAAAATGTTCTATTCAACCTTATCCTTAATAAAGTGATACCGAATCTCTATATGTTTCATATGGGAATTATGTATTGGGTTATTTATTAACTAAAAAGTACTCTCTTTGTCACACTAAATCAATATTAGTTATTTCAACACTTCTACAAGATATTATAACTATCGATTTATCCACATAAATTAAGTATAATCCTTTATGAATGAAATGTACTATACCTACTCTATTATCAAGGATGTACTTTTTGTTTTATTTTTTATACTTAGCTATACAACACAATTTCTTTCGATAAATAATTCTCTTCCTCTTAGGTATTTTTGATACACAACATCACTAGACCTATCCATCCATCCAACATTAATTTTTTTTATTAATGATAATCTGAAAGTACATAAGAGGAAGAGAGCAGAAGGGAGAGAAAAAACGTAAACAAGCCTATGGGGGTCTAAAATAATGGAGACCCAGAGCATCTCCTCTAATCAGATTTGCTCCCTCAGGCTTGAATTAATGTGTGTTGGGGAATATATTTAACCCTGAATCCTCCATGGAGGCGAGATACTCCACCACCTTGTTCCCCTCTCTCCACGTGTGAGCCACCTATATATTGCTGTTAAGAAGAGTTTTACACTTTCTGACCATATATGATATGGACCAGGGGGAAATGAATCTTCCAAGTAGAGAATCATGGAGGGTCAAAGAATCAGTCTCCACTTGTAATATCTCTAGGTTATTCTGATTGGAAAGGGATAAACCCATAAGCATAGCTTTCACCTCAGCCTGAAGAGGCTCACTATTGCCGTACGTCTCAGCGAAGGCTGGAATAACTTCCCCTCGAGTGTCCCGCACCACTCCCCCACCTTTCATTCTACCCTTAACGAAAGATCCATCTGTGTTAAGCTTATAAACATCTATCGGGGGGTGTGAGCAGACCCATTGAACCACTTCATTGTTGCTGGAGACCTGGGCTGGCATGGCTAGTATCTTGAGTAGGTTATGCAGAGGAGCATAGCGGCCATCTTTGAAGAAGGTGGACATGTCAATAAGAAAATTCTTTATCCTAACCATGATAATCCTTAAATTTGGACTAGTTCCCTCATACCTATCTTGGTTTCTAGCCTGCCACAGGCACCAACAGGCACCGCTGAAGATGATGGACCATGTCGCCCGACCACGACCCTCCTCCGCAGTCCCAAGAAACCAACTGTCCAGGAAAGAATCCCCATCGTGAGCATGGACTATGGACATATCGAGGCCACCAAAGAATAAACAGACTGCCCGAGCCCACTCGACTTGAAAAAACAGGTGAAACGTGCTTTCCTCCATCGATAATCTGCAGTAGTGAGAGGCCATGTTGATACCCACTTTCTTGATGTTGTTGTCTGTTGCCACCACCTGTTGCCTTAGTCTCCAGGTTAGAAAATTGAACTTGGAAGGAATTCTGGTGCACCAAACTATATCATTCCAGTTTTTTTGATGGTCCTGTTCATACTGAAGCCTCTTAAAATCCCTAATGTTAAAGGCCCCCAATGAGGAAGGAGTGAAAATAAATTTATCAGGCTCTGAGCAGATAACAATTGAATCGAAAATGGCCCGCTGCTCCTCGTTCAGAATTTCCTGACAGAATGAAGGGTACATACTCGCTTCCCTAAAGGTAATCAAAAGGGAAGGGCAGCTTGGAAAACCGATAACAGAACCTACCCAATTGTGAGTCCAGAACAGGATGTTACCTTCCCCCACGAGCCAGCATGAATGTTGATGGAGTGTTGGGATGAGCAGATGAATCTTGGAAGAGAAGGGAGAGGTCTGGCCTCTAGTGGCTTCCAAATTTCCCATCCGCATGTGTGCCATAGACTTCCCCCAAAGTGTACATGCCTCAAGTATTTCCCATGCTAGTTTTTCATGCATGCATTGAATCATGCTATTTAGGCTCCTCACATTGATTCCTCCATTGTGAATTGGACTTGACATCTTCTCCCATGCCACCCAATGCCTCTTTCTTTTTGATCTAGCATCCCATACAAAACTGGACAAGATCTTATCAATGATGTTGATGAAGCCCTTTGTAACATTGTTTGAATCCATAACATGGATGGGGATGGCTGCCAAAACACCATTGACTAAAGAAATCCTTTCTCCGAAGGATAGAAATCGGTTCTTCCAATTAATCACCCTGCCTGCTATTCTGCTCACAATCTGATAAAAGTGTCAAACTCAGAGTCACCCTGAAGATATGGGTGCGCCAAGATATTCTAGAGGGAAAGATCCTTGCTGCATGTCCATAGTACTGCAAATCCAGGAGGCCTGGTGAGCAATGTACTTGCTGGAGATAAAGAGGTTGTTCTTAGCATTGTTGATAAGCTGGCCACTCCATGCACAGTATTCCTCCAGAATCCTCTTGAATCCATTCACTGATCTTCTTCCACCATTGATAAATACAATGGTGTCATCCAAAAACATCAAATGAGAGATGTTTGGAAGGTTATTTTTCCTATTATAAGGGAGGATATCACCACTGGACATTCCTTTGTTGATGAGGCGGCTGAGGGTATCCTGCGCGAGTATGAATAGATCGGGGGAGATGAGATCTCCCTGTCGCAGCCTGCGGGTTTCCTTAAAGAAGCCATAGGTCTTTCCTAAAAAGGAAACCACCATCCATGGGAAAATAAAACATTTTAAGGTAAGATCAATGACTTTATGGGAGAATTCCATAGTCGTGAGCACTCTGTTAATGAAGCTCCACTCAATCCTGTCATATTCTTTGCTCATATCAAGTTTAATCACCACATTGGATCCATGCATCTTGATGTTGATGTCTCTCAACACTTCCTGCTCCAATGATACCGCCCCTTGGATAGACCTGCCCTTCACAAAACCATTTTGTTCAATGGATAGCCATCAAGGAAGATGCCAAAACATCCTTGAATTAGTGATGCTCTCCAAGATCTTATAGGGGAAGTTACACATGCTTATTGGTCTATAATCCGCAAGGGAGGAGGGGTTCTTGATTTTAGGAATGAGCACCATGGTGGTAGCAGAGGCCACCCATGGGAGGCTCCCTCCTCTAAAAAAGTCTTGTATCACAGAAGTAACCTCACCCTTAACAATGTCCCAAGCATCCCGAAAAAACGCACCTAAGAAACTGTCGGGGTTCGGTGCACTATCTGTGTTGAGATTCCTCATGGCCTCCTGGATTTCTTCCTCCTCCAGTATCTTTTCAAGCCTTTCATTGTCCCTGTGTGAGACCAAGGAGGGCACTGCTTCCCAAAGCTCTAGATCTCCAGTGGGGTATCCATTTGGCATTATCAGATTGGGTCCGGCCAAGAGGTAATGAAAAAACGTCAAATACATACCTCCTATTACATATCTATTGTCTATAAAAGTGCCATCCTCCAGTATGATGTTGGGATTGATGGGGTGACTTTTTTCTATGATGCAAGCATGGAATAAGGCTGAATTCTTATCACCCTTGGGCAACCATTTGATCCTGGATCTCTCACGGGCCATTATTTCCTGCTTAAGAATCATTTGGGCCCAGGTATCCTTATTCTCCATAAGGTCTTCAAAAGTCGACTCACTCCACTCCTCTAGTTTGGTTTCCATGCTCTTAATATTTTGTTTCAGAGTCTCAAAATTCTGGTCACCTATAGGGAGACAATTGGACCACTCCTGTAGCCTGAGTTTCAGCCTCCGAAGCTTATTATGGATGGCTACCCAGGTATGCCCATGGGTCGGCTCCCCCCACGAGTCACTAACAATCCTTTGGTATTCAGGATATCTGGTCCAGTAATGGTAGAAGTTGAACTTCTCCTTGGAATCCTTTCTTGGGGAAAACATGACTAGCAGGGGAGAATGATCTAAAATACCACGGCTGAGATGCTCTACCTTGACATTCAGAAACTTAGAGATTGCATTGATGTTCTCTAGGCACTAGTTGATCCAACTCCAGCATCGACTACTGCCCTTCTAGTTATTTCACCAGGTGTAACAGTCACCAAAGTATCTCGTATCAATAAGACCCACATCTGCCATGAATTGGATGAATTCCAAGTTGGACTTTTGTGGGAAAGGTCCTCTTTTCTTCTTCTCCTTAGGTTCTGAGATAATGTTGAAGTCCCCATCCACCAGACATGGGAGGAACCCCGAGTCAAATGTATTTAGATCTTGGAATAATCGTTCTTTGTTGTTGGAATCACAGCTACTGTACACAAAGGACATGTATAAGCTTTCCCCATCTTTGGTAACTTTCATGGTGATAAACTGATCTCCCGCCTGAATTAAGTCCACCAAGATCTCCTTCTTCTAGAATACCCAGATGTGCCTATTAATAGGGTCCATGTGCATGGATCCATTTATACATATCCTATGGCAAAACTCATTAATCTTAACCGGGTCCTACTTGTGTTCGAGGACTGCCCCAATAAGAGCCTTGTTCTTCTTGATCTCTGAAGCAAGGAAGTCTGTTTTCACCCGAGCCCCAAGGCCATGGGAGTTCCAAATTATTATGGGTAAGATTTATATTTAAGTGGTTTGGCTTTGGCCTTGGACTCCATGATCTCTTTTCCATGGGAGATAGATCTCTCCCGAAGTAGCCTTAATCTCAAACACGTACAGATTCCAGGACTCGAGCCAGGGGGATTAGAACCTGGTGAAGATAGGTGGGGAGATGGTTTGAGGGATTTGCCTCTAACCGGGATGAGAGTGGATAGTACTACCATACCTTTCTCCTCTTGAGGAGATTCTGGAGACTTGGGTCCATCACACTCAACTAGAAAGGAAACTGTCCTTGAAACCAGCTCTTTTGAAAAGGCAGGTCCGACCTCAGCAGCAACCACCTCTTCTGACTACCTAGAGGGAAGTACTGAGAGAGGGGGAAACAACTCCATAGACACAAGGTGGAGATAGGGGGTCCTTAACACTCGCACCATCATACTTCCCTTTAAGAAAATGTGTTGGGGGTTCAGATAAGCGGCCATCGGGAATGGTATTCCATGGGGGATACTGGCCGAGAAAAGTGCCACTAAGTCCAAAAACTGAGCATCCACTTTAGCTAGGGCCTTCCAGACTACTGAAAAGGGAGGGGTAGTTGGAACGATCACCGCTGTCATGGGAGAATCCCTGGGAGAAACAGGCTCCATGCCACCCGCTGAGGACAGAACAGGGGGTCCGCTAGAGGCCATCCCTTGAGCATGTCCTCGCACGCCTTGCCTTATTTTTCTACACTCCTGTAGTGAGTGACCCTGTAGGGTACAGGAGGAGAAATACCTAGGAAATATTGGGTACTGGAAGCATGCCCGCCGGGATCCCGAGTTGCAAACCGCCTCACTGAAGGAGAGATTCGGCCGACACCTGCTGGAAAGAGAATCTGAGCAATACTGCGGATGCACCACCAGGGGTCGCAGATCCAGAACCCTATAAGTGAGGGGAGAAAGGGCCGACAAAAGGGGATCAGGGAGCATGCCAGATCCGAGCTCCACTAGAAGCGAGGGAGCCCCCGAAGTCCGGGAAGAGGAAGCTGCAGTGAACGAAAAATTTGAAATGGCCAGCGGCATGTGCCGCGCGTTCTCCCCATTCGGTTCCATTTCATTGACCCTATTTTATATATCAATAGAACTATCAACATCTAATTAAGCTATCAAATATCAATCTTCACCTACTTTGAAAACTAATCCATAAATCATTCTTCCTTTGATGTAACTCATTATAGTCTTCATTGGTGTGAGATTATCCTCTTTAGATAAATCTAAAATAATGATTCTAGAAATATAGAATAAAAAATACCGGCCTTGTTGTTGTGAGATACAATTGGCTCCCCATAATTCTTCTATAAAAAGTTGAGATCACTTCCTTGATATCTTCATGATTTATTAGTTTAGTTACAACCACTATTGGAGTTGAAACTGACTTGTAGTCTTCCATTCCAAACTTCCTTAAGACATATCTTGCATACATCACTTACAAAATAAATGTGTTTCCTTTATTTTGATCTAGTTTTAGCCTAATAAATTAGGTTAGTTCTCTAATAATTGGAATATCAAATTCAAAACACATTAAATTTTCAAACTTTTTAATATAATTTAGATTATAACCACCAAATATGACGTCTTCCATGTACACCATCACTATAAGCTTCTCTTTGTTTGATATTTTCGCAAAATTGTTGTGATCAACCCCTCTTTTTAAATAATATTTTCCTCATTTATGTGTCCATCCATGTATACTAAGCATGGGGTGCCTGATTTAGGATATTTAATGATTTATTTAACCTATAATCATTTATATTATCATTTATAATAATAAATCCTACCAATTTTTTGATGTAGACTTCTTCTTTCAGTACTCCATTTAAAAATACATTTTTCACATCCATTTGGTTTACTTTGAATATTCTCTAAACTACTACTGATAACAACAATCTAATATATCCCATCATTTCCACCAAGGAAAATGTTTCCTCAACATTAAGTCCATTGATATGAGCATACCATTTAAATAATATAATATCCCTATTCTTGACCACTCTTCCATATACCAATCACATTATGATCTTTAAGCTTTTCCATAAGCACCCTTGTTCGATTTTTTTTATATCAATTTAGCCCAACTTTTCATTTATAACTTTCACCCATGCATTATATTTAGTTACCTCTTCAAATGTAGTTAATCCTTTAACACCTTAATATTTTATATTTATGTCATTTGAAATAAATTTGAATCATTCGATAACCTTTTTTACAAGAAACACTGATTTTAAATGAAACATGATATATGATTGAATTATGATTATTTATATGTGACCATTATATGCTAGCTGTTAATTTAGAGGTATAAATAAGAATTTACATATTATGAAAAACATTTATAAAGGTTTTATATAATGTAAATTTATTGACCATTTTATAATAAATATGTAATGCCCCGGGTTTTAGGGGTCCATTACTTTGTGAAAATATCGTGTTGGGTTTTCTGGTCTGGGAATCTCGGTGAAGTTGGCCCAACGGTAGGCCTACCAGTAGCCTTAGCCTACTGGTAGCAGGCCTACCGGTAATTCTGTCTACCAGTAGCCTTAGCCTACCGGTAGCAGGCCTACCAGTAGCTCTGTCTACCGGTAGCTCTGTCTACCGGTAGCTCTGTCTACCAGTAGCCTTAGCCTACCGGTAGCAGACCTACCAGTAGCTCTCTCTACCGGTAGCCTTAGCCTACCGGTAGCAGGCATACCAGTAGCTCTGTCTACCGGTAGCCTTAGCCTACCGGTAGCAGGCCTACCGTTAGCTCTGTCTACCGGTAGCTCGGCCTACTAGTAGCTCTGTCTACCGGTGGCTCGATCCACCGGTAGCTGCAGCCTACCGGTAACAGAAGTCTACCGGTAGCTGCAGCCTACTGGTAGCTCGGCTACCAGTGGCTGTCGGCTACCGGTAGCTCTCGGCTACCGGTAGCTATCACCCACCGGTATCACTCAGCTACCGGTGGCTCTGGCCAACCCCCCGCGGGTTCTTTCCAGTAGCGCTCCTTCTTGCACAAATTGGATTTTAAACCCTATTTTGACCCGGTTAAGATTGTTTTAAATCCTGGTAACCACCCATAAATGTTTAACTAAATATTTAATGAATTAACTTGGTGCGTGCGTCAGTTTAAACCGCCCGAACTCTAATGACGTGTGGGGCCGCGTGGTCAACCCCCGACCCCCGATCACGCGGTTTCGCGTTCTTATCTCAACCGTCCGCGACCCTTATAACTAAGGGGTTCGCCGTGGGTTCTTCTTTTCTCGATCACCCTCTGTGAGGAGTACCCTTCGTTTAGACGAGGAGATTTTCGTTCAGGCGAGCCGCATCGCTATGCGTGAAGTTCCGCGCCCGACCTAAGCGTCGATCGTTGATCAACAAGTAGGGAATTTCTCCTTCTCCTCTCTCTTTTGAGTATCATGCGGGGTGGGCGTGCTTTTGATTCTGTAGAATTGGATAAACCAGACCTAAATAAAGATAATGAACGGATTCTTTAAAGAAAGAAGGGGGGCTGTGATCGTTGATGCTATTTTATATTATGATCTTCTTTCTGAATTGTGCGGCTTACGCCTACTGAAAATCGAGGCCATTGGTGGTCATTGTCTATGCACTAATGAACCCTTACCTTTGGTGATGTTTAAATGGATCGTGTTTGTGGTGGATAACCCTCGCTGTGTAAAGGAATTTTGTTTAATCATGTATATCCAGCTAAATAATTGGAAGCACCAGCATAAATCCTTTTCTGTGATAACCCCAGTTAAAGCACATGGAAATTGAAATCATGTAGTGTGTTAAATCTTATAAATATGAAAATACCGGCATGGACCTGCTTTGTGTTAGTGGTAGTGGTTTGATTGTTTTCTTTTACGGGCCGATTTCTGGAGATGTGGGAGGGGATTGGATCCCCTGTTTTTATACTCCCGGTGGTTATGAAATTGGGGATGGGATCCCTTGTTGCTATGGATTCAGTGGTGGTGAGTTTTAAGACTGGGTGGTTACCTTGTTTATATCATGAATTGGGGTGGGATCCTCTGTTGATGAAAAACCTTTTTGGGGGAGGGGACACGGGGCAGTGTCTCGGGGTTGTCTTTGGTTCGAGTACTTCAAGGGATCTCACTTATTCCTTTGTTGTTGTGACTTTACAAGAGAACCGGGTGTGGATACTTAAATTGACGTTTGGTTGGTTTCTTTTCCTTGGTTATGCTTATGGTGTTAGTTGCCCAGTAGTGCATAAACTTATTTAAACATTATTACTCAACATGAAACAAGAATGGGACAAATGAGTTTTTTTGGCGAGAGTCGTGACTCGGACTTGAGTGATATTGTGTCCTTTAGGCTGGCTGAAGAAAAAACTAAACTTTGGGTGAGTGCTTGTTACCTATACTTATATTTGTAGTTTTGTGTTTCTTATTTACGCCCCACCCAAGTTGAGAACTTAGTGCCGAACACCCCCATTTCATGGGGGGGGGGGGGTGTTTTTCCCAACACTATTATTAGTGGATGGTTATTAGCTCCTTTTCTGCTCCCTTTCCCGGATAGCCCAAGTATCTTCGGGCAGGCTGTGATGGCCTGAGGTCCATTATTATCCCAAGAATCTTCGGGCATGGTAGTGTGGTGGTTGTCCAGGTGTGTGCAGCAGGTGGTTTCCCAAGTGTCTTCGGGATGAGGCCCAGGTGTCTTCAGGCGTGGCAGTGGATCTTCTAGCCCAGGTGTCTTCGGGTGTGGCGGTGGTTGTTCTGGACTAGGTGTTTGCAGGCGTGGTTACGTGTGACAGTTGTGGCCCAGGTGTTTGCGGGTGGGATTCGGCAGTGGGACTGCGTGTGGTTGTGTCCCAGGTGTGTGCAGGCGGGTGTGGCAGTGGGACTGTAGTGAGAATGATGGGATTGGTTCGATGCATAGGATGTCTCAATAACCAGTGGGAAAGTGGCACGGGGTACCCAAACATCGATGTGATCTTATTATATATATTACTTGACTTGCGTTATTTGGGGAGTGTGCCTTGGTGAGGATTGGGTGGATAGTTTACCTTGTTAGGTGTTTGGTTTACTCCTTCTTCTCACGGGACTTTAGTACGTTCCCCCACTTGTGCACGAGAGTCTTTGTTTTTCCCTACTGAGTGTACTTGTATGCTCACCCTACGTATATAAAACTGCTTTCAGGTTTTCAGGAGGACTTCGGGGATCGCGCAGGACCATACTTGCTCAGACCTTTGGGGCAATTGCAGTTTCTATTTTTCTTTCTTTGGTACTTACCTTTGTAGTCACTTTTTGTACTTTGTGGCTTTTACTTTTTGGAACATGCATGTGGGAATGGTTTACTTTTGGATTTACTTTTCTTTTATTTTTGGTGTTGTTGGTTTTCATCATCTTATCTCCTGATCCTATAAAACAAATAGGGGTAATGCCTTCCATTTGTGTGTAATTTCTATACCCTTGGTGCTAGTCTCCACTCTGGGACCTATTGAAGGCAGGTCTCGGGGGTCATTATCTTTCTTCAACTTAAAGAAGGAAGGTCCTGGAAATCTGCTGACCCTTCCCTCTTTTTGGTGAAGGCGGGTCGTGACAGAATGGTATCAAAGGTATGGTTGAGAGATAGGATGAAGTCTGGAGTTAGGAACCATGAGGATTGCATGGGATGGTAGGGCAACAGTGTTGGGTGACCTTGGTGCGTGAATTAGGCCAGAGAAGACCGGCTAGGACATATGATTTTAGGTCCCCCCGTGATCCGATGCAAGGACTCTGGACCTACCGAACGACCAAGTGAGGCCAAGATGATTGCAGGGTAGAGAGACCCTTAGAAAGGTACATGCATCATAATGACTTGTGTTCTTGTGTTTCTGGGGTGGTTTGGGAATGAAGAATAAATGAAATGTTTAAGAAGTTTTAAAGAACGACATTCTGCACTACTTGGGCTTAGACATTCCTTGTTTACCTTGCAGCTATGGCACCTGGAAGGCGACCATGTGTGGTACAGGCGATCGAGGCCCCAGAGACTAACTTGACCGATTGACAGAGAGCTGATCGAGTGGAGGAGGACGACCAGTGGCAGAAGACACTTCCGGACTTCCATCGACAGACCCTCGAGAAGTATGAGGGCATCACCTCTGACATGAAGACGGAAGGCTGGCTAGAAAATCCAGTGATAGCTTTCGGCCTGATTCGGGACCTCACTGAGTACTGGGTTTCTCTGGCCATTATCCAAATGTGGGGAGCGACACGTTAGTGGTGGACACTTTACCTGGGGGAGAGGAGAGAGGCTGAGGTGGCATGGGCTGATTTCGAGAGGGAGTTCCGGGCGGAATTCCTCTCTTCGACGATGAAGGTGGAAAAGAGACAGGAGCTACTCTCCCTCCAACAGGGGAGTATGTCAGTGAGGGGTCTAGGGATCAAGTTCAAGGACCTCCTACGTTATGATCCAGACCTCATTCCCGATGAGGAGTCTCGGGCAAGACGTTTGGAGGAGGCGCTCCGACCCTCCCTCCAGTATGCTGTTACCCCCTTTACCCTACCAACGTACTTGGAGGTCCATAAGAAGGCTGAAGTGGTGGAGAGGATGCATGCTATAGGAGGAGTGTCACGAGAGGGGATCCATATGAGACCATCGAAGGGGAAGGCCTTTAGCACCAGGCCTCCAGTGTCAGGACCCTCCAAGTTCCGACCGACAGGGAGCAGGCCGCAGCAGTTTCAGTTTCGATCCCCTGGTCCTCACCCTTTTCCTTTGGGCCCGGGACTGCGGTGCTTCATCTTTGGGAGACCTGGACATATCCGGAGTCAGTGCTCAGACCGAGTACAATACTACGGTGGTGGAAAACCTCACCACCCGCCCCAGAAGCAGCTTCTAGCCAGGCCTTTCCAGCAGCAGCAGCAGGGACAGCGAGCTCCCACTCCTCCGAGGGCAGACATAGGAGGAGGAGGCCGACCTCAGGGTACTCCTCAGGGACCTCGACTGGGGCATGGTCGGGGGGGGGGGGTGGTCAACAGCCGAGGGGAAGAGGAGCTAGTCATGGATAGCTACATGCCGTGGAGGCAGCAGTTCCAGCAGGGCCGGAGGTTGTTCGAGGTACGATCAGTTTGTTCAGTACCCTTGCTTTTGCCTTGTTCGATACTGGAGCTTCACACTCCTTTGTTGCACCCAGTCTAGCCCGTGCCTTGGGCCTAGATTCCGAGAGACTTCCAGTGCCCATGGTGTTGAGAACACTAGTCGAAGGTCAGACCGACTTGTTGTTTGTTTGTCGGGGATGCAGACTAATGATAAGGCCACATCAGTCGGTTATGGATCTTCTTCTGCTACAGATACAGCCATATGATTTCATCCTAGGCATCGACTGGATATTCTTTTTGTGTGTTGTCATCGACTGTTTCCGAGGAAGGGTTGTGTTCTTGGACTTGGGAGGCCAATGTGTTACCTTCACCGGCGAGCAGAGCAGTCAGAAAGGCAGCAGGCGAGAGGAACCCCTCCTCTCCTTTCTAGCCGAGCTGTCAGTAGAACTAGTAGATGCTGAGATGGTGGAAGTGCCAGAGATCGTCTGTGAGTTTATGGACGTCTTCCATGAGGAGGTGACAACTCCACCCCCTCGACGTGATATCGAGTTCGGGATAGACCTGCAGTCCGGCGCTTGTCCGATCTCGATGGCTCCTTACCGGATTGCACCTTCAGAGCTACGGTAGTTGCGGATTCAGATTGATGATCTGATGAAGAGGGGTTATGTTCGGCCAAGTGCGTCACCGTGGGGGTGCTCCGGTATTGTTCTAAAAGAAGGAATATGGTGGTCTTAGGTTGTGCATAGACTACAGGAGGCTGAATCAGGTGACGATCAAGAATCTATACCCTCTTCCGAGGATAAACGATCTTTTCGACCAGCTGAAAGGGGCAGGATGGTTCTCGAAGATCGACCTGCAGTTTGGGTATCACCAGCTGAGAGTGAAGGAAAGTGAAATCTCAAAGATGACATTCAGGTGCAGATATGGACACTTCGAGTTCGTGGTCACACCCTTCGGTGTTACGAACGCCCTGGCTGTGTTCATGGGGCTTATGAACTCCATCTTCCGAGAGTACTTGGATCGGTTCGTGGTTGTGTTCATTGACGATATCCTGATCTATTCGAGATCAGAGGAGGACCATGAAGAGAACCTAAGGACGGTTTTGGAGTTCCTCCGACAGCATCAGCTCTATGGGAAGTTGTCAAAATGCAAGTTTTGGACACGAGAAGTGCACTTCCTCGGGCACGTGGTGTCCGAGAAGGGGGTAGCGGTGGACCCATCAAAAGTTGAGGCAGTTGTTTCTTGGGAAACACCCAAGAATGTGGCAGAGGTCTGTAATTTCCTCAGGCTGGCGGGTTACTATCGAAGGTTCATACCCAACTTCTCCCGAGTTGCAACCCCTTTGACATCCCTGACCAAGAAAGACGAAGTTTTCGTGTGGAGTGAGCGGTGTGAGTCAGCCTTCAGCTATCTGAAGGAGAAGTTGGTCAGTGCCCTAGTGTTGAGATTTCCATAAGAAGGGGTGGCGTATGAGGTGTTCCGTGATGCTTCAGGACAAAGCATGGGATGTGTGTTGATGCAGCGACAAGGGGTGATCTCTTATGGGTCCAGGCAGCTACGCCCTCATAAGCGTAATTACACCACCCATGACCTGAAGCTTACAACGGTCGTTTTTGCGCTAAAGTTATGGCGGCACTACCTCATCGGAGAACGCTTTGTGGTCTTCACAGATCACAAAAGCTTAAGGTATATCTTCTCCCAGTGGGACCTAAACTTGTGACATTGGAGATGGGTGGAGTTCCTCCAGGATTACGACTTCGAGATCTCTTATACTGAGGGCAAGGGAAATGTAGTGGCCGATGCCTTGAGTAGGAGGACGCAGAAGGATGCGGTCTGAGAGTCGGTGGACGCCTAGAAGGCGATAGAGGAGTTGGCTTCCTTACACCTGGATGCGATGATGGATAACGGTAGAGGCTGCCTGTATCATATGGCAGTGCAATCATCTCTGTTGCAGCAAGTGGAGGAGTCTCAGTGAGGAGACCCAAAGTGCGAAGTGATGCGTGACCGAGTTAACCAGGACAATTCTACAGATGGATGGACAGAGGATGGTCAGAACCAGATGCTTTTCCAGGGAAGGTTGTTTGTTCCAGAAGTGATGCGCGACAAGGTTCTCAGTGAGTTCCACAACTCACCCCTGGTGGTACACCCAGGAGTTTACAATATGTACCAGGGACTGAAGAGGCAGTTTTGGTGGCCTGGAGTTAAGAGAGCGGTGGCAGAGTTTGTGGCCAAGTTCTTAGTGTGTCAGAAAGTGAAGGCTGAACACCGAGTTCCAGGCGGCCTACTGCAGCCTCTAGATGTCCCCGAGTGGAAGTGGGATGACATCTCGATGGATTTCGTCATGGGAATACCCAAGGTCCACGGGGGATATGATGCCATCTGGGTGGTAGTGGACCGGTTGATGAAATCGGCTCACTTTCTGGCGATTAGGGAGTCGAGTGCAGTAGATGCTTTGGCGCGAAGGTACATGGATGAGGTGGTGCAGTTTCATGGAGTTCCGAGGTCTATAGTCTCGGATAGGGATGCACGTTTTACCTCATGAGTCTGGAGGGGTTTTCAGCATGCTTTTGGCACCCAGCTACGCCTTAGCACTGCTTTCCACCCCCAGATAGATGGGCAGACAGAGCGCACCATCCAGACATTGGAGGATAGGCTGCGGGCATGTGTTTTGAACTTAGGAGGATCATGGGTGTGATACTTGCCCCTAGTAGAGTTTTCCTACAATAATATTTACCACTCTTCCATTGGTATGGCCCCGTTTGAAGCCTTGTACGGGAGGCCATGCTGTTCACCTGTGTGTTGGACCGAAGTAGGAGAGGTAGGCATCCTTGGCCCGGAGGTGGTGCAGAGCACGACATAGAAGGTTCAGCTCATATGGGAAAGGATGAAGGTGGACCAAGACCAAAAGAAGTTGTATGCTAATACCAGGAGGAGGCCCTTGGAGTTTGAGGTTGGAGACCATGTGTTCTTGAAGGTCTCCCCTGGGCGTGGGCAGCGAAGGTTCGGCAAGGGGAGTAAGCTTTCTCCCAGGTTCATCGGACACTTCGAAGTGTTGCGGTGGGTCGGTGAAGTGGCTTATCAGCTAGAGCTACCACCGCCACTACTGAGGATACATGATGTCTTCCAAGTGTCCCAGATTCGTCGGTATTTGTACGATGATTCACACGTCCTTGATTGGGGTGAGCTGGACATCGAGGACGACGTGACTTTTGTGGAGAGACCAGTGATGATCGAGGATCACAAAGACAAGGTGATTCATGGGCAAACCATTCCCCTGGTTCGTTTGTTGTAGAGATATGGTGGGCTTGAGGAGAGTACGTGGGAGAGGGAAGCACAAATGCGTACCCAGTACCCAGAGTTGTTTTGAGTTTTGTTCTTTGTTGTACCTGTTGTGGTAGAACATTTTGTCTTTTTGGCTATGAAATGTACTGGTTTTCTTTCCTCTGAATGTGTGTGAAAAGCCCTGGCTATGGGGGAGGAGAGAACCCGAACCCTAATCAAGATGCATTAAGTTGGATGTGATTAAAACAGTGTGGGCGAGTCAGTACCGCCCAAAGCGGATAATATCTTGACATGGGGGAGGAGACTCTCCAACCCAAATGCCTGGGTAGTTTGACATGGTATGTTGCTTGGTTCTTGACAGGGAAGTGTTTTTAGTTAGCATGGGTTCACTCCTAAGAGGTATCTTTTGAGGTGGTTGTTCAGACCCTCTCTTTCCTTCTAGTTTGTTTTGATTCTCGAGGAAGAGAATCGTTTAAGAGGTATCTGATGTAATGACCCGAGTTTTAGGGGTCCATTACTTTGTGAAAATCTCATGTTGGGTTTTCTGGTCTGGGAATCTCGGTGAAGTTGGCCCAATGGTAGGAATACTTGTAGCCTTAGCCTACCGGTAGCAGGCCTACCAGTAGCTCTGTCTACCAGTAGCCTTAGCCTACCAGTAGCAGGCCTACCGGTAGCTTTGTCTACCGGTAGCTCGGCCTACCGGTAGCTCTGTCTACCGGTGGCTCGGTCTACCAGTAGCTGCAGCCTACCGGTAGCTCGGCTACTGGTGGCTGTTGGCTATCGGTAGCTCTCAACTACCGGTTGCTGTCACCCACCTGTAGCTCTCAGCTACCGGTGGCTCTAGCCTACCCCCCGCGGGTTCTTTCCAGTAGCGCTCCTTACGCAAATAGGATTTTAAACCCTATTTTGACCCGGTTAAGCCTGTTTTAAATCCTGGTAACCGCCCATAAATGTTTAACTAAATATTTAATGAATTAACCTGGTATGTGCGTCGGTTTAAACCACCCGACCTCTAATGACGTGTGGGGCCGCGTGGTCAACCCACGACCCCTGCTCACGCGGTTTCGCGTTCTTATCTCAACCGTCTGTGACCCTTATAACTAAGGGGTTCACCGTGGGTTCTTCTTTTCTAGATCACCCTCTACGAGGAGTACCCTTTGTTCAGATGAGGAAATTTTCGTTCAGGCGATCCGCATCGCTATGCGTGAAGTTCCACACCCGACCTAAGTGTCGATCGTTGATCAACAAGTAGGGAATTTCTCCTTCGCCTCTCTCTTTTGTGTATCATGCGGGGTGGGTGTGCTTTTGATTCTGTAGAATTGGATAAACCAGACCTAAATAAAGATAATGAATGGATTCTTTAAAGAAAGAAGGGGGGGCTGTGATCGTTGATGTTGTTTTATATTATGATCTTCTTTCTAAATTGTGCGGATTACGCCTACTGAAAATCGAGGCCGTTGGTGGTCGTTGTCAATGAACTAATGAACCCTTACCTCTGGTGATGTTTAAATGGATCATGTTTGTGGTGGATAACCCTTGCTGTGTAAAGGAATTTTGTTTAATCACGTATATTCAGCTAAATAATTGGAAGCACCAGGATAAATCCTTTTCTGTGATAACCCCGGTTAAAGTACACGGAAATTGAAATCATGGAGTGTGTTACATCTTATAAATCTAGAAATACCGGCATGGACCTGCTTTGTGTTGGTGGTAGTGGTTTAGTTGTTTTCTTTTACGGGACGATTGCTGGAGATGTGGGAGGGGATGGGATCCCCTATTTTTATACTCTCGGTGGTTATGAAATTGGGGATGGGATCCCCTATTGCTATGGATTCGGTGGTGGTGAGTTTTAAGACCGGGTGGTTACCTTGTTTATATCATGAATTGAGGTGGGATCCTCTGTTGATGAAAAACCTTTTTGGGGGAGGGGACATGGGGCAGTGTCTCGGGGTTGTCTTTGGTTATAGTACTTCGAGGGATCTCACTTATTCCTTTATTGTTGTGACTTTACAAGAGAACCGGGTGTAGATACTTAAATTGACGTTTGGATGGTTTCTTTTCCTTGGTTATGCTTATGGTGTTAGTTGCCCAGTAGTGCATAAACTTATTTAAACATTATTACTGAACATGAAACAAGAATGGGACAAATGAGTTTTGTTGGCGAGAGTCGTGACTCGGACTTGAGTGATGTTGTGTCCTTTAGGCTGGCTGAAGAAAAACCTAAACTTTGGGTGAGTGCTTGTTACCTATACTTATATTTGTAGTTTTGTGTTTCTTATTTGCGCCCCACCCAAGTTGAGCACTTAGTGCCGAACACCCCCATTTCATGGGGGAGGATGTTTTTCCTAACAGTATTATTAGTGGCTGGTTATTAGATCCTTTTCTGCTCCCTTTCACAGATAACCCAAGTATCTTCGGGCAGGCTGTGATGGCCTGAGGTCCATTATTAGCCCAAGAATCTTTGGGCATGGTAGTGTGGTGGTTGTCCAGGTGTGTGCGGCAGGTGGTTTCCCAAGTGTCTTCGGGATGAGGCCCAGGTGTCTTCAGGCGTGGTAGTGGATCTTCTAGCCCAGGTGTCTTCGGGCGTGGCAGTGGTTGTTCTGGACTAGGTGTTTGAAGGCATGGTTAGGTGTGACAGTTGTGGCCCAGGTGTTTGCGGGCGAGATTCGGCAGTGGGACTGTGTGTGGTTGTGGCCCAGGTGTGTGCGGGCGGGTGTGGCAGTGGGACTGCGGTGAGAATGGTGGGATTGGTTCGATGCGTAGGATGTCTCAATAACCAGTGGGAAATGTTAAGTCAAAAGTCTTCTTTTGACTTCTATATCATGTTTTGGAAATCACAAATGTATTCTATCATATGTTTGTATATTACAATTGTCTTTTATCATGTTTATCGTATCGTACGATGTTGATCGTACCGACCAAATCATATCGTACTGACTCTGTCAAACGTATCATACTGACTCTGTCAATCGTATCGTATTGACTCTGTCAATCGTATCGTACTGACTCTGTCAATCGTATCGTACTGACTCTGCTATTCAGATGATCATTATTTGTTTTGGTACTTTGTCAAAAACTCTATCTGCATATGAATCGTACTCATGTTTTACATTTCTATATATCTCTTGTCCTAACAAAACGATGTCGTTGAGTTAGTTACAAACTAATCAAAACGATGTCGTGCTTTCTGTTTCAATATGACCGTTGGAGGCAATATGACCGTTGGAACCCGAGGCCTATAAATAGGAGGTCATTTGAAGCTGAGAACACAACGATGAACAAAGAGAACGAATGAAGAGACTCTGTGAACTACGAAGATTCTAGAGAGAGACACTGTGACTTCTCTCATCAGCTTTGTGCGTCCGATCATCGTATCGAGGGCTTTCAAGTAATTTAAAGACAGAGGTGCCGATTACCTGAAAAATCGAGGGCTGCCGGGGATAGGCGGACAGACGTGCCGATCATCGTATCGAGGGCTGCCGGGGATAGGCAGACAGACGTGCCGATCATCGTATCGAGGGCTGCCGGGGATAGGCAGACAGACGTGCCGATCATCGTATCGAGGGCTCACCAAGGTGTTGGTGAGACAGACCTTTTATCCTAGGTGAAAGGATAACCCTTCTCTTTGGGTTAAAAGAATTGTATTACTTTTACATTTCCGCTGTTACTTGTATTAGAAAGGGATTTGTATTGTTTCCTTTCTTCTTTACATATTCAATTGTAATTGTTTCAATTACAATCATTCTATTACATATTGTATTGATTGGTTCTATACGCTTTAAGGTAGAATCATTTATATCTGTATTACTCTGATTATTGTGTTTATCTTGAATACAATTGTTTTACTTTACAATAGTATTACAATACATCATACCTTTTACATTCAATACAATTGTGGGTGTTTGTATTTGTATTAGTTTAAGATCATTTAAACTAATCTCTTTGTTAATAAAACTCAAAAGTTTTTAAACCCACAATTCACCCCCCCTCTTGTATTGTTCCATCTAATAGACTTTTATATCTACTATTCGATCCAACAATTGGTATCAGAGGAGGTTTTCCACTGATTTGTATTATTAGCTTTACTTCTTATTACTATCTTGAATACTTACTACACTAACGTGTGGAGTGGAAAAGTTTTTTTTGTTATATTAGATGGCAGGAATGAATATCGGATCAATAGATAATCTGAATCCTTCTAGACCACCAATCTTTAATGGGAATGATTATGAGTATTGGAGAGATCGTATGAAGACTTTCGTCATCAATACTGGTGTAGAAAATTTTATTATGCTTACTGGGGGTTACAAAATTCCTGACAAAGAAGTTAGCACTTTTACCAACCAAGAGAAGCAAGAATATCAACTGAATTACAAGGTACGCAATACTTTATTATGCTCTATGACCAGGAATATATATAGTCAGATATCTTCATGTGAAGCAGCCAACTGTATTTGGAAGAAATTAGAAGTCACTCATTTTGGTACATCCAAGGTTATAGAAACAAGGAGAGCAATGCTTCGAGAAGAGTATCATGGATTTGTTTTTCCTTATGGAGAGCCAGTATGTAAAGTGCAACAAAGGTTTATGACAATTGTCAACAGCTTACAATCTATGGGAGAAAAAGGTCTTGATGATGAAGCTCTTGTTGATAAGATTATAGATATTATGCCAAATGAATGGGAGTCAAAAAGAACAGCTATTGATGAAAATAGAAAAGTTTCCCAGATTACTCTTGATGAACTCTTTGGAACTCTTCTACAGCACGAGACAAGAATGAAGAGAGATGCTGATTTCAATAAGAAGAAGAATGGGAATGGAAGTGTAGCTTTTGCATCTAAAGCTAAAACACCTGAAAGGGTTACAAGGTCTAAATCCAAGAAAGTTGTTGTATCTGATTCAAGTGATTGTAATCTTTCGGATAATGAGTTAGCTAATCTTGCTCGAATGATGAACAAGATTGTGGGAAAGAAAGATTTTCAATATAGATTCAAAAAGAAAGACAGGAAAGATAGGAAAGATTCAGAGGTAACTTGTTATGAATGCAAGAAAGCAGGACATATAAGGCCTGATTGTCCTTTAATGAAGAGGAAAGATAGAAAAGAGAAACACTCTGAAAGAAACAAGAAAAGGTTTTATAAGACAAGGAAAGTCTTGAAAGCAAATGATACATGGAGTGCAGGTGGTAGTGATTCCTCAGATGATTCTTCAGAATATGAGACGTCAGGACAAAGAAATATTGGACTTCTAGCCAGACTACCAATTGAAGATCATTGTCTCATGGCTAAGGTACATAATGCTGAAGCTGTTACAAATGTCTCTTTAAATGCAAATTATGTTGATAATAGATATTATGAATCTTCAAATGATGAACCCTCATCATCAGAAGATGATACTTTACCTTCTTTTGAAGAAGTCTCTAGATTTGCTAAATTACTTGAAAATGAAAATTCTAAACTCAAAAAGAGATTTGAAAAAGCAAATTCTAGAATTTCTATTTTGACTAAAGAAGTATCAGATCTTTCTAAAGATCTTGATGGGAAAACTTCTGATTTTGAAAGTATTTTGAAAACCCTTGAGAAAGTCAAATCTGAAAAGGATAAACTTTCTAAGGATCTTGAAACTGCTATTTCAAAGAAAAATATTTTAGAGTCTAACTCTAGTTCAAATTCAAATGTTTTAGAAAACAAGAATTTGGTTTTAAAACTAAAGTCAAAGATTTTATCCTTGAAAAAGTGTTTGTCAAACTTTACTCATGGAAAAGAAAACTTTGATAGGATGTATTCTCAAATTAGACCGTTGAGAAATCGTTCTGGTCTTGGTTATACTTATTCCAAACCTGTTTTTAGTAATAACTATTTTGTTCCTCAAAAAACCATTTTCTGTTCCAAGTGTCAATGTGGTGGACATTGGAGAAGAGATTGTTCTCTTAACAAAACTCAATCCTTAGGATTTCATAAAGCTCATTTTGCTAAACAAATGTGGATTCCTAAAATTCTTTTATCTAACCCTTCTGGATCCAAACAAGTTTGGATTCCAAAAATCTAATTGTTTCTTTTTCAGGGATACGAGAAGTGTATCAATAAGAACATTTGGTACCTGGATAGTGGTTGTTCTCGACATATGACTGGAAACAAAGATTACTTTGAAAAGGTTATCAAAACAAAATCTGGAAAAGTTACCTTCAGAGATAATGCTCAAGGAATGATTGTTGGTATATGTAATATTGTTTCAAATGTTTTTTTTGTAAAAGGAGATATTGTTTTACAATTCATCGGAATGCAAGAACAACTTGCTGACATTTTTACAAAACCTTTACCTTCCGATAGATTTGAATTTATAAAACAGAAGCTAGGAATGATTACATTAAAATAATCATTAATATCTACTTCCTGTTTTACATCTCTCCTAATAGTAAGAAACTCCTCGTAGAAAGGGGGAGGACATTTCTTTCTGTCTTTATGTTTCTGATCTTTAAATATTTATATGTTTCTTTTTCTGTTTATCGTATTAACAGTTTTATCGTTTCATTTTAGTTTTCCTGTTTATCGTATTGACCATTTCAATTTTTCTGTTTATCGTATTGAAATTCTTTTCCATCGTATCATTCAAAAGTTTTTGTATCGTCCGATGATAGTATTGAAATTCTTTTCCATCGTATCATTCAATAATTTTTGAATCGACCGATGATAGTATTCAAATTCTTTTCCATCGTATCATTCAATAATTTTTGAATCGACCGATGATAGTATTCAAATTCTTTTCCATCGTATCATTCAATAATTTTTGAATCGACCGATGATAGTATTCAAATTCTTTTCCATCGTATCATTCAATAATTTTTGAATCGACTGATGATAGTATTCAAATTCTTTTCCATCGTATCATTCGATAGTTTTGTATCGACCGATGATAGTATTGACTTTGTTTTCCATCGGCATCATGATTTTTTTTCTTACGATTGTGTTTACTTTTGATTCATACCAAAACCAGCAATCACCTTATGTTCTCCGACAGGTTTCTTTTCACTCTTCTCATTTTTTTAAATTTTTTTTTTGCTTTAATCCTAACCATTGATCTGGTATTATCTAATCTTGACCGTAGAATATCAACGGTCATCTCTTTATCGCCTATAAATACCCCCCTCCCCTCCCCAAACCCACATTGAAGTTTCAGGATTTGAGGCGAAGCTCTGCTCCACCAGCTATAAAAAATCGTACGATCTTCTCATCGGCAGAACCTTTATGTCTCAATCTTCTGCTAATACTCCTGCCGAAATGTCTTCAAAGACTTTTACAGAGAAAGACTTTCACAGAGAAAGGTTAGTATCCCGAGACTTTTTCTATATGTACGATTCTACAATCAGGAGGATTATTTTGTTTCAAGGATGGGAACATCTCTGTGTGGAAAAGCCTGATATTCAAGATCCAGTTCTTTTTGATGAAGTTTGTCAGTTTTACAAAACCGTTTCTTTTGACAAAGATATGACTATTAACTTCGCTGTGTACGATAGAAAATTATCTATGTCTGTGAAACAAGCGGCACATTTTCTGAATGTTTCTATAGAAGGCGATGCATTCTGTCCATCTCACAAACTACCAGAGGAAGTTGGTACGTTTAATAGAGAAAGTGCTGAAAAAACTTTGTTTGTTATTAATGAGGAAAAGAGGAAAGTTTCTCATCTTTCACCGGACAATCGGTTTGTCACTTTATGTATGCAAGGTTTTCTTATCCCAAGGAAAGGGGATAGAGAAACCCTTAAAGTTTCTGATGTCTTTATGCTCGACTATCTTGTGAATATGAGGAAAGTAAATCTCATGGGATATGTTTTTGAAACCATCAAGAATGTCAAGAAAGGAGGGATTAAATCCCAGATAATAATGTATCCAGCCATCCTTACGAAATTCATTCTTGAGAGTATGAAGTTTTGTAACATTCCTTTGAAAGGAGAACCTATGGATTTGAGGCCATCTTTGATTAATAAGAGTACGATGAAAAAGCTGAATGTTTGTTTTGATTCAAATTCAAAACTTTTTGTCAGAGATGTAGAAGCTTAATTGGCTCAAAATCAATCGGCACCTATGCCAGCCAAGGAAAATCAATCCACCGGTGTTACTCGAAAGTCTGATCCTCAAACTAGTTCAAAACCAAAGAAGAAGCCGAGGTACAGTAAGGAAGTTGTAGCCAAATGGAGAAAGGACAAGGAACAGAGAAAGGAAGGTGATCCAAAGTTTGGTCTTGACCCTGCTGAGGCCTTTGCAGAAAGAATAAGGGTAGAAGAAACTCTTCAAGCTCAAAAGAAAAAGAAGACTCTTTTGAAAAGAAAGGCTCAGGACTTTGATATCTCTAAAGTCTTGAAAGCAGTTGAAGATGCTAGTGCTCAACTAACTGTGGAAGTGCACCAAGAGCCCATCGTACAGAGTCTGCCTGAGAAAGAAAAAGGAAAACAAGTGATAGAAGAAGTGGAAGTAGAAGAAGGAGATTTTCTTTTAGAATTTCTTCAAAGTTCAAAGAAAAGTAGAGAGGAATCGCTTCAAAAGCTGAGCGAAGGTGTTCAACAAACTCCTCATGTCGATCAGGAAAGATCTCCGGACAGAATGTCATCTCGAGAAAAGCATGGTGCTCAATCCTCTCATTCTGATAAAGTTGTTGTCATTAGTGACAAAGTAGAAGAAGAAAGAAAGCAGAAAGAAAAAGAAAAAGGGAAACAGCCAGTTGTTGATTCAAGCAGATCGTATGAACTAGCATCGTACGATGAAGATACCGATTCAGAGCATACAATCTCTCTCAAGAAGAGTGATTACATTGTTCATGTTTTGAGAAGGGTGGAGAAAACAATTCCTTATTTTTCCGAGGCTGGAAGGGAAGATTCATTTTATTACTGAAAATCAAAGGAAAAAGTTTGGCTCTGTAAAAGAATTGAGAAAGAAAGTTTTGTCAGTAGAAGCCGATCTGAAAGTTCTTTCAGAAAGCTCAGTTGCTCATAAGAAGGCTTGCAATAAGATGACCAAGTGGTCCTACAAAACAGAGAGCTCAATCAATGATCATGAAATAGCTATTGAAGATATAAAGAGGTTATCAAATGAGCTAGCAATTGCTTTCAACAAGCTTGATAAAGAAACGGTTGAAAGGCTGAACCTTTTATCTTCTCAAAGAGCCGATGTTCCTTCAGTAAAAGACTTGCAAGATAGGATGAATGTTTTCCAATCTGAATTCTCGAAAGTTTCATCTTTCAAAGATGAAATGGTTTTACTGAAGAATCAAAATTCTGTGTTGTCCAAGGATAACAAGACTCTGCAAAAAAGAATTGATACCCTTGAAGAAGTAATCAGAGTTCAGGAGGAGACCATCAGAAATCAAGATCAGATTTTTGCGGATCAACAAGAGCTTCTCAAAACTCAGGGTGAATCAATTTCTGAAGACAAGAAGGAGATCAAGAAGATGAAAGTTGTGCTTCATGAGCTTATAAAGAAAGAGAAGGAAAGAGAAAACAAATGATTGTTGTATTTGTTTCTTTTGGAACTTGTTTGTTTTGTAATAACTCTTATAATCCTTTCTCTTTTATCCATTGTCTTGTATTACTTCAATAACTCTTTCAGACAATTCGAGATTACTCCTTTCTTTTTGTAAATCACAAAGGGGGAGAATATTTACAAAGCAAAGATTGTTTTACAAAGGGGGAGAATGCATTACAATGCTCTTAAGGAAAATCTACGAATACAATCCTTAGGAAAGTCAATACCGAAGGGGGAGTTAGTTGTATTCAATTTTCAGAAGAGTTTTTAAACTCAGGGGGAGATAAGTATTTCTTGTTTCATTTACTTTGTGTGTTTGTGCTTTCCAAAAAGGGGGAGATTGTTAAGTCAAAAGTCTTCTTTTGACTTCTATATCATGTTTTGGAAATCACAAATGTATTCTATCATATGTTTGTATATTACAATTGTCTTTTATCATGTTTATCGTATCGTACGATGTTGATCGTACCGACCAAATCGTATCGTACTGACTCTGTCAAACGTATCGTACTGACTCTGTCAATCGTATCGTATTGACTCTGTCAATCGTATCGTACTGACTCTGTCAATCGTATCGTACTGACTCTGCTATTCAGATGATCATTATTTGTTTTGGTACTTTGTCAAAAACTCTATCTGCATATGAATCGTACTCATGTTTTACATTTCTATATATCTCTTGTCCTAACAAAACGATGTCGTTGAGTTAGTTACAAACTAATCAAAACGATGTCGTGCTTTCTGTTTCAATATGACCGTTGGAGGCAATATGACCGTTGGAACCCGAGGCCTATAAATAGGAGGTCATTTGAAGCTGAGAACACAACGATGAACAAAGAGAACGAATGAAGAGACTCTGTGAACTACGAAGATTCTAGAGAGAGACACTGTGACTTCTCTCATCAGCTTTGTGCGTCCGATCATCGTATCGAGGGCTTTCAAGTAATTGAAAGACAGAGGTGCCGATTACCTGCAAAATCGAGGGCTGCCGGGGATAGGCAGACAGACGTGCCGATCATCGTATCGAGGGCTGCCGGGGATAGGCAGACAGACGTGCCGATCATCGTATCGAGGGCTGCCGGGGATAGGCAGACAGAAGTGCCGATCATCGTATCGAGGGCTCACCAAGGTGTTGGTGAGACAGACCTTTTATCCTAGGTGAAAGGATAACCCTTCTCTTTGGGTTAAAAGAATTGTATTACTTTTACATTTCCGCTGTTACTTGTATTAGAAAGGGATTTGTATTGTTTCCTTTCTTCTTTACATATTAAATTGTAATTGTTTCAATTACAATCATTCTATTACATATTGTATTGATTGGTTCTATACGCTTTAAGGTAGAATCATTTATATCTGTATTACTCTGATTATTGTGTTCATCTTGAATACAATTGTTTTACTTTACAATAGTATTACAATACATCATACCTTTTACATTCAATACAATTGTGGGTGTTTGTATTTGTATTAGTTTAAGATCATTTAAACTAATCTCTTTGTTAATAAAACTCAAAAGTTTTTAAACCCACAATTCACCCCCCTCTTGTATTGTTCCATCTAATAGACTTTTATATCTACTATTCGATCCAACAGGAAAGTGGCGCGGGGTACCCAAACATCGATGTGATCTTATTATATATATTACTTGACTTGCGTTATTTGGGGAGTATGCCTTGGTGAGGCTTGGGTAGATAGTTTACCTTGTTAGGTGTTTGGTTTACTCCTTCTTCTCACGGGACTTTAGTACGTTCCCCCACTTGTGCACGAGAGTCTTTGGTTTTCCCTATTGTGTGTACTTGTATGCTCAGTCTACGTATATAAAACTGCTTTCAGGTTTCCAGGAGGACTTCGGGGATTGCGTAGGACCATACTAGCTTGGACCTTTGTGGCAGTTGCAGTTGCTGTTTTTCTTTCTTTGGTACTTACCTTTGTAGTCACTTTTTGTACTTTGTGGTTTTTACTTTTTGGAACATGCATGTGGGAATGGTTTAATTTTGTCTTTACTTTTCTTTTAGTTTTGGTGTTGTTGGGTTTCATCATCTTATCTCCCGATCTTATAAAACAAAAGGGGTAATGCCTTCCATTTGTGTGTAATTTCTATACCCTTGGTGCTAGTCGCCACTCCGGGACCTATTGAAGGCGGGTCTCGGGGGTCATTATCTCTCTTCAACTTAAAGAAGGAAGGGCCTGACAATCTTCTGACCCTTCCCTCCTTTTGGTAAAGGCGGGTCGTGACAAAATAAGTACTCAATTTTTAGTAATGTCATTTTATGCTTCAAAACTATGTTTTCATCAAAAAATGTTTTTACTGTATTTTATGTGTGGATATTATATTTAATTTTTAACATTTTTAGAAATTTTATTTTATAAAAAGGATATAATATTTGAAATCAATATATAAAAATTATCTTAAGTTAAAATTTCAGTATTTTTTTGAAAATTTTAATGTTTCAGTGAATAGTAAAAAATACATATTTTATAAAAAAGAATCTTTTCTATTCAGGAATTTTAAAAGTACCATTTTAAATTGATTTTAAGATTTAATTAGTTCATTTTGATCAAAAATAACCCAATTAATACCATTATAATAAAAATTATTCTTAAGTTTGGTATAAAAACATTTTTATACTTAAAAATACATTTTTATGGAAAACCTTTTTTCATTGAATTTTGTAAGATTATTTTGAAATAAATTTATTCTAATTATATAAATTTAATATTTTAAAATGGAATATATGTTTGGAATCATCAGAATTAATATTATATAATAATTTTAACTTAATTTTTTGTTATAATGAATAGTAAAAATAGTAAAACTTTTTCACCATGGTAAAAGGGAAAATCAGGTTAACCCGGGTTAAAACTAAGCAATAAAGGCACAAATTTTCAACTTCATTATTATTTGATGAATTTATTTATACCCTTATAACCTTATGATCAAAATTAAAATTTTTATAGGAAACATTACTATGAAAATGACTTAATAATATTTTAATCCTTTAAAATATTCAAGGTGTGTCCCTCCCCCACTTATAAATGTACACCACTCTCGTTTTTTCTTTATGCCTTATTGAAACACATAGATAAATAAAACCCAACCCAATTATATTTTTAACTTTCACATCCATGATTTATAGGTTCTTATATTCTTAAAATACCACTCCAAGGTTACTTAAGAAGGGATCTAAAGGAGGTATACTGAAAAAGAGGTAATCATATTACCAAACCTCTTTCAATTTATTTCTTTTTCCAAATCCTTTAAATCTCATTTTAATTGGGATTTATTATTATCACTAAAAAATATTTTACTTTTTCCAACAGGGGAATATTTGTTGGTAAAAGTGCATTTTCTGTTGGTAAAACGTTTTACCAACACATATGTCCCTGTTACTAAAGTGTTGGAAAAAACTCTATCGCTAAATGTTTTTGTGACAGTAAAATAGTTCTGTTACAATTATAATAATACCAAAAGATAATATATATATTGGTTAAAGTGTTTAGAAACATATTCTTATGACAAATGTTTTCTATTGGTAATAATATTACCAACATATAATGTCTATTTATAAATTACATTTGAAAAAAATTATAAATTTTTATAGCTAGTAAAATTTCATATAATATTTATTAATTTATCATATATAATTCATTTGTTTTAATTATTAAACAAAAGATAATTTACACGAACATTCAAACATGGAAAAAATTAATTATATTAATAATGAAATTTCATACAAAATGTATCAATAAAAAATGCAATATTTATCCCTCATCATGATCCATCACACCCCCAACCCACCCAAAGTACCCCATCCATGCCCAAGACCTATCCATGCCGTAGAACCAGCAACCCAACTACAACACCAGCGAGAATCCTCATGTAACTGCTATACCAAAACCTTCAGCTCCAAGATCACCACCACACACAACCAAAAAGCATACAAAAAAACGAGCCAGCTCCAATACCAGCAAGAGACCTCATGTTGCAGCTATTAGGTACCCTTAAGCTCCAATATCTACATCACAATCAACCAAAAAGAATACTAAAAAATAAGTGCAACATATATGAGTGAATTGAAACCAAAGTAGAAATAAATGAAACTATAAAAAAATGATTTTCATGTTGAAAAATTTTCATCATTGCCTTGTCAAACACCTTTTACAGATATTAATTGAGTTTTGGAGTTATAGTTTGAAACTAAAATTGCTGGGTAAGTGTGATTTTTTATGAGTTTCTAAGGTGTGATTTGGGGAATGGGTCACTAATTTAATATGAAATGGAGTTGCATTTCAATTTTAAAGATGCATCAGGTGATATTTATTTGATCTTCACAAAAAATATTGAAAAATATAAGATAGAATCATGAAATCACGAACTAGTTCTGACCTTTTGTTCCCAGCTTGATCAAAGCTTAAAAGACCTACACAAGATCATAGTGTGGTCATTATCTGAACAACAACAGTATGTAAAATGCATGGAAGATAATGTGGAATCGTTTATTTCTAGAAAACTTGATGTAAAACATTCATTGGAATTATGAATTAAGAAGATGATGGAAATCTATAATATAGGACTGGAAGTCTTAAAAGATCATTCCAGAAAACTAAAAACAATAAATTGTTCTGATCTAGAGAATAAAAGTTCTGACCAAATACTAATATATGTGCACCACCCATGAGTCTCCACTATGACATATTTTTCTCATTCTTGATAACAATCTAGAAGCTCAATGAAGCCCACAAACCAGCACCTCAATGATGGACCTAACAAAAAATCCTTTCTCCATGTACTATTGCAAACATGGGAAGATTAAAACCTACAATATAAGATTTTATTCACCCTGATTAGTAATTTATGTCTCCTTCCCAAATGGTTGTATAGAATAAAAACCTACAAGTGAAACAAATATTAATTAAAACAATATAAACAAGTGAAACAAGAATAAAAAACCTTACGGTACAAAATCTAGAAATGTGTAACATTTCACTCCCCAAATCACCATCAATTGTTCATATCATGCTAGAAAATTTAGTGCATATAGTTATCAGATGAATCAGTTGTTTCTATCATGGTGGCAGAAAAGATTACAACATACCTTCATTTAACTGTTTCTCTCACACGTCAGCTGTCACTGCCATGGCGGGGAATATGCATGCAGTTCACCTACACAAACATGAAATAGCCACAATTGCCTGTAGTATTTCATGAAAATATACTTGAAACAAACCAAATCAAACAAATATAGAGTTACACAATTAGAATAATGGGAAAGGAAAAAATAGATCTTGTATAAAATTAGAATGAAGAAGGGTTCACCTGAGTAATACCATCCTTGACAATGGAAACAAATTCTGGCTTTAGGAGAACATTGATGTGCTTCCATGATCCATAGATTCAAACCCACAACATATATAAAATTAAAAATTTAGAACTTGAATGAGATGGAATTCCAAATAAAACCATTGCTTACATAAGAAAAATTATCAAATCAAGACATCATTCTTTTTCAAACTCATAAAGTTCATGACCACCACACATTTTTTACATGATTAAATATTACTCCACAATAATAAAGAGAACCCTACAAAGAAAGTTATAATAAAATACTCAAAGACTCCAATTATCCACAACAACACCATGATCCCCACTCTCAGCTGAAAAAACACTCTAGAAAACCAGCTCAAAGTGATCATATGTTGCCAATATTACTGAATTCTCATCATATATGCCCACAATTTTTTTTCCATTTATATATTAGATAATATAATGTTTTATGAGGTCTAAAAAAGCTAATAAATGATAGAGAAACATCACAACATGAAATACCCACTCGACAACAATCTGTTATAGCATCCATAGGGTTTGAGCACTGCTTCTCCAACCATGAACACACCAGTACCTGTCCTCAAGGACTCATCGACATGTGAATCAGGGAATAAGGTGAACCTTAATAATATCCAATAATCAAAGGTAATAGATAACATAATTTTCACTAACAGGGGTCTATAATCATTCAGGGATCTAATATCAATCATATTTAGCACTCTATCCTATGAAAACAGTTTGTGTGGACCTTGGTCAATGTTTGGAAGAGCTTGACATTATGTATATAAAGGTTGAAAAAATATTTGGCTTCTAAATAGAGGATTCCAGGGTTCTTAAAAGGTTAATGTTAGACAAACACTTTGTTTCCATTGGAAAAATGAGAAAAAGGTTGTGAACCACTACACCATTCTTCATGATTTTCCTCTAGAGTATAAGAATTTGGAAAACCAAACAAATGTAGAGTTTGTGAGAGAAGATGATTGGGGAGTATGAAAAATGAAAATGTACATTGAGATTCATAACATACAGATACAACATTTCAAACTTGATTTGGTTATAACCGAGAGAGGGATAAGTGATTTGGCATGCCATTACTTAAGAAAATCTAGAATCAATGTCGTTATATGATTGATAAAAGAATATGACAAGGTAGTGTAGGCTTATGGAACTATTTTTGTAAATATACCCAATGAACATTAGGAATCCTATGTGGGAAAAAATCTGGGATTTTTTAGGTCAAGAGGATAAGTGACCAGATTTTATCTTTTATCATAGAGTGTTCGGAGCCAAAATATTTCACCGTTCTTTCAAGGGGTGATAGAAAAGATCTTCTAAATAATGTGTAAACGAATTTTCATGTTTTTATTCCCTAGAAAGAAAAATTATCAGGAATCCAAAGCTGATACCTGGTGGTAGTGCTACTGGGATTACCATGTCTTCCATTTTGAAGTAGAAGATCTCGTATATTGAAGGCATTAAGAAGCGACCTTACAAAGCTAATGATATTTATTTTTAGGCATTACCCATAACCCTAGCAAAAAAAAAAGTGGTGTTAATGTGATTAGGTCTATGAATTCACTATAAGTAAAGCACACAAAAATTGAAAATTCCTGGATTAAAAAGGATGGGAGTACGTGTGTTATTGTTAACATGAAAGAACACAAGATAAGGGATTCTTATAACCTGAAGGCGCAAAAGATATATAATTATTTCCTAGAAAATCTATTAAAAACTAGATAGAAGATAACAATTACATACCATACTTGAATAATTCATTGCTCACCAAGAAAGTGTAATGAATAGAAGCCTTAATGTTTACAATTCTGGGAAACCATTACACTAAGATAGAATCATCAAAGAAAAACCATGAGGAACATCATATAGAACATCATGCATCATCCTTGAATTCCTGTAATCAAAAGGACATCAAACTAACTCTCCTCTAGAATATATATTGCTTCAATGACCATCTATGATGAACTATGTATACAAACCCTGATTATTAAAATCACACATGCAAATGAGATAAAAATCTCCAACAAAAAAATAACTAAAAAAAATAAAATATAACCAATGAAAAATGTATTCCCATCCTATCATCTCATCATACATCTACAGAGAACAAGACATCATCTGCCCCATTTCCCACCACAAAGTACCGTAATTAACAAGCATGATAAATCATAAAGAACCAAAAATAAAGGAATGAACATGAATGAAACCTTGATAACCCAAAAAGAAACTAGAATGAAACAAATAGTAAGAAACATAAAAATCAGAATCACTATTAAGATTTCCATTTTCAATAACCACTACAGGAGATCCACATTCTTTTACATAAATAACATGATGAACACATGCTCCTCACCAGGCACTGGCCTTCCAGAGAATACAAATCCATCCCAGAATCACTTCCATCTTCATTTTTCAGTGTATTATTTTTGAATCAAAAGTATGAGAACCAGATAAAAGCAAAAACTGGCAAAATACATTGTGTGAACAGATGAATAGAAACCCAAAAGAAGGAACTGACCTGACCACCCTTCGTTGTTAGGGAGCATGAGCATGAAGAAGGATCTCATGCCTCTTGGATAAAGATGAAAAAACCTACACCTCCTGGGGATGGGAGGGTTGTCTTCATACCCTAGTGGGACAGCCGGAGACGATATATATCGAAGCTGATTGAATCCTAAATCGACATACCCCGAAGGTAAATAGATAAAGGGAAGATAAAAAATCGGTGAGGGTCGATCCAAAATGATGGTGAAGAAACCCTAAATTGAAAAAACAAAATGAAACATGAACAATTCCAAAATCACCATAGGCGACTGACCCCACACAACATCACTTGCAAGAAGAAGAGTGCGTTATCGAAAGTAGGTGAAGAGAGCACCGGGAAAGAAGTAGAAATGAATGGGAGAGAGAGAGATCCAAACATGGGGATAATGGTAAGGAACCAGGTTTTTGAGTATGGGATGAGATCACCTATGTAGAGGAAGTGGGTGAAGAAGAAATTGGGGGAACGGTTGAACGAAGTAACGGGGAAGACCTGAGGATTAGGGGATAAATTTTTCATTAATTTAGTTTTCATTTTATTAAGGATTTTTATATATATTTTTCCATTATATTGTTTTGATTTTTTTTTAAAAATTCAATTCTGATAAAATTTAGTAAAATATAATTTTAATTATATTCCAAAAATAATATATATTGGAAGAAAAATTCAATTTGTTTTAGATATTTGTGATATTTTATTGTTAATAATAGCATAATTTTGTTTGATTAACATAGAAATTTGAGTTATAATCTTTTTTATTTTTGTTAATAGAAATATATTTTTTAGGACACAATTTACTAATTATAACAAAAATTTTTATTCTTAAATTATTTTTTTGTATTGAATAAATAATAGTGACAACTTTATATGTTGGGAAAAAAAATATCGATAATAATGAATAATAATAAGATATTGATTTGTTGGTAAAAAAACTATCGGTATTAGTATCATAAAGTAACAAATCAAATTGTTGGCAAAAATAATTGTTGGTATTAAACATTAATTGTAGTAGATATATATGTTGGTAAAAATAAATGTTGGTACTAAAGTTAAATATTAACAAAATTTAATATCTGTTGGAATTACTCATTTTTACCGAAATATATATTATCCGTCGCTAAATTTATGTTGGTATAAGTCAATTTTTTTGTAGTGTATTGAATTTATATTTAGGGAAATTATATAATAATTATTTGATAAACCCCATTAATATTTCTTAAACTATGGTTATTTCTATAATTTTGAAGTTTTAGTACCATTTTCCTCTCCTTGGTTATCAGGACCCGACCTTAAACATTACATATTCTAGTGACTTTTGACTAGAATTCAATTTATTTTCCCAAATATATTTTCGTTTTAGTGTTTTATAGAATTATTTCATAACTATTACATAACAATACCATATATTAAAGTTGTCACTGTTATTTAGTCTTGTTGGTGCTAAATACACTTGGTATATGATGGTGTACAACGGTAGGAAAAGTCATTTTTGCTGTATACATTAAAATTGAACATTCTTATCTTCTATTGTAAAGAAAGTCAAACATTCCACAAAAAGTTTCCTTTTAAAAACCTTTGAAATAAATTCAAAGGATAGAAAAATTTACTTTATAATTATTTTAGGTCTCTCCCAATAAATTAAGGAAATCAAAATGGGGAAAGGACTTTGGAGGTACCAAACATAAGGGGCCTATCCCCAATTGTAACTATAAATGAATATTTTCTACTGGAATTGTCAGTGTATTGTGTAACACCCGAGACTTTTATGAGAAGTATTTTTGTTTTTATAAATCATAAAAGGAATATTTCACTACACACAACACTATCTTGGCTTTCTTTACACGCAATCACGACCTTCCTCGATAGCTTGTGTCGTACGCAATACCGAGTTTCACTAAACAATGATATGCTATTAAAATATTATTAAAACTAGCCGTTATGAATAGTAATAACCACATTTGAAATTTTATAAATTTTATTTTTCAAAATGGACTTCATTTTTGGATTTGGGATATCAAAATTAGCCTAGGGTAAAATTTTGGTATTTTTCTGAAAACTTTCAATTTTTGATGAATAGTGAAACCACTAAGTGGTAGTTAAAAAAAACTGAATTTTTCATAAAACTTAATTTTACCGCTTCTGTGAGTGGAATTTAAAAAAATCCAAGAGACACGGTTGATTTCAGTAAATAAAATGTGGTTCAATGAGATGAAAATAATTTTTGGTGAATAGTAACTTTTTACTTTTATTTACCACGGTTAAAAGTAAATAGGGTAATTAAGGGTAAAAATGATATTATTATTACCCTAACACATGTAATAATTCTATTGGACAAGTGTAATTCGACCAAAAACAACCTTAGGAATAAAATATGACCATTTAGGCCCACTTGGATTAGATTAGGACATTTATTATTAATTTATTTAAAGAAGGGTTAAAATAGTTAAAATCAAAGTTTAATAAGTATATCATTTTTAATATAGAGTTATACATAAGATAAATTCGACTATAAATATTAATTATAAATCTAAAAAGATTTCCTATATAATTATATTTTATTTGTAATTTTTAGACGTTATATAATTTAATTTATTTATGACACCAATATGATGCAGTAATTATCTTATTAATGAAATATTGACATAATTGATGTTATAAATACCCAAATAAATATAATTTGAGACTTTTTATGAATTCCATTAATTTTTTAGGTTAATATAACATGTTAGTATTTATTTAATTAACTTTTTTCAAACTAATCATTCTGTTATGATTTTCACAAAAATCAATTACGAAATAGTTTCAAAATTGACATAAAATAGTTTTTAAAAAAAATATTATATTAGTAATTGTTATTTTATTCCTAAAAATCTAAGGTTCTGCCAAATGACTTAGATAAGGTTATATATATTAATAATAAACAATTTGGGGTTCGTTTGGATTGTTATAGTAAGTTTATTAACCTTATAGTATAAGAACACAAGAAGACACGGTAAAAGTAAAATTATTTAACTTAATGTTAAATCTAAATGATAAGGTTAAAATAGGAACCTAAACTTGTATAAATTCTATTTTATGAGAGGATTTAGACCCATACCCACCTTAGATTCGAGATAAATCAATTTGGAGCTATTTAAAACCGAACTTGACTTTATAATAAAATAATATTTTTAGTTTTTCCAAAGGAGCCCCTCTCCTCCCTTATAAAAGGACACCTCCTCCCCCTCTTCCTCACAACACTTTGAGCCTTAAAGCTCAGAAAAACCCTGAAAATTTATTCTCTCCACTTCCCTAGAAACATCCTAGAGGTCCTGGTCTTCTTCAAAGACCAATTTTAGTGCCCTAAAAGGAGATCTCAAAGAGGCGTTTCAAAGAAGAGGTAATGTCCGTTACCAATTCTTTCAACTTTATTTCTTCTTCCACTTATTCTTCTTTAGTTGTTTAATTATGAAGTAATAAAATCAGTATCAATAATATACTGATATGTTATTATAATTATGAAACAACCCTATTTCACAATCTATCCATCCTACGGAAAATGAAATCACCGCGCGTGCGTACGTACGGAATACCGTCTCCACGCCGTGGTGTAATCTATTTTCCACCACCACCTTACTTGGATGGGTATAATGGTGTAAATAATGACTATATATGATTATTTTAAAGTGATATTGATTCTGAAATAGTATACATACACTCAAATACAATTCCATGATCATGGGAATGATATCATCGCTCGTGCGTACGTACGGAATACCGTCTCCACGATGTGATGCGACTCGTTCTACATGATCTTAATTGCATAATGATTATATAAATGAATTTAATGAATGAATATGATATATATTACACTAATAACATTCTGGAAATGAGGTATCTATAACCTAAAGATAATAATAAGAATTTATTCGACAAAACACGCATAAGAACAAAAAGTAATAAACACCCGAATAACAAGTTGTAATGAAATATTACTAATAAGAAGCTAAGAATATGACCATATGTGATATCATAACAATGAGTATGATTCTGGAATAAGTCAATAACATTATTTAAATCATTATACAGGAGGTTCAGACACGTACAAAGCATATCGGACCTAAGGTAAGGGAAATATCACAATCTCATTTTTATCCGAGATTGTTTATACTTTAAAATTTACTAGGGTGTATTTTATCATCCACATCCATGTTTCCTAAATATGTAATATTATTTCCATCCACCTACAATTGTTTAAATCCAATTTTACCCTTTGGTGAGTTTTTAGTAAAAGATATTAAAGGAATCTTTTGTCGTTTTTCGTACAAGGTACTTTTTGACTTTTCCGACAAAAGTACGAGAAGAATGTTTTTTTAACTTATACGGCATGAATGGATTTTTAAAACATTATTTCCAAGAATCTTCCTTTACAAGTTTTCAAGTTTATTTTTAATCAACTTATTTTAGTTTATAATTGTATGACATGTTAAGAAAGGAAAATTGTTTTTAAAGTAGAAAGGATATTTTCCTCAAGAATGGAGTTCAAGTGTTTTATCAAAATTATTTTCCATCTAAGATAATAAAGGGTTATGTTTCTATCCCTATTATTAAATTGATTTGATTATGTTGTGATGGAATTATATTTATGAATTACTTTATCTTATATGAATTGTTTTATGATGTCACGATGTTTAAGATTCCCATTTTTATTACATCGGTTATGAAATGATGTATGATTTATGATTTTGTGGCACACATAAGAATGGTATAATTATGAGATGGGTGGGACCTATATCTCCCTCCAATGCATTGGGTAATGATTTTATATCTCATGAGATAGACATGGCTGGAACAGAAGGTTAAACCGGTTCAGTGAAACAAGACTGAAACGAGGAGTGAACTCGGTTCAGAAATGGACTTTGTCCACTAAGATAGTCTTGGCAATGAGTCTTGACTAATAATAAATGATTCTCTATGATTATGTGTGTATGCCACAAAGTTTCATGTTTTAAGTTATGATTATTGGGATTACATTTCACTACTATGATTTATCCCATGTTATGAAATTATGATTTCTTTTGCAGGTTAAGATTTCCAAAAGTTATGTTCTTATGTATATGATGTGATTGATATTTCTTTTGTTTACCCTTACTGAGCATTTGAGCTCACCCTTTTGTATGTTTTCTTTCCCCAGGTTAGGAAGAAGGTTATTAAGTAAGATATGTCAAAAGGGACTATAGATATGATGAAATAAATGGGAGACAGTGTAGACGCTTTATGAACCAGTTGTTTATGTTTCCCAGTTTCTAAAGACACTATACCTATACAGTCCTTTCCTGGTTTTGGTATATGTTGTAATAATTGTGCTTCAATTCTGAAGTAATAACAATGTATGTAAATTATGGGTCGTTATATATTTCTAACCCAAAAACCTTCATACCTTGTAATAATTTTTTATTTACACATAAACCTATGTTTTTTTTCTATATTTGAGCCTAAAATTAACTTTGATTTTGATTTTAATAGTTTGGATAAATATAGTTATAATTTTATAGGTGAAAATTCTAAAATTGGCACTTGTAACTCCTTGTGGATATTTTCTCATACCTCTATAAGTAATTTTAATATTTATAATGTTGATAATCAATCTTTAACATGTGAAATAAAATTTCGTGTGGATACCTTCTTTTGTACTTTTGTGTATTCTTGCAATTGATATCAGGATAAAATAACTCTTTGGAACAATATTTCCTCCCTTAACAACACTATTCAAGATCCTTGGGTCATTATTGGTGACTTTAATGCTATCTTGGGACCTAGTGAAAAATTAGGACAATTAAATTCTAATATCTTCACTAAAGAGTTTAAATTCTGTATTAATCATAACAAACTGGTGGAGATTAGTCTTGTTGGTGCTAAATACACTTAGTATAGAAGACAACACAATAGAATTTTAGCAAGTAAACTGGATAGAGCCTTCAAAAAATTCCAAGCTCTTGATAAATAGAATACCATCTCTAGTATTACTTTCCTAAATTAAATTATGATCATCATCCAATTTTGATCAACCTAAAACCTAGAGACAATAAGCATATTTTTCCTTTTAGGTTTAATAATTCTTGGAACACTGTCTTACATTGTAACAAAATTTTCAAGGGTACTTGGAACTATATTAACTCAAATGATCCATTTTCCTGCATCATAAAGCTTAAAATTTTAAAGAAAAAATTAAAGGTCTGGTGCAAAGACAACAAACTGATATTGGAATTAACTCCCTAGAGCATGAACTTAACTAGATAAAAACCGATCTAACTAAAAATTACTTTACTACAGATCCAACTCAGGAAATAGAGATTAGAAATAAACTTAACACTCTTCTTTATTTAAAGGATAATATCAGGAAGAAAGATTTTAGAGTCAACTGGATTAAAGATGGTGACAGAAACACTAAATTCTTTAATGCTTTACAGAGGGCTAGAAAGGATAGCAGAACTATTTCCTTACTTAAATATGGGGATAAAATCATTGAAAATGAGGTGGCTTTGTACACTCATGTCACTACTTACTTTAATAACCTCTTTAGTGGGCCTTCTCAGAATAAGGATATCAAGCCTGATATCATTCCTCTCTTGGTTGGGGATAATGATAATAAACTTATGAATAGTATTCAAATTTATCATGAAATTAAAGAAGTGGTCTTTAGTTTAAAACCTAATAGTTCCCCTAGCCCTTATGGTTTCCCTAATGCCTTTTTTTCAGCATCATTAGGAAATTTTTTTCAATGATGTTTGTTCCCTGGTTAAATATTTTTTCAATAATGGATACCTCCCTTATGGCATCAATGCCCAGTTTCTTACCCTCATTACTAAAGTAGAAAATACTTCAGAAATTCCCCTTTTTAGACCCATTGCTCTTATTAACACTATTTATAAAATTATATCCAAGATTTTATCTAAGAGAATGGAACCTATTTCCAACAAGATTATATCCTGGAATCAACTTGGCTTCCTTAATGGGAGATGTAAAGACCCGTAAAAATTCAAGGGAATTTTTTTTCTTAATTTTCTTTGGAATTTTACAAGAGCGCGGTTTCTGACGGCACCTGATTCCGAGGCCCGGAGTGCCCGAAATCAATTTTCGAAGTTTGGCTCGGGTACGTTCAGTGAACGAACGAGCGAGAATTCCTAACTTTTGATCCGGTGCTCGGAATTGAAATCCGAGGGCACCGATGAACTCGCAGCGCCGATATTCGCTTAAGGACACCTTTTTGGAAGTTGCGTTTGTTGCGAGACGAAAGTTAGTTTTTGGGAGAATTATAAAAAGTTGAATAAAAAAATGTGGAATTCTTTTTATTTTACTTTTGTAGGTTAACTCCTCTCAAAGGGAGTTAGGGGTGGGACCCACACCCACTTAACCTCCCTTGAGAGGATTAAGTGTGGTGGGACCCACACGAACCTAAACCTCTCATCTTCTCCCTTAAACTCCCCTTTAAATTTTAAGATGGCAAGTTGGTTAATAAATGGCTTGAGTTGTCTTAATTCAAACCTTTGAAATTCAAATGGTTTGGATTGACTTAATAAAATAAGCTCTTCGCTTATTTTGTTGGGTTAGAACTCTTTAGCCATCTTGAGAGCTTTTGAGAGCTTTTCTTCCTTCTTCAATCTTTGACGAAGAACGCTCATCTTGACGAAGAACGCTCAAGCTCCGACGAAGAACACCACTCCTCTCTTCTTCGTCTTCCGTGTCAACGAGAGGGAACGCCGCTTCCTCCTCGGACCTTCTTCGTCGGCATACGAAGATTCACCAACGACTTATCTCTTCGGGCGTATCTCTTCGTCAACGGATTTGACGAACGACTACCGCGACGCCCGACCTCCGCGACGTTGTCTTCCGCGGGACGTTGACAAATCTTCGAACCTATACCCAAGGTAAGGGTTGTTGATTTTTGTTAAATTATTATTCTTGTTCGTGGTTCTAGTATGATTAACGAAAGGATTATTTAAGTTATGTTATCATTTAACGTGAGGGGGCCGGACCGCATGAACACGGCCGAACCCCCTCCATCATTCTTGTTGATTTACCTTGCGGGTGGAAACAAGGTGGCGTGGTGCCGTCGCACCACGCGGTTAATCGTGCGATTATATTGCGCGGCGCCGTCGCGCCGCGTCGTGGAAGAATCATCAAGAACGCGACGCCGTCGCGCCACGTCAAGGGAATTCGAAGGCGCGGCGGAGGGGCGCGGTGCCGTCGCACCGCGCCGGACGACGAACACCGCGGCCGGTTCCGGGCCGCGGCGGGACGAGGAGACCGGCGGCCGGGCCGCCGGCGTCGGAAGCCAAAAAGGGGACCGGATTTTCCGGTCCCGTTGGAGAAAACCGGCCGGCAGTTGGCCGGCCAGAAGGTCAAAGGCCGGGGGAAATAAATTCCCCCGACCAGCTCAAAACCCCCATCATTTAAGAGGGGGGCGGTTTCCTTGAGGGGGGGAAGGAGGCCCCCCGGTTTCTTCAAGCCGGCCCCCACGTGGGGGGCCGTTTTTTTTTCAAAGGGCGCGGCATATAGCCGCGCCGCCTCTCCAATCAAGCGGGGGCTTGATTCCCCCCCGCGCGCTGCCTCTGTGCAGCGCCAGGCCGCCGCGCCGCCGGCTGTCCGGCCGGCCGGGCCGGGTCGACCCGGTTCGGGCCGACCCAGTGGGGGGTCGGGCCGGGTCGGCCCGGACCCGGACCCCCCCCGTTTCGAATCAGTTTCGGTCTTTTGGCCATAACTTGATCCACGGACCCCCGATCGACGAACCGTCTGCGGTAACACGATCCTTGGATCGAGACGGTCGTTTCGGTATATCGTACTCAAGGTTTCGGATTACTTTGAGTTCGGCCGGGTTGGTTCGTTCACGAAACCAACCGGGCCTTCGGAGCGGAAACGCTCATATCTTGAGCTACGGACGTCCGATTGACGTGCCGTCAGCTGTGTTGTGTTCCTCTTAGTGAGACAGATCTTTTGGCATACTCCGCCCGAGGTTTGGATGCAGGTGGAGTACGGTCGGGTTGGTTTTGCCTTAAAAACCAACCGGGCCCCGGGGACGAAAATGCCAATAACTCTCAGACCGGGCGTCCGATCGACGCGCCGACTGTTGCGTTGAGTTCCTGTTGACGATACAGAACTTTTGGATACATCAACTCTGTACTTTGTGACAGTTGATGTATCAGCCTCTCAGCTCGTGGAGCGGACCCTCCGAACGAGCTTGCTGTGTGCGGGAACCCTAGTGCTGGCTGCGACTGTTACTGTGACTACTACTGCTACTACTGCTACTGTGACTGCGACGACGACAGTACAGAGATCCTGTGTGGATTCGACGACGACGACTTCAGCACTCAGCGATCCTACGTGGATCAGTGCTACAGGTCCTGTGTGGGCCCGATCCTGTGTGGGTCCGATCCTGTGTGGGTCCTTGCGCTCAGCGGTCCTGTGTGAACCAGCACCTACAGGTCCTATGTGGGCCCGATCCTGTGTGGGTCTTTTGCGGGGGTTAGTTACCTATCGATCCTTCGTGGGTTCGACGACTTAGATGGATCAGAGATCATCTTTATCATCCTTTGAAGAAGTATACCTTTGTGAGCTGAAACCTATTGCTTTCCTGTGTGGATTGTGTTGTGCAATCCTGTGTGGATTACGTTTTGCTTTCCTGTGTGGAATACGTTTACTTTCCTGTTTGGACTGAGTTGTACTTGGGCTCGGAGGTTGGTACGTATTTGAAATTGATGACTTAGGTATATGTATGGGCATATACCTAAGCAGTGTCGGTTATTTACTTCATGATTGTTCCTTTCTTCGTGGTTTATCCTTTGTGGATTTGAGAGACCTTCAGGGGTCTCGGGGTCCCTACTGAGTAGCTTATACTCACCCCTGCACGGGCTTTGCCCGCACTACGTTGTGTTGGTTGCAGATGACGGACATCGTTGATCTTGACTGAGGCTTGCAGAGCAGGACGGTACCTGGAGGTGGACCACTGGACGGGATGTGTTCGGAGCTGACGACGGGACCCGTGGAGCAGTGGAGCTATCTGTACCCACCCTTCAGGTGGGATTTCCAGTGGACAGCTCGGTGTAGCGGCTTTTACTTTTCAGTTGCTGTTTTCCCCTTTCGAGTTGTACTTTACTTTCAGTTTGGGTTTGTATACTGGCCCATTTACTTTTCCGCACTTTCAGTTGTACTCTGCTTTTGTTTAGTGTTTACTTTCCGCTTGCTTACTCTGTGGTGTTTGTTTACTTTACAAAGGCAATTCCTTCCCTTTTTACCGGGATTTACGCCTTGGTGCTAGTCGCCAGCCCCTGGCCTATGGAAGGCGGGCTTGGGGTAGTCACGGCACGAACCCCGAGGGCGGGTCGTGACAAATTGGTATCAAAGGAGTTCGGTTTTACCGCGAACTCTGATCTTTTCTATGTGAAGCAATAATGTTTAGCGTATTGAGTGTGGTTATCAGTCCAGGGAGTCCAGTGTTGGTGTGGCGGCCGACGTATCCGTACACCAGGACCCTAACTTCTGATTTCCGACTTAATGCACGAAAACATTGATTGCGTGTGTGTTTCAAAGTTTTCTTTGTGATTACTTATATCAGCTCACCAGGTATACTGTTCTGACCGCGGCGCACCTGTTTCCTTTTCAGGATGGCCCCACGACGGCAGCCAGCTAGGGTTCCGAGAGTCGAGCATTACGACAGCCCACCGAGCGACGAGGCCTCGGTGCAGGGCCCTTTGTCAGCAGTGGCACCGGCGGTAGCACTACCCGCCGAGCTCCCGATGCTTCCAGCGCCAGCCGCTGACGATGCACGTCGCCTCAGCGCATTTCATGAGTTTCAGCGCCAGCGACCGCCCAGGTTTCGCGGGGAGACGGATCCCCAGGCAGCAGAGGACTGGATGGAGGCAGTGGTACGAGTGTTTAGGCTAGTGAGGACACCAGCAGACCTCATGGTGATCCTCGCTGCGAGCCTACTACATGCAGCAGCAGGACGATGGTGGAGCTTGATGCTCCAGGTGCACGATGAGGCATCTCTACTTTGGACGGACTTTGAGAGCCTCTTCCGCTCGGAGTTCGTCCCAGCCACCCTTCGTGCGGTGCGTATCCAGGAGCTTCTACAGCTGCGGCAGGGCAGCATGACGGTCGCTCAGTACTCGGCGAGATTTACCGATCTCTCGCGCTACTCGACCGACATGGTACGGGACCCATTCTTTCGGGCCCGGACCTTCGAGCAGGGTTTGAGACACGAGATCAGGGCATCGCTGATCTCCCTCAGCATACCGACTCAGACAGGAGTACTAGAGCGGGCCCTTCTGATCGAGAGCTTCCTTGCTGAGTCTACACCAGCGCAGCGACCCACCGCAGGGCGACACGTGGCCGAGTCATCTACAGCAGGCAGTCGACGGATGACTCAGGGGTCCAGGCAGACCAGACCTTCGGGCAGACGACCTCAGGACACAGGCTCAGCAGTGCGGGGCACACAGTGAGGAGCCAGTCTTTCGAGAGGCAGACAGTGCTACTCGTGCGGCGGGCATGGCCACATGGCTCGTGACTGCCCGACCCGCCGTGCCGAGGAGCAGCAGACGGTTGAGGGACCACAGAGGCAGAGGGTCGACTGTGGCGGTCCGCAGGGAGGAGGCGGACGAGGCAGAGGAGCTGGACGAGCAGCCGGTGGTGGGCGACGCTTTGAGGCTCTGCCACCACCACCACCAGGAGGTCCACCCCGACCACAGAGAGCTGGCGGGCAGAGACATGCACAGCTCCAGGCAGCAGAGGCCTACGACCACGACGCACCCGAGATGATTCGAGGTACTATCTGTGTCTATTCCACCCTTGCTGCAGTTCTTATAGACACAGGAGCGAGTCACTCTTTCATAGCCGCTGCCCTTATTTGGAGCTCGGAGATTCCGACAGAGCCGTTGGCTCGATCCTTACAGCTATAGACTCCTACGGGAGAAGACTCGATGATTATGCACTGGTTCCGGCAGTGTGAGCTTACTCTAGGAGGCGAGAGCTTCGGCTGGGATCTTCTTGTAGCAGCGTCGAGGCCTTACGACGTCATCTTGGGCATGGATTGGCTATCTACGGTCCATGCACAGATTGACTGTTTTAGGCGCAAGGTGCGATGTTTACGCACCGATGGGAGTAGGTTCACCTTCACCAGCGAGAAGGGAGCCTTAACAGCACAGGATGGACTTCCGCGGAGGAGAGGACAACCCATTACTCATCAGTTAGCTAGCCTCATCCTTGGAGCAGTTGACGTGCAGAGTCCTGGTTTTCCTGCAGTGGTGGATCAGTTTGCGGACGTTTTTCCCGACGATGTTCCAGGGCTACCTCCTCGCAGAGAGGTAGACTTTTATATTGACTTGTACCCCGGGACAGCCCCGATATCCACTCCAGCATATCGGATGGCCCCCGCCGAGCTTCGAGAGCTACGGGTACAGTTGGAGGACTTGCAGGGCAAGGGGTTCATCCGACCCAGTGTTTCACCCTGGGCTTCCCCGATTTTGTTCGCCAAGAAGGCGGACGGGAGCTTGCGACTTTGTGTTGACTATCGTCGCCTGAACCAGGTGACAATGAGGAACAAGTATCCGCTACCGAGGATTGATTACCTCTTTGATCAGCTCAAGGGAGCACGGTGGTTCTCGAAGATAGACCTCAGGTCAGGCTATCATCAGCTCAGAGTCAGAGACGAGGATGTGCAGAAGATAGCCTTCAGATGTCGGTATGGCCACTATGAGTTCTTGGTTATGCCATTCGGTGTAACCAATGCTCCAGCAGTGTTCATGGATCTCATGAACAAGATCTTTTAGCCATACCTCGATCGGTTTGTCGTGGTCTTCATTGACGACATTCTGATTTACTCTACGACAGAGGAGGAGCACGCCTATCACTTGCGAGTTGTACTAGACACACTCTGAGAGCACCAGCTTTATGGTAAGCTCTCGAAGTGCCAGTTCTGGATACGTGAGGTCCACTTCTTGGGACACGTTATCTCTGAGGCGGGAGTTGCAGTGGATCCCGCGAAGATTGAGGCTGTGTTAGCTTGGGAGCCACCCAGGAGCGTGACTGAGGTTCGGAGTTTCTTGGGACTAGCTGGATACTATCGGAGATTCGTGCCAGACTTCTCTAGAGTTGCGGCATCACTCACAGCTTTGACGAAGAAGGGGAAACCCTTCGTGTGGTCAGACAGATGTCAGCAGAGCTTCCAGGAGCTGAGACAGAGATTGACTAGCGCACCCATCTTGAGGTTTCCCGAGGAGGGAGTAGGGTACGTAGTCTACTGCGATGCATCAGGGACCGGACTCGGATGTGTTCTGATGCAGGAGCGGGCAGTGATCGCCTACGGATCACGTCAGTTGAGGCCGCATGAGCAGAACTACGCTACCCATGACCTGGAGTTAGCAGCAGTGGTCTTAGCTCTGAAGACATGGCGACACTACCTGATGGGCGAGCGCTTTACAGTCTTTTCCGATCATCAGAGTCTCAGGTATATCTTCTCGCAGAAGGACCTGAACCTGAGACAGCGGCAATGGCTCGAGTTCCTCCAGGACTATGACTTTGAGATAGTCTATACTCCTAGGAAGGGGAACGTAGTAGCCGATGCCCTCAGTAGGAGGACGGGCATTTAGCTACTTGAGGAGGCGACGGAGCAGCTAGCCTCTTTGTAGATATCCTTCGTGGATAGAGATGGAGCAGCCTTCCTTCAGTCTCTCATAGTCACTCCTCCACTACTGCAGCGAGTCAGGGAGGCACAGCATGGGGACGCTGACTGTGAGACACGGCGTGCACAGATATCCTCGGGACAGGCACCTGATGGTTTCTCCCTTGGAGAAGAGCACGACATCCTTTTCAGAGGACGTACCATGGTACCAGTCGCTTTGCGAGAGGAAGTGCTGAGAGAGTTTCACACTTCTCCTTTGGCGGTAAATCCTGGAGTGGCAAAGATGTACCAGGACCTCAGACGACAGCACTGGTGGTCGGGCATGAAGAAGGCAGTAGCAGAGTTCGTTTCTCGATGCCTCACCTGCCAGCAGGTGAAGGCAGAGCATCAGGTACCAGCAGGCTTGGTACAGCCCTTGGAGGTCCTGGAGTGGAAGTGGGACGACATATCTATGGACTTCGTGACTGGACTACCACGTACTTCCAGAGGTCACGACTCCATCTGGGTGATTGTTGACCGACTCACCAAGTCGGCACACTTCTTACCCATCAGAGAGCAGGGCTCAGTAGAGAGCTTGGGACGTCTCTACGTTCAGGAGATTGTGCGGCTCCACGGCGTGCCATCATCTATCGTCTCCGATCGAGATGCTCGCTTTACTTCCCGGCTTTGGAAGGGGTTACAGGAGGCATTCGGGACGCAGCTACGTCTGAGCACAGCCTTTCACCCTCAGACGGATGGTCAGACGGAGAGGACCATTCAGACTCTCGAGGACATGCTCCGCACATGTTTCCTCGACTTTGGTCATAGCTGGGAGGACCACCTACCCTTGGTGGAGTTTGCGTACAACAACAACTACCACTCCACTATCGGGATGGCACCGTACGAGGCGTTGTACGGCCGACCTTGTAGATCTCCTTTGTGCTGGACAGACCCTGGAGAGTCAGCACTGGTGGGACCGGAGATGGTCCAGGCCACGACAGAGAAGGTCCAGGTCATCCAGGAGAGGATGAGGACAGCTCAGAGCCGGCAGAAGTCATATGCTGACAGGAGGCGGAGGCCACTAGAGTTCGAGGATGACGACCACGTCTTCTTGCGGGTCTCACCTCGACGTGGTATTCGGAGATTTGGCCGAGGCGGCAAGTTATCTCCGCGCTTCATCGGACCCTTCCAGGTCCTCAGCAGGATTGGTGAGGTGGCTTATCGCCTGGCTCTACCACCTCAGTTGCACCGGGTGCACGACGTCTTCCACATGTCTCAGCTGAGGAGATACGTGCACGACCCGACGCACATCATTGATCATGGGGAGCTTGACGTTGACGATGGGGCGACTTTTACGGAGGTCCCAGTGGAGATAGAGGATCGACAGGAGCGGGTCCTGCGTGGGCGATAGATTCCTCTTGTGCGCATCAGATGGCAGCACGAGAATCTCCAGGAGAGCACATGGGAGCGGGAGGCTCAGATGCGTGCTCAGTACCCTCATTTGTTTCCCTAGTTTTTAATGTATCTTTACGGGGACGTAAAGCCCTGAGGTGGGAGTAATGTAAAGACCCGTAAAAATTCAAGGGAAATTTTTTTCTTAATTTTCTTTGGAATTTTACAAGAGCGCGGTTTCTGACGGCACCTGATTCCGAGGCCCGGAGTGCCCGAAATCAATTTCCGAAGTTTGGCTCGGGTACGTTCAGTGAACGAACGAGCGGGAATTCCTAACTTTTGATCCGGTGCTCGGAATTGAAATCCGAGGGCACCGATGAACTCGCAACGCTGATATTCGCTTAAGGATACCTTTTCGGAAGTTGCGTTTGTTGTGAGACGAAAGTTAGTTTTTGGGAGAATTATAAAAAGTTGAATAAAAAAATGTGGAATTCTTTTTATTTTACTTTTGTAGGTTAACTCCTCTCAAAGGGAGTTAGGGGTGGGACCCACACCCACTTAACCTCCCTTGAGAGGATTAAGTGTGGTGGGACCCACACGAACCTAAACCTCTCATCTTCTCTCTTAAACTCCCCTTTTAATTTTAAGATGGCAAGTTGGTTAATAAATGGCTTGAGTTGTCTTAATTCAAACCTTTGAAATTCAAATGGTTTGGATTGACTTAATAAAATAAGCTCTTATCTTATTTTGTTGGGTTAGAACTCTTTAGCCATCTTGAGAGCTTTTGAGAGCTTTTCTTCCTTCTTCAATCTTTGACGAAGAACGCTCATCTTGACGAAGAACGCTCAAGCTCCGACGAAGAACGCCACTCCTCTCTTCTTCGTCTTCCGTGTCAACGAGAGGGAACACCGCTTCCTCCTCGGACCTTCTTCGTCGGCATACAAAGATTCGCCAACGACGTATATCTTCGGGCGTATCTCTTCGTCAACGGATTTGACGAACGACTACCGCGACGCCCGACCTCCGCGACGTTGTCTTCCGCGGGACGTTGACAAATCTTCGAACCTATACCCAAGGTAAGGGTTGTTGATTTTTGTTAAATTATTATTCTTGTTCGTGGTTCTAGTATGATTAAGGAAAGGATTATTTAAGTTATGTTATCATTTAACGTGAGGCGGCCGGACCGCATGAACAGGGCCGAACCCCCTCCATCGTTCTTGTTGATTTACCTTGCGGGTGGAAACAAGGTGGCGTGGTGGCGTCGCACCACGCGGTTAATCGTGCGATTATATTGCGCGGCGCCGTCGCGCCGCGTCGTGGAAGAATCATCAAGAACGCGACCCCGTCGCGCCGCGTCAAGGGGATTCGAAGGCGCGGTGGAGGGGCGCGGTGCCGTCGCACCGCGCCGGACGACGAACACTGCGGCCGGTTCCGGGCCGCGGCGGGACGAGGAGACCAGCAGCTGGGCCACCGGCGTCGGAAGCCGAAAAGGGGACCGGATTTTCCGGTCCCGTTGGAGAAAACCGGCCGGCAGTTGGCCGGCCGGAAGGTCAAAGGCCGGGGGAAATAAATTCCCCCGGCCAGCTCAAAACCCCCCTCATTTAAGAGGGGGGTGGTTTCCTTGAGGGGGGGCAGGAGGCCCCCCGGTTTCTTCAAGTCGGCCCCCACGTGGGGGGCGGTTTTTTTTCAAAGGGCGCGGCATATAGCCGCGCCGCCTCTCCAATCAAGCGGGGGCTTGATTCCCCCCCGCGCGCTGCCTCCGTGCAGCGCCAGGCCGCCGCGCCGCCGGCCGTCCGGCCGGCCGGGCCGGGTCGGACCCGGGTCGGTCCGACCCGGTTTGGGTCGACCCGGTTTGGGGCGACCCAGGGGGGGGGGGGTCGGGTCGGGTCGGCCCGGACCCGGACCCCCCCGTTTCGAATCAGTTTCGGTCTTTTGGCCATAACTTGAGCCACGGACCTCCGATCGACGAACCGTCTGCGGCAACGCGATCCTTGGATCGAGGCGGTCATTTCGGTATATCACACTTAAGGTTTCAGATTACTTTGAGTTCGGCCGGGTTGGTTCGTTCACGAAACCAACCGGGCCTTCGGAGCGGAAACGCTCATATCTTGAGCTACGGACGTCCGATTGACGTGCCGTCAGCTGTGTTGTGTTCCTCTTAGTGAGACGGATCTTTTGGCATACTCCGCCCGAGGTTTGGACGCAGGTGGAGTACGGTAGGGTTGGTTTTTCCTTAAAAACCAACCAGGCCCCGGGGACGAAAATGCCAATAACTCTCAGACCGGGCGTCCGATCGACGCGCCGACTGTTGCGTTGAGTTCCTGTTGACGATACAGAACTTTTGGATACATCAACTCTGGACTTTGTGACAGTTGATGTATCAGCCTCTCAGCTCGTGGAGCGGACCCTCCGAACGAGCTTGCTGTGTGCGGGAACCCTAGTGCTGGCTGCGACTGTTACTGTGACTACTACTGCTACTACTGCTACTGTGACTGCGACGACGACAGTACAGAGATCCTGCGTGGATTCGACGACGACGACTTCAGCACTCAGCGATCCTACGTGGATCAGTGCTACAGGTCCTGTGTGGGCCCGATCCTGTGTGGGTCCGATCCTGTGTGGGTCCTTGCGCTCAGCGGTCCTGTGTGAACCAGCGCCTACAGGTCCTATGTGGGCCCGATCCTGTGTGGGTCTTTTGCGGGGGTTAGTTACCTATCGATCCTTTGTGGGTCCGACGACTTAGATGGATCAGAGATCATCTTTATCGTCCTTTGAAGAAGTATACCTTTGTGAGCTGAAACCTATTGCTTTCCTGTGTGGATTGTGTTGTGCAATCCTGTGTGGATTACGTTTTGCTTTCCTGTGTGGAATACGTTCACTTTCCTGTGTGGACTGAGTTGTACTTGGGCTCGGAGGTTGGTACGTATTTGAAATTGATGACTTAGGTATATGTATGGGCATATACCTAAGCAGTGTCAGTTATTTACTTCGTGATTGTTCCTTTCTTCGTGGTTTATCCTTTGTGGATTTGAGAGACCTTCAGGGGTCTCGGGGTCCCTACTGAGTAGCTTATACTCACCCCTGCACGGGCTTTGCCCGCACTACGTTGTGTTGGTTGCAGACGACGGACAGCGTTGATCTTGACTGAGGCTTGCAGAGCAGGACGGTACCTGGAGGTGGACCACTGGACGGGACGTGTTCGGAGCGGACGGCGGGACCCGTGGAGCAGTGGAGCTATCTGTACCCACCCTTCAGGTGGGATTTCCAGTGGACAGCTCGGTGTAGCGGCTTTTACTTTTCAGTTGCTGTTTTCCCCTTTCGAGTTGTACTTTACTTTCAGTTTGGGTTTGTATACTGGCCCATTTACTTTTCCGCACTTTCAGTTGTACTCTTCTTTTGTTTAGTGTTTACTTTCCGCTTGCTTACTCTGTGGTGTTTGTTTACTTTACAAAGGCAATGACTTCCCTTTTTACCGGGATTTACGCCTTGGTGCTAGTCGCCAGCCCCTGGCCTATGAAAGGCGGGCTTGGGGTAGTCACGGCACGGAACCCGAGGGCGGGTCGTGACTGGAGAAATATACAAGACTGTATTTTTCATGCCTCTAAAAGTACAAACTTGTTAAAAAAGAATCAAATAGGGGGAAGCGTTGCCATTAAATTGGATATTAGGAAGGTTTTTGATACCATTGATTGGAGTTTTATCTACAAAATATTATATAGTTTTGTATTTAACGATAACCTTGTTAGAAAAATAAAAACCCTTTTTAACTTTACTCACATTTTTGTCCTAATCAATGGTTCCCTAAGGGATATTTCACTTGTACAAAGGGTGTTAGAAAAGGGGACCCTCTTTCTTCCATCCTTTTTGTTATTTCTAAAGACTACCTCAGTAGGATTATCACGAATTCTATTAATCAGGGTAATATAAAGACTATTGTTGCCTCTAGAACTCTGACTGTTCCCAAACATCTTTTATAAGCTGATTATATAATTTTATTTCTGTAAGGAGATAAGAAAAACATAAAAAATATTAAGGATGTCCTCTCCCATTATGAGGATGTTTCTGGTCAATCCATAAACTGGAATAAATCTTTTATTTTCTTTGGTAAAAATTTACCTTCCCCTAGAAAAATTGATGTCATGAATAAACTTAGAATAAAGGAAGGATTCTTCCCTTTTAATTATCTTGGGGTCCCCATATTATGGGGGAAGCCCAAAAACACTTACTTCTCAAAAATATTTGATCAAATCAATAACCAAATATCCTATTGGAAGGGAAAAACTTTATCGATGGTAGAACAAATTTATCATGTCAAGCACACCATTGATGCTAAAATGGTTTACTATATAATGGTGTACAAATGGCCCATTAAATTATTAAACAATATTAATATAAGCATAATTTGTTTCTTCTGGACGTGAAGTACTCTTGAAAGGAAACTTGTCACTGTTCCCTGGAAAACTTGTTGCACTCCCATTGGTAGTGTGGGGATAGGTATTAAGAACCTTAATAATTTCAATGAATCCATTCAAGATAAACTTACTCAGAATATTATTAACAACAAATCACAGACCTATAAGTTAATTCATGATATATTCTACAATAACCTTAGAAAAGGAAAACATTCTTATATGGACTCCTCGATATGGCCTTTAATCAAACATAGTTTTTCAAAAAACATGGCTAACTATAGATGGGTAGTCAACAAGAACTCCTCCCTTATTTTTTGGTTTGATAACTAGACTAGCATGCCTCTCTATAACATGGTTGATCCCATCCCTTTGTCCACTAATCTAGACACCACTATCAATGATTGTTTGAGTTATCCTGATTTTGGTTTACCGGATGAAGTTTCTTTGGTTATAAATAACTATACTTTTGAAAACACCAATAATTTCTTAGTTTGGGAACCAGCTCGTAATGGTGTTCTAAATTATAAACTTTACAATAAACATAAATTCACTGACAACACTAATGTTTTTCCCTTGTTAAGGAATTTTAACAAAAAATGGGTTAGACCTTCCCAACACACTCTAGTTTGGATAATTGCTCATAATAGAATCCCAACCGATTGAAAACTTTAGATGTGTGGTATAAAACTTTGTTCCAAATGTTTCATGTGTAATCAAAATAGAGAAGACACTGATCACATTTTTCTATCTTGTGCTACTTCTTCTACTTTATGGGCTTACATTTTTGACATTTTTGATTTTAGATGGACAGGTTTGGACTCTATTGGATTGTAGCTTCAAAAATACACTAACATGGATACCTCTCCTCAAATTCATCAACTTTTCATTTCCATTGTGGTAGATATAATGAATCTTATTTGGTATGAAATAAATTCAATCAAGCACAAAACTAATACTTTCAATTTCCGCAAAGGTCAAATAAAAATTCACATTGCGATCACGGAGGCTGGTATCATGAAAGTTGGGACTTTCCATAATTTAGTTAAGGATTTTTGTATCCTGAGATGGATTGGGATCAAAGGAATATAAAACCTGCCGAAAGGTCTACTGGAGGTATTCTGGAAACCATCTAATCCTGGGTGGATAAATCTTAATGTGGATGGTGCCTCAAAAGGAAACCCGAGACCAACTAGCTATGGAATCATATCCATAAACCACAATGGAGACATTCTTGGCTGATGTTATGGTTCGTGTGGTAATGTATCCTCTATTGAAGTGGAGCTGTTCAGAATCATCAATGTAGTTGATTTTATAAGGAAAAAAGGATGGAACAATGTTTAGATTGAAAGCGACTCAACGATCATTGTTTAGGCTCTCAGATATAGAACAATTCACCTGGTGTGGTCCCTCCCTGCTAAATGGATCATCTACTTGCATTACCTATTAGGGATCAATCATATTATCACTCACACCTACAGAGAGGCAAATAAAGTGGCAGATGGTCTTGCCAATAAGGGTTTTGATAGCAACCACACGTACACAGAGAACCTTCCGGATGAATTCACCCTTCTTTATCTGAATGATTGTAATAAATTTTCCTCCTTTAGACTTGTGTAAGCTTTACTTTATTTATTTATCTTAGTGCTTTGGTATTTTGACCAGAGCATCATCTTTTTTTTAAAAAAAAACTTAAGAACTTATTTCATATTTATTATTCCTTTTATTTTATCTCTTACCAAGATATACATAATTAATTAATCATTTAAGTTCATTTCGTAATCTTTGACGATATTCAAATTATATGTCAAAAATGACTTTGGTAGGATGACTATAGTCAAATATTCCACTATCAAGTCTTATATAGAATAATAAAAATTAAATAATTATCATATTTTTATATCAATTATACTTTTAAAACTAATTATGAAAGATGGTTATGAAAAATGAACTATGTTACAATCATGAAGACGGTAGGCTGTGCATATGCATAGGTAACGTTTACATTTTTGAAAGATAATTATGGAAATATGGTAAGTATTAATTTATCTTTACATAATGAACATAATATCATAAATAAAATATTATTTCTTTAAATATACTTATATATATATGTCATTCATTTGATGTGGTGATGATAAAAGAATCACACCGCTTCGTGAAGGTGATAGTCCACACGTATACAACACAACGTGATCATTTTTCCATGAATGGAAAAGTAAAATGTAAATGATATATTATCTTTTAATAATGATAAATATTTCATTAATGTCATATATAAACATTAATTCCATAATTATAACCATCTGTAAGAGGTGATGATGGAAAACAAATTACATCGGTTCGCGAGGTGGTAGTCCATCGTACACATGAATGATGGTTTAGTTTCCCATTTTATGGAAGAGGATATGGATATAGGTTATGAAATTATCATAATAAAATCTAATTATATTGTAGATAATTATATTATTATATCATCATGGTTTAATAAGACTTTAATGTATTTGAAGAATAAATAAAACAAAACGCTCAATTAAGAACGATACCTCTTCTTCGGATGAACACTTTAGGTTTGTACCAATTGGAGGGTTTTATAATAAAATAAATGCTTATAGGATGTAGGGAGTAAATTTAGGAAGGTATTTTTGTAGGTATTTTCTGATCCAAAAGGCTTTTAATGTATGAATGGGAGAGGATCATGGGTAACATTTTATAAGTGGGGGAGAGGACACACTTGGAATTTTTGAAAATAAAAAGTTATACCCATGTTTTAAACATGAAAAAATGATAAAACATGTACCATTATAAATAATTAGATGATATAAGGTCTAAAGTTTTCTATAAAATATGAATTTGATAAGTTTTTAGGTTATTTTAACCCATATTTTTTTAACCCCCGGTAAACCCGTTTTAACCTTAATTATAGTAAAAGTTTTTTACTATTTTCTCTATTCATTATGACAAAAAAATCAAGTTGAAATTATTATATAATATAAATTATTATGATTAAAAATATATAATCCATTTTACCAAATTCAATTAATATAAGTGTGATAATTTAATTTAAAATTAAACCCGAAGATACAACAAAAAAGTGTTTTTTCAAGAAATATATATTTCAAACATAAGATGATTTTAAATTAACTATATGACTAGAAATAATCATTATATGAATTGAAATTAATATTTAAATATGTATAATATATAAATTTCATTTTAATCATTCCTTATTATGGGTTTTTTAACTAATTAAAATGGAGAAACATTAATCAATTTAAAACAGTTTTCAGAAAAATACGTTTTTAAACCCAAAAATAAACTTATACTAAAATATATTATAAAGATAATTAGAATGTAATTAATTAGATTAAATATAACTAAATAATACTTATTTTATTTTAAATAAAATTCAAATCTTAATGGAAATTTTAAATTACTTAATTTTTTGAAAAGAAATGAAAGTTTTATAAAAATCTGTATTTTTCTGAAATAACCCAAATTTTCCTAGACCATTCCTTTGAAAGAATCTAGTGTTTTAGGTGTTATAGGAGGAAATGGTGGCTCGTTTCAAGACTTATCCAAATTTCCAGTTTTCCATCGGTAACTTAGGGCATCAATGTCAGTGTGTCAGTGTGTTGGCATGTTAGTGCATCGACATGTTAGGGGCATCATCATCAGTGAGTTGAGGGCATTAATTTCAGTAGGTTAGGGTGTCGGTAGGTCAGGGCGTCAGTAGGTTGAAGCATCGGTAAGTCGAGGCATCAGTAGGTTGCTACATCAGTAGGTTGCTGCATCAGTATCTTAGCATCAGTGGATCAACTTCAATAGGTCGCGTTGGTAGCTCAACATTGGTGGTTTAACATCAGTAGCTCGCCCGTCGGTGGCTCAGCGTCGGTGACTCACCCATCGGTGACTTATTTTCAGTTTTTCCCAGTTTTCTAGTTTTGACCCTCGTACATCTTATTTGACATAAACCGAGTTTAAATCCTTGTTTGGGAATTTTTAAGAGATTTTTAAAGGATATTAATTATATCTTTAATGTCCTAAAGTTATGGGGGCTTTGAGATACTCAAGCCACGTGATCTTGACCACGATTCAACGATTAATGACTTTTGGAAACCATTCTTCCTTTAAAATAGGATCTAGAACTTCGAGGATGAGATCTTCCCTTCCTTGTGTGTTTTCTATTTCACCTTGGTGCGCCTAGATCCTTCCTCCTTAGATGAGTCGTTCACCTATGTTAGAGCTCTCCAGCTCAGCTTTCTTGGAGTTTCCTACTGCTCGCGCGATCCCCTGTTCTTGGCGCATGGAGGAACTTCGATCATTTGATCATCCAAGTAGGGATTTCTTATGTCCCCCTTCCTTTTTGTGCATCAACAGGGGTGGGTGTACTAATTATTCCTTGTGAAGAATGAATAAATACTTTTCTTAAGATGAGAAATGAACAAAAATTAAATATGATCAAAAGATAATGGGGTAGTGAAATAATGGGCTGGGACTGGATTGATGTTTGATCACCTATTTTATTTTGTTATCTTTGTTTCTTTATAGATTTATTGTGGATATATGTCTCTTGAAAATCCCAACTGTTGGTGGTCTTTTCTTGCATACTAGTGATGTTCTATTTTGTTATGATGCTTTGATTAATGTCTATAACATGAAAACTGTTAAACCACATATACTTGGCTAAATAAATGGAAACCCCAGGATAAAACTTATTGTGTGATCACCACGGTTATTATAGAATCCCGTCTTTTTATAACACAACTTTCATTCCATTACACGGAACTGAGGATCTTTAAGGTTTAGTGTCTTGGAAACAAGGAACATAATACATGAAAACAACATAAAAAATTCTTCTTAAACACTTGAAAGGCTTCTCCTTAAGTTCATCCTAGGTTCATTACTGCATCTCATAACCTGGGGACATACATCAAAAGAAAGGGTGAGCAGAAGGCCCATTAAGGGAAACAAGAGAAACATTTTACATGTGAACTTGAGATACTTCAATAAGGACATGAAAAGAACATTAAGGCATGAGAAAGAAATCATGAGGCATATCATAATAAAAATAACATTTTTCATAACTTGGAGATGTGGCTACAACATTTAATATTGACAATCGTTTCGTTTCACCAAGGTCCATCCCCAAGGTGTCATTAAAATTACCATGGTTATTCACCAAGGCGTCGTTAAAAATGGTCATCTCTAGAGATTAAGTCTTTACCCAATGCATTGGAGCGCTATCTAGGCGCACCCTTGACATGTATTTATTATCATGTGAGCCACACATATAATCATCAATCATTTCATAAACAACCCATATAGCTTAAAAGAAATGGGTTTCATTTCGTAATCATAACGTTTTAAAAACTGCTTTAAAGACATGATCTTTATGTCACTTTAAACCCACGGAAAGGGAAAGAGGGTTTCATGTATGTAAATCCCCGAATTTAAAATAGAACATTTTGATATATATGTGAATACCCTTGTAGAAATAAGATCTTTGAGTATTCACTTTATAACATAAAATAATTTTGAGAAAAGAGAGAGGCATTTTGAGAAGAAAAGCATAACGGCTACGTTTCGGGGTTTTAGAAAACATTGAAAAGAGAGGATACATGAGTCAAACATTCATAAATGACCCATAAAACAGTATAGGGACAGAATATGAAGGATATATGAACATGGTAATGAAATTTGAAAGATGTACCATATGAAACTAAGAACTTTAAAGGAAGAAAAAAATAAGATTTCTCTTATGAGAATTCGGCAGCCTAACGGCGTCACTTAAAACTTCCGAAAAATGGATTGACGAGATCAAATGGGGTCTCTCATAACATGAACATAAATGATAAGTATTATAGATATAGATATCATACCCAAAAATAATAAAAATGAACATGAGAGATTTGACATGAAAGTAGATCTCGAAAACGAGAAGGGTTAAAGAACCCCTTAGAAATTCGGCAGCCTAACGACGCCACTTAAACTTCAACAAAAATGAATTGATGAGATCAAATAGGGTCTCTCATCATATGATCATAAAATATCAGTATGATAGATGTAGAGATCATACCCCAACATAATAAAAAGGAACTTGCAAGGCTTGACATGAAATTAGAACTTTGAAAAAGGAGAAAGGTGAAAGAACCACTTAAAAATTCGGCAGCCTAACAACACTACTTAAAACTTCAAAATACTGAATTGAAGAGATCAAATGGGGTATCTCATCATATGATCATAAAATATCAGTATGATAAATTTAGAGATCATAACCCAACATAATAAAAAGGAACTTTAAATACTTTACATGAAAATAGATCTTGAAAAATGAGAAGGTAGAAAGAATCCGTTACAAAAATTTCGGCAGCCTAACGGCGCCACTTAAAACTTCATAAAACGAAATAATGAGAGTAAGAGGGGATCTCTCATTATATGAACATGAAAAGGGAAGTAGGAGGAGTATAAAAGAACATCCTTTAACATAAGAACATGGAATATAAAAGAAATGACATAAAAGAGATTGCTTGAAAAGAAGAGAGAGGTCGGATCCCTTACCTTAAAACGTAACTCTTAAAACTCAAAGGTTTGGGCCTTGAGGGCTTGGGGGCACCTTGGGAGGACTCTTTGGGAGGTAATGAGACCAGAAATTCATTGGGGAAGAGTGGGGAGTCAAAATGGATGAGAGGATGGCTTGGTATTTATAGGGGAAAGTGAGGGGACAAGGCATTAAATGGCCAAGGGACACCTCAAAAGTGCTTTTCTCAAAACCATATGCCCTCCCTTAGCATTTACCCTGTAGTTAGGCCACATGGGGCCCCCAAAACAATAATTCATCACCCTTGGCCATCCAACCCTTAAAATATCTCATGACATCATCATGACACAGTTATGATGTCATTAAACATACCGAAACCCTAAAACTGTATTTTTACTATTCACTGAAAATTCAACTTTCTCAGAAAGATCCCAAAATTTCACCTTAATCAAATATCAATGCTCTGATTTCAAAAATGAACTCCATTTTATAAAAATAATTTTTGAAATATTTTTAATCTATTTTTTAAATAATTACACTATTCACCGAAAATTCATTTTTTTCAGAAAAAACCCCAAAATTTACCTTAACATAATATCGATGCTCTGAGTTCAAAAATGAAATCCATTTTATAAATATAATTTTCTAAATATTTTTAATTTAATTTTTAATTAAAAAACACTATTCACCTGAAAAAACTAATACTTGAATAATAATTTATGAAACCGTTATTTAACCATTTTATTGAATCACACTACTTAATCAAGGTGCCTAGATTATATTAATACTTTCTTTAAGTGAGATTACTAATCCATTTGGTCACATTACTAATCCTAAGCATAAAATCACTATTCATAATTTACTATTCATCAAAAATTAAGTTGATCTTATTAGACTCTAAATTTCATACTGAACATAAATGTAGAAGACCATTTTTCGAAAATCATTACACATTTTTAATTATTTAAGGTTTACATAATCATTTTTAAAATATCCTTTTTCTAAAATTCATTAAAAATATGCATACTGTATTTATCCGGACATTAGAAAATTCATAAACTTCATCATAAGAAGAAATCCCAATTTTTATTTAAAACAAAGGATTACACAAGGCAGTTACGGTCTCCTTACATAGCCCCTTATCACACCAGCATAGGACCTAAGTGTAAGGTGTGCTAAGGTGAGAGAATCCGAGGGAGGCTCGGCCAACATCGCACGAGTAGTAATTTCTATCAGTTTGAACTTCTCGCGAAGGTGATCCCGTTCTAGCTTCACACGATGAAGTTTAGCTTGGGTTTGGTCCAGAGCAAAGCCCAGTGGTGCTACCTCCTTCCCAAGTTCTGTTAGATGGGCTTCGATCGGTCCAAGACTAGTGGGTGAGGCCATCGAATCTTCTTTCTATATTAATTAACCAAGATTACTTGTATTTAGAGACAATAGTCAAAACGTTTAGTTTCCAGCGGTCATATTGACCAATGGTCAAATAACAGTCAAAACCCAACAGTCTCATTTTAATTATACTCATGTTATCAAATGAAACATTTTTTTGAGTATAAAAATAAAATAAAATAACACATAAAATTAGGAAACAAGATTTATTTAAAATTTCGGGTCGTTACAGTTATAAATAAATGGAATTAAAGAACCTCTACTGGTTAAATATAAATATATACACATCCTGTTGATAGGTGTGGCTGAGTGCTATGTTTTGTTGAGTTTTGTTACTTGTGTGAGTTGTGTGGTGATATTGTTAGGAGCCTGGTTGTGGGTACAAGGTTGGGCAGAGGAGTTGGTTTTGTGAGAAGGGTGTGGTATGTGTGTACAACGGGGATGTGGGATAATATTAGTTGTTGTGGGATTTGTGTGTGGGGAAGTACATGGGGTGTGTTGGTATCCCGGTTTGAGAGACTGATTGATTTTGGAATGGATGGACTTGTAGGCAACTCAACTGCCTTAGTTAATGTCATTATTGTTGAACGACGTTGGGCAGTGGGACTGCAGTGTGGTTATGAAATTATATGCAGTGGGACTGCATCTGGGAATTATTGGACAGTGGGGTTGTGGAGCTGGGTTGTGAGAAAAAGATTGTGCGGTATAACCTTGAAGAATTATAGTAGTGACTGTTGTGTGGTTATGCATGTAGGGGTAGCAACAGACGTGGCACTAGTGGGATTGTTTGTTTGATTGTTTGAAACCTGTAGTTTGGGATGAGTGTTTTATTACCTAAACATATATAAATTGTAGTTTCTTGTGATTTATATGCACACCCCACCCTTGTTGATCAATATGTGCCAAAAACCTCCATCTCATGGGGGAGGGTGTCTTTCCAAACATCCCGGTGGGAGGATTGATGGCTGGTTACTGACTTTCTTTCTTGCACCCTCTTCCGAGTTCTTACTGCTTGAGAGTATCCGGGAAAGATGTAATGGATTGAGGCTTACCATAGTCCAAGATCCTTCGGGAAATGGTTTTTCTAGATTAGAGGCCTAGGTGTTTTGCAGGCTAGGATGGTTTTCCCAAGTGTCTTCGGGATGAGGCCCATGTGTCTTCGAGTGAGAGGCATGGTCATTTTGGCCCAGGTGTCTGCAGGTGGGATGGTGTGTGGTTTGAGGCCCAAGTGTGTGCGGGCGGGTTGTGGAGGTGGGACTGCATATAGGAATAGTGGTATCGTCAAGACGTTATTCGTCATGGATGAGTAGTTAACTAGTGGGAAAGTGGTGCGGGGTACCCAAATATCGATGTTCTTATACTACTACTTTACTTGACTTGCGTTATTTGGTGAGTGTGCCTTGGTGAGGTTGGGATGGTTAGTATTACTTGGTAGGTTCTTTGAGGTTATATTGTTTTCTCATAGGGATGTTAGTATGTTCCCTCACTTGTGCATGGGTGGATTTATTTTTCCTACTGGGTATACTTGTATACTCACCCTACATATATAAAACTGTTTTCAAGTTTCCAGGACTTTGAGGACCATGATGGACTTTACTAACTCAGGTGTCAGGATTATTTATTGTTTCTTCTTAGTCGCTTTTTAGTTGGTACTTTATTTTGTATATTTTTTTTACCTTGTATCAGCTTTACCTTTTAACATGCATGTGGGAAATGGATTTTGGATTTACTTTCTTTTTTTACTATTTGGAGTTGCTTTGGATTTACCATCTTATATTCCGATCTTTTTCTTTAAAAAGGGTAATACCATTCATATTGTGTGATATTCTATACCCTTGGTGCTAGTCGCTGCTCTAGGGCTTATTGAAGGTTGGAATCAGGGGTCATTATCTCTCCTTCATCTTGAGGAAGGAAGGGCGTGGCACTTTGTTGTCCCTTCCCTCATCTTGAAGAAAGGTGGTTGTGACAAATGGTATTAGAGGGAGGTTAGTTTTAGAGGTAGGATGGAGTTTGGAATTAGGAAAAGTGAGGATTACATGGGATGATAGGGAAACAATGTTAGAAAATATTGGTGCATGAGATAGGTGAGGGAAGACCGGCTAGGACACAGGATTTTAGGGCCCCCTATGATCCGATGCAAGGACTATGGACCTATTAAACGACCAAGTGAGGCTACACTAATTTTAGGGTAGAGACCCTAGGAAAGGTACATGCATCATAATGACTTGTGTTCTTGTGTGTCTTGGGTGTTTTGAGAATTTAAAATAAATGAAGAGTTAAAACAAATCTAAAATAAAATTTCCACACTACTCGGGCTTAGGAATTACTTGTTTACTTTTCAGCTATATCTCCCAGATGTCGTCCATGTGTGGTACAAGCAGTTGATGCCCAGCAGGTTGACCTGGTTGATTAGTGGGGGGATGATCGAGAGGAGTAATATGACCAGTGGTAGAAGATGCTTCATGCCTTACAGTGGAAGAGTTTGGGAGAGTATGAGGGAATCATCTAAGACATGAAGATGAAGAGTTAGTTCAAGGAGCTGGTGATTTCTTTCAGCTTGATATGATCTCCGATGGAGTAATGGGTCCCACTAGTAGTGAGCCAGATGTGAGGAGCAGCACATCAGTGGTGGACGCTTTACCTTGGGGAGAGGAAGGAGACCAATGTTTAATGGGATGACTTTGAGAAAGAGTTCCGAGCAGAATTCCTTTCTTCCACGATGAAGGCTGAGAAGAGGTATGATCTAATATCCCCCCAGAAGGGGTGTATGTCAGTGAGGGAACTAGGAATCAAGTTCAAGGATCTCATACACTTCACACTAGTTCTCTTCCCAGATGAGGAGTCCCGAGAGAGACGCTTAGAGGAGGCACTTTGACCTTCTCTTCAGTATGCTGTTACTCCTTTCACTCTACCGATATACTTATAGGTTCAGAAGAATTACGAGGTAGTGGAAAGGATGAAATCGCTGGGAGGTGTGCCATGAGAGGGGATCCAGCTATGTTCATCAAGGGGGAAAGCTGTCAGCAGCAGATCTCTGGTGTCAGGGTCTTCCAGGTTTTGGTTAGCGGGAAGTATTCCCCATCAGTTCCAATTCCAATCTCCTGGTCCTCGCCCTTTCCTGATGGGTTTGGGACTGAGGTGATTTTTCTGTGGAGGCCACAGGCATATTCTAAACCAATGCTCAGTTTGAGCGATGTACAGTGGGGGTGGGCAGGGTCAGCGCCCACCTCAGCATCAGTAGTTACTGGTCAGGCCCTTCCAGTAGTAGGGGCAGTGAGATCCTGCTCCACTGAGGGTAGATGTTGTTGGGGAAGGCCGACATTAGGGTGTTCCTTAGGGACCTTGACCAAGGAGTGGTTGAGGAGGCAGTCGATAGCAGAGGTAGAGAATATGGGCATGGGAAGTTGAACATTGCAATGGAAACAGTTCCAGCAGGGATAAAGGTTGTTTGAGGTACCATCAGTCTGTTTAGTACTCTTGCGTGTGGCATGTTTAATTCAGGAGATTATTACTCCTTTGTTTCACCCGGTCTAGCCCATTATATGAGACTATACATAGAGATACATACCATGTCTCCGATGTTGAGTACGCCAGTTGGAGGTCATACCAGTCTGTTTGATGTTTTCTAGGGATGTAGAATGATAATGGGACCACATCAGTCTAGTGGGGATCTTCTTCTACTATAGATGTAGCTATACAATGTCATCCTAGGAATCTAATGGTTTTTTTGTTCATGCTGTTATCGAATTATTCTAGATAAGGGTTGTGTTCTCAAATATGGGTGGCTAGTGTGTAGATTTCGTCAGCGAGCGGAGTTGTCAGGAGGGCAGCCGATGTATGGAGCATCTTCTTTCTTTGTTAGCTGTGATATCATTGGAATTAGTAGGTACAGAGATGGTGGAAGTTTCAGGGGTTTCCAGTGGGTTTCTATATGTATTCCCTAAAAGGTTGTGAATCTACCCCATCGACGTGACGTTTAGTTCGGGATAGAATTGAAACCCAATGCCTGTCTGATTTCGATGGATCCCTATTGTATGGTGCATTCTGAGCTACGAGAGTTACAGATTTAGGTTTATGACCTGATGAAGAAGGGTTTTATCCAGCCAAGAGTATCACCATGGGGTGTTCCAGTCTTGTTCATGAAGAAGGCAGATGGTGGTCTAAGACTGTGCATAGACTACCAGAGACCGAATCAAGTGAAGGTCAAGAAATATTACCCCTTATAAGGATCAACGGCATTTTCTACCAGTTTAAGGGAGTAGGTTGGTTATATAAGATCGATCTATAGTTTGGGTAGCAACAGTTGAGGGTGAAGGAAGGTGACATCCCAAAGAATGATTTCAGGTGCAGGTATGGGAACTTTGAGTTCGTGGTCATGTCGTTCGGTGTTACGAACACTCCACCTATGTTCATGGGCTCATGAACTCTGTTTTCCATGAGTTCCTAGACTAGTTCATCGTCATATTCATCGACGACATCCTGGTCTACTCAAGGTCAGAAGAGGAGCATTCCATGCATCTGAGGAATGTCTTGGAGGTTTTTCGACACCACCAGATCTACGAAAAGTTGTCCAAGTGCAATTTATGGACACGAGAAGTGAACTTCCTTGGGTACACGGTGTCTTAGAAAGGGGTGATAGTGGACCCGTAAAAGGTTGAATTGATTGTTTCCTAGGAAGAACCCAAGAATATGGCAGAGGTTCGTAGCTTCCTGGATCTGGAGGGATATTATCGGAGGTTCATAACCAACTTCTCTTGAGTTTTAGCTCCATTAACATCTTTTACCAAAAAAGACCATGCCTTCATGTTGAGTGAGTAGTGTTAGGAAGCTTTAATCTATTTTAAGGGGAATCTAGTCAGTTCCCCAGTGCTTAGGTTTCTAGGGGAAGGGGTGATGTTATAAGTGTTCTGTGACGCTTCCGGCCTCGACTTGGGATGTGTGCTAATGCAGTAGTGAGAGGTAATCTCTTATGGATCTAGGCAGTTAATTCCTTAAAAACATAATTATTCCACCCATGATCTAGAACTTGCAGCGTTCATGTCTGTTCCAAAGTTGTGGTGGAATTACCTCATTAGGGATTTATTTGTGGTTTTCATGGATCAACAGAGATTGAGGTATATCTTTTCCCAGCAAGACCTGAATTTTTAGTAGTGAAGGTGGATGGAGTTCCTTTAAGACTATGACTTTGAGATCTATTACACATTGGGAAAGGGGAATGTAGTGGTCGATGATTTGAGAAATAATTCATAGAAGAAGGTATTTTGGGAATCCAAAGATGCTTGGGAGGCGATGGAGGAGTTGGACGCTTTGTGCCTGGGTGTTGGGGAGGAAAGTGGAAAAGGCTATCTATTTGAGATAATAGTGTAGTCTTCCTTAATACAAAAGGTGGAGGAGTCCTAGTGGGGAGACTCAGAGACTAAAGTGAGGCATGATCACAATGCCCAGGGTGATGCTGTTTCCCTCGGAATTCAGGGATGACCTCTTGATGGGAGGTTCAAACATTCCGATCAGTTTCTAACGGGTTTGTTCATAGAACCGGAAACATCCAATGATTCCACATCCATTTGGACCTACTTTCCAAAGGTAAGCGCTCATTAGTTTGTGGACCGATGAGGCTTAGGAATTTGCATTGGTCGAGAGGATGGGAGGTCGAACTCATCACACCTTTTTGAGGGGAATTATTGTCTATTCCATGACTCTCTTTATAGATTTAAGTTATGTTCATGAATCCTTATTACATTACCAAGTATAAAATTATCTTTCCTTTAGATATTACAATCAATGATAAAATAAGTATGAAATTTAGAGAATCTTTTATATGTATTCGAGGTTCTTCATCGATAGAGAATCATCTATATTTATTAAAGATTCTTGGTCAATGGTATCCTTCGACATATTTATATAAAAGTATCTTGGTCATTATGATGACCATGATGGTTTCAAAGCCACTCAGTGGGGCACTTGAAGTTTATTGTCATTCAGAAGGACATGGATTATTTCATAGTTGGGATCGAACCCGCAGATGGTCTACCTACGTATCCTTTGTTTTGAAAAGGAATCAGAACCCACGTAGTTTGAGTAAGGGAGTATGATGTTTATGATTGATGGATCAAAGAAGGATGTCATAATTACTTTTACACTCTAAGCTCACGTGAGTCATGCTTGGTATGAGAAACAAGAGGTATTGGTAAGAATCAGACAATTGTGCCATGAAATATGAAATTATAAGAAATAAGGTGGGACTTAGGTATGTATGACTGCCCAGATAAATGAAGATTTGGATTTACTTCAGGGAAGAAATCCAGGAATAGGGTCCATAAAGGTATATGCACTTCACGAAGATTTGAATACTCTAACTTGGGACTTACTTCTGAAAAGGAGGCCCAAATTAGGAGAGGACTTATGATTGGTTTTTTTACTCCTGAAAAGGAATCCCAAATCAAAGGTAAATTAGGACTAGTTAAGAGGAATTAAGACTGGGGCTTACTCCTGAAAAGGAGGCCCAGGTTAAGAGAATTATGTCTGGGGATTATTCCTGAAAAGGAGGCCCAGGTTAAGAGAATTATGACTAGGGATTATTCCTAAAAAGGAGGCCCAGGTTAAGAGAATTATGACTGGGGATTACTCCTGAAAAGGAGACCTAGGTTAAGATAATTATGACTGGGGATTACTCCTGAAAATGAGGCCCAATTTAAGAGAATTATGACTGGGGCTTATTCCTGAAAAGGAGGCCCAGGTTAAGAGAATTATTACTGGAGCTTACTCCTGAAAAGGAGGCCCAGGTTAAAGGAATTATGACTGGGACTTACTCCTGAAAAGGAGGCCCAGGTTAAAGGAATTATGACTGGGGATTACTCCTGAAAAGGAGGCCCAGGTTAAAGGAATTATGACTGGTACTTACTCCTGAAAAGGAGGCCCAGGTTAAAGGAATTATGACTGGAGATTACTCCTAAAAAGGAGGCCCAGGTTAAAGGAATTATGACTGGGACTTACTCCTGAAAAGGAGGCGCAATATTGGATTCTCTCATCTTAAAGGATGAGGTTGAATGATTGAAATCTCAATCTTTAGTGACATAAAGATGTGTAAATCACTATGTTTTGAGAGATATTCCACAGAATTCCTTTCAGATAAAGAAGTAAAATCAAGAAATCACGCCATAAATGGATTTGAAGAGTGTCTTGAAGACTAAATATTTAATAGGAGAGGTGGAATGGCTTAAGAGGGGTAAAATGGGAAAGAAGGGCACCCAAAGAGGCAGGGGCGCGCAAGTCCTGGCAGGCGCGTAGGTACTGCGTGGGCACGCAAGTCTTGGTCGCGCAGGTACACCTGCACGACACGTTGGGTACTTGCGCGGTGTTCAACCAGCAGGGTAATACTTGAGAGACTTTTGATTAAGGCCTTTAGAATCCTCCTGAGGTTCTTCCAGGAGAGGGGCACACAGGTTCTATTGAAGGAGTAAGGCAGCGCGCAAGTGTGGCCATTTCCCTTAAGGGCTAGCCACCTAGGCGTGCAAGTGTTGATGAGTTTCAACACTTAGGCCTTCCTCCCCCTCTTTATATCTTCTGTTCTAGGTAAGAAATTACCTTAGAAGTGTTCCGGAAGCTTTGAGAAGAGACTAGGGCGCTGGGAGCTCAAATTTGATTTTATGGAAAAAAATCCTCCCGGAATGGGGGGCCCACAGGGTCTATTTATAGGTAGGAAAAGACCCCGGGCAGTTATCACTTAGGTCGCACAAGTCACTTGCACGACCATAATTCACCGCGCAAGTGGACTTGCGCGACTATGAGGAAACTTGCGCGACTTATGGGAAATCTTCTCCTGGTTCATCCCTTTGCCGATTTTTGATATTTTCTTCAAAGGATGAATCAATTTGAGCTAAGATATTCCCCTTTTCCAATCTTTAGACTCTATGACGAAAAGGAGCATCAACAAAAGTCCCCCCTCAGAGTTGGATCTGAAAGAAAATGAGGATGTGACTCTGAGGAAAAAGGAGACATCTAAAGGAATGGTGGCGCGCAAGTGTTCAGTGCGCAACACTTGGCACGCAGGTTTTAGTCGCACAATGCTTGAGCGCACTGGGTGTAGGCACACAGATAGGCCTCCTGGACTATAAATATACGATCCTTGGCCGCACATCGCATCTGATTCAGAATTCTCGAGCTCTCGCCGCGCAAGTTATCTTTGCCGCGCAAGTCTCTTCTTTTCGCTGTTTCCTTGCCGCCGCGCTGCTGTCTAGGTATCTGTACTTGTGCGGTTTAGACTTTCACGGTAAAAACTAGCACGACACAAGAACACTTGCGTGCCAAGTTTAGACTTGTGCGCCTTAGTGCCTTTGCCATTTTTTTCGGATTTCTTCACAAAGTTTATGAAAAAATCAATCCATTTAAGAATTTAATTTATTCAACTTTTGTGCAGAATCAATGGCTCTTAGACCCAGAATAGTTGATGAACTGGCTAGCAAGCATATAGATGATATGATGGACATCATTGGCCATGATTATTATACTGTCAAAGATAGAACTCTTCCGAATTTGGCTAAGTATCTGAAGAAATATCATCGTGACTTCCCACAGAGCACTTATATGCCTTTGTATGACTATGGTCATTTGCAAGAAGTCACCATTCTAGAAGCAAAGAACTATCTTCCATTTTCGTGGTTTCAGAATTACACCAACTTTGCTTCAGCAAATATCTCAGGTGGAGTAGTATTTCTAAATGATGGAACATTGGAGAAGGCCTACATGATGCATCACAGCCCTTGCACACCAGATCTGAAAAATCATACACCTGAGCTGCAACCACATTGTCATCCTTCAATCTTCCGAAATGCTCAGATGGATCAATCCAAAGGCTGAAAGAAAAGTTGGGACTTCCATCCTGGGGGAGGCGTGAAGACAACTTGGATGTGGGCATACTGGGTGCGACAAACCTGTGCAGAGTTTGTCGAGGATTTGAAGAGAGCTGCAATATACGAAGCTGTCTGGGTTGGGCAAACATATGTTTACAGACATGATAACTTCATGCTAGAGATACTTAGCCACTGGAGTCCAGCAACTAATTCTTTCCATCTGACTCATGGAGAAGTAGGTATCAGTTTGTGGGATGTCCACAAGATTTCAGGGGCTCCAATTTTGGGCGATATGTATGATGAATTCATTCCTTCCAAGGTGACTTGGAATGATTCAGAGAAGACTCCTGCTTTAGCTCGGGAATTATTTAAGATCTTCCACAGGCTCAAGAGTTCAGATACCTCATTAACTCATTCTAGAAAGGATATTCATCCGGAGTAATGGATGAATGTATTTCTTATTGAGAAGAAAGAGAGGGAGCCAAAGGAGAATGAGCTGAAAGAAAAAGGATCCAAGATAAATAAATCCAAGGATAAGAGGCCCAAACGTCCTACCACCTGCCCAAAACCTGAGAAGAGGGGTGGTCCTGGCACATTATGGCCAACTCTAGAAGCAGGAGAGTTTGAGAAGTGGGGATATGAATTGAATCAAAGAATCCCAAAGAAGACTCATCTGGCGAGCTTCTTGGCAATGTGGATCAGTGTTTATCTCTTGCCGGCCAGGGATTCGAAGGGAGGAGTCAGGCCAGGGACCTTCGTTATTGCGGCAAAGTTGGATGAGGGAAAAATGGTTGGGTTGGATAACCCCATTTTAGCAAAGATTCACAGGAGTTTACTTCATGTCTTCATGGGTAAATATCCTTTAAGAATAGTGGGACCATTCCAAGTTTTGTGGGGATGGATCGCTACTCACTTCAGGACTTACAATGTACAGAATGGATTACAAATTCCTGGAAGTTCTTTCAGGCCGTCAGTTCAAGCATTCTCTGGAGTTTCTCCATTAGATGTTAATTCTTATGACATGAAAGTGAGGCTGAGCATGTTTAAGGAATTCAACTTCTTTCCCTATGGAAGTCCACAAACTGGGCGGTTTGTTAATGATGGGACAACCCATTTGGATTCGAGGGCATACATGCTAGCTTGCAGGGATGGTGTGCTAGTTTCCAGGATTGATGGAGAAATCATATGCGAGGCCTATGATCCATATAGATTTGCACGTCAATTAAAATGTCTGCAACAGATTGCTGTATCTCCTCCGGTACATGTCAGGTTAGAGCAACATCCGATGGTTGCTCGGCAACTATGGCTGCTGACGTCAAGGGAGAAAACTGGGGCAGTATTTGATCTACCAGTTGAAAAAGAGGCACATAATTTGACTACATATTATGCCGAACACTGGATGGCATTATACCCCAAAGGGATATTTAATCACCCAGTTTATCAGGTGGGGAAAAGGAAGAGGACTGTAGAGAAAGAAACCCTTCCTCATGAAGGTGATGCTTCCCCACCTGAAGTTGATTCGACAGACTCCTCTTCTAGAACTGATTCACCAGATTACCATGATGGGGATGATGAGGCACAACCAGCGGCAAAGCAGTTTCATGCCCAATATAATCCTCCGGTCAGAATCAAAAGACCCACTCCATCAACTCCTGGTGAGTTACTTCATTTTAGTAATTTAATCATTGCTACTTTATAAAGAAATAAGTATTACTTTCTTATTCTCTATCTGTAGTTGCAGGAGCCGGGAAGAAATTGAAGTAAAAAATTGTAGGACCTTCCTCACAGCCTTCATATCTAAGACAAGAGGCTGTCTAGCTATGGCAGAGTTTATATTGTGGTACTGAGACCACCTGGATGGATTTGTGTGAGGGCCTACAACTCCCTGGAATAGGGAATCTTATGGCTTCTACAAATCTTCAATACGAGGACAACCCCAATAAAGTGAAGGCTTACTTCAGAGAGCTGGAAATGCTCATATATGCCACTGATGAGTCTGTTCCTGTCACCATGCGGGTGAAGGAAATGATCGATCGTGGCGCCAATGAGGGGGCTGGTGGTTCTTAAGATGAGGAGTGGCATGAGTATGTGGCTCCTGAAGATGTAAGTTTTCTTTCCTTATTTTCTTTGCAACTTTATTTTAGTTTAAGCTTTATTACTTAAGGAAGTTATTTTCTTCATCTTGCAGCTTGCAAAGAAAGGAACTGGGGTTCCTTCACCACAGTATAGCCCTGGTGGTACTGCCATCGGGGCTGCTGCTGATTCTCCTCGTGATCCAGGCGAGATATCTCCAGGCCAACAGGCCATGAATGAGGCATTGGACATAATCTTCCATTCGCCAATCCAAGTGCCAATAAGGGAGACTACCGATACTCCCAAAAAACCAAAGAAGAAAAGGCAACAAAGGAGGAAGTCCACAGCTAAATGTTTCATTAGCAGCGGTAAGTCCTTCAAGTAATCATGAGTTTATACTCATGACCGCATAGTTACTCATATTTCTGGGGATTGCAGGGGCTTCTACAATTTCCCCCCTGAGGGAAAGGACCGATCCTCCTTCAAAGACCACGGAGGGTGCTGTGGAACAATCACAGATCCAAGCTGACTTGGCTGATCCTAGAGAAGAGCTAGCATCTATTCCCAGTGTCCCTCCTGCTGCTGTCGCAAGAAGAGAAGAACCTATTTCTGGTAAGTCAATAATGATTCATAAAAATGTTGAAAGAAACAACGACTGACTTCCATTTTGTGATACTTCAGGTTCAACTCCTGAATTAGAGATTTTGGAGACTGTTGCAACTAATGCTGTGATTATATATAAAGATGTTGTCCAGGGTCAGGGGTTGCAAGACGTAAGTCATCAAGAAGATGTAACAAACGCTCCCACTGGTGAGACTAACCAGGATTCTGAAATATCATTGGATGACATGATGAATCATGGCATGACTTTCGAAGAATTTTATGATCATGCTAAGTTGTCATGTGATTTAGAATACCTTGGGCATGAGTGTTATCCTTCGCCCAGTAATTTTTTTTAATTTACACTTCTAATCATGACTGAAAATAATATGCAGTTTCATCCGTAGAAGCTGTTGAACTACCAATGCCTGAAAAGGGTGTGGACATTGATGTCAACCCTACCATTGCAGAAACATTAGCTCAAGTAGAGCTAAACCCATTAAACCCTCCTGAGACCCATCTTGAAGATCCCGTTGAAACTAGGAAAGATGGGGAGGAGTCTTTTCAGGTTTCTGACCCACCGTCGGGTAAGGGATAACAAAATTTGTGATTGTACTTAATTTTCAAGACAATCGATTCTTTTGTTATCCTTTGAAGCTAACCAAAGCTTTCAATTAATCATGCAGATCCGTCAACTGCAGTGGCTAGGTCTAGAGGTGAGGCCTCAGCCTCTGCCCCCACGGTAATTGAAAGCGAAGAAGCACAATCCAGGGGGGAAAGAGCAGAACAGGGAACTTCCTTAAGTGCATTAATCCTAGATTACCTGCCCCTATGTGATGATGATGTTGAATTAGACCCAGAGATGCTTAAAGCATTTAGCTTTTCACGACGCAAGGCATGGAACAAAATTTGGAAAATCATATCTGAGGTGCCTTTAGAAGAGCTATCATCGAAAATTCCTCGATTGTCATCCCAATTTGTCATACTAGGACTTTGCGGTTTTGGATATGAAAAGATCCATACCGTGGTGAAACAGATCATTTTCAGGAGGGAGCAGGAGCAAAAGTTCCGAGAAGATCTGACCAGGGTGAAATTGTCAGTTAATATCGGAGAATTTGTGGCTGCGGTATCCCAAGATGAGGCTGATTATGCTGCCAAGATGAAGGAGCTGAAGCATAAAATCAAAGAAAAAGTCATCCAGCAGATGCACCTTCAGAAACAGTTGGATGTTGTTACTGGGGAACTTGACCAACTCAATAATTCACTGGAGGGAGTTCAAACGAATGGTATGAAGACCATTGAGGATTCCAAGAAAGAACTCCATCAGGATGAAAAGAGTGAAGTTGGTCGAGTGCATGAGCTTCAAGTAGCTGCTGATAAAGCTCGAGATGTGGTTCATCAATTGAAGACTTATGTTGAAAGCCTATTTTAATTCTTGAAAAAGAGAAGAGACTCCAATATGTGGATGTCCTTCTAACTCTTATGTATCAATGAAAAACACTTTCACGTTCACTCATTTGTACCTGCATTCTCTTTTGCTACATGCTTTAGATTTTACCTAAGCCAATGGGCCTAGCAAGCATAGTTTTATTTTTACTAGGATTAATGTAAATAAACCTACAAACTTTGAATCTTTTAATTGCTCAATATTACCTAAATCATACAAAATGTATGTCTAGTGAGCTGGAACTTGACTTTTATTCAGAGTTCCTTTGTCTTTTGTGGGCAGTTTAAAGTCATGCACATCAGACATAAAAAGGCTAATGTTTAAGGTCGAAATAGCTTTGAACGAAATGGATTAGAATTGACTCAATTTCTTGACAAATCATCTGAAAACATAGTACCATACTCAAGTATGAGGGAAAATATGTAAACTATGACTTAAGAATATTTGAATCTGAAGAATGATATGAAAAAGAGCTAAAAGGCATTAGAAGAATTAGTTCCCAAGAACGAAGTTACCATTATTTAATAAACCCGTTAGGGGGTTGAATTATGCAGGGCCACCTAAGGGCATTGGCTTCATAGTTAAATAAAATAGTATCTTTTGGATAACAAGTCTATTATGTAGACTGTTTATGCAAGGCCACCTATGGGCACGTGCCGCATAGTCAGGGAAAATAACTCTCAGAAATTTACTTTCCTAGTGCTAAAATCTAGTGAAAGTTTATGGAGATTCAAATTTTCCAAAGTATAGAGTTTGCTGTATGGAAAGAGGTACTTGAATATGGAGAAGATATTTCCAAACAATATTATCGAAGAACTGGATGGATATCACTCCTACGAAGGTCTGACCCAAACGTAGGGAAGGAGAATATAAACCATAGACTTGAATAGTTTCAGATCATGAAAAAGGATATGGGACAAATATGTTAAGGATGGCTATTTTTTGTGGATCCCTACATACTGTCATTTAAGACAACTCAGGACAAAAGAGGCATTCTTACCAAGAATGATGTTACCACTATCCGACAAACCCATTAGGGGGTTGAATTATGCAGGGCCACCTAAGGGAATTGGCTGCATAGTCAGATAATAGTATCTTTTGGATGAAAAATCTGTTATGTAGACTGTTTATGCAAGGACGCCTATGGGAACGTGCTACATAGTCAGGTAAAAGAACTCTCAGAAGATTGACATTTTTGTGACTAGAATTCAAGAAAAGGGTTATGAAGATCTGAAAATATTTAAGGTTAGGATTATGACACATAAAGATGGGTATTGTTCAATGTATACAGAGATACACAAATCAATGCTAACCATAATCATGTTGTGGCTGGGTCCTGAATGGAAATGTTGGACTTCACTACGTATCCCATAAGGATGGGAATCAAGCCATACGTAGTTCTTAAACTATAGTTTAACATCATGCGGGACAAAAGAATTAGAGATCTTAGTTTAGGGTCATAGAGCTTGGACCATTGTAAGAAATACACAGTGTGTGTTTTCATGGGGACTTTTCATCCAAGGGACTGAAAGTGGAATTTGGGGTTAGGCCCAAAGACTTGGGGATGGATTCGAGGGACACTTGAACGTTCCTACGTATCCCATAAGGATGGGAATCAAGCCCACGTAGTTCTAGAAATACCCTTTGTACAAATTTGGTTCGTACATGTGAAGGGTGAAAGGGGACTTTAGTACAATGATGGTTTAACCCAAGATAAAAGGTTTGGGCGTTGCCATGTATACACGTAGTCTTTGAAATGAAACATGATTGAAAAATCAATGTAAATAATGGTTCCCTCTCAGGTGAGGGTATCAAAGAATATTGTAGTTTATTGTCATATTGGAGAAAAGTGTTGTATAGTTTAACTTCGTATAACAAGGAAGAATGTGAACCAATGTAAAGATATTGATTCTAGGGGCGGTTTCACGAATCAACATCGTATGAGATGGAGGTGAACCGATGTGAAGACATTGGTTTTGGGATTGAACCTTGAGAGGTTGCCTACATACCCAGCCTAGAAGGCAAGGATCAAAGTCCGTGTAGTTCAATTAAAGAATGAATTAAGGATCAAGTTGTTCTTGGGGACAACGACCTAAAAAAAATGTTGTTGGGACTTACACATGGTTAGAGGCCCAAAGAGAGTGTTATGGTTGAGGTTTTCTCTAAGCTCAGGTGAGTCATACTCGGTGTGAGAAACAAGAGGTAGAAACAACCTTAACGATACACAGTTTAACGTCATGTAGGACGTATGAAGGGACTATGCAGTTTAAATACTTGCAGTTAGGACTATTGGTGCTGCATAGTTTAGTGTCATGTAGCAGGGACAAAGTACAGTTTAATGTCATGTAGAACGTATCACGGACCTTCTGTACAGTTTAGCATCATGTAGTTGGGACAATGGGGACAATAGAGTTTAACGTCATGTTGGACGAAAGGGGGACTGTGTAGTTTAATGTCATGCAGTGAGGACAAAAGAGTACACCATTTATCGTCATGTTGGATGCATTGGGGATTTTTTCCACAGTTTAGCGTCATATTGGAAGAAAGTGCGAATAGTTTAAGGTCATATGCATGGACCGTGGATGGTGCAGTTTAATGTCATGCTGAACAAAAGTGTAGTTCAAGGTCATACAGGACCTTTGATGATTATGTAGTTTAACGTCTTTCCGGACGTAAGGGACTTTTATACAGTTTAGCGTCATGTAGTTAGGACGTCACAGTTTAACGTCTTGCTGGACGTAAGGGACTTACAAACAGTTTAGGGTCATATGCATGGACCGTTTTAGGGAATATTTTCACAGTTTAACGTCATGTGGGACGAAGTTTCATTTTAAGGTCATACTTGACCATTTTTGTATAGTTTAACGTCATATAGAAAGGACGAACTGGTGCCGCACAATTTAGTGTCATGTTGCAGGGACAAACTGGTGCCACACAGTTTAGTGTCAAGTTGTAGGGAAAAACTGGTGCCGCACAGTTTAGTGTCATGTTGTAGGGACAAACTGGTGCCACACAGTTTAGTGTCATGTTGTAGGAAAAAACAGGTGCCGCACAGTTTTAGTGTCATGTTGCAGGGAAAAACTGGTGCCGCACAGTTTAGTGTCATGTTGCAGGGACAAACTGGTGCCGCACAGTTTAGTGTCATGTTGCAGGGAAAAACTGGTGCCGCATAGTTTAGTGTCATGTTACAGGGACAAACTGGTGCCGCACAGTTTAGTGTCATGTTGCAGGGACAAACTGGTGCCGCACAGTTTAGTGTCATGTTGCAGGGACAAACTGGTGCCGCACAGTTTAGTGTCATGTTGTAGGGACAAACTGGTGCCGCACAGTTTAGTGTCATGTTGCAGGGACAAACTGGTGCTGCACAGTTTAGTGTCATGTTGCAGGGACAAACTGGTGCCGCATAGTTTAGTGTCATGTTGCAGGAAAAAACTGGTGCCACACAGTTTAGTGTCATGTTGCAGGGAAAAACTGGTGCCACACAGTTTAGTGTCATGTTGCAGGGACAAACTGGTGCCGCACAGTTTAGTGTCATGTTGCAGGGACAAAATGGTGCCACACAGTTTAGTGTCATGTTGCAGGGAAAAACTGGTGCCGCACAGTTTAGTGTCATGTTGCAGGGACAAACTGGTGCCGCACAGTTTAGTGTCATGTTGCAGGGACAAACTGGTGCTACACAGTTTAGTGTCATGTTGCAGGGACAAAATGGTGCCGCACAGTTTAGTGTCATGTTGCAGGGACAAACTGGTGCCGCACAGTTTAGTGTCATGTTGCAGGGAAAAACTACATACTTTGCAGTTTATACAAAATACTTCTTCAAAAATATGGCATTGGTTGGAGTAATGATGAATTCTCCATCCATCGAGATTAATGAATAAGCTCCATTGGAGTAGACCCTATGTATTGAATAAGGTCCTTCCCATTTTGGTTCAAGTTTGGGAGGTTTCTTTCTTGGTATCATTGGATTTCTTAGAACTAATACCAATTCTCCCTGAGTGAATGAACTAAGATGAACTTTTTTGTTAAAAGCTCGTGCTATTCGATTCTGATAGACTTTCAAGTGGTGCAAAGTGCACAATATTTTCTCATCTAACCGTTCCAATTCATTCAATCGATTTTGAGATTGCTCATCTGTAGATGACTGATCGCAAATGGCTACTCTGAGCGAGGGTAATTGAACTTCAATTGGAAAGACTTCTTCCGTTCCATATACCAATGAATATGGAGTTGATCGCGTTGCAGTGCGGGTGGTAATCCGATAAGCCCATAAAGCGTGAAAGAGTTTATCAGGACATGACTTCTTATCTTTATCCACCATCTTTTGTAGTATATTTGAAAGAGTCTTGTTGAAGGATTCTATCTGGCCGTTGGCTGCTGCATGATACCGAAATGAATGGTTGGATTTGATGTTGTATTCTTGATACAATTTCTTCACCTCGGATGAACAGAAATTGGTGCCATTGTCCGTTAATATGGTATAAGGGACACCAAATATGGTAATGATGTTAGACTTGATGAAGCTAACAATGCATTTAGAACTGACTTCCTTGAGAGGTATTGCCTTTGCCCATTTGGAAAAGAAGTCAGTAGCAGTAAGAATGTACTTAAACTGCTTGGCCATAGCTGAAGGGTAAGGTCCCACCACATCCATTCCCCATGTGGAAAATGGCCATGAGTATTTAGCTGTATGAAGCAACTCTGGAGGTTGATGAATGAAGTTGGCATGTACAGTGGGCAATACTGATGGTTGTCTCATCCCGATTTGGATCTGCTAGAGCTGTGGCTATATTATCCAGCGCATCAGCTTGAGCATTTTTTGATCTTGGGACATAAGAAAATGTCAGTTCTGAAGGAAATTCCTCCATTAACTCTCTGACGTAATCATACAAAGGGATTAGTTCTTCTTTTCTAATGGCATAATCCCCATTGACTTGTTTGATTACCAGGTCTGAATCACCCTTCACCTTTAAGTGATTCACTCGTGCTTGAAGCACTAATTCCAAGCCTGCGATAAGATCTTGGTATTCAGCTTCATTATTGGTACCACCTTCCCACAATAAGAAGGAATAAGGTAACACTACCTTTTCTGGAGAAATGAGCACAATTATTAAGCCAACTTTGTTGAATTTAGGATTTTCCATTTTCTTCCCTATTGGACTTCTGGAAGCACCATCAAAATACATTTCCCATGCTTGAGGACTTTATTGAATAGAGAAGACTTCCTCATCAGGGAGTTCAATATCTGAAGACGTGTCTTCCACTGAAGGGTGTTCAGCCAGGAAATCAGCCAGATCTTGGCCCTTTATCGCCTTTTGAGACACATACTGAATGTCGAGTTGCTGCAAAATAACTGCCCACCTTGCTAGACGTCCTGTAAGCATTGGACGACTAAGGATGAATTTGAGCGGGTTATTGCGAGATACCAATTGGACCTCGTGATGTTGTAGGTAATGTCTCAACTTCTGAAATGCAAAGATTAATGCCAGTCAGCACTTCTCAATACTTGAATACCGGGTTTCTGCTTCAATCATAGTTCGACTGAGATAGTAGAGGCTGTTTTCATTCCCAGCATCATTCTTTTGAGCAAGAAAGGCACCCAATGATCGCTCTAGAGCTGTCACGTAGAGGATAAGTGGTCTTCCTTAAACAGGTGGCATGAGTACCAGTGGACTCAAGAGGTATTTCTTAATAATATTGAATGCTTATTGACATTATTCAGTCCACTGGTAAGTGACTCCCTTCTTCATCAATTTGGTAAAGGGTAAACTTTTGCCTGCCAAATTGGCGATGAAACGCCGAATATAGGCTAAGTGTCCTTGAAGTACTCTTAATTCTTTCAAATTTTGAGGAGGTGACACACCAAGGATTGACTTGGTCTTCTCAGGATCGACTTCAATATCACGATGGCATACAACAAAGCAGAGAAATTTTCCTAAGGTTACCCCAAAAGAACATTTTAAGGGGTTCATCTTCAAATTATGTTGTTGAAGCTTGTATAATATGACTTCCAAATCAGCCAAGTGATTAGAACGTTGTTTGGATTTAACCACCAAATCGTCTACATAGCATTCAAAAAACTTCCCTAAGAAGGGTCTGAAGATACGATGCATGGTGCACTGATATGTTGCACCTGCATTCTTTAAGCCAAAGGGAATTACCCAGTAACAAAACACACCCTGAGGGGCTCTGAAGGCTATGGATTCCTCATCTTCTGGGGCCATTCGGATCTGATTATATCTAGAATATCCATCCATGAAGGAAAGTGCTTCATAGCCAGCTATTGCATCAATTAAAAGTTCTGTAATCGGAATTGGGAAATCATCTTTAGGACAATGCCAATTAAGATCTCTAAAATCGATGCAAACTCTAATTTGTCTGTTCTTCTTCTTTACAGGGAAAATATTAGCCAACCACTTGGGATACTGAACTTCTCTGACGAAGTTAGATTTGATAAGCTTATCCACTTCAGCTTCAATTTTAGAAGCATAAGTTGGGTGTGTTCTTCTCGCTGCTTGCTTAAATCCTCGATGTTCTTCTGGTAAACCCAAATGATGAGTAGCAACATCAGGATCAAGCCCGAGCATTTCTGTATAGTTCCAAGAAAAAATATATCTATTTCGCTTTAGAAAAGAAATATACATCTCTTGCTCTTCAAACGTCATGGCCGCACTGATTAAAGTGGGGTGTGGATCTTCCTTTGTACCCAGATTTATTTCTCTGAGTTCATCCACAGTGGTAGAGATGCCCTCTTCAAATGATGGAGGAGAATATTTGAGATCTTCCTCTTCTTCTTCATCATGTGTTATTTCTTCCATTTCTACTTGCATAGTAGATGACAAAGCAGAATTTTCATGATCAGAAGAGATTTCAAAATTTGCACATTTTGAAGAGGAAGTTTCCATTTTTGACCCTATTGATGATGAAGAGTTTTCTTTGGGTAATAAAGAGGAAATGATGGATTGAGAATCGAAATCATTGTTCACCTATAATGTTTCTATAACTTCTTATGGACTAATTGGAGAAGTATAGACTTGTTGGATTTCAATAGATGAAATGAAGACGTCACCATTTGTGCTTTCATTACTGCTTGGTGGGTTACCAATTTCTCCCATGTTGTCTGGATCGATTTCCGTAATTGACATTATGAATCTTTCCATAAGAGTATTTTGATTTGAGTATACCTTGTCAATTTGACTAATAGGAAACAAATAATCTGTACTCACATGTGTAAATGGATTTACTGGAATCTTCTCCAAACCATATGGAGCATTAACTTTGGTAATTTCTTTTGTTGTGGATTTCTCCTTTCCCTTCATGTGATAGAATTCCGCCTCAATGTATTGAGACTCACATGTATTGAATGGGGCCTTATCACCATATAATGTTCCAAATTGACCATCGAAACAGTATTGAGACATTGATGGTATGATGAAGGGATAACCGCATGCTAATCTAGCCAGGGTCTTCCAAGCAAGACGTTGAAAGCTGAGTCTTGATCAACAATCATGAAATATGAATTGGATACAAGATCTCCAAACTGAGTTCTGAGTGTAACTTCCCCTAGTGGTTCTTGTTCATTTTTATCATATCCTTGTAACATCATGGTAGAAGGAGATAAATCAGATTCTGTGAGGCCCAATCGACGAAGTGTACGAATGGGCATGAGGTTGACTCCTGAACCATTGTCAATGAAAGCTCTTCGGACATCTACACCATTGACCTTGCCAGATAAATACAAAGGTCTGATATTCCCATGCACAACATCATCTTCATCTTTATTAGTAAAAGATATTATTGCATGGCATTCTGCAGGATTATTCTCTATGTGATAGACTTCAGCTGCAGCAATTTCAGTTTCAAACTCATGAGGACTTGACAAAGCCTCGATGATTGCTTCTCGAAGATCTTTTGACAGATTCAAAGCATCCAGAATTGATAACTTGGTTGGTACTTGGTCCAAGTGTTTCAATATATCATACTTTTGATCCAGAAGTCTGCATTTCCCAACAGGAATATGTGGTTTAGCAGGAACCTTGGAAGCAGATGCTTTGGAAGTTGATACATCTTGTATTAGGATAAGCTTTGGCAAAATCCTTGGTTTTGAAAGATTAAACTGATTAGATCCACTTACTTGCTGAGAGGAAGAAGATGAAACCTTTAATCGGTCTTCCAAAATAACTGTGTCAGGACTGAATTTGCTATTGGTAGAAGAACTTGTTTGTTCTTGCTGAGCTCGCTGAAGGGCTCTACCACGAGTTTCTGCTGCGTACACAGTTCTAGAAGGGGTAGAATTGGAATAGTGGATTCTGAAAGATCTACGCCTTCCCCTGTATCCTGAGACCCTGGAACTTCCTCTGATTCCTTTGTTTGATACATGGAATTCAGGCTCATTGAAATCGAAACTGCGACTGGGATATGGATCTGTTAATTGAATCATATTAACAGAACCAAATATTAACTCTTCGTCTAATGAAGAATCTGCCTGATTAGCCTATTTAGGCTATGCCATTTGGTGGGGCGGTGCCCGTGGCTTTGAAGTAGATGGCATAAAGTCCGCCAAAGTCAAAGATAACTTAGGCTTTGACACATACTCATCTTTTTCTGATTCTTTTTCTTTATTTGAATCGTGCCGTTTCTTTGAGGACTTTCCCTCTGATGAAGAGGGTTTTTCCGCAACATTCATGGCAGAAGACACAATTGGTTTCTTTAATTGTGTTCACAAAATATCATGAGTTCGATTGATTGTCTTTCTGACCATCCAATCATCATACTTCTGTGCATTTTTGCTTTTGACTTCTTACCATTCACCTTCCTCCTCTGGAACTGTAGCAGTGACACATGCTACCTGGGCTGAGGAGCCTTTCAATGTGACTTGTCCTGAGTCGAACATCTTTTGAAGGAGGTCTTTGAAGACGAAACACTCCTGGATGGTATGCCCCAACATTTTATGAAAGGTGAAATAATTAGGACGGTCTTCATCTCCTTTCTTGTTTAGCCTCTTGGGTATTGGCAATTGAACCAAATTGTTTTCCAGAGCCAAAATGAAGTAACCAGGAACTTGTTCATTTCAGAAAGAGTATGTTTTGCTCTTCAAATCCTCAAATTGTTTTCATCTTTGATCTCTTTGATCATCTGGACGAAACAGCCTTTGTTGTTGGCGCTCAGGATGTGGATCCCTTCGAGAAGATGAAGGTTTTAAAGTAGAAATAGGTATAGGTGCTTGTTTAATCATAACTGTAGCAGTTTCTGCTTTACCCATTATCCTTCCTAGAGATGATGGAATTACACAAGATTTAGCCTTAGCCTATATAAGGGAATCTTCAATCTGCTGAGCGATTGAAGTAAGGTCTCGAAACCCTCCTATGTATTTCACAGGGATTAATGGCGTGCGTAATTCGTCATGTAGATTTGCCACACAGATTGACAACAATTATTCTTGAGGGAGTGCTAAACTCAAGGAATATGTTAATCCCTTCCAGCGAGCAATGAAATCAGAGACTCTTTCATTCTCCCTTTTCTTACAATTTGTAAGATCGAAAACTGTTGTCTTTGGCAAAGTTGAGCTGAACTGAAGGAGGAATTTTTGGTGAAGATCCTCCCATCTGGTAATTGACCGGGATTGCAAGCTTGTATACCAAACAAAAGATGGTCCTTGCAAGGTTTACACGAAGCATCTGAGTTTTACTACTTCTTGCTGCTCCAAAGTTCCCATCATAGGATCGCAACAAGACACGTAATGCGTCAAATGCTGTTCAGGACCGCCTGATCCATTAAAAATAGGGAATACAGGATCCCCAAAACTGGATGGAGGAGAAATTTAATCTACCATTCAGGGTAAACTTTCTTTTCTGGTTGAACTTGAACACGTTTCCCTTACATAGTTTCTAACCGAACTGTTAATGACTCAATAGTAGTTATTAACTTTTGAGAAACATCCGGTTGAACTTGGACTTGGGTAGGTGTAATGACTGGAGCTTGGAAAGATGTGGCGATTGGTGCTGCAACTGATGGTAGCACTGCCAACTGTTGTTGCACTTGATCCATAGGATTAGACCTGTAAGGGTGTACTGATAGAGGAGGATATTCCTGATCCATCTCAGTAGCTGCAACAAATTCCCTTGGCTGACTGACTCCAGTACGCTCACGAAGAAGACTACCTTGAAGTAGTTCTGCATTCAACCTCCTTAATTCCTTCATTTCTTCCTCTTGTTGTTCAAACCTTTACTCTAGTGAGAGTGATTGACCTTCTCTAGAGGAAGGATATGTAACCTGGTTCTTTCCCTTCCCTTTGTTGGATCCTTTTCAGAGAGGGGGAAGTGGGTTACTCGAAGGATTACCTAGGTTTTGAGTAATCCTTTGACTTCTTGTACGCACTCCTTCTTCATTTGTGTCGGTGCGTACAACTTCTTGAGCAAGAACCTATTCATATGAGTCCCCTGAGTGAGCCTCATTTGGTGGATTAGCAACAACGGAATTGATGACATTGATTGATGCATAACTCATCTCATCCCTTCTATCAGCATTTATGTGATATTGTCTTCTTCCATGTCTTTGATGAGACATTTCCTTTTGTTGATTCGATCCCTTAGGAACTTCTTGAAGAACCGTAATTTGGAGGGAATCTCCTGATAATTTGGATCTTCTTTCCTCTTGAAGTTTCTTCCCCAATCGAGAAAATACCGACTTTCTCTGAGGAGGGGATTGATGATTTGAAAAAGTCCCCAGTCCAGCGGACTGGGGCTGTTCCTGCTGTTCCCGCTCAACTCCTTGGTACCTATTTTTTGATTCCGAGGGTTGGTTTAAAAGAGTCCCCAGTCTAGCGAGCTGGGGTGGTTCTTGACATGCTATGTATGAGAATTTCTTTAAAGTCCTCTTGATCTTGCGAACCTTAGTCCGGAAATTAGCTGGATGCATTAACCTGTATCCGCTTTTATCACCTGGTTCAAAAGACCGTTGGATTATTTCTGACACTTCTGTCACTTGGTGACGTGCTTGCTCCAAATGAGAGGCCTGTTTAATATTCTCGTTTACTTGATGCAAGAGTAATTCAATAACTTGTTCTCTATATTCTTGATTTTGAGAGGAACTAGTTGAAGCATGTTATTGGGAAAGATTTTGATTACAAACAAATCCCATTGACTGTGGCTAGTTATGAGCAACAACATTGCATGTGACCATTTTCGGCGGGCTTTGTTGACTAGAGAGCACCATGAAATACAGTGCTCCATGAACACCCCATCCCCTGACACGAATAAGAGATGGGGCATTGGAAATTAACTGACACAATCTTCTTAGTGCACCAAGGAATGAATGTTGGAGGGCTCTCTGCTACTTTTCAGCCTTCAGATATCGAGAGAATGATAGAGACGCCAAATAAATCTGATGTTGTAACCCTTTTATTATCTTAAGATGATTTTCATATTCATCATAAGATAATACTTTATTTTTCAACTGAAAAAGAGTTTTCTATATGTTGAGACGAATATCATGAATTTCATCTTCCGTCAACATTTCTGGAATATTATACTGAGAGTCAGCCATAGGCCAAAACATAACTGGCACTTCACCTTTCGCCAGTTGTTTTCTTATGTTCAGCATTTCCTCTTTGTCATTTGATGAAGATTCTTCTACCTGATTTGACTAGAGTTAGTGTTTCCTTGTTGCTTCATTGGATTCAACAAGATTGGTAGAGAAATCATTGATCAAACTAGAAGATGCATGACTTAGGGGTGGTTCGGAGAATGACCTACACCCTGGGCTATCTTCTGATTGAGAAAGTATTTCACCTACTAGCGAGGAAGCTTTAGACATGACTGGTTTCACATTTGAAAGTGCCTCAAGATAAGAGGGATTTCTCGGCACTACATTGTCCACTGGAGAATTTTTCGGGAAATGTGCATCACTATTGTGGAGAGGAATTTCAAAGTGAAATTCATCATCATGGGGAGGACCACCATAATGGGTTACAACAAAAGAAGAGATCTCTTGCTCCTTGGTCTTTTGACCACACAGAGGGTTCCTGTGGCTCTCATCTGAAGATGAAACTTCAAGATCAACCAAATTGTCATGAAGCAAGCCTTCACGAGGAAGTGTCTGTTGAAGACCTTCAGAATTAATGTTCCCACTATTGGGAAATGAGGGAGTAGAATCTTGAATTTCAACAGATAATTGTCTGAGGGATTCAAGAACTCCAGCATCAAGAAAGGCCTTGTTACTAATTGGATCTTGATCTCCTGACTATGCTGGGTAGGTCTTTTTCTTAGATGCCTTCTTACTCACTTTGGAAACCACTTGTTGATGAAAGTGGCTGCTCTGAGCAGGTGTATGTGCCTGATCAGGAAAGATGGCCAGGTTAGGCTGAATATCTCCACTCAAATCTGGTGTATGTGCCTGACTTGGTTGTCTGTATGATATGGGGGAGCATTCCCCACAACCCTCTTGGACTGGAACAGATGTGTGTGTCTGTTCCGGAGTGAATTGTTGATGTGTCACTCCATTGGTAGGGATAGATTTATGTGTCTTTCCCTGAGATTCTGCTGAAGTTGTAATAATATCCTGGTAGGCCTCCAGAATATGATCAGGGATTTGCTTCTGCTCTTTCACCATTGATAGAATATGCTTGGTGACTTCAGCTTCCAGAACGGGAATATACGTCCATTCCAGGCTTGGTGCAGGTGTATGTGCCTGCTCCTATCCTCCTTTTCCTGTTAGTGAATCCTGAAAGTACTCAAGTGTGGGGGCAGAGAGTTGAGTCTGCCTCCTATTTGTTGTCGGGCCTTTCCGACTAACTTCTCCGAATGCTACCAAGCGAGACTGTTGGTATGCTTGATTAATACTAGCAGGTGTATGTGCCTGCTTATTGCACTTCACCAAATGTGGTTGACGAGATCCATCATATGTAGTCAGACGATCCTGTTGACTAGCTGATGATGTATAAATAAGTTTATGTTCCTGCCTATAGTACTCCGCCGGAATTGCCTGGAGGGATTGGCGTGATGCTGCCAGATGAGTCTGCTGGATAGCGGAATTAAAATGGGCAGGTGTGTGTGCCTGCTCGTTGCTTGCCACCAAGTTAGGTTGGTGGACTTCTCCGGAGATGGCAGAGATGAGAACCTGCTCACTGTTAGTCGGACTTCGCCTCTGGCGATTCATCTTGCCTGCTTGGGTTCGAGGAACCTGAGCTGAATGCCTGGAGTCGGTACCCTCATCATGTTGAGGGCGCACTGCCGCACGAGTCTGGCAGCGATTGTTGGTGGGAGCCCTCAGAAAGGACTCTTGTCTGTTTGAATTAAGGCCCTGAGGGACCTACTCATTCACCTCCCCAGAATAAGGGAGCGAATGATGATTGCATTCTGGGGATAACGACCCAAAATGGTTGGAGATGGTAGTCAACACCGCCTGCTTATTGATCACTGGTCATCGTTGTCCGGACGACCGATGTGAGTTGTTTACTTGGAGGGATTGTCGGGCAGCCTCCAAAGTTGGGATGGTACTGTGTTGATGGTACTCCTTAACTAGTGCGTTTGATACCCAGCGTTGAAGACACTGAGTAGGTGATTCATCCTCAGAGCGTATGACGATCCAGCAGGAATAGCAACTGTGGCATTTACAGCAGCAGTATTCACATGTGTGAATTTGAGAGCGGCCATTATGGAAATGTAGAAGATCTTGGAAAAGAGTGTCTGTTTGATATAACAGAAGTAATCAAGATAAATTCAGCTACTACATCTTTTGGATGATCACATATGTTATTGACTGTCTTGTTGGCCCTCTCATTAAGTTTAAATAGGGGCCTAACAAATAGGTAAAACATCATTTTTAATTTGGTTAAGGATTCACGTCGGGTTCACCATTTTTTGTTTCCCTTAGAATTCGGGGATGACCTCTTGATGGGAGGTTCAAACATTCCGATCGGTTTCTAACGGGTTTGTTCATAGATCCGAAAACATCCAATGATTCCACATCCATTTGGACATACTTTCCAAAGGTAGGCGCTCATTAGTTTGTGGACGGATGAGGCTTCGGAATTTTCATTGGTCGAGAGGATGGGAGGTCGGACTCATCACACCTTTTTGAGGGGAATTATTGTCTATTCCAGGACTCTCTTTATAGATTTAAGTTATGTTCGTGAATCCTTATTACATTACCAAGTATAAAATGATCTTTCCTTTAGATCTTACAATCAATGATAAAATATGTACGAAATTTAGAGAATCTTTTATATGTATTCGAGGTTCTTCATCGATAGAGAATCATCTGTATTTATTAAATATTCTTGGTCAATGGTATCCTTAAGCATATTTATATAAAATTCACTTGGTCATTATGTTGACCATGCTGGTTTCAAAGCCACTCAGTGGGGCACTTGAAGTTTATTGTCATTCAGAAGGACATGGATTATTTCAGAGTTGGGATCGAACCCGCAGATGGGATACCTACGTATCCTTTGTTTAGAAAAGGAATCAGAACCCACGTAGTTCGAGTAAGGGAGTATGATGTTTATGATTGATGGCTCAAAGAAGGATGTCATAATTACTTTTACAATCTAAGCTCACGTGATTCATGCTCGGTATGAGAAACAAGAGGTATTGGTAAGAATCAGAAAATTGTGCCATGAAAGATGCAATCATAAGAAATAAGGTGGGACTTAGGTATGTATGACTACCCAGATAAATAAATATTTGGATTTACTTTAGGGAAGAAATCCAGGAACAGGGTCCATAAAGGTATATGTGCTTCACGGAGATTTGAATACTCTAACTTGGGACTTACTTCTGAAAAGGAGGCCCAAATTAGAAGAGGACTTATGATTGGTTTTTTTTACTCCTGAGAAGGAATCCCAAATCAAAGGTAAATTAGGACTGGTTAAGAGGAATTAATACTGGGGCTTACTCCTGAAAAAGAGGCCTAGGTTAAGAGAATTATGACTGGGGCTTATTCCTGAAAAGGAGGCCCAGGTTAAGAGAATTATGACTGGGGCTTATTCCTGAAAAGGAGGCCCAGGTTAATAGAATTATGACTGGGGCTTACTCTTGAAAAGGAGGCCCAGGTTAATAGAATTATGACTGGGGCTTACTCCTGAAAAGGAGGCCCAGGTTAAGATAATTATGACTGGGGATTATTCCTGAAAAGGAGGCCCAGGTTAAGAGAATTATGACTGGGGCTTACTCCTGAAAAGGAGGCCCAGGTTAAAGGAATTATGACTGGGACTTACTCCTGAAAAGGAGGCCCAGGTTAAAGGAATTATGACTGGGGACTACTCCTGAAAAGGAGGCCCATGTTAAAGGATTTATTACTGGGACTTACTCCTGAAAAGGAGGCCCAAGTTAAAGGAATTATGACTGGGGCTTACTCCTGAAAAGGAGGCCTAGGTTAAAGGAATTATGACTGGTACTTACTCCTGAAAAGGAGGCCCAATATTGGATTCTATCATCTTAAAGGATGAGGTTTAATGATTGAAATCTCAATCTTTAGTGACATAAAGATGTGTAAATCACTATGTTTTGAGGGATATTCTACAGAATTCCTTTCAGATAAAGAAGTCAAATCAAGAAATCACGCCATAAATGGCTTTGAAGAGTGTCTTGAAGACTAAATCTTTAATAGGAGAGGTGGAATGGCTTAAGAGGGGTAAAATGGGCAAGAAGGGCATCCAAAAAGGCAGGGGCGCGCAAGTCCTGGCAGGCGCGCAAGTCTTGGTCGCGCAGGTACACCTGCGCGACACGTTAGGTACTTGCGCGGTGTTCAACCATCATGGTAATACTTGAGAGACTTTTGATTAAGGCCTTTAGAATCCTCCTGAGGTTCTTCTAGGAGAGGGGCGTGCAGGTTCTATTGAAGGAGTAAGGCGGCGCACAAGTGTGGCCATTTCCCTTAAGGGCTGGCCACCTAGGCGCGCAAGTGTTGATGAGTTTCAACACTTAGGCCTTCCTCCCCCTCTTTAGATCTTCCGTTATAGGTAAGAAATTACCTTAGAAGTGTTCCGGAAGCTTTGAGAAGAGACTAGGGTGCCGGGAGATCAAATCTGAGTTTCTGGAAAAAAATCCTTCCGGAATGGGGGGACCACAGGGTCTATTTATAGGCAGGAAAAGACCCCAGGCAGTTATCACTTAGGTCGCGCAAGTCACTTGCGCGACCATAATTCTCCGCACAAGTGGACTTGCGCGACTATGAGGAAACTTACGCAACTTATGGGCAATCTTCTCCTTGTTAATCCCTTTGACGATTTTTGATATTTTCTTCAAAGGATGAATCAATTTGAGCTAAGATATTCCCCTTTTCCAGTCTTTAGACTCTGTGGCGAAAAGGAGCATCAACAGATGCTCTGGAGGTATATTCAAAGGATAGTTAGAATTAGATGTTGTTTCATGGGAAGATGTTTGTCCTAGTGGAAATGCATGAGGTAATTCTCTATGAGTTCCATATCTCACCCCTAGTGGTACACCCAATATTTTACAATATTTACCAAGTATTGAGGGAATAGTTTTGGTGGCCCAGGATAATGCGGGAAATGGAGGAGTTTGTGGCGAAGTGCCTAGTGTATCAGCAGGTGAAGGCTGAGCACCATTTTCCTGGCAGTCCATTACAACCCTTAGATGTTCCCAAGTGGAAGTGGGATGACATATCAATCGATTTCGTCACAGTATTACCCAAGGCTCAGGGAGTATGCAATTATATTTGGGTAGTGGTGGACCGATTAATGAAATCGGCTCACTTTTTAGTAATCAAGGAGTCGAGAACAGTGAATGCCTTATCACGAAGGTATGCAGATGAGGTGGTGCAACTGCATGGAGTTCCAAGATCCATTGTATTGGATTAGGATACATGTTTTACATCTCAATTATGGAGGGGATTGCAGCATGCCTTTTTCACCCAATTATTCCTTAACACTGATTTCTACTCTCATATGGATGGTCAGAAAGAGAGGACCATCCAGACATTGGAGGATATGCTGCGAGCATGTGTTTTGGACTTGGAGGATCATGGGAATGATACTTTCTCTGGGTAGAGTTTTAATACAATAATAGCTATCAATCTACCGTTGGAATGGCACCATTGAAGGATTTGTATGGAATACTATGTCACTCACCTGTATGTTGGAAAGAGGTATGGGAAACAACCCTTCTTGGACCTTAGGTAGTGAAAAGTATAATGGATAAGGTTCAGCTTATGCGTGAGAGGATGAAGGTGGATCAGGACCAGAAGAAGTCGTATGACGATCAAAGGAGGAAGCCCTTGGAGTTAGAGGTTGGGGATCACATGTTCTTAATGTTCTCCCCTCAATGTGGACAACGAAGGTTTGAAAGAAGAAGCAAGATTTATCTAAGGTTCATCGGACCTCTTGAGGTGTTGGGATGAGTTGGCGAGGTGACATATCAGCTGGCATTTCCACTACGGTTGGAGAGGATCTATGATGTCTTTCATGTCTCTTAGCTCTGTCAGTATCTACATGATGACTCCCATGTCCTAGACTGGGGAGAGTTGGATGTCAAGGATGATGCGACGTTCATAGAGTGACCAGTAAGGATTGATGATTGTAAGGATAGGGTGATGTGTAGATGGACCATTCCTTTGGTTCGTGTGTTTTGGAGGCATAGTGGCCTCGAGGAGAGTACTTGGGAGCAAGAAGCACAAATTTGTGCCTAGTACCTGGAGCTGTTCTGAGTTTCTCTTGTGTTTTTTCTTTGTACCTTGCTTGTGATGTAATGTTTGACCTCACTTTCTGTATAATAAGTTATTTCCATGTTCTCTGATTTTTTGAAGAGTCATGACTATGGGGAGGAGAGGACCTGACCCCTAGTCCAGATGCATTAATGTGGATGTGATTAAACCCATGTGGGCAAGTTAGTGCCGCCCAAAGCAGATAATATCTTAACATAGAGGAAGGATCTCCCTAATCCATGTGTCTAGACAGTGTGACCTTTGGTGTTTGTGTGGTTGTTAGGGGAAATAATACCTTAGTGTTTTCATGGCTGTTTAGGAGATATATGTCCAGGAGGTGTCCTTAGATGTCGAGGTTTTCACTTCATCTTTAAAAATAACATAAGGTGGTTTTCTCCTGAGTGGTATCTTAAGGGGTGGTTGTTCGGACCCCCTTTCATCTGGGTTAGTTTTAAATTTTCAAGAATGATAATAGTTTGAGAGGTATATAATGTAATAACATAGATTTTATTAGACCAGTACTTTGCGATAATCTGGTGTTTTAGGTGTTCTAGGAGGCAATAATGGCTCGTTTCAAGAGTTTGCAAAATTCCCAGTTTTCCATCAGTAACTTAGGGAATCGACATTGGCATGTCAGTGCATCAGTATGTCAGTGCATCGACATATCAGGGGCATCAACATCGGTGATTTAAGGGCCTCAGTGTCAGTAGGTTAGGGTGTCGGTAGGTCAGGGTGTCGGTAGGTCGAGGCGTCGGTAGGTTGAGGTGTCGGTAGGTTGCTGCATCAGTAGTTATGTGTTGGTGGATCAGTGTCAGTAGGTAACGTTGGTAGCTCAGTATCGGTGGATCAACATTGGTAGGTCGTATCGGTATCTCACTCTTCGATGGCTCAACGTCAGTGACTCACCCATCAGTCACTCATTTTTAGTTTTTCCCAGTTTTCTAGTTTCTCCCCTCTTACATCGTATTTGATGTAAACTGAGTTTAAAGCCTTTTTTGGGAATTTTTAAGAGTGTGTTAAAAGATATTAAGTATATATTTAATGTCTTAATATTCCCAGGGCTTTGAGATACTCAAGTCATGTGATCTTGACCACAATTCCATGATTAATGACTTTTGGAAACCGTTCTTCCTTTAAAATAGGATCTGGCTCTTCGAGACTGGGATCTTCCCTTGTGTGTTTTTCATTTCCACTTGGAACACCGAGAGACTTAATCCCTATATGTTTTGTTCACCTACGTTAGCGCTCTCCGGATCATCTTTCTTATAGTTTCCTGCAGCTCGCGCGATCCCTTGTTCTTGGCACAAGGAGGAACTTCGATCCTTTGATCATCCAAGTAGGGATTTCTTTAATCTCCCCTCCTTTTTGTGCATCAAGTGGGGTGGGTGTACTAATGATTCATTTTGAGGAATGACTGAATACTTTTCTTAAGATGATAAACCAAAAATAAGTAAATATGATCAAAAGATAACTGGGTAATGAAATAACGGGCTGAGAGTGGATTAATGTTTGATGACCTGTTTTATTTTGTTATCTTTGTTTCTTTATGGATTGATTGTGGATATATGTATCTTGAAAATAAAGACCATTGGTGGTATTTTATTGTGTACTAGTGATGTTATTTTTTGTTATGATGCTTCTATAAATGGACGTAACATGAAAAATAGTTAAACCACATATACTTGGTTAAATAAATGGATACCCAAGGATCAAACCTATTGTGTGATCACCCTGGTTATAAATAAGTGGAATTAAAGAGCCTATGATGGTTAAATCTAAATATATACACATCCTATTGATAGTTTTGGTTGAGTTCAATGTTTTGTTGAGTTTTTTAACTTGTGGGAGTTGTGTGGTGCTGTTGTTGGGAGCACATTTGTGGGTACAAGGTTGGGCAGAGGAGTTAGTTCCATGAGAAGAGTGTGGTATGTGTGTATAGTGGGGCTATGGGATAATAGTAGTTGCTATGGGATTTATGTGTGGGTTAGTACAAGGGGTGTGTTGGAATCCCAGTTTGAGAGATTGATTGATTGTGGAATGGATGGATTGTAGGAAGATGAACTGCCTTTGTTTATGTTATGGCCGTCGAATGACATTGGGAAATGGGACTATGGTGTGGTTATGAACTTGTATACAATGGGACTGCATCTGAGAATTGTTGGGTAGTGGGGTTGTGGAGTTGGGTTGTGAGAAAAGTATTGTGTGGTATAACATTGAATAATGATAGTTGGCATTGGTTGAACGTGGTTGTGCAATGGGACTGTGAATCTCTTTTTGTTGTTGTTTTGGTATGGTTATGGTTGGTAGTTACCTGACATGATAGAAATAAATCAAAGTGAATCCCTTAAATAAGTAAATGTAAAGTTTTTAAATGAAATAGGGGTGGTGTTATGCTTTGGTAGTGGCTATTGTGTGGTTATGCATATAGGGGTAGTAGCAAACGTGGCACCGGTGGGCTCTTTTGTTCGGTTGTTTGAAACCTATAGGTTGGGATGAGTGTTTGATTACCTAAACATATATAAATTGTAGTTTCTTGGGATTTATATGTTCACCCCACCATTATTGAGAACTATGTTCCAAATTCCTCCATCTCATGGGGGATGGTGTCTTTCCCAACATCCTGGTGGGAGGATAGATGGTTGGTTACTAAGTTTCTTCTACACACCCTCTTTTGGGTTCTTACCGCTCAAGCGCATCCGGGAAGGTTGTAATGGATCAAGGATTACCATATCCCAAGATCCTTCGGGTGAGGTTTTTTTTTGTGGATAAGAGTCCTAGACATTTTTAGGTGAGTATTTTTTTCCCAAGTGTCTTTAGGATGAGGCCCTGGTGTCTTCGGGCGAGAGGCATGGTCGTTGTGGCCCAGGTGACTACATGTGGGATTATGTGTGGTTTGAAGCCCAGGTGTGTGCGGGTGGGTTGTGGTAGTGGGACTATGTATGGGAAGAGTGATATCATAAAGGAATTAGAAATTAGAGATGAGCAGTTAACCAGTGGGAAAGTGGTGCGGGGTACCAAAATATCGATGTTCTTATACTACTACTTTACTTGACTTGCGTTATTTGGTGAATGTTCCTTGGTGAGGCTGGGCTGGTTAGTATTCCTTAGTAGGTTCTTTAAGGTTATAATATTTTCTCATAGGGACGTTAGTATCTTACCTCAATTGTGTATGAGTGGATTTATTTTACCTACTAGGTATACTTGTATACTCACCCTACGTATATAAACTTGTTTTCAAGTTTCCAGGAGGACTTTGAGGACCATGCTAGACTTTAGTAGCTTGGGTGTCAGTATTAGTTGCTATTGCTGCTTAGTTTCTTCTCTTTTGGTACTTTAATTTGGAGATTTTTTGTACCTTTTATCTGCTTTACTTTTGAACATGCATGTGGAAATGGATTTTGGATTCACTTTCACTTTTATTACTTGGAGTTTCTTGGGATTTACCATCTTGTCCCCTGATCTTGTTCTATAAAAGGGTTATTCCTTCCATATTGTGTGAGATTATATACCCTTGGTCTAGTCACCACTCTGAGGCCTATTGAAGGTGGGACTCTAGGGTCATTATCTATTTTTCATCCCGAGGAAGGAAGGGTATGTCACTTTGCTGTTCTTTTTCTCATCTTGAAGAAGGGTCGTGAAATTTTCACTATTCACTGTAAAAACTATATTTTCCAAAAAATCCCAAAATTTCATCCTAAGTTAAATTTTATAATATTTTTTTAAAAAATAAATTCGTTTTTATAATTAAAATTATATAATTTTTAAATTAAAATTTTAAATAAAAACCATATAAGAAGAGTGTTTAATTAAAACTATTTCATTTTTGATTTAAAAATTACTTCATATTTTTATAATGAATATAACTATCTAATTTATAAATATTAATAAAAAAGAAAATGATTTATTCTATCATTACCTGAGTTTTTACATTCTTCTCCTTTTAGAAATTATGTCCTCATAATTTTATTCACTTATTGAATAAGTGGGGATATCTTTCCCTCATAGCATTTTCAGATTCCCATTTTTCTTCTTCAACCATATGGTTTTTTCATAAAACATTAACTTAATGAATTAAATTATTCCACAACACTTTCTCTCTATAGTCTAGAATCTGAACAAACTATTACTCATAAGAAATATTCTCTTCCAATAGAAGTACTTTAGGACTCAAAACATGAGATGAATTTGGTATATATTTCTTTAACATTGAAACATGGAATACGTTCTGTACCTGGGATAAAATTAGAGGCAAGACCACTCAATAGGAAATTGATCCTAATTTCTATAATATTTTATATTTTCGAATGAACCAAATACTTAACATTCCATTTTTACTAAATGCATAAAACTTTTCCATAGAGATACTTTGAGAAAGACATGATCACCTACCTCAAAATAAAGATCTTTCCTCCAGTTATCTACATAAAATTTCTACCTAATATAATCCATAATCATATATTAATGAATCAATAATACATGATCATTTATTTACTATACCAAATTTGATCCCATCAACCTCATTTCTCATACTTCATCCCCAAAAGTTGGTGTTTGACACCGTTTTCACATATAAAGCCTCAAAAGGCACCATCTGTATACTGGAATGAAAAATATTGTTATAAGAAAACTCAACCAAATAAATATGATGATCCCAAATTCCCTAGTAATACATTGAACTAGAACTAACAATATCTTCCAAGGTTTAAATCGTTCACTTGGACCATCCATTAGATTGAGGATGCAAAGCTGTATTAAAATTTAATTTAGTACAAAATGATTTCTGAAGTTCTTTCCAAAAATTAGATGTGAGCCTGGGATCAAATCATGATATAATGGAGAGAGTAACTCTTTGTAACCAAACTATATTTTTGAGATATAGTCAAGAAAGATAATCTAAATACATATTATTTCAAATGGGAAGGAAATATGGGGATTTTGTTAATCGAAGAACAATAACCAAAATTACATTATTACATCAAGAGGTATTTGGTTATCACACCATTAAATCCATGGATATATTTTACCATTTCTACTTTAGTACTAGAAAAGGTTATTTCATTACCTCTGTTAATTATCATTATTCTTTAACCTGTTGACAAGTCAAAATTTCCTTTTTAATTAAACAATAACTCTTTTCATTCCACCCCGCCAGTAATACCCTTGAATATCTCTATACATCTTAGTACTATTAGGATGAATGGAAAATGAGGAACTATGAGATTTACTAAAAAATTATCTCTTCAATTGAGAATTAAAAGGAACACATAATCTCATTCCAAATATCAAAACACATTTTTTTAAATTAAATTCAGACAACTTACCCTTCTTAACCAACTCTAAATTTTCTATAAAACATGATCCTTCTTCTAATCTTGCTTAATTATTTTTTATAGAGATGATTATACTGACACCTGAAACAAAATAAAGGAGGTTCCAACATCCAAATATTCTAGGAAAAAATTTATTAAGTAATCAAACAAAGGGCCATGTTCCAAACATAACATAGTTAATGTAATATTATTTTTTCCACTCAAGGCATCAAATGATTTTTTTCTTTTCTAGGATGATAATAAATCATGTAATAATAATCCTTGATAAGATATTTCCATATTATCTGTCTCATGTTTAATTTTTTTTGAGTGAATATAAACATAATTTTTTTATTAGTATATATTTCACACTTTACTCCTTATAAATGATGCCTCCAATTTTTTTTTTAAAAAAACCAAAAAAACTAATTCCATATCATGAAAAGTATAATTTAACTCATGAGGTTTTAGTTACCGTGAAGAATAATAAATTACTTGATTATTCTACATTAGGACACAACAAAGTCTATTTAGAGATGTGTCACTATATATTTTTTTCCATTTATGGATGGAGGGGACACAACTAGATCATTCACATATATTATTCTTAGTTCTTGAAAAAATCATCACATTCTATTTTTCAGATGAATTTAACTCCATTTCATGTTAAATTAGTCTATGGGAGAGACAACTGAGATTTTTTTCGATAATCTATCAGTATTAACCCACTAATCCATGAAAACTATGAATCTCTTTGATATTTTTCGGTTTTGTAAATTCTTCAAAAACTTTTTTTAAAAGGGTCAACAGTTATACAATCCTTAGAAACAATATGTCCGAGTAAATAAATTTTTTGCAACCAAAATTTACACTTACTTAATTTTCCATATAGTTTATTTTATTTTAAGGTTTGAAAAAAAATCTTAGGTGTCTTTCTTGTTCCTCCTGAATTTCAGAATATATCAAACTATCATCTATAAATATAACCAAAAACTTATCCAAGAACTCTTGGAAAACACTATTCAAAAGGTCCATAAATAGAACATGGGCATTGGATAACTCAAAGGGCATAACAAAACTCATAACTATCATATTTAGTATGAAATGATGTCTTAAGAATATCTTAATCATTCACTTTCAACTTATGAAACCCTAGGTTGAGATCAATATTTGAAAAATATTTTGCTCCTTAGAACTGATCAGGAAAATCATTGATATGAGGAAAAAGATACTTGTTCTTAATAGTGATGTTATTAAAGTCTCAGTAATCAATATAAAGTCTCATTGAACCATCTTTATTTTTAATAAATAAAACTAGATCACCCCAACGTGAAGTTCTAGGTCGAATAAAACATTTATCTAGAAACTCATACAACTTATTTTTTAATTCTAAAATTTCTAATTGAGCTATTTGATAAGGGGGTTTCGAAATAGGCTTAGAATCAACAAATAAGTTTATAGTAAATTCAACCTCTTGATCAAAAATAAAACTAGATAAATTATCAGGAATAACAACCATGTATTCATTCACTACTGGCATATCACAAATTTGAATAGTTTCTTTATTTTCAACAATATGATTTAGGTATATTTCACTTCCATATCAAAAAATTTCTCATATTCTTGGTAAGTTATCAAAAGTATGAAATCATTTAATAAAAATGTCTTATCTCGGTAATATATCTTATCATGATAAACTGAAATATAATCCATACCCAAAATAATATCGAACTCCACTATGGATAGTTTAAAAACATCCACAAGAAAGACCATCCCAATAATAACAATAGAAATATTCCTATAAATCTTGGTTTCTTTAATAATTCAACCTAAAGATTTCACCAAAAGTTCAATCTTCTTTTCATGCAGTGATATTACCATTTTACTTAAAAATTCCTCAAAAATGAAAGAATGTGAAGAAACAGAGTCAAATAGGTCATTAGAATAATTTGAATAAATAAGTTAAATACCTATCACCACTTCATTTTATGGTCCAACATCAATGTTTGTAGTGGAAAATTATTTTTACACACCTTTATATCTTCTATATTAAATATCACTATCCCATGTGACTAAATTTTGACACACATTAGCATAATTACCCAACACCTTACAAATAAATCATCTTACCATCATATTCTCAATATTGATCTGATAATTTTCATTATAGTCATGATCCACATGTCCAAACTTTTCACATCGACAAAATTTCCTAGAATTTACATGACATTCCCTAGGATGTTTTTTACCACACTTATCATAAGATTAGAAATTGAATTTATTTCCTATAGATTTAATTAATGAATGCTTCCCCATTAACTTCCATCCATTTTTTAATGCTTTTTGTCCCAAAATACATGAATATTATAAAACTCTATTTCTACTTTATCAGCACACCAAACAAGTTTTTCACAAGTTTTGAATTCACGGGAAGCTAAAAAAATTCAATATCTTGGTTGCAATCCGGAGTAAAATTGATTAATCTTACTATCAAGATCCCAGATAAAATATGGTAAATAACTGGACAATATTGTAAAATTTTCTTCATATACGGTTACAGAATCTTCATTTTTTTTCAATTCCAGTGATTGTCTCTCCATTATTTTTCAAACAAACTTAAATAAATATTTCTATAGAAAAATATTATTAAATGTTTCCCATTCCTTGGAATCAAGCTCATCTCTCTCTTTGGTATTATTAACAAAGCACCACCATTGATCATACTCAATTACAAAATGATAAATGTAAAGGGTTACATTTTGATGTTATGAACATCCCATGACTTCAAATATATTTTTTAGTGCATTGATCTATCCTTCAGCTACCATTTTATTAGAAGATCCACTGAATACTAGAGGATGTTGTCTCATAAAATGATCCACTATCATCATGTTCATATGTGGAAGATCTATCTATTATCTAGCATGGATACCACCACCATTTATAGATTGTGTCAACTAATCCATAATAATAAAAAATTGCCTAGTTCTAATTTCAGTCATCTCGGGATACTGATTTTGAAGGATATATTCCTCTCAATTCCTTCTTACTATAAATTCCCTATTCCCTTTATGGAAAACCATTCTAAAGAGGCATAGTTTAGATTAAGTAACATGGTAACCTTAAAATTTTATAACATGATAACCATATTTTAAAATCACTTAAAGTTATTTAATTACATTATCTTAACCTATAAATTTATCTATACCCTGCTCTAATACCAGTTGTAAAAAACCAACCTTAAAAATTACATATTCTAGTGAATTTAGACTAGAATTTAGTTTCTTTTACCAAATATCCTTTTGGTTTATAGTTTTAGATAATTAGGTTATAACTCTTTCATAACAATCCCATATATTAAAAATTAGACACTCCTAATCAATATCCATTTTCCCTATAATATAATAATTTCAAAATGTAAAATATTTTCTTTTTAGGAAAAATATTCATGAATTTATACTTGACTTCTTCTTTTACTTTACCTATCCTTAAACCTATTGATTTTTTTTAAAAGTGTGGGATGATAAAAAAATCTCAATAGGGGATAAAAAAAGAAGAAATTTGTTTTTCTAGTGAAAAAATGAAAACCCAATAATTTTTTCCTTCAAAACATTACATTTTACCCATAAATGAAATTATATTTCATTAAAAAAATTATCTTACCGTTTTAAAACAATATATTTCCATAAAAACTCATTAAAAAGCATAGAAAAGTTATATAGGTGTCGCGGGACATTATATTAATAGAACCTTTTCAGATTAGAATAACCATATGGATAACTTCCAATATAATTCTATGGATAATATAATCATTTAAAAATTCATTGGAGAGATATAATGGGGATCAACCATTATATCATGAGCTATAATGGGACTAAACCCATAACATCTTGAGCTATAATGGGGATCAACCCATCAGATCTTGAGATATAATAGAGATCAGCCCATCGTATAAACTGTATAAAGATCTCTCATTATCATAAATAATATCCAAGGACCATATCATGAATAAAATATTTTAATATTTCACCTATTCATTATAAAACACTTGAAAAAACATTTTAAACCTATATGAAAAACTCTTTCAGATATCTACCATTTCTTTTAAAACCCATTTTCAATACCAAAATACCCATAGAAAAAGGAAAGAGGGTTTTTTTGAATAAAAAATTAAATATTATAAAGGAATACAAACTTCAAAAAATGGTTACAGTGGTGGGAAAAGTCATTATAACCATATATGTTAAAATAGAATATTCCTTTTTTCTTTTGTAAAGAAAGTCAAACATTTCATAAAAACTTCTTTTTGAAAACCCTTGAAATAACTTAAAAGGATTCATAAAAACGTCCTTTATAATTTTTTTATTTGTAGAAGTTTCCTTCATAAAATAATTTTAAAATAATTTACATGGAAAATAAGGATTTAGAAAATAAATCTTAAAAACATTTAAAATCAGTTTTAAGTTAAATTGTCCCTTACCTTGGGTCCTAATTGTCAGGTGTGTTAGTTATATTCCAGATTAATAAAATTATATTAATTATTTAATTTCTTAATAACTTTTCTAAAGTTTATTATTCCTTTTATTTTATCTCTTACCATACTATACAAAATTAGCTAATCATTTAGGTTCACTTTTGGAAGTTTTGATGGTATTAAGATTATATGTAAAAAATGAATTCGGTAGGTTAACAATGATCAAAGTGATAATTATTCTATTATATATAGAATAATAATCATGAAATAATTATAATATTTATAAATCAATTGTAATTTTAATACTAATCATGAAATATATTTATTAAAAATGAATTACGTTACAATCATAGAGATGGTAGGCTATAAGTACGCATGAGTAACATTTCCATTTTCAAAGATACTTATGGAAAGAAGGTAAGTATTATTTAATATTTAAATAATGATAAAAATATCATAAATACAAAATTATTTATTTAAATATACATATATATCATCCATGTGATGATAAAAGAATCACATCGCTTCGTGGAGACGGTAGTCCACACGTACGTACGAACATCATTTTCATTTTTCAGTGAATGGAAAGGTAAAAATTAAATGATATATTATATTTTCATAATTATAAATATTTCATTAATATAATATAAAAAAATTAATTCTATAAGTATAACCAAATATTAGAGGTGATTATGGAAAACGAAGTAAATCGGTTCGTGAGGCGGTAATATGTCGTATACAAAAATGATGGTTTAATTTCACATTTTATGGAAGAGTATATGGATGTATGTTATTACATTAAAATAATAAAATAGAATTATATTGTATATATTTATGTTATTATATCATCATGATTGAATAATATTTTAAGGAGGTGTAAGAATAAATAAAACAAAATGCTTGGTTAAGAATATCACCACTTCTTTGGACGAGCTCTATAGGTTTGCACCAAAATCCTTACTAAGATGGTTTTATAATAAAAAATAATTCTAGGACGTGGCTAGTAAAGTGAGTAAGGTATTTTGATATGTATTTTATGAAATTAAATGATTTTAATGTTTGAATAGTATAGGAGAGGCTTTGGGATTTTATAAGTGGGGGGGGGGGGTCATACTTGGATTTTTTGAAAAGAAAAAGTTATACCCATGTTTTATACATTCAAAAAGGTTAAAAAATGAACCATTATAGATAATTATAAGATATAAGGTCTAAATATAGACATAAAATAGTAATTGGACAAGTTTTTAGGTCATTTAAACCCTTATATTTTTAGTTTAACCCCTTGGTAAACCCATTTTAACCTTAATCGCGATAAAAGATTTTTACTATTTTCACTATTAAATAAGAACAAAAAATTAAGATGAACTTATTATATAATATAATTATTATTATTAAAAAAATATAATAAATTTTACCAAGTTAAATTCATATAAGTTTAAGAATTTAATTTGAAATTTAACCCATAGATGTGATGAAAAAGTAGATTTTCAAGAAATGTATTTTTTAAGCATTAGATGATTTTATATTAACTCTATGACTTGTAATAATAATTATTTGAATTTAAATTAATATTTATATATATATAATCTCTAAAATTCATTTAAATAATTCCTCATTAGGGTTTTTTAAATTAATTAAAATGGAGAAACATTATTCTCTTTAAAATAGTTTTTAGAAAAATGTTTTTTTTAAACTTAAAAATAAAATTATACTAAAATATAGAATAAAGATGATTCAAATGTAATTAATTGGATTAAATATAAATAAAAAATAATTATATTACTTTAATTCAAATTAAATTCATAATGGGACTTTTAATTTCTTAATTTATTAAAAATAAATGACAATTTTACAAAAAATCGGCATTTTCACTATTCATTGCAAAATCAATATTTCCCCAAAAAATCTCAAATTTCACCGTAAGTGAATTTTTATATGATTATTTAAAAAATTAAATTCATTTTCAAATTCAAATTCTATAATTTATAAATTAAACATTCAAATAAAAACCTTATAAGAAAAGAGTTTAATTAAAACTATTTCCGTTTTGATTAAAAAATTACTTATTATTTTTATAATGAATATAAATATCTAATATATAAATTTTAATATTTATGAAAATGATTTATTCTATTATTACCCAAGTTGTTACATTGGTACTTAAAATGGTTTAGACTTTTTTAATAAAAGCTGACTTTATTACTCATCTTTCGGTTGAAAATCCATTTTCTTTCTTATCCATGTTTTCAAAAATATTTTCAAGAATGTTTTTGAATATTAATAAATCATTGTTTAAATTCATTTTTAACATTTTTTGTATTTTTACAAAATGTTTTTCAAAAATAATATTCTTATTTTTTTTGAATAGGGCACTTTTACCGAAGTGTTGAAAGGAATCATTATTTTAATGATTATGACATGAATCAAATTTCCTACCATCATGACTGATTAATACTTTGAAGCTTCCATTATAAGTTTCCATGGTTCTTTTCAAAGAAAATTATTTCCTTTATATTTTTTTAAATTTTTGGATTTTAAATAAGTGATTTCAAAATGAAAATGGCATTTTCCTAAAGAAATGTTCCAAGTGATATTTTAAAGGTTTTTTTCATCAATGATGACATAATTTGATGTTACTTATATTTCACGGGGGATATGATTCTATGATACTGTCCTGATTATTTCTCTAAATGGTTTATGGTTGTGATGATAAAATATTAATGAAAACTATTTTATTTTCCATAGGTTTAGTTATGATGAAATGTGAAATGTTTTCATGATCTTATGAAATACATATGAATGGATCATGATAATGTGATGGGTGGGTCCATTATAGACATAAAATAATTTTTTTAAATATGGATAACTCATGAGATAATTATGTTATGTGTGAACTTGATTACATGTTCACAAAAATATGTGTGGACCTGGTTTCATGTCCATAATTTTATGTGTGGACCTAGTTTACTGTCCACAGGTTTATGTGTGGACCTAGTTTCATGTACATAAGTTTATATAAGTAATTGATTTCATGTTCTGAACGTAATGAGTGAACTTGTTTCTATTTATACATGTTCAAAATGTTATAAAATTTTGTTTTTTCCACATTCCTATATTTATGTTATGCCCTCATGGTTCATGATTAATTATTGTTGATTTTATACTCTTATGAATATTTTATTTTATTATAACAAATATTTATGACGTGAATCATGATTAAATATATTAAATTAATTGGGTATTAATTACTTATGTTATGATTATGTTTTCATACCCTTTTTCTCATGTATAATCATTGATTGATATCTCCTATTTTTAACCTTACTGAGAATCTGAGATCACATTTTCTTATATTTTAATTACCTAGTTTTTTATGGAAGGTTATTAGTATGATATGTCTAGAAGGGTATTAATATGAAGAAATTTGTTGGACATATTAAAGAAACTTCATAAAATAAGATGTTTATGTATCTAGTATCCAAATAAACTAAACCTTTATGGTTATGGGGCATACATAATTATGTTTTGTTTTGTATATTCATCTCAAATGATGCAGTATTTATGTATGTTATTCTTGGGTCGCCTTAGGTTCTACCTATGATAATAGAGTAGTATTCTATATAATTTCCATTCTTTAGGTCTGTATTAGAGCATATTTGCCTTCAATAATATTTATTAGGTTATCTTAAATTCTTCTCCATTTTGTTTTATCTATAATTTATTTCCTTCTTTAGCATATTATTCTTCTGATTCAACATCAGAATCATAATTATTTAAGATATTTTTCACTTATCCTGAATTCTCACCACTATCTTCTTGTAATTCACAAATTTATTCAAGTATGGGAATTCTTAAATTTTTTATAGCTTCATCTTTAACCCCTTTGAAATGTATACTTTCAAAAAATTTTCTAATTCCATTGTTGAAACATTTATAGGATTCAATGTTAGATGAGTACCCTATAAATATTCCTTTATTTACCACATCTCTATATTTATCCTCATTTCATTATTTATTCCATATTAAACACTTACTTTCAAAAAATATGAAATGTTTTAAGGAAATTTTCCTACCAAGAGGCATTTTATATTACATCATATCTTCACTAGGAATAAATAATGCTTGGTTCTGGGTGTACATGAACACCTGTACTACGTCCTTACAGTAATGGAGTGAGATGTTACTCTCAATTAAAAAAGTTATGTCTATGTTATTGACCATTCTATTCCCCCGTTACACAAATTTACTATATTGAGTGGTCTTTATCAAAAACACATCATGCTTTATTAAATTTTTCTATAGATAATTTTATGATTTGATTAAAGTGTATTTAGTTCCATTATCAAATAGTAAAATCATCATTGTTCTTCCTATTTTGTTCTATACTCTTCTTTTGAATATTTTTATACAGTCCATCAATTATTTCTTAGTCTGAATGAACATGAAACATATAATCCTTTTATATTCATCAAAAAATAGAATGAAATATTTTTCTCCTCAAATTACAGATTGGCTAATTGGACCACATACATTAGTGTGGACCAAATTTTATAGATTTGATGATCATTTATTCATTTGGTGATAGGTTTTCCTCAACATCTTTCCCCTGAGGCATAGATCACATACTGTTTCTCTATTCTTATTCAAGTTTGGGATATCCTTCACTTCCTTTAATTTTGAGATATTTTCCATAATTTTCTAATGGAATTGACCAAACTAATTATTCCATAAATCATTTTAATTTTATATTGTGAGGAGATAAGTATTCTATTTGAAATCCACCTAATAAAAATTCCCATTTATTCCCTATCCCCACATAAAATGGTTTTAATCCTTTCCCTAAATGTTTCAGTCTTTTTAATTGAATGTAACTTCCTATCCTGATCTATATAACTGACTCACACAAAAAATATTGGGTCATATACCATCTATATATAGAACTATAGTATTTTTCAATTCATATCTATACAAATGGGTTTTATCACTTACATTAATATTTATAACTCCATTATTTCCAAATCAAACCATTCCATCAACTCTTTATTTAACATTATTCTATAGATTCATGTTTCCTATTATATATAATGAACACACACTATCAAGAATAAACTTACTACTATTTTTCATAGATTTTAAGACTATATATAAGAATTTATATATTTATTCTTCATTTTTATCTTATTTTCTTTCCAAGAAACTCTAAGATAAGTTGAGACATATGCCAATATCTTCTCATTTTCTCCAGCATAATAAATAAAGTCATACTCTTCTTCTTATAATAAAAATAATCTATTTACCAAAGAAATTTCTATGTTTTTTCTCACATAAATCCCAATATAATATTTATAGAAATAATTTCTACTTATTTTACTATAATTAATAAATTTATACCCAAATTTAAATCAATTGAAACAATATTCATAGAATAAATTTCTTTTTTAAGATAAAGTATATGTTTAAATTCTCATTTACTAACATCTAACAACTTTACCTTTGAATTTTTTTATACTTATCTATAATATGATATCATGTGGCCTAAGTATCCATGAAATTGGAACTTTATTAAAGTAATTTTTTTATTACTATAATCTATGCATATATCCCAAATTTTTGAATAAATCCTTTATTATTGATAAGATCTTGATGATTGATAAATTGTATTTGTCTTAAAATTTCCTTTTATATTAGCACTTTATGTATTCATTTTTTATGTTTTAACATCAATTCTAAGTCAATATTTACCAATACAATTTAGGCACTCAACATCTCTTTAACACCTCTTTTACTATGTTATTCTTCTTCATTAAATTATTCATATGATAATCTTCCAAATGGTATATTATTCATTAAAATAAAATAATTTTAGACCCATGATTCTTCCTCAAAGATACCACTTCCTACTTGAGTGCTTCAATATTCTTAGTTTTCTATTTGATAGAGATATTACGATCATCTATGACCTTATCACGCTCCTCAATTTTTAAAATGTTTTTCACCGATTCTTTAGATTTCTATTAATCATTTTCACATTACACTATAAATTTATCCAGGTGATCAATTTTTATTTCAATATCATCAACATAACTTGAGGGTTTTTAGAAAACCCTCAAATATTATTGTTTTTCTTTCTTTATATGTAAAGTTCCTCAAGATATCATTTCAACTCTATCTTGAGATAAATAAATCCTTATGGTTGATCATCCTTTTCTACTTTATTTTATTATTTATACATGATGTCCATCATAACATCATCTATATTAGAGATAAAATAAAATTCAAAACATTACAAAGGATCTTCTTTAGAATCATATTCCTCTTTAATTAATAACAATTTTATTTGAAAATTATTTCCACTCTCATTTCCTGAATTGAAGTTTCTTCTATAGGAAAACTTTTTTCTTATATTTTTAATGAATTAAATTTCACTATATACTCATTAAAATATTTAAAGAAACTGATAAATGATGTTCCATACCTTCCATAATAAAAGTAAGAAAAGGGAATATTATCTTTAAATCTCCCTCTACATCTCTTAAACTTACTCACCACAAGTGATAAAAGTTAATATCTTACATATTATTCTTCATTTATAGACTTATTAATCTAAATATTCTCCATATATTTAAATTCCATTATTTTTATGAATGTTTTGAATAAATTTTAGGCTTCACCAAAATTTCATATGCGACAATCTTGCTATATAGATCATCAATAGGAAATTCCCTAAGATTTATTTCTTTAAGAACTAACACTTTTGGTTTATATATTGGTGTAATCATCCATATAATCTTCTTTACAATATCAATATCTTTCATTTCATCACCAATTCCATGAATGTCTCCAAAAATATAGATAAAATAATTAAAAAACTATCAATATTTTCACTTGATCTTATCTTCATATCATCTAATTTATTATGAAGAACCTATAGTTTTGATTCTTTTACTTTACTATCACTTTCATAAATATTGCTAAATACTTTTTTTCTGATTTGTATCTCGTAACCTTTATATAGGTTTTATTTTAAAGTGTCATAGATAAAGAATTATGGGACTTATCATAAACAATTATTAATATCCCATATTATTTTTTTTCACTGATAATTCTATAACATCACTATATTTTATTCCATGAAATTATACTAAGAATACATCAACCCCCAAAAACCATAAATTCAGTCTCATAAAATTATTCTAAACCAAATAATTTCAACCATCAAATAGTGGTACTATTTTTTTTAATTCACAGTATTATCCATGATAATAGAATTTCCTTGGAATTTTAAATAAGAATAAACCTATCTATAACACCACTTATTGCAACCTAGGGTTTCGATATACATCCTGGGGGGGGGGGTCAATTTGAGTGTTAAAAAAATATTATTGTCTCAAACTTTAATGGATATTTTGTTCTTGTTTTCAAAGACACTTGGTAACTATCAAAAAATCACACAACCACCTAAAAAACTATAGAAGTGGAAGATTCATAGACACTAATATTTTACTTGGTTCACCAACAATAGGATAAATTTAAATAGATCATATCAATGATGTGTTGATATTCCCAATAATCACTACTTCACTATTTTTTCATATAATATTTTGGATAATATCAGTATTCATCCATGTTTTATGACCTATTTATCCCTTCAACTCACTGATTTCTAAGAGGAATTCAAGAAATGATTGTATCAAATCAAAGGTTGAACTCATAAGAATAACTGAGAAATAAAATAGCACTATACAACAAGAATGTTATCCATCATGATCTGATCTTCACCTTTGGATCTTAATAAGTATGCAAAAATAAAAATTCTTCTCAAACCAGATCTTAAATGATATTTAACCTCACAATAAATCACTCTTTAATTTTATATTTTCTCTTGACATTTAATCTGATATCTTATATCATTAACCTTTGGATATTCTATGAATTATCTTATTTCTTGTACAATAATATTCTTCTCACTTCTATCCGATCATTTAAAATTCAAATTCAAATTCAAAATGTAACCACTCTAAAATTACTCTACTCTAATCTCAAACATTGAACCATATCCAAATAAATCTCCACCATTGAAATTCATTTTAACTGATAATGTTTGTGTTATAACCAATAAAAAATTATTTCTACTTCCAAGTAATCAATTATCATCATGTTACATATTTCTTGGAAAATCATGGCATGACCAACTTCATTATGGAATGCTGGGTTGGTTTCTAAATTGGTTTATGCTAAATTCTAGACATGTTACAGTGTGGAAATTACATTTGAAACATGATATCCATTTTGTTTCCAAATATAAATTATCTTAATTTTCATGTAATTACTCTTAGAACATGTGAAGTATCTTTAAAATTATGATTCACAACATCTAGAAGAAGAAACTTTGGAATATATGTTTTGACCTAATGAAGACTCGCAACAGTGAAATTCCAACCGAGGTATTAGTTTGGATGTTATATTACAGAACTAGGTTGTATAGGTGGTCATGATAAAATTATGATGAGTAAAAGTTACAACATATATAAGGTTCATTATTAAGGTTATGTAAAGGTTTTTCATAGCGGGTTTGCAACAAAGGAGTTATATAAGGGTCTTTTAGAGTGATATGTAAGAGCAACTTGCTCAGTTCACTAGAAGTTACTGGTCGAGGCAAAGTAACCTATTGGAAATTGGAGGTGGATAAGTCAAATGGTAGGTACCCCATAATTTTTGGAAAGTATTAGAAATGGTTGAATTACTAGGACCTACTATAAGGTTGTGTGAGACCACTTGTACATGTATCACATGTTCATTGATTAGTGATCTAAATTTTATATTTTTTTAATGGTGATTTTAATATTGAAACTTATCTAAAATGAAAGGAAGCAACAATAATCTTCCATGGATATAAGACTAATGTTTGAATCATGTAAATCTTCATCATCTTTTTTTATTTACTTTAATTTTTTCTTGAATGTTTGTTTCCATGATCTATGTTTGTTTGAGTGTATATGAGGATGTTAATATAGTGTGGTGATTTATCATGTAGTTTATCTTACTATGTTTCAGTACATCAGTGTGTGGGTTTCCTTTCATTCTGGAAAATTTTGAATGTTTGTTATATGAGTTGAAGCTTCTGGTAGTTTTCTTTCAATGATCGATTGTTCCAAATCCCAAAAAGTGTTATAAGATCTTGTAATTCAACAAGGCTCAACAACACACTCAATAGTTGAATATTAGGAAAAATTATTATCTTGATTTTTTTGATTTAATGGGAGTTAACTATTTCAGAAGGCATGAAATCAAAAGAAGGAAATGTTAGTATAAAAAAGTTTAATGGGAAAAGCTTCGGATTCTGGGGGATGTAAATGTAACACTCTCTAATTCTGAAGGACTTTGAGGTTCCATTAAAATGGGTAAACCCAAAATAAATATAAAAAGAAAAATGGTAAAGGCTAGATAAAAAGGCATATAGATTTATTCAGATATCATTAACATGAAATATTACTTATGACATCTAGTATGTGAAGACCACAATTGAGTTGATGAATAATAGACATTATAAAAAGGCGGGGTCAGGAACCTTTTTTATTAAACAAAAGAACACCCAATTTTTCTTAGGTTGACAAGAACCAATTACATGAACCATAGGCCTAAAGGTATAAGGGAATAGGGGAACATAGCCTAGAGGGCCCAACAACTAGACCAAAGGCCCATAGACCATGAGAACTAAATAAATTCCCTAAGGACACAACCCATAGGGATACATAAAACTATCCCATATACCCTACCTTAAATAAAGGAATGATCAATATTCAAGACCCTCATGAGTTCCTCATTAGATACCTCCACAGGACTTCCAGCCTGAGTTGAATGCCCCACCACCTTTAATACGATTCAGAGTAATCTAAAATCAGTTAAAGTAAATTTCAAAAAATATGTGTAAAATTTGTTGTTGCTATCATCACTACCAGAATCAAGAGACACAATGATGACCACAATAATTAATTATTGGGGATAATATGATCCAATGTTTGAGGATTTTAGATATCTTATTCAGAATGAATAACTTAGATGTAGGTAAGTTTAGACATTTTTTATATACACACTCTATATGGAAGGTATAAAATGTTATCCACAATAGAATGGTTAGAATAAATAATAATATAGTTCTAGGGATAAAATTAAATAAAGTCTAAATAGGCTTAGACCTATATGTGGGAATTATGAAAAGATAGGGAACCTAAAGAAGTATTATAGGGATCAAAAAGTGAATTTTCATATAGGGTTCTTCCATAAGTTATATTTCTAAAAATTATATAGATGAAGGTAATAACAATTTAGTTTTTCGTGTAAATATTCCTTTGGAATCATGGAACATTGATTCTGAGGATTCATTTCATTCTATAACTAAGATGAGGTATATGGTGAAATATGAATCCAGAAAGTTTTACAAGGTCCATCTAGCCAACAATGATGATATCAAGATTGTGGGGAAGGGTAGTGTTAATGTTCGAATAAAAAATGAAATCTTCCTTGAGTTAAAGGTAGTTCAACAAATATCAAGATTATTGAAGAAATTAATTTTTATTATCCATCTAGATGAAGTAATATTAGGAATGAGCTTCAAAAAATGGAATATTGAAGATTATTTTAGGTTCTAGGGTAATGGATTGATGTTTTAAAGATGTGGTGTTATATCTAATAGGAATATCATATGGAGAAATAATTATCAGAATGATAACTTTTGAAAGTCTAGAGTTTTAGAATTTTCATTTTGGAACCTTAGTGATAATAATATATAACTATTAATGACTAGGGGTATTTTGAAGCTCAGTCACATGAATTTTAGTTCTTATGAGAGTTATATACTCTAAAAGAAATGAAAGTTTTTGTTTCATATAAATGAAAGGAAACATAATTCTTGGAATTTCAAACTTTTTCATATGAATGTTTGGGGGAATACACAAGTTAGTTCTCAAAAAGTATATTTGTACTTTATTATATTTATTGATGATTAAATAAGTGATTTATCAATTTACTTACTTAATCACAAATATTTAGTGTTTGAAGTGTCTGTTCAATGGAGATCTATGGTGATAAAAAAATAAGTTAATGTGCTCAAGAACAGATAATGGTGAAGAAAATAATAATAGGTATTTATTAAAGTTTTACTAGAGAAAAGGAATTGGGTTTGAGAAGGATGTACCCAGAACACTAGAGAAGAATGGTGTAGCAGAGTGTATGAATCAAAAATTTACTTAGAATTCTTAGAGAATTATGCTACATTCTAGAATGTATAAGGATATTTGGGTATAAATGATCAATTACATGCCATAAATTATTAATAGTATCCCTTATATATTATTGGGGTAGGATAGTTTAGAACATTTTAGTCCTGGAAACTAGCTAAATTTACCCAACACAATGTTTTTATAAGTTTAGCCTACATCCGTGTTGATTCCAAGGACCTAGGAAAAATAGAATCTAAGTACCAAGAATGTTTTTTATGGTATGTGGTGATTAAAAAATTGGTTTATATATTTATTATAATGAATCTTGTAATATAATAGAATATATAGTGTCCTACTCAATGAAAAGGCCTTGTAGAAAGATTACAACTTTATGAATGATAGAGTTGAAAACAAAAAATCAACCAAACATATCTAAGTTTATCTGAATGAAAGTTTAATAAGTAAATAATTTATATAAAGTTCATGGAGTATATATATTCTATATTTTTTTATTTAGGTCAAAATATACACTTGAGATCTCAAAAATTATGGAATATTGGGTTAGATCACTGGATGTTAAAATTATAGAAGTAGTGATTTTGGAAAGATTAGAACTATTGGTTGAATTATAGAAAAATACCAGAATCAGATAACCAATATAATGGTTAATAAATTATTTTCATTAGTTTATTCTTATTGATAATGGATAAATTGGGATCTTGGGAGAAGTGTATTGTCTTAGTGATTTTTGGAAAGTGGGAGTTAGCCATGGAAGATGAGTTGGATTCATTGTATTCAAATGAAATCCTGAAGCTAATAAAATTACCACACAAAAAGAAAGTGTTGGTGAAAAATGAGTATTTAATTTGAAATAATAAGTTGATAGTAGGAATAGGTACAAGACTAGGTTAGTTGTTAAGGGGTTTTAACAGAAGTAAGGAGTGGAATTCTCTAAAATCATCTCACCTATTTTTAACTAGGTAGTGTTGAGTCAGATAATTCTGAATGTTTTTATATTGAGAAGATGGATGTGAAAAAATTATCCCTACATGGTAATTTTTAAGATAAAATATATATGAATAAACTAGATTATTTCATTGAAAAATGGAATAATGACATGTCATGTAAGCTAAAAAGGTGTATTTGCATCTTAAAACAAGCATCAATGAAATTATACTAGAAGTTTTATGCCCTTATGAATAAGAAGGGGTTTATTTAGAGAAATTTTGATCACTATTTCTAACAAAAGGTGTTTAATAATAGGATATTTATTATCCTTATATTATATGTGGATGACATGATCTTGGTATGATTGAACATTAAACTAATTTAGGAGGTGAATTTTGATTTTTTTGGAAGGTTTGAGAAAAAAAATATTTGGGAAGCCAAATTTTTTTTGGGGATATGGATTTAAAGTGAAAGGAAGACTAGAAGTTTGGTTTTTTCTTATAAATAATACATATGGAAGGTCATAAAGAGATTCAAAATGTCCAGATGCAATCTATTTTAACCCCATTGGTTTTACACTTCAAATTACCCAAAGATAAAATGTTAAAAATTAAATATGAGGCTAGGTATGTAAAGAATGTCCTATTTTCATCAGTGATAGGTAACGTAATGTATGCATTGGTATGTATAAGTTCATACATTTCATTTTTTATTGGATTAGTCAATTGGTTTATGGTAAATCTAGGAAACGAACACCAGGAATCTATGGAGTGGATTCTCAGACACATTAGGTTTAGAATATATAACCTTTTATTTTGTAATGGATGATACATTGTAAGATTTTGTGGATATAGATTTTATAGGAGATATAGAAACCCAAAAGAGTACCATAGGCTCTATGTTTACCTTTTGAGGAATAGTTTTATGTTGGTTATTAAGGTTGTAGATAGTGTTAGTACATTACAAAATGAAAGAAAAATATGTTTACATCATGGAGTTAGGGAAATAATTATTTTCGTTGAAGTGTTTTTTGAAGGATCTTGGAATAATCCTAGAAATTTTATAGTTATTTAGTTCCATTAAGTGTAAAATTAATTTGGATAATAATCCCTTGTTTCAATCATAGATAAATCATATTTAACTAAAATATCATTTCATCTAGAAGATGGTGGAGGATAGAGTTTTGGAGCTTTAAAAGATCAGTGAAAATTATAATCTGGCTGACATGTTCACCAAGGTTTTAGTCCAAAATATTTTGAGGAAATATTATTCCCTAGTGGGATTAGGCTAACTAGAATGTGTATGGAGACACTATTTTTTATTATGTAAGTTGGTTAATAAATTCTACCTAAAATTTGGTGGTTTTCATGTTTCCTTCAAATTAGTCTTCAAGTGGGATATTTTTAAGTAATGTGAAGTATCTTTCAAGTTATAATTCACAACATTTATAAGGAGGAACTCCAAAACTTATGTTTTATATTAATGAAAACTCATGACTACATAATTCTAGTGAAATAATTGGTCTAGATGTTATGTTATGGAACCAGGTTTTGTAGGAATTCATGATTGGATTAATATGAGAAGAAGTTACAACATACGTAAGGTTCATTTTAGTATTTATTTAATGGTTATTACTAGAAGTTTTGTGACATAGGAATCATGTAAAGGTTTTTTATAATGATATGGGATATAAACTTACTCAGTTCATTGAAAGTTGATGGTCTAGGGAGAGGAACCTACAGGAAATCAGAGGTGGCCACATAAAATGTTGCATATCGATTGATTATTAATCTAAATTTGAAGTTTTTTAATAATTATTATAATATTGAAACTTTTTTGAAGTGAAATAAAACACAAATTTTCCTCCCATTGATGTAGATTTTACATCCGAACAATGTAAATCTTCATTTTCTATTTCTTTTTTTCTTTGTTTTTAACTTGAATGATTATTTTCATGACCAATGTTTGTTTGAGTGTGTATGAGGACATTATTCTAGTTTAGTGATTTAGAGCACGATTTTTCTTCCTAACTTATAGTACACCAGTAGGTCTCCTTTGAGTCTGAGAAATTTCAAATCTTTGTTCCATAAGTTGAAGCTTATGGTGGTTCACTTCTAGTAATTTGTGGTTTTAAATCCCAACAATTACAACTATGATGCGATTTTTACATTCAATAAAACATATCATGGAATGGAATGTAATTTTATGGTCCAACGTTACATTGTTCCACAAACCTAGTTTTACCTTATTTTTATAGCTTAATCTTTCTGGTACAAGGCCTTCTCACAAACCTTCTTCTAATATAACCTAATATTTCATTATGGAATGAAAAGATCATTACAATTTGATTTGATCTTATGTATCCTTGGTTTATTATAACAAAATTATTTTATGGTGAGATCTCCATATCCATGATGCAGATAATCATTAGACACTCTAAATTATTCTTCCATAGATTTAGTTTACTCCTATACAAGTTCTATTGTAGTGTGACTTTAAACGTTGCGGTCTGAGAAATCTGTCACCTTCTTACTTTCTTCATTTGAAGTATCCTTTCATGGAATGATCAATATGATTGCACTATAAGGTGGGTTTTTCTTCACTAAAACACCTTCAAACCTTCTCCAAACATCTCCAACTTATCACTACTCAAACAACTAACTTCGGTTGATTCTAATTGATAACACATCCAACATTACAACCTTTGGTTACAAAAACCTCCTTCCTGTTCATCCCCATGAATCATGTATCCCCTTATATCATATATTACAAAACCCCCTAAAAGGTATACCCCCATTGAGATGTGAATTCTACTTTGACTCCACTTTTTGAACTTATTATTCTCCCCCTTTAACAAATACATGGTTATTTGGAATTACTAAATATCACCAATATCTCATAGAGTCCTATCCTTAATATCTCCAAGAATCTACTCCTAAAATTCTCACCATTTTATTATAAACCAAAAGGGTGAGTTCCTAACAAACATTATCATCCAAATTATAATTGCATAATAGAAATGGGTATTATTCAAAATTTCTCAAGCTAGGGGAGGTATTTGAATACCAAGATTCATCCTATGCTTCTCAAACATCATTGTGGCCTATAGTTTTATTATAATTTTCTCCACATTTTGATTTATTCTATAATACTTCATATTATGAATATATTATTCATATTTTATTTAATTTAGTGACACTAAATTTTTATATGTTTTATAAAATATTGTTTTACAAGATTCATCGTTACCACAATTTCACACTTGTTATCACAATGGATCACTATATACACTTTTACATCTTCACAATGATCCCCCAATTACTAATTTATCAACAACAACCGAGTAAATGATTTCATTACTAAAATATATTATACCTTCACCATGCTAATAGATATTCTCTATTACTTATTTCTTATCTACCCAATGAACTTATTTCTGATAAAAAAAGACACTCAACTAGTGTATTTTCTATCCACAATGTCTCCAACCCAATCCATATCCAAATATTTAATCAAATCATGGTCTTTTCTGGCATTAAAAAATAATTCATTTTTTAAATTACATTGTAAATTTTCAACCCAAAATTTATAGTGCTAAATCTTCCTTTAAATCAATGATAGCTTATCTTACATGTAAGATTGTATAAGAATTCACATTTCTTTATTTCATTAAGTTAGAAAATTACACCAAAAAATGAAATATTACAAGATAGCTAAAAGAAAAATAATTTAATTTTAATAAAAGGAATAAAAAAAATAAAATAAAAAATTCAACAAGATTGAAATATTTCTCATCATGATCTTCCATTAGGAACATACTTCTGATAATAACTATCGAAGGAATATAAAACATTATGATTATGATAAAAATATTTAAAAATGAAATGAGAGAATCTGATAAGAAATTTTAACAAAGTATGAGAGTTTATATATAAGAATATAATGTGGACATTGGGATTATATATCCATTGGTCTTATATGGATATTGATACCATCATTATACATAATAATAATTAATGAGATAAACTATATATAGTATTTTGTTAAAATGTGACTCTTATAACATAACTATTGAATTGGTAGGTATAAAAAAGTAACCTTATTATGAAATATATGTAGAAAGGATAAGTAATGACATAGAATGGTAGAATCCCTCATTATAGGGCTCATTTTTTTGATCTTGGAACTGAGGTATATCCACTGGGGTTTTCCCTAAACCAAGCCTAAGCTGAACTTCAACAAGTATGACTTGAGTGCAAGCATCTACAAGAGAAGTTCAAGCTCATGGAAATAACTATGAGTTCCATACTAGATACATCACCAACTACAACTAAAACCATTTATTATCTCATCCTTAGGTCTCATATGGTGGTCTTGAGGGGTTAGTATGATATAAACATTAAATTATTAATGTAATAAATGATATATATATATATATGAATTATTACATTTATTTATAATTTTTATAAAATTTACATATAATTAAATATTTAAGGTTTTTTATACAAATTTATTGAGAAAACATAAAATTTATATTAAATAAATAATGGATTTTAAAGAATCAGGAATATAGTCTTTTAATGTTAAAAGAGAGATTTTTTTAAAGAATTATTTTTATATGTAACATATATTTTTTACTTAATTAATAAATAATTACTAAATAAGTATTTTTATTAAATTTATTAATAATATATATATATATATAAATTAAAAATCATATAAATATTATTATTTAATTATAAATAAAAATAAATTTATTTTTTTTGCTTAAAAATACATTTGTTCTAAATTTTTTATGCATTATATGTCTATATATTAAAATTAATTTTTACCACCATTAGAAATTGAATCATTTAAAATTGATATAATATTTATAATAATAATTTCTAAATCAGGTAATAAGATGAATTTTAGTTTTAGTCCCAAAATTTAGTTACCGAGGTAAAAGTGAGTTACCATGGTAAATTGTAAATTGAGGTAAAAGGGGTAAAATAAGGGATAAAGACCTAAAATACCATGAAAAATTATCTCTAAATGGGTTTATAAGGGAATTTTATACCTCCCATTTCCCCATATCTATCATTTATCCACTTTAGATGCACACTCTATGAGAAATACACTCCTTATTCATTAAGGAATGAGTATTTTGGATAATTCTACTCAATCACACTTATAAAAGGACCCCTCCACTGCCCATGTTTAATAAAAAATTTAATTTAATTTTCTATTTAATACCATCTCATATTATCTCCCTAAAAATCCTATTTCACATTTGGTAACCTATTAACACTGGAAATAGTATGAAATCATTCATTTCCATGGTGTACTTTAAGAGGAGATTCAAGTCTTCAATGAAAGTGTCATCCTATAATTAATCATTGTTATTAATATTATTCATCAATATATTCTTAAATATGATTTAAAAAATTAATAACATGATTTTTAAAATCATAAATATTCTTTAAAATTGATTTTATTAATATACAATATCATGTTCTTACTCATTTATTCTATATAACATGTTCTTATTTGGGTTAGTTTTACTATCTATATGAACACTGGTATAACTTGTACATAATGAATAACTAAGAAAACTTAAATACTAGTAATAAGATTTAATAAGGATTAATTTAATAAGGTTCATAATTTTATATTTGTAACATTTCTAATTATATTCACCAATAAATTAAATTATTTTTTTAATTAAATAATCATTGAAAATGAGATTTTTAAGTGTTCCATGTGAACTATCACCATAATTTCAATGAAATGACTATGGGACTCCAAAAATACATAAAAAAAATATACTAAATCTTTATAAACATTATTTAGGTTATGAACATATGATCGAGGACCAAGACCACCATACTGAAGCTATCATTGAGAAAATAGGACAATTAACACTCAAATATTAATTTTAACAAAGAATTATTAATAAATAAATACTAAAAAAATTCATAAATAAATTTTATCAAGTAAAATAAATATAAATATTTTTATGATATAGAGTAATATTAGAACTAAATTTAATATACATGAGGTTAGAGTGCTTCCGACCGAGTGAGAATCCAAGGTAAGAGTTTTTCACCCCAATTTCCCTTTGTTGAGACATATTCCATATCATGAACCTATTTTCATTTAAATGATGTATATACTATATATTTGAAATATTTTATTATTATTATATTTTTATTCATGGTATTTAAAGTTCCATTTCAAGTAATCTATTTTGTTTTCAATTTCCTTATTTATTTCCAAAGTTGTAAAGGTTTTTTTGACTCAATTTCCATTTCATTAGGTCATAATCTTTCTTATATAACCACATTGTTATAATATTGATATATTCTTCCATTATGTTTCTTAAATGGTATTTTATATTTTTTTTTAAAATCACATTTTTATGTCAAAATATTTTTCTTTGATGAATTTTTTCCTCAAAAAGATATGATGTTGTTAATAATAATTATCATCCTCTCCATTAGATATTTCTCCTCCATGTCCATATTATTTATTACCACACATGTTTTATTTTATTGTTTTTAAAAATAAATATGTATCTAATTATATAATATTCATATTTATCTTTATCTATACTCTATAATAAATTTTATAATTCTTTTATTGATTTGAGTTTTCACCATAACTACTTAAAAAGTTTAAAAAGAAATTTATTTTTACTTATATATTTTTTGTATCTTCAAAATATAATTTATTTAATTTAACTTTATTTATTACAAAGGTTCCATTATTAGTTATCCTTTTAAAATATTTTTTTTAAAAAATTATTCTCTCCATCTTCTTGAAAATGATTTTTGAAAGTGACTTGTAACTTTATTTTTTATTACAATGTTAAAAATGTTTTATGAAAACTATTTTTATGATTTCACTTAAATTTTCCTATCTATATTCAAAATATGTATCACCAATGGAGTTATGTTTCATTTAATAACCCTCTAAAGTCTCTTATCATATACTTATTCTGGGTGATTGAATTCTTAGTATCAACCAAAAAAATTCTTAGTTTCATCTTATGCAATACAATTAGAAAATGTCATGTAACCCATATTATTTATATAGAATTTTCATTATAATATATGTGATTGATTTCATGGGGCACATATATGTATGTTTTATCATTATATATTGTGTGTGTTGTATATAACCCTCAAATTCATTGGGTAAATTTTTATATTTCATGAGATAATGATATTATGTGTGGACCTAATTGAGTTTAGCTATGTTAAAAACTTTATACATAGCCCTGATCAAATTTATATATTTTCAAAACTCTATGAATAGAACAGATTTCATTTATATATGTTAAAAAATTTATGGTTTATCTATTATTGTGTTTTTTCCTCATTCCTATGTTATGTTCCATGGCTCATGATTATTATCCCGTGTTTCCACATTCTTATTCAATTTTATATGTTATACTTCCACGATGATAATTTTTGAGGTTATATGTCCATCTATCATGTCTTATGGATATATCTTATGATTCAATATACATATTAATAAGGAATTTCTCCCAATTCATGTTTTCTCACATGACCACTATCTAATCCTCTATGAATCATTACTAGTTTTTACCTTATTAGACATCTCATATCACTCCTTATATTTTCCATTCCCAAGGAAATAATATAAATGAATATGTATAAGAGGGAGTAATGTGTGAAGATGTTTGGGGGATATGTTGAAGTAATAATGTATAATAATATATTTATATAATTAATCTACAAATACAATAAATCTTTGGGCTTTGGGATTGTGTATTTATTTATGAGATGAAATATTTAAAATATGGAAATGATGTAAAATTTATGCATTCCATGATCAAGTTGGTTCAATTTAAATCAGAGCGGGGTTTAGTTATTTTTGGGTATTAGTTTAAGAATTTTAGGTGAACTTAACTTAAAGCAACTTATATTGAATTAATAGTATCATAAGATAAAATTAAGTAATCATAGGGTAATAATTAATGAGGTTAAATTTAGATATAATTATTTACAATAATTATAGTAATATATTATTTATTATTCATGTTAGAACTTTTGGTTTTAGTAAATGGATGGAACCAACAGAATCTGAGTTAATAATAGGTGTGTTGGACAATGTGGTGATCAAACTAATGAGAAACCAAATGGGATAAGAGATACTTTGAAAACTTTTTTATCTACACTATCTAAAGTAATGAGAAATAAACTAAACCATATTGAGATCCTAAATTCACTAAATAATGATAAACATGTTATGGAGTATTTCATGCCTCAATAACCATTGACCTTTAGTAGATATTTTTATCCACTAAATTTTGAAAAATTTATTAACATGAAAAAATATATTTTTCTCTCTCCAATCCTCATAACATGAGAAAGTATCCATGGTTGTATATCAATTAGATGTAAAAGTAGATTAATGGTAGAATTTGATAAATAGTTTGAGTAAAAAGAATAATTTGACTACATAGAATGATATGAGTTTAATAAAATATTCTTTATCAAATATTTTCCTTGAAAACTTCACATTAAAATGGAATGATAATTCCTTGAGTTAATTTAAAAGTATAATGAATCAATTGGTTTATATAAAAAAAACTTTAAGATACTTTCAAGGTATTCCTATGATTTTATTACTGAACCTAAAATAAATATCAATCATTTATAAGGTGGCATAAAACCAAGTCTTTGAAAAGAATTATCCATAATGGACTTTGGTAGTTATGAATAAATTTTTCTATGTACAGTTATGATGAAAATTGAAATTATATACTCTTATTATGGATTTAGAGAAAAGAATAGGTAAATGGAGTTTCATCTCAAATTAATATAGGAAAGAAAATTCATACATCTATATTCAAAAAATTTGTGGAAAAGAACTTATGAAATTTCTTGAAAGGAATGAGAAAATGTTTCAATCATGAAAGGGTTAGTCATAGAGCTAATTATTTTTGAAGAGATATAAAGAGGTCGGTCAATAAAATAAAGGATAATAAGGTCCCAAATAATGAACCACCCACACTTCAATGCTTCAAATTCATGGAGTTTGTAAAATATGAAAGTAAATGACTCAATATAAGGGATTTTGAGGATAATAAACATAAAAAATCTCTAAGAATAAGGGAACAAGGAAGAGCCTATGAAATCACTACTGTTGAAGTAGATCATGATAATGAGGTGGTGAAAGGTATATTAATTATCTACTCCAAATCTATGAATATATTATTTTATTAAAGTTATTTGGAGTATTTCATACTTTGTTAGTTTTCTAAGAATGTTGATTCAACACCTTATAGATTTCTCACTAAATTATTAGTGAAAAAACCTTGTGGCGTGATGATGTTATCCAAGGTATATCACTCTTATCCGATTGAGGTTTTTGCGAAGATAATCATTATAGATATAGTTATTCTTACCTTGGTTAAATAAAATGTGATATTGAGCACGAATTGGATCTCCATATATATATCTAATATAAATTTTTGGGATAGGGAAATATCATTTTATATCCCAAGTCATCCCATGATAAAATATTGATATAAGTATGATGATGAATTTACTTTGTAAATAAATTTATTTATATGGGTATTAATACCAAATAACAAGGGGTATTATTCTCAAATGACTGGGGAGGAACTCAACATTTGGGACATTCCAATTATATGAGAATATAGTGATCAATGAAGAACTTAACAGTGACTTATTTCTCACTTGATCAAATTACCATGTTATATATAAATGATGTGGTTAGGATATATATAGTACCACTGTTAATTTTATCTACTCAATATTTAAGGATATAATAATAGTTATTCAAAAGTCTTCAAGAATCATTAGATAAAGAGATGAACTTTATCACTACTTATCATACTCAAACTAATTTTCAACCTGAAAAGACCATTTAGATATTGGAAGATATGATAATATATTTCTCAATGGATTTCAAAAGAATTTAGGATCGACATATCCATTTGGTTGAGTTTTTATGTAAAAATAGTTTCTACTATAGTATGTATTTTAATGGGAAGAGATGTATAAATCATACATGGAGGGACAAATTTGAAGTGTGGAAACTGTGGGAACTTAATCTTATTCAAGAAATTATGGATAGGGTTCAAACTATTCAGTGATATATCAAATAAGTACAAAGTAAATATAAGAAATATATTTATAATAATTATTTAGATATGAAGTTTGAAGAAGGTGATAAAATATTACTTCAAATATCTCCTTTTAAGAGGGTTTTGACATTTAAGAAGAATGGAATGTTGAACCCTAGACATATCTATCCCTTAAATATTCTTGATCTTATATGTATGATATCTCATCTCTTAGTACTTAAAAAAAACCTATCATAAGTTAATTATGTATTCTAGGTATCACTTTTAAATAATTTTATACCAAATCCATCATATATAATAAAATTAGAAGTTATAAAATTGGAACATGATCTCTCTTATGAGAAACAACCATCAGAAATCATGGATTATAGAGATAAAGTGTTATAAAACAAGACTATGCTCCTAGTCAATGTCCTGTAGTAAAATCATAAGTTTGAGGAAGCTATATCAAAAACTAAAAATGTAATGAGAAAAAAGTACCTTAATTTGTTTTCATACGAGTAATGAAATATCAAGATGAAAATTCCTTTAAGCAGGGTAGAATGTAAAACCCCAAAACTTATAGTGATAAATTTCCATTTAATGATATGATACCTCATCATACATGCACCATTTGATAAAAATGAACATTTCATTATTTCATTAAGGTATGAAATTATAATACAAAATTAAATATTACAATATAGATAAGTGAAACATAATTAAAAAAATTACAAAAGGAATAAAACCAAAAGTAAATACAAAAATAATATTTAAATAATCCTAATCTCTATATGATTTAAGGATTATACCACTTATAATAACTATGGAAATAATAAAAAATGTTAGGAATATGATAAAAACTTTAAAATTAAATGATATAATGGTATAATAGATTTGGAAAAAGTGTCCAAGGTTATATAGAAATTTAATATAGTGATTGGGCTTATATGGCCATTTGGATATTACGGTTGTTGATACAATCATTAGACATAATAATATTTAATGTGATAAATTATACATAGTATTTTATTAAAATATGACTATTATAATGTAATTGTTGAATTTATGGGTATAAATAGAAGTAACCACTTTATAAAAAATATATATAAAGGAGAATTAATGCCATAAAATAGTGGAATTATTTCTTACGAGGATCATTTTTTTGACATTGGAAAGGAGGTAGTGTCATTAGGGTTTTCTATAGAACAATCCCAAGATGGACTTTAATATGCATGACTTTAATAAAATTATCTATGAGATAAGTTTAACCTCATGGAAATCATTACTAGATGTATGATAATTGAATCATCACCCACAACCATCACCATTTCTTATCTCACCCCTATGCCTTATGAGGAGGAATTGGGGGGGGGGGTTAAGTAAAATCTAGTATGATATAAAAATGTAATTATTAATGTAATAAATGATATTTTAAAAATATATGTTTTCATTATTACATGTATTTGAAATATTTATAAAATTTACATTAAAAATGAATTTAATTAAATAATAAAGGTTGTTTTGATAAAAAGTTATTCATAAAATCCAATTAACTTTTAGTAAATAAATATTTAATTATAAAGAATTAGGAATAAAACATTTTAATGTTAAAAAGAGAGTTTTTTTAAATTTTTTTTATGTGTAACATATTATTTTACTTAATTAAATCAATCCTTAATAGAGAATTATTTTAATGATATTTATTGATAATATATAGTAAAAAATAATAAAAAATAAATCTAAATATTATTATTTGGAAATAAATAAGAACAAATTCATTTTTATGATCAAAAATATATTTGTCTAATTTTTTTATGTGTTACGTGTTGTGATGACACAACCCGCCAGGGTCCGACCTATGACTACCCCGATCCTACCTCCAATAGTCCAAGGGATGGAAACCAACACCGAGTAGGTATATCCCACAAATGGGAGGCATTAGCCTAAAGTAACTGTACACACTTACACATATCTAAGCCCACACAATGATGAAATATAAAACAACTAAAATAATGAAAGCATATGTCTAGGATCCCACAATAGAGTATGATGATAAAGTATTTAAAATAGAGAAGGTGGAAAAACAATCCCAACCAGAACCGTAAAGAGTCCAACCTACTACAAGGGCAAGGAGTAAGTCAAAAGTACACTCCCGTTAAACAACTCATTCTATCAAGCTCCAGCTAGGCTCCTCCCACTCCCTATCCTCCTAGGACACCATCAAAAGGGCCCTTATCTACACAAGACATGACATGTGTGGGAAAATCCCATGAAGGGGTGAGTATAACAATACTCAACATGACACCCCAAAAACACTAAACATGAAGCACTAAGTATAGTCAACTCAATACAAGATATAAAAATCTATGTATAACAGAAACAAGAACCTAGATATACTTTGGAGAGACACCATGCCATTAGGCAGTCATAACCAACTATTAGCCACAATATTTTTCTCAAAGAAATTCTCATTCTGGTAGATATCACTCCATGAGCCATGATATAATTAGAGACACTAAAAAAAGGTATAGATCATTGGGCCCCACTCAAAGAGAATGCATTGGTCAAAGAAGACAATGTTACACAGATAGGGGGTCACACCCAGAACCACTGGGGGACACCACAAACCCAAACTGGATTAATCCTCTATGTAGGGGATCATACATAAATAATTCCACAAACCCTACTAATATAGCCTTATAGATGGAGGATCAATGCCCAGCTCAAGGAAGTCATGCCGATTCCACAAACTCTAACTAGGGATGATAAAAGATCACACTCCAGTCTCATGGAAGGACACCACCACTCTACCAGAGACTCAACCTCTAGAGGGGATCATAATCTAGTGATGTGGATATAATGCTGCACTGTACCCTCAAGGTAAAGGACCAAGGGAATACACTCAACCTATAGTATTCCAAACTTAGAAAAATAAGAGCCTCAAGCACTCTTGAAGGGACTATACAACGTGTCCCATAGGGTACACGACATGTTCCATAGGGTACACAACGTGTCCCATAGGGTACATGGCGTGTCCAGCCATCCCAAGTCCCGCCCATGTGGAAGAGCCTCACATGGCATGTAGTATCCATATACACTATGTGTAGTAGGATATACACGACATGTAGAGATACATGGTATCCTAGCCGTGTCACCTGGCCATGTCCGTGTACCAAATCCATGTTCATGTATCGGTCTGTGTATGACAAGTTGTGTTCATGTGGAAGTACACGGTGTGTCCGTGCCCATTTAGTCCAACCCATTTCTGTGTACTTTCAAAGTACATGATAAGTTAACCAGGTATGGACACACATTGTGTGATAGGGGTCACATTCCGTGTGATCCTTAACTTTTTCCAAACTTTATCACCACACCCATGGGGCCCCACACATCATGTTATGTGGAATTTTATGGAATCCCATATTCTTACTCTTGAGCCTCATCTGATGCTCCAACCCTCGATCCCATGGTTTCCTTGTAGTGAAAATGAAGATCCTATGTTTCTTTCAGTGCCATCACTGAATAAACACATTTTGTCACTGAATCTGATCACAAAACAGATCAAATCAATGTTCTTGGTTTAGTGCTGAAGAACGTTGAATAACATGAAATCAGGAATCATCCATCACCTGATTCACTGACACAACCACCCTTACACCTTCGTCGCATCATGAAGATCCCAAATCTATGATATCAGATCATTATTCCAAGAAAAGTTTGTGTAACGATCAATTGATCGGGATTTGTCGAACCCCGGTCCATGAAGAGTGCCTGTGGTGAAATGCAGAATTGGGGGTGAAAATCACAATCAATCAAGAGGAATGAACCTTGATCTATGTTCATGTCGATCTTAGTTTGTTTCCATTGGAATGAAAATCAAATCCATCTACAATTTAATCAAAATAATTTCTCCCATTAAATCCTAACAAAATAAATCCCATCCTGCAAGGCGATCGATCCCCAAATCAATCAGTTTGTCGATTGATTTGTGATCTTCATAGAAATTAATAACAATAAAGAATAAAAATAAAAATAAACATCCTACCTAGTGTTTGGATCAATAATTAATGAAGAACTATTTCATTGTCTCCATTGATGAGATCCCCCAACTCTGCTAGCGTGACGACCTGTGGTCCGATCCTGACCCATTTTCATCAACCAAGAACACTCTCCCCAAATGGCATCTAGGTCACCAGGTTTTAGCGGCCAACCCTGAGATAATTTCCTTAACCATATATTTATAGGGGGAGCAGGTCGTTTCCATGAATAAAATAAATTAAATCCTTAAGTTAATTTATTTTATTAATTTCATGCCTGTGACAAATTTCTTACAAATGACCCATTCCATTCAATATTAAGTCATTCCTAGGGTAAAATAACCATTATGAACTCAATAGTGCCCTCAGATTTCTAATTCAGGAACCCTTTTATATGTTATTCTAATTTTCATGAAAAATTCATGATTGTGCTATTTAATATATTTCAAACATCTATTCCGGGCACATTGGGGATTAAAATCACATTCCGTCTTAGTTCATGGTCTCAAAAATAATCCATATAATATTTAAAAATAATAGAAAAAATAAAAGATGTTACATTCTCTCCACCATGGGGATTTACGTCCCCAAAAAGAAAAAACAAGGGCTAATCAAAAATATTTGGGTACTAAGCATGAATCTGAGCCTGCCTCTCCCATGTTCTCTCCTGGAGATTTCCGTGCTACCATCGAACATACACAAAAATAATTGATTTCCCATGAAGGATCCTCTCCTAACAATCCTAGATCTCTACTAGGTACTTAGAAAAAGTTTCTCCATACTTGGTGTATAACTCACCCTAGTTGATAACATGCGATAGGTCACGCTGATACCTCCTTAGCTGCGACATATAGAAAATGTTGTGTACCTGGTCCAACTACAGTAGTAGAGTTAAGCGGTATGTCACATCACGATCTCCACATAGTATATGAAAAGGACCAATGAATCTTGGAGATAACTTTCTATCGTGACCAAATCTCCTCAACCCATGTCGAGGTGAGACCCTCAGGAACACATGGAATACTTCCTTGATCTCCAAAGATCTCTATCTCCTATCATCATAATACTTATGATGGATCTGTGAAGTCTTCATCCGGTCCTGGATGATCTGAACCTTCTCTGTATTAGCTCACACCAACTCTGTTCCCATGATTGTCGTCTCACCCGGATCAGTCCAACAAAGAGAGGACCTGTAGGGTCACTCGTACAAAGCCTTGAGTTGTGCCATACCAATGGTGGAATAATAGATGTTTTTGTACGTAAACTATACCCTGGGGAGGGATATCCTCCCAACTATGGACAAAATCCAACATGCAAGCTCGTAACATGTCCTCCAAGATGTCTATTGTACACTTTGTATGGACGTCAATTTGCGGATGAAACACTATGCTCAAGCCTAACTGGGTCCCAAATAATTTCTATAATCCCTTCCACAATTAGGTTGTGAAGCGAGCATCATGATTAGAAACAATATTTTATGGAACTCCATGTATTTGAACTATCTCATGCATTTTGAGGTGTCCAAATATCTCTACTAAACTTTGTTCTCATATAGCTTAGAAGTGGGCCGACATGGTGAGCTGGTCTATGATCACCTAGATGAAATGGTCCCCCCTAGACATATGTGGTAATCCCATCATGAATTCCATGGATATCTCATCCCACTTCCAGTCTATTTCCTCAAGGGGTTGAGCTAAACCTGATGGAAATTGGTGCTCATCCTTCAATTGCCGATAAGTAATGCATCGAGAGACAAACTATACAACTACTTTCTTCATCCCTAGCCATCAAAACTGATTTCGTAGGTCCTAGTACATCTTCACCAAACCTGGATATACTACCAAAAAAGATGTATGAAACTCTATTAGAACTTCCTCCCACAATATCACTGGTTCCACTATGCATCCTCTAAAAAGAATGACATGATCCCCACCTTTAGAAAATCCATTAGGAGCTTGTCCTGTGGATATCTAAGAACACAAGGTCTCATAGTCCGTATTCCAAAGCTATGCCTCCCTGAATCACTATAAGAGTGGAGGGGTAACAACCATCGAATGGAGGTAAGTATCTCCATATCCATCCACAAAGATAACTGCAATTAGGCTAAATACTTCAACACTTTGTTCAAAAACTGTGAACTAGATATCCTACTAAGAGAATATTCAACCACATTCCCCTTCACAAGAGTATAGAAAACTCAAAGTCATAGTTTTGGAGGAACTCTAGCCATAACCTCTATCTCAAGTTAAGATCCTCCTGAGAGAAGATATACTTGAGACTCTTATGGTCAGAGTACATGATAAATCACTTTCCCATCAGGTAGTGCCACTACATCTTCAATGTGAAAACTACTACTGATAATTCAAGGTCATGGGCCATGTATTTCTACTCATGTGGTATCAAATGGCATGAAACATAGGTAATATATTCTTTCACATTCATCATAACACAACCAAGTTTAGTCCCTAACGCATCATAGAATACTACATAGTCGACACCCTCCTCCGGTAACCTCAAGATGGGAGCAATCATCAACTTATGCCTCAAAACCTAAAAGCCCTATTGGAACTTTTATGTCCACATGAAAGGATTCCCTTTCCCAGTCAAGTATTTTTAGGGTGCTGTCACTTTAGAGAAGTTGGGTACAAACCTTTGATAGTACCCAGCCAATCCAAGGAAACTCCGCACCTCAGTAACACTCTTGGGTGGCTCCTAAGTAATTACTGCCTCAACCTTCACTGGATACACTACAAATCCAACATTTGAGATGACTTTTCCTATAATCTAGACCTTTTTAATCCAAAATAGACCCTTTGATAGATTCCCATAAAGCTGGTTCTCTTGGAGTATGTCCAGGACCATCCTCAAGTGTCTCACATGCTTCTCCTCAAATTCCGAGTACAATAGGATGTCATCAATGAAGACTATCATGAACCAGTATAAGAATGGTTGAAATATCTAGTTCATGAGTCCCATGAAAACCACTAGGGTGTTTGTTATACCAAAGGACACCACCAAGTACTCATAGTGACCATAACAACACCTGAAGGCCATCTTTGGTATATTAATGTCCCGTACTCGCAAATGGTGATAGCCTAATCAAAGGTCAATATTCGAGAACCATTGCACCCATTTCAACTGATTAAAGAGGTCATTTATTCTTATTATTGGGTACTTGTTTTTCACGGTCACTGACGAAGCGTTGTCGTGTGCGCTCTCAAAAATATTTATACTAAATGCAGCACAGTGGCTGACCTAGGTCGTTCTCTTGAGGAGATTTTGTGGATAATAAATCACTACTTCTAGTCCACCTAATATAATTCTTTTTTTTGTTTAATATTTTATGAAATAAATGTAATTTAATAAAATAAATGAAATTCATAAATCATAAGAAACTAAAATTGAATTCTAAATTACCATGCAATGCTAAACAGAATGTAATTAGGGAAGAAAGGAAGTTCTCCTGAGAGAATATTCAGGGAGCACCTTCATTGGCCAGTTTCAAATATTCTTAGTGTACACACTCCATCGTATGTGTGTAAACATTATTATACACCAATTATGAATGAAAATTATACTTAGCAATCGCCAAGAACACCTTCCATCCACCTCCTCAATCGAGGGAAAATGGTTGTAGATTAAGAAGTTAATCTTTAGACAACCACAGTGAGGATTACACCCACTATAAATTATCCTTAGAATTAACTCAAAGAATATTAAAAACATGGTCTTGGGTTCAAGAACCTGATTACTCCCTCGGGATATTCCTCTGATTAGTTACTCATGATCATGAGTATTATAGCTCACAATGGTAAAATGAGAGGAAGAGAAGAGGGTGAATCGGTGGACACAAAAATAAAAACAATGCATGAATTTATTAGAAATATAAATTACAATTGAAAACTAAAAATAAAGAAATGAAATAAAATAAAAAGAAAGGGGGAATATTTTCGTCCGGCCTCCCTCAGTGGAGATCTCCTCCTCGGTGCCTTGAAGGAATGGATGGAGAATGGGATGCTTTGAGAGGGTGGAGCTCTCCTCCTTTTATAGCCAGAATTTGTCCCCCGGATGTTGACGCGTTGTAGCCCCATTAAATGACATCTTCACGCATTGATCCCTTCTTTAATGTTGTTCATAATTCCCTTTTCCGTGTCCCTTCAAAATCTCAGCGGATTTGGATATGTATTCCAAGAGTTATTTCCATTTTACTCTGAGAGTTTATTCTATCCAATCAGACTCTCCAAAACGAAATCCTCTGTATTAGGCTGATTTAATGACCCCATAAACGGCCAATTCACTCGGTTCTTCCTTCAGAAAAGATGCTCCAAAACTTCTTGCGCGTCGAACTACCGAATTTCACAAGCTTTGGGCCCACTATTGATGAGTTATGGATCCCATACCAAAACTAGGAAGAACTGAAAATAGTTTTCTTTCTCTAACTTGTAAGCTTTTTTTGAGCTTCCATATGGACGATTCAGCTTTTAGTCCAAAAATAGTAAATGAAGTCCGAGATGTTTAAAATCTGTAAAAGAAAGAAGTTTTCAATTTGGATCAATTTAGATAATGTTATGGCCAAACTAACGAAATAATTTAAAACTGTTAAAAATCCAAAATGGCCAATTTTTACTATTCAGCTCAAAATAACACTAAAACCTAAAAACATGACAATTACCCATCCAATAACACTTTTGTGGGATTATAAAAAATTATTTACAGTATAAAATATTTGAAAATGTGAGCTTAATCACTCCCCCACACTTAAACATTGCACTCCTGGGCAATCATCTTACATCCAAATCAAAATCCACACAACAATCAAAAATGAGAAAATATCAATGATTTTATCCAAAATAGAATTCCATCATGTCTCATATATGAATAACAAGCCTCTATCATTTTCATTTCAATTATTAAAATTTTTTCAACCTCATAAATCAATCTATATCCCAATCACAACCTACCTCACATTGAATTTTTTTGTCACTCTTCACTCAAGAGAAATTGAATCTAGAGTTATACTCATACTTGAAAATCGCATGTATCACCATAGGTTTGTGAAAATTCTCATTTCTCCATAGCGTGAAACATGAAAATGAATTTAATCATGAGGGATTTAATTAATGGTTCAAATGATTCTGTGGCTTAGGGTTGGTGGGAAAATTATTAAAAAAAATGTTCCAGGATAGAAAGAGGAGGGTGAGATTTTAAGTACAATGCATGATTAAATAAAGTGAAAACACAAGAAATTACTCACTCAATCCCACTTGAAAATGTGAAACACAACACCAAACCCCTTTTAATTACATGTTACATGAGCCAAGAAGTTATTATAATGAATGATATCATCTATGTTCTCCTTATTTTTTTTTCAAAGCTCCAGAAAGGCACAACTTTATTTTCTTTATTTTTTCATTTTTTTATGGAGGATGAGCTAAAAATTGAATACAATGAATGAATGACAATTCATGCCCTTTATTTTTTTTGGAGGTACATGAGTCATAAAAGAAATTACAATGAGGAATTCATGCTCATCTCCATTTTTGTGTTTTCTTTTTTTAGGAGAAATGGATGAAACAAATAAAGCACAATGAAATGATGATACATGCCCAATTCTCTTGTTATCCACTGCCCAAAGTATTGAAACACACCTCTCATCACCCATAAATGATACACATCCCAATGAACGCACACGAAATTCCCTTCCCCCACACTCAAACTTGAAATATCCATGAAAATTTACTAAAAGTGCAGGTAGGTAAGGAAAAAGTGGCTTGTAATGTGGATTAAACCTATAAGGAAATTCATGGCATCTAAGGGCTTACAAAGGATAAATGTAAAGGTGGGTCTCAAGATAAAATGTGGCTATCCAAAGAGATGCCTCAATCATTTCAAATACATTTCATGAAATCCAAAGCTTCGAAAGAGAATTATTCACAAATTCTGGTTCTCACAAAAAATTCAAGTTTCCCTCAAGAAAGTGTGGGTATTAGGAAGAATATGTAAAAGTGGTTTAGAATACCTCACAGGATTGGAAAAATATTTTGATTCAGTGTTTCATGTTCATGGATTTCAAAAATCAGCCAAACTCATAAAAATGATTGATAATCCAATTCAAGAAAAATGTTTTCACATCAACAATCATTTAAAATCCATTATTTCAAAAATCATTTCAACTCTTTCAAAATAAATTGATGTGTGAAAAGTGATAAGAATATTCATTAAATCTCAAAAATCCTAAAAATATAAAAAAATGAAAAGCACACAAGAAGAACTAAGAAGGTTGACACTCCCCCACACTTAAATTTAACTACCCCTTATTTCAACTCAAAAAAATATAAATATAAAGGTAGAAAATCAAAGGGAAGGAAAGATACAACCTGGCATTATTTTAGACGTGGTTGTCTTGAGTTAAGATCCTAGAAGAAGCCACTTTAAAACTACAATAAAGTAATGAAAATACATAAGAAAAATAAATAAAAAGAATGAGAAAGGGAAAAGAAAAGAGATAATGCTTGGTTTAGACCCCCAAGCGGGTGCTAGGTTTTTACTGCCCCTAGTCAGGGAGTTTCAGTAGATTATCCCCAATCAGAAGGTGGGTGTGGTTTCTTTGAGATGAACCACCACATGTGAGTTTTCCCAATGTCCATGATTAAACACCGAAAGTAGAGAACCCTAAATAAGATAATAATTTTCCCAACCCCCGAGAAAGAATAAAGAAGAAATTTGAGGTTCGAAGTGGGAGGGAATAAAAGATAAGGGTGCTCCTTGTTAACTTCGGTGGTGTCCTCCTCCATATGGTATGAAATTTTTTGTTGAGGAGGTAGTCGCACCACCGCCACCTTCTCCAGATCCTCTTCCCAGATCACCACTACTTTGGTGGTATCTTTCATATCATCCAAGGTCTGCTCCATTAGTGCTGTATCAGAAATTTCAAAGGAAGAGATGTTAGAAAACAATTTAGCTTGAATAAGATTAAAACATGAAGAATTAATAAAGAAATCTTCCCTTTCAAGTAATTCAGCTTGGTAATTGATCTCTTCAGGCATGACCATTGGAAACTCAATCTCAGTAGGTGCGTCTTCTTCTTTATCTTCCAAAGCAAGAGAGAGGTAGAAAGTGTCTGATGTTTCATTATCAAGTATGGGAAGTGAAAGGACCAGTTTGGGATATACCTAACACTGAGAGGGGGGGGGGGTGAATCAGTGTTGGGGACTTTTTAAACCAATTCCAACTTTTATCCCTGTACCTCTAGACCTGTTAGGATCTTGATTCTCTTATTCTCTTTTCCATGTCGCATGTAATAATAGAAAGCAGTAAAAATGTGCACACGATATTTTTACAAGGTTCACCACTCAATAAGAGTAGCTAAGTCCTTTCCATGCATGGGTATGACCACTTCATGGATTCTCCACTATAAAGTAAAATGTTGTTACAATGGAGTGGCTAGGAAAACAATCCTCTAGCCAGTGTGAGTCCCTACACTTTGGAGGGGGGTGGGAAATAATCCTCTTCCCTGGACTGGTGAAAGCCAAGTCCAACTTGCAGCCTCTAGCTGGTTCTTTATACTTCCTATCGAGACAGTCTTCTTCCTTCTTCAAAAGGTTGGTTCTGCTCTTGATCTATTGCAGCGCTCTTCACTTTATTACTTGCAAAGCAGTAGGCAAGCAATTCTCTTCTTTCTTTCTCTTCTTCTCTAGTGCAAAAACAAACTGCACTAGTTCTTCTTCCTTCTTCCTCTTAGTGCAACAACTGACTGCACTAATCACCTTCTTTCTTTAGCTAGAATCACATACACTAATGTGATTATTCAAACACTGAAGATCTGCTCACAAAGCATCATCTGAATTAAACTGCCCTGAATAATTGTCAGCCTTCAGTTGGGCATACTCTGTTCTTCTTCTTCTCTTCCTTCTCTTCTCAATACCAACACCTGAGTGTATTGGTATACTGAATTCTTCCTTTGTGCAGATATGAGTTCAATTGCACGTCTATTTCTTCTTCACTTCGCAAAGCACAACGAGAGTGTTAAACACCAGTCGTGTGAGTGCGGTTCAACTTCTCTTTATGAAACCGAATGGTTCACAATTCTTTCTTCTTCACAAGGCTGCTTCGAGAGTGCTCTGTACCTGTCAAAGGCCTGCGGTACCCTCAAATTTTTCATGCAACCTTCTAGGTGTCTTGCACGTAAAATTCAAGCCTTGCGCGTAAAAACACGTTTTGGCGCGAAAAACCCTTTTCGCGCACAACTCTTCTTTTTCGCGCAGAACATCCTATTTTGCGCAACAATTCTTTTTCCGCGCAACACTTCTTCTTTTCGCGCAATGCTCTATACTACAATTTTTCCGCGCGCCAGAGCTCGAGATTTGTCTAAGTGTCGAGTCTTACATAATGAGAGGGGTTCACCCCATATTTATAGGCAGTTTTGACCTTGCGCATAAAAACCTCTTCCTGCGCGTAAAACCTTTTCCATGCGCGTAAAAACTCTTTTATGAAACTTCATATTTCGCGCCATGCTTAAATATTTCGCGCAACTCATGCCTTTGCCATTTTTCATCCTTCTAAGCATGAAGCACCAATTGCGCGCAAAATTCCGCACCACGTTCTATATTGCGCGCAAACCCAATCTTTCCTGCAACATCAGATTTCGCGCACTGCTCCAATATTTCGCGCATTTTATGCCTTTGCCAATTTTTGATCTTCTGATCTCGAACCATCATTTGCGCGAAAACTTCATTCCTCAATTTTGCGCACCATGCCAATATTTCGCGCATCCCGCAGATTTTTCGCGCAACCCGCTACTATTTCGCCCATCCCGCAGATATTGCGCGCACCACTTTATTTTTGCGCGAAACATGCCTAAATTTCTGCGCACTCCATTCCTTTGTCATTTTTCAACGTTCTGACCTTGAATAACTCTTTTTCACGTATAAACCATCTTCAATCTTATGCGCAACATCCATTGTCAAGCACATTTCTTCATCTCCTGATTTTCAGGCCCTAAAATTTGGCAAACACTGGTAAACGGCGCCACCTTAAACTGTGCTTTTCTGCCATCCCCAGATTGTATATTGCTTTTCCATTTTATCTCTTTACTGCTTCCCATAACCATTATTCTGCTCTTATCACGAATCCCACTATCGTGATATTTATCCTTTGATAGATCAGCATAAGCATCGTCAGAGTTGCAATGGGAACTGAATCTTTTCTATCTTCCAGCAGCATCATTCCTTCCAATCAAAACATTATATGACTGGCATCATCATTTCTCCCCCTTTCCTTCATAAGTCTTGCATCACAAGTTCTCCTAACTCATGATTTGTGTGAAATACATACCAGCAAAGCATCGTCTGATTTTGCTTCATGGAGTGTTTCCCAAGCCTGACATTCAATGCTATGATTACATAACAATGCTACAGGCATCCTCACTTCAGTCGATCTCCATTAACTTTGGAGTCCTTCTTCATCTCCTTCTTCATTTTGACCAGCATTGACAACAGTTGACAACAAATACAATCTTCATATACAAAGTGGTCCCAACAATCTCCCCCTTTGTATTTTGTTGTCAATACATTAAAGTCTCCTCAGATGAATGTTTCAATGTCAAAATGAGAATCTAATCTCTCCTAGACATTCATTTCATTTCTCTCCCCCTTATTGAAAAGAAATACAAAGATCATGGTAGAGAGGGTATCATTACGTACTTAAGAAATGTGCCATCAATCATTTCACTCTAAGTCTACTTGGGCAATGCTCGGTGTAGAAAACAAGAGGATTTGATTTAGACAACAAAGTTGTCCATTACCCACATAATATGACACCTCATGAGATGAGAACTCATACACTTGTCTTCAAGGGTTCTTCACTTTCATTCCAGGCCAAAGATATTGAGTGTGAAAGAAATAATCAACCTGAAATTCCTACACTCACTTCAACAAATGGATCAAAAACATTCTTGTTCAATTGGCAGGATAAGTGGTCTTGGGGAACTTTCACTCTTCTTATGTCATTGATTATCTTTGTTACTCCCCCTTTATAAAAATATATTTATTTTGAGTAACCAAGGATGAGAGATTAAGAAACGACATACCTTTTCCAACAACATGATCTTCAGACAATATTCATAGTAATTGAATTTTATACCAACAAATGTTGATATTGATTGAGATAATGACTCTGATAGCTTCTTCGTGTGTCTCTCGCTCAAGGGGAACATTTCTTATCATTGAATCTCAGGATCTCCCCCTGAGATCTTGCTTCACCTTCAATTCCCTATATTATCAGAACAAATACAATACACAAGGATTTAAGGGAATAAGGTGGATCCTCCATGCTTCTTCAATGTGAGCAGGAAGGCTGAGATGATTTTCTCAACCAAGATGCTCCATTTTCTCCACACCTCACACTTTCACATTTGATCTTCAATTTTGAATGTGGCTGTGTGGATCTCAAAAATTCTTCAATCTCTTTGTGTGTGAATCTTCTTTCTTCAAGAGCTTTCCATGAACTAGAATATCCCGGTGTAACTTTCATCCTCTTCAAGAATTCTTGTTGGGCTGGAATAAATTCAAAGCACTTTCTAACAGAATGACCAGCCTTGTTGCACCTCACACACAAAACTTCACTGTCTTCATGTAGAATCTTCTTTTTGTACTTAGCACTAGCCTTAGCCTGTTTATTTTCAATCTTTCTCATTCTTTCTAAATATTCTGGCCAAACCACCAGTATATCATTAGAGACTGAGGAATTAAGATTGGATCTTTTACATGGATTCTTCTGTGTGGCTTCTTTCTTGGTAGATCTTTTGGATGCACCACTCTTCACCTTCTTGGATTTAGAATCCATGGTCTTCTCAACTTTACTTCTTGAAATATTCTTGGGAGAATATGTTTTCACATTGTTGGTCTGATTTCTTCCCAAGGATGCTTCTTCATTCTTTCCCATCTTATGTGGTCTTCTTTTCTTATATGAACATGCACCATTCATATGACCACTTTTATTGACTACATCACAGATGTTATCTAACATTCCAAATCTGTTTGCAGTATACAGATGTTTCTGGATCTGTGGATGTTGCATCTTCCTCTCTAGATTTCTCCCCCTTGAAATGGACTTTCTCTGTACTTTTACATTTAAGGGATTGTATCAATAATCCAGTGCACAATGCCCAAATCTATTACAGCACCAGCATTGACCAACAAACCATGACTTCTTGTCATCTTCTTGATAAGGTTGCTGAATCTTATTCTTGGTATGTTGTGCTTTCTGTGGCGACATATCTTCCACACTCTTTCCCCTAACCACCCTATCCATGGTGGTAGGTTTCTTATCACTTTTCTTCATCCAAACTTGTTTAGAAATTTTCTTCCAACCTGCACTTTTTGTAGAAACAATTTTCGAAACAATAGTACAAGTTGGTATGGATAGTACCTTCTTATCAGCTACTTATGATAGATCAATGAGTGAAGCCATGATCTTATTATCACATGTTGGAGGTCTTTTGACAGTAGAATCTTCCAGAGAACATTGAGTTCCAGCAGCTACAATTTCCTTCTTTTGTGGAGACTCAATATGTGTCTTCTCAAGATTGGTTAGTTCAGCTTCCAATTCTAGACATCTCATATTGAGGATGACTTCCTGTTTTTCAATCATAGTCATCTTCTCTTCACAAGCCTTCTTTAATCTTTCAACTTCATATTCATGCATCTTTAATTTGTTTTGTAACAAAGAGTCAAGTTCATTGATCTTATGGGAGTTATCTTCCAAATATAACTTCTTGACTTCATTGCCCCTTTTTAGCTCATCTTCTAGTGAATGGATCTTATCTTCCAGAGTCTTGTTGACTCCCTCCTTTTCTTCAACATCTTTGAGCCACTTTGAAGAACTTTCTTCAAATCCCCTCTTTGTTGCTTCAAAGGATCCAACCTGTCTGGAGAGCTTTAAACATTCGACAATTTTTGCTTGTAAGCCTTTCTACAAAACATCAGTTTCTTCTTCCAACTGAGTGATATTTTATTGCATGCATTGAAATACCCCGCAAACCAGGGATGCACTCTTTTCAGGAATACCATGTAGAATAATTCTTAATCTATCAACTGGTATTTTTTGAGATGTTGTAGATTGTTCATCACCACTTGTGCTAGCATTTTCATCATGAGGGTAATTTCCAAATGTACTAACACATACCTCCTGATCAGTTGAGGTAGGAAGGTTTTCCATCTTCTTGGTGGGTACTTGAGCCACCTTCTCATAACTTTCCAAGTCTGGTGTGTCGTCAACATCAGCCAAATATGGAGAACCAGATGCTTCCTCCTGTTTAGATACGAGGGAATTCTTCTTCAACTTTCTCTTCTCTTTCTTTTTCCTGTTCATCATGGTCTTTCTAGATATATCTTTCTGCTCAGAGATAGCTGAATCTTTACAAACACTTCTCTTCATTGATAAAACAGGAAAGAATCTCAGGTCTTCCAAAGAGAATAACTTCACTATAGAGAATCCAATAGAGGTGAACCTCGCTCTGATACCAATTGAAAGGACCAGTTTGGGATATACCTAACACTGAGAGGGGGGGGGGGGTGAATCAGTGTTGGGGACTTTTTAAACCAATTACAACTTTTATACCTGTACCTCTAGACCTGTTAGGATCTTGATTCTCTTATTCTCTTTTCCCTGTCGCATGCAATAATAGAAAGCAGTAAAAATGTGCACACGATATTTTTACAAGGTTCACCACTCAATAAGAGTAGCTACGTCCTTGCCATGCATGGGTATGACCACTTCATGGATTCTCCACTATAAAGTAAAATGTTGTTACAATGGAGTGGCTAGGAAAACAATCCTCTAGCCAGTGTGAGTCCCTACACTTTGGAGGGGGGTGGGAAATAATCCTCTTCCCTGGACTGGTGAAAGCCAAGTCCAACTTGCAGCCTCTAGCTGGTTCTTTATACTGCCTATCGAGACAGTCTTCTTTCTTCTTCAAAAGGTTGGTTCTTCTCTTGATCTATTGCAGTGCTCTTCACTTGATTACTTGCAAAGCAGTAGGCAAGCAATTCTCTTCTTTCTTTCTCTTCTTCTCTAGTGCAAAAACAAACTGCACTAGTTCTTCTTCCTTCTTCCTCTTAGTGCAACAACTGACTGCACTAATCCCCTTCTTTCTTTAGCTAGAATCAAATACACCAATGTGATTATTCAAACACTGAAGATATGCTCACAAAGAATCATCTGAATTAAACTGCCCTGAATAATTGTCAGCCTTCATTTGTGCATACTCTGTTCTTCTTCTTCTCTTCCTTCTCTTCTCAATACCAACACCTGAGTGTATTGGTATACTGAATTCTTCCTTTGTGCAGATATGATTTCAATTGCACGTCTAGTTCTTCTTCACTTCGCAAAGCACAACGAGAGTGTTAAACACCAGTCGTGTGAGTGCGGTTCAACTTCTCTTTATGAAACCGAATGGTTCACAATTCTTTCTTCTTCACAAGGCTGCTTCGAGAGTGCTCTGTACCTGTCAAAGGCCTGCGGTACCCTCAAATTTTTCGTGCAACCTTCTAGGTGGATTGCGCGTAAAATTCAAGCCTTGCGCGTAAAAACACCTTTTGGCGCGAAAAACCCTTTTCGCGCACAACTCTTCTTTTTCGCGCAGAACATCCTATTTTTCGCAACAATTCTTTTTCCGCACAACACTTCTTCTTTTCGCGCAATGCTCTATACTACAATTTTTCCGCACGCCAGAGCTCGGTATTTGTCTAAGTGTCGAGTCTTACATAATGAGAGGGGTTCACCCCATATTTATAGGCAGTTTTGACCTTGCGCATAAAAACCTCTTCTTGCGCGTAAAACCTCCTCCATGCGCGTAAAAACTCTTTTATGAAACTTCATATTTCGCGCCATGCTTCAATATTTCGCGCACCTCATGCCTTTTCCATTTTTCATCCTTCTAAGCATGAAGCAACAATTGCGCGCAAAATTCCGCACCACGTTCTATATTGCGCGCAAACCCAATCTTTCCCGCAACATCAGATTTCGCGCACTGCTCCAATATTTCGCGCATTTTATGCCTTTGCCAATTTTTGATCTTCTGATCTCGAATCATCATTTGCGCGAAAACTTCATTCCTCAATTTTGCGCACCATGCCAATATTTCGCGCATCCCGCAGATTTTTCGCGCAACCCGCTACTATTTCGCCCATCCCGCAGATATTGCGCGCACCACTTTATTTTTGCGCGAAACATGCCTAAATTTCTGCGCACTCCATTCCTTTGTCATTTTTCAACGTTCTGACCTTGAATAACTCTTTTTCATGTATAAAAAATCTTCAATATTATGCGCAACATCCATTGTCAAGCACATTTCTTCATCTCCCGATTTTCAGGCCCTAAAATTTGGCAAACACTGGAAAACGGCGCCACCTTAAACTGTGCTTTTCTGCCATCCCCAGATTGTATATTGCTTTTCCATTTTATCTCTTTACTGCTTCCCATAACCATTATTCTGCTCTTATCACGAATCCCACTATCGTGATATTTATCCTTTGATAGATCAGCTTAAGCATCGTCAGAGTTGCAATGGGAACTGAATCTTTCCTATCTTCCAGCAGCATCATTCCTTCCAATCAAAACATTATATGACTGGCATCATCATTTCTCCCCCTTTCCTTCATAAGGCTTGCATCACAAGTTCTCCTAACTCATGATTTGTGTGAAATACATACCAGCAAAGCATCGTCTGATTTTGCTTCATGGAGTGTTGCCCAAGCCTGACATTCAATGCTATGATTACATAAAAATGCTACAGGCATCCTCACTTCAGTCGATCTCCATTAACTTTGGAGTCCTTCTTCATCTCCTTCTTCATTTTGACCAGCATTGACAACAGTTGACAACAAATACAATCTTCATATACAAAGTGGTCCCAACAATCTCCCCCTTTGTATTTTGTTGTCAATACATTAAAGTCTCCTCAGATGAATGTGTCAATGTCAAAATGAGAATCTAATCTCTCCTAGACATTCATTTCATTTCTCTCCCCCTTATTGACAAGAAATACAAAGATCATGGTAGAGAGGGTATCATTCCGTACTTAAGCAATGTGCCATCAATCATTTCACTCTAAGTCTACTTGACCAATGCTCGGTGTAGAAAACAAGAGAATTTGATTTAGACAACAAAGCTGTCCATTACCCACATAATATGACACCTCATGAGATGAGAACTCATACACTTGTCTTCAAGGGTTCTTCACTTTCATTCCAGGCCGAAGATATTGAGTGTGAAAGAAATAATCAACCTGAAATTCCTGCACTCACTTCAACAAATGGATCAAAAACATTCTTGTTCAATTGGCAGGATAAGTGGCCTTGGGGAACTTTCACTCTTCTTATGTCATTGATTATCTTTGTTACTCCCCCTTTATAAAAATATATTTATTTTGAGTAACCAAGGATGAGAGATTAAGAAACGACATACCTTTTCCAACAACATGATCTTCAGACAATATTCAGAGTAATTGAATTTTATACCAACAAATGTTGATATTGATTGAGATAATGACTCTGATAGCTTCTTCGTGTGTCTCTCGCTCAAGGGGAACATTTCTTATCATTGAATCTCAGGATCTCCCCCTGAGATCTTGCTTCACCTTCAATTCCCTATATTATCAGAACAAATACAATACACAAGGATTTAAGGGAATAAGGTGGATCCTCCATGCTTCTTCAATGTGAGCAGGAAGGCTGAGATGATTTTATCAACCAAGATGCTCCATTTTCTCCACACCTCACACTTTCACATTTGATCTTCAATTTTGAATGTGGCTGTGTGGATCTCAAAACTTCTTCAATCTCTTTGTGTGTGAATCTTCTTTCTTCAAGAGCTTTCCATGAACTAGAATATCCTGGTGTAACTTTCATCCTCTTCAAGAATTCTTGTTGGGCTGGAATAAATTCAAATCACTTTCTAACAGAATGACCAACCTTGTTGCACCTCACACACAGAACTTCACTGTCTTCATGTAGAATCTTCTTTTTGTACTTAGCACTAGCCTTAGCCTGTTTATTTTCAATCTTTCTCATTCTTTCTAAATATTCTGGCCAAACCACCAGTATATCATTAGAGACTGAGGAATTAAGATTGGATCTTTTACATGGATTCTTCTGTGTGGCTTCTTTCTTGGTAGATCTTTTGGATGCACCACTCTTCACCTTCTTGGATTTAGAATCCATGGTCTTCTCAACTTTACTTCTTGAAATCTTCTTGGGAGAATATGTTTTCACATTGTTGGTCTGATTTCTTCCCAAGGATGCTTCTCCATTCTTTCCCAGCTTATGTGGTCTTCTTTTCTTATATGAACATGCACCATTCATATGACCACTCTTATTACCTACATCACAGATGTTATCTAACATTCCAAATCTGTTTGCAGTATACAGATGTTTCTGGATCTGTGGATGTTGCATCTTCCTCTCTAGATTTCTCCGCCTTGAAATGGAATTTCTCTGTACTTTTACATTTAAGGGATTGTACCAACAATCCAGTGCACAATGCCCAAATCTATTGCAGCACCAGCATTGACTAACAAACCATGACTTCTTGTCATCTTCTTGATAAGGTTGCTGAATCTTATTCTTGGTATGTTGTGCTTTCTGTGGAGACATATCTTCCACACTCTTTCCCCTAACCACCCTAGCCATGGTGGTAGGTTTCTTATCACTTTTCTTCATCCATACTTGTTTAGAAATTTTCTTCCAACCTGCACTTTTTGTAGAAACAATTTTCGAAACATTAGTACAAGTTGGTATGGATAGTACCTTCTTATCAGCTACTTGTGATAGATCAATGAGTGAAGCCATGATCTTCTTATCACATGTTGGAGGTCTTTTGATAGTAAAATCTTCCAGAGAACATTGAGTTCCAGCAGCTACAATTTCCTTCTTTTGTGGAGACTCAATATGTGTCTTCTCAAGATTGGTTAGTTCAGCTTCCAATTATAGATATCTCATATTGAGGATGACTTCCTGTTTTTCAATCATAGTCATCTTCTCTTCACAAGCCTTCTTTAATCTTTCAACTTCATATTCATGCATCTTTAATTTGTTTTGTAATAAAGAGTCAAGTTCATTGATCTTCTGGGAGTTATCTTCCAAATATAACTTCTTGACTTCATTGCCCCTTTTTAGCTCATCTTCTAGTGCATGGATCTTATCTTCCAGAGTCTTGTTGACTCCCTCCTTTTCTTCAACATCTTTGAGACACTTTGAAGAACTTTCTTCAAATCCCCTCTTTGTTGCTTCAAAGGCTCCAACCTGTCTGGAGAGCTTTAAACATTCGACAATTTTTGCTTGTAAGCCTTTCTCCAAAACATCAGTTTCTTCTTCCAACTGAGTGATATTTTCTTGCATGCATTGAAATACCCCGCAAACCAGGGATGCACTCTTTTCAGGAATACCATGTAGAATAATTCTTAATCTATCAACTGATATTTTTTGAGATGTTGTAGATTGTTCATCACCACTTGTGCTAGCATTTTCATCATGAGGGTAATTTCCAGATGTACTAACACATACCTCTTGATCAGTTGAGGTAGGAAGGTTTTCCATCTTCTTGGTGGGTACTTGAGCCACCTTCTCATAACTTTCCAAGTCTGGTGTGTCGTCAACATCAGCCAAATATGGAGAACCAGATGCTTCCTCCTATTTAGATACGAGGGAATTCTTCTTCAACTTTCTCTTCTCTTTCTTTTTCCTGTTCATCATGGTCTTTGTAGATATATCTTTCTGCTCAGAGATAGCTGAATCTTTACAAACACTGCTCTTCATTGATAAAACAGGAAAGAATCTCAGGTCTTCAAAAGAGAATAACTTCACTATAGAGAATCCAATAGAGGTGAACCTCGCTCTGATACCAATTGAAAGGACCAGTTTGGGATATACCTAACACTGAGAGGGGGGGGGGGGTGAATCAGTGTTGGGGACTTTTTAAACCAATTCCAACTTTTATCCCTGTACCTCTAGACCTGTTAGGATCTTGATTCTCTTATTCTCTTTTCCCTGTCGCATGCAATAATAGAAAGCAGTAAAAATGTGCACACGATATTTTTACAAGGTTCACCACTCAATAAGAGTAGCTACGTCCTTGCCATGCATGGGTATGACCACTTCATGGATTCTCCACTATAAAGTAAAATGTTGTTACAATGGAGTGGCTAGGAAAACAATCCTCTATCCAGTGTGAGTCCCTACACTTTGGAGGGGGGTGGGAAATAATCCTCTTCCCTGGACTGGTGAAAGCCAAGTCCAACTTGCAGCCTCTAGCTGGTTCTTTATACTACCTATCGAGACAGTCTTCTTCCTTCTTCAAAAGGTTGGTTCTGCTCTTGATCTATTGTAGTGCTCTTCACTTGATTACTTGCAAAGCAGTAGGCAAGCAATTCTCTTCTTTCTTTCTCTTCTTCTCTAGTGCAAAAACAAACTGCACTAGTTCTTCTTCCTTCTTCCTATTAGTGCAACAACTGACTGCACTAATCACCTTCTTTCTTTAGCTAGAATCACATACACCAATGTGATTATTCAAAAACTGAAGATCTGCTCACAAAGCATCATCTGAATTAAACTACCCTGAATAATTGTCAGCCTTCAGTTGGGCATACTCTGTTCTTCTTCTTCTCTTCCTTCTCTTCTCAATACCAACACCTGAGTGTATTGGTATACTGAATTCTTCCTTTGTGAAGATATGAGTTAAATTGAACGTCTAGTTCTTCTTCACTTCGCAAAGAACAACGAGAGTGTTAAACACCAGTCGTGTGAGTGCGGTTCAACTTCTCTTTATGAAACCGAATGGTTCACAATTCTTTCTTCTTCAAAAGGCTTCTTCGAGAGTGCTCTGTACCTGTCAAAGGCCTGCGGTACCCTCAAATTTCTCGTGCAACCTTCTAGGTGGCTTGCGCGTAAAATTCAAGCCTTGCGCGTAAAAACACCTTTTGGCGCGAAAAACCCATTTCGCGCACAACTCTTCTTTTTCGCGCAGAACATCCTATTTTGGGCAACAATTCTTTTTCTGCGCAACACTTCTTCTTTTCGCGCAATGCTCTATACTAAAATTTTTCCGCGCGCCAGAGCTTGGGATTTGTCTAAGTGTCGAGTCTTACATAATGAGAGGGGTTCACCCCATATTTATAGGCAGTTTTGACCTTGCGCATAAAAACCTCTTCCTGCGCGTAAAACCTCCTCCATGCGCGTAAAAACTCTTTTATGAAACTTCATATTTCGCTCCATGCTTCAATATTTCACGCACCTCATGCCTTTTCCATTTTTCATCCTTCTAAGCATGAAGCACCAATTGCGCGCAAAATTCCGCACTAAGTTCTATATTGCGCGCAAACCCAATCTTTCCTGCAACATCAGATTTCGCGCACTGCTCCAATATTTCGCGCATTTTATGCCTTTGCCAATTTTTGATCTTCTGATCTCGAACCATAATTTGCGCGAAAACTTCATTCCTCAATTTCGCGCACCATGCCAATATTTCGTGCATCCCGCAGATTTTTCACGCAACCCGCTACTATTTCGCGCATCCCGCAGATATTGCGCGCACCACTTTATTTTTGCGCGAAACATGCCTAAATTTCTGCGCACTCCATTCCTTTGTCATTTTTCAACGTTCTGACCTTGAATAACTCTTTTTCACGTATAAACCATCTTCAATCTTATGCGCAACATCCATTGTCAAGCACATTTCTTCATCTCCTGATTTTCAGGCCCTAAAATTTGGCAAACACTGGTAAACGGCGCCACCTTAAACTGTGCTTTTCTGCCATCCCCAGATTGTATATTGCTTTTCCATTTTATCTCTTTACTGCTTCCCATAACCATTATTCTGCTCTTATCACGAATCCCACTATCGTGATATTTATCCTTTGATAGATCAGCTTAAGCATCGTCAGAGTTGTAATGGGAACTGAATCTTTCCTATCTTCCAGCAGCATCATTCCTTCCAATTAAAACATTATATGACTAGCATCATAATTTCTCCCCATTTCCTTCATAAGGCTTGCATCACAAGTTCTCCTAACTCATGATTTGTGTGAAATACATACCAGTAAAGCATCGTCTGATTTTGCTTCATGGAGTGTTGCCCAAGCCTGACATTCAATGCTATGATTACATAACAATGCTACAGGCATCCTCACTTCAGTCGATCTCCATTAACTTTGGAGTCCTTCTTCATCTCCTTCTTCGTTTTGACCAGCATTGACAACAGTTGACAACAAATACAATCTTCATATACAAAGTGGTCCCAACAGGAAGATCATGTTTCAAGTTATCTTCAACAAAGTTATTCCAAGATTCTTACAAAAAATGTTGACCTCCCATCAGTGCATTAGTTGGAATGTGTACTTTTGGGACCTCCTCGAGCAATGGTTGAGTGCGGGATGATGTGATTAGTTCCTTTAGAAGTTCTTTCTCACCCGCCTCAGGTTCTTTAACATAAAATGTGATTGGTGAAATCTCTTCCACCACTCGTTCTGGTTCAGGTTCCAGCTCAGGTTCCGGCTCAGGTTCGGGTTTCTCCTGGGATGTGCGTACATATTCTACAATCAATTCTCTTTGGCTCTCCAGGTTTTTCACTTTATCGATAATCCTATGAAACTGATCATCAAGTTCATTGTAAACATTTTCTTGCACTTGATATTGGTCAGTCCATGCATAATAATCATAATTTGAATACATCATGAATGAAAAAGATTTTTTTAGTTTTTGAAATTTATGATTTTTTTGATGTTTTTTTAAATGAAAAGAAAATTATTTACACAATGTGAATAAAAATAGTGAATTAAAACCACTTGGATCCCCAGAAACGGCACCAATTTGACGAATCGTTGTCGTGTGCGCTCTCAAAAAAATTTATACTAAATGCAGCACAGTGGCTGACCTAGGTCATTTTCTTGAGGAGCTTTTGTAGATAATGTTATGGTCAAACTACCGAAATAATTTAAAACTGTTAAAAATCCAAAATGGCCAATTTTTACTATTCAGCTCAAAATAACACTAAAACCTAAAAACATGAAAATTACCCATCCATTAACACTTTTGTGGGATTATAAACAATTATTTATAGTATAAAATATATGAAAATATGAGCTTCATCAGTCACCTGGTTAAAGTGCTAATAATCTTCACCTAACCTCAAGATTCTATCTTCCTTCTTTGCAAACAAAACTAGGTCTTCCTAGAGTGAAACACTGGGTCTCATGAATCCCTTCCTCTTAGAGTCCTAAAACTATATCCTAAGCTCTCAAAGATCTATAGGATCCATCCGATATGATGGTTTAGATATCGGTGTCATCCTATGATGTACGTCAATGCATAAATCTACCTCTCTATAGGGGGGTAAACCTGGTACATCCTTTGAAAATACATCCTTGTACTCGACCACCATTGAAGAAAACTAAAAAATCACAAAATTTACTTCACCAAGGGTCATTCTAGAAAACTAATGAGTAATAGGATGCATCTAACATGCCTGATCTCATCCTGATCCACCAAGGTTTCCTTTTCACCCACAAAAGAAAACCTCATTCCGTCACTACGAACACAACGCATCCTTCACCTAAAATAGTCAATCTGGGCATGAACCATAAATAGATAGTCCATACCTAAGAAGACATCATAAGGACAAAATGATGAAATAAAGAGATCCCATACAAAACTCTCACCTCCAAGTGTCAGGTTTCACTGTCAGTACAAGTGAAAAATTGCTGAGTCACCACCCATCAGAGTCTCATACCACAAGGTTCAAGCCAAAAGATCAATCAAAATCTCAGTTTTGAACTAGATAAGTGGAAAGTTTGGAATAGCTAGAACCTATGTATATCAATACTAAAACTAAATTAGATAAGTCATAGATTGTACCGTGTATCATACCTTGATCCTTAGGGTTATAGGCCTCCATAGATTACAACTAGCCTTATCCCTGCCAACTAACTCCCTGAGCTTAGAGTGGACCACTTGGGGGTGGTGGTGGTAATAGGTCAAAGATTCAACCACATCATGCCACCCATTTGGACCCTCTTCCACATCCTTCTCCCTATGAACCACCACGATCTTGACTTTGGATTTGTCTTGGCAGTCCCTCAACCATCACCCGATCAGCTATACAATGGGTTGGGAAATCACATGCCAGATGTCCCCAACAATTGAAGGAGAAATAAAATATATCCATCAAATTATTTGAGACACCCTGAGATCCCTACACCACTGAAACTAATTCCTGGGATCACCTCCTGAAACATCTGGCCCACTTGGATCCCTATGACTGTCATCGACTACCTACTATTGAGGTATCAGCTATCAGGTGCCCACTAATAGATCCCAATAATGGTATCTGCCCTACCAAAAATCTCTCCACTAATAAGGCATACTCAATAACCCTAGTATATGTGGGAATTCTAAGGGATAACATTGAATAACTGATATCCCGACGGAAGCCCTACACAAAAGTCCGAGCCCTAAAGAACTAGTCCCGTACCAGATACAAGGAGTAGCATGGGAGATCAGTAAACCTCACTAAATAATATCCCATGGTCATAATACCTCACTATAGATATAGAATATCATATATGAATACTGATTGTAATGTGTCTGGATAGAACTCCTCTCTGAAGAGACGCTCAAACTCTATCTAGGAGAGAACTATCTCGTTGTATGACTGAGTCACCAAGCTCCACCATCACCCAATAGATACCTAAAGAATAATTACTATGAATAATTCCATATGGTTTATAGGAATCCACATAAGGAGTAAAACATGAGTGATTTCTTCTATCCAGTTCTCAGCTACCTGGGGGTATGGCTCACTTAGAAACCTAAGAGTTCACTGCCTCCGGAACTCATGAAACATACTCATCCTACGTGCATCATTAACTGGTAGTGATGGTGCCATATTCTACTCAACGGGTGGTAGTGTAGCTGGTAAATCACCCAATGGTGTTATCTCTGGTACGATTCCCTGTATCAATGCCTCGTCACTAGGTGGATCATCCTCATGATCACGCGGTGGAATCCTGGTTAGCTATCTACTTGGAGGCATCCTGAAATAAAATAAGATATACCACTATCAAAAAAGTATATATGGGGAGAATACTCAATAAGGATATGGACAAAACAACCATTCCTATATGTTACATGTACCACTGTTTTCCCGACAACTAGTGTTTTCATGTACTTAGTCAAAAAGCAGGTGATCAGAGTCCTGGTGAATGGATACGTCGGCTGCCACACCAACATTGGAGTCCCAAGCCTGAAATACTAATTTGAAACACTTAACAATATTTACCCAAACCAATATCATAGAATCTCAGTCCTAAAGTATAAAAAACCCCCTCTGATACCACTCTTTCACAACCCGACCCACCAGGGTCCGACCCGTGACTACCCCAAGCCTGCCTCCAATTGGCCAGGGGATGGCGACCAGTGTCGAGTAGGCATATCCCACAAATGAGAGGAATTATCCTAAAGTACCTGTACAAAAACACACACATATACAATCCCACACAATTCTAAAATGTAAAACAAATGAAAGAATTCATTCATACATCTACAATCCCACAACAGAGTATGATAGTAATGTACTGAAAATTGAGAAGGAAAAAAAAAAACAAGCCCAACCAAAACTGTAAATAGTACAACCTGTTCCAAGGGCAAGGAGCAAGTCAAAATTATGCTCCCAATAAACACCTAGGTCTTTCAACCTCTAGCTACGCTCCACCCACTCCCTATCCTTCTAGGAAACTGTCAAAAGGGCCATCTTCTACACAAGACATGATAAGTGCGAGAAAAGCCTATGTAGGGGTGAGTATAAAAATACTCAGTAGGACAGCCCAAAAGAACTAAACATGAATCAAAAAGTATATTCATATTAGTAAAAGATATAAAAATATATGTATAATAGATACAAGAACTTAGATATACTTAGGAGAGACACCACACCATCAGAGGTCATAACCAACTGTCAGCTACAAGATTCTACTCGAAGCAATGCTCATATTTGGAGATATCACTCCATGAGCCATGCTATCATCAGATACACTTGTAAAATAGGTCTAGATCATTGGTACCCACCAAAATAGAACTAAATGGTCTAATAATACTTTGTTATATAGATAGGGGGTCACACCCAGAACCGCTGGATGAAAAAAAAAACACAATTTGGATCAACCCGCTACGTAGGGGATCATACGTTAATGATTCCCCAAACCCTACCTAAATAGAATACTAGATGGAGGATCAATGCCCTGCTCAGGGATTTCATGCCAATTCTGCAAACTCCAACTTGGAAAGATAGAGGATCATACTCCAGTCTCACAGAGGGACACCACAACTCTATATGAGACCTTTCCTTTAGAGGGGATCAAAATCTAGTGATGTTGATGTAATACTACAATGTACCCTTGAGGTAAAGGTCCAAGGGAATACACTCAACCTATACTAGTCCAAAATAATAAAATGAAGAGCCTAAATCACTCTTAAAGGGACTACATAGTGTGTCCAAAAGGGTACACATCATTTCTAGCTATCCCAAGTCCTGGCCATGTGGAAGATCCTCACACGAAATGTAGTCTCTATATAAATGGAATTTAGATGGATATACACAAAATGTAGAGACATAGGGTGTCCTGCCCGTGTCTCCTATCTGTGTCTGTGTACTAGAGCCTTGTCTGTTTACCAATTTGTGTATTCCAAGCCGTGTCTGTGTGGAAGTACATGGCGTATTCATGCATATGTACTCCAACCCATTTTCATGTACCTCTAAAGTACACACTGATTAAACTAGGTAGGGAAACATACAACGTGACATGGGTCACACACAAGTTGATCCTTAACTTCATCCAAACCTTATAACTGTAGCAAATGGGTCCCACATTCCATGTAATACCAAATTAAACATCGTGTTCTATGTGACTTTATATAATCCCATATTCTTCCTCCTGCACCTTGACTGATGATCCATACCTCGATCTGGGGGTCACCATGCCGTGAAACAGAAGATCCAAAGTTGTTTTTCCATTCCATCACCGAATCAACATGTTTCATCACCAGATTAACTTGAAAAATGGATCAAAATCAATGTTCTTGGTTCTGTTCTGAATAATGTTGATGAATATAAAATCAGGAATCATCCGTTATCTGATTCACTACCACAACCATATTCATACATCCATCATATCATGCTGATCCCAGATTTGAGATATCGGTTCATTACGCTAAGAAACCAGTGTGCAATGATTGATTTATCATAATTTTTCAAACCTGGGGCCAATGAAGAATGCCCATGGTGAAACGATGAATTTGGGGAGAAAATCTTAATAAATCAAGAGGAACACAACTTGATCAATGTTAATGTCATTCTTGGTTAATTTCCATTATAATGAAAATCAGATCCATCAAAAATTTAATCAAAATAATTTCTCTTGTTAAATCCCTTCAAAATATATCTCATTCCGTAAGGAGATCGATCTGAAAATCAATCCATTAATTGATTGATTTTTTTCATCATGGAAACAAAAAATGGGGAATAATCCACATAAAAATAAACATCGTACCCAGAGTTTGGAACGATGTTTGATGAATAAAGATTGTTTTTTCACTATTGATAAGATCCTCCAACTCTGCTGGCACGATGATCCATGATGCGATCTTGATCCGTTTTCATCCACTAAGAACCCTCTTGCCAAACAACATCTAGGTCTCCAGGGTTTAGTGACCAACCCTGAGACAATTTTCTTAACCGTATATTTATAGAGGGAGAAGGTTGTTGTGATGAAGAAAATAAAATAAATCCTTAAGTTAATTTATATTTTTAATTTCATGCCCATGGCAATTTTTTCACAAACGACACGTGCCAACCAATATTAAGTCACGACTAGGGTAAAACTACCAGTATGAACTCAACGGTGCCTTTGGATTTCTAATCTAGGAACCCTTTTATAAGTTATTCCAATTTTTCAGGAAAACTACATGCGAGTGCTGTTTAGTATATTTAATATATTTTAAACATTTATTCTAGGGACATTGGGGCTCATAATCACATGTCATCACCTGGTATAAAAAATAATCTTTATAAAATTTTAAAATAATGCATGGAAAATATGAGATGTTACATTCTCCCCACCTTGGGGATTTATATACCTAAAAATCCAAAACAAGGACTACTCAAACAAATGTGGGTAATGAGCACGAATCTGAGCCTTCGGCTCCCATGTGCTCTCATGAAGTTTCCTATACTACCACCAGACATACACCAATGGAATCGATTGCCCATGAAGGATCCTCTTTTACTGATCCTTTATCTCTACTGGGTACTTAGTAAAGGTTGCTCCATCCTCGATATCTAGCTCGCCCTAGTTGATAATGTGCGATGAGTCATGAACGTACCTCCTTAGCTGTGACACGTGGAAAATGTTGTATACCCAGTCCAACTATGGCAGTAGAGTTAATCAGTATGCCACCTCACCAACTCAACATAGTTTATGAAAAGGACCAATGAATATGATAGATAACTTCCTACCGCGACCAAATCTCCTCATCCCACATTGATGTGATACCCTCATAAACAAATGGCTCCTTACTTGAATCCAAAAGCCTCCTCCACCTGTCAGCATAAGACTCATGATGGATTTGTGTAGTCTTCATCCTCTCCTGGGTGATTTGCACCTTCTATGATTTAGCTCACTCCAAATCCAGGACCATGAGTGCTGAATCACCTAGATCAGTCTGATAAAGTGATGACCTATAGAATATCCCAAAAAAAAGCCTCAAATGGTGCCATACCAATGGTTAAATAGTAGATGTTGTTGTACACAAACTGCACTAGGTGTAGGGTTATCCTCCCAAATATTACCAAAATCCAACATGACAGCTCGTAGCATATAATCCAAGACTTGGGTGTTCCTCTCTATTTGGATATCACTTTGGGGATGAAATGCTGTGCTCAAGAGTAATTGGGTCCCAAATGCCTCCTATTATCCCTTACAAAACTGAGACTTGAATCAAGAATCATGATCAGAAACAATCATAGATGGAACTCTATGGATTCAAACTATCTCCTACATGTATAGGAGTTCTAATATCTCTATTTAACTCTATTCTCAGATAGATAGGAGTTGGGCCAACTTGGTGAGATGGTCTAGGATCACCCAATTGGCATTGTGTCCCATGGACATACATGGTATGATCATCATGAAGTACATGAATATACCATCCCACTTCCACTATGGAACCTCAAGGGGTTGACCTAAACCTTATGGAACTTGGTGCTTAACCTTCACTTGATGACAATTAAGGCATCGAGAGACAACCTATAAAACTCCTTTCTTCATTCCTAGCCACTAAAACTGACATCAGAGGTCATGATAAATATTTTACACACTTGGATGTACTACTAAGGTATATGTATGAAACTATATTATAATTTCCTCTAGAAAAATCACTGGTACCACCGTGCATCCTCTAAAAAGAACAGCATGCTTCCCACCTTTAGAAAATCCACCAGAATCTTGTTCTATGGATATCTGAGCATGCATGGTCTCAAAATTGGTATCCCCAAGCTGTGCCTCCCTAAATAAATATATGAGTGGTGGGTTGACAAACATCTAATATTGGTAATCTATTCCATCCCCATCCACAAAAATAACTACAATGAGGTTATCTACTACGGTGCCTCATTCAACAACTGTGAACTAGATATCCTATTGAGAGCATCTGCCACCACGTTCCCCTTCCTGGGAGTATAGAAAATCTCAAAGTCATAGTCCTGGAGGAACTCTAGCCATCACCTCTGTCTCAAGTTAAGATACTTATGAGAGAATATATACTCGAGACTCTTGTGGTCAAAGTAAAAAATAAATCGTTCTCCCATCAGGTAGTGTCCCCACATCTTCAATGAGAAAACTACTACTACTAACTAAAGATCATGGGTCATATAGTTATTCTCATGTTGTCTCAACTAGTGTGAACTATAGGTAATAACTTATTACCTATGAATTATAACACAACCACATCTAGTACCTGAATCATCGTAGAATACTACCAACTCAACACCCTCCTCCGGTAACCCCAATATGGGAGTACTCATAAACTTCTTCCTCAACACCTGAAAGCACTAATAGAACTTTTCTATCCACATGAAAGGATTCCCTTTCCTGGTTAAGGATGTAAAGGGTGCTTCCAATTTAGATTATTCAGGTACAAACCTCTGATAGTACCCAACCAATCCAAGGAAACTCCACACCTTGGTAAGACTCTTTGGCGACACCCAAGCAAGAACTGCCTCGAACTTCACTGGATACACCGTAATTACAACATCTAAGATGAAGTTTCCAAAAAAGTGGACCTCTCAAATCCAAAACTGACACTTTGAGAGTTTCCTATAAAGCTAGTGCTCTTGGAGTGTGTTCAAGACCATCCTAAAGTGTCTCACTTGCGGCTCCTCAGATGCTGAGTATACTAGGATGTCATCAATGAAGAATACCATGAACTGATATAAGAAAGGTTCAATTATATGGTTTATGAGTCCCATGAACAATCCTAGGGAATTTTTCTTGCCAAAGGGAATCACCAAGTACTCATAGTGACCATCATGACATCTGAAGGCCGTCTTCAATATATTCTCATCCCGTACTCACAATTAGTGATAGCCTGATCTGTGGTCAATCTTCGAGAACTATTGCACCCATTTCAAAGGATCAAATAGATCCTCGATTATCGATAGTGGATACTTTTTTTTCATGGTCACCTAGTTCAAGAACTGTTAATATACACATAACCTCAAGCTTCTATCTTCCTTCTTGAAAAAAAACTGGGGCTGCCCATGGTGAAACACTAGGTCTCATGAATCCCTTCCTCTATAAGTCCTAAAACTGCATCCTCAGCTCTCAAAGCTCTACAAGATCCATCCAATATATTTGTGTAGATATTGGTGTCATCTTGGGATGCAAGTTGATGTAGAAATATAGGTAAACCTGGTACGTCCTCAGGAAAGATGTCATTGTACTCCATCACCACTGTAGGAAACTGAAAACTCATAACATCTACTACACCAAAGTTAGGGCTAGCCAACTTATGAGTAATATGATGCAACCTTCTATGCCTATGCTCATCCTGATTTACCAAGGTTTCATTTTCACCTATAAAGGAAAAACTCATTTTTTTACTGTGAAAAAACCATATACTTTTCCTAAAATAGTCAATCAGGGCATGAACTGTAGATAGTTAGTCCATACCTAAGATTATGTCATAAGGCCTCATTTCCAAAACAAAGAGATTCCATAAAAAACTCTCAACTCTAAGATTCAGGTCGCATTGTTAGCATAATTGATAAATCATCGAGTCACCACCCGTTGGAGTCTCCAAGCGAAAGGGTTAAGCCAAAAGATCAACTGGAATCTCCATGTTTTAAAATAGAGTAGTGGAAAGGAAGGAATGGCTATAACATGTGTCTATCAATAATATATCTAATTTAGAAAATACATAGATTATACCTCATATCATTCCTAGAGCCTCGGGGTCATAGGTGTCCATAGCTTATAGCTGACCTCATCCCTACCCACTAGCTCTCAAAGTCTGGCGTGGACCACCTAGGGGTGGTGGTGCTAATAGGTCAAACATTTAACCGCCTCCTGTTTCCCTAATGACCCCTCTTCCATGTACGCCTCCCTATGGACCACCCTTCTTTTGCATTTTCCTCTATCTCAGTGGTCCCTCAACTGTCTCCTTATTAGCTATACAATGAGTCAGGTTATCTCATGCCAGATGTCCCTAACCATCATAGGAGACAAATCATCTATCCCAAGGATGATTTGAACTACCCTAAGAGCCCTGCACTACTAACCCTGAGTCATGGGATCACCTCTTGAGGTATCTGAACCACTTGGATCCCTATGACTATCATCATCTACCTACTTCCAAGGTCTCATCTACTGGGTTCCCATGCTAGATCCCACTAATGGTGTCTACTATTCCAGAAATATCTCTGCTAACAATGACCGCTCAACCACCACAACATAGGTAGAAATTCCAAGGGATACCACTGATGTCCTAATATTCTAACACAAGCCCTGATGAAAAGTCCAAGACCCAAAGAACTGGTCTTGTAATATATCTAAGGAGTAAAGTGAGAGAACAATAAACCTTGCTAAATAATCTTCCATTGGCATACTTCCCTGCTGAAAATATAGAAAATATTGCATGAATACCAATCTCATTGTGTCTGAATAGAAATCCTCTATAAAGAGACACTCGAAGTCTGTCTAGGAGAGAGTTGTCTCATTGTGTGACTAAGTCACCAAGCTCTAACATCAAATAGAAGAGCCATGAAAAAGACTCACTGTGAGGATTTCCATCTAGTATGTAGGCGTCCTCACAAGGCAGAATATGTGAGTAACTACCTCTAGCGAGTCCTCAACCACCTGGGGGTTTGTCTCACCCTGGAAGATGGGAGGTTGTTTCCTATGAAACTTGTGAAACGCACCCAGCCTACGTGAATCCTCAGCTGGTAGTATTGGTTCTAGATGCTGCTCAACGAGTGGTAGTGTACCTGGTAAACCACTCAGAGGTTCTATATCTAGTACAAGTCCCTATACTTATGCCTTATCACTAGGTAGATCATCCTCATGATAATGTGGTGGAATCCTGGATGGCTGTCTATGTGGAGGCATCCTGAAATAAAACAATATATACCATAGTCAAAAGAGTATATATGGGGAGATGACTCAAGAAGGATATAGAAAAAAAAAACCATTCCCATATAATTCATGCACCACTATTTTCTATTAAATAAGTGTTTTCATATACTGAGTTAAAAAGAAGGTGATGAGATTCCTGGTGTATGGATACATCAGCTTCCACACCAACACTGGAGTCCCTTGCCTGAAATATGAACATAAAATGATTAACACTATTTCCCCAAACCAATATCACTGACTCTTGGTCCTAAAGTAGAAACAACCTCCTATGATACCACTCTATCATGACCCGACCCACCGGGGTCCGACCCGTGACTACTCCAAGCTCACCTCCAATAGGCCAGGGGATGATGACCAACACTGAGTGGGAATATCCCAAAAAATGAGAGGCATTAGCCTAAAGTAACTATACACATGCACACATCTCCAATCCCAAAAAATACTGAAATATAAAACAACTGAATGAATGCATGTATACATCTAAGATCCCACAATAGAGTACGATAATAAAGTACTAAAAATAGAGAAGGGGCCAAAGAAACCCCAAAAAAACTATAAAGAGTCCATCATGATCCAAGGGAAAGAACTAAGTCAAAATTACACTCCTAGTAAACACCTCGGTGTATCAAACTCTAGCTACACTCAACCCGTTCCTTGTCCTCCTAAGACACCGTCAAAAGGGTATTCATCTGCACAAGACACAAAATGTGTAGGCAAAGATCATGGAGGGGTGAGTATAACAATACTCAGCAAGACACCCCAAAAACACTATACATGAAGCACCAAGTATATTCATATCAATATAGGATATCAAAATCTATGTATTTAAGAAACAAGAACCCTGCTATACTCTGGAGAGACACCACACCATCAAGCAGTCATAATCAACTATCATCCATATGATACTACTCGAAGAAATGATCATTCCAAGAGATCTCACTCCACAAGCCATGCTATCATCAGAGACACTTGATGAAGAGTTCTAGCTCATTAGGCCCTTCCCAAAGATAATTCACTATTCTAAGAAGACTATGATACATAGATAGGGGGATGCACTAAGAACTGCTGAGGGACACCACAAACTAAATCTAGATCAACCCGCTACATAGGGGATCGTACATCAATGATTCCAAAAAGACTACCAATATGACCTTATATATGGAGGATCAATTCCATACTCAGGGATATTCCACCAATTCCACAAACTCTAACTAGGGATAATAGAGGATCACACTCCAGTCTCACGGAGGGACACCACAAATCTATCTAATACTTGGACTCTAGAGTGGATAAAAATCTAGTGATTTGGATGTAATAGCATACTGTACCATTGAGGTAAAGGACCAAGGGAAAACACTCAACCTATACCAGTCCAAACTAATAAATCAAAGAGCCTCAATCACTCTTGAAGGGACTACATGGCATGACCCAAAGGGTACACGACATGTCCAGATATCCCAAGTCCTTCCCATGTGGAAGATACTCACACGATGTGTAGTATCCATATCAATGATGTTTAGAGGAACATAGTATCCTTCCTGTGTCACCTAGATATTTCCATGTACCAAATCCGTGTTTGTGTACCGGTCTGTGTACGCCAAGCCATGTCTGTGTTGAAGTACACAACATATTTGTGCCCATGTACTCTAACCCGTGTTCATGTACTTTTGAAGTACACACCGTGTCAACTAGGGAAGGACAGACGCCGTGTGATCCTTAACTTCGGCCAAACCCTAGCACCGTAGCTAAGGGCCCCCACACACCGTGTAATCCCAGATTACATGCCGTATTCTGAAGTATTTTCTGTAATCCTAGATTCTTCCTTCCACACCTTAGATGATGATACAACCCTCAAATATTCAGTTTCCTTGTAGTGAAACTAAATATCCAAGGTCATTTTTCCATGACATCACCAAATCAACATGTTTCATCATCAGATCTTCTAAAAAAATGGGTCGAAATCAACATTCTTGGTTTTGTACCAAAGAACGTCGAAGAACATGAAATCAGGAATCATACATCATCCGATTTGTTTCTGAAACCACCATCGCACCAATGTCGCGTTGCACCAATCCCAGATCTATGATATTGGATCATTGTGATAAGAAATGGGTGTTCAACGATTGATTTATTGAGATTTTTCGAACCCCGGGACAATGAAGAACACCCATGGTGAAACATGAAATCAGAGGTGAAAAGCACAATCAATCAAGAGGAACAAACCTTGATCGATGTTTATATCGATCTTAGTGAATTTCTGTTAGAATAAAAATTGAATCCATCAACTATTTAATCAAAATAATTTCTCTCATTAAATCCCCACAAAAATAAATGCCATCCCTTGAAGCGATCAATCTGTAAATGAATTCTTTCTTCGATTGATTTGTGTTCATCTCATAAATAAAGAACGTGAAAGAATACACATAAAAATTAACATCCTACCTAGATTTTGGATCGATCATTGACTAAGAATGGTTACATTTTTGCTATTAATGAGATCCCCCAACTCTATTGGCGCGACGATCCACGATCCAATCCTAACCTATTGTCATCCGCCAAGAAGGCTCTCCCCAAACAACTTCTAGGTCTCCAGGGTTTAGCGACCAACCCTTAGACAATTGCCTTATCTATATATTTATAGAGGGGGTAGGTCACTACGCTAAAGAAAATAAAATAAATCCTTACGTTAATTTATTTTATTAATTTCATGTCCACAACAACTATTTCACAAACAATCCGTGTCGATCAAAGTCAAGTTGTGCCTAGGGTAAAACTGCCACCTTGATCTCAACTGTGCCCTAAAATTTCTAATATGAACATCCTTTTAGAAGTTATTCCACTTATTTAGGAAAACTACATGCATGTTCTATTTAATATATTTAATATATTTCAAACATTTATTCACGGAAGACCAGGCCTTAGAATTTCATGCCGTCTCAGCTCCTGGTCTCAAAAATTATCTATAAAATATTAAACAATATTACACAAAAAATACAAGACATTACACGTGTTTTTATAGTAAAATTAATTTTTATCACCATTAGAAATCAAATTTAATAAAAAATATTTTATATTTGGAATCATGATGTACAAATTAGGTAATAAGATCAGTTTTAATTTTGGCATAAAAATAAGTTACTGAGGTAAAATTGAGTTACCATGGTAAATGGCAAATTAAGGTAAAAAGGGGTAAAATAAAGGTTAAATACCTAGAATATCGTAAAATATTACAACTAAAAGAGTAAATGAGGGAATTATATACTTAATATTATCCCATATCAATTATTTTTCCACTTTGGATCCATATTCTATGAGAAATTACATTCCTTATTCATTAAGGAATGAGTATTTGTGCCTCTCAAGATCATGTATAAAACAACTCCTCCACTAAACAACTCATAAAAAACCATTACCTTGGTTTAATATTGAATACCAACCCAAATTATATCCTTAAAAATCCTATGTCACATTTGGTAACCTATGGTCACAATAAGGAGTCCTAAATCCTTTATTTTCAAGGCACTCTTTAAGAGGAGATTCAAGTCTTAAATGTAAGTGTTATCATCTCTTCAATATTTATTCATTATATTTTACATCTAAATATTCCTAAATATAGTTTAACACATTAATAAAATGTTTTTTAATTCATCAATATTCTGTAAAATTGATATTATTACTATACAACGACGTGTTCTTACTCATTCATTCATTAATTATAACATGATTTTATTTGAGTCGATTTTACCACCTACATGAAAAATATTATAATGTTTAATTTATGAATGGATAATAAAAATTAAATAATAGTAATATGATGTAATAAAGTTTAATTTAAGATTTTTTTAATAATTTTTAGTTATAATATTCTAAATTATATTCACTAATAAGTCTAATTCTTTTGTTAATTCAATAAACACTAAAAAATAGACTTTTAATCGTTCCATGTGAACCATCACCATAAGTTCCACAAAATGACCATGTGACTCCAAAAATATATCAAACACATATAATATATACTTATGAAAATTATGTAGGTTATGAGCACATGTTAAATGGTCAAGGACCAGAATCACCATGCCGAAGCTAACATAGAACCAACAGGACAATTAATATATAAATATTTATTTTAACAACTAATGATTAATAAATAGATAGTAATAGATTATAAATGAATGATATAAATAAAAATAAAAATAAATATAGTTCTTATATAGATTAATAATATACTAAAATTTATTATATAGGAGGTTAGTGTGTATCCGACTAAGAGGGAATCTAATGTAAAGGGTTTTCATCTCAATTTCCCATTTTTGGGAATCCTTTTGTATTATGTACATATTTTAATTTATATGGTTTATATACTACCTATTTGACACATTTTATCATTATTATCTTTTTATTCATAATATTTAAATATCAAATTCAAGCTCTCTCTTTTATTTTAAATTTCCTTATTCATTACTAAAGTTGTAAGGTGTTTGTTGACTCGATTTCCATTTCATTGGGTCATAATATTTATTATTTGACCATATTTTTCTATTATTGATATATTATACCATTATATTTATCAATTTTAATTTTCTATTTTCATCATGGGAAATTATTTTTTCATTTCAAAATCTTCTTCTTTGATGGACTTCTATCATAAAAATTTTACATTGTTAAAAATAATTATCATCCTCTATATTGGATATTTCTAATCAATGAACATATTTTTTTTACCTACCAATTAAATATTTTTTACTCTAGAAAATCCAATTTTATGGTTTTAGTTAGAAACTGCACAAAAATTACTAGTCACCAAATTATAATAACAAAAAAACATCCATTCAACTTTCTAGTTCAATAAAAAATTAAAATAGAATAGATTAATTACTAAAAATATGCTTCACCAAGAAAATCCACCCATTCCCCTCAACATAAATTTATAGTTATTTAGTGTAATATCCAAGTAGATATATCTCAGATAAATCTCTGACATCAAGGTTAGTATAGATTTAGATAAGGTTATCATTGGATTTTTATATGATGTTACAAACCACAAGATAACCATCAATAGGAAATAGATTATTGTCCACCTCTAATATATACATATCCAAATGTGTGTATAACCATAAGTTAATTTCTTTATCTGGTATTTGTGGATCTCTTCAACCCCTAATATTATCCTCCTCTTATGGAGTCATATCGATATCAAAGTGCATGGCCTTGTTGTATTCCCCATCAAAATCCTTTCCAATATTTCTATAAATCTATTTAATTTAATCCTAGAAGTTAAAGGGAAAGAATTACCTAGACTCAATTTCAGAAAAAAATTGATTATAAAAGGCTTCAATAATATTCAAGGGATAGTTTTAAGGTATATCTTTGTTTTCCTATAGTTTGGGAGATATGGCATCATTATGGGACTTAAAAATAATTTCTTCTCGAATTGTAGTCAATCATTGATCTCTATTATACTTTACCTAAACTACTCCTTTATTGGGAAAGCTTCCATGAACCTTGGAGATAATATATTTACCACTAACTTGGTAGTCATTGGTTTAGGTAGCATGAAGTAATATTTAGGTTTCTTTCACCTCTTCCCTTTGTTAACAAAATATTATCCTAAATATATTTGATATTTTCTTCCATTATTCTTAGAGAAATTAATGTATACATATTCCTATGTATCCCCATATAAATCAGCATAAACCTAGGATAATACAATTCCTTCACTTTCTTTAGTGTAACACTTAGTAATTAATTCAAGATCCTCCCTCACATGATCAGCCTCAGGATACCTATCCCTGAATTTATTTCCATTTCACTTAGTGTAACAACCCTAACTTTAGTAACCCATTAACAATGTTTAATTTATTATATTGGTATAAGATATAAGGGATCACAATAAAAAGAAACAATTAGTTTACCTGTATTTAGAAACTTGATACATACATGATCTCCACATTAAATTGGTAAAATAAAACATATCATGAAAAACTTTATTACATCCTTGAAGATCATTCAAAGATTCCTTCTTCATACATTGGGGAATTAAAAACATAATAAAGGGTGATATACTATTCTTAGTAATGGAAAGTGTATAATGGAAGAAATTATGAGTAGACAAGGCATAAAAAATATGAAGAGTAAATAATCAATACATATTCCATTTAATCAATAACTTGAACTTTAAAATATATCCATGGAAAAATACAGAAAAAAATCACATGGATAATAATAAAAAAATTATAATTAAGGAAATACATAAAGTCAGATGTCATGATCTTTTTTTAAGGCCTCACACCAAGACATAATGAACCATACTATCAAGGCCGTGTGATAATATATTTCAATGAATGGGTATACAACAAATACACTAGTAGAAATCCGAGCTACACCAATGGTTCTATAACAACAATTTGCATAACCATTGGTACAAGAACCCTATACTAATTATTTAAGAACACCGTTGGTATAAGTATGTTATAGGTCACCTATACCAATGTTTTGACCAAAAAATTTGGTATAGGTAATTTTTCTGGGAACCTATACCATTGGTTTGGGTGAACCATTGGTATAGGTGACCGATACCAATGGTTTGACCAAAAATTTTGGTATAGGTCATGTTTCTAGAAACTTATAACAATGGGTTGAGTGAAGAATTGGTATAGGTCACCTATTCTAATGATTTGACCAAAACTGTTGGTATAGGTGATGTTTCTGGACACCTATACCAATGTTTTGATCAAACCTTTGGTATATTTTGTGCCATTATTTATGAATAATAATAAAAACAATAATAAAAATAATAATAAATAAATTAATGTAAATAATTTTTTATATAGACATATATATATATATATATTTGAATATAATAACATAAAATATATTGTATGATAGTGGTAAATTAATTAGAGTATAATATGGAGGTTGTGGGATCAATTCCTAGTGGTGTATTTTTTTTTCAATAGAGAACTTATACCAATTTTTTGACCAAACTATTGGTATTAGTGTCTCCATTAAAATTTTCTATACCAACGGTTTGAGAACCATGGGTATATGTGTTATATACCAACAATTTGGTCAAATCATTGGTACAAGTCTATACTGATGGAAAATCACCCAACGGTTCCTTAAATAGTTTGTATAGGCTATACCAACAGTTTGAGGGACTATACCAATGGTTCTAAACAATTGGTAGATAATTTATTTCTAACAGTGATACCTAATTAATTTGGTCAATTATTTGTGTCATGATCGATGCATTGATGGCCTTTCTAGAACTTAGACCTACGCATCAGAAACATATGTTCAATGTATTACTCATATATTGAATCAATAGTATGATACATAATCAATATGACTTATTAATAAATAAATATTCGTATTGAATCTATAATACCGAGAATTAATATTTCCCTATTAAATGAAATAACTTTCTTAACAATACTCCTTCAAATATCACTATATATTTAAATAGTATATAGTTAATACAATATCAAATTAGTAGAAATGAAACTGAAATATGAACATGAAGGAGAAAAATAATTCCCAATGAAGGATATAGAGTGATATAGCACATGATCACAATAAGGTATAATCCATAAATCAATAAATTATGATAAAAGACCATAAATTCATCAAAAATAAAGGTTTTAAATAATGGAAAGTGTTTTGATAATCAGAGAGTAAAATGGATTTGAAATGTTAAAAAGAACTTTCCTTAAATATTTTATCACTTTTTTATAAAAATGAATTTATAAACCATTTCCAAAATTCTTTTAATAATTTTATAAAATAATGAATTTTTATTTTAATATAAAAAATAAAAATTCATATAATAATGGAGAAATTGTTTTCCTTGAAAAACCATATAAAATTTTATAGGAATTTAAATATAAAATAATAGTCTTGGAGGTGGGAAAATCCATTCATGTCATATACATTAAAAAGAACATTCCTTTCAAACCTTTGTTAAAATTAAAAAATTAATTGTTTGAAAAACATTAAAAAGAATCCTTTAAAATATTTTTAAATAAATTCAAAGTAAGATGAAAAATATATTTACCAATAATTTATTTTTTTTAAAAACTTCCAGAAAACAATTTGAAGAATATGTATATGGAAGGGAAAGTTTCCTATCTGAAAAAGAGACATAAGTTGATTTTTTATAAAATATACTTCAGTTTTTTCAAGTGTCAAAGAGAAATAAAGTTGGATGGAAAACATTTGAAATCTATAAATAACCATAGGAGAATAAAGTTTTTGGGTTTTAAGAGGATAAATAGCATATAATTCTTCCAATTTAAATTTAAACTTGAACAATCCCATATAAGAGTGAGATTATAAAATAAATCACTATTGAGTTAATAACTTTTGAATCAAAACCATTTAAGAGAAAAAAATGAATTTAAACTTAAAATACCATTTATAAAGATTAATTCATGATATAATATATCAAATGGGTAGAATATATACTATATAAATTAATTATGTGTATGATATAAAATATGTCTCATTGGAGTATAATTGAGATAAAAAACCCTTACGTTGGATTTTTTCTTGGTCAAATGCATTATATCCTTATGAATAATCAATTTAAATTTCTTAAATACTTTATTAATAAATTATTTCGTTTATAATACATTTATTAATGTCATTTTATAACCATTTATCACCCATTGATTGGATAGTTCTTTCTTACGCCGACCACTTAAGGTTGTTTAATTAATTTCTCAAAAATTAATACACTATATTAATCCTGGATAAAGGTGTTAAAAAAGGGTTAAATCATCACTATAATTCTATTAATTCTATTAATTTAATTTATATTCATTATATAAAATTTTATAATCATCCATTAAAGGTAGTAATAGAAAAATGATTCACATCGATTCATGGAGGTGGCAGTTCACCCATATGTATGAGCGACATTATCATTTTCCAATGGATTGAAGGATTAAAATATAGATGATATATTATATTTAAAAAATCAGAATTATTTCATAAATATCATTTATATTTATTATTTATATCTTTAAAACTATCCAATTAAATTAGTGATGGGAAAAAAATTACACCACTATGTGGAGACGGTAGTCTATACGTACGCATGAGGAATGTATTCATTTTTCATAGGATGGAAATGAGATAGAAAATGGGTGTACCATTAACATAAAAACAACTCAAAATATTAAATACACTTATCTAATTATTTTAAAATGGTATTTTAATATTTTTAGTGAGTTTAAGCAGAAAGTAACTTGTAAAAGCTTAGTAAGAACATATACCTCTTATTTTTGTAACCTCCTTGGATTACACCATAAGCCTTATTAAAGTGGTATTTTGAGAAGAATAGAGACTCTTGGTAAAGAAATATAATGTTTTTAAGGTATTTGGGTTGGTATTGGTTGAGCTATGTGTCTCAATAAGAGTGTATAAGAGAGAAGATAAGGTTTCTTTTTATAAGTGAGGTGGGTGGAGAACTTGTAAATACTTGAAATTTTATTATATAATATATGCCTTACTCAAGTAAATAAGATCCAAATTATCAAAGTTTAAAATATGTTAAGTTTAAGTTTTAAATCCAATAATCTAGTTTGATTTAATCAAGTTTTTTTGTGTTATCTTGAAGCTCTATCCCATTATTTTAACCCTTTTATCCCATTTTACCCTTAACCGACTGGATAAATATTTACCATCATTACTATTCATTATGTGAAAAGCATTAAGTTGATATTATTACCGAATATTTATTATTATATTTAAAAATATTGAATCTATTTTACATTATTCAATTCATATAAATGATAAAAATTACTTTTAATATAAGTTCACAAAACTCCATGAAAATTGTTTTTAGAAAAATGTTTACTTAAGCATAAAAATGGTTTTGTACCCGAATCATTTATAATGTTGATTCCTATGCAATTAATTATATTATTTTAATTCAAAGTATACTTATTTTACTTTGAAACCAAACCAAAACCGAAATTAACCTTTTGTATTCTTAATTAAAAGTGAAGAACAAAAAATAGTTTTTATTTAAATAAAATCATTATTTAGATTTCCAAAATGTTAAACATAATTTCATAAGAAAAAAATTATATTTTAAATGAATTATATTATTTATTAAATATAGATTTAGTCTATATAAAAGTTTTAAAAAACTTTCAAATCATTCTTATATCATTATAATTTCATAAAACTGTCATTTCTGTAAAATTAGTATTTTTCACTATTTACCCAAAAATCAACTATTTCTGAAAAATATAAAAAATTCACACAAAGATAATTTTGAAACGATTAATTAAAAAATAAAATTAATTGCATCAAATTAAAATTATTATTTTTTTAATTTAGTTTTTATCAAATTTTTTAATAATACTATGTGCATAATGCTATGGTTTCTTTAGAATAAAAAGATTACTTATTATAATTGAATATCAGGTGTTACATTCTACCCCCGTCAAAAATTCATCCTCAAAATTTCTAAAATGTCACCTCATAAATAAATTAGGATAGTTCTTCAAAAAAAATTCTTCAGGTTCCTATATCGCCTCTTCTATCTTATGTTTTTTACAAAGTACCTTTACCAGCTGACTCATTTAATTTATCAACATTTGTTCTTTAGTGTCAAGAATATGGATAAAATCTTCACAATATGATACAAGATCCAATTCCATTTATTCAAATGTGAGTACATGCATTGGGTATGGCATATGATTCCTTAATAGTGAGATATGAAACACACCATAAACTTTAGAGAAATTGGGTTTTATTGTAAAATTGTAATCCATAGTTCTAATTATTTCTAAAATATCAAAAGGCCTGATATACCTAGGAATTATTTTTTGTTTCTTTTCAATCCTTATAACACCCTTATATGGTGGTACTTTTAAGAAAACATGACGCCTACCCAAAATTATTGATTCATCCTTTATTTATTGATATAACTATTTTACCTACTTTGAAATTATTTGATATGACTCTGAATAGATATCAATTTCATCATTGTGTCCTTAATAAGTTCTGGGCCTAAAATATTATTTTCACTAATGTCATCCCAAAAACTTGGAGTATGAAATGTTTTCCTATAAAACGCTTCATACGATGCTATTTGAATGATCAAATATAAGTTATTATTATATTCAAATTATACCAAAGGTAAATACCAATCTCACATACTATGAAATCCAAGTGAGGAAATACTCAACATGTCTTCCAATTTTTAAATATTCCTTTCAAATATCCATCCATATTAGGATGATAAGTAGTGATCAAATCTAGCTCATTGTCAAGATCATTATAAAGAATTTTACATAATTTTGATGTTAATCATGGTTCATAACTAGATAAAATCAAAATAGGTTCACCACAATGTCTCACAACTTTATTAATATAGAGTCATGCAAGGCCCTCAAGAGGCAGATCACCCCTTATAGTGAGGTAATGTGAAGACATGGTGAGGTGATCAATAAAAACTCCTATGAAATGATTTATTTTAGGAGTATTTGAAAATACAGTGAAAATTTATATAGTTATATCATCCCACTTTCATATAAGAATAGGGATAGGTTTCATAACTACTTTAAGATGTTTTATTTCAACCTTTTCTTATTGAAAAACCAAGACTCTTGACACATAGTTAGCAATTTTCCACTTCATTTTATCCCACAAAAAACATTCTATTAAATCTTTATACATCTAGGAACTACCAAGGTGTATAGATAGATTTTATCCATGGGCCTTATCAAGCTATCTCCTCTTCATCTCAGGTTTTGATTGAACACATTGCCTCTTTCCGAATTTCTGCACACCATCTTCATAAAAAAAGTTTTCCAAATTCCTATCATTCATGGTATTAAATTTATTTTGTAAATTCTTATCATCCAGATGGGAATTTTTTATCTTATCTGGAAAAGTTGGTTTGGAAATAATTTAGAAAATGCGTGATGTTTCCCCTTCCCCAGTGATTACTATAACCAAATTTACTAAATCTATGAATATAAGATATTTGTCAATCCCCATTTTAGTAAGAACTCCAAGATAATTACTACTCAATGCATCAACCACTTTATTTTCCTTTCTAGGGTGGTAGTGTATTGAGAAATCATAATAATTGAATTTCTATAGCCATCTTGTTTGTCTCATGTTGAGATCTTTTTATGAAATATTGTATTTTTGACATTGGTGATCCATATATATCTCACATATTTCACCATATAGATGATGTTTCCATATCTTCAAGGAAATTATGATGACTAAAAACTCAAGACCAAGGGTTAGAGAATTATGTTTATAGATCTTTAGCTATCTTGATTCATAATAAACAACTCTATCATTTTTTATAAGGACACATCCAATTCCATTGTTGAGATTCACCACTAAATATAAAAAAACCAACCCTTCTTGATGGTAATGTCAATATTGATGAATTGATCAATATCCTCTTAAATTATTCAAAAAATTTATTTACATTTTTCTGACCATAAAAACTTAAACCATTTTTATTTCAACTTGGTTAATGGTTATCTAATTAATAAAATTTTAAAAAAATCACTGATAATAAGTTTTAAATCCAAGGAGACTATATATCCCAATTATGTTCATTGGTGTAAGAAATTATTTAACCATAAATTTCATTGAATTATCATTTAATATTCCATAGTTGGAGATAAAATGGCCAAGCAAAGAAACTTCTTGAATCCATACTTAATACTTACTAAATTTCCCATATAAATCCTTTCCTATGAGAATTTCATGAATGATTGTCAAATGAATTTTATGATCTTCATAAATTTTAGATAATATTAAGATATAATAAATAAATACCATAATATAATTATCAAGATAATATTTTAATACTCTGTTCATAAGATCTATAAAAAACTAGGGTGTACTACTCAATACAAATGACATTACTATTAACTCATAATTTACACACCTTATATGAAAAGTAATCTTTGGAATATCTTCCTTTATTACTCATAATTAATTACTCCTAGAATGAAGATCAATCGTTAAAAAACATCGAGATCCTTCAAGCTGATCAAACAAGTCATTAATATGAGGCAGATGATAGTTTTTTTATAGTAATGTAATTTATCTCCCTGTTATTGATTCACACCCTCATATACCCATACTTATTCTTAAAAAAAAGAACAAGGGATACCCAAGGTGAAACACTAGGGTGATAGAATCCATTATTATAGAACTCTTTCAGTTGTTTCTTCTGTTACCCAAATTCCACTATGGAAATTCTTTAGGGAGCCTTAGATATAAATTTTTCATCTGGGTTGAGTTCAATGAAAAACTCAACTTCACACTTGGGTAGATTTTTGGGTAGCTCTTTAGGAAACACATCAATATATTACTCTACAATAGGTACATATTCTATTATATGGTTACCTTTACCATCTATATGTTATGTTTTCTATTATTCTCCTATAATTTCATTAAGGTGAGCTACTACAGGTGGATCTATACATGATTTAGATAATTTAGTCTCCCCTATGAATACAAGGGATAACAAATCTCCATCATTGATGATGTTCCTATCATGGGGAAGTTAGTAAAAGAATTTTGAACCTGATTAAAATGCAGTATTATTGGGACTCAAGTTTTTCTATGGAGAGGAAAATGATATGCGAGTGTTTCACTTTTGTTTTATGGGTTCAATTATTGAAAAAAATAATGGAATATTGGCTGGTTATTAAAGTTAAATTTATAATAAGCATCATATCCTTGGATATACCCTTACTTACCCTATTAAATCATCATTCATTTTTTTACTCTCTAATTTTATCATTAATCCAGTGAAATATCAATGGATCACCCTGTCCTAGAATTTTTGGTTCAACTAGAGGGATTAAATGATCACAGTAACCTTCATTCCTACCAAGCTTAGTAATCAGAGATCTCCAATCACTCTTAAATCAACCCATTTATCATTATCACAAGCAATGGTAAATAAGTAAGTGGAATTTGTGTGTGATATTGAGAATAAGTGAAGATAAATTGAAAATTAAAGAGTTAATAAATCTACTAATTTCAATTCAATTAGAATAAATCCTAATATAGAATAAGAATAAATATTATAAAATTAAGATAACTAATTAATTAATAGGTGGGATAAGGGGTATCTTCTTGTTGTAGCCACTAAGGTCTTAGTGTTCAATCCCAGAAGTTATTACAATAAGAAATTAAAATAAGGTGAGAAAGAAGTAGTAGATGATCTTTAAAATTGAGAACAAGTGAGTGCAAGTGATCATCCATCCACCAACATAGTGAAACAATGCTATATTAATATAAGAATTTTTGGGCATCCTTTGAATGCTTTAAAATTCTGTATGTGATCAGCATGGGTATCTCTAACTTCAATAGAAATATTATTCAATTTCAATTTTGACCAGTTATTTTTTCTTAGTTTGATGATTGAAACATTTTTATATTTGGGGGTCTGGATCATCACTTCTTTCAAAAACATGAATATACCTACACAACACATAAAGTTTATTTGAGGTGTGTCTTGGGTTCAACTATGATGTATCTTCTTATTTTTTATTTTTATATATATTCATATTTTTTTATTTTTTTTATTTTTTTTATTTATTATTTTATTTTATTATTATTATTTTGTATTTGAAAAGGGTAGTGCAGCTTCCGGATCATTTCCAACTCATGGTCCGACATCTTCTTTGGTGAACTGCAGATTAGGTGGCTTCAGGGTTTTTAGAGGTGGTGTGCATGGTAGATTTTAGGTAATCACAATATCGATAAGTTCGTATATGGTAATATCCTTCATAGGTGAGTTGAGAGTAGTGGAATATGAACCTCCTTCATTCAGGCATGGATATGGTTTCCATCGATAGTGAGACAATGGATAGTGGTAGGTTGGTTCGACCAGGGTTGTAGAGAGAATATTTCCATATCCTCTTCCTCTTTAGATTCGATCTCCTCTGACCACAAGAAAACATTCGTGGCAAGGGATTCTTCAATTTGTGGTGGATCTTTAATGTATAGTACTGGAGAACTTCGAGCTTCCACAGTGGATTATATATTCATTGGAAATCTCCCATGGTGGTGAGATGGTGGATATAGTGGGGGTTAACATCGGTTGTGGATTTATAGAGTGGTAGCACTCAGTGGTGGTGGTTGTACCATGGTGACAGTGGAGGCAACAAAGGAGGAAGTGGAGTAGTAGGTTGGTTAATGGTGGATTGATGGAAGGAGTATAAAGGAACTACTATGGAGTAGTGGTAGATTGTGCTACTATTAGAGGAATGATAGTGGTGGTGTGAAGTTAATATTAATAATGTGTGCTGCCATAGATATATTTTTTTTCTTTTGGCGGAAGTATTTTTTACTTTGTGGAAGTAGCAGCACGTGGGTGATGATAGTATGCATGATAATAACATGTTGAGGAAAAAAGTTAGATTGGTAGTGGTAACTCAACAGTATGGTAGTAGTGTGCTACCATGGAATGATAGTAGGCTGACTAGTAGCAATTTTTTTTTCATGTTCATATATTCACATTACAAATATTTTTTTCAGTGCTGACATTTTCCAATTAAATTGAAAAATAAAAAAGCAATAAAAATTGAAACTGATTGTATTTTCAAAATTTCGATTCCAATTGAATTTAAATCATTAAATTAAAACATAGAATTCTGATTTTTTTTCAAAAATCACATTCCTTTCCAACTTTAAAATTAAAAAACCAAAATTATATTTTTCAAAATAATTTAAATTTTCATTAAATTCAAAGAAATTAAATATTCAATTCATGCTCAAAAATCAATCACAATATCAATGGTATTTCATGAAAATTTATATAAAAAATGAATAAAACATGTAAATTTTTTGATTTAAGCTAATTAATAATCATGTACAGATTTCATAAAGTTTACAAAAAACGCTTTTTTACATAGGAATTTCTAAATTAATGGGGTTATTTCCAAATAATAACAGAAAACAAATGTTGAAATTTTTGGCACACATCAATCATGAATCACAATCTCATTCTATTAAAAATAAAAATTTTAATTATACTTTGAAATAAAATCCATAGAAAGGATGATATCAAAGTAAACCAAAGGTATAAGGTGCTAGGGAATAATCTAATGTTCTTGGAAAACATGTAAGATATAAAAGTGTGTAAAGATCCAAAATCAAATAATGCATTAGCTAAATTTGAATTGATTATAAAATTACCTTCCACAATATATTTAAAACTTCAACTTCACCTATAGTAATCATTTAATCTTGGCCTTACCTATAGGAGTATTTTAGGATTGGTTCCAATGATTATTGGTAAATTGGTTTGAATAATTCCACATATCTCTACAGTTGAAGCAATAAATAACAATAGTTTATTTCATTACTTTCATTCATGATCCAGATGACCCTTATCTCTACACTTATAACAAACTCTCATTACCATTAATAATTTAATATGAAATTTATTTCTATAATTATCAGAATTTTTAATTCCCATCTTTCTTTTCTTCTTCTTTAGTGAATTTATTTTTTCCTTGGTTCTCATCTGACGAATTATTTTCTTAATTTCCCTTGAAGAAATAAGACCTATAATATTATTTCTCTATCTAGATGGCACATGATACTATACCATCATATGATGAAAATATTTGGGAGATTAGGACCATTTGAAGGTTAGGATTAAGGCCATCAAAGAAATGGTAAATCTTTCCTTCAGATTATGTATATAGTCTACTAAATGCCTTGCTAATCTTGTGAAGCTAGCCCCATATTCATTAACACTTTCCTCTTCCTTATTCTTTTAGTTTAGGATCTTGCCCTCTATTTTAGCTTGTTACTATTGAGGAAAATATTTATATAAGAATATAAATTTAAAATTTATCCATTAAATAAATTCTATTTCAACAACTTCTTTAGTATTCTGGATTAACGACCACCATTTATCAACATATCCCATTAAACAATATGCTTTTAGAATAGTTATTTTCCTTTCATTACTTCCCAAATCCATGAATATATTTTCATGGGAATTGATGAATTTCAAAAAAACCAATATATTATTATTTCCATTAAAGTACGAGGGATTATATTATATAAAGATACCTAAAATAGGTTGACCATGCTATGTAATAACATGTTACAATAAATGGAAAAGAATATTTTTCATAACCTAGGTCAGTTTCCCCAATATGGAAATGTTCTGCTTAGCTCTAACACCTAGTGTATTGACATTATCATAAGATAAATCCCCACATTAACTGAAAATATTGATAATATTTCCATTTATTCAACTATTCACTATATCCATACAATATCTTACACATAACCATCTTATAACATCATGAATCCATAACACAAAAATACCTAAAAATTAATAAACATTCTAGAGGTTTATATTAATTATATTTCTAGATACATTCCTCTAAAATCCAGTTCCTAAGGGTCCTACTAAGCTTCCTTTGATACCAACTATAATTAACCTAACTCCAGTAACCTAGATCCAATGTTTACTTTATTATATTGGTGAAAAATATGAGGTATCACAAAATGAAGGACAGATCGGTTTAACAGTATTGGGAGACTGGACACAGACATGATATCTATATTATATTGCAAAAATAAAATATATCATGAAAAAATTTATTGCATACTTAAATATCATTCAAATATTAATTCTTCATATCTTAAGGAAAGGAAAACAGAATAAAGGGCGCAATCATATACTTAGTAAGGAAAAGTGAACAATAAAAGAAATTATGAGTAAATACGACATAAAAAATATAGTAGAGTAAATAATCAATACATATTCCATTTAATCAATAACATGATCTTAAAAATATATCCATGGAAACTATTAATAAAAATAATCACTTGGATAATAATAATAATAAAAATCTAAGGAAGAAAATGAATAAGGTTAGATTTGAATATATTTCCATCAGGCCTTGTTCCAAGACATCATAAACCTTTCCATCAAGGCTATATGCCAATAAATTTCAATAAATTGGTAGGTATACACCAAATACCTAAATAATTTGGCCAACTGTCTGTCTCATGATACATGTCGATACATCAATGATCTATCTATATCTGGGCCCACCCATTATATACATATATAAAATTCATTCCTTAAATATTGAATCAACAATATAATACATAATCAATATTACTTATTCATAAATAAATATTCATATTGAATTAATAATATGAAACATCAATATTTACCTAGTAAATGAAATAAATATTTTAATAACATTCCTTTAAATAACACCATATATTGAAATAGTTTATAGTTAATACAATATTAAAGTATTAGATTTGATACTAAATATATCCATGATACTAAAAATATAGAGATGAAGGATAAAAATAAGTTCCAATGAATTATGGAGAGTGATAGCAAATATGATTAGAATAGGGTATAAACCATAAATCACTAAAGAATGATAAAATTACATTAATTCATTAGAAATTAAGGTTTCAAATAAAGGAAAATATTTTGATAATTAGAGAGAAAAATAGAATTGAAACATTACAATTAACTATCCTTAAAGATTTTGTAACTTTATTATAAAAATGATGTTATAAATCATTTATAAAATTCTTTTCAATCATTTAGAAAAAAATTCCTTTATCATTTAATATAAAAAATAAAAATTCACAGAATATTATAAAAATTATTTTAATAGAAAAACTATAGAAAACATAGAGGAATCTAAATAGAGAATAACATTCATAGAGGAAGGAAAATGTATTCATGCCATAGAAAACTCCTTCCACACTTTTATAAAAAATTTAAAAAGTATTTTTTAGAAAACTTTAAAAAGAATAATTTTAAATAATTATAAATAAATTAAAAGGTATTAGAAAAATACATTTACTAATCAATTAAAAGTAGATAAAATCACCTATAAAATAATTTGAATAATATGGATAGGGAAGAGAAATATTCCCAACAAAAAAAATAAGGTCATTTTTTATTTTTAACAATGCTTCAGTTGTTTTGGGTAAAAAAGGGTGGAAAATTTGGAATAAAAACATGAAAAACCTATAAATAACCATAGGATAAGAAATATAATGTGGTTTGAGAATATAAATATCACATATTTATTCTAATTTTTTTTCAATATGAACATTCTTGAATAAGAGTGAGATTATAAAATAAACCTTTATGGATTTAATAACTTCTAAATCGAAACTAATTAAGTGAGAAAACATGAATTAAAAATTAAAATACCATGTATAAAGAGTAATTAAGGATATAATATGCCAAATGGTCCATATATATACCATATAAATGAAATTAGGTGAATAATATAAAATATAACTCATTGTACTGGAATTGAAATGAAAAATCCTTACCTCGAATTCCGGTTTAGTTTGATTCATTATATCCTCCTGAGTAATCAATTTAAAATTATTAAATAATTTCATAAGAACATTTTTCATCTATATTATATTTTGAATTTACTTTTATAATCATCTTACATCCATTCATTTAATAGTTCTTTCTTATATCGACCACTTAAGGTTGTTCGGTAAATTTCTCCAAAATTACTTTGGTATATTGACCTTGGTAATGATTCTATTAAATAGTTACATCAACTCTAGTATGTTAATAATTTCATGAATATAATTTTTATTCATAATATATAATTTTATAATCATCCATTAAAGGTGTTAATAGAAAATTTAATCACATCACTTTTTGAAGGTGGTAGTCCACACGTACGCACGAGAAACACTATCATTTTTCAGCAGATGGTAGGGTAAGAATATAGATGATATATTATATTTATAATATAATAATTATTTCGTAAATATCATATATATTTATTAATTTCATTATTATAACCATCTAAGTAAATCAGTTATCAAAATTAAATTACATCGCTACATGGAGATAACATCCCTTAAGTATGGATGAGTGATATTTTCATTTTTCATAGGAGGGAAAAAAGATAGAAAATGGATGTAACTTTAAAATAAAAAATATAAGTATGGTAAATATATGTTTTAAATTATTTCAAGTTGATTATTGATATTTTTAGGGAGTTTAAGAATAAAGGAACTTGAAAAATCTCGATAAGAATATATACTTCTTCTTTTGGTAACCTCATTTAGATCACACATTAAGCCTTATTGAAGTGGTATTTTCAGAAGAACGAAACCTATAGGTAAATAAATTTAAAGTTTTAAAGGTATTTTGGTTGGTATTTATTGATATAATTGTCTCAATAAGTGTGGAGAACAGAGGAAAGGAGGTTCCCTTTTATAAGTGAGGTGGGTGACAAACTTGTAAACACTCGACACTTTTTTATGTAATATATGTCTTACTCAATTAAAGAGGCTATAAATTTTCCTATTTTTAAATATAATAAGGTAAAGGCTGAAATAACACAAAAATGAGTTTTTTTTCATGTTTCTTGTGTTATCTTGAAGCTTTATCTCTTGTTTTTAACCCCTTTTACTCATTTTACCATTAACCGAGGTGATAAATATTTTCTATGGTTACTATTAATTATGAAAAAAATATAAGGACCTAGACTTTAACATTAAATAATCTAGTTTATCAAACTAGAATAAACTTATTACATTCCCAAATATATTTTCGGTTTAGAGTTTTGGAGAATTAGGAACCAATTCATACATATCAACCCATAAGCATAAAAAGTGGATACTACTAAAATAGTATACATTTCTTCCATAATAAAAAAGTTTTTTAATAAAATGTGAAATATTTTTTTGAAAAATATTTACAATATTTATCTTTGATTCTTCTTTTCTCTCACTCATCCACAAACCCAGTGAAAAACATTTTAAAAAATGGAATGAGCATGAAAGCTTAGTAAGGGGAATAAAAGGAAAGGAACAATTAGTACATGAATACTTATAAACATATGAAATCATTTTCACAATGACTTACTTCTCACCCATAAAGTATCATATAGTTACTTTGTGAAAAGAAGAGATTTCCATAAAACATAGAAAACATAAATAAAACCATATAGGTAACTTGGGGAATTAATTACTTAGAATTATAAACCTATGAGATACCATATAATTTGTAACCTTTATTAATACCTTAAAATGTAACCCTTACAACTACCTTATGATATAACCCTCATGACTACCTTATGATGTAACCATCGTAGTTACACTTGGTGTAACCATATGACCAACCTCCAGTATAAACATACCCAATGCATTAGAGGGAGATATTGGTCCCACCCTTCAATATAAACAATTAACAAGAGCCAGAACATAATTATAAAACATGAATAATTTCATCATAAAAACATTCCTTTTGAATTTTGTAAAAATATAAATTTGATATAGGATTTTTATAGAAAAGTCCCTTACCTTAGGTTTATCTTAATTAAAACATGTTCAAAACAAATGTATAATGGTTTAAAGAGTGTTATTAATATATTAAATAACCATATTAATATTTATAATTCATTATATGATCTTATTATAATAAATTTCCACCTATTTATTAATGATAATTTTTTATTTTCATTGTTTCGGGTGCATTTATTTCATGATTTATATGGTTGGTTCATTATGGATTTTCTTGTGGAATGGAAGAAAATATTCAAAAGTGTAATAAAATGGTGTTAATATGTTTCCATAATATTAAATTATACCATATATATATTTTTTTTCTGACATGAGGATGATTTATTAGATAAAACATTAATGATAAAAGTTTGGTTCATTTTTGGCGGTTTTTTTCTGACCATCAAAAACTAGTTTTGTTTTATTTAATGTTATGTCTATAAATTAGTTACAAATAATTAAAAAAGTTATAATATAAATTTTAAAATATTTTTTTGACCATAATAATGGTTTTTTGACTAGCCTTGAATGCAGTAAAGGAAAATGAAAATACGACATTTACAGAGGCGGTGAATCTACACGTCACGGATAATACTTTCATTTTCTAGAATAAGAGGAGAAGAGGGGAGGTTTAATGATTGAAATTTCATTAACATAACAAAATTATAGTATATTTAAGATATTGGAGTTATCATGTCACTTGGATGAGGGTATTTGAAGAGATAAGAAGAATATAAAATAAATTGAATAGAAAAATAAAAGAAAATCAAAGAGGATTTTACCTCATGAATTATTCTCCTTCATAACCTTCTTAAGGCCCTTGGTTTTGGACTTTTGATGAGACCAATATGTCTTGGACGTGGGGAAGAGGATTTATAAGGTAATTTGGTAGAAATTAAATAATCTACAAGGATTTTAGGTGTGAGGAGAATAGGTGGTGAGGTGCGATATTTATAGTGGAGGAGAGAGATGTTTTTTGATTATTTTATTCTTAGTTTATTATTTTGGATCAAGACTATGAATAGTTTGAGAATTATCACTAAATATATTAAAACAATTAATTATAAATTGATATTATGGTGCTTAATTAATCTATGAATCAAGGAATATTATATTTAACATATAATGTATATATACCGTAAATTACCACGTTTCTCTTTTCACAAAAAATTAAAGCATTTTAGAAATATAAAAAAAATTCACCCTAACTATTTATCAATGTGTAGAATTAAAAAATAAACTCAATTTTTTGAAAATAATTTTCTAAATAAGAGATATTTATTTTTTTAACTAAAATCATCATTTATTAAAAAAATACCGATTTTAATATTGTAACCGATTTTATGACCCTTTGAAAAATAAATATGGTCTCATAAAATTATAATATAATCATAAGAAAAAAAATATTAATTTATGAATCTATTTTATGAAAATATATTTTATTTTAAATCATTATATTAATTATAAAATGGTAAATAAACATTTCTATTTCACAAAATTACCAATACTTAATTCATCATTTTTAAAACATTTATTCACTTATTTTATGATATAAATATATCATATTTTCACTATTAAAATACATAAATTTTATTTTTGCTTTCATAGGTGAGGTTACTATTCTATTAGTGTAGATTCATTAATTTCTATAAATATCACTTATTTCATTATAAATTTATAATGAATTTAACTATTTAATTATATAATGAAAACAAATTATTTTATAAGTAACTCAGTGTTACATTCTCCCCACCTTATAGAAATTTTATCTTCATAATTTTTATTTAATTATTAAAAAAGTGATGATACCTTTCCCTTATATCATTTTCATATTCCCATGTTTCTTATTGAACCACGTGGTTTCTCCATAAAACCTTAACCTTTTGAATTAACTTATTCCTTAATACTTGCTCTCTATGATCAAGAATATGATCATGCCTTTCCTCATAAAAAAGGTTCTCTTCTAGCTGAACTAATTCTGTACTCAAAACATGATATGAATCTGGAATGTACTTTCTTAACATCAAAACATGAAAAAAATTGTGTACCTAAGATAAACCCACAGGAAAAGATACTTAGTAGGCAATTTGTACAAATTTTTCTAGGATTTCATAAGTTACAATAAACTATGGACTTGGATTTACTTTCTTACCAAAACAAATAACATTTTTAAAAGGAAATATTTTAAGGAAAACATGATCACCTACCTCAAAAGAAAATTCTTTCCTCCTGTTATCTACATAGCTTTTTTTCCTAGTCTGAGCTGTTCTCATATATTACTGGATAATATTAAATTTCTCAGCCATTTACTCTACTAATTCTGGTCCCATCAACTTCCTTTCCCAAAATTCATACCAAAATGTGGGAGTTCAACATCAATTTCCATATAATGACTCAAATGGTGCCACATATATACTGGAATGAAAACTATTATTATAAGAAAACTCAACTAATGAAAGATGTTGATCCCAACTTCCCTAGAAATCTATTGAAAAATATCTAAGCATGTCCTCTAATTTATGAATTTTTAGATCAATATATCTATCATATTGAGTATGAAAATTAGTTTTGATATTTAATTTTATTCCCAACAACTTCTGAAGATCTTTCCAAAAGTTATAAGTGAACCTGGGATCACAGTCAGATATAATGGAGAGAGTAAATCTATGTAACATGATAATCTCTTTGAGGTACAATCAAGAATGATGATCCAAAGACATAGTATCTTGAATATGAAGAAAATGTGAAGATTTAGTCACTTGATCAACAATAACCCAAATATCACTATTACATCAATATTTCTTTGGAAGTACTACCAAAAAATCTATTGATATATTTTCCCATTTCCACTCTGGCACTACCAACAGCTAAATGATCCCCTTTGATAGTTGTCTCTCTACTTTAACCTATTGAAAAGTCAAAAATGTCATTGTAAAATTAGCAATATCTATTTTCATTCCACCCCACCCGTAATATTCCCAAAGATTTCTATACATCTTAGTGATACCTGGATGAAATAAAAATGGAGAACTATGAGCTTAATTTAACAACTCTTTCTTCAACTGTGAATCACAAGACACACATAATATCTTCCCAAATCTCAAAATAAAATCTTTATCAACACTAAATTTTGGAAACTTACCTATTTTTACCAATTATAAATTTTTCTGTAACTCACTGTCTTCCTTATATGTTTCCTTAATTCTATATAATAGATAAGACTTCACTAAAACCTAAAAAAACAGTGGAATTTCTTTTACTAATAGCTTTCAAGATACAATTCATCAAATCATAAACCAAGGGGTTATGTTACAAATGTAACATTGTTAATGATGCATGATGTTTTCGACTCAAGGAATCCACCACTTTGTTTGCTTATCTAGAAAATAAATTGATTGTGCAATCACAATCCTTTATCAGTTCAATCCATAGTCTCTTCCTCATGTTCAATTCATTCTGAGTGAATATATACTTAAAAATTTTATGTTCAGAATATATTTCACATTTGGATCCATATAAACAATTCCTCCAAATCTTGAAAGAAAAATCTACAGCTGCTAATTCCAAATCATGTGTGGGATGAATTAATTCATGATGTTTTAGGTATGTTAAAGAATAAGAAATTACCTGATCATTCTGTATTAGAACACAACCAAGTCCTTTCAATAAAGCATCATTATAGGTGAAAAAATCACTATTTCTGGATGGTAGGGCCAGATCTAGAGCATTCACCAATCTTATTTTTAGTTCTCAAAAAAAAACATCACAATATTTTTTCCAAATAAATTTAACCCCTTTTGTGTTAAATTAGTCATAGGGATAGATAATTGTGAAAAGTTTTAACAAACCATTAGTAATATCCTACTAATACAAGAAATCTACAAATCCCAGTAACATTTTCAGGTCTTGGACATTCATCAACCACTTTTTTTTTGGCAGGATAAATTGTTTTTCCATCCTTATTTTCAACATGCCCAAGATAAGAAATCTGTTGCAACTAAAAATCACATTTTATAAATTCCCCATATAACTTATTTTCTTTGAGAGTTTTCAGGAAAATCCATAAATGTTTTTCATAATATTCATATCATTTTGAAAACATGAAAATATAATCAATAAAAAAACAAACTTATCAAAATATTCGAGTAAGATTCTATTAATAAGATCTATAAATGCAATAGGAATATTTTTCAAACCAATTGGAATAAAAAAAATCCCATAATGCCTATATATTGTATGAATTTTTTAGAATGTCTTCCACATTTAGCTAATGGTACCGGGATCTCAAGTCAATCTTGTAAAAATACTAAGCTCATAGAGCTGATCAAACAAGTCATCGATCTGATGAAATTGATACTTATTCTTAATAGTAATGTTATTCAAAGATCTATAATCAATGAAAAGTCTCATGGAACCATCTTTCTTTTTAACTAACAAAACAAGATAACCCCATGGTGAAGTTCTAGGTTGAATGAAACCTTTATTAAGCAACTCTAGAAACTTCTTTTTAAATTATAAGAGTTCCACTTAAGCCATTTGATAATGGGGGTTTGAAATTGGATCAAAATCAAGAACTAAGTCAATAATAAATTTAACTTCTCGATCAGTTATAACACTGAGCAACTCATTAGAAAAAACATCCAGGCATTCATTTATCATTTGCACACCATTTATCTAAAATTTAACCTTGTTTTCAAAAATATGTGAAAGATAACTTTAATTTCCATATTTTAATAGTTTCTTAGATTCCTGATATGTTATAAATTGTATGAGTTCATTCTTGTTTACAAAATGAAACTATTTCTAAAAAAAACTTATTTATCTCTATAATAAATCTTATCATGATAAACAAAAATCTAATCCATACCCAAAATAACATCAAACTCTACTAAGGGAAAAAAACAGGGTTTGAAGGTAATGTATTTCCATAGACAACAACAAGAAGATTATAATAATTACTTTTTGTCATAATATTTACCCCTTGGTGTTTTAACCATAAGATCTAGTTTCATTTATTGGGGTAAAATTTTTAATTTACCAGAAAATTTCTAAAAAATAAAGGAATGTGTAGACCCCGTATCAAACAAGACATTAGGAAAACTAGAGTAAACAAAAAAAAGTAGTTGATATCACTTCATTGGATGACCCAACATCTGCTGACGTAGTCAAAAAGGATTTCAGTGCACCTTTTTTCTTATAATATTTCATCTTTCTATCATTTAGATATTTCTTTGTTAACATATTTTCATAATTCCCCATATCACCACACTTAAATCACTTTACAATTTTCTTATCATAATTAAATATACCATCACCAGGTTATTTTTCATTACAATATTAGGCTATATGTAAGACTTTATCACATCAAAAACACTTCCTGGATTTTTAAGGCATTCCCCAAGGTTCTTTTTACCACACTTTTCAAAAACTAGAAACTTGATTTTCTTATCTTCAGATCTCTTTGATTGATTCATACCCATTGCTTTCCATATAGAACTTTTCTTCTTCTTATTCAAAAAGTACACACGATCATCAAAAAACTCCATTTCCACCCTCTCATCACATTTAACAAGTTTCTAATAAATTTTGAATTCACGAGAGGCCAATTCCCTTCAATATCTTGTCTTCGTTCCTGAGTAAAATAGATTAATTACACTATAAAGATCCTGAATAATATTTAGAGCACACCTTTCCAATATATTGAAGTTTTCATCATACACGACCACTGAATCTTCCTCCTTTTGTTTAAGTTATAGAAATTTATTTTCAATCCTATGTAAAACCACATTAGAAAAATAATTTTCAAGTAATAGATTCTTAAATTCATCCCATTCTAAGGCATCAATATCCTTGCTAACTTTGATATTCTTGACCATTGACCACCACTATTCAAATTCACCTTCAAAACGATAAATAAAAAGAATAACATTTTTATTATATGAAAACCCCAAGACATCAAATATTTTTTCAAGGGATTTAATCCACCATTCAGTCACCACTGGGTCAGAAGATCCATTAAAAGAAAGAGGGTGTTGCCCCATAAAATGTTCCACTATCATCATTTTACTTTGTGGTTGGTCCGACTGTTATCTTGCATGGATACCACCACCATTTATAGCCTACGTAAAATGATTCATTACTATCAAAAATAGATTGGTTCTAATTCCCACCATTCTTGGTTGTGGATTCAGAAAGATATTATCCTCTTGGTTCCTTCTTACTTCATCTTTTTTATTTCTTCTATAGAAAATCATTTTGAACAAACATATATTAGATGAAGTAACATGGTAATATTTAAATTATATATCCTTTAAACACAACCATAATGTAAAAATCATATATGGTATTCTATTAATATCATCCCAACACCTAAATTTATTTAAACCATGATCTAATACCAACTATAAAGACCCAAACTTTAACATTATGTAATCTAGTTAATTTAACTAGAATACACTTATTACATTCCCAAAGATATTTTAGGTTTATAGTTTTATATAATTGGGACATAATTCATACATATAAACCCATAATAATACAGAGTGGATACTACTAAAATAGAATCTATTTATTCCAAAATAATTTTTTTTAATAAAACATGAAATCTTTTCATGAAGAATCTTCACAACATTTAGTTTGAATTCTTATTTTCTCTTAACCATCCTTAAAAATTGTAAAAAACAATTTAAAACTTGGGTTGAGCACAAAATATCATTAAGGGAAATAAAAGGAAAGGAACTGTTAGTCCATGAATAATTTTAAACATATAAAATATTTTTCACAAATACTTACTTCTCACCCATAACATATCATATTATTACTTTTTGAAAACAAGAGATTTCTATAAAAAATAAAAAACATAAATAAAACTATATAGATAACTTGTGTAATTAATTAATTAGAATTATAAACCTCATGTATATGATATTATTTTTAACCCTGATGTATACCTTATAATGTAACCGTCATGGTTACGTTATGATGTTACCCTCACGGCTACCTTTTGGTGTAACCATCGTAGTTACACTTAGAGTAACCATATGGATGACCTCAAACATAAACATAACCAATGCATTATAGGGAGATATAGATCCCCAAATTCATCATAAATAATTTCCAAGAACTAGAACATAATCATAAAACTGTTGAGTCAAAAGTTCTCTTTTGAATTTTATATCTTGTTTTGGAAATCACAAATGTCTTTTACCATGCTTATCGTACTAATCATGCTGATCGTACTGACCATGCTTATCATACTGACTCTACTGATCATACTGACTCTACTGGTCGTACTGACTACACTGATCATACTGACTATGCTGATCGTACTGACCATGCAGATCTTACTGACTATGCTAATCGCACTGACTATGCTGATCGTACTGACTATGCTTATCGTACTGACTCTGTCAATCGTACTGAATTAGGAAATTGTATTGACTCTGTTAATTGTACTGAGTTTTATTAATCATACTCACTTTGTATCATGTCAATACATTACACTAAGTACTCATACTTTACTTTCATTACTTTCTTGTTTTGGTCCATTATCAAAAACACATGTTTCCTATTAATCATACTCATGTTTATCATCTTAATATATCTTTTATTTTAACCAAAATGATGTCATGGAGTTAGTTATAAACTAATCAAAATGATGTCATGTTTTCTGTTTCAATATGACCGTTATAATGCCAGGTGTCCAAGTCCCTCTGAGTTTTCCGGAGAAATATGACCGTTGGAGGAAATATGACCATTGGAACATGAGGCCTATAAATAAGAGGTCATTTGAAGCCAAGAAGAAGTAGACGTGTGTGAGACTTTTCTTATATCAAGTTCTAGAGAGAGATGCTGTGAATTCTCTCTTACTTTGTGCGAAAGCCTTGAGATTACAAAACGTGAACGACTCGTTCTTAGTTTTGGTATTTCTATAAGTGCTTTGTTTTTCTTTGTGCATCCGATCAAGTGATAACGATCGAGGGCTGCTGGGGATAGGCATACGATGCTACCAATCATCGTATCGAGGGATTTCAAGTGATTGAAAGACAGAGGTTCCGATTACCTACAAAATCGAGGGCTTGCGGGGATAGAAAGACAGACTTACCGATCATCGTATCATGGGCTTGCAGGGATAACAAGATAGACGTACCGATCATCATATTAGGGGCTTGCGGGGATAACAAGACAGATGTACCGATCATCATATTGAGTACTTACCAAGGTTTTTGTAAGACAGAACTGTTATCCTAGGTGAAAGGATAACCCTTCTCTTTGGGTCAAAATAATTGTAATACTTTTACTTTTCCGCTGATATTTGTTTTAGAAAGGGAATTGTATTGTTTCCATTATTCATTTCATATTCATTTGTAATTGTTTCAATTACAATCATTCTATTACATATTGTATCAATTGATTCTATACGCTTTATGGTAGAATCATTCACTATTGTTTTACTCTGATTATTGTATTCATATTGAATACAATTGCTTTACTTTTCTTATAGTATTACATCATATCATACCTTTATATTCAATACAATTGTGGTTGTTTGTTCTTGCTGTAAATTGTATTAGTTTAAGATAATTTAAACTAATTTCTTAAGTGTTTAAACAAAAAGGTTTTAAACCTACAATTCACCCCCCACTTGTATTGTTCCATCTAATATACATATACATCTACATATTCGATCCAACAATTGGTATCAAAGGAGGTTTCCACTGATTTATACTACTAGCTCTTATTCGATCATATTACTGTTTCAATTATTTACTACACTAATGTGTGGAGTGGAAAATATTTTGTTTTATTAAGATGACAGGAATAAATATTGGTTCAATTGACAATATAAATCCTTATAGACCACCTATCTTTGATGGGAATGATTATGAGTGCTGGAGAGATCGAATGAAGACATTCGTTATCAATATTGGTGTATAAAATTTTATTATTCTTACTGTAGTTTACAAAATTCCTGACAAAGAAGTCAGTACTTTCACTAATCAAGAGAAGCAAGAATATCAACTGAATTACAAGGTACACAATACTTTACTATGTTCTATGACCAAGAATATATACAGCCAGATATCTTCCTGTGAAGTAGCCAACTGTATTTGGAAGAAATTGAAAGTCACAAATTTTGGTACATCCAAGGTTATAGAAACAAGAAGAGAGATTCTTCGAGCAGAGTATCATGGATTTATTTTTCCCTATGGAGAGATGGTATGTAAAGTGAAACAAATATTTATGACAATTACCAAAAGATTACAATCTATGGGAGAAAAAGGTCTTGATGATGAAGCTCTTGTAGATAAGATTATTGATATAATGCCGAATGAATGGGAGTAAAAAAGGACAGCTATTGATGAAAATAGAAAAGTTTCCCATATTACTCTAGATGAACTATTTGGAACTCTTCTACAGCATGAGACAAGAATGAAGAGAGATGTTGATTTCAACAAGAAGAAAAATGGAAATGGAAGTGTAACTTTTACCACTACATGTAAATCTAAAACACCTAAAAGGATAACAAGATCCAAATCTAAGAAAGTTGTTATGTCTGATTCAAGTGATTGTGATCTTTCAGATAATGAGTTAGCCAATATTTCTCAAAGAATGAACAAGATTGTGGGAAATAAATACTTCCAATATAGATTCAAAAAGAAAGATAGGAAAGATAAGAAAGATTCAGAGGTAACTTGTTATGAATGTAAGAAAGTAGGACATATAAGACCTGATTGTCCTTTACTGAAGAGAAAAGACAGAAAGGAGATACATTCTGAAAGAAATAAGAAAAGGTATTACAAGACGAAGACAAATAAAGTCTTGAAGGAAAATGATACTTGGAGTGAAAGTGGTAGAAATTCATCAGATAATTCTTCAGAATATGAATCTTCAAAACAAAGGAATATTGGACTTATAGCTAGATTACCAATTGAAGATCATTGTATCATGGATAAGGTACACAATGCTGAAGCTATTACAAATGTTTCTTTGAATGTGAATTATACTGATAATAAATATTATGAATCTTCAAATGACGAGTCTTCATCATCAGAAGATGATACTTTACCTTCTTTTGAAGAAGTATCTAGGTTTGCTAAATTACTTGAGAATAAAAATTCTAAACTCAAGAAAAAGGTTGATAAAGAAAACTCTCGAGTTTTAGTTTTAACTACAGAAGTATCAGATCTTTCTAATGATCTTGATACGAAAACTTCTGATTTTGAAAGTATTTTAAAAACCCTTGATAAAGTCAAATATAATAAGGATAAACTTTATAAGGATATTGAAAATGTAATTTCTAAGAGAAATGTTTTAGAGCCTAACTCTAGTTCAAAATCAAATGTTTTGGAGGATAAAAACTTAGTTTTAAAACTAAAGTCAGAATTTTTTTCCTTGAAAAAATGTTTGTCGAAATTTAATCATGGAAAAGAAAACTTTGAAAAAATGTATTCTCAAATTCGACCTTTAAGAAATCATTCTGGTATTGGTTACACTCATTCTAAACTAATTTTTTTAATAACTATTTTGTTTCACAAAGTACCCCTTTTTGTAAAAAGTGTCAATGTGGTGGGCACTAGAAAAGAGATTGTTCCCTTAATAGAACTCAGTCTTTAGGATTTCATAAAGCTTATTTTGCAAAACAAATGTGGATTCCTAAAATTCTTTTATATAACCTTTCTGGATCCAAACAAGTTCGAATTCCGAAAAACTAATTGTTTCTTTTTCAGGAAAATAATAAGTATACCAAAAAGAACATTTGGTACATGGATAGTTTTTTTCTCAACACATGACCGGAAACAAAGATTTCTTTGAAAAGATCATCGAAACAAAGGTTGGAATGGTTACTTTCAGAGATAATGCTCAAGGAAAAATTGTTGGAATATGTAATATTGTCTTTCTTGGAAAGGTTCTTATAAAACAGAAACTAGGAATGATTATATTAAAATAATAATTCATATCTACTCTATGTTTTACACTTCTCCTTACATTAAAAAAAACTCCTCTTAGAAAGGGGGAGAACATTTTTTTACCTATTGTGTTTCTTATTTTCTTACGATATTTATTTGTTTATTCTCTTGGTTGGTTATTCTATATATCGTATTGACTGTTTAGTTATTGTTTTTATTTTTTTTGCTGTCTTGTTTGCCTGATTACCATATTCATGATTGTTTTCCATCAGTACGTCAGTTCATGGTAACAAGATTGTTTTCCATCGGCACGTCAGTTCATGGTAACAAGATTGTTTTCCATCGGCACGTCAGTCTATGGTAACATGATTGTTTTCCATTGGCACGTCAGTTCATGGTAATAAGATTGTTTTCTATTGGCATGTCAGTTCATGGTAACAAGATTGTTTTCCATCGGCACGTCAGTCTATGGTAACATGATTGTTTTCCATCGGCACGTCAGTTCATGGTAACATGATTATTTTCCATCAGCAAGTCAGTTCATGGTAACGCGATTTTTTTCCATCGGAACGTCAGTTCATGGTAACAATATTGTTTTCCATCGGCACGTCAGTCTATGGTAACATGATTGTTTTCCATCGGCATGTTAGTTCATGGTAACATGATTGTTTTCCATCGGAATGTCAGTTCATGGTAACAACTTTGTTTTCCATCGGTACGTTATTCAATGGTAATGACTTTGTTTTCCATAGGCATGAAAATTGATCGTATTCTTTCTCTTCATTTGCTTGTGTTTTCTTTCACTATGTTAATACTATTTAAACCAACAATTACCTTATGATCTCTGGCAGGTACATACTTTCCTAATTTTTTTTAATTTTTTTTTCGTTTTAATCCTATCTGTTGATTTCTTTTATTCTAATATCAACTGTAGAAGACCAATGATCATTATTTTGTCACCTATAAATAGACCCCCCTCCCAAAACCCACACCGGTTTTTCAGATTTTGTGGCGAAGATCGACCTCCCTATGTTAAGACTCCGTATGATCTTCCATCAGCTTCACCTATATGTATCAGTCCTCTACTAACACTCCTGCTGAAATGTCTTCCAAGAATTTTTCAGAGAAAGATTTTTTTCAGAGAAAGGTTAGTTTCTCGAGACTTATTTGATTCGTACGATTCTACAATCAAAAGAATTATTTTGTTTCAAGGCTGGGAGCATTTTTGTGTTGAAAAACTAGTGTCTCAAGATCCGGTTCTTATTGATGGAGTCAGTCAGTTCTTAAAAACTGTGTCTTTCGACAAGAACATGACTATCAATTTTTCTGTGTAGGAAAGAAAGATATCAATGTTTGTGAAGCAAGCATCCCACTTTCTAAGTATTCCAGCAGAATGTGATTCTTATTTTCCATCTCATAAAGTACCAGAGGAATCTGGTACGTTTAACAAATAAAGTTCCGAAAAATCATTGTTTCTTATAAATGAAGAGAAGAGGAAAGTGGCTCATTTTTCTCCAGACAATAGATTTGTGACTCTTTGGATGCAAGGTTTTCTTATCCCAAGGAAAGGGGATAGAGAAACTCTGAAAGTTTTTTATATTTTCATGCTTGACTATCTTGTCAACATGAGAAAAGTAAATCTCATGGGATACATTTTTAAAACAATCAAGAATGTTAAGTCAGGAGAAATTAAGTTCTATTTGATCATGTATCCAGCTATTCTAACAAAGTTCATTCTTGAGAGCTTGAAGTTTTGCAATATTCCTTTGAAAGGAAAATTGAAAGAGATGAAGCCTTCCTGGATAAGTAAGAGTACTTTGAAGAAGTTGAATGTATGTTTTGATCAGAATTCAAAGCTCTTTGTTAAATATTTAGAAGCCGAATCGGCATAGAATCAATCGACACCTATTCCAGTCAAAGACAATCCATCTATTGGTGCTCCTCAAAAGTCAGATCTACAAAATAGTTCAAAACCAAAGAAGAAACCTAAGTACAGTAAGGAGGTTGTGGCAAGGTGGAGAAAAGAAAGAGAATAGAGAAAGGAAGGTGATCCAAAGTTCTGTCTTGACCCAGCTGAAGCTTTTTCTAAGGGATTAAGGGTTGAGGATACCCTTTAGTCCGAAAAGAAAAAGAAGATTATTTTGAAAAGAAAAGCATAGGAATTTGATGTTTCAAAACTCCTGAAAATGGTTGAGGATGCTAGTGCTCAAGTAACCGAAGAAGTATATCAAGAGCCTATCGTACAGAGTCTTCCAGAGCCAGGAAAAGGGAATAAAATTATGGAAGAAAATCAGGAAGTTGAAGAAGATGAAGAAGATTTCCTTTTTGAATTACTTCAGAGCTTAAGTAAGAGTAGAGAAGAATCATTCTAAAGACAAAGTGAAGGTATTCAACAATCTCTTCATGCTGATCAAGCACCGACTGAATATTTTGAAACTCCAGAAATAATTCTTTCCCATGGGAATCAACGTCCTCAATATTCTCATATTGAGAATACAATCATTATCAGTGACAAAGTGGAAGAATAAAGAAAGTGGATTTAAAAAGCAAAAGGAAAACAACCAATTGTAGACTCAAGCCGATCAAATGAATTGGATTCATACGATGAGGATATTGATTCAGAACATACAATTTCTCTAAAGAATAGTGATTACATTGTTCATGTTTTATGGAGAATTGAGAAGACCATCCCTTACTTTCCCAGGCTTTAAGGAAAAATTGATTTTATTAATGACAATCAGAAAAAGAAGTTTGGTTCTATAAGATAATTGAGAAAGATAGTTTTTTCAGTTGAAGCTGATTTGAAAGTTCTATCTGAATGTTCGAAAGCTCATAAGAAGGATTGCAACAGAATGACTAAGTGGTCATACAAAACAAAGATCTCAGTGAATGATCATGAAATATCAATTGAATACTTAAGGAGACTTTCAAATGATCTCACAATTTCCTTCAATAAGCTTGATAGAGAAACTTTTGAAAGGATGAATAAATTTTCAAATACCCATGGAGCCGATTTTACTTTAGTAAAAGAGTTGCAAGAGAGAATAAATACTTTTTAGTCTGAGTTTTCAAAGGTTTCATCCTTCAAAGATGAATTAGTCTTGTTGAAGAAACAAAATTCTGTGTTATCCGAAGACAATAAGATTTTACAAAATAGAATTGATACTCTTGAAAAAGTAATTAGAGTCCAGGAGGAGACCATCAAGAATCAGGATCAGATTTTTGCTGACCAACAAGAGCTTCTCAGATCTCAGGGTGATTCTATATCTGAAGACAAGAAAGAAATAAAAAAGATTAAATCTATTCTTCATGAATTTATAAATAAGGAAAAGGAAAGAGAAAACAAATGACTATTGTATTTGTTTTCTTTTTCATGAACTCTGTAAACTTTTGTTATCATAATGAGATTTATGTTATCCATTTCTTTGTCCTGCTTTTCTTTTCTCTAACTCTTTTAGGAAACTAAATATTACCCCATTCTTTTTGTAAATCAAAAAGGGGGAGAATGTGTTACAAAGGGGGAGAATGTTTTTCAAAGAGGGAGAATATTTTAAAGAAAACACTTCTAAATCAAGAAAAATATATGAATACAATCCTTAGGAAAATACATAACTAAGGGGGAGTTATTTGTATTCAAATTATTATTCAGAAGAGTTTCCAATAACTCAGGGGGAGATAAGTTTTTCTTTCTTTTTTACTTTATGTTTTGTGCTTTCCGAAAAGGGGGAGATTGTTGAGTCAAAAGTTCTCTTTTGACTTTTATATCTTGTTTTGGAAATCAAAAATGTCTTTTACAATGCTTATAGTACTGATCATGCTGATCGTACTGACCATGCTTATCGTACTGACCATGCTTATCATACTGACTATGCTGATCGTACTGACTCTGCTGATCATACTGACTATGCTGATCATACTGACTATGCTGATCGTACTAACCATGCTGATCGTACTGACTATGCTGATCGTACTAACTATGCTGATCGTACTGACTATGCTTATCGTAATGACTCTATCAATTGTACTGACTTTGTAAATTGTACTGACTCTGGAAATTGTATTGACTCTATTAATCGTACTAAGTTTTATCAATCATACTCACTTTGTATCATGTCAATACATTACACTAAGTACTCATACTTTACTTTAATTACTTGCTTGTTTTGGTCCTTTATCAAAAACAAATGTTTCATATTAATCGTACTCATGTTTATCATCTTCATATAAATTTTGTTTTAACAAAAATGATGTCGTGGAGTTAGTTATAAACTAATCAAAACGATGTCGTGTTTTCTATTTCAATATGACCGTTATAATGCCAGGTGTCCAAGTCCCTCCGAGTTTTCCGGAGAAATATGACCGTTGGAGGAAATATGACCATTGGAACCTGAGGCCTATAAATAAGAGGTCATTTGAAGCCAAGAAGAAACAGACGTGTGTGAGACTTTGCTTATATCAAGTTCTAGAGAGAGATACTGTGACTTCTCTCTTGCTTTGTGCAAAAGCATTGAGATTACAAAACGTGAATGACTTATTCTTAGTTTTTGTATTTCTATAAGTGATTTTTTTTTCTTTGTGCGTCCGATCAAGTGATAACGATCGAGGGCTGTTGAGGATAGGCAGACGGTGCTACCGATCATCATATCGAGGGATTTCAAGTGATTGAAAGACAGAGGTGCCGATTATCTGCAAAATTGAGGGGTTTCGGGGATAACAAGAAAGACGTACCGATCATCGTATCGAGGGATTGCGGGGATAACAAGACAGACGTACCGATCATCATATCAGGGGATTGCGGGGATAGCAAGACAGACGTACCGATCATCGTATCGAGGGCTTACCAAGGTGTTGGTAAGACAGACCTGTTATCCTAGGTGAAGGATAACCCTTCTCTTTGGGTCAAAAGAACTGTAATACTTTTACTTTTCCACTGCTGTTTGTTTTAGAAAGGTAATTGTATTGTTTCTTTTCTTCATTTCATATTCATTTGTAATTTTTTCAATTACAATCATACTGTTACATATTGTATCGATTGATTATATACGCTTTATGGTAGAATCCTTCACTATTGTTTTACTCTGATTATTGTATTCATCTTGAATAAAATTTCTTTACTTTTGTTATAGTATTACATCATACCATACCTTTATATTCAATATAATTGTGGTTGTTAGTTCTTGTTGTGAATTGTATTAGTTTAAGATCATTTAAACTAATTTCTTAAGTTTTTAAACACAAAGGTTTTAAACCTAAAATTCACCCCTCTTGTATTGTTCCATATAATATACATATACATATACATATTTGATCCAACAAAAACATGAACACATTTATCATAAAAACACTCCTTTGGAATTTTTGTAAAAATATAAATTTAAAAGAGTATTTTTAAAGAAAAGTCCTTTACCTCGGGTTCATCTTACTTCAAAAGTGTTGAAAACTTATGTATAATGGTTTAAAAAGTGTTATTAAAATATTAAAAAACCATATTAATATTTATTACCCCTTATATGATCTTATTATAATATCTTTCCACCTATTTATTAATAATATTTTGTTATTTTTATTATTTTGGGTGTATTTATTTCATGGTTTCCATGGTTAGTTTATTATGGATTTTCTTGTCAAATGGAAGAAAAAATCCAGAAGTGGAATGAAATGGTGTTAATATTTTTCAAAAATTTTAAATTATACCATATATTATTTTTTTGGTATGAGGATTATTCATTAGATAAAACAATAATGATAAAATTTTGGGTCATTTTTAGTGGGTTTTTTTTCTGACCATCACAAACTTGTTTATTTTTATTTAATGTTATGTATATAAATTAGTTCAAGAAAATTTTAAAAGTTATAATATACATATTAAAATATTTTTTAACAATAATAATGTTTTTTGACCAGACTTGAGAGTGGTATTGGAAAATAAAAATATGGCATCCATGAAGGTGGTGAATTGACACGTCACAGACGATGTTTTCATTTTTTAGAATAAGAGGAGAAGAGGAGAGGTTTGATGATGTATATTCCATTAAAATAAAATAAAATTTCTGTATATTTATGATAATGGAGTTACCATGTCACTTGGATTAGGGGAGTTGAGTAGAAAATAAGAAAATAAAATAAATTGAAAATAAAAATAAAATAAAATGAAAGAGGATTTTACCTCTTGAGTTATTATCCTTGAGAACCTCCTTAAGGCCCTTGGTTTTAGCCATTTAATGAGACTAGAAGGTCTTGGACATGGGGAAAAGGCTTGGTATGATAATTATAAATAAATAAAACAAGATAAAAGGATTTGATGTGTGAGGAGAAGAGGTGGTGAGGGGTGGTATTTATAGTGGATGAGAGGGGTGTTTTTTTGATTATTTTATTCATTAGTTTATTATTTTTGCTCAAGACTATGAATATTTTGATAATTATCAATAAATATATTAAAATAATTAAGTATTATTATATATTATGGTTTTTACATCATAAATTACTCAATTAATAGTATATTTAACTTATAATGTATATATACTGTAAATTACCGTATTTCACTATTCACAAAAATAAAGTATTTTAGAAAAATTCCAAAAATTCACCCTAATTTTTTTGGACACATAGAATTCAAAAATAAAATCTATTTTGTTGAAAACAATTTTCTAAATATGATATATTTAATTTCTTATTAAAATCATCATTTATTCTAAAAATACTAATTTTAATATTATTATCGGTTTGATGACCCTTCAAAAAATTAAATAAGATCTCATAAAATTATCTTATAATAATTAGATAATAGAATATTAATTTATTATTCTATTTTATGAAAATATATTTTATTTTAAATCATTATATAAATTATAAAATTATAAATAAACATTTATATTTCACAAAATTACCAATAGTTAATTTATCATTTTAAAACATTTATTAAGTTCTTTAATGATATAAATATATCATATATTCACTAAAAAAATATAGGATTTTTATTTATACTTTCATAGGTGAGGTTACTATTCTATTAGTATATATTCTTTAATTTATATAAATGTCACTTATTTCATTATAAATTTATAATGAATTTCACTATTTAATTCTACAATAAAAACAAATTATTTTATAAGTACCTGGGTTGTTACAAAAAATTAAGTTGAAATTATTACGTAATAATAACTATGATGATTTTAAATATTTAATAATTTTTAAATTATTCAATTCCTAGAAGTGGAAGAAATTACTTTTAATAGAAGTAAAAAACTTATCAAAAACCATTTTTATAAAATTGTTCCCTTAAGCATAAAAATGATTTAATATTAAAATAATGTTTAATGTTTATTCCTGTGGAATTAATTGTATTATTTTAAATTAAAGGATACTTATTTGAATTTAAAATGAAATCATAATTGAGAGTAAACTTTTGAATACTTTATTAAAATAGAATAATTAAAAATAGTTTTTATTTCAATAAAATCATTACTTAGATTTAAAAAATGTTAAAAATAGATTTCTATGTTCGTAAATAATTTTTTTAATGAATTATATTACTTATTAAATATAAATTTGGTAATGAAAAAAGGTTTTATAAAATTTCATGTAATTATTATGTGATTATAATTTCATATAATTAACATTTTTGTAAAATCAATATTTTTCACTATTAACCCCAAAAATTTTTTTTATGAAAATTCTCAAAAAATTACCCTAAGCTAATTTGGGAATGTGGAATTCAAAAGTAAAATTAATTTATTAAAATTAAAATTATAAAATTTTAGAATTTAGGTTTTAATCACATTATTGAATAAAGATATGTGAATTATGCTATGGTTTTTTTTAGAATAAAAAGCCTAATTACTATAATTTAAGTTCGAGTGTTCCATGCTACCACTTATATCTTATGATATATCTAAATTAACTTTAATAGTTGTGTCATATTATTCTATAACACTTATTATATAATGTTATGAATATGGATAGGCTCTTCAGAATAAGATATATGAGGCTTCAATTCAATTTATTTTGAGGTGGGTACATACGTTAGGACTATTATATGTTTCCTCAATAATTAGATATAGAACACAAATTTCTCTTTATAAAGGTTGGTTGGTATTTCCAAATGGTAAGCAACAGTTCCAATTCTTTCTAAAATCTAAAAAATATCTATGTACATATTAATTAGTTTTCCATTCTTTCCAAACTTTGTAACATCATTTCATGAAGATAAATTCAAGAAAACCTGAGCCCCTACATGAAATTTTAGATCATTCCATCACTTATTGACATTACAATTTTTACTACTTTAAGTTGAATTAATATGTCTCTAAATAGTTCTCACTTTCACCATTGTCTCTTCAATAAGTTCTTGTCCTAAAATATTCCTTTCATCAACTTCATCCCGACAAGTTATTTTATGAAATATTTTCCCATAAAATGATTCATAAAATGTCATTTTAATTATTTAATAGAATCTATTATTATATTAAAATTATACCAAAGGTAAATATTTATCCCACATACCTTGAAAATAAAGTGACAACAACCTCAACATGACTTTAAATGTTTCAATAGTACTTTTGGAGTATCCATCCATCTCAGGATGATAAGAAGTACTCAAATGTAGCTCACTTTTGAGAGATTTTTGAATATTTTTCTAGAATTTAAATGTAAATCATGGATCATAATTAGATAAAATAAAAATTGATTTACCATGAAGTCTCATAAATTTATTGTTATAGAGTCGTGTGAGGAACTTAAGAGGAAGATCCTACCTTATAGTGAGGAAATGTGTAGAATTGGTAATGTGATCAATAATATCCCATATAAAATCATTTATTTGGAGAGTTTTATGAAATAAAATGAAAAATTACATCATAATATCATCCCAATTATATATAGAAATAGAGATAGGTTTCATGACTCCTTTAGGACATTATATTTCTACATTTACCTATTGAAAAACCAAGTATATTAATACATAGTTAAAAATTTCCTCCTTCACATTATCCAACAAAAAATATTCTCATAAATCCCTATATGTAGCATCCCCAACCCTAGCAGCTAGGAGATAGTGTCTGCTTTATTGAATTGGTATAAGATACAAGGAATCACATCCTGGAGGATTGAATAGTTTAGTAGTCTTGGTAAACTAGATACATACTTGAAATTCACATTACATTTTAAAAAATAAATCACAAAAGATTTTTCTTCAAGAATTCCATTATTACCCTTAGTGTATCTCTACATATAAATCAAAAAATAATTCCTCATATCCTGAGGAAAATAAAACATAGGAAAGAGGTGATATCAGATGCCTAGTAAGGGTAAGCATATAATATAAGCTATGAATAAATAAGGCATGATTAATATGGAAAGGTAAATAATTGAAACACATTCCATTTAATAAATAACATGAGAATAATATGGCATGAATAAATGACGGTCGAATAATTCCATATAAATAATCACATGAGAATTAAACTTAACCTTGGATATTCTAACCAATCAAATAATCACATGGAATACCAATAAATGGATTCATAATGATGGAATGCATAATGATGAACATATAAAATATACCATTGAGGAATTATTCAAAGAAATTTTATATCATTAAGGAACTGTGCAGATACATCTAATATCATTGAGGCCTTTTTCCAATACATCTATATAAATGGGTAAGGCCTTAGCCAAAACCCAATCTAGTTTGTCTCAAAAGACCTACTGAAGCATAGAGAGGCTATATAAGACCCCACCCTTCAATTAAAAATTCCAATTCATTACTCATATGAAATTGGTGAAAAAAATCTATATAAACATTCATATTGAAAAACTAGCATATGAAATGTTAATAATTTTCCCAATTAATAAACATAATAATAAACCATCCAGATTAATATGGTGAATGAAAATAAAATTTTACATCATCAATAAAACTGATCATAAAACATCCAAATTAAAAATAGGGATGATATTAATACAACATATCCCCATTATATTACATGTTTAATAAAGGGTTGATGACTTTGATGAGTAGAAATACCATAAAAATATATTTAAAAACATTTTTGAGGAAAATAACCTTTTCAATTTGAAAATATTTTAAAAAATAAAAGTTCAAAAAATAATTTTAAAATACTTTTATTTGAAAATAACTTTTTCAAATGTGTAAAATAATCTTTAAAACATTGATTGGTCATGATAGCATAAAATTTTGTTTATGTTGTATAGGTTAAAACAAATATTCCTTTCACTTTTTCATTAAAAGACAAATGAGTATTTTTTTGAAAACAACATGAAGATTCCTTTCAAAAAAGTTTTAAAAAAGTAAAAATAGATAAAAATGTATTTAATAAATCATTTTTAAAAGGTTAAAAAAATTGGAATTTTTTTAGAAAACATGGGTTTTTATGAAAAAAGATATCTGAATGAAGAGAGAAATATAGTTGGATTTTATTAAAAACATTTTTTTAACCATTTTAAGTAATAAAGAGATAAAAAATGGTTCAATTTCTTGAAAACTTTCATGAATAACTATAGGATAATAAAATATATTTATTTTAATCTATAAATATCAAATAATTCCCCCAAGGGAGACTTAGATAAAAATAATCCCAAATAATGATGAGATTGTGAAATAAACTATTACAACATCGGTAACTTTTGTATCATAATCCACATGAAAGAAATATATTTAAATGAAACATTAAATAACATGAATATAAATTAATTAATTATATAACATAAAAAAAGTTTAGTATATATATCACACAATATAAATAAGCTATGAATATGGCATATGTCTCACGAAAGTAAAAGTGAGACAAGAAACCCTTATCTTGAGTCTGACTCATCACATATGTTATTTATCTTACTGAATAATAAAATTATGTTAATTATTTACTTGATTAATAATTTTTTTCATATTTATTATTCCTTTTATTTCACTTGTTTCCATGTTATATAGGATTTATTAATCAATTAAGTTTATGTTAGATGTTCCGATAATATTGGGCTTAGGTTTCAAAAATGACTTTGGTAGGTTGACTGTGGTCAAAGAGATCATTATTTAAAAAACTAAAGAATAATAATCATGAAATAATTATCATATTTATACATAAATTATAAATTTAAAATCAGTCATTAAATATGGTTATGAAAAATGAACTACGTTACAATCCTGGAGATGGTAGGTTGTATGTACTCATGAGTAACATTTCCATTTTTCAATGATCATTATGGAAAGAAGTTAGGAAATATTTTATCATTCCATAATTATAATTATATCATAAATAAATTACTATTTATTTAAATATACTTATATATATCATCTATATGGTGTGGTGAAGAAAAGAGAGTCATATCGCTTCATGAAGGCGATAGTCCACATGTACACAAACGATGTTATCATATTTCGGTCTAAGAAATAAAATGATAAATTATCTTTTAAGAATGATAAATGTGATATTATAATAATAATTATTCCATTTATATTACATATATTAATTAATACTATCCTTATTACCTTCAATGTAAGTGTTAGTGAAAGACGAATCACTTCACTTCACGAGGTGTTAATCCGCTGTATACACAAGTGATGTTATCGTATCCCCTGTGGAATGAAAAGAAAAAAGGTATATATGATATAATGAATCCAAATGTGTAATTTTTTTCATAAATATCATATATATACTATATATCCATCATCATTACTAACATTTAGAGGTGGTAATAGAAAAATTAATGACATCGGTACGCGAGGCGGCAATCCTCCGTACACACGAATAATGATTTTGTAACCCATTTGATGGAAGTGGGGATAATTTTAGGTAATAAAATTAAATTAGAAAAATATTATTATATTTATTATACTATATTTTTTTACATCATCATGGTTTAATAATAATTGAAGGATGTGGTGGAAGAAATAAAATAAAAATGCTGATTGAAAAACGTTTCCTTTTTTCATGTATCCTTTATAGGTTTACACCAAAATACTTCATTGGTTGATTTATGACCAAAATAAGGCTTATATGAGGAGGGTATTGAAGTTGGTAAGTTATATGGTTAGTTATTGACCAAATAGAAATTTTTGGAAAGTGTGGTGAAGAGAGGAGAGGGGGTGGTCTTGTATAAGTGAGTTGAGTGATGCACTTATAATATTTGAAATGAAAAAGGTGTACCCACATTTTTTACATGATGAAAGGGTCAAAAAAAGAATATTATCGAGAATTAGACTTTATAGGGTCAAATGTTTTCCATAAAATATATATTTGAAAGTTTTTTAGGTCATTTTAACATTTATCCTTTTAGGTTAACCCACGATAAATCAATTTTTACCTTAACCGTGATAAATATTTTTTACCTTTTTTACTATTAATTATGGTAAAAAACTAGGTTAAAATTATTAGATAATATAAATTATTCTTATTAAAAATATGGATTCCAATTTAAAAAATTATATTCATAGAAGTGGAAAATCTTAATTTAAAATTAATCCCGTAGACGTGATGAAAAAAAAAAGTTTCTAAAGAGAAAATGTTCAAAAGTTAACAAAATTTTTATATCAAAATTCAATATGAAAATTAATTAAATAAACTAAATTGTTCTAATAGATATATAATTTAACTAATTTTATGTTAAAACCAATTTAAAATATAATTTAAATTTATAAATAATTTAAATGAAAATATAGTTTTCAATTAAAATTATGTATTTTCACTATTCATCGAAAAATAAAATATTTCTGAAAAATACCAAAAAATAACCCTAAGATAATTTTGATATTATAATTTTAAAAATTAAATTAATTTTATAAAATTAATTTTCTAAAATTATTGAATATTAATTTTAAATTATGTGTGTAAAACACGACTAAAATATCTTTTAGAAAAAAATACAGTTTTTAGAAAACATTTATTTTTATTTTAAATGATTCCTATTTTATTTATAATAAATATATAACCTTGATTTTCATAATTTAGTTATTACTATTTAAACCTTCCAATTTAATAGTTATGTTATAATGGGAATGTTTAAATAATAATAGAGTATCATGTTTTGTTCAAACTTGTTGTTGTGTGCATTACTGCCTGAATGGAATGAAGGCATTAAATTTTTATTCATTTTTTGATAATAAACCTTTTGAATATTGAAGGGAAACCCTTGACATCACAAGACCCAAAGGTCTTATGTAATTCATTCCTTACAGACTATGCCTACTTGAAACTGCCCCTTCCCAGCATCTACATCGTGATCAACTCTCCACCTTTGCATGACTGTACGGTTAGCTGTCCTATGCAGAGGTGCACATGCCTGGCACTGATGGAAAATATCATACCCTATCATTATTCCAAATCTTTTAGCTCTACTCTGGTGAAGGCACCTTGCTTTTAATCCTCTTCTGGGGATTGATCCTCATGGAATATGTCTGGTAGCATCTGCACATCAGGTTGGTCGAAGGCCTAATGATGGCCCGAAAGCCTTACTGACTTGAAATCCTAGGTTTCATGAAGGCCTTAAGGACTCCAATCCCAAATTGGTGTCCCGAATGTGAATAGTTCCGACTGGTATAGTACCGAACAATACCTGCTACAATACCTACTATAGTACTTGCTACAGTACCGCTACAATACTGCTACAGTACCGAAATTATTCCTCCGCATAGAATCGAACCTGGGTCTCGTGGATGCACTTGGAGAGTCACTAATCAGGCTAAGGATCATATTCATGCATTATTGAATGTTTTATTTTTTGTTTAGAAGGCATGGAATAATATGTGAAAAAAAACAACCTCAAGGCGGTTGAAAATAATGGAGACCGAGAGCATCACTCATAAAAATAAGCTTATAGTCATTAGGTAAGGACCCCAAACCAGTCATGTGAATTTAAAGCTATTTAAGAGATTGAATTTATTTAAAATTAAATATATTATAAAGTATTGGGATATTATATTCCCTTCTACGATTAGTGTTTCATGTCATACACAATATATAATATTGTGATAATGTTTTAAAATCGTAGGGATTTACATTCTACCCCTTAGATAAATTGAATCCCCACAATTTAATATTGATCTCAGAAATCAAGGGTTTATCTTTTGAAAATACCCTTCTTTAAATCCCATATCATGACAAGGGTTAATAAAAAATCCTCTTGATAAGAGATAAGGGAAATAAAAAATCCATATGGAGTAATAGATAACTAGGTATTTAATTGGGAGAACAATCGTGGAAAGTGAAGATATGGACATGGAAGAAAAGCATAAATAATTATAGAGAGTGATAAAGGTCATTGATAACAAGAAAGTGAATGATAAATGGAAAGTTAAGGAACTCAAAACCATAAATCCATTATGATTTAAAAGATCATCGGTTCAATATAAATGAAGGTATTATGACAGTGTTATGCATAGGGCGATTCAATGCCATTTCCTAGCTGAGGAATGTGTGGTGTGATATAGGCTTGGTCAGGGCCCCCACTGGGAGTTGAGCATAACCCATAAAAATGATATGAAGGATAGATCCCCAATCACTAGGAGAGAAAAATACTATATCTAGGTTTTTCATCTCTCCTCCATGGATTTGATGTTCTCCTCTCAATTTCTTCGATGGGGTTTGGGGGTGGATACAATATCTATCTCCCCACCGTGAGATCGGATGGCATCATGTGTTTAAGCTTGTTGAATATTTCTCATCCTTCCATTTCTGTGAATATTTGAGTGTCAGTATCATCACCATTTTCTTTTTCTATTTTTCCTTCCTATATTCACTCATACCTAGATCTGGTTTAGATCCAGGCTCCCTCGATGACGATCGATGCTTGTGTGAGAGGGTGGTTTATGTTTGGTTGATGGTTTCTCATTTGATGGTGAAGATTCATTATATTTATTGGGTGATAGTTTTCACAGGCCAAGTTCTGCCTTAGATCTTATCAGGTAATGATGTTTGGTGTTCAAGAGGGTAATTTTGACTTTTTTCATTAGTTGAGGGTCATACGTGGCATGTAGAGGAGATCATTAAGGAAAAAAGTGGTGTTTTCATGGATAATTGTTTACAAGATAGGTTCTTCATTGGTTCTTTTATCCAGGGTAGTTTTTAGAAGGGATGGATGTCCTGTCGATACTTGATCTGACTTAGTGGTCTCTATCTAATCATATGGATATGTTCTAGTTTGTGGGAATAATGGTTTGATTGGTTCATAGATATATTGATAAGAATCATAATTTATATGGTTGCCTTTAGTTGGAGGTGTAACTTCTTATAGGTATCACATGGTAGGCATCCTCAAAAGAGGGATGGGAGTGATGACACCCATCATCTTCCATCTATACTCATTTTGGATTGATGGATTTATGGTTTTTTGACTTTTAATAGTGTTTTATATCTGTTTCTAAATTTTTTCAGGTTGAAAATCTTATGATTTTTTGTAAGAATTATGAAGCGGGTGTCTCTAAAGAGTGGTGGGTGTGATGTTACCCATCACCTGATATTTTCTATACATGTTCATATTGGTGGGAGGAGTGCTCTACTCTATTTTTTTGGTCCAAAAAAATGAAACTTCTTGGTGGGGGGGGGGGAACATAGCTCCATCGATGGATTTAACGATTGCATGTATTTTAGGGGGCACAATTATAATTTTTCTAATGTTTTTCTTGATGTTTTCATCCTTTTAAATTCTCAGGACCTTAAATTACTTTGGTTCATGCTTCTTTAAGTCATTTTTTCCATTTTTATTATAATGGGTTTCCTATTTTCTTAGTTTCCATAAAATTATTTCCTTTTTATATTCTATTTAGAGGGATAGTCCCTAAACCTATAAAAAAAATACTTACTTGATATGTTTCTATTTCATAAGAATAATTTCATCCTTTGGTCGTGCTTCGATCAATTTTCAATTCATATCTTACTCAAAGAAATGAATTTCCAATAATAATTTTTTATTCCTGAATTAGTAAAATTCACTTTTAATGGACTGTAATATCTATAATATAATGACAATTCATTACTTATATCTTTAGTTATTATTACAAAAAAATGGTTAGTGTAGGTTATCCAATATGCATAGATCTTTATATGGTAGAGTAATACATTAATCTCTAAAACCTCATCCAAGGTTAAACTGAATTTTTTTAAATGGTTTACCTTTTGACCCTTCCAAAATATTAAGATCCAAAACTTTAGAAATAAGGTCACTAAATTTCCAAAATGAACTTATCATTAATCCTTCAAATAATTTAAAGTATATCTTAATCGTCACATACCAAATGTGTGAATACATTCATCATGCGTTATCTTTAAACATTGTAATAACCTAAATTAACATAAAAATTTATTGAAAATATGCATGCTTACTTATTCCTTAAATTAGTAAAAGATTATTGGATATATTCATTAAATCCAAAAATTTCGTTAACTCCATCAATGATATCATAAACCACATTTTCAACAAATCATTTATCAGTTCTATGTTATTTATTACTATCTAAATTACTTTATCCATATTAATCATATATTTTTTCCCAACATCATTATCTCAACATCAGGAACATATTAAGGGTAATATTTACCTCAATAATTTGTTTTCCAAGAAGGAAAACTTTCCACTAAATCATTTTTCTTGTTCATTAGTACCACTTTCAAATCCTTAATGAAAATTTTAGGTATAAAAGGGGCCTAGATACCCTAAGAGGGGGGGGGGGGGGTGACTTAGGGTATGGATATTATTTTCAAACTTATTCCTATGAAACTGGATCTTGAACTTTATTACAAGGGTCACTTATTATGCTATTTAATGTTAATTTTGAACATGTCATTTATAATTTTATTTGAATATAATGCATTGAGAGTAAATCAATAAACCAAGCACAAGGACACATATATTTTTACTAGGTTCACCATCACTGGGCTATATCCAAGGATCTTATAATGAAAATGTGCCAATTGTACCAAATTCAATAAGGTTCACCTACCAATAATGATGTTCGTGCTAGATCACTTATATGACCAGGCTCACTTCCTTTAAAAGATTTAGGGTCTTCTCAATGCATTCCCAAAGGTCACTCCTAATATCTCTTTCCATGGATCAATGCTAGTGGAAAGGATCAATATCTTCCTCTTCCTTTGGTCACTTCACTTGGAAGGGATCCACTCACAGTTTATAGACTTATATTTCCCTTCATTTTCATCAAAGCATGCATCCTCAACTATAGATAGATGCTCCACTGAAGTCCATTTTTTACCCATAGATGAAATCAAATTTTCCTCATTCTGTTAGTTAAAGGAAATTGTTTTCATGAACTATTTATGTCCCTTCACGAACGACCTTCTTCCTCTATGAACTGCCTCAACTTATGCGTACCATCCTCCTTTCACAGACCGATTCTTCCTCCGTGGAACAACCCTTCTTTCACGAACTGTCCCTGCTTTACAGATGAGTTCTTCTTCCGCAGACTGCCTCTCCTCCAAGTACCATCTTCCTTTATGGGCTACAGATCCACACAAACCACCTTTGATGAACTATTCCTGTGAACCAATTCACCCTTCGTGGAATCCCCCCTCATGAACTATTCTCCTTCATGGAATGTTTTTCCTATGAACCACTTCTCCTTTCGCAAAATCATCCTTGTGAACTCTTCTCCTTTGCGGACTCCCTTGAAAACTCTTTTGGAATTAAAAAAATTTCTTACTAGAGAAAAGATGTTTTCTAATGAAAAATTATCTATGTAATTATGGGATTATCGGTACTTATATAGGAAATTAGATCCAAAAATATCGCTAATCCATTCCGCTCAAACATTCGATGCGGTACAACCTTCATTGTAGACTCCTTCTCCCACAAACTGTTTTTCCCTTCACGGTCCGTGTACCACCTATCTTCCTTCACGGAGGCCGATCTCTTCTATCAATGAAACCCTTCAAAGCTCCTCAAATCACTGCCTCATTTCCAAAAATGATGAGCCATTCCACACACCACAGGCCTTCTATGAACAATTTTCCTCAAGCAAACTGCAAGCCGCCCCATGAATCATTTTCCCTACATAGTCTGTGTACTATGCTTCACGGTCTGCATAGTGCTGTTATGCGAAATCCTTAAATTTTATGATTTTCATCGCTATTCCACGTACATCTTATGCAGTCTGTGAACTTTCCTTTGTGGTCCGTGAACTATTTACTCCTATTTAGAAAATATTCCTTTTTTAAAAACAAACTTTTGATTTTGTGACGCAAAAAATTGGAAAAAACTGGGAAACTACGCCACTTAGACACCTTTTTCGACCACCAACCATACTCATTCATGGTCATATAGCTTTTTCAACAAACAAAATCACACCCAAAAACACCGAGAGGATGCCTTGAGGGATTTTTTCCAACAATATCCCCATTTTTATTTGTTAAAAACTATTTCATAATTTGATGCATCGTTAAAACTTCTTCTATCTTTCATCAACATTCACTTCTTTCAATTAAGATTGTGATCAAGGATTTACTGAACACATACTATAATCCCATATGAACAATGATAATCATGATAAAAAAGAGTGCAATTCAAATTTCATCAATGAAACACTTCATTCCATTCCAAAACAACTCATATGATTTCATTAAGAACCTAAAATATTGTGATATATATCCTTTGATCAACCACTTCTAGCATAATCAGATTTAATAATCCCCTAATGTCACTTATACCCCTATCTAGCTACTCCACCTAATAGATTCTCCGCATGTCCTGATTAAGACATCTTATCCCCCTTTATAGACACAATTTCTCCCCTTTTATCAATGATCCTGAAGATCACTTCTTCATGGTATGCCACATGGTAAAGAACATAGATTAACACATTAGGGAAGACACACTATACCTCTGGGAGAGGGGGTCCTATATACACACTTTTAAAGTGCGAGGAGTCGACTAAACTCCAAGATCCAGTCAATTCCTTTCAAATTATTCTTTGGGTAAGGCCTTTATTAGAATGTCTGTAACCTATAGTTATGTAGGCACATACTCAAAATTCATGAGCCCTTGATCCACCTTCTCCTAGATGAAATTATGCTTGATTTTAATATTCTTTTTCATTAAGTGATGGATTGGATTTTTTTTAAGATTTATAGCACTTGCTTTATCATAATAGATTCCGATCAGAAAGTTCACATCTATTACTATATCACCAAGATACTATTTTATCCACAATAACCATGCTCGTGATTGAGTAGCCGCAATATATTCATATTTTTCAATGGTTAATGAAATAAAGTCTTTTTTCTTTATTAAGTAAGAAATACACCATCTGTAAAGATAGAATTCACCAGCTGATGTCAATGATCCATTATCTACTGAACTAGCCGAATCAGTATTTGTATATCCTAATAACTATTGCTGATATTTTTCATTATATATCAAACTAAAATATACCATTCTCTTGATATACCAAATTATTATTTTCACTAAAATAAAGTGGGTTTCCTTGGGATTTATTTGATATATTGCTTCATGAAATGTGGAAAAGACAATATCAGGTCTTGTAACTATCAAGTACAATAGAATGTCAATGATTATCCTGTATTCTATTATATTAACAACATTTTATTTATCATCCCATGATAGTTTCATCTGGATAGCTACCAGAGTAGTAATATCCTTATAATTATCCATTCCAAATCTTCTTAGAACCTCCTTTTCATATTTTTATTGAGAAATGAATGTGTCATTCTTTCCATATGTCACCAGCGCCATCATCCTTTGATAACTATCATGGAATACATATAGATTGTAATCAACTCCACTATATTGAAAAATGAGCTTCTTCAAAATCTGATCTATCCTTGAATACCATACTCTTGGTTCTTTCTTCAAACTATATAAATCATTCCTCAACCAGAAATTTTTTTCCCATCTTCATGAATGAGAAAACCATATGGATTCTCAAAGTAAACTTCTTTTTCCAAAACCCCATTTAGAAATGTTGACTTGACATCCATCTAGAAAACTTTGACCATTTTTTTCACTCCTATGACCAAGAATAACATGATTGTCTCTAGCCTTGCAGTAGGTGAAAATGTTCCATCAACATCGATACACTACAATATGGGAACACACTTTGAACATAATTTGAACATTGTTTCAAATTACTATACCATCTTCATTCATTTTGTTGCGAAATACCCACTTAGTCCCAATGACATTCTTATCTGTTGGCCTCGAAACAATATTTGATGCCTAATTAATTTCTATTTGGACAAGCTCTTAATTCATAGACTAAACCCATTTCTCATCTCCAGCTACTTCCTCCTACTCATCATCATTATATTATTATGAATCATCATTTTCCACTTTAACTCCCCCTATGTTTCTTACCTCTTGTCACTATCATTAGGAAACTGTTCACTGAGTTTTTAATGATTCCGATCATTCTCTACTCTAGTGACATCATTTATTTCAACTACTTTCATAGACTCTTGTTTAGCAATTTCTAATATTCTCTAGTATTTTCTTAGTATTCTAAAAATATTCATCTAATACCACATTGTTATAGAAAAATAGATAATCATAAAATACATGAATGTTTTTTCTTGTCTCCTAATCAATTTTCTTGAACATAAACTTTCATCCTTTTTATACCATTGATATATTTCATTTGATTAAGAGATAGAATGATCCCCATATGATATGAAACTCTTAATGTTGTCAGCACCACTGTTTATAACAAAAAACATTATTATTCACTTTCAACATTTTTTCACAGGTAACACATATAAACGATCCATCAATAGAACTGCTAATCCTACTGAGTCAAAAATCAGTGTAGGAAACAAAAGATAAAGTTAATAACACCATAAATGTCCATTGAACTCAATAACTTCTATATATCTCATGAAGACATAGAAATTTTACTCCTTTGAAGGTATTCTTCTAGATTTATTCTTCATATCTAGTAACTAATTTTAATCAGTTGAAATTCTAGAGCACATCATATAACTACATTGCATATTTTGATTACACTTCCCCTTGGATTGTGTCTCCACTTGAACCTAATACACTTGAACATTAGTTAGTATAATTTTTACACATAGAGATAGGGGAATCTCTAAAATCTTCAAGAAGATGATTTTTGTTGATCCTGATGGATCATGCCTTTGATAATTTATTGCAAAGCACTGTACTATTTTTGTGCATGTTCCAACTTCCCAGCCAACTTCAACTATTCTTTCCATATGACTAAACATTATTTACCCACATGATGAGTCTTATTTTGATATTTGGATTCTTTAGGATTATAATTTTTCACAATTTTGGGTTTAAACCCATTTTTTGAATTTCCATTCTTTGATTCGTCAATAATATTCCATTTTCATGACTCTTTCTTTGAGAAGGAATCTTTTAACTAGTTATATGCTCTTGCTTCTTCCTCCATTGGAGGGATCCTTCTATTTTCTTCACTTCTCTCCATGTGGCATGACATGTGATTTTTTTTCAAGTCATTCATTATTAATTTTTATTTTATTAGTTATTAGACTCATTCCACCCTTTTTTATTAGGGTTGAGTCTTCCAATGAATTTATATTCTTCTTAATCACAACTGAAGAATTTACTCCATTTTTCATCCAGGTTTGTTCACATTTTTTCCAAAATAGTTGTAGTGAGTGTAACAAAAGAGGTGATTGATAAGACTTTAATTGTGATCCTTGTGATTACCCTGAGGTTGTAAACCTATTTTCAACTTATAAATTTGTCTTCCAATATAGGCCTTTTCGTTATACACTACTAGTGTTGGGGATCTCCTTCAGGGTTTTTTTCCTTCCCATATTTCTTCTTACTGCAATTTCTTACCAAATTCCCATAATTCAAACATATAAAATATATTATATTAAGGTAATACCTCATTTTATCCTTTCTTGGATGAGATTTTGATGCAGATAGAGTTATTCTTTTGAAATTTATCCCCTGAGATCCTTGATAAATTCTCATCGTGTGTCCCAGTCTTCCATAATAGCATCGTTTCATGGATACATTCTTCTGAGAGTCTCTTATTTAAAATTTCTCAAGTTTTTTCTTCTTATTCTCATATTTGGAAATATGTCTATATTAAAATCATGAAATATATTCTAAAGCATCCAAAAAAACTTTATGTATAACCATGAATCCCATAGAATGTAAAAACCTTTTTACTTTTGATTCTGGTATCTATAGGGTCCTTACTATTTATGGAATTGTTCATAACTCTGATCTTATCATGCATGAGAGAGGATTTATCATATCCAATATTAGTTTTTCCAAACTTTATGGCCTTTGATATGAGAAAATATATTATTTTTTCTCCTTATAAATAGTTTATTTTCTTTTCATTTCATAATCACCTACTGAAGGATAATCAAATAGTAAGTGCAAAGCATCATTCAATTTAGGATTTTCTTTGGCACTATATTTCCCCAATTCTTTCTTAAATGACTCTAGATCTTATCCCAATTGTTGAATATTACTATTACTAGATTCATGTGGAGTATTATTCTCTCTTATGAGATTCATCTCATTAGTTATCTCAAATTCCAATTCTCAGGATATCTTATCTATCATGTTATCTTGATACTTTATTTTAGAATATTTTTGAGCATCAAATTAATTGAATCATGAACTATATTCCTATATCATTTGGTTATTTTGAACCAACTCAGATTAATGTGAAGCAAGATCATCATTTCTGGATTCTATATTCTTAATTTCTTTTGAGTTCAAACTCTTACCCTTATAACCATCTTTGAGTTTTTCTACCATTATAGAAACAATTTACAGTTCTTCATATTAGGAATCATTATTCTCCCTCAGATTAGTATCCACATAAATAATCCTTTTATTTAAGACTCTAAACTTGTTGAAATATATTTATTGGGATTGAATTTGGATAACTTTAGATTTATTTTCTTCAACCAGTTTTTAATTAAATTCATTCATTTCCTAAACAACTTCCACTTCTGGTCTTGTTGAAATTTCTTCACCATCAGTAGTACCATCATCATTGGGAACATCTAGTTCTGAACTCCTTCTGGAAGCATCATTAAAATAGTTAATACTCTCACTATCTGATTTATCCAAAACTTTCTTCAGTAAACTATTGGTTTCCTTAAACTATATCACACTTTTTCTGTAGATGATTCCACACTAAGGAATACCACATGACTTATGCTTCTTCTCTATAGTCCTTATCTTTTCCATGGAACACCAAGATAAGAGAATAGTGAATCTTTAACTTAAAAAATCAAATGAACCAAGTTAGTTCAAGAAAATCTAATAAAATAAACCTTCCCTATGATACCAATTGTTAGGTCCAAAATGGTCCTATATACCATGAGAGTTGGGGGTGAATCAGGGTATGTATATTCTTTTAAAACTTCTTCCAACCCCACCGGATCTTGAACTCTTTATTACAATGGTCACTTTGTATGATCTTTAATGTTAATGTTTATCATGTACTTTCCAATTTTATCTGATGATAATGCACTGAATGTAATGAAATAAGGAAAGCATAATTAAACAAATATTTTTACTTGGTTCACCCTCACTGGGCTTTATCCAAGGAATATATAAAGACAATGTTCTGATTGTAGAAAATTCACTAAGGCTAACTTCCAATAACAATGTTTGGTCTAGATCAATTCTATGCCCAAGATCACTACCTTTACAAGATTTAGGGTCTGATCACTGCATTTACAAGTGTCACTCCAATGGTCTCTTCAATTGTCTCATTACCGATGGAAAGGATCATCGTATTCCTCTTTCTTTGCTCACTACTCTTGGAAGGGATCCACTCACAGTTTATGGACTTATGGGTCCCTTCATTTTAATGAAACCACACATCATCAACTGTATATAGATGATCTCTTGAATTCCCATTTTCACCCATAGATTAAATACACTTTTCTGTGGACTATTAGTGAGTGGAAATTTCTTTCGCGAACTATTTATGTCCCATCGTGAACAACTTGCTTTCTTTGTGAATTGCCTCCACTTCTACATACCATCCTCCTTCTACAGACTAATTCTTCCCCATGGACCAACCCTTATTTTGTGAAACATATATGATTCATGGATGAGTTCTTATTCTGTGGACTGATTTTCCTCCATGGACCATCTTCCTTTGCGTGTTACAGAGCCTCGCAAACCACCTTTTGCGAACTATTACCATGAACCAATTCACCCTTTGCAAAATCATCCCTCACGAACTCTTCTCCTTCATTGAATTGTTTTCCCATGAATCACTTCTCCATTCACGAAATCCTCATCACAAACTCTTATCATTCACAGAATCCCCTGCAAGAAAACTCTTTTAGACTTAGTTTAATTTCTTCCCAGATAAAAGATGTTTTCTAATGAAAACCACTATATGTAATGATGGTATTAGTGGTCCTTATATAGGAAATTATATTTGAAAATCTTATTAATCCATTTCACTCAAACATTTAATGTGGTACAACCTTTACTACATAATGATTCTCCCATGCACAATTCTTCCCTCCTCAATCCACATACCACCTCTCTTCCTTCGCGGCGGATGATATCTTCCATGAACAAAACCCTTAATAGCTCCTTAAATCACTGCCTCATTTCTGAAAATGATGATCCATTCTAAAATCCTCAATCCTTTTGCGAACCAATTGTATTTTGAGAACTTCAAGCCTCCCCACAGACTATTTTCCCTAAGCGATCTGTGTACCACGCTTCTTAGTCTGAATAATGCTGCTATATAGAATCCTTCCATTTGATGATTTTCATTACTATTCTATGTACCTCCTATGTGGTCTTTGAACTATCCTTCATGGTTCTTGAACTATGTACTATGCGGAAAATTTTCTTTTTTCAAAAACAATTTCCTAATTTTGAGGCCTAAAAATTTGGAAAACCCTGGGAAACTGCGCCACCTTAGACACCTATTTTGGAAAATACCAACCATACTCATTCACAATCATCTATATTTGTCAACAAACATAATCATACCCAAAAAAACTAAGAGGACACCTTCAGTGATTTTTCCTAATAGAAAAATTACTACAATATAATAATTCTACAATTCATAATTCTTATAACCAGGATATCATTGATAAAAGACTAAAATGAAATAATTCTTGAATCAAAAAACAACCACAATAATCATTCTACTCCATCTATGGTAATAACATAAGATTTTTTTGCGCCTCCTTGTGTGGAGTATGTTTGAAACTCTCTTATTTGAATGATAAAAAACCATGATTATTTTAGTACTAATTATTTACTTGTTGTATGATAGAATTTTATATGGTAATAATGTTTTTATTATAATTTGACTATGTATTATAGAGATTCACTATTATCTTGGAGTCACCACTGGTACTTGCTATCATCAGCCATGAGAAACCACTATTGAAGTCACCTCTAGTGGATTCACCGCCATCCTTGTCATTGTGAGGCTTGTTACCTCCTAAGAAGCTATAGCTAGAATGAGACACTTTAAAGATTATTACCATTAGAATCTAAGTCACCAACAGACTCTAATTCACCATCAATCTGAGGTATTACCAGGATAAGATACCGTCGGATGGTGAGTCACCGCTAGCTCCTTACTACCATTTCTATCTGAGAACTTTGATATAAATCGATTAATGGATATTTATATTCAAGGATAATTTGACCAAGTATTAATAACTTATTCAAATCAAATCCGAGGATTGAGGATCTACTTCAAATGATGTTGCTATGTATACCCAGAAAACATCTCTATCTATACGAGATATACAATGATTACTAACTGATAAGTCTATGGAAAATTGTGCAATCAAATCTATGAATCTGTACAATCTCATTGATTCATTTGTAGTAAAGATAAAAAACATAGAAGCATAAATTCCTTTTCAAATATTTATTGAGATACCAACATAAATCAACAATAACACCTATATATTCCTATAATCATTTTTCATGCTATAATTTTCAAGAACGAAGCTCAAACTTCTCACCAACATTGATATGAGGATTTCAAAAATTCTAAGAATACTAAACTGAGCATTAGTATATTCTTTATTTTTATTACTGTTTTTTGTTTTTCTTTTGAGCAGTGTGTTGTTACTCTGTTATCAAACACACATTGTCTCATCCACTTAACAAGAGAATACTTGTTATTATCTTCTTCCTTTACATCTATCTTCACATAGTGTTTGTTGAAGAGGTCCTTGTGTGGCTTGTGCTATATTTACTTCCCACGTATAACTATGTAAGAGGATCTTTAGCCTAGAAATATTGTAGCTATTGTTTATTTACCTGATCCATGTTATGGATTTGTTTAATTATTATTATAATCTTCTTGGAATCAAGTGATTTCCATGTGGAGGAGATTTAGTCTCATCTTGAGACTAAATATCTTGTTTATTCGGCTGTGTTATTATGTTTTTTTTCATTACCATAACCTATATTGTTTTTAATATATAAACAAAAATATTTCTTTGATAATTAATCTTAACATAGTGCTTATATTTATTTTTTCTAAGTAAATTTATTTCAAAAGATAAGGTAATTCTAAACATAATTTTAACTGAGATATAATCACTCTTAAAGAAATATTTTAAAAGGATAGATCTTATATAAATATTCTATTTTAATTAATTGGCTAGTGTTTTTATTAGTGGGATTTTATTTTAACATAATCTTTAACAGAAATTTTATTGGGAACTCTATTCACCCCCTCTTGAGTTACTAACTTCGACCAATATTTGGTATTAGAGGATTTTTTAAATTAACTTTTAAACTATGATTTTAGTTGTATTCTAAAGATATAAAATTTCTATCAACTATAAATTTTAGTTATTTATGGATAATAGATAAGAAGGATATGCTACCAATAGTCCTCCTTATTTTAATGGTACACATTATGATCAATGAAAAATAAAAATGAAAATTCTTTTTGAAAGTATGGGTTTTGACATATGAACTATAATAGAATATTATTATTAAAAACCGAAAACTACAATAATTACTTGGAGTGATGCTATAAAAAATTCATATAATAATAATTATAAATATATTAATGTTTTTATGCCTTGGGAGATTATGAATTTAATTGAATATCTACTTGAAAATATACTTTTGAAATATGGGATACCTTATCTATTTCACACGAAGGGACATCAAATGTCAAAGAAATGAGAATAAAAACATATACAATCATGTATGATACATTTAAAATGAAATCTGATGAACCTATTTCTGATATGTATCTCAGGTTGAATGAAATAGTGAATAATATCTATTCAATCATGAAGCATGTGATAGATTAAGATCAAGTGATGAGACTTCTTAAATTCTTGCCAGATAGATGTAGAGGAACATCTGTGTCAATTATAGAATCTTGTAATGGGAGTAAACTATATTTCAAGGAATTAATAGGAAAACTGATGATATATGAAGAAAAAAATAAATTCAAGAAGGATATCGATGAAGATGAACCAAAAAGAAAATTACTAGCCTTAAAAACTACTAACTCCAAATAAAGATAAAATATACAAGCTAAAAATACCAATGAAGAAGAATATATTTATGATAGTGATGAAGAGATGGCCCATATGGCTATAAGATTAAAGAAATTCTATCAGAAAAAGAAGTTATTCAAGAAATCTAATTTTAGTGGAAATAATGACAATAAGGGAAAGTGGAAAAAGGATTAGAAAAAGGATGATACTCAAATGTGAATAACCTACTATGAATGTAAGGGGAAATGTCACATTAAATCTAATTATCCAAAATTGAAATATAAAAAGAAGTATGAGGATGATTATAGAATATTTAATAAAGAAATAAAAACAACATGTAGTGAATCCAAAGATAGATTTAGTGATTTATACACTAATCAAGAAGATAAGTCTAATAGGGAAAATATGTTATTTTTAGCAAGCACATCAGAGGTACAAAATATTCTTTCTACTTCCCCTACTATAATGTAAAATATTTCTAAAAATGAAGATAATGATGATATTGATAAAATAATGACCAATTAAGATCTATACGATTACTATAACATTCTTTAAGATACTTTTAATGAGATAAAAGATAAATATATGTCACTTAAGAAACAATATACTTTGAAAGTAAACCAACCTTACTATTGAAAAGAGAAAAATGCTCAATTATTAAAAGAAAATAATGAATTAAAATTATCAAATGAAAAACTAAAGAAATTAATATAAATTTTTACCGATGGTCAGAAATATTTAACTCAAATACTAGGAAAGGACGTTTTTCCCAAGTACATACCTGACATAGGTTATCAACCAGCACATAGAAAAATTTCAGAAACCTGATTCATGTCCAGTTCCAGCTCTAAAAATTCATATACTTCCAATACCTAATCAAAATAACAAAATAAAGAATTTATTTCTATAATATTTCATTCTATTTATAATAAACCCATTAGGAAATTATGGGTTCCAAAATCTCTTAATACTAACATAACTGGACCCAAGAAAATTTGGGTACCAAAATCATTTTTGGCATAAACTTTGTTTGGTAGGAAACTAGTTTGAAAAGCTCAAGCAAAATCCTATGGTATCTAGATATTATATGTTTCAAAAATATGTCTAGAGAGTATTCAAAATTCAAGAATTTGATCAATATGGATGGTGACCTTGCCACTTTTGGTGATAATGAAAAAGGGAAAATCATCACCCTTGACCAAATAGATAATTCTAATTCAGTATTAATTTCTAAAGTTTTATATGTAGATAGTTTAAAATATAATCTTCTTAGCATTTATCAAGTATGTGATGATGGATTTTATGTAAAATTTTAAAACAATTCCATTCATGTTTTTAATGATAATAATTATTTAAGAAATGATAATATTTATTCTATTAATTTAAATTCTTAATCTTCTAAAAATATTTATTTCTTAATTACCTTTCGAAAAAAATATTGTCTTTGGCATAAGAAACTAGGCCATTGCAATATTTATTCATTTAGAAAGATAAATAAAAAGGGTTAGTTAGAGATCTACCGAAGATTGAATTATCAAATGATAGAGTTTGTGATCCCTTCCAAAAAATAAAACTTCATAAGATTTCCTTTAAATCAAAGAAAGAAGTTTCAACCTCTCAGCATATAGAGTTAGTTCATATGGACCTATTTGGATCTTCTAGAGTTTCTAGTTTAAATGGAAAACATTATGTATATATTCTTGGATATGAATTCTCTAGATACACATGGGTATTTTTTCAAGCTCACAAAAGTGAATCTTATTCTTACTTTATTAAGTATGAAAAATATATAAAAAATATTAGTGTATTTAGTATCAAGAACTTAAGAAGTGATCATGATCAGGAATTTAAAAATCAAGACTTGAATCATTTTGTTCTCAAAATGGTTATAATCACAATTTTTATGCTCCTAGGACATCACAAAAAAAGTGTGGGGGAAAGAAGAAATATAACTCTTCAAGAGACAGCCCATACTATACTAAATGAGTATGACTTACTTGTATAATTTTAGGTAGAGGCTGTTAACACATCTTATTATTCTATAAATAGAGTATTAATTAGACCTCTATTAAAAAGAACACCTTATGAGTTATGGAATAATAGAAAAAAAGGTTAATTATTTAAAAGTTTTAGGTTGTAAATTATTTATTATAAATACAAAGGATAATCTAGAATTTTTTTTCCAAGAGTGATGATGTCACGACCCATCCTCGGGGCCCATGCTGTGACTACCCCAAGCCCGCCTTCCATAGTCCGAGGGCTGGTGACTAGAACCAAAGGCGTAAATCTCGATAAAAAGAGAAGGAATTGCCTTTATACAAGTAAACAAACACCACAGAGTACGGAATCTATAGTAAACACTAAGTATACTGAGAACAAAAGTAAGTGATGAAAAGTAAATGGGCCAGAATACAAACCCAACTGAAAGTATAGTACAACTGAAAAGAAAGTACATCAACAGTAAAGTAAATCAGCGACCACCGAGTCGTCCTCCGGCTATCACACCTGAAGGGTGGGTACAGATGGTCTCCTCATCTCCTCGGGTCTAGCCATCCGCTCCGTGTACATCCCGCCGGATAGTCCACCTTTGGGCACCGTCCCGCTCCACAAGCCTTAACCACGATCAGCGTTGTCCGTCTTCTGTAACCAACACAACATAGTGCAGGCATAGCCCGTGCAGGGGCGAGTATACGATACTCAGTAGGGACCCCGAGACCCCTGAAGGCCTCCCAGAATCCACAAAGGAAAGATACAAACACGAATTATCAACCAAATCTACTTAGGTATATTCCCATACATATACCTAAGTCATCAATTACTTTTTGGCTCCAACTCACGAGCCCAAGTACAACCCAGTCCACACAGGAAAGTTCAACCCAGTCCACATAGGAAAACACAACCCAATCCACACAGGAAAGAAAGTCAATCTTATCTATGATAAAGATTGAAAGTCAAAACTCATCTCACACAGGTATACTAATCATGAAGAGGGGTGAAGATGATTAGATGTAGCCTCTGAATCATCTCCTCGGCCGAACCCACATAGGATCCAAGTACAGAAGTTGTCGCTGCCGAACCCAGATAAGATCCAAGTACAGTAACCATCACTGCCAAACCCACGTAGGATCCAAGTACAGTCTTCATCCCTGCCGAACCCACAGAGGATCCAAGTACAGTCTTCCTCGCTGCCGAACCCACATAGGATCCAAGTACAGTCACCATCGTCGTCGCAGTCGTAGCCAGCTTTAGGGTTCCCGCACACAGCACGCTCGATTCCGGGAGGGTCCGCTCCACGAGCTAAGAGGGTTGATACATCAACTGTCATGAAGTCTAAAGTTAATGTATCACAAAGTTTCATATCGTCAATAGGAACTAAATGCGACAGACGATGCGTCAATCGGACGCCCGGTCTGAGAGATATTGACTTTTCCGTTCTAGGGGCCTGGTTGGGTTTTAAGCTAAAACCAACCCGACCATACTCCAAATGCTTCCAAAACTCAAGTGGAGTAATCCAAAAGAACCTTCTCACTAAGAGGAAAATAATGTGATTGACGACACGTCATTCGGATGTTTGGTCGTTAAGTTATAAGCATTTCCTCTCCAAGGGCCCGGTTGGTTTCGGGTTCGAACCAACCCATCTGTACCCCAAATTTTCCAAAAACTAGTTTGTAATATACCGAAACAACCGTATTTATACAAGGATACCAACGCAACTGACGGTGCATTGATCGGAGGTCTATAGCCCAAGATATGGGCGTTTGAATGAACCTATCCGAAAATAGGGGGTTTGGGCCCGGTCCGACCCGACCCAATACCCCCTGGGTCAGCCCGAACTGGGTCGACCTGACCCGGGTCTGGGTCCGGCCCAGATGGCACGACCCGGCCCGGTCCGGTTGGGCATGGCCCGACCCGCGGATGGGCGCGGCCTACAGCCCGGCTCGGAAGCCGGCCGCGGCTCTGCTCGCGGCCGAGCGGGGTGCGAAGGGGGTGCGGCCCCCTTTGTTTCAGAAACGACGGCCCCCCTAGTGGGGTCCACCCTAGGAGGGTCCAGGGGGTTAAGCCCACCGATTTATTCAAAAATGTCCGGCCGGTTGAGCTGCCGCGGGACCCGTGGGGGTGCCTCCTCCTGGAACGCTGGCGGCCGGCCGAGCCCGACCGCCCCTACTGAAGACCGCCATAGCCTTAAGCCGCGTCTCTTGTCCGACCGGCGTGGAACGACGGTGCTGCGCCCCTCCGTCGTGGCCCGCTCCTGGCCGCGGCCTTCTTCGGCCTCACCTGCGCGGCGCGACGGCGCCGCGCACCACCGCCGCGGCCCGCTCCGGCTGCGGTCCTCTTCATTCCCGCGCGGTGCAACAACACCGCGCCGCCTTTGCCGCAAATATCAAAGAGGATCAACAAGAAAAGGGGAGGAGTATCAGCTGTGTTTGTGCGGTCCGATCTCCTGCCGATATGATGATAAGAAGCGGCCAAATTAATCAACGAATAATGTTAAAGTAAACTTGAACGAAGATATCCCCTAACTCAATAAACGATGTCATTTGCTGGTGACGCGGAAGATGGGGTCGCGGGGTGAGGTTTCGAGGACGGCGTTGGCGTGCGTCCAAGGAGGGGACGACGTCTCACACTAGCTGTGGAGAGAAGAAGGAATGGCACGTCGTCTCTCCTTGTGGTGACGACATTCTTTGTCGAAGGGTGTCGTTCTTCACGGAAGGATGGAGTTCTTCCAACAAAGCTAAAGCTCTCTCCCCAATTCCCAACACAACAAGATAACCCCAAAATAAAATAAGCTTTCCCTTATTTTATTTTACCTTTCCATTCATTTCAAAAACTCAAAATTCAAAACTTAATCCAATTAATTGAAGAGGTTCAATTAATTAAATTAATGTGAGTTGGAATTATTAAAGAGGGAGAGAGGGGAGTTACTCAAATAAAGGGGGGTGTTAGAGAGTTAGGGAATGTGAAGAGTTGGGGCTCGTGTGGGCCCCACCTCAGCTTTATCCTCTCAAGGGTTGTTAGTAAATAGTGGGTCCCACCCCAACTCCCACACCTAGGATATAACCACTTAGAATAAAGAATAAAAATTGTTCTACAATTTTTATTCAATTCTTATTTAAACCACAAAAATAAACTCCTTCTCCCGTGGAAACGCATATGCGGTAAAAGTCCTCTTAAGAAATTACTAGCACTGCGGTTCTATCGGTGCCCTTAGATTTAAAATCTGAGCACCAGTTCAAAAGATTGAAAAACCCGCTCGTTCGTTCACTGAATGTACCCGAGCTAAACTTTGGAAATTGATTCCGGGCACACCGGTCCTCGGAATTAGGTGCCATCAGAAACTGCGTACTCGTAAAATCCCAAAGAATTTAAGAAAAAAATTTCCTTTAAATTTACAGGTCTTTACATTAATCCCACCTCAGGGATTTACATCCCTATGAAGATATATCATAAACTTGGGAAACAAATGAGGGTACTGTGCACGCATCTGAGCCTCCCGCTCCCATGTGCTCTCCTAGAGGTTCTCGTGTTGCCACCTGATGTGCACTAGAGGAATCGACCATCCACATTGGACCCACTCTTGTCGATCCTCGATCTCCACTAGAACCTCCACAAATGTCACCTCGTCATCGATGTCAAGCTCCCTGTGATCGATGATATGCGTCAGGTCGTGCACGTATCTCCTCAGCTGAGATACGTGGAAGACGTCATGCACTCGGTGCAAATGAGGTGGAAGAGATAGGTGATAATTCACCTCGCCTATCCTGATGAGAACCTAAAATGGTCCGATAAAGCGTGGAGATAACTTGCTGCCCCGACCAAATCTCCTTAATCCACGCCGAGGTGAGACCCGTAAGAAAATATGGTCGCCATCCTCGAACTCTAGTGGTCTCTGCCTCCTATCAGTATAGGACTTCTGTCGGCTCTTCGCAGTCCTCATCCACTCTTAGATGATCTATACCTTCTCTATCGTAGCCCGGACCATCTCTGGTCCTACAAGTGCTGACTCCCCAGGGTCTGTCTAGCATAGAGGTGATATGCAAGGTCGACCGTACAATGCCTTGTATGGTTCCATCCCGATGGTGGAGTGGTAGCTTTTGTTGTACACAAACTCCACAAAGGGTAGGTGATCGTCCCAGCTAGGACCAAAGTCAAGGACACATGCACAGAGCATGTCCTCGAGTGTCTGAACGGTCCTCTCCATCTGGCCATCCGTCTAAGGGTGAAAGGCAGTGCTCAGACATAGCTGCGTCCCAAATGCCTCCTGCAACCCCTTCCAAAGCCAGGAAGTAAAGTGAACATCTCGATCGGAGATGATAGACGATGGTACACCATGAATCCGTACTATATCCTGAACATAGAGTCTTCCCAAGCTCTCCACTGAGCCCTGCTCTTTGATAGGTAAGAAGTGGGCCGACTTGGTGAGTCGGTTGACAATCACCCAAATGGAGTCGTGTCCTCTGGAAGTACGTGGAAGCCCGGTCACGAAATCCATAGATACCCAGTCCCACTTCCACTCCGGAACCTTTAAGGCCTTTACCAAGCCTGGCGATACCTGGTGCTCTGCCTTCACCTGCTAACAGGTGAGGCATCGTGAAACGAACTCTGCCACAACCTTCTTTATACCCAGCCACCAATGCTATTGTTTGAGATCTTGGGACATCTTCGCTACTCCCTGATGTACTGCCAATGGGGAAGTGTGAAAATCTCTCAGCACCTCCTCCTATAATGAAACTAGTATCATGGTATATCCTCTGAAAAAAATGACATGCTCTTCTCCTATAGAAAATCCATCAGGTTCCAATCTTGTGGATATATGTGCACGTCGCGTCTCACAGTCAACGTCCCCACGCTGTGCCTATCTAACCCACTGAATTAGTGGAGGAGTGACTGTGAGTGACTGTAGAAAGGATGCCCCATCTCTATCCACAAAGGATATCTACAATGCGGCTAGCTGCTCCGTCTCCTCTCTAAGAAGCTGAATGGACGACCTTCTGCTGTGAGAATCAGCTACTACGTTCCCCTTCCCAGGAGTATAGACTATCTCAATGTCATAGTCCTAGAGGAACTCGATCCATCACCACTGTCTCAGATTTAGGTCCTTCTGTAAGAATATATACCTGAGACTCTGGAGGTCAGAGTAGACTGTAAAGCACTCACCCATCAGATAGTGCCACCACATCTTCAAGGTGAAGATCACTGCTGCTAACTCCAGGTCATGGGTAGCGTAGTTCTGCTCGTGCTACCTCAACTGTCATGAACCATAAGAGATCACTTCCCTCTCCTACATCCGTACACACCCAAGTCTGGTCTCTGATGCATCGTAGTAAACTACGTACCCTACGCCCTCCTCCAATATCCTCAAGATGGGTGCACTGGTCAATCTCTACCTCAACTCCTGGAAGCTCTGCTGACATCTATCTGACCACACGAAGGGTTTCCCCTTCTTAGTCAAAGCTAAAAGTAGTGCTGCAACTCTGGAGAAGTCTGGCACAAATCTCCGATAGTACCCAGCCAGACCTAGGAAACTCCGCACCTCCGTCATGCTCCTGGGTGGCTCCCAAGCTAGTACTGCCTCAATCTTTGTAGGATCCACCACAACTCCCACCTCAGAGATGACGTGCCCCAAGAAGTGGACCTCTCGAATCCAGAACTGAAACTTCGAGATCTTACCATAAATCTAGTTCTCTCGGAGTGTGTCCAGTACAACCCGCAAGTGTTAGGAATGCGCCTCCTCAGTAGTCGTGTATATCAATATGTCGTCGATGAAGACTACGACAAATCGATCGAGGTAAGGCTGGAAGATCTTGTTAATGAGACTCATGAACACTGATGGAGCATTGGTTATGATGAAAGGCATAACCAAGAACTCATAGTGGCCATACCGACACTTGAAGGCCGTCTACTGCACATCCTCATCTCGAACTCTGCGCTGATGATAGCCTGACCTGAGGTCTATCTTCGAGAACCATCGTGCTCCCATGAGCTGATCGAAGAGTTCGTCAATCCTCAGAAGTGGATACTTGTTCTTCACAGTCACCTGGTTCAGGCGACGGTATTCGACACACAGTCGCAAGCTCCTGTCCACCTTCTTGGTGAACAAAATCAGGGAAGACCAGGGTAAAAAACTGGGTCGGATAAATCCCTTGCCCTACAAGTCCTCCAGTTGTACACGTAGCTCTCGAATCTCAGCGGGAGCCATCTGATATGCTGGAGTAGATATCGGGGCTATCCCAGGGTATAAGTAAATATAGAAGTCTATATCTCTCCGAGGAGGTAGTCCTGGAACGTCGTCAGGAAAAACGTCCGCATACTGATCCACCACAATAGGAAAACTCAGACTCTGCACATCAACTGCTCGTAGGATGAGACTAGCCAAATGATGGGTGATCATCTGTCCTCTTCTCTGCATGAGTCCATCCTACGCTACCAAGGATCCCTTCTCTCCGTTCAAGGTGAACCTACTCCCATCGGTGCAGACACACCACACCTTGCACCTAATACAGTTTATCTGAGAATGGACCGTAGATAACCAATCCATGCCCAAGATAACGTCGTAAGGCCTCGACGCCGCTACAAGAAGATCCCAGCCAAAGATCTTGCCTCCTAGAGTAATCTCACACTGCCGACACCGGTGCATAATCATCGAGTGTGCTCCCGTAGGTGTCTCTAGCCGTAAGGATCAAGCTAACGGCTCCGTCAGAATCTCCAAGCTCCGAACAAGGGCAGAGAAAATGAAAGAATGACTCGCTCCTGTGTCTATAAGAACTACAGTAAGGGTGGAGTAGACACAGATAGTACCTTGAATCATCTTAGGTGCACCGTGGTCGTAGGCGTCTATTACCTGAAGATGATCCTACCTTTGCCCTCCAGTTCCCTGTGGTCAGGGTGGACCTCCTGATGGTGGTGGTGGCAGAGCCCCGAAGCGTCGTCCACCACCTGCTGCTCAGCCAACTCCTCTACCTCGTCTGCCTTCTCCCTGCAGACCGCCACGATCGAACCTCTGCCTCTTCTTGGGTGGTCCCTCAACCGTCTGCTGCTCCTCTTCATGGCGGGTCGGGCAGTCATGAGCCATGTGGCCCTGCCCGCTGCATGCATAGCATTGCCTACCTCTCGAATGACTAGCTCTGCTGTGTGTGCCCCACACCTCCGAACTAGAATCCTGAGGTCGCCCACCTGATGGCCTAGTCCGCTTGGACCTCTGCGACATTTATCTACTTCCAGCTATAGAAGACTCCGCTTCGTGTCGCCCTGCAGTAGGTCTCGCTGCTGGTGTCGGCTCCACAAGAAAGCTCTCCACAAGAAGGGATCGTTCCAGTACTCCTGCCTGCGTCAGAATGCTGAGGGAGATCATCAAAGCCCTGATCTCATGCCTCATTCCCTGCTCTATGGCCTGGGCCTGGAAGAATGGGTCCCATACCATATTTGTGGAGTAGCGTGAGAGATCGGTAATCTCGCTGAGTACTAGGCTACTGTCATGCGGCCCTACCGCAGCTGTAGTAACTCCTGGATGCGCACCACACAGAGGGTGGATGGAACGAACTCCGAGTGGAAGAGACTCTTGAATTTTGTCCATAGAAGAGATGCCTCGTCGTGCAACTGTAGTATCAGACTCCACCATCTACTTGCTGCTGCGTGTAGGAGACTCACCGCAAGGATCACAATGAGGTCAGCTAGTGTCCCTACTAATCTGAAGACTCAAACAAAAGCCTCCAGCCAATCCTCGGCTGCCTGAGGGTCTATCTCTCCATGGAACCTGGGCGGAATATGATGCTGAAACTCATGCAGTTCACTCAGGTGACGTGCACTCTCAGCTGCTGGGGCTGGTGGAATCGGTGGCTCGACGGGTAGAGGTACCACCTATGCCTCCACTGTAATGGGGCCCTGCACCGAGGCCTCATCACTCAGTGGGCTGTCGTCTCGCACAAATCTCAGAACCCTAGCTGGCTGCCGTCGTGGGGCCATCTTGAAAATAAACAGGTGCGCCATGGTTAATAAAGTATACCTGGTGAGATGACACAAAGTAATCATAAAGAAAACTTTTTAAACACACAAGCGATCAATGTTTTCATGCATTGAGTCAGAATTCAGAAGTCAGGGTCCTGGTGTATGGATACGTCGACCGTCGCACCAACACTGGACTCCTTGGACTGATAACCACACTCAATACCCTAAACACTATTTCTTCACATAAAAGAAATTATCAGAGTCCTGAGTTTTGCGGTAGAACAGACTCCTCTGATACCAATTTGTCACGACCCATCCTCGGGGCCCGTGTCGTGACTACCCCAAGCCCGCCTTCCATAGTCCAGGGGCTGGCGACTAGCACCAAATGCGTAAATCCCAATAAAAAGGGATGGTATTGCCTTTATACAAGTAAAAAAACACCACAGAGTATGCAAGCTGTAGTAAACACTAAGTAAACTGAGTACAAAAGTAAGTGTTGAAAAGTAAATGGGCCAGAATACAAACCCAACTGAAAGTACAATGAAACTGAAAAGAAAGTACAACACCAGTAAAGTAAATCAGAAACCACCAAGTAATCCTCCAACTATCCCAACTGAAGAGTGGGTACAGATGGTCTCCTCAGCTCCTCGGGTCCGGTCGTCCGCTCCGTGTACGTCCTGCCTGATAGTCCACCTCCAGGTACCGTCCTGCTCCACAAGCCTCAACCACAATCAGTGCTATCCGTCGTCTGCAACCAACACAACGTAGTGCGAGCATAGCCCGTGTAGGGGTGAGTATACGATACTCAGTAGGGACCCCGAGACCCCCGAAGGCCTCCCAGAATCTACAAAGGAAAGATACAAACACGAAGTATCAACCAACTCTACTTAGGTATATGGCCATACATATACCTAAGTCATCAATTACAGTTCGACTCCAACTCACGAGCCCAAGTACAACCCAGTCCACATAGGAAAGTTCAACCCAGTCCACACAAAAACACACAACCCAATCCACATAGGAAAGCAAGTCAATCTTATCGATGATAAAGATTGAAAGTCAAGACTTAGCTCACACATGTATACTACTCATGAAGAGGGGTGGAGATGATTAGATGTAGCCTCTGAATCATCTCCTCTGCCGAACCCACGTAGGATCCAAGTACAGAATTCATCGCTGCCGAACCCACGTAGGATCCAAGTATAGTAACCATCACTACCGAACCCACATAGGATCCAAGTACAGTCGTCATCACTACCAAACCCATGGAGGATCCAAGTATAGTCGTCCTCGCTGCCGAGCCCACATACGATCCAAGTACAATCGCCATCATCGTCACAGTCGCAACCAGCTCTAGGGTTCCCGCACACAGCACGCTTAATTCCAGGAGGGTCTACTCCACGAGCTAAGAAGGTCGATACATCAACTATCACAAAGTCCAGAGTTGATATGTCAAAAAGTTTCGTCTCATCAATAGGAACTCAACGCGATAGACGGTGCGTCAATCGGATGCTCGGTCTGAGAGATATTAGCTTTTCTGTTCCAGGGGCCCGGTTGGTTTTTAAGCTAAAACCAACCTGACCATACTCCAGCTGCATCCAAAGCTCAAGTGGAGTAATCCAAAAGAATAGTCTCAATAAGAGGAAAACAACGTGACTGACGGCACATCATTCAGATGTCTGCTCGTTAAGTTATAAGCGTTTCTGCTCCAAGGGCTCGGTTGGTTACGGGTTCAAACCAACCCATCCATACCCAAACTTCACCAAAACCTCGAGTGTAATATATCGAAACTACCGTATCGATCCAAGGATCCCAACACAACTGACGGTGCGTTGATCGGAGGTCTGTAACCCAAGATATGGGCGTTTGGACGAACCTATCCAAAAATAGGGGGTTTGGGCCCGGTCCCACCCGGCCCAATACCCCCTTGGTCAGCCCGGCCCGGCTGGGCGCGGCCTGCGGCTCGGCTCAAAAGACGGCCGCGACGCGGCTCACGGCCGAGCAGGGTATGAAGGGGGCTCGTACCCCTTTGTTTCGGAAATGACAGCCCCTCTGGTGGGGTTCGCCCTAGGCAGGTCCGGGGGGTTACACCCCCCCGGTTTCTTTGAAAACGGCTTGCCATAATGGCCGGGCGGTTGAGCCGCCACGATACCCGCGGGGGTCCCACCTCCTAGAACGCCGATGGCCAGCCGAGCCCGGTCTCCCCTGCTGAAGACCGCCGTGGCCTTAGGCCGTGGCTCCTGTTTGACTGGCACAACGCGACGGTGCCGCGCCCCTCCGCCGCGGCCATCTCCTGGCCGCAGCCTCCTTTGGCCTCACTGGCGTGGCATGACGGCGCCGCGCACCACCGTCGCGGCCCGCTCCGGTCTCGGTCCTCTTCATTCCCGCTCGATGAAACGACACCGTGCCTCCTTCACTGCAAATATCAACGAGGATTAACAAGAAAAGGGGAGGAGGATCAACCGTGTTTGTGTGGTCTGATCTCCTCCTGTTATGATGATATCAAGCGACCAAATTAATCAATGAAGAACGTTAAATTAAACTTGAACGAGGATAACCCCTACCTCGATAAATGATGTTGTTTGTCAGCGACGTGGAAGATGGCGTCGCGGGGTGAGGTTTTAAGGATGGCGTTGGCGTGCTTTCAAGGAGGGGACGACATCTCACACTAGCTGCAGAGAGAATAAGGAATGGCACATCGTCTCTCCTTGTGGTGACAGTGTTCTTCGTCGAAGGGTTTCATTCTTCACGGAATGATGAGGTTCTTCCAACAAAGCTAAAGCTCTCTCCCCAATTCCCAACACAACAAGCTAACCCCAAAATAAAATAATCTTTCCCTTATTTTATTTTACCTTTCCATGCATTTGAAAAACTCAAAATACAAAACTTAATCCAATTAATTGAAGAGGTTTAATTAATTAAATTAATGTGAGTTGGCATTATTAAAGAGGGAGAGAGGGGAGTTACTCAAATAAAGGGGGGAGTTAGGGAGTTAGGGAATGTGAAGAGTTGGGGCTTGTGTGGGCCCCACCTCACCTTTATCCTCTCAAGGGTAGTTAGTAACTAGTGGGTCCCACCCCAACTCCCACACCTAGGATATAACCACTTAGAATAAAGAATAAAAATTGTTCTAAAATTTTTATTCAATTCTTATTTAAACCCCAAAAATAAACTCCATCTCCCATGCAAACACACCTGCGGTAAAAGTCCTCTTAAGCAATTACCGGCGCTGTGGTTCCATCGGTGCCCTCAAAATTCAAATCTGAGCACCGGTTCAAAAGATAGAAAAACCCGCTCATTCGTTCACTGAACGTACCCGAGCTAAACTTCAGAAATTGATTCCGAGCACACCGGGACTCGAAATAATGGTGCCGTCAGAAACTGCGTAATCGTAAAATCCCAAAGAATTTAATTAAAAATTTTCCTTGAAATTTATGGTTCGTTATAGATGAAGGAATTTTCCTTAGATATTCAAATTCTAGTAAAGATTATAGAGTGCTTAATAAGTGAACCAAAACAATGGAAGGTTCTATACACATTAAATTTGATGAAACTAATCCTAGAGAACTAAATACTATATTTCTGAATCTTGAGGATGATCTTTCAACTCTAAATCTCAATTATAAACTTTCTGAAAGTTTTATTAAACAAGCATAAAGTTCACCCAATGAATTTCCAGAACCCAAACCTAAAGAATATCTTGAGATAACCATCCTCTCTTTTCATAGAACTGTTAGGACTCATAGAAACCACCCTTTAGATACTGTAATAGGAAACCTAGATAAAGGAACAAAAACTAGATCTTCTCTTAGAAATAAAATTGAACACCAAGCATTGTTGTCACAACTTGATCCTAGGAACATTATTGATTCTATAAATGACGAATTATGGGTAATAACTATGCAAGAGGAACTTAATCAATTTGAGATAAAAAATGTTTGCAAACATGTTGATACACCTAAAGACACCTTAACTATTTTCACTATGTGGGTTTTTAGATAAAAGATTGATGAATCAGGCACTATAATAAGAAACAAGGATAGATTAGTTGCACAAGGTTATAATCAATAAAAATGTATTGATTATGAAGAAACTTTTGTACCTGTATCTAGAATTTAATCCATTAGGATACTGCTTTCCAATGCAGCACATTTAGATTTCAAATTATTTAAAATGGATGTTAAAAGTTAAATCTTAAATGGATTTATAATTGAGGTTTTTTTTGAACAACCCACTGGATTTTAGAATCCACATTTTCCAAATTATGTTTTTCAATTAACAAAATAATTATCTAGTTTAAAATAGGCTCGTAGATCTTGGAATGATAAGCTTACCTATTTTCTTATTTCAAAAAGTTTTTCAAAAGGTATAGTTGATCTAACTCTTTATAAAAAATAATTTCAAAAGATGTTTTTATAGTACAAATATTTGTAGTTGATATTATTTTATGATCTACTAAAGATTTCATATGTATTGATTTTTTTAAAACTAATGAAAAATGAATTTGAAAAAAGTTCAATGGGTGAACTTAAATTATTTCTTGGATTTCATATTTTTCAAAATAAAGAAGGAATAATATAAAATCAAAGTAAATATACTAAATATATTTTAAAATTTTTTGGATTATGTAGCACTAAAATCATTAATACTACCACGAGTACCACTTATAAACTAGATATTGATGAAGCTAAGAAATCACTAGATGAAAATATTTTTAGAGGTATGATTGGAATTCTATTGTATTTGACTACTAATCATCCGGATATTATGTTTATTGTGTGTATGTGTGCTCCCTTTCAAGAAAATCCAAAAGAGTCTCACTTATTAGCGATCAAAGTAATTTTTACATATCTCAAATAAAAACCAATTTAGGATTTTTATATCCAGGATTACATGGTTTTGAATTGGTAAGTTATTCAGATGCTGATTTTGGTGGATGTAAGTTATAAAGAAAAAGCACATCAGGAACATGTCATCTTTTAGGAAAATATCTAGTATCATTGTGTAGTATGATATAAAATTCTATTACACTATCTACTAATGAATTTGAATATATAGGTGCAAAAAGTTGTTGGGCACAAATCTTTTGGATGAAACATACTTTTCTAGACTTTGGATTCCAATTTAGACATGTACCTATAAATTGATAACAAAAGTGTGATAAACATCTCCAAAAATCTAGTATCTCACTCTATAAAAAACCCAGAGATGTAAGAAATCAATTTTTGATAGATAATTATCAAAAAGATGATATAACTTTAGAATTTATTGGAACTGCGTATCAACTTACTGATATCTTAAAAAATACTTTCAATTCTGAGAGATTAAACTACATTAAAAATGAATTAGGAATTATAAGTTTTGGATGACCGAGTCACCATTGACAAGTCACTTTTGATGAGTCACCTTTGACGAGACGCCATTGAGGAGTCACCATTGAGGATTCACCATTGATGAGTCACTGTTGATGAGTCACCATTGATGAGTCACAATTGATGAGTCACCATTGATGAGTCACTGTTGATGAGTCACTATTGACAAGTCACCGTTGATGAGTCACCGTTGATGAGTCACCATTGACGAGTCACTATTGATAATTCACCATTGAGGAGTCACCACTGATGAGTCACCAGTGATGAGTCACCATTGATGAGTCACCATTGATGAGTCAACATTGATGAGTCAACATTGATTATTGACCATTAACGAGTCACCGTTGATGAGTCACCATCAATGAGTCAGCGTTGATGAGTCACAGTTGATGAGTCACCATTGATAAGTCACCATTGATGAGTCACAGTTGATGAGTCACTATTGATGAGTCACCATTGATGAGTCATAGTTGACGAGTCACCGCTGATGAGTCACCATTGAATGAGTCACTATTTCTTCTTGTTACCATTTTTTTACTATCATTTCTATTCTTTTCCCGATTAGATTTTTATTATTTTAAATTTATTATTAGTTATTTTTTGGAATCCCTAAATGATAAACATCTTGGGATAAATCAGATCAATTCACTACCCCTTAAACCCTTGAAATACCATACCTTTTCCTTCCTCTGGAACTGACCATCTTTCCCTTCCCCCTTGTTCTACCTAAGCCTTCAACCGATCCGAATGGCCCGTGTGAAGCAAGTTTCAGAGTCATATCTTGAAGAGACAAGGAAATCCAAGAAAAACAAAGTATCTTCCAACAATTTGGATATTATTTTACGAAACCCACATCTAGAAAAACAGGTTGTCGAAGTAGAAAAGGAAATTGATGCACAATGGCTTCCATCTATCAATACACTAGTATTTAAAGTTATAGAAGAATATAAATGGATGAACTATTTCACATCAAACAAAAATGTGTATTATCGATGGTTAGTATATGATTTCAATAAGAATACCGATTTTGTTTTTGGAAAGAAAGAGGATTTGATAAGAAGTTTCATTGATGGAGAATATGTTTCTTTCTCTTCAAAGGAATGGGAAGAGTGCCTAAAAGTACATCATAAAGTGGTATATGAGGATTTTCAAGGAAGTATTCAAAGTGATAGTGAAATTTTCAAATCTGAGGAGGCTCTCCTATAATTGACAGGAGATGGTACTCTAAGGAGACCTACAGATGCTGAACTCAATAGTGAATTTATGGTGTTATTAAAGTTTGTACAACATGTTTTGTGTCTTAGAAAAGGTAATTTCAATACCATGCAATATCAGGATGTTTACTTCCTGTTTATGATGACACAAGGGAAAATAATAAATTTTTTTATATTTATGATGAGCCATATGTATGATATGTGAAAGAAAAGTTGAAGATAGAACTATCTTATATATCCTAAGATGATATCGTACATCTTATATGCTAAGGTATTTGTAAAATAAGGTGAAGAAGTTGAAGAAAAGTATGATGGTTTTTTCTTATCAAAGAAAATTTTCAAAAGAGGTAAAGCGAGCTGGAATCCATGGAAGAAATGGTGGGTAAGAGATAATGAAAAATTGTATGATGAATTCAACCCTATTGATCATCCAAATAGACCTAAGGACATGGTGGATCATAGTCTTAAGCACGATGAGTTAGTTGAATACTCTGCTGATGGTGATGATAGTGAAAAGGTTGAGAAATCAGTGGAAGAAGAAGAAAAAGATTTTTCAGTTGAAGTGGGGAGTGATCTAGAGATTCTTAAATATCCTCCTAAAGTTTATGTGGGACCTGTCCATCCACCAAGTTCTCTGCCTACCCAAGAATCTATTTTAGATAAAAATGACGATGAAAAAACTAAAGTATCTGGAGTGGAAAGGTTTAAGGAATCTTCCTCCAAATCATCAAGAGACCAAAATGGTAATGAAAATGGTAGTGATGAAAATGATTCTAAGGAAGAAGATGGTTATCATGATCATGAAAAATAAAATGGAAATGAAATTAAGGATGATGAGGATCATAATGATGGTGATACTGATAATGGATCTGATCATGGAGATGATCATAATAATAGTAGTGATAAGAATGGAGATGATCCTACTGATCATGATAAAGAAATAGTTCAGACTCCCCCTTCAACACTAATAGTGTCAAGTTATAACATAGATGAGAATCCATATAAAGATACTAAGATGTCTAATTTACCACCTATTGCTATAGAAGATATGTAAGATACTATTTAGGGGGAGAATAATCCCAATCCTTCTAATTAGTCAAAACCAGTGGATCATATAGATCCATCAAATCTCACACTGGAAGCTCATTCAGAACCTTCCCCTTATATTCTCAAATTTGGTAAAACATCTTCAGTTCTGAGTGAGTCACCACTTCCTCCATATAAAAAACCTAACTTAAGTTATTTTTAAGAATGGGAAAATTATCCTGGTTTTTTTCGACTTGGTTTGGATTATAGTGAATCAGGTGTTGGGGAAAATGAAGATATTGTCAGAGAAGAAGGATCCTTAGTGTATCAAATTGATCATGCTGGGGAGTTGCATCCTTTTACTCCCATGAAGACTGATATATCTACTGAGGATTTAGTTCATCATGAGTAAAGAGATCATACTTATACTAATTTTTTTATACCTCCTTATGTTGTGAAAAAGGATGATTTAGAATCTTTACAAAGAAACTTGAGTTCTGATTTTGAATCCTTGATAAGGAATTTAGTTTTAGATTTTAAAAATGTATTGAGCTCTCAACTATCTCCAGTAGTCAGAATCAGTAAAGAAATCACTCGATATTTAATTGATTTGGTTGTATCACATTTACAGCCAAGAGTTATATTTCACATTCAAGAAATGGAAGTGGAAAATAAAATATTTTCAAAAGATGTGGAAAGTTTGAAAACCTTAGTAGAAGGAATTAGATCCCCTTTTTTTAGAAAGTTTGAATTTTATTTCTTAGAAGTTAGAGAACATGGCTCCTATTTCCTTTACATCCTCTACACCCCATCCTTCTTCAGTCCCTATTGATAGAGTTATGATCATTCAAATTATTAGAGATGAACTCCATACCGATTTGGGTGATATGTAAACACATGAAGAACAATTAAGGCATATACACCATCACAGAGAACATGTATATAATATGATAAGGGTGTATTCCATTGTTCTTAGGACTGACAAGGACATCCTCAAAAGGCTATAAAGTATTATTTGTACAAAATTTATATAAAGAATGAAATATCTAATAACTTCAAATTTTTGGATGATAACATGATGTTTATACCAGTTACAAGAGTTTTCAAAGAAAAAGTGAGCCGGCTAAAGGTTCTCACACTATTTTTGTAGAGATTCATGGTAGAGAAAAAGGATTTATTTTGTGTTATGAAAAGTGGTGGTAATATAAATATGGATTTTATCAATCTTATGAAACCCTTCATACATGTCCATATTATATATGTTATTTCAAGAGAGGAAATTATAGCGACAATAGTTCTTTCAACCACAACCACAAAACCAGTTAGATACAGACCTTCAGTGATTACTCAGTCATATGTTCTTCTACCTCCACCATTTCAACCTATGAGTTTATCACCAACTGATACAATTCTTCAACTTAGATCAGTTCTTATTCGAGAACCTCTTCCTATTGCCAAAAAAATCCCTTCCATTACTACCTATGCTCCAAATTTCACTATTACTATCTCAATATCTTAGGATAAAGACAATGAAAAAGGTAAATAGAAAGTTGATCTACCACCAACCTCTAAAGAGTGAATCAGATGGGATATAGTCTTTTTATAGAGATCATGTCCTTATACTCTTTCTCTTTTTCTTATTGTACTAATAAAATTTTGGATTATAGTAAATGAAATATCTTAGTATTTTACTCATTTCATCATCATTATTATTTTATCATTCTGTTCTCTTTTTATAATCTCAAAGGGGGTGATAAAATGGGCATTTCTTTTAATACAGAGAATGCGCAAACAAATTATCAATAATCTGTGACATCTCCAGTGTATATTTAATTTTTTTTATCTAAATTGTTTATACAACACATATATATTCTGAAATGATAATTGGATTATCTTTAAATTAAATAAATATCTGATTATCTATGTTTACTTTTTTAGTAAATGTCTTATGAAATCCCATGTTTTTATGATCATAAAAATAGGGGAGAATGTTAGAACCTCCTTCTGTGGAGTATGTTTGACACTGTCTTATTTTAATGATCACAAACCATGACTCTTTTAGTACTAATGATTTACATGTTGTATGATAGTATTTTATATGGTAATACTATTTTTATGATAATTCAGCTAAGTATTATGGAGAGTCACTATTTGCCGGGAGTCACCGAAAAGACTTTCTACCATCATCCATGAGCTACCACCAGTGAATTCACCTCCAGCCTTGTCACTTCCAGGATTTTACCTCCATAGGAACTATATGTAGGATGATATAACACCAGTATTGTTACCCTTAGACTCTGGGTCACTTATAGAATCTAAGTCACTGTCAATCTGAGGTATCACCAATCTGAGATACCATTAGATGCTAAGTCATTGTCAGCTTCTTGCTACCATTACTATCTAAGAAATTTTACATGGATGGATCAATGACTATTTATATTGAAGGATAATTTGACCATGTATTAATGACTTAGTCAAATACAATTTGAGGATTGATGATCTATTCTAACTAGTTCTACTATATATATGTGAAGGACATCTCTCTCTCTCTCTCTCTGTATGAGATATACTATGATTACCGAATGATAAGTCTATGGAAAATTGTACAATCAAATCTATGAATCTGTACAATCTCACTAATTCATCTTCTATATAGATTAATGACACAAAAGAAATAACTACTTTACAAATATTGATTGAGATACCAATAGAGATCAACTGGAACACCCGTAGATTCCTACAATCCTCTATTCTGTTATAATTTTCAAGAAAAAATCTTGAACTTCTCACCAACATTGATCCAAGGATTTCAAACATTCCGAGAATACCAAAATGAGCACTACTATATTCTTTATTTCTATTGTGGTTTGTTGTTTTTATTTTAATTAATGTGTTCTTACTCTATTATCAAACACACATTATCTCATTCACTTAACTGGAGAATAGTTGTTATTATCTCCTTCTATTACATATCTCTTCCCATAATGTTTGTGGAAAAGGTCCTTGTGTGGACTATGTTATATTTACATCCCACGTATAAATTTAGATGAGGATCTTTATCTTGGATAGATTGTAGATATTATATGTTTACTTAATCTAGGTTGTATATTTTATTATTATTATTATAATCTTCTTGGCAGCAAGTGATTTCCATGTAGAGGGGATTAAGACTCATCTTGAGACCGAACCTCTTGTTTATTCCACTGTGTTGTTTCATTTTGTTTTATTACCATAAACTATTTGGTTTTTAATCTATAAAAAAAACTATTACATTGATAATTATTCTTAACTAGTGTTTATATTAGTTTTTTTCTAAGTAAATTGATTTCAAAATATAAGGTAATTCGAAACATTATTTTAAATGAGACATAATCACTCTTTGAGAAATCTTTTAAATGGAATAATGTTATATCAATATGCTATTTGGATTAATTATTCAGTTTGTTTTATTAAGGGGATTTTATTTTAACTTAATATTTAATGGAATTTTTTATTGGGAACTCAATTCGCCCCCTCTGGAGTTACTCACTCCGACCAACAATACTAACCATCACCCCTTAGCTCATTTCGAGGTATATTCCCTTGAAGCTTGGGGAAATCATTTTCATAGTGCTCTGTATCCTTATAGTGGAAGCATTGAACATTGGAAAAATTATTTCTTGCCTTTTAAATCATGATCATGGTGACTTTTTATCTATACTTAAATAAAAATCCTTTTCCTTTTAAGCATCTACCAAGGTGTTTCCTTCCACAAGTATCACATGATGGAAATTATCTTTTCCAATCCTTACTTTATCTAATGTTTTATCTACCATCCTCTTTTTCTATGGCTCCCCTTAAAAGCCATAATACATAGATAATTCTTTCTATATATTTAAATCACATGATATTATGTATTAATTTGATAATAACTTTTGGGAGACTATTTCCCTTCAAGATATTGGCTTAATCCCATCAATGAAATGATTATTCTTACTCATGGGATTATGCGCATTTATACGATTTCCATTCCTTCAACTAGGAAACATTTATAAACAATATAATACACTATATTAGATCAAAACATTATGAAAAATAATTTATATTACCAAAACTAGTGAAACAGTTAACATAGATTGAAAAATTTATGTATATATAATCTCATAATCACAAACCTGTTTTATTTGGGGATATTTTTAGTTTCATATTATTCATAATGGTTTGTAAAGAAAATGTATTTTATCTTAAGAGTATTACACAAGAGTGTAAAAAAAGGTGTGCAATAAGGCCCATAGTCATACACCATGTGATGATTGGGTCATACCCAATGATCCCTTTTCGTAGTTATTACCTCTAGGTAAAGTTTTTCTAGATCCATGTCCACTTGTAGTATCCAGATAGGGATGTATTTTCTATTAAAAACCACATAATCTCTTTCTTACCAAAACACTAAGTTGTTATTATATTCTTATCCTCAAATTATATCATAGGGTTATGTTCCCTAAAATATATTTTCCTAAATCTAGTTCCAATGGTTTGTACTAAACTTTCTCTGATACCAACTGTAGAACCCCCAACCCTAGTATCCTAGAGTCGATGTCTGCATTATTTAATTGACATAATATATAAGGAATCACATCCTGAAGGACTGAATAGTTTAATAGTCTTGATAAAATATATACATACTTTAAATTTACATTATATTTTAAAACAAAAAATACACAAAGAATTTTCATTGAGAATTCTATTATTCCCCTGAGTGTATCCCAATATATCAATCATAAAAAATTTACTCATATAATGGGGAAAATAAATCATAATAAAGGGGTGAGCTCAGATGCCCAGTAAGGGTAAGTGTATAGTGGAAGCTATGAATAAATAAGGAATAATCAATATATAAAGGTAAATAAATGAAGCACATGCCATTTAATCACTCACTTGAGCGTAATATTGAAAGAATAATTTATGATAAAATAATTTCATATAAATATTCACATGATCATGAAACTTAACCATGGATATTCTAACTAATCTAATAATCACATGGAATATAAATAACTAAATTAATAATGATGGAATGCATAATTCTGTACATCTAAAACATACCATCGAGGACTTGTACCAAGAAATATAATACCATCGAGGCCTTATTCCAAGACATCAAATACTATCGAGGCCTTGTGCCAATATATCTATATAAACAAGCAAGTACTCGGCCAAAAACCAATATAGTTTGTCTCATGAGACCTACCATTTAATCGAGAGGCTATAGAAGGCCCTAATTATCACTGACAAAGTCAAATTCATTTCTCATATTAAAGGGTTTAAATAAAATAAATATAAATATTTTTATTGAAAAACTTGAAAAAAATGTTAATACTTTCCCAAATCAATACACATAATCATACACCATCTAGAGTAATATGGTGAATGGTAATAAAATTATACATACTTAGTCAAACTGATCATAAACCATCCAAAGAAAGAATAAGGATGATTTCAATAAAATATATCCCTAGTGTATCATAATTTCAATAAATGTTTTTTTTCTTTTATGAATATAAATACCATGAAAAGATCTTTAAAAATATTTTTTAGGAAAATAACCTTTTCACTTTGCAAATATTTTTAAAACTAAAAGTTTAAAAAATATATTGAAAAAACATTTGTATGAAAATAAAATTTTAAAAATTGTAAAATAATCTTTAAAAAATGATTGGTTATGATAGTGGAAAATTATTTTCATGCCATACATGATAAAATAATTTTTGGTTTCACATTTGCAATAAAATCCAAATGGGTATTATTTTTAAGATAACTCGAATGTTCCTTTAATTTTTTTTGAAAAAATAAAAAATGGGTAAAAATTTATTTCATAAATAATTTTTAAAAGGTTAATTTTTTTTAATTTTTTTAGAAAAAATGTGTTTTGATGAAAAAGGATTTCCGACTGAAGAGATAAATAAAGCCATATTTTATTAAAAAAATTATTAATCATTTTAAGTACCAAAGAGATAAAAATGGCACTATTACTTGAAAAAGTTAATAAATAAAAAATAGATAAAAAAGTTATTTATTTTAATATATAAATTTCAAATAATTCCCCCTAGGGAGGCTTATACAAAAACAATCCTGAATAATGATGAGATTGTAAAATAAACCCTTACCACTTTGGAAACTTTTTTATCACTAGCCCAATGAAAGAAATAAATTTAAATGCAACATTATATAATATCAAGACAGATTAATTCATGATATAAAATACAAAAATAATGGTATATACACCACATAAAATAAATAAGTGGTGAATGTGGCGCATGTCTCATAGAAGTAAAAGTGAGACGAGAAACCCTTACCTTTAGTTTGAATCATCACATACGTTATTTATATTCATGATTAATAAAATTATGTTAATTATTTACTTGATTAAGGACCTTTTTAAACTTTATTATTAATTTTATTTCACTTGTTACCATGTTATATGGTATTACTTAATCAATTATGTTTATGTCATATTTTTCGATGATATTTGGATTATGTGTCAAAAATGATATTGTTAGGTAGACTATGGTCAAAGAGGTCATTATTTAAACATATAAAGAATACAAATACTAAAATAATAAAATATGTATAAATCCATTATACTTTTAAAACTAATCATTAAATATGGTTATGAAAAATGAACTATGTTACAATCAAGGAGACGGTATGTTGTATGTACGCATGAGCAACATTTACAACTTCCCATGATCATTATGGAAAGAAGTTATGTAATATTATATATTTAAATAATGATAATAATATCATAAATAACATAAAATTTCTTTAAATATACTTATATATGTCATCCATCTTGAGTGGTGATGAAAATAGAGTCATATCACTTCGTAAAGGCGGTAGTCCACACGTACACGAATGATGTTATCATCTTTCAGTGTAAGAAAAAAATGATATATTATCTTTTAATAATGATAAATGTGTCATGATAATAATAATTTTATAATTTATATTTCATATATTCATTAAAATTATTCTTACTACCATCCATATAAAGCGTTAGTGAAAGATAAATTACTTCGCTTCTTGGGGCGGTAGTCCGCTATACATATAAGCAACGTTATCATATCCCATACGTGATGAAAAGTTAAAAAGGTATATATGATATAATGAATAAATAGGTATAATTATGTTATAAATATCATATATATACTTTAAATCCATTATCATATTCAACCGTTATAGGTGGTAATGAAAAAATGAACGACATCAGTTCACGAGTCGGTAGTCCGTGATACACACAAATGTTGATTTCGTAACCAATTTGATCATATTGGAAATGGTTGTAGGTAATTAACTTAACATAAAAATATCTTAGTATATTTAATATACTTAGTTAATTATATAATCATGTTTAAATAATAATTTAATTAAGCAGAGGAATAAATAAAATAAAAATTCTTATTGAAGAACGTTACCTCTTCTTTAGGTATCCTCCTTAAGTTTGCACCAAAAGCCTTACTAGGATGGATTTACTACACAAATAATGATTATAGGATGAGTTAATGGAATTTGGGAATTGATTTTGAAATTAATTGGTGGAACCAAAATGGTTTGAAGGTGTGATGAAGAGAGAATAGGGGGTGTCATTTTATAAGTGAGTTGAGTGGAAAACTTGTAATTTTTTAAACGAAAAAGGTTTACCCACATTTTTACATGAAAATGGGTCTAAAATGAATTATTATAAATAATTTGAAATTATAATGTCTTAAAATTCCAATTAAATATATTTTAGACAATTTTTAGGTTACTTGAACCTTTATATTTGTAGTTTAACCCCAAATAAATCAGATTTTTCCTTAACCGTGTTAAATAATTTTTACTATTAATTATGGTAAAAAATTAAGTTGAACTTATTATATAATATAAATTTTTATTATTAAAAATTTGGAATCAATTTTCCCAAATTAATTTTTCAGATGCGGAAAAATTTAATTTAAAATCAATCCCCCAGACGCAATGAGTAAGCAAGGTTTTAAGGAGAAAATGTTCAAAAGTTTATAAAGTTTTTATATCAATATTAAATATGAAAATGATTCCAATGAGATAAATTGGATATATATATATATACAATTTAAATAATTTTAATTTAAAATTAATATAAAATTCAATTTTAATTTATAAATAATTTAAATGGAAATGCAGTTTTCAATTAAAATTCAGTATTTTTCTATATTCATCAAAAAATGAAACATTTAAAAAAAATAAAAAAAAATAACCATAACATAATTTTGATATTATAATTTAAAAAATAAAATTAATTTTACCAAATTAATTTTATAAAATTTGTGAAAATTAATTTTAAATTATTGATGTAAAGTGAGACTAAATCGTCTTTCAAAAAATAATGTAGTTTTTGAGAAAATATTTCTTTTTTGTTTTAAATGATTCTTATTTTATTTCTAATCAATATATAACCATAATTTTCATAATTTAATTATTTCTATTCATACCTACTAATTTAATGGATATGTTATAATATTAATGTTTAAATAATAAAAGAGGATCACGTTTCATTCAAACCTTGTGTTGTGTGCATTGCACGATATAGAAGTGATTGAATTTATTTAAAAATAAATATATCATGAAGTCTCAGGATGTTATATTTCATTCTACACCTGGTGTTTCATTTCATTCATGATATTGAATAAAATTTTCATATTTTAAAATCTTGGGGTGTTATACTATACGTCTCTGTACTATCAGGGTGTATTGAGAAATTTAGGCTATGGGCTTGATAAAAAAATTCACTCTTTAGATCAGGTATCGATGGAATGCATATCATCTTTATAAATTTAATCACACCATATTCATAATAAAAGTCTATAAAATTCCCATGATTCACAGAATTAACTTTATTTTGTAAACTCTTATTATTATGATGAGACTTTTTTTGTCTTCTATAGTAAAGATAGTTGGAAATAATTTGGAAAAGGAGTGTTTTTACCACTTCCCTATGGATTACCATATCCAAATTTACTAAATACAAGAGTATATGATCATTTTCAATCCCAATTATAGTAAAAATTTTATGATCATTCCTACTCAATGCATTATCCACTAGATTTTCCTTTCTATGGAGGTAGTGTTTTGATAAATGATAATCCTAGAGTAGATCTAGACACATCCATTGCCTTATATTGATATCTTTTTGGGAAAAGATATATTTATGACTTTTTTGATCCATATATATCTCACATATTTCACTATATATATAATGAATCTATTTCTTCAAGAAAAATATTATTTTTGCAAACTCAATAGCATGGTTTGGATAATTCTATTCATGGATATTTAATCTTCTTGATGAAAAATCCACAACTATATCATTCTATATAAGGAAGCATCCAAGTCCTTTCTTCATTGAATCACTATATATAATGAAACCATCCCTTATCGACGATGATATCAATATAGGTGAATTAGTCAATCTACTCTTTAGTTCTTTAAATATTTCTTAACATTATTCTGACCATATGAACTTAATCCATTTATATTTCAACTTTGTTAATGGGTTAGATAATTGATATTTTTTTAACAAAGAAATGATAGTAACCTACTAATCTAAGGAAACTATGTATCTTTGTTATGTTCATTGGTATAAAAAATTATTTATCTTTCATTATCTTTGAAGGATCAACTAATATTTCATCCTTGGAGATAATATGACCAAGAATAGAAACTTTTGGAATCCAAAATTAAGACTTAATAAATTCTCCATATAACTCATTTCTATGAAATTTTCAAGAATTATTCTAAAATGGATTTTATGATCTTCATATCTTTTTGAGTGTACCAAGATACCATCGATAAAATCCATATTAAAATTATAAATATAATATTTTAATACTAAATTTATCATAACTATAAAAATAGATGATATATTAGTCAATCCAATGTGAATTACTAAAATATCATATTGTCTATAACTTCTATGAAATCCGATATTTGGAATATCTTCCTTTCTTACTCATAATTCATGATAACCAAAATGAAGATCAATATTTGAAAAATATTTATCTCCTAAAGGTTTATCAAAAAAGTCATCAGTATTAGATAGATAATACATGTTCTTTATAGTAATGAAATTGAATTCCTTATAATCGATTTGTAACCTCATTGACTTATCATTATTTTTAACAAAAAGAAAAGGGGATCCTCAAGATAAAACACTAAGGTTAGTGAATCCCTTATTACACAACTCATGTAGTTTTTTTTTTTAAATTTCACTAATTCCACTGTGGCCATTATATTGGGAGTCTTAGTTATAGGTTTTACAATATGGATGAGTTCAATGAAAAACTCAACTTCACACTCGGGTGAATTTCTAGGTAGCTCTTCAAAAAATACATCAATTTATTCCTTCAAAATTGGTACATATTCTATTATAAGGTTACCTTTTCCATCCATAAGTTTCATTTTCTCTTATTCTCCCAAAATTTCATTAATTTTAGCTATTGGAGTTGGATCTAGACATAATTCATATTATATAGTATCCCCTTTAAATAGAATGGATTCCAGATATCCATCTCAAATTTTGATCTCCTTCTCTTGAATTTTTTTTACATTATAAACTGAAAGAAAATCCATAACATGTATTACATCAAAGTCAACAATAGGTATAATGAACATGTTTTCAAGTAGGTTTTGTCTATGCATCATAATGTGGACCAATTGATATATCCTTATTACAATAATATTTACACTAGTAGTATTGATTGACAACTCCCTTTATAAGATTATAGGGAATGATTTTATATTATTATAAGACATTGAAGATAATAAAGAGTATGACGATCCATAATCAAATAAATCATTAGATAAATTTGAGTTTATCATTAAAGTACCTTACACTATATATTTAGGAACTCAACTTTAGCTATAGTAAAAAAAAAATATTGTCCTTCTACCCTTTTCCTCTTCTATGGTAGGTTCCCTTAATGCATGGCGTATTGGTTTGAATAATTATCCCTCTACCTATAATTGAATAAATGGATAATAGTGGATTATTTATTTCCCTTGAATTCATGATCTCTATAGACCTTATCTACACAATTATAACAAAATTCCATTCCCTTTAAGAATTTACTAGGATTTTTCTTTATATAATTATCACATTGTTGAACTTATATCAATAATTTATTTTTATTTGATGCATTTTTTTCCTTGGTGACCAAAAAAACTCTTCTTTTCTTGACTTCCTTAAAGGATATAAAACCTATTAAATTCTTTCTCTATATTGATTAAACATGATTCTATATATTCATATAGTGAAAACATTTAGGAGACCATGTCCCTTTAAAGGTTAGGATTAATACTATCAAATAAATGTTTATTATTTCTTTATGGATTATGTATGTAGCCCATTACATGACTTGATAATATTGTGAATCTGGATTCATATTCAATTACACTTTCCTATCACTTATTCTTTAGGTTGATTAACATACCCTCAATTTTATCTCATCACTCTGAAGAAAAATATTTATCAAAGAATATCACTTTTATAATTGTCCATTGCATACTTTTTATTTCATCATATTCTTTAGTATCCTAGATTAATGACCACTGTTGATTAATATCCCTCTTTAAACAATATACTAATAAAATATCCTTTTCTCTTTCATTACATCCCAAATACAGGAATATCTTTTCAGGGTACTTAATACATTTCTCAATTACTAATGGATTAATAGTTCCATTAAAGTATGGGGGATTCTGGTTCATAAAGTGATCCAACATAGGTGCATCACACTATGGGACAATAGGTTTCTCAATACATGATAGATTATTTTTCATAACCTAGGTTAGTTTCTCCAATATGGAAATTATTTTCTTAGCTCCAACACCTGTTTTATTTACTTCTTTATAAGGGAAATCCTTACATTGACTATGGGAGTTGATATGATTTCCATTTCTTTAACTAGGAATCGTATCTAAACAATGTCACACACATAATTAGCACCTAAAATCATGAATATTGATCCATAACATAAAAATAACTAAATGTAATTGAACACTCTAAGGTTTTATCTTAATGATTATGCTAGTTATGTTCTTATAAAATATAGTTACAAAGGGTCCTAATAAATTTTATTTTATATCAACTGTAACGAACCCAACTCCAATTACCTAGAGTCGATGTTTATTTTATTACATTAGTACATGATACAAGAGATCACAACATGAATAACCAATCAATTTATCCTTTTTGGTAGAGTACATACATGCCTTATTTATATATTACATTAGAAAAATAAAACATAGCATGAAAACCTTTATTATATATTTTAAGATTATTAAAATATTCATTATTCATATCTTGAGGGAAGAAAACATAATAAAGGGTGAAATCATATTCTCAATTATGGAAAGCATACAACTGAATCTATCATGAGTAGATAAGATATAAATAATACAGTGGAGTAAATAATCAATTAATATTCCATTTAATCAATAATTTTCACTTCAAAATATATCCAAGGAAAGTATAAATCATAGAATCACATGGATAATAATAACCAAAATTTTAATGAATTAAATTTATAATACTAAATGTCACGATCTTACCATCAAGGCCTCATTCCATGAAAACATGAACCTTATCACCATTACCTTGTGTAAATAAATTTCAATTAATGGGTAGTTATAAACCAAATACCCAACTAATTTGTCCATCTATTTGTCTCATGATACCAGTCCATGCATCAAGGGGCTATTAATAACTAGGCCCCACCCATTAAATAAATATTTCCAATTAATTCATCATATATTGAATCAAAAATATAATATATAATCAATATACCTTATCAAAAAATAAATATCCTTATTGAATTAAGATTATGGATCATAAATATTTACCCAATAAATGAAATAACTTTATTAACAAGCTTCTTTAAACTAACACCATATATTGAAATAGTTTTCAATTAAGAAAATATATAAGTAGTATAAATTATAATGAATATATCCATGATAAAAAAAATATGGATACAAAGGATAAAAATAATATCCAATGAATGATGGATAGTGATACAGTACATGATCACAATAAGATATAATATATAAATCCGTAAAGGATGATAAAAGACCATAAATTCTTCACAAATAAAGGCTAAAAATAAAGGAAAGTGTTTTAATAATTATATAGGAAAATAGAATTGAATCTTTAAAAATAACTTTACTTAAATATTTTGTATCTTTTTCTTAAAATGAAGATATAAATCATTTAAAAAATTATTTTCAAAATTATAGAAAATAATGCATTTTTATTTTAATATAAAAACATAAATTTAATAGAATAATGGAAAAATATTTTATTTAAAAATATATATAATATTTAAGAGTAATATAAATTTAAAATAACATTCATGGAGGTGAAAAGATCCGTTTAATCCATATATGTTACAGACAACATTCTTTTCAAACTTTTATAAAAAATAAAAAATGACATGATTGGAAAATTTTTATAAGAATAACTTTAATCCTTTTAAAATAAAGTAAAAGTTAGTATAAAAATACCTTTAAAAATCATTTAAAAGTTTATTAAAACTTCAGTAAAGCAATTTAAATAATATGGATATGGAAGAGAAAGATCACTCAGTTAAAAATAAAAATAATGTTTATTTTTCTCATAAAAAATACTTTGGTTGTTGTGAGTTCCAAAGAGTGGGAAGGTTTAAAGAAAAAAATGGAAACCATATAAATAATAAACGGAGAAGAAAACTTATTAGGTTTAATAAGATAAAAATCATACATTTATTCCAATTTTAATTTAAACATGAATAATATCTAATAAGAGTGTGGTTATAAAATAATACTTTACAGCTTAAATAAGATTTGAATCAAAGTACATTAAGATATAAAACTTGAATTGAAACTTAAAATACCAAGAATAACTATGAATTCATGATATAATATATCAAATGGGTAGTATATACATCATATAAATTAAGTTAAGTGCATAATATAAAATATGTATCATCGGAATGGAATTGAGGTGAAAAACCCTTACCTTGGATTATCACTTGGTCAGGTGAATTATATTCACCTTAATAATCAAATAAAATTTATTAAATACAGAACAAATTACCCTTTTCAACTAAATTCATAATTTTAAGGTTCTTTTATGATCATTTGGAACCCATTCCTTAAATAGTTCTTACTGACGTAAACCACTTAAGGTTGTTTAGTTAATTTATCCAAAATTACTTTGATAGATTTACCATAGTTATAGGTGTTATGAAATGGTTAAATCATATATATAATTTTAATATTTTTATGAATATAATTATTATTCACTATATATAATTTTATAATCATCTATGTAAGGTTGTTATCGAAAAACGAATCACATCACTTCATGGAGGTGGTAGTCCACACATACGTACGAGCAACATTATCATTTTCCAATGGATGGAAGGGTAATAATTTAGATGATATATTATATTTATAGTATCATAATTATTTTATAAATATAATATATAATTATTAATTACATATTTATAACAGTTTAACCAAAGAGGTTTTGAAAAACGAATTACATCACTACGTGTAGACAATAGTTTTTATGTACGCAGGAGCTATGTTTTAATTTTCCATAGGATAGAAAGGATATATAAGATTGACGAAACATTAAAATAAAAACATATAAATATTTTAAATATAATTATTTAATTTTTTTAATCTGTTTAATTAATATTTTTAGGTGTTTAAGGAAAAAAGGAACTTGAAAATATTGACAAGAACATATACATCTTTTTTTGTAACCTCTTTTTGTTTTCAATATAAGCCTTCTTAAAGTGATATTTTGAGAAGAAAAAAAAACTCTAGTTATAGAAAAATAAATTTTAAGGTATATTTTCTTTTATTAGTTTAGATAAATGGATCAATAAGTTTGGATAAGAGAGGAAAGGAGTTTCCTTTTTATAAGTAGGGTGGGTGGAAAACTTGTAAATACTTGAAATTTTATTATATAATATATGTATTAATCTAGTCAAGAGGCTCAAAATTTTCATAGTTTAGAATTTTATAAGTTTAATTTCTAAATCCAACCAACCAATGATATTTAATCATGTTTTTTTGTTATCTTGAAGCCTTATCCCTTTATTTTAACTCTTGTAACTCATTTTACCCTTAACTGAGGTGATAAATATTTAACATGGTTACTATTAATTACGAATAAAAATTAAGTTAAAATTATTAACAAATATTAATTATGATTATTATAAATATTTAATAAATTTTAAATTACTAAATCCCTCAAAGTGGAGGAAATTAATTTTAATATAAGTATGCAAAACTCAACGAAAATCGTTTTTTAGAAAAATGTTCACTTAAGTATAAAAATGAATTTATACTAAAATAATTTATAATATTGTTTCTTATGGAATTAATTGGAATATATTAAATAAAATTATACTTATTTGACTTATGAACCAAACAAAAAACCGAAATTATCTTTGTGAATACTTGATTAAATGATAAGAACCAAAAATAGTTTTTATTTGAATAAAATCATTACTTAGATTTCTAAAATGTTAAACATAGGTATATAAGTTCAAAATTATATTTTTCAATTAATTATATTAATTATTAAATATATATTTATTATATAAAAAATGTTTTCTAAACTTTCGATTGATTATTATATCATTATTCTGTCATAAAATTGACATTATTATAAAATTGGTATTTTCACTATTCATCCATAAATCAACTATTTCTGAAAAAATATAAAAAGTTCACCCTAAGATAATTTTTACATGATGAATTAAAAAATGAAATTAATTTCATCAGATTAAAAATTTTAAATTTAGGTTTTAATCAAATTCATAAATAAATCTATGCATTATGTTATGGTCTCTTTAGAATGAAAATCTTACTTACTATAATTGAAGCACAAGTGTTATAGTTAAGTAATGAAAATCACTATCATTAAGATTAATTGTTTCCCATTGTATCTTTTTATAAATTATCAAAGAATATATGCATCATGATAGTATCTAACCTCTCTTTTATATAATCAATACTAGCTTGAGGCATGAAGACATCCTTTAGTGTCCTCTACATTGAATTAAAAATATGTTTCTCATTCCCTTCCTTTCCAAGACTTATTATAGTGATGGTAAGATCCACATTTCTTTCCTTACTCACTTTAACTAGTGGAATGAAAATAAAATTATCATCTTAATTGAGAACTCTAGGCTTTATAGGATCCTCAACTCTAGGTTAAAGGGGTTCAACATTCACCTGAAGACAAAAAGGGGATACACCAGGTCAAACGATATCTAAATATGAAGGAAATCCTTTAGATAAAATTTGGGTGAAATCTATGTTTAGATTACATTTTTTACCAATTTTTTTCTATGATTATTTTGAAAGATAAATATATATCACCTTTTGTATCTTTCATATTTCTATTTATCACTACTCAAGAAGAAATTTTATAATTATTTTATTTATGTGGGTTTTCTCTAAAACTACCTAAAAAGAATAAAAATATATTTATTTTTACTTTTGTATATTATTTATATATAAATACACATTTATCTACTTGACCTTTATTTCTTTTCATGGTCCATTATTATGGATTATTTTAAAATAATGTTTTTAAAAAATAATTTTCACACTTTCTTGAAATTGATTTTCAAGGCGACGTAAAACATAATTTTTTACAAAAATGATTAAAATGTTTTATGGATAATATTTTTATGATTTCACATAAATTTTCCTCTTCATCTATAATATATATATCTCAGATATAGTTTTATTTCATTTAATGACCCTCTAAATGATCTTATGATATACATCTTTTAGGGGATTGAGTTATTAGTATAAACTGAACCAATTATAGATTTCATCTTTTATGATACCATTATAAAATTTAATATAACACATCTTGTTTCCATGGTATTTTCATTATAAGATGTATGGTTGATTTCATGTGGCACACATATGTATGATTTATCATTATATAACTTGTGGGACTAATATAACCCTCCAATGCAATGTGTAATTTTTTATATGTCATGAGATAATGATTTTATTTATAGTCCTAATTGTATTTAACTATGTTCATAACTCTATGCATGGAATTGGATGTGTTTAGATCTTTTCCCAAAATTATGGTTTACGTTTTCCTATGTTTATTCCATATGACTGTGTTATATTCCATGGATCATAATTTTTGTACCATGTTTCTACATTCTTATGTCATGGTATACATCATGCTTCCTTGTAGATTATTTTGAAGTTATATGTCCTTTTATCATGTATTATGGAAAAATATTATGATTCCATGTACTTATTAAATAGGTATTTATCCTATGTTCATATTTTATCACTTTACTACTATATAATCCTCTATAATTCAATGATATGTTTTTACCTTATTTATAATTTGAGATCACTCTTTCTTATGTTTCTCATTTCCCAAGGAAATTATATACATGAATATATCTATGAGGAAGTCACGTGAAAAGAAGTTTTGTGAGAGTTATTGAAGTAATAATGTGAAATAAGTCATTTATATTGATAATACACAATAACACTAAAACTCTGGTTTCTATGATTTTATGTTTATTTTTGATATATAATGTTTAAATTTTGTAAATTATGTAAAATTTATGCATGTTATACTTGGTTTATCTCATATAAAAACATAATAATTCATTTCCCTGTAATGAGATTTTATTTATTCAAATTAATTTGAAATCTATATTCTATAAAAAATTCATACATAATGTATAACCCCAAATATATCAAGTATAACAAGTTTCCAATAATTATTAAACATAAATTAAGATCCAAAAACTTTAAATATTTATATTTTACAAGTTTTGTTCGAGCTGTAATTGGGGTTAAAAATTGTTTACAATCATGTATCTTTAAATTCTTTAGAAATTCACATGCATGTTATTATTGATAGATGAAAGTATTTTCCAATTTTTGACTCACTTGAATCCTTAAAAAATATATATGGTCTATGATCATTGACATATCAAACTCTATATCATCAATCATTCAAATTAATCCATTGATTTTATATTTATTTCATCAAATATGACATGGATGACATATTAAAATACCATAAAATTATCTTCCTTAGTTTATTCCATATAAAGTTTATGATTGATAACACCTCTACTAAATTCATGTTTCTAGTCAAGTATACCATGACTTATTTTATTATTTTAAGACATAAAAAACCATCTTCAATCAACACACATTCAGTTCATCCTATCTAATTTTAAAGAGCATAGATTTTTCAATATATAATTATTCCTTGAGAACTTCATTATATACTTCCAATTTTATCAATCCATTTGTGAATTTTGTCTTCAAATTCATTTGATAAAATTTAAAACCAATTTGAATAAAGATTTATAAGAACTATCTTATTGACTCAAGTCTCACTAATAGTGAAATTTTTTCCTTAATGTCTATGCTGATCATATCCTTTACAAACCAATATCACCTTATTTTGAATCAATTTACCATGTTAATCATAATTTTTCTTAAACAAAGAATTTGTTAAAATGCTGTTGTGATTTTATTTCCTTTTCAAAATCTTCCACATATGATTTTTATTAATTTTATCCATCTCTAAATTCATGAATTTAACTCATAACTCATCCTTTACTACATACTTGAATAATGTTAGTTCCACCTATAATAAAGATAAGTGTGCTCTAAACTCACCATTTTATTATTTTTTACTGAATAATATTTGTCATTGATGATGTTTAATTAATAAAATTTTGTTTTCCCAAGTCTCATAGTTGTCAATTTATGGCCCTCTTATGTATCTTACTCATCTAATTTAAACTTTAAATATTCATCACGTGATGAAATATGTAAACCTATAGATTTTTTTTCAACCCAATCATATTTATCATAAGTTTCACGAAAATATGGATTTATAGATTTACATACATCCTTATTTTCAATGACTTTTAAACCCTTACTCCTAACAATTTTGTTCACTCTCTTATTGAAGTATTTGTAGTCCTTAGTCTTGGTTAAATAACATAAGAATACTATTTCATTTATCACATCTCTATAGTTTCCTTTATTTTATTCTTTTTTCTTTAGTGTATAATTTACTTCCAAGCACTCTAAAGTGTTTCAATATTATATTTCTTCAATGAAACATTTCATATAGTGTATTATCTTATTTGGGATTTAGAAAAGGATGGTTTTGTGTATAGACTATCACTTGAATCACCTATTTATAATAGTGTCAAGAGATTCAAATTTTAATGAGAATTTTTTTCCATGATGTTCACTATCTGGTTCCACCTTTACATGAAACCATTTTTTATAGTGTTTTGAAATAAAATATATAAATCTTGATTTTTTACTTATTAGGAAAATTTTCCACTTCAATGGGATTTTAACTTGTTACATTATCCAATCAAAATTTTTACTAATCTTCAAGTTTAACTTTCAACTAGACTTAAAAAATATTTAATGAAAACTATGACTTACTTATTGGTTTTCATGAATATAATATAATATATAATACAATAATCATCAATAAACAATGATAATGTCCATCTAACCTCAAGTTTCAAATGTGTCATCGGTTCGCAAAAATCATTATGAATTAAGTCCATTTTTTTGAAGTCTCCTTCTCTTTTTGATAAGTGTTTCTCTCTATATTCCATATAATTAATAAATATAAATTTTTCTCCCAATGATGATTCCAATTTATAATGTTTATGGTACCATTTAGCATCAATAAATTATACATTCTCTATTAATGTATATTCCCGAGCCTTCAATTATATAAACTGTTATCCTCGTCCACTATAACTAGATATGTGTTCTCTATACTAGTTACTTAATAAAGTTTTCCATTTATTATCCACCCTTTAATAAATGTATCTACACTATTAATTTTTATTAGTTTCCCCTTATAATCTAATTTGACTTAGTTTTTAGTCATAAATTTGATTGACACTCAATATATTGTGTCGAAGTCCATATAAAGAAGGAACATATAATTTTTTGAATTTATTTTTAACAAGATTAATCTTTCCACTTAATTTTATATTAAATTATCTATAATTAATAGAATAAACCATTCCATTAATATGAACTTTAATATTCTTCAAAATATTTATACTCCTAGTCTTGTTGGATGAAAACCCGTTGTCAATAATCTATGTGTTGTTGTTCGTTACTACATTTAGTATTATCTTGAACATGATAGTCATTTAGTTCTTAATTTTCCCCTTACATGAAATTACCAATATATTTGACACATAATATACTCTCTCCTCATTCTATTAGTTATAAGTAGATTATTCATATAAATATTCTTCTAACAGGGAAAATTTGCTTCGAAGAAGAATAGAGTTCACTAATCTTGTATCCATTCTCTAAGGTCATCTATATGAGATATTTTGACTCATTTATTACCTATAATTCATATATTTATGACCAAAGTTATATCAATAAAAATATTATCCATTAAACAATTTTATTCCTTGAAGATTATGATTTATTCAGATCCTTCTTTATTGAATTCTAATTGCTTCTCCTTTTAAGTATCTTTTCTATACTTTGAAAAAGGTCATCATGTGACCTTAGTAGACATAGAATTATCTCTTTATAATGGGATTTTTTTCATTGAATCCTCTTAAAATTTTTCCAATCCTTAAGAGACTCATTTTTTTAGTGAACCCTTGATATTTGAGATTTATCTCAAACTTTATGTTTTCTTTTATTGTTTGTGATAGGTTCTCTGACTGTAGATGCTTCATCCATAAAACTTATTCTAATTATACCCATTTGGTTAGGATTTTATCTATAAAAACCTTTTTATTACTCCACATAGATATTTAATTCCTCATTAATAACTTTATTAGGTAATATTTCAAATTGATGCTACTTTTTACACTCTTTTATTTTTTTACATCAGCTTCAAGATTCTTTCTCAATGTCACCAATTCTTATTTCAAGGCATTCAATATTTTTTTCTCTTTATGGACTAAAAACACTAAGTTAAGTTATTAATTTATATTTATATTTATTTTTTAAATTGAAATTTAAAACCACTCTTATATTTTTATAAATATACCTTGATCCTACACACCCTTCTATAAATAAGTGATTTGGACTTTGAGTTAGTCCACATAATTTGAATATTACTTTTTTAGTCCACCTGTTTTCTATTCCTTTTCCTTTTAAAATTATTCTCCTTAATTTTACCTAAAAGTTCGACCATAAGATCAAAAACACCCTTTGGATGGATTTGCTTCTCAGTTTTGGGTTTAATTTTTTTGGCTATTTACATCTCTTCATCTTTTAGTTTTGAAATAAACTCAGTTTCTAATTCTTTTAAACATACCACATCATCATAACATTCCTTTCTTACCAATAGTTTTTTATAAAAAAATTTGAGGATTTATTTTTAAAATTTAAGTTTATTTTAGGGAGGATCTTTCTTTTTTGTCTTTATGGGTACTCAACTGCAGCTTCGCTATCAAACAACCTTGGACACCTCATAGTCATATGTCCAACTTTTACATAATTGAAACTATATGGAGGTAAACTTCCATTTAATATAACCTTACTATGCTTAAATTTAATTTATTTAAGTGATATAAATTCATCGATTTTATCCTCTAATCAATATCCACTTTCATTAATATCAAGATTTTCTATGTCCTTGAATTATTTCTCCTTTGATTAATGAATCTATAAACTTTCTGACTTCAAATTCATTTCATATACCACCATATTACTATACTAATCATCAAGAGATAGATCTAAAAGGTTTCCTTCTTTAAGCACTGATTTTTTTTTATTCTACAAATGTGGAAATTTATTTAAAATTTCATTTAAAATATTCAAATCATTTATCTCATCTACCCATCCTTAAATCTAACAAACTTAATGACCTAGTAGAAGAAACCATCTATGTTCACACATGGATGCATCTTAAAATCATAAAACATATTGTTTAACACTTCTATATTTCACTCTTTCAATTTTATATATCTTCCATTAACATTATATAACTTTTCCTATATTTCCTTCATAAATGTGAAACTCATTAATTTCATGTAAATATGATTTGAAAAGGATATGGATAAGGAATTCTATACCTTAACATTAGCATTAAGAAATTTTATGTCTTTATCAACCATAAATAACTTTATGAAATCAATCACATGTATTACATGAATATTTTTAAAGTACTAATCAAGTCTAATAGACCTTAAATGTGATCTCATTTTACTATTCTAGATTTGATAATTACAATCACCGAATAATATAATTCCTTTATCCTTGAAAACATTATCTGTATCATCGTTTTTCTACCAATAATTTTATTGATATTAATCTTACACATTTGATACTACTTTTTTTAATATAATTTTTCCAAACACACCCTGTGTTTGTGTGCGCACACACATGTGTGTGTGTGTGTGGGGGGGGGGGTGAATTATGGATAAAATTAATTCTTGATTTCAAATGGATATTATTCTCATGTTTACAAGAATTAAACGAACCTATAAAAAAAACATATCAAAGACATCCATCTATGAGAACTAACTAAAGCAAAAAAAATATTTTACTTGGTTCCCTAATAAGGTCTACTCTAAAGGGAATACAAAAATGATGTGTTAATGTACTATGATATCACTATATATTTTATGTGATTATAATGTTTTGGATGGGCTCATTACTGATCATAGGGTTACTCCCTCACTCATATTCTTCACATACTACTCCAAATAAGAGATTTAAGAAAATAACCGAAACATAGGTTGATGTCAAGAATTTACATAGAAATGATAAAAAACTACCAACAAAGGTTTTTTCATTATACTCCAATATCTTATGAAAAATATGGATCTTCAGTGTAATTCCACACAAAAATATTTCTTCTCTCAATTCTTGATGATGCTAGTTTTATATACTACATTCTATACCTCTTTTCTCTTTCCTTCCAAATTCCTCTAAAACAATTATCTTCAAAACTTATCCTTCAAAACATTCCACATGTCTCATATTGATTCATCTTTTGAATTTTGGTATGACATACTTCAAATGATAACTCCTCTTAAAATCATTGGGTTGGTTCATTTTTCACTCATTGAATTCAAGGAGTTAATATACTTTAGATTTTTCATAACCAAAGATGTTGTAATGTAACATAGTAGACTATGGAATGATCTGTTCACCTTGAGCTAAAAATAACCATAATTATTTTTCATAGGGTTAGTACATTATGAAACAAAACCATTTTTTATAACACAATACCTATATTTCAATGTGGATAAAGATTTTCTAAAAATATTCAAAACCAAATATTTCATACGACCCTTATTGTGGTGAAAAATATTGAATTATGGAAAGGTGTAATCCATTTCTGCATGATTAACTACCGTTACATAATTTTATTCATATTATACACTCTTAATGGTGTGATCATGTCCATTGTGATATGATTCTCTCTTACTTTATAAAATCATCTCTATAACTTCTCTAAACTACACCAAACTTCATAAAGACTCATACTAAACCAAATAGAAATAATTTAACTCAAATTATATCCTTAGATTGAAAAAAAGACAACACCTTTCCCAAATTTAAATATATGTTCCAACATGCTCCAAAAATCCTAACAATCTATACAATAAAAAATCTTGGTTCCAATAACTCCTTTAATCCATTATGACTTCATAACTGTCAGAAACAATGGAGTTTCACGATGTTTGGTGTTTAAAAAAAGGGAGAACCCTACAACATCGTAGGAGCGAGGAGCCATTGTGAGGCATCACCAAGATCAACCACAACAATAAGTATGAATTTAAAGGAGGAGTGGCTAATGTATGTTAGTTCTAGGTAGAAGTAAATACCATGGTGCAAGGAGGTACCATTGATAGAAGAATCATGTGGGTAGCAGAGAATTTCCAGAACTAGTAGGGATATAATGGATTTTATAATGAGTTGATTGTATGTCTAGGGTAATGAAATGAGCCTCACCCAAATAAAATTTTGATTTGTGATTGAAAAATTATATGATATTCTGTAATCCATGTGACCACTCTATAAAATATAAAGATTCAATCCTAAAAAAGAAAAGATGAAAATCATGTTATAGCATGTTGCCTATGATTCCAATGGTATAATTCAAAAAGTGATAACATTTTAGATTTTTAGAGTATACAAAACTCTAACTCATGGAGTTATTAACCATTCCATAGTTAAATTAAATCTAGATACCTCCACACCACATGAAGAGATTTTACCAAAGAGGGTCTATTTTTAGTAGTGTGATGATAAGGATCTCTTTTCATATATATAGGGTATTGCACCATGATATTAACTCCATGCCATGACCTTCATAGTTGTTAAGAATATTTAATTCAAAACTAATTTATCACATTGTAAAGGGTTATGATACACCATGAGGTATGGTTTCTATAGAATTCGAACAACATTACTGATGGGGCTATCTATTGGTTTAAGGTACAAGTACTAAAGGAAAGGATCATATTAATTTCCCTTAAATAATTCTTCCATATTTCATAAGAAATTATACCCTTACCATTTAATTTAACAAAACCATTTAATTAATTAAGACATGAAAACTACATTTCAAGGGATCAAGTGTAGAGGTGTCATGACAACAAGACATATGCCCACTTGGAAAATTCTAACTAAAAAGGGGCCAAGCACCTAAACATTCGATTTACCAACCAAGGCCAAATCATACGGAAAAATTAATGAAATAAACCAAGAAAAAATAAAATTATTACCTCTACTTTTTAGATTTAAGACAATGCACCTCCATTGGAGGGGCTTTATTATGAAATCATGGCATTTCTTATCAAACAAAACATTTATCACATTTAACACTTCTTTTAGAAAATTATACTCAATTCAAATTTATTAAGAGTTTAATCTAAAGACTTGATTAAATTAATTAAAATCTAATAAGAGAACACTAAGTAATTAATTAATGAATTATTTAAATTAAAGGGCAAAAATGGGACCCTACCTTCGAAAGTAGACCCAGCCGACACTCGACACTTGTGAGATTTGGTAGAGACCACCCAAACTCACCCCACACCCACACCCACATACACTTATATACATATTTATATATCCTTTAATCCAAATCACACATTAAAATCTACATGAGGGAATACATATGAGGAATATATATATATAAACACAAACACACATATCTATGTATGTGTGTGTGCGCCTTCACAAAAAATTAAAACTCACCAAAAAAATTACAAGAACCATAAAAAAAATTGAGGAAAGGTTCAACACAGAAGAATAAAATTACAAGGAACCCATGAACTCCTTAAGAACCTATTTTAATGGGTTATAAACTAAGAAATAGGAAAATAACATCACCTTGGTAGGATGGGGGGAACCAAATTGATCCAAACTGCTTCACCTTTGGATGCAGTTGTAGGAATTTGTACAAAGGGGTCCTGAGAGACCCTTCACATACCCTATCATCGAAGGAAAACTGAAAATACATTAACCCCAAACAGTAGAGTTTTGGATGAACCTCACTGGTCACTAAAAGTGAAGAAAATTTCCAAAGCGATTAAGGATAAGGGAGGAAAAGGGCTTACCATGGAGATTCATGTGAGAAACCCCAAGAAATTCTGAAAGATTTTACTGATCAAGAGGAGACAGAGAGGGGGGGGGGGTGTTATGTGGATCATAGGGGAAACCAAGGGGGGAGGCATGACATAAGTGAGATGGGTATTGGCGAGTGTTTAGTTTTTAGGTTTTTATTTTATTTTATTTTAATTTAAATAATTCAATTTTTTAAATCAGGTCATCATGCATGGTTTAGAAAACCATGCGCCACTAGTGCACCCTTCACTGGGCATGTGGAGTACACTGAATGGTTTTCCTAACCATGCAAAAACCATGGAAATAATAGTGATTAGGTAATAAATAATTGGTAGTACCCATGTGGGATAAGTGAATGTTTTGGTAAACCATGCATATCCCATACAACATCCACTTCCCAATTGCATAAGGCCACATGGTTTTATACCATGGGACGCACTATTTCAGAAAAACTATGTGCCTAGTGCAGGTCCTTAAAAATTGGATTTCCCCAGTCCAGCACTCCTAAAACTCCTCATGAAATGTGAGAAACTTGTCAGACCTTCACCCATGTTCAAAAAAATCAATTTGAAGGGTTCCAACCCTCAACATTAATTTTTGAAGTTCTGTTTTAAAAATATACCACCCAGTAAATGCGAAAATTCAAATTTCCTTAGGATTTTCATCTGGTTCAAAACAAAGATCTTTAAAACCTTCCTACCTTAGAACTTCTCATCCCTGTGAAGCCTTTAAGAAAAATTTAATCACCACCAGACTTACTAGGGTCATGAAGATTCATTCAGATGGTCATGTTTCATTTTGAAATGCTCGACGCACCTCAAAGACTTCATTAAGAATATGACACTTAATCTATTTAAACCTGATCCAATGATTTAATTTGAACTGAAACTTCAAAATAGAGCCTACCTAAGCTCGTATATCTTGAGACCTGACCTTGTCACTTTCTCATTAACCATCCATCCAAAGGAAATCCATACCTTAGGCTTTAACATTAAGTAGCCAATTCCAAACCACAGTTCAAACCACCATCAGAATTTCCTATAAGATAAATCCTTAAACGTTCAGGAGATTCTCTTGGTGTGATTATAAAAAATTCAATGGTCAGTTTCCCATTGACCTCAAAGCCCAAGTCAAGACAACTTCTCATGAAAATCCTTGGTTGACATAAACCACACTCATCACCACCTAGTGATGTTCCAGAGATGGTTCTTCACCGACCATGGACATTAAATAAGAAGAAATACAAGTCAAACCACCACCGACTGACCTTGTAAACCATCTTTCCTCAGCACAAAAAAGGTGTAATCCAGATCCACACTACTGGAATTATCACCCTTTAAGTATTAACTCTGATCCCATCAACAAGATTGGGGGAACCTTATAATTCAATGAATTAGAGCCTTAGGAACTAGTTGAGGTAGTCCATAATCCATAATTACAAGTGATATGTTGGAATAAAGCTATAATGTCCACATCAGATCAATGACTGTACTCAGAGTAGAATCCACCTGGCTATTGCATTAGAAGCAATGACTAGTGTGCAAGAGTCTATCCAGGGTGATCCTACTTGAGAACCCAAGGATCACTCAGAACCACCCATCCTTATTAATAACCACATGCCAGTGTGAAACATAGTGAAAACTACCCAGAAAATATCAAAAAAATTTAAATCTTTAGCACGATGTAATACCGACACTCTCTTAGTGCATCTAATATGACATCAAGATAGGGGACATGCTCATCGCTAAGCACAATACAATAAGACAATTGAAACAGTTTCCAGTCAACCAATGAATGACTAGAAGGAAGAAAAGTCAAACCACATATGGTCAACTTCAAGGAAGAGGCTCAACTTCACCTACCGACACATATCCATTAACCGAACACATTTATTTACTATGAAATACATTTAGTGATCATTCAAATTACCAACAAAGTACATATGAGACCAATGACATTTCCTAGTCTTCATACACAACCAACTGCATCATCATCGTGCTGTCAAGAAAGTACCGACATGATTTAACACTTGTAAGACTCAAGGTAATTCAAACATAACTGACCATCTTTCAATTTTATGTTCCTTATACTTGTAAGGGAATATTTATGTATATCACTCAATGAACACAATTAACTCAGTATGAAAACTATACATGCAACAACATGGCATGACATATGCATGGCATGTGAATTTCCTATGTTCCTAATATGATGCATGGAATGAAACTTCTTTGACATACCAGTCCAAGGGTAAAACACTATAAATTCCCTAAATCCATAAGCATTGAAAAGTACATCAATCACCCCAGGTGAAATCATATCACCTATAATAGAAAACAGCATGAACAACCATTCCCATCCCCAGCCACTTGGTCATTTTCCATACATGGGGTGATCAGTCCCAAGAATAGATATTAACTAAGCACCGACACATTCCTAGTCTCTTGTATACCATCCCAAAATAGTAAGACAAAGGAAAAATTTATATAACACTTTTTGATGTCCCGACTAGAATTACCATTAAACTAGTATCCATACCGGTGGGTCACAAGGCCCCAAGTGCATCTCCCCATATTCTAGAGGTTGTCAACTAACAACGAGGGTATTATAAGGTGATAGTGGGGATACTATACCCTTATATCAGAGTATCAAAATAGTACTATTTAAATAAATACAATGTATAAAAGGAAAGATAGAAACCGAATACAAATAATAACTATTTAATACATGTGGAAAACACTGGTTTATACAAATAATGCATGACAGATGATGATATATAAGTTAAATAGTAAACATACAACATGATTTTCACAATAGTACAAATACATGAATCAAGAAAATAAAATAACTAAAAGTCCCTAAGATAATATCCATGATCATCATAAGATTTGGCTCAATACTTTGCTCCTAACTCCTCAGTTACAAGCAGTATAGAATAAGCAAGGTCCAAAGCCCTATGAATAGGAAGGTCTACTCAGGTACCCCAGTGTAATGGTAGCTTGAGTAGGGCGTGAGATATAAATCTCAATAGGCCATAAATGACGGTGTCTATCCCAATCTAGATAATGAAATATAAATTAATTAGTATGCAGGTATAGAGAAGTAATGACAGAATTGAAATAATAAATAAACACCCTTACAGGTTATTAAGGGACACCTAACAACAATAACTTCTTCGGATCATAGCCGAAATAATTTTGAATAGGTCACTATATATATATATATTATAGAGTTGACTAGGATGTAACACACATGCATCCAAGAACCATTCTATGAGCTAATAAGCTCTACTCATGGGGTATTAATCCCAACATTAGTTTAATGGAGGGTGAGTCTCCATGCTCACCCATTCCCTTACCTCCATTCTCAAGTATTAGTGGTGAGGGTCTCCATTACCAACACCAATGTATAGGAGTGCTGATACACAATGCTCATCATACCTCCCTTACCATCATTTTCAACACCGATGTAAAGCAGTGTTGTGTCACCATGATCATCATACCTACCTTACCATCATTCACAAGTACCAGTGGTTAGGGTCTATATTCCCAACACCAATGTAAAGGAGTGTTGAGTTTCCATGCTCATAAGACCTCCCTTACCATCATTCCTAGCCTCTATAAAGGCATATAACATGTATAACTAGAATGGAAAATTAACTCCCATCCATAATCATTTATATAGTTGAATTATACATTATAAGAATGTTCACATTTAAAGAAGTTGAGCATAAGGAATTACCTCTTTTGTCATGTCATCAAGCCTTTCAAAATGAACAAGTCATAATTCAGTGTATAATATGACACATGAGGCACAACATCTCATGTGTTCCTTTAATTATATTCCATTACATTTAAACCATCACATTTCCAAAAGTATTATTTCATAAGGCATAAATAAAAGGGCATGGTATTACCATACAAAGGGATCATTTCATTTAAAAAACATTTGATCCATTTCATTAAAAAGGAAACAACAATCATGCTTTAACCATTTAATGCATTTCAAAAAAAAACATTCCACTTAGTATAATCCATCCTACTTAATTCATCTCCCTGTATTTTCCTAAACATGTAAAATTGATTTAATATACAAGTACCAAAGGAAATGATCATGTTAATTTCCCTTAAAGAATTGTATCATCTTTCATAGGAAATTTTACCCTTCCCATTTACTTTAACCAAAAAATTTAACTAATTAAAACACAGAAACTAAATTTCAAGGCCTCAAGTGTATATGAGACTTGTCATGGAAACAATACATATTCCCACTTAGGAAATTCCAACTAAAAAGGGGCCAACAACCTAAACATTCCATTAAAAACCAAGGCCAAAGCATAAGGAAACATTAATTAAATAAACCAAGCAAGCATAAAAGTCTAACCTCAAATTTTTTAGTTTGAAGAAAGTGAAAATCTATTAGAGGGGTTTTATTATAAAATTATATCATTTATTATCAAACAAAACATTTATCTCATTAAAAAATTTATTCAGGAAATAATACTCAATTCACATTTATTTATCATTTAATATAAAAACTTCAATTAATAATTTAATATCTAATAAAAGAGTATTAAGAAATTAATTTATTAATTATTTTAATTAAGGGGATAAAGAATGAGACACTACCTCAGAAATTAGACCCAACTGACACTCAACACTTATCAGATTTGGCAGCGAACACCCAACCCCCCCCGATTCCACACACATATACACTTATATACATATTTATACATCCTTTAATCCAAATAATGTATTCCCCTCAACATGAGGGAATATGTATGAGGAATTTATATATATATTTATATGCATATACCTATGTATGTGTGTGCATGCCTTCATGAATAATTGTAACTCACTACAACAAATAGTATAACCATAAAAACATAGCAGCAATGTTCAACACACCTTAATTAAATTAACATGAACCCATAAAAACCTTAAGACCCTATTTTAAAGGGTGTGGAACTAAGAAACGGGAGAAGAACCTCACCTTAGTTGGTGGAAGCGAACCGAATTGACCCAAACCACTGTTCCTTTGGTGGTAGTTGCTAGAATATGTAGGAAGGGGTCCTGAGAGACCATTCACATACCCTATCATTGATGGAAAACCAAAAATCCATTTACCCAAAACCATAGTATCTTAGATGAACCTCACCAATCACTAAATGGGAAGAAAACCACCAAAGGGATGAAAGAGAAGGGAGGATAAGGGCTTACCATGTAGATTCTAAAAATAAACCCCTAGAAATATAGGATTTTTCCAATTGAGAAGATCTAGAGAGGGGGGTGTCGCATGACTAAAAGGGGAGCCCAAGGGGGGAGGCATGACATGAGTGAGAGGGGGAGAGGTGAGTGTTTAGTTTTTAGGTTTTTATTTTTTAATATATCTTAAATAATTTATTATTTTTCAAAATAGGTCAGCATGAATGGTTTGGGCTAAATGGTTTAGATAATTGTGTGCCACCCGTGGGCCCTCCACCAGGCACCTTGAGCATCCCACACAGTTTGTACCACATAGTTTTCTTAACCATGCAAAAATAATGCATTTAATAGTGCTTCGGTACTACCTATGTGGTAGTACCCATGTGTATTAGGTTCATGGTTTGGTAAGTCGTGCACAACCCGTGCGACAACCACTACCCACTTGCATAAGGCCACACAGTTTCTTACTATGGGTCGCATAGTTTCAGAAAAACCATGTGCCTAGTGAAGGTTATCAAAATATGGATTTCCCCAGCCTCGAAATCTCGAAACTCCTTTTGACACCTAGGAAACTTTTCAAGCATTCACCCATGTCCAAAAAATCACTTTAAAGGGTTAAAACCCTCAGAATTAAGCTCTGAAGTTCAGTTTTAAAAACAGGCCACCCATTAAACGTGAAAATTCAAATTTCCTCTCTATTTTTATCTGATTCAAATATCGATTCATTATAGTTAGTAATAAAGAAGGATATTTAGTGGAAGATACATTGAAATGTATTAAAACTAATTTTGTCTCAGATATAGAGGATACAATTATGTATTCGATAGATAAATATAAAATAGAAGAAGAAGAAGATAACTAAATAGAGTGATTTGTATAATTTTAACTAGAGTTGGAAGGGGATCTTGAAGAGATTGATTCATTCAGAAGGAATAAAAAGAAAATTGGAGATTTTCTAAAAAAGTGTTCAAGATATATTGATGAACTCAAAGCTAAAGTTGATCATCTTAAAAAATTTATGAAATATGAATAATTCATGAATTATAGATTGAATATTGAATAATATAATAAGATCATTTTTATTCTTAATTTTTATATCAAATAGAAAGTCAAGAATATAGAAACTCTAGAAGAAAAATTATTTTATTGAGAAATAATGTTAAACCATAAATCAAAAAAAATGATTCAAAGAAGAATATTTAGTTTAGAAAGCTTTCAGATGAAGTTTTGAAAGAGGGGGATGAATGAGTTACAAGAGTGTTTGATGAAATTCTACGTTATCAAATGACAAATGGTATGGTATGAAGTATTGTCTTTGATAGTGCAACATGAAATACAAAGTCAGTAATCATGAAGAGAACATGAAGCAGTTGAAAGGAAAAAAGTTATTAAGCAATGATAAATTGTCAATAATCAAAGAATTATCCAAATACTAGAGATATGCGGAGATAAGACATCAATTTTTTTTATATTGATTAAATTTTAGTTCTATGTTTTTCTTCACCACATTATTTCCTATTTTAGTGAAGATGAAATATATATTAGTGGATAAGCTATTGGAAGTTAACAAATGAGATTTGGAGCATACTCTTCATGTCTGGTAAAAACCTCTTTCTATGATTACTATTTTAATTATTCAATATTTGGAAAAAAATCAATCGATTAGAGGAAAATAAGAGGAAAATAATCTTATGTAAAATAAATATAAATGGATGTAGGGTAGTTTAATATAGTTTCCTTGAAAAATTGGTTTTGTACTCTTGAATAAGAAGAATTTAACTTGATGAATTGTGATAAAAATGACGAGGATAGACTAAAAAAGTCTCAAATCATTTGAGGATTTATTGGAAGTAAATATGGAATATCGAGAACTCAAACATAATTGAAATTTATTTAAAATAAACAAATAATAGCAGCACTTAGACATTATAAAGTGAGTGTTCATACCATATGATAGGAAATATGAACTTTTTAAAGAGTGTTAAAGGTATAATTGATGGAATTATGAACTTTGTAAAGGATGTATAATTGAAGATAATATAAGGTGAAAAGACTCAACTCACTAATGATTAATTGAATAATATATATATATATATATTTTATTTTTAAGGAATATATCTTAATTTTTTGAGAGTAAGTCATCATTGTGACTCAAGTTTCTAGGTCACATTTAGTCGAATAATATTCTAGGAAAATATAGAAATACTTTTATGAACTATTGGTTAACTATAATTAAATTATATCAATTTGATAATAAGGAAAATAATTTTATACTAATAATGGAATAATAAAACATGTTGTGGAATTAGAAACATGGACACATTTACTAAAACATTAAAGAACTTATTAAAATTCAAAGTAGTAGTGGGTATTCATAATTTTGTGTGAGATCATGAAAATATTTTTTAATCTTTACATGATAAAAGATAATTATAAATACATATACTTCAAAGAAGAATAGAGAATCAAGTTTCCTAAATTTGATTCAAACTGATGTGTGTTGTCTGTTTGGCTAGGGAGGAAACTATGGTGAGAGGTATTTAATTTTGTTTGTAGAATATTATAACATGATGATGTGTTATATGTTCATATGTTCAAAACAAAAGTGCTTGATTTTATAAAATAGTTTTTTTGACGAGTATAAAATGAAACCAGAAGAACTATAAGAATTTATATACCAAATAATAGAATGGATTTAAAATCATATGATATTGAAAATTATTTAAAATAAAATTGTATTAATAATGAAGTGTCTAGTGTGAACCCCTCAACAAATAAGGCCATGTAAAGAATAAATCACATGGTCAACATTATGGAAAAGACATTGTTGATAAATAGAGGCATCTCACGTCACTAATGGAAGGAAGTATTTGAAGTGGATGTCTATAGTCAAAGTAGAGTATTAATTAGTTCAAGATTATAGAAAATTACATAAAAAATGTGGAATGGAAGGAAAAAATCTTTTAATAATCTCAGTGTATTTGGAATAAAGTGTTTCTTCTGAAATAAAAAATGAAATCAAGGAAAATATAGTGATGTAGTAGATATAGGAATATTATTTTGCTAATCAACAAAGGGTAAAGCTAATAAGAGATCTAATAATTAGATCGAAAAGAAATTTTAGATAAATGATGTGAAAGTGGTTGAGAATGAATAAAAATAAAATTTTATAAATTTTGTTTCTGTAGAATTATTTTAAGAAAGTGAATAAAAAATTACAGATTTGGGAGAATCCCAAAATATTAATCATGAGGATTCTTTTGATATTAAATCTAAAAAAAATAATTTGAATATGTGAGTCAATATGTGACTCATCTAGAATATAAAGGTGCTCAATTTGATAAAATAAATATCATTAGAGACAAATATTTTCCAAATTAAACTCAAAGGATGAAGAGAGTGTAGCAGACTACTCTATTATATGATATAAAACCCACTTAATTTGAAGAATAAACAAAATAGGAATCACAAGTGAAATATTTGAATAAATAATTGTATCAAATTGATAAAAATAAAACTTGGTATCTTATGGATAGACCAAATAAACATAATGTGATTTGTAAAAAATGGGTCTTGAAAAATAAGATGGATGAAAGTGGTAAGGTAATATGAAATAAAGAACGACCGGTTTTTTAATGATATGCTCATGATGAAGGTAATGATTTTGAAGAAAATTTCACTTTGGTGATAATAATAGAGTCTATTAGAACCTTCTAAGCAGTAGAAGTCCAAATAAAATTCACAATATTTCATATGGATATTAAGATAGTTTTTATGAATAGAGTATTGAATAAAGATGTATATATTGAAAAAATAGTTGGATTTTTTCTTGGAAATAATGATTAAAAGTGTATAGGATGATAAAATATTTTTATGGAATAAAACAAGAACCTAAATATTGGTAGGATAGATAATTTTTTGTTGCATATGGAGTTCAAAAGTGGAAGGGTACTGATCAAAACCTATATGTAAAAATTTATGAAAAAGAGTATTTTATCGTGTTGGTGTATATAAAAGACATCATATTCAGTGATAGTAAGCATAATTGAAATAATAACTTTAAAAAAAATTGTTTTTTGAATTTAAAATGTCAATAATCATAGAATTAATATATTTTTATAAGATGAAATTTTATCAAATTGAAGGGAAAGCATAAATTTTACAGGTTAATTATACAAAATAAGTCACAAATAAATTAAAAATATATGAGTGGAAGTATATTTTAACTTTGATAATAGTTATAAAAATAATTGGTAATCATGAGGATGGTTTGGGGGTATACTCTACCTTATATAGAATAAGTATCAATAGTTTACTCTATATTACTATAGTAAGATGTGATATTTTCCATTCTACATCATTGCAAACAATTTTTCAAAGTTTTACTTATAAGTAATGTCTCATGGTAGTGAGAATGATTATGAGTTATTCTCAAGGAGATTTACATTATTTTTTTTATTAAAATCTATAAGTAAAATGGATTTATTAGTAGATCTGGATGCTGATTGGGTTGCTAATATTATGGATAAAAGATCCAAAAGTGGAAGATCATTTTATATTAGAAATAATTATGTTCATTAGTTTTGTAAAATAATAAGATTGTATTTTTTAAGCACATATGAGGTGGAATATGTTTCAGTTAGTAATCTGGTATACTATTTATCTAGATAGAGAAATAGTTTGAAGACATATCAATGAGGTTTCACAACCAATAATTATTGAATTTGATAAAAAGTGCTATTGGATTTTCTAAAAATACATTTTAACACTCATTCATGATTCAAATTGATATATGGTACCATTTCATAAAGGAGAAAGTGTAGAAAAACATAGTGAGGTGAGAATTAATAGGAACTCAAGATCAAGTGGATGGTATTTTTACAAATCCATTGATAGCTCCTTTATTTAAAAGTCATAGGTTGAACCTTGGAGTTCAACCAATTTAATGAAATTAATAAGGTTCAAAAGTGACCCTCTTATTATTTAAATAACAATTATATCCATATATTATTTGTATTCAAAAGTTTATATTATTTTTAGAATTGAGAAGACATGGGGATATTCTATCTAGGGGAGTTTGTAAATAGATAGGGCTTATCTAAAAATCATTTATTGTATTATAGAACTTAAAAATTTCTCTTGGTTCCTTTACAAATATTTTTCCCATGTAGGATTAGAGAAAACATTAAAGGAATTTTACTTGTTTTTGGAGCATTATAATGTTGAATAAACCTTTTCATTTTATTTTCAATGGGGGAGTGAAAAATAAAAGCAATAAAGTGAGTATTACCAATATTTTTTAATAATGATTTTAAATAAAATAAAAATGGAGAGAATATTGGAACCAAAGTTATTTGTTGATTGGAGTTTTTTTCATTATAACTGTGTTGTATATTAAATATTATTCAGTAGTCATATAAAGGACTTTGATGGATTTTTATATGGCTGGAGTAATTTTTAATTATAGAAGAAGTAGGTTGAAACCATGACACATGAAATAAACCACGCTATAAGGATTAAGTTGAAACGATGTCATAATAAATAGACCATGCAATAATATAACCTTCAATAAGGGTCATTATCTATGTATAAGTTACTGTGTAAGGATAAATTGGAGCTTCATGACATAATATCACCAGATACACCACAATGGTATTTACTGTTTAAAATAAAGGGGCAAACCCTACAACATTATAGGAGAAATGAACCACTATGAGGAATTACCAAGCTCAACCCTAGCACCAAGAAAGGATACAAAGGTGGAGCCAATGTAGTCCATCATTAGGTAGTAGCAATAACCATTGTTCTAGTTGACACCATGGACAAGAGAACAATGTGAGGAGGAATAGACCTGCTAGGGATGGTATGATCCTAAAGGATTTTATGGAGAGTTTATGACACATCCAATATAATGAAGTATACCTCTTTTTAAATATAGTTTGATGTGGGATTTAAAAATTTTAGGTGATGTTTTAATCCATGTGTCCATTCCAAAAAATATTGAGATTAGATTACAAAAATAAAATATGAGGACCACACCGCAACATGTTCCTTGTGAAGTGAAGGGTGTGTTTTAGGAAGAGTGAAGGTGTGAGATTTATGGAATCTATAGAACCCCACACCATGGAGTTATTAACCAAACCATAGTCACAATAAAGCTAAATACTTCAATATCATATGAAAAGATTGTTTTATAGTGGATTTGTTTTGGGTAGTACGATGGTCATGATTTCTTTTCATATATACAAGAAATTTAACTATGATATGTGATCCATTCTATAACCTTTTTAGTAGTTTAAAATGCTTAATTCAAAACTATTTTATCATGAAATAGATGTTTATTCTTCCCTGTAAGCTATGGTTTCTACAAAATTTTAACAACATTGTTTATACGACTATCACATAGAGGTTTAGTGGTTACTTAAACATCTAAAACTACCAAATTAAAATTGAATTACGGATATCAGATTGGGGAATATCCAGAGGCAAGATTTTAAATAGATTATTTTGGATGTTATTTATAGTTTTAATTTCAAATTTGAAATTCAAATTATTTTTTGTTATAGATAAAATGGAATGTAATAGTTTCTTATCACATACATAACAAGGAACAAGAAGAAGATAATATTTTGAAGAATAAAGAGAACCAAATATTATTGAATATCTATATTAAAGAATATAAGTGTGTGAATATTGAAGTTAATATAAGTATATAATTTGGAGAAATGTTTCACTATAAATACCTTCGAATATCTCGTTTAAAAGAGAATAGAATCATGGAGAACAACTTTGTCATTTGGTGTTGAATTTCATCCTAGTATCTTATAATATCAACATGTGTGTGGATACTTTATTTTGTATCCCTATAGAAAAAAATGTGTTGAAGAGAGGAATTGGATATAGATATTGGTGGGGTAGTGATTGCTTCCTAATGTTTTAATCACCCCCTATTATGGTGTATAGTGGGAACATGGTACAATAATAATACATGAACTGAAGGATTGATGTGACCATACAAAACCTTCTCTCATTGATAAAAAATCTCAAAAGGCCACTCCAAAAATATCACATCCTAGTTAATATCAAACCCTCCCTAATAAATGACATGTGTGACATCATAAATATATAATCAAAGATATAACATATGGAGAACATCATGAATATGATCCATCTATGTAGGAATAACTAACCAATATGAAACCTCATTAACATACTCTAATAACTCAAAATTTATAATTAAATAAAGAGATATATTACTCCCACAACTGAAACTATGATACTGTAATGGTCAGTGTTCCCCTAATCCATTACTTTTCTAGTTTTTGGTTGTTGGATATGGTCAAAGGAGGTTATGGGATTATTCGTAGGAGTTGGGAGTGCATCAAAGCTACTGTAAGAGTTACACATCATGTAAATGTATTACAAGAAATAAAGTTTGGTTTCATATTTTTTCTTGGGTGGTTCATGGTGTGTAAGGTTTCAGGTTTTAAAAAATAAAATAAATGGAAAGGTGATGGGTTTTTCAGTGAAAGTTGACGACAGGGAATTACACAACGTGAAAGGGTGCTAAACGTCATGTAATACCCCACTATTGTAAATTTTAAGTGTTTTTACAATCATTTGGGTTGTCAAAACCTACATATTTAGTGACCCTTCCTCAACTCTAGGTGACCCAGTGACCCCTCTTCAGCATTTTTGAGGATTCCTACACCAAGTATTGATTCCCAGTTTCACTCTTTCAATCCGTAGTGATCCATCTTTTATCTAAGGCACGTTCTTCCTCTGTTCTTGCAGTTTTTTCTAGTTTTATCTCTTTACCCTCTTGTTTATTCTTTCTATGTGATGGCTGATGATATACCATGGTTTTAAATGGGATTATCTTTAGTTGTTTTTGGTGCAGTGGCGTCGCAACATCCTTGGATGGATGAAGATCTTGCGGGAGAGGTGACCAAATATCCGTTTCATGGACCATTCTTATGTAAGAACATTGACACCCTTTTGAGGTAGAATTCCCTTCATTTCTCTTCAATTTTGAATCATTCAGGATGGGTTCACTTTTGTTTACCTATGGAGTTTTGTTGTTCTAGATAAATCAAAGACAATAATCGGCTAAATGAAATTGAAAGGGGTTGAGGGATTTGTTTTATCATGCTTTTACAACTTGATGTTGATTGTTATATTTTGATTATACGAGCTAAATGCCCCACTATAAATTGTGTTCGTTGGTGGATTTTTTTGCACTTGGTACATGTGTTTTGGTTGTTTCTTGATTAATATTTTTTGGTATCACCTAAAAATGGAATTTTGTTAATCACGTATATCCAGATAATGAATGGATTCCCTAGGATCATACAATTATGTGATATCCCCTAAATTAAACAAGTGGAATTAAATAAGGGATGCCTTTATAAAACTGAAATTCCATTTTCCTTGGTATATGGGTGTGATGTGATGTGTGATTTTGATCTGGTTTGTGCTATAGTATGGTTTTGATCTTGGTTGTGTATTTCGGGATGTCTTGGGTGGTGTAATGGAATCTCAGACTGAGAGATTGATTGTTTTTGTATTGGAGGAGAAGTGTTGTGCAACGAGGCTATGAAACCGGTTGTGCGGTAATGTATTATCAGTTGGGGTTGTGATTTGAGGGTTGGTTCTATTAGTATGTGATCTGAGAAGGATGAGTTTGAAGAACGAAAATAGTGATTGGTATGGGTAATTCTCTTGGAGTCTCTCTATGAGTAACATGCAGAAAGCTTCACCCCATATCTAGAGATCGATATATGATATACCATGAGTGAGCGTTAAACATAGAGGAAATGTGAAGTCCCTTTAGTTTATCATAGATATTCACCTTATGAGAACCTTGTTTCCTATCGTGTGTTGTGATAGTAGTTTCCCATATATTAGTTTAATGGATAAAGGAATTGTTTAATAAAGAATGAAATAGGTTAAATTGATTGGTTGGGAATCTGAATTGGGTTTCGTGGCTTATTGTTTGGTATTGTGCATTTAGAGGTAGCAACAAAGTTGGCAGTGTTGCGAGTTGGTGGTTTATCTACGAACCCATAGGTTGGGATTGATTGTTTGGTATTATATATTTTTATACTTATAATTTACTTATTATTTCTATACGCATCCCAACCAAGTTGATCACTATGTTCTGAACACCCCCATTATCACGGGGGAGTGTGACTTTCCCAAACATGTTGGTGAGAGGATGGATGGCTGGTCACCCACTCTTCCCCACTCCATATTCCAGGCAATGATATCCCAAGACTCCTCGTGCAGGTTGTGGTTTGTTAGGCCTAGGTGTGTGTGAGCGACTTGGGCTTTCCCAGTTTTCTTTGGGACGAGATGTGTTGTGCTTTCCAAGGTGTCTTTTGGATGAGACGTATTGTGCTTTCCCAAGTGTCTTCGGGATGAGTTGTGTTGCTCTTTACAAGGTGTCTTTGAGATGGTATGTGGTTTGTGGCCCAGGTGTCTGCGGGAGGGATGTGATTTGGTTTATGTCATAGGTGTCTGCAGGTGGGATGAGATGTGTTTTGTGGACCAGGTGTCTATGAGAGGGATGTGATGTGGTTTTTGGCCTGGGTTTCTATGGATAGGATGTGGTTTTTTTCCCATGGGTATGTAGGCCGAATGTAATGTGGTTTATGGCCTATGTGTGTGCAGGTGACTTGTGACATGGTACTTTTAGAAGATGTGGGAGAGTGAGGACGTTTTCTATTAGGCAAAAGTGGCTAACCAATGGGAAGTGGTGTGTGTTTCCCTATCATTGATGTGAATTATATTAAATTACTTGACTTGCATTATTTGGTGAATGTGCCTTGGTGATGTTGAGATGGTTTGTATACCTGTTAGGCACTGTTTGGTTCTATTGTTTTCTCACAGGGGCATTAGTATACTTCATGTGCAAGAGAGACTTTGTTTTTTCTAATGAGTATACTTGTATGCTCACCCTATGTATATAAACTTCTTTCATGTTTTCAAGAGAATTTCACAGGCCCTACTGGACCCTAATATATCGGATCTTGATAGTTTATGTGTCACTTGTTATATTTACTTCCAGTATTTACTTTGAGACTTTTGTACTTGTAATAATTCTACTTTATGCATGCATGTGGGATAGTTTTTGGATTTATTATATATATATTATGGATTTTTTTGGGGATGATCTGTCTTATCTTCTGATCTTGTATCCTATAAAGGGTAATGCCTCCCATTTTGTGAGATTTGTATACCCTTGGTGCTAGTCACCAACCCGAGGCCTATTGGAGGTGGGACTCATGGGTCATTATCTCTCTTTCTTTATTTCCATCCCAGGAAGGGAATCTTTAGAGGGAGGGGGTCATGACAGTATGGTATCATAGGCTGATGATTGAGAGATAGGATGGAGTTTGGAGTTAATAACAATGATTATTTCATGGGTTGGTATAAAAATAGTGTTAGGTGATCTTGGTGCGTGACATAGGATAGGGAAAACTGGATAGAACATGAGATTTTAGGTCCCCCCGTGATCCGATGAAAGGACTCCGAGCCCATCAAAGGACTAAGTGAGGCTACACTATTTTCAGGGTAGAAACTCTAGTAAAGGTAAATTCATCATAATGACTTGTGTCCTTGTTTGAATTGGGTTGTTTTTTGAAAGATGGAATGAATATCAAGAAAATGATTTAAAATGAATCTTAAGTAAAATTACATACAACTTGTGCTTAGAAACTCTTTTTTAACTTTTTATCTATGGATCTTGGTCATCGTCCATGTGTGGATTGGTTAGTTAAGGCTAAGAAGGCTGATCTAGTTTATTGACGAAGGGTTTATCCATTTGAGGAGGATGACCAGTGGAAGAGAACATTACATGCCTTACAACGACATTTTTTGGGAAAGTATTAGGGTAGTGTTTTAGACATGGAGACAGAAAGCTGGATAGAGGAGATTAAGATCACCTTTGGGTTGATCTGCACCCTGATGACATACTGGGTTTCTTTGGATGTTATCTAGATGCGGGGAGCTATGCATTAGTGGTGTATGATTTATCTAGGGGAGAGTAAGGAAGTAGATGTTTTGTGGGTCAAATTTGAGAAGGAATTTCAAGAAGAGTTCCTTTCATCGACCATGAAGGCCGAGAAGAGGAAAAAGCTACTCTCCCTTTAGCAGGGGTGTATATCAGTGTGTGATATTGAGATTAAGTTTAAGGAACTCCTTCATTTTTTACCAGATCTATTTCCAGATGAGGAGACTCATGCGAGACGTCTTGAGGAGGCACTTTATCCTTCGATCCGGTATACTATTACTTCCTTCACATTTCCAATGTATTTAGTGGTTCATAATAAGGTATAAGTGATCAAATGAATGAAATCATGAGGATATTTAATTAGAGAGGGGATCCAATAGATTTATTCAAGAGGTAGGGTGACCAGTTGAAGGTCTGAGGCCCCGAGACCTTTAAGGTTTTGATCAACAAGGAGTCAACCTCAGTAGCTTCCTTTCCGACCTTCTAGTGATAGTGGTTCCCATGATCATCTTGTGGTCTTAGGTACAAGGTATTTCTCTTGTGGAGGTCATGAACATATTTAGAACCAATGTTCAATATCTATTGAGATCAGTCTGGTGTTGGTGGATAGGTTTAGTGGCAGCCTTAGCAGTAGTTGCTGGTGAGACCGTTTCAGCCGCAGGGGTAAAAAGAATTTTCTCCATCGAGGGCGATGGGGTAGGTAGAGGCCGACCTACAGATGTTACACATGTTTAGGGGCCTTGTCCTAGGTGTGGTCATTGAGGAAGTCATCAACAGATATGCAGAGGAGCCGAGTGTGGTCAGTTTCATATAGCAGAGGTGGATGTTCCATCAGGGCCAAAGATCATTAGAGGTATGATTAGTTTGTTTAGTAACCTTTATTATGATTTTTTTGATTTATGAGATTCACACACCTTTTTTACTTTCTCTATCCCATGATCTAAGAGTATATGTAGAGAGTATTCCTATGCCCCTAGTGTTTAGTATGCCAGTTGTAAGCCAGACCAACTTGTTTGATGTGTGCTGGGAATGTAGACTAATGATAAGAACACATCAGTCCCATTGGGATAATTTCTTACTACATATGTAGCCATATGATGTTATTCTCAACATCAACTGGTTGTATTCCATGCACGTCATTATCAACTATTTCTAGATGAGAGTAATGTTTTCAAACATGAATGGACAACATGCAATATTTGTTGGAGAGAGGAGTTTTCAGATGGGAAATTGGTGTGTGGAACCCCTTCTCTCCTTGTTGGATGAGTTGTCAGCAAAATTATCAAACATTGGGATGGTGGAGGTTCCAAGGGTTTTTGGGGAGTTCCTAGATATTTTCCCTAAGGATTTTTTGACACTACCCCCTTGACATGATGTTGATTTCGGGATAGACTTACAACCTAGTGGTTCTCTAATTTCTATGACCCCTTATCAGATGGAACCTTCTGAGCTGCGAGAGATGAGGATTGAGATAGATGATCTGATGAAGAAGGGTCTTATTTGTCCCAATTTGTCACTGTGGGGTGCTTCGATGTTGTTCTCCAAGAAGGAAGATGGTAGTCTGAGGTTGTATATAGAATACCAGAGGTTTAATTAGGTAATAATCAATAATCACTACCCTCTTCTGAGGATAGATTATATTTTTGAATAGTTGAGGCTGGAAAGTTGGGTTTCTAATATCGATATGTGGTATGGATATCGCTAGTTAAGGGTGAATGATGGAGATATCCCAAAGAATGCTTTTGGATATAGGTATGGGCACTACGAGTTTGTGGTCATGCCATTCAGAGTTACGAATGCATCAGTTGTGTTCATGGGGATTATGAATTCTATGTTCTGTGAATTATTGGATCAGTACATCATCATGTTCATCGATGATATATTAATCTAAACAAAGTTATATGAGGATAACATTGAGCATCTTAGAACTGTATTGCAAGTTCTTCGATGCAATCGGCTATGTGGGATGTTTTACAAGTGTAATTTCTGGACATGAGAGGTGCATTTCCTCAGGCATGTGGTGTCTCAGTGGGGTGTGGCAATAGACCCATTGAAGGTTGAAGGAGTTGTTTCTTGTGAATCACCTAATATTGTGGAAACATTTCATAGTTTTCCAGACCTTACAGGTTATTATTGGAGTTTTGTACCTGATTTCTATCGATTCGTAGCCCCACTGACATCTTTGACCAGGAAGGACCATTGTTTTGTGTGGAGTGATAAGTGCTAGGCTGTGTTTTGTTATCTGAAGGGGAGGTTGGTTAGTGCTATAGTTCTTCGGTTTCCTAAGGAAGGGGTAATGCTTGAGGTGTTCTGTGATGCTTCCAATATGGGATTGGTATGAATCTTGATGCAACAACAAATGGTTATATCTTATGGGTCCAAGTAGTTATTTCCCTATAAGTATAACTATGCCTCACATGATCTGGAGTTAAAAGTCATCATGCTCACACTGAATTTTTAGTGGAATTGCCTCCTTGGGGAGTGCTTTGCAGTCTTCATGAATTACAAAAGTTTGAGGTATATGTTTTCTCAATGAGATCTGAACTTACAATAGCATAGGTGGATGGAGTTTCTTTAGGACTATGATTTTGAGATCTTCTATATTTTAGGAAAGCGGAATGTCGTGGCTAATGCTTTAATCAGGAAGTCGCATAAGTAGATTGTTCAGAAATCTACAGATGATTGGTGAGCGATGGAGGATTTGGAAACTTTAAACTTATATTGATTATTAAATGGTGGCAGATGCTATTTTTTTCAGATAACAGTGTAGTATTATACAATTAATCAGGAAGACAAGTCTCAATGGGGAGAATCAGAGGTGGAGGTGATGCATGATCATATTGGGCATGGTGATTCTCTAGAGGGATGGTGGAAGGATGGTCAGAACCAGATGTTATTCCTCAAGAAGTTTTTTTATTCTAGTGTAAATTCATAATGTATTCCTTCTTGAGTTTCATAGATCACCTTTAGTGGTACACCCAAGAGTTTATAAGTTGTACTGTGGCTTGAGCATGCAGTTTTGGGGGCCTGGGATGAAGTAGGAAATATCAGAGTTTGTGGAAAGATGCATGGTTTTCCCATAGGTAAAGGCCAAAGATCATGTTCCTGGTTGTTTTTTATGTCACTTTGGTGCTCCCAATTAGATTTGGGATGAAATATTGATGGATTTATTCATAGGGATACCTAGATCTCTGGGAGGCTATGATGATATCTAGGTAGTAGTGGACCGACTGAAGAAATCAGACCACTTATTTGTGATCAAGGAGTCGGGCGCAGTGGATGATTTTTCAAAAAGGTATGTTGATGAGGTAGTGTAGCTACATGGTATTTCTAGATCCATTTATCTCATATCAGGACACAAATTTTACCTCATGAATCTAGTGGGGATTATAGCATGCTTTTGGCACCCAGTTATTCCTTAGCATTGCTTTCCATCCTTAGATAGATGGGAAAACAGAGTGGACTATCCAGATGTTGGAGGACATGATGTGAGCATGAATCTTGGACTTTAGTGTATTTTAATAATGACACCTTCCCTTGTTAGAGTTTTCTTATAATAATAACTATCACTCTTACATTGGAATGGATATTTTTAAATCGTTGTACGAAGACCATTTCGTTCACTATTGTGTTGGACAAAGGTTGGGGAGACAACTCTTCTTGATCCCAAGGTAGTGTAGAGCACGAAAGAGTAGGTTTAGCTTGTTCATGAGGAGATAAAAGTAGAGTGGGACCAGAATAAGTCATATAACTATCATAGGAGGAGGTTCTTGGAGTTTTATCTTGGGTAAAATGAGTTCTTGAAGGTTTCCCCTTGATGTGGGAAGCATAGGTTTGGTAGAGGGGGAAAGCTTTCTCCCAAGTTTGCTGGACCCTTTGAGGTGTTGGGGTGAGTTGGCAGGGTGGTATAATAATTGGATTTGACACCATATTTGGAGAGAACCCATGATTTCTTCCACATATCTCAGCTTTTTTGGTATCTTCATGATGACTCCCATGTCCTTGAATGGGGAGAGTTGGATATCAAGGATGGCATGACATTCATGGAGCAGCCAGTAGAGATCCAGGATCGTCGAGAGAAGGTGCTACATGGGTGAACCATTTCCTTGGTTTGGGTGTTGTGGAGGCATAGTGGTCAGGAGTATAGTACTTGGGAGTGAGAAACGTAGATGCACACCCAGTACCCAGAGTTGTTCTAAGTTTTTCCTTATTCTATTTTTCCCTGTAATGTGATGTTTGGACCTTGTTTTATGAAATGAGAAGTTTTTTACCTTGGTTTGTGATGTGTCTGGTGTGGTATGTGATAAATTCTTAACATTCATAGAGGGGAGGACTGGATTCCTAATTAAGACGCATTAACTATGATGCGATCAAACCCTTAAAGGAAAGTCAGTTCCACCTAGAGTAGATAATATCTTGACATGGAGGACGAAATTCCCTGATTCGTGTGTTTAGGATAGCACCGTTCGTTGGCCTTAATAATTGTTGGTTTGAGATGTGAATAGGGTGAGATGGTTATGTGATAATTGTGAGGAAGTGTGGTTGTGTGAGAAGAGACGACTTGTGGTTGTGGTGGTGAGGTTGTGCAGTGTGGCTGTGTTCATTTGAGTTCACGTGTTTAGATGGTGGTCGTGCTTGAGGAGTGATGAAACTCTTGAGAGGTATCTCATAGGGTGGGTTTTTGGACCCTATTTTCCTTCTGGGCTTGGTTTTGGATTCTAGAGGATGAGAATCATTTGAAAGTTATCTCATGTAATGATCTATGTTCCTCCAATCCATTAGTTTTCCATTTTTTTGTTGTTGGATATGTTCAGAGGAGGTTCTGAGAGTTTTTGTAGGAGTTAGGGGTGCAACAAAGTTAATGTAGGAGTTACACATTGTGTAACTATATTACACGGAGTGAATTTTGGTTTCATAGTTCTTCTTGGGAAGTTCATGGCATGTAATGTTTTGGGGTATTAAAAATAAAATAAATTAAAAGGCGGTGGGTTTTTTTTGGCTGAAGTCGACCACGGGTAATTACACGGCGTGAAAGGGTATTACGCGTCGTGTAATACCCCACTACTGTAACTTTTAAGTTTTTTTACACCCACTCGGGGTATTAATCCCTATGACTACAGTGACTCTTCCTTGACCATAGAAGACCCCACAACACATCTTCTGCATTTTAAGGATTCATATACTAAGGATTGATTCCTAGATTCCCTCCTTCGATTTGTAGTGACCCATCTTCGATCTAAGGTGCGTTATTCCTCCATTTTTGTGGTTTCTTCCAGTTTGGTATCTTTACCATACCTTTTCTTATTTCCATTTAATAAAGGATGATATAAAAAGGTTCTAAATGGGATTCTATTCAGTTGTGGTTGGTGCGGTGGTGCCATAGAATCCTCAGATGGATACAGATCATTCATGATAAGTTATAGGATATCTGTTGTGTTTCCCATTCTTGTGCAAGAATTTTGACACCCTTTTGAGGTAGGATTTCCTTCATTTCTCTTCAATTTTGCATCACGTGAGAGGGGTTCTCTTTTTTTTACTTGTGGATTTTGGTTTTTCTATATAAATCAAAGATAAGAGTTTGCTAAATTAAATTGAAAAGTGTAGAGAGATTCTTCTTTTCATGGTTTTACAACTTGATGTCGATTGTTATATTGTAATTATACGGGATAAATTCCCTGATGAAAATTGTGGTCATTAGTGGATTTGATTGTGCTAGGTACGTGTTTTGTGGATGTTTCATGATCAAGATTGTTTGGTTTCACCTAAAAATGGAAATTGGTTAATCACATATATCTAGTTAATGAATGGATACCCTAGTATCACATAGTTTTGTGATAAAACCTGAATTAAACAAGTGGAATTAAATAAGGGATGCCTTGTTAAAACTGGAATTGTGTTTTTCTTTAGTACATGGGGTTATTTGATGTGTCAGTCTTCTCTAGTTTGTGATTTAGTATGGTTGTGAGCCTAGCTGTGTGTTGTGGGATGGTTTGGGTGGTGTAATGGAATATCAAGTTGAGAGATTGATTGATTGTGGAATGGATGAGAAGTTTTGCGCATCAGGGCAATGAAACTAGTTGTATTGTAATATGTTATCGGTTGGGGTTGTGAGTTGGGGGTTGGTTTTGTTGGTACATGATCTGAGCGGGATGAGTTTGAATAATGATAGTAGTGATTGGTATGGATAATTCACCAGGAGTTTCTCCATGAGTAAAATATAGAAAGATTCACCCTATATCTAGATATCAATATATGATATAACATGAATGGGTGTTAAATATAGAGGAAACGTGATGTACCTTTAGTTTATTTGGGATATTCACCTTCTAAGAACCTTGTTTCCGATCATGTGTTATTATAGTAGTTTCCTGAGTAGTGGTGGAATGAATAAATTACTTATTTAATAAATAATTAAATTGGTTAAATGGATTGGTTGGGAATATGAATTAGGTTTCATGGCTTGTTGTGTGGTATTTTGTATTTAGTGGTTGCAGCATAGTTAGTAGTGTTGTGAGTTGGTGGGTTTTCTAAGAACATGTAGGTTGGGATTGAGTGTTTGGTATCATATATGTGTATAATTTTGTTTTCTTTTTGATTTATATACACACCCCACCCTAATTGAGAACTATGTTCCAAACACACCCATCATCACAGGGGATTGTGTATTTCCCAAATATCTCCGTGGGAGAATGGATGAATGGCCACCCACTCTTCCCTTCTCCCTCTTCTAGGTGGTGATAGCCCAATACTCCTGGGGTTGGTTTTGGTTTGGGATACCCAGGTGTGTGCGGGTGAGTTGTTCTTTCCCAGGTGTCTTTGTGATGAGATGAGTCGTTATTTCGTAGCTATCTTTGGGATGAGATGTGTTGTGATTTCTCAAGTGTCTTCGAGGTGAGATGTGTAGTGATTTCATATGCGTCTTCAAGATAGGATTTGGTTTCTAGCCCAGGTGTTTGTTGGTGGCATGTGTCGTAGCTTGTGGACTAGGTGTCTATGGGAGGGATGGGATGTGGTTTGTAGCACAGGTCTTTGTGGGTGGGATGTGATGTTTTTTGTGGACCAGGTTTTTGTAGGTGGGATGTGGTTTGTGGCCCAGGTGTCTGTAGGTGGTTTGTGATGTGGTTTGTGACCTAGGTGTGTGTGGGTGGTTTGTGATTTGGTTCTCTTAGAAGAGGTGGGAGCATGAGAAAGTTTAACATTAGGAAAGAGCATCTAACCGGTGGTAAGTGATGTAGGGTACCCTATCATCGATTTAAATAATAATACATTAGTTGACTTGTGTTATTTTTTGAGCATGGCTTAGTGAGGTTGGTATGGTTAGTATACCAGTTAGGTGCTGTATGCTTCTACTATTTTCTCAGAGGGGCATTAGTATACTTCTTTCACATGTGTGTGAGAGACTTTAGTTTTCCTAATGAGTATAATTGTATGATCAACCTATGTATATAAAACTATTTTCAGGTTTCCAAGAGGATTTCATGGACCATGGTGGACCCTACTAGCTCGGATCTTGACAGTTGTCGCATTGCTACTTAGCTTTACATTTGGTATTTACTTGGAGACTTTTGTATTTGTAATGGTTCTAATTTATGCATACATGTGGGATGTTTTTTGGATTTCTTTTATATATAGATCTTAGAGTTGTTTTGAGGATGAACTATCTTATCCCCCAATCTTGTTTCTTATAAAGGGTAATGCCTCCCATTTTGTGAGATTTTTGTACCCTTAGTGCTAGTCGCCAACCCGGGTCCTACTAGAGGTAGGACATGGGGGTCAATATCTCCCTTTATTCATTTCCAGCCTAGGAGGGACATATTTGGAGGGATGGGGGTTGTGATGGATACCCATGATGATGAGAAAAATTTAGAAAAACATGATCAATAACCTATAACATGAATGGTATAATACTCCAACCAGGATAACAATTTTTATTTAGTAGACTACATTACCTTACAAATCACCCCCGCATTCTCTATCATTCTCTAAACTAAATTTGGTAATGGAATCACAGACTCTCTGGCCTCAATTTCATATAATGGTGATTTGAAAGAGCACCCATGTAACACCTCAATTGAATCCATAAAAATAGATGAGTTACAAATATTTTTATAAGAAAATGTAAACATGAGTAAGTTCTTATACTTTGAAAATCTAAAACTAGGAACACATACTCACAACATTTCTTATAGTATTTGGATCATCCAGTTTGTTTAAAAATCTATTTAATGTTTAAAAGCAGTGCTAAGGCATAACTGTGATCCAAAAACATTCTATATACTCTTATGAACCCAAGATGTAAAATGAGTATCCCAATTGAAGATGATTATCCTCATAACCTGACTATCCCGAATAATATAAAAATTAGATTTTTCATCAAATATTTAAGATCCGTTATTAATAATTGATGTGAAAACCACTATTTTCATGGTTTTAAAATCAGTTATACTAATGATAGATGTGAAAACCCATTAGTTTTAACATCATTTATATAATAATTTATGTTTAATGTCTATTTTAACATCAAGTATTATATAACTGACATTAAAAACTTAAAAAAAATTAAAACACACATGAGTATCAATTATACTAATTCATTTGATGCATGATATTTTGAAACCCTGAGTCTCATTATTCACAATAACCCTTCCTATACTTAGTTCATCTGGTTTCACCCTTTTCTATTATTTCACTAGTGGACCACTTTCTTCTTATTTCATTATCATTCCACCACCCTCTTTTTCATTTTTCTAACCTTAGACTTGTTTCTTGTCTATCTTCTAAATTCCACCACCATCATTTTTGATATTTTTTAACCATGATCCCACATAATTTATTTTAATATAAAGTTTGTATACTATTATTTTTACTCTTTTCATTGCTAATATACTGATTAAATATACTTTTTTTGTGATTTAAATTTATATTTTCATTGTTTAGAATATTTAATATATGTTTGTGATTTTTAAATTGTATTCATTTATTTATTATTGATTATGCTCCCACTTAATTTCATGCAATCTAATGTTTTCTTACTATTGTATTACATCTATTAATTGCAAATATACTATCTACATCTATATTTTATTTGAGTTAATTTTTTATTTTATTTTTTTTATAAAAATTATTAAATGTTTATGCGTTTTAAATTGTATTCATTTATTTATTATTGATATAAATGTTGTATCATTATATTATATTATATTTATCATATTAATTTTTATATTTCATAATTGTTTATCTTGATTAAATGATTATGAATAAATGGATAGTTGATTGTATTTTTTGATTAAATTTTTATAAATAAATAGTTAGTTTTTTATTATATTGTATTCATTAATTTATTTCATTAATATTTATTTTTGATAATTATTTGTTTTTATTAAATGTTTATGAATAAATAATTAGTTAATTGTTTATTCTGAATATATGTTCATCTATTTTATTTTTATATGTGTATATATAATTTTAATATATATGTATTAAATTTACATATGTTTATATATTTTAAATTTATCTATTTATATATATATATTCAAATATTTGTATGTTTAAATATATTTATAAATTTTATTGTTATTTTAGATAATTAAAGGATTGCAATTGGATAAATGCATTGAGAAATAGGAATGAATATGAGAAAGGGGTTGATATTTTCTTGGAATTTTATAAGTAGAATCTTGAAATAGAGACATGTTTTTCTATCCATGTGTGAAGTGTTTGAATATGAGAAAGTTAAGTTCTATAGATATCAAAGATCATCTGATTTTCAATTTTTTTAATCATATTTATAGACATTGGATATGACATGGTGAAATAAAAAAACTCAATATCTAACATAAATGAAGATATTCAATATGAGACATAGGATTGTCATGATGAATTAATTCATGACATATGCATTGAAACCATTGAAAAAATAGTAAATATTAAAATATTGTATGGAAATTATGAAAAACTCTTATTCCTAGGATGTAATAAATTTATACTGTTATCACTAATATTAATATTGGTTAACTTAAAAGAAAGAAAAGGTTCAAGTGATAAAAGTTTCACTAAATTTATTTAACTTTTGAAAGAGTTACTTCCATAAGACAAAGAGATTCTATATTCTAATTATGATGCAATAAAAATATTATGTTCAATGGGACTGTTATATAAGAAAATACATGCTTGTCCGAAAAACTATGTACTATATAGGAAAAAATATAAAGTTTTATAAAAATGTCTTAAATGAAATAAATCATGATATAATATGGATATGGGATCTAACTGTGATTCATTCTCAATCATGCTAAGGAAATTTGGTATCTTATGATAATTCCTCATTTGAATCATTTAACTAAAAATTAAAATGATGTAAATGGAATGATATTACATGTAGATGATCAAATATTAGATAGAAACCTACATCACCTTGTAAATTCACTACAATTTAATAGATTTTATTAATAATTTATTGATTTATTAAATAAAGATAGAAATCTAAAAATGGGACTATGCATAGATTCAATGAATCTATATCAAAGACCCAGTATCCAACATAGTTCATGGGCTATTATGTTAGAATTTTTCAACCTATCCCAACAAAAATTAATGAAAAAACATGTTTTGATGAGATTGATGATTTCTAGACCAGAAAATCCTAAAAATGATATTGATATTTATATATCACCATTTATTGATGATTTGAAACTTTTATGGGAGAGAGGTGTTTAAAAGTTTTATACATATGTCAAAGAGTATTTTATTTTGTGTAATTTGTTAATGTTCATTATAAATTAATTTCTTACACATACAAACTTATTTGGATATAGTGTTAAGAAACATAACTCTGGTATATTTTGTAAAGATGAGACTTCATTTCAACAATTAAAAAAATGTGAGAAAGATATTGTACATGGACCATCAAAGATTTTTTATAATGTATACATATTATGAAATATTAAAAAAATGAATTTAATAGTTTAAAAGAGTATAATCTTCCCTATAAATTTTTTCAATAGAATAATATTATAGCAAAGTGAAAAACATCAATGCCCTATTTGGGAAGACAAAAAGTTTGGATCATAAAAAAAATACATGGAAGAAATGGTCCATCTTATTCAATCAAAATTATTGGATATTTTTAGAGTTAAAACATAACATTGATGTCATGCATGTTTAGAAAAAATTATGTGATAGTTTTATTGAAAATTTATTAAATATAAAAGGAAAGAAAAAATATTGATTTCATACAAGATTTGACTTAATTTCTATGAGAATATTTTGTGAGTTATCTCCCATTGTGAAAGGATAAAGAACAAATTTACCTTTGACTTGTTACATGTTAAGAAAGAGTAAAAAGATTAATTTTTGTCAATGTATACATGGATATAAAGTACCTAGTGGGTATTATTCAAAAGTGAAAAATGTGGTATTATTGAAGGATTTGAAATTCATAGGTATAAAATATCATCACTGTCATGTATTTATACAAAAAATACTACATGTTTTAGTACATGGAATATTGTTTATATCTATTAGAAATTCTATCATCAGGTGGTGTTATTTTGTAATTCCATTTATAACAATGTCATGGATCCAAATTTATTAAATGTGTTAGAGAATGAAGATGTCCTCATACTTTTTCAATTATAAATATATTCTACCCCATCATTTTTAACATAATTTTTTATGATGCTTCATTTAGTGAGATAGATAGGGATATGTGAGCCTGTATATTTATGTTGGATGTATAATTTTGAATGATATATGAAAATTTTGAAGGGATATATTAAAAATCCATATCAACTAGAGGCCTAAATTGTTAAAAATATATATCAAAGGAAGTGGTTGAGTTCTTTAATGACAAATTATTTTATGTGGATCATGTTACTCTCCCTATATCCTAAAATCTAGCAGTAAGTAGTGAAGTTAAGGAGATCTATGGACTAAAATTAAAGTTAATTGCATGCGATATAGTGATGTAGGAACATTTATAAATTTTGAACAACATAGATTGGACTTAGACATATATATCATCACATATTTTTTTATTGAAGGTATGATACATAAAAGGAAATGAAAAGTGGTTGATAAATAAACGTAAAAATACATTTTTTTTCTTGGTATAAGGAGAATTCCAAAATTGATTCATCTACATTAGAAAACTTGAAATGGTTAGCTGTTGAACTATGTACTAATGTAATCACATGGTCTCATTTTCACTTTAGTGATTAAATATTTTACCCAAAAAATTAAGATGATAATAGTACCATTCAAAATAGTAGAGTAATTTTCATGACTAAAGCATGAAATTTTTTTGGTGAAGAGATAATAAATAAAAATCTATATCAACAAAATATTTTTGATTATTGAGGATTTATGGGAAATTTATTGTACTAAAATTTGAGTACCAGTCTTTAAGTGTAACTGGGTTGATAATAACAGTGGTGTGAAACATGATGATTATGGTTTTAAACTCATTTATTAAAAAAGATTTATTTTCTAAGAGGAACCATTTATCATAGAAATGCATGTGAAGTAGGTATTTTATGTTATTTACCCATGAAATGATAAGTGGTTCATAAATTTGTAAGGGGAAAAAATTGATTTGGGTGATAAGGATATCAATGATATTTTGGGCCTATGTGAGGTTTGTTCATTTATAACATGATCAACTATTGATAAAAATAATTATTATATAAATATATTCTATGTGATATAAAATTATAACTAAGAAGGTATATGAAAAAACACTTCGTTACTCTCCTAAATTTTTAGGTAAATACTTTTTTCTTCTAAAACATACACAAATAAAACACAATTTTTTTAACTTTGGAATTAAAATCTATCAATGTTGTTAATTTCTAACATTTTGTGGTAGAACAACCCTAATGTCATTATTTTTTTTGTGAAACTTACACATATGAAACACTATTTTTTATCTTATATATTTAAATTTATAGATATTAATCATTTTTCCATTTTTTATTAATTTTTCTATTTATCATTTTTTGGTAAACAATTTTTGGTTAAAAGATCCTAACATCATTATTTTTTTGTGAAATTTACACAAGTAAAACACTATTTTTGAACTTTAATTTTTAAATTTATAAACGTCGATCATTTATACAATTTTTGAATTAAGTTTTATATTTATCGGCTTTAGTTACACATTTTTTGATTGAAGAATCCTAAAATAATTATTTTTTTGAGAAACTAACACAAGTGATGATCCTATTTTCTAACATAGATACTTAAATTTATAAATTTTAATCATTTCTATGATTTTTATATTAATTTTTATATTCAATAGTTTTAGTTATACATTTTATGGTTGAATAATCCCGATTTAATTATTTTTTTGTGACTATTTATTTATATTAATCATTTTTAGATATTCACTTTTCTTCAACTATATAAGGTAACATAAAAGATATAATTTTATTTCTATTATTATAAATTATTTTTTTCTTATAACTATCATTTAATTATAATAAAATATAGGTGTACAAAATTTCATTACATTCATTTATTTAAATGATGCACATGGAGGAAGAAGAACATTATTGGGGTATGATTATGTTGTATAATATTAATATATCTGGAATAATTAAATTGTTTAATTAAGATAAAATTTTGTTTATTAAAATTATATATAGAAGTAATAGTGAATCTACTATAGAAAAGTCTTAACCTTATCAAGAGAAGATGATACCCAGAGTTGGTAGACATGAGATTATATGTTTACCAAAACTTTACTTGCACATAGTATAAGTATCAAACCTTAAACAATACATATTCAAATTATTTTAAAACTTAAAATAACTTTATTTTCCCAAGGATAATTTACGATTTGATTTTTAGAGAATTAGGAAAAACTCTTACATAGTAACCCCATACATTATAAGCATACACTTATACTCAGTATCCATTTTTTATACCGAAGGAACCCCTTTTAAAATAAAGGATGTTTTCTTTTTACAACATATCTTCGAAAAATTTATCTTGAACTCATCCTTAAAACTAATATTCCTTAAAACCATGTGAAATTTTGTTTAAAAATATTATATGAGAACAAAAAGAATAGTAAGGGTCATAAAATAAAGAAAATCATTAGTCCAGTGAAAACCCATAAAAAAATTTTCTTAAAAAAATTCTTTTTTACCCAGAAAAGGGAATCAAATTTTCAAAAGGTCATTATCTTAACTTTTGAAAATAAAATGATTTCCATGAAAACCCATTGGAAAGAACATAAAATTTAATTATGTAACTTGGAAAATAATTTTCTATATGACTTATATATATGGAGTAACCAAATATTCAACCTCCAACTCCATAGTACCCAATGCATTGGAGGTTATAATGTGACCACCCATCCTTGGTTTATTACGAAACCACCCATCATTAGTTGATAACACAACCATATATCCTTAGTTTATCATATAATAACACATAATTGGTTTATAATGGAACCACCCATCACTATAAACAATTCCCAAGTACTATATCATAATAAAAAAATAGGAATTCTTGCATCGTAAAAATATTCTCAAGGAAAATTCCCATATCCTTTTTAAATCACATATTTTAGAAAAGTTGCACACATAAAAATAAAAGAATTATAATTGAAAATAACCATTTTATACTTGTAAATAAAACTTCAAAGTATATATTCATAATGAAAGTGGGAAAATCTTCTCATTCTGTATAAGTAAAAAAATATTTCTTTTGACCTTTGTAAAAAGAACCATTAAATGAGGACTTTTAAGAGAAAGTCTCTTACATAAAACCTTAAAAAGATTCATTTTTGAAAAAAATTGAGGGAAATTAGAAAATACATTTTTGAAAAAATTAATTTCCATATAAATACGTTCATAAAAACATTTTTATAAAATAAACATGAAATAAAAATATTTAGAAAATAAATCTTTAAAACATTTAAAATGAGATTTTTTTGTTAAAAAGTCCCTTACCTTGAATCTAACACAACATTTACATTCTTTATCTTCATGAATAATAAAATTAGTTTAATTATTTAATTTATTTAGAACGCTTTTCTTTTTTATTATTCATTTTATTTCACTTATTACCGTATTATAAAAATTACTTAATTATTTAATTTCAAATTAGATATTTTGGCGATATTTGGTTCTGAAGTCCAAAATGACTTAGGTACATAGACAATGGTCAAAGAGGTCATTATTACACCATATCTGGAATAATATTCAGAAATTATTATCCTTTTTATACATCAATTATAATTTTAATTCAGACCATTAAATATCTTAATGAGAAAATGAAACTATATTATAATCTTGGAGACAGTAGGCCGTACTTATGCATGAATAATGTTTCCATTTTCCAAAGATTAATATGGAAAGAAGGTAAATATAATTTTATCTTTAAATAATGATAATAATATATTAAATATTATATTAATTCTTTAAATATTCTTAAATATTTTATTCATCTGATGTGGTGATGAAAATAATCACATCTCTTTGTGGAGGTGTTAGTCTACATGTACGTACAAATGACAGTATCATTTTTCCGTGCATGGAAATGTAAGAGAATAAATGGTACATTATATTTTAATAATGATAAATTAGTCATGAATATCATATATTAATCTTAATTCCATCATTACAACTAGTCTTAATAGATGGTGATGGAAAATTATTTACATCGATTCGCGAGACGGTAGTCCGCCATACACACGAATGATGATTTATTTACCCATTTGATGGTAGCGAAGATGGATATAGCTCATGACACTAACATAATAAAATATCAGTTTTTGTATTATATTTTTTTATTATTTTATCGTGGTTAAATATGATTTTAATGAAGTGTAAGAAGAAAAAACTAAAATAAGTGGATAAAACTATAAATCTTCTTCTTAAAACCTCTTTTGATTAACACATTAAAGCCACTAAGTTCATTATTATACCTAAAGAAAGACCTATATAATGAGGGTAATTATTTTAGTAAGGTATTTGGGTATAAATTTTACAAAAAATGGTTTTTATGTGTGAATAAATGTGAAGAAAATGTTTTCTTTTATAAGACAGGAGAGGGGCACTCTTGGAATTTCCCAAAATATTAAATAAATATTAATTAATTTTCAAATAAAAATGAATAAAAGGCGAGTTATTTGTATTATAATATTATTATGGGTCTAAAAAATATCATCCTATATTTTTTGGATAAGTTTAAGTCACTTTATTATCCTTATCACTTAGTTTTAACCCTTATTCAACCCCTTTAACTTTTACCATAACAACATTGATTTTTACTATTTGAGAGTCAATATTGTTACTATAAAATGAAAAAAGACCCATAATTGGATAATGGTTTTTATTTTAAACCTTATCATAATAATTTTTTAGAATTTAATATACTTATAAATTTTATAAAATTTAATATAATATTATTAATTTTAAAATATCATTAATGTCAAGTTTGACCCTATTCATTACTTTGACTTTTAAAAATATCAATAAAACAAGATAAATTTGAACCAAATATTTTAATATATTCCCAACATGTCAAAGTAATCTTGAAAATTAATTTATTAAATTAATTATCCCATATTATATTTATTTTTATACTTATAATATCATTTAGTTGTTTTTTCCATTTATTAAATAATTTCTACATAAGTATTGTGCTAGCATTTAAGGTAATTATTTCTTCACTAAAAATAACTAATAAATTAAAAATTTGAATATAGTAACATTATATTTAAAAATAATTCTTATAGTCAAATATATCTTCGAGATAATACCATATTAAAAATATTATACTTATTAAAAACAAGAATGTGACATGTTTGACTTTTCTTTAAATAAAATATTATAAATGTCATAATCACTTAAAAATGGAAACTAAAAGACATATATTCAAACCATTAATTATTATGGAAAAAAATTACCAATAAAATAAAATTAGGGTAAGTGTTAGGGTCATTTTATAATCCTTATCATATTAGTTTTGTCCTTAATTACCTGATTTACTCTTTACGGTGGTAATAAAACTTTCCAAGGTTATTATTCATATTATCCAAAAATAAAAGGGACCTTTTTTCTAAATTTTTATCATATGATTAAAAATATGGAATCTATTTTTAAAAAATCAAAACATATAATTTTCAAAATTTAATTTAAAATTAAATTAGCAAAACGCAATGAAAAACAATTTTTTTAAAAAAATGCCCTTTTAAAACATAAAATGTTTTTATAAAAATTAAAGTATAAAATATATTTCAAAACCCATAATTAAATAATTTTAAATAAAAATTAACAAATTAATTTTTAAAACTAATATAAAATATAATTTTAATTCTTAAATACTTGAAAAGATAATACAATTTTCAATAAAAATCGGTATTTTCACTATTCATTGAAAAATCAAACTTTTTAAAAAATTATCAAAAATTTACCATAACATAATTTTGTTATTATGTTTTCAAAAATGATATTTATTTCATTAAATAAAATTTCAAATCTTTTTAGAAATCAATTATATTGTTAACTCCCAAAAGAAATAGAAATCATTCTTGAAGAAAGTGCATTTAAAGAATAAAATGATTTTACTAAAAATATATTAATTATTTAGAAAACATTAATTAATAAATTATAAATAAGTAGGACCATTATATATTTCATAATGTGGTTAATACTATTCATTACAACCTATTTAATAGTTAGGTTATAATGTTTACATAGTATCTATATTTAGTAGTTCGTTTAAGTTTGGAGTTGTATATCTTATACGCTATATACACTTCTAAAAAACACCTGTTTAACAAAACTGGTATTTATTAGTAATAGAAAAAATCACTAATAAATGACATCATTATAAGTTCTAAAAAAAGCGATGATAAATTTAACCCTTTATTAGTGATTTTCTAAGCGCTGATAAAGTTTCTATTTATCAATGCTTTATTTTTAGCACTAATAAAGGATATCCTTTAAAAGTACTTTATTTTTTTCATTGATAAAGGGTAACCTTTATTAGTGCTTTATTTTCAGCACTGATAAAGGGAACACTTTATCTGCACTAGATTTTTAGCGCTCATAAATGAATCCTTTTATTAGTTCTTTTTAGCACTAATAAATATCTGAATAAATAAAATGAAATTAATAAAAAATTAAAAACAAGTCTAGTAAAAATAATATTAATTTTTTTTATTATTTTATTTAATTATTGATAAAAGTAAATAAATTTATTATACTATATATAAATTATAAATACTAATAAATAGTATGTATTAAATATATAGATATATAAAAATTAAAATTAAACAAATTAAAATTAAAAATAAGTAAATTAAGAAAAATATTAAACATTTTATTAATTAGTTTATTATAAATAATGTTAATAAATAGTATATATTAAATATATAAATATAAATTAATGTATATAAGTATGATTTATATATTAAAAAAATATTATTTAGTCATTACATTAAATAGTAATGTATTTAGTGAACAATTGTTTATAATTAAAAATTAATATGAATTAAAAATACTGACTAATTGCTTTGAGTAATGGACATAATTGAATGTCGTTTGATTTTTCAATTTATAACATAGTTCAAATGTATTATATTGATTTCACATATATGAATTATATACATTTTCACACACACAAATATATTTTTTGGAATTTAATCATTTTATATGATTTATTATATATATATATTTATTTACCATGCTTTAATATTTTATACATGAATTCATATTTATTTCAATATATATCAATTTTTAATGATTTATATTAATCAAACTTATCAAAAATTTTAATTTATTGTACTAATTTTTAGTTAATCAATTTTATTCATTTTTTATAGGCATAAACTTAAGATTAAATATTCATTAATAATGTTAAAAATACATTTGTAAAAAAATATTTATAAATTCATATTTATTGTTTTTATACATTTATAATTATAAATAAATAAATAATATTTTTTAAAAACTATTTATATAATAATAAATAAATAATTATAAAATTATAATAAATTTATTTAAATAAGGAATATATTTTCTATGCTTATATATATATAATTATATAATTTTATATGATGATATAAATATTATTTTTTTAAGAAGTATTTATATAATTATAAATAAATAATTATATATTCAATGAATTATAAAATTATTATTTTATAAAAAGAATAATTATAAGTTATAATTATATATAATAATTAAACTTTTTTTAAAAAGTATTAATTTTTTAAAAAGTATTGTATGTATTTATCAGCTCTTCTTTAGTGCTGATAAATCTCTATCTTTATCAGCACTAAATAAAGCACTGATAAAGATTCATTTTATCACCACTTCTTAACTTAGCATTGATAAAAGATGTCTTTATGGGCGATTTTTTTGAAGTGCTTATAAAAGTGACATGATATATTTTAAGAACCCTAACCATCACGAACCAATTTGCGATATCTGAATCTCTCCATTGAAGTGAACTCTTATCAACACTATTTATTGTCAAATCCAAGCTTGAATCTTGGCTAGAATCAGGGCTCCAACTATTCCAAGTCTTAAATCCAAGTCTCGAGTGATTCAAGGGCTGAACAAAACTGCCACTTGAATGAAATATAGGTTTTTTGATATCTTTAATTTCCCTCTATTATCCAATAAACCTTCTCATCCCACATCTGTGTATCCAAAAATTCTAGTTGCACTATCCTATAATAAAAAAACCCAAAATTCATTTTTTTGATATATTGAAGTTTCGTCTTCCCCAATATCATGTGGGCCTCCTTGGGACAAAATTGGTATTGTAGGACTTGAAATATATCAAAGCCAATGTTATGTCACGTTTTTGTATGGTATAATAGACTCCCAATACCTCTATTCCACCACATAATGATTTTTAAATCATCAACTTTTGTAAAATTCATCCATATAATGGTTGGTGTTTTCATTAGTTCTGAATATTTCATTACAATTCACTTGTATGATGAAGTATGTGACATCATTGGGGTCTTAGATTATATCATGCAACAATTGGAATTGAGAGGTTTGAGTGAGGATGAACTAAAATATAGTTATATCCCCTTCTATTTAAAGGTAATTATATAATTTGTTTCCAAAAAATGGATAATGAAATATATGAAAGTACATGGGAACAACTATATAATGATTTTTTCATGAAACTTTTTCCTAAGATAATGAGCACTGAAATATAGTGTAAAATCAATGGATTTATTTAGTATGAATTTGAACTATTTCATGTGACTTGGGATAGATTTAAGGGTCACCTATAAAATGTCATAATAAAATGATTCTGATGAATATGTAAAATCATATGATAAAAAAATTATATATGTTTTATTTTTTATCCTATTTATTTAAATACTTGAAAAAATATAATGTTTTTACATTTTTATTTTTGAAATATTTCAATTTTTATTTAAATAATATGATTTAAATTATATAAAAATAAAAATAAAATTGGTTTAAGGTTCTATAATCCTTGGATTATATTATATAGGAAAGACTGATTTTGAGATAAAATGTAATTGATATTTTGATTTTGGTTGTTGAAATATAGTCAGAAAAGAAACAATTGTAATGAGGGATTTTCTAGGAAAAACCTTAGCATCATGGTGTTTTAAGAAAAAATTATTGTTTCATTATATGGTGTAGAATAAGAGTACATTGTCAATAGAATTTATTGTTCTCAATCCTTTAGGATTGATCAATTTTTTTTTCTAAATTTGATATTTTCATTGAAAGTAACTTATTTAATAAGAAAATATTTCTATTATTAAAACTTTAAAGTATATTTTAAATCATTCAAGAATAAATCTTCTTCAACTAGATTTATGTATTTTTTATAAAATAAAATATTAACATTGATTGATGTAAATATAATAAATAAGTTTTAATAGAATCTATTTTGTTGAAATACAAATTATTTTTCATGGATAAAACTATTACACCTTTATAATACCACTTCAAATCCAATTTATAAGTTTAGATTTAATAATTTAATGACATTCTTTGTTCACTATGGATTCTTAATTCTATTGAATTTTATTGACTACTGACATAAAGTTAAATCCATTTTATGTCATTCTAGTGGTTATATAATGCCCCACATATGTGATCATCTCAATTACATGACATAAAAAAATGTTTAATTATAATACATTACCATGAACTTTTATGTTAAGAGTTTTATATAATTTGGAAAAAATATTTACTAAAAACCTCATGTATTTTTAAACTAATGGACATTTTTTGGAACATTATATTCAAAAACTTGATCCATAAGAAGGCATAATTATTCTTATTTGGATCAAGCTCCTCAAGTCACATTGTTCTTATTCGGATTAATCTTCTAATTCATAGATTTGATCCAATTATCATCCTTTTCAGCCTCTCCAAATGGTTTATGCTCTACTTGGTAAAATGATATTTTTTTATAGAGTCTTACTCCTTTGAGTTTTCACTGAAACTCTGCGAGAACTAATGACATTTTATTCATTGATTTCAGAATTGATTTTATTTATTGCAGTTGATAGAAATATATCCATCTTTAAAATGATAACCCACTCATTAATATTTCTTGAAATTCACTTCATTTCTTTCATCACACATATAATAAACACATTGTATGTTTTACTTTAATCCATCTAAAAACTGATCATTCTTTAACATTGCCTTTGGGTTCAACCCTTAAGAATATTTGATTACTATCCATGTAATTCTCACAAATGGGAGAAATTCACCATTGATAATGAATATGTATTATTTATTTATTTATTTATTGTAAAAAATGAATATTTTATAAACCTAATAAGATATCTTTACTTTCTCTTGAATGATTCAAATCTTGAATACAATGTATCTTATTTTCTCCTTATCCTCCCCACTTGTTGATTGATTTTTTGGCGATATCTATTTGTGTTTTTTATCATCATTATTACTTTACCATAAGCATATCGTTATGGTCAACAATGTTTTCAGAGTAAAATAATGATCCATAAAATTCATGTATCATTTTATCTTTATGTTTAATTTATTTCTTTTTAATATTACTCATATAATAATTTTTTTCTTGTACAAGTGAATTATTTTGTTCGAGTTGGGTTGTTTTGTTTGAAGTTTCTCATTATCAAGAGGGATTAGACTTTTATCCTACAACTGAGAAAATGAAAACAAGGAAATTCATCAATAATTCATACAATCATCTAGAAAATTTGAATTCCTAATACATATTTAATTAATTTTTTCGTCATTTTATCTACTATTTTTATGTTATTTTCCTTATCATTTTTGTCTAATACTTATTTTTTCCATATATCTTTTGGAAATTCATTTTTTTCTTTTAGATATATGAAAAAATTGATAAAAGTGATAAAACGATTCTTTCTTCCAATGTAACCACATTTTCCATATTCATTTCCTTTCTTTGTCGAGCTGGAAAAACTTCATATTGATTCTATATTGTCTTCTATTTTTTTTTTGAATTTTTGAAAACTAAGAGAGTAGAGTAAGCTAATATTCCAATTGTGGTTAATTTTCATGATATAATGGGAACATGAGTTTCTTATTCTCTTTTGATTTTCAACAATTAGAAAAAAATTTCCACTAAGATCATCGAGTCAATATAGAGTGTTAGAAGTTAGACATATAAAGGAAATGGAAATGTGGTTATATTGGAAGTTATTCTTTTTTTGAGACTTTGGAATGTGTAAGAATCAACCGTACCTCAATCCGACACATGGTGACTCCAAGTGATCCATTTTATTTAAAATTGACATGTTTTTTTGAAAAAAGGACAACTAACATACTCAAAACTGGGAAAAAATATTCTGGTTATTTTGATACTGTTGGGAAATGATCCATAATTCATTTGGGAAGTATAGAAATCAGCCACACCTCAATTCAATACACAGTGTGATTGTTATGACTCAATGTGTTTGTTATCAGTTTAAAATTTTAAATTTAGTTTAAAAAATGTCACTCATTGATAACAAATAAAAAACACTCGGATTTTGTTGATAATTTAATACATCGATTCATAAGTCATTTTTAAGTGTAGGAATTGGACTCACATCAAATTGATACATGATTTGATTAGTATAGGTCAAAGTATATGTTTCTGGTTTAGAATGACATTTTAGTAAAACAAATAATGTACTCAAAACTGAGAAAAAAATTCATATCATTTTGATACTTTAGGAAAACAATCCCTAAATCATTTGAAAATTTATGAAACATCTTCAACTCAATCTGACGCACAGTGTAACTGGTATGACTCGAAGTGTGCCTTTTTATTTAAAAAATGGAATCAATTTTAATAAAAAGGACAACTAACCTAGTAAAAACCAAGAAAAAGAATTCATATTTTTTTTATACTTTATTAAAATGATCCATAAGATATTTTAGATATTTATAAATTAGAAACACCTCAATCTGATGCACGGTGTGACCGATATGACTCCAAGTACCACTTTTTATTTAAAATTGATATCAATTTTAATAAAAAGAACCACTGACCTACTCAAAATTGAGAAAAGTCATTCAAGTTGTTTTGATACTTTAGTGGAATTATCCATAAGTCATTTTTGACTTGTATGAATCATCCACACCTCAATCTGATACACAATGTGTCCAATATGACTCAATGTGTCCATTATGAGTTTAAAATTGACAGTTTAGTTAAAAAATGTCATTGATTGAAAACTAACAAAAAACTCTTGTATTGTAATGATAATTTATTACATTTATTCATATTTAATTTATTATGTGTAGTAATTATTCTTACATCAAAATGATACATGATGTGATCAGTATGAGTCAAAGTGCATGTTTCTAGTTTAAAATGACATTTTAGTAAAAAAGACAAGGGACATACTCAAAACTAAGTAAAAACATTCATATTGTTTTTATAATTTATGAAAATGATCCATAATCCATTTGGGATGTGTAAGAATTAGTTGAACCTCAATCTAAAGCATAATGTGACCGATATGACTACAAGTTTGTCTTTTTATATAAAATTGGAATCAATTTTAGTAAAAAGGACAACTGACCTACTCAAAACTAAAAAAAATTCATATTGTTTTTATACTTTATAAAAATGATTAATAATTCATTTTTTATGTTTAGGAATCAACATCACCACAATTTGATACATGATGTGCCCGATATGACTTAATGTGTCCGTTATGAGTTTAAAATTGACACTTTAGTTCAAAAAATAACACTAATTGAAAATCGAGCAAACATTCTTGGATTTTATTAAAAATTTAGGAAATTGATTCATATGTAATTTTTGATGTGTAGGAATGAATCTCATGTCAAATAGATACACTGTGTGATCAGTATGAGTTATAGTGCATGTTTTCAGTATAAAATGACATTTTAATAAAAAAGACAAGTGACTTACTCAAAACTAAGTAAACACATTTGGATTGTTTTGATAATTTATGAAAATGATACATAATCCATTTGGGACATGTTATAATTTTCAACACATAAATCTGACATATGGTGTGACCGATATGACTCCCAGTGCATCTTCTTATTTAAAATTGACATCAATTTTAGTAAAAAGGACAACTCACCTACTCAAAACTAAGAAAATTCATTCTGATTGTTTTGATAATTTATGAAAAACTATCCATAAGACAATTTTGATGCATAAGAATTAGAAGCACCTCAATCCGATACACAATATGTCCGGTGTGAATCAATGTGTCTATTATTAGTTTAAAATCACCATTTTATTTCAAAAAGTGCCACTCATTGAAAACCAAGAAAACATGATCAGATTGTCTTTATAATTTAGGAAATGATTCATAATTAATTTTTATGTGTAGTAATTAGTATCATATCAAACCAACACATGATGTGATTGATATGAGTCAAATTTCTTGCTTCCTATTTAAAATTACATTTCAGTAAAAAAGACAAGAATCATACTGAAAACTGAGAAAACACATTCAGATTGTTTTGATACTTTAGGAAAATTATCCATAAGTGATTTGAGACATGTAAGAATCATCTGCACCTCAATCTGACACATGGTGTGTACGGTATGACTCCAAGTTCATTTTTTCAGTATATAAGTATCATTTAAGTTTAAAACGCACATGACATCACCAAAACTGAGCAAACAAGACTAGATTGTTTTATTTTAATTTAAATTATAAATTCATACTTGATTTTTATGATTTTGTGGTGTTTTTGGTGCTTTAGTGTGCTGTTAAAGTACACTGCACTGGTGCTGTAGTATGCTGTAAAATCAAACTGTAGCATTCCCCTTTATTAGTGCTTTTAAAGGCATTGATAAATGGTCCTTTATTAGCACTTGTAGAAAGACTCAATCTTTTAATCTCACTCTAGTAGCCAGTACTTCTATAGTGCTAATATAGTATATTTTTAGCATTGTTAAAGGTCGATTTTATAGTAATCTTAACATATTATTTAATTTAAAAAACTAGGTATGTTACACATGGGGAGAAGAGGTTAAAAATTGAATTTTATGAAAATAATAACCCAATTTTCCTAAATAAAAATTAGTTTAGGTGTAATATGGTTATGTATATCCATTTTAAGATTAGTATTTATATCTTGATTAGAGGAGCACTGAACAGAAGATGAATGATTACCTGTGGGAGTCTAAAATGGTAAAATATATTAACTAATTTATTTTTTCAAATATTTTAAATATTATATATTTCACATGACTAATATTTAATCTATTTAATTATATATGAAATACGACTATAATGACATGAAATCAATTAAGAAGTGGTGGATATATTTTGTGTCAATCAGGTAGAGTGATTTTAAATCAAAATTAACTTTAGTTTATATTTTTGAGGAAGAATATAATGAAAAACCATTTATTATTTATAGTTTTTGAGATATAGAGTTATAGAATAATTTTTTCACCACCTAGTAGGAAGAAGACTTTCTGGTATGATAATTATTGAGTAAAAAATTAATTAGTAAAATTATTTTTTAATTAAGTAATGAACTATTTATTTATTCTTATATAACAAGCCACTAAGAGATATCACCAATAGTTATATTTACAAAATATATTACCTTACATGTTATCACATGGAGGGTATAATTTATTGGAAGAGAAAATTATTATCAAAAAATTTGATGAATTAAGAGATAAATCCAGCAGTGGCTCTGAAGAGTTTTAGTATAACCTAACATATCTCTATAGTCACCATAAAAAATGAAAAAACGAAATGATGAAAAAATGGGAAGTTTCATACAGATCCATCAAAATAGGAATATGATAACATTATAAGAAATTAATGGCAACTTTTCTTGAATATTAGTATTTTGAAAACTCATCACAAATAACATTTACATATATATTTTCAGAATGAGATTCTGGAGAAAGTAACACAGGGGATATTTATCCCTGGGGGTATGTTGGAAATTCTATCTAATGTTTTAGGAAATCAAGAATAATTAGTCTATGTAAGAGGATTTGAGGTGGGTTTCAATATTAGAAATTCTTTCAGCCATACAAGTACGACACCAGGTGAGTCTTAATATAAGGATGAAATAGCCTCCTTAAATACTGATTTATGAGATATAAATAAATCAATAAATGATCAGATTATGTCTTCTATATAGTCTATTTTTGTAGAAATAGTGACTGAAATAACCTACAAAATCTACCAACCCTAATCCCCCACCCCCTCATTCAAACATAACAACATTTTGTATGTTTAATTCCAAGGATACCCATGTTCATATTATAGTGTATAGAAATATAAATAATTTAAGGGTTTATATACATCATCAATTTAGGTTTATGGGTCAGGTAATATTAGCAGTACATGATATTATTGATCTTAATTCCCCAGTGTCATTTCCTATCGAGGAGGTACGCATAGTTGGAGATAATATGGGTCATCTTTTTTACTCTCTTTAATAAGCCTTATTTATCAGTTGACATATGAGTTGTATGTTTTTAGTTTTTATTTGATTTTTATTTTATATTACTCATACAATTTTATTACATTTATTATATATAAGGGTATTTGAAATCAAAGGAACATTCCAAAAGAAATAAAATTTTAAAGTACAATCACTTTAAGATTCAAGTTAGGTTTCTTCTAAGAAAAAAAAATTTTCCCAATTTTTTTTAATGTTGGAGCCATATTATGAATTTTTTCTCACTCCTCAAATTTTTGGGTGAGACTATACATTAAGGATATTGAAAAAAATATACCATATATATTTTTATTGGTGATTATCTCTCCATAACAGTGCTGTAGTTTTTTTCATAATAGTAAATTTCAATTTCAATTTTCATTTATTTAAATAGATATAACTTATATTGAATGGATTTATTAATTACCTAATTAGGTATATCAACTCTCTTTGTATCCAAAATAATAGTTCTTCTATTTATGGTTTTATAGATCAAGGACAAATTTCAATGGGAGTGATATATCCAGATAATGATTAAATAGTTAATTATATATTTGATAAATTAAAAAAATATAGCGGTTAAGTGCTGGTTTCATCCATTACTTTATAGGTAAATAAAAATATATAATTAAAATATACTATTCATTATAATGTAATTAATGTTGAATTTTTTATATTTTCGTGTACATTAGATATTACATGTATTCTACCCACAATAGTGTACAAAATATTGGTTATACTCTTTACTAGATGGAGTTCATAAAAATTTCTAAGATTTCTTGAATTCTCAAGTTTTATTATATTCTATAAGTTCTTTAATTTTTGGTTTTTATTTTTACATATATTTTTGGTAATTAATATATGAAAATATAATAGGTCATAAAAAGAGTTTAACGAAGTTCACCTATCAATAAATAATTCAAATAAAATTAATATTGTGAAAGTACATGTAGATAACTTTTATATTAGTTAATAATTTTTTTGATATACATATACAATGTTTATTATTTTCAAAGTCTTGTTTCATAACCATAGTTTCATCAACAAAGATGAAGTTATCAATATGGTTATTATGTCTTAAGATTCATTAATGAGATTTTCAAGAACAAAAAATTAATATTCTTTTAAAAGTTAAGTTCCATTAAAAATATTATGTGTTTAAACAATATGTTTAATTTTTAATTTTATAAAATATATTTTTATGGGTTTTAGAAGATGTTTCATCATATAAAGATAAATATTTAAAACAACTTCAAGGTTTATTTACAAAATATTTTGTAAGTTTGATTTGTTTGTAGTTATATATATAAAAGTTTCATATATGTGGTTTTTTATTTTTTAAATAATTATGTATTAATTTTTTCATTGAGTATTTGGTTGTCTATTTGAAAACCTAAATTGAAAGTGATTTCAATGTCGGGTTTGAAGAAAAAACAATGTTAAAATTAATTTTCGATGTATATTTTAATAAAAAATTGGCAATGAAATTACTGTTATATTGATATTAATTTTGACCTTTAAGCATCAATGAATATAAAAATGGACATTGAATACCACTTTCATTATCGACTTTTCTTGAAAACCATTATTGAAAGTGATTTTATCAATGATTTTATTATAAATTGAAGTTGAAAATACTAAATAAATATTGATATTTATTTTGGATTTCATTGTTTTTTTATATAAACCAACATTGAATGACCATATAATGTTTTTTTTATAAAAAACGGAAATTGAAATTACATATATAACGATTTTTAGTGGATAATATAACATCCATTGTTATAGTAACCGACGTTGAAAGTAGTTTTACCATCAGTTTTAAATAGAAATCATTAAAAAGTTCTTTTAACATTGGTTATATTCAGTTCCCTTTTTAGAAAACATTAAAAATAAAAATTCTAATGTTAAAAGGTTAATTTTTAGCAGTATACACATGGTTTCATTAATTCCAATGGGTTATGAATTTTATAATTTATAAAATAATTTTCCAAACTAATAACTAACAAGTGTCAAAAGTGGCAGTTTGAGGATGAAACAAAATGAATTTTAAGATCACTTAAAAGAATTATGGATTATAACAAAGAAGATTATTGATAGGAAACTTCAAACAGGAGTGATGTTCCATGAATTAGTAAGTCCAGGTTCATGTACTAGTGATATAAAAATGGTAATGAATTTTATAGGATGTCATCAAAATTGATTATAGGTGAATACTTGGTCATGGAACTCACTCTCTATTTTAAATATTATACTTTTTCATGAATAAAAAATATAGTTAATCAATAAAATAGGTGACCAAAAACCATATTTATATGTAAATACCCCCTTTCCCACAAAATGTTCATGCATGAATCAATTCATTAAGAGACATATCAACCTCAAAATACAATAATCAAGAATAAGGGAGTTACAATTAAGAATAATGAATAAATAATAAAAACCCACCTAAATTTATGATAAAAATAAAACATTACTTGATGAAATTACCGTTAAACACTTTCTTGGTGCTAAAAGAACTTGTAACGATCCACGTTTTAGACTAGAGTAAAAAATGAAGGTTTTTGAACTTTTTCAATTACTGAATGAGTTGTTTTTAAAAGTGAACATCAGAATAGAATTATGAGAGTTGGATCAATTCAAAGTTATGTTTTTGGACGTGGGTGAAGCCCATTATGTCTCCTGGGTGGCTCAAAGTGTTTCAGAAGCTCCAGACCCAGAAAAAAGGGTTTTTGGAAAATTGTTGAGGGAACACGATTTGTCTGAAACTATGTAGCCCACTATAGGTAACCATGTGACCTATTTTAAGAGGGGGAGTCACATGGGTTGTGCATGGTTTCCCAAACCATGAACCTAGACCATATGAGGGGAGTCTCTTAAATAGAGGGGTTCCACACGGTTGACACAAGGTGTTCCAAACAGTGCATCTTAAACCGTGCGGGACATTCTATTTTAGTTTTTTTACTTTATTTTAATTTAAAATTAAAATAAAATAAAAATTATAACCTAATTTAACCTCACCCTCTCCCTCTTACGCAACACACCACAGCCCAAGTGCCCTCCCCTACACCGCGCGCTCGACCCACTCCATGAACCTCCTCTGATCTTCATTTCTTGGCCAGATTTCTTCGAAAATCTCTTCCAAATCATCAAGGTAAGGTCCTCTTCCCTGGTTTAATTCCTCTTCTAGGTCGATTATTACTTCTCTATTGAACTATAATATTCGTCTGAACATAGGGTAAGAATTTAACTTAGATTTTTTTATTCTTACGGTTCTAGGTAATGTGAAGGCTTCCTCAGGTCATGTTTATTCGTGTTCCAGCAACCACCATTAAAGGCGAGTTGGTTCAAGTAGTTTTGGTCTACTGGCCTCATTTTGGGGTAAGATTTATAACTTATGATTTGTTTCATACCTCTTGTATTAGGGTCTTTGTGTGTTATTGAGTCCTTAAAATTTTTTCGGTAGGGATTTGGTTTGTTTTGTGTGGTTTCAGGTTGATTTGATTAGCCACTGCCACCCGAGGTAAGGTTTTAAAACATAGATTTGGTTTCCTCCATGTTATCTGATGTTATTTATGTTTTTTAAGGCTCTTAGTATTAAATTTGTAGTGGGTTTGTCTTTTCTTGTTGGTTTCGAGTCTCCAAGTCAAGGGAGACTTGCTTGTTGATTATACACATATGGGGCCAAGTGTCCCACCCCACATATATATGCATGAATAGGTGAGTGGAGACAGGTATGTGCATATAAGAATTTGTGTAAGGACCCCCTTGCACATGCTCGTGGCCATGCAAGTGTGTTCATATAGACTAGGTTTCTGTGCATGTATGTGAATGTGAGTATACCTAGTGGGGGTGCAATATCTTTTAGTTAGAAATATCAAAGATCCAAAGTGGACATCTTGGTTACACTTGAGGTTGGATCCTACCCTTTACCTTTTAAATTATGAAGGCCTTAATTTATTGAACGCACATACTTGATTCCTTAGTTAAATTATAGTAGTTTGTTCTAAAGGATTTTATTTGACAATGACAATAAAATATTAATTGGGATAGACTTTTATGGTTATTTATTTTATTGGTTTAAGGTTGCATATGCCTTGAGACCCTATTTAATAAATGGAATGCTTATACTTTGGATTATTTTATAAAATGAATGGATTGCCTCTAGAAATGAAGCGACACTTTCCTCTTATGTCTTTCAACGATCCCAAGAAACCCATGAGTGTGTGTTCGGATTAGACGTGGAATTACCCAAGTGGTTAATCATGTTGTTTTCCACGAACCCCTTCCCTTGAACATGGCCCTCAAGTTTCTACATGTTATTGTCTTGCATTAGTTGAGTCCTTGTTTTTTTAATGTGATTGACTTTGGTTAGGATGATTGAAATGAGTTAGTGACACCCTCTTTATGGAATGGCCATGACACTTGACCCTGAAACCAATTTGCCTTGTTTAGGCATAATGGGTGAATTGAACTTGAGAGGAATGAATTACACCTAATGAAATGAATGAGAGGGTCCTGCCTCGTGTGATTAATGGAACATGATCGAAATGTTAATGTTTGGATTGAAACACTTGAGAAGGTTTAATTATCTTTAAATGAAATGCCTTAAATGGAAAGGTCGCAATGGGAGGCATGACCTTTCCCTATTTTGGGGTTTAATTATACAATCCTGGAACTTTTAGTTTTTTGCTTAATTAGAAATTATGTGAGAGGGTTTCCTTAACTTGTGTATGGTAAATGATTATATCTTGGCTATATTGATGATTTGAATGTGGGAGGTAGGCATTATAGACCCGTTCCATTCTATTAAATGTGGGAGGTAAGCATTATAGCCCTGAACTATTTTGTTAAATATGGGAGGTAGGTAGTATAGCCCAGTGACATTCTGTTAAATGTGGGAAGTAGGCATCATATCCCCTTGCCATTCTGTTAAATGTGAGCGGGATGAATTACTTCCCCAATCCATTTTGTTAAATGTGAGTGGTATGCATTATATCCCTAATTCATTCTAGTAAAACGTGGGTGGTAGGTATATTTACCCCATGCGATTATCTCCTTGGGGTTGGTAGGTATATTTTCACCATGACATTTTCAACATGGAGGTGGGATGCATCATTACCTTGTTCCATTATAGTATCTATATATACATATTGATACATGGTGACTTGATCAGACATACCATCCATGGGATGAAGCAGGTATCACCATCAGGTATCCCTTAGAAACCTAGATGGGTGTTGTTTATTTATTCAATAATGTCATTAATAATTTATACCTACACACTGTAAAATTATATTATACTTTCTGGATAGGGATAGACACCGGTGGTGCCAGCCTACTGAGATTTATATCTCACACCCTACTTGGGCCGCTACTGTACTGGGGTACCCAAGGAGACCTATCTTTTTCACAGGACTGTAGACCGTGGACCTTTCTTGATGTTGTATTCTAGAACCTATAGATAGAAGAAAATAACTGAGTTGAAGCTTAGGATACTCATAGATATTTGCTTATAAATTTTAGTTATTTTTTTATTTGAGTCTTGTATTATTCTGTAATGAAAAACATGTTGTTTTTTTACTTCTTTTGAATATGTATCTCCACATGTCACGCATTCATCTGTTATATAACTGGAAATGAAAACTTTTATAAAATCTATATTATCTGACTTCCACTGTTTTTTCATTGCTTTATATTGCATCCACTATTTGTCATCTATTTAAAATTTATTATACCAATTTGCAAATCTGATGATGAGGTTATAGTGTCCCCCACTATCACCTCCTTACACCCTTGTTACTATTTGGTAGCGTATGGCATATGAGGAGACGCACTTGAGGCAATGTGACCAACCGTTCTGACTATAGAAATAATGGTCAGTTGTGATGGGATGTTACAAAGTGGCATCAGAGGAAATTTTTTCCTTTCTCTTTCTATTTTGGGTTGGTAGACAAGAGACTAGGAATGTTTCAGTTCTTGGTTAATATCTGTGCTTCAGACTAATCACCCCACATATGTGAAATGACCTAGTGACCAGGTATGGGATTGTTGTTTATTATTTTCACTGTTACATTTGATATGATCTCACCTAGATTGACTATTGTACTTTCCACTGCTTATGATTTATGGGATTTTTGGTATTTCTATCCTTGGACTGTTATGGAATGGAAGTTGAATTCCATGAATCATATTAGGCATAGAGAAATCACATGTCATGTATAGTACCATTCCATGTAGTTTCATTGTAGTTTTCCTACTCATCTGACAATGTGCATTGAGTAATATTCAATGTTAGGTGTTTGAATAAAATTCTTAGAATTGAACATGCATAGGTAATTTTTAATCATTATTACCTATTAGTATAACATACCTAGTTGATTAGTATTCCATAATTTTGTTTCTTTAGAATTCCTTGCTTGTCTACATGCCATGCTCTGTGTTAAAAAATTATCTTCTGTTAGCTATGTGTTATGATCTGATTTTACCCTGTTTATAATTCCTTATGTGTTTACTACTTATAAAGGCATTTCTTTCCTTATTATATATATTGGTTGTGAATTAATGGGAATCAATTTTTGATTATAAGGTATATGGGAGACTTATAACTAGGAAAGGGTAACCCGTATATTCAAACCATTTTGAGCATAAAAAATACATTTTAAGGATGTTAATAAAATGTAAGCGTTTTTGAAGTTTAAATACAATGGTAAATTTTTATTGATTAAATGGGAGCCAAATGTCAAAATATAAAGTGTATGGGTGCTTTATAGGTTGGTAGATATCCACCCATTTGTCTACACTTTTATATATATATGTGAGCATGTTAAAATTCTAATTTGATTTTGGTTTCAATAAATGGGAGCCAATTTTCAATCCATGAAGTGTATGGGTGCATTATGAATTGGGAAATGGAAACCCATGTTAAATGTAATGACATAATGCTATCCGAACTACATGCTTATTTATGTGAAAGCTGTTTAATTTTGATCTGCAATGAATGGAGAATCTTCTATTGGGTTGCATGATAATGGACCTATGTTGGATTATCAGAACCCTTGTAGTTTTACTTGATTGTTAAAAATAAGTTTATTATGGTAAATTTCCTGCTTATGATGGGATTTCATTGAAAGTTTAAATGTTTAATCAGAGGTTTTGAAACTTTCCTGTTTTTCCCTTGGGGTGTTGTTTGGAAATTAAGTACTTTGATGTTTGTTTTGAAAAATGCTACTCTATGTTTTAAATGAAATATTTCAGTTCTTAAATATGAAATGTGAATAAATCGAAAAAAGGATTGGGAAAGGTACCTGTAGTGGTGTCTACTACGTAAAACCCTCTTGTGTGGGTAGTTTTGAGTTACTCATTAAGTTTCCTTAGAATGGGAATTGCAGTGTTTTCCATAGGCGTTCTTTTACTTTTAGCGATTGCTTAGATTTTTGGCTTTGAGATGATGAATTTTTTTTGGTGTGACCAAATGCTTGGGTCAATGCATGTTATTCATGAGGGGCTAGCCCATGGTAGGTGGCACCCTTAGAAAATTGAATGCCTTTCTAGTTCCATTTCTCTTCTGTCGTTAGGTACCGCTCTAGTATCGTAGTACCTTGTATGCCTTTTGGATCCTAATGAGACCCTTTTTTGAACAGGTTGTCTTGCTTTCATGTTCTTGTTATGGGATTAAGCAATGGGTAGTGCTCTTTTTCATCTGGTTAGACATGCCTCGGGCATGTTCAGTTGTTTCTTTGGTCATTTGACCCCTTATCTTTTCCCCAAGTAGAATGCGTTGATATAAACGATACTGTTAATTGCTAAATTAAATAACTAACCGGTTGAGTTCAGTTAAATGATTGTGTTTTGTGCCTTTGAGTACGGTCTCAGGTCATCTCTATGTAGAGTGACCTGAGCTTTTAAGAATAATTTCGTCTAAATGATCGGGATGATTTTCTAATGACTCAGGTGTTATGACACACCAGTTTCTTTAGTTATGGTTTCAATTTTGGTTTTGAACTTCCTTTTACTCTTAACGTTGTGATGGTAGCTCGAAGGAGTGTCACACATCTGTTTGTGTTTTTTTGAACTAGCGCACTTGTGAACGGCTAATTGATCTTCTTTTTCTTCTATTATTATAACACTCTTATAGTAGGGAGTGTCATGCTGAATCTGGTAAATGTGGCCTTCCAAATAGAAGGTACATAACCAAAAATGCCTTTTGGTAATGGTTGATCATGCTTAAATTCCTTTGAGGTAGTGAGTTTTAACTACATGTCAGTGATTTATCAGTAACATAAATTTCATATGTTTGGTTGTGTATGCCACCCATGATAAACACCTTTGTATTTGGATGAGCTTTAGTGGTAAAGTCTGAATGATCAAAAAATGTCCTCAGGTGGTAAATGAATTATTATCGGTTTGAATGGTAGTTCGTCGGTAGGTGAAGCTGAGTTTCCTCCTTGAAGTCAACCAGTTGTGGTTCGGATCTTATTCCTCCTAGTAATTGGGGATGTTTAACTAGAATAGGTCAAAAAAGTACTCATATTGTATTATTCTATGTGATGAGCATGTCCCCCCATCTTGTCTTTGTCCTAGATGCACTAAGAGAGCGTCGGTCTTACACCGTGCTGACACTTTAAATCCATTGGGATTGTTTGGATGGTTCCCTTTCAGTGTTTCACACAGAATGTGTGGTTTCCTATGTTTTTTGACTAGGAAACATCATTGGAGGTTTGATATGGACTTTGGTGTGCATGTGTGCTGTAAATGCGAGATGCCTCAGGAGAAGGCATCATGATTAAGCTTTTAAAACACCAGGTGTTTTCTTAATTAGTTTGTCATAGTGAATTGACTATTTACATTTATTTCTTAATGGTTACAGTTGGTGAAGAATAATTTTAGAGGCACATCATCAAATGATGACGAGTTCAGTTGGTGTCATCCGTACTTTTAATGAACAACCGACTCGACTGGGGCTTTGAGGTCGATGGGAATCAACCGTTACATTATTTCAAAATCACACTATGAGCATCATTTGAACATTTGAAACGCACTTTTAAAGTCAGTTCAAATGATGGAGGAGATTTAGTTTGAATTTATCCATTTAATTTTAAAACCTAAGGTGGGAAGTACCCTTTTCTAGTTGTTTGACGAGACAACAATAGGATCATGCCTCTAGTTGGATGGGCTCAGGTTTTAAATGACTTAGGTGCCATTTTGTTTTGAAGTACATTACGGTGCATTGGAAATTTAAAAAAATGACATGACCATTTGAATGTATCATCATTAATATTATAGGTAGGGTGAGGTATACATTGTTCTCGAAGGCTTCTCAAGGATGTGAAGTTCTGAGGTGGGAAGGCTATAACGATCCATGTTTTAGACCAGACTAAAAAGTGAAGGTTTTTAACCTTTTCAATTACTAAATGAGTTGTTTTTAAAACCAAACATTAAAATGGAATTCTGAGAGTTGGGTCACATAAAAGTTATGTTTTTGGACTTGAGTGAATCCCATTAAGTTTCTCAGGTGAATATAAGGGTTTCGGGAGCACTTGACCCAGAGAAAAGGGTTTTTAGAAAACTGTAGAGGGCACATGGTTTGTCTGAAACCGTGTGGCCTACTGCAAGTAACTGCACGACCTGGTTTAAGAAGGGAAGAGGAGTTTTACACAGGTTTCACAAAGTTTCCCAAAATCTGAACCTAGAATGTGTGAGGGGAGTCTCTTAAATAGAGGGGTGCTGCATAGTTGCTGCACAGTTTTCCAAACCGCGTGGCTTAAACCATGCTCTACGTTCTTTTTTAAAATACATTTTATTTTAATTTAATTTCAAATTAAAATAAAATAAAAATTATATCTTAATATAAACTCACCCATATCCCTCATACATGAAACACCCCATCTCGAGGCCTCTCCCCTATGACACGTGCTTGACCCCCTCCCGTGCCCTCCTCTGATCTTCATTTCTTATCCAGATTTCATTGTAAATCTCCTCCGAATCATCAAGGTAAGGTCCTTTACCATGGTTCGTGTCCCCTTCTAAGTATATTATGGCTTCTATGTCGACCTAAAATATTTTACTGGACCTGGTGTTAGTATTTAACCTGGATTTTTAGTGTTATTCAGGATATTGGTTATGCGAAGGCTTTCTCAGGTCATGTCCATTCATGTTCCGACAACCACCACTGAAGGTGTGGTGATTCGGGTAGTTTTGGTCCACCGAACACATTTTGAGGTAAGATTTATAACTTATGTTTTGTTTCAGACCTATTTAATTAAATTAGTTGGGTGTTATTGACTCCCTAATATTTATTCAGTAGGGTGTTTGTTTGTTTTGTGTGGTTTCAGGTCAATTTGGTTCACCTTCACCACTCGAGGTAAGGTTTTAAACCTGTGGTTTGGTTTCTCCTATTTTATATGGTGTTCTTTATGTGTTTTAAGGTTATTAGTGTTAAATATGTAGTGAGTTGATCCCTGCTTTTTGGTTTTGAGCCGCCAAGTTAATGAAGACTCGCCTATGTATGCATAGGTAAGTGAATATATATATACGCGGGTTCCCCATTTACATGTATAATCATCCATGACAGTGATTATACACATATGGGGAGAGGTGTTCCCATATATATATATATATATATATAAATGAATGCGTAGGTGACTGGAGACGGGTATGTGCATATTAGCATATGTGTAAGGATACCCTTATACACGCTCATGGCCATGCAGGTGTGTGCATAAAGAATAGGTTTCCTTGAATGTATGTGAAATTTCATATACCCAGTGGGGAAGAAGCATCTTTTGGCTAGAAAGATCCTAGAGATGAAGTGGATGGCTTAGTTCCACTTGAGGTAGGATCCCACCTTTTCCCTTTTAAATTATGAAAGCCTTCATTTATTAATCGCACGTAGTTGCTTCCATATTTAAAGTATGGTAGTTTATTCTAATGTAATTTCTTGAAAAAGACAATGAAATATTAAATGTGATATAATTTTATGGTTATATGTTTTATTTTTTTGAGGTTTCATATGCCCTAAGACCTTGTTTAATAAATGGAATGCCTAGACTTTGGCTTAGTTTTTAAACTGAATAGCTTGCCTCTTGAAATTAAGTGACCCTTTCCTTCCATTTCTTTCAACGATCCCAAGATACCCATGGGTGTGTGGTCTTCTTAGACCTGGAATTAACCAAGTGGGTAATCATGTTGTTTTCCATGAACCCTTCCCTTGAACGCGAGCCTTGAGTTTCTACATGCTATTGAATTGACTTAGTCGATTCCTTGTTTTGGTTAAGGTGATTGAATTTGGTTAGGATGGTCTAAATGAGTTAGTTCCACCCTATTTATGGAATAAACACAACACTTGACCCTTAAAACCAATTTTTCCATGTTTAGGTAAAATGGCTGAAATGATCTTGAGAGGAATGACTTACACCAAATGACATTCATGAGAGGGGCATGCCACATGTGATGAAGGAATGTGATCAATATGTTAATATTTTTATTGAAACACTTGATATGGTTTAATTCTATTTAAATTAAATTCCTTAAATGGAATGGTCCCAAGGGGAGGCATGTCCTTGCCCTATTTTTTGGTTTAATTATAAAATCTTGAAACTTTTAGTTTGTCGATTAATTGGAAATGATGTGAGATGGTTGAATTACCTTTTATATGGTAAGTGATTATGTATTGACAATGATGATGATTTAAATGTGGTAGGTTGGAATTATATCCTCGTTCAATTCTGTTTAATGTGGGTGGTAGGCATTATAACCCCAGTCCATTCTATTAAATTTAGGCGATATGCATTATTGTCTCATTCCATTCTTTTAAATGTGGGTGGTAGAAATAATATCCCTATTCCATTATGTTAAATTCGGATGATATAAATTATATCCCTGAGCCATTCTATTAAATGTGGGTGTTAGGAATTATAGACCTGAGCCATTCAGTTAAAATTTGGGTGGTAGGAATATTTACCCCATGCCATTATCTCCTTGGGGGTGGTAGTTATATTTACCCCATTCCATTTTCTACATGGGGGTGGGAGGCATCACTACCCTGTGCCATTATAATCTCTATATATACATATTGATACATGGTTACTTGATCATACATACCAGCCATGGGCTAAAGCAGGTATCACCATCAGGTATCCCTTAGTAACCTGGACGAGTGTTTTTTATTTATTAAATTATATCATTAATACTTTATACCTACATTATTAAATTATATTACACCATTTTGATAGTGATTGACACTAGTGGTGCTGACCTACTAAGATTTATATCTCACACTCAACTTGGGCCGCCATTGCACTTGGTTTGTTTACTCCTTTCGAATATGTATCTCTACATTTCAAGAATTTATCTGCTGTATAACTGGTGCTAGACACTTTTATAAAATTATTATTATCTGACTTCTGCTAATTTATCATTTCGTTATACTAATTTTTGTTTTTTTCATCTATTTATAATATGTTATACCACTGTGCAACTCTGATCATGAGGGTATAGTCTCCCCACTATCACCTCATTACATACTCATTGCTAGTCGGTAGCCTTTGGTGTATTGGGAGACATTCTTGAGGCTATGTGACCCACCAGTCCAGATACTGGGATAATGGTCAGTCAGTCCGAGACGTTACAGAACTCACCCCTCACGATAGTCACGAGAGATTGTACAATAATAAAGGGACTTAACCAAAAAATGAGACTCTAGAAAAAGGATCCAGGGGTAGATTCTTGGACTTGAACCTCTAAAAATATGAATTTATAGTGTTGCATCCATATCCTCATTTTATAGGTAGAATACCCACTTCATATATCCATGTATCTATTTATTATATCTCCAATATCTATCTCACTTCCTGTAAATCTCTAAAAATTTAGATATAGGTATAAAAAATTTCATGAGAAATTGCCAGTATCTCCCCCAAAACATATATTAAAAATATACAGATAGGTAGATACATAAACTATTATATCTTGTGTATATATCAACCTCATGATGTAACTATTATTCCTAATAATATGAGAACTATTTCTATAAAACTCCCTTTGCATGGAAGCGACCAAACCCATGAACTCACATCACAACAACCTCTTCCATATCCTTTAAAAAATATACATCTCCTATGACTCTCACTAGGTGAAGAAAAAACCTTTTCCCATGGTTGTGAACCAAAAATATATCACAAAACCTTTACTACTTCAAGACTTGCTTCATCCTCATGGCCATGACACTCTTGATCCACGATGTAGTCAAACCCCATCATTAGAAAAATCCCATCCTATAGCACAGACTCAACCACTGTGGCCATGTGCTATATACCTCATGACATGAACCTAACATGAATAAAATATGTTTTATAAAAACCATCATCATGACATATCACTTCCATTCGATATGCGATAACTTATTTTATAATATTATAAAGAAAAACATCTTATACACTGCTCTTCTTAGTAAGAATTATCTCATGTATCCAAAATCCTTAAAGGTACTCTTGTCCTGAAATATCATGAATGAGATTAATTATAGTATTGGAACTGAATTAACTCCTTTTTTGATCCTTGTACCTGCAATACTGATTATTATGGTATGAAACTGTTTGATGATGGCTGGTTCAGGAGGAAAATTGTAAGTTTTGTTACATCCTTATCTTAAGTATTAGTTTCTTTGGGTGTTGTAGTGTATTTACATATACAAAAATGTTCATTCTTCATAAAAGAAGTGATACAAAGATCTTCTTGAATCTCCCATATAATTTCACTTTAATAACATGCAGCTTTGAGTATAGAACATAACCATTTAACAAATAGGAAGAAAATGCATGATGGTTTTGTGTTTCAATCTATCCACGTGTGTTTTATTATTTGAATAGTTATCACATTGGTTGAGTCCCACATTGAACTTCAATTCATTATTCCAAATTATATATCATATTGAGTGATCCACTTGCCACCATTGCCTCATATGGCGCCGCTGCTCACTATGTCTACTCCTCTATGATACATCCACGCACTGTGGCTCTACCTCTTACCATGTGATGACCCACATACTGTTTTTTCGTCTCCCTTTTTCCCCTATCTCCACAATTTATATCAATATTAGTAGTTACCTCATTGTGTCTAGATGTTTCTATGTTTTCTGCAATGGGTAGTCAAATATTTACACTATCATACTTTATAAATTTCCTTTGTATTTTATTCTTTTTCTAAATTTTCCATATTTCAATTTTTTTTCTCTTCAAGTCATCCAAAAATTTTAATTTAACTTTTTCCTTACTAATAAAATACAATATAATCTTAAATAAAAAGATCATTTAATAAATAATATTGTTGAAATTAATAATAACAATTAATTTATGTAATATGTATACCAAATTCTTATACACTTAAACTATGGATTTTCCTTAAGAATAAAACTTCCATATCATCACAAATGACACCCATACTATTTAGGGTTAAACAATATAATCAATAAAATAAAATAGTTATCAATAAGTAATAAACTTACAAGAAGCACATAAGAAATATTTTTTCAAATATTTATTTCTCTAGAAAATAAATTAACCATGTATTTTACTTTTTATATAAAATCAATGATACTTATCTTAGATTTAATTCAAAAGTTTCTATTTATTATTATTATTTGTGACACTTTGGGATCAAACTCACTTGAAAATTTTCTCACATCACTTAAGACACATTGTAATAGAGTTATGCTCAGATCCTGTGTACATGCATCCTAACCATAGTCTTACAAAGAATATCAAATATCCACCATGTAAATATAGGAATCAAAATTAATCATGAGGGATTCCTTAAAAATATTAAATGAATCTTAATCTTATGGTCTGTAATAATTAATGTGAAAAATGATAATTCTCAAAAATGAGGTTAACCCTAAAGTACCATACTTGATAAATAGTACACATCTCAATAAAAAATCTTCCTCCAAGATTAATATCACCCAAAACTCCTATTCCTTTTAGGCCTAAAAATAATTAAAATAATAATTATAAAACATACAACCTATGTTTTTAAAATAATTATTCTTTTTCAAAATCATTTTTTCATGTTTTTTAAATAATGATTTTTTACTTTTCTTTTTCGACAATGATATTTTCATATTCTTTATTTTTTTAACAACAAATATTTTTTAGAGGTTATTCAATGAAACATAATCAAAATGAATTCATAAATATTTTATACACACCCAATGATAATGCCTCATATATACTTTTTTCAATATATAGAAACCTCTTAATACCATGATATAACCTCTTCCCCCACACTTATTCAATTTTGAACCATGAAAAAACTAAGAGTAGGGTAGGAATGATAAAGAAGTCTTGTATTGTAGATTCTATATGAAGCCCTTTCATTGAATCTATGGTCTTAACATAAATATAAAATATAAAGGTAGGTCTCAAAGTTACAAAGGGATAAAATAAAAAATGTCTCAACCATCTTAATGAAACATTTTTTACTTCATAGATTCAAAATAATGTTAATGAAAGTCCCAATAGGTTTATGTGTTCAAAATATCTACCTAGAAATATAGTATAAGAAAGAATATGAAATAATGTATTAGAAACCTCTAAGGAATGGGAATCAAATAAATTAAAAAATAAATCATGGTATGATTAGTAATAATAAAGTAACTAATATAAACTCTAGAAAATCAAAGCACAAGACATGTGTAAGGAAAATCATCAAAATAAATTGATAAATCTCCCCAAATCATGTTTCATTAAATTAATATTTTTACAAAAATATTTACCCATTAATCCTTAATATTAATCATTAAATATTTTTAAAAATGATATCTAAAATATGAAATAATGGGATTCTTAAGAAACGGTTTAATCCTAGATAAAAAATGGAATAAAAAGGATAAGTATGGTAAGAAAAATCCCTTAAACTTTGAAACCATATAAAAATCATGGGGTAAGTAAAATAGATTTTGAATTAAAAGTTATACTCACTTATCCATTAAAACTCTTTCCTTATTTACATCATCATCTATCTCATGTTGTGCCTTCATCATCGTGGAATTATATAATAAAAAAAACCAATGAAAGTAGAGAGTCTATTCCAATATAACTTAATACACAAGGGTGTTTGAGTATAATTACCAAAAAAGTTCCTAAAAAATATTAAAAAATTAATCTATGAAAATAAATTCCTAAAGATACTAGAAAGAAAGAAAAACTCATATATCCTGCAATGAAGAACTTTGTTTAATGTATTAAACCTATAAATTAGCTCATATCATTAAGTTATAGAATATTATAAAGAAGTTATCCGATCTAGATCAATAAATGATTGAATTTGGTATTCCTATGCATCGATGGTTCTTCTTCCTTTCCTTTAAATTATCGCCACTCTTACATTAGTTAGTGCTTTCTCCACTTCTATAGGATCGATCCACTAGTTTTTAGTTAGTCCATAAAAATAATAATGGAATTACAAAACACTTTGTCCTTATTTATACACTTCTTTTATAGTGGTTTCTCTAGAATACTAAATCCTTTAATGTATCTTACTTTCCTCCATTTATTACTCAATTTAACCTTATTATTTATTCTATATATTAGTTACTTTTTTATTTCCTCAATATAATAAATTTATCCTAATTGAGGTTTCTTTATTCACTTAAATCCTCAACATTTTTAAAAATATTCCTCATAGATTGATGAATATTAAACTTAACCAACTCACTATCAACTCTTAGAGACAAATACCTACTTAAAAAATCAATAAAGGAACTTACCATTGCTAAAAATATACTTCCCAAAATTAGAAGTGTTTTCTCTTCATGCATCTCAAGTGCAAGGAGGTCTACCTAAAAAAATCCTTTATAATTTGACTAAAATATCTTTAATCAAAATTAAGATATATATCACTGTTGTGTCTAAAAAATAAATAGAAACTCCTATGGGATTAATATCTTATAATCCCATGCTCTTGAATATTGATTATGACATAATACTGACACTTACTCCTAGATTACTATTTTCTTCCAAACATATAAGATATAATATTGACAGGAATTACAAACTACCTAGAACTTTTTTCTTCTTCGGTAGACTCATAAAAACCAAAATGTTTAATTTTCATATGAGTTTTATTGTACTAATATACTCAATTTTATACTTATTTGAAACTATCTCTTTCATAAACATAGAATATGTGGGTATATTCTTTAAATATTCAATAGAATTTATATTAGTTTTTAACTTCATTAAAATTTCCATAAATACCCTGATTTTCCTTTAACATACCTTGATTCATACTTTAAAAAAATTCTATTTATGGGTTATAAGATAGTGGGGCTTCCTATATAAAATATTTCATAGATTTTTTTCTTCTTCTTTATTTTCCTTATCCAACTTATTTTTCAATGTTTTCTTTTCCTTTTTTTGTTTGTCTCACTAACCAGTTTCTATTTTATTCAATAATATACTACATCATATTAAAACTTATAAATGTGATAAAATTAAATTTTTCCAATGGGTGGACCTCATTTTCATATTATATCACTCCTCTTGGCTGCTCCTTGCAATGGTTTTCAATTTTCCAAACATGAAGTTTTATATTCCTTAAGTTTTATTTATGATATTTTGGATCAACTTTAATTTTATTGATTGTATCCTAGATTATATTCATGAATATTTACAAGGTATCCCCAATTAGTGATTTGGATTTCAATATAAGGTCATTTGTATTTTCATAACCCCTATAATACTTACTAGAAACCTTCATTTTTGTTGTTTCCTCCAACCATAAAAATCATTTTAACGGTTATACTAAAAATAGTTAGCATTATCAATGTACATAAATTGGGGTTAATACTTGTACATAATCACTTATATTCTTCATTGAGGTCTCTATTTTTGCAGAAATGTATCAATTTTTGGGTACCATGAAGAATCTTCTATTTTGGAATCCTTTTATTTTCCATTGGAAACTATTATTTGACATATCATCCAATAATCCATCTCTCTCTTCAGGTAGCTTCTCTATTAGGATTCCTTTAGTGGTGATATCTAAAATTGATTTATTTCCCTAAAATAGACCTTTAAAAATGTTTTTATCAGTAACTATATTTATATAATGTGATGGGGGAAATTTCCTTAACAAATCTTTAAACCTATCATATGAAGTGTATAGGGATTCATCATCAAATTGAATAAAATTTAAAATATTGACATGAATGTTTATATATTTAGAGGGATGAAAGAATCATGTACACATTTTATTATAAACTCATCCCATATTTTAATGGAATGTGGTCCCACAATTTTTATCCAATATTAATATTTATTTTTCAATGAAAACTCAAATAGACTCAACCTAAACACTTCAATAGAGATTTTGTCAAAATGGAAGGAATCACTAAGTTTGAGAAAACTTCCTAAGTGTGTGTTGGGATATTTGTATATTATACTAATGAATTGAATAAAATTTGAGATTATTTTAATAATCATTAAATTTATTTAGAAATAGTTACAAGAATCTAGAAGAACTACAATTATTGAGTATAATCCTACGATTGAAGGTCACACATACTTCATTAAAGGTATTTTACTCGGCTCTCTCCCTTAAACCAATTTTAAAATCCTTTTTTTCTTTCTACCCAAGACATGATCACTTAATTATTTTAATTTTGTAAGTTTCTTTCTATCTCAGGATCACAATCAAGAACCATTTTACTTTTCCTTGATTAGAATGGTCGTGTATCAAAAAGTAGTAACCAAATTCAAAATATGAGAAAACCAGGCATGAAAAAGAAAATAAAAAATCAAAAGTTAAAGTGAAAAGTTTAATTTTCTTAATTTTCCTAAAGAACCATCCTAAAAAATAGTGCCAAAACTTTTACCACCCATATAGTGTTGTTAATTCCTATGATTTATCAGGTTTTGAGTTTGTAAATTAATCTTCCTAACTACTAAATAACAAGTGATGAAACCCATCTATAATAGATCATTGATATGAATCAACAAATACGACAACTCAATCGATGATAATCAATGTAAACCATTAAAATATCATATTCATTTTTAGAAAACATCACCAGAGTACCCTAATTTAATATATTTGGTCATATGAAACCCATCTATAATAGATAATTGATATGAATCAACAAATCCTACAACTCAAAAGGTGTTATCTGATAAGGATACATAAATATTAAATAGAAACCAGTTTCTAACAATTTTACAAACTCCATGTCTTGTTGAGGAGGAACTACCATGAACTATTTAAAATAAACATCAGTTAAATCATAAAAAACTATTAGAAACTCCACTACCTAGACTTATACTAATACTTTCATCATATATGAAAATTTCAAATAAATATAATCCCTATATTTTTGATCTATTTGATAGTATAAATCACTACTGAACCCTTCCCTACCACCTTTCAGATTAATGAAAATAAATTAAATCTAAATGAAATCAGTTATAGCACACATAAAATATAAATAATCTATATAAAGTATTAAATCATATTGTTGTATCTAGAATAAAAATACATGTTTTATTGAGTGATGAAGCCTTATCACCAGATCACATACCCAACACATTTAAGACAAGATAAACTAGAATATGACTAGGAAATTCAGAATAATGGGAACCAAAAGTCCCTCCACCTCAAGTACCAAATCTTAGACTAGATAAATTATAATAAAATAGTATTTATCTCCTAAATCAATCAAATCATGATACAGTAAAAATAATAAATATAAAGTTCCTCAAATGATACTGGTATGCATGGAATTGGTAACTCCAAACCATGCATCTAGCCATGAACTATTCCTTTGTCTCACTACCCTTGATGATGACCACACCATGACCCTTCATAGATCTTGTTCATTAATGAAAATGAATTTAATGGGGATATCCTCTTTTATATCGATCTATTTTTTTAATTCCAAAAATGTATGGGGACCCTATTTCCACTGATGAAGCTTCAAAGGAAACTATTATTGAAGCTTTATAAGAAAATACAAAACCTACCTCATGTTGATAAATGATAATGTTTTGATACTATAAATTCAAATGGATGTAGCTGTCACAATAAAATAAAACGACACCTGATATTTTTGTAGAGGTTTGTGTACTAAAATCTATAAGGAATATGGAATAATAAAGGTAATATTGACTTTATACTAGTCAAAAACTCTGATACCCAAATAAAAAAGATCCCATACTCACAAATTTTCTCTTTAGAAATTTATGTTGATGTCCCTCTTAAAAAAACTAGTCTATGAAGATATCTTCTCAATAACCACAACCTTTTATATCACCTCTAAATAAATTAATGATATAAATGGGTAACTTAGTTTTAAATATTTAGATATGTAACCTTATTGAAATTATAGGTCCTATTCACCTCATGAGAAAGAATCTTGGGGGAATAATAATGAAAATTCATGAATTAGTCACTTTGAATGCTAAAAAACTACCACTAAAGAAAAATAAACTCCAATAACATCACTGATTTTAATGTCAATTAGAGGAAATTGACTCAAAAATACCTCTATAATTCCTCTTATAATACCTTAGACTCTCTATGATCATGTTGAAACAAGATACACCTTTAATAAAAACTTTTCTCAATAGGATAATCGATAGAAAACTCCAATGCTCATTCCTTACACAAGTCAAACTAAAAATGATGTTGATCTTCTTTAATCATAAATATATCTCCTAATTATAGATATTTCCCTAATATTTCTATAATACCTAACACTAGAACTCACACAATACCTTCCATTATGAATCCTCATCCTAAGAATCAACCATCATCAGATCAATCAGAGCATCATATTATATGTTTCCATTATAAATCACATGACGATACCTTCCATCCACTATATATATGATAGATAATAAGAAATTATATGTATAATATATGAAATTAATTTAAATCTATTTTGTTAAATTCATTTTAATTTGTAAACATTTCTCAATTCAAACACTATAGCAATCAGTCATGATGAATATACTTCACCTAGGAATCTACATCATAATCTGATCAACGTACTTAAATATATTCAATTAGTTAATAAGGTCCATGGATTATATCATAGGTGGATTTCAATTTCCTAATTTATCTCTTTAGATTACTTTATTTGTTAATCTTGAGTAAACTATTTCCTTATTGAACGAAAATTAAATCCACACTATTGTCTATCTCCAAGATGTAACCTAACTCTTATCTAAATCCTTTTTACCACTAAATAATGATATTTACCCTTTGTAAAACCTCATGGGTAATTTTAAAAGACATGTGTGGCCCCAAAATCCCACCACTAATAGGATATGCGTTGATAACTAGCACTTAGGTTATAAAATATGCATTATGGGAGGCATTAATCTCATAAATCTCTAGGATGATAGAAATAAAACAACCAATAAATCAAACCTAATAATAGAAAATAAACCATGATCCCACAATGAATGTAATTTCATAAATAAATGAAAAATAATATAAAATGTTAAGTAACTATTGTGATAACAAATCGAAATACAATGATCAAATTGATCTTCTAAAGTCGATCTCAATCACCAAGAGTATCCAGAAAATATAAAAAAAGGTATAAAAAGTAAGGGTGAGAATAAAAGTATACGTAATAGGATACTCAATACAAAATCCTATGGAAATGTGGAAGAATTATAGTAACAGTTTTGTCATGACCCGTCCCCAGGGGCCTGTGCTGTAACTACCCCAAGCCCGCTTTCCATAGGCCAGGGGCTGACGACTAGAACCAAAGGCGTAGATCCCTAAAATGGGAGGGAATTTCCTTAATAACTTGAAAATGCACACAACCGAGTACGAGTTCGAAGAAAAATACTAAGTAAAACTGTATACAAAAGAGTGCTGAAAGTAGAGGGCCCAGAATACAAGCCCAATAGGAAAGTACAAGTACAACCAAAAAACAAGTAAAGTAGAAGAAAGGTAAAACAACTGCTGGCCATCCTCCGGGATTCCTACCTGAAGGGTAGGTATAGATAACCCCCACAACACTCTATGTCCGTCCGTATCCTCCTTGTACCGTCATGCCGTGTGGTCCACCTCCAGGTACAATCCAGTCCTGGTACACTCAGCCTCGGTTAACACTGTCCGTCGTCTGCATCCGACACAATGAGGTGCAGGCATATCCTGTGCATGGGTGAGTATAAAGATACACAATAGGGACCCTGAGACCCTCAAGGTCTCACATAATCCAACAAGGATAAACCAAAAAGTATGAAATTCAACAGATAACCCCACTTAGGTATATTCCCATACATATACCTAAGTTATCAAGTAATCCATCTCAATCATGAGGTAAAAACAAAAGTTACTGACTTAGCTCAAACTAGGATTTTATTCTAGGAGTAGTATCACACAACATCCCTAGTCACACTGTCGAACCCTCGGCTGATAGATAACACCTCCACTATCGAGTATAGTGGGCCTACCGCGATAACAAGGCACTTCCCACTAACCTTGGACTGCTGAGGTACTCCTCCTGTCGAGTACCGTGGGTCTGCTGCGTCACCAAGGCACTCCCCACCATGGGTCTGCTGCGTCACCAAGGCGATCCCCCTCACAGCCTGCTGAGGTACTCCTTCATTCGAGTACCATGGGTCTGCCGCAACACCAAGGCGCTCCCCACTGTGGGTCTGCCGCGACACCATGGCGCTCCCCACTAGGCTAGTCGAGTCACTCTAAGTCGAAATGGTCAGCAGTTGTCAGGTCTCAGCCAACAACTAGGTCTCCGCATTAAGCTCGCTCGTCTCCGGGAGGATCCTCTCCACGAGAAATGGGTCGATACTACAACTGTCACGAAGTCCCACGTAGAAGTATCTCAAAGCTCCTCTATGTTTGAGAGTTTTCAACACAACAGATGGCGCGTCAATCGAACGCTCGGTCTGTGAGTTCTTAGCCTTTTAGTCCCAAGGGCCCGGTTGGGTTCGTGCATGATCCAACCTGACCATATCTCAACTTTACCCCGAACACCAATGGGATATACTCAAAGGGATTGTTACGCACCAAGAATACTGGTGCCACTGATGGTTTGTCAAACAGTTGTTCAGTGCCAAAGATATGGCCAACGAAAGTAAAGGGTCGGTAGTGGGCTCGGGTCCGGTCCGACCCGGTCCGACCCTGTCTGGGCCGAACCAGTCTGGGTCGACCTGGTCAGACCTGTTGGGTCTGGCCCGAACCAATGGGCGGGCCAGCCTATTAGGTTCGGCCCGGACCACTGGGCCTCGCCCAGCTGGCCGCGTGGGTGGTTTGGCCCAGGGTCGGGGCCGGTTCGGCCCGGAACGAGTGGTTCGCAGCTCGGTGTCTCAGCCCAGAGTGCCGAGACTGTTTCGGCCAGTGCTGTGAGGGGAACGACTCCAGCATCACCGAGTGAGCGAGGCGCGTGGGGAGCGCGGGGCGTGCAGTTCGTCCGGGCGCATGGGAAGTGGTCGGGAAGGCCGACGGGGCACGACCAGGCCGGTAGGCAGCTGGGTAGGGTGCTAGGAAGGCCGACGACAACCGGGCAGGGGACGGTCAGCCCGAAAGGCGGATGGGAAGGGCGCCAGACGGGCCAGCGGGTGGCCGGGAGGCTAGGCCGGCGCGATTCAGCGTGGCTCGAGCCGGCGTGGGTCAGCGTGGTTTGGCCGGGGCGCAGGGGAGGCTGGCGGTGGTGCGGGCTGGGGTGGCTCATCCCATTCAGCTAGCGGACAACATGACCAGGGCGGCTTAGATTGAGTGTTGCAGTTCATCCCAGAGCGTAGTGCAGTTGGGGCGCGACGTGGTTCGCGAAGGCTATGGGAAGCACGACCTTTGCCTGTCGCCTTCGTCACCTTCAACACCGCTTCGTTGTTACGTTTCCATGCCAGAGATTATCACAAACAAGAACGGTGGAGGTGTCAGGCCAGGATGGTTTGGCCCGCACCCTCCGCGTTTAGGGTTGTAACACTTGGCTCATCAAGAAGTAAGAATGATGAAATTCAATTGTTCTACAACCTCTGCAACAATTCCTTTCCAACCGAAGAAGAGAATAAGGAAGGTAATATTACTCAAAACAACCCCCCACCTTGATCACTGGTCGTCAATGGAGTCGCAGGGAAGAATACAGTGTTGTCACCGTTCTTCGCGCCCGCCACACACTTCCAATCCTGAGCTCGCACTTCAGTTGTGGAAGACGGTCCACGTTGGTAGATGTCTGAGGAAGAAGTTTGAAGAAAATCGTTTCCGGTGTTCTTCGTTTCAAGAACGCGTTCTTCTTCCTTCGTTGGATGGTGAGGTTCCTAGTTGGAGAAGTCCTTTTCTCCCTAGCTCTCTTTTCCCCAAAAATAAAAAGATGTGCCAAATAATAGATTATAAAATCTATTATTTTGTTGGAAAGATTTCAAAAAGAAAACAAAACATTTATTAGAAAATTCAAATTAATAGGAGGATTTGTCCCAATTAATTGGGTCTGTTGGAAACTTTAATGTGGAGGAAGCTCAAGAGGCTCATCTACATTAAAGAGGGGGGTTGAGAGGTTTTCCTCTCCTCCCATTTAACAGGGGTCAGGTGGTCGCCACCCCTAATATTGAAATTGAGAGTTTATGTGATCTCGGGTGGTCCCCACCACATTAACCATGAAGAGGAGGTTGAGGCGTGGTGGTCCCCACCATCATAACCTCTCATGGGAGGTTATGGACTGGTGGTCCCCACTTCCAACCTCCATAGGGAGGTTAAAGATTCAGTGGGACCCACATTTAAACACCCACATGGAGGGTCAAATAAAAATAAAGTGAAGCTCACTTTATTTTATTATTTTCCATGAAAACTTAAAAACTAACTTTTATTCTCGACTCACTGCCATCGAATTGAAAGTGTCCTTAAGTAAATACCAGTGCTGAGAGTTCAACAGTGTTCTCGGATTTCAATTCTGAGCACCAGTTCAAAATTTATAAAAACCTGCTCGTACGTTTACTGAACGCACCCAAACAAAACTTTAGAAACTGATTCCGGGCACACTAGGCATCAGAATCATGCGCCGTCAATTTTCGCGGACTCATAAAATTCACATGTATTTAAGAAAAAAAAATTCCATGGAATTTCCAGGTCTTTATATTCTCCCCACCTCAGGGATTTACGTCCCCAGAAGCTACAAATCGAACTAAGGGAACAAGTGGGGGTACTGAGAACGCATCTGAGCCTCCAACTCCCATGTGCCCTTCGGGAGGTTCCCGTGCTGCCAGTGAATGCACACCAGAGGTATTGACCATCCACGCAGGACCAGCTTCTATCGATACTCAATCTCCACTAGAACCTCCGTAAAAGTCGCCCCATCGTCGACGTCCAGTTCACCATGGTCAAAAATTTGAGAAGGGTCATGAACGTATCTCCTCAGCTGAGATACGTGGAAGACGTCATGCACCCAGTCCAACTGAGGTGGAAGAGCTAAGCGGTAATCCACCTTGCCAAATCTGCTGAGGATCTGGAAAGGTCCGATGAACCTCGGAGATAACTTTCTGCCTCGACCAAATATCCGTAGAAATCATTGAGGTGGGACCCGTAGAAATACGTGGTCGCCATCCTCGAACTCTAGAGGTCTCTGTCTCCTGTCAGCATACGACTTCTGTTTGCTCTTTGTAGTATTTATCTACTCCTGGTTGATCTGAACCTTCTCTGTAGTATCCCGTACCATCTCTGGTCCCACCAATGCCGACTCCAATGGGTCTATCTAGCATAAGGTTGATCTGCAAGGTCACCATTATAACACCTCAAAAGGTGCCATCCCTATGGTGGAGTGATAGATGTTGTTGTATGAAATCTCCACCAAAGGTAAGTGGTACTCCCAGCTATGACCGAAGTCGAGGACACATGCACGAAGCATGTCCTCAAGAGTCTGAATGGTCCGATCAGTCTATCCACCCGTCTGAGGATATAAGGCAGTGGTCAGATGAAGTTTCATCCCAAAATCCTCCTGAAACCCCTTACATAGTTAGGAACTAAACCGTGCGTCAAGATTGGAGACAATATATGAATGTACTCTATGTAGCCGCACAATATCCTACACATAGAGGCATCTCAAGCTCTCTACTGAATCCAACTCTCTGATCAGTTGGATGTGGGCCGACTTGGTGAGTCGTTCAACGATCACCCAAATCGAGTCGTGACCCCTGGATATACGTGGAAGTACTGTCACGAATTCCATGGATATCCTATCCCACTTCCATTCTAGGACCTCTAAAGGCTGAACCAAGCCTGATGGTACCTGGTGCTTTGCCTTCACTTGCTGACAAGTGAGGCATCGAAAGACAAAATCTGCTACTACCTTCTTTATACCTGGCCACCAGTTCTTTCGTCGAAGGTCCTGGTATATCTTCACCACTCCAAGATGTACCACTAAAGGGGATGTGTGGAAATCCCTCAACACTTACTCCAGAATTGACACTAGTACCATAGTACATCCTATGAAGAGGATGGCATGCTCCCCACCTTCAAAGAATCCAACAGGTGCCTGCCTTGTGGATATCTGAGAATGTTGTGTCTCGTAGTCAGCGTCCCCATGTTGTGCCTCCTTGACTCGCTGAAGAAGTGGGGGAGTGACTATAAGGGACTGAAGCAAAGATACTCCATCTCCATCCATAAATGATATCTATAAAGCAGCCAGATGCTCTGTCGCCTAACCTAGTTGCTGTATACAAGATCTCTTGCTGAGTGCATCTGCTACAACTTTCCCCTTTCTAGGAGTATAGACAATCCTGAAGTCATAGTCTTGGAGGAACTCAAGCCATCACCACTGTCTCGGGTACAGGTCCTTCTGAGAGAGGATATACCATAGAATCTTGTGATCAGAGTACACGGTAAAACATTCTACCATAAAATAGTGTCACCACATCTTCAAGGAGAATAAAAATGCTGCTAACTCCAGGTCATGGATAGAATAGTTCTACTCATGCTGTCTCAGCTTCTAAGAACCATACACGATCACCGCTCTCTCCTGCATCATGAAACATCTGAGTCCGGTCCCTGATGCGTCGCAGTAAACTACGTACTCAGTGCCTTCCTCTAAAAGCCTCAATATGGGGGCACTAGTCAGCCTCTATCTTAGATCTTGAAAGCTCTACTGGCATATCTTCGACCCCACGAAGGGTTGACCGTTCTTTGTCAAGGCTGATAGTGGTGCTGCAACTCTGGAGAAGTCTGGAATGAACCTCCGATAGTAACCATCCAAACCCAAGAAATTTCATACCTTCGTCACACTTTTGGGTGGCTCCCAAGCAAGTACGGCCTCAATCTTCGCTGGATCCACTACAACTATAGCCTCCGAGATGATGTGTCCCAAGAAGTGGACCTCTCGGATCCAAAACTGGAACTTTGAGAGCTTACCATAATGTTGGTGCTCTCGGAGTGTGTCTAGTACTACCTCCAAATGGTAGGAATTCTCCTCCTTAGTAGTTGAGTAGATCAGAATATCATTGATAAAGACTATGACAAAGTGATCGAGGCTAGGAAGGAAAATCTTGTTCATGAGTCCCATGAAAACTACTGGAGCATTGGTTACACCGAAAGGAATAACCAAGAACTCATAGTGGCCGTACCGACATCTAAATTCTATCTTCTGTACATCCTCGTCTCAAACTCTGAGCTGGTGGTAGCCTGATATGAGGACTATCTTCGAGAACCACCATGATCCCTTCAACTGATCAAAGAGGTCGTCAATCTTCGAGAGTGGGTACTTGTTCTTCATGGTTTCCTGGTTTAGGTGATGGTAGTTGGCACAAATTCTCAAGCTCCCATCCGCCTTCTTGGTGAAACGAATTAGGGCTGCCCAGGGAGAAATACTGGGCTGGATGAATCCCTTCCCCTGCAAGTCCTCTAGCTGTACCCACAGCTCATGAAGCTCTGCGGGAGCCATCCGATATGCCGGTGTAGATATCGATGTCATCCTAAGGTACATGTCAATGTATAAGTCCACCTATCTATGAGGAGGTAGACCTGGGACATCATCAGGGAAAACATCCGTGTACTGGTCCACCACTACAAGATTGCTTAGACTCTCTATATCAACTGCTTCGAGGGTTAGGCAGGCCAACTGATGAGTGATCAGCTGTACTCTCCTCCAGGCAAGTCCATCCTGCACTGCAAAGGCTCCCTTATCACTGGTGAAGGTGAACCTGGTCCCATCCATGCGGGAACACTACACTTTGTGACTAATATAATCAAATTGAGCATGGACTGTAGATAACCAGTCCATACCCAAGATGATGTCATAAGGCCTCAACGCCGCTACTAGAAGATCCCAGACGAAGCTCTCGCCTCCTAGAGTAAGCTCACACTGCTGGAATTAGTGTGAAATCATCGAGTCTTCTCCCATTGGAGTCTATATCCATAAGGATCGAGGTAACGGCTCTGTCAGAATCTCCGAGCTCCGAACTAGGACAGTGGCAATGAAAGAGTGACTGACACCTGTGTCTATAAGTACTACAACTAAGGTGGAGTAGACACAGATCATACCTAGAATCATCTACAGAGCGCCATGATCATAAGACTCAGCTTCCTGGAGCTGAGCTCTCACCTGTCCACCTACTCCCTGCATTCGGGGTGGACCTCCTGGTGGTGGTGGCAGTAACACCTCAAAACGTCGCCCACTGCTAGCTACTCGACTAGCTCGTCTACCCGTCTGATTGAACCCTACAGACCACCTTGATCGAATCTCTGTATCTGCCTGGGCAGTCCTTCGACCATCTACTGATCAACTAAATAGAGGGTCGGACAGTCATGAGCCATGTGACCCTACCCGCTGCATGAGAAACACTGCTCGCTCCTGGTATGCATGTCTCTGCCCCGAGTGCCCCACACAACCGATCCTGAGTCATGCGGTCATCCACCTGTGGGTCTGGTCCTCTTGGACCTCTGTGACATCTGTCTACTTCCAGCTACAGAAGACTCCACTGCATGTCGACTAGTAGTGGGTCTCGCTGCTGGAGACTGCTCAGCAAGGAAACTCTCTACTAAGAGGGCTCGCTCGAACACCCCTGCCTGCATCGGGATGCTAAGGGAGATCATAGAAGCCATGATCTCTCACCTGATCCCCTTCTCAAAAGTCCGGGCCCTAAATAAAGGGTCCCGTACAATATATGTAGAGTAGTGCAAGAGGTCAGTGAACCTCGCTGAGTACTGTGCCACAGTCATGTTGCCCTACTGCAGGTGAAGTAGCTCCTGTATCCGCACTGCACATAGGGTGGCTGGGACAAACGCTGCCCGAAATAGGCTCTCGAAGTCTTCCCAGAGTTGTGTTGCCTCTTCATGCACTTGGAGCATCAGGCTCCACCATCTACCTACTACAACCTGTAGAACGCTGGAAGTAGGAATCACCATGATGTCTGCTACTGTCCCAACCAGTCTGAAGACTCCCACCATAGCCTCCAGCCAATCCTTACCTGTCTGAAGGTCCATCTATTCCCTAAAGCTGGGAGGGCTATGGCACTGGAATGAGTGCAACATTCTCAAGCGGCATGCATCATTTGGTGCTAGGGCTGGTTTCATCGGTGGCCCAACGGGAAGTGGTACCGCTGGTGCCTCTGCTAGAAAAGGGCCCAACACCGATGCCTCACCGCTCGGTGGTGTATCTGTGCATAAAACTCTGTAGACTCTATCTGGTTGTCCATGGGGAGGCATCCTAAGAGAAACAGATGCGACACGGTCAAAATATTATACCTGTTGAGTTGACCTGGTTGAGCTGAATTAAAGAGAACTTTTGAAAACACACATGCAATCCGTGTTTTCATGCACTGAGTCAGAGATCAGTAGTCAGGGTCCTAGTGTATGGATACGTCTGCCACCACACCAACACTGGACTCCCTAAAATGAAAACCACACTCAGTACCCTTAACAATATTACTTCACAGAAAAGACCAGAGTCCTTAGTCCTACTTTAGAACCGACTCCTCTAATACCAATTTGTCACGACCCGTCCCTCGGGGCCTGTGTCGTGACTACCCCAAGCCCGCCTTCCATAGGGCAGGGGCTAGCGACTAGCACCAACGGTGTAGATCCCTAAACTGGGAAGGCATTTCCTTTATAACTTGAAAATGCACACAACAGAGTATGAGTCGGAAGCAAAATACTAAGTAAAACTGTATACAAAAGAGTGCGGAAAGTAGAGGGGCTGGAAAACAAGCCCAATAAGAAAGTACAAGTACAAATGAAACACAAGTACAACAGAATAAAGGTAGAACAACTGCTAGTCATCCTACGGGATTCCTACCTGAAAGTTAGGTTCAGATAGCCTCCACAACACTCCACATCCGTCTATCTCCTCTGTGTACCATTACGCCGTGTGGTCCACCTCTGGGTAGCATCCAATCCTGGTACACTCAACCTCGATCGGTGTTGTCCGTCGTCTGCATCCAACACAATGAGGTGCGGGAATACCCCGTTCATGGCTGAGTATAACGATACTGATTAGGGACCCCAATACCCTCAAGGTCTCACAAAATCCAACAAGGATAAACCAAAAAGTATGAAATTCAACAGATAACCCCACTTAGGTATATGCCCATACATATACATAAGTTATCAAGTAATCCATCTCAATCATGAGGTAAACACAAAAGTTATTGACTCAGCTCAAACCAGGATTTTATTCTAGGGGTAATATCAGGTAACATCCCCAGTCACACTGTCGAAACCTCAGCTGCTGGAGAACTCCTCCTCTATCTAGTACAGTGGGTCTGCCACGACACCAAGGCACTTCCCACTAACCTTGGACTGCTGATGTACTCCTCTTGTCGAGTACCGTGGGTTTTCTGCGTCACCAAGGCGTTCCCCACCGTGGGTCTGTCACATCACCAAGGCGCTCCCCCTCGTAGCCAAATGAGGTACTCCTCCTGTCGAGTACTGTGGGTCTGTCGCGACACCAAGGCGCTCCCCACTGTGGGTCTGCCGCGACACCGTGTTTCTCCCCACTAGGCTAGTAGAGTCACTCCGAGTCGAAATAGTCAACAGTCATCATGTCTCAGCCAGCTAAAAGGCCTCCACACTAAGCTCGCTCATCTCTAGGAGGATCCGCTCCAAGAGCAACAGGTCGATACTCCAACTAAGACGAAGTCCCACATAGAAGTATCTAAAAGGTACGCCACGTCATAGAGGTCTCAACTCAACAAATGGAGCGTCAATCAAACACCCGGTCTGTGAGTTACTAGCCTTTTAGTCCTGGGGGCCCGGTTAGGTTCATGAACGATCCAACCTGGCCGTATCTCAACTTTACCCCGAACACCAGTGGCGTATAGTCAAAGGGACCGTCGTGATCCAAGAATACCAGCACTGCTAACGATTCGTCAAACAGTCGTCCGGTGCCAAAGATATGGCCAAAGAAAGTAAAGGGTCGGTAGTGGGCCCGGGTCCGGTCCGACCTTGTCCGACCCTATCTAGGCTAAACTGGTCTGGGTCGACCCGGTCAGACCTGTTGGGTGTGGCCCAACCCAATGGGTGGGCCAACTTGTTAGGTTTGGCCTGGCCCACGGAGCCTAGCCTAGCAGGCCGCGTGGGCGGTTCGGCCCGGGCTCGGGGCCGGTTCAGCCCAGAGCGCATGGGGCGCGGTTTGGAGTCTTGACCCCAATGGCCGAGACCAGTTCGTCCAGCACCATGAGGGGTGTGGCTGGGGAGGCATAGGGAGAGGGGGCGCGCGGTTCTGCCGGATGCACGGGATGCGGCCGGGCAGGGTGCGACCTGATCGGCAGGCGGCCAGGCAGGGTGCCCGGTGGGCCAGCGGGCGGCCGGGATGCTGGGAGGTCTGACCGGCGTGGTTTGGCGTGGGTCGGGCTGGCGCGGGCCGACGGGGTTCGTCCGGGGCACGCGGGAGGCCAGCGGCGGTGCTGGCCGGGGTGGATCAGCCGGTTTAGCTGGTGAACGGCGCGACCAGGGCGGCATGGCCAGAGGGCCACGATTTGGCCCAGAGCGTAGCACAGCCGGGGCGCGGCGCAGTTCGCGGAGGTAGCAGGAAACACGGACTTTGCCTGTTGCCTTCAACGCCGCTTCATTGTTAAGTTTCCATGCCAAAGATTATCCCAAACAAGAACGACAGAGGGGTTGAGCCATGTAGGTGTGGACCGCACCCTCCACGTTTAGGGTGGTAACACTTGGCTCATCAATAAGTAAGAATGATGAACTTAAATTGTTTTACAACCTACTTAATGATTCCTTTCCAACCGAAGAAGAGAATAAGGAAAGTAATATTACTCAAAATAACCCCTACCTTGATCGTTGGTCGTCGACAGAGTCATATGGAAGAAGATGGTGTTGTCGTCGTTCATCGCATCTGATGCACACTTCCAATCCTGAGCTCGCATGTCAGTTGTGGAAGACGCTCCACGTCAGTAGATGTTCGGGGAAGAAGTTCGAATAATATCATTGTCGACATTCTTTGTTGGAAGAACGCGTTCTTCATCCTTCGTTGGAAGAGGAGGTTCCACGTTGGAGAACTCCTTTTCTCCCAAGCTCTCCTCTCCCCAAAAATGAAAAGATGTGCCAAATAATAGATTATAAAATCTATTATTTCGTTGGAAAGATTTCAAAAAGAAAACTAAACATTTGTTGGCACATTCAAATTAATGGGAGGATTTGGCCCCATTAATTGGGTTTGTTGGGAAATTTAATGTGGAGGAAGTTCAAGAGGCTCTTCCACATTAAAGAGGTGGGTTGAGAGGTTTTCCTCTCCTCCCATTTAATAGGGGTCAGGTGGTCCCCACCCTGACTATTTAAATTGGGATTTTATGTGATCTCGTGTGGTCCCCTCCACATTAACCATGAAGAGGAGGTTGAGGCGTGGTGGTCCCCACCTCTATAACCTCTCATGGGAGGTTATGGCCTGGTGGTCCCCGCTTCCAACCTCCACAAGGAGGTTAAAGATCAAGTGGGAACCACCTCCAAACACTCACATGGCGTCTCAAATAAAAATAAAGTGAAGCTCACTTTATTTTATTATTTTCCATGAAAACCCAAAAACTAACTTTTATTCTCGACTCACTAACGTTAAAGTAAAAGTCTCCTTAAGCGAATACCGGTGCTGCAAGTTCAATGGTTCTCTCAGATTTCAATTCCGAGCATCGGTTCAAAAGCTATAAAAACCCGATCGTACGTTTATTAAACGTACCTGAACAAAACTTTAGAAATTGATTCTGGGCACACCGGGCCTCAGAATCCCGTGCCGTCAATTTTTACGAACTCGTAAAATTTCCATGTATTTAAGAAAAAAATATCCACAGAATTTCTGGGTCGTTACAAGTTTTGTGAATAATAAAAACCAACTTGTTACCATTCCAGACAAACTACCAGCCAACCTCACCAATACACACTCACCAAATTTTCATAAAGTAATAGAAACATAGTATTTTATAGTATGTAAATATAAAGGTTCCCCACACCTACTTCCCCACTAAACTATTCAAACCCACACTCAAATGGTGCAAGTCCTGGTGCTCTCATCCCATCAGTATAACATAAAAATAATCCTTATTACCATGACAAAAATACAACTACATAACCAAAACAACCTGGCATATACCATAACCACATACTACATACCAGAAATACATACCATAAACCATATACTTATACCTCATCTCTACCATATAGAAGGTCGTCACCACAACAATAACACATCATTGCATCAACACCACATCATTATGTATACTTTATTTAGAAGCCAGATAAAGAGTAGGGAATGGGGAGAAGTCAGCCATTTTTATTACCCACATCCTAGATATTGGGGGCACCCTCAAAACCTAAAACCATATATGGGTGTTAGTAAAATTATCTGAATTGGGTGGTGGTGTATAATAAATAATAGAAATTATAATGAATATTGAATATGACACAAGCCAATCTTAAAGATCAAATATTTAATGAAACACCGCTTTAAGAACAACCATCACCTTCTTATCTCCACATGAAATAAACAATTACTGCCACCTCTAGACAAAAACCAACCTTATACAGACTAACATCATCCCATTATATATTCCATTAAAAATTCAATATCAACATTTTATAGTGACATTGAATTAATTATTCCATGTTTATTGACATGATCCTATCCACTGGGACCTTGGATAAGCTAATAATAATCTAAGGGTGCCAGCCCAAGACCACCCTCAATAGTCCCAAGGATAGTTACTAGAAACAAAAAGGTATATCACATAGAGGGGAGGCCATAGCTGAGTAATCATACACATAACCACATATCTCTGGTACAAAATATAAAAATTAAATACCATGCATAATAAATAATTATAACATAACATGCCCGTGAAACACGATAAGTGACCATAATTATATAATAAATACAAAATTAAAAGGGTAAAATATAAGATCCCAATATCATAAAATTAATAGAAACATAAATTAATTATAAAGGATAATTACACATCACACTCACTCCAAAACAATAGATAAAAACCAAAACCAAGCACCACTAAGATCGGACTCAACTAACCCCATTTCCACTAAATTCACCACTAAACCATACGTCATTGCCACATGCGTAGCACATGTATCCATAAATATCACGAAAGAGAGAGTGTAAACATATCTTGTAGGAAACAAAAAAAATAGAAAATAAATATGAAGAAACATATTATCTCAAATTAGGAGAATCATAAATATAATTTATTTAATTAGTTAATAAAAATATAGGTGAATCCTCATCCTTAAAAATCAACTCCACAAAGATCATATAATTAGGTGAACCTAGAACACCCAAAACAACCTAAAATGTTAAACACTTGAATGGCTCAAATTTTATAATTTCCACATCAACTCTCTAGCATTGTAGTGGGGGTATCCCTGCCTTGATAAGGTGTAAACATCAGTTAACGGGATAATGACCCTTATGGAGGATCCACACCTCAACATGTTGAATGTGAATCAACTGATGGGGTTAGTTGATACATAAGTATAATACTCATGAACTATCACAAAGAAGGTGTTACCTACTCCATTAAGTGTGTGGAGGACATGTTCCCCAGTTTCAATATGTATTTAGGGGGTTGTTAAACCTACTTATTCTATAAAAACCTTGTTCATACATCATCGTCAGCTATAAAAATATGAGGAACTCCTATAATAAAACATCGTAAAAAAACTCTTAACAATAATAAAACATACTCCACCACATTATATATAAATAAATTATTAAAATATATTACTTGATTTTTTTATTTTGAAACCTGGGTGAGAAAATATGAGAAATGATAAAAAAACCCAATATACATTGTGTACACAATTTTACATGATGTGTGATCCTGAAGTAATAGCTAGTCCTGTATCACCATTTCCTAATAATGTGGTGTTAAAATACATGGCATGTCAAATGGGTGATGTGGTATATGGAATATGTAGGCTAAATAGGAATTTACTACCATAATTTCAAATGTTGTGTCATCAAAGTATTGAACATTCACACTGGACCAAATGATATGTGGGGCGTAGTCATTATATTGTTTTATACTCTAGTACACCTTTGAGTCAGGTGGTTCCAAAGAACATGATTTCTGAATTATATTTGCACTATGTAGGGTATTTATCCCATTATAGAAACCCTAATTTCTAACTGTGAATGAGACATGATTTGTATTAAATACCAACACACCATTTAATATTTAACTTTTAATAGAAACCCTAGCACAGAAACTGAAACCAAACATGATGTAAATTTTTGTAACTTCATATTATACAATAAGAATATCGTGTAAAGATCTAGAATCTTCACTAATTTTTTTACCACTGATAACATTTTTTCCTCTTCCTATTCCTAGAGTGTCTTATATTTAATCCCCTATTCCTTCTTCCATCCCTAACCATTATATATTACCATATGGTTGTTTTTGAACACCTTTTGTGGGTTGAACCACCAAGATTGAGACATTGTCTCCCATCAAACAACCACCCAAACTGATTCCGGGGGTCTTCATCACACCATCCCCCACTATGTTTCACTGGAGATTCACCCCACACTGTTACTTCATTTATCCAATATCATACTCCTTTTATCATTATTCATTCTACCATTCTAGGATGAAAATGTTGAACTACCAAACAATATAAAGGCTGATGATAAATTTCAATTGTGTGAAAAAGGAACCAAGATGGAAAATGGAAGAATGGGGAGGGATGCTGGTGGTTGGGGATAAATTAACCATTTTTTCATAATTCATTTCATATCATTCAAAATTTCACAAAATAGTATTATAAATAATATTATATCCATGTGAAAAATTGTAACATCCAACAAAGAACTCAACATTAAGGATAAATATTTCAAAAACATAAATTTAAAATAAGATAAACACAATGATTTACACAGTGAATAAAAAATTGTTAAAAAAATCAAGATTTATTAAATAAATAATGTGGGGAAATCATGATATTGATGCCCAAACTTTGGGAGAACCACACCAAAGCTTCAATAACATAGGCCCGATTCATGAACATAGATAATTAATTATAAAAACTAATTACTCGGATCTCATCTAGTGTTCTCCCATAGAAATGTTGACTAATACTATCAAAGAGGAATTATTTATAAATTTATAATATCTTTTTAGATAAAAAAATAATCACCTGAAAAGGGCTAGTCTTGGGCTTGATACATGAACAAAAAGATTACACCTTTCCTTGAAAAAATCCCCATTCTAGATACAAACATAGTGTCAAAATGTCCAATCTGTGCTCCATTTATGAGTTAAAAAATATTTATTCTCATTCACACACATACATGATAATAATAAAATATTTAGAAATATTTTTTTATTTTTTTAGAGCCAGTGAACTCATGAAATGAATCCAAAAATGTAACTTCTTAATAAATATTATTAAAAATATTTTAAGGGATTAAACTAATAATCTGGGTCACTATATCCTCCCCAAATTCAATGATTTCCATCCCAAAAACCATAAATCACATAAATAAGTGGGGGGTAATGAGCCAACACTTAATTATCACATTCCTACAAGATAAACTAAAGATTATGATCCCATAAAAAGACACACACCAAAGGGATCACTCACCCAAGAAGGGACTTCTCCTACTAGTCCTTGATTTTCACCTAGTACTCCATAAAGGTAGTTTCGTCCTAAACATCCCATCCCCATAGTCAATAATTTATGATATAATATGAACATATTTTCTTAGATGCAAAACATGGGATACTTTTTATACCTATCCTATCTTAAGATGTAATTACAGGTGATACACAACCTCACCTATCCATGCTCATATAAGGCCTTTAGGAACACATAGTCTCTCTAAAAATATAAAGGCCTTTATATTTGGTTTGTGTATGAATTTTGAAGGCTATGATATATCCACACACTCCTAGATCATCAAAAACTTCTCCATCATCAAACCCACCAACTTAGGCCCCTTAAGAAATATCTCAAAAATATTTAAACAAAAAAGGGGTGACCTAAATTATCATCTATATAAGGTCTTAGAAGGTTTTATATTTATAATGGAGTGATATATATTATTGTATTAAATATAACTTAAATATTGGTGGTAATCCTAAATCTTTCTTAAATATTTCACCCATGCCTACAATATATCCTTGAGAACCTAAATAGTTTTCTCAGTTTGGTAATCTATATAGGGGTAGAATGTTGTGCATTATTACAACTAGGCCTTGAATTCCTCCTAAAAACTTCTCCAAGAATATAATTTTAATTAATTATTAGGTTTTGAGATGATAAATGAGGTAACTCCATGCAATCATATGATATCATTTTTGTATAGACATATCAATCTCTCTACTGAACTCTACTCTCCAATAGAGTGAATATAATCCAACAAGGTCAATTGGTCAATGATTTCCCAGATGATGTCCAAACCTTCACTGATCATTGAATTCCATTCTCTAAATCCATTGATACAATATTCCTTTTCCACTCTAGAACCTAAAAAAGTGAGCTTAATCTATTGATAACCCTGTTTTGATCCATCTCCTACTGATTGGTGAAGCACCATGATATAAACTTGAAAACACTCCACTTTTTTCCCCACTAATTTTTTTTTCTTGAAATCATATCACATATTTATCACATGATAATGTTACACTAGTGGGGATGTGTGAAACTCCCTTAACACATCCTCACACAACACATCTGGAACAACTGTCTTTCCCTAAAAGAGGATGACCTACTCCCCTTCTTTAGAGAATATTTTGAGTGCATTAGTAGAGAATATATGGTTATGAAAGATCATGTAATTAATGTATCCTAGTTGGGACCAACTAACCTCGAGATGAATTATGAGGGACACATCCATCGATTGAAGGTAAAGAACATCTCCTACTTCTACTAAAACCAATCAAATCAAGGATAAATACTTGAATACTCCTCCTTGAGATAAACTTGGGATTTATTACTAAGGTCATCAACCACCACATTCCCCTTCCATGGGTATAGGATATAACAAATTCATAATCTTTTAGGAATTATAGAAAAAAACTCTACCACAATTTAAGATCTCTTTGAACTATGATATAATCAAGACTATTGTAATCTGGGGAAACTATTTTTTTACTAAAGAGATAGTGACTCAAAATATTTATAGGAAACACTACTATTTCAAGATCTAAGTAATAAATAAAATAATTATTCTCATGAGGTATCAGTTCCTTAGATATGTAAGTAATCACGGCCTACCTATACCCTAGTACACAACCAATCCCAGACCTAGATGCATCAAAAAATACCTTAACTCGAATCCCTCCTTAAGTGACTGGAAAACTAGAGTACTAGTCAATATTCATTTTATCTACTTGAAATCTCCCTGATAATCATCAGATCAGATGAAAGCTTTCCACTTTTTAGTATTTCAAACCATAGTGGTAAATATCCTAGATAAGTTTTCAATGAATACCTGGTAATAAACCATAAATACAAATAAAATACATACCTAAAATACCATCTTGGATGGATCCCATGCCATCATAACCTTAATCATTATATGTCCAATTCCACTCCACCACATCAGATGATAATATCTAATAAATGAACTTACTAAATCGAGAACATTCACTTTGTGATAATTCCATATAGTTTATTCTCATGGAATAAGGTTAGGATTAATCTCAAATGCTCTTCATGCTAATCCTCTCTTTATGAATAAATTAGGATTCCATCAATGAAGAAAACTATGAACTAATCAAATAGTGGTTGAAATATGTGTTTTATGAGTCCCATGAACATAGCACGGGTGTTTTTCTCTCTAAATAGAATCTCTAATAACTCATAATTACCATTGGGGTATTTAAATGTTTTCTCTAGGGTATCCTCTTCATGAACCTAAAGCTATTGATATCTAGAATTGATATTGATCTTTGAGAACCACTTTTCATATTTTATCTTATTGAATTGATAACCAATCCCCAAAAGATAAGTTTTTTTATTTACTAAAACTAGATTAAAATTATGATAATTAATAAAAATCCTAAATATCTCATTTGATTTCTTAGTGAATAGAACAAGAGCTTCCCAGAAGGACACACTAGGTCTAATGAGATCCTTATCTAGAAGGGTCTAAAATTTAATCTTGAGCTTCCTAAGGTTAGATGGTTCTTTTGAATAACCCATCGATGAAATTTATATAGTATTGGGATGAAAATAAATGATAAAATAGATTCTAAATTAGGGTTAAACCCTATAACATCCTTTGGAAAAATTTCCATGTATTCCTCTACTATTTCTAGTAATCATTCCTCTATAGTACCCATAGTGAACAAGGTTAGGATTTATAACTAATGGGTAATTGAATAAAATATCCCAATGGTTGGCCCTAATGATCTTGATAAATTTTCCCACTCACCAGTAAATGTTAATATCAACCCATCTACTCAATGGAATAATAACCAATAACAGTGGCAATTTACCTTGGTCTGGATAGTGGATAACCAATCTATACTATAGATAACGTCAAATGGTATCATCATCATTCTGATAAGATCCTAAGAAAACCTATCTATATTAATAGAAATATCACGCTGATGATATATGTGGGTGATAATCACCTATAAGAGTATCTAACCAAAGTGGTTAGGATAAGGGATTGATTAGAATCCAAATTTTTTAAAAAACAATAAAATAAGAAAGGAATGTCTTGAACTGGTCTCACTGTGTTTGAGAAGAAAAGTTTAGAAAACCAGGATTATACCTCAAACCCTATTAGAAACCTCCTAATAAAAACCATCCCTCACTTATATCCCACCATGTCCCTAACCTCCAAAATTATATGTTGAACATGGATCTCTTGGGTTAGTGGTGGTGGAAATGGATCAAAGCATCATCCATATGAAGATACTCATATACTACAACTTTCTTTGATAGGAGCACCTTATTTACCTATAAGAGGCACTTAATATCTATTCCATCATTTTCAGTGAGTTTTACCCTAGTGTAACCCTGTCTATCCTCCACTTCCTTCTAGATGGTACAAACACAAGCCAAATGTATTTTACCATAAAAAACATAACATGCTATTTCTACATACTAGTTAGAACCCATGTGGAACACCTTCACTGAAAGTACCCTAGAATGGGATTGAGAATGGTCTAACCTCCAATGGTGATAAATTATTATTGGTAATTGGATAGATCTACTAAAGGCTCTAATTTATGAAAACCTAAAATTTCACCAGTGTCATGTTTCAACTCTAGTAGAAAACTCCCAATAACTAAAGCATTCTCCAAAACTCCATCATGGGTGTGGATGTTTAAAGACATTGTATTATCTTGATTCTTCCTTCAATGTAGTCTCACAAACTTCCAAGACTGAATTAATAATCATAAATCATGTCCTGATAGCGATTTAAGTGATTTGTGAACATAAAAGCATACCATGACTTGGTCATGCTGTCCTATTGAAGATCCCAATTTTCAAAACAAATAACAACATTAATATCACTGGATAATACTATATCCTGAACAAATGATTAATCTATGACAAGGGCAGTGAGGCCTAAACAAGAGTCTAAGGGATCAATTTAAACCAATTAATAGTTATATTATGAATAATAATTAAAGAAAGAATCACTATATAGTTATCATGAGTCTATACTAGATTGAAAACATGAGTCATTGACTTCAGCTAATCCAATACCACTAGAGGATCCAACTTTCCTCAGACCCTAGGAGGCCTCTATCATTGAAACTCATTGAAAACACTCAAGATATATGTATTATTTTATTGGTCATTTGGGGATACCATTAGTTTAATTGGTGGGTATAAACTCTAAAAAACTAGTGGGGTATTTTTCTTTTAATCTTTGGGTGGAGATACTATAACGACCCAAGATTTTATTATACATTTTTTCCTTCTAAATAAGCACTATTTTTTATAGATTGTTTCATACACAAGACCGAACTAAAACAATTCAATACATATTAGATAATAAAATTATAGAAAGAGTAATAAATATGGTAGATAAATTTTTTGTTATTAGTTATAAATGGATACAAAATAGGATTAAGAATACTTAATGTTTTAAAAGGGTATTTTTCAACAAAATCAGTTTTTCCTTTATATATTGTATTTTTATATAAAAGATAAATTTATAAATTTTATAATTTCAATTTTAAAAAATGAACATAATTTTTTGAATTAGAATGAAAATATTATCCTAGGATATATTTTTCATATTTTCTTAAATAATTGAATTTTTAGGTGAATATTGAAAAATATTGTTTTTACCAAAACTATAAATTTTATAACATTATAAGAAAGACCTAGATGTGAATAAAAAAATTAATTGGTAAAACATGTCTTTAATAAGTAAAAATATACATTTTAAAAATATATTTTCTAATTTATAAAACCTATGATTAAAATTTTATGAACTTAAGTAATATTTTCCCACAAAAATATTTTTTTATATTTTATTTTAATAAAATATTAATTATGTTAAAATTATGTTTTGTATTGATTTTAAAGCTACATAAAATTTATTTATTTTATAATAAAAAATTTATATCATGAAAATCAGTGAAATTGATATTTTTGTCCTACACATAAATTTTAATCTTAAAAATACACTTTTTATAAAAAAGTGATTTATCGTGTTACAGGAGATAGTGTAAAAATTTATTTTTATTACATATAAATTTTATCTAATAAAATGGATTTGATATTTTTAATTAGTAATTATATATTGTTTAATAAAGAACACATTATTTTTAGGAACAAAGGATATGTTACTTAAGTAAAAACTAGTTATCATAGTAAAATCTAAAATAATAAAAGTAAAAAATATCAGAAAAATGTATTAAAACATGATAAAAAAATATTTATAATTTATTGGTTGAGATATTATTAAACTTAAATCATCATAAATTTTATTATTTTCCATTTCTTGATATGTGAAACATGTTCTCTCTTTATATTATGTTAAAATATTTATAAATATTTCATTCCCAACACTTATTGAAGGGGCCTCTCACCATACCACATTACCAATAAAAAATATTGTTTCCTTTTTAAAAATCAACCTTATACAATAACTTATAATCCTACTGATCCTTATTAATTTTTAATTCATAATATATTATACCAATCCCTTACTTTCTACAAAGTCCTCTAATGGAAAGTCCAAGTCCTCAACATGAGTATTAATTTTCCTTAATTTATTTTATTTACTATCTTACTTTTAAAAATATATTTTTATAATTCCTATACAATTAATTTTTTTTCATACTTAATTTTATTATTTTAAGGGAATAAATTTCAACTACCATTCCCATTTCCCTTAAGGAAATAAAAAATGACATTCATGCATGTTTGCAGATTACCGCCTCTACGAAATCTCATATTTTATTTTACCTAACCAACTTAAGTAACTAATATTAATGGATAATTTAATAAATAATTATTATATTTATGATATATTTTAGATTACAAAAGGATAAAACAAACTTTTCCTCTTCCCCATTCCATGAAAAACAAAATCATCATCCACGAGTATGTGTAAACTACCACCTCAATGGAATAGTGTATTCCATATTTCATTATCTCCATTCATAGATTATTATAAGATTAGATTTAAGGGATAAATATTATTTTTATTAAATGATTAAGGTTATGTTAAGTCAAATTAGAAAACCTATTAACAACATGATCAATCAACGACTGCTGTAAATTCAATAGTTCAAAATGAGTGTACAAAGAGGGACAAATGATTTCCTAATAATATGTAATAAATTAATATATGTTATATAATTATTATAAATCTTTAAAATTATTATATATAGCACTAATATACACTAAATAATATCATTATTTTTATTTTATTATGATATTACAAATAACACACTTCCTAATCATCCATTAACTATTGTATGTTCTTGTTTAGGTTGGTTTAACCACCCACTTGACTAATGTTATAAATTTTTACCATATATGAATATGAAAATTTAATTTATATTAATATATTATATAAATAAATAATTTTTATTTTTATTTATTTAATGATAATATAAAAAATCTAATTCATTATTTAATAAAATACCCTTCGTTCGTAAAGAATTATCGAAACATGCTCATCAATGAATTAAAATTTATGGTTTTTAACCAAAAATACCATAGAATGAACTTATAAAACTATAAATAATTATAAATAATAAATTATATTAACTTTTATTATTTGGTAATGATGAAATTTTGGATAAAAAAAAGAACAACACTTCTATTACAAAACTAGTTTAAAATGATCATGACCACAAGCACTCGATATTCAAAATATATAATAAATAACTAATATACATGTAGAGAATAATTATAAATGATTTTTATAAATTATTAGAGGTATTAATAAGTTTTTAAAGTATAATATTAAGATATTTATGTTTTCCATACAAGAGGCTAGAACAGATTCGACTAAGTGGGGAAATAAGGTAAGGGTTTCTTATGTCAAATTTTCTCCCCTTGAGAAAAAATTCTTATTTTAAACCATGTTTTATGTGTAATGGTGGATTTAATACCCATTTAATACTTTATTTCACAGTCTTATCATTATTTTTGGTACTAAATGTTTCATTTGAAATCAAATCCTTCAAGTGGTTTTGACTTGAAATTTTCTATCACTGTAAGCGGTTCATTTTCTTAAATTTAATTTCCTCATACATATTTCATTTTATGCACCATGATATGTTTGATATAGTCTGATTCATACCTAATGAATCTATTTCACTATATTCATGTAATTTATGATGTTTTAAGATCTATATCATGTTCTTTATTTAAATTTATTTTGATTAAAAGGTATCAAGTTTGTAAGGGTTATTTGTCTCAATTTTTGATTCCATGTGACATGTTTGATAGTACACACAATAAACTATTTTATATGTTTTATTCACTTCCATATGTTCTTTAATTATAATGAATATTTTTAATTTTATGATATCTAATGTTGATTTCATGACAAATATCTTATATTATTTTTATTCTTATGCTTCCATTACCATTTGGGGTTTGCATATAAAATTCCTTTCTTTGATAAATGTTTTGTTTTATACACATAATACCATTTTAATGGTGTTCAAAACAAATATTTTGTATAAAATATAATTAAATACATTTTATTCATGGTAGTTTAATGTTCAATTCCATTTCATCCCTTTTAAGGTATTTTTATTTAAATGTTACTCAAATTGTAACAATTTTCACGACTAGAATAATTTCTTCCTAAGTTATAAATTTCCTTCATGATTGTGATATTCTAAGTCTATTTTTTCTACAATTTATTTTTCTTTATGATATATTTATTTACTATTTATGAAAAAGACCAATCACTACTTTTTTCTTACTTAACCCTCCACTATTAATAGGAATAACTTTATTACAATTCCTTTCCTCTAAAATATGATTTTTTCCATTTTTATGATTGAAGGGTATTCACATAGATATCATAAATTGACTGATTTTGGAAATTATACACTAAAACGTATACCTTTTATCAATATAGTGTAGATACCCTATATCTTATCATCTGAATTTAAGATTATTTACCTATAAATTTACTAAATATATATGGATACCCATATATTTTCCATTAGTTATGACGTGTTTATTATTCATTGAATTGTGACTGATTTGATTTTGCGAATCCATTTTCAAATATTATAGAACCCATTTTATTTCCATGGGGGTTTAATGTTGTGTTGATTGAAACCAATTTTGTTTCTATGGGTCATTTATAATGTTATGAATGAATGATTTCTTATGGAACATGTAAGTATATATGACTGATGGGTGAGGTCCTATATCACCCTCCAATTAATTGGTTAAAAGTTTATATCTCATGATAAAAGTATTTGTGAGTACATTCTATTTTCTCAAAAGCATGATCATTGATGGGGTGGATCCTGAAATAAATATACCCTATAGTAGTATATGTTCAATATTTTAATGATTTTATGAAATCTTATCTTATTTATTATAGTGTGGTTCATGAAAGTAATGTTACATATAATAATGTATGTTATATATTTGAAATATGTTTTAAATTATTATCTTATTCTATTATGGTGTGTATCCTGAAAGTAATGTTCCTTATACTAATATATATTCTATATTCGAAAGATATTATGTATTTTTATCTTATGCTCTTATGGCGTGGATTATGAAAGTAATGTACCATATAATAATGTATGTTTAATATTTTAAATATTTTCTATACTCTTATCTTATGCTCTCATAGTGTAGCTCATGAAATTAATATTCCCTATAATACTTTTCATTCCATATTTTTATGATTAGTATTATGATTATGTTATGATATCATATTTTATACTTTTCGAATCATGCTTCCAATCTCTTTTAATTAATTTACTATGTTATGATATTCCATACACTATGTTTTATAATCTAAGTTTTCATGTGTATTATTTTCTTATGTATCTTGATTATATCCATATGATGATATTTTTCTCACTTATGATCAATTATTATTATCACTTATGTTTACCCTTAATGAGTGTTTGATCTAAACCTCTATTATGTTTCCATTTCCAAAATTTATGATGAAAATTAAAAATTATGATTTTTCTAGAATAGTACTTTGTGTGGAGGATTCATGGGAGATGTTGAAGACTTGTTATAAGAAGTTTCTTATATAGTGAAAAAATATCCATTTGATACAAAGAAAATGGATATTACTGGTTAAATATTTTACATAATTATCTAAAGCTCTCTACATAAATAGAAATTTTAATGTAAATTTTATATTATGTACGGAAGATCTTGTAATTAAGAATGTGTATCAAAGCTAGTGTGTAAAGCAAGTAATTTTTAGCACCAAATCTAGGAGCGTGGGTCTTGGGTTGATCGATTGTTATCAAAGGAGGGTTTTGATAAATTTAGTGGTTAGGATATTATCAGATGAATATAAATTAAGAGTTATAAAGGAAATTAAGGATTTATAGATTAAGTTTGATCATAGTTTCAAATGTATAGATAAAATTTTATGTTGGTTATATTGAGTATTTCTTTTGTTTTTTGTGGATTAGGATGATATAACTATAGTGAAAATCAAAGGATGATTTTATATATAGGGAAACATCATGATGATTTGGTAAAGTGTAGATTGTGTAGTTCTCCTAGAAATTACAACCCTAACTAGATAATTTCAAGTGGATGTGGTTGTGATACAAATTCACCTAGAGGTAATCGACCAGCAAAATGATGGTTGGTCAATTAATCAATATTCACCCCAGTGCATGATGAGTGAGCTTTATACTAAACACATATTGAGATAGTCCATAGGTATATTCTTTGGTTAATTTAAATTCCCAATAATAAACCATTATATAGGACATGAGTATGGTGTTAACTTATTAGGTTATAGAAACTAATAGGAAAATGGTCATGGATAACCAAGGATTGAACAAAAAGTTTCATAGGATAAAATGGAAGCATGTTATGTTAAAATAAATGGTTTCATAAGATAATACATATTTGGAATTATTTTTTCATATTCATATTTTTGATATTTCTTATAAATATTTTTAAGTATTTTATTGAAATAGGACCACAACAATGAATCTGAGGAATGTATGAATTTGGAAACCACTATGTATCATCACTGAATAAGGGAGAATATTTAAATGGTTGATAACATTAGAATATTATTATTATGATGGAAAATGTGAGTTTACAAGTCCAAAATAAGGTAGTGAGGTAAATATATTAATAGAAATTTAATTTGGAAATTATTAGCTATTTTCATTAATGAGTGATATTTCTTGATGATATTCTAGTATATTCCAAAATTTATTAGGATTACGTGAAACATCTATGAATTTTTATTTATTAGTTTTTATTTAAAGTAATATAAACATATATTTGATGGTATCAATGACCTTGAAAAGTGATTTTATGACAAGGTTATATTTTTTGGGATAACTATTGAAGAATATGTGAATAAAGGATAAATAAAACTTAGGTTTAAAAGGGTAATTGAATTTATAAAAATTGATTTAGATAATATCCATAACCATGGAATTGATTATTTATTTAATAAAAAAGTTATCCATTATATTTTAGTGACGTTTATCAGATTTTTGGAATTATTGACTAGTGTGTGACCTTATGAACTAGTGGTTATTTGATTTCAGGGTTGAATACAAACATAATTTTTATAAGTATACATGGTTTCAATGTGGTTTAGTTTATTTTATATTAAGATGGTTTTTAGTGAGGTATATTTTAGAGAATGTATTATTAGCATATATACATAATTTATTATATGATTGTGTGAATGATTAATACAGTTTGAGGTAAAATAATTAACTTATTATATCCTTAGATAGTAAGGTAAATTCCATATTAGGATTTATATCTTGAATGATAAATATTTTAATAATAACCTCATCTACTATCATTAGTGATAAATTATTAAAATTATGAGGACACAATTTATTTAAGGGGGGAGAATGTAAAGATCTAAGATTTTATCATATAATTGTTCCTTTAAATAAAACTTTGTTTGAAATATTGTTCCACGCAAAAAAAAACAATCCAAGATATATTAGATTAAAAGATTATAACAATATTAAAACATATGGTACATAAGAATATTTTAGTTGGTTTTAAATTCATACAATATAGGATTAAGAATACTTAGTTTTTAAAAAAAGTATTTTTTTGAGAAAAGTAGTTTTTCCTTTATATATTGTATTTTTATTTAAATGATAAATTTATAAATATTAGAATTTTAATTTAACAAAATTAATACCAATTTTTGACTTATAATATGAATATTATCCTAGGATGTTTTCTTTTAATTTTCTTAAATTATTGAATTTTTAAGTGAATAGTGAAACATATATTTTTTCCCAAACTATAGTTTTTATTATGCTATAAGAAAGATATAGAAGTGCATAAAACATTTTAATTTATTAAATATGTATTTAATAAGTTAAAATTACATTTTAAAAATAACATGTTGAATTTGGAAAACTGATGATTAATATTTTAGTAACTTAAGTATTTTTTACCATTAAAAAACACATTTTGATCTTTCTATATTAATTAAAAATTATTCTTGGTAAAATTAGATTGTGTATTGATATTTTTTTAAAAAAATTATTTTTTTATAATAAAATAATTTATATCATGAAAATCAAGGACATTTGTTATTTTACAATACATATAAATTCTAATCTTAAAAGTACACTTCTTCTAAAAAGGGATTTTTATGCATTACATAAAATAATGGGAAAATTGATTTTTTCATTGGAATTGGGATCTGAGTATTGAATGCTTGTAAAATGATTAAATTTATATTAAAACAATTTAATATTAATAAAAAATATTATAACATATTTTTCATTTTTCTGAATGACTTTAATGTAATAATGTCCTCGGATATCTGTCACATTTATAAGGTTATAAAAGTTTCCTGTTATGATGATAACCTTGAAGTTATAAGAAAATATTATAAAATATTGTTATATATTTAGATAAATTACTATGATAGTACATATAGTATTCATAATATCAAGTGTGACCACTCCTTCTCATGAAGTTCTCACTGGGTAAACTACAAAATGAGAGATTATGAGAATAGACCCACTAGTAATAATTATACATCTTTTTATGACATTTTATGTTTCTATATGTGAGTGTGTGTAATGGTCCTTAGACTTTAATATTATCATGGATGCATATCAAGACTTGTGCACTTATTTTTATTGATCAAATATGTCACACTATATGTTGGTGGGAAGTTGGGTACGTTGGGTGTGTCATGAATGACATGTAATTAATGGATAAGTCAAAAAAGGATTTATACCTTACATCTTTATAGAATCTTATAACTCAAAACATTGATTGGAATATAACTGTATTATTTAATTCTATGTCCTTGGTCCAATAACATTTTTATTTCAGATAGTCAAAAAAAGATATATCAATCACATAGGTTGATGAAATTGGTGTTCAACCTCCTTGATGAGATATTGTGAAAATGGGATTATATTATGTGGTGAGGATTCATATTTGTTGTCGATTTTGAAACATTAAGATTTTTATATTGGGTGACTTGAACCATTTTTAGATAGTAATATTGGAATTTAAGAAAACCTACCAAATTCCAATGAAAAATAATCCTAGAGGGTCACACACTTAGTGTTTCCATTGATCTTGATTAAATTATTTTTGAATTTAATTATTAGAAGACATATTATTATCAAGACCAAAAAATAATTTTTTTAAAGTTTTATCAATAAAAAATATTTATTGATGGATGAAATATTTAATTAAATATTTATTCATTTATTTAATAAATGATGAGGAGTTCACACATACCAAAACCAGATATGGTGAACAACATCAACTTACAATCCAGTAAAATAATATTTTTTATTGCGCAAGTAAACACACATGATATAATAATAATAATATTAATAATAATATTTTTCATGGGGTTTCATGAAGATTATAATACTATTTAAGGTATGGTACTCATTTAAATAATATTTCAACCTAGATCCCAACTCTATAGACATATAGTTATGTTTATTTTGTAGGGTAAACAAAAAATAAAAATTGAGAATATAGAATCGTTGTCCATAATATACTTGTCTGTATCTTTCAAATTCCTCCTCTATTCCTCTCAAAAATTAGAAAAAATCCTTCATGTTTGAAGGATATTAGAGTGATCAAGGAGAATAATGAAATATAATTGATTCACTGTTCTATAACCAAGAAATCAATTGGAATTTCTTGGAGATCAAAGAAACATGTGTGAATCACCATTAGCTGGATTCTACACTTAAATACTAATATCAAAATGAAGGTAATATGAAAGGGTTTTAGACGATTAGGAATATCATTGAAGAAAGAGTCCTAATATGAGGTAATCATTTCTTTATATGTAAATAAACTAACTATAAATTTAATGTTCAATATCCTCTATTAGGGTTTTTTAAAACTCTAAATTAAAAGAAATTTTAATTTAACTCCCACTAAAGATGATTCCACTACTTCCTAAACCTTTAAGTGCTATCAGAGTGGTCTCATTCATGTTTCTAATTATTTATTTTTTTGTTGATTTTTTTTCATTTATAAGTTATGATTCCTTTATTTCTTTAATTTTCTCTTATTCTATCATTTAAATATCTTATTCTTCGTCTATGTTCTCACAAATATTACCAAGATCTGTTATTGATTAATAAAGTTTATATGAGGATCCCATCTAAAAGTTCTGAGGATCCTGGCCAGATATCATAAGACTAGATGACGTTTACTCCTTTCTTACATGCCATGCATCCTCGTTCATTACACAAGGATGCCAACATGGATTCCAGGTCATCGTATAATAAGTGCATGCCATGTGAAATAAATTCATCATGTATAGACCAACTAGGGTGGAAAATATATTTTTCAGAGTATACAATGTTTAGTTTGAATATAGGTTGTGTTGTCTATGAGTTTTCAAGATGGAAAACATGGGGTCATACCGTGTTGTATAATTCATGCACTACGTATATTTAAAAAATGACATGTACATATTCGAAAACCATGTTACCAGAATTACACACCATGTATCCTCTATACAAGATGTGTAATTCATAAATATGTGTGATAAGTCCACACTGATTCCCGGGGTGTGTAATGCGGATATTCAATGAAGATAAGTACACAACTTGTGGTTAGATTATACAAAATATTTCATTTACTAGTTTCTCTGGAAATATTAAAGATTAATTAATTACTCCTTAAATATTATCAATTCGAGTTTTTTGGGTTATTAAGTTGACAGTACCCACCGATCATTAGGTTTTATATTATATTAAATGTTTAATTAATTATGTGTAATATCTAAGACTATGAATCACATATTTTTATTGTATATTAATGACTTAACACATTAAATTGTATTGGATACATAATTTTCATGTGTTCCATGGGTTATTAATTAGAAAGTACATGCCTTGAAATTATGACACATGTATTCTATACAATATGTCATATGAGTGCATTGTTTACAATTAAACCATAATAAGTAATTTAGACAGGTAATTGTTGGGTTTCATCCAAGTAATTTTTTTTAAAGTTTTATTGAGATATAAATAAAATAAAACAATTTAATTTATTTAAAATTACAGTAGATGGAAAACAATTTTGTTGATTAGATGAAATAGGATAAAATGAATTAATTGTTTAATAAGAAAATTAATATATTAATTCATTTTTATTTTATCTTATTAAATAAAAAAATTAAATGAATACTAGATAGTTATATTAAATGCACAATTATTTATTGTTTATGATTGATCACGAGCTTGGCAAAGACTAGTTTATGAGTTAAAATTATTTAATTTAATTTATTCCATGGGTTTGTAATTATTTAATATTAAATTAATTTAGATGGTCTGTGAGTCATCCATCCCTCCATTATTATATAAGACCTTCATGTATAAGGATATTTATGTAATTAACCTTAACTAATCATTTGGTTCCACTCACCTAAAAGTAAGTTATAAATAAATGTAATTAATGGAGTATCTCAAGGCATGTAGAGGTGGTACAAGATAAAACCATGATGATAGCAACCCAGGTGATACACATGTGGATAGGTGGAATGCTAAAAATCATTCCAAAATCAACAAAAATTGTTATTACCCCAGTTCATAGGTTGATTTATTGTATTCTCAATAAATCAACCATTATACACAATCATGATTAGACCATTTATTTATTTCTATCTATGAATTATTTAATTTATGGATTCAAGACCGTGATCAAATAAATAAATGATTTAATGTGTAATGTTGGAATTTAATTAAAAATATTATGTATAAATTTTTTATCCAACATGGTTAATTAATTAACCATTTTACATCAAGATTAGTAGCCCTTTCTAGAATTGGTGTAATTTGGAGTTAAGTGTTGAGGAAATCTCAATCAGGATTTTAAGATTAGAGAATCCACTTAATTGATCAAGGAGTTAAAATCCCACAGTTGAAAAAGACATACCTACCTAAATACCTTCAAGTTTCTTGACCAAACCTTTTTTTGGTTATGAGAAAAGGAATAAATATACTTTCTAGTACTATTTAGAAGTGTCTAGAAATTCCGAGTTCAATGGTGATGGTTTTTGAGACTTGATAAAATAGTGGGAGATTTAATAGAACTAATTATTATGAGTTCTCACATAATTTTTAATAAATAAAATTAATAATAATATTCTAATTTAAATTTTAGAATAAATGTAAATTTTATCATCAGAAATATCTCTATGATCAATATTGGAGAAAGATCATCACCTTACTAGAAATAACTTTCAGGAGTGGTTCAGACAACTTCAGGTTTTTCCACACCATGAATGAAAATCTTATGTGATATAATACTCAATGCTTGATCTTCCTACCAAGGAGGTGAGTGATGAAAAGTTCAATATCTATGAAGAAAATCTGAATTATTTGGTTTAAATTCAATATTTGACACTATCATCTATGTGAAGTGAACGCAGGAAGTCTCACAAAAACATGGATGCTAATATCATGATTGAGAACTTCCATAGTATATACCAGGAGAGAGTAAGACAAGAATATTTCAAGATATCCAAATCAATATTTCAGAGTATAATTATATAGGGTGAACCATATAGTTATAACTTAGTCAAGATCAGTGGCTATGTTGAGTGCCTAGAGGTTTTGGGGATTGAACTTCTTAAAGAACTATGCACCGATCTCATTCTTCCATCACTCAATCAGAGATTCTCCATCTCTGTTATAAATTTTAATATAAAAAAAAATGAGAAGTCTCTACCAAATATCCCCACTCTTATTTTTCAAGTAGATAAGGATATGAATAGTGAAAATCCTTCCATACTTACAGTGAAAAAATGGAAAGTTCCAGCAAATAGATTTAAATCAAATGCTTCTTCACACCCTTCTAATAAGAGAAAGATAAAGGGGTGAGAAAGGGAGTAGGATTATATTTGTTTTTCATGTGGTACGAAGGTCCACTATAAGAATAATTACACCCAACCTAATAAGAAATCGGAATCTTCGGGTACATTTGATATCAATTTCAACTTATTCGTTTCTAAAAATTGGGTTTTAGATACAACTTTGGTTTCTCACATATGTATTCAAATAAAATAATGAAATAAATTCATAAATATTGATTGATTTGAGGTAGATCTATGAGAAACAAATAGATACATACTTGATGCTATGTATATCTAATAATACCACCTTACATTTCAAACAAGAATTATCTTGTTTTTGAAAAGTTGTTATTATGTGCCATCTATTACTAAAAACATTATATCTGTATCAATACTTGATAGAGATGGATTTATTTTCATGTTTAGAAATAAATTATTCTTCTTTTATAGATATATAATTTTTTATGGTAAGGAACATTTAAATAGTGGTGTTTATATATTGGACAATACAAACCAAGTAATGGAAATTGATAACAAAACTTCTTCAAATGACTCACACCACACCCAACTTTCGCATCACAAGATCGGTCATGTGAACAAAAAATGTTTTTTTAAATTTTACCATGATGAATATTAGGTTTATTTTAAAATAAAATCGGTTGGTTCATGTCATGTATGTTTACAAGTTAAAGTTTTCAAATACCCATTTAGTAGGAAAGATAAAAGGGCTGAAGAGATTATTGAATTAGTTCATACTGATATGCGTGGTCCATTTACTATTGAATAAAGGGGTGGGTACTCGTACTTCTTAACTTTTATAGAGATTTTAGTAGATATGGATATGTCTACTTAATAAGGTATATGTTGGATTCCTTTGAAAAATTAAATAAATACATGAATGAATTTGAGAACCATATTGATAATAATAATAAGAAACTATTCTCAAAATGAAGTGTAGAATATCTTAATCAGGACTTCATTAAATTTTTATAACAGTTTGGGATCCTATATCAACTCACTCTACCTTATGTAGCTCAATGGAATGGTGTAAGTGAAATGTATAACCACACTCTTTTGTACATGGTGATATCAATGACGACTCATTCAAGTCTTCCATTATCATTTTGAGGAGACATGTTATGGTAAAAAACATATACTAAACCAAGTATAGACTAAATTGATAAATGGTATTCCATATGAACTTTGTAGTGGAAGAAAAACAATGTTTTCTAATTTATATGTGTGGGGGTAGTGTAGAATATGTTAAGTCCTCTTCTAATAAATAAATTTCACCCTGAAGCACAAATTTTACCTTTATATTATACACTAAAAAAATAGTGAGATATTAACTATAGGTCTCCTTATACAAAAATGTAATAGTGGAAATGTAACGACCCAAACTTTCATTAATGGAAATTACTATTGATCTAATTAAATGTCTTATTGTGGTTATATAAAATGTTAAATTCATTGGTTTTATGTTTTTGGATTTTAAAATACAGTTATGAATTGTGACCGTTTCTAATATAACCGTTGAATAGTGATCACATGATTAGTATAAATACAGGGCTTTAACAAATCCAATTTTATCAGACAAAGGAAGCGATGGACTCATCTAGTAGACTTGCCCCATAAAAATCCCATTTTCTATATCTCAAAAAGGAGGTGGTGTCATTGGGATTTTCTCTTGACCAATCCCAAGCCGAGCTTGAACATGTTAAGCTTGAGCGGAACCGACTGTAGGGGAAGTGGAAGTTAATAGAGATTACCACCTGAGTGATGTTATCTAAGCCTCTCCAAGAGTTTGTCACCATCGCACACCTTACCCTTCAGTCTTATGTGGGTGTTATAAGGGGTTATGTAACAATACCCTAGAACTATGACTATGTACATTATTTTTGTATAAATATTGTGCATTAATTTTATTATTGTTACTTTATAAATAGTTTTAAAAGCACAAATAGTATTTTTAGTTAATATTCACTAAGAAATCTATTTTTATGAATTAATGGATTTTTTAATTAAATAAAATTTTAATAAATTATGATTATTATTATTAAATTAATTTTTATTAAATATAATTTATCGTACAATGTTATGAATGCAACTGTAATTTTTATTAAGGTTTGAAAGCCGTTTTTGTCAAAACCCAAGAATTTTTTATAAATGTTGGTTTTTATTTTAAAAGTAAAAAATTCAAATATTTAGAAAATTATTTAGATAAAATGAATATTATTTTTGGAATGAGGATGTTGAAATTATCCAATGGTGAATTTTTCATAATTTTCTCAGACAGTCAAATTCTTCGGTAAAAATTACATACCGTTTAAAAATATAATGTGTTTTATGACATAATAATGACCAAATAGTGATGTAATAAAATGAAATAAACATTATGTTCGGCCAATATGTGTTTTAAAATTAAAATAATGTGATTTTATATTTGTTTGATTAATTTAACAAAGCTTTAGTTGACTCTCCAAGACTTATAAAACATTTTGTCATTTTAAATTGATTTCCTTAAGAGTGTGACTCACCTCCACATATGAAACCCTATTATTTTTAGAATTTATGCCATTGGACTTATAAAATATTTTTTTCCACTCCCATTTGGAAAAAAACATGGGAAAAAACAATGGGCTGGTTTGAGGTTTTTTTAGTTTAATGTTAGGTGTCCCAAACCTAAATAATAAAGAATTCCCTCTCTTTTCCTATATAAACCCACACCAGATCCCACTTAATATTCACTCAAAGCCTTTGGAGTTCAATCAACCCCCATCCTCCTCTCTCTATAATCTTCCCAAGGTGCCCCAAGCTCCCAATAAGCCTCTCTCAATCCTTTCCCAATCCTTTGGAAGCACACTTCCAAGTAAGGGATTCTCACTTTCCTTATTTATGTCCAAGTTTCTTAATATTGTTATGCCCATTTATTTTCAATTATAAATGTTGGGGTATGATTTATAAACTCCCCCATAAATCCCTATTCATGTTTGAATAATTAGTTACCCCCTTTATCTCTCATTAATTTCTCTAATGTACACCTGTTACCATGCCGATGTTCCGTAAGGAATTTCTCTCTCCTCATTTACATTCAAGAAATTCTTTTGTATTACATATCTAAATTCCATTATTTTTTTTGGGAAATGTATCTATATGACCCCCTTACTGTAAATTTCATGTAAATATGATGAGGCACCCCTTTATCTCTCAAAAACCATTTTTATGAATTCTTACGTCATGCCGTTACGCTGCCGAAATTGCACTGATTTTCCATGACAAAGTTATTGTGTAGTGAATACCATGTCCATTTCTCTATCAAGGGTATTCACGTTTATACACATTTAATTATTGAGTATAAATATTCATGTATGTATTACTCATCCCTTTATCATGGAATAAGTTATGATGATTGATTCCATGTTGTATGATCGATGCGACACGCTTATGCATGAAATGAAATGATTATGAAGGGTGTGCCGTGATAGTGCTCCAATGCATTGGGTAAAGTATAGTCTCATGATACGTCATGTGAAATGAGTGTTGAATCATGATAATTCAATTGAAATGAGGGTTTACTCATGCTTCATGTGAAATTAGGGTTTACTCATGCTCCATGTGCAATGAGACTTGGCTCATGCTAATTCCATGTTAAGTGTTGTTGCCACATTTCCATGTTATGATTATCAGGATTTATCATGCCTTTATGTTCATGTTTCTCTTTTTCTCAATTGATATTCCTATTTTATAACATTTATTGTATTCCTCATGATATTCCATGTTTATTCTCTTACTGGGCTTTATAACTCACCCTTTTCTTATGCATGTCCTCAGGTTATCCCACGCAATGCTAAGTACGAGGGAATGTAGTTGTCATGTAAGGGAAGTTTTCAATAAAGATGTTGCATTTCATGTTTTAATTTGTTATTTAATGATCGTAAGCCCAAAATACACTAAACCTCTTGATCTTACATGCTGTATCAAGTGAATTTTATGTGATAAATCATGTTTTAGTGTGTAATAAAGAACATGGTTGTCATAGTTGGTATCAGAGGATAGGTTTAGTTTTTTTTGGGATTAGGATTAGAAAGCCCTAGTAAACCCTTAGAGACAAGACTATGTATAATAAAAACACCCCTATGTTTTGGTGAGTATTGATTAAGTGGTTTATCAAGAAAATACATCCCTGTCTGGATACGAGCAGGTAGTGGCAGCTCTGGCATAGATATATCATAGGGGTAAAACCTGAAAACACCGCTTTGAACAAGACCTGAACATGGATTGGTGCACGACAACAGACATTGTTGTACTCTTGGTTACGTCACTCCCAGGGTATATGCTTTGGTAAATTCAAAATCTTAATATGAACCCTTATTAAAGGAATTAAAAAAATGCCCATAGGAATATATGTTAGAAAGTAGATCATGAATAACATAGATTGAAGCCTAGGGATTCATAAGTTAAGGAAATAAAAGTTATTTATAAGTAATCAGTTTTGTCCTTAGATTACTCTTTATGTGTTACCCCTAAATATTCTTTTATTCCAGCCAATGGCTAGTAAAAGGAGGACTTGGGCTAACAACCAATGTGAAGATCAATGTGATGACTGTGCTAATGAGATGCCCAATCTGATGGGAACGAGAATAACGAACTTTGTGACGCTTATCTCTCAGTAAAATCGAGATTTGAATAGAAACATGGGTCAAGAGGAACTTTCAAACCCCCCTAATAATGGACAATCCACTATCGAGAGCTTGATGAGACAAAGGACTTCTACTTTTAATGGATCATTCAATCCCTCAATCACAAAACAATGGATCAACTCAATTGAAAAGATATTCTCCATCCTTCAATGTTCTAAACAAGAGATGGTTCTCCTGGTTGCTTATCATATGGAGGGTGAAGCTGATCAATGGTGGGAATTTATCAAAAATACGAAGCCTGAGGAGTAGATTGAGGTGTTGTAATGGAAGGATTTCTGGAAGATGTTTTTTGTTAAATATTTTCTGCGCACCCTCCGACTTAAGATAAAAAGGGACTTACTTGACCTCAAGAAAAAAGATGACGAATCTGTTGGTGCGTATGAGGAAAACATCACAAGGATTTCACGATACGCCTTTGGCTTTGTCATTACCCTGAAATGCAAGGTTGACCGCTTCTTTGGTGTGATGAAACCTAGCCTACGAAAAGCGTTGGTGATCTGTGACTTCGACAGCTATGATGAAATTGTCCGATGTGCCCTCAATGTCAAAATAGAGGTCAGATAATCTTAGGGGTATCTTGGGGATAAGAATCATAAGGTGGACTTCAATACTAGCGATCCAATGGATAAATCCAATGGTGAAAAGAAGATCCAGCACCCCACTTTCCAAAGGATCAGAAAAAAGCACCCCGAAAATTGCCTGAAGGGGATGATGAAATGCTTTAGGTGTTGTAGAGAAGGGAACCTAGCTGTTAACTACCGAAAAGAAAAACCTGCGGCTGCAACATAGGAGAGTAACGCTCCATTCGAACCTCAACACATTTTTCATTGTTGCAACTACAAAGAACCAAGGCATCTTGCAAATCAGTTCCTTAAGACAAGGGTTTTCGGAGGCAACCAACAACCTCCAAGGCAGCAAGGGAGAGATTTTTCCATCCCTACTACCGAAGTGAACCCTGACAACGAAGTGGTGACAGGTACTCTAGTTATTCATTCAAGAATAGCAAACTTACTTTTTGATTCTAGCTCTATGGATTATTTTATATCCCAAAAGTTTAGAAGAATAATCCTGGAACCACCACAAATCCTGGAAGTAAAGATGTCGGTGAGTAAATAAACTGGGGAAATCATTGAATTCCATGAATATAACTCCTCCCCTGTCTTAATTGGTGAATTGAACTTCTCAGGGAACCTCTTCATACTCCCTTTGGTGGAATTTTATGGAATTATTGACATGGATTAGCTTTCCTTATATAGAGCCAACATAAATTTCCGTGAGAGAGAAATCACTCTCCATGTGGAGAATTGACCCCCGATTCTATACAAGTGAAAGGAGGAAGATGAATCTTCTTTAGCTCCATCATCTCAAGCATGTATATTACTTACCTATGAGCATACTTATCTGGATTAGTTGATTGATTCTAAGGAGGCAACCATCCTTGAAGACATTCCTATTGTGAGGGAATTCGCTGAAGTGTTTCCTGAGGAATTTTCTGGTCTTTCTCCTAGAAGATATGTTGATTTGAGGAGTTGAAGAAACAACTATAGAAGAATCTGGATAAAGGGTTTGTACGCCCAAGTGCTTTACCATGGGGTGAACTCGTCCTCTTCTTCAAGAAGAAGGATGGGTCGATGCGCCTTTGCATCAATTATCATGAGCTTAACAAACTCACGATAAAGAACAAGTATCCTCTCCCACAAATTTATGACTTGTTCGATCAGCTTCATGGAGAACAATACGTCTTCAAGGTATATTTTCATTCAGGATAATATCAAGTAAGGGTGAAGAAGGAAGATATCCCCAAGACTAATTTTTGTACAAGATACAGGCACTATGAATTCATAGTAATTCCTTTAGGACTCCCCAATGCTCCAGAAATCTTCATGGAATTGATGAATAGAGTCTTTAGAGATTAGCTCGACAAATTTGTGGCAGTCTTTATATGTGATATTCTAATATACTCCAAAACCAAGGAGGATCATGGGGAGAATCTAAGAACTATAATGGAGACCTTACAAAAGGGGAACCTCTATGGAAAGTATAGTAAGTGTGAGTTCTAGTTTAAGGAGGTCTCATTCTTGGGCCATATCATCAAAAGCAATGGGATATCTATGGATCCATCCAAAACAGATGAAATTGAATGATGGATGAGGCCAACATCAGTAACAAATATCCGTAGATTCTTGGGGTTATCTAGATATTATTGACTATTTTTGAGAAATTTCTCACAATTCTTTAACCCTCTTACCAAGGTAACTCGGAAGGGAGTAAAGTTTTCCTAGATTGATGAATGAAAAGAAAGCTTCAAGGAGTTAAAAAAGAGGCTTATCACTGTGCCTATGCTCACTTTACCCACAAGTGGAGAACTTTTTTTATATTCAGTGATGCTTCAAAGAAGATCCTGGGATATGTGTTGATGCAAAATGACAAAGACATTGCCTATTCTTCAATTAAATTGAAAGTTCATGAGCAGAATTTTCCAAAACATGATCTGGAGTTGGCTGCAATGATCTTCACTTTAAAAATTCTGCATAATTTTCTCTTTGGGGAGAAGTGTGAAATATATAAAGACCAAAAAAGCCTCAAGTAGATATTCATACAGAATGAGTTGAACATGAGGCAATGAAGATGGTTAGAGATGATCAAAGATTATGACTGCTCGATCCATTACCACCCTGGGAATGTGAACAAGGTAGAAGATTCTCTAATTAGAAAGGATCCAACAATTCTATCATTGATGAGAATTGAAAAGAATCAAATCTTCTTAGACTTTATGAAGATGGAAATGGGAATAAAAAAGAAGGGAACATCATCAATCCTTTCACAAATTATTGCTCAATCGTCTCTTTTGGAAAGGTTAAAGGATGACAAAAAAGAATGATGTGGGAATATAGAAGAATGTGGAAGCTATCAGAAAAGGGAAATCCTCAGAGTTCAATGTTAATGAAGAATGAATTGTGAGATTTGGGAAAAGACTTTGTGTTCCATTTATTATAGAGCTGAAGAAGGAACTTTTGGATGATGCACATAGTTCAAATTTCTGTATTCACCCTGGAAACACAAGGATGTATCAAGATCTCTAAGAGAATTATTGGTGGGATAATATGAAGAAGGAGATCACTGAGTATACATCAAAGTGCCTGGTGTATCATCAAGTGAAGGCAGAGAGGTAGAAGTCTAAGAGGATGATGCAACCATTTCCCATACCATCATGGAAATGAGAGAACATCACCATGGACTTTATCACCAGACTTCTGAAGGCATCCAAAGGCAATAATACAATATGGGTTCTTGTAGATCGTCTTACAAAGTCTGCATACTTCATTAAAATTTTGGAGGATTTCTCATTGGATCAACTGGTACATACATATATCAAGGAAGTGGTAAGGATGCATGGAGTACCACTATCTATTGTATCTGATCGAGATCCAAGATTCACCTCTATGTATTGGAAGATTTTTCAACATGCTCTGGATACAGAACTGAACTTCAGTACAGCCTATCATCCTCAAACGAATGGCAAATCTAAGTAAACTATTCAGACACTGGAAGATATGTTAAGATCTTGTTTAATAGAATTTAAAGGAGGATGGGATCAACATCCTTCTCTGGTTGAATTCCCATAAAATAACAGTTTCCACTCGAGCATCTGAATGGAACCTTATGAAGCCTTGTATTGTAAGAGGTGCAGAACACTAGAATTTTGGGATGAATTTAGTGAGTATAAGAAACTTGGACCAGAAATGGTCGAAGAAATGGTGGAGAAGGTGAAAACCATTCAGTAGTATATCAAGGCAGCCCATAGCCGACAGAATAGTTATGCATATAACCATCAATGAGAACTTTAATTTAAAGTTGGAGACATGGTATTTCTATGAATATTTCTATGGAATAAGGTCATGAGGTTTGGAAGGAAAGGGAAGTTATGTCCTTGGTACATCGTCCCCTTAAAGATTCTTGATCGTGTTGGGGCTATGGCCTATTGACTAGAACTTCCACCTACCATGGCCAAAGTACATGATGTCTTTAATGTTTCCCTCTTAAGTTAGTAAATACCATACCCTTCACATGTACTCTCTTCATAAGTAGTACAATTAGGGGATGGTATTTCTTATGAGGATAAACCAGTGAAGATCTTAGATCATAGAGAAAAAGTTCTATGAAATAAGACAATTCTCCTCGTCAAGGTGTTGTGGAAAAACGAAAAGATTGAAGAAGCGACGTGGAAATCAGAGGAAGTGATGAATCAAGGTTACCCACATCTATTTTAGTGTGGGAATAGGAACTTTCGAGGGTGAAATTTTTTAAGGGGGGGGGGGAGATTGTAACGACCCAAACATTCATTAATGGAAATTCCTCTTGATCTAATTAAATGTATTATTATGGTTATATAAAATGTTAACTTCATTGGTTTTATGTTTTTGGATTTTAAAATACCATTAATAATTTTTACCATTGCTAATATAGACATTAAACAGTGAGCACTTGATTAGTATAAATATAGGGCCTTAACAAATCCAATTTACTCAGACTAAGGAAGTGATGGTCTCATCTAGTAGACTTTCCCCATAAAAATCCCATTTGTCAGAGCTCGAAAGGAGGTGGAATGATTGGGCTTCACTCTTGATGAATCCCTACCCAATCTTGAACACATTAAGCTTGACCTGAACTGAATACGAGAGAAGTGGAAGTTAATAGAGATTACCACCCGAGCGATATTATCCGAGCCACCCCAAGAGTTTTTTACCATCACAAAACTTACCCTTCGGTCTTATGAGGGTGTTATAATGGGTTATGTTACAATACCCTAGTACTATGACTATGTACATTATTTTTTTATAAAGAATGTGCATTCATTTTATTATTATTACTTCATAAATAGTTTTTAAAGCACGAATAGTATTTTTAGTTAATATTAAACTAAGAAATCTATTTTGATGAATTAATGGATTTTTAAATTAAATAATATTTTAATAAAATATTATTATTATTACTAAATTACTTTTTATTAAATATAAATTATCGTATAATTTTATGAATGCAATTGTAAATTTTATTAAGGTTTGAAAGCTGTTTTTGTCAAAACCCATGAATTTTTGATAAATGTCGGTTTTTATTTTAAAAGTAAAATTTAAAATATTTAGAAACTTATTTATATAAAATGAATATTATTTTTTGAATCAGAATGTAAAAATTATCCAATGGTGAATTTTCCATAATTTTCTGAGACAATCGATTTTTTGGGTAAAAATTAAATACTGTTTAAATATATAATGTGTTTTATGACATCATAATGACCCAATAGTTATGTAATAAAATACAATAGAAATTATGTTCGGCCAATATATATTTTATCATTAAAATAATGTGATTTTAGATTTGTTTGATTTATTTTACAAAGCTTTAGTGAACCCTCCAAGACTTATAAAACATTTTGTCTTTTTAAATTGTTTTCCTTCAGATTGTGACTCGCCTCCACATAAGTAACACTATTTTTTTAATACATTAGGCCATTTGACTTATAAAATATTTTTTTCCACTCCCCTTTGTCAAAAAACTTGGGCTGGTTTGTGGTTTTGATTAGTTTAATGTGAGGTGTCCCAACCCTAAATAATAAAGAATTCCCTCTCCTTTCCTATATAAACCCACCCAAGCTCCCACTTCCTCTTCACTAAAAGCCTTTGGTGTTCGACCAACCCCTGACCTCATCTCTCTAGAATACTCCAAAGGTTCCCCGAGCTCCCAAGAAACCTCTCTCAAGCCTTTCCCAATACTTTGGAAGCACACTTCCAAGTAAGGGATTCTCACTTTCCTTATTTATGTCCAAGTTTCTTAATATTGTTATGCCCTTTTATTTCCAATTATAAATGTTTGGGTATGATTTATAACCTCCCCATACTTCCATCTTCATGTTTTAATAATGATTGACCCTCTTTATCTCTCATTAATTCCTCTAATGTATACCCGTTACCATGCTGGTGTTCCGTAAGGAATTTCTCTCTCCTCATTTACATTCAAACAATTCTTTTGTATTACGTATCTAAATTTCATTAATTTTTTTCGGACATGTATCTATATGACCCCCTTACTATCCATCTAATGTAAATATTATGAGACACCCATTTATCTCTCATAAACCATTTTTATCAGTTCTTACGACACGCCGTTACGCTGCTGAAATTGCACCGATTTTCTAAGTTAATGTCATTGTGTAGTGAATACAATGCCCATTTCTCTATCAAGGGTATTCACCTTTATGAACAATTACTTATTGAGTATAAAGATTCATGTATATATTCGACATCCCTTTATCATGGATAAGAAGTTACAGATACAAAAGTATTTCAGGGAGTAGAAGAGAGGTTATAGAACTAGAACAATATAGTTTTCTAGTCACCGAGGTTAGTGTCTCATTATGAGTTGATAATAGTGATCGTATAAACTAAAAAAAAGTAGCAAGTGGAATAGGTGTTTCCAAATGGAAAGAATACAAAAATTATGAAATGTATTCTATGAACAAAACTAAGTATAGATTTTGTTACATATTCCAATGTATGTAAGTCTTGGTTGTTTTAAATTGGTATTAAATAAGAAGTTGGGCATAAATAGACAAGTTAGTACATATAATATATGACTAGTTGCAAAGGGGCTTAAAAAATCAATGGATTGACTATGATGAAAAACTTTCAATGTAACACCCGAGACTTTTATGAGAAATATTTTGTTTTTATGTTATATAAATCATCAAAGGAATCTTTCGCTGCACGCAATCGCGACCTTCCTCAATAGCATGTGTAGTATGCAATACCGAGTTCCACTAAACAACGATATATTATTATAATATTATAAACTAGCCGTTATGAATAGTATTAACTGAATTTTAAATTTTATAACATTATTATTCATCTTACACATGGTAAGAGAACAAAATAATTTTTTTGGGTAAAATAAGTATTTATCAAAAAATGCAGTTTTGCCGCCTTTTGATGGAGCACCCACATTAAATCTAGTTTTTGACACATTTATAATCTCAATTTGACAAAATAATATTCTTCTTTTGAATCAGGATACAAAAATTTACTTTGGATAAATTTTTGATATATTTCTGATAACTTTCATATTTTGATGAATAGTAAAAATACGCTAATTTTTAATTAAAAACAACTTTTTTCATTGAGATAATTTATATGGTTAAATTATAATATTTAATGGTTTTAAAGTATATATAGAATATATTTTTACCATTTAATATAATTTATGTCATTAGCATTAATTTCACATTGAATTCATAGGTAAAAACATTTCAATCTTTGGCAATGTTTTAACTTCTAAAACCCGTTTTCTTAACAACGGGATTTATTTTAAATTAATTACTGCAACTTATATGTTTTGAATTTTAAAAAATGGATTCCATATTCAGAATCAGTGGGTCTAAATTATGTTAATAGGCTATGTTTTATTTTTGGTCATTATGAATAGTAACTACGGTAAATTTTATTTACCATAGTTAAAGGTAAATCGGGTAATTAAGGGTAAATATAAGATTATAAAATTACCCTAACACCTGCCAAAATCCTATTGGATGACTAAAAGTCGTCCCATATCACCTAAGGGTCGGATTAGATTCATTTAATAGACTTTTTTCCATAAAAATAATTTAATTATTATTAAAACCAAAGAATGTGACAACATGTCACTTTCTTAAATCTTATAAGTATAATAATTTTAATTTGGTGGTAAACTTAATGAAACTTCGAACATGAATAGTCTCCAGAAGGCTAATACAATTATCTACATCATAGGAATTTATTTAGGATTTTTAGGGATTAAATAATTTTCATTAATTATGACACAATAGTGATGTTGAAATTATTTTATTAATTAAAATATCAAATAAATGGTTTTAAAATATTAAAATAATTATTATATGCACTATTTAATGTGATCCACTAATTTTATAGATACATATAAATTTTTATTAATCTATTAAAGCTTTTAGTTTGAACATATCATCTGTATATAGTTTATTTAAATTCAAATAAATGAATAGTGTCAAAATTGACACTTGTTATTTTATAAAAATAACATATTATAAAATTGGTTAAAAATCAAAAAAATATTTAAAAATTATAAATTAAAATTTATATGGTCGAAAATGTCATAAAGTGTCAAATTATGGAAAATTCACAACACATATGTAATTATTAATAATAATTTAAAATTTATAATATTATTACCACAAATAAAATTAAATTGATAAATAAGGATAAATCAAGTTGGTAATGTTTAAAATAAATTCCTAACATGTCTAAATTTTATTGGTTGATGAGATTACAACCATATCTCATCTAAGATTTGGATATGAGTCATTTTTGAAGTTTTTAAGTGGGGTTGGGATTTCATATAAACTAATATTTCTTATGTTTCCAAAGGTGCCCCTCTCCTCCCTTATAAAAGGGCACCTCCTCCCTCTCCTCCTCACACCAATTTGAGCCTTCACGCTTGGCAAAAACCTTCCCATTTCACTTCCCCACTTCCCTAGAATCATCCTAGAGGTTCTGGTCTTCTTCAAAGACCAATCCTAGTGCCCTAAGAGGAGGTTAAGAAGAGGCGCGTCAAAAAGAGGAGGTTCAGACACTTATGAGGCAAATCAGACCTAAGGTAAGGGAAATATCACAATCTCATTTTTATCCAAGATTGTTTATACTTTAGTATTTACTGGGGTGTATTTTATCATCCACATCCATGTTTCCTCAATATGTAATATTATTTCCATCCACCTACAATTTTTTAAATCCAATTTTACCCTTCGGTGAGTTTTTAGTAAAGGATATGAAAGGAATCTGTTGTCGTTTTTCGTACGAGGTACTTTTTGACTTTTTCGAAAAAAGTACAAAGAATTTTTTTTAACTTATATGGAATGAATAGATTTTTAAAACATTATTTCCAAGATTCTTCCTTTACAAGTTTTGAAGTTTATTTTTAATCAACTTCTTTTAGTTTAGAATTGTACGACATGGTAAGAAAGGAAAAGTGTTTTTGAAGCAGAAAGGATATTTTCCTCAAGAATGGAGTTCAAGTGTTTTATCAAAATTATTTTCCATCTAAGATAATAAAGGGTTCTGTTTCTATCCTTATTATTACATTGATTTGATTATGTTGTGATGGAATTATATTTTTATGAATTCCTTTATCTTATATGAATTGTTTTATGATGTCACGATGTTTAAGATTCTCATTTTTATTACATGGGTTATGCTATGATGTATGGTTTCTGATTTTATGGAACACATAAGAATGGTATCGGTATGAGATGGGTGGGACCTATATCTCCCTCCAATGAATTGGGTAAAGATTTTATATCTTATGAGATAGACAAGGCTGGAACGGTAGGTTAAACCGGTTCAGTGAAACAGGACTGAAACGAGTAGTGAACTCAGTTCAGAAATGGACTTTGTCCACTAAGATAGTCTTGGAAATGAGTCTTGACTAACAAGAAATGATTCTCTATGATTATGTGTGTATGACACAAAGTTTCATGTTTTAAGTTATGATTATTGGGATTACATTTCACTACTATGATTTATCCCATGTTATGAAATTATGATTTCTTTTGCAGGTTAAGATTTCCAAAAGTTATGTTCTTATGTATATGATGTGATTGATAATTTTTTTACCCTTACTGAGCATTTGAGCTCACCCTTTTGTATGTTTTATTTCCCCAGGTTAGGAATAAGGTTATTAAGTAGGATATGCCAAAAAGGGACTCTAGATATGATGAAATAAATGGGAGGCAAAGTAGATGCTTTATGAACCAGTTGTTTATGTTTCCCATTTTCTAAAGACTCTATACCTATACAGTCCTTTCCTGGTTTTATTATATGTTGTAATAAGTGTGCTTAAATTATGAAATAATGACAATGTATGTAAAGTATGGGTCGTTATAGTTGGTATCAGAGGAAAGGTATAGTCAACCTTTGGAAACTAGGATGTGAAAGCCTTAGTAAGAATCCCAAGGATAAGTCTAAGCATAGAGCACAATCTTAGTGTTTTAGAGATGGCCATGAAAAACCTATGATAAGACCTTAAGTGTGAAATTTTATTCTTGATTATGTGGTTTTCCTATTATAGTTAGTGTTGCTCACACTATTCTTCTTGGTTTTAGTCATTGGCTGGAACCCGAAGGAACTGTGTTAATGCGGAATGCGACGGGAAATGAAATGATGTCCCCCTGAGCAACCAAACGTTATGGGAGCTGGAATGCAAAATCTTGTAGCCATGATCACATAACTTTCTCAAGCTATGAATCCTGCAGGACTTCCAAATGAGAAAAGGAAGGAGCAAAATTCTGTTGAATCCTTCATGAGGCAGTGTCCACCTTCTTTCAGCGGGTCTACTGATCCATTAGTTGCTGAACAATGGATTAGTACTACTGAAAAGATATTTTCAGTTCTTCAATGTTCTGAACATGATAAAGTCATCCTAGCAGTGTATCATTTGGAAGGAGATGCTGATCAATGGTGGAATCTTATTAAGAATACGAGGCAAAGGGATGAAATTGAGTCCATGGAATGAGACGAGTTCAAGAACTTATTTTTCAATAACTACTTCCCTCGTATTCTTCGAACAAAGATGGAGAAAGAGTTTCTTGAACTGAAGCAAAAGGATGATGAATCTGTTGGTACTTATGAAGAAAATTTTACAAGACTTGCAAGGTACGCTTCTGGTATTATTATCCAACCTGAGAGTAAGATCAATCGATTCTTTAGTGGCTTAAAACCAAGTCTTCAAAGGGCGTTAGCCATAAGGGACTTCAATAGCTACGAGGAAATCGTTCAATGTACTCTCAAAGTCAATATGGAGATTGGAGTAACCCATCAGTCATATGGGTTTGATAAGAAGAGGAAAATGGAATTCAAAGGAAAATATAAAGAGCACACTGAAAAGAAGATGAGCTTTCCCTTATTCTCAATGTGTGGAAAGAAACATAGAGGGAGTTGTCTTAAAGGGACAAGTAAATGTTTCAAATGTGGAAAGGAAGGTCATCGGGCATTTGAATGCCGCAATGATGGGAAGAAGATGTCTAATGATGAAAACAAAACAAGGGACACACAGAATGAACCTACTACACTTTAATGTTTCAAGTGCAAGGAGATGGGGCATTATTCCAATCAATGCCCAAATCCAAGGGTTGATGATGATGGTCGACATCAACAAACTCTTAAGGCTAAATAAAAAGGAAAGTCACATGCAATTTCTATCAGCGATGTGGAGTACGATAACGATGTAGTGAAAGGTACACTTACCATCCACTCTAAAGTAGAAAATGTTTTATTTGATTCTGGATCCACCCACTCCTTTATTTCTGAAGAATTTTCTAAGGATATCACCGTATTACCTCAACAGTTAGATGTTGAGTTAGCTGTGACAACCCCTAATGGCACAACAGTCGCATCAAAAGTTTATAATTCTTCTCCGATTGAAGTTTGTGGGAAAGTGCTTCCTTCAAATCTTTTGATCCTTCCTATAGTGGAATTTTATGTGATTCTTGGCATGGATTGTCTTTCTCTACATGGAGCTCATATCAATTACCAAAGAAGGGATGTCACATTTCATATTCCAGATCAATCTATGATCGGCTATCGATGCAAGGATGAACATAACCTTCCAGTGGAAATTTCTTCCATTTTATGGGTATTGATTCCACTAAATGAAGGTTATTTATCTCAAATGGTTGGTGAGAAACTCATGATTAAGAATATTCCCATTGTACGGGAGTTTGATGATGTCTTTCCCGAGGAATTACTGGGTCTCCCACCAAATCGTGAAGTTGAGTTTTCAATAGAACTCGTCGTACCAGGTGATTTGCCTATTTCAAAGACACCTTATAGAATGGCCCCAATTGAGTTGCAGGAATTGAAGAAGCAACTCCAAAGAGAATCTTGATAAGGGGTTCATACGCCCTAGTGCGTCACCTTGGGGAGCACCTGTTCTGTTTGTTAAGAAGAAAGATGGATCAATGAGACTCTGCATTGATTATCGAGAACATAACAAGATCACTATCAAGAAAAAATATCCTCTCCCACTCATTGATGACTTATTTGACCAACTACGAGGAGATCAATACTTTTCCAAGATTGATCTTCATTCAGGGTATCACCAATTAAGGGTCAAAAGGAAGGATATACCAAAGACGGCTTTCCGTACAAGGTATGGACACTATGAATTTATAGTGATGCCATTTGGTCTTACTAATGCCCCTGCTATCTTCATGGATCTGATGAATAGAGTCTTTAGAGACTATCTTGATCAGTTTGTGGTAGTCTTTATAGAATTTATTCTTGTATATTCAAAGATCAAGGAAGAACATGAAGATCACTTGAGAATTATATTGAAGACCCTGATAAAGGAGAAGCTTTATGCCAAATTTACCAAGTGTGAATTTTGGCTTCAAAGAGTTTCATTTTTGGGTCACATAATCTAAAAAGAGGGGATATCTGTGGATCCAGCAAAAACAGAGGTTATCAAATGATGGTCGAGACAAACAACAGTGACTGAGATCCAAAGTTTTCTTGATTTGGATGGATATTATCGATGTTTTGTGAAATATTTTTCATGATTATCTAATCCACTAACCAAGTTGACTCAGAAAGGAGTAAAGTTTGTTTGGATGGAGGAATGTGAAGAGAATTTCAAGGAGTTGAAAAGAAGGTTATCCAGTGCACCTGTGCTCACACTGCCTTGTAGTGGAGAAAGGTTTGTGATCTACAGTGATGCATCCAAGAAGGGTTTGGGGTGTGTTCTTATGCGAAATGATATGGTGATAGCTTATGCCTCACGACAGTTGAAAATATATGAGAAAAATTACCCAACTCATGATTTGGAGTTAGCTATGGTAATCTTTGCATTAAAGATTTGGAGGCATTACCTTTATGGTGAAAGGTGTGATATTTATACTGATCATAAAAGTTTAAAGTATATTTTCACACAAAAGGATCAGAATATGCGCCAAAGAAGATGGTTGGAGCTGATTAAGGATTATGACTGCTCAATTCATTACCACCCTGGGAAAGCAAACAAGGTGGCAAATGCATTAAGTTGACAAGACCATGCCAGTTTATCCATGGTGAGGATCACAAAAGATCCAATATTTATGGATTTACAAAGGATGGATCTTGGAATTATAATGAAAGGGGAAAAATCGTATCTTTCTCAAATGAATGTTCAACCATCTATAGATGTGAAGATTAAAGAGGCACATAAAGAAGATGTCGAGTTACAAAAGAAGGTGTGAAATGTTCCTGAATTCAACCTTGATTGTGATGGGATAATAAAGTTTAGGAATCGGGTTTGTGTTCCTCCCATCCCCTAATTAAAGAAGGAGCTACTGGATGAGGCTCATAGTTCTTCATTCTCTATTCATCCTGGAAGCACGAAGATGTATAGGGACCTGAAAGAGTACTTCTGGTGGGATGTCATGAAAAGAGATGTTGCTGAATATGTCTCACGATGCTTGGTTTGTCAGCAAGTTAAAGCTGAGAGAAAAAAGTCCAAGGGGATGTTACAACCATTACCCATACCCGAATGGAAATGGGAAAACATCACTATGGACTTTGTCACAGGACTTCCTAAAACATCCAAAGGCAATAATTCTATCTGGGTCATAGTTGATTGTCTTACAAAGTCTGCACACTTCATCGCTGTTAGAGAGGATTTATCTCTAGATCATCTTGCCAGGATATATGTGAAGGAAGTGGTAAGATTGCATGGAGTACCACTTTCTATTATATCTGATCGGGATCTGAGGTTTACCTCAAAGTTTTGGCGAAGTCTTCAGCATACTCTAGATACAGAGTTGAGTTTCAGCACTGCTTATCATCCTCAGACAGACGGTCAGTCTGAGAGAACAATTCAAACTCTAGAAGATATGTTGAGATCTTGCTCTATGGATTTCAAAGGTGGCTGGGATCAACACCTACCTTTGGTGGAATTTTCTTATAATAATAGCTTTCACTCAAGTATTCAAATGTCTCCTTATGAATCTCTCTATGGAAAGAAATGCAGGACTCCAACTTGCTGGGATGAAGTTGGGGAAGGAAAGCTATTAGGACCTGATATTGTTGATGAGATGGTATAAAAGGTCCGATCTATTCAACAACACATAAGAGCAGCTCAGAGTCGACAGAAAAGTTATACCGAAAACCGAAGAAAAGACCTAGAGTTTGAAGTGGGTGATAAAGTGTTCTTATGAATATCTCCATGGAAGAGGTTCATGAGATTTGGAAAGAAGGGGAAGTTTAGCCCTAGATATATCATTCCTTTTGAAATAATGGATCGTGTTGGGAAGGTAGCTTACCGATTGGCGCTTCCACCGAATCTCTCTCAAGTTCACGATGTGTTCCGTGTATCTCTCCTAAGAAAGTACATACCTGATCCTTCACATGTACTTAGCTCAGAAGTTTTACCGTTGGAGCAAGATCTTTCTTATGAAGAACAACCGATAGAGATTCTAGATCATAGTGAAAAAGTCCTACGAAACAAGACCACTCGCTTGGTGAAAGTTTTATGGAGGAACCACCAATTAGAAGAAGCTACATGGGAGCTTGAGGATATGATGAGGGAGAGGTATCCTCATCTGTTTGTTATAAAGTGATGAATTTTGAGGGTGAAATTCATTTTAAGGGGGGTAGAATGTAACACCCGAGACTTTTATGAGGAATATTTTGTTTTTATGTTATATTAATCATCAAAGGAATCTTTCGCTACATGCAATCACGACCTTCCTCGATAGCGTGTGTAGTACGCAATACCGAGTTCCACTAAACAACGATATATTATTATAATATTATAAACTAGCTTTTATGAATATTATTAACTGAATTTTAAATTTTATAACATTATTATTCATCTTACACATGGTAAGAGAACGCAATATTTTTTTTGGGTAAAATAAGTATTTATCAAAAAATGCAGTTTTGCCGCCTTTTGATGGAGCACCCACATTAAATCTAGTTTTTGACACATTTATAAGTTCAATTTGACAAAATAAAATTCTTTTTTTGAATCATGATATAAAAATTTACTTTGGATAAATTTTTGATATTTTTCTGATAACTTTCATATTTTGATGAATAGTAAAAATACGCTAATTTTTAATTAAAAAAAACTTTTTTCATTGAGATAATTTATATGGTTAAATTATAATATTTAATGGTTTTAAAGTATAGATAGAATATATTTTTACCATTTAATATAATGTATGTCATTAGCATTAATTTCACATTGAATTCATAGGTAAAAACATTTCAATCTTTGGCAATGTTTTAACTTCTAAAACCCGTTTTCTTAACAACGGGACTTATTTTAAATTAATTACTGCAACTTATATGTTTTGAATTTTGAAAAATGGATTCCATATTCAGAATAATTGGGTCCAAATTATGTTAATATGCTACTTTTTATTTTTGGGCATTATGAATAGTAACTACGGTAAATTTTATTTACCATAGTTAAAGGTAAATCGGGTAATTAAGGGTAAATATAAGATTATAAAATTACCCTAACACCTACCAAAATCCTATTGGATGACTAAAAGTCGACCCATATCACCTAAGGGTCGGATTAGATTCATTTAATAGACTTTTTCCATAAAAATAATTTAATTATTATTAAAACCAAAGAATGTGACAACATGTCACTTTCTTAAATTTTATAAGTATAATAATTTTAATTTGGCGATAAACTTAATGAAACTTCAAACATGAATAGTATCCAGAAATATAATACAATTATCACATCATAGGAATTTATTTAGAATTTTTAGGGATTAAATAATTATCATTAATTATGACACAATAGTGATGTTGAAATTTTTTTATTAATTAAAATATCAAATAAATGGTTTTAAAATATTAAAATAATTATTATATGCACTAATTAATTTTCTACACTAATTTTCTAGATACATATAAATTTTTATTAATCTATTTAAGCTTTTAGTTCGAACATATCCTCTGTATATATTTTATTTAAATTCAAATAAATGAATAGTGTCAAAATTGACACTATTGTTATTTTATAAAAATAAAATATTATAAAATTGTTTAAAAATCACAAAAATATTTAAAAATTATAAATTAAAATTTATATGGTCGAAAATGTCATAAAGTGACAAATTATAGAAAATTCACAACACATATGTAATTATTAATAATAATTTAAAATTTAGAATATTATTACCATAAATAAAATTAAATTGATAAATAAGGATAAATCAAGTTGGTAAGGTTTAAAATAAATTCCTAACATGTCTAAATTTTATTGGTTGATGAGATTAAAACCCTATCTCATCTAATCTTTGGATATGAGTCATTTTGGAAGTTTTTATGTGGGGTTGGGATTTAATATAAACTAATATTTCTTATATTTCCAAAGGTGCCCCTCTCCTCCCTTATAAAAGGGCACCTCCTCCCTCTCCTCCTCACACCAATTTGAGCCTTCAAGCTCGGCCAAACCATGCCCATTTCACTTCCCCACTTCCCTAGAATCATCCAAGATGTTATGGTCTTCTTCAAAGACCAACCCTAGTTCCCTAAGAGGAGTTTAAGAAGAGGCGCGTCAAAAAGAGGAGGTTCAGACACTTACGAGGCAAATCAGACCTAAGGTAAGGGAAATATCACAATCTCATTTTTATCCGAGATTTTTTATACTTTAATATTTACTGGGGTGTATTTTATCATCCACATCCATGTTTCCTCAATATGTAATATTATTTCCATCCACCTACAATTTTTTAAATCTAATTTTACCCTTCGGTGAGTTTTTAGTAAAGGATATGAAAGGAATCTTTTGTCGTTTTTCGTATGAGGTACTTTTTGACTTTTCCAAAAAAAGTACGAAGAATGTTTTTTTAAATTATACGGCATGAATGGATTTTTTAAAAATTATTTCCAAGAAGCTTCCTTTACAAGTTTTCAAGTTTATTTTTAATCTATTTCTTTTAGTTTAGAATTGTACGACATGTTAAGAAAGGAAAAATGTTTTTGTAGAAGAAAGGATATTTTCCTCAAGAGTGGAGTTCAAGTGTTTTATCAAAATTATTTTCCATCTAAGATAATAAAGGGTTATGTTTCTATCCCTATTATTACATTGATTTGATTATTTTGTGATGGAATTATATTTTTATGAATTCATTTATCTTATATGAATTGTTTTATGATGTCATGATGTTTAAGATTCCCATTTTTATTACATGGGTTATGCTATGATATATGGTTCATGATTTTGTGGCACACATAATAATGGTATCATTATTAGATGGGTGGGACCTATATCTCCCTCCAATGCATTGGGTAAGGATTTTAAATCTCATGAGATAGACATGGCTGGAACGGTAGGTTAAACCGGTTCAGTGAAACAGGACTGAAACGAGGAGTGAACTCGGTTCAGAAATAGACTTTGTCCACTAAGATAGTCTTGGAAATGAGTCTTGACTAACAAGAAATGATTCTCTATGATTATGTGTGTATGCCACAAAGTTTCATGTTTTATGTTATGATTATTGGGATTACATTTCACTACTATGATTTATCCCATGTTATGAAATTATGATTTCTTTTGCAGTTTAAGATTTCCAAAAGTTATGTTCTTATGTAAAGGATGTGATTGATATTTCTTTTGTTTACCCTTACTGAGCATTTGAGCTCACCCTTTTGTATGTTTTATATCCCCAGGTCAGGAAGAAGGTTATTAAGTTGGATATGCCAAAAAGGGACTCTAGATATGATGAAATAAATGGGAGGAAAAGTAGATGCTTTATGAACCAGTTGTTTATGTTTCCCAGTTTCTAAAGACTCTATACCTATACGGTCCTTTCCTGGTTTTGTTATATGTTGTAACAAGTGTGATTAAATTCTTAAGTAATTACAATGTATGTAAAGTATGGGTCGTTATATTCACCAATTTCAATGATGAAATATATTAAAATTATACTTTACATCATGTATTTTCATGACTATGATATTTGGAAAATAGATTTCAAAATTGCCTTCCTTAATGGGAAACTTACAGAAAATTAATATATGACACAACATGAATGGTTTTCTGACTCCAAAGTAATCCAAAAATGTTTATAAATTGAAAATATACATTTATGGATTAAATAAATAATCAAGGTCATCGAACATTTATTTTTATGTGGCCATAATGGAATTTGGTTACGTAAAGAATGAATCTCAGACTTGTGTTTATAAGTGGTTTAGTGGGAGTGTAATTGTTTTCATAATAGTTTATATCAATGAAATATTTATTATTTTAAATAAAATACCATCCCTAAAAACTATTTATGTCTGGTTAAATAAATTATTCTCCATAAAGGAATTAGATGAGGTGGCATATATTCAGGGGGACAAGATTCATCATAATAGAACAAAGATACAACATGAATTTAGTCAAGGAAGAGATATTGGAATGATACTGAAGAGATTAAATATTGAATAATCCAATATAGGATTTTTGCTAATGTCACATGTAATATATCATTCTAAGAAAATATGTTCTTAAAAACATAAATAAAATAAAATAATATTAAGGATTCCATATGAATTAGTGATTGGATCAATCATGTATACTATTATAGGAACTTAGATAGATGTTACCTATTTATTAAGTGTGGTAGGAAAATATCCAACTGACCTAGGTCAATGCCATTGGATGGTAGTCAAGAGTATCCTTAAGTATTTGAATCATACTAATGATATGTGCTTGGTCTATGGAGGATATGAAGAAATAGTAATTACAGGATATGTAGATGATAGTTTCCAAATAGATCAAGATGACATGAACTCTCAAATGGGATTCATATTCATTTTTAATGGAAGTTCTATGAGTTGGAATAACTCATGTAAGGCCATGATATTAGACTATACAACAAATTCTAGGTATATTACAGTTTCTTAGGTAGCTAAAGGAGATTTTGGATACACATATTCATCAAAGAGATTTAAATGGTACCTAGAAGTAAAGAGGTTATCACACTCTATTGTGATATTGTTGTGGTGGTGGTCCCAAATAAGGAGCCAAGGTCACATCCATAGATAAATAATATAGTTTAGATGTATCTTCTCTTGAGGAAATTTTCTTAGAGAGCTTAGGTTTCTGTGAGAATTATTTTCATGTAATAAAACATTACATACTCCTTAAATAAAGCCTTGACTCAGTAGAAACATGATTTTCATGTGAGGCCTAGAAGAATAAAAGTCATAGGCAGTTAGATTTAGTCCAAGTAAAATTTTTATGGAGTTAGTGTCCTATGACCAACTGATTTTACTTTGATTACATGTATATTTAGTGAATCTAATATTAATAAAACATATTTTTACATTATTTTCATTATTTCTCATGACTTTAATGTAATAATATCCTATGGTATTTTTTTCATTGATAAGGTTATATAAGTTCACCACTATGATGAGAATCTTGAAGTACTAAGTTGATATTATTAAATACTATTCTAAAGTTAGATAACATACTAATATAGGACACATTGTGCATATAATGTCAATTTCATGTACTCATAATAGTATGATTCATATTCTCAGGAATTTTCCCTTAGAAATATCCTATTTGGGATATTATGAGAATGGACTCTCTAGTAGGAATTCTGAATGTTTTGCTGTTAAAGAATATTCCTATATACGAGTGTGTGTAATGGCCTTTATAATATAATATTATCATTGATGAATGTCATGAATTATACACATATATTTACTGACCTAAACCGCCATACTGTATGTTGGTGGGAAGGAGGGTATTTTTGGTGAATCCCCAATGTCATGTTATTAATGAATAATTTGAGAAATGATTTTTCTCTTCCATATTTATGGAAGCTTATATCTTGGCCCATTTATTAGAATAGAACAATCGAATTAAATTCCATTCCCAAGGTGCAATGATATGTTTATTTTAGATATTCAAATAATGAAATATCAAGCACATATATTGATGACACAAATATGAAACGTGCTTGATGAGATATTGTGAAAAAGGGATTATATTAAATGGTTTTACATGGTTGTTGACATTGTGACATTAAGTTCTTTCTCTTGGGTTCCCTGAGTCATTACTTGATTTAAATCTTGATCTTTATGCAAGACTTCCTAATACCAACAAGAAATAATCCTAGAGGGTTACACACCAAGTGTTTCTGTTGAACTTGATTAAATTCTATTTGAATTTAATTATTAGAAAAAATGTTTTTCTCAAAAATTAGGAATAATTTTATTCAAGATTTTTCATTAAAAAATATTTATTGGTGAGTTAAAAATTTATTTGGTTATTCAATAAATTCTATTGAGTTATAATGGACCAAGACCACAATTGGTGATAAATTTTAATTTACAAGATGATAAAATAATTTTTTTATCACACAAGTTAGCATGAACACCATAAAATAATAATAATAATAATAATAATAATAATAATATTTTTTGGCATGGGGTTTATTAAATTTTATAATATTATTTATGGTCTGGTAAAAAATTAAATAATATTTTTACCTAAACCCTAACTATATAAGTATATGGTTATGTCTATTGTGTAGGGTTAAAAAAAATTAAAATTAAGAATATGGAATCTTTGCCCACAACAAACATATCTCTCTATCTATCCCAATTTAATTCCACATATCTTCTACTTAAGAATGATAATAACTCCTTCAAGCCTAAAGTATCATGTAGAGATCAAGATGAAAAATTCAAGAAAATTCATTTTCTATGCTAGTATCCAAAAATAAACTAGCATTATTCAGAGATTAAATGAGAATGTGTTGATCAACAGTATAGGGATTCTACCCATGAATACTTACAATGTAACAAATGTAATCCAAAATGGTTCTGTAAGATCAAAAAAATTATTGAAGAAAGGATCCTAAGACAAGGTAATCATTTCTCTAGATCTAAATAAATCAATTATAAATTCAACATTCAAGATCCTATATTGGGGTTCTAGGAAAATATAAATTAGAATAAATTTTAATTCAACACCCCATAGGTTCTTGTACTGCACTCATAACCTTCATATTTCGGATAGATATTGTAACATCCGGGGTTTTTGAGTCGGGTCTAAAATCACTCCTGTTTTGAAATTTTCAATCAGTGGCAATGGTACTTTTTGTTTTGATGAATGGAACTAAATTACAAGAGTTAAATCATCTTTATATAAATTTTATGTGTTGTTCTAGGGTCTTGGACAGTTCCTTGGGTGTTTCGGTTTGGTTTTGGGAGTGTCAGAGGCCAAATGGCCTATTTTAAAATTGCAGGTCAGGCTGCACAGTTTAATGGAAAACTGTGTGGCCTCGACCAGGTAACCATGAGACCCATTTTGGAACTACCATAGGGTTTTGGTAAACCATGAATGAGGGGAACATGATAGTTTGAGCTAATTTGTAGAAGTTACAGAGAGCTACTACATGGTTTGAGTATGACTAGTGAAAACCATGTGGTAGACCACACATGTACTACCACTTGGGTAATACCTTAATGCTGTAGCACAAACGATTACCGTACGGTTTGTAAAACCACACAGGTAAGCCATGCAGCCCAGTAAATCATGAAAAATTACATTCTTTTTCCTATATTCCTTTTCTATTATTTCCTTTTCTATTCTCCCTCTTTTTCCCTTCTTAGCGATGCACAACAAGAGGATAGCTCCTCCATTCCTCCTCCTCTTCACTTTGAGCTATCTCCCTCACCATTGGTTCGTTCTTTGATCCGTAAGAGGAAATAGAACCATGTCAGTAGGGATAAAACCATGCACCATTCTATTTATCATGGTTTTCCCCTTAAAAACTGCTATTTCCATGTGATCCAATTTTAGGATTTTGATGAAAACTCAGATCTGCGTTTATTAGCTTCGAGTTGGATCTCGATATCAAATGTGCCTACATATACGAGTCAAAGGTAGGTGGTGAATACAATGTTTTTTGATTTCACAGACATTTTTGGGGTGCGAATTTTGCCGCATTATTTGGTATTTTGAGCTATACCACTTTATATCCACTGATGCATATTAAAACGATCATGTGACCCATGAGATGTCATTTGGCCAGCCGAATTCATATTTCACTCGAGCAAGGCTAGGTTAGAGGCTATTAATCCTTAGGGTATTTTTGTCGGGGTCCCAAAATGGTCTAAATTGAATTGTTTTGATTTAAATTGTTTTGTTTAAATTATTAAATCTTGGTTAATAGAATTTGATGTATTTAAGGCCTCTGCACTCATATGATGCAGTTGTTAGATTTTGAAATTCAATCTGTTAAATTGAATTTATTTATTAAATTACTTTGATTAAAATATATATATGAAATGTTTGAGATTGCATATGATGATACCCATAGGATCGTGATGGGCTCAGCACGAGGTTGGGATGACATGACTACCGGGATTGAGTGATATTGATCACTGGTTGGGATTGACCTAAAAATTGCTTGAGTGGTTTTGACCACATGATTGGCCATCACGGGAGTCAGTTTGAGGGAGTGAGACTGTTAAGTTGGGAATGGCTCAATCTACTTTGATGGAAATGACATTGGATTTGAGATAAATGGTCATTGGGGAATGAGGTTCTAGTGATGGCGTGGCCCAGGTTCTTATTTTGGTGATTTCCTCTCACCCATGATGGCCAAAGCGCCGATTGAGTCATGTGAACACATTTTGACTCTGTGATGAGGTGGTTTTGACCACTTGTTTGTGTAGACCCCCCGATAGTTTCAATTTAGGTATTTATGGTTTGGGGGTTCTTTCCATAAAAATCCACATGGAAGTTGAGGAGGCTTCGATTGATAGCGATGATGATATCGAGTTGGGGGATGAGGCTGACCATGATTGATTTCATGGTCCTATATATTTATTTGAGGATAGGTATTGTTGCTCCTCTAATTTTCATGGCATGGGTTGATGTGAGATTTCGAGAAGGGATCTATGGGATTGGGATACCATTATTTGGGTGTGACTTTAGGAAGTAGGTATTATTTGAGACATTAGGTTTCAGGAGGCACGTGGTGCCAGGTTACATGATTTGAGGTGGAACTTGAGTGTTCACTTGGGCCATAAGACATTAGAGGTGCCTTGGGCCATGGGACAAGGAACTGATTCGACTATGGGATACTAGTGTTGGACAAGGAAGGTGATGGTTTTATAGTGGCTATCGAGAACCACAAAATCCTTGATTATTTTTTCATTGTACTACTTTATTTATTATGCATGCCAACTTAAACATATATTCTTGTTATAAACCATTGGGTGTTATCCTACTCAGAATCATCTCACACCCTGCATGGTTCCTTCGAGACACATGTAGAATTTATGAACATACATACAGGTAAAGGACTGACATTAAGATCTGGATATTAGTAGCTATTTTCATGGAGTGGAATGGAGTCTGTTTATACTTTTCTTCTGATATTTATTTGATATTGATTGTGGTTCCACCATTGGAAGGACTGGTTCGAGTCAAACAAGTCATTTATTTCTACTGCATGTTATATATAATGACTCAGACTAGTATTATATCTTCCCTTAAGGGAATAGTCTCCCCAATATTGTCATTTACACCCTCGCTACTAGTCAGAATCCTTTGGAATATGGGAAGGCACACCTAAGGCTAGTGACACCCAGTCGAATAGCACTGTTCGGGTGGCAAATTGGGCCAAGAATTCTACACCTGGTATCGTAGGAGTTTCTTTTACCTCTTTTATTGGTATTAGTATTTGGGATACGGTGGGTTGGAGATTAGGTTGTGTTGGAACTAGATTTTGAACTCGTTCTTGGGTGCCTACATCCCCATGTACGAGGGACATATTGAGTTATATTGGGTGGTAATCCTATTCTATTATTCTAAGATTATAGTTTATATGGTTTCCACCATGGTGAATTATATTGGAATGTGATGCCATTGGTTGTTATATGTGGACCATGACCCAGTGGGGTAAGGTATGAAAATATGTACCCTTATTCCTGTATGGTAAGGGGGTTATGATGCAAGTTTTGTCTTGGATTTTGATAAGCACATTTTAGGGTATTTCAATTTTATAATTTTGTGTTTTCTTTGTAAATTTATCACACCATGTTATATATATAAAATTACATGATATGTTTAAATTACTTTGTGATTTTTAATTTATATTCCCTATTTTATATTTATGTGTAATTTCATATGGCATAAGAAATGGGACCGACTCTTTTAAGAGTAGGTATGTACTATAGATGAGGTAATTTAGATCACCAGGATTGGGAGACTAAGTCATCATATTAAGGAAACATTGGTTGTTAGGACTGGTATGGATGTGGTATATTGTGATGCTCGGATCAGTTAGGGTTGGTAAGGATGCCGTGAGGCTGAGATTCCGTGGGGCATGGTTGTAGTGGGGGTGATTAATGGTATTGAGGATGCACTACCTTTTTGCTGCTTTCCCTATATGCTTTAAATATATATTGTTATATATATGGGTTGTCTAAAAATTTATGATATTCATTGTTTTACTCTTAGATATCTCATATGGAGCATCAGGTGGGAGATAATATAGTACCATAGGAGAATAGACAGGTATATACTCATGAGGGTCAGCCAGACCATGAGTCGTAGGTAAAGGCTCAGGTTTAGGATCTTGTATAGGCCAGGAAGCTACCATACTTGAAAACCTTTTGGTAGTGTCTTGATGAGAAAATCTGATCGAGCCTGGTATGCCTCTTGCAAGGGATCGACTAGGGTGCTCAGGGAGCATAACCATCTTTGCCGTACTAGATACAGGAGTTCCAGTTATAGCACCCACCGCTTTTATAGGGTGAAGGTGGTCCACAAGAATCTGAGAACTAGATACAGAGCATTCAGATGATCTTCGAGAAGCATGAGATGCCTCCTAGGTGGAGGGTCAAGATGGTGAAGTACTTGCTCAGGGGGCCAGCTAAGCATTGTTGGGATGTACAGGTTCAGGCTGGTAGACACAAGTGACTGGCCTGGAAGGATTTTGAGGCCAGGTTCTTTGATCACTTTTTCCTAGATATGTTGAGGGGGGGGGGAGAGCTTGATTGTTCTTGAACCTTTAGTAGGGTGAATTTTCAATAATGTAATATGCATCTACCTTTACTGAATTATCTCTCTTCGCACCTGGTATGTTATGTGATTAAACTTCATGGGTGGGGTGCTTCAATGATGGTTTACGCCATTTAATTAGGGTGAAGGTAAACATATTTTGGATAGACTAATTCTTCGAGGCGATGAATCAAGCACTCATAGTTGAGGGAAACTTGATATAAATGTCCCACTTGAGCATGAAAACAACTTCAGGTGGTTGTTTAGATGGTAGTAAATGAGGTTGGGATGAGTTCGAATAGGGCGTTCAGGCCAAGGACTCGAGCAGGCCACCTCGGAGTGGATCTTATACGAATTGTTTCCAGTTTGGGAAGCATTGACATGTCCGGAATCAATGTGATTGACCTACAACGGAGTTCTGGGCATGTGGGTAGTTCGGACATCTTGAGAGATTCTGCAGGCAACCTTCTCAGAAAGCTGATAGATAGGGACTAAGGAAGAAATATGATTCAGATATTGGTTCTTGATTGATACCAAGTGAGGGTAACAGAGGATTAACTACATGAGGAGGACAAGGAAGAGATAGTGGGAGCCATACATGGGGTCAGTGGATGGTGGTTGGAGCAGCATTGTAGGGTGGACATGCTATAGACATCCAAGTGTGAGGCCAGTTTCATGTCGTAGAGCTGCCAGAGGCTGAGTGGGTTATTAAGCCGATGATGGTTGAAGGTACGCTACAGGAATCGACATGATTTATATTTGTTTTCTTTTATTATGGATTGATGAGGCATGTCCATTTTAAGTGAAAGAGGTGAAAAATATGTATATAGACTAACCAGACATTGGTTAGTAGGTTGTAACCATCTCAGGTGAGTCATTATATATATATATATATATATATATATATATATATATATATGAGGTGCTTGGCATAAGGAGCATCATTGGATGTAAGTTATGTGGTTCTTAGTCATTGAGGAATCTGAGGGATGTGGGTTAATTTAGGTTCCTTGGTAATAAGGTCAATCTAGGATGCATGTTTGATTAAGGTGTGAGTCACTGAGTTTGTTTTGAGACACCATTGGATGTGGGACCTCATTGTGCCATAGGTGCAATGGGATTGAGGTGGACATCAATTTAGTTCAGGATGTGAATGGGTGCATTATATTGAAAAGGAGCACCTGGTCAGGTGTGGGTGTGAGAATTCATTATTGTAGAAACATGGGTCAAAAAATAGGTTAATAGACCTTTGATTGATTTGAGTTTTGGGTTATAATGGAAAGGGTTAGAAAATCCCTAAGGTGGGGAGCCCCCTTGAGGAAATTGGCCTATACCCAAGAGACTGGGGTATACCAGTATCTTTTTATCAGGATGGGTATTTTCAGTACCATATATGGGTTACGTTTGATAGCTCAGGTATGAGATATGTTAAGGTGGGGAGATTGTAACATCTCAGGTTTTTGAGTTGGGTCGAAAACAACTCATGTTTTGAACTTTTAAATTAAGGGATATGATATTTTTTGTTTTGTTGATTGGAACACAATTACGAGAGTTACATTAGATTTATATCGTATTTTTGGGTTGTTCTAGGGGCTTGTACAATGCCTCAGTTGTTTTGGTTTGATTTTGGGAGCATGAGAGGCAAAATGGTCTATTTTGAAATTAAAGGTCTGGGCACTTGGTTTAAGGGAAAACCGTGTGACCCATTCTAGGTAACTATGAAGACTAGTTTTGAACTAATGCACGGTTTTGGTAAAATATGAAAGTGGGGCACACAGCTTTGTGATATCATCTACAGAAGTTGCAGAGACCTACCACATGGTTTGTTCACGGTCAATGAAAACTGTGCGGTAGACCGCACAGGTACTTCCACTTGGTGAGTACCTCGACAGTGTAGCATGCACGGTTACTACAGGGTTTGGAAATCCATAGGGGTAAGCTGTGCGGCCTAATAAATGAGGTAAAACTACATTTTTACCTTATTCATTTTTTGTTATTTCCTTTTCTTTTATCCCTCTTTATCCCTTCTTGGTCACGCACAGTAGGAGGAGAGCTCCTCCAATCCTCCTCCTCTTAACCTTGAGCTATTTCCCTCAATGTTGGTACTTTATTTGATCCATTGGAGGCAATAGAACCACATTTGTAAGGATAAACCCATGAACCCTTTTATTCATCTTGGTTTTTTCCTCATGGATCGTTATTTCGGTCTGATCCAATTTTAGGGTTTTTGATGGAAACTTATATCTACGTCGATCGACTTCTAATTGTATCTATATATTGGACATTCCTACATCTACAAGTCTAAGGTAGGTGATGACAAACTTGTTTTTTTATTTTTTGGACATTTTGGGGGCACAAATTTTTGTGTGCGATTGGGTATTTTGAGCGAGACTCTTTTAAATATGTTGATGCATATTAAAATGATTGTGTGACCCATAGAATGTCATTGGGCATGCCCAATGCCTATTTCACTTGAGAAAATCTTGGTTAGAGGCCATTTCTCCTTGTGGTATTTTTTATGGGGGTTCAAAAATGGACTAAATTAATTTTTTTTGATATAAATTGTTTTGTTTAAATTTTTATGGCTTAGTTAAGAGAATTAGAGGAATTCAAAACCTCCGTTATCAAATGATGCATTTTTTTTAGATTGTAAAATTCAATATGTTAAATTGAATTGCTTTCTTAAAGTACATTGATTGAAGTATATATATGTAATTCTTGATATTGAATATCTTGATACCCATGGGGTTTTGATTGGTTCAAACTAAGGTTGGGATGGAATGGGAATCTGGATTGAGTGGTGTTGATTATTGCTTGGGCTTGGCCTGAAAATCGATTGATTTGTTTTGACCACAGGACTGGGCATTGTGGGTGTCAGTTTGTGGCAGTGATACTTTCATGTTGGGCATGGACCATGATACTTGGAATGCATTTCCATAGGATATGAGAAACATAGTCACAAGGTAATGAGGTTCCATAGATTGTGTGGCTCAGGTTCTTATTTTGGAGATTTCTTCTCACCCGTGATGGAAAAGCACCAATTGAGTCGTGTGAACATAGGTTAACTCCATGATGAGGTTCTTTGACCAATCGTGTGGGTAGAGGACCCTAATAGTTGCAGTTTAGGTATTTATGGTTTGAGGGTGCTTTCTGTAGAAAGCCAAGTGGAAGGTGAGGAGACTTTGGTTGATAACAATGAGGATATCGAGTTGGGGGATGAGGCTCACCATGATTGAGGTCGTGGACTTGGATATTTATTTTAATATAGAAATCATTATTCCTTTGATTATTGTTCCATTGGATGACATGTGATTTTGATTAGGGTTCCATGGGACTGGGATACCATTGTTTGGGTGTGCCTTCACGACGACGGTACTATTTGAGACATGAGGTTTTAGGTGGCACGTGGTACCAGGTTACATGATTTGGGGTTGAACTTATGGGTTCACTTGGGCGTATGACATTAGAGGTGGCATGGTCCATGAGATAAGGAACTTCTTAGACTTTGGGATACCAGTGTTGGCTGAGGCGGGTGATGGTTTCCTAGTGGCTGTTGAGCACCAAGAAAACATTGATTATTGTTGCGTCGTATTGTTTACTTTTGCTTGTTATGAACACCTTCTTAAACACATATGATTGGTACACACCATTAGGTGGTATCCTACTAAGATCCATCTCAAACCCTGCATGGGTCCTTCATGATACGTGTAGTCTTTATGAACTTATGTATTGGTAAAGGACTAGCCTCAGGAGCTAGATTTTAGTATCTTTTTTGCATAGAGTGGCATGGACCATGAGGTCATGCCTAGTTGGAGTTTCTGTTTATCTTTTATTCATGTATCAGAATACTTATTTTATATGCAGAAACTGTGGTCTTCTATTGGTAGTGCCATGTTTTTATGGACTTGTATGACCTGTTTTTTTATAAATGAATGCTTGATATATTTCTTAGTAGTAGCTTAAAATGGTGTTTGGAATGATAATATGTTTACTTTTCACAATTACTTCTGTTTATCATTTGCTTCCGCTATTTATTTGACATTGAATGTTCTTTATCTATTGGTGGGTCTGGTTCGAGTCTGCTGAGTCATTTATTTCTACTTCATGTTATATATTAATACTCAAACCAACATTATATCTTACCCTAAATATATATTCTCCAAAATATTTTCATTTACACCCTCACTGCTAGTCGGCAGCCCTTGACATTCGGGGAGGCGTACCTAATGCTAGTGGCACCCTGTCTGATAGCACTATTCGAGTGGTTAATTGGGTCTTGGAAACTATAAATATTTTATTTTATAAAATGAATTTTATATTTGGAATAAATAGTCACATATTATTTAATAATGACCACATTATTTTTATGTTTAATGGATAAATTACTTTTGTTAAAACTAGATATCTCGGTAAAATCTCAAACGGTAATGGTAATAAATTTGGGGAGAAATGGAATGAAACATGTTAAAAAATGTTTCTAATATATTAGTAGATTAGTTACCTTATCACATCATTAAATCAATTATTTTCCATTTTTGGAGCCACTTAACAAGTGAAACATGTGCTCTATTTATATGAAGTTGAAATATTTATGAAAATACCATTTTAACCAATTATAAAAGGGGCATCTCACCATCCCTTCAACACCACTAAAAAATTATGATTATTATTAAAATATTTCTATTATTCCTTACCCTATAATACTATTTCTCCGTATTAAGTGTTTGGTCACAATAAAATATCATAATAGATCCCTTTCAAATGAGTCCTCCAAGGAAAATCCCAAGTTCTTAACATGAGTACTAATTTCCCTTATTTATTTTCTTTTCTCTCTTAATTTTAAAAATATATGTTTTTATTACTATATAATTACATCAGTATTTTTCGTATATTAAATTTTATTATTATATTGGAATTACTATTAACCACCATTTCCATTTCCCCTTAAGTAAAACAAAAATTGCATTCATGCGTGTGTGCGGACTACCACCTCCAAAAAGTGATATGTTTCATTTTCCTTAACTGCCTTACATGGATAGTCCTAATGTTGAATTTAATAAATTTATATTATATATATGAAATATTTTATACACTAAAATTATAAACTATATGGAGGATTAGTTCATCACCTACTTATTTTAATGATCCCAAACCATTTTTATTTAATTTTCTAATGAATTTCATGAATTCTAATAGTCAATTATTTTTAAACCAAAATGATAAAATTATATAAGTATTGAATTTAGTTTTAAGGTAAAGTGACCAAGTGTATGTAACTTCATATTGAACTCCAAGTGACCACATGTTAAAATAATTGACATTGTGAGAGATGAGCTATTTCTGTTAAGCCAGGAACTGATTGTGCATTAAAGTTTAAGTGACCGCATGTGTACTGGACCTACCACATGATCAATCAAAGTTACTTCATGGAGGTGAGTAGAATTTATCTATGTATTGAATTGAATAAGTGTATATTGTAGAAACTATAAGAATAAAAGTACCAACCACATAAATAAGTGAAGATACCACATGAAGCAAATAAGTTACCATATGACGACATAAGGTGATTAGGAAAAGTAAATAACCCAGTACAAGAAGAATTCTAGTGACCACAAGAAGATAATAGACTACCACATAAAGAAGTTAAGTGACCCAATATTGAAAAGAAGTGACAAAAAGAAGAAACCAAGTTACCATCCCAAGTGATTGTGCTAAGTTGCCGTGATAGCGAACCATGCCTAGTAAATGTGAGCCAAAGTAACCATGTCTAAGTGAAGAGTAAATCTCTGTGTCTAACTTAAGTAGTGATATATTTTAAAATATCCTTTGGATAAATATTATAGAATTAATTATATATCTAGTGAATTTAATAATGGAATGAGTATGAGGATTAAATTATGAATATCCTCCAATAGATAATTGGAGAAGTCACTCTATTTTAGAAGTTATACTCATGGAAAAAGAGGGTTGGTAAAAAAATAGAGGATACACATGAACATAGAAGATATAATCACTAATATGCTTCCAAAAATATATATTTTTGGGATCACTCTATACAAACCTGATTGAATATTTTTAAGGATAAATTCAAAGAAATTTAATCAACCGAAGATAATCAGACTGATATTTATCAAATCTTATCACATCTTATATTTTTATCTATCTATTTTTAGCTAAATTTATTTGTTGTATTTGTTATAATATGTTTTTTCTTTAACTTATGATTCTTTAATAAACAGTAGATTTATAGATACTATTCATATCATTATTTTACGTTTGTTATCCCATGTAGAAATTTGGTAGAGGATGTGTTTAGCCTATACTTCATGTTCGTTGTTGTTATTTATAAAAATCTAATCCAGTTTTTGGATCATTTTATTTGTTTAAAAAATTTATTAGTAGAGGGTGATTTAAAGTGGAGAGGACTAAGCCATGGATTTATACCGAACCTATTTTTTTTATTCTACTATGTGTTTTCTTATTTTATTTTTTCTCTATTTTAAAAACAAAACTATTATATTTTTCAAAACTATATAATAAAAAAAACATTGATAGTTATATATAATAATTATTTTATATACAATACTTGATCAAAGAAATTTTTTTCTTCAAAATTTAAATATTTTTTTAAAACTTTTTTGAATTGAGTTTCTAGGAATATTTTGAGTATATTTTTGAAAGATAAAATTATATACTTCTACTATTTTAGTTAAATATGATGTTTTTTAATTACTTGGGAGATTTAATTTTTAAAAAAATTTAAGTTAAATAAAAATTGGAAAATTAATTTACCCCCATATTGAGATTTATACTGCCACCAATATCGAATTAATCATTTCCTCTATTATATGAAACATGAAATCTTCATCCATTCATACATGCATACTACTGCCTCTATGGAATGGTGTATTCTATCTTTTATTAGTACCTTTCATGGATGGTTATAAGATTGAATTTAAGGGATAAAAAATATTTTTATGAAATTATTAATGTTTTGGTATGTCAAATTGGACAACCTATTTACAATATGAGTAATAAACAATTGTTGTAAATTTATACATCCAAAAAGAGTATACCAAGAGGGAACACTGATTTATTTATATTATAAAATAAAATCATATAGGTTATCTTATTTTTATTTTAATTATTTTAAATTATAATCTATCACAATAAAAACTCTAAATAATATCATTAATCTTCTTGTATAATGATATTACAAACAGATAATATCATAATATTTCATTAATTATTGTATGTTTATTTTTGGGTTAGTTTAACCACCTACTTTTACAGTGCTGTAAATTTATATCATGGATGAATATGGGAATTTAATTTATGGTAATATATGGTTTAAGTAAGTAAATAATGATTTGGTTTTAGTTATATAATGATAATATGAAAATTTAATTCATTATTTATGAAAAAACCATTTGCTAAGAATCATCGAAACATGCTCATTGCCGAATTCATCTTTATGAATTGTAAAAATTTACAATAGAATGAAATTATAATAATATAAATAGTTAAAAATCATTAATTCTAGTAAATTTTATGATTTTTTAATGATTAATGTTTGGAGAAGAATAAATAACAACACTACTATTACAAAACATGTTCAAAATAATCAAGATTACTCACACCTGATATTGAAAATTAATAATAACTAACTAATATAAATATATATAATGAAAAAAAATTAATTATATAAAAGATTATATATATGAATAAGGTTATAAAAAAGAATACCAATATGGTTATTTTTTATTTACAATATGTTAAAGTGCATTCCACTAATCTGGGAAATAAGGTAAGGGTCTCTTGTCATCAAGTTTCACTCCTTAAGATATATTTATTTTTATAAACCATGTTTTATTTGGAATGGTGTATTTAATACCCATTTAATATTTTTTTATCATGATAATATCGTTATTAATAGTCTTAAAATTTTCATTTTAAATCACATCCTTCAAGGGGGTTTGACTTAAAGGTTTATATGTTTGTACGAGGTTCTTTGTCTCAAATTTAATTTCTGATGACATATTTCATTTTGGGCATCATGATGTCATTGGTATTACGTGATTACTACCTAATGTATTTATTTAACTATATTCATGTAGTTAATGAGGCTTGAATATTCATATAAGGTTCTTGATTTAAATGGATTTCTATTATGAAGTACTAAGTTTTTAAGGGTTATTTGTCTCTATTTTTGATTCCATGATATATGTTTGATATTGTCCACCATAAAATATTTTAAATTATTTATTCACTACACTATTATGTTTTGATATAATTAATATCTTCCATTTTTGAAATTTTAATTTCCATTTCATGGTAACTCACTTATATTATTTTAATTATTATGTTACCATTACATTAAGATATTTATGTCTCAAACTCCTTTCTTGGATAGATGTTTTATTTTATAAACATAATATCAATTAAATGGTGTATAATATCATGAAATATTATTTTTCATTGTATATTAATGTTCAATTCCAATCCTATCATTTTAAGGTGATTCAATTTAAATATTACTCAAGATGTAATGGTTTTCTCAACTCAAATTATTTCTCCTTGAGTCAAAACATTACTTCTTGATTATGATATTTTAGGTCTCTTTAGGACTGTAATTTATTTTTATATATGGTATCTTTATATATTATTTGGGGAAAATATCTAACCCCACTTTTACATTTCCAAACCATCCAGTACAAATAGCCATAACTTTCTTCCAGTGAATTTAATTTTTGAATACAATTTTTTCTAATTATTTTATTGAAGGGTATTCACTGAGATGACATAATATGTGACTAGAAGAGTATCTTGTGTGTAGGATTTGTGAGAGCTATTGGAGTCTTGTTATAAGTTATTTCTTATATAGTGGAAAACATGTCAATTTTATACAAATAACATAGGATTTACTAGTTAATGTTCTTTATAATTATATAACTATCTAAAAATAAAAATGTTTTGGGAATGTTAATATTACATTATGTGTGAAAGATATTGTAATTAAGAATATATATCAATTCCAGTGTATAAATTATGTATTTTTTAGCAATGGATCTGAGAGTGTGGGTTTAGAGAACCTAAGATACCTCCTAATAAAGTCCCTATATTTATATTTAAACTAATCAGTGAATGGAGGATGAAGCATTGGAACATGCTCATTATGACCCTTCCTCTACACCCAAGACATTTTTCTAAGGGGTGGAATCCTATATTATGATAAGATGACCCATGGTTATAAAATCATATATTCCTGAGCTAACATATGATAGAAATCAACATTAAACACATTCAACATGCTATATGATGCATGAAACATCCAATAACTGGGTTACCAAGACTAAAAACCAAACTTAAGTACCCTTAACACTATTTACCTAAGTTTTGATGATCAAACCTCACATTATCTCAAGCTATGAACTATATCCCAATAACTCAAACCTCTCTAATACTATTCTAATATGACCTAATCCATTAATACTCTACATGGGACAATGGTAAGATAAGTTTTCAACCCCAAGATTTATTATAATAGGATAAAGGGTTATTATTATCACCAATAAGTCACATCATACACATAAGAGGCCCCAGACTTGTAATCATTCACAAAACCACATATATCTAGAATAGAATATAATAAGGTAATAACCAACATAACTACCAATATAAATATAATAAGCATGGAATACATGCTAAAAACCACAATAGTAATCTAAATAAACAACTAAAAGGGAAAATATAAGATTCCAATATCTCAAAATAAAAGAATAACTCAAATAACTATAAAGGGAAACTCCATGTCACAAAGATAAGAAACATAATCACTAAAAACTACCACTGAGTTCCACTAAAATCTAGCCCCATCGGCTCTACATGCATCAAATTCACCTATGAAGTACACATCACCTGTATAGATAAAAAATGTGTTAGTTAAAATACCAAATTGGTATGAGTATAAAAATACCCAAAAGGATTCACTGAAAATAAAAAGGAAAGGCAAAAAAAAATTTTAGATCAAAATAGCAGAATCCTAAATATTATTTAGGGAATAATTAAATCATGAATAATGGTGAATCTTAGTCTTTGCAGCTCATCTCCATAGTGATCATATATTGAAGGGAACCTATAATTTCTAAACCTCCAAAATTATCAATGAACATAATCCAATTAGCTTTTATAACTTTTAAATCACCTCTTTAGCATTGTAGTGGGGGACCCACACCTCCTCGAGAGTGTATGTTAGTTAAGAAAGTGACAACCCCTATGCAGGGATCACATTTTATCATGTGGAATGTGAATTGAATATGGGGGTTACCTACTCTATAATTGGAAGACCCACATCCCATCACAATGTGGGGTTACTATTTCCACCAAGTGTGTGGAAGACCAATAACCTAGTATCAATGTTCCACCAGGGGGTTACTGATGCCATGTATACTCTAGAAACATCAACCACACCTCATCATTGGATTTATGAAGATAATTAATTCCTATTACCATAAATTTTACATTTAAGAAATCTCATTAGGTGAAAAAATAATTCAAATCATTATATATGAAATAACCCATAAAATGAGATACCCTCTTGTTTAATTTTGACACCCGAGTGAGATGATTTGAGAAATGATTAAAAAACATAGTAAAAAAATGACTTCCTCTGTACCCAGTGAGTGGGACTTGAGAAATAGAAAAATATATTCAACCGATGTCTAATCATTTAGTGTTAACCTATAATTTTTTACGTATGTGACATTGGATGTATAACCTATAGGAAAACTAAGATTGTACTTAAAAAAAATACCATGTCCCATAAGACCACAAAGTATGGGACTATGGGATTATACAAGTGTATAATCTAGTATACCCCAAGCTGTGTAGTTTTAGATAACATTATATGTGAATTTTATTCACAATCTGTGTGGTATTCATCCATTTAGTAAAACCATAGATGCCATCCATAAACAATATATAGTGTTTTTCAAGGACCTTCACATTTCATAATATTTAAAATTTTGTAAAAACCCTTAGTACATAACTAAATCCCATCATAACATATGATTTATAGATTATTCATAGGGTAGTTAGGTTTTTTCACAAAATCTAGAATCTTGATAGGTTTCTACACTATTTCTACCATTTTAACCATCTCTCATGATTGATGCATCATCTAACATGTACTATGTTATAATCACCGTCAACACTATTTAGATATTCCCATATACTATCTATCTACCACCATTTGACAAAAAACAAGACAATTCACTATGACCGAGCCACTGTCTCACATTAAATGGATACTTGAGCTGTTGTTGGGGGGCTTTATCATGCCATACAACACCATATCGCACTGGAGATACTCATTTTTTCCATTCATCCTTTCATCGAGAATCACGCTCCCTCATTAGTTGGTTATTCCACTACTTACTGATAAAAATGTTGAACCACCATCCAATGAAGAGGCTGATAGGGAACATTCAATGAAAGAAAGGATACATAAGTGGAAATGGGATAAACAAGGAAAGACTATGATGGAATTTAACTGATTATCTGACCATTCATCGATCAATATACACCATGAATTAATTCAAAAAATAATAATATTAATAAAAATATCAAAGTGAGTAATTTATTTATTCGATGAAAAACCAAAAAATGAAGGATAAATAACTCAAAAAACATAAATTTCATATAAAAAAACACAATGACTCACAAAATTAATAGAATAAAATAGGAGTTGGAAATTCAGGATTAATTAAAATAAGGACAAGATGAAAACATGGGATTGATTATCTATCTCCCTGTGAAACCCATCAAATCTTCATGAACTTGGACTTGAATTGTAAACGTCAATGATTCTTTATAACGAATGATCCCTCTAATCACCTATAAGGTTCTACCATAGTGATGAAAACTAATACTATAAAAAATATATTAAAAATATTTTTATAATATTTTTTTGTATAAAGAAAAAAAATCAATAATAAAAAAAGAATAAATACAAGGACTAATCTATGAATGTATAGATATCGCCAATTCTAGGAAAACCCATTATTAGAGACATAATCATGATGTCAAAAATTCTACATCGGGTTACCTTTAAGTGTTGAAATTATTTAATCACATTCATGTATAAATAGAATAAAAATAATATAATTAAATTTTTTATTTATTTTTGGTGATTCAATGAATTTATAAAATAAACAAAACTACACCATCACATAATAAAATATTTATAAAAATAATTTAATTGATTAAATAAAAAAACTTTGGGTTGTTATATTTATTTCTAGTCACTATAATATCATATAACCACTTCCACATCATCATTATTAAAGTTATTTTTCACATAATAATTTTCCACCCCTTCATTATTTATTAGTTACAACCCATAATTTATATAATCAAACCCATTACCATTATTCATGTCATTTATTTCTACATTATTTTATATTTCTAGAAAACTTCTATATAAAATCAAATCATCTTATCTACACCCTATATAAATTAGCCACACAACCATCTCCTCATCCTTGTCCACATGAAGATAACCAATCAAGGCCACTAATACCACCTCAAAATATATATTAGAATTATAGAAACATAAAAACATCCACAAACATGAAAGATGCAACACAATAAGAATCACTAAATCTCTATATAAATAAACATATTCTTCCCATCTAAACTTACATATATAAAAAACTAAACAAAGAAATCAATAAAAATTCCAAAATCACATCCGTTGTTTTTATTTATATGTTTTGGTTATTTATCGAATTAAACAACTTTTAAAATTTAATAATATATATGGAATCACAATATAAATTAGGACAATAATTCTTCACATTCCCATATATATACTTTTTAATTAATTCTAATAAAGATCAATAAAAAATTCTTAGATTTTACTACCCCATTTACCATCACAGAATTTCTTTCCAATTATGATCATGTTTTAGTATAATAATAATGACAATAGGATCACAACAACTTGGTCATATGAGAAACACATAAATATCATCATGAAAATAAAGTAAACACAAGCATTTCAATTTCATTAGTAATTTAATTTATTTTGATTCATTATCTTCACTAGGTTAATTTCAACTCTATCCAAATAAAGTAGAAGCACGATATTTCCACATTTAACAAATAAAGAATAATATAGATTTTTAATCCCCTATTTAAGTGGTTGTTTCATGAAATATATAATATGAATGAAATATAATCAATAATAAAACGTCAACGATTATAAAAATTCCTAAAAATATATATATAATACCCTCATAATAATTACTTCAACTAAACTTCATCAAAATTAGACAACCCCACTGCCATAACTTCCAAGAGGAGAAAAAAATAAGAATGGGAGAAAAAGAGTAGAAAGAGAAACTTTTATTTTTTCAGAATTTATCACATAGGGTCATAGTTTGAGACCATCCATGGGGAAACAATTGGTAGAAAAAAAATGTTAAACACAAATAACCTAAGGTTCAAGAGAATATAAATATAATAGAATATGAGAAAAGGGTAAGTTACATTTATTATAAAATCTCATGTGACTACAAAATGGCGTTGTAAAGTATATACCATGTTGTTGTGACATTGTAAAATGGGATATTAATTCCATGGACTTCAAGATAACTATACCGCCTAATCTACTGGTTGTTTCACTATTTTTAAAATATAGTTAAACATCACCTTAAAAAAATTGATTTGACCATTGATATTTCAATATCCTAACATAAATCAAGTCCTAGACAACCATAATATAGAACTGGACATCCTCACCATTTTCATAGTGCCTCTATAGCTCCACCATAGTGTAATGTTCTCATGAATATGTAATGATGCATCATGAATTTTGAAATACTCATTTCTGCCTCCCCCTCTAGCATAGAGATTTTACTAAGGACCAAACCTATCAAAACGATCACCTTCGCATTATAGATGAATAATAAGAAATAACCTTTCACCAAAATGGCCGAAAACTACTTGATCCATCTAAATCTATAAAAACTTCTTAACCACATGCCCAAATTCGGACCACAACATCCCTCAGGACTCACCATGACAAAGTGGGACTCCACCACACTTTTTCCCTAATAGAATCCAAAACCCATCATTCCCCATCCAAAAATCTTATAAAATCTCTCATAACTCCTCCAACACCCTTTAACCATAAAGTAGAGGTATGATAACATTCATGCCTCTACATAGGTGATCCACACAAGGTTGTAGGATTTTTTCCAGGTCCACTTAAGCCCGTTTAAAATGAAGGCCATTTTTTCAATCAAATATACCCTTAAAATATTGGTTAAACAACTTTTATGACCTATTAAGAACTCCGAGTCTTTATGATTTACTTTATTTTTTAGTGATAGTTTTTACTATTTATTTGGGTTTTATTTATCAATGGTTTAAATCCCTACAAAATGTTATTTTTGTTAATTACACACACACACAAGTATATACATATATAAATATAAATAAATGGATATAAGTTTTTAGATGTATAAATAGATTTAAATTTATAAATATATATAGGTACATATAAATATATAAATATAATTAAACATATATAAATATTTAATTTCATAGAAATATAAAAATAGATAACAATACAGAAATATATATAAATATATATAAAATTACATAAACACACACACAAGTGTTTATATATATAAACATATATACTTTCAATATATATTTGTGTGTATATATATAAAATATAAAATAAATATATTTATGAACATATAAATATAAATAAATAAATAAATAAATAAATAAATATGTAAAAAAATAAATTTACAAAACACCCTTATAAATAATAAATATAAATAAATATAAATATATAATTATATAATTATATATAGATGCATATAAATATTTAAATAAATGTATATATATATATAATATAAATACCCACACACACAAATATAATTATATGTGTTTGTGTGCATACAAATATATATAGATATTTACATATAAATAAATATAAATATATTAATAGTTTTAAATATATAAATAGATATAAATATGTAATATATATATATATTTAAATATATATAAATGTACATAAATATGTAAATTAATATAAATATATATTATTATATAAATAGATACAAGTATATATAATTATATAAATACATGTAAATATATAAATAGTGTAACACCCTAAAATTTTAGTTTAAAAGAATAATAAGCTGGACAGTTTTCTTAACATGCAACATTAAACTTTAAGTAAATTGAGATATATTATAAAACTTTATTATTTAAATGTGGCCATTATAACCTAATAATTTTATTTGTGGGGGAGGGGTGAATATGATTAAACAAATTATTATATACATGTATAATGGTCATACTCAATACAAAATTATTAATTATTTCTTATAAAATAAGCACTCAATTTATAGTGGAGTCATTTCGTGCTTTAAAAATGATTTTAATAAATTTTGGGCAAGAGAATTTTAGTTAAATTTTTCCAATTTTAGAAATTTTATTTTGTAAAATTAATATTATTTTTGAAATCATAATATAAAAAATTAACTTAGGGTGAAATTTGGTTTTTTTCTGAAATGATTGAATTTTATGTGAATAGTTAAAATACTAAAATTTCAAATTCTCTCATTTTTTTCAATAAATAAAGTGATTTAAAAGTCCCATTATATTTTGGATTTGGTCTCAAAATTAAATATGATCATTTTTATTTGTAATAATACAATTAATTATATTTGGATCAGTAATATTCATGATTTTGATATACGTAATTTTTTATGTTGAACAACACATTTTTATAAAAGCTGTATTTTATTCCATTTTACGCATTTATATTAAAATTTATTTTTTCCAATTAAATAGGTTTAATATTTAAAAATTGATACCATATTTTTAACAATATTGTTTAAAATTTTTAAATATGACTCATTTATTTTTGGTCATTATGAATAGTAATCATGGTAAAAAATTTTCTTCTCGGTTAGGGTAAAATAATTAAAACTAAGCTTAAACTATGAGATAAGGTATTGAGATAAATTTTTTTTATTATATAATTGGATGGTATAAATTAAATTATATCCATAAAAAATTATAATATATGAATTTTTGGTGCAATTTTCTCTTAATAATGACATTTATATTATTTTAAGTAAGTAAAATTACAAAATGTCACTCTCTTACTTTTTATTTGTTTTATATGTTCACATAGGGATATGAACACGTTATTAACGAAAAAAATTATTTTTAACATGATTATTTTATTTTTATGATTAATTTATTTTTAATTTTTAGTAATAGTATAATTACATTAAAAACTTACCCAATGCTTACATAGTGCTTGTGAAAGTAGTAGAAAAATCAAAGTAAATGACTTTAAAAAAATTAAATGTAATATTTTTTGGATGAATTATTATGTCACAATAATTTATTGGTTAATAATAATATATAATTTATAGTCAATGAGTTTATATTCAAATCCATTTTTTATATTAACATATTTAAATTCAAATTAAATTAATAGTGTCCAAAATGACATTAATGAGATTTTATGAAAAATAATATTTTATTTAATTATTTTCAAATCATAAAAATATTGAAATAGGATAAGTAACATGATAAATTGTATAAAATACCGTCCCGTTTTCCATTTATTTTCTACTTGTCATATTATTAATAAAATTATAACTCTTCAAGATTAAAAATGTTAATACCACAGTTAAGGTTAAAATTGGTTAACGATGGTGTTAAACCAGAAATAAAGGGGTTAAAATGAAAAAAAACTTGATTAAAACTATTTGGTTTGTTTTATTCCAACCATAACATTATAACATTAAAATAACAGTTATTTTAATCCATTTTTCCAATAAAGTGACATATTAATATTTTAAAACTTTAAAAACTTACAATAGTGCCACTCAGCTCAATTATAAAAGGATACCTCATCCCCTCACATTAAAATGGTTATTGTTTTCCAAAAATACCCAACCTAAAGTCCTTAAGAAGAGATCTAGTGGATGCTTCTCTGAGAGAAGGTAGTTATTTTAACTAAGCTCTTTCTTTTTTTACTTATTCTTTTACCACCATAAATTATTTCATGAAAATTATGATATAAAAACAAGATAATCTACCATATAATGAGATATTATTATGATAATGGAATTATAATTATCCCTCTCCTTCTCAATCAAATGGGAAACAAAACCATTACTCGTCTGTATGGTGGCCTACCACCTCACGAATCGATGTAATTTTGTTTCGATCAGTGCATAAAAAGGATAGTAATAATGATGAAAAGAATGGATATATATGATAATTAGGACATAATATTGATTTTTTAAATTTAATATATCATGTAATTCCGTACCCTTTCACCTATTAAAAAATGATAACATCACTCATGCGTATGTAAAACTTACCATCACCATGGAGAGATGAGAATTATTTTCCATTTTAACATCACTATAATGATTCTATAAATATATATAATGAATAAATAAGATATTTATAACATTAATATAATTATTTATATTATGAAACTATATAATATTCACAATAACTATAAATTTTTTTCAAAACATGCATGAAAAAATGGAGTACTTAACACCTGAAATAGTGATGATAATGAATGATTGTTAATGAACGTGTGGTAATAAGTTATAAGAGGATCATATATGATATTATAAATACGAAAATTGTTTAGGTATAAATTAATAACATCTTTAATACCATTATACAAGAGGTTAAATCACATTGAACTAAGGGGAAGCATGTGGCAAGGGTTTTCTTAATTGAGTTTCCTTTTATTAGGTTATATCACTTCTTTATTGATTATATTATTCCAAAATTATATGGGAAATGGATTTTTTTATTTATGTTTTATTTACAATAGTCTTGTTTTTATTTAAATTTTTTACACATAATCTATTCCTCTATTAATTCTCACTTCAGTGATATGATCTCTGTGAGAGATTTCAACTCAACTTCCACTATACTAATAAATATTCAGTATTATAAAAATATCTTCTTTTTGTGGTGTATATACTGAAACTTTTATGTGTTTAACATTAAAATCCATTTATTAAAGGTGATTAAATTTCTAATTCATGTTAAATATTAAAAGTGGTTATAATTTTAAATTTACCAAATAAGAAATAATTTATTTTCAATCTCATTATTCTAGGATTGCTGTTATTTTTATTGAAGGAATATTATAATATTTTATTAATGAACTCTATCTAATTTTATATCCTCTAGATATTAATTGGGTTTTGATTTTTTCTTCCATATTTTTTTATCTTGTTTACTTGAATTAATAAAAAAAATATTTTAAAGAAAAGATAATCTTATTTGTCTTTTTGATTGAGTATATTTTTATTCCATATCATTTTTTTGTAAAATATTTTTAGAAGTCCTTTTAATTTAGTCAAATTATTTTCAAAAAAATTATATCTTATCATTTAATTTTTACAATGTTTGTTAGAATTAATAAAATGTTTTCTAAAAGGTTCATTTTAGACTTTCTTTCCAAAAAGTCAAATGGAGTGTTTCTTTTTGAATGTATACAATGTTAACAAATTTTCTCTCCACCATAAAAATTTTACTATATTTGACCTTATCTCTATGTTTTTTATGGTTTTACAAGGATAAGTATTTAAGGAAATATTATGTTCATATTTCAATTTTATTTTCCAAATTGGTTTATTTTACTTTAATACCTATATTTATGATTAATTGATGGTCATTATTTTATCCTATTAATTTTGAGGTCATTAACTTTCTATTGAAACATTCACTTAATTGTGAAAATATTTCATTAAAAAGTAAATTTCTATTAAATATATATATTCTTTGTATCATAGATATATTTATTGCTTAAACTATATACAATTTTTACATATGGTGTCTTAATATAAATATTACTTATTTTATTGGGGAAATATTGATATTCTATATACTTTACTCAATATATATATTGGTTGATAATAAATATTGTTAATGAGTTAAATTTTTCATTAAATACATGAATAATTAATTTTAAATGTAGTGAAGTATGGGGCCTAGAATTATATATCCCCTCGATCCATCAATAGGTTTCATGAGGCAATTAAGTTGGCTAGCATTATTTAATGGTTTTTTTTGTGCATACCTACCCAAAGTTTAAAATTACTTAGCACAAGTACTTGGCGGTAAAGATATCATTATTTTTGAGATCATGAAATGAAAAATTAAATATTTCCTCCATTGAGATTTTAATTATTATTATCCACAAGATTACTATATTGATATTATTCATGGATGCATTTAGTGCCCATGTTAATAATTAAATGATTTTTTTCTAGTTATTTGCCTTTCCATATTGATTGCAACTTTTATACTTATGATATATTACACTATACATAATCCTTACTAATGGTTTGTGCTCACCCTTCCCATGGATATGAAGAAGGAATCTTTAGGTGGGTTCAAGGATTAAGAATGTTTACCATTACAATGTTTTATATATAATTCCTAATGTAAAATGTAAATCATGTTCGCATCTAGTTCTTCAATACTACTTAAATAATAATTACTTTGATATGAGATCAATTATATATTATTATAATGTAATAATGTATACACCAACTCTTGGTTTCTAAATTCGGGGTTGTTATAGTTGATATCATTTATATTTTAGTAGAAATCAAGGAAACTAGATTTAGTGAAACATATACTAGAGAATATAACCCTATTGAATAGTTTGAGGATATGAATAATTGTTGTAAAATATCATAAACGATTTATTAAGGTATATATTATATGGTTTTACTAGTAAAAAACCCCTTTTTATATACTACAAGTGGATAAGGTTTCATAAAAGTTTCATATAAGGGTAATAACCCTGAAAATGGTTTGTCGAATATATATCAACCATAATCCTGGTGCATGATGAGTGTAGCCTTTATTAATATCCCTTTTGATACTCCTTGGGAATATTACTAGGTTAAATCATAATTTATTTATAAATTATTTTGATGTATTTGAATAGATGATGACGAATCTTGACTTATGTTAAACCTATGGTGACTTAGATTAAAAAGTAGGTGTCATGATTTAGACATGATATGAATGATTTTTTTAATGATTATATGATTTGAACCTATGCTTTTTTTTATATAAATATTCTTATCAGTTTTATTCTGTGAATGGAATTAGAAGGAATATTATTAATGATAAATGTGTTAAAAAATAGAATAACTTTCCTCATGAGAAACCAAATGAAATAATATTCGGAAGGCTAAATATTTTCATTTTCCCTAATTAGATATCTCGTTATATGATCAATAATATTAACTTGGGTTAGTTTCTTGACACACCTAATAAGAGAAAATGGAGTTTCATGATGACCATATAAGGAAGAAGATAAAATTTCCTACATGTTAAGTATATGGGAAGAATCGCATAATGAAATGTCTTAGAGGAATAGGAAGATATTCAATGTGTATAAAATAAGTTTATAGAGCAAATAATTCCAAATGAAAAATGAAGATTTTAATGTAGGGATATGAATTTCATCATAAGGTATCATTTTTAGTTCAATATCTTATGTGTGGATAATATGGGAATTATTTGAGTTAATTCCCTATTCCAATGGTGAGTTCCTGGACCAAGGAAGGACCTATTCTATTTCGGTATTTGAAGTGAAATGATTGAAGTGTTTATGTTTTGGGATTAAATAATTATTTTGTAGAATTTTTTTAAAATGATATTATGATTATAAGAATAATGAAACATATAAGGATTATTCGGATTGATTTTTTCTTTATGGACTTTCAGATATATATTGAATGGTACTAATCACTTAGAAAAGTGATTTAATTGCACGCTTTTTTTTGTAACAACCCTAGCTCCGTTTGAGACATATTTGGTATTGTTCACATATTTTATTTTATATGGTGTATATTCAGACCCTTTGATGTGTTTAAATTGAATATATATATATATATATATATATGTTTATGGTTATTTAAGTTTCAATTCAAGTTTAGTATTTCCAGAGGTTACAATTTAAAAGTTACTAAATAGGTAAGAATTTATTTTATCATCACATTTTATGGGATTGATCTTATTTTATTTGAAGGAATATTCAAATATATCCTTCATAAAATCCATATATTTTATTATCCTATATATATTTAAGGAGTTTTCATGTCTTCTTATAGGTTTTCCCCTCTTTAGTACTTGAATCAAGTAAATAAATGTTTAAAATAAAATTTGATCATATTTCTATTTTTGATCCGGTATTTTTTTCCATGTCTATAAATATATTTTTATTTGTTTACAAATTTCATTTTAATTTAATAAAATAATTTATTATTTAAATTTTATGTTATCATTTAATTTTTACATGGTTTGAATGAAATCTTTTTAATGTTTTCCAAAAGGGTCATTTAAAAATTTCTTTACTAAAAGTCAAAAGGAATGTTTCATTTTTAGCATATATAATGTTAAAAGATTTTCTCACCACCATAAAATTTTAATCAATTTAGCTTCTTTTAAAAATTTTCCCTGATTTGAAAATGAAAAATATTTAATGAATTAATATTTTAATATTTCACTTCTATTTTTTAATATACTTTATTTTACTACAAAACATATATTTCTTATTAATTGATGGTCATTTTTTATCTCCTATTTTTTGGTCATTAAATTTCTCTTGAAACATTAATTTTATTATGATCATATATCATTTTAAACTAAATTTATATTAAATACCCCTATTATTTGTATCATGGATATTATTGTTTCTTATACAGTGTATCGTTTCTATATACGGTGTTTTACTATAAAAGTTATTTGATTTAATGGTAAAATTTTTATATTTTATATCCTTTACTAAATATGGGTATTTATTGATAAGGAATACTTTTTATGAGTTACATTTATCATTCAATATATGAGGAATTAATTGAACATGAAATGATGGATTGGGCCTAAAATTATATATCCCCTTGATGCATTGGCAGGTCATATGAGACAATCTAGTTGGATATCCTTATTAAATGGGTTTTTGGTGTATACCTACACATAGTTTAAAATATGTTAGCATAAGGCCTTGTAGGTAAATATACAATGATAGATAAGATAATTAAATCCAATATAAATCATTTCCATCATTGTGAATTGAATTATTATTATCCATGATATAAATTCATTGATATGATTTATGGATGCCTTCCATGTTCAAGTTATTAATTAAATGAAATGTGTTTTTTGTTATGTACCCTTCCATATTGATTATGGCTTACTTACTCCTAATAGATCCCACTGTACGTAACCCTTACTGAGAATTTGACCTCACCCTTATTTTGATTTCCTTTCCTCAGGATATGAATAAGGAATCTTTGAGTGAGTTCAAGGATGAAGAATGTTTTATAGTACTATGTTCTATAATTTTTTCCTATATAAAATGGGAAGCTCGTTTGTATCTGCCTCGTTAAGAATACTAAATTGATCAGTCCTTCGAGGTGATATCTCTTTTATGTTATAACTATGTAATAAAGTAGACATCAAATATGGGTTATTGGATCTGGGGTTGTTACAAATGGGTACCAACATATCTTTATATATTTATATAATTATACAAATATATATAAAAATATGTTAATATCTATAAAATATGGGTAAATATTTAAAAATAAATATGTTTATATATTTATATATTTATATCTACATTTATATTTAAATATAATTATATATAAACTTATTTATACTATAGGTTATAATGCCCATATTGTTTTGTTCAAGGTTTCCATCACATAAAAAAAGCAAGACTTTGATTCCCACCCTTGTAAATTAAAATAAAAAGTGTTGGGAATCTGTGGTGGGAATCACTAGGTTCACTAGAAAAAAAAAGTTTTTAAAAAAGTTTTTTTTTTATTTTTAATGTGTTTTAATTATGACTATCATATTAAATATATTTTTTATTATGACTCTCATAACCAAAATTAAAAGTTTTTTTTCAACAATATTTTTTATTAACTGACACCCTATGGGTTTTTTATGAACTAATTTTATAAAAACATTCACTTTAAGTTATATTTTATAAAAAAATTATTTTATATATATCATTAAAAATAAATATCAAGTAAAATTGATATTGAATATTTTATTATGTGAAAATATTATTTTTTATTCCACTTATTTTTTAAAAAAACAATTTGAAAATATCTTTTTCATTAGTACTTTATAAATACTGACATTGAATCCAATTTTTGAAATTAGTTTCAAACTAACTTATAATATTATGGATTTTTATATTTCACACTATTTTTTTAAAATAACCAACATGGATAGTGTTTTTAGTAATTTTATTTAAAACATACTAAACCTATACCCTTATGATAAAAATAACTATAGAAATAGATTCAAATTTGTAATAATATTTTCAGATTACAACAATGTTACAAGTATAAGAAAAATACATATTCAAAGTTAAAATAACAAATATTCAATAAACATATAAAACCGAACTAATATTTAACTAAGGATGTAAAATTATCAACCCATATTCCCCATATATGATTCAATTTACTTACAGTATATCAGCTTGTCACATTAAAATGGCATAAAAATAAGTAAATTATTTAAAAATTAATGTCAATATAATGTTACAATATATAAAAGGAAAATCATTAATAAAACAAACATTGTTAAAAGATATTGTTTTTCTAGTTGTAATTATTTGATACATAAATTACATCACATAATACCTATATTAAATGACATTTTTAGATTATGAAACTATAGTTTAAAAACAAGTTTTAAATTAAAAGGAATATTTTAAGTAGTTATTAAACAAATCTACTTAAAAAATAAAAGTTACTTATTCATAGACATATTTGATTTTTATTACCTTTCTTCTCAGTAACTTGTGGCATCCATCCTATAAACTATTTGAACATGAAAAAAATTATAAAAATATAAAATAAGTTATAATAATATGTTAACATTAAAATTAAATTACACACCAAACTATTTTTTCTAAATTTTTCATGTGCAGAACATATTATATAGACTAACTAGTAAATAATGTTTTCTTGGGGATATAAAACTCAAACATAAAATGGGCACTGAAATAAAAAAAATTTCAATGAGGGAGATACTATAATTAACAGTGTTATAAATTATAATAGTGTTATGAATTATTTTTTTATACCTCTCAAGATATGTAAGTATAAAACACTTTATTTCATCATTATGAAATCCTTCATAAATTTATTTAATTATTTTATCATGATTTAGAGAATACACTGTTGGAGAAATTAATGGTGTGTTTATGAATCCGTACATAGATATTTCATCATTTTGGAAGAAAAGTGAATGAATATTTCTATTTAATTAATAATAGGTATATTATTTTAATTAAATTAAATTAATATAATGGAAATAAATATTATAATTTACTTACATGGAAAAGAATTACATAACTCTAATTCATAACATATTAGCAACAATAATATCTATAACATATTTTATCATTATTGTTAAATAATAATAAAATCTATAAATATCACAAGTCATCAATATTTTATAGTAATCCACTAACATAAATCACACAATGATAATTTATTTATTCCTTCAAATACTTGAAAAGTAGTATTAAAAGGTACTGAAGCCATATTTTGTTCCTTATGCAACAAATACTCTACATTTCATATATTTTTATAAAAGGATTTACATATTCCTATAAATATATATCATAAAATATTTAAATGAATTTAAAAATAATTGATTTTTTGAAATTTATGTCTAGATGGATGAAGCGAAAACCATTTTCAACTCTATCCCAATATGTCCATATTATTAGTAGGGAATTTTTTATGTCTTAATCCCTTCGGGACCGTATAAGGACGCACCCTTATTACATTACATAAATTTGAATTTAGTAAAGAAATAAATTCCTTTTAAATTAAGTATATTTTAAAGTTAAGAGCTTTATATAATTGGGACATAATACATTCATAAAATTACACATTATTACAGAGTGGATACCATACAAACAATATTAATTTCTTGCAAAAATATAAAACTTTTCAAACAAAACATGATTTATATTAAAAATCTTAAAACATTTAACCTAGATTCCTTATTTGTCTTACACATACTTATAACCTGTGAAAATCATTTAAAAACTTGGCATGATCACAAAAAGCTCAGTAAGGGATATAAAAAAAGGATCACAATAGTCCATGAATACTAGTAATGTATCAAATCATTTTCAAAAGACATACTTATCATACATATATACTTAATTTGAAAAACATGAGATTTATAAAAGAACCCAAAAAAACACAAGGTCATAAATATAACCATAAATATATCTTGTGGCATTACTTACAAAATTTTGTAACCATCTCGACTACCTTATAATTTATAACCCTCACGGCTACCTTGCAATTTGTGTAACCATCGAAGTTACACTTGAAGTAACCATACGACCAACCTAAAACATACGCATACCCAATGAATTTTATAGATATATAGGTACCAAACTTTATCATAAAAAATTCCTTATAATCATAATTTAACCATACAACATGAATAATAGCATAAAAACATTGCTTTTGAACTTTGTAAAATAGAATTTTAAAAGAGGATATTAAAAGAAAAATCCCTTTACAAATATAATATAATTCATGTGGGTCTTATTATAGTGGATGGAATATATATAAACAATGTAAATACACTTAATTAAACAAAATATAAACAAAAAATATCACACAAATAATTTTAATACCATATAAATAACGAAGTAGAAGGCTAACCAAAAAAAGGAAATCTGGTTAAGAATTCTCTTACCTCAGGTTTGTCTTAATTCCAACTCATTTAAACTGACTGTATAATAGTTAAAGGAGTGTTATTATTATCTTACAGAAACATATTCATATTTATAACATATTATATTATCATTTTATAACATTATTTCACCCTTTAATTGTTAGTATTTGTTCCTTGCACTGTTTTGGGAGAGTTCTTTAGATGATTACCATGATTGGTTCATGATTGATATTATTGTCAATTGGGAGTGAGACTCCAGAATTGGAATGGAATGGTATATATATATTTCTAGTACCATATATTATACCATTTATCATTTTTAATTCTTACATGAGGATGATTCACGAGTTAAAACATTATTGATATTTGTTTAGGTTATTTTGGTGATTCTTCGATCGTAAAGATCTCATTTTGTTTCATTAATTAATAAAATGTGTTAAAAATGATCCTAGAACCTAGTATAAGTTATAAAACATAAAATATAATATGTTTAAACCATAAAAATTGTTTCATAACCATTCTTGAAGGAAGTAAAAGAATTTTAAATCACATTGTCCACGATGTCGGTAAATAGACACATCGCAAATGATGGTTTAATTCCTTGAATAAGTGGGAGAGGAGAAGAAAATTGATGAGTAATTTTACATCACCATGAGAAAATAAATAATATAAATTATTCTATATCTTTCATTAATATTGGATAAGAGGATGCGAGGAAATAAAAATAAAATAAAGGAACTCAAAATAAAAGAAAAATTGAGAAATCTCACGAAAATTCGGCAGCATAATGGCGTCACTTAAAATTTCTTAAAATATTTTGATGAGAGAAAAGGGGTATCTAATAATTATTAAATAATATAGTCATTAAGTGGGAATATGGAATGAAATATCCCAACATAATCTAGAGGAAATTAAAAGAATAACATAAAATGAATGAAAATAAAGAAAACAAAATAACATGTTTACCTCTTGATCTCTTCTCCTTGAGATCTTTCTTAAGGCCTTGGGTTTTGGACTTTTGGTGAGAAAAAAACTATAGGAAGTGGGGAATATCCTTGGTATGAGTATTGAGCATAACATAGGTAAGGCTCAAGGTTTTAGAGGTGTGGGAGGAAGAGGGAATTGAGGGTGGTATTTATATTGGAGGATAGGAGGTATTTTACATTATTTTAATCATTATTATAATATTTTTGCTCATGACTTTGAATATTATTAATTCATATGATCCAAAACAGTAATAATGGAATGTGAGTTCAAACCATGTGGCCTTACATCACTTATTATGTCATAAATAGTGTATTTTATTGATAATTTGAATATACGGTATTTTACCTTATTTCACTATGCATCGAAAATTCAAAATTTTTATAAAAATCCCATAAATTTTCCCTTATAATTTTTCAATGTGTAGAATTTAAAAATGAACTCAATTTTTTCAAAATAATTTTCTAAATATTACTAATTTAATATTTATATAAAATCATAGATAATTAAGAAATTAACAATTTTAAATCTGTAACTGCTTTTATATCACATTGAAAAATTAACCAAGATGTTGTTATATTAAATCCTTAAGAAAATAAAATAATAATACAAGTTAATATTCATTAGGGTCATATAACTATTCATAAGGGTATGTTACTATTCACTAAAAAAACAATTTGGTTTCATGAAACACCAAATAACTTACTGATCACAATTGTAGATGACCGTTTTTTGAAATTCAAAACATATAAGTAGTAAAATTATGTTTAAAGACTAGTTATAATTATTTAATTAAAAAAAATTTCTTTCATTTCAATTTATTTTTAGAACACCTTGGGGTGTTACAGACCAGTACTCAATAGTAAGCTGAGTGTGACACCCCATGCCCACCTCAAATAGGCCAAGGGCTGGTGACCAATGTTGAGTAGGCATATGTCACACATGGGAGGCCTTAACCTAAAGTACACACACACACACATCTAAAAAAACTACAACACCATGATGAAAGATAATTGTCCAAATGATACCATAATGGATTTATATAATATATACCACATTAAAGTATGGATGAAGTATTGAAATGAATAAAGTCTAAATATAATCCCACCAAAAAAACTGTAAAAAAGTCCAACCTACAAGGAGGGAGGAAACTTATATATAATGTAACACCTAATAAAACCATGATTTGTTAAGCCCAAACAATGCTCTGCCTAATCCTGGACCTCCAAGGGCTCCATAAAAATAAATTTGATCTACATTAGACCAAAAAATGTTTGGGAATATCCCATGTAGGATTGAGTATAATAATATATAATAGGACACCCCTAAACAACCAAACATAAACCATTAAGAGAGTATTCAACTCATTACAATGTATGCCAATTTGGATATGATACAAAACAATAAGAATAAAAAAATATAGATATAATCAAGGTCGGATCGAAGTCTCAAATTTTTCTCAACCATACCACCAACCATAGGATTTTTATCAAGGCATCAATGTAATGCTCATTCAAAAGTTCTCACTCCATGATCCATGCAATCATTGATGGTGCTCATCTGAGAGGTCATGTTCATTGGGTATCTCTAGATAAGTATAACTAAAACTCCAAGTATATCAATATAAAGATATGGGATCACAACCATGTCTCATGGGGAACTAAAAAACTAATCTAAAATAACCTACTAAGTATGGTATTGTGCACCCTCATAAGTTGGTCCTGAAGATTCTAACAACCTAAGAAAAACTATAAGATAAAGTATTACACCTTGTGCCTCAAGGAGGTATTCATAAAAAATATATATAAGACTAACCCATATAGTGGTTCTCAATATTTGTCTAAGGATTTATTGCCACACTTTACCCTCATAGGGATGGACCAAGGGAACACACTTAACTAATACTAGTCTAAATCAAAATTATTCAAGAGAATTCACCAAAGTGCATACCTAAAAACAAAATAAGAAGAATTAGGGATGCAACCATCCCTTCATAGAGTACATGATGAGTCTCATAAGGGTACACCATGTGTCTAAATAACCTAACACATCCCATGTATTGCACTCACATGAAATGGATTTCTATGAAATAAATGGCATGCCCTATAGGTTTATACAATGTAAAGATATCCTTATGGAAATTGACATTCTGTCTTACCTAGCTAGTGTACGAAATACCTTGACCATTTAGTTAGGGAGTTCCCCTGTAATATCTATATTTATGAGTAATTTTTCAAAGTAAACAGGTTATACTTCACGTCACATGGTGTGTAGGGGTGGGGTCGACACTTGATATGTGTCATTTTCCCATGATCATGTACCTTCCAAAGTACATGACATGTTCCGTTCCATACATAGAGTATGGATCCACATGGGATCTTGGGTGTGTAATCCCTTCACATGTTGAGCCATCCATCAAGGTTTACATGGTGTGCTAATTGTCACACATAGAATATGACACCGTGTATCTTCTTGTGAATGTATTTAATATACATGATGAGTTGGATGGATAAAGTATATATGACATGTGGTGCCACCATATGAAATCTGATATTTATCTCCATCCAGAAACTTTATCCACTACTCATTGGGGATCATATGGCATGTGATATTGAACTACACACTATGTAGTCAGGATTTTTCTAGAATCCTTGGTTCTTTACAAGGTACCACTCATGTCTCCGTTGTCGCTGGTTCTACCATGATTCTCACAAAAAATCATGGTTCTAGGTTGTCCAAAACTTGTTTACTGTTAGTGGAAAAATTCTTGGCTATATCCTCTACTAAAAAAATTCACACCATCACACTATTCAACTACTGCATGAAAAAATAAAAATTGAAGGTCTCTGATCTTAATCTCGATTGCCTCTAGTTATTTATGCTCTAAACTATTTCATCGATCCCAAAATAGAACTCATGGTAATGATCTGTTACAGCAAATATTGATTACAAAATGATCATCCACTAAATATTTATCAAACCACCATCCAAGTGGAATGTTCATAATGAACACATAATGATAGTTATGAGAAAATCACATAACACACAAGAGGAAAAAGACCTTGGTTGTTGTTTGGTTTGGACTTGATTTGTTTCTATTAGAATAATGAATTGAGAAATAATAATAATGTGAAAAATATCAATTCCCAAGAACTAGGAAGATAAACCCAATCACATATTAATGAACAACCTATGAATTAATCTATTGGTGGATATGATTCACACTCATCATGGAATAATCAATGTGGAAAATTAAGATATTATAAAAAAACCACCCATCTTGTGTTTAGAACAATTGCTAATGAATATCGAATGAACGTTGATGTCATTGGTGAAATCCAAAAGCTTTGATTGGAACATCAATTTCAAATCTATGATATTTCATTTTTTTTATAAGAATTACAACCCATGGATCATCTCTTAATCTCTTGGATTAAAAGGTTAACCCTAGGGATTGGGCATAAAATGGAATTTATAATGAGAGGATTAGGTCACTATGCTAAAAAAATAAAAAAATAAATAAAATTTATCTATTTTATTATTCACACATGAGACTAAAATTTAACACAATTCCCAATTCTAAAAAATGTTTTGTCTTTACTTGGGTAAACCCCATGTTTTAGATTCAACGAAGTATCATATTTTTGACCTGAGATTCCATTTAGGATTTATTCAATTAATTATTAAAAACTCAATGTGATTGTTATAATATATATAATATTTGTATTATATCAACAGAGAGACTATTTGGGACTTGTAACCTCACACTGTCTCAGTTCGTGGCTCCAAAAATAATTATTACTATATTCCAAAGTCTTTTGAGAAAAAATAGAGTCTTTAAATTATCCCCACCTTAGGCCTTTTTATCATAAAAAGAAAAAATACTACTAGAAAAGATGAGGATACTCAACTCACATTTGAGTCTCCCACTTCCAGGTTCCCTCCTATAGATTCCCACACTACCACCTAAAATGTACAACAAGAATCAATAACTAATTACAGACATTCTTTTAAATATTCTTGATCTCTATTGGGTACTCTACAAAGGAAGCTTCATCCTTGATGTCCAGGTCACCCATGTCAATAACATGTAATGGGTCATGTGCATACGTCTTCAGCTATGACATGTTGAACATTTGATGTACCTGGTATAACTATAGTCTCAAGTTCAAGTGGTATGAAACCTCACTAACCTAAAACATTACTATAATAAGGGAATAAAAACCTCAAAGATAACCTACTATCCTGGCCAAGTCCCCACAATCCCCGATGAGGGGAGATTTATTGAAAGACGCGATCTCTTCATTGAAATACAAAGGCCACTATTTTTAGTACAAAAAGGACTACTGATATTACTGGGTAGTACTCATCCATTTATGGATGAAATTTTCCCTTTACAACTCTCTCTAGCACCAACTATATGGCTATAAGCACTGTATCCCACTTGATCAGACCAGTACAACGATGTCTTGTAGGGTCTCTTGTACATGGCCTCAAATGGTTCTATATAGATGGTGGAGGGGTAGATATTATGATACAAAAAATCCACCAATGGTATATGATCATTTCATATATAGCCCAAATAAAATATGAAATCTTGATGTATGTTCTCTAGAACCTAAACAATCTACTTTACCCGACCATCTGTCTGGTGTAGAAAAGTCATTCTCAACCCCAATTGAGTCCCAAAGACTCCTGTATCCTCTCCCAATTCATGAAATGAAGTGAGAATCATAGTAATAAATCTTATTTTATGGAATTCCATTAAGCTAGAATACTTGTTGGATTCATAGGAATCCTAAAATCTCCGCTAAGCTCTATACTTGAATGGTTAGTAAGTGGCTCAACTCGGTGAGTTTGTTAACGACCACTCAGATAATATCATGACCTCTCATTGATCATGGAACCTACAAAATAAAACCACAAGGATATCATCCAATTATAACATTCATCTGGGAACCTTGGACTTCACCTACAGATAGTTGATACAATAAGTGTTAAACTCATGAACATGATACAACATCATTGGCAACCAAACCTGATGCCAAAGGATCTTGGTACATCCTTATCTCCCATGGATGTATTTCTTGGGGAATGAAACCTCCTCAGTACCTCTTCTCACATTGTTATTGGTGTCATCATCCATATTTTGAAGGATGAAATTCTTCCCACCTTTATAGATTCCAGAAAGAAAAGTTTCAATGGATATCTTGTCACGTAAGACCTTGCAATTGATACCCCCATGTTGTGACCCACTGGCTCATTAAATAAGTGGAGGGGTAGAAACCGTTGACTAAAGATACAAAGATCCATCCTTGTCCTTAAGGGGAAACTTCAAAGAGGCCAACTAATCCATCATCTCGCTCATCAATAATAGATGAAAATACCTTCTTTATAAGAATATGATACTATGGACATGCCCTTGGGTGGATCCCAAGCTTGCACTATCTCAACCTCTACTGGGTCCACTATCACTCCCATGTCTGAGAAGACATATCCCAAGAAGTGGAATTCCTAAATCTAGAAGAAATACTTCAAGAGATTATCATAAATTTGGTAATATTAGAGCTTGTTTTGAACCATCCTCAAGTGTCTCCCATGCTCCATAACTAAGATGAGTACACTAGGATGTAATCGAAGGAGACTACCACAAACCAGTCCATGTTGGGTTCGAATGACCTTGTTTTAATGTCTCACAACACACTATGAAATTCAATATGCAGAAAGGTATAACCAAGTACTTATAATGAATATAGTGACATTGGAATTTCATATTTGGTATATCCATTACTCATACTTAGAGCTGGGGATTTCTTAATCTGAGGTCAAACTCTATGAACCATTCCAACTCCAACCATTGGTCAAAGAAGTCATCAATTATCAGTGGTGGAAACTCCTCCTTGGAGATCACCTGGTTGAAGTGACATCAGTCCACAAACAACCTCAAGTTCTTATTTTCCTCCTTGGCGAACTATACCAGGAATTATAGGTGAAGACACTGGGTCTAAAAAATCCCCTACTCCATAGATTTATCTAACCACACCATCATACCCATATCTAATAGATATCATTTGATATAAAATAATGGATATTAGGTCATCCCTATTGTAAGTCTATGTATAAGATAAAATTTGGTTGGGGTGGTATTCCTAAAACATCCTTAGGGATGAAATAATCCTACTCCTATAACATCCCTGGAAACTAAAAGCTCATAACATTAGTTGTTCCAAGGTTCATATTAGCAAACTAATAAGAAATCAGATAAATCATCCTACACATGAGGAATAAAATCATAGGGTCCCACTTCCACTATGGAAAGGTTTCATGTGGGGATCGATCTCTCCTACATAGTTAGTTCACACTACCAATAGAAGTGTGTAATCACCAACCCTCTATGTTGGATTCTCTAAACAAAAGGTTTTATCAAGGTCTCAACTAGTATCTTTATATATCGAATATGATAAGTGATAAGAAAATAGTGGATCAAACCTATGTATATTAGTACTGTTGATTAATTAGAGATAAAATAGATCAAACTTTGAATCACTCATAGAGCCTTTCAGTTATAATCCTCTAGTTTTTATAGCTACCAATATCCCTAATCACTAGTTCCCTAATACTAACATTAACAACCTAGGGGTGGTAGCGATGGTAACATATCAAATAACAATCCACCTCCTGTAGATCTCAAATATTCTCTACCATGTACGCCACCCTACAAGCCTCTCTAATTCAACCACAACCTTTTTTTGGGTGTTCTATCAAACATCTCTCGATCTTCATTATGATATGTAGGATAATATCATGTGATTTGTCTACTCCCATCACAAGAACAATGATGCCTTTGCCTCAGTGAATTGATATATCCCAGTTGTTCTTAAGAATTACAAAACCTTCTTTTTAATGACCTATGCCACATGCATGCTATCTGTAGGTCATACTCTCCCTAGATCCTAAGAAATCACTGATACCGAAGCTCAAAATATGCATTATATCCCTACCCATCATCATCCACCACCAACAGAGCCATCTATGGCTCAGTATGATATGAAACATCCACCTGAACCACCAAAGGTGGGTCTATGTACTAATCAATGAGGGGAAGCACCATCTACAATCCACCTAGAAGAAAAAAACCTCATGTCTAGGACCTTTCATGGATGCCTCATCACCCATAGGGCCATACTCTGGACTATCCCTCAGAACCCTTTCTGACTATCATCATGGAAGCATTATTCAAAGAAACAATTCATACCATGGTCAAAGATTATATACGGGGAGATGACTCAAGAAATATCTAAAAACCACAATATATTCCTATATGTTTCATGTACCAATGTTTTCCCTACAACCAGTGACTATATATACAGGGTTAATAAGTATGTTATTATATTCCTGGTGAATGAATTAATCATCCTCTACACTAATAACATATTCATTGGTTAGAAAGATGAACTCAAAACACATTAAAACTTTTTACATAAATCCTAAACCAAACCTCACAAATAAAAAAAAAATCCAAACACTAGTCCTAGATGAACACCAATTTGATACTACTTTTCCATGACCCGACCCACTAGGGACCACCTAGCCAGCAGTAAACCGAGTGTGACAACCCAGGCCCACCTCCAACATGCTAGGGGCAGACGACCAATGCTGACTAGGATTATATCACAAATGGGAGACCTTATCCTCAAGTACCTATACACACAAACAAGTCTCTAAGAATAGTAACACTATACCAAATGATAAAGTAAAAATGGTACCATAATGCATGCATTACATCTATCCCACATCAATGTATGAAAAAAGTACTTGGGCAAAAAAAGGAAAAATACAATCCCACCAAAAAAATAAAAAAAGAGTCCAAACATCTCATAAGGAGGGGAATGATATCTAATGAAACACCTGATACAATCACAATATATCTATCCCAAACTATGCTCTACTTTCTCTTAGTCCTCCTTGGAATCTGTTAAAAGGCCTATTTTCAGCATAAGACATGACATGTGTAGGTAGATTCCATAATGAGGTGAGCATAACAATACTAATTTTGACACCCCTAAATCAAAAAATAAAAAGAATCAAGAGAGTAGTAATCTCATCTCAATATATGCCTATTAGGATATGATACATGAATATAAGAAAAACCAAATATAGATAAAATGAATATAAACTTCAAATCTAAAAGACGAATCAACCATACTTTCAGCTAAATGATTCTACTAGAGGCTTCACGGTAAATCTTTTCCTAGATAAATCACTCCAAGGTCCATGAAATCACTGATGGTTCTCATCTTAGATTTTATACTCATCGGGTCTCACTAATGAATCACTCAATAATACTCCAAGGGGACTGATACACAGATAGGAGACCACACCTAGGGCTCATGGGGGACACTGAAAACCCAATTTATAATAACCAGCTAAGTAAGGGATTATATTCCTATGTAATATGGACATGATGATTCCACAAACCCCACATAGGGAAAATGATAAGAAATAGGATCCCAATGTGGCTCTCATAGAGGGATTCATGAAAATTATTTCTAATACTAACTTGTAGATGGGATAACAGTCTTATGCTAAGGACGTAATGCAATAGTGTACCCTTGTAGGGATGGAACAAGTGAATACACTCAACAGATACTAGTATACACCAAAACTGTTCAAGGGAATTCACCCAAGATCATACCTAGAGATGAACTAATAAGAATAATAGATCTAACCTATACTTTAAGGAGTAAATTGAAAGCCTCATAAGTGAACACATTGTATATCACTTTTCTTGGAACTAGCCTTTTTATCGTGCTCACATGACATGCATTTATCTAAAATACACGATGTGTACCATAGGGGTATACGACATGTATATGTATATCCATTACATGGAATACTGGCCTGCCTATCCCATGTACCAAATCCTGTGCCCATGTAATCAAGTTATTCTTGTGTAATCAGGCTATGTCCAAGAGTTGTTTTAAACTACATGAGGTGTAATCAATGCCACATAGTGTGAAGGGTTTGGGATGAAAATTGGAATGTGACGCCTTCCCATAACCATGTACCATTAGATGAATACAGTGTGTGCCCTAAGATACATGTAATTTAGATCCACATGGTATCCAAGGATTTTACTCCCTATACACACCAAGACATACGCTAAGGGTTACATGGTGTGTGACCTGTCACACATGGTACATAACAAAACATGGATTCTTATGCATTTACTCCTTGTACATGTTGAGTAGGATGGATAAAGGCCACATGATATTTGGTTCCACCACACAACATGTTATATTTTTCTCCACGTAGAAACCATAGCTTGCACTCAGAGGGGAATACATGGTGAGTGTTCCTGAACTACACACTATGTAGTCAATATTTTTCTAGATTCGACGGTTATTCATGTGGTTCTATACATGCTTCCTTCATTATCGGTTATTCCTTAATTTTCACCCAGAATCCCTAATCTATGTTGACTAAACCCTATTCTCTATTTATGTATGGATTTTGGATGTGTCCTCTTCTCAAGAAATGCCAACAGTTGCAATGTACTGCTGACACATGCCAAACAGTGAACCACAAGTCTCTGATCTGAACCCCAATCAATTGTAGTCATTTCCACACACAATCATGTTATTATTCCCAAACTCGAACCCATGATGATTTTCCATTTAACCAAATATTAATTTTGTAATTAACATGTAACGACCTAAACTATTATAAATAAAGATCCATTTGTGGTTGAATTAGACATCTTATTATATGTCATGGTTATAAGAAAACACATGAACTATATTAGTTTTATTATATCCTATCATATTTAAAAGACTATTAATAATCTTTACCATTTATAATATATCCATTGAACAATTATTGTAAGATTAGAATAAATATAAGGTTTTAAAAAATTCAATTAGCACAGACAGGGGAAGTGATAAACAAAACTAGTAGGATCATATCCTATTAAACCCATTTATTAGGGATTTCATGGGAGATTTCATCACTGAGATTTTCCCTTGACCAATCTCAATATTATATCTAACAACACAAGCATGAGAGAAACCATTTATGGGATAATTTCAAGCTCGTTGAGATCACGACCCAAACCATGTACGTTGAACCACACCAAGAAAGTATCATTGTTGCGCACCATACTCTTAGGGTGTTTTTTTGTGTTTTAAAGGAATATGTGACAAGACCCTAATAATATGAGTATTTTTAATATATTTAATAATGAATATATATTCCTTTTATTATTATTACTTTATAAATGATTTTTATTTTGATACAATAATACACAAATTTTATTTTGGGGAAATATTAAAATTACATTAAGGAATTTATAAATTAGTATATATTTTTTTAAATAAATAATATTTTATTAAAATATTATTATTTATATTAAATATAAATGATCATATAGAAAAATGTAATTTTTATAAGGGTCCAAATGCTGTTATTTGTGAAAAAACCAAAATTTCTCAATAAATGATGATTCTTGTTTCAAAAGTGAAAAATAAATTATTTAGAAAATTATTTAGATAAAATGTATAATTTTTTTGGAATCAAAATGTCTAAATTATCCAATAGATAAATTTTCATAATTTTCTAAGATAATTGAATTTTCAGGTAAAAATTAAATATGATATAAATATGTTGTGTGTATTATGACATCACAATGAACCAAAAATGATGTAATAAGCACTATAAATGGTATAAATAACAAAATATATTATTTTAATTAAAAATAATTTAATATTATGTTTATTTTTTTAATTTTATAAACCCTTTATAAATCCTAGAAAACCTATAATATATTTTATGGTTTTAAAGTTATTTATTTATAAACACGACTCACTTTCACATCAATAAGGGTTTTATTTAAAAAAATTCATCCCTTGGACTAATAAAATATTAAAAAACCCTATTTTGAAGAAATAATGGGAATGTTTTTGGTTTTGGTTATTTTATTATATATATATATCAAAACCTAAGTTTAATAAATAATAAATAATTCCCCACTCATTTCCTATATAAACCCACCAGACTCTCATTTATATTCTCTAAAAAAACTTATAGAACGTCCTTATTCAACCTTACCCTCTCTACAGTCCTCCCAAGGTGCTCCAATGTTCTCAAGAAGCTCCTCCCAAACATTTGGAATCACCCTCTCAAGGTAAGGGATCCTCTCCTTTCCTCTATAATCGAGTTTCTTCGTTATCTTACGTACTTTATATCTAATTCCAAATGTTGGGATATGTTCTTACATATAAACTTACTATCCATTTTATTAATAAATGATCATAGACCCATTTCACTCTCATCTATCCCTTCCATGAATATGTTGGAACCACTTTGTGTATAAGGTTGTATTTGTTGTCAATAGTTGTCAATGCAGATCAAAATGAAGGAGATCATGAAGTACTCCGATGAAGTAGAGGAGTGGTGATTCAGACGATTGTTGTACTGATCGGAAGTTCAAAGAACATGTGTCAAAGGTGATACATTGTTTACAACAATGCAGAATGTGAGGTATAATCCATCCAAGGTATAATCCATCCAAGGATGATCAAAGAAGAATGAGGTTTTTGGATGAAGTCCATGCAATTAATCATGATTGCATGAGAACCATGCAAGAGACTTCCTGACGAATTGAATCGGTTTGCATGAAGTACATCATACCAGTTGATGAAGAAGACAATGTGCAATGATTGGACTTCTGAGATAGTCATGAACATCACATTGTCATAGAAGATGATGATGCTAAAGCTGTTCCTTCAAAGACTACATATCACAATAGTGGAGGTTGTGATAAAAGCAGAAGAGTTGTTGAAGTATACAGATCACCAAGATGAAGCGCTGTTGAGGTGATCGTCCTTGTCGACAAAGCAATCAAACGACATACAAATTTGTTGGGAAAAGAGTTTCTATGGAGGCAGGTCGAGTTCGAGGACTGTGGAATAATGATCCATGTTTTTATTCAAGGAACGTCGACAAAGGAATGGATGATCTGGAGGCGGACTAAAAGAGCAGATACAAGGTGGCGCCGTTTTCCAGTGTTTGCCAAATTTTTGGGCCTCAAAATCGGAAAATGAAGACGTGGATTGTCAGCAGAAGGAGGTTCGCACAAAAAGGAAGTGGTGCGCGAAATATAAGAGGCTTGCGCGAAATACTTAAGTTAGGCGCGAAAAACAGCGGGATGCGCGAAATAGTTTTTCGCGCAAACAGTGTTTCGAAATCAGAGAGGTGAAAAATGGCAAAGGCATGGGCTGCGCGGAAAATCAGGGATGTGCGCGAAATACTTAAGTTGGGCGCGGAAAACAGCGGGATGCGCGAAATAGTTTTTCGCGCAAATGATGCTTCAGAATCAGAACGTTGAAAAATGGTAAAGGCATGGGCTGCGCGAAAAACCAGATTTGTGCGCGGAAAAATGGGAAGGTTGCGCGTAATTCAAAGAACTGAGAGACAGTTTTACGCGCAAGAAAGAGGGTTTTACGCGCAGGATCAAAAACGTCTATAAATATGAGGTGAACCCCTCTCATTCAGAGAGGCTCGACACTTAGACAAATCTTGAGCTCCGGCGCGCGGAAAAATTAAGGTCCAGAGGGTTGCGCGAAAAAGAAGGCGTTGCGCGAAAAAAAAGGGAAGTTTTGCGCGAAAAAGAAGAGTTGCGCGAAAAGCCTTTTACGCGACAAAAGTTATTTTTACGCGCAAGGTTTTAATTTTACGCGCAAGCCCCCGGGAAGGGTGCGCGGAAAATTTGGGGGTCCCGCAAGCTTTTTGACAGGTGCTTAGCACTCTCAAACCTGCTTTGCGAAGAGAAGAAGAACGATCGTGCAACCAAAATCTGATCTGCACAGAGAGAGAAATATATCGATACACTCAGGTGTCAGAACTGGTAATTGAAGGAAGAGAAGGAGATTTGGTGCATTCAGGTATTGCACTGAAGTAGAATATTGATTTCAAAAGAGCATCAACTCAGGACTCTGATGCAAGCAAAGTCTCATGCTGAACAGGAGACAAAGACTTCAATGCATATCTATTGAAGAGACCTTCACGTCTATAAACTGAGTGAGACTTCACCAACGGCAGTGAGCCAGGGGGAGTCAACGGGAGTGACCCGAGGGACGCAGTGAGCTATCCCTGAACAATTGTAAAGGCAGTGAGCCTGGGACAGAGTGTCTGTACCCGAACATTTGTATCCGCAGCTAGTAAAGCATAGTGGATTTAGGTACGACCGGCAACCTGTCGGCGTATACTCCTTGGACGTAGCCCTCAGTGGTGAACCAAGTAAAAATAGCTGTGTCATCTGTCTCTGCATGTGAATGTTTAATTGATGATCATATCCATCATACAGGTTTAAGTAGTTCCTACCAACGTGGGAACAAGATCCACAACTTTAAGAAGAAAAAGTTGCCACCCTGATTCACCCCTCCCCTCTCAGGGTGTCCCGGGGTCCTACAAGTGGTATCAGAGGGAGGTTTAACGTATGTTGGATATTCTCCAGTAATTCTATTGAGAAGAGGATTTGAGTTTCTTTCCTAAAGTCAACAATGAAGAGCAGTCTTGATAATGACGCAGTCATTTCTGAGCAGAAATCTATATCCACCAAGACTTTGACAAATAGGAAAAAGAAAGAGAAGAAGATGATGAAGAAGTCCCCCACATCCAAAGAAGATATAGTGTCTTGTTCTCCATGCCATTCCAATAATGAAGAAACATTAGGCTTGGAAAGTATCAAGAAGGTGGCTCAGAACTCATCCAAAGGAAAGGATGATACCCCTAATTCGGGCTTTCAGGAAAAACTCAGAACATATCTGCATGATATTCCAGAAGAAAGGGTTGCTATTATTTGTAGCCTATTCCAATCTATGCAGGTTGAGATCAATCGATTAGAAAGGGAAGCTGACAATATGGAAAAAGGGTTGGAAATAAAAGTTATGGAAAGTATGAAGCTCATCAAACGGGTGAAAGTATTTAAAGAAGAAGAGGAAGTCAATAAGACTTTAAAAGAAAGGATCCATGCACTTGAAGCTGAGCTGAAGAAGAGCAATGAAGTCAAGAATTTTTGTTTGGAAGAAACTTCCATTAAATTCAGGGAACTTGACTCTTTGTTACAAAACAAAGTTAAGATGCATGAAGATGAGGTTGAAAGGTTGAAGAAGACTTGTGAAGAGAAGATGATCACGATTGAAGATCAGAAGATCATCCTCAATATTGTGGGTCAAAAATTGGAAGCTCAGTTGACCAAGATTGAGAACACACATATTGAGACTTCACAAAAGAATGAAATGAGTGATGCTTGCACTCAATGTTCGTTGGAGGAGTCTAAAGCTGAAATGCCTCCAACATGTGATAAGAAGATTATGACCACTCTTGATTATCCACATCAAGAATCAGTTGCTGCTGGTACTCAATGCTCACTGGAGGATTTTATAAGACCTCCAACATGTGATAAGACGATCATGACTTCACTCTTTGATCTATCACAAGCAACTGAGAAAGTGAAGGTACCATCCAAGCCATCTTGCACTCATATTTCTAAATACACTCCTACAATCAGTGCAGGTGGGAAGAAAAGTTCTAAACAAGTATGGATGAGGAAAGGTGAGAAGAAGAAACCTACCACCATGGCTAGGGTGGATGGGAAGAAAAAGGAGGAAGTGGGTTCCTCAAATAGAGGACAAAAGATTAAGCAGATGGCCCAACAACTTAATACAGAAGACACAAAGAAGAAAAGATTTGTGGGTCAATGTTGGTGCTGCAACAGATTTGGGCACTGTGCATTGGATTGTATTTATAATCCCTTACATGGAAAAGCACAGAGAATGCCTCTATCAAAGAGAAGGAAGCCAGAGAAAAAGAAGCAACATCAGCAGGTCCAGAAGCATCTGTTTACTGCAAACAGATTTGGAATTCTTGATAACATCTGTGATGTATGCAACGACAGCGGTCACAATGCAGACACATGTCCATATCAACATGCTTTCACTGTTGAAAAGAAAAGAAGACCTCTGATTCCGTCAAAGAATGAAGCAGCTACCTTGGGGAGAAATCAGAAGAATGTTGTGAACACACATTTCCCCAAGAAGATCTCAAGTAGGGAAGCTGAGAAGACCCAGGATTTTAGATCCATGCAATTTAAGGGTCATTCATCCAAACAAAACACTAAGTGGGTTGAAACTCAGAAGAACCCATGTGAAAGACCCAAACCAGCTGCAAAAGTTCCCAATGACATGTTGGTCATCTGGCCAGAAGATTTAAATAGAATGAGGAAACTTGAAGCTGAAAAGGCCAAGGCTGGTGACAAAGGAAAAGGGAAACTTTCACATGATGAAGGCACAGTGCAGGAGAGATTGAAAACAAAGGGAAATGCACGTGTCAAAGAAGTCCTGTGTGAGAGATGCAATAAATCCGGTCATATTGCAAAAGGTTGCCTAACCTTAATACCAGAGCAAGAAGCAGTCATTAAGAGGAGTAAGAAGTTATCTTACATATTAGCTGCTAAGCAGTACAATTCCTCACACAAAGTAGAAGAGAATGTGAAGAGATCCATGCCACACCAACTGATGTCAGAACATATGTTCAGAGGAGCAGGCATGAAGACTGGAGTGAACAGAGGAACTTGGTTGAGAAAAGAACCTCAACCAAGAAAGTCTTCGTGATGAAGCAAGAATGAACCACCTTATTCCCATAATCATTTGTGTATTGTATTTGTGCTAATAATGCAGGGAATTGAAGGTGAAGCATGCTCTCAGTGGGAGAACCTGAGAAGTAGTGAATGCTGTCAACTCTTGATAGCCAAGCTGAAGAAGTTTCCATCCTTAGTAGATTCTTCAATTGATATTCAAATATTATAATGATGAAGGATCACTCTTGATGAAGATGATGAGGAGTGTTTCCCTTGCGGGGGAGAAGAATGAAGAACCTTCCATAATCACTGTTTCAATCAATATCAACTCCAGCTGGACTCAAAAGTAGTTGCTCTGTGAATTTCTTGAAGAACACACCAATGGAAAAGGTATGTCATTTCTCAATCACTATCCCTTGGTTACTCAGATCAAATATTATTTTACAAAGGGGGAGTAACTGAATTGATCAGTGACATAAATAGAATGGAAGTGCCCCAAGGTCACTTATCCTGCCAATTGCACGTGAATGTTTTTGATCTCTTTGCTGAAGTGAGTGCAGGAGTTTCAGGTTGATTATTCTCTATCATAGTTGATCTTCTTCTACCTGGAATTAAAGTGGTAAACCCTTGAAGACAAGATACATGAGTTATCATCTAATGTTGGTATCATGATCTGTGGATAATGGACAGCCTTGTTGACTTAATCAAATCCTCTTGTTTTCTACATCGAGCATTGCTCAAGTAGACTTAGAGTGAAATGATTAATGAAACATTGCTTAAGTGTGGATTGATACCCTCCCTACCATGTGCTTTGTATTTCTTGTCAATAAGGGGGAGAGAAAGTGAAATGCAGAAGATTCTCATTTTGACATTGACAGATTCATTTCAGAAGATGTTTAAGGTATTGACAACAAAATACAAAGGGGGAGATTGTTGGAACCACTTTGTGTATAAGGTTGTATTTGTTGTCAATAGTTGTCAATGCAGATCAAAATGAAGGAGATCATGAAGTACTCCGATGAAGTAGAGGAGTGGTGATTCAGACGATTGTTGTACTGATCGGAAGTTCAAAGAACATGTGTCAAAGGTGATACATTGTTTACAACAATGCAGAATGTGAGGTATAATCCATCCAAGGTATAATCCATCCAAGGATGATCAAAGAAGAATGAGGTTTTTGGATGAAGTCCATGCAATTAATCATGATTGCATGAGAACCATGCAAGAGACTTCCTGACGAATTGAATCGGTTTGCATGAAGTACATCATACCAGTTGATGAAGAAGACAATGTGCAATGATTGGACTTCTGAGATAGTCATGAACATCACATTGTCATAGAAGATGATGATGCTAAAGCTGTTCCTTCAAAGACTACATATCACAATAGTGGAGGTTGTGATAAAAGCAGAAGAGTTGTTGAAGTATACAGATCACCAATATGAAGCGCTGTTGAGGTGATCGTCCTTGTCGACAAAGCAATCAAACGACATACAAATTTGTTGGGAAAAGAGTTTCTATGGAGGCAGGTCGAGTTCGAGGACTGTGGAATAATGATCCATGTTTTTATTCAAGGAACGTCGACAAAGGAATGGATGATCTGGAGGCGGACTAAAAGAGCAGATACAAGGTGGCGCCGTTTTCCAGTGTTTGCCAAATTTTTGGGCCTCAAAATCGGAAAATGAAGACGTGGATTGTCAGCAGAAGGAGGTTCGCACAAAAAGGAAGTGGTGCGCGAAATATAAGAGGCTTGCGCGAAATACTTAAGTTAGGCGCGAAAAACAGCGGGATGCGCGAAATAGTTTTTCGCGCAAACAGTGTTTCGAAATCAGAGAGGTGAAAAATGGCAAAGGCATGGGCTGCGCGGAAAATCAGGGATGTGCGCGAAATACTTAAGTTGGGCGCGGAAAACAGCAGGATGCGCGAAATAGTTTTTCGCGCAAATGATGCTTCAGAATCAGAACGTTGAAAAATGGTAAAGGCATGGGCTGCGCGAAAAACCAGATTTGTGCGCGGAAAAATGGGAAGGTTGCGCGTAATTCAAAGAACTGAGAGACAGTTTTACGCGCAAGAAAGAGGGTTTTACGCGCAGGATCAAAAACGTCTATAAATATGAGGTGAACCCCTCTCATTCAGAGAGGCTCGACACTTAGACAAATCTTGAGCTCCGGCGCGCGGAAAAATTAAGGTCCAGAGGGTTGCGCGAAAAAGAAGGCGTTGCGCGAAAAAAAAGGGAAGTTTTGCGCGAAAAAGAAGAGTTGCGCGAAAAGCCTTTTACGCGACAAAAGTTATTTTTACGCGCAAGGTTTGAATTTTACGCGCAAGCCCCCGGGAAGGGTGCGCGGAAAATTTGGGGGTCCCGCAAGCTTTTTGACAGGTGCTTAGCACTCTCAAACCTGCTTTGCGAAGAGAAGAAGAACGATCGTGCAACCAAAATCTGATCTGCACAGAGAGAGAAATATATCGATACACTCAGGTGTCAGAACTGGTAATTGAAGGAAGAGAAGGAGATTTGGTGCATTCAGGTATTGCACTGAAGTAGAATATTGATTTCAAAAGAGCATCAACTCAGGACTCTGATGCAAGCAAAGTCTCATGCTGAACAGGAGACAAAGACTTCAATGCATATCTATTGAAGAGACCTTCACGTCTATAAACTGAGTGAGACTTCACCAACGGCAGTGAGCCAGGGGGAGTCAACGGGAGTGACCCGAGGGACGCAGTGAGCTATCCCTGAACAATTGTAAAGGCAGTGAGCCTGGGACAGAGTGTCTGTACCCGAACATTTGTATCCGCAGCTAGTAAAGCATAGTGGATTTAGGTACGACCGGCAACCTGTCGGCGTATACTCCTTGGACGTAGCCCTCAGTGGTGAACCAAGTAAAAATAGCTGTGTCATCTGTCTCTGCATGTGAATGTTTAATTGATGATCATATCCATCATACAGGTTTAAGTAGTTCCTACCAACGTGGGAACAAGATCCACAACTTTAAGAAGAAAAAGTTGCCACCCTGATTCACCCCTCCCCTCTCAGGGTGTCCCGGGGTCCTACAAGTGGTATCAGAGGGAGGTTTAACGTATGTTGGATATTCTCCAGTAATTCTATTGAGAAGAGGATTTGAGTTTCTTTCCTAAAGTCAACAATGAAGAGCAGTCTTGATAATGACGCAGTCATTTCTGAGCAGAAATCTATATCCACCAAGACTTTGACAAATAGGAAAAAGAAAGAGAAGAAGATGATGAAGAAGTCCCCCACATCCAAAGAAGATATAGTGTCTTGTTCTCCATGCCATTCCAATAATGAAGAAACATTAGGCTTGGAAAGTATCAAGAAGGTGGCTCAGAACTCATCCAAAGGAAAGGATGATACCCCTAATTCGGGCTTTCAGGAAAAACTCAGAACATATCTGCATGATATTCCAGAAGAAAGGGTTGCTATTATTTGTAGCCTATTCCAATCTATGCAGGTTGAGATCAATCGATTAGAAAGGGAAGCTGACAATATGGAAAAAGGGTTGGAAATAAAAGTTATGGAAAGTATGAAGCTCATCAAACGGGTGAAAGTATTTAAAGAAGAAGAGGAAGTCAATAAGACTTTAAAAGAAAGGATCCATGCACTTGAAGCTGAGCTGAAGAAGAGCAATGAAGTCAAGAATTTTTGTTTGGAAGAAACTTCCATTAAATTCAGGGAACTTGACTCTTTGTTACAAAACAAAGTTAAGATGCATGAAGATGAGGTTGAAAGGTTGAAGAAGACTTGTGAAGAGAAGATGATCACGATTGAAGATCAGAAGATCATCCTCAATATTGTGGGTCAAAAATTGGAAGCTCAGTTGACCAAGATTGAGAACACACATATTGAGACTTCACAAAAGAATGAAATGAGTGATGCTTGCACTCAATGTTCGTTGGAGGAGTCTAAAGCTGAAATGCCTCCAACATGTGATAAGAAGATTATGACCACTCTTGATTATCCACATCAAGAATCAGTTGCTGCTGGTACTCAATGCTCACTGGAGGATTTTATAAGACCTCCAACATGTGATAAGACGATCATGACTTCACTCTTTGATCTATCACAAGCAACTGAGAAAGTGAAGGTACCATCCAAGCCATCTTGCACTCATATTTCTAAATACACTCCTACAATCAGTTCAGGTGGGAAGAAAAGTTCTAAACAAGTATGGATGAGGAAAGGTGAGAAGAAGAAACCTACCACCATGGCTAGGGTGGATGGGAAGAAAAAGGAGGAAGTGGGTTCCTCAAATAGAGGACAAAAGATTAAGCAGATGGCCCAACAACTTAATACAGAAGACACAAAGAAGAAAAGATTTGTGGGTCAATGTTGGTGCTGCAACAGATTTGGGCACTGTGCATTGGATTGTATTTATAATCCCTTACATGGAAAAGCACAGAGAATGCCTCTATCAAAGAGAAGGAAGCCAGAGAAAAAGAAGCAACATCAGCAGGTCCAGAAGCATCTGTTTACTGCAAACAGATTTGGAATTCTTGATAACATCTGTGATGTATGCAACGACAGCGGTCACAATGCAGACACATGTCCATATCAACATGCTTTCACTGTTGAAAAGAAAAGAAGACCTCTGATGCCGTCAAAGAATGAAGCAGCTACCTTGGGGAGAAATCAGAAGAATGTTGTGAACACACATTTCCCCAAGAAGATCTCAAGTAGGGAAGCTGAGAAGACCCAGGATTTTAGATCCATGCAATTTAAGGGTCATTCATCCAAACAAAACACTAAGTGGGTTGAAACTCAGAAGAACCCATGTGAAAGACCCAAACCAGCTGCAAAAGTTCCCAATGACATGTTGGTCATCTGGCCAGAAGATTTAAATAGAATGAGGAAACTTGAAGCTGAAAAGGCCAAGGCTGGTGACAAAGGAAAAGGGAAACTTTCACATGATGAAGGCACAGTGCAGGAGAGATTGAAAACAAAGGGAAATGCACGTGTCAAAGAAGTCCTGTGTGAGAGATGCAATAAATCCGGTCATATTGCAAAAGGTTGCCTAACCTTAATACCAGAGCAAGAAGCAGTCATTAAGAGGAGTAAGAAGTTATCTTACATATTAGCTGCTAAGCAGTACAATTCCTCACACAAAGTAGAAGAGAATGTGAAGAGATCCATGCCACACCAACTGATGTCAGAACATATGTTCAGAGGAGCAGGCATGAAGACTGGAGTGAACAGAGGAACTTGGTTGAGAAAAGAACCTCAACCAAGAAAGTCTTCGTGATGAAGCAAGAATGAACCACCTTATTCCCATAATCATTTGTGTATTGTATTTGTGCTAATAATGCAGGGAATTGAAGGTGAAGCATGCTCTCAGTGGGAGAACCTGAGAAGTAGTGAATGCTGTCAACTCTTGATAGCCAAGCTGAAGAAGTTTCCATCCTTAGTAGATTCTTCAATTGATATTCAAATATTATAATGATGAAGGATCACTCTTGATGAAGATGATGAGGAGTGTTTCCCTTGCGGGGGAGAAGAATGAAGAACCTTCCATAATCACTGTTTCAATCAATATCAACTCCAGCTGGACTCAAAAGTAGTTGCTCTGTGAATTTCTTGAAGAACACACCAATGGAAAAGGTATGTCATTTCTCAATCACTATCCCTTGGTTACTCAGATCAAATATTATTTTACAAAGGGGGAGTAACTGAATTGATCAGTGACATAAATAGAATGGAAGTGCCCCAAGGTCACTTATCCTGCCAATTGCACGTGAATGTTTTTGATCTCTTTGCTGAAGTGAGTGCAGGAGTTTCAGGTTGATTATTCTCTATCATAGTTGATCTTCTTCTACCTGGAATTAAAGTGGTAAACCCTTGAAGACAAGATACATGAGTTATCATCTAATGTTGGTATCATGATCTGTGGATAATGGACAGCCTTGTTGACTTAATCAAATCCTCTTGTTTTCTACATCGAGCATTGCTCAAGTAGACTTAGAGTGAAATGATTAATGAAACATTGCTTAAGTGTGGATTGATACCCTCCCTACCATGTGCTTTGTATTTCTTGTCAATAAGGGGGAGAGAAAGTGAAATGCAGAAGATTCTCATTTTGACATTGACAGATTCATTTCAGAAGATGTTTAAGGTATTGACAACAAAATACAAAGGGGGAGATTGTTGGAACCACTTTGTGTATAAGGTTGTATTTGTTGTCAATAGTTGTCAATGCAGATCAAAATGAAGGAGATCATGAAGTACTCCGATGAAGTAGAGGAGTGGTGATTCAGACGATTGTTGTACTGATCGGAAGTTCAAAGAACATGTGTCAAAGGTGATACATTGTTTACAACAATGCAGAATGTGAGGTATAATCCATCCAAGGTATAATCCATCCAAGGATGATCAAAGAAGAATGAGGTTTTTGGATGAAGTCCATGCAATTAATCATGATTGCATGAGAACCATGCAAGAGACTTCCTGACGAATTGAATCGGTTTGCATGAAGTACATCATACCAGTTGATGAAGAAGACAATGTGCAATGATTGGACTTCTGAGATAGTCATGAACATCACATTGTCATAGAAGATGATGATGCTAAAGCTGTTCCTTCAAAGACTACATATCACAATAGTGGAGGTTGTGATAAAAGCAGAAGAGTTGTTGAAGTATACAGATCACCAATATGAAGCGCTGTTGAGGTGATCGTCCTTGTCGACAAAGAAATCAAACGACATACAAATTTGTTGGGAAAAGAGTTTCTATGGAGGCAGGTCGAGTTCGAGGACTGTGGAATAATGATCCATGTTTTTATTCAAGGAACGTCGACAAAGGAATGGATGATCTGGAGGCGGACTAAAAGAGCAGATACAAGGTGGCGCCGTTTTCCAGTGTTTGCCAAATTTTTGGGCCTCAAAATTGGAAAATGAAGACGTGGATTGTCAGCAGAAGGAGGTTCGCACAAAAAGGAAGTGGTGCGCGAAATATAAGAGGCTTGCGCGAAATACTTAAGTTAGGCGCGAAAAACAGCGGGATGCGCGAAATAGTTTTTCGCGCAAACAGTGTTTCGAAATCAGAGAGGTGAAAAATGGCAAAGGCATGGGCTGCGCGGAAAATCAGGGATGTGCGCGAAATACTTAAGTTGGGCGCGGAAAACAGCGGGATGCGCGAAATAGTTTTTCGCGCAAATGATGCTTCAGAATCAGAACGTTGAAAAATGGTAAAGGCATGGGCTGCGCGAAAAACCAGATTTGTGCGCGGAAAAATGGGAAGGTTGCGCGTAATTCAAAGAACTGAGAGACAGTTTTACGCGCAAGAAAGAGGGTTTTACGCGCATGATCAAAAACGTCTATAAATATGAGGTGAACCCCTCTCATTCAGAGAGGCTCGACACTTAGACAAATCTTGAGCTCCGGCGCGCGGAAAAATTAAGGTCCAGAGGGTTGCGCGAAAAAGAAGGCGTTGCGCGAAAAAAAGGGAAGTTTTGCGCGAAAAAGAAGAGTTGCGCGAAAAGCCTTTTACGCGACAAAAGTTATTTTTACGCGCAAGGTTTGAATTTTACGCGCAAGCCCCCGGGAAGGGTGCGCGGAAAATTTGGGGGTCCCGCAAGCTTTTTGACAGGTGCTTAGCACTCTCAAACCTGCTTTGCGAAGAGAAGAAGAACGATCGTGCAACCAAAATCTGATCTGCACAGAGAGAGAAATATATCGATACACTCAGGTGTCAGAACTGGGAATTGAAGGAAGAGAAGGAGATTTGGTGCATTCAGGTATTGCACTGAAGTATAATATTGATTTCAAAAGAGCATCAACTCAGGACTCTGATGCAAGCAAAGTCTCATGCTGAACAGGAGACAAAGACTTCAATGCATATATATTGAAGAGACCTTCACGTCTATAAACTGAGTGAGACTTCACCAACGGCAGTGAGCCAGGGGGAGTCAACGGGAGTGACCCGAGGGACGCAGTGAGCTATCCCTGAACAATTGTAAAGGCAGTGAGCCTGGGACAGAGTGTCTGTACCCGAACATTTGTATCCGCAGCTAGTAAAGCATAGTGGATTTAGGTACGACCGGCAACCTGTCGGCGTATACTCCTTGGACGTAGCCCTCAGTGGTGAACCAAGTAAAAATAGCTGTGTCATCTGTCTCTGCATGTGAATGTTTAATTGATGATCATATCCATCATACAGGTTTAAGTAGTTCCTACCAACGTGGGAACAAGATCCACAACTTTAAGAAGAAAAAGTTGCCACCCTGATTCACCCCTCCCCTCTCAGGGTGTCCCGGGGTCCTACAGAATATTTATACTCCCTCGTTATGTTGCTGAAATTTCACCGCTATTATCCATGCCAAACAATTATGTTGTGAATACCCATACCCATTTTCTATCAAGGGTGTTCAAATTTATGAACTTATAATACTTTTATTGGGGTCTTAAATGTATTTATTAAACTATCATTGATCATGGAATAAAATTTAATGATAAATTATTCCAAGTTTTATGATATATGTGGAACACTTAAGCCTGATAATGAAATGAAAGTGATGGGTGCGCCTAGAATTATATAGCACTCCAATGAATTGTGTAATGTTTTAGTGACATGAGATGTCATGAACGAGATTTGGGAGTGAACCTAATCCATAATGGTAATGTTTTAATCATTATGAATTGTCTATTACCCTTGACCTCTGTTTATGATGCAGTGTTTTACATTGCTGCCACATTTCCCTTGTTGCCGCTATGTTATCATTCTATATCATGCCTCGTTGTTCTTGTTTATGGTTATCACCCCATTTATGACTCATTGAGATTCCTATTATCTAAAATTTAATACATTCTTTATGTTAATCAATGTTTTTTCACTTATTGGGCTTTGTAGCTCACCCCTTTCTTAAGTATGTCTCCATGTTATCCCATCCAATTATAAGTATGAAAGAATAATATGATCTTGTAAAGGAAGTTTTTAATAAAGATGATATATTCCCTATTTTAAGTTGTTATATAATGTACCTAATTTCCAAAGACACTATACTTCTTAATATTTCAGCTTGTATTATGTGTAATCTTATGTATTAAATAATTAAATAAAGTGTATTAAAGAGTAGAGTTGTCATAGTTGAAATCAAAGGAAAGTTTAGTTATTTTTTGGGATTTGGATAAGAAAATTCTAGAGAAAGACTTAGGGATAAAACTATATATAATAAAACATCCCTAGTTATTTTAAAGTATATAGTAAGTGATCTATCATGTAAATAAATTATTGTGTGGATACTACAATTGGATGTGGCTTCAGAACAGATGTACATTGGGGTAAAACCCAAAAACACCTCATTGATCTATACTCGGCTGAGAACTAGTGCACGAAAACAGTCCTTATTGCACAATTTTTTTTACTCATAGGGTATATGTTTTTTTTAATTCAAAATATCATTATGAACCATTATTATGGGAATAAAAAAATTAACATAAGAGTACATGTTAGGAAATAGATCATAGATAACACAAATTAAATCCTAGAAATTCATACATTAAAAAAATACATTCCATTTTATAAGTTATCCATTTAATTTTATTGGATTCATATTTATGTTTTTAATAGTTTAAAAAAACTCATCCATAATTTTCTATTTATTATAGCCAATGATAAAAAATACGAGGAACAAAGTAAACAACCAATGTGAACAGAAACATGATGACTTCCCAAATGAGATTCCTAGACAGATGGGAGTAGAAATAACAATTTTTTTACTATAGACTCTTAGTTGACTAAGGTTATGAATAGAAACACTGATCATGATGCAAGAGCAAATCCTCCATAGAAATAAAAATCTGAAATTGAAACCTTTATGTAACAAAGATCTCATAATTTCAGTGGATCATCTAATCCCTTAATCATGGAACAATAGATCAACACCATTGAGAAGATCTTATCCATCCTACAATGTTATGAGTAAAAAAAGGTTATGTTGGTTGTTTATCATATAGAGGGAGAAACTGATTAGTGGTGTATATTAATAAATAATTTTAAGATTGATGAAGAGATCAAAGAGATGGGGTGAAAGGAATTTTATAAAATGCTTTTTGATAAATATTTTCCTCACAGTATCCATCTTAAAATGGAAAGGGGTTTCCTTTACCTCAATAAAATTGAAAATGAATCTATTAGGAAGTATGAGTAAAACATAATAAGACTTGTACGATATTACTCTAGATTTGTTGTTACCCTTAAATTCAAGGTTGATCACTTCTTTTGTGGGATAAAACCTTGTCTATGAAAAGCCCTGGTGATCCAATACTTTGATAGATATGAGGAAATTGTTTGATGTTCCATCAAAGTCAAAATAGATATCAGTGATTCTCAAGGGTATCATGGGGTTAAGAAGTGGAAAGTGTAGTTTAATTATGGTGGTTTTATGGAAAAATCTAATGGTACTAATAAATTTCATCATCCCACTTGGAAGAAGTTTATAAATTAGAGTCCTAGAAATTGCCAAAGTGGGATGAGGAAATGATTTAGGTGAGGGAAGGAAAGAAACCTAGATAGTGAATGCTGATGGGAGACTCCAACTAATTGGATAGAAGAAAGAAATTCTACAGTAAAACTTCATCATATTTTTTATTTCTATAATTGTAAGGAACAAAAGAACTTTAAAAACCATTGCACTAAGCCAAGGGTTTTTGGAGACAAAAAAAACCTCCAAAGTAGTAAGGGTGACTTATTCCATCAAAAAGATGAACATGGATCCCAAAAATTACATTGTGATAAGTACGATACTTATAAATTCAAGAATATAGAATGAAATTTTTGATTATGGTTCTATGAATTCCTTCACATCATACAATTTTAGTATAACTATTGGAACACCACCACGAATCATGGAAGTAGAGTTGTCAGTGAAAACAAAAAATGGGGAAATTATTGCATTATAAGTATATAACTCCTCCCCTGTCAAAATTTGTGGGATGAAATTAATAACAAACCTTGTAATTCATCATTTAGTGGAATTTTATTCAATTTTGGGTATGGGTTGGATTTACCTGTATTGTGGAAACATAAATTTCATTGATAAAGAACTAACTCTATGTATCCCAAATCGACCACTGATTCTATACATGTGCGAGGAGTTAGATGAATCTTATTTAGAACCAAATTATCACGAATGGATATTATTTACCTGTGATAAAGTTTATTTATCTAAAATAATAAATTATAAGGAAACAATTATACTCGATGACATACCCATTATGAGGGAATACACTGATGTGTTTCTTGAAGATTTTTTTGGTCTTTCACCAAGTCGAGAGGTTGAATTATCAATCAATATTATACATTAGGATTTAACATTATCTTGGAATCAATATATAATGGATATAGTGGAACTTGAGGATCTAAAGAAACAGATAAAAGAGAATCTATATAAATGGTTTATACACCCAAGTTCTTTACCTTAGGTTGCACAATTCCTCTTCATCAAGAAGGATGTATAAATGCACCTTGTCATTGATTATTGCGAGCTCAACAAGATCACAATAAATAATAAGTATGACCTTCAACATATTGATGAATTTTTTGATCATCTACATGGATCAAAATACTTATCCAAGGTGGATCTTTGGTCAGCATATTATCAAGTAAGGTGAAGAAGAAGAATATCCCCAAGACTGATTTCTGAACATGGTACATACACTATGATTTCATAGTAATTCCATTTGGACTTACTAATTCTTAAAAAATATTTATGGAGTTTATGAATAGAGTCTTTATATATTACCTCAAAAAAATTTTGTAGTCAATATAGACGATCTTATAATATACTCCAAAAGTAAGGAGGAGCATGAAGAGTCTCTGAGCACAATGATTAAAATATTATGAAAGGAGAATATTAATGAACAGTATTGAAAATTTTAGTTATGGTTGAAGGAATTCCCAATATTAGGGCATATTATCACCAGCAATGAGATATCTATGGACCCTTTAAAGAAATAATTAATTGAAAGATGTTCCAGGCCAACATCTATGATAGAAATTCGTAATTTTGTTCAATAAGGTAGGTACTATTATCGATTTGTAAGAAATTTATCATGATTTTTAAACCCTTTAACCAACATAACTCAGAAGGGAGTCAATAATTTTTGGACTAATTAATGTGAATATATATTCAATGAGTTGAAAAATAGGATTATCACTGCACCTATACTTAGACCACCTACATGTAGGGATCTTTTTATATTATACAATGATGCTTCAAAGAAGGGTTTGGGTTATGTGTTAATTCAAAATAAAAAATTGATAACCTATGCCTCAAGGTAATTAATGGTTCATGAACATAACTACCCAACACATTATCTAGAGTTGGATATAATGATATTCATGTTGAAAGTCTAGAGGCATTATCCTTTTGGGGAGAAGTGTGAAATATATATGGATCACAAGAGCCTCAAGTACATACTCACATAGAAAGAGCTGAATATGTGGCAATAAAAAAGGTTAGAGATGATTAAGGACTATGAATAATCAATCCAGTACCATCATGGGAAACACAATAAAGTGAAGAAATCTCTAAGTAATAAGTATCCAACAATTTTATCATCGATGAGTATTGAGAGGGGTCCGATCTTGAAGAGGATGGACATGTGAATCAAAAAAGGAAGGAACATCATAAATCATTTCACAAATGATTTCTCAAATGTACCTTATATAGAAGATAAAGGATGCTCAAAGAGATTATGTGGGAATTTAGAAGAAAGTGGAAGCTATAATAAAAGGTAAATACTCTAAGTTCAATTTTGATGAAGAAGGATTTGTGAGATTTCATGACTATGTGTACCATCAAATCAAGAGTTAAAGGAGTTATTGGATGATGCACATAGCTCCAACTTCTCCATACATCCAAGAATCACAAAGATGTATCTAGATCTATAAGAACACTGTTTTTGGGAAAATATGAAGAAGGATATTGTGGAATATACCTCAAGATGTCTTTTATAATAGCAAGTGAAGGTGGAAAAGAAAAAATCTAAGGGGATGATGTAAACATTAATCATACCTACATGGAAATGTGAAAACATAACCATGGACATTGTCATTGGTATTCAGAATATATCATGAGGAAATAATGATATATAGGTTATGGTGAATCATCTTATAAAGACTTCTCAGTTCATTGTAATTCAAGAGGAATTCACTCGATCAACTTGAAAGGATATACATTAGAGAAGTGGTTTGGATACATGGAACACCAATATCAATTGAATCTGGACAGGATCCAAGATATACCTCAAAGTTCTAGAAGAGTCTCTAACATACTCTAAATACTGACTTGATATTACTCATGGCTTATCATCCCCAAACTGAAGTCCAATATCAGTGAACTATCCATACACTGGATGAAATGCCGAGAGAACTATCTATTGACTTAAAAGTAGGATAGGATCAACATCTTCCTCTAGTGGAGTTATCATATAATAAAAATTTCCACTTTAGAATCAAAATGGATCCCTATGAATCCCTTTATGGGAATAGGTGCATAACACCTGCATTGTGGGATGAAGTTGGAGAATACAAACTGCTAGGTCTTGAAATTATTAAGGAAATGGTGGAAAGGTCAAGAACATTAAACGGAACATTAAGGATGATCAGAGTAAAAAAAAGTGCTATGTTGATAATCATCAATAAGACCTATAGTTTTAGGTTGGACATAAGGTATTTCTCCATATATATCCATGGAATAAAGTCATGAAATTTTGGGAGAAGGGAAATATTAGTCCAAGATACACCTTTGAGATCCTTGATCACATTGGAGAAATTTATTATTGAATAACACTCTCAAGAAACCTATCTCAAGTACATGTTGTATTCCATGTATCCCTCTCAAAGATGTACATACCATATCCCTCAAATGTACTCCATTTAGAGGAGGTACATTTGGAGAATGATCTTTCCTAAGAGGAGAAATCAGTGAATATATTAAATCGCATGGACAAAGGTATAAGAAATAAGGAAATGAACTCGGTCAAATTGATGTGGAGAAACCAAAATTTTGAGGAAGAAATGTAGTAAATAGAGGAGGTGATGAATCAGAGTTACCCTCATCTATTTTATATCATGAAATGGAAATTTATAGGGAAAAATTTATGAAGGGTTAAGATTGTAACAACTCGAAATTTTATACATAAAATTCCCTTTATGGTTGAATTAATAGTCTTATTACGTGTCATGGTTATTAGAAAAAAAATGAACTTATTTGGTTTTACTATATCCTATCATATTTAAAATAACATTAATCATATTTACTGTTGAAAATATTGTCATTGAATAGTGATTGTATGATTAGTATAAATATAGGATTTTAAAAAATCCAATTGGCACAGAAAAGGGAACAGATAGCCTTCACTAGTACGATCATACCATATGGAGCCCCTTTATCAGAGATTTCATAGGATATAGAATCACTGAAATTTTCCCCTAACCAAGCCCAAGTTGAGATCCAACAACTTAAGCTTGAGTGAAACTGTTTATGAGAAATGTTCAAGATCATTGAGATCACTACCAAAATAATGTACTCTGAACCATCCCAAGAAAGTCTCACCACCACACACCTTAATATTAAGTCATTTTATTTTGTATTAAAGGTATATTTATCAAGAACATAATAATATGAATAAATGTATTGTATGTAATAAAAAATATATTTTCATTTTATTATTGATACTTTATAAATGATTTTTATTTTGATACGTTAAAACACAAATTGTATTTTTGGGTAATATTCAAATTTAATTAAGAAATTTATGAATTAGTGGATTTTTTAAAATTTATACAATTTTATGAAAATATAATTATGTTTATAAAATATAAATGATCATATAATTTTTATGAAGTCAAATGTAATTTTTATAATTGTTTGAATACTGTTATTGTAAAAAACCAAAAATTTATCAATACATGTCTGTTCTTATTTTAAAAGTAAAAAATTTATATATTAAGAAAATTATTTAGATAAAATGAATATTAATTTTGTAATTATAGCATAGAAATTATCCAATGGTGAATTTTTCATAATTTTTTAAGAAATTCGAATTTTTGGGTAAAAATTAAATATGGTAGAAATATACGGTGTGTATAATGACATCATAATGACCCAAAAAGCGATGTAATAAATTATTCTATGGGTATCAATGACCAAATATATTTTTTAAAATAAAAAAATTATATTAATTATATTTCATCAATTTTATAAATCCTTTATGAATCCTCCAAAACCTATAAAATATTTTAAGGTTTTAAAACCATTTCTGTATAAACATGAATCAATTCCACATCAGAAAGGGTGTTATTTTAATAATTTCAGACCCTATCCTAATAAAATAATTAATTCCATCCAAATTTTTAGAAACCATGGTTACAAACCATGGGAAGGTTTGTGATTTTGGTTATTTTATTATATAGATTCCAAAACATATGTTTCATAAATAACGAATTCCCAACTAATTTCCTATATAAATCCATCCATGATCCCATTAATATTAACTAAAAATTCTTGTATCGCATCCTTACTCTTCACTCCCTTCTATAGAGTCCTCCTAAGGTTCCCGCAATCTCCTAAGAAACTCAACCCAAGCATTTGGAATCACCCTATCAAGGTAAGGGATCCTCTCATTCTCCTCATTAATTCATTCATTAATTTTATTAAAAACAAAGAAAGGGGTAAAATCAAAGATCACATGAAGCTAGAAGATGCCACTAGATGAGAGTTCCTATAGAGGTATAAAGTCATACATGACCAGTGAGTCCCCTCTTATCAGGATCTTACCTTCAATTGGGAAAGAATGATCATCAATGGGAAGACAACACGAAGCCCTTGTGTTGCCATAGAAGAGAGGAGATCAACCACCTTATTTCCCTCCCTCCAGGTGTGAGAAATCACAGTGTCATCATTGGTAAGCTTATTCCACCTTCTCAGAACATAGGATAAGGACCATAGAACATTCCTCTTACCAAGAATCTTATCATGGATAATAAGGGAGTCAGTCTCGATCATATCAAGGACAATGTTATGGTGCCTACAAAGCTCTAAACCAATGAGTATAGACATCGCCTTGGCCATAAGGGATTATCCTCTACTAAAGTGCGAAAAGAAAGAAAGGATAACTCACCCCATATAATCCCAAACAACACCACCACCTTTCACATCATTCATGGAGAAATAACCATCAATGTCGAGCTTCAAACCTATCATGTGAGGGAACCATCTCACCCAATGCCCAGGAGGGTTAGGGTGGGACATATCAACATCAACCTGAAATTACTTGAGGGAGGTAGCCTCACAACACTTTCTTCATGTGTGATTCATGTCAAGGAGAAGAAAAATAATTCTGTTCACAAATGCCAGACTAATAGACCGAATCCTTTTGATCTTGGCCTTCTTCCTGGCCTTCCAATTTCCCCAGCACCCTGTAGAAAGAACAATGCCATGAGCCTTCCTCTATGAACCTACGTTCCACAAACTGTTGAACCAATGATCAAAGAAGGAGAGTTCCCATAGGGCCACCACATAAAGCTCTGTGAAATCCCAAAAGGCCTTGCAAACCTGATTTCTCACTCACTACCGAAGAAGATGTGGGCCAATCTCTCTTACCTTGGGACCTTACAGCACACAGAGTGGGAGGCTAAGATGATCCCTGGTGTGCTTTCAAAATTTCACCAAGAGTTTCCATGCCAAATAATTATGTGGTGAATACCCATACCCATTTTATATCAAGGGAATTCAACTTTATATACTTAACCTAATTTTATTGGGGACTTACAAGAATTTATTTCACACTCCATGATATTGGAATAAAATTTGATGATTATAGATTTTGTGTTTTATGATCTATGTGGAACTATTAAGCATGAGAATGAAATTAATGTGACTGGTGCACCCATAATTATATAGTGCTCCAATTAATTGGGTAATGTTTTAGTCGCATGATATATAATTCAAGGGATTTGAGAGTGAACCTAATTCTTGACATGACCTTTTTAATCATGAAGCCTTGCTAGTTAGCCTTAAACTATGTTTCTAATGTCGTGTTTTATGTTTTGGCCACATTTCCCATGTGGAATTTATGTTATCATGCTATATCACGACTCATTGTTCATTTTTATGATTCTCACCCCATTTATACATCATTTATATGACTATATTCTAACATGTAATATATTATTCATGTTATTCCATGTTTATTCCCTTACTGTGATATATATCTCACCCCTTTCTTATGTATGTTTACAGGTTATCCCATGAAATTTTAATTACAAATACATAATATGATATTGTTTATGAAGTTATCAATAAAAATGATTAATTACCTATTTCAAGTTGGTATATAATGAACCTAATTCTCAAATAAACTTTAATTCTCAATCTTCTGGGTTATATTATGCGTAGTTTTATGTATTAAATCATGAAATAAAGTGTATTAAAAGTAGGATTGTCATAGATCATCCACCATGTATTTGTCCATCCACCAAAAGAAATTGAATACTGATGATGAAGACAAAATGAAATGTGGGATAAATGAACAAAAATAAAACAAGAGGACAAAACCTTGGTCATTTTTTGGGTTGCACTCAATTTTTTGTCCTTATAATGATTAATTAAGGACCAATAATAAAGAAACCATTTTCAATTCTCAAATCCCGAGATGGTAAAAATAATCCTATAAGAACGAACTACCCCTGAATCAATATGTTGGTGGATTTGATTCATGTTCACCATGGAATATTCATTAGGGAAATAAAATACAATAGAAAAAAATTCCCTACCTTAGGTTTGGATCAATCACTAATGATGATCGGTTGCACGTTGTTGTTGTGGGTGAGATCCGTAATATCTGATTGGAACATTGATTTCCACTCTGTGATCCATCATCATCCCTCTAAGAAATATCCTATATAAATATATAGGGTTATGAGGTTAACCCTTTATATTTTTAATTACATTTATTTTATAATGAGAGGATTAAGTCATCAATCTAAATCAACAAATAAATAAATAATTGTTTTTTTATTTTTTGTGCTTGTGATGGAACGTTTACAAAATGCCCAACACCAATAAAGTTTATGTAATTACTAGGGTAAAACCCTTCTATGTGATTCAATATAGGACTTAGATTTATGATCCAAGACCCATTTCATGAGTTATTCCATTATTTATGAAAAATTACACACACATGATCTAATATATTTAATATTTATATTATATCAACACCGAGGGTCTCAGGGCCTTACTATCCCAGGCTTTCTTAGTTCTTAGCTATGAAAATATTTCTTGAAATATTACAAAAGTATTATGAGGGAAAAAATATCAATTTAATAATGAAACATTAATGAATACATCTATAATATATTTTACCATCACCCTTATCTAATTTAAATCAATTTACTGATTATGTAAGATATCCCCCACAAAATGTACAATACCATATTATATAATATAATACTGAGGGTCCTCAATGTATAACTCATAGTAGATGGTTAACTATGGATAAGTAAGAGGAGTGGGATATAAAAGATGAAACTATCTCTAAATATTGTTAAATGATAACCACACCACCGATCTAATCCCATCCACCATCAACTAATCCAACTCTTGAAAATGTGTTTTTAAACATTCTATGTTGTCTTCATATTCTTCCTCCAATGAAGAAGTGTTGGGACAACCAAAAAATTTTTAAAGAGGTAAACCCACCTTATATACATATTTTAGGTATGTGTTTTATTCATTTCCTTACACCATCACAAGTATATCCTTACTACACTCCCACATGAAGTTTCCATGTGTGATAATTTTAGATTAACATAAGGAAATTCAAAAATCATAGTGAAACTATGTAAATTTATTCCTACAATATTATAAGCTTCAACCATCAACTTTTTAGTAATACTTTTCCCTATTTTCTTCATTCAATCCATTTTTAATTTTTTATGTAGAGCTAATATAATGGGAGTTGATATCCATGGAGCTTGTTTATTTTGTGGTCAATTTGTAGAAATTTTCAGACATTATTTTCTCTTAGAATAATATATACCCTTCATGAGATAATGTAAGAGGGTATACATTAATTACTGGGATATCAAGAAAATCATTGATACTTGTTATTCAATAAATAAAAAATAATTAATAATATTTTTTTAATACCATTAAAAATAATAATTACCATTTTCTACTTTCAAAAATATTCTTCCATGTATCTTAATAAAAAAATATGTATTGTTTTCCTGGATTTCAATCTCTTCTTTCCTTGAAAATAAAATATGAATTTAATATTGACTTATAATCTCTCCATAAATTTTCATAAATATACATGAAATGAATCCTTATTTCTTTTGAATTAGGTAAATCAAATTTCATTTGAATGTGAGTGAAAATAAAAATGAATATCTAGATAGTTTAAAATTTACATGAAAAATAAATGAATCATAAATGATTTCACTTTCATAGTATTTTATAGTAGATCCCAAATAGTCTAGTCTACACATATTCAATAAAAAAAATTAAATTATAGTCTTTTTTCTTTCTTGTGAAGCCACAATAGTCTTATATTTTTTCATGTAGTATTTCTGCTATTATCAAAATCAACACGAATCATATGCTCCTTTCCATGAGTAATCTAGGTAAAATTTTACTACCACATTTACCAAATCTTTAAGTATTATCTTACCTTGTATAAACACAATTATCTTTTATAGATGGATAAATAATATTATTTATATAAGACTGAGGTGACGCTTATCTAAAAAAGAAGGAAACCTAAAATTTCAATCAAACATGTTTTTGCAAATCAAATTAACAATCAATTAGTAAAAAATAATTATGAATTATTTTTTAAAAAACATTAATATTTAAAAATCAATAAAAAATGTAAAACTTATATAAGTTTATTTAGATTTTGATATAAAATTAAATTTTTATTATATATTTATATATAATAAACTTAAAATAATGTATATGGAATAAAATGGTATTGATAAAAAAAATAGTGATATTAAAATTAATATAAATATATAAATAAAAATAATATCTGTATATAATCAAATTAAAAGTACTATAGAAATTTTTTTATAGCTATTAAAATGGTTAACTTAATTAATAATACTAATAAAAAAATTATACATCATATTTTGCATAATTTGGGAGATAAATTGAAATAATTATATAATACACATGTTCTTAAAATATTATTGAATGGTCAATTTTACATATCCCTTATTTTTTATTGTTTCATATATCATGAATCATGTTCATTCTATAGTCATAAGTATATTCTAATAACTATGTCATAAATGGAGTAATATTATATAATCCATCAACAATATCTATATTTTCATCAAAAAAATGTTGTATTTTTCTTGAAAAATGATAGATCACTATCCATTTTTTGGATATAAAATTTAGAAAGTTTTTAATGATATTTTTCCATGATGAAAGGGTTATATTTATATTCTTATAATTTATGATATGTGACTATAAATCAGAATTCACCAGGTTTAACAACATTTTTTCTTCTAACCCTTTTACATATAAAATGATTCCCTTGAATTTCACATAATAAATACCCCATATATATATATATTCAAAGAATACATAATTTTAAATTGATATATATATTTTTGTTCTTTTACACTAAAAAACTCATTATTTTAGAAAAAAACATTACTATTATATTTTAAATTGAACTATTATTGTCATGATTTTTAGAATAAAATGTATAACTATTAATTTCATTCCCAAATAATGTTATAAAACTTAAATATAGGCTACCAAATAACCATATAATTATTTTTAATGAAGTTAAATTACTATTAATGTTCTCATTAAGAATTATTTTTTTTCTCATTCATTACCATCATATCTTTCTTATTCAGATAATATTATTTTATTTTATTATTATAAAATGTTATATATGAATTAAACTCATTTTTTAATTCAAGATGTATGAGCATGACTGCATTATTTGATCATGTTTCATCAAATTTATTTTAATTCTATAGATCATCTTTACTCTAATACCATATCCTTTATGGTGAGATATAAGCATACCAGTGTACTCTATTTTAGAAGCAAAGCCTATATAGAACTCAACTACCTCCTTGGAAATATAATTCTAAAAAATAGTGGCCTTTTTTAATGTGAGTTCACAGTATATCATTTTAAAATATTCATATACTATTCAAATGGATTTATTAATCATGATTTTATGGGTTTATATAACATTATTTCTCACACCAAATTTACCATTAAATATACCATGATATCACAAAATAATAGAGGTGAATACATTTACTGTTAACAAAGTATATTGATGGATTAATTATCAAAAATATGTAATGAACACCAATCAATCACATTTGAGAAAATATAATTGTAGAACTAACATACCTTGATGATAATAATTCTGACACAGGTTAATAATATTCTATATAGTCCAAATGGTTCTAAATTTTTTCATCAAAACATGGAAATCAAGAGATTTCATTCCTATTAACATAAAACCTTTTAATGATACAAATTATTTAATATTAAATAATATATATGAGGCAATGAAATACCTTGTAAATATGAATAAAAATAGATTTTATCTCTCCTGGATAACTTATGGATAGTTAGAGGAAAGTATGTTCAGTTTCATTTAGGAGTGGAAACTAACTCTATACATATTCCCGTTAATAGACATATTTCTTTAAATCCATCCTCAGTCTTTCCTTTAATATCTAACAATGTTCCAATAAACTATCAAGTATATTCTTATCAACATGTATCTCATCAGTTTTATGTTTTATCTCTATATATATCCAATAAATAAGATCAAATGAGATTGAATATTTATTTATATATATATTTATTATTAATATATATTTGTGTCTTCCCAAATTTAACCTCAATATTTTTCACCCTCTCAAAATATTAATCATATAAAAAAATAATTTGGAGCAATATAAAATTATTTTAATATATTAAATACATTTTTATACTCAATAACAGATATCCATACACAAGATACTTTGATAACACATGTATAAAATATTTCTTCCTTATTGTAAGTGATGATTTGAAATCCCATATTAAAAAAATGGATATGATTTATGCCACTTAACACTATATCTTGAAATTGTCTATTTTTTTGGAAACCATTTATAATAAACATTATCATGGAATGAAACTAAAAAAAGGCGTTTTTATAATAATTGAACACTTTGATATATTCTTACAATAATAGTTTGAAATCATTAATTACTGGGGAAAAATAAATATGAATATCATTTCCAATCTGTTTCAGTTTATTAATTATTAAACTCAATAAAAAATATTTCCAATTAAAATAAATTTATGGGGAAAATTTTTAAAATAATTATACAATAATTTAGTACAATATTGGATACTAAGGTCCCAATGTTGATTCATTTCATATATTCACTATCCAAGTCTTGGATTTTGAACTTTTCTTATAAAAGTTAATAATTATTGATGAATTTTATTCTATTGGGGGGGGATCTATTGAATGATTAAGTTTTACATTGAATATTCACCCATAAATATTTCATATTAAACTTTTTTATGTCATTCTAATTTGAATATAAACACTTCAAATGTGAAATTATAGGAAGATACCAAAATTTATTAGCAGGATGTTTGGTAATAGGAATAAAAGATAATACAACTCGGGGTCATTATTTCAAATTATTCCATGATGTTCTATATTTTGTACACTATGATATAACATCATAATTATTTTTTTATAACACAAAATTATTAGGAGTTTCATGTATATTCTTATATATCAATCCCATCTAACATAATATATATTTTTATCATAATTTTAATTTTTTGGCGTATTTATTTAGATGATTTTTTTTCAATAGATTAATAAATTCTATAAAAAATTTATCACTATATCCATTCAAATATTTTAATTTAACCTATAATAAAATTAATAAAAAAAAACTTTACATAGACTAGATATAATAGTTTCTTATCATTTCCATATAGTTTTTAAATCATCAGTGTTTTCTCAATTGATTCCACTTTAATATCATGAATCATTTTCTCTATTTGATTAAATTTATTGTTTATGAAATCTCAATATTCTTTATAACATAAATTATATTATTTTTCTCCATGATGGATACATGTACTATATCTTAAAGTAAATAGATTATAAATTAAATGATCATTGATATTCATGGATATCATTTTCATTATATTTAAACACTTCATGCTTGTGAACTGAAACATTTCATTGTTTGTGTTGATTCCCATGGAAGAAAATCATTTTTTTTGAAGTTAATAAAATGGAAACAGAAGGATTATCATAAATAGAATAATATAATTTATGAAGAAAATAATATCATTTATAAATTCCATCATTAAAAAAATAATTGACTATTTAGGAAACATAAAGGAATCAAGTATATGTCTCACTAATTAGTAAATGATAGTTTTTCTTTACGAGACATAATAATTTGATGGTCTTGTGTCATTTTGGGAAAGGTGATGATGCACCTTTGTGTCCATGTAGTAATAGTTTAGTGTAAGTATTTCTTTATGTTTATGTGAAGAAAATATATTTTTGGCCATGTGATCTTCTCACTTTGTGGAGGTAGGACAATGATTATTTTTTATCACAAGTCTTCGATGTGAACACATATTCCCAAAAGGCAGTTACAAAGTGAAACTAATAAATAATTGACATGCACTTTAAGATAGAGTTCAAGAATCTGAATTTGGGACTTAGGTGTAGATTTCGATGTGATATATTTTATTATGTAGCATTCACTTTGATAGAATAAAATCAAATCATTTTAATGTTTTTCACCTATGAAACATTTCCTTTGTGAAATACTTTAATTAAACATCCCTTAGGAAATTCACCCAATTTAATTTTAATAAATCGAGAAGGGGAATTGTAATAAAGGGATTCATCAAAATTCTATTTCTATAAAGAAACCACACATGGATTCTCATATAAAAACCTATATCCTATGATAATATTTTATATATGGTTTCTCTCATGGATCCTTCATAAACTAGTAGCATTAGAAATCTTAGTATTTAGTGAACCATAATTTTTTTCATAAAAACCAAAAAATTTTGTGAGATTTGGGTTTTTTGAAGTGATTCTCAGACTCTTTACAATATCCCCTATCCATGAAAGATTTTACTTATGGTGGGACATTTCATGAATGAACATTTTTTGGGTAATTGGGCATGCATTATCCCTATTTCCCACTCAGATCATTCACTTAGTTTTATTGGATCTAAATGTTCTCAATGAATTCCTTTTTCATGGATAAAATCCCTAAAAATACAATTTTATCAAGTCCTCTACTATGATCTTATGAGACACATTACTGGGATATGCACGTCAACATGCACCCCTTAGATCATGTATGCCATTGATAATGAATCATTCATATTTTACCTCTATAATCAGTAGGATATTTAGGGCAATAATAATCATATATTCCCTTTATAATGAGGGTCCTCATCCTATAATATTTGTGGGACCTATCATAGCTCATGATACTCATCTCAACTACCCTCAAATTGGTTTTTATGACATTTAGGTACCCAACTAGCCATTTTTATTCACTCAATTAGCCAGCTATGAAAACAGGCATCTCATAAGGGGTAAGTCCCAATCATATCTTCATTGAAAACATTAAATATTTATTCCAATAAATAAGAAATAAATATATGGGAGTCCTACTAGGTGTAAGTACAGATCTCATCCTCACCAAGATATATTCCTTATGAAGTCTATCCATAATAGACTATATTCCTGATGACTCGCATCCTCATTGATCCATATTATACATGATTCCATCTTCCTTACTCATATAGATATGAACATATAAGTGGTGGATGTCCACATATGGTCCTCTTACCTAGTTTAACCCCCAATAATATCCCCATTGGTGACCACGTCCTTGGTCTAATAAATGATCCATGAGCCACCATAAATTCTACCTATGTGTGATACTCACTCCAAACTCACATGGCCATATCTCCTATGTGTCCAGTATTCATTCCTCATTAAGATTAAAATAGATAGGCGGTGTACACAGACATTCATTTCTGTTGCATTTAGTAATCCTAGATCATATCCTCATTGGTGACCACATCCCCAGTCTACTCCATGATCCATATACTACTATATGGGCCTCCAGTTGAGTGTGTGTCAAAATTATTCTTCATCAGTCCATATCCCCCATGAGTCATGTATCCGTTTCTTGCCTAGTTATTAATAGGTGGAAGGTAGACACATATGTGTGGAACCTAAGAAGTTAAATCCCCAATATTATCCTCATTAAGAAACTCATATCTTTTTTCCTCTCAGGAATCCATCCATATATGTTACTCCAAAAAATTTATATCCGAATATAATCCAATCTATGATATATTCCCCATGAAACCTAATATTCACTTATCCATATTCCATATGAAAACTCATCCTCATTGGGTCATATTTTTTTTATGAAACCTCACCCTTCTTGGTATATATTCCCCATGAATAATCATCTTCACTAGGATATATTTCCCATGAAACCTCATCAACACTAGGCTATATTAATCATGAAACCTCATCCTCATAAAAATATATTCTCTATGAATCTTTATCTTCACTTGAATATATTCCTCATGAAAACTCATCCTCATAGATCCATATTCCTCATGAAGCCTCATCCTCAATATGCTATATTCCTTGAAAAACCTCAACCTTAGTTGGCCACATTACCAATGAAACCTCATCCTCACTAGGATATATTACCCATGAAACCTTATCCTTATTGTGACATATTCCCCAAGAAATATCATTGTCAACATGATATATTTCTTTTTAAACCCATCCTCAATGGGAATACCCCCTTGAATCACTACCATATTACGAACGGGTCTAGTATTCCTTCCCCATATAGTTACTGATATATAGGAAGAGAAAATTAATACATGGGCCTCTTAATAGGTATAAGTCCCAACTGTAACCTCTCCCTTATAGTTAATAATGGATAAGATGGTCTAAAAAGGCCTAATCATGCAGAAGTCTCACACAAACCATTTTTAAGAACCTCTCTCTTATTATACTTATCTGTATGAATTTAAACTACATAGTATAACTTCCATTTTACATGAAATTAGACTACTCAGGAATAAGTCTTGGATTCATGAATTTAAAAAGAACTTCATTTATTCATGGTTGTATAACCATAAAATCCACCATAATAATACTTGTCACACAACCTTAAAAAATTTTAATTTCCCTATTAGGTTCCATCAAGATATTTAGTTTCATATTACCTTTATAGGGATATGTAAGAGATACCTATCCTAGGCCTGAGACCAACATCAAAACACCCACTATCTCATTGGATGGAGATAAACTATAGAGTTCCCAGCTATGTGGATTTAAAAAACAGTTATAGAAGATGTAGATGAAGAACCTTAGACATATACTAATGGTCACATCAATGCATAATAATGATTGATCTCTTGTATAGAGTTAACTAATATTAACATTATTATTGGTAAGGATTCGTATATCTTAAATCTATAAGAGAGTTTGAGATAAGACATAAAAAAACTGAAGTTAACATACTATATCTGTTCCTCTAAAAGAATCACATCCTAAATTTTCACTATTAAATACTCTATGACTACCTACCTTTGGAAATCAGGCCCACATAGATTCAAAATGTATAGACATAGGTGTGTTCCAGTAACAAAATGGTGACCCTACATAAGTCCTTTACTCATGTAAGTTATTTTTCAAACATTCACTTTTTTAATGTGCTGTTACATTAATGAGTTTCTCGTTTTTGGTTGTCTTCTTTAAGAACCCTCCAAGAACTACTCTGAATACAATTTATGAAATTTCATTTTAAACCATCAAAAATATGATTCCATGGACATGAATATGACTCATTCATTGAAAAGTATATGAACCTATAACCCAATAGGACTTTGTTTCTAACCTATATTCTTCAATGAAAAGTGGAGAATTCATTAATGTGTGAATATTGATGGAATATCTCTCCCAACATTGGATGAAACTCATGAAAACCTTTATGTGATGAAATTATACTAGACATCCTATCAATAATGATCCACTAGGAATCATGTGGTCTCTATAACTATGCTAAATAACTTTTGGAGCTAGTCCCTAGAGTGTGACAATGCATTCCTACCTTATCTTAGTGAGGAGGATGAGTATTTTGAATCCATCCTCACTGCAAATCAGAATATATATAAGATATTTAATACAATAATTCATCATTTCTAGTGCTAGATAGCCCCCACTCCTTATAAATATTGTATAGAGACTGATCTAGAGATTACAAACCTAGTATCCAAGACTAGGGAAATTATGAGTAGATATTTATAAGGAAAAATTCATAAACTAAAGAAAATTAGTAGACACAGATTCATATTCTCACCTATAGAGCTATTCAACATATCCTAGTGGTATCCAATGAGTAGAATCATATTCATGCTTCTCATCAATAATAATTTATGTATACACTAGTAGAATCCAAGGAGTAGGTTCATATCCTTTCTCACCCAAAATGATCCCATAAATATATCATAGTAGTTTCAAAGGAGCAGGTTCATATTTACGCTCACCCATAACAAGAACGTCAATATATCATGGTGGCATCCACAGAAAAATCTCATATCACTAATCTCATTTAGGAGGTTCATCATCATATTTAGATAGAGGAATATGAGAATCCTTTTATCCTTATTCCCCTCAACATCCATGGACATCATTGATATATTTCAATGAAAATGTATAATTAGGATCATATCCTCAGTTTTATCAATATCCATAAATTCCATTAACATATTTCAACATCTATATAGGAGTAGGGGCATATCCCTTCAACCATTAACGCATAAGAGAAGGTCAATATCATATCTCTAATTTTCTAAGGTTGTCAACATATTTAAATGGAAATAAAAAACTAGGCTCATATCCCTTATCTTTTCAGTATCAAGGTGTCTAATTGAAATATTATAGTGAAAACCTAGGAGAAATAACATATTCCTTTTCCCATATATGAAGCATATTGGTATATTCTAATGGAAATAAGAGAGTCTCATAGGAGGTATCCTTCTCATGAAGGTAATTTTCTACATTTCATGACCCAAATTATTATTTATGTTCCAACCATGGTTTCTAGGACAATTATTTCCAAAAAGGAGTATCCGGATGGGAAATATATAACCAAGAAGTATTCTCATATTCCTATTCTCATTGACATCCTTGAGGGTCCTAGACAACTTTCAACTATGGAACATGAATATTTCTGTCTCCTCATAAACATGATAAGGATATTATTTTTGTGAGGGTCCTCCCCATATAATTATTATAAAAAAATATAGAGGTCTTCCATAGAGATCCCATCATAGAGGTAGTGCCTACAACACTCTATATACCTACTATGGAGGTCCCTATCAAGGTATCTAAAAAAATATCATCAACCTTGGAGATCTTCTGTGCGGTTTGCATTGTGACATTCCAACCAAAAATGAAATATATTATCCAAATGAAGATCCTTCCCATGTCAAATTTATTCCAATGTTTACGTCATACTGAGAGGTTCCTCATAAATCATGGATGACTACTCTGAGTACCTATTCAATAAATACACTACCACAAAACTGGGCATTCCTGGCACCACCCTTTATCAGCACTAACGAAAAAGTGCTGATAAAGGGGTATGACTTTATCAGTGCTAGTTAAAAGCGCAGATAAATAAAACCTTTATCAGCACTAAAATAAGCAATGATAAAGGTATTTACATTATTAGAGCTTTTTTTAGCACTGATAAAAGGGCACATTTATCAGCGCTTATTTTAGTGCTGATATCTTAATTTATATAAAATTATAATATTTATCAGCGCTAAAATAAAAGTTCTGATAAAACATACCTTTATCAGTGCTTTTAATGAGCGCTGATAAAGGTTACAACAATTTCTATTTAATAACCCTAACAAGCCCTCCTCTCTCGCATGCAGTAATGATTTCACGGAAGCTGAACCATGACCCTCTTCCTCCATGACTTCTCCTCCTCGTTCGCGCCTCATCCTCGTCCTACTCTTCCTCCTCGTCCTACTCCTCCTCTTCCTCCTCCTCCGTCGCTGCCACCGTTGGGGTTTTCTCCTCCTCCATTGCCTCCACGACGTTGGTTTTTCTCCTCTGCCATGACCGCTGCTGTCTCCACTTCTGGGACTGCCACCGCGACCACCATTGTTTCCACCGCCGCGACCGCCACTCCCTCCGCCGCCGGTCCCTCCACCACCGCCCGCCTCCACCACCACTAGTCAGTCGTAGGAGTATATATAATCATTAACTATAGATAATATTTATTCAATTTGAGGATTATACTATTACAAACATAAGATTGTTTTCTATAGTTGGATTTTGATGATGAACCTTTTAGGGATGAGGATTCGGTGTAGGGAATTGGTCTTGAGGTGGTACCTCTGGGTGGGTTTCCAATCCATATGCTACCCATTGAGTAGAAGGTATTTACTGAAGAACCATTCTTACTCATGTTCTCCCACACATCAAAATTTTGATGTCACCTTGACCATGTAAAACCGGTATCTCCCCCAAGACCCTTTAGACACATGGGTCATGAAACCATGAACGGTATGAATATCCCCACCATATGAGTATTATTATCATAGTCTTATAAATCGACCACCCAAAATCTATATCCCACACTGTATCCATCATGACACACAATGGCTATGTGCTGGAAACCCACTTGTTCCCGAGTTCCGAGAAACAACATTAATTGATTCCCATTCCTGATGCACTGGAATGTGATTTTTAATAGTGGTCAAAAAATAATCTAAAACGAGGGTCAAACCCTCTAACTGGTCATTTGTGAACTTCCCACCATATGGTTACCCTTATACTACTCCATGAGTGTTATCCCCATCTGGGTGCCAACCCACATGCGTGACACTCATCCTGAGCCACACTCTTTCATCGATGAAAACTTTTTTCAATGACCAAGCTCTAATTGACTATACCACAATACATATGTCCATCATCACATCAAATTTCATTTCCATGGAACGTCTCTAATTTTTCTCCAAAGGCCCTGGGTCACCATTCTCACACGTGTCTCTCTGAATTCACTAGTCACCTCACATTGAGTGTGACACTAAACCAAAAACCACCATAACACCACCACTATCACAACACTCAGGCATGTACAAAACCCAAAACATTCTCAATAGACCTACAAATGAAACATTATATTGATTCATCAACCAATTAGAATTGTGCTTCAATCGCACGTGCCTACCCTTACACACCAAGACCTTTCCTAAAACGCCTCACCAACAACACTCTCCTCCTAAAAGGCAGAGTGAACCATCGAGTATACTCTCATAGGTTCTTTCCCACTCTCTAATAAAACCTCATCCAAACCCAATAGTTGTGCACTCTAATGCAACTCAATCATAAAACCCAACCCAATATCACATGAGTCTTTTCCTTTCTAACCAAGTCTCATATTCTTAACCCACTTACCATGCCTCACATTCAGTTCAGTCTCAACCAAAATCCCAAGGTATCTTCTATGCCAAGGCTAACCACACAACCACCCACCACATAGGCTTCGCCTTAATAACCATGTGAATCTAGCTGTGATCCCACCACAGTAGCCAAAAGTGCATTCAAAACCACCAGGATAGTCACTAAACTAGTCCTACCCTCTAAAAAAATCCTTTGATACTGCAAGGCATGCCACATGCCTTTCCATAACCAACTACGGTTCCAAAACCTTAGGGTAACTCATGTCCATCCTCTCAAGAATATCTTCCATCATTAAGACATCACTGGGCATCTAACACTCGAACTAACCTATAGTGGGTCTCCAGGTATCCATTGTCTAAGGGACTACATTTCCACCACTGGAAAACCTGCCTCTATAAGATCTAAATGACCTGCCCCCAAAGAAAATACATCGCTATTCAGTTGAGTAGAATTCCACAAAGAATTTATCCAGGAAAACACCAAATAATTTTTTTGACACTTTAAACAACTCAAACCTCTCATCAGTAAATGACTATAGGCAAGAACATGTATGTCATCTGAATTCTACATGCCTATAATGATTCATTCACATAAAATATTTCCATTATTACAAGAGATAAACTCACAATAAACAATAAACCTCAAAACCCATATGTGTCACCCAAGTAAAAATCATAAAATCCTAACACTAAAAACTAAGAATAGTAATCCCATGCCTTAGTAACCTAGAATTCCTACAAAAATAAGTGTTCTTGATTCACCAATCTGGTATCCATTACAACCTTCGACACATCCATAGACCTCATATATACCATATTACCAAACCATAAAATAGAACAACCTATGATACCACTTTGTAACATCCCTCCCCAACTCAATCTATGAATACTATCCAGAACAATTCTCCAAATGACCTTAGGCATGCCTCCCCATATGAAAGAGGCTAATGACTAGTAGCAGGGGTCTAAGGTGGGTACCCCTTATATCAAAGAGGATCCAAATCTAGGGTACCCCTTATCAGTTACATCATGACTCTAGGGATATAGTTGGTGACAACCTTATCATCCAGGCTCCAAATGCTTGGAATCCACTATCAGTGTCTATATGTCATGTACTTTCAAAGGCATCATGTAGTATTTGTAAGACTAACTTGGAATTAATTTGATATATGTCAAATTAAATTAGGTATCTTATCCATAGACGATGTTCACCCTACTGGACACACCATGTATATGGAATTTACATGAGTTTAGAAATGGTAGTATACAAATAAACTTGACTGAGAACCCTACACATTATGTATACAAAAGACAGGGCACAATCCCCCGTATATAGATAGAGTTCAAGTACTTTCACATGTTTTGGGGTAGGTTCCTCTATTTCATTGTAGAGGCATTGGTACCATGATTTGTTTCTATAAAACCCAAACAATTCCACTTGATTAATTAAAACATAATATTAATGAAGTTTAAGATCGAACCCATAAAGATGATGAATATGAATAAAGAATGGATGAATGCCAATCAGTTGACAAAAGAGTATGAAGATGGCGTAAAAGAGTTTATCAAGATTACAGGAGATCATGCATGTGACACTTCTCAAATCCTCTGTCCGTGTTTACGCTATTGTTATTCAAGACAAATTAGTCCAGAGGAGTTAGAAGAACACCTGATTTGTCACAGAATAGATCAAAGTTATACATGTTGGAATAAACACGGGGAAAAAAAGAATGTAGGTTGTGGCTCAAATAACACGGAATTTTATGGAAGATATGATATGATTACAAGCGTGAACAGTGAAGAAGATTGTATGGTGGGTGTGATTACAGATGTGAATAATGATAAAGATCGTATTAAGTAAATGACAAGGACAGTTGAAGATGAACTTCGTGATTGACCAAAATTGTTTGAGAAGTTAAAGAGTTGTAAAAAAATGTCATTGTATGCTGGTTGCACTAAATATACAGCATTTTCATCCTTACTGAAGATGTATAATTTGAAAGCAGGAAATGGGTGGAGTGACCCCAGTTTTACAGAACTACTTGCTCTCCTAAATGACATGCTCCCAGAAGATAATGTACTCCCAAGCTGAACATACGATGCCAAACGAATGCTACGATTGATGGGTATGATCTCTGAAAGAATACACACCTACCCGAATGATTGTATATTGTTTCACAAGGACCACAAATCACTTAAATAATTCCCAAAGTGTGGTTCTTCTCGAAACAAGAAAGTTGATTCTAGTCCTAAGAATGTTTTATGGTACTTTCCAATCATTCCAAGGTTTAGGCGCCTATATGGAAGTGAGGAGACTGCATGAAAATTTACATGACATACATATACAAGAATTAAATATGGGAAACTATGTCACCCAGAAGACTCTCCTCAGTGGAAGAGAATTGATCACGAGTATCTTAAATTCAGAAATGATTTGAGAAACCTTCGTCTGGCGTTATCTATAGATGGGGTGAATCCTTTTGGTTTTCAAAGCAGCAGTCACAGTACATGGCCGATTATGTTGGTAAATTATTACTTACCACTGTGGTTATGCATGAAATGAAAATATATCATGTTATCTATGCTTATATCAGGACCAAAACAATCGGGTAATGATATTGATGTTTATTTGGATCCATTGATTGAAGATTTGAAAATATTGTGGGATTTAGGTGTTATGTTGTATGATGCTTACAATAAAGAAGATTTACCTATGAAAGCCATGTTGTACGGGACGATAAATGACTTTTCTACTTATGGAAATTTGTCAGGATATAGAATTAAAGGAACTCAAGGGTGTCCCATTTGCGAACAAGGTACACAGTCAATTAGGTTGAAACATTCATCAAAACCCATGTTTTTAGGACATCGCAGATTTCTACCCCGACGACATAAGTACCGATCTTGGATGACATCATTCGATGGAAGTTCAGAAGAACATAAAACACTGTCTCCACTAGTAGGTGATCAATTGTTTGAGAAGGTAAAATATTTGAACACTACTTTTGGTAAACTGTTTTCGAAAAACCTTACAAAAACTGGTTGGAAAAAGAGATTAGTTTTTTTTGAATTACCATACTGGAATTGTTTGTATGTCAGACATTTTATTGATGTTATGCATATTGAGAAAAATGTATGTGATAGTGTCATCGACACGTTTCTAAATGCACCCAACAAAATGAAGGATGGAATTAAAGCTAGATTGGACATGGTTGAGATGGGAATACGAGAAGAGTTGGCACCAGTGAAGGGTGAAAAACGAACATTTCTTCCTCCTGTTGCTTACACTCTTTCTAGGAAGGAGAGATATCAGTTTTGAAACTTCTTGAATGACATAAAGGTTCTAGTTGGGTATTCATAAAATATCAAGAACATCATGTCAATGAACGATTTAAAATTAAAGGGTCTGAAATCACATGACTGTCATGTTTTGATGAAAGATCTAATTCCTATAGCTTTACGTTGCATTTTTTCCAAGAATGTCCACCATACATTAATGAAGCTCTATTTCTTCTTCAAAGCTATATGCATCAAAGTTATAGACCCGGCAAAATTTCCAACTATGGAAAGAGAAATTGCCGTCATATTATGTGAATTGGAAATGTTCTTCCCGCCGATATTTTTTGATATGATGGTTCATTTGATGGTTCATTTGGTGAGAGAGATTCGACCATGTGGTCCTTTACATTATAGATGGATGTACACTATTGAATGGTATATGAATATTTTGAAAGGGTATATCAAAAATCGAAGTCGGTTAAAGGGTTGTATTGAAGAGAAATATATTGTTGAGGAACCCGTTGAATTTTGTACTGAATACCTGTCTGGTGTGGAAAACATTGGCCTACTGAAATCTCATCACACTGAGTGACTTGAGGGTGAAAGAATTTCTATAAGATAGGTTGTCACAATCAATATTACAGATCAGGAGAAGGCTCACCTTTACGTTTTGCATAATAGTTTCGATGTTGACCCATATGTTCAAACCCACAAATAAATTCTTAGGTGTTTGAATCCATCTAGGGATGAAAAATGGATATCAGATACACATAATCAATAGTTTATAGAATGGTTTCAGGATCATATTTTGAAGCAGTAAGATGAAAATCAAGACTTAATTTTTGAACGACTTCGATTGCTAGCTGGAGGAGAAAGTATGTATGTATTATCTTATAATGCTTATGCAGTTAATGGTTATACATTCTATACTAATGAACATGATGAAGATAGTACCATGCAGACTAGTGGGGTTAAACTTGTGGCTGAGGTGATGCATGTTTCCAGTGCTAAGGACAAAAATCTAATTTATGTGAATATGTCATACTTCGGCATCATCAAACGAATGTGGGAGTTGGATTATACAAAATTCAAAGTACCGATTTTTCAATGCAAGTGGGTTGATAACAGGAGTTCTGTTAAAATAGATGATTTAGGATTCGTGAAAGTTGATTCCAGTAAGGAAGGGGAGAAAGAAGAACCATTTATAATGGCATCACAGGTAGTACAAGTATTTTATGTTCCAGACCCCGCAAACCGAAATTGGTCAATTGTTCTATTATCGACCAAAACAACTGAAGGGTTAGATGAAAGTTCAACGGAAGATGAACATTTTTTAGGGACTCACTACTAGAAAAACGACCTATACCCATGGTTCAACACCATGGGTATAGCCCCCAAAACCGTGGGTATAGACTATACCCACGGTTTAGTGAATTATGGGCTAGAAAGGCGTCGGTATAGGGATCTTAACCTATACCCACGATTTTTGGAGAACCGTGGGTATAGGGGAGTCAGATGTGGCACAACGATGTTACAGCGTGGAACACAACTGACCCCACGGTTTTCAAACTGTGGGGAATTTAAATCCAAAAATTTCGTCATTGGGGGGAATTGAACCCAAACCTCACGCTACGCCTCACAAGAATGTCCCACCAACCAACCAACCCAACTGCGATGCTTATTTGTTATATAACCATATATCCACCTATATATGTTAATAAAACCCAGCGCAGTATTTAAATTTCAAAAAGCGCAGCCTGAAAGTATCAAACCCGTGTCTCATGAAGCACTTCGCAGGCGCCCCAAACAAGCGGACCAACCGATCTGTGACAATTAACTATTATATATACATATATCTGGGTATTTATATTAATATAATCTGGTGTAGTATTTAAATTCAAAAAACGCTGCTAGAGGGATTTGAAATTGTGACCTACAAAACCCGACAAGAAGTCTTTACCTACCGAACTAAAGATTATTGAACTTATATATCTATATTAGAGTAAATATATTAATCTAAACCGTGAAAAATGTCTTCCCCGCAAATTTTTTTTCGTGTCCTGCCTAATTTTCTTTCCCCGCCATAACGCGGGAAATCTATACCCGTGGTTCTGGAGAACATTGGGTATAAGTCCTAAAAAAAAACCCAATACCCACGGTTTTGAAGTACCGTCGGTATAAGTCTTCAGAAAATACCCTATACCCACAGTTTTTTCCAAAACCGTGGGTATAGATCATAAAAAAAACTATACCCACGGTTTTTGGTACAACCATGGGTATAGGTGACCTATACCCACGGTTTTGGAAAGATGTGGGTATAGGTTCACATACAATCCCTATACCCATGATTTTTTTCAAAACCGTGGGTATATACCCATTTTCCAGTAGTGACTTCAAAATCATTTCGTAGCGGTCCCAATGTAGACGGCGTTTTTTTTGTCAGAGGAGACCACAATGAAGGGATTTACATAGTCGATAGAGGTGTAAAATCTCTTCAGCTTTTAAAGAAAAAAAAAGAGATTACAATAATCAGGTTATTTGTTTACTGTAATATACATTTTGTTACGTTATGTTATTATCTGTCTGCTGCTACATTTATGTAATATAAATTAAATGTTAAACCACTTATGTAGATAATGACTTCTGCACCTGCTGATGTGCCCAATCCTGAGGCACAAAAGGTCTCTCAACCACCTTCTGGTGGTCCCAATGCAGATCAACAACAAGTTTCTCAACCAGCTGCTGGTGGTCCCAATGCAGATATAAAGACCCGAAATTTTGAATAAATCTTGTGTCCTAATTTTATGTGTTATTTTATTTTATTTTTATACTAAAAAAAATGTTTCATTTGATAACATGAGTATAATTAAAGTGAGACCATTGGGTTTTTACTATTATATGACCATTGGTCAATATGACCGTTGTAAACTAAACGTTTCGATTATTGTATGTAAATACAAGTAATCATGGTTAATTATTATTATAGAAAGAAGATTCGATACCCTCACCCAGTATTCTTGGACTGATCGAAGCCCATAAAACAGAAATTGGGAAGGAGATAGCACCACTGGGCTTTTCTCTGGACCAAACCCAAGCTGAACTTCATCGTGTGAAGCTAGAACAGAATCACCTTTGCGAGAAGTTGAAACTGATAGAAATTACTACTCGTGCGATGTTGGCCGAGCCTCCCTCAGATTCTCTCACCTTAGCACACCTTACACTTAGGTCCTATGCTGGTGTGATAAGGGGCTATGTAAGGAGACCGTAACTACCTTGTGTAATCCTTTGTTTTAAATAAAAATTTGGATTTATTCTTATGATGAAGTTTATGAATTTTCAAATGACTGGATAAATATAGTATGCATATTTTTGATGAATTTTAGAAAAATTATATTTTAAAAATGTTTATGTAAACCTTAAATAATTAAAAATGTTTAATGATTTTTGAAAAATGTTCTTCTACAATTATGTTCAGTACGAAATTTAGAGTCTAATAGGATCAACTTGATTTTTGATGAATAGTAAATTATGAATAGTGATTTTATGCTTAGGATTAGTAATGTGACTAAATGGATTTGTAATCTCATTTAATGAAAGTATTAATATAATATAGGCACCTGGATTAAGTAATGTGATTCAATAAAATGGTTAAATAATGGTTTCATAAATTGTTATTCAAGTATTAGTTTTTTCGAGTGAATAGTGTTTTTTTAATTAAAAATTAAATTAAAAATTTTTAGAAAATTATTTTTATAAAATGGATTTCATTTTTGAACTCAAAGCATTGATATTATGTTAAGGTAATTTTTGGGGATTTTTCTGAAAAAAATGAATTTTCGTTGAATAGTGTATTTATTTAAAAAATAAATTAAAAATATTTAAAAAATTATTTTTATAAAATGGAGTTCAGTTTTGAAATCATAGCATTGATATTTGGTTAAGGTGAAATTTTGGGATTTTTCTGAGAAAGTTGAATTTCCAGTGAATAGTAAAAATACAGTTTTAGGGTTTCGGTATGTTTAATGACATCATAACTGTGTCATGATGATTTCATGAGATATTTTATGGGTTGGACGACAAAGGTGATGAATTATTTTATGGGGGGCCCCATGTGGCCTAACTTCATGGGAACTACCATGGGAGAGCACATGGTTTTGAGAAAACCACTTTTGAGGTGTCCTTTGGCCATTAATGCCTTGTCCCCTCACTTTCCCTATAAATACCAAGCCATACTCTCATCCATTTCGACTCTCCACTCCCCCCAACGAATTTCTGGTCTCATTACCTCCCAAGGAGTCCTCCCAAGGTGCCCCCAATCCATCAAGGTCCCAACCTTTGAGTTTTAAGAGTTACGTTTTAAGGTAAGGGATCCGACCTCTCTCTTTCTTTTCATGTAATCTCTTTTATGTCATTTCTTTTATGCTCCATGATATTATGTTGGAGGATGTTATTTTATATTCCTATTACTTCCCTTTTCATGTTAATATGATGACAGGCCCCTCTTACTCTCATTATTTCATTTTATGAATGTTTAAGTGGTGCCGTTAGGCTGCCGAAATTTTTGTAACAGATTCTTTCTCCCTTCTCATTTTTCAAGATCTATTTTCATGTAAAGTCTTTCATGTTAATTTTTATTATGTTGGGGTATGATCTATATATTTATCATACTGATCTTTTATGATCATATTATGAGACACCCCATTTGATCTCTTGAATTTAGTATTTTGATGTTTTAAGTGGTGCCGTTAGGCTGCCGAATTTTTAAGTGGTCCTTTCACCTTTGTCCTTTTTCAATGTTCTAATTCCATGTCATGTCTTGAAATTTATTTTTTATTATGTTGAGGTATGATCTCTATATCTATCATACTGATCTTTTAGGTTCTTATTATGAGATACCCTATTTGATCTCATCAATTCATTTTTGGTTGAAGTCTATGTGACGCCGTTAGGCTGCCGAATTTTTATAAGAGAAATCTTATTTTTTTCTTGCTTTCATGTTCTTCATTTCATATGTTATATTTATAAATTTCATTACCATGTTCTTAAATCCCTCATATTATGTCCCTATACTATTTTATGGGTCATTTATGAATGTTTGACACGTGTCCCCTCTCTTTTCAATGTTTTCTAAAACCCTGTAACATAGTCGTTATGCTGCAGAATTTTCGTCTCAAAATGTCTCTCTCTTTTTCTAAAGTTATTTTGTTTTATTAAGTGAATAATCAAATCTCTATCTTCTATACATTTATTCACATATATACCAAAATGTTCTATTTTAAATTCCGGTAATTACATACATGAAAACCACTTTCCCTTTTCGTGGGTTTAAAGTGACATAAAGATCATGTCTTTAAAGTAGTTTTTAAAACGTTATGATTATTAAATGAAACCCATTTCTTTTATGCTATACGGGTTGTTTATGAAATGATTGATGATGATATATGTGGATCACATGATAATAAAGACATCTCAAGGGTGCGCCCAGATAGTGCTCTAATGCATTGGGTAAAGACTTAATCTCTAGAGATGACCTTTTAGACTGATACCTTGGTGAATAACCTTGGTAATTTTTAATGACACCTTGGGGATGGACCTTGGTGAAACAAAATGATTGTCAATATTAAATTTTGTAGCCACATCTTCAAGTTATGAAAAATGTAATTTTTATTATGACATATCTTATGATTTCTTTCTCATGACTTCAAGTTCTTTTCATGACCTTATTGAAGTATCTCAAGTTCACATGTAAAATGTTTCTCTTGTTTCCCTTACTGGGCCTTCTACTCACCCTTTCTTTTGATGTATGTCCCCAGGTTATGAGATGTAGTAATTAACCTAGGATTAACATGAGGAGAATCCTTTCAAGTGTTTAAGAATAATGTTTTATGTTTTCATGTTTTATGTTCTTGGTTTCCAAGACACTAAATCTTAAAGATCCTCAGTTTTGTGTAATGTAATGAAAGTTTATGTTATAAAATGGCGGGATTCTATAGTTGGTATCAAAGGATGGTTTAGTTATTTCTGGAAATTAGGATATGAAAACTTTAGGAAGAATCCTATAGAAAAGTTTATATATAGGAAATCCTCATGGTATTTTGGTGAGTATTCAGTAATGGGTTCCCAAGCAAATACATCCCTGTCTGGATACGAGCAGGTAGAGGTGGCTCTGGCATAGATGTACATAGGGGTAAAACCCAAAAACACCGCTTTGAACTAGACTCAAATGGGAACTGGTACATGAAAATGGGCCTTGCTGCACTCTTGGTTATGACACTCCCGGGGGATATGGTTTGGTAAATTCATAAGCTTAGTATGAACCATTGTTAAAGGAACAAAGATAAAATAAAATAAAGATTCACATAAGAATATATGATCATGGATAACCAAGATTGGAACCTAGGGGATCACAAGTTAGGGTATAATTTTCTTCTACAAGTTATCCTCATATGCTTTAAGTTCCTTTTCATGATTATTGGCTAAGTATTTAAGCCCCTAATTGTACTTTCTATTCTTAGTTAATTGTGGGAAATGGAAGAACATGTCCCAACAACCAATGTGATAGGAAATGCGATGATTGCCATATTAATATGACAGAGATGATTAGGGGATTAAAAGATGATTATTATTTTGGAAGACGTTCACTATTTTGGGGACCCTATATGATCGAGGTAAATGGATTATTACGGTATTTTCATTGAGAAGTAAGGTTGGCTTATATTTTGAAGAATCGATGAATTTAAGGTGAACTTATAGTAATTTAGGTTACATATGGGAATGAATAACCTATCTTGGCTAAAATATGTTTAGGTTAGCTACTTTTGTTATAAGATGTTTGGAGTGGTTGATGTTGTTTGGGGATGAACAATGATGTTTATTTTGGAAGACTATGTTATCAAATCCCTCTTGTATTTGGGTTTCAATTTTAGTTTGGTTTATTTTGAGTAATTTTAAGGACCGTTATTTATGGAATGGTCTATGATGAACTTTGGGTAGTACCATGGAACTTTGAAGAATTAAAAGTAGTTTCCATTCCTATAGATTCTTTCTTTTTGAAGAGTTGTTTTACCTTACCCTTTCTGTTATTGGGATAATGTTTAAGGATAGGAGAAATAGATAGTTAATATTTTGTGGATTATGTGATTCTCTAGAAGACGATTCTTGTGTTTTGATGAGACCAAGTAGTTTTGAATGCTCATCGTTTAGAGAAAAGATTAGTTTTGGTAGAAACTTATTAAAGGATGAAACTCTACATGAAGGTAGGTATATTTTCTTATGTTTTTGTTCTATGTAGAAAATTAATTCCTCAAAATTATGAAATGGAACGTAAAACAAAAACGTTTTTGGTTTACGTTTCCTACTAGGCAATCAGAGACCGTTTACACACATCATAAGTTTGGGATTTTCTTATGGTTAACTTTCTCCTAGTCATGTTTTCTATCACTCTCCCTCAGAACTTGACCCTTTGTTTTCTCCTCCATGTCCATGTTTTCCTACATGTAATCCTAGTGTGGGATAACTCGGGTGACCTTTGTACTTCCCTTTCTTTCTTTTAAAGTAATAGTTTTACTGACTCCTTTTCCGATGTGGGACATTCAATGAAAATTCAAAACCCAATTTTAAAAATTGCGAGGATGCAATTTCTTAAGGGGGGAAGATTGTAATGACCTGAAATTTTGAATAAATCTTGTTTCCTAATTTTATGTGTTATTTTATTTTATTTTTATACTCAAAAAAAATGTTTCATTTGATAACATGAGTATAATTAAAATGAGACCGTTGGGTTTTGACTGTTATATGACCATTGGTCAATATGAACGCTGTAAACTAAACATTTCGATTATTGTCTCTAAATAAAAGTAATCTTGGTTAATTATTATTATAGAAAGCAGATTCGATAGCCTCACCCAGTAGTCTTGGACCGATCGAAGCCCATCTAACAGAACTTGGGAAGGAGATAACACCACTGGTCTTTTCTCTGGACCAAACCCAAGCTGAACTTCATCATGTGAAGCTAGAACAGAATCTCATTTGCGAGAAGTTCAAACTGATAGAAATTACTACTCGTGTGATGTTGGCCGAGCCTCCCTGAAATTCTATCACCTTAGCACACCTTACACTTAGGTCCTATGCTGGTGTGATAGGGGGTTATATAAGGAGACCGTAACTGCCTTGTGTAATCCTTTTTTTAAATAAAAATTGGGATTTCTTCTTATGATGAAGTTTATGAATTTTCAAATGACCGGATAAATATAGTATGCATATTTTTGATGAATTTTAGAAAATGGATATTTTAAAAATGTTTATGTAAACCTTAAATAAATAAAAATGTGTAATGATTTTCGAAAAATGGTCTTCTACAATTATGTTCAGTACGAAATTTAGAGTCTAATAAGATCAACTTGATTTTTGATGAATAGTAAATTATGAATAGTGATTTTATGCTTAGGATTAGTAATGTGACCAAATGGATTAGTAATCTCATTTAATGAAAGTATTAATATAATCTAGGCACCTTGATTAAGTAATTTGATTCAATAAAATGGTTAAATAATGGTTTCATAAATTATTATTCAAGTATTAGTTTTTTCAGGTGAATAGTGTTTTTTTAATTAGAAATTAAATTAAAAATATTTAGAAAAATATTTTTATAAAATGGATTTCATTTTTGAACTCTGAGCATCGATATTATGTTAAGGTAATATTTGGGGATTTTTCTGAAAAAAATGAATTTTCTGTGAATAGTGTATTTATTTAAAAAATAAATTAAAAATATTTAGAAAATTATTTTTATAAAATGGATTTTATTTTTGAAATCAGATCATTGATATTTGGTTAAGGTGAAATTTTGGGATATTTCTGAGAAAGTTGAATTTCCAGTGAATAATAAAAATACAGTTTTAGGGTTTCAGTATGTTTAATGACATCATAACTGTGTCATGATGATGTCATGAGATATTTTATGGGTTGGACGACCAAAGGTGATGAATTATTGTATGGGGGGGCCCATGTGGCCTAACTCCATGGGAAATACCATGGGAGAGCACATGGTTTTGAGAAAAACCACTTTTGAGGTGTCCCTTTGCCATTAATGCCTTGTCCCCTCACTTTCCCTATAAATACCAAGCCATCCTCTCATCCATTTCGACTCCCCACTCTCCCCCAACAAATTTATGGTCTCATTACCTCCCAAGGAGTCCTCCCAAGGTTCCCAAATCCCTCAAGGTCCCGACCTTTGAGTTTTAGGAGTTACGTTTTAAGGTAAGGGATCTGACCTCTCTCTTTCTTTTCAAGTAATCTCTTTTATGTCATTTCTTTTATGCTCCATGATCTTATGTTGGAGGATGTAATTTTATATTCCTATTATTTCACTTTTCATGTTCATATGATGAGAGTCCCCTATTACTCTCATTATTTCATTTTATGAATGTTTAAGTGGCGCCGTTAGGCTGCCGAAACTTTTGTAATGGATTCTTTCTCCCTTCTCATTTTTCAAGATCTATTTTCATGTAAAGTCTTTCATGTTCCTTTTTATTATGTTAGGGTATGATCTCTATATTTATCATACTGATATTTTATGATCATATGATGAGATACCCCATTATATCTCTTCAATTCAGTATTTTGAAGTTTTAAGTGGCGCCGTTAGGCTGCCGAATTTTTAAGTGGTCCTTTCACCTTTCTCCTTTTTCAATGTTCTAATTCCATGCCAAGTCTTGAAACTTCCTTTTTATTATGTTGGGGTATGATCTCTATATATATCATACTGATCTGTTATGTTTATATGATGAGAGACCCTATTTGATCTCATCAATTCATTTTTGGTTGAAGTTTATGTGACGCCGTTAGGCTGCCGAATTTTTATAAGAGAAATCTTATTTTTGTCTTCCTTTCATGTTCTTCATTTCATATGGTATATTTTTAAATTACATTACAATGTTCTTAAATCCATTATATTCTGTCCCTCTACTGTTTTATGGGTCATTTATGAATGTTTGACACGTGTCCCCTCTCTTTTCAATGTTTTCTAAAACCCTGTAACATAGTCATTATGCTGCATAATTTTCGTCTCAAAATGTCTCTCTCTTTTTATAAAGTTCTTTTATTTTATTAAGTGAATACTCAAATCTCTCTCTTCTATATGGGTATTCACATATATACCAAAATGTTATATTTTAAATTCTGGGAATTACATACATGAAACCCGCTTTCCCTTTTCGTGGGTTTAAAGTGTCATAAAGATCATGTCTTTAAAGAAGTTTTTAAAACGTTATGATTATGAAATGAAACCAATTTATTTTATGCTATATGGGTTGTTTATGAAATTATTGATGATGATATATGTGGCTCACATGATAATAAATACATGTCAAGGGTGCGCCCAGATAGCGCTCCAATGCATTGGGTAAAGACTTAATCTCTAGAGATGACCTTTTAGACTGATACCTTGGTGAATAAACTTGGTAATTTTTAATGACACCATGGGGATGGAACTTGGTGAAACAAAATGATTGTCAATATTAAATGTTGTAGCCACATCTTCAAGTTATGAAAAATGTTATTTTTATTATGATATATCTTATGATTTCTTTCTCATGCCTTAAAGTTCTTTTCATGACCTTATTGAAGTATCTCAAGTTCACATGTAAAATGTTTCTCTTTTTTCCCTTACTGGGCCTTCTGCTCACACTTTCTTTTGATGTATGTCCCCAGGTTATGAGATGCAGTAATGAACCTAGGATGAACATGAGGAGAATCCTTTCAAGTGTTTAAGAATAATGTTTTATGTTTTCATGTTTTATTTTCCTGGTTTCCAAGACACTAAACCTTAAAGATCCTCAGTTTTGTGTAATGTAATGATAGTTTATGTTATAAAAAGGCGAGATGCTATAGAAGAGAACCAACATGTTTCTAAACCTGTTGTTGCTGGTCCCAATGCAGAGCAACAAAAAGTTTCTCAACTTGTTGCTGCTAGTCCCAGTGCTGATTCTAGTGCTCTGGAGAAAGATATTCATGATACTTCTGAGGATATGATAGGAAATGAAACCCTGAAAGAACAAAAAAAAAGAGCATCGTAGTTTGACAATGTTAGGAAAAATCCTTAAGGAAAAAGAAAAAGGCATAAAATTTGAGGTGGGATAGAATAAGAGAGGCCAACATGTTATCCCCAACAAAGACATCTTTAGTAGCTACATTGGAATAGTCACTCGAAAACGTGTGCCAATTGATGTACAATCATGATACCATGTTGTCATCGGTCTTAAGAGACTAACGTGGGAAGATATTACAGTAAAATTATGATATAGTTTTTTTAATTTATTGAAATAAAATAGAAAAACATTGACTTACTCTTCATCATCCATTGCGGAGTACATTTATAGTAGATTCTCCGCACAAGGAATATGTATTAAGAGTTGTAGGAAGGATTCATAGAGGTTTCCGCACAATTTTAACGAAATATCATCTTAATGATGCTGAAGGGAAAATCAAGACGCACTCACCTCCTCTTTTTGCACACTTCATATCCCAAGGAGTGTGGGACACATTTATCAACCATCGTGGGGAGCAGACGTTTCAGGTACATTTTGTGGGGTAATACATTGTTTGATGTTTCTTGTATTCATCACTTTGATTGACAGTTTTTTATTTATGGAATAACAACTAAGTGCTGAAAATAAAAAACGCACAGCAGAACCAGCATACCCTTACTGTAAATCAAGGTTGGGGTACGCTTCACTTGATAAAAAATTGGTATGTCTTTTAAATCTACCGACCTACTTATATGTCACATAAAACAACACTATAACCATGTTTCTCTATTTATATGCAGATTAATGAATCGAAATAAAAAGCCAAATCCATCCCACGCCATGTGCTATGGAAGGAGGCTCGTGTAAATAAAGAGGGGATACTAATAGATGAAAACACACAAAAAGTTTGGGAAACATGTGTAAGTATGACAAAATATAAATTTTAATTGTTTTAAATCGCTATTACATTCCAATGACTACTAATATTTCTATATTTTCTATCTGACATAGTCACAGGAATCAACAACACCCGCACTAGATGCAGACATACTTTCAGCAGCCTTAAAGCGGCCAGACCAGTATGGCCTTGTCAGAGGTGCGGGTTTTGGGGTGACACCCCGAAAATATTTTCAAAAAAAAAAACAAGCGGACGATGAAAATGAAAAAAATGGAAAATCTGCAAGAAAAATTATCTATTTTTCAAGAATAATTACAATACCAAAGAGAGATGATAGAAACATTGATGGGGGAGAGGCAAAGAGAAGAAGAAACTCAACAACAACCAGTGTGTGACGATCCCGTTCCACCCCACTAGCTTTGAGGCAAGCCATTCCCCTAAAAAACCTGACATAACTGAGGTAATAAATGTTTTAATAATTGTTTCTGTTAAATGTGATTCACATAGACACTGATACCTTTCCTTTACTAATATTCTAAAGGGTGAAAATGATTGTGATTTATATCTAGCAAATCCCACCTATCACCTTGTAGCGAGGGATACTGTGTTCAATATGCAGAACGACATGCTACACAATAAACAGATTCCAACAGATCATTTCAGAGTGTCAATTAATGTAGCTAATGAGACGAGTGCCGAGCTACCTATTCCAAATGATGATGACGACATTCATATGGTTGAACAAGTTGTTGGAACATTCATCGCATGGCCGTCAGTTCTTGTAAAAAAACATGTCAACAAGGAGTTATCCATTTTCAAGTTATTTTTAAAGCTAGACCTTTAACATTTAATGAAAAAAGGTCTAAACCAATGAATGTTATTATAGAACGACAAAGAGAAGAGGGTGAAATGAAATATCATCTCAAAACTATCTCATGGATAAACCAACCGATTGAAACGGTCTATTGAGAGCACCTTCACCCCGCCCGTTCTATATCTACAGTTAATATCATTGCAGGCTCATGTGGATACAAAGTTCACAGACAATAATGCTCACACAGTTGTTTTTGAAAAAAATATCTATGTAGAGGAAACATCAGATTTCATTAGTGCTAAAAATTTAAATGAAATCCTCATGTATGAATGGCTAGGATCCTCAGTTGTAAATGTATACATGAGGTATGTTTTAATGATTTGATTTTACAAAAGCATATATACTCTGATAATAATGACTAAATACATTTTATATTTTTCTCAGGAATATATATGAAAAAAATTGAAGGTATTTCCCCATGAACAAAAATTTGGACTCGTTAGTGAGGTGTACGAATTGACCGCACCTCAATCCGACGCCCAGTGTGATCGGTATGGCTAAAATTGTCTGATATCAGTTTGAAATTGACATTAACTTTATAAAAAAACACAAGTGAAATACAAAATACCAAGCAAATGTGTTCGGATTGTTTTGATACTTTAGGACAACAGTCCATGAGTCATTTGTGAGGTGTACGAATTGACTCCACCTCAATCCGATGCACGGTGTGACCGGTATGGATAAAAGTGTCTGATAATAGTTTCAAATTGACATTAACTTTAGAAAAAAACACAAATGACATATGGAATATCGGGAAAACACATTTTTATTGTTTTGATACTTTAGGACAACTATCTGTGAGTCATTTGTGAGGTGTAAGAATAAACCACACCTTAATCCGACATTCTGTGTGATCGGTATGGATAAATTTGTCTGATACCAGTTTGAAATTGAAATTTACTTTAGAAAACAACACTACTGACATACAGAATACCGAGAAAACGCGTTCAGATTGTTTTGATACTTTAGGAAAATGATCAATGAGTCATTTTTGAGGTGTACGAATCGACCAAACCTCAATCCGACGCACTGTGTGATCGGTATGGCTAAAATTGTATGATATCAGTTTGAAATTGACATTAACTTTAGAAAACAACACTACTGACATACGGAATACGGAGAAAAAACGTTTGGATTGATTTGTTACTTTCGGACAATGATCCATGAGTCATTTGTGATGTGTAAAAATCGACCACATCTCAATCTGATGCACAGTGTGATTGGTATGGATAAAAGTGTCTGATATCAGTTTGAAATTGACATTAACTTTCGAAAATAGCACTACTGACATATGTAATTCCAATAAAACGTGTTCAGATGGTTTTGATACTTTAAGAAAATGATCCATTAGTCATTTGTGAGGTGTACGAATCGACCACACCTCAATCCAATGCACGATGTGATCAGTATGGCTAAAATTGGCTGATATCAGTTTGAAATTGAGATTAACTTTAGAAAAAACACTACTGACATATAGAATACTGAGCAAACATGTTCGTATTGTTTTGATACTTTAGGAAAATGATCCATGAGTCATTTTTGATGTGTACGAATTGACTGCATCTCAATCCGAAACACGATGTGATCGGTATGGCTAAAAGTGTCTGATATCAGTTTGAAATTGACATTAACTTTATAAAACAACACTACTGACATACGAAATACTGAGAAAATGCGTTCGGATTGTTTTGATACTTTAAGACAACATTCCATGAGTCATTTGTGAGGTGTAAATATAGACCGCACCTCAATCTGACGCACGGTGTGACCGGTATGGCTAAAAGTGTTTGATACTAGTTTCAATTTGACATTAACTTTAGAAAACATCACTACTGACATACAGAATACCAAAAAAATGCGTTCGTATTGTTTTGATACTTTATGACAATGATACATGAGTCATTTTCAGGTGTACGGATTGAACGCACCTGAATCCGACGCATGGTGTGATCGGTATGGTTAAAAGTGTCTGATTTCAGTTTGAAATTGACATTAACAGTAGAAAACAACACTATTGACATACAGAATACCAACAAAACACGTTCATATTGTTTTGATACTTTAGGAAAACAATTAATGAGTCATTTGTGAGGTGTACGAATCGACCGAACCTCAATCAAATGCACGATGTGACTGGTGTGGCTAAAAGTGTCTGATACCAGTTTCAAATTGACATTAACTTTAGAAAACAACACTACTGACATACGGAATACCGAGTAAATTCATTCGGATTGTTTTGATACTTTAGGACAACGATCCATGAGTCATTTGTGAGGTGTATGAATCGACCACACCTAAATCCGATGCACGATGTGATCGGTAAAACTTTTCATTAGATAAATAATCGGAATTTATTAAATGAGATAACTCATCCAAAAACATATTGATTTTACATTATTCCCTTTCATTATTATCAGAATGAAAACATTTGAGTTTATGATTTTCATATTTTAGTTTCAAATTCCCATATTAATGTATTCTTTCATATTAATGTTTTAATTTATTTCATTATTGTATTACTAACATAATATTTGTTTTCTTATATAAGTGATTTTTTTCTTTGAGTTTGGATGCTTTGTTCGGCAACAAATACCGTGGATGACAATTTTTGAGAGAGGATCACGAATATCAAAGGATGTAACATTAATGTTTATAACTGTTGTTGGATAATTTTTATTGTAACCATGTAAAACATTGTTTGAAATGTATATAGAGGTGTGTTTTTTTATTCATGATGTTAAGTGAATGTATATACAATTTTTTGTCAAAATATTGTGTGCGGGTGCTATTTTGTAATGGTGTGCGGGTGCTGTTTTGTACAGGTGTAGGTGCTAGTTTGTGCAGGTACTGGTTCTGCAGGTGGCTCAAGGAGCCTTTATCAGTGCTATATTGAGTGCTAATAAAGGCCACCTTTATCAGCGCTCAAGATAGCACTGATAAAGGAACCCTTTAATCAGCGCTAGAAAAGCGCTGTAAATTCCGGCAAAGATAAGGGGGGGGGGGGGGGTCCCCTTTATCAGCGCTCCGAAAAGTGCTGATAAATGAGACCTTTATCAGTGCGAAAAAATGTGCTGATAAAGGGTAACCTTTATCAGTGCTTTTCGGAGTGCTGATAAAGGGGACCCCCTTTATCTTCTCTGGTATTTATAGCACTTTTCTAGTGCTGTTAATGTCGGTTTTTAGTGCAAATAAAGGGCCAATTTGTAGTAGTGTTAGTAGTGTTTGATCCTCCTTATTGGGTGATTTAGAGAGATGATCATCATTCATTTTCCCCTAGACCATACACCCTTGGATGAAATTGAAGATATTTTGAATGAATTTACTTATTTTTTAGAGTAAATAAGAAATTAAATTTATGGATAGATCTATTAGATGAAACCCTTAAAAATGATAGAAATAACACCTTGATTATGTGAAAGTTATTGGAAGAGGAAAAAAAATACTTGTCATCTTCTAGCCCATTGACACACCTCAGTATAAAATTATTGACACATTAAAATCATATCGAAAACATTATATATTCTATATCTTTTAGGTAAATTTCCATCACTATAAGGTTAAACATTTGTCCTAGAGTGAGTAATCTAACCCTACAAGGAAGATAGTTGAGATTTACCACAATGTTGACTTTGCTTACTTTTAGGTGGCCTAGAACCCTTATTTAGAGAAACAAAAAAGTATGTTAAATGAATTTGTCTCAAAATTATGAAGGTGATCTACTATATATTCACTAACATCCCACCTGATTTGTGAATTATGACTGGGGTGAATATGGGGCTTTTCACAACACACTTCTCACAAGATAAAAAATCCCATCAAGAATGTCAAGTTGCAATGTCATCATTTTTAGAGAAGTATATAGCCTGGGTTTTTTATACAAAATTTGGGTTGTACATGGAAAACATACCATCCTTAGTTATTAGAAACAATATACTTGATGAGAAGGATATGCTGAAAATAACTGGCAATAATCCACTTGGAAAGTTACGCAGGCTTCTCATTTTAGGAAATTTTTTTTAAAGAAATCTCCATCAGTTAGCACCACTTTCCCAAAATGTTCACAAAAACTAAACCATACCATAATGGAATATCAGAGGTCCAAAAAGTGATCAATAAAATATCTTCATAGTTTATATTGTAAAATCCTTATCCCATTAGAATTAGGTAATTTTTACCTACACCACCACACCTAGGATAATTAAATCTGTAGTGGAGTGAGGTTTTAATGGAGTCAGATCCAAGTTAATCCCATCCCATTGGTTTTGGGGCATTATTACCACATTAAAAACTAATTAAATTGTTATTCTATATAAATTGGTTGGATCCAAATATAAGCATAATATTGGTTCTATACCTTATGGGATCCACCTTCATTATTTGGAGAATGCCCAGTGATAGTTGTTGGGGACTCCCTATAGGCGATCCTTGATAAACCACTTCCGTGAGAACTTTAAGGAGGAAGGGTGAAACCTCATAGGGGAATCAAGTCAAAATGGGTTTCAAAGAATAAAGGTCTCAAGTAGGATTATGATATATCCCCCAATGGATATTCATATGATGATGAACCCCCTTATTATTTTTATGTGAATGGAGATTTTATTCCCATTGCATGGTTCACATTAGTGAATATAATTGGTTAAACATACATAAATAATATGGAGCATGACAATAATGTATATGAAATTTATTAAGAGGAATCCATTTAAAATTTAGTCCACATTAAGATATATGAAGAAGGTGAATTCACCCAGCATCTTAGGAAATATAAAGATTAGTAGATTAACTAGAAATTCCAATATTATCTACTCTAGGATAATTATCAAACGATAAAGGTAATAATATATATATATATATCCCACATACCCCCAAAGAAGCTAATCCTCTCTATAGTGAGGAGATGATTGTTGAATATGAGGTTGAGATTTGAAATCTATGGCGACTCAACAAAAAATTACTTTTAGTCAATATCCTTTCTGAGTATAACTTCCAAACTAAGACCAATATATAAAATCTATAAAATATCCTTCAAGAAGGTGTTTCCAAATCAATAAAAGAGTCTTTTAATTATCTATCCAACTTAGGGTCGAGACAACTATTTTTCCCAACCATCGTGGCTGTGGACCATCAAAAATTTTATATCTTAGAGTAAAAATTACTCTCATTTCAAGTGAGACATCTCATGAAAAATTAATATATATATATATATATAAATATTAGGTTCAATAATTTCGATTATACTAGGTTCTATTCCTTTCACCCACCCAAGTATCATCCTAGACGATGGTGCCATTATAAATCCTGGACCCCATCAAGTACCTTGCTTCTTTAATTAAATCCATGAAGATTCATATTAGTAAAACTAGGGAGAAAATCATACCTAGAATAGGTGGAGATGAATCCTCCTACACCCAATTTTTTAAAGCTAAAATTAAAAATACTTAATGTGTTTGGTGATCCATAACATCCCCTTATACATTTTTAATCTTATTTTAGCCACATGATAGGAATCCTAGAGAAGAAGGAAGCATAAAAGATCAACTATTCTGTGTAGACTCCAGAAGTACTCATAGTTTTCTATTATAATAACCTACTAGATAAATATATTCCTAAATTGGAAGATTTCAAAATTCAGTCCCCAAACTAATTCTGTTAGATGTGGAAAAAGAAAATGACCATGAACTCTGAAATTAAAAACAACATAAAAATGACAGATTTACATATTCCTTCACCTAGTGGAAATGTTTGGCCTATTCACGGAACATGATACTTCCACACAAGAAGTTGTTGGAGATATTAATAAAAAATATCCTTGATGAGTTGCTGGAATCTCTTATTCCTTTGAAATATCCTTTTGTTTTTAAATAGTTCTTAATAGTGGAACTGTTATAGGAAGATTATATTTGGTGGTCTAAATCCAAGTCTTAGATAGTGCCAACAAAATAAGAAAAAAGAGTTGGTAAAGTAGAAACTGTGAACATCATATTTAAACCAGAACTGATTCCATATCCAACCCTTATTATTAATTTGAACCATATGGATCCTCCTCTTAATTATTAGTGATCAAAATAACATCCTCATTAGGAATGGGAACAAGGGAAAAAAAATTTAAGTTTGGAGATCAAAATAATAAAGTCTATTCCTTATGAAAAGATCATGTTCTTTGTTATTTTATTTCTTCCATGGGGAAAAAATTTCCCAGACTTCCAGAGGTAAGAGAAATCAATGAATTTAGTCTAAATAATTACCCTAATTATTTCCCCTTATATAAAATACATGGTCACAACATCCAAGATTACTTTATTTTTCTTTAATGATATACTCGAGAAGATTATTGATTTTGGGTAGTAAAAATTGGTCAATCCCATAGTATTGGTGAACCATTCATCTTTCTCTTTTCTCGATGAATAAGGATAGTGGAAAGATGTTATAAATAGATGTGTGGAATTTTTTGATTACTTTATGAATAAGAAATAGGTGTTTTGATTGCATATGATACTCAGGGGAAAAATGAATCAGGAAGATTTGACCCTAGTTCCCTCTCTTAATTATAAGTAAATATCTTCATCATCATAGTGTTAAATGATTTTTTTCATTCATATCTAAAAAATATTGATCAGGAAGTGGTACACCCTCTAGTACATAAGATATTCTGAAATATTATCGAATTTATATCCCCATCACTGGGATGACAAGAATTACCCAACTAATTAAGATTTGTATGATATGAGGTGTTATAATATTTCTCTATCAATTCCATTAATTTGATATTTCCATTTAATGATAATGTCATATATGAACCCAATTTCCCCTATTATAAATAAGTATGAGGTCAAATAGGTCTAATAAAATTTAATAATGGTGGACCTCTAGGGATACATATCTTTTTTATTGAAGATATAGAAGCAACTAAAACGTGAAGGTTGGAACTCTAAAGAGATAAAAAACTGTAGCAAGTTATTAAGTATTCTAGGGATCATTTGAAAAAAATCATACTAGAAGACCAAATAGAAAACATATATTTATCTAGTTAATGTTATAATAGAAGATGTTCAACTCATTCTAACACATTCACCCCAAAGATGACCCCCAATTATATCCAAGTGAAGGAACCACCAACATAGTTAGATCTAAATTCTAAGGAAAATGATAGGTATAAAACTCAATATAGGAAACCCAATCCTTTGATACTAAATTATGATATTTAAAAACATATTCCTATTATCCCACACAAGATATCATTTTTAGATGAACTTTCCCATTAAAAAGAACTTAGGGAACCACTCATTGAGGTTTTCAAGACCTCAAGAGTTCAATGATGAAGTCATTGTAGCTGAGATATAATGTAAAAATATGACTCTATTGAATGAATTATGATCATTTCTTTCACGAAAAAAGATTGATTAGTATCCATAAAGTGAAACATTAGACCCTTATATGTATCTTGAAATATTGATGATATTGAAATCCATCCAGCCATAGTCAATTACGATTCTAGGATATTTCTTATTTTAAGCCGAACCCTTAGATGATTGGGATACAATGAATCTAACTTTTACCCTTCCATCCCCACCATCTAGGGGTATGAAAATATAAAAAATAGTCCCCTTAGAAGAAAAATCCAAGATTCCAATTTGAAGACCCATTTCAAACTCTAAATTTATATTGGTCCATAAAAAAATAACTTCAATGTCTTACTCGGGAGGCTTATTCTTCAAACACACACAACAATGTCCTTTTCATATAATCTATTATCGATGTACTCCACCAGTGGGAATGTTTGGGTATTATATGAAGATAAATATCCTTTTTATTCATGTGAATATAATTATATAGATTCAATATTCTAAAATATATAAGGTAAATAAGCAATGGAAGTGGAATAAAAAATATATTATTATCCCCAATGTTCTAGAAGCCAATCATTTCAGTTTGTAGACTAAAATATGTAAAGAATACATGTTTTCCATCTATTTAATTGAGGTGATAACTATTGATATGGGAAGTCATCAAGCCATTCTAGTCACACATACTTTTAATAAGAAGCTTCATATCTACTCACTCCTCCAAGTGGAATTGTTACTGGAAATAATAACTCCCATGATACCTAGGAAGAATACTCCATAGTTTGATTCAAAATGGTAAGGATCGTACACCATAAAAATATCGATTACAAAACTTATTATTCATTGATTATGATGGATGGAGATCATATCACACCAACCATCAGTGTAAGGTTTCTCAATAAATAATTTTCATAGCTTCACATTGGGTTTATAAAGTTTATTTATTATGAATCTAAACTACTTAGAATTAGTCATCATCATATGGCCTTAAAATTAAAGGCATGTTAGTCCTTGTAAAACGACTTTTAATTGTATAACACATGTCCTACCAAACATAACCCTTTAAATTGTCTAGGATGGTCTGTATGTGACACCCATTATGCCACTGTGGAATTAAATAATTAATTTAATTAATTAATTTTATTAATTTTAATTTTTTTATAATAACATGGATTGTTTTATATTTTTTTTGTAATTTTTTTACTATGGAGGGGTTGTGTATTTTAGTATTAACCATGAGAAAACTATGTAAGGGGTATTTTTTGGGATAATACCATTGGCATAGTTGGTGAATCGTTTTCTAGGTCATAAGAGGCCCTAGGAGTAACTATGTGAGGCCATTTCAACTTGGTAATGTGGGCTGAATAGTCACTTCATGGTTTGGTAAATCATGAGTGTTTCCCAGTATTTAAATATATATATATATATTTATTTATTCTTATATTTTAATTCTTTTATATCTCTCCCCATTATTTCCCCCTCCCTGACAAGATCTGCCAAGAGAAAAAAACCAATCTGTGCGTATCTATCCCCCTTTCGACCTCCTCTTCTATCATCCCTTGCACCAAATTTATTTTGGAATCGTGGATGATTCCTAAAGGTATTCCATCCAGTTCATTTCCACCTTAAATTTCTAGAGATTATTTTTATCCTTACATCCTCTCAGATTTAGATGGACCCTATGTTAATGGGTTTGAATTAATTTTTAATATTTCTTTTTTAAGGCATGTGATGGGTTTCTCGGGTCTCCTTCCACCACTGAAGAATATGCATTTTAGACCATTTCAGTCCAACCACTGCCAATTTTAGGTAGGCGTCTCTATTAAACCCCCTTTTATTGCATGCTTTAAATTTATTATGTTATTTTAAATTTATTTAAGTAAATTTAAAATCCTATTATATGTTTTACTAGGCCTAAAATGATTTTATATTTATTTGTATATCGTGGTATTTGCCTTATACCCATGCCAAGATCTTGTGAAATCTTCCGTGCGGATATTTAAAAATACTTAAATCATTTTAGAATGATTTCAAATAGATTTATAAGGGTGTTCAAACCTTATTGGATTTGATGGATTTAAAAATGATTTTAAGGCTTGGTATAGACCTTGGCCGCATTCCAAGTGTTAGATTAAATACCTTTTTGGGTTTTTTTAGATGATTTTAATATTTTTAAAAATATATTTGAAATCAATTATATTTTTGAAAAGGGTGTGTTCTATTTTTAAAGTCTTGTTTGTATAAAATTGGAGAGTCATCGACATTTAGAAATAATTTGTGACCATGGGTCCCATTGTGCTTTGGAATAGCCTTTTAAATAAAAAATATTTGGTTTTCTGGCAGAAATTTAAATTGTGGGTTTTTGAAAATTTTGAAAGTGGTTTGGTTTTCTGAGCATTGATAAAGATCAATTAATGCTTATGTGAAACATTTTTAAAGTGGTATTTGAAATTAGATTTAAAATAAAATTTATAAATGGGTATATGGATCAACATCCCGAGTAATGTGTTTTAAAGGCCTGCATGTAACTTTAAATGGTTTTATAAATGGGTGAGACCCTCTTGATCATATTGTGATTATTTGTTTTCCTATGGTGGCTAGTAATCCCATGAGGTTATATTGTATATTGATGCATCATTTTATGCTATTACGTAGTGATATTTTTTTGGCTCTACTTCTTATTAGGGTGAAGGCTGTGAGGTGTGGTTTATTTCAAATTATTTTACATTTTATGCATGTGACTACTGATTGACACCTCATTTCTTTTTTTGGTCATTGTTTCTCAGATATCAAGGTGGGTTTCTGGACTTATACTATAATAGGTATCCACAATCTACTAGTTTTCCTTTTAGCATGAAATAATCATAGATGGAGTGTGCCATTCTAACATGGATGGGTTCATGCTAGTTGGGTGGGTTTTGATTGGATGCAACATAGGAATATAGGTTATTCTATTTAGTTAATTTTAGGATGGTCTCACATTGGGACCTAGGGTATAGCCCCTAACATCTCTTCCTTTGGTTCATGGAATCATTTACGTGTTTTTTCTTTGTTCTTTGATTGTTTCCCTTGTTGTTAATTTTATTTTTTTGGCTTATGTGTTCTCATAATTTATTGCTCATTTTTGCGTGGCTTGAAAAAGTGGTTTGTGGAAGTGTGATTTCCTCTTTATTTTTGTGATTTTCCATTAAAATGTTTTGAAAGTAATTGTTTATGGTTTTAAATAAGGTAAAAAGAAAGTTTATTTTTAAAGTGTTTTCAAAATGTTTTAGAAATTATTTTGAAAATTGTTCTTAAGTGAGAAGAGTGAATTGTTTTTGGGTATATCTTTAATTGGTTTAAAGAAATGGGTTTTAATTTATTTTTTTTATGAAAGTGACATTTTAACGAGATGTTTAGAAATAATAAAAACATGTTTTTTTTCCTTCCTTTGTTTAATGGTTTAAATTAAAATATTTAACTATCCTTGTTTTCATTTTATAAAACAGGTTTTTTTAAGATGTCCACGTGGTTTTGTTTTATAAATCATGTCAAAAACCATTTTTATAACTATATTAAAATTGGAATTTTATAAACTATTTTACTAGGGTAATTCTATATATTAAGAGGGTTTTGGTGACCTACATAGTGCTTATATACTCACACATATTTTATTTTAGTTGTAGGTTCTTCATTCTCCATCAATATTTGCTTTGAGAATTGATTAGTAATAGGTTAGTGTTTTTTTACATTCAGCCTTTTTTTTCTAGTTAACTGATTTTGGTAGGACATGAATTTACATTCCTAAAATTTCTAGAAAGTTTCCCTCTATATGATTTTCTTTTCGTATTTAAGGTTTTACAACTTTATACAGTTAGAGGTTTAGTGATATTGTGGTGTCTAGAAATATGAAATAGGAGGAATTTATGAAGGTCAAGGATTCCGATGTGTGAGGGAGGTTTTTTGTACTTATTCAGCTTACTTATTTTTTGCTAATTGTTTTCTTATAATTTCATATAACTTTATGGTATCAATGTATGATATACAAATGGGTCATTTTGATTATTTTTTATATTATTAATGTTGAATTTACTCTAATTTTTTGGATAAATCATTCCCATGTGTGTTTCTGTTTTTACAAGTTACTAGTTTCCAGCTTGTGTGGATTGGGAATTCCCTCATTCTAGTGGCGGGCTAGTTCATTCATCCATTAGATGGATATCACAGATTGGTTCATTAAAAATAGTATTAGATACTTGGGTTATTCTTCCACTTAGGATAACAATAATTTAAAATTACACTTTTATTTATGAATTCATGGTAATATTTCCATTAGAACTCAGGTGGTAGGTGTGTGGAGAGTCCTACCAGATCTTACCAATCCCAAGACTCATGTTTCCTTTGGAAGTAGTATTTGAACATTTAATTCTGATTTTGTTGTATTTACTATTAATCTTGTGTTGATCATTATTAGAATAGTGTGAGTTTCCTTGGGGGTTGTGTTGGATTTTGGGATGGAAACATAATATATATCAGTGGTGTGAGGTTAGTTTTAATTTCTTAATCAATCAAGTTTGACCAATTACTCGATCCCAAAACACCTTAGGAATTATTTCATGTTTGGATCGAGGTCTGTTTGGACATGGGGTTGAGTCAATAATGGTTAAACACCCCCTTTGGTTTATTTATTAGAGTAATCTTGAGAGATAGAAAATGGTGGGGGGATATTCAAGGAGGGTCATATGATATGTTGATAATATTAATTTATAATTCTAATTTACCTCATTTTTGGATGTGATTTTTGTGTGAAATTGGGTTTTTTTGAAAAAGGGGGACTTTTTTGAAAAAAAAATTTATTTTCAAAGAAGCATTCGATCTTTTTTATAAAATGGGTTTGGATTTTATGAATCTAGTTTTGGTTTGGGAATTTATCATTTGGTTTGTTTATAAAATGAAATTAGTATTCAAGAAATGTTTGGGTTTTTTATTTAAAATCAGTTAATGGGGATTTTTAGAAAGTATTTAGATGTTAAAAACACTTTAGTAAAATTGTAAAGGAATTTAAAAATTTATGGGGTGATTTTGGAAAATATATTTTTTTTTCTATTTAATGAAAATTAAATGAGTAATATTTTTGGAATTATTTATAGATTGGGCTTTGAGAATCTTGGATGGTTTAAAAAAATGAGTGAAAATGTTTTAGAATTTTATTATGGAATTGGGTTCCTTAATATCAAAATAAGTTTTGGGAAAATATATCTTATTTGTTTTAAAATGTGATGTTTTTAAAAATAAAGGGCTTTCTAATGATATTTTCCTAATTTTTGTTGGTGTTTTTGGATTTTTTCCCTTCGGATTGGTTGGGTTCGATGATTTTATTTAGGGAACCTAGTAAGGTTGAGTCAATGATCCCCTGTATATTAGGTATTCCTCTCATAGGAGTCTTAGAAAATGATCATTGTTTTCTTATATGGGTAGTTCCTCCCTTATTCATTAGAAATTTCTTAGATTCCAAGTGGTGTGAAAAAATGTTTCCCTAGCCCCAATTTATAATGATGTGGCATTGGGTTTTCTTATCATTTTTTTGTTTGGGACACTAGGCTAATTGAGCTTTGGTTAGTTAGTTGGGTGCCTTGATTTATATTAACCTACTTGATCTTTTTGGGTTAATTTTTTATCTTAGGATATGTTCTTTCTTGAGGTATCATACATGGTGAGTTTATTTATTTTTAGCCTTTACATAGCTTTTATTGGTGTGATCCTTTGGTGATATTTTTATTTCTCTTATTTGAGAAATGGTTTTTTGGGTTTGTTTGTGACTCTTTTTTTTGCACCTTGTGTGGAAGTTTTTGGTGATGTTGGACTTGTGTAGAGGTCCTTTCACATGTTTCTCCTTGATTTTTGGACATGGTATAGTCTTGGGTGAGTGATTGTTGTGGAAAAAACCAGTATGAATCCAATTGAGATTATGTAATGATTGGTGTCTAATCAGCTATAGTTGGGTCGACCATGAGAGGGTAGCCTAGGTCAAGGGTCATATTTTTCCTTGATTTTCACTAGTTCATGATCCATAGTTTGAGCCCTTGTCATTTATATTTAGAGGCATGTCTTAAAATAATCCTTTATTCGGGTATTAGAGATTTTTTGGTTTCATCCCCACCCAATTATCCACCCAAAAAATGTTTTAGGTCAGGTTCCACTGGCCTTAGGAATGCCTCCCCATATGCCAAAGGATGAAGATTAGCAGTGAGGGTGCAATTTAACAAGTTGGGGACACTATACCCTACAGGGATAGATAATAATACTGGTGTGAGTAATAATGTATAACATGTAGCAGAAATAAAGACTCAAAAGACTTGAACTATACTCGAAAAGTGGAAACGCATTCAATAATGATCAATAGTAGAAGTAGTAATAAATAGAAACATTAAAAAATAAATAAGCAGGTCAACATGCCAACACCACTTGAAGTAACTAAATAGAACAAGCATGCATTCCACAACAAGTATTACATGAAAATAAACAAAATGGGGTCTCTCATGGATAACCAGTACAAGCCATACATATATAGCATGTTGTTAAAGAAAATAAACTAAATATATGCTCTAACTAGGCACGACCTCAAGGTCCCATGACAAACTCTATGCAAGTTGCTACTTAGATCCATCCTCTAAGGCTATTTCATTACCTGAATGTGAATTCATAAAGGCAATATGCATCTTGAAGCACCCATGCAGGGTGCGAGACAAATATTAGTAGGATACAACCCAATGGTTCTTACCTAACATAAGTGTTTAAACTGGTATTTGATTTAAATAAAAAGTAAGCACCACAATGTGACAACTAATCAAGGGATTCCTTGGTTCTAAAAAAACCACCATGAATCCATAAACTACCTCATCCAATGACGGAATACCAGAATTTGAGAGGTTCCTTGGCTCATTGACCAAGGTAAACCTGATGTCAACAGCCCAGGTGAACCCTCAGGTTTCACCTTAAATTAAGTAACCCAACACCACGTTCCTCCTAACACCTTGTGTCTCAATAAGTACCGATGACCCGAAAGCACACCCAAGAAAATAGTAACATTGTCCTGCAGACCCCTACTCAAAAGAACATATCATCCTAAGGATGAAAAATGGATGAACATCAATATTCGTCCTGAAATAAAAGTCACTTTTGGCTCTCAACACAATACCCCAAGAAATAGAGATACCCATTCTCCCAAATCAATCTAGACCCACAACCTCAATCGTAGTGACCCTCGTCCCCCAACAGATATCCTCATCACTATAAACCAAAGGCTCATCACCCTCCATGTGGATTTCTATGACAAGAACACCCAAAACATTATCACCTAAGATGCAACTACCAGGGGCCTCTACCCACATGAGTTGTTAAAACCACCTCATCAATGGAGTCAACCAGTGTGCAAACAACTCAAATTCGGTTCTTTGGACATCATAGGTGAGAGAAAATCCCCAAATAAATAACCTAATCTACATAAACTGGAGCCTCATTACCTTATGACCATGTCTATCAAATCTGATGGCCTTTCTATCCCAATACCACAATCCATTCCCAACCTGATTGTCTCAATACCTAAAACCGATGTCTACAACACCCAATTATGTGGTCAATACCACTCAAGCAATCTAGGGAAATCCCAACTAGTGATCAACATAACTCAATAATAATGGCCTAGCCATGTCAACCTTAGGCTAATCTCTTCATGACCCCTTTGGTCTAAATATATCATTGCACAAGAAAATCATATAATACTAATTCCCATTAACTTTATAAGAAATTAGATGAAATTGAATTGAATATATCAATTCCAATATAAATAGAGAATTCAATTTAATATGATTTAATTTCCTGATCTATATAAAAAAATTCTGTATAGATGGATTGAATGCCTCATATTAGAATAACCAAAACAATTCAAATTAAATGAATTAAACACCCTTGGAAAATTTTCCCCAAGTAGTGACAACATCTAACCTGACCTCACTAGAGTGAAAAAGGTAAGGGCATTCCCAATGGAATCCCATGTGTCATATGGCCAATTGAATACCATGAAGAAGGGGTATCACTAAATTTTCCAAATGTTCCCTAAAATCTTCACCCCTCAAATGACTACAGAAACAAAAATCAGGATATTCCCCACCTAACTTAGACTTGTAGATGTAGGAACATACGATATCAAGATCTAATTCATAGTGGATTTGAATAGATCTGAGTTTCCACTCAATGGCCTAAAAATATGGAAAAATGGCCTTAACAGGTTTAGTGATCCATTATTTGCAAGAGAAAAAAAGAAGGGGCATGCATGTGGTTATACTTACCGAAATGCATACAACACACCCAGTGGTTCAGAAATTGGAGGTAGCATAAAAAGATAAGAGAAAATCCCCCAGAGGAGAGGAGGAGGAGGTTTCCTCCTATGTAGTGCATGAAAAAGGAAAATAAAGAGAGGATAAATAGGAAAAAATAAATAAAAAGAAAAACCTAAAAAAACACCCTATATATGATGCATGGTTTACCCACATGTTTTTCCAAACTATGCAGTAACTGTGTGGGCTACAGTATAGAGCTACTACCCAAAAGGGATCCCTCGCATGACTTTCACACGGTTTGACCTAACCATTATAAAACCGTGCATAATACATTTTCAACAATTTTATATAACCTCGCACATCTATGAACCTCACTTGCACGGTTTAACCAAACCGTGCTCTAGTTCAAAATTGGACTCAATGGTTAGAATGAAGGGGCAACACAGTTTACCCTAAACCGTGCACCCTAACCTGCCATTCCAAAATAGAAAATTTGGCCTCAGATTCTTCCCAAACCAAACATAAACACTCTATGCATTTTCCATGAATCTAGACTCATGTGAAGACATGATAAAATGATAAAAAACTATCAGAATTTTATTTCAATTAGTGATAAAGAAAACAGAATTACCACTAATTGAAAAGTTCAAATCATGAGTGAATTTTGACCTTACTCAAAACCCATGATGTTTAAATCTCCCCACCTTAACATAGCTCATCCCTAAGGTATAAAATGGAACCTGGAGATTGTACTGAACGTAAATATTATAGTAAAAGATATCCTGAACTACTTCAATCACAAGGGTTCATCACAAATTCCTGATGGGGTATCACCACTCTATGAATTTTCGAAACTGGTCTCACATCGACTAATACTCAAATAAAACAAGAAAAAACAACCAATTCTCAGAACCAAGGTCCTGTCATAATGCATCGTCACTTCGAAACCTCACCAATTTCTCTCTAGTCACTCTCGAAACCTATTCACATCTTGTACTGTATTAGTACCTGCCTCGAGACCATGGAAACCAAGGAAAATGAGGTCCCACATCTCCATGGATTTTCCAATCAATCTTGGTGACTCTCACCTCAGTCAAGTATCATACCGCAATAGTACCCAGATGCATCGTACCTCAAGTAACATGCATCCTCGATGCCCCAATGACCAGGGTACCTCAATAGGTCACACATATCCTCGATTCTTATGATGCCTTATATCTCAATCATATAACCCAGTGCCTCACACCTCATATATATATATATGGGATTCATATTCTATGATGATAAAAAACTCACCAGTATCCATTCATTCCACATACAACCCGTTCCCACAATGAACCAAAATGTACATGCCTCAACAGGCTACGCCAAACAGAAATAAAAGAAAATCATGACCATGTCAGTAGTGTACCTCTAACTGTCATCATCTTACCAGCCGGTTCATCCCCTAGAAGCTACATAGTGTGCACCTAGGATAAATCACTATTGCCTGAAGATAGACCTACCTGTGGTTCTTCTCTAACCACCGGCCACTGACCCCAGTGGTAGGTCCCACCGTCTCTTCCATGGCCTCTACTTGCAGCTGAACCTCAGTGACCCTAACATGGTACAGATCCTAAAATGATCTATGAAACCTGAATCTGTATGGGTCCCCAACTACGAGGTGGTCTTCATGAGTCCTTGGACTAACCATCATGTTATACATCATCCCTACTTCACTTACTTCCCTCTAAAACATCACCATTGAAGTCACCAAAATTCACAGCTCAGCTAGTGTAGAACTTATCCGTCAAGTTTCCCTTGACTATGAGCACTTGGTTTAATACCCAGAGAATGAGTCCAATATAAATATATTTACTAACACCTAAATGGTGTTCTATAAACCATCCTATAGGAACCTCACATCAGAAGTTTTATTTCTCACCATGTTAGGTGTGAAGAGATACATTTTAGTGAATGTTGTTTCATAGTCCATGAAAGACACGTCTCCCTACTGGGGGCTTAAGAACTCTCGAGCCCTTTTCTCCCTCATCATATGTGGGAAACTTTTCTTGAAGAATCTGGCCTCAAAATCCTTCAGCCAAACCCTCGTGTTGACCAGCCTGAACATGCACATCCCACCATCATTTATCCATTCCTATGAGCATGTACATCTTCAGTTTCACTCTTCACCTTGAAGGACTCTTGATCTTGTTGAAGATCATCTATGTGATTTTGATCCAATTCTTAGCTTTCAGTGGACTACACTCAAACTGAAAAGGGGGTGGGTGCTGTGAATGGAACTCCCACTTCAGATATGCCATATATGGATCTACTCCCCAAGAACCCTGATTAATTCCATGGATAACCCATACTTTTCTCATTCAGAGCTAATTATTGAGACATGACCCAAAATATATAGATTATTGTGATTTTACCTCCTTTATTGGAATCTAAGCTTGTCCCTAAACCTGTACCTATGGATCATTCTCTACTTGACCCTCAGGGGTCAGAACCTGCTCATGCTTAAACAGCACGGATCAATCATCCACTTAATTCTCCATCCGAGCTATCTAGGAGGAACCCGCTGAATACCATAAATGGTCAGACAACCCATATATAATATATATATATATATATATAATAAAGATTGGAAAATTAGTAAAATGCAGAACATCCTTACTACCCTTACTCTCCCCCACCACAACCATTCCACATAGAATCTCAGCCTCATGGCCTCCTTACCCACCCTCAAAAGGGCCAAGATTCATATAATACCCGGGTCATGCCCATCCTGAAAACCATCATTGCCTCAAACTGATGACTGAGTCACCCAATCCTACTGATCAAAATCACCTCAACCATAGTACATGCCAAATCCTATAAGAGAAAGACCCATTTCACATCACATGCCATTATATGTGTATATATATAAACACATGGAAAATCATATTGCATATATCAAAGAAATCCTCTCATGGAACTTCACATTTGCACATGGAATTTGATATTTATAACATGGTATAAACAGTTTTCAAATCATACATGAAATTATAAAATTTAAATACCCTAAAACGTTTTTATCAAAATCCAACAAGCAAGAAATCACACCTTACCTCACTAGGACAAGGTCCAAGATCCCCCTTACCTCACCAGGTCAAGGGTCACAGATCAAATTAAATAACATTACATTTTAAAATAATCCACTTAGGTGTAAATCATATAAACTATAATCTAAGAAAAAAATAATAGCAATCCCACCCACGGTAAATTGGAGTCTTCTCAAACATGGGGTTGCATAAACTGAATGACAAGCTCTAAACTGAGTTCTAACATTACCTATTCTCCAGTATACCTTAACCCAAATAGTAATTCCAAGAAAAGAGAAAAAAGAAACTCCTTTGATAACATTTGTAGTATCATAGAACAAATTATCTACCAAAATAGTGCTTTCAGGAAGTGTTCCATGGGACTTAGGTATGCCTCCCCGTATTCCAAATTCTGTCGACTGGTAGCGTGGGTGTAAGATCCCATGTTTTGAACCGGGTTAAAATTATGAATGTTTTTGAATTTCTTTTTCGTCTTATCAATGTGTTGTTATTTTTAAACTGAACTCCGTAATTCTATTCCGAGTGTTGGATCACCTAAAGAGGGATTTTTTTTCAAACTTTGATAGAATTTTTGAGGTAAAGGGGAAGTTGCACGGGCGGCGCATGGTTTGTCTAACTGTGCGGCCAAACCCTGCGTAGTTGGTCTTGGAGGCAGTAACTTCCACACGGGCGGCTCACATTTTGTCTAGCCGTACAACCAAACCATGTGAGAAGGGTGACCGAGGCAGTAGCTAACACATGATTATCGCACGGTTTGTCAAACTATGAGAACATACCATGCGGGCACTTAAACAAGATCCTTAAATTGTGGATCTCACTCATTTTTGCCTTTAGATGGATCATTTTTCCATTTAAGAAGCCAAAACTCGGGATTACTCTCACTTGAAGGTTGGAAAACCTCTCCCAAGAATTTTGAGGCAATTCGAAGGCTTCTCTTGGAAAATTGAAGTCGATTTCTTGAGGTAGGTAGATGTTCTTCTTCGTTCTTGTTCATTTTCTTAGATCTACTTAGATCTACATCTCCTCTTCTCATGGTTTCTTAGATCTACGCCCGTTATGGTTAAATCTAAGTGTGTGGATGACAAGTATGATGAGTTTTGGTCTTGTTCTTTCTAGGAGAAGTGATCTAAGGAGGGTTCTTGAAGAATCGATTTGTTTCTCTCGAGGGTTCTTCGTTCGTTGTGGTTTCCATCAAAACCCGAGTTAGGGTCCAAAATCTTTAACACTCTATTTAAGAATTACAGTTTCTTTAAATAAATTCGGAATGTGAGTTTCCTTCATTTTGATATGTCAACGAATGACACTCTTGATGTTATTAAATAATTCCACCCACATGAGATAAGTGAGGACTTGAACATGTGTTGAGCTTAAGCATGTTTGGCTAATTTGGATAAATTGATATGATTAAACAGTTAAATGATTTGAATGGGAAGAATGAGTAATAGGGTAATTAATATTAGGATTAATTATCAAGTCATGAGTTGGAATAAGATTGTGGCTTTTACCGATTATTGGGAATATCGAATATTTGACATGTTTGGAAGATAATTGGAAACTGGTAATAATTAATGAAGGGATTAATTATTACATTTTAAATGGTAAATGGTTAACTAATATATGATTGGTTAAAGAGACAAGGTTTTATTAATTAATTGTTGAATTAATTAATTTGCATGCAATAAATTAAGATTGTGAATTGATTGTTTGTTATGATTGTTGGCCATGAGTACCATTTGAAGCATATTATTTTTCTATGCCTTAAGTTGTCTTGGATGGAGTTGTTTAGAGATATGACATGTTGTGTGAGATGGTCACTAAATATCTTGGATTTTCTCAGCATGTTTGAGATGATTATGGTGTGCTTTTAGATTGTTAAAGTCTTGGACGAACCATTGTTTGAATGGATGGATTTAGACTTGTTAAAGAATTTGGATAATTAAGTGTTGAGTTAATTATTTAGTTAGCCTTTTAAGAATAGTGAATTGTTAATTAATAATTAATTAATGAGGCGTTGAATGGATAATTAAGTTTCGGATTATCTGAAGAGCGATTTGTGTTGTTAATTAATTATTGAATTAATTAAAGGGTTAGTTTTATGGTGTTAGACATAGTATTCTACACCAATGATAAATGTATATGTGTGATTGATGGATGGGTTGTGAGACATGGACTGATGCTCCTAATACACACAAGGTGTTATAAATGGAATTCTACACCAATTATAGATGTATATGTATGATTGATAGATGGGTTGTGAGATAGGGACTGATGCTCCAAATACTCACGGGGTGGTATACATGGAATTCTACATCCAGTTTGCAAGAAAATATTCTTTTATGGGATAGGGACTGATGCTCCAAATACCCATGGGTTGTGAGACATGGACTGATGCCCTGAATACTCACGATGGTGCTAGACATGATGTTCTACACCCATTAATTAACATTGGACTGTGGGTCCAATTGTTCGTACATGAAATGAGTTTAATGGTTAATGAAGGCTGTTGTGACATGATGATTTGTGAATTGATTATGAGAAAGGGTTCAAAATTATTTATGAATTGGGTGAACCACTTATAGTGTATGGGATCAGAATTATTATATGAAAGATTAAATTGATTAACGTATGACACGTTATCCAAGACAAAGCACAAGCTTGAATTGGTTCTTTACTTGATTACTTAGATGGTCTTTAGAGACATCCGTGGTGAGTGACTTATATGGGAGATGTCAGGCGTAGGCTGAATCTCAAAACATTCATAATAAGATTTCAGTAATTGATAAATGAAAAATGATTATGTAATGATTTTTGAGTTTGCATGACAAATAAATAGTGCAGGTTTAGGCACCAGTTGAGGGCTGAAGCAGGTACTTGAGTAAATAGTTACTTTGTACTGATAACTTTATTTTATGCATGCCATCACATGTTTTAAATTATTTATTAAATGTATGGATTTGGGGTAGACACCGGTGGTTCCAGCCTACTAAGATTTATATCTCAGACCCTACTCGGGCCACCATTTCACTAGGTACCCGAGTAAATTCTATTTGGTTGTAGGAATATGCTGTTTGAATTTACTTGGGAGATAGTAGGGGACCGATCGGATGCTCGGGATGCTCGAGGAGATCTCCCTTGGGGATTTGTGTCATTATTTATTTATTTCTACATTGGAATGTAAATCAAGCTATTTTGTTCACTCTTTTCTACTTTTGTATCTTTATCATTTCATGCGTGCATCTACTGTATAATTTGGTGTTGGACATTTGTTTTGTACAAGATTTATAAAATTTGTTTTCCGCTACTTTATCATTTATTATACCATTCTGCTATTTACTTCCTTTGTCTATTTTGAGCACAAAAATGAGTAGTCTCCCCACTGACTATCCTTATACACTCACTGCTTGTCGGCAGCCTCTGGCGTAAGGGGAGACGCGCTTGAGGTCATGTGGCGACCGGTCCGGTCACCGGTTCAGGGGTGAACAGGGTTGGGATGTTACAAAGTGGTATCAGAGGGAGGTTTCAGTTTATTTCTTTTTCTTTTGTCTTACTATTTTGGGGTTGGTAGAGTGGATACTAGGAATGTGTCAGCACTTGGGTTAATAGACCTGCTTAGGACTGATCACCTCATGCACGAGAAATGAACAACTGGCCATGGATGAGAATTAATGTTTTTACTATTAGAGGTTACAGTTGATATGATTTCACCTTGAGTGACTGGTGTATTTTCCACCTTTTATTGAATTTGAAAATTTTGAAAGGAATAATTTTCTTGGCCTGATATGGAAAGGAAGTTTCATACATGTATCATCTTAGGCACTTAGATATTCACATGCCATGCATATAACATGCCATGTAGTTGCATTAGTAGGATGCCTGCTAATTTGGATTGTGTTTCTTGGGTGCAATGCGATGTTTGATTTTCTTTAGCATGCCTCTTTAGATAGCATGTTTCGGTGATAGATTTAACATGATTGAGTTATTATATGCCAGGCTACCTCAGTTATTAGCATATTTTGATGTTGTGACATGCTTCTGTGTTATAGAATTTTGTTGTGTTAATGCTTATGCTAACATGTTAGATAAGTTTTGACATATGAAAGGAGTGCTAAAGATAAAATTTTAAATAAATGTTAATTGTGTTAAATGGGATACAAAATCCAGCAATAAGGTGTATGGGTTCCTTATAGGTTGAATGTGGTCACCCATATAATTTGGACCATTAGGTTGATCATGTTAATTTATTAATTGACACTGGTATCGATTAATGAGATCCAGTTTTCAATACATGGAGTGAATGGGAACTTCATGAATTTGGAATTGATGACTCATATTAAATGTGTTGACTTGATGCCGTGTGAAATGCTTATAAATGTGAAAGATGATTAATCCTGATCTGAAATCAAATGGATAGCTTCTAAAATGCATCTAGACCCAAGTAGTTCAGTTGGGGAGGGTTTTTATGAGATAACCTATTTGGGTGTTTAAAATTTTAATACCTATGGATTTCCTATTGGGATGCTTTATAGAGAACCCAGGTTGGTTAAAATGGGATCCTCGTAGGTCACCTTATCTTCTTAAAATAATTTTTTTTATAAGTTTCCTAAAAATGACAGGATGCCAACTAACATAAATGTTTTAAAAAGGTAGTTTTATGAAACTTTCCTATTTTTCCTTGGGGAATTTTGAAAAAGGTACTTTGATGTTTTGATTAAATCGTTTGATGATTAAAGATTAAAAGTGATTAAATATAAGAGGCATGGAAATGGAACATTTTGTGGTGTCCACTGTTTAAAACCCTCATGTAAAGGGTAGTTCAGACTTCTCTTGAGTTTCCTTGAAACAGAAGCATGAGTACTTTATGTAGACATTCTTCTCCTTAGCAATGGACTTATGTTCAGCTTTTGAGCCTAGTGAATTTTTTTAAGTGACCCGGTTTTGGGTTGACAATTGTTCTTCGTATGGGGATAACCCGCAGTCAGTAGTGCCCTTAGAACTTAAATGTCTTGCTAGCGCTATGGCCTTTCTCACTCTTTTAGTGTTGTTGGATGTCATTGTCCCAGGTAGGACTTCAAGTTTCCAATGAAACCCTTGTTCGAGTGGGTGATGATGTTTTTCTTGACCTTATTATGATCTTGAACATCGAGTAATGATCTTTGTCTGCTGGTTAGACGTGCCTTAGGAATGGTCGGCTGCTTTGTTGGTCATTTGACCCATTCATCTTAGTAATGGATGACTAGTTATAGCTTCGTCCAGTAAAATGGTCATATGAGGCAATATGACTCCATAATAAGTCTTTTTGTACTATTGAGTATGGTCTTGGTTCAACTCCATGTAGAGTAAATTGAGCGTTAAAGAATCAGTTTCATTTCAATACATGGAATAGTTTTTGAAAGACCCGGGTGTTTTGACATGCCGATCTTGTTGTTAATCTAACGTGCTGGTGAGAGGCTAATCTCTTCTTGAGACGTCATGGGTAATCCTAAGGTGGGTATTGTCATTTTGTTCTCGATGAACGTGTTGGCAGCTTCTGTCGAGCTTTTATAACAGAGTTGTCTGGTAAGAGTTTTACTGATCTTCTTCATGACCTCAATTTTCTCTTCGTGCGCTCTTCTAGACATGACGAGCATGTCCCCTATCTTGACCTCGTCATGGAGACACTAAGATAACATCGTTCTTGTGCCACGCTATAGTTTAAATTTTTGTTGGGCTTGGGGAGTAGTTGATATCTGGGTTGTACGCCGGATGTGTGGTTTCTTTGGGATACTTTCCTTTTCATGTTGGGGCATGGTTGTTTTTAAAATATCCTTGTGATGTCTGGACTTCGAAATTTCACCAGATATTGGGTAAGGACATCGTTATATTGGCGGATGGTTTAGTAATAGTTTTAAAGGAACGTTGTTAGATAAAGGGTGAAAGTGGATTTTGGGTCCGCAACGTCTTTGAGGGAAGCATGAGTAACCTGTTCCATTATTTGATCGAGGTTCAACATTTTACGTTGACAAGGTCCTTCTAATGACCTAAGATATAAGATCTATTTTGAGGTTTGAGCTTTAGAGTAATCTTTGGATCTAGTTATAAAGGCTTATCCATCAAGTTTGACAAAGGTTAAAGGTGTGTTTGGTGTTAGGAAGGCAACACATCAATTCTAACGAGATTAAATGTCCTTGGTAGGTCGGTTGTTTTAGAAGTGGTTCCCGATGGATTCTTGGGGACGAGAAGTTTCTAAGGTGTGTATAATGTAAGATCTCGTGTTTTGAACCGGGTTAAAATTATGAATGTTTCTGAATTTCTTCTTCAGTTTATCAACGGGTTGTTATTTTTTAAACCGAGCTCCAGAATTTTATTCCGAGTATTGGATCGCCTAAAGATGGAATTTTTTTTGATCTAAAATAAAAGTTTTTTGGTAAAGGGGAAGTCGCACGGGCGGCACATGGTTTGTCTAACTGTGCGGTCAAACCATGCGTAGTTGGTCTTGGAGGCAGTAGCTTCTGCATGAGAAGTGCATGGTTTGTCTAACCGTGTGTCCAAACCATGCGAGAAGGGTGGCTGAGGCAGTAGCTAATGCACAGTTAGCACACGGTTTGTCAAACCGTGCGAACTAACCATGCGAGCACATAAACGAGATCCTTAAAATGTGGATCTCACTCGTTTTTTACTTTATATGGATTGTTTTTCCTCCTAAGTAGCCATAACTAGGGATTACTCTCACTTGAAGGTTGTAAAACCTCTCCCAAGCATTTTGGAGGTGATTTGATGGCTTCTCTTGGCGAATTGAAGCCGATTTCTTGAGGTAGGTAGATGTTCTTCTTCATTCTTGTTCAGTTTCTTAGATCTACTTAGATCTACATCTCCTTTTCTCATGGTTTCTTAGATCTAAACCCATTATGGGTAAATATAATTGGGTGGATGGAATGTATGATGAGTTTTGTTCTTGTTCTTTCTAGGAGAAGTGATCTAATGGGGGTTCTTAAAGAATCCACCCATTTCTCTTGAGGGTTCTTTGTTCGTTGTGGTTTCCGTCAAAACTCGAGGTAGGGTCCCAAATCTTTAACACTCGATTTAAGAATAATAGTTTCTTTAAATGAATTAGGAATGTGAGTTTCTTTCATTATGATATGTCAACTAATGACACTCTTGATGTTATTAAATAATTCCACCCACATGAGATAAGTGAGGACTTGAACTTGTGTTGAGATTAAGCATGTTTGGCTAATTTGGTTAAAGTGATATGATTAAACATTTAAATGATTTTAATGTGAAGAATGAGTAAAAAGGTAATTAATAATAGGATTTATTTTCAAGTCATGAGTTGGAATAAGATTTTGGATTTTACAAATTATTGGGAATATCGAATATTTGACATGTTCGGAAGATAATTCAAAACTGGTAATATTTAATAGAGGGATTAATTATTACATGTTAAATGGTAAATGGTTAACTAATTGATGATTGGTTAATGAGATAAGGTTTGATTAATTAATTTTTTAATTAATTAATTTTCATGCATTAAATTAAGATTGTGAATTGATTGTCTGTTACGATTTTTTTCCAGGAGTACCTTTCGATGCATATTAGTTTTCAATGACTTAAGTTGTCTTAGATGGAGTTTTTTAGAGATATGATATGTTGTGTGATATGGTCACTAAATATCTTGGATTTTCTCATCTTGTTTTGAGATGATTATGGGGTGGTTTTAGATTGTTAATGTCTTGGACGAACCATTTTTTGAATGGATGGGTTCCGATTTGTTAAAGAATTTGGATAATTAAGTGTTGAGTTAATTATTCAGTTATCCTGCTACGAATAAATAATTGTTAATTAATTATTAATTAATGATATGTTGAATGGATAATTAAGTGTTGAATTATCTGAAGAGCGATTTGTGTTGTTAATTAATTGTTGAATTAATTAACGTGTTGGTTTTATGGTGTTAGACCTGGTATTCTACACCAATGATAAATGTATATGTGTGATTGATGAATGGGTTATGAGACAAGGACTGATGCTCCAAATACTCAAAAGGTGTTAGAAATGGAATTCTACACCAATGATAGATGTATATGTATGATTGATAGATGGGTTGTGAGATAGGGACTAATCCTCCAAATACTCACGGGGTGCTAGACATAGCGTTATACATCCAGCTTGCAAGAAAATATTCTTTTATGGGACATGGACTGATGCACCAAATACCCATTGGTTGTGAGACATGGAATAATACCCCGAATACTCACGAGGGTTCTAGACATGATGTTCTACACCCATTAATTAACATTGGACTGTGGGACTAATTGTTCGTACATGAAATGAGTTTAATGGTTAATGAAGGCTATTGTGACATGAAGATTTGTGAATTGATTATGAGAAAGGGTTCAAAATTATTTATGAATTGTATGAACCACTTTTAGTGGAATAGCTCAGACTTAGTATATGAAAGATTAAATTGAATAACTTATGACGCGTTATTTAAGCCAAATCACAAGCTTGGATTCTGTCTTTACTTGATTACTTAGATGGTCTTTAGAGACATCCGTGGTGAGTGACTTATATGGGAGATGTCAGGCGTAGGCTGAATCTCAAGACTTTCATAATAAGATTTGTGTAATTGATAAATGAAAAATTATTATGTAATGGTTGTTGAGTATGCATGACAAATGAATAGTGTAGTTTCAGGCACCGACTGAGGGATGAAGAAGGTACTTGAGTATATAGTTACTTTGTACTGCTTACTTTATTTTATACATGCCTTCACATGTTTTAAATTATTTATTAAATGTCTGGATTTGGGGTAGACACCGGTGGTCCCGGCCTACTAAGATTTATATCTCACACCCTACTCGGGCCGCCATTGCACTGGGTACACGATTAGATTCTATTTGGTGACAAGACTATGCTCTTTGCATTTACTTGGGAGATAGGAGTAGAGGACCAAGCAGATGATTGGGATGCTTGAGGAGATCTCCCTTGGGAATTTGTGTCATTATTTATTTATTTCTGCATTGAAATGTAAAGCATGCTGTTTTCTTCACTATTTTCTAATTTTTTATCTTTAGCATGTCATGCATGCATCTTATGTATAATTTGGCGTTGGCCATTTGTTTTTTACAAGATTTATAAAATTTGTTTTCCGCTGCTTTATCATTTATTATACCATTTCTGCTATTTACTACATTTGTCTATTTTGAGCACTAAAATGAGGGTATAGTCTCCCCATTGACTATCCTTAGACCCTCGCTGCTAGTCGGCAACCTCTAGAGTAAGTGGAGATGCACTTGAGGTCATGTGGAAACCGGTCCAGTCACCAGTTCAGGGGTGACCTAGGTCGGGACATTACAATTGGTGTAATTTAAAAAGTTAGGGAGATTATACCCTCTGAGAATAGATAATAACAATGGTCTGAGTAAAAAGGTATAAAGTGCAGTGGAAAGAAAGACTTAGTAGTCTCGAACCCAACCCACAAAGTGAAAACATAGTGAATAACGAGAAATAGAAGAAGCAATAATAAATAGAAACAACAGAAAACAAATAAGCAGATCAAAATTCCAACTCCAATTTCAGTAGCTAAATATAATAAGCATGAATTTCATAACAAGTCTTACATATCAATATAAAAAATAGGGTCACCCATGAAAAACCAGTATAATTCAACGATATACATCATGTTGTTATAGAAAAGAAAATAAATCTAAGATCTAACTAGGTACGACATCAAGGTCCCACACCATACTCCATGGAAGCAGCTACTAAGATCCAACTCATGAGCCTGATCCTTTACCTGAATGTAAATTCATAAAATATATATGTGTCCTAAAGGACCCATGTAGGGTGTGATATGAGTATCAGTAGGATTTCACCCAATGTTTAGTACCTAACATAAGTGTTTAATAATACATGCAATATAAAAAAAAGTGAGAAGTACAAAAACTAAATAAGGGATTCCTTGGTACTCAACAACCACCTGGAAGCTATCACCTACCTCAGCCAATGGCTGAATACCAGAATTCAATAGGATTCTTGGATAATGTCCCAAGGTTCCCCTAATTTCAATAACCCAGGTCAGCCCTTAGGTTCCACCTCAAGTCACTTAACCCATCACCACATGCCTCTTGAAACCTCATGTCTCAATAAGTACCAACATCCCTAAGGCATGCCAAAGGTAGTAGTAACTTGGTCCCATGGACCCCTGCTCGAAAGCACACATCAAACTGAGGACGACAACTAATGAAAAAATGATATATGTCCTCAAAGAAAAATCACCATCGACTATCAGTACAACATCCCAATAAACGATGATATCTGTTCTCCCAATTCAATCCTTGCCCACAACCTCAATCACTTTGAGTCTCAACCCCCAACTGATTGACTCAATGCTATAAAAAAATTATCCTCAACTTCCATGTGGATTTAAAAAAAAATCACCCCCAAACCATAATCACCGAAGCCACAACTACCAAGAGCCTCTACCCACCCGAGTGGTCAAAAAACCTCATCAACGGTGTCAACCTGTGTGAAAGGGACTCAAATTCAATTCTTTGGCCATCATGGGTGAGAATAAATCACCAAATAAATAACCTAATCCACATCAATCGGGACCTCATTACCCTATAACCATGTCACTCAAATTTGACGGCCTTTCCATCCCAATATCATAGGCTATGCACAACCTTACAGTCTGTAAGAACCCGGTTCTTGTTTTAGAGGTACAGGCTTCTTCTTTTCCTTTTCCTTAAGTGTTTTTGAGAAAATATGGAAAATGGGGAAAAATCCTAAATTTTGGAACTACACGCCATGTACTTTATCCACACTCCGTGTACTTTTGGCCGTGTTGGGATGAGTACACGGGGCGTGTGGCCATGCCAGCGACGAAGGGTGTAGGAACCGACTACATGCCGTGTAGTGGTACCTTACACGTCGTGTAGTCAGTTGGAAGGCTTAAACAGTAAGGCGGTGGCGTCGCCGCCAGCTGGGCGACAGTACATGCCGTGTACTCGAGAGTACATGCCATGTACTCATGTTGACGTATGAACAGTGTGATGGTGCCTCCTTTTGAACAGTTAAATGAAGGGAGTACACACCATGTACTTGGAAGTACACGCCGTGTACTTTGTTTTTTCAGCTTAAAACAGGCAGTAGCCTCCTCATTTGGCAGAGGAGACACCTGATCCATTTTGGAGCCAAAGGGGGAGGCTAGATCTTTGAAGATCCACCGGGCGTTCGTCTGGAATCTGTTTCGGCTTCAGACGATCTTGTTGGAACCGCACAGGTAAGACCTCTCCTCTCCTGGTACTTTTCTTACCAATTCTTCTCCTAACATATGTTAATTACGTTTGAATGTGTTTTTTTCTTCGTCAGATCTACACCGTTCTTGGTCATTTCTGGATTCGGCGTTCGGGTATATCGTTCGTTGGCGTATTAGGTAGGTTGCTTTGTGTTTAGTTTTCCAACTGCTATGTGTTTTGTGCGTTTTGTGCTACGAACCCATATTGGGGTGTCGTGAGGATGAGGCCGTGGCTAATTTAACTACCTAGAACTATATAGGTAATTAAATAATGAGGTAAAAATGCTGTTTGGGATCATTGCTTGGATCCAGGACCATCCTGAGGGGTGTGTTCTTCTGTTTAGCCGTTTGGCAAGGATACCCGAGGGTATTCCTTAAATGTAGTAACTGTAGAATTACCTTGAGAGGAATTGCTTGTTTACTGTATTTTGATATGTTGGGCATTGCCCGGTGACCTGTTAGCCTGAGGGCGTTGTTGTGATTAGCCTGAGGGCGTGACTGTTTTAGCCCGAGGGTTGTCGTTATTCCACCTGAGGGAAACCTTTTGTGCCTGAGGGATTCACTTCTGTGCCTGAGGGCGACACTTCGTATGCCTGAGGGCGATAATTTCTGTTACGCCTGAGGGAAATACCTATGGGTTGGATTCTGTATGGCCTAAGGGAAATCCTGAGGGTGTGGTTTACTATTTTAGCCTGAGGGCATGGTTGTAGTTGGCCTGAGGGCTTGGTGCTGTTGAGCACAAGAATGTTACTAAATTAAAGGAATTAAATGAATGATAAAATGGAAATTTAACTGTTAAGTTAGTTACTTTTGAGTACTTCTTAGTTATTTCATTTTACTACTACACACTTGTTTCATGTTTTACACACAGTTGAGCACGGGCCTTTGGTGGGTGCCTACTGAGATGTATTTCTCACACACTGTTTGGGTAATTCTTTTTGGCCCAAACAGATTACGTTTCTGCAGGTGTAGATAGAGGCAAGAGTCCCTATACAGGTACTTGACTGTTGCTGAGGAGTAGGATGACATGGGACCGAGCCTAGGCTCGCGATGCTGCTGCTAGCTGTTTTGCTTGCTTTGATGTACTCTGTTTTCTGCTGTACTGTATTGATGTATCACATGTTCTAGCTATTTTCTTTGAACTTGAAACATGTAGCATCATCACTTATATACTGTTGGTTATATCCACTGCTGTAGTTATTTCAGTTGTGTATGTTTACTGCTTCCGCTGTTGTTGTATGTTTATTTTGGTATTCCGCTCCGCTACACTTTGAAAAATGAGTGCATAGTTTCCCCACTATCAGACCTGGGCCCTCGCTGCTAGTCGGCAGCCTCTGGAATTTGGGGAAATGCGCTTGATTTCACGTGGCGAACCGGGCTCAGGGCACCCGTTGCGTGGCACCCGGGTCCGGGACGTTACAAAGTGGTATTAGAGGGCGTTTCTTTTCTTTGACTTACTATTTGGAGTCGTAGTCATAGTTAGGATGAACGGTAGTTGGTAATAAGCTGTTCCCGGGTGTAGCTAACCCGTGTACAGGGAAAATCCAGTCTACCTCATATTTTGCATTCTTTGATCTTGCAATTTTATGGTTGATATGTTTTCACCATTGGGTGACGCACTTGGATTGTGCTGTTTATATTTTATCTGTGGGTTCTAATTAGTTGCAACCCGATGAGATGAGGGTATTCCGTCTCATGCATCATATATGCACATGCTAGATATCACATGTCATGCATTGTTTCCATGCCATGTAGGTGCATTAGAATTTTCATGTAGTTGTGATAGTTGTTGTGCTAGTAAATCATGATGTTGTGATGGCTGCTTGATAAATACCTACCTTGTGATATGGTGTTATTGTTTGAGCTTGTTTATAGAATGGACTCCAAAATTTTGTTTTTTGGGAGTATGGGCCCCCATTGACCGGAATTTGGTGGATAATTGACTGGTTATTGGTTATAACACAAATAAGATGTCAAACTTTGATTCGTGGGGTTTATGGCCCCCCACGGGTTGGAATTTGACACTTAGGTGTTGTTTTCAGTATTTTCTGGGTTCCGGAGAAGTTTCTGAGGTATACTGTTTGGAAAACCCAGGATACACACCGTGTAGGACCTCGTACATGCCGTGTGTGTTCTTCTGTTCGGGAAGAAAAATGAACTTTTTGAGTACACACCGTGTACCCTGAGTACACGCCGTGTAGTCTCTTCCCGTATCACAAACCGTGTGGGCGGCAACACGGGGTAGGGAAGGGTTTGGGTAAAACATGCCGTGTAGTTTTTGTACACGCCGTGTAGTGTTGACCCGGAGTCCGATCGTGTAACTAACAACACGGGTCGTTGAAATCCTTGACAGAACACACCGTGTTAGATATGGACACACAGTATAGTGTGACCTGGGGACTCGGTCGTGTAACTAACAACACGGGCCGGTGTCACCTCTCCTGGAACATGCCGTGTACCTTTGGGACACGCCATGTAGTCTTGTTCGAGGACAGACCGTGTGGAGTTAGCCATGTGGCTGGGAAACGAGATGGTGTACACGCCGTGTGCGGGTGTAACACACCATGTAGAGTAAAGCTGAGTAGTCGGCCATGTCACAGACGACACATGCAGTTGGAAAAATAACACCGAACACGCCGTGTAGGTATTATACACGCCATGTAGTTTTGTTGAAGGGAATCTGTGTGGCTTAGCCGTGTGGAAGGACCCGGGCAGGGGAAGGGAAGTCAAGTACACGATGTGTAGTCATTTTACACTCCGTGTAGTCTTGTTTTGCCAATTTTGAAACTCCTTCTTCCTCTGGTTCCTTTGAGGTTCCTTCGTTTCAGTCTTGATAATCTTGAATCTGAGGTGTGCTTTTGACCTTGTAGAGTCATGCCACCAAGACGACCGCGAGTTGTTCGCTAGGAGAGCGGAGGCGATTATACTCCAGAGATGGTGGGCCATGGGATACTAGTTGATCCACCAGCAGAGCCAGATGCGGAACCAGCTGTTATACCGGACACAGGCGCGGAGGCGCAGTTCAGTGAAGGCTTATTACGGTTCATGCAGACCTTTCAAGGAGCACCACAGGCTGCCACATCTATGGCCGAGATGACGCGTATCTTTTAGCAGCAGCATCCACCTACGTTTTCAAGGGATGGCAGACCACAGGCTGCAGAGTCTTGGCTAGGATCGATGCAGAATATTTTCGAGCATCTTGAGACGCCTCTAGGGCGGAGGGTCAAGCTCGCGACTTACATGATGCGTGATTCCACCAAGAGATGGTGGGATGTTACCACCCAGTCAGAGCATCACAGTGACATGGTGTGGGAAGATTTTCAGGCAGACTTCTATGAATTCTTCTTTCCCGAGACGCTGAGGGTAGATAGAGCTCGAGAGTTCATGAATTTGCAACAGGGTTCTATGTTAGTGATGGACTATTCTGCCCGTTTTACGGAGCTTCAGCAATTTTCACCTGTGCTGGTGGGTGATGAGATGCTGAGAGCCAGACGTTTTGAGGATGGTCTTCGGTATGACATCCAAGTGCTGGTGAATGTTTTCAGGTTACCTACTGTACACGCGATTGTGAACCAGGCGTTGATTACAAAGAGGAACCTGTGAGAATATAGTGTTGTGGGCCAGGGCAGTTCAGCACCATTTACTGGTACTATTTCTGCTGGCAAGAGGAAGAGACAGATGGACTTCTCTCAGGGCGGCAGTACCAGCCAGGAAGCTTCTTCAGGTGGCCCGATTAGGTGCTACCAGTGTGGCAGAGAGGGGCACAAGAGGATGCAGTGTCCACGAGACCTAGTGGAGTGCCGAGCTTGCGGCAAGATGGGTCATCTGCAGCGCTTTTTCAGGGCGTTTCTACCAGTGGCTAGTGAGAGGGGTTCTGTGCAGACTCTGCGTGCGGGAGTAGAAACAAGGGCTCTCTACCATTCTAGAAACTGGAATACGCCAGGGCGTGCAGGTAGAGATGGTGGTCGTGGCCGTGGTAGCCAGACACCAGGATCTCAGAGGCAACAGGGCGGGACAACTCAGGGTAGCCAGGCTGTGTTGCTGGGCCGCGACACTGGACAGGCATATGTAGTGCAACAGACCCAGCATGAGCAGGATCCCGGACCTTCGACAGTCAAAGGTACTATTCTAGTAGCTTCTGTCTTGTCTTCAGTACTTTTTGATACGGGTGCTACACATAGTTTTATATCTGTACCCATTGTGGAGAGCCTTGGGCTCGGTGTTTCTACTTATTCTGATATCATGACGCTAGACACTCAGTTGGGGACTAGAACGGCTGGTGTGCATCAGTGCAAGGAGTTCCCCCTTGAGGTTGATGGGTGTCGCTTCCTTTGGGACCTCTATGTCTTAGAGATGACGAGATATTACCTCATTCTCGGGATGGACTGGTTGGTTCCCTTCCAAGATTTTGTAGACTGCTATCGTCACAGGGTGCGTTTCACGTCACCAGAGGGCGGGGAGTTTCTATACACGGGCGAGTGGGATGTTTAGGCGAGTCGAGCTGGACCAGAGCATCATGAGTGAGGTGGAGTCACAACCCAGATTGCGAGCTTATATCTGGATGACCAGGGGACTTGTCAGATGGTTTTCCCTCCAGTTGTCGATCGTTTCAGGGATGTCTTCCCGGACGACTTTTCAGGTCTACCTCCAATGCGTGAGGTAGATTTCTCAATCGATCTTGTTCCAGGAGCAGCATCGGTGTCTATTCCTCCATATAGGATGGCCACACCTAAGTTGCAGGAGATCAAGAGGATATTAGAGGAGTTGCAGGCAAAGGGTTTTATCCAACCCAGTACATCTCCTTGAGGTTCTCCGTTCCTTTTTGAGAAGAAGGCGGATGTTACCCTTAGAATTTGTGTGGATTATCGGAAGTTGAACCAGTTGATGGTTAAGAACCGATATCCCTTTCCGAGGATAGATGATATGTTTGATCAGCTTCATGGAGCACGAGTGTTCTCAAATATTGACATGAGATCCGGATATCATCAGCTGCGTGTGAGACCATCTGATATACCTCTTATAGATTTTAGGAGTAGGTATGGTCTATATGAGTATAGAGTTATGCCATTCGGACTCACAAATGCACCATTAGTTTTCATGGCTCTGATGAATCGTGTGTTCCATCTATATCTTGATTCATTTGTGGTGGTATTCGTGGACGAAATCTTGGTGTACTCTCACACTCGACACAACCATGCCACCCATATTGTGATCGTATTAAGTAAAACGAGAGAGTATCGCCTATATGCTAAGATCTCGAAGTGACACTTTTGGAAGGACCAGATTTACTTCCTAGGTCATATCATCTCAGAGGAAGGAGTTGCAGTGGACCCAGAGATGGTGAGAGCAGTAGTTTTCTGGGAGCAGCCCAAGAATGTGTTTGAGATACGAAGTTTCTTAGGGATGTCTGGTTACTACAGACACTTCATACAGGACTTCTCCTGCTTAAAAGCACCGTTGACAGGTCTGACTAAGAAGGGTGTGAATTTCGTTTGTTCAGAAGAGTGTGAGACAGCTTTTCAGGACCTGAAGGGAAGGCTGACATCAGCACCGATCCTGATACTCCCAGAGCAAGGGAAGAGCTATACAGTTTACTGTGATGCATCAGGGATTGGGCTGGGAGCCGTTTTGATGCAGGGCGACCGAGTTGTGGCGTACAGGTCTCGGCAGTTGAGGCCACATGAGAGGAATTACCCGACGCATGATCTCGAGTTGGCTGTAGTTGTGCATGTGTTGCGATGTTGGAGACATTATCTGTTGGGAGAGCATTTTGTGGTTTTCACCAACCACAAAAGCCTCAAGTATATCTTCACTCAGCGTGACCTGAATCTGAGGCAGAGAAGGTGGGTCAAGTACCTACAGTCCTTCGATTTTGAGCTTGCCTATACACCTGGTAAAGGTAATGCAGTAGCCGATGCACTGAGCAGGAAGACTCAGATACATGCAGTGCAGGAGGCCAGTGGTGAGTGGCAGCTTATGGCCTGGTTCTCTGAGATGCATCTAGAGGTGCATGACAGTCAGGGGCAGACTTATCTTTCCTTGTTAGCTGTGACTTCTACCCTCATGGACAGAGTGAGGATGAGACAACTATCAGATTCAGAAGGCCTAGTTCTACTGGAGTCGGTGGCAGGTGAGGACCCTCCTTCCGGTTGGATGATAGGCGATGACGAGGTTTTTCATTTCCATGGATGTGTATGGGTTCCAGGGGATATACGCGAGGAGCTGATGAGGTAGTTTCATGCTTCAGCTTGGGCAGTTCATCCCGGGGTTACCAAGATGTACCGAGACTTGAGACATCAGTACTAGTGGCCGGGTATCAAGAGGGAGATAGCTGGTTTTGTTACGAGGTGTTCCACCTATCAGCAGGTGAAGGCAGAGCATCAGAGACCAGCTGGGCTATTACAACAGTTTCCCTTTCTAGAGTGGAAATGGGATGATGTCGCGATGGATTTCATGACGGGATTGCCAAGTTCATCTCAAGGTAACGACGCCGTATGGGTTGTTGTGGACAGACTTACGAAGGTAGCTCACTTCATGCCGATCAAGGAGACCTTTGGTGTGGACGAGCTCATAAGGCTGTATATCCGAGAGATCGTACATCTTAATGGGGTCCCTCGTTCTATCATTTCATATAGGGATTCCCGCTTTATGTCTCGTTTCTGGCAGAGTTTTCAGAGGGCGCTGGGTACACAGGTGCTTCTGAGCACAACATACCACCCTCAGACAGATGGCCAGTCAGAGTGGACGATACAGGTGCTAGAGGACATGCTGCACGCATGTGTCCAAGACTTTGGGGGATCGTGGGAGAAGCATATACCCTTAGTCGAGTTTGCCTATAACAATAGTTTTCAGGAAACTATTGAGATGGAACCATACAAGGCTTTATATGGTAGGCCATGCCGATCACCTTTGTGCTGGTTAGAGGCAGGTGAGACAGATTTAATGGGACCACAGCTCGTGGAGGAGACATCTGAGCAGGTCCAGTTGATTCGGAAGCGGATGGCTCCGCGCAGTCTCGTCAAGAGTCTTATGCTGATCGCCGCAGACGACCTTTGGAGTTAGTGGTCGGGGATCAGGTTTTCTTGCGTGTTTCGTCGAGGCTGGGACACAAATGGATCAGGAGATAGGGTAAGCTTTCATCGAGGTATGTGGGACCATTTTTGATTCTGGAGAGAGTCAGGCTGGTTGCTTATTGGTTGCAGTTACCGCAGCGGTACCAAGCCATGCACGACGTCTTCCACGTGTCTCAGTTGCGTCGCTACCATTCAGACCCATCTCACACCTTTCATCCAGAGGAGGTTGAGCTTCAGCATGATGCGTCGTGTAAGGAGAATCTGATCCGTATCATTGACAGGAGCACAAAGGTTCTCCGAGTCCGGTCAGTTCCTCTCGTACGGGTGCTATGGCAGCATGGTCGAGTGTAGGAAGAGACCTGGGAGGGCGAGGCTGACGTACGTGCTCAGTGGCTAGAGTTGTTCTTAGATTTCTCTTCACCACCCTTGGAAGGGAAATTAGGGGACGAATTAATAAAAGGGGGGAAGTTTGTAAGAACCCGGTTCTTGTTTTAGAGGTACGAGATTCTTCTTTTCCTTTTCCTTAAGTGATTTTGATAAAATATGGAAAATGGGGAAAATCATAAATTTTGGAACTACACGTCATGTACTTTATCCACACGCCGTTTACTTTTGGCCGTGTTGGGATGAGTACACGGGGCGTGTGTCCATGCCTGCGACGAAGGGTGTAGGAAACGACTACACGCCGTGTAGTGGTACCTTACATGTCGTGTAGTCAGTCGGAAGGCTTAAACAGTAAGGCGGTGGCGTTGACGCCAGCTGGGTGACAGTACATGCCGTGTACTCGAGAGTACATGCCATGTACTCATGTCAACGTATGAACAGTGTGACAGTACTACCTTTTGAACAGTTAAATGAAGGGATTACACGCCGTGTACTTGGAAGTAGATGCCGTGTACTTTGTTTTTTCGGCTTAAAACAGGCAGTATCCTCCTCATTTGGCAGAGGAGACACTTGATCCATTTTGGAGCCAAAGGAGCACGCCAGATCTTTGAAGATCCACTGGGCGTTCGTGTGGAATCTGTTTCGGCTTCAGACGATCTCGTTGGAACCGCACGGGTAAGCCCTCTCCTCTCCTGGTACCGTTCTTACCAATTCTTATCCAAACGTAAGTTATTTATGTTTGAATGAGTTTTGTTCTTCGTCAAATAGACGCCGTTCTTGGGAGTTTCTGGAGTAGGCGTTCGAGTATAGAGTTCATTGGCATATAAGGTAGGTGTCTTTGTGTTTAGTTTTCCAACTGCTGTGTGTTTTGTGCGTTTTGTGCTACGAACCCATATTGGGGTGTCGTGAGGCTGAGGTCGTGGCTAATTTAACTACCTAGAACTCTATAGGTAATTAAATAATGTTGTAAAAATGTTGTTTCGGATCGTTGCTTGGATCCAGGACCATCCCGAGGGGTGTGTTCCTTTGGTTAGCCGTTTGGCCAGGATACCCGAGGGTATGCCTTAAATGTAGTAACTGTAGAATTTCCTTGAGAGGAATTGATTGTTTACTACATTTGGATATGTTGGGCATTTCCCGGTTACCTGTTAGCCTGAGGGCGTTGTTGTGATTAGCCTGAGGGATTGACTATTTTAGCCCGAGGGCTGTCGTTATTCCTCCTGAGGGAAACCTTTCCTGCCTGAGATCTTGAATTCTGTGCATGAGGGCGACACTTTGTATGCCTGAGGGAGATAATTTCTGTTACACCTGAGGGCAATACCTGCGGGTTGGATTCTGTATGGCCTGTGGGAAAGCCTGAGGGCGTGGTTTACTATTTTAGCCTGAGGGCACGGTTCTAGTTGGCCTGAGGGCTTGGTGCTGTTGAGCACAAGAATGTTACTAAATTAAAGGAATTAAATGAATGATAAAATGGAAATTTAACTGTTAAGTTAGTTACTTTTGAGTACTTCTTAGTTATTTCATTTTACTACTGCACACTTGTTGCATGTTTTACACACAGTTGAGCACGTGCCTTTGGTGGGTGCCTACTGAGATGTATTTCTCACACCTTGTTTGGGTCACGCTTTTCGGCCGAAACAGATTACGTTGCTGCAGGTGTAGATAGGGGCAAGAGTCCCTATACAGGTACTTGACTGTTGATGAGGAGTATGATGGCATGGGACCGAGCCTAGGCTCGCGATGCCGATGTTAGCTGTTTTTCTTGTTTTGTTGTACTCTATTTTCTACTGTACTGTATTGATGTATCACATGTTCTGGCTGATTTCTTAGAACTTGAAACATGTAGCATCATCACCTATATACTGTTGGTTATATCCACTGCTGTAGTTTTTTTAGTTTTGTATGTTTACTGCTTCCACTGTTGTTGTATGTTTATTTTGGTATTCCGCTGCGCTACACTTTGAAAAATGAGGTCATGGTTTCCCCACTATCAGACCTGGGCCCTCGCTGCTAGTTAGCAGCCTCTGGCATTTGGGGAAATGCGCTTGAGGTCACGTGGCGAACCGGGCTCGGGGCACCCGTTGCGTGGCACCCGGGTCTGGGACGTTACACAGTCTCCCTGCCTCAAACCGATATCCACGATGCCCAATTATTTGGTCAATACCACTCAAACAATATAGGCCAAGACCAACTAGTGATGAACATCACTCAATCCTGATGTTCTAGTCATGTCAACCTCGGTCCAAGCCCATAATAAGCCCTTCGAACTAAAAAAATGATTGCACAAGAAAAGAATATATATCCAATTCAATTTAATTAAACAATAAATTTAATAGAATTGAATTTCACAACACAATTCCAATATAAATAGAAAATTGAATTTAATACAATTGAATTTAATCATCTACATAAACACAAAACTTCAATATAGAGGGCTTGAATTCCTCATATTAGAATGAGCAAAGAAATTAAATAAAAATAATTAAAATTAAATGAATTATACACCCCTAGAAAATATTACCTAAGAAGCAACAACCTCTAACCCAGCCTCACTCGAGTTAAAAAGGTATGGTCATTCCCAACAACATCGCATGGGTCATATAGTAAATAAAATACCAAGTAGCTGGGGTCTCTCTCAATTTCCCAATTTTTTTCTAAAATCCACATCCTTCAGATGACAGTAAAAAACACAAATCGAGATATTTACCACCAAACATAGACTTGTAGAGTTAGGATCATTCAATATTGTAATCCAATTTGAAGAAGATTAGGGTAGATCTGATATTCCATCATATTCCTTGAAAATAGGGTGAAACATCCTTAACAGATTTAATGCTCCATGAGGCAAAATAAAAAAGAAAAAGAGGCATGAATGAGGTTTTTCTTTACTGAGATGCATATGACACACCCGAAAGATCTGAAATACAGGTCAGATGGAGAGATGGGAGAAAATCCACTGGAGGAGAGGAGGAGGAGGTTTCCTATTATGCAGTGCGTAACCAAGGAGAAGAAAGAGAGTATAAATAAGAAAAAGAAATAAAACTAAAAACTAAAAACTAAAAAAACACTATTTACAAGATGCATGGTTTACCCACACCATTTTCTAAACCATGCGCCTGTAGTGAAGAACTACTACCCAAAAGGGATCCCTCACGCTACTTATGCACAGTTCGACTTATCCATGCTCAAACCATGTCGAACAACTCTTCAATAATTGCATAAAACCATACATGTCCATGTGACTTACTCACATAGTCTTCCCAAACCACGATATGGGTCATTAATGGGCCACACGGTTACCTGGAAGGCCCCGTAAAATTTATCTTAAACCACACACCATAACATGCTTTTCTAAAACATGACATTTGGCCTCTGTTTCATCCAATACCAAACCAAAACACTCAAGGAAATATCAAAGCTTCTAGAATCATTTAAAAATAGGATATAAAGATAAAAGAACTCCTAGAATTTAATTTTTATCAACGATAAATAAAATAGCATAGCCACTAATTGAAAAGTTCACATTGGGAGTGAATTTTGACCTAACTCAAAAGCCTGAGACGTTATATGTAACACCCCGAGATTTTATGAATAACATTATTTTAATTTCATTGATGTCTTGTGTTTTAAGCTACACCAAGATTAGCTTTTACAATACGCAACACCGTATTAGCTTTCAGTATACAGAACACTATTCTTGGCTCATGTTACACACAATTTCAAGTTCGTTTTGTGAGAATTATTCTACGCAACATTAAATATAGATTTTGTTTAATGTATAAATGAAATAAGTTTTGATTATGTTATACACAAAACCAAAAAAAGATTTCAGTACATGCAAACCTGACTTGGATTTCATTACACGCAATCACGACCTTCCTCGATAGCGTGTGTTATACGCAATACCGGGTTTGAATAAACAACGATATGTTATTAAAATATTATATAAACTAGCCGCTATGAATAGTAAAAACCTCTTTTTGAAATTTTATAAATTTTATCTTTCAAAATGTACTTCATTTTTGGATTCGGAATATTTAAATTAGCCAAGGGTGAATTTTTGGTATTTTTCTGAAAACATTCAATTTTTTGATGAATAGTGAAAACATTGGGTTACTATTTAAAAACCGACTTTTTATTTAAATAATTATTTATTTTATTTAAATTTATTTTAGGTCATAATTGATACTTAATACCTATATAAGGTCAATTTAATTCATTAGAGTCATTTTATAACAATTTTAGATATATAAAAATTTTATTGAACTTTTCACTATCTTTTACCCAACTCCTAGGTTTATTTGAAAATTTACATAAAACATAATTTTACCGCTTCTGTGAGTGGAATTTATAAAATCCAAGAGACATGGTTAATATAAAGAAGTAAAATGTGGTTCAATAAGATAAAAATAATTTTTGGTGAATACTAACATTTTACTTTTATTTACCACGGTTAAAATTAAATAGGGTAATTAAGGGTAAAAATGATATTATTATAACCCTAAAACATGTCCTAACTATATTGGAGAAGTGAAATTAGACCAAAAACAACCTGAGGAATAAAATATTACCCTTTAGGTTCACTTGTATTAGATTAGGACATTTATTATTATTTTATTTAAAGAAGAGTTAAAATAGTTAATATCAAAGTTTAATAACTAAAACATTTTTAATATAGTGTTATACTTAGGATAAATTTGACTATAAATATTAATCAGGAATATAAAAAGATTTTCTACATAATGGTATTTTATTTATAATTTTTAGACATTATATAATTAAATTTATATATGACGCAATGATGATGCAGTAATTACCTTATTAATGAAATATTAACATAATTGATGTTATAAATACCCAAATAAATGTAATTTGAGACTTTTGATAAATTAATATAATTTTATTTAGGTCAAATTACATGTTAGTATTGATTCAATTAACTTTTTTTGAACTAATCATGTTGTTATGATTTTCACAAAAATCAATTACCAAATTGTGTCAAAATTGACATAAAATAGTTTTTAAAAAAAATATTATATTATTAATTGTTATTATATTCCAAAAAAATCTAAGGTTTGGAAACATGACTTAAATAAGGTTATATATATTAATAATGAACCATTTGGGGTTTTTTTGGCTTGTTATAGTAAGTTTATTAACCATATAGTGTAAGAAAACAAGAAGACACAGTAAAAGTAAAATTATTAAACTTAGAGTTAAATCTAAATGATAAGGTTAAAATAGTATCCTAAACTTGTCTAAAACCAATTGGTTGAGAGTATTTATACCCATACCCACTTTAGCTTCGAAATAAATTAATTTGGAGCTATTATAAATCAAATATGACTTTATTATAAAATAATATTTTATGTTTTTCCTAAGGTGCCCCTCTCCTCCCTTATAAAAGGGCACCTCCTCCTTCTTATATTTACAAAATTTTGAGCCTTCATGCTCGGGAGAACCCGGACCATTTCCCTTATCAACTTCTATTGAAACATTATAGAGGTTCTGGTCTCCTCAAAAGTCCATCTCTAGTGCCATAAAAGGAATCTTAAAAGAGGTGCGTTGAAGAAGAGGTAATCTCTTCTATCGATTATTTCAAGTTTTTCTTCTTCTTCAACTTCATATTCTTTAGTTGTTTCATTATAAAGTAATAGAATAAGTATCACTAATATACTGATATGTTATTTTAAATATTAAACAACCCCATTTCACCTTCTATCCATCCTATGGAAAAAGAAATCACCACGCGCGCGTACGTACGGAATACCGTCTCCACGCCGTGGTGTAATATGTTTTTCCACCACTAACTTACATGGATGGGTATAATGGTGTAGAGAATAACTATATATATTAATTATAACATCATACTGATTCTAAGATATTATATCATCCAATCGAATTCAATTCAATAATTATGGGAATGATATCATCACTCGTGCGTACGTACGGATTACCGTCTCCACGACGCGATGAGATTTATTCTCCATGTTAACCATTAAAGAATGTTTATAAAGTATATATAATGAATAATAATGAAATATATGACATGATAAAGCTACTAGATTTATTTATATATATATTTCATCTACTTACTTCTATTCAAGTCAATAAGGAAAGGAAAACAGCGTTCATGAGAACCTACGGCCTACCGTCTCCTTGAACGGTGTAATTCATTCAATTTATCTATATTATATATATATATACAAAATATATATGATATATAAATCATGATTTACATTCTAGAAGTAAGTAAATCCTGATATAAGTAATAATAATATCAAGAAAGACAATTCCAAACACGTACGATAAATAAAACGATTTTACCCAAAATGCTGCTTTAACATGGAATTTACAAAATAAAGGGTAATGTAAAGTCATAAGTGAACCATATATGATATCATAACAATGAATATGATTCTTTAATAAGTCAATGAAATTATTTAAATCATTATAAATGAGGTTCAGATACGTATGAAGCATTTCGGACCTAAGGTAAGGGATAACTTTTCCAATCTCAATTTTATCCGAGATTGTTTATTCGTAAGTATTTACTGGGGTTATATTTATCATCCCTGTCACTATTTTCTAAAAATGGTTTCATGTATGTTTAATGTCCTTTTACCCATTTTTAATTTTACTTTGTTTTATGGAAGAAATCTTTCTTTTGTTTACCATACATGGTACTTTTTGACTTTTCCCGCATGAATGTGTTTTTACGGTTTTATGACACCTTATTTTCATGAAGCTTACTCTACAAGATTTCATGACTATTTTCAAAAAAATACTTTTCATTTAATATTTCATGGAATTTTGTGAAAATAAAAATTATTTTGAAGAAGAAAGGATATTTTCCTCAAGAATTATTTTCAAGTGTTTTATCAAAACCATTTTACATCAAAGATGACATTATTTCATATGTGTATGTTTCAAGTATAAGTTCTTTATGATTTAAGTGGTTTAAATTTTTTTGTGATGAAATAATATCCATTTGTTTTATATGGATTATGTTATTATGGGATGATGTTTATGAAACCCATTTTCCTCTTTGGGTTATGATGACTGATTTATGTTTATTTTGTGGCACAAGTAAGAATGATTTAACTATGAGATGGCTGGGACCTATATCTCCCTCCAATGCATTGGGTAAATATTTATATCTCATGAGATAGACATGGTTGGAATGGTAAGTTAATTTGGTTCAGTGTTACAGGACAGGAACGAGGAGTGAAATCGATTCAGAAAGGGACTTTATCCACTAAGATGGTCTTGGCAGCAATGTCTTGGCTACTATAGAAGTCATATCATGTGATTAATGGTTTTCCACAATTACATGTTTTATTCCCATTCTATTTTATCATGATTGATATTCCTTTATTATCTATGCCTTATGTACTGCCAAGATTTATTTTACAACTCAAGATTTTGATGTTTAAACTTTATGTTCATGTTTTGAAGTTCAAATGTATATGGTTTGTTTTATTTTCCCCATTATTACCCTTACTCAGAATTTGAGATCACCCTTTATAGGTTTTCTTTTCCCCAGGATATAAAGAGAGGTTTTAGGTAAGAAAAAAAGGGGAAAATTATTATGGGATATGTTGAAGATATTTCACCAAGATTAGAAGATTATGTTCCATGTTTCCAAAGACACTAAACTATTATTGTCCTTTGGTATCTGTTTTTGTTATGTATTAAGTATTCCGAAAAAGTAATGTAATGTCTTTGTATGTTAAGTTTGGGTCTCTACAGTTGGTATTAGAGGAAAGGTTTAGTTAAACTTTGAAAACTAGGATCCAAAAAACATTAGTGATATCCCTAGAGATATTTATAAGGTATGTCTAGGAATGTTTCTAAGGTTAAGTATACATATAGGTAATAGTCCTATAATTATGGTAACGATATTAGAATTAAACATAAGATGTTATATATTGAAGGTACTCCCCCTTTATTATGTTGTTTTCCCTATCATGATTTTTTGAGTCACACTATTCTTTTTAGGTTTTAGACGATGGTTGGAACCTGAAGGAACCGTGTTGATCAATGTAATGGACAATGCAATGATTGTACTCCTGAACAAACCAATGTTGTGGGATATGGAGTGAAAAATCATATTGCTATACTTACACAAGCTATGAATCCTTCTGGACTTCCAAATGAGCAGATAAAGGAACAATATTCTATTGAGTTCTTCTTGAGGAAACGTCCACCTTATTTCAGTGGGTCTTCTGATCCACTTGTTGTTGAATAATGGATTAGTACCATTGAAAATATATTTTCGATACTTCGCTGTTCAGAACATGAAAAATTCATTTTGTCCGTTTACCGGTTAGAAGGTGAAGCAGACCAGTGATTGACTCTAATTAAGAATACAAATCCCCAAGATGAAATTTAATTCATCGAATGGTATGAGTTCAAGAACTTATTTTTCAATAAGTACTTCCATCGTATTCTTCGAACAAAGATGGAAAAGGAGTTCCTTGAGCTTAAGCAAAAGTATGAGGAATCTGTTGGTATATACGATGCAAATATTACAAGGCTTTAAAGGTATGCATCTGGCTTTATCATCCAACCTAAAAGTAAAGTTGATCGATTCTTTAGTGGATTAAAACCAAGTCTTCGATGGGCATTAGCTATAAGAGACTTCAGTACCTATGAAGAAATTTTGTGTTGTGCTATCAAGGTAGAACTGGAAGTTGGTATCACATATCAATCTCCTGGTTTTGACAAAAAATGAAAGATGGAGTTCAAGGAAAAATCTCAGAATAATGGTGAAAAAGGTAAATGTTTATTTATGCTCAATGTGTGGAAAGAAGCATGGTGGATATTGTATAAAAGGTACTAGGAAATGATTCAACTGTGGAAAAGAATGTCATCGAGTAGATGAGTGCGGAAGTAATGGGAAAAATGTTTCTAATGACGTGAATAGAGAGAAGACTATAGAGAACGCACCACCAACACTTCAATGCTTCAAGTGCAAGGAAATGGTGCATTATGCTAACCAATGCCATAATCCAAGGTTTAATGATGATCTACCTCAACAACATCTTAAGGTAAAGGACAAAGGGATGTCACATGCGATCACTATTGGCGATGTTGAGTAAGACAATGATTTTGTAGAATGATTATGTGTTTATGTAATCGGATTACAAAATAATGTTGTGGAATCTAATTTATAGTATTATGGAATATTGGAATATCTATGTATTGGTTTATTATGGTTTTCAATAATTATATGCCACCAATAACCATGAAAAGTAATTCAAATATTTTGGAAAGAAGATGATATGCGCATAATGAAGGGATAAGGAGAATATAATATGTTTGATAGTATTAATGATCTCATGAATGATATAAGGACAAAGTGATATCATGGTTTGAGTATATAGAAATTTTGGGATTTTGGTATGTGGAAAGAGTTAACTTTTGATAGCATTCAGGTTTTTACTAAGGTTCTATGGTAATTCATGTTTCAAAAGAATACATGATCAAGGTATTCACATGTTTGGAATGTGACCAACAAGATATATATTATGATATATGGGGGATAAATGATGGTATTCACTTGCTTGTTATGTGACATTTCGAGTAATCGTTTTCTTTATACTATGAGATTGGACATATGTATTTTGGATAAGCCTAAAGATTGGAATATATTGTGTTAGACATCAGATAATATTGTTTAATTATGGAAATTATTTTTGATATTATTTTTGGAATGTTATAATAGTGTAGTTTTAAAAAAAGGACAAATTGCAAGACGGGCGACAACCCATCGCGTCGGAGAAGGTTGCGGGAATCGAACCCAAAACCGAAGTGCGACAGGCCTTTATTTCCAACCTCTAGCCTACAGGACATCCTTGGTTAGTAGAAACAAGTTTTATTTTAATAAGCGGCATGATAGATGAAGTATAAGTCCTTTTTTTGAATCATATACGATTAACCTCACCATAGATGGATTTATGTATATTTGATAACTTTTTCTAACCTTTTGTTTTAGACGGATGGAATAACCCATCATTCTATCGCATGATCTTCTAACACTTCATGAATGAAAAATTCAAATTTATTTCTTTAAATAGAGATGGAGTGGAAATTTTTCATGGAATGACCAATGATGATATTACACTAAAATAATGTAAGTATTTCTCCTTATGTAAAAGTTCATCAACGTTAGGGAAATGATCTTGAAAACCAAAACTGTTGTCCTAGTACTCTCATATTTGATGAATCAGATGGTACCTTAGATCATCAAAAATTTATGGCTTTTTGATTGTTGGTTTTTTCAGATCCATGTTCTCTACCACTCTCCATCAGAACTTTATGGTTATATTTCTCTTCTATATCAATATTTTCAACTATTTTCTCCTATGTGGAACCCCAATGATTAGTTAATTTGGGTAACTGTTACATTTCATAATTTAGGTTTTTTAATGATAAGTTTTTGAATTTCTTTTTACGATGTGGGTTCATATTAAAGAAACATTGAAGTAGTAAACCATTTATAACCCCGACGAATTTCGAGGGCGAAATTCATTTTAAGGGGGGTAGAATGTAACACTCCAAGATTTTATGAAAAATATTCTTTTAATTTCATTGATGTCTTGTTTTGTAAGCTACACAAAGATTATCTTGTACTATATGCAACACCGTATTAGCTTGCAGTATACGCAACACTGTTCTTGGCTCGTGTTACACACAATTTCAGGTTCTTTTTGTGGAAATTATTCTACGCAACATTAAGTATAGATTTTGTTTAATGTATAGATGAAATAAGTTTTGATTATGTTATACGCAACACCAAACAAAGCGTTCACTACACGCAACCCTGACTTGGCTTGAATTACATGCAATCACAACCTTCCTCGATAGCATGTGTTGTACGCAATACTGGGTTTCACTAAACATCGATATGTTATTAAAATATTATATAAAATCGCCGTTATGAATAGTAATACCCACTTTGTGAAATTTTATATTTCAAAATGGACTTCATTTTTGGTTTTGGAATATCGAAATTAACATAGGGTTAATTTTTGGTATTTTTCTGAAAACTTTCAATTTTTTGATGAATAGTGAAAACACTAGGTTACTATTTAAAAACCGAATTTTTATTTAAATAATTATTTATTTTATTTAAATTTATTTTAGGTAAAACTTGATACATAATACCTATATAAGTTCAATGTAATTCATTGGAGTCATTTTATAATAATTTTAGATATATAAAAATTTTATTGAACTTTTCAACGTCTTTTACCCAACTCCTAGGAGAATTTGAAAATTTACATAAAACATAATTTTACTACTTCTGTGAGTGGAATTTTGCAAATATGAGAGAAATGGTTAATATCTAGGAGTAAAATGTGGTTCAATAAGATAAAAATAATTTTTGGTGAATAGTAACTCTTTACTTTTATTTACCACGGTTAAAAGTAAATAGGGTAATTTAGGTTAAAAATGATAATATTATTACCCTAAAACATGTCCTAATTTTATTGGATAAGTGTAATTCGACCAAAAACACCCTTAGGAACAAAATATTACCCTTTTGGTTTACTTGGATTAGATTAGGACATTTATTATTATTTTATTTAAAGAAGAGTTAAAATAGTTAAAATCAAAGTTTAATAACTAAAATATTTTTAATATAGGGTTATAAATAAGATAAATTAGACTATAAATATTAATTATAAAGCTAAAAATATTTCCTAAATAATGGTATTTTATTTATAATTTTTAGACATCAAATAATTTAATTTATATATGACACAATGATGATGCATTAATTATTTTATTAATGAAATATTAACATAATCGATGTTATAAATACCCAAATAAATGTTATTTGAGACTTTTTATAAATTAAACTATATTTTTTGTTAATATGACATGTTAGTATTGATTCAAATAATTTTTTTCTAACTAATCATGTTGTTATGATTTTCACAAAAATCAGTTACCAAATAGTGTCAAAATTGACATAAAATAGTTTCTAAAAATATATTATATTATTAATTGTTATTATATTCATAAAAAAATATATGGTTCGGCCAAATGACTTATATAAGGTTATATATATTAATAATTAACCAATTTGGGTTATTTTGTCTTGTTATAGATAGTTTATTAACCATATAGTGTAAGGAAACAAGAAGACACAGTAAAAGTTAAATTATTTAACTTAGAGTTAAATCTAAATGATAATGTTAAAATAGTAACCTAAACTTGTCTAAAACCTATTGGTTGAGAGAATTTAGACCCATACAAATATTAGAGTCTAAATAAATTAATTTGGAGCTATTATAAATAGAATATTTCTTTATTATAAAATAATATTTTATGTTTTTCCTACTGTACCCCTCTCCTCCCTTATAAAAGGGAACCTCCTACCTCTTCTCTTCACACAATTTTGAGCCTTCAAGCTCGGATAACCTCTAACCATTTCCCTTATAAACTTCCCTAGAAACATTATAGAGGTTCTGGTCTACTCAAAAGTCCATCTCTAGTTCCTTAAGAGGAAGCTTAAAAGTGGTGCGTCAAAGAAGAGGTAATCTCTTCTATCGATTCTTTCAAGTTTTATTTCTTCTTCAAATTCTTCTTCTTTAGTTGTTTCATTATAAAGTAATAACATAATTATCACTAATATACTTATATGTTATTATAAATATTAAACAACCCCATTTCACCTTCTATCCATCCTATGAAAAACAAAATCACCGTGCGTGCGTACGTACGGAATACCATGTCCACGCTGTGGTGTAATCTGTTTTTCCACCACCACCTTACTTGGATGGGTATAATGGTGTAAAGAATAACTATATATTTTTTATAACATCATACTGATTCTTAGATATTATATCATCCACTACAATTCAATTCAATAATTATGGGAACGATATCATCGCTCGTGCGTACGTACGGATTACCGTCTCCACGACGTGATGAGATTCATTCTCCATGTTAACCATTCAAGAATGAATATAAAGTATATATAATGAATAATAATGAAATATATGACATGATAAAGCTACTGGATTTATTTATATATATATTTCATCTACTTACTTCCATTCAAGTCAATAAGTAAAGGAAAACAACGTTCATGCGTACGTACAACCTACCGTCTCCATGAAAGGTGTATTTCATTTAATTTATCTATCTATTATATATATATATACTAAATATATATGATATATAAATCATGATTTAAATTATTTAATTAAGTAAATCATGATATAAGTAATAATAATATCAATAACCACAAGTCCAAAAACGTACGATAAATAAAATGATTTTACACAAAACACTGCTTAAACATGGAATTTACAAAATAACGGGTAATATAAAGTCATAAGTGAACCATATATGATATAATAACAATGAATATTATTCTGTAATATGTCAATTACATTATTTAAATCCTTATATAGGAGGTTCGGATCCGTTCGAAGCATATCCGACCTAAGTTAAGGGATAACTTTTCCAATTTCGTTTTTATCTGAGATTGTTTATTCGTAAGTATTTACTAGGGTTAAATTTATCATCCTTTTCCCTGTTTTATAAAAGTGGTTACATGTATTTTTAAAGTCCTTTTACCCATTTTTGACTATTACTTTGTGTTATTGAAGGAATCTTTCTTTTTTTTATCATACGTGGTACTTTTGGACTTTTCTGGCATGAATGGATTTTTACGGTTTTATAAAGCCCTATTTTCATGAAGCTTACTCTACAAGATTTCATGAATATTTTACACAAAATTATTTTATTTTATAATTTAATGTCATTTTTTGAAAATAAAAATGATTTTGAAGAAGAAAGGATATTTTCCTCAATAAATTTTTCAAGTGTTTTATCAAAACCATTTTCCATCTAAGATGACATTATTTCATATGTGCATGTTTCAAGTATAAGTTCTCTATGATTTAAATGGTTTCACTTTTCTTATGATGAAATGATATCCATTTTTTCTATAAGGATAATTTTATGATGGGATGATGTTTATGAAATCCATTTTACTCTTTGGGTTATGATGAATGATTTATGTTTATTTTGTGGCACAAGTAAGAATGATTTCATTATGAGATGAGTGGGACCAATATATCCCACCAATGCATTGGGTAAAGATTTATATCTCATGATATAGACATGGATGGAATGGTAATCTAATCCGGTTCAGTGTTACAGGACTGGAATGAGGAGTGAACTCAATTCAGATAGGGACTTTGTCCAATAAGATGGTCTTGGCAGTAATGCCTTGGTTACTATGGAAATTATATCATGTGATTAATGGTTTTAGACAATTACATGTTTTATTCCCATGCTATTTTATGTTTATTGATGCTCCTTTATGATCCATTCCCTACATACTATGAAGATTTATTTCACAACTCATGATTTTGATGTTTAAACATTATGTTCATGTTTTGAAGTTCAAATGTATATGGTTTGTTTTATTTTCTCCATGCTTAATATTACTGAGAATTTGAGCTGAACCTTTATATGTTATATTTTCCCCAGGATATAAAGAAAGTTTTTAGGTAAGAAAAAAAAGTAGAAGATCTTTATGGGAGATGTTGATGATCTTTCACCATGATTAGAAGATTATGTTCCATGTTTCCAAAGAAACTTAACTATTACGGTCCTTTGGTGTCTGTTTTTGTTATGTATTAAGTATTCCACAAAAGTAATGTAATTTATATGTACGTCATGTTTGGGTATCTACATAATAGTTTTGTTAACAATCTCTTGTTCCTTTTTTTTTGTTTTAGAAATTTTGATTGTGGTTCTTTTTGGGGAATTGATCATAGAATCTTGGAAGTTACATGGATTTTGGGGTCCTTTGAGTGTATCATGGAACATGATTACTCTTGGGATATGATTTGTTTTTGGAATTATGTGGTCTGTGGAATCCCATGGTCTCCTTTGGTGGAATAAAATTTTCATTGTCTTGGTGATGCTCCCATTGTAGGAGTGTTAATTTGATGCTTAACTATTTAGATTATTTCTAAATTTTGGGTAGACCTTGGTCCAATCTCCCTTCATTTAAATATTATTTTTTGATACTTTAGGTTGATTATTGTTTAAGTTTCTTATCATTTTTTTAAATTTTGGTAGTCCCATGGAAGTTTGAGAGTGTTAATTGTCTCCCTTTTAGAAGTCTAGATGGTTGATTCCTTTAGCTTGACTTGGGAATTTCATGGGGAAGAAAATGTAAATGTGTGGAGTTTGTGACACCCACCAAGTCATTATAGAACTAATTAACTAATTAAATTTATTAATTTGGGGCCAATTAATTTTTTGAAAGCCACATGTTTGACATTTAATTTTTATTGTGAATTTATATGTTGTACATGGGTTGCGTAGGGTTAGGAGTAACCATATAAAAACCATGATAGGGGGTCTGTTTAGGGTACAATGACAATTACATATTTGGATCATGGTTAGTTGGACCATGTGGGGGTTTAGGAGTAACCATGTGAGCCCATTTTGACTAGGCAGTGTGGGCCACATGATAACTACATGATTTGGTAAATCGTGTGGGTTGCAAAATATTTTCAAAAAAGCTTATTATTTATTTATTTCTTTTTTTTATTATTTCCTATTTATTTTATTTGTCTACCCATAAATTCCCCTCCCTTATGTGGAAATCCCCTTCCCGATCCCCCTATGCGCACACCTCTTCCCGTCGAAACGTCCTTTCTTTTTTCTCCTTGCATCACATTTCTTCCAAAATCATGGCTGGATCCATTATGGTATGGCATCCACTTTTCGTTATCCTTCAATTTATAGATATTTTTTATCTCCCTATATACACTATGATTTGGTTGAACCCTAGGTCAAGAGGTTTAATTTTTTTATATTTCTTCTTTGTTAGGGAGGGTCATCAGTATCTTGGGTCACCTTCTTAAATGTTTCAGCATCCTCCACTGAAGAAGAAGCATTTCATTGCATTTTAACCCATGGCCTGAGCCTTATCCACATGTCCAGTGCTTGTGAAATTGCATGTGTGACTCTTTAAATGTATTTCTAGAATTGTGAAAAAATTTCCCATGTATTTATATTGGTTTGAAAAATTTATTATTTTTTATGTATTTCAAAATAGTTTTTAGGCATTGAAAGGATCTTGGTTGCATGCCGGTTGATGGGTTAAATGCCCCTTTTGGATTTTCTAAACAGATTTTAATATTTAAAAAATTATATTTGAAGTATAATTTATTTTTGAAAAGGGTGGGGTTTATTTTTAAATTATTTTTTATATAAATCATGTCGATAAAACTATTTTAAAATAATTTAAAAATATGGTCCCTGAAAAGTTTTGGAATAGAAATTATGATTTTTTTTGTTTTCAAGTGGAAATTTAAAGTGTGGGTTTTTGAATGGTGTGAAAATGGTTTAGTTTATTGAGAATTGCAAAAGAACCATTATAACATTATGTGAGATAACTTTAATATGGTATTTTAAATGAGATTTCAATTAAATTAAATAATTGGTTATGTGGTGTGACATCTTGAGTGATGTATTTTAAATCATAGTTTGGAACTTTAAATTGTTTTCTAAATGGGTGAGACCCTCTTGATTCATGTGTGATTCTTGTTGTTCCCATGGTTTATTATAATCCTATAAAGGGATTTTATAAATTATTGCATCATTTTATGATGTTATGAAATAATATTGTTTGGGGCCACTACTTGTGAAGGTGTAGGAGGTGAGGTGTGGGTTATTTCCAATTTTTTACACTTCATGAATGTGATTCCTCATTCCTCACATCCTTGAATTTATTTGGTCATGTTAACCTTGGTATCTAAGTGGGATTATATAATTATGCTGAACCAAGGAGTGACACACTACTAGTGTATGATATAGTATAAAATAGGGGTGGATGGGGTGTGTCATTATAACCAGGATGGATGTAGAACAGTTAGGTGTGGTTGTATTAGACACAATATAAGCTGACAGGTTGGTCCTATTAGTGAAGTCTTGGAAGATCTCTTATAAGGATCTAAGGTAGATCCCTTGAAATATCTTCCTTTGTTTAGTGGATTTTTATGGGATTTCTCTTTTTGATTCTATTGTGTCCCATACTAATTATTTTTTTGTTTGGAATATATGTTTTTCTCATTTAATCCTTGTTTTCTGGGATGACATAGTTGTGCCTAGATGTGTAATTTTCCCCTTATTTATGTTCTTTACATTTCAAATGTATTAAAATGAATTGTTAATGGTTTTAAACAAGTGGAAAATAAAGTGTAATTTTAATATTTTTTCAAATTGTTTTAGAAATAAGTTTCAAAAGTACTCTCAAGAAATCATATTAAAAATGGTTTTGATATTTCTTTAAGAGTTTTAAATAATTGGATTTTCCTTTAATGTTTCCTAAAAGTGATATTTTAAATATATGTTTTGAAATAGGATATAGGTGTTTTGGTTTTCTTTCCTCAGTTTAATGGTTTAATTTTAAAAAATTAAATATTTTTATTTTTATTTTTTATAACGGGTACTGTTTGATTATTTCACTATGGTTAGGTTTTATAAAGAATATATAAAACATATATTTTACAACTGAAGTTGTAAATAAAATTTTATAAGATTTATTAAAAAGGTATTTCCATAGATATTGTGGGTTATGGTGGCCTAATGAGATCTTATGTGCTCGTGCCTATTTCACTTCAGTTGCATGTTTTGCATCTCCTTCAAGACACTATTTGACAATTGATTTATCTACAATTATTATTAGTTTTATCACATTTTGGAAGTTCTTCCCATTTCAATTTTTTTTGTAAGACATTCATTTACACTCCTAGAATTCCCATAAAGTTTCACATTAAATGTTTTACATTGTAAATTTAATATTTTACTTATTTATATTGTTGGAAGTGTAGCGATATTGTGGTGGTCGAGGATAGACTCCGGGAGGACTCTCTGCTGGAGTGGGATATTAGGGAGAGAGTGAGTTTTTTGTGCTCATATTATTTATTTCTTTATTATCTATTATTTTTTTATCATTTCATACATTTTTTCCAATGTGGACATTTCATATACAAATGGTTCATTTCATATTTTCATTATATTCTTATTAGTGTGTTTACTTTGATTACTGCAAGAAACCTTTCCCAAGTGTGTTCCTATAATTCTGTGGCACTATTTTCCATCCCATGAGGATCGAGAACATCCTCCGATCTAGGGGAGGGATAATTTGGGCTTCCAGAAGAAGGGTGGATTGGACCAATTTTCTATACTATTTATGAGACCTATTCTCCTCACACATGAGTCAAATCTATTTTATTAATTTTTAGGGCATGGTTTTCTCCATTCTTCAACCTGTACAATGTTAAAATGGACCCATATTTCCAAAACTAAATTGTATTTTTTCTTATCATTGTAGGATACTTAGTGATATTTAGAGTTGTTACTTTGGGTCTAATAAAAAATCTTATTGTCTATAATTCTAGTTCTTAGGATCTTGCCCTTTCACATTAGGTGTTTTACTGAAAACTTATCACTAGGATGAAACCACATCATTTTCCTCCATATTTGTGATTGGTCTATATAAAGATATCATTTAAATAAATATTCATGGTTTTATTAATTTCATTATAGGATAAAAAGTGGCAACCCAACTACTTATCTCAAACGCAACCATGAGTCATATCCCACTAAACCCCAATTTGTCTTTACATATACAAATTCACTAATTCACATCAGTTTTTTTCCTATAATCCAACACGAAAAAAAGAAATTTCATTTTATGCATGATTCAAATATTTTAAAATCCATATATACATAAGGTTCCTCATCATATGGCCTTAATCGTTATGGAATCTTGGTTCCTTTCACTTGATGTTAAAATACACAACTTATAGTTCATCATCAAAGACCTTAAATTTCTCAGAGTATCCTATTATATATAAATAATAATAATTAAATGAGAGATATATCTATATGATAGTCCACTGATGTATAGATATTTATTCATAATCCCATATTGGGATAAAATTCCTCTTTTAATTTTTTTTGTCACGATGTTTGGACTCTTTACAATCATGATGGGTATTCCATTTTATATCTCAATACAAGGACATAATCATTTTACCACTACTGTATATGAATCAAATATATACAGTGAATATTTACCAATAACTATGAATGTATTGATTTTTACCATTATAAGATATACAGTGACATCTAAACTATACATAATCAGGAATTTCCATTAAATTTTCCTTCATAAAATCCCTCTTAGAAAATAGATATTACCTATTCATGTCGGATTAAACACTAAAGAAAAACATAATCAAACATTGATTTTCTATATTAGGTAAATCCATGCGGTTTCACCTAGTCCCAATCCAACACTAAGACATCAACATTCTCTATTTGAATGTAATTTTTCCTAGTGTATAATTTCTCCTCACCCACATTTTTTTTCAATTGTATTACGCTAGGATAAAACCATCACATCTCCCCTTCACATGAGCTAAATCTATATAATGAACAATATAAATACTATATCTTTCTTGATTACTATTATTTTATTATACTTAGTAATCACTAGATCATTTCTCATAATCCCATCCACGGGTTTAATTTCCATGACTGATTTTACCATTATGATGAGGCCTCTACCAATTCACAATAGTTTTTGATCTTGTTAAATCTCACTGAGGAATCCAAATATTCATCCTAATGTATCCTATAAACAATAAAGATTTAGATAGTTAACTATATAAGAATTATATGTGTCTTTATTTATATTATTTCAAGATACATAGTTATTAGTGAACCATATATTTTAAATAAATCAATAAATCATCACCCATTTACAATCCTTTTCAATGTTACATGATATCCTAACCATGGGTTGATTTGAAATGGAGTGTTTTGACCACTTTAAAACACTCTGTTATCATATGCTACAATTTATTACTTAAGTATTTTAATCATCCTAAACCTTCTATGCCTAATATTAATGAGTTAAATCAACTCTAAATGGATACCTATGCTTGGTAATAATCCATGTTGTTCCATATTTGACACTACCAACCAGAGGCATGTTTTTATCTTGAGGAGTGGGTCCTCTAACATCATGTGTCCTTAACAGTGCTACTGTGGAACCTACCATTTTATTATGGATAGGGACCATGCTTATAATTTTTATTACATTCCATCATTCCTTTATTGAAATGTATTAAGTTACAATTTACATATTCTAATTCCTTGTATAAAGGTGTTAGATAACTTTTTTCTCTGAGGACCCTTTTAGGTTTTGATATCCCATCTCTTATCCATAAAAGCACAATAACATTAAATTGTGTGTTCTAATATTTGAGAAAATCTTTATTAGCCTAAGGGTATCTATTCACATTGGGTTTTACCTTTCCATTACTATATTTATAGAAACCTAGTATTGTGAAACATAAATATCACATATTTTTAGATTAATATTCAATACATTATAAAAACACATGCTTGAGGACCATAATAGTTTAGTATATTTAGAGAATAGGTACACAATCTTCTAACTTGGTGAAATATCTTTAGCATCACCAATAAATATCTTTCCCTATAGTACTCTTCACAAACATACCCTACTTAAAACATGTATCCATAACCTAATGAAATGAAACATAATAAAAGGTGAGCTTAGATACTTAGTAAGGGTTATAAAGTTAGATATCAAAGATCAACTAAACATGACATTAGAATATAGGTATGAGAATGAGAGACTAACATTTTAAAACCATATTCAATTAAACAAAGATCATAATTTTGAGGCATATCATAAAACATGGAAGTTCATAAGACCTGAATCATAAGGAAATCATATAATAGGATCCAAAAGAGTAGAAAATTTGCATAAGACATAGATTTATGGCATACATAAAATCTTATAACATTGTGATCATGTATAAATAGAAACATGTTTACTAATTAAGTAAAGGACATGAAATTAGAAATAAGAATAAACTTATAGACATGAAACCAGTTCCATGCATAAGATTATGGAAATGAGAGATTGGTCCATGCATAAAATTGGGAACATGTAATCAGGTTCGAACATAAAATTATGGGCATGGAATATAGGTTCACACATAACATCATTGTAGTCAAGGTTCAATCTCAATACCATCATAGAAGACAAGGTCCCTTACTGAACCACGTTTACTCTACTTTATAGTCTTATTTATCTCAAGAGATATAAATCGTTACCCAATACATTTGAGGGCGATATAAGTCCCACCCATATTTTTTTATAAAGTAACCACCTTCCTTGGTTTAACATAACAACCATCTTTGGTTATAACGTAACCACCTTCACATAATGAAAATAATACATATTTGTTCCATAAGGTCATACAAAATTTATCATATCATAACCCATAAAATTAACTGGGTTTCATAAAAATTTAATCATATCATAACATATGGAAAAGTGACAGGTTCCATAATCATGTCATCATTCCATCATAGCATAATCTATGAAAAGGAAGCTGGTTTTATAATAATTCTATCATGGAATAACCCATGGAATAGAAATAGGTTTCATAAAAACCTTTTCATAATGAAACATTTAGATAAATTATCATAATGGTATCCTTGATTCATATCCATAGTAAAACATAGGAACATCAATAGATGTCATCTTAGACAGAAAATAATTTTAAAAGACCATTTAAAACATTTTTTTGGGGAAAATATCTTTTATTTCAAAATAATTTATTTAAAACATAAAACCTTTTTGAAAATAAATTTCTTTGAAAATATACTTGAAAATCTATAAAGAAATATTTGATGAATTTGTTTTTCACAATGTCATAAAATTCCATTCATGTCATACACATTAAAACAAAGATTCCATTCACAATTTCAATAAAATACAAACATGCATTGTTTGGAAAATGAAATAAATATTCATTTCAATTTTTTAAAGTAAAAAATAGGTAATTTTTTTTAAAATCAAAGAGTAATAATAGAAATAATTAATTTGTTTTTATAAAATATGTTTTTTGTTAGGAAATAGATTTTGTAAAGAAAAAATAAATAATTATTGATTTTCCTAAAAACATTTTCTAAATTATTTTATGTTAAAAATAAAAAAATGATAATATTACATGAAAATATAATTAATAAAAATTGGATAATAAAATGTTTATGTTTATTGATAGATTAATATTAAAATTTTATTATTCAAAACATAATCATAAACAATGATAATGTTGAGATTATGTCATAAAACTCTTACAACTTTAGTAACTTTGAAATGTAAGTCCCATGAAGGGATAAAATTAAATGAAACTAAAAATATCAGGAGTGTAAAAAAATTCTTTATATTTCATTCCAAATGGTAATTATATACACCTTGTGAACTAATATAGTTTCATAATATAACATACATCTCAAAGAAGGAAAATTGGGACAAAACCCATTACATTAAGTTAGGAATTATGTTGTACTCATTAAAACATTATATATAATAAATATAAGATTATTATACATATATTATATAACCTTATTCATATATACATATATATAAACATATATAATTTTATTAAGATCTTTTATTACCCATTTATAAACAATTCTATATTAATGTCACATTTCTAGAAATAACGGCTTAGTTTTTCAAATATGTTTCGATTTTATATTTTCGGTCCTATTAATTTGATAATGGTTAAATAATATCCAGAATATTAAAAATTATAATAAAATCATATATATTAATTATATATGTATTTATAGTTATCTATAAAATTTAGTGATCGAAAATGAGATACATTGTTCATGGAGACGGTAGGTCGTACGTATACATTAACATTTTTTCCATTTTTTTAGATTGAAAGATAGGAATATAAATAACATATATTATAATTCAATAATAATTTTTATTTCATATATATAACAAATATTTACAAAACCCATCCTTAATAGATTCCATGAAAAGTGTGAATGAATCACATCACTTCACGAGGCAGTACTCCTCCATACAGATGAACAAATTATCATATTCCCAAAAACAAGATTGTATGAATGTATGTGTGATATAATAATTAAATAATCATAATATCATAATAAATATAATATATAAATAATAAATACATCACTAAAAGCAGCCTTGAGATGTGGTAATAAAAAAAATGACATCAGTTTGTGAGTTGGTAGTCCACTATACACACGAAAGATAATTTCGTAACCCATTTGATGGAAGTGGAGATAGATAATTATTATTACATAATCATAATACGAAATATGTATATGTTATATACTGGTTTTTTTATATTTTATGTGGTAATAAAAAATTTAACGTGGAAAAAGAATAAATAAAACAAAATAGATTGTTAACATAATAACTTTCTATAGAAGAAACCAGATTTGGATCCCATCTTAAGAACCCTAGGAATGTTATTTTGGGAGGAATGATAGATCTATAATGTGAATAATGATGTTGGGGGGTAGATATGAGATGGTTTCGGATGATCCAAAGGGCTTGGTACGTGTGAATATGTGGAGGGTGTTGGTGGCCTTTTATAAATTCGGGAAATGAAGGCACATGGAAATTTCCCAAAGGACTCCAAAAAAATAAATAAATTACCAATAAAAAGGATTCAAAATGACCCTCAGTTTCAAATTGGAAAGTATAAGGTGTAAATATTTCCATGAAATAATATTTTGATAAATATTTAAGTCATTTTAACCCTTATTTTCTTAGTTTAACCCCACAGTAAACCCATCTTTACTTTAACCACAATAATTAATTGTTACTGTATTCACTATTGAACTTGGTAAAACATTAATTTTACATTATTAGATAATATATAATTTTATTATTATAAAAATGGAATCTATTTTCCCAAATTACATTAACATACATGGTTAAATATAATTTAAAACTAATCCCTCAGATGTGACAGGAAAGCGGGTTTTTCAAGGAGAAAATGTTCAAAAGTTTACAAAGTTTTTATATCAATATTGAATATGAAATTAATTAAAATGACATAAATTGGATTAATGGATATATAATTGAACTAATTTAACTTTAAAATAAATTTAAAATATAATATAACATTATAAATAGATTAAAGAAAAAAGTAGTTTTCAATTCAAAATATAGTATTTTTCATTATTCCTCAAAAACTAATTTTTTTAGAAAAATATTAAAAATTAACCCAAATATTATGTTGATATATTTAATTCAAAAATTAATTTTATTTTATAAAAATAATATTCTAAAAGTGTAAAAATTTAATTTTATTAATGATCACAAAAATAAATAAAACCCATTTTTTAGAAAATAATATTTTTGAAACGTATAAGGTCTTTACAAAAAATTAATAATTTTTTATCTATATGTTTCCTTTATATGAAACCATTATAATTAAACTTTTAAATTTATTATTAATATTCATATCACTATTTTTATGTATAGGTTTTTTTAGGAAAAAATACCTCAAGGTACTGCCTTGGTGTTTTTAGGATGATTGTGTTTGTGAAAAAGACCAGATGATCATGAATCAGTGTGGCTAGAGTTGCTGAAGAAGTTAAATTTAAGGTAGAGTAGTTTCATAGTATTTTCCAAATTTTTGGGCCTCAAAATCCGGAGTTTTTTAAGAAAAAATAAGTTGTTTCCATTAATAAATTCATGAAACACAATTTTCGGACCACTAAACATAGTTCATGGACTATGAAGCATGGAGTTCATGGAATGTAGTTCAAGGAACCTGAAGAACCATTCATAGAATTTTAATAATAGAGTTCGCTGAACGTAGTTTTTAGAAATTGAAACACAATTCATTGACTATGGAGCATCATTTTCTGGAGTCTCATCATTTTTGGAATTAAGGCAGTGATTTAGGGATTCGTAAAGGGATTTTCATTTGTGAATGAAATCAGCCACCATAAAGGATTAAGGTGCTATGTGGACCACATAACTATTCATGATAAAGGCTTTATTACATGGGATTTGTAGGTATTTTTGATTAGAAGATTTTGATGGATTTATTTTCCTATATAAAGGTCCATAATCCCATTATTATAGAGAAGAAATTTTATAAGAGAAATCATCACTAGAAGAATTTGGGTAAGTCCGAAGTAGTTCCTGAGGAAGGATTCCACGAAGGAGAGGGAGAATTCTGCAAATGGTAGTCTACGAAGTCAGTTTATAGAAGGTGTTTGTAGGAGTTTTATAGCTCAAAAAGGAAAAGGATCCATGAAGAAGAGGTGGCCTATGAAGTATCAGTGGTTCGTGAGGAATCAAGTTGTTCGTGAAGAAGAGGAAATCTGTGAAGAAAATTTTATCTATGAAGCACACAAGCTACACAGTGAAAGATAATTCACAGAGGATTCAAGATAGTTCATGAAGGAATCAGGATAGTTCACAGAGGATGCATGAATTTTCATAGAGAATTCAAGGTAGTTCATGGTGTATACAATATAGTTTGGGGAGGATATAGAATAGTTCACAGAGGATAAAAGATAGTTCGCAGAGGGACTAAAATAGTTCACAAAATTAATTACCACAAACTAATAGTGTGCATACAATTGGATTTCATCTATCGGGTGAAAATAGGAATTCAAAATTGATCTATATATAGTCGAGTGTTTATTAATTATTTATAATTAAGGGACGTTAATGTCTATAAACTATTTATGGATCCTTTCCAGAGTTGTGAGAAATAGAAGAGGAAGAAGGTGATCCTATCCACTAGTAGTGATCCACAGAAAGAGACTTAGGGAGTGACCCTTGGGAAAGTAGTGAGATTACCCTAAAACTTGTAAAGGCAGTGATCCTAAGAATTTAATTGATCTAGTCTAAACAAAATTTTGGAAGGGAGGCTTAGTGGATTTGGTACATTGGTGCATTTTCATTGTATGCTCCTTGGATATAGCCCAGTGAGGGTGAAGCAAGTAAAATCTTTGTGCACCCTTTCTTGCCTTCATGTTTTAATTTCAATTCATCATTATCATATGATGAAGAAAGAATAAGATCATCATAAACACTTACGATAAAATAAGGTAACCCTCATAATAAATAGATCAAGAACCAGTGGGGTAGAAATAATTTTGAAAAAAATATCCATACCCTCATTCACCCCCTCTTAGGGTATCTAGGCCCCTTTTGGAACAAACAATTGGTATCAGACCATAGGGGTTTTTTATGTTTTTTCTCTGACAAGGTTTAATCTACTGTTGTAATTTATGTTTCAGTTTTCTCTTATCTCTGTGTTCCATGTAAAAGGGATTAAATACATAGAAGAAGAAGAAGTCAGGTGGAATTCATTAGTGTGGAAGTGTCTGCAGGAAAAGTGTGAATCAGTTTAAGGAAACAAAAAAGGCATAAAATAATGGTTTGAATGAACGATATAATTAAAATATTTACTCACTCAATTATTCTATAAGAATGAGTGAAGAACCCAATATTTGAAATGATGTCAGTACTACTGATGATGAAAAAATTATAAGAAGACGGAAAGTGTAAGTTATCTAAAAAACAATGAAAATGGATCATAAAATGATTGAAAAAAATAAATATAAAGATATTAGAATCCAAGTGTAGGAAATTGAAGTCAACTAGTTTAAATGTTTAAATAAAATAATTCTAGAAGTTTCTATAAATTTAAGGGATAAGAATTATTCCCATGCTGAAGAACTGAAAAGGATGTCTAAAAAGATAGAAATATTCAAAGTTGATGATAAGAGAAATAATATGAACTCAAAAGAAATTCATAATATGAAATCTAGAAATGATGATCTTTACACATAGCTATCAGAACTGGTTCATGAGAACAAAAGGATACATTATAATATTTCATTCTATAATTATTATATTTCTTAATAAATTTCTAAAATAAAGTAACAAGATTCCGTGATAGATAAGATATCCTAACAATTGGTAGATGAGATAAATAGTGGGAATAATCTCATAAGATAACATAATTCTCAACTTGAGTCTAAGTACAAGAAGATTCAACAATTGGAATAAGATCTAGAATCATCCAAGAAGGAAGTGGAGAAATCTAATTCTAAAGGCAAAAAAATGAAGGATGGATTACACATACTATTTTACTATCATATGTCATGTGATAATGAAATGAAATTAAAATATGCTACTTTTTTGGATAAACATGAAAGGAATGTCTCTTCCTAAAGTACATCTAATTTCAGAAAAACTAGCATTGGATATGATTATCCCTCCCCCATGGATGATAGGAAGATACATGTGAAGAGTTCCAGAAATAGGAAAGGTCCTCTAGGTTTAAAGACAAGACTAAAAAGGATTTTACATGAATTAATTTCATCATTTGAAATTTTTGTGGGATGCATGGCCATACTTCAATTTTTTTTATGAATTATTGTAATATATTTCAAATTTTGAAGGGAGAAATATTTCTAAATCATATAATAAGTAGAAGATTCTTGAAATGTATGAAAGGAATGCCTCTTAGAAGAAATAATCAATCAGATGTTATTATTGGGGAAGATAGGGAAACACCTTAAGTATGTGTCAAGAATCCCAAGGAATCAATGTCAGAAGAAGAGGAACTCTGGATGCATCAACATCTCATCCAAAAAATGAGGACACAAGGTATGTTTTTAATGGGAGATGTTTTATATGATCTAATCCTAGGAATTTAGAAAGATATTATAGTAGAAAGAAATTAGGGAATGAAAAGAAACTCGAAAGGTATTCCCAGACTCCAGTGGTGTATAATGAGAAATCCTATACTATAATACAAATTAATAATTTGATAAATAAGTTTAATGTCTTGAAGGAAACAGAAGGGGATCAATGAAAGGTGCATTGAGCACACCCTATGTTACACTCAAAAAATCTCTCTTTGAACAAATGTGAATGAAACTGGAAGAAAAAGGGAGTATCTACTCCATTTGTGGTTAAGAAGAATGTACATTCAGTGGAGGACCCACCATCAGTACAAAATAGAGTGGTGAGTCAGATAAATGAAAAAAGAAAAATAAATAATAATTACTTGAAAAATTCAAAAGTCATTCCCTATGTAGAGAAGTGAATGTAAGAGGAAGACCCATCCAATAGAGGAAGGATCAAGAGAAGATGGAAAGTTGAGAGATTCTTACTGAAAGAAATATTTTTGGAAAATGAAATATTGGTGGAGCATTAAAAAAGGAAATTTCAACTAATGGGTATAAAACCATAATTTTGAAAAAGTCCAAGATGATAGAACCTATATATAATAATAATATTTGGCATATGGATAATTAATTATTAGTCATATGGAGAGAAAAATTAATGTTGGATGGGCGGCTGGAACAAGCATAAAAGCAGTACAGTGATTTTCATGAAAGTATCAAATGTTTGATTCACCAGGATAGACCATAATCCTCATCTTGAGGATTCTAGTGGTACCCCTCTCCGCATTTATTAAATGTTTTTAATATCTAATGAAAGTTATGCAGGAATAAGTGGTGGATACAATCTATAGGATGTGTGTGATGAAAGGGAACAAGTGTATAAGTTGAATAGAGATACATGCAATGAGAATAATCTGAATAATTTAAATTCACATATGATATCATATTTAAGAAGTGGTTTTACACAACAATTATATTTTTCAAATATGTATCTCAAGGTTGTGTGATATGGAAAAATGAGATGATATGATGAAGATTATTCTTTGAAACTAAAGAGCTATCAAAGATATACTTGGATGATATATTGGTTCTAAGTTTCATTGAATATATAACCATTGGTACCATTACCTACTTCAGGAGTTAGTTTTCTACCAAGAGAAGATAACTTGCGAGAAAAGTATCAAAAATCATGATTATCCATTTTGTTCAAAAAATATTGTATCAGCTAACTATTTTTTAGGATACCAAGAATATGTGAGATAATATCAACAATGTTTCAATAAGAATTTGTGAAAACTAGTTGTGAGCAATAATGTCACTATAGTAGAGAGTGATCAGAATCTTCAATAACATAGTGACCCATTTTCTAATGAAAGTTATGAAGAGGTAAGAGTCTTAGGGGGAGTAGAAGAGACAAATGATGATTTAGAAGAAGATACTAATAATTAAAAGTAGGATTTCAAATCTATATTAATAACAAAGTCGATCATTCAAGATTAAATAGAAAGGAAGAACATCATTGGTGATCAGGCAGTACCAGTGCAAACATGAAGAGTGAATTCATTACAGCAGGCATCCTCACTATCTTAGATATAGCCTAAATGTTTTGATAAAGTTGTTGGATTTGAGAAATGAGTTCAAGATAAGAATAAATACCTTGACTAAATTGAGAATAATCATTCATGAGAGATTGTTTTAAGACTAATATATAAGAATGTCATTAAGACTAGATGGTTATTTCACTATAAGATAAATGAATATGGTACAATGATTTGAAAAAAATATCAATTAGTGTAAAAAGTTTACTCCTAGATATAGGTAATTTATGTTGATGACCTATTTCAAGGCTATATGAAATCATATTATTCTTATCTATAATAGTTAAAATGAGGTTCAATGTTTTCTAGATGGATGCCAAATCAGAATTTATAAATGGGGTTCTAGAAGAAGAAGTTTATATTGAGAAGCCGAATTATTTTCTCATTCATGAAGATTAGAAAAAACTTCATCGACTAAAGAAGGTTCTATATGGGTTAAAGAAAGCACCAAGAGAATCATATTGAAATACTAGATCAGTTTTTTAAAAAGGTCTATTTTCAACATGGTGGAGTTGATAAAAATCTATAGGTCAAAAACGATAGTAATCAATGGATGATGGTGCAAGTGTATGTCGATGACATAATATTTGGTGGATCATATGAAACCCAAATCAAAATGTTCATAGAATTCATGAAAAATTGGGACTAAATGTCAATGATTGGTGAAATGGAATTTTTTCCTTTGTGAAAAAGTGATACAAGGAAATAATGGAACTTTCATTTATTAATCTAAATATTACAAGGAAGTTTAGAAAATATTTAGAATGGATGATTCCAAGGATATGAAAACTTTAGTAGCTACTCAGATTAACCTATGACATGATGATAAAGGAATTATAATTAATGTCACAGAATACAAGAAACCCATTGGGAGTCTTCTATACTTGATAGAGATAAGGCCTGATATTTTTTTTCCACATGCCAAGAATAAAGATATCAAAGAAATCATAAATAAAACTACTTAATTTCATTAAACAAGAATATTTCGGTATATCAAGGGAATAATGGATTTTGGTTTAATGTAAAATTCTAAATATCAACAAGATTTATTGGGATATACTGATGCAGATTGGGTTGGTTCAACAGATGATAGAAAATCAACATCTGGTGGTTCATTTTATCTTAGAGGATTGTGTATTTCATAGAAAATTAAGAAACATTATTTCATTTAATTGAGAACCATAGAATATGAATACATTGTTGATACTCAAGGGTGCACACATTTATTGTGGATGAAGAAGAAAATTGATTATATGGGAGTTGAAGTGAAGTCTCTAATCATAATTTATCGTGATAATTCAAGTGATATAAATTTTATAAAAAATCTAATCCGTCACTGAAGGACAAAAAAAATTGAAATAATGTATCATTTTATCATGGATAACTTGGATCATGTGCTTGTGAAGTTGGAGTATGTTCAAAAAATTCTACTGGTTGAAGAAATTATGTTGAAGGCCTTAACCAAATAACCATTTCAACGACATCGACTGGCTCTGGGAGTTCAGTCAACTCCATGCACTTGAAATAGTGTGGATGTGGAACCCCATCTCCTCAAGGTATGGTTTGTTATTCCTTAAATATGATGATCTGTGTTCTTTACCCAATTACATAACACAATGAATTAACTTTTAGGTTCATTGAAAAGGGGGGAGAAATTGTTTTTATAAAAGGGGATAAAATTTATTGATCAAGACTGAGATAGAAGCTTTTAGGGGGGATATTTAAATCTAATAATGATAAATATGTTTTATCAAAGGTAATATATCACGATAGTAGGGGTTTATAATGAAAATAGGTAAGTCATTTTGAATGAAGTGACTCATTAATGTAATTTTCATGCTACTCTTGTTTATCATACCCATAATGGATATTTTGTGATTAGAGTATATATTGAATAAATATTTGATCAATATCTAAATTTCAAGAAGTGATTTTTTGTTGAAGATGGAAGAAACTTTAATGTGGTATGAAAATGTGAAGGGTTGTCAACAAACCCAAAGGGGGAGATTGTTGGAAAAAAAATCCCTCAAGGTTCCATCTTGGTGTTTTGGGGTGATTGTGTTTGTTGAAAATTCCATATAACCACAAATTAGTAGGGATAGTGTTTCTAAATAAGATGAATTTAATATTCCATCGTTTCCCATTGTTTTCCAATATTTAGGCCTCAAAATATGGAATTGTTTTATATAAAAGGGAGGTTTTTCCTAAGGAAGTTAACAGAACAAAGTTTGTGGACCGGAAAGCAGAGCTTAAGGACTGTGAAGTATGGAGTTCATGGAAATTATTTTGTAGACCGTGAGGTATGGAGTTCATGGAATTTATTTTGTAGACTGTGAAGCATCGTTCGCGATCTGTAAATATACAGTTTGCAGAATGCAGTTCATGAACCATACAACATTGTTCATGGACTATGAAACATCATTTTTGGTAGTTTCATAATTTTTTTAATTGATGAGGTGATTTAATGATTCATATAGGGATTTTCCTTTATGTATTATATCAGTCGCCGCAAAGTATTAAGTTATTATGAAGACCACATAATTGTTCACGGTGAAGGCTATACTAGATCATAGTTGTTGGTATTTGTGATTAGTGGGATTTTTGGGATTTATTTTCATATATAAATACCCTAATCACATCATTATAGTGGAATAATTTCATTAGAGAAATCATCACTGGAATAATTCTTGTAACAACGAAGTAGTTTACAAGGAAGGATTCTGCTAAGGAGTAGTTTGCGAGGGAGAATTATGTGAAATATAGTTTGGGAAGTTAATTCATGGAAGGGGTTTATGTGGTTTTTTAGCTCATAAAAGAAAATTATCGATGTAGTAGAGGTGTTCTACGAAGGATTTGTGTTTAGATTGGCATCAATCTGTTTGTGATGTAGATTTAGTCCATGAAGAAAAGGTTATTCGTGAAGCAATCACGCTACATGGTGCAAGACCATTCATGTAGAATTCATGATAATTCACAGAGGATTCCATATAGTTCAAAGAGGATGTAGGACAGTTCTTAGAGGATTCAAGATAGTTAATAGAGGATTCATGATAGTTCATAGAGGATGCATGATAGTTTTTTGAGGATTAAATAAAGTTTTTGGAGGGACTAAAACATTCCATGAAAGTAATTTCTGTATTCTAACAGTACATGGAAAAGTGGATTTCATATATTGGGGGAAATAATGAATTAAATAGGGCATCTAACTATAGTTGATGATGAATTCATTAATGATAATTGAGGGACATACATGTTCATAAATTGTGTGTGGATCCTTTCAAAATAAGTGAGAAATAGAAGAGGAAAAAAGTGGTCCTTTCCACCAGTAGTGATCAAAAGAAAGAGTCTTCATGAGTGACCATTGGGAAAGTAGTGATCTGACTGTAAACCTTGTAAAGATAGTGATCCAAGCCATAAAAGTGATATAGGCACCAAAACATTTAGCAGTAAGCCTTATTGGATTTGGTACATCGACACATTGTTTTTATATGTCCTTGGATATATCCCAATGATGGTGAACCAAGTAATACCAATGTGTCCAAGTGCTTTCTTTCTTATTTTAATTTCATTGAATAATCACTAGATAAATAAGGAAAGAATAATATTAGAAAAAAACATAAGATAAAATAAAGTTCCCCTCATAATAAATAGATAAATATCGAGCGGGGAAGGAATAATTTTGAAAAGAATATTCATACCCTAATTTACCCACCCTCTCAGGGTTTTAAGGCCCATTCTAGACCTAACATTTATAATTATAATATTTAAATAACTATATTAATAATATATATTGGTTTTGATAAAACTCAATACAAGATATGCCAATTTTTCATGTTGAGAATGATTAAATTCGTGTTGCATGTAACAAATGCTAAACTTGGTGTTTATTGCAACTGATGCTAACACATTCATGTAGTGCAAACTATTAAATAAATTTAATTTGTTAAAAAATAATAATTCATTAAAACCTGGAATGTTACATTCTATCCCCCTTAAAATGAATTTCACCCTAAAAATTCATCACTTTTTTACTAAACACTGTGCATAATTTTTCCTCATTACAGCCTTAGGTTCCCTGATATATTCTTCAAGTGGGTAATTTCCCTATAAAACATTGACTAGGTGAGTGGTATTATTTTTTGGAACTTTCTATATTAGATCCAAAATATCTATTGGTTGTTCATCATAAGAAATATCATGATCCAGTGGTACAACATCTGAGTTTAATACTTGTGATAGATCAAGTATTTACATCCTCAGGAGTGATATATGGAACATATTGATAACCCGTGGGAGGTTTGGTGGAAGTACCAAACAATAATCTATTGTCCAGATAAAATCATGTTTTTTAATGATACTGATATATCTATGGCTTAGTTTACTGATATTTCTTCCATTTTGAAATTCATATAAAGGCCTTTTCACCAAATTTAAATTATAGATCATGTCTAAAACTACTAGTATAACCTTTCTCTAGGGTCTGTGATGTCCTTATCTGTTATTTTGATGAATGTGACCTTCTATTCCATTTCATCATCTTGCATAGGTCCTAATATATTTTTTTCCACAACTTCATTCTAGTAAGTATAATGGGATTAATAAGGATCCATATAAATGATCGACTGAAATCTATTTTTAAAGGAAATTCAACTAGAGAAAGGTGTGATCCCAACCATCTTTGAAATCCATTGAATAAGACCTTAGCATATCCTCTAGGGTTTGAATTATTTTTTCAGTGATAAGAATAAACACTTTATCAATAACTTGATGAATTCTTCACCAAAACATCAAGGTAAACCTTGGATCTCAATAAATTATGTTTGAATGTGTTACTCCTTGTAAACTTACCACTTTTTTAATTTATATCCTTGAAATACAATCAAGAGATAAGTATTTTCTGATAGTGATGATGTGCGAGGAATTCATAAGGAGATCGACCACAACCCATAATTACATCTTCATCAATGATAAGACAAATGTTAATAACAAAATGGGATTAAATACCTTGAGAGGGGGGTGAATCAGGGTATGGTTATTATTTAAAAAATTATTCCTTCCCCAATTGATATTGACCTCGTTATTATAAGGGTAAATTCTTTTTCTCTTTAGATTTTATATTGATATTATCCATACCAACTTTATTTAATGATGATGAATATAAATTCATTAAAGAAAGAAAGTACAAGGACACACAAATTTTTACCTGGTTCACCCTTACTAGGTTATATACATGGATCATACAAAGAAAATGTGTCAATATACCAGATCCTCAAAAGAAAACTGCTATTGGTTTATGCTAGCTCACTCCTACCTGAGCTCACTGCCATTACGATGCTTGTGGTAGATGCACTATCACACCGGGATCACTTGACTCATACTTACCTCTTCTTATCACTAATTTATAAGTAAAAAATAAATTTTATATAGGGAAAATTGTAATATCTTCTATTGTTGAGTGTTGCACCAAATTTTTGATAGGTTCCTTTGAACTTCACATGATCCTTCACAATATAAGTGTGAACATCCCCTTGATCTTAACATTTCCATGAGATGTCCTTTAATTCCCTACCCACTTTGGAAAGATCTTTAGGTGACAAAAAGTATTCCTTTAACTTCCTTTGATGAAACAGTAAATAAAGACTTTCTAAATGTATTGTCAGATGGTGCAGATCCTCAGTCTTCTTCATCTTATTGTTCCGCAAAATTCAGATATGATATTAATATTTTTTACTAAGTATCCTTGGAACATATCTCATTGTGTAACACCCTGGAGTATCTCTTTTCATAATATCCTACCACATAACATTGCATGATATCCTCATGCATAAACCTTGCGTGAGATCCTAGTGCACAACCTTTGTGCGAGACCCTGGAACATAACCCTTGAACAAGATCCTGGAGATTAACCCTTACCTGAGATCTTATTATGATCATGTGAATCACAAGAGTCTATTATATTTATACGGTTCACAAGACTTTGTTCTGTTCTCATAGATCACAATACTTTTTTCTATTCACACTGTTCATAAGACTTTGTTCTATTTTTACAGATCACAAGACTTTATTCTATTCATGTGGATCATGCGACTCTAGTGAAACACCTTGTTCATGTTATGTGGATCATGTGATATCAATGGGTCTGCCTATGCTTGAAAACACCGTATATATAATCCACATAATGAGACTTATTCATGATATCCTTTAAGAAGACCTTATTCATATTACGCCAGTTGTAAGTCTCCAATATCAGAATATTTTTAGTTCACATGAAACACTAATGTGATCTCAGCCAAGTATTCTACTTTTCTTCATAAAAAACCCCTTCTTCGAAATTTTAATAAAATGAATCTTTAAAGAAAAAAAATCATAACCACTTATGGTTTTGTACTTGGGTATTTATAGGAAAGTTTCCAACCCCATACCTCCCAAAATCATGGACAACCTTATGTTCAACCACCTCAGAAATCAACATCACGTGCTTTACATGATCACTACATGTGAGAACCTATCGCATGCCAAAAGTTCTTTGCAAGATCATATTTAGTGTATTTGAGTGTGTCACGTGATCCTATGAAGTGATCAATTAATAGTAATGTGTTATTCTCTATTTTTTCACTACTTCATGTGACCCCATCATAATATCAACTAAAAATCATGTTGTCGTGTGATTTAGAATCACCATAAGATACATCCATCATTTCTAGATTTTCTTCATTACATGCGTCGTGTGAACCCATCGTGATATCCTCTCACAAACATGTGTTGTATTCATGCACTTACCATGATATATCTTTGAGATCCTAAAAAATAATTATTTTTGTTCATGTGATTATCATGATATATCTATGAGATACTTTGACAATCATGATGTTTCTTCAAGTGATTCTCATGATCTCAGTGCAATATCTTCAGAAAATCATGTGGTTATTCACAAGATCAATTCATACATTCATACTCTATGAGATCAGAAATTCATTCTCCCTTATATGATAATTTTTTTCTCCATGAGATGATATATTTCTTTCTTCCATGAGATCAGACAATTCAAGATTCCCTAAGATCATACAAATCACACTTCCAATAGATTAGACATCCCACACTTCCATAAGATCATACATATCACGCTTCACTCTACATGGATACTTTGAAAAATATCCTTCATAAACAAACTCAAACCTTTTCAATTAATAAAATCAACCCAAAATCACCACCAAGATTGTTTTTTTCAATAATTTACCCCTTTGGGTTTGTTGAAGACACTTATATTCTTTGAGAACTAACTTTTTGACAAGTCATGCACGTGTGAAACCATTTTATTACTACAACCCCATATAGTAATCACATAATTCCTTAAAATTTAATATAATCCCACATGTTTCAATATTATCATGAGAAACAAAATTATTATGAAAATTTCATCAACGAATGACTTTATTCTGAAACTTGTTGCTGAAAACGTTCTCAATAATAAAAGATAGAACAAGCTCAGTATTTGAGATCACATATTAACTAGAACATCTGTTCTACTTGTATAATGAACCCTAATCCCACATAATTATATAATTTTATTAGAAACAAGAGTATCATGCTATGTTCATCAATTAATCACTTTATTATAAAACCTACAGTTTGAGACCTTCTCAATACCAAAATATAGGACATGCTCAGCCTTTGAGATCACTTCTTAACTATAACATGTCTTCTTATTGTTTCATGAACCTAAAGAAAACACATTTTCATGATTATTCCTCATTTATGGACCAATTTTATCATAATTAGATTTAATAGTCCCCTTATTTTTCTACTATGTATATAAGATTCTCTCCTGTATTGATTAAAACATTCTCTCCCCCTATTTCAATGAACCCCAAGATCACTCCTTTGTCTTCTATAACATAGTAAAGAACACATATCAGTATATTGGGGGGGAAAACACCATACCCTGGGAGAGGGGGTCCACATCTACAGTATTCGATTTTGGGTAGTCGAATTAATTCCAATATCTAGTTGATGTCATTCAAATGCTAATTTGTGTATGAACTTTCTCAAAATTTCAACAACATATAGATCAGTAGGAACATACTCAATCTCTCAATCCCATCTTCCAAATTATTCTTGTTGAATAGATATTTGATTTCAATGTGATTTTTCCTTAAAATATAGTCTAGATTTATATTAATATTTATAGAACTTGAATTATAATAATGTATACCGATCATAGACTTCACTTCAATATCCTAATTTATCATAGAATTCAATAGGGGATTCCTTCAGTTATAAATTTACTCCCCCTTAGTCAATGTTATTCATTCATCATATCTAATAAATCATGAGGAGGAAACATTATTATTTTATCTCCTGAAACCCAGATAAAGGGAAATTACTCTCCCCCTTTTTCTGTGCACCTATTGATTGGCCCTGATACACTATAGGTCGATATCCGAACACCACCAGGATATATCAACTATATGAAAAATCTTCTTCAAATCCATTTATCAACCTGAGATTGATTTTTTTTTTACTTTTATAACTTTTCAAGATTAGATTCACGTTATTCTATATAGATGAACACTACTATAAGATTTTCAGAAAGTGAAATTACCACTTAGAATTGAGTAATTGATTGATCCTCTAAGCCTAATGAGTTAGAACTCTTTGTAGGAAATTATATATTAAGTCAATAAATGTAAATTATATCCATGTCACTCACTTAATTATATAGATTCTAGATGTATGAATTTCTTCAATTATTCAGAGGAATATCCTATCAGATGAGGCTATATCTCCTAGAGTACTTGTCACTATATCTCTACGAAGACCCTTAGATTTTTGATATCCTGAAAATATAAATATGATACCAAATTTTATGAAAAAAAATAAGTATTCATGAAATACATCAATGTTACTGCTTCTCAGCCAATCAGTCTTATCTTGATGGAAAAATAACACTTGAACTGAGGAATGATACCAATGGTTGAATATTCAATGTGACTTGAATCCAAAAGATCATTCAAGTATAGATTTGATAGGTCTTTAATTTAACATTAGCCTATTTATCATATAATATTCAATTTAGACATCTAGTATCTTCAAAATTGAGAAATGAAAATATAGTTTTTTTTGTAATACACCATGTCGAATCTGATACCATATGTGAATTTCAGGAGTTCATATTATTCCTTTCCCATGTATCTTCATTCAAATTATACACCTCTTACCATTCAGCACACACAACCCATGGATTGTATCTCCCACATAGTCCCACACAACTTCCTATATATATTAGAAACATTTAACATTTAGATAGAGGAGTACCTCTATAATCCTCAATGAGAGGATTTTTTTGATCCTCATGGACCAACCCTTTAATATTTTCTTTCAAATCATTACATTATTTCTATGCTTGTTCCAACTACCTAGCCAACTTCAACTATTCTGGACATATAACTAGACATTCCCTACTCACATGCTTGGTCTTATTTTGATATGAAAAATATAAAGGGTTTTCCTTTTCTACAATTTGGGGTTTAAAACACTCATATAAATTTCATTCTTTTCTGCTCCACTTATACAACATTTTTCATCATACTTTCTTTGAATATGAATATTTTCACTAGTTTTATTCTCTTACTTCATCCTTTATTGGATGGATCTTTCTCTTGCCTTCACTTATCACCATGTGGAATGACATGTGAATTTTTCAAGGAATTTTTTATTCAAGTTTATTATTTCTATTATCTAAGTCAGCTAACCTTGATGTGCTGGGAGTGGGTATTTCACTAAACTTACATTATTATTACGTTCAAATGAAGAAATCATTTCCTTTTTCATCTAGGTTTTCCCACATTCTTTCCAAGAGGGATGTTGTGAGTGTAATAGAGGTTGTTTTTGGTACACTTTTCTTTGATATCCTTGTGTTTCCTTTGATACATTAAACATCCTTTTCAATATAGCATGTTTTATTTTAGTATAGTCATTCTAATTATACATTAATAGAGTTTATGATATCATTTCATGTTATTTAACCTTCCTTACACTCTTCCATCTGTAATATATTACCAAATTTTGATGATTACCACATATAAATATTTCTCTATCAGAAACATAAACTGCATAATTATTTATTGTTTTATATTTTGATGCTTCCAGAGTTCCACATCTAAATTCGATGCCTTATCCTTCTTGACACATACTCATGGTGTGTCCCCGTCTTGCACAATAGTAACATTTGATGGATAATTTCTTCTAAGATACTTTTGTTTCATTCTTTTGGAGAATACTATACTTATTCTCATATTTAGAAATATTTATGTATTTATGACATGGAATATATTATAAATCCTAAAAAAACATAAAATATGACCATACAATGTACAAAAATAGCACATGTTTTCCTTACTTCCTATAAAATCTTTTCTAAGTATATTTTTAAAACCGACAAGATTTTTACTATTTTTAGAACTACTCATAAATCTCTTCCCATCATTCATGTGAGGGGGTTTATCATATCCAATACCAAATATTTTCAAACTACGTGGAATTTTAAATGAGAAAATCATTTCATATTTTCAATTTAAATAACTTATTTTCTTCTAATTTCACTATTAGTTGAAAATTGATAGTCAAATAATAAATATAAATCATCCTTCGATTTTCTCTTGACATTGGTATTTTATTTCTCCAATTATTTATTGAATGACTATAGAGCTACCCCCTATAATTAAATCTTTTAATCCCTAGATTATAAGTGAGCATTAAGTTCTATATTGAGAGTCTTACTACTAGTTGTCTCATCTTCCAATTCTTGAGTGTTCATAACCACCATGTCTATTTACTCCTTTATTTTAGAATTCATCCAAGTAATATAATACTTAAATCATGCATTATAGTAAATTAATTTTGATAGGTGTTTTTCAAAAACAAAATTCTTGGTTTATAAATCTGGAATTTATCTAGATTTAAGATAAATCCCCTTTCCATCATATTTTAATTTTTCCATTATTATGGAAATTAATTTTAGTTTATCAACTTGGGAATAATTTATCTCACTTAGTTAGGTGTGCACCTATACAAGTATTTTATTTAAACCTTTTAACTTACTGACTTCAATTTCAAAAACATGGATCCAGATAGCTAGAGTGTTATTTCATTTTTTAATTTCTAACCTAATTCCCTTTTCACATGTTTAACTTCCACTATTTCCAACTTGGAATTTCTTCACCATCAGTAGTTCCAACATCCCCTAGCATATCAGGTTCTTCACTTATTCAAACAACATCATTAAATGAGTAAATAACATCACTTCCTGATTAATCCAAACATTTGTTGAGTACATTTTTTGTTTCCTTGAACTTAATTACACTCTTTCCATAGAAACATACAAACTAATGAATTTCACCATACTTATACTTCTTCTATGAAGTTATAAACTTTACCATGACTCACCAATATAAGATTATACGGAAACTACAATTTTAAAAATCAAATACACCTTATTAGAGAAAACACGTCCAACAAAAGTAACCTACTCTTTGGTAGCAATTGTTAGGAAAATAAATGGGATTAGATACCCCATGGGGTTTATTTGGGTATGTATATTTTTTAAAAAATTATTCCTTCCACATTATATCTTAACCACTTTATTATAAGTGACACATCATTTTCTATTTAGAATTTATATTATCATATCCTTACCAAATTTATCTAATGACAATGAATATTTAGTGAAGAAGGAAAGAAATAAAAAGGAGACATAATTTTTTAGTTGGTTTAACCTCACTCCTCTAGATCAAATGAGCATACTAAGGAAATGTTCCCATGTACTAAATCCATTAATGTACACTATTATTTGTTTAGGCTAGGTCACTCATGCCCAGGATCACTGCCCTTATAATTTTTGAGGTAAATGTACAATCACATCAAAAAACACATCCATAACACTCCCCTCTTATGGTTACTTATTTAGAAGTAAACAAATTATCCCATTGGTCAATGAAAAATATCTTATATTGTTGAGTGTTGCACTAAATATATGATAGGTTCCTTTGAACTGTATGTGCTCCTTTACAGTCTTGGTGTGAAGATCCCCTTGAGAATCACCTTTCTATGAGATTTCATTGAAACCCTTACACACTTTGGCTAGATCTTCAATAGATTCCAAGTATTTGATTCACTTCCTTGGATGTAGTAGTGAATAAACAAATTCTACAAGTATATTTGGATTGTGTAAATCCCCCTTCTTATTATGTTTCTTCTTCAGAATTAAAATATAACAAATAGTTTTTTCACTGGGTATTCTTGGAACATATATACTAACACAAGACCCTAGATTCTATCATTGTGCATGATAATTTTGCTTAACCTTGTGTGACAACCTAGTACATAACCCATGTGAAATGTCATGGCATATAACCCTTGTATGAGATTTGGCGTGTAACATTTATGCCTGATCCTAGAATATAACCCTTTACCGAGATACTGTTCTGCTCTTCTGAATCACAAGACTCTATTCCATTCACATGGATCATGAGACTTTGTTCTATTCTCATAGATCACAAGTATTTTATTTGTTCACATAGATCACGAGACTTTATTATATTCTCTCAGATCACCAGACTTTGTTATGTTCGTGCGGATCATGTGACTCTATAATAAGACCTTATTTAGGTTATGTTGATCATGTGGTATCAACAAGTTTTTCTATGCATGAAAAATCTGTGTTCATAATTCAATTCCTAATACTTCTTAAATAGATAATTTTATGAGACCTTTTTTTATCTACGTGGATCACAAGACTCTTGAACAAGATTTTGTTCAGGTCATTTGAATCACTTACATGGTGTTTATCACGTATAATCATTTACTTCATGTGAAAAAACTACTATAGAATTTTATTGAGAAGAATATTTTTATAAGAAATTCATCACCTATTATGGACAGGAAATTGGGTATTTATAGTAAAATCTATACCACATTAACTCCAAAAATCATAAACATTCATATGGTACACCGCCTCAGTAATCGATATCATGCACTTCGAATGATCGCTTTTCATGATCATTTGTTTCATGTCGCAGGTGATTCACACAATCATGTACATTGTCTTTGAGTGTGTTTCATGTTCATATCATTTGATCAATTGAAAATCATGTTTGATTCATCATTGTATTCTAGCGCTTCACGTGATCTCATCAAAAGAACCACCGATAATCTTGTGACCATGTGTTTTGGAATGAACCCTAGATACCTCAATTATTTCCATATTTTCTTCATCACACACATTGCATGAACTCATAATACGATCTTATGACAATCATGATTTGTCTTTGAGCAGTTACCATGATTTATTTGTGAGGTACTCAGCCAATCATTCTTTTTCTTCATGCACATTTCATCATCTCTCTATTAGATCCTATGAAAATCATTCATTGTCTTCATGTGATTTTCTTGATATCAATGTTATATCTTATGAAAATCATGTCGTACTTTGTGATATCAGTTATGAAATTCATGCTCTATGATATTAGACATTCATTCTTCATGATATTAGACATTCATGCTCCATGAGATTATACATTTCATGCTTCTGTGAGATCATACATTTCATGATTTTTTGAGATCAAATATCTGGATCTTCTATGAGATTAGACATCTCATGATTCTATGACATCATACATATCATGCCTTCATGAGATCAGAAATATCACACTTGAATCCTCATGCCTCCTTTTATAACCATCCTCTTCCAATAACTTTAAACCATGTCAATGAACATAGTCAACCCAAAATCACCACAAGTATGGTTTTTTTCCAACAAGAAACAAAAAATTTGACCAATATATTTAAATTTATGAAAAATTGAAAAGGAGTTCATCTATAAATAATTTTTTTACAAAAAAAATAAAAAAACGGGTTATATTTAAATTAATGACACTTAAAATATCATTATTCTTGATAAAATCCCATCACGTAAAATATAAAACGGGGTGTCAATGAATTTGAACCTATGATCAACCATAAACTCATAAACTTGTGATGATATAAATAAAACTTATGTTAATATTACCGGAAGACATATATACTTACAAAATATAATTCACCCTATATTTATTAAATAATCTCTCATCTTATGAAAAACATTTTCATTGGATTCTTGGGTTCATCCTTGCGTGGAAAGAATATCAAATATGAATTCATTAATCCATAATCCAAGTGGAGGGATATAATCACATGAAATTTCAAAAAAGGATAAAAAATAATATTTTCAAAGGGCTCATTCATACACAATAAAACATGAAATTCTCATATAAGGAGTGGAGGATAAGTGTGCTCTAATTATCCTGATTCACTTCATCCATTGTGATTTCACAATATTTACATTTATCCTTTACACTTGAAACACTAGAGTGTGGGTGGTGAATTCTATTGATATATCAAACTTTTCATTTCATTGAATGGACTCTTCACATCACTTCAACATTATTTTTCTCATGGTCAGGCTTACTACACTTGAAACACCTCCTTGTTCCTTTCATAAACTCACCTAAGTTCTCTTTCACACAGTTTTGGAAAGTATGAGTTAAAACTAGTTCTTCCCTCTATGTGATATATCAATGTATTTGATTTGGAACACCATTTTCCTTTTCTTATCACCATAACAAAGAGGGTTTCTAGCTTCCATTTCTACTTTTAGTGCACATAGAATGATTTCTTCATAGCATCCAAACTCCCTTATGGATAACACCCTTCAGTGATTTGGTTTCAAGCCATCCAAGAAATGGTCAACCTTAGTTTTAGGAAGAATTATAATACCCAATGAGTACCTCTCAAGTCTCATAAAAGTATCCTCATAAGAAATGACAGATTCATCATCCTTCTATTTATGCTTGAAAAATTCTATATCCACTTTCGTATGAATAATATAGGTAAAGTACATAATGAAAAAATAGGATTTTAAACTCATCCCACTTAATGAATTCAATTTCTTATCATTTCCTCGTATTCATTGTAAGAGTCCACCATTGATTTAACTCACCTTCAAAATTTTACATGAAAAAATGAATTTTCATGGACTAAACAATGGAGAAAAGAAAATAAATTTTTAGGGGTACTGATCCATTACTCCGCAACCAGTGGATCAACGGTACCTTTGAAATAAGGCGGGAATTTCCTCAATATGGAATCAAAATAATGTTGATACATCTTTTTTATTATTTGGAAGTCCAGTATGATTCATGTAATGAGAATGTTTTGTGATCATAGTATTGAGATGTTTCATTCTGTCTCCTATAACATTTTGATTCCAAGGAGGAAATTTTTTTCACTATCCATCTCACTCATAATTAACATATTCACTTCATGTTCCATCCATTTACTAAAACCAAAAATCTATGAAAGAAACAATAATCATAGTGGGGAACCACATAATAATAGAAAATCTCATATAGGATTTCTAAATCATGACACATTTTTATTTTATCTATGGAACCTTAGGTTTATCCAAGATCATTCATTGTCACAATCTATTTAAATCCTTCATGATGGTTCATAAAGAGTTTATGTTTCTCCAAATCAAATCCCATGGGAGTGTCAAACACGGTGTGCAATAAGGCCCATTTTCATTCACTAGGTGACGATCGATTCTAGATAAATGTGCACTTTTCAGTGTGATTACCCCTAGGTACCTCTGTGCTAGAGCCACATCCACTTGTAGTATCAAGATAAGGATGTTATTTCATGGAAACCACTTTCTCTATCCATTAACAAAATTCCAATACATATTCCTATACTTTAACACATCCATAGAATTATCTTTTGATATATCCCTAGAAATATTCTTATAAATATCCATATGAAGCATACTAAATTTATATCACCTAGTTTCCAATGTTTGAATAAACCATTCCTTTGATACCAAATATAGGGAACCAAGATTTTAAAACATTAATATTACACAATTTTAGATGAATTTTTAATACATTATATAATCACACGAATAAGGTCCATAATAGTTTAGTGTCTTTTGAGACTAGGTATAAAATCTTATAACTTGGTGAAGTATATTCAACATCTTATATAAATATCTTCTCTTAAAGTACTCTTCACAAGCATACAATACTTAAAACCTTTCTTCATAACCTAGGGAAAGGAAACATAATAAAGGGTAAGATAACAAGATCAGTAAGGATAAGAAGGTGATATATCAATGATCACATAAGTATGAAGTGATTATAAGGGTATGATAATGTGATATTAACATTTGAAAACCATAACCTAAAAAAAGATTAAAATCTTGAGGCATGACCTAAAACCTTGTAGTTCATAAGACGTAAATCATAAAGAAATAAAAGAAAATGAGCAATGATAGTATAAAACTGGCATAAGATATAGTGTGGTCTCATAAACATCAGTTTATAACATTTTGAAAATGTATAAATAGAAACAGGTTCACTAATTATGTTATGTATAGGAAATCAAACCTTCACATAAACTTTTAAACATTCAACCAGGTCTACACATAACATTGTGGACTTGAAATATATGTCCCTGAATAACATTATGATCATGTAATTTTTTTCATGCATAATATTGTGAATGTTTAACTAGGTTCACAAATAACATTATTTTATTGAAAGATAGGTCCACATATAAAATCATTACAGTCAAGGTCCACTCCCCAGACCATTATAGAAGACAAAGTCCCTTACTAAACAGGTTTAATCTCCCTTATAGTGCTATCTATCTCAAGAGATATAAATCTTTACCCAATTTATTAGAGAAATATATAGGTCCCCAAAATTTTTTTTATAATGTGATAACCGTATTTTTTTATAACATAACCACTATCCTTGGTTATAAAGTAACCATCATCACATATTGAAAATATTACATATTTGTGCCACAAGATCAATAAATATTCATCATGTCATAAACCATGATATAAAATGAGTTTCATAAAAATATTATCATATCACAACATATGTAAAATATACAGGTTCCATAATCATTTCAACATTTCATCATAGCATAAACCATGAAAAGTAAGTAGGTTTCATAATAATTCTATCACGGTATAACCTATTGATGAGAAATAAATTTCATAAAAATCTTGTTATAAAGAATCATTAATAGAAATAATTAGAATGGTATCCATGGTTTATATCCAAATAAAATAATAATAACATCAATTAATGTCATCTTAGATGGAAAATAATTTGAAAGATCATTTACAAAATTTCTGGAGGAGAATAAATTTTATTTGAATATCATTTATTTTAAAAACAATTAAAAAAATCATTTAAAATAACCTTGCAAAATAATAATAGAATCTTTGAATTAATGATTTTTCATGACATTATATAATTATATTCATGTTGTACACATTAAAATGATGATTCCTTTTACATTTTCATTAAAATTCAAACATGCATTATTTGAAAAAAGACATGAATATTCCTTTCAATTTTATTTATAAAAATTATAATATATACAAAAAAGTAATTTAAAAATAATAGGATAATAATAAAACAAATTTTTTTATTTTTTATAGAAAACATGGTTTTGGAGGAAAATATAATTTTGACTGAAGAGAGAGATAAAATTGGATTATATTAAAAAAAAATTCAATTACTTTAGGTACCAAAGAGTGGAAAATCTTACTATTATTTTAGAATATCATGAATAAACATAGCATAAGAAAATTCATGAGTTTCTTGAAATATGGATAATAATATTTTATCATCATAAACAAAACCATAAACAATCGTGATAAATGATAATATTGTAAAATAAAACTCTTACAACTTTGGTAACATTGAAACATAAGTGCCATTAAGGAATTGCATTAAATAAAACTTAAAATATCAAGAGGATAAATAAAATAATTATATTTCATGTTAAATTGTTTGTATATACACCTCATGAAATAATATCTTGTATAACATAATGTACATCTTAAAGAAGGAGAATTGAGGCAAAAATCACTTACCGTAAGTCCTGAATTCCATTGTACTCATCAAAACCTCATATAAAATAAATATAATTTCATTATAAATATATTATATAAACATATTCATATATATATTACCATATATTATATTCTTATGACCATTTATTACCCATTTATTAACAATTATTTAAGTCACATTTCGGGAAATAACCCCTTTGTTTTTCTTATATGTTTTGGTTTGTTATTTTTGGTCCTCATTGATCATGGTTACATCATATACAAAAGTTTAACCATTATATAGATATATTATATCTTTATTACATATTTATTTATATTAATCCATAAAATTTAGTGATGTAAAATGAAATTCACCATTCATGGAGATGGTGGTCCATACGTACGCATGAACACTATATCCATTTTCTTTTAATATTGAAAGAAAGTAAGGTAAATGATATATATTTTCGTCATAGAATCATTTTAATTTCATATATATCACATATTTTTATAAAACCCATCCCTAATACATTGCATGTAAATCATGAATAAATCACTTCACTTCAGAAGGCTGTAGTTCTCCATACACACAAGCGACGTAATCATATTCCCAAAAATGGAGATCATGAAGTTACTTGTGATATAATAATTAAAGAATCCAAATAAAATCATAAATATCATATATCAATAATATATCGATAATTAAAATCTTCTTTGAGAGGTGGTAATGGAAAAATAAATGACATCGGTTCGCTAGGCGGTAGTCCACCGTACACGTGAATAATGACTTCATAACCCATTTGATGGAAGTGGAGATGAATAATTATAATTACATCAACATAATAATATATAATTATATTTAATATAGTGGTTTTATTATATTATAAGTGTTAATACATAATTTAATTTTGAAAAATAAGAAATAAAATGAAATAGATTGTTAAGAGAATTACCTTCTCTAAGAGAAACCCCCTTTAGTTCTCTTCTTAAGGACCCCAGGGATGGTCATTTGGGAGGACCAGTAGATCTAGAATGTGACTAAGGATGTTGTAAAGATAATTTGGTAGGATATAGTCAAGATATATGGATTAGGATGTGTTAATTATTTTATGTTACGGGTGGCATTTTATAAGTTGGATAAATGAACCCACTTAGAAACTACATAGAAATTTCCCAAATGACTCCCAAATAATAAATCCATTACCAAGAAAAAATACTCCAAATAACACTTGGTTAGATATTTTTAAGTATACGGTTGAAATATGTCCAAAAAATATATTTTTAAAATTTGGAAATTAATTTTAACCCTTATCTTCTTAGATTAACCCCACAGTAAACCCATCTTTACCTTAACCACAAAAATTAATTTTTACGGCATTCAATATTCAATTTGGTAAAAAAATTAAATTAACCTTGTTAGATAATATAAATTACTATGATTCCAAATATTGAATCCATTTTCCTAAATACCATTGATAGATTTCAAAAAAACTAATTTAAAAATAATCTTGTAGATGATGCGATAAATTGGGTTTTTAAAGTGAAAATGATCAAAAGTTTACAAAATTTTTATATCAAAATTAAATATGAAGTTTATTAATATAAAATAAAATTGATTAATGGATTTATAATTTAAATAATTTAACTTTAAAATAAACTTAAAATATAATTTAACTTTACAAATAAATTAAACAAAAATTCATTTTCCAATTAAAATTTAGTATTTTTCACTATTTATAAAAAATGAATCTTTTTGAGATAATATAAAAATTTAACCCTAATATTATTTTGACATGATTAATTCGAAATTTAATTTAATTTTATAAATTTAATTATATGAAAGTGTGAAAATTTAATTTTATTAATGTTCACAAAAATACATAAAAAACATTTTTTTTGAGAAAATAGTATTTTCGAATCATATAAAGTCTTTATAGAAAATTATTTACATTTTTTTATATATGTTTCAATTTATATAAAAAAATAAAAATTAATATTTTAAAAGTAGTTATTAATATTCATATTTCTAGGTTTAATGTATAAGTTATAAGGGTCATGTTTAAATAACTATATTAATAATATATTGATGTTTCCTTAAAAATCAATGTAAGATAACCCAGTGTTTCATATAGCACAATGCCAACTTGGTGTTGTGTGTAACACACACTTAGCTTGGAGTTGCATGTAATTAAAGATAACCCAGTTTTTCATGTACTTCATGCTATCAAATAATTTTAATTTATTTGAAAAAAATAATTAAGTTAAACATGTGGAGTTACAATATTTCCCATCTCACACTTCGGTAAAAGCTTTGAGACCTTAAAACCTTGGAACTTTCTTTTGCAATAACTATAAACATAAAAAATATTAATATTCCATCATGGATATCTATAAATTTACTAAACTCCAATGTCATATCAGATTTACCTCACCCTTGTTTAAATATATATTTCCTCATTCTTTTATAAAAAACGAATGAACAAAAACTTTAGTAACACTTAGTCAGAGGTGTTCATACTTAAAAATCAATTTCACTATTCTAACTTACATTAACATAAGATGAACCAGGAAATAGGCATAGTACATGACCATTTGAAAACCCATAAATGGAATCTTTCGAAATAGTTAAGTCTCTTCTCATTAGTAATATATCTCACATGGATTAGGAATTATTGTGAACATTTAAAAAATAAAAGGCACAAATAGTATCTGGTCAAAAGAAAATAGAGGAAGGCTAGAGAAAAAGATGAGTGTATTCCCACTAATATGATCTTTATCCTTAAATTAAGAAAAAATTAGGCTAAAATGAAAAGACAAAGACATTTTGGGTCCCACTATATAGCCTTAGAAAAAGTCAATCTATGCTCACTTTGTCCCTTAACATTAGAAAGAACATGATTAACCTTTATATCCTTGCATATATCAATGTTGGTTAAATTTTAGGGTACTTAAGAACTTTTTAGCATTGTATTCCATATCCCAAAATTCACCTTAATGATTTTCATGATGTTGAGTTATATTCTTATCTTATATCTATATAGATTAACCTCAACTATTATTGATAATATATGTGCTGATATATTTGACCAAATTATATCTTTTTTGAGAGAATAAATTTAGGAGTAAGTCAATAAAATTGACCAAATGTAGATTAAAATGATTTTATATGTGACTCTATATTTATCCCTTTAACATGAATTAAAATGATCATGTTTAAGGGGAAATATAATCTTACATTACTTTATGTCATGGACTTACCTTGGCCTATAATGATGGTATATGTGCCACTATATCTAGTCTACCTATATCCATCAGACGTTATATGTTCAAAATATATTATATTGATTCATACATATAACTTGGGATTGAAAATTTTATATTTTTTACTTACCTTATCTATTAACATAAATTTTTTTGGTTGATTTAGTTGTCACAATATTATAATTTTTTAGTTTTTTAGATATTTACAAACTGAAAGTCAAAAAAAGTGAGGATTTTAAAATTGACAGTTCCTTTTTAGTTATTAATTAATAAAAAAGATAATATTGGCCATAATTATTAATATCACACTTTTATCATATAAAAAAGGTTAAAATAATTTGAATGTTGTTCCATGATTCAATAAATATAATATTTATGACAAATAATTTCTTGCTTAGAGTTATAGATAGCTTGGAACCACATAACTATCATTGTGGATTATACCTCTCTATTAGGCCATAGCACCCATGCCCTTGAAAAAACATCAGTCCCCACCTTTGTTTCCTCATTAAAAAACTACATCTATTCCTCTATAGGATTTTAATCGTATCTGATAACTAATGGAGTTAGTCTACTAGGGCCCTCTATTCCACGACCCGATGTTGTTACTCTACTAATACTTCCATTTGTTTCAAACCATTGTATATTTATGGTGAAGGCCATGGGTTTTTTATATATGGCATCTAGAAGAACCTAATCATCACATCTTACCTCAAAACCATCCCTATCCTCAATTATACTGGAATACATCAATTTGGGAACTCACTCCACAAATAGGTTCCACCCTTGAGAGAGTGGATTTTAGCCTCATGTTCCCTAATAAAATCTTCCACCTATTTGGTATGATCCTCATAAGAGATGTTGGTCAGTGTAGTTAGATTCCTAAATCCTATTAGGGAAATTTTCTCCACATGGAGTGTATCATATATCTCAATGATATATGAGGAACTCCATTAAGAATACGATTTCATCTATGCTTTTGGGAATATATATTTAGTTGGAATGGGAGGTTGAAGAGATACCACACCCATTAAGAGGGAAATGCCCAGATGCCTCACTCACATCTCATGAATCTAATCCACTATAGGCAATATTACTATAAGACTCTGATAAGGTCTTCCTACCTATGTTTTACCAATAATTGTATTCCTTGCATTCATTCATTGGTGGAACCTTACATTGAGGAATTAGGTCAGATGACTTCCCATTAGGGTAGGACCGAATCCAAGTGTGAACGTAGTCAATAACAAGCTCGATAAAGGCATCCACTATTGGGTGAGTGAGTCGTATACTCATATAATTCAACATAATAATCAAGAAAATATTGTGTGAAAGAATATGATGTCAGTTGACTCACATGATTTGAGGAGTGGGACACTTCTCCATCACACATCAAAATTTTCACTCAAATATTTAGGGCACATACCCCTCATATATAGTCTCTCAATATATTTTTACTACCAACACACCCTCTCTCTAAGATATAAAGGTTATTTTCTATTCATGGAAACTAGTTACAATTTTAGTGATGAAACGTTTTTAGGATAGATATGACATGAACATGAACTATTTTTAGTAGTTCTTTATGTTTATCAAATCATAGTCATCTAGTTAGAGTACCATAACTCCACCTATGTTATAAATATAAGTACAAAAATGAGATTAAAAAATTATCTAGTCATCGATAAACTCATATAATTTCATATGGGTTATGATCCAACCCCATAATACTTTTAAGGGCCTAACAAGATATAATGGGGCCTTCCCAAATAGATATTTCAAAAATTCCAATACAACATAGCTATCATTGAGATTGATAAACTAATAAACCCATCTATTTCAAGTTGGAGAACTATTAAAAATGTCCCAAACCTTACCCCAATGAGTGACACATGAATTGGGAAGAGGTATCCAATGATTAATATAATCAAAACGTCCTCTAGGTGGATTAACTAACTGACCTAAATGGTAAACACCCTAACCAACTTAGTGTACTATCCTTCCTTTAATAAAATCCAATTGGTAATCAAAATCCCACGAGTCTTTTAAGTTGTGTAACTCATAGGCCTTATTTTCCATAGTTCTCACCATTCGACGTGATAAAGAGTTCATTCAAAATACTGAAGGGTACATCGTTATATGGGTAAAGATCCTCACCCATGCAATTTTTCTCTAGTTGAAATAGGTCTCATGAAAGGAGTGGATTTTATTATTCATCATCCTAGGAGGATGATGGGGTGAAGGAATTAAAAATAAATCACCCCTAGAATTAGATCCCCACTGAGCATATGTAAATATAATCGGATTATACCTACCTCTTCATACACTGAGTAGAATGTGTTCAGGTCTGAGATCGACCTACTAATCATGTATGGGATAAAATTCCTATTAAATTATATGAAATACTTCAAGACACAAAATACTTCATATAACATGACAGAACTCATATCTTGATTAAATTTGGATCATCTCCGATGCACCTCTAAGGAATAAATACTAGCTCAAATCCTAGTCTAGTCTCTATTTGGTAGTTTTTTTTCAGGATAGTGGAATAAATTTTAACCTTAGGCTCTTGAATATATTGCACTTAATCTTATTTTACAGGGGTATATATGAAATCATAGAGATATACATAATATTACTTGTTGACAAAGCATTCTTATAGAAATATATTGACTCATCATAGTTTTTTATTATAGTTAAGAAAGATAATAAGATAATTATCTTGTCATGGTTTAGGTATTGACACGTCACTCAGTATACTAAATCTATATATGAGAAAGATTTTTGATACTGGATAGTCCTAAGGATTTGATCCCATTACTTTTGAGAGTAATATATTTATTAAGAGTATGAAGTTTTATTTAATGAATTCAATCTATTTATTATTTTAATTTTCCTCATGTTTTAAACATATGAAACTTATTTCTATGTTATTTATAAAAAGAATAAAAATAATATGAATCATATAAATAATATGTTTGAAGTTGAAAAAATAGGAAAGTATAAAAATTCATATATAATTCATGTAGAGTTTATGTTGCATAAGAATTATATGGTTTGTGTAAATACTTCACGAAGGGGAAATTTTACATAAATTTTATATAGCTTCCCTGAGAGTTTTTTTATGAGGAGTAATTATTGGAAATTTGTTCTTTCACATAGAATCTCATTCAAGAAGAAGTTAGTTTATATCACACAAAGTAGGTTACTTTTATAAGGTAGAGAAGAAAATTAAACAATTAAAAAATATTGAATGTGGGACCCACGACCTATATCTGGGTTGAGATTACCCTTATGTAAACTGGTGGATTAATTTTAAAGGTCTCATGATAGTGTCTCATTAATGAGTATGAGAAAGAGATTCTTTATATCAATACAAAAATTTTATGGATGTGAATCAGTTTTTCCAAGGTGATAATGGATTATTTATATCCATGTTATAATTTTATAACTTGGGAATCACTTTACGACTTCATGATAAATATAATTTGTAAATGCATATTCTTCTTGATTTTTGGAGGTGAGATCGACATTCATAATGATCATGTTACTCTTATGAGACCACATATTCTAGGAAGTCAGTTACAAAGTGTTGTCTACAAGTACTCAACATGTAACTTAAGAAAGAGATATAGAGTCAGAATTTTGAAATTCAACATAGATTTAAAAGAGATATCTTTTATTCTATGACACACACTTTTAGAGAATAAAATAACATCATTTTAGTTTTTTTTATCTATAAAATATTTACTTTATGATATATTTTAAAGAAACACCCATCAGGTAATTCATTATGTTTTAGCTAAAGGGGAGTTGGGAAGCTGTATGGAAGGGATTTATGAGGATTCACTTTTTGTATAGAAACCTTAATGGTATTCCCCATAAAGTAATAAATGAATGAATCCCATGAGAATCCTTTATGGAGGATTGCTCAGAGTGATTCTTCATAGACTAAAAACCTTGAAAATCCAAGTCTTTAGAGAATCATACCCATTCTTATAGAACCCTATTTTTTTAGATATTAGGGTTTCCTAAAGTTATTTTTAGCCTATTTTTAATTTTCCTTGGACATTAATGATTTTACCAATAGTGATTCATTTCATAAATGAACCCTATTATGGGTATCTGGGCATACTTGACCCCCTTCCCACTGAACTAATCTACCAAGTATCATTAGATCCAAATAACCTTATTGTTTCATTTACCTAGGGTGAAATTCTAAAATATAATATTCTAAAAAGGGAACCACCTTGACCTATTAAGATATTTTACTGAGTAGTGAATATCAGTGAACACCCCTTTAATCCCCAATCCCATTAATAAAGGATATTTCACAATTTTTCCTTAATAAATGATAGGAAAATCATGGTTTTTAAACTTCTTATTACCTTGATATTGAGGGTCACCATTATAAGGATATTGGTGGAAGATCCCTTTTCTCATGATTCTCATTCTAGCTACCCCAAATTGTCTTTCATGACTTCTGGGTATCTAGTGGGAAAATTCCCTCCACTCAACGAGTTGGGGATGAAAATTGACTTCATACCAGTTAAAATACACAATAATATCCACATTAACACCCACTTATCTATGGTATGATTAATAAGGAATCCATATATTGGCCTCCTAAAAGCTGTATCCCCTATAATTTAACTCAACAGGACATATTACTTGGGGAACCCATCCTTGCTTATCCATATTCTTTGTAAATCCCATCTTCATTATTCCATATTCCCCATGAGTCATGTATTACTTCCTCATTTATCTACCAAAAACTAGAAGGTGGAAGTCCACATATAGGATCCCAAATTGGTGTAATCCCCAATCATATCCTTGTTAGAGACCACATATCTGCTCCACTAAAAAAGATATGTTCCACTAAAAATATCAGCTATATATAGGTCCCAACCCTTCCTCATTGATCAATATCCCCTATGAGTCCAGTATTACTTCTTCATATATATAAAAATAAGTAGAAGGTGGTTGTACAAATATAATAATCTTACCTAGTTTACGCATTGATCATATCATAATTTTTGAATTCACCACTGATCTTATCATTGATCCCTATACCACCATATGGGCCTCTAATTCAATATAATCTCCCGCACTTCCTCACGTGGACATATCCCTTATTAATATATTTTCCCTATTTTATCGGTTATCAATATGAAAAATATTAATACGTATGTGGGATTCCTACCAAGTGTTTGTCCTAATAATATCCTCATCTAAAACCTCACATCATCAATCTACTTAATGTTGTATTAACTATCAGGCTTCCTATAAGGTGTAAGCCCAAACCACATACTCATTGGGACACATTACCTATTAAACCTCATGTTCACTAGGATATATTTATAAATACACAATCATTTCGTAAATAGATATCACATCTTATTAGATAAATATTCATTACATAAACTAATGATCCACACAAGGACCATTTAGTTCTAGTTCCTTTGGAAACTTGGATACACAAACAACTAGTTCATAAGTGATCTGTATCTTCTCCCAATAATTTCTCCATAACCAGCACCCTTCTTAAAAATATCATAAATAGTATCTCTATTTATAACCAAGAAAAATTAAATATAATAAATTGTGAGATTAGATGTTCAGTAAGGTAAAAAAGATATATTTAAACATAACATGAGCGTAAGGGTATCAGATCAATAGAAAAAATTTGAAAAATTTACCCTACATATCATATATTATAAAATTTATTCATGGAAAAAATCATGGAATTTAATAAGACATGAATCATGAAGGAATGTAAGAATATAATACATGATAGAATAAAATTGGCAGAAGACATAGATTCTTGGCCTACATATAAGTAAATAAAATTTTATGTCAATGATACCAACCAAGACATTCATAACATGTTAAGGCTGGGGATAACCACCCATATACCTTCTTCAAGCTGGTATACCCTCAAATGTACTATCTTTTAGGAAAGGTATAACCTATCATGTACCCTATAGTTTCAGGATTGGAATAACCTCCCACCTTTCTTCTTGTTTTAGAATTGGGATAACCTCCTGTTTACCATCATGTTTTAGTCTTGGGAATAACTACTCGTATACCCTTTGAGATCATAGAACATTAATCATTACCCAATGAATTGTATGGACATATATTTCTCTGCCATAACATAATATATATATATTTGTGACATAAGATCAAAAAATATCCATCATATCATAACCAATGAAAAGTAAATGGGTTTTTATTAATAATTTTATCATAGAAAACCCCATTTAAAAGAAATGAGTTTAATAAAAAATTAATCATTGTATAACCCGTGGGAATGAAATGTGTTTCACAAAAATATTTTCATCATAATAATACAAATAAAACATCTAGATAAATAATAATGATGGTACCATTGGATCATCTCCCAAGTAAAACACAACAAACAATAAATTTTATTGTCATTGATGAATATAAATTATATAAAAATATCATTAAAAAATTATTGAGAAATATATTATTTACATTTTGAAACCACTTATTTAAAATATATAAATTTATCACATATGAAGAAAGAAATTTTATTATAAAATAACCTTGAAAACATGTAAAGGAATCTTTGAATAATTAAGTGTTCAGAATGGTGGAATATTTTATTCATGCTGCAAATGTTAAAATAAATATACCATTTACATTTTTGGTAAAAACTAAAATGTACCCTTTCATAATATGATATCAATATTCCTTTAAAACAATTTTCTAAAAAGTTAAAAATGGATTAAAATTAATTAAAAAAATACTAATAGAATAGTAAAAAAATATTTATTTTTTTAGAAAACATGGATATGGAAGAGAAATAACTTTTTATCGAAGAGAGAAATAATGTCATTTTTTCTTAATTTATTTTTAGTATATTATGTTATTTAAGAGAAAAAATGAAATAAAAATGTATTATATATAAATAACCATAGGAGAAGAAAATTCATAATTTTATTGGGAGGTAGATCATAATATTTCATAAAAAAACATGATCATAAACAATCTCGATAAGTACTGAGATTGTAACATCAAACATTTACCACATTGTCAAATTTTGAATTGTAAGCCCAATGAAATAATAAATTTAAATGAAACATTATATATATTTATAATAAATTAATTCATGATATAAAATTTAAAAGGGATTCTATATACACCTCATAAAATAATATAGGTGTATAACATAACATATATCACAAAGAAGACAATTTTAAACAATAATCCCTTACCTCAAGTCTTGACTTTCTTAATTTATGTCTCAAACTCCTATATAATAAATATAGGTATATTATAAATCTATTAAAAAATCATTATGATATATATAATTCCATATATGATTTACTTATAATCATTTCTCACCCATTAATTAACAATTACTTGTTAAAATAAAGTACTAGGTAATAACTGCATCATTTTTCATGCATGTTTTGGTTTGATAGTTTGGGTCATTTTACATTGATCATGGTTAAATGATCTAAAAAATTTTAACCACAAAATAAATATCATATAAATTAATAAAATATGTAGTTATATTAATCCATTAAATTTATTTATGGAAACTAAATCACACCATTCATGGATACAGTAGGTCATACGTGCACATGAATAATGTTTCTATTTTCTCAATGAATTAAAACAAATACCAAGATAAATAATATATCACATTTATAGAATAATTTATATATCATATATATCATATATGTGATATATATTCCTGAAATCTATCCTCATTACCATCCATGTCAATATAAAATGAAAAAAATGTCACATTACTTCGTATAGGCGGTTGTCCACACATACACACCAGTGATGATATTGTTTTCAAATGGATTAGAATATTAGAAGTTATATATTATATTATTATTAAATATGAATAATTTTTTCATAAATATAATATATTTACTTTAAATCCATCATTATATCCACCAATGAGAAGTGGTGATGGAAAATTAATTATATTAGTTCGTGAGGTAGCAGTCTGTCGTGCTTACGATTCACAGTTTCATTTACCATTTAGTGGAAAGGGATATTAATATATGGTATGAAAATAAATTAAAAAATCAAATTTTATGGTATATATTGATTTTATTATATCATAATAGTTTTATAAAACTTTAAGTAGGTGGAGAAATAAATAAAACAAAAACTCTCAGTTAAGAACAAAACCAATTCTTCAGATTACCTCCTTAGGTTAGAACCAAAATCTTTATTATTAGGGTTTATAATCAAACTAAGGACACTAGGAAATGAGTAGGGAATTATTTATTATATTTTTGGTGGGATATACTAAGCCAAAATTCTTCATAATTGTGAATAAGAGAGGATAGGGGGCTCCCTTTTATAAATATGGCAGAGGGCCCACTTATTATTTTTGGAAATAAAAAGTCATAACCACATTTTTCACATTCCAAAAGGCCCAAAAATGGTTCATTATAAATAATTAGATAACAAAAGGTTTAAATATTTTTATAAAATACCTTTTGGACAGACATTTAGGTCATTTTAATCCTTATCATTTTAGTTTAACCCCTGATAAACCCATTTTAACCTTAACCACAATAACTATTTTTTACTATTCATAATATTCACTATGACCAAAAATTAGTTTTATGGAATCCCTCCTTTTTATTACATAACATTTCATTACATTTTACAAACAGAGGATCTTTAAAGTCTAGTGTTTTGGAAATCAGGAACATAAAACATGAGAACAACATAAAAAATTCTTCTAAACCACTTGTGAGGCTTCTTCATTGTTCATCCTAAGTTCATTATAGCATCTCATAAATTGGGAGCATACATCAAAGGAAAGGGTGAGAAGAAGGCCCAGTAATGGAAACAAGAGAAACATTTTACATGTGAAATTGAGATACGTCAATAAAGTCATGATAAATAACTTTAAGGCATGAGAAAGAGGTCATGAGGCATATCATAATAAAAATAACACGTTTCATAACTTGAATATGTGGCTACAACATTTAATTAGACAATCATTTATGTTTCACCATGTTCCATCCCCAAGGTGTCATTAAAAAAAATTACCAAGGTTATTCACCAAGGTATCGTTAAAATTGTAATCCCTAGAGATTACATCATTACCCAATGCATTGGAGTGCTATTAGGGTGCACCCTTAAATTTTTATTTATCATCATGTCAGACACATATATCATCATAAAACATTTCATAAATAACTCATATAGCATAAAAGAAATGGGTTTCATTTCATAATCATAACTTTTTAAAAATTTCTTTTAAGACATGATCTTTAGGTCATTTTAAACCCACGAAAAAGGGAAGTGGGGTTCATGTATGTAAATCCGAGAATTAAAATAGAAAATTTTGAGATACATGTGAATAACCTTGAAGAATAAATATCTTTGAGTATTCACTTAATAAAATAAAAGAATTTTAGAAAAAGTGTGTGACATTTTGAGATGAAAAATTCGGCAGCATAGTGGCTTTGTTACAGGGTTTTAAAAAACATTGAAAAGAGAGGGGAAATGGGTTACCCACTCATAAATGAGTTAAAAAATAGTATAGGGAAATAATATAAACGATATAAGAACATGTTAATGAAATTTGAAAGACATACCATCTGAAATGAAAAAAATTAAAGGAAGACAAAAATAAGATTTCTCTTATGAAAATTCGGCAGCCTAACGGCGTCACTTAAAACATCAAAAAAATGAATTGATGAGATAAAATAGGGTCTCTAATAACATGAACATAAAAGAACAGTATGATGGATATAGATATCATACCCCAACATAATAAAAAGCAACTTGAAAGACTTGACATGAAAATAGAACTTGAAAATGAGAAGGGTGAAAGAATCCCTTACAAAAATTCGGCAGCCTAACAACACCACTTAAACATTATTAAAATGAATTGATGAGAGAAATAGGGTGTCTATAATCTTATTAAAATTAAAATTACATTAGGATGAATATAAAATAACATCCCCAACAAAATAACATGGATCTTAAAATAAATGAAATAAAGGAGAATACATGAAAAGAAAGAGAGAGGTAGGACCCCTTACAAAAATTCGGCAGCCTAACGGCACCACTTAAACATTCATAAAATGAAATGATGAGAGTAAGAGGGGATATCTCATCATATGATCATGAAAAGGGAAGTAATATTAATATAAAAGAACATCCCCAAACTTAAGAACATGGGGCTTAAATGAAATGACATACAAAAGAGTACTTGAAAATAAAGAGAGAGGTAGAATCCCTTACCTTGAAGAGTAACTTCAAAAGATTGAAGGTCAGGACCTTGGGAGGCATAAGGGAACCTTTGGAGGACTCCATGGGAGGTAAAGAGACCATAACTTTGTTGGAAATGATTTGGAAATGAAATGAATGAGGGAAAGGCTTGGTATTTATAAGAGAAGTGAGGGGACAAAGCATTAATTGCCAAGGGACACCTCATCGGTGGTATTGGAAAAACCATGGGCTTGAACATGGTATTGTACACTTGGGACACATCATAACTTATATTACAATTCATAAGTTGACCAGAATTATTGAATAATTAATACATCCTTAATGATGTCATTAAACACCCGAAACTGAAAAACTGTATTTTCACTATTTACTGGAAATTCAACTTTCTCAGAAAAAACCCAAAATTTCACCTTAACCAAATATCGATACTCTGATTTCAAATGAACTCTATTTTATGAAAATAATTTTCTAAATAATTTTAATTTATTTTTTAAATAAAAACACTATTCACTGAAAATTCAACTATTTCAGAAAAATCCAAAAAATTCACCTTACCCAAATATCGATGCTCTGATTTCAAAAATGAATTCCATTTTATGAAAATAAATTTCTAAATATTTTTAATTTAATTTTTAAATAAAAAACACTATTCACCCGAAAAAAATAATACTTAAACTATAAATTCTGAAACAGTTATTTACCTATTTTATTGAATGACATCACATAATCAAGGTGCCTAAATTATATTAATACTTTCTTTAAGTGAGATTACAAATCCATTTTGTCACATTACTAATTCTAAGCGTAAAATCACTATTCATGAATTACTATTCATCAAAAATTATGTTGATCTTATTAGAATCAAAATTTCATACCGAACAAAATTGTAGAAGACCATTTTTTGAAAATCATTACACATTTTTATTTGTTTAAGGTTTACATAAACATTTTTAAAATAACATTTTTCTAAAATTCATCAATAATATGCATACTATATTTGTCTGGACATTTGAAAATTAACAAACTTCATCATAAGAAGAAATCACAAATTTTATTGAAATAAAAGGATTACACAAGGTGTTTACGATCTCGTTACATAACCCCTTATAACACCAGCATCAGACCTAAGAGTAAGGTGTGCTAGGGTGATATAATCTTGGGGCGGCTCGGCCAACATTGCTCGAGTAGTGATTTCTATCATCTTGAAATTCTCACAAAGGAGATTCAGTTCCAACTTCACATGATGATGTTCGTCTTGGGTTTGGTCCAGAGCAAATCCCAAAGGTGCTACCTCCTTCCTGAGTTCCGTTAGATGGGATTTGATCGGCCCGAGACTACTGGATGGAGCTATCAAATCTTCTTTCAATATTAATTAATCAAGATCACTTGAATTTATAGAAAATAAATGCAACATTTAGTTTCCAATGGTTTTATTTTAATTATAATCCATTTATTAAATGAAATAGTTTTTTTAAGTGTAAGATAAAATAACACACAAAGTTAGGAAACAAAATTTATTCAAAATTTTGGGTCGTTAAAATCTTTCCCCCTTCAGAAATTGAGTCCTCACAATTTTAAAATTGGGATTGGAAATTTCATTGAAAGTCCCACTTCAGAAAAGAGTCAGTAAAAATATTACTTTAAAAGAATGAAAGGGATTTATAAAGGTCACCTGAGTTAACCCATACTAGGATTCCATGTAGGAAAACATGGATATGGAAGAGAAAACAAATGATCAAGTTCTGTTGGAGAGTGCTAGAAAACATTATTAAGAGAAAATTTACTAAAATAAGATCACCAACATGAGTAGTTTTAAACAGTATTTGATTACCTAGTTGGAAACATAAACCAACAACATTTTTGTTTTATGTTCCTTTTCATAATTTTGAGGAATTCATTTACAACATAGAATAAAAACACAAGGAAATATATTTACCTTCAATTAGAGTCTCATCCCTTAATAAGTTTCCACCAAGACTAATCTTTTCTCAAAACAATGAGCATTTAATAAGATTTGGTCACATAAAAAGCACAAGAATAATCTTATATAGAATCACATAATCCCCAAAGGAATAACAATATTTTTCCCTTGTCTTTAGTCATCAACTAAAACTAAAAAGGTTAGTACGAGATCATATAATCCCCAAAAAAATATTAACATTTACCTCCAAATAACATCGACTACTATTAAAGTCTCCTACTAAAGTGTAATTAACTTATTCACATATTCTCTTTGCTAGGTTCATCATTTTCCAGAAATAACCCACATTACCATAACAAATACATAACTTCCAAAAAAAACAACCATTCCTCCTCAAATTAAATCATGTAGTATTTTAGGCATATAGTACTCCAAAAGAGATAACATCGTCCAAAATAACCTTTATCATTTAATCACCAAATCATTTTCCTATAAAAAGAATATCCATTTGATATAAGTTTCCAAAATCAACTTATTCTTGATCCATAAAAATAGCAGGTGAATTAGTCTGAATGTAATAACCACAAACTCATAATGCCCATATCTTGATCGAAAGGCAGTTTTTGGAATATCATCATTTTCACCCACAATTGATGATAACCAAAACGAAGATCAATATTAGAGAAGAATTGAGTCCCACAAAGTTTGTCAAATAAGTCATCAATTCTTGGAAGAGAGACTTGTTCTTCACTGCGATACCATTCAGTTCTCTATAATCAATGCATTGCTGCATCGATCCATCCTTATTCTTCTCAAAGAGAATTGGATCTCCCAAAGGAGACACACTTTTTCGGATAAACCCATTATCCAAAAAGATATTTGAGTTGTTTTTTAATTCCTCTAGCTCCACATATTCTATCCTATAGGGGGTCTTTGACATTGAATGATATCTAGGTACGAGTTCAATGGAGAACTCTACATCTCTTTCTGGGGGAGGTTCATGTAACTCCTCATGAAATACTTCCACGTATTCCTAGATGATGGGGACATTTTCTAAAAGAATAAATCCTTTGTGAGAAACTTATTTCATTTACGAATCTTTTAACTAAAAATGATTTTATGTCTTAAAACTTCATGATTAGACAATTATGTTTTTCTATAATTCCTTCATAATGATTCATAAAAAGCTTATGATTAACCAATCATATATTTCGGGAGTGTTGTAACCAAGAGTGCAGCAAGGCCCGTTCTTGTGTACCAGTTCCCATTAGAGTCTAGATAAAAGTGGTGTTTTCGGGTTTTACCCCTATGTACATCTGTGCCAGAGCCACCTCTACTTGCTCATATCCAGACAGGGATGTATTTTCTTGATCAAACACTTACTCAATACTCACCAAAATACCAGGAAGATTTCCTATATTTAAACTTTTATATAGGGTTTTTCTTAAAGATTTCATATCCTAATTTCCATAAATAACTAAACTATCCTTTGATACCAACTATGGAATCCCGTCTTTTTATTACATAACATTTCATTACATTTTACAAACATAGTATCTTTAAAGTCTAGTGTCTTGGAAATTAGGAACATAAAACATGAGAACAATAAAACAACAATCTTCTAAACCACTTATAAGGATTCTTCGTTGTTCATACTAAGTTCATTACAACATCTCATAACCTGGGAGCATACATCAATGGAAAGGGTGAGCATAATTCCTAGTAAGGGAAACAAGAAAAAAAATTTACATGTGAACTTGAGATACATCAATAAAGTCATGATAAATAACTTTAAGGCATGAGAAAGAGGTCACGAGGCATATCATAAAAAAATAACGTGTTTTATAACATGAATATGTGGCTACAACATTTAACTTAGACAATCATTTCCGTTTCACCAAGGTCCATCCCCAAAGTGTCATTAATAAAAATTACCAAGGTTATTTACCAAGGTATCGTTAAAATTGTAATCCCTAGAGATTACATCATTACCCAATGCATTGGAGCGCTATCAGGGCGCACCCTTAAATTTTTCTTTATCATAATGTGAGCCACATATATTATCATCAAACATTTCATAAATAAACCATATATCATAAAATAAATTGGTTTCATTTCATAATCATAACATTTTAAAAACTGCTTTTAAGACATGATCTTTATGTCATTTTAAACCCACAAAAAAGGAAAGTGGGTTTCATGTATGTAAATATCAGATTTAAAAGAGAAAATTTTGATATACATGTGAATACCCCTTTAGAAGAAATATATTTTAGTATTCACTTGATAAAATAAAATAATTTGAGAAAATGAGAGAGACATTTTGAGACGAAAAATTCTGCAGCATAACGGCTATGTTACTGGGTTTTAGAAAACATTAAAAAGAGAGGGGGCATGGGTTAACCACTAATAAATGATCTACAAAATAGTAGAAGGATAGAATATAAAGGATATAAGAACATGGTAATGAAATTTTAAAGACATACCATATGAAATGAAAAACATGGAAGGAAGACAAAAATAAGATTTCTCTTATGAAAATTCGGCAGCCTAACAACGTCACTTAAAACATCAAAAAAAATGAATTGATGAGATCAAATAGGGCCTCTAATAACATGAAAATAAAATAATAGTATGACGGATATAGAGATGATACCCCAACATAATAAAAAGGAACTTGAAATACTTGACATGAAAATAGAACTTGCAAATGAGAAGGGTGAAAGAATCCCTTACAAAAATTCAGCAGCATAACAGCGCCACTTAAACATTCTTAAAATAAATTGATGAGAGAAATATGGGGTATCTCATCATATGAACATGAAAAGGAGAGTAGGGTGAATATAAAATAACATACTCAACATAATAACATGGAGCTTAAAATAAATTACATAAAGAAGAATACATGAAAAGAAAGAGAGAGGTAGGATCCCTTACAAAAATTCGGCAGCCTAACTGCGCCACTTAAACATTCATAAAACGAAATGATGAGAGTTAGAGGAGATCTATCATCATATTATAAAGAAAATGTATGTAGTAGGAATATAAAAGAATATCCCCCAACATAAGAACATGGGACTTAAATGAAATGACATACACAAGAGTACTTGAAAAGAAAGAAAGAGGTATGATCCCTTACCTTGAAGAGTAACTTCAAAAGCATGAAGATCAGGACCTTGGGAGGCCAAAAGTAACCTTGGGAGGACTTCTTGGGACATAAAGATACCAGAAATTCGTTGTGGAGGATTTGGAAATGAAATGAGGGAAAGGCTTGGTATTTATAGGAAAAGTGAGGGGACAAAGCAATAACTGCCAAGGGACACCTCATCGGTGGTATTGGAAAAACCATGGGCTTTCCCATGGTATTTGCCCATGGTATTGGCAATTTGGGACACCTCATACCTTATATTACTATTTATAAGTCGAATAGAATTATTAAATAATTAATACATCCTTAATGATGTCATTAAACACCCGAAACTGAAAAACTGTATTTTCACTATTCAATGAAAATTCAACTTTCTCGGAAAAAGCCGAAAATTTCACCTTAACCAAATATCGATGCTCTTATTTCAAAAATTAACTCTATTTTATGAAAATAATTTTCTAAATATTTTTAATTTATTTTTTAAATAAGAACACTATTCACTGAAAATTCAACTGTTTCAGAAAAATCCCAAAAATTCACCTTACCCAAATATCGATGCTCTGATTTCAAAAATGAACTCCATTTTATGAAAATAATTTTCAAAATATTTTTAATTTAATTTTTAAATAAATAACACTATTCACCTAAAAAAACTAATACTTAACCAATAAATTCTGAAATAGTTATTTAGCAATTTTATTAAATCACATCACTAAATCAAGGTGCCTAAATTATATTAATACTTTCTTTAAGTGAGATTACTAATCCATTTTTTCAAATTACTAATCCTAAGTGTAAAATCACTATTTATGAATTACAATTCATCAAAAATTAAGTTTATCTTATTAGACTCTAAATTTCATACTGAACACAACTATAGAAGACCATTTTTTGAAAATCATTACACATTTTTAATTATTTAAGGTTTACATAAAAATTTTTAAAATATACTTTTTCTAAAATTCATCAATAATACGCATAATATATTTATCCGGACATTTGAAAATTCACAAACTTCATCATAAGAAGTAATCAATTTTTTTTTAAATCAAAGTATTACACAAAGCAGTTACGGTCTCCTTACATAACCTCTTATAACACCAATATAGGACGTAAGAGTAAGGTGTGCTAGGTTGATAGAATCTTGGGGCAGCTCGAACAACATTTCCCAAGTAGTGATTTCTATCAGCTTGAACTTCTCGCAAAGTAGATTATGATCCAGCTTTACATGAAGAAGTTCGGCTTGGGTTTGCTCCAGAGCAAATCCCAAAGGTGCTACCTCCTTTTCGAGTTCTGTTAGATGGGCTTCGATCAGACCAAGACTACTGGATGGGGTCATCGAATCTTCTTTCTCTATTAATTAATCAAGATCACTTGAATTTATAGAAAATAAATGCAACATTTAGTTTCCAATGGTCTTATTTTAATTATACTTATTTTATTAAATGAAATAGTTTTGTTGAGTATAAAATAAAATAACACACAAAGTTAAGAAAAAAAATTTATTCCAAATTTTGGGTCGTTACAAGTTTTAACTTATTATAAAATATTAATTATTTAGATTAAAAATATTTTATCCATTTTTCTATATTTAATTCACATAAGTGGGAGAATTTAATTTAAAATTATACCCACACATGCAATGAAAAAGAAGTTTTCCATAGAGAAAATTTCCATAAGAATAAAAAGTTTTAATATAAAAATTAAATATTAAATTGATTATAATGAACTAAATTAGATAAATTATAAAATAATTGAATTAATTTTTTTTTTAAACAATTTAAAAAAAATTACTCTGGAAATTATTTAAATGAAAATACAGTTTTCAATAAAACAAGTATTTTTAACTATTCCTTAAACAAATTCAGAAAAAATTATTAAAATTAACTCTAAGTTAATTTGGATGTTCTGAGTTCAAAAATTATGTTTAATTTATCAAATAAATATTCTAAAATTGTAAATAATCAATTTTACTATTTCTTCACAAAAATAAATAAAAATAATTTTTTGATAAAAATATATTATTGAAGCATATAAAAACTACCCAAAATTTGGCAACTATTTATCAATATATTTTAATTATAAAAATATATACTTAATTTTAAAAATTTAGCAATTCCTATTCATAATTATAAATTTAACAGCTAGGTTGTAACAACGAAGTTTAAATAATAATATTAATAGTTTTATATGGTTCCCTAAAACTCGTTGTTGTGTGTAAAAAAAGCTATCAAAGAAATTAGATTTACTTGAAAAAAATATTTCATAAAAGCTCAGGGTCTAATTTTATAACCTCATTAAAATGACTTTATACCTTGAAATTATATCACTATGATTCAAACAACTTATGATTCTTTTTCCTCGTCATATCCTGAGTCTCCCATGCAGCTTCCTTAAGTTTTTGGTTTCTCCATAAAACCATAACCTGGTGAGTGGTCCTATTTCATAGAAGTTTATCTCTATAATATTCATTTTCAACAGGTTTTTTATTTATAATAAATATCCTAATCCGATTTTATGGCTTCTAAGTACAATATATGTGAAGGATCAGATATTCACATCCTCAAAGAGATACATGGAACACTTCATGGACTTGAGAGAGGTTTTCTGGAAACACCAAGCAATAAGAGACTGTACCTACTTGATCAAGAATCATAAAGGGGAAAAAATAAATAAAAATAAACCTTCCTTTATTCCTAAATCTCATCACATTTTTCCATGGAGAAATTCATAGAAAACCCATCATATCAACTTTAATCTCGAGATCACATTGATGATTATCAGCATAACTTTTATATCAACTCTATGTTTCCTTGATGTTTTGTTGAATGAATTTGAATTTATCTACCATTTCCTTAGCTAGATAAGGCCCCAATTTATTTATTTGTCCAAATTAATCCTATAATTTTATAGTACTACACTTCTCTCTATAGGTAGATTCATAAGAGACATCTTAATGCTCAATTGAAAGAAATTATTTTAAGTAAACTCGAATTGAAGAAGGTGTTGATCCCAATAATATTTTAAATTAATTGAAAAATATCTTAGTATATCCTATAGGTTTTGAATTGTTCTCTTAGACTAACCATCAATTTGAGAATGACACATAGTGCTGGAAATTTTTTCTATATCCAAGGTCTGTTGAACACTTCCCCAGAACTTTGAAGAAAAACCTCAAATCTCGATCAAATATAATAGAATGTGGAACTCCCTGGAATCTTACCACATATCTAATTCGTTTCCAAAAAAGATGGTATAGAGATAAGTATTCTATAATATTGACTAATTATGTTGAATTTGTAATGTGATCGACTAAAAACCATATAGAATTATTCTCTTTAGATATTTTGGGGAGTCCGGTGACAAAATCCATGGCGATGTCCTCTCATTTTGTCACACCCAGACCCTAAAAAGCTAATTATTTTAAATCTCATAATTATATTTAGTAGAGTTATTATGTTTCGAGTAGACCCTGTTTTTAAATTTGGAATTTTTATTGCTTCTTACCTAGGAGCACGAGCGTGCGCCCCTCCTCATGAACCTGTGTGGTCTCTCCCCTTCGGATAGAGGCAACCAGACGATTAGTGCACAGTCTAGAAGACCGTGTGGCCAAACCGTACAGTCTACCCAATATTCAAAAAAATAGAATAAAAAAAATAAAATAAATGAAAAAATATATAAAGAAAGGTATTGATAATAATAATAATAATAATAATATTATTATTATTATTATTATTATGATTACTATTATTAATAATATTAATTATAATAATAATTATTATTATTATTATTATGGATATTAATTATTATTATTATTAAAATTATTATTCTTAATATTATTATTAATTATATTAATCATTTTTGTTAATAAAATAATTATTATTATTATGATTATTAAAATTATTATTATTATTATAAGATATTTTTATGGTTTCTAAACCCTACTCTCCCCTTCTCCCATACCTTACATGCAGCACGAACCCCACCCCTTCCATTCCTATGCGCACGTGCCACCTCCACCAGCCATCACTCTCCCTTTTGTTGCAACCCCCACCCTCTGGTCGGCACTACTTCCTACCGACGACACCCCTTCCATGATCGCATGACCCCATCCCGCGGCATCACTTCCCTTCTTGTGCGATCCCCATCAACCAAGGTTCTCCAACGTGCCTCATTCTCTAAATCTGGTGGCAACTTCTCCTCCCTTATTCATGAGTGGTTCTCTTTGGTGATTTCCCTATCCTATTTCCTCCCTCTATTTTCTATTTTCCCTATCTTACTTATGGAGAATAGGGTTTGGCTGAAATTTAAATCATTTTGGTGTTTTTAGTCAATTCTTGTTGTTTAGGGTTTTTATCCCCATTGAGGACTTCCCATGCCGAAATTGATGAAAGAAGCAGGTTTCACCATGGTTTTCAGGTATGGTTTATATACCGTTGGTTGGTTTTGAACATGTTATATGGAATTTTTTAGATGTTTTAGGGTTCTTTTAATTAATGTGCAGTGTGTGATCCCTTCTTTGTAGTTTCGATTCACCAGGTCTAAGGCAACTCATGTGCATGTGCATAGGTAAGTATATATATATATATATATATATATATATATATATATATGTGGGTTCCCCTATTACATGTATAATCATCCATGCCCATGAATATACATGTATGAGGATAGGTGTTCCCTTGTATATATATATATACATATATGAAAATGCATACATAGGTGAGTGGCCACTAGTATATGCCTATAAGAATATATGTAAGGATCCCCTTACACATGTTCATGGCTATGTAGATGTCTTCATAGGGGCTAGGTGTCCTTATATTTATGTGAATGTGCATATTCTAAGTGGGGGAGAAACAACTTCTAGTTAGAAAGATCCAAGAGTTGAAAGTTCAGTTTGGATCCACCCTGAGGTAGGTCCCCTATGCCTATGACTTTAGATTGAATTCCTTAATTTCTAGAGTGATTTAAAAAGTGATTCTTAAATTAAATAGTATATTTGTGCTATGAAAAGTTATGGATATTTTTGATGTTGGACTTTCCTTTTTTAGGCTCGCTTTAAGTGTTGACATGTGTATTTTTCATTAAAATATGATCCTAAGCTTCTTTTAGAAGGCCCAATATTTTAAATTCTTAAAAGTAGTTTCTAAAATGGTTTTGGGTGTGTGGTGTGTATTTCCTAATTTTTTTTATTGTATATAAGTTGTGAATGTTTATTTAAATGAATATGGATTCTTGAGTGATTTTAAAAGGTTGAAATTCTATGATTTCGTATGTTAGAAAAAGTATATGTGCATTTGTGTGGATTCATGGTTAAATACTGATTTTCTTTCTTAAATGGGTGGCTTGGATTTAATCATGGTTTCAAGTTGTTTTAAAATTTGTGAACCCCTTTTTGTTTAATTAGAATTTCAAATGGATTTATAACATGAAATCATTGGGTGATCATGTTTTCTAAAGTGATGTAATGAGGCCTATTTGGAACCTTGAAAAATATTTGTCAATGTGGAAAACCCATCTTGAGGAATCCACCATAGTTTAGGAAATGAGATGTATTTGTTAGTATGTGATTTTTGATATGTTTCTAGTGTGGAGGCTTGTGCGTTGTTGTGTGAAATAAAAAGGGCAATGTGCTTAAGGAGGGAGAGTGGTGGTGGGATGTTGAATGAGTTTTTAGATAAAGAAAGTGATATGTTTATATATGTTTTCTTGATAAAACCTCAACACTATTTGAAATAGAGCACATGGGTAACCCTAGGTACCTAGGATGGAAGAATATGACAAGTATGATTGATGATTTAGAAGTGGTTCATCCTAGTTTTGTCTAGTAGGATTGACAATTACAACGATAACTAAATGATTATGATGATTGGAGACCACTAGGTCATGGATGTTTCCCCTACCAGTGGCTCGTGCATGGTAACGTTTATGTTTGAGGCTTCTAATCCAAATTTCATCGTGGTACGAGGTTCCTAGGGACCCATTTGTGCTAGCTACCAATAGGGATAGACCATGGTGCTTGCTTATGACATGGTGTTTGTGAAATGATTTCCATTTTATTTACTTCAAGATTTATTTCTTCTTTGTAAAATACCTGCTTTTAATTTGAACTTTTTTCCATTTTTTGAATAATAATGCATTCTTGGAAACTATTTTGAAAATATAGTGTATTATAAGAGATTTCATTAAAAATGTAATGTGGGGACTTAAATTTGAAAAGAATGGAAAAAATTATTTTATTATGTCTTATTTTCAAACTAGCATGATTGAGTTTCATGTTAAAGGCATGGGCATAGGGTGTTTTTGTTCTCTTGAATTACTATTGAGCATCTTAGCTCTCATGCCTACTTTATCTTTTACATTATAGGTTGTGGTTTTGGATCGTTCTTTTATCGAGCATTGACCTATGTTAGGTGGTGACCCACGAGGTCACCTAGAGGTACGTTGGCTACGTGAAATTATCTTATTTCCAATGATAGTGTTTATTTTTTTTGTTTTGTTTATATTTTTTTTTATTTTATTTAAGGTACAAAAATTTGTTTAACTATTATACTTTGGAGCCCGAAACTAGTTTTCAGCCAGTGGGGATCAAGAATTCCCTTTGGGACTTTTCATGGGTCGAATCAGGTGACCATTTTAGGGTTTAACCAGGTTGGTTCATGATAAAATGTTTTTATAGGAGGCCCTTTTTATTTTGGGTGTCAGGTAGATTGTATATTAGGATGTTTGGGACTCTAAAATTAGGTTTAGGAAGGACGTCATGAACCCTTGTCTATCTCAATCCTCTAGTGTCCCGGGGTAGTCCAGGATTTGAATTTTTCTTTTGTTTAGTTTGTGTGGATAATGTAAGAAAAAGGGAATAAGATTATGTTACATAACAAGATTACATGGAGTAGCGACCCATGTGTAGCCCGAGTACACGATTCAAGATACTTCTTGTGGTTGAGGCTCACTCGAACCATGGTCTCCTAAGCCATGTTGTTGGGTTTTCATAGCCACTAGTTCCATATTTTTGAATGTTTTTATGTGTGTTAATTTTGGAATTAGTTTTGGTTGTCTGTATTGGATTTCAAAAATGAAAATGGTTTTTTTGAAAAAGGGTTTTCAAATTAGAAAATGTTTTTTGGAGTCGAAAAATTATTTTTGAAATGGAATTTTTTTCTTTTAATGAAAATTTTTCTTTCAAGGAGAGAAAAAAATGACGAAGTTGGAAATTATTTTGGGATTTTGGAAACACTTTTTTGGAATGTGAAATGATGGTTGCATAAGAATTTTTAAATGTGTTTCTTTAATGATAAGTGGAATTACCAATTGGTTGGGGATTTAGAATTTATATCGAATGATCTATTTTGGAAATGAGAGATGTTTTGAATTGATCATTGGTATTTCTATGAGTGATCACATATATGAAGGTACATATCTGGAAATTGGAAAATTGGAGGTATATGTGGATGTGTTCTTGATCTAGAAAAATGATATGTATATGTGAGACTTGACAGAATACAAATGGTGGTACTTTATTTGTTTTGTTTTCTAAAAAATGGGTTCCAAAAAGGGTGATTTTAATGTTTGTAAAAGTGAGTGAGAAGTTTTTTCGTATTTTATTTTCGTGATTGGTATCCTTGGGATCTTGGTTTCAACATGATAAATTGTGGTTGGAATGGTGATTTGATTTTGAGTTTTAGATTGTGATTGAAGTGTTTATTTTTAGTTTATGATGAGTTTTGATTTAGATTTGTGCCTCATGTTTTTAATTATTCCCTATAAATGTCCTAGTAAGGAGTGAACAGTCAGACTCTAGGATGAATTCTTCTATATTTAGGTGCATTATGGTTTTATGAATTGGTTTTGGCCATAGTTTAGTTGTTTGAACTTGTCAAAATTTAGGGGGTTAGGGTTTTTGAAGAAACTATGCATAAGTGTTTATCTGAGTATTCCCATTGGTGACTCTACCAAAACCTTGAATTGAGTGGTGGTTCCAGAATCTTTCTTTACTATATACCACACCAGAGTCTTCTATGTTTTTTCCCCACTATCGTTAGCTAAAAAATAGGAGAGTGTCTCATTCATTGCGACTTACGAAGTGATGGTTTGTTCATAACAGTTTATTTGTTCATTTAAAGGGGTTCAGTAAGTTTCACTATTAAATGAGGATGTTTCAGTTATTAATCATCAGCTCTTATATGTGGGGAAGAATATGATTCAAGAAATCATAGCTACATCCACAGGTCAGAGAGGGGATCTTTTCATGTAGCAAGGAATCGTTGGGTGTGGATGACCTTGGACCTTGTTTTTATCTCAAGTGTTGTGATATAAACAATTTAAGTTTCTATGTTTTGGATTCTTCATCTTGAAGGTTCATATTTTTCTGTAAAAGTTATAGAGAAATATTCTCCTAATTGTGGTCTTTGTTTTTGAAAGTTCCTCTTTAGTTGTGGGATGTCTTGGTGGTCTCTTTTTATTAGGATTTATTGGTTGTGCTATGGAGATGTGAACATTTAAAGGGTTAGCCTTCTTTAGGGGAAATGTTGATTTCAGATGGAGCATGTTTGGAGAATCTAGATCTTATGTAATTATGAATTTTTATCTTATTTGGTGCCCAGTTCAGGTTTCCTGGGCTAGGAATTTTTGTGTGTGTTGGAGGGTAGTTCGTTGAGTATTTCCCTTACTGTGATCGCCTTGCTAGCCTGTTCCTTAATGGTGGGGAGACCTGCTATGGGTATCATTGATATCTTCTCTTAAGCTGGTTGGGCAGGAATCAGAAGGTTAATAGTTCACACTGGTGTTATAGGATTTTTTTGATTTGTGAGTTGTTTTGACTTGAGGAAAACAGTGTCGACCAGAGTTATAAAATGGTGGGGAGACCACCATAGCATGTGCTTGTGGTGAAATTGTTCTTCAAGGCATTATGACTGGTCAATTTTTTATTTCTGCTCCACCCAACCCCGATCATGGAAATTGGTTGACCCAGATAATGGGTTATTTGATGAATGTCTGTGGAGATCCCGAATAAACCATGATGGTTTCTATGGTGAATTATATGTTAGGGGCTGGGGTGTTTCTTGTTTTTAGGTTATGTTTGGAGATGTGAGATCCTCATTATTGGTTCTTTCAATGATGTTTCAAGTCCTTTGCTCTCATCTGGAACTTATTAGGTTGTCGAGTTGGTACCTTACTTATTTTCTTACAAGCTTCTTTTGATCCTAGAGTTTTGGATATTTTGCGGATAGTGAATTTTGGTTCATAGTCTTCCGGTGGTTGAGGTTTTTTTTGGGTATTGTTTTCTTCTCTTCTGGATTAGCCAAGTCTTTGGGGACTTTATTGGGGTAGAAATTTTCACGGTGGGGAAGGTTTTCACACCCTGACCCTGACATGCTAATTATTTTAAATCACCTAATTATATTTGGTAGCATTATTGAGTTTCAGGACGAGTTGGTTTTTGATGTTAGAATTTTTGGAGCTTCCTACCTAGGTGCACGGTTGGCACATGGGCGTGCACCCCTCCCCAAGAACCTGTGCAGACCCACCCCCCTTAGGATATAAGAAACTGTTTGATTGGCATATTGTCTGGAAAACTATACGGCCAAACTGTGTGGCCTGCCTAGTTAAAAAAATTGAAAAGAATGAAAAAAATGCAAAAAAATATTAAGAAATGTTTTTATAATAATGATAATGATAATTTTATTATTATTATGATTATTATTATGATTATTATTTTTAATAACATAAATTATTATTATTATTAAAATTATTAAAATTATTATTATTATTATTATTATTATTATTAAGAATATTAATCATTATTATTTAAATAATTATTTTTATTATTTATATTAAGATAATAATTATTTTGGGGGGGATTGTAAGCCATAATCCCCCCTTCTCCCTTCCCTTCCATGCTGCACAACCCCCACCCCTTCCCTTCCTCCCAGTACGTGCGTGCCACCTCCACCGACTGGCACTCTCCGTTCAGCTTCACGCCCTCTCATCTGGTTGACACTCCTTCCCTCTAACGATGCCCCTTCCCTACTCACGTAAACCCATCCGGTGGTTCCCCTTCCCTGCTCGTGCGACCCCCACTGGCCAAAGGCCTATAGCGCACCTTTTCATCTCCATCTAGAAGCCGCTTCTCCACCCTTATTCATGTCTGGTTCTCTCTGGTGAGTCCCCCTCCCATTTCCTCCCTCTATTTGGTGGGTTTTCTTTCTTCTTTATGAAGCATATGGTTTCTCCAAGCCCAAATTTGTTTTGGGGGGTTTTTGTTTAGTCTATTATTATTGTTTAGGGTTCATTAGCCCCATTGAGAGCTTCCCTTACTATGATTGATGAAAGAAGTGGGTTTCACCTTGGTTTTTAGGTATGGTTTTTATGCCACTGGTTGGTTTCACACTTTTTATATGGGGTTATTTAGATATTTTATGATTATTTGTAATTAATGTGTACTGCATGGTCCCTTCATTGCGTTTTCGAGTTGCTGGGTATAAGGTGAATGTCTTGCATGTGCATAGGTAAGTATATATATTTGGGTTCTCCTGTCACATGTATAATCCTCCATGGAAGTGAATATACATTTATGGGGCAAGGTGTTCACATGTACATATATGAAAATTCATACATAGGTGAGTGGAAATTAGTATATTCATATAATAATATATGTAAGGATCCCCTTGCACATGTTCATGGCCATAAAGATGTGTGAATATGGGCCAGGTGTGTTTATATGTATGTGAAATTTCATATGATTAATGGGGGAGCAACAAATCCTAGTTAAAAAGAACCAAGAGTTAAAGGTTTGGTTTGGATCCACCCTTATGTAGGTCCTCTATACCTGTGCATTTAAATTGAATTCTTTAATTACAAAATTTATTTAAATTTTTGATATTAAATTGTATATTCATTCTATAAAAAGTGATGGGGATGCTTGATTTTGGACTTTACTTTATTTTACAAGCTTTATTTAAGTGTTGAAATGTGTATTTTTCATTAAAATATGATCCCAAAATTGTTTTATAGGGGTCAATTTTTTAGATTCATAAAATTAGACTCTAAAATGGTTTTGGTGGAGGTATCGGGGCCCACAACGGAAGCTGATGGGCCGAGGAATTTAAAATTTTTCATCGATGGGACAATGGTGTTTTTCATCGCTGGCGATCCAACCCCCAGTATGGTCTGAGGATCTCGGGTAATTAAAATAAAATGTAAATTAAAACTAAAAACAAGCATGTTCTGATATGAAGTCACGCTCAACAGCAACTTGTCGATGGTGATTGTTTCTTGAATTATCCATAGCATGAACTCGATAGATCTTCCACACAGACTTCAAAAATTCTGTTGGAATGTCGATCGTCGAATTATGGGTGCTAGCGCAAAGATCTGATGACGCCTTCGACGTCCTGACACTCACCGCATCGAGATTCCTTTGATGATTGAGGTAGAAGTCAATCCAAACACTTGGATCGACTACTTCTCTCTCTAGGAACTGGGAGGAGAGAGAGCCTCTGGACAAAATTTTGTGAATAGTTCTTGATGAGAGAACCTCTTTCTCTATTTATAATGGAGTTTCTAAATACCCATTTGGGTTCCCTGACCCCTGTTTATTTCAATGTCCACTAAATAATAATTATAAATAACTAAACAACACCATAAATATTATTAATTATTTTTCACAAACTTTTAATATATATAAAATATATTACATGATAAAACCGATCCATTTAACTCGACTCACCATTCCCGTTTAATATTAAACAAACCTTTAATATTATAATAATATTCATTCGAAAAATATTTTATTGTATTTACTTAACTTGTAAACACATTAAAAAATTCAATCCAAATTATTCATAAATTGAATAATAATGATTTTTTTATTACTTTGGTGATTTATACCTTGGAAAATACTTAGACCCCATGGTGGGGTCCACCATGTCCAATATACCTATTCAATTTAATAGAACATATTCTTGAATACACTATTGTGTTTGACCCTCTAGGCCCTTATCTTGATTGCAGTGAATAAAATCCAGAGACCAAGAGAGGAGTCCAGCAACCCATCAAGGCCCATAAAGAGACAAGAATTATCATAGAAACAACAACTAGCCTATGAACACTAACTGTGTATTATAATATCTTTGTCTTAAAAATCTCATAAAGTAGGACACACAATTGTGTTATCATCCTTTTCTTACTTTATTATATGATAATACATCTGGATGGATTTACCTTTTTGCTGCTCTAGCCAGAGACTTATGAAGGTAGCACCATCCTGGTTAACTTGGAATGAGATATACAACTTCTTTAACTTAGAAGTGACAAATCCTTTCTTGACCATTCAACCAATGTCATACCAACAATGACGCACCCAAAATAAGCTATATAACCATGATTTCAATATAATCAATTTTCCCTTGCATCAAATTACACAATCAAATGGAACAAATTGATTATAGTCTAAATTTGAGAGACTAATACACATGTATATAGATAGGAACAACCAATGACACCAAAAACTTGTGGTGTTCCTATTGGTGGGTCTGTCCTCCTGAGCTCACTACTAGAGATCACCAAGTGAGAACTTAATGAGAAGAAGTATGAATTCTTATGAGCCCCCAACACCTAATAGTCCAACATCTACTATGTCTGCTCAGTATGATGTATCTAGAATATAAAACCTTTATTTAAGATTAATGTAATTGTATCTGGAGGTTCTTTTTATAGCCTAGGATTTTCCATAACCTTTTGATATGAAAATTAATCTTGGACATTACCATTAAATAGTGTATTAAGAATAATATACACTATAATGGTAAGAATACATCATGTACACTAACAATATACACAATATGGTAACTAGTAGTACCACATAGTTGAGTCAAGGGAACCCACGATTTCAAAATTTTGGTGTGTGGTGGGTATTTCACCAAATTTTTGGTGTTTATATTAGTAATGAAAGTTGATTTAAATGAATATGGATTCATTTGTGATTTTAAAAAGCGGAAATTCCATGATTTTGTAAGTTAGGAAAAGTGTATGTACTTTGGTGTGAATTCAAGGTTAAATAGTGATTTTCTTTTCTTAAATGGGTTGCATGGATTTAAGCATGGTTTTAAGTTTTTTTAAAATGTTTTAATCCTTTATTGTTTAATTGGATTTTCAAATGGATTTATATCATGAAAGAATTGGGTGAGCATGTTATCTAAGGTGAAATTATTCATTGTGAAGTATTGAGGCTAGTTTCCACCTTGAAAATGATTTTTGAATGTGAAAACCCCTCTTGAGGCATTCCCCCTAGTTCGAGAATTGTGATGTAAGTATTAGTTTGTGATTTATGATATGTTTATAGGGTTTAGGATTTTGTATTGTTGTGTGACGTAAAAAGGGGAATTTGCTTAAGGGGGGTGATTGGTGGTGGGATGTTTAATGAATTTTTAGATAAATAAAGTGATATGTTTATATATGTTATCATGATAAAACGTCACCACTATTTGAAATATAGAATATGGGAAACCCTAGGTACCTAGGTGGGCAGAATAGGACTAGTATTCTAGATGATTTAGAAGTGGTTTGTCCTTTATTCCAATAGGATTGATGATTACAACACTAACTAAATGATTATGATGATTGCAGAGCACAAGGTTATGAGAGTGTCAGCTACTAGCGGCACAAGCATGAGAATGTTAATGATCACGGTTTCTAAGACACATTTCACTGAGGTGTGAGGTTCCTAGGGTCCCATTTGGGCTAGCTACCTATATGGATTGACCAAGGTGATCTCTTATAACATAATGTTTGTGAAATGATTTCCATTTTTTCAACTTTAAGATCTTTTTCCTTCTTTGTAAAATCCATGTTTTTAATTTGAAATATTTTCCTTTTGTTTTGGAATGTTAACAACTTCCTAGATTTTTTTTGAAAATATAGGGGAATAGGAGTGATTTCCTTAATAATTTAACTTGTAAATTGAATTTTAAAATAATAAAAAAAATTATTGTATTATATCTTATTTTCAAACACGTATGATTCGGTTTATTTTTAGATGAAATGGAATAGGGTGTTGCTTTTCATTTGAATTCCTACTAAGAATCTAGGTTCTCACTACTAATTTATCTTTTTAGTTTTAGGTTCTAGTTTTGGATCACTCTTGCAGCAAACCTGGTCTTGTGTTAGGTGGTGACCCACAAGGTCACTTGGAGGTATGTTTGGTCATGAGAAATTATCTTATTTCCTATACTAGTTTTTATTTATTTTGTTCAATTTATATTTATTTATTTATCTTTTATTTATGGTACATAACTATTTCTAACTATTATATTTTGGTTCCCAACTCTATTTTATAGCCCGTGGGGATCATGAACTCCCTTCAGGCCTTGTCACATTTTGACTCGGGTGACCAGTTCAGGGTTTACCCGGGTTGGTTTGTGAGAAATTTCCATTATGTTATCGGTAATGGTTGAAATATAACCTCATAATGTTCCCCCCAATAGAAAATTTTTGATATACTGAGCACCAAGATACATATTTGACAATATATCCTTTTATTCCATCCCATCATAAATTTTCTTTCAAATATTTATACATATTTTTTACTTACAAGATGAATAAAGAATGAAGAACAATGAGATTCTTATAACATATCATTATTCAAAAATGGTATGAATGGAACACCTAAACTATTCCTAAACCTTATCATTTCATCACAATAAATGTTAAATTCAAAAATATTTATGAACTTCGTTTTCATCTCTATGTCTTCCTTATACAAATCTTTAATCTTAAATTGGATAAATGGTTAACCATTCATTTGAGAAAGAAAATATTTTCCCCCTCACTTCAGGATTTCTAGATCCATCCTTTTAAAATACATAAATATTTTATCTTTTTTGAACCTCATTATAGATAATCTATCATGATATTTCAACTCAAAGAATCAGACACCATGTTTTCTTTCATATGGTATAAATGTATTGAGTAGTCATTATATTTAATCATCTCCAACCATCTTATCTGGTTAATATCAAACTATTTCTATGTGAATATATACTTTAAACTATTTTTATCAGTATACATATCACACCATTCCCTATAAATATAATTCCTCAATATCTTTAATGAAAAAATTATCACAGGTAAATCCAAATCACGATTTGGGTAATTTTTATAATGAACCTTCAATTTTAATGATACATAAGCTATCACCATATCTTTATGCATGTGAATGAATGAAAATATCTTCTTAGATCAATCACTATATATTAAAATCCATTATTCACTATAGGTAAATGTAAGCACAATTTTACTGACTAATCGTATCTTTAGTTCCTTGATATTTTCCTCACATTCATCTATCTAGAGGAACTTGGATCCCTTTCATGTTAAATTGGTGAGTAGATTTGATACCCATGATAAATTCTATAAAAAATGATAATATCCATAAAAACCAAGAAACATTTGAATTTTAGTCACCAAGGTTGGTTTGGTGTAATGTTGAATAGCCTTCATCTTTGATGGATCCACTAATATACCATCACTTGAGATTATACTACCCAACAATGAGATTTTTTTCCAAAAATCACATTAATTTTTTTCGTACAACTTATCCTTACATAGGGAGTTAAATATAAATATAACGTGATCTTCATGATCTTTCTTTCTATATGAATATAAAATAATATCTTTTATAAAGACTAAAAAAATTGATCACAATAATCTCTAAATACCCTATTCATTAAATACATGAAGATATTTGGGGAATTAGTAAGACCAAATGATATCACTATATACTCATAGTGTTCATACATTGTATGTAATATTTTTTGGGTACACATCCTCCTTGAACCTCAATTTATGATATCTAAAATAAAGGTCAATCTTTGGAAAAATTATTAAGATTTATATAGTTAATCAAACAATTCATAAATATGGGGTAGAGGATACTTGTATTTTATTGTGATCTTGTTAAACTCATGAAATCAATGAAAAGTTTCATAAATCCATATTTATTATTAAAAAATGAATAGGTGAAACCTATGGTGGAACACTTTGTTAAATAAACCCCTTTTCAAGATTCTCTTGGAGTTTCTAATTCAATTATTGCAACACAATCAGGGACATTCAATAGGGAGTCTTTGAAATAGGTGTAGCACCAGGTATGATTTATATTGAGAACTCAACATTTTTATTTGGTGGAAGACTAGAAAACTATTATATAAAGACATAAAAAAACTCATACATAGTAGTCATATCAATGAAGTTGAGTTTCTCCCCAACCATATGAGGTAAACACCCCTTTTAAATATGAATCAATATCCATAAAATGGGTGAAAGTTTACTTCCCAGATCATATTTATTAACACACAGATAGGTGATCATAAGTCAGTTTAGAATATCAAACATGAATTCTATTTCATGGAAATTTATATGGTATTTATGTAAAGAAATTCAATCCATACCTATGATATCATAAAATTCAACTTGAGGGTGGATAACAATATTTACAGGAAGAACATACCCAAAAACTTTAACCAGTGAAGCATCATAGACATGATTTGGGATTCCATTAGGGGATTTCAACTCATATTTACCATATAAACCCTGAGTTGGTAATATTATAGACTTAGGAAATTCTTTATATATAAAATATTGGGTTGATCTAGAACCAAATACGACATTATAAACTCTTGAGTAGATAGTAATTGTACATTTCACCACGTCGTTATCATACCACTCATTAGAAATAGTGATCAAATGAGATTTCACTTTTTTTATTGTCTTAACTGGTTTCTAATGTCGATCATCATAATTAACCTTTGGATTTGATCACTCGTTATCATAATTACCACACTCCATGAATTTGAAACACTGGAGTGTGGGTGGTTCATTCTTTATAGTTTTCTCTTAATTAATATCGTTAAATAATTTCTTCCAATCACTTCATTATTTAACCACTAAATGACCTTCCTTTAAACACTTAAAACTTTTATTTTTCCTATTAATTCAATTCCTTCCATGTTTCCTTCCACACTTCAAGCATAAAGGAAAACTCATCTTCTTCTCCCCATGGTTTTTATAGTTTCATTTGAATTATATATTTCCTTTCATATCAAAATCATGATAATGATGGGTAACCCCAATATCTATTACCAACATGATTGAAAATAGAATGATTTATCCACATATAATAATGCCCCTTATAGATAAATCCCATTTAAGAATTGGTTTTAGGACAATGAATAATCGACGAACCTTACTTTCTAGTTGGACGATAATACCAAAAGCATACCTCAGAAGTCTTGTAAAAGTTTCCCCTTTGGTACCAATAGATTCATAATCCTACCACTTTATCTCTAGGAATTCCTTCTCTATTTTCATATAAAGAATAAGAGGAAAATAATTATTAAAAAATAATCTCTTAAACTCATCCCAATCCATAGATTTGATTTAATTTTGTTGCATCATATTCTTGATAAGAGTGCACCATTGATCCTCTTCAACTCCCAAATGATAGACGGAGAAAATTACTTTTTGATAGGAAAACAGTAGATAATAGAAAATATCTTTTCCATGGTAATGATCCTTTTATCAGAAACTAGTAGATCAGAAAAACCACTAAAAGAAATTGGGAAATGTTTCATGGGGACCCGATATCATGTTGTTCCCTACATTTCCCATTCGAAAGTTAAACATGATTCATTGATTAGGAATGTTGTGTGAGTATAAAAATGATATTTTTTATTCCAGATCCCATAACATTTGGTTTCTTGGGAGGGCACTCATTTCATTTTTTTAAACTCTACATTATCATGGTTCCTTTTGGATTCCATCTATTGACTAAAACCAAAAATAATAGTGTTAAGAATAATAATAATAGTGGGGAACCATATAATCATGAAAAATAACTTATATGATGTCTAAATAAAGACACCTGTTTTTTGGATCTATGATGCCTTAGGCTCAAATGAGGTCATTCATGATCATTATTCAAATACTTTAAGATGGTTCATATAGAGTTTGTGAATTTCCAAAACATATACTCTATGATTGTCAAACCAGGTGTGTAACTAGGTTCGTTGTCATGCACTGAGTGACGATCAAGTCAAAATCAATGCACCATTTTTTGGATTTATTACCCCTAGGTAAAACTCTATCACATCCAAATCCACTTATATTATCTATACAAGAATGTAATTCCCCAAAAATCTATTGGTCTATCCTTTACTAAATTCCATGACATTTTCCTATACTTGGACTTATCCTTAGACAAATCCTTAGAATTATCCATAGGTATCTCACTAAGGTTTTATTATCCTAGTTTCCAAATTTTAACTAAACCTTTCTCTGATACCAACTATAAAGAACGAAAATATATATATATAGATATCACATCTTTGTAGATAAATAATCATTACATAACATCGTAATCTATAGAAAAGTCATTTAGGTCTAGTGCCTTTGGAAACATGGATGAATAAACAACTTGGTCTTAAGTGAACTATATCATATCATACTATGTTTTTCAAATCATTAACCCATTATAGGCATATCATACCAAATACCTTTCTTCATAACATGGGAAAAAATATAATAAAGGATGAGATCAGATGATCAGTGAGGGTAAAAAAGAGAGTTATCAACATAACATGAGAATAAGGGTATGATAACCTGAAAAAAAAACATTTGAAAACTATTACATTCATATGATATATCATAAAATCAAGTCATCGAATAAATATTGGCAGTTTATAATGAATGAATGATGAAGTAATAAAAGAGGATAATCCATGAGAGCATAACATTGTCATAAGACATAGATTTGTGGCATACATATAAGCATAGAAAATATTTTTTCAAGGCAACCCACCTAGACATTCATAACATGTTTGACTTGGGATAACCACCTATGTACCTACATTAGGCTTGGGATGACCTCTAATGTACCCTCTTTTGGGATTTGGATAACCTCTCATGTACCTAATTATTTCTATATTGGGATAACCTCTTATGTACCCTCTTGTTTAGGGATTATGATAACCACCTGTGTACCTTCTTATTTCAGTCATAGGATAACCTCCCATGTACACTTTAAACTCATAGAAAATTAAACATTTCTGAATGCATTGGTTGGAGATATATGTACCACTCATCACATAATACACACATCATTGTTCCATAATATCATAAAAAATTCATCATATAATAACCCATTAAAATGAAATGATTTTCATAAACATTTAAAATATCATAACCCTTGTTAAAGAAACTGGTTTCATAAACATTTCATCATAGTATAACTTGTGGGAAAGAAACGAGCTTCATAAACATATTATAATCATAATAATAATCATAAAACATCTAGAAAAAGAATAATTATGAAACTAGTATATCATATTTAGGTTTTGAGTGCAGCGAAAGAACCTTTGGTTGGTGTGAAATTTAAATTTATTTTAAATTAGAGTTTCTTGAAACCACAAGAGTGGATCTTTCATGATAAATTTAAAATCAATTTATTTATGATTGGAATGAATGATTACCTTAAAAGAGTAATATTTATTTTATTACATTGTCAATATTCCAAAATCCCTTTCATATTTCCTTCATTATGCTATAATGATTCAAGTATATAATCGCTCTTGTTGTGATCCACACGCGTTCCTTTGATCTTCAAGAAATGCTAATTTATTTCTCAGTTCTAGAAATATAAAGAAAATTTCTTTAAATTTTTATCTTTATCATTCAAAATTCATTGGGTTTGATGGATTTCTTAATCTTCTTTAGTGGGAAAGAGGTTGAATTTTAGAGAGAAAGAGAAGTTCATTGTTCATAATGATTCTCTATTCTTATTTTTTGATTCTTAACCCTACATAATAAAACTAACCATCTTTTTATTGATCTTTGGTTCATGTTCAAATATTATTTAGTTTCATACGAGTCCTGAAATTATATTATTATCTTAATTTAACCCCATTACATATAATAATAGTAATATTATTATTATTTCATGAAGTGTGTACTAAATTGTGCAATAAAAAATATTATTTTATTGGCTTTTAAATTATCAATTATCACTTGATGTGGCCTTAGTCCATTTATACATCTAATTATTTATTTAATACCAAAATATAAATTTTATTCATTAATGAATATTTTTATCAGTAAATCAGTGAATAAATATTTATTATATATTCGATAAAATAGATAAATTTATTTTATTCACAATCCGATGTATAAATATTTATTTAATTTGTGAAATCAATAAAACATGAATAAAATTATTCTTCAACCATGAAAATAATATTTATTACCTTAAATAAATTAAAATAGAATTTAATAGAGATCAACAAAAACAATTAGTGTGTAAATCCCTTAGATTTTTTCTCTTCAGTAGTAGGAAGTTATGCCTGAAGTCCAAGATTACTTTCTAGAAACAGGCCAAAGCACCCAACAAAAATAACTTTGTGTCGCAACATTGACAACCACATATGAACACTAACTATGTAATATAATACCTTGGCCTCAATATATAAAAAAGAATTTTTCACATCTATATCAGCAACCTATATACATGAAATTTTTTTCTCCAACTATTTGAAATAAACATCATTACACAATGTCCATGGAATTTATGAGTAAGTTATATTTCAATCGAAGGGATGATATATCAACTTCCATAAATATTGTTGTGAAATTTGTTTACCCCAATTATCCATTAACAACAGGTCACTCTTATCGCACCCAACATATCCTACATCCTGGTAACATGTGGACTGATTGTTTTTTGAGAGTAAATCTATGTGTGAAATTCATGACATGAATTAATGATAATATTAAAGTAATAGGACTATTGCATAGGCCCATAGATAGAAAAATCTATTGAGACAAAAAAAATACATAATTACTACTAGTAGGCCTATTCTATTAATCTCTCATCTTAGAGATTTCCATTTATGAATTTCTTGAGATGAAGCCTCATACACTTACAATTACTCATACGTGACAATATATGCATGATGTTCCCTTACATAGTACGTTATCTGACCGTAGAACTAGTTTTAAGAATATCGTCATATCATTTGAAGGTTATTTTCATTGTAGGTAATTGTTATTCCCTTTTCCATATTACATATACTCTATGATATTATCAAATAAATGTTATTCAGAAAAATAATAAATATGTGAATATAAATTTAAATTAATATTCACATCATTGAATATACGTGTAATAATAAGTAAAAAATCAATTGGTTCTAGGGAACCTACTCCAAAAACCTCCCACTTTCACAAGATACAACTACCAATGATAGGTTAGTTATTAAATGTATAAACATGATTATTTTATGTATGGATATAATCATTAGGACAATCACATTTTTGTGTCTAGGGTTGGAAAAAGAAAAATGTTTATGTTGAAAATCTATTTACTGAAACATTATTATCTTGAGAAAATACCTCTTGTAATGATATAATTGATTATGCCTATATTTCTCCCTTGATAATGTATTGAAACACTAACTAAATATATAGTCGAGGATTATCATGAAAATGATAAAAATATTTATTTTGGTATAAATGAAAATTAGAACATGACATTTCTAAATCAGTCCATAAGTTGCATCCAAAGCCGTAATGTTTTTTAATATTATAGATATGTATTCCACTAGCTATAATAAGTTTTTATTTCATTTTTACATAGACTATTCTTGGACACTAGATAACATTGAACTAAATGAATAAAATTGTTCAATTCACTTGATCAATTTTGTTCTCACATCTCTGAATACCAAGAAATCACCCAGTTCTACTTTACAAAATATTATTGGATAATTTTTACAAAAAGTTGATGTAGTTATGTTGGGTTTATTTGATATTCACATTCTAGGAATAATGATTTATTATTATCAAACATTAGTATGAGATAAATGTTCAGTACATAATATTGTGAAATTATATTAATCTCAATAATCTTATTCTATGCTTATATATGTTCTGCTGGATGGATTATATGCCAAATAAAATTTGGTCTTTAATTATTAAAACATATAATTTTCGATAATTAGTTAATATATGTAATTTAAAATTTTTATAAAACCCTGGGATCTATCTTGTAGACCTTGTTCCCTAGAACATGGTTTCTGATTTAAGTCATACTTGGAGAAATTTCATTCCTTAGTCTTAACAAACTGGTAAGACTCAACATTTTTTCCATATGTTGTTAATATATCAATTTTGATAACTTATAGTTCTACGAATAACCAAATAGAGACACATGTCACTCATTCACTTCCAAATTAATATTCTATGATCTCTCTTTATGATTTTTTATAAATTAATTTATTTAATTTGCATATATTATTGGAATTTATTGATTTCACCAACCCTATTAGTTATTCCCAATAAAAATATACTATAGGGTCCTTCTTTTGGTTGCATACTAAATATATATTCCATAATTATTCCTCTATATAGGTTTTACTCGAAAATAATAGCCCAATATGATGATCATAGATATATGCAGTGAAATGTAGAATAAAAAAGGATTTTATTCATTATGATTTGTTAATAAGTTTCTTCATAGACCATTATTCAATAATCTATCATGTTATATTGGTGCCATATTATATCATCCATGTCTAGTTTGTCTTGAATAATCACAAGTAGTATCAAGTCTGAAATATATTTAAAATATATAATCTTGGAATATTGATACATGGAATCTATCAGTTTAATTCATACAAACTTTTCAACTATAACATATTACCATTTACTGCTTCTTTATAGGAAGATTTATTATAAAATAATAATATATGTATCACCCACCATCATAAAAAACCAACTATTTGGTTATAAATCTGTATACATTACATGTCTCTGGAACTACTCCTCCCACTAACCTCAGTGAAGTCTAGTATTCCTATGCCAACTCATGTGCATCCAGAGCCTTAACCATTATAGGTTAATTGTAATCCCAATATCATTAATGTAATTTGATTCCTTTATATTAACAAAGTCAATATTTACTAAGAACTAATATTATTAGTGTCTTTATGATCATTAAATTTTATGCACCTTATTTTTTTGTTGTTCATTTGTATCTACGGACGGTTTTTATTGAAATGTTTTCAATAAAAACATGTGATAGTGTTCTAATTAATTTTTATCATATAAAATTTTATATGTTAGCCATTAGAAAATATATTGGGAATATGTTTAGTTGTTGAAATTTTATTTAAAAAATATTCCTTGGGAAGAACAATGGAAGATTTTCTGTATATACATGATGTATCATTGATCTTACTTTTACTAACATCATGACATTTATTTATACAAGGAAATGTGAGTGAGTGATAACCTTTACATCACATATATGATCTATTATTACATAATGATATATTACATGACAATATAGATTATAAATTCCTAAATATTTACTAAGTAAAGTAATATCATGAAGTATATGAAGATACATTTATTTTATAATGGTTCATATGGCCTTGTTGAACCAAATCTATTTTTTGTGACATACGATTATTTAAAGTTTTTATCTTGAATATGATTAGTAGTTTGTTTGTATATCTAGTATCACATGAAAATTGAGAATAAATAATTTTATGGGAATAAAATGATCAACTAATTTTAGTTCTATTATATAAATAATTAACTTTTCATAGTCTGGTAAGAGTATTTTAATTTATATTCATCATTCATTGTAGAGGATAGATGTGATTCAAGAGTTTCTGAACTGTTAGTTTAGTATTAAACTACCATAACAAAATTTATTAAAAAAATTAATATCTCATTGTTACTATTAGGAAAATGAGAAAAAAAATTTGTTAACACCTACCACAAACATTAATCAATCTAATAAGGTGATGAGAAATAGTGAGCTCCCCTCAAACCACCATGTAATCACCCTTTCTCAGCTCTTTTTTGAGTTCACTCTATAACCTTTCTATTATTTCTCATTTACTATGTTTAAATACATGTATTTATTAAGCATATTATATTTAATACACAAGTGGTGAATAGAATCATGATGAATATACATGAAGTGGATGTAACTACTTACCTCCTCAATTTTTCACAATTTATTTTCCAATGTCCATTCTTTCAATGTAAGAAGAAAATAACCTGATGTTTATTCTTATAGAATTGTATATTTTGTCTATTTTATGGATTTTGTAAAGGATCTTTTGAATTTAGATTTTACATGGGATATTTAAACATATATTTTAAACATTTTCACTAAAAGGAGTGGATAAACACGTTTTAACTGATCCTTATCCATTTGGTGATGTATAGAAAAAAGTATCCTGATTGACTTACCCAATTCATTTATCTTGTATAGTAAAAATAAGGATAATCTTGGTTGTAAGGATAATAACATAAGATTAATGGTTAATTCCATATCCAAGTGGAAATATAATTTTACAAACTGATCAGTATACCCCAACATTTTTAAAGCATGATTAGTTGCTTGATTACCTACTTCAATTTTACACTGATATAGTACATTGAAAATATTGTTTTTTATTTCCTTTACTTCTTATTATCAATTGAATAGAGATGTGATATCATGGTTCATGAATCCAGGTATTTATTTTGTATCATCAACTCTCTAGACATAGTTGATAATACAATACGGCGAAGATAAGAGTTTTGCTCAATATATCTCGGGAAGGCATTTTTTTAGATTCTCTCACCTGCTGGGGTGGTAGAACAATGGTACTGGATTCCAACACATAATATATAATTTATGCTAATAATGCATCACATAAATAAACAAACTATATCTAAATTTTTTTATTTTTTGGTCATAACATAATTTAAGGAATGATAAAACTTTTCTTGTGGTTTCGATTAAAATATTAAAAAATAATTAAAACAAATTATTAGTACTTTTCTTGTTTAAAAATTATGTGAGAAATTATAATAATTAAATTTTTATTTAATCTCCCACTATTTTATCAATTCTCAATATCCATCACCACTGAACTAAAAATTCCTAGCTTCTTTGGTATTCTAGTGGAAATTATCCATATGCACCATTACATAACCCCAACAAGGGTTGGTTAAGCTATTTGATGGTATTTAGGTAGCCATGGATTTTCCAAACCAGGATTGAAACTACTTGATCCGTTGTGTGGATTCCCCAATCCAAAAATCTTGACTTGGATTTCATCAATAAGAGACTCCAAATTACACTAGTTTTAGAAAGGGATACTCTTATTGATTTAAAATTGTTAAGTCCACTAAAAAACATCATAAAAACTACACTTATAATATTAAGTGTCCCAACGAGGGTTGGTAAAACAATTAGTTCTACCGGTTTCATTCTTAATCAAGTAATTTAAGGGAAAGTCTAACTTAATATTTAGTTGAGGGATATTATTTATTATTTATAAATGTTATCTTGTTTTATCCTTTACATGATTTTTTAATATTAAGTTCATTTTAAATAATTAAATAACAGTGTTGGATAAAACATTCACACAAAATATATTAATTTAAATTCTTCCTTTTAACATTAATTCATTTATTTATGTGATTGTAGTCTTGCATCAATAAAATAAATAATTCATAGACAATAAAAAAATAAATAAATGACTCGATCATGAGCTTATATAATGGTTTATTTATTAGTTGGACAATAAATAAACCTTTAACCAACTGGAAACAACTCATTATGCTAGTCTTTTCATGAATTGAAGCATTACACATATCCACATATGTATTGCATGAGTTGGCGTCATTTGGGATCCATCTTGAACCACCTCCACATGCCATGGCATATTCAATTTATTACATGCATTTATAACTCACATGTAGGTGAGTGGGAATAAATTATTGGATAATGGGAATTACATAAATGAACTTGAACACATAGGTCTTATATAATAATGGATGGATGGATGAATCACATTCCATTATAGTCAAATTAACAATTAATATCTTCAAACCCATGCGATAAATTAAATTAAATAATTCCAACACATATATAGGTCTTGGTAAATCTCATGAATAACCATGAACATGAAATTAATATGAAAAGGTTTAACCGATTAATATTCATTTATATTCATTCTTTATGATTATAATAAAAATGATTAAACTAACTGATTAATTAATTCCATTTCATCTTAATTACCATTTTAATTCTCTTATAGGTTCTTATAATTAAAAACATTCATTGAAGATAAATGGAAGATCCAATAAACACATATTATCAAAAAAAATTAACTGGGTATATAATGATTCTTTAAATCCTTTACTAGATTTTGAAACACACAATGTATCACAATCAATAAAATATTGTTTTAATTATGCAATTTAAAATTTTAGTTTCATTTAATTATATCATTTATTTGGAGACTACAATACATATACTTATGAGATACATGACATGTCTCTTGACTACCGTGTACCTGAGATACATGCCTGAGACTTAAATATGTACCTCAGTAGAACTGCATGGCATGTACAAGCCATCTACATGCCATGTATCAAAATTTTTATGTGTCTATGAAACTAAATGAAATACTCAACATGTTTTTTAGATGTAGTAATTAATGTAATACATGCCATGTACATCGGCTACACATCATGTGCTCCATTAATGTTCCTGTATTTCATTCTCACATGGTTTTGAGCATGTATTTGACCACATAGGGCAAATTTCACTACTAAATCGTATATAATACATGATGTATAATCTAGATACAAATAGTTTATGTCATGATATTTCCCAATGGGGCCTCTTCCGAAACTCCCCAAGACTGCCTTCAAAAGGCCAGGGGCTGGCGACTCGTTCTAAGTAGAAGTATCACTAACATAGGAAACTCTTGTCTAAAGTACCTATAAAAACACACACATATCCAAGCCAATAAAAATATTAATTGTAAAACAACTGATAAAATATGAATACATACATCTAGATCCCACAACTAGATTACGAAAATAAGAAATGGAATGTAAACAAGGAAAAATACAAGACCACCTTAATGATTCTAGAAACAATTCCTTCCTGAAAGTGAAGATGGGGACTGCTATCATGATACCCTAGGAACAAACCTCAATCTTTATGGCTTACTAAGTGAAACCGGGTCCTGGACTCACCAAGAATCCATTAAAATCTCAATCGTCTACACAATACACAAAACATGTGGGTAAAACCCATGTAGGGGAGAGTGTAACAATACCCATTAGGACAACCCAAAACCAAAAAAAAATGAAACAAAATCATAATAGTCAGCTTTACACAAGTATATTTCTACAATATATATAATAATATCATATATATATATATACTCAAAAAAGACATACGGTTTCAAGGTAAAATCAAAACCATAATACCAACCAATAATTATTGCTCGATGGTTCCATGTTACACTCATCTAGAAGAACACACTCCATGAGTTCAATAACACTGATGAAATCTGTCTGAGAGGTAGTTCTCACCAGGTCTCACCATTAGAAGTGTATTCTATAATTCCAAAGTGATATGATAAATAAATGAGGATCGCTCCCAAGGAAATGGGGTATACTAGTAAATAAATCTATATTTACCCACCAAGTAGAGAATCAACATCCTTTTAGAGTTGGTCACAATGATAAAAAGATCCCCACCTAGGGAAAGAAGATGATAAAAGATCACACACCAAGACTTGTAGAAGGATTCCGACAACTCTATCTAAGAATTCATACTAAAGAGATCACCATACTATATATAGAACACAGTTCCAAACTAAACCTCAGGGAATACATATAGGTAACACACCCTAATGAAACATTTCTAGGATATACATGGAAAGGGATAGAAGCCTTCTTTGAAGGAGTACATGGAATGTACTTGGAGTACACATCATGTACCTTTGACATTGGGTCCTACCCTTCCATGTACATGTCTATTTGGAAGTATATGGAGTGCTCATGACCATGAACTTCTACCTATGTACAATTAAATGACTATGCTATTATACGTATAACCTGGCCATGTCTATGTTGGAGTACATGGATTTATCTTGCCCATGTACTTCTGATTGTGTCCACGTACCCTTTGAGGTACACACCAAGCAACTAGGAAGATGTGATGTGATCGTTATTTTTATCCCAAAACCCTATCTATCATTGAGAGGGTCCCACATGGTGGGTATCTCGGTAGTACAGAACATGTTGTTTTGGATTTACCATAAATCCTCGATGGATTCTGCAACAGGTTATGTACGTTTGGCCACTGATATGACCACCCAATGTGCCGAAAAACACGAATCTGGATCTTTCCTACCTTCCCATCAAAGAAAAGTGGGATTCAAGAATTTGATATACATGGAAAATGTCCAAATACATCCAAACATCATTGTGCATTAAAGAACACAAATCAGGTATCCCAAATCCATCTGATATGTTATATATTCCATCATTTCGTAATCCCTCAGGTCATATCGACCCCAAATCTATGATATCGAACCATTTCTCTAAGAAATGGGTGTGAAAAAGATTGATTTTCTGGTATATGTCAAATGGAGTGCCAAAGGACAATCACTCACCATGAATGAAGAAATAGGGAAGAAAAGAACAATCACAAAAATGATGAACCAACCTCATCCAATGTTCATGTTTTTCTCAATTAATTTCCATTATAATGATGAACTAAGAGATAAAAAAAAGAAATCCCCCAAATCCCAGATGATTCTAACCTGCACATGCAATACACATGATCCATGAATCTATTAATTTGTTTATTGATTCATGTTTTTCATTGGAATCATAAAACATGAAGAAATATAAATAAACAAATGGCCTACATTGATTTGGATTGATCACTAATGAAGAACAAAGCTATGTTTTTTGTTGTTGAAATACTCTGATTCTGCCGCACAATATTCATTGATCTTTGATTCTATTTTCATTATTCTATAAGATATCCTCTAATTCTCTCTCCAGTGATTCTCTAATATCTCCAGGGTTATGTGTTTAACCTATAAATTTCATCATAACTGTATACTTATAGATGAAATTAGCTCGCTGCATCAAGAGAAGAAATAAAATAATTTATTTAATAATTTTTTTTCCTGTGATGACTTTTCCCAAATAACCTCATGAGAAAAATGATTATATTGTGCCTATTCTAAAACCCATGCTCTAAAATAAATAGTTCCCTAAAATTTATGATCTCCCCCCGATTAGAAGTTATTTCTCATTTTTAAGAAAACAACGTGGACACACGGATTAATATATTTAATATATTCCAAACATTTATTTTGGGCACACCCGGACTTGTAATCTCACATTTCATCAATGCATGGTCTCAAAAATAATCTATACAATATCCAAAAATAATAAATGTAAAATTTGAGTCATTACATTCTCCCCACCTTGGGGATTTACATCCCAAAAATCCAAAAAAAGGGTTATAAAAAAATATTTGGGTACTAAGCACACAACTAAGCCTCCCTCTTCATGGTTCTTTCTTGAAGATTCATGTGCTTCCATCGAACATGCATGAAAATAATGTCCCACCCATAAAGGATTATCTACTACTGAACCTTTATCTCTATCAGGTACTCTACAAAGGTAGTGATATCCTCGATGTCCAGCTCTCCCTAGTTTATAGTGTCTGGTGGGTCATGCTCATACCTCCTCACCTACTAAACATGGAAGACATTGTGTACCTAGTCAGATTGTGGAGGTAGATCTAAGTGGTATTCCACCTCACCAAATCTTTTCAATATCTATAAAATACTAATGAATCTTGGAGATATCATGCCACCCTATCCAAATCTTCATAATCCACATTGAGGTGAAGCTCGTAGGAACACATGGTCACCCTCCTCAAACTCTAAATGCCTTCATCATCTTCCCACATAAGACTTATGATGGATCTATGCAGTCCTCATCTACACCTGGATGATCCTCACCTTCTCTATAGTGGATCAAACCAAATCTGGTCCCATGAGTTCTGACCCTCCTAGGCTAATCCAGTAAAGTGGGGAACAACAGGGTCATTCTTACAAGACCTTGAATAGTGTTATACCAATGATGGATTGATATTTTTAGTTGTATGAAGACTTCACTAGTAGTAGGTGATCCTCCCAATAATGGATAAAGTTCAACATAAAAACATGCAACATGTCCTCGAGAACCTAAATGGTCCATTAAGTATGGCTATTAGTCTAGGTGTGAAAAAGAATTCTCAAATTCACATGATTCCCAGACACCTCTTTCGATCCCTTACATAACTAATTTGTGAAGCGAAAATCACTGTGAGATATGATCGTAGATGGAACACCATGGTTTCAGTCTATCTCCTTCATGTAGAGGTGTCCCTTTCTCGTTACTGAACTCTTCTCTCAAAATAGCCTGTAATTTGGATGACTTATTGAGTCAGTCTATGATCACCTATATGGAATTGTTTCTATGTACATACATGGTATCCCCATCATGAAGTCAATGGATATCCCATCCCACTTCTACTTTGGAACCTCAAGTGGTTGAGGTAACCTGATTGGAACTTAGTGTTAAACCATCAATTTCTGACAAGAAGGAAGATAGGTACAAACTATGAAAATCCCTTCTTCATCCCTAGATAATAAAACTAACATCATAGGTCCTAATATAACTTTTCCACACCTAAATATACTTCCAATAGAGATTTAATAAACTATCCTAGAATCTCTTTTAGAAAAATTTGTGTTACCATTGTGCATCCTCTAAAAAATGACATGCTCCCTATCTTCAGAAAATCTATTAAAAGAATGTCCAATAGATATCTAGGTACATAGGGTCTCAAAGTAAATATCTCCAAGATTCACCTCTCTGACTCAATATAAGGAATAGGGGTAAAAAATAACAACTACAGGTAAGATGATCCATATATATCTATAAAGGATAACTACAATGTGGCCAGCTGCTCTAAGTCCTCGCTCAAAAATGAAAACAAGTTCTCTTACTCAGAGAATCTACAACCACATTCCCCTTCCCATAAGTATATACAATCTCGAAGTCATAATACTGGAGGGACTCAAGCCATCTTCTATGTATTATGTTAAGATCCTTCTAAGAGAATATATACTTGAGACTCTTCTGGTTAGAGTGGATGATAAACCACTCACCCATCATGTAGTGTTACCATATTTTTAGTGAAAATACTAATGTTGTTAACTCACGATCATAGATTTCATAGTTTTTCTAATGGGGTATCAATTTAAATAAACCATTGGCAATCACCTCCCACCTATGCATCATAATACAACCATGTATGGTGTTTGATGCATCGAAGAACACTATGTACTCGACACCCTCCTCTGGAAATATCATGATGGAAAAGATTGTCAATATCTACCTCTACACCTGAAAATAATCTCTTTCCACATGAAAGACTTCCCCTTTAGCTTCAAAGATTTAATGGGAACTAATATCTTATAGAAAGTATTTATGAATATTTTTTAATAAAATTCCAACCCAAGGAAGCTTCACACCTCAATCAAGCTCTTGGGTGGATCCCAAGCTAGCACTTCCCTACCCTTCACTGGGCCCACTACCACTCCAACTACTGAGATAACATGACCTAGAAAGTGGACCTCCTAAATCCATAGCTGGCACTTCGAGATATTTTGGTAAATCTAGTTCTCTCAGAGTACGCCTAGAACCATCATTTAGTGTCTTGCATGATTCTCATCAGATGATGAGTACATAAGGATATATTTGATGAAGGCTACCATGAACTGGTCTAAGAAGGAGTAAAAGATCTGATTTATGAGTCCCAATAACACTATTGGGGAGATCTTCACACCAAAGAGAATCAAAATGTACTCATAGTGACTATGGAAACATCTGAATGCCATCTATGGTATAACCTCATCCCATAGTTGCAACTAGTGATATATTAATGTGAGGTCAACCTTTGAAAACCATCATGACTCTCTCAACTAATCAAATTAGTAATATATCATCGGTAGTGGATACTTTTTGTTCATGTTCACTTGATTTAAGCATCAATTGTCCAATAATAACCTCAAGATCCCATCTGCCTTCTTAAAGAACAAAACTTGGGCTTCCCGGGGTGAAACACTAGGTATAAAAATCCCTTCCTCTACAAGTGCCCCAACTACACCCTCAGACCATGAAGTTATGTTAGATCCATTTGATATGATTACATATATATAAAGGTCATCATGGGGTGTTGTTCAATTTATAATTCTGTCTATCGACAAGGAGGTAAGCATGAAACATCCTATACGAAGACATCCTCGTACTCTGACACCACTCTAGGGAACTGGAAACTCATAATATCCAATTCAATAAGGTTTATTCTATCCAACTAGTGATTAATTGGATGCACCCTCCTATGAATGAGTCCATCTTATGTTACTTGGGGTTCCTTCCCCCCCCCCCCAAAGAAAATCATAGTCCCATCGCTGTGGAGACACCACATCCTACTCTTGAAATAATCAATCTGGACATGTAATATTAATAAAGAGTCTATAACTAAGATGAAATCATAAGGCCTCATTTATTATATAGGGAGATCCCAATAGAAAATACTACCTCCAACAGTCAAGATATATAGTCAGTACAAGTTTTTAATCATTGAGTCATTTCCAGTAGGAGTCTCCAAGTGCAAACGTTGAGCTCAGGGCTCAACAGAAGTCTCTAAGTATCAAAATATATATGTTGAAATAAATAAATGACTAGAATATATATCTATCAATACATAATAATAGGTATAAAATATACAGATCGTAAAATAAATCATCCTCGAAGCCTCTAGGTCGTAATCCTTGAATGCTTGAAGTTTCCACCACCCCTATCCTTCATCTCCCAGAGCCTAGTGTGGATCACCTAGGGGTGTTGGTGGTAACAAGTTGAAGCATCTACCACCTCTAGCTAATATCCTAGCCCTTCTTCCTCATCTGACACCCTACAGACCTGTCAACTGCTACCATTTCCTTTGCCTCGATAGCCCATCCATTTTCTCTCTATTAGTCGTATGATGGGTTGGACAATCATTTTCAAGATATCCCCTACTATCACATGAGTAACATCAACTATCCCTGGGAGGAATGGACCCATCTTATGATACTTGAACAATATACTCTAAGTAATGAGACCTCCTCTTGAAACATATTATATGTTAAGGTCGCCAAGACTGACATCAGATACCTGATGTGGAAGTCTCTACTCTTCTGTGCCCATATCCAGTAACCACTATATGTGTCTGCTCGGCCAGGAAACTCTAAACCACCAAATATAACATTACCACCCTAGCATAAGTAGGAATGGAAAAAGTTAAAACATTGTCTTTGATGTATCTATTTATTCCTCACTCTATGGTCTAATCCTAGAAGAAATGATCTTGAAACATATCCATAGAGTATCTACAGAGGTTGGTGAACCTCAACGAATACTCATCTTTTATTATGCTACCATGATAAAGCTACAGAAGCTCCTAGATATGAAAAACCCCCAACAAAACTGGTTAGAACTCATATCTGAAAATGTGTTGAAAATATGAACATGCTAGAGTTTTCTCATTGTGCTACTGGGACACTAAACCCCACCATGCTCCTTTTGAGACACGACGAAATATAGAGGGGATCATCCTCATGATACTAATAATGAATACTAGATCGCATTATTTTTGGAGGTATCCTGAAATTATAAAAGATATACCATAGTGAATTAATATATTTATAGAGTTGACACCAGAAGGACATGTAAACCATAATTGATTCCTATATAATGCGTGTACCCTTATTTAACCACAATAATTTTTCTCATGTACCGAGTTAAAAAACTAGTGATTAGATTATTGGTGTATGGAGACGTCAACTGCTGCTTCAACATGGGAGTCTCTAGCTAGAATTTCAAACTGGAAACACTTAACACTATTTCAACAATCCAATCTCCCAGACACCAGTCCTAAGGTTGAACTGGATCTTTTGATACCAATCTCTCATGAACTATCCCAAATACAATCCCACCACAAAGTGTTTAAAAACAAGTTCAACATAAAATTAAAGATGGGGATTACTATCAAGATATCATAGAAACACACCTCAGTATATCTATCTCGCTAATATATGCCCTGTCCTATTCCCTCTAGGACTTCATTAAAATTTCAATCATCTTTACAAGACACGACACGTGCGGGAGAAACCCGTGTAGGGGTGAGTATAACAATACCTAGTAGGAAACCTCAAAACCAAAAATCATGCAAAAAAAGTATAACAATAAGATATATATAGGTATATATCTATAATACATATAATTATAATATATAGATATAATCCAAAAAAACACACATTCTCAAGGTAAAGTGATAACCACAATACCATCCTAGGATTCCTACTTTAAGGATTCACATCGCACCAATTTAGGAGAACACACTCCATAAATCATATAGCACTGACAGTGTCCATTCGAGAAGTAGTTCTCATCAGGTCTCACGATTAGAAGAATACTCTTGAAGATTAAATATATATGATACAAAGATGAGGACCACTCTCGGGCCTCAAGGAAGGATTAAATCAACTTTATCCAAGAAGTCCTTCGGTAGGGATCCCCATCCAATTTTTAGGACATGATTATACACTAATCATTAGGGAATGGATATATATACCACACCATAAAAAATCATGTTAAAGATATATAGGGAAAAGGGTTATATGTCTTATTTTAAGGATTAGATGGAATGTACTTGGAGTACAAGACATGTCCCTTTGACACTAGGTCCTTCTTATCTAAACAACCCATGTCTATATTAGTGTGGAAGTACATGGCATGCTCATGCCCATGTACTTCTTCACATCTCCAATTAAATGACTATGTATATCTACATATGACCTGACCATATCTGTGGGTGAGTATACAATGTGAAACAACCTGTGTAATCTTTTCCATTTCTGTGTACCCTCTGAGGTTCAGACCAAGCCACTGGGAATCGTCACATGTTGTGTGATAGGGGTCAAATGTTATGTGATCATTATATTTATTCTGAAACCCTATTTTCCACTAAGAGAGCTCCACATGACATGTATCTCCACAGTACACACTGTGTTGTTCAGGATTTTCCATAAATATAGATTTGGATTCTATATTTACCCCGCACCTCTGACAACCAATCTGACCACCCATTGTGCTGGAAAACACAAATCTGGAGTCATATGACCTTTCTATCATCAAACACTAGGATATAAATCTTGAATTTTCTTTGAAAATGGCCTCATACATCTAACCATCACCGCACATTGAAGAACAGAAATTGGGTATCTTAAATCCAACCAATCCTTTTCTTCTTCTATCATCACATGTTTCTCACGTGATGCCTATCCCAAATCTATGATATCAAACCATCATTCCATGAAATAGGTGATATTTTTTTATTTTCCAGTATATGTTGAATGGAGAGCGAAAGGAATATTTCCCATGATGAAGGAATAAATGGGGAAGAAAATAAAAATCACAAAAATTTTGAATGAATCTCAACAAACATTCATGTTGGAATAAAATAATTTCTATTAGAACAATGAATGAAGAGATAAAAATTAATCTTAAAGCAATCCCCCAAATCAAAGTTGATTTTAAAGAGCACCATAAATACACATGATCTATGAATTAAATTTTTAGTTGATTGATTCACGATCATCATAGGATTCCTAAAATGAGAATAAATGAAAATAAACATATACCCTACCTAAATTGAGATCAATTTATAAAGAATAAAAAAACTCCATAGTTTTCATTGGTGAGATTCTCTAATTTCCTCACACACTAGTTGTTGATATTTTATGCGGTTCTCTTTCGTCTGAGATAGATCCTCCAATTCTCTCTCCAACGGTTCTCCAACATCTCTAGGGTTATGTGGATAACCTTTTAATTCCATCATAACCATATAATTATAGAATAAATTAGGTCATTGTGTCAACAAATGAAATAAAAAATATTTTAATTATTTTATTCATTTTACAACCACGATGAATTTTCCACAAAAACCCCATGTCGAAAAAGGTTATGTTGCACCTAGGGTAAAACCCATGCTCTAAACTCGTTGGTTCCTTTAATTGTTTTTCTGGTCCCCTATTTTTAAGTTAATCAATTTTTTTTAGGAAAAAAGTGTGTGTGTCCTAATTAAAATATTTAATATATTTCAAAAAAAATAAGAAACATCAAGTCTCATAATTGTATATTGTCACATCTCTCACTCTCTAAAATAATCCATACAATATCCTTAACATCCAATGTTTTGATCCAAGGTTAAAATCCAAGGTAATTTAAAAAATTTCATTGACTAAATGGGATGTTTTGAAAACTAAACTTTTTAATGTGGTTAAAAGTGTTCTAACAATTCAATGTGTTGTTTTTGGAATTTTTTGATAGCCCAAGAGGCCCATTCGAAGTTTCTTTGGGTTTTGGGAGCACTAGGGGTAGAAATTACAAGTTTGGAGGCTTGGAAGAGGGAACACAGTTTTTTTAAAATCATGCAGCCCCTAAAAGGAAACAGTGGCGAATATGGAGTGGTACATATGTGATGTGCATGGTATGTGCATGGTTTTTTCAAACTGTGAACCTATCCCACATATTTAGTTCCAATTAGGTAGTACCTAAGCACTATTCATTGCACGGTTTGGGCACGGTTATTCTAACATTGTGGGAAAAACTGTTTGAGACGATATCTTAAGCTGGGGGGGGGGGCTGCACGATTGGTGCATATTTTGGCCAAATCGTGTGACCAGACCATGCGACCCAGTTATTAGGGGTGAAATGAATATTTTTACCTTAATAAATTTTTTTATTAAACTTCTTTCTAAATTCATCCTCTAGCTTCCACGTGAAGACCCCCTCGCCTTTGGATTCTCCTTCTCTCCATTCTTGGCATGGGTAGATCTTCTCCTACAGTTCTCTGATTCAAAAATTGCCAGTCTCTATGGATCCACATCAATAAGCTCACAAGTCCTTTTTAAATCTTTCTTAATTTAATCTTTTTTTAGTTGTGCTTATTTATGTGTGAGATATTTTTGTCTATTTTCAAGGTAATGTTCAATTTCTTCAATTACGTCGAAACCTGACCGAATCAAGGACTGAGACTGGATGAGTGACATGTACTAAGCATGAGTTAGGTTTTCTATGAATCTTTCTTCATGTTTTTGTGATTTTATATATAGTGTTGTTTTGTCAGAGAATGGGATTTTCCACGTATAGACTTATAATTGGTTTCTTCATATCAAGTTGATTGTCGCACCTATATATATTCCTTATAGTCCTCGTTTAATATAAAGAGGATGTCAACCTCAATTGAGGATACCCTTTGGGTATGATGAATTTAATTGAACCTTTTTAATTAATTGAATAAATGAACAAAATTCATTCTAAACATTCGGTTTGGACTAATAAAGTCATTTCAATGTATATGCCATTTCTCCAGTTGACCAAGGAACCTCCTAAGTGTCTTGTTGAGCTTTATTGTTATTTTCCAGATTGAATGTTATTTTAAATACATCCTTATTGAATTGAATTATGATGCTTAATTATTTAAATGAATTTTTTATGAATAATGTAATGTTTTTTTAATAAAACCCCTCAATGCAGGTGTGTTGTATTCTAAACCAAAATGTATTGATTAGTCATATAAATCATTCTTAGCTTATTGAATTGGTTTTTATCTATGATTGAATTTTTTTTATTAGATATATGCAATGTTTGTAAATGAACTCCATACATGTTATTAAATGGAATTCCCCCTTGATAAACATATAATTTAATACCAGTGCCTCCTAAGCGCTTTACTTGATTTATAAATGGAAATGACCATGTAGGATTTTAACATTTGACCACGATACCTTCCAAGTACCTCTTTGAACTTTGTATAACTAATTTACAAGTTCTTTTTGTTTGATGGAATGTTTAAAATTCAAAGGTATATTCTTGATTGAATGCTTTCCATGGATATTAAAATGGTATTACTAAAATGGATTGAATTTATTAAATGGTTTAAAGTGAAATTGAAATGTAAATGGTGGTAATACAATTACATTTAGCACTTGATTAATTTGAATTGTTATAAATGGAATTCCCTTGACTATAATGGGTTATATAAATGAAAGACCATGAGAGGTATTACCTCATTGATTGTATTATAGATACGAAAATGGATTTATATGGGCCTAATAAATGTAAGTCCTGAGAGGTACTACCTCATGGTCATTTACTATAAATATGATTATGACTTTACATAGGCTATGTATGATGGTATGGATTCTGTTGATCATGGAGGCATCACACTCCCTTACATCAGGTGTTGAGCATGATTTCTCACACCGGTGATACTATATTGATGATGGGATTTATGATTTACATTCCCAGATTTGAGTGCTTCCATGGAGGCTCACTCACCATCCCAAGTGTTATATCATGATGTCTCTCACAGTATTGAGATGTAGGGAATGCACCCTATTTCTTGAATTTTTAGGATCATTTAGACTTGTTAGTGATGTCTGAGTGACACCGCGGTCTATCAAGAAACTAGTATTCTTGGTATATGTCTATTAGCCATTAACACACACTTGGTTCATATTGGTGGATTTAATATATAACTATAGTATGTATATATTATTACTATATACATATGGTTGTTAATCAGACACTCTTTCTAGATGTGAGTAGAAGAAGGTAGAGTCATAAAGGTGATCTATTAGAACATTAGCTAATGGGTTTGTTTGAATATTTATTTAGAACTATTTAGTTATTTCTATTACTTGTACTTCTTTACTTTATACGTGGACTAGATTCTGTCATTTACTCCATGGGTGGAAACCTACTGATATTTATATCTCACACCATACTTAGGCTAGCATTTCACTCAGGTACATGAGTAGAACTTATTCTTATACAATTATGGTTTATTTTTTGAGTTGTTTAGATAGTAATTAGGAGTTAGGAGCATAAGACCAATGTGGAGATCATCATTCTCATGAAAATTGTCTTAGGTAATTTATTTTCTCTCTTTATTTCTGTATTGTATTGTATCTTTTAGCATGTTATATGTTTTTTATTTTCATTATGTATCATATTTAGGACATGAATGTATCAATTGTATATCGGTGTTTTACAACATTTCATTTGGTTTATATTATTATTGTTTTGCTTGTCTATTCATTTACTACCTATTCCACTATTTTTTTATGTTTATTTCTATTATACTATTGTTCTACTTTGATATGAGGGTATAGTCTTCCTACTATACCATATTTACACCCTCACTGCTAGTTTGAAACCTCTGGAATATGGGGATGTGCACCTAAAGCCACATGACCCACTGGTTCAACTATCGTTTTAGTGGTCATTCAGGCTGGGATGTTACAAAGTGTTATCAAAGGGTTTTTTTCCTTTGTCTCACTATTTTAGGTTGATAAGATTTCACCTTTAGTGAATGATGTACTTACCACTACATACTGATTTGTGAATTTATGGTGATATTCCCTTGGCCAGGTATGGCATGGATGAAGAATTACATGCATCATTATAGGAACATATAAAAATCACATGCTTTGCATATTCCATTCCATGTAGTTTCATTTCTAGATTTCCTTCTAATTTGGTTGTGTTCCTTGAATGATATAACATGATTTTTGTATTTTATATCATTCATGTTGTATTCCATGTTAGGTATTCTAGTAAAATTCTTAGTTTGTACCTTATTAGGTAATTATTTGTCATGCCTACTTGTATATTCCATGCGGCCTGCCTATTTAGAATTCTAGTTATATACTATGCCTTTATTTCTATAGCAAGTATGCTTATAAAACATGTTTTGGTGATTATATTCTATAATTCCTGATGTATTTATCTTGTTCTACCACTGTACCATGATTATGGGTTTTTATCATGTTTTTTATTTTTCATTTATGTTAACATGCTTAGTTATGGTGAAGAAAATTGTTTCATGGTCAAAATTAAATGGTTGAGATTAAACTGGTACCCATTTTTAGTTGTAAGGTGTATGGGAGCATTATAATTGGAAAAAGGTAAATCATGTATTCAAACCATCTTTTGATCCTTTAAATACATATAAAACTATTGATTAAAATATTAAAGGTTGTTAAAGTTTAATTGTTAAAGTGAATTGGGTTAGATTAACAGGATCCAAATGCGAAACTATAAAGTATATGGACGCTTTATGGATTATTAGTTGGAAACCCATATGGATGAGGAATTTTATATTAGGATGTTATAATCTAAAATTATTATAAATGTAAAATCAAATTAATTTTGATCTAAAATGAATTGTATAACTTCTAAAGTGCACAACTATACTCAAGTAGGTTAGTTGGGGCATGTTTCTTATGGGATGACCCATTTGGGGTGTCTATAATCTAATAATTAAGCAACTATTATTGGGTTTCTTTCTGATTAATCCCGGTTGGCTTAACGGGACCCTTGTAAGTTGCCTTATCTATTGAAAAGGAATTAATATGGTAAATTTCCTAAATTATGATGGGATGAAAATAAATGTTAATGTTTCAAAATGAATTCCTCTAAGATTTTCCTATTTTTCCTTATGGTGTTATTTAAATCTGGTACCAAGTGATTTTTTAATTATTGGTGTTTGGCGTTTTGTTTTAAATATTTTAAAAGTTAAATATTAATTGTAAATAAATATAAAGACTTTGAAATTGTACCCTAGGTGGTTTACTCTATTTAAAACCCTCATGTAAGATTAGTTTAAGTTTCTATTTTTGTTTCCTTAGAATAAAAACATGATCTTTCTTCATAGGTATTAATTTTCTTTTAGTAAGGTCTCAATTGATAGTCCCTTGAGCCAATGACTTCTGTTAGCATGACATAGTGACAGGTTTGACATTTTTAAATTCATAAGGTACTATCCCATGCTAGGTAGAACCCTTAGAGATTTAGTACCTTGGTAATTACACAAGTCTTATAACTTTTAGTGTTGTTTGGTTGCTGTTGTCCCTAGTAGGACTCTTAGTTTCTAAATGAAACCCTTGCTCAAAAGGGTGGTCATGTTCTTCATGGCCTCTGTTGTGAGTTTGAGCAATATATAATGCTTTTTTTAGCTATCGAGACATTCCTCGGCCATGATCAACCACTTTCTAGATCTCATGACCATGTTCTCTTTCTTTGGGAAACTAAAGAGGCCATGAGTTCATTTTACCTTTATATGGCATAATGATTTTTAGCCATTTTTCTACATATAAAATCTGATACTTACATTCCTGAAGATGATAAGCCTATGGGTTGTATCCAGGATGTGCCTCTGGATTCAGAAATATCTGGGTAGTATGAATTCATACACACAATACCCTTCAAGTGCTAAATGAGGTAACATACCGATTGAGTCTGGTTAAATCATTGAGGCATGTGATATTGAGTTCGGTCTCAGGTCATCTCCATAATAGAATGACCTGAGCATTAAATAAATCAAATTTTTCTAATGATCAAGATGAATTCAAAGGGAATCCAGTGTTTTGACACACTGGTCAGGTTAGGTTGGTTTTAGTTTCATGCCAGATGCATTGATGTGGTGATCATGGCTTGTAGGATTGACACACATATGTTTAACCTGGTTTTAATCTATCATGCTTTTGAGTTGATGGTCTCTCTCTTCATTTGATGACTAGGACACTCCTAAGGTGGGGGTGCCACATCTGTTTTGGTGAGAGTTTTTTTTCCAAGTATAAGGAACACAACCAAAGAGGACCATTTAGAAACGGTCAGTGTTTTTTGAATTGCCTTAAGGATTTCACTTGTTAAATCTTGTGGGTGATTTCTTGGCAGCATGTATTTGATAAGGGGAACTATGTATGAAACCCTTGATAAACACTATTGGTATTAAATGAATTCAGTGGTTTAGCTTGAATGATCACATGATGAATTAGGTAGTAAAGACATCATGATCAAGTTTGTACATCGGTAGGTGAAGTCGAGCTTCTTTCAAAGGAAGTCAAACAGTATTGGTTCGACTGTTCTTTTTTTGGTTTTCTTGGTTTCCTGTTAGTGTATACTATTTAGAGAAAAGCATGTCCCCTATCTAGAGTTCATCTTATATGCACTAAGAGAGCATCATTTATACACCATACTAATGTTATAAAGAATTTTGTCTTGTTTAGATGGTTTTCTTAGTATTTCACGATGAGCGCATGGTTCTTACCATGGATTGGTCAGTCTTGTATAACCTCAATTTTCGTGTAAAAATTCCTTGGATGGAATCTAGGACAACAGCTGTTTTTTCTAACATGACTGCTAGGAGAATGCCGTTATGGGATTAATCAATGATATATTTTGGATGTGGTGGCCTTTTACCAACATATCACTTGTAAATATGGAGTGCGGAATACTTTGAGTTGGTTCCTTAGACTCCAGTTATTTGAATCCGAGATTACCATAGACTTTCTGACACACTCAGAGTTGTTTCTTAAAAATGGTAATGAATCTAGTGGTCTATAGATGGATTCTATCGGCATTCATTCTGAGGCATGATTGATTAGTTTCTCATTTGATGGTTTGAATAATGAACATCACCTAAAGTAAGGTAAGAGCTTCATTGAATGTGTTTGAGCTAAAAGTAGGACCCCTTGTAGGAAGGTGTTATAGTTATGTATGAAATGAACTGGCTATTTAAGCCAGTAATCTCCAATAGAAGTATGTTAGAGTGACTTGACTCATGATCCTTCTTTTTTATGTGTATAAATTCAAATGGAATTATTTTAAAACATGTTGTCAGCATAAGGAGGGTGTGGTTTTAAAAGGCTCGACTATGTATTTCATGAAAATTGTGTGTGGCTGGTTTCATCTTGGTCAATCATAATTTGACAATTTCAGTTATTGAGGTATTAATTATGACCTTAGATATACTTAGGTTCTCCCAGTTAAAGTAATCACTTCAATAGAGTCACTAGAACACTTAGGTAATTCTTATAAGGAAATTCTGATGGTGGGTGTTCCATGGGTTGTAATTGAATCCATTATATGTTAAACATTAAGGTGGGGATCAAATTGGGATATATTTTTGAAAATATGGTGATTTGATTGTGTCTATATATAAAAAATCTTGGGTAGGTTCTCTCTTAGTGTTTCGGTTGGAAAATGATCATTGTTTCAAGTTTTGACGGCTTAAGTGTCAGGTGCTTAAATGAATACTTGATTGTGCCTTGGGAATTTGAAATGAAATTTTACCATTTTAATTGAGATTAATGACCCATGTAATCTATGGGATGTTTTTTTGTTCTCAAAGTATTCCCAGGAATGAGATGTTCGATGGTGGGTAGGTTGAAACGTCCTATATTTGGAGCCAAGGATAAATTCCAAGGGAATTGGAAATTTTGCATTTACTAGATGGTTTATTTTGAAAACTGAGATATGGAACATGATTTTGAGAGTTGGAACACTTCAACATGTTCATTTTGGAATTTAGTGAAGGTTTGATAGGTCCCTTGTAATTCTTGTTTGGTTTTGAGAGCACCAAGGTTAGAAATTCCGTGTTTGGAGGGTCTGGAGAGGGAACACATTTTATCTAAAATTGTGCAGCACCTAGTAGTAAACCATGAAACCTATGGAGAGGTGAATATATGAATAGAATGAGATGCACACATTTTTTCAAATAGTTCACTGATCCTACATGATTTTTCCAAATAGGTATTACTTAAACATATTTATCGCATGTTTTTCGTATAGTTATGATAACCGTGTGAGAAAAATTGTGCGAGATGGTTACTTAAGTAGGGGTTTCGCACGGTTGGAGTACACATTAAAAAACATGTGGTTAAACTATGAAACCATGTTTTTATGGGTAAAATGACTATTTTACCCATAATTATGTTTTTATTAAACTTCCTCCTTCCTGCATCGTCCATCATCCATGTGAAGCACCCCCACCTTTGGGTTCTCCTCCTCTACATTAATATAGGCAGGGATAAATATCCTCCTTCGATTTCCCATTTCAAGAACCATAAATCTCTATGGATCCCCATTAGTAAGCTATCGATTCCTTTTTAATGTTTTTTTGTTTAATCTCCTCTTAGCTACACTATTTAGGTGTGATCTCTTTTTCCCTATTTTCTGGGAAAACCTCAATTTCATTGATTACTTCCAAACTTGATCGAATCCAATGGATTGAGATTGGATGAGTTACACATCCTAAGAATGAGGTTGGTGGTCTTTGAATCTTTCTTCTTGTTACCATTGTTTTAAATATATAGTGTTTTTGTGCTGCAGGCTGTAATTTTCCATGTGTTTCCTTAATATTGGTTTTTTCATATGAAATTGAGAATTACACTAAGATATATACCCTATGGTCATAATTTTGTATATAGAGGACACTGAAATCGATCACGGAGACCCTTTGGGTATGCCGAATTTAATTGGACATTTTTAATCAATTGATTAATTGTCTATAATTCCTTCTAAACATTCAGTTTGGACTAACAGTAGAATTTTAATGTAAAGAAAATTTCCCCTATTTACTAAGGCACCTTTTAAGTAACATGTTGATATTTATAGTTTTTCCTTATTGGTAGTTATTTTAAATGCATCCTTGTTGAATCAAATTGTGATTATTAATTGATTAAATGAATTTCTTATGAAAAATGGCATGTTTTCATAATAAAACCCCTCAATAGAGGTGCATTGTATTCTAACCAAAAAGTATTTATTACTGATATAAATTGTGGTTAACCTGCTGCATTTAATTTTCTCTATTCTTGAATTTATTCATTAGATATATAGAATGTTTTTACATGGCTTTTATACATGTTATTAAATGTAATTTTCCTTCATTTTATAGATTTTTAATTTGAACCAAGAACATCCTAAGTGCTTGAATTTCTTTATATTTGGGAAAACCCATTTTGGTATTCAAATAATTGACCATATTACTTTCTAGGTACCTCTTTGAAACTTTTAAAAAAATTCTCCATGTTTTGTTTAATTTTATGGAATTAATAAAATTGAAAGGCATATACATGATGGATTTCATTCCTTGGTTGTTTTAAATGGTATTAATTAAATGAATGGAATGTATTAAATGGTTTATAGTGAAATGGAAATGTAAAGGGTGGTAAGACCATGTCATTTAGAACATCATTAATTTGAATTTTTATAAATGAAATTATCTTGACTATAATAGGTTATATAATTGAGAATCATGAGAGGTATTGCCTCATGTATTGTATTAAAAATATGATGATGCCTTTATATGGGATTCATAAATGCAAGGAATGAGAGGTATTACATCATGGAAATTTACTATATACATTATTACACCTTTAAACATGTTATGTATGATGGTAAGGGTTCTGTTGAGAATTGTGGCCTTACCCCCCCTTACATCGAGTGTTGAGTATGACATCTCTCACTAGTGACACTATATAGATGATGGGATTTATGTGCCATGTTCTATGGTTTGAGTGTTTCCATGGAATCTCACTCGCCATCCTAAGTGTTATAGCATGATGAATATTACTCTATTGATACATAGGGCATCTACCCTATTGATTGATCTTTTAGGCTCATTTAGACTGGTTATGGATGTTTGAGTTACGCCCTAGTCTAGCTAGCAACTAGTACTCCAGGTTTATGTCCATTAGGTGTTGGCACACACTTGGTTTATATAGGTGGATAAAATATATTAATATACTATATATACTATATAAATATATATATTATTACTATATATGTATGGTTTATATTCAGGCACTCTTTTTGGTCATGAGACAAAGCAGGTATAGTCGACCGTGTTTCCTATTAGAACATGATTCGATGGGTTCATTTATTCTACACTATTTATATATTTCTGTTAACTGAACTGATTTACTTTATACATGGATTGGATTTATTCGTAGAATCCATGGGTGGAAACCTACTAATATTTATATCTCACACCCTTGTTGGGTTGCCACTATAGTGGGGTACCCAATTAGACCTTATGCCTGCAGAACTATGGTTGATTGCTTGATCTATTTAGCTAGTACCTAGGAGTTTAGAGCATAGGACCGAGCTAGAGCTTGAGATTCTTGTGAATATCTCCTTAGGGACTTTCTTTTCTTTCTTTATTTATGTATTGTATTGTAACTTGTAGAATGTTTTATGTTTTATATTTTGATTATGTATCATCATCATGACTTGCATGCATATGTTTTATAATGGTGTTGGATTGATTTACATTCATTTTATATTATATTTTTTATGATTTTCTATTTATTTATTATTTCTCATGCTATTGTCAAATGTTTATTTCTATTATACCACTGTGATTCTCTTTTATGATAGTATAATCTCTCTATTCTACCACGTGTACACCCTCACTGCTAGTCGACAACCTCACGCAATGGGGAGGCACGCCTGAGGCCATGTGACCCACTGGTCCGACTACCATCTTAGTGGATAATCGAGCGGAGACTTTATAATATCTAAAAATAATATATCATGAATTCAAGTAATTACAGAGTAAAATAAAAATCCATGTTCCGGATTGGCCCAGTAAATACCCGGTGTGCAATGAATACACCAACCATTGTTTACTTCTTGGTGCATCATGTATCTCGTGACATGGCCATGTGAAATGTACGTGGGTACAAGACGTTCACTCTAGCTACATACCCTATAATCCCATGATTTCTAGCCTAAATCTTATCACTGCCTAATGTAATATCTATCCATTCTTCTTCTATTATTAATCCTTTAATAATAATATAACATAAAAGATGATAATTAAAATTTCAAAAGATTGTTAATTAAAATGATTGAAATAACAAAAAATATAAAATAAATTATTTGACCACTATATCACATATAGATGAAAAATAAAATAATTAATTAAATATTAGAAAATTAACCCCCTTTTTACCACTTGTAGGTTCTGAGTGCAGTGGAAGTGCCTTTTTTGGACATGAAATTAAAATTTATTTTAATTTAGTGTTTGCTGAAACCCTAATAGAGGATATTTCACGTTAACTTTATAATTAATTTATTTATGATTGGAAGAACTGATTACCTCATCTTGGGATAACTTCATCAATGTTATTATTAATATTTAAAATATGCTTTCAGATTGCATTCATTGTGCTTTAATGATTATTGTACATAATCGCTCTAGAGATGATCCATACATGATCCTTTGATCTCCGAGAAACACTAATTTATTTCTAAGTTCTAGCTTGGTGAATCAATTATCTTTCATTATTTGTCTTGATTGTTATAATATCCTCTATAATTAAAGGAGTTCTTCTCATTATTAAGTGGAATATTGGTGGAATCTGAGAGAGAAAGATATTTCCATTATGCATAATGATTCTCTATTCTAAATTTCTATTTTTAACCATAAAAAATAGACATAACAATCTATTTATTGAGATAGTGTTTAGGATTAAATTTTATTTACTTTAATACCAGAAACTAAATAATATTATATTATTTATAAACCCCATGCTACATAATAATACTAATATTATTATTTTATAGAAATTTCTTTAACTTTTGAAATAAAAAATATTATTTTATTGGCTTGTAAATTAATATTTATTATCGGATTTGGTGTTAGTCCATTTGAACTACTCAACATTTATGTAATAACTAAATAAATATTTTATTCATAAAATAATATTTTTATCCACAAACAAATGAATAAATATTTATCAAATATTCAAAAAATAAATATATATATATTATTCAAAATATGATGAATCAATATTTTTTATAATTTATGAATTTAATAAAAATTGAATAAAATCATCCCTTGGTGATAAGAATACATTTATTACATTAAATAAATTCAAATATAATTTAATTTAGATCAACGGAAGAACTTAGTGTGCTCTCGTATAAGATTCATTCATGTTGTCTTTAGGTGAGTATGCTTCAAGATCAAGATTATTGTCTAGAAATGTGTCAAGTAAAACAAGAGAAAGAACTTAATGTCATAACATCAAACACCATACATGAATGATCTTTATGAAATATAATCCATTTTTCTTAATATCTCAACAATTAGGTTGTACTTCTTCATCGTCAAAATATATATATGATAAATATTTATTTTACTGTCTGAAATAAATGTGGTTACACCAAAAACATGGAATTTATAAGAAAATTATATTCTAATCAAAGGTTTGAGATATAAACTTCTATAAATATGGAAGGGTAAAATCTTTATTCAACATATCCATTAATAACATGTCATTTGCGACACACCCAATATACCATACTTCCTTACAACATATGGTATGATAACGTTTTTTATTAAATCTATGTGTTTGATTTATGACTTACATTAATGATAATGTTAAAATCTTAAGACCATTAGACACACAGACACAGATAGAAATATCATATCACACCAAAACATGTGGAATTAATATTGGCATGTTTGTTATGAGAATATCCTATCATAGGGATTACTAAGTATGAACTCCATGAGAAGAAGCCTCATCCACTTATGAGTACTCACACCAGACTATCTATGTATTATGTGTCGTTGCGTAGTATGTTCTCTAAATTGAGAACTATTTTAATGAATATCATCAGATAATTTCAAGGTTCTCGTCAAATATAGTAAAATCCATTCTCTTTTCAATGTGATAGATACTCTAGGATATTATCATATCAATTTTATATAGAATAAAAATAAATATGTGATAATATATTTAAATTAATATTCATATATTTAAATATACATGTAATATTAAGTAATTTTTTTTCTAGGGAACAAACTCTAACATAATATCCCTAGTTAAAAATAACCAACACCAATGTTTTTTTCATCAATCAATAGAAATATAGTAAAAATATTTTTAATATATTCTTTATAAAAATATAATTTCTATTTTGATAGGAATTATATAAATATTTGAATTTACCAAGTATTAAGATAAAAATGTTCTCTAAAAATAACCTTGAAAACACATATATGAATATTATAATAATTTAGTGTTCATGATGGTGGAAAATTCCACTCATTTCATACATGTTAAAACAAATATTCCTTTCAAATTTTTAGTAAAAAAACAAAAGTACCTTGTTTAAAAAAAGGCAAGAAGTTTCCTTTAAAACCATTTTTTGAAAAGTAAAACACGGGTAAAATTTAATTTAAAAATAATTTGAGAATATTGAAAACTTTATTAAAATTTTCTTATGAAACCCAAACATAGAAGATATTGGATGTTCGACTGAAGAGAGAAATAATGTAATTTTTCTTTAAAAAAAAATATTTCGTTATATATATTATTAATGAGAAGGAAATTAATGAAAAACATGAATTATATATAAATAAATAGCAGATAAAAATTAAATAATGTTATTTAGAGGTAGATAATAATATTTAATTATCAAAAACTTAATCATAATCTATTGCAATAAATAATGGGAATGTAATATAAAACCATTACCACTTTGGTAACTTTTGAATCAAAAGACTAATGAAAGAATAAATTTAAATGAATAATTAAATATCATGATAGTAAATGAATTAATGATATAACATTTCAATGATTCTGTATATACAACTCATAAAAGAATACAGGTTCATGACATAACATATTTCCCAAAGAAGAAAATCTGAGATAATAACCCCTTAACTCAAGTATAAACTTTCTTCATACATGTTTGCGCCTCCAGTATAATAAATATTGGGTTATAAAAAATATATTCTATAAATACACATATATATATATGTTATATTAAATACTTATAACCATTTATCTTCTATTTATTAACAATTCCTTGTTAAATTTTCATTTTGGGAAATAACTGCTTCATTTTTCAGGTATGTTTTGGTTTGGTAGATTCGATAATTTTTTTTGATCAATGTTATAAATATCAAAAATAATCACCATGAATTAAATATCATATAAATATTTATTTATATAAATCTATTAAGGTTAGATATATAAAATAAATTACACCGTTAAAGGAGATGGTAGGTCGTACATATTCATGAATGCAGTTTCCATTTTATTGACGAATGTAGTGAAAGAAATTTAAATTATATATAAATATTACATAAAAATTTATATTTAATATATATATATATATCATATATATTCTGTAATTCTATCCTTATCACAATCTTTGTCAAAATAAAATGAAAAATGCATTAATCGCTTCATGGAGGCGGTAGTTCAAATGTACACACGAGCGATGTTATCATTTTTCAAAGGATTATAAGGTAAGAAAGAAAACATGATATTATAATTATATAATTATGAAAATTTCATAAATATAATTTATTTACAGTAAATACATCATTATATACACCCATGAGAGGCAATAATGGAAGACATATTACATGGTTCATGAGGTGATAGTCCTCCAAACACACGAGCGATTGTTTCATTTCCCATTTGATGGAAGAGAAGATGTATATAAGATGTGACATTAAGATAAAAAAAATATTATTATATGTAATATAATAATGTTACTATATCATCTTAGTTTAGGAATATTTGTATAAGTTGGAAGAAGAAATAAAATAAAAAATTCTCTGTTAAGAACGATATTGGATCTACGGATAACCTCCCTACGTTAGGATCAAAAGCCTTATTAGAAGAGTTAACTAATAAAAATATGGTATATATGAAATATTTAGGGAATTAATTAATATATTTTGGTAGTTATTTTCCTAAAAAAGAATTTGGGAGTTTAAATAATATAGGAGGGAGTGTTCCTTTTATAAGTGGGTGAGAAGACACACTTGAAAGTTTTTAAACGAAAAAGTTATACCCATGTTGTAAACCATAAAAAAGGATGAAAAATGGGTCATTATCAAAACATAGATGATATAATGTCTAAATATTTATTTCAAATAGTACTTGAACAATTAATTAGGTCATTTCAACCCTTATATTTTACTTTTACCCATGATAAACCTGTTTTAACCTTAACCTTGATAATTACTTTTTACAGTTTTTTAAATTAGGATGACCCAAAATTAAGGATAAATTATTATATAATATTAATTATTCTAATTTTCAATATGGAATATATTCTTTCAAATTAAGTTCACATAATTTTGATAATTTAATTTAAAATTAAACCCATAGACGTGATGATAAACAATTTCCCAATGAGAAAATTTTCATAATTATAAAACGTTTTAATATCAAAATTCAATATTGTATTGATTATAATGACCGAAATTGGACTAATTATAAAATTATTTAACTAATTTTAATTTTAAACCATTTAGAAAAAAACATAAAAATGTTAAATTATTTAATCAAAAGGTAGTCTTTAATAAAAAACAATATTTTTTTCTATTTATTAAAATAAATAAACATTTTAGAAAAATGAAAAAATTTCACCCTATGATAATTTTTAAAATTTGATTCCAAAATCATGTTCATTTTTTCAAATATATTTTCAAATTTTTTTAAAAAAATAATATTATTATTTGTTCATAAAAATCAATAAAAATCATTTTTTGAGATAAATATATTTTTGAAGAATATAAATACTTATTTATTAATAAATTTTCATTATATAAAAAATTTATTCTTAATTTAAAAAATATGGTTATTCTTATCCATACCACTGATTTTAATAGTAGGGTTAAAGTGGCCCTGTTTAAATAATAAATTGATAGTATATTGCGGTTTTCTAAAACATGGTGTTGCATATAACACAAGTTGTAAAATAAATTAAATTTATTTGAAAACAAATATTACATATAAGTTTAGGGTGTTACAACAATCCCCATGAAACCTCATCCTCATTGGGATATATTTACCATAAAAAATCATCCTCACTAGGATATATTCCTCATTAATCCTCATCCTCACTAGGCTATATTCCCCATGAAACCTCATCCCCACTAGGCTATATTACATACGAAACCTCATCCTCACTGGGATATCTTCACGGTGAAACAATCATCACAAGGCTATATTCTATATAAAACACCATCCTAAATTTACTATATCCCTATGAAACCCCATATTCACTAGTCTATATTCCCTATGAAACCCCAACCTCACAGGGTCATATTCCTTATGAAATCCCTCCTCACTAGGCCATATTCCATGTGAATCCCATTATCATTGGGTTATATTCCCCATGAGTCTAGTATTCATTCCTTATCCAGTGAGATGTATAATGAAATATGATATATATATATATATATATATACAATCTGCCTACTGGGTTTAATCCCTAATCATGACTTATCTCTTCTATTTGTTATCAAATGAGATGATATGGAAATGTCCTCTTATGTGTATGTACTAAATCAACCATTGTTTAGAACTTATCTTCTAGTAGTTATAGCTGTATGGATTTAAATGGAATAACATAACATCCATTCTACATAATGTTTAACTTATAACAATAGGTCTTGGTTGCATAACCTTAAAATGTACTTCATTTGGCCATGGATGCATGACCTTAAAAGTCACCCTCATATTCCTTATCACACAACAATAAAATGTATGATGTATCATTTTAGGTGGAACCAATCTATATGGGTTTTAATTACCATTACATTTATTTATATGAATAACCTATGGTGGTCCTTTTCTAAACATAACAACACTTACTGCCTCCTTATATAGTGATAAACTATAGATTGCATTATTATGTGGATTTAAACCATTATAGAATCATAAGTAGATGGAGAAATGTTTACACACTCACACACACAAACACACACACACACACACAAATATATATGTTCCTATCAATTCATGTTGATGATCGATTGCTTGAATTGTGGTAAAATGTATTAATACTTATACTAGGAAGGATTCACACACACATGTTAAATTTATAAGGGAGTCCCAAGTTTGGAATCAAAATACTTAATGGAAGAGAAAACATGATATTTTTTGACCAATGTACAATCTAAATTGTCACTGGTAAAGTCCCAATGCACACCTAACTTTGGAAAGAAAGTCTACATTGACTCAAAATGTGTTGCTGTAATGGTGTCTTAGAAATAGTTTTGAACTTTATATTTATAGAAGTACAAGAAATCAATAACCTATTTTTTATATTAATGACTTTTTTCCATACAATAATCCAAATATGTTTCATTATCTCTTATAATGACTATTAGATATAAAATATATGTTACAATATATTTTAACTATAAGATTGAAATTACTTTGAAAAATTAAGATACAATTTTTTTTAAATAATTAAAATAATAATTAATTAAACATGTCAAGGTATTAGAACCATTTAATATAAATAGTAGAACATAATGGGAGGATAATGGGATCATAAAAAGAAGACCTAACCTCATTAAAAACAAAATACAAAAAACAAATTCAAAAAAATACGAGATATTAACCAAGTACATTAAAATATTCAAAATTATTATACATGTGAGAGTCAAATTTCAAAGGACCATGAGGTTTAGTAACCATATAATGATTGAAATGAGAAAAATTATTCCTAGTCCTTTGATTGTTTATGAGTAACCACTTGAAACTCCTAATCATAAACTATTACTATCCTTCCACTTTAAAAATTATTTTTATAAGTTGTCTCTTTTAGAGAATATCCTATTATATCCACCTAAATTCCTTGAATTCCATGAAGCTTCATCATATTTTAAATTTAATCTTTTATTTAGGAATTTTGAACACCCTATTTGAATTATGATATAATCTATATTTATCCATATTCAAGGACTTCATCTCTAGCTACTTAATAAGTACCCTTCTCTTGAAAGCCATCACTTACAACTATATGAGAGTACTTAACTTTGTAAGTATCACTAAAAAACCTAAAATAGTTTTAAAAAATAACCCACTATCCACTACATCACAATGATAAATATTATGAGGTTACTAATTCTAACTTGTAAGAATATCTTGGACCTATTATTTCTGATAACTACAACTAGAAATAGTCTTCCCCATATGTAATAACTAAAAATTAAATCCCTAAATATTTGAGTTTTGAATTCCTATTAGCCCACATTTTATAAGACTATTAAAACCTTACGTGATATAATTGAGTTAATAACATCATATTGTAAATGTTTCTAAGGATTTACTATCCCCAATGTAAATCCACACTAATATAAACCTTTAACATTCATTATTTTCTTGATTCCAAGAAATAGAACCCATCCCTTTCAAGATTCCACACCCCTATATAATATCCTTTTTGTATATGAAATTAGTCATACCCAAATAACTATACCATTCACCATAACGATATGAGTCTAAGATGGACTTACACTCTCAGTAAGAGAACTAGACCTTATGATGGGGTGAATTGGTTTTAGAACCCCAGTCTGGTTACCTAAAAACACCTAATTATATATAAACTAACTACACTTCAAACATAAGGCTGAATTATATTTTAACATCCAGAATAAGGCTTCAAACCCTATAAATATGAATTAGTTAGGGACCCTATTCTTTGTTGTGCTCATGTGACATCTACAGAATCCAAACTCTCTATTTTTCATGGAATAAATATTGAGATCAAAATCAAACGATATCTAAGTAGAATCTAAATCCTATGAAAAACCATCACCTTCATGAGACACTAATAACTCTTAATAATCCCCCAACCTATGAACCCCTGGAAGTGTAGATTCCATAGGATGTTCAAACTTTTCATTATACACAAAAGAAATTTATGGATTTATCAATTCCTTAAAGTCAAAAAACAATCTGATTAGTACCAATGATATATGCTACATTACCCAATCCCTCTTCATGATTTATAAAATCAGATGTGTCCTCTACTACCTTGATATTCATATTTATAAAAAACCTTGAATTATGTTCCTTTAGAGAACATATAGAACAATAACTATCCTAGAGACATTTTTTTAAAATATCACATGGACATATAATGGGAACTAAAGGAAGAACAATTATCAAAACAATTTTCCAATTTAAATCTTATATCAAAACATAAATTACCAATTTATCAATAAAATTTTAGTTTAAATCCACTTTCACTAAGAAAACAGCAAGGTACCCAAACCTTTCTTCTTCATTAGCCTGATCTATATCGATAAATACTCTAAAAATACGAACAATATAAAATTTAATATATGGATTCCACAATATCCAATTCAAAAAAAACATGAATCCATACTTGCATTCAAGTGTCATTAAAAGAAAATGGATAAAAAAAGGATCCTAATCCTGTATGCAAAGCACACTTGGTTTTTGAGAAGTCATCCAAAATTTGTATTCCTTACTCATCATTTCATCAATGTGGAGAATTGATTAATAAAATTCCCTCTCAATAAAATATAATTTCCAATCCTTAAAACCCAAAATATTTTAAATCCAATGCATAAGATCATTCACCTTTTATGGAAAAGATCCCAAAGTTAAAATTGAATGAGTTGTAATTTAGAATTTTTAAATACCAAATATCTTAATAATATCATCTTGATTAGAAAATTTTTGATCCATTTCTCATAATTTGATAATGATATCTAGAGTCCCATCCATCAGATAAAAAATATTTCATCATAAGTCACCATCTTCTATGATATTCCCACTTACATGATGAAAAATTTGAACCATGTTTGTCATTGAACACTGAGCTAGATTTGATAGAATAAAAGAGCACCTCCAACCCATGGATCAAGTTTAAGGTCCCATAAGAAAGCCATTCCCATATTAAAATCCTAATAACCTCAATCACAACATTAATAATAATAATAACAATAATAATAACAATAATAATAAAAATAACAAAAATAATAATAACAATAATAATAAAAAATCAGGCATGCATAAAATGTTTGTTATTTTATACATTATAAAAAACATTTAAGTTTTTATTAATTTTATAAACATTAATTCAACAAATGTCATAATATATATATATATATATATATATTTTACTGATATAAAACATACGTAAATTAGTTAAATTATATGTTATAAAATAATAAAAATATATTTTGTTTTATATAATCTATATATAAATATTATAACAATATATATATCTATATTAAAAAATAAAGTATATTTTTTGAAATATGAAAACTATAATAATATTAATAGTAATTTAATAAAACATAAGTAAAATAATTATGTTCATTGGAATTATAAAAAAATTATTCAAAATCATTAAAAATAAAAAAGTTGAAAATTATAGATATAATTAAAAAAATTATTTCCAATACTCATTTTAAATAACTACTATAAAAAAATTCACTACCCAATACACATATATAATAATTAAATAAAAACTCTACACGCACCTGAATAATTCTTAGATGACATTTCAAAATTTAGAGAAAGATAAATTGAAAATAATAATGAGAAAGTAATTTAGAAAAAAAGATTATATATACCAAAATAGGGATATCAGATACTAATATATTATCAACTTGAAATATATTAATAAAATATGAATCATATGTTTGGTTAAGTATAAAATAAATTAAAGGATGTAGGAGGGTAGTTTATGGGTTGAGGTTGTGGTGAAGAATGGATGGTGTGGAAGGAATGATATTGGAGGTTCAATGAAGGTAGGAGAGGGAAGTGGTGGAACATTGATGATAAGAGAGGGATGATCATATATGTGTTTTTACATTTAAAGTAATCAAAAATAGAAAGTGGCATCAACTGTTTGGGAAGATAAACATGTTTATTAAGCCTTTATGACTTTTTTTATATTTTAAGCACTTTTAATTTCAATTATTTTTATAATATATGTTATAAATCAAATTTTCATGTTTTTTATATTATAAATGAATTTAATAACTAAATTTAATGTAAATACCCAGAAATTTGAAGAAATTATTTTTCTTAAATACTTTGTAATTTTATGAGTCTGTGGATTCTGACGACACTTGATTTCGAGACCTAGTGTGCTCGGAATCAATTTTTGAAGTTTAGCTCAGGTACGTTCAGTAAACGAATGAGCGGATTTTTCTATATTTTAAACTGGAGCTCAGAATTGAAATCTGAGGGCACTGATGAATTTGCAATGCTGGTAATTGCTTAAGGGGACCATTACCGTAGTTGCGTTTGTGTGGGAGGATAAGTTAAAAATTGTGGATTAAATAAGAAGTGAATAAAAATGTGGAACAATTTTTATCCTATATCTATGTGGTTATATCCTACATGGGGTAGTTGGGGTGGGCCCCTAACTACCCATGTGAGGATATTTGAGAGGTGGGGCCCACACGAGCCCCAACCTTTCACATCCCCATAACTCTCATAAACAACCCCTTTAAACTTGTTAACACCTCTTTAATGAGGGCTATTCCTCTCCCTCTCTCACTCCATTAAAACATGCCAACCTATCACTTAATTAATTAGACAACTCATGGTTTAATTAATTAAGTGAATTGGAATTCAAAATTTGTAAATTTGAATGCATGGCATGATTTAATAAAATAATGAGAAGCCTTATTTTATTTTTGGTTGGCTTGTTGTGTTAAGATTTTTGGGAGAGAGCCCTTGAGTTTTGAATATTGCTTCATCTCCTTTGTTGAAGAATGCCAACTCTCCGACGAAGAACTTTGACTTGGAGACCCCGAATTCCCCATCCTCTTCTTCCTCCGTGACAAGGGAGGAGATACCGACGCGGGAACTCACCAACGACGTCACACCCTATTTTCCTCTCTCCATGATAAAAAGGGGAGACGCCGCTTCCTCCTTGGACGCTCTCCATTGACGTCTACGAGTCCTTATCTCACGACGCCATCAACCATGACGCCGACGTTTGACATCGATTATCAAGGTAGGGGTTTATTCTTGAAAGTGGATGTTTACGTACCCTGTACTCATTGGAAATAGTTGTTAAATATGGCTGATTTCTATCGTTTTACGTGGAGGGTGCGAGCCGAACGAACTCGGCCCGACAACCCTCTGTTGTGCTCGTTTATTATTTTAGAATTGGAAATTGGCGGCCAAGGAAGCATGGCGCCGTTGTGCCGTGCCAGGAACGTAGTAAAGGGAACCGGCGCCGTCGCGCCGGTTGTGCGGGAAGAACCATGACCCACTATCCGGGCCGCTTCGGTGGAACAACCGGCCGGCCAGGTGAAAAGGAGCCACAGCGCCAGGAGGGCGCTGCGCCAGAGGACCGGTCGGCCCGTCGGCAGGCCGGGTAGAGCTGGACCACGATGCCAGGAGGGCGCCGCGCTGGAAGACAGGCGGCCCGCCCATGCGGGCCGCGTGCGCAAAAGACCGGCCGGTTTGGGGAAGGGCGCCGGCGATGGTGCAGAAAACCGGGGGGGGGGGGGCACCCCCCCTTGGAACCCACTCGGCTTCGGCCGAGCCGCTCGGCCAGCCGGGCCCCCCCCCCTGCCGTGACGCGCCAGGCAGGGGCGGCCCGCGCCCGCCGGGCCGGGCCGCACCACTTCGGGCCGAGTTGAGTATTTTATTCAGACCGGTCTGACACCCCTGCTAGGTCGGACCCATCAAACTGGGTCAACCCGACCCATCGACCATTGTGCTAAACGGGTCGGGCCTATTAATCACTTAAACGGGAATAACATAAAGACCGCACGTCTGAATTATGCGTTGTCTGTGGAAAGAGGACCTTTTAGAAGAGACGGTTCTTTTGGGATACTCTAAGTGAGTTTTGGACGATAAAGGATATCGATCAGGTTAGAAACAAGTGTATTTCTAAACGGACTCCTAGAACGGAAAAGCCAATATCTCTCAGACCGGGCGTCCGATTGATGCACCGTTTGTTGCATTGAGTTCCTATTGGCGAGACGGAACTTCGGGATACATCAATTATAGACTTAGTGAAATTTTATATATCGACCCCCCTTGGCTCGTGGAGCGGACCCTGCCGGAATCGAGCGTGCTGTGTGCCGGAACCCTAGAGCTGGCTACGACTGCGACGACGATGACGATTGTACATGGAACCTTCATGGGTTCAGCAGTGATGAATACTATACTTGGATCCTACGTGGGTTCGGCAGCAATGACGACTATACTTGGATCCTACGTGGGTTCAGCAGCGATGGTTACTGTACTATGATCCTACATGGGTTCAGCAGCGATGACTTCTGTACTGGGATCCTACGTGGGTTAGGTAGGGGAGATGATTCAGAGGCTACATCTATCATCCCCACCCCTATTCATTAGTAGTATACCTGTGTGAGATAAGTCTTGACTTTCAATCATTATCATTGATGTGATTGACTTACTATCCTGTGTGGACTGAGTTGTGCTTTCCTGTGTGGACTGGGTTGTACATGGGCTCGTGAGTTAGATCTGAACTGGAATTGATGAATTAGGTATATGTATTGGCATATACCTAAGTAGAGTTGGTTGATACTTTGTGTTTGTATCTTTCCTTTGTGGTTTGTCCTTTGTGGATTCTTGGAGACCTTCGGGGGTCTCGGGGTCCCTACTGAGTATCGTATACTCACCCATGCATGGGCTATGCCCGCACTACGTTGTGTTGGATGAAGATGTCAGACATCACTGATTGAGGTGGATTCTTGTGGAGCGGGACGGTACCTGGAGGTGGACCACTTGGCGGGACGTACACAGAGTGGACGACTGGACCCGAGGAGCTGAGGAGACCATTTGTACCCACCCTTCAGGTGAGATATCCAGAGGATGACTCATTGGTTGCTGGTTTACTTTATTGCAGCTATTATTTCATTACGGTTGTACTGTAATTTCAGTTGGGTTTGTATTCTGGCCCATTTACATTCCAGCACTTACTTTTGTACTCAGTTTACCTAGTGTTTACTTCAGTTTGTGTACTATGTTGTGTTTGTTTACTTATATAAAGGCAATGCCTTCCCTTTATCGGGATTTATGCCTTTGGTGCTATTCACCAGCCACTGGCCTATGGAAGGCGGGCTTGGGGTAGTCACGACACGGGCCACGAGGACGGGTCGTGACAAGTTGCTATCAAAGGAGTCGGTTCTACCGCAGAACTAAGGACTCTGATAATTTCATCCTGTGAAGAAATAGTGTTAAGGGTGTTGAGTGTGGTTATCTGTCCAGGGGGTCCAGTGTTGGTGCAGCGGCTGACGTATCCATACACCAGGCCCCTGACTTCTGATTTCTAACTCAGTGCATGATAACATTGATTGCATGGGTGTTTCAAAAGTTTTCTTAGTGATTACATTGTGTCAGCTCACCAGGTATACTGCATTAACCATGGAACACTTGTTTCTTTTTAGGATGGCCCCACAATGGAAGCCAGCTAGGGTTCCCAGTTACGTGTGAGATGGAATACCACCAAGCGACAAGGCCTCGGTGCAGGGCCCCATTACAGTGGAGGCACCAACGATACCTCTACCCACTGGGCCACTGATACCACCAGACCCAGCATCGGAGAGTGAACGCCACCTGAGTGCGCTGCACGAGTTTCAGCGACAGAGGGCACCCAGGTTCCGAGGAGAGACAGACCCTCAGGAAGCCGAGGATTTGATGGAGGCTATTGTTTGAGTCTTCAGATTGGTAGGGACACCAGCTGATCTTATGGTGATCCTTGCCACGAGTCTCCTGCACGCAGAAGCAGGTAAATGGTGGAGACTGATGCTCCAGGTGCATGATGAGGCATCTCTACTTTGGACGGACTTCGAGAGCCTCTTCCTCTCAGAGTTAGTTACAGCCACCCTCCATGCGGTGCGCATCTAGGAGTTACTACAGGTGCGGCAGGGCAGCATGACAGTATCCCAGTACTCGGTGAGGTTTACCAACCTCTCGCGCTACTCCACAGACCTGGTACGGGACCCATTCTTCTGGTCCCAGACTTTCGAGCAGGGACTAAGGCCTGAGATCAGGGCTATGATGATCTCCCCCAGCATTCCGATGCAGGCAAGATTACTGGAGCGAGACCTTCTTGTGGAGAGATTCCATGTAGAGCCTACGCCAGCAGTGAGGCCTACCGCAGGGCGACACATAGCGGAGTCTTCTACAGCTGGCAGTAGACAGATTTCGCAGAGGTCCAAGAGGACCAGTACATTAGGAGGGCGACCTCGGGATACTGGTTCGGAGGTGCGGGGCACACACACAGCAGAGCCAGTCATACGAGAGGTAGGCAGTACTATGCAAGTGGCGGGCAGAGCCACATGGCCCGTGACTGCCTGACCCACCATACAGAGGAGCAGTACACGGTTGAGGGACCACCCAGGAAGAGGCAGAGGTTCGATCGTGGTGGTCCGTAGGGAGCAGGCAGATGAGGCAGAGGAGCTAGCCGAGAAGTAGGTGGGGGACAATGCTTCGAGGCTCTACCACCACCACCACCAGAAGGACCACCCTGACCATAAGGAGCAAGAAGACAGGGGTAGGCTCAGCTCCAGGCAGTCGAGGCCTCTGACCACGATGCACCTGAGATGAATCGAGGTACTATCTATGTCTAATCCACCCTTTCTGCAGTTCTTATAGACACCAGAGTGAGTCATTATTTTATTTCACGTGCCCTTGTTCGGAGCTCGAAGATTCCGACGGAGCCGTTGGCTTGATCCTTACGGCTAGAGACTACTACAGGAGTAGACTTAATGATTACACACTGGTTCCAGTAGTTTGAGCTTACTCTAGGAGGTGAGATATTCAGATAGGATCTTCTTGTAGCAGCGTCGAGGCCTTACGACGTCATCTTGGGCATGGATTGGTTATCTACAGTCCATGCTCAGATAGAATGTATTAGGTGAAGGGTGCGGTGTGTTCTCACAGATGGGGGAAGGTTCACCTTCACCGGAGATAAGGGAGCCTTTGCACCGCATGATGGACTTACACAGAGGAGAGGGAATCCGATCACCCATCAGTTGGCTAGTCTCATCCTAGGAGCAGTTGATGTGCAGAGTCCAAGTTTTCCTGTTTTGGTGGATTAGTATGCAGACGTTTTTCCTAACGACGTTCCAGGACTACCTCCTTGTAGAGAGGTATATTTCTACATTGACTTGTACCCCGGGACATCCTCGATATCTATGCCAGCATATCGGATGGCTCCCGATGAGCTTCGTGAGCTGCGGGTACAGATGGAGGACTTGCAGGGCAAGGGATTCATCCAACCCAGTGTTTCACCCCAGGCATCTCCAATTTTATTCGCCAAGAAGGCGGATGGGAGCTGACGACTATGTGTCGACTATCGTCGCCTGAATCAGGTGACTTTAAAGAACAAGTATCCACTCCCGATGATTGAATACTTCTTCAATCAGCTCAAGGGAGCACGATGGTTCTCGAAGATAGACCTTAGGTCAGGCTATCATCGGCTCAGAGTTCGAGATGAGGATGTGCAGAAGACGGCATTCAGGTGTCTATATGGCCACTATGAGTTCTTGGTTATGGCTTTCAGCGTAACCAATGCTCTAGCAGTGTTCATGAGTCTCATGAGCAGGATCTTCCAGCCTTACCTCGATTGATTTGTCGTATTCATCATCGATGACATAGTGATTTACTCAACTAATGAGGAGGAGAACACCTATAACATGTGGGTTGTACTGGAAACACTCCGAGAGCACCAGCTTTATGGTAAGCTCTCTAAGTGTCATTTTTGGATTCGAGAGTTCCACTTCTTGGGGCACGTCATCTCTGAGGTGGTAGTTGTTGTGGATCCTGTGAAGATCGAGGAAGTACTTACTGGGGAGCCACCCAGGAGTGTGACGGAGGTGCGGAGTTTCCTAGGTTGGGCTCGGTATTATCAGATATTTTTTCCAGACTTCTCCAGAGTTACATCACCACTTTCATCTTTGATGAAGAAGGGGAAACCCTTCGTATGGTCAGATAGATGTCTGCAGAGCTTCCAGGAGCTGAGGCAGAGATTGACCAGTGCACCCATCTTGAGGCTACTGGAGGAGGGAATAGGGTACGTAGTTTACTGCGATGCATCAGGGACCAGACTCGAGTGTGTCTTGATGCAGGAGAAGTCAGTGATCACTTATGGTACATGAAAGTTGAGGAAGCATAAGCAGAACTACACTACCCATGAACTGTATTTAGCAGCAGTGGTCTTCGCCTTGAAGATGTGGCGGCACTATCTGATGGGAGAGATCTTTACAGTCTACTATGACCACTAGAGTCTCAGGTACATATTCTCACAAAAGGACCTAAACCTGAGATAGCGGCGATGGCTTGAGTTCCTCCAGGACTATGACTTTGAGATAGTCTATACTCCTGGGAAGGGGAACGTGGTCGCTGATGCTCTTAGCATGAGATCATGCATTCAGCTACTTGGAGAAGCGACTGAGCAACTAGCCGCATTGTAGATATCCATCGTGGATAGAGATGGAACAGCCTTTCTGCAGTCACTCATAGTCACTCCTCCACTAATTAAGCATGTCAGAGAGGCTCAGCATGTGGATGTTGACTGTGAGACGTGACATGCACAAATATCCACAGGACAGACACCTGATGAATTTTCTGTAGGAGGAGAGCACACCATCCTCTTCAGGGGACATACCATGGTACCAGTTGCATTATAGGAGGAGGTGCTGAGGGATTTTCACACTTCCCCTTTGGCGGTACATCTAGGAGTAGAAAAGATGTACCAGGATCTCAGACTACAGCACTGGTGGCCGGGTATGAAAAAGGTTGTGGCAGAGTTCATTTCACGATGCCTCACCTTCCAGCAGGTGAAGGCAGAGCACCAGGTATCGGTAGGCTTGGTACAACCCTTAGAGGTCCCGGAGTGGAAGTGGGATAGGATATCCATGGATTTTGTGACGGGGATCCCACGTATGTCCAGAGGACTCGACTCCATCTGGGATATTGTTGACCGACTCACCAAGTCTTCCCACTTCCCACCTATTAGAGAGTAGGGATCAGTGGAGAGCTTCAGAAGCTTGTATGTTCAGGAGATCGTATAGCTTCATTGTGTCCCATCGTCTATCGTCTCTAATCGAGATTCTCTCTTTACTTCCCGACATTGGAAGGGGTAGAAGGAGGCTTTTGGGACACAGCTACGCCTGAGCACTAACTTTCATCCTCAGACGGATGGCAAGACAAAAAGGACCATTCAGACTATCGAGGACATGCTCCGTGCATGTGTTCTCGACATTGGTCGCAGCTGGGAGGATCACCTACCTTTGGTGGAGTTTTCATACAAAAACAGCTACCACTCCACCATCGGGATGGCACCATATGAGGCACTGTATCACCGACCATGCAGATCAACTCTATGCTAGACTGGCCCTGGGGAGTCAACACTTGTAGGACCAGAGATTGTCTAGGCTACGATGGAGAAGGTGCAGATCATCCAGGAGTGGACGAGGACTACACAGAGAAGACATAAGTCCTATTCTGATAGGAGATAGAGACCACTGGATTTCGAGGATGTCGACCACGTTTTCTTAAGGGCCTCACCTCAACATGGATTATGGAGATTTGGCCAGGGTGGCAAGTTATCTCCCTGGTTCATCAGACCATTCTAGGTTCTCAGCAGGATAGGCGAGGTGGCTTATCTCCTGGCTCTTCCACCTCAGTTGCACCGGGTGCACGTCGTCTTCCATGTATCTTAGCTGAGGAGATACCTACACGATTCGACGCATATCATTGATCATGGGGAGATTGAAATCGATGACGGGGTGACTTTTGTGGAGGTCCCAGTAGAGATTGAGGATCGACAGGAGTGGGTCCTATGTAGATGGTTGATTCCTCTGGTATGCATTCTTTGGAAGCACTGGAACCTCCAGGAGAGCACATGGGAGTGGGAGGCTCAGATGCATGCACAATACCCTCATTTGTTTCCCTATTTTATGATGTATCATTACGGGGACGTATATCCCTAAGGTGGTAGTAATGTAAAGACCTGGAAATTCCAAGGAATTGTTTTCCCTAAATACTTTGGAACTTTACAAGTCTGTGGCTTCTAACAACACTTTATTCCGAGGCCCAGTGTGCTCGAAATCAATTTTCGAAGTTTAGCTGGGGTACCTTCAGTAAATGAATGAGCAGGTTTTTCTATCTTGTGAACCAGTGCTTGGAATTGAAATCTGAGGGCACCGATTAATTCGAAACTCCAGTAATTTCTTAAGGGTACAATTACCATAGTTGCGTTTGTGTGGGAGGAGAAGTTAAAAATTGTGGATTAAATAAGAAGTGAATAAAAATGTGGAACAATTTTTATTCTATATCTAAGTGGTTATATCCTACATGGCGGAGTTGGGGTTGGCCCCTAACTAGCCATGTGAGGATATTTAAGAGGTGGGGCCCACAGAATCCCCTACCATTCACATTCCCATAACTCTCATAAACTCCCCCTTTAAACATGTTAAATCCTCTTTAATGAGGACTCTTCCTCTCCCTCTCTCACTCCATTAAAACTTTCCAACCTATCACTTAATTAATTAGACAACTCATGGTTTAATTAATTAAGTGAATTGGAATATTAATTTTGTAAATTTTAATGCATGGCATGATTTAATAAAATAAGGAGAAGCCTTATTACATTTTTGGTTGGCTTGTTGTGTTGAGATTTTGGGGAGAGAGCTCTTGAGTTTTGAAGAACACTTCATCTCCTTTGTTGAATAATGCCAACTCTCTGACAAAGAACTTCAACTCGGTGACCCGGAATTCTCCATCCTCTTCTTCCTCTACGACAAGGGAGGAGACACCGACGTGGGAAATCTCCAACGACGTCACGCCTTGTTTTCTTCTATTTGTGATAAGAATGGGAGACACCGCTTCCTCCTTGGGCACTCTCTGTTGACGTCTACGAATCCTTATCTCGCGACACCGTCAACCGCGACTCCGATGTTTGACATCGATTATCGAGGTGGGGGTTTATTCTTTAAAGTGGATGTTTACGTATCCCGTAGTCGTTGGAAATCGTTGTTAAATATGGTCGATTGCTATCGTTTTACACGGATGGTGCGGGCTGAACGAACACGGCCCAACAAGCCTCCGTTGTTCTTGTTTATTATTTTAGAATTGGCAATTGGCGGTGAAGGAAGCAGGGCGCCGTTGCACCGTGCCGATAACATAACGAAGGGAACTGGCGCCGTCGCGCCAGTTGTGCGGGAAGAATTGCGGCCCGCTACATGGCCCGCTTCGACGGAATAACTGGCCGACCCATCATCTGGCCGGACGAAGAGGAGTCACGACGCTAGGAGGGAGCCGCGCTGGAGGACTGACCGGGCAGATTTGGTCCGCGGCACCAGGAGGGAGGCATTGCCTGGCGCCACCGGTGTGAAAAACCGAGGGGGGGGGGCGCACTACCACCCTTCGAACCCGCTCGACTTCGGCCGAGCTGGGCCGGGCTGAGTCGGGCCGTGCCGAGCCGGGTCGGGCCGCGCCCCGCCACTTCGGGCCGAGTTGAGTATTTTCTTCGGACCGGTATGACACCCCTATTGGGTCAGACCCGTCAAGCTGGGTCAACCCGAACCGTCGACCACTAGGCTAAACAGGTCGGGCCTGTTAATCACTTAAACGATAATAACTTAAAGACTGCGCATCCGAACGATGCGCCGTCTGCGGAAATAGGACCCTTTCGACGAGACAGTTCTTTTGAGATACTCTACGTGAGTTTTGGATGACTAAGGATATCAACCGGTTTAGAAACAAATGTATTTCTAACCGGGCCTCTAGAACGGAAAAGCCAATATCTCTCAGACCGGGCGTCTGATTGACGCACCGTTTGTTGCGTTGAGTTCCTACTGGAGAGATGGATCTCTGGGATACATCAACTATAGAATTAGTGACAGTTGATGTATTGAACCCCCTTGGCTCGTGGAGAGGACCCTCCTGGAATCGAGCGTGCTCTGTGTGGGAACTCTAGAGCTGGCTGCGACTGCGATGACGATGACGACTGTACTTGGATTCTACGTGGGTTCGGTAGCGAGGACGATTGTACATGGATCCTCCGTGGTTTCGGCAGTGATGACGACTGTACTTGGATCCTACGTGGGTTCGGTAGTGATGGTTACTATACTAGGATCCTACGTGGGTTCGGGAGAGACGACTTCTGTACTTGGATCCTATGTGGGTTCGGCATGGGAGATGATTCAGAGGCTACATCTATCATCTCCACCCCTATTCGTGAGTAGTATACCTGTATGAGCTAAGACTTGACTTTCAATCATTATCAATGATGTGATTTACTTACTATCTTGTGTAGACTAGGTTGTGCTTTCCTGTGTGGACTGGGTTGTGCTTTCCTGTGTGGACTGGGTTGTACTTGGGCTCGTGAGTTGGAGCCGAACTGGAATTGATGACTTAGGTATATGTATTGGCATATACCTAAGTAGAGTTGGTTGATACTTTGTGTTTGTATATTTCCTTTTTGGTTTATCATTTGTGGATTCTGGAAGACCTTCGGGGGTCTCAGGGTCCCTACTGAGTATCGTATACTCACCCCTGCACGGGCTATGCTCGCACTACGTTGTGTTGGATGCAGACGACAGACAACACTGATCAAGGTGGAGTCTTGTGGAGCGGGACGGTACCTGGAGGTTGACCACTTGGCAGGACATACACGGAACGGACGGCCGGACCCGAGGAGCTGAAGAGACCATTTGTACCCACCCTTCAGGTGGGATATCCGGTGGATGACTCAGTGGACGCTAGTTTACTTTACTACAGCTGTTATTTCTTTACTATTATACTGTACTTTCAGTTGGGTTTGTATTCTTGCCCATTTTCTTTCCAGCACTTACTTTTGTACTCAGTTTACTTAGTGTTTACTTCAGTTTGCATACTCTATTGTGTTTGTTTACTTGTATAAGGCAATGCCTTTCCCTTATCAGGATTTACGCCTTTGGTGCTAGTCGCCATCCCCTAGCCTATGGAAGGCGGGCTTGAGGTAGTCACGACACGGGCCCTGAGGACAGGTCGTGACATTTAAAATTTAATAATTTTGTCAATTTTTTAATCATTACAACATTTTTTCCATGTTAGTTATATAAAAGTAACCGAAAAGATCCATTTTTCAGATATTTATTCTTACTAGTGGTTGTAAACATGGGTGCACTGAGGATAGGGTGTCTATGGGAGGCTGATAAGGTTAATGAAAAATGTTGTGGGGAATCGTACATAGCCATCAACAAGTGGCGAAATCGGGGGCATAATATTTACAAGATGGAAAGGCCAATTGGAAAAGTTGTAATGGTGGTAGATAGAGAGTGGTTAGGGGTTTCAAAAAATAATCATAATAATAAATAAATAAAGAAAATAATTAATTAAAAAATAAAAACTAAAATAATAAAAAATAATAAAATAAAAAATAACCCATAATTAAATAATAAAAAAAATTGTATAAAATAAAATTCTAAATTTGAAATTTCCAAGAAATAATAAAAATTCCTTAACACCCATCAACAAATCAATAGAAAATAAAAGAATACATTGAAAATTTTCTTGATAATAATATTCTTTGTGGTTTAAAACTCTACTAAATGATATTTTTTATAGAATAATATCCATGATAAATTATAATTAATGTCAACACATGATCTACCACATTGATCATCCATCATTCCACTTGTTATGATAATACAACATTTTCATAAAAATGATAGAAAACTGTATATCTATCATAAAAATTTACTTTATTTATGTTTACATCATTCTTGAGAACAAATAACACAACACCTCACTATATTGTATGGCATAATATGATTTTATGAAAATTTCACGATTTCACTTCACATCATATGCTAATATGATTTGTTATTTGATTTTATATCACCTTGACCAAAATTTTATTCTTTTATCATAATTATATGTTAAATTCAACCAAATGATAATGCTCCTCCCATTATTTCTATTTAATTAATTTATAAAATCGCTCACATGGTCTAAGAACTATTGTTGAATGCATAATAAATACATTATTTATATTTTATATACCTATCTATTATTAAATAAATTCTAATACGTGGTCACATTATATTACCTCACATATCATACACATCATATCACCATTTTATATTTCATTTTCTTCATTTGATTTAAAAATTAATTTACTTTTTTATATTTTTATAGTTATGTTATAATCAATGATAGTGTTTATAAATTTAACTATATAAATTATATTATTATTTTCTTAATATGTATGTAAATATTCCCACTCATTTATGAAAAAGTGAAACAATATAATTAATAAATTTATCTCATATAAATTACATCCAACATTTACACATTTCTTGAAAAAAACCTTAAATTTTATTTGTGATTAAACTAGAATATAAGAGTTTTAGAAAATTATATGAACAACTAATGACTATTTTCCTATAAATATCATCACATCAATGAATAAATCCTCAACATATAATCAAATTTACAATGGGAATCATAACCAATTAACTCACCACTATAATTTATTTAATTAAACAATAAATATCAATCATTGATTTTCCATTGAAGAAAAAACAATTATATTTTAAGGAAACCTAATGAAACATAATTTTACTAATTATATATATTTATATTAAATTCAAAAAATTTATTAATTATTTCAAATTAAAGATTACTTGACACACCATTTAATTAAGATATTAAACCAACCATAATATATGTCGAATGCTTTGTTTCCGTGTTCAAAGTGACATAAAACAATCATGTTGAGACCCCTACTATGTGAAATATGATACTGAGAGATGTTACCATAACCAAACATCAATTGGTTAGGGTTTTATGACTAGCTTAAAGGATATGATTACACATATAAAAGATATTAAAATTTTAAAATAAACATAATATACTAAAATATGATAAACCATAATATATATTCATAAAAAATATTAAAATACTATAACAAAAAATAATAAAAAATGAATAAAATTTCATAAAATAGTTCAATACACTATAATAATGATTGAATAATCACAAAATAGAACATAAAATTTCCTAAATAATAAGTAAAATATGATACTAGACTCTAACAAACAGTAAAATCCTTACGCTTGAGATAATTTTGACTCACACCACCTTTTAGTTGATTTTTTAAATATGAAACCAATATATATAAAGTATTAATAACTTATAAATATACACAATAGTTTGATTCTCTAAAATCACATGTGTTTAAGTGAATCAATCAAACTAATGCATCAATAGATGAATCAAATAATATAAAATAAACAAACAACCATCCTTGGGAAGTATATAATGCTATATTTATCCCATATCTTAGGACAGTCACACCCTCAAAATTTTATAATTGATATATTTATAATATATATATAACACAACAACATATCATCAGGGTCCCCACTGACAATCCATTACCACTGGTCCCAATATCTAACATCTTGATCCACTCATCACTTTCTCTAGTTATACCACATTCCAAAAACATGTCATTAACCACATAATTATCATTATAAAGAAATATAAACATCCTTAAGGAATAAACACATCACTATAAGGGTGATAAGGATAAGAAAATCAATTGTCCACCCAAAAGTATCACAGTATTTAGATAGACACTGACTTCATAAGGTTGATTTTTTGTGATCGTATGGTTTTTTTTAGTTTATAAGCTCCCATCCTTTGCGAAAAAATCAAAAAGAGATACTTCATAAGGTTTATTTGTTTTATTTCATAAGTTTTGATATTTTCTTTATAAGGATTATCTTTCTAATTCATAAGGATAGATACCTATCCTTTTGAAATAGAATTAAAATTGAAATTTTTCATAGAAAATTTCATAACAACTTTTATTGAACATCGTTTTATGATTTTCATCTCATAAGATATTTATTAGATTTTATAGGATATCCAAGACTATGTATTATTTTTTAAGTGTAATAAAATTAATTTTTAGGGTTTTTCTAAAACTTCATATTAAATGTATTATCATATAGAATGGACGATGCACAAGAATTTCCAAATGGAGAAACTCATAAGGAACTTCGTAAGTTGTTTTTCTAGAGAATTAGATAATTCTATAAATAAACACTATGAGGAAAATAATTTTAATTAACTGATGGTAAAAAAATTATTCATTGATTCCAACATCACTATAAACAAGATATGTTGTTATTCAAGCTAAGAATAAATAATCAAGTTGAATTTGATTTTGAGAAGAGTTTCTACCATTCCGTAAAGATGATCAGAAGGAAAATATACTTGTTTTCATGCACACATGGAATGGTTTAAAGTGTTATGGATTTTTTTTTATAATTTACAAGATGTAAAAACTGAGACATCTTGATTTTTAAATAAAGATATTGAATAAGAATTTAAATGATAATTCAAACTAAAAAATATCCCTGAGTTAGAATGAGAATATATCTACCATTAAAAATTTTTGTGTATCTATAATTTAAATATAGAGATAGTATTAAAAAGATATTTAGTGAATATAGAAGGGAAATGGATGAATAATATAAGTGATATGGAGAGAACCTGATACACTATTCCAAAGAGAGAAAAAATACTTTTGTATCAAAGTGAAACTTGATATTGATGCTGTGAAAAAAAATTGTATTGAAGGATGAAACTAACCCTGAAGATCATGAAAGTGGATAATGTGATATAATTTACTATTCATTTACATTGATCATCCTTAATGTGAGTTGTGGAATAAATATAACATGCATTCTGGTGTTTTATAATATGTTCTAGAAGTTAAAAACTAATTCAATGAGGAAGAATGTATGACATATGAAAATATTTTATCATTTTTAGTAAAGAATATGATATTGTTCATAGTGTATTGTTGATGATCTAGCGGTTTCAGTATAAAAAATCTTATCCAATATTGGTTGTACAAATTTAAATAATGTAGTTGTTGGGATGATTGATGACTATAGTATGTAGTGTAAAGATCACTTCACTTGAAAATTATTGTGAATATATGGAAGTGGATGACACCCTCTAAAACATTGTACACTAATTTTTAGGTTTTTATTATCACTATAAAATAATATTGGTGATTCATGTTTTTATGAAATTTTAACATGAGAAGAAGTTATTTTTTAATAAAGGGACAAATCCCTGTAAAAATCCATGTGTAATATTATTGTTATTTTGATTTACACATTAAATTAAGATGTAATGATTTTGTTCACAATAATAAGTCTATATTTATTGACCATGAAATGGGTTTTAACATAAAATGGTAATAATACAAAGAGAAAGTATAACTCGGTAAAATGGGTGAACATTGATCCACCCTTGATTAGTGTTTGTACATAATCCAATGATCACTTCAGGTTGTATAAGGGAAAACCATGTGTACTATGATTGGAAATTATATTCTGAAATAATTTATTTTAATAAATCTATATTAATTAAATATTTTATGAAGTTATTGGTATACCTCAGATATATGAAAAAAGATGTTACTTATGTTGGAACCAACATGGAGGTTTCATCCTTACCATTCAAAAAGAAAATTATTATCATGACCCAACTCACTACGGACTACTTGGATGGAAAAAATAAAAGTATGAAAACCCTGAGTCTACCTTCAATATGATAGAGGATAACAACAATAGGAAACAAGGCATAACTAAAATGGATGGACTTTGTCTAAAGAACTTGTATGCATGCACAGCACCATGTCAATGAAAAAGTGAAAAAGAATATAAATAAAAGACTATAACATCTAGAGTAAAACAATGAATATAATAAACCCTAGGAAATAAATCATATATCTATAGAAAAAAATAGATAAGAAAGGAAAAAATATATGAAAAAACTAAAATGATGTCTCAAGATGATAACAAATGTAAAAGAACACAAATGAGAGTGCGTGACTCATGGTCTCCATGTTTAACCCAAGAACAATGTATATGCACCCAAGAATCATAATTATACACCATTATCACCACTTAATTTCTTAAAGTATACATACAACATGACATGTTTTGTAAAATCTCATTTAGGTGTGAGTACATACATACCCTATAGGATGTACTCAAGACCACATAGGTAGAAATAGAAAGATTGAAAAGAGTTAATCACAACACATAGCAAGAGGGAAAACGAAACCCAATATATATTCTCATTAAGAAACCGAGATGAGATATAATGTGGATCTATATCACTATAGCCTATCCAAAGTTGTTGATTCTGCCTGTAGCTCCCAAAATTCTATCTTCAATTCCAATCATCATACCTAACATTACAAGAATTTGTATAGAGGGTCCCAAACTTCGTTGCTTCTCTACACAGTTGAGGGAGACACAAATCCCATGGAGGACTTACTCTCTTCTAGAGCTCAAATATGGGGGAGTAACACTCTATAGATAGAGCATTGATGCCCTGATGTGGGGGAGTATTGACTCTACATATGTAAAGAACATTGGAGACTCGTGCCCTGGTGCGTTAAGGGGGTACTAACGCTGAAATCACTCTGATTATCCTACCCTGATCATTGTAATCATCAAGTATGTCCTGAAGAATAATCACACTCAAAACACCCCAAATCATATCTCTTATTCCATAAAGAATGTCACAATCACTTTCTATGTGGAAAAATAGTTTGGATAGAATACCAGCAGGCTAAAATTCGAGTCCTAAATAAAGAGATATGAGAGGAAGAATATTTTATGGGGAAATACATGTAATGTATGGGGGTCCACATGACTTGTGACCTAGCCTCACCACCTAGAAATATCCCCCGTATACATGGATTAGACATCCATGTCCCACTATGCAACATGTACTAGTTGTACATGGCGTGTCTCAGCCACTTGGGTTTGACCCATCTCGTTCTGGACATTTCTATGTAAATCAGATCATTACCATGTACATGGATATGTATGGGTATCTAAGATTTGTTTGATTAAATGGTAATTCCCATGTACTTTGGACATGCCGATGCACCTAGAAGTTTACACAAACATGAACTCCCAAAGTACATGTTGAACTGCCAATAAGGGGACGCATGACATGTGGTGGGTCCATAGAGTGTTAGTTATTTTTCACTACCAGAAACCAAATCCCATATAGATAGGGCACTACCTAGTGTTTGTTCTTAAAATTAAATGCTATGTTGTTGATTTTTTCATAGAAAAATTTATTTCTTCATGTGTAGATCCTCCTTCACCACCAGGATATCCAGTGTTTAGCGACCTAAAATCAAATTTTAAGGTGTACGACCATCGATTCCCAACCTCCAGTAGATAGAAAATAAAAATAAAATCATCTCTTGATGAGTCACTATGTTACCTATGTGACTCCATTTCCCGTCATCACTCTAGATCCTAGATCTACAAAACATCACCCATGATACATATAGATCCATCTTCAAATTGACATCCCATTAATGTTTTTCACAATTACCATGAATGTGGGGGTTTTATCACACTCAAACCTGCTCCAAAAATGTTTTACCAGGACCTTGGTGACCAAAAATGAATAAAATAGAGAGAAATGGGGATAAATGAACAAGAATTAAGTAAATCCTTTATTGGATAAGTTTTCTTGTAGAATTATCACATAAACAAGTATATTCTGGGGTGAATGCCGGAATAAGAAAAAATTAATTGAAATAAAAAATTTAGTTAATTTAAACCTTCTCATGAAAGAATGAAAAGTAACAGAAATAAAATTAGATAAATAATCCACACTTGATTAATTAAAATAGTGAGTAAATTCATAAATAACATTCACTACCTTGATTTAGGATCAGTCATTGGTGAATAATTTGTTCACCCGTGATGAAGAAGATCTGTTGTGTTTGTTACTTCTCATTCCAACTCGATACAATCATCATTCATCATATTATCCCAATTCACCAATGAATAAAGACCATTTTCAACTCTGAAAATCCTTCTAGTGTTAAACGTATGACACTAGAAATTTTTATGACCAATTATTTATAGAGGTTTATATTTAGGTCATTTAATTAAAGTAATAAAAATAAATTATTTATTTTATTTAATGCACATTCCAATGGTCACCTATATGGGATCTTTAGAGACCCAAACATCATGTACATGGAAATTACATTACTTTTTCAGAATACTTAATACATAAAAAAACAAACACACAAGGACTGAAATAGGTTAGTGTCTTTGGAAACTCGGAAAAATAATCTTCTAATCATGGTGAAAGATCTTCAACATCTCCCATAAAGATCTTCCCCTTTTGTTTTCTTACCTAAAACCTTTCTTTATATCCTCGGGAAAAGAAAACATAAAAAGGGTGAGCTAAAATGCTCAGTAAGGGTAAACATAGATAACATAAAACAATCCATAAACATTTGAATTCAAAAACTTGAACATAAAATCTAAACGTCATATTCTTGAGAAAAGACATAAATCTTGGAAGTACGTAAGGCATATATCACAAAGGAACATCAATAATGATAAAATAGATTGATAATAGAACATGTAATTGTGGAAAAACATTAAGCACATGATATGATTTCCATAGTAGCCATGACATTACTGCAAATACCATCTTAGTGGACAAAGTCCCTTTCTGAATAAAGTTCACTCCTCGTTCCAGTCCTGTAACACTGAACCAGATTAACTTAACATTCCAGCCATGTCTATCTCATGAGATAAAAATCTTTACCCAATGCATTGGAAGGATATATTGGTCCTACCCATCTCATAATGAAATCATTCTTACTTGTGCCACAAAATAAACATAAATCATTCATCATAACCCAAAGAATAAAATGGGTTTTATAAACATCATCCCATCATAACATAATCCATATAAAACAAATGGATATAATTTCATCATAAGAAAAGTGAAACCATTTAAATCATAGAGACATTATACTTGAAACATAAACATATGATATAATTTCATCTTATATGGAAAATGGTTTTGATAAAACACTTGAAATGAATTCTTGAGGAAAATATCCTTTCTTCTTCAAAATTATTTTATTTTCACAAAATTCCATGAAATTTTTAAAGAAAAGGATTTTTTTGAAAATAATAATGAAATTTTGTAGAGGAATATTCATTGAAAGAAGTCGTTATGAATCCATAAAAAATCTATTCACGTCGTATAAGTCAAAAAAACATTCTTCTTGAACTTTTAACAAAAAAGTAAAAACGTACCACGTATGGTAAACAAGAGAAAGATTCCTTCCATAACACAAAGTAAAAGTCAAGAGGATTAAACATGAATTTAAACATACATGGAATAATATTAAACACTTTATGAAAACTTTTTTATGGACATGGATGAAAAATATAACCCCAGTAAATACTTACGTATAAGAAATCTCATATAAAAATGAGATTACAAAATTATCCCTTACCTTAGGTCTGATATGCTTCGTATGTATCTGAAACTCATGTATAATGATTTAAATAATGTAATTGAGTTATTAAAGAATCATATTCATTGTTATTATATCATATATGGTTTACTTATGGCTTTATATTACCCGTTCTTTTATAAATTCCATGTTAAACAACGTTTTGGGTAAAATCATTTTATTTATCATACGTGTTTGGACATGTTGTTCTTGATATTATTATTACTTATATAATGATTTAATTACTTCCAGAATGTAAATAATTATTTATATATCACATATATTCATTATATATATATATAATAGATAGATAAATGAAATGAAATACGCTGTTCATAGAGACGGTAGGTCGTACGTACGCATGAACGCTATTTTCCTTTCCATATTGACTTGAATGGAAGTAAGTAGATGACATATATATATATATACATAAATAAATTAGCTTTATCATGTCATATATTTCATTTTTTTTATTATATATACTTTATAATCATTCTTGAATGGTTAATATGGAGAATGAATCTCATCGCGTCGTGGAGACGGTAGTCAGTACGTACGCACGAGCGATGATATCGTTCCCATAATTATTGAATTGAATTGAAGTGGATGATATAATATATCATAATCAGTATGATGTTATAATAACTATATATAGTTATTATTTACACCATTATACCCATCCAAGTAAGGTGGTGGTGGAAAAACAGATTACACCACGACGTGGAGACAGTATTCTGTACTTACGCACGCGCGGTGATTTCATTTTCCGTAGGATGGATAGAAGGTGAAATGGGGTTTTTTAATATATATAATAACATATAAATATATTATTTATACTGATGTTATTACTTTATAATGAAACAACTAATGAATAAGATGTTAAAGAAGAAATAAACTTGAAAGAATCGGTAGAAGAGATTACCTCTTCTTCGACGCACCTATTTTAAGCTTCCTCTTAAGTCACTAGAGTGGTGTCTTTTTAGGAGACCAGAACCTCTATAATGTTTCTAGGGATGTTGAGAAGGAAAATGGGCAGGGTTTGGCTGATCTTGAAGGCTCATAATTGTGTAAATAGAAGAGGGAGAAGGTTCCCTTTTATAAGGGAGGAGAGGGGAACCTTAGGAAAAACATAAAATATTATTTTATAATAAAGTCATATTCTGTTTATAATAGCTCCAATTGATTTATTTTAAAGATAAAGTGTTGATGAGTCGAAATAATATCAAAAAATAGGTTTTAGACAAGTTTAGGTTACTGTTTAAATTTTATCATTAAGATTTAACACTATGTTAAATAATTTATCTTTTACCGTGTCTTATTGTTTTATTACTCTATATGGATAATAAACATACTATAATAAGCCAAAAGAACCCCAAGTTGTTCATTATTAATATATTTAACCTTATCTAAGTCATTTTTCCAAACCATAGATTTTTAGGAATAGAACAACAATTAATAATATAATATTTGTTTTAAAAACTATTTTATGTCAATTTTGACAGTATTAGGTAATTGATTTCTGTGAAAATCATAAAAGCATTATTAGTTTTAAAAATATTAATTAAATAAATACTAACATGTCATATTTACCTAGAAAATTATTTTAATTCCTAAAAAGTCTAAAATTAAATTTATTTGGGTATTTATAACAACAATTATGTTAATATTTCATTAATAAGGAAATTACTTCATCATCATTGGGTCATAAAAAAATTAAATTATTTAATGGCTAAAAATTATAAATAAAATACGATTATGTACGAAATCTTTTTATCTTTTTAATTAATATTTTTAGTCGAATTTATATTATGTATAACCCTATATTAAAAATGTTTTAATTATTAAACATTGATTTTAACTCTTTAAGTCTTCTTTTAATTAAATAATAATAAGTATCCTAATCTAATCCAAGTGGACCTAAAGGGTCATAGTTTCTTCCTAAGGTTGTTTTGGGTCTAATTATAGTTATCCAATAGAATTAGGACATGTGTTAGGGTAATAATAATATCATTTTGAACCTTAATTACTTTTAACCGTGGTAAAAAAAAGTAAAAAGTTACTATTCACAAAAAATTATTTATATATTAGTGAACCACATTTTACACCTTGATATTAACCATGTCTCTCGGATTTTAGAATTTAAACTCACATAAGTGGTAAAATTATGTTTTATATAAATTTTCCAATGCTCCTAAGAGGTGGGTAAAAGATGGTGAAAAGTTAAATAAAATTTTTATATATCAAAAATTATTATAAAATGACTTCAATGAATTAAATTGAACTTATATAAGTATTATGTATCTATTTTGACATAAAATAAATTTAAATAAAATAAATTATTATTTAAATAAAAAGTTGTTTTTAACCAATAACTCAGTGTTTTCACTATTCATCAAAAATTGAAAGTTTTCAGAAAAATACCAAAAATTCACCCTAGGCTAATTTTGATATTCCGAATCAAAAAATGAAGTCCATTTTGAAAAATAAAATTTATAAAATTTTAAATAGTGGTTATTACTATTCATGATGGTTAGTTTATATAATATTTTAAAAGCATATATATGTTTAGTGAAACTCGGTATTGAGTACAACACAAACTATCGTGGAAGGTCGTGATTGCGTGTAATGCAAGCCAAGACAGGGTTACGTGTAGTGAAAGATTCCTTTGTTGTTGAATATAATAGAATCCAACCATATCTCATTTATACATTGAATATATATATATATATACACTCAATGTTGCATAGAATAACTTTTATCAAACAAACTTGAAATTGTGTGTAACACGATCCAAGAATAGTGTTGCGTATACAACAAGCTAATACGGTGTTGTGTATAGTGCAAGATAATCTTGCCGTAACATACAACACAAGACATCAAATAAATTAAAAATAATACTTCTCATAAAACTTGAGGGTGTTACACTATACCTCCCTTAAAATGAATTTCTCCCTCGAAATTCGTCGGGGTTATAAATGGTTTACTACTTGAAAGTTTCTTTAATAGAAACTCACATCGTAAAAAGACTAACAAAACATAACTTTGAAAACTAAATTATGAAATGTAAAGGTTACCCAAATTAACTAATCACTGGGTTTCCACATAGGAGAACATATATGAAAATATGTATGTGGAAGAGAAATATAACCCTCATGTTTAGATGGAGAGTGGTAGAGAACATGGCTATGAAAAAGCCATCAATCACAAAGCCATAAATTTCTAATGATTTAAGGTACCATCTAATTTATCTGGTATAAAGGTACTAGGACAACGTTTTTAGTTCTCAAGATCATTTCCTTACTGTTGAAGAATTGTTGAATTAAAAGAATCACTTACTTGATTTTTGTACAATCTCACAATTATTCATGCATTGAACAATTTCCACTTCATCACTTAAAGAAATGAAGTTGAATTGTTCATTCATGAAGTGTTAGTAGATCATGTGATAGAATGATAGTTCATTCCATCTGTTTCTATCATAAAAAGTTTAGCACAATTTATTAAATATAAATAAGTTCATATATGCTGAGATTAATTGTATATGGTTGATAAAATGGACTTATACTTCATCTATCATAGTGCTTAATAAAATAAAACTAGTTTCTACTAACCAGGGACTTCCTGTAGGCCAGTGATAAAGGCCTGTCACACTGTGGTTGTGGGTTCGATTCCCGCAACCTTGTCCAACGTGACGGGTTGTCACCCACCCTACGGGTTGTACTTTTTCTAAAATCATACTATTATAACATAACAAAAAGTTCTAGCCTTAAATAATAGCATCTGATGTATAACTTAATCTATTCTAATATTTAGGTTTATCCAAAATACTTTTGTCCAATCTCATAGTATAAATAAAACAATTACTAGAAAGGTCATCTACCAATCATAGAATACAATCATTTATTCCCGTATATCATAAGATATATATCTTGTTGGTCACACTACAAACATGTTAATTACTTAATCATGTATTCTTTTGAAAAATTAATACCCATTGAACCTTAGTGAAAACATGAATGTGGTCAAAAGTTAACTCTTTCAACATACCAAAATCCCAAAATTCTGTATACTCAAAACATGATATCACTATGTTCTTATACCAGTCATGAGCTCATTAATACTATCAAACATCTCATTATCACCTTATCCTTTCATTATGAACATAGTATCCACCTTCCAAAAATATTTGAATAACCTTTCATGATTACTGTTACCATTCAACATATTCATTCAAATACATTATTGGAAAAAATAGTGTAACAATCCTTAGATGTGTCTTTATTCCATAGTACCATTACCTAGACAACATAACTCTTAATAAACATAAATCATTCCACTACCTTCTTAAACCAATGACTGAGCTTCATCATTTCTTTCATCTCATATATCATTTGTAGTCTCTTCATTATCATCCACATAAATACTACCCATATGACCATGCTGATTCTCTTGATGAGATTTTCCCTTAGGGCATTGGTTTTCATAATGCTCGTACATTCCACATTTAAAACATTTAACCACTGTTGATGTCTTTGCAATACGATTATCATTGTCCATGGTGTTAACTGAACCTTTTCCTTTGCACTTACTGGCTTTGTGTTCTTCCTTTCCACACCCAATGCATCTTCCAGTTCCTTTGAAACATTCTCCTTGATGCCTCTTCCCACATGATTTACATGAGAGAAATTGAACTTTATATCCTCTATGATCATCATGAAACTCCATCTTTCTCTTATTAGATGAGTCAGGATACTTACCAATGTTGAGATTATTGATCATATTATGAGATTGCTGATTAGGAATAATAACGATGTTTGGAATTCCAAGTCCTGTTTTAGTTGGTTTCTCATGAATAATATCATTCCATTGTCCATCATATCCTCCATTATAGTGAATCTTCCTGTTTCCAGCCATTTTCTAAAACCCAAAAAGAATAGTGTGAGAGGCAAAAATCATGCTAGGAAAAAAAATAAAGGGGGAGTACCTTCAATATATAACATCTTAGGTTTAATTCTAAGATTGTTAACGTAATTATAGGACTATAACCTATACATATACTTAACCTTAGAGACATCCCTAGACATACCTTAGAAATATCTCTAGGGATTTCACAAAAGTTTTCGAATCCTAGTTTCCAAAGGTTAACTAACCCTTTCCTTTGATACCAACTATAGAGACCCAAAATTCACGTTCATGGACATTAAATTACCTTTTCAGAATACTTAAGAAATAAAAAAACGAACACACAAGGACTGTAATAGTTTAGTGTATTTGGAAACTCGAAAAAATAATCTTCTAATCGTGGTGAAAGATCATCGACATCTCCCACAAAGATCTTCCCCTTTTGTTTTCTTACCTAAAACCTTTCTTTATATCATGGGGAAAAGAAAACATAAAAAGGGTGAGATCAAATTCTCAGTAAGGGTAAACATAGGGAACATAAAACAATCCATAAACATTTGAATGCAAAAACTTGAACATTATATCTAAACATCATAATCTTGAAAAAAGAAATCAATCATGGAGGTATGTAAGGTATATATCATAAAGGAACATAAATCATGATAAAATAGAATGGGAATAAAACAAGTAATTGTGGAAAATCATTAAGCACATGATACGATTTCCATAATAGCCAAGGCATTACTGCCAAGACCATCTTAGTGGACAAAGTCCCTTTCTGAATCGAGTTCACTCCTCGTTCCAGTCCTATAACACTGAACCAGATTAACTTACTGTTCCATCCATGTCTATCTCATGAGATATAAATCATTTCCCAATGAATTGGAGGGAGATATATGTCCCACCCTTCTCATAATTAAATCATTCTTATTTTTTCCACAAAATAAACATAAACCATTCATCATAACCCAAAGAATTAAATGGGTTTCATAAAAATCATCCCATCATAACATAATCCATATAAAACAAATAGATATAATTTCATCATAAGAAAAGTGAAACCATGTAAATCATAGAGACATTATACTTGAAAAATAAACATATGAGATAATTTCATCTTAGATGGAAAATGGTTTTGATAAAACACTTGAAATGAATTCTTGAGGAAAATATCCTTTGTTCTTCAAAATTATTTTCTTTTCACAATATTCCATGAAATTTTTAAATAAAAGGATTTTTTTGAAAATAATCATGAAATTTTGTAGAGGAAGAATCATTTAAAGAATTCGTTATGAAACCGTAATAAATCCATTCATGCCGTATAAGTCAAAAAACATTCTTCTCATACTTTTAATGGAAAAGTCAAAAAGTACCACGTATGGTAAACAAAAGAAAGATTCCTTCTATAACAAAAAATAAAAGTCAAGAGGGGTAAACATGAATTTAAACATACATGGAAGAATATTAAACACTTTATGAAAACATTTTTATGGACATGGATGAAAAATATAACCGCATTAAATACTTACGTATAAGCAATCTCGGAAAAAAATGAGATTACAAAATTATCCCTTACCTTAGGTCCGATATTCGTCGTACGTATCCGAACCTCCTGTATAATGATTTAAATAATTTAATTGAGTTATTAAAGAATCATATTCATTGTTATGATATCATATATGGTTCACTTATGACATTATATTACCCGTTCGTTTGTAAATTGCATGTTAAAGTTGCGTTTTTGGGTAAAATCATTTTATTTATCATACGTGTTTGGAATTGTTGTTATTGATATTATTATCAATTATATAATGATTTAATTACTTACATAATGTAAATAATGATTTATATATCATATATATTCAGTATATATATATATATATAATAGATAGAGAAATGAAATGAAATACACCGTTCATGGAGATGGTAGGCCATACGTACGCATGAACGCTGTTTTCCATTCCATATTGACTTGAATGGAATTAAGAAGATAATATATATATACACACACACATAGATATAGTAGCTTTATCATGTCATATATTTCATTATTATTCATTATATATACTTTATAATCATTCTTGAATGGTTAACATGGAGAATGAATCTCATCGCGTTGTGGAGACGGTAGTCCGTATGTATGCACGAGCGATGATATCGTTCCCATAATTATTGAATTGAATTGAAATGGATGATATAATATCTCAGAATAAGTATGATGTTATAATAACAATATATAGTTATTCTTTACACCATTATATCCATCCAAGTATGGTGGGGGTGGAAATACAAATTACACCACGTCTTGGAGACAGTATTCCGTACGTACGCACGCGCGATGATTTTATGTTTTGTAGGATGCCTAGAAGGTGAAATGGGGTTTTTTAATATTTATAATAACATATCAGTATATTATTTATACTAATGTTATTACTTTATAATGAAACAACTAATGAAGAATATGTTTAAGAAGAAACAAACTTGATAGAATCGGTAGAATAGATTACCTCTTCTTCGACGTACCTCTTTTAAGCTTCCTCTTAAGGCACTAGAGTTGGAATTTTGAGGAAAACAGAACTTATATAATGTTTCTAGGGAATTTTAGAAGGTAAATTATCATGTTTTGTCTGATATTGAAGGCTCAAAATTGTGTAAAGAGAAGAGGGAGGAGGTTCCCTTTTATAAGGGAGGAGAGGGGCACCTTAGGAAAAATATAAAATATTATTTTATAATAAAATCATATTCGGGTTATAATAGCTCAAAATTGATTTATTTCAAAGATAAAGTGGGTATGGGTATAAATACTCTCAACCAATAGGTTTTAGACAAGTTTAGGTTACTATTTTAACCTTATCATTTAGATTTAACTCTAAGTTAAAGAATTTAACTTTTACTATGTCTTATTGTTTTCTTACAATATATGGTTAATAAACTTACTATAAAAATCCAAAAGAACCCAAAGTGGTTCACTATTAATATATATAACCTTATCTAAGTCATTTTTCCAAACCATATATTTTTAGGAATATAATAACAATTAATAATATAAGATTTGTTTTAAAAACTATTTTATGTCAATTTTGACAGTATTTGGTAATTGATTTTTGTGAAAATCATAACAACATGATTATTTATAAAAAAATTAATTAAATCAATAATAACATGTCTTATTAACCTATAAAATTCATGTAATTAAGAAAAAGTCTCAAATTACATTTATTTGTGTATTTATAAAAACAATTATGTTAATATTACATTAATAAGGTAATTACTGCATCATTAGTGTGTCATTAACTAATTAAATTATTTAATGTCTAAAAATTATAAATAAAATACCATTATGTAGGAAATATTTTTTATCTTTGTAATGAATATTTATATTTGAATTTATCTTATTTATAACCCTATATAAAAAATGTTTTACTTATTACACTTTGATTTTAACTCTTTTAACTCTTCTTTTAATTAAATAATAATAAGTGTCCAAATCTAATACAAGTGGACCTAAAGGGTCATATTTTATTCCTAAGGTTGTTTCTGTTCGAATTAAACTTATAAAATAGAATTATTACATGTGTTAGGGTAATAATAATATCATTTTTACCCTTAATTACAATATTTACTTTTAACCGTGGTAAAAAAAGTAAAAAGTTACTATTAACCAAAAATTATTTTTATCTTATTAAACCATATTTTACTCCTTGATATTAACTGTGTCTCTTGGATTTTCGAAATTCAACACACAGAAGCGGTAAAATTATGTTTTATGTAAATTTTCAAATGCTCCTAGGAAGTGGGTAAAAGGCGTTGAAAAGTTCAATAAAATTTTTATATATCTAAAATTATTATAAAATGACTCCATTGAATTACATTGAACTTATATAAGTATTATGTATCTATTTTGACCTAAAATAAATTTAAATAAAATAAATTATTATTTAAATAAAAAGTCGGTTTTAACCAATAAATCAGTGTTTTCACTATTCATCAAAAATTGAATGTTTTCGGAAAAATACCAAAAATTCACCCTAGGCTAATTTCGATATTCCGAATCCAAAAAAGAAGTCCATTTTAAAAAATAAAATTTATAAAATTTCAAAAAGTGGGTAATAAAATTCATAACGGGTAGTTTATATAATATTTTAATAATATATCTATGTTTAGAGACACTTGGTATTGCGTACAACACACACTATCATGGAAGGTCGGGATTGCGTGTAATTAAAGCCTAGTCAGGGTTGTGTGTAGTGCAAGATTCTGTTTTTTTGCGTATAATATAATATAACCATATTTAATTTATACATTGAATATATATATATATATATACACTCAATGTTGCGTAGAATAACTTCTATGAAACGAACTTGAAATTGTGTGTAACATGATCCAAGAATAGTGTTGTGTATATACTACAAGCTAATACGGTGTTGCTTATAGTGAAAGATAATCTTGGTATAGCATACAACACAAGACATCAAATAAATTAAAAATAATACTTCTCATAAAATATCGGGGTGTTACAATATCATTCAACACTGACCAACCTTAAGTCATGGATAGGGTAAACACCACATTTTGGAATTAACCATGGTCTCAGATTTCCCATCTAAGCTCACAAACAATGGTAAAACAAATGAAAATGAACCAATGCATGTGTGTGAATTAAAATATATAAATATTCTTAATATATAAATTCATTTGTTCTGAGACACCCAATCACTATGCCTACTCATAGGATAAACCCATATATATATATATATATAAATATTCAACTGGAAAATCCATAAAAAAATAGGGTCACCACATTCCCCCTACTTTAGGGATTTTCACCTCAAAAGAACAATCTACATAATGATTTGGGGGGTACATAGTATATATCTAGCTAACTCAATCCTGAGAGCTCTCCTACATGATCCCATACTGCCACAACACACAAATAAAGGGAATGATCCATCCCTGGAGGATCATCTCCTGTTGATCCTTGATCCCCAATGGGTACTCAATGAAGTTGGATCCATCCTTGATGTCCATCTCAATACAGTCAATGGTGTGTATTGGGTGGTTTACTTATCTCCTCATCCTCTACACATGCAAGATTTCATGAACTTGATCCAAATTTAGAGGAAATTCTAGGATATATGCAACCTAGGAAACCCATTGTAGGATCTCAATTTCCCTAATAAACCTAGGGGATACAATACTTCCCTAGGCGAATCTCTATGATTCTCATAAAGGGGAGAATCTTATGAAAAAATGGCCTCTATACTTGAACTACAAGGGATTATGATTTCAATCTTCATAAGATCTAAGTCCCATCTAGGATATCCTTATATGCTCACTAATCACTTGAACCTTATCTATCATTACAGGAACCATCTTTTTTCCAACAAAGGATGTCTTGTAAATCCCAATCCAATATAAGGGTGACCTATATAGTCTCCCATACATGGCCTTTACAGGTTCCATGATGATTGTATAGTGATAAATATTTTTATATTACACCTATGAAAATGGAAATTGATCCTCCTATATCCATTTTAAGTCCACCACATAGGCCCTCAACATATCCTCCAACACCTAGATAGTCCGCTAAGTCTGGAGATCCATAAGGGGGTGAATTTTTTTACTCATTAGTAATAGGGTCCAAAATTCATCATACATGCCTCTTTATGACCATGATGTATACTAAGCATCACCATCAAATAATATCTTCAAGGGTACCCCATAATGCCTTAAAATATCTCATACATACAACATCCCCAAACTCTAAACCTAACTTTCTATCAGATGGAAAGAAAGTATGCTAACTTGGTGAGTTAGCCAAAAATCACCGAGATAGAATCATGACCGCTCACTACCTATGGAAGCCCCATAGAAATGTACATGAATATTCCATCCCATTTCCACTCCAGGATCTCAAGAGGCTATTTATAACATATATGAACCCGGTGCTTAGCCATCACCTGCTAAAATATGCGACACTGAGAGAGAAAATCATCTACGCTCCACCACATACCTGCCCTCCAAAATTTCCAATAAAGTCACTTGTACATATTTTTCACACAAGAATGTAAGAAAAAGTGGGAAGAGTGAAACTCCCTCATCACCTCCTCACATAATGTGACTGGAACCACTGTCCATACCAGGTAAAGGATGATGGTCTCCCCTCCTTCAAAAAATCTATTTAGTGCATATCTTGTTGATATCTTATCACATATAAACTCATAATATATTACTTATAAATAAGTCTCTCTCACCTACTAAAGAAGTGGAGGATTCACCGCCATTAAATAAATAAAAATAGCACCCCTCTTCTCTACTTGGGTATTTTTCAATGTAGCCAACTGATTTGATGCCTCCACCACCAAGTGAGAATGAGAATTTATCCTAAGGGAATATTACACACCATTTTCTATACCAAAAGTATAGAATATATTGAAGTAATGGTACTATAAGTCCTCCAACCAACCCCTATTTCTCATGTTCAGATATCTCTGAATGAAGATATACTTGAGGCTCTGGTGATCGTAATACACAAAAAATATATCTCCCATAAGATAGTTCCTCTACATATTCCAAATGAAGACTATCACTGCCAACTATAGGTCACGATTCACATATCACTTATCATGGGGTCTCAACTTCCTTGACCAATATGTGATCACTAACTACCTCTAAATCAAAATAAAACCAATATGTTCTCTATAGGGATCACCAAACACTACGTACTCTAAAAACATATCTAGTAGTCTCAACATAAGAGAACTGGCGAGGACCATACTCATCTACTTAAAGGATCTATGACACTACTCAGTCTAGAAAAATTGATTTCCTTTCCATGTAAATTCATTCAAAGGGTCTTAAATACAAGATAATTCTTCCACAAACCTCTTGTATTACACATACAAGATAATAAAACATTGAACCTTTGACACTCTCTTGGGTGGATCCCAAGAAATCACTGCATCAATCTTCATCGGTTCCACATCTAAACCATGATCAAATATTTTATGAACTAAAAAGTGAACCTCATGTATCCAAAACTATATCTTTGAGATATTACAATAAACATGGTGCTCCTAAAGTATTTCTTGGACATACTCAAATGCTCTTCATACTTATCCTCTTAACACAGAGTAAATGAGTATGTCATCAATCAACAAGACCACAAATCGGTCCAATTATGGTTGAAAAATATGATTTATAAATCCTATAAACATAGTGGGGGAATTTGTCACACAGAAAGGAATCACTAGGAACTCATAATGTTCATAGGGAAATTGGAATTTCATCTTTGAAACATCATCCACATGAACCCTCAACTGGTGGTGGCCAGACTTGAGATAGATCATCAAGAACCAACTTATGCCTCTCAAGAGGTCATAAATACTTGTAAATGAGTAGTTTTTATTTATTATCTCCTAGTTCAGCATATAATAATCCATATAAATCCTCAATCTCTCTTCCACATTATTTCATTGAAAACAATGTAGATGGCCAAGGGAACACATTAGGTTTGTTTAAACCCATCTCTCAAAGAACCTATAAATTCACCCTCAGATCTTTAAGCTCTGTAGGGTACATATGATGTACCATAGAAGATATCAGTTCATTATGGGGGTGAAATTCAATATAAAAGTCTATATATCACCTCAATGGTAGACCTAGAACTTTCTTAGGGAATGCATCTATAAAGTCCTCTATAACTGAAGGAATACAGATGCCTAAATATCCCTCTACTACAAGGTATATGTTATTTAACGGATGGGTAATGAGTTACAACTTCTTATCTATATGATTAACATTCTCAGCCATGTGATTTCCCTCACCTGAAAGGAAGAGTATTGTTCCACCTGTTTGAAGGCATCTCACTCATCTACGATGATAGTCAATTTGGGACTGAACTGTTGACAGTGATTCCATGCCCAAGATGAAATCATAAGGTTTCATTATGATAAATAGGTTTTCCCATGAGAAACTCTCTTCAATAATCCCTATCTCGTATTTCTGGAAAATATGTGATAATGAAGGATCACTCCCTATACAAACCTCTAGCTGTAACTATTGGTCCAAATTATCTACTAGGAGCTCCAATTCTTATAAAGGGATAAGTTGAAAAAATAATTTCCCACAACAATGTCTACAAGTATTTCAAAAAAGAGTATAAAAGACACAAATGTTACCTTGAATCCTCTCTTATGCAACCTGTTCATGACCATCTATAAACTGTACCTATTTACAGCCTCAACCACTTGATCTCTGATCCTGATGTGGGACACCTGGTGGTGATTGTGGAAGAATTTCAAAGCATTAGTATCCACCAGTAGTACCTCCCTCTAGATCTCTACGTGCTCCTCTACATGCAATGCCTCCTTAGGGGCCACCCAGACCACAGTTGAGATATCCTTGATCACAGAGCTACCTGTACAGTGTTGGCCCACCCACCATTTTCTTATCCTTCTTGGCATGATGAATCAGGAAATCACATGCTATGTGACCCCTCCCATAATAAGAACAACATTGAACCTTAAATGGATATCTGGAATGTCTATGTGATCCCTAAACCATAAATCAACATTTATAAATATGATAACAGGAAAGCCTCCTTTGTCAAATCCTCCATGTCTGATGCCTGCTAGCTGCTGTAGATGACTAGACCATATGATGGATACCACTAGATCCAACCACCCAAAATCCCTATTCTATGAATCTCTCAATGACAAGAGCCTTATATAACACTATAACATAGGTAAGAAGGCATAAAGAGACTATTAAAGCATGAATGTCTCTGTGGAGACCCTTCTCAAACTCCCAAGTCTAAAAGAAACCACCTTTCACCATATATAGGGAGCAATGTGTGAGTTTAGTGAACCTTGTAGTGTACTATGAAACTTTCATGTCACAAAGATTCAACTTAAGAAGCTCTTAACTCCGTACGGAGTGTAATACTGAATGATAATAATCCTCACAAAATAGATACAATAAATTTTACCATGACAGTTTCATCTCGTCATGGGTCTATGTCATCAGACTCCACCAGCTCCTTGTTGATCTATTGAGAATACTAGATTCCATTGAAACCATATGATCTGTACGAGTCCACCCAATATTGAATAGTAAGGTCACTAAATCTATGAAATCCTCTACTGCCAAGGGATTTAGCTTGATGTAGAACCTCGTTTGTCTCAAAAAATGGAATTTATAGAGTGATCTAAGCATGTAAACCTCATCATCCTTATATTATAGTACTAACTATAGCTTTATAGGTAGGGGTACTTATCCCAGACCTCATAGAAGATACACCTCATGATATGGCCCATAAACTAAGGCCTCATCACCCAATGGATATTCATCACCATCCACTCTTGGAAACTTGGATAGATATCTTCAAGGAGGAACCTTGAAAGTGATAAAGGAATACCACTATTAAATTAGAATATATATATTTATATTTAACTAAAGAAGGATATTAAAAGGACTCAATCCTATATAATTCATGTACCATTTTTTCTTATAACCAATGTCTCTATATATCAATCAAACAAGCATGTAATCAAAGTCTTAGGGAATGGATACATTGTACACCCCACCAAAACTGGATTCTATACCTTAATGCTACACTCGATACACTCTAAAACCATTTCCCTAATTTCTAAACAAATCCTCATCATGGGTTCCACTCAAACAATGACCCCAGGATGAACTACTGTGACACCACTCTATCATGACCCAACCCACCAAGGCTGTTCAGGATAGTGAAAATCTATGTATAAATCCCCTAGACCATCTCTAATACATTAGGGGATGGTGAGAAGTTAAAATAAAGAATAAATAAAATTGGAGACCTTTTATTAATACACCTATAGGCATGTACACTAACATCTCTATGAAAAAGTGCATAAGAATATAAATACAAGACAATAATATCTAAGTAAAACCATTCATACCATAAACTATAGGAAATAAATTAGAGAACCATGGTATAAACAAAATAAAATAAGGGAAGAATACATTCTAAAAAAATGAAGTCCCAACTTAACAATAACCGAAAATGTTTAAAACTAAGAGAACCTGGTTCCTGATATTCAAGTCTAACCACTGTATGATGTCAATACACCTAATAAACACAATTCGCCATTGATGTTACCACTCAACTTCATATATAATACATAATAAATTCCACATGTGGTAAAAGAACATATAGGGGTGTGCCTATACATACCCAATAGGACACCCCAAAAACCATAAAGGGATAGATAAAATTATATAATAGAGGTCATCTCAACCAATAGTAAGAGGGAGAAAATAAAAAATATAATCTCATAAATAAACCCAAATGGGAGAGAAATGGTATCACTATCTCCACATCACAATAAAAGTGTATGAGTCTACCTACAGCTCCAAAAAGTCCATCATTGATTCATAACATCATGAACAACCTCAAAATATTCTATATGGAGGTTTCCACCCCTCATCATCATTCTCCATAGTTGAGGGAGCCACAACTCCCTTAGAGGACCCGCTCCCCACAAGAGCTTGATGATGGGGGTTTTCCATTCTCTAGGTAGATGACCCATTCCGTTATGTGGGGGAGTACCAACTATACCTATTGAGAGAGTATGGGGACTTGTGCCTTAGTTTGATAAGGGATTACTAACCCCAAAATCACTCTGATGATCCTTCCCTAGTCACTGCAATAGTCAAGTATCACCTAGAGAAGTTTTATAATTGGAACACCTAAAATAATACCTCTTATTCCACAATAAAGGATACAATCATGTTCTACATAGAAAAACACACATGATAGGCTACTCATGGCCCAAAATATGAGTCCAAGTGTGGAGATATAAGAGGAAGAAGTTTCTCAGGAGAAATACATTGTGTGTGACCTTACCTTACCACTTGACCATTTTCTCCCCTAGACATGGATTTGCAATACACATCTCACTAAATAGCATATACTCATCATACATGACATGTCTCATCCACCCATGGGATTTCCCATGCTTTTCCCTGCATGATCATGTACATTAGATCGTTCTTGAGTACATGGTCTTGTCTGGGTATCCTATCCTTATTTAAGTACATGTCTATGCTTGTGTACTCTAGAAGTTCCTATATTACTAGATCTTTCCATGCCCATATAATCCTAGAGTACAAAATAATTCTATATCATAGGGTCACATAGGGTGTGATGCGTCCACACAACTTGTGATATTTTTCTCTACTAGAAACCCTATCCATCACAGCAAGGGCACTACACGATATGTGTTCATTATAGTATACGTTATGTAGTCAATTGTTTCATAAAAGCCCCAATTTTATCATGAAGATCTAGATCAACCTTTTTTCATAAGGTCTTACATTTTACAACCAAAAATAAAAGGGTAATTGATTTGGGCATCGATTCCTAACCTCCTGTGGCCAAAAATCAGAAAAACTATTATCCGTTGATGAGCCACCATGCGTCCCATACACCTACCATTTCCCATCGCCAATACAGATCATATATCCATGAATAATAACTTTTGATATATCTAAATACATATAAAAGTAACCATCTTATTCTTTGTTCACTCAACCACCATGAATATGGGGGTTCCAAGGCACTTGAACCCACCCCAGAAATGTCAAACGATGACAAAGGGGGACAAAAATGAAGAACATTGGGTCGAAATAAAAAAAATGAAATATTTCATTATCTATTTTTTCATGTCAAATGGTAATAAAAATGGGGATATCTATGTGTGAATCATGAAATAACAAAAATAAATTGGAATCAAAAATTCTATTTATTTAAACTAGATCATGTGAGAACCACAAAATCTAAAAATAAAAGAAGATAAAGAATACATATTTTATTAAATAAAAAGGGTAAAAATACACAATTAACATTCCCTACATTGATTTCAGATTAATGTTTTATGAATAATGAATTCATCAGTTGTCACGACCCCCTTCCATCAAAGATGCCCCTCCTGAGCTGGCAATGGTGAAAGGGAGATAATGAACCCCGAGTCCCGCCTCCAGTAGGCCCCGGGGTGGCGACTAGCACCAAGGGTATGAGTTTTCACAAATATGGGAGGCATTACCCTTTTTATTATTTTGGATCGGGAAATAGGACAAGTCAACCACCAAAAGGGAAAAGAACAAGTGTATATAAATAAACCCAAACCAAGCCCACATGCATGTTTAAACAATTTTTATAACAAGGTACAAGTACAAGGAAGCTCAAAAGTACAATGCCAAAGAAAACAAGAGAACAAAAACTGCAACAACTCCAACTGCCCGACTAGTAGGGTCCCGCATGACCCTGGTAGTCCTCCTGGAAACCTGAAAGTAAACGTAGGGTGAGAATACAAGTATACTCAGTAGGGAAACCTAAATCTCTCGTGCACAAGTGGGGAGACACCCTAAGGTCCCGTGAGAAAACAGAAGAACCAGAAACTAACAAGGAAAAACTATCCACCCAGCCTCACTGGTCACACTAACCAAGTAACACAAACAAGTTTAGTATATATATATAGAACAAAAGTATTGGGTACCTCGCACCATTTCCCACTTAATTAGATGCTGCTCTTCCTAACGGAAAACGTCCTGACGCTACCACACTCTTCCCGCCCGCACACACCTGGGCCAAACCACGCATCCTGCCCGCACATACCTGGGCCTCACAACCACGCATCTCGCCCGCACACACCTGGGCCACAACCACTAACCCGCCTGCAGACACCTGGGCCTCATCCCGAAGGTTCTTGGGAACAGTAAGCTTGCCCGAAGAGTCTTGGGCTAAAGGTCTCCTCAAGCCATCATAGCCTCCAAGACCTACCCGAAGAGTCTTGGGTGTAAGGTCACCTCAAGCCATCATAGCCTATGGAGGAAGGAGCAGGAAGGAGCTAGTAACTAAGGGGGAACACCCTTTCCCATAAAATGGGAGTGTTCGGAACTAGGTTCTTGACATGGGTGTGGTGCGACAAAACACAAAGATACAATTATATATATACATATACCAAACACACACCCAACCTATGGCTTCTTAAAAAGAGAAACTGAGCATGTGCCTGAGCACTGCTACCACGAAGCATGCATCAACAACCAAACAATCATCCCCCAACCCCATTTAGGTTTTCATGTTTCATGCAATGGTTTAACAAATTATTACTACTGGGAAACTAACATCCAGACAAAACCTTTCACAAACATATCCCTGCCATCCACAACCAAGGTTAAGTAAAACGCAAGAAACCACATGCCATTTCATTTACAAGAGATTATCACCACCATACAACATTCCATCATTCATTTATTTCAAAGTTCCACACATAAAACCCTTTCCACACACAAAACATTTCCGCATTTGAAAACACCTTTTACTTCAAAACACTTTTCATAATCAAAACACTTTTCATAAATAAAGGCATTTTCCACAAAACAACCAAACCACCAACATGTTCATTATTCCAACTTTGTTCAATCGGGGTGATCACACAAGGTTTTAATTCTCATTTAATCAGCCAGTCTTTACGTGCTTATCCATTTTCCATGTTTTAACAAAACCAACCACAAAAAATTCAGATATCAATTTCGCACGCAAAGGCCACCAACGGCCTTGATTTTCAGTAGGCAAAGGCCTTTCAATCCAAAATCACAATCAGAAGATAAAGAAACTGGAAGTCAAAAGAAACAGCACAAAACCCCAAACCCTTATTTATCCGGTTATTATCTTTATTTAAAGTTCAACTGCATCCCATGGAACAAAAGAAAAATATCCCACCCCGCATGTTGCACCAAAAAGAGAGACGAAGGTAAACCCCTACCTCAAAAGGTCCCGATCACGTCGCTTCCGACGACGTCCTTCGGTGTCCTCCGCCTTCGCCAAACCCGAAAAATGCCTCCTAGGATGGAAGCTGGAGAAGGAAGGCTGGAAGGAAAGGTGACAAGTCCGGGCTTAGAAGCTTCGTCTCGTCACTACGATCCTGTGGCCGCTGACGGATCGACGATCGGAGTTCGAACAAAGAAGTTAGAAGGAAGGCTTCTAGGTCGTCCGAGAGCGTCGTCGTGCGGAGAAGAAGAGAGGATTGTAAATAACAAGTGACCCTCTCTTATATAGGAAATGAAAAGGTAAAACGGTATGCAGCGTGTATTAATGAATACACGACGTGATCGTACAACTATTACGTTGTTTGACTGATCAACACACGACACGTCATGCAGTTTCCATGTGTTTAATGATAATAATAACTTCAATTAATAATAGATGTTTTATTGACCCGAGACATGAGTCATAAAAAGGTATTCATCATTTTTCTTAAAATGACTGTCATAATTTCAGGGTTACGCTGTCGCTGACAGTTAATCAATCCGATATCGTATGAGGTAGATACGTTGGATACAAGATCCCGTAATAATAATGATATTATTATTATTGGGTGTTTCGTGGACCCGAGCCACGAACCATAATTTAATATCCAACATTAGACTTGAATCAATCATATTAAATATAGGATCACATCGCTACTGACAAGAAGTCAATAGGACGCCGCACGCGGGAGTTATGACGGGTCGAAGATTTAATAATAATATTAAATCTATTAATTCACAAGCGTTTCGGGTACCCGATCTGAAAACCCGAAAAAGAAATCCAATATTGGACTCATAATTTCCGTCTCGTAGTCAGGGTCGCACTGCCGCAGACGGTTCATGAAACCGAGGTCGCACGAATATGTTACGGTCGAAAAAGTGTTTTATCAACAAAAACAATAACATGATTATTATATTATTTAATTTAATTTAATTTAATTTCTTAAATCCTCGTATCCAAAATCCATGCCCCACCAAAACAAAAGGCCCTCTTTGAATCCATGCCAACCACACCCCACCCCTTGATTGATTTCCTTTTTTTAACTTATTTATTTTATTGCATTAAATTCTAAATCTTTATTTCCTTTGCCTCCTTCTCTCTCCAATCTCATTAATTCTTCCACAATTCCCTCATGCTCCAACCAAAGTGGAGCCTCCCCTTTCCTTTACACCATGTGGGACACCCCAAACCTTCATTCTCACTTCAATGTTATTATTAATAATAATAACAGCCATCATTAATGTTCTAATGTAATCCCATTAAATTAGTTTATCACGGTTATTCTCATATTAAATTAAAACCATTCCATTTAATTAAATTAAATGACAAAACAAAATTAATATAACTTACATATTCAAACCCTTTTTAATACATCTAATTTCATTAACCTCTCGCACATAGTTTTACGTCATCATTATTATTTATTGTTTTTCAATAATAATAACAATTCATCAACTTATTTTATTAACTCATCACTGTTATTATTTTTTTTAATGATAATATTTACGCTCATCGCATTGACCACGTTAAACCACCCCGTCAGATATCTGAATCCGACCATGCCACGTCAATGTCGCGTAACATCCATCAATTTAATTATTTTAATTCTATTTATTTTTATTTCACACTGATTAAATTGAAACCACATTTATTAAATAAAAACCATTCAATTTCATAAACCCAATATAATGAACTCACCTTTATTTTTTTTGAACGCACCACCGTGCTTCCACTTACATGTTCATTTAATTGTTTGCAATAAATACCATGACTCATTTCATCAATTTCTCATTATTATTAATATTATGAATAATATTAATAACACAACAGCCATAATTATTATTCAAATTTAATTTCAACAATTACTCAATTAATAAAAAAAATGCATGTTTCATTTATCAACGTCTAATGGATCACACACCTTCCCACTTCTCATCATTAATAATAATAACACCAATTAAATCATTTTATCTTGATTATTCTTTTTAGTTTAATTAATCAACAATTTATGTCATCATCATTATTATTTAACATATTTTTACGTTATCATCAGTATTAAAATTATCATTATAACGCGCGTCGTGTTGACCACATCGATTTCAACAAAGGAATGGACCGGAGGGGTCCGGTCCATTACATCAGTGATGAAGAAGATTAGATACATTCACTGCATTTTGATCCACCTTGAACCGATCACTGCTCATCATTTGGACCCGATCCACCAATGAAGAACAATTTTTTTAGTCCTCTCAAATATTTCTAGGGTTATGCAGCTAACCCTAATGTTTTTATAGTGGTATTTTTATTAAGGATTAGATTTAGGTCATTTAATAATACTAAATGAAATAAATTATTTATTTTATTAAACGCGTTCGCCAACAATCACCTCCCTTAAAACATTTAACACCTACAAACCTTAGGTCTCACCTAGGGTAAACCCCATGTTATGAAATCAACCATGCTATAATATTTCCAATAATATTTCTTGAAAAGTGGTAAAACCTATTAAGTTAAACATTTGTGTTCACATGAATTAAAATATATTAATATTTATAATATATTTATTCTATGTTCCTGAGACTCCCAAACACCACTCTGACTTAGAGAATAAATCCAAATATATATATTGAAACATTAAAATTCATAAAAAAAATAGAGTAACTACTAGGAAAATAATGGTAAAAAAGTATAGAAATATTTAAAATTGAAAAATTTATCTATCACTACGTAAAAAATATCAATGTGATAATCATTCACATGAAAGTATTCTTAATAGAGATCATTTTGATGAAGCAAAATCATGTTTTGGGGAGTATGATGAGGTTGATTCCATGAAAACTATTAAAGAACACAACTCTAAAATAAAATCCAATTTATATAAAGTTTCTATTAAGGTTTTTACCTATATATTTAGATTTTTCCAAGGACTACATGATGAAAAATAACAACTAGAATAGGAGGCTGAAAAAATGTAAAATGATTTGGCTAAGAAGTTATAAATATGTAAGAATCTTTAAAAACATGTTAATGAAAAATATAATTTTTTATAATTTATAATAAAAATTTTTCTCAGATTTAATAATTGTTTTATATAATTATTTTTTAACAAATTTATGAATAAAAATTATTTATAAAGTGATCCAAATATCGATAAAAACAACAAAAACCTACTTAAATGTTAAGTATGTTCATTTATAGGTTAATGAAAAATATTATGAGAGATTTAAAATTCCTTATGAAAATAAATAAAAATTTATAAGGATCAGATCATAAAGATGAAAAAAAATTGGGTAGAATGTTTTAGATTAGTTAAGAATGAGAAGAATTCGATAAACATTATGTTTCTTGAATATGAGGATTAATTGAGAAATATAGAATCCTCATAAGCCAAAACATCCCAAATAGTTGAGTAGATAAGAACTAACACAAAAAACTCAAATGAGAATATTATTCTAAAAGGGACTCATATAATTGGAAATACAATGTTTAAATTATCTTTTGATCAATATATAACAAGTTCTTAGATGAATGTCACCCCTAACATGGTTAATTATATCTTTACTAATTCTGGTTCATATGATAGTACAAGTTTAAATTTTAAATATAAAAAACTTGTGTGAATATAAATTATAATAAGTCCACCAATACATTAAAGGTGGATGTTAAAATATCAAAGATGTCCTACTACACAAAGAAAGACCGAAAGAGCTATATTTCCACTAAAAATAGAAAGGTTCACAAGTAGATATCCCTGGATAGAAAAAATATACAAGTATGAGAAATAGATACATTTACCATTGTTGGATATACTAGATGTTTTGGCACAACAAATTTGTGTGTTGGAATAATATTACCAATTATAGAAGCTTATAAAATCCTCTAATAATGGGGAGAAAATAAAAACTAAAGAAAAGACTTTCTATAAAGGTATATAATTTATAGAAGAGGATACGTCTATCTACCAAGAATATATTAAAATTATATGAGTATTTCTTTGATTATTATAATATAAGTGATCATAGTATTGAGAATTTATTATATATTTAAACCAATAACACTATATGGGATGATGTGAAGAGAAGACCATAACAACATAGGGGAAAATTAAATTGATAGTAAGTCTTACTTGAGGTTTAAATAGGTGAAAGGGTCCATGGAAATCACACCAAAGAAGCCAGAGAAGAAATATACAGTGGATATAAAAAATCAATCATATATTATACTACTATGGTAGGAATGGGTACACCATGAAACAATTAAAATAAACCTTGGAAAGAGAAATCTATCAAAGATATTGTTTTTCTGAATGGAATCAGTCCAATATATTTATAAGTTTATTGATTTGTTGTTTGACATCCTATAAGAATAGTGAGAAGAGTTTTCTAAAAGGGGTTACTCAAAAAGTGATAAGAAAATATGTGTAAAATAAATTAAATATGATTATATTAGAAAAGAGTTATTGAATTATTATATAGACTAATATTAAATGTCCAAAAAATAGATAAATCATAGAATAGTTAAATTACTAAAGTGAAATGATTCATTGTTTAGGAAGATGGACTCAAATTTCATTAGAGTTTATCTAAATATGATGACCCACGAATAATTGGAGATCTGTATAGAAGGATTAAAAATGTTAGTAATATTACCAAAAATCTAATGATAGTCTTACTAGTATAAGAATAAATTATAAATAAGATGAAAGAGAAGGAAAAAACCCCTTTCATTAGAAGTGATTTATTAGAAAGTGTAAATATGACTATCCTACATAAGAAAACAAATATACAATCATGAAGAAAATCATGCTACCCATAAAATATATTAAATTGAAAATTGAAATGGGATTTATCATAATGATACCACATAATTTTGAAGCTATAAATTGTTTAAGATCTTGGCTATGACACAACCCACAACCTTGATTCTTCTACTAAGGATAATGAAAACCCATCATTGTTCCCTTATCTATTTTTTTGTTTGTAATAACATAAAAGAAATTGTAAGAGATGGATTATAGTGAAGTTATTGTGTATAAAATCTATTGAAAAATACCTAGAGAAACGATGATGTGAGGTTTTCTAATAACACTTTCTATTCCTGATTTGTTATATCTGTTTGTTAAGGGGGAAGTATAGTTAATGGGAAAGATCTACCGAAGGGGGATTTATATGTCTTAAACATGAAATTTTATGTTATGTTTTTTGAAGATGAGTGTAGTTTATATATTATATGATAAATATATTTGTAAAATCCTTAAAAATGAGGAATTTAAAGTGGTAATACAAGAATAATAGATTAATAGAAAAAAATTTCTTTATTTATTCACTCCTGTCTTTTCCACAGGGTAAACTCACACAGAATTAGTGTTTTCTAACTATTTTCACATTGATAATAAAAATATTTTTCAATCATCCTCTCAAGATTAGACAATAAAAATTATGGTATAATTTTTTTTGGATGATTCTTGGAGTGGATATGAGAATAATTTCTCATACGTGTACCTTTTCCTTTATTGTAAATAAGGGTGAGAAAATATTGAATTTATAAAGATAAGTGGTATTTACATTAAATTCAAAGAGCTATATATAATAACCCAAGTACATGATGAATAATGATGGAGATAAATATTGTATTTGTTAAAAATTTATCATGAGGAATAAATTATATGAATGATGAGTAATGTCGCTGCCTATGCATAAGTAGGAAATGAGAATGATTTTTACTAATACGTCGAAAACAATTCTTAATATGTTTTATGATATTAGCCCTTATATTTTATAATTATATATATTGTTTTTAAAGTATCAAAGACAAGAATTATTGGATAAAGAGGAACTATATACTATAGTTTTTCAAGAGTTTGAAGGAAGCTATATAAAGGGGACATTAGAAAATAGTTAAAAAAGAATAAAATATATATTAAAGAGTGGAAATACCATAAAATGGTTTAATTAGTACTATGGATGAAAAAAATACCAACATAGTGTTAATAAAAAAAATTTATACTTTGATTGATGTCATGATATCATTTCTAGTGTAACCTCAACTTGGTAACCACCCTAGGACTACATGCATTTAAAAGAGAAAAAAAAGAATCATTATGAAATTTGATATGAATATATAGGCATGTTATTCACACCATTGGTAATAAATTCTTGAAAAAACGAAATTTAAATCCATCCAGGCCATCCAAAAACCATCTATATTGTATTAGATGCATCTATCATTTATTTTTGGGTGATTTCAAGTATAATTAACTATGATTTCGATATTCTGATGATGTTAGAAACATCATAGCTTTTATCCAAGATATTATCTTGGATTAGGGAGCTATGATCAGACCTTTATTTTTTAGTAATCAAGAGGGAAGTGAGAGGAAATGTTTAAAATCATGGGAGGAATATTTATAAAAAACAGTGGCCTATATATTTCCTTAAATAAGCATGTTTAATTTGTGAAAACTGCACATAGGACCTTATATTGTTGAAACCAATTAAATTATTCCATATTTATCATGTATGATGTTTATTAATGTTCCAAAAACATCAGAAATAATTTATCACATACATGTAACATTAAAACTGGGATTTTTGATAATATAAGAGCCACTAAATCAATATGTATCTATCGAAAATATTTAATGAACCTTGGATAAAATCATTAGTTTGAAAAATATTATTACTAAAACTTACTAAAAAAATTTTAATTGACCAATAAAATAAATTCACATCTTATTATTAGAAAATTGAATAATAATTAATTAATTTATTTCTTGAAATCAACTGAACAAAAACATATCTCGGCTCCCACCACAGGGTCTACCATTTCCTAACATCTCATTCATTAGAATTAGGAAAGAATCTAAATAAACATTATATGTTTCCTTATATGACCTTATATCAATTGAAGTGAGTTATATCTGAAGACTAAACAGTTGTATCTAAAAAAACATCATAGTCCCTAAGAAGATTAGGTTTAGTTATAGAAACGATAACCTACCACAAACACACTCTATGTAATCTACTCCATTTTTATTGTAATATCTCATAAAGTATGATGAACACTTGGTGTCATTATAATTTCATGATTTATTATTCCATGGACTTACTTTATATACTTTCCTTTTACTACCATGACCATAAATTTTATAAATATACAATCATTCCATTCAAGTATGCCCAGAATACCTCTTTCGTTACAGAAGTGAAAGATTCTGTCTTGGCCATTCAATCAATTCCATACCACCAATTATTCACCCAACACAAGATAAATTTCAACAAAAAAATGTTATTGTCTCTATATTGAATCAATGTACACGATCAAATGGTTTTCTCTAATAATAAACTCTATTCAAGAGACCAATACAAATTCATATAAATAAGAACAACCAATGACACCTGAAACATGTGGTGCTCATACTATATGGTCAGTCTATTGTATCTCTACTACTATAGATCACCAAGTGAAAACTTCATGTGAATAAGTATCAATTATTATAATCCCCTGCACCTGATAGTGATAAATCATTTTCGTCTTATTAGTTTGATGTATCTAGAACATATGACATGTGTTTTATGATAACTATCATTGTATTCCCAGGATATCATTATACATATATAGTATATGTATAGAATAAAATTTAATTAATAAAATGGAATGGAAACTTGAAAGACATATCACATGGAAGAGAACTCGAACAGAAAAAGTGACATTGACAATTCCCTTACCCTGAAGTGTAACTTCTAAAACTCTAGGATCAGGATCTTGAGGGCTTGGGGACACATTGGTTGGACTCCTTGGCAGGTAAAACTATCAGAGAATTATGTTTATTGAATTTTGAATGAATGAAAATGATGGAATTGATTGGTATTTATAGTAAAAGAGATGGATATTTTTATTAATTTTCAAGGAAACCTCATCAGTGGTATTTGCAAAACCAAGGGACTTACTATAACATCCCAGATAAATAGAGAAATTTTAATTTTTTCATTTTAATTAATATTTTTTGAATTAAATATTAATTTTACATTAAAGGGGTTTCTATGATCAATGGCGTACCCGATACGCAACAACGAGTTTCTTTGAAATCTTACGTTGCACACTAACAATATAATATTATTATTTTAAATGCTAGTTAACGCCTAGCAATTGTATTGGCAGGAATGAATATAAATTACTAAAATATGATTATATATGTTTGTTAAATGTTTTTTACATTTATCCAATAAAACTTAGAGGCTAAAAATGTGAATGAATCTAATTTTAAGCACAATTTACTTTAAAATGTCGATTTACCATTTTTTAATAGTGAACCCTCTTTAAATATAGTTTTGGAACTTTTATATATTCTATTTTACAAAATAAAATTGTTATTTAGAATCAGGACATCAAAATTTACTTTGGGTAAATTTTTGGTATTTTTCTAATAAAGTTCATTTTTTAAATGAATAGTGAAAAATACTGTATTTTAATACAAAACTGCCTTTTAATATAATTTATTTATATGGTCCGATTATATTTTTAATTGGGTTTAAAGTGTAATTATACTATATTTTTATAATTTAATCCAATTTTGGTCATTTGAAGCAATTTCACTTTGAAATTGGACATAAACAAATGTCAATCTTTTGATAGTTAATATTTCTTAAAAATAAGCATTTTGTTTTAAGAAAACGAATTAATTTTAAATTAATTAATCCAACTTCTATGTTTTGAATCTGGTAAAATAAAAATCATTTTTTAATTCAGAATATCTAATATATCATTGGCTGAATTTTGGGTATTTTTCTAAAAAACATCAATTTTTGATGAATAGTGAAACCACTAGGTAGTAGTTAAAAATCCGACTTTTTCTTTTAAATGAAATTTTACTACTTTAGTGAATTGAATTTATAAAATATGACATAAATGGTTGTTTTTAGTAAGTAAAATTTTGTTTAATAAGATGAAGATAATTTTTGGTGAATAGTAACTTTGGACTTTCATTTACCACGGTTAAAGGTAAATAGAGTAATTCATGGTAAAAAGAATATTATAATAACAAAAAATTACATTAACACTTTTCCTAAACTTATTGGATGAATCATGACTGACCATTTACATTCTTTGGTCGATTTTGGGACCCCATGGATTCACTTTAGAGTGATAATAACCCTTTATTTTAATAAACTTAATGTAAAGACAAAAATAGCACAAACAAATATCTTTTAGTAAATTAATTTTTTACATAATGTTATTTAAGTTATCTTTTCAACTATAAATATTCTTTGGAAATATAAAAATATTTCCTACATCATGGTATTTTTTTTAATTTTTAGACATCAAATAAATAAAATTATTGATGACATAATAATGATGCAGCGTTTACCTCATCAATAAATGATTTAAATAAATAAGATTATAAATATTAAAAAAATATCCAAAACCTATCCAATTATTATTGTATAATTTTATTTAAATCATGATTTATCTTATCTTTGACTTTAATAAGTTATGGACCTTTAGAAACTGAAAATCATTATATAATAAAATAATAGTTTCACACTTTCCTAAAGAGCCCCACCTCCCCCTTATAAAAAGCCTTCACTTATAACCAATTCCTCACACCTATAAAGCCCCTTATCTCATCATACATCTAGAAAATTAAGCTCCCTACAGCCCAATCCTTCTCCTAGAAGCCTTACCTTAGGCAGAAGGCACTTCAAGAGGTCTTTTTGGTTCAAACCAAAGGGAGTTAACCGAATTAAAGGTAACAGTTTGTCTTAAATTATTTTCTTTTATTTTACTTATACAACCCTAAAATATTTTTATTTCTTTATTTTATATCAAAAATAGTATCCTCAATATACTATAATGTTGTTATGATAAGGATTATAACTACACTTACACACACTTCCATATAATGGGTAAAGAACATACTGTTTCTGTGGATGGAAAACTAACGCTTCAGGAAATGATGATTGTTCAATTATCTCTTACCACCTCTGATAGTGGAAATTATGATGGAACTGTATTTATATATGATATATATTATTTTTATGTTTTCTTTATGCGTCTGTATTTTCCATTTATATCATGCCTTTATGGTTTCCATTCTGGGTGAATGCGGTAATTTCATTTGAGGAAGTGCGGTCTACCGCCCCCTCAAAGTGATATGACTCGTTAATGCTATATGTGGGACATATAAAGGATGGAGTTAATGATATTATATATGATATTATAAAGGAATTATAATATACCTATGTATCATTATGTTTTAATTCCATTTAAATATGAAATGGAAATGGAAGTACCATTCATGCGTACATACGACTTACCGTCTCCATGAATGGTGAATTTCATTTCTTACCTCTAAATGTTATCTACTATTATAAATACATGTATATACTAGATATATATGATATACATGATATTAAAATCATGAATATCATTCTGGATATAATGGAATTATGACAACATAGAAAACTTGTAAATATAAGAAGTTCATTTTTGAATCAAGTACCAAATATCTAAAAATTGAAAACTATTAACTTAAATGATTATATAATGTTTATAACATGGTAATAAGAGATATAAAAGGAATAATAAACTTGAAAAAGGGTTTTAAGTAATTATAAATTAACTTAATTTTATTATTCAGGAGATTAAAGAACAAAAGGGTCAAGTCGGACACGAGGTAAGGGACTTCGTCTCAATATCCTTTCATTGAGGCATATATTGATTTATACACAACATTATATTATATAGTGTATAAAACCCTTTGACTTTTACTTTTATTCAAAATGAATCTTTTCTCTATGAAGTGTTTTACTAAATGATGAAAAAGAATGTTTCTTTTAACATAAGCGGTGACAATGACCTTTTCCACCGCCGCGAGTATTATTTGATCTTTGGACTCCTTAACAAGCCGTAAGGTTTTCAAATGGAAAATAAATATCATATACTCTTTTATGTGTTTTGTTATTGAAAATGGTTCTTGTATTTATTATTTCAATTTCTTGTTTAATATCATGAAAATATATATTGTGATTGCAATTTAGGAATGTTATATTTCATTTATTCTTATGTTATGTGTTATGATTATATTATAGTCGTTGGACATTATTTATGTATAAGGGTGGTTCTCTGATAAACCTAGGGTGGGTGATCCCGATATAACTCTCTAATTCATTGGGTAATGTGACAGAGGTAAACATGAATGTTTCTCCTAGGAAATTTAGGGAATATATTGTGATGGGTATTCCAACGTAACTCCCTATATAGTTGTGATAACTATAATGTAAGTATGATATGGATGCCACAGGGTACCTTTATGATTTATGATTTCTCTGTGTTATTCATAAATTTTATAATTTCACGAGGTTTGTTAATTAGATTATGTTATGTATGTATTGATGAACTAATGTTTTCTTTCTTTGTTTTATAACCCTTACTAAGATTTTTATTCTCATCCCATATTTTTAAATGTTTTTCATAGGACTTAAAAGTAATAGGGTCGTGGATGGGATCAAGGTAAAGTCAAGCTGTCTAAAACATGGAATTGGACATGACTATTTTTTTCAAGAGTTTTTATTTTATGTAAAAATATAAACTGAGTAGAAGTGTCTACTTTGTAATTTTTGAGATGTAATGTAATATTTATGGCCTAATTCTCTAAAACGCTAAACCTTAAAATATCATCAATGTGAATTATTCATTTAATTCAAGATTATGTAATGTTTTAAGTCTAGGTCCTTATAGTTGGTATTAGAGGTTTGTTTAGACAACTTTAGGAGTTAGAATATTGTTAAATTAATGTCCATAAATTAAATTATGTTAATATTGGACTGATAGCATTTATAGATTACCATGTTGGTTCGCATAAGATATCTCTATGTTCAGAATGGTTTTCGGTAGAGGAAACAGGGCAGCTATGTTGGGACGACATTAGGAGGAAGACAACCTTCCAAATCAGCAACCTGAGATGGCCAAAATCAGACCCGAATTGTTTGTTGCAGTGATGGAATAATTGAATCAGGCTATAAATGGTGGTGGTATCCATGCACGAGATCAGCCAGATAAAGCACAGTGGAATATGTTAGTAGTAGAGCTTTTCATGATGCAACATCCCCATCATTCAGAGGATCATCTGACCCCGTGCTAGTTGAAGGAAGTATTTAAGCACTAGATATGATTTTTGATGTCATGGAGTGTTCAGAACATCAAAAGGTTAGTCTTTCTATTTACCATTTTGAAGGTGAAGCCGATCAATGGTGGTCGATGGTGAAAAATATCAGGGATATTTAAGAGATTTATGCTCTTCATTGGGATGAATTCAAAGGTATGTTTCTTGAGAAATATTTTCCTAAGGTTGTTCGTCTTAGGATGGAAAAACAATTCCTAGAATTGACATAGTTGGATGACTCAGTGGCTACATAGGAAGCAAAATTCAATCAACTGGAAAGGTATGCTCCAAATTTCATACGAGATCTTGAGAGTAAAATCAACCATTTTTACTCAGTATTAAAGTCATAGTATCGAACTACTTTAGCTTCCTGTGAGTTCAAAATTTATGAAAAACTATTTCGATGTGCGAAGAAGGTGGAAATGGAGTTTTCCGATGACCAGGTCCTCTTTGATAAACAAAAAAAATATAGAGGTCGAGGTGGCAGGATAAATGGAATAACTCTTCAAAAAAGTCTGATGGTAAGAAAATTAAGTTTACAGTTTGTGAAAATTGTGGTAAAAAGCATGCTGGGGAATATCTTTTGAATTTTGGTAAGTTCTACCAATGTGGTAAAATGGTACATAAGGCTCATAATTGCACTGAAAAAGAGATGGGTAATGGTAAGACCAAATATGATTTACAGTCAATAAAATGTTTTAAGTTCATTGAAATGGGATATTATGCAAATGAGTGTCTAATTAAGAACTCAAATAAGGGAGAGCAGCCGGACTATAAGCATAAAGGGGTGGTGAAATCATTTGTAACTACTTCAGAAGATGTTGGGCCATCAAATGAAGTAGTATCAGGTACACTATTTGTTTGGTCAGATTATTCCAATGTGTTGTTTGATTCAGGTTCTACACATTGGTCCATTTATGAGAAGTTTTCTAGTAAATTGAGAATTCTATCTCAAGGTACAAATCCTAAACTTATGGTAAAAAAACCTGGAAAAAATGTTGAGACAAAAAGAAATTATAGTAACCTTCATGTCCTTGCATGGAGAAAGAATCCACCTACAATCCTTAATTTTTTCCTATATTAGAGTTTGATGTTATTTTAGGTATGGATGGATTTCTGTTTATCATGCCAAGATTGACTGTAGAGATAAAGATGTTTTTTTATAGAATGATTTTCATTTTGTGTAAAAAAATGAACCCTTAATTTTTATAGCAAATCAGGAAGCTGAGAAACTAATAAAAGATGGAAATGAATGTTACCTTGCCCATATTGTTGAAAAAAAGGAACTGTTCAGATTAATGATATTCCAGTTGTAAATGCGTACCTTGATATTTTTCCTGATGATTTTCCTTGTTTAATACCTGATAGGGAAGTTTAATTTACAGTTTACTTAGTTTCTGATGCTAATCCAATTTCAAAACCCCTTTATCTAATGGCTGAAATTGAACTTTTAGAGTTAAAAAAGAAATTGCGGGAGTTATTAGATAAAGGTTTCATTCGACCTAGCACATCACCATGGGGTTCTCAAGTCTTGTTTGTTAAAAATAAAGATGTTTCAATGATAATTTCCATTTATTATAGATCATTGAATAACATCACTATTAAGAACAAAAATCCTTTTCCTCATATCGATGAATTTTTTGATTAGCTTCTGGGAGCTCAGTATTTTTTGAAGATTGACTTGAGGTCGGGGTACCATTAGTTGAGAGTAATGGAAGAAGACATTTCTAATACCGTGTTTCGTACAAGATAGGTCCATTATGAATTTGTAGTTATTCCTTTTTGGTTTAACCAATGCACTTGTTATATTCATGGATCATATGAATTAAATTTTCTATGAGTTCTTGGATACGTTTGTGGTTGTCTTCATTGATGATATTTTGGTTTACTCTAAAATTAAAGAGGAGCATGAAATTAATTTAATGGTTATCTTGCAAACCTTAAAAGAAAAAAAACTATTTGGTAAATTCAGTAAGTGTGGGATTTGGTTACAAAAAATTTCTTTCCATGGTCACATTGTTTCAAAAAATGGAATAACTATTGATCCTTCTAAAAAAAGTTGTTGATGAATGTCCTAGACCCACAAATATAACTGTGATCCATAGTTTTCTTGGTTTGGTAGGTTATTATCATAGGTTTGTTGAAAATTTTGCATGGTTATCTAGTCCAATGACTAAGTTAACTTGAAAAGGTGTTAAGTTTGTTTGGAAAAAATAATGTGATGATTGTTTTCAGGAATTGAAAAGAAGATTGGTGAATGCCCCAGTTTTGGAACTCCCTTCCATAAATGGTGAGTTTTTTATCTATAGTGATGCTCTATTGAATGGAATTTTTTGTGTCTTTATACAGAATCATTATGTAATTGCTTATGCTTCATGTTAGTTGAAACCTCACGAGTTAAATTACCATACACATGATTTAGAATTAGCTGCTGTTTTTTTTTGCTTTAAAAATTTGGAGGCATCATTTTTATGGAGTAAAATGTGAAATATATACTGACCAAAAAAGTTTATTGTATATATTCACTCAGAAAGAATTTAACATGAGACATAGGAGATGGATTGAATTAATCATGGGTTATGATTGTACAATTCATTACTATCTGGGAAAATTAAATAAAGTGGCTGATGCTATGAGTCAAAAAAGTAATAATTTATTAACCATGTTACATTTGGAAAGAGATCCTTTGGTTTTTTATTTGATGAAATTTGGAATAAAAGTTATTGGTTCAAGAAATTACTCAATTTTGTTTCAGGTGTTAGTGAAATCATCTCTCTCAGAAAGAATTAAACAAGCATAGAAGGAAGCCATTGAGTTGTAGAAAAAGGTATAGTTGGTTCAGAATGGAATGTTTCCTAATTTTAATGTTGATAATGATTGTTTTTTTAGGTTTTTGAAGAGATTATTTGTGACTTGTGATTCATATTTGAAGAATGAGTTGTTATGTGAAGCTCATAGTTCTCCGTTTTCAGTTCATCTTGGCAGTACGAAGATATACAGAGATCTTTGGGAGTATTACTGGTGGGGTTGAATGAAAAGAAATATTTCTGACTTTACTGTGAAGTGTTTGACTTGTCAAAAGGTTAAAGCAGAGTGGAAATTACTGAAAGGGATTTTTCAGTCATTACCAGTTTTAGAGTGTAAATGAGAAAATATATCCATCGACTTCATTGTGGGACTACCGAAGACATCTCGAGGTAATAATGCAATCTCGGTTATTATCGATCGGTTGACTAAATTTGCTCATTTTCTTCCCATTCGAGGTACTTTGTCTTTAGATCAACATTCTCAGTTGTATGTTAAAGAGATAGTCAGGTTTCATGGTGTTACCATCTCCATTGTATCTGATCATGATCTCAGGTTTACTTCTAACTTTTGGAAAGGCCTTCAGAAGTCATTGGGTACTGAATAAAATTTTAGTACAGATTTTCATCCGCGATTAGATGGGAAATCAAGATGAAAAATTCATAATTTGGAGGACATGCTACGTGCTTGCTTGATGGATTACCAGGGAAGTTGGGACCAACATCTTTATTTGGTTGAATTTTTTATAATAATAGCTTTCATTCTAGTATAAAGATTGCTCTGTTTGAGGCATTTTGTGGAAAGCGGTGTCGAACACCAGCTTTTTGGGATGAAGTAGGGGAAAGGAAGCTGATGGGACCAGAATTGGTAGAAGAGATGGAAGAGAAAGTTCAGCTGATTCAGAAGCACATGAGAACAGTGGGCATAAAAGTTTGGTAGATAATAAGAGGAAGGATCTTTCTTTTGAGGTAGGTGACCATGTTTTTCTAAAAGTTTCTCCATGGAAAAGTGTGATGTGTTTTGGAAAGAAGGGAAAGTTGAGTTCGAGGTTCATTGGACCCTATGAAATCCTGGAAAAGTTGGATCAATTGCTTACACAATGGCTTTATTTTCATGTTTATCCCAAGTACACAATGTTTTTCATGTTTCAATGTTGAGAAAATATATGCCAATTTCATATCATGTTTTGAGCCCAGAAGTAGTCCAGTTAGAAGAGAATATCTCTTATAAGGAACAACCAGTCCATATTATTGACTGAAGAGAGAAAGTGTTGTGGAATAAGGTAATTAATCAAGTAAAGGTTTTGTGGAAAAACTATATGGTTGAAGAGGCAACTTGAGAATCTGAAAATACCATGAGAGATAAGTACCCCCATTTATTTGATAAGTGAATAAAATTGTGAGAACACCATTCCCAAAAGAGGGTAACGATGTAACATCCCAGATAAATTGAGAAATACAACTTTTTCATTTTTATTAATATTTTGTGAATTAAATATTAATTTTACTTTAATGGGGTTGCAATGTTTGAGGGCGTACCCGATACGCAACAACAGGTTTCTTTGAAATCTTACATTGCACACTAACAGTATAATATTATTATTTTAAATTGAAGTTAATGCCTAGACATTGTATCGGTGAGAATTAATATAACTCTCTAAAACATGATTCTATATGTTTGTTATAAGTTTTTACATTTATCCAATAAAAGTTAGAGGCTTAAAATGTGAATGAATCTAATTTTAAGCATAATTTACTTTAAAAGGCCGGTTTACCACATTTTAATGGAGAACCTTATTTAAATATAGTTTTTGTCACTTTTATATATTATATTTTACAAAATAAAACCCTTCTTTATAATTGGGTCATCAAAATTTACTTTGGGTAAATTATTGGTATTTTTCTGATAAAGTTCATTTTTTAAATGAATAGTGAAAAAATGTATTTTAATTCAAAACTGCCTTTTAATATTATTTTTTATATTGATATATTATCTTTTTAATTGGTTTTAAAGTGTAATTAGAATATATTTTTACCATTTAATCCAATGTTTGTCATTGGAAGTAATTTCACTTTGAAATTGGACATAAACAAGTGTCAATATTTTGATAGTTAATATTTCATAAAAACACGCTTTTTGTTTTGACAACGAGAATTAATTTTAAACTAATTAATACAACTTATATGTTTTGAGTTTGGTAAAATAAACATCATTTTTGAATTCGGAATATCAAATATATCTTAGGATGAATTTTGGGTATTTTTCTAAAAAACGTCAATTTTTGATGAATAGTGAAACAACTAAGTATTAGTTAAAAATCTGACATTTTCTTTTAAATGAAATTTTACTGCTTCTGTGAATTAAATTTCAAAAATATGACATACATGTTTTTTATTAGTATGTAAAATGTGGTTCAATAATATAAAAATAATTTTTGGTGAATAGTAACTTTGGACTTTTATTCACTGAGGTTAAAGGTAAATAGCTTAATTCAAGGTAAAAAGAATATTATAATAATACAAAATTTCCATAAAACTTGTCCTAACCTTCTTGGATGAGTCATGACCGACCATGGGCATCTTTGAGTCGATTTTGGGACCCCATAGTGCCACGTAAGAGTGATAATGACCCTTTATTATAATTAACTTAATGTAAAGACCAAAATGACACAAACAAATATCTTTTAGTAAATTAATTTTTACATAAGGTTATATAAGTTATCATTATGACTATAAATATTATTTAGAAATATAAAAATATTTCTAACATCATGGTATTTGTTTTTAATTTTTAGACATCAAATAAATAAAATTATTTATGTCACAATAATGATGTAGCGTTTACCTCATTAATGAATTATTTAAATATATAATATTATAAATATTAAAAAAAATATCCAAAACAAATCCAATTCTTATTGGATGATTTTATTTAGACCACCAGTCATCTTATCTTTTACTTTAATAAGATTTGGATCTTTAAAAACCAAAAATCATAATATAATAAAATAATATTTTCACACTTTCCTAAAGAGCCCCTCCCCCCTTATAAAACTCTATCACTTCTAACAAATTCATAAAACCTCTAAAGACCATTGTCTCATCCAACCACTACCCAATTAAGCTCCCTACATCCCTATACTCCTCCTAGAAGCCTTAACATAGGCATAAGGCTCTTAAAGAGGTCTTTTTGGTTCAAACAAAAGGGAGTTACTCGAATTAAAGGCAACAGTTTCTCTTAAATTATTTTATTTGTTTTACTTATCCAACCCCTAAAATCTTTTTATTAATTTATTTTATATCAGAACCAGTATCCTCAATATACTAGGATTTTTTTATTAGAATTATTATAACTGAACTTACTCACACCTCCATATAATGGGTAAAGAACATACTGTCTCTGTGGATGGCAAACTAACGCCTCATGAAACGATGATTGTTCAATTATCTCCTACTACCTATCATGGAGGCCATTATGATGGAACTATATTTATATATGATATATATTATGTTTATGTTTTCTTTATGATTCTGTATTTTCCATTTATATCAAACCTTTATGGTTTCCATTATGGGAAAACGTGATAATTTTGTTTGAGGAAGTATGGACTACCGCCCCCTCAAAGTGATATGGATCATTAATGCCGTATGTGGGATGTATAAAGTATTTAGTTAATTATATTATATATGATATAATACTGTAATTACAGTATAACTTTGTATTATTATGTTTTAATTCCATTTAAATATGAAATAGAAATGGAAGTAGTGTACATACGTACGTACGACTTACCGTCTCCATGAACGGTTCATTTCATTTCTTACCTCAAAATATTATGTACTATTATAAATACATGTATATACTTGATATATATGATATATATGATATCTAAATCATGAATATCATTCTGGATATAATGGAATTTTGATCACATAGAAAACTTGTAAATATAAAAAGTTCATTTTTGACTGAGGTACCAAATATCGACAAAACGACCATTATTAACATAGATGATTATATATTGTTTATAACATGGTAATAAGAGATAGAAAGGGAATAATAAACTTGAAAAGGGTTCTTAAGATAGTAGAAATTAACTTTATTTTATTATTCAGAAGATTAAAGAACAAACGTGTCAAGTCAGACATGAAGTAAGGGAGTTCGTCTCAATCTCCTTTCATTGAGGCATATTTTGATTTTTACACAACTTTCTTTTATATGGTGTATAAACCCCTTTGATGTTTACTTTTATTCATAATGAATCTTTTCTATATGAATAATTTTACTAAACAAAAAAAAATAATGTTTCTTTTAATGTGAGTGGTGACAACGACCTTTTCTGCCGCCGTGAGTATTATTTGATCTTTGGCTTCCTTAACAAGTTGTAATGTTTTTAAAAGGAAAAAAATACCATATACTCTTTTACGTATTTTGGTATTGAAAATGGTTTATGGATTAATTATTTCAATATCTTCATCAATATCATGAACGGATCTATTGTGATTCAATTTGGTAATGTTATCTTTCTTTTATTCTTATGTTATGTGTTATGATTATATAATGGTCCTTGGGAATTGTTTACGTATAAGGGTGTTTCCATGAAAAACCTAGGGTGGGTGAGCCCGAGATAACTCTCCAATGAATTTGGTAAGGTGACGGAGGGAAATGTGAATGTTTATCCTAAGATATTTAAGGAATATATTGTTATGGGTATTCCAACGTAACTCCCTATATAGTTGTGATAGCGACAATGAAAGTATTATATGGATGCCATAAGTTACCTTTTTTATTTTTGATTTCTCTGTGTTATTCATAAATCTTATGATTTGATGAGGTATGTTAAAGAGCTTATGTAATGTATGTATTTATGAAATAATGTTTTCATTCTTTGTTTTATAACCCTTATTGATCTTTTTATGCTCATCCCATGTTTTGAAATGTTTTTCATTGGACATAAAGGGAATAGGGTCAAGGATGGGATCAAGGGAATGTCATGCTGTCTAAAACATGGAACTGGACATGACTCTTTTTTTTAAGAGTTTTTATTTTATGAAAAAATGGAAACTGAGTAAAAGTGTCTACTTTGTAATATTTTAGATGTAATGTAATAGTTATAGCCTAATTCACTAAAACTATAAACCTGAAAAGATCCCCATTGTGAATTATTCATTTAATTCAAGATTATGTAATATTTTAAGGTCGGGTCCTTATATTTACCATGGTATTTTACCGTGGTATTGACCATTTAGGACACCTAATATAATATTTTAATTCAAATGACTCGACCATAATTTTAAATTACATATTATATCATCATGATGTCATAAAACACACCGAAAACTCAAAAACTGTATTTTTACAATTCACCAAAAAAACAAAACATTTTATAAAAATATTATAAATTCCCCCTGACATAATATTGATGTTTTGAATTCAAAAAATGACCTCCATTTTATGAAAATAAGTTTATAAATATGAGAAATTTAATTTTTATGTGAAATCAATATTTACCCTAAAAAAATACTAATACTTAACTAATAATTTCTAAAACAGTTTTTTACTTATACTATTATATCACATTACAATTATAGGTACCCAAATTATATTTATACATACTTAAGTGAGGTTACTATTCCATTGGTCATATTACTATTCATAAGGGTAATATTACTATACATAATTTACTATTCACCAAAAATTAAGATGATCTTATCAGACTCTAAATTTATTACTAATCAAAATTGTATATGTCAGTTTCTTGAAAATCCTTTCACATTATCAATTATTTAAAGTATAAAAAATATTTTTGAATACTATTTTTTTAATATTCATCAATATTATGAACCTTCTTAGAAAAAACTAAAAATTCATCCTATACTAATTTTGACATTTGAAATTCAAAAAGATGGTTATTTTTCCATAATAATAAATAATTTTTTTTTATAAAAATGGATTACACAAGGTAACTAAGGACCCATTACACATCCCATTATAAATCCTACATAAGACTAAAGAGTAAGGTGTGAAATGGTGATAAATTCTTAGGGTAGCTCAGACAACATTGCTTTTTTGGTGATTTCTATAAACTTAAAATATTCTCATAGGAAATTACGTTCAAGATTAACATGTTGAAGCCTGGCTTGGGATTGTTCCAGTGCAAAGTGCAGTGATGCTACCTCATTCCTAGCCTCCGAAATATGGTCTTCATATGGACCGATTCTTTTAGATGAAGCTATCGACTCTTTTTTCTACATTAAATATCCATTATCCTTTCTATTTACAATCAATAACTATAACATTAAAAATTATTATTTTTTACAATGGTCATATTAGAAAACCAAATGAAATATATAACCATCATTCGAAAAGTACCACTTTTATTTCGAAAATAGAACATATATATTTTGGTAACAAATCCACCATCCATAAACTTTTCAAAACCACACACACTATTTACTTTTCTCAAATTGAACCCATTTGTTTAATTTAAATTAATATGATCATATTAAATCATTTTACTATCCAATTGAACCTTAAAACCAAAACAACAATTAAAAAACTATTTCAATAAACCGAACACAAGACCTTAAATTAAAAAAATTCAAAACATCTTTAGAAATTTTTTTTCTAATGGAAAAACTTCAAAAAACCACATGGGTAAAGCAGAACAATCCGAAAAAATATATCACATGGAATATAATATAAATAGATAGATGAAGGTTCCATAAAAATGAATGTCAGGGAAATGATACAAACAACCCCTTGAACAAACCCCCCCTCTATCACTAACCATCAAAACAACCAACTGTGTCATGGTAATATCGTGGTATCCCTGTTGTGTGAATCACCAAGCCACATAAGAGTGTAATATCCATAATTAAACTACCATCATCAAGTGAAGTTCAAATAACAGGTCATCAAATTAACCCAAACAAGCATTTTTTTCAATGAATAAACCCCACCTAGCCCTTCTTCTTGGCATTGATATTGGTAAACAAGCAAAATGTGATCCAACTAGGGAAGAAAGCTAGGTCTTCAACATAGTACCATGTATCCTATGATCAATAGAGGAATTGAGAAATATGATCAACTAAGAAAAGTCAGAAAAAAGGACTAAAAATAGTGACCCTCACCCATACCACCAAATGGTGATAATCCCCATAATAAAGTGCACCTAAAGAATCACAATAACATTCCAACACATGAGTATCATTAAGAATCACATAGAGATTAATAACCCTCATATAGATATTATCTTTTTTCATAAATCTCCATAATTTAAACCATGATGAAGGATAAATAATCCATGAATTACTATTAGGGATCTGCACTGGATTTTTCAAACCATAATGAAGCCTTACTAAACGGAATTTTCAAAATGATAGATCAAGAAACATTAGAACCACACCATTAAACTAACCATGTAGAATAAAACATATCCTCTCAAAACAATCCAATGATTAAAATTATCATATTTCAAAAAAGTGAATCTCAAAACCAATATAGAAAAAGAAATAAAATAAAAGAAAAAACATTGTGACATGACGGGTATCAAAAACCCCACAAAAAACCACTTTCTCACCGCATAGTTTCCATATCAAAAAGAAAAATGAAATGAATATGATATGTTGAAGGAGGACATGACCCAAAAAAACTCAACAATATACAACCTTAAAAAAATTACACCCTACAAATAATTAATCTAATCAATCACAATATTACTCAATATCTCTAAAAACAATCAAAACATGAACCTCAAACAATAAGTCCTATGAAGAACAAGGGTCATGACATGGTCTCCCCAACATTTAGAATTAATCTAAAATTGTCTCCCCATTATTTTGAGATCTTCTAAAATATTGTAACTATAGATACGCCACTAATTAAGATGTCATTAATCAATATAGAATCCTTGAGAGAAAACCACTCTCAACCAAATTCACTTGAAACCCTATTTTAGGGAGATAAACCATGTGTAACCATAAAAAAAAGATATGATCTCTCACATAGATACATGATACACAGAGATAACCAAGGGGCAAAGGATAGATAACCCTTATATGGTTCTTCTGAATGGTCACATACAAGGACTTGCATGTATTCCAAACTAAAATGGTGAGAATCACACCCCATTTATCCTACCATGCACCCAGGGTCATTCTCATGTCCAAACAGTGACCACCTAAATAGATCAAAATAATAATGTGAAAAACCCAAACTCTTAATGAAGATTTTCTCGAATAAACAAGGCTTAATATTTTTACCCACAAGCAAACACAAAACAATGATCAAAGAGGTAGGGGGGGGGGTGAATCCGGAAAATATAACAATTCATGTCATCAATTACATTCATGCCACCAATAAGAGAATCCAAAAAAATAACCATCCACATGATTCCATAAAAAACAAAATCTACAAAATACATGAATAAAAAAATCAAATTAATGTTCCCAAATACAAAAAACCCATCTAAAAGAGGTTATTCATAAGAAATATTTTAAATTCTTAGTATGAAAAACTCTTATTGAGGACCCAAACAACCACAATAGAGGAAAAAATATAGGAGACATATGACAACAGGGATAAGAATTCCCTAGATCCTTATTCTAGAAATACATAAGGGATATATTCTTTCAATGATAAAGATGCATTTCCCCAATATTTAGATAATCATTACTATAATCCCTACTCATCATGTTATCCAAATTCCCATTGTGTTTCTTCTTAATGTCATATAAAAATAAGGAATCACCCACCAAATACTACCTAGAATTGTCATATCCTACTAAATTGGCCTCATTAACAACCTCATAAAAATATTTCAGACCATACTCTAGTATAGGTGAATCAAAATGTGTCTGAATACTACCTATAATTAAGTGATGTTTCTCAGAATCTCTAGAATTAATATTTGGATAAATGATAAAAAAACATTAAAATTTGATCAATATACTCCCTCACTGAACTGTCATCTGAATTATGGCTAAAAAAATCTTTATATTTCTCTACATTCACATCTTCTTGAATGAACTACATAAAAATAAATCTTGAATTCTCCCATGAATAAAATATATACCAAAAACGATGAACCAAAAACTCACCCCAAACATGGATAAAACTATATATAAGACAGTCAATTGATTTCACCGGAGAAATGTCCCATGTCCACCACTCCATGTGCTATATCATAAGACACTTGAACTAGGTAAACCGTTTTTTCTATCCTGGGAAACAAAAATAATAGAGACAAGAATAACATCAATCCATGTCTCATTACAAAACCCAATGATTCCACCTCAAAGTTGGAATTAAATCCCCAAAAACAAGAACTCAAACAAAGAACTCATAAATCAAAGAAAAAAGGATTTTACTTTTGAAACCATTATTTTTACACTATAATTTTGATATCACACTCCACCAATGTGTACACGTAAAAACTCAGATATCCAAAATTAAAAAACCAAACAAAATTGATTCAAAACACACACTACGTACCAACCTCGAATGTTAAAAAAATTCATTCTAAATTCACATTTGATTTAAAAAACTAAGAATTCATGAATTACTATCCAAAAAACATTTTTCATTTTTCATAAATCATTTCAAACACGTATGGAAAAATTAATTTTTGATCTCGAAATGCTCTCAAAACTGACATTCAAAATATGTTTCTAATGAGAATCACCAAGGAAACTAGTTTGAAATATTTTTTTACAAAAAAAAAACACAAGGGATTAAACCATATTATAATACAGCACATAAAACTGTGTTTATAAAAAAATTCTCACAAAATCATTTAATTTTTTAAAATATGATTTTACAACCAAGAAGAACAAAATAAATACACAAGATTCCACAAAAGGATTAAAAGAAACACATTCACTAGTGTTACAACATACTATTAATTCCACCTCCGTCAAGTGAAAATCACTCTTGGAGAAATCTAAAACCAATATGAGTCGAAAATAATCTACTTAAGAAGAATCCATTCTATGTAATTTTTTTCAACATTGTTGGGAAGCCACATTCTAATCATAAAAAACACCATACTATGGTGGTATAATTAATTGATCCATCCCCATATGGTTTCGTTATCCATATGTGATAACTTTTTGTATCACTTTATTCTACCTTTCCTCTCCTAATATAAGGAGAAATCCCTTATATCTCATAAATTACCAAGTTAAATAAAAAGACATATCATAGAAAAAGAAAAAACCCATAATTAAAAATTCAAAACCCAACTTCCCTTGGTTGTTTGATACTTATAATGAGTATGAGCTAACAAGAATCTCTCCACACATACCTAACAAGATCACACAACCAAAATCTCTTTTATACTAATACATCCCCAAAATCAATTTGACACAAAAATAGCCTAGCCTTCTTAAAAATGAAAAAAACCAAGCTATGAATTTTTTTTGTTATTTGTTGGATAGGATTCCACTGAACCCATCACTCAAACCGATTCACTATAAGTATTAAAGGGTGTTATTGTTCCCTAAATGTAGTAAAATAGTACTTTGGAATCATAAGAATAACTTTGTGAAATATTTCACCCAATATATAGATATATGACAGTAGAAAATATAAATATTGGATCCAAAGACAAATAAACATGCCAACAGAGTTGTAAAAAAAATATCCAACCCATATTTATACATAATCATAATAATAAAATGAATAACCAATTAAAACATAAATAAAAATAACCAAAATAAAATAACCACAAACTAACAGGAACCAAGCACAAACCAACTCTATTAAATACTTTATTTCTCACCACCTTCCAACTAGGTCCCCATCGACAATGATGAGAAAATCTAAATCTAAATGGGAACATGGATCCTAAATTCTATATATGAGATGACTAAAAATCCCCATTGGTCACCGTATCCAACTAATTATATGAAATATGTTTCATAAGTAAATTCAACAATGATACTTTGTAAACAAACTAGTGAGAATGGTTTTCACATATAAATTATGGAAAACTGAATAAATTATATAACTATATTTAAAAACATCTATATGTATTTTCTAAAATTGAACACATTTGTTTTGAAGAAAAATTTACTGAACATGGCCTCTTTAGAACCACACACACAATTAACATTTCTATAAATCATCACTATTTTTATTTAAACGAAAACTTTCATCTTAAATCATTTTATTAGCTGATGCCCCCTGAAAACCAAAAAACCCATTTTGAAAAAATAGTTCATAGAACCCAAAAAAGATTCTTTAAATTAATAATAGGTTTCATATCATATTTGAAAATTAATTTACCATATGAGAAAATTCAACAAACCCACATTGGTCAATCATAAGAAAAATGAACTATATATAATAGGGAATATAACAAACATAATAGAATGAGGGTTCCATAATATTTAATATAGGAGAAATGCTAAAACTAAGCACTATATAAAAATTCCATCAACAAATAGACAAAAAAAATCTCATGTGTAATTGTCCTACACTAGGATACCTAATTTATAAAGAACCAATCCATATAAGAGTATACCACTCATGAAAAATCTACCAGTATGCACAAATGTTCATATAACCGATCATTCATTTATCCCACATGAGATTCATTATAACCAACAACACCCACTTATCCTGTGTTCCTAGAATGAATAGTGGGAAACTTGTTGTGCCTAAAAAAATTAGAGGAACAAGCTAGACCTTTCACATAGAATGTGGTTTCCCATGACAACAAGAATATGAGAGGTGTAGGATCGACGAAGCCAGACATAACTAACAAGGTATAATAATAGTTACCTTCACCCATAACAATTATTTATGAAAATAACCATAATAAAGTTCACATATGAAATAACATGAAAATTTCCGTATAATGGGGGCATCATGTATCTCCTAGATATTAAGAACCCATACACTGGTAAACAAGAAAGGGGAAATCATGGGGTGTCACTCTCACCCACCATATAAAATCCTATGTTCCAATTGGGATATTAACATCAAATCATGGATCATGACATCAATCCATTTAAATTTACATAGAATATAGTTCAAAATTTCATTTTTAAATTTTGAAAATCCCCTACACCTAGAAAAATTCCAAACCCACCACATAAAAATAGGTTGTTCTCTTTGAAAACCTAAATGAGCCTAATGTAAATTCACATCTAGCAAAATATTTAAATATAAGCTACCATTTTATTTTTGTAAAGGAAAAAATCACACATCCATTTCAACTAACCATTTTAAATCCCTTAAATAACCTCTTACAAACTATTTATAGGTCAACACCTAACATCAAAACCAAATTATGTTTTTAAAATAAGGCTATTAATATATCAAAACTAAGAATAAGTCTCAATGAACATTAGGATAACCATTTTCAAAATCCATTCGAGTGTTTCAAAAATTATTATCACCTTTGAAAATCACATTTCAACAAAGAATACAAATAATTCAAATTAAAAAATTTCTATCCAAAGCTCAAAACCTCAGAAAATGATTTCAAATTAATTGAAAGATATTATATATTCATACTTTTAAATAAAAAGGTATTAAGAAGGCATAAATACCTATGTAATTCTAACATAATGTAATTTCATAAAAACAACTACATCATGATATTTGAAACATTCCAAAATGATTCATAACATATCACCATCAATGGAGAACACAACTATCGGAATAAAATGATTTCTATAACCCATATGCAATAAATCCCCAAAAATTAAATCCACCAAGAACCCTAATATAAAGCACATGAGACCTAGGGTGCATGGGGAAAGCCAAAATCCAGAAATAAGAGGGGGATTGAAGAAGGTATAAAGTGAAGAAGATATACTTTGGATAAACTTAAAAACCCCCATAGTGAGGGAAATAATAAATACTAAGAAGTTGGTGGAGCACCTCTATGTGAACATAGGGCCTAATGGTGTATAGGGTAATACATAGTGGTGAAAACCCATAAAATTGAAGAGGGTTATTTTAGGAAAAAAATTAAACACATGGATAAGAATCATGGTTTGGGTGCATAATTTTCTAAATCAGGAACCAACCATCTACTGGCCACTACATAGGCTGGTCACCCCCAATAAGGATTAATCCAAAGTTCCACATGGTATGAAAAAACCATGTGTCACACCAATGAAACCCCCAAATCCCCTTATTTCTTTTGGAGAGCTCTATATGGTTTTGAAACACAAGTATAATCTATGAAAAATGGATCCTATAATGTGATAGATCTATCCACATAGGCACCACATGGCTAGAAATATATTTTATAGATATCCATTCTTGTAGAAAAATCCATACAAAAACATTACTTTTAAGTCCGCAACTAATAGAGACTCAAAACTACTCATGTTCAGGAAAAAATTAATAGAAATGAAAAAGAGAAATAATGTTGGATGTGTCACAAGAACCAATTGAAATCTCTATCATACATATTATTTTTTAGGATTATTTATAAAAAACTAGGAAGGACCTTTGGAACTCAAATCTTCATCCATAATAACTAAGTGAAATCATAAATAAACGAGTGATGGTGGTCAAATGCTTAAACCATCACCACTTACAAAACTACTCAAGATTACATGTTTGTCATGGTATCTTGGAAAAACCCACTAGAATATCTACACAAACCAATGGAACACTATATTAGGGTTAAAAAAACACTAGGATGCCCACAGGGTCTTAGAGGTCAAAAAACTGAAGTATGATCCTAGTGGCATCCTCTAAGTTTATATATAAGAAAAGGCATCTGACTTCTGATCCTTGGGAAGAGTAAGCTTGTGGAGGCATCCTTTATGGGAATCCAAAAAAATTTAATAAATCAAATGTCTCCTATACAGGACCCTAAAAAAGAATATGTAATTAGAGGTATCCTACATTGGAAAATTAGAAATATTATGAATAAAAATACTTCATTGGATCCCTTATGTAAAAAAAATAAATAGTGGAATATTACTAGGGATCCTCACCTACACACTAGTTCCTCAAAACCAATGACCTCATAAACCCAATGATACATACCTCAAAAGGGAGGTAACCTCAACAGAAAATCCATGTATGCATTGATCCATAAAAATATACCATGTCCTATTTTTGATTAAGATCTTTCTATTGGTTAGTCTGAACACCCAACCATTATGTCTAAACAAGTAATGTGTCAATACAAATAAATGGAGTATTAATACATTCAATTAGGGGAACATAGACCCCATTTTCTGGAGGAAGAACCTCTATATCATTTCTAATTCAACTCATAAGCCTTCATAGGACTCCTCAAATCACTCATTATATTCATTCATCATGATCTATGTGGAAAACACTAAAATGGAGTATTCATACATTCAATTCATAAAATGAGGAATAAAAGATCGAGAAACCCTCAAAAGGGTAGAAATTTAGAAGTAAACAATATTTATATCAGAGTACAGAGTGTATAACTACAAATCCCCACATGTTTGTGTATATCAGAAATAATTGTCTTGAAAAAACCCAAGTGCATAGTGTTTAAGTAATTTACATGGAGTTTACCCTAGATGGGGTATCTATCTATTTACACCTCATGGAATGTCCATGTGTCTTTTCATGGTCATGTACTCTTATATGGCGTGTCACCCACATGTGGTCTAGTCGTGTACCCTACGTGGCTAAATGTTCCTACATGGTCTATCTGGCCATGTACTGGACTATATGTTCGAGTTGGGCTACACAACATGTACCCTTGGTAAACAACCTGTAGTTCTAAAAGATATATATTTCCATTTACTTGGATACATGGATAAGTACTTCTAAATGGTGTGTAATCATAGTACTTGGTGTTAACTTACCAAAATTCATGTTCCCAAAATAGGAATAATACATGGCATGTATTCTTCGACTCTATGTTGTGGGATCAAGATTTCTGAATGGGAAAGCCCTAAAATAGGTCTAAAACTCATCTTCTATCACGATTAAGTATAGATAATCCCAAAATGGGTCATTATAAGTCACAAAAGGTAAATAAATCTTTAATTTTATATATCTTTGGGGATTTATAGCATCAAAATAAAAATGTCCAACCTTTTAGAAGAATCCATTGAAGCTTCACCCATTTCCATGATTTGCGGCTGCCGCACAACAATCTGACTCCCCATGAGGTTTGTAGCACACCTCTCTTCCACCCACCCTCTCTCTCTCAAACTCACACACATTGTATATATCTATATCCCTATCCCATTATACTATTGGATATGGTAGATGAGATCACATAGGAGGTGTGTATGAGAATCTAGGGGGAGGAGAAGAAATAAAATTCGAAAAAAATCTAGAAGAATGGAAGAAAGGAAACTGGCACATGCCTAACCAATGCAGAAAAAAAAATTATACCTCACCTAATGAAACCCCATATTGTTAACTCAAATATGGAGATGAAATATTTAACCACTGTTTAGATAAAAATATATCACTCGATGGACGCATGCAAATAAATTAATAATTATTTTATTTAAATATTAAATATTAAATATTCTATAAACAAGTGAATGGATCTTAATTACACGAAAATCATATAATAGTGTAAAATAACTTTTCTAATTCCAATAAAGTGGATAGAAAAATTATCTGAGATCATAATCTAGGGTAGAAAATCTATTTTTACCACTTATATGAATTTGAATGAACAAATTCAAATTTTGGCAGAAATACCCAGTCCAGAAAAATACTGTTCTTTAAAACATCTCAACAATTACCCTTATCGTACCCAAGATTCCTATGCGTTCCATTAGAATCCATGCCTCCCATCCTAACCATATTTATAACTATTCTATTTTGATTTCCCATCAATTGGTCATACAATGTACAAAACTCATCCATTACATAAGATGTTTTAAGGATGACCAATATAAACTCCCAACCATAGGAGTATCCTAATAATCACCTCACAATAAAATTCTAATCTAAAATTACAAAAAACTATCCATCACCAGACATAGTAATTTAAATGAAAAAAATGATCATTCCTACTGTCAATATACGACTTTAAAACATCAATAACTCCCAATTCCAAGGAATGAATTCCATGGTAAATGATGAACTTCAACTCATGACAGGGGTCAACACCCTCAAAAAATCAATGGTAAACTTCCCAAAATATGGGTTACCTTATAATACTCTTCATGCATAACTCCCAAGGAGTCCCTCCATAAAACCATCAGATATATTTATATATTTTGGCGCATATCCAACACTCTTTCAACATGCTTAAGAGAAAGTTAATATATAGGGCAAGATCATATCTAAATTAATAGTATTATAAGATTCCATAAATAGTTGTGTACCACTCTCCTCAAGATATGATAACAATGTCCTAAAATATAAATTACATTTTCTAACCTCTAAGAGCACATATCCCAATAATTCATGTCAATGTCCAACAACAATGATCCATCTCATGACACCTGGTTCATTCTCGATGTCTCATATTCCTCTAAGGGACATTCTTAATTTTATATAAACCCGTGGGAAACAATTCCAAGATAATTTATTCAGAATCAATTGTCCTAAGGTCACACATGGATGCTTATCCACATTATGATGAAAGGGTAAAACACATAATTGAATCATTCCATTACTATATTACCTTGCACAACATGTTTACTCATACCAGAAAATTCCAAACCCAGCTCTTGCTCTCACAATTCATCCATTACAATTCCATGATGATTATGATACACTTATCATAGGTCTTAATAATATAGATGTTTCCATTGAACTACTCTTCAATAAATATAATCTCACTCATGCTATAATTTATTCCATGGTCGTCCCCACACTAAATCATTCCAATTATGAGAATCATACAATGCTCTATAAATATTTATTACTGTAAAAACAAGATTCTATAATGCCAAGAACCCAAACCATCATTCTCATTGATATAGAACTTGAAGCCTCAGAACCCTTGTTTCATTCCTAGAAACCAAAGGAATCACCATACATATATCAAAAAAACTAGTGTGTCAACCATGCATTAGTCACAATAGGAGCGTACAATTAATATCACCACCTAAAAAGGCTTGCATAGACCATTGGACCACCCTTATCACATGTTTCCCTTTATCTAACTAAATATCTACTTATATGACCCCAAGTCACAATTAAGGGCCTATAGGAAACCAACTTATCAATACCAATCAATGCTCATTATAGGGGCACTAGGTACGTAAACCAAGACATATGTCAATCCTCTCACTAAGGTCATCACACATAAGGTTTCATCTAGAAACCCATCTCAATAGAAGGCATAAAACAAGCTTTTCATCCCTTTATAAGGGAGGTAAGGATAACATAACCTATAGGTTCAAATTCTATCAACATGGTTTATAGTATATAGGTTCTGAATTCCCTTATTATAGTGGAATACACTCTATATGTTTTAATTGGAAACCCTTTTATGTGAAAACCCATTAGTAACTAATAATTTAATGAAATAACTCTAAGGTAATAACCTTCCAAGAATCATCTTATCGAGCATTCATCCTGTATAAGAATCCACATAAAGAACTACTCCCTAGAGGGTAACCATATGAAGTTAAATAGTATAACGAATTGACACTCATCGGGAAACATCATAAGGTATTACACCCCCCCTGAGTTACTCATTCAAAATAAAAATTTTGGCATGTATTAGAATCTATCTTTAAGATCTACCTAGATGACCATAAATGAAGGTTTTTTAAGTAAAATATCATATAAATATTGATGGGAAAACACCATTTTGGTTGTTATGAATATTTAGTTATTAGAAACTGAAATGAATCACTTGTAATAGGTCTACTGAAAATGAATCATCTTCCAACATTGACATACAAGGGTAAATAGTGGCACACAACGTCATCAGAACAATCCATACAAGTCCACACACGAAGTTTAGTTTTGTATAATTCCATTTGAATTTTTACAATAATATATCACATAGGTTTTTAATAAGAATTAACATATAAAAACTAGGAAATGAAACCTCAAGAGTGGTCCATCATTGGGAACCATGTACCCAATTGAAATACTAGGGTCACCATACCTCTTGTGAATGAGAACGTAGTCATCAGATGCACAATTAAACGTCTCACCAAAGATCCTCATAACATATCATTATAAGGTAAAATATAAATATAATTATATATATATATTAATATATATATATATATCAGACTGATTGAGTATAATTTCACTGAGATCCTATATGAGAAAACACAATTTAGGTTGTTTATTAAAATTTAAAAAACAACCCTCTATCATCAGTAACAACCACACACTATAAGGCCTATAACATGTGGCCACTACACACAAAATATGGTGCTAAAAACACCTCTTGTCTTTGTTATCGAATATTCCAAATCAATATTTGGCCCCACCGGTGGTCCAAGAGCCATAAATCCACAAAAATTCATAAATTACACACACAATGTTCATATCTAAATCATAATGTGTTATAAAACTATAATATCACATATCAATAACAATAATCCCATATACATGAAAACCAGAAATTCATACTAGAATAATTGTTCATGATGATAAATTTTGATATCCATCACAGCTTCTGAAACATTCCTAATATGTTTTTCTACCGTATCCAAAATAGTAAAGTAATAGATGAATTTAACAGCCATGATGCCATTTTTTCACTACATGACCCAGTTCCTCTATAAATAGTAAATGTAATGATTGGTGACTATGACTCAAGAATGATTCCATATATATTAGAGGCTACTAAATTCAGTGAGGGAATAAGGGGTGTCTATGGGGTGACTATTCCATCATATTAGAGTAAGAAACCAAGAAAAAACAAGTTATCATCAACCATAACATTATATAAAAGTAGTAAGAAATAAATAAATAAATTTTTTAACCATAAATTAAATGATGTAAAGGCTCAAGTGCCATATCCATACATAAAACTACTAATCGACCATTATTCCAATCCCATGTACATGAGTAAATAAAATAAATGTAAATGAAATTACATGGATGTACTAATAACTCTATGAAAAACCACATACACAATCTCTAGGACACTGTCGTGATGCTCCAATCCAACCAGAATAATCCAAAAGGAGTTTATGCACATAATCATGGATCATTAGTCCTCTCCCTATCAATAATATATCCATGATCAACCAAAATTTAGGCTTATAGTCTTCACATAGTGAAGTAAATGTTCAAGGTTGAAAAATAAATCTTACTAGGCCATCCCCAATTGTATATCTGTAATTTTATTATATGAGTTCACTCCCAAGAAATATACTCAGCCTACAAAAATCACAATTGGAATAAAGTGGAATAAATTGAAACCACAATTGTTCATTGGATATGTGATCCCAATAAAAATTATATCCTATAAACATGACATTGAGATGGATTTCATGCTAATCAACCCACATATGATTATGTTTATCCCTTATTATGTATTCCCAATATAAAATACATACTTCTACTGGTGAGGTAAATGTAATTGGGTAAGATAATTCACCATAGGGGGGTATATGTCCTATACATGGGATTACCTGTATCCACCACTAATCAATATTATGAATGATTCAATGTAATATCTCAACATCATAAAAATATGGCACTATGATGGATGTCATATCACTCTTGACATGTAAATAGAGTCTAATGTGTAGAACCTAAGTCATAGTCTATAGGAAATCATGAAATTATGGCTGAGATAATTCTTAAGGGGGAATGTCCCATGGCTAACATATATGAAAAACTATCCATATATTTTATAAAAACTCGTACTAATTTTATAACTATCTAAACATCCATGTCCATAGAGAAGTTTGTGTTGTATAGTATTGGTGTTTCCACCATGAACCTAAGGAGTATCTAAGGCATCGCTCAGTGATATCTTCAGCCATACCTATGAATAGCTAGAAGTGGGATTCAAAACATTGTTATTAACATCCTCTATAATTATCAATGTATAGTGGAATACCAATGAAAACAGGAAATCCAATAAAACTATTTTCTAACCTATTATTATATTTAAGGAATTGAATATGATTAATCCAAGTATCACTCAAGGTGTAATATTCTATATCCCAAGAAGTATGTATGGTCATTCATATAACATGTTCGAATCAATATGGCTCTGAATTCAGATTTGAGGAAGTACATAAAGGCATCCTGATAAACAAGTTGGACCAATAGTCAGATTCTAGGAAGTATATCTATTAATCCATATTAAAAAATGAATAATTAAAGGGATCAAAATATCGATCCTAGGAAGTAAAACTAGGAATAACTTCCATATATCAAATCATATCAGGTTTATTAGCCAAAAACTAACATGCACCCCTAGAAATCATATCTCTATCAACAATAACTATGTCAAAGAATAAATAAAATTGTGAGGGTGGATGAATGCCTAAAACCACTAAAACTAACTTGTCCACAAGATCTTACATGTTTGTAATAGGTTCTAGTTTCAACTAACTAGCATCTCTACTAAAAACCATGATACACAAGCTCATGATTCGTCAAACATTAGGTTAACCACTGGGTATATGTGGTAAAAGACTAGAGAAGTATCTTACGTGGGATCCTCATAGAAAGAATGTATGAAATGGAATTACACTTTTCATTCTGTGAAAGTGTAAGAACATGATGGAATCCTACCTGGGACCCCCAGAATGAGTATGCAAAGGAATCCTACTTGGGTTTCTCAAAAAGAGTAAGTACGCAGAGGAATCTATAAAGGGACCCTCATAGATTTAGTATACAGAGTAATCTTATATAAGAAACTCTAGGATGAAACATAAATATACACATCCTACATTGGATATTTTGATGCAGATTGTTTCCTCAATATCCATGGTGTCATATATCTAAATAGGAATACCTAATAGAGGGATGTCCTCAAGGGAAAATATATGTATGAACTAGTATAGAAAAATGTACATGGACCAATATAAAATAAATTTATCAATCTAGGTTGGTTCAAAAGAGAAACAAATCTATTTAATCATGTCATATATCAGTCCCACTAGCTATTGACTATTCCGAGATATATTTGATGTTGTCCTTGGCCATCAAATGCAATTTCCACTAAACATTTCATACAACCCTCACTTGTGTATCATCCCATGTCTCCCCCTTAGGAGATAATAAATACCATTTAATAGAGAAATAACATCTCAATCAAAGCCTATTAACACTAAAAAACCTATTAGGAGTCTTCTAATCACCCAAGGGGTTTCATTAGTGTAGTCAGTGAAGAAAAATGATCAAAATGGTCTAATAATACACACAATTTAGACATAGGGGAATAAAATTAGTAGAAACCAAAACAATGGAAGAAATAGAGAAGTACATGGGCATTATGGCAGAGTTCATAAATTATATCCTCAAATCCCCACAATAGAATTTAATTTAACCACACAAGGAATGAAAAAAATACACATTCATTATAATTCATGAACTTAGTGTTTCACCTACATGGGTTACCTTCCCGTGTACTTCACATAGATTGGCCAGTTTTCTTTACCTATCCATGTACTCCGACATAGAATTTAACCACAACGGGGTCTATCCATGTACCCTACTTGGTCATGTTCCCCCACATAGGCTTTTTGGCCGTATACTTAGCTATATGTTCGAGTACGACTACATGGTGTTTACCCCAAGTACAATCCGTATAGTTATGAAAATCTTATATGTCCATGTACATTCATATATATCCATGTAACTATACAAATAACATAATCCCAGTATGCGATGTGTAATTAAAATAAGTTATATCTAAAAAAACTAAAAATACAAGACATGTGTTCTCAAACAACATATTGTGCGATCAGGATTTTCGAATGCAAAAACCCTACAATCCACATGAAACCTTGATTTTCTGCTGGTTAAAAGTAGGTCGACCCATAAAACGGTGCTTAACAATCACCAAAGGGACATAAATATTCAAAGGGATAAATATATGGGAATTAAAAAGAAACCCTCATACAAACAATATTTGGTTTAATACCACAAAGCATCAACCATTTCCACCATCCACATGCCCCACATGATTGTTTGGATTCTCTTGAGCTTCAAAGAAAAACCTTCCTTATTCTATATCTCTTTCTCTAACATGATCTCTCCCTATCACACCTCTCACATTTTTTACTAGGTTACGAAAAATTAGATCCTATTGGGGTAATGGATGAGAAGCTGGGGGGAGGAGAATAAAGGGAAATAAGGAAAAAGAAAATGAAGAAATTGAAAAAAAAGAAAATGGGGCCCATGCCTGACCCCAGTTCCCAACACGAGTTTATACCTCACTAATGAAAAATCAACCTTTCTATACTACTACAAGAAGATAGAATCTCAATTTGACACTCTAATCCAAATATATCACCAAACAAATGTGTGTGAATAAATTAATATTTAGATTAATTAAATTTTAAATATTAAATATTACAAAAAATTAATAGCTCAGAATACCATAAAACTACCATCCCTGGGTAAATAGCCTTATTTGGGACCAACAGTGTGTAAAAAACCCATATCATATCATATTCTAGGTGAAATTACCAATTTTACCCTAAAAATATTTAAAATAAAAATTCAAATATTTTCATAAATTACCAATATGGAGAAATTCTTGTCATTATAATCATTCTTGTAACGAACCAAAATTTTGAATAAATATTGTTTCCTAATTTTGTGTGTTATTTTATTTTATACTCAACAAAACTGTTTCATTTGATAACATGAGTATAATTAAATTGAGACTGTGGGGTTTTGACTATTATATGACCGCTAGATAGTATGACTGTTGGAAACTAAATGTTGCAACTATTGTCTCTAAATACAAGTGATCTTGGTTAATTAATATAGAAAGAAGTTTTGATGGCCTCACCCAGTAGTATTGGACCTATCGAAGCCCATCTAACAGAACTTGGGAAGGAGGTAGAACCACTGGGCTTTGCTCTAGACCAAACCCAAGCCGAACTTTATCATGTGAAGCTAGAACGGAATCTCCTTTGCAAGAAGTTAAAACTGATAGAAATTACTACTCGTGCGATGTTGGCCGAGCCTCCCTCAGATTCTCTCACCTTAGCACACCTTACACTTAGGTCCTATGCTAGTGTGATAAGGGGCTATGTAAGAAGACTGTAACTGCCTTGTGTAATCCACTATTTTAAATAAAACTTTTGATTTCTTCTTATGATGAAGTTTATGAATTTTCAAATGTCTGGATAAATATAGTATGCATATTATTGGCGAATTTTAGAGAAAGGTTATTTTAAAAAAAATATTTTAGCCTTAAATAATTGAAAATGTGTAATTATTTTCAAAAAATGGCCTTCTACAATTATGTTCAGCACGAAATTTAGAGTCTAATAAGATCAACTAAATTTTTTAGGAATAGTAAATTATGAATAGTGATTTTATGCTTAGGATTAGTAATGTGACCAAATGGATTAGTAATCTCACTTAAAGAAAGTATTTATATAATCTAGGCACCTTGATTAAGTAATGTGATTCAAAAAAATGGTTAAATAACGGTTTCATAAATTATTATTCTAGTATTAGTTTTTCCAGGTGAATACTGTTTTTTATTTAAAAATTAAATTAAAAATATTTAGAAAATTATTTTTATAAAATGGATTTCATTTTTTAACTCAGAGCATTGATATTATGTTAAGGTAATTTTTGGGGATTTTTCTGAAAAAAATGAATTTTCGGTGAATAGTGTATTTTTTTAAAAATTAAATTAAAAATATTTAGAAAATTATTTTTATAAAATGGAGTTCATTTTTGAACTCATAGAATCGATATTTGGTTAAGGTGAAATTTTGGGATTTTTCTGTGAATGTTGAATTTTCAGAGAATAGTAAAAATACAATTTTAGGGTTTCAGTATGTTTAATGACGTCATAACTGTGTCATGATGATGTCATGAGATATTTTATGGGTTTTCCAACAAAATGTGATGAATTATCATATGGTGGGCCCCATTTGGCCTAACTCCATGGGAAATACCATGGGAGAGCCCATGGTTTTGTGAAAACCACTTGTGAGGTGTCCCTTGGCCATTAATGCCTTGTCCCCTCACTTTCCCTATAAATACCCATCCTTTCCTCCTCTATTTTTCACTCCCAACTCTCCCCCAACGAAGTTTGGGTCTCATTACCTCCCAAGGAGTATTCCCAAGGTTCCCCAAGCCCTAAAGGTCCCAAACGTTGAGTTTTAAGCATTACGTTTTAAGGTAAGGGATCCTACCTCTCTATTTCTTTTCAAGTAATCTCTTTTATGTCATTTCTTTTATGCTCCATGATCTTATGTTGGAGGATGTTCCTTTATATTCCTCTTACTTCCCTTTTCATTTTCATATTATGAGAGACCCCATCTTTCTCTCATCAATTTTTTTTAAGAATGTTAATGTGGCGCTGTTAGGCTGCCGAAGTTTTAAGGGAATCCTTCACTTTTTTCATTTTTCAAAGTTCTACATTCAAGTCAAGTCTTTCAAGTTCATTTTTTATTATGTTGGGGTATGATCTCTATATCTATCATACTGATATTTTATTTTAATATGACAAGAGACCCAATTTGATCTTGTCAATTCATTTTTGTTGAAGTTTAAGTGGCGTCATTAGGCTGCCGAATTTTTAAGGGATTCTTTCACCTTTCTCATTTTTCAAAGTTCTACGTTCTTGTAAAGTCTTTTAAGTTCCTTTTTATTATGTTGGGGTATGATCTATATATCTATAATACTGATATTTTATTTTCATATGATGATATACCCTATTTTGATCTCGACAATTCATTTTTGTTGAAGTTTAAGTGACGCTGTTAGGCTGCCGAATGTTTAAGGGGTTCTTTCACCTTTCTCATTTTTTCAAAGTTCTACTTTCATGTCAAGTCTTTAAAGTTATTTTTTATTATGTTGGCGGTATTATCCCTATATCTATAATACTGATCTTTTATGTTCATATTATGAGATACCCTATTTGATCTCGTCAATTCATTTTTTTGAAGTTTAAGTGACGCCGTTAGGCTACCGAATTTTTAAGGGATTCGTACACCTTTCTCATTTTTCAAAGTTCTACTTTCATGTAAAGTCTTTAAATTTCCTTTTTATTTTGTTGTGGTATGATCTCTATATCTATCATAGGGATTTTTTATGTTCATATGATGAGAGACCCTATTTGATCTCGTCAATTAATTTTTTTTTTTGAATTTTAAGTGACGTTGTTAAGCTGCCGAATTTTCATAAGAGAAATCTTATTTTTGTCTTCCTTTCATGTTTTTCATTTCATATGGTATATATTTCAAATTTCATTAACATGTTCTTAAATCCTATATATTCTGTCCCCCTACTATTTTATGGATCATTTATGAGTTGGTGACCCATGTCCCCTCTCTTTTCAATGTTTTCTAAAACCTCGTAACATAGCCGTAATGCTGCAGATTTTACATCTCAAATGTCTCTCTCTTATTCTAAAATTAATTTATTTTATTAATTGAATACTCAACGCTCCTTATTATAAAGGGTTATTCACATATATACCTAAATTTTCTATTTTATATTCTGGTATTTACATACATGAGACCCGCTTTCCCTTTTCGTGGTTTTAAAGTGTCATAAAGATCATGTCTTTAAAGTAGTTTTTAAAACGTTATGATTATGAAATGAAACCCATTTCTTTTATTCTATATGGGTTGTTTATGAAATTTTGATTATGATATATGTGGATCACATGATAACAAAGGAAACTTTAAGGGTGCTCCCTAATAGCGCTCCAATGCATTGGGTAAAGACGTAATCTCTAGAGATGACCATTTAGACTCATACCTTGGTGAATAATCTTGGTAATTTTTATTGACACATTGGGGATGGACCTTGGTGAAAAGAAAATGATTGTCTTTGTAAAATGTTGCAGCCACATCTTCAAGTTATGAAATATGTTATTTTTATTATGATGTGCCTCATGATTTCTTTATCATGCCTTAAAGTTCTTTTTCGTGACTTTATTGATGTATCTCATGTTAACATGTCAAATGTTTCCCTTGTTTCCCTAACTGGGCCTTTTGCTCACCCTTTACTTTGATGTATGCTGCCATTTTATGATATGCTGTAGTGTACATAGGATGAACAAATGAAGACTCCATTCAAGTGTTTAAGAAGAATGATTTTTTTTTCTCAGGTAATAAGTTCCTGGTTTCCAAGACACTAAACCTTAAAGATCCTCAGTTTTGTAAGATGCAATGAAATGTTATGTTATAAAAAGGCGGGATGTTATAGTTGGTATCAAAGGATGGTTTAGTTATTTGTATAAATTAGGATATGAAAACTTTAGGAAGCAGCCTATAGAAAAGTTTATATATAGGAAATCTACCTCGTATTTTGGTGAGTATTGAGTAAGGGGTTTCCAAACAAATACATCCATGTCTGGATACGAGCAGGTAGAGGTGGATCTGGCACAGATGTACATAGGGGTAAAAGTCGAAAACACCTCTTTGAGATAGACTCAAACGGGAACTGGTACATGACAACGGGCCTTTCTTCACTCTTGGTTACGACACTCATATGGGATATGCTTTGTTAAATTCATAAGCTTTGTATGAACCATTATTAAAGGAACAAAGATAAAATAAAATAAAGATTCACATAATAATATATGATAATGGATAACCTAGATTGGAACCTAGGGGATCACAAGTTAGGTTATACATTCCTTCTACAAGTTTATCCTTGTATGCTTAAAGTTTCCTTTTAATGATTATTGGCTAAGTATTCAAGCCCCCAATTATACTTTCTTTTCTTAGTTAATGGAGGTAAATGGAAGAACATGTCCCAACAACCAATGTGATAGGAAATGTGATGATTTCCCTATTGATATGACAAAGATGATGAGAGATCAAGTTGAACATATTGTGATTATGCCAAATAGCTATCAAAAATCACAATTAAAAATTGGTACCTAGTTGAATGCCCAAATTCGTCAACAAAGAAGATGATGAAGTCTCAGAGATGTTCATCTGATAAAGTTGATAAGGGAAAGAAGACCCAATTTCCTTTGTGCAAAAATTGTGGAAAGGGGCACCAAGGAGAATGTCACAAAGGAACCGAGAGATGTTTTATGTGTGGGAAGATAGGGAATAAAGTACCCAATTGCTTAAAAAAATGGATAATGTGATGAATGGAGATAAGGTTCTATCTAATGTACCTTATACATTTTGATGTCGTAAATGTGGAGAAGTTAGACATTATCCAAGGCAATGATATATTGGAATGGGTGAGAAGCATGATAATCATCATCAATCTTCGAGGACAAGGGAACAATGCAAGTCCTATGGTGAGATGGATCATGATGACTGAAGTACATGTAACTTCTTCGAAATAATTGTCAATGTCATGTTGTATTTTAGTTCATGCTCCATGAGCATATATTTAATGTTTTCTAAGAACATAAATTCACTACCTAAGAGTGTTTTATATCATTAAGGAAAACATTTATTATTATGCACCACATGTTGATGTAGTGAAGCTGTTCTTCTTAAGAAAATGGTGATTGGGGGATTAAAAGATGATTATTATTGTGGAAGACGTTCACTATTTTAGGAACCCTATTTGATCGAGGTAAATAGATTAATACCATATTTTCTTTGAGGAGTAAAGTTTGACTTATATTTTGAATAATAGACGAATTTAAGGCCGAATTATAGTAATTTAGGTTACATATGGAAATGATTAACCTATCTTGGGGAAAATATGTATAGGTTAGTTACTTTTGTTATAAGATGATAAGAGTGGTTGATGTTGTTCGGATATGAACGATAAAGTATATCTTGGAAGACTATATTATGAGATCATTCTTATAATTGGGTTTCAATCTTAGTTTGGTTTATTTTGGGGAATTTTAAGGATAGTTATTTATGGAATGGTCTATGATTAACATTGGGTAGTACTGTGGAATTTTGAAGATTTAAGAGTAGTTTACCTTCCTAGGGGGTTCTTTCTTTTTTAAGAGTTGTTTTATCTCACCCTTTCTATTTTTGGGTTAATGTTTAAAGATAGAAGAAATAAGTAGTTAATCTTTTGTGAATTATGTGATTGTCTAGAAGATGATCCTTGTTCATTTGATGAGACCAAGCGTTTTTGAATTCTCCTCTTTTGGAGAAAATATTAGTTTTGGTAGAAACTTATTAAAGGATGAAACTCTACTTGAAGATTGGTGTATTTCCATATGTTTTTATTCTATGTAGTAAATTAATTCCTCAAAATTATGAAAGGGAAAGAAAAACAAAAAAACATTGTTGGTTTACATTTCCTACTGGGTAATAAAAGACCGTTTACACACATCATAAGTTTGTGATTTTCTTGTTTTAAACTTTTTCTTAATCATGTTTTCTATCACTCTCAATTAAAACTTGAATCTTTGTTTTTTTTCTTCCATATCCATGTTTTCCTACATGGAATCCTAGTATGGGTTTACTCGGGTGACCTTTGTACTTCACTTCCTTTCTTTTGAAGTAATATTTTTAATGACTCTTTTTCCGATGTGGGACGTTCAATGAAATTTCCATGCCCAATTTTAAAATTGTGAGGACCCAATTTCTCAAGGGAGGGAGATTGTAATGACCTGAAATTTTGAATAAATCTTGTTTCCTAATTTTTGTGTTATTTTATTTTATACTCAACAAAACTATTTCAGTTGATACCGTGAGTACAATTAAATTGAGACTGTGGGGTTTTGACTATTATATGACCGCTAGTCAGTATGACCATTGGAAACTAAATGTTGCAACTATTGTCTCTAAATTGAAGTGATCTTGGTTAATTAATATAGAAAGCAGATTGGATAGTCTCACCCAATAGTCTTGTACCAATCGAAGCCCATCTAGCAGAACTTGGGAAGGAGGTAGCACCACTGGGGTTTACTCTGGACCAAACCCAAGCCAAAATTCATCCTGTGAAGCTAGAATGGAATCGCCTTTGCAAGAAGTTCAAACTGATAGAAATTACTACTCATGCGATATTGGCCGAGCCTCCCTCAGATTCTCTCACCATAGAACACCTTACACTTAGGTCCTATGCTAGTGTGATAAGGGGCTATGTAAGGAGACCCTAACTTCCTTGTGTAATCCTTTGTTTTAAATAAAAATTTGGATTTCTTCTTATGATGAAGTTTATGAATTTTCAAATGTACAGATAAATATAGTATGCATATTTTTGGTGAATTTTATAGATATGATATTTTAAAAAATGTTTATGTAACCCTTAAATAATTAAAAATGTGTAATGATTTTCAAAAAATGGTCTTCTATAACTATGTTCAGCATGAAATTTAGAGTCTAATAAGATCAACTTAATTTTTGATGAATAGTAAATTATGAATAGTGATTTATGCTTAGGATTAGTAATGTGACCAAATGGATTAGTAATCTAACTTAAAGAAAATATTAATATAATCTAGGCACCTTGATTAAGTAATGTGATTCAATAAAATGGTTAAATAACGGTTTCATAAATTATTATTCAAGTATTAATTTTTTCAGGTGAATAGTTTTTTTTAATTAAAAATTAAATTAAAAATATTTATAAAATTATTTTTATAAAATCGATTTCATTTTTGAACGTAGAGCATCAATATTATGTAAAGGTAATTTTTTGGGATTTTTTTGAAAAAAAAATGAATTTTCGGTGAATAGTGTATTTATTTAAAAATTTAATTAAAAATATTTAGAAAATTATTTTTATAAAATGGAGTTCATTTTTGAAATCAGAGCATCAATATTTGGTTAAGGTGAAATTTTGGGATTTTTCTGAGAAAGTTGAATTTTCAGTGAATAGTAAAAATACAATTTTAGGGTTTCAGTATGTTTAATGACATCATAACTGTGTCATGATGTTGTCATGAGATAATTTATAGGTTGGACGACCAAATGTGATGAATTATTGTATGGTGGGCCCCATGTGGCCTAACTCCATGGGAAATACCATGGGAGAGCCCATGGTTTTGTGAAAACCACTTGTGAGGTGTCCCTTGGCCATTAATGCCTTGTCCCCTCACTTTCCCTATAAATACCCACACTTTCCTCCTATATTTTTCAATCCCAACTCTCCCCAATGATGATCTGGTCTCATTACCTCCCAAGGAGTCCTACCAAGGTGCCCCCAAGCCCTCAAGGTCCCAACCTTTGAGTTTTAAGCGTTACGTTTAAGGTAAGGGATCCTAGCTCTCTCTTTCTTTTCAAGTAATCTCTTTTATGTCATTTATTTTATTCTCCATGATCTTAGGTTTGAGGATGTTCCTTTATATTTCTCTTACTTCTCTTTTCATGTTCATATGATAAGATACCCCCTATTTCTCTCATCAATTTTTTTTAAGAATGTTTAAGTGGCGTCGTTAGGCTGCCGAATTTTTAAGGGATTATTTCACTATTTTAATTTTTCAAAGTTCTACTTTCAGGTAATGTATTTCAAGTTACTTTTTTATTATGTTGGGGTATGATCTCTATATATATCATACTGATCTTTTATGTTCATATGACAAGAGACCCTATTTGATCTTGTCAATTCATCTTTGTTGAAGTTTAAGTGGCGCCGTTAGGCTTCCAAATTTTTAAGGGATTCTTTCACCTTTCTCATTTTTCAATGTTCTATTTTCATGTCAAGTCTTTCAAGTTCCTTTTTATTATGTTGGGGTATGATCTCTATATCTATAATACAGATATTTTATGTTCATATTATGAGAGACCCTATTTTTATCTCTTCAATTCATTTTTGTTGAAGTTTAAGTGGCGTCATTAGGCTGCCAGATTTTTAAGGGATTCTTTCACCTTTCTCATTTTTTCAAAGTTCTACTTTCATGTCAAGTATTTAAAGTTATTTTTTATTATTTTGGGGTATTATATTTATATATATCATACTGATATTTTATATTCATATGATGATAGACCCTATTTTATCTCATCAATTCATTTTTTTTGAAGTTTAAGTGACGCTGTTAGCCTACCGAATTTTTAAGGGATTCGTTCACCTTTCTCATTTTTCAAAGTTCTACTTTCATGTCAAGTATTTCAAGTTCATTTTTATTATGTTCTGGTATGATATCTATATCTATCATACTGATCTTTTTATGTTCATATTATTATATACCCTATTTGATCTCGTCAATTCATTTTTTTTGAAGTTTAAGTGACGCCGTTAGGCTGCCGAATTTTCATAAGAGAAATCTTATTTTTGTCTTCCTTTCATGTTCTTCATTTCATATGGTATTTAATTAAAATTTCATTACCATTTTCTTAAATCCATTGTATTATGTCCCCCTACTGGTTTATGGATCATTTATGAGTGGGTTACCCATGCCCCCTATCTTTTCAATGTTTTCTAAAACCTCATAACATAGTTGTAATGCTGTAGAATTTCCATCTCAAATGTCTCTCTCTTATTCTCAAATTCATTTATTTTATTAAGTGAATACTCAAAGCTCTTTATTCTAAAGGTCTATTCACATATATACCAAAATTTTCTAATTTATATTCTGGGATTTACATACATTAGACCCATTTTCCCTTTCCATGGGTTTAAAGTGACATAAAGATCATGTCTTTAAAGCAGTTTTTAAAACGTTATGATTATGAAATGAAACACATTTCTTTTATGATATATGGGTTGTTTATGAAATTTTTATGATGATATATGTGGCTCACATGTTAAAAAAGGAAAATTTAAGGGTGCGCCCTGATAGCACTCCAATTCATTGGGTAAATATGTAATCTCTAGAGATGACCATTTAGACTGATACCTTGGTGAATAACCTTGGTAATTTTTATTAACACCTTGGGGATGGACCTTGGTGTAATGGAAATGATTTTCTTTGTAAAATGTTTTAGCCACATATTCAAGTTATGAAATATGTTATTTTTATTATGATATGCCTCATGATTTATTTCTCATGCCTTAAAGTTATTTTTCATGACTTTATTGATGTATCTTATGTTCACATGTTAAATGTTTCCCTTGTTTCCCTTACTGGGCCTTTTGCTCACCCTTTACTTTGATGTATTCTCCTAGGTTATGAGATGATGTAATGAAATTAGGATGAACAAATGAATAAGACTTTCAAGTGTTTAAGAAGAATGTTTTTTTTCTCATGTAATAAGTTCCTGGTTTCCAAGACACTAAACATTAAAGATCCTCGGTTTTGTAAGGTGTAATGAAAAGTTATGTTATAAAAAGGCAGGATGATATAATTCATGATGATATTTTGATAATCATGACATCTATTATATTTAACATAACTATAATATAGTTACATTTCTTAACAATCTCCCAAATGAAAAATATTTTAATTAACTCACATAGTAACTTACAAAAAATAGGAAGTCTTGAGAAAAAACCTTCCTTTTAAAAATTCATCTTGTGTTTTTTATTATCATCCATTCACATAAGTATAACTAAGTCACAATGATGCCTCATGAAATATTAAAAAATATTCCATAAAAAACATCATCTATATTTTTATTCTTCATTGTCTTCGCATGATCTCTCTCTTTTTAGTCTTGATGACTTTAGATGAAATGGAATTTTAGATCAATGTGATTCATTATTCCATGAAATAAAATATTCTGAGCAATGTTAGTCACACTCTGAATATCACAAAATATCAATCCTCCTTATAATGAATTTATGTGAAACTATTTCAAGGAAATGAACCGTCCTAACTCCATAATGGATTTATTTGCTACTACGTATTCTGAATACATTATATATAATGATATCAGATATTGGAATTGAGTCATCAAGCTGACTGTCATTACAAAAAAACTAAAAATAATAATATTTTTTTCTTTTCTGTTTCATAATCCATATAAATATATATATATATATATACATATAAGAAACACTAGAAAGGGTCATATTATCCAAAATGTAGTATTGTTTCATTTGAACCCTTCAATAATCAGATAATGCATATTATGGTTTCCTGATGATCCCTTATAGGGTTAAACATAAAATGATTACCAAATCCCACTATATTAGAATTTTTTTACAAATAAAAATAATCATGTACATCGAAATTATGACATCTAATTCATTTTTTTACTTTGATATTGTACTTGGACTAATATTAAAATGTTGATTCATGTTCATTGGATAACATGAAGTGTCCATAAAGCTGAATTGAGAAAGTATTAAATATGTTAATCCATAATTTCATGATGATCTTTTGGATTTATCTTTTTTAAGATAACTCTAATGTACCATATTTTCTGACCCTCCAATTTATTATCCTCAATATTTTGTAGAATTTCCAATTTCTATTATTTCAAGAATTTTCTAAAATGTACAATTATTATCTTAAATTCATTGAATCTCTAGACCTACTAGTAACATTTTGTTCACATATTACTGGACCATGATTAATGTACCAACATTTCCAAATATCTAATAATATGTTTGATCAGAGTCACACTAAGTGAGACCTTCCTTAGTCATGAATGTTTCAATATTTATGTTACACTATTTAGTGAACCGTTTTTTGTAATAGAGTCTTTTATTAAACTTGTTTACAACAACCACATTTTGATGTTCATAAAAACACAGTGGTTTTATCATGTATATCTCATTCTCTAGGTAAACATGACGAAATATATTTTTGTAATCATTTTTTACCAAGGCTTGGTCATCAGATGAAATTAAGATCACAACCATTTTGATGATTGTGTGTTTTAAAACCAGTGAAAAAATATCTTAGAATTAAACCCCTTTCTTGTATAAAAATCATTCCACCACTAGTCATTACTTGTATTTTCCCCTTTCCTCGGCCTCTTCCTTCATATAGAAGACCCATTTGTTTTTAATTTCTCTCTCTCCATTTTGTAGAATAGATAGAGGCCATGTTCTATTGATCATTATGGATTTAATTTATTCATTCATTTATAAGAATGAATATGTCGAGTAACTATGAGTCCCTACCAATTATATGAATTTGAGTTCCCAAAATCCATTATAATTCTGAATCTCATATCAGATTCAAATATTTTGACATATTACCTAACTCAATATGATCATCCCAACTCAACATGAGATTATTCTATTTTCAGGGCTACTATTCTTTTGTCCTAAAATTTGAGTACAAGAATTAATATATATAACCTTTTGAGTATTTCCCTCAAAATTCAACAAAACATGATCAATTTTTCATCTATAACACTAGTTAAATTTATATTGAATGTGTGTTGTCTTCTCATGTCATCAAAATATGAAAACGTTTTGAGTTTTTATCTATCATAACATAAAAACTAGTGGTTGAATTCTACCCCTCAATCATTTATTCAAATAAGTTTTCATCCTCCCATAGAATCATTCCATTGAATAAAATATATCAACTACTCATGACATAATATTTTAATCATCCCACAACATGAAACCAAATTCTTCATTTCCATAGACCATGAGAGAACAAGATTTTGATTTTACCTCAAGTTTGCCTCTATCTTTCTCATCAATAATCACATAATGTATAATTATGAATTATTTTAGGGACCCATCTTCTGGTAACATACCAAATCAAAGCTCTTCTGGTAGACTCTATCCTATAAAAATCTATTGAATTATATTGGTGAAGTATATTTTAGTAGTGATTAGTTTTCTTCAAAATACCTTAGGAATGATAGAGTGCATACACATTCATATTTATACCTCATTCAAAACATGGTTAATTTTACCTAAAACACCATTTTTTATAGTTTATAATTTAATTTCTATCCAAATCCATTTCTTTTCATAGAAATTCTTTATGTTCTTACCATAATATACTCCACCATTATCTAATTTATTTCATTCAAATATTTGATTTTTTTTCAATTCTACCATTATATTAAATACTATAATGGAACTAAAAAATAAAACTTATTCTTAAATAAATACACACATACATTCCTTATTATGTTATTGGTGAACATGATAATTTTAAGAGATAATTCTTGATACTAGACAAGTTTTATCCCCTATACATATGTTTAAACTAATATAGCTTATAATATATAGTTTTTTTCTATTAAAGTTATATTACATTTTTTCCACAGTTATTATATCTCAAAACATACAGTCCTTTTGTGATTTAAATTCAAAATGGATTTCCCTATTTTAACCTTCATATTCTTCTCACTAAGGTTAATAATCATATAGTTATAGATCTCCAGATCTTCTCAGGATTTAGATTTCGAAAATAAAATTTCATTTGAGCTTCCATTCATGTATTGTATTTCATCCTCTACCCCTCATCCCAAAACCATGTATCCTTAAGTCACAACCAAAACACTATTAGGGAAAGTGGTGTTATACCTAATCTTATCCTATTTTCCCTCATATATATGATTCTTATTGATACTATGAATCTGTATAACTTCTATCAATCAAAGGGATCTCTGATTTTTCATCCATATGATTATATATCAACTTTTGAAAACATAAAAATATTCACCATTCAATTGATAAACTTTTATATAGATTCAATCTACATAGTTAATCATGAACTCACATTCTTACATTGAATGGATTAATACACTAGATTAAACAATCCATGACACTATCAAAAGATGAAAATTGAGAAATATTTTTTCCCATTACATTGAGTAAATTAAATTTTAAATCTTGGTAGTTAACTAACCAATTAAATCCTTGTTTTTTTTATAATTCCTATAGATATATCCATGATTCACAAAATTTTAGAAGGCTAGTCCTTAACTAGTGACCTTTCCTCAAAACCCCTCTCTTGATTTTCTTTTGGCCATTGATGATTAATTATATAATGAGAGTGTTATCTTATGTAATAATTTTATGCATTAATATAAGGTAGATAGACCTATCATATATAGGGTTCCACAATGGGGAATAAAACAATATATTTTCATACATTTTATTAGTAATTTCAAAGGCATTATCGATTGTGGTAACCACGCCATCTAAAAATTATAGTAAAGATAAGGGGAAAATAATTACCTAGAAATAATATTTCAAAGTAATATTCACTATTAAAGATGGTTCTTTATGATATTGAAATCAGTCAAATGATCATCTACATACCTTAATTCATATATCCTCAAACAAACAAGTGTCTCATTAAGAACACTTTTTTAATGACATTGATTTCTTACACATATTTGTTGTAAGTCCCAACCCCACTAGAGGAACTAGGTTGTTTAAAATTTTGTTAAATAATATTCAAACAAATTCTTGAGTGTCTTTCATGTGTAAGATGGGTAATCAGATATCATTTTTGGTTCCAAAATGGATTAAAGGATACATCATTATGTTACAGCACCACTAGCTAGATGATGGTCAAGGTAGTATCACTGCAAGGACACTGGGCTCATCAATTAGCTAGTGGAGGATTTTGACTAGCTGATGGCCTCATGTGTGATTTATAAGGATGTTTATCACCGTAATTTAACCTAGGAACAACCCTTATTTCTTAAACATTTTATTTATATCCCCAAATCAGCTAGTATATCCCCTTATATGCCTTATATCCCTCTTTTTCTCTGATGGCACATCTCCTTTTCCCTTGTCTATTTTCTCTTCCATCAAGTGTGATTATTATATTATTGTGAGTATATGAATAATATTTCTTTATTTATTAATCTCATTCCATTTCTATTGTTTCCTATCTTTTTTGTACTATTACTCCATTTTTCTTGATATTTTTCCTTCGTTCTTGATTTATTTTATATTTAATTGAAATAGAAGCTAATATGGGCATATAGACTTCTCTGATCATGAGGTAGGTGGTCCAAATATTTGACCTATAGTCTTTTGTAATTTTTTAAGTGACTCATTGTGTGTTCATTCCATATTTTATGTTCATCAAACTAATTTAAATTAAATGTTTATAATGTTATTTTCAATAGTCTATACCACTTTGATGTGTCATGTACCTTGAAAATGGTGATTCTTTGTTAAATGAATGGGTGATAGAATCAAAAATGCATTTTTATATTTAAAATTTTATGTTTTGTTTTATAAAAAGTTAAAGTGATAATATTTAAGTTATACATCTAGTTGATACCATGTCCTTGACATGGATTGATTTAATAAAATGATTTTCTATGTTGAAATAGTTGAAAAATAATTTTTCATTAAATTGATGATTATGAAAATTAATTTACCAAACATTGATCATGTAAATTGAATTAAAATATTGATAATATTATAATGAAATATAGGTTGATTCCAAGGTAATCCTAATATTTTAATGAGACTCTTGATTTTCATCTAATGTTTTATTAATATTTGATAAGTTAAATGATTAATTTTAATTGAAATAATAATGTGAAATTTCATTGTAATTTCCCAAATTGTAAATTTGAATTGTAGTGACTATCTGATAAATGATGTAGTGTGAAATTAAAATATTTCTCGGGAATATGGAAAATTCTATTAAAGAATTAATTAAATGAAATGTGAATTGTAATTATTAAGTGGAATGACGAATTTGATTTATTTTTGCATTGGAAAAAGTGCCTTGAATTATATTAAATGAATGTGAAAATATCCATTTGGGTATTCTCGATGCTTTAATAGAAAATGATCTCTGGGTATGTTTTGATATTATATTTAAAAAACTCTATTATATAGTCCATGTTACAGGTTTCAATGAACATGCTATGAGGCAGTCTGTGAAACTGATTATGGAAAAAAATCTATAAGTCTATTAATGATAAAATTTATTTAAAATTTCATAATGATGTTTTTGATACATTATAAAAAAATTATATAATGCGGTCTAGTATAACTGTAAAAAACTCACATAGAATATATTTACGTAAAATAAATAATATTTTATTAGGGGATCCTAGTGATAAATAAAGAAAACTACCTTAGGGGAAGTGCATAATGAATAATGAAAACTAAATTAGGTAAGGTCCATGATAAATATGAAAACACCTATATAGATAGTTTGGGATACTTATATAGGAAACACCCAAAAGGCTATTTGGAACACTATAACTGGCACTATCATTGTGACATAGTCAGAGGCACCGTGAAATTGAAAAAACAAGGTATATAAATTTTGGTTCACAAAATTATGCATCAAATATGGAGTTGAAAAATACTAGGTCACCCTAGAGCCCAAGATTCTATTTTGGTTTTTTTATTTTAAATAAATAGCTTAAAATTGATAAAGTGAATAAGAAAACATATTTATGCAATTTTATTTAAGACTGGTAATTTTTATGATACCATCGATGGTGGCATAATAGTTATCCTAATTCCCTGACTAGGATACCATGAAACCTTGGTAACCAAGAATATATCACTATTTGGTCATAGGTTACTTGTTTAGGGAAATTGATTGAGTTATGATGTTTTTCTATCATGATACGATAAAGTATGGATTATGGCACTAAGTTATACCTAGGACAAATTGGTTATGAGTTATAGATCTATTTTTATTTTATTTCTTTGGTTATCCTATGTATATGATCCTCCCTTGGGGGATCTAACACAATTTCTATGACATAATCCTTTGTTAATATTTTTATACTATAATAATTTTTGGAAACTACCATTAATTGTTTTTTGTTTTCCCTTAACTTTGATTACGTGTTTTTATTATTTCTACTATTGATTATACTTTGAATAGGGGGTATAGTTGATTTATTATACCACCTCAAACCTGAAGAAATTGTTTGCAACCTCTAGTTTATAGAGAGGTTCACCTGTGATCACTACTACAAATATACCTTCTATCAGTGAAAAAATGGCCTTTAACAGCGATATAAAAGCATTTTAAAATCCGGTGAAGATAGGGGGTGGGTCCCCTTTATCAGCGCTCCAGGAAGCGCTGATAAAGACCACTTTTATCAGCGCTAAAAAGAGGCGCTGATAAAAGGGCCCTTTATCAGGGAATTTTTTTAGCACTGATAAAAGACCACTTTTATCAGCGCTTTTTTATCACTGATAAATGTAAAAAAAATTAAAAATAAATCCAAAAAATTAAAAAAAAATATAAAATTACTACCAATCGAGGGGGATTTTATAGTGCTTGAGCCTCCCTTTTAATAGCGTTTTCCAGCCCCTCCAGTGCCCGCACGCACCCCCCTCCACCCTATATCAGTGCTACACCCACCCACCCTTTACCATCGCTAGACCCCAAATCCACCCCCATGCGCGCACCCTTGCCTCCACCAATATTTGATCTCGAGACCTCCCCCTTGCGCGCCTAAAGCATTTACCACACTGCCATATTTATTTGTTTTCCAGTTAATGACATATCTATTTATTTATATTTATATTTAGTTATATTTATTCATATAGTAATATAAAGTTATATTTATATATATATAGTTATATTAATATATATATTTATAGTGATATTAATATATATATATAGTTATATATATATATATTTATAGTGATATTAATATATATATTTATTCATATATTAGTATATATTTATATCTATTTATTTATATATATTTGGTTTTATTTTTTTATTTTTTTATTTACTCGTATATTAATATATATTAATAAGATCAATTTAAAATATAGTTTTAAAATATGTTTTTTTATGTTTAAAATAAATAAATAAGTACATGCATACATACATAAATACAACACACACACACACATATATATATTATATATGTGTATTTGTCATTATAATTATACATATTTATATATATATACAAAGATTATATATTAATATGTATATACATATGTTAGAATATATAGATAATATATATCAGTTTGTTAATAAAAACGCATACAAATACACACACACATACACATTATATAGGTATATAAATATTTATATAATAGTATTTTAAATAAAATTTATATTAGTTATTATTTAGATAAATCGAATATATTTTATATGTGAATATATTTTATTATTTATATATATAATTAAATTCTTATATGAGAATATATAAAAAATATGTATATATTGTTATATATTTTATTATAAATAGAAAGTAATTATAAAAATGATAAAATTTCAAAGACATAATATCAATATGAATGTAATACCTTGGAATAAATTTAGTCCCCACCAAAAAAATCCAATAATACCCCCTTAAACGAGGCTGAAAATCCATAAAATGTTAAAAAATCAGTGTACCCCGACTAAAAAGTCGATTTTGGAGGCCTTCTGTGCCTATTTTGGCCTCGAAATAACCTTTACCGGGGTTTCCCTTATCACATTGGTGTAGATCTCATCGCAGGCTTTGATTTGATATGTGGTAGAGCTCAAACAGACACATGGATCAAAAGTTATGGCAGTTTGAAGTTTGAGTTGCGTTTTTAACATATTTTGGATCATTTTTTAATTTTTTATAGTCTTCAAATTGTTATTAAATCACTATTAATCCATAACATTTAGCAAATTATTAATTAAAAAAATTTAATTTTTTTATAATCCATTTTCACTAAATATCTTATATATTAAGTATATTAAGTATAAATGTATTTTTATACTTATCTAAAATATATTTAAAAATTATATATTATATTTATATAAATATAACTATATTTATATATTTATATATTATTTTTAATTAATTTTTTTAAAGTCGACCCTTTATCAGCGCTAATAAAAGAAGCACTGATAAAGGGGGTCCCATTATTAGCGCTAAAAAAAATCGCTGAAAAAGGGGGTACCTTTATTAGTGCTTTTTTAGTGCGGATAAAGGTACCCCCTTTATCAGCACTTTTTCGATAGCACTGATTAAGGTTGGCACAGAGAAAAACTATTTTTCTGGTAGTGTATGTTGTAATGATTTCTAGTCCTGACATCAATTATTGCTTCGAGGAATTATGATGTGATAAAGTGGAAACACATGATTTTTTTATTTCTTTCCCGATTTAGGAATGGTATACTAAAGGATATGATATCTTAGGACACATTAATGAGCTCATTTCTGGGATTGATCATCACACACATAGGGTAAACCCAAGTTGTTAGGGAGTTTACATGTGGTTCTTGAAATTTCTTCATTAGAGCAGTTTATGATTTTTTCTTTGAGATATGAAATTGATTATAATGTTAGGATTTATGTGGTTTTACTATAGTTTAAATTTAGAAATAATTTTTGTGTGCATTCATGCATCATTTCAGGCTAGTAGGGATTTACATGAAATTTATCATGTTAGGAAGATTGGATTTATATGTAATTTTTATGATTCCTATGAGTCATGGATAAATGTGGTTAATATATGGTAATGATATATATACTAAATGTGACTTATATCTACCTATCATTTTTATTTGTATGTGGATTAAAATATTTGATATGGGTTGGCCATTTGATGTGTCTGTAATGTCTTATAATATTTTTTCCCAAATAGTTCTATAGTTGTGTGATTATTTACTAATTCCTTAAATGAATAACTTTTAAATGTAAAAATGTAAATAAATTATTGGATGAAAATTTTGGTTAAATAAATTTCCATTAAGTAACATATAACATGTTATACCTTTTAACTTGTGAATTTAATTATATTTAAGAAAACTTGTGATGTAATATCCAAATGAATATTGACTAGTTTTGGTGTGTAATTTTAGAAAAAAAAGTAATAATTATATTTGTGGACCCTGTGAATAATTATAAAATTTCAATGTGACCATTGTTAAATGATGAAACATAAATTAATGAGTTGACTCCGAGCCATTGTGGTTTTTTTGACCATGTGTGTGGGTGGATGGGATAATGATAGATCATGAGTTATGTAATTGTTCTGTTAGTAGGAGGTTGAATGGTAAGGAATATAATTTTTTTATTTACTTCTTTTATGATTTTATTTTTGAAAATTATTTAGTTAGTGTGTATTAGATTGCAGGATTTATGTCTTAGAATGTGAATTTATTATGGAAATGTTAATTGGGGGTAGATAGATATTCATTTATAGGAACATGTAGATGAATGTTATATCTAGTAGTGGAGTGTTTTCTCTCTCATGATATCTTATTGACCTATGATGATAAAAACCACAATATTTTATGTTTTTTAAGATCCCCTCTATGTTGATGTTTTAGAAACTAAAATCATATATGTGGGTATAAAAACCATAGATACAGTTGATTAGAAATTCTATATTTCATGTTAGTATGAAATGATAATGAGAAGGTTTTATGTGGGTTATGACCTATGTGTGATTGGAATCAAGATAGGTGGTAGAACCTAGTGAACCTTATAAGAAACTCAGTTTAGTGAGTCAGATTCATACAACTTGCGAGGTAACCGATGAAGGGGGTTATTCTGGTTCTTCGAGTTACTTAGAGGTGTAAAGATTTGGTCAATATAAGTGTTGAGGTTTTATCAAGATAATATCATTGGGGTATGTGTATTAGGTAGGGATAAATTTATTAGGGATTTTGGTATATGTTATGTAGGCTTGGTGTATGTGAATATATCGGGCATGAGGAACCTTGTGCATTTGAAAAAACACAAAAGGGTTAAAGAGTGGAATTTGAGTTTCCCAATTCATCGTGGTATACAAAACCTTGAGTACATGTTTTATGTCATTAGTTATTGATATTCAGATTCAATGGCCAAGTCCAAATGAGTGACATTCCTTGTTTACCACGGGTGTTCTTAAAGGCATAGTTTGAATGTGGTTAGGCCCTTTTGATTTGAAAATTTTTTCTTTTATAAGGAAACCATGTGTTTATCTATTAGAATGGTCATATCCTTTATTTTTAATGGAATCCATCAATGGTTATATTTCCTTGGTGGAGCTGGTATGCTGTAATACCATGGTTAATGGTTTGGGTATGTGAGCCTAGTATCAATGATATACAACTGATGGGACTATGTGATAGGCTCTATGTTTAATTGACGGGGATAAAATGACCATGTGATTTAATGATATTTAGGTTATACATTGTACATCCACATTGGGTCTAGAGGGGGTGGGGTGTTGGGTTATAAGCTGTATAGTTAATAAATCTAGTTTTTGTTGTGACATAACATGCCAAAATTCACAAATACGGACTAGGGAGTCATGGGTATATAGAATGATTCATTGGAAAATTCCTCTCAGAGTGAGGTGACATGAAAAAGTAATGAAATTATTATGAATGTGAGGAATAAAACTTTTGATGCTTTTCTTAAAATTACTTTCATTAATCGATGATATCAATGGGTGGACCGATGTGTTGTGGCCTAGTAAACCTGTATTGGCCTTACTATTGTTGCCATTGTTTTTTTATGATAAGTGTGTCTCATGAGGAGTGAAAATGATTCTTTCGAAGGAAGAATTTCATGTTTTACTCCTTATGTGGATTAATTAAAGCCTTATTTTGGATAGTTCACCATTATCCGCAATGTTTGTGACCATCATTACAAAAGGAAATTTTAGTTCATGATAATGATTGAGGACCTAAAACCTATATACATGGTATTTTTAATTTGTCATGTGGTCAGAAATGGGGGTAGGATGACCATGTTTTGTAATTGTGTTTGATGAAATACTAGACATGATCTATGGAGACTAGATTTTTGTTTCAGCAGTGTGAGGGTGAGGAAAGTTTTATGGCAGGGAGTTCCATATTGGTCTCATAGTTACAACAATAATGAGGAAGGTTTGGTAGTGTAATAAAACCAATTATTGATTATAAAGGGAATTTGATGATAGTGAGTGGGTGTATCTGACTCTACCACCCTTCCTCCGAATAAATTATCTTATCCAAGCATGGGTTGGATCATTTTATGATTAGTATAATATGGATCATGATGAATGTATTGATATTTGATGATTTATTCATGGGAATCACAATGGGTGTCTGGTGTAGAAATTTGTGTGGGTGTTTGGATAATTTTGGGATAACCATTAAGGGTTTTGGAATCATAGTATATTGTTTTAATGGTGTGTTGGAGGTGTAAATCTTTTTTTTTGAGATAAGATGATCAAGGGAACTATAAGAGGGTTTCTTTCATAGATTATAAATTCGTGGGTTAGAGGCCACATCTTACAGGTGGTTTTAGTTGTGGTGAATATAGTTTGAGCTTACATGGACATTTTTTTGGACAATTAAATGATATAAGCCCATATCAATGGATATTTTCAATATCATAACTGGTTTCCTCATGTATTATCAGATGATATGACTTTTTGCGACTTTTGGGAAGTTATTGTGCCATAGTGGAGTCGGCAGGAAATCAACTATATAATGTGGCATGATGAAGGGAGTTTGAGGAAAGGCCTTGTGTAGAAAGTTTCATTAGGGTGTTATTTTTATCTATTATGTGGTTTTGGGTGAGAATTAGTAGGTTTAAATTAGTTTCAGAAATATAAGGCATGATGTTGAAAGTTTATCAATTCAAGGATGCAATTACGAGTGAGGCATTGTTTTAGAATTGATTTAATGGTCTACATTGAAATTAATGTACTGATGACAGTTTAAGTAGAAGAGCTAGTTTGGGGTATCATATTTTCATGAACACAACTAGTGGGATGATTATTTTTGGATTGAGAGATAGGGCATGGAGATTATTGTATTTTTATATCAGGGATGTCATTTTATATGGTGTGGAGCATGTAATAACCCAACCCTTTGGAGTAATGTTAGTGTATCATTTTTTATTTGATATTAATCAAAACACGTCTCTGAGTTTTTTTAAGAGTTAGGAGGGGTTATGAGACCAAAAAAGGTGTTTGGGACATGGATTAAGGGCTTTATAATAATGTTGTGGTACAATATTCTAGTCGGTATTGGGCCAGAGGCTAGTCGATGATATGAACTACTTTTACAGCAGTCTTACTATTTGGCCAATGAGGCCAACACTGGCCCACTAGTAGAGGTTTTTGGCCAACTGGTGGCCTTTAGTGTGATTTTTAATTAGGGGTATCCCGATAATATTACCCGGGTCCACCCCTTATTAATCAAACTCCTGATTTCCACTCAAAATCTATTATACGTCCATCCACACCTCTTCCACTATCATTCTTCCATAATAAATCTCTCTTTGTATTTATCTATTTCATATGTTGTCTGATGAAATAAATATCGTAATGCTAGTATATGAGTCATGATTCTCCCTGTATTCATTTTTCAGTGGATAGTGTTTCAAATTCTTTTCTATTTAATATTTACTACTTCCACACATTGAATTCTATTAATTGATTTCTCTTATTCTAGGAGGAACCATAAGTTTATATTGGTAATGTAGAATTATCTATTAAGGAGGTCGGTGGTAGATAAATCGAACCCATAATATCTCAATATTTTTCTAAAGTCAATCATTACTCATTCATTGAGGCTTCATTGTGCATCAACCTAACTAAAATTGAATATTTCAAGTTACATTTTTATATATTAACACCCCAATTATGTTTCATGATCCTTAGAAAAAGTTGATTACATATGGAATTATTGGGTGATTAGATTAAACATTATTTTTGACTATAAAATGGTATTCTATGTTTTATACAAATTAAAATCAATAAGATTTAATGGATTTGTACAATTTATACATTGAACATTATTTAGTTTGATTTTATTAAATGATTGTCTATGTTAAAATTATTGTAAAGGAACTTTTTATTTTAATCGATGATTTTCAAATGGAATTTCAAAATCATTGATCATAGAAATGGAATTGAATTCTTGAAAATATCTTAATGAAATCGATGGTGATTCTAAGGGGATCCCTAGATTGGAGTGTGACTCTTGAGTTTGGCATAATTTTTGGAATGTGTTTAATTATAAAATGATGAATGGTTATTAAAATGATTTTTTTAAATCGAAGGATAATTCACCAAATTATAAATTGGAATTGTGGTGTCTTGATGATAAATGGTGTTTTTGAAATTAAATTATCTCAATTAAAATATTTTAAGACCTTCCATGGACTTAAAGAAAATAAATGTGAATGATAATTTTGAAATGAAATGGGCACTCTGGTCTGTTTAATGAATGATAAATGATCTTTTGAATTATATTAAAAGAAAATGAAAACAAATTTGGGGGTGGTGATTGTCCTTTGATGGAAAAAGCATTGGGGAGGTCTTTTTATTATATTGAAAACCCTATATGATGTGGTCCATGATACATGTTACAAAAATACCCTATGAAGCATCCTACATCACCTGTTTCAAAAAATGACCTATGAGGTAGTAACTAATAAAATATATAAATAATCCTCTATATGGAGGTGCATTATAACTATAAAAACTCCCTTAGAAGTGGTCTATGATAAATAAATAAAACTACCTTAGTGGATGTATATGAAAAATAAAGAATACCACCTTAGTGAAGGTCTGTGATCACTAATGAAAATCCCATATTGGAGGTCTGTGATAATTTATAACACACCCATATAGGTGGTCCATGATACTTAATTGAAAAACATGTGAAAAGGTGGTTGTGACACTACGGTTCTCATGTTTATCACAATGTACTAAATGAAATCATGACAATATCTGACATAGTTATAGTCGATCATGGCCACATACCTAACGATCGATAACATTATTGTCCAATCCTTGATTGAAACATAGAGACCAAGAGTCATTGGGGGTCTAATTATTTTATATATATTCGAACTGTTAAAGGGAATTATGACAATTTAGAATGAAAAATTATTTAAAATGGGTTTTTTGAGACATCATCTGTTGTAGCCTATTGAGTTTTACTCAAACCATTATCATATGACAATGAAACTTAGGTCCCTTAATAGGTATGACTACTTTGATTTAGGTTATTGGTTTATGGAAAGGTTCTATGGTATTATGTTTATTTTGGAATTCTATGATGGAGTATGGATAATGGTATTAGACAAGACATGAGACCAGTTGGTGATGATTTGAAGAATCAATTTAACTTTTTTAATTTGTTATCCTACGAATATAATCATCACTCAAGGGAAATATTGTGAATAGTATGAAATAATCACTTGATATAAAATATTGGGAATATATATATTTTTGGAACATGAGTTAGATTTTTTGGGATTTTCATTGACATGGTTTATATGATTGTTTATTATTCTTACTATTGTTTCTACCCTCACCAGAGGGTATAGTTTCCCAATTGTTTCACCTGACATACTCACCAGTAGTTGTCAATATCTAGTGTATAGGTTGGTGCTCCTAGTGTGATTTAATGACCATATGTTTATGCTATGATAATTGTATTTTTCAACCATGAAGTTACATGAAATGGGGTTACAATAAGATCACCTATTGTATTATTCTCACAAATTTTGAGAGAAAATTTTTGTGCTAGTGAAATTATATCTAATTCAAGTAATTTTCTCTCTAACTTATCCCATTTTATCTAACATGAATATGTTTATGGATTTTCATGCTCTTTTTAGATTATATAATCTTCTCTCAAAATTTTCATGATAATTAAGTCCCTTAAGTCGAGTTTCTCAATTTAAACATATCATACTACCCACATTTTGAAAATTGATGAAAATAAAACAAAATAATAAAATTATAATTTTTTTGGTGTCTTTGAATGTTACATGAGATACCAAACGTGAATAACCAATTTATGATACTAATTATTGGGAATATACCATCCATGAAACCACCAGATGATAGATTGCGAGTTGATCTGAAGTCCACAGACAACGATCATCTGACGTTGCAGAATTCAAACCACTAAAATGGTTTCAATTCATAAAAAAATATAATTTAGAATTTATAAATACCCTAATCAACATTACTAAGTTAAAAACCTCATACACTCTTCTAATAAATTAATACAAAAGCATTCAAATTACGAAACAAAAGGAAAAATATAAAGAGGGTGAAAAATGATTACATGCTTCATAATTTCATCCTATGTTCATGAGAGAAAACATCCAAAACATTATAACATTAAAATTATAGTTTTTTACACAAACTCAATATTTGATTTATTGTAGTATTATTATTCAAAATATAAGATAACACATTGAAATTAGTGCGTGTTACCCAACTAAAATTTTATATAAGTTTTAATAAAGTAAATCCAGACTCACTACCAATATATATTTGCAGTAAACTCACCATTAGATTCTCGAAACCTATGAACTTCTATGAATTCCACTGCCTCAGCTATTGAATTCATTAAACAGTCATTGGATCTCATGATGAACTTATTTTAAGTGATGATCTTTTGAATATACTACCACTCCCACTAGAGTTTCTCTACTACTAGCATTTAAAATATCAATAATACTAATATTCTAGTAATATGTAATTCTATCATTTTTATTGAAACATGAAACCTGATTCCTTTCTAGATATTAAATGGTAATTGAGTTAATTTAATCGGATGTTTCACTAGGGAATCATCATTTAGGCTTTTTCGGTTATATAATTGATTGGTTTTTCTGAGGCTGATTAGGGTACTACTATGAATGTAAGAAAATAAATTATTGGGTGAAGTGATTTTGTTAGTAGTAATCTTATTAATTATCCTTAAAAGAAGAAATGGGATTTTATATATTCTTGAATTTAATATGAATACAAATATATTATTAATCTTACTTGTCTGCTTCTTTGGATCATGGCTATTCATCATGATATTGACATTTCTAATTTTTGTATCCTTATATTATAGAAGGAGAATATCTGTGAAAGATATTCTTCCTACAATAATATTTCTCTTGTGAGAATAAAATATTTGGAAGATAATTTATATTTTAAACCCAATAAAATCATGTATTAGGAATTCATTGTTTCTTATGTTTCATCATACCAATAGGTGGATAATATATTGATAGAGGACTTATCTTCCTCAACATTCTACATGATACATGAAAATCTCATAGAATTTAGATTACTCTAACATTTGACGATTTAACTTAATATAATCCCTTAATATTTTATATATTACAAGACACATAGTAGTGTTCTTTTGGTGGGTTTTATTATTATTACCCCGTAATTTATTTATCTTCTACTCTATTGGGTTTTCATAATTTTTTTTGTTATTAATAAAAAATTACCTCCATATATCACACTCTCCCACTCTAATATGTTTCATTGTTTTGGGGATTTGATAGATTCTAAATTGGTAGTGTCTTTAATTTTTTCTTATGGGTTGAGAGTATCATGTGTTGTGATCTTATGTAGATACATAGAATTAGTGTTGGGGAATGTTTCATGGTACACCCAATGAAATTAAATCCTTTCATGAGGGATAATAAGAAAAAAAAATATCCATGGAGGTTGAAGCCATGATTTAATCATATGCTCTTTAGGGTTTCTACATGAGATAATATAGTCAAGTTTGTGATAGTTGTAGGAACACAACATTAAGATGATGAGAAATTATAGAGAATTTGATCTCCAGCTACTAGAGGTGATGAGATGATTTGTATAGCTTGATGAATTACTTCTATTTTATTTAAACACCATTATAATATGGAAATAGTGTATTGGGAAGCACAATATAACATGACAATATGAATAATTGTATAAGTGTAGAATTTACATATGAAAGTGAGACATGATAGTTGGAAAAATCTGGTCATAGAGTAGTAATTGTAGTGGTGGGGAAGTAATTTTAACTATCCAAACATTAAAACCTTCATGTATTACTATATTCATGTAAAATAAATATTTTACACAATTGGAGACATTAAAAATTAATTCACCCATAAGATATTTTTAATTTAAGTGATATATATTTAGGAATATGAGCTATGATTAAAATAATTAGTCCTAAAAGTAGTGGTTTTGTAAATTAATACTATACATGAATAATTAATGTAATGTAGTGAAATAAGCCTCACTCAATTCCCCCATTAAAATGATACACCACACTCCCATTTACTTTTGAATTGGGATATTATACATAAGATGGTATATAATGAAAAATTCAGTCATTGTTCTATTTTCTTTTCTAATTCATGTTTTTATTTCATATATACACATTTATTTTTATGTTTTATGTTTTTCTTCAAATTAACTTTTGATTCAAGGATAATGAGATGGAAAGTAGAATTTAATGAATGAGGCTCATTCCCAATTTCATTCAAACCACCCTAAATGATGGAACTACCCACACAATCACCCATATAATGAAATTATTCTCAATGATACCCAATAAATGACCTTCCCCACACTCTAACATGAAATTATCATGAAATTATATTAATAGTCAAATTTTGTAATGGATATTAGGTGTGTAATGTTTCATGAGAATATAAGTTAACACATATTAAACTAAGGGATTAACAAATATTGATTTTAAATGTTAGTCCAAATTATAGTGACAATTCCTTTTCTCGCATATGATTACATGATCTTATGCATAATTATTCATAAAATTACATTCCAAGGATCATAAAGTCTAGTGTCTTAGGATGATTATGAACATAAAATAAAAAACACTATAATATAATAAAACAACTTAATTTTAATCATCTATAAAGATATCCTAACATCTATTGAGCTCATACACTTGTTTATAATATCCATGTGAATAAATATACGAAATGTATAAGCTAATAATCCTAGTAAGCGTATAAACATAGGAATAAAAAATCACATGGGTTTGAAGGCATAAAATGACGACATAAAATGGAATGGAACATGAATAAACATAAGGAAGAATCACATGTAGATAATGAAGTCATATAATCATGGAATAATTGAAATGTTGAAACAACATAGAACATTACATTACATTGAGTCAAGGAAAACCACCAAGTCTCTTTCTCATAGTATACAATGTCCCACAAAGTAATCAAGTTCACTCTCTATTCTGAAATTACTTCTCATGAAAATAAATATTACCCAATGCATTGTATCAAAATCTAGGTTCACCCATCATAAATTTTTCATGAATATGTGTTCCACATGAATAATCATACATAATGAGTTGAACAAAAACATAATGGTTACCCATGGAAAGAATTGGGTGTTATAATCATGTGAAAAGGCATAAAAATGGAATATAATAATGGTTCCCATGAACGAATGGATTAAAATAATAAATAGAAAATAATATATTAAAATATTCATAGATTGTGATAAATTATTTCCTGTGGAATGATATAGAATGAGTGTTTAAGAATATTTAGTATTGAAACTTTTTTGTGGAGTTTGTGGAAAATATTAACGGGAATTTAAAGCAAAATAGAATATTTTTTTCATAAAACTATAAATAATCCTAGATTGTTTTTCATGATCAAATGAGTGGTTTTTAAAACTAATGGTTTATTAAAATAGAATATATAGTGATCATGAAAATGGCTAAAAATCATGAAGTTCCCTGTAATAAGTCCTTCATTATTGGAAGAAACTAGAAGGGGATTTTATCAAAATAGTCATTTCTAGTAAAATAACGATGATGTTATATAGATATATGTTTTTGTAATATACAAACATAATTTTTTATAATTAAATGAATGTAAAGGATAATTACATTTGTAAAAAACAGAGAGAAAGAGTATCTTAGAGGAAAATTGGGAGGTTCGGGTTGAATCCCTTACCACATGTCTAAAAGTGTTCTCTAAATGATCATAATATCTAGGATAATAAAATTAAATTAATTAATTAAAAAAAATTTACATTTATTTTATTTATTATTATTTTATTATGTTCATTTATGTTGTTTTTTATGAGTTTAAAGATACAATTTTATCGTTAGGGAGAGTATGTTTTCTTGGTCTTTATGAGTTGTTTACTCATTTAAATGAATGGAAAGTCTTGTAAAATGAGAATAGTTTTCTAGAATTGAAATTATATGTTATTAATGAACATATATAAGATTAAAAGGATATATAATTCATTTAGTTTTTTGGGGTGAGGATGCATCCTTAGATTAGACATTAGCGATAATCATTTATGTTATTTCATAGGTTTTTCGATCATCACAAACTAGTTTTTTTCATTCAATTACTATTAAGTATATATATTGGTCACAAAACACATAATTGGTGGTAACACATATATTATAATCATTTTTAAAAATAAAAATGGGTTTATTACTAGCCTTGAAGGAGGAAGTAAAAAATGAAAACATGTTGTCCACGAAGTCTGTAAATTGGCATATCACGAACGATGTCTTCATTTTTAGAATTAAAGGATAGGGTAAGAGAAATACAGATGAGTTGTTTCATTAAAAATATTATTTTAAATAAAATATACTAGATTTATCATTTAACTTGTATGAGGATAGGTGAGGAGTGGAAAATAAAAGAAAAGAAATTGGAAAGAAATTAGATGAAAAAGAAGGAGGTTTTTACCTCTTGAAATTTTCTACTAGAGAACCTCGTTGGGAAATTGGTTTAGATATTTTATTGAGAAAAAAAACTCATTGAAAACATGAAGTGGTTTGGGAAATTCATAGCTTATAAATTGGACAAGCTCCATGGCTTAAGATGTGTGAGGAGAATATGTGGTGAGGGGTGGTATTTATAGTGAAGTGGATGGGTGTTTTTTATTACGTTATTGATTAGTTAATTATTTTGGATCATAGAAATATATAGTGATGATTACATGACTAAATAGAGTTAATATAGAAGGATATTTATTGATTATGGTTCCTACATTTTAGAGAAATCATGGAATAGTGTACTTAAATTATATGTTTATATGTTGTAAATTACCATATTTTACTATTCATAATATAATCAAATGTTTTAGAGGAATCATAAAAATTAACCATAACCTTTTTTTGACATTTATAATTCAATAATGAACCCATTTTAAAATATTTATCTAAATTTTATAAATTTAATTTTTAATTAAATTCATCATTTATTCAAAAAGTATCATTTTTAAAATTTTAACTGAATTTATGACACATTAAAAAATTAATTAAGGTATCATAAATTTATCATATAATAATATGATAAAAATTTAATTAATTTATGGGTCTAGTTTATGAAAATATATTTTCTTTTAATAATTTATATTAATTATAAAATTTTAATTAAATATTTATGATTTACAAAAATAAAAACACTTAATTTATCATTTTTAAAACATTTATTTTCATATAACAGGATATAAATATTTCATAATTTATTTTATATGATATGAAAATATTATTTAAAACTTCATAGCTGAGCTTACAATTATATTGGCTGGTTTACTATTTATAAAGGTCAGAATATTATTCCAAAGGTCATGTTAATATTCTGTTGGAATAAGTTAATTAATTTCTTGAAATACCTCTTATATCATTCATTATTCATATAAAAAGATTTTAATGTGTTCTCTATGTGATTTTATGTGATTTATACTATTTAAAATTATTATATGAAGGGAATTTCCATTGATATAATTAAGGGTCATTACATTGTTACCCTCTTCGGAAATCTCAGACATGAAATTTTGTTTGACAATATTAGGGGAAAACAGGTGGAGGTTCTTCCCATTCATTGATTCCTCCAGTTCACATGTTCCCTCTTCATACTTATGGTTCTGCCATATTAATTCGGCCAGGTGAGTAGTCTTATTGCATAGAACGTTGTCTCTATGGTCCAAGATATTCACTAGATACTCTTAATAAGAGAGATCATTTTAAAACTGAACCACCGCCAAATTCAATAAATGTACGAGATTCAATATCTACATACTCAAGAGGGACGCATTATAAGGACATGGCCTTAAAACATTACATAATCAGGAATTAAATTAATAATTCACATAGAGGATCTTTTCAGGTTTAGATTTTTAGAGAACTAGGACATAACTATTACATCTCAAAAGATTACAAAGTAGACACTTCTACTAAGATTCCATAAAATAGAAACTCTTAAAAAGAAACATGTCTAGTTCTATGTTTTAGATAGAATGTCTTTCCTTGATCCCATTGTTGACCCTATTCATCTTTATGTCATGTGGAAAACATTTCAAAAACTTGGTATGAGCATAAAAAGCCCAGTAAAGGATACACAAAGAAGGAAAACTATTAGTTTATCAAAACAACAACTAAACCATGAATACTTTATCAAAGTAATACTTTTCACCTTTATGAAGTAGTAAATAATATTCACTGAATAAAAGATCACTACTTATCTTTTGTAACCATAAACCCATATAAATAACGCATAACATATAAAGGTAACATGGGACATAAACATACTTAAATGGAATAACCATACAATCGACTTGCACACATATCACTACAAGGAATAGCCATTCGGCCGACTTCCAGACCCAATGCATTGGAGTTCATAACGTAACCACACATCCATGTATTCATGGCACCACCCATCATATGGTTTATCACGTAACCACCCGTCAAATGTCCAATTACCATTATAAAATTATAACACATAAAACAATTATAAAGGCAAGAAAACATTTCCACATTTCAATAACAATATATAACTTAAATATATTGACATAACAAATCCATTATCAAAACCATTTTCAATACCAAAATAAATAAAAGAGTATATGGTATTTATTTTCTTTTAAAAACATTATGACTTGTTAAGGGAGCCAAAGGTCAAATAGTGCTTGTGGCGGGAAAAAAGGTCGTTGTCACTCCATACGTTAAAAGAAAAATTCCTTTTTTTCATTTTTTAAAATGCTTCGTAGAAAAATATTCCCTTTGAATGATATGAAAAGTCAAATTTTTTTATATATTATAAAAAGAAAGTCTTGTATTAGAATAAAAATATGCCTCAATGAAAAAATATTGAGACGAAGTCCCTTACAAAGTCGGTATCCTTAGATTAATGATAAATCAATTACATAATTATGTATGAAAAATATAAATACACCCAATATAAGAGGATATTAAGTTTAAAAAAATTATATGTCATCGACACATATTCAATGTATGACATAATCAAGAAGTATATGTTTAACCCAAAGAATTGAAATTGGGTTAAGAAGTTCCCTTACAGAAATCTGACAGCCTAACAACGTCACCTTAAATTTTAGAAGAAGAGTTGATGTGGGAGATAAAGGGTATCTGATCACTTGGACATAAAATTTACAGCAATAGGGATATATAAGAACCTATCCCAACATAAGAAGATGTAAATTAAAAGACCCAACAAAAATAAGTCTTTTAAAAAGGGGAGGGTGAAAGGTTCCATTACTGATTTGGGTATCTTTCGAAAAGTAAACCCCATGAAATAAAGACTATACAATTTTGATCTAAATATCCATAAAATAAATTATATTACAAAAATAGTAGAATAATGGGCAGTTTATACACCACTCAAAGGAAATTGTGGAAAATGTAGCATAAACCTCACTAGAATAAAAGTGAGATGAAAAATCCCATACGAAAACTCGGCAGCCTAACGGCGCCACTTAAAACATCAAAAAAATGGATGGATTAAATAAAATAGGGTCTCTCATCATATGAAAATAAAAATAAAATAATGATAAATATAAAAGAACATCCCCAAACATAAGAAATATGAGCATAAAAGAAATGACAAAAAAGAGAGTACTTAAAAAGAAAGAGAGAGGTAGGATCCCTTACTTCAAGTCCAACTTGTCTTGTTCATTTCTTTATATTCCTGAATAATAAACATTGTTCAAATTATAATTTCTTAATGACATACTTAAAAGATTATTATACAGTTTATATCACATATTATAATGTTATAATAATTGGTTAATAATGTGAGTTCATATCAGACATTTTTGTCAATGTTCGGTACATGAGTCAAAATTGAACTTGTTGGAAAAGAATTTTATATGTAGTTATAGGTACATAATCTCCAGAATATTATTAATGATTTAAATATCATATATATCCAGTATATATTCATTTTATACTATTCCATAACATTTGGAGATAAAAAACTAAATGCACCATTCATGGAGACGGTAGGTCGTACGTACACATGAACTCTACTTTCATTTCTTTGTCATATTAATGGAATTAAAACTAAATGAGAGATATATATTATAATTCCAGAATGATATCCATAATTTAGAAGTAATATATGACATATATATCCATTATATATATGTACTTATAATATTACCTAACATTTGGAGATAAGAAATGAAATGTACCGTTCATGGAGACGGTAAGTCGTACGTACACATGAACGCTACTTTCATTTCTATTTCATACTTTAATGGAATGAAACAAATAATGATACATAGGTATATTATAATTATAGTATAATATAATACATAACATAATTAAATCCATCCTTTATACATCACACATATGGCATTAACAATTCAAATCACTTTGAGGGGGTGGTAGTCCGCACTTCCTAAAATGAAATTATCGCGTTTACCCATTATGGAAACCATAAAGGTATGGCATAAATAAAAAAATAAATAAGCATAAATAATACATATACATAAATTATATATCATATATAAATACAGTGACATGTTAATGTCCACCATGAGAGGTGTTAAAAGAAGATTGAACAATCATCATTTCGTGAGGCAACAATTTTACACCCACAGAAACAGTATGTTATTTAACCATTAGATGGAGGTGTGTATGATTGTAGCTACAATAATCATCATAACAGAATACTAGTATATTTAACATAATGGTGGTGTTACAAAATAAAGGAATAAAAACAGTTTATGTGTATGGAGAAGCAAAATAAAACAAAAGAACATAAGAGAAGACATTACCTTTAAATCAGATAACTCTTTTTGATATGAGCTCAAAGGCTTCCTTGGAAAGACTTCTGCCAAAATTGAGGATTCTAGGAATAAGAGATAGATGTGGAGATACAATATGAGTAGAGGTTGGACGAGCCAAGGGCTTGAGAGTGTGGATAAATAGGTTGAGTTGGGGGCCTTTTATAAGAGGGAGGAGGGGAACTCTTTGAAAGTCTTGAAATGTTACTTTATTAGAAAATGATTTTCGGATATCAGATGTCACAAAATTATATATTTCGAGGATAAGGTGATAAGGGTTCTAAATCCACCCATCCAATAGGTTTTTTACAAGTTTGTGTCTTAGATTTTACATTATCTTTTCATTTTATTTTAATCGTTCATTAATGAGGTAATTGCTGCATCATCATGGTGTCACAAATAAATTAATTTATTTAATGTCAATAAAATATACAAAAAATAATATGATGTAGGAAATATTTTTATCTTTACAATGAATATTTATAGTCAAAAATAAGACTTGTATAACCCCATGTAAAAATTGTTTTAATAAAATAATACATGTTTATGAGCTTTTTATTTTAACTTAAAATAAAAAGTTATTAATGTCATTTTCTTACCCAAGTGGACACATGGGGTCCCCAAGATGACCCATGGATTTTCTTGGTCAGCCATGACTCATATAATAAGGTTAGTACATGTTTCAAGGTAATTTAATATTATTATAACATTATCTCTACCTTAAATTACACTAATTACCTTTAATCGCGATTAATAAAACTTAAAAGTTACTATTCACCAAAAATTATTTTCTTCCCATCGAACCACATTGTAAATAATAATGTATACCATTTATGTCAGATTTTTGAAATTCAAATCCCAAAGGTGGTCAAATTTCATTTGAACGAAAAATCAGTTTTTTAACTACCACTTAGTGGTTTCACTATATATCAAAAATTGAAGTTTTTCAGAAAAATACCAAAAATTTACCCTAATATATATTGGATATTATGAATTCCAAAATGATGTATATTTTACAAAATTCAAAACATATAAGTTTCATTAATCAATTTAATAATTAATTCCCGTTGTCAAAACAAATTGCACGTTTTTAAGAAACAATATCTATTAAAATATTGACACTAGTTTAAGTCCAGTTTCAATGCGAAATTAATTTCAATGACCACCATTGGATAAAATGGTAAAAATATATTATAACTACACATTAATCTCAATTAAAAATATAATCTATCCATATAAATAAATTAGATTAAAATGAGGTTTTGAATTAAAATACAACATTTTCACTAAAAATGATCATTATTGGAAAAATTAAAAAAAATTACACAAAGTAAATTTGGATTTCCAGATTATAAAGAAGGATTTTATTTGGTCCAATATAACATATAAAATTTTCAAAAATTTGATTTAAAAATGGTTCGCCATCAAAAGGTGGTTAATCTACCTTTTAAATAATATTAGAATATTTATGCTTAAAATTGGATTCATTCACATTTTAAGCCTCTAAAATTTATTGGATAAAAGTAAAAATATTTGACAAACATATATAATATTTTTGTAGTTAGTTCTATTAATTCCTGCCATAACAACGGCTAAGCGTTAACTACCCTTTAAAATAATATTATTTTTTTATTAGAGTGCAACATATGATTTCAAAGAAACTCATTGTTGCGTATTGGGTACGCCATCGAGCATAGAGTTCCCTTTAAAGTAATATTAATATTTTATTCACAAATATTAATAAATATGTAAAAGAAATATTATTTATTTACCTGGGATGCTACATCCTTCCCTCCTTTTGGGAATTTCATCCTCGCAATTTTAAATTTGGGATTGGAAACTTCATAGAAAGCCTCATATCGGAAAAGTAGTCAATTAAACTATCTCTTTAAATGAAATAAAGGGAAGTAAAAAAGGTCATCTGAGTTAACCAATACTAGGATTCCATGTAGGAAAACATGGATATGGAAGAAAAAAAAAGGGTCATGTTTTGATGGAAAGTGATAGAAAACATGTTTAGAAGAAATTTAACCACCAGAAAATCACAAACTTGTGATGGGTTAAACGATATTTGATTCACCAGTACGAAAAATTAACAGACAACATTTTTGTTTTATGTTACTTTTAATTAAGGAATTTAGTTATGAGCATAACTAAATAATAGGGAAACATACTTTCTTATTGTTTAGACTTTCATCTCTTACTATATTTCTTACACAAACTCATTTTTTCCTCCAAATGATGAGTATTTAGGATGACTTGTTCACATTTTGAGCGCTATAATCAACTTCTAGAGAATCACCTAATCCACAAAAGAGAACTATATATTTAACATGTCTTTAGACCTTAATCAAAACCAAAAATTATTAGTACAAGATCAAATAATTCCCAAAAAGGGTAATCCTTTATAAGAAATAAATACTACTCTTAATTTCCAAAATTTGTACAAAAAAACCCAAAGTTCAACAAAGACCATTCGATAAACTATTTGTCCATAAATTTTTTCAAAGTAAACCAAACTAAGATTGAAACCCAAATATTTGATTGATTTAACCACAGTCTTCCAAGGTAAAAATTAACATTTATCTCCAAATAACATCAGTTGCTCTTAAAGAATCATATTGAAAAGTACTTAACCTAATCATATATCCTCCATGACAGGTCATTATTTTACTAGATAACCCAAAATCAACTTATTATTAATTCATAAAATTATATAACTAAAAAGAATTTGTCATACTAACCAGGGACTTCACATAGTCCAGTGGTAGGTGATAAATACCAGTCTCACTTTGGTTGTGGGTTTGATTCCCACAGCATTGTCCGACGTGATGGGTTGTCACACAGTCTGTATGTTGTCCATTTTCCAAAACTATATAATTCTCAAAACATTCCCCAAAAAGAGATAAAATAATCAAAAATAACCATAACATAATTTAACCATAGTTTTATCTCATGACTTTCATTTTCCATCATAAAATATAGTAACCCATAATTACCTCAAAAGCAAGGATCATATAAACCTCAATGGTTACCTTTATAATTATTACTTGAACTTCCACATTGAGTTGGTTCTCTCGTACACAATGCATCAGAGAACTCACCAAGGTTCAAGTGGTTAATCATGACTCATTGATAGTTGGTTTAGAATAATCATGAGATTCCTCAATAAATCCCCCATTTAATCCAATCTATTAATCAGAGAACCATCAGAGTTTCCTTCAAACCCATTGTCACTTTTGTTCCTGCTAGATCCATCCATTTACTAAAACCAAAAATGTCAGTGTGAGTATATCAGTAAAATCATCACATAATAATGAGGAAGATAAACACCAAGATATAGTTATCCCAGTTATCTCAAACTCAATCTAACTTTCAAAAAAAACAATGACTCCATCTAATATACTACCCATTGTGGTTATACACAACTTTTCACTTATTCTTAAACAACACTCTAACCTCTAAAGTTATCTAAATTTCCCTTTGATACCAACTATAAGAACCCGGCCTTAAAACATTACATAATCATGAATTAAATGAATAATTCACAGAGTGGATCTTTTCAGGTTTAGAGTTTTATAGAATTATGACATAACTATTACATCTCAAAAGATTACAAAGTAGACACTTCTACTAAGTTTCCATAAAATATTAAGTCTTTAAAAGAAACATGTCTAGGTCCATGTTTTAGATAACATATATTTCCTTGATCCTATCCTTGACCCTATTCATCTTTATGTCCTGTGGAAAACATTTCAAAAGCTTGGGATGAGCATAAAAAGCCTAGTAAAGGATTCACAAAGAAGGAAAACTCTTAGTTTTTCAAAACAACAAGTAAACCATGAAAAATTTATCAAAGTAATAATTTTCACATTTATGAAGTAGTAAATACTCTTCAATGAATAAAAGATCACTACTTATCCATTGTAACCATAAACCCATATAAAGAACACATAACATATAAAGGTAACTTGGGACATATAAATACTTAAATGGAATAACCATACGGTCGACTTCCACACATATCACTACATGGAATAGTCATACGGTCGACTTCCATACCCAGTGAATTTGAGGTTATAACGTAACCACCCATCCTGGTATTCATGACACCAGATGTCATATGGTTTATCACGTAACCATCCTTCAAAAGTCCAAGTACCATTATAAAATCATAACATATAAAACAATTATAAAGGAAAGAAAGCATTTCCACATTTCAATAACAATATATCACTTAAATATATTGACATAACAAATCCATTATCAAAAAAAATTTCAATACCAAAATACATAAATGATTGTATGGTATTTATTTTCTTTTAAAAACATTACAGCTTGTTAAGGAAGCCAAAGGTCAAATAGTGCTCGTGGCGGCGGAAAAGGCCGTTGTCACTACATACGTTAAAAGAAACATTCCTTTTTGTCGTTTAGTAAAACGCTTCGTAGAAAAAGATTCCCTTTTAATGAAATGAAAATTAAAAGGTGTTTATATAGAATATTAAATAAATTCTTGTATTATAACAAAAATATGCCTCAATGAAAGGAGATTGAGATGAAGTCCCTTACAAAGTCGGTATCCTTAGATTAAGGATAAATCAATTATATAATTATGCGTGACAAATATAAATACACCCAATATAAGAGGATATTATGTGTAAAACAATCAGAGGTCATCCACACATATTCATAGTATGACATAATCAATAATTATAGGTTTAACCCAAATAATTGAAATTGGTATAAGTAGTTCCTTTACAGAAATCTGACAGCCTAACAGCGTCACTTTAAATTTTCAAAGAAGAGTTGATGAGAGAGATAAAGGGTATATCATCACTTGAACATAAAATTTACAGAAATAAGGATATATAAGAACATATCCCAACATAAGAAGATATAAATTAAAAGACCCAACAAAAATAAGTCTTTTAAAAAGTGGAGGGTGAATGGTTCCCTTACCGATTTGGGTAACTTTCGAAACGTACAACCCATGAAAGAAAGACTATACAACGTTGATGTAAATACCCATAAATTAAATTATATTAAAAAAATAGTATAATAATGGGAAGTAAATACACCACTCAATGGAAATAGTGGCAATTGTAGCATAAACCTCACAGGAATAAAAGTTAGATGAAAAATCCCTTACGAAAACACGGCAGTCTAACGTCGCCACTTAAAACATCAAAAAAATGGATTGATGAAATAAAATAGGGTCTCTCGTCATATGAACATAAAAATTATAGAATTATGAATATAAATAACATCCCCAAACATAAGAAATATTATCATAAAATAAATGACATAAAAGAGAGTACTTAAAAAGAAAGAGAGAGGTAGGATCCCTTATCTCAAGTCCGACTTTCCTTGTTTGTTTATTTATATTCATGAATAATAAACTTTGGTCAATTTATAATTGCTTAAGGACCTCATTTAAATATTATTATTCAGTTCATATCACATATTGTAATGTTATAATAATTTGTTAATAATGTGAGTTCATATCAAACGTTTTTGTCGATGTTCGATACATGAGTCAAAATTGAACTTTTTGGAAACGAATTTTCCATGTAGTTATAGTTACATAATCTACAAAATAGTATTAATGATTTAAATATCATATATATCTAGTATATATTCATTTTATACTATTCCATAGCATTTGGAGACAAAAAATGAAATGCACCGTCCATGGAGACGGTAGGCTGTACGTACGCATGAACGCTACTTTCATTTCTTTGTCATATTAATGGAATTACAACTAAATGAGAGATATATATACTATAATTATACAATGGTATCAATAATTTAGATTTAATATATGACATATATATCCAATATATCTATGTACTTATAATAGTACATTACATTTGGAGATAAGAAATGAAATGTACCGTTTATGGAGACGGTAAGCCGTACGTACGCATGAACGCTACTTTCATTTCTATTTAATAATTTAATGGAATGAAAAAAGTAATGATACATATTTATATTATAATTATAGTATAATATAATATATAAAATCATTAAATCCATCCTTTATACATCCCACATATGATATTAATGATTCAAATCACTTTGAGGGGGCGGTAGCCTGCACTTCCTAAAATGAAATTATCGTGTTTACCCATTATGGAAACAATTACAGTATGACATAAATGAAAAATAAAGAAGAATAATTAATACATAAACATAATTTATATATCATATATAAATAGAGTGACATATTAATGGCCACTATGAGAGGTGTTAAAATAAGATTGAATAATCATCGTTTTATGAGGTAGTAATTTGCCATCCACAGAAATAGTATGTTCTTTAACCATTATATGGAGGTGAGTATTAGTGTATCTCGAATACTCCTAATAACAGCATCCTAGTATATTTAATATACTTTTTTTGTTACAAAGTAATGGAATAAAAAGAGTTTATGGGGTTGGAGAATCAAAATAAAACAAAAGAACATAAGAGAATACATTACCTTCAAATGATATAACCTTTTCTGATTAGAGCTCAAAAGATTCCTTGGAAAGACTTCTGCCCTAACTGAGGATTCTAAAAGTAATGTAGGGATGTGGAGAGACAATATGAGCAGATTTTGGATGAGCCAAGGGCTTGAGAGGTGTGGGTAAGGAGGTAGAGGTGGGGCCTTTTATAATAGGGAGGAGGGGCACTCTTGGAAAGTCGTGAAATGTTACTTTATTATAAAATGATTTTTGGATATAAAAGGTACCAAAATTATATATTTAGAGGATAAGGTGATAAGAGTTAGAAATCCACCCATAAAATAGGTTTTTGACAAGTTTATTTCTTAGATTTTACATTATCTTTTCATTTTATTTAAATTGTTCATTAATAAGCTAATCGTTGCATCATCATGGTGTCAAAAATAAATTAATTTATTTAATGCCTAAAAAATATAAAAAAAATAATAAGATGTAGGAAATATTTTTATCTTTCCAATGAATATTTATAGTAAAAAATATGACTTTTATAACCTCATGTAAATATTGTTTTAGTAAAACAATACGTGTTTGTTACATTTTTATTTTAACTTTAAATAAAACGTTATTAATGTCATTTTCTTACCCAAGTGGCACCATGGGGTCCCTAAGCTGACCCATGGATTATCTTGGTCGGCCATGAATCATCCAATAAGAGTAGGACATGTGTAAAGGTCATTTATTATTATTATAACATTATCTTTAAATTAAATTACACTAATTACCTTTAATCGTGATTAATAAAACTTAAAAGTTACGATTCACCAAAAATTATTTTCATCTCATTGAACCACATTTTACATCCTAATTTTGACCATTTATGTTGGATTTTGAAATTCAAATCACAGAGGTGGTGAAATTTCATTTGAACAAAAAATCAGGTTTTTAACTACCACTTAGTGGTTTCACAATTCATCAAAAATTGAAGTTTTTCAAAAAAATACCAAAAATTCACCCTAAGCTATATTTGATATTTCGAATTCAGAAATGACTTCTATTTTAAAAAATTAAAAAAATATAATTTTAATTAATCAATTTAATAATTAATTTACGTTGTCAAAACAAATAGTGTGTTTTTAAGTAATAATATCTATTAAAGGATTGACACTAGTTTAAGTCCAATTTCAAAGTGAAATTAATTCCAATGACCACCATTGGATTAAATGGTAAAAATATATTCTAACTACAAATTAATCCCAATTAAAAAGATAATATATCCATATAAATAAATCAGATTCGAAGGAGATTTTGAATTAAAATACAACATTTTCACTAAAAATGATCCTTATCAAAAAAATTAAAAAAAATTACACAAAGTAAATTTTGATATCCAGATTCTAAAGAAGGATTTTATTAGGTCCAATATAACATAGAAAATTGTCAAAAAGTATATTTAAAAATGGTTCTCCATCAAAAGGTGATTAATCGGCCTTTTAAAGAATATTTGAATATTTACGCTTAAAATTTGATTCATTCACATTTTAAGCCTTTAACATTTATTGGATAAAAGTAAAAATATTTGAAAAACATATATAATAATTTTGTAGTTAATTATGTTCATTACCTCCATTCCAACGGCTAGGCATTAACTACCATTTAAAATAATATTGTTTTATTATTAGAGTGCAACATAAGATTTCAAAGAAACTCATTGTTGCGTATTGGGTACACCATCGAGCATAGAGTTCCCTTTAAAGTAATATTAATATTTTATTCAAAAATATTAATAAATATTAAAAATTAATAATCTTTATTTAACTGGTATGTTACATCCTCCCCTCATTTTGGGAATTGCGTCCTCGTAATTTTAAAATTGGGATCGGAAACTTCATTGAAAGCCCATATCGGAAAGGGAGTCAATTAAACTGTCACTTTAAATGAAAGAAATGGAAGTACAAAGGTGACCCGAGTTAACCCATACTAGGATTCCATGTAGGAAAACATGTATATGGAAGAAAAAACAAAGGTTCATGTTCTGATTTAGTGTGATAGAAAACATGTTTATGAGAAAGTTAGCCACCAGAAAATCACAAACTTGTGGTGGGTTAAACAGTATTCGATTCCCCAGTAGGAAAAATTCACATAAAACATTTTTGTTTTAAGTTACTTTTTATTGAGTAATTTATTTATGAGCTTAACTAAATCGCAAGGAAACATACTTTCTTTTCATTTAGACTTTTATCTCTTACTAGATTTCTTACACAAACTCATTTTTGCCTCCAAAAGATGAGTATTTAGGATGACTTGTTCACATTAAGAGCGCTATAATCAACTTCTAGAGAATCACATAATCCAAAAAAGAGAAATATATATTTTCTATGTCTTTAGACCTTAACCAAAACCAAAAAAAATTAGTAAAAGATCAGATAATACCCAAAAAGGATAATCCTTTATAAAAAGAAATACTACTCTTAATCTCCAAAATTTGTCCAACAAAACCCAAAGTTCAACGAAGACCATTCGATAAACAATTTTTCCATAAAACTCTTCAATGTAAACCAAAAAAAGATTGAAACCCAAATATTTGAAGGATTTAATCATATAGTCTTCAAAGGTAAAAATTAACATTTATCTTCAAATAACATTAGTTGCTCTTAAAGTATCATATTGAAAAGTTATTAACCTTATCATATATCCTCCATGATAGGTCAATATTATCCGATATATCCAAAAATCAAATTTTTCTTGATTCATAAAATTATATAACTAAAAAGAATTTGTCATACTAACTAGGGACTTCACGTAGTCCAGTGGTAGGCAATAAATACCAGTCACACTTTTTTTGTGGGTTCGATTCCCACAGCTTTGTCCGACGTGACGGGTTGTCACACGGTCTGCGTGTTGTCCTTTTTCCAAAACTATATAATTCTCAAAACATTCCCCAAAAAGAGATAAAATCATCAAAAATAACCATAACATAATTGAACCTCAATTTTATCTCATTCCTTTCATTTTCCATCATAATATATAGTAACCCATAATTAACTCAAAAGTAAGGATCATATAAACCCAAATGGTTATGTTTATAATTTTTACATGAACTTCCACATAGAGTTGGTTCTCTCGTACATGATGCATCAGAGAACTCACCAAGGTTCAAGTGGTTAATCATTACTCTTCTATAGTTGGTTAATAATAACCATGAGATTCCTCAATGAATCGCCCATTTCATCCAGTATCTTAATCAGAGAACCATCACAGTTTCCTTCAAATCCGTTGTCACTTTGGTGCCTGCTAGATCCATCAATTTACTAAAACCAAAAATGTTACTGTGAGAATATCAGTAAAATCATCATATAATAATGAGGAAGGTAAATACTAAGATATATTTATCAAAGTTATCAAAAACTCATTATAACTTTCAAAAAAACAATGACTCCATCTAACTACTACCCATTGTGGTTATACACAACTTGTAACATATGCTTAAACAACACTCTATCCTCTAAAGTTATCTAAACCGACCTTTGATACCAACTATAAGGACCAGACCTCCAAACATTACATAATCATGAATTAAATGAACAATTCACATAGATGATTTTTTCAGGTTTAGAGTTTTAGAGAATTAGGACATAACTATTACATCTCAAAAGATTAAAAAGTAGACACTTCTACTAAGTTTCCATAAAATAAAAACTCTTAAAAAGAAACATGTCTAGTTCTATGTTTTAGATAGCATGTCTTTCCTTGATCCCCTCCTTGACCCTATTCATCTTTAAGTCCTATGGAAAACATTTCAAAAACTTGGGATGAGCATAAAAATCCCAGTAAAGGATACCCAAAGATGGAAAACTGTTAGTTTTTAAAAAAAAACTAGTAAACCATGAATACTTTATCAAAGTAATACTTTTCACCTTTATGAAGTAGTATATACTCTTCACTGAATAAAAGATCACTACTTATCCTTTGTAACCATAAACCCATATAAAGAACACATAACATATAAAGGTAACTTGGGACATATACATACTTAACTGGAATAACCACACGGTCGACTTCCACACATATCACTACATGGAATAGTCATACGGTCGACTTCCAGACCCAATTCATTAGAGGTTATAATGTAACCACCTGTCCTGGTATTCACGGCACCACCCATCATATAGTTTATCACATAACCACCCATCAAATGTCCAAGTACCATTATAAAATCATAACACATAAAACAATTATAAAGGAAAGAAAACATTTCCACATTTCAATAACAATATATCACTTAAATATATTGACATAAAAATCCATTATCAAAACCATTTTCAATACCAAAATATATAAAATAGTATATGGTATTTATTTTCTTTTAAAAACATTATGGCTTGTTAAGGAAGCCAAAGGTCAAATAGTGCTCGCGGCGGTGGAAAAGGTCGTTGTCACGGTGTCCGTTAAAAGAAACATTCCTTTTTGTCATTTAGTAAAATGCTTCATAGAAAAAGATTCCCTTTTAATGAAATGAAAATTCAAAGGTGTTTATACAGCGTATAAAAGAATGTCTTGTATTAGAACAAAAATATGCCTCAATGAAAGGAGAATGAGACTAAGTCCCTTACAAAGTTGGTATCTTTAGATTAAGGATAAATCAATTACATAATTATGTGTGAAAATTTAAATACACTCAATATAAGAGGATATTAAGTGTAAAAAAATCATAGGTCATCCAAAAATATTCATAGTTTGACATATTCAAGAAGTAGAGGTTTAACCCAATGAATTGAAATTGGGTTAAGAAGTTCCCTTACAGAAATATGACAGCCTAACGACGTCACTTTAAATTTTAGAAGAAGATTTTATGAGAGAGATAAAGGGTATCTCATCAAATGGACATAAAATTTAAATAAATAAGGATATATAAGAACATATCCCAACATAAGAATATTTAAATTAAAAGACCCAAAAAAAGAAGTCTTTTAAAAAGAGGAGGGTGAAAGATTCCCTTACCGATTTGGGTAACTTTCGAAAGGTACACCCCATGAACGAAGAACTATACAACGTTGATGTAAATACCCATAAACGAAATTATATTAAACAAAGAGTAGAATAATGGGATGTACATACACAACTCAATGGAAATAGTGGAAAATGTAGCATAAACCTCACAAGAATAAAAGTGAGATGAAAAATCCCTTACGAAAACTTGGCAGCCTAACATCGCCAATTAAAACTTCAAAAAAATGGATTGATGAAATAAAATAGGGTCTCTAATCATATGAACATAAAAATTACAGAATTAGGAATATAAAATATCATCCCCAAACATAAGAAAGATTAGCATAAAAGAAATGACATAAAAGATAGTATTTAAAAAGAAAGAGAGAGGTAGGATCCCTTACCTCAAGTCCGACTTGTCTTTTTCATTTCTTTATATTCCTGAATAATAAACTTTGGTAAATTGATAATTGCTTAAATAACTCCTTTAAAGATTATTATTTAGTTAAGATCACATATTATAATGTTATGATAATTGGTTAATAATGTGAGTTCATATCAGACGTTTTTGTTGATGTTCGGTACATGAGTTATAATTCAACTTGTTGGAAAAGAATTTTCCATGTAGTTATAAGTAAATCATCTCCAGAATAGTATTAATGATTTAAATGTCATATATATCCAGTATATATTCATTTTATACTATTACATAACATTTGGAGATAAAAAATGAAATGCACCGTTCATGGAGACGGTATGCCGTACGTACGCATGAACGCTACTTTCATTTCTTTGTCATATTAATGGAATTAAAACTAAATGAGGGATATATATATTATAATTTAAGAATGATATAAAACATTTAGATGTAATATATGACATATATATCCATTATATATATGTACTTATAATAGTACATAACATTTGGAGATAAGAAATGAAATGTACCGTTCATGGAGACGGTAAGTCGTACGTACGGATGAACGCTACTTTCATTTCTATTTCATGATTTAATGGAATGAAAAAAAATAATGATACATAGGTATATTATAATTACAGTATAATATAATTTATAACATAATTAAATCTATTTTTTATACATCCCACATATGGTATTAACAATTCAAATCACTTTAAGGGGGCGGTAGTCCGCACTTCCTAAAATGAAATTATTGCGTTTACCAATTATGGAAACCATAAAGGTATGGCATAAATGAAAAATATAAATCATAATTAATACATAAACATAATGTATATATAATATATAAATTCAGTGACCTCTTAATGGCCACCATGAGAGGTGTTAAAAGAAGATTGAACAATCATTGTTTCGTGATGTAGTATTTTTCCACCCATAGAAACAGTATGTACTTTAACCATTAGATGGAGGTGTGTATGAGTTTAGCTCGAATACTCATCATAAAATCATCCTAGTATATTTAAGATACTGGTTTTTTTACAAAATAAAGGATTAAAAAGAGTTTAGGGGGTTGGAGAATCAAAATAAAACAAACGAACATAAGAGAAGACATTACCTTCAAATCAGATAACTCTTTTTGATTTGAGATCAAAGGCTTCCTTGGAAATACTTCTGCCCTAAGTGATGATTCTAGGAGTTATAGAGGGATGTGGAGAGACAATATGAGCAGAGTTTGGATGAGCCAAGGGATTTAGAGGTGTGGGTAAGGAGGTAGAGGTGGGTGCCTTTTATAAGAGGTAGGAGGGGCACTCTTGGAAAGTTTTGAAACATTACTTTATTATAAAATGATTTTCGGATATCAAAGGTCCCACAATTATATATTTCTAGGATAAGGTGATAAGGGTTCTAAATCCACCCATCCAATAGGTTTTTGAAAAGTGTTTGTCTTAGATTTTACATTATATTTTCATTTTATTTAAATCATTCATTAATGAGGTAATTGTTGCATAATCATGATGTCATAAATAAATTAATTTATATAATGTCTAAAAAATATAAAAAAATACTATGATGTAGTAAATCTTATTATCTTTCCAATTAATATTTATAGTAAAAAATATGACTTATATAACCCCATGTAAATATTGTTTTAGTAAAGAAATACATGTTTGTGACATTTTTATTTTAACTTTAAATAAAAAAAATTTTAATGTCATATTCTTACCCAAGTGGCTCCATAGGGTCCAAAAGTTGACCCATGGATTTTCTTGGTTGTCCATGACTCATAAAATAAGGGAAGGACATGTTTCGAGGTCATTTAATATTATTACAACATTATCTTTACCTTAAATTAGACTAATTACCTTTAATCGCGATTAATAAAACATAAAAGTTACTATTAACAAAAAATTATATTCATCCCATTGAACCAAATTTTACATCATAATGAAAACCATGTATGTCTGAATTTTTAAATTCAAATCACAGAGGTGGTAAAATTTAATTTGAATGAAAAAACCATTTTTTAACTACCACTTAGTGGTTTCACTATTCATCAAAAATTGAAGTTTTTCAGAAAAAGACCAAAAATTAACCCAAATCTATATTTGTTATTATGAATTCAAAAATGATATCTATTTTAAAAAATTTAAAACATATAAGTTGCATTAATCAATTTAATAATTAATTCCCGTTGTCAAAACAAATAGCGTGTTTTTAAAAAACAATATCTATTAAAAGATTGACAGTAGTTTAAGTCCATTTTTAAAGTGAAATAAATTCCAATGACAACCATTGGATTAAATGGTAAAAATATATTCTAAATTCACTTTAATCCCAATTAAATTGATAATATATCCATTTTAATAAATCAGATTCAAAGGAGGATTTGAATTAAAATACAACATTTTCACTAAAAATGATCTTTATCGGAAAAATAAAAACAATTTACACAATGTAAATTTTGATGTCCATATTCTAAAGAGGGATTTTATTTGGTCCAATATAACATATAAAATTGTCAAAATAGTTTATTTAAAAAGGTTTCACCATCAAAAGGCGGTTAATTGACCTTTTATAGAATATTAGAATATTTACGCTTAAAATTGGATTCATTCACATTTTAATCCTCTTACATTTATTGGATAAAAGTAAAAATAGTTGACAAACATATATAATCTTTTTTTAGTTATTTTATTCATTCCCACCATTACAACAGCTAGGCGTTAACTACCATTTAAAATAATATTATTTTATTATTAGATTGCAACGAAAGATTTCAAAGAAACTCATTGTTGCGTATTTGGTACACCAAAAAGCATAGCATTCCCTTTAAAGTAATATTAATATTTTATTAAAAAATATTAATAAATATGAAAAAGTAATATTCTTTATTTACCTGGGATGTTATATGCATGGAATACAAGGTGTACCTAATACATGCTAGGTGGAAGTTCCATTTGATTGGACATAGCTCTAACGATATCAAGAATCTCATATGGGATGATGTACCTAGGACATAACTTTATTTTCTTACCAAATATCACGATCCTATTCTATAGAGATATTTAGAGGAATAACATGTATATAATCATAAACTCCACATCCCATTGGCGATTGTTTGTATAATAATTTTTTCATCTTTGGGCTTCCATGATGTGCTACTAACACTACGGGAAAAATGGGTATTTGCGACGGGTTATTTGCGACGGGAATAAATCCCGTCGCAAATAGTCCCGTTAAAAACTTATTTGCGACGGGGGTATTTACCCGTCGCAAATAATTAGGCTTTTGCGACGGGATTAATTTCCTCGTCGCAAATAGTTTTCCCGCGATGAGCGCCAAATCGCGGGAAAACTATTTGCGATGGGAAAATATTCCCGTCGCAAATAACCGGCGGCGGTAAAAGGTATTTGCGATGGGAATATTTTCCCGTCGCTAATAGTATGTTATTTGCGACGGGACCCGTCGCAAATAACTATTTACCCGTTGACCGTAAGAAATGTGGGCTAAGGTATTTGCGACGGTACCCGTCGCAAATAATAGTATTTGCGACGGGATACCCGTCGCAAATGGGCCCGTCGCAACTATTCTAACCTATAAATACCCCCATCCGTTTTTTTCAAATCATTCTCATTCTCTACCTTCTCCTGCTCTCAAACTTGTGTTTCTAAAGTTGAGTTTTTCTTCAGTTTAATTTTTTTCTTCGGAGCTGATATTAAAGTTTTGAAGAACGATCAGAGCAGATCAATTTTCAAGGTATTTATGTTCATTTTAATTTATTATTTATTTTTAATTTTTTATTAGTTTCAATTATTCTTAATTAGTTGTAATTTAATTATGTTTATATTGTTTTCTTACTTAATAAATTTTAATTATTAGTATTGTTCATAGTTAATGGTAATTAGGAATAATTAGTAATAATTTTTAATAATTAAGAATAAATATTAATAATTAGTAATAAATATCAATAATTAGGAATAATAACATTATTACATTATTAGTATATTTTATTATTAATATTAAAATAATATAATTTTTCATATATATACAATTCTCTTTTCATCTGTGTGTTTACTGTCTTCACATGTATTATTTGTATGTGGAGATAGAAAACGCACAGATGAAAGGAGAATTGTATATAAATCAGAAAATTATATTATTTTAATATTAATAATAAAATATACTAATAATGTTATTATTTGTAATTATTGGTAATTATTCCTAATTATTGGTAATTATTCATTTAATTACTAATAATTAGGAACAATTATCAATAATTATCAATAATTAAGAATATTTAGTAATAATTAGTAATAATTACCAATAATTAGTAATAATTAGTAATAATTACCAATAATTACCAATAATTACCAATAATTACCAATAATTTGCAATAATTACCAATAATTTGCAATAATTAGTAATAATTTGCAATAATTACCAATAATTTGCAATAATTAGTAATAATTAGTAATAAATACCTAAAATTAGGAAAAATTAGAAAAAATTAAGAAAAATTAGGAAAAATTAGGAAAAATTAAGAAAAATTAGGAAAAATTAGGAAAAATTCTCAATAATTAGTAATAATTACCAATAATTAGTATTAATTACCAATAATTAGTAATAATTACCTATAATTAGTATTAATTACCAATAATTAGTATTAATTACCAATAATTAGTTATAATTAGGAATAATTACCAATAATTAGTAATAATTACCAATAATTAGGAATAATTACCAATAATTAGTAATAATTAACAATAATTAACAATAATTAGTAATAATTAACAATAATTTGTAATAATTACCAATAATTACCAATATTTAGTAATAATTAACAATAATTGCCAATAATTACCAATAATTTCCAATAATTACAAATAATTGCCAATAATTACCAATAATTAGTAATAATTATGAATAATTAGTAATAATTACGAATAATTAGTAATAATTACGAATAATTAGTAATAATTATGAATAATTAGTAATAATTACTAATAATTAGTAATAATTACCAATAATTAGTAATAATTACCAATAATTATCAATAATTACTAATAATTATCAATAATTACTAATAATTAGTAATAATTAATAATAATTAGCAATAATTAGTAATAATTAGCAATAATTACTAATAATTAGTAATAATTAGTAATAATTAGTAATAATTAGTAATAATTAGTAATAATTAGTTATAATTAGTAATAATTAGGAATAATTAGTAATAATTAGTAATAATTAGTAATAATTAACAATAATTAGTAATAATTAGTAATAATTAGGAATAATTAGTATTAATTAGGAATAATTAGTAATAATTACCAATAATTAGTAATAATTATTATTAATTACCAATAATTATTATTAATTACCAATAATTAGTATTAATTACCAATAATTAGTATTAATTATTAATAATTAGTATTAATTACCAATAATTAGTATTAATTACCAATAATTAGTAATAATTACCAATAATCACAAATAATTACCAATAATCACCAATAATTACCACTAATCACCAATATTTTCCAATATTTTCCAATATTTTCCAATAATTACCAATATTTTCCAATAATTATCAATAATTACCAATATTTTCCAATAATTACCAATATTTACCAATAATTACCAATATTTACCAATAATTAGGAATAATTACCAAAAATTATGAATAACTACCAATAATTTGGAATAATTTCCAATAATTTGGAATAATTACCAATAATTTGGAATAATTACCAATAATTTGAAATAATTACCAATAATTAGGAATAATTACCTTATTAAATTATTTGTATATTTTATTATTAATATTAAAATAATATAATTTTCTATATTATATACAATTCTCTTTTCTTCTGTGTTTTTTCTGTCTCCACATGTAATATTGGCATTCTTTTTCAAAATTATCAACCTACTCGCCAATGGAGAGGTGAAAGTGAATGCCAATATTACATGTGGAGACAGAATGCGAAACACACAGATGAAAGGAGAATTGTATATAATATAGAAAATTATATTATTTTAATATTAATAATAAAATATACTAATAATGTAATGATGTTATTATTATATAATTAATATTTATGAAAAAAATTATATTAGTATTATTAAAAAAAATAAAAAATCAATATAATATTAAAATTATCAATATTTGTAACAGGTTTTGCTTTATTCTCAATATATTCAATCCTTGCTTGAGTGTTTTTTCTAACAAATTATTCAAAACCAGTAATGCTTTTATATTTTATAGAAAAATATGGAACAACGAGGTCGTCAACAATCATTATTAGATGACCGCATATGGATAAATCAACGTAGAAATCCAAATGGTTCTGGTCTAAATCCAGTATATATAGAGGGTGTGGAGATTTTTTTATCATTTGCGGCAACAAATCCAGAATTTGTTTCAGAAGGAAAGATAAAATGCCCTTGTAGAAAATGTGCATTGAGAACGTTTGACACGTTTGACAAAGTGGGGGAACATCTCTTGCGTTTTGGTTTTCAAGCAGATTATGTTTTTTGGTATCAACACGGTGAACGCAGTTCCAGAGCAGGTGATACCAACTTGATTCTGGATCTATCCCAGTTTCAAGATTTAGTACATGATGTTGCAGGTTCATCTGTTCAACATACAGAAACTCCGGCTGATATAGCTTCAAATCCTGAGTTGGGACCGTCTGAATTTTATGAGTTGTTGAAGTCTGCTGAGGATGCATTATATCCTGGATGCAAGATGAGAAAATTAGAAGCAGTTGCAAAATTTATGGCTATCAAATCAGATAACGGAATGTCAAACACCTGTTTTGACCAGATATTTTCTTTGCTGAAAACACTGTTACCCGAAGGAAATGTTTTACCTGCAAATTACTATGAAAGTAAGAGGTTGGTTCGAAATTTGGGACTTACTTTTCAGAAGATTCATGCATGTTCAAATGACTGCATTTTATATTCTGGGGAAAATGAGTCATTGGATAGTTGTCCCACATGTGGGAAACTGAGATATAAAGAAGGACAACACGGGAAGTCTGGTTTGATTCCTGTAAAACAGTTGAGATATTTTCCGCTTACATCCAGACTTCAGCATTTATTCATGTCTAAGAATACAGCGACAATGATGTCATGGCATAAAGAGAATATTTCAACCGATAAAAGCTTGAATCATCCAACCGATGGTGATTCATGGAAACATTTTGATAGAGTGAATCCATCCTTTGCTTTAGAAGCTAGAAATGTTCGACTGGGCCTTTCCACTGATGGTTTCTGTCCGTTTGGATCTTATGGTAGTTAATATTCTTGTTGCCCTGTTTTTTTAACTCCGTACAATTTACCTCCATGGATATTGATGAAGGATCCATATATCTTTTTGACTTTACTAATTCCAGGACATCCGAAAAAAATATTGATGTTTATTTGAAGCCATTAATTGATGAATTAAATTTATTGTGGAGTACTGGTGTCAGTACATATAATGTTGCAACGAAACAGAATTTCATACTGAGAGCAGCATTGATGTGGACAATAAGTGACTTCCCGGCTTATGGGATGTTATCTGGCTGGAGTACACATGGTCAGAAATCATGTCCTTACTGTATGGGAGAGAATAAATCATTTATGCTCATTCATGGAAAGAAACCTTGTTATTTTGACTATCATCGCAGATTTCTTCCAGCTGATCATCCTTTTCGCAGAAACAGATCTCATTTCAGAAAAGGAACAGTTGAAATGGATGGACCTCCAAAAATGTTATCAGGTTCGGAGTTAAAATCAGTTGTATTTTCATTACCTCCCATCACTTTTGGTCCCACAATAAACCAACAGAAAATTTCTGGTTTTGGGAAAGAACACAATTGGATTAAACGTAGCATATTTTGGGATTTGCCATATTGGTCTGATTTGTTGGTCCGCCACATGTTAGATGTCATGCATATTGAGAAGAACTATTTTGATAATTTGTTTCCTACAGTTTTGGATACGCCAGGAAAGAGCAAAGGCAATGTAAATTCACGTTTAGATCTTGCCCAAATTTGCAAGCGCCCAGAATTGGAACTATTTGAGAATGTCAGAACATAAAGGTTACTGAAACCAAAAGCAGCTTATACACTATCTAAAGAAAACCGTTTATTATTTTGTCAGTGGATTGCAGATTTGAGACTTCCAGATGGCTGTGCTTCCAATTTGGGTAGATGTGTAAAGAATGGTCATATTACTGGATTAAAAAGTCATGATTGTCATGTTATAATGGAGAGACTTCTACCCATTGGATTACGATGTCTATTGAATTCTGTGATTTGGGATTCCATAACAGACATGTCTCATTTTTTTCGGGAAATTTGTGCGGCTACGGCAGATTATGATGCTCTAGGAAAACGTGAAAAAGATGTTGTTGTAATTATATGTAAACTGGAAAAAATATTTCCGCCGTCTTTCTTCGACTCAATGGAACATTTGATGTTACATTTTCCATATGAATCCAAATGTGGAGGTCCGGTACAGTTTCGATGGATGTACCCATTTGAAAGATGCATGCAAAAATTGAAAATAAAAGTTTCTAACAAAGCATCTGTTGAAGGATCTATTGTAGAAGCTTATTTGCAAGAGGAAATATCTTTTTTCTGCTCCCATTATTTTGAATCTGAGTATCCTTCAAAACACAACCTAATGGGATGGAACGAGAGGAATATTGATGAAATCGACAATCAATTATCTATTTTCAACCAGTCAGAGCTTGGTTTTGGTGGAGTTTATGAACGCTGGCTTTTAGATGATGAACATCAGAGAGCTCATACGTATGTTCTGCTCAACTGTGAAGAGATGACATCAGTTGTACTGTAAGTGTTTATATCACTTATTCTATCATTTATGTTACAATAAATAACTTTGGTTTTTATAGGTTGTATGATAATCATATCAAGAAACAAATTCCACAAATTACAGCAGCTGCTCTCGAAGAACGTCGACTGAAAAATTTCTCTCAGTGGTTTCAAAAACTGGTAACATAAATTCTTTATCTTATAGCAACTCATTCAATGTATAGTTTACTATATTGATAATTATTTAACAAATTTTCAGGTGTCTCGACATGCTGATAAAATTGACAAACGGCTGTGTGTATTGAGTAACCCACCTTCCGAACTTGTTAAAACTTATAATGCATATGTGGTGAATGGATTTCGATTCCACACACATGCATATGGGGAATCGAAAAAAACAATGAACAGTGGAGTTAGCTTGAGAGGATCTCATCATCGAGAAAATGAAGTTGACTTTTATGGCATACTTGATGAAATCATTGAACTCTGTTATCTTGGACAACATTACATAACCATGTTCAAATGTCGGTGGTTGGATACAGAGAGAGGCGTGCGTGTTCATCCGACTCATGGAATCATCGATATTAAATGTAAAAGTGTTCTCGCAGTAAATGAACCATTCTTATTGGCTCAACAGGAATATCAAGTTTGTTATGCAAAGTACTGTGCAACATCAAGAGACTTGACTGATTGGTGGAGTGTAATAAAAATCAAAATTTGAGATAATCAGTTTAGTCAAAGTGAATGTGCTTTCACTGATGTGCAAAGAATTGATGTTTTTCAAGAGAGTACTCAAAATCAATCTTTTTTACAAAGAGACATGAGTATCGATGACGACACCCCACATTTAAGAGTCGGTGATGACGATGATGTTAATGATGTCACATATGAATTTGAAACAGTAAGATATGAAGCAACTGTAACTCGAATGGATATCGATGATGTTGAGGAGGAATATGAAGATGAAATTGACATATATGAAGATGATGATGAAGATGAACACTGATAGCATTTCATGGTATTTATATACAATCATAATATGTATATATGTATATATAATAGTAATTATCAATTATTTGCTAACATTAACATTTTCTGTTTCAGATGGACGACGCCACATTTCGTGCGTTGGCGGATGCTGACCTGACTTTTGATGCGGATGAGTTGCTGACAGATGACCCTCAGCCTGCAGGCGCTCCAAGGAGTACGCAGAGGGGGCGCGGTCTTGCACGATTGATGATTCCTGACCCCGTCCTTGAGCGACGTCCACGTCTTGGGTTTGATCCACGCACACGGAGGTGTGATAACCTGTGTGATAACCTGTGGATTTGATTAAGATTTCATTAATCTATTCACATAATAAATGTTTATTATTTTTTCAGTTTTCCGCATATAGCAGTCGGACAGGGCAGCGCTATTTTGCGCAACTATTTCTCTCAGCCATGGACCACATGGGAGCAGATTCCCATTGATGTGCAGCAGGCCATGTTCGGCCATTGGTTGGTACGTACGTAAATAAATAATTTTTATTTTGAAAATTATTTCATTTCTAACTTGATATTTTGATTTATTTGTAGGTTTTATGGTATCCGATCGAGGATACCATGCGTGACGCCATCCACGAGGCATGGGAGGTGGCCATGCGTGATCGCCTTCGTCAGTTTTTGCACAATTTAAGAAAAGTTGCGATGAAGAAAGCAGGAGTGTCAGATTTTGAGGAGTCATGTAGAGCACACCGACCAGAGTATATTTCATCCCATGTATGGGATGGATTATGTGCGCACTAGTTGAGTGGTGCCTTTCAGAGGAGATCATCGGTGGGGAGGCAGAATCGGGGGAGACAGGAGGTGACTCATCGAGCTGGGAGTCGTTCTTTCAGTACTCATAGACAGCATCTGGTACGTACATTATTTATAAATATTTTATATAACTATAAATATTAACAGTTTATTTTTTATTCTTATAGGCTGTCGAGCACCCCGATATTACAGAGTACGACGTATATCGGAGGATGTATAGTGATCTTGCTACTGGGGAGCTCAGAGGTGATCGTCAGCATCACATCGTGGTCAGTATTATTTGTTTTCAAGTTTAAAAATTAACTGCATATAATATATTCACAATTTTAATTTTAAATTGCAACTATAGGAGTCATATGAGGCCGCAGCGGCACAGGCCCGGCCTGAGAGTCAGGCCGAGTCATCAGATCAGACCACTGCCCGTCAGTTTGATGAGGCGGCATGGATGCAGGCCACCCAGTATGCCTTCGAGAAGGGCCGGGTAGTTGGTATCGGCTCTCGACTGACTCCTGGAGATTATTATGGCAGTGCTGCAATGTCGGCGTCCAGCTCGAGAGGAGCTCGTGCATCTTCTTCTACACAGTATGAGGATCAGTTGCGATCTCAGACTGCACAGATAGAGAGTCTCCGACAGGAGCAGGAGCAGATGCGTCAGCAGCATGAGGAGGAGCATCGACGCCAGCAGCAGCTGTATGAGGAGCAGGCGAGTCGGTGGCAGCAGCACCATCAGGAGCAGATGGAGTACATGCGCCGACTCACTCATGCTTTAGGGATAGAGTTTCCTCCACAACCATCTGCAGATCCACCACCTCCCCTGTAACGACCCGAAATTTTTAAATAAATTTTGTTTCCGAATTTTATGTGTTATTGTTATACTCAACAAAAATGTTTTATTTGATAAACATGATTATAATTAAAATGAGATCAGTGGGTTTTGACTATTATATAACCATCGGTCAACATGACCGTTGTGAACAAAATGTTTTGATTATTGTCTCTAAATATAAGTAATCTTGGTTAATTATTATAGAAAGAAGATTCGATGGCCTCACCTAGTAGTCTTGGACCGATCGAAGCCCATCTAATAGATCTTGGGAAGGAGGTAGCACCACTGGGCTTTGCTCTTGATCAAATCCAAGCCGAACTTCATCATGTGAAGCTGGAACGAAATCGCCTTCGTGAGAAGTTCAAACTGATAGAAATTACTACTCGGGCAATGTTGACTGAGTCTCCCCAAGCTTCTATCACCCTAGCACACCTTACTCTTAGGTCCTATGCTGGTATTATAAGGGGTTATGTAACGAGACCATAACTACCTTGTGTAATCCTTGTTTTAAATAAAAATTGGGATTTCTTCTTATGATGAAGTTTATGAATTTTGAAATGACCGGATAAATATAGTATGCATATTTTTGATGAATTTTAGAAAAAATATATTTTAAATATGTTTATGTAAACCCTAAATAATTTAAAATGTGTAATGATTTTCAAAAAATGGTCTGCTGCAATTATGTTCAGTACTAAATTTAGAGTCTAATAAGATCAACTTGATTTTTGATGAATAGTAAATTATGAATAGTGAGTTTATGATTAGGATTAGTAATATGACCAAATGGATTAGTAATCTCACTTAAATAAAGTTTTAAAATAATCTAGGCACCTTGATTAAGTAATGTGGTTCAATAAAATAGTTAAATAACGGTTTCATTAATTATTATTCAAGTATTAGTTTTTTTCAGGTGAATAGTGTTTTTTAATTAAAAATTTAATTAAAAATAATTAGAAAATTATTTTTATAAAAATGACTTTATTTTTGAACTCAGAGCATCGATATTATGTTATGGTAATTTTTGGGGTTTTTTCTGAAAAAAATGAATTTTCGATGAATAGTGTTTTTATTTAAAAATTAAATTAAAAATATTTAGAAAATTATTTTTATAAAATGGATTTCATTTTTGAAATCAGAGCATTGATATTTGGTTAATGTGAAATTTTAAGATTTTTCTGAGAAAGTTGAATTTTCAGTGAATAGTAAAAATACAGTTTTAGGGTTTCGGTATTTTAATGACATCATAACGGTGTCATGATGATGTCATGAGATCTTTTGAGGGTTGGCCGGCCAAGGGTGATGAATTATTGTTTTGGGGGCCCCATGTGGCCTAAATCCATGATAAATGACAAGGGAGAGCACATGGGTTTGAGAAAAGCACATGTGAGGTGTCCCTTGGCCATTAATGCCTTGTCCCCTCACTTTCCCTATAAATACCAATCCCTCCTCTCATCCATTCGACTCCCCACTCATTCCCAACGAATTTCTGGTCTCATTACCTCCCAAGGAGTCCTCCCAAGGTGCCCCCATGCCCTCAAGGTCCCAACCTTTGAGGTTTAAGAGTTACATTTTAAGGTAAGGGATCCGACCTCTCTCTTTCTTTTCAAGTAATCTCGTTTATGTCTTTTCTTTTATACTCCATGTTCTTATGTTGGAGGATGTTCTTTTATATTCATCCTACTTCCTATTTCATGTTCATATGATGAGAGACCCCCCCTTGCTCTCATCAATTCGTTTTAAGAATGTTTAAGTGGCGCCGTTAGGCTGCCGAATTTTTAAGGGATTCTTTCACCTTCCTCGTTTTCAAGTTCTATTTTCATTCAAGTCTTTCATGTTCCTTTTTGTTATATTGGGGTATGATCTCTATATATATCATACTGGACTCTTATTTTCATATGATGAGAGACCCCATTTGATCTCTTCAATTCAGTATTTTGATGTTTTATGTGGCACCGTTAGGCTGCCGAATATTTTAGTGGTTCTTCACCCTTCTCGTTTTGAAGTTCTACTTTCATGTCAATTATTTCAAGTTCCTTTTTGTTATATTGGGGTATGATATCTATATATATCATACTGGACTCTTATGTTCATATTATGAGAGACCCCATTTGATCTCTTCAATTCAGTATTTTGATGTTTTAAGTGGCGCCGTTAGGCTGCCGAATTTTTAAGTGGTTCTTCACCCTTCTCGTTTTGAAGTTCTACTTTCATGTCAATTCTTTCAAGTTCCTTTTTGTTATTTTGGGGAATTATCTCTATATCTATCATAATGAACTCTTATGATCACATGATGAAAGATCCTATTTGATCTTTTCAAATCATTTTTGTTGAGGTTTAAGTAACGCCGTTAGGCTGCCGAACTTTCATAAGAGAAATCTAATTTTTTTTTTCTTCCTTCCATGTTTTTCATTTCAAATGTTATGTCCTTGAAATATCATTACCATGATCATGTATCCTTCTTATTCTGTCCATGTACTATTTTATGGGTCATTTATGAATGTTTGACCCATTTTACCTCTCTTTTAATGTCTTCTAAAACCTCAGAACATTGCCGTTATGCTGCAGAATTTCTGTCTCAAAATGTCTATCTCTTTTTCTAAAGTCCTTTTATTTTATTAAGTGAATACTCAAAGCTCTTTCTTATAAAGGGGTATTAACATATATACCAAAATGTTCTATTTTAAATTCTGGGATTTACATACATGAGACCCACCTTCCTTTTCTGTGGGTTTTAAAGTGATATAAAGATCATGTCTTTAAAGCAGTTTTTAAAAAGTTATGATTATGAAATGAAACCCATTTCCTTTATGCTATATGGGTTATTTATGAAATGTTTGATGATGATATATGTGGCTCACATGATAATAAATGAAAATTTAAGGGTGCGCCCTGATAGCGCTCCAATGCATTGGGTAATGATGTAACCACTAGAGATTACAATTTTCCCGATACCTTGGTGAATAACCTTTGTAATTTTAAAATGACACCTTGGGGATGGACCTTGGTGATATGTTCATGATTGTCTATGTTAAATGATGTATCCATATCTTCAAGTTATGAAAAAGTTTTATTTTTATTATGATATGCCTCATGATTTCATTTTCATGCATTAAAGTTCTTTTCATGACTTTATTGATGTATCTCAAGTTCATATGTAAAATGTTTCACTTGTTTCCCTTGCTGGGCCTTCTGCTCACCCTTCCTTTTGATGTATGTCCCCAGGTTATGAGATGCAGTAATGAGCCTAGGGTGAATATGAGGAGAAGCCTTTCAAGTGTTTAAGAAGAATGTTTTTTTTGTTTCATGTTTTATGTTCCTTGTTTCCAAGACACTAAACCTTAAAGATCCTCAGATCTGTGTAATGGAATGAAAAGTTATGTTATAAAAAGACGGGATTCTATAGTTGGTATCAAAGGATGGTTTAGTTATTTTTGGAAATTAGGATATGAAAACTCTACGAGGAACCCTATAGAAAAGTTTAATATAGGAAATCTTCCTGGTATTTTGGTGAGTATTGAGTAAGGGGTTGCCAAGCAAATACATCCCTGTCTGGATACGAGCAGGTAGAGGTGGCTCTGGCACAGATATACATAGGGGTAAAACCCGAAAACACCGCTTTGATCTAGACTCGAATGGGAACTGGTACACGACAACGGGCCTTGCTGCACTCTTGGTTACGACACTCCCGGTGGATATGCTTTGGTAAATTCATAAGCTTGGTATGAACCATTGTTAAAGGAACAAAGATAAAATAAAATAAAGGTTCACATAAGAATATATGATCATTCATAACCTAGATGGGAACCTAGGAGATCACAAGTTAGGGTATCCCTTTCATATACAAGTTATCCTTATAGGCTTTCAGTTCCATTTCATGATTATTAGCTAAGTACTTAAGCCCCTAATTATGATTTTTCTTCTTAGTTAATGGTGGGAAATGGAAGAACATGTTCCGACAACCAATGTGATAGGAAATGCGACGATTTTCGTATTAATATGACAGGGATGATTAGGAGATTAAAATATGATTATTATTTTGGAAGACGTTCATTATTTTGGGAACCATATTTGATCGAGGTAAATAGATTACTACGGTATTTTCATTGAGGAGTAAGGTTGACTTATATTTTGAAGAATCGATGAATTTAAGGTGAACTTATAGTAATTTAGGTTACTTATGGGAATGACTAACCTATCTTGGGTAAAATATGTTTAGGTTAGCTACTTTTTATAAGATGTTAGGAGTGGTTGATGTTGTCTGGAGATGAACAATGAAGTTGTTTTGGAAGACTATGTTATCAAATCCTTATTGTATTTGGGTTTCAATCATAGTTTGGTTTGTTTTGAGGAATTTTAAGGACCGTTATTTATAGAATGGTCTATGATGAACTTTGGGTAGTACCATGAAACTTTGATGATTTAAAAGTAGTTTCCATTCCTATGGGATTCTTTCTTTTTGAAGAGTTGTTTTACCTTAACCTTTCTGTTTTTGGGATAATGTTTAAAGATAGAAGAAATAGATAGTTAATCTTTTATAGATTATGTGATTCTATAGAAGATGATTCTTGTGCTTTTATGAGACCAAGTGTTTTTGAATTCTCATCATTTGGAGAAAAGATTAGTGTTGGTAGGGACTTGTTAAAGGATGAAACTCTACTTGAAGGTAGGTATATTTTCTTATGTTTTTGTTCTATGTAGTAAATCAAATCCTCAAAATTATGAAAAGAAACGTAAAACAAAAATGTTGTTGGTTTACGTTTCCTACTAGGTAATCAAATACCGTTTACACACATCATAAGTTTGGGATTTTCTCATGGTTAAATTTATCCTAATCATGTTCTCTATCACTCTCCCTCAGAACTTGACCCTTTGTTTTTTCCTCCATGTCCATGTTTTCCTACATGGAACCCTAGTGTGGCTTAACTCGGGTGACCATTGTACTTCCCTTTCTTTATTTTAAAGTAATAGTTTTACTGACTCCTTTTCCGATGTGGGACTTTCAATGAAATTTCAAAACCCAATTTTAAAATTGTGAGGACGCAATTTCTTAAGGGGGGAAGATTGTAACGACCCGAAATTTTTAAATAAATTTTGTTTCCTAATTTTATGTGTTATTGTTATACTCAACAAAAATGTTTTATTTGATAAACATGATTATAATTAAAATGAGATCAGTGGGTTTTGACTATTATATAACCATCAGTCAACATGACCGCTGTGAACAAAATGTTTTGATTATTGTCTCTAAATATAAGTAATCTTGGTTAATTATTATAGAAAGAATATTCGATGGCCTCACCTAGTAGTCTTGGACCGATCGAAGCCCATCTAACAGAGCTTGGGAAGGAGGTAGCACCACTGGGCTTTTCTCTGGATCAAATCCAAGCCGAACTTCATCATGTGAAGCTGGAACGAAATCGCCTTCGTGAGAAGTTCAAACTGATAGAAATTACTACTCAGGCAATGTTGACTGAGCCGCCCCAAGCTTCTATCACCCTAGCACACCTTACTCTTAGGTCCTATGCTGGTATTATAAGGGGTTATGTAAAGAGACCGTAACTACCTTGTGTAATCCTTGTTTTAAATAAAAATTGGGATTTCTTCTTATGATAAAGTTTATGAATTTTGAAATGACCGGATAAATATAGTATGCATATTTTTGATGAATTTTAGAAAAAGGATATTTTAAATATGTTTATGTAAACCCTAAATAATTAAAAATGTGTAATGATTTTCAAAAAATGGTCTTCTGTAATTATGTTCAGTACTAAATTTAGAGTCTAATAAGATCAACTTGATTTTTGATGAATAGTAAATTATGAATAGTGATTTTATGATTAGGATTAGTAATATGACCAAATGGATTAGTAATCTCACTTAAAGAAAGTTTTTAAATAATCTAGGCACCTTGATTAAGTAATGTGGTTCAATAAAATAGTTAAATAACGGTTTCATTAATTATTATTCAAGTATTAGTTTTTTTCAGGTGAATAGTGTTTTTTAATTAAAAATTTAATTAAAAATAATTAGAAAATTATTTTTATAAAAATGACTTTATTTTTGAACTCAGAGCATCGATATTATGTTATGGTAATTTTTGGGGTTTTTTCTGAAAAAAATGAATTTTCGATGAATAGTGTTTTTATTTAAAAATTAAATTAAAAATATTTAGAAAATTATTTTTATAAAATGGATTTCATTTTTGAAATCAGAGCATTGATATTTGGTTAATGTGAAATTTTGGGATTTTTATGATAAAGTTGAATTTTCAGTGAATAGTAAAAATACAGTTTTAGGGTTTCGGTATTTTAATGACATCATAACGGTGTCATGATGATGTCATGAGATCTTTTGAGGGTTGGCCGGCCTAGGGTGATGAATCATTGTTTTGGGGGCCCCATGTGGCCTAAATCCATGATAAATGACAAGGGAGAGCACATGGGTTTGAGAAAAGCACATGTGAGGTGTCCCTTGGCCATTAATGCCTTGTCCCCTCACTTTCCCTATAAATACCAAGCCCTCCTCTCATCCATTCGACTCCCCACTCATTCCCAACGAATTTCGGGTCTCATTACCTCCCAAGGAGTCCTCCTAAGGTGCCCCCAAGCCCTCAAGGTCCCAACCTTTGAGGTTTAAGAGTTACATTTTAAGGTAAGGGATCCGACCTCTCTCTTTCTTTTCAAGTAATCTCTTTTATGTCTTTTCTTTTATACTCCATGTTCTTATGTTGGAGGATGTTCTTTTATATTCATCCTACTGCCTATTTCATGTTCATATGATGAGAGACCCCCCCTTGCTCTCATCAATTCGTTTTAAGAATGTTTAAGCGGCGCCGTTAGGCTGCCGAATTTTTAAGGGATTCTTTCACCTTCCAGGTTTTCAAGTTCTATTTTCATTCAAGTCTTTCATGTTCCTTTTTGTTATATTGGGGTATGATCTCTATATATATCATACTGGACTCTTATGTTCATATGATGAGAGACCCCATTTGATCTCTTCAATTCAGTATTTTGATGTTTTAAGTGGCGCCGTTAGGCTGCCGAATTTTTTAGTGGTTCTTCACCCTTCTCGTTTTGAAGTTCTACTTTCATGTCAATTATTTCAAGTTCCTTTTTGTTATATTGGGGTATGATCTCTATATATATCATACTGGACTCTTATTTTCATATGATGAGAGACCCCATTTGATCTCTTCAATTCAGTATTTTGATGTTTTAAGTGGCGCAGTTAGGCTGCCGAATTTTTAAGTGGCTCTTCACCCTTCTCGTTTTGAAGTTCTACTTTCATGTCAATTCTTTCAAGTTCCTTTTTGTTATGTTGGGGAATTATCTCTATATCTATCATAATGAACTCTTATGTTCACATTATGAGAGATCCTATTTGATCTTTTCAAATCATTTTTGTTGAGGTTTAAGTAACGCCGTTAGGCTGCCGAACTTTCATAAGAGAAATCTAATTTTTTTTCTTCCTTCCATGTTTTTCATTTCAAATGGTATGTCCTTGAAATCTCATTACCATGATCATGTATCATTCTTATTCTGTCCATGTACTATTTTATGGGTCATTTATGAATGTTTGACCCATTTTACCTCTCTTTTAATGTCTTCTAAAACCTCGGAACATTGTCGTTATGCTGCAGAATTTCTGTCTCAAAATGTCTATCTCTTTTTCTAAAGTCCTTTTATTTTATTAAGTGAATACTCAAAGCTCTATCTTCTAAAGGGGTATTCACATATATACCAAAATGTTCTATTTTAAATTCTGGGATTTACATACATGAGACCCACCTTCCTTTTCTGTGGGTTTTAAAGTGATATAAAGATCATGTCTTTAAAGCAGTTTTTAAAAAGTTATGATTATGAAATGAAACCCATTTCCTTTATGCTATATGGGTTATTTATGAAATGTTTGATGATTATATATGTGGCTCACATGATAATAAAGGCAAATTTAAGGGTGCGCCCTGATAGCGCTCCAATGCATTGGGTAATGATGTAACCACTAGAGATTACAATTTTCACGATACCTTGGTGAATAACCTTGGTAATTTTAAAATGACACCTTGGGGATGGACCTTGGTGATATGTTCATGATTGTCTATGTTAAATGATGTAGCCACATCTTAAAGTTATGAAAAAGTTTTATTTTTATTATGATATGCCTCATGATTTCATTTTCATGCATTAAAGTTCTTTTCATGACTTTATTGATGTATCTCAAGTTCATATGTAAAATGTTTCACTTGTTTCCCTTGCTGGGCCTTCTGCTCACCCTTCCTTTTGATGTATGTCCCCAGGTTATGATATGCAGTAATGAGCCTAGGGTGAACATGAGGAGAATCCTTTCAAGTGTTTAAGAAGAATGTTTTTTTTGTTTCATGTTTTATGTTCCTTGTTTCCAAGACACTAAACCTTAAAGATCCTCAGTTCCGTGTAATGGAATGAAAAGTTATGTTATAAAAAGACGGGATGCTATATCCCCCCCTCCCCCCCTCCTTCAGATTAGAGTTTTTATTTCTGTTTTAAAATTTGTGAAATCAAAATATTTTTTTTTCTATTCGTAGTTTCTGTCTCATTATAAAATATTAATAATATTATATTTTTAAATAACAATATTAATATGAATAATAATATTATTTATATTTTATAATATTAAATTTTATATATATATTAAAATTTTATATATATATTAAAATTTTATAATATTATAATTTAATTATTTTTTTTGTAATACTTGAATTATTTTAATATTTGAATGTAAAATAATTATATTATTTTTATATTAATTAAAATAACTTATTAATATTTTTTTTATTTATGAATTATAATTGTAATATTATTATATTAATTAAATCATTTATTAATATTCTATTATTTTTTATTTTTGAATTATAATTCTACTATTATTATAGTAATTAAAATAATTTATTAATTTTCATTTGTAAATTATAATTCTATTATTATATTAATTAAAATAATTTATTAATAATTTATTTTTTTTATTTTTTTTATAGTATTTGCGACGGGATACTATGCCCGTCGCAAATACTAGAATTATTAATAGTTTTTTATTTTTTTAAAAAAATAGTATTTGCGACATATATTCATGGGATACATGGACACGTGGTGCAGTACACGGCCATGTACACCACCACACGGCCAAACCAGGGAAACTAAATGGGTGACCCCATGTACCGTTCACACAGGTTGTGACACATGGGTTGAAGTCATGTATGGGCACATGGCCAACATACATGGAGTTCTCCCCGAATAAGGGAACATGGCATGTCACTCTCTCACACACCATGCATAACTTCTTCTACATGACTAGCCTTATGACACGGGCCATTGTAAATAGGAAGTACCAGAGGTCAGAAGACATGGCGTGTGACACTTCTACACGTTGTTTACTTCTCTGTACATAGCGTGAACATCATTTACATTGTATCATGGACATGTTTCGTTTGGTTTAGTGCACAATTTTATAGTTCCCCTAAACGTCAGGTATCATTTACTTTTTTAGGAGTATGATCTCTTCAGCAAGATTTTCCAGGATAGAGTCGGGTATCCCTATGAGAGGCCTGAAGTGAGATCCTCTATCCAATCTGGACCCTAGGTAGAATCAGGTATCGAACTTACTATCCCCACCGGGCACCGATCATGTACATACCAGGTGAATCCAGATGAGTCACAGTATCCACCAAGGCTCAAGAAGTGATTTGCATCTGTGTATCATGATCTTTCCCCTCTCAGGAGTGTGTTCTCTTAGAATGAATGTATCTATATCTAGTGAATTTTCCTGGTAGACAGTAATTCTTGGATGAACGTTATCAGATCTATCAGAGTCGTGGAGTAAGTTCTCCCTAATGAGTGCTTTGTGGAATCTTTAAACTGAATCCCCAGCAGGGGAATGTAACGATTTAAATAAAATGAAAAGATAATGCAAAATCTAAGGCTTAAACTTGTCAAAAACCTATTGGATGAGTATATTTCGAACCCTTATCACCTTAGCCTCGAAATATATCATTGTGGGACCTTTATAATCTGAAATTAATTTCATAATAAAGTAACATTTCAATCTTTCCAAGAGTGCCCCTTCTCTCCTATTATAAAAGGCCCCAACTCTACCACTCTATTCACACCATCAAGACATTTGGCTCGGCCAACCTCTACCCAAATACTCTCCCAACTTCCGTCTATTCCTCCTAGAAGCCTCAAATTGGGCATAACTCTTCCCAAGGAAGCCTTTGGCTCAAATTAAAAAGAGTTACCCGATTTTAAGGTAATGTCTTCTCTTGTGTTATTTTATTTTATTTTTCTTCTCCAACCCCCTAAAATCTTTATATTCATTTATTTTGTAACAAAACCAGTATCCTAAATATACTAGGATGTTTTTATATGAAGGATTCGAGCTACACTTACATACACCTACATCTAATGGTTAAAGAACATACTGTTTCTGTGGATGGCAAATTTCTGCCTCATGAAACGATGATTGTTCAACACTCATATAATACCTTCAAAGGTGGACATTAATATTTCACTATTTTAATATATAATATATATTATGTTTTTGTTTTCATTATGATTCTGTATTTTTCATTTATGGCATAACTTTATGATTTCCATTATGGGTAAACGCGATAATTTCATTTTAGGAAGTGCGGACTACCGCCCCCTCAAAGTGATTTGAATCGTTAATGCCATATGTGGGATGTATAAAGGATGGATTAAATGGTATTATACATTATATTATACTGGAATTATATTATACCTTTATATAATTATAATTTCATTCCATTAAAAACGAAATAGAAATTAAAGTAGCATTCATGCGTACGTACGGCTTACCGTCTCCATGAACGGTGCATTTCATTTCTTACCTCTAAATGTTACGTAATATTATGAATGAATGTATATTCTGGATATATTATATATACGATATCTACATCATGAATATAATTCTGGATATAATGGATATTTCACCACATGAAAAACTTATAATTATAAGAAGTTTATTTTTGACTCAAGTACCAAAGATCGACAAAATGACCGTTATTAACTTAAATAATTACATAATGTTCATAACATGGTAATAAGTGATATAAAAGGAATAATAATCTTCAAAAAGGTTATTATGAAATTATAAATTAACTCTAGTTTATTATTCAGGAGGTTAAAGAACGGTCGAGTCAAGTCGGACACGAGGTAAGGGAACTTCTTAACCCAACTTCCATTCTTTGGGTTAATCTCCTAATTTCAAATTATGTCATGATATTGTTATGTAATATCCTGTATTTTTACTTTCTTTATGTGTGCTTATAGTAATTACACATAATAGATCTATTTTATTTAAAAAATGATCTTTGTAAGGACTTCGTCTCAATCTCCTTTCATTGAGGCATATTTGGTTTTATATACAACTTTCATTTATACAGTGTATAAACCCCTTTGACTTTTACTTTTATTCAAAAGGAATATTTTTATACGAATCGTTTTTAATAAACAAAAAAAGGAATGTTTTTCTTACATATGAGGCAACAACGACTTCTCCGCCGCCGTGACTATTATTTGAGTTTCGGCTTCCTCTATAAGCCATAACTTTTTTTTAAAAGAAAAATAAATACCATGTTTTAGTTTTCTTTTATTTTTGATGGTTTTGATAATGTTTTTATTATATCAATGTGTTTTATTGATATCTTATGATTGAAGTGTAGAAATCTTATGTTTCCTTTATGCATGTTTTATTTGATACAATTATGTTATGGTTTCGGATATGTTTAAACCTATTCATGTGAGGAATGCATTTGACTTAATAAGTGACGGGTGGAGCCCGCTATATCTCCTCAATGCATCGGTAGGTCTCATGAGACAAACTAGTGTCTTGGCACGAGGCCTTGACAAAATCTTATTTTTAGTCTTGGAATGAGGCATCGGTTACGTGGTTATCATATTCTGGCATTATGCATTCCATCATTATGAAAGTGGTTATTGATATTGCATGTGATTATTCAACTAGTAGAATATCCATGTGAGCAAGTAAATGGAATTATTTTATTTTATTTTTGCCATATTATGATGAAGTTAAAGTTTAAAAAAAGATTTTGTTTTAGTTATATATTGCCTTAAATGTTAATGTTTATTTATGAAAGCTTCCGCAATATCGTTATCCTTACTGAGCATCTGAGCTCACCCCTTTCAATGTTTTAATATTTTCCAAGATGTGAAGAAGTATTTTATGAATGACCAACAGGGATAGTCTGAAGGGGATAGAAGTGTGGACTATGGAGACTATGTTATTGTGATTTTTTACTTTATGATGTAATGTAACATTTATGAATGTAACTAGTGTTTCCAAAGCTACTAATCTAATTAGTCTTTCGAGACTTGATCTTTTGTGATCATGCCAATTTTGCGCAATAATGTACCGACTCTGGGTAAATGGGGTCAGGGCATTACATACAACCCTTGTTATTAATTATACTCATCTAAGGTATTATTGATAAATCCATATTATTTATTCAATATTTATATTTGGTAAAGAGTATTATTTATTTTATTATTCAATATTAGTAATTATTTGGAGTGGTAGACATGGGGTGAGGACTATTTAAGGAAAGCCCTACGGGTTGGGGACCGGTGAATGAAATCCCCTCGATGCATCAGTAGTATCATGGGGAAAATAGTTGGATGGCAACCTTAAATAGGATTTTACCCTATTTATAAACTATCTTTTGAAAGGTCTTAATGGAACTGGTTCCATGTACCTAGGAAACATGGCGTCTAATATTTAATCATTTCCCTCATTTAGAATCAGATATTATTTATCCATGAGATTTTCCATAGAACTATATATGGATTTGTTTCATTTTAAATTTATTTATTAAAGGAATGTGTTTCAATTTCTTACCTTTTCATATTTTTTATTCTTTATCGAGTTATATGAATGTAAAGTTTATTCAGTTATTTATCTTTCCATATGTATTGATTCATTATTTCTTATGATTCATTTACCCATACTGATCATTTAATCTCACCCATAGTATGTTTATTTCACCTATTTATGAAAAATAAATCATTTAATAAGAATTTAAGGATGAATTTTATTTCATTTTATTATGTATCATGATTTTATTTTCTATTTACCAATGTATTATGCGTATCATATATGTAATATGGATTTCAAGACTACTAAACTAAACGGAACTTTGGGATTTTTTTCCTGGTAATCATTTAAATGTAATATAGTAATGAATTAAATTTATGATTATGGGGTCAGGGCATTATAATTACTTTTAATAAAATTTTAAAAAATGCAATGAAAAACATTTTTTTAGAAAATTTAATTTTTAAGCATAAAAATAAACTTATACAAAAATAAAATATAATTTTGACTATATTAGAATTATTTAGATTAGTTTTAATATAACATAAATTATTTTAATTTGAAAATAAAATAAAAAACAAATGGGAGTTTTAAATTACTGGATTTAAAGAAAAGAAATGATAGTTTTTCAAAAAATGACATTTTTTACAATTCACTCAAAAAATAATCTTTTCAAAAAAAATCCCAAACAATTAATCATAATAATGTTATGAAATTATAATTTATAAATTAAGTCCATTTTTTGGAATATTATTGGTAAAAAAGGTGAAATTAATCATAATATCTACACACATAGTGCAATAAGAACTGTTTTTGGAGAAAATGTATTTTTGAGGAATAAAATTACTTTATTCTTATTAATTTCCTAATAAAAATAATTAAAGTAATGTTAATACATAAAATTTAATATATATTATAATTATTTCATTAAAATATTATATTAATAGTGATTAATTTAATATATTAAGATAATAATATATTGCGATCAAAAATATAGTTTTATGGAAAATATCTCTTTTACCATAAAAAATATTTTATATTCATTTCAAACTGATTGATAATAAATGTATGATTCATTTTTCATTTTATTAATGAAATTTTTTTTGCATATATTTCATAATATTCTTATTCTTATTCATACCTTCCAAACCAACCACTAGATCATAACCATCAATTTAAATTATAATATTTATATAGTATATTGTGGTTCGTTTAAGATTGGTATTGTGTATAACACACAATATAAAATATATTATTTATATAAAATAAATTCTAAAATCTTGGGGTTATACACCATTACTATATATGGTATTAGTTTTAAGTATTCTTACTTATAAATCTATTGCATCTATTAATTAGAGAAATATTAAAATTTTGAATTCTTATTATTCCAATATAGATTTTTATTAATTACTAATGAAAGTTGATTATATATTTTATTGTTTTTTGTTTCTTTCAATGATGAATGCATTTTAATTATTAATTGATGAGTGGAGGCAAAAATTACTTAGTCCCTAGATACATCGGTTTGTTTCATGGAGCAAACTAGTTTGGTTAATTTCTATGTATTCCCTACTCATATAATTATAATATATTTACACAAGGCCATTGGGATATGTAAGATGTCTTGGAACACGACATTGATGGTATGTAAGATGTCTTGTAATGATGGTTTGATGGTAATATTAATATGTCGGACATTATTCTTTATCAATGTGGTTATTTAAAATGTTATGTTATCTATGGATTTATTACATTATCATGTTATCAGTTGTATAGAATTATTTTTTATTTATTTATACCTACATATGATTCTTTTTTGTCATTTTTTTTCTGATGTATTCTACCCCTTATTGAGTATTTGAGATCACATTTATAATGTTTTAATTTTCCCTATGTTATTAAGAATAGTATAAAGTATGATATGTGGAGACTAGTTTCATGTGTAGATAATTTTGTTTGATATGTTGAAGACTTATTGAAAAAAAAAATTATTGGTATAGTGGGGAAATTTCCATTAGATGGGAAAAATAAGAGTTTTTTTAGATAATAGTTTTTTCAAAAACATTAAAACTCTAAACCTAAAAGGTATTAGATATATAATTGGTTCAATATTTTTATCGATATTAAAATTATGGATGTTTTTATTTTTGTCACTTTATTCGATTTCAAAACTAATATGTAATGAATACATTATAAGCATTGGATACATGATCGTGGGTCTGATGCATCATGTCGAGTATGTACCACATGAAGTGTTATAAACCATATATTTGATATACAAGAAAATCTTGTTTCATATTGTGATTTCCCTATATTTTAGTTCAATGAGATACCTAGAATTAACACCTCTATACTTTTATACATTTCATATGAAATCCTTGAGGCTTAGCTAACCATGGGTGGTTGGGTTTGTTGCTAATCGTGTCATTGGGTGGGGCATAACCCAGATGATATTCATCCTCTTATATGAATAATATAACATTTGAGACCTTTATTGACATAGATTTGAAAATTTATGGTCGTACTTGGATTATATATTTTATTTTATTATCTATTTGAGTGACGAGCATATTATGTTCTCATCCACTAAGATAAATGGAATGTGATATATTCATCCACTTGTCCTTTCTATACTCATAAATTTAATAATGTATGAATAACTATATAAATTTTAATACACTGTGTTCCATGTTTAATAGATGTCTTTGACAAAAGGGATCATATAAAAATGTATACTCGCATATGACGCTACCAGTTGAAATAGGTATAGTGATACATTTGTTTGATGGAGATCATGAAATATAATTTTATAGATTTACTAGCATTAAAACTTTTCTAGAGGCTTCTCTTTTCCTACATTTATGGATTCAAGAATTCATAACTTTTATCAACACTACAAAGTCCTATGAGGTCACACTTGTTTTTTGTGTGTATGAGGATAGAGTTTAAGAAACTTTGAGATCAATCAAAAAAATGTTTTGTGGGAATATGGAAGAAGTTTTGGATGTATTTTTCATAATTTGTTACATATGATGTAACATGTGGTGAAAATTCATGATAATATTTTCAAAATGGGTTTTGGATATGGTTACATAAGTTTTTTCACAGGATGTGTCATAAGGTGAGATACAACTAAATTTCTGAGTATTTTAGTACAAGTGAGATATTAATGAAATTTTTCTCTAAAGGAACCCTCAATACATGGTTATTTTGAACACATCATGGTCTACCATGGGATATACAATTGTGTAGTGAATATAACCACAACCTAGTGCAGTGCATGGTCATGCACATTATGTGATAATGTATGAAATTCATTAAAATTTATCTCTAATAACTATCATACTTAGCTATTTAACATGAGATGATAATTATGAGGAGTTTAAACATCCCAAAAAAAAATAAGTGTTAAACCTTAGGTAAGAAGGAGTTGTAACCTGTGGATAATTTATGAAACTTTTTATTTATTAGGCCAAGTGTTGAGATTATAATGAGGGTCCTTTGTTGAACTATATAAGAAGGTTCTTAGTTTGTGAATCAAATGGGAGATTATATCACATGAAATCTTATTATGAAACTATATGAAGCTCTTTATTATATCTATCCTTTAAAAAAGTTTCTAGAAGATCATGGATAATAGGTAAATCCTTCCTGATATTTGGGAGATTTTTACATTCTGTAGAAAATATAGGAGGAAGGATTATTTCAGATTCTTCTCAGTGATATCAATCAAATACCTCTTTGAAATGTAATTAGGCAGAATCAAAAAGGTTAAATTTACACCATTATTGTTCCTCATTTTATTATTCAATATAAAAATAAAAATAGATTCTCGGTTTAGTCAGGTTTTGGGGAGTTCTTCCACTATGTCTTAGATGTCAAACATCCCTCTAAAACCTAACATAAACATGTTCTAGGATCTTGACTCCTCTAATATTAATATAAAACAAAAATCACTAATGAACTTCACAATGACAATACCATATTTTCATGATTTTTGTGAGATATATAATATAGTTACGAAGATTAATTTATATAATAATGAGTATCTTATCTCTATAAATATATACAATACTCTAATTCTAAGAGTTATAATTTTAAAAATTATAACTCTTTCAAATTACATCATGTGAATGTGAATATTATGAATTAATGAAAGAGATTTTATAACTATTCATAAGATTTATAAACCTTTAGTTATTATTTTATTTCAAGTGATTTTCATCAACATTTCAAAAGGGAAACATAAAAACTATTTTCCTAAGAATAATATTTATCTGGTGTTTGTTTCATTATATAATCACTCGAGAGAGATATATAGTGTGTGTGTGGGGGGGGGGGGGGGGGTGGAAAACCATACCATGAAACAAGTATATTGAAATTTTCATTAAAAATATCTCATATTCATAAAAAATTAATACTCAATTAAATATATAAACCTCATATTTATATTAATATCATGAAATATGGCACAAAACATTTGGGTGAATCTATATTAGTCTAAAACTTTCATTAAATATTCCAATACTTCATGAAATTTTCACATAATATTACATTATATATAATAAGATGTCAAATATAATCTAAACACCTTTACATTCAGATATCATTTATGTTTTTCCATATTTTGGACCCAAATTTTATAATAAAATTAATCCTTATTTGCTTATCCTGAAGTACCACCCAGTAGGTTTTTAGAATTAAAAATTATTATAGTTATTTAATTCAAAAAAAATCAATGACTTTTAATAATAAAAAATAACTTCAAAATTGATAAAGGAGGATGAATGACTCTAAGAAGAATATTTTGTACTAGAAGGAATACTCTTGTGCTAACCCATTGATTTCTATGATAATATTTCCAATGGTCTTTGCAAGTCAATAGTTGCATGAGTATTAAACTCAAAGTTGCATGAACATCATTACAAGGTTATTTGGTGAGCTAGAGTCTTATTAATACCATGAAATCATTATTTCTAGGATAACTTGAAAAATTGAGATAAAAGGCATCCCAATGAATGCAACTCTAACATACAAGAACTCCACACCCCTTTGAAGGATCATTTCCATTTCAAGGTGAGGATACTCAAGAAAATTATCTCATGTCAACTATTAAATAAATTGAAAATGCTTTATTGTATGTTGTGTAAAATACCTTTCTTGAATAATAATACTTTTTCAAGTCATGGTGTTTTGTAAAACCCATATCTATTGTAAAAAATTATTTAATGCATTGGTTTTTATCCCCTAATGTGTAGAACAATTTCCTTGAATGTAGTGAAAAATGGAGATTTTACTCACCCAAGATTGGATTGCTCACATAGGTGTTCACCCAAACATGGGTCACTCACACACCCTCTCTCATACAACCAAGTTAGTGACCACCTCTACAATGGACCTTTTCATTATACATGGTTTGAGTAGGATACCTATAATCCACATACATATATTTGATCCTTTCGGATAACCAATGTGTAAGTAACAATAAATCCCTTATTATCATATCTTTCATGATACAATCATCCTTACCTTATGAAATTAAATTTCATGGATCTATATAGTCACATAACCTTAAAATACATAATTCATAATACATGAATTTTAATTTTTATTATAGAAGGATACATGTCATGAACCAACCAAGATAACCTGTTAAAGTAGAAATGGAGTCGACTCTCAAATGGGTATTCTTGATCAACATGGGTTGGCGACTATAACCTAGGGATAAAAAAACAAAGATGGAATGATTTCCCTACAATAAAACTAGATAAACAATAGTAGAATATATGAATCTACAAACAGTCATTATACAAATAAAATAATTAATAAAAATCCAACAAGGTATACAAACACAAAATCAAAATGATATATCACAACCTGGATTCCACAAAACCATCGACAACATCATCAGAGAATATCTCTTAATAATAGGTGAATCACATACTCCAAATGTCACCTCAAATTCCCAAGGTCCCACTATCATTAACACCCACCACCTAAAAGAGTTGATTTCCCTTTTCTAAACCTATTAAAAGAAAATCACAAAATGGAAAATGAAAAATTAGGGTGTGTTAAATAATATCCTTTTAGGATCTCACCAAATATTTCATAGGTAATCCAAATGAAATAAACCAAAAGTGTTTAATTTTAAATAAAACACATCATGGTAATCATTTCACAATTCATAATAAATCATTCTTTTCAAATAATTCCAATGAAAAGTATAAAACCTTTTTGAATAATCATTTTTATAAAATAGGTATGAATAAATAATTTTATAAACCCTAACCTGTATAGATAATTTTTAATCATTTTCATTCATAACACAATGTTTATGTGTAAAATCCTCTAATATAGCACTCTATCACATGTTTAAATCAGGTTAGTTATAAGACTTCAAGTGTTCCTCCCCATATTCCATAGGTTGTGTTGTGATGATTATAGTGGGGATATTATACACCCTGGTTCAAAGTTACAATATAGTGGAAATAAAAAATATAGGTAAATATCATAGTGATAAAATTTTTGGAAATAATAAAACATACAAGTGGGAAGTAAAATGAAGAAATAACAAATAGAAAAATATTGAAACATATAATTATAGACTGAAATGTATTTAAATATCAAACTATAAGAAATGAAAATAAAATAACCAGCTGACACAAATAAACTCAAAAGACCCTGGTCCCTAACCACATGCCAGTCTTATCTAAAAAATCTATCACATCCCGAAAGCATCAACAGAAAAAATGTCACATTCCCTTTTCTAAACTTGGACCCTTGTGATCTACTCAGGTACCAAACAACATCCTTAATAGGGTGTGAGTAAGACAATATAGTTCAACACCACCGTGTATAAAAAAACCATTTTGATAATTAGTTCATGCAATAAATCCATAAAAAAGTGTATTAATTAATCAACTTGATATAATAAAATAATCAGCCTTCTTCAACACCAAGCCCTAATGTCTATGAGAATATAGAATAACCATTCCAACTATACCAACATAACCATAAAATAATAAAATAACTAGGAAACACCCTCTGTATAATAATTTTAGCATTCAATAATATCCCTCTATATAATCATTTTAGTATCAAACTAGAACAAACCCACTATATAAGAATTTCAATATCAAATTAGGCCAATCCTGCTATAAAATCATTCCATCATCTGAGAATATCCCTCTGTATAAGCATTTCCGCATCAAAATAGACCAAGCATGATATAAAAGCATTTATGCATCCAAAAAGAACCCTCTATATAATAATTTCAACATAAAATGGTGCCAAGCCTAATATATAAGAATATCAACATCTAGGTATATCCCTATTTATAAGTATTTCTGCATAAAACTGGGATAAGTCCACTTTATAAGAATTATAACATGAATCACAAAACATGTCATAACAAAAAGGATATCACAATATCATATCATAATTTTCAATGTTTAATTATGAAAATTACCATTTATATTTAAATTTCAAAATCATTTATTTATCAATACATCACTAGCAATTTAGATAAATGATAATCCATTAAAAAAGTGATCTTATGTCAAGCAATCCACTAAATTATCATTCCAAGATAAAAACTACATAATCCATTATCCAATTCAATATCATTCAAGGGTTCACTCACCCAATGGGTAGGCACAAGCCAGGTCACAACATCATTGAACCAAAATGGATCCAAGGAATAATCTAATCCATGATTTACCATAATTAATCTTTTAATTGATTAAATCACATGTTGTGTTAGTGAAATTGAAAATATTTCACATAATTTACAATTAGACGGAACATGAAGTTATATTTTACATGAAACACCTATATCTGGTGATAAAATAATGCTTCTAATAGGTAACACCAAAAAGAATGAATATGCAGAAGATCACAAGAATAATCCCCGATCAGAAAAGACCCAAAACAAAAACTAAACAACTAGGGTTAAGATATTCTAATTCTAAAATGAATAATGGTGAATGATATGGGGAAACCTAAGAAAAAAACATACCTCAGATTGATTTCTTGAACGAGACACCTTGATTGGAGGGAGGCGCTCCAAAATCATTTGGAAATTTACTAGGTCTTGAGATGGGAGAGATGAACATAGTGGAATGAAAATATAACTGAAAAACATGATTATAATTTCCAAGACCAAGAAGTACATGACATGTAACCCTCTTTCACATCATGTATTCTTTATTTTTTAAGTTATTCTAGAATTCATGTCACCTCTGGTGATTTTAACCCTTCTCGGACATTACATGTCATGAAATGTGGATTTATAGTGGGTAATACGGTTCATGCTATGAACCATTTCATTGTCTGTATGAGTTCTTTGACATCTTCCTAGAAACAATTACACATTATGTAACATAATTACAAGGTTTGTAAATTCCCTATCTACATCTTTAAGCCCAAATTTTTAAAAAATTCATAAACCACCTCTAAAGGCTTAGAAACTCATGGAAAACCCTTATAAGTCCATTTGAAAAATTCATACCTAGAATCCATTAATTAAAAAAAACACATCCCCAAAATATAGGTCTTTTTACGCAAAAAAATCTTTGTATCTTCAAATTAGACTCAATTTACAAGGTTTGAATACAAGAAAAAACCTGAAGAAAAAAGGTAAAAAAAACTCAAAGAGGTGTGTACCTAAACAAATATGGGATCTTACAACCACCCCATCAAATAATTACTCGTCCCCAAGATACTCCAAGCATCACTATGGGGTCTCAGCAAACATGTATAACCATTATGCTAACATATCAAACTCTCTCATTCAGGAATCCTCTTGATTATACCCTTGCCACCACTACACTCAAACCAAAGGTAAAATACAACCCTGGAGATACTTATCACTATAGTCCAAAATCCATATTAGATTATACTCAAAGGATGCATCTAGAAAAATCTCGACATCCTTGTTGTCTACAACATGAAAAGAGTTAATAAAATATCGTTGAAGTTGAAACACATGAAAAATGTCATGAATTGTACTGTAGCACTATCGGTGAGTTAATCAGTATGTCACTAGAATAACACTTTCCACTATCTTAAAAAACCCCAAAAACCTAGAATCTAACTTTCCCTATTTCTTAATATGGTGTTTCCCCATACCAGGTGACACTTAGAGGAAAACAGAATGACCAACCTCAAACTCTAGAGATAGTCTTCGATGGTTAACATAATATTTCTTCCATCACTGTAGAGTCACCAACCACCTACTAATAAAATGAAACTATCCAAATATCTCCTGCACATGACTAGGCCCAATAATCATTAACTCACCTACCTCCATCCAATAAAGAGTTTAATGGAATGACCTACCATATAAAGTCTCAAATGCTTTCATTTGAATCGATGCATGGAATATATTATTATAAGTGAACTCCACGAGTGCTGAATGGTGCTCCCATGGATCTTCGAAGTCCAAAAAATAGGCTTGTAATGTATCATATAAAGTCTAAATAGCCTACATAGATTGACCATATGTTTGGGGATGATAGGTTATGGCCAAAAGAACTTTCAATCCTAAAGACTATTAACAACCCTTCCAGAACTGTGATGTAAAATGGGGATCTATGTTAGAAATGATACTCCTTGGAACACCATGAAACCAAACTATCTCACACACATAAATAATACCCAGATCATCAATAGTGAAGGTCTCCATGATAGAAAATAAGTGGTATAACATCATTATTCAATCCAAGATCACCCATAAAACATCATTCTTATGGCTTATATTGGAAAATCCTATCAAAAAATCCATAGTTACATCATCCCATTTACACTCTGGAATGGGTAGAGGCTGCAGCAACCCATATGGCCTTTGATTCTTAGATTTTTATTTTTTATAGGTGAAACATATTTCCATGAATCCATCTACCTCCTTCTTCATTATAGACCACTATTAATATTTATAGAGATCATGATTAATATTTTTCAATCTAGAATTTACCACCCATCTAGAAGCAAGAAACTCTCTCATCATCTCCATATGAAATACCATTGGAATAAATACTTGTCCATGGAAAATAAGATAATTTCTACTTCTGAGAGACCATCTCAATAGTGTCTATCCACCATATATGCTATCTCTTAGAGATAATCCCTCTATATTAGATATCTTCCCTGTAGTGATATGGTCTAAAATCATAGGTATAATAGATTTCGAAGTCATAGATACTCACCCCTAGGAATCCTAAATAACTATATACATGTCAGCAAAGAGTTCCATCATCCTATAATCATCATAATACTCCCACACTACCTTTTTATATGTCTTCTGAATCAAGGGATAAGTGATAATTTTTACCTTACAAGGAATATAAGAAAACAAGAAGGTGAAATATTGTGGATTATCGACCCACATCCTCTGATGATGGATCATGTCCCACTAAGAAGGATGAACCTAAGGATCTTGTGGTCTGTGTACATCACAAACATTTTCCTAAAACGATAATGTCTCTAGAATCTCTGGGAATTTACAACTATAACTAACTCTATATCATGAGTAGGATAATTTTTATCATGAAGTATCAACTGTCTGGATTTATAAGAAACTGATTTATCCTCCCACAACATAAATACTCTTAGTCCAACTTTGGATAAATCATAGTACATGTTATATTATTTACCTAGCATAGGTAAAGAAATGATAGGTGTTGAGGCCATCATTTTCTCTATATTTTTAAAATATCTCTCACATGAATTTGAATAAACAAGCTTCACTCATTTCTTGGTCAGCTTATACATTGGTGCTACCAGGCTGGAAAAGTCCAAGATAAAGTATTAATAATTAACTTATAAACCCAAAAAACTCATAATTATAAATACATTACTGGGTCTCTTCAAAGATACTTGGACTAAAAAATTCTCTGGGTCTAGTGGCACTCCAACATCTTATTAGAAATGACACAAGAAGTGCACATTGTCAATCTAGAAACTACATTTGGTTATCTTGGTGTAAAGGTGATTCTCTCTCAATGTATCCAAGATGATTTCAATATGATGGGAATGATCATATTCTGACTAGTACAAAATTAATATATCATCAACAAAAACACCACAAAATGATCTAAAAAGGATGAAATATCTGACTCATCACCTCCATGAATATCGCTCGTGTGTTTTCCAGATTGAATGACATCAATAAAAAATAATATAAGCCATAAATTATCCTAAAAGTAGTTTAGGGAAAGTATAATAGTCTCAACCTCACCTGGTGGTACCCTAACCTTAAGTCTATCTTAGAGAAAATATAGGCACCTCTCTACAGATTAGATAGATCTTCAATGCGTGGAAGGGGATACTGGTTCTTAATCTTTATCAGGTACAACCTTTGATAATCCACACACAAGTACAAAGCACCATTAGCCTTGTTAGTGAAAAGGACCATAGAACCCTATAAAGTGGTACTAGGATCTATGAAACCCTTGGTTTCTAAATCTTCTAACTATACTTTTAAATCACAATGCTCTATTGGTGTCATCCTATATAGTAGAATAGAAACTAGTTCAGCTCCTAGAATAAACTTTTTCATAAAATCAATCTCCCACTTAGGTGTTAATCCAAAGAACACTTTCTGAAGGATTTCTTAAAAATGGTCCACCAATGGAAAAAAACGTATCCTACTACATTCCTCCATTATGTAGAGTAAGTCTTGTTATCTGATCTATGAGAAAATTCAATCTACACTGAATTGGTACTATATGACCAGCCTGAAGATCCCACTCACTATGGTGAGTATAGCTGTCCCTTTCTATATGTTGAAATGTAAATCTCCTCTGATAAAAATTGTTATGATATTGGTATAGATCTAGATAATCCATACCAAGAGTCAAATCAAATCCTATCATTTTTAACATAAAATGTTCTCAAAGAAAACTACAGCCACCAATTTCAACAGAACACTCCTTAAAACTATCATGAAGATAAACATCCATCTGATTATCATGATATATAGAAAGATTCAGATCATCTATATTAGGATCATACTGATTATTTCTCTCATAATGCTCAATTAGAAGATGATGAGGATGAAATTTCTTTATAAGAAAAAACACACACCTTAGAGAACTAGATAACAATAAGGTCAACCTCAATAGGTAAAAAAATTTAGAACCACTTTCCTATTGTATTTATAAACATGGATTAAAACTTTTTTATCAAGAGATAACCATTTTTCATTTCCTTTATCAGATATAATAGGCATCTCATTTCACGGTTCATATAGAAAAATATCTCACATGATATTTGTATGTCCCTATCATGAACAATGCATGTATATATATATATATTTATTTATTTCTATGTGCATATCATGATGCATACATAATCATCTCATGAAATATCGGGCCACAAGTATAAATCTCAAGAAAAAATAACATCACACAACATGTGATCACCCTAGTTGAAATAACATTGACCATCACAAGAAAACATCACGAACAGTAATCCCATCCATGGGAACTTGGATTTCCCCTTTACATGGGTTAGATACTCCTAAGTACAAGATCATTACCAAGTCCCAACACATACCAGTCTCATTTTTAACATTCCCAAATAGTAAAGAAATAGAAAATAAAGACAATATGATCCTTTAATACCACTTTGTAACATCCCCTGATTCGACACTCTCTCATGTGGACAAATCTGGTTGGTTATGGGATGTCAAGTGCACCTCCCCATATACCAGAGGCTACCGACTAGCAGTATGGGTATGATGAGTAAAATAGGGAGACTATACACCATGGGAAGTAAAATGAGGAAAAAATAAATCAAATAATAGTGAACCATGTAATGGAATGATGAAAGGTTTCTAAATGTCAAACTAGAAGCAGTACAAATAAAATAACTAGATGGCACAAATAAAATCAAAATATCCTAGTTTAGAACCCCATGTCTATTTCATCTCCAAACTCTATCTCACCCATCACGAAATAATTCGTAAAATTTTACATTTCCCTTTTCCAAAATTGCATCCATATAATCTGCTCAAGTATCAAACAAAGGTCTGAATAGGGTGTGAGTAAAACTTAGTAGTTAGAAACCACTATGTCTCAAAAAACTAATTTGATAATAAGTGGATAAAATAAAGAGATATATAAGTGTATTAATTAATCAAAATTATATAATATAATAATCATCCTACTTCAACACCATGTTGGAATATCTCTGATCTTTTAGTATAACCATTCCAACTATAACCAAATAACCATAGCATATTAAAATAACTATGAAAATAAATCTATATATGCTTTTAAGAATCTAGGAATAACCCTTTATATAATAATTTCATTATCAAATTGGGCCAAGACCACTATATAACCATTTAAGAATCAAACTAGGTCAATCCCACTATATATTCATTTTAGTATCTGAGGATAACCCTCTATATAAGGATTTTAGAATCAAAATGGGCCAATCCAGATATGTAAGCATTTCATCATCTAGGAATAACCCTCTTTATAAGAATTTCAATATCAAACTAGGCCAATACCACTGTATAATCATTACAACATGAATCACATCACATTCCATAACAATAAGGATATCATAATATCATATCATAATCTTCAAGGATTAATTATGAAAATTACCATTTGTATTTAAATTTCACATTCATTTATTTATCAAATTATCTCTATCCATTTCGATAAATCATAATCCATTAAAAAATTGATTCTATATCAAACAATCAACTAAATTATCATTCCATGATAAACAAACTTTAATTCATTAGCCAATTCAATATTATTCAATGGTTTGCTAACCTAGTGGGTAGCCACAAGAAATATCACAACACAATTAAATAAAAAGGGTTCAAGGAATAATATGATCCATGATTTTCCATCACTCAACATTTAATGAATTAATGTGAATGTTGTGTCAATACTATTATCAATATTTCACATAATTGACAATTAAACAGACCACAGGGTAAGGTTTTAGACTACCAACCTTTTTATGGTGATCAAACAACACTTCTAGTAGGTAATTAGAAAAATGTTCAAAAGAATGAAAGAAGGAAACTAGATAAAAAAATACCCAGATCAAAACCCAAAACAAGTAAATCAAAGATATTTTATTTCTACAATAGAGAATACCTGAATAGAAGTCAAAAACTAAAAAAACCACTCACATGAGATTGATTTCTTGAATGAGACGTTCAGAATAGAGGAAGGAATCCCAAAATTTTCTAGAAATCACATAGGGCTCAATAGAGGAGTGTTGCATGCAGTGGAATGAAAAATATAAGTGAAAGGTAGGCTTATAATCATTGTTCCTAAGAAGTGCATGTTTTGTAACTTCCTTTCACGTCATGTATTATCCATTTTTGAGTTACAGAAAAATTTTCATCACCTTGGGTGATTTTAACCATGCTCAAACATTACACTTCATGTAGTGTAGATTCCTGATATGTAATCTGCTTCCAACCATGAACTATTTACACATTCATGTAACACATTTACACAACATGTAAATTCCCTATATATAGATTTAATATAACCTTCTAAAAAGTACATGAAATACCTTTGAATCCTTCTAAAATAACATAAAACTCTCATTAACCTATTTGACACATTCATACTCAGAATCAATTAATTGAAACAAACATAAATTCTTGAAATTTAGACTATTTATCCCTTAAAAATCTCCCATTTTCTAAATGAGACTCAACCAACAAGGTTTAAAGACAAGGAAAAACAAAAAAATGTATTTGATGAAAAAATAAGAGGGACATATCTAACAACATATGGGATCTTACATTATAATTCCCAAGGATGGTTATTTAAAGGCTCATGATTCCACACATTCCAAATTAAATATAGATCTAGGTGTTCACACTTCCCTAAATATTAAGCCCATGGGAAATAAGAATCCATCCCTAATAATTAAACCCTATAACAAACTGGATCATGATACCAGCAAACCCAACACTCAACCCTTCTCATCACAAGTCCTGAAGGGCATTCCTGATCCCCACATGATGGAAATAGGTCTTTGGGAAATCACAAGAATCCCTTCTGTAATTATTTCTCTTAAATCAGAGGTACATACAATGGAATAAATAAATACAAGATGAAAAATCAATAAACATTAAAATATGTCATAACCAAAGGCAATGATCCAAATCATTTTATTTTACATAAAAACATCCATAAATAGAAAGAATATAACAAAGAATCCACTATAATACTAACTAAAAATAAAAAAACTAAAAAACAACCTGATCTATACCCAAACTACCTCCACAGAAAAACTAATTACTTACCACCACCCAACTCACCCCATTTCATCAATGATGATCAAAATAGAAGATATGTACCACTAAGAACTTGACACCTCATATATATAATCTTGATATAAACTCCTAGTATGTCACCAAATCCCTATGAATCTATATAATATGTTTTATATGTAAATTCATCAATTTATGTTTTTAAATAAATATTGAAAGTAATATTTTCATATATAGCTTATAAGAATCCAAAATTAATTCCATAATCCAATTTCAAAACAATTCTCTTTTTTTTCAAAACTGAACACATGGTTTTTGAAAATAAATCTAATAGAATAAGCCACTTCAAAACCATACATTCAATTACATTTCTTAAAAAAAAATTAATTTTAACTAAAATAAAAATTAACACTCTAAAACATTTAACCATCAAAACACATATTTAATCCCAAACACCCATTTTAAAATCCATTTTCAAAATTCACACTAGAGACATTAATTTCACAATGGTTTTCCCAACACCATTTAAAAATAATTTTCCAAATAAATGACCCAACATTCACATGGGTCAACCACAAGAGGGAAGGAACCATACTTCTTGATATCCCAAACGAAAATGTTAATTTTTTACAAGGTTTAAAAAATATAATAATTTATAAAACATAGACAACCTAACTATAAAATTGTGGTACTTAGAAAGTCCAAGTTTCAAACCCACAAGGATGGTCTATATGATATAAATTAATTCAAGGAATTGAAAACATAATTGATTGTTTGTTGGAGGGAGAAAAAGAAGTTAGAAAATAGATTTGGGTTTGAAGTTGAGTGATGGGGCTTTTCATGTTAAGTTATTTTCAGGTCGGTGTTCTTGATATTCAATTAAAAAAATTTACATTCATGATTTTGTGTCGGAATTGGGTCTTTAGGGATCCTTATTCTAGGTATCATACACTAATCAAATAATTTCACCATTGGAATGGTCCTCTACTAGGTTTTATCAAATTACTAGGATACCCAAAAACTTATTTAAACATAACTACATTGGGATATATAATAGTCATATGAAAAATAGGGGAATTAATCGATTAAAAAAAATTAGATATTCTTAGATCACAAATAATGGTCATGCAATATTAAAATAAATAGAATTTGAATTTAGAAAAAGATTTTCAATAATGAAAATATGAAAAGAGAATATAAATAACCCTTAACAGCACTTCCCCATATAATCACATCACCCAAAATAGAAATAACTAATTAATCATGATAAATATGGTGAAGTTAACAAGCATGGTTACCTAGATAATAATGGCATCGAATAATGATAATTGTAGAAGGGGTCTACAGTTTCACACACATATTTGGAAGAAATCCTTAAAATATAACCCATCACATTAATCCCCTATTTTGCATCCAAAATGGTGAATAAATAATCATCTACATCAAAAATAATCATCCACCCAGGTATCAAATTTCTAGTGGGTTCATAAAGTGATATGGGTTCATATTGTGTTAGATGTGGCATCAACATTCTCTCTTATCCCAATAAAATCACAGAGTGAATGGGTTACATATCATGAATGAATTCAATTTACACAACGTGTTAGGGTGACACAAACTTCAATGGGTATTTTTCTTTACCCCATGAATAAAACTCACAATGTTAATAGAGTTCACAGTGTCAAAAACATATTCATTCAGGTTCTATAGCCTACTCAATATTCTTTGGATTTTGGATTCTAGCTTCAATTTTCCAATTTCGTGCTGCACTATCTCCCTTCGCGTCATGGAATGATTCATCTTTTGTTATAATTATAATAACCAATTTTTATTCTTTCCCAAATATTGGTTGTATCCTTCCATAAATTAAAAAATAAGTTAAACAATCCAAATATTAGAAATAATATTAATTATATATTAGAAATCAGTGTATTAAAATATTTAAAAATATATGCATGAAATACATGTATCAAATACCCCCACACTTTAATTCATACTTTTCCTCAAGGATAGAACCTCAATAAACTACAAAGTGCATTCACCTTACCATGATTTAAATTCCATATTAATAAAATAAATTTATCAAATGAGAAATTAAATATTCAATCATCACATAGAAGAATTCATCAATGCATCATTTTCAATGAAAAAAATCAATTATGTATTTTACTTTTTCACTTTTGAAATAGCCAATATTTTTCATTAATACATTTTCATTTTTCAATTCATTATTAATATAAATTTCAATTTCAATTTACCAAAAATTGAATTTTTCTCTCTCACCATATAGGTACAAATGTAAATCGTGTTCAACACATACCTCAAATCATTATCAGTACCATGATCTTTGAATGTATCTAATATCTCCACCATGTAGAGACAAAGTCACAAATAATAACGAGGGATTTACCATTTTGGGATCAAATGAATCTGAGGCTTATGGAAGGTAGGTAAATCATGTAAAACAATTAAATATAAAAAATAGGTTATCTCTAATATATTTTTCATGATAATAAAAAATAACATCCTTAAATTATCATATACCTCCATTATCTCAAATTAGGTTTATAAATTAATGAAAAACAATAAATAATGCAACCTCTTGCATTTTTATTTTCAATAACTTTTTTTACTTTACATTCTTTTGAAATTAATTATTGGGAAAAATCTCATAACCAACACCCAACCCAATGTGATATACTAATGAAACTATTTGTAATATTATAACATGATCACTATTCAAGAAATAATTAATTTTGAATTTCCCAAGAGATAAACCATTTTTTAATTTTTTTTTCTTTTCTTTAAAAGTGGATGATCTATAAATACAATTAATGTGCCTTCAAAAAATCCCATGAAAATCCCACCATACTTATTCATTATAAAAATAAATTTTTCTTTAACCTCATCCCATTCCTCCACACTTGAATTTAATAATCTATCAAAATACTAAAGCAGGGTAGGAATGGATATAATAGGCTTGTAACTCAGCTTATTTAATAATAATGTATTTCATGGTTTCTATGGGATTAAAAAGGATTAATTTTATGTGGGTACAAGGATAAAATGTAAGACAACAGATTCCTTAATAATTTTAAATGTGAATTTTGTGTAATTGTATCTTTGAAAAGATGTTAAGCAGGTTCTAGAATAATAAAATTCCCGAGTTTCAGTAAATACATATAATATAGAAAGAATTGTAAATATTTGGATCAAAATATTTCTTTGGAATTAGAATAAAGGTTTGAAACAATCACTCAAGAAAATTAACATCAATAATATTATTTATTGTTAAAAATATAAAAAATTAAATGAACGCTAAATCTCAGAAAAAAATCATTTGTAAATACTATCATGATCCCTAAATCTTGATTTTCTAAATCCAAAACTTCATGATTTTCTCTACTAAAATTTTCTCTCATTTTTTATCAATCAAATTTATTGATAATGAAATTTAAATTAATGTTATGGTAATTATCATAGGAAGATTATGCTTCCAAGTTCAGTTAATTTAATAAAGAATAAAGTAAATTAATGAAATTGTTAGTTAAAATCTTTTAAACAAATTAAATTGGAGGAATACAATAGAAAAATTCATAATTTAAATGACTAATCACGTTTCAATGATTACTTGAAAATTTATACATAGGTTTTGGCTCAACTATATTCATGATAAGTATAGATTTAATAATGTGTAATAGTCATTCATCTTCTTATTATGCATCCTAATGCTTGATTCATTCTAGGGAATTCATAGTCCTACAAAAATAAATATGAACAAGTTAATGTACATTACATAATAAATAAAATACTAAAAGACATATTGGGGAGTTAATGTTCTTAAAAATAGAAAATAACTAAATACGAAATCCTTAATACTCAGGTTTCCTCCCAAAATATTTTATTTAACTTCACTGGATCAATATTAACTCTTTCTTAATCATCTTAAATGATGTATTATAGAAATTGTTTTACCTGTATAGGGTCCATGAATGGCCTCAGTTGTGTCATTTCCACATAGGTTGGTCTATCCTTTCCCTATAAATAATACAACTATTCCGTATGGAATCACCTGTTTTATTTCCATCAGGAAGATCCACTATTTATTCCTTAATTATGAAAAACTAAATGGATGGTCATGTTCTATCCATACCTATTGGACCTTCTCAAAATGGGTAGAGATGGATTCTTTTCCAGTGTCAATGGTCTGACTTCTCAGTTTCTCTTTCTTCTTCATAATACTTTTATTTTGATTATCCTATTGTATAATAAAAGATAACTCTGATATTTTTTCAACTTCACAAATATCTTTAAATTATAGTATCTTACCCTATATAAAATCATTATACCCTATCAAATCATACATATTAACTTCTTGATGGATATTGAAACTCACATGTTCACAACCCACTCTCAAACAAAACCCACCACTTTTCACATCGATCAGTGAACTTCCAATTTCTAAAAATGGTCTCACAAGAATAAGAGGTGTGATCACCTATTAAATACAATCAAATATCAAGTTCATGTTGAAGATAAAAATTTAAACATTGATTATAATTTCTTCAATCAATCCTCTTGGGAATTTCACCTTTGAATATTCAGGTTGAAATGAAACTCTTGTGGAATTTAGGCCCTCCAGTCCCTGGATTTTGTAAGTTGTGAATGAAATAATATTAAAAATAACACCTAAATAACATAAATATGATCCAAATTTATTATAACCAATAAATATTTTGATTTAAAAACTACTTATATCTTGTCTCTTCTTGAGTATGTTCTTTGACACCATGAGAGAGCATTCTATAAAGAGTGTTATTGTTCTGATCTCTTCTAGTTTTCTTTTGTTCATTACCATTTATTTTATAAAATTTTAGTATGGTCACATATTTATAAGGTATTATAAAAAAGTAAAATTAATTTTATTTTGTAAAATTGTTTAATAAATTTACTAATTTTCACATCAGGATTTTCCTATCTCATCCTCTCTTAAAAAGGTAGATGGGGTTTTCATCGTAGAGGTGCTTCTAATTTTTATTCTTCTTTAAATTTATCCTTATCCCTATTTTAGATCCCTTAAAATTACTTATCATTGTGCTATTATAGATATCACCTACATGGTTTAGGTTTTTCCTCAATGACTTTAACACTTCTTAGAGTTATTATTTTCACATATGCACATGGGTGCAATTTTGGGGTTCCGGGTAAAACTCCCCCAACATCTCACTAAGATGATAAAATTTTTGACCAAATTGAATCTCTATATTCCACAATTCATCCATTTTATTCATTGATTGTTATATTATCTACTTCACTACATGAATGTGGTCGGTAGTTCATGTAAGGTATAGATTTTTCTTTAAAGTGAGGGGACCCAAAGTGCTTGTTACTGAATCCATGTGTCCTTTGTTGATACCCTTGGAATTGTTGTTGTTTCTTCCTTTAATCATTAAATTTATTTTGTCTGTTATGATCAGTATAATTTTAATCTTTAGTATACATACCATGGGGATTATACATATTCATCATCACATCCATATTTCATGTCATGGACTCAATTTGAGTATCCATCCAACTATTATCGAATATGTTCATCCCTCACCTTTGGGTGGTTTAAGTGTGCCACTAGAAGATATTAATGACTATATCTTCCACAAGTTTGTAGCTTTTCATTGGTGACTTCTGGTCAGAGATCCTCTAAAAGAGACATCAATGATCAAACTATTTTCCTTTAAGTGGCCTTTGTAAAATGTTTGAATTAATAAAAAAAATTGAATACAATTATGGGTAAATTTCCTAGTTAATTATTTAAAAATTTCCTAATAATTACACAAAGAATCAATATCAAAATCATTAAAATATAAAATTTCTACCATAATATTCATTTATTTATATAGTGGAAAGAATCGGGTCAAAAAGTTTCTCACCAACTCATCCCATGTAGTAATTTAATGAGAATAAATGATATGGATCCATTACCAAGAATTTTATATTAATGAAAATATAAATAATCTTTTCCTAAACACATCAGTTGAAACATTATTAAATTGAAAGGTATCATTGAGTTTAATAAAACTCGCTATATGCCTGTTCAAATCCTTGTGTGTCAGTCCAAAAAATTGGATAGAGTTGTAAATCATCTAGATAATGGATGGATTAATCTCAAATTGTGGTGCAATTAATAGTGGAACTAGAATAATGGGAAGAATACCCGTCTCTGAGCATCTTCCATAATTTATAAATATTCACATATCTAGTGGTGCTCCTGAAACTTCTCTAGACATTCCTTGTCATTCATATTCCACCTATTTCTTTCTATATTGGTGCAAGGTCTTCTAGATATTTGTATCATATGTGAGATAATCTATTTTTTAAGTTACATGAGTTTATTAGTTGTGAAATAGACTATTACCTGAAACTATAGCATGAAAATAATAATAATAAAATAGTAAACTAAAATAAAAACAACTATAACATTTCCTAATTAACATCAGCATAATAGAAATCATCATCGGAAATGATGCTAAAATTTTGACAACCCATTGGGAGTCGTTAATCTCCTAAGGGATATAAAATAAAATAATTTATATAACTCATATAGCCTGACTATAAAGGTGTGGTACTTTAGAAGTCCAAGTGTCAAACCTACAAGGATAGTCATTATGATCTAAATTAATTATAGGAATTGAAAATGTAATTTACTGTTTGTTTGAACAAAAATAAATGAGAGAGAGAAAATATTTGGGCTTAAATTTCAATGACGGGGAATGTTAGGTTCTATGATGTATAGGTTGGTGTGCTAGGAATCCAATTAAAATTTTTTTCATTCATAATTTGGTGTATGAATAGGGTCTTTAGGGATCCTTGGTCTGGGTACCCTATACTAATATTGTAATCACAATGTTGGAATAGTCACATATAAGGTTTGATCACAGAACTTGGTTACCCAAAACCTTATTTAAACAAAACCACATTGGGATGGGTAATGGTCATATATAAACCCAAAAAATTAATTGATGCAAAAAAATCTTCTTAGATTGAAAATAATGGTCATTCAATATGAAAAGAAGAACAATTGGAATTGAGAAAAATAGTTGAAACAAAAAAACAAGAAAAGAAAATAGGAATAATACCTATTATTAATTACCTCTACAATCACATTACCCGACATAGAAATAAATTCTCACACAAGATAAACATGATGGATATGAGTGGTATGGTTACCCAAATAATAATGGAATCAAAGAACAACAATAACAGCAGGGCTCTGTAGTATTGTGCATGTCTCTGGATGGTATCCTTGGTATCTACCTAATCCATCTTTTCCCATATTTTATGGACTGAAGGATGAATAAATAGGCATCTACATAAAAAATAATCATCCTCTTACATATCTAATTTTAAGTGGGTTCATGACATGATATTGGATCACATTGTTTAAGATGAAACATCGATCTTCTCTTATGTCCTAATAAACACCGGACATGAATGGGTTACACATCATGAATTAACTAAATTTACATAGTGTGAGAGGGTTCCACAAACTTCTATGTGTCTATATCTCAACCCCATGAATGAAACACATGACAAGAATTGAGTTCATTATGTGAAAACCACATCTTTTATATTCTGCTGAATGCTCAAGCTCCATGGGATTTTGGATTATTGATTTAATATTTCGACATTAAGACAAACCATTTTAGGAAAAAAAGTGTAATTTTTATCATGAAAATTACCTCTTTTTGTTCATTTTCCAAATTTTGGTTATATCTTGCAATAAATCACAAAATAAGTTAAACAATCTAAATCTTGGAATGAATATCAATTATATTATAGAAATAATTGTATTAATATACCACAAAATATATTCATAAAATATATGCGTCAAAATTACTAGGAATACATCAAATATAATCAAGGAACGATGCCACAATAAGGAAATCATGTGAAATGATACAATAAGCACTAGATAAAACTCCCCTCAATCAGTAACTCACCAAAAAATTGAATGAATTATGCAATCTACCCTTGGATTCCTAACATGTGAAACATCTAATAGTATTTTCATATAAAAATCAGGAACCAACTACCAACAAGTGATGAAGTCCAAACCGTAAGTTATTTAACTAGAGAAAACACACCTCATTGTGATGGAAAAATCGCACCTAATACTTTATGTGAAGTATGTATGGTGGAAAACTAGTACTTTGTTAACCAATTAGAGGGAAAAAATTAGGTCTTACACTTAGTACTAAGTTTTCCATGACCAATATATGAAGATATGTGTAGGGTAAAACAATGTAATTATAACACTAAAGTCGTAAATATAACAACCTCAGATTTTTATGAAATATCCCTCTTTAAATAATTTTATTTTATTGATAGCTTGTGTTACACCTAACATCGAGTTTAAAAGAACCTCATAACAGTATGTTTCCAATATCACATAGTCATTGGATTGGTGGGTATGAATATTAATAACTAAATTATGAAAATTATATGCTCTACACAATTATAAAATTAATTCCTTATTTATCAATTTACTATAATTAAAAACAAAAATAACTTTAAAATACAATGATGTTTTTATAAATTTTTTATGAGTGCACCATATTTTTATTAATAAATTAAATTAATAACTATTGGTTAATGATTTTAATGAATTTATATATTATTGAATTGATTAAATGTTTTAAACATTCCAAAAATATATTTTTTGGCATAGGATAAGAATAAATTTGATTTTATGCTTATAATATATTTTTCTAAAAAATAGATATTTTCACATTTTTCACACTTAATTTAAAAATAATTAATACCATTTAGTGGTATTTAAATATATAAAAACATTTATAATTAGGAGTTTAAAATTTGGTAAATAGGCCCCTTTATGTTTTGGTCAATATGAATAATAAACGTGGTAAAATTTGTCACATCAGTAAAGGGAAAATTAGGTTAATTTGAATTAAAAACAAGTGATAAGGCCATAATTTTTCATCTTAATTTTTATGGGATGAATTAAATTATACACTTAACACATTATTGTTATAAATTTAGTTATTTAATGGAAACCTTTATATGAAATGGAATTATATATTATTTAAATCATGAAAGTTTCAAAATGTCACTCTCTTGGTTTTTAATATGTATTATGTGTCCAGATAGGAGAAAAAGTAAGTTATGAATGAATATTAGTGTTTATTTTTAGAGTAATAAAATTATTTTTATGATATAATTTTTTTTTAAATTTTTTAGTAATTTTATAATGACCTTAATTTCTTATGAAACATTGATACAATACTTCTCTATTTAATAAAAAATAAAACAAATTATTATAAAAAATATTTAAAGTGATATTTTTGGAATTAGTTAATTTGGACCACGAATTTTATATATCTACGGAAAATATTATGATGTGTTAGAGTATTATATTTTAATTCCACCTTTGTCTTGGGGGTATTTATAGTTAAATTAAATGAAAAGTGTCTAATTAGAAAATAATGATATTTAATCAAAATAATATTTTATCAAATTAATTAAAAATCATAAAAACTTCATATAATACAATTTAGATATTATATGGTCACAAATATCGTAATTGGACATTTATTGGCCAATTTTATCCTTATATGTATAAATTACTACCCTTTAATGTTGAAAAATGTATTAATGTAGTTAAAATTAAAATTGGTTAACTAAGGGTTAATCGAAATGATAAGGTTTAAAATGACACAAAAACATGCCTAAATTTTATTTTTTTATGGTATTATGACCCTATATTATATTATCTTCAAATAAATAGAAATTTGGATATATATATATATGTCTTGAGAATATATTTATTATAATTTAATCTTTTGAGAAAATCCATAAGTACCCCTCACTTATAAAAGGGCAGATCTTCCCTCACTTCATCACACATATTTTAACATTATATCTTGACAAAACTATGAAACATTATCTTATAAACTTTATTATCAAAATTCTATAGGTTATTTTCTTTCCAAAATATCAACCTTGTTTCCCTTTAGAGGATACCTAAAGGAGGCATTTCTATGAAGAGGTAACCACCTTAATAGATCTCTTTGTTTTGTGATATTCTTTACCTCACATAAATATATGGTATGTACCATGAAATAAAAAATTAAACAATGTAAATATTATAAATTTTTAAAAATCATTATACACCCTCTTTTCCATGAAATTAGAAGTGAAAGTATCGCTCATGTGTACGTATGACTTACTGTCTCCACTAAAAGATGTAATTTATTTTTCATCGCCATATTTTATGAATAGGTATTATGATTTATATAATGTTTATATATGATATTTATGACATAATTATACTCCTACAATCATAACATCACATCTACATACTTACCATCATATCCTTTGGGAAATGATAACATCATTCGTGCATATATGTGGGATATCACCTCCATGAAGTGATGTGATTCATTTTTCATTTATATTTTACTGGGATGATAATGAGGGAGAATTTTGTAAATATATATGATATATATTATATAATAATTATCTTAGAATAGTTAATTAATATTTACCTTTCTTTCCTTCAATCATTCAAAAAATGAAAACAACGTACATAAGTACATATGGCATACCATCTCCATGAACAGTGTAATTCGCTTTTCTTTTTTTTGAAATATATGGATTACTCTAAATATTTATAAAATAAATATATATTAAATTTAATTATGATTAATATTCTAGATATTATGGAACAAAGATAAATGTATAATGATCAGAGCTACTGAACAGAAATACTTATGATAAACAAAACAGTTAACACTAAGAAATAAAAATTTTAATAAGAGATTATGTTTAAAAGGTGTATTGAAATATTATAAAGGAATCATATATGATATTATAAGTATTAACATGAATTTTGTATAGAATTATATTAAATTTAAATTTATTATATAGGATTTTATAGTACATTCGAATCATGGAGAACTCGAGGTAAGGGTTTTACTTCATTCCAAAATGGCCCAAAGAGCTTCATTTTATTTGATTTTTCAGATAATACCTCATTTAAGGGCTGAACAAGAACCCTAAAATGACTCATATTCTCAATTCACAAGGCCCATACATGACTCAATACATGACCTAAAATTCCCAAGACCAAATGCACATGAAATAGTCCCTCCCCAGCATCTGTATCTTGAAGGTGCTTAGCTTCCAACCATGGATGTCTAATCAGCTAGCATTTCACCCTATAGAGTTTTACAATGCCTATTATCGATGGAAGATTCCATACCCTCACATTCTTTCAATCTGATTAGATCTATTATGGTGGTTGTTTTTTTCTTTGAATCCATGTCTGGGCTTGCTCCAATGTGGTCTACGATTATTTTGATATTTTCTGTGGCCTAAAAGCCCCGTGGCCCAAAGTCCATTAGTGGTCTGAAGGCCCTATAGCTCAAAGGCCATGTGTCCTAAATACCTTTGGTGGCACGAAGGACCTGAGACCCGTAAGCCCAAACCAATGGCCCAAAGTCCCAAATTGCATGAATAGTGTCAGATGCTATAGTAACAAACATTACATGCTATAGTAACAACTATAGTACTACTACAGTACCCTAAAAATTGAACCTCAACCAAATTTGATAAATTTTTACCCATGTTTTACTTTTCACAAAATAGTATGAAAGGAATATTTTTGTCTTTAAAAATAGGGTACTTTGTGACTTTTTTCGACAATAATATAGAAGAAATGTTTTTCACTTATACATATTGAATTGATTTTACCACCATCATGAATAAATTTTTCTGTGAGTGTTTCTTTACATGTTTTTAAGGTTATTTTCATAGAAATTTTTTTCTTTTATAATTTTGTATCTTTTTAAAAATAAATGATTTTGAAATGGAAGGTTTATTTTGCATAAAAATTATTCCAACGGATCTTTTAAAATCATTTTCCATATAAGATGAAATTATTTGATGTTACTTATTCTATACTGAGGATATAATCCAAGGATACCCTCATTATTCTTTCTATTTATTTTTTATGTTTATGATGAAGAGATAAAATGTTTATGAAATAATTTTATTTTCCATGGGAAATGTTTTGATGAAATGTTTATGAAACCCATTTATTTTAAATGTATTTTATTATAATGAAATATTTATGAAGCCCATTCCTTTTAATAGGTTCTTATATGATGAATGATTTATGATCTTATGGAATACATATGTATGATTTTTATTATTTTATGTGTGATACTTATATCTTCATCAAATTAATTTGGTAAAGATTGATATATGATTAGAAAAATAGGACTGGATTGAGGACCCAGTTCAATAAGGGAATTTTTCCACTATGATAGTGTTGGGAGTGAACCATGATGACTATATTGGTTTGGGGGTAGACCCGTTCACTATGATAGTATTGGAAAAGATACTTGATTATTTAGTAAATGAATTTATAATATTATATGTATTCCATAATTCCTTGTTTCATGCCAATAGTATTCTCTCATGGATCATGTTCTTAAATTACTTTTTTATTTATGTCTTATAAAATACTGATATTTATTCCATAACTCAATATTATACTATATGATATGAAAATTATTATTCTCAAATGGTATGTTCATGTTCTTAGGCCCTTATACTCATGTTATGCTTATGTATTCATTAATATATCCCTTGTTTACCCTTACTAAGAATATGAGCTCAGTATTTTCTTATGTTTCAATTCCCTAGGTTATGAAGAAAGGTATTAAGTATGATAATTCTATGAAGGGTGATATATTTAAGGAAATAAGTTAGAAGATGATGAAAATATTTTATAAACAAGTTGTTCATGCTTCCAAGTTTCTAAAAGCACTAGACCTATATGATTCTGGGGTGGATCGAAATGTTTTTTAATGAATATTAATCTATTAAGGTGTAATATATATGTATGAAAAGTATGGGTTGAAATAATTGGTTTTGGATAAAGTTTTAGTTATCCTTTGGAAACTCAGATGAGAAAACATTTTTAATTAACCTAAGGATAATTCTATTTATAGTACAAAATCCTAAATTTTTTATCATGAATTTCCTAGGTTGAACAAAAGGTTTCATTGAATAATATTTCATGATTTATAAATTCAATAAATGATTTTTCATGATTATGTGGTTTCCGATCATGATTATTGTTTCTCACAATACTCTTCTTGGTTTTAGTCTTTGGTTGGAACCTGAATGAATCATGTTAATGATGAATGTGATATAAAATTAAATGATTTTTCTCATGGGAAACCAAATGTTATGAGATTTGGAATAAAAAATATGGATTCTATTCTCACAAAAACTTCTCAAGATTTGAATCATGTTGAGAATAAAAATGAGAAAAAAGAAGGAAACAATGTTCTATTGAGTCCTTCATGAGGAAACATAAAACATCTATTAGTGGGTTTACTAATCCACTAGTTAATGAAAAATGGATCGATACTACTTAAAATATGTATTCCATTATCCAAGGTTTATAAAATGAAATATCATTTTAAATATGTATCATTTGGAAGGTGAAGCAGATAAATGGTGGACTCTTATCAAAAACATCAGGGGACATGATGAAACTGAATCAATAGATTGGGATGAATTTAAATCTTATTTTTCAATAATTACTTTCCTTGTATTTTTCATATGAAAATAGACAAACAATTCCTTGATCTAAGTCAAAAAAAAAAGATGAATCTATTGGTACTTAGGAGAATATTTTCACAATACTTTCAAGGTATACTTCTAGCATTATCATATAATATTAAATTAAGGTTGATAGATTATTAAATGGCATAAAACCAATTCTAAAAATGGAATTATCTATAAAAGGATTTAGTAACTATAAAGAAATCGTTTTATGAACTATAAAGGTGGATATTGAGATTAAAGTTACCCATGAATCTCATGGGTTTGACAAGAAAATAAAAATTTAATTTAAATAAAATTATAAAAAACAAGGATAAAATAAGATTAAATTTACTTTATGCTCAAAATGTGAAAGGAAACATGGGGAAAATTATCTTAAAGGAACTATTAAATGTTCCAAGTGTGGAAAAGATTGTCAATGGACAATTGAATGTTGAAGTTGTGGGAAAAATTTAGATAATGATGTGAAGATAGAGAAATCTCCATAGAATGCACCACCCACACTCCAGTGTTTTAAATGAAATGAGTATGGGAATTTTTATAAAAAGATACAAAATACAAAGGTTAATAAAGACAAGCAATGTCATCAACCTATTAATCCCAGAGTCAAAGGGAAATATAATATGATCTCTATTTATGATGAGGGGTACGATAATGATGTGGTGAAAGGTACACTTACCATCCACTCTAGAAATTATAATGTCTTACTTTATTCTGTATCCACCCACTCTTTTATATATAAATAATTTGACAAGGATATCCCATTACCACCACAAACATTATTTGTTGTGTTAGAAGTAAAATCCCCAATTGTAAGATGATCACATCCCATGTCTATGGTTCTTCTCTTGTTTAAGTTCATTGGAATTTGTTTCCTAATTTCATTTTCATTATTCCTCTAGTTTAATTTGATGTTATTCTAGGAATGGATTTAATTTATTTACATAAATCCAAAAAAAATTACAAGGGAAGTTACGTTTGATATTCTAATTCAACCTTTTATCGCCTATCAGTGTGATGAAAAAAATAAACTTTTGATATAAATTAATCCATAATATGGGTTTGATTCATATTCAAAATGGTAATTTATCTTATATGGTTAGGAAGAAACATAAAATAAAATATATCCCTATGGTTATTGTGTTTATTGATTTATTTTGAGAAGATTTTCTTGGTATTCCATTCAATAGTGATGTTGAGTTTTGAATAGAATTCATACCTGGTACTACACCTATTTTTAATAATTCATATAGAATAAAACTAGTTGAGTAAAATGATTTAAAGAAGAAAATCTAGGATAATCTTGATAAGGGGTTCATTATGACAAGTGCATCACCTTGGGGTGCACCGGTTTTGTTTTTTACGAAAAAAAGATAGATAAATGAGACTCTTTATTGATTATTGATAACCTAACAATATCACTATTAAGAAAAAAATATCCTCTACCCCATATTGATGACTTTCATGATTAACTATGTAGATATAAATACTTTAACAAGATTGATCTTCATTTTAGATATCATCAATTGATATCCATGATGGATGATCTACCTAATAAAATATTCCATATAAAGTATAGACACTAAGAATTTATTGTTTTTCCTTTTTGTTATACTAATGGATCCACTATCTTCATGGATTTAATGAATAGAGTCTTTATAAATTACCTTGACTAGTTGGTGGTAGTCTTTATAAAAAAATATTATTTTATTTTAAAATATCAATTAAAACAATGAATATCATTTGTGGGTTGTGATGAAAACACCGAGGAAGGATAATCATTATGAAAAATTTACCAAGTGGGAATTTTAGATTTGGAAAGTTTCATTCATGGGTCATTTAATGTCAAGTGTGGGTGTATCATTAGACCCTTCAAAGACAGAAGTTATTGTACATTATCCTAGAACAACTACTATGATTGAGATTCATAGTTTTATTAGTTTGGCTAGATATTATATATTATTTGTGGATAATTTTTCATTTCTATCAAATCTACTCACTAAGTTAACTTAGAAGGGAGCCAAATTCCTTTATACAGTTGAATATGAGTAATGTTTTAAGTAACTATATAAAAGTCTAGTGATAACACTATACTTACACTACATTTTAGTGGAGAATGGTTTTTTATCTATAGTGATGAATCTACAAGGATATTGGGATGAATCCTCATATAGAATGATAAGGTTTTAGCTATGCTTGCCGAAAATTAATGGTCCATGGTAAAAATTACCCAACTCATGATTTGGATCTAGGTATGGTGATTTTTTCATTTAATATATGGAGAAATTATCTCTATGGATAAAGGTATGAAATTTTTACTAATAAAAAAAGATTAAAGAATATTTTCTCTCTAAATGAGACAAACATACACCAGAGAAAATGGTTAGAGTTGATTAAATATTATGACATATCAATACATTACATCCTTGTAAAAGAAAAGAAGGTGGAAGATTCCCTAATATGAAAGTATTAGGCTATATTATCTTTAAGGAGGATAAAAAAAGATCCAATATTAATGGATTTTTAAAGGATGGAGCTACAAATCTTAATGGAAAAGGAGAAATTTAATCTTGTTAGAATGACTGTTCAACCACATATTCAAATGAATATTAAAGAGGCACTAAACGAAGATGTATAACTACAAAATAAGGTGATAAATCTTCATGATTTAAAACTTGATTGTGATGGAATAATAAGGTTATGATATCGTGTATGTGTCCCATTGGAACCATATTTCAAGAAGGAGCTGATGGATAAGGCTCATAGTTCTTAATTCTCTATACATCATAAAAGTACAAAGATGTACATATATTTGAATGATTTTTTCTAGTGGGATGTAATGAAGATATATATTAATGATTATGTTTCTCAGTGCTTGGTATGTCAATAGTTTAATGATAAGAGGCAAAAGTTTAATGGGATGTTAGAAACATTAACCATACCATAACAGAAATAGGAAATTATCACCATATATTTTGATGTCAGATTCTTGAAAACATCTAAAGGGAATAATTCTATATGGGTTGTAATCAATTTATTAAAAAATTCAGCATAATTAATTTCCACTAAATAATATATTTCTCTTGATCAAATTATTCTATTATGCATTAAGTGTTAGTATTGCATGATGTGCCACTATCAATTATATCTGATCGGGATTTGATGTATACCTATAAGTTTTGGATAAGACTTCACCAGGATCTAGATACTACGTTTTGTTTGAGAACTAATTATCATCCTTAGATAGATGGTTAGTGTAAGAGGAACATTAAAATTATAGAATACATATTGTGAGTTTTCTTTATGGATTTCAAAGGTAGTTCAGATCAATACATTCCTTTGGTGTAATTTTATTACAACAATAGCTTTCACTCCAGAATTCAGATGGATCTTTATGAAGCTCTCTATGGTGAAAAGTACAAAACTCCAACATTCTAGAAATAATTTTGAGAAATAAATATATTAGGACCAGATCTAGCTATGTAAATGGGGAATAACGACACAGCCATTCAACAATTCATAAAATCAGTTGAGAGTCGACAAAAAAGTTATAATGAAAATTATGAAAAATATCTAGAGTTTGAAGTGAGTGACAATGTATTACTATTAACATATCCCTTGAATAGGGTGATAATATATTTAAATAATGTAAAAATAATCCATAGGTATATTTTCCCTTTTTAAATTCTTGATCATATCAGGATGGTAGCTTATAGATTGATGCTTTTATAGAATCTCTCTCAAGTTCTTGTTGTGTTCCATGTATCCCTCTTGAGGAAGTACATCTAATCCATAAATGTAACGAAATTTGAGGTAATACCACTAGATAAATATATTTCTTATGAATATGAAATTTTATAGATTTTGGATCATAGAGATAAAGTGCTAAAAAATAAGACCACTCACCTGGTCAAAGTTTTGTGGTGAAACCACCAATTTGAGGAGGATACGTGGGAACCTGAGGATGCAATGGGGTGGAAGTATCATCATCTGTTTATATTAAAGTGATTAATTTTATGGGTTAAATTAATTCTATGGGGGTATAATGTAACATGCTAATATTATTATGAAATATTTCTCTTTAAATAATTTTATTTCTTTGATTACTTGCATTACATGAGATAATGAGTTTAGATGAATTTTCTAACATTATGTTTCCATTAACGCATAGTCGTTTGATTGATGAGTATGAATAGTAAAAACTATATTATGAAAAATATATAGTCTACATATTTATAAAATTAAATTATTTTTTATCAAATTATTATAATTAAAAACTTTTTTTTTTGAAAATAAATGTGATGTTTTTCTGAAAAAAATACTTTTATGCATGCAACTTATCTTTTATTATTAAAATAAATTAATCACTATTTGTGAATTATTTTAATGAAATTTATATATTATTTACTTAATAATTTTTTTAAACATTCATTAAATATATTCTTAGGTATAAGATAATAATACATTCAATTTTATACATAAAAAATATTTTTTAAAAAAAACAGCTTTTGTCTCATTTTGTGCACTTAATTTAAAATTAATTTATGAAATTTATAGTTATTTAATTATAAAAAATGAATTAAATATTTATAATAAGGAGGCAAAAATTAATTAGAAATACCACTTTTTTTTTCAATATGAATAATAATCTTGGTAAAATTTATCACCTTAGTAAATGGTATATTATGTTAATTTGGATTCAAAATAAGTAATAAGGTAATAATTTTTAATCCAAATTATTATTGGATAAATTAAATTCTATCCTTAATACCTTAGGTTATAAATTTAGTTTTTTAATGGACACTTTTACATGAAATTTTTTATATAGTATTGAAATCAAATAAAGGTACAAAATTTCACTCTCTAGGTTTTTAATATGTCTTGTGTGTCCACATAGAAAAATAAGTAAGTTATGTAAGAATATTAGTATTTATTTTGATCTTAATAAAATTGTTTTAAATATGTGAATTTATTTTTAATTTTTATTAATTATATATTGAACTTAATTGCTTATGCAACACTGATGCAGTATTTCTCCATTTAATGAAAAAATAAAATAAATGATTTTAAAATTTTTAAAAGTGATATATTTTGAATGATTTAATGTGAAAAAAATATTTTTATAGATATATAAGAAATATTATGTATTTATTAAATCATTATATTTTTATTTAACATTTTTCTTGGTGTATTTAATGTTAAATAAAATGAATAGTGTAAAAATGACAATAATCATATTTTATCCAAATAATATTTTATGAAATTATATAAAAATAATAAAAACATTAAAATAAGATAATATGGATATCATATTCCATAAAATATCTTAATTACCCGTTTACGTTCCAATTTTTACCTTATAAGAAAAACTTTGAACCATTTAATATTGAAAAATGTGTTATTGTATTTAAAATTAAAATTGGTTAACTAAGGGTTAATCAAAATGATAAGGTTTAAAATTACACCAAAAACTATATAAATTTTATTTTCTGATGGTATTAAAACCCTATATTACCATATATTCTAATAAATGGTCATTTAAATGAATATTTCTTGAGATTGAATTTATTATAATTTAATCTTTTTAAAAATTTCAAAAGTGCCCTTCACCTCAATTATAAAAGGGCACGTCATACCTCACTTCTTCACACCACTTTGAGGATTATATCAAAACAAAAATCTTAAAATTTAACTTATAAAATTCTTTATAAAAATTATATATGTTATTTTCTTCCAAAAATACCAACTCTAGAGCACTTTAGTGTAGATCTAAGGGAGTCATTTATAAGAAGTGGCAATCGGCTAAACCGATCTCTTTCTGTGATACTCTTCTTTACATCATAACAATATGTGGTATGTATAATAAACTAAAAAATAAAGTATCCTAAATATTCTTAAATTTTATTATGATTATAAAATAACCATTATAAACCCTATTTCACATCAAATGATAAGTGAAAGTATCGATCATTCATGTATACAACTTATCGTCTCCACGTAGCGATACAATTCATTTTTAGCACCATATTTTTTGGATGTGCATGATGATCGGTTTAATGATTTTAAATTATATTTATTAAATAATTATACATTTTACATTATAATATAAAATCCACTTACTTACCATCCAATATTTTGGGTAACAATAACATCATTCATGAGTACGTGTGGACTTCCACCTCCACGAAGCGATATGATTCGTTTTTCATTTATATTTTACTTCGATTGTAATGAGGGATACTTTATGAATATATATTATATATATAATATAATAATTATATTATTAATTTTAATTAATTTTTTCCTTTATTTTTTTCTATACGTTGAAAAATGAAAACATCTTTCATGCGCACATATGGCCTACCATCTCTATGAATAGTGTGATTAATTTTTCTAGTTTGAATTTTTATAGATGAATATAAATTTTTATATAATGAATATATATGAAGTTAATGTAATGATTAATATTATGTAGATTATGGAACCAATATTAATGTAAAATTACTAGAACTACTAAACTAAAATACTCATGATAAACAAAATAGTTAACACTGAGAAATAACGATTTTAATATGGGATTATATATAAATGGGGTTTTGAAATGTCATAAAGGGTTAATAAATGTAATAATAAGTATTAATATTAATTTGATATATATTTATAATAAATATAATTTAATTATACCATAGGATAAAGTTCCTTTGATTCAAGGATAACTCGAGTTAAGGGTTTTATTTCACAATCTCATCAATATTCAGGATTGTTTATGTTTAAGTGTCCACTGAGAAATATTTATATTAAATATCCATGTTTTAAAAAAAATTCTACTATTATCATATTATTTTTAAAGTAATTTTTACTCATGTTTTTCTTTTTAATAAATGGGTTGAAAGAAATATTATTTTGGTTACCAAACGAGGTAATTTGTGATTTTTTCAAAAAAAATTATTGAAGGAATGTTTTTTAAGTTTTTTGACATGAATGGATTTTACAACCATAAAGACTAAATTTTAAATTTAAGATTCATTTATATGTTTAAAATTTCATCTTCAATGAAATTTTTTTCTTTTATAAATAAATATGTTTAAAAAGTATTATTTTCAAATGGAAAAGTTATTTTCCTTAAGAATTATTACAAGTGATATTTTAAAGTAACTTTTTATCTAAGATGACATTATTTGATGTTACTTATTATTTAATGGGGGTATGATCCATGATCACCATATTTATTATTTCTCTAAAATGTTTATGTTAACGATTAAAAGAAGAAATGTTTATGAAGCCCATTTCTTTTCCATGAGATATTTTTTGATGAAATATTTACAAAACCCATTTCTTTTCTATGGGTTATGTAATGATGAAATGTTTATGAAACCTATATCTCATCATGGGTTCTTATATGATTAATTCATTATGATATTATGGTACACATATGTATTATTTTCATAATGTGATTGGTGGGACCTATATCTCCCTTTAAATCATTGGGTAAAGATTGATATTGCATAAGATAAATAGGACTGGAATGGGGATTGAACCTAGTTACATAATCAAATTTTTCCACTATGATAGTCTTACAAGGGAACCATGAATAAAATAATGGTTTTGGGATTTAACTCATTCCACTATTATATTCTAGGAAAATAGTTGTGATGAATAAGTAAACGATTTTCTATGCTTATGTGGTTTCCATAATTCCATATATTAGGCCAATGTTATGCTCTCATAGATAAATTCATTGACTCCTTTATGATTCAGTTCTTATTAACATCTAATATTTTTTACATAACTAAAGATTAGAATATATGAAATTTTTAGTATAATTTTAAAATAATACATTTGTGTTGTTATGCCGCTATGATCATGGTATTCTTATGTAATCATTGATATCTCCTTTTTTTACCATTACTGAGAATATGAGATCACCCTTTTGTTGTTTTTTCCTTTCCCAAAGCTATGAAGAATGGTATTAAGTGTGATATTTAAAATAAGGGTTCCAGTTGTGAATACATAAGTGGGAGATGATGTAGGTATTTTATGAACCAGTTGTTTATGTTTCCATGTTTCTAAAGGTACTAGACAGATACAATTCTGGTATGTATCAAAATTTTATTTAATGAATATTTATCTATTAAGGTTTAATATCTATGCATGAAAATTATTAGTTTCTATAATTATGGTTCTACCCCCACCCCTAACACCCAACGATGAAGATCTCCATAATAGAATTCACCCAATGTATATAAAGAACATTCCCACACAAGGGGATCACAAAAATCTCATAAAGATAAATAAAACCCACACAGGGGGTAACAAATCAAGGGGAAATAAAGGGGTTCCTTTCACAACTACAATTTAAAATAAAAATTTCCAAATCATCCTTTAAAACCAAAACAAGGATCGATATGCCAATCCATTTCCCATTTCATAAAAAACCACTTCATTTTTTGGAAGTTCAATGAAACCACTCACTTACTTAAAAAAATTTATCCTACCTTCAACAAGGGTATTCCTTTCTAGAGAAGAAAACAACTAGGCCAATGGACAACCATTTACATAAAAATAATTTTTATGAGAAATAAATAAATTTTAACAAGGGTAAAATCAGAAACACATTTCAAATCACAATTTCAAATTAAATAAAGAACCCTTTATAAATCATTTATAGGTCAAAACCCCATATTAAATCCAAATTCACATTAAATCATAGTTTTTAGTCATTGAAACACAAAATTGAATTAAAAATACAACTATTACTTTTATAACCATTTCAAAAGCCACATAGTACTTCAAAAAGATATTATAATAATAAAATATTCCCATTTAAACATGAAAACATGCAATTCATAAAGCTACCAATTTATGAAAAATTCAAAAACACAATGGAGAAAAATTCAAATCACCAAGGATATATCAAATATATTCATAAATTCATAAAACTGGAATTTAGAAAACATAATAAAACCATGAATTCAAAAATTAATAAATTTAATAGAAATATCTAGCTCATAGATTTGAGAATAAATCCATAACTCTTCGAAACACATCACCTTTAATGAATACCATCCCAATGGGAATAGAAACGGTGTAAAAAACCCTAAACACTAAAAAAACCAACATTATATCTACCCAGAACCCAAAAATTAGAAAAAATATATCTAAGTTTCATTGGGGAATCCTAAACCAAGAGAAAACAGAGAGGGGAGGTAATAAGAGAAAAAAGAGAAGAAAAAACAGCATAAAATCTCATAGAAATAACCAATTGAAGGTCAATAATACCTATAAGATGAGGTTGGAGCTCGTACTTGGATCCCAAGGGGATATATGATTATATAAAGGAAGAGGAGGGTTCAAAACCCCTTAAAATCAAAGTGAGAAATTTTGGGAAAACCCAAAAATTTAAAACCTGTGCAAGGAATATGGTTTGGCCACATTATTTTACAAACTATGACAAAACCAGGTACTGATAGCCGCCAAGGCCAGGAAACCCATCGTATAGTTTGTTTAGGGGGCTGAATTGTTTAGAAAAAACATGCATCTCCGACCAAAACACACCCCAAACACACCCAAAATACACCCAAGGCCTCATAATGACTCTTTGGAGCTCCACATGGTTTGTCCAACAGTGTAGAATCTATACTAAAAGGCTTTATCAAAATGATATTTGTACCTAAAAATTAATGGATTATAATAATAATCATGTGAGATAACCTTTATCATCCTAAACATCCAAAAAAACATTATGTTTTAGACTATAACAATCAAAACATGATGGTTACATTTAAATTATACTTATATAGTCTTGTTGATTATGAAATAGTAAAACATACATTTTCATGAAACAAAATATTATTCAAAAGTTTGGGTCGTACAAAAAATTACTGACTATAGTGGATTCTAAAGTACCTACTAATTTTTTTGTTATAGTAGCCCATAAATATGCCTCCCATAAGATTTGATCCAAGGTCTCACGGATGCACTTGAAGATTCCCCACCAACCAAGCTGAGGCTCATGTGTAGGTGCCATCTGTTTCATGCATGATAATTATTATTAAAGGAAAGGTCCACCAAAGCTATGTGCTTATCCCAAGGTCCACTAAATTTTAAGAAACATACCTATATAATATCCTCAATAACTTATATAGTACACTATGACTTCCCATTTGTCAATGGATAGATAACCGTACTCAATAAATCCAGTGTACCAAGTGCCTTCTGTAAGCCCTTCCATAAGCGCAAAGTAAAGTGTGAATTGCAGTTTGAAACAATAGTCTCTGGCACCATGTGAAAATAGACTATCTCTAAAAAGTACAAGTCTCCCAATGGGTCCACTGAGAAAGTCTCCCGTATAGTCAATAAATGTTCCAAATTCTTCAATAGGACCACAATCAACCCAAATAACGTCATTATTTTGAGGAATCCTCAGGAGAACCACCATAATGTCCATTGTCACATCATCCCATTTCCATTCCGGAATAGAGAACAGCTATAGAAAACCTCAAGGTTGTTGATTCCTTGCCTTCACCTACTGATAGGTGTAACATCGTTTCACAAACCCTGCTATCTCATTTGTCATTCCCGACCACCAAAATGTTCATTACATATCCGAATACATATTAGTTACACCTGGATGTACCACCCTCTTTGATGAATGACATTCCTACAAAAACTCTTTATGAATAATCATAAGCACAACAACCTGATTCCTAACATATCTCATCTCATCCTCATCTATGTTCCAATCAGAAGGTGACTCCCCACCTTATAGAATTTCTTTCGAGGTCAAACATTATAGATCCTCATACTGTTTTTCCCCGATCCATCTTCAGATTGTAGATCTTATGAAACTGATATGAGAGTCACCTGATCTTGAATCTTCGGAAACACAAAATTCATCTCATCTAGCAAATTCATAATATTCTACTAAACACTAGAGTCCAGAAAATCTTGAGTCTAAGTTTTCCAGTACAAATATTTAGCCACACTGTTCCCTTTTCCATGAATATATTCTAGCTCAAAATCAAATGAATGCATATACTCATCCCATTTCCACTGCCAAATATTCAAATATAACTGGTAAAAGGTATAATTTAATATCCTATGATCCATATACATAGTAAACTTATCACCCAATAGATAATTGTACAAAAACATTAAATCATAAATCATTACATTCAACTTCATGTTTTTCATAGGGTAATTCCATTTATGTGTCCTCAACTTCCAAGACCTGTACGTCATAAATCAATCTCCTTGCGACAATAGAGTTCTAAGACCTATCACAAAAGCATCAAAAAATACTATATATTACTCAATAGGATTATGTAGGTTAAATATATGTGTTGATGAAAAACACATATTCATCTCTATGAAGGAACTGTAGCATGCTTTAGTCCATTCAAACATTATTCCCTTTCTGTTTAAGCCCAAAATAGGTGCTTCCAAATGGGAAAATTCTGGTATATTCCTCCTATAATATTCATCCAACCCCATAAATATATAGATATGTAACATATTCTTGGGATGATCCCAAGATACCACTACATGAAATTTCATTAGGTCAACCGACAGACCTTTCTCCAAAATTATGTGACCCAAGAAGTGTACATGATCAATCAAGAACTGACACTTAGATAGTTTGGAATATAAATTATTCTCTATTAGTATACTCAGGATGATGTAAAGATGTTGGGAATAATCATTATGAGTATTGGAGTACACCAATATTTCATCAACAAACACTACCACATATTGATCTAGGTATGAATGGAAGATTCTGTTTATCAAGGACATAAACACTGCTAGTGTATTCATAAACCCAAGAAACATTAAGAAAAAACTCATATAGGCCATACCTACTTCTGAAAGTAGTCCTTGTTAATAAGATTTAAGTCTCAACTGATGATAACCTAATCTCAATTTGATCATGGAGAAAACAGACGCTCCTATCAACTAGTAAAATAGATTGTTGATACATAAATGAGGATATTTTTCCTTCATTGTTATCTGATTCAAATTATGGTAATCAACACAAAAACATAGAGTCTTTTCATCCTTCTTTGTAAAAAAATTGGATAACCCCAAGCCGAGATACTCGAATAGATAAACCCCTTATCCTTCAACTCCTCAAACTGATACTTAATCTTATGAAGCTCTAATGGCCCCTTTATTTATGGTGTAATTGAATCTACCTATGCTCCAAGAATGACCTAAATATTAAAATCAACATATATATTAGGTGGAAGTCCTAATAAGTGTCAAATAAATAAATCCTGAAACCTATACACTATGGGTGGAAAAACATCTTCCTTTACAGCTCTTTCATCCAGCAACAAACTAGAAACCTGGTTGGTAAGCTCCCCCAGTTTATGGTGAACTGGCCATACATGATCCACCTTGGTATCCCATTCCCCATAGTAAATACAGTTTTCACTATTAGGAGGCGTAAATTTAACTTTCCTATGGTAATAATCAATTTGGGCTAGTTTTTCTACTAACTAGTTGATATTCATAATTAGGTCAAATCCCAAAATTTTTAGGATGTAATGATCCCACAGAAAGAGACACTCCCCAGCCTCGATAGAACACCCCTTGCATAAATAGATGACTCCAGATCTGAATCCCAACAGTGTATATATCATCAATAAATCACTCAGGAACTACACCACAATGTTTAAAACATTAGAAATATTTAAAAAAAATAAATTAATGATAGGAACCCATGTCAATTATGGAACTAGATAATATAGAAGATATAAGAATAGTAACTCTCAATGTCGATGGTGCAACCTCTTTATCTACTAGTTTAGGATGAATTGAATGTAAATATAATTCCCCTCTTCCCTATGATGTAGTTAGAGCTCCATAAGCTACACCACTCTACTGGTACATGTGATTTTTCCCTAAAGAACCTCTTCCACTACCTCTACCTCCATGCCTAGTGGAACTCCAACTACTAGATTGATATGGTGCAGAAGATCCCCTTCTTAAAATCATGTTCTATCAAGATCCTCCATCACTACCCATATGATGGGGGTTCCTATAAAACTTTTGTATATTTCTCATAATGTTTTAGTATTGGAACTCCATTGGTGGTCGTGGACAATGTTTACAACAGTTTCATGGCCTACTGCACTGGTGGAAAATAACTCAGGTAAGGTCCTGAGTAACTAATCCTTCCTTGTTTCTACTACGATTTCCCATTAATCTTGATAACAAATTCATAACAATGCCTCCTACTCTCAGAATATGTACCTCCTATTAAATAATAGGAAACCAAATTCCCTCCACTGGAAGTCTCCTTCGGGTTCCCCTCATATATGAGATTCCAATTCACTACTTCTCAAAACCTATTATTCCTGAAGATATTTACCCAAGACTTATTTCAAAATTAAGTCCATACTAAAATCATTTTTTTGAATTAGCCTCATGCACTGCCAATGATGGAGAAAAATTCTTCAAATCTGTAATTCAACTAACACAGTCCATTATGAACATACTCCCCCAAGTCAACGTTATGAACTCAGATGCTCTCTCCTTGAAAATATCATAGTAAAAGTGCTCAAAGAACCTCTACTAGAATTCCTTCTACCCCCCAATCTCAAGATGTCCATCTCAATTCTAGATGTCCCGCAAATGATTTAATTGACCATGGAACATATAAGAATTTAACTTGACTTTTTTCTTAGTAGGGGTATCTAAATGATCAAGTATAGTCTTGAGGAAATCAATCATGAACTCTTCTGCCTCCAGTCCACCCACTCTAGTAAAATTCCGAGGGTGATGTAATTGAAACTTCTGATTATGGCCAGATGTACTCTTCACCACCCACTATGGGTCTCTCTCTAAGAAATACATGAAGTGATAAAAGTTTTCTCATAACTTCTCTCCTTCTTCCTCACCTGGTTCAATCAATTCCTTGGGTTCCACTATCCATAGATCATCACTATCCATATCCACTTTTCGTCCTCTCATCAAGCATCATCAAAGAGAAAAAATCTTTAAAATTCCAAAAAACAAATATTAGGATACAAAATTCCACTTTATCACATTTACATTAGAGAAAAAAACAACAAATCACAAAAAGTCTCCTTCCCCGAACCTCACCACATAGTCAGAACTGAGGAGTTATCACTACCTTGAACCATCCTACACCTCGGTCATGGTTAGCAAAGGGAAAAATAATTCTTATGAAAATTTTCTGTTTATAAACCCATTTACTCTAGTCATTCATCATTTCCAAACTATCAATTTCATATTAGGAAATTTTCTATTTCAATTTCACATGTAAGGAATTTTTTTTCAAGTTCAACAGCTTACCCAACCCATTTTTCATGGTTTCATAAAATGATGCATGTCAAAAAATAATCTTGAGTTCCTAGAATGATGCCTGAAAACTAAAATCTTGTTCGATACTCATACATGAGTTAAATCTCAGTAAATACAAAAATAATTATCACATCACACCATAAGTGTGACACCCAAGATTAAATAACATAAATTGTAACACCAAATGCCAATAATAACAATCCCACCCTAGATACTTGGGTTTTCCCCAGTACATTGGTTAGTTACTCCCTTGAATGAGCTCATAATCATTTACCAACTCTTCTTAGTATATTTTCTACCATTCCCAAATAATATGAAAAAATAAAAGGAAGAAAATAAAAGAATGTATTTCATTCATACCACTTTGTAATGCCCCAGCCCGGGTGCCACACACCAGTTCCCTCAGCCACACTACCACATGACCTCAAGCGCACCACCCTATATTCTAGAGGCTACCAACTAGAAGCAAGGGTCTAATGCTGATAGTGGTGATACTATTATATCTTTATCAAATTAGCTCAACCACGAATATAAATAAGAAGAACCAATAGATATAGCATAGCTAGGAAAACACCAGTATCACAAGATAACCAAAAATGAAAATAAAATATCTGAATTGAATAGTAGTAATTCTATGCTGAATTACATACCAAGTGTCAAAATGAAAACCCAAAAGTACAGACACTTTCAACTCCCAATAGGGAACCAAACCATATCTCGTTCCCTAATCCATGATCCATCCCAAATACACCATCCAACCCAAATCATTTCCCCTTATCCTATCCCCCAAACATGAAGTAACATCGGGTACCGATTGGGCAACCTGAGCATGGTGTGATTACAACTCGGTTGGCCACCACAAAGCATTTCTAACACAATATCTAGTCAATAACAGTTTACATAGTTGTATAAATAATAAATAAAATCAACCAAGTAATGAGTTTATATTTATTAAATTACTCTTTATTTGACCACCTAAACCTTAGGTTCCTGAGGACACCCAAACCACAATACCTTCTTTGGCCTATGATGGTTTCTGAACCTTGTAATGTATTAAATCCTCAATTATTTATAATTCTATGGGATTTCATTATCCATTTATTTCAATTCAAAAAACTATCATATGGAACCATAGTCTAATGCCAATATCATGGGTTTAGAACATCGTGTATATCACCCCATGGGTATTTGGAGTGTCAGACCATGTCCCACACTGCCTGGGAATTTAGAGCATCAGTCCATGTCCCACACAAATATTCACATTAATGCATTTGGGTCTAGAATGCCTTGTCTGGCACCATAGTGGATATTTGGAGCATTAGTGTGTGTGCCACACCCTTTTCTCAATCGACACTTAAATCACATATTACACATCATTTAAAGTTATTAAACATTACCAATCTATCATATTACTCAATCAAAGGTTTATTAAATTAATCAACAATCAATTAATCCACTTTAATGGATCACATAATCATGAAAAGTATCATTAATTAATTCAAAAATTAATTAATTAATTCAATAAATCTCAACCACCAAATAATTTATTAAATAATTAATTATTATAAAAAATATCACTATTAAAATATCTCCATAATTAATTCAACAATTATTTATTCCTCAAATACCATAATTTATTCTTCCAATAATTAACTCTATAATTAAGTATTCCTGATTCACTATCCATTAATTAATTAATTAATTCAATTAATTAATTCAATTAGGAAACCTAATTTCTAAATGAACCCTAATAATTATAAAATTACATACACGTAATGGAAATCATGAAAATGGGATTTGGGTAATAGACTACCTACCTAAAAATAATGATGAACGCTCTCCAACGAATATACCCAATTTGAGCAGAACAACAACATAGAATGACATGTGGATATTAAACCCAAATTTATGGTCATAAGAATCAAGATTCAGACATTATTTTTAAATATCCTAAAACCCAAGATCTAAATGTTACAAAACTAGGTCTTTATCCAAAAAAGGGATAAATTCCCTTTCAGAAATAGAGAAGAATTGACAAAGAATAGGAAATTAACCAGGATGAGATTCACTTATTAGGATACATTTATATCTAAAATACGAGATTATAATCATAAAGAACAAAGGTCAGGAGCCTTACGAAATCTTCTAAGAGCGTCAAAAAATGAGAGGATTGAATATGTCCATGTTAGGGCTGATTAGGTGTTAAAATGTGGGGTTTGGGAATTTCAAAACTAATTGTTTGGTTAACTTTAATCTTTCACACAGTTTGCTGGGTAGAGGCACAATATTTTCTTTAACCATGATCCTCTTATAAGTTGTGAATGGTTTCTAGTTCTGGGGTGCAAAGTTTGAAAAACCATTCTCCATCTATGACGATCCCCTTTGTTTGGGGTTGTATGGTTTTCTAGGATGTGGTACACAGTTTGGGAAAACATTGTGCCAATTGTATAGTTTCCCATTTCTTTATAAAATTTTAAATTTAAAACAAAAAACTCCCCAAGATAACACCAAATTTTTTTTACTCAAAATAATAAAGAAGGGTGCCTCTAAAAAAGGCGATGACAACTCCGGAAATGGTAAGGATCTTACACAGTATCCAGAATCTATAAATAACATGGTTCTTATATTTTGGGGGGATTTATAGTAACTGAATAGTCATGAGTTTAGGGATTTTGGTTAATATTTATTTTTCTAGAAATGTTTATCTTGGTATTTTTCTTTAAGACACTCTCAATATCTCTATATTTTTTTTATGAATTTTAATTTATTTCTTAGTGGATCAGTGATACATTTATTACGTTTGAATTGAAACATTGAATAGATAAATTTCCCCACCATTTCATTAAAAGGAATTTTGGTTTCATTTATTTTATTTTTATATATTTTTTCCTTCTAGTATTGGAAAGATTATTGAAATTCAATTAAATAAGAGGAATTAGACTTCTAATGCTTTTTAATACCACAGACATAACTTAGAGTAGGTAGTATGAAATATTTTTAGGGTTAAAATTAATTAACCTAGTGTATTTTGATTAATAATATACATTAATTTATGCATATTGTTTTTGTTTAACATGGAATTGGACACTAATTTATTATTAACTGATGAATGAATATTTTGGATTTATTTTTATGTAAATAATTAAAATTTTAAAATATTTTTTTTTAAATGATTATGAATTGTGTATGACTTGAAGTAATAAATAGAAAAGAAAATGACTATGGTTTATGATTCAATAAAAATATAAACCAATAATTCATTTATTTGAATTATAGATGAAATTATGTGATTATTAATAATTTAAAAATAATTATTTTTGATCAAATTTGATTAAATAATGAAATTATATTTAAAATTTAATTATGTATTAATTGTTAAATTAATGTATTAAAATTCCACTAAATTGTCTGAATTTGATTATGAAATTTGTTATTTGTGTGATAATTAAATATTTTTTATTTATAATGTTTTTTATAAATATTATATGATTTATGGATATATAAATGAAATTTTATGTAATGTTCTTGATTCGTTTCACCTATATTGTGACCAAATCAGGTCACCAAATACCTCAACTTTTCCTCCATTAATGTCAAAGGATATTCCTAGTAGAAATGGTTGTCATATGATTAGTGATGATACTAAAACATTTGTTACATAAAACCATCAACCCACAATGAAATAATTATGAATAAATAATCATCCTAATATAAAAGTATAATAATATAGAGAACACAACTAAATTCAATCCTAAATTAAATTTCAAAAACATGTTTTATTAAAATTAATAGGTGTACATGTCATACATGACATAAAATATAAAAACGATCTCCCTTAGTTATATAATATAAAAATATTTTCAAATTTATGAATATTTAATGGATACATCCCCCAAATTATCATAGGTTCTGAATGGAGCCTATCATTAAACTTTGACCAAGATCTAGCATCTTAGTCATGTAATTGTTCATGGAACATTCATTTATATTGGTCATGAAAGATAATGTTAGCTTGGGTACCACGATACCTAACTAGGGTGTGTGTAAAACACAATAGGACAACACCAATGGTGACTATAATTATTTCTATAAAATATTGTTTTATGATAAATATGAAGTGATGATAATGGAAGTAAATAAATACACTTATCACCTCCTGGAGTGCTCCTTATAAACCATGTGTTACTATATCTTCTTCAGCTAGTTCTAGAATTAGATGATATACCCATAATCTGAATACACATGAAACATTAATTATATATCCCTCGCAATATTGTTATTGGGCTGATAACAATAAAATTTTGAAAATAAATGATATATCGCCATCAAAACCCATTTAGATGAATGATCGATCAACAGTCTAATAACATTGGGGAATGAGACATTTCTCAAGGAACATGGCGTCAACAAACCTATGTGGATGAATCATATTTACTATCTATTACTAGATAGAAAAAAAACGCAACAAAATCTCAAAAATTTGGAAAATATACTATCTATATCACTCTTGATATAGACAATATACAACCACCACAAGTCTCGTAGTGGATGAGATGCACCACCGAGACAATATCTATTTTTGGATGATGCACCACCAATGAAATCAATTATGTGATATATGGTTCAATAATATCACATAACAAGTGGTTAATACACCACAAAAATTAAACATAATTTGGAGGGTATACAACATAGATAAGTCCCCAAGTGGGTGATATACCACTTAAAAAACTATCATAAGTGGATGATGGTCCACCAACATATAACCTCATGTAGGTAATATACCAATAACAAAACTTCCAAAAGTGGATGTGGTTCCAAAAATCGATTTACCTCATAGTGAATATTTGTCCACCATCCTTGTTTAGTTGGAATATGTACAATTTACTTGATTGGAGTGGTCAATACACATAAATTCACTTAGGGTGGATGAGATAACTCCCTTGATTAGATCTAGGTGTACAAAACCCACCAACATACCAAAAAAATATTCATATTGAATGGTTTATACTTTAAAATTAATATAACTATTTTATAGTTGTTAGTGAATCAAAGGTTATTATCATAATATATGAACCCATTACAATGTCCTCTTCCTAGGAAAACTCACCACTAGTCTGGCCCATTCTCAAGAAAATTATCACCAACGAATTCACCAAGTCACTACACTAGGCTCTTAATGATGGTTCTCAATAATAGGAAAACATACGAGATAAAAAAATAATAGTTTTATAATGAAATTATTATAAAACAAGGTAATCAGAGACCATTGATGTCAACCCACACACCTCATAGACAACTGAAGACCTTCCCAAGCTCTATTAATACCATATATATTTTGATAAACATAATTGAATTAGTTTTTTGGTATACATAATACTATTTAATTTCCCGTATTTTATATGATTCATGACACATAAGTAAATAATCACTGGAAAAAAGGGGTCAGCTACCCAAAACTGGTAGGGTCTTTCCCATATAAGATCATTCGTTGATTAAACCTTAATGAGAGAAAATCATAGAACCTGAAAAAAGTCCCTAAATTAGGGATCCATTTATGATTCATAGTGAAATAATGATAGAAAACTAAAATAAATGGAATAATAGTATTATACTCACCCATAATAACCCAATGCAATGAATGTCACTTCGATATGATCCTAGCTGAAGGCAAAGCACCACTTAAAGAAAATGAATTATAGGGAGAGTGTAGACGGATCATACTATTGTGGCATGTAAATGAGAATAATATTTAATTGTAATAATAAATTGAAAATTAATTATTTAGTATAAAATTTAAAAAAAACATCCAAAAACCCATTAGGTACCTGCTAGCCAGTCACTTGGTACCTTGTGGGCACCATGTAGCTTCTCTAAGGAAACTAGACTCCTAGTGTCCCACCTGGAGAAACTTAAACTTTTTCACATCCACAAGGTTCCTCGTACTAGTACAATTGGTAACATATGGAATCTTTTAAATGATATACATCTGAAACTCACCCCTTTTCTTAAAATGGACCCCTAATCCTCTTACAACACCACCAACGCTCATAATTCGTTGAAATACAAGAGTTTTTTGAAAGGTGAAATAAAAAATCATGCCTCATATATATGTGAAGTTTTAAATTTTATATAACGAATTTTGTTTTGTTTATGATTGAATATTTTTCTAGTATTACAAGAATGAGTTAACAATGACATGTATTACATAGTCAAATGGTTACATGTTTTATAGTGTTAATATAAATAATTATAATTACTTAGAATGTATACATGGATAAATTAAGGGGGTTATATGTTTTATCATACCATGAATGGTGCTGAAAATTAATAATTAATATCATATAACTTCTTTTTTTTATCTTAAAAATAACTTATGTATTGAAACTATTCTCTTTAACTCTTATTATTATTGAAGAACATAAATAGATGTGTAATTTATTAAAATTATAAATATATAAATTCTTCTCATTTGATCAATCATTTTTAACTAAATTACTAAATTAAGAACTCATAAGATCAAGTCTTGGAATTAACTTTTTGAGTGTTGAGATGTGAATTATGATTTACAAATAAAAATTAAATATGTACTTGAAATTGGATTAAATTAATCATTAGGATAAATTTTGGGATGCAAATCATTAAATATATTTTAATTAATTATTAGTTTTTAAAATAAATGGACGAATAATTCTGGGTTAGTTTAGTTTTAAAAGTAATAATTTTGGATTTTATGATTAAAAATGGAGTAGTTTTTGGAATCAAGTGTTGAGAAGTGTTTTATAGAAATAGAAATCAATTTTATAATTATAGAAGTATGTTAAACTAATGTTATTATGTTATATCATGGTTTTCTGAAAGGATTGGGAAATGAGATTATTTGGGTAAATATAATAGGTATATTTTTTATAAATTCATTTAGTTAATATAAAATATTAGGTGTCTATACCCAGTTAATATAATACATTAAGATTAATAATTGTGAACTATATTTGTTTGGAAATGTTTGAGGGTGTATTACATGGATTAATGTGCTAGAATTTTGGTGAATGGTCATAGATAATTATTTAAAATCATATCATGACTGGGATATATGATGAAATCATTGACAAATGTTTTGGGATAAATAATTCAAAATCTTATTTGGGAATTAGTGTTGTAATTTCTTATAAATAAAGGAAAAAATGTATATAAAGAAACAAATTACATTTTTAAATTATAATGTTGTAAAATAAATGTTGAGTGATGATGAATTCAAGAATTTCTATATTGAGAAGAAAAATTTATTGATTTAGTAATTGGTATTTTGCATAAAATAAAGTGGTGATTATGGAATATTATGATTTATCCAGGTTTTTTTCTGACTATATATATATATTTATTTTATTAGGGAAATACTTCAATTATTCTTTGATATAGATATGTGTTTAGTTATGATATATGTTAATTATTACATTAGGATATATTTATATTGACCATACATTTGAATATTCTTCGATTCCAACAATGGGGAGGTGTTTCCATTTGTTTGGCAGTGTTAGCACTTAATTAATTTTTTTATCTATGAAATGTTTTGATTCACATTTTGAAATTGTTTTGTCATATGGTGAAGTTGGTAAATTTTATACTGAAATATTTCAGTAAGAATTTAATGCTATTTTTTTAAAATATGGTTACTTAAATTAAATTTTGGGTATTTATTTCATTATACACACATGAGTATATTAAGAACCAAAGGTATTAAGGGTCTTTAGTGGTATCCTACTAATATAAATTTCTCACACTCTTTTAATTTTTCTTCTGATGGATGTAAAATTATATATATATTTTGTGAAAGAATGGGTGGGACCCTAAGAAGAATGTATATAGATTCTAGGATCGTTATGATGATACCAAATGAGTTTGGAGGTGCTTGTGGAGAGTTTCTTACTCTTTTTAATCTAATTTCAATTTATTTTTTAGTTAACATGTATTGGGTATGATTAATTTTTTTGTTTAACTTTTTATTTCTTGAAACAATATTAATAATTTACTTAGAGATTTATATATGTTTTATTGTATATGTTTGTTTTAATTTTAATTCTATTATATATATATATATTATTGATTTATTAGAGGATAAAATACTCTTCTAGTTATTCTCATAAACCCTTTAAAATCATCATTAGACTCTAGTGATTGGTATTTATACTTTAGTACATTTAATATTTCACCTCAATAGAATGATCATGTCGGGGAATGATGTTAAAAATGGTTTTTCTGACCATAAGAGTTATGGTAGATTAGCACTGTAGTTTTGGTGGAATAAAGTAGAAGGCTGTAACACTTTATTTTCTATCAGTGTTCCAGGGGAACTAAACCAGATTTCCAATTGTAGTTATAGAGAATAGTTTAAGAGTAGTTTCAATTTGGGGTGTTCAAGTGGTATATACAAATCTTCTAGTGGGATGTTATGAAAAATCCATATTTTCATGAGTTTAGTGATGTGGCATGGCACGCACTACATAATACTATACTAAATCAACCCCCAACACCCCTTAATAACATATAATACATATAATAGTCTAAAATGATCAAATTGATCAAAATTACAGTGTGATAATAAGTCATTTAGTGAAGGAAGTTATATTTTGAATTAACATTTCTGAATTCAAAGTGGAAGTCAGAGTTAGATGTTTTCGTGATAGATGAAACAATTTCTAGATGAAAAAATAGAGTGAATGAAGAGAGGAATTAGAAATAATAATGAAATAGTTAAATAATACAATAATCAATATAGTTTTCCATTAACACATTTAATGAAGTTTTAAAACCAGGAAATTAGAGATTAGATCCTTAGTTGGAATTGGATGTGGGACAACTTTGATTTTATAATGTTCTAATGAAGTTAATTATAACACCCCAACTAAATTTCCCGAAAAACACACCAGTTGGAGGTATATGTTACCGCATGAGTTCTTCCACATAAAATAGAGGCTACCAACTATTTTATAGGGAATAAAAACATGTATAAAGGGGTCACTTCTAATTTTACTTAAACTCAAAATGACCTATCCATATAAAAAAATTCCAAAAAACAAGTAAGCATGAAAAGGTTTCCAAGAGGCCCCCATTGTCTAAATTATAAATGAAGTAAATATACATTTAATTAATCAATATAAACTATAAAAACAATTTTTGATATACATAGAAGGAAATAATAATACTACATCTAGAAAATAGTGAACAATAGGGACAATTCCATAAATAAAAAATAATCATACAATGATCATCATCCCAACTCCCATAATCAACTCTTTCTTAACACTAAACCTCTCACAGTAGGATAGACCCAAACGAAATTTCCAAATCCAATACAATACTTTTATATAAAATAATACATGAAGGTCTATCCTTTTACATTAAAACCCATTACATTTACAGGGACATGAGGTGAGTCCAGTTCCCCATAAGATTTCCCCTACAAAATTTCAATCAATGAGTTCTATTGTGATCAAGTGGATGTACATGTAAAACATAAAAGAGTGTAAGTCATGAGCATACAACCGTCCTACCCAAAAAATGACATAAAAATATCATGAAATAAATCATGTCATATCATCATGTTCTAACTAAGTAAACTATATACATGGCCATAGTTTCTTCAAAAAATGTGGGTGGATGGAGTCACCTTACAACCTAATGCAACCCATACCCCATGACTGGGTGGAATCCCTAAATCCAAGTCTTAACCATTTCCCACTCTCTACATGTTTAACCCTCCCTTCATACCTCCCAACGCTCTCTCTCTCTCTCTCTCTCAATATATATATATATATATCCTACTAGGGTGAAAAGTGGAATCTCGATCTCATATCTCATATTGTGCTGCTACGCTCTCACTTAGGGTGCCATCTCATACAACATTATCTATGTTATCCTACACATACACCCTATCAATATAAGTAAGGTATCATATCATATACCATAAAATATCCCATATATCCACCCTCTAGCTCTAGATGAGGTATCATACCACATCCTATAACAAATTCAGACTACATCACATACCTCTTGCATCTCACTCAGTGTGATGTATCACAAAACTACATATCACATCATACACCATTTACATCTCAATAAAGGAATAAAAACACTATAACTCAAATTATATCCATGATTACACAATATGTACCACACATCACACCATATACTATACAACTTCCCTCTCACTTAGTGGTCTAACACCCTCTCACTCAGGGTGAGGCCTCAATACTGTGTCACACACCACACATAACTAAATCATCTTATATAAGCCTTCGATGCCACTCAGGATGAGTTAACATTCCATATCACACACTATATAAAATAATCTAGAATCATAAAAAATTAACCATTAACCTAATAGATTATTCCATGAATTAGGATACCACTAGGATTGACCATCAAATTCTCTATGACTAACTCCTCTTGAATAACCAAATTAACTATGTTTTTTTCTCCCAAAAACTCCATTATTAAAGGGATTCATCACCCATACAATAATACCAAACACAAGGTAATACAAGCCTTTATGGAGGCTCGAGAACTCTCTATAGGTCCAATTTACCCAAGTGTAAAACCCTACCTCTATCGTTGGGAGAAGATGATATTTCATAATAATTATCCATTTTACCCATAACGAACTTATAATGGGTAAATCACATCAATTTTAGACCCAATCGACTACTTTGATACAAAATATAGAATAATATAGGGGAAAACCATGACCCCACATGATTTTTAATCCATAAAACTGTATATAAATTCTATAACATTGTAAGGAATTTTAATGAAATCATGAAATAACAAGAAAAAAGAACTAAATAATAGAAAATAATAATTATAATGAACCTAAAATAGTAACCAAGCATTAAAAACGCACAATTTCCTACATTATATATAATAGATAAAAGAGATTCCCAACCCCTGTATTTTTTATTTCACTCAAAAAACTATGTTAGATTCTATTTACAAAACATTTATAAATGGAATAACATAAATTATTTACTCATTCTAGGCCCTCAACCAAAAATTTTAAAAACATTATGTTGTAAGTCCAAACGTTTATTTGAGATTCTATTTTAAAAACACCACCTGATATCACCATTTTACACCTAGAAATTTAGATTTATTCAATTTCCATTAAAAATCCATTTTAATTAAGAATTGCATTTTTAAATCAAAATTTAAAAATAAAAAAAACCATTCACTCTGGATATCCAACTCACACCATCAAATAAATCACAAAGAGGGCTGCAATGACTCATTCAACCAATGCATCACTAAATAAATATTTGACAAGCTATATGCTGCTTATTGATTTTTAAGATGACGAGAACTAATTGCAATTTAAGGATGGGATCCCAATAAATCACGAAACATACTAATGGTAATGAAAATGAAAACAAAAACCATAAAATAATCCAAATAATCAAGAGACTCCTTAATGTAATTGATACCTTTCAAAATGTTTCCAATAATTAATTATCCATGACCGTACTAACCTCAACCATGTGAAAGAGTACCTATCCAAATAAAAAAAAATCAAATTGATCATCCAAAAATTTGAAATTAATTTAAAAAATTTACATAATCACTGTGAAACTCATTAGGCAACCATATAGTATCAAAACCCCAAGAAACAGGGTGCAGTCCACTCCCAATGTGCACCTTAACCTAAAATACCTAAAATAATTAATTTATTTACACAATTTAATGAAAATTATTATTGAATTATTATCATACACAAAAATAAAATTATAGGGAGATATACCTTAGGATAACTCATTCCAAACTGTGTGTAGATATCCTTTTAGGACCTCCGTTATACACTGTACATGAAAACCCCATTAAACTGATGTGATTCCACTGTGCTCCTCTGGAATCAACTTATAAAAAATATTAAAAAAATTAATATTTTATAAGGAAATGAGTAGGGGAATAAGGATTATAATGATTCCATCATTGATTTGAGTGGAGAACAATAATTGGATCATTACTATTCAAGAGGTCCTTAAAGGGACCATATAGGGAGAAAAATATTGGGAAAGGATGGAAAAAATGGCGGTAATGAAACTGAATTTTACTATATATTTTCCTTACTTATTATCTTAGTATATAATTCAAAAGTTAATACTAAAAAAAATAAAAAATTGATGTGAAAATTAAATATTAATATTATACTATTATTATTAAATTACTGGGTATAAAAGGAAGTGACTATTTTATGAAATCAATGAACAAAAAGGAATGAAATAAAGAAACATTTTTTAAGTATCCTTATGAGTATCATTTATATGAGATTATAAATGTGATATCTTTACTAGGGTTTTACTTAGACTAAGCCCATTCTAAATTCCAACAATTATGATATAAGAAAAATCATATGCGAGAGAAATTCAAGCTCACCATAATTTCCATCAGATCCAATGCCACCCATGACTACCACCAAAACATAATTAATTCTTGGATATTGTGAGAATATCTTAAGGTTATATGTAAAAAGAAATTAAGAATACATAATCTAATAAATATTAATGTAATAAGTTATTTATCAAATGTATTTTACACGTTTCTCATTTTGACTTTTAATGAAAAAGAAATTTTACATTTATATTAAAAAACTATTTTATTTATATTTATTATATAAAAGTAAAATTCACAAATTTTATAATTTTTATTTTATGAAATTATCATCAGTAATAATGTAAATATTTTCTTAAGATTTATTTTTTTTTTGTATGGGAAATATTTTATTTTTATGTTAATGAAGAAAAAAATATTTTTTATGAAAACTAAAATCTTTATGACTATCATTATATAATAAATATATATATGTTTATGAAACCATAAAATTATTAAAATAAATTAATGGTAAAAAGTCATTTTTAAATACCATTCAGAGTTTATAAAACCTATTCTTAACATTTTATGAACATAAGTAATATTTTCCAATAAAATAATTTTTTAGACATTTATTTTAATTAAATATAATGTTAATAAAATTAAGATTATTTTTTGTTAAAATCCAAATGAAATTTATTTTATTTTAATAAGATTTTATATTAATCATGAAATTCATAAACCTTAATAATTTTACCCTATACATAAATTTTACGATTAAAAATATAATTATTCCAAAAATGGGTTCACACATTAAAGGATCCAATATGAAACATAACTTTTATCTCATTTATAAACTTTGTCTGGATAAATGGATTCAATATTTTTATTAGTAAGTAAAAATTAACTAAAATTTTTATTTTATTTTTAGTCATAAGAAAAAGAAAACTAAGATTAATATTGAGTATCATAATAATAACAAGAATTTTATTTTTAATGAAATGTTTAATAAATATTGTGTAATTTATATCTCATAAAATAAATTAAAATATTTTTATAAATTAATTTAATATAAAATTTAAAAATATATTTAAATATATTATCACTCTTTCAATTTGTAATGATTTCTGAATAATATTAAGAACACTTAATGTGGAAACCAACATTTTTCACCCAAAGAGTTTATATATATATTAAACCTTTTAATTTAAAACTAAAAATACAATTATTTATAAATTTAATTATATTAAATATATTTTAAACTTATGATCAAAACACCCATTTTTGGTAAGCGGGATTCTTTTTTATTTTCATTAAAACACATATTTCTTAGTTAAAAACTATTTACCTTGGTAATAATGAAAAATGGTAAAATACAATAACCTAATTTTCAATGACTTGAAAAATGTTTAAAAAATGTATTAAAAATATATATTGAGGATTTAATGACCTTGAATCACCTAAAAATCCATTATTTATCAATTTTGGTGATTTTTACCCTAGAATAGTGTCATTCCTTTATTGAAAAATAATGGGTGTTCACAAAAGTTGTGTTTTTCTTCACTTATGAAATGAGAATAATTACTCCCATTCATGAAACATCCACCAATTATAATCTCAAAGTTAAACTCTAAGATTTTATCCTCCTTTCTTTATATTCCAATTTTATAGGCTCCACGTATCAATTACATTTTTTAAGGCCTTCATTCTCAAGGATATTTCCAAGTGAAATCTCAAGTTCTAAACGTAAGTATTTCTCACTCCTTAGTCTTTTATCATTAATAATACTCCTAAAAATTTATTTTAGACACATTAATACAATTTAACTAGTATTATCTATATATTGAAATTTTATTACATTAATGGATCATCAATTATTCAATCCTCTCCATCTATACAAAAAATAAACAAGAAGGATCTTGTGTACTTACGGACTACCGCACCATTGAATGATGTGGTTCATTATTCATCACTACCTTTAATAGATGGTACCAAGGATGGAATTAATGGATTAATATAATTAACTTTTTACAATTATAATTCCTAAATGATAATTAATAAAATTAATTAAGTATATCCCATCCGTCGAGAAATGTAATCATTAATCGTGACTACAATATATTACAATAACCACAAACAAAGAATTTCATTTTTCAACACCACCCTTCAAGGATGATTATAAGAAGTAATTTAATGATATATATTATATTTATGACATGTTTAATCTACTATAAAATTTTTATTAACATTATATAAAAACATTTCCTTACACATAAAATAATTTTAATACGGTCTTTTTGGGTTGGTTTTTACTATCTATGTGAATGATGCTATAATTGTTAAATCAAAAATGATTACAGAATGTTATATAATGATAATATAATTTAATAATCCTTTAATTAATATGTTTTCATGATTATGTAAATCCATTATTAATATTTAATATATTTATTAATATATCACCTTTTGATCGTTAAATATTTTAGAAATGGTTTACTATAATTTCATTTTTCATGAACCATATCTATGTCATTCACCTAATGAAATGGGACTTAAGGAATCATTAAAAAAATATTATATCAAAATTAATATATTAATGATTAAATTTTATATAAAAATAAATTATAACATCCCTCTTATGAAATTATTTCAATACAATTAATATTACCCACACCAAATATTGAAAATAGATAATAACTAACTAATATAAACAAGAAGAATAAATATAAATGATTTTTATTTATGTCATTTTCAAAAATAAAATATGTGATTGATATTACAAACTCTCAATTAATTTACATAATTTGATTAGTATCTGGTGGATTTTTATTACAATATTTTTTTAATTATTTTTTTTTAAAGATTCATATATTTTACTTTATTTAAATGGATTTTGATTCAAAAGATACAACAGTTAAAAGGGTTTTTGTTAACTCAATCCCCTTAGTTATGATATAATGATTCTTCTCAAAAAAATATTCCAAGATTGGTTTCTTCCAACCTAAGATCATATTTTAGGATAACATCTTTTCCAATCTGGGAAAAATTACACTTTTGAATCAAATATTCTTCCTCAACGAATTTCATCCACATAAAAAGAATTTTATTTTGAAGAATAATACCCATTTTGTTTAATGATTATTTTTCTCCATTTTCTATATTTTCCTTCTTAGTAAGGTTATATTTTCTGTTTAGGAACCCAAATATATATTAAGTCGTGTTACCTTCATATTTCCCTTATCCTCTACTAAAAAATATTGTTTTTTAATTTCTTTTTGTGATGTGTGATTTTAAAAAAGGTATTTTGATATATATAAATTGATTTTACATCCTTTAAAAATAAAATGTTTTATATTCAACTCAAAATTTATTTTGACAACATTAATTTATTTCCAAGTATTTATTACTGAATAATATTTAAAAAAATAAATGTTTCAAAATGCTTTCACTTTACCATTTTTAAATTTAATTATAAATGTCACCTATAACTTATTTTTTTTCTTGAAAATATTCATTTTTTTCTTAAAAACTCATTTATATTTTCACTTAAAATTTATAATTAATATCAATAAGTTTATTTCCTTGTAAATTTAATATAATGAATTACCCTCTAAATTCTCTTATACTATTTTATAGGAATATAATCATATAAATCCACTAATAAATTTTTATTCCATATTCATTAAATGTTTTTAATTTATTTTCTCATGACTTTCCTCAATGAACACTATATATTTTATTCCTTTGATTGAAGGGTGTTTAACTAGATACCATACATCGACTGATTGAGGAAATTATTTACTTAACCGTATATACGTTATCTATATGATTTCAAAAATACATGATCTATTATCTTTATTGATGGGTATTTTCCTATAATGTTCTTAAATATCATTTTATTCTAGTTTATTTCTAGTGGTATAAAATGTTACAATTATTGATGGAATTAAGAATGTTTTCCTTATGCGATAATGTAGTATTATAAATCCTGGATATTCTCACAAACTAAAGTGTAAGAATTCTTAGATATGATAAAAATCTATAACATGGGCCTACTTGGAAATTATTACAATATAATGACACCCCATGCTTATATTTGTGACATAATATTATTCTTATTCTTATGAATATGTTATTCCCTCATAGATCATGTTTACTAACTCATGCTTCCCCACTCTCTTGATTCATTTATTATATTATTCTGTATCATAATCCATGAATCATGTTTTATGATATAATATTTATTGGTTATGATTTTTTATGAATATTTATTATAACCATATATTCATATTATGGTAACTTTTGATCACCAATTTTCATTGATTATGTTTACCCTCACTGGGTATCTAAGATCATCCCTTTATTATCCTCATATTTCCCTAGTTTATACAGAATAAAATTATGTATGATGTGACTAGTATAGTTTCTTATGTGGGTAATTTGTGAGATATATTAAAGACTTGTTATGAATTATAAAGTTTCTTATATCGTGAAAAAATGACCACTAGTTGAAAAAGATATGGGATTCTTAGTTGATATTTCATTTTAATTTTCTAAAACTCTAAACCTAAAATAACATGGGAATATATTTTAATAAAAAAATTACTTTAATTTCTCTAATAGAGATGGGCATGTCTGTTAGAAATCATAATTACCTCTCTTAATCCCTCATTTATGTTCAAAATTATGGGGTAATAACCATCTATTGATATTACTTTCCTCACATAAAATGGGATGGATCCCCATTAAGTTCCTGGTATGCCTTTATCAGGTACTCAACGATTAGACAAGGAACTTGGTGGTGGAAACTAGCTAACTGGTGGACCTAGGTAGAGGGAAACTCCCTCTTCTATTCTTAATGGACACACAATGGATTCCACTGGGTACTCAGTGGTAACTAAAAACTAGTTGTAGTTTACCACCTTATTTACTCTATCCTTGATTACTTTAACTTACCATAATGTAGTCCAAAACCAACCCGAACACCCCATAAAAAAAATTAAATTTTGTTCAAATATCCTTTCATCAATTCACAATCAAAAATTGAAATGCTTTTTTCCTATGGGGTGACATAAATCTAACCCATATACTAATTTAACAATTAAAAATTAACAAGTCATTATAAACACCCCACCACAATGATTCTTGTCACCAAGAAGTTGTAGTGTTTATTAAATAATAAATATTAACCAACAACAATCATCTATTCATCATCACTCGCTTCGTTCTATCCCTGATCCCTAAAAGCGCATCTATTGTGTGACTCCAATACCAAAATCCCCATTCATTAAATGTTAAGATACCCACTCATAAAGAGTAACATAGATGTATCCATGACCACCATGACATACCTATCACATTTTATCTCTATGATATCCATTGACACTCACAAAAAACCAGTTTTTTACCCAATCATCTAGATTATATCCCACAACATAAATAACTTAAATCATGTAAAAAACAAACAACATGAACATACACTACCTATTTCATCATTTGAAACCAATAAAAATAATTTAATCCCAAAAAATCTCATCTTTTATTTGTAAACAACCCTTTACATCCAATGGTTTTTCACCAAGACTAAAAAATGGAAATGTCTATCCTAAATGAACTTTTTTCTCCCTTGAAAATAGTTATATTTTCAAAATCCATTTTGGAATCCACTCTCAAATACAAGTTTTTCTTAATCTTTATTAAAAACTAAAAATATAAAATCACATCAAAATAAATATCTCTTTGTTCTATTTCAAGTAAAACCAATAAATAATAGTATTTTACACATGCATTTTTTCCTTCATGCATGATTTCGTTTAAACTATGGTTTTCCTAATGACCAAACGTCCAAAAAATATTTTTCCTACCAAATATGAGAAAACAAAATCACAGAAAATCCATATTACTCATTCAAAGTATCATCTATACTAAAATGTGATTCTAAATCCAATAAATTCATAACTACTATCATGCCTTTTCCAAACACTAGATGAACCATGTTAATTTTGGTTTCAACTAAATCCATTCTGGCCAGACATTCTCCCAATTTACCTCCCAATTATTGATATTCTATCTCCACCTCTAACTAACATTTTCATAACCAAACATGCATTCTAATACAACTTTGTAACACTATGCTTAAAATTTTACATAGAAAACCCTATTCAATGCAGTAGAAGACCTCAATAACTCCTTCATATGTTCCATAGGCTAATTACTAGTGTCTAGTGACTAAAAAATAATTGAGATATTATACCCCAAAACATTAATCCTTAGGGGATTTTCCTCAATATATAAATAATTTGGTATGAACTATCCTTATAGTAGACATTTAAAAAAATGATAAACATAAAAAAGGAGTCAACAGGGACCCCAAAATCCAAAATACAATAGTAATTCTACATGGAATACATCGATCATAAAAATACCAACAATGATACATAGAAGGTAGAAGTAATACTATAAATGGATGACAGGCTGAAATAGGTACAATAACATAAATAAAATATAAGTATAAAATGAAATATAACCCAAATCATGTAATAAACTCTTGATAAAACCTTGACCTCTAATAACTAACGATACTAAAACCACATGTACAAATCCAAGAAAATTCCTATACTTGAAATAAGACATGAAGCTCTTCCCATGTTCAAGAAAACCCATGTCATGTAGAAGGATATGGGGTGATTCCAATGACCCAGTACGATTCTACCAATCTCAATGACACACTAAGCATTTCTATGATTATATTCTTGTGTAACACCCCAATATTTCATAGTAAGTTATTTTCATTAAGGTAATTCAATAGCTTGCGCTACAAGAAACATCGAGTTCGAGCGCACCACGACTTACCAAACTAGCCATTCAAAAATAGGTTATGAATATTATTAAATGTTTTTTGAATTTTATATACTCCATATAATATTAACATCAATATTATGTGTTTCTTAGACATAATATAAGAACAAATTCAATTTTTTAGATAAAAGAATTTTTTTTCAAAAAATGAAATTTTACTACCTTTTAATGGAAAACCATTTTTAAATCCAATATTTGACATTTTTATATTTTCAATTTGACGAAATGAACTTATTATTTAGAATAGGGACATAAAAATTTAGTTTAGATAAATTTTCAGTGCTTTTTTTATAAGTTTCATATTTTGATGAATAGTGAAAATACTAAATTTTAATTAAAAACAAATTTTTTAATCAAACTAATTTATAGTGTTATATTATATATTTGAATGGTTTTGAGGTATAATTATATTATATTTTTATCATTTAATCTACTTTTGGTCATTGGAAGTAATTTTACATTTAAATTGGTCATAAACACATATCAATCTTTTGATAGTTTTAACTTCTCCAATACCTGCTTTCTGGTTTTGACAATGGGAATATTTTTATAAATTAATTAATAAAACTTAATTATTTTAATTTTGGGGGATAGGAATAATTTTTTAATTTGGAATATCAAACTATCTTAGAGTGAACTTTTGGTTTTTTTCTGAAAACATTCGATTTTTGATAAATAGTTAAAAGCACTGCGATATTATTTAAAACCGACTTTTTATTTTAATAATTATTTATTTTATTTAAATTTATTTTAAGTCAAAATAGATTCATAATACCTATATAAATTTAGTGTAATTCATTTGAGGCATTTTATAGTAAGATTAGATGTATAAAAGTTTATTGAACTTTTTACCATCTTTTACCCACTTTCTAAGAACATTTTCAAATTTGCCTAAAAGGTAATTTTACTGCTTCACCGAATTGAATTTAAAAAATCTGAGAGACATGGTTGACATCAGTAAGTAAAATCTGGTTCAATAAGATGAAAATAATTTTTTCTGAATAGTAACTTTTGAATTTTATTTACCACGGTTAAAAGTAAATAGGGTAATTAATTATAAAAATGATATTATAATTACACTAACACGTGTCCTAATTCCATTGGATAAGTTTATTTCGACCACAATAAACCTTAGGAATAAAATATGACCCTTTTTATCCACTTGGATTAGATTAAGACATTTTATATAATTTTATTTAATGAAGAGTTAAAAGTGTAAAATTCAATGTTTATTAACTCAATCATTTTAAATATAGGGTTATACATAAGAAAAATTTGACTATAAATATTCATTATAAATAAAAAAATATTTCCTACATCATGATATTTTATTTATAATTTTTAGACATTATATAATTAAATTTATTTATGAAACAATGATGATGCAGTAATTATCTAATTTATGAAAGATTGAAATAATCATATTATAAATATTAAAATAAATGAAAATTGAGACTTTTGATGAATTAAAATAATTTTATAGGTTAATATGACATGTTAGGGTTGATTTAAAGAATTTTTTTTTGAAGTAATCAAGTTTACATGACTTTAACAAAAACCAAATACTATATAGTGTCAAAATTGACATAATTGAGTTTTTAAAACAAATACTATTTTATTAAATTATATAATAGTATTAAAAATATACGGTTATAAAAAATGACATATATAATTATATATATGTTATTAATGATCCACTTGGGGTTATCTTGGTGGTTTATAGTAAGTTTATTAACCATACGATATAAAAATACAAGGAGACATGGTAAATTTGAAACTATTTAACTAAGAGTTAAATCTAAAAGATAAGGTTAATATGGTGACCTAAACCTGTGTAAAACCTATTGGTTGAGAGTTTTTATACCCCTATCCTCCTTATCCTCTAAATAAATTCATTTGGAGCCATTAAAAACAGAAAATGAATTTATAATAAAATAATATTTCAAGATTTTCCTAAGTGACCCCCACATCTCTTATAAAAGGGCACTTCCCCTTATCTTAATTTCACACCTCCAAATACATTTGTCTCGGACAACCCCTACCCAAGTGTCCTCCAAAACTAAATTCACTTCATTATATAGGCCTTCATTGGATCAGAAATCCAACCTAAGGATCCCTTTTGATCAAATCAAATGAATGTACCGAAAGAAGAGGTAAAAATTTCATCTCCCCTTTCAAAGTTATCTTCTTCTTACAATTAATATTTCTTTTTTGTTTCCATACCAAAATAATAAATCCAGTACCTTATACATTCTATGATTTATTATAAATATGGTACAACAATTTTCATTATTCTGTCCATCCTATGAATGAAAAAGTCACCATACATGCGTACGTATGACTTATCGTCTCCACGTCGTGGTGTAGTTGTTATTCAACACTTCATTATTTGGATGGATATAATAATGATGTATAATTGATGTAAATAATAAATATAACATGTTAAGGATTCTGTATATATGATATAACATCCAATTATATACTATTTCACCTTCAATTGAATGATATTTTCTCTTGTGCGTACGTACGGATTACCGTCTCCACGAACATGATGAGATTCATTTCCCATTATAAAAATTCAAGAATAATTTTAATTTTATAATTAAAAATAATTTTCAAGAACAAAATATAATTCTGGATATGAATCAAATACATCTTATCCATAAAAAACATAACGTACGTAACAAAATATATAAAGGAAAATAAATCAGTGAACACCCAAAACAATGATATTACAAAAATACTATTAACAAAGAAATATCAGAAGATCATATATGAAATAATATTTATGTATGTGGTTATATTATAATTTAATAACATTAAAATAACTATTACACATTAGGTTAACATACCCTAGACTAAGAAAAAGTATAAGGTAAGGGGTTTTTCATCTCACTTCTTATTCCCATGAGATTCATGCTATATTGCCACTATTTCCTTTTGTGTGGTGTATGTACTGCCAATGATTGTATTATTTGTGTAGTATAATTTAATTTATGGTTATTTAAATCTTCACTATATGATCCTTCTTTCATGGGGTGTATGTTTCATAAGTTACCAAATCGTTAATGGAATTTATAATTTCGATTTCCACTCATTGGGTTTTACGCAAACTTCATTGATTATTTTACTCCAAGATTATGTGTGAAATCACTATTTATTTATCTATGTAGTAACTTACATTGACTGTCGATGTGATAATTTTATACCATTCATGGTCTATGATTAAAATATTTACATTTTGTATACTAGTTTTAATATGAATGTTTAGATTATGTTTCAACCTTTTCAAATGAGGAATGAACTGGACTTAGTAAATGATGGGTGGAACCCTCTATAGTTCCTTGATGCATCGGTAGGTCTCATGAGACAAACTAGTGTCTTGGAACAAGGCCTTGAAATTTTTTTTTGTTGTCTTGGAACGATGCCTTGACTATGTGGTTATGATGTCTGACATTATGCATTCCATCATTATGAAATTAGTTATTGATATTACATGCGATTATTCGACTAGTACAATATCCATGAGAATAAGTAAATGGAATTTTTTGATTTATATATTCCACATTATGATGAAGTTACTGTTTAAAAGGATTTTATATTAGTCTTATACATTCACTTAAATGTTTATGATTATTTATGATAGTTTCCGTTATATTGTTATCCTTACCGAGCATCTGAGCTCACATCTTTATTATGTTTTATTTTTCACATATTGTTAAAAGTATACTATGACTGACCTACAGGAATAGGCTTAGGGATATAAGAGTGTTCAAAGGAGATACAATATTTTTTTTCATTTGATAATGTAATATAAAACTTGTGTATGTATCTCGTAATTCCAAGGCTACTATACTAATCGGTCTTTCGAGACTTGATCTATTGTGACCATGAAAATTTTATGCAATAATGAACCAAATCTGGGTAATTAGGTTCGGGGCATTACAGCTGTTATTAGAGGAAGACTAGTACAAACCTTGGAAGCTAGATTTAGAAAAATTCTGATTAAAAAACACTATCCTAAGATAGACTTTGAGGATTATTATAGAAGAACATCCAAAATTTTTGGTAATGTAAATATTATTTGGGTTTTCCAAATAAATACATCCATGTCTGGATACGAGCAGGTAGCGGCGCCTCTGAAACAGATGTACCTAGGAGTGAAAATTCTGACAAAGAGATTCGGGTTTGACCTGGGGTATCCTAGTACACGAAAACAGGCCTTGCTGCACTATTGGTTATGATACTCTCTGGGGGTATGCTTAAGATAATTCATATTTTCATTACAAACCTATTTGAGTGATTTTAATATAATATGAGAATAAATAACCTTGTTTAATCATAAGGTGTTTTATATTTAAAATAAGGTGTCATGATATTCTTTAAATGATTTTATGACTCACACTATTCTTTCGTGTGTTCATCAATCGCTGGATTCCAAGGAAGTCATAGTAACATTGAACATGATGTACAAGGTGGGAACGATGATGAAAATGATCAACAAAATGGAATGTTGATAGGAGTAAAAGATATCGTGTTCATGTCGAAGAAGGTTTCCAAAAATATTATCAATAATATATACATTAACCAACTAAAAAACTCAACAAAGAAGAGAAAGGTGGAGAATGATAAGAGCTCCGGTAGTGGAAATTGGGGAGAAAAGTAAACTCAATTTCCATCATTCCAGAAATGTGGAAGGAGACACCCAGGAAAGTGTCTCAATGGAACAAAGAAATGATTTATGTGTGGGAAATAAGGACATAATGTAAAGAATTTTCAAGGAAAAATTAAGAGTATTATGGAAGAAAATAAAAATGATCTTAAGAATCCAATTACGGTAATTTTCCATAAATAAAAGGGACCTTGGCATTACCGAGTCAATGCCCTATTCTATAGGGGAACCTATAGGTCAAGGAAGAACCTATGTAGAAATAAATGGATGGAGACATGTTTAAAATTATTAATTATCTTTGTTTATGGAATTACATTGGAAAACTATTCTCTTCTATGTGCGACCACACAGTTTATTATGTGAAAATGATATTTGAGGAAGAATTATCTATTCTTTTGTGGATATAGTTATAAAGAACCATTTAGGTTTATATGATCCTTTAATTTGAGGAAAATACAGGTTATTAATTTTTGGGATGAAAATGCGAGGTATGAGATAAAATCTGTAGTTAAATAATGTTATGGTTATTTTGAGGAATTTATCTCATTTTGGGAATGTTATAAAATATAGTTTTCGAAAAAGGAAAACACGCAGACCATGTGACAACACGTCATGTCAGACAAAGCTGTGTGAATCAAACCCATAACCAGAGTGCGATTGGGATTTATTGCCTGCCACTGGACTACGTGAAGTCCCTGGTTAGTGTAACTAATTCTTTTTTAGTTAAATGATTTTATTGATAGAAAATAATTTGATTTGGGATATTATGTTTTATCAAATGGATTTACTTAGTATAGGAAAATGATTTGGTGATTAAGTGATATATGTTATTTTGGAAGACGTATGCTCTGTTGGGAACACTATATACCTAAGGAAATTAGAATACTATGGAATTTAATTTGAGTATTAATGGTGGATTTTTATTTATTTTGGACGAATCTATGTTTTTTATAGAGATTCAGGTTAGTAATGGAAATGATTAACCCATCATAGAGAATATGTGATTTGGTTAATTATACTTCTGTATGAGACTTTAAGAGTATTTCATGTTATTTGGAGATAAATGTTAAGATTTACTATGAAATACCATGTGATTAAATTCTTATGAGTTTTGGGTTTCAATCTAAGTTTGGATTATATTGAAGGATTTTAATGACAATTTTTTATTTAATGGTCTTTATTGAACTTTTTTTATCTTTTGTTCAATTTTGGAAATTAATATTAGTATTTCTTTCTATAAAGGATTATACATTTTGGGGATCGTCTGATCATGTACTAACCATTTGGTTTTGGTTAATCTCTAAAGACAAGGAATATATATAGTTCATCCATTGTGGATTATGTGATTTTCTAGAAGTTGATTCAAGTGCTTTAGGTGTTGCCAAGTCATCTTGAAAAGTCATCATTTGGAGAAAAGGTGAGTTAGTGCTTGAAATTTTTTAAAGTATGAAACTCTACTTAAAAATTAAGTATATCTCTTTATGTTCCTATTAAAACTCATAAATAAATTCCTCAAATTTATTAAATTTAACTTAAAACAAAAGACGTTGTCTGTTTACTTTTCATACTGGGAAACTAATAACCGTTTAACCCATAAACAATTTGTGGTTTTCTTCTTGTTAACTTTCTCCAAATCATGTTTTATAACACTCTCCATTATAACATGACACTTATTTTATCTTCCATATCCATGTTTTCCTACATGGAATCCTAGTATGGGTTATCTCAGGTGACCTTTGTACTTCCCTTTCTTTCTTTTAAAGTGATAGTTTTATTGACTCTTTTACCAATGTGGGACTTTCAATGAAGTTCCCAAGCCCAATTTTAAAATTGATAGGATGAAATTTCCAAAAGGGGGAAGAATGTAACACCCCAATATTTCATATTAGTTTTTTTCTTTTAAGTAATTCAATACCTTGCGCTACATGCAATACCGAGTTCAAGCGCACCATGACATAAAAAACTTTCCCTTCAAAATTCGGAAACAAATGGCATTAAATTAATTTTGAATTTCATATACTACATATAATTTTAGCATCCAAATTATGTGTTTCTTATACATAATATAAGAACAAAATCAAATTTTCAGATAAAATAAGTATTTTTCGAATAATGCAATTTTACCGCCTTTTAATAGAGAACCATTTTGAAATCCAATATTTGACACTTTTATATATTAAATTTGAAGAAATAAATTTCTTCTTTAGAATAGGTACATAAAAATTTAGTTTGGATAATTTTTCGGTACTTTACTTAATACTTTCATATTTTGATGAATACTGAAAAATACTAAATTTTAATTAAAAATAAATTTTTTAATGAAAATAATTTATAGTGTTAAATAAATATTTGAATGGGTTTGAGGAATAATTAGGTTATAATTTTATCATTTAATACAATGTTGACCATTGGAAGTAATTTTAGATTTAAATTGGACATAAACACATATCAATCTTTTGATAGTATTTATTTCTCAAAAACACTTTTTCTGGTTTTGATAATAGGAATATTTTTTTTAAATTAATTAATAAAACTTCTATGTTCTTAATTTTGTTAAATAGACATAATTTTTGAATTTTAAATATAAAAATTATCCTAGAGTTAATTTTTGGTATTTCTCTGAAAACTTTCGATTTTGGATGAATAGTGAAAAACATTGTGTTATTGTTTAAAAACAACTTTTTATTTAAATAGTTATTTATTTTATTTTATTTTTTAAGACAAAATAGATAAATAGTACCTATATAAATTCAATTTAATTCATTGGAGTTATTTTATAATAATATTAGATGTAAAAAAATTTATTGAACTTTTTACTGTCTTTTACCCACCTTCTAGGAACATTTTAAAATATGCATAAAACATAATTTTACCACTTATGTGGATTGACTTTAAAAAAACTGAGAGACAGTGTTGACATCAGTAAGTAAAATGTGGTTTAATAAGATGAAAATAATTTTTGGTGAAAAGTAACTTTTGAATTTTATTTACCACGATTAAAAGAAAATAAGGTAATTAATGGTAAAAATGATATTATAATTTCCCTAACACATGTTCTAATTCTATTGGATAAGATAATTTCGACCAAAATAAACCTTCAGAAGAAAATATGATCCTTTTGACCACTTGGATAAGATTAGGATATTTATTATTATTTTATTTAATGAAGAGTTAAAAGTGTAAAATTCAAAGCTTAATAACTAAACCATTTTTAATATAATGTTATACATAAGGTAAATTCGAATATAAATATTCATTAGAAAGATAAAATAATTTCATACATAATAATATTTTATTTATAATTTTTAGAAATTATATAATTAAATTTATTTATGACACAATGATTATGGAGTAATTACCTAATTAATGAAAGACTAAAATAATTGATATTATTAATAATAAAATAAATTTAAATTGAGAATATTTACGCATTAAAAGAATTTTATAAGATAATATGACATGTTAGGGTTGATTTAAATAATTTTTTCAAAGTAATCAAGTTGACATGACTTTTAAAAAACCAAATACTAAATAGTGTCAAAATTGACATAATTGAGTTTTTAAAACAAATACTATTTTATTAAATTATATAATAGTCCTAAAAATATAAGGTTTGGAAAAAGGACTTATATAATTATATATATTTTATTAATGAACAACTTGGGGTTCTTTTGGCACATTATAGTAAGTTTATTAACCATATAATATAAAAATACAAGGAGATATGGTAAATGTCAAACTATTTAACTAAGAGTTAAATCTAAAAGATAAGGTTAATATGGAGGCCTTAACATGTCTAAAACATATTGGTCCATTTTAATCCATTTTAAATAGAAAATTAATTAATAATAAAATAATATTTCATGTTTTTCCTAAAGTGACCCTCACATTTCTTATAAAAGGCCGCTTCACCTTCTCTTAATTTCACACCTCCATAGCCATTTGTTTGGGACAAACCCTAACCAAATATCCTCCCAACTACTGTCACTTTATCCTAGATTCCTTCCATTGATCATAAATACAACCTAAGGATCCCTTTTTATCAAATCAAAAGGAATTACTAGAAGAAGATGTAATAATTCCACCACCTCTTTCAAAGTTATCTTCTTCTTCCACTTCCTATTTCTTTGTTGTTTCCATAAAAAAAATAACACCAGTACCTTCTATATACTATGATGTTATTATAAATATGTTACAACCATATTCATTATTCTATCCATCCTATTAATGACAAACTCACAATACGTACGTACATATGACTTACTATCTCCACGTCATGGTGTAGTTGTTATTCAACACTTAACCATTTGGATGGTTATAATAATGATGTATAATTGATGTAAATAATAAATATAACATGTTAATTATTTTGTATATATGATATAACATCCAATTTAATATGATTTAACCTTCAATTGAATAATATTTTTGCTTGTGAGTACGTACGAATTAGTGTCTCCACGCACGCGATAAGATTCATTCCCCACCGCAAAAATTCAAGAATAATTTTCAATTTATGATTAAAAATAATTTGTAAGAACTTAATATAATTCTGGATATGAATCAAATACATCCTATATATAACAATCATGACTTACCTAACAAATCATATAAAGGAAAACAAATCAGTTAACACCCTAAATAGTGATACTACTATAATATTTTTAACAAAGCAATATTATAAGATCATATATGATATAATATTTATATATGTGGTTCTTTTATAATTTAATAAAAATTACTTATCTATTATACAAGAGGTTAATGTACCCTTGACTAAGTAAAACTACAAGGTGAGGGGTTTTTCATCTCACTTCTTATTCCCGTGAGATTCATGATATATTGACACTATTTCCTTTTGTGTGGTGTATATAATGCCCAGGATTGTATTATTTGTGTAGTATACTTTAAATTATGGGTATTTAAATCTTCATTCTATTATCCTTCTTTCATGGGGAGTATGTTTTTTATGTTACCATATCAGTAAGGGATTTTTTAATGTCGACTTCCACTCATTGGGTTTTAAGCAAACTTCATTGATTATTATTCTCTAAGATTATGTGTGAAATCACTATTTATTTATTTATGTAGTAATTTCCACTACCCTTTGTGTGGATATACTTTTTATACACATAATCACTCCATTGATAAGTTCTCAATTCATCGATATGAACATGATAAGAGTAATCTTAACTCAATTTCCATTCATTGAGTTAAACATCCAAGACATTGGTGTTGTTTTTACAAGAATATTTGTGAATGTCCTCTGATTGATTTACCTTGAATATCCATTCATATTGAGTGTATTTATATTTTTAACACATAATTATGTCATTTATTTATCCTTAACCTAAGGATACGGTCTTTATAAGGTATTTTATCTCAATTTACATTCCATTGATACTTCTTTGTTGTTATGCACCAATTCACTTTTATATGGTGTATATACTGTACTTTGACATAGTATTTCATGAGTCCATTTATTATGAGGATATTATAATGTTTTTATTACATTAATTATTTTTATTCAAGCATCTCTCATTTGGTTGGGAACTCTAACTAAAAAATCATTTTAAATGTTTTAAAGATTTATTCTTCTAAATTTTTCTCATTAATGTCCATTTTTAAAAATGGTGTTTAATATTTATTTATATGGATATGAATTTTTTATAAGTATTATTTCTTTTAAAAATTTCAAAGTGGTATGGGACACTTTGATTCAAAAATGTATTTTCAACAGCTTCTTGATTAATAGTGATACTTTTAAATGCTTTCAAGAAAAATGGGATATTTATCTCAAATAGATTTACTAATTATCTTTATATATGTCAATATCCTTCATTATTATTGATTTAGGATGATTTATTATAATATAATCTTCCATATTGTGTTGAATGAGTTATGGCTGACTGTGTATGTGCTATTTTATAATATTCATGGTTTTTTATTAAAATATTGACATTTCGTATACTAGTTTTAATATGAATGTTTAGATTATGGTTCACCCTTTTCATATGAGGAATTCATTGGACTTATTATGTGACAGGTGGAGCCCGGTATAGATCCTCGATGCATTGATAGGTCTCATGAGACAAACTAGTCTACTTTCATAAGGCCTTGAAAAAAAATTATTTGTTGTCTTGGAATAAGGCCCTGACTATATGGTCATGATGTCCGACATTATGCATTCCATAATTATGAAATTTTCTATTGATATTACATGTGATTATTCGACTAGTATAATATCCATGTGAATAAGTAAATTGTATTATTTGATTTATATTTTCCATATTATGCTGAAATTTATGTTTAAAATGAGTTTTTTAGTCTTATACATTCCCTTAAATGTTTATGATTATTTATGACAGTTTCTGCAATATTGTTATCCTAAATAGGCATTTGAGATCTCCTATTTCTTAAGTTTTATTTTTCCCAGGATGTGAAGAAGTATATTATGATTGACCTGCAGTAATTGGCTGAGTGATATAAGAGTGTTCAAAGGAGACACAATTTTTTTTTCATTTGATAATGTAATGTAAAACATATGTATGTATCTATTAATTCCAAGTATACTAAAAAAATCGGTCTTTCCAGACTTGATCTATTGTGATAATGTCAATGTTATTCAATAATGCACCAACTCGTGGTAACGAGGGTTAGGACATTACATCGTGTTTGTTGAAAATATATAAGAGAACATGTCATGTTTTTTTAGTACAACCACTTGGAAACGCAATGAACAATTCTCTTACAAGAAATCATGTCTTCTCATTATGTTCTACTAAGGCCACCACAATTTTTGACCGCACATACTCTGACCAAGGATGATGGAAGGATTAATCTCATAATTCGACCCATATTATATGGCATTAATTAGGGAAATGTTTAATGTTAGTCACAACCACTATTTTATCAATTCGAGTAGGGTCTCGTACTGAGTCTCGATCTCATATCCCATACCATGTTACTGCTCTCTCACTCTGGGTGTATTCTCATACAACTTAATGTACCATATACCATTATTTCACCCTCTCACATGAGGTGAGGTATCATTAGATATCACATACCATACCTCATACCTCAACCCTCTCACTTAGGATGGAGGATGATACCACATTCTCTACCATGTTTCATGAAATTTGACATACCTCTACCGTCTCACTCATGCTTATGTACCCTCAAAATACTTATCACATCACAATTTATCATAAACCACTATACCCTTACTCAAAGAAATGTCACCCTTTGATTTAGAGTGTCTCCATGATATTATAACATGTAAAACCAACCACACCATAGTATATTCCAATGTCGTCTCACTCAAGCTTCCAACACCCTCTTACTCAAGGTTTCCCCTTAATAAAACATCACAAAATAATTATGACACATCCACCCTTATATCTTAGGTTGATATCCCATACCACATCACACAATAAATCACATAATGAGGAATCATAAAATGGTAAAACATTATCCAAATAAAACACTATAATCAAGACAAAATGACAAGACTATTCAATGATCATCTCCCTTACCAACTCTTATCAGAAACCCCCAATAACCCTTTTCATGCTCATAACGCCTAAAAAATCATTGGATTCATCACCTATACTTAAATATGAAACTGCAAGTTCATTCAAGCCTTTACTGATCCCAGAAAACTAACTCAAGGTCTATTTCACCCAAGTGGAGTGCCCTACCTCTAGCCTTAGAAAAATTTATGTTTCAATATAACTAATAAACATAACCCATAAACACACCACAAGGGTTAAATTATATTAATTTAGACCCATTAAAAAACTTTTAGAACCATGTTTGAATAATAATAGGCCAAACAACACACCTGAATGAATGTCAGGTGATGAAACCACATATTAATGTCATAACATGGTAAGGAATTTATATGTAATATTGTATCACCATTAAATTGAAAAAAATAAAAGTATATCACAATTATTAATCACATAAATTGTCAGTATATATTTTGAAAATAGGTAATATTATACATGGGGTCAAACAAACCAAAGAAAATATCAACCACTTCACTTTTAAATTTTCTTAAAATAATAATTTAAATTCACTTTATAAACTATTAATAAAAGGAATAAAATTATATATAAATGAAAAAAGTCAAAAATAAAAATGTCCCATGTATAACTAAATATTTTTTTGAGATTCCATTTCAAAAACCATCACTTAAAATCACTATTTTTTACCTTTAAATTAATTTTAAAACCTTTTCCTTTTGAAATAAAATTTATATAAAAAATATTTTTTTGAATATAAATTTAAAAAGTTAAACCCAATTTTTATCGAGATCAAGCTCATTCCACAATAAAAAAAATATAAATATGGCCACTAAAACTCATTCGACCAAGTAATTAACAACAAATCATTTAACATGATATGTGATCCTTTTTGTTTTTTAGTCCAATTAAAGCTCTTCAAAATTTATATATGATATCACATATATTATTTATATAAGGAAATGATAAAAAAATAATCACAAGAATGATAAAATATTATAAATAACCTGGAGATGTAATAACGTAAAGGAAACCTAACTCACTACTCATTTAATGAATTATCCAATCCTGTACTGACTTCTAATAAACCTATGAGTACCAATCTCAATCATAAAAACTACCAAATTAATTATCCTATCATTTAAAAATAACATTTCAAATTGGAATAACTAATAACAAATTCACTTGGTATCCATATCACAATGAAACAATGAGAAATGTGGTGTGGTTGACTCGAAATATACTCCCAGACTTAATCCACAAAAATCCATATTTTATATAACTGAATCAATGATTTTTTTTCAATTCTACAAAATACCCAAAAATAAAATCATTGGTTGAAATACATCAAGGTAAACCATGATAAATGGCCTAAAAACACCGTAATTGGAACTTAACTATGTACCAAACATAAAATATCCTTCCTTTTTATGTGATTGCATCTTTATATGGTGGAATCATAAAACCAAAACCCTAAATCATATAAAAAATCAGAATATTCAAGGAGGTGAGGAAAGAGATAAAAGAGAAGGATCTCACCCTTGGGTTAAGTGATGACAACTCCTAGATCACCTTTGTAGAAGAATGATATTTTATGATATATTTATATTTAAATAATCTTTATAATTTTATATCTTTCTTTACCTGAAATTCTATGTTTAAATTAACCACAATATACTATTGAAATATTATAAATAAATGTGATCGATATATCCAAGATGTTGTATTATATTTTTCATGCATATTTTAAACTATTTTTTTTACACTTATAGGGATTTATTTTAGTTAAATTGATTCAATATTTGGAATGATAATGTAATTGTTTTTAATTAAACTATTTTAATTTTCAGATATAATTAATAGTAAATTTGGTAAAACAAATTCACCTTGGTTAAGGTTAAAAATAGTTAACAAAGAGAAAAAACTAAAAGATAAGGTTTAAAATATCATACAAATTTCTATAAATTTAATTGACTAAATATATTTCATACATAAATGATCTTATGATCAAACCATTATATATTTATTTCTACTTTCACTTTAATATGACATTATTTTGTTTTACTATTTTAATTATTTACAGTTTTTCCACCCACCTAACTTATAAAAGGTAACCTTATCCCTTCACTTCTTCATAGATTTTGAGACATATTATTCATACAAGGCCTAAAAAAATATACTAAAAGATTCTATATACATATTTTAGTGGTAATTGTTTCTTAAAATACCCCCAAGGGTCTTTAAAAATAGGCCCAAAGAAGGTTTTTCAAAGAGGTATTAATCATCTTCACTAAATCCTTTTAAGTTTATTTCTTATTATACCGCCTAAAATATTATATAACCATGTTTACATGATTAATAAGTTAACTTATACACTAATATATTTTTATGTTAATTTAATATTCATTATTTACCAACTTTGTATCATATTATAAATTATAACGTCATTTGAATGTATGTATGGACTTCTGCCTCTTCTAAGTGATGTGATTCAATTTTAATGTCCCACAAAAATGGATGGAAATATAGATGGTTTTATGGAATATATTTCATATTGATGTTATTATATTGATTTTGGAAATATATATTATTGTTTTTATGTCACTTTTATAGACATTTTCTACATTCTTTCCATCCTATGAGAAATGATAATGTTGTTCATGCATACATGTGGAGTATCACCTCCATAATGCGTCGGGTTTCATTTTTCCTATATTCCATATATTTATGGTAAAATGGATAGTTTTAATTAATATATATTATATTTATGATATTATTATGATTATGGAAAGATATATAATTATTTTTATTTCTTTATTTCCATTCATTGATAAATAGAAACATTTGTTTTTTGTACGCATAGATTACCTTCTCCACGAAGTGATGTAATCCATTATCCATCCCCACCTTCTATGAATTGTTATAATAGTGTAGTTAATTAATAAATATGATACTTATAACCTGATTAATATTATACAATTTATAAATCCCTAACCAAGTTATGAGGGTTAAAACCTTCAAACTGTAACATGTTTTTAAAATAAACCAATTTTCAACCAAATGTGAATTTTAATGGTTTTTTATAAATGTGAAATTAGAAATTATAAGGTAATGTTTTATTGTATGAAAATTATGAATATTGTTTTCATATATATCTATAATATATATAAATTTATTACATTTGATCTTAATAATGTGTATGAAGAAATATGAGAATATTGGTAATGGTTTATGTTAAAATCTATATTCTTTTCAGGGTTGTCTATGTTAAATTTTCATTAAGGTAAATTATGTAATACATGTCCTTTAAACCATATATATTTTCTTCTTATTAATTCTTTTGGTTTTTCCATGTTTTTACCTTCATTTTCTTTACTTTGGTATATAAAATGATAAAGAAAATATTTTTTTAGAAAATTCAACCTTATTTCCCGTGTGATAGATGAAATTTGTGTTCCATGTTCATGTTATTTGAAATGGTTTCAATAATGTAATTTTAAATGATTGAATGATTATTTAAATCCATTTACAACCATAAATTATAATATTTTAAATTTTTAAAAGGTTTCTTCTTATTGTTTTCCAAATGATATACTTATAATAATTTTACCAAATGTTTAAAATGAATATTTATTTTAACATTTACTATGCATATAAATTTTACCATCGTCATAAAAATTATTTTTTGAATATTCATTTAAATATTTTAATAGTTATTTTCAATGAAATTTTTATCGATATTTTGGAAATTTTAATTTTTAATGATACAAAAAAATAAGTTGTCCCCTATTTTTAATAAAATCGTTAAATGCTCTTTTAATGTTATTTTTTAACTATGTCTGAATATTTACTTGTTTATTATTCTTAAAAAAGGTTATTATATAATTATACCTTCCACTAAATTTATCGAGATGATTTATTTTTATGTGATACTGAAATTTTTATAAAAACTATTTTTATTCCATAGATTATGCTATGAGAAATTGATAAAAGTTTTTATAATATTATGGAACACATATACATCGTTTTCATTATGTTATGGGTGGGTCCATTAAAGAACTATAATTATATGTGTAGTTATTGATATTTCATGAGATAATATGGCCTGAAATGATGAGTAAATACTATTTAGGAAGAGACTATCTACAATGATTGTCTTTGGATTAAACCTTGACTTAGGAAATGATGGAATGAGGAGTAATCTAAATCCATTTCAGGATAGTTTCCACTATGATATAATTGTTAGTGAGCCTTAACTAATGTATTTTTTTTCTATGATTATAATTTCAAAACAAATTTCCTATGACCTGTTATTATACTTATGATATGCTCTCATAAATCATGATTGATTAATGATGATTATTCACTCTTATGACTCATTTATTTTGAAATAATTACTCTTTATAATGTGAATAATGATTTATGATATATTATTGATTTTGTATGAACATTTTATGTCTTAATCATGATATTATACTCTTATTCATACATTATGTTTTCATATGATCGTCAATTTCTATCCCCCATGTTTAACATTACTGAGAATCTAATATCACCCATTATTATGTTTCAATTTTTCATAGGTTATGAAGAAAGATTTTATGTATCATATTTCATAGATGGGTACGATGAGAGAATACATTTATGGTAGATTTTAAATAACCTTTATGAAATAATTTGATTATGTATCTAGTATCCAAAGACACAAAACCATTATGATCCTTAGGTGTGTATTATTATGAATTGTATTCAATATTCATCTAAACTGATGTTATATTTATATATTTTATTCTTGTATCCCCTCAAAAAATATTCTATTGACTATTAAAGGAATTTAATAGGGTGAAGAAGAGGGGACAAGACCTAAAAAATGGCCTTTCTCAAGCCAGCTTCATGTTCAAGCATAAGGGGGCGGGACTATAAAATTATATCTCTACTCTCACTATCAAAATGGTTTAAGGTTCCACAAGGAATATGATATCACCTGCACATATACCTAGTGAAACCATAAAGTACCTATTGAGGGAAACTGGATACATATTGGCCCCATGCATAAGTACACCCCATCCAAATGTCTGAATAGGTACCCAGTTGTAATTTCATCCATGATATTGTTCACCACATGGTTCGTGCCACCGCCAACTACCTACAATTACCCTGATTCAATCCTAAAACATCCTAATCACCCCATAAAGCATAATAAACATGGTATATGTCTCAATAATTTTATTAATATTCAAAAATTGAAATTCATACATCCACTAGGTTGAGTGAAATTTAAATCAAGACCTAGTGTATGACCTATAAAATTCATAGATAATTTTAAACTCCCCACTATAATGACTATCATTCTTGATATTCCATGAATATACTACAACTATAAATCTCTACCAAATTTAGTAATCCATTATTTATTACTCACTCTCTTCTATATTTGACCATTATAATAATTTCCACTACCCAAATCTTACACCTAAAGACCAACTCACTATATAGAGATCTACCGACTCACCAATATTACCATACCTCTATTAATGACCTTTATAATTTCCCTAGAATGGGTTTACATTGATTTATCAATTGATACTTACAAAACCCAATACCACACTACCAAGAATCTTTCTCTAAAATAACACCCAGCCACTGATATGGTGCATAGTATAACTGGTAATCCCTAAATAAAAAAATATCCAAAACTAAAACATCCCTTGTATCTTGGGAATACCTTCTAAAATAACTCACTAATAATGGAAAATCATATATAATTGTACCCCATATAAATTTTCTACAAAAAAACTTAAATAGTGAAAATTGTAAAAACATTGAACATCGCATTAGACTACCTGATCCACACATCAATCCCCACTAATAGGGATGATTATCATGCCATAAACATGACACTATATTGATGGATTAACAATATAAAAGCTTCTAGGAAACACCATGGACTCATCAAAAGTATCATTCATCCTATAATGGGTTTCATCGTTGAAAACCACATTCATGCATAGTTTTCCTATTCCAATAAAAGGATATCCTATGGAAATTTGATTTTTAATTAAATACTTATGGGCCAAGAATGTTGTTGGTCTTTCTTCCAAGCCTCAATACTCTATCTATACATCTATTTGACACTACCCAAATCAAAAACACTCTTACACTACTCTATAATTACATGGTAAAAATTTCCCAAATGACACCATAGTTTGAGTGCCACATGACCTCCAGAATGTCTCTACATAAACATAAGGTAGTCAACTAGTGGTGAGGGACTAAAATGTTTATAGGGATGTTATTAACTCAAAATAAAGATTTTTAGGTTATGCTTGATTCTACTAAAAATGTTGCAAGACTCATCCCTAAAATGGATGACCTAAAAACTAGTAGACATAATCATGGATCCATGAAATACCCAAAATATAGAATATAAATGCAGTAAATATACATGGACTACAATTATAAAAACAAAAAATAGTAGAGATACATTACAGGAAGTAATAATACTACAACTGGTAGAAAAGAACAAGTATAGTATGGTAATTGAAAAATAAGTATACAATAGACTCTACCCTAAATCACATAATCCATCCCTACTGAACCCTCAACCACTAAAATCTCGCTATATTGGAAGCAATTGTCTATAAATAAGTTAAAACTATACTATAAATATGACATGAAATCCATCCTATGTATTTTGAATCCAGTGTTCCTTATTTGGACATGGGTTGAGTTCAGTGACCTAGTAGTATTTCCATGCCTTCCTTGACACATAGAGTGCTACTATGATTGTGTGGATGTGAATAAAAAACATAGAAGAGTAAAATTAATTATCGTAAAATAAAATTACCAAGAATCATAATAAAAAATTATTATAAAAGAAATCACATATCAAGTCATTGTGTGCTAACCATGCCACCATGATAATTGGCCTCACCTACTTCAACTAATGCTGGTGGAAGGAGTCATCTTATAACTCACCCAAACCTATACACGATTTATTTGGGAAATGACTAAATATGTGTCTTTACCACTAATATCACATAGGTTGGATTTGCATACCTAGTCTCAATATCACATTCTATCATGTTCCACCTCCCTCTCTCTCAGTGTGTGGTCTTATAAAACATCTAATACCACTACCCGTACCTCTAACCTCTCACTTGGGGTCAGGTCTCATACAATATACCTTATATTTACCCATTCACTCATATTTTGGTCTCATACTACATTCCATACCATGTATCATATCATTTCACATACCTCCACCCTCACCCTTAGGGGTTTTGGGGTTTTTAAAGTCTCTTTAGTTTTTTAGAAGGAGATTTCTTCATGTTGAATTTCTGAAGGGTTATTCTTTTAAATGTGGTTCATGGTAGGGGTTGTAGACCTCAAATTTTCTACAATGTCTTTGGATGATGTATTTTTTTTAATTATTTATTAAATTTATCATAATAACAGTTTCAATAAATGGAAACATGCATGTTCACTAGTTATCAGTTCTAAATCTAAAGGTGTAATAGCGTATCAATGATTTCCCTAGTCTACATAAGGACGACCAAGAATATAAAAGGTAGATGTTACTGATTTATTGATTGGATACCATTATAATCATGAGGTGATACAGGTATCTAAGAGATTGTAAATGAATACATATTTAAAAGTAGAGATATATGAAATAGCGAGTTAGAGTAAAACATTTTTGTAATATCTTGTACTTTAATTTATCATAATAATTGTTGTGTTCTCCCATAGATATATGAATTTTGTTTGAAACATATAATTTATCTACGTGCTTTAGTGTCTCATTTTATTCTATGACTTTTTTTCATGTGGGTGATTTTATGTGGTGGTTAGGTTTTGTTTCTTTAAGTTCTAGAATATATTTTCAATGGCCTATTTAGAATATTAGAAGGTAGTTCATAAGAATGAAATTCATCTAAATTGTTTTTGTGAGATTTATTCCTATTTAGAACCCATTAAGGGGTATCATAGGGATATTTCAGTTGTATTCACCTAGTATTGTCTATAATTCCATTAGATGAAGGAAGGATCTAGATTGAAAACTTTGATGGGACAAACTTTTTCTTTTGGAGGATGTCGTTAGAGGCTATATTTATATAGAAATATCAAGATACTGCATTGTATAGAGAGAGTTCATAGAATATGGATAAATTAGAATGGGAGTGGTTTTAAAAGAAGTATCTAGATTGGTTAAGATTTTACATTTCATAGTTTTTGGATTTTAATATTTAAGAGAATAAAAGAACTATGAGATTTTATGAAAATTTTGGCTGAAATATATAAGGATCCAATGACACTCAACAATGTTTTTATGATGCAATGAATATTCTACTTAAGACCATTGAAAATAACACTAGTGGTGGACCATATGAACGATTTCAACATAATCCATCAATATCTCACATAAGTGGGGGTTACATTCATGGATGATGTGTGGGTATTGATTTCTTTATCTTCACTTTAAGAAAAATGGGATTATGCGATGAAAAAATGATTAATTTTACTATGAATAAAAAACATTTATATATTAAAATATTAATATAATTCTTCATGAGGATTTGAGGTAGAATGAAGTCATATTACCCTCATGAAGCAATCTCAATGCTAGCAGTGGGGAATAATCACTTCAATTGATATACTAGTGAAAAACGCCATTAGATGATAAGACCAAAAGAAGAAGTCTGAGTATATGTGCTAGTCAAGGTCCTTATTGTTGTCTTTTTGGAAAGAAATGAAATATAAATAAGGACTATAGAAATAGAAAGGAGTATACCAAAAAGGATTCAAAATCTATAAGAATAAATTCTATTAATACAAGAGAATGTATAATCATTTTATTCTTTACTGTGAACATTCCAAAAGAATCATGGTCTATTAAATCAGTTGAATATTTCCATTCAACTATTTAGCGTTGGTGTATGGTGTACTATGAATATGGATGCATGGAATGAGTATATATATAAGATGATAAAACTCTAGTGATAGTTAGAAATGGAATTTTCAATATTCATGTAAATAATAGTGGATTCTTGAAGCTGAACGATATTAGAAACATACAAGGTCCCTTTAAGAGCTTCATATTATTTGGACAAATTGATGAAGTAGGTTTCAGATCCAATTTCTTGAATGGGCCTTTCGAAATGAAAAAAGGTTCCATAGTTATTTATTATGGGATAAATAATTGAACCCTATACTTTATTGAAAGAAAATATAATGTTATAATGGACAGAAGAATTTTATTTGGTGATCCAAAAATATAACAGTATTGATATACCCTCCTAAATGAGAAGAATATGAAAGTTACAGTGATGAATGTAATTCTTATACTTGACCACATAGATTCTAGAAATTTTGAGAACTGTATTCTATAGAAATAAAGGAATGCGTCATTCAATTTGTATGGATAAAAACCTAGGAATTAGAAGCTAGAACATGTTAATTATTTTTTTTGGGGACCTGTCCCTATGAATTAAAATATGGAATCTCGGTACTTTCTGAATTTTATTGATATTTCCATTCAAAATATCTAGGTATAATTTGTGAAGAATAAATCAATTTTTTTTCAACATTTATTTCAATGGAATCATTTGGATTAAAGGAAGTGTGATAAAAAATGGATGTTCCATAGAATAGAAAATGGTAGAGAGTACACTAGAAAGAGATTATAAGACATTTTTTAAATAAGAATGTTAGGAATGATTAATATAAAGGTTTAGTTTAAATAATTAATAATTCTCTATAATATAAATCCCCCTGTATGAGACTTCATTCTAGAATACCTAAGAGAATTTGGGTAAAATTTATACACACATTGACATACTTGGTCAGTAGAATTTCAACATAATCTATGGGATAAAATCTTCTAAAATAAATTCAATCTATACAATATCGAATGTGAACCATCTTAATGTTTTTTGATGTGTTTCATATGTTCATTTTTATGTGAATGATAATGATAAGTTAGAGGATAAATCCAGAGTGTCATTTCTTATTTTATGTGGCGATGAGAAACTTTGAAATCATTTCGGGATGATTAGAAGAAAAAAGTCATCTAGAGTAAAGATATTGTCTTCAACAAGAATCATATATTGGAATATTAGAACGTTGAAGAGAAAAAAGTTCAGGAAAATCATCTGTTGAAGTTCAAATTGACTTGAATGAGACTATCTAAAGGAACTCAGAATAACAAATGATGTGGCCTTAAAAACAAATGTTTTGCCACATCTTTTTAATTAATTTTAATAAATTTAATTACTTATTTTAACACTTTTTAATAAATAATGGATCTTTTGTAATTTTATTTTTAAATTTTTTATTTAATCAATTTTTATAATAATTTATGTATTTTAAGCTTTAATTTTTTTAATTTATGTTTTACTTAATTTTATGAGTCTAATAACTTTTTATTTAGTTTGGTATCTTTGTTTTCATATTTAATGACTTAATTTTTATTATTTAATTAATTAGTTTGGTGTTGCACATAAATAATTAGGTTTTTGTCTGACATCTCATGTATTAAAAATTAATTAAATTAATTAAACATAATTATTAGATGACTTATAATAATTCATTAACTACTAAATTTAATTTTTAAACACATTAAATCTATTCAAACATTATAATTTTAATTCTTAACTTAATTCAATTGTTCAATAAGATGATACTTAATTGCCTACTTTAATTAATTTAGTTTTTTATATTATAAATTTTATATAATTTACTTTGTTTATTATTGACTAATTTAAATCAAATTTACTTTAGAAGATAATAATAATAATATAACTTATGTTTAACAGGATTCATAAATTTATTAAAGTTTATGTTGTATTTATCTTTTCAATTGTTTTAATTAAGTTTTAGTTTTATTTATTTATTTTGTTTATATTTTATTTAATTTTTAATTTAGTTTATCCCTCTGTTTATTTTGTAGTATTACGGTGGAAACAGTTTGGCTCTCGGTCTGACCGAATTATCCTGGAACTGTGTCTCTTCCACCATTTCATTTTTTTGCACTGTCACTTTTGTGGCACGGTAACCTCCTGATACTGTCTCACCGGCTCACAACGGTCTCTCCGGAACACCACCCACCGTTTCTTATTTTTACGGTCTCACCATGACTCCCCTTCTACTGTCTCACCATTACCTTTTGGCACCGTTACCCTTTGGCACAGCAAAGCAGTGCCACCACTTCTCCTCTCAAACCGTTTCCAACTCTAAATCCTAGCACCGTTTCTTACCAGCACCGATGGCCTCTTCACATCTTCCTTCATGGTTTCAGAGCCTGCTACATGCCCCCTGCATTCCTTCCTCTGGAACTAATTCCTCGTCCTCAATACCATCATTCAAAGATGAGATCCATTGCCGCTGCTAGTGCCAAGCTTCTGCCATGGATAGAGGGTGTGGCTGAGCTGGATGTCGTGTATAGTACGCTTCACCGCTGAAGAAACTCGATCGCCGCTTGCTGTTTGAAGAAACCCATCTTCAAGATGACATCGCGAGTAGGAGATCCGTTGGATCTGAGTTGCATCGTCCCACCTATAGGAGTCCGCTGCAGGTCTGTTGTTCTGAGGAGGATGATTAAGCTATCACAACCCTTACCGATGCTGTACAAGAGGAGGACTCTTGAAGCTAAGGAGCCGCTGCTTGAGGGAGGGTCACACTTTACCCTTGCATGTGCTACTATGCGAAGAGGTCTGGAAGCCCTTTTGGGGTATTGTGTATGGAGAGGTTGAAGTCATCAGGAGGTTGATCTTGCATCATCGTCGTCGCCGCTGTGCTGTGCTGCGCTGCCTTGGAAGCAGAGGAGGAGTCGATCGCCGTTGGAGGGGAGGAGCCGGGAGCTGCCGACACTGCTCGGAAAAGGCGTCATAGTTGAAACCCCCCTCTTTTGGCGGGTAATTTTTTTATCTGGGTTTTTAAAAAATTAAAATTTGATAAAAGGGTATAGGGTTCGAATATTTTTAAAAATGGGTCCGGGATGCGTGAACGCCGTTCACGCATCTTCCCGAGAGAAGGGATGCGTGAACGGCGTTCACGCATCTCACAGAATACCTAAATGATTCATTTTTTCTAATGGAAATGTATTTCACTTAGATGAAAACATGCAAGGGTAAATAATCTATGTGGAGAAACTCTACTCATATGACTTACAAGGAATTTTTGTATCCTGAAAGAAGTCATATTAAGATAGAAAATAAGTTCAATGTTTTTAAAGATAAAAACGAGTATCAAAAAATGGTGTTTAAAGAACCAAAATCAAATCCCACGTAATAAGAATCTTGGAAGAGAAGATGAAAAATTTGGAAGAAAAATAATGAGATTGTACCAGCTGTGGAGGAGGGGGAAAATGTATTCCAAATAAAGAGGAAATTCATGGGAAGAAAATATGTGCATAATCCTTGAAGCATGTAATAAGAAATAAATCACATCCCATGCTTGGCTTAGAAATAAGAAGAAATAAAGGATGAGAGAAAACTCTCACATTGAATGTTTCCTCTATAGAATACAAGAGGTTCCTCCTTATTCCTTATTATTTTATGTGTTATGAGTTTACTTGAATGGAATTGAAGGAGAAGTATTGTTCATCATGGAGTACATAAATTCCCATGATGAAGAATGAGTTCATCTCTTAAGGAGGATCTTATAAGAGATTTGAGGTATTCCAATCACATTATCTTACATTTTTTCTTAATTATATTCATTAAGGTTGAGTACTTATTTAATGAAAAAATGAGAAAAGGGGGATTTGTTCTTGCACTTGAACTTTCTAATGTGTTTTTTGAAGTGTGTGCAGGATCATGTATTTCTTATCTTAAAATTACTCATCCTGATAATTGAGAATATCTAATTTTAGTATCACGTATGAGTATGTGTTATAGGTAGATTATATTATATTGGTTATTTAATTATTTCTTTCTACACTAGGATGGATCATATAGATATAGTGTTTATTAACTAAAGGCTTTGTTCCAAGTATCATGTCATATCATCCCCTTATTTAAAATATATGTGAAGATTTTTTTGAGAAGAAATATGAGTTTAAAATTGTCCAATTATCCTTTTCATTTTATTTTAAATAAGGGGGAGAATAATTGATGTTACCACATATTAACTTTTATGATATGAATGGATATTAACAACAGAAGATAAAGGGGGAGATTGTTGGAAAAAATGGTTGTATGTTTTATCAATATGTCAATATGTGAAGTGGTGGTGCTTGGATAATTTTTATGGATTCATGTTATGTAATTTAATTTCATATTTGGATAATTATCCATGTTTTAAAAGTGAGAATTATTTAAGATTATCTTAAATAGAAAAAAATGTGCAAAGGAGTTTTCAAAAATGTTCACTAAAGTATGAATGAAGAGATATATGAAAAAAGTATAAATATATTATTTATATTTTTCATGAAGAATAAGGATTGGTATTTGGAGTGAATATGGAATTTGGTGGAATATTTTATCTAACACATATTTTTAACTTTATTTAAAAAGGAATCCATCCAACTAGCTACATAAGGGAATTAGGTGCAGCCACTTTTGAGGTGGGAACTGGAGTTGACTATTGTATGGGAAGAAATGGTAGGCGAGCATGAATTCACATGAGGCACATGGTATTAGAGTGGTGGTTCAATCATGTGCAGTGGAATGGTGTTAGAGAAGACAACATGGGTCGATGCCAGTGAGGATTTGAGAGCGTACCCCAGTAATCACTTCTACCAAGCTGAAGGAATGATAAAATAAATAAGGAAGCACTCAACCGAGTGATATTATTATATGGGAAAATGGTGACACAATCATTGTCTCTCCACTAAAAACATGCAGACATTTACACAACAGTTTGATCTAACTTTTTCAAGTTGTCTAATTAGTGAGAACCTTCTTCCCTTTCTCAAGGGTTTTATAGAGCATTGGTTATCTACCATTGATGAGTCACAAAGATCATGGTTGGGAATCCTTGGATAAAACCAAGGACCCTTCCATATTAAGAAGTCCATGATGAACTTATAATATCCAAGCATGATCCAAGAACAAGTCATGTTCAATATTCATGCATTGTCGTGCATGAACTGAAGGATCCCAAGACTTTTGATGAAATAGAGTCTTCAAATGAAGTAAGATCTAGATTTAATGCCAAGGTACAATCATGATAATATATTCATGAAGTTACAATTTCATTAATATAATTTAAATAATAAAATGAATAGTTCATGTGATGAGAGTAAAAATTTATTCTAAAATGAATATCCTATGTGATGAAATGTGAAACATAAGTATTCGGGTGATTAGAAGATCATATTTTGATGAATCCACGTGAATCAGATTCTTACATGAGTTGTAACATTTATGTGAAGAATGGAGAAGACCCGAGCATTGGGTATTTTTGATGAGTTTTTTTATTTTATTATGTAATTAAATATGAGTTACATGTATGAATATAGATAATGATTCATAGAGATAGACACCACATTAAGAAGAAAGAGGGGAACCTTAATCCTTCTAGTATTCTTTATGAGTTGCATGAAACAAAATACCCACAGAAACTAATGGGGCATTCAATATGAGGAAAATATGATACCACTACTGATGAGTATTCATATATAAATGTGTAATTAAATGTGTTATTACGAAACAAATTTAAATAAGGATTTAAATGATTGATTTTAAATCATGTAATAATGATATATTACCCATGAACAATTATTGTTTGTTTTGTGAATAAAGTGTGTATGAAGGTGATGAAGACTCTGTGTTGAATTGAAATATTATTTCTGATAACTCGATACAATAATGTATCAGGTAAATACAGAAAGATGAATTGATGAGTTCTTGATTATTTGAATATTGAGGAGAATCTAGATTGCACAAAATCTGAAAAGAGTCTTAATATAATAATTTCTAAAATTATTGATAAAGTACACAAGGTAGGAGTGACTAGATTTCGTATCAATAGATCTTGGTGAAATAGGTTTACACACATCAATTTGCATTAGTTCAATCACTCTTATTGACCATTGATCTTTAACCTTTTATATATTTCAAATAATCTTCCCTTGTTAGAAAGAATCGCATGTATGAGTATGATCACATGATAAATTAGAGAGATCTTGAGCAGTGTCACATTTCAACAGATCTTCCATGTATGATTGGCTCATATAAACAATAAATTTATACCACAACCTATTTTCTTCTTCCTTGGATATAAAATACATATCTTCTTGTCCACTCACAAGATATAGATTCCCCTTTGTGTGTTTTCCTTACAAAACAACTCCACTATATTTTCCCTTGATAATACACACCTTATTTGTAAATATTATAGTGTGTCCCAAGTCACATAGTTACCCTCAAGGCTATGGAATGAGCATTCTAAGAATTCCCCATATTTCCACAAAAATAATATTTGATAAATGGTTTATTCATGTGCATCACTAATACACCACTCATTATTCCTTAAGATCACTAAATATTCTGATTCTAATTCATACCAAAATAAATCTTTATCCACATAACATGCTCTTGTGTTCTGACACCAATCATTACTGCTTTCTGTTTATGAACAATAACCATACCATTTGTGGCATTACGATGTATCATTTTCTTCCCTAAACATTTATTAACTATTTTTTGGACCTATGAACCATAATTTCCCTTTTTTCCATCACTTGTGTGACCTAATTTCCTAATATCATATTAGGAGTCAAGAGTTTCTCTTGATCCTATATTTAATTGTAGGCCAACAAAATCCTCCTAAAGTTCTTCAAAACATTTTACTTGGTCTTTTAATATGTTATTCATAAAATAAATAGCCTTGGATTATTATTTAACCTTTATGTTGAACTTATTGAATTTATATGAGTATTATGGAATTTCTAATCATATTATTTATTATACATATATATATATATATATATATATATATACATTGGTAGATAATTTGATAATAGTAAGACACTTATTAAAGGTATAATAGAAGTCTAGATAACAGTAATACACATACAAAACGTATCATAAATCAAATGTCAACCTAATCTACGCCTCCGGTGTGGATGCTCCTCTGTCCCACAGTCAGGCGTATACTGGATGCGTCCACGCCGTGTCTGTCTACGTCTGTGCTCTGGCGTACGCTGCGCATCCTCATCGACAGCCACCTCCACATCCTCCTGTGTGACAGACGGTGGATGTACAGTCTCACCGCCTGTACCCTGGCCTGCATCTAAGGATAGTGGAAGCTGGCTGGAACTCTCACCAATATAGGAAGTAGATGGCTGCTCTGCTGTGGATGACTGCAATAAAACATCGAACTCAATCCAGTCAGCGTCTGTAAGTACCTGTGGCTGTGCCTGAGAAGCTGGAGGAGCATATGACTGGTCATGCTGAACACCCTCCTCCAGTGGAATAATATCATGTGGCTGAGCAAGCTGAGCAGCCTCATCCTGTGGAACAACAGCAGGCTCCGCGGCCTCCGCAGCAGGCTCCGCGGCCTCCGCAGCAGGCTCCGCGGCCTCCGCAGCAGGTGGTGGATCAAAGAAAATGCCATGATAAATCTCGTCCATCGACGGTAGCATCTGTCGTACAAGGCTGTGAAAATATGTTGGGTCAAAGGCAGCTCTCTCCACTGGATCAGACATATGCAGTAGATGACAAATACGAGCATCCTGCGAAAACAAATTCTGTTATTAACTAATTTGAATAAAAAATATGTTGAACTGTGAAAGAAAGAATGCATACCAAGTCATGGAAGCCCCGTCCGTGCCGTGTCAGAAATCTGACGGGAGACCTGATGTACCAGCCTGCATAATCCATCTGATCCATCAAATGAAAGCGTACTGTCCCTGCCCCTCGCAACTGGGACTCTCGTCGCCTGTCTCATAACGCAACATATCTCGCATGGTAGCTCCTCCAATCAAAATCTCTCTTCCCTGACATCTTCAGGGAATGCAATGAATCCAACTGACTGGGCGGGTCAGGAACTGGCTGAAGGAATCCAAACTGTCTCATAACCCTATCCGTCTGATGCCACTCGACTATATGAAAATGAATCAGTGGAACCATGCAGGAGCCGATATCAAGCATCACTGTACAGTATGGGGGCAGACTCTGAAGGATAGCATCTGTATATGGCATCCATGTAATCTGAAAGAAAAAATGAATAATCAATTAATAAATGAATAGATTTACAGTAAAGAGTAAAGATTTAACAATATAAATAATAATCACTTACATCGTCTGGTCGAATGCTGTCTAGCATAAGTCTGTAGGCGTGAACATCATGTCTGGGAGAATCTGAATGTCGATGCGCCTGACTCCACCTGTAGATAACATTTTTTTTACATTTCATAAAAGAATTTTATACAAGTAAGTTAGATATTAGAAAGAATTAATAACATACCAACGTCCACGTGGAGCCTCTGCTACAATATCTACGGGTAATGGCGCACGAGCATGTGGAGCTAAACGAGGTATGTGCTCCCATACCCACATCTGTAGAAGAACCATACATCCTGTGATCTGCATCTTCTCGATGCGACATGCGCTGCATAGGGCTCTGTATGTATATGCTAGGCAGGAAGACCCCCAACTATATCGACCTGCCTGGTCCAAATCCTCTAAAAAAGATAGATACATCAGGTGCACAAAAGTAGTAGAGTGGTCAACAAAAAGCGTGCCACCGATCAGCCTCAAAATATATGCCCGTGCAAAGCGCAGAACGGTGACGTCATCAGCATCATCTGGTAAATGTGTGAAGTGCTGGTCTAACCAAGGCATCCGCAATCTACCACCGACGATGGTCCTGCCATCATCCTGGACCTCTATGCCCAGAAGTCTATGAACAAGCTCAGGAAAATCTGATGGAACTCGGCCTGTCAAAGCATGTCCGTCGATAGGGAGGCCCAACATAATAGCCACATCCTGCAATGTAATAGTCATCTCTCCCTCACTGAAATGGAAAGTATGCGACTCTGGTCTCCATCTCTCGACAAGTGCGGCAATGAGCTGATGATCAAGAAACGTGAAGTCGCACATCGCTACGCCATAAAATCCAGCTCGACGAAGATGTGGGACGATAGCGGGAGGTGGTGCAGTATGATGGAAATGGTGAGATCTACGTACACTCAAGGGAGCCACATGACGTCCCTCTAAAAGCAGTCGTGATACATGAGTAGCCTGAGATGTAAGCAATGGAAAACCTGCCATCTGCACACATGATATCATCGTTACTTATTAATAGTGGAATCATGATATATTCATTTTTATTTGGTGTCACAATCAAGATTAGCCTAGTCTCACAATCAACATTAGTTAAGGATGCTAAGACACTCAGATGCCATTACTAAAACTAGACATCTTATGAGAAAACCATAATTTAAAAGTGAAAAATTAATTATTTCTTCTTATTTGTGAAATTACGTTTGTTAATTTATCAATTATCCATTAAATAACCATCAACATTATTCCACATTAAAAATTAACAGGAAAAAGTGAAAAATTAATAATTTCTTCTTATATGTGAAATTAGGTTTGTTAATTCATCCATTATCCATTAAATAACCATCAACATTATTCCACATTAAAAATTAACAGGAAAAAGTGAAAAATTAATTATTTCTTCTTATTTGTGAAATTACGTTTGTTAATTTATCCATTATCCATTAAATAACCATTAAAATTATTCCACATTAAAAATTAAGAGGAAAAAGTGAAAAATTAATTATTTCTTCTTATTTGTGAAATTACGTTTGTTAATTTATCCATTATTCATTAGATAACCATTAACATTATTCCAAATAGATCAAGTTCCTAAGTAACTATAGAAACTTCCACAATAGGTTATTCAACCACAACCTCTTCCTCTTAGTCTTCTACTTCTTCTCATCCTCATCCTCTATTTCTTATTCTTCTTCTTCATCATCGACACCAACCACAACCTCTTCCTCTTAGAGCAGGTACACAGACTCGATCATGGATGATGAGATTTGGAACTCTGTCCTGCCACTTGGGGACATCTCTTACGAGTATGTCCTTCTGCGTGGCAGATACTGCATCGTATTCTCCCTCCTCGTTGCCGAGGCCAATCCATCTCATTTCTGATGCGAGTTGACTTCGGTCTTCCTCGAGGCCGCAACCTAGTAGCATGAAGCCAATAATTTTACAAATGACACACATTGAAAAAATTATAAATGATACCAAAACCGACTTATGAAAACCTGGAAATATCAGGGACAATGGTCGGTTGATCAGCAGGCAATGTGATAGAATGGAAGTCACCAACAGGCATCCAAGCAGCACTATAACAGTTAACCAAAGTGCTCATGTGATACACCGGGTCAACATATGGCTCCCACGATATATTTACCGAAGCGCAAGCTGTAATAACATGTACACATGGATATCTCAATGCCTGAAAGCTGCCACAATCACAGTACCTGTTATCCAACATCACGACAAACACTCCACCATTAGTGCATGCACCCTGGTCGTAGCACTTTCTTACCCGAAAACTCCTCTTTTCCCTGTCAAAGGCTATAACATTCCATCGTGAAGCCTCATTCCGTATCCGGTCAATATCAGTTTGAAAATGCTGAGTAAAAAGCATTCCATTTTCCATCCTCTGGTAGGCCTTTTGGGACCGGTCAACAAAGTAGTGAACACATCTAAAAAATGTCTCTTGCACTAACCCTGTGATTGGGAGTTTACGCACACCCTTGAGGACCCCATTTACGCACTCTACTATATTAGTGGTCATATGCCCATATCTCATGCCACCATCATATGCTAATGACCATTTTTCCTTTGAAATTTGTACCATATATTCATATACCTCCTCATTAACTGTTCGGATCTCTTCAAGACGCCGATCAAACCTTTCTTGTTGGGGTTCATATGCTGAAAGCATAACATAATAATGTATTAAAATGGATAGTAAATTTTGTTAAAAAAAGAAAGTTTAGAAAACCATACCCAATTTGAGGATCGCCTTCTTTATGGCCTTATCTCTAAACTGCTTATGCACATTACTTGCAATATGTCTAATGCAATAATGGTGATAAGCATTCGGCTCAGTCCAAGAAACCCCATCACTACTCACGGCCTCTATAATCGCTCGATGACGATCAGATATCAGACACACGCCCTGTTTCTGCGTGACATGAACACGTACACATGCCAAGAACCAGCTCCAGCATTCAAAATTTTCTTTTTCAACAACAGAAAAAGCAAGTGGCAGAGGAGCGCGATTACCATCCTGTGTGGCAGCAATGAGTAGAACACCTATATACTTTCCATAAAGGAATGTGCCATCTACCTGAATAAATTGTTTACAAAAGGGAAATGCAGCAATGCACGGTCTGAATGCCCAAAAAATCCTCTTGAACTTCACCTTTGACCGATCAACTAGATGATTTTGGGATACATACTCAACAGTGTCCAACTGATAAACAATATGATTATTGAGAGACAACAATTCCATAAGCTGTGGCAACAACGCATAAGACTCATCCCAATCACCATACACTTTTACAATGGCTTTCTGTTTTGCATTCCAAGCTTTGTTGTATGATACCTTATAGTTATACAACTGTTGAATTCTTTCCTGAATAAGGGCAACAGGAACATCCTGACTTGTTCGTATCATCTCACAAATAACAGTAGATATAAACTCTGCATCAAGAGAAGAGTGATCTTGTGCCAAGCTGGGATGCAGACAAGTGTGTGGGCCTTCTAATTTGGTTATCTTCCAACATCCATAACATTTATCAAATACTGCTCTTAATCGAAATTTACATTCTGACCCATATTTTTCACAACGAATGAGATATTTGGTCTTCTTTGACTCATAAACCACAAATGTGAAATGTCGCTCAATGTGGTATTGCTTTATCACATTTTTCATGACCTGTTTAGTTTCGAACTCCTGCCCAACATATATGGCATTATCATTTGATGCAGGCATATTCCCTATAATGCCAGGGAATTCAGAAGCTGGTGTAATGACATCCCAATCAAAAAGTTGTTCACGAGACATTCCTCCAACTAAGGAACTCAAAACTGAAGGCTGATTACCACTAACTGGTGGATGTAGTGGATGTCTGTCTCTCAAAGGAACCTCAGAAGGTTCATTTCCAACCACATCATCTCCTGCTGACTCCCCAGATTCTTCTTCCTCAGATAAACTTTCTTGCACTATATCAGCACAGAAAGGGATGTCATCTACATTTCCTTCCAAATTTTGATGATCTTCCTCATTACATTCTTCCACAGGAGTCGAATGAGAAGGAGGCAATAAATAAGACTGTTGTGAAGGACCAACTTCTATAGCGGTCACAAAGCATGGTTCTGTAGTAATCGATTGCACCACATCAATATCAGAAATGACAATAAATAATTCCATCAAACCATTAATACACTGTTTCCTGAATAACTGAGAAGCCTCCATCCAATCCTCATCATCGACTATAGGGTAGTCGCTGTGCCACATACGCTCAGGATATTGAAGATGTCGGTATCTAATTGAAGTGATTGCTTGTCCTGCACTCAATTTTAACCGACTATGAATCTTATTACGAACTGCATCCAATGTCATACAACAATGGAGATTTACCACTTTGACAGGTGGCACACTGTAGCTAAAACCCTGCTCGGTACAAATTACCTCACCGTTGCAATATATTTGAGCAGACATAATTACCTATTAAAAAAAATTTAAAAATATTATACACTACATTAAAATTTTAAATTATTTAATTTGGTTTTGAATAATTGATTATCTTGAGACTTTTTTATGTATTGATTTATCACTGTTAAGGTATAGTGATTGTGATTTTAGCACAAAAGCAAATTTAATATAATGTTTCATAAAGTTTGATTACTTATGAATATATAATCATGACTTGATCTTGAGACTTGCGATTAGTTTATCATTATCTGATAAACTAACCACAATTTATATGAGTAAACTCCTATCTCTATTATCAAATATTGCAGCAACCGCCAATCTCCTGTCAAATAGCAACGCCACCTCTCGAACGAGTTCTCAAATGCCTCTTCGTCGACACCTCTTCGGGGATGCCTCTTCATCGACACCTCTTTGGGGCGTCAGTATTTTATTTACAAATTTACTCACATGCATGTGAGAGGGTCTAGGGGTATGAAATACATAAATTAATTTAAACGGACACGCAGGTCCTTACACTTACTGAGAGATGACTCGCAGGTCATCAATACCGAAAAAATGCAATTATTACAAATTGAATAACAACATACACAAAATAAAACATGCAATTTCAATTATGCATGGTCGGTCATCTCAAGATCAGTCATCACTCATACCGTGTTTTTTGGTATATTTATTATATTATCCGTATTATATAAAATCTATATTAAATACTACACCTCTTTTACAAAAATTTAACTTCATGTGTATATATATATATATATATTTATTAAAAACATTAAATAAATTTTATTATAACTGATCTAATTGAGATTTACATAATAAACACTTTTGTTATTTTAAATTTTATGAAATTGTAATGTTTTTTGGCCATTCTTCTACTTTTCAAAATATAAGTAAATATATTTTATACTTTATTGATTAAAAATATTATTACTAGTAAATAAAAGTAATTTAATTTACACTTACATCAAAACCATCCATTAAAATAAATTTCTCCAACATAAATTACTTTTTCTAAACATTAAAAAGTTTAGACATAACATAAAACATTCAATATTTAGACAACAGACATTCAAAAAATTAAATCATACGAACATTCAACATCAAGAAAATTAAATCATACAAAACATTTCATGCATAACATATGAAATAAATAAATCATACACACAATTAAACATACAAATGAAATAAATAAATACAATTAAACATACAAATGAAATAAATAAATACAATTAAACATACAAATGAAATAAATAAACACAAATAAACAATTAAATTATTAAATAGAAATTTTACCTCAATAAAAGCAGCAAATATTTATTGAGAAAGAATTTCTGCAGAGCTTCGCAACGAAAATCAGAGGAGAACAATGGGTACTGGGGGGGGGGACCCCTCCTTTTATAACTTTTCTCGGCCGGATGCGTGAACGCCGTTCACGCATCCTTCAGCTCATCTGCGAAGGATGCATGAACGGCGTTCACGCATCCTTCGCCGCGGAGAGAAGCGTGAACGCCGTTCACGCATCTTTTCCCACGCAAGGATGCGTGAACGGCGTTCACGCTTCCTTTAGCTGGTCAGCAAAGGACGCGTGAACGCCGTTCACGCATTACCGTCGGGGTCCGGGATGCGTGAACGCCGTTCACGCATCCCACGCCGCGGAAGGATGCGTGAACGGCGTTCACGCATCCCGGACCCATTTTTAAAATTATTCGAACCCTATACCCTTCTTTCAAATTTTAATTTTTTAAAAACCCAGATAAAAAAATTACTCTCTTTTGGCGCATTGGAGAAGAAGATGGGGGGTGGGGGTAAAACATCAAAAATTTAATAATTATAATATATAACAATTATTATAAAAATAAATAGATAAGTTATAAATTAAAATATAAGACTAACTAATAAAAATTTATTAGTTTAAAATATAAACAATAATAACTTTTAAATTATGTCAAATATTAATACGAATACTTTAACACTTTAATTTTTAAATTTAAATTCAGTAGAATAAATATAATAATTAAATTAATAATGTAATATTATTTTGATATAATTTAAGAATCTAATAAAGATATACTAACTAATTTTTAATAATTTTTACACTAACTAAATAACTTAATTAATAATTAATAATTATAAACTTAATAAATTTATGAAAGATTTTTTAATAAATTAATAATCATAATATTTAAAAATAATTATCATTTAAGATATTTATTAATTAACTTTAATTACTATTTAATAAGTATTATAACAGTAAACTTAAAAAAATAACTATAAAATAATAATTAACTTTCTTCGTGTTTTAATTATTTCATATTGTTTTTAACATGTGAAGGATCATTCAATAGATGGGTATACGTCCAGATTCACACAACTAACTCACCCAGAGTTAGTTACGTGAGAAAAACTAGCACGACGTGCCCGTCATGAAAAAACACACGTGTGCGGTTCATAAGTGATTGATTTTTAAGGTCGGTGGAAAGAAACGGTGACATGCAGCAGATGAAAGATGATATAAAAGTAGAGTAGCAGTAGAATTTTGGGAGACTCTCATTCTTATACCACACTATACTTTTCGAGAGCAGTGACTCCCAGGAAATGATAGAACAGACATTGAGGCGAAGGACTCCGAGAACATAGCATCACTAAGGGAGTTGTTTTGCCTTCTCGTACTTAATTTCACAGTACTCTGTAATCTATTGTTTTTCAATGCTTTAAACAAGATGATCATAGGTTAATATTGTCTTAGATCAGGAATTTAATTCTGTTGGTCTATCTTTAAAACTTCTTCAATTACTTTACATTTTTTAGAATCATAATCAATAGGTGATGTTGAATTATGATTCTGTGTCAGTTGATTCACCTCTGAATTGATTTCAAAATTAATAATTCAATATCGACTAGTGAGGTTGAGTCTGAATGAATCTATTAGAACATTAATTTCATTAAATTTGGAAATTCACAGAGAGTTCATTTCAAAATAAAGACTTTCAAACTTCTTAGCAGTTCGGTTAAGTTTTGGTGTGGTGAACTCCAAGACTTAATCCTCTGCCTGTTGAATTTCTTGGTGAGGGAGATTCATTAGTTTTGCATTGAGGTGTGTTTCAACAAAAATTTTTGATGAAAAAAACTATATCAACCAGTAGATTAAATTTTTCGAGTGACTTTTTTTGGTCTGAGCTCTTTTTCCATTGCTTCCTTGTATCACTTTACTGGTTTCTTTAGTTTGTCCGTACTTTAATGTCAGTTTAGTGCAAGATTTAGTGTTAGATATAGTTTCCTTGACAAATTCTTGTTTTATATTTATGTTAACTAAAAAAATCATTAAAAAAAACAAAAAGTAAAAAGATGTACACGGTATCCATTACTGACAACAGTGGAGTTTTATAAAAATAAACTCTTAGAAAACTCACCTACCTTCCCTTGGGTTCGACTCTTCACTACTATACTAGTATAGGTTTATAAATAGTATTTTGAGGGTCATTAAGACCTCTGGCCTCATCAAAATTTGGATCCTTTTTCGGGGAAGGAATGATCCATTACTCTAGAAAACCTAAAAAAACACATTTATAAAAATATTTAAAAGATTGAAAAAAATGAAAATTGTTTTAAAAAAATCCATTTCACTTCTTTCTGAATTGTTACTACTGAGTACTATATGTTGCTAGTTGTATGAGCACAAGACACTCTACTGTTAGTCTAGAGCCACTGAACATAGAAATTGCCAAACATCTCACTACTCAATGAAAGAAAAACAAAACTGAAATGGAAAAAATGGAAAATCGAGTTCCTGAATCTGATAACTGTCAAAATTAACCAGAACTCTTAGATGAAAATGAAATGCCATGGATGAGGTAATTTCAACTCCCTCAAGTTTCAAGAAATCCATTATCCATTAGATTATCTCCTAGAGACATAAATTATGAACTTAAACAGTCACACATTTCACTACTGACTGCATTTAATGGACTGTCTAATGAGGACTCTTTAGACTTTATTAGAGATTTCTATAACACAGTGCAACAATTACCTCGTCTAGGACTCACATAAAATGAACTAAGCATGAGAGTATTTCCATTTTTCCTTAAGGGGAATTCTAGGAATTGGTTTCTGAGTCTAGATGAGAACATTTTTGAAACCTGGGAGCAAGTGTATAATTATTTTTTAATGAAATTCTTTCCCCAAAGATTGAAAGATGAACTAATAACAAAGACAACTAGTTTTTATCAAGAGGATGGAGAAAGTTTTCATGAATATTGGGATAGATTTATGGATCTTCTTAGGCAGTTTCTCCATCATCAACTCCCATATCACCTTCTCATGGATACGTTCTATGAAGGGCTGTCCTCCTCTAGAAAGAATCTAGTTGACCAAGCTGCTAGGGGTAATTACAATGATAAAACAGATGAAGAACATAGATTTTTTTAATAATCTTCCTCTGAATTCACAATATAAAAATTCAAGAATAAAAAGTGTCAATAAAAATGGTAACCCAAACACTATATCAGTGAATGAAACTCAAGCTCAACTTGGTGAAGTCACCAACCAACATCAATCTTTAATGAACCAGAATTCAAAAAAAATTGTGAACCAAATTGGATGCCAAAATACCAACAAATCTTTAAGGGAATATTGTGTCCAGTGTGGCATGTTTGGGCATATTAAAAACTTCTTTCCTTGTTTTGATATGCCGGCCGAACAACAAGAAAACTCAAACTTTGTCATCAATGGTCCTAGAATGTCTCCTAAATAAGATCCATTTTCAAATAATTATAACCAAGGCTATAGGATCCACCCTAATCTATCATGGAAAGATCAAGGTTTAATTAAACAATCCAATGCCCCTAATTATTCTAATCAATCAAGACCAAATTTTCATAATCAACAAAGGGGCGAGTCTTCAAATGTACAAGGAAACAATGATAGTCACATGTCTTCTAAAATTAATCTAATTTTGAACAAAATCAACTCCTAAGAGGAAAGATACATGACTCAGCTGTCCAAACATAAAAATCAATGTGTTAGAAAAAATTCAAACTAATGTGAGAATGAAAAACATGGAATCACAACTTGGTCAACTTGCCAGGTAGTTTTCATCTAGGGAAAAAGGTAGACTTCCAATTACCACTGAGCTTAACCCTAGAGAGAATTACAGGGTTGTAGTTACTAGAAGTGGGCTTAATACCAAAACTGCAGCTAAAAAGACACTGAAAATACCCAAAATAAAATCTTCTTCAATCTGTAAATAAAAATCTTCCTTGCCCACATGCTGGAAATTCACAAAAAATCAATGAAAATGATAAAAATATTAATTTTTCATCTGAAACTCGAGCTGAAACTTCATCTAAAAATCAAAAGAATAAAGGAAACGAAATGGTTGAGGAGGAGGTGAGGGTTATACCTACTGTCCTTAAATTTTTTTCCCCACCCATCCCTTTCCTTGAGAAGCTGAAACCACAAAGTAACACCAAGGGTGAACTTCTTCAATTCCTTGGTATCCTTCCAAACATCAAGTAAACATTCCATTCATTCAAGACTTAATTCAAATCCCATATTAATTAAAATATCTTATGAAAAATGTTTCAAAAAAAAAGAACCTGGAAGAATTTGCTACTTACAGCCTCACTGAAGAGTGAAGTGCTGTACTCTAAAAGAAAATCCCACCCAAATTGAAAGACCCAGGTAGCTTTGTCATTCCCTATACATTAAAAAACTCTAATTAGCTGAACTTTTTGTGTGATTTAGGTGCTAGAATTAATATGCTCCCATACTCACTGTTTCAACAGTTGAGGTTGGGGTATCTTCAACCCACCACAGTCATACTGTAGTTAGTTGAAAGATCTTTCACTCATCCTGTGGGTTCGGTAGATGATTTTCTAGTTGGGGTTGGGAAGAAATTTTTACCTGTAGACTTTTTAGTCTTGGATATGGTGTGTGATCAAGAAGTTCCCATCATCTTGGGTAGGCCCTTCTTGTCTATAGGAGGTGCTGTAATTGATGTTTCTAAGGGTCAATTAATTTTTAAAATTGGATAACAACAATAAGAGTTCAATGTGTTTAAAAATGTTAATGGACCAGTGTTTTCTAAAAAAAAGTTAAATGTTAGAGTCTATAGAAGATGAGAACTCAACTGAAAATATAGAAAAATCTGAAAATCAATCCTATGTTGAAGAAAATATTTGTGAAGCTGAAAATCCTATTGAATCTTTCTTAGAAATTGAAAATTCTACTCGAACACCTAATCTGGAAAATAATACAGAACTGGACAACTCTCCAGTTTCTACTGTATAAGGGTCCTCTATTTCTGAACTTAGGATATTTTTGTGGGAATTTGAGGGTGTTTCTGTTAACACAAACCTTGTTGAACACTTTTATAATGTTGAGGGAGAACTTTTAAGACAGCTAGATGATTCTTCTCTGATAAATTTTTTGAATTCTGATCTGCAAAATCTGGACAATGTACTACCCACATAGGAGACACTACTGGAAAAATACCCTATACCAACGGTTCCAAACCGTTGGTATAGGTCCCCAAACCATTGGTATAGGCTATACCAACGGTTTCGGGGACTGTTGGTAAGTAATCTGTGACAATAGGTCTATACCAACGGTTTTGGGAAAACCGTTGGTATAGGCTCTATACCAACGGTTTTGAAAACCGTTGGTATAAGTAATTAGAAAATCTATACCAAAGGTTCTCAAAACCGTTGGTATATGTATTTCAAAAAAGAAACTCCCGGTGGGATTTGATCCCAGGACCTCTAGTTTATAACTCAAATACTTAACCACTAACCTAACATGACTTTTGTTTACATAATTCCATAAAAATATATATGTATTGTTCTAATTATTTTAAATTTTGATATATATAATGTTCTCCGTAGGATGATTCCAAAAAAATCACTAGACTTTTCCCAACGGTTCTCAAAACCGTTGGGAAAAGTCTAGTGGTTTTTTTGGAAAGTTTGGCCGAAGGTTGAATTTTGGAGGCCCTTTGCCAACGGTTTTGGAAAACCGTTGGGAAAGGGTAGCCTATCCCAATGGTTTGCCCAAACCATTGGCAAAGGGCCTCCAAAATTCAACCTTTCCCAACGGTTTGGCCAAACCGTTGGGAAAGGTGGCCAAAATATGGGCTTTCCTAACGGTTTGGCCAAACCGTTGGGAAAGGGTACCTATACCAACGGTTTGACAAACCGTTGGTATAGAAGCGTTGGGAAAAATCATTTTTCCAGTAGTGAGAGTAGCACAATTATTTATGAATCTGAGAATGAAATTGAAAATCCTTCATCATTTCAAACTCCATACAAGAGATATGTCGAAGATATTGGACCTCCCAAGCCTAAAAGTATTCCTTCTAGTGTAGAACCACCCACTCTTAAATTGAAACCAATACCTTCCCATCTTAAATATTCATTTCTGGGCAAGAACTCCACTTTTCCTGTAATAATTTCTGCTGAACTTAATGAAAATCAATAGGAAATACTTTTGAATGTTTTGAAGAAGTTTAAATCTTCCATAGGCTGGACAATAGATGATATCAAGGGCATTATTCCCTCATTTTTTATGCATAAAATACATATGGATCATGAGCATAAGACTAGGGTAGAGTGTCAAAGAATATTGAATCTGAACATGAAAGAAGTAGTGAGAGAGGAAGTGATCATATTGTTGGACACGGGAATGATATATCCAATTTTTGATAGTGCTTGGGTCAGCCCTGTCCAGGTTGTCCTCAAGAAGGGAGGTTTCACTATAGTTAAAAATGAAAAAAATGAAGAAGTCCAAGTTAAGAAAGCTACAAAATGGAGAGTCTGTATAGATTATAGGAATATTAATGTAGACACTAGGAAGGACCACTTTCCAATTACCTTCTTAAATCAAATGCTTAAGAGGCTTGCTGGAAATGAGTTTTTCTGTTTCCTGGATGGGTATTTTGGTTACAACCAAATTCCTGTTGCTCTATAGGATCAGGAAAAGACCAATTTCACATGTCCCTTTGGGACATGTTCTTACAAAAAGATGCCCTTTGGGTTGTGTGGATCTCTAGCCACCTTTCAAAGGTGTATGATGGCTATCTTTTTAAATATGATTGAGAGAATTATTGAGGTTTTCATGGATGATTTCTCCATTGTGGGTAGCACTTTTGATACTTGTCTTGGAAATCTAGAGTTAGTCTTAGAGAGATGAATTGAAACCAACCTTGTTCTTAATTGGGAGAAGTGTCAATTCATGGTCACATAGGGTATTGTTTTAGTTCATAAAGTTTCCAATAGAGGATTAGAAGTTGATACTTCTAAGATTGATTTTATTCAAAAATTCCCACCTCCTGTAAATGTCAAAGGTATTAGAAGTTTCCTAGGGAATTCCAGTTTTTAGTAGAGATTCAAAAAAGAATTTTCTAAAATAACTAAGCCCTTGGGTTCTTTACTGTTCTAGGATGCACCTTTAAACTTTGATGAAAACTATTTGAGATCATTTATTCAACTTAAATAGAAACTCACTACATCACCCATTATCACTGCACCTGATTTGAAACTACCTTTTGAACTTATGTGTGATGCTAGTGATATGGTTGTAGGTTCTTTCCTTGGACAGAGGAAAGATAGGAAGTTACATGGGGCGTATTACGCTAGTAGACTGCTAGATGATACTCAAAAAAGGTACACCACCCCTGAAAAAGAATTTCTAGCTGCTGTTTTTTCTCTAGAGAATTTTATATAATACTTGTTAGGTTCTAAATTCATCATTTTCACTGATCATTCTACTTTAAAGTATTTGATCTCTAAGAAATAAACTAAACCCATGCTGATTAGATGGATACTATTTCTTTAGGAATTTGATTTAGAGATTAGGGATAAGCAGGGAGCTGAAAATTTAGTTGTGGGCCACTTATCTAGGATTTATCTTACTCAATATAAATATCTTAGGGAGATAAAATATTCTTTTCTTGATGAAAAACTGCTCACTATATCAATCATGCAATCTTTTTCGTTTTCAGATTTTTCCAACTACCTGGAATTAGGTGTCTTTCCCAAAAATATATCCAATAACCAAAGAAAGAAATTCATTTTTGAACTTAAATAATACCGTTGGGATGATTCTCTATTGTTTAGAATATGTGCTAATGGTATTCTTATAAGGTGTGTGCCTGAGGAAGAGATGTTGCCTATCTTAGAGAGTTGCCACTCTTCACCTTGGGGAGGTCACCATGGTGGTGAAAGAACTGCTCAGAAAGTTCTACAATCTGGATTCTATTGGCCTACTCTTTTTAAGGATATTAGGAGCTTTGTGGTTGGATGTGATAAGTGTTAGAGGCTAGGTAATGTTGGTAGGAAGTAGGAGTTACCCCAAAACAGAATTTTGGTAGTTGAAATTTTTGATGTCTGGGGTTTAGATTTCATGGGTCCATTTCCATTATCTCATGGGAATGAGTATATTTTTGTTTATATTTACTATGTTTCAAAATGGGTTGAGGTAGTGGCACTTCCCCACAATCAAGCCACTTATTTAATAAAATTTGTTAAGAAGAACATGTTTACAAGATTAGGAGTCCCAGGAGAATTTATCGCTGATAATGGAACACATTTTAAGAACTATAAATTTAATCCTTTGATGGAGAAATATGGTTGTGTTCATAAAATTGGCACTCTTTATCATCCACAGTCCAGTGGAAAAGTGAAAATTTTAAACAGAAAAATGAAACAAATACTTGAGAAAACTGTATCAACCTCTAGGAAAGACTGGACTCTTAAATTGGATGATGCTTTATGAGCATATAGAACTAATTTCAACACCCCAATAGGTATTTCTCCTTACAGGTTGTGGTTTAGTAAATGTTTTCATTTACCTGTAGAGTTGCAACACAAGTCATATTCGAAATTTAAGGCTCTAAACATTGAATTTAAGAGTGCTAGTGAGAGGAGATTACTTGAGCTGAGTGAGTTGGATGAGATTATGAGAGAGAGTTATGATAATTCAAGGATTTATAAAGATATGACTAAATTTTTTCATGATTCTATCATACAAACCAAAGAGTTTAAACCTGGACAGAAGGTCCTTCTCTTTAACTCTAGACTTAAACTCTTCACTATAAAGTTGAAGTCCAAGTGGTCTAGACCTTTTACTATAGTGAGAGTTATGAAAAATGGAGTTTTCGAAATTATAGGTGAAGAAAATAAACCCATGTTAGTTAATTGGAAGATAGTGAAACTTTATTTTGAGGGACAACCAAAGTGCTTGCCTTCCTTCACTATGCTTGAAGACTGATCTTGAATAAAGTCTGGCTAAATAAATTAAAACCTAGTGCTGCATGGGAGGAAACTCATGGTTACTTTTGTCTTTACTTTGCTTCATTTAAAAATTGAATAAAGTGTTGCTTCTGTGCTCTAACTTTGTGAAATTTTTGTTACTACTTGTTCTTGGTTTTGTTGTTCTGTTTCAGAGTTATCAAAAAGCAGATGAAGTGCCATATAATGGAGTATAATTCCCATGTTTAAAGACTAATGAAAAACTAGTTAGGGAAGTATCTTACTATTAAATTTCTATTTCATAATATGCTCATTATTACTTTAAAAAAATCTGTTGGATGTTTTTTCTGAAAAAATTCTACTTTAAAAAATTATGCTTGTATAAGAAATTATGTTGCATGATTTGAACTGTATGAAAATCTTTTTCATGTTTTGATACTGAAATAAAGAATTCATCTTATGTTAAAAAAATTATGCTTAATGAAAATTTTGCTGTATGTCACTGTGTAAATAAAAATTTTATATGTACTTCACTGCTGAAACTGAAAATTATTTCTATTAAATTCTTTTAACTACTTGAAACTAAGTGTGAGGGGGGAGGGGTACATGATTGCTGGATGTAGTGAATTTTGTTGAATTTTCTTTATTAAGGGGTGTTAGGAATGCTTGCTTTATGTGTCACTGAACATCTAATTGAATCATATTTTCTAAATTTCCTGATACCCAATTCTCTCTGCACCCACAAGTTACATTCTTGGTTTGAACATTAATGGTAAATCTTTGAAACTGGAATTAAATGTTAATGCTTTTAATTTCTAATGAACATGCAGATAAGTTATTCATTGTTTCAAACAATATTTTTGAACTTTAATGTGACCATTATACAAGTCCTAAATCTACTAAATTGAAAATCTGTTTTGAACCTTAACTGTCAAATTGTTCTTCTCCACTTTAGAAGTCAACTTTGGCGACAAAGTTTGGTTTTAAGTGTGGGGAGGGGGTCAATTCTTGACTATACTAAACTGTTCTTAAATTTATGTCCATCAATTCCCATTACAACTTCAAACTTTTTGTTAAAAAAAATTCGGTAACTTTTTTCAAAATTCTTCAATAATTTTAAGCTTTATACTGTTACTCAAATAAGTCTTTCCTAAGGACAGTGCCTTGTTGGTAGTTAAGTTATGATTTGAACATAAAATTAATGAGGTTGGATGATTGTTGAGTTGTCTTGCTTAGTGGTATAATGAGATCTTGGTTTAGGGACTACTTCTGAGAGTGACTTGGGTGATCTGTTAGTGGATTTACGATCATAACCCTTAGAACTAGAAGTTTGAATTGATCCTAGGGGCCACATTTTTAATTTTTATTATTTATAAAAGTAATCATCTTAAAGATACAATGTAAATTTTTTTATATAAATCTTTTGAAACTGGAGTAATTTGGGCATCTTGGATTCCACGGTGAGTCTCAGAGACCCTAGATGCTGGGTGCATTTCTGTTTACTATAATCCCTCTATACACTTTTAATAAGTGCATTGCACAGTTCTTAGCACATGATACCTAGCTTGGAAAAAAAATAAAGTGTTTAGGTTCAAAAATGAGTTCATTAAGGTGAGGGTAATGATGAACGCCAGATGAAGAAGGGGTCAACTGGTTTATATGGGAATCATTTAGATTATATCAATAGGGTGATTCACAAAAAAATATATTTATATTTGGAACCAAGGTGATGAGTCAAGGTAAAATGTTCCTCTGGTTAAGTTCTTAATTCCACATAAATTTTACCTATTGTCAGTCTTGAAATTAGAACTTGATCCTGGACTAAAATTAGTCACTAAGAAGTATCACATATGTGGCATGACATCATCATTGTTCAATGATTCATAGTTATTTTGATTACCCTCTGAGTATTTGTTCGGGCAAGACTTGTTATGAGAAATTCATTTTTCAAAGCTCGTTGACATGTTATATCCCTTGTTTTAACTTGTTGGACATGTTGCATTTTGAGAAAAATCATGAGTACCATACTTCTTTTTTCGAATATAATAAAACATGGAATTATTTGAGGGAAAAAAATGCTAGAGTGTGGGGGAATTTGATGTGGCCTTAAAAATACATGTTTTTCCACATTTTTTTAATTAATTTATGTCAATCTAATTACTTATTTTAACACATTTTAATAAATAATGGAACTTTTTTATTTTTGTTAATAAATTTTTTATTTAATCAACCTTTATAATTATTTATGTATTTTAAGATTTAAATTTTTTAATTTGAGTTTTAATTTATTTTATGAGTCTAAAACTTTTTATTTAGTTTTGTATCTTTGTTTTCATATTTAATGATTTTATTTTTATTATTTAATTAATTAGTTTAGTGTTGCACATAAATAATTTAGTTTTTTCCAACATCTAATGTATTAAAAATTAATTTATTTAATAAAACATACTTATTAGATGACTTATAATAATTCATTAACTAATAATTTGAGTTTTGAAACAACGTAAATCTATTCAAACATTATAATTTTAGGTCTTAACTTAGTTCAATTGTTCAATAAGATGATAAATAATTGTCTACTTTAAATAATTTTGTTTGTTATATTAGCTATTTTGTACAATTTACTTTTTTTATTATTGACTAATTTAAATAAAATTTATTTTAGAAGATAATAATAATATAACTTATGTTTAATGGGTTTCATAAACTTATTAAAGTTTATGTTGAATTTAACTTTTTAATCGTTTCAATTAAGTTCTACTTTCATTTATTTATTTTGTTCATATTTTATTTATGTTTTAATTTATTTTATCCCTTTGTTTATTTTGCACTATTACGGTGGCAATGGTTTGGCTCTCAGTATCACCGTATTATCCTGGAACTGTGTCTCTGCCACTGTTTCATTTTTTTGCACCATCACTTTTGTGGCACCGTAACCTCCTGATACTGTCTCACCAGTTGAAACTGGTCTCACTGGAACACCACTCACCATTTCTTATTTTTATGGTCTCAGCGTGACACCCCTTATGTTGTCTCACTATTTCCTTTTGGCACCGTAACCCTTTGGCACAAAAAAGCAGTGCCACCTCTTCTCCTCTCAAACCGTTTCCAACGCTAAATCCTGGAACCGTTTCTTACCAGCACTGATGGCCTCTTCACATCTTCATTCATGGTTCCAGAGCCTACCACGTGTCCCCTGCATTCCTTCCACGCAACTAATTACTCGTCCTCAATACCATCATTCACAGATGAGATGCATCATCGCTGCTAGTGCCAGGCTTCTACAGCGGATGGAGGGTGTGGCTGACCTGGATGTCGTGTGAAGTACGCTGCACCGCTGAAGAATCTCGCTCACCGCTTACATGTTGAAGACACCCGCTTGGATCCGAGCTGCATCGTCCCACCTAGAAGAGTCCACTGCGGGTCTGTTGTTTCGAGGAGGATGATTAAGCTGTCTCAACCCATGTCATTATTGTACAGGAGGAGGCCGCTTGAAGCTGAGGAGCCGCTGCTTGAGGGAGGGTCACACTTTACCCTTGCATGTGATGCTATGCGAAGAGGTGTGGAAGCCTATTTAGGGTGTTGTGTATGGAGAGGTTGACGTCACCATGAGAATAGATAATTAAAATATCTAAAAAAAATAAATAATAATAAAACATAAAAATTTAATAATTAGAATAGATAACTATTATTTAATTAATAAATAGATTAGTTGTAAATTAAAATATAAGACCGACTAATAATAATTTATTAGTTTAAAATATAAACAATAATAACTTATCAATTATGTTAAATATTAATACAAATATTTTAACAATTTAATTTTTAAATTTAAATTCAACAGAATAAATATAATAATTAAATTAATAAAGTAATATTATTTGGTTCTAATTTAAGAATCTAATAAAGACATACTAACTATTTTTTCATAATTTTTACACTAACTGAATAACTTAATTAATAATAATAAATTAAGAACATAATAACTTTATTAAAGATTTGGTAATAAAATAATAATCATAACATTTAATAATAATTATAATTTAAGATATTTATTAATTAACTTTAATTACTATTTAATAAGTATTATAACAGTAAACATAAAAAATAACTATAAAATAATAATTAACTTTCTTCCTGTTTTAATTGTTTCATATTATTTTTAACATGTGTAGGTTTATTCAATAGATGGGTATACATCCAGATTCACACAACTAACTCACCCTAAGTTAGTTATGTGAGAAAAACTAGCACGATGGGCCCGTCGCGAAAAAACACATGTGTGCGGTTCATAAGTGATTAATTTTTAAAGTCGGTGGAAACGAGCAGTGACATGCAACAGATGACAGAGGCTATAAAAGCAGAGTAGCAACAATATTTTTGGAGACTCTCATTATCATACCACGATATACTTTTCGAGAGTGGAGACTCCTGGTAAATGATAGAGTAGACATGGAGGTGAAGGAGACCGAGAATATAGCATCACTAAGGGAGTTCTTTTCCCTTCTTGTACTTAATTTCCCAGTACTCTGTAATCGATTGTTTTTCAATTCTTTAATCAAGATGATCATAGGTTAATATTGTCTTTGCCTAGGAATTTAATTCTGCTGGTCTATCTTTAAAACTTCTTCAATTACTTTACATTTTTTAGGATCATAATCAATCAGTGAGATTGAATTATGATTCTTTGTCAGTTGATTCACCTCTCAATTGACTTAAAAATTAATAATTCAATATCGACTGGAGGGGTTGAGTTTGAATTCATCTATCAGAACATTAATGTCATTAAATTTGGAAATTCATGGAGAATTTATTTGCAAATAAATACTTTTTCAAACTTTTTAGCAGTTCTGTTATGTTTTGGTGTGGTGAACTCCAAGACATAATCCTCTGCCTGTTGAATTTCTTGGCGAGGGAGATTCATCAATTTCTTATTGAGGTTTGTTTCAACAAATAGTTTTGATGAAGAAAACTATATCAACCAGTAGATTAAATTTTTTGATTGACTTTTATTTCTCTGAGCTTCTTTTCAATTTCTTACTTGTATCACTTTACTTTTTTCATTAGTTTATCCATACTTTAGATTTTGTTTAGTTCAATATTTAGTGTTAGATCTAGTTTCCTTGACAAATTATTGATTTTAGATTTATTTTATCTAAAGAAAATCATAAAAAAAATATAAAATAAAAAATAAACAAAAAGTAAAACGATGTACACTCTCTCCACTACTGAAAACAGTGGAGTTTTATAAAAATAAACCCTTAGAAAACTCACCTACCTTCCCTTGGGTTCAACCCTTCACTAATATACTAGTCTAGGTTTATAAATATTATTTTGATGGCCGTGATGACCTTCGGCCTCATCAAAAACCTATAAGTTTTGAAGGAATCAAAACATATGAATGTGTATTGGATGTAATGGTTTCAGATGAAATATTGGAATCAATAAGTTTTTTTGAATATCCAATTTAGTGGAGATGATCAATTTAAATCAAGAAACTGGTTCAGAGGTTTGGGGGTGATATAAAATTTTATCTTTTCATGGAAGCTGATGAACTATAATGTATATAAGACTGAGCTACCATAAATTATTTTAATAAATGGGAGTTTTTCATGAATAAGGAAAATAATTCCTTGAATCTTAATTAAATTTGGGAGATGTATAATCTTTTGGAAATAAATAGAGCTTTATTAAAATGGGTTTTCCATATGATGGAAAAAGATAAAGAAAATATGAGTTATAAAGAATGACTGGTGGTGAAAGGATTCTAGAAAAATAAATCTATTAAATTTTTAGATATTTTCTCGTTATTCATCATGAGCACTACTATCTAAATAGAAGTGAGCATTATTACCACTGATAATTTTCACTTAGAGAATATGAATTTCAATACAACCTTTCTTCATGGTGATTTGTGGGAGGATATCGTTACGGATCATCAAGGGTTTAGAAGAATACTATAAATATAAAGTGGTTTATAATTTAATGAAATATCTATATAATATTATGTAATAACCTCAAATATATAATTATAAGTTTGATAATTTCAATTTTGAAGAGTATTTCACTTGTGATTATGGTCATTGTTTCTACCTGAAGCAATGGGATGATTTAACATTTATTATACTAATTTTATATATGGGTTGCCTATTTTTTATGGGGAATAAAATTTAATAGATATATATTTTTAAGATAATATTCTATAAAAGGTTTCAAATTAATGATATTTTGTATGGAAAGAAAATCTTGGGGATAAAAATTGGGAGATATAGGAAAAAATAGAAATTTATTGTTATCCTAGAATCAATTCATTCAGAATGACATTACAAGATTCAAAAGGAAAAAATGTAAACCTATATCTATTCCACTTATTATAAATATTATTATTTTAGAAGTAATAGGACCCTCTATAGAAGAGGAATCCTAGAACATGGAAAACATGTCATACACTTAATTAGATAGAATTTAGCCACATGAAATGATCTACATGTGGCCTAAAACATCCTTTTTAGTATGAGTTTTGAGTGATTTCATTTCAAATCCATAAAGTCGGAATTGTGAGGTTGTGGAATGGATTATCCAATATCCAGAAGGTTTAGAAGATGTTTTATTATTATTCAGTGATCATTATGCATTGAAGGTTTTTATTGATGAAATTTTTTCTAGAGGTAGGTATACTCAGAATATCATAACAGGTTTTGTGTAAAATTTTTGAAGAAAAAATAGTTGGATGTCTCAACTTCAACTTTTTTCCTCTATTAATAATTGAGGTATAATATGTTACTGTTATGGAGGTAGGAATGGATTTTTTTTGGTCTATTTGATTGCTGAAGGATATTAGGAAAGAATCAAATGGGGGAATGTAGTTATGTGATAATTTTATCTCCGTTCACCTTGATAAAAATATTTTTTTTACACAATTAAAAAAACATAAACTTGAAATTTCTTTTTCATCTTGAATATTTTGGAATATATATTGTTCGATCTTCAAAATATAATTGCAATGAAGAATCCCATGTGAGTGTTCAGAAATGTGTTATTTTAAGAAATTCAGATGTGGTAATTTTCCTTGGTTGGACATGGAAAAATTAAAGGAGATATATAACACATCACGAACTAGAAGAAGATAATACCTAATGAATGAGGAAGGAGGTTTGAATCCCTAAAGAAACATTAAAGTGGGATATTTTTGGGTTTTGTGAAGTATCTTTAATTTTCTATAATTAGTTTTCCAGGATTATATTTTTTTGTATGTGGTTTCTTGTAGTGGTTTCAGTAGTGGAACTTTACAGAAGGAGTCTGGATGATGTATATTTTTTTATGATGTATTGAAAGTATAAAAATTCTTGTTTTGAAACTTAGAAAACATGAATTTTAATTGGTTTTTAGTGATCAATTTGAAGGTGTAGATATGTATCAGAGGTCTCCTCATTTAATAAATGGACATCAATGGATCTTAGAGGGTGGTGGACCCAGTTTACCATTTCAAGATATCTAAAAAATAATAATATATTTATTTTATTCAAAATACAAGAGAGGAGATGATATCAAGTGGCCCTAAAGTGATGAAAACCTAGGGAAGCACTCCAGACAATATCCAGATAGCTAATGGGGGGGGGGGGTATATGAACCTATAATAATGCTACTACCATATGTATTAACCCTTTATGTGATGTAGTGCACTTTCTTGATTCCCTTCTCACCAGGTTTGATGAGTGGTACTAATATCTTTGAAAAAGGATTTACACATATGGTTATGATAAATAATAGACTAAGGGTTAGTGATCTTATATTGAAGTGAGTGGATGATGACCATCGAGTAAATATCAATAGAAGCCTGATAAATATTATTCTCACAATATAGATCCTTTCCATTGCACATGGCACCAGCCTCCGCTATAAGAGAATCACCTTGCCCATATGTTTCAATGAAGGTGAAGATGATAAATTCATGACATTTAATAACAATACTATCACCTCATATAATAACAGAGCTATTAGAAACATAAACATTGATATTTAAATCATTTTATATTGGTTTCCATCAAATCCAGTGCCCCTATAGAGTCTTATGCTGTGTTGGGGAAGATGGGCCATGAGGTCTCAAAATATTCCATAGATATGGGGATAAATCCTATAATTTAAATAGGGTAACCAAATCAACCGCCATGGATTTACCTCCGACCAGTAAGAGACAGTTCAAACTACCAAATCCTTCATATTGAGCATTGTTCCTAACTTCCCAGAAACCCCAACAACTGAAAACTAGGAGAATCAATCTTGAATTCTTTTCCATGTTATATACTTTATCCCTGTTATACCATAAATGAAGAAAATATATTCTATTGTGATCTTTATATTAATCCCATGTGAATGAACCAATCATGGTCTAGATAAATGCTACCAAATCACCTTCAATGAACAAATGGCCAATAGTTTCTTCTTTAGATTTCATGTAACACAGGTACAATGATACTAAATTGACTCCCGTATATTTGTTTTCCTAATATGTAGGAATAATTTTATGCCTTATCCTCCATAACAGGAAGTTATATTTTAGTCGAATTTCATTTCACCAAAGTAAACTACCCCATGCATCATGCATTTCATTTCCATAAAACTCCAGGAGATAATCCTTTGCTGAGAAATTACCTAACGATGTGATCGTGAACACAGAGGAGTGACACCCTTTATTTATGATGATACTCTAAAAAAAGTCACACTATTGTTGGTAGATAATGTCCCCATTTAAGATAGGGTAGTTGTTGACAAGACTAAAATAAATGTTGGGTTTCATACACCTCGTAAGTCTGATCACAATACCTAACCAGTTCTAATCTTAGAATTCAATATATCTACACCCTATAATCTAATGAGATTTATCCAAAAGAAATGGAATGTTCTCGTGGATATGGGTCCAATACGTCGATACCTACCCATTCGATTGTCTCATATCCTACCAATATATTTTAGAAATGAATATTCCCTGAGAGTCCGACCATCTACCACTTCCCAACCTTTCTTGACTTGAAGAATATTCATCATTTTAGAGACATCCCTTATACTGATCCTACCTTTACATAAGGGTTATCAACTCATTTCGACATAGCCCAATGACATCCTTTGTTGGATTGAACATCCCAAGTTAATGAGACCGGTTTTTTTCAATATCCTTGGTGACTACTTTTGGCACTTTACAAACTGATAAGACATGTATTAGGATGGAATTAAGATCACTATTCACCAAAATGATCCTCCAACCAAAATAAGGAAAGTTTTTTTCTATTTATAAATTCTTTTAGTAATATTGTTAACCACCCCATCGATATAGTGAATGCGAATTCTACCAGGTGAGATAGGGAAAACAAATATTCCATTAGAAATCCTCACATATAGATACTGAGATAATCTTCAATATCCTTAGTGTGTCTTATAGAATAATTAGATGAGGCATAGACACAACTCTTATCTCGATTAACAATTTGGCAACTCTACCTACATTACTATTCCAAGGCCTTATTAAATCCATAAAGAGACCTCCAAATTCAATTGGGAAAGAAAACCATATCATCAACAAAGAGAATATGACATATTCTATTAGAACCACCCTTGATCCTATAATAAATAATTACCTAAATATAGAGAGAGTGAGAAATATATGTATAAGGAACGTAATGCACATAGATAAATAGAATGGGTGATAATGGGTCCCCTTTATTCATCCCCATAAATTGTATCATGAAGTTGCACTTCCATCACATAAATTAAATGGTAATACTAGAGTAACTTTAGCATCTAAAAATGAGGTTAATGACCCAATAAGATAAACCCATGCACCCCATTTCCTTGAGAATGAATTTACACTCCAACCTTTCATATGATTTTTCCAGGTCAATCTTAATGAAAATATTTGAACCTTGTACCTTAATATTGATATTGTCAATCATTTCATGGGAAATTATAATATAACATTGAATAGAATGCCCCTTTATAAATCTACTGTGATTCTCTTAGATCCAGTTGGTGAGGAGGGAATACGGTGTTCCAGTTTCTATGCTCTCTAGAGTTTTTTAAGGAAAATTACACATGATGATCGGTCTAAATTAGGTTACTTATGAATGATCCTTCAATTTTGTAATTTATACTAGGGTAGGGGAACATTCCACCCAGGGGAGCCCGCCACCATGAAATAATTCATAGGTTTCCTCAATGAGTTACTTCTTAACAAGATTCCATGCAGCTACATAGAAGGACCCAGAGAAGCCATCTGGGATGTAGAAGATTTCTAGGTTAAGGGAGTTAACAGCATACAAAATCTCATTTTACTATGGAATGTATACAAGAATTGAGTTATTTTGATTATTTATAACTAAAGGAATGACATCAAAGATAACTGCATACCCCTTGGAGTATCCATTCTTTTTGCAGGAGATAATTTCAACAAGTAAGGATTTAAATAAGATCACTTCCATACCTCCCATGGTGATTGGTTCATTGGGGTAAGACCCATCATCCATATGTATATTCATCCTAAGAGTGTGCCTCTTCACTTTAATAAACACATGAAAAAAGATGAATTATAGTCACCCAATATGAACCACTGTATCCTATACTATGACCAAGGATTCCTATAATGTTCCACAATCATCTCCGACATCTGGTTCTTCTTGTGGGAAAACATATCGAAAATATTATCCTCCCAAACATCCTCTAGATGTGACTCTAGTTTCTCGATGCTCATATTTAGGGAATCAAGATCAATCTAATGAGATGGTTTATCAATGTTCCAAGACTATAGGTTTACCTTGATACATATAATATTTTTGTGTCGAACAAACCATAAATAAATGTGAATTAGTTTGTACCAATATGCCTAAACCACTAGAAGAATGTTTGAATATAAGGGAAATCAGCTGGAGAATTTGAAGCATTATACCCCTACATTATGTGAACCAAAGTTTATCTGAAGTGGATAATGATATGAGAGCATCCAAACAAGATGGGACACATTAAAATTTGGGTAATAGGATATATCCTTAAGATTATTAAAGAATATATACATCTGGATCCATGTCTTCCTACACCCCATTCAATTTGCACAGCTAGTTAACGTATCACCTACAAACCCCATGTCCATTATTCTAGTTCAAATGATAAAATTAGTCGATTCTTGACTATATTTCTTGGAATATTACCCTCCATATTTATTCTCTATGGTAACCACAACAAAATTAAAATATCCACTAATAAACTAATATAATCTCCTTGGGATGAAGAGGCCAAGAATATACCACAATTACTCCCTTGACACTTCCTCACACATGGAATAGAAAAAATAGAATGTCCAGAAAAGAGGCTGATTAATTATCTTAATAGTAATAAATTGATAAGAAACAAAAAACTTCCCACTAATATACCAATTTTCTAGAAAATACATATGTTACAGTTCATGGGATCATCATACATGCAGCCTCAGACACCCAACCTATGAGAAAATTTAGATAACCTTGAGGACCTTTATTTTTGTTCAAGAACCGAAACAATAGAATAATTATTGCACCAGAACTCACAAGTAAGAAAATATTTCCTCACCTAGGAACTTTAGCCCTGAGAATTCCAGACCATAAGAAAAATCATTGGATAGTAAGATGATCAGTGAAGGATGATGAAATTGGGATATCAAAATGTTTGAAAATACTTCCATACAACATTTTTATAGATTACAATTTGGTATAGACATCACTGGGAGAGAAGGACTGTGGATTAGCTTCCTCGAAAGGAAGTGCCATCTCTGATGGGTGAGATACATTGGTAGAAAACACTTTGAAGGTGTTCTTAAGGAGTAGGGGATATACTCATGGATATATGATATAAAGGATTATAACCAACTAAAGGAGAAAAAGAGGACACAACTTATTTTCCATGTTATAGCGCCTTACCTAGAGAGGGGGAAGGAAAATGAAAAGGAAGATCCTCAACATTTGAAATAACCAATTCATGGATCAACCTATAGAACACCATATCCAAACACAACCTCTTCATTTATAAAAGGGAAAAAAGGTTGAGGGAAGAAAAATCAAGTCAGGAGGATGGAATCACCAAAGCGAGCAGAATAGGGGTCTGGCCTATAAAGGGAGGTTGTAGAGACTGACCCTATAGAGGATGATACATCCTTTACACCTCCATTGAGAACCGTCGACCACAAAATTTATATATGGAGATGAAATAGAGCAATAAAACTTGAAAGAAATGACATCTCCTACAGATAGATAGTTTGTGATCTTGAAGATGAAATTTTTAACAAAACCACATCTGTGAAACATAAGTTATCCTATACCATTAGGAAACTGCATCACTAGGTTTAAGAAAAACACAATGATTTTTTTTGAAAGATCCATATACACCAAAATATGATCAAATAATAAATCAAGAAGGATTATAGATCGATTGTATACACATAATAAAGATAAAAGCATATCATGGATACCCCAAAGGATGGATATTTTGAGGAATAAAAATGGTATACTAGGGAGATGAATCCATATCGCCGCATCAGTAGAATCCCTATCTGCATGAATATTCATAGACCATATGGAGAGGGTGATGTGAATGTTTCCAATCTTGTTAGGGAACCAGGACCAAGAAATAATGATATCAACCCTTAAATCCAGCACAATGCATAAGGGATTCCGACAAAGAATCAACACCCGAGCTGGAGAGGATAGGCCTCAAGAACCAAAAAAATCTTAAAAAATCAGAAGTTATAACTAATCAAGACCCAAATAAGCCACCAAAATCCATTTTTGTAAGTATAAGGCCACAAAAAAAGGGTCTAATAGGAACTCTAGCACTAGTGATCCCTTTGTCAAGAATTGACACAACATACCCATCAGAATTTTTGGAATCCTTGGAAGAGACTCCATGTGCGAGGTTGTAGATCTAAGTCGGATATATTTCATCGATTTCTAGTTGAATGAATCCTCAATGATCAATGAAATAGGTGCTTTGGTGTGATCTAAAAGGATTCCACTAGAATGGAGATAAGATGATGAGGAGAATATACAAATAGATGACGATGGAGTGGGGGGGGGGGGGGGGGGGAAGTCGCTGACTCCTGGATTGGTCGGTGTGAGATGACTGTTGAAAAAGTATGAAATTATGGAAGCTTGTGGGACATGTAATTAGGGGATTCAAGAAATCCATAACTATTGGTTGGAGATTTCTATAAATATAAGGTGGGGCTAGTTTATGAGAGGTTTAAAATGAATAAATATATATACATAGAAATTTATAAAATAGTGAGTGAGGGTGAAGTGTTTTGTAATCTCATATACTTGATTTTTTCGAAGTGATTTATGTGATCTCCTATAGACATAATACATTCATCTGAACCATATTATTCATGTGTGTGATTTGTTTTCATTTTATTTTTAAATTGTGTGTTTGTGAATGATTTTTTGGTGATAAGGTTTCATTTCTTCCTAGTTTTAGAACACATAGTAAAGGGGATATAAAGATATATATAAGGAAGACTGTTAGAATATGGTTATTCCTAATTTTTATTGTGAGAGTTTTCCTGGCTCAACACCCAAAAAAGTGTGAGTTCCAACTACAAAAATTATCTTATCTTGAAAAATAATACAAATCATCCCTCTCACTCAGGGTATAAAATCCTTATCACTCAGGTTGTGGCCTTATTTTAATAAGATATGCCACACATTACACCACATCACATAAAAATTACCTCTCACTCACACTACACCAAATTCATTATTTATTAGTTGTTTAATAATCCACCGCTCAAAAATAAAATTATTTAGTGGATGTCTTTTAAAAACCGTTTCTAAATATTATATGTTTATTAGAAAACCAAAAAATCTACCATACCCACCCTTCTCCCATAAATTCCCTCATTCGAGACCCCGTCCCTCGATCCTGATACTTCTCCCATGGTGGTTCCCCCTCATCAGCTCTATGGTGTCCCCCAAGCCCTTTGATCCCCAGCCTACTAAGCCCTCAATGACACTACCAGCATGAATGATCCCCTCCTAGGCCATCATACCCACCCTCACCCTACCCATATCTCTTTCCCTACCCTGAGTTATCTCCCTCCCTCACTAGATCCATAGTCACCCCTAAACCCCCTAATCTATCATTCTAGAATTCCCCCATAAGACATCTCATCTAAACACCATTCTCTCTTTACTCCCCCAGTGGCAATCCATTCATATATTGTTCAAGCTAGAAAATTTGTTTCATTTAATTTCAATTTCATTCTATTCTCTTGGGTTCATTTTTCTAATTTGGTTTATTTTTAATTATACCAAATCAGTTTATTTTTGGTCATGTTAGTTAAATTTTATTTTCTATATGGTTATTATTGGTAGGGATTGGTGTGTTTCGTTTCATTTTAATTCAACAGAGTTTGATATAGTTTGGTATAATTGTATTTTATTTTATTTAGATATGTTTTTATTTATAAAATTACATTTATTTTTTTGGTTTGATTTAAGTGGAGTAGTGGTGTCCTGGGTTATGTCAAATTAGGATGAATTTGTTTGATTAAATTAAATTTATTTAACTGTAGATATTTCTATCACAAGGTAGTCTAATTCATGTTTTTTTGGTTTTATTATATCCAGTCTATATCCATTTAAGATAGACTTTTATTTATTTGATTCTTATTGATTTATTATAATTCTATTAGGTTATCCTTGGTTCATCTCACATCATACTACATGTGTGAGTATAATATTTTCTAATGGGGTTTAGTGAATTTTATTTTTAGCTATATGCATTCACTTTAGTAAAATTCAATTCTGTTTTTATATATATTGTATTTTAAAAATAAATAATATGTGTTTAACCCATATATAGGGGTCTAGAACATTTTATAACATTGATTTGAAGACTTTTAGAGACTAAATGGATACTCTAAAATGAATGTATGTATCTATGAATTTAAATTTACATTTAAAATTAATTTTTATGGTTCCTCACTTAACTAGGCTTCCAATTAGTCTTTATGAGAGATTTTTCATTTTGTGTATTTTGTAACATAAATAAATAAGGTACGCCATTTTAAAACCATACACCCTAACATGAAAAGTTACTATCCCATTCATTAAAACAAATAGTAAATATACTTGGTTTTAATACCCCATTCTGTTTTCTTATGTTATTATAATTTTAAAAAGGTTTATTAAATTAATAAATTTAATATAATGTATAAATTATTATTTTATCATAAAAATTAATTATTTACCATGATTTTCCATTTTAACTAAAATGGGGAATTTCATAATTTAATTATATTTGTACATCCAAAATAAATCGACACACACAATATGTTTTATAAAATGCTTATAGTGTTTTTCTCTAAAATAAATGACTCTTACAATTTATTTTGACTAAATAAGATTTATAAAGCTAGTTTCCTATAATTTATCAATTTTCATTTCTTATATAGTGATTTTTTTGGCATATGTCATCATAATAGATATTCTATTTCTTGGTTGTGATTAATATTTTTTGTCATTGAGATGTTCATTAGATTCTAAATTGTTTTAAAGATAGATTTAAGTAAAGATAAAATTATATACATATCCATAAAACAATTTTTTATGAATTAAAATCATTTTTTAAATAAAAAAAAATCTCATTTTATAATCAAATATGGCGTTTCCATCATGTAAATCAATAAAAATGAGGTGGTTTTTATTTTGGTTTTGAATTTTGAATTTTCGATGTTATGTTATAAACATGAGTTATTATTGAATATCATTAATTAAATGGGATGTTTTGTAATAGGTTAATAGAATTGAGTTATGTGATTTACATAGTGTGTTTATTAGTCACCATATCACAATTTGGTGATTTTTCCAACAACCTGTTTAGAAATTATCTTTTGAACTCTTGGGTAACATATTGGGAAATTGTGAGATGGATGTTATATGAGTCAAGATTATGCATTGGCTATTATCCCATACTATCCGAAGGATAAATAAAATTAATAAAAAAAGTGGGTATGAATTGCTCTGAGGATAATTTTATTTGATTAAATGATAAGAATTCCAAGGAGAAAGTTTTTCACTTATCCCAACAGACCCCTAGTCAAAGTTCCCTCGACCACACCGATAAATGCTAATCCATCGATATCCTTACCTACATCTTATAAGACACCCTTTTTCCACCAACGTTACCATCTCTCACACCCTCCATTATACTAGTATCTTGAACACCCTTCATCAACATCCCATCTTTATATTATATAGTGGATCCTCATTCAGCTACTTTAACAGCAAGGGAACAGGTTGTCTCATGAGGATATTTGGGGGGTGACAACTATAGTTACAAATTTTAATGTGAATAAATTTATTTCACTTTTCAATAATACTAACTATTTTTTAGAAAATATGTTGAAAATGGCACTATTGATAGAAATATGGATAGTTCAGATGTCTGGAATTTAAACAAAATGAATATAGTTATCCCATTTGACTGCTATGGGGCCACCACTGAAGATGTTGTAGGATTACTTGTCCATATTATTGTCCAACTGGAGGTGGAGATGGTTACCCTTCTGATTGCCTATGTAGATTGGAGGCTTGTGACTCGTACTTGAAAAAATAACGTTCTTGATTCATAGATAAAGGTAATTTTAATACATTATGGTGTAATTGAATTTCATTAAGTTATTAAATTATAATATTTTAAAAATGAAAATCTTTTGTACATATGTTTTTCCACTTTACTGTTGCTGATATGATCGTAAAAAAGTGGACAGAGAAAATTTTGGGTAATAAATTGAAGGATTTAAAATAGAGATTATGGAATGAATTCAATGATACCTCTTTGAGAAATCAGCAACTATATGATAAGGTACCTAAAGTGGTACCTTGAGAGAAATGGACGGTTTTTGTTGATATCCATTGGCATGAAAAGCACACGGTTTTGAAATATATATTATTATATTAATCACATTTTACACATATATATGCATATGAAATGAAAATGACATTTAATACATTACTATTAAATTATATGATATTTATTTCAGGATGTATCAAGGAAAAATGCATCAAGTTGAGCTAAATAAATCATTCCTCACACTGTCAGGTCAAAGAGTGTTTCCAAAAATTGGTCAACTCTAGTAATATTTTCATTAGTTTAAATATTTATAAGAATAAATTATCTATTTAGTATATTAAATTTTTTATTTATCTTCATTTAATGAGGTTAAAGAATTTAGGGCACAAAGTCTATAGAACAGAACTGTGTTTGGATTTTAATACAAAATGTGATGGGAGTTATGTTAATAAGAATGGAAAAGAAACTTGGGTATGAATTCCATTTTCATTAAATATAACTTATTATCCGTTTTTAGTATATTAATAATTATCTCTTAAAATATGACTCATATTTGTTTTATAGATAAAAATAAATGAAATATGGGATGAAAATCTTCCACCATCTTTCTCTGTCTCCTAGGATGACCCAGCTGGTCATGTCCATGGGAAGGAAAAACCTCATTGAGTGTGAGGGATGGGTTTGGGACCAGTACCATATAAGGTATTTTGAAGGTATTCAGGGATTCCAACCGCATCTACACCCAGTTATACTGAATCCCTACCTCAATATAGATAGAGGGAGTTTCTTGAAATGAAAGTACAATTTAGGAATAGGGGGATCATATAAATATTCAATATGAAATGGTTGATGCTCTATAGAAATCATTGATTGAATTATATTATAAGATAACTAGATTTATCCCCACTGATATTGGATCGACAAATTGTAGTGATGAGGTAAATCGCACAACTTTAAAATCATTTAGTACACAAATTTTTATTGGTTTCAAGTTTAATTTTAAATATACATCATTTTTTTAATTTCAAACATAATTTTCTTGTAGGTTCTATTAATAGGAAGTGCATATAGAGATATAGAGGGTTTCAATGTGATTTCATATGAAAATTTTTATGGTTGAATTTGGATTTAGAGATGATGATTAACTAAACATTTGATGGTGGCTTGACACATTTCCCCGGATAAGCCTGATTTTTTAAACTTAAACACCTGGAAGTCAAAAAAAAATTCTTTTTAATATAATTTTAGTAACTTGAAAATAAAATTTAGATAATTCTAAATTTCTAGTTCGTAATAATGTGAAACAAATATTCCTTCATGAATGATGTAGTTTCTTCAAAAAGCTATCCACTTATCTTTGTAAGGATTTACACCACTTTAAAAATCTTGAAATTCATCCCAAAAAATGGGTGGATACTATTGGTATATATCATATTTTTCTTTTGGAACATATTACACTCCATGGTAAGATTAATAAAATCTAGGAATTTGATATTTCAATTTCTATCTCTCTTCTTTATACAATATTTTTTTCACAAATACAACATCTTCTAATAATATTATACCATGTTGATGTTGTATCAGTTATGATTTGGTTACATTAGGTGATTCATCTTTTGTTGAACCTTTTAGATTCCATGAACATACTCATAGTATTCCAAAATCCACTACAAAATTGGAATAATAAAACTATCTTTGAGAAACAGTTATATATTTGTAAGAAGGTCTGTATAACCATTTACTTGACTCTAGATTAATTTATTTCTTACATCCACACAAATTACCCCATAAAAAATCATTGATATTTCAAATCTTCCATATATCCTGATTCTCTCCCTCAAGATTCTTAATCCTTAATTTAATCTCCTTAATTTATCCTTATAAATTTGAAAACTAATAATTCCTTCACTATAAATATTTTTACCCATTCTTTACATCGTTCTCTAAGGGTAGTCATGGATACTTAATGGATTTCATCCTTTTTCATTATTAACTTCATTTCATGAGTAATTTTATTAATTATATCACTTTTTTAATTCATTTTTTGTTAATTTTTTCGATGGTTTCCACTAAATCTATAAAGATATCACTACTTGTTCCACGTTTAACCATCAATAAATGCACTTCATTTTTCACATTTTGAATTTACTATTATTTATTTCACTAATAATTTCAATATTTATCACATAAAATGGAACCTATTAGTACTAATACCACATTTTTTAACCAAAGACCCATTGGGAAATAATGTTTTGTTTATTTTTAGTGGTTTGAATGATTCTATACAATTATTGATAAATGGTAAGATTTTATAAATTAGTTTCAAAGGATATAGGCTTATTACTTTTTTTTGATAAAATAAAAAGGGGGTTTATTTGGATTTTGATTGTTTAATTGGTGTTTGGGATATAAAATGCTCTCATATGACAATGTTAAGGTTTTGAGTTGTTTTTTATATGGTTTCCTATTTCATGTGGACTTTTGGGGATTTATTTTATTAAATCCCTTGGTTTTAACAAGTGGATTAATATGTATTCTATATTTATGTCTTTGGAACTTCCTAGTAATGTTGATATATATATATATAATTAAATTATGATAAAATGGTTTTGTTTGAAAAGTTTCAATTTCTTGTTTTTTGTTTGGCTATTTTGGGGAGGCACATTCTACATTGGTATTATTTTTAAAAGGGATATATAGTAATGGTTTAAACTGCTGTTATATGTGCGAAATTAATATTTAAATGTAGTTTACACCATTGGTATATTAGGCATAAATATTTTCGGTGGCATGTTTTATTATTTTAGTGGCAGTTTATGCTCTCAAAAAATGTAAAAAATATAGAGGCGGTCCAAACCACCACTATACTCTCGATATTTTTTAAGAGAAAAAACTACTGCTAAAACTCAAAAAACTATCACTAAAAAAATTCTATAAAGGTTTTTAGAAAATTATGCTAAATGGATAGAGGAAACATGAGTTGGACACTGATGGTAACTTTTGCGTTAGTTTTTTAAGGAATTCTAGAAACATATGGTGATGGTTTAAACTGGTGCCAAATCAAAAAAATTGCCACTATTAGTCAATTTTATTGTAGTTTCATAATGTTAGAACCCTATCACTATAGTAATAGAATCGGTACTAAATCGCAAAACAAAAATTATATTATCACCATTTCATAACCTCATCCTATAACATAATTTGAGGTCTCATAGAATATCATAAACTATTTCACATAATCATAAAACATTAAATGGTTTACCATTAGTCGGATGAAACATTCAAAGTATGTGGATACCCCAAGGATAGCCCCTCATATTAACCTTTATAAAATACTCTATTTTAACTACATTAAACATCTATATGGATCCAACAACCTCAAAACTAGGGTATTTATAACCCATATCCAAATACCAGACCACGTGATCATCTAGGCCTTCACCGATCTCGAACAACTCACACTAGTACCAATTTACACAAGTATACTTCCCTACCTTCATCCCAATAATGTGGTAATTTTTCATCATACCCTGTCATTTCTAGGAATAACCACCCTCTAGGGGTTAAATTATCCCAATCAAGATCCACTTGATAATTTTTATGCCAAAATTAGACTAATACAGGGACAAACTAGTCATCAACTTACAAGTCATGCTATAGAACCACATATATATTCCATAACATGGTAAATACTATATATAAAATATTATAACCCCATGCAAAAATAACAATATACTATAAAATATTAATCCATAATCACACACGAAGTCAATCATTTTTCAGAAAACTAGACACTTATTATAAGAGGTCAAATAGACAAAATAAAATCTCATCCAACTCCCATTTGGATTCCCCCCAAAAAAGTTAAATTATCTTTACTAAAAAATTATCATATAAGTCACATGGTTTGTTTGATCACGTTATTCCTATGATAAAAACCCAAAAATATACATCCCTTATAAATCTATGTATTTTTTTACGATTCCATTAAAAAACCATAAATTTTAATCACCCTATTTACCTTTATATTCCTTTTCAAATAAATTATTTTATAAATACATTTTATATAAGAAATATTATTAAAAACACATTTAAAAATGAAAACTCATTAAATGTAGAGATATAACTCATTTACCAAAATAATTTATAATTATGTTTACCGATACTTGTTTGATTAAGGAACCACTAATGAAAAACTCTAGGATCACCTTGATTCAATAGAGAACCAAAGGGATATAAGAGGGGGAATAAGAGAGGGTCTAGTTCAAAAAAATGATCCCTTATGAGATCCCATTTGTGCTAAAAAAAGAAGTGAAAAAATTAGATCAAAAATATTCCTCTACTAAAAAAATATAGTATATCCTTAATAGATACTGAAAATATTCTCATGAGGTACAAGGTTACTCCACCGAGAACCCAATGAGAGACATCATCCACTCAGTGGCACTAAAAATAGGGAAACCCCCTTTTCAAATCACGATGAGTACTCAATGGATTGTAATGGGAACCCTATCATAACTTTATCTAGATATATGTTCATTACTAGGTTTACCCCTCCCCTAACTACAAATACTTACTCTGGATTAATCCAAAAAAAAAAACTCAAACACCCTTTAATAGAAACCTTATACATGGTCAAGAATATTAGGGAAGGAGAATATATTGACGCCTTGGAATGGGATGAATTTATTATTATTTTCCTTAAAAATTACGTTCCAAAGGCTGCCCAAATTAGAATGGTAATGGAATTACTTGAATTTAAGAAAAGGTGGATGATTCATGGGCCATGTATGAAGAAAACTTCCCTCGATTGGAGAGGTATTATTTAAATATTATTAGGGATATTGATAGAAAATCAATCATTTTTACTCAGGATTGAAGTTAATATATCCAGGGGAATTGGCTTCCTGTGAATTCAAAAGTTATAAGAAACTTTTTTGATGTGTTTAGAGGTTAAAAATGAAGTTTTATGGTAATCATGTGTAATGTGACAATAAGTAAAGTAAATGGTCTAGATGAAAAGTAATGGGTAAAAATCAATCAAGTAAATCTGAAGGTAAGAATCTCCAATTTTCAGTTTGGGGAAAGTGTGGTAAAAATCACCCAAGGGGATTCCTTAAAAATTGTAAGAAGTGTATCAAATATGTTCAGTTCAAAAATATGGCCCAATATTGTAAGGAATATTATTTTATGGTTGGTAAGTTTAATTCTAATAAGAAAAATTTAATGTGTTTTAAATGTGGTAATATGTTCCATTATGTTCATACCTTCCCAAAGAAGGATTTGATCTAGACTATAATATGGAAGGTGTAGTGAAATCCGTTGTTACTACTTCAAAAGATTTTGGTGCATCCAATTATGTTTTATTAGGTACATTGTTTTTTACTCATATTTTTCTAATTTCTTGTTTGTTAAAAGGTCTACAAATTCATTTATTTCTATGAAATTTTCGAGAAAATTGGAAATTTCACCTCATGGAATGGAAAAAAAATTATGGTTAAAACAACCCAGGGAAATATTAAGGATAAAATTTATTACAAAAATATTCCTATTATTTTATATGGAAACACATTACATATAAACCTTATTTTTTTCCCAAAGTAGAGTTTGATGTTATTATAGGTATATATTGGATTTCTGTTTATCTTGCTCAGATTGATTATAGAGTTAAACAAGTTTTTTTAGGATGTTTTTTAGTTTATATACAATAATGAACCCATACCATTAATAACACATTAGGATACCGATAAACTATTAAAATGTGTAAATGAACATTATCTTGTAAATATTGTTCAAAACAAGAGAACTATTCAGATTAATGAAGTGATAGTGGTAAATAAATACTTGTATGTTTTTCCTGAAGATTTTATTAGTGTTATACCTAATTGGGATGTTTAATTTACCATTGACTTAGTTCCTGATGCTGATCCAATTTCAATACACCCCTGTTGAATGGATCAATTGGAACTTCTATAACAGAAAAAATAAGTTTCAATAGTTTATTTATAATGATTTCATTCAACCTAGAACTTTATAATGGTGTTATATTTTTTTCTTTGTTAAAAATAAATATGTTTCCAAGAGTCTTTGAATTGATTATTGAGATTTGAATAACATTATTGTTATGAATAAGTAACCATTTCTTTATCTCGATGACTTGTTTGATCCACTTCAGGAAGATAAGTAATTTTCCATGATTAACGTGAGATAGGGGTACCATCAAACGAAGGTTAATGAGGATAAAATTATGAAAGTAACATTATGCACTAGATATGGAAATTATGAGTTTATTTTTATGCCCTTTGTTTTGAAAAATTACCCTACAACATTTATGGATCTAATTAATAGAATATTCCTGGAATATTTGGATAATATTGTTTTTAAAATAACATGATATTTTTTTATTCAAAAAGTTATGAGGATCATGGAAAAAATATAATGATTTTTATTCAAACTATTTAAGAAAATAAGTTGTATGGAAAATTTCAAAAATGTGTTTTTCAGTTACAATAGATTTATTTTCTTGGTAACATTGTAAATAAGGATGGAATAACATTTTATCTTGCTAAAAAAAGTTGTTGATGAATGGAAAATACCAAAAAATGTTACTCATATTCATAGTTTTCTTGGATTATCTAAATATTACGGCTGATTTGTCAAAATATTTGCACAATTATCTATCCCGTTAACTAAGTTAACTTGAAAAGGGTTAAATTTATTTAGATTGAATAATGTGATGTTTGTTTCGAGGAACTCAAATGATGATTGTTGAATGCTCTAGTTTTGTCTCTATGTTTCAAAAGTGGAGGTTTTTTCATCTATAATGATTCCCCTTTAAAGGGACTTGGTTTCGTTCTGATTCAAAATTATTATGTAATTACTTACGCTTTATATAAATTAAAACCTAGTTATTTAAATTATCCCACACATTATTTGAAATTAAAAGCTATGGTTTTTGGATTAAAACATTGGAAAAATAATATTAATAGAAATAAATTTGAAATATATAGTGACCATAAAAGTTCGAAGTATATATTCACTCAGAAAGAATTCAACATGATGGAGAGAAAATGGATGGAGAAGATAAAGGATTATTATTTTGTGATCAATTGCCATCTTGGAAAAGAAAAAAAAGTTGAGGAGGCCTTGAATTTAAAAAATCATGCTACATTAACCGTGTTATATTTAGAACATGACCCCTTGATTAATGATTTGATTAATATTGTCTTGGATGTTTTTGGAGTAGAAAATTACTCTATTTTTTAGGTGTTAGTGAAATATTCTATATCAAATAGAATTAAGAAAATAGAGAAAGAAGATCATGAGTTACAGAAAAATGATGAAATGGATAAAAAAAGTAATTTTCAAGAATTTAAAATTGATAAAGATTTTATTTTGATATTTGGGTAGAGATTATGTGTGGCATGTGATTCATAGTTAAAGATATAGAATTTAAGTGAAGATCATAGTTCTCCATTTTTAGTTCATCCTGGAAGCACTAAGATGTAAAGTGACCTTTAAGAGTATTACTGGTGGGATAGAATGAAAAGAGACATTTATAAATTTACAATGAGATATTTGACTTGTCAATATGTAATAGTATAATTAAAATTACCATAGGGGATTCTTCAGCCTTTTCTAGTTCCATAGTGGAAATAGGAAAACATACCCATGGATTTCATAGTGGGGTGAAAAAAACCCTCTCTAGGTAACAATTTGATTTTGGGTTATTGTTGATCTAGTGACTAAATCTTAACATTTTTTCCTATTCAAGATATTATGCCTTTATATAAGAATTTTTTATTGTACCTCAATGAGATTTTTAGGTTACATGGAGTTGATCTGTATATTATATGTAACCATGATCCTAGGTTCACTTCTAACTTTTAGCACTAAATTAAATTTCATCATATCCTTTCATTATCAATCTGATTGAAAAACTGAGTGAAAAATTCAGACCATGGAAGACAAGATACATTCTTGTTCAATGGATTACTAGGGAAGTTGGTATCAACATCTTTCTTCAGTTGAGTTTTATTATAATAGTTGTTTTCATTAAAATATAAATATGAAACATTTTGAGGAATTATATGTAAAGCAATGTCAAACATCATCATTTTGGGATGAAGATAGGAAATGAAGTTGATGGAACCATAATTAGAAGAAGAAGTGGATGAGAAAGGGTTATCTATTTTGGTAAGAAGGGTATGTTGAGTCCATGGTTCATTGGAACCAATGTAATCCTGGAGAAACATGGATCACATTCCAACCTCTTTACCTCTAAGATTGTCCTAGGTACACTGTATATTTCATGTTTTGATGTTAATAAATCATGTTCCATATTCATCTCATGTTCTTATCTGTGATATTGTTTAGTTGGAAGATAAACTTTAATATGGGTAAAATTATATTCAAATCAAGTATTATAAAATAAGATAATTCACCAGGTTAATGTTTTGGGGAGAAACCACATGGTTGAAGAAGCAACATGGGAATCTAAAAATTCAATGAGGTAATGGTATCCTAACTTGTTTAATAATTGAATAAACATTGTGAGGATGTAATTTCCCGAAGCAGGGGTGGGGTGGATGTAACAACCCAGGTACTTATAAAATATTTTTTTTTCATTCTATAATTAAAAATTAAATTCATTATTAATGTATAATGAAATAAGTGATATTTATATAAATTAAGGAATCTATACTAATAGAATTTTAACCTCACCTATGAAAGTATATATAAAATGTATGATTCTTATAAGTGAAAATATGATATATTTAAATCATGGAATAATAAAATAAATGTTTTGAAAATGATAAACTAAGTGTTGGTATTTTTGTTAAAAGTGAATGTTTATTTATAATTTTATAATTAATCTTATGATTTATAAGAAAAATTATTTCCATAAAATAGATTCATATTTTTTTTAATTTTAATTATAAGAAACTTTTATGAGACCTTAATTAATTTTTCACTGTGTCATAAAATTAGTTATAATATTAAAATTAGAATTTTTCAAATAAATGATGATTTTAATTAAATTTAAAATTTATAATATTTATAATATTATTTTCAAAAAATGGAGTACAGTTTTGAACTCTACATATCAAAAAAAATTTAGGGTGAATTTTTTGGTTTTTTTGAAATAGTTGAATTTTAAACGAATAGTGACATACGACAATTTATGGTATTTGACATTATAAGTAAATAATTGATTTTTTGAGTCATGGTTGAGTCTTAGTTATTCTCAGTGACAATTATCTAGAAATCACATTCTCTAGTTTCTATATTTAGTCATAATAATCAACAATGTTGATATTCTTGATCTAAAATAATAAATTAATGAATATAATATTCAAAAACACTCCTCTCTTATCCCTATAAATACCACCCCTCAACACCTCTTCTCTTAACACACACAAAGACTTATAGCTTGCCTAAATTATGACCAATTACCATATCTAAGACCCACTGCTCTGACCATAAGACTAAAATCAATTTTCTTAAGGATTTTTTGATGGAAACAATATTCAAGAGATGAAATCCCCATTTTTCTTTTAAATTATTTCTTTATTTGTTTGTTTCTATCATATCCTATCCTTTCATACCCTATAAAAAGTGACACGATAATTAAATTTGAATTCATATACTATAATGTTATTATGTTAATGGAATATCCATCATTAAACTTCTCCTCTTCGCCTCTTATTCTAGAAAATGAAAAAAATAATTTGTGATGTGTTGATTCCCAGCCTTCGTGGATAAAGAGTTTTCATTTACCATTAACACCTTAAAGGATTTTCATAAAAAATTATTTCTATTAAACCATATTTTAATATGTATATTTTAGCGTGTTTATTTTTTTGTAACTAATTTATTGACAAAATATTAAATAAAATGAAACAAGTTTCTGATGGCTGAAAAACCCACAAAAAATAAACTGAACATTTAACATTGATATTTTATCTAATAAATCATACTTATTTAAAAATTTAAATAATGGATCATTTAAAATCTTAGAATCATATTAATATGATTTCTTTCCACTTTTGTATTTTTTCATCCATTTGACAAGAAATCCCACAATTATACACAAGGGAACCGACCATAAATCCATGAAACGAACACTCCTGGAATGAATATTCTAATATTACCAACTCATTGAAATGGGAATAAATTAACTTAATAAAATGGTAATAAATTATATTTAACTTTAAATTTTCCCTAATTAATTAATTAATTAATCTTATTTTATTATCTAGGAAATTAAATACAAGTGAAAGATGCTATCAGATGTAAGGTTATATACTTTTCTTTTAAAATCCTCTTTAATGTCTCTTTTTACCAAATTAAAAAATAATTTTTCTTATTAAATTATATGTTATAATCATATTTTACAAATTTCAAGATACCTTGGTGTTTTCAATCAGCCTTTACAATGTTACATGGTTATTTTTGAATAAAAGTTTTTCCATTGTATGTGCGCAGTATTCTTTTGAAATAAGTGATTTTCATCAAGGAATGTTTTTATGATGCAAGTATTCAGGTTTTATGGTTATGTTCTGGTTCTTGGGAATTGATTATGATGACACGTGGTTATATTATAAACCAAATATGGATAGGTCGATGATATCCCTCCAATGCATTGGGTATGTTGGAATGTAATGGTTATTCAAAGTGCAACTACAATACTTACTTCATAATGTGGCGATGAGGGTTACATTATAAGGTAGTTATGAGGGTTAAAAATCATAATGTAACCATGAGGGTTATAGTAATAATTTGGTGTGGTAATAACATTCTGCCCCAAGTTACCTAAAGGGATTCTTATGCTTGCTATGTTTTATAGAAACATCATGTTTTCACAAAGTATATGTTACTTTTAAGGGAGAGAAGTATATATTTCATGTATTTAAAAGTATTCATGGAATAATAGTTTCTTTAATTATTTTCTTTTATGCCCATTACTGAGCTTTTTTTGCACATCCCACGTTTTAAAATAATCATAGGGTTAAAGGATGGGTAATAGAAAAGAAGCATCCAAGATGAATGTTGTGGATATTTTTCATGAAAATAAATCAGTTTTTTAGAGTTTTTGTATTATGAAAAAATAAGATACTTTTTTATAGTAGATGATTTGTGTGATTGTGGGTCGTTATGTATGAATTTTAACATAAATATATAGAAATATAAACCTAAAAGACCATTGGGAATGAAATAAAATTAATTCTAGTCTAAAGTCACTAGATTTTGTAATGGTAAAGGCCGGGTCCTTACACAGACTTAAGAATCCTAGAGTCAAAATTGGATGATAGAGGAAATGAATTATTTTTTTTAAAATAATAAATGTAAAAATTAGGGTACATAAAAAATGGAAAGAAGTGTTATAGATACAAGTAAGTAGGATAATATAAAAGATAAATAAAGAAATCATTGTTATTAGTTCCTGAGAAATATATCTATATGTATCTTCAAGGTTGTAGTGGTCATAAAAGTTTTTTTATCCCTTAATAGATCACACATTAGTGGTGAGAAATATTTAGAACAAGGATAATATACAACACTTCATAGTATTAACACCACCACACACTTCATGTTGTATCACTTGAAAATATGAATGATCTAATCAAATTGTATAGTATCATACTTTTGTCACCTTTCAAACTTTTACCACAATAAGGATCAATATCCTTTATAGAAAAAATAATCTGAACACCATAGAGAGAGGTTAGATAATTCAAAAATAATAATACCAGAATAACGGAAAGCGAGAACATATTTATCATCATCCTAGAAAAATCACTATACTTAAGAACAAAATTTTAAATAAAGAATAATATAGAAATTTAAAGTCATTAGAATGGATATTTAAAAAAACTTCCATAATAATAGGCCAATTAATTATCCCATGAAAATATAAAGTTTTAATTTTAAATATAATATTCAAAAACATTTTGTTTAAAATAACCAGTAAATATATATAGGATATAAAACATCAATAATAATCCATTAATGATATTAAAATAATTTTTAATGAGTTTAAGAATGACTAATATTAATATAGAAATATAAAAATAGAAGAAAAATTAATAAAAATGGATATTATTTTTGAGCTTCAAGGTATATGTATCATAAGTGATGATAAAACACACTTTGATCTTTATAAAAACATGTTTAAAAATGATGAAAAAAACTTCTTAGAGTTTCTATATAATTAAGATTATTTTATAAAGTCAATATTTTAATTTCATTTTTTTAAATGAATATGTAACATAGAGATAAAAGAAACAAGAAGTAAACTATATCATTTTTCGAAATTTTAGTAAAACATCTATAAATTCGTGAAACAACATAGGAAAATTCATGTAGGGGCTTTTCACATGAATTTTATTTACACAAGCCAATTGACCATGTAGGTGAATCAATGTAATCAAATTGATGGAAGATATTCACCACATAAGTGATTCATGCAATGGATTCATGTAAGAAAATTATTAACGTGGGTTATTCACATATCCAAATTCTTGAAAGATATAAATAGATAGATTTTTTAAATTTTAAACCTAAAATATATAATCTAAATCACTAAACCAACTTATAGTCTATTAGAATTATATTTATTCAATTTCACTAGATTACATAATTATCAAGTACAACCTTAATTAGATTTATATAACTCAAAATGAAATTTTAAGGTTCAAAATTACTTTTGAGCATAGTTTCACTTCAATATACTTATATAACATGTTATGACTGATCAAAAAAATGAAATCTAAATATATTTTAACCAATAAAATATTATGATATGATAAATGTTAAGCAGTATTTAATCAATACTCAATAAAATTTATTAATATATTTGAATGATATAAAAAATAAATATAATTAATTATTAAAATAAAAATTGGTTCATATACCCTCTCAATGTTCTCCCCTTTTTTTAAAATTACAAAAACAATAATGATTTCAAAAACATATAACCCATTTTGAAATTATCAAAAATATAAGAGTTCAATATAAAAATTCTTCCTTTAAAAATAACCTAAATATTATATAGGTTGTTCTATAACATTATTTTGTCAATAAATATGTTGAGGATCCAATATAAATTTTTTTTATACATTTTCTTGGATCCACTATAAATTCATCCACTATTAAAACATATAATAAAATTTAGTGAGTGCAATTTTTTTAAAATTTATTTGGGAAATAATAACGTGAAATATTTAAAAATATAAAATTGTATGAAAAATAAAGGTTAAAAGAGTATTTTAACATATTTTTGATGAATTAAAAGTTTTACAATAGATATATAATAAAAAATGTGTATATTAATAAAAAAATTAATCTATAAAAATAGATTCCATATTTTACCGATTTCATGTAAATATGAATATTTCAGAATTTAAATACATTCAAGTTCCCCCTGAACACATGAAAACCGAAAAACTGTTATTATTATAAAATTCTAAGGTGAAATTTAAAAATTTTAAACAATGAAAAGTATCAATTATTAATAATTATATCTACAAGTTTATCTTCAGTAGGGATCAAATATAAAACAATATCTCTCTTATTCACATAATATCTAATAAAATGAAATACATCATTTACAATTTTTTTTCTATAATGATGTGAAGCATATTTCGAAATTGAAATTAAAAATGTGTTAGAAAAATAAATAAAATTTTTATCATGATAAATACCAAAATCACATAATGTTTTCTTAATTTATAAACATTGAGAAATACTAATAGAAGAAAAAATTTACTCATCTTTTCCTGTTGACAAAGCACTAGATAATTACTTCTATGAATAGAAATAGATTAAAATGTTTCCAAGAAAATGATACATTTATGATGTAAATTTTCTTTAAATTATACAACCTGTAAAATCAAATACATAATTGGATATTAAATCAATATAGTAATATATAGATTAAAAAACCAAATATAATTTTATTCTTAACATATTTTATTATTATTTTCACATCTTTAATATGAATCTCCTTAGGATCAACTTGGAATATTACAAAGAAAAAAACATTAAACATGAATTCATGTCTAGATGCAGTTAAATAAAACAAACTACTTATCATGCCTATATTAACATTAATATCAATAGATTTACTAGATTATGAAACATCTATTTTATAATTATCAATCATAAGAGTTTTCATATACTTATAATAATTGAGACCAAACCTTTTGACAAACACTTTTGTATAATTAGATTGATTAAGAAAGACCCAATATTTTTTTTGAGAAACATAAATTCTAAGAGAAACCATTAATTCTATAATTAATTTAATGTCAAGCATAGATGAAATCCAAGTAGAAAAATCATTTCAAATAAATTCACTAGAGGAACCAAAAAATATATCATCAATATAAAATTTCATAATTAAAACATTATTATAATTTTTTTAAATAAAAATTGTATGATCAACATTAACTTTCCTGAAACCCTTATTTAATATAACCAAAGAAATCCTTTCTTACCAACAATTAGTTGATTTTTTTATGCACAAAAAATATTTAGATAATTTAAAATCATGATGAGGAAATTTTTCATTTTCAAAAATTCAGTGTTGAGAAACATAAACTTCTTCCATTATAACACCATTTAAGTAAATAATTTTAACATGAATTTGATAAAATTTAAAATCTTGGAAAAAATAGAATGATTCTAATATCCTCAATCCTTGATACAAGTTCAAAGAAATTTCCAAATTCTACAACTTCTTCTTGAGAGTATCCTTTTTATATATTTCTGACTTTATTTTTAACAGTATATCCAAATTCATCCTGCTTGTTTATAAGGAGTCACTTAGTTCTGATTAATTGGTTATCCATAGAAAATTGATCTAAATGCCAATCATTATTTCTAAAGAAATGATCAAGACCACCTTTCATATTAATAATATATTCTAGATCATTTAAAGAATTAGAAAATTTATTTGGAATATTAAAAAAAGAATAGATAGAAAAGAATGTTAAAGTATAGATTTTTACTTTTAATACTAGAACCAAATTTATAAATTATATAATCAATGAGATGATATTTATGAACCCTTAATCATATTTGACTAGGTTACAGAAGAGTATACTCCACCTATATTTATTTAACCTTATAATTACTATTTTATTCACTAATTTTTATTTTTATATACTCATTTTAAGAAAAATTAGAATTAGAATTTAATTTTATATCATCTTTATAAAAAATGACATGAACTTACATTTCAATAATAATAGTTATTTTTTTATAAATTAAATGTGATTTAATTTGATTATAATAACCAGTAAAAATACCTTCATCAATTTTAGATTCTTATTTATCTATATTATATTTAAATTTCAAAATAAAAACTTTAAAAACAAAAACTATAAAATAAAAAACTTTGGTATTTTTACCTTTAAATAATTAATACAATTTTTTATTTGAAAATGGTATAACATGAATTTTGTTTTAAATATAGAAAGTATAAAAAGGGAATCATCCCAAAAATACCTTGAAAAATTGTCTTCAATTAACATAGTTCAATCCATACGAATTCTATTTTTCCTCTCTATAACAACATTTTTAGGATCATTTCTTCGATTAAAAAAATTATGGAAATGGAAATTCCATAATTTTTTTTCAAATTATAAATTATGAAATTCACCTCCTTTTTCATTGATAATAGAAAAAATATTTCCAAACTTTTCATTTTTAACTAAATTTAAAAAAAAATCTTGGTAAAGTACCATTTTTATGTGGTAGAAGGTAATTCCATAGAAATCTAGAAAAATAATAAACTATCAATAAAGTATATTTATTTTATCAAGGATATAAGTTTTAGTATGACCAAATAGGTCAATATGTACTAACTATAAAGGCCTACTATTACTTATCCAATTGATAGGTCAGTAGAAAAATTTCATCATTCCCCTTTCATGTAAGCATTACAAACATGAATCCATTATTTCATAAAGGTAGGTAATTTTAAAACATTCCTATGTTTAGATTGGTTTTTTTAGATTTTTTAAATGAACAGGACCTAATCATCAATGACAAAGAATTAAATTATTATAAAAAACATTCATACACTTAAAATGGTGAATTTCTAGTTCAGTAAAATTAAAAGTGTAAATATTTTCCTTTTGATTAACATAGAATAATAAAAAAACCTCCTTAAATACTAAATACTTATCATTTCTAAATTTCACTTTCATTAAATAATCATATAATTGGAAAATAATTATTAAATTATGTTCTAATTATTTAATATATAAATCTTTAGAAATAAAATTAGAATTATTAATAACAAATTTACCAAAACATTTTTATTTTCCTTCGTAATTATAACAAAATGTAACAATTACTCCATAATTTTTTAAGTAATAAAAATTGATTGGTCTCTTGTCATATGACTAGATCATCCATTTTCTATGTACTATATGACATTCTTGATAACATAAAAGAATTTTTCCTACAAGAAATCAATTAATTTTAATTTTTGGTACCCAAGATACTTTTGGTCCAATCAGATTAGTAAAACAATTTTTTGGAATCTACAAAGAATTTAAACAAGTATTGAATGGTACAATGGATAATAAAGATTATGAAATATGAGTCTTTTTATATCTAAAAGACTATATAAATATAATAGAATAATTATTAGCATAGTAACCTTTTATACCAGATGGAAAACAAGTAACAATATATGTAGAACCATTTTTACTTTTAATAAAATGATTTATATGCATTTGAGGTAATCAACAATAATAACAAAAAATATTATTATTTTTATTTAATTTATTCAAATTTATAATTTTATAACTATTTTCATGAACATTAATAAAAGATAAAAAAAAATTATTGAGACTTTAAAGTTCTTTTTTCAAATATTCATTCACATATTGAGCGGATTTGAAATTGTAATAAATTCTAGAATAGGAAGAAGAAGAAGTATTCCTTATTTTTTCATTATGTTATAAAATAACTTTACATTTAGATGCATGTTTCTCATCATTTTCCTTATGATTATTATATAAATTATCATCTTTTAATATTTCATTTTTAAACTTAATATTTATTTATTTAACTCATTTAAATTTATATTTTTGGAATGATATCAAAATCAAAAAATTCAAAATAAAAACCTAAGTTAATAACCTTATTTAGTGAATCCATGAAGCACATGTTAGTAGATTATTTCTCATTTCTAGATCCATCAGCAGAGTATAATTCATTGGTATAACTCCAAATTTTTTTCAATTATATCTTGTCCTTCATTTTTCATTTCACTTTATTATATAGTTTTATAAATTTCGGATTGATATGACCATTATATTTGTGATCAAAATAACTATCATATAAATTATTATTATTTTTACTATCATTATTACCTCCTTTTCATTTTTCCTTTGGAGGGTTTCTTCCAAATCATTTCATAAATCATTTATATTTCATTTTTCCATAAAATATAATCAAAATATGATCCATATGTTCTTTTTAACTATCATGTATTTCATAATCTGAAGTGCTAGTAGAAAAAATATTTACATATTTAAATGCAACAAATTTTCATTTTGTTTTATCCTCTTCAGTGATGTTCTTAAATTAAATTCATATTGAAGTTGTGATCTAATCAATTAATCAAGAGTGTACTATGGGAAGTCCTTTCTATCATCATTGGAAACCTTCTTTACATGCCATTTCATTTTTAGATCTATTAGGAATCATTTAACATGTACATAGTTCTACAAAGCTTCTCTAGGGGAATTCATTCCATTCGCAAGCAATGTGAAAGAAGGGAACATTTTATTTATGATATCAAATTCATGAATCTTTCATTCATAGTGCACAAATTGAAGAATTCCATGATTAGTTCATATCAATTTGTACGAGACAATGTGAGTAACTTGTAGAATATTCTATATCAAATGAGGTTTCTTATGTGGAGACACATGAATAAACAAACTTATGTTAATAGAAAAATATAAAATATTTATATCTTATTAATTAAAAACATATCATGAAGTATCATTCTATATAAGAGTATCCATGTGAGTTTCAAGTAGTGTGTACAAATTTCCATGATCGACATGTGTTCTATTATTATGTGTTTTTGTGGTATGACTCCATTCTAGATCGCCATTATCCATAATAGTTTCCTTTAAATTAATGTTTCTTCTAAGGAATTCATGAATCAATCATTCTTACCACCTTATATATATTTTCCTTAGACTATGAGATCTTGTAATATGTAAGAATAATAAAATATAAATAATAGACTCTATAAAAGGACTGACTAAATTCCAAAAGAAAAAAACATCGTTACTAATTGTTAATTTGGATAGGGTAATTTAAGATGGTATAGATCTGGTTGAATATATCATATTAAAACATTTATTTTGGAAATATATTAATTTTTTAACATAATTATCAAAGTTAATTAAAATAGTTAATTAGTAATTGAAAATAAAAATAAATAAAAGAGTAGAAGGAAGTTTTCTATAGTAGTTAAATAAAAATTAGGCTAAGTATACTCTTATAACTCTTTTTTCTAGGAGAGATACATTGTGATATAATATAATTTTTAATGAGTAATAATAACCTAATTATAAATTAATTTTTCTGGTGGAAGAATAAATAAGAAACCAGACTTTTGTAAGGGGAGTCACAAATGAATTACAATACTGACTTTAGATTACAAGAGTCAAAACCCAAACAGTAATGACATTAGAATCAGGGTGTCACAACATGATGATAGAGAAGAATAATTCTTTTTTTTTTGTGAATTAATAAACAAAAATATGTGTGTATGTGAAATATGGGAGCAAGTGTTAAAGGAATAAGAAACCAAGACAAAATAGAAGATAAAAAACAAAAGCACAGGTACTAGTTCTCGATAAGTGTAACTTGATGCCTCATTAAGTTATTATTAGTATTATAAGATTTAATTTAGAACATGAGAGAAAATATAATTTTATTGAGAAATATTCAGTATAAGGAGAATGCAAAAAACATCACAGTATGAACACCACCACACTCTTCCCACTATATCACTTGAAAATATGAAAGATATTTTTGAGAAGTAACCCCTAAGAATTATGTCACTTACCCAACTTGTATAATAGAAAGGTTTAAAATCCTTTATGAAGAAAATAAACTCAACATAGTAGAGAGAGGATATATAATTAATAAATAATAATACCAGAAGATCCCAATGAGAGTTAAAAGAGACATTAACATTCCACAACTATCTCTCTACTCAGAACTGAAATTTAAGACATGAAAGTATAATTCAAAAATATATGAAATCAATAGAATGAATATTTTAAAATATATAAATAATTATAGGTCAATAAAATATTACATTAAAGTAGAATGTTTTAATTTTAAATACAAAATTAAAAAAATCCATTTAAAACAAGAAGTCAATATAAAGAGATTATAAAACATTAACAATTTTATTTAAATTTTTTAAAAAAATTTGAATGAATTTAACAACTAATATTTATTTAGAAATAATAAAATCGAAGAAAAATCATAAAATAACAAAAATGATTTTTGAGTTTCAAGCTTTATATTTTACACGGGAAGATAAAACACACATGGTTATTTATATAAATATGTTTAAAAATAATGAAAAACACTCCACACATGTTCTTTATAATTAATGTGAATTTATATATTATATTGGTAAATTTAAATATATTAAATTTATATAAATAAAATAGATAACTGAAACAAAAAATAAATCAGAACCTTTCTTCCAATTTTAGAAAAACTTGTAGATGTTCATTGAACTATGTAGTAAATTTCATGTATGGTGATTTCTAATAGGTGTTTTTCTCTACGTAAGAGAATTAAAAACTTAGGAAATAAATTTAAGAAAATTGATGCATGAAATTCACCACATAAACAGTTCATGTAAGGGATTTAAGTTGTTGAATTATTCATATAGTTGATTCATATATCCAAATTACTAAAAAATGAAAACACATTGGCTTTATAAATATTAGACTTAAAATGGACAATCTGAATGATAGAATAAAATTTCCTCTGTGTTTAATTGTATTTATAAAATTTCACTAGATTTCAAAATAATTATTAATAACCTAAATACAATTTATATAACCCATGTTATGATTAAAAATTAGATGAAAAAAAAATTCGAATAATTACTGAAACATGCTATTAACATATAGTAACTTCTAACAAAATTGTAGACAAGATAGAGATCAATTCAATAGTTTATTTCTTCTAATTAAATGTAGATAATATTATTATCCCTATAACGGAAAATAATCACTCAATTTTTAGTTATCTATCTCATGATATGGGTGAAATACCGCGTGTAAAATATTTTGAAAAAATGGCCATGTTGTTCACAAATCAGCAACATGAATTTCAAATCAGTTATGTGGTTATGTATATTTCAATGTGGTTAACTCTAATTATATTACATGGGAATAGTGAAAAACATGGATAGATTATATTTTATGGTTCTAAATGATTTATTATTCCTAGGAACAATTCAAGAAACTTTTAGAAGATGTTATGAGCAATAAAAAATCTATATATATCTTAATCAAAGAAGTATTATGATATGATTAAATATACACATACTTTAATCAATATAATATTAAAAGTATTAATAAATTTAAAGGAAATAAAAAAAATAAATATTTTTAATTATCAAAAATTAAAATAGTTCATGGGGACAACTAACAATCAAGCACTACCTCGGGTGGCCTAACATGAGTAAGGATGTTTTAAGTTATGTAACTCAATGATTCACCTAATAACGGGAGAAAAAAGATCACTAGAGACTGGATGGATTACTTCAGCTACATTATAACACCATGTTTTTTAAAAAACATAATTAAATGTTTTATAAAAAGAGATTAAGTTTCGTTAATTTCTTGGATCTTTTAGGGTTATATTTTTTGATAACATGTAAAACCATTACATAACAATGTAGACATTTCTGTATAGTGTAAATTTACCTCGCAAAAGGAAGGTTCTTTTTTTCACTCATCTATCACTCATGAAACATTTTCTTCATTGAGGAAGTGTAAACAATGAACTAAAAATATATATAATATCTACACATCATTATACCATATGTTTTTTTTTAAAAAATGGGATGAGAGAAACAAATATGAATAAGTGTTATAAAAATAAAAATAAAAAACCATTAGGACTTTTGAAAATAAATGAAATCCTAATTTGTTTCCTCTTTTCATAATAAAATTACATCCCATAATAATAATTACATAATAATGAAATCACTTTTTATGCCAAAAGTGTTCATAAATCATTTTGTAAGAAAGAATAAAAGAAAAATCATAATCATGAATGTTACCTAGGAGGACATAATAACTCATGAAAATAATCATTTCACCTTTAGTATATTATAATGTTTCGTTTCAATATTGAGTTCATTTTCTTACCTTATGAAACAAAAATTATTTTATTTAAATCCCATATAATGTATTGATTTTTTTTTGGTATCATGGAAAATTATACATGCAATAAATCCTAAATAACCCCTATAATATAATAACCGTAGTGGTTAATTCTAGCATTCCTCTTAGGAGTAACCTTTTCTCAATAACACCATCATCATTACCTAATTAATTGGAGTTCAATATCAAGATCACCCATAATCATAAGCTATATTAGGTTTAATCATTATTATATAAAACTTATGAGAATCATATCCTAAAAAAAGTGCATTTCCATTATAAAACAATTGTCATTTTTATTTAGATACTACAAGAAAAACTACTTCTATTTATATCAAAAAAATAAGAAGAAATATCATTTTCTTATGAAAAAATTAACAAAACTATAAATTCCCAAAAAAATTAATTAGATATTATTTGAAAACTCATAGATACTTTTCAATGATGTTTCATAAGGAAATATTACTATGATGGTGGTGAATGGTGCTCATGTAATATATATAAAAATCACACTGTTTTGTACCATGACAAAAAGAGTCAAACAAGACATGTATAGAAAATGAGAGATAATATTTATATTAATAATTTGTAATGAAATTACAAGTTAGTATAAAATACATTTTTCATGTATTTATTTATAGATAAAATTTTCATAAAAAATTTACGAATATAGGCATAGAGGAAAAAGAATTTAAATTTTTTAAAACTATTTTTTTAAAAAAATTCATTATGAAATTATTAACTTTGGAATCAAAATAAAATCGAAGGATATATCATGAAATAAAATTTTAAACAAATTTAAATTTAGTAAATTAGGTATAAATGGAATCCATATGGTGATTTTTACACTAAAAATTTAAAAATAAGTGGTGAAAATGACATAAGTATCAATGAAAGGAAATTAAGATGAGAAATTTATTACCTCATCTTTGGGCTAGCCACATACCTATTTTATAATTTTGTATAATAATATTTTATTTATTTTCTATGTGATTGAGACCATTTTTTAACATTATTGCCTATTTTATTATCCCTTTTATTTCATTTATTACCTCATTTTATTTAGTGACTAAATTGGTTATGTTCATGTTGTATGTTTTGAAGAATTTTATTTCATAATCCCAGAAATACTTTGATAGGTTTACCATGATCAAAGGGGTGAATTTTATGTATTGTTAAGAATATTTTGATTCCATATTTATCATGTTTATACATTTAATATAATCTTATAACCATTTAAGTAATTCATCCTTGAATAATAAAGAACATCATTTCATAGATTTGGTAGTCTGTATGTATGCTTGAATGATGTTTTTATTCTTATACTGGATGATAAATAAATACAATAGATAAGATTTTACAATTTCAGAATAAAAAATATTTCATAAATTTTATATTTTTCATTTTTTTCATCCTTATTACCATCCATTTTAGTTGGTAATTAAAAATGAATAACATCGCTTCATGGTGGTGGTAGTCGAAACGTATGCACTGACGACATTGTCCTTTTCCAACAGATGTTACAGAAAGAAAGTTAGTAATATTTTAAAATTATATAATTATAATTCTTTCACAAATATCAAAAATATTCATTTTATATATCATTTTATTGAAGCTTGATAGGTAATGCTTTAAAATTCAATAAATCACTTCATGGATACGGTAATCCAAATGTACACATGAGAGATGCTTTCATTTATCATTGGATAGAAAAGGAGTTGAAAAAATGTTATAACATTAATATAATAAAATTTAATTATATTGGGTACAATTATTTTTTATATATTAAATGTTATTATATGTTTAAATGATTTAAAATAATAAATAATTTGGATATAATTAAGTTAATAATTATGCATCATATTTGGGAAAACCACTTTTGGATTACTCCTTATCCTTAATTTGGATGGTATTCTAATGATATACATACCTTTATAAAATGGTTAAGTTAATTAAAGAGGTATTTGGGAATTTTTTGGTTGATATAGCATTCTCAATATATTTGAATAAGTGAGGATATGATTTGACCTTTTATAAGGGAGGGGAGAGTCACACTTGTAAATATCCTTAATTTTTTAATAATACAAATTTATTACTCATGGTAAAAAGGAAAACATAAAGCCAATTTCAAATATCAGGTGATAAGGGTCAAAATCCTATCATCAGATAATAATTTAGATAATTTTTTTCGACCTTATCACTTAATTTTTACCTTGATTAACCTATTTTACCCTTTATCATGGTAACTAATTTTTACTGTTGTAACTATTAATTATGAAAAATTGAAATTAAACTCATTAATAAATTTAAAACCATTGATTAAAAATGTTAATTATTTCTTTAATGATTCGACTTTAATAAGTGGATAAAATTAATTTTAATATAATAATGCTAAACAAAAAGAAAAATATATTTTTTATAGAAAAATTTGTTTTAAGACGAAAAATTAATTTTTACCAAAATAAAATATAATGGTAATTTATAAGGATTTTTTCAGTTCAATATTAATAATTTCACATTAAGACCAATCTAAAAAATAATGATAATTTCTAAATATTTGAAAATAAATGATAGTTATTTATAAAAATAATTACTTTCACTATCCAAACCAAAATGAATATTTTGAGAAAAATACCTTAGGTTTATCCTAATATTATTTTGAAATTAGGATTTAAAAAATGATTCCCATTTTTAGAATAAAATATTTAAGTGGAAAGAATTTTTTATATTATCTATCCATTGAATTTAATGAAAAACTATTTTTGAATAAAATCAGTTTTTGAAATATAAAATGAAATCATACTCATTCTTTTTTTATTTGAAATATTTAGATGAATGTTAATTTATTTTATTAAATTTATAATCTAAAACATTCATGAAATTCGTTCATATATATCTATTAACTTAATTTAATTTGATGAAAATACGATGTGGACATAAATTAGTTTTCTAAAAAATAAATCCTTTCATCTTATATGATTTTATCTAGAATTTGAGTTTTTATTTACCAAGAAGTAATAAATGAATTTTAGTTATCTTTTAATTGTATATATATATATATTTCATAATTAATTTACTATTATTCATAAAATCTAATTAAAAACTTATGTTATAACAGTCATATAGTATTATTTCTATAGTATATCATAGTTCTTTTAAATATTAGTATTGCCAAATAGACACCCTTTCCAACATATTATTTAATTAAAATAAAGATATATTCTAAAATATTTGGGTTCTATACACAATAAATAATGAAATATCATCTCTTGTTTCTATGGGTGGTGTTGGTCCCTCATACCATAAGGTATTTAAAATTGGATGTAGAAATACTGATGGAGTGGCCCTTACTTTATGTACTAGTGTAATGGAAATTTGCCCATCTTTTGAGTCCCCCAAGATGGTTTAAGTTTAATATTATGGATTCAAAATAAGGGCCCATTATCTTCATAATTTTTATAATACATATATTCAGTTTAAGGCTATTAAAATTTTATGTGGCATGGTAAAATCAACTTAAGAATAAAAAAATTAGAAGTACTGAAATTCCCTATACTAAGGGCTGCTAATAATTTTCATGATACAAGGGATCCGATTTTATGTAGATGATAATGATAATTAGATTGATATTCCGTGAATTGGTCAACTACATGATTATAATTACTTCTAATTGAGTATCAAAAGGAAAAAATAAATGATATATTCTAGATAATTCACCATGGTTAATGGGAAGAGACTATGTTTCCATAAATATTATTAATAATTTCTTAAACCAAAAGTCACTTGATTTGTTATAAAGGATTATTATAGTAAAAGGGAGTTGGAAATTTCATTTCATACAAATAAAGTACTTTTACTTTTCTCTAAATAGATTTTTAATAAAATTGTTCATTTCATGGTCTCAAATATTGAATTAGAAATAATCAATTCTTGGTAGATTAATTTTTTTTGGATTAGGTTGAAAAATGGTTAAAAAAAAGAAAATATTTTTATCAAAGGATTAGATTGAAAAGTTATTCATATATAAGATATTATACTTTTCATCTAATTTCAAAATTTACATGTGGAAATTAATGTGACTCAAGGAAGTTTTTTGATGACACATCTTTCTCTTGGAATTTTTTTCATGATATAGTATCTCAAAAAATATGTTTATTCATGAAGGACGATGTGTTAATTCTCATTTAAACTATTGTATTTTTTTATAATAGGTTTATTACATTTTATTATAGTTTACCTAAAGAAAATTGTGGTTTAATTAAGAAAATAATTACCATTTAACCAACCCTAGCTATCCTATCTCGATACAAGTAATGGTCTACTATAAAGATTAAAGTGAAGTCCTGATCTTCATGGGTTAAATCATAGATCCAAGGGGTCAAAATTACTACTTTGGGTATAATTTCCAATAATGAAATTATGGATTTTTCATCGATGGAACATTACTTGACCATTTCTTATATCATCATTATTATCTATATGAAAAATAATTTTTACATATGAATTGTTTAAATGAGAAAAAACTTGAATGATACTCGAATAAACCATAAAACATTACGAGATGATAAATATGATAAAAATATAACCATTATATACCTTCTTAAAATTAACATAACGTCATAAATGTAATAAAGAATATTGAATAAATGGGATGTGGAGTCCAAGAGAATATAAGAGGATACCAAAATACATAATGAAAAGTATAATGAAAATAAATCAATGATACCTAACACCATGTGATAGGTAAGTTCCATCCCATTTTCACCTCATCCAAATATTAATAAATTTAATCATTTACCCACTACCTAAAATGGAAGTTTTTATATTTATTTTCATCTAAAGAGACGAAGACTGCATATATATAGTGTACATTTAGGGTGTGAGGTAATATTAACTTTAGTATTCCACCACATTATTTATGTAAAATATTTTTAAAAATAATATATTTTTATTATTTAAAAATGGTAACAAAGTACAAATTTAAATTTTATAATAAAGTGAAACATTGGATACACATTTCATAACATCCATTATAAAAGAAAACAAGTGATCTAATAGTGTCAAAATAATACATGTACTTAAGTAAAGGAATAAATAAAAATAGATTTATAATAATTTTACATCTAGTAATATAGGGTGAATATATATGGGACTGTGAAATTAAGAACATGTGTCCTCATTCTATATTTAATCGATATATATAATAAACTAGACATTACATACTTGATAGAGTGAAATCCAACAATAGAGAAAGTAATCGGATGCAATAGTGGAATCCAACAATTATTATGAATCCTATAATAGATCTTGTAAGAGTATAAAACAAAACTAGTTAATTTTTAGATAGATAGAAATCATACAAAGTAAGTTTATGGTTAGGCAGAGTCGCATTATAACCAAGCATAAGTGATAGTCACATAAATCTACCTTAAGCACCCAATGTGTTTCCTTAAATATGTTTGTAATCAAAGAGGTGAAATTAGTAAAAATAAAAAAAATTAAATTAACACTCAACCCACCTTTAAATAATCATTAAAAAATAACATTTTCATAATTACCCATTATCCATTAACAAAACAATGAAACATACATGTATATCATAATAAATAGAGGATATCACAAAAAGAGAAATTTATGTAATAAAAACATTTTGGATATTCTAGACACCACATTATCTATTAAAATCCTTCATAATATATTCGCATTAATTATTTATAATTGATATCAATACATTAAAATAAAATAACATCAATAATTTCATTATAAAACATTATAGTAATTTTATCAAACATCATGTGTGTGAGTTTAATATAAAATCTAATTTATAATTTTCAAAATTCCCCTTCACCCAAAAAATGTAAATCAATATAAAACAACTACATAATCCTCATAATTTCAAAATAAATATTTCATATATATTTTATACATGATAAAAAAACCCATTTAAAATAATAAATCATTTATAGTTTGATTAAAAAATATAGTTACATAGATTCACCAACTAGTAAACCATAGAAACCGCATTAATTACTATTCTTACAACAGTAAATATGATATAGAGACCTTAAAGAGTATTTTGAAAACCTAATATTGAAAACAATATATAAAATTGTCATGAGATAATACCCTTGGATACTATAATCCTGAGAGGGCATGATGATTTATGAATATATAAGAAGATGAAGAGTGTTAGTAATTTAGAGTAACATAACATAAGGAACAAGGATATAGGGGTGATAAAATCACCAAGGGATTATATGATGATATGGAGTTTCAAGTGGTTGATGTATTAAAGAATTCGTAATGGAATGTGACGGAAAAAATAAGGTTCTTACATTTAAAACTAGTTTAAAAAATAAAAATATTTTTTTTAAAAAAGTATATGATTAAAAAATCATGCTTCAACTATTATTTTGGATTTGGAATCTGACAACTTCATTAACACAGTTTACATGTGTGGTTACAATAACGATACACTCTAACTATTAATTTTTTAAATTTCTCATAAGTTTCAAAATCATACTCTAATTGTAATGGAAAATGATAAAACCAATAAATAATAGAATATATAATGGATGGTGACATCATGATTCTCACAATTCTTTATAGAATATCATTTTATACCCACAAAATTTTTTTACCAAGAAATATTATTTACTTGAGAATAGGTGATTCCATTACTCTATTATTTGATATTTTTGTTCCCATGAAAAAATTGGATTGTTACCGTACAACCATAGAATACTTATAAAATGAATAACCTTCAATAACATCGTATTATTTTTCTAGTGAGGAATCTAAATAAAATGTTCAAGAATGGATGCATTAATATTCAAATATAATCCATTATAATTCATGATGTGGGATGGATGCAAATGATTCTTCATTAAATTGGGGACATAAAATATGTTACAATAAATATCAGTTGGGGAAATAAATTCTGGTCAATATGTGAACTTTTCCAACCTTTAAACAATTTCCAAATTTCAAAGATATTTTAAAATTATATTACCTTACATTCATATCAATATATGACCTAGCAGAGGAGGTTTATTCAAGAACACCTGATCACCCGCCAAAAAATCATATGGTGTATGTAGATGATTAATATCATCCTTCTCATAACAGTGGTCTATCATTATAAATTCTGAATTATTCTAGATTTTATCCACTTTATATTATACAAAACTCTATCCCATTAGAGAATATTGGAAAATCTTAGCCTAGAAATGTGGAAACCAGCATGTTTGACTTTATATATCATTTAAAATGTGGAATAATTATCATTTATTGATAAATAAATTATATAAAAACATAAAAAATTATTTTTGATCATCCAATAATTCCAAAAAATAAATAATAAAACTTTGAAAAATATATTATTACATTTGAATGAATTACTTTGTTTTCTCATCATTTTAATGGTGATGTACCATGATAAAATTTAATAGTGATCCCATAGAATCTTATATTACTTTCCAAAACTAAGAGGTTAAAAAATATATCTATCAATAATAATATTATATAGTATCTCATGAAACTTCAAAATTTAATGTTGGGAAAATTACTATGGTATTTTAATGCTGGGATAAATTTTATTAGAGGAAAATGGAATAATTTTGTAACCCGATCAATAATAACTATGATAAAATTAATTTCATGTTGTTTATGTGGTAATCTAAAGTAAAATCCAGGTAAATCTTATCCCAATTTCAAGAAGGAATAAGTTGTGGATAAAATGTTTTGGAATAAATTTTAAACTCTATATTCACTACATCACAGGTAAAGTAATGAGGTATATAGTCAATGATATGCCTTATCATACTAGGAAACCAACACTAACCTTTAATATCATATTAATTTTGGTATCACTTAGAATAATCACCCACTATGAGTGATGATGATCCTTAATAACTTATTTTCTCAATGAATGTAGAACCACAAAGTGACATATGATTAAAATGATTCCCTAAAAATAAAGAGTAATCAATGATTGTCTCACCATGATTTATAACCCCTCAAATACCATTTAATTCTTATTCTAATAGATTGTGATGATGAATTAAGTCTAGAAATTAAGTGGAAAAATAAATATTATATAAAAATATAAATTCCACAACATCCTTTACTTATATATTAATTTTTTTAAAAGACTATTTTATTTCAAATATTTAAAACATTCTTTCCATGTGAGTGATTTTATTTTCATACTAATAACATTATTGATCAAATTCCATTTCCCAAGAATATATGATATGTCAAAATGAAAAATTTATAAATACTCAATACATTAACTCAATATAATATTTAAATTTTTATTGATAATACATATCTTAGACATTATTGATCTGTATAAATTATAGATTTTCCACCAAAAGAATTTTCCCCATCATTTTAAGTAATGTATTTCCAATTCTAATTCATAGTCATGTTTTGGGTAATATCTCTCATGATTTAATAATTTACTAGATTCATATCTCAATATATTGACATTAAATATAATAACATAACCCAATACCTTGATTGAAGTAAAAAATAGTTCACAGAACCTTCTATTGACTTATGTAAAATTAGAACATAAGCTAATGTTAATCTCTATTTAAATTCATCAAAGGATTCTAGATATTCAAAACTCAATACTATATTTACCCATTTATGAGTAATGATATCTTTGATAAATCCATTATGAAGAAAAAATAAAATCCATTTAAACATAAAGATATATATAACTTGAAGAACTCCCGTATAAATTTCAAACTCATCACAACATTCAACTTTTTATGATTGATCTATATGCCTTTATTTTCAAATCACATGTTACAAAAACTTTACAGCATAGATCTAGAAGTGAGAGTTGGAAAATTTTTTATATAGGAAGAAATATAAAACAATTACCATCACAATACTAATGTGACAATATTTATCATTTCAAAATTGAATAAACCAACATGTTATCCATGAACACCACATCAATAAAGTTGGGGTACCAATGTACGTTATGATTCATATCTTCCATGAATACCTTAAGATCATTGGCCTAACCAAATATAATCACTAGATATTAAAAATTAGTATACCTATATTATATTATGGTATTAGGTATATCAAATTTTGTTACCCTTAACTTGTGGTGCCTAAACGTAAGAATAGTCTTAGTGTATGACATATCTTATTTTAGGTGATCAAAGAGTTTGTGAATACTTTGAAAAGATTATTTTTTCTTCATGGTCACTTATTCAGTTTTATGCAGTCAATTAATAAGAATAAAATCTCATAAGATTTATTATAATTGAAAACTGATTCTCCCACTAAGACACATTGGGATGAATAAATTATTTTTCTTAGAAGTTATCAAGATAATTATTAAGCTAATATTTATGAGTTGGATAAATTCAATATGATTTCAATGATATAGGTTACATTAGATATAATTTATTGAAAGAAAATTCGAAATCTTTCTTAATAGATAATATAAAATAATCATTCAAAAAACATTATGGAAATAAGGTACCATTAGAAAAAGTTAATTCCTTAAACAATGCTCACCAGGTTTTATAAAAATAAATTATAATTTATATGATAATTCAATGAATACTAGAGAAGTTGGTCAAACTTAACTTAATATATGATCCCATTCACCTTGAAACAAATGTTAATTCTAATAAAAAGTTACTAGGACCACTCTATTATGAAAATAATCAATATGAACATTAAATTCAATCATCCAATTTAATCCTAAGATGTTATCAAATGGATATAATTCATGGTCCTAAAAATATATTTCCATCTCAATATTATTGAATTATAGGAGACATGGGAATAATGAAAATTTTTATCTATCACCTTTCCAAGATTAATTAATATCTCTATAACATATGGAATGGTTTAAATGGAAGACATAATAGATCCAAAATCCATTTCTATAGAAATGAGTGACGAGCCCTTGTATCAAATAATGAAACAGCTATATATGTTTTAAAAAATAAAATACTTCACACCATAATGGGTCTAACATTAAATTCCTTAAGTAATTTTTCAATAACATATAAATATATAGTTTCAAAAAAAGTCTATGATTTCATACTAAACCTTGTATTTTTTCACAATTATCTTTACTCGTGAGAATAATATTCTGATATGGATTATTTAGACACAAGTATGGAATGCCATGGAATCCTATTGGCATAATGGCATAGAATTCCCCATATTTCCACACTGGTGATGTATAAGAGGCTTACTATCCACTATCTATAATTTAGTAGAGTGAGATATAGGTAATGATAACCCACTTGTTTCCTACATGAAATTATTAAAATTTATTTTATTTTCTAGAAATTCACTTTCTATTACACTATGACAATATTATGCTGCATCTGTATAGGAAAATCAAACATGGTCCATCGCGATAATAAATTCGTTACCTATCACTTTAGTATATAATATTTTATTGATAGAGTAAACCTTAGTTTGGATATTGTGATGAAGACCCATCTGATTATTAAGCTTCTAATATGTCATTAGTAAACATTTCCACTATAAAATAAACTATCTTAGAGAATACATTAGTATATTCTATTAATACATAATTTTCTTACCTAAGATAATGGAACACCCATTATTTGTCAAGATTTATTATCTTAGTGTAGAACTAATGAGTCAATATTGTTTTAAATTATATTTACATTATATTCTAAGATATTTTTTGTAGAATAATGGATATGCAACACTTTCAAATAAGGCTATTAAGAATGAAAGTGGAAAATTTCATATTCAAGGCGTTATGATTCTTGAGGAAATAAAAAATAATCTCAATATATTAAACCATTACTTACATTATTTATTATATTTACTCCAAAAAATAGAATAATTTAGATGGTAGGACTATAGATCATGGTTTATGTCTTGGTTTAAGCAAGGATCAACTTTTTTTCGCATGAATCATACCATTTTTAAAATAGTCTTGAGGGGATAATTATGCACCATAATCCTCCATTTGGTAATTTTGTAATTTTGTTTCAATAATCCCCTCCTATTTTAATATAAAATGATATAATAAATAAATAATAAAAAAATATCAAAAATTTACATTTTGGGTGTTATAATTCACCTTACCATATGTCTTTATTCACCTATAAACTTCCTAAGTAAATCATTATCTGGAATGTGGTTATTAAATTTCTACACCATCTTGGATTCCTATTTTCATATATCATGTAAATCATTCCTATTACTAAATTTAATATAATGCATAGGAATCATATTCCCTCTCATCACCTAATTATAGTAATCACGAATCTATATTGGTTGTTCAACTGAGGAGTCAACGAGTTCCAAATCTATTTCTTCATAATTTTGAACTTGGGGGTGATCAAGATAATAATAATTAAACTAGGATATGTGTAATATATTATTAATTGATGTTATATAAGGAGGTGATTCTAGCTAGTATGAAACCTCTCTAATAAATTGAATAATTTCAAAAGTTATAATAGACATTACTGTTTTCTTACCTCTATTTCCTAGCTGTTTATGGCATAGCCTAGGAGATACTTTCATGAAAACAAGATCACTTACTGAGAAATTCAATAGTATACATTGTATATCAACATAATCCTTCAAATTTGTTTCATCAGAATCCAAATTTTGTTAATAAGATTATTTACATAATATCCTAAAAAATAAATGACCTCGATAGAGAAGTTTTATTAATCGAATCAAAAAATGTAGAGATCGGTAGGACCCCACACATAAAGTTTCAAAAGGTTCCATATTTTTTATTTATTTATAGATTTTTTATATAAAAACTAAAATAATTATAAGTGATCATTAATTGATCTCTTTAAATATATAATACAATAAAATATCATATCTTCAAAGATGTTAATATCCCCATATATTTTACCATCATTTTAAGGGAGATTCATAATACTAATATTCATTTAAGATCTCATTACCTCTTAAAGGTCATTCAAAAAAATGATAGGTGAAATGGGGATATCTATCAAAGATAATAACAAATACACTCCATGTGACATTATAAAATCATATACATAAATCATTTCTATTTCAAGCACAGTTATTCCATATTTGATTAGAATACATGTGATGATTTAGGTTATTATTGAATAATCACTCATATAACATTCTTTACAAAAGTTTTGTAATGTAATCCAATGATAAAATTTATGGATATCTCATACCACTTCCATATAATAATAGGTAATGATTGAATAATTTAGACATAAATTTTGTGATGTAATTGTAATTCATGAAAAGTAATTCATTGAGATGAATAATCCTAAAAATATATTCTCATAAAAATCCTAAAATACTGATGTTTTATAAAATAGTACATTTTTTGAAGTACTTAGATGAATGGACTAGTGGGAATTATTAAACTTCTTCATCACTACCTTCCTCAAAGATGGAGGACCTGAAAATTTATTCTTTATGTAATTATTATCATAAAAGGACAGAAATTAAAAAAATATGGTTTCCCAACTATTTATAATACCTTTAATATAAATCATTCAAAATATTATGGATGCACTTTATGAATAAAATCAACAAGATAAACAGTAAGTTTCAGTTTAGTTAATAACATCATTTTATTCTCCACCTACACTTCAGGATAATCTTATATCAAAATAATCATAACATTCAATTATTCTCAAAATTATTTAAATTTCTACGATAGAAATTTACTAAAAAGAATATCAATAACCACATTCCATTTTTTTTGTAGTGTAGGTGAGGTAAAAATTAAAATTCTATAGATTCATATTCTAGTGACTCGATCTATGATTAAAATACTTTTGTGGGAATACATATCTTAGATTTTTTTATTATAATAATATGTAAAATTTTACTTAATGAGATGGTGTTTCAAGGAATTCAAGGAAGGGAATATTTTTTTAATTCTAGGTCATGGTTTTTGTAATTTATCCCACAATTAAATAAATTAGGAGATCCATATGCCACCATATGGTCATTCTCCTAGAACAAAAAACAAATCCTATGCCAAAAAAATAAAAATAGACCACATAGAATTCTATAGGATATGGAATAATTATAATCTTAATTGATGTCAATTTTTTTTCAATTCATCAATGGATGAATACTAATTAAAAATAAACACAAACCTCACCCCTTTATATGTGAGATCTATATTTTTCAATGCCATATTTGAGAAAATAATTTAGACCTTCCAATAGTAGCCCACTAAGACCATAAAGGTCCATATATAAAAGTTGGTGTTTAGTGGGTTTCAAATTTTTAAAATTGAATGATATACATTTTTGCGAAACCATATGTCCTAAGAAATTACTTATTGGATCCTAAAGTGATACTTTAAAAAGTAGTATATTGGTGATGACCTAGATTAATTCCTATCACAATTCTGAAGTGATATTCCTGGTAATTATCAAAATATAAATAAAACTAGATGTTATAAATGAACACCATGAAAGAGGAGTTATTGTATCAATGGAGGATATGATACATAATTTACATGAATAATATGGGAGAAATTGTTTAATAATATGGAATCACATGGTATTTGAAATTATTACTCGTATTCTAAAATACAGTGTAGGCTATATTAGATTCTTTTAACCTAAGGCAGTGGTGACCAGAAATGAGATCAATGTTAGAGAACCACATTAACACTTTGAAAATATAATATAATCCATCAATATAAGTTAAAATGTATTTATTATTTATACTCACTTTATTTAGTTTTCTATAATCAATTTATAGGTATAAAAATTCACATTCCTTCTTATAAAAGAGAATTATCGTGGCCCATGGAGGTACACCGGGATGTATAAATCCTATAGCTTTCAAATCATCAATTTGAGTCTTCAGATTCTTAAAACATATAGATCCATTAGATAATAGAGAAATGATATAGGTTTTTACCCATGAATAATTGTTTTTTTGAAATTATACCTACCTCTCTATATAGAAACATTATTAATCATTTTCATAAAAATCTAGATAACCTTTAACTATAAGAGGGTATTCATTCCAATAATCCCCTTTTCCATATTATATAATAAGAGAAGATAAATAATCTGAGAATACATCTTATAATATGAGAGGGAATACATGAAAACTTTAACTGAGATCCCATTCACTATGAAAAGAAATGAAAATTACAATTATAAGAAACAAATTCCACCCTTTAGTGATAAAAATTTCTAGGGGCCTTGAATTTGTCCATCCAATCCATTCCAAGGATGATGTGAAGGAGATCCATTTTGAGGGGATGAAAATACCATACTAGATTCACTTTAATAGAAGATATAACATATGAGGAAAATGGAAAATATTTATCATTATTCTTTATAAGAGTAGTTGATATCACCATCATATATGAAATCATTTTCGTCCAATGGTTTAACTGATCCAAAATTAATGCTGATATAAATTAGTGACAAACACCTTTATCAAATAATTAAATAACCATAGATGAAACAGTAAGTATAATACATCATACCATGGTATGTTTACCATAATATTCCTTGTTTATACCTGCAGAAGTATATGAATAATATGATTCTTGTTGAGTCTATGATCTCTATCGAAATTAAGGATTGTTTTTCAATTGGATCTACCTAAATAAAGAATATAAAATATAGATATGTGTTTTGGGGTGAGATCCCACTACGTTGGAGGTATCCAAATATATCTTAGATCCATTTAAAGTAAAATATTTAATTCTACTTATCTATAGGGGGTTCAACCTATATAATCTTGAGATATGCATAATTCTTTCATAGTGATGAAAATCTCCAGGGTCCTGCTCAAATAATGGTTTGGATTCAAAAATAATTCACAGTAGAGGTATATGAGTATCCTAGTCCCTAATGATATTGAAGAAAAATATTGACATATATTCCTTGTGACTCAAATATATTCCCCATTTGAACTAACTATATCGAATTTCATTTCGTAGAAGCCTCATTCACTTCCACTTGGATTATAAAAAGCTCAAAAAATACTAGAAAATATGGATTTATCCAACTATACCATCAATTAATTATCCCACAATTCATTATAAGATGATATATTGAATAATAATAAATTATACTAGATGTTAAGGGGAAGACCCATTTCAAATATTTAGAATTTAACATGTCATTAGTGACTATTTTGGGTGAAAAGTTCACTATTAGTGATCATTTTTCAGATTTTAATTATGTCCAATTACTTTTATGAATATAAATGAACCACTATTATTTTTCCATCTTCATCAATATAGGTTAGAACTACTAATTAATTTTTTTGGAAATATTTCCATATTAGATTATCATGTAGTTTGGCCTAAATATGGGATTCCCACCACTTTATATTAGTACCCTCAAGCATGAATTTGGAACATTTCACATTAAAGTATTCAACAGTCTTGAGGAATTAAGACAAAAAATATATTATTGATGATATTTAATACCCCAAAATTCAGGAGGATTATGAAAATAAGACTCTTGATATCTATCTTTATCATTGCATAGGATAGGATTAAATTCTCATTCCATGGATCAAAACATTCAGAAAACTGCCTTAAAAATATTTTAATCTACTAGAAGATTAATGTGAGAAAATTAGATTGTTACTCTCTTTAGAGGATTTAGTTGAACTTTTCTAGGAGTATTTATTTTATAACAGTTTCATAAAAATAATTTATGTTTCATCAAATACACTAAAATGTAATTGAAATCATAAAAAAAACATTAATTTAATTTATAATTATCTCATAAAAATAAAATATATCATATAAATTAATTAATAAAAAATGAATTATAACAAAAATAACATATTTTTATTCTTCCATGGTTTCCAAAATTAAGATCCAATTGTGCATAGATTTCTAGATCTAATAAATATAGATGTACAGTTTGATCACATGGTTTTAAAATCCATTCTTAAACTATTTACTTCTTACTAAGAATTCCATAATTAGTTGATTGATTATGTGTATAGTTTCCAGTTCATGAACCATAACTGCATATCATTGAAATTTCTTTTATAACAGTGAAATTTATAAAAAAATAATATATAATAAAACTCAAAACCAAAAATATATATTCCTTTTATTCTATGGAAACTCATGTCTTATCATGTGAATTGTTTACCTGAAACTTACACATAACATATATCTTGGGCATCAATGACCCTATATCATATATAACTTACTTCCCAAACATCATAAAACAAAACGGGTCCCTCATATCATTTCTTAAAAGATGAAACCAGTCTACAAAATCTTGATAATCAATGTGGTATTCCAAAAGGGCCAAAGTGTTTTCTTAATTTATATAGTAAGGATGAAAAAAAGTTATAAGGAATCAAATTTACACATTTGGGGTGATTTTTATGAATGATGTAAAAACTATATTATAGGTTTATCTTGGGATTCTAGCATGACCACTCCAAATATTGGTTGTATCATACATACAGAATAAACACTATTGAAATGTAAACAAAAAAACAAGTTAGAATATGAATAAAAACTCAATAAACCATAAATAAAAAATCTTCATCAAATAGCATAATCATAAAGTTTATATACATATATAAAAAATTCATAATATATAAAAGGAATCAAAAAATAAGAAATAATTTGGATAGAGAGTCAATTTTTTTGAATACAGGAGGATTCAAATATACAAGATAAGTTTAGTAGATCATGCAAACACACCTAAGAGTGGGGAGGGAGAAATAATGTGTTGTCCGATTTTAGAAGTTCCAATTATTCCTTTTAAATGTATAACCCATTTTGACTTAAACCTATATAACCAATTAATAAATATAAAAATATTCTTTCTAAACTGACATATAAAAACACATGTAATAATATGAGGAATGTAAAGATAGAACATGGTATCTAATAGGATTGGCCCTTCTCTTGAAATCTATGCCTTTCCATACTTTTAATGTTAAAGAATCAAATTATATAGTTTAATATTTTCATCAATGTAGTTGGAGTTAGCATGATATCATCCTGAAACCAAGCACGCCATATTACATAGGGGCGAGAACACTATAATACACAAGCGATCTATGCAACATCCCACTACTCTTATTTAAACAAGTTTCCCATATGGTTTTCACTAGCTCTTCCTTCCTCTTATTGAAGTAGATCATGAATACTGTCTTGGGATATTTCTTCATGAAAAATATTGATATTATTTTTCACTTAAAATTCTTTGACTATCTCAAAGTCATTAAGGGAAAAAAACACTACTCTGTCTCTTGATGTCATCTCAATTCAAAGTTCTTCAAAATTTATTCACTAGATTCTCAAAAAAAACATCTTAAGAATGAAACCTATAGTATATTTTAACTATATTTTAATAACTTGATCACATAGTGAGAATCTATCATATTGATGTAAACTTAAGCACACAATGTCTTATCTTTCTTAGTAATTTATTTTTTTCTTCATATATTTGGATTATATGTTCATAGTAAAGTAACTTAGGATCTTCAATATCTATTTTTAATTTATCTTTGAATATTCTAAAAACTAAATGATATTCTCTCACTCAAACAATATCAGTTTCTAAAATTATTATTTTGTATAACATGATATTGGTATATCTTCTTCTCATTTATTAAGATATATTTTTCTATAATATTTTCACAGTTCACCTCATATCGTGGTCCCCTATTAGATCCTTATTCTTATTATACTTTATTTATTCATGGATACTTCTTTTATTTTCTCCCTGGGATCCAAACTTCTCATATTTATGGGAGTCTCATTAAATTAATTATTTCTTTTTCAATTCACATAAATGTTATAATGAAGAGATAGAGTAGTAACTAGTTCACAAGAATTATTTAAGAATAACTACCTTTGTCTTATCCATGATTGGATGCACACTTTTCCATCTCAATTGATATTATTATAATATGTGTAATTAAATTGAATTGAGTAGTTTAATTTTTTATTTTTCATATAGATCATTTTCTTCCTTCTCCGTAATTGAAAATATTTTTGTGGCATGGAAGTATTCTTGGAGAATGAAGTAGTAGATAATGATGTTGAGCTTTCTTCTTTCCACACAACACTTCCAAAAACACAACTTCTATATTCTTTTTTATTCTCAAATATCTTTCTGTACAAATTAAATAATCTTTAATGAATAGGTTTTACTTCAATGTGATTACATCTTGATTTTTATTTACCAATTTAATTCATTTATTCACATTTGATTATTATATACATTATTCAAAATATTTATATTCTTCTTATTTGGATAAAAGATAAAAAAGTCATTATCTTCATTCTTATACCGAATTTATTTTATTATGTTTTTATCTTTTAAGATCACCCCAAGAAACATATTAAATAATTTTCTCAGAATATGGATAATTGGGAAGCATAATTCTTCATTCTGAATCAATTTTTTTTCCACTAAATTTTTATCTTATTAGAAATAAATTTTCTTCTATAATACTGAATTATATATGTGTGTCTCAATTCTCTTACGTGGTTTGAAATCCGTTTTACATTTTTAAAATATGTTGATGAATTTACATATGCAATAGATCATGTTAATAGATTATCCCATAAGATGATAAAATAATTTTATATTTTTCAAACTCATATTGATTTATTTACATATACAGTGGTACAAATAGATTAAATGTAGCATAATTGACTTATTACTTTCACCAAAATGAATTCTCATGCATGATATCTATGTATAGGAATTCTCTTTACCATTTCTCAACTCATTTGTTGTAGAAATTCGATATATTCAAATATCATATGTTGTTAGCCAATATTATCCATGTACATTAAATTTCCTTTCTGCTTTCTGCATAAGATAATTTATTTATAATTTGATCACTTCCCAGAATAGGAAATATAGAATTAATGAAATGAACTAAGGGAAACATTAAATATTATCAATCCTTCTAAAACCTCTTCAAATCAACCTTGAACTTCTTTAAAAAGTATTTGGACTTGTTAAAATAATTATAAACTCCTTCAAGAACATTTACAGGATGTTTTATTATATAAAATAATAAAAATTTATTATAATAAACTATTCTATTGGATCGAGTACAACCTTTCCTAAACAAATATTTTGGAATCCCTATTCAAAAAATCTTTTATCAAAGAGTGTTTTAAAAATATGTATATAATAATTCATACTTTTTACTCATTTGATGGGATCTCTAGGTTTAAGGTAGGCCTATTCTCAATGTTCAATATGATGTTATATTTATAAATAAAACATTATAAGTTGTTTTTTTAGTTTCAATTTCTAGATTATATGTCTATAGGACCTTCATTCAAGATGTTACAGATTGTGTTATTCAGACTTCAAAATATGAATTTTACTTGAGGATAATATCACAAAATCATTATATATAATGGTCACTACCTAAAAACTATCTTGAAATATCATTATAGACTAGAAAAACTTATACTTCAATTTAGTGGATCCTTTATTCATCAACCATGATACCACATTTACATGATTATATTAACAATCCTAATTGAGAAAAAACAATATCAAATTCCAATTGGAACTTTAATCTACCCTTTTAGTTTTTTTATTCCATTTAATTACCAATATGAACTATTATTCAATGTAATACTCCCCCTAATTGATAATAAATTCAAAGTGAAGAAATTATATTATTCTCCTCTATAATTGACATTGTATGGAAGAATAAAAAAATCTTCTTCCCCTAGTTGATATTGTGGGAAAGTTATACTTATTCTATCCATAATAAAACATATTCCCTCAATTCATTTCATATTATATATTATGATATTATTTAAACTTATATTTGAGATATGGAAATATATAAGAATCACTACATGACAATAAAATTGATTGATAGATATTCAATATAGAAATTAATTGACTCTAATAACATTGATTATTATTTATATTAAAAATGTTTCATAAATTAATCAAATATAAGTCTTCAGTATCAACCCTTTTCGTAAAATAATTGTTAAAAATTTATATAATAAGATTGTCAAGATTTTCACCACATGTGCTACAACATTCTATTTTTATCATTTTGGTAGAAACTTTAAATGATTTTAATGAAAGAATATATACATACAATAACTTGAAAATACACATAAACACATTCAATTCAAAGTTATTTAATAAAAATTTGGTCAGATAAACACTCTCCCTTGATAAAAATAATGTATACATGTTACCAAAGGTGATATAAGAATGAAATCATACCACATCTTTCATATTTTCAAGGTACTGTATTGAATTTAACATTAACAAACATTGTAAGACTATATAAGATTCACATTTTTATAAATCTACCCCTAAAGAGATTATTTATAATGTTATTCACCTTCAGTTACATTTATTTAAACATAATCAATTTGATCTGGAAATAAGTTTGATCTTCTAAAAACTTCTAAATTTTGAGAAACATGGATTAGATATATTTTTAATCCTAGAAACTCCTTTGATAAAAGGGTTGAAATGTCTAGAACTCTTTTTTAAACCATATTATAATTTCACTATTTGTTTCCATTTTGGTAGTATGAAATTCATCACATTTAAAACCTACATATTACCTATATTAGACTTCTTTAATTTTGAAACCCAATTAGATTAATTTTTTTTCATATTTCAATAATATTTTAGCCTCTTATAACTATTAATTCCATATATTAAGACAACCTTTGGGAACATGCATATAATTTTCATTAGTCATGGATTCCATATTTTTATTTATAGATTTAGAACATGATCTCAACATCATCTTCTCTTTTTCTTTTTGTAACCTCTCTTATAGTGGAAGTCATGTCATATATTTGGTATCCATGTGACCTTCCACGTTTCACCTTATACAAAAAACGCCTTCAATTTTTTTAATATCCATTATTAGACATATCCAATACTTATTCACAATGTTATTCAACCGCTAATCCAATATGATAATGACTCCCTTGGTTTTATTCATTTATTGATTATAGATTTCTCACTTTTTCATTGAGATTGATGGATATTTTTAATAGTCTATGATTTTGAATATTTTTTTAAAAAAAGTATATTATTTACATGTGGGATTGATCTCTTTTCCCACATTATTATTTATTATCTTCATGTATGTAAATGTATTAAAACATTTCTTCACATATCTATATTCAAAAGTGAAAACACTTTGTTGAATTACCTATTTCTCATCTATCATGGTTTTATTTCATCCACAATATGTGGTAAATACATGGTAGGATTGTAGAAAAATTAAATATAACAATGACCACTAATATTAAAAAACACACTAAGATATCCATGTAATTAGAATATATTATCCAATGATATATTTATCTCATAATATATTGTTTTCTTCACTCCAGCGGGATTTCACCATTATTTATATTTACTCCCCCTTTCTCTAGGCCTTGTTTTATTTTTTACATTATCATGCATTATTCCAAAAATCAATGTATATGTGTTAAAATTTTAATAGACCAAACACATACCATTCAATATGATTTTTTCCAACGTAGTGGTAATATATTTATAATTTTATATTCCATACTTTTAATTTAATATGTTGTAACCCCAAAATGTTTAAGATTATGTTAGAGGAATAATATTTTGAAAAATACTCACATATTACTAAAAATGATGGTGTGTTTCAGATATTTTTTATACTTCGACATATATACATAATTTAATAAATTTCATTTATTTTTTGAAAAAACTAATTATGTATTAACTGATTTTATTGGATAATGGGTTACTTTTTTCATTGAGGTTGTGGTGGTTGCATCTATACATGGTCTAAAGGTTTATTTTCCACCATAAAAAGTCCCAATAAGGGGAATAATCATCTTTGAAACTTGTGTGTCAGAAATTTTATTCCCTATTTATTGGGAATATCAAGTATTGATTGATTTAAGAATTTTTTATCTTTATTTATAGTTCCAAACACATCATATTGGGGGAATATTTTTTATCTTAAACTGACAACAGTCTCACTTTCCATTCATTCTATATCTTAATTTTTTGAGATTTATGAATTTACCTTGTCCCTAATAGAGAATCATCCTTCTCTATTACAAATTTTGATTTAACATCTTAACATACAAGGAGACTTTTTTAAGATTTTGCAATAAAATAAACATAACAGAAACAAAATTTTTAAATACACATTTCTTATGGGGAAAATTGTTTTTCATAAAAAAATTACTTTTTAAAAATAAAGTGTGAAATATTCCTCATTATCTTTTACAATATTTATGAGAGTGCTACAGGAACTCATTTTCTTTACCCATGCTTCTTCTATTTCATTAAATTCATTATATAGATATGTTTTTACATCAATAAATCCCTTGATTTAAGAAGATATAAATGATTTAAATTAAATCGGGACCTTATTAAAGTAGTCTTTAACTATAGAATAATAGTCACTAAGTGATTCATAAAAATACTATTCTTTACTGTTTATGATTTTAAAACTAGAGGAATGATATTTAAAATTAAAAAAAACTATTATAACTTTAAATCACTTTAGCAAGTAGTTTTTCCTATTTATTATTCACACAGATTAATCAATATCCTTTCTCCTTTTTTCTTGCTTTGATGTTATTTTAAAAAACATCTAAATATTTTTTGACAAGGATGGATTTTGAAATCTCTATCTTATATCTTCTTCAACCATCTATAATATGGACTTCATATAGATTAGTGAATATAATTAAAAAATTCCTTCAAAACCAATCAAAAAATCTATATACTCAGATATCAATTGTGATAGTACAAAAGATTATATCACAGGCAAAATAGGCTCTAATGCTAGTTGAGATTCCCCTTGGACCATGCATACACACTCAAAGGAGGGGGAGTAAATCACGTGTTAATTGATTTTACCATTTTTTGGATATTATAAACTTATCACCCGTTTATACTTGAACAAATTTAGACAGTTATGACTTATGAATGTATTACTTTTAAACAGACATACAAAACCACATGAAAAAATATAAATAAATTAAAGATGGGACACTATATTAACAAGGTTTGACATCTTTTGGAAAACATACTTCTTACAATTCTAGGAATGTCTAAGAAATATATTTTCCAATATAGTATTATCATCAATACAAGTGGAGTTCTCCAGGTATCATCAAAAAATGAAGCACAATATATTAAGTGAAACACAAAGAAATCAGTCTCTTGTATTGTTATCAGTTAATAATTATTTTAAATCTATTTACTCGCTTCCCAAACTCAATTTTCAATATTAATAGCTATAATATATTTTAACTAGATTTAAGAACTTGATAAAAGTCTCAAATTCTTTTCCAACAATATGAAATGAAGAATATGAGTATGTTCTTTCTTCGTAAATTATTGTTTTATTATTATATTCAATGTATAAGATCAAAGTAAAGTAACCCAATATCATTACTAGCACTCTATATTTTTTATTCTCTTTATATTAGACACCCAAATGGTCTTTACTCACTCAAACAATCTTATTTTTTGAGACAATACTTTTCTAAATCATGTAGTGGGTTTGTCCTCTTCTCCTTCTTTGATAACACTGTTTCTCTATACTTCCCCAAGTTTTCCCTAAGCCCTTATCCCCCAATGGTGAATTTTTCTTCTTCTTAAATATTATCATTACATGAAAAAATATTCTTTTCTATCCTAAATATCTCTAACACCCCATTATTTTCTATGTACTACCTTTGAATTATACTTTACAAATTCAATATCTTTATTTACACATAATAATGACTTTAATAAAACCGTGATTTTCTATTAAATTATTATTATTTAAATGTGACTATTATAAACAAGATTTTAAATTATTGTAATGAATAAAAATAAAAACATTATATCATTTTATGAATCAAAAATATGTTTTCTTAAAATTGTTATTATTGAATTTTATGTGAGAATATTATTATTAATTTCTCATAATTTTACTATCTTTTTTATAAAAAGGTTATAAATTTTGAAATTGGTTAATAAAAAACTATCTTAAGGTAAATTTTCATAATTTTTATAAAAAGGTTAATTTTCTGATAATAATGAAAAATACCTATTTCATTAAATATTATAATTTCTATTTAAGAATAAATGATTTTCTTCTTTTTAAAATTGATTTTAAATTTTTTTAGTATTTTAGATTAAAAATAATATAATTAATGTAATTTTAATTGATATTAATATTACTTTTTTTTAAAAAAAGTATACTTAAAATTGCAATTTTTTTGGGAAACCGTGTTTCATCACATTGTGTAGGTTTATTTTTAAATGATTCACTCACACTCATAGAAGAATAATATTATAAATTGAATTATATATTTTTCGTTAGTATAATTAATATTATTCAATATAGAGAGTTTAATTTTTTTTCATAACGAATAGTATAAATAGTAAATATTTATCACCTATTTAAAAGGGTTAATCAAGTTAAACTATAATAAAACTCAATGATTAGGCCACAATTTTTCATATTAGTTCTTATTATGTGATGTTATTTGGAAAATTATAACCTTAGGATCGATATTTAATTTTTTTATGGGACACTTTTATATGAAAACAACATTAAAATAGTTTAATCCTTTAAACTATGCAATGTGTATCCTTCCCCCAGTTATAAAAGAGAACATCCTTTCATAATTTAATTACTTATTCATAAGCCACCTAGATTGACCAGAACCTTCCAAATTTCATGTCATGGCCCGTCCCATAGGGTATGTGCTATGACTACCCCATGCCTTCCTCCCAAAGGCCAGGGGTTGATGACTAGCACTAAAGGCATCAACCTGTAAGTGGGAGGCATTAGCCTGAATACCTATACACACACACATCAAACGAAGTACCAACTCACAAAATGGAAGCAACGTACCACTGAATAAAATGAGTGCAACTAAATTGGAAAGAAAGTGGGCTAGAAAACAATCCCAAGAAAAAGTATTAAAAAAATTTAAAGTACGAAAAGTGATACGATGGACATCTGCAGTAAACCCCACCTGATCATGAGAGTAGTGAAGCTACTGGAAGCCGAATTAGTATGTCTTGTTCGACCGGTCCTACTAGGCCCCACCAAGTCCTAGGCCACCAAGCCCACCATCATAGCTTTCGTCCATCCCGTCACCCTGAGTACCCCTATCGAAATGTCTCTCTTCTGCACCAGACACAACCTGTGCGGGTGGATCCCGTGTAGTGGTGAGTAACACAGTACTTAGTAGGGACCCAAAAAACACACAACAATTCCTCAAAGTAAAGAATGAAACCCAAGGCATCTCACAATAGGTATATTCTAAGGTAGTAACAGTAGCATCGTCTGTCACAAACGTTGAACTCCTCAGCCGCTGGAGAAATCCTCCTCTATCGAGTATAGTGGACCTGTTGGGTCACAAAGATCCACTTCCCACTATCCTTGGACTGCTATGGTACTCATCCCTAATTAGTACCGTGGGTATACTTGGTCACATAGATCTGCTCCCCATCGTGGACCTGTCAAGTCACACAAATCCTTTTCCCACCTTGGCTGAACTAAGGTACTCTTCCTGTCAAGTATCGTGGGTTTTTCATGTCACACAGAGCCACTCCCCACTGGGACGTGATCGAGCAGTCTTCAGGTCTCATCCAACCACACGGTTCCGTAAATAACACACTTAGGGGAACCGCTCCTCAATCCATTCGTCGCTTCTCATCATCCATGAATGTCACAACAAGGTATGTCGTAAGATCCTTATCCTCAAGAGGGTCCCAATGCCACAAAAGGCCCGTCAATCGGACACACAATTTTCAAGATACGAGCGTTTTAGTAACCAGGGGACTGGTTGTGATGGGGCCCAGTCCGACCTGACCAACCCGGCTTGGGGGTTCCACATACCCCAGTTCATTCTGACGGACTCGACCTGGCCTGGAATGGGTCGGGGTCGGTCTGGTCTGGCATGGCCAGTGGGCCAGGCGGAATAGGACTTGCCGGACCCAACTTGGTTGGTAGAGGGTCCAGCCCACCGGGTCACCTGGTGACTCGGTCTAGTCTAGCCTGGCCAGAAGGGGCGCGGGTCCATCCTACCAGTGCGGGTCTGACCCGGACCACTAGGGTCTTGGATTTCATGCAAGGGGACCGGCTGCACGGTGTGGCTAGTTTGAGCCCCTAGGACATGGCCCGCAAGGGCGGGCCACACCTCTTGTGCAGCGCCCTCCTAGCACCACGTCCAACTACTGTCGAGGGCGATGGGCCGCAGTGCCTTTCGCCTACTGGGTGGCCTGAATGTGTCACGACCCATGCTAGTGGGGCCCGCGTTGTGACTCCCCAAGCCTTCCTCTAATAGGCCAGGGGTTGGTGACTAGCACCGAGTAGGCATATTACTAACATGGGAGGCATTGCCTATGTTCCTGTAAACACACACACATCTCAAAGCCCCAAATGTTGAAATGTAAAAGAAAATAAGGAAAAAGAATGCATCCACACAACTAAACCCAACCAATAGATTACGATGAAAGGTAGAGTACTGTAAAAGTAAACTGGGCCAAAAATACAAGCCCACCAAAAAGCAAACAAACCAAAGTTTGAAAACTGTAAAGTCCAACCTGTAAGCACAAAAGGAACTAGGACTGCTGCTCATAGCCGTAGGAACGCCTCGGCCTGTAGGGAACTCAGAAAGCTTGGTCCTGTCCTGGTCCGCCCTGGACTCTGTAAAAAGGCTTCTCGACTGCACAAGACACCATACATGCCGGCAAATCCCGTACAGGGGTGAGTACAACAATACTCAGTAGAGGACCTCGAAAACCAAAAAGCAATACACAAAGTAAAGGTACAGTCATCCATGCACAGTATATGTCTACAAAACATATAGAACAAACCATATATACTCAAAACCCTAATCCATGGTCTAGTGACAAGTCACACAACCGCATACCCCCGTTAGTGATTCTGTTTGAAAAACAATTCCGTGATGCACTCGTTTCCGGGAGAACTCACTCCATGAGTCTTTTAACTCTGATGACGTCCGTTTGAGAAGTGATTTTATTCGAGAAACGTCATGATAGATGGATACACTCATTACGGGAGACACACTTTTGATTGGATAGGTTATGGTAGATAGAAACACTCATTGTGGGAGACATACTTCTGGGTGGGAAAGATTGCGGTAGATAGAAACACTCATTGCGGGAGACACACTCCTGAGTGGGAAAGATCATGATACACAGATGAGGATCACTTCTAGGGCCATGGAGGATACCGCGACTCATACGGATTCACCAGTTAGGTGATACACCAGCTAGGTAGAGGATTAATGCCTGGTTAGTTTGGTCACGTCGATGCCTGACTCTACCTAGGGTTAGGAATGGATAGAGGATCTCGATCCGGGCCTCTCGGATGGATGCCTGACTCTATCACAGAATGTTCTGCTGAAGGGATCATATTCTTATGTGAGGGAATGATGCTTGACCTTCAAGGGAACAACAAGAATGTGCACTAACCCAAATTAAAGATGTCCGGGGAACGGTGAATGAAAGGACCATTCCGTTTTCCAAAAGGTACATGGCGTGTAGAAAAGGTACACGTCGTGTTGTCTGACCCTGGGTACTGCCCTTGTACAACGACCTGTGTCAAAGGCTGGTCGTGTAGAAAAACTTAGTACACGGAATGTAGTACGATGTACACGCCGTGTCCGAGTAATTGGGGTTGGCTCTGTGCTCTCTTGTCATGTTCCTGTACACGGTCATCAACCCGTGTACTCCAACCCGTGTAATCTGCACATGGGGTGACCAGTGCTACTGTCCTCACCTGGGCTTATGATGGAGTACACGGTCGTGTTCTCCATCCTGTGTCTGTGTATCCACGAGATACACTCCGAGCTCTGCGTAGCCGCTTCTGTCGTGCTCTACACGCCGTGTCGCCAAAAGCCGTCTAGCTTATCCCGTGTCCGTGTACTACCCAAAGTACACGCAGAGTTTCGGGGGAAGTCCAAAATGTGATGTGACTAGGGTCACACTCCGTGTTATCCCTCTATGACCCCAAAACCCTAGCCGTCACCACCAGTACTACATGTAGTGTTCTTCGGAAGTACGCGCCATGTATTCTAGAAATTTCCAGAAACAGCGCCCTTCGCCGGCGCACCTCCCGTGGTGCTTCGATCATCGATCTGGTCGTCCGATCTCTGCAAAACATCAAGGTTCTGGTCACCCCGATACCACGAAGCCACTTCCATTATTTTCATGCCTCCGATCAGCTCCGAAAACGTGTTTTGATCTTCCTTAATGAAGAATGCTTGAAGAACACTCTTTCTGATCTGGTCCGATTCTTCGTCTTCCATCATCGCTGCACCTCCATAAGGTCGTTGCGGTGTTGAAACTTCAATTTGGGATCATTGTGTTGTAGAACAGATGTGAAACGATCCATTATTCATCGCCCCGTGAAGAACGCGAAGAACGCACGAGGAAAGAAGGGGGAAGAAACCCAACTAAACAAATTGAGGAACAAACCTCCACTATCGTTCGTCACAGCATTGATCTGCTCCCGTTAATAGGCTGAAACATATTAAGAATCAATCAACAACATAAAGCATGGATCAATTCTCCATAATCTTCCCAAAGAAAATCCCTCCCGTAAGAACGTACGAATCTGCGGATCAACTTGTTCATGGTTGATCCGCGATTGTTGTTTATACTCAAATACGAGGAAAAGAAATTGAAATAACAACCCCTACCTTTCGAAAGGATCGATTGTTGATGAAGGCACCACGCTGCCATTGTCGTTGAGATCCTTCAATGTCGGCACATCGATTCTTGATCTTGATCTGTCGTCGCTCGTCGCCGAGGATTCTCTCTAATGCCTCACAGATTCAGCAGAGGTTTCTCTCAAACGTTTCCAATGATCAACAATTTCTTAAACCATTAAAAAGGGAAACATTTTTTCATTTAATTACACAAAATCATTAATGACCTTGACTCTCAATTTTGAATTTATTATGACGTTCCATTAATTTAGGAAACAGCTACACCGTTACCGCGCTGCAACAGATGTTTCCTTAAATGAAATAAATCAAAATTGTTAATTTATTTTATTTTATTTTACTTAAAACGTCCGAAAATTAACTTTTTCCCTCGACCCGTGCCGGTCGAGGTTAACCTCATTCATAGGTAAAGTCATCGTCCCAGACACAACGGTGTGCTCAGATTTTTAATCCCGGCATCCCTTGGGATACTGCCACAACCACGCACAAGCGCCGACTAACTTAACATAAAAAAGTTCAAACCAACATTCTGGGCTCACTGGACCTCGGAATGATGTTCCTTCTTCGCACCCAGTCCCGAAATAATTCCATATAATATATAAAAATAATAAATGAAAAAATCTGAGACATTACATTCTCCCCACCTTGGGGCTTTACTTCCCCGAAAAGCCAAAACAAAGGCTACTAAAAAAGATGAGGGTACTGGGCATGGATCTGGGCCTCCCACTCCCACATGCTCTCTTGAAGATTACCATGATGCCACCGGACAAGCACCAAGGGAATCGATATCCCACAAAGGATCCTCTCCTTTCGATCCTCGATCTCCACTGGGTACTCAGCAAAGGTCCATCCATCCTCAATGTCTAACTCGCCCCAGTTGATGATGTGGGATGGGTCATGCACGTACCTCCTAAGCTACAACACGTGGAAGACATCATGTACCCGATGTAACTATAGAGGTAGAGCTAGGTGGTAGGCCACCTCGCCAACTCTGCACAGAATATGGAAATGTCTGATGAACCTCGCAGTTAACTTGCCACCTCAGCCAAATCTCTACAACCCTAGACGAGGTGAGACACGAAGAAAGACGTGGTCTCCCTCTTCGAACTCTAGAGGTCTCCGACGTCTTTCAGCATAAGACTTCTTATGGCTCTGGGAAGTCTTCATCTGCTCCCGGATGATCTGCACCTTCTCTATGGTAGCTCGCACAAACTCTGGACTCATGAGTGCTGACTCTCCGGGGTCGGTCCAGCAAAGCGGTAACCGGCAGGGTCTCCCGTACAAAGCCTCGAATGGTGCCATACCAATGGTGGAGTGGTTGCGGTAGTTTTACGAAAACTCCACCAGTGGTAGGTGGTCCTCCCAACTGCGACCAAAGTCCAGGATACAGGCTCACAACATATCCTCCAGAACCTAAATGGTCCTCTTCGTCTGACCATTCGTCTGGGGATGAAACGCTGTACTCAAGCGTAGCTGAGTCCCAAAAGCCTCATGCAATCCCGTACACAACCAGTATGTGAAGCTGGCATCTCGTTCTGAGACTATAGTCAAAGGGACGCCATGAAGCTGAATTGTCTCTTACATGTAGTGGTGTCCCAAGCTCTCTACGGAACTCTTCTCCCTAATAGCTAGGAAGTGGGACGACATGGTGAGTTGGTCAACGATCACCCAGATGGAATCGTGCCCCTTGGACATTTGTGGTAACCCCGTCACGATGTCCATCGATATTCCATCCGACTTTCACTCTGGAACTTCTAGGGGGTGAGCTAATCCCACTGGAACCAGGTGCTCAGCCTTCACCTGCGGGCATGTGAGGCATCGAGAAGCAAACTCTACTACTGCCTTCTTCATGAATGACCACCAGAACTGTCATCAGAGATCATGGTACATCTGTGCCACTCCAGGATGTACCGCCAAAGGGGATGTATGAAACTCTATCAGGTCCTCCTCCTAGAACGCCACTGGTACAACAGTGCGTCCTCTGAAAATAAGTACGTGCTCCCCACCTTGTGAATATCCATCAGGATAATGTCCTATGGATAACTGAGCATGTAAAGCCACACATTCAAAATCCCCAAGCTGTGCCTCCCTAACTCCCTGTAAGAGTGGAGGGGTGACAACCATCGAATGTAGGTAAGTTGTATCCTCTCCATCCATGAAGGATAACTGTAACGTGGCCAACTGCTATGTCACCTCACTCAACAGCTGTGAGCTTGACCATCTCCTAAGGGAATCTGCCACCTTTTTCCCCTTTCCAAGAGTATATATGATCTCAAAATCATAGTCCTGGAGGAACTCTATCCAACACCTCTGCCTTAGATTTAGATCCTTCTATGAAAAGATGTACTTGAGGCTCTTATGGTCAGAGTAGACAATGAACCGCTCAACCATATGGTAGTGTCACCACATCTTCAATGCGAATACTACCACTACTAACTAGAGATCATGGGTCTCATAGTTCTGCTCATCTGGCCTAAGATGGCACGAACAATAAGCAATCACTGCATGCTACTGCAACAGGACACAGTCGAGCCCGGTCCCTGATGCGTCGTAGAAAACTATGCAGTCGACATACTCCTCTGTCAATCTCAAGACTCGGGCACTCGTCAAACTCTGTCTCAACTACTCAAAAGCCTACTGGCACTTTTCTATCCACACAAAGGGTTTCCCCTTCCTGGTCAAGGCCGTCATCGGTGCTGATATCCGGGAGAAATCAGGATTGAATCTCCAATAATATCCTGCCAATCCAAGGAAGCTTCGCACCTCCATTATGCTCAGAGGTGGCTCCCATGCTAACACAACCTCCACCTTGGCTAGGTCCTGAGCCACTCCATCTGCTGAGATGACATGTCCCAGAAAGTGGACCTCCTAAATCCAGAACTGACACTTCGAGAGCTTCCCATAAAGCTGGTGCTCCTAGAGTACCTCCAGAACCATCCACAGGTGTCTCGCGTGGTCCTCCTCTGACGTCAAGTACACAAGGATGTCGTTGATGAAGAGCACTACGAACTGGTCCAAGTACAACTAGAAGATCCGGTTCATTAATCCCATGAACACTGTGGGGTCGTTCGTCACGTCAAAAGGCATCACCATGTACTCATAGTGACCTTAGTGACATCTAAAAGCCGTCTTCGGTATATCCTCATCCCGCACTCGTAGATGGTGATAGCCTGATCGAAGGTCAATCTTCGAGAACCACTATTACCCTCTTAGATGAACGAAGAGGTCATCGATCCTTGGTAGTGGATATTTATTCTTTACTGTCACCTGGTTCAGGTTCTGGTAATCCACGCACAATCTCAGACTCCCGTCTACCTTCTTGGCAAACAAGACTGTGGCCGCCAAGGATGAGACACTGGGTCTCACGAAACCCTTGCTCCGAAAATCCTCCAACTGCACCCTCAGATCACGATGCTCTATGGGAGCCATCCGATATGCGGATGAGGAGATTGGTGCCGTCCCGGGGTGTAAGTCGATGCAGAAATCGATTTCCCAGCCGGGAGGTAACCCTAGAACATCTTCAGAAAAGACGTCCTCAAACTCCGCCACCACTGCCGGGAACTGAGAGCTCAAAACATCTACTACTCTGAGGGTAAGGCTAGCCAACTCATGAGTGATCGGCTACACCCTCCTATGCATGTGCCCATTTTGTGCTACCTGGGTTTCCTTTTCTCTGACAAAGGAAAACCTTGTTCCATAACGGTGGACACACCGCACCTTTCGCCTAAAACAGTCAATCTGGGAATGGACCGAAGATAACCAATCCATACCGAGAATGACGTCACAAGGCCTCGACGCTACCACCAAGAGGTTCCAACCAAAACTCTCACCTCCAAGGGTAAGATCACACTGTCTGCAAAGGTGTGTGATCGTCGAGTCTCCTCCCATAGGTGTCTCCAAGTGTAAGGATCGATTAAACGGTTCTATCGGAATCTCGAGGTTTTGTACAGGAAATGTGGCTATAAGTGAATGACTGGAACCTGTTTCTATGAGTACAATAGCTAATGTATAAAAGACATAGATCATACATTGAATCATCCTTGGTGCCTCTGGGTCATATGTCTCGACTACATGCAGATGTCCCCATCCCTGTCCCCCAGCTCCCTGAGCCTGGTGCGGACCTCCTGGGGGTGGTGGTGGAAGTAAGTCAAAGCCTTCTCCATAACCCACAGCTCTCCCTACTCCTCTTCCACATCTGCTACCTGGAAGGTCTGCTTGTTCCATTCTCTACCTCTGCCTCAGTGGTCCATCCACCACTTCCCTTTCAGCATCTCGACGGGTCGGGCAATCTCTAGTGAGATGTACCCTACCATCGCAAGTGTAGCATCGCTTCTCCCTAGGCTGACTGGATCCAGACTAAGAGCCCTAGACTATCGATCCACTATCCTGGGTCCTCCCCTAATGTCTCTCATGTCCTGATCCCTGCGTCTGACATCGGCTCCCTGCCGCCGGGGTCTCTGCACCATTCTGCCTGCTGCTGACTGCCGACAGCTTTCTCTGCTCTGCCAAGAAGCTCTCGATCACCATAGCTTGCTCGAGAACTCCATCATAAGTCGATATGCATAAAGTAATGACACTAGATTGGATGTCTTGTCTTGTACCTCTCTCAAAGGTCCGATCTTTGAAGTACTGATCCCTGACCATATCCATTGAGTACCTGGCGAGGTTGGTGAACCTCGATGAATAGTCATCCACTGTCATACTGCCCTGCTGGAGATGAAGAAGCTCCTGGATGCACACATATCTCAGCATAACTAGAGAGAACTCCTCCCTGAAGAGTCTCTCAAAATCCATCCATGAAAGAGTCTCCTCGTCATGAGTGTGCATGGTCACACTCCACCATCGTCCCGCCGAACCCTGAAGAAGGCTCGCTCCTAGGATCACCATGTAGTCTACTGGTTTCCTCACTAGACGGAAAACTATGGTCACCACCTCAAGCCAGTCCTCAGCCGCCTGAGGGTCTGGATCACCTTGGAACCTAAGGGGCCTCTTTCTTTGAAACTTATAGAGTGTGCTGAGCCTGCTCTCCTCATCGGTCAGTACCGCGGGTACCACTGGCTGCTCCCCTGGTGGTATAGCAGGTGCACCACCTGGTGGAAACACCTGGGGAGCTGGTCCCTGTATCAAAGCCTCATCATTGAGGGGGTCATCCTCATGATCGTGCTGCTGAATCCTAGTGTGTATGCATTGTGGAGGCATCCTATAAACAAACAAGATGTACTATGGTCAGTGAGTATATCTGGATAGCTGACACAAAAGGGCATAGAAAACACAACCCATTCCTATATGATGCATGTACCATTTATTTCCCCGAAACCAGTGTTTTCATGAACCGAGTCAAAATGCAGGTTATCAGAATCTTGGTGTATGGATACGTCAGTCTCCGCAACAACATTGGGGTCCCTGGCCTGAAAGCCGAACCCGAAACACTTAACACTGTTTCTCCAAACCAAACTCACAGACTCTTGGTCCTAAGGTAGAACCGACCATCTTTGATACCACTCTGTCACGACTCGTCCCAGTGGGGCCCACTCTGTGACTCCCCAAGCCCACCTCCAATAGGCTAGGGGCTGGTGAATAGCACCGAGTAGTCATATTACTAACATGGGAGGCATTTCCTATGTACCTGTACACACGTACACATCTCTATGCCCACAAATGCTGAAATGTAAAAGCCACTAAGGAAAAAAGAATGAATGCACACAACTAAACCCAACCAATAGAGTTCGAAAAAAGGTAGAGTACTATAAAATTAAACTAGGCCAAAAATACAAGCCCACTAAAAAGAAAACAAACAAGTGTCTGAAAAATAAAAAGTCCAACCTGTAAGAAGAAAAGTTACTGGGACTGCTGCTCGTAGCCATAGGAACACCTTAGCCTGTAGGGAACTCAGAAAGCTCGGTCTTTTCTATGTCCGCCCTGGACTTTTTCAAAAGGCTGCTCATCTGCACAAGACACTAGACGTGCATGCAAAGCCCGTGCATGGGTGAGTACAACAATACTCAGTAGAGGACCCCAAAATGACAAAGCAATACACAAAGTAAAGGTACAGTCAGCTATGCACAGTATATGTATACGGAACATATAGAACAAACCAGATATAATCAAAACACTGACCCAAGGTCTAGTGAAAAGTCACAAAACCGCATACCCCCGTTAGGGATTCTGTTCGAAAAACATTTCGTGATGCACTCATTTCCGGGAGAACACACTCCACGAGTCTTATAGCTCTAATGACATCTGTCCAAGAAGTTCTGTTCATTGGGAACAATCACGAGAGATGACTACACTCATTATGGGAGACACACTCCTGAGTGTAATGGTTATGGTAGATAGAAATACTCATGTAGGGAGACAAACTCCTTAGTGGGAAAGATTACGGTAGATAGAAACACTCATTGTAGGAGACACACTCCTGAGTGGGAAAGATCACGATACACATATGAGTATCACTTCCAAGGCCATGGCGGATACCATGACTCATTTGGATTCACCAGTTAGGTGATACACTAGATAGGTAGAGGATCAACGCCCGGTAAGGTTGGTCACGTCGATGCCTGACTCTACCTAGGGTCAGGAAAGGATAGAGGATCTTGATTCGGGCCTCTCGGATGGATGCCCGACTCTATCACAGAAAGTCCTACTGATGGGATCATATTACTGTGTGAGGGAATGATGCCTAACCTTAAGAGGAACAACAAGAAGGGGAACTAACCCAAACAAATGATGTCTAAGGAACAGTGAATAAAAGGACCATGCCGTTTTCCAAAAATTGCAGAGCGTGTAGAAAAGGTACACGCCGTGTTGTCTGTCCTCGGGTACTTCCCATGTAAAAGGCTGGTCATGTAGAAAAACATAGTATACAGCGTGTAGTATGATGTACACACCGTTTCCGAGTAACTAGGGTTGGCTCCATGCACTTTGGCCATGTGGCCGTACACAGTCATCAACCCGTGTACTCCAACCCGTGTAATCCTCACACGGGGTGACCCACGCTGCTATCCTCGCCTGGCCGTGTGATGGAGTACATGGTCGTGTAATCCATACCATGTCTATGTATCCACGAAAAACACACAGAGCTCTACGTATTCGCTTTTGATGCACTGTACACGCCATGTCGCCTGAAGCCGTGTAGCTCATCCCATGTCCGTGTACTACCCAAAGTAGACGCCAAGTTTTGGGGGAAGTCCAACACGCCGTGTGAATGGGGTCACAGGACGTGTTATCCCTCTCTAACCCCGAAACCCTTTCCGCCGCCGCCATTACTACACGGCATGTTCTTCGGAAGTACACGCCGTGTATTCTGGAAATTTCCAGATTCGACACCCTTCACCAGCGCGCCTCCTGTGGTGCTCCGATCATCGATCCGGCCATCTGATCGCCTCAAAACATCCAGGTTTTGGTCTCCCCGACACCATGAAGCCACTTATGTCATTTTCGGGCATCTGATCGGCTCCTAAAATGTGTTCTGATCTTCCCGTACGAAGAAGTCTTGAAGAACACTCTTTCCGATCCGGTCCGATTCATTGTCCGCCATTATCACCTCACCTCCACAAGGTCGTTGCGGTGTCTAACCTTATATTTGGGATCATTGCGTCGCATAACGGATGCGCAATGATCTGTTGTTTATCTCCCTGTGAAGAACGCGAAGAACGCACGAGGAAAGAAGGGGTAAGAAATAGAAATAAACAAATTGAAAAACGAACCTCCACCGTCATTCATCACGGCATTGAAGGAATCCCGTTAATAGGCTTAAACAGAGCAATAATCAATCAACAACATAAAGCATGGATCAATTCCCCATAATCTTCCCAAAGAAAATCCCTCCCGTAAGAACGTATGAATCCGCAGATCAACTTGTTCGGGGTCGATCCACGTTCTTCGTTTAAACTAAAATACGGGGAAAAGAAATTGAAATAACAACCCCTACCTTTCGAAAGGATCGATTGTTGACGAAGGAGTCGTGTTGTCGTTGTCGTTGAGATTATTCAATATCGACGCATCGATCTCGATCTTGATCCGTCGTCACTCATCACCGAAGATTCTCTCTAATGCCTCGCGGATTCAGCAGAGGTTCCTCTCAAACATTTCCAACAACCAACAATTTCTTAACCCATTAAAAAGGGAAAAATGTTGTCATTTAATTACGCAACGTCATTAATGATGTTGACTCACCATTTTGAAGTTATTATGATGCACCCTTAATTTAATAAATAGTTGTGCTGTTACCATGCTGCAGTGGATGTTTCCTTAAATGAAATAAAATAAACTTGTTAATTTATTTTATTTTATTTTACTTAAAATGTCTGAAAATTAACATTTTCCCTCGACCCGTGCCGGTCAAGGTTATCCTCATTGATAGGTAAAGTCATCGTCTCATATGCAACGATGTGCTCATATTTTTAATTCAGGCATCTATTTGGAAACTGCCACAACCGCGCACAAGCGCCGACTCACATAACATAAAAAAGTTCAAACCACCATTCCGGGCTCACTGGACCTCAGAATGATGTTATTTCTTCGCGCCCGGTCTCGAAATAATTCTATATAATATTTAAAAATAATAAATGGAAAAATATGAGACATTACAAAATGTGGGACACCCCTCCGCGCAGCACCCACCTGGCACTACGGACTCCCTGTCAATGTGGCCCACCGGTGCGCGCCGCCACCTCCATGCAACCATTGAGGCCGGTCACCGCTGCTGCTTCCAGATCACCGACAGAATCTTAGGTGGGCCACCATACATGCCTTGGTGGTCTGTTACTTACCTTTCATACGTCAATGGTCTTCGGGCGATGACGTCTTTACCATAAAGAGTTCAAATGAGCCTTGCCGTCGCTTTGAGAATTCAGCCACCAAGAACACACGAGCAGAGGTTCTCGAGACTTATTTATGTCGGCCCAGGCAATATGCGTTAGTGGTTTTAATAAGGGGGTGGCTCAGGGATATTTACATTCAATCATTCACGCAAAGTTTTAATGCTGAATAATCACCCCAAAAAAAATTCACCCTCCCATTATAATGCACGGTACATAGATCAACATGTTCATAGGTTGATCTGCATTCGTCATTTTTCAAAAAAAAATAATGGGTAAGAACTTTTAAAAATTAAAAACCTCTTCCTCTTTGAATTTCGTTTCTGCATGTTCATCCTCGAGGGTTTTAAGAAGTCGACGTCTCTTCCCAACTCTGATATTCGAAAGGCATCAAAGAAGAAGAAGTTCTTCGAGTGTTCTTCATTCTTCGCTGGGGTGGAAGTCCGTCAGAGGTTCATCAGAGAATCCTACAATTCCTTTAATACATATTTTCCTAGCACATAGAATTATAAATAGGATTACATCATAGTATTCCAATTATGATGCGACATCATGTTGTTACGATATTTTATTTAAGAAACAATGTTGCTTTTACACGTCATTAATGTATCATTACACTGCAAGTTTAATGAGACATTAATGAGCCTCATTGATATGCATCGTTTCTTCCCTATTGCTCCCACACAGCGTTCTCGTCCACCACTCCAAAGTGAGAAGGAAAATAAAATAATTCATTTAAATTATTTTATTATTTTTCCCCAAAAGTCCGATAACTAACTTTTCTGCTCAACCCTTACCGGGAAAAGTTAAGTCATTTCTAGGTGAATCCCCGCATTCTAAATTCAATGGTGCCCTAAAATTTTTGATCTGAGTGATGGTTAAAACGATATAAAATTCCGATCTCACCATTACTGAACGTACCATAAAAAAGTTCATAATTACTTTCCAGGATCTCTAAACCTCGGAATTACATGCCGTCAAATTTCACAATCTTTAAATAATTCCATATAAATAAAAAAATAATGCATAAATTCCAAGTTGTTACATTCTAACCACCTTAGGGATTTACATTCCCAAAAATCAAAAAAAATAATTAAACAAAAATATGGGGGTACTGAGCACGAATATGAGCCTCTTGTTCCCATGTTCTCTCCTAGAGATTCTTGTGCTTCCATCAAACGTGCACTAGAGGAATCAACTGTACACATAGGACCCACTCCTATTGATCCTCTATCACCACTAGGAACTCCACAAATGTTGCCCCATCATTAGGGTCCATCTTTCCCCAGTCAATGACATGCGATGGATCATGCACGTACCTCCTCAACTGCGACCCATGGAATACATGCACCCGATGCATCATTGGGGGAAGATCTAGGCGGTATGTCACCTCACCAACTTTGCTAAAGATGTCAAAAGAATCGATGATCCTATAAGATAGCTTACCAACCTGACCAAATATACACAATCCTCTTCGGGGTGAGACTAGGAGGAACACATGACCTCTCTCCTCAAACTCCAAGGGTCTATGCATCCTGTCGACATAAGACTTCTGCCTGATTCGTGTAGTCCTTATCCGCTCCTGGTTGATCTGCACCTTCTCGTTGGTAGCCCTTACCAACTCTAGACTCATGAGTGTCGACTCCCCTGGGTCTGTCCAGCATCTGGGTGATCTTCAATGCTACCCGTACAAGGCCTCAAACGGTGTTATTCCAATGGTGGAGTGATAGTTTTTTTTATGAAAACTCCACCAGTGGAAGGTGGTCCCCCCAACCACATCCAAAGTCAAGGACACAAGCACACAAAATGCGCTCCAAAGATTTTAGGGTCCTATCCATATAACCATCCATCTGGGGATGAAAAGCTATGATCAAGCATAGGTGTATCCCGAACTCCTCATGTATTCCCTTCAAAAAATGGGATGTAAAGCAGGTTTCATGATCTAAGATGATAGTCGAAGGAACCCAATGAAGCCGCATTAACTCATGGACATAGAGGCATCCCAATCCCTCTACCGTTCCCTGCTCCTGAATGGGTAGGAAGTGAGATGAATCAGTGAGTCAGTCAATGATCACCCGAATATAGTCATGACCTATAGACGTACGTGGTAACTCCATCACAAAGTCTATCGAGATACCATCCCATTTCCACTCCGGTACCTAGAGTGGTTGAGTCAAGCCTACTAGAACCTGGTGTTCGACCTTCACTTGCTGACAAGTGAGGTATCATGAAACAAAATTGGCTACTTCTTTCTTCATCCCCAACCACCAGTATTTAGGCTGGTGGCCTTTTTATATCTTTTCCACTCTAGGATCTACCAACAGAGGGGAATTATGGACCTCCCTCAACACTGCCTCCTGGAATACCACTAGAACTAAGGTGCACCCTCTAAAAGGGATGACATGCTCCCCACCTATAGAAATTCCATTAGGAGACCATCTTCAGGGTATCTGAGCACGTTAGGTATCATAGTCAACATCCCCTAGTTCTGCCTCCCCGAATTTTTGTATGAGTGGGGGAGTAACAACCATAGACTGGAGGTAAACAACTTCACCATCATCCATGAGGGATATCTACATCGCGGATAACTTCTCTGTTGCCTCACATAGCAGCTACAACCCTGTCCTTCTGCTGAGCGCCTCTACCACCACATTCTCTTTTCCAGGATTATAGAATATCTCAAAATCATAGTACTCGAGGAACTCTATCCATCATCATTATCTCATGTTCAGGTCCTTCTGGGAGATGATATACCTGAGACTCTTGTAGTCAGAGTAAAATGTAAATTGATCGCCCATCAAGTAGTGTCGCCAGATCTTCAAAGAAAAGACCACTTCTACCAACTCCATGTCATGGGTTGCATAATTTTTCTTATGATGCATAAACATTCATGATCCATAGGTGATCACCGCTCACTCAAACATCCAGAAAAAACTTAGTCGCGTCCCTGATGCATCGCTGTAAACTACATACCCCATGCCCTCCTTTGGTAGTCTCAAGATGGGGGAACCAGTTAGTCTCCACCTCAGATCCTGAAAACCCTACTAGAATTTCTCCATCTATATGAATGGTTGTCCCTATCATGTCAAATTTGAAAAGGGTGCTACTACTCTAGAGAATTCGGGCATGAACCTCCGATAGAAACCGGTTATCCCCATGAAACTTCGCACCTCAGCCACGCTCATGGGTGGCTCCAAAGAAAGAACCACCTCTATCTTCACCGGATCTACTACAACTCCTGACTCCATGATGAAATTACCTAGAAATTAGACCCCCAATATCCAAAACTGACACTTCAAGAGCATACCATAAACCTGTATCTCTCAAAGTGTATCCAGTACTATCCGCAGGTGTGCAGCGTAATGCAACTCTGACACCGAATACACCAAGAGGTCATCCATGAAGACCGCAATGAACCGGTCAAGGTAGAGCTGTAATATCCTATTCATGAGTCCCATGAACACTAATGGGGAATTGGTCACACCTAAAGGCATCACTAGGAAATCATAGTGTCCATACCGAAACCTAAAGGTAGTCTTCGGTACATCCTCATCCCATACATGAAGCTGGTGATAGCCTGATCTAAGTCTATCTTTGAGAACCACTTTTCTCCCCTCAGCTGGTCGAAGAGGTCATCAATTATCGGTAGTGGGTACTTTTTCTTCACAATTTCATGGTTTAGGCACCGAATGTCGATGAACAACCTCAAACTCCCATCTGTCTTCTTGGAAAAAATCAGTAGGGCTACCCATGGTGAAACACTGGGCCTTATGAACTACTTCTTCTAAAAGTCCACCAGTTGTACCCTCAGCTCAAGAAGATCTGTGGTATCCATTTGATATGACAGTGTGGATATCAGTATCGTCCCATGGTATAGGTCAACATAGAAGTCTACCTCTCTATGATGAGGTACCCCTGGAACCTCATCAGGAAAAACATCCTCGTACTCATCCACCACTACAGGAAAGCTTGGACTCCTCTCATCCACTACACCAAGGGTGAAGATAGCTAACTAGTGAGTGATTGGATGCACCCTCCTTTTAGAGATTTCTTCCTATGACACAAGGGTTTCCTTCTCACCGATGAATGGAAACCTGGTCCCATCTCCACCTACACACCACACTGTATGCCTAGAACAGTCAATATGAGCATGGAATATGGACAACCAGTCCATACCCAAGATGACATCGTAAGGACTCGATGTTGATACTAGGAGATACTAGTTGAAGCTCTTACCTCCAAGAGTAAGCTCACACTATCGGTACCAATGTATAATTGTCAAATCCCATTCTGTAGGACTCTATAGCCATAAGGATCAAGACAAAATCTCCACTAGAAACTTCGAGATCCAAACAAGAGTCATGCAAAGGGTGGAGTGACTAGAACTTGTGTCTATAAGTACTGGAGCTAGGGTGGAGAACATACATATCATACAACATATCATCTCTGGAGAACCATGGTCATAAGCCTCTGCTTCCTGGAGCTGATCCCACCCATGTACGCCTACACTCTGAGGTTGGGGTGGACCACCTTGGGGTGGTGGTGGTAACATCTCAAACCGTCATCCACCGCCTGCTGCTCATCCAGCTCCCTGCCACGTCTGCTGCCCTGCGTACCTCCTCGATCTAACATCTGCTGGTACCTCTAGGTATGGTCTCCTACTCCTCCAAGAAACTCTCCATCATAAGTGCTTGCTCCTACACCCAGCTCTGGGTAGGGCTATTGAGAGACACCACTAAAGCCCTGATCTCCCGCCTGAGTCCCTGCTCAAAGACTCGAGCCCTGATGAAAGGGTCTATGACCATACATTTGGAGTTGCATGAAAGATCCAAGAACATCATCGATTACTCATAAACTTAAGTGTTTTCCTGTTGTAGGAGAAGTAGCTTCCGGATGCACACAAATTTCATGGTTGTAGGAAAAAACTCCTCCCCGAAAAGTATCTCATAGTCAAACCAACTAAGGTTCACCTCATTGTATGTCTAGATGGTCAAACTCCACCATACCATGTCGATCCCTACTAAATGATCACCGCCAAGATCACCATATGGTCAACCAGTGTCCTCACTAAGCGGAAGACCCATGTCACAGCCTCCATCCAATCCTCAATGACCAGAGGATCCATCTCTCCCCTAAACTTGGGAGGTCTCTGTCTCTGAAACTCCTGTAGAAAACTGAGCCTATTAATGTACTTTACCAGAACCTATGGTAGTAGATGCTGACCATCAGGAGGTGGTATCACTGGTTCAATACCTGATGGGTCCATCTATAAAATTGGTCCCTGAACGGACGTCTCGTCACTAGTCAGGCTATCCTCACAACCTCATATCTGGATCCTGGCTTGTGATCCACATGGAGACATCCTGAGATAGATTAAGATATACCATGGTTAGCAAGTTATAACTTTTGAACTGACTCTTATTCAAAAATAAAGAGACACTTATGCAACCATTGTTTTCCTGTATTGAGCCGAAAATAGAAATCAAGGTCTTGGGGTTTGGATACGTCGGCCGCTGCACCAACACTGGACCCCCAAATTTGAAAGTCGAACTTGAATCACTTAAAAACATTGAACCAAAATAAAAAATAAGATTCTTGGTATTTGAGGTGGAACCAAACTCCCTCTGATACCACTTTATCATGACCCATCCCTTAGGGCCCATGCAAATACTACCCCATGCCTGCCTCCCAAAGGCCAGGGGTTGGCAACTTGCACCGAAGGCATCAACCTGCAAGTGGGATGAATTAACCTGGATACCTGTACACACACACACCCAACCAAGTCCCAACTCGCAAAAGGAAAACAACATAACACTGAATAAACTGAGTGAAAGTACAGCTGAAAAAAGTGGGACAAAAAACAAACCCAATAAAAAGTACTGAAAACTGTAAAGTACGAAAAGTGCTCTGAGGGCCACCTTCAGTAAACCCCACATGATCGTGAGAGTAGTGAAGCTACTGGAAGACAAATTTGTATTTCCTATCCACCTAGTCTTATTGGGACCAGCCTGGTCCTAAGACACCAAGTCCACCATCGTAGTGTCCATCCATCCCGTCTCCCAGAGCACCTCTGTCAAAATGTCTGTCATCTGTACTAGATAGAACATGTGCAGGTGGAGCCCGTGAAGTGGTGAGTAAAATAGTATTCAGTAGGGAATACAAAACAAAAATAAAGAAAACACAACAATTCGTCAATGTAAAGCACGAAACACAAGGCAACTCCCATGTGGAATATTCTAGGGTAGTAACAGTAGCGTCATCAGTTACAAACGTCAAACTCCTAGGCCGCTTGAGAAATACTCCTCTATCGAGTATATTGGGATTGGAGGGTCACACAGATCTACTTCCCACCAAACATGGACTACGTTGGTACTTATCCCTGATCATTACCATGGGTATGCTGGGTCACAAAAAGCCTCTCCCCACCGTGGGTCTATCGGGTCACACAATGCCGCTTCCAACATTGGCCGAAATGAGGTACTCAACCTATCATATACCATGGGTTTGTAGGGTCACACAGAGCTGCTCCCCACCGTGAGCCAACTTGGCCACACAGAGGCACTTCCCAATGGGTCATCTTCAAGCAATATTCAGGAATCATCCAACCACAGGGTTCCATATATAACACACTTGGGAGAACCTCTCCTCAAACCATTTTTTTATTTTCAACATCCATTAAAGTCACAAAAATTGATACCATAAGATTTGCATCCTCGAGAGGTTACTAAAACCTAATTGGTCCATAAATCAGATGAGCAGTTTTCAAGATACGAGCATTTTAGGTACGAGGGGACTGGTTGTGATGGGCCTTGGTCTGACCCGGTCAGACTGACCCGACCAACCCTGCTCGGGGGTTCCACATACCCTTATTCATTCTGACAGGTCCAACCTGACCTGGAATGGATCAAGCTTGGTTTGGTCCAGCCTGGACAATGGGTCAGGCCCAATAGGACTCACAATACCTGGCCCAGTTGGCAGAGAGGACCGACTGGATGGTGCGGTGCGGCTGGTGTGAGCCCCTAGGACGCGGCAGCCAACCACGTTCCCTCTGGTCCAAACACGGCCTATAAGGGTGGGCCACTCCTCCTACGTGGCGCCCTCTTGTGAGCCACCCTCCTGGCGCCGCGTCCGACTCCTACCGCTGATGACGGCCCATGGTGCCTCAGGCCTACCGCGTGGCCCAGACGTAGGCCACCCCTCTACGTGATGCCCACCTAGCACTATGTCCTCACGCGAACCGCGACAACTGAAGAGCCGCGACCTCTCTGTCAACGCGGCCCACCGGTGCGGAATGCCACCTCCACTCAACCGATGAGACATGCCTTTGATAGTGTTTTTGGTACTTTGGTGGTCCATTCCTTGCACCACTTGCGCCAACAGTCTCCGGGTAAGGTTGTCTTTACCGCGAAGCCTTAAAACTGGCCTTGTCGTCGCTTTCAAAATGCGGCCACCAAGAATACACGAGCGAAGGTTATCGATACTTATTTTTGTCAGCCTATTCCCTCCGCGTTAGAGGTTTTAACAAGGGGGAGGCTTAGGGAGGATTGTTTTCAATCATTATTTCCAATGTTTAATCCAAAATAATCACCCCAAAAGAAAAGTTACCCTCCTGTTATAACGTACGATCCACGGATCAACCAATTCATGGGTTGATCCATGTTCATCATTTTTCAAAATAATAATGGGTAAGAACTTTTAAAAATTAAGAATCCCTACCTCTTTGAATTTAATTTCCACACATTCGTCCTCGAGGGGTGTAAGACTTCGAAATTACTTCCTAGCTACGATATTTGAAAGGCGTTGAAGAAAAAGAAGTTCAAATGGAATCCTTCATTCTTTGCTGGGGTGGAAGTCTGTCAAGGGTTCTCCAGAGAATCCTCCAATTTCTTTAATCCATATTTTCCCAACACATCGAATTATAAAAAGGAGCACGTCCCAGTGTTCCCATTATAAGGTGACGTCGCATCATTACATTGTTTTATTTAAGAAACATCATCACTATTACGCGTCATTAAATCATCGTTATGCTGCAATTTTCACGAGCCATTAGTGAGCCTCATTTATGCACATCATCATCACCCTATCAATGTCCCACAACATCCTCATCCGCCACTCCAAAGTGAGAAGTAAAATAAAATAATTAATTTCAATTATTTTACTATTTTTATCGAAAATTCCTAAATATAAATTTCCCGCTCGACCCTTACCAGCCCAAGTTAAGTAATTTCTAAGAGAATCTCAGTGTTCTAAATTCAACAGTTCCCTTGGATTTTTGATCCAAGCGATGGTTCAGAAGGTAGAAAATCCTGCTCCCACATTTACTGAATGTACCTTAAAAAAATTTCACTATGGGCTCTCCGGACCTCCGAATTTCATGTCATCAAATTTCACTGTCTCAAAATAATTCCATATAAATAAAAAAAATTACATGAAAATTTTGAGATGTTACATTTAATTATTATCATACCAAGAAATGTATTATAGGTTTTTTATTCTTACAATACCATTCCATGGTTCTTAAATAAGGTATATAAAAGAGGTCCACCGAAGAAGAGGTAATCGTATTACTCGAACTCTTTCAATTCATTTCATATTATACCTCCTTAAAATATATGTTATTAATTATAATATAATAAGTTTAGTATCATTAATATACTGAAATTTCATAATTATTATAAAACCACCATTATCCACCCTGTTTTCTAACAAATAAGAAAATGAAATTATCGCTCGTGCATATGCGTAAAATACCACCTCCAAGTAACGATATAATACATTTTCTTTAACCATAATTTATAGTATTTTATTATGATGGAGTAATGTTTATATATGATATTTATGATATAATTATGGATCTATAATGATAAAATATTATTTATCATTCTTTTTTTAGAAACTGAAAACAGTGTTCTTGTGTGCGTTCAGACTACCATCTCTATGAATTGTGAAATTTATTTTTCTTCCACTTAATTTTATGGATGACTATATATATTTTTATAATAAATATATATGATAATTATTCCATAAGTGAAATTTTATATTTTTTGAAACCATGATCAAAGTATAATGACTAGAACTGCCAATCCAAAACTTTCATGGAAAACGAAGTAGTTAACACAAGGAAATAATGATTTTAATAAATAATTATAATTTAATTGGAGTTAAAATGTTTTAATTGGATTATATAAAAAATTATATGTATTTAAATGGTTTGATAAAGAATTATGATAAATTTAAATTTATTATTCATGTTGTTATATCACTTATGAAAAAATTCAAACTGAGGTAAGGGTTTCTCATCTCACTTTTCTGTCAATAAGGCATATACCATATTATCAAATTATTTCTTTCACGTGGCATATATACTGAACCATTGATATTTTAAATCATTAATATATTTATATTCTATATATTTCATGTTTAATTTTATGTTATTTCTTTCATTATTTTAATGATTCAAAAGTTACAAAATCCTTAAGGGTGTTACTTTACAACCATCATTTTTTCAAAATTATTTCTTATTACATTTACAAGGATAAATTATATGATATTTCTCTCAAAAATATTACTCATTTTCTTATGATATATTTATTTCCTGACATTAAATGTTTTCCATTCATGTTCATCTACTAAATTACTCAAGATAACAAGATAATGATTTTATGGAAAACAAAATTTGTTGTAGTATTCATTTAAGAATAGTTTTATTTAATTTCCATATTTTCATTAAAAAATTAAAGAATTTTTTTAAATACTATCCTATGAATTTTTTAATTCATTTTTCTCAATGTTTGAATTTCTATAAAAAAATTTAAATGTTATATTCTTTCCATTTTTTGAATGAGGTACTTTTTAATTTTGATTAAAAATGTGAAAGTAATATTTTTATTAATGTAGACTGTACGAACAGAATTTCCCAATGTCATGGATGCTCATTTCCTTGAATATTACTTCCTATGTTTCCATTTATATTTTTAAGTAACACTACTTCTTTAATATTTTTTAAATTATTATATATTGAATTAGTGATTTCAAAATGATAATATTGTTTTCCTTAAGATATATTATAGTGATATTTTAATGTCATTTTTCATTTGTGATAAAATCCATTGATATTAATTATGATTTATTGAGGATATGATCCAATTATTGAATCATGATTTTTATCTAGATGGTTTATGATTATGAATATGAGAAATTTATAAAACCCATTTCAATTCCATGAGTTATGAAATGATGATACGATGAATGTTTTATGATATTGTAGAAGACATATGTATGGTTTTCATTATGTGAAGGGTGGGACCAAAAATATATAGCTCTCCAATTAATTAGGTAATGATTGATATGTCATGGGAATATAAATAATGGAATGAATAGTGAACCCAGTTTAGTAAGGGACTCTATCCACTATGATAATATTGGGAGGGAACCTTGTTTAAGAAAATTATTGAATGAGGAGTTAACCCAATACACTATGATAGACTTAATATAAATCCTTGACTAAATAAATGATTTTATATTATTATTACTATGGAAAAGTCTTATTTATTATGATTATGATATGTTATCATGGATGGTGATTGATTATTGATGATTCTGAACACTTATAAATTATGAATTTTGATAGAAACAAACTTATGTTAGGATTCATGATTAAATATATATGACTTATTGGGTATGATTATTGTACATTATAATAAATTTTCTCATACCGTAATGTTTATCTTATTATTTCCTATGATCATCAATATATATTTAATATGTTTACCCTTACTGATCAACTAAGCTTACCCTTTATTATGTTTCCTTTCTCCAAGGATATGAAGAAAGGTTTCATGTATGATGTGTCTATGAAGGGTGATAATTGTGAAGAACTTCATGGGTGATGATGTAAATATTTTATGTACTAGATCTTTATGTATAACAATGTTAATATATGATAATAATTTATATTTTTGGAGTGGAACATAATGTTATATATTGAATATTTATACAGTGACATATAATTCTTATTTATATAAAGTTTATGTTTCCTCAATTTGTACAGAGAGAGGTCTAGTTATATTTGTAAAATAGGATGATGAAATATTAGTGAGAACCCTTAGGGAAGGTATATGTAAAGGAGAACATCCTATGTTATGGTAAAGAAATTTTTACAATTTTCCTAGAAAATAAATCTATATCTAGATACTAAAAGGTATATGAAACTATGGAATAAAAGAACATAGGGGAAGAAACTTTGAATAAAGTATATTGGATTATAACATAATCATCACTAGTGCACAATTAGTAGACCTAAGAATAAACACCTTATTATACCCTATTGGTTGATACTATTGGGTTAATTTAATTTTTATTTATGAAAAATTCTAAGGGATTTGAATATATTATCACCAAGGATGACCATAGATGAACATATAGTTTCATAGATTAAAAATATATTTTCATGATTTATATATCCTATAAATGATCTTTCTTGGTTATAGGAGTTTTCACTAGGATTATGTTTCTTATACTATGATTTTTGGTTTTATTCAATGTATGGAACTCAAATGAACCATTTTAATGCTAATTGTAATAGATAATTAAATGATTTTCCTTATGAGAAAAAAATGAAAAGGGAGTTGGAATGCAAAATCTTGCAATTATGAGTAACCAACTATCTCTGCATACAATCAATAACCTAAACATGGGTGAGTTTAAAAACACACCCAATGATGAAAAATGTATTTTAATTGGAGTTAAATTTATAATGATCTAATAAGAAATACGTTCTATCTTCATATATGTCATGAATATGGAAAAAAGTTTTCAAGAAAGTGTCTCAATGAAAAGAAAGCCTGTTTTATCTGTGGAAAAGAAGAACATAGGCAAGCTAATTGGTGACAAAAAATGAATTGTTTTATAGAGATAAATAAAGTACATCCTAATGTACCATTTATATTTCAATGTCCTGTGTGTGGGGAACAATCGAATAATCCAAGTCAATGCCCTAATATAATGTGATTACTCCTTAAATATAGATGTTTATATACTATTTTAATCATGGAGGTGTATCATGATGGATAAGGAATAGTTATCATTAACTCAATAGTTGGAAATTTCATGTTAATGTTTGTAAGAATACACCCTATGAAAATATTATTATCCTTCCTTTAGAGTAATTTGATGTAATTTTAACCATTTATTTGATCTATCTATATAGATAAATTTTAAATTTATAGAAAATGGAAGTAAAATTAGATATTGTGAACCAACCTATGGTTACCATTAATTTTGTGGATAAATATGATTTTTAATGGAAATTGCATCCATTTTATGTGATTTTCTTCATACTAAAAAAGGGTATTTACCATAAAATTTAGGTAGAAACTTAACATCAAAGATAGTCATGTTGTATTAGAGTTTGATTACATTTTTCTCTAAGATTTTCATAGTATTCCTCTGAATCATGTGGTTAAGTCTCAAATATAAACATATATGGTACTACACATATTTCAAAGACTCCATATAGAATGGTACCATTTTAGTTACATGAAATGAAGAAGAATCTCTAGGAGAATATTGATAATGGATTCATTCATCTATGTGTGTCACCATAGGGTGAAACAATTATTTTTTCTAAGAATAAATATGGATTCATGTGACAATAAATTGTTTATTTGGAACTTATTAAGATAAAAAACAAGAATAAGTTCCACATACCCCCATAATAATTATTTGTTCGATAAATTTGAAATATGTCAAAAAAATGTCTATGATTGATCTTTGATCTTAGAATCATAAATTGATGTCAAAAAGTGAATAAAAACAAATAAAAAAATCTCTAGGAGTTATGGATACTATAAATTTATTGTGATTCTATTTGGTCTTACTAATTCCCCCACTGTCTTTATGGATTTAATGAATTCAGTACTTAGTGATTATGATGATTATTTTTTGGTAGTATTTATAAAAGACAGTCTTATATATTGGAAGGGAATGTGAGATCATGAAGATTACTTGAAAATTTTACTAATGAACCTATGGAAAGAGACATTGTATGAATAAATTACCAAGGGTTAATTTTAGATATATAAAGTTTCATTTTTTTGTCATATAATCTAAGGAGATGGTATATCAATGGATACATCATAGTAGAAGTTATTTAATGTTATACAAGACCATAAAATACGACTGAGATCCATGGTTTTACTATCTTTTCTTGATATTATCGATTCATTGTGGATAATTTCTCATGATTATCTAATCCGACCCCAAGTTAAATCAGAAGTGAATCATGTTCCTCTAGAAAAATGAATATCAGAAAAATTTCATGGAGATAAAATAAAGGTTGTTTAGTGAACATATTCTCGCAAAATATTATATTGGAGAAGGTGTTTTCATATATATTGATTCATTAATGAATGGATTAGGATGTTCCCTCAAGTAGAATGACCCGGTGAAAACTTAGGCCTCATGTCAATTGAAGGTTCATGAGAAGAACTACCTAACACATGATTTAGAGATAGCTACATTAATTTTAGAATTAAATATATGGATTCATTATATTTATGGAGAAATGTGTAACATATATACAGATCATAAAATTTTAAAGTATACATTGACCCAAAAATCAATGACTATGAACTTGAAAAGATTGTTGAAGTTGATTAAATACAATAAATTCTCAATAAATTACCTCCTTGGGAAGTGAATAAGGTGGATAATGATTTGAGTCAAAAGAATCATGAAAGATTACAAATGACAAGGTTAAAAAAATATCAAATATTTATATATATTCAAAGGATGGATCTAGAAATTATTGAAGTAATTAGAGAAATATTATCTTTCACAATTGAGTGTTTAACCATACATCCATGTGATGATTAATGATACAGAAAATGAAGTTTTAGAGATATAATAGAAGGTGAGAAATGATATTAAGGTCAACCATGATTATGATGGAATGACATAGTTAAAAAACCATTTATGTGTCCCTTCAATACTAGGTATAAATAAAGAGATACTAGAAGTATCTAAGATCTCATCATTCTCAATTCATCCTATATGTATTGAAATATATAAAGATTTTAAAGCGTATTTCTAGTGGGAAAAAAATAAAGATATATTAAAAAGTATATTTTTCAATGTTTGGTATGTTAGCAAGATAAGGCTATGAGATAGAATTACAAGGGGATATTATAACCATTAATGATACTATAATTGAAATGGGAAAACATATATATGTATTTCATTCCCAGAATCCAGAAAACATCTTAATGGAACAATGTTATTTAGGTTGTAGTTGATCTATAGACAAATTAATAACACTTTATTAATGTCAGATAATATTTATTTCCTGATCAACTTTCCAAAATATAAATTAAAGGAGTGATATGGTGGCATGGAGTACCATATTGTATTGTATTTGATTGAGATCCAAGGTTTACCTTCACGTTCAGGATAATTCTTCAGTAAGATATGGATAAAGAGTCATGTTTGAGTACTTCTTACCATCAGCATATATATTCTCAATTTGAGAGGTCCATTAAAAGACTATAGGATATGTTGATATCATATTCTAAATATTTCAATTGTGTTAGATATCAATACCTTCCTCTTATCGAATTCCCTTATAACAAGAGCCTTCACTCGATCATTCAGATAGATCCTAATGAGGCCCCCTAAGTATGGATTTTTAGAACTACAACAAGATGAGATGAAGTTAAATAACATAAGATATTGGGACCTGAAATATCTAAGAAAATTTAAGAGAAATTACAATCCATTCATTATCATATCAATGCATCTTAGAGTTGACATAAAAGTTACGGTGAAAATCATCTATGAAATATAGATTCCAAAGTTGTTGAGAAGGTATTCCAATGAATGTATTAATAAAAGAATGATATAATACTTAGAATGAATGGAATTTTAATAACTAGTTATATTTTCCCCTTTTATAATCTTCAATTAACAAGGACATCTACGTATATATTGGTGCTTCTACTAAACATCTATTAATATCATGATATTTTTATGTATCTTTTATGAGGAAGTACATACATGATCTGTCACATGAATTTATTTAATAGGTTTTACCACTAGAGTTTGACCTTTCATATTAATAATAATAGTTAGAAATCATGTATTTTAGAGATAAAATGCTATGAAACATTACTACTCACATGTTTCAGGTATTTAGAGGAATCTAAAATTTGAAGAAGTTATATAGGAACTCGAGGATGTGATGAAACAAAAATATTATCACTTTTCTATATCTAAGTGATATTATTTTAAGTGAGAGTTTAACTCTAAGGGGTAAAATATAACATCCCAATATTTTATTTGTATTTACATTGAAATACACATGAAGTATTCATTAAGTTTCTTTACACCCAATACTAAGTTTAATCAAACTATAATATACTATAGAGTTATGAATATTTAAATGTGATCATGATAAACTAGTTGTAAAATTAGATATATAAATAGGAATTACCATATTATAATATATAAATATATATAAGTTTAATATAATTCAAATATATTGACTCATGTATAATACACATGTACATAATTTTCAATAACACCATTTTATGCTTCAAAAATAAGATTTCTTAAAAAATAATTATTATTTAATTTTATATGAAAATATTGATATCAGTTTATTAGATATTTATAAATTTTATTTCATAAAAGGATAAATTTTTTTAAATCAACATATGAGAATTAATATATGGTGATATATCATTATTTTTCAAAAAAGATTAATTTTTAGGGAATAGTGAATATATATTGATTTTATAGGAAATTTTATTTACTATTCATGAATTTAAAAAATATAATTTAATTTGAAATTGATTTTAGAAATTATTTAGTTACTTTTTTAAAAAATAAAATTAATTTCATTTTAATTACATTATGCTTAAATTTAGTATAAAAACATCTTTGTACTTAAAAATGAATTTTTCGAGAAAACTGTTTTTAGCGCATTTTATGAGTTTATTTTAAGATGCATTTATAACACTTATAGAATGTTAATCATGTTAACTATATTAAAATTTTAAAATTGGTGTAAATAATATTATTTAACATGGGAAATATAACTTTTTTTCACAATGAATAGTAAAAAAAGAAAAAATTTGCCACCGTAATAAAAGGGTAAATCTGTTTAACCGATGTTAAAGAAAAGCGAGAAGGCCATAGTTTTAAACCATAATTATTATTTTATGGGGTTATTTTAAGACTTATCAACTTAGGAAAGATATTTAATTTTTATGGGGTAATTTATCTTCAAAATGATGTAATATTATTTTAATTCATTAAAATATTCATGGTATACCCCTCCCACCATTTATAAAAGGGATCTTTCTCTCCTATTTTACCTAAAACTTATTTATCCCTATATACTGACAAAAATATTAAAAATTCCCTTCAATAAATCTTTATTCTTGAATTATAGTTTATTTTATTCTAAAAAGATGATTCTCAGGGTCCTTTAGAAGGGATATAAAGTAAGTCAAATAAAGAAGATGCAATAGTACTACCTGACCACTTTCAGTTTATTTATTCTTCTAATACCATTAAATATTTGGTATTCATACTAAAATAATAACATTACATTACTCAATATACTAAAATTTTATTATGATTATTGATATACAATTATCCACACTCTTTTCTATCAAATGGGAAATGAAAGTATTTCTCATGCCTATATGTGGTCTATCACCTCCACATGGTGATAAAAAACTTTCTCCACAACCATAATTAGTAGTTAGTTATTATGATGGATTTAATTTCCATATATGATATTTATGACATAATTATGGTTCTACAATGGTAAAATATTACTTATTTTTTTTCATTATTTTTGTTAGAAATGAATATTTTCCTCATGCGTATATTCATAATACCATCTCTATGAATGATATAGTTTATTTTTCTATTTCTACCTTTTATGGTTGAATAAAAAAATTTATATAATAAATATATATGATATTAATATCATGATTAAAGTTATTAAGATTATGGAACCATGATCAATGTACACAGTTCATAACTTCATAACTGAAACATTAAAGAAAAATGAAATAGTTAACACCCATAAATGAAAATTTTTATATAGATTTATTAATAAATATGTGTTAAAATATTATAAGTTGATCATATAATAAATTATAATTATTTATTTTATTTTTTATATAATTATAATGAATTAAACATGATCATTATGTTATAGATCTTACAAAGTAATTCGAACTTAATGTATGAGTTTGTCATCTCAATTTTGTTTTTATGAGACATATTCTATATTCACCACTTGAATATTTATTTTTGTGTATACAATTTAACTTTTATGTGATATAAAATTAATATGTTTATATTCAAGTTATTTTAAATTTCATTTGAAGTTATTTTATTCATGGGGATTATGATTCAAATGTTACAAAAGCTGTAAGGGTTTTATGTTTGATTCTCATTTTACAGGGAATTTTTATTATTAAATTTATGATGATAAAATTTCATGATATTCCAAAAACTATTATTTATTTTATTAGACTATGTTTAATTTTAGATATTATTTTCTTTGATTCATTTTAATCTCTTTATGTAATCAAGAGGCTGGAGGAATGATTTTATGTAAATATAAATTTTAATTATTATTCATTTGAAAATAATTTTCTCATATATCTATATTTTCATTAAAAAAATTAAATAATGTATTTAATAGTATCCTATGAATTTTTTTAACCAAATTTTTACTTTTAATCAAAAAATTAATTATAATTTTCCTATAATTTTCTAAATGATATACTTTTGATATTTATTGATAATGTAAAAGGAATATTTGTTTTAACACACACAGCTAGAATAGAATTCCCTACCACCAAGACCACCCAATAATTTGAAGTTTCCTTTTTAATTTTATATGGTTATTTTGAAAGAAATTATTTTCCTTAATATTTTGTAAATTTTAATATTTTAAATGTTAAATTTCAACATGAAAAGGGTATCTTCATTTTGAAATATTCCAGTGATATTTAATTATATTTTTAATCTATGCTAACATATTTTAAAGTAAATTATAATTTATTATGGATATGATGAAATGAAATAATCATTATTTTTTCTCAATATGATTTATAATTATGATGATGAGATGTTTATAAAACACATTTTATTTCCACGTGTTATTAAATAATGTTATGATGAATATTTCATGATATTATGGCCCACATATGGACGGTTTCCATTATTTGATGGGTGTTATTGAAATTATACCTTCATCTAATGAATTATATAATAATGGATATATATTGATATAATAATGACTTGAGTGGGAAGTGAACTCAGTCAATGAGGGACACTATCTACTTTGATATTCTTGGTAGTGAACCTTGATTTAAGAAGTTTTAGAATGGGTGGGGAACCTAAGACACTATAATAGCCTTGGTAGTGATCCTTAACTAAGGATGTGATTTTCTATTCTTATTCATATGAATAAAAACTTATGTCATATGCTTATGATAAGTTTTCATGGATCATGATTGATTATTAATGATTACACACTCTTATATCTTATATATTTTTATTAAAAAACCTTATTCCATGATTAATGATTTAATATATTTGAATAATTATGTCTGATTATTATAAGTTAAGATCATGTTCCAATAATATTATACTTATCTTATTATTTCATGTGATCATTGATTGGTATATCCTTTTCTTACCCACATTGAGAATCTGGTCTCACCCATTATTATGTTTCCTTTCCACTAGGATATGAATGTTGATTTTATGTATGATGTTTCTAAGAGGGGCTCTAGTTGTGAAGATCTTAGTGGTAGATTATCTAATTATTTCATATATTAGTTGTTTATGAATCCTTTAATTCAGAGACACTAAATCTTCATAGTTATGGCATAGATTGTAATGTTATTTATTAAATATTCATCTAATTAGATGTAATATATATGTATGTAAAATTTGGGTCGCTTCAATATCCTAAATTATTATGTGAATTGTAAGATCATTAAATGTGTTCTTTAATTTTCAATTCTCATAAATGGTAGAATGAGGGGATGGAGAATACATTATATAAAAATAATAATTAATGAATAACTAATTTTTTTTATTTTTTATTACATTCACACTTTTTCAAAGCAATGGATCTTCATAGAATAACCCAAATTAAATTCACAAAATTTTAGAATTTTATTTATTTTATTTATTTCATGGATTGAATTATACTTCCACAACAACTAAAAATATATCCTCTTAATACACACTCCATTTATACCAGTTATATTAAAATATAAAATTAATATAAATTCAAAGTGTAAGTCTTCTTGCAAAATTAATTAATAGATCATGATATAGAGATTTCTTCCTAGGTCGTAACATGTCTGAAAACATAACATTTAATTTATTTATAAATTTAAAATATATTTGTTCACAAATTATTTAATCTCTAATTTACAGGTTTAAATTTTATGTGAATCCATCTACATTATTCTTAAAAACCCAAAAAATTTATTTTATCACATTTTTATTTAAAAAAAATGTTTCAACACATTGATATTATTTTATATTGGATCAATGATAAATTTATGATTATCTTTATGATTGAATATCATTTACTCAATAATTATTTTTCTTTTAAAATTATCCAATAATAATACTAAATCACCTTTTTAGAATCTTTACATTCTAGAAACATAATTTTTCATTCTATAGTAATATTTTATTTTCAATGAGTGTTATACTTTAATGAAATCACTTTTCTTATTCATAACTGAATTAATTTACATAATTTTTAATTATCTTATATGAATTAAAATTATTTTTTCATTTTTCAAACACGTAAATTAATTTACATAGACACTGACTCATATAACTAAATTAACACATGGGAAGAAAAAATTATTTTCCTTTTTTAAAAATCAAGTGTATATCTATATATATAAAGTGTCAGTAACATATTGTTCATTGAATAATGGACTAACATAGACCCAATTCACTTCACATAAATGAATTCTCTCACATTGCGCCTATATAGAATAATTCTATTTACCTTTTATTAACACCTATTCACTATAAATATAACATACTCAAATATCATACATTCTTAGAAATTATATTACATATAGATGAATTAATATTTTTGTTTCCGATATAGTAAAATTTCATTATAATTTCTTTCGTACTCCAGTACATGAATTATAGAATTTTTATAATGAAAGTACGGTGACCTTAAATATTCTAAATCTTTCTTAAACCTATTCAAGTAATCGGAAAAAATCTTCATATAGTTTTAAAAATTATTAAAATTATTTCAAACTCATTCAAGTAAATTAAATAATGTTGCGACATAAAAAATACTCAAAACATGGCATTTTAATAAGATCTTTGTCTCCCTTGAGGTCAAACAATATTAAATAAATGATAACCCATTTTTATTTTACTTATACATAGTCCAGTATCACTAAAACACTAAATAAACAAGCCCTCATAAATGGTACTCCTTGGATTGGTTCTCATTATTTAAGAATAGCTTTATATCAATATTGAATATGATTTTCCATTTATAAATAAATCATTATAATCTACTCTTTTATAGATTCACTATCCATATTCTCTATCATCCCATAATCTATTCAAAATTATATAGAAAATTTTATTTTTCATTGTACACATTAATTTAAATTGAGAGTTGATTCAAATAGTTAACAAATGAGATAGTTACTACATAGTGGAAATCCAACAAGATATTCCATGCGAGTAAAATCTTCCACTTCCTTTTTTGGATCTTTTATTGATCACCCAAGATACCACCTTTACAAGATTACATTTAAAAATCCAATTGATAAAAAATACAATGAAACAACTTTTGGAACACCAATATAGAACTAATTTTATAATCAAAATGAAATAATTCCTCTAATCTTCATGTAAAGAATGAATTGTCGCCACCTTTGACAACCTATAAACCCAAATAAAATATATAACGTAACCATTATCTCAATTTGGTGATTTTAAATTACCTATATCAAAGGATATCAAGTCTCCATACATAGAAAGTGTACATATAGCGTGTGGTTGGAGACTCCCAATATGATTTTGAAACATTCGCTCTATATAATCTTTTGAAAATAAACCTTTCATGTCCATTTTGAAATATAAATTAAAAATATACCATTTTAGATTTAATTAAAAATAAGTAACATTGGATACAATGTTTATGCCCTCTATTCAAAAATAAACAATTTAATCAAGTGAGATAAAAATATAAATGTATATATGTGATGGAACATATGAAAGTATATTTATAATTAAGTAAAAGTTATGGAATTATTAGTGGTTTCCTTCAGGGCCATGTCATGAAATATATGATATATATATATACTAAATACAATATACTTCCTTGTCAAACTATGTTAAGGAAACTTTCTTGAGTATCATCCTATACTTGTAGGGATAATCACAATCTTGAGTATAATCCTACAATGATGATTATAACATCTAGTTACCCACTTTAATTTTTTTTCATCTCTATTTTCATTTTCCTCTTTATTTGGGTGTGTCTTGTGACTCCCAAGGATAGAGATAATTTTATGGAGGAATTTAACTAAATTTTAGGAATGTATGTTTTTTAGAATTATTAAAGGCCGATTATTAATTAATTAAAAAAATTGTGGGTTCTTCTCAAGTTATGAGAACTGCCAAGGCGGTTTGTTGTTTTTTAGGAATTTTGGACTTTTTTATGTCTGTAGGAGAATTACATGTCATGTAAAATTTACAAATTTTGTAATTTATATCATATATAATTCCTGAGTTTGTACATAGTGTTAAAATAGTATGTTACGTGTAATGGTTACACATCGTGTAATGGTTAATGTAGGGTATTTAATAAAATGTAAGACATTTTTTAGCATGAATCCTTAATAAAAAATTACATGACATGAATAGATTAAACACCATGAATGTATTGAATTTTTTATTTATTGAGTTCCATACAAGTTATTATTGTTTCATTCAATGTGTAGTATCTCCCCCTCAATCTAAGATCTATCCTAGGTGATTTTTTGGACCTCCTCTCTTCAGGTATCACAATACTCAATGATTAATTATCAGGGTTGTTGCAGTTTAACTCTATGGGTATGTTCTCTTCCTATTAATTTATTGCATTTAATCATATAATAACTCTTTCATTGTTTTTATAGATCCTATGGTCTATGGTTATTATTATTCTTGATAATTTCTAGATATGTCGTGTGATCTTACTCTAGATACTGACCTTTGTGTTGGTTGTGGTGTGATTTTTGAGTTTCTTAAGGGTTGTGTTACTTGTCTTATCTTCCAAATATTTTTTTTTATTCAATAAATTATTAGATGTGTGGATTTATTATAGGTCATCCATTTTTGTCTTTTAATTCTTCCATATTGGTGGATCCTAATGTGGGTGTGGGAAAACTGAGTTTGAGGTAGGTGGTTCAGTCACTAGACTATGTTGGATTAACTGTATTGCAGTGGTTTCTAAAAATATTTTATAAATGAATTGGGACAATTGATTTTTGTGTGTAGAAATAGGTTTTTTATAAAATATGTGTTTATCCCTTTTTGGTAAAAGATAATATGTTTTAAAAGAATTTAAAAATGGATTTCTGAAATGGTTTTTAAAGCATGATTTTAATTAAAAGAATTATAAAATTTATCACTTAGGAAGTCTTGGGTACTTAGGTCGAAGGTGTTTCTTAGGGAAATCATATAATAAATCCACATGGTTCACTCATTGGGTTTTACTATATTCTATTGGTCTATTTTTATAGGGAGTTGATATTGATAGTATTGGCGTTTTCACACCTGGGGTGTTTCTCTACTCTATAGTTATCTGTTCTAAAGACTTGATTGTACAACAATCATTGACTGCTAGAATGACCTATAATGATCCTTGGCATGTTATTACCAGTGATTTGGATTGTATTTCTTTATCTTTTACTACCATATATTTTTTATGATATTTTAATACTTTGGTTTTATTTGACTTCTTTGATGAATATGAAATGATTTGAAATGATTTTACCTAGATTATTTTTGGAAATGTAGAAAAAGGGGGAATTAAATATTTATCATTTTTTTGATATAAAAAAATGATAAACTATTATTCATGCCTTATTTTCATTAAATAATAGTATGTTGAAAATATTGTACAAGGGATTATTATAGAACACCTAGGTGGGATTCTTATGGAACACCTAGGTGGGATTCTACAGAGCCGGTTTAGCTCACACCCAGTGGACCCCTTTGGAGGTGAATAGTCCATTGTATATCATTTGATTCAGGGAGAGGAAAGATTCTATAGTTATAAAGTGAGGTTTCAATCATGTCTGTCTATTTACCTGGTAGTGATATTGTGGTAGTTTTACCACACTATCATATAGATTAGTTAGTTTTTTGTTTTAGTTATATTTTGAGGTTGGACTTATTCCTTTGGATGTTCTAATTGTGCCAAGGTTTTTTTTGTTTACTAAGTATTCTTTCAATTATGTAATATATTTATCTCTTATATTGTTCTTATATATTTTTTATATATATCCCTTATTATTTTTGCTTAATGTTAGTATAAATTATTCACTCTCGTTGTTGTTTGATGCCCCGATGCTAGTCACCAGCCAATGGGGATTAGGAATTCCCTTTAATGTATTTTGAAATTTGGTTTAGGTACAAGTTTTAAAGGGTATATAGGAATGGTTTTTCACTGTTTGGTATCTTCATTGGTCTATCATCTGGATTCCTTATCTTGGGATGTTTGGTAGACTAAGATATGATTTTCTGGACATGAGAGGTTGGTTGCGGTGAGTGTGTGGCTAGATCATGACATGAAGAGACTCAAGATACCATGGTTTGTTGGGATGTGTGTCTCTTGTTTTGAGTTATTAATCTTAATCTCAATTTTTAATGGTTTTTAGGTTATAACTAAGAATATTCTATTTTATGATCATTTCTTCTATTTCGTTGTGTAGTGGTATGACTCTGAGACATCTTCCATGGGTTCCTCAAGAGCATAAAAAATGATCCTCAAGGGAATGCACCACCATATAAGAATATTATGAAGGGTATCATATGGGTAGTTTATGATATAGATCAAAATAAAACATAAGCACAAAATTCATTTTTTTGGTAAATCCAAAAGATATAGGAGATAAGGATCGATCATGGGAGTTCATACATGAAAAGCCACCATCCACTAAGTGTATGAATTAACCTCAAGAGGACAAGGGATGGATTAAAAGAATTGATCATATCTTTTAACTATTGGATACACTTGATTATATATAGGTGAAGTGTCTAAAATTCATTTTTTAGGGTCCTAACAATATATGGTGGTATTCCTTGGTACAATAAGATAGTCACATGGGCTTGGACTGGAAGGGTTTTAATACACTCTTCTTTTAGCAGTTTTTTCGAGAGTCACTGATGATAATGAAATATCTAGAGTTACTATCTTTGGAGTAGGGAGAGAATTCTGTGTTAGCATACACCAATTTTTTTGATATGGCTCATTTTCCCCTATATATTGAAAAGAATGACTATCTAAAAGCCTAAAAATACCTATAGGGTATGAAAATTAGATATTAGTTCATTTGTATTTATTCCCAAGATTTTGAACTATATTGAGAGACTAGACCGAGAAATGATGGTAGAGATGAATATGGACAGTAAGGTTGGTTGTTATTCCCCTTCTCATCTAGTCAGTGTAAACTTCATTGGATCAAAAGGGAAAAATAGGATGTGGAAAGATCATCGATTGGGTGGTGGATGTGGTTCTCAGTAGCACATATCCTCTGCACCTTCAGTTATAGTTAGTTGTGTTCCCATGACATCCGATCACTATTTCATTGTCAGACTCACACAATGTTATTGTCCTCCACTTATAAAGATGTGTAACATTTTTTGAGGTTATGGTCATCTGCATCATTTTTTAGGCTATGAATACACCTCGTTATAGCTGGGTATTGTAATCTATAAAGGTTATTGCAGTGTATTTAGATGCCTCAAAGACAATAAGTATATATCTATAGGCCTTATAATTAAATCACCATCACATAGTATATGATTTTCTAGTTTAGGTATTTGTGGGTCCAATGATAGTGAGAGGTACCATATTTTTTTCTTCTTTAATAGTGATTGTTTTATTTGATACCAATTCTTCCCACTAGTTTTTATCTATACATTTTGGTGATATGATTTAAATTCCCATAGAGACCATGTTCATTATTATGGATTTAGGGACCCCACTTGGAAAGTGGAAAGATAAGGGGTTTATATTTCCTTATTATTCTCTATCAATAGATGATGTAAAGTTAGCCTTGGATTTACCCATTCTTAATTTGGATCTATTTGAGTTCATCATCGAGATGTATTGGATTGTCACTCATCATGATGAGGATGACTATTATCATCAGAATTTCTTTTTTCTTTTGATCTATTATAGATCATGGGTGTTTTAGGGAGAGTGCGATCATCGTTCTGATTATGGTATACCTTCCAACCTATATTTAATGAGTTTTTTTTTTCTATTTCATAGTTCATCATGATGATGTTTCAACTTTATTTTTCATAATTAAAATTTTCATTTTTTTCATGATATTTTGCCTAAAACTTTATCTATCCATCCTCGAAAGAGGGAGGTAGAGTTTATGATTGATCTGGTTCCAAGTATATAGTTTATTTTGATACTTTTTTCTCATATTTCAATTGAAAAGATGATAGGGATAAAGATTTAGTTTGATGAACTACTGTAAAAATGTTGTGTTTTCCCTTGTACTTCACCTTGGAAAGCCCCTATACTCTTTTCCCATATAGTATTTGGTTCAATCCCATTTTGTGTGGACTATCTGATGTTGAACTGGGTAAGGGTAACAATATATATACTTTTCACATGTGGATGATTTATTTTATCTATTAAATGGGGAAAAGTGGTTTATAAAGATCGATATTAGGTTAGGTTATTGTAAGCTAAGAGTTCTGGAGTATAATATACCAAAGATGAATTTCATGAGTAGGTATGAACATTACAATATCTTGTGATTCCTTCTGGTATAAATAATGCACCATTTTTTGTGGATTTGATGAATCAAATATTCCTTGAGTATCTCAACACTTTTTAGTAGTGTTCATAGATGATGTCTTGGTTTATTCAATATTCGATCATGAGCATATGAAGCATTCATATTTGGTTATGGAGATCCTAAGGATTTACACTTTGTATCGAAACGTTTTGAAATGAAATTTTTTGATCCAAGAAGTTAATATCTTGTGACAGGTTATTTATGAGAATGAATTATCAGTTGATCCTTATATGGTGAAGGATGTTTGGTTTTCGGGAGATCCAATTAACAAATTTGAAATTTTAAGATTTATTTTCATTATTGGATATTATAGATGGTTCAAAAAGGATTTATCAAATTGGGTGTCACATGTGACTACTCTTGTAACATTTTAGAACCAGTGATCCCTCATGTGACTTAGCCATTTGGCTACGTGACCACAAGTATGCCTCCATATACGCCAGAGCCTTCCGACTACCAGTGAGGTTCTTAAAAATATAGTGAGGATATTTTTTCCTCAAGTAAAGTAGTGAAATGAAAGGTAAAAATAATAGAATAGGTGTAGAAATAGTAGATAAAACATGGATAAAGAAAAATACATCCAAATCTAAGAAAGGATCAATTGAAGGAATCCAAATGATAAGGAAATAATTTAATGAAAAGATAAATAAAACTAAATAGAATGATGAAGGTCATAAAAATAAATGTATATCAAACTCAAATGAAGTCTCTAATGACTATTTTTCTAAACCCCATGTCGATCCCATCTCCATTATCCAACCCATACCACAATAAATAATCAACAACAAAGTCATTTTACCTTATCAAAAACAATATCCATGTAATCTGCTCGGTTACGAAATGGTGGCCTTAGTAGGGTGTGAGAAAAACATAGTTGGTTAACACCACCTTGTCTAAAAAAACCATTATGATAATGATTTCATGAAATAATGTGATAAATAGGTGTATGAATTAGTTAAAAAAATTAATATAATAAATTAATGAACTTTATTTGGCACCCCTATCAGTTTGTATTTGATCATGTAGCATAACAATTCGAACCACAATCATGAAGCCAAACACCTGCTCCTATACCATGCCAAAATTTCACATAGCATGTATAACATCCATTCTAACAATAACTATAAACACATAGTATACAATATCACTGGTCCAAGCCCTCAATATAATAATCTCTAAATGTTTTATGTCCTATCTAAATATATAATCATCACAACATCTCTTAGTACCTATCCCAATACATAAGCATTGCAACATGTGTCAGGACTAGCCTTGTATATAAGAATCACAGCATGTGTTAGGGCCTAGAATAGTGCATAAAAATAACAACTTGTGTCTAGTCCTGGCCTAGTATATAATAATTTTTTCATGCGATAGAAGTCTGTATCAAAAAAGTAAAAATATCACAATATAAGAATATTATACCAAATGGTTAAATCTACTAATTACCATTTTTATTTCAATTTAACAATTTATCTAATTAATAAAATAATCCATTTTCAATATTTAATATATAACAATAATCTCTTAAAATAAATGTTATGATAAAATAATATGTAACGCATTGCCAATTCATTTTTTTTCAATGGAAACCACAAGCCAAGTCACCTGTCAACAGAACCAAAGGGATCTATGGAGTGATCTAATTAAATGATTATCATTTCCAATTAATATATTTAATAATAAAAATTTCATGTTAGTGTAATAATTTATATTGTTCAAACTTAATTAATTTAAATAAAATGATATGGTAAGGTGTTAGACACCCTGCATTTAGACGGTGAGTTAGCAACACCAACAATGAGTATCACCAAGAGAAAAAAAGATGATTTTGATAAAAAAAGAAGACTTTGATAAAACCAGATCAAGATAAAAAACCAATACATACTCATGGTCAATATATTTACACCACAACAATATATAATGATATGATATAATAGGGAAACCTAAGCAAAGAAACTGACCAGGTAATGGATTCATAGTCCGGACATCTTTAATGGAAGAGAATACTACAAAGTCACCTAGAGTTTGACCTAGGATCAAGAGAGAAGAGTCTACAATAAAAATAATGAGAAACATAGGCACAAAAAACACCTAAAACCTCTAGTTTCAAGGAATACATGGTGTTTAATCCTTTTAGGTCATGTATTTCCCTATTTTTTGAGTTAGGCTGAAAAAACCAAACACTTTGGGTAAATATATATCCTATTCGACATTTACATGATTTGAATCAAATTAATGAAGTGTAACCAATTCACATGATGAAACAGTTCATGACATGTGTCTTACAATAGTTATAGATCATGTAACATGTATACAACATGTAAATTCTCAACAAATGATTTTATCCAAGTTTTATCTAAGGATTAGAACCACATCTAAATCCGTTCAAACCATGGAAAACCCTCATGAACAATTTTATAAAATTTATACATATGATATATTAATTAAAACAGACATATATCCATGAACTTTATGTCATTTTCCCCAACATATGATCTTATTCTCCAGATAGGACTCATTCGCCTAGGTACAATGAAAATCTCATGGAGGGACGCACCTAGAAAAACAAGAGGTTTTAAAATCTCCTCAACTTATAAAAAATTATCCTGAAGCTGATATAAGAATTATTATGGGGTCTCATGGGATAATTACTTCCACTGTAATGACATATCTAACTCCCTCTCCTAGGACTCGCCCTGAACATGCCCATAATTTAATTTAACTCAAACTAGAGGAATAGTTATACCCCAAAGATACTTCTAACTATGGACCACAATCCACATCAGATGATGCTCAGAGGAAAAATAAAAAAAATATTAACATCCACGGTGTCTACCACATGATAGGAGTCAATATAATATCACCGAAGCTATGATGTATGAAAAACTTCATTCTTGAAACTATGGAATTGAGAAAGGAAGAATCAATATTCCACTATAACAACCCTTTCCATAATCACAAAGGGGCCAACAAACCTGGGTGTTAACTTACCCTGTTTCCTTATATGGTGTTTCCCAAACCTAGGATACACCTAAAGGAAAACACGATGACCAACCTATAACTCTAGAGTTCATCTCTGAGGGTAAATATTTGATTTATATATGATCTATGAGGTCTCCAAACACCTATTGATCAATTGAACCTGATCAATTGTCTCGTACCCAAGATTAGTCCCAAAAAGTGTTGACTCTCATGTCTCTAACCAAAAAATAGGTGAATGGAATGAACTTATATAAATGGCCATGAAAGGATTGTACTGATTCTTGTAATCTTTTATTATAGGAGAACACCAAAAGTGACAAAATTTCCCCCCATAAACCACTAAAATCCAAAATACAATCACGTGATATATCATTCAAGAATACGAATAGTGCACTTTGATTGACCGTCAGTATGAGGATGGTATGATGTACTAAAAATAACCTACGATCCCAAATACTTCTAATTAAATTTCCAAAAATGATATGTGAAATGAGGATCTTGATCTGAAATAGTGCTCCTCAGAAAACCATGCAACTGAACTATCTCACACATATATAAACTACCCATGTCATCAATGCTAATGTCTCCCTAATTTGAAATAACTGGGATACCTTTTCAGTTGATCCACTACCACCCACACAAAATCATTATTTCAAGTATTCCTTGGTAATCCTTTCACAAAATCCATAGTGACTTCATCTCATTTCAACTTTGGAAGAGGAAAATGTAGCTAAATATTAGCTCACCTATGATTCTTGTCTTCCACCTTCTAACATGTAAAAAATCTCACCCAAAATCCCACTACCTACTTCTTCATTCTAGGATTCCAGTACTAAATATAGTGATAAAAATATATCCTTTTAAATTTAGGATGTACTGCTCATCTAGTATCTTGAAACTCTCTCACCATATCCTCATTAAAGCTTGTATAAACCCATACTCAACCCAAAAAATAGATGAGTATTTTCCTTACCAAGTGAACATCCTACTGGATGCTCCCCACCATATATGTTTCCCGAAGATCTAATACTTTTATACCAAATAACATTCCATCTTGATATAGGAAAGTATAATTAGTATGATCGATGTCGATGTTAGTGCCACTCATTCCTAGGACCCATGAATATCAAGATGCATTTCTACAAACAGGTCCATCATCATCCACTTGTCGCAAGAATCCCACATTTCTTCGGTCTTTATATTATATCTCAAAACATTTAAAATGATGTTTTATATTACCTGTGTGAATTAGATAATGTCTCTAGAACGTTAGTATTGGGAAAAAATCCCTCAAGGTAACATTGCAACATTTTTGGGTTGATTGTGTTTGTGGACAAAGCAGGTTCCCATGGTGAATTTTCAAGTTCCAGAGATATTGTACACAATACATGTTGAAAAAGAACCATGAAAATGGAATGGATGATCTAGAGGCGGTGCAAAAGATCATATGAAAGGTGGTGTCGTTTTCTAGTGTTTTCCAAATTTTGGGGGTCCAAAATTTGGAGTTTGGTGAAAATCGTGAAATATGGATTTCCTTGAATATCTCATAAAAATTTTACAAAGGAATCAGTTTCGTGAAGATGGGCCTCTTGATGTTGATTTCATGAAGGCATTATGAAATTTGATGGTGTTTTTCATGATTACGATGTGCTTCATGAACAGAAGTGTAGAATAGAATTACGATGGAGAAGGGATTTGCAAGTGGAACTTCGCGGAGAATGCACAAAGGAATTTATGGAATGGTCCATGATTACGACATGATCCGTGATCTGAAAATTTATATGGTGATTCATGATATAGAGAGAATTTAGGTGAAATTTTTGAAGATTCGTGATTTGATCTGACGTGGTGCTGACTTCGCGCGAAAGGATTAAGGGTCGGTGGAATCGCATATAAAGAGACCTCGACCCCCTTGAGAGAAGAGGAGAGTTTTCTAAGAATTTTTTTTCTCTCAAATTGAGAAGAAGGTTCGCTAAGTAAGTGTGCTTCGCGAATGTCAGGAGGTTCATGAAGGCTAATCTAGCTCCGCAAAAGAGGTGTGTTCCACCTTGGTTCAATGAGCTTCATGAAGAAAGTTACTCTACTACAGTTTGAGATCTGTGGTGGCCTAAGCTTTTTGAAGGATTGAGCATTGCAAAGGTCTGAGCTCCACAAAGCTGTGTTCTCTATGAGGTATTTTGCACTGTGAAGGTGTGTGCTTCGCGAAGAGGCATAAACTTTGTGAAGTCTTGTTTGAGCTTCATGAAATTGGGATCTTTGTGAAGTAGGGTGCTTTGTAAAGGTATTTCCAAAGTGAGTTGCCTAGTGATCTGTTGAAAAGGGTTATTAATTAGTGGATGAAATTTGGACTTCAATAGAGAATCTACATATAGTGGAGGATGCATTCATCAATGATAATGAAGAGACCTACATGTCTTTAAACTGTGGGTGGATCTTCTGAAGAATCAGAAAGCTCACTTCAGTTGAGAGACTAGTGCATTCTCAAATTGAGAATGGTTGTAAACTAGGTGGGGTAACGAGTCCACTCCAAACCTGTAAACAGCAGTGCGCTTATAGTAGATTTAGTACATCGAAACATCTTCGGTGTATTCTCCTTGTACATAGTCGAGTGAGGGTTAACCAAGTAAAATTTTCGTGTCTTGTGTGTTCTTTAAGATTATTTTATACTATACAACATGAAGAAGAGAGAGAAGAGGGTTTTTTCTAAAAACAAAAAAAAGATCAAAATGGGTTGTTGTTTTAATTTTTCATACCCTGATTCACCCCCCCTCTTAGGGTATCTAGCCTAGTGTACCTAACACTTAGGGTGTGTAACAAAACCGCTAACTCTATGTCATGAGCATGGTAATCCTCTAGTGTACTCTCAGCTGTTTGGAGCCATAAGAAATGAATTGGACCTCCTATATTATAACTGCACTAACTCTAACATCATATGTGTCACAATACATGGTATACTCTTTATTAGACTTAGGTAAGCTGAGGCTCAGTGATGATTTCATCAATATATCCAGTTCAAGGGATATCACTCACAAGAATCTGAAAAAAAGACTTCAACCCTTTCTTGTCAGCCCGAACACCGGTGATTCCAGATAAGAGAATTCCTACATGAAGCACTAGTAATAACCCACTAGAGCAAGAGAATTCTGAATATCTGAGACACTGTTGGGTCACTCCCAAGATACCATATCTACAAACTTCTCTAGGTCAACTAAAACTCCAACATCAAAGATAACATGTTCGAATAAGTGGATAAAATCAATCCAAAACTACACTTGGATTGCTAGGAGTAAAGTCACTGCTCCCTCAATATACCTTAAACAATGTCAAGATATAGGGAATGATCATATAATGTCTGGGATTACACTAATATATTATCAAAAAAATACGACAAATTGATCTAGTAATGGATGAATGATAATATTTATCATAGTCATGAATACTACCGGTGTGTTCATTAGACAAAACTATAAAGACCCGTAAAAGTCAAGGGAAATATTTTTCTTAATTTTTTTTGGGATTTTACAAGAATGAAGTTTCTGAAGGCGCCTGATTCCGAGGCTCGGTGTGCCTGGAATCATTTTCCGAAGTTTGGCTTGGGTACGTTCAGTGAACGAACGAGCGGGTTTTCCTAACTTTTGAACCGGTGCTCAGAATCGAAATCTGAGGGCACCGATAGAATCGAAGCGCCAGTAATTGCTTAGGAACACCTTTTCTGGAGTTGCGTTTGCTTGGGTGTGGTTTTAAAATTTTGGGGTAAAGTAAATGAATAAAATAAAATGGGGCACCCAATTTATTTTATTTTAAGTTGTTTAACCTAAGGTAAGTGGTTGAAGTGGGACCCACTATATCCTACTCCAATAGGCAGGATATTTATGGGGTGGGGCCCACACGAGCCCCACCTTTCCAACTTCCATGATACCCCCACCTTTAATTAGGTAATGCACTCGCTCCCCCTTTTTAAATGTAAGTCAACTCTTGCGTTTTAACTGAATAATAAACGCCTCATTAATAGGGCGGTTTAAACTCCTCAAGAAATTCAATTAATAGATTGATTCAATTTTTGAATTTCAAACTTAAGGCTTGAGTAATAGAATAAGAGGTGGCTTTTTTTATTATTGTTGGGTTGTTGTGTTGAGTTTTTGGGGAGAAAAAGAGAAGTCTTGGAGTTCTTCGTTATTCGTTGAAGAATGCGAAGAATGCACCACTGTCGACGAGGAACACCGACCTCCCACGACGGACTACGAAAAAAGGCACCTTCCTCAGAGATCAAAAAACACCAACGATCCTCTTCTTCCACGACGATCAATTCTGCGATGTCCCTTTCCGCGAAAAAACTCATTCGACGACAACGCTTGAGGTAGGGGGTTTTATTTTGGTTCATGAATCTTTCCTGACCGTCCAATTTTTTTTTCTTATGCTGCTTGATATCAGATTAACAGGAGGAGGTTAGAAAGCACGAAAACGGCCGACCCTCTTCCCCCTTCGTTAATGTGTTTTTCACGGCTCGATCAAAGGTGGCGCGGTGCAATGGCACCGTGCGGAAACGAGGAGGATCATCGGCGAAGAAGTGTCGAGCCATTGCGCCGTGCCGTGTAGGCCGAACGAAGTCGCGACACTGTCGTGCCGCGCCGGAAAAACCACGAAGATACTCGGTCTGTTTATTTGGCGTGCGGATCGACGATCCATGGAAGAATGGGCCGCAGGGGAGATTTGATGGCTTTGCAATGAAGGGCAGGTCCCGGGAGGACCGCAGGAAAAGACGGAATTGAAAACAGACCACCGGAGAAACTCCAGTGGTTCGCGGAAGGGCGTGCCGGCACAGCGGCGCCGGCGGCCGGAGGTAGCGGCGCTCAGCGCACCGCCGGAAAGGGGCCGTCGCGGTAGAAGGTGGCTGGTCCCATGGCCGCGTGGGACCGAGGGAGAACGGGGGGGGGGGGGGGGGCGTAACCCCTCACCCGTTGGCCACGCGGGTGCCGCGTCAGCGCCGGGCTGGGCCGCGTCGGCGGGGCCGGGCCGCACCCACAGGGGCAAGCCGCGCGCCCTGTGGGGCCGGACCCGGACCCGGGTTGGGTCGGCCCGATTCGGGCCGACCCAGGGGGTCTCGGGCCGGGTCAGATTGGACTCGAACCCCCTATTTTCGGACTGTTTTCAGTCATTTTCCCATAACATGGGCTACGGACCCCCGATCAACACACCGTCAATTGCGTAGCAATCCTTGGATCGAGATGGTAGTCTCTGTATATTACACTCAGGGTTTCAGAGAACTTTGTGTACAACCGGGTTGGTTCGAACACGAAACCAACCGGGCCCTCGGAGCGGTAACGCTTATATCTTGAGCTCCGGATGTCCGATTGACGTGTCGTCGACTTTGTTGGATTCCTCTTGATGAGACGGAACATTTTGCTCACATCTCCTATGATTTGGATGCAGTTGGATAGTGGCCAGGTTGGAATATACCCGAAATCCAACCGGGCCCCTGGAATGGAAAAGCTGACAACTTTCAGACCGGACGTCCGTTTGACGAACTGTCAGCGGCGTTGGTGATCATGTTGAGAAGCGGTCCCTGTGAGTATACCCTATGAGATTTCGGGGTATATATGAGAAACAGCTGGGTTGGTTCGCACATGAAACCAACCGGGCCCCTGAGACGAAAAGGCTAATAACTCACAAACCGGACGTCCGATTGACACGCTGTCTGTTGCGTTGAGACCCCTATGACGAGGCGGTCCTTTGAGATACTTCTTCGTGGGACATTGTGATACTTGGAATATCGACCAATAGCTCGTGGAGCGGACCCTCCTAGAGATGAGCGTGCAGAGTACAAAGACCGTGTAGCTGGTTGAGACCTGACGACTGCTTGAGCGACTCGACTTGGAGTGAGTTGACTAGCCCAGTGGATGAAGCACTACTTTGTCTGGGTGCAGACCCATGGAGGACGAAGCACTACTGAGTTTAGGTGCAGAACCGCGATACTCGTCCGGAGAGTACCTCTACAGGCTATTAGTGGGTGTGCACTACTGTGTTTGGGTGGCAGACCCCAGCGGGAAGCACTACTGTCTTTAGGTGGATGACCTGCGGTACTCGATCGGAGGAGTACCTCAGCAGTATTAGGTTAGTGAGCAGTACCTCGGAGTCTTGACAGGACCACTGTACACTCCAGAGATGGGGCTCTTCAGCAGTTAAAGTTTCGATAATGAAAATCTTGGTTTGAGCTGAGTCTATGACCTTTGTGTTTATCTCATGATTGATATGGGTCACTTGATAACTTAGGTCTATGTATGGGCATATACCTGGGTAGTGGCTATCCTTTGATTTCATTATATTTGTGTTTCCTCATGATTGAGATGGGTTACTTGATAACTTGGTTATATGTATGGGCATATACATAAGTAGAATTTATCTGTTGAGATCTTCCTTGTGGTTATCCTTGTGGGATTTAGTGAGACCTTGAGGGTCTCGGGGTCCCTACTGAGTATTTTTATACTCACCCCTGCACGGGCTATGCCCGCACCTCGTTGAGTTGGTTGCAGATGATGGGCAGCGCAGACAGAGGCTAAGTGTTCGAGGATTGGACGGTACCCGGAGGTGGACCTCACGATGAGACAGTATCCAGTGGTGTAATTCACGACGAGACGACACTCAGAGGAGGTTGACGGGTGAGAGCGTTGTGGAGGCCATCTGTACCTACCCTTCAGGTAGGATCTGTGGTGGATGATCCAGGAGCTGCGCTATCTGTACCTACCCTTCATGTAGAATCCTTGGTGGACGACCAGGATCTTCTTGTCCTCTTCCATCTATTTGACCTTTTTCATTGTACTTTATAGTTGGGCTTGTATTTCCGGCCCCTTTACTTTCAGCACAGCTTGTTTCAGTTTTACATAGTGTTTTACTTCCGCTTGTACTCTGTGGTGTTTTGTTTCCTTTTATAAAGGCAATGCCTTCCCAGTTATTGGGATTTACGTCTTTGGTGCTAGTCGCCAGCCCCTGGCCTATGGAAGGTGGGCTTGGGGTAGTCACGACATAGGCCCCGAGGACGGGTCGTGACAAATTGGTATCATAGGAGTCAGTTCTACTGCATAACTTATAACTCTGATATTACCTTTCTATGAAGCAATAGTGTTAAAGGTACCGAGTGTGGTTTTCAGTTCAGGGAGTCCAATGTTGGTACGACGCCCGACGTATCCATACACCAGGACCCTGACTACTGATTTCCGACTTTGTTCATGAAAACACTGATTGTGTCTATGTTTCCAAGAGTTTTAATGTCAGCTCAAACTAGGTCAGCTCACCAGGTATAAATCGTTGACCGTGTCGCATCTGTTCAGGATGTCTCGAGGAAGACAGTCAATTGGAGTTCAGAGAGAGTACTCGATGATGGCCCACCGAGCGGCGAGGCTCCGGTGCAGGGCCCTTTTTACTGTGTTGGCACCCTCGGGTGGTGTACCAGCAGCACCACCACTTTTTGGGAAGCAGATACCACCAACCTTACTAGCGAACTGTGCACGCTGGGAGAACGTGTTGCACGAGTTCCAGCAGCAGTGGCCTCCGAGGTTACGAGGCAAGAAAGATTCCCAGACAGCAGAACATTGGATGGAGGCGATTGCTAGAGTTTTCCGCCTAGCTGAGACATTATTAGAGTGGATGGTGGACTTTTCTACTAGTGTTTTCTAGTGAATGACTATGAGGATGGTCCACATAGTGATGAGGCTTCGGTACGTGGACCGATGCCTGAGATAGTGCCTTCGGGTAGTGTGTCAGCTATACATCACTACCTGTTGGTCTGCAGTTACAACCGGCGGTACCGGTAGGTGAAACATGTAGGCTTACTGCCTTACACGTGTTCCAACATCAGATGCCCTCATGTTCTGAGGCGAACCTGACACATAGGTGGCTGAGGACTGGCTTGAGGAGGTGGGTGAGAGTTTCCTAGAGCTTATACAGCTTCGGCAGGACGATGTTTCTGTAGATGAGTATTCATTGAGGCATACAGATCGTTCTTGGTACATGATGACTACAATATGATCAGTGCTTTAGAGCTCGGACCTCTGAGCATGGTGTGTTTAACGATATCTGAGCCATCAATTTTTCTTCTATGCATTCCTACTCACGTTAGGGTGCTAGAGAGAACCTTGTGGTTGACTGTTCTTTGGCTGAACGAATACAGCTGGAGAATGTTAGAAGTTGGGAAAGCAAGAAACTGGTTCCATTCTCGGAGACTTGGGGATGTAAAATATTTCAATAAGAGGAAATGTTAAAGACATATAAGTCTGCAGATCATTAGACGTGGAGCCAGAGCTAGGAGAGCAGCATGAGGTGGTGTACATTTCAACACGTTTCAACCACCCGCCTTTGTTGTCCCCGCCAGGCTCAGAGAGCTGGATGGAAGGGGAAGAGAGTAGCTGCATGCAGTCAATGAGAGTTACCGAATGGCTCTATGAATGATTCAAGGGGCAGTCTATGTCCACTCCTAGCTGCCGTAGTAACAGACGTTGATATAAATAATTCCATCCTTCCACGAATCTTGTCCCAGAACTAGAGTTTCTGGTAATCCGTAGACATGACCCTCATGTCTGGAGATACCTTGGGAGGAGACACGATAATCACAATTACGCCGACAGTGTGATCTGACCCACGAGGTGAGAGTTTCGGTTGGAATCTCTTGGTGGCAGCGTCGAGGTCTTACGATGTTTGTCTGAGTATGTATGGGATCCAAAGTTCATACACAGATTGACTGTATTAGGAAAAAAGGTTGTGGTTATCTACAACGTTTGGATGGGGTTTTCCTTGGTCAGGGAAATGGAAAACTCAGGAATCACAGGATGGAATCATGCATAAGAGGGTGCATTCGATCACTCAAGAGAAGACAAAACTTACTTTTGTGCCAGAATTCCCCATAGTTTCGGCACCACTTCCAGCAGAGCTTTTAGGAGTTGGGTTGACCGGTGCGACCAACCTGTGGGCGTTGGTTACATAGTTCACTGCGACGCATTAGGGACCAGACTCGGGTGTGTCCTGATGTAGGAGTGGGAAGTGATCGCCTATGGATTACGGCAGATGAGACTGCACAGAGATGACAGGAAGCCTCTAGAGTTCATGGATGACGACCACGTCCTTATACAGGTTTCACCTCGACGAGGTTTACAGAGATGTGGCCAAGGTGGAAAGTAATATCCGAGGTTCAGTGGACCTTTTCATGTCCTCAACTGGATAGGCGAGGTGGTTTACCGCTTGACCCCTCCACCTCAGTTGCACCGAGTGCATGACGACTTCCACGTATCTCAACTGAGGAGATACATGCTTGACTCGACGCATGTCATCGACCTTGGGGAACTGGAATTTGGCGATGGGGTGACTTTTGCGGGGTTTCAGTAAAGGTTGAGGATCAATAAGAGCGGATCCTATGAGGATGGTCAATTCCTTGGGTGTGCTTTCATTGGCAGTACGGGAACCTCTAGGTGAGCACATTGGAGTGGAAGGCTCAGGTGCGTGCTTAGTACCGCTTTTGTATCCCTAGATTGTATAAAAGCTTTACGAGGACGTAAAGCCCTGAGGTGGGAGTAATTTAAAGACCTATAAAATTCAAGGGAAATAATTTTCTTAATTTTCTTTGGGATTTTAAAAGAACGCAGTTTCTGACGGCGCCTGATTCCAAGGCCCGGTGTGCCCGAAATCATTTTCTAAAGTTTGGCTCGGGTACGTTCAGTGAACGAACGAGTGGGTTTTCCTAACTTTTGAACCCGTGCTCGGAATCGAAATCCGAGGGCACCGATGGAATCACAGCACTGATAATTTCATAGAAACACCTTTTTCGGAGTTGCGTTTTCTCGGGTGTGGTTTTAAAATTTTGGGGTTAAGTAAATGAAGAAAATAAAATGGGGCAACCAATTTATTTTATTTTAAGTTGTTTAACCTAAGCTAAGTGGTAGAAGTGGGACCCACTATATCCTACTCCACTATATTGGATATTTGTGGGGTGGAACCCACATGAGCCCCAGCTTTTCAACTTCCACGAAACCCCCACCTTTAATTAGGTAACGCACCCGCACCCCCTTTTTAAATGTAAGTCAACTCTTGCGTTTTAACTGAATAATAAACGCCTCATTAATTTGGCGGTTTAAACTCCTCAATTAATTCAATTAATTGATTGATTCAATTTTTGAATTTCAAACTTAAGGCTTGAGTAATAAAATAAGTGGTGGATTATTTTATTATTGCTGGGTTGTTGTGTTGAGTTTTGGGGGAGAAAAAGAGAAGTATTGGAGTTCTTCATTCTTCGTCAAAGAACGCAAAGAATGCACCGCCGCCGGCGAGGAACGTCGACCTCCCATGACGGATGACGGCAAAATATGCCTTCCTCAGAGATCAAAAAACGCCAAAGATCCTCTTCTTCCGCGACGATCAATTCCGTGACGTCTCTTTCCGCGACAAACCTTGTTCGAAGACAACGCTTGAGGTAGGGGGTTTGATTTTGGTTCATGAATATTTCCTGACCGTCGATTTTTTTTCTTAAGCCGCTTGATATCAGATTAACGAGAGGAGGTCAGACCACACGAAAATGGCCAACCCTCTTCCCCCTTCGTTAATGTGTTTGTCACGACTCGATAAAAGGTGGAGCGGTGCAACGACACTGCGTGGAAACAAGGAGGATCATCGGCGAAGAAGCACGGTGCCATTGCGTCGCGCCGTGGAGGTCGAACGAAGCCGCGACACCGTCCCGCCGCGCCCGAAAAACCACGAAGAGACGTGGTTTGTTTATTTGGCATGCAGATCGACGAGCCATTAAAGAACGGGCCGCAGTTGCGATTTGAAGGCTTTGTAGTTAAGGGTAGGTCCCGGGAGGACCGTAGGCGAAGACAGAATTGAAAACGGACCACCGGAGAAACTCCGGTGGTCCGCGGAAGGGCATGCCGGTGCACCACGCTGGCACCGGCCGGCCGCCAGGAGGCAGCGGTGCCCAGTGCACCACCGGAAAGCGGCCACTGCGGCTGAAGCCGCGACGGCAGTTGGCTGGTCCCACAACTGCGCGGGACTGAGGGAGACTGGGGGGGGGGGGGGGGGGTAACCCTCGCACTCGTTGGCCACGCAGGCGCCGTGCCAGCACCGGGCCGTGCCGCGCCGGCTGGGATGGGCTGCGCCCACCGGGCCGGTCCGCTCCCTATTGGGCCTGACCCGGACCTGGGTCGGGTTGACCCGGTTCGGGCCGACCTTGGGGGTCTCGGGCCGGGTCGGACCGGGCCCGAAGCCTCTCTTTTCGGTCTTTTTTCAGTCATTTGCCCATAACATGGGCTAAGGACCCCTGATTGATGCACCGTTAGTTGCGTAGTGATCCCTGAATCGAGATGGTCGTTTCAGTATATTACAATGAGGCTTTCGGAGAACTTTGGGTACGACCGAGTTGGTTCGAACACAAAACCAACCGGGCCCTCGGAGCGGCAACGCTTATATCTTGAGCTTCGGACATCCGATTGACATGCCATCGACTTCGTTGGATTCCTCTTGATAAGACAAAAAATTTGGATTATTTCTCCTGAGATTTGGATGTAGTTGGATAGTGGCCGATTTGGACTATACCTGAAGTCCAACCGGGCCCCTGGAACAGAAAAGTTGACAACTTTCAGACCGGACGTCCGTTTGACGAACCATCAGCGGCTTTGGTGATCATGTTGAGAAGCGTTCCCTATGAGTATACCCTATGAGAGTTCGGGGTACAGATGAGAAATGTCCGGGTTGGTTCGCACACGAAACCAACCGGGCCCCTGGGACGAAAAGGCTAAAAACTCACAGACCCGACGTCTGATTGACGCGCCGTCTGTTGCGTTGAGACCCCTATGATGAGGTAGTCCTTTGAGATTATCCTCCTTGGGACATTGTGATACTTGGAGTATCGACCATTAGCTCATGGAGCAGACCCTTATGGAGATGAGCGTGCAGAGTACAGAGACCGTGTAGCCAGCTGAGACCTGACGACTGCTTGACCGAATCGACTTGGAGTGAGTCGACTAGCCCAGTGGACAGAGCACTACTTTGTTTGGGCGAAGACCCATGGCATATGGATCACTACTGAGTTTAGGTGCAGACCCACGGTACTCGTCCGGAGAGTACCTCTGCAGGCTATTAGGGGGTGTGCACTACTATGTTTGGGTGGCATCCCCCGGTGGGAAGCACTACTGTGCTTGGGTGGCTATCCTGCGGTACTCGACAGGAGGAGTACCTCAGCAGTCTTAGGTTAGTGAGCAGTACCTCAGAGTCGTGACAGGACCACTGTACACTCCAGAGACGGGGTTCTTCAGTAGTTACAATTTCGATAATGAAAATCCTGGTTTGAGCTGAGTCTATGACCTTTGTGTTTACCTCATGATTTAGATGGGTCACTTGATAACTTAGGTATATGTATGGGCATATACCTGGGTAGTGGTTGCCTGTTTATTTCATAATATTTGTGTTTCCTCATGATTGAGATGGGTTACTTGATAACTTGGGTATATGTATGGGCATATAACTAAGTAGATGTTATCTGTTGAGATCTTCCTTGTGGTTATCCTTGTTGGATTTTGTGAGAACTTGAGGATCTCGGGGTCCCTACTGAGTATCGTTATACTCACCCTTTCACGGTCTATGCCCGCACCTCGTTGTGTTGGTTGTAGACGACGGGCAGCGCAGATAGAGGCCGAGTGTTCGAGGACTAGATGGTACACGGAGGTGGACCTCATGACGGGATAATATCCGGTGGTGGACTTCACGAAGGGACGACAATCAGAGGAGGTTGACGGGTGAGATTGTTGTGGAGGCTATATGTACCTACCCTTTAGGTAGGATCCGTGGTGGACGATCCAAGAGCTGCACTATCTGTACCTACCCTTCAGGTAGGATCGTTGGTGGATGATGCAGGAGCTTCTTGTCACCTTCCAACTGTTTTATCTTTTTCCTTGTACTTTACAGTTGGGCTTGTATTTCCGGCCCCTTTACTTTCAGCACAGCTTGTTTCCATTTTACTTAGTGTTTTACTTCCGCTTGTACTCTGTGGTGTTTTGTTTCCTTTTATAAAGGCAATGCCTTCCCAGTTATCGGTATTTACGCCTTTGGTGCTATTCTCCAGCCCCTGGCCTATGGAAGGCGGGCTTGGGGTTTCACGACACGGGCCCCGAGGACGGGTCATGACACAAACAACATCACTATGAACTCATATAATCCATACCTACTCTTAAATGAAGTTATGTGCATGTCTAATGCTCTCAACAACAACTAGTGATACCCTAACCTCAATTTGATATTGTATAAAGTAATAAAATCACTCATTTGATTGATTGGATCATCAATTCAGGGAAGGGGATACCGATTATTGACCACCATTTGGTTTAGTCTATGATAATCCATATATAAGAAAAAATTTCCACCATACTTCTTGGAAAAATTAACATAAGAACCCCATGGAGATGTAATAGGCTATATGAAATCCTTTTATTCCAGATCATCCAATTGAACAATCAACTCATGAAGTTCTATTGTGACATCCTAAAAGGTGGGAATGAAATTAGTTCAACTGCTCTATGAGGAACACAATATCCTACTCGTGTGGTAACCAGGATAACTCTTCGAGAAATATATCCTTAAAATGGTCCACCACAAGAGGAAATGGATCATTCCACATCCCTCCATCATCCATAATAACCATTTATTTCTGATCCATGAGGAAATCCAGTCTGCATTAAATTGGTCTTGTATGACCATCCTGAAGATCCCATTTACCCTGGTGAGTATAGATGCTCATATTTAGAGATAAAACGTTTGTACTCCTACAATAGTAGTGGATATGCTCTTGGTAAACATGTATCTAATCTATACCAATAATAAAATAAAGTCCTATCCTTTACATCAATGAAATATCAAAAAGTAATCTATAGCTACTAATTTCAATAGAACAATCCTTTCAGTGCATGATACCCTCTGAATGCACACCAAATGGTGTGTAAATATTCATTAAACCATATATTCTCTCCATATACAAACCCAAACCATTTTAAAAAAGGAAAAAAAAAATAATGGAATGTGATGATCTTGTATAAAAAACATAATATAAGGTAGATAATACAAGAATCATACCCTTTATTGCAGAAGTTCATGCATCCAAACTGGTCAGAGCAGACAATATAGAAAGCATATGGATCACCCCACAATCTTGTTATCTAGTATGAAACCCATATGTGGTTACTAATGAGTTTTAATTCCTCTCCTACATTGGGGTACCATGTCCCCTAACTCATCCTGAGCATCTAGTAGAACTCTAACTACCTGTCTATAGAGGGGAAGATAAGCACATTCTAGGATCAAATGTCTGTCTTGATTATCTTCTACTAATTTTCTCCAAAATGTTCCCACAACACTTATGAACATGACATAATATTTTGAAAGAATGACACTATATTTCATGTAAAGGACATTGAGGCTGCTTGTGGAAAAATATCGACACTGAAAACACTGTAATAGAACATGTTCATGAGATAGATACCCACTTCCCTAACTAATTTTATCATTGTTTCCTTGGTGATAATGACCATAGTGATGATTCTTTCCACTAGAGGATGTGTTCCTATTTTTTTCTAATTAAATAGTTTAGTCACTGCTCAGTGACTCACTCAAATTACCCTCAATGATGAGTTCCTAATTCACCATGTCAGAAAAAAACTCAAACGAATAACTTTCTCCTCTGACCTAATCACATAGGGAAGTTCATCCATAAAATACCTTAACCTGGAGATCTTATAATCATTCCAAAATGAAACAATACAATGCAAGTTGGTGAAATGTTTAGAATAGTCTATTGTTGACATTCCCTCCTATGTCATATGCATTAACTCATGATCTTTATCATGTCTCAATATATTAGTATAGTAGAGTCTTAGAAACTTCATCTCGAATTTTTTCCAAGATAAATCCTCTTTCTTCCCAACATTCCCCAGGATGTCACACCAAAAATTGGATAGTCCTAAAATAATGTAAACAAAATTTTTTACAATCATGTTTGTGGGTGTCTCAATGTTCGTGAAGATTTTTTGGACTGACTGTATCCAAAACATAACTTCCTGAGGGCCTCCCTCCCCAATGAAGGTTGGTGGATGCTACAAATTAAACTCTCTTGTCAGCTCATACATCAATGACACATTGTGAACTGTCTCTCTTTATATGGATCATATGAGTCTCAAGAAGTTATCGCAAAGTTAAAAATCCATCTGATCCTTAGGACCTACAGGATTCTTCAGCTTAGCTTCATTATGAGTTTTCTGATTTCCACTCTCATTATTCTTAGTTCAAGGATGATGTGGAGATATTTTCTCTATAATACAAACATACTCCTTATAACACAAGGTAATAACAAGGTTAACCTAAGCATGTGAAAAACAATAGAGAACCAATGGATCATGGTATGTCAAAACATGTTATAATAAATTATTTATCATGACATATCAGTTCATTTATTTCATTTATCAAATGTAAATGGTACCTCATTTCATAGTTCATAAAGATAATTATATCCCATGCAATAAATATTTCTATATCATGAACAATGCATGTCAATATATATCCCTATGTACCTATCATGATGCATGAATAATCATATTGTGTTATACCAGTTCATAAGTATAAATATCACAAAACAAGATCTACATAAAACATGTGTATAAACTGAGGCGAAATTACATCAAACTATAAGAGGAGAACATAATGAACAATAATTCCATCCCTAAGAACCAAGATTATTTTGATTCATGGGTTCTATACTACCATGTACAAGCACATTACCATGACCCAAAAATCATAGTCTCATTTATACCTTTACAAAATATTAAATTAATAGAAAATAAAATCTTCCTTTGATACCACTTTGTAGTGTCCCTGGACTAGTTCTCCCTCAAGTCACTAATCTGGTAGGATACATGACATCAGGCACTCCTCCCCATATTCCAGAGGCTACTCACTAGAAGAAAGGTTCTAGGGGATATATTTGGGAGAATATAACATTTGGTAATGATTTTTAAAGAACATATATAATAATTTAAGAGTAGTATACATTGTGAAAAAATGGGTAAATAATCAGACACCCAAATCATAGAAATGATCAACTATATAAATCCAAATTATATAGGAATAATGTAATGATGATCTGAATGGGACTAAATGACATGATTAAGGGCATACTAATAAAAGAATACCATACTCAAATAAAGAGTCCAATGACCTAGGTCTCAAACTCCATGACAGAACTATATCCAATCTTCAACTCATCCAATGAGAAACAATCAACTTCAAGGTCCTTTTCTCTTGTCCACGCCAACATACATTTAATATTCCTGGGTACCAAATGGAAGCCTGAATAGGGTGTGATTAAAACTTAGTAGGTTGATACCACCTTGTCTGAACCATCCATTCTGATAAAAATTGCATGCAGTAATTTGATAAATAGGTGTATAAATAAATTAAAAAAATAAAATAAATCAATTAACCTACATTCTCACCATGTCGGTATGTCTCTATGTATGTATAAAAACTATAGCAACCATAATAATTAAACCAATCCAACTTATTTGGCACAATGTCAGAATGTCTCTTAGTTTGTAGCACAACCATTCCAACCAAAACAGTATACAAATATTAAAACATATCAGTCATTTAACTCTCTATATAAACATCTCAGCATGTGTCAGGTCCTTTCCATGTATATAATCATCAAATAATCTATTGGGGGCTAACCTAGTATATGAACATCACAACATATGTTAGGGACCATCCCTATATATAATCATTACAACATGTATTATGTCCTATAGAGGTATATATACATTACAACACATGTTAGGGACTTTCCTAATATATAATCATCATATCATGTGTTAGTGCCTATCTCAATACATATGCATCACAACATGTGTCACAAGTGAATATCAAAATAGCAAGCTTATCACAAAATAAAAACATAATACAAAATAGTTTATTTTGTTAATTACCATTTTCCCTTCAATTTACCCATTTAATAAATTAATCAAAAAATCTATTTTCTAAGTTGAATATATAACAAGAAATCACTTGAAACACAATTTTTGCTAAAATACTATGTAATCTATTAATGAAACCTTATTTTCAATGTTAACCACCATCCATGTCACATCTCATTAGACCCAATGGGATCTATGGAGCGATCCAATTACATGATTATAGATTAAAATTAATCTATTAATTAATGCACATGTTGCATTGGTAAAATTGTGTATATTGAATTCAATTATGTAATTTAAATCAAACCATATTTTTAGGTTTTCGACCCCCTACCATTATCTGGAGAGTTAGGAACATAAGAAATTGGTAATGCCAACATAAAAAAGAATGTTGAGGCTAATAAAGAAGACCTTGATTACACTAGATCAAGATAGAAACCCAAAACATCCTCAAGGTGAAGAGATTCATTCCGCAATGATAATGAATGATGAAAGAGAAGAGGGAAACCTAATCTAAGAAAATCACTAGATATTATATGCATGATCAGGACATCCAAAATGGAACAGGACTACAAAAAAATCTCCTAGAGTTCTCCCTATGATTGAGATACGAGAGAATGATCTAAAAATAAATAGAAAAATAATAGAAAAATAGGCATAAAACTATTGGGTATAGGGAATACATGGCGTGTAATCCCTTCACTTCACGTATTTACTCGTTTTTGAGTTATGCCAAAAAATCATCAACTCAAGTTAATATTTTTCTCAATTTAAATTTACATGAAGTGAGTTATTTTCAAAACATGTAAGAACTTCATGTCATGAACCAGTTTATGGAATGTGCCTAGTGTCAGTTTTACATTGTCTAACATGTTCATGGTGTGTAAATTATCTATAGATAGATTCTATCCTCATTTTTTCAAAATGAAAAAACCACAATTAATTCCTTTCAAACCATGTAAAACGTTCATAAAACCATTTAACATGTTTATACCCAGAATCAATTAATTCAAATGAAAATAAATTCTTGAACTATAGGTCATTTCACCCATCAAGTGATCTACGTCTCTGAAAAAACAAAACCATCAAGGAAAAATAAAAAACTCAAGGAGGAACATACCTTGAAAAGAATGGATTTTTTAGCTCTTAATAGGAAAGGGATTAAATTTATATGGTATGGAGAGTTTCAGTATTCTTTCTACAAGTTAAAAATAATTCTGTCATCAGTTTCTATTTTGATATTACCTAACCATGGTAAGGGGTATATTGTTTTCTATGGTACTTCCGGTGCCAGTTTAGAAATTATATTAGGTTTATGGGGCCTTTGTTGTTGTATTTACATAGTCCTTGAGGGGGGAATTCTATCTAGGTGCTAACTGGTCAGTTGAAAAAGTCAACTCATTTCATTTTAATTAGGAACACCACTATAGTTAATGATCTAGGTAAGATGAATGTGCAGAAGATCCTGATGTTACATGGGGTTCCATATTCTATTTTATCATACATGGATTCTAGGTTTACTTTGAGGTTTTAGAAGAGTATCCAAGAGGTGAGGGGGACTCAAGTCAGGTAGATTATAACTTTTCATCTATAGACATATGTTCATATCGAGTCTACTATTTAGATCCTAGAGGATATGCTCCGTGTCTTTGTTGAGGATTTTGGTGGATCATGGGATAACCATTGAAGAATGGTTTAGTTTTTGTATAAAAATATATATCTATCACCGATTATAAAGGATAATTTTTAGGATTTGTATTGTCTCACATGCAGATAACCAATTTGTTAGGTAAAGATTGGTGAGACCTCTTTGGTGGGACCAATACTCATTCAGTAGTTGTTAGCAAGGATTTATGATATATGTCAACATCTCGTTATTTCTCAGTGTTGTAAACATATTTTGTGGATCATTATAATTGTACTTTAGAGTTTTCCATTTATGACTAAGTTTTCTTGAATGGTTCTCCTTGTTTGGGAAACCATCATCTTTGAGTATAGGTAATGTTTTCTTTGAGATATGTTGGGTCATTTCAGGCCACTGAGCAGCTTGGGAAAGTTACTTATTGGTTTTTTTTTAAATTAGTTGATGAGAATTAATTATATTTTCATCACATTACAACTCAATAAATACCATCATGATTCTTCTCAAATTTTGATTTTGAAGGATATTGATTTTGACCCTAGCATCTATATTGTGGAACATCTGGTGGAGATTAAAGACTCTCAAGTGAAAGTATTTCATGGGAAGTCGATTCTGTTGGTCAAAGTGTTATTTTGACACGTATTAGATTCTCAGGAGACTTGGGTGTGCGAGTCATTGATGAGGGAGTAGTGTCCTCACATATTTTCTAGGAATAATTCTTCCACATGACATCATATAGTTGAAAAATATTATGGTGGGGAGTTTTTAACATATCATCTCCCACTTTCAAGTCTTTATTTTCTCTCATTTTTTATTCCTCTTTATTTGGGTGCACCTTGGTGCATTCGAGGATGTATAGTGTTTTTTGGGGAAAATGACCTAATGTTTTGTGAAATATGTTTTTTAATTAATGTCTTCTTGATAAAAATGTGTTAAAATGGTTTGTTGTTTCTCCTTGAGTTCGGATAATACCAGAGGTGGTTTGGATTTTTCTTCAGAAATATGGGATTTTTCTGTATACAAGAGAATTAGACATTGTATAAAATTTTCACATCATGAAATTCCAATAAAAAATAAGTAATTCTATTGGTAAAAATTGTGAAAGTATCACATTCTGTGTAAAGGTTACAAATCATGTAATGTTTAAAATTGGGTTTTTAATAAAAAGGGAAAAGTTATGTAGTGGGACTCCTTAATTGAAAATGACACAGTGTGAATTTATTACACTCCATTAATGTCTTGTGGTTTGTTGTTTTTAGGGAACCATAAAAGTGATTAATGTTCCATTCAATTTAAATCATATCCTCTCTTGACATAGGAGATCTCTCTGGTGATTTTGTGGACCTTCTCTCCTTTTGGATCGATTCATTTGATGAATGATCATCAAGGTTGTTTTGTTGCATCTTGATGCATAATTTTTATAACTATTTCGTCATTACCATTGATCACAACTGCATCATTGAAATTTTTTATAGATCCATTGGTCTATGGGGTTGTTTATTCTACACCCTTTATAGACCCGTCATGTGATCTTCCGCCATATGTCAACCCTTGTGTTGGTTATAGTGAGACAAGTGAGTTTCTTGAGGAATGTGTTTATTGTGTTCTCCACTAATGGTCTTGATTTTTGAATAAATTTTTATGTGTAATGATTGATTATAGGGGCCTATTTTTCATATTTTTATTCATCCATGTTGGTTGATCCTATCACGAGCAAGTCTGACCCAAGTTTGAGCTAGGTGGTTCCGCCTCAAGCCTATGTTGCATGAACTGTATTACTTCAGTTTTATAAGAAAATTACAAATGAATTGGTATGATTAATTTGTTTGTGTGGAAAAAGGGTTTTATTAAGAAAATATGGTTTCCCTCTTGTTCCAGTAAAATAAAAGGTGTTTTCAATTCATTAGGAAATGGATTTATATAATGGTTTTCAAATAATGGTTTTAAGGATTTTTTTTTAAAAAATGTAGCACAAAGGAAACTTTGTATACTTTTGTAGAAGGTGTATCTTATGACCATCATAAATATATCATTGGGGGTTCACTCTAGGGTGTTCCTCTATTTTTTTGGACTATTGTTCTTGGGAATTGACATTGACATTTTTGGGAGATTCAGTCCTGGGGTGTTTCTATGGTCATTAGGCCTATATTATAAGGACCTTATTGTGCACTAGTCCTTGATTGTGGTATGAGTTTTATGCTAGCCTAACCTATAATGATTCATGGTGTAATGTTACCTATGATTTGGGTTGTAATATTTTAGTTTTTTATTTCCACATATTTTATATGATATGTGATGCATGGTATGGTTTAATTTGATTACTTTGGTGTATATGAAATAATTTGAGGTTGTTTCGCCTGGATTATTTTGGAAATGTGTCATAAAGGGGGAATTAAATGTTTTTACATGATTTTGATATAAAAAAACTATTAATCTATTATTCATACCATGTATTATTTAAATTTGACCATGTTTATATTATTGTACACAAACTTGTTGTGGAACACCATGGTGGGATCCAACTAAGTATGTTTAGATCACACCCTAAGAATCCATTTGATGTTGTGTAGGACTTTGTATGCCTTTTAATGTAGGGAAATGAATGGAACTACAGTGATGTGGAGAGGTATCAATTAGATAGTTCTGGGTAGATAGTGGTGAGACAGTGGGATTTTTCCCACACTATCACATAGATTAGTTAGTTTTCGGTTTTAGTTGTCCTATGTTGTTGGGCTTGTACTTTTGGATGGGATAACTGCTTTTGGGATGTTTCATTTACACTATATTCTTTTAGTTGTAGCATATGTCTATACCTTCCGAAGTTTCTCTCTGCTGTATATATATATATATGAATCTATTCATTACATCAGGTTGGGTTAAATTTTTCTCTCTAATTTTTATTAGACGCCCAAGAATTAGTCACCACCCCGTGGGGATCGAGAATTCCCTTTGGGAATGGGGAAATTTGGGATAGGTACCAGTTTGAGAGGGTATCTAGGTCAGATTTTTCACAATGATGAATCCCATAATTTATTTATCTATAGTAGGATACTAAACTAGTCCATTCCTAGAAAGTATAGTATCCAAACTAGGAATTTCATGGAAATAAAGTGTCATAATAAAACCTATTATAAGTGCATTTTATAAAAATCCTTCTTACGTACCCATGTTAATACTTTGATGTTTTTTATAGTTATATAGATCAAATAATTCAAACAAGGTACATAAAATAAATGATAAACTCACCATATAACACACTTTAAAGACAAAATCCTTCACAATTATCCATTATCCATTTATAAAGGAACTATAAAAATACTCATACTAATATATATATGGGTAATAAAACAAATTCATAAGTCATGTATTTAAAAAATTTTGGATATGAAAAATACCACATTATCCTTTAAAATACTTTATAAATACATTTCATTAATTCTTTACAATTTCTATTAATAAAGTTCATGAAAATACCTTCCATTATTTAACAATAAAAAATTATGGGAATTTTTTTCAAACATCTACTGTGTAACTTTTATATAAAATGTAATTTATATCTCTAAAATTATACTTTACCAAATAATAAAAAAAATAGGTAAAAAAAGTATGTAATTTTCATATAATAATCATATATATTCTATATATATTTTATTTAATACAAAAAAACATTTAAAACACAAAAGTATTCATTGTTCTGTTAACATATGGAATCACATAGAGGATGTCACACCCAGTTTTTCATGTTTGGTTTTCGAGCCCATTTTTTGGAAATCCTAATACTTTTCTCTGGTTTTGGGTATTATAGGTGTTGAGTTTTGAGGTGCATTATTTGTCAAATCTTTCTCTAATGGTTGGACCCTGGCTTGTTTGGGAGTTTTTGTGAAAACATAAAACTTTTGGCATGAAAAGGCCTTGCACATGATTTTCACATGACGGTGTGGTAGCTTAGGTGTAATCACGCAACATGTTAAATTTTTTATTTGTATTTTCCCCATGGTTTAGTGCACGGTTTAATGAATTTTGCAACATAACACTGTGGCACTACCCAGAATGAATTTTTTTAATTTTCCAACCTTGCCCCCTCGGGATTTGTAGACCCTTTTGTGCCTAAATCTTCTTCCCCAAGTTCATCCAGACCTAGGGATGCCTCTCCCTTTCTCACCAAGACTTCCACCTTCTCCTTTGATGTGGATATACGAAACCCTCAAGATGGGGGGTGGTTGGTTGTCTAGGGTTTACCTTCATCTATTTAGGTTTTTTAACCCTTGGGATGTGATTTCGGGTGTGTGTTGTGTCATGAACTAACCCGAGTCCACCCTGAACTAGCCATCTAAGCCAGTCCGTGACATGGACCAAAGGTTGTTCTCGATCCTCAAGGGCTAGAAACCATTTTTGGGCATGAAAAAAAGCAGTTGGGAATGATTTGGATCATAAAATAAAATATAGATAAACAAAAATTAACCTTAAAAAACAGGTAAACAATAATAGCAGAAGATAAAATAATGATTTCTAGCTAGAAATACCTCCATGTGTCCCCATGGGTCACCAGTAAACATAGAACCACACTCGCTCCAAGAGATATCCAAGACTAAAACCTAAAAACAAAAAGTAAATTAGGTGTGAGCACTAAGTTGATTAGTTGGAATTCCAAAATATAACAACATCTGATACCCCTACCTTTAATATGAAATCCAATCATGCAAGTTTGAAGATAAGATATAATAAAATAATTCTTTCCTTATTTTCAAGTTCAAGTCACAAGTTACTATTTTAAAGGAAAACACATCTATTTCACAATATTTTCAAAATAGATTCAATGTAAAAAAGATTAGATTAAATGATGTTTTTTAAAAAAAATGAGACATAAAGTATAATACAGATAAAATTAAAATCACATCACTGGAATCATGTCGCAAATGAGCACCATGGTCAATCCCTATAGGTAACATGCACAAGTGGGACCCTAGATACCTCATACCTCAGTAAAACGTGTCTTATAAACCATGACCCTCAGAAGGCGTGGCATAGGGACCACAAACCTTAGAAAACATGGCTTAGAAACCACGACCCTCAATCATTCCTATGTTTAGTTAGTGTTGTTACGTCAATCCCTCTAGGTGAAATGGGGAAAAACCCTTGTTGTGTCATCTACTGTACTAGTCCTGGTTCACACACCTAGATACCCATGTTTCCCATAGTTCTCTATTTCTAGTGGTGGTGAGTTTTATTTTTCATGAAAACTTATATGTACATAACACTTTCTTTATTCAAAACTCATTCAACCTTTCACCATTTTTCTCCCTCCTTAAGCGCATTCCCCCTCATTCATGTCACAAAATGAATAATCCTCAACATTAGGAACATAATAACACTTTTAACATACAAATAAATTTCTTAAACCAAGGGGTGTGCCTCAAGATAGGTTTTTCTTTTTCATAAAACATTCTTAAGCTTCCAAACAGGCTTAATTACATAAAGGGAACACTTTTTTATAAATAACTGTCCCAAAGTCCGAAAAACATTATAAATACTCATTAACAATTCAAAAACACTTAGGAAATTAATTTTTAAGAGAATTAACTTAATACTAATGGAATTTGAAATACATTTCAATTTCCAAAACAAAGGCATAATCATTTCTAGCAACCGTAACAAGATTTAAAAGTATGTGTATATACAATAAATGTAAAACGTATTTTTAAAATAAGAAATCAATTATGAAATTCAAATTAAAGGAATAAGCATAGGGGACCTACCTTAGTGTGAAATCAAGCCGTCCACCTTGGCTATTATAGTTTTCTAACTCAAGGCTACTGCTCCCCCACTAGGCATACACACCTACACATATAAGCAAGGACACATAGCACTTATTCACACACCTACATGGCAATGGAATGTGAAAGGGGATCCTTACATATATTCTTATATGCATATTCCTGTATCCACTCACCTACAAATGTACTTATATATATATATACATAGGCACACCTATCCCCTTACATATATAAATACTTCCAAGCATGAATATACATGTAATGGGGGAGCCTATATATATATAAATACATACCTATGCATACACAAGATAGCATCCCTTGACTTGGTGACTAGAAAGTGCACCAAAGAGTCCATCACACTACACAACAATTTTAACAAACCTTAAAACATCAAAAATAAACCATAAATCATGTGTGGAACCAACCAATGGCATAAAATTCCCTACCTCAAAACATGCGGCATTTGATGATGGCATCAAAAGACCGCTTCACCTTACATGCATATACATATTCATATATATATATATATATTCCATTTGAACCAAGTACATATTCCCTAGCTATAAGGGAATATGCGCAAAGAGGATATACATATATACATTCATACCCATGTATATACATACCTTTATTTAATACCGACGACAAAAATCTACACCGAGATGAAGAAAACCCACTACAACAATAAAAAGGAGTATAGAAATTACCAAGGGCTAAAAAAACCAAATTGAACAAATAAACAAGAGAAACCTCACCCTAAATACAATTACCACCACTTGTATAGTTTCTCAAATTCCCTTTCTATAACACAAGAAAACACACAATTAAGACCGACCAAAACAATGGCCAAACCCCTTCATAAAACCACTCATACTTTAATTTTTTTTTAGAATTCTTTCCATCTTTCAAAATAATTCAAAATTCATATTTAGAAATGAAAAACATGATTAACATGCCAAATTATTTAATTTTCCTTTTAAGAACATACTTCCAAACCTATCCACACTTTTTATGCATTTGAAAACCTGGTTTGAACTTTTAAAACAACCCATAATACCTTTTCATGAGACAACACCCTAAGACACAGACACAAAACGTATCCATTTCCATTAAAAAATCCATACCAAACACATAATCACACCAAACCCTTCGAAAAAACATTTCACATTTCTCACCCCATTTAACAAACCATTTACACAGCCCAATTCCATTTATAAAAGAAGTTCCTCATTCTTTAAACACTTCTCAATTCATACTCAAAAGTGAACAATAAATCTAATATGCCCAAACTATTCCATTTAACATCAAAATTATTTTTCAACACACACGCACCTCAAGTTCCCACAGAAACATATTTTTCATACTTTAATCAATTAATTAAACACCTTGAAAAAATTTCACAAAAAGAATTATATAAAACTTATAGCTATTTCTTTTTGAAAATAAATTTCATCATATAAATTAATCATGAAGCATACTAAATTAATCGAGTAAACAAAAAATTCACCAAAATAATATTTATCAATAGAATAACTTGCATCAGGTGTCGAAAACTCCCAAAAAATTGGATTCAAACTCCAATCGCACCACGAGGATTCCAAATTTGACCCTAAATCAGAAATTCGAACCAAATAAAATTAAAATAGAAACCTAAATTGAACCCTTTACCCACTAGAAAAACAAAATTAAAGGAGAAAAAAAATAAATGAGAATCCCCTAGAGGGGGGGGGGGAGCTCTTGCGGAAGGAGGGAAATGCGCCAGAGGCGCTGGAGGTTGCACTAATAGGGGAGGAAGGGGGCAGCACAACAAGTGTCTAACGTCTGGATTGGAGGATGAAGGGCGTAGAGGCGATGTCTGGGAGGTTGGGGCATAACACGAGCGGGCTGGACATGGGTTTTGGGAGGCAGCGAGACAATATGTGTATGAGGGAAGCCACATTGTGAGCAGCTATCCTAAGGGAGGCACGACGTGAGTAGCTGGCCTGGAGGGAGGTGGTAGTGGAACCGGGAGAGGGAGGGAGCTGGGCGAGGACTAGTAGTGCATAGGGAGGAGGCATGGCAGGCTCGACGCGAAGGAGGAAGGGGGTGCTTTCCAACCCTAGAGAAATAAAAACAAAGTAAAAAAAAAGAATAAAAATAGAGTGAAAATAAAATAATATCTATAATAAAAAAGAATAATAATAATAATAATAATATGTTAATAACAATCATGATAATCTAAATAAACACAGTAATAGGCTTAGTAATCTAGATAATAATTAAACATAAAAAAACCTAATAATTATTATATTATTATTAAAAATAGTAATATTACTATTACTATTATTATTATTCATTTATTTAACATTTTATTTTCATTTTTTGACCATTTTCATTTTATTATTCATTACATTTTATTTATTTACTTTAAACATCAGGCATGCCACGCAGTGAACTTGGTGAGGTCGCACGGTGAACCAGGCGAGGTTGCGTGGCATCAATAGTGGTTCACTAAATGTTATTAAGGCCAAAATGTTCATTTTTAAATAAGAACTCAAAATTTTAATTCAAGCTTAAACTAAGACTCCCTGATGCCTAGAAAAATTAATAAAATAAATAATATAAAAGAGGAGGGTGTGACAATTCTCCCCACCACAGTGATTTCCATACACAGAAATTCATAAATAAGATTGAACCCCAAATGTATAAAACCACACTCCCCTTAAGGTTCAATGAGGATCCTCACAATCAATAAGAGAAAAGAGAAAAATTCACTGTGATCAGAGAAAGAGACATAAATGAAAACATTAAGAAACCCAAAAAAATAATTTATGCTATGTGTCACCCACCCCAAAGAGCTAGAATACCTTCAGTAGAATGATTGAGGAAAGGAGTTTTCATACCTACCAAAACTGACCTCATAAACTGAAGCACCTCAAGCACCATAGAATGAAAACCGCACCATTTGACTGGTATTAACAAACAAGATCGAACCACTTCCAAATAATACTCTTATAACTTAACACCAAGCCATCTTTAGGAACATAACCAAACGACCAACATGGGGAAGCCCGAAGGAGATCCCCACCATTAAAAAACCTACCAATGCTCAAGACGAGACTCTAAAAATGACATAGGGTGGCCTAAGAGGACTCCCCATCATTATGAAAAAGGCCAACACTGATTCATTCTAGATACATTTGAGTTAGACCTAGAGTGGGTTTCCCCACCATTAAAACTGATGGGAGATACATAAACTTTGAAAATTTCCCGACAGTGAACAAACACCCCACCACAAGGGGTGGGGAGGGAAGGACCCAACTACTGGAGTGTCAAACTATGACCCAAGACAAGCAGAAATATCTACATCCCTGTATGAGCACTAATCAAATTTGAGACGGATTTACCCAAAAAACCCCATAAGGACCACCAAAAGAGATTACATTTGGTGGGACGCAACCCCCAAGACTTTAAGGTAATGTGACAACCATGCCTCTTCATAGCCACAGAAACCACACGCACCCAGACAGATCATTCAGAATGGAACAACTACAAAAAACAATTTAAACCTCCTTCACCTTCAATACCGATGACAAAATATAAGTTCAGGGTCCCATACACTCATAGGGTTCTTGACCACACACCATCTTCACTCTGAGGCCTATGGATGGAGGCCTAATGTTTGAAGCATCTCCTACCTCACAGTCAAGCATCGAAGACTCCTAAATGAAGCTTATTCTTTTTGGTTCCTTGTTCAACCACACCGCAATCGAGACAATGCCAACAAGCACAATACACCATGACATCCAACTAATCCCCCACAACACATCCACCAAAACAAGGGTTTAGATTATGTACATGCATCACCTCTTCTCTTTAACTAAGAAACATAAGATGAGAAAGATGTACGATAATCACTCCCCATTGAACAGAGAAAAAAATAGAACACCCTGATAAGAGGACACGGTTCAATGATAACAAGGATTCATGAAGTATTATACGAAATTCACCCCTACTATTCAGAGAGAACGCACACTGCAAGACGAAACCTAACATGACCCTTACAACTGATGAAAGCACTTCAAGCCCTTCAAGACATCAGTCAACACCAATAACTCTAATCCCCCTTCACCCTTCCACTTCATGATTATTTAAACTTTCCGAGGGGACACCTTCAAAGAAAGCGATGTCAAACTTCATACCTGATTACTCAGACAAATCAAAGAGAACAAAACTCCTATAAACTCCCCTTTCATGTGTCATCCCACTGTGAGAGGATCCAATTAACTGAAAAGGATGAGGGACATACTGAGAACAATCACTAAAAAGGGAGAATCCTTACTTTAATCAACTGGAGGGTCGTCTAATGGCGAATTACCTGTGGCCGCACTTCAATTGCATGTTAATTATTTTTTTAGGGAGTACACTAGTTACAAAAGAAAACCGTAGACCCAATCAAAATTGTCCAATGGACAATATATACTGCAATCGAATACTAAACGTGCAGGGGGAACCACTGCAAGGGATTCCTGAAGCACTTTTCAAAAGAATCCACTAACCAAATTCTTTAAAACAACTAACAAATAAGTATTCAAACTCAAGACACAAATCAATCCAAAAGGATTCTTGGCTCGAAATGACTCACATAAAACATTTAGGAAAACACGAGGACACACCACATAATCACTGGTTATTAAAACCCCAAACTTTCCATTAACAAAACATTTTGAAAATAAATGAAGCTGGTGGGTTGCACAAACACCAATAGTGTCTCATGGGCCAAAAAAATGCATGTTCCAATGCCACACCGGCACCCACCTCATGTCCATCCAGGCACTCATCCACTCAGGCCAACAACCATTTCTCTTTTCACATATACCCATCCATGTGGTTGCCTACGAGAGCACCAAGGATCAAAACCAGACCCTTCCATTTTTTAAAACCAAATCATTCAACCCAAACTTTTTAAAATTTACACATCAGTTTGTTTTTAAAGATCTTAATTTCCAAACATTTTCGAAGACCAAATCATTTTTTACATAAAAACTAGATTTATGTGAATCCAAAAAAATATACGAGGAACAATGCAAGAGGAGACTAGTGTTAGTGAGTGACTGAGACATATAGTTGGAGGTCATATGCCAATCATGACACTACCAAAGAGAGTATTCTAGGCCAGCATCCCTGGATCCACATGGCTTTCTAGACACTTTGATCTCACTCAGACCACTGAAAATACTCCCTTTTAATTTCCACTAAACAAGATTAATCACAAGGACCAACGACTCAGAAAAACCTCAAATTACTCTGGTAACTCGGGTCCTACTACGAGGTGTGCTGTCTAAACACCTTTCTCATAGATAGAACATCGAGTTCTGACACCCATAACATTGGTCTACCTAACTCTATCCCAAAGGGACACGATGTACCCAAGAGAGAAAACCTTACCCTCATAACATTTTTTCACGAACCATCATGGGTCGACTTTAAACCGGTCACCCGATCCGATCCTCGACAAGGCCCGAAAGGCATTCCCGATCCCCACGGGTTAGAAACCAATTCTTGGAGTCAAAATAAGTAGTTTGGAATGATTTAGACCAGAAAATAAAAGACAAAAAAATAATAATAAACTGGAAAAAATAGGTAAATAGTAAAGCGGAAGATAAAATAATGATTTCCAGCTACCCATACCTCCAAGTAACCCCATGGGACACCACCAAACATAGAACCATGATCACTACAAGAGTGATCCAATACTAAAACCTAAATTTAAAAAGTAAAGTAGGCATGATAAGCGAGATGCTTAGTGGGAATGCCAAAATATAACAATGTCATATTCCCCTGCCTTTAATAAGAAATCCAATCATGTCTGTTTGAAGATAAGATATAATAAAATAATTTTTTTCCTTATTTTCAAGTTCAAGTCACAAGTTAACATTTTTAAGGAAAATGATTCTACTTCACAGTATTTGAAAAATAGATTCCAAGAAAAAGAAGTTTAGATTATATCCAAACTGATATTTTTTTTGTTATTTTCAAACCACTTTTAAAAGCTGAAGAGGGAACAAAAAAAACCAAACCATCCCATAAAAAATCACCACCAAAATTTAAAATTCAAAAATTAGAATTCAAATATCAAAAATTAGAATTAAAATTTAAAATTATAAAACCAAACAACCATCACGTGCATTGATCAATCCTCGAGCCTTGCACACTGATCTTCACATCCTCGACTCAAATGAATCTCATGCAATCACCACCATGGATCATTTCCTTCTTGTCCAGCTGAATATCTCGAACCTCATAATCACTTGGATCCTGATTTTGTAAGACAAATAGATCTTCCCTTACATCCCACTAGCACAAAGTGGCCAGCCTGAATGTTGGCCGGTATCAACACCTCCAGAATGAAATTTCCATCACACCAATGAAATTAATCAAAAACAAAAATCATAAAAATAACCCAAAAACTAAGAAACCTTGGCCACACCACCATCGTCATCTAAAATCAAAGGAAACAAAAATGATGAACCATCACCGAGAAAACATGGAGAAAGGTATAAAGACACCTCAAGTCACACCTCATGAAACACCATACCACCCCAGAAAAACAAACCCCAAAACATTCTTGGAAACCATATCCCTAAACCGACCTAGAAGGAGAGATGGAACTGGTATCCAGAGAAGAGTTAGGGTAGAGAGGGAATCCACAATGAGACATGATGATCTGGCACCATCAGAACCACAAATAACATATCGTCGAACATGAACCACCGAAACAGAACGCAATTCAATCGAAAAGTAATCAAATGACTAGAGAAGATGTTTTCTTCAACAATGAACATCAATCGAAGAAGAAATAGCTGAATCTGACAGTGAAAAGAAGAAATAAAACTAGATCATGGAAAGTTGAAAAGGAGGAAAAATTAAGAAAACCAAGATCGCTGCATGATCTGGAAACATAGAGGAGGAACATGAACATCAAGGAAGGATAAGAAGAATAAGGTGAAAAGGATTAAACCCTAGGTCACCGAATAAAAGAGATCAAACCAAGAATGAAGAAACTGGATCAGAATGTAAGAAGGAGAAAATAATGATTTTTTAGGAGATAGAAACCCACAGTGAAATGTGGCTTAGTAATCATGTCCCTCAGAAAATATGGATTAGAAACCACGACCCTCCGAAAATGTGTTTTAGAAACCACGACCTTGTGTCATTTATATGTTTAGTTTGTGTTGTTGCGTCAATCTTACTAGACAAAATCAGGATGAACCCCTTCTCTGTCATGTAGAATACTAGTCCTGGTTCACCAACCAAGATAACCAAGTTTCCCATTGTGCTCTATTTTAAGTGGTGGTGAGTTTTCATTATCAAGAAAACATTTATGTAAACAAAAATTTCTTTATTCAAAACTCATTCAACCTCTCACCACCATTCTCTCTCCTTAAGAGCATTCCCCCTCTTTCACGTCACACAATGCAAAAGCCTCAACATTAGGCACATAATAACACATTCAGCATACAAATCATTTTCTAAAACCAAGGGGGAATGCCTCAAGAGAGGTTTTTATTTTTCATAAAACATTCCTAAGGTGCCAAACGAGCTTAATTAGATAAAGGGAACAATCTTTTATAATTTACTGGCCCAAATTCCAAACACCTTTAAAAATATTCATTACCAATTCAAAACCACCAAGGAAATAAATTTTCAATAAAAGTCACTTAAGACTAATGGAGTTAAAAATACATTTCAATTTCCAAAAAAAAAGGAATAATCATTTCTAGTAACCGCAACTAGATTTCAAATCATATGTATATAAAATTAATGTAAAACATATTTTTAAGACAATTAAGAAATTATGAAGTTGAAATTAAAGGCATAGGCATTGGGGACCTACATTAGAGTGGAATTGAGCCGTCCAACTTGGATCTTGGTGCTTTCTAACTCTAGGATGTCGCTCCTCCACTATGAATATGCACTTTCACATATATACAAAGACACTTAACCCCTATGCACACACTCTCATGGACATGGCATATGAAAGGTGATCCTTACATGTATTATTATATGCATATGCCCGTCTCCACTCACCTATGCATGTATTTATATATATATATAGGTTCCACTGTTACATGTATATTTATTCATTGTAGTTCTTATATGTGTATTGGGATATGTGTGACTATTTATATATATAAAATTTCATGTGTAGGTGAGTGGATATTGACATATAAATATAATCATATATGTAAGGATCCCCTTGCACATGCCATGGCTATGCGGGTGTGTGCGTAGTGGCTAGGTGTCCTGGCATATATGTGGAAGTGCACATGCTTACTGGGGGATCAACATCCTTGAGTTAGAAAGCGCCAAGATCCAAGGTGAACACCTTAGTTCCACTCTGAGGTCGGTCCCCTGTGCCTATGCCTTTAATTTGAATTTCATAATTTCTTTCTTGTTTTAAAATTATTTTTTACATTTATGCTATATACACATCCTATGAAATATGGTTATGGTTGCTAGAAATGATTATGACTTTGTTTTGGAAACTGATATGTATTTCTAACACTATTAGTCTTAAGTGACTTTTTGTGAAAATTCATTTACTAAGTGGTTTTGAATCGATAATTATTATTTCTAAAGTTGTCTGTCCTTTGGGATGGTTAGTTATAAAAAAGTGTTCCCTTTATGTAATTAAGAATGTTTGGAACCTTAAGAATGTTTTATGAAAATGAAAAACCTATCTTTAGGCATCCCCCCTTGGTTTTAGAAAATTACTTGTATGTCAGATGTGTAATTATATGCCAAATGTTGAGGCTTATGCATTGTGTTACATGAAAGAGGGGGAATGAAATTAAGGAAGGATAATGGTGGTGAAAGGTTGAATGAGTTTTGAATAAGGAAAGTGTTATGTACATATATTTTTTCATGATAAAGAAAACTCGCCACCACTTGAAATAGAGCACACTTGGAAACCTGTGTATCTAGGTGGGTGAATGAGGACTAGTATTCTAGATGACACCGCAGGGGTTCATCCTGGTTTCATCTATCAGGATTGATGAAACAACACTAAATAAACATATGAATGACCGAGGGTCATGGTTTATAAGCCACATTTTTTGAGGCTCTTGGTTCCTAATCCATGTTTTCTGATGGTCGTGGTTTGTACGCCATGTTTCACTAAGATAAGAGGTCTCTAGGATCCCACTTGTGTTGGTTACCTATAGGGATTTCCCATGGTGATCATTTGTGACATGATTCTTATGATGTGATTTTCATTTCGGTTGTTTTATACATTATGTATCATTTTTGAACCGAGATTATTTAATCTAACCTTTTTTTGTTTGGAATCTATTTTGAAAATACTATGAAATAGAAGTGTTTTCCATAAAAATTTTAACTTGTGACTTGAACTTGAAAAGAAGGAAAAACTTTATTTTATTATATATTATATTCAAATTGGAATGATTGGATTTATTATTAAAGTTAGGGGCATAGGAAGTTATTATATTTTGTCATTCCCACTGAGTATCCTGGTGCTCATGCCTACATTAATTTTCAGTTTTAGGTTTTAGTCTTGGGTCGCTCTTTGAGAAAGTGTGGTTATATTTTTGGTGGTGACCCATAGGGTTACTTAGAAGTATGTCTAGCCAGCTAATAATGTTTTATCTTCTGTTACAATTTACCAATTTTTCATGGTTTATTTATATTTATCTGTCTATTAATTTCTGGGCTATATTGTTCCCAAATACTTATTTTGATGCCTGAAACTGGTTTTCAGCTCGTGGGGATTGGGAACGCCTTTCGAGTCATGTTGTGGACCGTATCGGTTGAGCGGTTCAGGGTAAACCCAGATTGGTTCGTGGCACATTGCCATTCTGCTTGGATTTTAGGTAGTTAGTTCCATCGCTAAACATTTTTGGTGAATTCTCTTACTAGTTTAATTAATTTAGCATGGGTTTTGATTAATATATGTGTCGAGAATGCAATTTTTGAAATAGTTTAACCTGAATTTGATTTTTAAGTTGAATGATTATGTGAAATGGGGTGTACTTTTGGTGTGAATTCATGTTTTATCCCTTGGTGATGTTTTATGAATTATGTAAAATTGTTATAACTATGTTAAAGGGATTCCCATTGTGTTTCAGTATGGTGTTAGTGTGCATTTTGTGTTAAAATAGGATTTTATGGGGGTTTGTGTGTGTAAAACCATGTGGTACTCCTTGGAATTATTTAATAAAAATTTTAAATGGATTTTTTGAAATGTTTAAATGGTTTGAATTATGTTTTTTCTTGGTTATGATGTGCAGTTGGTTTCAATGGGGTGTTTTGTTACGAAATCTGTTGTGTTTTCGGTGTAAACCTTTTTGGTTATAATTTCGAGTGTTAATAAATTTTTTTATTGATATATTAAATTTCATGTGTGGTGTCAAAGAGTTATTTGTTTTGATTAATAATGTGTTCAATTTTAAAGTGTCACTTTTATGTAAAATTGAGTATTTTTCATGTGCAAACCCGTGTATTACATTTTATTCCAATTTATAAAGCATGAATTTTTTTACCAAACTATTTCTGGGCTGAAAATTGTTTTTTCATATAGCATTGGTGTGCATTTGATTTTTAAAGTAGATATTTTACATGAATTAGGCGTTTTCATGTGAAAAATATTATTGGGTTACTTGGAATGATTTTATAACTTATGAAATTAGTTTATTATATAATATAAGGTCTGAAAATAATGTTTTCGAATGGATTTCAATGTAGTTGATTTTTAAAGAAAACTTTAGTTACATTTTTGTGTGGAAAAGACTTGTGGTGTTGTAAAAATTATTTTATAAATTTCATAAATGGTTTATTGAGTTGTATAAGTGGTGCAGATGATGTATGAGAACTTTTTTAGTTTGATTATGACTTTAAAATGGATTTTTTTATGAAAGTGATGCTATGTTATATGTGAAAATTTTTGAGCGCAAAAGGGATGCCCAAGAATCCTAGTGGATGAATTAGGACTAGTATGATAGTGATTTCGAAGTGCCTATGACTTGGTTTCACTTAGAGGGATTGATAATGAAAACACTAACTAAATTATGATGTTTAATTGGAGACAACTAGGTTATAGGTATTTGTTATAATAGTGGATCGTACATGAGAATGTAGTTGGTTATGGTTCCAATGCCACATTTCACCGAGATATGATGTACCTAGTGTCCCATTGTTAGCTAGTTCGTAGGGTTGTTTCTGTGACTAGTGTTAATTGGTTATATTGCACATACCATCGCCACAAGGTATGTTTGGTTAGTAATTTCAGCAGGACATGTTCTTTTTTTAAATTTTCTTCTCCTTTAATGTTTATTTCCTGAAAAATGTTTTCATTCAATGTTTTTTTCCTTAAAATTGCTTCTAGTACTTTATCTTTCTTTTAATAATTTAATGTTATTTATCATTTAATTTTTAGGGAATGGAACACTTTATCTGGGTGGTATCCTACTTGGCTTTGGATCACACCCTATATACACCATTGGGTGTATGCTAACCATGTTCACTATTTGTTTCAGTTTAAGGAGAGTCGTGTAGTGTTGGTAGATTGGATTTATAGTGGCTCTTATTGTTGATCTTGGTTGTGAAAGATTAAATATATTTCTCTTATGGTTGAAAGAAGTTTGGGGAAATGTTTTTAGATTCCCTTTATATCGTAGTTTATTTGTCATGTTTTAATTGTAAACTTAAAATTTATGAATTGTTAAAGGCCTGTTTGGTTGGACTTCAATATAGTGATTTTGGGTTTTCATTGATTATTTTAATATGATTAATTAGGGTAAATCGTTACCTATTATTTTATTTGATACCCGGGTACTTGTGTCATCACATGGGGATTGGGAACTCCATTCTGGCCCTGCCATAGACTATCTTGGGTGACCAGTTCAGGGTCAACTTGGGTTGGTTTGGGGAAAATGGTATCATAGGAGGTCAAAAAATTCAAGGTCCTTTCTTTTTAGAGATCCTTGTGTTATTTGTGGATGTCAAGGTAAATGGAGTAGGATTTTTGGGACTCGAAGGGTAGGTGTGGGAAGAGCATCATTAAATCGTTCTTGTTCTGTCCTTGGGTTTTCATGGGAAGACTAGTTTTGTTAGTTTTATTGGTCTTTAGGTATTTTTTGGTGATTGGGATACAATAAGGGAAGTTATAATAATGGTTATGTCATTCGTAGGTCCTGGAAATCCATGCCGAGCCGGGTCATGGCCATAATAAGGATCGATGTGTTGGTGGTGTTTTTGGCAGATGACCACCAACCATATGGGTTAGTCACCCATTGACACTAGTTCCATTTTGTGGGTCTATTAGACCTTTCTTGAATCCTAAATAATTTTTTTAAATATACTTGTGTGAGAATTGTGAAAATTGGGTTTAATGGAATGGTTGGATTTTGAAAAGAGGAAAACAGATTTTCATAATTTACTTTAAGAAGGGTTTTGGGAAATTGGGTTCTTGGTGAAACAATATATTGGTAAAGTGGAAATGATTTAATGGGATTGTATTTCCTGAATATAAACATGGGGTTTTTTGAAATAAAATGTTTGAAAATCAAGGATTATATAAAGTTGATTCTGAAACATTGTTCTAAATGGGATGTGTTGGGATGTTGAAAAGTGTTTGAGTCTAATGAATCAGTTTTATAAATTGTTTTTGAGTGGTTTGTATTTTTATAATTTTTTTTGGTCTTTGTGGATTTCATATTATGGAAGGCAGATTTTTTGAATTTTTGAAAATGGTATTTTTTTTAGGAACAATATGTTTTATTTGAATATTATTTGAATGAAAAAGAAATGAGTTTTAAGTAAATGGTTCTAGTGAAAGGATTTTTATTGAATTTATGAAAAATGAATTAAATAAAGGGATAATATTTCGATGGATATCTATGGGGTTTCTTTTTCAATCTTGTTAAAATTGTTTGTTGTGTGCGAATCTGATTTTGTTTGACTTGGGGGTTAGGTTTCCCTTGGAAGGTACATGATTTTTAAAATGGGTTGAATGATTTGGCTTGAAAAATGCGGATTTCTGTATTGGCCTTTGGTGTGTTCATGGGTTCCCAAATGCATGGTGGTATATGTGAGTGTGGATGGATGCCTGGTATGGTATTATTAAATGGGTTCCTAGGTTGGCATAGAAATATACATGTTAGCGAGACTTGATGAAACACCATTGGTTACTGTGAAAATCCACTAATTTTATCTGTTTTTCAAAACTATTTTAAGATGAAAAAATTATGGGGTGTTTAAACTGATGGTTGTGTTGATTGTTTTTCTATTTCATATAAGTTCCATTTAACCGGTGTGCTTCCTTGTGATCTAGAAGTGACACTCTTATTGTTTCTTGAGATGGAATTTTTTTGGTGGCTCAGTTTTGGATAAACATTTAGTGGGTTTATAAAGGTTTGTTGGATGTTTTTATTTTTCCCTGGATGGTTCTATATTGGAAATATTTCTAGTTGATAAATCTAAGGATTCTCTTAAAATATTAAATCCACCTCCTTGAATGATAACTCAACCCGTTTACTGGAATAAAGAGTAGTTTGGGCTCGATTTAAAGTGCCTTCCAATTACGGTGATTCTATCAGCTGTGGTAGTTATGCTTAGTGATTTTGATGTGCTTCATTGTGTTACTAGATCATTCTTCTCTTCATTTGGAGAGGGAGAGAATGGTGATCCGTATTCTTAAGTCCTTGTTTGGGTGAATGTGTGATGTTTTAGGATGTGGGTTTTGTGGTGAGACAAAATCTATTGTTTCTTCTTTGGAGTGTTATGTAGACCATGTGGAACTAAGGGAAAGAGTTCTAGTTAAGGATTAACAGATCTTGACTACAAGGAAGTAGATGCTTCAACTATCAGGGCTCCATCCATAGGTCTAGGAGTGAAGCTGGGGTGTAGTTAGGAATCCCATTGGTTTGGGAAGTTGAGTAAAATTTTTACTTACACCATTTCAGTGAGACAATTTCAGTATTCCTATTACGGTTTCATGTCATCGTAAATTCCCTTGAGCTTTAAGGAGAGTGGTGGACTTACCCCTCACGCAATGTCTATGAATGTTTTTTATAAAATACAAGTTTCTGATCAGTGCCCTTGGGTGGACTTCCCACATGAATTGGGTGCAATTTTGGTTTTACACATTTTTGGGTGAAGAGTTATGGGTAGATGTCAGTTGTGGTTTCATTGGTTCATTCATTGGGCCCCTCCCTCCCCGCCTTGGGTGATGGAGTTTTTTGGGCCGTACGAGATGTTTTGGCTCAGTTATTGTTCCATTTATTCGGGATTGGGTTGTTTAAAGTCTCTTGATGTGTTCTACTGAACCTGGGTCCCTCTTAGATTAGGTTGGTAGGTTGTTGTGGGAGATTTTTGGTTGTCCTATGGGCAAAAGGCCCATTTCTAGTTCCTAAAGAATTTTTTTTGGTTTTATGTGTTTTCTAATGGTGAGGAGACCCACTATGGATATCATAGAGCTCTATTTTTTGGATTTTTTAAGTTCTAGTTAGTTTATAACGGTGGAAAGTCTACTCTGGCCTCCATTGAATTTGTTGTATTTTGTGAGTGATCCTTAGTTTGGGTGGTCTTTGGGTTCATTGGGAGAAGTCCCAACATGTTTTTTTGGTTGTGAGTAGGGTGTCTTGATCATTACATGGATTCATGGGATGTGGTTATGGATTTTTGGCTTGCTTCAGTCTAGAGGCTTCAGTTCCATTAATAGTGGATGATATTTCCTTGTATTAAGAGGTTAGATTGTGTTGATAATGAATACTTGTGAATTTATCAATTAGTTGGAATGTGTTAGGGATTTATGGGGGAGGAAAGAATTAATGGTGGGGATAATTGTCACACAAAATTTTTCAAGTTTGGTTTTTTGATCCAGTTCATTGGGAATCCTGGTCATTTTCTCTGGTTCTAGGTCTGACTGGTGTTGAGTTTTGAAGTGTCTTCGTTGTCTAATATTTCCCTCATGGTTGGTCCTTGGCTTGTTTTGGAGTTTTGGAGAAAACATAAAATTTTTTGCATAAAAAGGCCATGCACACGATTGGTGAACAGTCGTACAGTAACTTAGGGGTAACCATGCAGCAGGTTAAATTTTGTGTTGTAGTCACTATGTGGTTTGGTGCACGGTTTAATAAACTATGCGGCCAAACCATGTGGCACTACCCAGAATGATAAATTTCAAATTTCAAACTTTTACCCCTTGGTATTTTTAGACCCTTGTGAACCCAACTATTCTTCCATAGGTTCTTCCAAAATTAGGGAGTCCTCTCCCTTTCTCTTCAGGCCTTCCCCCTTTATCATTTTACGTGTAACTATGAAACCCTCATGTTGGTCTAGGTTTTCATGGTAATTCTTCTCTCCTTTCTCCACCCTCCTCTTACTTCTTCCATTATTTCTTGTTTTTATCTTACCCCCTAGTCATGATCGACCTAGGTTTCTATTTTCCCCTAATTTTGATGGGGGTTTTGGTTGTCTAGGTTTACTCATCATCAATTTAGGGTTTTTTAAACCCCATGATGTGATTTCGGGCGTGTGTTTCCATTCTGCTTGCATTTAAGGGAGTTAGTTCCATCTCTAAACATTTTTGGTAAATTTTCTTGTGGGATTAATTAATTTATCATGGTTTTTTATTAATATATGTTGTGTGAAAGTAGTATTTTAAATATTTTAACTTGCATGTGATTTTTAAGTGGCATATTTATGTGGATTGGGGTGTGATTTTGGTGTGAACCCATGTTTCATCCCTTGGTGATGTTTTATTATATATGAAAAGGGTTATTATAATGTCAAAGGTCTTCCCATAGTGTTTTAGTTTGGTGTTAGTGTCCATTTGGTCTTAAAAAGTAGATTTTATGGGGGTTTGTGCGCTTAAAACCATGTGATACTCCATGGAATTGATTTATAAGTTTTTTAATTGGTTTGTTTAAAATTTTTAAATGGCGTGAGTTTTTTTTAGATTGATTATGATGTGTTGTTGGTTTAAAATTGTAATTTTGATATGAAATCAGGTGTGTTTTTATTGTATTATTTTTTGGTGCTAATTTCAATTGTTCATAAATTTTTTATTGATCTGTTAAATTTCATATGTTGTGTGAAAGTGGTATTTGATGTGATTAAGCATGAGTTCAATTTTAAAGTGGAACTATTATGTGAAATTGAGTATTTTTCTTGTTCAAACCCTTGTGTGACATTTGATGTCATTTTATAAATCTTGAAATTGTTTTACTAAACTATGTGTGGGATTCAAATTGTGTTTTCATATAGCATTGTTGTGTATTTTATTTTTAAAGTGGCTATTTTATATGAAATTGGGTGTTTACATGTGTGAAATCTTGTTGTGTTACTTGGATTGATTTTATAAATTATGTAATTATTTTACTATATTATGTAAGGATGAAAATCAGGTTTTTGTATGGAGTTCATGTGAAGTTGATTTTAAAAGAGAACTTTGGGTACAATTTTTGGTGGAAAAGCCTCGTGGTATTTTTAAAATTGTTTTATAAATTGTCTAAATGGTTTATTAAGTTGTATAAGTGGTGAGAACCATGTTTTAGAAGTTTTTTCATGTGAGTATGTCATTAAAATGGAATTTGGATGTGCAAGTGATGTTATGTAATATGTGAAACTTGTTTGAGCACAAAAGGAATGACTGAGTATCTATGTGGGTGGACTAGGACTAGTATGCTAGTGATTCAGAAGTGGCTACGGCCCAGTTTCACATAGCGGCATTGATGGTGATAACACTAAAAAAATGGTGATGATTAATTAGAGACCAGTACGTTATGGGTATGTTCCCTACTAGTGGATCATGCATGGGAACGTAGTTGGTTGTGGTCCCTATGCCACATTTCACTGAGATATGATGTACCTAGTGTCCCATTGTTAGCTAGTGCCTATGGGTGTTTCCTGTGACTAGTGCTCATTGGTTATATCGAACATACAATCAGCATATGGTATGTTTGGTTAGTAATTTTATCACAATGTGTTATTTTTTTTAAATTTGTTTCTCCTTTAATGTTTCTTTCCTAAAAACAATTTCCATTCAATGTTTTTTTCCTTAAAATCGCTTCTAGTACTTTCTCTTTCTTTTAATACTTGAATGTTATTTATCATTTAATGTTTAGTGCATAAATTTTTTTATCTGGGTGACATCCTACTATTCATTGTCTCACACCCTAAATACAGCTTTGGGTGTATGCAAACCTTATTGAAATTTTCTTTTAGGTTATGGAAAGTCATGTAGTGTTGGAAGATTGTATTTCTAGAGACTCGTGTTCTGTATCTTAGTGGAGGTAGTTTGTGTATGTTTCTCCTCTGGTTGCACAGAGGTTGGAGAAATGTTTTAGTTTCCCTTTTTGTTATATTATTTTTGTTCTTGTTTTAATTATAAACTTAAAATTATGGAATTGTTAAAGGATTGTTTGGTTGGATTTTTTAGATATGAATTTTTGGTTTTTGTTAGTTATGTTCATACGAATAATTATGTTAAATCAGTCCCTCTTGTTTTATTTCATACCATGTAACTTGTTCTAACCCATGGTTATTAGGAATGACCTTCAGGAATTAAAACAGATCAGCTCAGGTGACCAGTTTATGGTCGATTCGGGTTGGATCGGGATAGGGGAACCTACTTTTACACTACATAATCAACGTTAGTAATTTTGATTCCACAAATAAAGATGAGAAGTAGACCTTATGGGGTGATTGTAATCCCTAACATTTAAATACAATAATTTAAATTTACATGAAATAGAACCTTGGGTCATCATAACCACGATTGGAAAATATGATAAAATAATATATTATAATATGAAGATAGAATATAATTTAAAGTAACATACCTTACAGAATAAATCCTTAGAGATGAAAAAATTCCCAAGGGAAGACATGATGAGAGGGAGATATAATAGGACAATGGATTGGAGAGTTGTTAATGGAATTAAGAGTAAAATTTAGAACCTACCATTTGAAAATAATATATTAAAATAAAAATATTTATGTTTTAAAATGTGTTCATGGTTTGGATGCATGGTTTTCCAAATTGTACTCCAAATATGGATTCAGTTCTATAATTTCCCCAATTGCCCTAGATGGTTCACTTGTATGGCTAAGGAAAAATTTCCCCTAAGCCCACATTCTATATTTTTTTCACAATTCTCAAAATTACACTATAAATATAAATAAAAATGATAAAATAAATGAATAATTGAATATAAACTAAAAAATAAGATCAAGGGTGTCGTACTTATAGTGCCTACATGGAAGTGGGATGCGGTGACCATGTAAATTTTCACTAAAATTTTTATATCCTTGAATATTCAGCATTATTTATGGTTTATAATTAATAATATAATAGAAGTAAATTAATTCTTTTAAATCTAGGATAATCAACCTATGTATGAGTTAGAAATCTTTTTTGAATGGTATATTATTCGTCTAAAAGATATAACTAGGATAATTGTATTTTTTCAAGATATTTTATTAAATTTTTATATTATGGAATTGGTTATAAAAGGACATGCACGGTCAGTTAAATATGACTATATAAAATTACATATATAATGGAAGACAGACAAAGGGGAAAATTAAGATCGTCACAGATTTGATTAGGACTTGTGTGATCAACATTGGTAGGGAAAAAGATGAAGGTATTTATTTATAATGGGTTTTATACATGAAAAACCACTATAATTAAATATAGATTGATTATTTGATGATATTATTATACACAACCATGGTTTGACAATTTAGCTAACCATTTGATTGTGGTTGTATTTATTTTCAATATAGTTGTTGGAGGAAAGTCAATGTGTGGTGAAGTTAGGTGTCGAAGGAAGAATCCATCCAATCAAGAAGTTAATGGTATGGATAATAATTATTTATAATAGAGAATAAATTTTCATATATGATGAATACATGGAAAAGGAAGATAAAATGGTGATACTACCTTGAATCTATTTTTAGAGAGATTCTTGGTAGTATCTAAGCTAGTTGATTTCTTAACTGTAATTCACAAAATCACGACTTGTTCAAAATAATGAGTAGAACTCTCTATAATAATGTACAACATAAAAATATGATAATATGTAGTTGTATGATGATATTTTAATGGATAACCTATAAAGATGTAATTTAAATTATTAAAATAAGTTCATAGTTTTAAATGAAGATGTCTAGATTATGGAGAAACCATATATACAGTACTTGGCATGAAGGCTGCTAATTTTTTTGATTAATTTCCTTTATATAAAGGTCTATAAGAGATGAATTTAATGTTTCAATGAAGAGTTAGTGGTAAAATATTGAAATACAATGAATACAGTACTTATATTTATCAAGTCTTTTGGAATTGTTCTAAATGGGAATAAACTAGTTTTTTATATTCACAAAAGTGGTTTGTTATGTTTAAGAGTGATTTCAAACAATTAAAATAAGATTGGGGTTTCCTTGAAGAAGATATAAATTAATTTTAATTGATTTTAAATTCTAGATATGGATTAAAAAAATGTTAACATATCTATCATATGAATATGATATGATTTTGTATAACAATCTAATTGTGTATGATTCCTAAATTTCGTAAGATATAGGTAGCACAAAAGATGTTTTTCATTTCGTAATATGAATTGGATTTCATATGATTTTATGATATTTTATTATTATAGAGCTATGAAATATATGAGACTACTTGATGTACATCACACATTAGAGGAGTCTACCTCATGTAAGATTTTGAGGTGGACATAAGATATAGATCTCTGTAAGATATCCATCAAATAATGAATAATTTAATGTATTTTGTGATCTGAATAATATTTATCTTGTAAGATATGATAATCATATAAAATCTAGTGTTGTGTATGATTCTTCAATGTATATGATATAATTCATAGGATATCTGAATATAAACTTCATAACATGAGAATTTTTATTTCAAAGATAAATATTATATTTGACGATGCTGATGCTGATCTTTCATGATCAAAACATTATGATTCTTGGTTAATCTAGGATTCATGTTTATATTAAATGAAAATAAAATGATATGATCAATGTTCTATTTATTATATGATTCTCAAATAAGAATATTAGAAAATAAATACTAGTGAATAAAATTGATGAAATTATTGGAAGCTAAATCTCATGATTTATGCACTGTTCTTCATTATTTAAAATATAAAAAATATTTTTATTAAATATGCATGACTAGGAAAACTTAATCGATGCTGATATGAACTTCCAAATAATTAAATTTCTAAAAAAATGAATAAATTATTTTTTAATAATTTTAGAAATGAAAAATGGGACGATTCTTATGGTATTATTTAGATATTTAAATATCATGAAATATTTGTAATTATTATTTAATGAGTTTATGAGTAATAATGAAATAATATTAAAAATTTATAGACTAATTCTTGATTCTATAATGATTTTATTAAATAACTCAAAATACAATGAATTTATCCACCTTCTAGTGTCTTCTGGTGTATATTTATTTATACAACTATGGAGGATAATTTAATTGAAAACATAAGTGGAAATGTATTTTCAATAAGACTATTATTACACATAAACAAATATTTGATATATCTCATCATCTGGGTTAAAATGAGAAATAGAAACATAATTAAGGGTAATCTTTATATTTCACTAGGTACAACTATTGCGGAAAATGGATGTCAAGATCATTGGACACACCCACAAACAAGACGATGAGAAAAAGTGAGTGGAGATCTCAAAAACAAAAAAATATTATAGATATTTTTTTCAATTTTAATATAGATATCAATATTGGTGATCTAGTGATATAACATGATATGTTAAAGAGAGAAAATGTATTCCTTTCCGAACTCTCGAAGAAGAGAATCTGAGAATTTTTTTTGAGAATAATATGAACCCGTGTAAATACCTGATATTTTAAAAGTGTAAAATCAAGTTTGATAACATATATTACATGAAAAAATGATATTATATTATAATATAACATCTTGAGTATTTAAAATATATATTTTTTGAAATAAATTCAATCCCTTCGATAGCTTGTAGAACAAGAAACACTGAGTCCGAATGAACCAAAATATGGAATACTATTATAAACTAGCTACTAAATTTTTGGGTTTAATTTGGATTATATAAATTATTATAATTATATGTCTTGTAAATTTATAAAATAAATTCAATGTTTATCTATTGATAATAATTATAATAATAACCATTTGATAGAAAATAATCGTTTCCTAAAAACTATATTTTTCTATAAGCCTCTTTTGTAGCTCTTTGTGAACATAATTCAAAATTGGAAATTTAAAATTTTAGAAAACATATTTTAAAAAATAAACCTAATTTTTGAAAGATACATTTCAAAATTATCATTTGGTGGATTTTGTAATTTTCTTAAAAGACTAATTTTTTATGAATAGTCAAACGTGCAGCTTTTTATTGAAAAATATCTTTTCATTTAAATTATTTACAATGTTAAATTACATTTAAAATATTTTATTAAGTAAATTTAAATAAATAATATTAAAATTTAACTAATTTATGAAATTTTACTAAATTTTTTATTGAACTCTGATAAAAAAACTTTTTACACTCTTGACTCTTTTTCTTTAAGAAAAGACTATTTTTTAATGTGTATGTGGGTTTAATTTTATATATAATTATGACACTTATATAAATTAAATTTGAAAAAATGGATTCAATATTTATAATATTTAAAATTAAAATTATCTACTAAGTTTAACATAATTTTTTTCCATAATGATTAGTAAAAACTGTAAAAATTAATTACCACATTTCTGGTAAAAAAGTCGTTTACTGAGGGTTAAACCAATAATATAAGGACAAAAAATGTCCTAAAACCCATCCAACACCCATTTAATGGGAATATTTAGACCTTATCACCTCTAAGGGTATATAATGATCCATTTTAGATGTTAGTTTCTTGATAAAATTGTGATTATCACTTTATCTTTTCAAAAATTCCATGTGTGTCCTCTCCTACAATTATAATGGCCCACTGTTATCCTCCCATATCTACACATAAAAACCATTTATTCAAAAAATAACTACCCAAATAAATTTATAAATTCTAACCCAACATCCTATAGTCCTCATTTTTATTATGTATCCCTCAAATGATGGATTTATGTATAATCCAAAAGAGGCTCCTTGAAGAAGCGGTAAAATACTTAAACTTGAATATATATTTTATTTCTTCTTTGGCCCACATAAAATGGTATTAATATATACTAATATAATAAAAAAATATTCTCCTAAATACTGATATGTTATTATTTTATTTTCATAACTCAAATCCATCTCCACTTCCATAAAACATGAAACAGACTTATCGATTATCTATACGGTGGACAACCGTCTTTCCAACTAATGTAAATAATTTTCTATTACCACCATTAAAGGATGGATATTTTTATTTATTTAACATAATTATATTATATTTATTAAATTTTTATGTTTATGGATTTATTATAACACATATACAATCATACATATCATTCCATTTTGGGATACGATAACGTCGCTCGTGTGTACAGTAGACTACAACATAACGAAGGGATGTGATTCATTTTTTTCTTATGATTTATATAGGAGTTAGTAAGGATAGAGTTAATTAATATTTTTTTATATTTATGATATAAAATTACTTATGGAAACCTTATATAATATGTAATATATTACTTTATTATCCTTTGGGAAATAAATAATGTCGCTTTTGCGTACGTGTAGACTACTGCCTCAATGTAGCAACATGAAATGTTTTTTACTTTTATTTTTACAAGGATTATAATAAGGATGGATTTAATTAATATATTTTATATATAAAAAATAATAATTATTCTATAAAATTTAATAAATATTTATTTTCTCTTTGTTCCATCCATGAAAAAAATTGAAACCACTTTCATGTGTACGTACGACCTACCGTTTTCTTGAATAGTGTAATCCATTTCCTATATCTTTATTTTATAGATTAATATAAAAAAATATATAAAAAATATATATTATATTTATATAATTTTTTAAATTATGTATTTTATTGAACCATGATCAATGTAAAAGTAATAAAATTACAATACCAAAACATTCGTGAAAAACAGAGCAATTATCACATGAAACAGTGATTTTAACAACGAATTGTTAACAAAATATTGATAAAATACTATAATTAAGTTACATGTGGTATTATAAATATGAATATATTTTTATAATATATTTATAAAAAACCTATATTTATTATTCTGGAGGTTAATCCACATACAAAGGAAGTCGAACCTAAGGTAAGGGTTTTCTGATCTCAGTTTTAGTTCCACGAGACATTCAACATATTCATCACTTACTTATTTAATGTGTCATATATAATACCAATTTTGTATGTTATATCATTAATTTCTTTATATTAATTTTATTTAAATTTTCTTTTTATGTTATTTATTTCATGAGTTTACTGATACAAAAGTTACCCAAGTGTCAAGGGATTTTCATCTCAATTTTCCTTAATTGAGATATATGTCATGTTTTACACCTGTATTCTTCATGATATTTTTATATAGACTCTTTGAAATGTAATATTATGATCTTAATTATTACCAATATATTTTAAGTTTTATTTAATATTATTCTTTAATGGGGCATACAATTCAATGTTACCAATGTGGTAATGATTTTATGGTAGAATATCGTCATTTATCGGGATAATTTTTGTTTATACATTTGGTGGTGAAATATTATGATCCATGACTCAATAAAATCATGAATTTTATTATAATATGGTAAATAGTTATCATTTTGAATTAATAGTACCATTTACACTTTATTTAGTACTTAAAATGATTGAGATAATGTATTTAGGAAAATCTGACTTTATTTCTCTCTTTGGTTGAAAATATTTTTTTCATCCACATATATATTTCATATAAATGTTTTCAAATTTTTTTAACATTATAAAAAAGATTTATTAAATAAATTTTTAGCCATGTTTTATTTTTTACAAAAAAATGAACAAAATCTCCATGTCATTTTCCAAACAAAGCTCATTTGTATTTTATCAAAAATATGAAAGGTTTATTTTCTTTAATGTGTATGTATTATATTGAATTTATAAATTAATGACCACTCAATTTTTTAAGTGTTAATTTATATGTTTGAATTTTTATTTTAAGAAAAATTAAAAATATTTTTTGAACTTCTAGTTTAAAAAAAAAAATCAAAGAAAAAATGATATTTTCCTCAATAATGTTTCTAAGGAAATATTTAGGGTATTTATATTCATTAATTAATTCCAGCCTTTATTTTACATATTCTAGACTAGGTATATACTATAATGATATCGTAATTATTATTTCTCTATATGCTGTATGATCAGTTGGACTGGGGTAGTACAAGTTTGATAACATTCAAATCATTTTGTATCGTTTAGGATTATTTTTTATTGGGGTAATTATTTAAATATTTTATTCTAGTTTTTCAATATGAGTATTTATGTTTATTATATTTTATTTATATCATATTAGGAATTTAGTAAACTTATTAGGTGATAGGTAGGGCCATTTATAGCCCCCAGATGCATCAGTAGGTCTCCTGATAAATACTATATTGTGATTTTGGCTAAGGCCTTACCCATTTATGCAACCTTTTTTGGTAGGAGTGATTGAAATTATTGTCATGATTTTCAGAATTTATAATTCCATCCTTATGAGATTATTTATTGATGTTCCACGTGATTATTTTATTAGTTAGAATATTAATGGTTAAGATTCAATCCCATGTTGTTATTTATATGGATCTATTTGATCTTCATTTGTTACTACATTATTATGTTCATGTTATTGTTAAAATGACATGTTTTTTAGTTATTTACATTACTATATTAGTAATTATTTATTTATTCATAGATTTGAGTATAACCATACCCGTACATTCATCTAATTTTAGAAATAAAAACATGAAGTATAATGAATTATTTTCTTCAAGATCATATTTATTTCTTCTAGAATAACCCTTTGTATCAATAATAATAATCATATTAAAATCTTGTTGACATAGTTCAAATGTTGGAAGAGGATTTATTGTGAAATCATGAGAAATAATATAAAGAACCACCAAGATTAGTACACCCTAACCTATGTAATAATGTGATTTTTTTGGAATGTTACCAGACTAATAGACTTATAATTGATGAAAATATTTTTGTGTGGAATCTATTTTTTGGTGAAATTTGATCACAACCAAGATTTGGTTTCCCAAACTAGTCCAAACCATATTAAAATAAAATGTTCCAAACATTACTAATTTATTTTCATTGGATGTGATTTTTTTGATTCATTATTCTATTCTGGTCAATTATTGTTTGAATTTATATGTGGGTTCAAATACAAAAGGGTGTTAAATAATAGAAGATGAGTTAGAATTTGGAAGTATTTTAACAATAAAAATTTCATCCTCCTCTTAGGTGTCCTTAGTCTATTGGTACTAATATAAATTAATATTGACCATGTTTAATACTTATGTATTGGTTATATGATGAAGATTTAGTGATCTCATGGTTGAATCTAGAATAGGATTCCATCGAGAGGGTGTAATTGATTCAAAAATTATTAGCCATCACTAAAGGTAGGTAGTGTTCTTATACATGATAAAGCCAATGAACATTGGAGTTCATTCTAGATGATAGTGTTTCATTAAAATAATCACCTGAGATTGGTAATCACTTTCTATGGAAGTAAGGAGAGATTGTTCCATGGTTCATTATTCAATTTTAGATTGTAAAATTTATTAGTACCATGAATTATTTACCAACACTTCCTTTGATACATTAGTGTATGAATTATGTGTTTCACATGTCATGAATCTATAGGTATGATTTAAAACCAACAGAAATTATTGATTGTGAGGATAATAAATTAGAGTTAGAAACAACTATTTAGAAAGGCCCAATTTTGATAATAGATCAATGTGAAATATTTACTTTAGAGAAGATTTTTCCCTTAGTTAATTTACTGTGGAATCATGAGATAATTAAATAAAAGATGATGTATAAAATATTTACATGAAATAATGGTTGTTTCTATAATTTAATGAGGAGTGTTTGGTATTCTACTTGAGGAAAACAGTCACAAAATAGTGGATTTTTTTTATTAAATCATATATTTAAAGGTTTATTCTAGAACTTATTTTAGGCATTTTATTTAATTATAATGGGTTTTGATTCTTGATTTTGGTTGATTTTAGGAGTTATAGACTAATTGATGTTTTGGGACTCTGTATTTTCTTACAAAATATTGGAGTAGGATCCACTAGGTGACCATTGATAGACCATTTCATGTTATATGGAAAATACATGGCTATGATGGCTCTTTTATTCCCACTAAATTGCTAGTATGCATATACTAGATAGTTGATAGGGGAATAGGTTCTAGATATAGGTTTTTTGGGGACTCTATATCTCTGATATTATTATTACATAGGATGAACCTGGTATTTTCTTATTAAAATTATAATTTAACTCCATTTTCTCCATTACACACAAATCAAACCTCTATTTTTTATTCCATCTTGCCTTCTAAGGGTCTAATCCATACTAATTTGATGTTGGAATCACTCCTTGTTTGTTACATTACTCTTATTTCGGTAAGTCTATACGCATGTAATGTTCTTTGATGGTTATATTTTCATATTTATTCTTCTCAATATCAAATAAATAAACTATATGATTTTTATTAGGTAATCAGCTTTTAGTTTATTGATATTAAATAAAGATACATCTATCCACGAGCTTATGTCTCGATGTTAAAGGTAGAAGGTCCTAAAAATTATTCACCATCTTAGTCGGAATATATGAAAGCTTGTGCATATGGGTTATTAGTGTATGTGTTTTCTATTTTCATTTTTATCTATTAGACTTGGTTAAAATTTCTATAATGAAATTAACTCATAGGATATGGGCTCAGAGAATTTATACTTAGTTTGGATTATTATATAGTGAATAATATTGGTTTTTATTATGCTATATATCTTTATTATTGTAAAATAAATATTTCATCAATGATAAATAATAGGATTAATAGTTGGTTGGCATATTATTTGGGTATTTTTATTATTATCACATTCATTAAAAAATATGGCAAGAACTGACATAACTAGTATTTCTATATTTCATGATTTATGAGTTAGTAAATTAACTTACTTTATTTGATAATGTTTTTGAAATAGAATCCCATGAAATAAGCAGGTAGACTATGGGTTGGCTAAAGGTTCTATTAGTGTATTTTATGTGTTTTCATTTTGTGTTAGGAATGAAGATTGGTGAGGGGAAATTATCTTGATATTGATGGTATTATTTTCGTATTTTTGGACTGGTGTGGGTTTTGCCTCCTCTTGGATGGATATGTTACAAATTATCAACCTCATTATAAATTCTTGACCATGATATTGGTTATGTGAAATCTTCCTTAGTACCAGTTACTAAATGAGAGTAACCCTATACTATGCCTTCATTAATATTTAGTTTTTAGAATGGATTGTGTTGGATTTCAATAAGGATTGAATGGCTATTTTTAATTTAAATGGCCAAATTAGGCATGTTTTATGTTCATGGAGACTTTTTCAGGTACATATAGCACAACTTGGATGCATGGGTATAAATTTTATAATTTTTATTCATTACATGCACTAATGAATATCATTCAATTATGTTAATGGATTCTTCGCTGTGTCTAAAATGATCTTATACTCACACCCTAAACATTTTCACTAATGGGAATGTAGGTTTCACTGTCAATGATCTATATAAGGGACATTCTTCTATGTAATATAGCGAAGCATAGTGATACTGTCATAGATATGGATATGGTATCATGATTTGATCATGAAACCTTTTTATAATAGAACCTCAAAAAATTATTTATTTATTTTATTTTTATCATGTATAAAATCCACCACCTATGGAGATTACACTTTGATTAATAATGTAGGCTTATAATTTATTAATTATATATTATATGTGTTACTATTATCATAGTTAGCAAGCAGCTATTATTATATATTATGTAGCAAGGTAATTTATGTGTTCTATTACATTTTATTTATTTATTTGGAATGATAGAGAGGTTATAGTATCTCGAATGAATGTTTTGGAACTCACCACTAATTGATAACCCCTTAAATATAGGGATATGTGTGTGAGTTCATGTAGTACTCCAAATGAAACATAAAAATCCAGGTAACGGTGTTACAATAGGATATAATTTTTTTAAAAACTAAATGATACCTAGGGATTTCATGTAAAATAATTATTCTATGTTTTTCAAAATATGTATCCATTAATTATAAATTATAAACTTTATATATTGATATATTAATTGTTGTTGTATAGAGGATTCTAATATGATACTAATTTTAATTAAATAACTTCATCAAATTAAGTTATAAAGAAGAAAGGTTATGAGATAATTAATATTCATTATTCTTAACAACTATTGTTGATATTTTTTAATGAAAATATTAAAAAGATAACTATTCAATAATTTACCCCACCTATCAGTGAATAATTAATTAAACTCTATATAGTATGTATTAATATGGTGTTATGGTTTTTTTAATTAAATTAATCTTTTTTATGGTGATTATTTTGTGAGTATTTTATTTTAAATCAAAAATAAATCTCTAATTGTTTTATACCCATAATAGAGTATGTTAATTTAGTGAGTGGAAAAAATGGTTCAAAAATATAATAGAATGGATCATATATATATATATATATAATGATTATATATCTAGATATATTTTTTCCATATGTTTTTATCTTCTTGATATTTTTTAAATATATATTATTAAATTCAAGAAGGTGTTGTAATGACCATTATTTATTCAAAAATATTGAGAATAATTTTCACTATAGGAATGAAATACACAATTATCTATCTGAGAATAAATTAACTCAATTGATGGGGTTTGGGTCTACTATGGAAATTTTGAGAAGCTTAATAACATCTTTAAATTCAATATTATAGTCAAGAAAGAAAAATAAAAAATCTAGTGTTTAACATTACGAGAAATGCATATTGTGGATGACGAATCAATAGATTAATTATTAAAAATATTACATAAAATGGTGAATTTTATTAGATGATTTAGGTATATCCTTGATGATACTAAATTTTTTAATAAGTAACATTAAATATTTCTAGATAGATTTTGTGGTATGGTATTAGCACATAAAGATTGAGATCTCAACAAATTGTAATTAGATAATATACTAAGTATTTTTTAATTACCTATGAAATAAATAAATATCGTATTTTGAAAAAGTTTTTTATGGTTAAAATATAGATATATTTAAATTATCAAAACATGAGAAGATTCAAATGGAAATTGAAGACGAAGATGAATTTTTTTTTGTAAATATTGTGGTGATTACTGATAATATTTATTTAGAACATGTGCATTGTTTATGTTTGAGTTATATGTACAAGGATAGGCATTACAAAATAATATTTCTTATAGTTTTATCTAAGCATCACAAATAGTTTATATAGATTTAAAATTGATGTATATATTAAGATTCAATATTTTATAAGTAGTTATTTTTATTGTATATTTTTTTTGAAATTATTTTTTTGGTCTTATTAGTTTTCTTTATTTTAATTATAAATATTCTTAATTTATTTTGTTTATATTTTCTAATGAATGTGATGGGTTCATTCATTCTTGGTGTTTTATATGTTCATTTACTTATATTTTAAAATTCTAATTGTATAGAATGATTTCAATGGATCAAAATAGATTATTCATGGTAAATTTTTTCCAAATAATTTGTATAAACCCTCATTGGTTTTCAATAATATTTAATTAGTTTGGAGGAATGAGTTATATGTGAATGAATATCATGGTAAAGTTCAAGTCATTGAGGGATCAATTGATATGAAATTTGAGTTTAGTGGTGATCCAGCATGTAGTTCGGTCATTCTTGGTTAATTCATTATAATTGGCAACAATGTAGGTTGGTTTATGATAAAAACTATTAGATGTGGTGATAAAATTTTTGAACTTGGAAGAAAACGAGTGTGCATTCATGGTAATAATCAAAACAAAATTTTCTTATAATATATGTGTATTAGTCATAGGTTCTATTATTATGAGGGTATCTTTGATTTAAAAAAAATCCCATATATGGGTTGATAAATAAGAATATGGAATCTACGGAAAATTATTGTGTTTTATTTTGAATTTATTTAATGAACCAGATACTAAACATATGGAATTTGGTATGTCAGTGTTGTGTATGATTGATATCTATGGGGCATGGATTTAATATGAAATTATGGAATGAGGATAGTTTGTATTTAATAAAATTTCCCAAATAAATATTAAATTATTCATTAAATAATGAATAATGGTTATTAAAATAAAAATGATGAAATGTTGTGGTAATTTGTAATTTATTTCAACTGATAGATATATTTTTATAAATAATTAGTGTTTTAAAATAACATTTTTTTATTTTTAAAATTTTGTAATCAGATTTTTTATGTATGTTTATTTAACATTTAAAGTATATTTTTATAAATGATTGATTATATTTAATAATTGAAACATTTTTTTTTAAATTTTGGTTAAAATTACATCATAGAATATGAAATTTTTAAAAATTGTTTTGATTATTTTGACAGCCTTTAAAGAATTTTTTTTCAGGAGCATATGGAAAAATTAAGATAGTTTTAAAATTTAATACCATTTAAAATTAAATTACATATAAGTAAAATTGTGATGTATTATTTGGATTTATTATAAAAATTTAAGAAGATATATTTTCTGTAGTTTTTAAATTGTATTCCTTTTGAAATGTTTTATAAATAATTGGAAAGAAAATAAATTATTGGAGTTTGAATATTTATGGGTTTTTAATTTATATAAATTATTAATATGATATTATTAAAACCAAAGTTATTTATTGGGATTTATAATTTTGAAAAAATGGTTTTATGATTGATATATGGTTTCAAGTTTTTTGGTAGGTTTTTTTATTTAAAATAATGTTTAAAGTTTAATTTATCTTTGATTTTATTTTAATAATTAATGTTTTTAAAATTATTATTTTAATATTATTTTTAAATTTTTAAATAATTTTAAATTAAAAGGGTGTATGAATTTCTTTAGATAAGGTATATAGAATTAAAATTTACACTATTAATATTATTTTAAATGTATTTTTTTTTGACATGAATTTATTTATAGTGAAAGGTATCAAATGATTACCAAAGTAATTCCGTTTATAATACATCTTCTTTAGCTAATGTTGATATGATTTCATAATATATATTAGAACATTTCATATAAAAATAAAATGATCTAGTATAAACCCAACTATAAACAAGGGATAATCTCACCTTTTCCAGAATCACTTTAAATGCAAATCTATTTCTAATCTCAATATAGCCAAACATAAGGATATAAACACATTATAACTAAACACATGGTTATATAATAGATTAATTCATGTATTTACCTTATAAAAACAATCAATTAACATATTTCAAAAACATTACGTGATTACATCACAATATTTAATAATATATAGTTTATTTAAAACATGACACCCTTTGTTAAATTAAGATATACATAATCACAATATGATAAAACATGTATTATATGCTCTCTTAATATATTCATAACATATTTATAAAATAAAAAATTAATTAATTCACACATGAAAATTTATACCATATTTCTAAGTATTCCCAACAATAATGTATTAATTAAATTTTCCTTTATTTTACATAAAAAACATTTCACTAATTTTCTAATATATCAAAATCATGATTTCATTCTAAATATTTATTTAAGGTAATTTGACAAAATTATAGCACACTAATCTATGAAATATACCGCATTATTTTCCTAATAAACTTTATTCCCACTTATTAATATTAAAAAATAATAATTCTAAACAGAACACCCAAATCATGTACATTAATTATAATAATTGAATAACAAAAACTTTTATTATATTTACCCAGATAATATCATTTCCAATTAATTTTTCTAAATAATTATATAACACAATATCATTAGTTTAACCTACTTAAATAATTATAAACTGGATATATCATGTTTTTGAAATACTTAACATGATATAATTCCCCAAACAAATCCATTTTATATGAATAAATTCACATGTATTGTCTTTAAATAAGAAATGACCAATAAAAAAAAATTATTTGAAAATAAAACATTGATTCTATTACAGTCAATAATTATGATCTTTTAACTTATCCAAAAGGTTTATTTTATCAAAATTCAAGAAGAAATTTAGTTTCTATTCATAAATCATAATTGTAATATTAGTAATAGAACATTTCATCCCCAGATTCATCCCTTGAAGTGTATCATTTCAATATTTTATAAGATTTTTTGATCATTTTTGTAACTTTATATTTTTAGAAAGGTAATGGTTGATGTTCTAAAGGGAATATGAATAGATTAGATTAAGTTTTTATATAGAGATTGATTAATTATCTTCATTAATTATTAAATCCAATTAATAGAATTTATTAGTACGATAAATAAAAGAAATAAAATAACACAATGATGTTTTTTATATTAGTTCAGTCAAAATTTGACCTAGTATAGTATTATACCTCTCCACTCAATGATAGATACATTGCGAGCTACCTTATTTTTAATTGTTAATATTAACCTAATTATGTCATACTTTAACTAGTGGATGTATAACCAAAATTCACTTGAATTTTTCAAGTGGATTCACAACCCAATTAAAAAAGTGAATTCATACTATGAGAGTCACCACCTAGATGGTCTTAGATTTAGAATCCCTGGGTCAAACCCAATATAAACCTAACATTAGTTATAAGTAGTTACAACCCTCATATATTAAATTTAGAATCCGGGAGTCAAAACATGAACAAAGAAAATTCTGAAGAATGTAAAAGAAGAAAGAGAAATTGAAAGAATGTGATAGATATTAAAAAGTTTAGGAGACTCAAGAAACCATAAAAATAGATATAATAAGAATAGAACTTAGGTATATGTTATTGAGTTGGATAAGCCTGATTGTCTCATCAAGGAAAATGAATAAGTATTAGAAGTTTATGTTTATCTCTTGAGAGATCGTTCAGAAGTATAAAAATTGATCATAAAGGAATTGGTTTACATTGAAGAGTAAATATATGGTTCTCAAAGTATCATGTTCTCTTAACTCATATGTATATCATTTTAACGTGTCCCAAATACTTTATATAGAATCTATAAAAACTCACAAGAAAATATCTTATAGGATAAATAAATTAAAATTTAAACTACACAACTATAAAGGATAGAGACATTTATCATAACACAATAATCATTAAAATAATCATTTGAATTGAAAAAATAAATATTTATTTAAAATTTTTTGAATTACCCATTAAATAATTCAAATATTATCCATAATAATAGGTAATAACAATTCCACAAACATTATAAAATAACATGACTATTAAACTGATATTTCAAAATACATTCTAAATTAATGTAGTGTGTAAATATTAAAAATTAAATTACCCTAAATTAAATAAAAAAAACTAAATAATTTATATGTCACTTAAAATTAATTTATTAAATAATAATATAAATAAACAAACTCAAAATATAAAATAATAATTTTACCATATATCTATTTTATAAAAATACATGAATAATGAGTAAATTAAATCTTACTTGAAAATTGATTAAAATATTATAAATACACATCACATGGATTTTATATGATATATATTAATTTTTTAAATAATTAAATCACTTAAAATAAATAAAATAATTATATAGTTCATTAAAGAATCAAAAATAATGAAAAACAAGGCATGGTGAAAATTCCCATTTGAAGAAAACATAAATAAAGTGTTGAACTGACCATCCACGCCAAGTGGTCTTACTAGTGGCATACATTCCATGAGAAAATAAATAAATAGGGTCACTATACTAGCCTTGTGAAAAACATGAGGACAATTTAGAATATATCATTTAGTTGTTATAAAGATCGTCAATGCATGGTCCATTGAACTAACATTGTGTAAGAGTTACAATTACCATGTGTAAAAACATAACTTACATTTTGGTTAATGATGTGGAAATGAATACTTTCATGATAGGTTATGCATACATAATATGAAATTTTTGGAAAATAAAATGGCCCTATATACAACCTTCTTTTTCAATGATAATATTAATATCTATTATTTTATAAGACAGTGTTGAGATTCATGTTCCATCAGGTAGGAGTGTTAAATGTGGAGGCACTAGTGCCACATTACTTCCATGGAACCAAAAGATAATAAAGATACGACTGTGGATGATGACAGATGAAGAGATTCCATGTTGATTTTGTGAAGGAAATGAAGGTTTCATGCTACTGTTGTTGAGAAATTGTGCAACGTCTTGTCATGTAAATGCACACATAGTACATGGATAAATGATCTTCTCATAGGATGTAATTCCATGGGGATGTGTTATTGTTGTGATGAAGGTGCACTATTATTTAATTAATTACAGAAACTAACAGCAGGTTTAAATATCATTCATGTTTTTTATAATAATAGTTCACAGTATCTATGTAAGAGAAGAAAAACTGAAAACCTATCACAACATGACAATGGGATATTCATAAAAATTTTATATCCCCTAATCAATTGAATTATCAAATTTTGCAACTAAATTAAATCTATATAATTTTATGATAAGTATACCAGATAAAATTAATCTTCAATCAGACATAAATATCATGAGATATCATTAAAAAACAATGAAATACATAAAGTAAAAGCTTCTGAGAAATTGATTGTAATGTTTCATAACCACTACCATTTTAAGGTATCTAAATATAATTTTCATCATTTCATGTATTTTAATGAAATGTAGAAAAAGTTCATATCTTTCCAAATCAACAAAAATCATGAAATTATTATGTATATCATGGGAGTTATGATGAAAAAATGGAATAAATTATATTCTGAAAATTCTATAATTCAAGAACCATTGTAATGAATTAGGGAAATTTTTAGAGAATTAAAACAATGATTTCGTATTTCCAGTTAGGTTGATGGAATTTCAAAATATATATTTTATATCTAAAATATTACATTTTACAATTATATGAGCTATATAACTCATGTTATAATATAATAACTAAATAAAACTATGAAATACTATAAATTGATAATTGAAAATACAACTAAAGACATATAGCATGTTCAGATGATAATGAATTTTTTTTTGAGATTGATTTAGAATTTGTTATACATTAATTAAAGTTTTATAAACATATTATATTTCAAATTAAAAAGTTTTTATAGAAATACACTCATTATAACTCGTGATTTAATAAAAGTACACTGAGATTGTAAAAAAATCCCCAAAAAATATTTAGGGGATATGTAATATTCCAAAACATAAAATATTAACAAATAAAATGAATCTCCCAACAAAATTATATTTTGAAAATTTTTATTGATGACTTGTTTACTTAATCCCTTATTAATCACATTAGTTAAATAAATATATTTTTAACACATAGGTCATTCTATTGATCAAAATAGAATTTATAAGACACTAATAACTAATTTTAAGAACCATTCATTGTATAAAAACAGTTTGAAAAATCCATTATCGGCCTCTTTTATAAAAAATTCATAATCCATATTACCTCTCTTAACCCTATACATGATTCAACCATTTAAAACATGTCATATGAGTAATTCTTAACTAATTTCAGCATTATAAATAAAATATTCTAACCCAAAAAATGATATATATTTTGTTAAATTTCTTTTATGTCTCCATCAATTCACATAACAGTTTTAATAAAGCATTATGAGTCAATAATGGTTAATTATGAGCTAAGAAACACATTTTATAATCCAATTCCCTACATTAAGAAAGTTCATAACACATTACTTAAATAATTAATACTTGTTCAAATTCAAAATATTATTTCCTTAGTAAATACTATTTAAACATAAATAATTTTTTTTAAACATATAATAATAACATTATTTCAATAGCAAGTCAAATAAATAAACCATTAATTATTACAATCACTCAACTATGAACACTAATAAATAATAGATATATTTATTACTTCAATGTTTTTAGAAAACCTGAAAATTTAAAAATAAATTCACAAAACAGTTTCATGTGTCTCACTTTAAATTATTTCATAATAATTTGTTCATTAATTTCATTTATAATTAGTGTCTAATTCCTAGATAAAATAAATAAATCATACTTTTATTCAAATATATCATTAATAAAAAAACACTCAAGAAGTAAATTATTAAAATGAAAAAGGTTTAGACAACCTACCTAAAGTTATGCCAATAATCTACACAAGAATATGTAGCTTACTTCCACTTCTTTCATTGAATTCCAGGAATTTATCCAACACAATAAGGAAAAATAAAATTATATCAATACATGAATTAAAACCACAATTCATTTCTATAAAATTATTATGAAAATGAAATACTCAATATATCAATTAAAATATAAAAAATGGCCATTGATATCTTAAAAAACAATGTCTAAATAATAAGAAAAATTAGATAGTTTGAGAGTGAATTTTGGAAGAAAATCACAAGTTAATCATTTCTATAAAATTAATGATAAAAAATATCACAAAATATCCGACCATGAAATTACTAAAATACACCCACTATAAAAATTGGAATCCCATAGGTAACCTGGTTCCTAGCTATTGATTTTAATGCCTCAACCCTAGTTTCCCAGAGTCGGTGCATTATTACATCAAATTGGCATGATCACAAAAGATCAAGTCCCGAAAGACCGATTAGTTTAGTAGCCTTGGAAGAACTAGATATATTCATAAGTATTACATTAAATAATAAAATGAAAAGATACAACAACATTGTTTCCATAGAACAAACTCATATCCCCTATTAATATCCCTGAAGGTTAGTCATAAAATACTTCTTCGCATCCTGGAAAAAATAAAACATAGAAAGGGGTGACCTCAGATGCTCAGTAAGGATAACAATATAGCGGAAAATTTCATAAATAAGCATAAAATTTTAAGGTAATGTATAAGACTAAAAAAAGCCTTTTAAACTTTAACTTCAGCATAAAATGGAAAATTTGAAATCAAATAATTCCATTTACTTACTCACATGGATATTCTACTAGTCAAATAATCACATGCAATAAAAATAGCCACTTTCATAATGATGGAATGCATAATTCCGGACTTTCATAACCACATAGTCAAGGACTTATGCCATGACTACAAATAAGATTATGTCGAGGCCTTCTTCCAAGACACTTGTTTGTCTTATTAGACATACTGATGCATCAATGAGCTATAGTGGGTCCACCCGTCACATACTAAGTCCAATGCATTCCTCATATGAAAAGGTTTAAACATAACATAAACATTCGTATTAAAAATAGATTAAGAAATTTTAATACTTTATCCATAACCCATGAATGGTATAAAAATAACACATCCATAGTCAAACATATCACAAAACCTTCAATCCAATATGGATGTTTTTTATCATAATAATTCAACTTCAAATTAACTTAAAATCCATAAAGGGATGTTGGCATCGATGAAATCAAAAACCTTTTTAGAGAAATATCTCTTTCTATTTTGAAATAATTTAAAATTAATATAATTATAATAGAAAAAATTTATTTTGGAAATATTTATATAATCTTTTAAGAGATGATTGATGGTTTTATAAAGGCAGAAAATAGCCACACCCTCTGTATAAGTTAAAAAAGACATTCTTACCTTAATTTTGTCGAAAAGGTTATAAAGGACCTTGTTTGGAAAATGACAGAAAGATTATTTTATAAACATATTATAAAAAGTAAAACAAGGGTATAAATAAATTTAACCCATAGTCTACAAAATATTAAGAATGTTTTGAAATAAAATTTTTAGAAACATGGATATAGATGATAAAGAGTACCGAGTAGATATTTACGTAAAAATAACCTCGAAAAATAAAGAGATTGTGAAATTAACCATTTCCTTGTAAATTTCCTTGGTTTAGGGTAGGTTAACCTCTTGTATAATGGTGAATTTTTTTTTAAATTATACAAGAATAAAAAACATTAATATGATATCATATACGATCTTTTAACAATGCTTCTTTAACAATATCTTAGTATTACTGTTGTTTCAGGTGTTAACAGATTCATTTTCCATTATATTCTTTGTTATGTGAGTCATGTTTGTTATGGATGAGATGTATCTTATTAATATCCAGAATTATATAAATTATTTAAAAATTATTTTAAATCATCAAATGAAATTTATTCTTGAATTGATATGATGTGGAATGAATCTCATCGCGTTCATGGAGATGGTAATCCATACGTACGCATGAGCAACAATATCACTATTTTGATATTAAAATAAAATATAATTGGATGGTATATCATATATACAGAATTATTATCATGTTATATTTATTATTTACATCAATTACACATCATTATTATTCCCATCCAAATAATAACGTATTGGATTTCAATTACACCACGACATGGAGATGGTAAGCCGTATGTACGCACGTATGATGACATGTCATTCAAAGGATGGATTGAATAATGAATATGGTTGTTCCATATTTATAAAAACATAAAAGTATATAGAATATACTGTGGATATTATTTTATAATGGAAACAACAAAGAAATAGGAAGTGGAAGTAGAAAGGAACTTGAAAGAGGTGATGAAATATTTACCTCTTTTTCGGGTTCTTACTTTTGATTTGATAAAAAGGAATCCATAGGATGGATTTATGACTAAATGAAGGCATCTAAGATGAAGGGAAGACAGTTGGGAGGGTATTTTGGTAGTTTTTGGCCGAGCCATATGACTTTGAAGTTGTGAATTAGAGAGAAGCGGGAGTGCCCTTTTATAAGAGGGCTGAGGGGCACCTTCAGAAAAGCTAGAAATATAATTTTATAATAAACTAATTTCCATTTAAAATGGCTCAAAAATAGATTATTTAAAGGATAAGGTGGGGATAAGTCGAAATGCACTCAACCAATAGGTTTTAGACAGGTTTGGTTCACTATATTAACTTTATCTTTTAGATTTAACTCTTAGTTAAATAGTTTTACATTTACCATGTCTCTTTGTATTTTTATATTATATGGTTACTAAATCTACTATATACTTCCAAGAGAACTCCAAGTGGTTCATTAATGATACAAATATCTTTATATATGTTCTTTGGCTGAACCATATATTTTTATAAATATAATATTAATTAATTTTATAATATTTGTTTTAAAAACTCCTTTTTTCCAATTTTGACACTATTTGGTATTTTGCTTTTGATAAATTCATAACAGCATTATTACTTCAAACAAAATTCATCTAACCAACCCTAACATTTCATATTAACCTATAAGATAATGAAAATTCATAAAAAGTCTCAAATTATATTTATTTGAATATTTATAATATCAATTATTTTAATACTTCATTAATTAAGTAATTACTGCATCATCATTATGTCATAAATAAATTAAATTATTTGATTTCTAAAAATATAAATAGAATAACATTATAAAGGAAATATTTTTATATTTCTAATGAATATTTATAGTCGAATTTAACTTATGTGTAACCATATATTAACAATGTTTTAGTTATTAAACTTTGAATTTTACTCTTTTAACTCTTCTTTAAATAAACTAATAATAAGTGTCCTAATCTAATCCATGTGGACCGAAGAGGCTCATATTTTATTTATAAGGCTGTTTTTGGTCGAATTAAACTTATTTAGTATAATTAGGACATGTTTTAGGGTAATAATTATATCATTTTTACCCTTAATTACCCTATTACTTTTAATCGTGGTAAGTAAAAGTAAAATGTAACTATTAATAAAAATTAATTTCATCTTATTGAAACACATTTTTCTTACTGATATCAACTGTTTTTCTCAGATTTTTGAAATTTCACTCACAGAAGCGGTAAAATTATGTTTTATGTGAATTTGAAAATTATCCTAGGAGGTTGGTAAAAGACGGTGAGAAGTTCAATAAAAATTTTATATATCTAAAATTATTATAAATTGACTCCAATAAATTACATTGAACTTATTTAGGTATTATGTATCTATTTTGACCAAAAATAAATTTAAATAAAATAAATAATTATTTACATAAAAAGTTGGTTTTAAAATATAACTCAGTGTTTTTTTACTATTCATCAAAAATTGAATGTTTTCAGATAAATACCTAAAAAATCACCCTAGGATAATTTCGATATTCCAAATCCAAAGATGAATTCCATTTTGAAAGAAAAAATTTATAAAATTTCAAAAAGTGGGTATTACTTTTCATAATGGCTAGTTTGATTGGTTGTGGTGTGTTAGAACTCGAAGTTGCGTACAACACATGCTACTCTATTATTCAAAGAGAAGCATACTGTGGACGCTTGGGTTGATACATTATCACCTCCATAAAATAATTTCAGCCTCATAATTTATAGAATATTACTTCATAAAAATACTTAGGTGTTTCTTCATCATAAGTTCCTCTGGTTCCCACGTTGGCTCTTCCATCTTATGGTTTCTCCATATAACTCTTACCATATGAGTCATCCGGTTTCTCAGCACTTGTTCTCTTGTATCAAGAACCTTGATAGGATCTTTGAAATAAGATAGATCTATTTCCAGTTCTAATTCTTCATAGGTGAGTACATGCGTTGGGTCAAGCATGTATTTTCTCAAAAGTGATACGTAGAATACACAGTGAACTTTGGAGAGACTTGGTGGCATTTCCAAATTGTAATCTACATCCCCAATTCGTTCTATAATTTTGAAAGGTCAAATGTGTCTTGGATTCAATTTACCCCTATTACCAAAATGTATAACACCCTTCCATGGAGATACCTTCAAGAAAACATAACCTCCTACCTGAAATTCCAAATCCTTCCTTCGATTATCATCATAGATCTTCTGCCTACATTGAACTGCCTTGATGTGGTTTTGTATTACCTTCATCTTTTCCATCGTTTCCTCCAAAAGTTATGGTCCTACGAGTTTACTTTCACCAACATCATCCCAACAAGTTGGTGTTAGATATCTCTTTCCGTATAACGCTTCATATGGTGCCATCTGAATACTTGAATGGAAGCTATTGTTATAGGAAAATTCTACTAGAGGTAAATATTGATCCCGTATACCTTAAAAGTCAAGTGAGCAATATCTCAACTTGTATAAGGTTTGAATAGTCCGTTCTGATTGTCCATCAGTTTGGGGGTGGTAGGCAGTGCTAAAACGAAGTTCAGTATCCAAGGCTTTCTGAAGACTTTTCCAAAATATTGATGTAAAATGGGGATCACGATCAGAAACAATCGATAGGGGTACTCCATGATGTCTTACAACTTCATTAATATATAGTCTTGCAAAACATTCAAGTGTTAAATCTTCTCATATAGTAGGAAACTATGCTGACTTGGTAAAACGATCAACAATGTACCATATTGCATCGTTCCTTCTAGGAGTCTTTGGTAGTCCCATGACAAAGTCCATCATAATATTATCCCATTTCCACTTAGATATGGGAATAATAAGCATGAATACTCTATGTTATTTCCTTCCATCTTTGACTTGTTAACAAACCATACATCTTGACACAAAATCAGCAATATCCCTTTTCATGATTTCCCACAAAAAATGTTCCTTCAAATCACTATACATCTTATTGATACTAGGGTGTATAAAGAAATTGGAACTATCAACATCATCCAACAATTACCTTTTTAGATCAGGTATATCAGGAACACAAAGTCTCTTCCCAAATTTCAAAATTACCTCTTCATACACAAAGTCACTTAATCTCCCATCATTCACAGCTTTAATCTTCTTTTGAAACTCTTTATCACCAGTATGTGAACTCTTTATCCTTTCATGTAAAGATGGTTTGGAAACCATTTGAAAAATTATTGATGTTTCACCTTCCATGGAGATTCCCATATCCATATTTACTAGATCCATGTATATAAGATCCTTTTCAACTCCCATCTTGTTCAAAACTCCATGATCCTTTCTACTCAAAGCATCTGCCTCTTTATTTTCCTTCCCTAGGTGGAGTGTATAGTGAAATCATAATCCTTTAGTAGTCCAAGCCATCTCCTTTTCCTCATGTTGAGTTCTTTCTGTGAGAAAATATACTTCTAACTCTTGTGATCGGTATATATCTCACATTTTTTACCATAGAGATAGTGTCTCGAAATCTTCAAAGAAACGATTACAGCTGCTAACTCAAGATCATGAGTAGGATAGTATTTCTATTGAATTTTTAGCTTTCGTGATGCATAGGAAATAAGCCTATCATTCTGCATAAGGACACAACCAAGTCCTTTCTTCGAAGCATCACTATATATAACAAACCCATCATTCTCCGATGGTAGAGTCAATATAGAATAATTGACTAATCTTCTCTTCAGTTCTTGAAAACATTATTTTCAATCTTTTTTCTAAACAAATTTAACCCCTTTACGTGTGAGCCTGGTTAATGGGTTAGCCAATCGGGAAAAATGCTGGACCGAACACCGATAATAACCTGCTAAACCAATAAAACTGCGTACCTCAGTTATACTCATTGGTGTTGGCTATTCTTGGAATGCCTTGGTCTTAGAATTATCGACAGAGATTCCATTCTTATAGACAATATGGCCAAGAAAATAAATCTCCTGAAGGAAAAATTCACACTTTCTAAACATCCCATATAATTTATGTCTTCAAAGATTTTTTAAATGTGAAAGTTATTTTCATGATCTTCATAGATTTAGGAGTATACCAAGATATCATCAAAAAATACCACTACAGAGTCATCAAGATATTCTTTGAAAACTCTATTAATTAGATCCATGAAGACAGAGGGTGCATTAGTCAATCCAAAAGGAATTACAATAAACTCATAATTCCCATACCTGGTTCAAAATGCTATATTTGGAATGTCTTCCTTCTTCACAAACATCTGACGATATTCAGATCGAAGGTCAATCGTTGAAAAGTATTGAACTCTATGAATTTGGTCAAATAAATCATCAATTTGAGGTAGGGGATACTTGTTCTTTATTGTTATAGCATTGATATCTCTGTAGTCAATGCACAACCTCATAGATTCATCTTTCTTTTTAACAAAAAGGATAAAGGCTCACCATGGAGAAACACCAGGGAGAATAAATACCTTATTACTCAATTCCTCTAGTTTTTTCTTTAGTTACATTAATTCCACAGTGTCCATTCTATAAGGGGTCTTCGATATGGGACTTGAACAATGAATTGAGTCAATGTAAAACTCAATTTCTCATTCTGGAGGATGTCCGGGTAAATCTTCTAGAAACACATCAAAATATTCTTTCACAATTGATAAATCCTCTATTTGAACATTCTTTTCTTCACCCACAGTTATTGCATTCTCTTCCTCCCTAATAATTGAATTTAGTTGAGCTACTGGGGGTGGATCTAGATAAGAATTAGTCGGTGCAATTTCTTGTCTAAAGATAAGGTACTCTTTATCATCATAAAAAATTGTAACTTCCTTCTTCTTACAATAAATTTTCGCATCATGGTCTAAAATCCATTCCATACCGAGGATTATATCAAATTCAATCATGGGTATGACGATGAGATCAGCAGATAAAGAACATTTATATGCCCTAATGGGGACTGATTCACAAAACATTGTTGCAATGATACTTCCCTTATGAGATTTGAATGACAACTCCGTTGTTAAATGAAATTTAAAATATCTAATTTTTTTAGCAAACTAGGTAGATATGAAACAATGTGATGATGAAGAATCAAATAAATCATTTTCTAAACTTGAGGAAACCATTAAATTACCTTCCACCACATCTTTTGGAGCTTAAACCTCAGCAGTAGTGACATCATAATCGTGGCCTTGATCCTTTGGACTTTTTTGAGGTAAGTTCTCCTCACGCTTAGGGAATTCATTCAAATAATTCTCCCTTTATCTACAATTTTAGTATTTAAAATCGACAACCTCTTTCTTCCACTTCTAATCACGAGCTTTGTGGCCTTTTTCAACACACTTGTAACAGACTCCCATTCCCTTCAATAATGTACCTGGGTGTTTCTTCCCACATTTACTATAGGATTGATATTCATCTTTTCCCTTCATCCCATTATTTCCATTTCCATAGTTTTCATCAGATATCATCTTCTCTTTCTTTGCTTTAAAGTCGTAACACTTAGAGAATTCCTTTTCAGTTTTGATAGCACATGAGACAATATATTCATATGACGAGAAGGATTGTGAGACTAAATATCTATGGGGAAATGGTTTTAACCCATCAAATAAATGATCAATCTTACTTCTTGGGTTACATATATAATCTGTAGCATGATAACTAACCTTGTAAAGTTAGCTTCATACTTTGCGACATTCTCATCCTCCATTTGCCTCCGAATCAGAAATTTTCTTTCTATATCCGCTCGATGGTCATGAGGAAAGTATTTTTATAAGAAAATTTCTTTAAACTACCTCCATTCCATATTTGATACTTCATCCTATTGATTTTTGTTTTGAATCAATAACCACCATTAATCAACATCTCCAGTTAGGTGGTAATCTTCCATGAAAACTTTTTCCCTTTCGCTACTCCCCAAGGCATAGAATATTTTCTCTAAGAAAATTACCGATTTCTCGGCTAATAGTGGATTTTTACCCATGTTGAATGTTGGTGTTTATTGCCTCATGAAGCGATCTAACATTGATCCTTCACACTGCAGATCAGGGTGATCCATATGGGTAAGGTTATTACTCATAACCTGTGTGAGTTGTCCCAGTATGGTGATAAGCTGATAAGCACCAGCTGCATCACTAGCTCCACTATAATTATCTAGAGTAGGAGGGAAATTCTTATATAGAGTGCATGAATTAATAAGGTTTCCATTCCTTCCACAAGGCTCCATTTCTAAACAAGGGCATAAACTAGATTAGTTTATAAACCAAAATACACAAATCTAAACTTGTAAAACACATAACATAAATTGAACAGTCTATGGATATAATCCATAATCATAAAAATGTTTTCTTTTAGAAATTATATACTTATAAAACCTTCATAATAATTTTTAATGAAAATGAGAATTATCCTAAGCATATCCCATGGGAGTGTCGTAACCAAAAGTGTAGCAAGGCCCATTATCATGCACCAGTTCCCCTTCGAGTCTAGCTCAAAGTGGTGTTTTTCGGGTTTACCCATAGGTACATCTATTCCAGAGTTTCCTTTACCTGCTCGTATCTAGACATTAATGTATTTTATTGGAAAACTCACAAAATCTCTACAATACCAAAATTCTAAGAAGAACTTCTATACTAATCCTCAAATTCTATCTTAGGGTAAGTTGCTCTAATCAGAGTTTATCTAAATCTAGTTTCCTAGGTTTCTACTAAGCTTCCTCTGATACCAACTGTAACACCCTAACCCTAGTTACGTAGAGTTGGTTCATTATTACATAACATTGGCATGATCACAAAAAATCATGTCTCTAAAGACTGATTAGTGTTGTAGCCTTGGAATTACTAGATACATTCATAAGTTTTATATTACATTATAAAATGAAAAACTACAACAACATTTTTTCCATAGACCTTACTCATATCCCTTTAGACTATCCCTGAAGGTCAGTCATAAAATACTTTTTCGCATCCTAGGAAAAATAAAACATAGAAAGGGGTGAGCTCAGATTCTCAGTAAGGATAAAAATATAGCGGAAACTTTCATAAATAATAATAAAAATTTAAGGCATTGTATAAGACTAAAACAAAAGCCTTTTAAACTTGAAATTCAGCATAATATGGCTAAGATAAAATAAAATAATGTCATTTACTTACTCAAATGGATATTCTACTAGTCGAATAATCACATGCAATATCAATATCCACTTTCATAACTATAGAGTCAAGGCCTTGTTCCAATACTACAAATAAAATTTTGGCATGGCCTTGTGCCAAGACACTAGTTTGTCTCATGAGACCTACTGATGCATCGAGGGTCTTTATCAAGATCCACCTATCATATACTAATCCCAATGCATTCCTCATATGAAATGGTTTAAACCTAACATAAACATTCGTATTACAACTAGCATAAAAAATGTCAATAATTTATCCATAAACCATGAATGGTATAAAAATAATACATCCACAGTCAAACATAACAAAAAACCTTCAATAAAAAATATGGATGTTTTTTATCATAATAAATCAACTTCAAATAAACTTAAAATCCATCAAAGGATGTCGACATTGATGAAATCAAAACCCTTTTTAGAGAAATATCTCTTTCTATTTTGAAATCATTTAAAATTAATATAATTATAATAGAAATTTTTTGTTTTCAAAATATTTTTATAAGCTTGTAAGGTATACTTGAAGATGTTATAACGACGGAAAATAGCCGCACCCACCGTATAAGTTAAAAAATACATTCTTACCTTAATTTTTTCGAAAAGGTTATAAAGGACCTTATTTGGAAGACAACCAAAATATTCCATTATAAACATATTATAAAAAGTCAAACAAGGGTATAAATGACTTTAACCTATAGTCTATATAAAATAGTAAGAATGTTTTGAAATAATTTTTTAAGAAACATGGATGTGGATGATAAAGAGGTCCCAATATATACTTACGTAAAAACAACATCGGATAATAAAGAGATTGTGAAATTAACCCTTACCTTGTACATTTCCTTGGTTGAGGGTAGTTTAACCTCATATATAATGGTGAAATAATTGTTATTAAATTATACAAGAATCATATACATTAATATAATGTCATATATGATCTGTTAACATTTGTTCATTAATAATATCTTAGTATTATCATTGTTTCAGGTGTTAACATATTCATTTTCCTTTATATTCATTATTATGTGAGTCATATTTCTTATGGATGAGATGTATCTTATTCATATCCAGAATGATATAAAGTATTTAAATATTATTTTTAATCATCAAATGAAAATTAGCCTTGAATGGATATGGTGGGGAATGAATCTCATCGCGTTCGTGGAGACTGTAATCCGTACGTATGCATGAGCGACAATATCATTATTTTGATTTTAAAATAATATATAATTGGATGATATATCATATATACAGAATCATTATCATGTTATATTTATTATTTACATCAATTACACATCATTATTATACCCATCCATATAATAATGTATTGAATAACAATTAAACCATGACGTGGAGATGGTAATCCGTACATACCGACGTATGGTGACATATCATTCAAAGGATGGATAGAATAATGAATATGGTTGTACCATATTTAGAATAACATCACATTATATAGGTGATACTAGAGTTATTATTTTATAATGGAATCAACAAAGAAATAGAATGTGGAAGAAGAAAGGAACTTGAAAGAGGTGATGAAATATTTACCTCTTCTTCAGGTTCTTCATTTTGATTTGATCAAAAGGGCTCCTTAGGTTGGCATTCTGACTAAAGGAAGGCCTCCAGAATGAAGGTAGGAAAGTTTAGAGGATATTTGGGCAGGGGATTGCTGATCCAAATGGCTTTGAAGGTGTGAATTTGAGAGAAGGGTGAGTTCCCTTTTATAAGAGGGGTGAGGGGAACCTCAGGAAAAGCTAGAAATATTATTTTATAATAAATTCATTTTCAGTGTCTAATTGCTCCAAAATGAATTATTTAATGTCAATGGTGGGTATGGGTCAAAAACCACTCATACAATAGGTTTTATATAGGTTTGGGTCACTATATTAACATTATATTTTAGATTTAACTCTTAGTAAAATAGTTTGACATTTACCATGTCTCTTTGTATTTTTATATTATATGGTTAATAAACTTAAAATATAATTCCAAGAGAATCCCAAGTGGTTAATTAATGATACACATATCATTATATAAGTTCTTTGTCCGAACCATATATTTTTATGAATATAATATCAATTAATAATATAATATTTGCTTTAAAAACTCTTTTATGTCAATTTTGACACTATTTGGTATTTTGTTTTTGCTAAATTCATAACAGCATTATTACTTCAATCACAATTCATATAACAGACCCTAAAATGTCATATTAACCTATAAAATTAGTGAAATTTATAAAAATTCTCAAATTAAATTTATTTATAATTTATAATATAAATTATTTTAATATTTCATTAATTATGTAATTACTGCATCATCATTGTGTCATAATTAAATTAACTTATTTAATGTCTAAAAATATATTTTAAAATATGATTATTTAGGAAATAGTTTTATATTTCTAATTAATATTTAGTATAATTTATATTATGTGTAACCCTATATTAAAATTGTTTTAGTTATTAACCTTTGATTTTAACTCTTTTAACTCTTCTTTAAATAAAATAATAATAAGTGTCATAATCAAATCCAAGTGGACCAAAGTGGTTCATATTTTATTTCTAAGACTGTTTTTGGTGAAATTACCCTTATCCAATAGAATTAGGACATGTTTTAGGGTAACAATAATATCATTTTTACCCTTAATTACCCTATTTACTTTTAACCGTGGTAAATAAAAGTAAACAGTTACTATTCATCAAAAATTATTTTCATCTTATTGAACCTCATTTTTCTTACTAATATCGACCGTGTCTCTTGGATTTTTGAAATTCCACTCATAGAAGAGGTAAAATTATCCTTTATGTGAATTCGCAAATTCTCCTAGGAGGTGGGTAAAAGACGGTGAAAAGTTCTATAAAATTTTTACATATCTAAATTTTTTATAAATTGACTCTAATGAATTACATTGAACATATATAGGTATTATGTATCTATTTTGACCTAAAATTAAATTAAATTAAATAAATAATTATTTAAATAAAAATTCAGTTTTAAACTATAACTTAGTGTTTTTTTACTATTCATCAAAAATTGAATGTTTTCATAAAAATACCAAAAATTCACCCCAGGATAATTTTGATATTCCAAATCCAAAAATGTTTTCCATTTTTAAAGATAAAATTTATAAAATTTCAAAAAGTTGGTATTACTATTCATAAAGACTAGTTTTATTGGTTGTGGTGTGTTAGAACTAGAAGTTTTGTACGACACACGCTACTCTATTATTCAAAGAGAAATGTACCATGTAAGCTTGGGGTGTTACACTGATTACCAGGTGTAAAGTCTTTAGTACTATACCTTATTCCTCCTACACCATGTACTATGTACATAATCTCTAGGTACTTGATGGAAATTTTTATTGTATTCTAGAATGATGAAGTTATTTCTCCATATTCACTTCTTTTCTTCAATCAAAACACAAAATGTACAATTTAAAATCTACACTAAAAAATAGACTAATTATAGTATCTCACCATATTTATTGTCATCCCTAAAAAGCATTTTTGATCATATTTGATGAATGGATCCTCTAATTAGATCATAATTTGTCTTTCATTTTCAAACACTAATACAATATCTCCCATTTAAACCCAAATAGTCTTCCTTAATCCTTCATCTAATTTATACTAATCATGGATGCTCACCACAAATACTTTAAAACAAAAAAAATCACAACAAATTTTAATTTATCAACGATCTCCCCAAACATGTTCCATTCCCTTTGATTACTATAGCTTTTATGGATACTGTAAAAAATTTATGATAAATTTAAACTCATGAATTCATTATTATTACACTTATTTTCCCAACAAAACAGATATTCAAAATGTATTAATATGACCCAATACACAAGAACACCACTCGAATAATCATTTATCTCTAGAATTTAAATAAAAAAACTAATCCCAATTGTAAATTTTAAATTAAATTAAATATCAAATCATTACATATAAAAACTAAGAAATAAAAACATATTAACCATCAAAACAAATTTAATTCAAGTAATAAAATCATTTATTTTTTTATTATTTCCCAAGAAAATACCCATTTTACTACATTATTTAGGAGAATATTAACTTTTAAATTATTAATTAAACACTTCACCTAACCATCAAATAATTAATTTTATTACATAAATATGAAAGAGATCTGAACATCCATATTAAGTCAAAATTATATGTATGCTATCTAGAACTTCGTAAGAGTTAAGAAAATAAAAAACAATTCATAAATTCAAAATTAAAAATTCACTATATGATGCTCTTTAACATGATAATGACGTTAAGAAAATGCACATTTCATTTGCAGAACAACTCCAAGAAATGGGCATGCATTAATACAAAATTAAAACCAAAATTTTCATATGGGAATGAATAATTAACATTATTTGACCTAAATAAGATGAATCACATTCTTTTTAAGGTGATTTCAGGTGATTAATCATGTTTATGCATTGTTTATTTTATTAAATACATATTGAGTGATTTATGACAATAGAAGAAAAATATTTTTTAAAATATGTGAATAAACAATTTCTAACAGACCACTATAGTTATAATGGATTGAAATTGATGATAATAATATGATATCTGCCACATGGGTTTTGGTGGCACTACACTGGGGTTCACATTTTAGTTACAGAGAGGTAGTTTAGAGTAGTTTTTTCTAGGATCTCTTTAGTGATATGTATCTATCTTCTACTGGGTTATCTTTGAAAACCCCCATTTCGATCTGTTTAGTGATGTTTCTTGGAGGGTGTCACATGTGACTACCTAAATTGACCTACAATTTGCCTTAATCATATCTAAGGTGATGTGGTGGTCTAAATAGTTCAAATAACTAAAAATCAAAGTGGGTATTAAAGGTGGTAATTAATTGAAGTTAGTTTTTAAAATTCAATTTTTACATTCATCGTATAAGTAAGAGTTATATTTTATTGTAAAGGATTAAAAAAATTTATCTTTCAAGATTTAGTAATAGAGGAGAAAATTTGATCAATAAATAAGAAAATTTTACCCAATAAATTAATTAATTAATTTAATTTTTTATTAATACATTTCGTAAAGTTGGAAAACATGGAATGTATTGATTAAAGGATACATTTAGAGAAACTGAGGTATACATTTGTTTATACATGTTTCTATTGATTTTATTCTTTTTATTTGATGATCAATTATAGATATATATTAATATATCTCAATACAAGTTGAATGAAGATGTTGGGAGATTAAAGTGAAGTATATGTTCACTAAACATAAAAATTTCACAGATTGAAGGAGCATAAAATTGGTATTATATTCATAGAATATTGAATGTAATTTTGAGAGTTTGAGGATTCTATTTTATTTAACATTAATGAAATATATTTTATTTTTTGTGAGTGGACATTATTATTAATGAGAAAAATTTATATTTACATTTTTTCAAGGATACTACTGATTCATTATAACCATTGAATGATATTATATGGTTGTATAGAAATTAATTATTACATATCATTATAATTATGCAACCATTCATTTTAAATCATCAATATTTCATATCATGATATTTATTAACATTGTGTGGATGATCAAAATAGGTTATTGAATTGTATTGAATAACTATATCAAGTAATGTGTAGAAGATGAATGATTTTAAGAAAACTTTATTATTATTCATCCTAATTGGTAAGGATAGGTTTTTAGAGGATATAAATAAGGAATATATTCATTGATCCCCCACCCTCATAGTGAATAGTTATTTAACCTCACTAAAAACTTTTCATTCATAAGTTATATTAACTTTAATAATATAATGGAAATCAATATTTTCAAACTAAATATTTTAATGATGTCAATTTCACAAACATAAAACTATTTATTTCCAATTCATGTATGACCACCATATATATTTATTCATATCACTAAAGCACATAGAACATATTATATGAAATTATAATATATACATCTGAATAATAAGATCTCAATTCAATATAAAAAGAAACTAAACAATATTCTCTCACCACACATTCCATCAGATTTCTTTAATTAAACTAAATAAAATAACCAACACCCTTTAAATCTAGTTTCCTTATGTTTTAGTTTTCATTATACAAAATGGAGAAATATTCATTTAATGGAAAAAATCTCTCATAATCCCATATTAAAAAAACTCATAATTTATATGAGTGAAGTGGATAAAAACTCAATATTAACATCCCATCTCATTCAAAAATGCATCTATAACCTCCTTCACACTATAAAAATTTATATTACATGACAGGAAACCATATTATATCAAATTGAAAAAAATTGATGTATTTTATACTTACTTTGACCAATAAAATCACATTGTATGTTCTTAAATGTAACCTAAGGGAATTTATTTTTTCATTATCTTCGATTTGTTATATCATTGAACTAAAAAATTACCCACAATAAAAAATATGTCCATTTGATATTAAAATTTATTTTCTGAAATAATTTTATGGTTTCTCACACAACTTCATAAATTAATAAGGATTTATATGGTATTTATGGGTCTTTGGGGACTATTTTACAACATGAATGGTTAATATAAATGATTTAAAAAAAATCCATCTCATATGAAAATAATTACCTATTTAATAAAACACATAGTTTGTCTGTATGATTTTAAAACAATTATTCTAAGATTTGAAATTGATTTGATATATTTTCATTTGATGGAATTTTTTCTAAAATTATTCACAAAATTTTTTTATACTAATTAAAAAACATCCAACATGATGAAAATAAAATACCAATGAATAATCTTTACATTAGACCATCAAAATTCTTTAAAAATGTTCTAGAATATGAAGAAAACCTAAATATTATTATTTTTAAACATTAAAACTCAAATATTGTAGGTATTACATGTAGAACCAATTCATACCACATTTACCTCTATAATGCAATTCAATATTTACCAAACCTATATCAATATCTATAATTTGTACACAATTCTATCCAAACCACAAATAATTCAACCATTATAGGGTTTTTACACTTTATCTAATCTTTTTATATAATTTTACATTAAAATTTTCATTTAAATAAATAACCATAAAAAATTAATGATCCACATTATATATCAATTAAAATTTTCAAACTACAAATCCAAATTTTGTGAAATACTCTCCCAACTAATCAATTCACATCTATCACACTACACATCACCCATCACATTGGTATTTGAAATAATAAAACATTGAATAAACATAAATATTATCCAAATAACTTAAAAATGGATTAATTTTTACTAAACTTATTTATAGTTTAATTGCTATAAAAAAATCTCAATATATCAACACAAAACATTCAATATCATTAGAATCAACTCAACATAACTCTTCAATAATAGTTCAAAACCATATATCCAATTTATTACTTATTAAAAAAAATTCTATTACACATATTGGGTTAATTGGGATACTATTCATTAATTCTTTTCCTACAAAATTAGACATAAGTAAAATTTATAAAGTCATCTCAATTAAAACCAAAAGGGATTTAAATGAGAATAATCATAGTTTATTAAAAACACCCAAAATTAATATATAATTATAAACCATTTATACTAATTTTAATCCACCAAATATTGATCTAAAAAGTAATGAAAAAACTAAATAAACCACTAATATAGTTACTTGACCTATCTCTTGACTAGGCTATAGTCACGTTCTTGATCTCCAAAAGGTAGAAATTAGTGTTGGGGAATCAAAATATACATTAATGTGATATATTTTACCTAATAGAACGCTTTTAAAGATAATAAACCCACCCATACACCTGATGTTATCACCTCATATATCATTTTATCACATGGACAAAATATGTAACACCCTGATATTTTAAAATAATAGTATGTTTGATAACATATACAACACCCAAACCTGAGCTTAGGCGAACCACCATACACTATTAAAATAAGGAATATTTTAAATGAAAATTATAAACAATCCATTAAATTGGTGAGTATTAATGGGATTAATCATATCATTAAATTTAAATAATATAATTAACCCATAATAATTTATTGATTAATTTTTAGGAAATAAACACTCAATTATTTGCAATGTAATTTTATACATTTTCTTAAAAAATTACATTTTCTGATAAAATAACAAAATATATTTTTTACATTTTTATTAAATTTATTTCATAAAATTAAAATAATGATTTTAAATAATTATTTCAAAATTATTTTAGGGAGAAAAGTTTGGTTTTTTCTAAAAATAATTATTTTCCAATGAATTGTGGGAAAAACCGTTTTTTATTGAAAACCGTATTTTTATTTCAACAATTAAAAATTTACATTATATTTTAAATGGTTTAATAGTAAAATTAGTACTATTATATTATTAATAATAAAATTATATAAATTTTAATCAATTTCATTATATAATTCCTAATGAAAATATTTTTATACATAAAATGTCTGTTTTATAAAAAAATTATTTTTCCGTTACGATTTTTTGGTTTAATTTAAACTTAATTTGCACAATTTTGGGATTTTAATTTTTATAAATAGAATAATTACATGGATTAAAGAGGACCAAATTTAGTGAATAGGTCTCTTTTATATTTTTTATAAATGAATAGCAGCCTTGGTAATTTTTGTTATAATAGTAAAGGCTAAATCTGGTAAGTAAAGCTAAAAAATAAAATGATAAATAATTAAAAATGAACCAAAATCATGAATAATTATTATTTTATGAGTAAATTTCATCCATAAACATACAATATTTAGTTATATGAGAATTTTATGGTCACTTGAATGATATCAATACCTCAATATTTTTTATTTGATGAAATGTCAAACCTATCACACTATTATTTTATATACGTGTAATATTTTTAATATATTGTCATCCAAAGTATATTTTTGAATGTAAATATTATTTTTAAATATAATATATTTATACTAGTCAATGTATTTTTCTTAAGTTTTAGTGAATAAATAAATAATTCAATTTCTTACACAACTTTGATGCAAAAATTACATCATTATTTGAATAAAAAAATTAATGTTATTAAAAAAATTAAAATTAACCAAATTTGAGATATTTAAGGTAATAAACAAATTATATATATATTAACATGATATTTTTATGCTATAATAACTTATTTTTCTGGAATATGTATTTTTTTCTTGGTGGGTTTTAAGACAATTTAATGAATAGTATCAAAATTGATAATAATGATATTTTGTTGGATTAATAGTTTACTAAATTATTCATGTATCATAAAAATATTAAATAAGAAAAAATAGGATAATATATGGTCTAAAATTCCATATTATGTGATATTATATTCCATTTTTAATAATTTGTATCTAGAATAGTCTTTTTAAATTTTAATATTTTGAGAAATTCCAAATGTGCCCCAGTTCTCAATTAAAAAAGGGAACCACTTCCATCAATTATTTAAACTAAATTGGGCCATATATCTTGAGAAAATAATTCCCATTTCTATTATTATCATCCTCTTCCATTTTTATAGGTTCTGGTCCTTCCAAACTAGATACCATAGGTCTCTTCAGAAGAGATCCAAATGGAATCCGCTTAAGAAGAGGTAACCATCTTTACTGAATAATTAAAGTTTATTTAATCATATAATTCCTATACATGTTTTTTTCATAATAAATTAATAAATATAGTATTATATATATTAAGATGTTATTATTATTATGATACAACAATATTACACCTTTTATCCATCCTATGAAAAATGAAATCACCATGTGTGCGTACATACAACTTACTATCTCCACACAATGATGATATTATTTATATGTAACCACATTACATGGATGGTTATAATGATGGAAATGCTAAAAATATATGATAAATATTAAATTATATTAATTTTTTATAATTAGTATACCATAAACTTCCTTTCTATTTCACCAACTAAAGGAATGATATCGTCACTAGTGCGTACATACGACCTAGCACGTCCATGAAGCAATGTAACGCATTTTCTGTATCCAAAATTCAATAATGGTTATAAAAATTGATTAAATAATTAAATATGGTATTTTCATAAATAAAAAAAATTCTTTATATGATGAATCTATATTCATTGCACATGAACCAGAACTTACGTGAAAAAACATTAATGAAAAAATGATGCAGCTAACACCCAAAACTATGCAAACAATGAAATATTATTAATAAGAAGGTGTAAATATTTTATATTAGGATTATATATTAAATAACAAATATGAATATGGATCTTATATAAATTAATAAAATTATTTAACCCAATATATTGTATTTTAAAGAAAATTCAAATACTGAAATATTAATGTATTGGAATTTTAATTTCACTTTTATTTCTTGGAGACTTATTCTATATTGACCACACATTTCTTTTGTGTGGTGTGTATACTACACTTTGATATGATATATTGTGAAATTATTTATATTCATGATATTTAATGTTCTTTTTCATTTTTTTATTTCATGGGGATAATGATATGAATGATACCCACATGGTAAGGGATTCTTGTCTAACTTTTATTTCTATGAGACATATTCTATATTCACCACTTATTTATTTTATTTGGTGTAAATAATACCTATTTGATATATTATCTCATTAATATATTTGTCTTCATGGTATTTAATGTCTAATTTGAATATTTTTCCTTTTTGAGGATTACAATTTAAATTATACCCAAGTGGTAAGGGTGTATTTCAGAATCTCATCATTAGTTGGGATAATTAAATTTTAGGTCCCAATTGAGGATATTTATATCCATGTCTATATCTTATTAAAATGTTTTAAATTTTTGTTACTATCATAAAATGAATTTTTAAAGTCATTTTAGACCTTTTTGAGCTTTTACCAAATGTTTTAAAAGGAATTTTCCTATCATTTTCCAAAAAATGTACTTTGTGTCTTTTCTGAAAATAATAATAAAATGAATGTTTTTTAAAATTATACAGCTTGGTTGGTCTTTCCCAATATCATGAAACCTTCATTATTGGAATATTCCTTTACTATTTTAAAATTATATTTTCAGATAAATTGTTTTCCTTCATATTTGGATTTTTTTAAATGAATTTCAAAGTGAAAATTATATTTTCCTAAAAAATGTTTTAATGATATATTTATAGAATTTCTATTCATCATCACAGATCACCCTTATTATATTAATACCTAACTGGAGATATGTTATTTATTTCATTAGATGGTTTATGATGAGTTCAATTAGGGATCTTCTAGTTTGATACCATTAATATAAATCTTGATGGGTTATGATTATGTTTATTGATTTGGGTATTTATTAACATTTTTTTTCTAGATTTTCATTATTGATGTTTATTTTTGTTATGATTTGCCCATTTCATATGATTAATTCATTGGACTTTGTATTTATTGTTTGGGGATGTCTATTTCCCCTTGATGCATCATTAGGTATCACAAGACAAACTAGATCACGTTTTGGCTGAGGGTATACCCATTTATGTAGATGTCTTGGATGAGGCCATGATCCAGAATCTATATTTTTTTTGTATTTTTGGAATAGCCACTTTTAGGAAAAGTGAAAACCATACAAACCTATTCCCACATACCATGCATCTATATAAACCACAAAAGACACATTCACATTTCAAAACATCCAACATTCAAATTTCAAAAAAGAGATTCAGAAAAACCACATTTATCTACCTCAAGCCACGAGCATACCCACCCCAATCTCATCCATGAGGAGGGGCCTCGAACCAAGGGCCACTCAGGTCACTGACATCCGCCATTTTCAAAGACATCATTTTCGCCATCTTTACTGCCGGAGGAGATAACCGGAAGCCCTCAACGACATCCACTTCATCGAGATCCATCACCACACCATCAACATCATCGACGTTGCTGACAATCGACATGAAGAACATTATCCATGACCTGGATAAAACTTGCAGACGAAACGAGAAGGCCAAAACAACAACCAAAACCAAATTAAAGATCCTCAAACAAGCATTCCTAAAACATAAAGTAAAACATGAGAGATCATCCTGCCTCCACCAGGGCATCAAATCCAGTTCAAAACCACCAGATCCAACCAAAAAAACGCACCAAAAAGTCACTTAAGTTGAAAAATCAGCCACAACTCACACCACCAGATTCACCATGACACAACAGTAGAAAAAAAACCTGAAAGAACAGGATATCCCGTAGCCACAAGACAAATCAACCGCTTCAGGAACAACAAAACCCCAGCGAACTCACCTGAGAGGAGGTCGAACCGTAAAACCACCAACACATGAGCGCTACCCTCAAACGCGAAGAAAAACACCACAGGACAACAGTGAGCTGCCGAGATATGAACCAGGAGCGCTCCGAAGAGTATGTTGTCATCAAGAACTGATCTTACACCCGCGGATCTGAACTAGAAACCACAGAAGCCCGTAGAGAATCTCCATATCCTGAGAGAAGACCACGAATCCACACTGCAGTGCAGATCCACCACCAACCCATCGAGCGCGAGAAGGAATCATCGCACCGTCTGTGTGATTATTCTATGTAATTATTTTATTTGTTATAATATCTATGAATAATTTTCAATCTAATGTGATTATTTATATGTAAATTTTTTACCATAAATCATCCTAAACATATTATGTTTTACTTATTGAATAAATATAACATGTTTCAAGTATTTAAAATTATATATTGATTATGCCTTATTTAATCATTGTATCTATTTTTATAATATCCTTATTGAACATATGATCTCAGACATTTTATTATTTTTATTATTTTATGGATTCCATGAAGTATGTTTTGACTAATATCCAGGTATAATCTAGGAGAATAATATTGTTCTAAAAAGAAATATTATGTTGTATATTATTTTTTCATCTATAATGAGATATTATAGTATGTATCTAGTTTACCAATACTATAAATTATTTGGTTAGAGAAAATTACCTCTAAGTATCATATACACACCCCATGCCCAACCTTTAAAAATGGACCGCCTTTATACTTGTATAAAATAAAATAGAGAACTAGGATTTTATATTTTAAATAAATCAAGTAATGAGAGGATATTACACAAAACCCACCCTTTCATAATATTTAAATTTGAATATTTCAACACAAAATGATCCTCAAGTATTTTCATGAAAACTTGACATTTCAAAAATAGGGGAATATTTTTAAAGTATACATTAAAAATTCATGAGAATGATATAAATAAGAGATATGTCTTTGTTTTTATCATAATTCCAAATCTAGAGTAATACAATATAATTAAAAAAATTTATATTTTATTTTTAAAAATGATTAAGACACATTCTTATAAATATGAGTTTGATAACGATTAAATGGGAAAAAATATTAAAATAGGTAATAATTACCATTAAATCAACCATAAAATATCAATGAATCACTGTCATAATAATTGTTAAATAAAAATCATAATATTATATTCGAGAACCCATCATTAATGGAATTCCTTAGATAACTACTGATATTCTAGGGTGCCTGATGTGATTCAACTTCCATGTACTTGGTTTTATAGTACATGGTGTATCTAACTGCATCATTAGGGGTTCGATAATGTTTATGTAAATATCTTTTTGTTGATTTATATCTAGGATCATGAGTTTAGATCATATTTTGTATAATTTATGTGATGTTATAGTAGTATTAGTTTCATGGAACAACACCTTGGGAGAGTTCTCATGTGTTGGTGTGTAAATTCCATAGTAGGTAGACCATTATGCCACGATGGTTTGGGGCCAAAAAGTTATGGGTGATAAATTTTTGGGATCACGTCATGGCCTTGGGATACCATAAAATGAAAATTTTATGGTGGAATATAGTCATGGAATGAACTATAGGGGACATATCATAAAGGTGGTTTTCTATAGTCATACCATCTAGCTTGGGGAGGTGTCTCATGGCATGATCTAAAGTGGAAATGTCAACATGGGCCTAGCATTGATAAAAAATAGAAAAATTGGACACATCATGGAGTGAATATCATGGGCACTTTGTGATGCTGGATTCCATAGGGGTAAATACAACTTTATATTGATGTGAACATAGTTAACAGGAAGGGGCACACAATGGTATTGGCCTATGGGGAAGGATTCTCTTCCTAACATAAAGAGTTCTTGTTTAACTAAAATGGGATGTGAATTGATTGTTCTAGGAACTTAGGAATCATAGTGTGACTAATATGTTAAAATCAACACAATATAATGGTCATATTTTATTTAGTGAATTTTAGTAAATTTTAAGGATTATTACTTAGAGACACCCTTAGGCTTTCATAACAGGATTAAATGAAAGAAAAAGGAGAGTCCCATTTCAATATCCCATTCTCCACACTATATCTATCTTATATCTTGATGGTTTGGGAGTTTTTTTTCATAGAGTCTAATTAAGGTATCATTCCTTCTAATTATTGTTCATATCCATGGGTTTCCGTTAATTTTGGTTCACCTAATTATGGTTTTAGAGAGGCAATTCAACATGGTCATGGTGGAATCATATCTATTATAATGAATTTATCATAATAAATGTATGTGATTTTATCAAAGGAAGTGTTCATTTTTACATTCATTTTTTTATTTAAAAAATTTAACCCATGTATTTATCTATGTTTTTGGTGACATTGATTTAGAAACACCAGTTTTTTTGGGTATACAGTTTAGGGGGTTTTAATGGCATAGTTTATTGTGTGTATTGGGAGGGGACTATATATAATTACTTATGGTTTATATTGTGTGGTGTTTCATGATTAGTTTAAAAATAATTATTCCTCATTGTTTTCATTTTTTCAAATGGGTTACTAATGAAATTGATGGTTTTTATTTGTTAGATAAGTGCTCGGGGACTTTGTGAAGTTCTTTATGAGTATAGAATTTAATTTTGAATCACTAATTTGGCTATGTGGATTTTATATCATTAATTATCTAATTAATTTATTTATATTTCATTTATGTGTGATTATTAATATAATTTTCCTATCATGATTCATATCTTTTATGGTTTACTCCCCAAATTAGAATGAGTTCATGTTAGCATAACCATCTACAAGGAAAACATTGATGTCTATTTGGTTTTTTGTGGAATATTTTTTGTATGAGTATTGATGGAACACTTTATGGTTTATTTTTGGTTTTATTCATATTCCCAATTGAAAAAATTCTCTTTAGAAATAACCTTTTATAAATGGGTTATATTTGAAAGGAATTGTAATAGAAAAGTGCCAATTTGAAGAATTGATTTTGAAATGGAAATTAAAATTAATTTTGGATTTTCTAATGAAATAATATTTGAAATGTTTTCCAAGGAAATATAATGAGTAAAAAGAAATAATATGGTTTTTTATAAATGTTTTTAAATGGGTATTTTGGATTGGTTTTTAAGGGAACTTTATAAGGACTTAGAGACATACTGTTTTGGAATATTTGACCTCTTGTGGAAAATTAATTATTTTATAAAGAATAAATTTTTGATAATATCTTTTGTGATTTCCTTGTGTAATTTTCTTATGGATATGCAGGATTTTGTAGTGGAATGATGATGTTATATTGTTTGTATCAAAGGGACATAGTTTATGGGAATTTATGTAATGAACCCCTTTGAGGGTAAAGATAGGTAAAATATTTTAATTCTAATAAAACCATGTAATTCCCCTTGGAGAGAGGTGGTGATATAATCTTGTGTAATTGGGGACCATAGTGATATATTTCATCTTGGATAAGACCAGGTTAACTATTAGGGTGGTATTTTTTTTGGATGTTAGGTTCCTCTAACTTTTAAGGATTTACATTTGTCGACACAGTTAATGATGGTTGCCTAATTCGGATAGTAAAGGGGAATCTGTAGGGCCACCATTATGATCATATAATTTTATAAATTCCATTTGGTATTTGTTGAATATATATATTGTTTTATTATTTATTCATGCTTTATAATTGTATGAAATTAAGTTTATTGATCATTCCACTCTCTTGATTTGAAAGATTACAAGTCGTTAAATGAAGGAATGTGATTTTAGATGATTGTGCCAATCATGATTTAGAATGATGGGATTAGAGAATACTAATATGAAACCTCCTCTGAGTGAGAGGCAATAATCTTGTTACGTGATGTGTGACCTTCTACGAAAGGTTTTTTCTATATAATTGATATACGACCTCCCCTATGTAATAGGGGAAAATCTATGTACAAGATGTGAGATATCTTATGAGATGTTTAGTATACGTACTTGATGTGAGACCTCCCCTGAGAGGGGATGGTTTCATAATATGATTTGTGACTAATAGGTAACCTCCAATGGGACAGTTAGTTTTTAATATGACTTTATATATTCATTAAATGAGAAAGGATGGTTAGGGTACTTTATGTGTGACCTAACTTTAATGAGAAGGGTTGGTTTGGGTAATTTATGTGAGACCACCGATGATTTTCCATGATAGTCCATGTATATGATGTGTTATTATGATTTGGTGATTTTTTAAGGTAATATATTTCTAATAATATTTCTTTTGGATTGGATATGAGTGTTATATTACATGTATTAGTAAAAACAGGAAGGGTATGGTGCTATGTATTATTGATTAGCGCAAATTTCCCTAACATGCATGCTTATGGTTTAGGTTGGATGTATTTCATGAGGATGAATTTCCACATATTATATTTGTTGAATCCACATATACTTGATCAAAATAACATTCAGTATATTTTTGAATTGTGGATTCTTATAGGGTTGTTAGGATTACCCCTACCCATGTACATGGAATGGGTTTCAATGTATATGGGTAGAAATATATGTTTTATTTTATGAACATATAATAATTATATCAGGTCACATGGTTTGGTTCAAAAAGGCTATGGAGGATGATGGATCATTAGGTGGATTAATTGAATTTTGCTGGAAGACATCATTGTTTTATATTTAGTTTCTATTTAGATTATGGTGTATGATCAATGAAATTATCTTATTTTTTTACTCTTTCATGTTGATACATTATGTTTTTCTGTTTATTAATTATTCAATACTATATGGGCCATATTATATCCATATTTATATCTATAGGTTTTTGGGATGTTTCATATATAGATGGACATGATAAATATCCCACAGGTTTGGGTATAATCCTTGGGATTTAACACTCAGTGAAAATTTACCCCGTTATTATTTTAGGCCCTCAACACTGGTTAGGTACCTTTTTCATAGAAGGAGGCATACATGAGATTATGTAGAAACCCCCACTATAGTTCCATTAGGGTGACCTTGGATGGCGTATAATAAATTGTACAAAATAATTTCTTGGTAAGAGATAGTGTCAATAGAGGTTGAGATAGTTCGATAGGACTTGAGAGTTATACTAGTTGAATTCTAGGAAAACATGGAAGTAGTTGGAATCCTACTTTATAAGTGATTTCCAATGTTGGGAATAGGTTATCTAGGGTGTGTGACGTTCTGAACTAAGAATCCCAATGAATGAAGAATTATACTCATGGTGAGCTATAAGTCTTGGTCAGGAGTGAGTGACCCTATTCATGTATTGCGACAGTGGCATGCCTAGGGGATGATTCACACACTTATGGGTGGTTTCTTATTATATATTTCCTAATTTATATCCTTGATTTGTTGGAATAAATTATAATGTAATTGATGGATTCTATAATTTATATTAAGGGGTTATTATATTAATTAGAATTAAAGAGATTTTTTTGATTTATTTTGATTATGATTTTTCAACTTCTATAGGGGCACGAATTTCTGGATGTGTTATTTTTTTGAAAAATATTTTTTAAAACTCTGATTAATTTATTTTTTTACATAATGTGGCTTGTAGATATCTTTTTTTTGAAATTGTATTATATTATCAGGCATTGAGTAAATTTTTTGAAAGGTTTTATTGGAATTTAAAATTTAACTAGTTTTAAAAATTAGATCAATTTTCAAGAAAATATTGGATTTAATTGTATGGGGATCATTTTTAGTTTATATGAAAACCACTCGATGCCATGGAGTGTTTTAAACAATAAAGAGAGTTTTGTGTGTGAAATTTTGATTTTAATTTTTTAAAATAAGAAAGCCATAGAAGTTTAAATTGGAAATATTTGGTATTTATGTTTGGATATGGGTGACATGGATGTTTGAATTGTGTGATCAATTAATACACAATGTTTTTTTAAATATTATTAGTGGGTTTGATAGGGTGTATTGATGTGTTTTTATATTGGGATAAATAAACTAGATCCTCAATAAATCGGGTTTTTTTGTTTCTAGTGGTGGAATAAGTATGGAATGGGTATTATAATTAGGTCTTCAGTTGGTATTCCAAGGTATTTCTTAGATATCCATGTATGATAGGATCATGGGATAGATTTTGGATATTTTGACGGAGGAAATATTGAAATTTTTATGGGTCTATGGTTTGGACTGATTGATTTGGGTTCCAGTGGATATTTTTATAGATTGGAGAACTAATAGGGGGAATCAGAAATTATGGGAAGCGTCTTATGATGGGGAGAACTACAGGTATAAATATTACTGAACTGGTTTTCATATTATATTATTTGGATTGATAAGTATCTTTTACAACCATTATAGTTTACGGTGATAAATGTTTCATTTTAGTGGTTTGGTTTGAATGAGGTAGAATTTGATGAAATAAAAATTCTATTAAATAATTATGGTGTTATTACTATTTGGTATATTATGAAAATAGATTTTTTTGGTCATGGATCCATCCATGGACATACAATGAGTTTTGAGTCGAGAAATGTTTGTGTTCATTTTGAATGATTTTATAATGCCACATGGAATTAAGGAATCATGGTTGAGATATGTGAATATTAATAAGTTGGTGAGGTAAGGAAGTTTTTCTAGGAAGGTCATATATATAAGTATGGATGATTTATGTTTAATATAAAGGGATGTGGTGGTCTTGAAAGCATGTCAAGGGTATTTTTTAGGATACAGATATTGTGTTTCAGTGATTTACCTATGTATTTATAAAAGAATAGTGTACTTGAAGAATTTTTTATTCACAAGGGGTGAATATTGCCAATGAAATGATGGTGACCATGGTTTTATTGATTGGAGTCTTGTTGATTTGTTAGTGAGGTCATTTTTTTGAGTCAAAATGTGTTTCGACTTTCCCATTGATCTTTTTGTTTTGGAAAACACAAAATATTTCTTGTTTTTCATATTTTGTATTCTCATCAAAATCACTTATATAATTTTTCATATATGTTTTATTCTCTTCATAATCACATATATCATAATCAAATATGTTATTTTCTTATCAAAATCATATACTATTGTTGTACAATCGTAATCACATAAATTGTTTTATAATTGTAAGCACATATTCAGCATCGTAACCATGTGCATCGTAACCGGGTTATGTATCGTATTCATATTATGCATTTTAACCATGTAAATCATAACCAGGTTATATATCATATTCATATTATACATCGTAACCATGCATCGTTACAAGGTTATACATCATAATCACATTGTTCATCGTAACCATGTTGTGTATCTTAAACACGATATGAATCAAAACCATGATATAAATCGTAACACGAATATGAATCATAAAAAAAATATGAATCTTATCCTTATTAAGAATCGTAACTATGTTATATATCATAACCACAATATTCATTGTAATCACGATATACATTGTAACCATGTTATGCATCGTACTCATGCAATTCATTGAACTCATGTCTTACTACAATACCACATACATGTTTTTTCATTATATTTAGTCTTACCCATTCTCTCATACTTGTCCACTTACTATCTTCTAACCAAAAAAATGTCATGAATATAGTTATATACCAATCAAAATGATGTCGTGTATTCTATTTGTTTTATCCATTACAATTCCAGGTGTCCAATTCCTCTGATTTTTTCATAGAAATATGATTGTTGGAGGAAATATGACGATTTGAACCTGAGGACTATAAATAAAAGGTCATTCGAACTAGATTAATCAAGTTTTTCCTCTTTCAAGTTCTAGAGGGAGACTGTGTGACATCTCTCTTCCTTCATTTGAAATCCTTAAATATAAAATATTTGAACGAATTGTTCAAAGTTCTTATATTTTTGTAAGTTCTTTGTTTTGGTTTGTGTGACCGATAATTGTGATAATGATCAAGGGATTATGGGGATAAGAAAACAGTGCTACTGATCATTATATCAAGGGATTTAAAGTGTTAGAAAGATAGAGGTTACCATTACCTTATTAATCGAGGGCTTTGGGGGATTAGAAGACAGTCGTGTCAATCATCATATCTAGGGATTACCCAGGCGGTGGTAAGACAAACCTTTTATCCTAGGTGAAACGATACCCTACTCTTTAGGATAAAATAATTATAATATCTTTACATTTCCACTACTATTTTTAATAGAAAGGGAATGATTTTCTTCTTCTTTATATTCAAATTCTTTTATATTTTAATTGTTTTGATTACAAAACATTCATTACGTATTGTATTAATATATTATATACGTTGTATGGTAGAGTCATTTACATTTTCTTTACTCTGATCATTATATTCAATTGAAATACAATCGTTTTTCATTACTTAGGCCCGTATGGTCATTTTTATTGGTTTTGAATTATATTATTTTAAGTCCTACTAAACTAATTTCATTCTTAAGAGTTTAAATACAAAGTTTTTTAAACCTACAATTCACCCCTCTTGTATTGAGCCATCTAATATACAATAACATTTATATTACGATTCAACAATTGGTATCAGAGGGGGTTTCCAATGATTTTTATTACATTCATTATTTATTTATGTAAGACAACTATATTTTAATTTCAAATACTTTGTCTATATTTTCTTACTACAAAAATGTGTGGAGTAGAAATTTATTATTTTATAATATGGAAGGAATGAATATTGGATAAATTGAAAACCAAAACCCAACTAGACCACCTATTTTTTATGGGAATGATTATGATTATTGGAGAGATCTAATAAATACTATTGTTATTAGTACTTGAGTAGATAATTTTGTGATTCTCACTTGAGATTACAAAATACCCAACAATGAAGTCAAAAACTTCACCAACCAAGAGAAACTAGAATATCAACTGAATTACAAGGTACACAATACATTGTTATGTTCTCTGACAATGAATATATATAGTTTGATATCATCATGTGAAATAGTCAATTGTATCTGTAATAAATTAGAAGTCACACATTTTGGAACATCTAAAGTTAAAGAAACAAGAAGAGCCATGCTATATTCTGAATATCTTGGTTTTTCCGCTATATAGAACCGGTATACAAGATTCAAAAAATATTTATGAGAATTTGTAATAGTCTTCAATATATGGGAGAAAAAGGTCTTTATGATTAAGTGTTATTGGAAAAGATAATTGATATAATTCCCAATGAATAGGAATAAAAAAGGACATCTATTTATGAGAACATGAAAGTTACTCAAATCACTCTTGTTGAATTATTTGGCTATCTCTTACAGCATGAGGAAATAATAAAAAGAGATGAAAATTTTAATATAAAAAAATAATGGTAATGGAAGTGTAGCTTTTACTAATACATCTAAATCCAAGACTCCAGGAAAGGTTACAAGATCCAATGCTAAGAAAAATATTTTTATTTCAGAATCTAGTGAAAGTGATCATTCAGAGAATGAACTAGCCAATCTTTCTTGAAGAATGAACAAGGTTGTTGGAATGAATTAATTTCAGTACAGCTTAAAAAATAAATATATAAAGGAAAAAAATACTCAGAAGTAACTTGTTATGAATGTAAAATTGCAGGTTATATTAGACCAAATTGTATTTTGGTTAAATAAAAATACAAGAAGGATAAACATTCTTAAAAAAGTACTCTAAGTCTAATAAAAATAAAGTCTTGAAAGAAAATGATACTTGGAGTGATTGTGGTGGTGATTCTTCAGACAAATCTTCAGAATATGAATCTTTTAGTTATAAGAATATAGGACTTATTGGTAGACTACCTATTGAAAATCATTGTCTTATAGTTAAGGAACATAATGAAGAATCTCTTACAAATGTATCATTAAATACCAATTACCCTGATGTGAAATATTCTTACTCCTTGGATGAATAATATCCCTCAGTAGAGGATAATTTACCTTTTTTAAAAAAGTGTCCAAATTTTCCAAACAACTAGAGAATGAAAATTCCAAACTCAAGAAAAAGCATGATAAAGAAAATTCTAGAATATCTATCCTTAAAAATACTATCATCTATTTCGAAATATCATGATAAAAAAACTCTTGATTTTGATAATATTTGAAAAAACAATATGGAACTAAATTATGAGAAGAGTAAACTTTCTATGGACTTTGAACAACTTGTTTTAAAGTAAATTTTTTTTTCAAACAAGAAACAATTCCAAAACAATTTCGTGTGAGAATGATAATTTAGTCATTAGACTAAAATCTAAAGTTTTTTATCTTATGAAACTTTTATAATATTTCACTACTGGAAGGAAATAATCTGAAAAATGTATTCACAACTTTTTCCTCTCAGTATTAGTTCTGGATTTGGTTATAGTAATTCAAAATCAGTTTTTAGTCATAATTATTTTGATTCCCAAAATGCTCCTTTATGCACCAAGTGTCAATGTGGTGGACATTGGGAAAGAAATTGTTCTGCCAATAAAAATAAATATTTGGTATTTCATAAAAATAAATTTGAAGAATAAATTTGGATTCCTAATGTCCTTTTATCTAACATTTCTAGATTCAAACAAGTTTGGGTTATGAAAAACTAATTGTTTCTTTTTTAGGAAAACAAAATGTGTACCAACACCAATAATATTTGGTATATGGATAGTGGTTGTTCCTGACATATTCTTGGAAACAAATATTTATTTAAAAATATCATAGAAATGAAAGGTATAAGTGCGACCTTCATAGATAATACTCAAGGAAAGATCATTGGTATATGTAATATTGTTCTTCAATGAAATTTTTTAATTTCAAATGTTTTGTTTGTTAGAGGTCTTAATAAAAACCTTATAATCACAAGTCAATTATGTGATGAAGGTTACCTTTTGAATTTTAGTATTGATAAATATTTATTTCACAAATCCATGGTTGAATTCATATTTTCTTCCTATATGCATGAGAATATTTACACACTTAACTTAGAAGACATTAAGAGGCAAGAGTTACCTTGATTAAGTGAAATGGAATAACAATAGTGGTTATGGCATAGAAGGTTAGGACATTGTAACCTTAGGAAGCTTTGTAAAATCACAAAGAAAATACTTTTTAAGGATCTACAAGATATTATAATTGATTCTTCCAAGGTCTATGACCCTTGTCCATATGGAAACCAACATAAAACTATATTTAAATCAATTAATGAAGTTTAAACTTCTAATGCATTATAGTTAGTGAACATGGATCTTTTTAGTCCTACAAAAATTGGAATTATTGGAGGCAAGTACATTTTATTTGTTTTAGTTGATGACTACACCGGATTTACATATGGGTCTATTTTATAGCAATGAAATCCAAAGCCTTTTTATATTTAAAAACATTTATATCCTAAGTTAAAAATGAGAAAAACCTTCCATTGATAACTATTTGTAGTGATCATGGCGGAGAATTCCAAAATTCATATTTTGAGACCTTTTGTAGTAAGAATGGTATTAATCACAACTTTGGAGTTCCAAGAACCCCTCAAAAAAATGGTGTTGTTGAAAGAAGAAATTGTATTCTTTGGGAAATGATAAGAACCATGTTGAGAGAATATCCAATTGCTAATCATTTTTGGGATAAAACCGTAAGTACTTCATGTTATACTATAAATAGAGTTTAAACTAGAATTTTTCTTAATAAAACACCTTATGAATTGTGTACTTGTGGAAAACCTAATGTTTCTTACTTTAGAGTATTTGGATGAAAAGTATTCATGTTGAATACTAAATATAATCTATATAAATTTTCACGCAAATATGATGAAGGGATATTTCTAGATTATTCCACTACTTCTAAGGATTATAGTGTTTTTAATAAAAAATATTGTATTGTTGATGAAAAAGTGCTTGCAAAATTTGATTAAACTGATCCTTTTGTTTTTAAACGACCCCTACCTATATCAGTAGATGTGTTTTCACAAACTGATTATTAGCCTTTGATTAAAAACTCTTCTGAAAGGTGTAATACTCAAGAAAATGTTTCTGAAATATTTAACCTAGAAGACATTATATCTTATGTTGATGAACAGGTTTTACAAAACCCAAATAAATTTCTTCTTAGGAATCATCCTACTGATAATATCATTGGTTATGTAGATAAACCTATAAGAACTAGTAATTCCATGATAAATGAAATAAAAAATCCTGCTTTTCAATCTCAATTTGAACCTGAAACTTCGAATGAGGCCTTATGTGATAAATATTTGATTAAATCATTGCAAGATGAACTAAATGAATTTGAAAGGAATAAAGTATAGACCTTGGTTGAAAGACCTAATGAAAAAACTGTAATTGGAGTAAAATGGGTTTTCAGAAACAAATGTGATGAAAATAGAGATATTATTATAAATAAAGTAATATTTGTTGCTAAATGTATAATTGACCAGAGGGAATAGATTATGAAGAAACCTATGCTCTGATAGCCAGACTTGAATCTATTCGTATTCTATTAGCTTTTGAAGCATTCATTAACTTCAAAATTTTTCAAATGGATGTAAAATGTGATTTTATAAATGGGTTTGTTCAAGATGAAGTTTTTGTAGAACAACCTACTGGTTTTTTAGACTCAAAAACATCATGATCATGTTTTTAAACATACCAAAGCTTTATATGGCCTTAAAAAAGACCCTGGTTCTTTGTATGATAGACTTACATGATTTATTTTATAAAACAATTACACAAAAGGTACTTAAGATAAAACACTTTTTATAAAAATGAAAAACAAAAGCATTTTTATTGTTCAAATCTTTGTTGATGACATTATATTTGGATCAACGCAGAAATACCTAACCGATACATTTTTAAATCTTATGAAATCTAAGATTGAAATGAGTATTATGGGTGAGTGAACATTATTTTTAGGTTTTAAAATCTATTAAAAAATAAAAGGAACCTATATATCCCTGCATAATTATATCAAATATTTACTTAAAAAGTATGGATATGACATCACTAAAAGTATAAACACTCCCATTAGTACCTCAAGTACACTTGATCTTGATGAAGCTAGGAAACCAATAGATCAAGAATCTTTTAGAGTATGATAAGAAGTTTTTTTATACATAAAATCTAGTCATTTAGAATTAATGTTTTTAGTATTATTATGTGAAATATATCAAACTAATCTAAAGGAATCCTGTTTAAAATCAGTGAAAATAATTTTTCGCTACTTAAAGGGAACTATGGATTTAGGAATATTCTATTCTTCCAGAAATTATTTTGTTTTAAAAATCATTTTGGATGCTGATTTTGGTGGATGTATAATGGATAGGAAAATAAAATCTAGAACATGTCATTTCTTAAGAGATTCATTGGTTTCTTGGTCATGAAATTAGAAACACAGAGTAGCACTTTCCACTATTGAATCTGAATAGTTAGTAGCTATTCGTTGTTGTGCTCAAGTGTTGTGGATGCAACAAGCACTCCTTGACTATGGAATTAGTTTCTCCAAAACTCAAAAACTATGTGATAATACTAGTTCCATTCCTCTTAGTAAAAACCCTACACATCACTCATGTGAAAAGCACATAGATATTAGGAATCACTTTCTCAGAGATCACACAAAAAAAGACGATATTATATTACAATTCATTAGAACATAAGAATAGATTTCTGATATTTTCATAAAACCACTATCTTCTCATAGCTTGGAATACATTAAACATAAGATAGAAATGATCGCAGTAAAGTAATCATTCACTCTTACTTCTTGTTTAAAATATATCTTTACATTAAGTTACTCATTTTCAATGTGGGGTATACATATCACTTTTATTAGCTTTATATGTTTTATTGGTTTCACTTTTATTAGTTATACATTTTTATCGATTTTACATTTATTGGTTTTACATTTATTGGTTTTACTTTTATCATTTTTACTTTTTTTATCAGTTTCACTTTTATCAGTTTTACCATTTTATCGGTTTTACATTTATCAGTTTCTATTTTATCAGTTTTACATTTTAATCGGTTTCACTTTTATCAATTTTACATTTTCATTTTTATTAGTTTTACTTTTATGAGTTTTTTAACAGTTTCATGGTTATCGGCTTTATGTTCTCGGTATTGAATTATTCTATTAGTACTAGATTATTGGTATTGGATTTATATTTTAGTTCTAGATTATCGGTATTAGAATATTTTATCAGTCCCTAATTATTTTTATAGGTTTTATAATTCTAATTGACTCGTATTCTTTTCGATATTGTTTGTATTATTTTCATAAGAAAAATTTACTGAAACTAATACATCTATCCTGATACTCCAAAAGGTACAATATCTAAAACCTTATTTTTTTTGTTGAAATAGTTTTTTTAATTCTTTCTTTTTTTCTCCTAATTAGATTAATTATAAATACAATTTTCTCTTAAAGAAAACCTCAAGACTTCGACATCAATCTCTACCATTGGATATTTCAGATCTAATCCTAACCATCAATTTCTTTTTTAAAGAACCCTTATCTACTTATCCCACATCAAATTCCCCTAAATTTCTCTCAAATCCTGATGCTCTATAAATAAAGAAAGGTTCGTAATCGGTTTTTACCTCATCTTTCATAATCAAATAATACCGCAGCTTTCATAACCAAGAAAAACTTCAGGGTTCAAGATAGTCTTTCATGTCTGAGTTAAGTGCTTCATCTCCAAATAAAATGTCTCCAAAATATTTTTATTCTATGTCTTTTCAGGGTGAATGTTTATTCCCTTGAGACTTTTATGATATTTTTTATTCATCATTGAAAAGGATAATAAGTTTACAAGGGTTGGAATCCACTTGTATTGAAAGAATTTATTCATATCAATATTTTTTATATTATGAGGATGTTTTTCAATTCTACAAAACAATGGAGATAGACAATGGTCTAAATATTCTTTTTATGATATATGATAAGAATTACACAACTTCATTAAAACAAGTAGAAACATTGGTAAGAGTTACATTTGAGAGAGATTCTATTTGTCCATCTCATAAGTTACCGAAACTATATGGAACCTTTGATAAAAGAAAAACCGAAGAATCACTTTTTGAGATTCATGTGGAAAAGAGAGAGGTATTTCATTTATCAATAGATAATAAACTTATTCCCTCTGGATGCAAGGATTTTTATTATCGAGAAAAGATGATAAAAAAACTAAGACGGTTTTGGATGTTTATGTGCTTGACTATTTGGTGAATATGATGAAGTTCGATCTAATGGGATTCATTTTCTTCGCAATTAAGAATCATAAATCTGCTGCCATAAAATCATAGCTGATCATGTTTCCCACCATTCTCAGCAATTTTTATGATAGAATGCATGAGTTTTTGCAATGATTCCATCATGTCAGATCTGAAATCTTTCATGGATCCTCTCATTAGTAAGGATACAATAAAGAGACTTAAATTATGATTCAATCTTGAATCAAAAAAGTTCAAGATATATCCAGAAGCTGAGAAAGGAAATAAAGTAGTTGAAGGAAGTGAAAATCCTTCTAGTCCATCCAAGTCATCTTCAAGAAAAAGAATGGTAGTTAAGTATACAACTCCCAATAAATAAAAGAAACAAAAGGCTATATTCGATGAGGTTTCCACTGAGTGGAGGAAGAAAAAGGAAGAAAGGAAAGAAGGGGATCCTCAATTTGGTTTGGATCCAGCTAAAGCTCTGGCACTGAAAATAAGATCTAAGAAAAATTTAAAATATGAATAACAGAATAAGTGAATGAATAAGAGAAAGGCCCAAGATATTGACATTGATAGTCTTCTAAAAATAGCTGAGCAATCCAAAAATGGAATTGTAATAAGGGAGCCACCTATTTTGACTCAATCAGATCCATCAGAGAAAAGAAAATAGAGGAACAAGCATCTAATCAATCAGCTACACATAGTCTTATTCGAGAATATTAAGAATCAGAAGAAGAACATGGGGAAGAAAAATAATGTCAAGAAGAAGGATAAGTGGAAGTTAATGTAGATGAAAATAAGATAAATCATTCAGTAGAATTGTCAGAAGTTCCATCCTTCAAATTTCCATCTCCTGATCCCCCTCCTTCCAAGGAATTTTCTCAAAGGGTTTCTTCTAAGAAATTCATTAAAATATCTGATAAAGAAGAAGAATAAGAATCCAATAAGAATAATAATCATCCAACTCAATTTATTGGTACTGAGACTCATTTTGGAGATCTTCCTGAATACACCGAAGATACAAATTCAGAAAGAACAATCACAGTGAAGGGAATTTAGTACATCAAACAAGATTTGAATATATTAGAAAATATGATACCATTCATTCAAAAAATTGAAGCTTGGATTGAAATCATTTTGAATAGTCATAACAAAATAACAGACTCTATCAAGATTCTGATGGATAGGTTTTTGAATCATGAATCCGATTTCATGATATTCAAGGAATGTACAGCTGGTCACAACAAGACTTGTAGCAAGGTTTTTCAGTGGTCATAAAATGTTGATGACAATCTCAAATATCATGTGGATGAGATTGATGAATTAGTGAATAGGGTAAATGATATCAATTCAGTCTACCAAAAGTTGGTGGCTAATTTGAATGAAAAACATGAAGTTTGTCAAAGATAGGGTACATCTAAAGGAATAGAATTTTAAGATCTTGATCATATAAATGATAAATTAGAGAATGAATGTAATGATATTAGTTTTCTATAAAATTGAGTTGTAATTTTGGAGAAGTAATAAAAGGTTATATTGGAGGATTTCAATTCCTAGGATGCAAGGCTTAAAGCTCAAGAAGAAACCAATATTCTTCTAAAAGAAAGGCTCCGAAAGCAAGAAATAATTGTTGAATAATAGGATGTGAAGATAAAATCTTTGAAATAAGCTCTTGATATGTTGATGGAGTATAGAAAATAATTCAAGAAGATGAATCTTTCGATGTCAACCTCTTGGAAAAACCAAAGGGGAATGAATTTTGAACTCTTTTTTTAATAAAACTTTATATAATTCCAAGTAATATCTATTTTTTCGTATGTTTCATTCTCTAAATCATACCCGGATAAAAATGTTTTCCCATATTATTTTTGAAAATCACAAAGTGGAGAATAATTTTGAAAATAATAAATTGTTTTCATAAGATGTAAAAAAGGGTGAATACCTTATTAAGGGGGAGAACACACAAGTAAAAGTAAAGAGAATACGATCCTTAGTGATATTTTTATCCTAGGGCGGAATTAGTTTTATTCACAATTACTATCAAAATTGTTTCTAAACTCAGGGTGAGATAAGTATTTATTATTTTTTGTTATTTTTTTCTTTGTAAGAATGGGGATATTGTTGAGTCAAAACATGTTTCAACTTTCCCATTGGTCTTTTTGTTTTGTAAATCACAAATTATTTATTCATTTTTTTCATATTTTGTATTCTCATTTTAATAACATATATCATTTTTCATATTTGTTTTATTCTCTACATAATAACATATATCATAATTAGATATGTTATTTTCTTATCAAAATCACATACTGTTGTTTTACAATCATAATCACATAATTTTTTTACAATCATAACCACATATTATGCATCGTAACCATGTGCATCATAACCAGGTTATGTATCGTATTCATATTATACATTGTAACCATGTGAATCATAACCAGGTTATGTATCATATTCATATTATGCATCATAAACATGCATCGTAACCATGTTATACATCGTAATCACATTTTCATCATAACCATGTTGTGTATCGTAACCACGATATTTGAATCATAACCACGATATTAATCATAACCATGATATGAATCGTAACTATGATATGAATGGTAACCATGATATGAATCATAACCACGATATGAATCGTAACCGCAATATGAATCTTATCCTTGTTAATCATCATAACTATGTTATGTATTATAACCAAAATATGCATCATAATCATGATATACATTGTAACCATGTTATGCATCGTACTCATGTAATGCATTGAACTGATGTCTTACTAAAATACCACATACCTGTTTTTCCTTATATTTCATCTTATTCATTCATTCATACCATTTCACTAACTATCTTCTAACCAAAACAATGTCATAATGATAGTTATACACCAATCAAAAGGATGTTGTGTATTCTGATTGTTTTGACCTTTATAATGCCAGGTGTCCAAGTCCCTCTGAATTTTGTACAGAAATATAGGCATTGGAGGAAATATGACCATTGGAACCTGAGGCCTATAAATAGGACATCCTTTGAACCAGAGTAAAAAACTTTTTCATCATTAATGTTCTAGAGAGAGACTGTGTGATATCTCTCTTGCTTCATGTGAAATCCTTGAAGATACAAGACATGAACGTATTGTTCCATGTTCTTGTATTTCTATAAGTTATTTGTTTTGATTTATGTGACCAATCATTGATTTAATTATTAAGGGATTATAGGGATACAAATACAGTGCTACCAATAATCATATCAAGGGATTTCAAGTGTTTGAAAGACATAGCTGTTGATTACCATCTTAATTGGGGGCTTCTGGGGATAGGAAGGCAGTGATTGCGATCATCGTATCGAGGTATTACCTGGGAGGTAGTAAGACATACCATTGATCCTAGGTGAAAGGATAGCCTACTATTTTGGATTAAATAATTTAAATACCTTTACATTTCTAATCCTATGTATAATAGAAAGGGAAGCATTTTTTCCTTCTTTCTATTCATATTCTTTTCTATTGTAATTGTTTAAATTATGATACTTTCATTATATATTTTATTAATATATTCTATACACAGTATGGTAAAATAATTTACATTTTTATACTCTGATATTTATATTCAATTCAAATAAAATTGTTTTCATTACTTGTGGTATCACATCATATCATATCCATCGATCCCAGGACCCATATGGGTATTTTTAATGGTTGTGAATTGTATTAGTTTAATACCTCTTAAACTAAGTACATTCTTAAGAGTTTAAATACAATGTTTTTTTGGAACCACAATTCACCCACATCTTGTATTATTCCATCTAATGTATATTTACATCTATATTACTATCCAAAATTTTTTGGATAGTGGGTATTGGTGGTTAGAGTTGTATAGTGGAATTATTTTGGGAATTATAGGGTATGATAATGTGTGATATTAGTGAATTAATGATCATGGTGTGTTCATATTTATAGTTGGATGAAATCCATAGGTACTTAGGGAAGATAAATTCTATGGTGATGAATTTTTAAAAACTATTATAAATAAAGGTTTTTGAATGTCCAGATAAATTCGAATAGTTGGATTTGGATAAAGGAGTGGGTGGTGTGATCATTTATTAAAATATTTAGGGGAAATTTTAGATGTAATAGTTTGGAATAAGAACACCTAATGTGAGATTCATAGTGTGGGTTTCCAGATTATATATTAGGAAGATGATCAATCTGTAATAGGTGGGATCCATGGAATAGTTGGGGGGTAATTTTGGGGATCATTTCATATACTTGGGATAGAATGGAGTGATGATTGGATGAGGGGGGGGGGGGGGGGGTGGTCACAATGAATCCTAGATATACCATAATATAGATGTGGATGGAAAGGATAGGTCCCACATCCATTTTTTGGTGTGTTGCTATGTAATCTAGATGATACACTATAATATGAACCTTGAATAGTTACATGATGGCATAAAGATCATAGCCACACCATGATAGTGGGATTCAAGGGGGTTGAGCCAACTGTTCGAGTGAATTCATGGAATCAAAAAGAAGGGAAATGGAGTTAGAATGGATCGTGGGATATGTCTTTCTCCCTAGGGTAATGTGGTCACACTATGAACCATCAAGGATATACTTTATCAAGTACTGTGTATTAAGGCTTCATAACAAGGCCAACATGGTTACAAGACAACCATGATACTAGGAAATTTTTTTAGTAAGGCCATTATGAAAAAATATAGGGGACTTATTTTTTTCTACTTTATGATCTCATATATTTTATCAAATATAATAAGAGGTGGATCCCTCATTGGGTCTCATTTTTTCACCCATTTTCACCGGTAGACCAAGGTGGTTTAGGAGGGTCATGTTTGATAGATTTTAGGTAAGATCTCTCTCCTTATCCTGCTTATTAATCTACATTGAATTACTTTAACATTTCTTCACATAATAATAGTTTTAGGAAAAATATTATAGTAGGTCATGGTGGAATGATCCAACTTCTTGGGGATTTATATTCTACATGAAGAGGTCATCCAATAATGAGGTGTCCATTTTTATTAATGTATGTTTACCTGTGACGTTATTTATGTTTTTTTAAAAAAATTGAGTGAAATAAAATTTTGGTTTGGGTAAAATAATTAGGGATATTTTTTTGATTAGTTTCATGATCCACCTCCACTAGAACCCCTAAAATGTTTATAGAAAATATGTGAGTTACCCTTGAATCCCACTTCCAACAAGCCCTGGATTAGTGTCTATAACTATGGGTATTTATCATATATATTAGAGGTATTTCCTTATTAATTTAAATGAAAATGAAAATAATCCGCTAATAAACACCATATATAAATAAATATATATAATAATTAGTTACCAATTACTAATCCCAATAATTAATACATGAATCAATATATTATAAAACCAAAGATAATGTTGGTATGATATCCAAACCATCACTCCCACTACATGAATAATAAAATTTCCCATTATTCATTAAACTGTCTTGTAAAACAGCTCATGAACTACTATAGAGGGATGAGAAAGTAAGAATACACAGTAGGATCATATCTCAAAGCATAAAAACATTAATGTGAAATCAATGAGCTGGGAAATATATGTCTGGGAACAACTACATAAGAAAAGATAGAAACAATAATATATTTATTCCACCAATCATAAACAACTATTTTTATCATATCTCACCAATATCCAATTAACCCAACCAACATAACAATCCACATACTATTTTGGGTTGGGCTTAATTCCTAACTACCCTAACCTCATATGGGCCATTGACATTATCTTTTTTGTATTAGTCAATCAATCCACTATATGTGTGAAAAATGTTGTGGGTTTGTCCTCAAATCTACCTACCCCAGCCTCCCATTATGACTAATATTTTATCATTGGAATCAATCAATAATAGCCACACTATAATCAAATACATTCCATTATCCCACCATACACCACATATAGTGAATTATCCCTAAAACATAACATTATACTATATCCAAAAAAACTATATCATTTCCACATTTATCATCAATGAAAAATATTATTAATGATTCAAAAAATCCCATTTCAATATAGTATCAAATCATATAATCCAAAAAAGCTGTCATAATGAATATGAATCCACATATATCATAATCATATTATCAATGAGTAAAAAAATTATAATCATACTATAGGATGGTTAATCAAACAATAAACACTAATATATCAACAGATTTCACCAATAATGAAATAACATCAATATCATCAAAGTTATCTTCCCAAAAATTTATTCATGAAATTAACCATTCCATTATTTATTCATAATTAATTCATTTATAATTTAAAAATATATAAATTTTTTATAATTAAGATAGTGCAGCTTCTTAATTATCCATCACTCACCACATTCATAATTTATTTCCCAATATAAAATTAACAATTTATTTACTTAATCTAGTATCATAAAATACATTCCAAATAATTCATTTTTAACATGTTTCCAATATTATAATTCATGTTATAGTTACCACCCCATTTATAATATTCATTAAAGAGGTAAATTAATTAAATTATTCCAATTTTATATAAACTTAGTTAAAGAATCGTTTACCATTATATACACCCAACTAATACTTATATTGAATCCTTCAGTTACCATCTCAAAAGAAACCCCAAACTGTGCCTACACCTATGAAAATATATTATCCCATACAACTTATATTATACTAATAAAAAATAACCTCTCAAGTATAGTTTCTAAAATAACCAACAATGATCACATAATCTCACACAATACCATAAAAACACATCCCTTTATTCAAAAAAACTACACCACACTAACAATGCCACACTAACAATAACATTATATATCCTCTAAAGGACCAACAGGTTCTCAAAAAACTACCAATGGTTCATGGAATAATTCTCTAGGAAGGAAAGGCACAGAAGGAATAAGCCTATGTAAAAAGATTGTCTGAATTACATTATCACTTTCCAAGGATATAATCCAAAACTTAATAATATGAATTTTTTGAAAGGAAATTGATATAATCCAAATCCTAAACTATCATAGAACTCTTCCACAAGATTGTAGACAACAAGGATATAAGTACCCAACCAACTTCAAAAACACCCCAACACTATATGTGTTGAATAACATTACTTAAATAATAAATTATTATTAAAATAAATTTTACCACTGTATTCAATAATTAAACACCAAATGTACGAAGCATGTTTTTAATGAGTCCATTTGTTAAATTCCTTGGGGGTTTATTTTGATCCCCCATAAGATCCCCAGTCTTTGATCGAATAGATAAAGAGAGAGATCCCAATTTGGATCTCTTATTCTTATGACTCTGTCTCCCTTTAACTTAGGTGCTTCATGAGGTCCATGTTATATGGATTTAAGGAAAAATATATCCCTTTATCCTTTTTATTATTCTACAATGTATTCATTTAATTTTTTTTTTCACCTAATAAATGGTTTGGGGAGACAATTACACTAGGGAATAGTGGGATCAACCAATTTATTTTGGAGTTTTTATGTGACATGAAGAGGAGATCCTGGAAATAGGTGTCCATTTTTTCTTGAGGTACGCTTCTCTGTGAGTTTGCTTGTGGTTTTTAGAAATTTTTAGTGAAATAGACCATTTATTTCAGTAAATAAATTGGAAATTTTGTATTGATTAGTATCACAAATCACCTCCACTAACACCTCTCCTAGGTTTTTAGAGGATATAAGAGTGACCCCTAAATCCCATGACTAATAATTCATGGGTTAGTGACTATCACCTTGGGTATTTTTCACATTTATAGGATGGATTTCTTTCATAATTATCATAAAAATGAAAATAACTTACCGATAAAAACCATATATATTATAAATAGTTAAAATTTCCCAATCCAAACTATGAATTTATGAATCAAGATACATTACAACCAAGTATAATGTAAGACAGAGATATAAAACTCTTGTCCCACAACATGAATAGTAAAATTACCCAATCTTCCTTAAACTATCCAGTAAAACTACTCATGAAACTCTATAGAGAAGAATAAACCTAATAGTAACCAATATGATCATATCTCAAACCATAAAAATATCCATATTAAATCAACATTTTGGGACCTATATGTTTGGGAAAAACAATGTTAGATAAGGTGGAAACAAAAATAAGTTTAGTCAACTAATCATAATCAAGGATATTTATCATAACCCCAAAATAACAAATCCACCCAATGAATATACCAATCCACATGTGATAATGGTGTGGTCTAATCCCTACTTAACCAAAACTCATCCAGGGTCTCAAATTATATTATTGGTATTAGTAAATCAATCCACTATATTTAATGACCATTGATGTGGTTTGGGCCTCATCCCTACCTACCCCTGACCCCCTACATGGACTAAAATGTTCTCATTAGAATCAATGTATAATATCCACACTATAATCAAATCCATTCCATAATCCTATACTTCACTACATGACACCCCTAACCTCCACAATATAAAAACATACTAGAGCCATAGCCATGCTATCATCACCATATAATCCATAAATGTAAAATATAATTCATGATCTAACAAATCCCATTTGAAGATAACATCATATCATATGATCCAAACCACCCATTATAACGAATATGAATACACATACATCAGAATCATCATCTTAATGAGTAACCAATAGTTTATTTTCTGAATAAACGATTGTTAATAAAATAGAAAAAACTAATATATCAATATATGTCACCAATAAATAAACACAACCACTAACATTGAAGTTATATTCCTTCCCATTTATACATGACAATACTCATTGCATTACTTATTCATAATTCATTCCAATACCATTTAATATTTTATAAAATTTCATAATTAAGATAGATAATTTCATAATTATCCACCACTAATCACATTTATAATTTAATCCCCAAGCTTACCAATTCATTTAATTAATAAAATATCATACAATATATTCAAAAAAATCATTCATAAACACATTTACAACATTATAATTCATGTTTTAGTTACCACACCATTTATAATATTAAGTTAAATGGTAAATTCATTTATTATTCCATGTTTTAATACACTTAGTTAAATAAATTTTGAACCTCATATACACACAACTAGGAATTTCATTGCAACCTTAACTTACCATCTCAAAAAAAAAACAACAAATTAGACCCACACATATAGAAATATAAAATCCCACACAATATTTCATATACTAAGAAAAAATACCCACTCAATTACAACCTATAAACCAACCAAATCTGAGAACCTAATCATACTGAACACCACACTAACACATCCATTTCCTTGGGTAGTTGCTCACAAAACTCACTGTTGAACAATACTAAAAACACCACACTAAAGGTAACACTATAAATCCTACTCTAAATGAACTGTAGGATCTAGCCAAACTTCATAATATTTAAGGAATTATCATCATAGAAGAATCACAAGGAAGAAACCTACCTAAAGGGATGATAAATAGTACTTCCACACATTCCCATGTTATAATAAAATACTCACTAACATATAAAACATGAAATGAAAGAACTAGAATCTCATCATAAACCATCATTAAACTCTTATAGAAGATAGTATCTTATATGGAGAAAAGTACACAACCAACTTTAGAAACACCCTATCTTGATAATTACTATATAAAATGACTAGAAAAATCAATTGTTATTAAAACCCAAGTTACCTCCCTATTCCGAAATTAAATTTCCAATGCATCGAGAAGTTTTTTAGTGATGGATTTTATTAAAATTTATAAGGACATTATGTAGTTACACCTAAAGATCCCATGGATTTTATTTAACAAAATAAAAGTGAGATTCCTCTTCGGAACTCCCATTCACCCACATTTGTCTAACATTGACCTAGGTGAATCAAGAGGGTCATATTATATGGATTTTAAGTAATATTCATTTCTTTATCCACCTAATTATTCTCATTTGTATTCCATTAATTGTCTTTCACTTAATAAATGTTCTAGGGAGGAAATTACACAATTTAATGGGGGAATAATCCAAATATTCGGGAATGTTTATGTGATTTTAAGAGGAGATTCTAGAATGTGATTTTCATTTGAATTGAAGAATGATTCCCCTTGAATTTATTTAGTATTTTAATATAATTTGAGTGAGTTAGACTTCTAGTTTGGGTAAATTAATTATATATTTTGTGAGGATTAGTATAATTATCTACATTTACTAAATTCCTTCTTAATTTGGACAATTATTTTGGAGTGACCCATGAGGACTACCTCTAATAGACTAGGGTTAGATACTAGAACATAGGATATTTATCACAAGTAAGAGAGTAATTTCTTACCACTTACCATGAAAATGAAAATATTCCACCAATAAACACCACATATATATATATATAATAGATAGTTTTAATTACCCAATCATGAAAAAGAATACATGAATGAAGATATAATAAAAAAAGTATAATGTAATACTGAGATCTAATGCTCCACTCCTACTACCCAAACAACAAAATTATAAAATCATCCTCAAAATATCATATAAAATTAATCATGTAACATTATAGAAGAGTGTTGAAATTTTAGTAATCATTGGGATCATGGCTCAAATCATAAAACCATCAATGTGAAATCAATGTTAAGGGACATATATGTGTGGAAACAACATTAGAAGATATATTGGAAAAAAAATATGTTTATTCAACTTATCATTAATAAGTTAATTTATTATATATCAAAAATAACTTAACGAACCAACTAATACACCAAGAAACCTCTTATATGGGTAGATCCTAAGACCTACCTTCCCAAACCACCTATGGGACTCTACATTATCTTGTTTTTTACACTCATTCAATCCACCATACCGTGCCACCACTAATGCTGTTAGGCCTCAATCCTACCTACCCTAGTCTCCCACCAGGACTAAAATTATCTCATTGTACAAAGTATATAATAGTCTCACTATAATGAAATCCGTGAAATTATCTCATCATATACCACATGAATCCCATAACCTCCAAAACATACTAACATACTCGATCCACAACCATGAAAACATCACCTCATCATTTATCTGTGTAAAATATAATTCATGAGCTATCACATCCAGTTTCAAGACAGTACCAAATCATATGACTGAAACCATCAATCATAATGAATATTAATCCATACAAGTAACAATTAACATATTAATGAGTAAAAAAATATAATTATACAATAGAATTATAAAGAAAATATAAAACATTGATATATAAATAGATATCACCAATAATTGAATAACATCACTAGAACCAAATTTCTCTTCCTACCCATATAATAATGACATTACTCATTCCAATACATATTTTTCATTCATTATTTTACCATTTAAAAATTTATAAAAATTCATAATTAATATATCTCAATGAAGGAATTATCCATCCTCATAAAAGTTTTATTTTAATCCCCAATCTAAGATTACAAATTCTGTTACTTCATCCAGCATAATTCAACACATTCAAAAAAATTCATTCTTAAAAACATTTCACACATTATAATTCATATTATATTTCCCAACCCATTTATCATTTAAATTACATAGGTAAATTAATTTAATTGTTACACTTTTTTATAAAAATATTTAATTAAACATTTAACCTTATATACACATCACTAAGACGTACATCGCAACCATATCTTACCATATCAATAGAAAACCCAATTAGACCTACACCTATGAAAACATATAATACCATAAAACCTATAACATACTAAGAATAACTAACCACTATAGTCCAACCCTTAAATAAACTTACTTTAAGCACCCAATCTCACACAACATAATAATAACACATCCCTTTCCTTTAGTACTAGTTCACAAAAATAACATTTCAAAACTAATAACAAAACCACACTAAAAAAGAACACTATAACCTCTTATATAATGTAACAATGGGTTCTCATTGATCTACCCAAGGATCAAGGTATTATCATTTTGGAATTAAATGAACTCAAGGTAACAACCTACCTAAATTGATGATCACTAGTACTCCCTCACTTATGAAAGTTAGAATCCAACCATCACTAACATACCAAAATTGAATTAATATGACTAGAATCCCATTCTGAACAAACCTATAACTCTTTCACAAGATAATATCCTGTAAGGATACAAGTAACTAAAAAATTTATAAACACCCAACACTATAAGTGTTGAAAAAAATTATTTGAATAATCAATTTCTATTAAAATACATGTTACCTCTCTATTGAATAATTATATTTCCAATGTTCTTCCAATCATTTATCTTTAAATTATAGATATATATACTCATCTTCATTCTCATTGTAATAGCCACCAAACAAGAGACCACTAATCAGTGTAAACTCTTTTGGTTCCATATGATATCTAGTAGGCCTCATAATATTCTAGAGTTCGCTGAATAGAATTAAGGATCTATGGTGTTTCCATGGGGAAGATTATACCCTCATATGAGAGGAATGCACTGTATAAAAAAAATATCCCTCACAAATAATTTTTGCAAACCAATCTCATAAAACAGAACATTACATATAAAATAAAATGAAAAGGCATCAGATAATATAGTAATAGAGTCATATTAGTACACAAAAACTAACTGACCACTGGTTTGGTTACATATACAAAATAAATAAAAGTATGAAATACATGGTGCCTCTATTTTAATTCCTAATTTTTTACTCACCGCAATTCCTTATCCCATATAATTTATCCATCTATATCATGAAACAATGAACCTCTTCTTTTATAGTTATGTGATAAATGATATTCTATTGGGTATCCATGTCTCATGACCTCCTGAACAGAGTGTTAGTATAACTAATTTGGGATCTCTAAAAAGGGTCCCATACATGAAAATTAATTACTTTGTATTCACTTTTTATATGTTATTAATAAATAAAATAATAAATTTTAGAAGCATAAATAAATAACCATTGTTTTTATCCATGGGTTTTTGAAGTGATACCCATGATTGACCATACCGGATTCATCTAATGTTTAAGTGTATTTGAGGATATCAACCACCTATGGGGAATCCCATATAGCCCCAAAATACCTAGGGAAACTCAATCAACCTAGAAATTTGGTACCAAGAATCCATTACCTAGTTGGATACTCAACTCACCTTTCACTAAGACCCTAATTTCCCACTTAAAAAAATATTTACATAGTGAATCATAAAAACATTTGAAAAATCCTCCCTAAAACCTCACCTCATACCACACAGGTTGGAAACCTTTCCTAACCAATCATCCTAACCTAGGTCGAATTCACAAGTACATGATCTATCCCTATCACTATAACCATCTTAAGTTCATTGAACTGATTTGGTTTTTATGGATACATACACCATCATGTAAACCCATACAAAAAATAACTTTATATATATATATATATATATATATCTCTAGGGTTCTTCAAGGTGGTATTATAGCACAAAAACCCTATATGGTTTTCTTGGACTCAATATAAACCCTCGAGTTATCTCCCATTGCTTAAAGGGAATAGAGTCCCTCAAAATTACCATTATCATGCCATACAACAACTTTCCCATTGGTAAGGACATACTTAAATAACTACATGGAGATTGAATAATACCCATATCACCTCCCATGTAATCCATGGCCAGTATTCTCACCCAACCTATCAACATCCGACCCATGGTCCACCCACATATATACTCACATGTTATTTGGAAGAAGACTCATCCCAAATACATAACCAATGAGCCTAAAAACATCATGTCACCTCAAAGTAATATTTTTACCAACTCATGAAAATCATTTCAACTCATCACTTATACCAGCTTAGGGGAACTGAGGGAACCTATCCATGTTATCTAAATTCACATAATTTATTTATTTAAAACCATTATATGGTCTAAGTATCTTTGTTTTCATATTTATAATCAACTCCTCATTCATAGAATTTTGAGGCATTGAGGAAAAGGTCAAAGTTCCATCATAACCCTAAAAACATCATCCATTCATCTATAAGCGTTAAATTGTTAAATAATCAATTTAAAAAATTTAAGAAAAGTAAATCTCCCATAGTGGGATTATCACACTTAATAGGATGCATAAATAAAATGCATAAATCATAGGGAAATGTGTACAGTACACTTAACTCATATGAATCAATTTCATTTCATTCACATCCTAAAAATAGTTTCCTAGGGTCATCCAAGTACAACTGGACACTAGAAACCCATACAAAGAACTCATTTAACACATAAAATAATTAATTTTAATAATTTATAATTAATTATTAAAATAAATTTTAACAATTTAATATAAATTAAAAATTAAATATAATTAGTTATAATTTTTAAAAACTCACTCAACATATTTATTACATCGAAACAAAGAATCATCACTCATGAAAGATCCTTGGAGTATTCTTGACACTATCCCTAGAGAAATTCTTATAAAATAACACCAATTCAGTAGACACTTTTATTTAAATTCATAGAGAACCCCCTAGATAAATTCAGGAGGAAATGTAACGATAATTTAAAAAGTGTGTGATGACATATGTTCATTGTCTTGATATTTCCACTAGCCACACCATAAAAAATACACACTAAGAAAGAAAAATTATACCATGACTAAATGGAAATATTCAATGAACCTTAACCAAAGAAAACATAAATCCAAAAAAACAGTGGAGGAATAAAAAAATAAAAAATAGATGATCCTACTTCAAACAGTTATGAAATTACATCCAAAATCACCCCAAACCAAGGTGGAATGAAGAAGAAATGGATGATGGTTGTCCGACTTAGACGTACATCTAAGGTTGAATAATGAAAGGTCAGGGGAATTAAAATTGTTAGGGTAAAAAGTAAATGATTACATTTTCAATAAAATATGGAAAGCCTTATGGTTTGTACAAATGGTTTTCAAAATTATGTACTAACCATTCAGCTAGATCATTCCATGAGACACCACCTCACATGGTTTTTCTGTATGTTTTTCTTATCCATTCACTGACGAAATAAAAGAATTTGAATAAAAATTTTAATTTTTATATGGATTATATACTACCATTCACTAATAACCATCCTTCCAACGGCCTTGAGGCCTTCCTTTTTTCTTATTCAAAGAAAGACCCCACTTTTAAGTGAAGAAGGGGGGAAACCCTAACATTCATCGTCGACTTGGGACAAATAACATGCTGAAGGTTTAACGAGACAAACCAAACTGACAACATGGAGCTACCCCTCCCTAGAAATTCATCATGAAAAATCTCTCCACCAGTGTAGGGATGAATGGAAAGAAAGTGTCGTGTGTCAAAGCACAAGCCTGTTCTGATGAAAAATGTCATACCCTCTCAACATCAAAATCAATGATGCTTTACAATGAAGAACAGTTAGCACTGGAACCTCCTTTGGGGCCTAATCCACTTGGTTGAGTTCGAATGAATCACCCTACCAACAAAATTTATAAATCCATACACCATTATGAGAAAACAAAACCAAAAAGACCTCCAATAATCAATCATACTAGACCAAACTCATTGACCTCCACCCCTCCATCGCAACCAGAAAGCCCGAAAGAAATCCAAAGAACATGAGATCAAGACATCGTCACCTAAGACTGGATGGACCAACCCTGCGCCTAAGAACCACCACCAATGAGGGAAACTGGGTCTTCCTGAAACAAAAATTCCTCTCTGGGCATGGATCTACTCTGATCAGAACCTCAGATGCACCATCACCAGGTTCCAGCACAAGCCTCACGATGAAAAATGGGAAAGACCAACGACGTCGAACCAGAACAACCAAAACCAGAAGCAGATAAAAAATTCACAACTGGAACCAAATTAAATGATTGTAAAAACTCACAACATCCGAGACCGAAGGCCTCCCCCCTCCTAAGAACCGAGATCAAGCCCTGAGCCACATCATAAGATGGATGCAACCTAGATCCAGCTGAGAAACCAGCCCACTCCATCGTTGGGTGCACCGGAGAAGCCGAGCAACCAGAACCAAGAACGGGGCCACCCCAAGCCTCGTTGTCATCAAATAGAGGTAAATCGGGACGACCTCTCAAACACAGATGATAATCTATGAAACGACATCATTGGAAATCATCCTGTACCGACACGACTACCGAACTTCCATTGGGACGAGACACCGCCACACAAGCAAAGAGGCCTATGTCGTTCCACGCTGATCCATCTGTCGGACTTCCGTCAAGAAGAAATGTTGTGGCACAATCAATGAATCAAATTCTCTATCGTGCCGATCCGAATGCTAGACCTCCTCCGATAAGCGATGCTAAGACAAACCCTCAACTGATGCAAGAAAATCCCGACCCGAAGGGGGAAGTTGGAAAAGATTCGAAAAAACCCTAGGTTACGTGAGGGAGATGGAAAACACCACTCTGAGGCTCCCCATATATTTTCAAAAGATCATTCACTAATACCCAAGAAAAATGAATCTGGCATGTTTTCCCCATCCATGGGAAAGCACTAAATGGTGAAAAAATAGATTTTTATATTCCAAACTTCAACATGAAGCTCCCAATACCTAGCTGATAACCCATGGAACATCATGGACCTCAATACGTACATATATACATATATATATAGTATCATTTAATCACTCAAAATATTATAATTTCAATTTAAAATGCAATTATCATAACAAAACCATAGCTACAAACTAAAATTTCAAATTTTGACTGGAATTTACAACCTGAAAGAGAACAGTTCTATAAATATTCCTAACTATAGAATTTATATTCCTCAATAATCCCCTATGATATTTTATTAATTAATCCAATCCTTCCTTGACCAAAAATCAATGTTCAATTGATCGTTTCCTATCCCAAATTCCATATAATCTTCCACTACATAACTCTATACATGATTCACACTATTTATCAAAAATAATGATTCCCAGTCATCATCATCACTAATACCATGATAAAGCTCCACCATAACAATACATCCTTAGACACCAAGGCTTCATCATCTTATTTATTATCAAGATAATGGTTCTCTGCAATATAAGACTCATTCTGAAAATGTTGATTCCTAATACAAGAAGCTCTATACCATCAGAATTTCTTAATGAAATATATTTATAGTGGTTCGGTAACCTTATCATTGTTGTTTCCATCTCACCACAACTAATTTCATAGAAAAATATTAGTTAGTAGTGCTCTATTATGCTATTTTTAAAACAACCAGACGCACCTTCCAAAGTTTCATCATACTATCCAATAAAAATGCCTTAATTCCTAGAGGTATTATGAAATCAGACAACAATGACATTGATTTATGAAATCAAAACTCAATTTAATTACAGATTTGGATACACAAATAGCCATATTTTATATAATTCACTTACGTAGAACCCTAAAACACCATTTATCTGACACACACTTGGATAATATTATCTCAAACTGAACCCTGATGCTAACACACAAGCTCTATTCAATAATATATCGAAACAATAATGTAGTATTCTCTATGAAGGAAAAAAAATGGGTTTATATACAAAACAATATCCTAATTCCATATTAACCACCCAATGACCATTTTTATCAGAATGAACGTAGTAACCTAAGATCACATAACCACAAACAAATCTCAATCCATAACCACATGTAGTGAGTAAACATGAAATTCGATATCATACTTGAGTTCCTACACAAAACATAATTCCCTAACCATTTTTGGAAAAAAAATCTTTTCAACCTCAATATTTACTAAATTCTATCCATAATGAGTGGCAAAATATTTAATTTCCTCTGATGAACTGCCCACAATACAATTTTCCTATATATTTCTCATCAAGTTTAGCCACAAATGTTTCTAATAACATATATTCTTGAAAAATATAATTAAGGGAAATACTTGGATCAATCATACCATGATACCTTGATCCATATCTGATATCACCTCTTACCATAGAGGGACATATCACATTTCATCAACGCTATAGGAAAACCAAGAACATATGTATTTCATCTAAATCATCAGTCATCAACATTCCCATGGATATTCACTAATCCATAATTCAATCAATTCCAAACATATCTAGTGTATACTTCATTGATCTCATCTAAACCAAATTGTTGTATGATCCCATTCAACCTAATCATTTAACCTGAATCATGTTTCTATGATTCACACTTCATCAAACAATCTCAAAACTAGCTTCATGATCTATTTTTTTTTGTAAAACTAACTTAAAAAACATTCATGTGAAAATTATTTAACTACAGGATTCTTCCTCTAGAACAGTTCTCATGAATTCCTATAATGAAAGTTATGTATTTTCAAGTATTCATAATCCTCGGTAAAACCCTACCATAACATCTCTCTTAGAACATATCAAGTCTTATAAATCATTATCTCACTATCCTAAACCATTAAAAATTCTCACTAAAATTCAAAATCATCTAATTAGGATCGTCCCTAGTGATTTTCATCGAAATTGAGGCATTTTAGCCATGATAAGTTATATCACATGAACATCATCCTACATGAGTGGCATTCCAAAGTCATAAATGTTAATGTAAAATATAATCATCCAACATTCAACCATATAGTATTAGCATCATGTAGGGTGTCATTATATTACAATAGGGATATGTAAATATTATAATTTTAAAAAGACTCAAACAAATGTGATTAGCTATTAAAATTTTGAAAAGTAGAGAGTTTGAGATCAAACCCAAGAGATGATGCAGGTTTTTTGGGTTTCTTTTATAAAATTCATTTAAAATTTTTAAATAATGGGAATGAAAAAACGAATGATTCATTTTGAAATCTAATTGGAGAATGAATTCCAGGTTTTTATAGACTCCATGTTTGGGTGACAATGAAAATAGAAATAAATCGGTTGTTCATAATAATAGTTGGAGTCAACATGAGGGAGATCCTGATTCCTGGTGTCCCTTAATTAATGAAAAAATTCCCTATTTCTGATGTTCAGGTATTTTAGGGTGTTACTAAATTATATTTCATCAATTCCATTTTTAAATATAATTTCCCTATATTATTCAATGGTCATAACCAATTTTGGGTAATTATTTGTGTAATTTAAAATGATACTTTCCAGATTATTAGATTAATTTCCCTGATAGAGGAAAATTAATGAAATCGAATCTAAATTATGACTGTGGCATCCCAAAACCTAATAACAATTAATGAAATAAAATTCAGTGCATCCCTACCCCTAACCTACATCATGAAGAATAGACTGGTAGTTACCGCATAACTCCATCCATGAGGGAGTGAGGGGGAGCAGAAAAGAGTGGAATAAAAAAATTAATGGAAATGGAAAATTGGTATATGAATCTAAATAAGAATAGAACCTAACCCCATGATTTTTTATCATAATGAATAATACATACAACAGAAACTTGGTCTTCAATTTATATTAATCAATAGTTGTTAAGGTGGATTTAATTATATATTAATAAAATAATTTATTAGTCATAATCCAATCATGGTGGGTTCATAAAAAATATTATTTAATGTTTTAATTTTTTTTATAGAAGAATATGGAATTTCACATCAAGTTGATTCACGACATGACACCATTTTATTTTTTTATTTTTTAGTCTTCCCCTCTAGGTGATTTTTTTCATGGTCTAAAATCATGTCATGAGTTTATATCAATGTTCACACCATGCATAGTCTATTTATAATGTTAATAAAGAATTTACAGTACGTTCATATCTGTTTCCTCTTTCATTATCCCTTGGAAGACATATAAGTATCCCATAGGCACCCAAAGTTGAGGAAATACTTATCATGATGAAAATAATGATCCACAATTCTATTTTGACTCTTTTTCCATCAATAATTGTTTCCTTATATAATTTAATCAAATAAATAAATATCAGTGAGAATGATTAATTAAATTAAATTAATAATTATTATAAATATTAAAAAGTGTATGCATGAAAAGTAAGAATCATATCCCCCCACACTTGAATTCAAGATTATCCTCAATAATGAAATCTCAAAAAACTAATAAGGATGATCACCCAGTCATTCTTTAAGGTAAATGTAAATAAAATCAATTGATAAAATGGGGAATTAAATATTCATGTATCAGGAAGGAATATTTTATCAACTCCCCCCTTTTTGAAGAAAGATGTCAACCATGAATTTTAATTTTCCCCTTTCAAATTAATCATTCCTCTTCATTATTCTATTTGATTTTTTCTATTAATTATCAATATGAATTCCTCTTGTTATTTACTAATCTTTAATTTAATATTCATTCATCATAAAGGTAAAAATTTAAATGGAGTTCTACTCAAACCTCTAACCTTGATCCTTACCATCAGCTTTCAATACATATACATTCTCAACCTCATAGAGACAATATCAAAAATAATCATGAGGTATTAATCACTATCTTAGATGACTTCATGGAAAGAGGATAAGTAGGTAAATTATGTAAAATAATTAAATATCAAAAGGATATTAATCTCTAAATTAATTTTATTGGTAATCAAAAATAAGATCAATAAAAATTTCTTCTATAAAATTCATCACCCCTTTTCCCAAAAAAAATCAAATTAGGTCAATGAAGGAGTAAAGTAAAACAAATGAAACACCCACTTGTATTTTTTTTGAGATTTGTTTTGGAGGAAATCTCACACCCCCATCCAAACCTAATGGATCTTCTCATTGCACTATTTGTAATAGTTATAATAATATCCCTAGTCATCAATTATCATTTATGAATTTTCGTAGAAATGAACCGTTTTATTCCTTTTTTGATGAGGGTATGAAATGAATACAACGAATGAAAATAATGAACATTTTCACAAATTCACCTTGAATGTAACCCCACACAAATCCATTTCGATACATGTATCCCTTTGACCATGGAACCATCTCACCCACAATAATTTTTGGTAATCATGAAAAATATTTAGTGTAGGTTTAGAAAGGGTAAAGTAGGTTTATAATGCTTATCTTTTGTAATAATTTTGTTTATGGGTTTTATATAATTAAAAATTATTAATTTTGTGATACGCACTAGAATGAGGGTTGATAAAAATTTCCTCTGTCATTTTAATTGGGAAGTTGTGAAATCATAGCATTGAAAAGATACAAAGAATGTTCTAGAATTATACATGCACAAGTTTCTCCAAAGAAATATATTCTACAACAGATAGAGAAATTTTAGGATTTAAAAATGAATCAGGGATAAGATCAAATGGTTGTGACAGTCACAGATAATAATGAATATGAATAATAAAAATCAGTGAATGAAACTATAAAAAACATAAGGTAGACCAAATCATAAAAAAATTTAATTTTCAAAATCTAACCATGATCCATAAGTCAATTTTTTTCAAATATTAATTCCCACATTTGTGTCTACATAATCATTCTCCCATTCTCTAAAAAATTTATTGAAAAATAATTTTTTCAAAATTGCATCAAAATTACTCTTAGTATATTTTTTCACCATGATTTGTGATTAATGAAATATCAAAGGTCAAGCATGAAATTCATATTTTAGAGTTAAAAAATTTAAAATTATCAGGGAAAATAAAGAAATTGAAACATATATTCCCCTTTCATTTGTTTTTAAAAAATAGATTCATAAGCTCTTATTATATCACATAATGAATATCCCAGATTAAAAATCTTTAATTTATTACTAATATTTTCTAGATCCTTTTTATTATGAATAAACATTTAAATAATCAGTTGAAATGTAATTTTGTTTCAAAGAAATTTAAAATATTTTGTAGAGTCTTCCAATGCCTAAAAATGAAAATAAAATTAAAAACTCAATTTGCATCCTAGAAGTAATTTTTTTAACATTTTTATCTCAACCATACCTTTTTAGCTTAGGTGGCAAGAGACTGGATTGATTGTAATTAGTATAGATCCATAGATGGCCTCAACTACAACCAATCGGCAAAGGTCATTCCTTATCATTCCTTTGAAAATATATTAATTATTTTTATGGGAATCCCCTTTCCAACATTCATTAGATATATCCATCAATGTTTTTATAATCCTAAAAAACTAAATGGAAAACCTCTTTAAATTTGGAGGATTTGGTTTCTCCTCCAATGTCTTCAATTTTTGATTCCTTCTTTTTAGCACCCTCACTATATTTGAAAAAACTTCCTCATAATTTTATTAATCTATAGTATTATCTACAACCTCAAGTATTTTTTTTATTCTATATCATCACCATCATTTAGATCATTATTGTTCATGAAATAGTGAATTTTGGAATTTACTTACTCTCTACCAACTCATTGGAATAGTTCGCCACATTACATGTTTATCAAGGCCCATACCATGGCCAAGAACGGTATTCCCAAGATGAGGGGGTCTATATTATAACACATAAAATACTAAAAAATTCACCAGGATGTAGAATTTGTTTACTTTTACTATGATGTCTTCAATAATTCACTATGGGATTTTCACCATCAAATATACTTAAAGGAGTTTAACTCTTATATTATTCATATTCTATAACCAAAGGCTCTTGAAATCATTATATGAATTTTTTTTACACAAGTATCTAGATCAAAAAGTGCCTTCCTAAATATTTTAGACACAATATTATATTTAAATGAAATCTACATGAGTCTTACTACTTATTTGGTAAGTCTCTTAGTACAGTAGTTGGACACTCTCATGTGAGTGGAATGGTTCTAATCTATAGCAGTTTTAACCTATTGGAACTAGATCTCTTGTGAAATTCGTTATTTTGGCATGTTGGTGGGGGATTCTATAAAGGGATCTTAATTTGATTTTTTTTAAATTTTGTAGAAACATACACTTTTTTAATCAATTTTCCCTCAAACTAACTATTATGGAAAAGTTATTCTTGGCTTATACAATGGTGGTTTTTCATCAACTACTATATCTACTTTATTTTCACTCTATCCTAGCTTCCCTTCTTCATTTTCAAAATTCACTTTCTTCTATTCTACAATAGGTTCATGGTTCTCTTGGGTTGTTTTCCTAGTTCCTTTAGTGATGGCCTTCATTTATCTTTATGAGATAACACTTGGGTTCCTTGGTAGTGTTTCTCATAGACTCCCTTTTATTTTCTATAAAAATTAACCCACATTGAATAATAATTTCTAGATTGTATTTTTCTGATAATTAGAATAATATTTTATCTCATTAATAGCTACCCACTGGACTTTTGACTAAGTGATCAGTTCCCTTATGGAAATTTTAGTAGTAGTCATCATAAATGTATCCAAAGTTTCTAACAATGTGTGGACATAACTCTAAAGTGTTGGTCTTTAATGTCCTTGGAATACCAATTCATTCAACTAATATCCCTATAGTTTTTGTTTTTGTGGTCGCCAACCATGAAAATTGTAACCATGATTATAATAAGTATAATTAACTTTTTCATTGCACATACCTTGGTTTGGTTATTAACCTATCATTAAATCCATAATTTTTGTTAGTTATTCCATTTGTACCAATATTCATTCATTTTTTACCATGTGGATGCCTCTTTATTGAGTTAATTTTTTTCTCTCATTAGAAAATGTTTCTCATCCTCTTTTCCAGTACGTAATATCTCTATTCTGGGGATTTCTTCACCAATGCTCCCCTAGATGCAACATTCACTTTTGATTTGTTATCATGTGTGATTTCTTTGTAATATGTTTTTATTTTTATCCAAATCTAAATTATATGCTGAAGGAATTTTTTATTAGGTATTTAAAATGATTCCATGTGATGTATATATATTTATCCTTTTATTGATTAAAATTAAGTATGCTAACACAAATGTATAAATATTTATCGGGTGAAAGGAATCATGTAATAATGTCCCTTTCCAAATCATCGCATGTTATGATATAATGTGGTAGAATGCTCTAGATCCATTCACGAGTGCACTCCCTTAATAAAACTTTGTAGAGTAAATGTCTTATTAGATCACTTGAAACATTATAAAATAGGATAATATCATAAATATTGAGGAAACGCGTTACATATTTGTATGGAATATCATTAGGGAATTTATAGAATTTCACCATGTTGGAAATCATCTTAATGAAAGTCAACATTATCTAGAAGTGTGTAGAAGACATTAGTGGAATGATTATAAATTAATTAGGATATTTTTTTGATGGGTTTCCATAATTTTTTGGTTCTCATAATCTAGGAAATGATACTTTCACTCCTTTAGCAACTCAGTTTGGTTCGACTCCATCCTTAGTGGTATCCTTTTTTATAATTATTTAGTGTTTTTTTAGGATTAGGATTGAGGTAGATTATTTCTTTTCTTATTTCATGAGTGTGGTAATCATGAATCAATTATTTTACCAAAAAATTATATAATAATCACCCAATATAAAATGGAAAATTCATAAATAAATAATAAAAATAATTTATTTTTTTGATCCTACTTAGTCATTATCCCCACCAATGATGAAAGAAATTTGAAAGCTTTTAGAGTGTCATTATTCTTCTATGGGGATATGAAAATGTAATAATTTATAAAAGACTCAAATAAATATGAATGACTAAGAAAATGAGGGAACAGTGAGGTCAAGGTTAAACCCAAGATATGGTGCAAGTTTTTATTTTAGGAATTTAAAAAGAAAAAATTATTTAATGTTTTGAAGAAAGGGAATGAGGAAAATCATGTTTGTTTTTAAATAATGTTTTATAAAGTGTGTAGTGTTTATATTTATTTATGGTTCAGGTGATAATGAATTTATAAAATAAAGTAGCTGTTATTGATTTTTTTCAGAGAAAATATTTAAGAGATTGTTGGTATTGGTATTCCATATGAAACAGAAAAAATATTTCCCATTGTAAGGTATTTAAGGGTATTGTGGAATCAGTTTACCTCAACAATGTTTTTAAACCTAATTTAACTAAACTATTCCATTTTACTTCCTAATTCAGGGAAATTATTTTTGAAATTTTAAAAGCAAATTTCCATATTCTTAGGTCAATAATCATACTATAGGAAAAAGGAAGGAAATGAAAATTAAATTATGATTAAAGTTATCCAAAACATAAATAAAATGATATAAATACACTTCACATCACCCTACCCCTTTTCGAAATCATCTAATGTAGATTGGGATTTATCCCCTTATTATATCCTGGAGGGATTGGGATGGGAGGGGTAAAGAAATGTATGTTGAAAATAAATGTTGGAGAAGAACCTGTGAAGGACTCTGCAGTAGCATAACAACTTACACTTGGAATTTTTCTCAAAATGAATTGTCCATGTAATTTGAAAATGGTATTTAATGTAAAGGAATAAAATGTTCTCATGTTGGATTTAATTCACTATTAATGTGATCTTTGATTATTCCAGAGGCAATATCATTGGTCCATGGTGGTTTTGAGTCAAATAGAACTCCATGAGGTTTTAATTTCAATGATCAGTGAATATGGAATTTCATGTTAAGATGATTTGCATCATGAAGAATAGTGTCATGTCATGAATATTTGGCCTACTTCACTGTGTGTGTTTTTTATGTCCTACATTCATGTCATGAGTTCATATCAATGTTCAAATCATGAATAGGTTATTTACGAGTTGAATAGAGAAATCTATTTCATATTTGGATTTTTTTCCACTTGATTCTTCCATTTTGAGCCTTATAAACATCCCATGGAAGCTTAATGTCTAGGAATGAATTCAAGCATGAAAAATCTAGATCCACATCGCTCTTTTTTCTCATTTTCCATCAATCATTGGTTCCTTCCCTAATTGAATAAAAATATGAAATATCATAAATAATGATCAATGCAGTGAAAATAATTGTAATTATAAATACAAAAATTACTACACTTGATATTTAACCATCAAGGATCATAATTTACTATCTAATTAGAAACCATTCTTGAATCAATGGGGTTATCCATCCTCATAATGCATCCCTTTAAAAATAAGCTTTGATATGAAAATAACTCTATTAGTTCTATATCCTGAATCATAAGGAATAACCATGCAGGTGTCATATACATGATAACAGGTCCCATTTATTAATCCCAATGGTGGGTATCTATAACACCATGATATTTTAATCGAACACTATGTTGGATAGAGCATACAATACAAAACACTAAGCATAAATGAAACACGAAATTTAATTTTTTTAAGATGGTTATAACATACATGTTGAATTGGAGGGAATGAATAGAAGTAAATGAATTATGAAATATATGTAAATTCCATAATTAATAAAAATTTATTGCTAATTTTTTTAAAATTAGGGACTCAATTTGTGCTAGTCATTTTATTCTTAAAAATACATTTTCATCAAAAATACATTTTAATGAGTGAATATTATAATTAATTTTTTAAAATTTTATTAATTTTATTTGATAAAATTATTATCATTTTTAGGAAAATAATAATAGAATAATATTAGGGTGATTATTTTTTATTTTCTTGAAAATATTTATTTTCTATTGAAAAGTGAAAAAATATAGAATTTATTGAAAATTTTATTTTTTATTTCAGGAATTTATATAGTTACATTACATTTTAAAATAGTTTCAAAGAAAAAATATTTATCTAAAATTATAAAAAATCAAATTAATTTCATTGGAATTAATTTTATGGTTGAATTTGGTGTTATAACATTTTTATATGTAAAAAGGAAATTTTCTTAAAAATAGCCTTTCATTGCATTTTTTGTTTTTATCTTAAATTAATTTATTCCACTTATAGAAATTGAATCTTAAAAAATGGATTCAATATATAGAATAATGTGGTAAAAATTTGGTATATATGACCCTTTTAGTTTTGTTAAATATTAATAGTGACTATAATAAGTTTTTGTTACCAAAGAAAAGGTAAAATGGGTTTATTTGGGTTCAAACCAATGTGATAAGGATTAAAATTAATTAAAAACACTAGCATTTACATGATTGGATGAGTCTATTCCATCCATAATAAAAAAAATTAAAATATGAAAAAATTTTCATTAAAAAATTATTTTTACCGTTATAATAATTAAATAAAAGATAAATAAAAAAATGTCACTTTATTGCTCTTAATATCAATTAAATTTTATGACAGGAAGAGAAGAAAATTATTTTTGGTATGAAATATTTATTTTAAATATGTATGAATTTATTTAATTAGCATAGTTTTTCTAATTTTTTAATGATATAATTATCTTGAATTCTTACACAACATTAAAACGGTGCTTATGCAAGCTGAAAAAAATCAAGCAAATAATTATAAAAACACAAAAAGTAATATTTTTTGAGTTATTTAATGTGTCTTATTAATTTTGAAGAAAATTATAAAATAGTATATATTTATTAATTTATTATATTATAATTCCATTATTTTCATGTTGTTTTCAAATTCAAATAATTTGAATAGTTCTTAAAATAAAATTAATTTTATTTTATGTTAAATATATTTTATTAAAATATTTAAAAATATTAAAAATAATTATATAGGCTAATAAAGATGATAAATGGTCTAAAATTTATTCCATTTACCATTTAGGATCCAATGTTAGCCTTATTAATTCAATTATAACCCTATAATATTAAAAAGGACTTTATAAGGGTTGATTATAAAATGGTGTAACCAATTGGTTAAACTAAACAAAAATGATTAAAATGATATCTAAATATATGATAATTTTAATTATTGATTTTATTAAGACCATATATTACTTATAATTTAATCAATTTCAATTTTACATGTGGTAGACACATATTATATTTTAATATTTCATGTATTTCATGTATGTCAAAAAACGACATTAATGATATTTTATAAAACAAATTATTTTATTAAATGATATAAAATTAAAAAATCCTATATTAGGAAATTTTAATGGTATTTGTTAGGATATATAAATCATTTTACAATTATGGATCAATTTTATCTTTATATAAAAATTCTTGACACCTAAATTGAATAAACATTGACAAGATATTAATTGTCAAAAGGTTTAATGAGGAGGGGGTTAAAACTAAGAGATATAGGTCAAATTATCAACTAAACTTGTCCAAAATATATTTTATGATATAATTTATACTCATTAAAATACTATATTATAAATTAATCAACATAGGGTAATTTTTTATGGACATTAATTGAAATTAATTTATTAATTTAAGTAATTCCAAGTTTGTCATTTCCCTCCTTTATAAAAGGACACCCTTATCTCATTTATTTACAACAATTTGATCCATATACCTCTAAAAACTAAAAATTATATTCTAAACATCTATAGATATGAATTAGAGGTTATGGTTTTCTTAAAATACCATTCCAAGGGTCCTTTAGAAGAGATCTAAAGGAGGGCTGTTGAAGAAGAGGTAACCATCCTACCTGATTTATTTCAATTTATTTCTTCCTAAAACTCTTATAAATATATTTAATATATAAAAAAATTAATTATCGTGAATACAATTAATTTTTATTATTATTATGTAACAAAAATTGTCCACCTTCTTCCCTTCCATTGAATAATAATAAGGTCACCCGTGTGTACGTGTCGACTAACATCTCCAAGAAGAAATGTGATTCATTTTTCATATCTATTTTACATGGATGGTGATAAGGATATTTTTAATTAACATATAATATATATATTATATAATAATGAAAAATGGAGTTTGAAATAATATTTACCTTTTATTCGTTTTGTTCATTAAAAATGAAAACAACATTCATGCGTACGTACGACCTACAACATCCAGGAACAACGTAATTTTTTTATTATATTTGTATTTTATTTATAAATATAAATATATATAATGTATGAATATTGTATTTATATCATGGTAAATATTATTTATATGATGGAACCAAGATCAATATACAAGTACTAGAACTACCAAACCAAAATTCTCATGAAAAATGAAATAGTTAACACCCAAAAATGATAGTTTTTGAAATTATTTAGTAATAAATGGGTGGTCAAATGTTATAAGTGTATAATATATTATATTAAATGTATGTAAATTATTATCTAATATAATTATAAAAAAATTATATTTATTACACATGATTTTATATCACTTTTGAAGAAAGTCAAACTTGAGGTAATGGTTTTCTCAAAAATCATTTGTTTCCCCTGAGGCATACACAATATTCACCACTTGTTTAAAATTTTTGGTGTATATACTACCCATTAATGTATTAAATTTTTATTATAATGAAAATTATGGTGATTTAAAAATACATAAATTGGTATCTCTTTCTTGACGTTTTGATTCAGAGATTACCAAAGCTGTAATTGTTCTTCGTCTCAATATTTTTTCAATGAGAGATTTTAAATTTTATGTACCTATTTATTCTTATGAGGTGTATACACTTCCATATTTAAAATTTATATCATGATTATCCCTATTTTTATATTAATTTATTCATTAATGGGGATTACGATTAAAATTTTACCATAGTGGATAGAGATTTATGTTATAATCTCATTATTTTCAAGGATTATTTTATGATTAAATTTAAAATCATAACATTTCATGTTATTACTCATAATAATCTCAAAAAAATTTATTATCCTATGGTTAGTTCTTGTTATTAATTTTCTTCTTCTCAATTTTCCCAATTTATCTACCCAATATACTGAAATAATGTTTTTTAGGAAAACTGAATATATTTATTTGTTAGATAGAAAATATTTTTTCTTAGATATACATGTATTATAAAAATGTTTTCAATAATTTTTGTAATATTATTCAATAATTTTTTAAATCCATTTTATTCATTATATAATTTTTAGGAAATTGTTTGAAAGGAATCGTCTTTGAATTTTATTTATATTTTATTTTTTAGAAAATATTAACAGAATATTTGTTTTCATATACATAGACTGAAAACAATTTCCTTCCCTCACGATAAATAAATGGATTGATGATTAATTTATTGCTTTCAAATATTATTTTAAAATAAAATATTTTCCATAATATTTTAAAACAATAGATTTAAAAGAAGTGATTTCAAATAAAAAGGGTGTTTTCCCTAATAAATTATCCAATAATATTCTAAGTCAATTTTTATCTATTATTATGTCTTTGATGTTACTTATGATGTCACAACCCGTCGTCGGGGCCCATGCCGTGACTACCCCAAGCCCGCCTTCCATAGGCTAGGGGCTAGCGACTAGCACCAAAGGCGCAAACCCCAATAAAAAGAGAAGGTATTGCCTTTATGATATAAAAAAACACAACAGAGTACATATGTGCAGTAAGCAATAAGACAAACTGAGAAAAAAAGTAAGTGATGAAAAGTAAATGGGCCAGTATACAACCCCAACTGATAGTACCGTACAACTAAAATGAAAGTACAACAACAGTAAAGTAAAGCGACAACCACTGATTCGTCCCCTGAGAATCCCACCTGAAGGGTGGGTACATATTGTCTCCTCGGCACCTCGGGTCTGTCCGTTCCCTCCGTGTACGCCTCACTCGGTGGTCCAACTATGGGTACCGTCCAACTTCACAAGACTCCTCAACGATCAGTGTTATCCATCGTCTTCATCCAACACAATGTAGTGCGGGCATAACCCGTGCAGGGGTGAGTATACGATACTCAGTAGGGACCCTGAGACCCCTGATTGTATCCCAGAATAGATGAAGGATAAACCACAAAGGAAATATACAACACAAAGTATAAACCAACTCTACATAAGTTTAACGCCATACATATACCTAAGTCACCAATCCTAGTCTAGATCATACTCTCGAGCCCAATCACCACCCAGTCCACACAGGAAGGAAGTCAATAACACTGTGGAAAAGATTGAGAGTCAAGACTCAGCTCACACAAGTATACATCTTTTGTATAGCGATAAATATGATCAGATGTAGTCACTGATTCATCTAAGCTGTCGGACCCCCACAGGATACAAGTACCGAGGTCACTACTGCCAGACCCAAACAAGACACAAGAATAGTATCCATCATCGTCGAATCCATGGAGGATCCCAGTATGGTAGTCATCGCTGTCGAACCCACGGAGGATTCTAGTACAATAGTAAATGGAGTCGCAGCCAGCTCTAGGGTTCCCGCACACAACACGCTCGATTCTGGGAGGGTCCGCTCCTCGAGCAAGGGGGTTGATACATCAACTTTCACAAAGTCTAGAGTTTATGTATCCCAAAGTTCCGTCTCATCGAAAGAAACCCAGCGCGATAGACGGTGCGTCAATCAGACACCCGGTTTGAGAGTTATTGGTTTTCCGTTCCAGGGGCCCGGTTGGGTTTTAAGCTAAAACCAACGTGAACATACTCCAGCTGAGTCCAAACCTCAAGTGGAGTATTCCAAAAGAACCGTCTCTTATAAAGGAATATAACATAGTTGATGGTATGTCAATCGGACGTCCGGTCCATAAGTTAGAAGTGTTTCTACTCTAAGGGCCCGATTGGTTTTAGGTTCGAACCAACCCGGCCATACCAAAACATTGCTGAAACCATGAGTGTAATATAACGAAATTACCGTCTCGATCTAAGGATTCCTACACAATTGAAGATGTGTCGATAAGAGGTTTGTAGCTCATGTTATGGGCGGATGATCAAAAACAGTAAGAGGTGGGGGGTCTTGGCCCGGTCCGGCCCGGCCCAACCCACCCTGGGTCCACCTAAACCGGGTTAACCCAAGCCAGGTCCGGGTCTGGAGCGGGAGGGCGCAGCCCGACTGGGCGCGACCTGGCCAGGCTGGCGTGGCCCGGTCCCCATGACCCGCCCCGGCCCAGCTGGGGGGGGGGTGTGTGCTGGCTCGGCCATCTGGCCGAGTAGGGGGCGCGACCCCCGGTTTTGCGAACGTGGTGCTAGGCTAGAGCCGCTTGTCTCCCGGATCACGTGCGGCTGTGGGATCCCCTCCTCGCCACCACGGCCGGTGCCATAGTGGGATTCTTCCCATGGCGTGATGGGGTGTCATTGCCTCCAGGCGGCCAGCTGGTGCCAACCGCTAACGACCCACACCGCCACAGTCTTCTGCGAGCCACTGAAGTCATTCCGGTGGTCCGTTTTTGCTTCCACCTGTGGCTGCGGTCATCTCGGGATCCGAACTCCACTGCGAAGGCTCGAAATCACCATTGTGGTCCCGTTTCGTCGTTTCCAACATCCCAAACATTAATAAAGATACAGAGATGGGTCTAGACTTGTTCTTTAGTCCGTACCCACCACGTTAGTGGTTCAAATCATCACCAAAAAATTAAATGCCATGATCGAGGGTATAAATCACACAAATGAAATATACAAATTCACCTACCTCATAGTTGACGTTGTTCATCGTCGAGTCGCGGAAGATGAGAGTCGCGGTAGTCGGGCGTCACGGAAGAACGATGTCATCCCATCAATGATGGAGGAAGATTCATTATCATAGGCAACGCAGGCTCCTTGACATCGAGGTGCATCCGAGGACGAAGTCTTTCGCGTTCTTTTCCAGGGATGTTCTTCATTGAAGAATGGTGTTCTTCATTGAATAAAGATCGCCTACCTTTTTAATTCTCCAGATCCTTTTCCCCAAAAGTGATTTTCCAACCCAAAACGAATAAGGAGTCTCAACAATTAATAGAATTTCCATGCAATTAATATTAATTCAAAAGCGGTTCCAATAAATTTAACGCTGAACTTAATTATACGTATTGGAATAATTTATAGGAGGATGGAGGTGGGAAGGTTCCACCATAATAAATATGTGGAGTTTTAAAAGTAATAAATAAGGGGGTTTAATGGGGATTTGAGGGGTGGTGAAGGGTTTGGGTTCGTGTAGGCCCCAACCCTAACTTCCACTTGTAAATAAAATAAAACAAAAATAAAATATTTTACAACAATTTTTATTTAATTCATTCTATATCCCCAAAAATAAACTTTCAACCTGCATAAAACACAACTGCGGTATGGGTCACCTTAAGATAATACCGGTGCTGCGTGATCATCGGTGTCATCAGATTTCAATTCCGAGCACCTGTTCAAAAGATAGAAAAATCTGATCATACATTTACTGAATGTACCCAAACAAAACTTCAAAAATTGATTTCGGGCACACCAGGCCTCAGAATCAGGTGCCGTTAGAAGCCACATACTTGTAAAATTTCAAAGTATTTATGAAAAAAAAAAATCTCTGAAATCTCTGGGTCTTTACATGTGATTTACTGGGGTATGATTCAATGATACCATACACATCCATTTTTTTGTGGATTATGATGATTATGATTTAAGGATAATTCTATGAAAATCGTATCATTCCAATGATTTAATTATGTTATGAAATCTATTTCATTTCCATGAGTTATCATATAATGAAATGATTAATTATTTATGAAACCTTTTTCCTTCTCAAAGGTTATGATATGATGCATATTTTATGATATTGTGGTGCACATATATATTATTTTTCTTATGTGGTGGGTGGGACCATAATTATATATCTATTCAATTAATTTGGTAAATATGGATATCTCATGAGATAATAAAAATTGGAATGGGGTGGGAACCCAGTTCAGTAAGGGAATCTTTCCACTATGATATTATAGGGAATGAAAATTGAAAATTGAAATGATGGGATGCGGAGGGAACCCAATCTAATATGACCGTCTTGGTAGTAAGTCTATAAATATGGATATTAATTTCTATGATTTTTGAATTCCATAAAATTAAGTTTTATGCCAATGATATGCACTCATGGCTCATGTTGTTTGATTACTTTATGTATTATATCTTATAACTTATGAAGATTTATGCCATGATTCAAGAATATGATCTATGATATTCTAGGTATAGATTTTAAAATGTTAAGAACATGTTATCATACCTTTATGTCCACATTATAGTCATATGATCATTGATATGTCCCTTTATACCATTATTGAGAAAATTAGCTCACCCTTTCTTGTGTGTACTTTTCCCATTTTAGGAAGATATGTTTTAAGTAGTGTATGTATAAGGAGAGTACCATGTGGGAATATATATGTTCAATATGTTTATGTAATTATTTGAAATAATAATACTATTTATCCATCCTCAAAAGTCACTAAAACGTTATGGTTCATAGATATATATTTTTAAAATATATTTCATATTAATAAATTAAGATGTAATATTTTTTTTATTAGAGGTCAGTTTAAGAAATATTTACATATTAGGATTATATAAATTTGGTTAAATACCTATAGATAACCCTAAGTATAGTATAACATCCCATAATTTTGGGAAGATAGAAATTATGTTATTTTTTTAAGTGCACCCCTGTTAGGAAATTATAAGTGGAAGTTGTTTTAGCACAATTGCATTTAGGGTAATAATTACAAAAATAAATGTTTGAGTATATCTCACCAATCATTCTAGTTCTTGGTGAGTGTGGAATTACTAAGGACCATGTTTGACACCGTTGGGGGATACACTTGGGTTAATCCACATTGTCCTTATAATCAATTATTTATATTTTGAATAGATTATAACCAATTATAGCCAAGTTTATACCTAAGGTTTCATAGATTGAAAAGTGGATATCATAATTTAGATATAATATGAATGATTTTTCATGATTATATGATCCCTATCGATGGATATTGTTGCACACATTATATTTTCTAGTTTTAGTAAATCAATGTTACTAGGAGGAATCATGTTAATGTAGAATGTGATGTATAAAGGAATGATTGTCTTAATGACAACCCAAATGAAAAAAGAGATAGAAGAAAAAATTTGAGGAATATTACTAAATATTTATCTCATTATATGATTAATAATCGCAACTTGGGTGGGATTCCTGAAACACATAATAACAGAAATATAGAGTTTTAGGAAGATTATAGTGGAAATATTATATGTATTTCTACATGTAAAGTACGTGGGATGAATCACTCGGTGAAATATTTCAAAGGAATGAGAAGATTTATTATGTGTGGAATAGAAGGGAATAGAAATATAAATTTACAAGATAAAATAAAGAGTTTTGTGGAGGGAAATGTTTTTTATCCTAAGTTACAATTTTTAGTTCAATGTATTATGTGTGTGGAATATGGGAGTTATCTAAGATAATGACCAAATTTGAGGTTTAACACCTAGAACATGGAAGAATATATTCTATTGTAGTTGTTAAAGTGAAAGGATTAAAGTGTTTATATATTTTGATTTTATAATTATGTTATATAAGTGTTATATTAATGATATTTTTGATACACTAATCATGAAACATCCAATGATTTTTTCACATTGTTTTTTATTTAAGGATTTATAAACATACGTTAAATGGTAATGATAACTAATAAAATTGATTTACTGTCAAGGTGATAATTTTTTTGGGGGTAAAATAATTGATTAACATTGATGAAGTAAAAGGGATAATATATGTGATTTTGAAATTCATTAGTGATTTGATAACAAGGACATTTAGATCATATTTTGTTACATTTATTACATTTTTAGGATTTATCTAATATATTTAATAGTCTGGAAATTTATTTGAGGAATAAGGATTATGTAATTTTTTTTATATATTTTCATGAGAGGTTAACATAAGTGTTATATATAAAAACTTTGGTTTCTATGTTTAATTTTTATCATAAGTTCAAAGGAGTAAATACACATATTTAGGTTTTAAGTGTTTGTATTTTTAGGTGATTTGAAACAATTACTAGGTTTTATGAAGAATAATTTATTGACGGTTAAATAACCCATTTCGTTTGTATATTATATGATGTTAAGTTAATTATGTTCTTTTGGATAGTTGTATATAGATAATCATGATGGTAGAGAAGTGATTCATTGACAATGCGAATTTTTTTTGTGATTTTTATATACAAGATAAGGATTAAATTATATATTTTTATCGATATATTATTCAAGAAATTTTGGTATATTTCACTATATTATAATATTATATAGTTATTTATAATGGTGATTAATGATATTTTTGGAGATGTGAAATTGGGTTTAGGTATATATAACTAGTAGGTTTTCCATGTGACTTATCATGAATTATTATCTAGTAAAAACATAATTAAATTTTTGAAGATGTAAGTAGATGGGTATGATATATCTTTTGTGTTTATATTTTTTAATGTTGAGGTTATTTGGGATAAAGGGTTATGTTTTGAATAATTTATGATGAACTATGAATTTGGAGATTAATATAAATTTTTATTCATTTTGGGAATTATATCACATTCTTCTACCCATTTTCGGTTTTTTTAGTGTCTAAATATTGGTGAAAAATCATAATATCATTTTTTGAATCACATGATCAAATTTAAGTTTATTTTAGTTCTTAAGGTGTGAATAATTAATCTTAAATACTTATTATTTTCATAAACATATTATATTATGGTGGAAATTTATTATATGATGAAATTATACAATTCAATTAAGTATATCTCCTTATGTTCTTTGTACAGATGGTAAAGGAATTTCACAAGCCAAAGATAATGGTCTTTCAAAAAAATATTGTCATAAAACCTTCATTTCTGATGAATTTATTTCTTTTTTCACACCACTTTGATCTATGGTTTTGGGGTCATTAACTTTCTTGTGATCCTTTCATTCCTTGTGATCAATTATCCATGCCACTCTCCATCGTAATTTGGAAATTAATTTTCCTCTATGTCTATATATTTACTTCCCATTAATGTTATACTATTTGGGAACCTAGTTATGTATTATTCTATAATACCTTCATATTTACCTTTCCAACTTTTCAAGAATTCTTTTTAACCCTTTTTACAATGTGGGTTTTTGAAAAAAAGAATTTTCAAATATCAAATCTTTTTTTACTGAGAATAAGATTCAATTGTGAGGTCATACTTATTGGGGGTGGGGGAGAATTTAACACCCCAATATTTCAAAAGAAAACATTTTTTAGCTTATACAACTTGTAATACTGAGCTTTAAGAAACCCCAAAATATTATTATTTTATGACCATTATAAATAAACATTTAATGAGTTTTTACGAATAGTATTAACTTAATTATGAAATATATAAAATTCATAATAAATAAATATTAATTGGAAAATTCTTATGAAATAAGAGCTCAATTTGTTTTGGTTATTTTATTTTTCTAAATATATTTTCATGAAAAAACGGTTTATAATGAGTGAATATTATATTTTTTTTGAAAATTATATAAATTTTATTTGATAAAAATAATTTTATTTTTCAAATCATCATGTCAAAATTATCTTAGGGTGATGTTTTGGTTTTTTCTGAAAAAATTGATTTTCTAGTGATTAGTGAAAATACATATTTTATGTTTTATTTTTTTATAAATGAATTTTTATACGTAAAAAGGAATTTTTTGGGAAAACATTTTTTCATTTCATTTTAACTTAAATTAATTTATACCACTTCTAAAAATTGAATCATGAAAAATAGATACCATTTTATTAATTTGGAGGTCCCATTTTAGATAATAAGTACCTATATTTTTTTGTTAATATAAATAGTATCCATACTATGTTTTTGTTACCATGGTAAAGGTAAAATGGGTTTATTAGGGTTAAAACTAATGTTATCAAGCTTTAAATTCCTTAAAAACACTACCATTATTTCATTTTATGATTAGATTTCTTCTATAATCATCAAATATTTTAAAATATGATCTTATATTTCAATTATACATTGATTTTGACATGTATGATAATTATGTAAAAGATAAAGTTTAAAATGTCATTTTCATTCTTTTAATATCTATAAATTTTTGTGAATAGGATAAAAACAAACTATGTTCAGTTATAAGTGGGTATATGAAATATTGTTCAATTTTTTTTATTGTTATTTTTTTACTTTTTAGTGATGAATTAATTACCTTATTTAGTTACGCAACACTAAGATAGTGTTTGTGAAAGCAGTATAAAAATAAAGTAAATTATTTTAAATATCTAAAAGTAATATTTTGTGTGTGTTAAAGTGTACTAATTTTTTTTAAGATAAATATAATGTATAATAGAGGTTTAAAACTTTTATATTATAATTCCATTACTGTCATGTTGTTTTTAAAGAAAAACTATGTGAATAATTTTCTAAATGAAATTTATAGTAATTTATATTAAAAACATTTTATTACCTCCAATGGCCCGAAGGCCATCATTTTTTATTGATTTTCGATAATCCACTTTTCAAGGGGTGAGGTGGAACCCTTACAAGGCTCGTAGGCGTAAATATTACATTGCTCGAAGGCCTTAGAGATATTAAATGACTGTAGGATTCAAACATTACTTACAACCCAGAATAACTACATGGAATTTCTCCTCCCTAGCATCATCATCGTGAAATTATCTCACCACCTTCGCATGACCATTTGGCTAGGCATTCCCATGCACGCATAGGCTTGTCTTAATGGCAGGTGCCATACCCTCTCATTCATGCAATCTGTTGAGCTTATACTATGGTGAAATATCCTTACACATCCTCTTTATAAAGCTTATTCATTTTAGGTTGTCTGGTTTTCATCTATAGTTAAGGTGTCCTCAAGGCCATGAGGTGGCCTGAAGGACTTATTGACCCAAAGGACTGGGTGGACCAAAGGCCTTAGAGGAACCGATGACCAAATCGGTGGCCCAAAGGCCCAAATGGGGGAATATTCTCGGATTATAAAGTTACAATTAGGATGATAAAGGGTCTATAATTTTATACCATTTCAATTTATTATTCAATTTTCATCTTCTTAAGAAAATTACAACCCTTTAATATTAATTTTTTTACTATAGTTAATGTTAAAATTGGTGAACCGGGGGGATAAACTAAAAGATATGATGTAAACTAATATATAAATTTGAAAAAAATTATTTTATTATTATATTAGGACCACATTTTCCTTATATTTGAATCCATGTCATTTTGGAACCATTTTATAAGTGTTATTCACATATTGTATAATAATTATTTATATATTTCCAAAAATTACATTAATGGAATTTTATAATAAAAATTATTTTATAAAATGGATTTAAATTAATATAAATCCAATATCCATATAATTTAATGGTATATGGTTCAAAATATCCACCATGTTCAATTTATGGTTCATATCTCCTTTTATAGTAACTTTCCTGACCCCTAAATTGTAAAAAATTGATATCATGGTAATGGTCAAAAGAGTTAATGGTGGTTAAAACTAAGAGATAAGGGGAAAACATCACCGAAACATGTTGATTTTTTATTTTAATATTTAAAATCATAATCATATTATATTTAAAATATATAAATTTTTATAGATTCTTAAATAAAATTAATTTATATTAATTGAATAATTTAAGGAATTCCAAGTGTGTCAATTCCCTCCCTTATAAAAGGACACCCCTTAGCTCTATTATTTACACCAATTTGACCCATATATCATAAAAAACCCTGGAATATTATTGTATTAACTTCCATATAAATTAATTTTAGGTTTTGGTCTTCTTAATGACCATCCCAATGGTCCATAAGAAGGGATATGAAGAAGGTCTTCTGAAGAAAATGTAATCTACCTACCAGATATCTTTCTATTTATTTCTTCTTATACAACCAATAAATACATGAAATCCATTATAAAATAATTAAATTAATATATTAAATATAATTTATTATTATTATTATGTAACAACCATAATCCACCTTCTTCCCATCTGTTAGAAAATGATAACATCGTTCATGCATACGTGTGTACTACCACCACAATGAAGCGATGCGACTCGTATTTCTTTTCTAATTTATATAGATGGTAAGAAGGTCAGATTTAATGAATATATATGTTATATAAGATAAAAAAAATTATCTTTTAATGGTGAATTATTATTTAACTTTCTTTCTTTACATCCGTCGAATAATGAAAACAACATTTATGCGTACGTACAACCTACCATCTTTCTTAATAGTGTAATTTGTTTTCCAATGTCAAAAGTTTATGGATAAATATAAATATAAATACATATATATATAAATTTAATATATTTGATATTTATATCTAGGATAAAATTTTGTATATGATGTAACCATGATCAAAGTACAAAGACTAGAACTATTGAACCAAAATTCTCTTGAAAAATGAAAAAGTTAACACCTAGAAACGATTATTTAAATATGTAATTATTAATAAATTGTCTTTGAAATGTTATAACTAGATCATATGTAATATTATAATTATTTTCATAATATTTTTATAGAATTATATAAATTTTAAATTTATTATATATGAGGTTAGAGCACTTTTAATGAATGTTAATATTTAGGAAAGGGTTTTCCCATCTCACTTTTGTTTCCATGAGTCATATCCCATATTAAAAAGTGTTCAGTATTTATTTTGTATATATTGACCATGAATTAATTTTAAGGTTATTTTCATGAAAACTATGGTTATTTAAAATTATATATAAGGTTATCTGATTCCTGAGGTTTTGAGTCACAGATTAACAAAGCGGTAAGGGTTCATCATCTCAATATTATTTTATTGATACTTGATTGATGTTGTGCACCTAATTTTTTTTATAAGGTGTATATACTACACAATTTTCATGATATAAAATTAATTTACTTACATTAAATTTTATTTATTATTTAATTGGGCTTACGATTCAGAATTTGCTGAAGTTATAAGGGATTTATGTTACAATCTCATTGTTTTTTAAAATTGTTTATGATTAAATTTATGATGAAGAGATTTCATGATCTACCTAAAAAGAATATAATGTATTTTATTCACATTATATTTTTTTTAAATACCCCATGTTTCCAATCAATAAATACATTTTTATGTACTCAAGATTCAAAAATAATATATTTAAGGAAAACCGGCATTATTTCTCTCTTTGGTAGAAAATCTTTTTTCTTCTATATCCATGATTTCTAAAAATGTTTACAATAATGTTTTAAATATTTTTACTATTAAGGATTAAATTAAATTTATATATGAATGAATTTTTGGAAAATTGTTTTTGATTAATGTTGTTTTCATTTTCAAAATGTGTTAATTTTAACTTTTTTACTGAAAATGTGAGAGGAATCATTATTTTAACGTACAAGACATGACTAGAATTCCTCACAATCATGTCCAGTCAAATGTTTTAAGATTCCATTAAATGTTTCAAAGGTTATTTTCAATGAAAAATGTTTACCTTAATATTGTTAAATTTTTTAGATTTTAAATTACTAATTTCAATGTAAAAAAGGTATTTTCCTCAAAAAAATATTTTGGTGATATTATAAATCCATTTCTCATCTACAATTACATAATTTGTTGTTTCTTATGATTTTTTGGGGATATGATCCAGTTATACCATCCACATTAATTTTTTGGAAGGATTATTTTGATGATTATTTAAAGATGTTTCTAATTAATTCTATTTATTTCACATGTCTTGATTAAGTTATGAAACCCATTTCTTTCCCAAGGGTTATGATATGGTGAAATGAAAAAGTGTTATTAAAATGATTTTCTTTTTAATGGGTTATTATTGGATGAATGTTTTATAAAATTTTGTCACAAAGATATATGATTTTCATTGTGTGACTGGTGTAACCGAAATTATATATCCCTAAAATTCATTGGATAAATATTGATATCTCATTAGATAAAAAGAACTAAAATGGTGCGTAAACCCAGTTCAGTTAAGGAATCATTCCACTATGATAATATTGGGTGTGAAACATGACTAATGATATAATGGTATAGAGATTAAACCATATATACTATGAAAGTCTTGAAGTGATACATAACTAAGGAAATGATTTTATATGATTATGTGTATTACACAAACTTATGCCTTATTTCAATGTTATGCTCTCATATCTATTATTACATAATCCCTTTATGGTTCATGTATTATGAAATTCCAGGATCTATAACATGATTCAACAATATGATCTATGGTATAATGTGTATATATTTTCAAATGTTAATCTCAAATTATCATTCCCTTATTCTCATGTTATGTTTTAGTGATCAATGATATCTCTATTGATTACCTTTACTAAGAAAATCAGGCAACCTTTTCTTATATTTTCATTATACTACTTTTGAAGAAAGGTGTTAAGTATGAATTATCTATGAAAAGTACTATATTGAATGATATTTTTGGTATATGTTAAAGAGATTCATTAAAATAAGAATAATATTTATCTACTATGCAATAAAAAAACCCTTATTGTCCTCAAGCATTCTTTTTTAAGATATATTGAATATTCTTCTATTAAGATGTGATATCTATATATGAAAAGTATGGGTCACAATAGTAACACCCCATTCCACTTGCCTCTATGGGAACTCATAATATTGGTTTAAACACACCCTCATGTTACCCTCGTATATGTCACTCGGCTCACCAATATCCTTGGAAGCATCTCAATAGTACTAGGCTCCCCCACCTAGCACATAGATTATGTCTGATATAGGTTATAACTCATGAGAAGCATCCTTATTCCCATCAAAAATAACTCATGGTATATTATACATCCAAAACCACTTTATAAGGTTCTCATATATATATATATGGAATCACATTCCATGTAATGAGTATACTCCAGGTCACTGATCTCCCCGAGCATCTGTATGCAAGGCCACCCCCTCAAGGACCGTGATCTCATCCAACATCATACATATGATGACATTATCTCATGATGATATAGGTGAAGTAAATCATAATCACATTGACCAGTTAAGTAAAATTCCACCATGAAGCTATATAAGAATACATAATATAGGTTTTTGATGAAAATTTAAGTAACCAAAATAATTTTATTTTTGAAACCAGTATCATAAATACCCACTAGGTGTAGATCATCGATGAATATGATGCTTGTAATGACCTATTAAGGGCCACTATACGACCATTAGAAGAGGGAATATATATTCCTCATTAAGTTGAATCTCTATGTTATATCTATGTAAAATGTCATCAGAAGGAATATAATATTGTATATCAAATTAGAATTCCATAAACAAGTGATAAATAAAAACACTATATATGTTATTTTTCGAACATTAAATAATTTGACCATCATCATTAGTGATTTCAATAAAAATAGAGCATAAAAATAACATGTGAGTCTTACGTTACTAGAAAGATACATGTAAATGGGACTCTTGACAATGGGTCAAGAGCCAAATCCTTATAAATAAGAAAATAAAAAAACCCAAGTGTGCATCACTTGGTGTAATCATACAATTATAAAAACAAAATTCACGACGAATATTCCAAAATCCATAGAAAACTATATATTCCATCAGAAAAAGGGGCTTGTGATAAACCAATATAAGGTTCATCAAAATCTATAACACATTTACATATATGTTACCTAATATCTACCTAAACTGTAATCCGAAGTATAGATCTTTGATACCATTGTGAAACATTCACCCAATAAGAGACCATTGATTGTTGTCTTGGACGGTGTCACCACATGACCTTTGGCATTCCTTGCAGTATTACAGAGGCTTTCATCTAGAAGGATGGTGTTAGGTGTTACCATGGGGAGACTATAAAACCATATTAGATTAAAAAATATTGTAAATAACAAAATTTTATCCATTAATAACAATCATAGTATATGGAAGTGATAAAACATCACATCCTATATCCAATGAGATATGGAATTACAGAGTCATATAGACACATTGACATATTAGAATAAAGAAAAGATAAATAACTATCCCAAACACATATTAAAAAAAATAAACACACTATGAGACTCTACAACCATCCCCTCACCTCACCTCATCCCAATGTAGATTGCCATTTGTGTTCTATTAGTTGATCAGACAACACTAGACCTCTTCCACATCTAGACATATGTTAATTGATATCTTATTTGGTACTCATGCTACATGGATACTCGATCATGGTGTGAATATATCTTATAAGGGTTCCACCAATGGTTTCTTTTATATAACTAGTAAATAAAATGTATACACTTGTATTATTCTTAGTAAAAATAAAAAATTAACATGTAAAAGCACAAAAAATAACTACTTTTGATCCTTGGGTTCTTAGGTGACAAATAAGGATTGGCTATACATACTTCAACCAATGTTGTAGTGTCTCATATCATATCAAAGACAATGTAGGAAACTCTTCCATCATGAGAACCAAACCCTAAAAATATACGTTCTTTGGTATGTTTCAGAGTGTCTATGAGTATATCACCACAATGGGGGAAACTCTTCCATATATTAAACCCTTGGGACAATTTTTCAGACAAGAATCATTTATGAAACTCTAAGAGAAATGTTAGTATAATGAGAATTATCACATATTTTTGGGGAATACTCAATCTACCAGAATAATCACAAACACCTTGGAATAACTCATTCAACTAGGATCCAAGAAGAAAACACGTGGAGGAAATTCAATTGGACAAACAATCATGTACAGATCCTCTAACACCTAAGGTAATATCAATTTTTAAATATTGTAGACCCTAATTTAACATATCAAAAAATATTTACACAACAAATCAATAAACGCTTGGGGATACATCATCCCCAAAACCACATGTCAAACCGTATGAGTTAGCCACCTGCCCAAACCCATCACCCAAACCTATTCCAAGTACTCAAGTGCATGACCTATCCATATGACTACATCCATCTCATGGCAATGGAATTAATTCATGTTCTAAGGTGATCCATATAATCATATGTACCCATATCCAACATTCACTCTCTCTAGGGTCAAAACATTATTGCAATACCAACCTGGCCCTCAGGCTAAATCATAGAATAAAATATAATTTTCGGTTCCTTTATCTCAACCATAACCCTTAGGTTACATTTCATTTTTCATAGTGTATAAAATCCCTAAAAATTATTATTATTATCATATCAAGGCCATATAGACCATCTATGCATGGCCATAACAATATCATTATAGAGAGACAACATAATGTCCATCTCACCTCCCACATCATCCTAGGTTAGTCCACTCACCAAACCTATCAATAACCTACTTATAGTCTATCCAACTATGTAAACACATGATAGTGGGGGAGGAACAATCACTCTTATCTATAATTATCTATCCCAATCGTTCTATGGAACTACATATCTATATAATGACCTACAAGGGGAATTCATTTCAAATCATGATTCATCCCCATATAAGAAATCTTTGGGATCCTATCTAGGATTATTAGGTTAACTTAAATTATTTAATTGATACCTATTTAGTGTCTGAGTATCACATGACTCATATTTATAATCAGGGACTTGACCATCAGTGGTTGAAGCATCAAGTCAAATCTCCAGGTACCATCATTTCCCTTGACACTTTGAATATTCATATTTAGGAATTAAAATTTTAATTAAAATTATATTTAATTTTAAAATACCTCTATCACCAAAGGTTGTGATACCACATAATCATCATCATTATTAAATTTATTAGAATAAAAGAGTACAAAGATACAATTCATCTGAAAGAAAAGACAATAGAGGTCTAAAATAATGAAACCTAAGGGCATCCCCTAACACAAGGTACTTCCCCTCGGGGGACAAAGAGGACACTCCAGAAAAGAAGATTACATTAGTACCTTGGACCTCCATGGATGTTAAGAGATCAGAAACCTGGTTACCCTCCTGCCAGGTTTGGTAAATTTCCATGTATTCACTTAAGTAGGTAACACATCTTCTAGAGAAATAAGAAATTTTCCAGGAAGTGTTACCCTTACATTGAAATGCATTACTGATGATTGATGAGTCTATTTCCATAGCTAAAAAGGGAAATATGTTTTTTATTGCAAAGTTGAAGACCAGAAACCATAGACATTTCTTCGGCTAGAAGTGAGTTGCCACACCCAATGTTAGAAGCAAATTAAAGGATGACTAAACCCTTTGTGTCATGAACCAATCATCCTACTTTCATGAAGACCATGGTGTACGATCCATCCTCCTTCAGTTTGGAACCAGATAGGTGGGGGTTTCATCAAACCCAGTTGCCCTGCCTTCCATTAGAAGTGGAAGGAACCTGCATGTTGGCCAGAATAACAGGTGTAAGAGTGGGAGAATCCGACCAGTCATTCAAGATCCATATCAGATCAATCAGTATATTCCTGGCCTAGGAGATTGGATTTGTTCATGAGTATCGGTTCCCTTTATGATGGTCCATGTTATGATCTTTCCAAATGAACCAAACACCTATAGACATCATCAGGGTACACACCTTTTTCTCAAGACCAGCATCAACGGTGTCATAGAACCATCACACCAGAAAATAGGAATATGAAAGCACCTATAAATGATAACCAGAGAAATCACCAAACATGTTTACCGATGGAATGATCTCATTCACCTTAGAAGAACAAGGACTCTAATATTTCTTCCTAAATCACCATACAACAGTAGCACATGGAAGCCATGTGTATTTCCTTCTTTTAGGTTTTCATCAGTGGGTATAGAACAATTATAAATTCTCCTGACAAGAAAATTATATTTGGTATAATTCACTTTCCACAATAGTATTTCACCCCAAATTTCTCTTTAGTTGCCCACATCAATCACCTAACACTATTCATTCTTTGAAAAAGAACCATAAGTAGAAGCAGTGAAGACACACCTATTTGTAATGTTGGATATGTCAATAATCTCAAAAAATTCCCACTAGTTTCCATCCAAAATAGATCTTATGAATGACATGTGATCTCTTTCATGCCGGATGTAGATATCTAAGACTAAACATCAAGGGAAACTAAGAGTTTTACCTACCAGTTGTGATGCCAAAATGAAATATACACTCTTACAACAATCCATCTAGTGTGAGGTTGATGGGACACAAGATGTGGAAGAATCATGGACCGTTAGGACGAATGTATCTGACCGATTTTCCCTACAGTCCCACCACATTTAATCTCCACGAATCTTCCCCAAAGAGTCTGCTACTCAATTAAATCCCACCTATGTTTTTCATGTATGCATTGATGGTTTGCCGAGAGACTTCTAACATTTACTCCTCCTTCCGGAACAGGTTCAGCCATCCTTTCCCAGGAGGCCCGGTGTTGCTTCCCCTTCAAGTGAGAATCAAATATGAAGGAGGCTAGAATGTTTTTAATGGTCAAAATCACTCCATTCAGGACCATAATGGCTGATAAAGCATGGATAGGTATGGAAATAATAACCTTACTAACTAAATCTATAATTCCTCCAGAAGATAAAAAATAGTTTTTCCAGTTCAGCACACGACCTATGGTTCTTCTAACAATATTATTAAAATGATGAATTCACAGCCTCCCTAGTGATATTAGGGTACCCACATATTCCATGGGGAGGCACACTTTTTTCATATCTAGGTTATTGGCCATAATATTGATCCTATGTTTCTTACATTTGTTTGAAGTATGGAAATTACTCTTGGCTCGATTGATTTTTTGTCCACTCCAATGGCAATAGCCAACAAGAACCTTGTTAATTCCACAAATAGATCTCCTACTAGAATTCATAAAAATGATTGTATCGTCCGCACATATTAGAAGAGAAATGAAATTAGTACATTGCATGCATTGAAAAGGTAATATAGTCCCCCTCTACATGTTCTTATTGATGAGGAAACTCGAAATATCTTGGGAAATAATAATGATACTAGGGGATATGGGATCACCTTGTCTCAACAAGTGAACTGACTTGAAAAATCCATAATTTCTCCCCATGAAATGCACATAAAGAAAAATAGAGATGAAACATCTAAAAATTATGCCTGAAGACCACTGTGGCTGGCCCAAACTCGTTATCACCTTTATGGTGAAGCTACACTCGATACTATCATAACCCTTATCCGTATCCAAATTTATAACCATGTTAAAGTCATGCACCTTATGGTTAATATCACTAACCACATTTTAAGACAAGGCAATTTCCCCTTGAATGGGAATAACATTTATCATGACATGATGCTCACCGGATATCCATTAAGGGAGGAATGTAGATAATCTTCTATTAATGACACACGTCAGCACCTTGTATGGAAAATTGCACATGCTTACCATTTGGTAATGTTGGATTAAAGAAGGATCCTTGATTTTTGGAATAAGGACCAACATGGTGGAACTTGAAAATCATAGTATATTACCTCTACAGAAGAAATCTTGAATGATATCCATAAGGTCATTACTAATAATATCCCATCATGCCTTGTAAAATGATCCCAAAAAACCATCAGGACCCAAAACACTATCTGGGATAAGACACATCATTTTCTCTTGTATTTATTTTTTCTTTTGGAATAGCTTCAATGAGGTCATTATCATGGTTGGAGAAAATATTAGGGATAACCTTCTTATGTTCTTCATGCCCCCTCGGGTAACCCTGAAGCATGCATGGGTTCGAGTCTGCAAGGATACCCTTAAAGTAGGATTTAGTCATGCCCCCAATTAAGTCATTATATTCAATGTATGATCCGTCCTACAACCAGATATTTGGCATAATGAAAAATCTCTTTTCATGAATACATTCATGAAGATAGGAGTTGTTCCGGTCTCCCTCTTGCAGCCATTTGATCCTTGAGAGTTTGCACGTTTGGCGTTCCTACCTTAAGATCATATCCTCCACAATACCCTTCTTGACTACAATCTCACCAAAATTATCGTCATTCCAGGAAGATTCCAGACCTGACTATAGATTCTAAATCTCCCTCTTGATGGTATCTATATCATTAGATGTTGGGGGTAGTTGTTTTATCCAATTGTGAAGGTCACCTTTGAGTCGCTTATGTTTGCAGTGAAACTTGGTCTAGCCTCGGCCTTGCATTCACTTATTCCACGAGTCACCCACTATCTGGTGATATCTTTGATTGGTCATACATAACTTGGAAAAGATCCTGCAAACATGCTGCCCTTGCCTAGAAGAGAACAAGACCAGAATGAGGGAGTGATCATAAATACTTCGAACCAGGTGCTTAAACATTGAATTGGGATAGGCTGAAATTGCATGGTCATTGGCAAGACACTGATCCAGTCGACACCACACTAGTGCAGAAAACGTTTTTTACGTCACCATTTTTTACGTCGGTTATATAAAACCGACGTCATAATATGTAAAACGAGGTTTTTTATGTCGGTTATTTAATAACCGACGTAAAAACATGTGTTCGGTACACCTTTAACGTCGGTTATTTTTATAACCGACGTTATTAATCGCGCGGATTCGTTTTTTATGTCGGTTATAAATTAACCGCCGTAAAAAACAGAAGCGGGGGGTGTTTCTTACGTCAGTTATTCAATAAACGACGTAACTAATCGACATATGTACGAGTTATTACGTCGGTTATTCAATAACCGACGTAAAAAACGCGGTTTTTGAAGGCCTTTTTACGTCGGTTATAAAATAACCAACGTAAAAAAAGAATCCGCAGATGTTTTTGACGTCGGTTATGGAATAACCGACGTAAAAAAACGCAGATTTTGAGCCCTTTATAACGTCAGTTATAAAATAACCGACGTAAAAAAAGAATCGGAGGAAGGTTTTTACGTCGGTTATTGAATAACCGACGTTATAAATGTTTTTAAAAAAATTATAACGTCGGTTATTGAATAACCGATGTGATAACTCATTTAAAAAATTACCCAGACCCGTGGATTGTCATTCGCGAGTTTACCTTCGACAGTCGCGACTCGTCTCTCTCGCGCGTAAACCCGAATCGGCTCATCCATTTCGTTGGTTTAGATTCGTTTTGCGATCATCGTTTCTCATATTTAATCTCCTCGGATCAATCATCTAAACTCGCAGCACTCAGGTAATCCTCCCACTCGTTCATTTTTTTTCGCGGATAGTATATATATATGTGTTGTGATTTTTTTGTTGAAACTAGCTAAGATTCTTCGATTGCGAACCCTTTTAACTCGTTTTGGCACCATAATCTTATTTATCATCCCCAGATCTATTAGTTCGACTTGCAATATTGACTAATTTTATGATTTCACTAATTTTTCATCGTTTTCTATAAATCCCCGAGAGGGTTGGGGCGTGTCCATTTGGATGGGTTTCCCTTTTACAGTTGTTACTACTTTATTCACACACAACCATGGCATAGGTTCTTGGATTTGGGATCACATCACTATTTTCACCCCCTGCAAACAAAGATTCACGAGGAGGACTCACCAGATTTCCCCTCGGCATGTTAAAAATTTTAGATACCCTCTTTTCAGCAAGTAAAAAATTAACTAGTTTTTTCTTCACTACTTATCCTAAACAAATAAAACCACCATTCTTTATAGAACCTCTACTAGATCCATTGCATCCATCAACATACATATTTGGATCTGAAAGCACCCTTTAAGCCTTATGTTCGATGCTAACATCCTTTACTGATCTATAGAAAATATGATGGCCTGCTAAGCTGTCCAGAGGGGTCGGGGGGTGTCCAGGGGGGTTTACAAAGGGGTGGGTGGGTGTGGGGGGCTGTCCAAGGGTGTGGGTGGGTGTCCAGGGGGGTGTCCAAGGGGGTAGGGGGTGGGGGGTGGTGTTTAGGAGGGGTGGGGGGGCTGTCCAGAGGGTTGGGGGGTGTCCAGGGGGGTGTCCAAGCAGGTCGGGGGTGGGGGGTTGTGTCCAGGAGGGGTGGGGGTGCTTTCTAGAGGGGTCGGGGGCTGTCCAATGGGGTCGGGGGGGGGGGGGGGTGTCCAGGGTGGTGTCCAAGGGGATGGGTGGGTGTGGGGGGCTGTCCAAGGGGGTGGCGGCCTGTCCAGAGGGGTCGGTGGGGTGTCCAAGGGGTTGGATGGGTGTGGGGGGTTGTCCAAGTGGGTGGCGGCCTCTCTAGAGGGTATTTGGGGTTGTCCGGGTGGGTGGGGGGCTGTCCAGAGGGTTGGGGGATGTCCAGGGGGTGTCCAAGGGGGTAGGGGGTGGGGGTGGTGTCCAGGAGGGGCGGGGGGCTGTCCAGAGGGGTCGGGGGGTGTCCAGGGGGGTTTACAAGGGGGTGGGTGGGTGTGGGGGGGCTGTCCAAGCGTCTGGGTGGGTGTTGGGGGGGTGTCCTGGGGGGTGTCCAAGGGGGTAGGGGGTGGGGGGTGGTGTTTAGGAGGGGTGGGGGGCTGTCCAGAGGGTTGGGGGGTGTCCAAGTAGGTTGGGGGTGGGGGGTTGTGTCCAGGAGGGGTGGGGGTGCTTTCTAGAGGGGTCGAGGGCTGTCTAGAGGGGTCGGGGGGTGTCCAGGGTGGTGTCCAAGGGGATGGGTGGGTGTGGGGGGCTGTCCAAGGGGGTGGCGGCCTGTCCAGAGGGGTCGGTGGGGTGTCCAGGGGGGTGTCCAAGGGGGTGGATGGGTGTGGGGGGATGTCCAAGTGGGTGGAGGCCTCTCCAGAGGGTATTTGGGGTTGTCCGGGTGGGTGGGGGGGCTGCCCAGAGGGTTGGGGGATGTCCAGGGGGGTGTCCAAGGGGGTAGGGGGTGGGGGGTGGTGTCCAGGAGGGGTGGGGGGCTGTCCAGAGGGGTCGGGGGTGTCCAGGGGGGTTTACAAGGGGGTGGGTGGGTGTGGGGGGCTGTCCAAGGGTGTGGGTGGGTGTTGGGGGGTGTCCAAGGGGGTGGGGGGTGGGGGTGGTGTTTAAGAGGGGTGGGGGGCTATCCAGAGGGTTGGGGGCTGTCCAGGGGGGGTGTCCAAGCAGGTCGGGGGTGGGGGGTTGTGTCCAGGAGGGGTGGGGGTGCTTTCTAGAGGGGTCAGGGGATGTCCAGAGGGGTCGGGGGGGTGTCCAGGGTGGTGTCCAAGGGGATGGGTGGGTGTGGGGGGCTGTCCAAGGGGGTGGGGGCCTGTCCAGAGGGGTCGGTGGGGTGTCCAGGGGGGTGTCCAAGGGGGTGGATGGGTGTGGGGGGCTGTCCAAGTGGGTGGCGGCCTCTCCAGAGGGTATTTGGGGTTGTCCGGGTGGGTGGGGGGGCTGTCCAGAGGGTTGGGGGATGTCCAGGGGGGTGTCCAAGGGGGTAGGGGGTGGGGGGTGGTGTCCAGGAGGGGCGGGGGGCTGTCCAGAGGGGTCGGGGGGTGTCCAGGGGGGGTGTTATATCTTACTATATTTTGTTTAAAAAATAATATTCAAGCATATTTTTTTAAATACACATCGATTTGTTTTATATTTCAAAATTGTTTACATTCAAATTATGATTTTTTTCATATAAACATATATTTGTCTTATCTAAAAAATATATATTTTTTTGGTATTTGTTATAGGTAATAATGAGTCGAAGTTGGATTACGGCACATCGAATGAGCAATGAATATGAGGAAGGTGTTGATGCCTTTTTGGAATTTTCTAAACGAAATGTTCCAAGTAGTGACATTTTTTTCTGTCTATGCCTGAAATGTCTGAATATGAAGAAGTTGAAAAGTAGAGAGATAAAAGATCATCTGATTTGTCATGGTTTCAATCCGAGTTACAACCCTTGTATTTGGCATGGCAAAACTGGACAGAATGTCACTGATGATAATGAATCGCAAGATGGTAACTCCGATGGAATTGAAGAAATGATTCGCGATATTGTAGCAGAACAAATTGAGATAGAACCGACAGTTGCACGTCTATATGGTGATGCCGAAAAACCATTATATCCTGGTTGTATAGATTTTACGGTTTTGTCGGCGGTGTTAAGATTTATTAACCTGAAGGCGAAACATGGATGGAGTGATAGAAGTTTTACAGAGCTGCTACAATTGATGAAAGACATTCTTCCAAAAGATAACGATCTTCCAGATTCACATTATAAGGCCAAAAAAATATTATGCCTGATGGGATTGGGATACAGGAAAATGCATGCCTGTCCGAATGACTGCATTATATATAGGAAGGAATATGAATTTATGAAAGAGTGTCCCAAATGTGGGACATCACGGTATAAGGTGAAAGAAAAATCACAAGCTGATGTAGAGATTACAAAGCTCCCTTCAAAGGTATTTTGGTATCTTTCTATAATTCCTCGTTTCAAACGTTTATTTGCTAATTCACATGATGAAAAAAGGTTAAGATGGAATGCTGATGAGCAGGTATGTGACGGAAAAATACGTCATCCAGCTGATTGTCCACAATGGAAGAAAATTGATGCCCAGTACCCTACATTTGGAAATGAAATTAGAAATCTGAGACTAGGCTTGTGCACAGATGGAATGAATCCATACCGAACCCTCAGTAGCACACATAGTTCATGGCCTTTTTTATTGGTAATTTACAACCTCTCTCCTGAAGTTTGTATGAAGAGCAAATATGTCATGTTGAGTATCATGATCTCTGGTCCAAAGTAACCCGGCAATGATATTGATGTATACTTGTCACCGCTGATTGATGATTTGAAACTATTATGGGCTGATGGTATTAGGGTGTATGATTCTTATAAAATGGAATATTTTCAACTGCATGCAGTGCTTCTATTCACTATAAATGACTTCCCAGCATATGGAAATTTGTCTGGATACAGTGTTAAAGGGCATAAAGCATGTCCAATTTGCGAACAAAAGACGTCATATTGTCAATTGCATCATGGGAGGAAAACAGTGTACATGGGTCATAGAAAGTTTTTGCCTATGGATCACCCTTATAGAAGACTAAAAAAGGAATTCAATGGCTCACAAGAATTTGATACTGCTCCAAAACCTTTATCCCTAGATTTTTATTTTGAGAGGGTGAAAAACCTTGATGTGACATTGGGAAAGACACAGAAATATGGTAATGATAGACATATTTGGAAGAAAAGGTCAATATTTTCTGAGCTACCATATTGGAGGTATCATGAAGTCAAACATAATATTGATGTCATGCACGTGGAGAAGAATATATGTGATTCTTTGATCGGAACATTGCTAGATATTAAAGGAAAGACAAAAGATGGGTTGAATGCAAGGTTAGACCTACTATCAATGGGAATACGTTTGGAGTTAGCTCCCACTCCTAAAGGAAGACGAACATTTCTTCCCCTGGCTTGTCATACATTATCGAAGAGGGAGAAAAGTATCTTTTGTCAGTGTCTTCATGATATCGAAGTGCCTCAAGGTTATTCTTCAAATGTAAAAAATTTTGTCTCATTGAAAGACTTGAAGTTGATAGGTATGAAATCACATTATTGTCACGTCATGATGCAACAAATTCTACCAGTTGCACTGCGTGGAATATTTTCCATCCGTGTCAAAAAGACTATAATGAGGTTGTGTTATTTTTTTCAATTCAATTTGTAACAAGGCGATTGATGTGAATGCTTTGAACATTTTGGAAAAGGATGCAATTTTTATACTTTGTCATTTGGAAATGTATTTTCCTCCAACTTTTTTTGATATGATGGTGCATTTAATGATTCATATGGTTCGAGAAATAAAGCTTTATGGACCTTTATATCTTCTTTGGATGTATCCTTCTGAAAGGTATATGAAAATATTAAAGATATATGTTAAAAATCCATATCGACCTGAAGCCTCCATTATTGAAAAGTATATTTCTGAGGAGGTAGCAGAGTTTTTTACGAGCTACTTGGCTACGGCGCAACACATAGGTTTGCCTCCATCTCGCCATGAACGGGTAAATAATGAGGGAAAGGGGATTCGTGGCTTGAAAGTCAAATCACTGTCAGCTGAACAGATGAAGAAGTTAGAATCATACATCTTGAATAACATAGCTGATGTTCAACCGTATATCACATTGCATATTAATGAGTTGAAACAATGTCATCCAAAGAAGAAAGAAATGTGGATTTTGAATGAGCACAACAAAACTTTTTTGCCATGGTTTAAAAAGACCTTGCTTGGTAGATCAGATGTATCAGAGACATTAAAATGGATAGTGGGTGGTCCATCTTTAAATGTGATAACATGGTCCGCTTATGACATTAATGGATATACATTTCATACGAAAGCTCAGGACAACAGAAGTACAGTTCAGAATAGTGGTGTATTGGTGTTTGCAGAAGAAATGCATTTTTCGAGTGCTAAGGACAGAAACCCAATTTCGGCATCAAGTGCATATTATGGAGTGATTGAAGACATATGGGAGGCTGATTACTTTAAAATTAAAGTTCCTGTTTTTAACTGTAAATGGTTTATCGGTAACAACAGTGTCAGACACGATGAATTTGGAATGACACTTGTTAATCTGAATAGATTGGAAGACACAGCTGATTCTTTTATAATGGCAACACATGCCAAACAAATTTTCTATGTAGTAGATCAATCAGATATGCAGTGGGCTGTTGTTTTACAAGGGAAAAAACAATATGTTGGTGAGGATGAATTTGATGAAGACGCTGATTTATGTGAGATCCCTACTTCCATGGAAAGATTAACAGAACATAATGATGAGTATGTTGAAGACATGGTTTGTGCCATAAGGAACGATCACGACGAAGGAATTTGGGAAAACAATCCAAATGTACATTCCTAAAATTATAGGTAACACATGTTTATTTCTTGTTTACATTTAGTTTTTTCATATAATTTTAGATATTGTAAATTTGTTACTTATTAAAACATGTATCAAACCAAAATGATAAAACAATAAAAACCGTAAAGAGGAGAAGTCCTGGGCGCACCGGCTGGCCGGTGGTGGATCACCGGTTGGACGGTGGTCAAGACAGCAAAGCTCTGTCTGGTCCACCGGCCGGCCGGTGATGAGCCAGCGGCCGACCGGTGGTCCAGACAGAGAGGAAGGCTCTCTGTCTGGTCCACCGGCCGGCCGGTGACACCAGGCAGTGGGCAAGTCTACTGCCTGGGTCCTCCGGCTGGCCGGTGAGCTCACACCGGCTGACCGGTGGACTCAGTGAGTCTATTTTTCAGCTTTCTTGGGCCAACTCCTTGGCAACCTTTTGCTTATAAAAAAAAACACTTGAAAACAAGTTAGAACATAATAAGAGTGATTGTGATCATTAAAATCCAAGAGAGAGGGGTACAACAGACTGTGTTTACCATGTTTATCATTGTTTAACATGATTACCATATTACCAATGTTTACTATTATGTAATTTAGTACACTTTTCTATTTTCTGATTAAGTAGTATTAAAATATTTGAATTTGTATATTTGTGAACTAATGTTTGTTTTTTTTGATTTGAAGGAAAATGACAGATCAATCAGTTGATCAGCCACATGATTCTGGAGATGAGCATATTGGTCATACATCTGGGGAGGAACATTCACATGCTCCTATTACGAAAAAGAGTTCAAAGGTTGGTAACCGTGGGTGCACACGTTTACCAAAATTATCACTTGCCCGTACGAAGGAGGAGAGGATAGTCGTGGAGTTTGATGATGATGATCTTCCTAGAGGTCCAAGTTCTAAAGATTTTAAGGTTTTTGTAGCAACTCAGGCTAAGAGAAAAGTAAGCATTCTCTATGATGATTGGAGAAGTGTGGATAAGTCGATAATTTCTCAGCTGTGGGAGACCATTTTGGTAAGATCTTTTGCTATTGTTTGACTGTTCTTTAAATGTTTCTAGTATATATAATATTTTTAACCTTTTTTTTATCAGATGACATTTGATATTCCTGACACTGGAGTAGTCAGGAAGAAATGCTTATCGTTGGCTGCTAGGAGATGGAGGGATTTCAAATCAACCCTCTCATCTGATTTCATTTATGGTCATAGGAGTCGTGAGAATCCATGTCGTATATATCCTTTTATAGATGAAGACACATGGAGACAATTTTTTGAAAGTAGAAGAAAAGAATCATTTTTGGTAAGGGCAATGTAAACTTTTATAAGCTTTCTTATATAAATGATCTTATTATTGTTTTGTTAATGATTACTTATTCTTAATTTACAGAAAACAAGGAAAGCTCATCAAGAGATCCAATCTAAAAATGTATACCCTCATAGTTTATCTCGGGGAGGGTATGCATTATTGGAAGAACAACTGATGGCAGAAAAATTTCAACAACTAAGAGCTGAGTCTTCAAGCTCTGGAGAGGTGGCCCCTCCATCCCCTCCATCTAGACATGAGAAATGGAAAAGAGCTCGGAAGGGCAAAAAAGGACAATATCTTTCGGAAGAATCGAGACTCGTAGTTGAGAGGATTGTAAGATATCTATTTTATTTATTTAAGTTTACTATTTTCTTCATATATTTACAATCATTATAGAAATGTTCAATTAATTATTACAGGACTCTCTTGAGGAGCAGAGTTCACAGGGGACATTTACACCATCTGGGAGGGAAGATATTTTATCTGTGGCATTGGGAAAGCCCGAACATCCTGGCCGTGTAAGAGGATATCCGGCAGGTGTATCGGTAAGAAAAGTGTTGCCACGTTCCTCAACTTCTAACGTTGAGGGAGTTTATAAAAAAAATAGAATCCTTGGAGGCTGAAGTACATAATATTAATGCGACAATGGAGGACAATATTTGAGCATCAGTGCAGTTTATGTTTGCAGACTTGCAAAGACAATTTCAGGGTGCAACTCCCACTCCACCTCTCCCAGTAGCTCCAACTCCCCCACCTCAGCCTGCGGACCCCATTTTTGATCCTCCTCCTCCGCCGCAGCTACCTACTTATTTTGAGTTGTATGTTGATGATCCTCAACATCATATAGTTGCATATGGGATGGTATATTGTATAGGAGATACAGTTCATCATCAACAGTTAGAGGTAGAGAATCAGAGGGTCACTGTACATGATATTATAGATAGATCAACTCGGATACCATTACCTACAGATGAGGTGATGACAGTTGGACATAATATCGGCCATTTTTTACTTTGGCCATCCATACTTCTTCGACTCATTACCATAGAGGTATGGATGTTATATCTTTTATTTTATATTTTTATTAATGTTTTATCATTTGAAAACTAATATATTTTTCAATTTATTTTTACAGGAATACTTCAAAGGTAAAGAAATACTATATAGACAACAACAAAGACAGATAGCTATGACATCAGATGCAGATACTAGCAGTCTTGACAAATTGTCAAGATATTCAAATTTGTTGGCGGATCATTATGACTTTACAATGGAAGCTCATGTCTGTGGACGTGAACTAAGTGTGGGTATTATGAAAACTGATATCATGGAGTTTGTCACTAGAGATAAGTTGGGCATCAACGTGGTGCAAATTTTTATCATGTAAGTCTTAACACATTTTCCTTGCGTTATATTTATTAAAAATGTATACTTATGTCTGCTTTGTATTAGGTATCTGTATAAAATTTGTGAGAGGAATGAGCTGACAGATGTATATGGATTCGTGGACCCACACTTGATTTCCCCTGAAGCATGTGCATTGGATGAGGAACAAAGAATGATTTATATTGCTGATAGATTTGAAAAGAATGTAATCACATAGTGTTGGATGATGCCTTTTTGTGAGAGGTATGAAACACATCCCTCTCAAATAGTTAATTATCTTTTAACATAAAAAACCACTAACGTTAAATTTCCTTTTATCAGGGGTCATTGGATGTTAGGGGTTTTTTTCCCTATGGAGAAAGCACTTTATTGGATATGCTCTCTCCATGATGATGTGCGAGAAAGTTTTAAGAATATATTGGAAACGTAAGTTTCAATTTCACAATAGTTTTATATATTATAATGAATTTTAAATTTACCCCATTCGTATTATTTTCTAACAGGGCATGGGTCCACTTTCGAAAAAGCGCAAAGAAAAGGAATTTCAAGATCAAATATGTACATGCTAAGGTAAATATCCATTTATAATTTGTGCATTTTGATTTATTACATAAAAATAATATATTGAATTTACACTCATTCAAACAGAAATGTCATGAGCAACAAGTCATCATCGAATGCGGATATTACATGTTAATATTTATGTATGAAATAATAACAACTGGGACAGTTCTGAGTTTTGACCTGGTAAGATTTCCTCTTTCTCATAATATTTCAATTTTATTTATTCATTATACACGTTGACTACTATCCTTTTCCTTTGTAGCTTTTTGATGACCCTCAACCCTTTACTGCTGAAGATATCAAAAACTTACAAGTGGAGTGGTCAAATTATTTTACAGGTTTGATTGACTTTTAGTTGTTTGTAATGTAAAATGTAATTTTGAATATTGTCAATGTAATTTTTTATTTCTTAGTCGTTTAGGTTGGATTTAGTTTTTTTTTGAAGTTGACAGTGTAAGTTTTGAATGTTATATAAGTGAATGATTAATTTTTCTCTACTTCTTGTTTTGGTCTACTGTTGATGGTTTTTCTGGTCTGGATTTTGGTATGGGGGGAGAGGTTCCAAGGGGGTGGGTGGGTGTTTGGGGGGTGTCCAAGGGATATGGGAGGGGTGTCCAAGGTGTGTTTGGGGCTGTCCTAGGGGTCGGGGGGGGGGGGGTGTAAATGAGGGTGGGGGGGGGGGTGTCCAAGGGATATGGGAGGGGTGTCCAAGGTGTGTTTGGGGCTGTCCAAGGGGTCGGTTGGGTGTAAATGAGGGTAGGGGGGGGGGGAGGGGGGGCTGTCCAAGGGGTGGGGGGGTGTCCAAGTGGTGGGGGGGGGGTGTCCAAGGGGTGTTTGGGGCTGTCCAAGGGGATGGGGGGGTTTCCAAGGGGTCGGGGGGGGGGGGGGTGTTCCAAGGGGTCGGGGGGGGGGGGTGTCCAGGGGGTGGGGGGGGGGGCTGTCCAAGGGGTGGGGGGTGTCCAAGGGGTTGGGGGGGGAGTCCAAGGGATATGGGAGGGGTGTCCAAGGGGTGTTTGGGGCTGTCCTAGTGTTCGGGGGGTGTAAATGAGGGTGGGGGGGCTGTCGAAGGGGTGGGGGGGGGGGTGTCCAAGGGGTGGGGGGTGTCCAAGGGATATGGGAGTGGTGTCCAAGGTGTCTAGGAGTTCTGTCCAAGGGGTCCGTTGGGTGTAAATGAGGGTGGGGGGGCTGTCCAAGGGGTGGGGGGTGTCCAAGGGGTGGGGGGGGGGGTGTCCAAGGGATATGGGAGGGGCGTTTGGGGCTGTCCAAGGGCTCGGGGGGGGGGGGGGGTGTCCAGGGGTCGGGGGGGGTGTCCAAGGGGTCTGGGAGGGATGTCAAGGTGTGGGGGGTGTCCAATGGGTGTTTGAGGATGTACTAGGGGTCTTGGGGGTGTAAATGAGGGTGGGGGGCTGTCCAAGGGGTGGGGGGTGTCCAAGGGGTGGGGGGTGTCCAAGGGATATGGGAGGGGTGTCCAATGGGTGTTTGAGGCTGTACTAGGGGTCGTGGGGGTGTAAATGAGGGTGGGGGGGGGGGCTGTCCAAGGGGTGGGGGGTGTCCAAGGGTTGTGGTGGGGCTCCAATGTGGTGGGGGAGGGATGGCCTGGTTGTTAGGTGGGTATAGATGAGGGTGGGGTTCAGTTGGGGCTTGGGGGAGGGCTGGCATGGTGATTTTTGTTGTTTGGTTTCTGGTTGCTTTTTGGTGACAGCAGTGCAATTATTTTAAAAAAAAATATATCGCTTTCAGGTCGGTTATTTTATAACCGACGTGGTAAATAAATAGGTAGGGGTTTATCACGTCGGTTTTTTCGAGAACCGACGTGCTAAACCGTTCCCGGGCCTTTTATCACGTCGGTTCTTAATATAACCGACGTGCTAAAAGGCCTCGGAATCGATTTACCACGTCGGTTATTCGATAACCGACATGCTAAAACGTTTCCCAGGCCTTTTTATCACGTCGGTTATTTAAGAAACTGACGTGATAATAGGCCCGGGGAAGGGTTAATCACGTTGGTTATTAATGAACCGACGTGATAAACACCGTGATGTTAGGGATGTTACGTCGGGTTTTAAATAACCGACGTAAAAAACGTTATTTATAACGTCGTCCGTATTAACGTCGCCAAAAAACCGACGTAAATAATGAAAAATAACCGACGTAAAAAATGTTTTCTGCACTAGTGCCAGGTACGAAGAGCCCCTCTTTGATTGTTTCACCATGAGTAGCGATCACCAGTGTATCTCATGTCAAGGAGACCTCTATGGGCCACAAATTGGGAAAGATCCATGCTAGCCTTTCTAATGAAAGAACCTCTCCCTTACTTCTCATGTAGATCCACAATGATGTTGAAGTATCTTCTGGAAAACCATGGGAGATCCTTCAGGTCAAAAGCCTCATGCTCAAACCACAGAGCTTCTCTGACCTGACCATCACATCCTCCATACACAAATGTAAAGAGAAATAAATGATTTCCTGAGCATAATTTGATAGAGATACACTACTCCAATGCCTGTATTATCTCCAGCGAGAGATCTGAATTTTAGAAAAGCCATATATGATGACTATGAGGGATTTTATAGAGAAATGCAATCATCTTTATTTTTTGCATATACTCCATGGTCTTCTAAAAGCACTTCTTGGGTTCAAAAATATCCACAATAGATACCCTATTGTTCTTCACCTCATTAGAGATAAATTCTATCATTACCTAGGCTCAAAGGCCCCGATATTTCCAGATGAGAATGGGATATATTAATTATGGGAGTGCCTCACTTTGGCCCCAGGCTGTAAGGCTACCTTTTTCTGAGAAGATGAATTTTGACACTTATGTTTTGACTAAGATCATGTTCCCACTGCAATATGCTGTGAATACATTCCAATATAGGCCCCACACCCGCTGATTCCAAGAGTTTTCCTTTTGAGGGGAAGATAGGGGAGAGCTTCGGTGAAAGAGACATATCTAGAAGGAACTACACCAAAGGAAGATTTGATATATTGATAAACTCCCACCCATTATATAAAATTCTGATAGGATCATAATGTGGGAGAAATATCACACCAAAAGGTCTTGTATAACAGAAGGAAGAGGAAAGAACCAGGGAGAATGCCATAGCATCCTTGACCTTCACAGAAATAGGAACGACTTCACTATTAGATGTTTCTCCCATAGGGGTGGGCGAAGAGCTTGGCAGATAGTAAGGAACCAAGGAAATGCTATCAATTTCTATCTCACAAGCAGAGTGTGACTCTTTTTACAACCATGATCCATTAGGAGGAGGGGAGGGAACATAAGACACAAGGCAGTTCTCCTGAATCTTCAGATCTTGGCCTTGGGCAGATAAGTTCATTTCCATGCAAATCCTTTCTATTGAGGATTCCACCAGACACAAATATCACTTATTCACAGAATGGAAGTGACCCAAGGAGTTTCAAATTGCTTGTAGGAGAGAAAAATTTCATAAGGGTAGAGGTAGGCATAGTAAATTAATCCACATATCTGAAAAAAGGATCCCTCCCAGGATGAACCTCCATAGACCACCGAGTAATATTATACCTCGAACGACCCATCGATCTGCAAGACAAGCACCAAGCACGAATGAAATCTTCCCTTGGCTCTATAAGAACACAAATGGATCTCCTATTCAAGGATGAGATCCGAGATGATGCCATGTGCCCCCCCAGAGTCCACAATGCTACGAAAGAGAAGAATTAGTGGCATTTTAGTGCCAAACCTAGCCGCGATGGTCCATTTCAGACATTCTAAAGCTTCAGCAAAGGTATCATAAGGGATTTCTAGGGTTGTTCACTCACCACCCCACACCACCCCTCACCATAGCTGGAGGATCCAAAGACACCTCTGAGAATGGATTAGGGTGGGAGGATTGGGGAAAACCACGAAGGGAATCCTTGAAATAGACTCATGGCTGTGTAGATGAGGAAAGTGAACGTGTTGTAGACTTATTTCTTTATGGAATTTATTTCTCCATTTTTCTCTCCCCCTTATTGATGGGTCAATGCGGTTTTACCCCATTAAGGCCGCCACGTGGTTTTAATTATGTTGTAAATATGTCTTAGTTTTTTTTCCTATATAAAGAAATGAAAACCTCTCCAGAGAAGCATCCCAATTTGGTGGTCCACAAAACATCATTTTTGTTCAAATATTTTCCTTCAATCTACTTTCCATTATCTCTTGTGTTTTCATGTTGAACGGTCAGTAATTTCCAACATTTGGTATCATAGGGTGGTGGTCTTAATCCACAATGCCGAACTCCAAGCCCTCTTCGGACCGACTCTCCCAAACATCATCGGCACATCCTAGACCCCCCGTTGATAGCGGTAGCGGCCCTCTGGTGGTACATCGAGTGATGAAGGAGATTGGGGGATCAAAAACATATCTGATCCTCAAGAAAACAAACTACAGTTACTGGTCCTTGATGATTAAGGTCATGCTTCAACCATGTGGTATTTTAGATTCTGTCAACACTGGCGGTGCAGAACTCCAAGAAGATCGAATGGCGCTGGAGGCCATCCTCTGTGCTATCCCACTAGAGATGATCTCCATACTCGTTTTCAAGTAAGCATGAGACACTATGAAGACCATGCACATCAGCATTGATTTCGTTCACAAGACCAATGCTCAAAATCTCTACAAGGAGTAGAAATGCATTGTTTTTCACAACGGCGAATTGGTGGATGACATCGCAATGCGGCTCACCGGGATGGTCAACCAACTCACGATCCTCAGTGATCCAGTGCCTCAAGACAAGGTCGTTGAGAAGTATTTGCATGTCATCCCCTCCAGGTTCTCCCAAATTTCCCTTTTAAATGAAACACTTCTAGATATTTCAACACTCTCTTTTGAGGAGGTAAAGGGAGACTTAAAGTAGCGGAGGACCGTTTTGAGCCGACACCCATCGCAAACAGTAGAGGGAAGCTACTCCTTACCAGGGAGGAGTGGGTTGCATGGATGAAGGAGCGGCAGATGAGGGAGGAATCTTTCAACAACTCCATGTTTGGAAACCAATGTTGTCGAGAACCATGATAAAATAATGGAAGTGGTAACAGTGAAAATGGAAGGGATGTCTCGGGATATGATGTTTGTCGTTAAGTCTCAAGGGATAAATGCCACAATTACGGAAACAATGGTCATTGGGCCAAAGATAATCGCAGCAGACCAAAAAGGCATGAGGCCCTTCTAACCCAAGGTGATGATGATGAGCTCGTGCACTTTATGACAAGGTCATGCACCGTAGTTCCTGATTCACCACCACCGCAATCCGCTGCCACCAATACTTTACAACCACAATGCAGCCCTCTACAGCTGATCAATATGAACATCTTCAAACAACTGGATCAAAAAGAGGTGCGTGATGACAACTATTGGTACCTAGAAACTGGTTCCACAAACCACATGACTGGGTCCCAGATCGTCTATTCTATGTTTGACGCTGGGATCCATGGCACCATGAAGTTTGGAGATGACTCAATTGTTAACTTCGAGGGGTGAAGGACTATATTTCTCACCTGCAAAACTGGTGGGCACCACATGAGCACAAGGGTGTACTTCATCTCAAGGCTCACCACAAACATCATTATCATCAGATAACTTGATTAGAATGGTTGCCAAATACTGATCAAAGATGACATCCTGAGGATCCACGACTAGCAGCGGCGTCAGATGGCCAAGTTTAAGAACTTCCCCATACGGATGTAGAATCTCAAACTCAACATTGCATAGCCAATATTCCCTTTTGCAAGGGTCTCTGAAAGGGCATGGCGTTAGCATGTGAGGTAATACCACCTGAATTTTAAGGCTCTGTGTAAGCTTGCTCAATGCGATATGGTGAGCGGGCTCCCACAAATTGATCAGGTTGATCAATTTTGCGACAGATGTCTCATTGGGAAACAGTGACGAGTGTCTTTCCCTGAACAAGTGAAGCATCGTGTGGAACAGGCCCTTGAACTTGTCCATGGTGACCTCTATGGGCCGATCACACTGACGACCCCAAGCAGGAGCTGCAACTTTATACTTCTCATTGATGACATGAGCCGCTACATGTGGTTAAATCTACTCGGAAGCAAGGACTATAATCTGATGACAATCAAACACTTTCAATCCATAGTGGAGGTGGAGATAGGGCGCAAGATGAAGGTTCTCCGGACGGACCATGGTGGAGAGTTCACTTAAGTGGAATTTGGTGAATACCGTGCCAAACGTGGAATACAAAGACAACTCAAGTCCCCTATTCACCCCAACAGAATGGGGTCGTTGAAAGATGAAACCAGACAGTGGTTTCCATGGATCGAAGCATATTGAAGGCAAAAGGAATTATTGGGATGTTCTAGTGTGAGGCTGTCTCCACTGCTCTCTTCATCCTCAACTGGGCACTAACACGTAGCCTTGATGGGTTAACGCCATAAGAGGCCTGGCATGGAAAACAATTGGCGGTGTATTTTTTTCCGCACTTTTGGTTGTATTGAGCATATGAAGAATGTGAAACCTCACCTGAAGAAGTTGGATGACCGTATTACACCGATGATCTTCATCGGGTATGAGTCCGGGTCCATGAAATACCACGTGTATGACCCCATCAGCAAGCGCGTGCCTGTAACGCATGATGTCATATTCGATGAGGCATAACAGGGGAATTGGAGTGCTCATGATGAACAAGGTGTGTTGAGCAGTGAGGAGCCATTCACCGTCGAACACAGAACATAATGTATGCAATGGATGACTGAGGCCGACACCACTGTTGGAGAATAGGTATCGTCACTCACACCCACTAGTGCACACTCTAAAGATGCTACAACACCATACGTGGTCAAGGTGATGCCCATGACATCAACCACAGTGGAGTTTGTCTCACCGCCATCCAACATGGCGGAAGCACTTGATGTCGAGAACGAAGACGCCCCACTTCGGTTTCACACTATTGAAAACATCATCGGAGCCGCAACACCACCTGGGTTTGCATTACGTGAGCTCGACCTTGGTGAGATACATTTCACTACGGCTGATGAGCCAACCTCCATCGATGAAGCAGAACAACACCAGTGTTGGCGCAAGGTGATGCTTGAAGAGATGAGGTTGATCGAGGACAATGACACATGAGAGCTCGTCGATCTTCCCATTATCTATCGTCCAATTGGGCCAAGTGGGTCTTCAAGGTGAAGCGAGATGAGTGTGGTGAGGTATCAAAGAATAGGGCAAGGCTTGTTGCAAAATGATATGTCCAATAGTAGGGGATCGACTATGAAGAGGCCTTTGCCTCTGTCGCACCCATGGAATCAGTGCGACTACTCATCGTAGTGGTAGCACAAGAAGTGTGGGAGGTCCATCACATGGATGTCAAATCGGCATTCCTAAATGGAGACATCCAAGAGGTGGTTTACGTCGATCAACCACATGGATTCATCATTAAAGACCACTAGCACAAGGTGCTCCATCTCTGGAAAGCACTCTACGGCCTCCGCCAAGCACCAAGAGTGTGGAACACCAATATTTACGCCAGCCTTCTGACGCTTGGGTGTCACAAGAGCGACTCTAATCATACTGTGTATACTCGTGGAAATAACAATTCTCATCTTGTCATTGGGGTGTAAGTATATTACTTGATCATCACTAGCACTGATGTCACCAATATCAACATGTTCAAGGTGGAGATGAAGAAGCCCTTTCAGATGAGTGACTTGGGTTTTCTCTCCTACAACCTTGGTATCAAAGTGAAACAAGGGCCCAAAAGAATTTCCCTTCATCAATACGTCTATGTGACCAAATTGTTGGAGAAGAGAGGTATAGGATATTGCAACCCCTATCATGTGCCGATGGAGGCCTGCCTAATGCTAAGAAAGTCTAACACTTTCCAGTTGGATGATATCACTCCGTACCCGAGCACCATTGAAAGCCTCAAGTAACTAGTGCATACATAGCCAGACACTGCCTATGCAGTAGGTTACATAAGCCGGTTCATGGAAGAGTAACATGAAGATCACATGGCTGTAGTCGAACACCTATTGTGCTACATCATCAGGACACACAGCTACGGTGTCCGCTACACAAGGAAGGAAAACGATCGGTCAAACCTGTTGGGATTTAGTGATAGCGACATGGCCAGTGACATTGATGACCGCATGAGAACTACTGGGGTGTTATTATCTGTTGGATAAAATCCCTTAACTTGGAAATCACATAATCAAAAGGTGGTGGCGTTGTCTTCATGTGAAGCAGAGTATATTTCCATGATAACCGCAATGTGTCAGTGCATCTGGTTGGCTCGACTGTTTGGGGAATTTCTATACCCAGACCTCAGTGCTCCGGTGCTCAAAGTGGACAACAAGACCACCATTTCCTTAATAATGAACCCCATCTTTCATTACCGAAGCAATAACATTGACACACGATTACATTTCATTCGGGATTGCATTGATGGAGGAAAACTAATTCTCGAGCACACTCACACTGAGGAGTAGCTTGCAGACATTCTCACGAAGTTACTTGGGCATGTCAGGTTTCTGGATCTACATGTGAAGATTGGCATCGTTGAGATCCACTGAATGAGATAGAAATTAGGGGGGCGATTGTTGACTAATTTCTTTATGGAATTTATTTCACTTTTTTCCCTCCCCCATATTGATGGGTCTATGTGGTTTGACCCCATTAAGGCAGCCGCGTGGTTTTAATTACGTTGTAAATACATATTTATTTTTTTTCCTATATAATGAAATAAAAAACTCTCTAGAAAAGCATCCTAATTTGGCGGTGCACAAAACTTAATTTGTGTTCAAATATTTTTCTTCAATATTCTTTCCAATCTCGCTTGTGTTTTCGTGTTGAACGGTCATACATTTCCAACACATGCAACCTCAGATGGTGAAGAGATGCAGGAAACACTCGTCAGAGAGCCTAGGTAGAAATTCACCAGAGAAACACCCGTTGCCTTAGAGACACCACATGGAGAAAAAATTTACAAGCATCGGAATATATTTACTCCTTTGTGGTGAGACCACACATTACATGTTTTATAAAATTAAATTCATACAATATATAGTAATTATTAGGGAAAACTTACTTCATAAAAATATATTTCCTTTAATTCAGAACTGAACCATCACTAACCAAGGTCGTCCAAGTCTAACAAGACATCTCCAAATCATATGAGGACCTAACTCAATCCAACACATCCAATAATTAATTATAAAAAATTATAATCAATTATTCAAGACAATTTTAAAAATTTACATCCAATTTACTATTTAATTTGATTAGGAATAATTTATAAAACTCACTGAGTGACCTCATCTCATCAGAATGATGAAAAATTACATGCTTTATGGCCTACAGTGTACTCCCTATAATATCCTAGAAAAAATGCCTATGAACCAACATCAATAAACTTTTTTTTTTAATTCTGGGAAAAAACTTATAAAAAAACATGGTGATGTTTAACCATTGATACTATGTGTGGTGACATATTTTCTTAATATCTACACATGCTCTAGATGCCCCATTTAAAAACCCCATGAATTGATTTATTCTATTATAAAGTGTATTTAATCCATGATACCCTATTGAAGGCTACTAAAATTATTAAACACAATATACGAGGAATAATGGAAAAAATATATGAAATTGAATCCAAACCCAACCTAAAAGAATGGGGGAATAAATAAAAAAGGTTTGGAGGTTGTACGGCTCAGATGTGCATGAAAGGGAGGAAGAAAGGATGGATGGGAAAATAAATTTTGATTTGGTAAAATGGGAATTTCCCAGTTTCATTGAAATTTGGATAGCAAGATGTTTTGATAAACAATTCTCTAACCATATGGTTAGAGATGTACGAGAAATGCCCCCTCACATGGTTGGGCTATATGTCTTTCCAAACCACATGCCAGCCATTTGAATCTTTATAAGGATAAATTGGATATTTCTAATGGCTTCTCTATAATATTTCACCAACTATACACCAAGCCTCATGAAAAAACAACCCATATAGATTTTTTACATGGTTTTCTCTAAATATGTGACAATCCTTTATATAAAAAAACCCCTTCCAAAAGTCCAAACATTGGTCCAAAACTCCGGGTACTCTCATAAGCGACAAAGACACCTCTTAGGCCTCAATACATATCTAAAATAATATCCATAGAATTATAGAAATATCATATTTATAATTAAAACCTCAATTATTAGAATAACCACAGCCATAGAAATCAAAAATTAATATTCCCTTTTGAGTTTTTGACTAGATTGAAAATGGGGTTTTACACCCATATCTAGTATATGACTCCACACTATAAATTTGTATCGATGGAAAATATTTAAAACAAAAAATATCAATCATGTAATAAAGAAGGGGCTATCTAACTTGATGAAAATTCCCTAACCATTTCATAATCCAATTCATAATATTTTTCATGTCTCCAATAAATCCTCATTCATAGAAATTATATATTACAAAAAAACATTGAAAAAATAAAAAATAAATTGAAATAAGGAAACATAGGATTATAATAATTAATTGAAAAACAAATCCCAAACATCATATAATAGTATAACCACAATATCCTGTTACCCCAGAAAAAACTAACCACATTGAGCACAAGAGAAGGTATTATTAAATGAGATCGATGAAATCATAAGGTAACTACTTCATGTGGACCAAAAAATGGTCTATGAGAATTTTATAATGGAAAAAACATTTGTTAAATAAAACCCCTCATCCTAGACCAATTAATCCTCATCTATCCCAATAATAACATAGAGATTTACCTTTTATAAAGGAAATTGATGTGTGGTCAGATCTAAAATGGTTTAAGATGAAAAAATAATCATGTCACATAAAATTTATATATTTAGTTTTAGTCAACATAATTTATAAAGCTAAATGAATTTGTATAGTGGGGTTATCAATCAGAAAGGAATGATAATACTTTTAGTTATACAATTCAATGTGGCTGGAACATAATGTTTTCTTGGTACGATAAGGATAATTTTTTGATTTAATGGAATATAAAGAAAAACATAATTTTAGAAGATAGAAAGAATCCAAATATCACCCACATCATGGAAGATGAACAATTTATTTTCCAAGGAACAAAATTTGAAAAACAACAAATCTTATAGAAGCTTAATTGAACATGTAACATCACATGAGTCACTAAAGTATCAACCATAATCTTCTAAACCAAAAACCAAAATTGGGGATAGAATCCCTAAATAAGGAATAAGAGTTACATAGAAACGAGATGATATGGTAACCCCAAATTGAATTTTTATTAAATTCAAAAAACTGAGAATGTTTGGAACCATATGATATAATTCAAACACTCTAAAGGAGACCCAAAAAATAGCCATTATTCGAGAGAAACATGAAACTTTTGAACAATGAAGAATGGTTGACAACAATTTATATTGTTATTAGGTCAAGATCTACCACATTCTGGAGAATTTAACCCTTATCATCAAAGCCTTGGTCAATGAATGAACCAAAATCCTGGGCCATTAAAACAAGAGTTCTAGAATTTCTCAATGTTTTTTTCATCTATATAAAAAATAGAATTGATCATCACCATATTATGGAGATCCACAGACTGATAATTTCTTGGAAAAAATGGCCATTCTTCCATCACCGTGGTATGATTGATGTTTTTTGAACCTCTATGACACTAATATTTAATCCACCATTACAATATAGACTTTGACAATTATGTTCAATTTCCCCACATAATTAGAACTCCCTTTGACATTGGGCCATCACACCGAGAAAATTTATGTATTTTCCTTCTCTATTTCACATAGGATTACTCACCAAACATAAGGGTTATTACATACTTCTCCCTAGAAAGTAATTATACATAAATTACCATAACACAAAAATTAGTAGTACCACAACATCCTCCATGAGGTACACCATATATTTTTTCAGACCCCATCAGCACCAAGCACAGAAATCCACACCCCCATGACTATGGATTCAAAACTACTCAACCATGACATACACCATGGTCATGGAGAAACTTATTTATGTTAAAATCATAGAAAAATATAAAAAATATCCAAAACTTTTTTAATTACTCTAGATCATAGAAATCAGAAAGGAATGTATTTACAGAAACCAAGATCATACATCAGATACCTATCAAACAATTAGCTTCAATCATGAAAAAATGGTTTTATTTTATTTATTTTATTTTTATTTATTTCTTAGTGTTTTGTTTTTTCAGTTTAGTTTGATTTCTTAGTTAAAATGTTTTAGCTTTGGAGGTTTCATGTTGTTTTTGGCTCTATTCACGGTTAGTGTGCATAGTTTGGAGAGAAACCCTATGGCCGATATATGGAAAGGGAACTTCTAGTTATTTCTATTCTTCCATGGTTTTTGTTTCATAGTCTTCAGATGGTTTTTTCCAAATAGTATGAGGAAAAGGAATAACCAGGTTACTTGTTGGTCATGTTTGGGACATATCTTATGTCTTGTTCATGGTTAGAAGGGACCACATAGAAAGCATGTGAGGGTGTCTATTACATTGAAAAAACATCTTTTCATGGTTAGCACACAGTTTCTTAAACTATGTGGCTATCCCATTTGGGTGTCTATTACTTGTTTTAGGGTGCATACAATTGGAAAAACATTTGATAATCTGTGTGGTCAAATCATGAAACTTACCTAGATTCTTAAAAACCCGAAATTCCTCCTTTCCCCCTTTTATGTTTTTACCCCATTTCAAAACCTCCCATATTTTTATATTTTTAGGAATGAAAGGGGTCCCAAACCACACTTCCACGGGCTCTCTATCCTCCATTGATTCTCTTCATGATTTCAAGGTTTGTTTTTATGGATTATTGGGTGTTTTCCTCCCCTCATCTTCTCCATCTATTAGTTTCATCTTCTTTCTTGGTTGGGTTCCATCATGGAAGAACCCAAAGGTTATGGTAGGATAATTTTGGTTGATTATATTAATGCTAGTTTGGGTGGTTTTATTCTTAGTCCACGTTCATCCATTTACCAAAGTTTTTTCAGATTATCTCATCACTTTGTTATATGTTTCATTCAATTTCCATTTAAAATCATTCCATTAGATGCTTGATCTTTTCTAAATGAATTCTAAATGTGTTATTCATGATTTTGGTGTGTTAGAATTATTTTTTCGATATTATTATGTTGTAAATATGATATAAATAGGGTTTTATGGTTTATCCTTAGTTATGAATATATGATAATGTATGCTATGTGTTTGATAAAATTCTAATTGGCCTTAAAAATATGTTTGGGTATTTTGAAATGGTTTTTTCATTGGTTGATCCCCAGTAAATTTTTTTACACATGAAATTGAGTTTTTGGGTAGGTTTTGGAGTGTATTTTATGGGTTGGTGGTTTTTTATGGATCCTTATGAATGATTGTAATGAAATTGGGGAGTCTTTAGTTCGAAACATGGTAATTTTTATGGTTCTCCATATATATATTGGTAAATATGGGAATATCCATATGTACATGAGCCATATATATAGATTTATACACACATATAAATTTTAATTCCATATAAATTTATATCTTTAAACAACCTTCTTCTATTTTCTTTCTCTCCCCACTCCATATACCAATTTATTCTCTTAAAAAATCCCATGGAATAAGAAAAAGAATACTTTTTTCTATGTGAATTTAAATTTGGTTTTCAAATGTTCTTTGCTAAAACATGGTCTATTTGGATCCTGGAAGTATAATTTTGTATCGACACGACCAATAAAGGTATTTTTGGTATTATTCAGGAATTAATAAAGTTTTCACATTGTTTTTATAAATATTATTGTTAATGAAGGTATTATCATCATAATGGTTTTGGATTCATAATTTATAAGGCATGGTTGGAACCTTATGATGTTTTAGAAGTTGTCTTTGAAATCATATGATGTGTAAGCCTAGTTGGAACTTCAAAAAGTTTTTTTTGTAAAGGGAACCTCTATGGTCTTCCTTACAATGAGAGGGTCTTCACATTGACAGTGTTAGTGAGTCAGAAAGGAATGGATAATGACATCTCTATGTTGGGTTAAGTTCCAAGCATGTGAGGACCTCCTCAACCCCCTATACTACTACCATGGGATTCCTAGATATTATCTATAGGGTCAAGTTAAGATTACATTATTTTTAAAACTAGAATGATTATAACCCCTTGAATGTGGATATTCCATGCTGGATTATCTAATAGTGAGGCCAATTTAGAGAAAATGTGTTGGTAATTTACTATTTAGGTGCACCATAAGCTGACAGGTGGGTCTGAAACAAATACATCCAGGGTTTCTTTTCAAGATGTTTTAGAAATGATCATGATTATAAATCAATATGTTCTTGTTTTATTTTTTAGTTCTTTAGTTACATTTTCAACTAGTGTTCATATGCTTGTACCTGTGTTGTTTCCTTTATTTAAGGTTTTGTTTGAAATTCTATGTTACATGTACTTAGTTCATATTTTCCCTTGTTTTATCAATTATTTATAATCAGTCAATATTTGTGTTTTTTTTTCAAAAAATATTTTTTTAAAAGGAATTATGTGTTTGTATCTTTAAACGATAAAAACATTATTTTCTATCTCTATTTTAAATCTAGAATTTATGGAATGTTTTAGGAGTGGACTGATATGAATTCAATGGTGTATACCTACTCATCTATTTTATGATCACACCATACTTGTAATACTCAGCTTCGGTAGACCCGATATGTTTTAAAGGTTCATATTTTTTAAGGTATTCTGGTTGAATTGGATGGTTTTATTGATGGTGGTGACCGAGAAACCACATATAGATCATGATAGGTTCCAGTTTTTCCACATTTTTTAGTTTCACTATTTTATTCCTCTCTCTATATATCTGGATCTCTTTATGTATTTATTTTTTTCAGTGATTATTTATCCTCCTTTTTATATAGCCTGCTCTATCTTGTTTATTTTATGTTGGATATTTTTTGGCTAAATCGTTCTAAATTGTATTATCATTCAATCCTGAAAAAAAATTCCTTACTAGTTTATGGTCTAACTAGGAAGATTTAAAATCAAATTTTTTTTATAGGGGGCCATTATTATTTTTGGTGTGAGGTAGATTGTATATATAATTTTAGGGACTCATGAGGTTAGTATGGGAAGATTGTCATGAACTCATCCTCATCTCAAGCCTCAAGTTACCATGGATAGTCTTTGACTTGATTCCTTTGTTTTGGGTTTTTGGGTTTATGTTGTAGGTTCTTGTTTGGTTTGGGTTGTTTATGGGATGGAAAAAAGTGATCATGTGTTATAAATTGATCTTACGTGCCACAATGAACCATGTGGATCCCTAATACATGGTTAGATATTCTCCTAGTGTTTGGTGGATTCTTAGCACATATTCTTCTAAACCATTTAGTTGGGTTATGTAAAACCAATAGTTCCCCATTTTAGTGGATTTGGTTTTGGTAATGTTATTGGTTGATTTATGTTACTGTGAGTTTATTTTGAAATAAAATTTATTGTTTTTTAGAATGGGTGTGGCCTTTGAAAAGACTTCAGTTTTTGGAATTGTAAATTGATTTTCATTATTAGAAATGGGTTTGGAATTTTGAATGGAAATTGTGATTTTTGAAAGTGGATTCTTGTTTTGTTTTGTGATTTTCTGATTTATGTTCTTGTTGTTTTGGTTTGGAACTTCTGTTTTGGTTCAATTTTGGGTTGAGGTTTCTTTTTATTATTATTTATTTATATTATGAATCCTAAAAAGGCTCCAAAGGATTCTAGTGATTCTACCCCTATCATTGGCCCTGTTTAGATCCCAATTGGAGTGGAGGAGTTTCCTATTTTCAATGGTTATATAGGTCAACTAGAGGCTACATAATGGACTAGGGGAGTTGAATGAATTTTCTTGTCATTGGGAACTCCATAATCTTTTAGGGAGAATGTTGTTCTAGTTTTGTTTGATATATCAAGTTGGGTCTATGGAAGGTGATCGTACTACCATCACTGTATTTTGGGTTTTATTGAGATATTTTTATCACTAATATCATCGAATAGTTTATTAATGAGGATGTGAAGGTGTGAAAAGTTGAAGAGTTCTTGGGTGTCCAGTAAGGATAATATATGGTGAAGGCCTATGTTTATGATTTTAAAAAGATGGTTTTTTTCTCACTAGAGAAGCATAAAAGGAACAAATGAAATAACCTCTCTTTATTAGGGTGATTCTTATTGAGATTAGGGACAAAAATATCTCATTTGGGGAAAATATATTTCGTAAGTGGTGGATGTGGAAATTTTAACTAAGATGGTTCCCATATGGAACTTCATAGTAGATGGTTTTTTAGTTTCTCTTAGCGCTCATGATGGTTCCCCATCTAGCAATAAGTGTAAACTAGATGAACCCATTATTGAGGAGGATCTCTTTTCAGTTCCATATTCTCATTCAATGGAAAATCCACTTGAGTGCTTTTAGGGTGGTTATTTTGGGCATTACAATCCATCTTTCAATAATCCTCCGATGTTTTTTCAATGATGTGGCCATTTGGTTCATCTGGAGATGTTCTGTAAGTTTTATCGATAGAGGAGGATGTATTAATATAATATTTTCACCTATTAACAGTCGATGATTCAAGGGAAAATGAATTTGAAAATATTCCCTTGAGTGAATATTTTCTCGTAGTGAATAATTTCAAGGTGTTGGGGTTGTTATTCTATATTTTTCTACTGATTTTTAGGTGGGAATAATTCTAGTTTTCCTTATTGTAGTTTTATTTTTTATAAGTAACTTTTTGTTTTAAAACTCCTAGTATATTTGTTTTCTTATATTTTTCAAGGTTTTTCTTTATGGATATTAATCATTAAATGGATAACCATCTTATGGAATAGTTTTATTTTTGGGGGTTTGTTTTTGGAGATTTTTGTGTCTTGTGGAAATGAAGAATCATGGTTTAGTCTGATGATTAGTTTGAGTTTCTTTCACTGGGGTCTCTTGTGTTTGCATTTGTTTCATGATATCTATATTCTAAATGATGTGGTGGTTTCCCCTCGAACTACCCCCATGGTTTTACTTATTGTGGTTTTCTCTATAGTTTATTTGGGGCTCAATTGAGTAATAAAAAGGCCAAAATGGGGATTAAAGTTTTGTTTTACATAGTTTTGTTTGTGTTTTATGGTTTGTTCATCATTTGGATAGGTTAATTTCTATGGGTAGATTGTTTTTGTGGGGGGGGGGGTGGGAATCATCATACCCCAAACCTGGTTTTCTTTTTTTTTAATTATTTTTATCTATTTCATGGTGTTTTATCTTTTTGGTTGTGCTTTGGGTAGAGTTTCTAGAAATAATTTCTGAGTTTTTTAGGTTTTACTTTATTTTTTGCCCAGTGAAGGGTCAATGTAAATGGTTCAGGGAGAGACTATGTGGATGGTGGATGAAAAGGGAGCTTATAATTCCTTTTATTTATGAAAATATTGTCTTTAATTGTATGTACATGGTTTGGAAAAAAACATATGAGGAAAAGCAGAAATTGTGTGGCTTGTTAGTGGTGTTTGAGACATAGCGCATGGTATATAGATTTGACAAGGTTAGAAGGAACCATGTGAAAATAATGAAAGCGGGTATATAAATTTGAAAAGGTTGGTTTTCATTGTTGGTTCATGTTTTCTAAAACTTTTTAGTCATCATATGTGGGTTTTTAATCCTTCCAATAGAGTTCACAGGGCTGGCTCTTGGTTTGGTAAACTGTGATGTTAAACCATACGACTTAACCAGATTCTTAAAAACTCTAAATTACTCTTTTCCCCACTTCTATTTTAACCCCATTTTGACCCCTATAATCTTACTCAATTTTGGAATAGGAAAGGGGTCCCAAACCCCTCTTCCCTGGGATCTTCTTCCTCCATTGATTCTCCTCAATGGTTTTTAGGTATGTTTCCTTTTATTTTGTGTTGTTTCCCCCTCTCATATTCTCTCTCTATTGAGTTTATCTTCATTCCTGATTGGGTTCCATCTTGTACAAACCCTAAGGTGAGTCCATATTGTCTGAACCCTAAGGTGAGGGATGGATAATGTTTGTTGATTATTTTGATTATAAGGTGTATGTTTTCTCATTGGTCGAAGTGATTCATTTTCCCAGAGTTTTATCGCATTCCCTAGTCGTTGAGTTTTGTTTTAATATCTTTCATTTGTGAACCCTGCTAATATATTCTTGTGATTATCAAAGTAATTATGAATTTTTTATTCATCCTTTTTTCCGTGTTAGTATGATTTTTATGGAATTTAAATGTTGGTAATTTGATGAAAATGGGGTATTCAAAGATTCTCCTTAGTTATGACTAAATGTAAATGTATTATATGTTTTCATTAAAAATACAATTTGATTTAGAAATAATTATGGATATTTTGAATTGGGTTTTTCCTTAGTTGAGTATTGGTAAATTTGTTTACATGTGAAATTGTGTTTTTTGTGGGTTTTGGGGCCTCATTATGTTCTATTGCTTATGTGTGGAGCAATGTGGTTGCTTTTAATTAAATCTGTGACTCTATAATTTTAATCGTGAGGATTATTATGGTATTACGTATATATTCTATTGAATATGGGAATATATATATATGTGCACGGGGTGCACATAAAGAAATTAACACACATATAAATTGTAATTCTATAAAAACTTCCATCTTGAAACACCCCTATTCCATTTTATTTCACTCCTCCACTCCTTCCAAATGGTTTTATTAAAAAATCCCAAAGATTATAAATGGATATTTTTTTTCCAAATGAATTGAAAATTTGGTTATATTCTTTTAGAAAATATGGATCATTTGGAACCTTGAAGTATTATTTGGTAACCCGGTGAATGAAAAAGACCCATTTGGAAAAGTTTGAGAATGAATAATGTTTTCACATTGGTTGTGGAAATGTATTTGGGAAGGAAGACATTTTTTTGAGAATGGTTTTTTATTTGTAAATTTTAAGGTATGCTTGAAATCTTGGGATTTTTTAAAAATTGGCTTTGAAATCATATAAAATATAATCCCATTTGGAACATGTGAAATGTTTTCTCTATAATTGGGACCCATGTGCCCATCCTTCTGATGAGAGGGACATCACATAGAATGTGTTGAGGAGTGGGCAAGGCATGTATAGTGGAATCTGCATGTTATGTTTAATGATAAGAATGTGATGACCTCCTCACTCTCCCATATACAATTATCATTGGATTCCTAGAATCCATATTGAGGATTGAGTGATTATTTATTTCTGTTAACTGCTATAAGGATTGGAGTTCCATAGAAAAAAGATATTCTATGTGTGAATTTACAATGGTTAGGTTAGTTTAGAGTAGCTAGTTTGGTTATTGACTATGGAGGAGCACCATATGTTGGTGGGTGGATCCAAATTGATTATGTTTAGTGGAATCTTTTGAGTCGTTTTAGAATATACCATGATTATTAATCGGCATGTTATGGTTTTATTTTTTAGTACTTTGACTACTTGTTCTACTAGTACTTGTATTCCTGTATCTATGATGTTTCCTTTATTGCTGTTTGTTTTTTCTATTCTATAATACATGTACATAGATTTCAATTTTCTTATATTTACGAATTATTTGGATTGAATTTCTATTAAGAAATTGGTTTTATTTCCATTTTTTAAAATTAAATATGTGTTTGGAATTTTTAATGGTGTAAAATTCTTTCAAATATACATTTTCAAACTAGATATTATGTAATATTTTAGGAATTAAATTGTATGAATTCCATGTTTTTTACCTGCTGAGATGGTTTATGATCACACCCAACTTATTCGATTCAGCATCAGTAGACTCGATCTATTTTTTAGGTTAAGTTTTTTTTCATGTATGCATATGGAGTATGTTGGTTTTATAGATGGTGGTGACCCAATATCTCACTTGGAGATTCTATTGGGTTCTAGTTAATCCTAGTTCGATTTTTTTCCTATTATATTCTTATACATTTGTGTATATATCTATTTATATATTTATTTGAGTTCATTTTTTATTACCCCTCTTTTTTGTTATGTTCTCTGTTGATCAGAGTAGGACACTCAAGAGGGGGGGGGGGGTGAGTTGAGTTCCTATAAATATTTCTTTTAAAAAGTATAATTTTTAATTCCCAAAAATTTAAAATTCAATTAACCAGTTAGCCAGTAGTGAATTTATAAGAGATTAACTATTTGATTAATTTATCAAAAGATTTATTAGTTCTTAGTTTTATAAATTTTATAATTAATACAACTTTTGAAAAAAACCTAATAAGTCAATTCTATTATAAACACTTGCTAAGACTAACTATCAAAGTTAAATTTAGTTTTAAGAAATACGTGATAAAACAGAGTGAAACTAAAAGTAAAAAAACAAAAAAAATAAAATAAGATATTCAGTATCAAGATGAGTCTTAGTCCTCTCCACTCGGTGTTCACCTTTCACCAAAAAGTTTAAATTAATAAATAGTTTGATCCACACACTAGATCGGGATTCAAAATAGCACATAGGTTATCCAGATCATAATAACTCTTCCATAGTTCATTATGGGTACAAACTACCATGTCACTAGACCTCCTCCACAATTATATGTGGGAAAACAAGATGTATAAAGAGTTTTAAGTGAGGATATCAAGTATTCTCAAGTTAAGTGTAGGATACAATGTGTGTTTTATAAACACAAACACACAAACACACACACACACACACACTTCTCAAAATTTAGTAAAATGATACAAAAAAGAGAAATAATTATTGGAAAAGATTAAGGATTCTCTGAGTGTTATGTAGATCAGCTCTGGAATCTTTAATGTGCAAGAATAAATGTTGGAGTCCACTTCTAGAAACAGACATCATAACAGAGGGTCGTGAAACATTGAGTTCTTCCATCTAGGTGGATGATATATTCCCCTCCATCAGTTTATTTTAATGCTATAAAGATGAAAACAACTTGATCCACAACAGCTATTTGGTTATCAGAAACAAATAGTAATAAGAGTTCCTTAAGTATATTTTTCTTCTTCTCAGGTGTATATGCATATGTTTTCTCTCTTCTCTTTAATATTCTTCTCTTTATTATTCCATCTCATATTCTTTTTTTCTTTTTAATATTTATATCCTGATAATGCGCTTGTGGGGGTTCCTCATACCTCATATTATCTACTATCAAGTCTGAAAATAGACATTAATTATGTCAGAGTCATTAAATAACATAAATATGACCGTTAGAAAATAATTTTGATTTAAATAAATTTAAACAGTCTGTCGGTAGGTGGTGCATCAATGACTCATTTCAACATATATTCCATCCTTCATTCGGTGATATAGTTGATCTAACGAAGACTCATTTGAACGGTGAGTCCTTCCTTCTGTCGGTGGGACAGTTGATCTAACGATAACTCATTTCAATAGTGAGTCCTTCCATCATTCGGTGAGAAATTTGATCTAATTGTAACTCATTTCAATGGAGAATCCTTCCTTCTGTCGATGAGATAATTGATCTAATGGCGACTCATTTCAATGGTTAGTGCCAGTTTCACATACGTAGAACATACGCCTATTTGAACTGTCATTCAAAACAGATACTATTAGAATGCTTTAAGCCTATGAATGATTATGGATAACTATAATTTACACATATTTAATATGATTAATAATATTATCAATATTAAATTGACATGATTTGTGATTATTAAAATCAGATAGAGTTTCCAAACAACATATGGGCCAATAATGTCCCCCTTTTTGATGATCACAAATCATGGAATTATGAAATAAAATCATTACATGTGGAATGAAAATGATAATTCCTAATGGTTCTTCCCCTTTTTCGATTATCAAAAAGAGAGTAGAGAGCACAAAAAGAAAAAAAATCATAAATTAAGAGATAAAATGGATTATAAAAAAAATGCAAAAAGACAAAAAATTCCATTAATTAGGAATGTACAATGTAGTACAGGGATCCAAAAAAAACATAAAGCATATTAGTAGCCCCATCAAAGAATGATCCACACTACGGTTGAGGGTTAAGAGGTGACTTTCCTTTATCATAGGGATGAATGGATGGCTCAATAAGAGGGTTAGGCTGAGAAATAGGAGTGTCTAAATGGATTTTTAGAGGAGGTAGAGGCATTCCTTCGAGACGTGAGATAAATCCTGAGAAACTGACATCTGATCTAGAGAAGGAAATGAACCATATGGGTGGAATGGTGTAGTATCATGCACCATAATGGATTCACATTGTAAATAGAGATATGGTTAATAACTTCTTGATGAAATATTCAATGATTTCACCACCATATTTCATTTCATTTTCAAAATTATCTTTGCTTTCAATGAACTTTTCCAACAATGGAGTGAATTATCTCATCTTATGAATCTGATCTTCAAAAACATTTATTAAAAGAGAAAGAGTAAGATTGGTGGCCAAATAATTAAACATACTATTCATTTGATGCATTGGGATGAGTTTGGGGAAAAAATCATTAATACATTTGGTAAGCTATTCCTGAGTTTGTGAAGCAATCGTTTTATAATACTTCACATGGTCATGCACGTTATTTGAATTTTCCTTATCCTTGGACACACTGTTAATTATGACTTGCATCACTTCTTTCAAAACTAAACTGACAATAGTAAGATCAAATGATTTTGAATACTGAGCAGGTGGATCATAGGGTGAAACAAGAGTATAGGAGGAAAGTTCCTTAACATCTTTTCTCTATCTGGAAAAATCTGGAGCATTATGATTTGAAATAATATCTTAAATTCCTTTCATGACACTCTCCATTAAATTTTTGTACTTAGTGGTCAAAAAATTGATGCTAGTATTTAACATTTTCATCTCATTCCCAAGTTTTCTATTGTTTTCCCTAATGGTTTCATCTATAGTAATCATAATTGGTGGAATTTCCTTTATCACCATCTCTGTGACTAAACCTGAACCATCTTCAGATTCACTTGTTGAGGCAGGAGTTAAACTAGAAGTTATAGTTTTCCTTACACCTTCAATCATAGACTAGATAACTCTCAGGTTTTCATTTAGCTAAGTGTTTTCTTTCTTAGCTTTATCAATATCATTTCTAATCTAATATTGTACCTAGTGTTTTATAAAGGAACATATGTCTTACTTGAATTTTTCCAAATGGACCTTAGTGTCATAGTCATTAGGAACTGAAATGGTGGGAGGCTCAGGGACAAAGGTAGATGGTATTGTTTGAGAAATGTCTGCATTTATGTGCCCCTCAACCATTACGGGTCTCTTTGGAGTAGCATCACTGATTTCATCATAATCATAATTTAATCCAATAAAATCATACCTCAAATTCCTTTCCCATTCATATTCAACAGATGCATACACATGATTAACTGTATCTCTTTTAATCCTTTTTTGCTTAAGGTTCCCCCTCACTTATTGCTTCTTTTCTTGGTTGCTCCTCCTTTTGTAGAATTATTTTTCTAGTATATATAGCTTGAGTAATTGGCTCTTTGGGAGAAATATTTTCATCATGAGAAACACCCTCAACATATAAACCAGTATTTTCTTCAAGAATCATTAAACTAACATCATCTAGAATCCAATACGGATGATCATATTCATTATCATTTTCACTTTCACTACTTTATTCATTATCACCATCTTCCTATTTTTCATCCCCATTTTCATCATCATATTCCTCATCATCTTCTTCTCTACTTGATTCGGACCCGCTTTCACCACTACCAGCTTCCTCTTATTCATATTCTTCTTCACAGGATTCACTGACATATTATACACTTCCTTCGACTTATATCTCTTCACTTCTAGTAGATTAGAGAATAGTTTCATGAGAAGTTAGGTCCAAATATGGACTTAAAGGTCCAGTAGAAACTCATTTGGTGGTCTAGCTGTGTCAAGGTCACTTTTATCATCAATTGGTGATCCCTCATCTCTGACATGAGTAACTGGCTCCTCATCCTCGTCTAAAGAATAAACTACTTGATCATCTAGACAGAGGCCAGGATCCAATAGATTTCTTAGTCTAACTGGATGATATATAGGATTAAAATTTTCAAACAGTCTATCGTTATCACCAACCCATTCCTTCCTCCATGGGTTCTAGTTAATTTTCATTCTTATACAGATGTTAAAACCTAAGAAGATTCCACGACATTCAGTAACTACTAAATCATAAACTTTACTTACAAAGCCTTTTCCTTTAGTATTACTAAAATCATTCTGGAGTAGAATAGAGAATTTTAATTACAATCGGTTTTTATCATCTCATTTATGTTCATCATCAGATATCTACATAGATTCCATTTAAATATTTTCTATATAAAATACAACTATTATACATCCCAATACTTGAGATAATTATAGTCCCCTTTCCTAGGACAAATCTTGTGCTGAATAAACATAAATAAAATTTTTCATTCACCTTTTAACTCTGCTTCAATGGGTCTCCTATGATCCTCATTTCCAGTTAGCTCTTTTAGAGCTGTCTCGTAACAAAAGAATTTACTTTTGGGTGAAGAAGTGCCTTGATAATCACCAAATATTCCTTCATGAAGAAACTTAATACATTCAACCCAATATATTGAAGAGGAATAGATTATCTTCTCTTTTACTATCAACTTGATCCAGGTGACAACACTTCCTTCCAACAGAAGTTCCATATTCATGTAAAATTCATGTACCCGCATCTGGTTGAAGACTCTATTATAGTTTGTGAACCAATCAATACATCCTTGATCTTGCAGCACCTTTAAAAATAATGACTTAATATCTAAGTGCTATTCTTCTAGTACATATTTCTATGAAGTTACAACACAGTTTTCTAGACTAGGAATTACAGGATTTAAAGATTTTATCAATTCACCTTTCTATTTCTTATAATCACAAGACTCATCATCATTAAGAGCTCGCTTCACAAGCACCATTCCAATCATTTCAGTCTGGAGTTCATAGGGTGAAAGGTTAAAGGTAAAAAGAGAGAGAGCGGTGACTGAGAAAGTGTAGCCGTAAGGGAGTAGAGTGGACCGATTCAAATATATATCATTTATGGATTTTGAAATTATGACATCATGAAATCATGAACCAGGTTCAAAAAAAATAATAAAACAATTTCATTTTATTAAAAAGAAAAAATGTATAAAAATTGCAATTCATCAGTGTCTAAATGAAACATTTTTCATATCACCAATGGTGTCAGCATGACAGATTTTTCATAACACCATTGGTGGCCACATGATAGATTTTTCATAACACCAATGGTGTCGGCATGATAGAATTTGCATAACACCAAATGTGTTGGCATGAAAAGGCATCAGTATCAACATGACATGGCATCTGTGTCGGCATGAAAACTATGTCAGCATGACAACTTCACTTAAAAAATATAAATGTAATAGCAACACATGGTCTTATGGATTGATCATTCCTAAATAATTTCTGATGAAATTCATTATTTCAGAGTTCAATGGCTTTGTTAATATGTCAGAAAGCTAATATTCAGTGCTAATAAACTCTAAAGAGATATTACCCTTTTGATAATGATATCTTAAAAATTGATGTATTACAACAATATGTTTTGTTCTAGAATGAGAAAATGGGTTTTTGAAAATGTTAATAGCACATGTATTGTCACAATTTATAGGCACATTTGTAAATTTATATCCATAGTCTAGCAGAGTGTGTTTCATCCAAAACATATGAGCACAAAAGCAACCATCAGCTTTGTATTCACCTTCAGAAGTATATAATGCAAAAAAATATTGTTTCTTACTACACCATGAAACCAAATACATTCCCAAAAAGTGATATGTTCTAGAGGTTTTTTTCTATCTAACTTTATTCCACTAAAATTAGCATCAGAAAAACTCACTATATAAAATACTTTTCATTTAGGGTAAAACAAACCTAAATTGATAGTATGTTTGAGGTATTTGAAAATGATGTTTACAAAATTTAAGTGACATTATTTGGTATTAAATTTAATATAGGCACACATACACACACTAAACATTATATCTGGCATACTAGTAGTCAAGTAGAGAAAACTTCCAATCATTCCTATGCAAGCGGGTTGATCAACAGATTTACCATCTTTATCAAGATCCAACATACAAGTAGTACTCATTAGGTTGTCACAAATATTAATTCTATCAAAGCCAAATATTTTTAAATGATATTTTTTGTATTTAATTTGATTTAAGATGATACCTTCTTTATTTGAAAAAATATGAAATCCAAGAATTAATTTGAGTTCACCCATCAAACTCATTTCAAATTAACTTTTCATCATTTTATAAAAATAAATACATAAAGAATTTATTGAAGATAAAAAAATTATATCATCTACATATATTAAAACTACTAAAAAATCTTTATAAATTCATTTTATAAAATGAGTAGGATCAGAAATTCCTTTTGTAAAACCTTTTGTAATGAGAAAAGTACTTAGTCTATCATACCAAACTCTTGGAGCTTATTTTAAACCATATAATGATTTTATTAATTTGAAAACATGACTTTGAAAATGAGATTTTATAAAACTAGGGGTTGTTCAAAAAAACATCCTCAAACATATACCCATTTAGAAATGAAATTTTAACATCCATTTGATATAGTTTGAAATTAAGATGGGAAACATCAGAAAGAATGATTTTGATGGAATCAAGTCTAGAAACAGGTGAAAACGTTTCTTCATATTTGATTCCTTCTTCTTCAATATAACCTTGAGCAACCAATAAGGCTTTATTTGAAACAATATTACCATATTCTTCTACTTTGTTCCTAAACACCCACTTAGTGCCTATGGGCCAGGTGTCTTTGGGTCTATCCACAAGTTTCAAAACCCTATTTCTTTCAAATTGATTAAGTTATTTTTGCATATATATCTCCCAAAATTCATCTTTAATTGCATCATTTATGTTTTTAGGTTCAAGAAGTGACAAAAAGTCTTGATGTTACACCTGATTTCTAAGAGAATCTCAAGTTTGTGTCCCTTTATCTAATTCTCCAACTACATCATCTAAAGAATGGTTATTAAGGGTTATAGTTGGTATAGAAAAGGTGGGGATAGTAATTTCATTTTTATCTACAGTTCTAGGATCATCATGTTCATATTTTGAAGAATTTCAAGAATTTTTTGATTTAACAAATTTCTTGAAAATAGGATTAGATGATTTTTCATTTATGTACATATTTGACATATCATCTTCAAGGTTGTATAGGGAGGTCTTAGGTTCATGTGGATATGTTTCATCAAATTTTATATGCAAATATTCTTCCACACACTTAGTTCTTTTATTAAGGACTCTATAGGATTTACTAGAGGTTGAGTAACATAGGAAGATTCCTTCATCACTCTTGGATACAAAATTTTCAATACTTTCCTTTCTATTAAGGATATAGACTTTGCAACTAAAAATGTTGAGGTAACTGACTTAGGGTTTTCTATTGTTCCAAAATTCATAAGGAGTCTTCTTGAGGATAGGTTTGATTAAGACTTTATTAATAATGTAGCAAGCAACATTCATATCCTCAACCCAAAATTAAACTAGTAGATCATATTCATTAAGCACTGTTCTAGCTATCTATTGTAAGGTTCTATTTATTCATTCCAAAACTCCGTTTTTTTGAGGTGTCCTAGGGGTAGAGAAGTTACGACTATAACCATTATGTGAGAAAAAAATCCAAAGTCTTGATTTCCAAACTCACAACCATTATCACTTCTTAAGGATTTTATTCTACGTCCACTTAGATTTTCCACATTTTAGCATAATTGGTGAAGTAAGTACATGATTCACTTTTGTGAGCTAAGAAATAAGTCCAGGTATACCTAGAATAGTCATATACAAGAATAAAGTCATAGTTCTTTCCATTTAAACTAGAAACTATAGATGGTCTGAACAAATCCATGTAAACCAAATCAAGTTGTTGTGAAGTTGAAAATTCATTCTTTGAATTGAAAGATATCTTTTTCTATTTACCTTTTTGACAAGGATTACATAATTTATGATTTGGAATCTCAGGTTTAGGTAGATCCTTGACTAGTCCTTTTTTATTAAACTTCTTGAGGGAGTTCACATTACAATGTCTTAATCATCAATTCCAAATCCAAGACACTTTATGAAAGACACTTAAGTTTCATACATTTTGAGTGACTAAGGAATCTTTGTTAACAGAATATGCATTTTAATTTCTAAAATAAGAAAATACTAATTCATTTTTAGAGTTATAAATATTGAAAGAATCATTTTCAAAATTAACATGAAATCCATCATTACATAATTGTGAAATACTAAGATGATTATGTTGAAATCCATCAAGAAAAAGTACTTTAGAAATGAAAACTGAGTTACAATTACCAATCTAGCCTAAGACAATTATTTTTCCTTTAGCCTTGTCACCAGAGGTGAAATATCAACCATAAATCTTGATTAGGTTCTTGAAGCTTGAATAATCTCATATCACGTGTCTTGAACACCCACTTTCCAAGTACCACTAACTCTTACAGGATCTCTTCAAAAAGGTTTCCTACAAAATAATCAAACAAAAACATATTTTGGTACCCAGACTTGTTTGGGTCCAGTGAAATTAGTAATCAATGCTTTAGGTACTCAAATTTTCTTCATGGGTTCCTATAATCATTATATAACATATTTGAAAACTAAACTCTAATTGGTCTAGAAAAACTAGTGGTAGTAAGAGATTTTTGAGAACTAGAACTAGCAGTAGAATCTTTATATTTAGGTAGAAGAATAAATTTTCCAGATTTAGTTACAATGTGTGTTTTAGATAGGTTTCTTTTTCCAGGATGATATCCAATACCAGAAGTGTAATTAGGAGCTATCTATATACCAATAATTTGAGTAAGAGTATTTTTACCATTGGTAATCTTTTCTAGAACTTTATTCAATTTCTCATTAGAAAATTTTGAATCATTGTTTCCATTGAAAAATTGAAAATTATTTTCCTTTTTAGTAGTAAGTTGAGAATGAATAGTTTTAGTAAGAGCATGTTGTTTCTTTAAAGATTTATATTTATCTTTTAGTTCATTGCATGTCTCTTCTAGCATGTTATAGTATTCAAATAATTCTTCACCAGTAATATTTTTAGAATCACTTTCATCTCCATAATAGTAAGAATTCTGGGAAGGAGAATATAAGGTTACCTTAGATGTTTTTTTCATAAAACATGTATTTTCCATGTCATCTTTCTTATCATCAGATAATGGTGATTCAATGGATCTATCTTCAAAAGAACTCCAAGTGGCCTTTATAGAATTCTTGTACTTCTTGTCTTTGTTTTTATACTTCTTCTTGCATTTTAATTTTGGAGAATCATATTTGAAATGTCATCTCCTATTACATTCATAGCATACAATATCCTTTTAGTTGTAATTTCTTTTGTAGTACATTGTCAAATTTTCATTGTTATCCTACCTTCCTTTATAATTGTTATTCCTGATGAATTTCTTCTTCCTATGAAATTTCAAGAATCTTATGGATAACTGATCGATTTCTTCATCACTATCTAATGTTGATTCATAATTAATGGAGCTTTAAATAGAGGCTAACACCTACTCTTTTTCCTTTTTCATAGAGGTAATAGTTTTGAAGGCTACAAATTTTCTCTTAGGTTCATCCTCTTCTTGTTTACTTTAAGACGTTTTTTGTACATCATCAATTTCCAAATGGTTTATTTGATAGGTAGTTTAATGATTTCACATGATTCTCTAATTAGATAGAAGTCCCACTCCATCTATCAGGTAAGCATCCGAGAATCCTCATAATTTTTTGATTGACATTAACATCTCTTCCCAGAGAGATCATAGTATTCACTATTTCATTAAACTAGAGATACATGTAAGAAATAGGCTCATCATTCATAATTTTAAAGGTATCATATTTAATAGTATATGTGTTAAGTCTCATTTCCTTAACACTAGAGGTTACTTCATGTGAAACAGACAATGTATCCCAAATTTCATGGGCTATTTTACACATAGAAATTCTGTTAAATTTTTCATCTTCTAAAAAACTATATAAGGCATTCATAGGTTTATAATTATTTTTATAATAAGTCTTAGTTGGGTCATCCTAAGTAGTTCTATCAGTAGCATGAATCTTATATTCATCTACAATTGAAGACCAAATTTCAAACCCCATACCTTCTAAGTGCATTTTCATTTTAATTTTTCATTGTGCATAATTGGTCCCATTAAAGAATGGTGATATGTTTGTAGTAGCACCTTCCAATCTGTTATCCATACATAGAGAGTAATGTTTAGAATTTTTGTTTTTAAAGAACATAATATTTATAACTAATTTTTTTTGATATCTTTAAAACACAAAAAAAAATAATAGTTGAAAGATATTTTAACTGATTGACAATTTATAATTTTGAAAAAAGGGACTTTAAAAGCTTCCTCTGATACCAAATGTTAGTCAGAGTAGGACACTCAAGAGGTGGGAGACATGAATTGAATTTCTTTGAAAATTTTTGTTAAAAAGTTAAATTTTAAGTTCCCCCAAATTTAAAATTCAATCAACCAGTTATCCAGTTTTGAATTCATAAGAGTTTTACTGTTCAATTAATTTCTCAAAAGATTGATTAGTTCTATTTTATATCAATTTTATAATTAATAAAAGTTTTGAAACTTACCTAATAAGTATGTACAGTTACAAAAACATGCTAAGACTAAATATCAATGTTTAATTTAGTTTTATGAAATATGTAATAAAATAGAGTATAACTAAAAGTAAAAAACACCAAAAAAATAAAACAAGAGGTTCAATCTCAAGATGAGACTTAGTACTCTCCACATGGAGATCACCTAACCTCAAATAGTTTAAATTAATAAACAGTTTGATCCACACCCTGGACCAGGGATCAAAACAACACACAAGCTGTCCAGATCATAAGACCTCTACCACAGTTCTTCGTGGGTAAAAAATACCAGGTCACACAACCTATTCCATAGTTATATTTGGTAAAACAACATGTAGAAATATTTTTAAGTGAGGATATTAATAATTCTCCAGTTAGGTGTAGGAGACCGTGTTTGTTTTATAAACAGACACACACACTGCTCGAAATTTAGTAAAATGATACACAATATAGAAATAATTATTGGAAAAGGTTTAGGATGCTCTGAGTGTTATGTAGATTAGCTCTGGACTCTTTAATGTGTTGGAATAGTTTTTAAAGTCCTATTCAAAAAATGAACACTAGAATATAGGGTTGGGAAGCACTAGGTTATTCCTTCTATGTGGATGATATTTTACTCACATTAAGTTTGGTTGAATGCTATAAAGATGAAAAATACATGACCCACAATATATTCTTAGTTCTCAGCAATAAATAGTAATAAGAGTTCCTGAAGTATATTTTTCTTATTCTTAGGTGTATATGCATATGTGTTATCTCTTCAATTTTCTATTCTTCTCTTTATTACTCTAGAGCACATGCTTTTTTCCTTTTTAAACATTCCATCCCAAAAATGTGCATTTGGGGGTACCTCATACGTCGTATTGTCTGTTGTCAAGTCTTAAAATAGAAATTAATTATGTCAGAGTCATTAAATAACACAAATATGACCATTATAAAATAACTATGATTTAAATAAATTTAAAAAATCTGTCAGTTGGTGGTGCATCAGTGATTCATTTCAACAATGAGTCCTTACTTTTTCATGTGAGACAGTCGATGTAACAATGACTCTTTTAAATGGAGAGCCCTTCTTTCTGTTAGTGAGACAGTTGATCTAATCGTGGCTTGTTTAAATGGTGGGTCCTTCCTTCTATCAGCAAGATAGTTGATCTACTGGTGACTCATTTCTACAGTGAGTCCTTTATTTTTTCAGTGAGATAGTTGATCTAACAGTGTCTCATTTCAACAGTTGGTGTCAGCTTCACATACTTAAAACATAGTCCTGTTTGAACTTTATTTCAACAAAGATTTTATTAGAATGAATTAAGGCTGTGAATGAACACGGATAACTATAATTTACACATATTCAATATAATTAATAATATTATAAAAAAATTACATGATTTATTATTATTAAAACCAAAGAGAGTATCCAAACAACCTATGGGCCAACATTCTTTATCTTGTTTATTTTATTTTTTTTCTGTTTTATGGGATAAATCATTCCCAATTTTATGATTATTTATGGACAAAACTATATTCCATCCCAGGAGGACTAGTAATGCCTCTTGGGATTTTTCGTGGACCAAGTCGGGTGACTTGTTTGGGGTTGACCTGGGTATGGTCATGAAATGAAATCCATGATAATTAAAACAAAAAACTTGATAAAATGAATTAGTTCTAGAAAATTAAATATGGAACACAATTTAGCACATCAATTATTACTCAAATTGTTTACACCTCATGAATCTAAAACAAAAATTGAAATAGTAAAATCACAAAGTTGAACAGCTAAGGGTAGATACCTCTCAAATAAGAGAGACACAACATGATCAGAACCTCAAACCATGATTCATCACCCTGACCATGAAAAAATAACTATTAAAGATAGATGAACATTTTTAAACTCTATAAAATCATAATAGATAATTAAAAAAACATTACAATGAAAACATATCAACTTTACCAACATCGGAAACCTTGAGTTATTCAAACTCAGGGATCATTGATGTGCTCAAACATTAGAAGGTTATATCACTATCTTCTTCCACTATGTTTGAGATCAATAACTCATAAAATTAATCCCAATTAATTCAAAAAACCAATATGGTACTCTAATTAAAAAATCTATTTGTGCATGAAAAAATACTTCATGAACATTTCATGAATATCTGCTCAAGGCACCCAATCTGGTTTTCCGCACTTCATTATCCACCATCATCATGTCACCTATGAAACAATCTAACTACTAGATAGAATCATAATGAATCTAATGTGATAAGCAAATAAAATTTAACTTTAATATAAATTAATCATTCCTTATATTTCTTTATGGATGCTCAATCGATGAATTTCAATTCTTCCTTTTGTTGAAAATTCAATAATTCTTCTTTCAAAGATTCTGTTCTTCCTTCCCTCATTCAACTTCATGATGATGTTTTAAGGATAGATAATCTGTTTAAAATAATTTTTTTGAGCACATCACATAAAGAAGAAAAATATAAAAAAGGATATCATATCAAGTAGGAAAACACATCCACCACCAAGCATACCCATCATCACAACACTTCTCATCATCAAAAGAAAAAACACTATCATTCCCCATTCTTAAGATATATCAACGATTATAGGTTTATATTAGACGTGCTTTTACTTTATCCATTCTATTAACCTTAATATTAATTCATCCATATCATCATCACATCTACCACATGTCATCATATCATTCCAAATCATGATTATTAATAACAAAATTAGAACAATTCATTTTGGGAAATGCTACTCATGTTATTAAATAAATCACTAGATTATAAAAAAATAGAGACATAATGAAACACATAATCAGTTTATAACCAATCCGGGAAATTATTATCAATCAATTATGAATTATTTGAAATTTATTAAATGAAAAATTTCATACAGGAAAACATGGTATATTCTTATCATCAAATATTTATAATATGTGCATTATATTATTTTATTAATAACATCATAACAAGATTTTTAAACTTACCATAAGTTTACATGTGATTTAAAATTCAATGTTTACACATGAATCAATTCATTTAATTCCTATTTAATTTCACAGTATAATCTAGATGATAGTATGAGAATATATTTCTCACTCATGGAATTGAAAATAATTTACAAGGTATATATTATAGAATGCTTGAATCACTTATGTAATTCAACATATTTAGACATTATGTAAATGTTAATCAGTTTAAACATAACACATTACTTCTCAATTGCGATACATTAATCCCTTCTATGTACATTATGTGACATGACTTCATCATGACATTTCACTAAATTATATAGGATAAATGTAATTATTCACAACTATTTCATGATTTGTAATTAAATTAACTCATATATACAAGTTGTATTCAATAAAAATAAACTTCATAAAAAATAAGTCTGACATGGCTATTTAAATATCATTTCAATTTTATAGGTGTTAATAATTCTTAGCATGTTTTTGAAATATTTCATTTACACTTATGATCTCAACTAGAAGTAATTGTTTGGGGAATTATTAATCAGTATATTATCATGAAAAACCTACTGAGGGTAAAACAATATGTTAACCATGATTCATCATTTTGGGAAAAAACATTCTCATACCACTTTCATCAATATAAAATAACTTCATTCATTTATATCATGCTCCTAGAGATTAACAAGCATGAAACCATTAATTATGAATAAAAACGGAATACTAAAGAATTCATGTATCTGATCATGTCATACGATTATAAGAAATATATTTAAAATTAAGATGAATAAACTAATTCAAAATCCATGTAGAATAATTACAAGGACTATATCATATCAAAATGCGATTGCATAAATAAATTATCTCTTCATAATCATGGATAAAAATCCTAATTTTGAATACAATGTATGTGAATGATGTATAGTCCCTTACTAAACCTTTTACCTTATAATCAGAACACCTACACTTGAACATGCTTATTAGACTCATCATTTTCTAACATCAGATCATAGAGGGTCATAAATAATCATTTCCCAACCAACCATCTCAACCTATATCATATGTTTGGTTAAGATGACACTATTTCTGTACCAGACCCATGAAATCCTTACTTTTTCCAAACTTTAAACTCCATCAAATATTTTAACCAAATAATATGATTTTAATACGAAAGACACTTTCTCCAAATATCCTATTCCCATAAATACTTTCTTTACATACCAAATTTGAAATGAACCAAAGTAACTCAATTTTGTCCATTAATTATTACAATATCCCCAAAAAAGTTGATTCTGATACATTTGATAGACCTTTTAGGATTAGAGTTTTAGAGACTTCAGAAAAAACTATTAACTAAAAAATCACATATATTTCTCATAAAATTGTTATTTTTACACTATATAATAGAACAATTAATCTATAACAATTCTTCACATAATCTATAAATTATCCACACAAGATATTTTGTTAGATATATCACATGTAATATATTTCTTCATAACCTGGGGAAATGGAAACAAAATAAGGGTGAGATAAAATTTCCAAAAAAGGTAAATGTAAATGATAAAAATCCAAGATCATATCTAAGAATGATACGAGCATAAATAATATGGTTATAATAGGGAAAATAAAATAATACCATAATAGAATGAAACTGGAAGAATATTATATCCATGGATAATAATGAAAATGAAAATATCACATGGAAAATAATAAACAGATCCATAGTGATGAAATGGATAATTCTATATAGCTAATTTCATTCTCTAAGAAAGGACAACAAGATGTTTGGCAAAATGAAATTATCACTAAGGCCCTATATTTAGGCATTATTTTTTTTCTATGTAGGAATACACTAAAATACCAAGGCTAGTTTTTCTTTTGAGGCTCGTAGATACATAATTTGGCTATTACAGTCCCCATCCATCACTAATTAAGTCAAATGAATTCCAAATTTTAATAAATTAATAAAGTATGTATTACACGACAAAATTTTATTAAAAGTCCATAAACAACCACATTGAAATATATAGTATACATATTCTCAATATTTCCACAATTAATCTATGTAATAGATTTATATATAAGGATCCCTAAAAATAACACCACATGGGGTAATAGTATATGCTAAATTTAATAATTACCCCAAAAAATAAATTTATGGAATCTAGGTAAACACCCTTCTATCCAAGGAAAGAAATATAGAGTGTTCACAGATGAAAGGCATTGTGGGAGAAATTATTCTTATACCAGAGGTTGATTTAGAATTATAACGGTAGTGATGTATTTTTGAGAGTTTAATCACCTAAAATAAAATAATATGGAAGGATTAAGTAGGTAATCCATGAGTAACACATACCCCACAAAAGGTAAAAAAAGGATGAATATGAATAATATATTAATGAAAAATAATTGGGATGAAAAATTACTTACAGTAATGGTAACATAAAAGTAAAAACGTCATGATAAAAATACCATGAAATTAAAATATAATTAATTGTAAGATATTAATTTTTCTTAATGTAAATTGGGATTTAAATACACAATATAAAATAAAATATGGTGTGAAATATCAAGCTTGTATCATTGAATTGAAAATACTGAAAAATAACAACTGCGTCTTTAGAAACATTCAAATCAAAACCCTTTGAAGGGTACAATATAAAATATAACATTAAATACTATAAATAATTATAGAATCATGATGTAAAATATAAAAAAGGTAGTATGTACACCATACAATAGAAAACATGTTTTATAACATAATCACATGTCAAGGAATTGAAATTTGGGACAAAGAACCCTCATATGTTACATAATCATTATTGAAAGTTTCATTTTATTATGAGGTTGTATTGGTAAATTGTACAACCAATGAAATTTATGATTAAATAAAATAAAAATTATTTATTAGGTGGAATAAATAAATCTTTTAATAGTACAATTTTAATAAGAACATTTGTAACACAATGGAAAAAAATGAGTTAAACACAAACCCTTACATCCATTCATGCTTTATCAAAATGTGTTGTAACATCCTGTAAAAACGTTCTTAAATCAATAATTTAAGAATATATATATATACATAAACATTTGTAAAATTTAATTATAATTATTCTCCACATATATATTAGTTATTTATTATCTATTTTTGATATCAGGTTGGAGTCATTTTGATCATCTTGAACTAGTTTTGTAATAGGTTTTAGTTATTCATTATTATCCCAAATTTAATCAATATAATAAAACAAATTGAATTTATTTTTTTTATAATTATATATGTTATTTTATAATTAAATTAAATTTTATTTTATGTTATGATTTTTAAATATGAAATAAATAATTAACATTTTTCATTTTTTTGGAACAAACTTACATTTGTATCCGAACTAATTTGTTTAATAATTTTACTATTAAAAAACTAAAATAAAATCATTAATTACTTATTTATATCATATATTTTCATAAAATAATTTCTCATATTCATCCTTGATATAAATTTATAGCATTGTTCAAGTAGGTGGTTAAATAGTCCGAAATAAGAACATATCATAACTAATCCATCATTAGGAAGTGATTAATTTATTATAAAATTATAATAGAAGAATAATAACTATATTTATTGTTTATTAGTGTGATATATATATATTTTGATATGAGAATAATATAACCTTTTCAATGATATTACATAGTTGATGAAACCATTTGTTATCTTAAAATGCTTTTTGGGTGGTTGAATTTACTATAGTTGTGTATTGGTCATTTTGTTAATAGGTTTTCCAATTTATATTAAAATAATATTAATAAAATAATAAACATTATAGTTATCCATTAAACCCATTCCCATGACCATCCATGAAAGGATATGATGAAAAGAAAAGAAACAGAAATCAATTGTTCTATGGAGGTTGTAGTACATAAGTACACATGTTTGAAGATTAGTTTTTATATAAAATAGGTCAAATGTATAATATTTTTTTATCATTTAATAATATAAAATATGTTATAAATAAATTAATTATATATTAAATTATCAATTAGGACTATCTGTGTATGGGAGTTGAGGGAAATAAAACATGATGCTTCATGTTGGCGGTAGTCTGAACATATACACGAATGTTACTTTCATTATCCTTATGGTAAAAGGGGAAATGAGGATAATATTTATTACTTAAAAATAACAAAATATAGAATAAAAAATTATTATTTCATTATATATTAATAATTAGAATATATTTACAAAAGAAATGAAAAAAGAATAGAAATTAGAGAAAATTTATACTCATTTTGAGGACTTGGGTTTCCCTTTGTGGAATCCTTATAAAGGGAATGATTAGGCCAAAATCTTGTAACTATATAATTAATAGTTTGAAAAAATGTTCTCATGGAAGGAATGGTGGAATATTTTCAATTTGGAAAAGAATTTTTTTGAGCTGTATTGGAGGGGAGTTGAGTGGTCACTTTTTATGAAGGTGAGAATGACATTTGTTTTTAAATATTTCAACTTATTAAAAATGGTGAATTCGAATTATATGTTTGGTGGCCTAGAAAATGGATTTTTTATAGGTAAATGAGATTAGGCTGATAAACCCTCAACCATTAACTTTAATAAATTTCTAAACATTTTAAAGTCATTTATAACTGGAATTTTCAGTTACCATTTTCGGTTTAACCATGATAACTAGTTTTTAACATGGGAATTTACTTGTAATTCATAAAAATAGAATAAATATTATTCTATATTTTGGAACTATTCATTCAAATTATGAAATATATTTTATGAAATAAAATTTATATAGGTAATAAAAATCAATTTTAAAATTATCCCATGTGACATGTGAGAACTAGTTTATAGAAAAATTATTATTTTAAGAATTAAATTTATCTATAGAAAAAAATTAAAAATGTATTTAGAATTCCATATAAAAATTGGTTTGTTATAAAAAATATATATTTATATAGATTTTTTATTTTTTTAAAACAAAATTTCACACGAATAATATTAAATTAAAATAAACAACCGAAGTAGTTTTTTTATTGGAAAATATTAGTTAAGTTCGTAAAATGTTAAACATTTATTTAATAAATTCATAATTTTATTAAAAAATGTATATTATTATTACATAATTATATAATTTATCAATTAAGAGGTTTTATAAACATCTAGGTCTTTATTATATATTTTTAAATTCACTAAAATTTATAGTTTAAAAAAATCATTTTCTAGTATTCACCTACAAATGAACTATATAAGAAAAATCCCAAAAATTCATTTCAAGATTACATTGACTAGATGAATCTAAAAGTGATTTTTTAACTTAAAATTATAAATACAAAGAATTTAACTTTTAAATAAAAACACAAAAAATATAATGAAAATTATTTTCATAGGAAAATTACTTTTTTTAAAATTTTATTTATTCTTATTCATATTTCCTATCAATTACTAATGATATTGGTGTTAATATATTATTCTTGTCAGAAATATATTTTATCCTTAATAAATTTGGATTCACATAATTAGTTAATTTTAAGATGGTTATAAATTAATGAATTAATTTGTATTATTATTTATTTATCTACACTAATTTAATTTATAAATTCAATATCATTGAAAATAAAATTCATTTTTATTTATACATATATTTCATAATTTGGATAAATCTATTTTTACCTTCTAATTATATGGATACATTTTAATGGTTTTATAGTATTCAGTGATATGTTGGGGCTTGGTGTTGTATGTATTACACATTATTGATCATGTTAGGTTTTAAAGGAATAATGAATTTAAAATCTATTAGTGTACATTATACCACTATAAAAAAATTACATCCTCAAAAATTTAACTATCACTCACTATGGAAAGTGGTCATATTGTTCTTAACAGATTTATCATTTGGATATAACTTCTAATAAGACTTTTACCCTACTCTCTTAGGTCATATTAATTTACTCATATTTCCTAAAAACATGAATCTTAAAAAAAATCATATACTCACTTATGTATATACCCTAAGAAGATATTTTCCCAAATATACTTTTCCCAAAACCATATGAATCTCTATGATATTAAACCAAAGTGAAACCATATATTCTAATATAAAATAACACTATATTTGACCCTCAAATAATAATAATCTTTTTGTTATAACATCTTATAATATATAATATATAACACAATCCCAAAAAATGTGACGAGCTTCAGAAAAAATATCATGAAAAAATTATCAATCCAAAGGTTACAAATATTACCTAACATTATATCCCAAAATAAATCAACCCATTATTATATCAACATAAATATTATGTTAAACCTAATATTTACCCATCCCTCAATCATATTTTCTTAAATATTTTTTACCCAAAAAACACAGCCTCATCAAAAATCAATTTCCATTATTATTGATACCATTTAATTAATGTTTTGAAACCATTACAGAAAAATAATTGATTTATAATCCTTAAGTGTTTTAAAGAATAGTTATAACTGCTATAACATACTTGAATATCATAGATAATTTTAACTCACTAATGACATAAACTAAAAGTATAAAGATTTAATTTATATTATGTTATCAACCTTAGAATATTAAGGTAGGACCAGTAAACTGAAATTTTCTATCATAATAAAAATACACTAATATTCTAAACCATTTAAGTATGATCCCTTATTTAGGTATAAGTAATATTTGTCTCTCTATAGATACCTTTACCAGATTCATCTTCATAATCCTACTTAAAAAAAAATATTAAAACCAAAATGGTTATGAAAATATCTAAATTTTTAATGTGAAAATATAACCCTTAATTTTTCTTCCCCAATGAAACCATTGTTTTTAATATATGATTATTTAAATTTAACATATGACTCACTTTTTCAATCCTTGGTTACTCAAAAAAGATATTTTATTCTCTAACATAATTATTTATAATCATACAAAAATCCTTCGATCTTTTTTAAAGACAATTTTATTGACAAAATTATGTCCCATAAGAGTGTCAAACCAGATGTTAAGTTATCCCTATCTATCGTGCACCGGGTTATAATCGAGTTAATACACAATTTTACCCTTTCATTGTTATTACCCATATGTTGATCTAATCAATATAATTCATCAAATTTTAAAATCTAAAATTATTTTTAATTTATCGTATAATGAAATCGGCTTTTCTATAGAAATATTTTGGGTTATTATTGTGTACTTAATGTTATCCCATTGTCTTATCCATGATTTTTCATGAATTTTCTATTATAATAATCTCTACAATACTAAATATAACCTCAAATTACATAAAGGGTTATCTATAACATGAAATTATTAACAAATATTACATATAAACTCTTAAATTATCAATATCTTACATCATATAATACAAAGATATCTAAACCCTCTTTAGATACCAATTATGACACCCAAGACCTTCCCACCAAGATCAGATGCTCAGAAACACTTTCTCTATATAATTACATTGAAATTAATTGAGTATAACCAATTTTTACTATAAATTATTCTAATTTCATGAAAAAATAATGATATAGATACATTAAATGTACCACTTCGGTTTAGAGTTTTGGACTTTTGGGGAAAAAATTCGACTAACAAATCCCATTTCTTTCTCATTAAAAGGAAATTCTTACCACTATATTAGAAAATATGTAATAATTTATTTGTATTAAAAATCATCCAATAATTATCAACAAAAGATATTATAATAAATAAATAATATGTAATAAATTACATTATATCCTATGGAATTGGAAAATTATTTTGAAGAACACTTGGGACATTTCATGGGGAAAATAACATTTATTTGAAAATAAGATTTTAGAAGTAAACAATATAAAATATCATCAAAATAATTTTAATTATAAATATTATTTAAAAATATATAAACTAATACTCAAATAAAATAACTTTCATGATTTGGGGAACTTTCCATTGATTCCTTACACATTAAAACAATGATTTGATTCACATTAACAGTAAATGCTAAAATTTTCTTGCTTAGAAAATAGTAAGAATAGACCATTGAATTCATTTTTGAAAAATTAATAAATGGGTTAAAATTTATTTTTTAAGTAAATTTCTAATGTATTTTTTTATGAATTATTTGAAGACATGATTTGGGAAGAAAAATAATTTTTCGTCCGAAGAGAGAAATAAAAAGGTTTTTTCTTAAAAATTGAATTTTTTAACTCATGAGTTTATAAAGAGGGGAAGATAAATTAAAAATATTATTCTAAAAAATAACCAAATTAGAGAAAAATAAATTTTTTTCTTGAGAGATGAATCATAATATTTCCTTATTGGAACATAATCATGAAAAGTCTCATTAAATGATGATGTTGTAAAAGAAAACCCTTCCCACTTTGGTAAATTTGAATCATAAGCCCCATAAAAGAATAAAACAAAAAAAAAATATCATGAGAATAAATAAATTGAAAATGTTACAGGTAAAATGGTATGTATTTATATATCATAAAAGAAGATAGGTTCATAAAATAACATAATGCTCAATTACAAAAACTAGAGGTAAAAATATCACACCTTAAATATTGAATTCCCCCACCTACATTCAGACCTCTTTAAAAATAAATACTATTTTATTTTATATCTCTTAGCTATATATATATTATACCATATATAATTTAATTTGTCCCATTTATTACAATTTTGTAAAATATTTCTTGTTAAAATTACATTTATGGTTATAAATTCTTTTTTTTAATTTAACATTTGATTTAGTTTTTTTGGTCCACTTACATTGATCATTGTGACAGTTTTTTTTGAGAATTTTAATCATGATAAAAATAACATATATATTAATTATATATTTATTTATATATATCCATAAAATCTATGAATAGAAAGTGAAATACATCATTCAGGGAGATGACAGACTATACGTATACATGAATGTTGTACCCATTTTCTAAAAAAATTGAAAGAAATAAAGGTAAATAATATATTACCATTAAAAAATTATTATTATGTCATATATGTAATAAATTTATATTTAAACCCATTCTTACTACCATCTATGTAAAATTTATGTGAAGAAAGAATCACATAACTTTGTGAGTTGGTAGTCACCCATTCAAATGAATGACATTATCATATTCCTACAAAATGGAAAGTAAGATGGAATATGTGATATCATAATTAAATAAACATATTAATATAATAAATATCATATATTAATAGAAAAATAATCATTTTATCTAAACATGAGCGGTGGCAATGGAAAATGAATAACATCATTTCGAGAGGCGGTAGTCCTCTATACATATAAATGATGATTGAATAACCCATTTAATGGGTGGGGGAAGGATTTAGAAAATTACATTAACAAAATAAAATAAAATTATATGGATGATACTGAGGTTAATATATAAAAATTTTCTAACAATTTGAATTAGGCTGAGAAATAAATTATATAAAATTCTCATTCAGGGGCGTTACATATTCTTTGGACAACTAATCTTGGTGTGCATCTAATGGACTTTTAGAATGTATTTATGACCAAAATAATGCTTCTATAATGGGAGGAGGTAATTAAGGAAGTAATTTTGGTAAGTCTTGGGTGAAAAATGTTTTTTTAAAGTGTGAAGATGAGAGGAGAGGGGTGGTCTTTTATAAGCGAGGTGAGTGACAAACTTCCATTTTTTGAAAAAAGGTGTTTCTACATTTTCCCATAAAAAAGGATAAAAATGGAACATTATCTAAAATAGGATATATGAGGTATACATATTTTTAAAATTTTCTTTTATACACATTTGGGGTCATTTTTAACCCATATATTGTTAGTTTAACCCGTTGTAAACTGATTTTCAACTTTACCATGTTAAATTGTTTTTACAGTTTTTACTATTAATTATTGTGAAAATTTTATTTTAAATTATTAGATAATATATATTATTATTATTAAAAATATTTAATATATTTTTTCAAATTAAATTCCCAAAAGTGGAAAAATTTAATTTAAAATGAATCTCTTAGATGTGACGAGAAAGAAGGTATTCAAAGTGAAAATGTTCAAATGTTTAAAAAGTTTTCATATCATAATTCAATATGAAAATGATTCCAATTAAATGAATTGGATTAATAGATATATAATCTAAATAATTTTATGTTTGAAACCATGTTTGAAAAATTATATATTCTTAAATTCAATAAAATAAATGAAAATTCCTAATAAAAAAAAACTTTTTCAATATTAATCAAAAAATTTATCATCCTATAAAATTATAAAAATTTCACATTTCAATTTTTTTTACTTTATTATTTCATAAATAAAATTTATTTTTTACAATAAATTTTATAAAATTATAAAGAAATATTAATAAAAAATAAATGTACAAAGGGAAAAACCCTTTTTTGAGATAGAATACACTTTTAAGCATAAAATTAAATATTTTGTCATCTAATTTGTAGAAAACACATAAGATGAATAATAAAAAATTTATTTAATATATAATATATTAATTTCATTAAAATAATTCAACCAAACTGAGTTTCCTAATTAATTTAAGTAAAACACGTTTGTGTGCATAAAAATATTTTTTCAAAAAAATATTTCCTTTATTTTTTAATAGTTTTTATTTTTATTTATAAATAATTATTCAAAAAAATTAATTTTATATAAATGTGTAACCATATATTTTCTTAAATTTTTAATCATTTTAATATCCATAATTCCAATGGATAGGTAATAAATATCATTTCAAATAAAATATTTTAATAGTATGTCACATTTCATTTAAACTCGATATTGCGTGTAACACATGTTAAAAATAATGTTTCATGAAATTCAAGACAAACCCAACATTGTGTGTAAATAAAGATTCACATGGATTTTTTGTATCATATAAATATTTAAATGATTAAATTTATTTTAAAATAATATTTTAAAAAATCTTTGGGTTTTACATTATACCCCCTTAAAATGAAATTCACTGTAGAAATTCATCACTTTGGTATTGAAAACTGAGGTTGTTTTGGCCCGAATGAGTCCTCATATTCCCATATAGATTACATAAGTAGGTGGTTTCTCAAAAAATTATTAACTACGTGAGTGGTCTTATTCCATAAAACATTCTCTATTACATCCAGAATCTCCACTGACTATTCATCAGCACAAATATCACAATCTAATAACATGACCTCTCGGTTCATTTCATGTGATGGATTAGGTATATAAATCATAATGAGTTATATATGGAACAAATCACGAAACTAGAATTGGTTTATTGGATGTACCATTTTATAGGCTACCATCTTGATACTATCAACATTTTTAAAGTGAAAGATATTCCTTGGGCTTCGCATTCCTTTCTAACATAAGGAAAATTTCATCCTTTGGTGGGTTTTCAATAAATTTCCACTTCATATCATTCTCCAAGAAATGGAAAATATTTTTTTATTCATTAATAACTAATGGATCACAATATTCATAATAAAATGATAATCCATTCATTCTATCTATAGTTTAAAAAAAATGGTTTACACTGGTTGTCCAATATGGATAAATCTTCATATGGTGATGTAACACATTAATATCTGAATCGTCCCCCAATGATCTACTTAAACCATTCCATAAATAATTTACCTTATAACCCTTATAAATGACTAAAATCCAAAAAAATATAAATAAGGTCACTAAATTCACAAAATGAACATATCATTAATCCCCCAAACAATGTGAAGTGTCTCTAAATTATTACATACCAAACACGTGAATAACTTCACCATTCATTCTCTTGCGAAATTTTAATAACCTGAATTACGATAAGAAATTAACGAAGAAAAAAACTCCCCCTTATTATTTAAATGAAACATTTGTTATTTTATATTTTACTTAAATCAAATAATGAATTAAACTCTATCAATGATACAGAAACCACTTTTTTCAACGAATCCTTAATCGGTTCCAAGGTAATTAATACTATCCAATTTACATTATCTATATCAATCACTTTTTTAACCCAACATAAATATCTAAACATCAGGAACCTATAAAGGGTTATATTTACCATAGTCATGTGTTTTTTATGATATTTAACTTTTACATTATATCACTTTTTCAATTCATCAGTTCCATTCAATATATTCTTTAAAACTATCAATGGAGAACTTATACTTAATAATAATTATCTATTTAATAATTTTTTAATTATAATATACAAATATTTGGATCATTATATTTCATTATTAAACCATCAAAATGGATACATATTTGTATTACTTAATACCTATTTTCTTTTAAATTTCATTTGTAGTCCCTTTATCATAAAAAAAAACCATTAATTGTACAACCTTACTGAACCACTTCTTGAGATTTATCCCTACTAAATAAATTTTTATAAATCACATACTTACCAAATTCATAACATTTCACCACTAATGATTCCTTCGGGAAACTATTAATAACATCCATAGTGTTAACTAAACTTTTCATTTTTCATTGGTAATCTATACTATATGTAGTTATTATCCACACATAAAACATGTTCTAATTCCTTTGATACATACCCTTGATTGTTGTGTTTTAATTCAAGTAATCAATACAAATATAATTTTTATTGTTTACCCGAGTCAACATCCCTATTGGTTTCAAATCAATATATTATTTATCAAATTCAATGATAATACAATTTGTTCTAATTCCCACTATGGGCTAAAATAAAAGATCATATCATGACTAATAATAATAATAAAAGTGGGTGTAAACATAATCAGGAAACATTACATATAGGGTGTCTAAATAATGATACATTATTTTCAATATATGAAACATTTTTCTTAAAATATTTTTTTCGTGGTAGTTATTTATTTAAATCCATCAAGATAGTTCATAAAGAATTTGTGAATTTACAAAGAATATCCCTAGGTAGTGTCAAACCAGGTGTTCATAAAGGCCCATTATCATGTACTAGGTGATGATTGAGTCTATATAAATGCACACATTTTGGATTTATTACCCCAAGAAACTCTATTTTAGAGCCACAACCACTTGTAGTATACAGAAGAGGATTTCAATTTCTAGAATACACTCACTCTAACCGTTACCAAAATTAGAAGAAATTTTCTTGAACTTTGACTCATCCTTAGACTTATCTGTAGACATATCCCTAGATATACCTTTTGAATTATCCTTATGAATCTCATTAAATTATACTCAATGTAGGTTCTAAAGGTTAAAAAACTGTGATTTGATACTAACTATAAGGAATTGAACTTATCATACATAAATATTAAATATTAATAGACAAATATTTCTTACATAATAAAATAATCCACACCAGAATCATTTAGGTCTAGTGCCTTTGGAATCATAGACACATAAATAACTAATCTGTAAGTGAGCTACGTCATATCCAACTTCGTTCATCCTAACTAGCACAATACTTAGACATATCATACATAATAAATTTCATCATAACCCATGGAATGAAAACTTAGGAAAGGGTGTTCTTAGATTCTCAAGTAGGGTAAACAAGTGATATATCAACATATCATGAGTACAAGGGTATAAGAAAACTTTCATAACCATTGAAAACTATAACCTACATATCATAGATTGTAAACATGATTCCTGGAATAAATATTAGTAGTTAATAAAACCTTAATAATAAGGGATAAATGAATATGTTCCATTAGAACATAAAATTTACATACAAAATAGATTTCTGTCATACAAATAAGAATATAAAAACTTATGTTAATGATACCCGCCAAGATATTCCTAACCTGTCAAGATTTTTATGACCACCCATGTACTTGATTCACGCTTGGGATAACTACTCGTATATCCTATTTTGGGCTTGGGATAACATCCCATGTAACTTATTTTTTGGATTGAGATAATCTCCCTTGTACATTTTTCATGATTGGGATAACCTCATGTGTACCTTTTGATCTCATATAACATTAATAATTACCCAATTAATTAGAGGGGGATATAGTTCCCACCGATCACATAATAAAAATCATACATTAGTGTTACAAAATATCATAAAATAATCATCATATCAGGACCCATGTAAAGAAATGGGTTTAATAAAAATTTCAACATAAAATAACTTGTATAAAAGAAAAATGTTTCAGAATTATTTCATTAAAACATATACTATTGAAAAAGTAGCAGTTTTCATAATCCTTTTATCATGGTATAACACATAAAAGATAAACGAGCTTTATAAAAATAATGTAATCATAAACATAATCCATCCAATGGAATAATAATAATGGTATCCTTGGATCGTATCCAAATTAAAGAATAAGTAACAATAATATATGTAATATTAAATCAAAAATGTCTTTGAAATATCACATGGAACACTTCCCAAGGAAAATAACCTTTATTTGAAAATCATTTTTAAAAATAAAATTTAGTAAATATTATGAAAATAATTTTATTCCACAGTAAACATTGAAAATTTATATTTTAAGATTCAATGAAAATAATGGTGATGATTTCAATAAATTTATGTTCATGTTGTACCTAAAAAAAATGATTCTATCAACATTTTTAGTAAAAGGAAAACATTCCTTATTTGGAAAACAAAAAGAATATTCCTTTAAAAGAAATATATAAAATGTAAAATTTTTGTACTGATGTCTTTAATAAATAATTTATAGTATATTAAAATCATTTAAAAAAATACAAAATAAGGTTTTGGAAGAAAAATGGTTTTTACTGAAGATAGAAATAAAGGCAATTATTCTTAACAAATTCATTTTGAACTCTTGGGTACATAAATTGATGAAAATGGATCAAATAGACGTATTATCCAGTAATAATCATATGAGGAAAAAATATATGAGTTTTTGAGATATAGATCATAATATTTCATCAGTTGAAGCATAATCATGAGAAGTCCCGATAAATAATCAGATTTTAACATAAGAAACCGACCACTTTGTTAACCTTGAATCATAAGACCCATAAAGGAATAATTTTAAATGAAACATAAAATATAATGAGAATAAATAAATCCATTATATTACATGTCAATGGGGATGTATAGACACCTCATAAAAGATGATAGGTGCATATCATAACATATGTCTCAGAGAATGAAACATGAGACCAAAAGACATTACCTTAAGTCTCAAATTACATCATATACATTGAAACCCCATGTACAATAAATGTAAATTTGTTATATAACTATCAAATAATTATACATATACATATATATCATACCCTATATTATTTACTTACAATCCTTTATTACCCGTTTCTTACTAATGTTTTGTTAAAATATTGTTCTAGGTAATAACTGCTTTGTTTTTCATGTAACTTTTGATTTAGTAATTCCAACCCTCTTACATTGATCATTGTTAAATAATATCCATAATGGTTAAAATGGTATAAATCTCATAAATTCAATATTTTTTTTATAGTAATCCATTAAATTATATATAGTGAAATACACCATTCATGGAGATGGTATGTCGTACATACACATGAACACTATTTCCACATTCGTGACAGATTGAAAGAGAGAATGGTAAAAAATATTTTACCATTACAGAATTTTTTTATTTTATATATATGAAATATTTTTATTTATAGATTTTCTTTTTACCTTCCCTGTAAAACATATGTGAAGAATGAATCACATCACTTAGTGAGGATGTAGTCTACTGTACACATGAACTATGTTATTGAATTCCCACGTAATGGAAAGTAAGAAGGAATATGTGATGTCATAATTACAGATAGATATTTATATCCTAAATATAATAAATAAATAATAAATAAATCTTTATATCCACCATTGATAGTTGGTGATGGAAAAATAATAATATCTCTTCACGAGGATATAGTTCTCCATACACATGAATGATGATTTAGTAACACATTTGATGGAAGCGATGAATCATTTCAGATATGAAATTAAGAAAATAAAATATTAGTATATCGAAGATATTATGGTTATTATATATTCATTTAATAATAATAATTTAATGAGGAATGTGAATAAAATAAGGATATAAGGATGAGAGTAGGTAAATTATAATGTTATTTTGGTAGTTCTTAGTTTATCTAAAAGGTTTATTTCAAGTGTGAAGTGGAGAAGATAGGTGGTGTCCTTTTATAAGTGAGTTGGGTGAAAAACTGTTAAATTCTGAAAAAACAATTTGTATCCATATTTTTAGACGAAAAATGGATCAAAATGGTCTAGTTTAGAACTTATATGATATGTGGTAATAATATTTTCATAAAATTTTAATTGGAGAAGTTTTGTTTTAATTTTTAACCCTTATATTTATATTTTAACCCCCGATAAGCCTATTTCCGTCTTAACCGTGATAAATAATTTTAACTGTTTTTACTATTCATTATAGTTAAAAAATTTAACTTATTAGATAACATATATTATGATTATTCCGTACTTGGAATCTATTTTTTATTAGTTCCATTCACATAAGTGGAAAAATATAATTTAAAATCAATCTCGCAGACGCCATGAGAAAGTAGGATTTCAAATAGAAAATGCACAAAAGTTTAAAAGATTTCTATATACAAATTTAGTATGAAAATAATTATAATGAACTAAATTTGATTAATATAATTATAATTGAACTATTTTTACTATAAAAATATCTTAATATAATTTTTAGGTTTTTAAATTCTTCAAAAAATTACAATTCTTAATAAAAATTAGTATTTTCTAGTATTCATCAAAAAAATTATCTTCTCAAAAAATTCTAAAAAATTACCCATTAGTTAATTGTGAAATTATTATTTAAAATGTTATATTTATTTTTGAAAATAAAATTTCAAATACTATAAGATATTAATTTTTTTAAAATAAACACCGGAAATGCGAAAATACCATTTTTATAAAAAAAATGATGTTTTTAAGCATAAAATTGGATTTATACTTATATCATGGTGAGAAAACACATGATATGAATTTTAAAATTTTTATTCAATATATAATACATTAATTTTAATTAAAATAATATACTAAAATTTATTTGTTTAATTAATTTAGTTAAAAAACAATGTTTACATAAAAATTGTTTTTCAGAAAAAGAATTTCTTTATTTTATAATAGTTTTTATTTTCACTTATAATTAATTATTTACCAAAGAATTTATTTCATATACATTTAAAAATCATATATCTTCATAATTTTTTAATCTTATTCATACCTTCCATTTCAATGTCTATGAAATAACTGTCATATTAAATAATAATATTTTAATAGTTTGTTATGTTTTATTTAAAATCGATGTTGTATATAACACAAGATAAACTCAGTGTTTTACATAACAAAAGATAAACACATTGTTTCTATAATGAAATATAAACACAATTTTTATTGTAACACAAGCTTAAATTTGTGTTGTGTGTAACAGAAAATAAAAAAAATATTAAATTTATTTGAAAAAATGCCTAACAAATTATCATCCTGTTACAATAAATGTGATGACCTAAACCTATCATAAATAAATATTACATATTAATAAATGAATATTCACTAAATATCATGATGATACGTTCCAAAATCATTTAGGTATAGTTCCTTTTGATACATGTACAAATAAATAATAGATCCATAAATGAGCTACATCATCTCTAACTAGGTTATTCATAATTAAGACAATTATTATTCATATCATACATAATATATTTCATCATAACATAGATAAAGGAAACATAAGAATGGGTGAGATTAGATTCTAATTAAGGGTAATCATACAATTGGAAAATGACATAGATTTTTGGAATACATATATGTATAGAAAATATTATGTCAAGGCTACCAACCAATTATTTCATAACATGTTAGGAAAGGGATAAACACATATGAACATACTTCTAGAATAGAATAACATCCTATGTACCCTCTTTTAGGTTTGGGTTAACCTCCAGTGTACCATTTCATAAGCTTCAGATCACCTCTCAAGTACCCTATTTCAGGATTGGGATAACTTACTCTATACCCTCTGTGCTCTTATAATACTAATATTTTCTCAATAAATTAGATGAGGATATATGTACCACCCACCATATAATGAAAAACATATATATGTGTTCAATATGATCATAAAAAATTAATTATATTAGAACCCATGAAAATAATTCAGTTCTATAAACACTTCCTCATAACATATATTATAAAAAATAAATAGTTTTGAAAATCATTTCATCTTTTCATAAAAAACATAACGCATTGAAAAAGGAGTGGGTTTCATATGAATTTTTTATGGAATAACATACAGATGATAAATGTGTTTCATAATCATATTTTCCTCATAAACATATACCATATAGTGTAATAATAATAATGGTATCTATGGATCATTTCCCCAGTAATTCATAAGTAACATTGAAGGATTTAATTTTAGGTGAAAAACTATTTTTAAAGATCAAAACGAAATTTTCCTGAGGAAAATACCCTTTACATGAAAATAAATTTCAAAAAACTGAACATTATAATATATTTTGGAAATCCTTTTCTATGAAAATTAACATTTAAAACGTAAAAATGAAGCATTAAAATCATTTAAAACCTTTTTTTGGGAAATATCCTTATTAGATTATATTTTACTTTAAAACATAAAATATTTTAAAAATATTTTTATTTCAAAATAACCTTGAAAATATATAATGTAACATTAAATGAAAATAATTTTCATTATGAAGGGAAATTTTGTTCATGTCATACACATTATAATAATGTTTCCTTTCACAATTTCAGAAAAGGCTGAACATTTTGTGTTAGTAGAGAAACATAAATATTCTTTTTACTACATACGTATACTATCAAACATGAAAAAAATGAATTCAAACAATCATATAATAACATTAATTTTTTTGAAAATATTCTTTAAAAACATGGATGTGGAAGTGAAAGATAATTCCAATAAAGAGAGAAATAATGTCGGTTTTATTTAAAATAGAATTAAATTTTAATTACTATATTAACAATGTAAATTGAAAGGAATTTTTTTCTCATGAAATAGCCATAAGAGAATAAAATTTATGTTTTTCCAATGTTACAATTCATCAAATTTCATTATCTGAAGAAAAAACAAAAATAATTCCAACAATTGATGAGATTGAATCATAAAACCATTTCACCTTTGGTAAAATTTAATTGTATGCTATATTAAATAATAACTTTAAATGAAACTAAAAAATATCTATAATAATTAAATTCATGACCTTACATGTCAAAGTAGTTGTATATGCACATTATAAATGTAGATATGTGGACAAAAATAATATAGGTCCCAAAGAAAAATAATTAAGATGAACATCCCTTACTAATTTGGTAAATTTAGAACTATAAACCACTTGATAGAGATATCATAAAATGGATATGTAAATACCCATAATTATCAAGATAAAAATCATAAAATAATTTCATTTGTAATATATACACCACATAAAAGGAATATTTGGTGAATATTACACGTGTCTCACATAAGTAAAAAGCGAGATGGAAATCCCATAACTTATGTCTCGAAATACTTAATACACTTTTTAACCTACTCTAAAATAAAGATAATATTATTATATATCTATTTAAGAACCATATATAGTCAATATATAGTTTTTTAGATTTATCCATAAAAGTTATAGATAGAAAATTAAATACCCCATTCATTGAGTTGGTGGGTCAAACATATGCCTGAATGTTGTTTCTATTTCCTTGATGAATTATAAGAAAGGTAAATAATATATTAACATTAATGTATAATTTATATTTCATATATATCATATATTTTCATTAAAATAAACCTTAATACCATATATGTAAATCGTGCATGAATCACAACGCTTCGTGAGACGATAGTCCGCCGTACACACGAGCAACGTTATCGTATTCACACAGAATGGAAAGTAAAATGGAATATATGATATAATAATTTAATAATTATAATAATATCATATATATATAATATTTAAAAATTTAATCCATCATTTAATCCTTTTATGAGTGGTGGTGATGGAAGAAAGAACAACATTGGTTCGTGAGGTAGTAGTCCGACACACACACAAAAGATGATTTTGTGACCTAGTTAATGGAATAGGAGAAGGATTTATGTTATTAAAATAACATAATTACATATAAGTATGTGGGGTACTTCTTTATTATATAAAAATAATATAATAATATTTTAAGGATGTTGAAGAATAAATAATATAGAAACATAAGTTTAAGTATTTAACTCTTCCTCAAAGAACCTCTTTATGTTTATACCTAAAGCCATCATACGAGGGCTTCCTAACCAAAATAAGGCTTATAATATGAGAGGATGGAATAAGGGAAATTATTTTCATAGTTATTGTCTGATACAAATGGTTATTTATGTGTGAAGAGGAGAGGAGAGGGGGTGGACTTTAATAAGTAATGTTAGTGGCACACTCGTAATATTTGAAAAAAAAATGTGTACAGAAATTTTTCAAACGAAAGGGACCAAAATGAGATATTTTTTATAATAGCAAATAGTTGGTTGAAATATTTATATTAATTTTGTTTTGTAAATGTTTTTAGACATTTTTTACATTTATCATTTTAGTTCAACTCCTAATAAATCAATTTTTACATCAACTGTGGTAAATATTTTTACTATTTTTACTATTCATTATTGTAAAACATTAATTTGAACATATTAAATAATAGAATTTATTATTATTCCAAATAATTAATCCATATTTCCAAATTACATAAATATAATTGGAATCATTAATATAAAATTAGTCCAACATATGCGACGAGTAATCGGTTTTTCAAAGAGAAACTGTTCAAAAGTTTAAAAGGTTTCTATAGTATAATTCAATATGAAATTGATTAAAATGACCAAAATCGTGTTAAAAAATATATAATTTAACTTAGGATAATTTTAAAATCTCATTAAATAAATTAATATGTTTCTAAATTCTTTAAAAGAAATGAAAATTGTTAATAAACACCAGTATCTTTCACTATTCATAGAAAAATTTAACTTCTCAAAAAAGTATCAAAAATTCACCATAAGAAAATTTATAAATTAGTATTTATAAATAAAATTTATTTTTTCAAAAATATTTTCTAATATTTTCTAAAAATAATTTTAAAAAATTTTTATTAAAAGGGGACAAAGCTTGTTTTTAGAAAAAAATACAACTTTTAAGCATAAAATTATATTTATTCTTATATCATCTTAGAAAACACGTTAGATGGATTTTAAAATTTTTATTGAGTATATAATATTTAAATTTTATTAAATTATTCCAAAAAGCTAATTTATTTAATTTATTGATATAAACTACGTTTTTGCGCATAAAAATAGATTTTAAAAAAAAAATTAAATCATTTTTATTTTAACATCTAATTAATTAGTCCAAAAATAATAAATTTTATATATATGTGTAATCCATATATTTTCATAAATTATTTATTCATATTCATATCCTCAATTTAAATAGTTAGGATATAACAATCATATTAAATATTAATATTTTAATAGTATGTTATGTTTCATTTAAAATCAATGTTCCATATAATGAAATTTAAATACAATGATTCATGTAACACAAGCTAAAATCAGTATTATGTGTAACAAAATCTTAATATGAAGTTTCATGTAATGAAAAATATCTAAAGGATTAATTTTTTTTGAAGAAAAAATCCACAAAATCTCTAGGTGTTACACATATGAAGGGTGAGCACAAATGATCTGTAAGAGTAAACATAAGTAACAAGAATCAATGTTAAAAAATTATCATAATATTATTATAAATAATATAGTGGGAATATATAATAAAAAAAATTCCATAATATAATTAAATTAAAATCATAATTTATCAATTGATAACAATCGAGATGAAAATATTACATAGATAACAATAATTGGCTCATTAGTGATATAATGCATAATGTTGGAAATCTAATTCCATACCATATGTCAATAATTCAAGATCAAGACTTCCTGATATGACCATTAGGCCGTATGTATATTGAATTTTTTATTTTGGTTTGTTATACACTTGAATACGCAGGAAAGTTTGTCTCATAAGGTCTATCAATGCATAAAAGAGATTTTATGGTGCCCACCCATCACTAATTATTTTTATTGAATTGATCATTCATGGAATGAATAAATAATAAGATACATAAAAAATTCCCTATCAATCAATTAATTTTTAATTTAAATAATTAATATACAAATTGTCAATATAACCCTAAAAAATATACAGAATGACTTCATCTGTATGCATCTCACAAAATAACATTGTATGGATTAACTTTATATAGTCCAGTTAATGAATTTATCAATCAATAATCATATGTAATCTAAGATAATAACCTTTAATCAATGGATGGTAATATATTGTGTTCACAGAGGAGATGAATTGGAATAACAATTATGCCTTTAATAGAGGGTGATTTGGAAATAATAATTACGTGATTCATTTAAGTGAGTCAAATAAATTTAAATAATACAGTATTATAGAATTAATATAGTAATCCATGACTAATATATGATACATAGGGGGAAACAAGTGATGAATATGTATCACATCTCAATAAAGAAAATTTGAGATACAAAAACCCTTATGATAATGTTAATTTAATAATAAAAATAAAATGGAAGGAATAACATGAAATTAAAATATAAGGAAATTAAAGATAATATATCTACATGAAGTAAATGTTTAATTGAATATGCCTTGTAGAAAAATATTTTTTATAATATGAAACATGTTTCATAAACATTAAAAAAGAGGCCAACAACACTTTTGGATTTAGAAACATTTGATTCAAAACCACATGAAGGATATAATTTTAAATATAAAATTAAATAATATGAATATGAGATAATAATTATTTAAAATATAAAATTTTACTTAATTACATCATGAAATATAAAACAAGATCCATAACATAATCATGTCTCAAAGAATTGAAATTTGAGGCAAAGAACCCTTAGAAGTAAAAAATTATTCAGGTTAGAGTAATTTGTTAATGAGGTTATAAGGTATAATTTTAGAACCATATAAAATAATGATTACATGAATTACAAAGTATTAAATAGGTTTAATAATTAAATATTTGTACAATAGTGTTTCAATATGAATGTTTTTAACATAGTGGAATAAAATAGAGCTAGCACAAACCCTTATCTTAATTCTTGGTTAATCGAAATACCCTCTAACATCCTATAAAAAACAATATTAATCCCCCATTTTATTAAATTTTTAATATATATCTACTTTTAAAAGCTTTCTTTATAATTAATAACTACATATATATTAATTAGTTATTAACTATTTTAAATATCAGGTTTGAGTAATCTTGATCGTTATAAACTATTTTCATAATAATAATGTTTTTATTAATTATTATACAAAAATTTTATCATTTATATATGATATAAGTAACATGAAATTATTTTTAATAACTACTTAAATTGTCATAATTTTATTATAAGGGAGTTCTTTTTTACAATCCATAATGATGAAATTGGCGATGAGCATGTTTTGGTGATTTTGCACGAACAAAAATTAGAATCTCAACTAACGTTTTTAATAACAATATTTGAATTATAAAACTAAAATAAAATATTATATGATTATTTATATTATATATTTCAATATATTAAATTACCATAATTATCCATCATATAATTGTATTACATTATTCAAATAGGTTGTTAAACTCACCCAAACAGGAAGATAAATTTATTAACAGATTATTATAAAGTGATTGAGTTATAATATCATAATAAGAAATGTAAAATTGTATTATATAGTGTTTATTATTGTGTTAAATAATAATTTATAATAACTAATACAATGATATATCCAATACAAATTTATTTTATAGTACAAAGAAATAATTTTTTACATTTATATTGTTTTTTTGGGCGATTAAATTTACAATGATTGTTTATCACTATTATTTTAAATATGTTATCCAATTTTCTATACCATAACCATAATAAATTTTTAAACATTATATTTATCTTTTAATCCCAATTTCATGGTCGTTCATGAAATTAATTGAACAAATAAAAAATAGAAATCAATTATTTCATGGAGGCAATAGTCCACATGTATGCTTGGTTAGTGATTTAATTTTCTATTGAATAGTGTAATTGTATAATATATTGTATCATCTTATAATATAAAATATTTCATAAATATTATTTTTATTTATTAAATTCAATATTGAGGCCATCAATATAAGGGGGTTAAGTTAAATGATACTTGACACTTTATGGAGGTGGTAGTCCAGATACATGCATAGATATTGTTATTAGTCTTCCTTATGGGAAAATGGGAAAATTTTTGTTAATAGTTATTACCTTAGAATAACAAATATAAATAAACAAAAAATAGTTATGTAATTATAAATTAATGAAAAAAATATTTTTATAAATGTAATACATAACAGAAAATAAACTATGGAAAAGTAATACTCATGTGTGGGGACTTGGGTTTTCCCTTCGAGGTCTCTATGAAATGGGTTAGATTGGACTAATAGGCTGAGAATAAAAATTTAATACTATAAAATATTATTATTGGGGATGTATTAAGGGTATATCTTCATTATAAAACCAAATTTTTTGTGGTATTGTATGGGTGGTGATAAAATCCGTTTATAAATGGTAACAATGAATTTTTTGAAAATATTTAACCATAATATAAAGAGAGAACATGTTTCTCATGTAAATTGGTCCAAAATAGAAAATAATTTAGTGGGGGATGGCATAAGGTTGATTATTACTCAGCCATTCATTTTAATATTGGGTTTAAAAAAGTCTTTAAGTCATTTACTCTTAGAATTTTTACCATTACCATTTTTTGGTTTATCTCGGTAACTATTTTTTACAAGGGTAATTAAATATTAATTCAAGAAAATGAAATAGTTCTTATTTTAAAATTAAGAAATAATTATTCTAAATATGAAATATAATTAATCATATAAAATTTATATGGGTAAGAATAATAGATTTTTATATTATTACAAGTACTATGTAAAAACTCTTTTTAAGAAAGCTTGTATTTGGAAGCCTGAAATTTACTTGTAATATAGAATTATTAATGTGATTGGTGATGGATCCTAGTATTCATCTACATATGTATCCTTTAAATTTTTGACTAATTATTTATTTTCAGCCAAATTTGGATGCCTTATGAGTTGGTGAAATTTTTGTGGGTGTTTGGGGACTAGTCAGAGCTCAGAACCCTGAATGGTCGGGGAAAATGGCATGTAGCACAGTTAGAGTAAACTGTGAAAGGTAGGCCACATGATTAGTTTTACCCATGTGAGGCTGGTCATTAGGGTGATATGGGGTGCACTATTTTCCTTAACCATGTGATTTGTGACACATGGCTGTGTAAAATACTAATGAAAAATTAAAGAGGCATTCAACACAGTTGGAGCATGGTTTCCCGAACTGGGAATCCTAACCATGCAGGTTCCCCATTCCTATAGCAGGCTTTGCATGGTTTGTGCACGATATTTCCAAATAATGAGTCCAAAACATGCGAAGGAATTTTTTTAAAAAATTACAATTTTCCCTTAAATGATCTAATTTAACAAAACCCTCTTTTATTATTTCCCACCAGTGGATAACCCCTCCCATTTCCCTATTTTGAAGACTAAAATCCCTCTTTGGTAGATTTTGGTCCCGAGCATTCGTCCAATGTCTAATCGAATCACTATCTATCTCATTGGATCCACACTGGTACGTTCTTAATTTCTTTTTAGACTTTCTTCATTCTTCTTCCTATCAATGAATCTATTTATATGTAGGATCATATGCCCTGTAAATAGAGAATATATCCATTCTTCATATCTACTCCAATATATGATGAATTAGATGATGATACTGGATGAGGAGAGTTAGGCGATCCAAAGGTAGGTGGATTATACTCACTCCACATGATTTTTCATTTTATTAAATTCTATAGGCATTCACCGATTTCATTGGGAATTATCAATTAAATTTATATGTCTTTATTATAGTTTTTAGAACCATTTTCTAATTCAGTTTCCATATATCTAATTAATTATTGGTGGCTATTTCAACAACTCTGAACACCCCATGTAGGGTTTTATTCATAATTGAGTTCTAGTGATTTGACTTGTTTCTGCTCCAAAATTTAGGTGTTCCTCAACTTGAACCCCCCAAATGGTAGGTCTCCATCATTGAATGACTATTTTGTTGTTAGTTGACCATGGAATGTACCATAAAATCTAATCAATTGACCTTCTTAAAGAAAGTGCTTCAACATTATTAATTAATTGTAAATTGATTTGGAAACTATATTGTATATATATGAATCAGCATAATTAATTCTAACAGGATGGATTGGTTTCAAATTCGTATCACCCCATTCCTAGGATATGGGAAGGTAGGAGAGTCAGCCATATTAAATGAATATGATTTAAATGCATTAGTCTACTAGTTGTATGCTCAATTGGACTTGTGACACTAATGAAAGGAAATGACTTGAACCGTATGATATATTAAATGGATAGAGTATTGAATGGGATAATTAATTTAATGAATCAATTTAAGGTGCCTAATTACATATGGATGTTGAAATCATTATAGAAGTGGTGAGGATCGGGTTAGCCTTTGGATTCCTGAGGGAATTCCTTGAGCACCTATAGACACAATTCCTATTCAAGGATGTTGGTTGGATTAGTTGAAAACCACCTTGGAACTTGATCCATTTCTATTAGTGGATTCCTAGAATGGTACCATAGGATATTCTCTATATCATGATAGTATTCCTTGGATATAATCCTTGGATCCATCTTGGCTTCAACGAATAGAGGGTTCCTTAGTTATATCTTTGAGCCAAGCGAATACTTGTCCCATTTTTTCATGGATATTTTCCTTAGACTCTATTAGATCATAATATTAGGGAATTAATTAGGAAAATCTACTTGGATTAAACTCGTACCCTTTATTTAGGCTATATTTACTACTGATATAGAAACTATTGGAATCTATGTTTCATTGGTTATTTCTTTTGAACAACTTTATAGTTAATATCAAACAGGTCGCCATGTTATATCATGGAACCTCTACTATTACTATCAAGAGGTGATGTCAATCTTTGATATTCCTGACATTAATTAATTATATAAACTAAAAACTAATTAATCAATGAATTGGTTACATATTTATACACCAGAAGAGTGCAGAAATAGGTACATGGGTATTTACGTTACAGTACTACTTTACTTTTATATATGCATTTTTACACATTTTTTTTGGTTTATATTACACAGACATGATTTTATTGAAACTTTTGGTGGTGGCCTACATAGATTTATCTCATAAATTATATAGGCCAACATTGGTGCCTGGGATGATTATACGTATGCAAGTGTTGATAAAGGTAAGTGTGTTGTTTTAGACCCAAGATTGATTTCTCTATTAGGATCTAGTTGGTATTAGATGATCGAGCTAGAGATCAGGATGTTGGGATAGTTTTTTGTTAATTTTTTATACTTTTGTATAGAATGATATTATGCAAATTTATATCCATTTTTGTCATATTTATAGTGACATTACCGATCATCATTTTCTTTTTTATATTTATATCCCTTGAATCTATTGTTTATTATTCCTGCCTGCTCTAGTAGTGTTGTAGTTGTACGTATATTACTTACAATAGTTACTATATGTTACATATTGATCCTCTATGCTACACTCTAGTAAAGAGAGAATAGTATCCCCATAGAAAACACTAGGCCCTAACTACTAGTTGGTTAGGGAGATGGGCTTGAGGCCATGTGGCCAACCAGGATCGGGGAACCTTCAGTGGATCCAAGTTCATAATATCACAAAGTGTTATCAGAGTTTTCATTTAGTGAATTAATATCTGGATATAATAGTTAGTATGTTAAGAACACTTTGAATTTTGTTTTTAGTTGTACTTGGGTTTCACGAACCCATGTTCTAGATAGGTGCTAATTTTTCTAAATTACAATTATTCTTCTAGTTTTTTCTATTACAGTTGATATCAATTCATCATTTGGTGACTAACATGCTATATGATGTTGTTAATTAATCTTATTATTGAGGATTTTATTCCATCCTTGTCCTAATGATATGAGGGTAAGGCGAATTGTTGCATGAATTATCATTGGAACCTAGAATTTTAATGTCATTCATATTTCCATTCCATATAGGTTCATTTCACTCAATAAATTTCTTGATAGGAATGTTTTCTTTGAGTTATTTTGTGTTAGTATTATTATAACTATTCTTTCCCTTGGCTACAATTGAGTAATTTCTAGTTTCAATTCAGGAGGTTTTATGAGACCTCCTGGGTTTTAATTGGTAATTTTCCTATTCGATCCATTAGATTAAAATCAAATGGGTGTCACTTTCAGTGATAAGGTGTATGGGACCTAATTCATCAAGAATGAAGATCCATTTTAGATTAACTTTGGTATAATTTATAAAATTAAAACATAAAAGTGGATCATGGATTCTAAAAATGTCATTATTTTACATACTTATCTTACTTTTTCATGTTTATGATAGTTAAAGGAGTGAACCTTGTTAATTAAATTTGAAAATAATGAAATGATTTCTAGTAAATGATGAGGGAAGGCATAGTTGACCCTTCATCAATAGAAACCCATGCAACTAATAGTTGAGAACTTACTGATACCTAGAATTCTAAGAGGGTAGTTGGGGTAGTATACAATGGGTAGTGAGATTTTCTTATGTTCAACTTCCACTAGTGGTTCTATCTATCTACTTTAAGACTATTCTGATATATGTGCTTTGGAATTTTTTGACCAATGCCACCATAACATCCTCATGTCGTGTTCTAGGTGGGTGGAGATGACCATTCTCCAAACATGGTGGGACCTGAGCCTCTAGTCTTAGCTCCAAATGTGCCACTTGGGGATCCAACTACTATACCTAATTTTGGAATGGATGCTCAAGTTCAATATAGTTTCATATGTTGGATGTAGCCCATGAATGGTTCTCCAAAAGTTGTACCTATGATGGTTGATATGACACATGAGTTCTAGCAATAGAATTCTCTTACCTTATCAGGGGATAAAAGATCACAGGATACCGAGTCATGGATAGTGTCCACCTTGTCTATATTTGAGAATCTGGAGATGCCTCTAGATTGGAGGGTCAATCTTCTTTGATACGTGCTGTGTGATTTGGACATGTTTTGGTGGGATGTTGTTACATAGACTTGTCACCATCAGGGCATGGTGTGAGATGATTTCCAGAATGCCATCTATGATTGGTGCTCTCCTTGGGCACTGAGAGATAATAGATCCAAAGAGTTCATTCATCTCGACAGCAGTTCTATATTAGTTATGTATCATTCATCATGTTTCAATGAATTGCAATTATTTACAATTCTTCTAGCTAGTGATGAGTTTTTTCATGATATATTCTTCAAGGATGAGGTCATGTGTGCCATTTGTAATATAATGAATGTATTTCACCTTCCTAACTTTTAAGAAAAATTTAATCGACCTCTGATTAGTGAGCACATCCTAAGGGATGGATAAAGTACTAAGCATAGAGGACCAGTGCCGCGGTAAGCCAGTAGTTCCTCCAGTAGATGGAATCATTCATTGGAGGTCTCTTATTAGGATAGTGGCAGCCAGAGTACCCAAACTGGTAGCTCTACAGTGTGTATCCAATGTAGATGGAAGGGGAACCTGGATTCTCTTTGTGAAATAGATTCTCTGGAGTGTCAGTCTTATGGCCATTTGGGGAATCTATAGAGATTGTGTCAGACCTTTTTATCATATTCTAGTGTATTAGGATATTCATAATCCCCACCTTCAAGGGAAGGTTATTTTGCACCATATCCGGCTGGGAGTTGGAGTAAAAAAGGATGGACTATACAAGAAGGTATTCAAGACCATGGTAGATGGACTAGTAATCACCAGAAGTTCTAGAAGACCAGTTTTGATCATGGTTGACAAGTTATTGTAGTTGTATTTGGATCCTTTCAATTTCATGCATAATAACTGATACATGAGGATCAAGTTACATGAAAATCTACTGTACATGTTACTATTTTAATAGACTACACTATAGTATCTGGTTTATTTGATACATGTTCTTTACACTATTTCATCTAATTATCTATCATGAAAAGTATTAGGTCATAAACATAGTATTACTATGGTGTAATGTCCCTGGATACACTGTTGAGAATATAGTCAGAGGGAATACCCCAGTGTAGGGACTGTCGAGTTAACGTAGGCAGATATGCTTTCTTGTGGGACCACTTTGTTCTTGAAATGATGGGATTCAATTTCATTGTTAAGATGGATTGGCCAGTTCTGTATCACTTCTTTATATACTAATATCACACCATGATATCTTTTACAACACTAGACGACTATGATTTTCTATATAAGGGTAAGTGCTATGTCAATACTAGTAGAGTTGGATTGGAGCATCATGGTATAGGTAGAGTTACCACCCAGATTACCAATCTCTTCATGAAAGATCATGGTTTACGTTAAGATGAATTACCTCATGTAGTAGATCATTTCAGGGATTCATTTCAGGAATATTTTTCTGGATTAACTTTTGATAGAGAGGTAGAGTTTACAATTGATATCATTCTATGAGTATATCCGTTGTCTATTCCCCCATAAATGATTTCTTCTACTGATATCTAGGATCTCAAGTGGAAGTTACAAGATCTAGATGGAAAATGTTTTATATGGAATAAAACATCCTTCCAGGGTTCACCTATGCTTTTATCTAAGGAGTCGTATGGTACCCTTCATCTATGCGTGGATTATGGATTGTTGACCTAGCTTACAGTCAAGATCCAATATCCACTTCCATGTATAGATGATATATTTGACTAGATTTGATGAGCTAGGGTATTTTCTTAGATCAAACTAAGATTGGGATATCATAATTTGGGAGTTAGGTTTTAAAACATACCTTTTAAATCTTTCTATAGTAGGTATTTTCGGTACAAGTACCTCATTATGTCATATAACATTACAAATGTTTTTGTTGTATTCATGGATATAATGAATAGGGTGTTCCACCACTATTGTTATTATTTTTTTGTAGTATTTTTGTACACCATATTGGTGTATTGTCACAATTATATAGAACATTCTAAGAACCTTGAGATCATTCTAATTACACTAAGAGATAATCGGATTTATTCCAATCTTACTAAGATCCACTTATGGATCGACAATGTTCACTTACGAGGTCATATTATCTTACAACCAAGAGTATCTGTTGGTCTATAGAAAGTTAGTGATATGGCTTCCTTGGATAATCAAAAGAACATGTTTCATATACAGTCATTCTTTGGGATTGATGGATATTACAAGATTTTTATATATGACTTTTCAAACCATGAATCACCTCTTACTAGTCTTTCAATGAAGGGTGTTAAGTTCCTACGGCCAGAATCATGTGAGAAATCCTTTCATAAACTGAAACCTATTATGATTCTCCCAGATCCTAGAAGAGGTTATATAGTGTCATATGATGCTTCAAACATAGGCTTGGGTGAAGTGATAATGTAGTAGGATAATTTTATTGCATACATATCTCTACAGCTGTGGCATCATGAGATAAATTACCCAACACACAACCTTCAACTAGTTGTAGTTGTCCATTCCTTACATTGATAGAGACACTGTCTATTGGGTTTGTTCTTTTTGGTGTATAGGGACCACAAGGGACTCAAATATATATTTAATCAATAAGAATTGAATCTCAGATAGTGAATATGGGTCAAATATCTTCAGTCCTTCGATTAAGAGATTGATTATATTCTTGTAAAGGGAAATGCATTAGCTAATGTGCTAAGTCAGAAAAATTATGATTAATCTATGTGGGAAGCTAGTGAAGAATGTAAATTGATAAACCTTTTCTCTACACTGCATTGGGAGTATCATGATAGTCACAGGAAATCCTACCTATCATCCTTGATAGGTACCTCTTCCCACATTGAGAAGTCGAAGAGTAGAAAATTATCAGATCCTGAGGGCTTGGTTCTCCATGAGAGTATTTCAAGAGATGGCCCACCATCTAATTGGTCCGTGGATAGAGACGACATCCTAAGTACCCATGGACATTTCTAGGTTATTACAAATATGAGTGAGGAGATGATTCAAGAGTCCCATGCTTTTCATTGGACAATTTATCCAGGAATCTCTAGAATGTATTGAGACATGCGACACCAGTATTGGTGTCTTGGGGTGAAATGTTAGATAAAAGGCTTTATCACTAGTTGTTCCACCTATTAGTAGGTGATGGTGGAGCACCAATGACATACAGGCTTGTTATAGCTACATACAGTCCCGAATTGGAAATGAGAAGGTGTTTCGATGGACTTTGTAGTCTTTTCACCTTATTCTCCCAGAGGTAGAGATTTGGTATGGGTAGTCATTGAATGACTGGAAAAAGTATCACACTTAAATCATATCTGGGAGAAATTATCATTTGATGAGTTGATAATATTTTATGTCTCTGATCATAAAAATACAATGGGTTCCTCATACTATTATTTTAGATAGGGATGGTTGTTTCATGTCACAATTTTGGAAGGGGTTGCAGAAGGCCATGCGTACGTAGGTTAATCTAAGAACATCATTTCACCCTCAGACTTGAAGAAAATTAGAATGGATTACACATGTTCTCAAGGATTTTCTCTGAGAATACGTCCTTCATTTAGGTGTTTCTTGGGAGAACAATATCCCTCCCATTGAGTTTTCCTATAATAATAACATACAATAAGAAATTAAAATGGATCCTTTTGAGTCCTTATATGGTATGTCATTTTGTTCACCCCTGGGATGGATAGAGGTAGGAGAGGAAACATTACTAGGTCCTTATCTCATAGAGGAGACATCGAAGTAGGTTAAGCTAACCAGGAAGCATATATATACTACTCAGTCTAGACAGAAATAGTATTCCAATAACCATCGAATACCACTAGAGTTTGAGGTGAAGGACCATGTTTTCCTATGGGTATCACCCATGCTAGGGAATAGATGGATACAAAGGTAAGGGGTGTTTTCACAATGATTTTTTGTATTGTTTGTGATTCTTTAGGGAGATAGTCCGGTAGCCTATTGTTTTATACTACTAAGAGTTACCATGCAATACATGATGTCCTATATTTTTCAGAGCATAGTTAATACCATACCAACCCATATCATACTTTCTATCAAGAGGAAGTTTTGATAGATATTGATTCTTAGTTTGAGGACTATCCTATAAGAATCACCGACCAGGGAAAAAAGGATTTCCTAAGATGGTATGTACCTCTTGTGTGGGAGTTATTGTAGCCCAACCATGTATAATAAGAGATTTGAGAGTGAGAGGGTGATGTATGTTCCAAATGGGTAGATTTTATCTCAGGCAGTGTTTTTCCGCCCTTGCAAGGTTAACTCAGGGACAATTCCTTTAAGGGGGGGGGGGAGACTGTAAGAACATAGTTTTTCAAATCGTTATAGATCCTTTAATTTTTTTTTAATTCTTTATTTTTGGCCTAATATGGATGCATTATGAGTTTGTGAAGGTTTTTATCTTTTCTAGGGCTTTTAGAAGTTATAACCCCAGTCGATGGGATAAAATGGCATGTCACACGGTTAGAGTAAATCATGTGATGTAGGACACACTGTTACATTTAAATGGGTAAGGATGGATAGTGGGGTGATATTGGGAAACATTTTTCCCTAATCATGTGATTTGGGTTGCATGATAGTGTGAAAAAATTAGAGGAATTTCGCGCAGTTAGGGAATAGTTTCCCTAACCATGTTGCCTAACCATATGGGTGCCCCCTTCCAATAGTAGACTATGAACAGTTTGTGGACGGTTTTTCCAAATAGTGCGGCCAAACCTTGTGAATGAATTTTTTGTTCAAAATTACCATTTTTCTATTAAATGATTTAATTTAACAAATACCTCCCTTCTTTATTTCTCTCCATTAGAAACCACATCCTATTTCTACATTTTGAATCCTAAAAGCCCTATTCGATAGGTTTTCATCCTGAGCATCAATACTGAGTTAGATTGAAGCATCTTTTGTCTGATTGGATCTGCACCAATACATTCTTAATTAATTTTTAATCATTTCTTGATCTTCTTCCCAGTAAAAAAACTATTTAGATGTAGGCTCATATGCCCAATTTTCATGGCATGGGTCAATTATTCTTATATTTTAAAATCTTGGATGAATTAGAGGATGATACTAGATTATGATAGTCATAAAAACCTAAGGTAGGTGTTCTATAACTCACTCCTCATGATTTAATGTTTTATAAAATTTCATGGGTGTCATGACCTGTCCCCCAGGGCCCTTGCCGTGACTACCCCAATCCCACCTTCCATAGGCCAGGGGCTGGCGACAACCACTAAAAGGCTTATTACCTTAAACAGGAAGGCATTACCTTTATAAACAGTAAACTCACACAAACCAATCACACAGCTAGATACAAGCACAAAGTAAACTATATAGTAAATAGGGTGTGTAAAGAAAGTAAAGGTTCCAGAATTCAAGCCCAGATGGAAAGTACAAGAAAAACTGGAAAGGAAAAGTAAAACTGAGTACAACTCCTCTGAACACCCGCCAAGGATCCTACCTGAAGGGTAGGTACAACTCTCGAATGATAATCTATGCGGATCACCATGTCAAAGGAAAACCTCTAAGCAGTCTCCAGTCCATGTACCCTCCTCCTCATTCCGCACTGTCCTTCTTCTACACCAAACACAACAAGGTACAAGCAAAGCCCGTGCTGGGGTGAGTATAATAATACTCATTAGGGACCTTGGGACCCTTGCAGGTCTGTCAAATCCACAAAGGATAAACCAAAAAACATAGAAACAACAGTTAAACCTACTTAGGTATATGCCCATACATATACCTAAGTTATCAGAATATACCCACCTCACACAAGAGGGAAAAATACCACACAGGTAATACCACAAAGGTAGGTTTACCACACAGGTATCACCCCAAAGATAAAGTACCACATAGGTTCACCATGAAGATATAAGACTCACCTCAAACTAGGTATACAACTCTGAGAAACTAGATTATGATGATAACCCACACATGATCGCTATGAAAGCTGATATCCAGACACATGATTATCTAGAGATAATAAAAAGTAACATCCATAGTCACAATGTCAAACACCTCAGCTACTAGCAAACTCTTACTCAATAGAGTATAGTGGGCCTGCCATGTCACACATAGGCGCTTCCCACTAACCTTGGACTACTAAGTTACTCCTCCTATCGAGTACCATGGGTCTTCCGCATCACACAATGGCATACCCCAACAAAGGTATGTCGTGTCACACAGAGCCACTTCCCACTAACCTTGGACTAGTAAAGTACTCCTTCTGTCGAGTATCGTGGGTCTGCCGCATCACATAGTGGTGCTCCCCACCGTGGGTCTGTCGCGTCACATAGAGGTGCTCTCCCTCAAAGCCAGCTGAGGTACTCCTCCTATCAGGTACCATGGGTTTTCTATGTCACAAAAAGGTACTCCCCACCGTGGGTCTGCCGCGTCACATAGAGGTGCTCCCCACTAGGCCTGTCGAGTCACTCTAAATTGAAACGGTCATCAGTCGTCATGTGTCCGCCAGTCGCAGGGTTCGGTTTGTATCATGCTTGGGAGAACCACTCCCCAAGAAATTGGTTATACCTCAACCACCCCACAATCCCATGCATAAGTATCCCAAATGTCTATCACGTCATAAGGGACCCAACTCAACAGACGACGCGCCAATCGAATTCCCGGTCTGTAAGTTATTAGTGTTTTTGCTCTGAGGCCTCAGTTTGATTCGGGGTCTGATCCAACCTTGCTGTACTCCAACCTTATCCAAAATTCAAGTGAATTATTTAAAAAGGACTGTCTTGATCCAAGGATTCTGGTACCACAGACAGTTTTTCAAACAGATTCATAGTTTTCAAGTTACGACCAGAAAGGCGAAACTAGGTCCGGTCCGACCCAGTGGGACCGACCCAGCCTAACCCAGGTCCATCTCGGATGGCCTGTGCCTTGGCGGGACCAGCCCTTTGGGTGGGGTCTAGTTGCGCAAACCGATGTGGGGGGAGGTGGCGCGACCTAGGGGCGCGGCCTGCTCGTGCGGCCCTGTGGTGCTGTCTGCCAGAGCTGGCGCCAATTGGGGAGTGGACCCCCTTCCATTCGGATTTCCAAAGAGCATCGCCTTAGGCATTTACATGACACCCATGGGACATGAGTGGGTCCCGCCTTCCCACAATAGCTGACCGATGTTCCGGATGGTCCTCCTCCCAGCGGCGCGGACATGCGCCACTTCTCCACCAGGGCCGGCCGGGTGCTGGCTGCTCTTCGTCCTCCGCCACAGCCAAGAGGCCACGGTCTCCTGCTCATCCGGTGGCACAGATGTGCACTGCCCTACCTTCATATGGCCAGTCGGTGTGACACCCCACCTCCCCTTTCCTGGATCACTACATCTTCATTCATAGCCCGAAAAATAACACAATCACATATTCACAATCCTTCGTTTGAGGGCTCTGCATCCATATGTCACGCTCAACAAAATATTACTTTTCCATCATAATTAAATATTTTGTGTTTAAGAACACAAGAAGAACACACGGAGAGTCAAAAGATAAGAGTCAAGGTATATGCGCCAGATGGAGACCATGTTAGTTTAACCATCGTCGTTGTGAAACCATAATATGAAGAATCGATAAATAATTCAGCCATATATAAATCCCCTACCTAGATTTTCCTAAAGAGGTGGTGTGAGGAATAAGACGAAGTCGTGGAAGATTGACATCGGTGTTCGTCACCGCTGCAAGATGATCCATGTTCGGTTACTCGTTCTTTGATTCTGGAAGTCATTCTTCATTGGAGGAGCTATTTTGTTGGAGAAAGATCTTTCCAACTCCCCAATGCTCTCACCTCCTTTCCTATACCCCCTTCCTGTGAGTGGTGAGGTGCCAAATTATATAAGCTTAATAAATAATTCAATTAAGGTTTCTACCTTAATTAAATTTATTTGGAACATTTAATTTGGAGAAATTTTAGAGTTTAATTTTTATTCATTAATTCCAAATTAATGAATCTAATTAATTACGGTGGAATGTGGTTACACATTTTTTGTAACTGTGAATTGAATGCCCAACATTAAATGCCCAACCACCCTCATGTGGTCCCCACCTTCATGTATCAAATGGGAGTTTTCAAATTAAAAAATAAAATAATGCATGTTTATTTTATTTTCTCCCAAAAAATGTCCAAAAACTAACCTTCACCCTCGACCTACTGTGGTCGAGTTGAAGGTCTCCATAAGAGTATATTGGCAATGCGAGTTCAATGGTTTCCTCAGATTTCAATTCCGAACACCAGTTCAAAAGTTAAAAAATGCCACTCGCACGTTTTTGGAACATACCTGAAAATTAGTTCAGAAACTCATTCCGGGTACACCAGGCCTCAGAATCACCCACCGTAAAATTTGAGTCTCAAAAAAATCCATATAATAAAAAAATAACATGGAAAAAAATCCAGGTCTTTACATTCTCCCCACCTCAGGGATTTGTGTCCCCGAAATCCCCATCACAAATTAGGAAAATATGTGGGGGTACTGAGCACAAACTTGAGCCTCTCACTACCATTTTCTCTCCTGGAGCTTCTCGTGCTGCCACCAAATGTTCTCTGGAGGTATCGACTGCCCATAAAGGACCTGCTCTTGTCGATCCTCAATCTCCACTGGAACTTCTGAAAATGTCGCCCCATCATCGATGTCCAGCACTCCCAAGTCAATGATGCGTGAAGGATCATATACATATCTCCTCAGCTAGCATATGTGGAAAACATTGTGCACCCAGTGCAACTGAGGTGGATGATATAAGAGGTATGTCACCTCACCAACTCTGCGAAGGACCTGAAAGGGTCCGATGAACCTCAGAGATAACTTGCTGCCCGAGCCAAACCACCGCAAACCTCGTTGAGGTGAGACCTGTAGAAAGACATGGTCACCATCCTCAAACTAAAGAGGTCTCTGGCTCCTGTCATCATAGGTCTTCTTCCTGCTCTGTTCAGTCTTCATCTTCTCCTGGATGATCTGAACCTCTTCCGTGGTAACAGATACCATCTCTGGTCCCACGAGTGCTGACTCCCCTGGGTCAATCTAACATAGTGGTGATCTGCAAGGTCACGCATACAATGCCTCGAATGGTGACATACCGGTAGTGGAGTGATATCGGTTGTTGTACATGAACTCCACCAAAGGCAATTTATCCTCCCACCTACGACCAAAATCAAGGACGCAAGCACGTAGCATGTCCTCAAGGGTCTAAATGGTCCGCTCTGTCTGACCATCCATCTGAGGATGGAAGGTGGTGATCAAACGAAGATGTGTCCAGAATTCCTCCTACAAACCCTTCCATATGCGGGAAGTAAAACATGCATCATGATCAGAGACAATCGTAGATGATACTCCATGAATCCATACAATCTATTATATGTAGAGTCATCCCAATCTCTCTACTGATCCCTTTTCTTTGATGGATAGGATGTGGGATTACATGGTGAGTCAGTCAACGATCACCCGGATAGAATCATGAATCATGGATGTGCGTGGATTTCCTGTCACTAAGTACATGGAAATTCCATCCCACTTCCACTCTGGCACCTCTAGTGGCTAAAATAAGCCCACTGGAACCTGATGCTCTGCCTTCACTTACTGACATGTGAGGAACCGAGAGACAAACTCTGCCACATCTTTCTTCATTCCCGGCCACCAGTGATGAAACTGATGGTCCTAGTACATCTTAGCCACTCTTAGATGTTCTTCTAGAGGGGATGTATGGAACTCCCTCAACACTTCCTCTCATAGTGCCATCATTACCATAGTACTCCCTTTGAAGAGGATGACGGGCACCCCACCTTCAGAAAATCCATCAGGTGCCTGTCCTATGGATATATAAGCATGCAGATCCTTATAGTCAATGTCCCTATGCTGCGCCTCCCAGACTCGCTGAATGAGTGGGGGAGTGACTGTCAGAAACTGAAGATAAATTGCTCCATCGGGATCCACATTGGATATCTTCAAAGTGGCTAGATACTTTTTTACCTCACTCAAAAATTGTATACCAGATCTCTTACTGATGGAATCTGCTACTACGTTCCCCTTCCCAGGAGTATAGACTATCTCGAAGTCATAGTCTTGGTGGAACTCAAGCCAACGTCATTGTCTCTGGTTTAGGTCCTTTTGACAGAAGATATACCTTGAGAATCTTGTGATCAGAGTAGACTGTAAAACGTTCACCCATCAAGTAATTGTTGTACCCCTCTCTCTTGGATTTTAATGATCACAATTACTCTCATCGTGTTCTAACTTGTTTTCAAGTGTTTTGATGCTAGGAAAAAGGTTGCCCAGGAGTTGGCCCAAGAAGGTTGATAGTGGACTCTCTGAGTCCACCGGCCAACCGGTGGATTCCAACCGGCCAGTCGGTGGTCTCTGGCAGAAGCATTTCTTTCTACCAGAGCCACCGGTCAGCCAGTGCTAGTGCACCGGCCGGCCGGTATGGGCACCGGCCAACCGGTTCTTGCCCACCGGCCAGCCGGAGGACTCAGGCAGTAGGCTTTCCCACTGCCTGGTGACACCGGCCAACCGGTGGATGACCACCAGCCAGCCGGTGGAACCCAGACAGAAAGCCTGCTCTGTCTGGACCACCGGCCAGCCGGGAGCTCATCACCGGCCAGCCGGTGGACCACCAGCCAGCTAGTGAGACACCAGCGGCCTGCCGGTGTGCCCAGTCAAACTAGCCGTTGGGCTTTGACCAGACTTGTACTTTTGACCCCCAACGGCTCCGGAATCCCTCCAACGGCCATATTGAAGTGTTTATGGGTATTTCTCCTATAAATAAGAAACCATAGGTGCCGGGAACATAACTGAATCATTTTTTGATGTCTTGACGCTCTTACGACAAATCTCCAAGGCCTCTTGTGATCCATTGCCATCCTTGAAGCTTGAGCTCCCTCTCCATCAGCTGCTCTCACACTTTTGGCGCTCAAGGCTTCCGTGTGTTTGTATTATTTTATTTGTTTAGTTCTTCATTGGGTTTGGATTAAAACAAACCTCTCATTTCCATTCTTTCTTTCAATTGGGTTTCTTGCTACAACCATAATAAAAAAGGAAGCTGTACGAAGGTGTTCTAGCCTACCTTAAAATGGCTAGTGGGTTTCTTGCTACAACCATTAAAAAGCAAGCTGACGTATTAATCTCTCAACGGTTCTTTTTGGGAGCGGAGACATAGGCTTGGGAATTAAGCCGAAATTCATTATCAAATTGTGTCTTTCCTTTTTTATTTCCGCTGCATTGATAATTGTTTTAAATTGTTAATTATTTTTGAAAAGGCAATTCACCCCCCCCCCCCTGTTTCCATCCTCTACAACCCAACATTTGGTATCAGAGGAAGAGTTTGTGTAATACCTTAACCGGTTACAAACTTAAGATCCTTAGTGATGGCTAATTCCTCGCATGCTCCTGAAGGGTATTCTATGACTCGGGCTCCATTCTTTGATGGAACCGATTACACTTATTGGAAAACTCGGATGATTACTTTTCTTAGAAGCATTGGTTATCCTATCTATAGGATTGTAATGCAAGGCTATACTTTATCTAACAAGGATGAGTCCAAATGGACCCTCGAAGACATTTCCAATTTTGAGCTTGATGGAAAAGCCATGAATGCTCTTCATTGTGGGCTAGACCGTAATGAATTCAACCGTGTTTCTACTTGCTCCTCTTATTATGAAATTTGGAAACTTTTAGAAGTAACCCATGAGGGCACTAACAAAGTCAAAGACACTAGATTAGACATGTATCACCAAGATTTTGAAAGTTTCACCATGCAGCCACACGAATCAATTACTGAAATGTTTACTCGTTTTACTGACGTTTTCAATGGAAGAAAATCTCTTGGTGAGGATGTTTCTACAGAAATGATGGTCAAGAATATTCTTTGGGTCCAACCAAGCTCATGGGCACCAAAGTTGACCACAATTCAAGAATCAAAATATGTCAAGAAAATGCCGGTTGAAGAGCTCATTGGATCACTCATGACCTACGAGATCACCATGAAGAGGCAAGACGATAAAGAAGGTAAAACCTTCAAGGAGAAAAAGAACATTGCTTTCAAAGCAAAGGAAGAAATCTCCTCCGCTGATAGCGAATCCGAGATTTCTCAACTAGCAAGAAAAATGAGCAAATTCATGAAGAAAAAGAAGAACTTTCGATGGGCACGAAAGGAAGAGCCCAAAGAGGAGAATGAAGTTACATTCTTTGAATGTGAAAAGAAAGGCCACATCAAACCGGAGTGCTCCATTTTCAAGAAAAGGGTAAAAGAAAAGAAAAACAAGAAGGCTTTCAAAGCATCCACATGGAGTGCAAGTGATGACTCCATGTCTTCAAGTGACTCAAGCGATGAAGGTGAACAATGCCTAATGGCATTTGATGAGGTATCTTCTTCCGACTCCTCTTCCTCATCTTCCTCTTTCAATAATGACATGTCCTATGATGATCTCCAAAATGCGAGAGATCAATTAGAGGAAGGTTTTCACGAACTTACCTCTAAATTTATGGCTTTGAAAAAGAAAAAGAAAATTCTCATTTCTGAAAAAGAACAACTTCTCAAAAAGAATGAGGAACTTACCCTTAAGATCCAAGATATTCCAAATGTTGATTCTTTGAATTCAAATATTAAAGATCTAAGGGAGTCTCTTGCCAAGTTCACCCAAGGTGAACAAAATTTGACCAAATTACTAGGTTCTCAACGTTCGGCTAGAACAACACATGGACCTGGCTTTAACAAACAAGCCACTTCTTCTAGAGCACCCACTACTTTTGTAAGGGGGAGCTCTCAAAATAAATTTTTTAATTATTGTAAAAAGGCCGGGCACATGATTTATGAATGTGATTGTAAAAATGCAAGGTATGGAAGCCCCAAAACCATTACCTACTCGGAAGAGTATTTTATATGGAAACCCTCTAGAAAAATATGGGTTCAAAAGTCTCTTTTAGCTAATCTTTCCGGACCCAAACTTATATGGGTACCAAAATATATTATCTCTTGATTTTGTAGGATAAACGCCAAAGAAGTAGGACTTCGAAAGGCTCGTGGTATCTCGACAGCGGATGCTCGAGGCACATGTGTGGTGATTTCTCCGAGTTCAACTCCCTTGAAGAATTCGATGGAGGATACGTCACCTTCGGTGACAATTCAAAAAGCAAGATCGTCGGAATAGGTACCATTGGATTTGGTAGAACCTCTTTAATTAAAGATGTTTTATTTGTTAAAGGTTTAAAACATAATCTAATTAACATTAGTCAACTTTGTGATAGTGGTTTTTCGGTGAATTTTCAAAATGATTTATGCAATGTGTTTGATTTTCAAAACAAATTGATATTTTCTGCTTCCCGTTTTCAAAATGTTTACATTATTGATTTAAAGTCTTTAGCTATCCAAAATGTTAAATGTTTAAGTTCTCTTGACAATGATTCTTGGCTTTAGCATAGAAGGTTGGGGCATTGTAGCTCTCATTCACTTCTAAAGCTTAATAAGAACAAGCTCATCTGTGAACTTCCTAAACTTAAGTTTAAGAAGGATTTTATTTGTGAGCCATGCCAACTTGGCAAGCAACACAAGTCTTCTTTCAAATCTAAGAAGGAAGTGTCCACATCAAAATATCTTGAGTTCCTACATCTTGATCTTTTTGGTCCTACCCCTGTAGAAAGTCTAGGTGGAAAATCCTATACCTTTGTCCTAGTAGATGACTTTTCTCGTTTCACTTGGGTTTTCTTTTTAGCTCATAAAAATGATGCTTGTAAAACCTTTTTGAAATTCTATAGGAAAGTAGAAAATGAAAAAGGATATAAAATTATATCGCTCCGTAGTGACCATGGAGGTGAATTCAAGAACAAAGAATTCGATGAATTGTGTTACTCTCAAGGATACAATCACACCTTCTCTGCCCCTAGGACTCCACAACAAAATGGAGTGGTTGAAAGGAGAAACCGAACTCTACAAGAAATTGCTCTAACCCTCCTTAGTGAATTCAACCTCCCTCAATTTTTCTGGGCCGAGGCAGTTAACACTTCTTGTTATACTATCAATAGAGTCCTTGTAAGACCCCTTCTTAATAAAACCCCCTATGAACTTTGGAAAGGAAAATTGCCCAAAGTTGGTTATTTTAAAGTGTTTGGTTGTAAATGCTTTATCCTTAACACAAAAGATAACCTTGGGAAATTTGATGTCAAATCTGATGAAGGTATTTTTCTTGGGTACTCCAACTCAAGAAAAGCCTATTGTGTCTTTAACAAACGTTCAAAAACCATCGAAGAATCATCTCATGTCAAGTTTGATGAAAATATTCCAAAACCCCATCCGGTCATTGAAGATGTTGAAGATAAGCTTGATAAACTTGAATTAAATGATTCCTCTTCTCCTCTCAAGGAGGATGATGATCATGAACCTTCTTCACCATCTTTGCCTTCCACCTTGCCTAAGGTTTGGAAACCTTCTAGAGACCATCCATTAGAAAATGTTATAGGTGATCTTCAAGCCGGTACTCAAACTAGAAGATCAATCCTCAACGAGGTTGAACATCAAGCCTTCATTTCTCACATAGAGTCTCAAACCATTAATGGTGCCATTAATGATGAGAATTGGGTTCTTCTAATGCAAGATGAACTAAATCAATTCTCTAGAAATGATGTTTGGACTCTTGTTGAAAGACCCAATGATCATCAAATTATTGGCACTAAATGGGTTTTTAGGAACAAACTTGATGATCAAGGAAATATAACCCGGAACAAGGCTCGCCTAGTAGCTAAGGGATATAATCAAGAATAAGGAATTGATTATGGTGAAACCTTTTCACCTGTTGCTATATTGGAATCCATTAGGATCTTGTTGGATTTCGCCGCCCACTTAAATTTCAAACTTTTTCAAATGGATGTTAAAAGCACCTTTTTAAATGGTTTTATTTCAAAAAAAATCTTTGTTGAACAACCTCCCGGTTTTGAAGATCCAAAATTTCCAAATCATGTTTTTAAATTAACCAAGGATCTATATGGCTTAAAGCAAGCCCCTCGGGCTTGGTATAAGCGGTTAACAAAATTACTTTTAGAAAATGATTTTAAAATGGGTCAAGCTAATTGTACCCTCTTTTTAAAACACACTTCAAAAGATCTCTTAATCGTCCAAATCTACGTCGATGACATTATCTTTGGTTCTACCAAAGAATCACTTTGTACTGATTTTTCATATTTAATGAGAAAAGAATTTGAAATGATATTTATGGGGGAATTGAAATTTTTTCTCGGTTTTCAAATCTTTCAAAATTCAAAAGGTATTTTTCTAAGACAAGGAAAATACACAAATGAGCTCTTAAGTCGTTTTGGTATGGATCAAGTAAAGGAAATTAGTACCCCCATGAGTACTTCCTGTAAGCTTACGTTAGATGAAGTCGGGAAACCGGTTGATAACAAGATTTATAGGAGTATGATCGGGAGTCTAATTTACCTAACTACGACCCGTCCTGACATCATGTTCAGTGTTTGCCTTTGTGCTCGTTTTCAAGCCAATCCCAAAGAATCTCATTTTAAATCGGTCAAAAGTATTTTTAGGTATTTAAGAGGATCCAAAAACATTGGTTTATTTTATCCTTCTAATACTTCTTTGGAACTTTCTTCATATTCGGATGCTGATTTTGGCGGATGTCAATTAGATCGAAAGAGTACTAGTGGAACCTGTCATCTGCTAGGCAAGTCCCTTGTATCGTGGAGTAGCAAGAAGAAAAACTGTGTTGCTCTTTCTACTACCGAGGCCGAGTACGTAGCCGCTGGGAATTGTTGTGCCCAAATTATTTGGATGCAGCACACTCTCTTGGATTATGGTCTTTCCTACGATCATGTCCCTATTCGGTGTGACAACACTAGTGCCATTAGTATTTCTAAGAATCCAATACAACACTCTAGAACAAAGCATATAGACTTAAGGAATCATTTCCTTCGTGACCATTTTCAAAAAGGGGATATCACTTTGGACTTCATTTCTACTGATTTTCAATTAGCTGATATTTTTACCAAACCGCTCCCGGTTGAACGATTTGATTTTATTAAGGGGGAGTTAGGAATGATTCGTCAATAAGAACTATTAAATATTTAACTCTTTTTTTGTTGTTTATCTAATTTCTTCTCATTTTTTTTTCTCTTTCCCTCCTATTTTGATAATCCCAAAGGGGGAGAAATTTCTCTGTTTACTAGTTTCATATTTCAATTGATTAAAGTGCTGTTTTTAAAAGTTCAATTTTTTTTTTTAAAACCGGTAAGTTATTGATTTTGTTCCTTTTAAAAAAATGACCTATGGTTACAATTTAAAAATGACTCATTCTCTTTAGATTAAGTTCATTTTCAATATATGGTACATCTCTTCAATTTTTTTTTGAAATGATCTCTAATATATTTTCATGTCCAAAACTGTTTATTTAAGTTTTCAATTGGCACATAATTTTTAAAGCTTTCTCTTTTGTGATTGTGATCATAAAAATAGGGGGAGATTGTTGTACCCCTCTATCTTGGATTTTAATGATCACAATCACTCTCATCGTGTTCTAACTTTTTTCAAGTGTTTTGATGCTAGGAAAAAGGTTGCCCAGGAGTTGGCCCAAGAAGGTTGATAGTGGACTCTCTGAGTCCACCGGCTAACCGGTGGATTCCCACCGGCCAGCCGGTGGTCTATGGCAGAAGCATTGCTTTCTGCTAGAGCCACCGGTCTGCCGGTGCTAGCGCATCGGCCAACCGGTATGGGCACTGGCCAACTGGTTCTTGCCCACCGGCCAGCCGGAGGACTCAGGCAGTAGGCTTGCCCACTGCCTGGTGACACCGGCCAACCGGTGGATGACCACCGGCCAGCCGGTGGAACCCAGACAGAAAGCCTGCTCTGTCTGGACCACCGGCTAGCCGGGAGCTCATCACCGGCCAGCCGGTGGACCACCAGCCAGCTGGTGAGACACCAGCGGCCAGCCGGTGTGCCCAGTCAAACTAGCCATTGGGCTTTGACCATACTTGTACTTTTGACCCCCAACGGCTCCGGAAGCCCTCCAATGGCCATATTGAAGTGTTTATGGGTATTTATCCTATAAATAAAACAACCATAGATTCCGGGAACATAAATGAATCATTTTTTGATGTCTTGATGCTCTAACGACAAATATCCAAGGCCTCTTGTGATCCATTTCCATCCTTGAAGCATGAGCTCCCTCTCCATCAGCTGCTCTCACAATTTTGGCGCTCAAGGCTTTCGTGTGTTTGTATTATTTTATTTGTTTAGTTCTTCATTGGGTTTGGATTAAAACAAACCTCTCATTTCCATTCTTTCTTTCAATTGGGTTTCTTGCTACAACCATAATAAAAAAGCAAGCTGTACGAAGGTGTTCTAGCCTACCTTAAAACGGATAGTGGGTTTCTTGATACAACCATTAAAAAGCAAGATGACATATTAATCTCTCAACAGTTCTTGTTGGGAGCGGAGATGTAGGCTTGGGAATTAAGCCGAACTTCGTTATCAAATTGCGTCTTGCCTTTTTTATTTCCCCTGCATTGATAATTGTTTTAAATTGTTAATTATTTTTGAAAAGGCAATTCACCCCCCTCTTGCCATCCTCTACGACCCAAAAGTAATGTCGCCACATATTCAAGGAAAAGACCACTACTGCAAACTCCTGGTCATGGGTAGCATAGTTCTACACACACTGTCTTAGCTATCATGAACCATAAAATATCACTACTCACTCCGGCATCCATACACATCCAAGACTATTCCCTGATGCATTGGAGTAGACTATGTACCCAATGCCCTCTTCCGGTAGCCTGAAGATGGGGGCACTCGTACGTATCTACCTCAGCTCCTGGAAACTCTACTGACTTCTCTTCGACCACACGAAGGGTTTCCCCTTCTTCAGCAACACTGATAAAGGTGTTTCAACTATATAAAAGTCAGACACAAACCTCTGGTAGTAACTGGCCAAACCTAGAAAACTCCACACCTCCGTCACACTTCTAGGTGGCTCCCAAGCAAACATAGCCTCAATCTTTGCTAGATCCACTACAAATCCAGCCTCCAAGATAACGTGTCCTAGAAATTGGACCTCTCGTATCTAGAACTGACAATTCAAGAGATTACCATAATGCTAGTGCTCCCGGAGTGTGTCTAGAACTATCTGCAGATGATAGGCATGCTCCTCTTCTTTCACTGAGTTTATCAAGATGTCATCGATGAAGACTACCACAAAGCGATCGAGGTATGGATAGAAGATCCTGTTCATGACTCCCATGAACACTGTTAGGGCATTGGTCATTCTGAATGGCATGAACAAGAACACATAGTGGCCATACCGACATCTAAAGGTTATATTCTACACATCCTCATCTCATACCCTGAGCTAGTGATAGCCTGATCTGATGTCTATCTTCAAATAAAATCATGCTCCCTTTAGCTGATCAAATAGATCATCAATCATCGGTAGTGGGTACTTATTCTTCACAGTCACTTGGTTTAGGCGCCGATAGTCCACACAGAGTCTCAATCTTCGATCGAAATTCTTGGTGAACAAAATCGGGGCTTCCCAAAGGGAAAAACTTACCCTAATGAACCCCTTGCTCTGCAAGTCCTCTAATTATACCCGCAACTCTCGAATCTCCGCAAGATCCATTCAATATACTGGTGTAGATTTCGGTGATGTCATTCGGTACAAGTCTATGTTAAATTCCACCTCTCTTCAAGAAGGTAGACCTGGAACATCATTAGGAAAAACATTAGTGTACTGGTCCACCACTACAGGATAGCTCATAATCTCAACATGAACCACTACGAGGGTAAGGATATCCAAAAGATGTGTGATCGGCTGCACCCTCCTCCGGGTAAGTCCATACTACACTACAAAGGTTCCCTTCTTGCTGGTAAAAGAAAACATGGTCCCTTCTGCAAGGACACACCACACATGGCGCCTAATACAGTCAATCTGAGCATAGACTGTGGATAAACAGTCCATTACTAAGATGATGTTGTAAGGCCTCGATGCTAGTACTAAGAGATCCCAGCTGATTCTCTCACCTCCTAGAGTAAGCTCACACTGCCTACACCAGTGTGTAATCATCGAATCTTCTCCTGTGGAAGTCTCTAGTCATAAGGATTGAGCCAACAGCTCCAACAATATCTCCGATCTCCGAAAGAGGGTCGTGACAATGAAAGAGTGACTAGAACCTGTGTCTATATGTACTAAAACTAGGGTAGAATAGACACAGATCATACCTCGTATCATCTCTGGAGATCCATGGCCATAGGCCTCAGCTGCCTGGAGATGAGCTCATCCTTGTCCACTTGCTCCCTATGGTTGGGAGGGACCTCCTAGTGGTGGTGGCGGAAGAAACTCAAATCATTGCCCACCGCCTGCTGCATGGCCTACTCCTCTACCATGTCCACCTCCTACCTACGGACCTCCTCCATCAAATATTCGCCTCTTCCCATGTCGTCCTTCGACTATTTGTTGGTCCTCTGTATGGAGGGTCGAGCAGTTGTGATCCATGTGACCCTGCCCGCCGCATGAGTAACACTGCATGATCCTCGCTTGTCCTGCTCTGCCTCGAGATCCCCACACCACTAACTTTGTATCCAGTGGTCATCCACTTGTAGGTATATTCCTCTTGGACCTATGTGTCATCTATCTGCTACCAATTGTCGATGACTCTACTACGTGTTGTCTGGTGGTGGGTTTTTCTACAAGTGACTTCTCATTAAGGAAACTATCCACTAAGTGCGCTCGCTCTAACACCCCCACCTACATCAGGATGCTGAGAGAAACCATCGAAGCTCTAATCTCCCATCTGAGCTCATGCTCGAAGGTCTAGGCCTTGAAAAAAGGGTCTCGCACCATATAAGTGGAGTAGCACAAGAGGTCAATGAACCTTGATGAATACCATGCGACAATCATACTACCCTCCTATAAGTGGATTAGGTCATGTATACGCACAGAGCCTATGGTCGTTGGGATAAAATATTCCCTAAAAAGGCCCTCGAAGTCTGCCCAGATGAGTGTTACCTCATCCTGAACCTGGAGCATCAAGCTCCCCTATCTACCCGCAGCTGCCTGAAGAATGTTGGCAGCAAGGTTCACCATGAGATCAGTTGGTGTCCCTGCCAGTTATAAAACTCTAACCATGTCCTCCGGTCACTCCTTAACTGCCTGTGGATCTGTCTCACCCTGGAACCTTGATGGCATCTGGTGCTGTAACTCGTGCAATGTGCCCAAGCGGCATGCACCCTCTACTGTTGGGGTGGGTAGATCGGCTTCCCAATGGGTAGTGGTGTTACTGGTAGACCACCCGATGGTACTACAACCATAAGGGGTCCCTATACTGAAGCCTTATCACTCGGTGGGTTGTCATCATATACTTTAACTAGAATCTTGCCTGGATTTCTACATGGAGGAATCCTAAAAAGAAATAGGTGTGCGATGATCATTAAGTTTATGACTGGTGAGCTGACACAAGATCACAAAGAAATATTTTCAAGAACACACATGCAATCCGTGTTTTCATGCCCTGAGTCAGAAATCAGAAGGTAGGGTCCTGGTGTGTGGAGAAGTTTTCCACCGCACCAACACTGGACTCCCCAAACTGAAAACAACACTCATAGAACATAACAATATTACTTCACAGAAAAGATCAGAATCATAGTTATTCGGTAGAACCAAACTCCTCTGATACCAATTTGTCATGACTCGTCCCCTAGGGCCCGTGTCGTGACTACCCCAAGCCCACCTTCCAATGTCGAGGGGCTGGCGACAACCACCAAAAGATATATTCCCAAAAACAGGATGGAATTGCCTTTATATACATTTAACTCACACAAAATAAGCACACAGCTAGATACAAGCACAAAGTAAACTATATAGTAAACATGGTGTGTACAGAAAGTAAAGGGTCCAGAATACAATCCCAATTAGAAAGTACAAGAAAAACTTGAAAGTACACGTAAAACGTAATACAGCTCCTGTGAACACCTACCCAGGATCCAACCTGAAGGGTAGGTACAACTCTCAAATGATGTTCTCTACAAATCACTTCATCAGAGGTCCACCTATGAGTAGTCTCCAGTCCAGGTACCCTTGTCCTCAGTCAGCGTTGTCTTTCATCTGCACCAAACACAACAGGGTGCGCGCGTAGCCCGTGCAGGGGTGAGTATAACAATACTAAGTAGGGATCCTAAGACCCCCAAAGGTCTCTCAAATACATAATGGATAAACCAAAAAACATAGAAACAATAGTCAACCCTACTTAGTTATTTTCCCATACATATACCTGAGTTATCAGAATATACCCACCTCTCACAGGAGGGAATAATACCACACAAGTAATACCACGAAGGTAGGAGTACCACAAGGGTCTCACCATGAAGATAAAGTACCACAAAAGTTCACCATAAATATATAAGACATAGCACAAACTAGGTATATAACTCTAAGAAACTAGATTATGATGTTGACCCACACAGGATCGCTATGAAAGATGATAGGTAGACACAATATTCTCTGGGGAAAATAACAACTAATATCCCTAGTCACATTGTGAAACACCTTAGTTGCTGGAGAAATACTCCTCTATGGAGTATAGTGGGTCTGCCGCATCACACATAGGTGCTTCCCACTAACCTCGGACTGATAAGGTACTCCTCCTGTCGTGTATTGTGGGTCTGATGCGTCATACAGAGGCGCTCCCCACCATGGGTCTGCTGCATCAAACAGAGGTGCTCCCCCTCGTGGCCTACTGAGGTAATCCTCCTGTCGAGTACCATGGGTATGCTATGTCACATAGAGACACTCTGAACCATGGTTATGCCGCGTCACACAGAGGCGCTCCCCACTGGGTCTGTCGAGTCACTCCGAGTCAAAATGGTTAGCAGTCGTCACGTCTCAGCCAGTCAAAAGGTTTCGTACGTAGCGTGCTTCGGAGGACCACTCTCCAAGCCATCGGTCATACCTAAACATCCTCAAAGTCCCATGAATAAATATCCTAAAAATCCATCATGTCATAAGTGACCCAATGCAATAGATGGAACGTCAATCGGACACCCGACCTGTAAGTAAATAACATTTCCGCTTTGAGGGCCCGGTTGGATTTGGGGTCCGATCCAACCCATCCATACTCCAACCTTATCAAAAACGCAATTGGATTATGCAAAAATTACCGTATCGATCCAAGAATTCAAGTTCCATAGACGGTTCGTCAAACGGATGACCAGTTCTCAAGTTATGACCAAAAAGGCGAGACTGGGTCCGGATGGGCCCAGTTCCGGCCCGACCCATTCGGACCGACCCAGCCTAGACCGACCCGACCTAGCCTGGGCTGAACCGACCTAGTTTGGGCTGACCTAGACCGAAACGGGTCCATACCGGATGGACTAGGCCTTGGCGGGCCCGGCCCACTGGGCTTGGCCCAGCACGTGTCGGGCGCGTCCTGGTGTCGCGGGCCGGTGGCGCGACCTTGGGGCATGACCCGATGGCATGGCCCGGGGGCATGGCCCGGTGGCATGACCTGGTGGCGCGGTATACCCGATCTAGCACCGAAGGGAGAGCAGACCCCCTTCCATTCAGATTACCAAATGGCGGCGCCTTAGGCGCGACCATGACACGCGCGAGACCCTAGCGGGTCCCCCCATCTCACAACGACCAACTAGTCCTCCTCCCAGCGGCATCGTCACGTGCTGGTGCTCCACCACAGCCGGTCGGGTGATGTCCGAGTGTCATCCTCTCTTCGGCCTCCCCCGCGGCCGAGCGACAGTGTTCTCCTGCCCATCCGGCGGTGCGGACGTGCGGCACCCTACCTTCCTGCAGCCAGCCCGTGTGTTGGCCCTCCTCTTCTTATGTGGATCACTGCATCTCTATTCATAGAATGAAAAAGAAAATGATTTCATATTCGAGATCTTTAGGTCAAGGGCTCCGCATCTATATGTCGCGCAAAATAATATATTGCATTTCCAATGTCATTAAATATTTTGTGTTGAAGAACGCATGAAGAACGCGCAGAGAATCAAAAGATAAGAGGCAATGTATACGTTTGAGATGATGGCCATGTTAGTTTGACCATCGTCATTGTGAAACAAGAATACGAAGATTGACGTTGGCATTCTTCACCCCCGCAAGATTCTCCAAGGTCGGTTCCTCGTTCTTCGATTGTATAAGTCATTCATCATTGGAGGATCTCCTTTGTTGGAGAAAGATATTTCTAACTCTCTAAAGCTCTCGCCTCCTTTTCCAATCCCCTTTTCCTATGATAGGTTAGGTCCCAAATTATATAAGCTTAAGAAATATTTTAATTAAGGTTTGTACATTAATTAAATTAATATGGAACATTTAATTTTGAGAAATCCAAGAGTTTAAAGTTGATTCAAAAATTCCAAATTAATGAATCCTATTAATTAACCTGGATTGCGGTTACACATTTTGTGTAACCAGGCATTTAATTCCTAGAATTAAATGCCTGACCACCCTCGTGTGGTCCCCAACATCATGTTTCAAATTGTAGGTTTATAATTAAAAAAAATTAAGATTTTTTCTTTTATTTTCTCCCATGGAAAGTACGAAAAATAACTTTCACCCTCAACCTACTACGATCGAGTTGAAGGCCTCTTTAAGCGAATATCGGCGCTGCGAGCTCAATGGTGTACTTAAATTTCAATTCTGAGTAGTAGTCCAAAAGTTATAAAATTACGCTCGTGCGTTTACTGAACGTTCCTGAAAAAAAAATTAGAAATTCATTGTGGGCACACTAGGCCTTAGAATCACGCACTGTCAATTTTCGCAGACTCGCAAAAATTCCATATAATAAAAAAAATTACATGGAAAAAAAATCCTAGTCTTTACAATAGGTGTGCATCAATTTCATCGGGCATTATCAATTAAACTTTCATGTCTTCCTTATAGTTAGTAGAACCATGTTCTAATACCCTTTCTATATATTTAATTCTTTTTTGGTGTTTATGACCAATACTCCAACCACCCCAAGTAGTGTGTTACTTATAATTGAGTTCTAGTGATTTGACTTATTTCTGTGCCACTGTTCGTGTATGCCTTGGCTTGAAAATCCTTATGGTAATTCTCTATTATTGAATTAATATTGAATTCTGGGTTGATCATGGAATGCACCATGTAAGCTAATCACTTGACCCGCTTAAGGTAAGTGCTTCAACTGTATTAATCAATTGTAAATTAAATTGGAAAGACTATTTTATATATATGGATTGGCATAATGAATTTTAATATGATGGATTATTTTAACATCTTTATCACCCCTTTCCTTGGATATGGGATGGTAGTGAATTAAACTATGTTAAATTAATATGATTTAAAAGGATTAGTTAAATAGTTTCATGCTTAATTTTTCTTGTTACACTAATGAAAGGTAATGAATTGAACCATATGACATATTAAATGGATAGAGTATCAAATAGAATAATTAATTAAATATGTAAATTTTTTGTTCCAAATCACATATGTACCTTGAAATTATTATAAGAGTCTTGATATCTAGTTTATCTTCTAGATTCCTTAGGGAATGCCTGAGCACTCGTTGATGCTATTCTGATTGAAGGATGATGGTTTCCCTAGTTCTGACCCACCTTTGAACCTGATCCTTTTCAATCAATAAATTTCCATTTTGACATAGTAAGATCATTTTTATATCATTAACGGATGCCTTGGATACACTCCTTGTATCCTGTATTTCTTCTAGGGACATGAGGTTCCTCAGTCAAATACTTGGTCCTATTCATTGCTTATCCCATTTTACCTTGGCTGTTTTCCTTGGACTCGTTTAGATCATACTATTATCTAATGACTTGGATGATAATCCTTGGATTATACTCTTACCATTAATCTAGGATGTAGTTAATAATGAGTTTGTGACCCATGAGGTCTATATTCCCTTGATTATTACCTTAGAACCCCTTTATAATTAACATCAAATAAGAATCCTTGTTACATATTGGAACCTCTAATAATATTACCATGAGGTGATTTAAATATATTTTTTATGCCTCAAATGACCAAATTATATAAAATAAAACCAAATTAATTAATGAATTGGTTTCATGTATAGTCCCCAGCTGAGGGATGAAGTAGGTACTTGGGTATTTATGTTACTGTACTACTATAATTTTATATATCCATGTTTACACATTTTTTTAATTTATATTACACGGACAAGATCTTATAGACATATTTAGTTGTGGGATACTGAGAATTATATAAAAACCTATCTAGGGTACCATTGGTAACTAGGAATATTATATGTTTGTAGGTGTTGACAAGGGGATGTGTGTCCCTTCAGACTTTTGATTGCTTGCTGTATTAGGATGGAGTTGGTAGTAGATGTCTGAGATGGAGCTCAGGAGGCTAGGGATAGTTTTTGGTTACCATAAATAGAATTTATTCATGCTTATTTGTATCCATTTTTTCCATCATTATAGTGAGAAGACCTATCATCATCATCTTTTTTATATTTATATCAGTTGCATCTATTGTTTACTATTCCTACCTGCTCTTGCAGAGCTATCAGTATACTTATACTACTCCCACTATTTACTATCTATTTAATATTGATCTGTTGTGCTAAACTATGGTAATGAGAGAATAATATTCCCAAAGAGACACCCTTGGCCCTCATTGCTTATTGACAACCTCTACCATTTGAGGAGATACACTTGAGGCCATGTGGACAACCAGGTTCAGGGCAACATAAGTGGAATCTGGGTTCGGAATGTCACAATTGGTTTTAATGATATAAATTGGTAATTTATAAAAAAATAAAATTTATTTTTCATTTAATACATATCAAATTTATATGAAAATAATATTTATCTAGAATAAATTCCAAAACAGTTTCTTTTATTAGAAAATATTACTCATGTTAATAAAATACATAAAATAAGATTTATAAATTTCTATTGGTATTTTAAAATATATTTTATAACTATATATATACATATTATATCTATTAAAATGTTTTATAAACTTATATTTATTATTTATAACATGATAAAAACATAAAATTTATAGATTTGAAAAAACAATTTCACTATTCAATTAAAAATAAACTATTTCAGAAATTTCTCAAAATATTATCTCAAAATTATATTGGAATTATAAATTTAAAAGTAAATTTTATTTTTTCAAATTTAAATTATAACTGTTGAGAATTTATATATTTAAAATATAAATATAAAAATATGTTGAAAACTATATTCATAGGAATGTAATTTTTTAAAAATATTTATTAGTCCCATTTTTGTTTCTTTATTAATTACAATTTAAATTTTTGTTAATATATTAATTAGATCAATAATTGAATTTTTAAATAATATATTTTGTTTTATATAAAAATTCAATTTTTAAAAAGGTTTTACTTTGAAGCATAAATCAATCTTATTTCTTATTTAGATTCAGAAATTTAATTTTTTAATGCCATAACATTGAGAATGGTATTTATTTTTATTCATGTAAAAATTTCATAATTCAGATACTTTTCTTTTTACCCAACAATTATAAGTATTCATTTTAATCGATATATAATGTTCCAGGATTCATTATTATTAGGTTTTTTATTTATTATACACGATTGAAAATATTAGGTCTAAATAGAATATAGAAATTAAAATATGGTTGTTACATTCTACACTCCTTAAATAAATTATGTCATCATAATTTTAATTATTACTCACAAATGAAAGTAGGTGAGGTTATTCTTAACATACTTATCATTCATGATATATATTCTAATATAACAACTACCTTAATCTCTTAGTGAAGATTATTATAGTTAAATTTCATCAAGAAACATTTATATTTCATATAATCATATACTCAATTATGTATAAACACAAATCTGACATTCTCCAAAATATATATTATCCAAAACCATCTAAATATCTAATTTGTCAAACCATAGTGAAACATTATATTATTCAAAAAATAAACACTTTCTCTAACCCCCAAATGATATTAATCAGTTGGTTATAATATCAAAAAACAATCCAATATATAATACAATCCAAAAAATGTGATGAACATCACCAAATATATCATGAATAAATTAGTAATTGGAATATTAATAATATTATATAATTTAATTTTTCAAAATAAATCAACCCTTTATTATCTCAACATCAAGATACATTAATCCTAAGAGTTATCCACCCATCAATCATGTGTTCTTTTATTGTCTCCCCCCAAAAAACCTTTTATTATAATCATATTTCATTATTGTTGAAATTGTTTAATATATGTTTCCATCCAATTAATGAAAAATAGTTGAAGAAAAATCCCTAAATGATTCACATAATCCTCATAAATTTTAAAATATACCAGAATATCTTTGATAAATATCACTCACTAATGAAAATAGATTGAACTATCAAGATTTCATTTCTATTGAGATATGAACCTAGATACCATAGGAATTACTATGAATATATGATTTTCTATCCTAAAATGATTATACTAATATTATCGACCATTTATGCATTCTCACTTATTTGGTTATATGAAATAGTGTTTTTTGGATACATTCCTTTTTCAAATTTATATTTGAGATCCTTTTTCAATCAAATACTATAAAAAATGTATATTATAATATCGAAAATGTCAATATGAAGAAATCAATATAAATATGTATCCTTTATGACACCTTTTTATTAACATATGATACTTTTGATTTAGCCTATGTATCTCTTTGTTCAATCCTTGGTTATCTATGGTAATTTTTCAAATATGTTCTATAACATAATTAGTTATCATCATCATCAAATATTTATAATTTTTTATAAAGATAATTTGATTAAAAAAATAATAAATCTTGAGACTGTAAAACTATTTGTAAATTTATGACTCATTTTCAGGGAGTTGGTGATGATCATGTTTATATCCAATCTTCTCTTTTCAGGGTTATTACCCCTTGGTACATAAGTGTCATTGACTATATTGACTTTTAGTATAAAAACAAGGATGTAATTTTGAAGAGAACCAAAAATTATTTACTTTAATTCAAAATCCAACCATTACTACCCAAGTTCATCCATACAAAGACCAAACTCATTCCAATACATTGTTTTATTAATTATTAAAATTTATATTTAATAATTCAAAACAATTTTCAAGATTTATAGCCAATTATTTATTTAATTTTATTAGGAAAATGGATAAAACTCACCAATGGACTCATCACATCGAAATATGGAACAAAAACTTATTGATTTTCTTTGGTTAACTACTGACACTATCTTAGAAAAAATACCTTTCAAATGATACCAATTGAATATATATTTTTAATTTCAGAAAAAAAACCTTTTGAAAAATAAATTGGTGATGTTTCAATATTGATATTATGTGAAAAGAAATTCGTTCATCATCTCTACAGATCTGCTAGAAACATAATATATAATCCCATGATTTAAGATGATTTCTACTATGACTGAGTGTAAATATTCAATAACTCCCAAATAGAGACTACGAAAATTAGAAACAAATAGTATGGAAATAATGGAGGAAAATATAATAAATTCAATAAAAAATCATACCATATTAAGGGGGGAATGGATTAAAAAGTGAGGGGGATAGATGACTCAGATGTGTGTGTGGGGGGGGGGGAGAAATTATGGATTGGGAAATTACACTCTATTGAGTAAAAATTTTAATTTACCATTTTTAACAAAATTTTGGAACCCAAATGGTTGTATAAAAGGTGTGCCAACCACATTGTTGGAGTTGTCTAAGAAAAACCACCTCACATGGTTCGGCTACATGGTTTCCCAACCATACACCAACAATGTGTAACCTTTCTAAATCTAAATTGGATGTTTTGAATGATTTATCTTGAATAGCACTCCAGTCTTGTTCCAAGTCACATAAATAAAACCAACGCACATGGTTTTTATATAGTGTTTTCTCCAACCATGTGATAATCATGCATAGTGGAAAAACACTTTCTAAAATTACAATTTTTAGGCCAAAAATCCTGAAAATATCATCTGCACGAAACATACTTCTTAGGCATCAATCCATGTCTTAAAAAATATCTACATAATAATAAAAATATCATAATTATAATTAAAAAAATCAAATCTCAGAATGAACCCAACTCTACAAATCAAAAATTCAAATTCCCTTTTTATCCAAAAATGTGAAATAAAATGTGGTTTGACACCCATATCAAGTATATATCTATGCAAAATATATTAATATCGATGGAAAAACATTTTAAAAAAATTATCAATCAGGTAATGAAGAAGGGGATAACCAACTTGATGAAAATTCCATTACAATTTTATAATCTAGATCATAATATAATTCATGTATCCTATAAATATTAGTTCATATCAAGTATATATAAAAACCAAAATATGAAAAAATAAAATAAAAATTTAAATATGGAAGTGTGGGATTATTATAGGCAAGGTAGAACTAAATCTCAAACAACGTAGAAGATGTGATAGATAATATCACGTTACCCTAGACTTAACTGACAACATTGATCCCAAGAAAAGGTATTATTAAAGGATATCGATGAATGAATAATGTAATAAAATTCCCTTGAACTAAACTGGGGCACTAGATAAGAGTAGAATAGAGAAATAGATATATGTTAAATACAACCCCTCTTATAGACCAAATAGTCTCTATCAATCCCTATGACATGGTATATATTTTCCATGTTTTATATAAAATATAGTGTTGGTTGATCACAAATAGTTGAAGTGGAATAAAAATCATTTATTATATGATTTACCTATTTTGTTTTAATCAAAATAATTATTAAATATCAATTAATTTTTGTAAATGGGTTAACTATAAAAAAGGAATGATGATACTTTTACTTATTTAATTGAATGGGGCTATTAAATGAAGGTTTATAGGTATTACATGGTACCTTGGATTATTTCATGTAATATATATGATCTTTTTAAAATATATATATAATCTAAAAATCACATTCCACAAGGACGCTGATCAATTCCATGTCCAAGGAACTAAATTAGAGAAACAAATAATCTTTTCAGAGCTTCCTTGAATATGTAACATCACAAAAATTACTAAAGTAGCAACCATAATATCTTAAAACCAATAATTAACACTCATGAAATCATCTAGAAAAAGGGAATAATAATAAATATGATAAAAGTGTAAAGAATAGCACCTCAAATCAGTAGAGTATTCAATTCCATTGATTGAGAAGTTTTGGACCCATAAGATATGATTTGAAAATTCTATAGGAGACACTAAAACCAGTCATGGTTTGAGAATAAAATTAAAATGTCGAAAAAAGAATAATAGTAGACACTATTTTAGAGGGAAACTCAACTGATCTCCAAAAAATCTTGGATACTTGAACCATGACATTGGTATCCTTGAAAAATGAATGAAACAAAATACCAGGCCTTTAAAACAATAGCCCTAGAATTTATAGTGGTTGTTTTAGCTTCTTTAAATAAATAATTGATCATCACCATATACTATTTATCCTCATAATGATCATTTCATGGGTAAAATTACCATTATTCCATAACTATAGTATGATAGATATTGTTTTGAACCTCTAGGTAACCCCTATTGCCTCGACCATAAAAACAGAGACTCCCATAGTCTTTTCCAATTTTACAAGATAACTAGAAACCCCTTTAATATATGGATACCATGCCCATAAACTATACCTATTTTCATTCTTTATTTACCATAGTGATTCTAACCAATCCTAAGGGAAGATCCATACTCCTCACTAGAATACACTTTTACCTAAGTTAACATAACACTGAAATCCTTATTACCACAACCACCTCTATGGGGTACACCATGGATGTTCCATACCCCAACTTCACTACGAATAAAAATCCACAATCCCATGAATATGGATTCATAACCACAAAACCGTGAACTACACATTGGTCAAAGTTACCCCATAGAGTAAAAAATCACACCAAACATATAAAAGACCTCCAATCCTTTTCTACACGTCTATATAATAGAAATCAAATTGGAATGTATTTATGAATACAAAGCTATTTCATTAGATGCCTATCAAACAATTATCATATCACACCCTTGACCTGGTTTTATTTTATTTCAATTATTTTTATTTATTTCTTATTGTTTGATATTTCTTATAGAGGTTTGGGAAGAGTTTATTGTGAGAATTTTTTATTTTTGGAGGTTTTGGGATTTTTGTCCCTGTCCATGGTTAGTGTGCACGATTTTGGGAGAAATCTGATGAATGGTGGATGAAAAGGGTGTTTCCAAATATTTTTTTTCCCTTTAATGGTATGTGTTTTAGGGTTTTTTCTTGGTTTGGTCTAAAAAATGTGAGGAAAAAGAGTAATAGTGTGTCTTTTTAGAGATGTTGGGACTTGACACATGACTTATGCACTATTAGATGGAAATGTGAAGTAATAATGAAATGGAGTCTATTAATTTGACACATATGGTTTTCATGGTGGAAGCATAGTTTATGACACCATCTATCCAGACCATGTGGGTGTATCGTCCATCTAGGAGGGTGTCCATGGTTGGCACATCGTTTGTTAAACTGCGCACCTAAACTGTGGGAGTTACCCAAATTCTTAAAAACATGAAATTATTCTTTTCACCTCTTTATTATCAATATTAAAACCCCTTTCCCTCTTTATTTATTTTGGAACATAAAAGGGGTCCCAAAACACTCTTCCCTTGGCTCTCTTTCCCCCATTGATGCTTCTACATAGTTTCTAGGTATGTTTCTTTGGATTTTTGGTACTTTTATACCACTCCTCTTCTCTCTCTCTCTCTCTCGGTTTAATATTATTTCATGATTAGGTTCCATATTTGATAAAAAATAATGTGTGGTTAGATAATTATTTTTATTCTTTTTATTCTAGATTGTTCGGTTTTCTCATAGCGCAATATTCTTCTTTTTCCAGGAGTTTCTTCACATTTGATAAGCATTAAGGTAGTTGTTTTCACCCATTCCCATCTCAAAGCATTCCATTGGATGAATTGTATTTATTAATTGAATTATAAATGTGATACTCTTGATATTTTTTTCTTATTATGATTTATTATGGAATTTCTATGTTGGAAAGTTTTTGAAAATGGGGGTTTTAAAGGATTTCCTTAGTCATTCATATATGTAAATGTATGATATATGTTCAATAAAATTCGATTTGAGCATAAAAATATTTTTGGGTGTTTTGAAATATCCATTAGGATTTTTTGAGATCTAGTAAAATGGTTTATATGTGAAATTGACTTTTATTTGTGGGTTTTGTGCCTCTTTATGGTTTGGTACTTATGTATAGATCCTTGTAACTGATTATAATGCAACTTATGACTCATTAATTGGATCCTTGGTAATTGTTATGTTTTTTCATATATATTATAGTGAACTTGGGAATATCTATTTATTCATGGGGTGTACATATTTATAGGGATACATATATAAATGGAAATTCAATAAAAATTTCCATCTTGAAACATGTTTATTTTATTATCTTTCTCTTATCTGCTCTATCTTCCAAATGGTTTTTTTAAAATTCCCAATGCATATAAATTGATATTTGGTTTCCAAATGACTTTAAATGTGGTTTTAAATTGTTATTTTAAATTCTTTTTCAAAATGGATTCCTATTTGGAACCATGAATTATAAATTGGTAACACCATAATTGAGAAATGACTACTTTAAATATTTCAAGTATGAATAATTTTTCACATTATTTTTGGAAATTGTTTTGTGAAGAAAGGAATTCTAATTAGAATGGTTTTGGATTTCTAAATGATAAGGCTAGGTTGGAACCATTTGTTATTTGTAAATTTTTTTATCATGTATGATATATAGGCCCAGTTGGCACTTGAAAAAGGTTTTCTGTGTGATGGGAACCCATATATTCATCCTCCCGATGATATGGTATTTTAATAGAAGTTTTGAGTGATTTTTAATTTAATACATGATGTAATATTCAAGATAATCTTAATTTAATGCATGTTATGAACTCCTTAGACCCTCCCCTATAATATTATCATTATATTCTTAGTAGTCTTCTTGAAGGTTGAGTGAATATTTTTTTCAATTATGGATTTAAATGATTAGAAACCCTTGGAAAAGGGATTAGAACTATGTGATTTTACATTACTGTGGATACTTTAGGGAATCCATGTTGGTTATCAACAATGGAGGTTCACCATACACTAGAAGATGGGTATTAAATGAGTATATCATGGGTTTCATCTTGATATGTTTAGGGAAATCCTGTGATTATGCATCCGTAGGATCTTTATTTATTTTTAGTGATTTTGATACTTATTAAAAAAGTATTTTTCTATATATACATGTGTTATTTACTCTTATTATAATTGTTTTTTTGTTCAAAAACATTTGTATTGTTTATAATTTCCTATATTTCATGCATTATTTAGAAATATTTTCTATTTGGAATTTTTTAAAGCTGGGTTTTTTAAAAGGAAGGATTTGTATGGAAATTTAAATTATAAAGACAATTTTTCTACCAATATCTTCAAACTATAATTTATGTAATATTTAATGAATGGAACTGTATGGATTTTATGGTGCTTTCCTATTGAACTATTTTATGCTCACATCCTTCTTATTACATTCTATGTTTGTATATGCAAGCTATTTGGTATGTTCAACTTTGTTTTTTCATGTATGCTTATGGAGCGGTCTGGTTTTGGGGATGGTGGTGACCAATTCGTCACTTGGTGGTCATGTCAGGTTCTGGTTTTATCTTTGTTTTTTAGTTTTCTATTACTATTACACTCTAGCTATATCTCATTCAAGTTATTTAAATATTTGTGTTCAAGGATTACTCATACTTCTATTTGTTATTACTTATCTTTTTTATATTTGTTTTTAATGTGATAAATCATTCATAATTATATTTAATTTGACGCCCTACACTATTTTCTATCCCGGGGGGAAAGAAAATTCCTCTCATTCCTTCTAACAGGCCATCTCGGTTGATTGGTGCAAGTTTGTCCTAGGTTGGTTTGTGAAAAATAGTATCATAGGGGGGATTTATTAATTTGGGTATTATGTGAACTATATATAAGATTGTTAGAGATCGATAGGTAGTTATAATAAGATCTTAATGAACTATTGATTGTCTTGATCCTTTAATTACCAGGGTATTCTGTGACTTGAATCATTTATTTTTGGTTTGTGATGTCTGTTAGTGTTTGGTTTATATGGTTTGTGGATGAAATAGGACGATAGATAATGTTATACTATGCGATTACAAGAAATAGTGAACCATATGGATCTCGAATACATTGTTTAATATTCTCTTTATGGTTGGAACATTCTTATCCCACATTCTAATAAACCATGCGGTTAGGTAATACAAAGCCCATAGTTCCTCATTTTAGAGTATTTTATTTTGGTAATGTTATTGGTTAATTCTTGTTGTTGTGAGTGTATTTTGAAATGAAAGTATTTTTTTGTAAAATTTTTGGACTTTGAAAACACTTTGGTTTTTTTGTAATGGAAAATATTTTTTTTATATGAAATAGTTTTGGTATTGGGAATGGAAAAGGGTATTTTTGAAAGAGTGTTTTGGTTTTGTTTTGTGATGTTTTGATTAATGTTCTTAGTGTTTTGGTTTGGAATGTAAATTTTTGATGAATTTTGGGTTGATGTGGATTTGGTTTTCTATTTATTATGTTATTTATATTATGACTCTAAGAATGGTATAAATGGTTTCTAGCGAGTCTCTTTCAATTGTTATCCCTTTATAGACTCTCATTGGATTGTTAGAGTCATGTTATTCCTAGTTTTTCCTATCATATATTGTTATAATGGTTCTTTAGAGGATTCAAAATGCCTTGGAAATGTTAAAATTGTTTTCAGGACTTTAGAGACACCTAATGATGTTAGGGTAGAAGCTGTTCTAGGTTTGTTTGGGGGATCATGTTTGGGTCAGTGGATTGTGATCATCTAATCATTGTTGCATGTTGTGCTGCCTTGAGATATTTTGAAGACCAATTTCTTCCAATGGTTTATTCCTTAGGAGGTGAATTTTAGGAAAGTGGAAGAGATATTGTGTGTTCAACATGTTCAAAAGATGTTCAGGGCCTATGTTGATCATCTTATAGAGACAATTTCTTATTTTTTTCAAATAAATCATGAAAGGAACTGGTGAAAACACCTCTCCTTGTCTAGGGTATTCTTCTAGAGATTGAGGGATTATTTCTGTTATATTTGGAAATTTTATTCCAGAAACTAGTAATTGAGGTGTTTTAGCTGAGCTTGTTCTCAAAGGGAAGTCCATAGTTGGTTGAAGTCTTGTTTCTCTTGGTGAATGTAATGGTTCCCCATATAGAAAGAAGTGTAAACTATAAGAACCATTTTTTGAGGGTATTAACTTTTTGTTTCTATTTCTTGTTCTATGAATAACTAGCTTGCGTTATTTTAGTGTGTTCAGTTTGGAAATTTGAAGACATCCATTCATAATCCTCTGACGGATTTTCAACGTTGTCACTATTTTAGTCATCTAAATATGACTTGTAAGTCACGTCTCCATAAGAAGAAGTACCAACAGTATATATTTAGCTGTTTAATATGGAAAAAACTATACTTAATGGAACTAGGGCTCCATCCATACACCCTAGAGTGATTATTTTAATGAAATTAGGAATTTCTATGTGTGGGGGTTGTTAGCCTATCTTTTTCCTCTAATTACAGAGTACAGAAAATGTAAATTTTCCTTTTCTATAATTTTCTTTGTTTATGACAATCCTTTTTTGTTCAAAAAAAATTGGTGTCCTTGTTTTTTATAGTTCTTTGGTTGTTGCTTATGGATGTGAATATTTAAATAGTTAACCTTCTAGAAAAATATTTTTTGTATTGTGTGGTTCTTGTTGAAGATGTGTTTTTCATGGGGAAATGATAGATCATGGCTTGGTCTAGTGTGTGGTTTGAGTTTCTTTTTCTGGGATACCTTGTGCTGAGGGTCAGTCTATGCTATTAAGGTTATAAATAGTAGGGATTCAACCCTATCTTTCCCCATGGGGTTCCTTGTTTATGTTTTCTATAATGTTTTTTCAGGTGCGACTTGTGAAATTGAAAGGTCATACATGGGATCATGGTTTCAGTTTTCCTCATTAGTCTTGGGTTCTAACTTAGATCCTCATTTTACTGGGTGACCTTCTAGGGAAAATATTTTTTTGGTGGGGAGAATTGTGACACACCAGCTCTAGTTTTATTTTATTTCACAAATTTCTATTTATTTCAGGGTGACTGATCTTTTCAACTGAGATTTGGGTTGATTTTATATATATAATGATTTAGTTTTTGAGGTTCTAGGTTGTTTTTTCTCTATACATGGTTAGTGTACACGGTTCAGTGAGAAATATTCCATTTGGTCGATGCAACAAATGTTTCGAGTAATTTGTTTTGAAATGTTTTGTATTTAACCATCTACACATGGTTTTTCCTAAACCATTTATAGAAACAAAGTAATCATGTGACTTTTTGGTGGGTTTGAGATCTGGCACATGGATTACGCATGGTTACATGGAACCATATGGAAATCATATGAGGGATTATGCCACATAAATATAGATGGTTTCCATGTTTATGATATGGTTTCTCAAACCATGTGTCCATCCCATGCTAGTGTCTTCTGTTTCTAGTAGTGCGCACATGATTGGTTCACGGTTTGATAAACCATACTACAAAACAGTGCAACATACCTAGATTCATAAAATTTGAAATTATTCATTTCACCAATTATATATTAACTCCATTTTAAAACCCTCCTATTATGATATATTTTAACAAAATAATGGGGACCTAAGCCCCTCTTCCCTTAGCTATCATTCCTCCATTAATGCTCCTCCATGGTTTCCAGGTAGTTTTATTTGGATTTTGGGTGTTTTCCTCCTCTCATCTTCCCCACTCTTGGATTAATATTCTTTATTGGTTGTGTAAAATATTGTTCAAAACCTAAGGTTATGGTTGACTACTACTTATTTATTATTTTTATGATAGGGTGTACAGTTTTCTCCTCAGGCCATGTTCTTATTTTTTCATTTCTAGATTTTTGTCGCATTCAATGACTGTTTAGGCAGCTGTTTATGTCCATTTCTAATGATAATCATAATATTAAAAGCATCATATTTATTAAATTAATTTTAAATTTGTTATTTAATAATTTTTCGTGTTCTTTTTATTTTTATTGAATTTATATGTCATCAATTTGATGAAAATGGGGTTTCAAAGGATTTCCTTGGTTATTCTTATATGTAAATGTATGGTATGCGTTCTATAAAAATTCCATTTTCTATAAAAATATATTTGGCTATTTTGAAATTTTATTTGGACTTGGTTTAGGTTTATTAATTTGGTTTATATGTGAAATTGAGTTTTGTGCATGGTTTTTGGGTGCCTCTTTATGTTTTGTTTCATATCTTTGGATCCTTGGGATTTATATTAGTTCAACTTGTGACACATTAATTAGAACATTGAGAGTTTTTATTGTTATCCATTTATATACAGGTGAATGTTGGCGTATCCATTTTTTCATAGGGTTCCCATATATATAGGGATACCCATTTAAATAGATATTTTATAAAAATATCCATCATGAAACACCCTACTTCAATTTTCATTCTCTCATCCACTCCAACTTACAAATGGTTTAATTAATATTTCCAAAAGATTCTAATTGTATATTTGGTTTCCAAAAGAATTTAAAAGTGGTATCCAAAACAAGGTCTATTTTGAACTTTGATGTATAATTCATTAACCCCATGACTAAAAAAGGCGCATTTGGAATCTTTTGAGCATGAATAATTATTTCAAATTAGTTTTGGAAATGGTTTTGGGGAGGAAGGTTTTTTCATCACGATGGTTTTGGATTTTTAAATGTTAATTCATGATTGGAACCTTATAATGTTTTGAAATTGGATTTGAACTAATATGATGTGTAGTCTTGGTTGAAAATTGAATAAGGTTTTATGTGTGATGGTTACCCCTACATCCATCTTTCAATGATATGATCTCCCCATAAATGGTGTCATGGAGTGGAAAGGGCATGCACGGTGGTATGTTTGTGTTATGTTTAATTCCAATCATGAAATTACCTCCTCACTCTCCACTATACTATTATCATGGGATTACTGGATGTTATCTAGAGGGTTTAGTGATAATTTATTTCAAGTATTGATTTGATGGATTGTAACTCCCTAAAAAGAGGATAAGATAGGTAGGAATTTAGACTTGTGAGACTAGTTTAGAGTAGAAAAGTTGTTTATAGACTATGGAGGTACACCATACGTGGTATGGTGGTTCCAAAATGAGTACATCCAAGTCTCTTAATATGTGTAGGAAATTCTAATCATTATGCAACTTTATGATTTTTTTTTATTTTTCTTCCCTCTGGTTACTTATTCTATTAGTATTTTTCTTCTTCAATATGTATTGTTTTCTTTATTTCTATTTTTTTATATTAATTGTTTATTTTACTTCATTCATATTTTCCATTATTTTACACATTATTTGGAATGATTTTTCATTTGGAATTTAGTTTTCAAAGATGGATTTTAAAAAACTGAGATATTTTTTTGGGAATTTCAATGATATGAAACCTTTTTTTATTTAAATTACTAATATATAATTTATGAAATTATTTTATAAAGGACCTATACAGATTATTTGGTGCTTAAAAACTGAGTTTTTTAAGCTAATACCCTATATATTTCGCTCATCATCAGTATATCCAAGCAGTTTTATAGGTTCATCATTTATTTAGGTATATATGTGTAGAGGGATGGTTTTATGGATAGTACTGACCAAGAGGCCCCTTAGAGATATTGTGATATTTGGGTTTGGACCATGTTTTTTACTATATTATTCGATTGATATTTCATCTAGATTTTTTATGTATTTATTTGTGTTCATTGATTATTCATCCCCTTGTTTATACTACATATTATGGCTTATTTGTTATATGATTTCTGTTTTATAGGATAAATCATTCTCAGTGGTGTTATATCTTATTACCTATACTAGTTTCCATCTCGAGAGTATATAGAATTCCTCTCATTCCTTTTTGAATGCCAGATTGGGTGACTAGTTTTGGGTCAACTCGGGTCAGGTCACGACATCACATCCTTGATAATTAAAAAAAATGAGAAAAGAAATTATTTCAATAAAAAATAAATATGAAACTAAATTTATCACATCAAATTTAACTAAAATGGTTCACAAATTAGTAATACAAAACATATCATGAAATAGTATAATCGAAAAACTTAACAGCCATTAGAAGATACATATAAAATAGAAGATACACACTATGAACATGAACTCTAACCATGGTTCATCACGAAGCCATGACTAAATTACAATCAGATAATTATAAACATAATGGCCTTCATGGAAATCATACTATATATTTTACAAAACATTGTAATGATAACATATAAACATTGATGGAATAGGACAACTTGAGCAATTAAAACTTGGGGATCATTGATCAGCTCAAACATTAGAATATTGTCTCACTCTATTATTCCACCAAGTTTGATATCCATAACTCAGAACATTCATCTTAATTTCTCAAAAAAACACATGAAGGAAAATTTATTAAAAAAATATTTATTCACATGGGAAATAAAATCTTTCTTGAAAATTTTATCAATATATCCTAAGGGCCCAATATTTGTTTCCACACATCATCTCCACTATCATTGAGCAAACTTCAAAGACAATACAACTACAAGTTTATTTGATAATTGATCCAGAGTCATTGCCAACTAAAAGAGAACTTCAATATATAATAATCACCCCTCATATTCTTTATTGGATGCCCAACCTATGAATTTCCATTCTTCATTATTCTAAAATTTCAATAAAACTTCTCTCCAAGATTCAACTCTATCATTACCTCATATAAACATTTGATGATATTTTAGAGACATATTTTAAGCTAAACATGAAATAAATTGGTTTCCTCACATCACATGAATCATAACAACATCATATAGGATATAATATCAATAAAAAATCACATCTAAAACCAAACATACCCATCACCCCAATACTTCTCATCACCAAAAGTAAAAAACACTAGAAAGACTAACTATCAACCTATACCATCCATCCTAGTTATATAGTCGATACTTTTACACATAATCTATTATATAAAAATATTTTCATTCATCTATATCACCATCACATCTACCAATTATCATTATATCAATCCATATTAGGAATACGAATAAAAAAATCAGAACTATTCATCTTAGGGAACACTACTAAAGAAATTCATTCAATCACTAGATTATAAAAACATGGAGTCTTAAGGAAACATATAATAAATTTATAACCTATCATGAAAATTATTATCAATAAAATATTAAATATTCAAAAAAAATTGAAGAAACATTATAGAATTTATGACATGGTATAATCATATTCATCTAATCTTATCATGAGATATTTAGAATACTTGTATCATATTATTTTATTAATAACATAATTTTTCTTCAAACATAGAATAAGTTTAAAAAAGCATTGGATTTGTTGTTTACACTTTAATTAGATCACATAATTCCTATTTAATTTTCTAATACAATCTAGATGATAGTTTGAGCACATCATTCTCAATCATGTCATAGAAAACAATTTACGAGATATATATAATAGCATGACTGCATCACTTATATAATTCATTATCTTTAGAAATTATATTAATGTTATTTAGATCACAAAAAACACATTACATCTCAATTATGAAACATTAACTCGTTTTAAGATCATTTTTCATAGGCATTCATCACAACATTTCACCAAATCAGATAGTATCAATGACATGATTCCCAAAACATGAATGATTTTATTTAAATGAACACATATGTTCAAGTTTCATTTAATTAAAATAGTATTCAGAAATAATATGTTGGTATTAATTATTAAAATATCTTTTCATTATAATAATTTTTTTAAAATTTAATCATATTGTTGAAACATTTTATTAAAACCTTTTAACTTAATTATAAGTGGCAATTTGGGGATTGGTTAATTATAAAAGTGTATAGAAAAACATAATCATGATAAAATAATATCCTAATCATGATTAATGATTAGGATAGTACAAATTATCATTCCCCATTCATTAATATGAAACAAAATCTTTAATTTCAAAAATGATCCAATAGATTAATTATCTGACATGATTGAAACCATTAATTATGAATAAACATGAAATACTATAGAATTCATGCATTTGATCATGTCATAAGATTATAAGAAAAATATTTAAAAGTATAATGAATCAACTAATTAAAAATTCATGTAGTATAATTACAAGGACTACATCATATCAACACTTTCTAGAATAAATAAAATAAATATGAATAATCATAGATCGAAATCTTGTCTTATAATACACCATATTTTAATGAAGCACAAAGCCTTCTTGAACCTTTTTCCATACAATCAGAACCCTTACCCTTGAACATGCTTATTAGACTAAGAAGATCCTTGCATATGATCATAGGTGTGACCTAGATACCCATATACCATCCTACCATCTCTTTCTACATCATGTCCTCGGTTGATATAACACTATTTCAATACCAGCCCCATAAAATTCTTCAATGTTCCTAAATTCAAACTCCATCCAATATTTTATCCAAATCATTCGACTGTAATACCCTAAACTCTTGATCCCAAGCTATAGTTCTCATAAATACTTTCTTTACATATAAACTTTGAAATGTTCTAAGGTATACAAATTTTAACCATCAATTAGTACAATATACACCACAAATATTGGGTCACATACATTCTATTTAACTATTAGGTCTATATTTTTGAGAGATAGGGAAAAATTTTAACTAAAAAAGTACAGGTGTTTCTTTTAAAATTGACAGTTTTACTTTATATAAAAAACTAATTAATCTATAATAAGTCTTCACATCATAAAAATATTCTCCACACAAGTTATTATGTTAGATATATCATGTTTAATACATTTCCTCATAACATGGGGAAATAGGAACATAATAAGTGTGGGATAAAGAGCTCAGTAATGGATAATTAAAATGATAATAATCCAAGATCATATTTAAGAATAATATATGGATAAATAATATTATAGGAATAGATACCCCAAAATAGTTACATAATATAATGAAAAAAATATAATATATCCATCGATATCAAAGAAAATTATAATATAACATGGATAAAAACATTTAGATCCATAGTGAGGAAATGAATACTTCCCTAAAGATAATTCTATTCCTTAAGCAATGAAATTAAGATCTTAGGATTCAGGACATTATTGCTAAGTCCATGGGTTTATAATTTATTTGGGTACACAAACACTAAAATAACCAAGCTAGTTCCTATTATAATACCCATCGATTCATCAAGTTTCTATTATGGGACCGCCCATGTCTAATTAATTCCATTAAATTCAACATTTGAGGAAATTATTAAACTATAGATTACATAACCAAAATTTTATATTAAAAAAACATCCATATTTAAATAAAGAGTATATTTATTCACAATGTTTCCATAATTAATATATGTAATATATTTATTTATAAATATCACTAAAACTAACACCACATGGGGAAATATTATTTTGTTAAGTAAATAATCATTACAACCAATTAATGTATGGAACTAGGTTAACACCCTTCTATCAAAGGTAGGGAATATAGAGTGTTCATTGAGGAAAGGAATTGGGGTAGAAAAAATTCTTGTAATAGAGTATTATTTGGAATGATAAAGGTAGTGATGTTTTTTGAAACTTTAATCACCTAAAATAAAATTCTATGGGGGGATTAAGAAGGTAATCCATGACAAATATATAGATAAAAAAAGTTAAATATGTGGTGATTAAGAATAATATATAAATGAAAAGTAACTGAGAAGGAAAAACACTTATGGCATTGGTAACATAAAAAACATGATAGTAATACCACGAAATAAAATATAATTACATAAAAAAATTCTTTTTACTTGAATTAAATTGGGAATATAATGCACTATATAAAATAAAAATTGGTGTGAAATATTAATAATGTCTCATGGAATTGAATGTATAGACAAATAACACTTACCCCATTATAAATATTCAAATGAAAATCCATTAAAAGATATAATTTAAAATGGAGAATAAAATATAAATAATAATTACAAAATAATGTTATAAAATATCAAATGTGCATTAATTACACAATAATATAAAGAAATTGGTGGATAAAATAATCATTTTCAAGGAATTGAAATTTGAGACAAGGAATCCTAATGAGTAACATAACCGATAAGGTACGACTTGTTTGAATATTATATTATGAAGATAAATTTTTGATCCATATAAAATAATTGTGAAATTAAATAAAAAATAGTCATCAGGTGGAATAAATCATGCTTGTAACAATAGATATTCATTAATAACATTTGTAACTCAATGAAAAAAATTGAGTTATCACAAACCCTTACCTTTATTTCTAATTAACCAAAATATGTTATGACATACTGTATAACAAAATTTAATATCTAAATTAACAATTTAAGAAAAAATTCCATATCAATATCATTTTATATACATCATTTATAATTATTTTCTACATGTATATTAGTAAGTTATTATCTGTTTTCGGTATCAGGTTTGATTAATCTTGCTCATCTAGAACTAGTTTTTAAAAAAAGTGTTGTTATTCAATATTATACAAAATTTAAAGAATAGAAAAACATAAGCGGTATAATAATTTTTGGTTCATAATTATATATAATTTTATAAATTTATTATATGGTAGTTTATGTAATGATTTTTCAATATAAAATCAACAATGATATTTTTTTGTGATTTTGTATTAATGGACATTGGTATATGAACTGATGAACTTTATATTAATGTTACCATAATATAACTAAAAATAATAATTATTTACTTATTTATATCATATATTTTTATAAAAAATATTACCATATTCATCCATGTTATAAAAATATATGATTGTCCAAGTTGGTGGTTAAAGACCCAGATGAGAACATTCTGTAATTAATCCTTGATTTTGAAGTGGTTTATTTATAATACCCTTATACTAGAATAATGATGAAGTTATTTTGTTCTTATTAGTTCGATATATCAAAATTTAAAATAATTATTATAATAAAATAACATATAAGATGTTATTACAGATTTGAAGAAACCATTTATTTTCTCTTATAATGCTCTTTTGTGCGGTTAAAGTTATCAAAAATGTATATTTATCATATATTAATAAGTTTACCAATTTGTTTTTACATAATATTAATAATATTATATACATAATATTAATAAATTAAACCCATTATCATGACCATCTAAGAAATGATATGATGAAATGAAAAAAAATTAAAATCAATTGTTCCATGGAGGGACTAGTCCACACATATGCATGTTTGAAGATTTCATTTTTTATAGAGTGATAAATTTATAATTTTTTTCATTTAAAAAAATAAAATATTTTATAAATATAATAACTATTTGTTAACAAAAATATTAGGACAATTTTTGAAAGGATGTTAATGAAAATGATATGTGGTGATTCATATAGGCGGTAGTATGGACACATGCACGATTATGATTTTTATTATCCAAAATAGAAAATGGATACCGTGTAAATTATTGTAACTATATTTGGATTGAAAGTGATATTATCACTATTTTCCATGATATTTGGAATGGTGTGGTGAACCTTTCATGGTTGCTTACTACCCGTTGGATGAGTTGTCATGCTTCGAATCTGGTGATCAACTACATTGTCACTCATTCCTTTCGTAAAGCAAACATGGTTGCAGACGGCCTTGCTAACAAGGAAGTCAACAATGATATAAACTAGAGGTAAGACCTATTTGTTGATATTACTCCTCTCTATGAAAAAGAATTTAATAATATTTCTTACCTTAGATTCCTGTAATTTATTTTCTTCATATAATAAATTGTGTCTTGGTCTTCGACCGAGACACTAACTTTAATTAAATGGTGGGATTAATAAAATATCATGTAACTATAAGATTAATAGGGTGAAATATGATTACGGGGAAGGAATAATGGAATATTTTTAATTTTAAATATAAATTTTTAATCATATTTAAATGGAGGAAAGATGCCCATTTTATTGGTGGTGAGAATGAAATTTTTTAAAATAATTTTAATTAAAATAAATATAGAACAAGTTTTACATGTTATATGGACTCAAAATATGTAAAATAATTTATTTGGGTTTGTGATAATTTTGAGAAATTCTAATCCATTCATTTTAACACATTTCTAAACATTTTTTTATTCTTTTATAATTGTATTTTTAAATTTTAGCAATTTTGGTTTTACTATGGTAACTAGATTTTACCAAGGGAATTAAATTTTAATGAGTAAAAATTAAATTTAAATTATTATAGTTTGGAACTAATTTTTCCAAATACAAAATAAACATTATCATATAAAATTTCTATGTGTTATAAAAATAAATTTAAAAAATAGCACATGTAACGTGTAAAAAACTATGCTTAGAAAATGTGTATTTTTATAAATTAAATTTATGTGTTGTATAAATTTTGTAATGTAATAGGTATTCATTATAAAAGGTGGTTTATCAAAAGAAAATAATTTTATATGTATCTAATAAAAATACAAAAACAAATTTTTTGAAAATAATATTTAATTTAAAGAAACAACCAGTGTAGTTTTTATTCAAAAACACTACATAAATTCATACAATATTAAACAAAGTTTTTATAAATTCAGAATGGTATTTATATTTTTATATTATTAAACCATAAATATATAATTTATCAATTAAAAGGTTCTATAAACTTCATGTTATTTTTTATATAATGATAAATTCATTAAAATTTTCCGTTAAAAAAAATATTTTCCAATATTCCCCAAAAAGTGAATCATTTCAGAGAACACACAAAAATTTATCTTAATCTTATATTGAAATTGGAAATCTAAAATTGAATGTTTCTCCAAATTTAAATTCAAAAAGTAGCGAATTTAACTTTAAAAAAAACATAAAAAATGTAATTAAAACAATTTTTATAGGAAAATATGTTTTTTTGAAAATAGTAATTAACCTTTTTATTATTTACTATAAATTTCATATGATATTTATGTTAATATATTATTAATTTAAGAAATATTTTTCACCAAAAATAAATTTATTTTTACATAAATTTCAATTTTTGAATGGGTTTTTAATGAATCAATTAATCCTATTAGTTATTTATCTAACATAATTTAATTTATCAATTCATTAGCATTGATAACATCATTTATTTTTTATTTATATATATATATATATATATCACAATTAATTTAAATATATTTTTACATAAAAATTATATGACTATATTTTAACGGTTACATACTGTTCTTTAGTTCATTGTTCCTTGGTGTTGTGTGTATCACACACTATAAAAAATGTTAGGTATTAAAGAAATAAAGAATTTAAAATCTCTTGTTATTACATTTCTTATTATTAAACACATTATGTCCTCAATTTTTTAACTATTATTGACTATTGAAAGTGGGTGATTTTATTTTTAATATATTTATCATTTATATATAACATATAATATGAACATTACCTCACTCTCTTAGGAAAGATTTAGATTATTATAATTCCTCAAACAATATTATTCTTATACAAAATCATACACTCAGGTATGTATAAAACCCAATAGTATATTATCCAAAATAGAGTTTTCCCAAAAAGATATGAATCTCCATGATATTAATCCAATGTGAAACCATATATTCTTATAGAAAATAACACTATCTTTGACACTCAAACGATATTAATCATTATGTAATAAGATCATGAAGTAACTAATATATACCAAAATCCCAAAAATGTGATGAACATGAGATAATATATCATGAATCAATTATCTTTCATATGGTTACAAATTCTATCTATCTTTCTTTTCAAAATCAATCAACCCTTTATTCTTACAATATAACTTATGTTAATACTAAGAGTTGTATATCCCAAAATATTTTGTTCTTAAATAGTTATCACCAAAAATGTAAAAACTTAACATAAAATAAATTTTCATGTTTATTGATACCATTTAATTAATGTGTTGAAAAAAGTAAAGATAAATTATTGAAGAACAATCCTTAAATTATTTACATAATATTGAAAATGTTTAGAATATATCAGAATATTATCAACAATTATCACTCACTAATGAAAATAGCTAAACGTATTAATATTTAATTTCTTTTTTTATTTAACTTCACCCTCTTAGATAATACTATTAAATCCAACTTTCAATTATAAGAGTCATATTATAATAATCCCACAAAATTAAGTGTGCTCCCATATTTAGTTATAATACATAGTGATATCTCGATTGACACCTTTCATAGCATCATATTTCTTATATTTTTTTAGCCAAATAAAAAAACCAAGATGGTTATGATAATATTTAAAATTTTAAATGAAAATATAAATCGTAATATGTATTCCCTAATGAAAACTTAGTTTTCAGAATATAATACTTTTAGTTCAACATATGACGCTCTTTGTTCAATCCTTGGTTATCGATGGTTATTTTAATCTTATTTTCTCTAATATAATGTTAAAAAATTATTCTAAAACCCTTCATGGTTGATTGTAAATATAATATTATTGACCAAACAATTTCCCACTTATTTGTTAAACCAGATGTGTAGTTATCCAACTTTTTCATGCATTAGGCGATGATTGAGTTAATTCTAAATTTTGCATTTTATTTTTTATTAGCATCAGTACATATGTATTAGATCCTTCATCAATATTTAATATGTATACATATATATAATTTTGTGGATAACCACACCTTTTTTTATTACCAATTAGTTTTGGGTTATTATACTAGACTTGAACTTACACCTTAGTCTTCTCCTATGAGTTTCAGGAAGGGTCTATTATCCTAATACATAAAATATTCAATATTACTTAAAATTACATAAAGGGTTATGTATAACATGAAATTATGGTCAAATATAACTTATTAACAATTATATTGTCCATTATTAACATTTAATACTGTAAATTTATCTAAAACCTCTTTAGATACCAACAATGACACCCGAGACCCTATCTCCTAGGATCTGAAGATGATAAACAACTTATCTTTTTATTGACATTTATATGAATTGGAGTGAATGAATTTTAACTATATTGTTTTACAAATTAATCAATAAAATTTATTCCGATACATTCAAAGGACTATTTAGGTTTAGAGTTTTAGAGAGTTAGAAAAACAATTTTACTAACAAAACCAATTTATTTATCATCTAATGGATATTTTTTCCACTATATTATAATGTACATAATTTTTTTTAAGAATAAATATATTCTAATAATTCTCAAAAAAAATAAATTATATTATACAAATAATTTCTAATAAATTAAATTATAACATGGTAAATAGTAAATGATTTTTAAAATATCACTTGGAATATTTAATAAGGGAAATAATATTTCTTTTAAAATTAAATTATGAAACTAAAAATTGTAAAATATTTTTAGAATAGTTTTTTTTAAAAATAATATTCGAAAAAATTTAAAGTAACATTCAATGAAAATAATTGTCATGATGTCTACAAATTTTTATTTATTCCGTACAAATTAAAACAAATATTCTTCTCGCATTTCATAGATTTAAAACATAACGAACATTGTTTAGAAAAATAAAATAATTTTAATTTAAAAATATATTTTAAGACGTAAAAAATGGATAATAAGGTACCTAATAAATTATTTTGATAATCTTAAAAAGATTTTTTAAAATAATACATGGTTTTGGAAGAAGAAGGCATTTCGACTGAATAGAGATATAGGATGATTTTTCATTAAAACATCATTTTTTACTATTTAGTACATAAAGAGAGAATAATAATGGTTTTTTTAAATAGGATAAATAAATAAATGAGTTTCTTGAGAGATAGATCATAATATTTCTTCATTAGAAGCATAATGATGAGTAATCCCAATGAATGATGAGATTGTAACATAAAACCTTTACAAATTTGGTAAATTTGGATCACAAGCCCCATGAAAGAATGAGATTAAATAAAAAATAGAATAAAAATTAGAATAAATAAATTCATTATATAATATTTCAAAGGGGTTTTATATACACATAATAAATAGAGGATGGATGAATAACATAACATATGTCTGAGAGAAGGCAACTTGAGACAAAATTTCTTTACCTTAAGTCTCGACAATCTTCATTTATGTTCAAAAATATTGTATAATAAATACAATTTTACTATTAATAAATTAAATAAACATACATATATACATAAATAAGACCATATATTATTGACTTTTTACATTTTATTACATGTTTGTTAATAATTTAATTTTAAAATTATGCTTTAGGTAAGATAATCATTGTTTATCATGTAACTTTTTATTTGGTATTTTCATTCATATTACTTTCATAATGGTTCTATAATATCCTTAATTTTAATCATTATACCAATACCATATTTATTGATTATATATTTATTTATATTAATCCATAAAATATAGGGATAGAAGATGAAATACACCATTCATAGAGATTTAGGCCGTACGTACGCAAGAATATTGTCTCCATTTTTTCAATGATTTGAAACAAATAAAGGTAAATAATAAATTATAATTAAAGAATAGTTTTTATTCCATATATATAACATATTTTTATTTATACATGTCCTTATTTCCTTCCACATAAAATGTATGTGAAGAACGAACCACATCGCTTTGGGATCCATAGACAATCGTATGCACAAATGACGTCATCGTATTCCCACAAAATGGACGTTAAGAAGAAATATAAGATATAATAAATTAAAAATCATACTAATTTTAAAAATATCATATATAAATATTAAATCCATAATTATATACATTTATGAGAGGTGGGTATGGAAGACTAATAACATCGGTTCATGAGGTGATATTCCGTCGTATTGAGGAATTATGATTCCATACATAATTTGATGGAATAGGGGGAGGATTTAGGTTATTAAATTAAATTAATAACATATAAATGTATGGTAGATAATGTTTTTATTATATACACATTTTATAAAAAATTATATAAAATTCTCGGTTAGGGATGTTACCACTTCTCCAGACGACATCTGTTGGCTTTCAGTAAAAGGAATATTATGATGGATATTTGACCATAAAAATAATTATAGGATGGTATGAGAGAAGTAATGAAGTTATTTTTGTAGTTCTTGGCTGAATCAAATGGTTTACGATAGGTGAATAGAAGAAGAGAGAGGGCCTCTACTTATAAGTGAGGTGAGTGACACAATTGTAATTTTTGAAAAGAAAAATTTGTCCCCATGTTTTCACACGAAATAAGGCTTTAAAATAAGATATTATTAAAAATTTAATATCTGAGGTCAAACTATAGATCTAAAATTTGTTTTTAAAATGTTTGGTGTAATTTTAACCCTTATTTGTTTAGTTTAACTGCTAGATAAACCCATTTTCACATTATCCACAATAAATAATTTTTACTTTTTTTTATTAATTATTGTAAAAAAATAATTTTAGATTATAATATAATATAAATAATTATTATTTTAAATATGGAATAATTTTTTTCCAAATTAAAACCATATAATTTTAAAATTTTAATTTGAGATTAATCTCACATACGTGACGAGAAAGTGAGTTTTCAAAGAAAAAATATTCAAATGTTTAAAAAGGTTTTGTTCCAAAATTCAATTTGAAAATGATTCTAAAGGAATAATTTTTTGTAAAAGATATATAATTTCACTTTTAAAACCATATTAAAACAGTTTTTATGTTTTTAAATTCTTTAAAAGAAACGAAAGTTCGTAATAAATACTCATACTTTTGACTATTAATAAAAAAACATACCTTCTCAGAAAATTGTCAAACATTCACCCTAAGATAAATTTTCCATTTTGATTTAAAAAATGTTTTTTATTTTTTAAAATTTTTTTTATAAAATAACCAAAAAAGATTTTCAAAAAAATGAGAAAAATGAGAAAAACATATTTCAAAATAAATTTATAGTTTTTAGAGTAAAATTGGATTTGTTATTATCTAATGCCTAGAAAACACATAAGATGATTTTTAAAAAACTTTATGAGTATATAATATCTAAATTTAATTAAAATATTTAAAATAATTTCATTTTATTAATTTATTGAGGTATAATTTATTTTTGTACATAAAATTAGTTTTTCTCAGAAAAAGATTTCATTTATCTTCAAATATTTTTCATTTTCATTTATAATTATTTGGTCAAAAAAATTAATTTAATATAAAATTTTAAACCATATATTTTTATAATTTATTTAATCATATAAATATTATCCATTAAAATAGCTGGTTGATAACTATCGTGTTAAATAATAATATTTTAGTAGTGTGGCACATTTTGATTATACTTGGTCTTTAGTACAATGCATTATAAACATAGTGTTTTATATAAAACAAAATAAACTCAGTATATCTTGTAAATACCACATAAAATGGTTTTTTAATGAAAAACATTGAAATGGTTAAATTTATTTAATAAAAATTCACAGAGTTTGAGGTATTATATTTTACCTTCCATAAAATGAATTTATCCCTCGAAAATCATCACGTTGGTACAAAAAACTAAGTATACATATTACTCAATACATCCTCAATTTCCCAGGTATATTCCTTAATATTTTTGTATCTATAAAAATATTGAAAAGGTGAGTGGTATTGTTTCATAGAATAATCTCTATTCAATCAAAAATCTCTAACTTTTGACCATCATATGAAATATCACTCCCCAAAGATATGACCAATGAGTTCAATAAATTTGATGGACTATTATTGTAATTATACAATATATATACATAGAACACATCATGAACTCAAGATAAGTTTGGTGAAGAACCAATTTATAATATACCATCCCAATATGATCAATAATTTAAAATGGAACGATATAGAATGTGTTTAACTTTCCTTTATATCATGAGAACAATTTAATCTTTTATACGTTCTTTGATAAATTTACACATAATCTCTAACTCCATGAAATGAAAATTTATTTACAATTCTATAAGAAATAGGAAATAAAGTGGTTCAAAAAAATGATAATTCATTCCATCTATCTCTAGTTATAACAAATTGGTCTGCACTAATTATCTAATATAGATATATCTTAATATGGAGATGTAATACATTAATTTATAAAATATCATCCAAAGTTAAACATAAAACATTTCATAAATGATTAAACATATGAACCTTCCAAAACATTACCACCTAAAACATTAGAAATTATGTAACTAAATTTACCAAAAATAAATTATTATTAATACCCTAAACTATATAAATTATCACTAAATTTTCATATACCAAACATGTGAATACCTTTGTCATGTATTCTATTGAAACATGGTAATAACAAGAATTACCATTAAAAATCATTGAAAACATAAATTCATCTTTATTTATTTAATAAAACATAGATTATTTGATATTTTCCATAAATCCAAAACTGTTTTAAACCCCATCCATGCTAGTATTAACCACTTTGATTGAAAATACTTAATCAATTCCAAAATAATATGTACTATCCAATTTAATTTCTCCATATAAATCATCTATTTATTATGATTTAATTATCTTAAAATCAATAATATATTCATGGTTATATTTCCATTAATCACGATTGTTTTATGAAATAAAACCTTTCCATTAAATCAGTTTTCTAGGTCATTAGTACCATTTAACATATTCTTAAAAATCTTTAATGAAAAGTTATATTAATAAATCCTTATAAAATTAATAATTCATTAATTACAATAAAAAAATTAAATAATTCTACCTCATTTTTAGACCATTAACTAGGCCTCATAATCTTATTCCTTTATACCTATTTCCTTTCATATTTTATTTGTAGTCTCTTCATCATCAACAAAAAATAATTTATTGTACCACCTTTATGGCCTACTTCATGTGGTTTTCCCCTAGGGAATTTATTTGAATAATTCCTATAAATTTCAAATTTATAACATCCAAATATTATATATACCTTAAGGAAACCATTATTTTCATCCACTGTGTTATCTAAAATTGTCATTTTTACTAAAATGACTCTTAATATGTGTCCTTATCATAAATTAAAATATATTATCATTCATTGTAGATATTCCCTATAGTGTTTATTCCTACATTATTATCATATTGGAAACTGAGTCTTATTTCTTCCATATTCTCCACTATCCAAACTCTTAATGAATTCTATCATTATCTACTTTTTTGATTATAAGAGTTTCTTACGATGTAGGTTGTTAATAATATATCATGATAACTTATTAGGCATAATCACAATATCCTTAACTAAATTCATCATCCCATTTGTTTTCTCGTCAACATATTTGCTATCACATTTAACATTAATCTAGTTCTTTCTGGTTCCTTCCACTAACTAAAACCAAAAATAATAGTGTGAGTAACAATAATCATATCAAAGGAAAACATAATCATCATTAATTACTTATATTATGTCTAAATCACGACAAGTTATTTTCAATATATGACACCTTAGGTTTAATATAGGTTATTCATGGTCATTATTTATTTTAATACATTATGATTAGTATTTAACATTTTTTGAATTTTTAATGAATATCCCCAGGTGTTTCAAACCAAGTGTGCATTAAAGCCCATTATCAGGAACCATGTGATAATTGAGTGCATCTCAAAGCTCCCTTTTTGTAGTTTTTACCCCTAGAAACATCTATTTCATAGCCATATCAACTTGTAGTATCTTGATGGGGATGGAATTTCTTGGAAACCACTCACCCTATACTTTAAAAAAAATATAGGACATTTTTCGGTTCATTGACACTTACTTAGACGTATCCTTATACTTATCCCTTGAAATATCCATCAAAATTACCCTAGTGATATCATTAATGTTTTACCTTCTTAGTTCACAAAGGTTAACTAAAACTTTATCTTTTACCAACTATAAGGACCCAAACTTCTCAAACATAACTATTTCATATTAATAAAAAAATTTCATAACATAACATAATGACCACAATAGAATAATTTAGTTTTAGATCCTTTAGAAACTTTGAAACATTAAAAGTTGATCCATATGTTATCTATTCCATATCCCACTATGTTCATAATCCCTAACACCCTTTATAGAAATATCACTCATAATAACATTAATCTTAACATGGGGAACAAAAATATAAAAAGGGTGAGATTAGATTCTCCGTAAGGGTAATAAGCAAGATATCAACATATCATGGGAATAATGTTATACGAATGTGATAATAGAATTTTAAAACTATAACCTACATATCATAGATCATAAAATTGATTCATGGAATAAATATTAGCAGTTTGTAAGATATAATTCATAAGAGATTAAAGAGCATTATCCATGATAACATAACATTGAAATAAGAAATAATTTTTTAGCATATACATAAACATATAAAATCATATTTCTAGACTACCCATGAATAATATTATAAAAAGTTAGGATTTTTCTAACCACCTTTATACTTACTTGGGGATTTGTATATCCTCCCATGTATCCCATTTAAGGATTAGGATAACCTCCCATGTACCCTTTTTTGGCACTAGGATAAACCTCCCACGTACCCTATTTGGGATTGGGATAACCTATTATGTACCCAATTGAGATCATTTAAATTGAATCATTACCCTATTCATTAGTGGGTGATATATGTTTTGCCTATGATATAATGAAAATCAATCTTATGTGTTCCATAAGATCATGAAACATTCAATAAATTAGATCCCATTGAAAGAGATGGGTTTCATAAACATTTCATCATAACATAATCCCTATAAATGAAACAAGTTTCATAATGATTTCATCATTTCATCAAAGTATAATCTATGGAAAAAGAAGTGGGTTTAATAATCCTTTTATCATGGTATATACCATATAAGAGAAACAAGTTTCATAAAAATATTGTCATCACAATTATACACCATTTAGTGGATGAATAATAATGGTATCCTTGGATCATATCCATATTAAATCACAGGTAACATCAAAGTATGTCATCGTAAATGGAAAATTATATTGAAATATCACTGGGAAAATTTCCTGATGAAACTTATATTTTTTTGAAAATCATTGTTTTAACATAATTTATAAAATATAAGGAAATACATTTCTTTAATTTTTTTATAATTTTTAATTAATAATTGATGATAATAATTTTTATGATGAATTTTATTGATACAGTGCATCTTAAAACAATGATTCCATTCACATTTTAATAAAAACTAAGCTTATTTGGAAAACCACATAAAGTTCCCACTAAGAAAATTTAGAAGAAGACTAAACGGGGTAAAAATGAATTCAATAAATCATTTGGAGAATATTAAAAACATTTTTCTCAATTTTTAAGAAAACATGGATTTTGGAGAAAATGGTTTTTTTACTAAACAGAAAAATAAAAATGATTTTTCTTAAAACATTATTTTGAAATCATGATTATAAAACTGTTGAAAATGAAATAAAAACACGTATTATCTATATATAACTAGATGAGGAAAAAATTAATTATAATATTGATATATTTATCATAAGTTTTCATTATTGGATGAATAATGATGGGAAATCTCAATAAATGATGAGATTTTAATATAAAACAATTACCAGTTTGGTAATGTTAAATAACAATCCTCAGGAAAGAATAATATAAAATGAAACATTTAATACCATGAGAATAAAAATATTCATTATATTTCATCTCAAAGAAGATGTATATATATCTCATCAAAAAAGATAGGTGCATAAGATAATATATGTCCCAAAGAAGGAAACTTGAGAAAAATATCCATTACCTTATGTATCGAATTCCTACGTACATATTAAAATATCTATTATAATGTCTATAAGTTTATGGTTAATTTTTTACATAACCATAAATATATATATCATCACATATATTATTTTTTTACAACCATTTATTACCATTTTATTAACAATTCCTTGTTTAAATTATGTTTCAGGTAATAACTACTTTATTTTAATGTAACTTTGATTTGGTATTTTTTTCCTCTTATATTGATCATGCATAAAACATATATAGAATATTTACCTTGCTATAAATACTAAATCAGTATATGTAGGTATTTTTATTAATCTATAATCTTTATAGATAGAAAGTTAAATACACCATTCATGGAGATGGTAGGTTATACTTATGCATGAATAGTATTTCAATTTTATCAAAGGATTGATAAAAAGAAAGAAAAATAATATATTAAAATTCTAGAATCATTATTATGTATTATAGATCACATGTTATTAAATAAACCTACCCTTAATACCTTCCATGTAAATTGTACATGAATAACGAATCACATCACTTAGTGAGGTTATATTCCACCGTACTCATAAATGACAATATTATATTCCCTCATAATGAAAATTAAGAAGGAATATATGATATCATAATTCCAAATGAATATAAATATCATAAATATTATGTATAAATAATAAATACATCACAATATCTATCTATGAGAGATGATAACAGAAAATGAATAACATTAGTTTATGAAGAGGTAGTCCTCCGTACACACGAATGATGATTTCATAACCCATTTGATGGAATAGAAGAGAAATTTAGGCTTTTAAATAAACATAATAACATATAAGTATAAGTAATGTGATATAGTTATTAAATCATAATCAACTAATAATAATTGAACATGGCAAAGGAAGAAATAAAAAAAAATCTCGGTATGGGACATTACCTATTCGTTAAACAACAAATTTTGGTTTATAGGTAGGCTTTATGTCTAAACTCAGGTTCAAGGATTGTATGTTGGAAGTAAGGAAGTTATTTTGGAATTTTTTATCCAAACCAAATTTATCTGATGGTGTGAATAGTATATGAGAGGGGGTGGCCTTTAATAAGTGAGGTGAGTGGCACACTTGTAAAATATGAAAAGAATAATGTGTACCCACATTTTTACTAGGGAAAAGGATAAAATATGGTCAGTTATAGATCCTATAAGATATGAGATGAAAATATGGAAATCCTATGTGTTTTGGAGAAGTTTTGTTTCTTTTTTAATGTAACCCTTATCCCTAGATACCTAGAGTCGGTGCATTATTACATATCATTGGCATGATCACAAGAAATCAAGTCCCAAAATACCGATTATTTTAGAAGCCTTGGAAGTACTAGATACATACAGAAGTTTTACATTACATCATGAAATAAAGAAAAACAACATTTTGTCCTCTTTGAACACAATCATACCCCTTATCCTATTACTACAGGTTAACCATGATATAAATTTTCACATCCTAGTAAAAATTAAAACATAGAAAGGGGTGAGCTTAGATGCTCAGTAATGATAACAATATAACAGAAACTTCCATAAATAAGCATAAACATTTAAGACAATGTATAAGAAGAAAACACAAGCCTCTTAAAATTAAATTTCATCATAATATGGAAAATATAAATCAAATAATTCCATTAACTTATTCACATGGATATTCTACTTGTCAAATAATCGTATGTAATATCAATAACTAATTTCATAATGATGGAATGCATAATGCCAGAAATCTTAATCACATATTCAAGGCCTTGTGCCAAGACTACAAATAACTATTTTTCCAAGGCCTTGTTATAAGACACTATTTTGTAATATGAGACATACCGATGCATCGAGGAGCTATAGAGTGATCCACAGGTCCCTTACTAAATCCAATTCATTCTTCATATGAAATGTTTGGAACACAATCTAAACATTCGTATCAAAACTAGCCTATGAAATTTCAATATTTTAACTACAAACCCTGAATGGTATAAAATATCACATCCACATTCAAAAATAACTACTTCAATACAATATAGAAGATTTTATTTTAATAAATAAACCTTAATCAAGAATAATGAGGGATATTGACATAAATGAAAATAATCAATAAAACTATTTGAGAGAAATATCCATTTTTCCTTGAAAATGTTTAAAAGTATCAATCTCAATCAAGAATTTGTTTAAAAGATATTTTTGAATCAATGTTTCCCATACCACATTAAAACATTAAATGAAATTAATTTTTAAACATTCATTCCATATAAATATGTCCTTAAAAACATTTTTAAAACATGGACATTAATGAGAAAGATTTAGAAGAATAAATCATTAAAACATTTAAAATTATAGTTTAGTAAGAGTTCCTAAACAAATGAGACACGCTTGAATACAAATAATTGAGGTAATAAAAACCTTATAATATCATGATAATATAGGGATTCATGATATACTATGTCAAAGTACTGTATATACCCCATATAAAAGTGAACTGGCGTATAACAACAAAGAAGTCTCAATTGAATGTAAATTGAGATGAAATCCCTTATAAAGACCATATCATCAGGTTGAGGATAAATAAATGACATAATTAAGTGTCAAAAATATAAATACACTCAATATGACTAGATATTCAGTGTAAATCAATCATCGGACATTCACACATATTATTGTAAAAAACAATGCCAATGACTTGGATGTTTAACTCAGTGAATGGAAATTGAGTTAAGATCACTCTTATAAAGTTCATATCGATGACTTAAGAACTTATCGATGGAGTTATTATGTGTATTAAAATTATATCCACACAAAGGGATGTTTAAATTACTACATAAATAAATAAATAGTGATTTCACACATAATCTCATAGTAAAATAATCAATGATGTTTGTGTAATACCGAATAAGTGGAAATCAATATTAGAAATTCCCGTAATGATTTGGTAACTTACAAAAAATATACCCCATGAAATAAGGATAATACAATGAAGATTTAAATACCCATAAATTAATATATATTTCACAAATAATACTATCATGGGCAGTACATACACCACACATAGAAAAATAGTGGCAATATAACATGAATCTCACGAGAATAAGAAGAGAGATAATAACCCCATACCAAGTTGTAATCAATCGATTCGTATGAAAAAAAGTTAATAACCACTACATTAATCATATAATACAATTAATATAAATATAATAATGATAATATATATCAAATGGTAGTATACAATACACCACATGCAATAAATAAGTGGTGAACAATGGAAATCTCACGAAATTAAAAGTGAGATAAGAAAATCCTTACCTTTTAATTTTCCTTAGTTGAGGGTATGTTAACCTCCTTTATAATGGTGAAATAATTTTTATTAAATTATACAGTAACCATATACATAAATATGATATCATATATTACCATTTAATGTTTCTTAGTTAATATAATTTCAATGGTATCATTGTTTCGGGTGTTAACTGATTCTTATTTTTAGATATGTTTTGTTACGTAAGTCATGATTTTTATTGATAGAATGTATTTTATTTGTATCCAGAATGATATTATGTTACTAAAAATTATTTTTAAATCATAAAATGATATTTATTCTTGAATGGTTACAATAGACAATGAATATCATCACGTTCGTGGAGATGATAATCTGTACGTACGCACGAGCGATAATAACATTTTATTGAATGAAAAGTCGTATATAATTGGATGGTATATAATATTTACATATTCACTAAAATGTTATATTTATTATTTACATAAATTATACTCATTATTATACCCATCCAAATAATTAAGTTTTGAATAACAAACTACTCCACAACATGGAGACGGAAAGTCGTACGTTTGCATATATGGTGACGTTATCATTCATATGATGAATAAAATAATGAATATGGTTGTACCATATTTATAATAACATACATATATGTATAAGGTATTGGATTTGTTATTTTGGTATGGAAACAACAATGAAAGAGTAAGTGGAAGAAGAAATGAACATTGAATGAGGTGATGAAATAATTCCCTCTTCTTCAGGTGTTTCCTTTTGATTAGATCAAAATGGATCCATAGGTTGGATTTCTAATCAATGTAAGGACTCTTGGTTGAAGTGAGTGTAGTAGGGAGGATATTTGAGTAGGGGTTGTATGATCTAAATGAATATGGATGTCTGATTTTGTTAGAAGGTGAAGTACCCTTTTATAAGAGAGGTAATGGCTACTTCAAGAAAACCTTGAAATATTATTTTATTATACAATCATATTTGGTTTATAATAGCTCTAAAAGGATTTATTTTGAAGATAAGGTGGGTTTGTGTTTCAAAACATTCAACCAATCGGTTTTAGATAGGTTTACGTCACCATATTAACCTTATCTTTTAGATTTAACTCTTGGTTAAATAATTTAACATTTACCATGTCTCCTTGTATTTTTAAATTATATTGTTAATAAACAAACTATAAAAAGCCAATAGAACCCAAATTAGTTCATTAATGACACATATATTATTATATAATCCCTTTGACAGAACATTAGATTTTTTGGACAATTATATCAATAAATAATATAGTATTTGTTTTTAAAACTCATTTATGTCAATTTTGACATTATTTAGTATTTTGTTTTTGTGAAAGTCATAACAATGTGATTTCATTGAAAAAAAAAGTTTAATAAAACCTAACATGTAATATTAACATATAAAATTTTTGGACTGTATAAAAAGTTTCAATTTACATTTATGTCAATATTTATAACATCAATTATTTTAATCTTTCATTAATAAAGTAATTACTACATCATCATTGTGTCATAATTAAATTTAATTATTTAATATATGAAAATTATAAATAATGTACCATGATGTAGAAAATCATCATAGATTTATAATTAATATTTTTAGTCAAAATTATCTTATGTATAACCATATATTAAAAATGTTTTAGTTATTAAAATTTTAATTTAACACTTTTAACTATTTCTTAAATATAAAAATAATAAATGCCCTAAATTAAACCAAGTAGACCAAAAGAATAATATTTTATTCATAAGATTTATTTTTTTCGATATACACTTATCTAATAGAATTATGACATGTATTAGGGTAATTATAATATAATTTTTACTTTTAATTATCCTATTTATTGTAAACTGTGGTAAATAAAATTCAAAAGTTACTATTCACCAAAAATTATTTTCATCTTATTGAATCAAATTTTACATACTAATGTCAATAGTTTCTCTCTAATTTTGTAAATTCAATTTATAGAAGTGGTAAAATTATGTTTTATGAAAATTTTCTAACGTGCCTCGATGGTGGGTAAAAGACGTTAAAAAATTCAATAAAATTTTATACAACAAATTTAATTATAAAAAATCTCCAATGAATTACATTGAACTAATATAGATATCATGTATCTATTTTTACTTAAAATAAATTTACATAAAATAAATAATTATTTAAATAAAAATTCGGTTTTTAAACAATAACGCAGTGTTTGTCACTATTCATAAAAAATTAAATGTTTTCATAAAAATACCAAAAATTTAACATACGATAATTTTGATATTCCGAATTCAAAAATGATATCTATTTTAAAAAATTCAATACATATAGGTTTCATTATTTAATTTAAATTTAATTCCTATTTTCAAAACCAGAAAGTGTGTTTTTTGAGAAGTAAAAACCATCAAAAGATTGATATGTGTTTATGTCTGGTTTAAAAGTGAAATTACTTATAATGAAAAAATTGGATAAAATGATATAAATATGATTTAATTATACTTAAAAACCATTAAAATTTATAATTTAACACTATAAATTATTTTGATTAAAAAAGTTGTTTTCAATTAAAATTTAGTATCTTTCATATTCATCAAAATATGAAAGTTATAAAAAAAACAAAAAAAATTATCCAAACTAAATGTTTATGTCCCACTTCTATAAAAGAATTAAATTTAATCAAATTTAATATATAAAGGTGAAAAATATTGTATTTTGAAAGAGTTCACCATTAAAAGGTGGAAAAACTGTATTTTTTTAAAATACTTTTTTTATCTAGAAAATTGAATTTTTCTTTATATTATGTCTAAGATACACTAAATATCAATGTTAATATTATATGGGATATAAAAAAATTAAAAATGTGGTTATTACTATTCATAACTTCAACTTAAATGGATAGTTTGATAGGTCGTGGTGCGCTTGAACTCGGTGTTGCATACATCACATGCTATTGTATTATTAAAAGAGAAGCGTACCGTGGAAGCTTTGGTGTCACATGATTCCATAAATTAATACATTTCATCCTCACAATTTTAAATTGTTCTTCAGAAATAAAAGGAAAAAAATACCTTTGTGTAAATCCCACATCAGAAATAGGGTTAATAAAAATTAGTCTTAATAAATGGGAAATGGAAATGAAAAGGTCACCACCAAATTAGGATTTGTAATAGGAGAACATTGTTGGAAATTATAATTGGAGAAAAAAACATAAATATTTATAGAGAGTGATTGAGGTCATCAATCAAAAACAAGTGAATGTAAAATTTAGGGTCTCAAAGCCATTAATCTATGATAAATAATGTAAGGTATTAGTATAATACATTTTTGTGTTTAAGATCCTTTCCCTAACGTTTATGAATTAATTTCTTCATAAAATATGAAAAAATACTTGATAAGTAGAGTTCCATCCTTTACCTAATTTCTACAAAAAACTCATCTTTCACTCAAAACGAGGAGAATTCAAGATGACATGGTCAAACCTAAAGTGCTAGAATCATCTTATAGAGAATCACATAATCCATAAAGGATGAACTATATATTTCCCTTGTCTTTAGTGATTAACCAAAACCAAAATGGTTTGTACAATATCAGATGATCCCGAAAAGGTATAATCCTTTAGAGAAAGAAATACTAATCTTAATTTTTAATGGTAAACCAATAATAACCAATGTTCAATAAATACCATAAAATAAACAATTGTCATTAAAGTCCTTCAATATAATCCAAACTAAGGTTGAAACTGAAAACTCAGAAGAATTTGATTACTTAGTCTTCCACGTCAAATTATATCTCTAAATAACATCGAATACTCTTAAAGTCACATACTTAAAAGTAATTAACTGAATCACATATTCTCTATGATAGGATAATAATTTCTATAAAGAAACCAAATCCCTAGAAATACACAATAAAACAAAGATAAAAATACACCATTACTACTTAAATGAAATCCGCTAATATTATATTTTCCTTAGGCATGTAGTGTTCCCAATAGAGAAAAAGTATTCCAAAATAACATTTATCACTTAATCACCAAATCATTTTCCTATACTAAGGATATCTATTTCATAAAACATCAGATCCCAAATCAACTTATTATTGATCAATAAAATCATTTAATTAAAAATAATTAGTCACACTAACTAGGGAATTCACATAATCCAATGGTAGGTGGTAAATCCAGTTACACTTTTGTTGTGGGTTCGATTCCCGCAGCATTGTTTGATGTGACAGGATGTCATAGAGTCTGCATGTTATTATTTTTCAGAAACATTATTTTAAAACATTCCCAAAATGAGATAAATTCCTCAAAATAACTATTACATAAGTTAACCACAAATGTTATCTCATACCTCTCTTTTTCATCCCAAAAATTAATAACATCTAATTGCCTCAAATTCAAGGATCATATAAACCCAAATGGTTATTTATAACTATATCCACAAAAGAAAAGATAATTCTACCTCAAATATAATTTTCAAAAAACAAACAGTAGGGTTACACATACCATAGAAAAGTCTTCCAAAGTAATCCCATCAACAAAGAGAACTAATACTTTTAAACATTTTGTCATCCATTTATTTCCACAATGGTTCTTATTTCACCAAATGGTTATTCTATAGAATAGGTCATTGACATGGGTAATTCACAGGTCTCCTACATTTACAGAAAATGACATTAAATGGATTCTTGGGATCATTTTTATTTTCTTCCATATTAATATTCATTTTTACTCTTTAATTCATTAATTTATATCCTCCTTTCCCACACATAAATAATTTATTTGTTCCATTGAGACACTTTCTGGGGTGTCTTCTTCCATATTTACTACATAATGGAAATCAATCTTTCTTTTCTTCATGGTCTCTACTACTGGAGCTCTTATCATTCACCACATTTCCATTATTTGTTGAGTCCGAGAGTTGGTTAATACATATGTTTTTTATCATAATTTTGGAAACCTGATTCGACATGTACTCAATATCTTTTACACCTATCAATATTCCATTTCGTTTCTCATTTCCACCACTATTCCCACCATGTACATCATGTTCAATGTTACTATAAATTCCTTGGAATCCAACCATTAACTAAAACCAGAAGTCATTGTGTGAGTAACAGTAGTCATAAAATAATTTAGATATTATCATGACACCTTATTTTCAATCTAAAACACCTTAGGATTAACGAAGGTTATTTATTATATTTAATTCCTTCAAATCAGTTTATAATGAAAATGTGAACTATCCTAAGCATACCCCCTGGGATTGATGTAACCAAGAGTGCATTAAGGCCCATTGTCGTGCACCAGTTCCCGTTCGATTTTATCTCAATGTGGTGTTTTTGGGTTTTACATCTAGGTATATCTATGTCGGAGCTGCCTCTACCTGCTCGTATCCAGAGAATGATTCATTTCTTGGAAAATCCATATAATATTTACATTACCAAAGATTTTGTATGGTCTTTTATAATAATCCCTAATTCTATCATAGGGTAATCTTCTCGAATAAGAGTTTTTCTATATCTAGTTTCCATGGTTTGTACTAAATTTCCTCTGATAACAACTGTAATGCCCGACCATAGTTACCTAGAGTCAGTGCATTATTACATATAATTGGCATGATAACCAGAGATCAAGTCTTGAAAGACCGATTAGTTTATTATCCTTGGAATTACTAGATACATACATAAGTTTTACATTACATCATGAAATAAAGAAAAACAACATTGTGTCCCCTTTGAACACACTCTTATCCCTTATACTATTTTTGCAGGCTAATCATGATATACTTCTTCACATCCTGGGAATACTTAAAACATAGAAATGGGTGAGCTCAGATTCTGAGTAAGAATAACAATTTAGCAGAAACTTTCACAAATAAGCATAAACATTTATGGCAATGTATATGACTAAAAAATCATTTTAAACATAAATTTCAGCATAAGATGGAAAATATAAATCCAATAATGTCGTTTACTTATTCACATGGATATTATACTAGTAGAATAATCGCATGTAATATCAGTAGTTAATTTCATAATGATGGAATTCATAATGAAGGACATCATAACAACATAGTCAAGGCGTCATGCCAAGACTACAAATAATGATTTTGTCAAGGCCTTGTGACAAGACACTAGATTGTCTCATGAGACCTACTGATGCATTTAATATCTATAGCAGGATCCAACCGTCACTTAATAAATCTAATGCATTCCTCATATTAAAAGGTTGTAACATAATCTAAACATTTTTATCAAATCTAGCTTATGAAATGTCAATATTTTTACCACAAACCATGATTGGTATAAAATAGCACTCCCACAGTCAAACATAATTAATTAAATAAAATATGGAAGATTTTATTTTAATAATTCAACCTCAATCAATAATATTGAGAGATATTTACATAAATGAAAAAAATTAGAAAAACTATTTGAGTGAAATATCACTTTATCCTTGAAAAAATTTAATAGTCTCAATCATTATCAAGAATCCATTTAAAAGAGAATTTTGAATCAAAGGTACCCATAACACTTTGAAACATTAAAAAAAATTAATTTTAAAACAATCATGTCCATATAAATAAATCCTTTAAACCATTTTTAAAAATTGGACATTAATGATAATGATTTAGAAGAATAAATCATTAAAACATTTAAAATGGTATTTTTGTAAGAGTTTCTAAGAAAATGAGAGATGCTTGAATACAAGTAATTTAGGTAAGAAAAACCTTATAATATCATGAGAATAAAGGGATTCATGATATACTATGTCAAAGTACAGTATATACACCATATAAAAGTGAATTGGCGCATAACAACAAAGAAGTCTTAATGAAATGAAAATTGAGATGAAATCCCTTATAATGACCGTATCCTTAGGTTAAGGATAAATCAATGACCTTATTATGTGTGATAAATATAAATAAACTCAATATTATTGGATATTCAGTGTAAATCACTTAGTGAACATTCACACATATTCTTGTAAAAAAACAACACCAATGACTTGGATGTTTAAATCAATGAATGGAAATTAAGTTAAGATCACTCTTATCAAGTTCATATCGATGACATAAGGATTTATCAATGGAGTTATTATGTGTATCAAAATTATATCCAAACAATTGGGAGTGTAAATTACTAAATAAATAAATAAATAGTGATTTCACACATAATCATGGAGTAAAATAATCAATAAAGTTTGTGTAAAACCCACTGAGTGGAAATCGAAATTAGAAATTCCCTTATAGATTCGATAAATTACAAAAAATACACCCCATGAAAGAAGGATCAGAAAATGAATATTAAAATACCCATAAATTAAATAATATTACACAAATAATAAAATCATGGTCAGTACATACACCACACAAAAGGAAATAGTGGCAATATAGCCTGAATCTCACTGGAATAAGAAGTGAGATGAAAACCCCTTACTGCATTGTAATAAATCGAGTCGTATAACCAAAAGTTAATAACCACCAAATAAATCATAGAATTACATGAATATAAATATAATCATGAAAATATATATCAAATAGAAGTACAAAATACATCACATTCAATAAATAAGTGGTGAACAATGGAAATCTCACGAAATTAAAAGTGAGATAAGAAACCACTTAACCAATACTTTTCCTTAGTTGAGGGTACTTTAAACTCCTATATAATGGTGAAATAATGGTTATTAAATTATAAAAGAACCTTATAGAAAAATATGATATCATATATGATCTTTTAACATTGATTTGTTAATAATATTTCAGTAGTATCATTGTTTCGGGTTTTAACTGATTCGTTTTTCTTGATATGTTCTGTTACGTAAATCATGTTTGTTATGGATAGGTTGTATTTTATTTGTATCTAGAATTATATAATGTTATTAAACATTATTTTTTAATCTTAAAATGATATTTGTTTTTGAATGGTTACGATGGGGAATGAATCTCATCGCGTTCGTGGAGACGGTAATCTGTACGCACGCACGAGCGACAATACCATTCTATTGATGGTGAAATCATATGTAATTGGATGGTATATCATATATAAAGAATAATTAAAATTTTATATTTATTATTTACATCAATTATACTCATTATTATACCCATAAAAATAATTAAGTGTTGAATAACAAACTACACCACAACGTAGAGACGGTAAGTCGTGCATACCCACGTATGGTGACTTTGTCATTCATAGGATGGATAGAATAATGAATATGGTTGTACCATATTTTTAATAACATCAATTTATGTAGAAGATATTTAATTTATTATTTTTTTATGGAAACAAAAAAGAAAGAGGATGTAGAAGAAGAAAAGAACAATGAAAGAGGTGATGAAATAATTACCTCTTCTTCGGGTGCTTCCTTTTGATTTGATAAAAAGGGCTCCTTAGGATGGAATTATGATGAAAGTAAGGACTCTAGGTTGAAGTGATGGTAATCGGGAGGATATTTAAGTAGGTTTTTTCTTAGCTAAATGAATTTGGAGGTCTGGTTGTGAGATAAGGTGGAGTACCCTTTTATAAGAGAGGTGAGTGTCACTTTAGGAAAACCTTGAAATATTATTTTTTTATACAATCATATTCAGTTTATAATGGATCAAAAAGGATTTATTTTGAGTCTAATGTTGGTATCAATCTCAAAAATCTCAACAAATTTGATTTAGATAGGTTTTTGTCACCATATAAACCTTATCTTTTAGATTTAACTATTGTTTAAATAATTTTACACTATCCATGTCTCCTTGTTTTTTATATTATATGGTTCATAAAGTTACAATAAAATGCTGAGAGAACCAAAAGTGGTTAATTAATGAAATATATATTATTATATAATTCCTTTGGCTGAACCCTGTATTTTTAGGACAATTATATCATTTAATGATATAGTATTTGTTTTAAAATCATTTATGTCAATTTTGACATTATTTAGTATTTGGTTTTTGTGAAAGTCATAACAATCTTATGTCTTCAAAAAAATTAAATTGAATCAACCCTAACATGTGATATTATCCTAGATTTTTTTTTAATTCATCACAAGTCTCAATTTACATTTTATTTCAATATTTATAATATCAATTGTTTTAATCTTTCATTAATAAGGTAATTACTGCATCATCATTGTGTCATAATTAAATTAATTTTTTTAATGTATAAAAATTAAAAATAAAATCCCATGATGTAGGAAATATTATTAATTTTCTAATGAATATTTATAGTTGAAATTATCTTATATATAACCCTATATTAAAAATGTTTTAGTTATTAAAATTTTAATTTAACACTTTTAAATCGTCTTTAAATAAACTATAATAAATGTCATAATCAAACCAAGTAGAACAAAAGGATAATATTTTATTCATAAGGTTTATTTTGGTCGAAATAAACTTATCCAATAGAATTATGACATGTGTTAGGGTAATTATAATATCATTTTTACCTTTAATTACCCTATTTACTTGTAACCGTGGTAAACAAAATTCAAAAGTTACTATTCACGGAAAACATATTTTCATCTTATTGATCTACATTTTACGTACTGATGTCAAACTTGTCTCCTGGATTTTGGAAATTTATTTAACAGAAGTGTTAAAATTACGTTTTATGCAAATTTGCTAACGTGCCAAGATGGTGGGTAAAAGTCGTTAAAAAATTCCAAAAAAATAATACATCTAATTTTATTATAAAACGACTCTAATGATTTAAATTGAACTAATATAGGTATTATGTATCTGTTTTGGCTTAAAATAATTTTAAATAAAATAAATAATTATTTAAATTAAAAGTTGGGGTTTAAACAATAACGTAGTGTTTTTCACTATTCATCAAAAATTGAATGTTTTCAGAAAAATACCAAAAATTAACCCTAACATAATTTTGGTATTCAGAATACAATAATGATTTCCATTTTACTGAATTAAAAATATAGATGTTTCATTAATTAATTTAATATTAATTCCCGTTGTCAAAACCAAAAAGGGGGTTTTTTTAGAAGTATAAACTATCAAAAGATTGATATGTGTTTGTATATGGTTTAAAATTGAAATTACTTCCAAATTCCAAAATTAGATTAAATGATAAAAATATAATTATATTATACTTAGGAACCATTCACATGTATAATTTAACAATATAAATTATATTGATTAAAAAATTTGTTTTCAATTAAAATTTAGTATCTTTCACTATTGATCAAAATATGAAAGTTATCAGATAAAACCAAAAAGTATCCAAACAAAATTCTATTCCCCACGTCTAAAGAATATTTTAATATGATCAATATGAATATATAAAATGGTCAAATATTGGATTTAGAAAGGGTTCCCCATTAAAAGGTGAAGAAACTGTATTTTTTAAAAAATAATTCCTTTATCAGAAAAGTTGAATTTGTACTTCTATTTTGACTAAGAAACACAAAATACTAATGTTAAAATTATATGGGGTATATGTAAAATTAAAAACATGGTAATTACTATTCATAACCAGTTTCTAAACGGCTAGTTTGATAGGTCATAGTGCGCAAGAACTCGGGGTTATGTACATCGCACGCTATTGTATTATTCAAAGAGAAGTGTGTCGTGAAAGCTTGGGGTGTTAAATTTAACCATTATCATTATTGTCTAACCCCAGGTAAACCCATTTTCACTTTAACAATTCAAATTGATTTTTACTATTTTTATAATTCATTATGGTCAAAAATTAATTTGACCTTAATAGAAAACATAAATTATGATGATTCTAAATATGGATTTTTTATAAAAATTACATTCATAAAGTTGGAAAATTTTAATTTAAAAATAATCATAGAGACACGAAGAGAAAAACTACTAGAAATTGGGGTTATATCCACACCAACATATCCACAATTTATAAAATCCTTTCATATAAAATAATTTATTACTAGGTGCCCATAGAAGTATGACCCAACCACTATTCCATTTACTCCCTACCCTCGAGACCTCTCATCCTCATGAACCTAATCACTCGATGCGGCCACACAACCTCCCATGTTTCTCCTACTCCAACACGCCACCCAACCTACCCATGATCCTCCTCCTCCAACATATCCAACCTACCTCCTTTGTTTTTCTTCTTTGAGGAGGCCTCCCCACATCACCCATTAGCATAACTCTAATGTGGCACCTGTAAGGGTTCAAATCCATAAGGATCATCCCTTTGTGTGTTTTTAAGACCATGGTGCTTAGAGAAGGATCAGAGGAAGTATGGAGGAGTTCAATGATGAGAATATGGAAACAGTGGGGGTACACAACATGACTAAGGGGGTCACAACATATATCATTCATGTTTTAGAAAAATAAACCAAAGAACGGTGGCAACACATTTTTCAGTGTAACTCACAACGAGGCGGTACGTGATGTGACGAGGAGGTACACATCATGTACTGCCCCACCACATGGTATTTTAAAGACACCCAGCTGCTTGGGATTTTTAAACCCTACGGCTTGAGCACACCCCCTATTGACCCCAGATGACCTGGACGCCTCCCTCTTCAATGTTTGTGAATACCTTTGTCCTAGATCAGTTCCCTGATTCATTCTTCGGCCCGTCTTCAATACAAGGTAAGATCTAACTTTGTTATTTGGTTTTCTTCTATCCGTCTTCTCCCATTTCTTCTTTCCAGGCTATGAAGTTTGATATCCATAGTTATAAGGTATTTTCTTTCTGTTTCTATTGATGCGGTTGCACCATGACATCCTCGGGTTGATTCCGTTGTCATGGGGGAGGTGATCATGATCGGTTGGGTGGATTGTACTCATGTAAAGAATTTCAAGATCCTTTTGAGGTATGGGATTCATTTCTTCTCTAATTATTATGTGAAATCATAGAATTAGAATGATTTATCCTTTGGATATAAATGGAATTGACCTAATTAAGTAAATGAACCAGATTAAATGAATTGATTTGATTGAATGTTGTTTCTTTGCATTAGGATAATGGTTTGACTCTTGATTTTCTAGATAGTGTGATATCTATTATTTTCTTATTAGTATGTTGTTCTTGATGAAATTGATAAAGCATTTAAACACATAATTAATTGATAATTAAATGGCTAAATGTAAAGAGGCATGTAAATGAATCTAGTTGTCATTGTTGTTGTAAATTGATGATAATAAAATTGATTCAGTAAGCATGTATAATTTATTTCTTATAGCAATGATAGCTTTCTGTTTAGGTTTCTGGTAGTTAGAGCCTAAAAATAATAAATTGGTTAATTTTAGATGGATTAAAGAACTGGTTTTCTGATAAAAGATAATTTCTGTTAGGGATCTAAGTTACCCTCTTGCTTGTAAAGGCCAAATAGCCTTATGCATGGAGTTGTTAGAGCTCATTGCTTGTGAATGAAGAATGCATTTTTTAGAGCTAGGAGCATAGTTGCCTTGTTATTTCTTGCTGATTGTGATGGGATTAATCTTGGCTGGATGTTGTGATATGTGGGGGAAGGGAGGCCCATGGGTTTTGGAATAAGTTGATGCCTAGAGTGTCGAGATGCATTGGTTTATGCATGAGGTTGTTGGGGAGGATAGAGATGAATATGTAATGGGTTGGATGTGAACAATTCGATACTTCTTGAATATTTTTGGTTGTTTATATTCTTTACTTTCCACACTATTCAAGGAATATTGTTTTTCTACACTCCTTCCAAAAAGAGTTGAATACATGTGGGGTATGCCACATGCTTCATTTGTTTAGTTTCTTGAGAGAGCATGGGTCTACGATCCTATTATAGGAGAAAAGGACGTGACGATCTGTTCATCTACTCACCATGTTGAGCCACCTTGTGTTTAGTATTTTAGAATGTTTTTCTATATTTCTTGGGAATATGGGGATGTAATAAGTCTATTAATAAATGATTGCATAAATTTTGTTAACCCACGGGGTTGGAACTTGGTGTAATTTAATGATGATGTTACAATTTAAAGGAATAATGGACTTTGGGTGCGATGATAATGAATTATATTGTGGAATTTTTTATAGATAATTAATATTTACATAATTAATTAACATAAATTGAAACTAATAAAAAGGGAATGAAGTAATTTAATAAATCTCTTCAAATGGCTGTGTACTTATAGGATACCTAATCTTAGCAGTGGCTGCATGAAGTCTCAGAGGCGTTAGCTGCAGTTGTGTCTAAAAATAGATTATTCCCATTCTGTGGTTGTGAGCTGTAATATATTCTGTACTTTTTCTGTTTCTATATGCTACTCCACCCCTTCAGTTAGGGCAACTGATGCCTCGGGGATTCTGACCCTTGGGGGGTATTTTCCCCAACATTCATGTGGGAGGATGGATGGATGACTACCCCCTTTGGACTCACTCTCTTCTCTTGGTAGTTAACTATGTTGGTAGGTACAATAGTTAGTTTTCCCTATATATGTGTGTAGAGGGATATAATGGATTGTTGTTATTTATGAACATATATTCTGGATATAGTAATATATGGAATACTATAGGTGTAACATGTTTAGGTTGTGATGGGATGAGGATCCTTAATCGGTGTATGGGTAGTAATGGATTGTTGTATAATTTCAAATGTGTGATACATGTTACGCGAGCTGTGGTGGCTCTCAGAAACTAGATGGTATCTTTGGTTACATGGAATTAGTGGTTGTGTTTCCTGAGGTGTATATTGTGGTGCTTCACCCATGTGTCTGATAGAAAGCCTTTTTAGAGATAGATTCTTTAGACGTACGACATTGTGGAAAAGTGAAAAACTAGGTATGAATTAGTAGTGGGGTACCCTTGATATTATTTATTATATTATATTGTCTTGCATGCGATACATGGTGAGAGTATCCATGGTGAGGCTGGGAGCTTAGTATACCTATTTAGTTGACGAGTTAGATTCACTTTTTGTTCACTATGCATTAGCATGCGTTCTTTACTTTTGCATGAGAGGCTCTAGGGGGGATTCGACTGAGTATACTTTTATAATCACCCTATATATATATAAACTATTTCTCAGTTCACTTTGAGTAGGTTGGAGATTAGGTTGTTTACTACTATCTTGGGGTTACATGAGCTGTCCGGGCTCTGTGGTCACTACTATTTTTACTTTCATGTGGTACTTATAGTTTTACCTTTTTATTGTAGTAGTTTTTGCATGAAATTGTATATGTGTGCTTGGGTTTTATTTTTATTTCAGTCTGACTTACAGTTTTATGGTGTCTATCTTATCTCTCTCTTTTGAATGTGTTCTCATAAAGGGTAATGCCTCCCATTTGTTTGTTTACTATACCCTCAGTGCTAATAGCCAACCTAGGGCCTACTAGAGGGAGACTCAAGGAGTCACTATCTCCCTTCTCAAATTCTCGGCCCAGTATGGGTACACCTTGTGGGGAGGTGGACATGAAAAAGTGGTATCAGAGGTTTGGGTGAGGGTTAAGATGGAGTTTTGGTGTTAGTAACAGATCAGGTTTCATGGGTTTGTTGGGAAACAATGTCAGTTAAGTTTAGAAAGTGATGTAAACACTAGAGATTGGCTGAGTCATAGGTGTTTTGGCCCCCCTGTGATATGATTCACATACCATTATGTTTATAGTGGCTACTAAATGAGGTTATATTGGTTGTAGGGTATCAACCTAGGAAAAGATGATGCGTCATTATTCTTTGTTCCTGTGTTTGAATGGGTAGACATTGGGAAAGGTTAACCTAAAATGAATAAATAAAATATATTAATTAATTAATTTCGAGTATTTTATATTCTAGTTTTAGGATCTCTGTCTATTTTTTATTTTGTAGGTATGGCTCCAGGTCAACGTCTTTATCAGGTTTGCGCATAAGATGTCTAGTAGGCTGCACCAACAGATCGTCGTAGGGTAGAAATTGACGATGAAGACTCTTCGAGTGGGAAAATCTGATAGTTTTAGTACTGGAGTCTACAGAATTAAGAGCGATCTATTTCAGATACAGTCATAGAAGACTAGTTATAGGAGGTTGATATAGCCTTTAGTTTGATCCATGCTTGAAAGGATCACTGGGTTTCTTTCGTTGTGATGATGCTATGTGGGGAAGTGAGGAAAGGGAGGTTCTTTTTCCTTGGTGATCGTGAGAAGTGAGTGATATTGTGTGAGGAGTTATGAGATGAGTTTAGAGATGAGTTTCTTTCTATGACCGTAAAGGCGTCCAGTCACCAATAGCTACTTACCCTTCAATAAGGGAGCTCTAGTGTGCGAGCGGTTGGAATCTATTTCAGGAACATTTTATGATATGCTTCGAACTTTTTTCTAGATGAGGAGGCTAGGGAGAAAAATTTAGTGAAGGATTTTCATGAAAATATCCAATTCAAGGTCAGCCTGTTTATGCTAAAGACATATATCGAGGTTCTGGTGAGGGAAAATGTCATCGAGAGGACTTTACCTAAAACTGGATCATCATGAGATGGGAGTCATCAAGATTCCTCACAAATAAGAGCTGTGGTCTGGGGTTCCCAATTTTTAGGGTAGAAGATTTTCTATTCGGATGGGGGTAAGTCACATCCCTCATCATCTCATTTCTCCAAGGGAGGCATCTATCATGACTACACGAAGGGATCATGTACTTGTTTTTCTTGTTTAGGCCATGTCCATCAGCGGCGAGAGTGCCCAACATTTTAGACCAGTCATCGTGCACTAGGAGTTCTACTCTAGGTTCCTCCATTGAGGCAGTTCCAAATGAGGCAGTAGTAGCAGGTTGCACCAGGTTTGGATTAGAAGAGAGCATATGGTGTAGGTAGAGGATAGTACCATGTTTCTCCCCATCTTTAGAGAGCAAATCGTGACCATGGTGGTGGTGGTCATCAGGGTTATAGAGGCCATACAAGAGGTCGTGGTCAGCTATATGCTTTAGTGTTTCTAGTTCCAGGCGAGCATGACATCATTCGAGGGACCCATTGCTTGTTTTCTACTTGGTTTTATGCCTTTATTGATTCAAGAGTGACACACTACTTCATATCACCTTTACTTGTCCATTATTTGGGACTTGAGGTAGATAGGCTTCCAGTTCCCTAGTATTTGACTACGGCAGTTGGAGGTCGAGATAACTTGTTTGAAGTATGTAGAGACTCTGAGATAGTGTTAGGGAAACACCACTCTTGGGTGATTTCCTATGTTTATGGATACAACCATATGACGTCATCATTGGAATGAATTTGTTGTATTCAGTGCAAGAAATCATAGATTTCATCTGGATTTAGGTGGTGTTCTTCGATGCTGATGGAGAGCCAACAATGTTTTTTGATGAGCAAGACCCTCAGATAGGTCAGAGGTGTGTTCTGTACATGTAATCCTTTTTGTCTGAACAAATGATATGTTTTTTAGAGGCTTAGCAGTTGGCATTTCCTAGGGTCTTAGAAGAGTACCCAGATGTCTTTCCAGAAAAGTTTGTAGTATTACCCCCTTGATGAGATATTGAGTTTGGGATCGATCTACAACTAGGAATGTATCTTATATCTTTGTATCCATATAGGATGGACCCTTCTGAGTTATGGGAGATGTGTATGTAGCTTGATAGTCTGTTGTAGAGCGGTTTTCTTCATCTAAGTGTGTAACTATGGGGCACACCTATTTTGTTCGTGAAGAAAGATGATGGTAGTTTTCAGTAGTGTATTGATTAACATCGCTTAAACAAAGTGAAAGTGAATAATCAATATCCTATTCTATAGATTGACGATTTATTAGATCAATTGAATGGTTAAATATTGTTCTCAAAGATTGACTTGTGGTCAGGATATCATTAAATGCATGTTAAGGATTAGAATATCCCGAAGAGTGCTTTCTGTTGTCTTCATGGGCATTACGTGTTCATTGTAATGACATTCGTTGTGAAAAATTCTCTAGATATGTTCATCAGATTAGTGAATGCTGTGTTTTTTATGTTTCTGGATTATTTCGTGTTGCTTTTCATCGACGACATCCTTGGGTAATCTGCGTCTGAGGAGGAGCATGATGAGCATCTGCATGCTGTTTTGGGAGTTATTCATTAACACCAGCTGTTCGGGAAGTTTTTGAAGTGTGGGTTTTGGGGTAGAGAAGTCCATTTTATGGGGCATGTTATATCCCAGTAGAGAGAATCTACGGATTCATAAATGATATAAGTGTTTGTGTCTTAGGATTTCCTCAAGATTGTGAAAAATGTGTGAAGTTTCCTTGGTCTTGCAGACTACTACAAGAAGTTCACAGTTTATTTATCTTGGGTTGGAACTCCTCTGACATCGTTGACCAAGAAGGATCAAGTATTCATGTGGATAGATCAGTGGATGTTCTCTTTTGTTTATCTAAAATAGAAGTTGGTAAGTGCTCCATTTCTTTTTATAATATTATAGGGATCTAATTTTGATGTTTTCTACGATGGTTTTCATCGGGGGTTAGGTTGTTTTCTGATGCAGCAGAGATCATCTGTTTCCTATGGGTCTTTGTATTTTCACCCCCATGAATATAACTATTCCACCCATGATCTTGAGTTAGCGGTAGTGGTTTTTTATAATAAGTCGTGGATACATTACCTCATTGGTGATCGCATTGTGGTTTTCACCAATCATAAGAGTAGGGGGTATGTTTTCTGCCAACATGACTTGAACTTGTATCAATGTTGGTGGATGGAGTTCTTATTGGAATACAACATTAAATTATCATAAACACATTGAAAGGAGAATGTTATAGATGATGCACTGATTAGGAAGTCATGTAGTGATGCAGTGTGTGAATTTGGTGATTCTTGGAGAGTGATGGAAGAAATTTCAGTGTTACACCTCAATATTATAAAAGTTAGGGAAATAGGTTGTCTTTTTCACATGACGGTGTAGTCATCTATGGGGTAGAAGGTGGAAGAGACCCAGTTGAAGGAACTAGAGGTGGTGGTCTGGAGAGACTAAGTAGTTTGCGGCGAGGCCCCTGATAGTTGGTATGAGGATGAACAACACCGTGTTTGTATCAGGGAAGGCTCTTCGTTCCTTTGTCGATGCATGAGATAGTTCTCTGAGGGTTCTATAGTTTTACTTTTTGATTGTATCCTAGCATGAAAAAGATGTAATGATCCTTGAGGAGTCAGTTTTGGTGGCCAGGGATGAAGTGTTCAGTTGCAGAGTTTGTGTATCCATGTTTGGTCTTCCAGAAGGTGAAGGCTGAGCACCGTGTTCCATATGATTTTCTCCAACCATTAGATATTCCTCAGTGGAAGTGGGAGGAAATCTAAATGGGTTTTTTACAAGTTTTCCTTGAGAATAGGGAGTCCATGACTCTATATGGGTGGTAGTGGATATTTTGATGAAATAAACCCACTTTAAAGTTGTCAAGCAATCGTGCTCAGTAGAGGTTTTGTCGAGATAGTATAGATGGGAGGTGGTGAGACTCCATGGAGTCACAAGGATGATTATTTCTGACTGAGATCATTGTTTTTCCTCTACGTTGTGGAGAGGTATCCATCATGATTTCAGTTCTTATCTATACCTTATCACTTATTTCCATATATAGATGGACGGTCAAACATAGAGGACTATCCAAACTCTTGAAGACACATTGCACACTTGTGTCCTAGATTTTGGAGGCTTGTGGATAAGGCACTTACCCTTAATGGATTTATCTTAAAACAATAGTTATCACTCCACCATCTGTATGGATATGTTTGAAGACTTATATGGATGACCTTTTTGTTATCCATTGTGCTGGATTGGGGTTGAAGATTCAGAAATTCTCGGAATGAAACTAGTATAGAATACGACATAGATGGTTCAAATGATTTGTTAGAGGATGGAGGAAGTGAAAGATGATTAAATATCATATGAAGATCAAAGGAGGGGACCTTTGGAGTTTGATTTTGGGGATCACGTGTTTCAGAAGGTGACTCCCTTTCATGGGTAGTAAAGTTTTGGTCATGGGAGTAAGTTGTCTCCCCATTTTATGAGACTTTCATGGTGTTGGCTCATGTTGGAGCCGTGGAATATCATGTAGAACATTCCCCATAAATGAGATATATATACGAAGTTTTTCACATGTTTCATCTCCATAATTATCTTTATGATGACTCTCATGTCATCGATTGGGGAGAGATCAAAATTGATGATGATGCAACCTTTGAGGAGCGGCCTATGAAGATCCAGGACAGCAAAAATAAGGTGTTTTACAGGCATTCTATTCTCGTTGGTTCATGTCTTGTAGATACACAGTGGTGTGGGGGAGAGTAAATGGGATCATGATTCACAGATACACGCTCAGTACCCTGATTTATTTGATGTTTAGCTCTTTCCTCGTAACGATGTTTGTTTTGTGGTTATAGACCTTTACTGTCTATGAGATGGATTTCTTTTGTTTCATGTAGTGTCTTTCTATATTTGAGAGGTATCTCCACTAGAAGAGTGTTTAGGAACTAGTTGTGGTTTTTCTGAGGTTTCATGTCATTCTTTTGATGTGGTTGAGCTCTTGTGGTGTCGAGAGCCTTGAGAGGTATCTCGTAGGATGGTTGTTCGAACAACCCATTTTCTCTTTCCTCTCTGGGTTGGTTTTGGATTTTTGAGGATAAGAATGTTTTGAGAGGTATCTGATGTAAGGGTTTGTATTCACATTGATCGAACCTTTGTGTGTTTTTGAAGAAAGAGGTTCTCAGAGATGGCTTGGAGGATTTCTGTAAGAGTTCAGTCAAAAGAAGCTAGAAATAGGGGGTACAGGATGTGACCAAGGGGGACTCGATGTGTACCATTTGGGTTTCAAAAAAATAAAAAAATCATTGAGGCGATGTTTTTTTCGGCGTTAGTCTCCTTGAGGTGGTACACGACTTGACATGGAGGTACACATCGGGTACTTCCCTTCCGATGAGTATTTTTAAGAAACCCAACTACTCATGTTTTTAAACCCTATGGCTTGAGTTCAATGCCTCTCAACCCCAAATAACCCAGATTCCTCCCTATTTGTTTGGAGATTCCTTCATCTTTGATCGGTTCCCTACTTCCTTCTTCAATTCGTCCTTAATCCAAGGTAAGATATACCTCCGTTCATTGGTTTTCATTGATCTGTCTTCTCCTGTTTCTCATTTCCATGCTATAGAATTTTATCTCCATGGATCTAATGGGGGTTCTTTTGGTTTTTTGATACATTTGTATCGCAACATCCTTAGGTTGATGTAGTTGTCACGGGAGAGGTGGTCGTGACCAGTTTTAGGGATTGTTCTCATGTAAAGAGCATCAAAAACCTTTTGAGGTAGGAGAATCATTATTTCTATAATTATTAAGTGAAATCATAGAGTTAGAATGATTTAGCCTTTGTATCACAATGTAATTTACCTAATTAAAACTTGAATCAGATTAGAAGAATTTGTTTGATCGCATGTTGTTGCTTTGAACTGTGATAATAGTTTGCCTCTTCATTTTATAGATAGTGTGATATTTATGATTTTAATGTTAGCATGTTGTTCTTGATGAAATTGGTAATGAAAGTAAAGCTATAATTAATTGATAATTAAATGGATAAATATAAAGAGGCTTGTAAATGAATCTAGTTGTTGCTGTAAATTTATGATAATAAAATTGATGCAGTAAACATGTTTAATTAATTTGTAATCTCTATGATAGATTCCTCTTTAGGGTTCGCATATCTAGAAACTAATAATAATAAATTGGTTAATTACATATGGATTAATGGACAGGTTGTTTGATAATAGATAATTCCTGATAGGTTTCTGAGTTACCCTCATTCTTGTAAAGGTCAAAGAGCCTTATGCATGGTGATGTGAGAGATCATTTCTTGTGAAGGAGGACTACCTTGTTTAGGGACAAGAGCCGAGTAGCCTTATTGTTTCCTATTGGTTGTGATGTGATTGATCCTAGATGGATGTTGTGATATATTGTGGTAGGGAGGCCCATGGGTTGTGGTATATTTTGATGCATATAGTGGAAAGATTCATCATTTTATGCATGAGGCTATCTGGGAGGACACTGGAGATGATGAAATGGGATGAATGTGAATGATTGAATGCTTGCAGAATCATGTTGGTTTTTTATCTTCATTACATTCTCCACTTCTCAATGCATCTATTTTTGCTACCCTCCTTCCAAAAAGAGGTGAAGATGCATAGGTTATGCCATGGGATTTCCATGATTCACTTCTCGAAGGATGATGGGTCTACGCTCTTGCTATAGGTGGAAAGGACTTGACAACTAGTTCATATACTCACTGTGTTGAGGCCCCTCGTGTTTTGTAGCTGAGAATGTTTTTTCTAGAATGCATGGGAATATGGGAAAATAATAATGCGGTTAATAAATGATTGAATAAATTATGTCAACCCATGGGGTTGGAACTCGGTGTAATGTAATGGCGAGGTTTCGATTTAAAGGAATAGTGTACTTTGGGTGTGATTCTAATGAAACATAATGTGAAATTGTTAATTGTTAATTAATGTTTAAATAATTAATTAACATAAAGTGAAACTGATAAAAAAGGAATGAATTAATGTAATAAATCTCTTTAAATGATTGTGTACTTATTGGATACCTAGTCTTATTAGTCGTAGCCGGGAGTCCAAGAGATGTTATCTATAGTTGATTCTATGAATATATTATTCCCATAGTGTTATTGTGAGATATAGTATATTATGTACTTTTTGTGTATCTATATGGTAATCCACCCCTTCAGTTAGGGAAACTATCACCCTATGGATTCTGAGCCCTAGGGGTGTTTTACACAAAATTATAGTTGGAGGATGGATGGTTGACTACACCCTTTGCACCCGCTCTCTTCTCTTGGTAGTTACTTGTGCTAGTAGGCACAATGGTTAGTTTTCTCCATATATGTGTATATAGGGTTGTAATGGATTGTGGTTAATCACACACATATATTCTGTATATAGTTTCCTATGGACTACTATCAGAGTAACGTGTATAGGATTTGATGGCTTGAGGATCCTTACTCAGTGTATGGTCTATAATAGATTGGGGGTATAATTTATGATGTATGATACATGCTATGCGAGCTATGGTGGCTCCCAAAAACTACCTAGTTACTTTGGATACATGGATGTAGTGGTTGTGTTGCACGAGGTGCATTTTGTGGTTCTTTGACCAGGTGTTTGCGGAAAAGACATTTTGGAGAGAGATTCTTAGGAGGTGCAACATTGTGGAAAAGTAGAAAAATAGTGGGGCACTAGTAGCGGGGTACCATTGATATTCTTTATTTTAGTATATACTCTTGGATGCAATACGTGGTGATAGTATCCATGGTGAGGCTGGGATATTAGTATACCTATTTAGCTGATGAGTTAGTTTCACTTATTTTTCATTGTGCTTTAGCATGATTACTTTACTTTTACATGAGAGGATCTGGAGAGGATCATACTGACTGTAATTTTATACTCACACTAGGTATATATTCATTGTTTCTTAGGACACTTAGAGTAGGTTGGAGATCAGGCTAGTTACTACTAGCATGGGGTTTCATGAGCTGTTTGAGCTCCATGGTCACTGCTATTTTTTACTTTCTTTTGGTACATACATATTTTCCTTTCAGGTGTAGTAGTTTTTGCATGAAATTAAAAATGTGTACTAGGGTTTTATTTTATATTGTTTTCTGAGTTGGAGTTGGTTGGGTTCTGTCTTATTTCCCTATTCTGCATTTTTTCTCTTAGATAGAAATGCCTCCCATTTGTGTTATCACTATAGATCGGTTCTAGTCACCAACCCGGGGCCTACAAGAGTTAGGACTCAGGGTGTCTCTATCACCCTTCTCAAATTTCAAACCCAGGAGGGGTATAACTTGTGGGGAGGGGGTCGTGAAACCACCCCACCTCCTTGTGATCATATTTCTCTTTAAAATTCTTAGATGATCACACATCCTGAATACACATACACAATGATTTTCTTTTTTGATGGTTTTTAGGGTTTTATTTTGTTAGGTTGGTGAAACTCCCTCATATACTCCTTCACTACATAGTTTCTCCCCGATATCTAACTTGGAATTATATTCAGCCTTTCTCCAATATCAATCTGTTTCCATAATTTTTTGACCTCTCTATATATTCATCCAAACAATTTGTGGAGGAAACTCATAAATTTCATATATCATGTTCTCATTTTAATAGTCCCTCTTCTGTCAATAATTTTTTTATAAGTTTCTTCTAATATTTATATATCAAAAAATGCTTAATGATTTCCATATAAAATATTGATTTAATTGTTTCCATTTTACTCAATTATTTTTCATCCTAGTTGGTAATTTGAGTGTTATGAATTTTATTATGGTACTCAAGTTGACTTCTTATAAAGGAAATAATTACTTAAATTTATTGAATTTACTACTCTATAGTTTTTTATTTCCTCTACACTTTCTTTCATGAAACATTATATCAATTTAATTTATATACTTCGAAACCATGGTACCTAGATTTTATAGAACCCTTAGCATTAATATTTCTTTAAATATATAATTTAGGTGTTTCTTTAGGTTCTTTGATTCATGGATTCCCACTGTTCATCATTCCTTATCCACTTGGAATAAACCCTTGCATCATGAATATGTTTTCTGCATCATAGTGTCATGTTGGTATAGAATTATTAATTCAAATAAGTTTTATTTTCTACCACAAAGATCAGAATGTTAGTTTTATTTGGGAATTTTTTTACCATCCTCATGTGAAAATTATAACTTTTAATTCCCATTTAATTGAGTTGGAAGATTCTCTTTATGAATGTGACATGTATTTCTTATTAAAAAACAAATTTTAAATTTCTTTAATTTTATAGTTTTACATGACATGTATTTTTTTGAGATTTGTGTGACATTTATTTGTTTGTCTTATATATGATACCTTTAATAAAAAAGTTATGAACCATATTAACCATATCAAGAAGCTTTGATCAACTACAGCTAGTTGTAAAACATTTTTATTATGAATTAATAAATAGAATAACATAAAATACTAGAGGGATGTTTATTAAATCATTAAAAAATTTATTAGTTAATTATAATAGACGAATTTTAAGTAATCATACATTTATTTTTATAAATAATATTTTAAAAAATAACTTTCATTTTTAAATTTATTTTTTACGCTAACTCTTTTACATATAAACATTGTTCATTATCCTATTTTTTAATTTATTTTAAAGTGTCACACTTATTTTGTGACATAGTATATCATTTACTGCAAATTGTATCGGATTATTGAATGTTGTAATTTTGATACGGTGTTATTTAGTGAAGACTAATGTCACGCCATGATAAGAAATTACTAGATTAGGGGATAATTTTTAGACAAACAATTCCATGAAAAAAATGTTTAATTCTTGGGGTAAAATCCATCAATAAATTTTCCTCTATATAGAAAAATTTATGGGAAATCAGGGATAGCATATGTTAAACCCTAACTAATATCATATATCCTCTATCAATTTTTAATTTTTGTAATTATGTATTTTTGGTTTTTTATATGTTAAATTCCATTGTTATACTATCTAAAATTTATGAATTTTTTTAATGTATTAATTTTCTACAAATTATATTTGTGAGTAATTTTCCATGAACTTATAAAGCCAGCAGCTCATCCAACACTTAAATATATCCACTATGATAACTGTTGGTTTTATAGTGGTTATCAAAATATATTAAATATTATTTATTTTAAAAATCATAGAATGTTTAAGTGAAAAAATAAGATTGATGCTCATGTTCTGAACATTTTAGGAGACAAACACAACTAAACCAATACTTCATTATTCAACATACATATCAATGAACATAGGAAATATCACACAATGAAATTCACTATAAACACTAGAATGATTTATTTTCTAATAATTTAAAAATAAAAAAAATACAAATCAAGTTATTTGACCTATTTTAGGAAGTTTAACAAGCAGTGTATGAGTTTAATTTGGAAAAAATAGACACAAAATCTTTTATATCTAGAAATTCTTATATCGAGAATCATATTGAAAATAAGATATGATATATGTAAAATTATTTCTAAATATTAATTTATTATATAAAATTTTTTTAAAATAAATTTATTTTCTCTCAAAATTGAATATTAAAAATTATATTCCCTAACTTGAGAATCTCTTTCAAAAATATGATAGCGACTTTCAAAAAATTGCAACAGAATATAAATGTTAAATTAAAAAGAATTCATATTTCTTGTTCACTATTAAAATATCTTTTAGATTCTTTAAAAGGAATGGTAGTAAATTATACCTTGAATTGAGGATAAATAATTCATTACCATGATCATTATTTATGAAAACATTAAGAATATTTTGAAACATGAATTCTGGATCAAGGAATATTAGTAAAATAACTTGTTAAAAAGGAATTAATTTTATAAATACCATCACTAGACCTCAAGAATATATAGATATACGGCTTAGTGAATATATGTTTCCTCATCTTAAGATGAAAAATATCAATTGTTCAGATATATAATTATAATAAATAAAAGTATGAAATTATTGGATATGTATAATTGGTAGAATAAATTTATAATAAATGGTTGTTATTGAGAAACATTAAATGTTGTAATCTTATAAATATAATTGAATGTCACAAATATAAAATTATTGGTTGAATAGATAAAACTGAATGTAATAATAAATTTGGTGAAAGAAAATAAAATAAGTTATTATAAGCATCAAATATATATAATTTATATAATTGTTCTTCTAATAAAAGTGAACAAAAAGTGACCACATTAAATGAATCTATATATTTTTAATACATTGTTTATTGAGAAATGATTACAGTATATTTTAAAAATAATGTCACAATTTATTACTAATTGTTTTACATAATTTAACTATATAATATTTTATTATGAATGAACTATCCACTGATGAAATCAATGAATATGGTTATGAGTCTAAATTTTAACTTGAAATTTTGAAAGGAAAGCATTGAAAAGTAAAAGTTTATCTAAACTAAAAATAAAAATTTTTTGATAAATTTTTTTCTAAATATTCCTTTCTATTGTATCCTTAATACCTTTTGAAAACCATAATGATGTTGTGTGGATAAAATATAAAAAATAAATTCTAATGAAATACTTATATAAATTTATAGGTTGGGTGATTATTCTTCAAAAAATTTATTATTAAATTTACTATAAAGACACAAAAAAAAGACTTTTACATTCAATATCTTGTGATTATAAATAATATAGATATTTATTTTGTGAAATAAAACTAAATAAAAATGGATATAGTTATATTTTTAATGTATAACCATTTATGGGCCAAAAATATAAGTGTAAAAATATCTATTTTCATAAATTTAGTATGAATTTATTTTTACCAGTGTAAAAAACATATATTTCATAGATAATTTATTTTGATGATGTAAAATAGAAAAAATATCAAACTTTTATAACTTAAGAAGGATGAATTTTTAAAATTTTCATTAAGTGAAAACTAACGATGTTTAATAGTCTTGGAAATTTAGTTATCCATTGTAAGTCTCCAATTTCCTTTTTTATATTAAAATATTAGAACACAACATTGATAGGGATAATAAGTTTTATAATGAAGGATAGTTTTGAATCTTCATTAATAATAAATGTTCCAAAAAAATTCAATGGGAGTTATGATATTCTAAACCAATAAATATTTTTATACAATCAAAATAAAAGATATATTCTACATAAAAATTATATTCATTAGTGAAATTAAAAATTAGTCAACCCATTAACATATAAGGAGATGAAATTAAATCCTCCATAACATAATTGGAATCTTTTAAAAAACTACTTCCAAATGGCTTACTAGATATTATGTTTGATTAATATGATATTTTTAATATTGAATAATTAAAAAACAATATAAAACTATCTTTGAACAATAATGTTAAGTCAATAAAATATTAATATATTTAATTTTTACATATGAATGATTTTGGATCAACTGATATAATTTTAATCATAGGGATAAGATACATGTATATCATAAACGATAACTATTCCCATTTATGTTGGTTTTTTTTTTAAAAAGTCTAAAGATACTATCATTGTGTATTTTAGTTTATACTAATTTTATCAAATTTTTTATTTCTAATTTAAAATATTACTATAATTATGTTATTTTTCAAATTTTGTGCCATAGTTTTGAGAGTAATGGACTACACATTTCTCCTCACACTACATACTCAATCAACGCTTCTGCCCCATTGTTTCAAACAACTTTGACAAATATGAAGTTATCTATACATAGAATAATCACTAAAATATTCTAATAACAACTAAAATCACCCCAATAGAGACCCCATAATTTATGAACTATAATTATTTCATTAAAAAAACATATAAATTAGACATTACATATGAAAAATAGGTTTAACTCAAAAATTTTTGATATCTTCTAGGAGGGTGTACATATTGTGTTGAGTATGATAACCCTATATGATATTCCAAAAAAATGTACTTAAAATGAATAAATTAACACAAAAATATGTATTCCTAAAATAGTTTCAAAAAATTATAATTAATAAAGCTGTACTATAATATAATTGAGAATAATGAATAAATAATTAAAGAATAGTATTGATATAAAATTCAGTGTAAATTAAAATTAAATGACATATAATATATTATTATACATTCCATTTAATATATTTGATATGATTTTTTGAAAGGTTTATTTTTAACTCATTTTAATCTTATGAAATAGTACATATCATGTTCAGTCATTTTCTAATTTTTTTTAATTTAATGCATATTTATTTTCCTCAGAATTGATATAAGTTGAGTCTAAAATGTTAATCGAAACACTAATTACTTTCATAAAGAGTTATGATATTTTTTTATATCACATTCTTTAATGATTCACATGGATAATTTATTTGATTCCCATGTTTTGATTGTGATGGAATTTCATGGTTAACTCATGAGTATGTGTGTTACCATATCACTAAACAAGGTTTCCAAAAAATATCACATGTGGTTCCTCAATGGAAAAAAATCTAAAGTGAAGAATGAAATTTACTCATCTAAAAAGTTTAGCATGGAAAATAATGTCTCGATTTAGTAATATTAATCTTGACTATCATATAACATTTATTAATGATATACTACTTGATGATTTATGTATTCCTAAAAAATATTAAAGGGAATTAATGTTGGTCAAAAGTTTATATTTTCATATATAAATATCGATTTATTAATTAATGATTATTTTATTCTATAGAAGGAAAATGTGGATCTAAACCAGTGCATATAGTATGGTATATCCAAGTAGAAGACTAATAAATATAGAACTCTATATCATGTACACGAGAAAGTGATGTGGCACTTTAGATTAATTTCAGGCTTCATTTTTTTTTCTATAAAATGTCATGAAATATGAGACTTAATGAGATAAAATTAATAATGATAATGATGCAATTTTCCATTCTAATTATGGGTTATATTTGAATAAATTTGATAGTTTACATCCTAATTTTGTAGTTAATCCACATAATACAATATATTTGGATTATCATGTGATGTTTTCAACCCATTTTTTCAAAATAATCCCACATGTAATAGTTAGCCGGGTTTCATTCACATTTACAATATTACATCATGGATGTATATTAATAAGTCATTTACTATCAGGAGTATATATATATATATATTTAGTGTCCCTAGAAATAATATTGTTATATACATCCCACCCCTAATAGTTGAGTTTAAGTGGCTTTATATTGATGGTGCATAATAATATCATGCATTCATGAAGGGGTAATTTACATTTAATACAATAGTATTCTAGACAATAAATTATTTCCCTACTTATGAAATAATTTTTGTTTAGATTAAAATATAATAATTATCCTTCTCTATCTCTGTGAAAAATACAAATTCTCAGATATTAAAGATTCCACAAAATCTCATACTTTTGAGGCATCAATGATTTTCACTGATTGATCATCCATATAAGAAAAACTGGAGGCATTTTTATAATATAATTAATATAGATAAAACTCATTAGTAATTTTTGTGAATGATATTGTTAGTGAACTTGATGGTTTGAATTGCTATTGGAAAAATTAAATCAAAAATATGAAATGGAAAAATTGTCAATTCAAATTCCAATAGCATCAGAGAAAAAAATGTATATTATTTGAGTTTTCATATTGGTCATCAAATTTATTTCATCATTTTTTGGATGTAATTCTTAACGAGATTTTTTTTAAAATTTTATTTTCCACACTTTTGAATTTCAAGGGAAAAATAAATGAATTTTTTAGATCTCATCATTATTTCATGGATTGGGGTATAAGGGAGATAATTAATCCTTATTTAATTCTACAGATTAATTTTAATGTCCCTTTATCCTATTTTTCAATGATAAAATTTGAGAAGAAACAATATCTTCTTTCTTGTAATGTTTGAAGGTTCGAGATGGTTATTCAAGTAACATTTGAATAAGGATGAATACACAATTTTTGAAACTAAAATTTCATAAAACCCATGATTACCAAGTCTTATTATGTGAGTTGATTCAAATTTCAATAAAAGACATGATTTCTCATAATTATAGAGTTACTATAATTAGGTTATATAATTTTTATCGAGACCTTTTTTACAAAATACTAAGAAGAACTATTTTTTAAAAATTACATAGAGTTTCACTGAGTAATCATTATGACCTAATTTTTTTTCCACCATCATTTTTCACTTGTATGCATCTGACTCTGAATCTTCCTATATAAGTACTTTTTGGCGGTCATGTTTCAATTAAATGGTTGTATCCAGTTGAAATAATGATTTCTACATTGAAAGATTATGTAAGAAATAAATATCATCCTGAAGGATCTATTGTGAAATTATATTTAGCAAAAGAATGAATGTATTTTTGTTATTCGTACATGGATAACATCACTGTAAGGTCTAATCACCTAATGAGAACTATTGATGAGGCACATCATCCCATTGAGTCTGTATTTACTTCACTAAATTAAACATGGGGGGATATTTGTATAGTAATTTTTGGTCACATTAAGTAGGGATGAGTGAAAAATAGATCATCATATAGTATTATTCAATTATAGTGTTATTAATGATTACATAGAGTAAGTAAACCAAAAAATATGAATTTTTTCAGTTTTTGATCTCTTTATAGATGATAACATCTTAAATCATTAATATCTATAGAGATCATTTAGAAATTATAAAAAGGAGATATAGTTATCTATCCATTAAGTGGTATTAACTATCGAATATAAAATAATATACTTCTTCAATAAAGTCAAATGTAATAGATTTATTTTTTTCTCATTAATCACAATTATCTATTTAATATTCTATGTTGTAATCATTAAAGTTATATGTTTACCAATGAATGGTGTATCAGATGAATTAAAAGTATTGTCCAATTATCTAAATAATGTCCTACATAATTGTAAAGAAATGGTTGTCGATGAATTTAAATTAATTATATATATTTGTGAAACTAAAATTGAAACTCATCATAAAAATGTCATGGAAAGTTCCACAATCAATAGTTATGATTTTGCATCATACAATAAACAATGATTAGAAAATATATCAAATCATGGGGTTTTTAAAATAATCACATAATTAGATTACTATACACATGGTCATGTATCAACGATGAAATAAAAGTTGTTTGATTTAATGACATGGAAAGATATGCATGTAAATAAATGTGTTTTTATAGTGATTGATATAAAACTTCATATTTATATCTATGGACCTTATACTATAGAATCATAGTATAAACATGTATTTATGTAACTAAACTATTAAGACAATAATTATGTGTTATTTTTGAATCCATTCATGGATAGTGTCACATCCATGATTTTATTTTCAGGTATTTCATTTTTTTATTATGGTTATATATTATTCCCTTGTATTTTAATTGACGTTTTTGGTGAAAATAGAGAATTTTTGCATGATGGGAGGTAGAATACAGTGGGTGGATAGTTAGGGGAAACCATGCACCCTTGCCCAAGAAACTATGCGGCCAATTTCAATTTTGGACAGTGGAGAACCATATAGTTGACACATGGTTTTTCAACCCGTGTAAGAAAACTGTGCATCTGACCCCTCTTTCACAGTGAAGGGCACATGGTTGTTTCATATATTGGAGAACTATGCAACATTTCTAGGTCATTAAAAAATGTGGAATTTACCTTTCTACCCTCTTTGATTTTTAACCCTAAACCCCTCCCATCCACCACATTCTAGATTTTCATCCATGGGAGCCTCCTCTAAGATTCTTGAAGCCTTTGAACCTCAACACTTAGTTGGTTTGAACTCAATTATTCAAGGTCACATCAATTAAGTTTGTTTCATCTCAATTACAACATCATTTTAGGGTTATTCTCCCATATTTCTTGAGTTGTTTCTAGTGGGGGGTATGGCCTAAGGAGGGTTTGATATTTTGTTTTTTGGGGGAGATATTTATTTTTTTGGTTTAGTATTTCCTTATAAGGGTCTTGGGGTGGTGCATTGGTGGTTTCACATTATTTTCTAGAAATTTTCAAGTGAGAGGTAGGTGGTTCCCTGATTCTACATTAATAGATGGTTTTGATATTATTTATTGAGTGCTTAAGAAAATTCTACATATTATTTTTTTTGGGTGAAAAATATTTTCGAAAATTTTTAACATAAATATGTGATGAAATTTTGTTTTTTTAAAATAGATTAGTATTATTTCATGTGGTATTAATTGTGGCGTTTTTTAAATATATTATGTGCCTTGTGAAGAGGGTATTAAATGTGTTTTCAAAGATATTTAAATGTGAAAATGTATTGAAATATCATATTAAAGTGAAACGTGTTTTACTAAATATTACATTTCTTGTTGTGCACCTTTATTGTGTCATGAAATTGTGAAGAATACTTTGAACATGGTTTTGGCGTGTATATGATCTTGAAAGGTCCTTTTCCAATGGAATTTTTTTGTATTGCACATTCATTATTCCTTTTTTTCTTCAAAAATAAATTTTTATAGATTGTGCAAGTAGTGTAAAATTTATTTCCAAATGGGGTTTTATGGAAATAGATGATTTTAAGGTGTTCTTATGATTCTTGGATTATATATTAGAAATATTTTATCTATGTAATATTTAAAATCAAACTTGCGAACAAAGGGAATCTCAGGTATCTAGGTTAATGAAATAGAACTAGTATACTAATTGATTTAAAAGTGGATGAGTCCTAGAATCATTTAGCAGATTGACAATTACAGCACTAAATAAACATGTGTTATAATAGGATACCACTAGACCTTGAGATGTTTTCCCCTCTAGTATCTTAGGCATTAGAAATCTCTTTTGGAGACCACTAGAACTTGGGATTCGTTCCCCTCTAGTGTCTCATGCTTGATGACATTTTTAGTTGTTTAGTGGAAGATTTTTATCACCGAGGTACGAGTTTTATATTGTTCTACTAGTTATAGTTACCTATAGGGGTTCACCCACAGTGATCTCCAATGAAATGATTCTTATATGATATGGTAATATCCTTTGACATAAAGTAAAACTTGTGTATATTTTTTTTCTTAAGAACAATTCTTTATAAAAAGTGTTTTCATTGAATAATGTTTCAAGAGAAAGTCTCCGTTAATATTTTCTATTAAAAAAATTAAAATGTTCTTATAAATATATCATGTTATTCACTCTTATAATGTTATAACATGGAATATTTTCTTTTGGGTGGCATCCTACTAGGCTTTTTCTCACACTCTACATATAGATTTGGGCATATGTACACTTTTTTATACATGTACCTGGTAATGAAAATATGTATCATTGTGATGGTGTATTTGGTTGTTAGAGTTCCACTTCATGAAGGTGTTGATGGTGGTCACTCGAGGGTGACGTACCTCTCGTTACATGGAGGGTTTTTTGTATATTTTTTTACTCCCCTTAAGTTGTGAATTTTGATTTGTTTAATGTTTTAAAATGTGAATTTGAAATTTTATGCCTCGTTGGTTATATTTATTAATTATTGTGATGTTTATTTCTGTTTGGTTTTTATGCTTATTCAAATGGGTGAAATCATTCCCAAAGAATTTTGATGATGGTCAAGTATAGGTTTCCAGCCCATGGGGACAGAGAACGTCCTTCAGGCGATGACATGAATCATGATCCGTGTCGAGTTGGATGGAATAACGGCTTGGTTCATGAAAAAATGGTACCAGAGCAAGTCATGAAATTTTTGGGTCATGTTATTTTGGAAAGAGTCTAGATAAACCAGAGATAGGATTTTCAGGGCATGATGTTATAATTGTGAGTAGGGTTCCTAGCCAGCACACTTCATGATGGGACCTGAGTCGAAATGGGATTATGTGATTTGATTTTTTTACTTCTCATCTAGGTGAGACCTATAGGCTACATACTATATATGGAAATTGGGTGGGGAGGGGATTAGTTTGGAATGCCTTGTTGTTGTGATGAATTTGGTTATATTTTTGGAAGTGTTTTAAAATACTTATTATTACTAAAAATTTTCAAAATTATTATATTTATGGTTCTATTTGACGTTATTGCTTTTGGTAGCAAGATGAATCCTCAGAGAATTCTTGTTCAGCCAGAGGAAGATGATAGAGAGAGATCTCCCACACCAATTGATCACAAATTAGTAGAAGCTGTGGTTTAGGATGTATAGGATTTGGGTCAAGGAGTGGGTTTTGGTCATGCTTAGGTTAGAGAAGGTCAACTAGAAATGGGAAAAGATAAGGCTCATGAGTTCCTAAAGAAAAATACCCTTTCTTTTATAGGTATCATGGAACCTCAGGAAGTAGAGGAATGACATGAGATTATAGGGATAATATCTGTGATTCTTGATATTCCTAAGGAAGATAGGGTGAAATGTGTGTTTTTGTTTCCCAAAGTTCCAATCAGAAGTGGTGGGACTCAGTTGTGAAAGATTGAAAGCATGAGGTGATGAGTTAGAAATATTTTAGGTCTATATTAAATGAGTAGTATTGTCCATAGATTTTAGCCTTCTCTAGATCTCAGATGTTTTGGAACATTCCCAAGTATTTCAATATGTGATAGAGTATACAAACCGCATTTCATAAGAAGTTTGGTACTCACTCAAGATCATTTCAGATGAGAAGATGAAGGCCCAAAATAATGAGGTGGTGTTACAGTTAGAGATCTGATCTCAAGTATTATTGTTCAAATGGAAAACATATACTGAAGTGTTTGATAGTTTCATGATGGTGGAAATTGATCATGGAAGTGAGTTTGGTTTCTTAGGAACATTATCGGTAGTGGGCAGTGGTAGTTTATCTGAGAAGAAGAGGAAGAGGGAAAATTAGGGGAAGAAAGGGCGTGGTAGTTCGGGATATGCTTCCTGGCTGTCCTCATATGTGTATTTCTACACTAGTTTGATAATGTGCGAATAGTCTGGAAAGTTAGGGAATAAATGAACAACATGTTCATATACCCCAAACTGTATCACTGGTTCAGAAATATGGGGAACTTGTAGTGATTTTTCCATGTGGCTTGCGCATATTAGAGTGGTGTAGGATCTACAGATTCTTAAGGAATGCAATCCCTATCAAAACTTCTTAGTATACTAGGTTCTCAGTTTTGAGGTCGTGGAAGTAGGGTTGGATCAACATCTGGGAAGATTCAGTTCAAAGTAGTGTCAAAGGACAATGTTCTTTATTAGGTTCATAATGGGATGAGGCATCTATATGCAGTGGATCGAGAACCAGTGGAATCAAATGCAAGTCCTGTGATAGTTCCAGGTTCTATTCTTATAGAATCATCTTTAGCTATTGTACTATTTGACACTGGTGCTTAAATTATTTTTATTTCATTTCATATTTTTAATGTTTTAATGTTTCCACCATGATTATGTCATATGTGATGGATTTGGTAATTCCAAATGGTAATAATTAAGAGCAGGGTTTAAATTGTCCATCATGTGAAATGAACACGTTGGGAGTTGAGTAGGAATTGTATTTTCTCAATTTAGATATGGAAATATTTGATGTGATCCATTATATGGATTAAAAAGTTTTTTTTTCAAAAACACATTGATTGATATAGATGGTGAGTGTTCTTTGGGGCACCTGATGGAAGTACGCATGTTTTTTAGGGAGAGTGACGTCCTCAGTGAGGTTGTGCTAGACCTCCACTTCCAGAGTCGGGCAACCCCATTTTTTAGATCACATCACTGATGTGGGATGAAGATGATCATGTTACTAAGGGTGTATTACCTCTTATGGTGGATGTGATCTAATAGGTAATTGTAGTGGATTTTTTAGGAGTAGCTTTAGAGTAGGATATGGAGTTCTCTATTGATTTGGCCCTGGGAGAATAGTCGATATATCTTCCCCTGTATAGTACAGATCCCATCGTGTTGATGTAATTCAAGGTATAACATGATGATTTATAATACAAAGGGTTCATTATCCAAAGTGTCTCAGCTTTGGTAGCCTCAGTTCTATTTTCAGAGAAGGCTGATATATCACTCCAGTTATGCATTGATTATCGAAAGCTGAATAATGTAACGATCAAGAATAAATACCCATTTCACCATACTAATGAACTTTTCAATCATCTTAAGGGGGAAGTGTGGTTTTCCAAGTTCTATTTTCTTTATAGGTATGACCATGTTGGAGTTAGAGAGGTGAATTTTTCAAAAACAGCCTTCTAAAGTATCTATGGCCATTTCGAGTATTTGGTTATGCCTTTCATATTAAAAACCTTTCTAGAAGTCTTCATAGAACTCATTAACATGGTGTTCTATTAATATATCTATTCCTTTGTTGTGGTATTTTTGGATGAAATCATGGTCTATTACTTACCAGAGAAGAAGCATGAGTGGCATTTTCAGATCATGTTGGGAACCCTCCAAGTCCATCCCCTCTATGCCATGTTTTTTAAGTGAAGCTTCTGTACCAAGGTGGTGATGTTTCTAGATCATGTGATATAGGAATGAGTGGTTACAGTAGACCCTAATATGATCAGTGTAGTTATGTCATGGGAGAAGATGGAGAATGTGTAACACCCCAGGTAAATAAAGAGTATGACATTTTCACATTTGTCCATATTTGTGAATAAAATATTAATATTACTTTAAAGGGGATGCTATGCTCGATGGCGTACCCAACACGCAACAACGAGTTTCTTGGGAATCTTACGTTGCACTCTAATAATAAATTAATATTATCTTTAATAATAGTTAACTCCTAGCCATTGTAATGACGGGAATAAATAGAAATAACTAAAAAATTATTATATATGTTTGTCAAATATTTTTACTTTTTACAATAAATGTTAGAGGATTAAAAATGAAAATGAATCCAATTTTAAGCATAAACATTCTAATATTATTTAAAAGGTCGATTAACCGCCTTTTGATGGAGAACCTCTTTTAAATCCAATTTTTGACAATATTATGTGTTATCTTTGACAAAATAAAATTCTTCTTTAGAATCAGGACATCAAGATTTACTTTGTGTAAATTTTTTGTATTTTTCCAAAAAAGTTCAATTTTTAATGAATAGTGAAAAATGTTGTATTTTAATTCAAAACCTATTTTAATATAATTTATTTATATGATTATATTATCTTTTGAATTGGTTTTAATGTTAAATTAGAATATATTTTTACCATTTAATTTAATATTGGTCGTTGGAATTAATTTCACTTTGAAATCAGACTTAAACTAGTGTCAATCTTTTGATACATTTTGTTTCATAAAAACACGCTATTTGTTTTGACAGTGGGAATTAATTATTAAATTAATTAATGAAACTTTTATGTTCTGAATTTTGTAAAATAGACATCATTTTTGAATTCGGAATATCAAATATATCTTAGGGTGAACTTTTGGTAATTTTCTGAAAAACTTCAATTTTTGATGAATAGTGAAACCACTAAGTGGTAATTATAAAAACTGATTTTCCGTTTAAATGAAATTTTGCCATCATTGTGTTTTGAATCTCAAAAATCCGACATACATGGTTGTCATTAAGAAGTAAAATGTGGTTCAATGGGATTAAAATAATTTTTTGGTGAATAGTAACTTATTAAGTTTTTAATCGCGATTAGAGGTAATTAGTGTAGTTTATGGAAAGAATAATGTTTTAATAAAATGAAATGACCTAGAAACATGTCCTACCCTCATTTGATATGTCATGGCCGACCAAGAAAATCCATGGGTACACTTGGGGACCCCATGGAGCCACTTTGGTTGGAAAATGACATAAATATCTTTTTATTTAATGTTAAAGTAAAAATGACACAAACATGAGATGTTTTACTAAAACAATTTTTACATGGGGTTATAGAAGTCATATTTTTGACTATAAATAATAAATGGAAATCTAAGAAGATTTCATACATCATAGTATTTGTTTTATAATTTTTAGACATTAAATAAATTAAATTATTCATGACATAATGATGATGCAGCGATGACATCATTATTTAACAATTTAAATAAAATGGAAAGATATGTAAAATATAAGACCTACACATGTCCAAACCCTATTGGATGGGTGGATTTAGAACCCTTATCACTTTAGACTCGAATTATATCAATGTGGGATCTTTTAAATCCGAAACCCATTTTCAAATAAAGTAACATTTCTTTACTTTCCAAGAGTGCCCCTCCTCTCCTCTTATAAAAGGCCCCCACCTCTACCTCCATACCCACACTTCCAAAGCCTTTGGGTCGGCCAACCCATTACCATTTTGTCTCTCCACATACCTATCTAACTCCTTGAATCCTAACTTTGGGCAGAAGTCTTCCCATGGAAGCCTTTGAGCTCAAACCAAAGGGAGTTACCCGATTTTAAGGTAATGTCTTCACTTGTGTCCTTTTGTTTTATTTTTCTTCTCCAACCCCCTAAACTCTTTTTATTCATTTATTTTGTAAAAAATCCAGTATATTCAATATACTAGGATGTTTTTATAATAAGGATTCGAGCTAAACTTACACAAAACTTCTTCTAATGGTTAAAGAACATGCTGTTTCTGTGGTTGGCGATTTTCTGCCTCACGAAACGATGATTGTTCAATAGTCTTTTAACACCTTTAAAGGTGGCCATTATGATTTCACTGTATTTTATAAATGACATATATGGTATTTATGTTTACTATATTCTTCTGTATTTTATATTTAGACCATACTTTTATTCTTTTCATGTTGTGTAAATGCGATAATTTCATATGAGGAAGTGTGGACTACCGCCCCCTCAAGTGATGTGACTCGTACATGCAATACATGGAACATATAAAGAAGGAAATTAATGATCATATGTGACCTATATAAGATATATATTATACTGTAATTATAATATATATATATATATATATCATTCATTTTTAATTCTGTTAATATGACATAGAAATGAAAGTAGCGTTCATGCGTACGTACGGCTTACCGTCTCCATGAACGGTGCATTTCATTTCTTATCCCCAAATGTAATGTACTATTATAAGTACATATATATAATGGATATATATGATATATGTTACATCTAAATTATTAATATAATTCTGGAATTAAAATATACATACCACTCATTTAGTTTTAATTCCATTAATATGACATAGAAATGAAAGTAACTTTCATGCGTACGTACGAATTACCGTCTCCATGAATGGTGCATTTCATTTCTTACCTATAAATGATTATGTGATATTATAAATAAATGTATATTCTAGATATATATGATATATATGATATCCAAATCAGGAATGTCATTCTGGATATAAAGAACCTTTGACCACACGAACAACATGTAATTGTAAGAAGTCCACTTTCGACTTAAGAACCAAATATCGACAAAACAAACATTATTAACATAAATGATTAAATAATGTTTATAACATGTTAATAATTGATATAAAAGGAATAATGAACTTGAAAAAGGTTCTTAAGCAAGTAGAAATTAACTCAAGTTTATTATTCAGGACGTTAAAGAACGATCGAGTCAAGTCGGACCCGAGGTAAGGGATCCTACTCCACTCTTTCTTTTTAGGTGCACTCTTTTATTCCATTCCTTTTAAGCTCATATTTCTTGTGATTGGGATGTTATTTTATATTATGCTTACTGTAATTTTTATTTTCATATGATGAGATACCCTATTCTCTCTCATCAATCCATTTTGGAAGTTTTGAGTGGCGCCGTTAGGCTGCTGAATTTTCGTAAGAGATCTAACCTCTCTCTTTCTTTTTATGTACTCTCCTTTATGTCACTTCTTTTAAGATACTCTTTGTTATGTTGGGGGATTTTCTTTTATATTCCTATTTATTTAAACTTTATTATAATATTATGAGAGACCCTATTTGATCTCATCAATCCATTTTTGTGGTGCCGTTAGGCTGCCGCGTTTTCGTAAGGGATTTTTCATCTCACTCTTATTCCTGTGAGATTTATGCTACATTTTCCACAATTTACTTTGAGTGGTGTATGTAATGAACATTACATTACTAATTGTGTACAATACTTTCATTTATGAGTATATACATCAATGTTGTATTGTCCTTCTTTCACGGGGTGTATGTTTCGAAAGTTACCCAAGTCGGTAAGGGAACCTTTCACCCTCCTTTTTTTAAAAGACTTATTTTGTTATGTCTTTTAATTCACATAATATTATGTTGGGATATGTTCTTATATATCATTATTGATGTAAATTTTATTTCCAAGTCATGAGATACCCTTTTTATCTCTAATCAACTGATTTTCTGAATTTTGAAGTGACGCCGTTAGGCTGTCGAATTTTACCAAGGGAACTTTTTAACCCAATTTCGATTTCTTTGGGTTCAACGTGTATTTATTGAATATGTCATCCTTTGAATATGTTTTAATGACATTTTATTGTTTTACACTTAATATCTACTTATATTTGGTGTATTCATATTTTTCACACATAATTCTGAGATTGATTTCTCATTAATTTAAGTATACCTTCTTTATAATGGATTTCATCTCATTTTACATTTCTTTTGAGACTTCATTGTTGTTATGCACCAATTCACTCTTATATGGTGTGTATACTGTCCTTTGACATATTATATCATGAATCCCTTTATTCTCATGATATAATAAAGTTCATATTAAATGTTATTCCGCTATTATTTTTATTCAAGAGTCTCTCATTTTGTTAAAAACTATTTTACACAAATACTGTTTTAAATGTTTTAAAGATTTATTATTCTAAATCTTTATCATTAATGTACATGTTTTAAAAATGGTTTTCAGTATTTATTTATATGGACATTAATGTTTTAAAATTATAATTCCATTAAAATCTTCAAAGTGGTATGGGAAACTTTGATTCAAAAATCTCTTTTAAATGGTTTTCGAAAATGGATTGATTAATTCAATATCTGTGAATTACTTATGGTGATTGAAAATGAAATTTAGTTATTGAAATGTTTATATTTTCAATATTTTATGTGTAATGATGGTACTTGGACATTTTACGGGTGGTTACGTGATAAACCATATGACGGGTGGTGCCGTGAATACCAGGACGGGTGGTTACGTTATAACCTCCAATGCATTGGGTATGGAAGTCGGCCATATGGCTATTCCATTAAGTATCTGTGAAAGTCGGCCGTATGGCTATTCCACTAAGTATGTGTGGAAGTCGACCGTATGGTTATTCCATTTAAGTATGTTTATGTCCAAAGTTACCTTTATATGTTATGTGATCTTTTCTTTGGGTTTTATGGTAATATTTTGGTTACAAAAGGGTAATTAGTGATCCTTTATTCAGTGAAGAGTTTTTACTACTTCATAACAGTGAAAAGTATTACTTTGATAAAGTATACATGGTTTACTTGTTGTTTTGATAAACTAACAGTTTTCATTCGTTGTGTATCCCTTACTGAGCTCTTTATGCTCACCACAAGTTTTTTGAAATGTTTTTCACAGGACCTAATGTGGAATAGGTTCAAGGATGGGATCAAGGGAAAGTCATTCTATATTAAACTTGGAACTAGACATGTTTCTTTTTATGAGTTTTTATTTTATGGAAACATAGTTGAAGTTTCTACTTTGTAATATTTTGAGATGTAATAGTTATTTCCTAATTCTGTAAAACTCTAAACCTGAAAAGATCCTCAATGTGAATTATTCATTTAATTCAATATTAAGTAAGGTTTATGGCTGGGGCCTTATAGTTGGTATCAAAGGTCGGTTTAGATAACTTTAGAGGTTAGGGTATTCATTAAGTATAAGTGACATGACCATAATGGTCAGGATTTAATAAACATCCCTAGTATTAGATAAAGTGAATGAGTAAGTATATCTTAGTGTTTATATTCCTCTTTAGTACATGATGGTTTTGTTGATATACTCACACTGACCTTTTTGGTTTTAGTAAATGGCGGGATCTTGCAGGCACCAAGGTAACTGTGGGTGTGAAGGAAACTGTGACAGTTTTCTGAGCGAGCAACTAAATGATATGGAACCTACAATGAGAACTCTTATGTTTATCCTCATCCAACTATCTGGAGTCATGATTTACCACCTAAACCTTGGTGATTTATATAGGGAATCATATATGCGAGAAACAAATCCCTACGGAACTACAGGTAATAATGATAAAGGTAAGTGTGTTCAAAAACCTATGTGTCATAGATGTGGAAAGAAACACCTAGGAAAATGATTCAAAGGGACAGAAATATGCTATAGATGTGGAAATGAAGGTCATAAAGCATGAACCTGCCATGGAAAAAGGAAGCATCCATTTGACTCGAGGAAAGGGAAAGAAGTTCTTTCTGAGGGATCAATTGAATGTTTTAAATTTGGTGTGCATGGTCATTATAAAAACACATGTCCTATGAAGAAGTTTCGTGAATGGGAACACCGTGATCATACAAATACTCGATTACCAATACCTAATTCCATTCGGATTGAGGATGAAGAAACTGACAATGACCAATCAAAGGTATGGATTATTTCTTAACTTCTGTTTTCTATTTTGGAATCTTAGGATATGATTCATGATTTTGTTTGTAGGAAAGAATTATTTCATAATAAGTTGGAAAGGAATGGTTAATGGATCATGAAGAAAGTTGAATGAGTAAGAAGTCAACATATAAGGGCTTCAAGAGTTATGGTGAAATTCTTAAGAGTATTAAGTGTCTTTTGATGATGGGGTACATTAGAAGACTTTTTATGGTATGTGTAACACTGATGTTTGATATATGAAAATTTTATTCAAAGAATAGTAATCTGTTCTTTTGTGGACATAGTTATAAAGAACCATTTGGGTTTATATGATCCTCACTTTTGAGGTAATTATGGGTTACTATATGTTATGATGGAAGTGAAAGGCATGAGATTAAATTGAGGTTAAATTATGTTATGGTTATTTTTGATGATTTTATCTCTTTTTGGGAATAATTTGAGAATTATATAGTTTTGGAAAAAGGAAAAAATGAAAACCGTGTGACAACCCGTCGCGTCAGACAAAGCTGCAGGAATCGAACCCACAACCAAAGTGCGACTGGTATTTATCGCCTAACACTGGACTACGTGAAGTCCCTGGTTAGTTTTACTGATTCTTTTTAGTTAGATGATTTTATGAATTATGAGTAAGTTCATTTTGGGTTATCTATGGAAATTTATTTACCTATCATGGAGGATATGTGATTAGGTTAATTACTTTTCAATACGAGACATTAAGAGAAACTGATGTTGTTTGGAGAGAAATGTTACGATTTAACTTGGAAGACTATGTGACTAAATCCTTGAAATTTTTGGGTTTCAATACTAGTTTGGTTTACTTTGAAGTATTTTATGGACAATTTGTTTATCTAATAGTCCTTATTGAACTTTCGGTTTTGTTGGACAAATTTTGGAGATTAAGAATATATTTTCTTTTTATAAAGGGTTATCCTTTTCTGGATTATCTGATCTTGTACTAACCTTTTTGGGTTTGGTTTTGGTTAGAGTGTAAAGACATGGGAATTATATAGTTCTCTATTGTGGATTAGGTGATTCTCTAGAAATTGATTATAGTACTCTTAATGCGAAAAAGTCTTCCTAAATACTCGTCTTTTGGAGAAAATATGAGTTTGCTTAAGAAATCTAGTAAAAGTTGAAAGTCAATATGATAAGTGATTAAGTTTCCTTATGAATAAATTACTGAATAAAAAGTAACTTAAAACAAAAATGTTGTCTATTAACTTTTCCTACTGGGGAATCTAATACCGTATAACCCATCACAAGTTTGTGATTTTCTTATGGTTAACTTTCTCCTAGACATGTTTACTATCACTCTCCATCTGAACATGACCCTTTTTTTTCTTCCATATCCATATTTTCCTACTTGGAATCATATTATGGGTTAACTCAGATGACCTCTGTACTTCTTTCCCTTTATTTTAAAGTGATGGTTTTACCGACTCTTGTTCCAATGTGGGACTTTCAAGGATGTTTCCGAGCCCAATTTTAAAATTGCGAGGATGCAATTCCCAAAAGGGGGGAAGGATGTAACACCCCAGGTAAATAAAGAGTATGAAATTTTCACATTTGTCCATATTTGTGAATAAAATATTAATATGACTTTAATGGGGATGCTATGCTCGATGGCGTACCCAACACGCAACAATGAGTTTTTTGGGAATCTTACGTTGCACTCTAATAATAAAATAATATTATTTTAAATAGTAGTTAACGCCTAGCCATTGTAATGGTGGGAATGAACAGAAATAACTACAAAATGATTATATATGTTTGTCAAATATTTTTACTTTTTACAATAAATGTTAGAGGATTAAAAATGCAAATGAATCCAATTTTAAGCATAAACATTCTAATATTATTTAAAAGGTCGATTAACAGCCTTTTGATGGCGAACCAATTTTAAATCCCCTTTTTGACAATATAATGTGTTATATTTGACAAAATAATATTCTTCTTTAGAATCGGGACATCAAAATTTACTTTGTGTAAATTTTTGGTATTTTTCCAAAAAAGTTCAATTTTTAATGAATAGTGAAAAATGTTGTATTTTTATTCAAAACATCTTTTAATATAATTTATTTATATGATTAGATTATCTTTTTAATTGGTTTTAAAGTGAAATTAGAATATATTTTTACCATTTAATCCAATAGTGGTCATTGAAAATAATTTCACTTTGAAATCGGACTTAAACTAGTGTCAATCTTTTGATACATTTTGTTTCATACAAACACGCTATTTGTTTTGACAGCGGGAATTAATTATTAAATTAATTAATGCAACTTATATGTTCTGAATTATTTAAAATAGACATCATTTTTGAATTCAGAATATCAAATATATCTTAGGGTGAACTTTTGGTAATTTTATGAAAAACATTAATTTTTGATGAATAGTGAAACCACTATGTGGTAATTATAAAAACTGATTTTCCGTTTAAATGAAATTTTGCCATCAGTGTGTTTTGAATCTCAAAAATCTGAAATACGTGGTTGTCATTAAGAAGTAAAATGTGGTTCAATGGGATTAAAATAATTTTTTGGTGAATAGTAACTTATTAAGTTTTTAATCGCGATTAGAGGTAATTAGTGTCGTTTAAGGTATGAATAATGTTTTAATAAAATGAAATGACCTAGACACATGTCCTATCCTCATTGGATGTGTCATGTCCGACCAAGAGAATCCATGGGTCAACTTGGGGACCCCATGAAGCCACTTTGGTTGGAAAATGACATAAATATCTTTTCATTTAATGTTAAAGTAAAAATGACACAAACACGAGATGTTTTACTAAAACAATTTTTACATGGGGTTATACAAGTCAGAGTTTTGACTATAAATAATAAATGGAATGATAAAAAGAATTAATACATCATAGTATTTTTTTATAATTTTTAGTCATTAAATAAATTAAATTATTCATGACATAATGATGATGTAGTGATGACCTTATTATTTAACGATTTAAATAAAATAGAAAGATAATGTCAAATATAAGACCTAAACATGTCCAAAACCTATTGTATTGGTGGATTTCAAACCCTTATCACCTTAGCCTCTAATTATATCAATTTGGGACATTTTAAATCCGAAACTCATTTTCAAATAAAGTAACATTTCTTTACTTTCCAAGAGTGCCCCTCCTCTCCTCTTATAAAAGGCCCCACCTCTACCTCCATACCCACACTTCCGAAGCCTTTGGCTCAGCCAAACCCTTCCCATTTTGTCTCTCCACATCCCTCTCTAACTCCTTGAATCCTAACTTTTGGCCGAAGTCTTCCCATGGAAGCCTTTGAGCTCAATCCAAAGGGAGTTACCTGATTTTAAGGTAATGTCTTCACTTGTGTCCTTTTGTTTTATTTTGCTTCTCCAACCCCCTAAACTCTTTTTATTCATTTATTTTATAAAAAATCCAGTATATTAAATATACTAGGATGTTTATATAATAAGTATTCGATCTAAACTTACACACCCCTTCCTCTAATGGTTAAAGAACATACTGTTTCTGTGGTTGGCGATTTTCTGCCTCACGAAACGATGATTGTTCAATATTCTTTTAACACCTTTAAAGGTGGCCATTATGATGTCACTGTATTTTATATCTGATATATATGGTATTTATGTTTACTATATGCTTCTGTATTTTATATTTAAACCATAATTTTTTTCTTTTCATGTTGTCTAAATGCGATAATTTTATATGAGGAAGTGTGGACTACCGCCCCCTCAAGTGATGTGACTCGTACATGCAATACATTGAACATATAAAGAATGAAATTAATGATCATATGTGACCTATATAACATATATATTATAATGTAATTATAATATATATATATATATATCATTCATTTTTAATTCCATTAATATGACATAGAAATGAAAGTAGCGTTCATGCGTACGTACGGCTTACCGTCTCCATGAACGGTGCATTTCATTTCTTATCCCCAAATGTAATGTACTATTATAAGTACATATTTATAATGGATATATATGATATATGTTACATAAAAATGATTAATATAATTCTGGAATTAAAATATACATACCACTCATTTAGTTTTAATTCCATTAATATGACATATAAATGAAAGTACCGTTCATGCGTACGTACGGCTTACCGTCTCCATGAACGGTGCATTTCATTTCTTACCGATAAATGATTATGTGATATTATAAATACATATATATGATAGATATATATGATATATATGACATCCAAATCAGGAATTTCATTCTTGATATAAAGAACCTTTGACCACACGAACAACATGTAATTGTAAGAAGTCCACTTTTGACTTAAGAACCAAATATCGACAAAACAAACATTATTAACTTAAATGATTACATAATGTTTATAACATGTCAATAATTGATATAAAAGGAATAATGAACTTGAAAAAGTTTCTTAAGAAAATATAAATTAACTCAAGTTTTTTATTTAGGACGTTAAAGAACGATCGAGTCATGTCGGACCCAAGGTAAGGGATCATACTCCTCTCTTTCTTTTTAAGTATACTCTTTTATGCGATTCCTTTTAAGCTCATATTTCTTGTGATTGGGATTTTATTTTATATTACTGTTACTGTAATTTTTATGTTCATTTGATGAGATACCCTATTCTATCTCATCAATCCATTTTGGATGTTTTGAGTGGCGCCGTTAGGCTGCTGAATTTTCGTAAGAGATCTAACCTCTCTCATTATTTTTAAGTACTCTCCTTTATGTCACTTCTTTTAAGCTCCTCTTTGTTATGTCGGGGGATGTTATTTTATATTACACTTTCTGTAAACATTATTTTAACATGATGAGAGACACTATTTGATCTCATCAATCCATTTTTGTGGCACCGTTAGGCTGCCGAGTTTTCGTAAGGGATTTTTCATCTCACTCTTATTCCCGTGAGATTTATGCTACATTTGCCACAATTTCCTTTGATTGGTGTATGTACTTCCCATTACATTACTCATTGTGTACAATAAATTCATTTTTGAGTATTTACATCAATTTTTTATTGTCCTTATTTCATGGGGTTTATGTTTCGAAAGTTACCCAAGTCGGTAAGGGAACCTTTCACCCTCCTTTTTTTAAAAGACTGCTTTTGTTATGTCTTTCAATTCACATACTATTATGTTGGGATATGTTCTTATATATCCTTATTTATGTAAATTTTATTTCCAAGTCATGAGATACCCTTTTTATCTCTCATCAACTCATTTTCTGAATTTTGATGTGACGCCGTTAGGCTGTCGAATTTTACCAAGGGAACTTTTTAACCCAATTTTGATTTCTTTGGGTTCAACATGTAGTTATTGAATATGTAATCCTTTGAATATGTGTGAATGAAATTTTATTGTTTTACACTTAATATCCATTTATATTGGGTGTATTGATATTTTTCACACCTAATTCTGAGATTGATTTCTCCTTAATTTAAGTATACCTTCTTTATAATGGATTTCATCTCATTTTACATTTCTTTTGAGACTTCATTGTTGTTATGCACCAATTCACTCTTATATGGTGTATATTCTGTCCTTTGACATTTTATATCATGAATCCTTTTATTCTCATGGTATAATAAAGTTCGGATTAAATGTTATTCCACTATTATTTGTATTTAAGAGTCTCTCATTTTTTAAAAAACTATTTAACAAAAATATTGTTTTAGATGTTTTAAAGATTTATTATTCTAAATCTTTATCTTTAATGTCCATGTTTTAAAAATGGTTTTCAGTATTTATTTATATGTACATTAATTTTTTAAAATTATAATTCCATTAAAAGCTTCAAAGTGGTATGGGACACTTTGATTCAAAAATCTATTTTAAATGGTTTTTGAAAATGGATTGATTAATTCAATATCTGGGAATTACTTATTGTGATTGAAAATGAAATGTTGTTATTTAAATGTTTATATTTTCAATATTTTATGTGTAATGATGTTACTTGGACATTTTACGGGTGGTTACATGATAAATCATATGACGGGTGGTGCCTTGAATACCAGGACGGGTGGTTACGTTATATCCTCCAATGCATTGGGTATGGAAATCGGCCGTATGGCTATTCCATTAATTATGTGTGGAAGTTTGCCGTATGGATATTCCATTAAGTATGTGTGGAATTCGACCATATGGTTATTCCACTTAAGTATGTTTATGTCCCAAGTTACCTTTATATGTTATGTGATCTTTTTATGGGTTTTATGGTAATCTTTTGGTTACAAAAGGGTAAGTTATGATATTTTATTCAGTGTAGAGTTTTTACTACTTCATAACGGTGAAAAGTATTACTTTGATAAAGTATACATGGTTTACTTGTTGTTTGGATAAACTAAAAGTTTTCATTCTTTGTGTATCCCTTACTGAGCTCTTTATGCTCACCCTAGGTTTTTTTGAAATGTTTTTCACAGGACCTAATGTGGAATAGGGTCAAAGATGGGATCAATGGAAAGTCATGCTATATAAAACTTGGAACTAGACATGTTTCTTTTTATGAGTTTTTATTTTAGGGAAACTTAGTAGAAGTTTCTACTTTGTAATCTTTTGAGATGTAATAGTTATTTCCTAATTCTCTAAAACTCTAAACCTGAAAAGATCCTCAAAGTGAATTATTTATTTAATTCAATATTAAGTAAGGTTTAAGGTTGGGGCCTTATAGAATGTATTTTATATCAAGATTCTTTTAGGCTTAATGGACTGTTACAAGTGGTTTTTAGAGATTTATATTAGTTTTTATTTTCCTATGATGACACTCAATCAGAAAGTGGTGATGTTTTAATGGATCCCAAAGTGTCAAGAATCCCTCAAGGATCTTAAGAGGTGATTGACCACATCCCCTATTTTGATTTTTTTGGAGTTTGGAAAGGGATATGTGGTCTATTACGGTGCTTCTGATATGGTTCTTGAGTGTTTGATGATGTAGGGTGGCCATGTGGTGGCTTGTGGTTCACGCTAACTCCGACCACAAGAAAATAATTTCCCAACCCTTGACTTTGAGTTTTAATTGGTAATACATGACTTAAAGATGTGGTGCCATTATATTTTTTTCAAGAATTTTGCTGGTTTATTCATATAATAAGAAATTGGCCTACATTTTCTCCACAAAAGATGTAATTTTGAGGTAGAATCATTGGGTTGAGTACCTTTAATGATTTTATTTTGATATCATTTATACACAACAAAAAGGTAATATAGTGGAAGATTATTTGTGTTGGAAATTTCCAGTGCAAGCATCAAATAATTCCAGTGATGAATGGACATTAATGGGGATCTTTTCATAGATTCCCTTAGAGACCAAGGAGAAAAGTGGAGGTTTATTCTTGGCCAGTGTGTATCTAGAACCTTGTCTTCTAGAGTTAATTCAGTATAAGTATTTGAGTGATGAGTTTCACCAGAAGTTTATTTAGTTTATCAATGATAGGGGACACTATGTGATTGGTCGTTGCCTCTTGAGGGAGTTATTTACATTAAGAGTCATTTCATGGTGACTTTTTATATGAGTAAGGTGGTGATGTATGATATCCACTATTCTCAGTGGGTTGTTCGTCCTGGTACTACCAAGATGTACTATGATGGGTGTCAGCAGTTCTAGTGGCCACATATGAGGTAAGATGTAGCTGAATTTGTGTCACATCATTATAAATTTCAGCAGGTTAAGGTGGAGCACAAAAATGCTTCCAGTTTACTTTAGTTTCTACCCATTCATAACTAAAAGTGGAAGAGATCACCATGGAATTCATTTTGTTTCATGAATCATACTCCTCAGGGGAGTAAATCCTTTTTTTAGTGATCAATTATCTGACCAAATAATTCCATTTTATTCCAATCATAGATTCAGAAAAAGTGGATGAGTTGGTATGGTTATATGTTAAGGAGGTCATGAGGTTTCATGGTGTTCCATCATTATTTTTATGATATGGAATACTATTTCACCTCTCCTTTTTGGGAAGGTATTCATAAGCAAATAGGGTCATATTCCATGTTGCGTATGGAAAACAATCTTTAAACGAAGGGCCAGATAGAGTGGGAAAATAATAATTTGGAAGACATGATACAAGCATGTGTACTATATTTTGGAGGCTTGTGGGATAACCATTGAGGATTTTTTGAGTTCAAATATAACAAAAGTAACCAATACTCAATTCAAATTCCCCCTTTAAGGTTTTTTATGGTTGATAGCACTGACCACCATTGTGTTGGGATGAGGTTGGCGATACCGAACTTTTGGGACTGAGACTTGTTTAGGATATTTTTGAGATATTAAAGTTTATCAGGAAGTGTTTTTTGATAGAAAAGAGTCATCATAAGTATTAGGCTGATCAGAGGCACAAATATTTTTATTTTTCTATTTGTGGTCAGCTGTTTCTGAAAGTAGCACCTCACTTCGGCCATTGTCATTTGGGTAAGCAAGGAATGTTAACACCAAGTTATATCAGACCATTCAAGATTACCGAGTAAATTGTTAAGGTGGATTAGAGGATATAATTTCCCTATTAGTTTATGTTAATTCATGACATGTTCCATGTCTCCCAGTTGAAAAAGTACAACCCAGATCTGTATCATGTGTTGAATAGAGAAGAGTTGGAGTTGAAGCATGATTTGTCTGTGTTTGAATGACCAATAAGGATTGTAGATTCTCAGAATAAAGTGATTCAGGGGAAGTATATTCTACTAGTTCTATTTCTTTAGAATCATGTAAATTATGTTCATGATAATTGAGAGAGGATGTCCTTAGTATAGGGGGAGTATCTGTTTTTATTCTTAGATCATGATTTAGAGTAACTTTCTAGGGGTGTAAGGTTTTCATAGTGGTGTTAACTTTCACATATGTGATTTTATTTTGAGTTGTTTATTATTTTATTTTGTTTTTACATTGTTTATTATGATTTTCAATGATTTTTTTCTGAATAATAGAGAATTTGGGATAGACAGAAGGTGGTGCATGGCTAGCACATAGTAAGGGGAAACCATGCACCCTTACCAATGAAACCATGTGGCAAATTAAATTTTTGGACTGTGGAGAACCGAAATTTTGTTACACGGTTTGTAAAACCATTCAAGATAACTATGGGTAATATCCCTAATTGAAATTTATGGGAACACACTTTCTACATGGTTTGGAAAAATATACAGATAAACTGTCTGACCTGTCTCAGTCATTAAAAATTTGAAATTTACCTTTCTAACCACTTTTATTTTTAATACTAAACCACTCCCATTGGCCTCATGTAATATTTTCATCCATTAGATCCACCAAAATGATTTATTGAAGCTTGAAACCTCAATCCTTGGTAGGTTTTGACCCTGATTATTCATGGAAACATCAAGTAAGTATATTTCCTCTCGATTCCTCCCTCTATTTAGGGTTAATATCCCTTATTTTTTGAGTTTCGTTTTTCCCCACAGGAGGTACGACCTAGAGAGGGGTTGATATTTTATTTGGGGGGTATATATTTGTGTTTTGGTCTAATATTTACTTATTAGGGTCTTCTGGTGGCATCGTTGTAGGGCCACAATATTTTCTATAATCTTCCAAGTAATAGGTTGGTTGTTTCATGCCTATACATAATTAGACGATTTTAAAATGCTTTCATGAGTTCATAAACATATTGTATGGATTATTATTGTGGTGAGAAACATGTTTTGGAAATGTTTAGCATGAATATATGATTAAATATGGGTTTTGTAAAGAAATTATTTTTATTTATTGTGTGATTCTTTATGGTGTCTCTTAAATATATTTTTTCCCTTTTAGAAAAGGTTTGAACTATGTTTTCAAGGAAACTTAAATGTGAAAATGTGTTTAAAGTGTGGTTTTTAATTGAATTGAGTTTTAATGAATGTTTTATTCATTTTTTTGAACCTTAATTGGGTCTTAAAATTGTGAATCATGTTATAAAAATGGGTTTTTTGTGTATATGGTCTTGAAAGGGAAATTTCCTATGGAATGTGATTACCTTGCACAAGTATTCTTCTTGTAGTGTTTTAAAAATGTATTTCATAAATTCTGAAATTATTCTAAAATGTAATTCCATTTTTTATAGAAATTGGTGATTTTCACACGTGCTTATGATTCTAGGAATGTATATGAGAAATTGGTGATCTATGTGATATGTGAAATCAAACTCGAGCATAAAGGGAATATTAGGTATATAGGTGGGTGAACTAGAACTAGTACACTAGTTGATTCTGAAGTGGGAAAGGCTCGGATTTATTATAACCCAAGCTTAATATTCAAGGATATTACATCATTTTAGATGAATATTCAGTACGTTACAAAAATAAATTCCCATGGACGGTAATACATTAGTGTCTTTGGAATCATGGAAACCAAATATCCTATCCTAGTTAAGGATCTTTAGCATATCCCATAATGATCTGTGCCTTTAATACTTCTAGCTAAAACCATTCTTTATAGCCTAGTGAAAAGAAACATAATAAAAGGGTGAACTCAGATGATTAGAAAGGGTAAATAAAGAAAATTTGTAATCATAACATGAAAAAATGGTATGGAAGTTTAGAATAAAATTTTAAGATCATATCCTATTATTATAGATCAAAATAAATAATTGTAGTTCATAATACATGGATCATATGATAATTAAAAGAATAATTCATGAAATCAATACATGGAAACAAAAAATTAAATTTGTGGAATTCACATTTGTTTATAACATTGTGAACATGTATAAATAGAAACTAGACCACTCATTATATTAAGGACATGAAATTTGGCACTCACATCAACTTATCGACATGAAACTAGGTCCATGCATAACATTGTGAACGTGTAATCATCTTTAGGCATAACCATATAGAAATGAAACAAAGAACATGCATAACACTGAGAACATTTAATCAGGTTCACACATAACATTATGAGCATTTAATTAGTCCACACATAAACTTATGGACATGCAACTAAGTCCATGCATAAAATTTTAAACACATAATAATATTCACTCATAACATTGTGAACTTGTAATAAAGTTCATGCATAAAATTATTGACATGAAACCAGGTTCATGCATAACATTTTAAACATGTAATTAGGTTCAAGAATAACATTGTGAACATGAAACTGGGTTCATGCAAAACATATATACTAATGAGTCATCTATAGTTACCCAATGTATTGGAGGGAGATATATATCCAACCCAAGATATAGACAAATATTACATATGAGTTCCACAAGATTATGAATAATAATCATATCATAACCCATTATATGAGATAATAATCATGAATATTTAATCATATAATTACCTATGGAAAAAAGGTAGGTCTCATAATCCCCACACATTATAATAAGAGTGTTTTAGAATCATATAACCCATGAAAGAGAAACGAGTATCATAAACATCATGCTATCACAACATTAACCATTCATAGAATGAATTTGAATTGGATCATTCAATCATTTCCCCAAAATGGAATGATTAACACCAATGAAGTAATCATTGATTAGAAATAATTTGGGAAGTTCTTTAAAAAAAATTCTTTGGTAAAATATCATTTTTTCTTTGAAAAATAAATTTTTAAAACTTAAAACATTTTGAAAAACATTGAATTAAAAATTAACATGAAAACATATAAATAAGGCATTGAAATAATTTTGGAAAAATTTCTCTTATAAAACTTATAAATAATTTTTGAAAACTTTTAAATCCTTTATTAAACAACAAACATTATTGAAAAACCTTTTATGAAAAAATATCTTTGAAATATTTAAAAGGAAGCTTTAAAAAACCATAATTTTTTTTGAAAACACATTTCATGGAAAAAAAATTTAATTTTTTTTCAATATACAGAAAACATTACTCCTTTAAATTTAAATTGTAAAATTAAATTGTATGTTTCTATGAAATTATAGTTGTAATGTTGGTATGTCTGTATGTGCTGGATATTCCTTTTTTACCTTAAAAGTTACAAAAAGTGCCTTGGTTAGAAAACAAAAAGAAGATTACTTCTGAGACCACATAATATAAAACATGGGTAAAAATTTCTTTTAACATCATATGATAAAATTAAAAAAAATTGATAACATTTTTAGAAATCTGGGTTTTGAAAGAACACTGATTTCTGACAGAAAGGAGATACAACGTTTCATTTTCATTAAAACGTTTTCTTAGTTATCATAAGTACCAAATAGTTAAAAATGGTAATAATACTTGAATATATAATGGAAAAACATAGGATAAGATAATACATTTTTTATAGAGAAATGGATCATGATATTTCATCAATTGAAGCATAATAAAAAAACAATCCTGATAAACAAAGAGATTATTTAAATAGACTCTTACCACTCGGTAACTTAGAATCATACTAACCATGTAAGAAAATTAAATTTAATAAATATTATAATATCATTAAAACAACATGATTCATTATATAACATTTCAAAGCTAAATATTTATACCACACAATAGGCATATATCTCACTATAATAAATGGTGAGATGAAATTCCCTTACCTTGTGTCTTGAATCTCATTGTAAACGTTAAATAATCTTATATACTAAATTTATGTTTATTTTACATAATTTAATTAATAATATTATTATATATAATACCATATATTATTTTAATATGACTTTATAATGCCCTATTATTAACAATTCCTTGTTAATGTTACACTTTAGGTAATATCTGATTTGTTTTTCACATGGTGTTAATCTGTTATATCTTTAGACCTTATAATTATATCATGATTTAAATAATGTAATAAATAATATAAATATATTTTATTTTTAATATATAAGTATTATTGTAATCTATATAACAAATAATAATGAAATAGGATACACCATTCATGGAGACGGTATGCCGTACATACACATGAATAATGATTTCGTTTAATTGTTGTATTAAAAGAGGGAAGGTAAATGACATATGTATGTATATATATATATATATTTATATAATTATTAAATTATAATTTTTACATAATATATATCATATAATTTAACTAAACCTATCATGAATACATTCCATGTAGTGTGGGAATGAATTACATCGCTTTGAGGGGGTAGTAGTCGACACTTCCTCAAATGAAATTACCATATACACCAAATAGAAAGTATAAATATAGGCGGGTTAAATGTATTAATAAAGATTAAATACATGAAAAATATAATATATAACATATATTAATATAGTTTCCATCATAATGGCCACCATGAGAGGTGGTAAAGGAAAAATGTACAATAATGATCTCATGAGCCAGTAGTTTTCCATATACAGAAATAGTAAATTTGTTACACATTAGATGGATGAGTGTGTAAATGTAGGTAGAAAAAATAACATAAAAACATCATAATATATTTAGGATACTGTTTGTTTATGTGATCATGTAATAATAAGAGTGTACGGAGTGGAGAACAAAATGAAACAAAATTGATCATTGGAAAATGTTACCTTAAAATCGGGTAACTCATTTTGGTTTATACCCAAGGGATTCCTTGGAAGAATTTATGACCAAATTGAGGATTCAAGGACTATGGGAGGTATTTTGGGAAGATATTTTGGTAGTTATTGGTAGAGCCTAAGTGTTTTTAGAGGTGCGAGGAAGAAGGAGAAGTGGTGGCCTTTAATATTGGATGAGGAGGGGAACTCCCGTAATATTTTGAAAAAGGAATTCCATACACGTTTGCACCTTGAAAGTGGATCCCATAATAGACCCAATTAGATATAAGGGATTATTGGGTATAAATATTGATAACCAATACATATTGGAAAATTTTATAAGTCTTTTCGGGCCTTAAGTTTATGATTTAGTCTTTTATTATGCTTAATTTATCCTTAATCATTGTAATTAATTTTAATCACTTTAACTTATACTTTTGGTAAAAAATCATTTTTATTATTATAAATTAGAAATTATTCTGATTCTAAAATGGGAATAAATTTTTCCAAATTCTATTGACAAAATTGTCAGAAATTAATTTAAAATTCTTCCCAAATACGTGAGGACAATGCAATTTTTTAAAGTAAAAAATGTTAGATTTTTTGTTATGCATTTATAGTCAATTTAAAATTGTAATTGATTAAAATAAGATCATTTTGATTAATTGATAAAAATATAATCTAATTAAACTTTTAAATTAATTTATAAAAAAAAATTAAACTTAAAAAAAATTGTATGAAAAAGTAGTTTTGAACTAAAATTCATTACTTTTTCACTATTCATTAAAAATGAATCTTTATAGAAAAATACCAAAAATTAACCTTAAAAATAATTTTTATGTTTCTATTACATATATGAAGTTTATATTAACATATTAAATTTATAAAAGGGTCAAATGTTGTATTTAAAATGGCTTCTCCAAACTTAATGGATGAATACCAAAAATATTTTATTAAATATGTAACATATATATTTTTTGAATCACTCACTAATTTTAATTAATTTATTTTATTAAGAAAAAACATATTTGGAAGAATGAAAGTAATAATAATATTTCTTTTTATATTCATTTGGTTCTTGGTTTTATTTCTAATTACTGGTAACTGTTGAATTTATTTTATATTTAAATGAACCATAAATTTTATTAAGTTATTTAATAATTTTCATAACTACTGATTTAATGGATAGGTTATATCTTTTTATATTTAATAATTTTGTTTTAATAATATATCATTACCTTGTAATATTCAGTCTTTTGTGTAGTGTAAGATATCGAAGAACGTCGCTCTTTCATGTAATGAAAGAAAATTATGTGTGGTTTTCATGACAACCTATATAATATATTATATTTATTTAAGATAATGAATATATTGTAAAGTATTTGGTTATTATTTTCCCTCTTACACTTGGTGTTTCATGAATAGATGTGAAATCAGTGTTACATGTAACGCCAGACAACTTGGTGCCATGTAGCGCATGCTATGTTGGTGTCACGTGAATGGAATGTTTGAGTTAGTGTAATAAAATACCTCAATGGAAATTAATTTATTCAAATAAAAATAGTTATCAAAAACTCATGTGGTTACATTCTACCACCATTAAAATTAATTTCACCTTTGAAATTTTCATGGGTTATTGAAGGTTTTATATATGAAAATTCTTTTCCTAGAATACCACATTGTAAAGACGAATAATAATGCTTAATTTTAGAAAGTAAATTTTGAAACATAAAATTTACCAAATTTAGCATTCAAATTGGTTTCCATATAAGAGAACATAGGTGGGAAGTGAAATCATGGATATTTAATAGATATCTAACTATCCTGTTCTGATAAACACTGATAAAGAACATGATTAGGAGAATGTTGATAACCAAAAATCGATACATCTATGATTATCTAAGGGTCTACATGAGTCATCATAAAATAAGGTAATAGTATAAGATTTTTTATTTCAATGTCCTTTCTATAAGGTTGAAGAATTTTTATTAAAAGTTCAACATACTTGATTTCATTCCCTTTCATTAATAAAATATCTCCATTTGGTCATGTATTGACCAATTTCTACTTTTCCTTTTTCTCTAAAAATGAAGGTGAATTGTTTATTACTGAAGCACTAACAGATCATGAAATTCATGATTTTTCATCTCATATCTCTTCATTTTTCATCAATAAAAAATTATTAGAGCAAGTAATCCAATATGCATAAATACACATAGGGTGAGATACCAATTTAGTCTCATAAACAACATATAAATTTTCACTTAAACATCACATAAATGGTTAACCTTATAACCATTATGAATGATGAAAAACCTAAACCTTATTAATAATGACACTAAATCAGTTTGACATTGATCCCTATATATCAAATAGTATCTTTTGTTTTTTGTATTCCAAAAATGTGAAGATCTTCATCGTATATTCTCCTTAAACATGGTGATGACCAGAATTACCATAAATCCATATTGAAAACATGCATGATTCCTCATTAAAAAGGATAATGGATATATTAAATAATTCCATTAAGTGATAAAATTCATCCATGATAACATAGATTACTTTTTTAATAGGTCCACTATTAATTCTGGGTAAATTAGTGTTGTCCAATTTACATTATCCAAATCAATCATCTCTTTATCCTGGAGAGACACAATTTTCTCAACATCTTGATCACATTATGTTTTACCGTCCCTTAATAAAAATATTAACTTTTTGTGTCTTCATCACAATTAAACATATCCATTTGAATCCTTAATGAAAACTCATACCGAAAATACTTACATATTTCATGATTCATTAAACATAATCTTTGAATTCCGACACATAAGTACTTAATTCATCCAACATTATTTTAAACCATTGCTTAAACATCATCAAATTATTCCTTAATACCTATTTCCTATAATATATAAATCATGTTCTAAGTTTCCTCAACCTAAATGTGATCATTATTCTTATAAATAATGTAAAAAATACATTAATAACATCACAAAACATTTATATGTTGTTTTATTTTCTTTATCTTCATTAGTATAACCAATAATCATACCACATTTCTTATTCTATTTATGAAAATTAAACTTGGGAAATTGATTTTCATAATGTCCATAACTTCCAAATCTGAAAACTTCAATGGTAACCATGTAACATCTAGTTCTCTCCATTGACTAAAACCCAAAAGCACGGGGTGGGAAACAGATATCGAAGAAGAAAACTGCATAACCATGAAAAATTGATTATAGGATATATAAATTATGACACCTTCATTAATATATGAAGCCTTAGGCTTATCCTAGGCTTTTCATAGTTATATTCAACTCAAATAATTCATAATGGTTCATGAAGAGTTTGTGAATTTCCAAAGAATATCCCCAAGGAGCGTCAAACCAGGTGTGTAATAAAGCATGTTTCCATGTATCAGATTACCTTGTGTTAAGACTAGAACTGCTTGTTGGAGTTGTTACTTCTAGGAACATCTGTACTATATCCACAACCACTTGTAGTACACAAACATGTATATATTTCTATAAAACCTCTTGTTCTATCCTTTACCAAAATTCCAGGACATTTTTCTGTAATTTTTGTTATCATTAGACATATCATTAGAGACATCCCAAGACATATTCTTATAAATACCCGTAGGGACCTCACTATGGTTTTTAATCGTAGTTTCTAATGGATAATTAACCATTTATTTTGATACCAACTATAATGAACCGAGCATAACATACATGGAGACTACATTATTTTAAATGAATATTTATTACATTAAATAATCCATTCCTGAGGACTATAATAGTTTAGTGTATTGGGAAAATTGGAAAAAATTCTTTTATTCTAGTGAAAGATCTTCGATATCTCCCATAAATATCTATACCTTCAGTACTTCTACCTTATAAAACTCATCATAAACTGAGGAAAGTGAAAATAAGAAAGGGGTGATCTTAGATGCTCAGAAATGTTAAATAAAGGAAATGTGTAACCATAATATGAACCAAGGGTATGGAACATGAAAATAATATTTGAAGATCATATCCTGCATATTAGAGATCATAATAAATATTGGATGTTCATAAGGCATGTATCATAAGATAATTAAGATAATAAGTCATGAAATTATTACATTAGAATAATATATTTCATTTAGGGCATGTAGATTCATTTATAATATTGTAAACATGTATAATTAGACATAGGTTCAGTCATTAAGTTAAGGACATGAAATTAGGTCCCTGTATAAACTTATGATCATTAAACCGGGTCAATGCATAACATTGTAAATGTGTAATAAACTTCACACATAACCTTATGGAAATTATAATAGGTTTTTGCATAACATTGTGAACATGTAATTAGAATCAAACATAACACTATGAATATGTAATCAGTTTAACTTATAAACTTATGTACATACAACTAGGTCAATGCATAATATTGAGAATGGGTAATAAGGTTCACTCATAACATTTTGAGCATGTAATCAGGTTCACATATTGACCTATAGACATGAAATCGGGTCTATTCATGGTAGTTTTAAAATGTAATCAGGTTCAATCATGACATTGTGAACATGAAATTAGGTTAATGCATGACCTATGTACTCATGATTCATCTATCCATACCCAATGAATTTGAGGGAGATATAGATCTAAACCAAGTCATAATAAAATCATACATACAAGTACCACATGATTTTAAAAAATAATCATTTCATAACCCATGAAATTATATTTTCATCCTGAATATTTAATCATATCATTACCTACATAAAAGAGGTAGGTCTCATAATCACCACCCATGAAATGAAGTGGGTTTCAAAAGCATAAAACTTGTTAAAGTGAAACAGTTTTCATAAACATCATTCCATAAAAACATTATCCATTTATAGAGAAAATATAAATATAAATATTGAATAATTTTGAAAAAAAAGGCACGATTAACACCAATATATTTCATCTTATATGGGAAATAATTTGGAAATATCTTTTAAAAGCAATTATTGAGGAAAATATTATTTCATCTTTGAAAAATTATGTTTTTTAAAACATTGTACCATTTGATACCCATTTCCGTGAAAATAAATATGAAAAATAAAAAAAGTCCTTGAAATATTTTTGGAATCATTTTCCTTTGAAAATTTATAAATTATTATTGAAAAAATTTAAAAAATTTCTTAAACATATAATATTATTTAAAACATATTTCTATGAAAATATCTTTGAAATATATTAAAGAAATCATTGAAAAAACCATAAAACATTTTTGAAAATATTTTTAATTGAAAATTACATTAAAAATAATAAATATCCATCATATTAAGGATTAGTTTCCTTTAAATTTATCTTGTAAATATTCAATGGAAGTTTAAAGGAAATGATGGTCGCAACAGTGGTCAGTCCGTATATGCCGAACATTCCTTTTTTTACCTTAAATGTTCCCAAAAGTTTCTTGATAAGAAAACAATAAGAATATTACTTTTAAGAACATAGATGGAAAATAAAGGGTATAAAATAATTTTAACATCATATGATAAAAGTAAAACATTTTTTGAAAATATATTTATAACATTATGTTTTTAAATAAAATCAATTTCTGACTAAAAGGAGATATAAAGTCATATATTTATTAAAATATTTATTAGTTATACTAAGTACCAAAGAGTGAAAAAATGGTACAAATACATGTTTAAATCATGGAAAACAATATTATGATATAATTATTGGGTTTTAATAAGATATGGATCATGATATGTCATCAATTGAAGCATAATCATAAACAATCTCGATGAATGATGAGATTATTTCAACAGACTCTTACAACTTGGAAGTTTAGAATCATACTATCGATGTATAAATATGAAATTTTAAGAATTATTGAATATAAATAAATCAATAAGATTCCTAATATCAAATTTCAAAAGGTATTGTATATACCAAACAATAAAAGTGTTCTGAATAAGGCATGTATCTCAAGATAATAAAAGGGGAGATGAAATTCCATTAACTTGTGTCCTGACGATCATCACACTCATTCAAAACTCATGTATAATAAATATATGTTTATTATAAATATTTTAAATAACTGTATTCTTATATATAATACCATATATTATTTTATTAGGGGTTTATATTACCCTCTTATTAGAAATTCCATGTTAAGGTACGCGTCGGGTAATATGTGCTATGTTTTTCACATGGTCTTAATTTGTTATTTATTTGATGATTATACTTATATCATGATTTATATAATGAAAATATGATATAAATATAATTAATTTTCATTATATGTGTATTATAGTAATATATATAATAAATAAGTATGAAATGAAATACACCATTCATGGGGATGGCTGGTCGTATGTACGCATGAACATTGTTTTCATTTAATTATCATATTGAAACAAAAACGGTAAATGAAATATATGTATATATACATGTATATATATAATTATTATAGTACCATTATTATATCATATATATCATATATTTTCACCAAACCCATCCTTAATATATTTCTTATATTGTGTGAACAAGTAACATTGCTTTGAGGGGGTGGCAGTCCACACTTCCTCAAAAAAAATTATCATATTTACACCAAATGGAATGTATAATGAAATATATTTGGTAAAAGGATTAAATAATATTAAATACATAATAAATATAATATATGACATATATAACCATATTTTCCATCATAATGTCCACCATGAAAGGTGGTAAAGGAAAAATGAACAATCATTATCTCATGAGGCAGTAGTTCACCATACATAGAAACAGTATGTTTTTTACCCATTTTCTAGAGGTGTTTGTATGTGTAAGTATAAATAATAACATAAAAAATTACTATTATATTTAGGATACTAGTTTTTTAATTAGATCATGGAATAAAGAAGAGTATATGGAGTGGAGAAGCATATGAAAAAAAGAGATCATTGGAAAACATTACCTTAAAACTGGGTAACTCCTTTTGTCTTATACTGATGGGATTATTTGGAATAATTCATACACAAAGGGAGGATTAAAGGTCAAGGGAAGGTATTTTGTAATAATTTCGACAAACGAATTCCATACACATTTTTCGTATTAAAAGTGACTCCAATAATGGACCTAATTATATCTATGGGATTATAGTGTCTAAATATGGACAAAAATTATCTCTTGCACAAGTGTGTAGGTTGTTTTTGGCCTTGAGGTTAACATATAGTCACTTATTATGATTAATTTAAACTTAATCGTTGTAATTAATTTTAATCACTTTCAGTAATATTTTCAGTAAAAAATAAAATTATTTTATTAAAAATTTTAGATTATCCTAATTAAAAATATGGAATCAAATTTTCCAAATTCCAATCACACAATTGGAACAAATTAATTAAATATTCATCCCTTAGATGGGACAAAAATTCTTGGTTTTAATGTAAAAACATTCGAAAGTTTACTTTGTTTTTATAGTCAATTTCAAATTGGAATTAATTCCAATGACCTAAATTGTATTAATGGATAAAATATGATCTAATTAATATTTATTACCTTTCAAAACTTAATTTATCATTATGAATAAATTAGATGAAATAGCAGTTTTGAACTAAAATTCAGTATTTCTCACTATTCCTTAAAAAAATAATCTTCATAAAAAACAAAAACAAATTACCATAAGATTATTTTTTATGTTTCTTTTCAACATATTAAGCTTATTTTGACATATTATATTTATAAAAGGTTCAAAATTTTTATTGAAACTGAGTTCTCCATTAAAAGGTGTTAATTTCGCCTTTATATAAATATTGGATTTTATGGGTGAAATTGTATTTGTTCTTATCTTGTTCCTATCAAAACTAATGGATGCATATAAATTATGTTTTATTTAATTTTTAATTGATATAATTCATTAAAATCACTCACTAATTGTGAATAGTTTAGTTTATCAAGACAAAACTACCTTGGAACCAAGAAAATAATAATAATATTTCATTTTATATTCCTTTGGTTTTTAATTTAATTTATAATTAATTGGTAACCAATAAATTCAATTTAAATATATATAAACCCTAAAATTTCATAATTTAATTAATATTATTCGTAACTATTAATTTAATGGCTAGGTTATATCTTATTATATTAAATAATAATGTTTTAATAATATATTGTTGTCTTATAATATCCAGTCTTACATGAATTGTAATATGTCAATGAAAGTCACTCTATTGTGTTACTAAAGATAAATTGGTGTGGATTTCATTACAAGAAATATAATATATTATATTTTTTAGGATATGATTTTTTTTTAAAGTATCTGGTTATTATATTCCCTTTTACACTTGGTGTTGTGTTTAGAGTACGTCAAATTAGTGCTATGTGTAACAGAAGACATGTGGGTGTTGTGTAGTGCATGCCAAGTTTATTTCATGTGAAAGGAATGTTTGAATTAGTCAAATTAATACCTCTATTAGAATTAAATTTTTCAAAAAAATTAGTTCACAAAAACTTGTGGGTGTACATGATTCATCTATTAGGATTGATGATTACAATATTAACTAAACATGTGATAATATCAGAGGACACTAGACATTGGGAAATGTTCACCTCTAGAGGATCATTCATGGGACCTATTTTTTGGGGAATAATAGACCTTGGGACATGTTCCCCTATAGTGTCTCATTCATGTGGATGTTTTGGAAGTTTAGTGGAGGATTTTGATCATCGAGGTTTGAGGTTTCTAGAGTGTTACTAGTGCTAGTTACCAATAGGGGTTTAAACATGGTTATATCGTTTGACACGATGATTATTTGATATGGTCATACTCAAGGGAATATGGTAGGATATCTATATATTTTTATTTCAAGAAAGATTATTTATAAAAAGGATTCCCATTGAAAACGGTTTCTTGAGTATTTCACCGTTAAAATATATTCTTCAAAATGTTTCATAAGGTCTTATAAAATGTTCATGTTAATTTTTATTATAATGTTATATCATAGAACCTTTTCATTTGGGTGGAATACTAATTGGATTTGGATTACACCCCACACACACAATTTTTTTATATACACTTTGTTATGTATCACCCAGGTAAAGGAAAGATGTATCGTGGTGTTGGTGGATCCGGTTGCTAGAGATCCACTTCTTGTAGGTGTTGATAGATGTGGATTTAGGGTTATGTCCCCTCTTGTTACATGGATTGTTTTGGGATAGTTTTCTGCTCCACTTCCACTGTAGTACTTTTACTTTTTTTAATGTTGTAAATTGAGAATTTGAAATTATTATTCCTAATTGGATATTCTTTTTAGTTATTGTGGTGTTTATTTATATTGTGTTTTTATGATTATTAAAATTGGTTAAATCATTACCAAAGCATGTTTATGATGCCAAGGAATTGGTTTCTAGCCCATGGGAATCAAGAATTCCCTATGGGCCATGCCATGAATAGGTCCAGGTGTAAGGTAAGATGACATTGTTATTTGGTTCATCAAAAATATATTTCTTAAAAATTCATTGATGATAATTTTTTTTGGATGAACCTATATATATTTATTTTAAATTTTCATTTTATGACACATATGATTCAATTGTCAGAATAGACTGTGAACAATAAATTTTTATAGATAACACATATCATTTACAGATTTTTATGTATTTACCTGATATTATGGAAATATTGTATATATATTTTTAACTTTAATACATGATATCAAATTAATTTTTTTATTAATTTTCAAAAAATTAAAATTGGTTGATATTTTTATAATTAAATATCAAAATATAATGAAATTATTATGTTAATATTGATAATTTTTTTCATTAAATAGCACTATGCATCTTTTCATTTATTTTTGAAGTGAACCGATTGTATTATTTAACATTTACATTATATTTATTTCTCTTAAAATTTTATTTAAAATTTTGAAGTCAAAATATCTAATTATAATGAAGTTTTAAGGTGGATAATGGAAAGAAATAAACAACTTATTTGATATTTAGGAATGTCTCCTATGATCACCAAAGTAGGTACATTTTATGTTTGGATATTATGTTCTTTCATATAATTTATCTTGGTATCATTGGTTTTCATTTATCATCCATGTTATTTTATGCTACATCATTGAGTATATGATTGAACTATGTTGTAGAGCACGGGGTACAATAACAACCAATTCTATGGTTCGACCTACCACTATGCTGCTTCATTCACAGAGAGGTCATTTAGTTTAGCATCCCTTTATCCTTCTTCGGTCACTGGGAGGTTATTCTCTGATTATTACGTCTCCATAATTTCAAGACCCACATCTTTAGTAAATGTTTTCTCCTGCTCTGACATAGTATGGTAGTTCTCAGGATCCCGTCCCTCCTTATAACCAATTCCCAACTTCCACTATATAGTTAACTTCTCCACTATAAATCACTCCTCTATATCTATATCCATTTCCACCTTAATATATATAGGGATATCCAGTTTGTTTTTTTCACCATCAGTATAGTTATAATCATTGACTATATAGAGTACTCCTACTATAGATATAGCACTTACCATAGAGTATACTATCCCTCTTTTAGAAACATCCCTCCTGGGGTTAGAAAATTCTTCATCTAATGAAATGTATTTAAAAATTAAGGATAGTATTTATTGGTAAATTCATATATACTATTCTTCCATAACTAACTATCTTTCATGAGTAGTTGAATCATTTAATAGATAATGATTTGGTATTAATATTTGAGAGTTTTGGAATCGATAGACAGATATCGTTGATAAATACAAAGAGGATGGTGTCATTTTTAGGAAAATGATAAGGATTTTAGAATTTTTATGGACACACATTCTAAACACATAAAAATAGTTTCAATTAAACCAATAAGATAGAAGGAGGGTAGAGATAAAATATAAGAAAATTTTATTGTAGATATTGGGAATGTGATGTTAATTAACTTATACATATATATATATATTAATTCATAATATTATTTTAACAAATATATTTTCCAATAAAACTCAAAAATAATTTTCTTCATAAACAATCATAGGGATTTGAGGTTAATAAAGTTGGATGAAAAGTGTAGAGTATAAAAGTACGACTTTTATATTGGTCTGAAAGGGAGAGTTTATAAGATTCTTGAAGAAATATCGAACATTCTTGATTTATTATTATCATAGTATAGAGAAAATATTGGGTATTGGAAGAGTCTAGAGTTTATGGTATTAATTAAATTTGCATATATAATCATTTATTTATTTGAAAATTAATTTTAAACTATAATATTTTTATTAATAATAATTCATATATATACTATTTTTTATAGGATAAATCTAATGTAAATAAAATAAATAAAAGTGAAATGTAATACATTTAAACTTTTGGGAACACTTTTTAGCAAGATTTTGCGGAGGATTAGGCAATTTTACATTTTAAAAATTCAACTTCATATTTTTGAAATATATATTTTTATCCTTTGTTGTGATTTTGTGTGTGTCAAAATGGTCTATTTTTTATAGTTTTATATATATACCAATGCATTGAATACCAAAAACAAAAATGTTCTTTTATATCATACATATTCTTCATTTATCAATAAATATTTAATTTAAATTGGTTACCAATAATATGTAATAAAAAATCATCAATTTTAGAGACATGGATTCTCTTAATTTTGGTATTTTTCAATGCTTTTAAATTTATTAACTTATTTCGATGATGAGTATGAGAAAAATTATTTCCCCTAGATGATCAATTTCATTTATAATCCTTTTAAAAATATAGTTTTTTCTTAGTGACATTTATTAACAATTTTCTGATCCTACCACAATTGTAAAACATCAATTCTAAATTTCCTTTTTCTTATCGATCTCATATTTTATATATTTTTAATAGAATAAACTTAAATCATTAAAATTTATTTCTATTTTATTATATTCAAATTCACTCATAGTTTTCATCATAGAACTAATGGTTTTATAACACTTATTTGAATGAAAAAACCTCATTCTCATATCATTAATTAGTCTTCAGATATGGGATAGTTATTTTATAAAATAATAGAACAATTTTAAATATATATTAATTGAAAACCTATATTGACATTAGTCATATTATACTTATATTTTGGAAACAAACTTATATGGATATACTCCTAAGAGTTTCTACGTAACAACAAAATATTCAAGTGTCTCTCTATAACATTATATTAAAGAAATAATATAATTTTTAAAAATAAATAATGTATCCCCTATCTCATATTATATAATATATAAATTTTTAAATTGATCACAACATGATTGGAGTCATGACTCATTCACATTCTTATCATTATCATGGATATCTTTTACCATATTTCAAATTTGATGAGTGGTTTTTCCTCCCATGATTTTTTAGATCATTATATATTTGTGATGAATGAAAAATATTGAATGCCTTTATAAAACACTTAGTATTATTTTAGTCTTGTTTTGTGAGAGTGAAATCATTATTTATTTTCTCTATAATATCCTATCATATTCAATGTATATTTCAACCCATACATTCACTAAAATAAGAATCCATATTACATCACATATATTAATTATTTTAGTGTAAATTAATGTCATTTTTTATGTGATATAAATCAAGTAATGATAAAAATTAAATCAATCTCAAATAATTCATAATAATTACCCCAAACCATTGCTTTAAATTCATTGATTCTATTTGAAGCTCTGTGGAATATGAGGAAAGAAACACTATAGGGTGAATCAGTTGTTCCATGATTGTTGGATCAAAGGTATGAATTTATAGTAGGGTGATATAATTTATTCAATGAATCCATAGAAAATATGGGTTTCATTTCCCTGTGAAGGAAATAATTACATAGAGTCATGGCATTGGTTGAGGTGGCCATTATTTTTAGTTCTTCATAGAAACGTTTTAATGTATTTCATATTTTGTCACCAAACCATAATATATTGATATAATGAGAAACCAAAAGCTCATATGAATTCAAACAACACCAGTGAACCAAATTATACAACTTTTTTACACCAATAAATTGATAATTCATGAAAAAAATATCATCCATGTAGTGGAAATCCATCTTCCATTGATATAATCATTAAAAAGTGGACTAAAACAACTCTTATGGATTTCTAAAATTTCCTTGTAGCCATGATAATTGTCTTATATATTTTTGTAAAATTTTAAAAAATAGGAATTACTTTATGAAAAATAGATTTTATTATTCAAAAATTATAAAACTAACGGGGGATTGAGATTTACCTTATTTTTAGGTGTCCTTTTTATTTTTGACCTCAATCTCCCTCTTATTTATCACTATGTTATCACTTATAAAACCATGACCTATTAATATTGATTTGGTCACCAATTCTTTCTCTAAACAAGGTAAGGTCCCTCCCACTATACTATCACTTATTCTTATTTTTTTATTATATAATCTACTGCAACTCATCATCCCAAAATTTTACTTCTTAGTATATTCATTTAATCCTTTAGTTTACTTCCATTATATTTTCATTAATTTCCATAGGTAAATCTAATGTAAAACTATGGTTTTATGTGGGTATTTTCCCCCTAATTTCAGTACAGTAGACTATATTTCAATTTTCTATTAGATGATCTCTTTGATTATAGGTCACCATATTCTCTCCTTCTAGAATCAAATTAACCTACAATATCATTTATGGTAGGAATATCCCACTTACCTCTCATTCTCAAAAAGGGTTAGGAAAGAATCAATATACGTTCGAGTAGACTAAATCAAAAATGGGAATTTTAATAATAAATAATATTTTAAATAATCTAACATAATTAATTTAGATTGGTTGTATTTACAATTTGGTCATATTTTTTTGGGAGAATTCCATTGATAAAAATCATTCTTTATTACGATATAAAAGTCATTATATAGGGAAATACATTTCACTATGTTTATGGATTTAATTATTAAAACTTGATCCTCATCATGTTATAATTTCTTATTTCAACTATGATTACATGAATTCATCTTTATCGACTATGGATATTTTCATCTAGGAGATTGTGTTAACCAGTAAACATGGTTTGATATAGGCATATATATTGTATCTTGAATTGAATTTCCATCAACTCCATCATGACTCTATCTTTTCTATGGGTCCAATGTTATATATTAAATTCCAATCATGCCTTAATACACCATATATTTTCAAAAATTTAGTGATATCACACAAATTATAGGATTATTATTTTGAAGAGATATATTTTATAACAATACTACATATATTTCATATTTGTAACTGATTTATCTACTATTTTTATGTATCCATTTTTTGACTTGATAGATTCCATACAAGGTTCTTCGAGATAGTTTATATCATTCTTTTAGATTATGTATATAGATATCAATATATATGATCAGTTTTAGTTTTTAATAAAGATACATTTTAAACATGAATCAATAGATTCCATATTTAGTTCGCCAATGTCTACTCAAATAAACATGCTGTTATTTTTTTAATTTTTCATTTTATTATTCAAACTTCATTGTTTAGATATTTTTTGTTTATATTCATATATATTTTATTAAGATCAATTTGATTTAGTTTAAATTTGTTTAGTATAATTTAACTCACTTATAATGTTTCTTAATTTCATTTTTTTCTACAAAAAAGGCTTCAATATCGAGGGATGTGTTCCTCGTTGTTCCTTTTTCTGTATAATAAGGAAAAATAAATATATCATTGTGGAAAATAGAATCACCCATGAGACAATTTTATGTATATTTCAATTTATTTTATTTGATATAATTTAATTCATTATATTATTTTATAAATTTAATTGATGTTACATATCACTCAATAGATTTGTTTGGAGGAATTAGATGAAAAGGAACCTACGAATTTGGGTTATAATGATCATATGCATTTGGTATTAGGAGATGTATATCATGGAAGAGTGTATTTTCGACCTAGGAGAATATTGTGTCTTATAGATACTGGTCTTTAAATAGAGTTTCATCAATTAATTTTTCATATATGGTCACCTTTGAACAAATGAATGCTAAAATCAAAAATAAAATTAAAAATTTAGAAGAAGATACTCAACATCAAAATATAATAAATGAATACTTTAGGAAAGCCATGTCAACTCTTTCTTTACACTTTCACCATAAGTTTCTACCTTCATTAATGCAAGTTTGATGATGATGTCTTATATTTATGTATATTTATTTTCTCATTCAAATGTCGATGACGATACTAATAATATTTCCAATACTGATCCAAATTCACTTTTGATTCCAATGTTATTTCCACTATCAATTCCCATGATAATAATGATGTTAGTGGTGTGAGGGGTTGTGATGGTGTTTCGATAAAAGGTGTTTATAAGGGTTAATGTGGTTTTAATAATACTCTTGTTGAGGATCAATTTTTTGTAAATATTATTTTTTTGTTGACTTATAAATTAAATTTTACTATGTAATTTACTTTTATCATTTTTTGGACGAATTTTATTTTGATGTGTTTGTTTGTTTCTCCATATATTGAATTATTTCATTCTATTGTTTATATATTTCTACAGGGGTAGATGTTGTTTCATTTTTGTTTAAATTTTATAGATTCCTATATACATTATTTAGAACCATATAAATTGATGTATATCAATGATTAACAAATGTGGTTGTACTATTTTGTGGATGATGTAGGTTCTATAGTTTCAAACTCTTTCTATAGGTGTATTAATGTGATGGAAACCATGGAATTATGTATATTTACATGGTTTAAAAATATGGATATACACCACCATAGTATTACTAATATCGATAGTTTTAAACCGTGTAAATATAAAAATATCTAGAGTAGAAACAGTGACTATAGACCTACAACCATAGTTTCATAGCTATTTTCCTTTTTTTCATGATTTAAAAATGTGATTATTATCACCAATTGGAGAAAAATTCAACATAAAAAATATAAATTATTTCCATGGTTTAGTTTCATATGGAAATGATTATAAATTCTGGGTATGACCTGATTTTATAGTAGTGAAAGAAGGTTTTCAATGAGAAAATGTTCAAAAGATGAAAAAATTTTTATATAAAAATGAAATACATGAATTATTATAATGACCTATATTGGATAAGTAGATATATAATTGAAGTAATTTTATAGATAAAATAATTTTAATTTTTTTTAAGGTATTAAATAATTTAAAATAATAGACAATTCATAATAAAAAAAATAGTATTTTCACTATTAATGAAAAATTTATCTTCTAAAAAAAGTCTATAAAATTCGTCCTAAGATAAGTTATCATTATAATTTTAAAAAATGAAAATTATTTTATAAAATAAATTTTCTAAAATTCTCAAAATTTAATTTTTAAAAATAAGTGTGGAAAAGGTGACAAAACTATTTTTTATAAAAAAATTTGTTCTAAGCAGATAAATGGATTTATTCTTATATCATACCATAAAAATACATAAAATTATTGGTGAAAATTCAATTTAATATATAATATATAAATTTAATTAGACCCATTAACCAAAAGTTATTAGTATAATTTATTGGGTTAAAATATATTAGTGTGCATAAAAATTGTTTTTCAGAAAAATATTTCCTTTATATTCAAATAGTTTTTATTTTGATTTATAATTAATTGGTCACTAAATAATTAATTTTATATACTTGTATAATCTATATATTTTCTTATTTTTTTTAATTCCATCCATACCCACCATACTAATGGCTTGGATATTGAAAAAAAATTAAATAGTTATATTTTAATAGTATGTATTATTTTGTTGAAACTCAGTGTTGCATGTATGACAAGATAAATATTGTGTTTTTGGTAATGAAATCTAAACTAAGTGTTGCATGTAACCCAATATTAAATATTTTCCCATTTAATTGAAAATATAAAAAATATTAAATTCATTTGAAATTATAATTTAACAAAATATTGGGGTGTCACATTAACTATAAGGACCCAAACCTCTCATACATAAATATTAAATCTTAATAGAATATTATTTATTGAATAAATTAATATTAATTCCAAAAAAATAGTTTCAGTGAATTTTGAAACATGAAAAATCAACAATAGATCCATTAGTGAGCTATGTCACCTCCTACTATGTTCATCATAACTACCACCCTACTTATACATATCTTACATAATAACATTTATCATAACCTAGGGAAATTAAACATAAGAAAGGGTGATCATATAAGATCATAAAGGGTAAACAAGGGAGATATCAAGATATTATGAGAATAATGGTTTTATAACATTTGAATATCATTTGAAAACCATTCTCGACATATCAGAGATAATAAACATGAGTGATGTAGTAAGTCATGATTATCTATAAGACATGAATCATAAGGGATCAAATAATTTTATTCATAACCACATAACATTGAAATATGACATTTATTTTTGTAATACATATAAGAATAGAAAATATTATGCCATGGCTACACAAGAAAACATTCATCACATGTCAGTCTTGGGATAACAACCCATATACCTAATTTTAGACTGGGATAACATCTCATGAACAGTCTATTGGATATAGGATAACATCTTTTATGCCCTCTTTTGTAGTTGGGATAACCTCTCTTTTACCATCTTTTGGGATTTTAAAAACCTAATGTGTACCCTTTGAGATCACATGATAGTAATCATTTCCCAATGTATCATAGGTATATATAGGTCCCATATTCCAAATAATGAAAATCTTACATATTTATTCAAAATATCAAACAACATTCATCATCTTTGAACCCACAAAAAGAATTGGGTTTCATTAACATTTTTAAATAACATAACATATTGAAAATAAATAGGTTTCATAATAATTTTATCATTTAATAAAAGTATATCCCATGGATAGAGAATTACATTCCAATATCACTTTATCATGTTATAACCTGTATAAGAGAAATATTCTTCATAAAAATATTTTGTTATGAATATAAACCATATAGTGGAAGAATAAGAATGTTATCCATAGATAATATCTCTAGTAAATAATAGGTAACATCAAAGGATTTCATCCTAGATGAAAAAATATTATTCAAGATCAATTTGAACATTAAATGATTAAAATAACCCTTCTTAGAAATCAAATTTTTAAAAACAATACTTTATAAAATATTTTGTGAATTATTTTAAATGAAAATACAGTTTAAAAAATATAACAGAATAATTAAAAATAAAATAATATATTTCTTAGGGAAAATATCAAGTTCAATTTTAAAAACACTTTTTTAAAACATAATACATTTTAAGAAAATTTTCCTTTAATATAACATTGAAAACATAAAAAATAAGATTAAAATAAAATAATGTTCATTCCAATAGGAAATTTAATTTAGGACATAAATTTTAAAACCAATATTCCACCATCATTTTCAGTAAAATCAAAACATTACTCATTTGTAAAATGAAATAATGATTGATTTTAAAATATTTTAAAAAATAAAAATAAAGAGAAAATTGACTTTAAAAATTAATTTAGGGATATTAAAACATATTTGAAAACATTATTATAATTTATGGACATGGAAGAGAAATGGTTTTCAAAGAAATAGAGAAATATTCTCAGTTTTATTTAAAAACAATACTCTTGAAATATTGTGTGTATAGATAGGGGAGAATCGATATAAAACATGTATTCTCATGTCATTACTAGAGTAGAGGAAAAGGCATGTGTTTATTGAGTTATTGATCATAAGATTTCATTATCTAAATAATAGAAAAAAATCCTTATAAACATTAATATTGGATCATAAAACAAGTAGAAATTAGGCCAATATCCATGGACTTATAGCCACATTTTCCAATAATGATTCTATAGGTATTTATTTCAAGGCTATAAACACATTTTAGAAAAAAACTGTGTCTACAGGTAATTTTTATAGTCATAGGTATTTCTAAACCATGGATATAAGTTTTTTTGGTCTATTATATAGCCCTATTTTTTTTAAAATCATGGCTAAAGGTTATTCGATATAACCATGATTTTCAAAACCTATTGCTATAGGTTTCCCATGAAAATATGGTATAAATATTTTCCTATGGGAAATGCCTGGGAAAACCTATATCCACATTTTCTATATATTTCCACATTTTATAAATAAATATGTGTGTATATATATATAAAATAAACGATTTTTATTATAGTGTTTATGTTTCTAGTAACCAGTAGTATATGCGTGGGGTTCAAATCTAGCTGGTGACATATTTTTTAACCCTATATCCTTGTTTTTCCATAGTGGAAAAATGTTATTATACATGGTTGAAAACAATGAAAATAGACCTATTTCCCTAGTGGAAAACTGAGAGGGATATTTCCATGGTGAAAAATCCAAGGAAATTGGGCAATAGAGATGGTTTGTCGATCATGTAAATAGATATATAGTTGCAGTTTTCCATCACAGAAATAGACCTATAGAAACATTTTCAAACTATGGATATATTTGTGTTTCCACGGTGAAAAAATATAGCTACAAACCTTTAAAAATTGGAAATATATTCAGACGTATGTTTAGGAAAATTGGTTCTATGTCCAGCAGAACCATGGTTAAAATTTATATCCATTGTTTTTACCTCTACAACCATTGTTTTTTACTATGGCTATAGGTGAATTTTCTAGTTGTGTAAATCCATTACCCAATTTACACCCATGAATTATAAGATCCTTGAAATAATAACATTAAATAAAACATAAAATATAATGAGAAAAAGAATTCATCATATTACATGTCGTATTGGTTTTACATACACCTCATAAAAAAATATGTGTATAACATAACATATGTCTCAACGAAGGAAAATGAAGACCAAAATACCTTACCATTTTAAAACCATTGGAAATATAAAACCCATGAAAGAGAGATAATTAATGGAATTGTAAATCCCTATAATTAATAGGATAAGAATAAAAAATACATTCATATCTAGTACATACACCACAATAAATAAATATTTGGTGAATATGGCATGCATCTCATAGAAGTGAAAACTGATACCAAAATCCTTTACCTTGAGAATAAAATTCCTTTGTGAACTTTTGAATGACATGTATAATAAATATATGTATCTTATATATTTATATAATATTACTATACATTAATTTATCATATCAGATATTATTTTTTGAGACCTTTTATTAATTGTTAATTGATAATTCCTTTTTAGAATTAGGTTTCAAGTAACAACTACTTTTTTTCGTGTAACTTCTGATTTAGTATTTTTTTTAATCATACATTTATAGTCATTAAATAGTATCCATAATCTTATCCATGATATAAATATTTTATATAATTAATATATATGTTTTTATAGTTATCTATAAAATTTTGAGATTAAAATGCAACACATCGGTCGTGGAGACGATAGGCCATACGTATTCATGAACGTTGTTTTCATTTTCACAACGGATGGAAAGGAAAAAGATAAATAATATATTAAAAATATAATATAATATTTATTTTATATGTATCATATATTTTCATTCAATCGATCCTTATTAACATCCTTGTAAATCTTGATGGAATCCCATAGCTTTATGTGGTGGTAGTCTATCGTACACATGAGCGACGTTATCATGTTCCCAGAAAATATAAAGTAAGTCGGTATATGTGATATAATAATTAATGAATTATAATAATAAAATATATATTATATATAAACATTTAATCTATAATTATTTTTAATCATGATTGGTGGTGATGGAATAGGAATTGCATCAGTTTCTGAGGTGGCAGGCTACTGTACACACGAATGATGATTTTTTAACCCATTTGATAGAATTAGGGAATAATTTTTGTTGTTACAATAAAATAATAACATCTTGATATATTAAATATACTGGTGTAATTATATCATCATAATATAATAATAGTTTAAGTAGGTGGAAGAATCAATAATACAAAAAATATAGTTTAGGAATTTACCTCTTCTTTAGAGAGCCTCTTATTATTTATTCCAAAATACATATTAGGATGGATTAGAAACCAAAAATTAGGATTCAAAGATGATAGGTGTGAATAAATGAAGTTATTTTCATCGGGTTTTTTTTTTCTGATTTTTTTTTCTCTATATGTGAAGAGGAGAGGAGATGGGGTGACCTATTATAGGTCAGGTGAGCATCACAATTTTAATTTTTGAATAGAAAAAAGGTGAACCGAAATTTTACACATGTCATAAGGTTCCATAATTTGCCATTCTAGAACATATAAAATATTAGGTCGAAATAGGGCTGTCCTATGCGTGTTGCAAAAGAGTTAGATTATTTTTAACCCATATCATTTTAGTTTATCCTCTAGTAAACACATTTTCACTTTAACAATGGTAAATAATTTTAATTTCTTTTACTATTAATTATTATCAAAAATTGATTTCACCTTATTATATAATAAAATTTATGATGATTATAAATATGGAATAAATATTGCCAAATTATATTCACATAAGTGTCAAAATTAAATTTAGGATTAATCCCATGGATGTGATGAGAAAGCGAGTTTTCAAAAAGAAAATGTTCAAAATTTTGAAAATCTATGATATGCGAAATCAACAAAAAAAGTTATTCGAATGAGGTAAACTAGATTAATATATGTATATATATATATATGTGAATTAATGGTAAATTTAAATTAATATTAAATATTTTTTAATTTTTTATATTCTTTAAAAGAAATTACAATTCTTAATGAAAACCATTATTTATCACTATTCATCAAAATATTTATCTTCTTAGAAAATTCTAAAAAAATAAACTTAAGAACATTTTGAAATTTTTATTTAAAAAAATTCCATTATTTTTTAAATAAATTATCTAAAGGTTTCATAAATTAATTTTACAAATAAAGTGCGCAAATGAGGAAAAAACATCTTTCTATAAAAAATAAAAAATGTATGCGTAGAATTGGATTTATTAATATTTCATGCCAATAAAATATAGATGATAAATTAAAAAAAAATTATAGAATATATTTTATTTAGATTTTATAAATAATTCTCGAAAATTTATTCTTTAATTTATTTGGGTAAAATGCATTTGTGCACATAGAAATAGTTTTTCATAAAATGATTTACTTTATATTCAAATAGTTTTTATTTAATTTTATAATTTATTTGTAGCCATTGAATTCTTTTTATGTAAATGTGTAAACCTGAAATTTTTATAATATTGTTAATTCTATTCATACCCATAGTTAGAATTGGAATTCAATACTTATCATTTTAAAAAATAATATTTCAATAGTATGTAATGTTTTTTTAAACTCAATGTTGTGTGTAAAAAAGGAAAAATTAGTGTTTTGTACACAAAAGTTGAACTCAGTGTTGTGTGTAATACAAGATTATCTTGGAATTATGTTTAATGAATAATATAAAAAATTTTAAATTTATTTGAATAAAAATAAAAAAAAATCTAATGGTGTTGCACATAAGAAGGGTGAGATCAAATAATCAGCAATGGTAAAAAAATCAATAACAATAACAGATCATAAATGAGCATAAGAATATCAAAAAAACATGGAATAAATATACAATAAAAGCTAATTACATAATAGAATGAAACTAAAACCGTATTATATCCTTGGATAATAATCAAAATGAATATATTAAATAGCTAAAAATAACTCATTCTGTATCAATAAAATGCATAATGTTGGACAGCTAATTCCATTCCCTAAGATAAGAAATATTTTTCTTAGTCCTCGTGATCTTAATGTTAAGGGCCACTGTTTATGAAATATTTTATTTTGGTTAGGTATACACTAAAATACTTTTAGCAGTTTGTCTCATAAGTTCTATCAATGCATAAAGAAGATTTTGTGGTCCTCACCCATCACTAATTAAGTGTAATGTATTGATCAATAAAGAAATTAATAAAAGTTGAAATACATAACAATGTTTCCTATGTAATCAATAAACTTTTAGATTTAAATAATGATTATAAATGTTTTCAATATATCCTAAATAAATATATGGAAAAGCATTATAGGTACGAATCCATCAAACTAACACCATATAGATTACTATTATATGGTTTATTTAGTAATTTTCCCAATCAAACTTTACATGGAATCTCACTGAATACACTTCAATCAAATGAAGGGAATATATAGTGATCACAAAAAAGTGGAATTGGAATAAAAATTATTCCATTAATAAAGGATGATTTTGAAAGAAAAAGATAGTGATAGATTTTAGAGAGTATCATTCAGCAATATAATATAGTATTACAAGATTTAGATAGTAATACAAGTCCAATAAATGAACCGTAAAATGGTAATAAGTGATAAATATGAATCATATCTCAATGAATAAAAATTGTGATATTATAACACTTATGATAATATATATTTATGAATAAAAATGACTTGAAAGGAATATCTTTAAATTAAAATATAATGATATGAACGTTACAATTTTTACTTGAAGTAAACAAGTAATTTAATACACTATATAAAATAAATGTTTTTGTATAATATGAAACTTGCCTCATGAAACTAAAAATAGACATAAATAACATTTCTGGCTATAGAATCACTTGAATAAAAACCACTAAAAGGATATAATTTCAAATGGAACATTAAATACCATGAATAATGAGAGAATAATTATTTAAAATTTCAAATATTTATTAATTACACCATAAAATAGAAAACATGGTCCATATCATAACCATGCATCAAAAATTGAAAATTGAAACAATTATTGCTTATAAGTAACAAAATTATTCAGGTATGAATAATTTCATAATGAGGTTATATGGAAGAATATTAGAACCAGATAAAATAATGAGGAAATGAAATAACTTGCATTAATTAGGTGTAATAAAAAAATATTTTTACAATAGTGATTCTATAAGAAATTTTGTTACTTAATCGAAGAAAATTGAGTTATCACAAACCCCTATCTTAATTCATGCTAATTAAAATATACTATAACATGATACAAACCATAAAAATCTTAATAACCCATTTTTAACATTTTTCATATCTATATAATTATAAAAACATCCTTTAAAATTATTCTCTACTTGTATGTTAATTATTTATTATCTATTTTCGATATCGAATGAGATAAATAATGATCGTTATAAGATAGTTTCATAATAGTACCATTTTTATTCATTAATATCCCAAATTTAATACTTTCTAAATTATTAAAGTCACTTTATTTTATATTTATTATTTATATATAATTTTATAATTTCAGTCTATTTGATTTTATTTTATGATACATAAATATGAATTCCGTGAAAAGGATGTTTTGGTGATTTTTCATGAAAAAAAATTGGTATCTTAATTAATGAGTTAAATAATAATTTTACCATTATAAAACTAATATTAAATAACATTTATATATTTATATTATATATTTATTGAAACTAAATTCTCCTAGTAATCCATGATATAAATTTATTATGACGTTTAAGAAGGTGGATAAACCGACCTAAACCAGAACATACCATTATTGGTGGATTATTATAAAGTGATCTTCCTATATTATCATAATAATATAACCATAATTTCATTTTTTGTGATTATTTGTGTGTTATATCATAATGTTAAATTATTAGTAGAAGAATATATCCAATAAAAAGTTATTATGTAGTACAAATAAAACTATTTTTATATTTAGAATACTCATTTGGGATGTTGAATTTACCATGAATGTTTATTGCTCATATTGTAAATTAGTTGTCCAATTTGTCTTTCTAGAATATTAATATTTTTTTTTATTTTTTTTCAATTAAAACCATTTTCATGGTCATCCTTGAAATGTATTATTGAACACCGAAAAATATAAATAAATCATTCCATGGAGGCGGTAGTATGGACATTTTCATGTTTGATGATTTCATTTTCCATAGAATAGGAGAGTATTAAAATTTATTGTATCATTTAATAATCTAATGTATGTCACAAATATTTTTTTTTTCAAATTCGATATTATAACAATATTTCTAATGTGGTCAAGGCACATTATTATTAAAACTTTTATGGAGGGGGTAGTTCTCATACATACATGAATATTGTTTTTATCCTTAATGGAAATTTGGAAAAGTGGTTAATTGTTATTAATTTATAATATTATATTTATATATTAAAAAAATAATTTAATAATACATTATTGAGAAAAATAGTTTTTTAAATGTAATATAGAAAACAACATAAATTTGTGAAAATTAATACTCATGTTGGGGATTATTGTTTTCCCTTATTGGACTCCTTGGAAATGGAGAGATTAAGCAAACATCTTGTGAATAAAAGTTTAATAAATTAAAATAGGATTATATAGTGTGTATTAATGGTATTGTATCTATATAAAACACAATATTTTAGTTGTATTAAAGCGGTAGTGAGATCCCCATTTTATAATTTGTGAAAATGATTTTTTTGTAAAACGTTTCACCTTAATTTAAGGACAAAACATGAATCACATGTAAAGTATCAACGAAATGGAAAATAAATGAGTTTTTTATGGATTAAGGATTATAATATATCCATAATTCATTTTCAAAATTGTTTTAAATATATTTTTAATTCATTTACTATTATAATTTTCAGTTATAATAGTTTTTGTTTTATCACGGTGACTAGTTTTCCCAAGGTAAATTACTTTTAATTCCTAAAAATAAAAAGTTATATATTTCATAATTTAGACCTAATAATTCTAAATATGAAATCTATTTACCATTTAAAATTTATGTGGTTAAGAAAAATCTATTTTTACATTAGTGTATATATTGTGTAAAAACGTTCTTTAGAAAGATTGTATTATATAGCTTGAAATTTATTTTTGAGATTAAATTATTTATGTGATTGTTTTTAATGATACAAATTGATATTTTATAAACCAAATAAAAATTAAATTTTCTTTTATGGGAATTTTTATAATAAAATAATATTAAACAAAAATTGAAGACAAAATAGTCTTTTTTATCGTAAAATATTACTCAAGTTCATAAAATGTTAAAAATAGGTGTTAAAAATTCATAATAATATAATAAAATTTACATTATTATTCCGAAAAAATATATAATCAATTAAAAGGTTTTATATACTTATATTTTTTATAACATAATAAATTCATAAATTTTACAGTTTTTATAAAACCATTATTTTTCATTTTCCAAAAAACAAAATATTTAAGAAAAATCATAAAAATTTATGTAAAAATTATATTTTAATTATAAATATAAAAAATTATTATATTTCAAATTTTTATTGTGAAATTTTCGAATTTATCTTCAAAATAATATGATAAAATATGAAACTATGTTCATAGAAAAGTTAATTTTAAAAATATTTTATTATTCTTATTCTCACATTCGATTAACTACTGATCAAATTGGTGTTAATATATTACTCATATAAAGAATAAATTTTTATATAATATATTTATTTTTATATATAATTTTTTTATAAAGGTAAAAATTTTAAGCATAAATTAGTCTTATTTATTATTTATATATACTAATTTAATTTTAAAATTCATTAACATTGAAAATAGGCTTTATTTTTACTTTTTGATAAATTTTATAATTTAGTTTTGTCTTTTTTTATCCACCAATTCTATGGATTCATTATAATTATTATATAATATTACATGGTTCATTATGGTTTAGTGTTGCATGTATCACTGGCTATTTAACGTATTTTGTCTTAAGGGAATATAAAAATTGAAATATAGGGGTATCACATTATACACCCATTAAATAAATTATTTCATCATAGTTTTAAATATTACTCCCAAATGAAATTAGGTTTGGTTATTCTAAACATACATACCATTCAGAATATAAGTTCTAATATTACAACTATATTATTCTCTTTCGGAAGACTATATCTATTATCTTTCCTCAAAAAACATAAATGTTTCATACAATCATATACTCACGTATATATAAACACTAATAATAAATTATCCAAAATATACATTTCCCAAAACCATCTAATTCTATATGAAATTGAACCATTGTAAAAGAATATATTATTCCAAAAATTAACACTATCTCATTACCTCAAATAATGTTAATCCTTAGGTGATCATATCATAATCTAGCCAGTATATAAAACAATACTAAAAATGTGACAAACATCACTAAATTACCTTATCATAAAATCATTTTTCAAGGGTGTTGATAAAGAATAGATGATTTTTAAAACATTATGGAAATGTAGTTGAAGAAAAATCCTTATATGTTTCACATAATCCACATGAATTTTAAAATATACCATAATATCATTGATAAATATCACTCACTAATGAAAATAGATAAAACTATCAAGATTTCATTTATTTTAATCTATTAACCTCAATACCTTTGGTATGATGAGGAATCAATGTTTTCAATCATAATAGGGATATACTAGTATTCTATAACATTTATGCATGTTATCTTATCTAGTTATAAGACGCAATGGTTTCTAGATACAAACATTTCTCAGCTTGATCTTTATAATATTGTTTCAATCAAATACTAATACTCAAATGGTCTTAATAATATTGAAAGTGATAATAATAAAAGATCTATATGAACATGTCCCAATTATAAAACCTCGGTTTATAATGTATGATACTTTTGGATTGACCTATGTCTCTCTTTGTTCAATCCTTGGTTATCGTTGGTCATTTTAATATTATGATTTGTATCCTAATTTTTTAGACTTATTCTAAAATATTTATAATTTTTTGTAAAGATAATGAGATTAACCAAATCATATCACTTGAAATTTTCATGCAATGAGTGAATCTAGGACTATTTTTCATGCAGTAGGTGATGATCATGTTAATACCCAATCTTCCATTTTCAGGGTTAGTATCCCAATGTACATATGTTCATGATTTTTTATCCAGTTTTAGTATTTGTAAATGGATGTAATTGTTAGAATAACCACAAAATCATTAATTTAATAAAATTTCAGGTAATTATCATTTACATTGAATTATCCTTGGTCATATCATTGGTTTTTCACTAAAGCTCTCTTTTCATAATCCGTAAAATATTAAATATTAACTCATCTAACCATAAGGGTTATCTATACCATAAAATAATGTTAAACCATAACTTATCAAATCATACATTATCCGAACCAATAATATTAACTTATAATTTTGTCAAAACACTACTTTGATACCAAATATAATTCCCTATACCCGTGATCCTAGGATCTAATACTCTTAAATACATTATTTATATAATATATTGCAAATAAATTAAGGTGACCCTATTTTTAACATCCATTAAAATAAATTCACCCAAAAAATATTTTCTAACATATATTCAATGTTCTGTTTAGTTTTTTATTTTTAGATATATAGTAAAATGCATTAACTATCAAAGACAATGTATTTATCAAAAAATGTAATTTTTTTCTCTATACAAAAACTATTTAATTCATAAAATCCTCAAAATCGGGAACATATACTCCACAGAAAAAATTATGTTAGACACATTATGTGTCGAACATTCCTCTATAATATGGATAAATGGAAACATAAGAAGGGTGAACTCGAATACTGAAGAAGGATAAATGTATGTAATATCAATAAAAGACAATAAATAAGAATAAAATGTTAAAAAATATTATGGCAAGGATAGATAAGAAAAGATAGTGACATAATATATTGAAACTGAAAGTATAATATATCCCCATATAATATGAAAAATGAGAAGATCACATAGATAACATCATTTGGGCCCTTATTGATGAAATTCATATTGTAAAACAAAAAATTAAATGCCCCAAGATAAGACATCATGATCATAGATATCCTGGTCATAACATCAATGAACTATATTTAAAAAATGTTTTTTAAGGATTGAGATATGCCAAAATACCCAATATATTTTGTCTCAAGAGACCTATAAATGAATCATGAGGCTATTGGGGGCCTCGCCCATCAATAATTATGTCTAAGAAATTATTCATATAAATTAATTAATAAACTATAAAATTTATAACCAATAATAAATACTAATAGATAAAAATTTTATTAAAAAAAGAAGCATAGAAAATTTCAATATTTCCCCTATAAATATTGGGAATAGTATTCTAGATAAGAATTCTTCAAATTCAAACCTTTTGGAGTAATATTATATCATTAAATCAATAATCACCCTAATAGATATACATATATAATCTAGGAGAACACCCTTTAATCAAAGGAATGGAATATAAAGTATTCAAAGATGAAATTAATTAAAATAAAAATAATACAGGTAACATAGGGTGATTTGGGAAGGCAAAGATAGTAATAAATTTATGTGAGATTTATTTCTCAAAATAAATTAATATAACAGTATTTAAGAGTTAATAAATCTCTATTATATATAATATAATATGGAAAAATGGTGATAATGTATAATTTATCAATGAAGAATAATATATATGAAAAAACACTTTCTGTAATAGTAACATAATAATCAAAAGAATATTTTAGGAAGAACATGAAATCAAAATATAATGAAATTAATGAAATTATTTTTACCTAAACTGAATAGGGTATTTAATATACTATATAAATTAAAATGTGATTTTTAATATCAATCATTCTTATGGAATTGAAAATAGATACAAATAACACTTACAAATTTAGAAAAATTTAAGTAAAAACCCCTTGAAAGGTAGAATTTAAAATGATACCTTAAATACCATGAATAATGATGGAACAATTATATAAAATATCTTTGTTCTAGTAAATAAACCATATAATATAAAACATTTTTTACATAATAATGGAATAAGGAATTGAGATTTGAGATAATGAACCCTTAAAAGTAACATAATAATTGAATTAAAAATCAGCTAATAATTAGTTAATAAGTAAGAACTATATAACCTTAAAAAAATAAGGAAATATAATACCAAGTATTAATTTTTTGGAATAAATAAATCTTGGGATAATTGAGTTTCATCAAGAATGTTTGTAACTCAATGGAAAAAATTGATTTAGCACAAACCCATAACATAGTTCTATCATAATCACAATGCACCCAAAACTCCTGTAAAAAAAATATAATAATGATTTCATTTTCCATTAAATGAGAAAAATGTATGATATATTTTATAACATAAAAAATCTAAAATATGTTATAAATATCATTATAATTTATTAAATTAAGAATTATAATATTTCAAACCCTAATCATTAAATTTCATTTATTATATTATTTTTATACCATGGGATATTATTCTTGGTTTGTGGGTTGAGTTCTCAGTTTGATATTTTTGGTTTTGAGGTTTCTGGTGGCTTTTTGGCTTCTTCACTATTTTTTATCATAGTTTAAGGGTTAACTGTGCAGCCTGTTGAGGGAGATTATGTTGCTGGTTCATATTCTTCTTGTATGATTTTACTTACATATTTGGGGAATGTCTTGTGGAAAACAATGTGGGGTCCAGGTTATACAGTGTGGCCTTCCTTATGTGCCTATTCCTAGGTGCTCTAATTTTTCACGGTTTGAGAGAACCCTATAGGAAGGGTCAGTATATTGATCGTGGTGTTTAGCATGGTTGGTACACAGTTTGGGATATCATTCGAAAAGCCTATATGGGGTTCCCCTAATCTCTAGTAGGGTGTGTATGGTTGGCATATAGTTTTTCAAACCTTGTGGCCAAACCGTGGAGTTTCCCAGATTAAAAAAAAATATAATTACTCTTTTCCCCCTCCATTGTTTTAACCATATTTCTGGTTTCTCCTTCCTTGTTCAACCTAAGTGCACCAGGGGGCTCTAAAATACCATCCTCCACTAATTACCTTACTCTATTGAATCTCCTTGATGGTTCCTATGAATTTTTCATTGAATATTTGGTCATTTTACTCTTCTTATCTTCCTTCTCCATTGGTTTCTTGGTGTTTACTTGGTGTGTTATCTATTGGAAAAACTCTAGGATGATTATTATCATACATGGTTAGATTTATTTGATGTTCCGGTGTGTGGATTGTCTAATGGGGTGTATTTTTCCTTCTCCCAAATTCTCATCTCATTTACATGATGTTGATATAAGTTTTTCTATACATTTCCTTTTCGTTACAATCTATTGTTGCTATAGATTTCCTCAAATGCTTTAAAAATGTTAAATCATTCTTGTGATGTGTTAGTATAAATTCATGTTGTATTTAAATGATTCAAAATGGTTGTGAATGGTTTTTAAAGGTGTTATTTAATTACGCCTTTTTTTAAATTCACACAGGGTGTTTGATAAAATTTCAATTGATCTTTTAAAGTGAAAATGGGTGTTTTGGGTGGTTACTTCCCTTCGTTATATTTTTGTAATATCTTTTTACTGTGAATTTTATGTTCTTTGTGGCAATTTGTGACTTTTATTTGTTATTATTATGTGTATCTTATTGTGTTGATTTAATGGAAAGTGATGTTTCTTCAAAAAGAGGGTTTGGGAGATATCTTGGAAACTTTAGGAGTGTCGTTGAATGTCAGTTTGGGGTTTTCGTAAATGTATTTTTATGTGGTTTTGTATTTTAAAATGATGTGTTGGATTCTTTTGGAAATGTGTGGGTTCCTAATAGTTTCTGGAGCCCCATTTTACACCTTAATAAAAATGGTACTTCCTTGAACCATGGTTTCTCCAAGGCTTCTCCTCCCTTCCCTCTTTATCTTTTCCAAAATGTGTCCATGATTTTTAAATATTGGGTTGGTGATCATGTGGCATTAAAAGTGGTTTCAAATGTGTTTAAAAAGATTGGAATATTTTTCATTTTAGGAAATCTTTTAGTGAATAATGGGTATAAAGGACCATTTGGAACTTCAAAACATACGTGGTAACTAAGTGAAGTAAAAGGACCATTCAACACTTTTCTTTTTGTTACATATTTTCTCATAAGTTTGGAAATGATTTTGGATCTGAAATATAATGGATAGTTTGGAGTTTCACACTTGAAAGTTGGGTTTTATATGGACATTGGAAATTATTTATAAATGGATTCCAAAATTTTTTTGGATTATAAATATTAAAGTCATGGATGGTACCTTTTTTTTCATTGAAAATTTTGATTTAATGTGATGTGATGTGAAATACCTGTTTTACATTTTGAGAAACATTTGGTGAAGAATTGGTATAAATTCCTATTTGTAACTTAAAGAAATATGTGGTAACTAAGTGGTGTAAAAGGTACATTTGGAACTTTTCATATAGTTGCATGTTTTTAGTTTAGTTTTGTAATATTTTTGGATATGAAATTTAAAGACCATTTAGCATTGTATGGTTGAAAGTGATGTTTTATATTGAACTTGGAAATGATGTAGAAATGGATTTATAAATGTATTTATATATAAATTTCAAAGGCATTATTGGCACCTTATGTTGTAGTTGAGTAGTTGGTTTTTATGTTATGTTATATGAAAGCCCAGTTGACATCTTAGTATTCTTTGGAAATTTTTTTTTGAAATCTTATGTGATGTGAAGGACCGTTTGACATTTAATGATTTTTGGGAAAGTTTTTTAATTTTGGGAAATGGTGGTAACTATGTTTGATTTAATTTTTGGATGAATTTGAATGTGAAAGAAATAGATATTCATGTGTGTTCAAGATTATTAGGATCACATCTGGGAATCACTAGTCCTTATGATGTGATCCCCTATAATGGCTCATGCACAAGAACACTGTTGGTTTTAACTTATGTTTCGAAACCACAAAACCATGAGATGTGTTCCCCTCTAGTAGATAGAAGTTGAAGATGCAGTGGGTTTTGGTTTCTATACCATGTTTCACCGAGTACTTATATTATGGGATTCTTGGGAATCATCTTGAGGTTCGAGAGACAGTTGCTTACAAAACCTGATTAGATGGGTTGTACCCTCAGGCTTTGGTTTGGGGTTAGGTGGGATGTGATAATGGATTTTCTAGTTATATCATCAAATTGGTTATTGACTATGGATCTCCCCTATATGCCGGAAGGTGAGTCCAGCATGTGTACGTAAAGTTATTGCTTCTAGAGATATTTATGAAATTCCCATGATTATCTATCTATGTGTTCTATTTTTTTTCTTTTATATGTTTTTACTAGCCCTTCTCATTTAGGCCTAATTTTTTTGTTTTATTTATTATCAAAAGAGTTTTAATTGGGTGATTTGGTATGGATTTGTTACTAGATTTGGGTTTTGAACTGTGTTTTGTAAAGTCAAACTATTATTAAAAACAAAGGTTGTGTGTGTTATTTTAATTTTTTTTTGGAAATTTGTATCTGCATTCAGAAAATGATTAAGAGCATTATATATATATATATATATATATATATATATATTAAAGTAGTGTTTTTAGAATATTTTTATAAAGTAAATTCATGGAATATGTAGTGATTACCAATTGATCTTTTAAGTGCACACCCAAATTATGCCAATCAGGGTCGGTAAACCTGAGCTATTTTTCAGGTTCATACATCTGGATTGGTTTACCATTGGAGTAAGTTGTTCTTATAGTTGTTGGTGACCAAGAGGTCATGTGGGGATCATGTGGTGTGGTTCAATTTTAATTTTTTTAGTTTCTCATTTATACATTTATTGTTTTATTTAGATCAGTTATGTATTAATTCAGGTTAAGTTATTTTTAGTTCTATCATGTATTCTTTTTTTTTATCCAGGTTGTTCTTATTTGGGAAAAATTGTTCCAATTGGTTTATTTCGATTCCTGACACTGGTTTCCATCTCATAGAGATTGGTAATTCCCTATAGGCCCTGTCTTAGAACTGGTTGGGTGTCGAAAATTGATGGAATCCCAAAGTGGTTCATGAAAAAATGGTATCAAACGAGGCCCGTGTTAGTTTGGGGTTTCATATAGGTCAAATATTAAGACTTTTAGGACATAAAAGGTAGGTATGGTAAGGAAATCATGAACCCTTACTTATTATGATCTTCATGTTTCAAGGGGTATTATAGTATTTCAGTATTTTGTTCTGATTTTTGTGGTATGTATGAGTAGAGAAGATGGAGGAGAACTGATTTCAAGTTGTGATTTCACATGGAGTAGTGACCCATGTGAAGTCTGAGTGCATGGTTTAAGGTCTTCATAGATATTGATACGTATTTGGGGAATGTACCAATAACCATGTTGTTGGGTTATGCACAACCACTAGTTACTCAATATCAGAGTTTATTGAGAGTTGTGTGTGGGTTTGGTTTGGTTTTTGTGAGTTATGATTCAGCTTGTTGTTCTTCCAGTGTGGATTGATTTTGATAGGAAAATGGTTTTTGGAAAAAGGGTATTTCAAAAGGGGAATGGTTTTTGAAAAATCAGTTTTCAAAAGGGAAAATTATTTTCTGGGCATGAGTTGTTATAAAATAAGAATTTTATGTCTGGTTTTGATTGGAAAATGAGTTTTTTTCATTTGGAATGTGTCCTAAGAAGAAGGTGATTTTGGAAATTTGAAACTAAATGGTAGTTTTTGAAAAAAAATGGATTTTGGTTCTGTTTATAGTGTCTATATTATGATATGGTTTTTTGGCCATGTATGTTCTATTAAATCTATTTTCCATGATGCTTAATTTTGTTATGTGTTTTTCATTATTCTGAATATTCTACTGATAAAGTACTCCAGGGTTTCTAGTATGGTTCATCCAGTTATTGGCTTTGTCCAGACTCTTGGTGGAGTGGTGGAATCCAGTTCTTCATAGTTTTTTCTAGTCTTTTATGGATATAATGTTCTGTTAGAGGCTATAGAGTGTCTTGATAATGTGAAATGTGTCTTCATGTTTTTGGGAGCTCAAAAATGATTTGAAGTCTTCCTTCTCCCATGTTTTTTTGAGGGTCCATCATTAAATCAATGTGAGGTTATCATCCTAGAATCACTTAAATTTTGAATGACCTAGGAGGTATTATGAGAAACTTTTAATATTTGCTCATACCTATGTATTTCATGTTGAGGAAGGAGGAAGGGATGTCAAGTATTCAGTAAGGCTATCATATGGTGAAGGCATACGTTGACCACTTTAAAGTGCAGGTTTAATTATCTCTGGAGATAGTGTCAAAGGATCTGCAGAAAGCTCCTCTCTTAATTTGGGATCTTCAACTAGATATTAAGGAATAATTCCTCTCATCTGGTAAAACCAATTTATTAATATTGATGGATGATGTATTCTTAGACGATTTAGTTCTCAGGGTGAAGTAAGGGGTGGTTGATGAACCAATTTTTTGGTTCCCATAAATGTTCCCCATATGGAGATAATTGTTTGATACATGAAACCATTCCTAAGGAATCTCATTTTTCGACTTTTTATTCTCACTCATTGGACTACTTATTTGGGAGATATTAATCTGGACGGTTTTGGAATTTGAAGTCTTATTATCTTAGTCTTCTGAAGGTGTGTTGTCATTGTGGGAATTTGGGTCATCTAAAGATGTTTTATAAGATGAATTTCCAAAGGAAAATGTCTTTATCAGAATGTTTCATCTCCTAAATTTGGGTAAGTAGATGCTTCAAGATATATGGGCTCTAACCATAGGCCCCATAGTGATGCTTTTAATGTAGTTTAGAATTTACGGGGGTATAACGAACCTTGGCGTAGTTTTTGTCTCCAAAATTTTAGTGGAGAAGGTTAATTTTTTTAAGTATTAATTTTCACTGGTATTCTGAGTTTCTTTTTTTAGTTTGTAAAAGGGTTTGTGGATTTTTTTCTTTGGTGATCTGAATTTTTGGGATTTTTAAAATGCGAGTAATTGATTTTTGTCCCTTATTGTGTGTTCTTATACCTTTTGTGGATCATTTCAGTTCTCGGTCATGCTTATTTTGGAGATTAATTATTCTTGTGGTGTTGATGAATGGTTGTTTTGTTTTCTATTGAGTTTGAGTTCCTTTCACGGGGTTTCCCCTTGTCATGTGGATTTTTGGTTCATGTTAGGAGTTTCAATATTGGTCGTTCTAGTTGAGTTCTTATTGTACAGAGAACCCTCCTCCTTTTCATGGTTTTTTCTATTATGTATTCTCTCTAAGTTTATGAGGTGAAACTTGTAGAGTGTATGGTCATGAAAGGTTCATGGTTTCATTTTTCTTCATTCGTGTTTTTGATTGATCTTTGTTCCTCATATGGATGAGTGACTTTTTATGGGAATAAAGTGTTTTTGGTGGGGATAATTATCCCTTCCAAATCTCAAAACTTCATTTATATTATTATTTTATTGATGTTTTATATTTTTTGGGGTTTGGTTTGAGTTATAGGTTTTATTGTTTGAGTTTTTGAGGTTTTGGGAGGCTTTTTGGAATATACATGGATTATGAGAAAAATTTAAGGGTTATTTATGTGTCTTGTTGAGGAAGATAATTTTTTAATTGATTTTATTCATTCACAATTTTACTTACACGGTTTGGGAATATATTGTGAAAAACCATTTAGGGTCATGGGTAAACCATGTGGCCTATATCATGTGCATGTTCCTCATTTGAGAAAACTACGTGGAAAGTGTGTGAGAAGGATCTGTATTTTTATACTATCATTTATCATGGTTGGCACATGGTTTGGGAGACTATGCATCTAAAACATGTGGGGTTCCCCTTATCTCCAGTAGGGAGCACAGATTTGTCGCAAATTTCTTTAAATCATGCAGCCAAACCATTCAAGTTTCCCATGTCATTAAAAAGATGAAAGTACTCCTTTCCCCTCTAATGATTTAATCCTATTTTCAGTTTCCCCACCCTTATTCGACCTAGTTATTCCATGGGGCTCTAGGAGACCCTACTTTTTTATTCCCTTCATCCATTTAGGATCATTAAAGGTTACTACAGATGTTTATTTGAGTGTTTGGTCATTTTCCTCTTGTTATCTTCCTTCCCTCTTGGTATTTTTTCATTTCTTTGACAGGTTCTCTCATGGATGAACCCTAGGATGAGGGTTAGATTATATGGCTTGATAATATTTTTGTTAGTCGGTGTGGACAGTATCATGGGGTTCAGTCTTACTTCTTAAGTATCATTTCATTTTCACATCATTGAGGTAGGTGTTTCCGTCCATTTCCATTCTGACACTTTTAGTTGATTCTTTAGTTTTCCTTGAATTCTTTCAAAATTTTATAATATTTCTTTTGATGTGTTAGCATAAATTATTTTGGTATTGTGATGATGGAAAATTAGTGTATATTTTTTTCAAATGGGTTCTTTAATTATTCCCCTATATAAATTCACACAAGGTTTTTGATAAAATGTCAATTGATCTCTTAATTTGAAATTGGGTTCTTTTGGTGGTGATTTCTTTAGGTTAAGTTTCAGTAATATTTTTAGACTTTGAATTGGATTTCGTATTTGTAAATTTTTTAATTTTATGTTTTTATGCTTATGTACGGAATGCAGTGTTGGTTTAAAGGAAAGTGGTGTTTCTTCAAAAAGGGTTTTCGTGTCATTTCATGGATACATAAAGAGTGTCATTAAATGTTTGTTTGGGGTTTTATTATATGTATTTTTAAGTGTTTTTGTATTTAAAGGTGAATTTTTGGATTCTATTGGAATGTTTTGGGTTCTTAAGGGTTACTTAGGGACCATTCAGAACATTGAAAATTTGGTTCTTCCCTAAACCATGGGTTTTCAAATGTTTCTCATCCCTTCCCTCTTTTTTACAAAAATGGTTCCCTGATTTATAAATGGTTTTTTAGTGCTTCATGTGACCTTAAAAGTGGTGTCAAATGTGTTTCCCAAATCATGGACTATTTGAAATTTTGATAAATGGTTTATTGAATAATTGGTATAAAGGACCACTTGTAACTTTAATAAATATGTGGAAACAAAGTGGTGTAAAAGTACCATTTGCCACTTTTCATGTTTTTTCTTGATTTATCTTTATTTTTGGATATGAAATGTAAAGGATAATTTTTCATTGTGAAATTGAATTTTTTTTATATTGACATTGTAAATGGTTTCAAAATGCATATGTAAATGTATTTGGATTTGAAATGTTAAAGACCATGTTGGAACAATATTTTGTCCTTGAAAATTTGGTTTTAATGTGATATGATTTGAAAGACATGTTGGTTTTTTATTATGTTTGGAAATTTTTTTGAAAACATATGTGATGTGATGGCCCCATTGGTATTTAGTTATTTTTTGGAAATTGGTTCTGATTATAGAAATTGGTGGTTTCCATGTGAGCTTTAATTGATTAAAGAACGTGGTCATGAAAGAGATAGTTGTTCATGTGTGTTTGTGATGACTTGGATCATATTTGGTAACCACTAAAAATTGGGATAGGATCCCATATAGTGGATTGTGCAAGGGAACTCTATTGGTTCTGTCTTATGTTTTGGAACTATTAGACCATGCGATGTGTTCCCCTATAATGGCTCGTATATGAGGACATTGATGGTTTTGGTTAATTTACCAAGTTTCACTGAGTAATTTTATCATGGGATTCTTGGTAACCATCTAAGGGTTCTAGTGACTATTTCTTGTTGACCTGAATTGGATAGGTTTGACCCCTATATTTTTGGGAATCTATATCGGATGTTCCATAGGATTGGATGGTTAGAGTGTTCATTCAGTTATTGACTATGGAGATACAGCATTTTCCAACAGGAGAGTCTACACTGAGTGTATTCAGGAATTTCTTCTAGATTTTTTTAGTAAATTCCAATGATTATATATTTGTATATTTTGTTATTCTTATACAGTATGTTGTTATTTTACATACTAGTTTATGCATTCACATTTTTTATTTACTATGAAATAGTTTCTTTTGGGTGATTTGTAATAGATATGTAACTGGATTTTGATTTTGAATTAGGTTTCATAAAGTGAAACAATTTTAAAATGATAATTTGTATGTGTGGTTTTTAAAAGGGAACCTGTAGAAATAAATTTTGATTTTCTAAAAATTATTAAAAGAATATTTTTGGCATGTATTTTAAACAATTATTTATATAATTTTTCAGGAAAAGAAATTCATAAACTCTATGGTGATTATCTACTGATATTTTAAGCTCACACCTTAATTTTTCCTCTCAGCATCGGTAGACATGATATTTTTTGTAAGATTCAGTTTTTGGCTCAGTTTTCCTTTGGATATTATTGGATTTGTGGTTATTGGTGACCAGTAGTTTACATATAGATATTGTTTCGTGGTTTAGTTTTAGTTTTTTATTCAGTTTCTATTTTTCTCATAAGGTTTTGTATTTGAAAAAGTTATATATTTTTCTAGGTTTAGTTATTTTAGTTTTGTTGTCTGTTCAGTTTTTTATTGATCCTAGTTTTTCTTATTTGTGATAAATTGTTCTCATTGGTTTATTTTGATGTCTGACAGGAGTTTCCAGCCTTTAGGGATTGAGAACACCCTTTGGGAATTGTATTTGACCAGGTCAGGTGTTGGAATCGGATGGAAGTCTGACTTGGTTTTTGACATGACCACCCATGTATGGTTGTCAAGAAAACAAAACATGGCACTTCATTTAGGCTTTAGTCCACACATAAGAATTATTTTTTTGGTTTAATTAATGGAAATGGGGAATGGTGGTAAATAGTTATTCCCTTAGAATAATAACATTTATTTTAAAACATACAGATGTAATTATGTATTATTGAGAAAAATATATTTAAAAAATTATACAAAAAATAATAGAAATTAATGAAAATTATTACTAATGTTGAAGACTTGGACTTTCCCTTGGCGGAATACTAAGAAGGGGAGGGGTTAGACTTAATGTTTTTGACATAAAGCATCATGGAGTGAATTAATATTATATGGTAATGAATGAAGGAATATATTCTATAGTAAATATATTTTTTAATTGGTCTTGGAGGGCCAGGGAGAGGCCCAATTTATATGTTGTGAAAATTTCATTTTTGTAAATATTTCAATTTATTATAAAAATTGAACATGTTTCACATGTAAATTTTCTATAAAATTAGATAATAGTTTTTATGGGATGATACAAGGTTGATCATCCCTAAACCATTAATTTGAAAACATGTTTTAAACTTGTTTTTAAGTCTGTTACTCATATAATTTTCACATTTTCCAGTTTTGGTTTTACCAGGGTAACTATTTTTTACCTATTTAATTTAATATTTTGGAATTTAAATTAAATGGACATTATTAAAGAATTGTAACCTAGTGATTCAAAATATGAAATTATTTTTTTCAGTAAAAACTATTATTTTTAATAAAAATAAATTTAAACATTACCGCTAGTAATGAGTACAAATAAATTTTTTGGACACTTTCATTTTTATTCTCAGCATTTCTGTTTAGGATAAAATTATCAATTTATTTTGTATTAATGATAAAAAATTATTTAGTTTTTATAAAAATATTATTTTTTTAACAAAATAATATGTAATTACAATAAAAGATAAAAGTTGTTTCTTTAATTGTAAAATATTACTTATGTTCATAAAATATTAAATATATATTTATTAATTAATAATGGATTAAAAAAATGTATATTAATAAACCATAAAAAAATTTAATTACATAATCTTTTTGATAAATTTATATGTATTTCTTATATAATGATAATTTCAAAAAAATTACAGTTCTGGTAAAGACTGCATTTTTTTATTATTCACGTAAAAATTAATTATTTTTTTAAATTAACCATAATTTATCTTAATATTATATTGAACCAGTGAATCTAAAAATGGAATTTATTTTTTCACATTAACTTTATAAAATTTTAGAAATTAACATTTAAATAAAAGTATGAAATATAAAATGATAATTGTTTTCATTGGAAAATAATTTTTTAAAATTACTAATTATTATTATTCATATTTCCTAGTAGATATAAATTAAAATAAAATTAATTTATTATTAATATAAGAATATATTTTATAAATATATATATTTTGTTTCACATAAAACGTTAATTTTTATAATGCATATACCTTAAATCATAAATCAGTCTTATTAGTTATTTTATGACACTAATTTTTATCTTCAATGACTTATAATTGATAATGTACCTTATTATTATATATATATATATTCATAACATGGATACATGTTTTTTTCTATACCAATTATTCACCAAAATTTTTAGGGTTATTAAATTTATGTGGTTTATTGTGGTTAATTGTTGTGTGTATCCCACATTATCAATCACATTAATTATTAAAGTAATAATGAATTTATAATATTTGGGTATTACATTTTAAATAGATTTATTAATTTTCATCCTTAAAATTTTAATTTTTACACATTGATGAATGTAGTTGAGGATATTCTTGGAATATTTATTATTCAATATATAAATTTTAATATATTATCTAGCATACTCTCTTAGGCCAGATTATGTTACTCATATTTACTAAAAAATTAATATTTCATAAAATCATATACTAATATGTGTATATACCCTAATAATACAATCTCAAAAATATACCTTTCTAAAAAAATATTAACCTCTAAGTTATTAAACCATAGTGAAACCATAAAATATTCTAGAAATTAACATTATATTTTATCCTCAAAAGTTATTATCCACTAAATCACAAGATCACAGATGATCCAATAATTATCATAATCCACAAAATGTGATGAAATTACCCATAAATATGAATAATTATTTATCAATCCAAAGTTTATTTTTACAGTATAGCTTATTTTTTCAATATCAATCAAGACATTACAATCTCAACTATAATAGTATATTAAACCTTAGATTTATCCAACCCTTAATCATGTATTATTTTATAGTTATCCCTCAAAAAATATATATATTTCATAAATTCACATTTTAAGGTTATTTATACCATTTAATATATGTTTCCGAATATTTAAGGAAATAATATTGAAGAACAATCCTTAGATGCTTCATATTTTCCTCATAACATTTAGAATATAGTAGAATACCATAGATAAATATCACCCAATAATGATAATATATAGGTTCACAATGATGTAATTTCCATTAATATATCAACATCACTATCTTAGGAATAACTAGAAAACTATACTTTTCTAGCATAAAAAATATATAATAATATTATCAATCATTAAAGTATGATACCTTATCAAATTATACAATATAGAGGTTTATAGAAACACAGATTTATCATATTCATCCTCATGATAATATTTCATCCAAATACTAACAAAAATGGTTATGGGAGTATCAATTTTTTTAATATTAGAACATCCATATGAATATTTTTCCTTAATGACACCTTAATTTTTAACATATAATAATTTTGGATTATCCTATGAATCTCTTTGTTTAATCCTTTAACATCTGTACTCATTTTTCAATTTTTATGTCAATCCAAATTTATTATCATCATACTAAAATCCTTAAAAATGGTTCATAAATAAAATATGACTAACCAAAGTATATCCCATAATATTTTAAAAAATCAATTCCTTTTAGAAATTTTGTTTGTGAACTATATGATGATCAAGTTATTACCGAATCCACCATTTTCATAGTTATCACCCCAAGGAACATCTGCGCCATTGCCTATAACCACATGTAATGTCCATGTATAGAATTAATTTCTATGAGAACCACACATACTCTTACTTAATAATATTTTGAGTAATTATCATATTCTTATACATATCACTCAGCCATACCCTATGGTTTTCACTAAGGTTTCTTTATCCCAATCTCTAAAATATTCAATATTCCCTCAACTAACCCAAATGGTTATTTATACACTGAAATTATGATCAAATTCAGCTTATCAATCCTTAAATGATCCTAAACTAATGTCATAACCTATAATGTTATCTAAACCCTCCTTTTGCACCAACTATGATTCCCTTGACCTATAGTCTTGGGATCTGATCCTCATAAATATCATCTCTTCATACTATCTTTGAAATTAACCAAATATACACAATTTTATACATCAATTATTATAGTGTCACAAAAAAATAAGGATATAAATACATTTGATGGACCTTATAGTTTTATAGTTTTAGAGAGTTATATAGGAAATTTAACTAAAAAAGGCCTTGTATGTCTCATAAAATAGACATTTTTAACACTATATAAGAAACTACTTAATTAATAATAAGTCAAAATCATTAGAATTGTCCATACAAGCTATTATTTCATACATATCAGTTGTAAAACATTTTTCAAAACATGGGGAATTAAAATATCAGAAGGGTGGGATCAAAATATTAGTAAATTTATCCTAGGTGATAACAATCCAGATCATCAGTGATGATAATAATATCATAAATAATAATGAACAAATAGATAATAAAAACTAATTCAATATTAGAATGAAAAATAAATATCACTAGTACAAAAACAGTTTTTTACATCGGTTATTTTTGCGTATTCATGTCGGTTTTGAACCCACATGTTTGTGAGAAATGTTAAAAATATTATTTTTAATGTTGGTTATTTATTAACCGATGTTATAAATATTTTTTTCATGATTTTTCATAACAGTTGTTTAAAAACCGAAGTGAAGGACCGTCTATATTTCAAAAAAGTGGCATTGAAACTCTATATTTCACATCAGTTTTTGAATAACCATCGTGAAAATCATAAAAAAACTTTTTAACATCGTTTATTTAATAACTGACGTGAAAAATATTTTTTTTATTTTTCATGTTGGTTATTTAAAAACTGACGTGATAGCCCATTCGTTTTAAAAAAATGATGACTGAACTCTATTTTTCACGTCGGTTTTTTAATAACCATCATTAAAAGGCATTTTTACATCGGTTATTTAATTTCCAACGTGAAAAATGTTAACCATATTGTAGATAATTTTGCGAGCTTTGATTTGATTGGTTGTAGATCTAAAACGGAGTTATGGTTCAAAAGTTATGACTATCAGAAGATTTATATTTTTTTCCATGGAAACATCGAATAAGCCAACGAAAGATTCATCTTAAAAGGATTTTTTCAATATGAAAGAGGATTTGTAGTTTTACCCTGATAATAAACATTTTTATTCATTATTATAAAATAATAATCATTAAATTGTATATGAATTAAGAAAACTAATCACAAAAAAAATAAATCATGGGAAAATAATAATGAATGCCATAATGAAATCGCAGAGTGAAAAACTTCATCGTAATTGTTTTTTGAATATGAAGGATGAATTGTAGTTTTACCATGATGTGAAGCATTATTATTCATTATAATAAAATAAAAATCATTAAATGGTATAAAAATTAATAAAACTAATCATAAAAAACATAAATCATGGAAAAAAGAAATACCTTGATAAGATCGCAAAAAGAACAAATAATGGATTTGTGATGAAGATCAAATGAGTCAACTCGATTGGATGGTGATGGTTGAAAGAAATGATTGTAAAAAATGTTAACGATATGTGCATAATTAAATCATATAAATGATATGGTAAAAGAAAATGTGGTATTAAATGTTTTAGGTGGCAATCAAAAATTTCAATTTCGCATTGTAAAAAATTGAAATTCTGCATTGGCGGGATAAAAAACATATAATTCATGTCTGTTATAAAAAAACCGACGTGAAAGATAAAATTTCGAATCGCACCAATAATGAGATAATTTTTTACAGAGCGGCATTGAAATTTGCAATTACCGCCTAATATTTCAAATTTATTATCAAGTGATTTTCACTGATTTTTCACGTCAGTTATTATATAACCGAAGTCAGAGATAAATTCTTATGACTTTTTCACATCGGTTATATAAGAACCGACGTGAAAAATACATTTTTATGACTTTATCACGTCAGTTACTAAATAACCGACGTGAAAAATCAATAAAAAATGTAGTTAATTTCCTAATCTTCTAGTTCACTAGTACTAGAGCTCAAATGGAGTTACGGATCATGAGTTATATCCATCTAAATTTTATCACCACTAAAAAAAGTCATAAATAATGTCAACTTCTGAGAGCCATAACTTATGATCTGCAACTCCGTTTGAGCTCCGCGACCACTGAAAACGAAGATTGGAAAATTATTTACATGTTTGTAAACATTTATTACGTCGGTAATTAAATAAACGACGTGAAAAATGTTTAGAAACATGTAGATAATTTTACAATCTTCGTTTTGACCGGTCGCAGTGCTCAAACAGAGTTACGGATCAGAAGTTATGACCATCCAAAGTTGACATTTTTAAGACTTCGTTTAGAGGTGATCAAATTTTGATGGCTATAAAAATTTATCCAGATCTCCATTTGAGCTCTGGTACCTATCAAATAGAATGTTATGAAATTAACTACATTTTTGTTATCATTTTTTCACGTCGGTTATTTAATAACCGACGTGAAAAAGTCATAAAAATGTATATTTAATGTCGGTTCTTATATAACCAACGTGAAAAATCAAAGAAAATTGCTTTAAAATAAATTCACAGTATACAAAATATTAGGAGGCAATTGAAAATTTGAATGCCGCGTTGAAAAAAAATTGATCTCATTATTGGCACGATTCAAAATTTTAACATTCACATCGGTTTTAAAAAAACTGACATGATAAACTCATTTATTATGTTGGTTATTATATAACCTCTGTAAAAAATTGGCTTTATCACGTTAGTTATTTTATAACCGACATGGTAAAGCAAGATGATGGATTTATCACGTCGGTTATAAAATAACCAACGTGAGAAAGTGATATATTTAATTTATCACGTCGGTTGTAAAAGAACCGCCGTGATAAATCAATATAATGCATTTTTAACGTTTGTTATATTATAACCGATGTTATAAATCAATTATACGGACATTCACGTCGGTTATAAAAAACTGAAGTAAACAATGACGACATAAAAAATGTTTTTTGTAATAGTGTATATAACCATGGATAAAAATGTAAATAAAAAAATAATATGGACAGAAAAAACAATTTCCTTTTTGATGAAATGAATAATGCTAGAAAACCAATTCAATGCCTCCCTAAGATAAGACATAATCATATTGGACGTCATGATATGACCAGAAAGACCCTATACTATCTTTATTTATGAGAATGCATGCATCAAAAATACCCAATATATTTTGTCTCATTTAACCTCTCAATGAATCAAGGGACTATTTTAGGCCCCAAAAATCTGTAATTAATTACAATTTGAAATAATTATATAATGGAATAATCAACCATACAATACATTACTATATAATCTGAGTAAACTATAAAAATCCATATTGAAATAAGTAATATATGGGTTTGCTAGTAATTCATCAATAAATAAAATGAACAAATTTCTATGTATGAAACCATTAAAATAAAACTATATAGGTTAATGATGTACTATTACAAAATTAATCTCCATAATAAATAAATGTATGAAATATTGGTTAACAGCCTTTAATCAAAGAAATTGAATATAGAGTGTTCATAAAGGAATGACATTATAAGATAAATTCGTCCTTTGACATAGGATGATATTGAAAGAAAATTAAAGTAATGGATTTATTTTAGTTTAATCACCCAAAATAATATAATAGGATTTAAAAGGCAATCTTTGAACAACATATATATACAATAGATGAAAAAAAATGGCGAATAAAAATCATATTTCAATGAAGAAAAATTGGAATGCAAAACCCTTATGGTAATGGTAATGTATGGATAACAAAACATGATAAAAATACAATGAAATTAAAATATAATAAAATGAAAAATATTAATTTTACTTGAATTCAATAGGATTATTAATATGAAATATAAAATAAAATATGTGTTCAATATAAAAAATGTCTCGTATAATTAAAAATAGTGAAAAATAACACTTACATCTTTAGAAAAATTGAAATAAAAACTCTTTTAATTATATAATTTCTAATGGAACATTATATACCATGAATAACAAGTCAATAATTGTATGAAATATTAAAGGTTTTATAAGTACACCATAAAATATAAAACATGATGTATAACATAATCATGTATCATGGAATTGAAATTTGAGACAAATTACCCTTATAGGTATTATATTTTTTATGTAAGAATCCGCTGATAGTGAGGTTAAATGGAAAATTATAGATCCAAAGAAAAAATGAAGAAAATACAATGTATTAATTGATAATAATAAATAAGTCTTTGAATAATAGGGATCTAATAAGAATTTTTTATAACTTTATTGAAGAATATCGAGTTAGCATAAATCTGTATTGTAATCCCAGCTTAATCAATATGTACTCTAACCTGTTGAAAATGAATAACTATATTAATCCACCATTTTATAATATTTTTTTATTTATACCCATTTTTAAAATTCATTTATTTTTATTATTTAAATTTATAATAGTTATTTTTTATCTATTTTTGATATCAGGTGTTACTAATCTGAATCATATTGAACTTGATTCATAATATCATTGTTGTTATTTATTATTAGCCAATAATACAAAATTTTCAGATTTGACAAGGTACTAGAATTGGTTTTTTATGATTACATAAAATTTTATAATTTCATTATATGGGATTTCATTTACAATACATAAAGATAAATTCAATGATGAACATGTTTCAATGGTTTTGCATGAGCAACTATTTGTATCTAAACGGATGACTTAAATATAATTGAAACCATTTGAAAGCTTATTTAAAGAATTTATTTTTCTTTATTATATATATTTATAGATTTAAAAATCTTATTTTCATCCTTGTTACTAATTTAAATAATATTTCATGTAGGTTGTCAAACCGACCCGAACAAGAACAGACCACAATTAAAGGATGATTATGAAGAGATTTAGTATCAATATCCCTATACCAACATAATAATAACCATATTTAGTGTTCATTAGTATGATATATAATAATTTTTATTAATTATATGAATAATATAACCTATATGAAGTTATTAGAGAGTATGGAGTATTAATTTTTTCTATATGAATGTTCTTTTGTACTATTGAATTTACCACTATTGTTTATTGATCCTATTGTTAATAGTTTTCCCATGATTTCTTACCAATGTCATAATTATATCTAAAAATAAATATTTATATATTAAAATCATTTTAATTAAAATCCGTTAATGGATATTATGAAATAAGAAAAAAAATTAATTATTCCATAGAGGTGGTTCTCCACATGTTCCCATTGATGATGATTTCATTTTACATTGAATGTGAGATATATATAAAATTATTTATCATTATAGAATATAAAATACGTTATAAATATAATTCTAATTTATTAAATATAGTATTATTAATAATCATGTATGGTGGTTAATGAAAAATCAAACATGGAGCCTCATGGATATGGTAGTCCGTACACATGCAATGATGTCATTTTTGATTCACTTAAGGGAATATGGGAAACACTATTATTATTTATTACCTAAAAAAATAATTATATTCATAATATAAATAATTATATAATTATATATTAATTATAAAAATTTGTTTATTTAATTCATTCAGAAATTAAATACTCATGTGGAGGACTTAGGCTCTCCCTTGGTGAACTCATTACAAAGGTAGGCATTGAGACAATATATTTTGAAAATATGATTAATAGGGTGAAATAGAAATCTATGGTGAGTACTAAGAGTAGTTTGACATTAAAAAAATTAATTTTGGAGTGGTATTTATGGTGTAGTGAGAGGAATATATTATAAGCAGTGAGAATGACATTTTTGTAACTATTTCAACTTAATACAAAGAGAGTACCTAAGTTTTAACTACTAATTCTATATATGAAATCCATTTTATCATATGAAATTTATATATATAATAAAAATAAAATTTATCAATAACATATGAGATATGTAAAACCCCGTTTTTAGAATAGGTGTATATTTAAGATCAAAATTTATGCATTGGATAAAATTATCAATACCTTCATTTTTCATGATACAAATTGGTTAGTCCTAAAAAATGTTAATTGGATTTTATATAAATAAATAATCTTATTTTGAAAAAGTAATTTCTAATTAAAAGTAAACACATAATCTATTTCTTTTATTAGAAAATATTACTTAATTTCATAAAATGTTAAATATAGGTTTTATAAGTTCATAATTCTATTTTAAAAATGTATAGTATTAATACGATAATAAATAAATAATTATTTAAAATGTTTATAATCATATATGTCTTTCTTATATAATGATTATTTGATAACATGTAAAGGTATTGTTAAAATGAAAATTTACATTATTCAATGAAAACTCAACTATAAAGGAAAAATTCAAATTATAAATTTTTAGAATTTTACATTAAAAATAAAAAATATTAAATTTGATACAAAATATTTTCAAAGGAAAATAACATTTTTAAAAATATTTTTCAAACTTATTATTGTTCTTATTTTTATCAATTATTTACTACAATAGTTATAATATATTTTTCATAAAAACGTACTATATCTATAATATATTTTGTTTCATATTAAATTTAATTTTTTTAAAAGTATACATTTATGATTATAAATTCGTTTTATCATTTATTTAGCTACACTATTATAATTTATTAATGCATTAAACATGATAATTCAATTTATTTTTATTTATACATATTTTTTATAATTCTGTTGAATATATTTTTCCTCACAATTTGAAAAAGTTATTTTAATGGTTATATGTTATTTTGTGGTTTTTTCAGATCTATGTTTCATGTATCTCACCCTATTCAATATATTAGTTCTCAATGGAACATATAATTTAAAATCACTTGGTGTTAAATTGATACAACTTATTTATGACCCTCCCCTAGTAAAACCCATCTTGATTTGGTGGCAGATATAAGAGTGAAACCCATTGTAACAACTCAGGTACTTAACAAATAATTTCTTTTCATTCCAGAATTAAATAGTAAAATTATTTATAAATTTATTATGAAATAACTGGTATTTATAGAAATTATGGAATTTATAATAATGGAATGGTAAATTATCCTTAAGAATAGTAACATGAACATTAGGAATAGTATTTGGGCTAATAGAATAGTAACATCGCCTAATAAAGTATAAATAAAATTTAGCCATCCTATAAGTGAAAATATGATATATGTATATCATTCAACAAGTAAATATATTTTCAGAAAATTATAACTTATGTGTAGGAATTTTTTTAACTAATGAATATTTAATTACAATTTTATAATTAATATAATGTTTTAAAAGGAACTATATTTTCTATAAAATTTGTTCACAAATTATTAATTTTTTTCTTATGATTATAAGATAATTTTATTATAATTTAATAAAAATTTCAAATTGTTAAAAAATCGGTTATAATATTGAAATTGTTATTTTTTTAGTATATTTTGATTTTATTTAAAAAATTAAATTTCTAATATTTATAAAATTATTTTGATAAAATGAAGTTCATTTTTGAATTCTACATGTCAACTAATGGATAGGATGATTTTTTTGGGATTTTTCCGAAATACTTGAATTTTTAGTGAATAGTGAAATACGACAATTTATAGTATATATACATTATAAGTTAAATAGAATGTTCCTAACATTATGAATGATGTAATAACTATAATATAGAACATTATTTTATTATTTTAATACATTTGAATATAATTCTCAAAAAATTCACAGTCTTGAGACAAATTAATAAACTAGTGAATAAAATAATCAAAACCCCTTCTCTCCTCCACTATAAATACCACCCCTCACCCCTCTTATCCTCAAACCTATCAAAATTTGATTATTGTCTAAATTATTCTCAATACTCTTCCCAATTCATCTTACCCATATTTTAGACCTTATTTTCTCACAAAAATGTTAAAATCCAAGGCCTTAAAGAGGTTCTCAAGGTGGATAATTCAAGAGGTAGTATTCCTCTTTCATTCCGTTTTTTATTTTCTGTTGAATTATTTTTATTTTCATATAATCTATTCATCTCCCCTTATCCAATAGGCATGGAAACTGCAGTATCTTATATATTCTAAAATTTTATCATGTTTATATAAAAATTAATTATAAAAAACATACTATTTATTTCATATTTAATCATGTTTTGTTACATGGATTTTCACTTTATACGACTCAGAAGATCAAGCAGTCTAGTGTCTTGGAAAATTTTGATCATTTCATAACAACTTAAAACATGAAATATAACATCTTTAATGGAAATTTATTTTATAATATGACAAAATTCCTTCATACTTAACAATATATGGGATAAAATGAGGACATACATAAGAATGGGGTGAGGTATAATGCCTAGTACGGGAGTAAACAAGGCATAACATGAAAGAGACAATACATGTTTGATAATAGGCATGTTAATGGAGCATAAAAGGAACATGAATATAATGTCATGATAAATCATGATAATCATAATTTTTGACTATTTAAACAACATAAAACATGATACTAGCATGAGACAAGGCTGATTGCACATGGAAGAACATAAGTCAAAGATCATTGAACATGAAGTAGCATGAGTCAACAGCCATTGCCCATAAAGAATCATGAGTCAATACCCATTGAACATGAAGTAGCATGAGTAAAAACCAATTTCACATGAATTACAAATATTAAAAAACCATTTCAAATTATCTATCATGATACTAAACAATAACCGATGAATTAGAGCGCTATCAGGGTGCAACCTTGATAAATTAAAAGGCTTAATTTCATACAAGGTTCTTGAATTGAATGGAAGAGAGGAAGGTGAGGATCTCTTACTTGTATGTGTGACACCAAAGGATTTTGAGAAGCTTCCTAGGAGCTTTGGTGTGCCTTGTGAGGATCTGATGGAGTAGATGGAAGAGTTTGGTCTAACTTCAAAGAGTTTTTGTGAAAATAAATGGGAGATTGGGTGGGTTTAAAAAGAAAGGAGGGGTATTTCTTACTATTTTTGTTTTGGACATTACATAATAAAATATTCACAACTAGAAACCATCCCATGGTTTATAGAAAAATGGGAGGGGTATATATTATTTTATAAGGCCATGTGTAGATGATATTAAAACATTCCCCTTTCATATTTAGAGGTGAGTCACACATTCAATGAAATAGTTTTAAAATATTAAAATATATTATAAGTCATGGAAGATTAACTAAGTCTATGTTAAATAAATAAAATAAATCTAAAATCACATTATTTTAAAGTTAAAACATAAATTTCCCCTATGATACCTTTTATAGTAATTATTACATCATTATTGGGGTATTATTAAGTCACAAAACAACTGATATATTTGTAAGGAATTTAATTTTTACCCAAAAATTTGATTGCCTTTGAAAATATTTAAAAATTCACTATTGGATAATTTTGACATCTTTATTCCAAAAATAATATTCATTTTATCTAAATAATTTTCTAAATATGTAAATTTTCACTTTTAAAATAAAAACCAACCGTTATTGAAAATTTATGGGTTTAGACAACAACAACTTTGAAACCTTAATAAAAATTATGTATGGCTTCATAACAATTATATGATCATTTAATTTTAATAAAAGTAATTTAATAATAATATTTTATAAAAAATTATTTATTTCAAAAAAACATCAATTCATCAGAATAGATTTCTTAATGGAATTTGAATATCAACCAAAAAAACTACTTGAAATTTAAAAAACATTTCAAAAATAATAATAATAGGAATAAAATATATTCATTATTCTATGAAAAAAATATACATATTCATTATTCTATGATATTGGAACATATCCCTTTATTAAACTAGAAAATTCCTTAAGAGTATGGTGCGTGATTGTGGGGATTTCATGGGGTCGTTCGTTGAACATGGTTTGGTCTATGATCTCGATGAGCTTGAACTTCTCCAGAAATTGGTTTTGATCAAGCTTAAGTTGTTGGATCAAATCATGGAATGGGTCTAGGGAAAATCCTTGAAATTATATCTCTCTTTGAAGAGCTATAAAATAGGATTTATAGGGAATGATCTTACTCAATGAGGTCATTACTTCCTTTTTCTATGTCAAAAGGATTTGTTAAGACCATATATTTATACTAGTCATGTGATCATTATCGAAATACAATATTATCAATGATAATTTTACTTAATAGTAATTTAAATCTAATTGGATATAATAAAACAAAATGATTGCATGTGTTTTTGGTTTCCATAAGACATTTAATTAAATCCAAAAGGGGAATTTAATTCATTACAGGTTGGTTTGTTACATTCATCATCATACTTCTTCTCCCTTTTCTTTTACTCCATTAATAAAAATATCATTCTTGATGTGCTGAATTATTTAGATCATAGACTATGTGTTTTCAATTTCCCTTACTGCCTTTATGGATGGTGATAAAACAATTTTAATGGTTGATACAAATTTTAAATTTTATTATATAAAATATTTTAGGTTCTATAATTCAAATATATACATAATATGAAATTATATAATGAAACTGGTTTTTTATTATCAAAGAACCACAAAAATGATCTAAACGAATATCATTAATTTTTTACCTAATGATTCATCATAATATCTAGAGAAATGATTTATGGTATATTTTAATATTATGGAAACATATTATTCCACTTCATTCAACTTATGGAGTTCCTCTTCTATTCGATAAGACAATCTGTTATGAACTGACTGTGGAAAACCTGTAATTAACACACCTGAAATAATAGAGATAATAAAATATTATTAATAAATAGGTGGAATTATGTTATAAAATGATCATATAAGGTGTTATAAAAATAATTTTTTCATTAAAATATTAATAACACTCTTTTAACGATATACCAGAGGTTTAAACACATTTGAAGTAAAATAAACCTGAGGTAAGGAAATTAAAAACCTAATTTCCATTATTTGGGATAACCTTTTATTTTTTTAATTATGTTGTACTATGTTTTTTTGTGAAATTAATTTTTATTATGTTATTTTGTATTATATGTATTTATAATTTATACACATATTCCATTCTTTTTATCAATTCTCACTTGAAATATATGATATTTTTAAGGTACTTTTATTTAAAGATCCTCATTTAATTTTTTTTAAAGGGAATGATTTATATGATATAAATAATCTTTTTTTATTATTGTCTAGTTCTTAGGTATTTTTTAGGATGAAGGATTTGAAATATAACTCCCTACAATTCATTGGGTATGTTTAAGTTGTAGGTGGGTTGTATGGTTACTCTAAGTGTAATTGCGATTGTTACACCATACGGTAACCGTGAGGGTTACATTGTAAGGAAGCCGTGAGGGTTACAAATTATAAGGTATCCATGATTGTTAAAATATTAAGTAAGTAATGCACCATGTAATTTATTTTGGTTTATTTATGTTTTCTATCTTTTATGGAAATCTGATGTTTTCACAAAGTAACTATGTGATACTTATTGGGTAATATTTATGTCTTTGTGGAAATGATTTCATATGTTTATAAGAATTCTTTTACTAATGGTTTCTAGACTTATTTTTATATCCCTTACTGAGATTTTTTAATCTCATCACCAGTTCTAAAAAGTTTTTAATTGGGCTAAAGGATGGGTAAAATAAAGAAAGAATCCAAGATGAATGTCATGAAGACATTTCATGAAAATATTTCATGTATGTATTAAAAATTTTTGTATTATGAAAATAATTTCTAATGTTTTAGTTATACCCACATAGTATGATTTTGGTTTGATGTGTTTCAATTATGTTCTAATTTTATCATACTCTAAATTGAAATGATATTTGAGAATGTAAAGAATACAATTCTAAATGAATATACAAGATTATATAATGTATTAGGTTGATACTTTATATTTTTATGAGAGAAAAGTTTAGATAACATTAGAGGATATGATGATGTTAATTCAATACCATAATAATATTTTACCTTACGTTTATGTTGAAATGATATAGCATTTTATGATTACCATGATGATTCATCTAAGATATTTCTATTCAGAATGGATTTCCATTGAAGAATGAGGGAAGCTGAAGTTAAAAGGTACCGAGAGGCCGATATCATTCCAAACGCGCAACCTAGAAAGATAGGGATCAGAATTGAGTAGTTTCTGATAGTAATGGATCGGCTTAAATAGGCAATAAATGGTGGTGGAATCCATGCAATAGAAATACTAGAACTAATGGAATGGAACATGAAAATTGTATAACATTTTATAAGGAAACACCCCTTTATTTTAGTGCATCATCTAATATAGTGGTGAATAAAGGGTGTTTTAAATCCATTGAAAATATATTCTATGTCATGGGGTGTTCTGATAATCAAAATTTTTTTCTTTCCAATTATAATTTTGAAGGTGAATCTGACCAGTGGTATTTAATGTTCAATAATATCAGGGATAATGATGAAATTTATGCCTTTCAATGTGATGAATTTAAAAATATTTCCCTTGAAAAATAGTTTCCAAAGGTTTTTTGACATAGGATGGAAAACCAGTTTATTGAATTGAAAAAAATAGTAGGATTTAGTGGGCGTGTTTGAAAAAAACATCCTCAGATTGGAAAGGTATGGGTTAAATATTAATTGGGATACTTATAGAAAAATAAATTGTTTTTACACAATATTCAAGCCAAGATATCAAAGGGAATTATATTCCTATGAATTCAAAAGTAATGAGAAAATTATTTAATGTTATGAGAGGGTAGAAATGGAGTTTATAGATGATCATGTGTACTTTGAAAATAATCAGAAGAAGTGGTCTAGATGGAAAGTGATGAGTACGAATCAATCAATGATATCTGAAGGTAAGAAGGTCCAGTTCCTAGATTTTGAAAAGTGTGGTGAAAAGCACTATGGGGAATGACTTGACAAAATTGAGAACCGTTTTCTATGTGGTAAGTATGGACATATGGAAAGATATTGTAATTAAAATGAATTTAAGATAAATTCTGATAAGAAAATATTAAACTATTTTAAATGTGTTGAGATGGGTCATTATGCAAATAATTGTCCAAAGAAAGATCCGAATGATGGAAAACAGTCATATTATAAGAATAATGGTGAAATGAGATCCTTTTCTATTATGTTAGAAGATGTTAGAAGATCTGATGAATTGGAATCTTGTACATTGTTGGTTTATTCATATTTTTTTAATGCCTTGTTTCATAGAGGTTCTACACATTGCAAGAGTTGGTGTCCTAGAACCAACTGTTTTTACTTTGATTACATGGATGTTTAATGTATTATTACCTGTTGTTCATTATTCTGCTTGAATATGATGTAATACTATCCTGTAGTATTTGTTGCATTGATAAGGTCATGGCAGCTCCCTTCTATGATGAGAACCTTGAAATGTTATAACAATATTCTTAAATATAGTTATGTAGTTGGATGAAATACTATGATGGGACATATAGAATGCAGAATGTCAGGTGTGTGTACTCGTAAGTAGATGAGACTTCCCCTCATGAAGTTCTTACTTGATAATCTCTAAGATATGAGATTATGAGAAGAGCCCCGCTAGTAGGAATTCCGCATGTTTTAATTTCATAGGATATTTCTATCTATGAGAGTGTGTAACGATCCTTAGACTTTAATATTATCATTAATACGTGTCAAGACACACGCACTTTGATTTACTAATGAAAACTATCACATAGGCAGTTGGAGGGAAGTAGGGTCTGTTTGGTGCATCACAAGTGGCATGTTATTAATGGATAATTCATGGAAGGATTTGTCCCTTCCATTTATGGAAGTTGATATCTCGACCCTTTGATTAAAGAAGAACCACCGCGTGAAATTCCTTGTCCAAGGTGTAACTATGAGTTTATTTCAGGTATTCAAAGAATGATGCATCAAGCATAAAATTTGATGACACTATCATGAAACTTTCTTGAATAGATATTCAGACAAAGGGATTATAATACACAGTGAGAATTCATATGTGGATTTCGTTGTTGTGACTTTTTGTTCTTTCTCTTGGGTTCCATGACCCATTTCTAGGCATTACTCTTTGACTTTAGGCAAGCCGGCCTAAGGCCAACGAGAAAGAATCCTAGAGGGTCATACACTATGTTTTTTGTGGTCTTAGTTAAATTCTATTTGAATTTAATTAATGAAATAAATATAATTCTCAAGACCGTGTAATAATTTTATTCTAGTAAAAATTACCACATAAATTAAATAAAATATATTTATTTATTGAACATTTAGTAGATATTTTTTTACTAGTTTGTAAATAAAATATTTATTTAAGAGAAGAAATTATTTATTTATTTTTTCAGGTGTTCAATAAATGGAAGTGTAGTTAGAGTAGACCAGGGTTAGTCCGGTAGAAAAATAATTACATTCAAGATGAAAAATAATTATTTAACTAGTTGGCACAAGTTAAAATAATAATGATGTTGCTATTATTTTGTGACGTGGAATTTCATTTTATAATTCTGTTTTGCACAAGTTGGCACACCATGAACAAGGATGAGATATTATTATTTTGATAATGGATTTTCCCTATGTTCATGTATGTATTTAATTGTTTCTATGAAATTAAATATTGTAAATGAAATTACATGTATATAAATAGACAAGTAGGCCTATTGTTCCATAGATCACACGAATGCCTGGTGAATTGAGAATTGTTGAGCCAAAAAATTTCTCTCTCAAATCTTCTTCTCTCCACTCTAAAAAATGAGAGACGTTCTTCAAGGCCGAAGAACAAGAGATCAAGAACGACTGACACAAGACACTCACTTCGCCGCAATAGCACCCAGAGAATGAGCAATGCCAATCAGAGGACATCAGAGCATGTGTGGATCACCGCTACAGGGACTCTAGTTTGGATTCATACAAGTGAAAAAAGATAATCCAGAAGGGTCATTTCGGATGATCAACATCATCAAAGTTGAATAATACAAAAGATCCATGATTTTTTTTTCTTTATGAAATTAATTAAATTAATTATCAATATGATGTAAAAGATACTCTCTAACGGTTTTGGGCAACTTTCTTCTTTATCAAAATCTTTAATTATATTCCACGGAGACTAGTATTCATGTTCATATTGATCTCGAAATAATCATTGACCATGGTAAAAATGAATGTTGGGTGCCGTACCAACCACACTTCTACTGTGCTTGGGTCATTCAAGTGGTATCAGAGGGGTTACATCATAGTTTATAAATATTTAAATATTTCTTTGATGACATACACATTTAATAATTTAGTTTTTTCAATTAGTGTTAAAAGTTATACAAATCTAAATCTTGAGATCTATTCCTCCTCTTTCGTTTCTCATTCACCTTACAGAAATGATATTTTCATTTATTTTTTATTAAAATAAAATAGAGGATCTCATCTGGAGGTTCCAAAGCTTCATGGCCAAACAACACCAGAACACATGGTGTGTATTCGGATGTACATGCCGTGTAGTCATGATTCAATGCATCAGACTAGTCCGCCCAACTAAGACGTGTGTTGGAGTCTTTCTAAATCTTAAATTACACCGTGTGTTGACCAGGAATAGGTGGCATGCAGGTTTCTGATAAGACATTGTGTGGTCCAAATGGACATGATGTGTAGTCCCTTTTGGTTAGGGTTCGAACACGTACCTCGTACATGGCAAGCCCGCCTGGAGACCACGTAACGAGGAACTACACAGCGTGTGGCCAACTAAAAACACTGTGTACTCTGATGATTTATGAAGTACACTGACACGCCTTTTCCCCAGGCATGTACTTTGGATGGACGGTGAACAATAGGCCATGCTGTATAGTTGGAGATGAATTTCTTGTACTCATCCACCTTACACATATTTATTAAAATTTATTATTATACTATACAAACCCTTGATATGTGTACCATTGTGCAGGGGTAAATTTGTGGCACAACACGTGATAGATTTTTTATATATATGTGTTTAATTTAACATCTGTGTAATGTTCATTTCTACTCATTGGGTAGTTATGAATAGGAATTCACTGGGTTGACTCCAAGGTACAAGTTATATAAAAAGATAATTTTACATGAATTTATTTTTTTAATACTATGAGGGATTATAATATCAAGTAAATTCAGAAAAGGATTTAAGATAAAAGTATTGATTAATTAAATATGATAATTAAATGAATCGATCGTGATTTATCTTAAACAAGAAAGATTAGTAAATTGAATTATAGTTTTATTTATGTGTAAATATAATTTCATGTATCGATGATTATGAGCTAGAACAATACCTTTGTATGTAGATGGTTTCTTTTAATTTATTTATTTGAATTAAATTTGTTGGCATGCGAGCCTTTTTCTCATTAATATGTAGGGTCGGCGTCCCCAATGTTTCTTTCATGTAAATCCCCTTTTACCCCTTACCAACATGTGAGATAAAAAATGGCACATGTAATGGATGTAAATCCCAAGGTAGTTGAGGAGGTTCATGATGGATCCATGATGAAACCAATCCAAGGATATACAGAGGTGGATAAGTGGATGTTGTAAACATAAACCCAAAAGGATCAAGTTGTTTCTCCTTTAGTCCTAGGTCTAGTTTATCAACCGCTTGATAAACTAACCATTAGAAAAGCTCATGATCATTCGATTTAATTTATTTTATTTCTCTCATCTTCATGGTTTATCATTATGAATGTGTTGTTATGATCACATAATTAATGAATTAAACAAGCATATAAGATGGATCTAAAATAAAATAGACTTATGCGTAAATATTATCAAGAAACGGTTAATCACTTAAGTAAGTTCCACTTAATATTAACAATCATGTGATAATAAGAAACTCACACATAAGAGATAAAAATACCTCAAATAAAATGCTATGTCAGAACAATCCTTCCATTACTTGATTAAAGGAAAAAATCAATAAAACTATTTTTTGACCAACCCTTGTTGGGAGACATAATTTTTTATAGGAAGACCTTATGAAGGGTTTTGGGTTGACTTAACCATATTACATTAAGTGGAGTAACCCTTTCTATACTTGGTGTAATATTGGAGGTATGAGTTGAGAAAATCCAAAGTCATGACTATAGGATCGAGCAGTCCACTCAATAGATCAAGGAGCTGAAAGCCTACATTTAGAAAAGACATGCCTACCCAAATACCTTATAATATCTTGACCAATCCTTGTTTGGGTTATATGAAGGGGAATATAGATCCTTTCAACTAGAATATCAGGGAAACTAGACATTTTATGTTCAATGGTGAGGGCCATTTGGACTTGATAAAATAGTGGGATACATAACAAAATTTATTATTTCTCATAAAAAGTAATCAAGAAAGTACTGATGACATGCTATTTTAATTATTGAATAAAAATGATAAGATTGTAAACCACACATCCCTATGATCAATTCTGGATAAAGACAATATCCTCACCAGTATTAACTTACAGGAATGGTTTAGATGAATTCAGTTTATCTTATGCCCTGAACAAAAGTCTTACATGCTAGAGTCAGTATTAATTGTTCCGCCTACCAAGGAGGTAAGTGATGAGGATTTCCTGGTCTATGAGAAACATATAAATGATGCGGTCGATGTTCAATGTTTGATGTTATCATCAATGGCTAGTGAGCTCAAAAAGTATCATGAAAACATGGATTCGTATAGCATCCTCAAGCACCTCGATGGTATTTACCAGGAGAGTGCAAGATTAGAAAGTTTTGAGATCTCTAGGTCACTCTTTGAAAGTAAGCTTGGAGAAGATCCCCTATCTAGGCCTCATGTAGTCATGCTCATTGGATACATTGAGTGCCTAGAGGAAATAGTGTTTAAACTCCCCAAATAATTGGGCACTGATCTCATTCTCGCATCACTTCCTCATAGCTTCGATAACTTTGTTATGAATTTAAATATGAACAACATTGATAAGACTCTATCTGATCTTCTTATCATCATTCACTAAGTAGAAAATGATATGAAGTGCGAAAATCCTTTTGTCCTTATGGTGAATAAGATGAAAGGGAATGCGAACTACTTTAAGCCCAATGCTTCTTCACGGACTTCCAAGAAAAGGAAGATCAAAGGGGAGGCAAGGGAACAAGAGGCTATTTGATTCGCATGTGGCAAGAATGGCCATTATGAGAAGAACTACACCCATCCTAAGGAGAAAGGGGAAGCTTTAGGTGCATTTGTTATCAAATGAAATCAATTTGTTTCTACAAATTGGGTATTAGATATAGCTTGTGGTTCTCACATATGTATCCAAATACTAGAACCAGGTAGATTTAGGATGATTGATCGAGGGGAGGTAGATCTACGAGTAGCCAATGGTGCCAGACTTGTTGTTGTAGCTGTTATGGACTACCACCTCACATTTCCAACTGGGGTGATATTTGTGTTAATGGGTTGTTTTAATGTGCCTTTTGTATCCAAAAACATAATTTCTTGTATTGAGACTAGATATAGATTGATTTTTTTTCATGTTTGGAAACGAGTGTTTCTTCATTTATAAAAATAGAAATGGTTTTGGTAGGGCACATTTATACAACAGTCTTTATGTGTTGGATTACAAAAACCATGTAATAGTAATCAATGACAAATATACTTCACATGACTCTTAGAAAACCCAAATTTGGCATCACTAACTTGGTCATGTAAATGAGAAATGCTTGAAATTTTATATAAAGATGGATATTTAGATTCTTTTAAACTAAAACCACTTGGCATATGTCATGCATGTTTTCAAGAAAAAATAACTAAATCCCCATTTGGAGGGAAATGTGAAAGGGATAAAGAGCTTCTTGAAGGGGTCCATACCTATGTGTGTGGACCATTTCATATTTAAGAAAGGGGTGCATATTCATACATCATAACATTTACTGATAATTTCAGAAGACATGGATATATCGATATAATGAGGTATAATTCAGATTCCTTTGATAAGTTCAAGGAATACATGAATGAAGTTGAGAACTAGCTTAGTAATAAGATTTAGAAACTCCACTCAAGTCAAGGTGGGGATTATGTAAATCAAGACTTCATGGATTACATACAAGAGTTTCGGATCCTATCCCAACTCACTCCTCCTTACACACCACAATGGAATGGTGTAAGCGAAAGGAGGCACCACACCTTGTTCGACATGGTGAGATCAATGATGAGCCATGCAAGTCTTCCATTATCCTTTTTGGGGTATGAATTACAAAAGACAAAACTCATAATAAAACAAGTAACAACTAAATCGATAAATGGTATTACATACGATTTTTGGAGTGGAAGAAAATCCATGTTATTGAATTTACATGTGCGGGGTAGAAAATAATTTGTTAAGGCCTCTTCAGGTAGCAAACTCGCACCCCAAGGCACAAAGTGTACTTTTATAGGAAACCCCAAGGAAACAAGGAGATATTACCCATAAAACCCCTAGACAAAAATTCTTAGGGGGAAGACATGTCATATTCCATGAGAGGAAGAACATATCCAAAAGATATAGTGGGAGAAAGACATACCTCTATGAAGTCGACGATCAAGGTACATAAGAGTTGGTACAAGAACTGATTCCACAGAGCCCTATGGAAGAAGAATCTATTCCATGGACACATATACAGTGTAATAGTAAAATAGAGGTTAGAGAACTGGAATGGTTTGAATTTCTAGTTACCGAGGACGATGAATCATTATTAGTTGATAATAATGATCCTCTAACCTACAAGGAAGCAGTAAGTGGAACGGACAGTTCCAAGTGGAAAGAATCCCTGAATTCTGAAATGGACTCCATATACCAAAACCAAGTTTGGATTTTGGAAGATCCTCTATTTGATGTAAATCCTATTGCTTGAAAATGGGAATTCAAGAAGAAACTGGACATTGAAGGAAAAGTGAGTACCTATAAGGAATAACTGGTTGTAAAAAGGTTTAAATAGTGTCAAGGAATTGACTACGATGAAACCCTCTCACTAGTTGAAATACCGAAATCCATCAGAATTCTACATGCCATTTCGGCATACCATGACTATGATATTTCGAAAATGGATGTCAAAACAACATTCCTTATTGAGAAACTTCATGAATATTCCTACAATACACAATGTGAAGGCTTTGTGGCTCCGAAGGATTCCAATAAGGTATGCAAGTTGTTGAATTCCATTTACGGATTAAAGAAAGAATCGTTGTCATGAAACATTCGTTTTGATGAATCGATAAAAGAATTTTGTTTTATCAAGAATTAATGTGAGACATGTGTCTACAAACACTTTAGTGGTACTGCATTCATTATCTTAATAGTATATTTTGATGACATATTACTTACTGGAAACGAGATACCAGTCTTATAGTCTGTCAAGGAATGATTGAATCAATGATTCTCCGTGAAGGACTTGGGCGAGGCAGCGTATATTCTTGGGATCATGATCCAACGCAATAGATCCAAGATATTGCTGGGTCTAAGTCAAAGTACATACATTGATAATATACTAATGAGATTCATTATGGAACAATCCAAGATGGGATTTTTTCCAGCATCACATGGCCTTCATCTTTATAAGAAAATGTGTCCTCAGACACATGAGGAAAGAAAGATAATGGTAAGGACTCCATACGCATCAACAATTGGGTCAGTCATGTATGCCACGCTATGTACAAGGCTGGATGTCGCCTACGTGTTGAGTGTAGTGGGAAGATATCAAGATGACCCAGGTGATCGCCATTATATGACAGTCAAGACTATACTAAAGAATATGAGGCGTACTAAGGATATGTTCCTAGTTTATGGAGGATATGAGGAACTAGTCATTAGAGGATATGTTGATTCTAGTTTCCAGACTGATTGAGATGGCATGAAGTTGAAAACGGGATACATCTTAACATTGAATGGAGGTGTAGTGAGCTGGAAGAGCGCAAAGCAGAGTGTGTTCATAGATTCTATAGCAGAGTCCGAGTATATCGCAGCATCTGAGGCTACTAAAAATGAATTTTGTATGTGAAGGTTCATCTAGGATCTAGTTGTGATACCTAGAAGTAAAGATCCCATCACATTGTACTGTGATAATGTCGCAGTGGTGGATCACGCAAAAGAGACATGGTTACTTCAACGGATGGAGCACATACTTCAGAAGTATCATCACTTGAGGGATTTTTCTCAGAGAGGTGAAGTTGAAGTGATAATTATTTCAATGGAAGACAACGTGGTATAACATTTTACTAAAGCCTTGACTCAGTAGAAACATGATCATCATTTGAGGTCTAGTGGACTAAAAGTCGTAGGCAGTTGTCTCTAGTCCAAGTGGTAGTTTTTAAGAGTTGGTGTCCTAGAACCAACTGGTTTTAGTTTGATTACATGTATATTTAATGTATTATAACATTTTTTTATTTTTCTACATGAATATGAAGTAATAATGTCCAAGGGTATTTTTTGAATTGATACGGTCATGGTAGTTCCCCGTTATTTTGAGAACCTTGAAATGCTATAACATTATTCTTAAATATTGTTATGCAGTTGGATGACATACTATGATGGGACACATAACATGCAGACCTCTAGGTGTGAGTACTCATAAGCAGATGAGACTTCCTCTCATGAAGTTCTCACTTAGTAATCTCCAAGATAAGATATTATGAAAATGGTCCCTCTAGTATCAATTCTGCATGTTTTTGTGTCAATTGGATATTTTTATCTACAAGCGTGTGTAACAATACATAGACTTAAAATTATTATTAATATGTGTCATGACTCGAGCACTTTTATTTATTGATGAAAACCGTTACATAGGTAGTTGGCGGGAAGTAGGGTATGTTGGGTGTGTCATGAGAAAAATGTTATTAATAGAAAAGTTGTTGAAGGATTTATCCCTTCCCTTTATGGATGTTTATATCTCATCTCTTTTATTGAAATAGAATCATCACGTGAAATTACATGGCCATGGTGTAACGTTGAGTTTATTTAAGGTAGTCAAAGAACAATGTGTCAAGCGTAAAATTTGATGACACTATCATGAAACCTTCTTGATGAGATATTGAGACAAATGGATTATATTACATAGTTAGAATTTGTATGTGGATGTCATTGTTGCGACATTATGTTCTATCTTGTGGGTTCCTTGACCTGTTTCTAGATAGTACTCTTGTACTTTAGGCAAGGACGCCTAATGCTAATGAGAATGAATACTAGAGAGTCACATACTAAGTGTTTTTGGGGGTCTCGGTTAAATTATATTTGAATTTAATTAATGAAATAAATATGTCTCTCTAGACCGTGGAATAATTTTATTCATGTTAAAATGATCACATAAATTAAATTAAATATATTTATTTAATAAAATTTTAAAAAATATTTATTTACTAGTCTATAAATAAAATTTTTATTTAAGAGAATTATTTATTTATTTATTTATTCGAGTTTTCAATAAATGGAATTGGAGTTTGAGCGGACCAAGGTCAGTCTGGTAGAAAAATAATTATCTGCAAGATGGTAAATAATTATTTAACTAGTTGGAACAAGATAAAATTATAATGACGCTGCTATTATTTTGTGATGGAAAATTTTATTTCAAAATTTACTTTTGCGCAAGTTGGCGCACCATGAATAATGATGCATTATTATTATTATGAGCATGGGTTTTCTCTATGTTCATGAATGTATTTAATTGTTGTTATGAGATTAAATATTGTAACTAAAATTACATGTATATAAATAGACAAGTAGGCATATTGTTCCATAGATTACACCACACGCCTGGTGAATTGAGAATTTTTGAGCGAAAAAAATTCACTCTCAAATCCTCTTCTCTCCCCTCTCAAGAACAAGAGATGTTCTTCAATGACGAAGAATAAGTGATCAAGAATGATCGACACAAGACACTCGCTTCACCACGCTAGCACCCAGAGAATGAGCGGTGTTGATATAAGGCATCAGAGCACACGTCTATCACCACTAGAGAGATTCTAGTTTGTATCCTTACAATCACAAAGAGATAATCCGGAAGGGTCTTTCCGGATGATCAACATCATAAATGAAGAAAAATACCAAAGATCAAGGTATTATTTTTCTTTATGATATTAATTAAATTAATTATAAACATGAAGTGAAATATCCTCTCTAAAGGTTTCAGGCCTCTTTCTTCCTTTTATAAATCTTTGATTATATTCCGTTGAGACTAGAATTCAACATCTTATTGATCCTAGAATAATCATTGATAATGGTAAAAATAAAATTTGGGTGTAGTCCCAACCTCGCTTCCACTGTGTTTAGAAACTTCACAGTTTATTTTATTTCTAATAAATTTTCTAGTAAGATGGAAATTTCACCTCTAGAAATGAGACTGAACATATGGTTAATAAAATAGGAAGAAATATTATTTTAAAAAGGTATTAAGAGAATCTTCATTATTTTTGTTTTTGGAAATACATTACCTGCAAAACTTTTTGTTTTACCTTTAGTAGATTTTGATATAATCTGGTGTATGGATTGGATTTTTTTTCATACTAAGACTGATTATATATATATATATATAATAAAGAGGTTCATTTTTTATACATTAATTAACCCATACATTTGATAATATATTACGCAGATGAGAAGGTGTTAAAATATATAAATGGATGTTATCTTTCTCATATATTGGAAAACAAGGGAACTGTTCAAATTAATGATGTTTTATTGGTAAATGAAAACTTGGATTTTTTTTATAATGAGTTTACTAATGTCGTAAATGAACAAAAAGGTGAATTTACTATTGAATTGGTTCCTAATACTAATCAAATTTCAAAACCACTTTATCGTATGGCTCAAGTGTAACTTTTTGAATTATAAAATGAGTTGTATGAGTTACTTGATAAAGGTTTCATTAGTCCTAGAAATTCTCTATGGGGAGCTTCTGTTTTGTTTGTTAAAAATTAATGATGGTTCTATAAGGATTTTCAATGATTATAGAGAACTTAATAACATTACTACTAATAATAATTATCATTTTCCTCGTATCAATGAATTGTTTGATCAATTTCAGGGAGATCGTTTTTTTTTCCAATATTGACTTGAGATCCAGGTACCAACTCATGAAGTTGAAGGAGGATGACATCCCAAAAATAGATTTTCTGACTAGATATGCGAATTATGATCTTGTATTTATGCACTTTGGTTTTACAAATTCCCCTATTGTATTCATGGATCTTATGAATATAATATTCTATAAATATTTGGATAAATTTATTAATGTTTTTTTGATATTTTTGTCTTTTAAAAAGGTTATCAGGATCAGGAGAAATAGTTAATGATTTTCTTGAAAACTCTCAAAAAAAGTAATTCATACTAAAAATTTAGAAAATGTTATTTTTGGTGGAAGTATATTTTTTTCTTAGTCACATTGTAAATAAGGATTGAATAATTGTTGATCCTACTAGAAAAAATTTGTTGATGAATAGAAAAGTCATACAAATGTTAAAAGATTTTTTTTATTTTTCTTGGATTATCATGTTATTTCTGATGATTTGTTAAAAAAATTGCACAATTATCTATCCATCTAACTAAGTTGATAAGAAAAGGGTTTAAATTTATTTGGACATAATAATGTGATGTTTGTGTTCAAGAACTGAAGAAGAAAATGGTGAATGCTCTAGTTTTATCCTAGGCTTCTAGAAATGGTGATTTTTTCATCTATAATGATTCTTCATTAAAGGGAATTGGTTGTGTTATGATGTGGAATCATTAGGTAATTTATTATTATTCAAGAAAACAAAAACCTCATGAGTTAAATTATCCTACATGTTATTTGGAATTAGCATATGTGGTTTTCCTTAAAAATTTGGAGGAATCAATTATAGGGAGCCAAATGTAAAAAATATATTGACCATAAATGTCTAAAGTATATATTCGGTAAGAACAAATTAAACATGAGGAAGATAGGATGGATTGACATGATAAAGGTTTATGATTGCCCACTCAATTACCATCCTGGAAAAGTAAACAATGTGAATGATACCTTAAGTCAAAAATATCATGCATCATTAAACATGTTAAATTTGGAACAAGACCCCTTGATTAGTGATTTGATGACTTTTTTCTTTGATTTTTTTGTGTGTAGGAAATTCCTCTATTTTTTCAGGTGTTACTACAATTCTATCTATCAAAAATAATTAAGAAAGTGTAGAAGGAAGGAAGTGAGTCACAAAAAAGGTACCATTAACTAAAAAGGTAAAGTTTCTATAATTTAATGTTTGATAAAGATTATGTTTTGAGATTTGGAAAGATATTACACATGCCTTGTGATTCCCAGATGAATAAGGAATTTTTATGTCAAACTCATAGTTCTCTATTTTCAGTTTATCCAGGTAGTACAAAAATGTATATAGACCATCGGGAGTAATATTGGTTGGATGGAATCAAAATAATTATTTCATATTTTACAATGAAATGTTTGAGTTGTCAATAATTCAAAGTTGAGTGAAAATTACAAAAGGGGATGATTCAACCATTTCCGATCCTAGAGTGGAAATGGGAAAATATATCCATGCACTTCGTGGTGGGACTACTAAATATTTCTCGAGGTAACAATGTGATTTGGGTTATTATTGACTGATTGATGAAATCTGAACATTTACTTACTATTTGAGATACTATGTATTTGGATTAGCTTTCTCGACAACACCTCAAAGATATTGACAGGTTACATGGATTTCATCTACCCATTGTATCTGACTGAGATCAGAGCTTCAATTTTAACTTTTGGAAAGTCCCACAAATATTTTTGGGAAAAGAATTAAATTTTAGAACCACCTTTCACCATAAATATGATGGGAATATCGAGTGAAGAATTCAAACACTGGAATAAACATTTCGATCTTGATCTATGGATTACTAGGGAAGTTTAGATCAACATATTTCTTTAGTTCAATTTCCTTATAATAACAATTTTCCGTCTAGTATATACATGGAATCTTTTGAGTCATTATATGGAATGTGTTGTCAAAATCAAACATTTTGGAATGATTTTGGGGAAATGAAGTTGACAGAACCAGAATTAGTAGAGGAAGTGTCTTAGAAAGTGAAGATGATCAAGTGATGCAGGAGAATATCTCACTGTAGGTAGAAATTTTTTGTAGATAATGAGAGGAAATAATTATCTTTCAAGGTAGGTGATCATGTTTTTCATATAATATCACCATGGAAATGTGTTATGTGTTTTGGAAAGAAAAGAATGATAATTACATGATTCATTGGACCTTATAAAATCCTAGATAAATTTTTAATTTTCTCCTATAAAGTAGGTTTTCTTATGATTATATCTTAGGCACACAATGGTTTTCATGTTTTGATGTTGAGAAAGTATGTGACAAATCTATCTCATAATTTTTGCCGAGAAGTAGTTTAGTTGGAAGAGAACCTTTTTTATAAAGAGAAACCTATTTGGATTCTTGATCGTAGTGAGAAAGTATTTTGTAATAAGTTAATTAAATAGGTTGAGGTTTTGTGGAGAAAGCACATGGTTAAAGAGGAAACAAGGGATTTTGAAAAAGATGTGAGGGAAAGGTACCATCAATTGTTTTTTAGGTAAATAAAAATGATGAGGAAACAATTTATAGAAGGTGACGAAGATGTAAAAACCCCTTTACTTATAAAATAATTTATTATCATTCTGTAAATAAATAGTCAATTTATTTATAAATGTATAATGAAATAAGTGGTAGCTAGAGAAATTAAGGAATATATACTAATGTAATAGTAACTTTACCTTAGGAATAGTAACATGAACTTTAGGAATAGTAATCTGGCCAATAAAAAATTAAAATCACTTAGTAAATTATAAAAAATGTATCCATTATATATATAAAAATATGATATATTGATATCATTGAACAAGTAATTTTTTTACTGGAAATTATTAAGTAAGTGTTGAAATTTTCACAAGAAATAAATTTATAATTTCAATTTTATAATAAATAGAACGATTTAAAAGATAATATATTTTCATAAAATAGATTCCTAAAGTATTAATTTTGTGTATTAGAATTATAAGATAATTTTATGGGCACTTAATTGATTTTTCAGTCTTATAAATTCAGTTATAGTATTAAAATTATTATTTTTCAAATAAATTATGATTTCATTGAATAATTATGATTCACATGTTTAGAAATTTATTTTGATAAAATGGGGTTAAATTTTTAATTATACATGTCGAAAAATGGTTTGGGTGAATATTTTGGATGTTTTTGAAATACATGAATTTTCCTTGAATTGTGAATTACGACAATTTATGGTATATATAAATTATAAGTTAAATACACTCTTCCTGAAATCATGAATCATTGAAGCACCCAAATATCTAACTTCCCATTATTATTTTAATATATTTTATAATAATTCCCAAACAATTCATAGTCTTGGGTGAAATTAATAAACTATTGAATAAAATAATAAAAAACCCTCCTCTCCTCCACTATAAATACCACCCCTCACCCCTATTCCCCTAACACCTCTAATGATTTGATAATTGTCTAAAAATGGGACATTCCTATTCTTATTCCACTTTACCAATTCCAATACTTACTAGTATCACCAAAATGAAAAAACCAAAGGCCTTAAGGGGGTCCACAAGGAGGATAATTCAAGAGGTAAAATTCTTCTTTCATTTTCTTTTATTTTCTTTTCAATTATTTTAATTTTCTTATAATATCATTACCTACCCTTATACAAGAGGAATAAAAAATAAATTATCTTATATATACTATTATTTTGTCATATTTATGTAATCATTCATCATCATACTTTATCTCTCCTCAATTTATTCGGAAAATAAAAACATCGTCTGTGATGTGTCGAATTACCGTCATCACGGACAATGTGTTTTCAATTTCTATAACAATCTTTATGGATGGTCATAAAACAATTTTAATGGATGAAAATTATTGGTAATTTTAATATATAACCTATTTTATGTTCTTTAATTAACAAATATACATAATATTAAATAATATAATGAATCTAGTTTGTGATTATTGAAGACCACCAAACCGTTTTGAAAAAATAAAATTAATATTTTATCTAATGATTAATCATAATATTTGAATAAAAAATGATTTATATAATTATTTACTAATATATAAACATATTTATACAATTTTATTCTACTTATAGAGTTTTTATTCAATTCGATACAAAGATCCATTACGAAATGATCATGGAAACCATGTAAAGAATGCTAGAAAAATAATCGAAATAAAAAAATATTTTTAATAAATTGGTGGAATTATGTTATAAAATGATCATATAAGGGGTTATAAAACATAATATGTTTCTTTAAAAAATTAATAGCGCTATTTTAACCATTATACAAGACTTTTAAACACATTTTAAGTAATATGAACCCAAGGTAAGGGAATTCTTAACCCAATTTCCATTCTTTGGGTTAACCTTAATTTTTATTGATTATGTGATACTAAGTCTATTTGTGAAATTAGTTTTTATTATATTATGTGTATTTATAGTGTATACACATATTACATTATTTTTATCAATCCTCATAATAAATATATGATATTTGAAAGGTACTTTTCTTTATAAATCCTCATTTAATTTCTTTATTTGAAGGGAATGATTTATATGATGTAAGTAATATTGTTTTATGATTATGTTTTTGTTCATGGGAATTATTTATGTTGAATGGTGTAACCTATATCTACCTCTAATTCATTGGGTATGTTTAATTTTTTGGTCATACATATGGTTACTCTATGTGTAACTGCGATGGTTACACTATAAAGTAGTTGTGACGGTTACATTGTAAGGTAGCCATGCGGGTTACAAATTATAAGGTATCTATGAGGGTTACAATATTAATTATGTAATTCCTAGTGTATCCTATTTTCATTTATTTATGTTTTCTATGTTTTATGGAAATATCGTGTTTTCACAATGTAATTATGTGATACTCATTAGGTGAGAAGCATGTCTTTGTGAAAATGATTTATTATGTTTAAAATAATTCATGTAATAATAGTTTTTATCCTTATTTTTATATCCATTACTGAGATTTATGTGGTCATCCCATGTTTTAAAATATTTTTAATAGGGACTAGGGATGTTTAATAGAAAAGGTGAATCCAAGATGAATGTTGTGAAGACTTTTCATGAAAATATTTCATGTTTTTATTAAAGAATTTTGTATTATAAAAAATGTATATTTTTTTAGTTGTACCCACTTTGTATTATTTTGGGTTGATATGTATGAATTATGTACTAATTCTCTAAAACATTAAACAGAAAATATCTTTGGGAATGTAAATAAGTGAACTCTAATAGAATTTACTAGATTATGTGATGTTTTAGGCTGGGTCCTTATTCCAATTCCCCTCCACAAATAAGCCATATGCATGAAAATATAATTTATGGTATCAATCACAAGAATGAGAAGTATTACCATATTTATTCTTAAGAAAATGTGAAAACCCATTAATCAACACCATATATATATAAGATAGATTTTACATACCCTAACCCTAGCTACTACTATTTGACACCCGATTCAATATAATAAAAGGTAAATCATGATTGAGATTATATTCTCTACTCCTACTACCTAAACAACAACATACCCCAATCTTCCTTCAAGATTATGAAAAATCACCTTCATAAACACTATATAGGGGTGAACACATAAGACTACATAGTATGATTATATCTAAATGAATAACAACATATTTGTGAAATTAGTGTTTCAAGATATATATGTAAGGACCATAATAAATAAGACGAGCATAAAACAATAATTAGTTTGATAAACCATTAATAATAAAGAAGATATATCATATATCAACAATAAACAATCCACCCAACCAATATACCTAACCACATTTGATATGGGATATGCCTTTTCCCGACCTACGCCAACACCCATGAGGTCCAATATTATCTAATTAGTAATAGTTAATCAAACCACTATATCATGATACCTCTGGTATGGTTCAAATCTCAGACCAAGTGTAAGAACCCGGTTCTTCTCTTTGAGGTAAGGGCTTCCTCTTTTCTCTTTTCCTTAATTGTTTTTAATAAAATATGGAGAATGAGGAAAAATTCCCAAATTTTGGAACTACACGTCATGTACTTTTTCCACATGTCATGTACTTCTGGCCGTGTTGGGATGAGTACACAGGGCGTGTAGCCTTGCCGGTGACAAAGGGTGTAGGAACTAACTACACGTCGTGTAGTGGTACTTTACACGCCATGTAGTCCGTCAGCAGGACAAAATAGTATGGCGGTGGAGCAGCCGCCAGCTGGGCAGCAGTAAACACTGTGTACTATGGAGTATATTCCATGTACTCTTGTCAGTAGGTGAACAGTGTCGTGCTGGCGGAAAGCCACCAGAGGAACAGTTAAATAAAGGGAGTACATGTCATGTACTTGGAAGTATACGCTGTGTACTTTTTTTCGTCTTAAAACTGGCAGTAGCCTCCTCACTTGGTCTAGGAGTCATTTGAGACATATTGGATCCAAGGGAGGAGGTCGGACCTTTGAAGATCCATTCGGTGTTCTTCTGGAATCGGTTTCCGCCTCGGTCGATCTCATTGGAACCGTACGGGTAAGCCCTCGCTTCTCCTAGCGTGTTTCTTACCAATTCTTCTCCTAACGTAAGTTATTTACATTTAAATGGTTTTTGTTCTTCATCAGATATACACCGTTCCTGGGTGTTTCTGGAGTTGGCGTTCGTGTTTAACGTTCGTTGGCGTTTAAGGTAGATGGCTTTGTGTTTAGTTTTCCAACTGATGCGTGCTTTGTGTGTTTTTGTGCCACGAACCCATGTTGGGGTGTCATATGGCTGAGGCCATTGCTATATTAAACACCTAAAATTGATTAGGTATTTTATTATGATATTAAAATGCTGTTTGGGATCATTTCTTGGATCCGAGACCACCTAGGGGGTGTGTTCCACTGTTTAGCCATTTGGACAGGATACCCGAGGGTATGCCTTTTAAGTAGTAATTATAGAATTTCCTTCAAGGTAATTTCCTGTTACTTCTTGTTTACCTATTGGGCATGGCCCGGTTACCAGTTTAGCCTGAAGGAATTGTCGTGATTAGCCTGAGGGCACTGCACTATTTAGCATAAGGGCTGTAGTTATTTCGCCTGAGGGTAACCTTTCGTTCCTGAGGGCTTGACTTCTGTGCCTAAGGGCAACACTTCCTACGCCTGAGGGAAATTTCTATTACGCCTGAGGGCAATACCTGCAGGTTGGATTCTAGATAGCCTGAGGGCGTGGTTGACTATATTAGCTCGAGGGAAAGATACTGGTTGGCCTGAGGGCTTGGTGCTGTTGAGCATAAAATGATACTAAATTAAATGGATTAAATAAATAATTAAATGGAAATATAACTGGTAAGTTATTTACTTTTGAGTACTGCTTGGTTTATTTCATTTTATTACTACACACTTACTGCATGTTTACACACAGTTGGGCATGGGCCTTTGGTGGGTGCCTACTAAGATATATTTCTCACACCCTGTTTGGGTCATGCTTTTCGGCCCAAACAGAGTACGTTGCTGCAGGTGTAGATAGGGGCAAGAGTACCCATACAGGTACATGAATGCTGCTGAGGAATAGGAGGGCATGGGACCGAGCCTAGGCTCATGATGCCACTGCCAATTGTTTTTCTTTGTTTTGTTGTACTCTGATTTTGGTTGTATCGTATTGATGTATATCATGTTCTGGATGTTTTCATAGAACTTGAGACATGTAGCATCATCATTTATATACTGTTGGTTCTATCCACTACTGTTTTTTATTTTAGTTGTGTATGGTTTACTGCTTCCACTATTTATTGTAGGTTTTATTTTCTATTCCGCTACGCTACACTTTGACAAATGAGGGCATAGCTTCTCCACTATCAGACCTGGGCCCTCGCTACTAGTCGGTAGCCTCTGGCGTTTGGGGAAATGCGCTTGAGGTCATGTGGCGAATGGGGTTTGGGGTACCCGTTGTGTGGCACCTGAAACATCGACGTTGCAATGTGGTATCAGAGGGGTTATTTTCTTTGATTTACTATTTGGAGCCGTAGTCAGGGATAAGACAATTGGTAGTTGGTAATAAGCTATGCCCGGGCGTAGATAACCAGTGTACAGGGAAAATCCAGTCTACCTCATATTTTTCAATTATTATGATTTTGCAAATTTTACAGTTGAAAGGTTTTCACCGTTGGGTGACGCACTTGGATTATGTTGTTTATTTTTTACTTGTGGGTTCTATTTAGTTGCAACCCGATGAGATGAGGGTATTCCATCTCATGCTTCATTTAGGCACATGCTAGAATCACATGCCATGCATAGTTTCCATGCCATGTAGGTTCATTAGAAAGCTTCATGTTGTTGTGATAGGTGTTGTGCTATAAAACCATGTTGTTGTGATAGCTGCACTAATAAAATACCTTCTATTTGATAGGGTAATTATTGTGTGAGATGTTCATAGAATGGACGCTAAACATTGGTTTTTTGGGAGAGTATGGGCCCCCATTGACAGGAATTTGGTGGATTATTAACTGTTTATTAGTTATAACACAGATAAGATGTCAAACTTTGATTCGTGGGGAGTGTGGGCCCTCACGGGTCAGAATTTTACACTTAGGTGTTGTTTTTCTGTGTTTTCTGGGTTCCAGGGAAGTTTCTAAGGCATACTACTCGGAAACCCAGTATACACGCCGTGTAGTATTTTTACACACGCCGTGTATGGCCTTCTGTTCGGGAAGAAAAATGAATTTTTTAAGTACACGCTGTGTACTCTGAGTACACACCGTGTAGTCTCTTCCCATGTCACAAATCGTGTGGGTGGCGACATGTGGTTGGGAAGTGCTTGGGTAAAATATGTTGTGTACCAGATATACACGCCGTGTATTATTGAACCAGAGTCCGGTCGTTTAACTAACAACATGGGTCGGTGAACTCCTACACAGAACACGCCGTGTCAATAATGAACTCTCCGTGTAGTTTGAACTGGGGAGTCGGCCGTGTAACTAACAACACGAGCCGATTTCAACGTTCCTTGAACACACCATGTACCTTTGGGGACACACTGTGTAGTCGTGTCCGAGGACAGACTGTGTGGACTTAGCCGGTTGGCAGGGAAACGAGGTGATGTACACGCCGTTTGCGGGTGTAACCCGCCATGTAGTTTCAAGCCAAGTTGTCGGTCATGTCACAAGCGACATGGGAAATTGGAAAATAACACCATACACGCCGTGTAGATTAAGTACACGCCTTTTAGTTTTGTTTGATAGGATCCGTGTGGCTTAGCCGTGCAGAAGGACCCGGGCAGGGGAAGGGAAGTCAAGTACATGTCATGTAGTCAATGTACATGCCATGTAGTCTTGTTTTTAAAATTTTGAGATGCCTTCTTTCTCTTGTTCCCTTTGTGGTTTCTTCGTTTCAGCCTTAATAATCTTGAATCTAAGGCATTCTTTTGACCTTGTAGTGTCATGCTGCCTAGGCGACCGTGCGTTGTACTCCAGGAGAGCGGCGACGACTTTACTCCAGAGATGGTGGGCCACGGGCTACCAGTTGATCCTCTAGTAGAGCTAGATGTGGCACCAGCTGTTATACTCGATACAAGCGCGGAGGCGTAGTTCCGTGAAGGCTTATTGAGGTTCATGCAGACCTTTCAGGAAGCACCGCAGGCTGCCACATCAATGCATGAGCTTACACATATCTTCCAGCAGCAGCATCTGCCTACGTTTTAAGGGGATGGCGGACCACTGGCTACAGAGTCTTGGCTGGGGTCGATGCCGAATATTTTCGAGCATCTTGAGACACCTCCAGGGTGGAGGGTCAAGCTCGCGACATACATGCAGCGTGATTCCGCCAAGAGGTGTTGGGATGTTACCACCCAGTCATTGCATCACAGGGACATGGCGTGGGAAGACTTTCAAGCAGTTTTCTATGAATTTTTATTCCCGGAGACGCTGAGGGAAGATATAGCTTGTGAGTTCATGAATTTCCAGTAGGGAACTATGTTAGTGATGTACTATTCTACTCGTTTTACAGAGCATCAGCGCTTTGCACCCGTGATGGTGGGTGATGAGACGCTGAGAGCCAGATATTTTGAGGATGGTCTTCTGTATGACATTCGAGCGCTGGTGAATGTCTTTAGGTTTCCTACTGTACACGCCATCATGAACCAGGATCTTATTATGGAGAAGAACATGTGGGAATCTAGTGGTGTGGGCTAGGGTGGTTCAACACCAGTTTGTGGTACTATTTCTGCTGGCAAGAGGAAGAGAAATATAGACTTCTCTCAGGGTGGCATTACTAGCCAGACAACTTCTTTAGGTGGTCCGATCAGGTTCAACTAGTGTGGAAGAGAGGGGAACAAGAGACCGCAGTGTCCATGAGACCCAGTGGAGTGCCGAGCTTGCAGCAAGATGGGTCATCTGCAGCGCTTTTGCAGGGACTTTCTACCAATGGCTAGTGCAAGGGGTTCTGTGCAGACTTCACGTGCGGGAGTGGGACCAGTGGCTTCATACTAGTCAGGGGACTGGAATATGTCAGGGCATGCAGGTAGAGATGGTGGTTGTGGTCGTGGTATCCAGACACCAGGATCTCAGAGGCAGTAGGGCGGGACAGATCAGGGTAGCTAGGCTTTGTCGCAGGGCCGCGGCACTGGGCAGGAATATGCAGTGCAGCAGACTCAGCAGGAGCAGGATCTCGGACCTTCTACAGTCAGAGGTACTATTTTAGTAGCTTCTGTCTTATCTTCAGTACTTTTCGATATGGGTGCTACACATAGTTTTGTATCTGTACCTATTGTGGAGAGCCATGGGCTCTGTGTTTCTTCATCTTCTGTTATCATGACGCTAGACACTCCGTTGGGGACTAGAACGACTTGTGTGCATCAGTGCAAGGAGTGCCCCCTTGAGTATGGTGGGTGTCACTTCCTTTGGGACCTCTATGTCCTAGATATGAAAAGATATGACTTTATTCTATGGATGGACTGGTTGGTTCCCTTTTGAGCCTTTGTAGACTGCTATCGTCATAGGGTGTGTTTCACGTCACCAGAGGGCGGAGAGTTTCTATACAAGGGTGAATGGGATGTTCAGGCGAGTCGGGCTGGACCAGAGCATCGTGGACGAGGTGGAGTCACAGCCCATATTGTGAGCTTATATCTAGATGACCAGGGGACTTTTCAGATGGATTTCCCTCATGTTGTTGATCGTTTCAGGGATGTCTTCCCAGATGACTTTTCGGGTCTACCTCCGGATAGAGATGTGGATTTCTCCATTGATCTTGTTCTAGGAGCAACACCAGTGTCCATTACTCCATATAGGATAGCCACACCTGAGTTTCATGATCTCAAGAGGTAGTCGGAGGAGTTCTAGGCCAAGGGATTTATCCAACCCAGTACTTCTCCTTGGGGTTTGCCGGTCCTTTTTGTGAAGAAGGCGAAAGGTACCCTTAGACTTTTCATGGATTATCGGAAGCTGAACCAGTTGACGATTAGGAACCAACATCCCTTACTGAGGATTGAAGATCTTTTTGATCATCTTCATGGAGCACGAGTGTTCTAGAAGATTAACTTGAGGCCAGGATATCATCATCTGTGCGTTAGACCATCTGATATACCTCACACAGCTTTCAAGACCAGGTATGGTCTATACGAGTATACGGTTATGCCGTTCGGACTCACAAACGTGCCAGCAGTTTTCATGGATCTGATGAATTGTGTTTTCCATCCATATCTTGATTATTTTGTGGTATTATTCTTGGACGACATCTTGGTGTGCTCTCACACTCGACACGACCATGCCACCCATCTTGAGATCGTATTGATTACACTGAAAGAGCATTGTCTATATTCTAAGCACTCAAAGTGCCACTTTTGGATGGGCCATATTCACTTCCTGGGTCATATCATCTCAGAGGAAAGAGTTTCAGTATACCCATAGAAGGTGAGAGCAGTAGTTTCCTAGGAGCATCCTAAGAACGTGTTTGAGATACGGAGTTTCTTAGGTCAGACTTGTTACTATAGGCATTTTATAAAGGACTTCTCCCACTTAGCATCACTGTTGACGGGCTTGACTAATAATGGTGTGAAGTTCATTTGGTCGGAAGCTTGTGAGGCAGCTTTTCAGGACCTGAAGGGAAGGTTTACATCAGCACCATTCCTGATACTCCCAGAGCAGGGGAAGAGCTGTACAGTTTACTGTGATGCATCAGGTATTGTTCTAGGAGTAGTATTGATGCAGGGCGATCGAGTTGTTGTGTACGGGTCTCAGCAGTTGAGGCCACATGAGAGTAATTACACGACGCATGATCTCGAGTCAGCTGCAGTTGTACATGCATTGTTCTGTTAGAGACATTATCTATTGGGGGAGCATTTTGTGGTTTTCAGTGACCACAAATGCCTCATGTATATATTTACTCAGTGTGACTTGAGTATGAGGCAGAGGAGGTGGGTTGAATACCTACAGTCCTTCGATTTTGGGCTTTCCTATACACCTAGTAATGGTAATGCAGTACCTGATGCACTGAGCATAAAGACTCATATACAGGCAGTGCAGGAGGCCAGTGGTGAGTGGCAGCTCATGGCTTTGTTCTCTGAGATGCATCTGGAGGTGCATGACAGTTAGGGGCATATTTATCTTTCATATTTAGCTGTGACTTCTACCCTCCTGGATAGAGTGAGGATGAAACATCTATCTGATTTAGAAGGCCTAGTTCTATGGGAGTCGATGGGAAGTGAGGACCCTCCTCTTGGTTGGACGATAGGCGATGATGATATTTTTCATTTCCATGGACGAGTATGGGTTCCAGAGGATATACACGAGGAGATGATGTAAGATTATCATGCTTCAGCTTGGGAAGTTCATCCTGGGGTTAACAAGATGTACCGTGACTTGAGACGTCAGTACTGGTGGTCGGGTATGAAGAGATATGTAGCTGGTTTTGTTACGAGATGTTCCACCTATCAGCAGTTGAAGGCGGAGCATCAGAGACCAGCTGGACTGTTACAGAAGTTACCCATTCTAGAGTAGAAATGGGACGATGTCATGATGGATTTTCTGACTAGGTTACCGAGGTCACCTTGTGGCAATGATGTCGTGTGGGTTGTTGTGGATAGACTCACTAAGGTAGCTCACTTTTTGCCGATCAAGGAGACCTTAGGTGTTGATGATCTTGGAAGGTTGTATATCCGAGAGATCATACGTCTTCATGGGGTCCCCTGTTCTATCATTTCTGATAGGGACTCCTGTTTTACATCTCATTTCTGGAAGAGTTTTCATAGGGAGTTCGGTACACAGGTGCTTCTGAGCACAACTTACCACCCTCAGACAGATGGCCAGTTAGAGCGTATGATATAGGTGCTAGAGGACATGTTGCGTCCATGCGTCCTAGACTTTGGGGGCTCTTGGGAGAAGCATATACCCTTAGTCGAGTTCGCCTAAAAAAATAGCTTCTAGGCAACTATTGAGATGGCACCATATGAGGCTTTATACGGTAGGTCGTGTCGATCACCTCTGTGCTAGATAGAGGCAGGTGAGGCAGCTTTACTGGGGCCACAGCTCGTGCAGGAGACGTCTGAGCAGGTCTAGTTGATTCAGAAGCGGATGGCTACCGCACAGTCTCGTCAGAAGTCTTATGCTGATCTCCACAGACGACCTTTGGAGTTCGTGGTCGGGAATCATGTTTTCTTGCGTGTTTCACCGAGGCTGGGACACAAGCATATCAGGAGGTAGGGTAAACTTTCACCGTGGTATTTGGGGCCATTTTAAATTCTGGAAAGGGTCGGGCTGGTTGCTTATCAGTTGCGGTTACTACAGCGGTACCGAGCCATGAACGACATCTTCCACGTATCTCAGTCGTGTCACTATCATTCAAACTCATCTTACGACTTTCTCCTGAGGGGGTTGAGCTGGAGGCAGATGCGTCCTTTGAGGAGAATCCGATTTGTATCGTTGGCAGGAGCACGAAGGTTCTCCGAGGCTGGTCAGTTCCTCTCATACGAGTGCTATGGCAGCATGGCCGGGTGCATGATGAGACCTGGGAGTGGGAGGCCGACGTACGTGCTCAGTAGCTGGAGTTGTTCACGGCTATATCTTCTCCACCCTTTGAAGGGAAATTCAGGGATGAATTTCTAAAAGGGGGGAAGTTTGTAAGAACCCAGTTCTTCTCTTTGAGGTACGAGCTTCCTCTTTTCTCTTTTCTTTATGTGTTTTTAATAAAATATGGATAATGAGGAAAAAATCCCAAATTTTGGAACTACACGCCATGTACCTTTTCACCACGCCGTGTAATTCTGGCCGTGTTGGGCTCAATACATAGGGCGTGTAGCCTTGCCAGCAACAAAGGGTCTAGGAACCGACTACACACCTTGTAGTGGTACTTTACATGTCGTGCAGTCAGTCAACAAGACAAAATAGTTAGGCAGTGGAGTAGCCACCAGTTGGGCAGCAGTACACGCCGTGTATTCATGAGTACATGCCGTGTACTCTTGTCAGCAGGTGAACAGTATTGCGTTAGCAGAAATCCGCCAGAGGAACAGATAAATGAAGGGAGTACATGCCGTGTACTTGGAAGTACATGTCGTGTACTTTGTTATTTTGGCTTAATACAGGCAGTAGCCTCCTCATTTGGCAGAGGAGGCATTTGAGCCATTTTGGAGCCAAGGGAGGAGGACGGACCTTTAAAGATCTGCCGAGCGTTCGTCTGGAATCAGTTTCAGCCTCGGATGATCTCGTTGGAACCGCACGGGTAAGCCCTCTCTTCTCCTAGCGTATTGCTTACCAATTATTATCCTAACATAAGTTATTTACATTTTAATGGGTTTTGTTCTTCGTCATATCTACGCCGTTCTTGGGCGTTTCTGGAGTCGGCGTTTGGGTATAACGTTCGTTGGTGTTTAAGGTAGGTGGCTTGGTGTTTAGTTTTCCAACTGCTGTGTACTTTGTGCATTTTTGTGCCACGAACCCATGTTGGGGTGTCGTCTGGATGAGGTTGTTGCTATATTAAACACCTATAATTGATTAGGTATTTAATTATGAAATTAAAATTCTGGTTGGGATCGTTTCTTGGATCTGGGACCACCCTGGGGGTGTGTTCCACTGTTTAGCCGTTTGGCCAGGATACCCGAGGGTATGCCTTTTAAGTAGTAATTATAGAACTGCCTTCAGAAGAATTTCTTATTACTGTTATTTTACCTATTGGGAATGGCCCGATTACCTGTTTAGCCTGAGGGCGTTGTTGTGATTAGCCTAAGGTCACTACACTGTTTAGCCTAAGGGCTGTAGTTATTTCGCCTGAGGTAAACCTTTCGTGTATGAGGGCTTGACTTTTGTGCCTGCGGGCGGCACTTCTTACACATGAGGGCAATTTCTGTTATGCCTGAGGGAAATACCTGCGGGTTGGATTCTGGATAGCCTAAGGGCGTGGTTCACTATATTAGCCAGAGGGAGAGATGCTGGTTGGCCTGAGGGCTTGGTGCTATTGAGCACAAAATGATACTAAATTAAATGGATTAAATAAATAATTAAATAGAAATATAACTGGTAAGTTAGTTACTTTTGAGTACTGCTTGGTTTATTGCATTTTATTACTGCACACTTGCTGTATGTTTACACACAGTTGGGCACGAACCTTTGGTGGGTGCCTACTGAGATATATTTCTCACACCCTGTTTGGGTCAAGCTTTTCGGCCCAAACAGATTACATTACTGCAGGTGTAGATAGGGGAAAGAGTCCCTATACAGGTACATGAATGCTGCTGAGGAATAGGAGGGCATGGGACTGAGCCTAGGCTCGCGATACTGCCGCTAGCTGTTTTTCTTTGTTTTGATGTACTCTGCTTTTGGAAGTATCGTATTGACGTATAACATGTTCTTGCTATTTTCATAGAACTTGAGACATGTAGAATTGTCATCTATATATTGTTGGTTATATACACTTCTGTTGTTTATTTCAGTTGTGTATGGTTTATTGCTTCCGCTGTTTTTTGTATGTTTTATTTTGTATTCTGTTGCACTACACTTTGACAAATGAGGGCATAGTTTCCCCACTATCATACCTTGGCCCTCACTGCTAGTCGGCAGCCTCTGGCATTTGGGAAAATGTGCTTGAGGTCATGTGGAGAACCGGGTTTGGGGCACCCGTTGTGTTGCACCCAGAACCGGGACGTTACACTAAGGTACGCCAACCACCCATATGGACTAACATTCTCTCATTATCATCAGTTTTTAACAACTGACATAGAAATCAAAGACACATCATCATCTCATCCTACTCCCCGTGAATCCCAAAATAAACACACTATAAAAACATATAGTAGACATATTGTCTCCACCATATCTTTATTGTTTATCAATGTAAAATATAATTTTTATCCATCACAACCCATTTATAGAAACTACTAAATATTATGATCCAAAATCCCATCATAATGAATATTAATGTACACATATCACAATCATCATATTCATGGGTAAATAATAGTTTATTATAAAATACAATGATGGTCAAGAAAACTAAAAAAACTAATATATCAATTAATATCACCAATAAAGAAATAATTTTTATAACATTAATGTTATCTTCCTATAAATTTAATCATGAATTTATTAATTACTTTACTTATTTATAATTCCTCCCATTACCATTTAATATATTTTTTAAAGTTCATAATTATGATATACCAACCGCTTAATTATTTATCACCAATCACATTCATAATTTTAACCCTAAGCTGGGATTATTAATTGTTTTAATTAATACATCATTATATAATATATTCTAAATAAATAATTCCTAAACATATTTCTTACATCAAATTTCATTGTTTTGTTACCAATTAATTTATCAAATTATGTAAAGAAGTAAATTCTTTTGTTAAGTAATGTTATATATAAACTTAGTTAATGACACATTGAACTATAACTACATAAAAATAAGACATACACTATAAAATTTACCTATTATCTCGAACGAAACCGTAAAAAGACTTGAACATATGGAAATATATTATCTCATACAACCTATAATATACTATAAAACAACTACCAATTAAGTCCCAACTATAATATAACCAACTACCAATAGCGAATCACAAATAACAACACACCAAAATATCCCTTTTATATGCTATAAAATTACACAACTCACATCTCTACCATACTAACAATTTCATCTCAAAAATAAAATTATACCTTCTTCTATAAAGGAGTTGTATTTTCTTACTGAACTACCCATGGTTCAAGGAATCATTCAAGGGAAGGAATGGTACATTAAAAAGAACGCCCAAAACAGTTGATAAGAAATACTCCCTCAATATCCAGGTATACAATCCATCCCCATATAGAATAAAAAATCATAAAATAATAGGCTATAATATCATTCTATATCATCAATAAACTCGACCAAAATTCAATATCCTATAAGGAGACAAGTACCCAATTGATGTTAGAAACACCACAAAATTATATGTTTTGAATAAAATTAGTTGAATCGTTATTTTTTATTTAAATTAAAATTAACACCCCATTCCATAATCATATTTAAAAAGTTCTTTCCATAATTTTATCTTTAAATTCTTGATTTACATGTTTTTTCTCATACCCATAGAAAAAATATATTTTTTAACAACTAATTAATATCAATGCAGTAACATTTAAACCAAAATTATCAATATAGAATGGATAACCGGATAATACACCTAATAATATTACATCACCATCACATCATCCAATTCATTTCACATATTAATTATCATTAATTGAAATTATTGATAAGAACATTACAATGAATAAGTAATATAATAACTAAAATAAAAAATCAAGGGATTTTAATATGTAAGGAAAAATAAATCTAAAACATCAAAGATGAGGAGAAACACAATATCCACTTACCCTAGAACAAACTAAATAGACCAATACTGAGAAAGGATTTTATTAAATAGGGTAAAGGAAATAATAAATTAAAACCTCCCATCAGACCAAACAAGGTCCCTAGATAAGGGTTTGAGAGATAAACATAGATGTTAAATTCAATAACTACTATAAGACACATCTTCTCTAATAAGAATGTAGAGATAATAATGATTTATCATTTTTGATGGAAATTACATTATGGGTTGATCACAAATAGTTATAATGGTACTAAAAATCTAGGTTCATAGGACTTAACATGTGGGTTTTAGTTAAGATAATGTTGCAAGATCAAATAATTAAATAAAATGATATAATAATAAAAATGGAATGTTGATACTTCAAGTCAACAAATTCAATGGGATAAAAAATTAAGGGTTTTAGGTTTAGTAATTTAACTTACAATATTCCATTACATATCATGAAAATATCATTTTAAATGACATAATAAGGCTTAAAATCCCTTACCATAAGGAAGATAATCAATTTTATATCAAAATAAATAAATAAAATAACCTATAAATCCATGAAAAGATTATATAAACCTATAAAAGAACATCCATCACCAAAAAACCAACCATAATCTCCCAAAACCATTCACTAGTTAAAATTTCACCATCTAGGAAGATGGTATAAGAAGAATACAAAAAAAGAGATGTGGTTTACATATCAAATCAAAGAAATATTTAAATAGAGAATATACAACATTAATTCTCTATTAGAGACCCAAGAACTATCCATTTAAGAGTGAAAAACATAAAAATTAGACCAAGAATAATTTTCAACCATTATTTAGATGAAAAATTGAAAGAAATATACCATAGTGTGGAAACATCAAACATATCCATCGTGATCTTTTTAAAATTGTGATATAAAATACCATATTGTAAAACCAACTAATTCCCACTTCCTTTACAGTTGTTATTACCTTATAAAAATAGATATTTTAATCACCAAAAAAATTATCCAAGTAATGTGATTTTGATGGGTGAAATAACCAAACTTACATCACCAAAACATGGTAGATGATGCGATAAACCAAAAGGAAACAAGAATTACATCCTCCCTGATAAAGTGATACAATCATAGCCATTTCTAACTTGTTTTCAAAAATCAACCACTCTCCCACATAGGGCCAAACCACCCAATAATGTAACAACCAAAGGTTTTACAAATAAATTTAATATATAAAGTAATTCATGAAACACTGAGTCGCTACGAAACCACAATTTGTTATTATAACATAGCTGTTAAACATAAATTTTCTACCTTTATCTTTTGAATTTTGAAAAAAATAGACATACACGGTTGAAATCAATAAGATATATAGAGTCTGATAGGATCAAATTAAATTTTTGGTGAATAGTAACTTAACCCTTATTAATAGTAACCTCACCCATGTAAGTATAAATAAAATTTAGGCACCTTATAAATGAGATTGAATATTTTAAAAATTAAAAATTAAGTGTTTGTATTTTATGAGTAATAAATATTAATTTTGACATTTAAATAAATAATATAATTTAAAATAAAATTAATTTTCATAAAATACATTCCTAAATATATATATATATATATATATATATATTCCTACGATTTTAGCGTAATTTTATGAGACATTATTTAATTTTTGAATGTATTTTAAAATTGGTTTTAAATTTAAAATCTGTATTTTTCATGTAAATAATGATTTTAGTTAACAATTAAATTTCTTTTACAAAGTAAATTAATTTGATAAAATGGAGTTAATTTTTGAATTCTACACATCAAAAAATGGTTAGGGTGAATTTTTGGGATTTTTTTTGAAATACTTGAATTTTGGTGAATAGTGAAATTCTATAATTTACGAAGTATGCTAAATAAATGAATTTCTACATCATGATTGTGTCATGAATGTTGTAAATGTCCATTGGTAAGAACTCAGATGAACTTATTAAAATGGTTTCTACAAAAATAAACACTATCTCGTGTCTTAATAAAATTAATAAAATAAGGAATAAGAATCTAAAAAATAACTCCTCTCCTCTACTATAAAACCACCCCACACTCCCTATTCTCTTCAATGCTATACACATTGAAGCTTCTCAAATTTCATCCCAAATACAATTACCTAGTCTATCCCCATGTCCAAGATCCATTTTTCATTCCAAAAGGCCAAAACCCTTTCCCTTAAGGAGGTTCTTAAGGAGGTTACTTGATGAGGTAAATCCTCTTCCGTTTTCAGTTAATTTCCTTTCGATTTAAATTATTTTATTATTATATCCTAACCTACTATATCCAATTGATCATGATAACATAAGTATTATCTATATAATATAATTATATCATGTTAATTCAATTACCATTATCAATCTTCTTACTCCCCCTCTTTTATTTTATAAACGAAATCATCGTCTGGGAGGTGCCAATTTACAACCTTCGTGGAAGACGATGATTCATTATTTAAATTAATCTTCATAGATTTTCATGAAACCATTTTAATAGTTTATATATATTTTAAAATTTAGGATATTACCATTTTTATGTTCTATATGTAACATATGTACATAGTACTAAATGATAAAATAAAATTAGTTCCTTATGATCAATAAGCACCGTAATAATAAAAATGATTGTCACTAAATGTATTATCCAATGATTCATCCTCATAATATGTAACAAAATTATATATTGAGAAATTTACAATTATGAATTCTCATTAAAATCCCGAAATTAAAATTATGTATAATTATACCAATTTTAAATGCACTACATTACATATAATCAAGCGAAACGATCACGAAATCATGGAAACAATCACTATAGAATAACAGAATTCAATCCTATAACTTATCAATAATACGATAAATAAACTAAATAAAACTATAATGAATATAATAAATTAATTTATGTTTATTAATTATTTAATTAATGGATTTAATTTGATTATTCAGTATGTTAAGATCATGTGTAGAACATGTTCAGACATAAGGTAAGGGTTTTCTACCCTAACCTCTATTTTCTCTCGGGTTACTCTTATTCCCTACTTACCTAAATGAAATTATTATTTATTCCTTTGTACTTAACATAAATTATTTCTCAATTATTATATATATGTCTGTGTGTATTAACATTAATCCTTCTTTATTTTTTTTTGGAGTTACATATTTTAAAAGGAGTTTCAAAAATTATTCTCAAAATAAAAGCACTATTAAATGAAATTTATAGAATTATTACCTATTTTCTAGGGCACTATATAATGTATTTTTAGAAACCATTATTTTTATAAAATTTTTAATCTTATTATGAAAATTAAACATTAATTATCTTATGGTTGTATACAATTTTTTTTTTCAAAAATAAATATTCTTTTCAAACTAAAAGAGTATTTATCTCAATAATTACTCGATGATATTAAAAGAGTATTTTCAAATATTTCAAAAAAGTTGTGGATTATTATGTTTAAATTTGTTAAATTATTTATGATATCATAAACCATATTTTATTTAATGGTTTATGATTAGTTTGATGGTGGATATTCTATCTTGATAGCATTCACCATATTACTCCGAATGGTTAGTTTTTATGTTAAATGTTTGGGGAATGCTAATTTCCTTTTCATATATTAGTTTCAATATGAATGTATATATTTTTTATGATTATACCCATTCATATGAAGAATTAATTGGACTTATTATGTCATAGTTTTTTCCCTTAATATACCCTCATTACATCTTTTGGTCTCATGAGATAAACTATTTTATCTTTTTACCCATTTATGTAAGGTCTTGCCGAGGCCTTGAAAGAATGACTACAATGTCTGGAATTATGAATTCTCTCATTATAAAACTATTAATTGATATTCCATGTGGTTATTCAACTAGTATAATACCCATGGTTATGTTTAATTATGAAATTATTCATTCATCTCTTATTACTACCACATTATGTTCATGTTTATTTTTAAAGGCATGTGTTTTTAGTTATTCACCATCCATAATGTTTATGTATATAATATCTTCTACTATAATGATTTCCCTTACTATGCAGCTGAGCTCACCCCATTCTTATGTTTTATCCTTCTAGGATGTAGAGAAGAATATTATTAATGACCCGTAAGGATAACCTAGGACTTATAAACATTTTCATATGAATTTATATATTTTATTCCCATTAATGTTGTAATGTCAAACATATATATTCATCTATTTTTCAAAAACTAATAAACTATTTGGGGCTTTGGGATATGAATTTCATGCAATCATTCTAATGTAAATAAATAATGCAACAGCTCCAGGAAGCTATGGTCGGGGTCTTTACAACTAACATATCATGTTGTCTTTCACTAATTTCCATAGGGAAACTAACCAAGCATAAGGGAATCTATAGACTCCTACCTATACACTACACTTACCTTAATTACCAAAGCACAAAAATTATTTTAACAGTGTATCTTTCTTTAAGATTCACCATGATCATTTTATATACCAACTAAATTGGCCACCAAAAGACCTCACCCCAAAATCGATGGCTTGGAAGCTATTGAACCACACCCTACACAATAAGAACAAAACCAACCATTGTGAACCTCGTAGGACCCAAAATCAACCTATAACTCTAAAAAACCTCAAAACACCAATTAAAATACAATAAATATTAAAAAATAATAAAATTAAAGATTTAGTAAAATCAAGAGCATACAATTTGGTTTATGTGTGTGTCAGGAGTGACCCATACACTATTGATCAGGGTTTTATTGTTATAGAGTTTCCCTATGTGTTTGGTTATAATTTTAAGATACTAATTTTATATTATTAAATATTAAATAAAATAAATTTATTATTTCTAGCATAGATATGAACTGGTGGAATCAAGTAAGGTTAATATGATATTTAAATGTAATTATAGATCAAAAGTTGAGTTATCTTCCATTTTTACTGAAAATATTATTTATTTAGTGACTTTATGATCATGTATAATAATTTTTATTATTCTTATATTATTATTCTTGAATTTTGTGACCCATCCCATAAGGTGGTAAGGGGTCAACATCATCCACATAGTCTACAAGGATAGCATGACTAGATAAAAATTTCATTGGTTGGGCCCTTGTTGAATGAATATCAGTGGCCGTTTTTTTATTTGTGGTGTAATATGAATTTATAAAATGGAAATGGAGTTCCTTTTTTAAAAATTGGATATTTAAAATGGTTTTTTTATTCAAATTGATTTTAATGGTAAATAGGTGGTTTTAAGAAAGGATTTTAAAATGGAATTTCAAAATGAAAGTGGGGTTTCATAATTAATATTTCATTGGGATCATGTATGTGAAGCCTTTTATAAGTGCTTTGTAAAGTTTATTTAGAGTTATGTTTTATGGAAAATATGAAATAGATTATATTTATAATGTGTTGGTCTATTTGAAATTGTGTGTGAAATTCAATGTTTTAGAAATCATGGATGCTTTATCTACTCCATAATTATGATTTCCTTATATCTTTCATGGATATTCGTGATTTTATAGTGGAAACATGATATTCTTTTAGTATAAAATAACCCTTGTTAGTTTGAATTGATGTAATGACCTATTATGTGGTAGAGATGAAAAAATGGATTGTTTTTAAGAAAATAATATTTGGTTCAATGGGGAGAGGTGGGGATTTAATTTTTGACAAGTGGGACTTAGAGTGATCTATTTCAGGTTGGTTATGGAAAAAATGATCTAGCTAGGTGATATTTAAATTTTGGTGCATATTTCATTCTCTTGAAAAACTTTCAGGTGTATAGACATGGATGATGTTGGTAATCTAGATGGGTTGGTAATAAAGAATCTATATGTCTATCATTGTGGCATTATATATTTTATTGTTCCATTAGGCTTAGGTTAGATATTTTTTTTGTTTTGTTTTTTGATCTTACTATGTAATTGTTACATGTTGAGATTATTGGTTATGACCTAGTCATGAGTGACTATAAGAAAGGTTTTTAGGTGATGGAATATGATTACATTTGAATGATATAATCTCGAGTGAGAAGGCTGAGGTCTGAAATGGTATAATTGATACCTCCATAGAGTAATAGGGGATGGTATGAGTGTTTTTGACGCTTTCATCGGGGTGTGCACATACGTCTCGTTTGAGGAAGGGACGACGACGCGGTTTGTTCCCCGCATTCCCTCTTTCCAAAGGCGGGCTACATCTATTCCTTAATCAGGGATGTTTCCTCCTTGATCAAAATGGGATTATGGGATGTCAGTTCTTCCTTCCATGGATTCCTCCTCGAAGCTCGTCAGCTAGTCTGAGACTCCCCCATAGACTTAAGATGTTGTTCGTGAAACTCTTCCTGGTGTCATATCTCTATGGACACTAGTTAATTACACTACATCTGTTAGGAAATTAAAAAGGGTCTGGTAAGGGTAGAAACCTTCATTCAGGGGAGTAGTCATGTTGGACATCACTGGTGTGTCTGGACGCTGGGACACTGGCGCGTCTGAGTTTCTTCCCCTTATTATAGGGATTCTCGAGGGCGCGGAAGCCTGAGGAATCCCTCATCAAATGAGAGGAATTATATGCCATAGGAATGTCTCTGAGGTTTTCCTCATCTTCCCATGTTTAAAACCGGGTATACCACAAGTATAACGTCCAACGGAGACAAATCAGACTGATCAGAATACTGACTAGAGTGGATCAGATGGGTGTAACCTCTGGAGGGAACACTGATGTTGGGCCCAATGTGTTCCTAGCTCCTAAACTGTTAAGGGGAATGGGGTATGAGGTGGAATGATCCCACCGGGACGTTGTGGCCCAGATAATAATTAAGATGGATGATGAACCTGTGGAATGAAGTGGATGGTGAATGGAACTGGAAAATCATGAGGATGATGATGGTTTTGGGCTTGAGTCTCGAAGTGGATTCCTATGTATCCTCATGATAGGGAATAAAAGTCAATGTAGTTAATCTGACGACGCCTTACCACCGATTGGGGTTTTCAATGGATTACCGCTGTATGGGGTCACAGCTTCTTACCACTTGATAGGGGTGAACTGACATGAAGATGGTTCGGGTGAGCGGTGAATGGTGGGATTGAACCACAGTGAGGATTCCTACGTACCTTGCCTTGGTGATGATCAAAGACCACGAAGCTCAGGTGGTTGGAACCAACATGAAGGGGGTCAGAGCCAATGGTTGTTTGGATTAAACCTAATAGAGGCTTCCTACGTGCCTTGCCTTGGAAAGGATCAAAGACTTAATAGTTCAGGATCAGTTTGGTGTGCAACAGCTTAACACTGACTGTGGAAACAACGACTTATAGCTGATTGGGGTCCATAGTTTAATGTCCTGCTGGACGGGGGTGAACCGACATGAAGGTGGTTAGAATGACCGATTGTTGGGCTTGAACATCTTGGAGGCTTCCTACATACCTTTCTTTAGAATGGATCAAATACCTAGAAGTTTAAGTGGAACTTGGCATAAACTCTAGGCTGCCCACGATGTTTGTGAACCGACGTGAAGGGGGTCAGAGCGACCAATGTGTGGTGTGCTTGAACCTCGTGAAGGCTTCCTACATACCCTGCCTTGGAAAGGATAAAAGTCCACGTAGTTCATGTGGCATCAGGCTTACACACTTGGCTGCCCACGGTGTCGGTGAATTGATGTGGAGGGGGTTGGAGCGACCAATGGTTGGTGGTCTTGAACCTCTTGGAGGCTTCCTACGTACCGTGCCTTAGCAAGTATCAACTTCCATGTAGTTCAGGTTGGGTGTGGGTCTTACACTCTATGCTACCCGAGGTGTTGGTGAACTGATGTGAAGGGGGTCGGAGCGACCAATGGGTGGTGGGCTGGAACTTCTTGGAGGCTTCCTGTATACCATGCCATTTCAAGGTTCAATGTCCATGTAGTTCAGGTTGGGTGTGAGTATTACACTCTAGGACTCCCAGGGTGTTGGTGAACCAACGTGAAGGGGGTCGGAGAAACCAATGGGTGGTGGGCTTTAACCTCTTAGAGGCATCCTACGTACCATTTCTTAGCAAGGATCAAAGTCCACGTAGTTCAGGTTGGGGGTGTGGATCACACTCTAGGATTCCCATGGTATTGATGAACTGACGTAAAGGGGGTGGAGCAACAAATGGGTGGGGGGCTTGAACCTCATGGATTCTTCCTACATTCCCTACCTTGGCACGAATCAAATTCCACGCAGTTCAGGTGGCATGGGTCTTACACTCTAGGATTCAAACGCTGTTTTTGAACCGACGTAATGGGGGTCGGTGCACTAATTTGTAGTGGGCTTAAAACTCTTGGAGACTTCTTATGTACTTTTCCTTAGAAAGGATCAAATTCCACGTAGTTCAGGTTAGTTGTGGGGCTTACACTCTAGGCTACCCAGGGTGTTGGTGAACCGACATGAAGGGGTTCAGAGCGACCAATGGGTAGTGGGCATGAACCTCTTGGAGGCTTCCTACGTATATTTCCATGGAAAGGATCAAAGTCCACATAGTTCAGGTTGGGTGGGGGGATTACACTCTAGACTTCCCATAGAAGATATAATGGTCGGTGTTTTCTCTAAGCCCACATGAGACATGTTTGGTGTGAGAATAAAGATGGATCATAGACCAGACGATCACGTCGCGAGAGGTGTGTCCATGGGAAATGGAGTGGGGCTTACGTGTGATCACAACCCAAAGAGAAAATAGGGGCTTATGCATGGTTAACAGCCTGAATGGGTTGGGACTTACTCTAGGATGGAGGCCCGTGTTGTGACAAAGCCCAGCGAGAAAGGGATTTGGCACCGATGAAAGGAGGGGTAGGGATGATGCCACCTGCAAGAAAAGTTGAGGGCTTACACCATGATGGTTTCCATTTTCCCACAGACAGACTCCACTCTGATGAAGAGGATCTCATTCCATGTGAGGAATGATCTCACTCTCATGGAGACCAGTGGGCATGAAGAATGTCCGAGGTGGGGGAACCCCGTGTTCGAGGCACGGGGTGAGGTCATAGTTTAACGTCATGTGTTGAGGACGATGGTGCTTGGATGTTTAACGTGTGGTAGCTCAAACGATATGGGTGTGCTATTCACCCTCAGGACTTTCATAACTGATACCCGCCCACCCATGGGGGATAGAATGCATTGGAAATGCCATGGTGATGGGGTGTTATGGAGTGAACCATTGGGAGGTCCACATTAGTGGGGCTATGTGAAGAAGAAATAGTCGTTAGAGTTCCTTTGAGAATAAGCATGAGGCGAAGCAACGCAATGGGAAGTGGTGTCCATGGGACTTTGAAATTACTTTGTGTGAACTTAGGAGGTTTCACGGGAGATGGAGTTGCGGAGCAAAGGGTTTTAAGAGTAGAGGCCTCATAGAGCTCTGGGGATCCATGTAATAGAAGGGCATCGTGGATGTGCAGGCTTCCCAAAGTGAAGTGGCCTAGCCTGGGCATAGGGCATAGGTGCATACAAGAGCTTATTATTAAAGTGGAAGGGCATTCGCAATGTAAATCCCTATGAATTAGGGGATCCATGTGAAGAAAGTTCCTGTGAAGCAATGTGCTTCGCGATGCATAGTGACTCTGCCATAGCATTTGAGTAACGTGTTCATGGGGGGTGCTTCGCGAATCATAAATGCTCCGCATTGACCTGAGTCCCTGTGAGGATCTCCTTCCTTAGTGAAGGCCTGTGGGCTTCGCGAAAGGCATCCCTATCAAAAGAAGCAGTGAAAATAAGGCAAAGTGGAGGCACGTCGTGGAGAAAAATTACCTTGAGCATCTCATGGTTCATAGAGCAGATAGTGCTTCAAGATTTTATAGATGAGAAGGTGAAAGTTTGGATGATCCATATTTTTGGAATTGGGGGGGGGGGCAGAATTTATAGGCATGAGGTTCTGAGAAGTAGAGCGTGCTCGGTGTGTAGTAGGATTCCACTCCGCGGTGGTCTCACGAATGTCAAAGGGGCTCGCGGAGCATCAGGCCTCCAGGCTTCGCTGTGGGTGCACGAACTTCAAATCGGCTCGTGGCGCATCCCACCTCCAGGCATCGCGGTAGGCTCGCGAACTTCAAATCATCTCATAGAGAATCCCACCTCTTGGCTTCACAGTGGGCTCACGAATATCAAAGGGGCTCATGGAGCATCCCTCCTTTTAGATTCGCGTCGGGCTCGCAAATGTCAAATCGGCTCGCAGATCATTCCGCCTTTGTGTTTCACGATGGGCATGGGGCCATGGCGCTCCGTGAATGTAGAGACCCCAAACCTGATGTACATGGACATTACATTACTTTTTCGGAATACTTACTATATAACAAAAATATATACATAAGGACCGTAATAGTTTAGTGTCTTTGGAAACTCGGAATATAATCTTCTAATCGTGGTGAAAGATCTTCAACATCTCCCATAATGATATTCCTCTTTGGTTTTCTTACCTAAAACAGTTCTTTAAATCCTGCGGAAAAGAAAAAATATAAAGGGTGAGATAAAATGCTCAGTAAGGGTAAGGATGGAGAATATAAAACAAATCATATACATTTGAACTAAAAAAACATGAACATAATGTTTAAACATAAAAATCTTGAGCAATAACATAAAACATGGTATTATGTGAGGCATAGATCTTAATGAAACATTAATCCTGATAAAATAGCATGGGAATAAAACATGTAATTTTTGAAAACCATTAAGCCCATTATATCATTTCCATAGTAACCAAAGCAATGTTTCCAAGACCATCTTAGTGGACAACATCCCCTTCTGAATCGAGTTCACTCCTCGTTCTAGTCCTGTAACACTGAACCAGATTAACTTGTCATTCCAGCCAAGTCTATCCCATTAGATATAAATCTTTACCCAATTCATTGGAGGGAGATATAGGTCCCAACCATCTCATAATTAAATCACTCTTTCATGTTCCACAAAATAGACTTACATCATTCATAATAACCCAACGAAAAAATGGGTTTTATAAACCTCATCACATCATAACATAATCCACATAAAAGAAATGGATATCATTTCATAAAAAGAAAAATGAAACCATGTAAATCATAGATACATTATTCTTGAAACATACACTTATGAAAGTATATCATCTTATATGGAAAATGGTTTTGATAAAACACTTGAAATGAATTCTTGGGGAAAATATCCTTTCTTATTCAAAATCATTTTTAGTTCAAAAAATGCCATGAAATTTTAGAAGAAAAGGATTTTGTTGAAAATAGTCATGAAATCTTATAGAGTAATCTTCATGAAAATAAGGCATTATGAAACCGTTAAAATCCGTTCATGCTGTATAAGTTAAAAAAACATTCTCCTTGTACTTTTTCGGAAAAGTCAAAAAAGTTCCTTGTATGATAAACAAAAGAAAGATTCATTACATAACATGTGTAAAAATTAAAAAATGGGTAAAAATAACATTAAACATACATGAAATTTTTTTTAGAAAACATGAACATGGATGATAACAATAACCCCAGTAAAAACTTACGAATAACAATCTCGAATAAAAACGAGATTGGAATAGTTATCCCTTACAAAAATCTTTATGTAAATAAAATAGATCACTTATGTGTATTAAATATAAGGTAACATAAATAAAGTTTAAATACATGATAATATATAGAAATTAATTTCTCACATAATCAAAGAACAACATAAACAAGAAAGAGAAGATCATCCCAAAGAACAGAAATTGGGTTAAGAATTTCTCTTACCTCGTGTCCGACTTGAATAGATCATTCTTTAATCTCCTGAATAATAAACCAAAGTAAATTTATACTTGCTTAAGAAACTTTTTAAAGTTTATTATTCATTTTATATCACTTATTACCATGTTATAAACATTATGTAATAATTTAAGTTAATAATGTTCATTTTGTCAATATTTGGCACTTGAGTAAAAAATGGACTTTTTATAATTTCATGTTGTTCATGTGGTCAAAGGTTCATTATATCTAGAATGATATTCAAGATTTATATATCATATATATCATATATATCCAGAATATAAATGTATTTATAATATTACATAACATATGGAGGTAAGAAATGAAATGCGCCGTTCAGGGAGACAGTAAGTCGTACGTACGCATGAACGCTACTTTCATTTCTATTTCTTATTCTAATGGAATTAAAACATAATGATACATAAGTATATTATAATTCCAGTATAATATCATATATAATGTCATTAACGCCATCCTTTATTCATCCCACATAAGGTATTAACGAATCACATCACTTTGAGGGGGCGGTAGTCCGCACTTCCTCAAATGAGATTATCGTATTTACCCACTCTGGAAACCATAAAGGCTTGATATAATTGGGAATTAAAGAAGCATAAGGAAATAATAAACATAATATATATCATATATAAATACAGTTCCATCATAATGGACACCGTGAGAGGTGGTAGGAAAAAATTGAACAATCATCGTTTCGTGAGGTGTTAGTTTTCCATCCACAAAAACATTACGTTCTTCATCCATTAGATGGAGGTGTGTGTAAGTTTAGTTCGAATACTTCTCATAACAACATCCTAGTATGTTGAGGATACTGGTGTTGTTACAAAATAAAGTATTAAAAAGAGTTTAGGGGTTGTAGAAGTAGTATAAAAGAAAACAATTTAAGAGAAAATGTTGCCTTTAATTTGGGTAACTTCATTTGGTTTGAACCAAAAGGACTTATTGAAGTTCTGTTTGCCTAAGGTAAGGCTTATAGGGGGAAGAGAGGGATGTAGGGAGATTAATTGGGAAGATGTTGGACTAGCCTAATAGCTTGATAGGTGTGAGGAAAATTTGATAGAAATGGTTTTCTTTTTTAGGGGGAGGAGGGGCTCTTTTGGAAAGTGTGAAACAATTATTTTATTATAAACATATCTTCGGTTTCAAAATGTCCAAAAATCATTAAAGATGAATATAAGAGGACTCATGGTCGAAAACAAATCATCCAATCATAATTGGACATGTTTTGGATAATATTTTAATCATTATAATCTTATTTATTTAAATCATTTATTAATGAGGTTAATACTACATCATTATTGTGTCATAAATAATTATTTTATTTGATGTCTAAATTTTATAAAAAAATACCATCATATAGGAAATATTTTTATCTTTACAGTGGATATTTATAGTCGAAAAGATAATCTATATAACCCCTTATAAAAATTAATTACTAAAATATTTTAGTTAATGTCAATTTTGTCTTTACATTAAATTAATTAATCCAAATTGTCATTATCACTACCAAGTGGCTCAATGGGGTCCCAAAATCTACCCAAGGATTCCCATGGTCGTAAATGACACAACCAATAAGTTTTGGACAAGTGTTATGGTAATTTGGAATTATTATAATATTCTTTTAACCTTGAATTACCCTATTTACCTTTAACCGCGGTAAATAAAAGTCAAAAGTTACTATTCACCAAAAATTATTTTCATCTTATTGAACCACATCTTACTTTTTGATAACAACCATGTATGTTGGATTTTTGAAATTCAATTCAATGAATTGGTAAAATTTCAATTATATGAAAGTGTCATTTTTTAACTACCACTAAGTGGTTTCACTATTCATAAAAAATTGAAGTTTTTCAAAAAAATACCAAAAATTCATCCTAAGCTATATTTGATATTCATAATTAAAAAATGATGTCTATTTTTCAAATTTCAAAACATAGAAGTGGAATTAATTAATTTTCAAATTAATTCCCGTTATCAAAACAAATAGCGTGTTTTTAGTAAACAATAACTATCATAAGATTGACACTTGTTTATGTCCAATTTCAAAGTGAAATTAAATCCAATGACCAAAATTTTATTAAATGGTAAAAATATACTCCAATTACACTTTAAAACCAATTAAAAAAGTAATCTATGCATATAAATTATTTCTATGAAAAGAGTTGTTTTTAATTAAAATATAGTGTGTATTTACTATTCATTAAAATATGAAAGTTATCCGAATGATATGAAAAATTTATTCAAAGTAAATTTTTATATCCTAATTCCGAATAAGAATTTTATTTTGTCAAATTTAACTTATAACAATGTCAAAAAAATAGATTTAATGTGGGTGCGCCATCAAAAGGCGGAAAAACTGCCTTTTTTTAAAAAACTTATTTTATCCGAAAAATTTAGTTTGTTCTAATACCATGTTCTAGAAAATGTGTAAGATTAATAATAATGTTTTAAAATTAAAAATTTATTTGATACTACACATAATGGCTATTTTGTAGTAAAATTATAACCATATATCGTTGTTTAGTGAAACCTGGTATTGCGTACAACACAAGCTATCCAGGAAGGTCGTGATTGTGTGTAATGCAAGCCAAGTCAGGGTTGCATGTTGTGAAAGACTCTTTCATTGTTTCATATAATAGAATCCAACCATATTTCATTTATAAGTTGAATATATATATACACTCAATGTTTCATAGAATAACTACTATCAAACAAACTTGAAATTGTGTGTAACCTTATCCAAGAATAGCGTTGCATATACTGCAAGATAATATGGTGTCACGTATAACGAAAGGTAATCTTGGTGTAGTTTACAACAGAAGATATGAAAAAATATATATCTCATAAAATCTCGGGGTGTTACATTCTACCCCCCTTAAAATTAATTTGGCCCTCGAAATTCTTCGGGGTTATAAATGGTTTCTTACTTGAGATTTTCCTTCATAGAATCCCACATCATAAAAATGAATACAAAAACATACTTTTCAAAATGAATGTTAGAAACAAAACGGATACCCAAAGTAACTCATCACTTGGTTTCCCACATAGAAGATCATTGGTGAAAAATATGGATATGGAAGAGAAATCTAACCATCATGTTCTGATACAGAGTGGTAGAGAACATGGCTATGAAAAAGCCAATAATCACAAAGCCATAAATTTTTTATGATCTAAGATTCCATCTGATTCATCAAATATGAGAGCACTAGGACAACATTTTTGGTTTTCATGATCATTTCCCAAATGTTGAATAATTTTTTAATTAAAATAAATACTTACTTGATTTTGGTATAATATAAACATTTATCATGCCTCGAACAATCTCCACTTCATCTCATAATGAAATGAAGTTGAATTTGTCTTTCAGGAAGTGTTAGCAGATCGTGTGATAGAATGATGGGTCATTCCATCTATCTCAAAGAAAAGGTTAGAAAAAGTTATCAAATATACATAAGTCCATCTATGGGGAGGTTAATCGTATATGATTCCAAAAATGGACTTATACATCATCTATCATACAGCTTAAAATAGAATTATTTTCTACTAACCAATGAATTCTTGTAGGCCAGTTGTAGGCGATAAAGGCATGTTGAACTTCAATTGGGTGTGCGATTCCCACAGCCTTGTCCGACGTGATGGGTTGTTGCTCATCCTATGGGATGTCCTTTTTCTAATACTATATTATTATAACATCCCATCAATAATATCGAAAAAAAGTTATAGCCTTAAACAATACTATCTATTGTCTGACATAATCTATTCCAATCTTTAGAATTATCCAAAATACATATGTTCAATCTTATAGTATAAAGAAAACGATTAATAGAAAAGTCAAATAACAAGCACGTGAATACCATCATGTATCCATTATATATCACAAGATATATCTTGTTGGTCACATTCCAAACACGTGAATACCTTAATTTTGTATTCTCTTGAAAAACTGAATACCCATTGAACCATAGTGAAAACATGAATGCTGTAAAAAGTCAACTCTTTCCACATACCAAAATCCCAAAATTTCTATATACTCAAACCATGATATCACATTGTCTTTATATCAGTCATGAGCTCATGAATACTATCAAACAATTTATTTTCTCCTTATCCCATCATTATGCACATATCATCTGCATTCCAAAATATTTGAATCACTTTTCATGGTTATCGGTACCATATAATCATTGAAAACCACAATAAACCAATACATAGATATTCCAATATTCCACAATACTTTGGGATTCCAAACATTATTTCAGAATCCTATTACATAAACACATAATAATTCCACTACATCATTGTCATACTCAACATCGCCAATAGTGATCGCATTTGACTTCCCTTTTTTACTTTCCCTTAAGAGGATTCTCACGTCGATCATCATTAACCCTTGGATTGGGGAATTGATTAGCATAATGCCTCATTTCCTTTCACTTAAAGCATTGAAGTGTTGGTGGTGCATTTTCTGCAGTCTTTTCTCCATTCACATCCTTAGCTACCTTTTTCCCATTCCTTCGGCACTCAGCTACTCGATGACCTTCTTTTACACACTTGAAACATTTTCTAGTACCTTTTAGAAAATCTCCACCATGCTTCTTTACACACTTTAAGGATAAAGAAACATTAAAATTCTTTTCACCATTGTTTTGAGATTTTTCCATGAACTCCATCTTTCGCTTCCTGTCACAACCATGAGATGGATATTTTACACCAACATCCAATTCTACCTTCATAGAACAACGCACAATTTATTCATAGCTACTAAAGTCTCTTATAGATAATGCCCTTCGAAGACTTGGTTTTAAGACACTAGATAATCAATCAACTTTACTTTCAGGTTGGATGATAAAGCCAAATTCATACCTTGAAAGCCTTGTAAAATTCACTTCATATGTACCAAAAGATTCATAATCCTTTTACTTAAGCTCAAGGAAATACTTTTCAATCTTTTTTTGAAGAAAATAAGGGAAGTACTTATTGAAAAACAATTTTTTAACTCATCCCATTCCATGGATTAAATTTCATCTTGGGGCCTTTTATTCTTAATTAGAGTCCACCATTTATCTGCTTCACCTTCTAAATGGTAAATATCCAGAATGAATTTTTCATGTTCCAAATAGAAAATTATGGAATATATCTTTTTAATGGTATTGATCCATTGTTTAGAAACAAGTGGATCAGAAGACCCACTGAAAGAAGGTGGATGTTGCCTCGTGAAGGACTCAATAAAATATTTTCCTCTTCTCTGATCATTTGGAAATCCAGAATGATTCATATCTTGTGTATGTATAGCAATAATATTTTTCACTCCATATACCATCACATTTGGTTGTTCAGGAGGACAATCATTACATTTTCCATTACATTGATCAACACGGTTCCTTCGGGTTCCATCCATCGTCTAAAACCCAAAAAGAACAGTGTGAGAGGCAAAAATCATGCTAGGAAAACAACATAATAAAGGGGGAGTACCCTCAACATCTATAATCTGAGGTTTAATTCTAATATTGTTACCATAATTCGATTACTATAACCTATACTTATACTTAACCATAGGGACATCCCTAGACATACCATAGAAATATCTTCTAGGGATCTAACTAAAGTTTCCGCATCCTAGTTTCCAAAGGTTAACTAAACCATATCTCTGATACCAACTGTAGAGACCCCAAACCTGACATACATGGGCATTACAATGCATTTGCGGAATAATTAATACATAACAAAAACCGACACACAAGGACTGTAATAGTTTAGTGTCTTTGGAAAATCGGAATATAATCTTCTAATCGTGGTGAAAGATCTTCAATATCTCCCATAACGATCTTCCCCTTTTGTTTTATTACCTAAAACCTCTCTTTAAATCCAGGGGAAAAGAAAACATATAAAGGGTGAGCTCAAATGCTCATTAAGGGTATGTATGGAGAAAATAAAACAAATCATATACATTTGAACTAAAAAAACATGAACATAATGTTTAAACATCAAAATCCTGATCAATGACATAAAACATGGTAGTACGTAAGGAATAGATCATAATGAAACATTAAACATGTTAAAATAGAATTGGAATAAAACATGTAATTGTGTCAAACCATTATGCACATGATATGATTTCCATAGTAGCCAAAGAATTGCTGCGAAGCCCATCTTAGTGGACAAAGTCCCTTTCTGAATCGAGTTCACTCCTCATTACAGTCCTGTAAGACTGAACCAGATTAACTTTCCATTCCATCCATGTCTATCTCATGAGATATAAATCTTTACTAAATTCATTTGAGGGAGATATATGTCCCACCCAACTCATAATTAAATCATTCTTTCGTGTGCCACAAAATAAACATACATCATTCATAATAACCCAATGAAAAAAATGGGTTTCCTAAACATCATCTCATCATAACAGAATCCATATAAAAGAAATGGATTTCATTTCATCATAAGAAAAATGAAACCATTTAAATAATATATACATTATACTTGAAATATACACTTTTGAAATAATATCATCTTAGATTGAAAATGGTTTTGATAAAACACTTGAAATGAATTCTTGAGGAAAATTTCCTTTCTTATTCAAAATCATTTTCAGTTCAAACAATTCCATTCAATTTTAAAAGAAAATAATTTTGTTGAAAATAGTCATGAAATCTTGTAGAGTAATCTTCAAGAAAATAAGGCGTTATGAATCTATAAAAATCAGTTCATACCGTATAAGTTAAAAAAACATTCTCCTCGTACTTTTGTCAGAAAAGTCAAAAAAGCTCCTTGTATGATAAACCAAAGAAAGATTCATTCCATAAAATGTGGAAAAAGTCAAAAATGGGTAAAAATGACATTAAACATATATGAAAACATTTTTAGAAAACATGGACATGGATGATAACAATAACCCCAGTAAATAATTATGAATAACAATCCCAGATAAGAATGAAATTGGAATAGTTATCCCTTACAAAGATCTTTTTGTAAATAAAATAGATCACTTATGTGTATTCACTATAAGGTCACATAAAGAAATTATAAATTAATGATAAGAAATAAAAAATAATTTCTCACATAATCAAAGAACGACATATACAAGAAAGAGAAGATAAACCCAAAGAATGAAAATTGGGTTAAGAAGTTCCCTTACCTTGTGTCTGACATGACTCGATCGTTCTTTAATCTCCTAAATAATAATCCAAAGTTAATTTATACTTTATTAAGAACCTTTTTAATGTTTATTATTAGTTTTATATCTCTTATTACCATGTTATAAACATTATGCAACCATTTAAGTTAATAACGTACGTTTTATCGATTTTTGGTACTTGTGTCAAAAATGGACTTCTTATAATTACATGTTGTTCATGTGGTCAAAGTTTCATTATATCCAGAATTATATTCATGATTTATATATCATATATATCATATATATCTAGCATATACATGTATTTATAATAGTATATAACATTTGGAGGTAAGAAATGAAATGCGCAGTTCATGGAGACGGTATGTCGTACGTACGCATGACCACTACTTTCATTTTTATTTCTTATTTTAATGGAATTAAACCTAATGATACATAGGTATATTATAATTCCCGAATTATATCATATAAAATATCATTAAATACAACTTTTATATATCCCACAAAATGTATTAACGAATCACATCACATTGAGGGGGCGGTAGTCCGCACTACCTCAAATGAGATTATTGTATTTACCCACTATTAAAACCACAATGGATTGATATAATTCAGAATTAAAGAAGAATAAGGAAATCATAAACATAATATATATCATATATAAATACAGTTCCATCATAATGTCCACCATGAGAGGCGGTAGGATAAAATCAAACAATCATCGTTTCGTGAGGCGTAAGTTTTCCAACCACAGAAACATTATGTTTTTCATCCATTAGATGGAGGTGTGTGTAAGTGTAGTTCTAATACATCTCATAACAAAATCCTAGTATATTTTGGATACTGGTGTTGTTACAAAATATAGGATTAAAAAGAGTTTAGGGGTTGGAGAAGTAGAATAAAAGAAAACAATTTAAGAGAAACTGTTACCTTTAATTTGGGTAACTTTCTTTGGTTTGAACCAAAAGGAATTCTTGAAGTTCCATCTGCCTAAGGTAAGGATTCTAGGGGAGGATAAGGATTTAGGGAGGGTAATTTAGTAGATGTTTGATGATCCAAATGTCTTGAGATATGTGAGTAATTGGATGGAAATTTTCTCCTTTTATAAGGGGGAGGAGGGGCTATTTTGGAAAGTGTGAAAATATTATTTTCTTATAAACTTATCATCGGTTTCAAAAGGTCTCAAAATCATTAAAGATGAAGATAATATGACTCATGGTCGAAATAAAATCATCCAATCAGAATTGTACATGTTTTGGAAAATAATTTAATCATTATAATCTTATTTATTTAAATCATTTATTAAAGAGGTAAATACTGCATCAGTATTGTGTCATAAATAACTTAATTTATTTGATGTCTAAATATTATAAAAAAATACCATCAAGTAGGAAATATTTTTATCTTTACAGTGAATATTTATAGTCGAAAAGATAATTTATATAACCCCTTATAAAAATTAATTACTAAATTTTTTTTGTTAATCTCAATTTTATCTTTACATTAAATTAATTAATCCAAATTGTCATTATCACTACCAAGTGGCTCCATGGGATCCCAAAATCGACCCTAGGATTCCCATTGTCATAAATGACTCATCCAATAATGTTTTTACAAGTGTTAAGGAAATTTTGAATTATTATAATATTCTTTAACCTTGAATTAACCTATTTACCTTTAATCGCGGTAAATAAAAGTCAAAAGTTACTATTCACCAAAAAGTATTTTCATCTTATTGAACCACATATTACTTATTTATAACAGCCATGTATGTTGTATTTTTGAAATTCAATTCACAGAAGTGGTAAAAGTTCATTTAAATGAAAGAGTCGGTTTTTTGAACTACCACTATGTGGATTCACTATTCATCAAAAATTGAAGTTTTTTAGAAAAATACCAACAATTCAGCCAAATATATATTTGATATTCTGAATTATAAAATTATGTCTATTTTTTCAAATTCAAAAAATAGAAGTGACATTAATTAATTTTAAAATTAATTCTCGTTATCAAAACAAATTGGGTGTTTTTAAGAAACAATAACTATCAAAAGATCGAAAGTTGTTTATGTGCAATTTCTAAGTGAAATTAATTCCAATGACCAAAATTAGATTAAATGGTAAAATATATATCCTAATTACACTTTAAAACCAATTAAAAAGATAATATAACCATATAAATATTGCGATGAAAAAAGTTCTTTTTAATTAAAATATAGCGTGTTTTTACTATTCATTAAAATATGAAAGTTATCAGAATAATATGAAACATTTATCCAAAGTAAATTTTTATAACCTTATTCCAACTAAGAATTTTATTTTGTCAAATTTAACTTATAAAAATGTCAAAAACTAGATTTAAAGTGAGTGCGCCATCAAAAGGTGGCAAAACTGCATTTTTTTGATAAATACTTATTTTACCCAAAAAATTTATTTTTCTCTCATAACATGTTCTAGAAAATGTGTAAGATGAATAATAATGTTAAAAATTAAAAATTTAGTTTATAATATTCATAAAAGCTAGTTCAGAATAATATTATAACCATATATCTTTGTTTATTGAATCCTGGTATTGCGTACAACACACGGTATCGAGGAAGGTCGTGATTGCATGTAATTCCAGCCAGATCCGGGTTGTGTGTTGTGAATGACTTATTCATTGTATTGTATAACAGAATCCAACCATATTTCAATTATACATTGAATATATATATATATATACACTCAATGTTGCGTAGAATAACTACTATCAAATGAACTTGAAATTGTGTGTAACATGATCCAAGAATAGTGTTGCATATACTACAAGCTAATATGGTGTTACGTATAGCGCCAGGTAATCTTGGTGTAGCATACAACAGAAGATATGAAAAAATATATATCTCATAAAATCTCAGGGTGTTACAATGAAAGGTTTTCGTGAGGTAGCTTCAAGGACTTTCTTATTATCCTTCTACCCTCTAATTTTTGGCACCAATAAATTCCCCCTCTCAGACTTGGAGCCAAAGAGAAATCAATGGTCAATGTTTGAGGGTCAATTGCCCAAATTCCTTAGTCATTCGTGAAGTTGGCTCATAGAGGAGGATCGCTAACTGGGAAAGCAATAAGTCGGCTGGGCGTGCCGCAGAGCTCGCCACAGTCGAGATGCGCCACGAAGCTGCGAGGGTCGTCACCTACAAATAGAGCGGCTGCCTTCTCTTTTTTTCCTTTCAATCCTTTGCATTTTTGGTTTTTAGCACTCTCAATTCGTGACTCTCTGCGTATTCCTCCATTACTCTCTGTGAATCAGGATTTTAACTTCATGGCATATAGAGATCCTTTGACTTCGCGTCTATGCGCTTTGCGACTCCACGTTCAGAGGATAAGGCAGGGCTACACGAACGGTCTTTGCAAACGTGATCCGGGAACAAGCATCATTAATGAACCTGAAAAATCACCCGAACCTAAAAGGCTCAATGGCTCGCCAAGAATCTGTCCAGGTGGTCCTTGTGGATGCCACCTGAAGGGATGATATGGAAAACAGTCTGGATTTAGGAGATCTAATTCAAAGCCACTCTAACCATGGTTCTTTGTTGGAGCTTCTATTAGAGAGCCATAGGAACTAAGGGTTATATAAGAGGTTTTCATTGTATGGATTCAGGCTGAGGGATGACCTCTTGATCCCAGAAGGAAGTCGGGATGAACCAACTTACTAGTTCAGAAGCACGTCGTGCCAGTGCCGATGGTTCAAGGTGGCTGACGGCCATGCCCAGTAGTACTTCACACCCGTTATTGCTGACTGCTTATACAACCACCAGAATAATGATGATGGGAGGGACATAAATCCAGAGACATCTCCTCCCATGCATCAGACAATATTGAAGGCAGCTCTGGGGAACCTGGAGAAGGGGTGGTCTGAGGAGTGGTACCTGCACCAAGGAAAAGACATCGCAGATGATTGGGCCTGGGCCTTCTGGATAGGTGCCTCGTGTGAGAAATTTGGGGAGGAGATGAGAAGAGGGGGCCTATATGAGGCAGCTTGGGCCTCCTAGTTTCACATCTACCAACCGAAGCAGTTGATGCCGGAGATATTGAGAAGGTTTTCATCGAGGAACAACACATTCCATAGTTACCATGGGGAAGTCGGCATCAATTTGTTGGACGTCCACCAGATCTCAAGGGTCCCGATACTGGGGGCTATGTATGATGAATTCCTCCCCATCATGAGTTCTTGGGAGGACCTGGAGAAAATGTCGTTGTTGGTGATGGATTTGATGGAGCTTGTGCTTGGAGAGGACAAAGAGGCGGTGAGGGATGTCCATTTTAGGCAGTGGTTCAAACAGTTCATCAACATCCTGGAGGACAGACAGTTTCCGGTGAGGCCTCAGACTTTCCCGAAGTGGGCCCGGAGTAAGTAGCACTCATACTGGTGACATTTGGAGGACAACCAATGGAAGAAATGGGGATTTAGTGTCATCAAAAAACAACAGCCAATTGTCAGGCTAGCATCATTCTTCCCAACTCTCATCTATGGTTGGATCTTACATGTGAGGTACACCAACATGGGAGTGTGATCAAGTACATTTATTATGGCGTCCGTGTTGGAGATAAGAGGGTGGGTCAACCTCGGGATCGCGATTCTCTCCAAGATATACAGGATGCTCTGGAAAATCATCAAGGGGAAGAGGATGTAGAGAATATTTGGGCCATTCCACAACCTGCATGGGTGGATATCGGCACCCATCATGGGGTTTACGAATACCTGAACCTCATTTCCCCTTTGGAATCGAACATTTGCCCATCCATCCTGAACGCTGTCGAGTGCTCGGTTCTTAAATGGGTGTGGAAGGTGGAGGAGTTCATTTTCCACCTATTTTTATTGTCGATAGGGCTATTCAATGATGATGGCCAGTGAATGGAGGAACAACGTGCCTATATCCTTGGCTTTCGAGGTGGAGTTTTAGTGGCAAGGGTGGATCTTGAGCCTCTCTGTGATCCGTACACCCCGCACCGATTTGCTCGGCAATTTCGGTGCATGCAGCGACTGACCCCGCAGGTCTCTCTTGGGGTGATCCATGAGGAACTCTGATGTGTGATGAGGCAGATGTGGCTCTTGTAAACATGGGAAGACCAGAAGATGCAGAACAAGCTGCCTTCGCTGACCACTGTCGTCAGGTTAGGGAATGAATATGCCCAATGTTGGGAGGCGACCTACCCCAGGGAAATGATGATAAAACAACCATTCGAGTTGATGATGGCATGCTTCCCAAACCTCAAATCCGAGGTCAGAAGGTGTAAGGGGCATCTTGTAGTGGTGGGGCTGTCCTAGCAGCGAGGCCCACAACAGTTGACGGAAAGGCAATGGTGGCAACAGACCTGGTGGTCCCAGAAGAGCAGAACTATCCTGAGGGGAGGCCACCTAGAGGGTTTTGTAGAATATACACTCAGGCTCCCAGGAAGAAGATGCGCCACATTGATATTCTAGAGAACAATGTCTTCTGGAGGCCTGGGACATCTGGGAATTTAGTTTGCAATTCCTCGACCCATCAGAGATGTGTCAACAGCTGCACCGTTTCGGGATGGATCTACTTGGGACAGGCCCTATCAGGGCTGAAATTTCAGTATCTTAGGCGGAGGCTGACCAATACCTGATAGAGCTGGAGGACATTGTGCACACCCGAGGTACCTGGTGTATGATGACGGATCGAGTCAAGGTGTTTCTTTATCGCACCACTCCCCCGCAGTTGTCGGTTGCTGACTTAAGGGAAAATTTCCCTCTATTGGAAGAATAGTATGAATCCTCCTGGGGAGATGAGGTCAGGAGAGGCAGCCCATTGGAGGAGGGTGAAGTCTGGGATCAATACTCGGATCTTAAAGAGTTCACCGAGGCCCTTGAGGTAAAGATTCCAAACCCCTTCTTCGAGGCCCAATTTAAGGTCATTCTGGGGTCCTTGCTAACACATAAACTGTGCTGGAGGGCCTTGTGCACATAGCTCATTCTCGCCCTTCAATAGATACAGATGCGGGACCTTCGGGGTCCACGCCTACTGTTGGGGAGATCAGCATGTCTGGTCAGGCCGGAATACCCTTAGTGGCTCTCAAAACTTCATACCTTCCAACAATATATGGATGGTCATGCTTCAGGGTCCCTATAGAATCAACCCAAGAATGAGACCGAGAATTCAATCTCTGTATGTCTCCTATACCTAATTAATTACTATCGTCCATTGACCATGGTAACTAATGTGCATGCTCCTTTTTTTTGTGCGCACAACCCTCCAAATGATGTGGGTTACCTTGGTGAGGTCGTTCGGTACCCTTGGAAGCACCTTTACCTGGGGAATTCCAGTGACTGTGGAGGTGGAAGTCCATATTGATCGAAAAATGGAACTCCCGATCCCCATTTGGACCATCAGGGAGGCTGAGATTGAAATCATTAAGGTGCGTTCCGACGATGAGGAATCTGTCAAACAACCCAAGTCCCACCATGCCTAATAAAACACCAGATCCAGACCTGACTGATATGTTCCTGGGAGCATTCCCTGCATATGATCCTGACAACCATGATGACTGGGACGAGAAGGCCTCTGATAAAGAGGACACCAAAATAGTTTTTCACCAATCGTGGAAGCAAATCAAGTGCTTTATTTATGACACCCCCAAACACTATGGCTGGATGAGATGGAGAGACTTCGCTCACACCTGAGCGAACTGTGTGTCGGGGGAGTGGATGCCCAGTTTCCTCACATTCTTGTTCGAGATCTAATAGCATAGAAGATCAGGTAATATGACTATGGCCTCAGTGTGGTCTGGTAGCGGAGGAAGTGGGTGGATGTCAAGATGATCCAGGAGGCTGAAGAGGAGTTCCAATGGCTGCAGAGTCAGGATAATGAGCACTCGACCTCCCTCAACGTGCAATCTGAGCTAATATTATGATTGAAAACCCAGTTGGAAGTGGCTGAAGAAGGCTTAAAGCGAGCCTCTGAGGTGTTGGCCATCATCTGGACTGACGTGGAGCAGGCCCAGATTGTGGCCGACAAATTGCACCCCATCGCTACCAAGGAGGAGTGGGAGCTAAACAGGCGGAATCAACTCCTAGATGCCAATAGCCAGAGGGTGGCCAAATTGCTACTCTATTTTTTAGAGGTTGACCCATCCATGGGGGGAAATGACCATTGGGTACTGTAACAATTACAAACCCTAAAACATACATTCATGCTTTGATCATTTGACGCTAAATCCTGCATTAGTTCCATTATTTGTATTGGTTTTACACACATCTGTTATATTCTCGAAACACCCAGTGAGAAATCCCTAAGCTCACGTGGGTCAAGCCCAACATGAGAAACAAAGGACGACTGCTATGTCATTTCTCCTGATCATAAGAGTGCTGACCAAGTTCTGGATGTTAGGGGTTTGAAAAACCAACCTAGATTCTTGGGAAGAGAAGGAAGAGACCTGACTGGAGATTAAAGCTTTCATAATATCCGAATTACCATTTTCCCAGCATGCTCTTGTGCACAAAACGGAGTAACACCAGGGACACTAGAATCAATCCAAACATATGAGAATGGTAGGTGTGAATCATGATACCCAAGATTTGGAACACTGTGAGGGTGGCATGACAATGAAGGACAACTGTTGACCGCATTGGAAACACAATATCCTTTTGTGTTATCCTAGAATGGGGATAGAAAATGAGGGCCGACCACTAAACATGTTCGAAACACAGGGATTGACTCGAAATGTCATCCATTAGTCTTCTGGAACGTTAGCCCAGGACAGTAGGTGAGTCATAGGCCATTCATCCATACTGTTAGGGGATTCCTCTAGATGTGAAAGAGGATGAGGATCTGAATAAAAGGTTACGCAAAGCATGGAAAGTGGAGTGATGGGTTGTTTGACTAGAGTCCAACACTCTTGAAATTATGCCACCGTGGTGGTAATGCATTAGGCAGATACATCGGTCTGACCAGGGATCAAACATACTTCTGAATAGGACCTCTTTGATGAGTGAACATTTTCCTCCCAACATTATCATGGGGCATACCAAATTTGTTCAGGGTAAAGCCGTAATTTTGTTGTTTCCCAAAAGATCATAGGTCATGGGACTGAAAAAGGAGGGGGAAATGGGAATCATGGTTCCTGAGGCTAGACCTAGAGACAAGATGTATGGGGGTTCCTATGTATCCCATGAGAATAGAAATGAAGCCAAATGTAGTTCATGGGGTGCAGTGTGGTTAGGGACCAACACTGGTAGGTGAAATCCTCTCTGGAATGGGATCCGGTGCATCCCATGACTGACATGGGGCATCTAAAACCTGTTCAGGGTAGAACCGTATTAGTGTCATGCATTGAGTACATATGGAATCCTGTAGTTTAACGTCATATGATAGGATCAGGGGTGAAAGACGAGATCCCCGTATGTGAGTATGTCGTGTGGTAGCTTCAAACCTGACGTAAATGAGGAAATAAAGAGTCGGCAGCACACCATGTATCCCCAGAGGAAGTTTTTCAGGTCAAGGGACCAAAAGTTAGGTTGGGCCTCAGGCAAGGTGGTCGGGCATTTCTACGTACCTCATGAGGATGAGAATCAATCCATACATAGGTATGAGAGTTCAGTTTAACGTTAGGCAGGACAAGGAAAGATATGTGTGGAAATGGCTACACCAGTACACGTCCTACCAGAACTACCAATCCCACGTGAGTCGTGATCAATGTGGAAAACAAGAAATAGTAATGGGAGTTTCCAAGAACAATGAGGCACAAATTAGGGACAATGGGGAATTAGATGACTGATGTTCCACTGGTGCTGACCCACCTATATAACACACCAAGATTCGCTGAAGAGTAAAGATGAGTATTTTGGAATTACACTTGAACATAAGAAAGTGGAAATATGTGGATCATGATACTCGATATCTGGACCACAATGGTTGTGGCATGACAATAGGGGATGGTTTTTGACCATGTTCAAAACACACCATCCTAATCGCATTATCCTAGAATGGGGACAGAAAAATGAGGGCTGACCGCTGACCATGTTCGAAACAGGAGACCTGTCACAAATGTCGTCTGAGATCTTTAGGGATGTTATTCTGGAGTGGCATATGAGTCGAGGCGTCATGAGACTAGGCTATTAAGGGGGGTCCCTTAGGATGTAGAGGAATATGAGGATCCAAATAATGGTCTCATGAAGCATGGACCTGGAACGAGGGGAATGTCCCTGTGAAAATTCCACACTTCGGGTTATTTTTCAGAACACATCTGAGTACGACAATGAGACACATTAGATAGAGGGGGTTGAGTCCCTTCCCAAGGAAGAGGATCTTGAGGTCACATGCTTTCAACCTAATGGTTGTAGGAGGATCCATTGAGGGGGGGGGACATGATTTAATGGACTGTGCACCAGGTGGCGAAGTAGCCAAACTCAATGCACAGTTTCCATAGGGAGATCTTAGTTTAGGGTCATAGAACTCGGACCATGCTGGGTAACGATATGGGATTCACATGGTACAACTATTGAAAACCCATCATGAATGAGGACCACAGAGGTACTCACCACACCACATGTCCCCTAAATGAGTTCTAGCCAAGGGGCTGAAAAAGAGGGGATATGATTTGTAGATTCTTGGGGATGGACCCAAAGACAAGATGCATGGGCATTCCTACGTACACCATGAGGATGGGAATCAAGCCATACATAGTTCGGGAAAATGATGTGAAATTTAATGTATTGTGGAAAGGATGTGTGTGGTCTTCGTTTATGGTCATAGATCTTGGACCTTTAATGGTAGGAAATGCAGGAGACACATAGTGATGTAATCATAAAACCCAACGTGAATGAGGACCTCGCGTCCGGATAACCATGTGTTTCCTGGGATGGTTTTAGGTCGAGGGACCACAAATGTAAGTTAGGATGGGCCCGAGGTAATGTTCACAGGCATTCGTACGTATCCCAAGAGGATGGGAATCAATCCATACATAGTTCTATAAAATCGCATAGTAGGACACCATTTCTTGGAATAAAAAGGTTGTGTGGGTCTGTCCCTTGCACTGATAGAAGTGGTATTTGATAGATATTGTTTTTCCTTTTAGGATGAAGGTGTATATATATATTTTTTGTAAAGTGAGGGACCTAGGATAGAAGATCCTGGTATGCCACAGGATTCAAGCCGTATGATGGCATTGAAAATTTGAATGGTGTGAGAGTAATACCAAACATGATGCCCCCTTGAGTGAGGATACCACAGTGCAGTGCCATTTTTCATTTTGTGGCCAGGACGATAATGTCACAGTTTAGGGTCATGTGATGGGACCTACCATGCATTTTAACATCATGCAGTATAGACGTAACAGTTTAGAGTAACGTCAGACTAGGTTGCAAAGTCTATAGTCGTATAGATCAGATATATACAAGAATTATGATGTTTGAAAGGGAATGTGCACGACATGATAAATAATACTCATAGTGAATGAGGATGGGGTCTACATCATACCGTTCATGATTCCGTAAAAGAAACCACAGACCGAGGGGCTGGGATAGATAAGAGGATAAGGGGCAGGAGGAACTAGTTCCCAATTGAGTTGGACACACATACGAGGTGCCCAGGTGTTCCTACATATCTTATTGAATTGGAATCAAGCTGCACATAGTTCTACATTGGGGAAATATGAGAATATCTTAGTTTATGGTCTTAAAAATTAGACCATGGAAAAGCGGGACTATTCCAAGTATATACAGACCTTAATCTGATCCCTAGGCATACATGAGTCAAAATCAGTGTAAGAAACAAGGGTGGATAAGGTATTTTCAATATGTGAAATACATGCAAAGGGGAAATTGGAGGAGCCATGAATGATTGACTTATCATGGTTTGTTCCTCCTAACCTGCGGATGCACACTAAGGAATAGTACGAAGATTCTCAAAATTCTACTTGGACGTGATGATTTGGAGAAGGATTTGAGTCATGTGACCAACATTTTGGGCGTAATGGGGTTGTCTTGACGATGGAGGATATCTTTTGACCATGTTTGAAACACATTATCCATATCGTGTGACTTGTGGTGGGAACAACAAACGAGCATCGACCGCTAGACAGATTCGCAATGTGTTACTTGTATCGATTTCTTGTCTGAAACCCTTGAGTATGTTGGCCTGTAATAGTAGGAGAGCCCTTAGTCATTAAATCCATTCCATTCGGGGGTCCCTTCAGGTGTGAAAGGTGATGGAAGCCCTAATGAAGGGGTTAATGAAGCTGGGAAAATGGGTGAAAACATGTCCAGGTAGAATATGACACTCAAGGTTCTAGACCAGAGTAATTTTGGGAACATTGGTGGATCACCAAAGATGTTCGAGTAGCTCAACTTGAGAGTGGCCGATTTGAAAATATGAGTATAGCACAAGGGGATGGAAAACTCTTAGGTGGAGGTAAATTGTGTGGTTGTTACAAAACCCAACGTGAATGAGGACATAATCCCGCACCACACCATATACCCCTCTCCCTGGGGAAATGCTGGACATGGGGCCAATATGAGGGAGATCTCTAAGAGATGGGGCTGGACCCGTAGTTTAGATGTTTGGGCGGGCCTACATATCCCATAAGGATGGGATTCAAGCGACATTTAGTTCTATAAGAGACGTGAATAGGGGTAGGATACCCCAATGAGAGGGGGGGTGTATGAAACTATGACTAACCCGATGTGAATGAGGACATAATCCCATAACACACCACACATACCTAAGTGAGAACTTGGGCTAGGGGCCTGAAAAGGACAAGGGGCCTAAGGCTAGGCCTCCGACAGAAATTCTCGAACAGTTTTCAGTTTATCGTTTTGTAGTGAGGACGAAGATGTGGGTAAGAGACCCCACATGAAGGGAGGTTTTTGACGTGGCGAGTAACCCGACGTGAATGGGGACATAATCCCACACCACACCACACAACCCTAAGTGATAACTTGGTCCAGGGGCTTTAAAGGGCCCTGGGGCCAGAGTCTAGGCCTCAGACAGAAAGTCACGACCCGTATGCCATTTAACGTCTTCCAGTGAGGATGAGGTGATCATAGTTTAGGGTCATAGAGCTCATACCATATATTCGCAGTTTAATGTCATATTCATAGGACAGAAAGGGTGATTCTTCGTGCCTATGGAAGACCACTAAGAGGCTATGATGATAGAGGAAAACTGTTGACCAAGTTCACAACATAGTATCTACCCTTGTGTGATTAGAATTCAGGGAAAACAATTGAGCATCGACTGTTGAACATATTCAGAACACGAGACTCGTATCAATTTTTTCTCCCGTAATCCTTGAGGACATTAGCCCATAATGGCAGGAGAGCTCTTAGGTCGATCATCCATGCCATTCAGGGGTCCTTTTGGATATGGAAGATGATGGAAACCCAAATGATGGGGCTCATGAAGCTTGTCAAGGCCTTTGCTGATGGGATGGATGATAAATAAAGAATGGGTTATCTCAAGGGTATATGTGTGGCTTGGATAAATAGCCTAACATGAATGAGGATGTGGAACCATACCGCACAACACAATCCTAAATGAAAACTCATTCCAGGGTCCAGAATAGACCAAGGGGCCAGAAAATGCCATGGGGCTTGAGGTTGGACAACCCCAACCATTGTAGCCATATGACCTCTTGTGTGGTTAAAACCTCATCACAACTCCTAATCCCACTTGACCAGTTCTCGGTGTGGGAAACAAGGAGCCAAATCTAGTTTTACCTTTCATATAAGGGCCAAATAGCTAGCATCGCCTAAAGGGAGTTCATCTCTTAGAGAAACAATGGGGAAGAATAAACCACTACACTCAATGTTTGGGACATCATGGGGTGTCTCTAATGGCAAAGGATAGTTTTTGACCATGTTTGAAAAACAATTTCCGTATAGTGGCCTAGCATGGGAACAACAAATGAGCATCGACCGCTGACTATACTCACAACGTGGGACATGTATCAATTTGTTTCTCATCATCCTCTAGGGCGTTGGCCCAAATTGGTAGGAGAGCCCTTGGGCCTTTAATCCCAACAATTCAAGGGCTCTTTTGGATGGGAAGGATGAGAGAGTTCAAATCAAAGGAACGGGTGAAGAATAGCTATGCCAATACATTTTAATGTCAAGCCGGGTGATGAAAGAGTCAGAGACCCCCGGGGAGTAGGATGTATAGAGGAATCGAGATGAGCTCAACGTGTATTGGGGAAAAAATATTCACCACAATATATGTCTTGACCTGAGGAGAGATTATGACATTTGGGATGGGCCAACAGACGGAATTTCTGGGTGTTCCTACGTATCCCATGAGGATGGGAATCAAGCCGTACGTAGTTCTTGAAGGCCATGCAGTTTAACGTCGTGCGGAGAGGATGTGGGAGGATAGAATAATGGGGAGTGGGAACATGATGCGACTATTATAATCATGGAATGAGTGGGGCTAAGGAAGCCTACACTATATCATGCAAGGATCCTCCGAGAGAACTATACTCCGGGGGATCGTCAAAGAGAAGAGTTTGGGGGATAGGCTCAAGAAAAAATGCTTGAGCGTTCCTATGTATCCCATACATATGGGAATCAAGCCACAAGTAGTTATAAGGGTGTATTTTAACATCTTGTAGGATGAAGTACCGTTTAATGTAATGAGGTACATTTTATAGTTTACAGTCATGTAGGACCAAACAGTTTGGGGTCATGCAGCACCGAACAGTTTAGGGTCATATCAGACCATCATGCAGTTTAGGGTCATGTGGTAAGATCACGAAGTTTAGGGTCATACGGGACCACCATGAAGTTTAGGGTCGTGCAGGACCATCCGGTTTAAGGTCCCATAAGACCATCCAGTTTAAGGTCCGGCATGACCATCCAGTTTGAGGTCGTTCAGGACCATCCAGTTTAAGGTCGTGCATGACCATCCAGTTTAAGGTCCTACAGGACCATCCAACTTAAGGTTGTACAAAACCATTCAGTTTAAGGTCCTTCAGGGCCATCTGTATTTGGAAAAGTATATCTTGAGAAACTTGGTTTTGGTGGGAGGAGTTATACCCTCACCATCCATGGTGACCAGGGAGTATGCACCATTGGGGTAAACCCTGTGAATTATGGAAGGTCCTTCCCACTTGGGCTCCAACTTGGGTGGTTTCCTTCCAGGGATCAATGGTGTCTAGAGGGATGAAATCAAGTCACCTTACAGGAAGGAGCGGAGGCAAACCTTCTTGTGAAAGGCTATATCTATCTTATTCTGATGCCTTTCTAGATTGTGCAGGGCATGAAGCCTATTCTCATCAAGTGCTTCTAATTCATCCAAAATAATTTTGGCTAACTTATCTAGCACCTTCTGGTCATAGAACATTGTGCTTAACAAAGGAAGATAGATCTCGATGGGCAGTATGACCTCAGTTCCATACACAAGGGAGTATGGAGTCACTTGGGTGGAATTACGAGTCACTATCCAGTAAGCCCATAGGGGCATGGGGGAGTTTTTCCGTCCAACGATTATTATTTTGACCAACCATTTTATGCAAAATGTTATAGATGGTTTTATTGAATTCCTTGATCTTTCCATTTTCCTGCGCGTGATAGCGGGAGGCATGGTTTTTAATAGATATTTTAGTTCGCGTACAATTTCTTCAGCTCGACTTTTTAGAAGTTGGTGTAGTTATCAGTGAGGACAACATGAGAGACTCCAAACAATTAGATGATGTTGGTGCTCAAGAAGTCAACGATAGAACGGGCCTTGACCTCCTTGAGTGGAACTTCCTCTTCCCACTTGGAAAAGAAATATGTAGTGATCAGGATGAATCTGCACTGGCGAGCGGTCGCTAGTGGATATAGTCCTACAACATCAATCCCTGACACTGCAAATGGCCAAGAGTACTTGGTGGAGTGGAGAGGTTCTAGAGGACGTTTCATGAAGTTATCATGAATTTGGCACGTGTGACACCGTTTGGAAAATTAGATGCAGTTGTGGATCATGGAGGCCCAGAAATACCCCAATCTCTGGATCTGGTGAGACGGCTTAGGCCTAGTCTAGTGGGCACAGCAGGAACCAGCATGAAATTCTTGCATGACCCTAGAAATCTCTGCTCCTTAGATGCAACGAAGGAGAACACCATTGAACCCATGCTTGTAGAGAATCTACTCGAGACAGGGACAACTCTGGAGGGTAAACTACAGTGTGCGGCATTGAATTCGCTCGTGCTCGACCCGATCAGCCGAGAGGTAACCATTTTGGAGATACCCAACAAAGGGGGACCTCCAATCAAGAATCACATCAACCACTGCATCTGAGGAACCTGGGGGTCCAGACATGGAGTCTCTAGCGGTAAGATGGCATATCTCCAGGCCGCCATCATCATCTAGGGTGACAGGAGCAATGACTCTCTGATGTGCCACCTGTATAATCAAATCATCCTGCTTGGGTTCTACAAGTGATGCAGCCAGGCCTGGTAGGGCATCAACTCAGCCATTTTGAGATCGAGGGACTTGAGTAACTTCCCACTGAGATGTAAATTGGGCCATTAGCTAGAGGGTGTGCTCCAACAATGGTACAAGCACTAGATTTCTGACACCATAGTCATCGTTGATTTTCTTGATGACCAGTTGATAATCCCATTTCACATGAAAATGGGGAGCATCGATCTTGAGGGCTAGCTCGAGGCCAGTGTTAAGAGCCTAATACTCCTCCTTGTTATTGGTGCAGCCTTCTGACAACATGATTGAGTATGGTAGAATTGCTTGTGCCGAGTTAATAAAGACAGTACCTAGGCCTACCCTGTAAAGCTTAGGATCATTGAGCCTCCTGCTAGTGGGGCTTCAGGAAGCACCGTCAAAGTGCATCTGCCAACACGGGATGGCATGATCTATTGAGAGGATTGCCTCATCGGGAAAATTGATATCCAAGTACTGGTCAGCAGGAGCCCGATGGGAAGCAAGGAAGTCCTCCAATGCTTTCCCCTTAATAACATTACGAGGGACAAACCTGGTATCGAACTACTAAAGAATCACTTCCCACCGTGCTAGAAGGCCGGTCAATGTGGGGAGGTTCAGAATTTACTTTAGTGGGTCTACCTGAGACACCAGCTATACCTCGTGGTGCTGCAAGTAGTGTTGCAATTTATATACTTCGAATACCAGCACAAGGAAGCTCTTCTCGATGGAGGATTATCTGGTCTCCGTATCGAGGAGCATGCGGATGAGGTAGTAAAAACTATTCTTCATCCCCTCATTATTCTTTTGGGCAAGAAGGTCACCAAGAGATTGTTCTAGAGAAGTCACATAAAGGACCAACGACTCTCAAGAGATGGGTGGCATTAAGACCGGAGGCTGGAGAAAATAATGATTGATTTCCATGAATGTAGTCTCTCCCTATTCTTCCCATTCATAGGTGGTTCCTTTCTTAATGAGATGAGAAAAGGGCTTACACTTGCCATCCAGATTTGAAATGAATCAGTGGATGTAGGCTATGTGGCATTGGAAACCTCAATTCTCCCAAATATTGTTCATGGGAGGCATCTAACTGATGGACTTGATCTTATCTAGGTCGATCTCAAAGCCCAAGTACCTGACAACAAAGCCAAAGAACATCCCAGAGGTGACCCCGAAGGCAAATTTCCATGGGTTCATCTTCAGTTGGTGGGAACAGAGGAAGCCGAAAAATTTCTCGAGGTCCTTGAGATGGTCCTTCCACTGGTGAGATTTGACCACCAGATCATCCTCATAGCATTCCACCAATGTCCAGAAGATTGGCTTGAACATGCGATTCATGGCCCGCTGATAGGTGGCTCCTGTATTCTTCAGGCTGAAGGGGATGACCTGGTAACAAAATATACTTTGTGGCACCCTAAAAGCTGTGGATGCCTCATTTTTATGGGCCATATGGATATGATTATATCCAGAGTACCCATAAATGAAGGAAAGGGCTTGGAACCCAACTGTAGCATCGATCAACAATTCTGTCATAGGAAGGGGAAAATCATCTTTCAGACAGTGACAATTGAGATCGCGGAAGTTGATGCAGACTATGATATGTCTATTCTTCTTCCTGAAGGGCACAATGTTGGCTAGCCACTTGGGATACTGGACCTCCTTGAAAAATTTTTCTATGATGATCTTGTCAACTTCGTCCATGACCATGGCACCGTGAGAAGGGTTCATCTTTTTAGGAGGCTTCTTGAACCCACGATGATTTGTCCTGAGACCAAGGCAGTGGACAACTACCTAAGGATCTAGCCCTGGAATCTTATCATAGCTCTAGGTGAATACATCACGATGTTGTTTCAGGAATTCTATGTTCTGCTGCTACTCCTTGAGGGACATGGTGGAACTGATCAATGTGGGTCTCGGATCTGCCTCCCTACCAAGGTTCACCTGTACCAGTTCATCGACCGTGGCAGAGACACCCTCCTCAAAGGCGAGGGAAGAATTCTCCAAATCCTCTTCTTTACTTGCAGAGGAGGGATCCCTAGCAGGAGAAGCTTCCCATGGGTCGATAGACCCCTGGGAGAGGCTAGTACTATCTTGGGTGGCGATGGACAACATATCGGGAGGTTCACATGATGCCGAAACCAATGCAATGAAGGTTGTTGATCTGATCCCCTCTAGTCTTCGGCCCAAGGGGGAAAGATTGATGATATCAAAGCAATAGTGGCATGTCAGCTTGAGCCAATTAATTCCAGCCCGGTGAAATAGAAAAATATGACATACTGTCGTTTCCATGGGGCACACATCTTGATACCTTAAGGGGGTAGGGGGCTCCGAGATCACCAAAGCCAGATTTGTATAAGAGTACGAGGTAATTTTCCACCATTACATAGACATGGGAATATGCTCCCCCCTTGTACTAGAGAAAACTAAACATTCCTTCAAGTCGGGGGTTGTGACCTCCAATTGATGGATTGGGAAGACATAGGTGTCATCCCGGCCTACCCAGGGGTCAGTTGCAACTGCGACAGGTTCAACCTCACTAGCCTGAATCTGTTTGTCCTTACTCTTATAATAGTCTTTGTCTCGGTAGTAGTCTTCACAAGAGGAAAAAGGAGACACGTCCCCTTGGAGCATTCCCACTTGACCATTGAGGGAGTACTTGATTCACTGGTGATACGATGAGGGGACCACCGCCTATAGTTGGAGCCATGGTCTGCCCATCAATGCATTGTACGCGATGTCTTGGGAGACAACCATAAACTCAGTGCTAGCAACTAGCCCCCCTAAATAGGTCTTTATACAGATCTTACCGACTGGGGTCTTCTCTGTCCTGTCATATCCCTGAATTCTTAAATTTAAGGAGTCAAGTCATCTTCGGATAACCCTAGATTCTGCAGTGTTCGTGTCAGGATAAGGTTAATCCCAGAGCCAGTGTCATCAGGACAACAGTGAAACTCTAGGCCATTAAATTTTCCAGTGGTGTACAGTTGGCGGATGTGCCCCTGTATGGGAGGGCCTTCATCTTCTCCAAAAAATGCAATGATGGCCTGATATTCATCGTTCTTGACCACTACAACATGAAAGGCTTCTATAGTTGATACCTCTGTCTCAAACTATTGGGGGATTCTTAAAGACTCAAAAAGGGCCTCACGCATATATGACAACATGTGAAGGGACTCAAGGATGGAAATCCACGGTGGTATGCCGGAAAGATGTTTGAGAATATCATACTACCATGCCAGGCATGAGCTTATGCTTGCAGGGGGCCGCTCTGTGACAGGAGGCATGGCGGGGCCTGCCGGCTAGGCCGATGGCTGACTGGTGCTGGGCATATCCTTCTTCTCACTAGTCGAAGCCCACAGAGTAGCTACCAGATGTGGGTCGGATGACTAAGACCGGACTATAGAAGTGCGAGGCTGGTCGCGATAAGGTCTAAGTGACTTTGCATGATCCAGTTACACAAACTGTGGTGGAGGTGGGCTTGATGACACCAGATGAGGTGGATTCGTTTGCTGAGCTCTGTGGTGGACCAACTGTCTAGTCATAGTGGCATTCACATCCTGGTTGGAAGTTCCAAATTATGTTCCTCGACGACCCATTTGGCCACGGCTCTGCCGACGTTGGTGTCGGCTGGGGACGTTAGGGAGTTTCCCCTGGAGCTTCCCATTGTCGGGAGTCATATAGGGATTTACCAACTCCACGGTATTAACCAAATTGTACCCTTGACTATAAATTGAAGAGTCATCCACTACTGGGAAGATTCTGGGTGGAATCCCTATCTCTAGAGGCATGAATTTGTCCAGAGTACGGGATGATGACAACATTGGTGGGGTGCGTTGCTTTCCCTTGCGCCGTCGATGCTTGCTCTTCCGAGAAGAGGCCGACTAAGATTATGATGAAGAAGTATCAGTTGTAGATTCTGAAGACATTGGATGATTTAGGAATTCACAAATAATACCACGGGAAAGGGAAACCATTTTTCAAGCCATCCAGATGTCATTATTCTAGGACTCATAGTTAGAAACATGTTCCCACTCGCCCTCATTGTCTCTTCTATTGTCTGGCCATACGACGATGCATGCCAGTTGTGCCGGGGCCGGGCCCAGCATGACTATGTTGTTATTGACCTGGTCTTGAAGCCATTCTTTGAAAACATAGCACTTCTTGAGTTGGTCCCTAGGATCCAATGATAGGGGAAATAGTTGGGGTTATCAGTGAGCTTTTCCTCTTCTTGCCTTCTACACTTAGGCAAACACACAATCCCTTATTCCAAGGCACATCAGAAATAGATGGGGACCTGATTTTCTTTGAACAAGTAGTTCTGGTTTCTTATATCTGGAAAGGGGGGCCTTGGAGCCTAGTACTTATGAGGAGCTGGAGGAGCCTATCAAGGAGGTGGAACCTGGTTGTCTCGCCTAGGCGGTGGTGGCGCATTTTGCGGGGGAACCTGCCGATTTTGAGGAAGCCATTGCTGGTATAGAGGTTACGCTTATGGTGGAGGTCCTCTGTGAGGTTATGGTGGTGGATCCACTGGTAATAAGTACAGCTATCTGGGGGCCTCTATCTGAGCCACTGTGGTAGGCTCAGCTCTGATATCCCTTCTCACGGGAATTGTGGGATGCAATGGACTTGCATGGTCGGCCTGTTGCAGGGATTTTTCTAGGCGTTGATCCTTATAAGAGAAGTATCAAAATCCCCCAGGGTAGTTTTGGGTTATCAGAGAGGGAACTAGTTCCATCTTGACATTTACTACCCACATCATCAGTAATTTCTCCTGATTCAATGGCATATCAAGGGAATTTGTAGGTCCTTTCCACTAGGCGATAAAGTCTACGACATGCTCGTCAATCCTCTTCATTCACTGGAATAGGTCTACAATGCTTGTCTTCTATGTGGTGGAACTAAATTGGTAATGGAACTCCCTATGGAGGTCCTCCCAACCGGTCACCGATCCAATGCGGAGCTGGCTGTATTAGAAAAACGCAGGGCATTCTAGTGTCTGCACAAAACACCAGAGTTTGGCGGCCTCCTACTGCATTGTAGTTCCCAACATGTGGCCACACCTTGAGGAAAAGTGGGCCAGGTTCTATGGAGTGTCCCCCGTCCCATTAAAGGGGGATAAGGTGAGATTTATAAAACTCGTAGGTGCATGAATATCATCCACCCACACTGAATATGGCTTGCCATCAGGTGGTATGGCCACCTGTTGCGTTTCCAGCCCTGTAAGACAGGCAATGAGTGCCGCCATTGGATCATCTGGGTGGGGGCCCCTGTCTTGACGGGGATCCCTGACCACGAGTGTGTTGGCGGGTTCTTAAACAAGTTATGGTGGATCAAGAGATTGTGGAGCAGCTGGTGGGGTGACTTTCTGGGTGACTGGGGGAACCCAAGCTAGATTCCTTGCATTGTCGCACCGTTCTGGAGGGTTTGGTGAGACATACCATGCCCCCTTTCTATAAGTTTCGGCCTCAACCCTGTCTGCGAGGTCATGAAGATCAGGGTCTCCTAGAGTCAGTTCGTTGAGGGGAAGTTGTTCCTACCCCTACCACCCTGGCCTAGGATCACCGTAGTCTGGTCTTCCCTCTATATCACATTCAACTAGGAGGCCGTCGACCAATATCTTTTTCTCGGAAAGTTTCTGGAAAAATATGGCCTTCTCAGGGTCTTCCTCCATCTTATGCACTAAGGCGGACGGGTCAGAGTGCATGGAAGCTCTGACGTGCTCTTTACCCTTAACAAAATTCCGACAGAGTAGTAATGCCTCGGTGGGCGCAGGGAGACCTAGTAGGTTCCTCTCCAAATGAGTAACTCTTCCGGATGGGTCTAGTAGTGGAGGAACTCCATTGGGGGGGTGTAATTCCCCATCAATAAGCATAAACTCATCCTCCTCATCCACTTTGTTGGTGATGTTGACCGTGAACCTTCCTGGGGTCATGTCCTCGATGTCGCCTAACGCGTTGGGCTGCCGTCGGATAGGGATGAAGTATAGAGAAGTATACTTCCCCCAGCCATGGATTTACATGTGGGGGGAATCCCCCTTAATGATCTTAGGGTGTATCTTGAATCTCTAAACACATTTCTCTTGGAGGACCTTACGGCGACCTGGTGACTCGAGGTGCTGGGTGACATAGAGCGCAACCAGATCGACTAGATGGCATTGCTCTCCAAATTATTAAACATTCGCATGGATCCTAGGATAAACCACTCGTTAATGACGAAGGTGAAAGTGTGTCACATAGACGTTTTCGTGAAAACATTCAACCTCCTCTAGGGTGAGGGATTCCAGATAGCAAAAATTCGGAACTTCCACTGGACAAAACATCTCAGGGAAGTGGTATTCTGCAGGGATGGTTCATAAGTTCCTCATCTCAGATTTAGGGTCTAGCCCATCATTACCCCATTTTTCAACTGGGGTTGGCTGAGGAACTAGCAGCGGTACTGATGAAGACCGCTGGGATGGCTGCCCGGTGGTGGAGTGTATGGCAAACATGATAACTGGCTGCTGAATATTAGGTTTTCTTCCAAAGAATGTAGTGGCCTGGACACTACGTCATAATAAAATGGGATGATGACCATTGTTCCTAGATTAGGTGCTAGGGATACTAGAGATAGGTCACGACGATGTTCGCCCTCCATCAATCCCTAGAATAGTTCTTTGTGTTCTTTTGTCGAGGTAGAGATCACTTCTGGTGATGACGGTGGTGATTGCACAACTGTAACCTTCAATGTTGCCATATTTCATCCTCCTAGATATATCTTCAGAGGAAGGCATGAATCCAGTGGACCTCACATTCTAGGAGTACTAGGCTGATGTACCTCGTTCCTTCCACAGTTCTTGACTCGGATGAGAGAGAGGAGGGTTCACGTGCGAAGTCATGCTCTACTTCAGTGTCTGAGAAGAAGACTGGATTAATCTTTATCCGGACTTTCCCAGAATTCTTCTTATGGAGGTGATGACCTTCCTTCCGGCCCCTAGGTGTCTCCTCAGGACATGGCTGATTTCTGACACGAGGTCCTTCAGCTGCACTGGGGATGAGGCAGAGAGGGTTTCCACCTGAGTAAGTCGGGTTGTGAGGAACACCACGAAAAATGTCTAGGGGACATGGGAAGGACCTCCATGGATAGTTCTGGAGAGGGAAAGACATCCTCTAGAACTTGAATGAGCATTAGGAGGACCTCCAGGCTTGTTTCCCCTGTTGAACTCAGTATACGAAGGCTCCTTGTACCGGTCTAGCAGAACACGGGTAGGACCTCCATGTTGAGTGCTAGTGAGGCACGACTGGCCTTCACCCTTATGGTTTCTGAGGTGAGGAGCACCTTCACGAGCTTCTAAGAGGACACGGGGAGGATCCCCATGTTGAAGAGAGACCGGATGGGAAATGTCCCTACACCGGTGATCGGGGGCTGGAGGAATGAATCCATACCCAGTGTAATGGGCACGGGAGAGACTTTTGTACCAAGTGTCACTGCTGCAGGGAAGACCCTCATTTTCATTGAGAGTGGCACAGGGAAAATGTCCATGTCGAGCCACAAAGCGGGGGAGGCCCGTACTCTCCGTGGTAGTGGTACAGGGAGGAACTTTGTACTGGGTGGCATCGCAGTGGGTTAGCTCGCGGTAGCCACTGCTTGTGTCGGCAACCAAGACAGTCGACCCAGCCTGCCCATGGGGCAGTTGGGGCCTCGATCCTAGTCGGGTGTATATGCACCCCTTCTCATTTTATATAGGTAACTGATGAAATGAGTCCACAGTGGCTCGGGCCACAGTAGCCATCGATGTTGACGCTCCTTGGAGGGAATCCTCTTCAGCTTTCACCTAACGCTAGCATCGGGTCGGACGAGGCGGAGCTGGTGGTGCAGGTACGTGGCTTACCTGCTCCTCATCTAGAAACACCGGGCGGTGTCGCTGACGCAGAAGGGTGGGAGCCCACATTTGGTGCCCCTATAATAGGACTTTGACTGGGCTAGGCTGGGCGTCCCCTAACTCATCAGCGTAAGGCTAGGATTCGTAAAAGCGTTCTAGGGAGAGGCTCTTGAAACGGTTATATATCGGTCTGGGGAGCAGTGGCTCCCTATGTAGCCCTCGGGGGCAGCATTGACGATGAGGCATAGATGCCTCCAAATCCTGGCATTCCACATCCCAAGTTGAGATTATTCCCTCCTCGGCGTAACGGAGTATGAGGTCATTGATTACCATTTTTTAGATGACCTCGGATGGGGTGATGGGTCATGAGAGCCCCAGGGCCATGGGTGCAGAGGCTGTTTCTGGAGAGGCGGAGCCGCGCGGGACTACCACCTTGGCACTAACCCTACCCCTGCATCAGTCTACATGCAGTGATTGCATTCCAGATGCAACAACCTGATTCTTGAGAAGCAGGGAGATTAACTCATCAATGATGAAAGAAAAAGGAATTGATGAACAATTCCCCAGATCCATTCCATTTTCCAGGGCTAGTAAGAGGGATCCATGCTGACAACATCACAGAATGGGATATCCAACGTTCTACTTCCCCAACATCTAGTGAGTTTCACGCCAGAGCCACTATTTTCCTGGCAGGACCCAATGCTGGATAACTGGATCTGGTGACACAATAATCCATTGATTCCTCGAGCACTACTAATCTCCATATTGAGGAGAATAAATTCAAGTCAGGTTCACCATTTTTTGTTTTTGACGCTTTCACCGGGGTGCGCACGTGCGTCTCATTTGAGGACAGGACGACGACACTGTTTGTTACCCCGCATTCCTGCTTTCCAAAGGTAGGTGGCATTCATTCCATATTCAGGGAAATTTTCTCCTTGATAGAAATAGGATGATGGGATGCCGGTTCTTCCTTCTGTGGATTCCTCCTCAGATCTTGTCACCTATTCTGGGTCTTTCTCATAGACTTAAGACATTGTTCATGAAACTCTTCCTGGTTCCATATCATTATGGACACCAGTTAATGACACTGATTTTGTTAGTACATTCCATAGGGTCCGGTCAGGGAAGTAACTTTAGATCATGGGAGTAGTCACGTTGGACATCACTAGCATGTCTAGACGCAGGGACACTGGCGCCTCTGGGTTTTCCCCTTATTATAGGTATTCATGAGGGTGCATAATCTCATGGAATCCTATGTATAATTTGAGAAATTATATGGCATAGTCATGTCTCTGAGGTTTTCCTCCACTTCCCATGTTTAACACAGTGTATGTCGCAAGTTTAACATCCAGCGGAGATGGATCAGACTGATCAGAACACTAACTAGAGTGGATCAAAAGGGTGTAACCTCTGGAGGGAACACTGATGTTGGGGACAATGTGTGTCTAGCTCCCCAACTATTGAGGGGAATGGGGTATGAGGTGGCATGATCCCACTAGGACGTGGCGGCACAGATAAGAATAAAGAAGGATGATGAAGTAGTTGAATGAATTGGATGGTGAATAGAACATGACCGTCATGAGGATGAAGATGGTTTTGGTCATGAGTCTCGAAGAGGCTTCTTACATATCCCCATGGCAGGGAATCAATGTCCACATTGTTTATCTGATGGCATCTTACCATCGATTGGGGTTTTCAACAGCTTACCGTTAGATGGGGTCTCAATGGATTACCACTGGATAGGGGTGAACCGATGTGAAGTTGGTCAGGACGACTAGTGGATGGTGGGATTGAACCTCAGGGAGGCTTCCTACATACCCTACTTTGGTGAGGATAAAATACCACATAGTTCAGGGGGTCGGAACTGACGTGAAGGGGGTCGGAGCCAATGGTTGTTGGTCATGAACCCCCCGGGAGGATTCTTACGTGACTTGCTATTACTAGGATCAAAGACCACATGGTTCAGGATGGGTTTGGTGTGCAACGGCTTACAACGGACAGGGAAACAATGGATAACTACTGATTTGGGTCTACAGTTTAATGTTATATAGGACGAGGGCGAACCGATGTGAAGGCGGTTGGAATGACCGATTGTTGGGCTTCAACCTCATAGAGGTTTTCTACATACCTTGCCTTTGCAAGGATAAAATACCATGTAGTTCAGGATGCCTAGGGATTACACTCTAGGCTACCCAAGTTGTTTGTGAACTGATGTGAAGTGGGTCGAAGCGACCAATAGGTGGTCGATTTGAACCTCGTGGGGGCTTCCAACGTACCCAACCTTGGCAAGGATCAATGTCCAGGTAGTTCAGGTTGCATGGGGCTTACACTCTAGGATTCCGACGGTGTAGGTGAACCGATGTGAAGGTGGTCAGAGTGACCAATGGGTGGTGGGGTTGAACCTCTTGGAGGCTTCCTATGTACCTTTCCTTAGAAAGGATCAAAGTCCATGTAGTTCATGTTGGGTGTGGGGATTAAACTCTAGGCTTCCCGGGGTGTTGCTGAACTGACATGAGGGGGGTCGGAGCGACCAATGGGTTGTGGGATTGAACCTCTTGGAGGCTTCCTACGTATGTTGCCTTAAAAATGATCAAAGTCCATGTAGTTTAGGTTGGGTGTGGGGCTTACACTCTAGGCTGCATAGAGTGTTGTTGAACCGACGTGAAGGGGGTTAGTGCGACCAATGGGTGGTGGACTTGAACCTCTTGGAGTCTTTCTACGTACCTTCCCTTAGCAAGGATCAAAGTCCACATAGTTCAGGTTGGGTGTAGGGATTACACTCTAGTCTACCCACAGTTTTGGTGAACCAATGTGAAGGGGGTTATATTGAAAAATGGGTGGTGGGATTGAACCTCATGGAGGCTTCTACGTACCCAGCCTTGGCAAGGATCAAAGTCTATGTAGTTCAAGTGGCATAGGCCTTACACTCTAATATTCCCACGGTGTTGGTGAACTGATGTGAAGGGGCTCAGAGCAACCAATGGGTGGTGGTATTGAAGCTCTTGGAGGCTTCCTACGTACCGTTCCTTGGTAATGATCAAAGTCCACATAGTTCATGTTGGGTGTGAGGCTTACACTCTAGGTGTCCAAGGGTGTTGGTGAACCGACGTGAAGGGGGTCGGAGCAACCATTGGGTGGTGGGATTGATCCTCTTGGAGGCTTCCTATGTACCTAGAATTAGCAAGGACCAATGTCCATGTATTGTAGGTTTGGTGTAGAGATTACACTCTAGGCTTCCCATAGAATATGTCATGGTCAGTCCTTTCTCTAAGCCCACGTGATTTATGCTTGGTGCGAGAAACAAGAGGTAGGAGAGACCTGACAATCACGTCACGAAACGAGTGTCTTTGCGAAATGTAGTGGGGATTATGAGTGATCGCAACCCAAAGAGAAAACAGGGACTAATTCATTGTTAGTATCCCTAATGTGTTGAGAATTACTCTAGGATGGAGGCCTGGGTGGCGAAAAATCCCAGTGGAAGAGGGACTTGGCATCGAAGATAGGAGGGGCATGGATGATGCCTCGTACAAGAAAAGCTATGGGGTTACACCAGGATGGTTGTCCTTTTACCAAGGAAAGATGTCGCTCCGATGAAGAGGATCTTATTCCATGTGAGGAATGATCTCAATCTCATGGAGACCAGTGGGCATGAAGAATGTCCAAGGTGGGGGCACCCTGCGTGTGAGACAGAAGGTGAGGTCATAGTTTAGCGTCATGTGTTGAGGATGATGGTGCTTGGCAGTTTAATATCTTGTAGCTCGGATGATATGGGTGTGCTCCACACCCTTAGGACATACATAACCAATACCCTCCCACCCTTAAAGGAAGTAAGGCATCAACAAGGCCATGGCGAGGGGGTGTTATTGAGTGAACCATTGGTGGGTCCACGTTAGAATGGCTATGCGAAGAAGCAATAGCCTTTATCATGCCTATGTACAGAAGCATGAAGTGAAGCAACGCAATGGAAAGTGGTGTCCAGGGAACTTTGAGATTACTTCGTGTGAACCTAGGAGGTTGCATGGGAGAGGGAGTTGCAGAGGAAATGGGTTTATGGGTAGAGGCCTCGTAGAGCTCTGGGGATCCATGTAATGGAAGGGGTTTTTGAAGGTGAGGGATTCGTGAAGCGAAGTGGACTAGACTGGGCATAGGTCATAGGTGCATACAAGAGGTGCTTCATGAAGTGGAAGGGCATTTTTGAAGTAGGGCTTCCTCGCAATGCATGGTCCTGTGAAGCAATGTTCTTCTTGAGGCATGGTGACTCTGCATTAGTATTTGAGTCACGAGTGCATGGGGGGTGCTTCGAGAAGCATAAATGCTCTGTATTGACACGAGTCCTCGTGAGGAACTCCTTCCTTCGCAAAGGCTTGTGGGATTCACGAAAGGAATCCCTCTCAAAAGAGGGGGTGAAAAAAGGAAAATGGGATGCTCTTCACGTAGCAAAAGTACCTTGAGAATCTCATAGTTCACAGAGAAGAAAGTGCTTTGTGATTTGAGTGATGATAAGGTGAAAGGTTGGATTATCCACCCTTTGGGCTTAGGGGGAGGCCGGTATCTATAGGAAAGAGGTGCTGGGAAGCAGAGCGCGCTCGGCATGAAGTGGGACTCCACTCCGTGTCGGGCTCACAAACGTCAAAGTGGCTCACAAAGCATCCTTCCTCATGGCTTCACGGTGGGATCCCAAACATAAAATCAGCTCGTGGAGCATCCCCCCTCCTGGCATTGCGGTGGGCTCGCGAAAGTCAAATTGGCTCACAGATCATCTCGCCTCATGGCTTCGCAAGGGGCTCTCAAATTTCAAAGGGGATCGCGAAGCATCCTGCCTCCTAGCTTCATTGAGGGCTCGCAAACGTCAAATCAACAAGCGGACCATCCCTCCTCCTCGCCTCATGGCGGGCATGGGGACATGGCGCTCCGCAAAAGGACTTTGTTAGGTGGCTTTGGGGAATTTTTTATTATCCTACCCCCCTCTTATTTTTGGCGCCAATAATGGGTACATGATGTCACACCTCCCCTAAGAGGGTTGGTCTGGGTACTTGATGTTATATCTTTGATGGGAAAAGTGGTTAGTCTAGGATCTTGATATGTGGCCCCGGTTAGGGGGGGGGGTTAGGTATTTGATGTTTAAACTAACATATGAGGGTTGAATTGATAAATTAAAATTTAAATGATTAGGGTTTTAATCATACTTTATGAGGGATGATTATGTTGTGTAAAGTGTTTTTTTATCTCAATGAAATGATTCGATAAACTAAACGTAAATGATTTGTACATATATTAAACATTTTCTTTGAATTATCGAAGGAAAAATTTTAGCACATCATCTGATAGAATCTAAATCTATATTCATCAGATGATTTTTAGTATCATATAATCATGTTGACAAAAAAATCATGAAATTAGAATCTAGACATTTGATTTATTTTATATAATATTTCTATAAAGTCAACCCAAGCCTTCAAGGATTAAAGGTTAATTAATATTTCAAAAAAGATTATTACAAGTGAATCCATGATAATATCTCATTCCTTCTTAGTGATCACGACTTTAATAATTTTCCAAATTTTTAAGTGCTCCATCTATATAGTTTTCACTGTAATGATCCTATCATTATCATTATAATTATAAAATCTCTAATCATTGATATCAATGTGTATTCAAGATATAAGATAGATTTTCCCATCATATATGATTAAATTGATTTTATGTGTGGAATATGGTTATCTAATCATTAAGATCATGGGATTTAGAGGATCAAAAGACCAATCCCTTTAAATAGGTTTATAGTTAAAGATGAAATGGGTGATTAGGATTACTATGTTGGATCAGTATGAAGAAGGCCTATAGGGATATGAATATAGAAACCTATAATTCTTTTTCATTTAAGGACAATTTGGTTTTAGAAAATGGATATCTAGGATCAAATAAATAGACCCCTCACTACTTGGGATAAAAGGGAAGGTCCCTTGTAAATTGGGAGTATCATGGTAAATAATATCCTATAGGATTGTTGATTTTTTTATTTTTTACCTCATGAATTGTAAAAAATAGGCCCCACTGATTGTATGTACACCCTAACTTAACATGGTCATCAGGTCCTAGCCCACAAGTCACCATCAATTTCCGCAGAGACATATGTTACCTTAAATAGGCCCCACCCTCATTCCCAAATGTATCATAAGACTAATGAATTTATCCTTAGGAAAACACATTTTATTTACAATTTACTTTTTCCCTACTCACAAACACCTTTAGAAACATCCTAGTTGGTCTCCCCTCTTTATCACTACTATATTAAAAGAATGCTGAACTGTGGAGTTCTAATTAGTTAGGCTCATGAAAATAAAGATGAACCTTATTGACATGATTAATATAATATATCATTTTTACACATTGAAATTATAGGATGTTACATCCCCCATATAGAGTAGAATTTCCTCATTATGAAACTTGTATCTCAACACAGGTAGTGACACCACACTTAAGGTTGTTTTCCATCTTTAATACTAATGTAAAAACTAGGACCTATGATAGAACAAACACCTTACCATAGCATGGTCATTGGGTCCTATCTCACCACCAATTGTTTTTGTGTAGAAATGTGGCAGCCTAAATCGGGTCTACCCCTTGAAAGAATGGGCCATCAGACTAATGAATGTCCACCAAGAAAAAAAGGTATTTTCTATTTTTCTTGTCCTCAATCACTCAAAAGCCATGAAATATCACATAAGGTCACCCATCCTGATCACTAATCGAGGACAAGCATGATTATTTTTGGAGTTCTATTCAGGTAGGATTTTGAAAATAATGGTTCACCATATTGACACGAGTCATTTCATTTATCATTTTAACCCTTAAACATTTATGGTGTTACAAGAATTGTTTTTTTACATTTATTTTTTTCATAAATTTCTATTTTTCCATTTTATATTTATCAAAATTAGATAAATATATTTATTTTTTTACCCCTATTATAATTTTCATACTCTGATTAAATATGAAGTTATATAATTGCATTAACCATCACATTTATGGGGAATAAAATTTTGAGTCATGTTTTCAACTATAATTCACACCCTCTTATAGTTATATATAAACTCACCTTCATGAGAATCATTTGGTTTCATAGAAACACCCTTGATTTTTTATAATCTGTTTATTATAATCACCTAACGATACTTGGTTTTTTAACAATTCATTTTCATCAATAATTTTTTTATCAAAACATATATTAGTTTCCTTATAGTAACCAATATAATAAGAAAGATATTTTTTTGATATGGAAGGATATATAATTTGAACCTTATAGAATTTGAGTCATAACCAACCACTAGTCATTGATGGTGTGAACTATGAATTCTCGAAAGAAAGGATGAAGAAATTTATTATAATCATGAGATTTTATCACCTCCATATGATGAATTGAAATTATATAATTCTAGATAAATAATTATATGATTTCACTCATTATTAAATGACGGGGAATAAAATGAAATTGAAAATATAGTGTTTATAACTTTACTTAAAACATGATGTATCTATTTTAAAATTTAAACTTTTGATATAACAAACATAAAATGAAAGAATTTTATGTTTACCCACTTTTACAGTTAAAAATTTCATGATACATGATCTTATTTGTGGGTATAAGATTATAATAATTATGATTATATATATATTGAAATAGTGGTATAAATGAATCAAATATTTATAATAGTTATTACTAAACTTCACTCATAAGGATAGAATAAAATTTATGATGTAAATATGATGGAGAATGTGGTGAATAGTTTTTCTATAGAATGAGAATCCTATAGAAAAAATAGATGTTTCTAATAATATTATGAATTTTAGTATGGGTGATCTCATTAAAACCTTGCTGTGATATAAAAAGTAATTTAATAGATATGAAAAGTAGGAGAAAATAAATAATATAGAAAATTCATTTCAAATTTTAGTGTTTTTTATTTCGGTTCTTAGATAACTAAATTTCTTATGGTGAATAGAAAAACTAAGAAAACTGGATAATAGTACATTAGTGGATTGTAAATGATAAATTTATCAAATTTTTAGAATAGTGGAAAATATTATCGAAAAAATTCACTTTCATCATGTTGATTGAAGAATAGAAAATATAGGAATGAAAATAATGATTCATTAGAAACCATTTTCCCTAAGTGAAAAAACTGGTAATATTAGTAGAAAATCCTTTCATTGATATATGGTGTGCCAGAAATGATCTATCTTTTGAAAACAATTATTTAGATAATGGTAGCCAACATATTTCTTGTTCTTATTCAATTATTCCTCAGAATAATCATTATTTTGTGGGAATAGTAATTCATAATAAAATTACATGATTATCTCGTAATTATAATAATAATTTTTTTTATTTTCTGAAATTTCATCAACTTCACCTTAAGATGATTGTGATATTACTTTAATAAAAAATGACTAGATGTATGGATTTTCATGAAGATGGAATAAAATGCCAAAAAACACAATGTATACCAAGGAAGACATTAATATTGTGGTTGATAGGATTTCTACACTATCATATTATATTTATAAACATTATTATGAGAAAAGTAAAAATATATTAAAATTTATATTATAAATAAGTATATAATAATATTAATTAATGAGTGGGGTTAATTTTTAAGAAAAATATACAAGTTCACTAATAAATTTGATACTAATGTGGCCTCAATTACATCATCGAAAGAAAATAATGAGAATATTAAGAAAAATTATAAATATTAATGTGATTGTTAAATAATTTCACCATGTAATGAACAAATTTATTTATCATTACAGTAATATATTGTCCTATTATAAGTTATTAAATTTCAAGACAAATTTATTTATTTTTTATTTTCCCAGAGAGGGTTGAATTTTTATAATTGGGACACAAATTATAATTATGAATGGCATAGCACCTTCAGTTAATGTTTTTAGAAATGGTTAGAGGGTTCAGAGATTCCATGGGTGCTCAAGTGAATGTTGTAGAAGGGTTTTTTTAATTTAATAATTATATAGAAATGTGAATTTTTACCCTACTCGGGTATTTGGGGTTCTGGATTTAATTGGGTATTTATCTTGTATACTTTTCTCAATTTAAGAGATGGTTTGATACTATTTTCAAATAACTAGGGTGTTAAAGAATCCTTAGGTGTGTTGTACCCAATAAGAATGAACATGGATTGATTTAGATTGTTTTTAAATTTTTTTAGTTCTAGGTTTTTTCCCAAATAATAAAAAAGTACACACCTCAGGGTTAAAAATTAAAGGTTACATAAGAGTGGAAAATATTGTACATATCAAAAAATATATTACATAATATTTTCTAGCTAATAAAGATATCTTATGTATGGAAACAAATTTACACAAAGAAGAAATTATTCTACATATGAAAATATTTTTTTTCATGATTTTTTCCTAATAAAATTATCTTTTCTATGAAATAATAAATATTAAATACTTTATATATATTACATAAGGTTTCTTCTAAAAGGAAATAACATATATAAGAAAAAAAAATCGTGGTTTTTTGGTTAAGGAAAAAACATTATGTGCTAAGAAATATTTCATGTATGGATATTTCTCCTTAGGAAAATATCATACATATTAAAATATATATGTATCACATATTTTAAATATTAAATAAGTGCGGTCTCATTTTGTTTCTAAGATAAATATATTACTTTTTTTGAATTTTATTATGCATGTAATTCGATATATTATGTATTTAAATTTTCCAAAGGGAAGCATCATATATAAGAAAATATGTTACATATTGTATAATTATGATATTTATAAAATAATTTCCTTGTAATATGTGTTAAATATGAGATATATATTATAAAATGGATAAAAAAAATTTATTCATTTTTTAAATATATTTCATACGAAGTAAATATTTGACAATTGGTGATTTCTAGTTGGAAAAATAATAAATTTTGGAAAATTAATTTTTTACCTAAAAAATATTACAAATAATAATTTTTATAAGGGAAGAAGAGTTAATATGAAGAGAATTATGTAAAGTATGAGGTTTTCAATTGAAATCCCTAATGTAATACTAATATCTATTATGCATAAAGGGAGAAAAATCATATTTTGAAAAAACCCACATGTAATATTTTATATATATTATTTGTGCTATCAAAGGTGTTGATATGTATGATAATATCCTATAGGTCCTATACATTCACTAAATTTTTAATGATGAATATATTTTCTAGAATTTCCCATATATTTATTCAAGTATTAAATAGATTTATTAATGGGAAATGTGGTATTTTTCACAAGAAATATTATGAGAAATTTAAAAAAAAATATTTCACTATTTTATAATTATATGAGTAGTATATTAATCATTTCATAATATTTTCCATTTTATACAAATGTTTTCTTGAGGAATTGAGTGATAATTACACCAGATCATGGTGAAATCATCATGATATCATTGGGTTTTTTCTTGGGTTGGATGAAAGAGATCTCAAGAGGATGATCAGACTAAGTTTCATATGGATTTATTAATTTATTTTTTATGATAATTTTATGGATAGATACTAGGTGTGTTGGGAACCCCTTTTATAAAGGATTTGACCTTAAAAAATCTATCGGACTTTTTGTTTATAGATGTCAACTTAATGGGATTGACAAATAATTGATGAGCGTGAATAAGAAATATTTAATGCTAATAACTCCTTGAGTGAGGTATATGGTGAGTTGGAAATATATTTGTGTTTATTAATTTGTTTATAGAACCTGTGATATGAAGTCCTGACACTTTTTAGTGATAAAACGTAATATAAAATTAATTATATTTTTTTGAATTACCATAAATTTAATAAAATCGCAATATCCACAGTAAACCTCCAAGCACAAGAATAATACCATTTATTTTGATGATAAAATAATTCATTATAATTTTTTCTATGTGATACATGTCCACTATTGAGTTTTATGTGAAATGAAATAAATATAGTGGACTTAGTGGGAGTTTTCCTTAGACTTTTTTATAGATAAGAGTGTGATGAATTGGAATGATTACCTCAAGTAGGCTGTGATGAAACATTGAGATACCTTGTATCCTTTAGTCTTATTTTAGAGTGGAGAGAGTGTTCCCCTATATTATATGATTACCTAGGTGGCATTACCCATGTAGTATTATTTTTTAGGATGGGTGTGATAGAATCGACCTAGGATAACTTATGATGTGAGGCGGTAATTATGTTATAAAAACAGTGAAATACTTTTATGGTCATAACTATATGGATGATGACTCTGTATTATGATCATGGTAGTGATGAGGGATGATATTTTATCTTATTTTCATGATTCAAGAAAATATTGGAGAATAACTTATAGGAACCCATGCTAGTTATTCAAACTATGATGTTTCTAGAGGATCTTTGTTTGTATCACAATTTATGATGACTATAAGGAGGGTTATTTTAAAGAGGATAGAATGCATATAACACATATTAATGTGTTAATAAATATAGGTTATTTTAATGAGAGGACATCCTTGGTGATGTGTTGAAAGGTTGGAAATATTGAAAACACATGCAAGAATGATGTATGACTCTACGGTGGGGCACCATCCCCAAAATGTTTTATGATATATGAGATAAAATTTTGTTGATGATGGACCCTAGATTATTACAGGTTATTTCATGGGGTGGAATCTTTCTTTAAACTATTAAAGAGATATTAAGGAGTGGATACTAAGAGAATATTATTATTATCAGATATTATGTGGTGGGAGCTTTCCTTGATTATTACTTAAGATGTTACAGGGTAGATTCTTGTTCCATGATTTATTTTTTGAGATATTTAAATGTGGTTTCTTTTTCCCCACGATGAGATTTATTGGAGGTCATAAATTCACCTAAATTGTTTATATGAGATTAACGAGTGGTCCAAAATTCCCCTTTATTCTTTATTTGATATTTTTAGGTTCTTTACAATTCCCATAGATTATTTATTTGTGATTATTATAGGATATGGATTTACATTGAATTATTTATATGGGATTATTAGGTGGGATACAATTAAGGCAGTTGTTTATATGTGATTATTATGTCGGTTGAAATTACATTGGATTTCACCATATGAGATTATGGGTGGGGCCGCATTCCCCATATGGTATTATTTGAGATTTTAGGTGGGGATTCTGCCCCCTCAAGTATTGTATATATGATATGATTTGGGAATTCCACCATTCTCATAAAGTGATCATGATTAAATATATATTAATATATCTGAGACTAAAAGGCATGGCATGTATCGTCCTGATGGTTACTTTATGTTCTTAGATACATTCTAGACCTATCTATAACATGTATGGCTAATTTCTATTATAACCTTAGAACATAATAATTGGAAGTGAATACATTATTACACTTCGATGCTTCATTTATTTATTTTGATTATATTGTGTTGTAAATACTAGGCATATACTATTTATGTACGGGATACCATTAGAAGCATTCAAGTATAATTTCAACCTCAAGTATGATCAATTTTTAAATTATGTTTTAAAAAACTTTATATATGTTTTGTAAATTTTATAGATGTTTGAGAAAAAGAGTTATGTGTTCATAGGAGTGGGGACGCCATTGAAGGATGAATGGTGGCTACAAAGGGATACCATCCCAATAGTGGTTGTCGATATACTTCTAGTGGAATCCTATATGAATTTAATTACTCTAGGAATTCCGCTATATTGGTAATGGAAGACCACCAACCTACTGGTGGTACATCTAAAGGTTTAGTCATTCTATATACTTCCACCAAGTAGCCTTAGGTCATAGGATATGCTAGGTTAAATAAGGGAATCTTAGTCAATTGAGAACACGAACATCCAATTTCACCATATTGATCACTACCATTAATTATATTGCATATTTTATAAATCTAGGGACTCCATAGGTCTATCTTGGGATCTCTCTCTAGTAATAATTCTTGGAAAGTTTATCTCTAGTTCACTCATTTGTCTACTTTTGATCATTTTGATCATTCTCATCACATTTATTACCTTTTCATGGAATCATCCTTGGTTCTAGTCTTATTTTCTAGAGTTTATTTATCATGTTAGGAAAATTATCTAAATTAATCAAGATCCCTCATTTGATTACTTTATGGAGGCATGTTCTCTTTTTTTTCATGTTGCGAATCATGTGATTCATGATGTATGGGTTGAACATTCCTCTCCAATGACTTATTTAGTTGGGAAACTATATTCTATTTTATGGTACCATTATCTAAGAACTCATATCATTATCTATTTCTTTCACTTTCAATCTTGTTTGTGGGGTCTGTCAATATTTTCGTAGGACCCAAGATTTAGGTAGGTGGTTCCATATCTACCGTGTGTTCTATGAACCATTAATACTCTTGGTTTTAAAAATGAGTTTCTAAATAAATAGGGATTATATTTTAAATAAATGATATACATGTGTAATAAGTTTATTTTTTGAGAACTAATGGTTTTCCCAATGTCTTGATAAAAGAACAACGTTTTCAATGCATTATGAAACAGATTGTTAAAATGGGTTTGAAATAATGATTATGATAAGAAGGGTTTTATGGGATTTTTTATGAAATTTTATAAGAACTTGAAAACTGAATTGACATATACAATAAATGTGAACTATGGGTACCTTGGTGGAGGGTTTATTTTTGTTTATTTTATATTAAAATTTTACGGGGAGTCAATTGCCGAGGTTTTCCTTCAAGTATTGATAATAGATACATTGGATCTAGAAACATGATCTTGATATTAAATGGGGTCCAATTTATGGGGTGATCCTCTATCCATAGACCATGGATGCATTGGAATTAGGGACTAAAGTATGCACTAGTCATTGTTTTTAATTTGGGTACACGTGACCTAGAAAGACCAACCATTTTATTCTTTATGTGATTACAATTATTCTATTGAATTTTTCTATTTTGGCATTGATATGATTTGATAAATTCTTTGGAAATTGTAAATAGTGTATTGAAATTTTGAATTGATATTATATTACTTTGTTTGTGGATGGTTTGGAAAATGTTGAATTCATTACCATTAACTTGATATAAAACTATGTGTATACTTATTATTCCATGTTTTTTTGTAAATTAAGAATATTTTAATTATTTGAAATAGGGCTTTTATGGGACATGTGGTTGGGAACCTACTAATCCTGCTTATCCCACAACCCATACTATCCCTTAGTGGTGTATAAGACTTATTTTATTTGACGTAGGAAAGGAAAGGGGTCCATGATGTGGTGGTGTGGTTTTTTGTTAACTAATCCTTAGTATATGGTAGTGAGATGGAGGGATGTTTCTCATGTATCACATGGAATATTATAAGATAGTTTTGGTTTCCTATATTATGGTTACATTGTGTACTTATATCTTGGATTTATCTTTCTTCTATTGATTTTATCGTTACTATTTTTACTTTTTTAATTAAATAATTTCTCTCTTATGGTTATATATATATATATATATTATTTGTTTCGTTTTTTACGGTTGGTGAAATTGTAATCTTTGGTTGTACGATTAATGGGTGTTAGATTCTGATGGATGCCTGTCATGGGGCATTGCAAAACAATATTTTATTTACCTATGTATAGTATTGTTATTGATCCTTGGTAGTCCCCCGAAGAGGAGTGCACACAAAACAAGGTTGTCACTTTTTGTTTGTTTTTTGAAAAAGATTTTTTTTAAATAAATTGAATGAAAATGAGAGAAACAAACAACTTTAATTGATTGGTTTTAACAAATTATAAAGATGGTCATCAGATTGGGTTCAACTAGACCTAGTATTGTGCCATCATGGTTTCCAAATATTGTATCCTTTTCTTCCTTTAACTGGTAAGTGAGAGATTCATCTAACGAGTCCTCTCCCCCCTTGGTCAGATAGAGTTGAGGTGAGAATTTCCCTTTTAAAACCTTAGATTAATCTATCCTCCTTCCAATGTGTTAAGGGTTGTATAAGGTTTCTTAATTAATTAGAGAAATACCAAACCTAGAATTGTTGTTCCCTAATAAACCAAGAATTTGACATACAATCCTACAAACGTGATTGACAACCACCGAGCAATCACCACCCAACCCTAATCTTGTTACACCGTATATAGATTAGAATTTAGTGGAGGGAGATGTGATTATTGACCAAAGCAATTTATAATTTCAGAATCAAAACCAAACACTACCGCATTTGGAATTTAATTCTGAATTAAGAATTGAATCCAGAATAAGAAAGAAGAAGAAATTTGATTCATTTTAAGCAAAAGAACTAACACATAACACATAGGTCTAGCCTCCCCTCTTTCCGATCACTCAAATGAAACTACCCCTCCATGGATCGGGTAACCGAGATGATACAAGATAAGAGAGAAATTTTAATGTAAAGAAAATTAAAAGAAAGAAACAGAATGATGTTGAAGAAGAATTTCCCCTAGTGTCCCTTGGCTTCCTCATGTCTCTGATTGTGGTGTCTAACTCCCCCCTCAGCATGGTTGAATTATTCTTCATATAGGCCAAGGGGGTTCTATCCTCCAGTCTTCAAATTGAAAATCATTATAATTCCTCTTTCAGATTTCCGGAAGATTCTTCGCACCGAATTATTGACCATGTTCGGCCAATTTAATAGCCAAATTTGGAAATGATGTATTCTATAAAGATATTCAAAAATATATTTTACGTTTCATCACAAAATTTCAGTTTTATCCTTCATGTGTGGTACGCGATATGGGAAATTAATAATGAGCATTTATTCTAGAGGAATGTTTCCTTTTTCCTTCCCCACAATTTCAGCATCCATGGGACGACTTACTGGTAGACAATCTTCAATCCCTTCAACAACAGAATGACACATTTAATATTATTTCAAATCCAATTGTAATCACCCCAATTTTAGGTGTTTAGACAGAGTTATGATCAATTTATTGTGGTGGGGTCCACGTGATCGTCCAAAATATTTGTCCACATTGATTGAAGTTTTCAGACCCTTTAATGGTTGAATTAAATCCTGGTCCAAAAATAAATGATAAATAAAATAAATATATGAACCAAATAAAAAAATAATCCCATCATTGGATTTATATTTTAAATAATATTCATGAATTACCAAAGTGATTAAAATATGTCAGTATTTCCAAATTAAGCAGTTTTCTTATTTTAGCCCAAAACACATCATAAATTCCAAATTGATGTAATTAACTCATCTTGTTCAATTTATAGGGATTGGAACATTGAATTACTTGTAAAAAATGGTGAAAATATTATCTCTATCAATTCCCCCACACTTAAACCATGCTTGTCCTCAAGCATAAAATCTCAACAAGGAATTCAAAGGGCACCAATGTCACCAATATTTAAATTTCAATGAATTAAAATAAATTGATTATCAATGTCCAATAAAATTTTCAAGTTCCACAAAAAATATCAATTTAATTTATAATTTTTCAAAGAAACAATCAATTCATGCATTTTACTTTTCCCCTTTGAAAAATGATGATGCTTCTCCTTTCATTCATTCATGCTTCTCAATTTATTATTATTAAACATGCCAAATAATGATCTACCCCTCTTTTTAATCTTTTCTCTCATCACTCATGATACAATTAATAGTGGAGTTATACTCATATCACAGGAACATGCTCCTTATCCATAGGCTTGTAAAGGAACTACTTTATCCACTTTTAAAGACAAAACACACATAAAATCATGAGGAATTGCAATAAAGGTTAAAATGACTCTGTGGATTAGGGTTGGTGGGTAAATAATTGAAATAATTTAATGCCATAAGTAAGAGGTTTGAATCTTAAGTACAATGCATGATTAATCAAGTGAAAACACAGGATGAACCTCACTCAAATCCCCTTGAAAATGTGAATCAAAACACCAACACTTTTAATAATATGAGAGATGAGTCAATAAATGAATACAAATAATTATATCATCCATGTTCTCCCTTTTTGTTGTAAAGCTCCAGAAAGGAAAAACTTTATTTTTCTCTTTTTTTTAATGCTCCAGACAGGTATAACTTTATTTTGAATTTAAATTAACTTTTTTTTGGAGAACCGGATGAAATGAAAGAATCATAATGAAATGATAAATTAAGACCAATTTTATAATAATAAAATTTCCAATATGTTTATGCACACCTTAATCCACCAAAAATTAATATATATCCCAATTAACACACACGAATTGCCTTTCCCCCACACTCTAACTTGAAATATTCATGCAAAATTACTAAAAGTGCAGGTAGGTAAGGAAATATCAGCTTGTAATATGGCATAAACCTATAAGGAAATTCATTGATTCTATGGTCTAATGAAGGATAAATGTAAAGGCGGGTCTCAGGTAAATATGTGGCTAGACAATGTAGTGCCTCAATAATTTTAAATGTGTTTTTTCACTGTTATAGATTTGAAAAGTTTCAATATAAGTTCAAGCAGGTGGCACGTCCCAAGATCAGTCAAGAAATATGATCAATAAAAAATAGGAAATATTTGGACTAGAAATCCTCTCAGGAATGAGAATATGATATTAGACAATAAATCTTGGCATGATTAATAATAACAAATTAATTACCATGAATATCAGAAATTCAAAGAATGAAAAATGGAAGGAAAATTTCATTTACATGAGTCAATTAATTCCCTCAAATCATGAGTCCTTATTTTAACATCCTTTCTTCACATTAATCGTCCAATTATCCATTTTAATCATTAAATATAATTAACATTGAAATCTAAAACATGGAATCATTGGATTCCTTTAAAACTCATGTCTCCTAGATAGGTCAAGTAAAACATGAATTCAAGCGTGGGAATGCATTTTTTATTAACTCTTTAAAATACAAAAAATGTAGGGAATAAATTTGGATAATATAGAATTGAAAATCATACTCCCCTTTCAAATGGATTCATTTCTTCCCGACATGTAATCCACTACCGCTTCCTCATTAATGGACCTGAAATATAATAATAAAAACAATTGATAGTGCATGCTCGTTCAATCATGCTGGTAAATGACTAAGTGGACAAGAGGACAATGGGGGAAAATGTGGGTTGCCTCCTGGTAGAGCCTTTGTTTAATGTCGTTGGCTCGACTAAAAAAAATTAATTTTTTTGAAAAATCATGGACTACAAGATTCCCTCTTCCATATTTAATTGATGTAGTGTCCCCAATGCATGTAAATGGAATTTTAATGTATGTTTCAAAAAGATGGAGTTACTGCATTTAATCAATTGTAAAGGAATGATGCAACTTAGTAGGTATTCATTTTTATTCAGGGTGAAGGAGTGTGATCTCCTCCACTGGTTCTTGGGGTACGGTCCCATGGATCTTCTTTAGCCTCTTCCCATTTACAGGGAATGGGTTTCCTCCTCCTTCCTTTTGAATCTACACAGCACCAAAGGGGAATACATGAATAACAATAAAGGGTCCTTCCCATTTGGAACGAAGTTTACCTGGAATAAGCTAAAGTATGTATTTGAAGAGTAACACGTGATCTACAGGGTTGAAGGTTCTTGGTTGAATTATCTTGTTATGGGCCATCCATGGTCTCTCTTTATAGATCATTGAGTTTTCAAAAGATTCTCTTCTAATTTACTCTAACTCCAACAACTACAGTCTTATTACTTTCCTAGCTTTCTCAAGGTCCAGATTCATATCTCTGACCGCCCAGTAGGCTCTATGCTCCAAATCTACAAGAATGTGGCAACTCTTTCCACAGATCAATCTATAGGGACCCATCCCTATCGGTTTCTTGTAGGCTGTTCTGTATGCCCATAATGTATTATTTAACTTTTAGCTTCAGTCCTTCCTGTTGGGTTTTACAGTATGCTCCAGAATGGCTTTGATATCACTATTGGAGACTTGTGCTTGGCCATTTTTTTGGGGATGGTATGGGGTAGATGTTTTATGATCCACCCCACACTTCTTCAACAATGTTTCCATTTTCCTATTGCAGAAATGAGTTCCCTAATCACTGATGATTTCTCATGGAACACCAAACCTATAGAAAATGTTATCGATGACAAAATCACAAACAACTTTAGTATCATCAGTTCTGGTTGCTTTTCCTTCCTCCCATTTGGAAACATAGTCTACAACCAAAATAATATATGAATTTCCAAATGACATTGGGAATAGTCCCATGAAATCTATGCCCCACACTTAAAAAATTTCACAAAAGGTTGTTGGTTTTTGTGGAATTTCATGTCGTTTGGATATGTTACCAGAAAATTGGCATTTTTCACATCTTCTAAAAAATTCATATGCATCTTTGAATAATGTGGGCCAGTAGAGTCCAGATACTAAAACTTTTCAGGCAGTCATTTGAGGTCCAAAGTGGCCTCCAAAAGATAATTTATGACAAAATTTAAACACTGATTCAATCTCACTTCTTGGAAAGCATCTTCTTATGATTTTATCATTACAAATTTTTTCATTGAAATAGATCTTCCCAAATGTAAAATCTTGATTCAGATTTAATCATATGTTGTTGATGAGATCTTAGATGAGGAGGTACCTGAGATGTAACCAAATAGTTGACAATGTTGGTATACCATGGTACTTCACTGTTGACGATGTATAGTTGTTTTCAAGGAAGCTCATCATTAAGTGGGTTTTGCATTGGGATTTATTCTTCAGCGGTGTGGGGTAGTCAACTCAGATGATCAACCAATTGATTTTTAGTCCCCTTCCTATCTTTGATCTCCAAATTGAACTCTTGTAAAAGTAGCATCCATCTCACCAACCATGGTTTATCATATGCCTTTTTCATTAAGTACCTAAGTGCTGCATGATCATAAAAAACAATAACTTTAGTGCCAAGAAGATATGATCGGAATTTATGTAGTGCAAAAACAACTTCAAGGAACTCCTTCTTAGTGGTTGTGTAATTTATTTGTGTTGCATCAAAGGTCCTTGATGCGTAGGATATGACTTGAGGCTTTCTGTGAATTCTCTATGATAGAGCATCTCCCACCGCTTGGTTGGATGCATCACAAAGTATCTCAAAAGGGTATTCCCAATTGGGTGGCTACATTATTGGTGGTTTTATCATCCTTTCTTTTAATTCATCAAATGATTCGCTACATGAACAATCAAAATTAAATTCAGCATCCTTTAAAAGTAATCTTGAGAGAGGGAGAGAAATCTTACTGAAATCCTTGACGAATCTTCTGTAAAATCCTGCATGCCCTAAAAAGGATCTAACATGTTTGACACAAGTTGGATATGGACATGAATTTATTACATCGACATTCGATTTAGAAACCTCAATCCCATTTTTTGAAATTATGTGCCCCAATACTATCCCTTTTTCAATAATGAAATGACATTTTTCAAAATTTAATACAAGGTTCTTTTCAATTCATGTTTTCGACATTTTTTCCATATTTTCCAAGAAATGATCAAATGAATTTCCAAAAACTATGAAATCATGAAGAAACACCTCAAATCACTCCTTAATGTGGTCTGAGAAAATACACACCATACACCATTGAAATGTACCCGGGGCATTGCAAAGCCTGAAAGGCATCCTTTTGTAGGAGAATGTTCTAAAAGGGGATGTGAATGTTGTCTTCTCCTAGTATTTTAGTGCAATTGGTACCTGAAAATATCATGAGAATCCATCTAAAAAACTGTAATGAGTTTTTCTAACTAACATACAAGAATCTGATCAATGAACGGAATATAAAGTGATCTTTTTTGTTAACTTGATTTTGCTTCCTGTAATTTATACACACTCTCCAGCTGTTTTGTACTCTCATGTGGATCAGTTCATTTCTTTCATTTTTAACAGTGGTCAGGCCGGATTTATTGTGGACTACATGAATTGGGATGACCCATTTAGAATCAGAGATTGGGTAAATGATATCAGCTGCTAACAATTTCTCTCTCTTTCTTAATGATCTCCATGATTGTAGGATTGAGTCTTCTTTGAGGTTGTCTAACTGGTTGGGAATCACTTTCTAAAAATATATTCTGAGAGCATATCTTAGGGTTGATTCCAGGAATATTACCTAAACTCTATCATACTGCCTTGTCATTCCTTTTGAGAAGTTCAATCAATGTTTGTTCTTATGAATGTGATTGGTTATTGTCAATGATTACTGGAAATTTCTCTCCTTCCATTAGATAAGCATACTTCAAGTCACCTGGAAAAGGTTTCAACTCTAAACATGGGGGTTGTTCATGGGATGATATGGCATTTAGGTTTCCTACTTCTAAGGTCAAATTTTCTGGTATAATCTCACTTCCTTTTACTAAATCATTAAAAAAAATCAGATTTTACCACATCCTTTAACATGATATCATAATTTTCAGGTTCATGGGAATTATAAAATTCAATGGAAAAGTGTTCTCCCACTGATAAAAAGTCATGAAGCATACCAGAGTCTTCAATTGGTTCCTTACCTTCATCATGGGAGATCACATAAAGTTAGTGATTGTTGTGCGGGTGTTTCATCATATGAAGAATATTGAAGTGTGTTGTACTATCTCTGAGCTCCATGGTGAGTGTTCATTCATGCACGTTGATGATTTTCCTTGCTGTTTTCAGGAACGGTCTCCCTAGGATGATGGGATATTGGGCCGGTGCTCGGTATTCTTCCATGGCAAGGACATAAAAGTATACTGGAAATATTAATCCTCTCACTCCTACATGTACATCTTCAATGACTCCAGTTGGGAAAATGGTGGATCTTTTTTCTAATTATACCAACACCCGAGTCGGTTTTAGTTCTCCAATATGAAAATATGAAAACAATGAGTGAGGCATCACATTTATCGAAGCTCGAAGATCACATAATGCATTAGAAAATTTTAAAGAACCGATAGTGCATCAAATAATGAAATTCCCTAGATCTTGACATTTTTGAGGTATCAGTGGTGTGATCAACACTTAAACACTTCTTCCTAAGTTGATTCATTCATTTCCATCCAGCCTTATTCTGTTATTACACAGATCCTTCATAATTTTTTCAAATTTATGTATTTGTCTGATTGCATCCAGTGCTAGGATATCATTTTTCTCCCTTTGTTTTTTTTGAAAAGGTGTTTCTATTCTTCCCTTATAAAACCTTGTTCTTTCTCCTTTTTTGTTGACTCCATCTTTTTGTTTGACAGGACGAGCTTCAGGAGGTTCCCTGGATTCATCCTCCTCATTTTTTTGGTGGTGTGAGCACCTTCCCGCTTCGGGTGGTGATCTCACTAACATTCTCCTTTGCATTGGGAATTGTTTGTGAGGGAAGTTTACCTTGGTTCTTGGTGAGATCATCCATAATGCTTATAAATTGATCAGTTATCTTGTCCTTTTTATCTTCTAATCCTGCAACTCTTGTATTCATATGTTGATCTTCAGTTGTCAGTTCACTTGTGGATGGTTCCTCATAACTCTTCCGCCATAAAGGTAGCAGTTGGAAATTTCGTTGTTGTTTGAAGGGCTGCTTATAAGGTTGTTGGAATGCTATCGGGTTCTGATATTACTGGTGAAAAGGTGATCTGGCTTGGTTCTGTTGAAACCCATACCCTGGTTGGGTTTGCGGTTGGTATTGCCTTTGTTGATAGGCTGTAGCACAACATTCTTTCCCCTGTACTTCTGTACATTGATCAATGTAATGAGAATTATAAGAGCATAAACCACATACCTGATTCGGTCCTTGTTCTTCCTTCACATGGTTCACAGTTATTTTTTGCACTAACCTAGTGAGTTCACCCATTTTATTTCTAATTAAATCTATAGAATTAGATGTTCTTACCTAATGGATTCCTCTGGTGATCATACCTCAGGTACCAAACTGCTGTTAATTTTAGGCAATCTTTTCAATCAGAATTCGTATATCTGCAGGTGATTTTTCAATGAGGGCTCCTCCCGATGAGGCATATAGTAGATTCCTATCATTGTCAAGCAATCCTTGCTATAAGCACACAAGTAATTGATCCTCCTCTATTTCTTGGTGTGGGAATCTTGCACAAATCTTCTTGAAACGTTCCCAATATTTATAGAGGGTTTCTCTAGTTGATTGATGTGTGACATAAATCTCATTTTTTATTGTAGTTCTCCTGGATGTTGGGAATAATATTTGTAAGAAACATTTTTTAGATCTTCCTAGTCACTGATCTCCCCCCATTGTAGATTGTACAACTATTCCTTCACTACTCCCTCAATTGAGAAGTGGAATGGCCTCCACTTCACATGATCTTCTATGACTGTTCGAGGATTGAAGCTGGAGCAGACATATGTGAATTCTTGAATATGTCGATTCAGGTCATCACCTACAAGACCATGAAATTTAGGAAGCACATGGATCATGTTAATTCGCAATTCAAAATCATATTCTAAGGAATGAATTTCAAGTTGATAATTTTTATTGACCAATTGAGGTGCACAGATGTCGCGCAGTGTTCGGTTGGGATTTACATCCATTATTACAGGTTCAAAGTCTTCACTCATGCTATCACTTGACTCGGTGAGATTGATTTCTTCGAAATCATTTGGATTTTTTTGATTTCTCAATTTGCTTATTGTGTTCTCAAATTCAGGATCGAATTCCAATAAATTTCAATTTGAAATACAGGTCATTCAAAAGATATTTTTTTATAAATTTTTTTTGAGGCACTGCCTCCCAAGAAGCGGCTCCATGTTGGACGCACGCCTATCATGGGTCATGGAAAAACAATATTTTATTTACCTAAGTATAGTATAACAGTTGATCCTAGGTAGTCTCCCGAAGAGGAGTGCACACAAAACAAGGTTGTCATTTTTTATTGGTTTTTTGAAAAAGATTTTTTTTAATTAAATTCAATGTCTATGAGAGAAACCAAAATCTTTAATTGATTGGTTTTAACAAATGATAAATATTGTGATCATATTGGGTTCAGATAGAGCTAGTATTGTGCCATCATGGTTTCCAAACATTGTATCTTCTTCTTCCTTTAACTGGTAAGAGATAGTTTCATCTACCGAGTCCTCTCTCCCCCTTGGTTAGATAGATTTGAGGTGAGAATTTCCCTTTCTAAAACCATATATTTGTCTATCCTCCTTCCAATGTATTTATGGTTGTATATGTTTTCTTGATTAATTAGAGAAATCCCAGACCTGTAATTTTTGGTCCCTAATAAACCAAGATTTTGACATACAATCTTACACACATGCTTGAAAACCACCGAGAAATCACCACCCAACCCTAATCTTGTTCCACTATATATAGATTATAATTGAGTGGAGGGAGATGTGATCATCGACCAAAGAAATTAATAATTTCAAAATCAAAACCAAACACTGCCTCATTTAGAATTTAGTACTGAATTAAGAATTGAAACCAGAATAAGAAAGAAGAAGAAATTTGATTAATTTTAAGCACAAGAACTCAAACAAAACACATAGTTCCAGCCTCCCCTCTTTCTGATCACTCAAATTAAACTACCATGCCATGGATGGGGTAAGTGAAATGATACGAGAGAGGATAGACATTTTAAAGTAATGAAAAATAAAAGAAATAAACAGAATGATGTTAAAGAATAATTTCCCCGACTGTCCCTTGGATTCCTCCTATCTCTGATTGTGGTGTTGAACTCCCCCCTCATCATGGGTGAATTCCCCTTTATATAGCCAAGGGGGTGCCATCCTCTGGTCTTCAAATTGAAGATCTTCATAATTCCTCTTTAAAACTTCCTGCAGATTCTGACCACCAAATGATTGACCATGTTCGGCCAATTTAATGGAATAATTTTTCAATTATTTCTTATATAAAGATATTCAAAAATATGTTTTAAGTTTCATCAGAAAATTTCAGTTTTATCCTCTATGTGTGGTAAGAGATATGGGAAATTAATACTGCGCATTTATTCCAGAAGAATGTTTCCTTTTTCCTTCCCCACAATTTTATCTTCCATGGGTCACCTTAATTGTATAAAATCTTCAATAAATTCAACATACAAATGGGAAATTTAATATTATTTCAAATACAATTGGAATCACCCCAATATGATATCTGTGGACCGAGTTATGGTCAATTTATTGTGTTGGGGTCCACGCTGTCATCCAAAATATTTGTCGACATTGATTTAATTTTTCGGACCCCTTAATGGATGAATTATATCCTTGTCCAAAAATAAAAGATGAAGAAAATAAATATATGAACCGAATAATAAAATAATCCCGTAAATTGGATTTATATTGTAAAAGATATGTGTGAATTACCAAAGTTATTAAAATCTGTCAATATTTCAAAATTAAGTAGTTTTCCAATTTTTTCCCAAAACACATCATAAATTCAAATTTGTTGTAATTAACTCAACTTGTTCAATTTTTATAGATTAAAACATTGAATTACATATAAAAAAATTATGAAAATATTAACTCTATCAGATTCCATCCCATGTAGATTGGGAATGACAATAAGTTCTTGCTAAGTATTGGTTTAGAGACAAGTCACATGAGTTATCTTGGATGATTCATGAATATTTGGTATTAGATTTTGGTCATTATTAGTATTGTGAAGTTAGATGATATGATATAGAAAATTTTTGACTTTATATGTATATTTTTGTGAGTTTCTAGTTAGTTCTTTTAGTGAAAAACCTTATGTAACCATGGGATGTTGGTTTGTGAGTCTCTTGTGTTGTGTTTTGAACATGGTCTTAGTTTATAAAAATATTATTCTATATTAAATTTTGATTATTTAATTATATAATCATTTCCATTTAATTTTTCTATATAATATTATACATAAATTTCTTATTATAAGTGTTCAATGGTAGGAGTAAAATAAAATTCTCCTAAAGGAAATCCTCATCTTGATCAGAATCTTCTAGAATCTATCATATAGGTAGAGTGTTTTGTAGAACTCAATGTGACTCCTATTTAGAACCATGTTGTGGAGGCACAACCCAGATCTAGAGGAGACATAGATATAGCATGATAATTGTTAATTAATAATCCTACATCATTTAAGGGTATGAATTTTCCCCAAGAGGTGGAGGACTAGATAGATATGATCAATCAGGTATTCAACTTTATGGAGACCCTTGGGTCAATCATAGTGAAATCTACATCATTCATGATTGAGGGACCGAACGAGCCATGGTAGCATTCCATGTTTCAGGAATACCAACACATGGGTTTAAAGTTGAAGGGGTTCAAGGCCCTTTTATTTTAGTATTTATACCCAGAATATTTTATCGTAGTCATGTCCTTGTAGCTCATCTCCTAACGATTGGGATAAAATTTGGGGTCTAAGTACACTAACCATTTTGAAGAGTCAGTTCATTTAGATCTCATATTGGTAATGAATGATCAATTAAAAGTCAATAAATTCATGCAGGATTTGTGACATGACATCTGATTATAGGTATAGATTCAACTGATCACCTCCATTCTGAGATGATCAACACATATATGATAGAATAAATGGATATGGTGGGAACGATTGGCTTGTATTATTATTCTCTTCATCCCCATTGTAGTTCTAGTGGAGCATATAGAATAAAGAGGACGCAGTATGATAACTGAAAGGGTGGTGGAAGTGGTTTTAATTAGCAGGATACCTCTTCACCATCATAATCATCTAGTGGTGTAACACCTAATAGTTTATATATTTTTTTACTTCAAAATAAAACTTTTAGTAGTTGATAGATTTCTTTACACACAATCCGGAATCTATATGAACTTTGATGCAGAAAAACATTATAAGAGAGCTGTTAAGTTTTTATGTATGAATAGTAACAACAACATTATGAATTTATTGTATAAATTATCTTAATAATGATACATTATTTGATTAATTCTTTATAAATAAGTATAAAATTTTCAAAATTCATTTTATACATAAAAAATATATTTTCCTGAAAAAATAGTTTTCATTACATTTTTACGTAAACAATAAATAATATTTTCTACCATTTTTAGAAATTTTATTTGAGGAAAGGAAAATTATTTTTGAAATCATAATTTCAATATTATCATAGGGGTATTTTGTTGGTTTTTTCCTAAATGATTTATTTTAAATATTATAGTCTAAAATACCATTTTTTGTAAAAACTGTTATTTATTTTGAAGTAAAAGTAAAATTAGGTTTTGAATTTTTTCTTAAAGGAACATAAGATTCATTTTAGAAAAATAATTTGATTAATTAAATAAAAATAATAACTACTTTTTTTGATAAGTTCATTTTTTGGATTAGAAAACATATTCATAAAGACTATTTTGTTTCTCAAAATGCATTTTTTTATCTTAATAAATTAAATTAGTATCGTATAATTATTTTTTTAATTATATTTGCATATTTAATATTTAATAATATGTTTTAAGATTTATTTGATGATTTTTACATTGAATAAAATAATGTAAATTACTTTTTATGTTGAAATATTCATTCTTATAAAATGTGTTTTTGTTGTGGGTTGTGTTCTTATTTAAATTAAATTATACAACTTATTGAAATAAAATCTCAGTAAAATTTATTCCATATTTTTAATAATATAAATTAATATAATATAATAATTTAAATTAAATTATTAATTTACGGTGAATAGTAAAAATATTAAAATTTTAATACCATAGTAAAGTTTAAAATGAATTTACCAGGGTTGGGTGTTTAACCTTGAGAAAAGGGTTGTACTTCCACCCAAACAAATAAAATGATATATATAAAACCCGATAATTTTATGAGAAATATTTTGTTTTTATGTTATATAAATCATCAAAGGAATCTTCCACTACACAAAACACTAGCTTGGCTTGCTTTACACGCAACCATGGCCTTCCTCGATAGCTTGCGTCGTACGCAATACCGAGTTTCACTCAACAACGATATGTTGTTAAAATATTATTAAAACTAGCCATTATGAATAGTATTAAATAAATTTTGAAATTTATAACATTTTAATTCAACTTATACATTTTCTAGAATGAGATATAAAAGCAAAATCAGTTTTTTGGATAAAAGAAGTATTTTTCAAAAAATAGAGTTTTGCCGCCTTTTGATGGCGCACCCACATTAAATATAGTTTTTGACATGTTTATAAGTTCAATTTGAAAAAATAAAATTCTTCTTTTGAATCAGGGTATAAAAATTTACTTTGGATAAATTTTTGATATTTTTCTGATAACTTTTATATTTCGATGAATAGTAAAAATACGCTAATTTTTAATTAAAAACAACTTTTTTTTCATTGAGATAATTTATATGGATAAATTATAATATTTAATGGTTTTAAAGTATAAATAGAATATGTTTTTACCATTTAATATAATTTATGTCATTAGCATTAATTTCACATTGAATTCATAGGTAAAAACATTTCAATCTTTGACGATGTTTTAACTTCTAAAACTTGTTTTCTTAACAACAGGATTTATTTTAAATTAATTACTGCAACTTATATGTTTTGAATTTTTGAAAATTGATCCCATATTCAGAATCAGTGGGTTCAAATTATGTTAATAGGCTACTTTTTAGTTTTGGGCATTATGAATAGTAACTACGGTAAATTTTATTTACCATAGTTAAAGGTAAATCAGGTAATTAAGGGTAAATATAAGATTATAAAATTACCCTAACACCTTCCAAAATCCTATTGGATGACTAAACGTCGACCCATATCACCTAAGGGTTGGATTAGATTTATTTAATGGACTTTTTTCCATGGAAATAATTTAATTATTAAAACCAAAGAATGTGACAACATGTCACTTTCTTAAATCTTATAAGTATAATAATTTTAATTTAGTGATAAAATTCATGAATCTTCGAACATGAATAGTATCCAGAAATCTAATACAATTATATATATCATAGGAATTTATTTATAATTTTTAGGGATTAAATAATTATCATTAATTTTGACACAATAGTGATGTTGAAATTATTTTATTAATTAAAATATCAAATAAATGGTTTTAAAAATAATAAAATAAATATTATATGAACTATTTAATGTGCTCCACTAATTTTCTAGATACATATGACATTTTATGGAACTATTAAAGCTTTTAGTTCGAACATATCATCTGTATATATTTTATTTAAATTCCAATAAATGAATAGTGTCAAAATTGACACTGTTGTTATTTTATAAAAATAACATATTATAAAATTGTTTAAAAAAAAATAAAAAAATTTAAAATTTATAAATTAAAATTTATATGGTCTAAAATGTCATAAAGTGTCAAATTATGGAAAATTCACAACACATATGTAATTATTTATAATAATTTAAAATTTAGAATATTATTACCACAAATAAAATTAAATTGATAAATAAGGATAAATCAAGTTGATAATGTTTAAAATAAATTACTAACATGTATAAATTTTATTGGATGAGGATATTACAACACTATCTCATCTAATATTTGGATATGAGTCATTTGGGATGTTTTTATGCGGGGTTGGGATTTAATATAAACTAATATTTCTTATATTTCCAAAGGTGCACCTCTCCTCCCTTATAAAAGGGATCCTCCCCCCTCTCCTCCTCACACCAATTTGAGCCTTCAAGCTCGGCCAAACCCTACCAATTTCTACTCTCCACTTCCCTAGAGACATCCTAGAGGCCCTGGCCATCTTTAAAGACCAATTTTAGTGCCTTAAAAGGAGGTCTCAAAGAAGCGCCTCAAAGAAGAGGTAATGCCCGTTACCGATTCTTTAATCTTTATTTCTTCTTCCACTTCTTCTTATTTAGTTGTTTCATTATGAAGTAATAACATCAGTATCACTAATATACTGATATGTTATTATAATTATGAAACAACCCTATTTCACCATCTATCCATCCTACAGAAAACGAAATCACCGTGTGTGCGTACGTACGGAATACCGTCTCCACGCCGTGGTGTAATCTATTTTCCAGCACGACCTTACTTGGATGGGTATAATGGTGTAAATAATAACTATATATGATTATTGTAAATTGATATTGATTCTTAAATAGTATACATACACTCCATTATGATTACATAATCATGGGAATGATATCATCGCTCGTGCGTACGTATGGAATACCATCTCCACGATGTGATGTGACTCGTTCTACATGATATTCATTTTAATAATGATTATATAAATGAATTGAATGAATGAATATGATATATATTACACTAATAAAATTCTAGAAATGAGGTATCTATAACCTAAAGAGAAGAATAATAATTTATTCGACAAAACACGCATAAGAACAAAAAGTAATAAACACCAGAATAACAAGTAGTAATGAAATATTACTAATAAGAAGCTACGAATATGACCATATATGATATAATAAAAATACGTATGATTCTGGAATAAGTCAATAACATTATTTAAATCATTATACAGGAGGTTCAGACACTTACGAAGCAAATCGGACCTAAGGTAAGGGAAATATCACAATCTCATTTTTATCCGAGATTGTTTATACTTTGGAATTTACTAGGGTGCATTTTATCATCAACATCCATGTTTCCTCAATATGTAATATTAACATCATTATAAAATAGTTTATATCCAATCTTAACCTTTGGTGAGTTTTTAGTAAAAGATATGAAGGGAATCTTTTGTCGTTTTTCGTACGAGGTACTTTTTTGACTTTTCCGACAAAAGTATGAGGAAAATGTTTTCTTTTAACTTATACGGCATGAATGGATTTTTAAAAAATTATTTCCAAGAAGCTTACTTTAAAAGTTTTCAAGTTTATTTTTAATCAACTTCTTTTAGTTTAGAATTATATGACATGTTAAGAATGGAAAAGTGTTTTTGAAGTAGAAAGGATATTTTCCTCAAGAATGGAGTTCAAGCGTTTTATCAAAATTATTTTCCATCTAAGATAATAAAGGGTTATGTTTCTATCCCTATTATTACATTGATTTGATTATGTTGTGATGGAATTATTTTTATGAATTCCTTTATCTTATTTGAGTTGTTTTATGATGTCACGAAGTTTAAGATTCCCATTTTTATTACATGGTTTACGCTATGATGTATGGTTTATGATTTTGTGGCACACATAAGAATGGTATCATTATGAGATGGGTGGGACCTATATCTCCCTACAATGCATTGGGTAAATATTTTATATCTCATGAGAAAGACATGGCTGGAACGGCAGGTTATACCGGTTCAGTGAAACATGACTGAAGCGAGGAGTGAACTCAGTTCAGAAATGGACTTTGTCCACTAAGATAGTCATTGAAATGAGTCTTGACTAATAAGAAATGATTATCAATGATTATGTGTGTATGACAAAATGTTTCATGTTTTATGTTATGATTATATGGATTACATTTCACTACTATGATTTATCCCATGTTATGAAATTATGATCTCTTTTGCAGGTTAAGATTTCCAAAAGTTATATTCTTATGTATATGATGAGATTGATATTTCTTTTGTTTACCCTTACTGAGCATTTGAGATCACCCTTTTCTATGTTTTATTTCCCCATGTTAGGAAGAAGTTTATTAAGTAGGATATTCCAAAAAGGGACTCTAGATATGATGAAATAAATGGGAGGCAAAGTAGATGCTTTATGAACCAGTTGTTTATGTTTCCCAGTTTCTAAAGACTCTATACCTATATGGTCCTTTCCTGGTTTTGTTATATGTTGTAATAAGTGTGCTTCAATTCTGAAGTAATAACAATGTATGTAAAGTATGGGTTGTTATAGTTGGTATCAGAGGAAAGGTATAGTCATCCTTTGGAAACTAGGATGTGAAAGCGTTAGTAAGAACCCTAAGGATAAGTCTAACTATAGAACACAATCTTAGTGTTTTAGAAATGGCCACGAATAACCTAGGATAAGACCTTAAGTGTGAAATTTTATTATTGATTATGTGGTTTTCCTATTATAATTAGTGTTTCTCACACTATTCCTCTTGGTTTTAGTCAATGTATGGAACCCGAAGGAACAGTGTTAATGCGGAATGCGACGGGCAGTGAAATGATTGTCCCCCTGAGCAACCAAACGTTATGGGAGCTGGAATGAAAAATCTTTTAGCCATTCTCACACAAATTTCTCAAGCTATGAATCATGCAGGACTTCCAAACAAGCAAAGGAAGGAGAAAAATTTTGTTGAATCCTTCATGAGGCAGCGTCCACCTTCATTTAGTGGGTCTACTGATCCTTTAGTTGCTGAACAATGGATTAGTACTACTAAAAAGATATTTTCAGTTCTTCAATGTTCTGAACATGATAAAGTCATCTTAGCTGTGTATCGTTTGGAAGGTGATGATGATCAATGGTGGAATCTTATCAAGAATATGAGGCAAAGAGATGAAATTGAGTCAATGGAATGGGACGAGTTCAAGAACTTATTTTTCAATAAGTACATCCCTCATATTATCCGAACAAAGATGGAGAAGGAGTTTCTTGAACTAAATAAAAAGGATGATGAATCTGTTGGTTCCTATGAAGAAAAATTTACAAGACTTTCAAGGTACGCTTATAGTATTATTATCCAACCAGAGAGTAAGATCAATCAATTCTTTATTGGCTTAAAACCAAGTCTTCGAAGGGCGTTAGCCATAAGGGTCTTCAATAGCTACGAGGAAATCGTTTGATGTGCTCTCAAAGTAGAGATGGAGATTGGAGTAACCCATCAGTCATATGGGTTTGATAAGAAGAGTAAAATGGAATTCAAAGGAAAATCTAAAGGGCATAATGAAAAGAAGATGAGCTTTCCCTTATGCTCAAAGTGTGGAAATAAACATGGAGGGAGTTGTCATAAAGGGACAAGTAAATGTTTCAAATGTGGAAAGGAATGTCATAGGGCATTTGAATGCCGCAATGATGGGGAAAAGATTTCTAATGATACAAACAAAGGAAGTCACACATAGATTGAACCTACTACACTTCAACGTTTCAAGTGCAAGGAGATGGGGCATTATGCCAATCAATTCCCAAATCCAAGGGTTGATGATGATGGTCGACGTCAACAAACTCTTAAGGCTAAAGGCAAAGGAAAGTCACATGCAATTTCTATCAGCGATGTGGAGTATGATAACGATGTGGTGAAAGGTATACTTACTATCCACTCTAAAGTAGAAAATGTTTTATTTGATTTTGGCTCCACCCAATCCTTTATTTCTGAAGAATTTTCTTAGGATATCATCGTATTACCTCAACAATTAGATGTAGAGTTAGCTGTGACAACCCCTAATGGCACAACAGTCGCATCAAAAGTTTATAATTCTTCTTCGATTGATGTTTGTGGGAAAGTGCTTCCTACAAATCTTGTGATCCTTCCTATAGTGGAATTTGATGTGATTCTTGGCATGGATTTTCTTTCTTTATATGGATCTCATATCAATTTCCAAAGAAGGGAAGTCACATTCCATATTCCAGATCAATCTATGATCGTCTATCAATGCAAGGATGAAGATAACCTTACAGTGGAAATTTCTTCCATCTTATGGGTCTTGATTCCACTAAATGAAGGTTATTTATCTCAAATGGTTGGTGAGAAACTCACGATTAAGAATATTCCCATTGTACGGGAGTTTGACGATGTTTTTCCGGAGGAATTACTGGGTCTTCCACCAAATCGTGAAGTTGAGTTTTCAATAGAACTCGTACCGGGTGCTTTGCCTATATCAAAGACACCTTATAGAATGGACCCAATTGAGTTGCAAGAATTTAAGAAGAAACTCCAAGAAAATCTTGATAATGGATTCATACGCCCTAGTGCGTCACCTTGGGGAGCACCTGTTTTTTTTGTTAAGAAGAAATATGGATCAATGAGACTCTACATTGATTATCGAGAACTTAACAAGATCACTACCAAGAAGCAATATCATCTCCCACGCATTGATGACTTATATGACCAACTAAGTGGAGCTCAATACTTTTCCAAGATTGATCTTTGTTCAGGGTATCATCAATTAAGGTTCAAAAGGGAGGATATACCAAAGAAGGATTTCCGTACAAGGTATGGACACTATGAATTTATAGTGATTCCATTTGGTCTTACTAATGCCCCTTCTATCTTCATGGATCTGATGAATAGAGTCTTTAGAGACTATCTTGATCAGTTTGTGGTAGTCTTTATAGACGATATTCTGGTATATTCAAAGAGCAAGGAAGAACATAAAGATCACTTGAGAATTATATTGAAGACCCTGAGAAAGGAGAAGATTTATACCAAATTTACCAAGTGTGAATTTTGGCTTAAAAAAGTTGAATTTTTGGGTCACATAATCTCAAAATAGGGGATATATGTGGATCCAGCAAAAACAGAGGTTATCGAAAGATGGTCAAGACCAACAATGAATAATTGAGATCCGATGTTTTCTTGGTTTGGCTGGATATTATCAACGTTTTGTGGAAGATTTCTCACGATTATCTAATCCACTCACCAAGTTGACTCGAAAGGAGTTAAGTTCGTGTGGATGGAGGAATGTGAAAAGAATTTCAAGGAGTTGAAAAGAAGGTTATCCAGTGCACCTGTGCTCACACTTCCTTGTAGTGGAGAAAGGTTTGTGATCTACAGTGATGCATCCAAGAAGGGATTGGGGTGTGTTATTATGAAAAATGATATGGTAATAGCTTATGCCTCACGACAGTTGAAAATACATGAGCAAAATTACCCAACTCATTATTTGGAGTTAGCTGCAGTAATATTTTCATTAAATATTTGGAGGCATTACCTTTATGGTGAAAGGTGTGATATTTATAATGATTATAAAATTTTAAAGTATATTTTCACACAAAAGGAGCTGAATATGCGCCAAAGAAGATGGTTGGAGCTGATTAAGGATTACGACTGCTCAATTCATTACCACCCTGGGAAAGCAAACAAGGTGGTAGATGCATTAAGTCGACAAGACCATGCCAGTTTATCCCTGATGGGGATCACAAAAGATCCAATATTTTTGGATTTACAAAGGATGGATCTTGGAATTATAATGGAAGGGGGAAAATCGTATCTTTCTCAAATGAATTTTCACCCTTCTATACATGTAAAGATTAAAGAGGCGCAGAAAGAAGATGTAGAGTTACAAAATAAGGTGAGAAATATTCCTGAATTTAACCTTGATTGTGATGGGATAATAAAGTTCAGGAATCAGGTTTGTGTTCCTCCCATCCTAGAATTAAAGGAGCTGCAGGATGAGGCTCATAGTTCTTCATTCTCTGTTCATCCTGGAAGCACGAAGAAGTATATGGACCTAAAAGTGTAATTCTGGTGGGATGTAATGAAAAGAGTTGTTGCTGAATATGTCTCTCGATGCTTGGTTTTTCAGAAAGTTAAAGCTGAGAGACAGAAGTCTAAGGGGATGTTACAATCATTACCCATACCCGAATGGAAATGGGAAAAAACATCACTATGGATCTTGTCACAAGACTTACTAAAACATCCAAAGGAAATAATTATATCTGGGTCATAGTTGATCGTCTTACAAAGTATACACACTTCATTGCTATTTGAGAGTATTTCTCTCTGGATCAGCTTGCTAGGATATTTGTAAAGGAAGTGGTATGATTGCATGGAGTACCACTTTCTATTATATCTGATCGGGATCCGAGATTTACCTCGAAGTTCTGGTGAAGTCTTCAGCAAACTCTGGATACAGAGTTGAGTTTCAACACTGCTTATCATCCTCAGACAGACGGTCATTCTGAGAGAACAATTCAAACTCTAGAAGATATGTTGAGAGATTTCTCTATGGATTTCAAAGGTGGTTGGTATCAACACCTACCTTTGGTGGAATTTTCTTATAATAATATCTTTCACTCAAGTATTCAGATGGATCCTTATAAAGCTCTTTATGGAAAGAAATGAAGGACTCCAACTTGCTGGGATGAAATTGGGGAAAGAAAGCTATTAGGACCTGATCTTGTTGATGAGATGGTATAAAAGGTTCGTTCTATTCAACAACACATAAAAGAAGCTCAGAGTCGATAGAAAAGTTATGCCGACAACCGAAGAAAAGGCCTAGAGTTTGAAATGGGTGATAAAGTGTTCTTACGAATATCTCCCTAGAAGAGGGTCATGAGATTTGGAAAGAAGGGGAAGTTGAGCCCTAGATATATCAGTCCTTTTAAAATACTGGATCGTGTTGGAAAGGTAGCTTACCGATTGGTGCTTCCCCTGAATCTCTCTCAAGTTCACGATGTGTTCCATGTATCTCTCCTGAGAAAGTACATACCTGATCCTTCACATGTACTCAACGCAGAAGTTGTACCGCTGGAGCAATATCTTTCTTATGAAGAACAGCCAATAGAGATTCTAGATCGTAGTGAAAAAGTCCTATGGAACAAGACCAATCTCTTGGTGAAAGTTTTATGGAGGAACCACCAACTAGAAGAAGCTACATGGGAGCTTGAGAATATAATGAGAGAGAGGTATCCTCATCTGTTTGTTACAAAGTCACAAATTTCGACGGCGAAATTCATTTTAAGGGGGGAAGAATGTAACACCCGAGACTTTTATGAGAAATATTTTGTTTTTATGTTATATAAATCATCAAAGGAATCTTTCACTACACACAACACTAGCTTGGCTTGCTTTACACGCAACCGCGGCCTTCCTCGATAGCTTGCGTCGTATGCAATACCGAGTTTCACTAAACAACGATATGCTATTAAAATATTAGTAAAACTAGCCGTTATGAATAGTATTAACTGAATTTTGAAATTTATAACATTTTAATTCAACTTATACATTTTCTAGAATGAGGTATAAAAGCAAAATCAGTTTTTTGGATAAAAGAAGTATTTATCAAAAAATAGAGTTTTGCCGCTTTTTGATGGCGCACCCACATTAAAGCTAGTTTTTGACATGTTTATAAGTTCAATTTGACAAAATAAAATTCTCCTTTTGAATCAGGGTACAGAAATTTACCTTGGATAAATTTTTGATATTTTTCTGATAACTTTCATATTTTGATGAATAGTAAAAATACGCTAATTTTTAATTAAAAACAACTTTTGTCATTGAGATAATTTATATGGATAAATTATAATATTGAATGGTTTTAAAGTATAAATATAATATATTTTTACCATTTAATATAATTTATGTCATTAGCATTAATTTCACATTGAATTCATAGGTAAAAACATTTCAATCTTTGGCAATGTTTTAACTTCTAAAACATGTTTACTTAACAACGAGATTTATTTTAAATTAATTACTGAAACTTATATGTTTTGAATTTTGAAAAATGGATTCCATATTAAGAATCAGTGGGTTAAAATTATGTTAATAGGCTACTTTTTATTTTTGGGCATTATGAATAGTAACTACGGTAAATTTTATTTACCATAATTAAAGGTAAATCGGGTAATTAAGGGTAAATATTGGATTATAAAATTACCCTAACACCTGCCAAAATCCTATTGGATGACTAAAAGGCGACCCATATCACCTATGGGTTAGATTAGATTCATTTAATGGACTTTTTTCCATAAAAATAATTTAATTATTAAAAATAAAGAATGTGACAACATGTCAATTTCTTAAATCTTATAAGTATAATAATTTTAATTTAGTGATAAAATTCATGAAACTTCGAAAATGAATAGTCTCCAGAAATCTAATACAATTATCTATATCATAGGAATTTATTTATAATTTTTAGGGATTAAATAATTATCATTAATTATGACACAATAGTGATGTTAAAATTATTTTATTAATTAAAATATCAAATAAATGGATTTAAAAATAATAAAATAAATATTATATGAACTATTTAATCTTCTCCACTAATTTTATAGATACATATGACATTTGATGGATCTATTAAAGATTTTAGTTTGAACATATCTTCTGTATATATTTTATTTAAATTCAAATAAATGAATAGTGTCAAAATTGACACTATTGTTATTTTATAAAAATAACATATTATAAAATTGTTAAAAAATAAGAAAAATATTTAAAATTTATAAATTAAAATTTATATGGTCGAAACTATCATAAAGTGTCAAATTATGGAAAATTCACAACACATATGTAATTATTTATAATAATTTAAAATTTAGAATATTATTACCACAAATAAAATAAAATTGATAAATAAGGATAAATCAAGTTGATAATGTTTAAAATAAATTACTAACATGTCTAAATTTTATTGGTTGATGAGATTACAACCCTATCTCCTATAAACTTCAGATATGAGTCATTTGGGAAGTTTTTAAGTGGGGATGAGATTTAATATAAACTAATATTTCTTATACTTCAAAAAGTGTCCCTCTCCTCCCATATAAAAGGGCACCTCCTACCTCTCCTCCTCACACCAATTTTAGCCTTCAAACTCGGCCAACCCCTGACACATTCTACTCTCCACTTCCCTAGAGACATCCTAGAGGTCCTGGGCTTCTTCAAAGACCAATTTTAGTGCCCTAAAAGGAGGTCTCAAAGAAGCGCCTCAAAGAATAGGTAATGCCCGTTACCGATTCTTTCATCTTTATTTCTTCTTACACTTCTTCTTCTTTAGTTGTTTAATTATGAAGTAATAACATCAGTATCACTCGTATACTGATATGTTTTTATAATTATGAAAAAACCCTATTTCATCATCTATCCATCCTATGGAAAATGAAATCACCGCGCGTGCGTACGTACAGAATACCATCTCCACGCCATGGTGTAATCTATTTTCCACCACCACCTTACATGGATTTGTATAATGGTGTAAATAATAACTATATATGATTATTTTAAAGTGATATTGATTCTGAAATAGTATACATACACTCCATTATAATTTCACGATCATGGGAATGATATCATCGCTCGTGCGTACGTACGGAATACCGTCTCCATGATGTGATGCGACTCGTTCTACATGATCTTCATTTGCATAATGATTATATAAATGAATTGAATGAATTAATATGATATATATTACACTAATAACATTCTGGAAATGAGGTATATATAACCTAAAGAGAAGAATAAGAATTTATTTGACAAAACACGCATAAGAACAAAAAGTAATAAACACCCGAATAACAAGTAGTAATGAAATATTACTAATAAAGAGCTAAGAATATGACCATATATGATATAATAAAAATACATATGATTCTGGAATAAGTCAATAACATTATTTAAATCATTATACAGGAGGTTCAGACACTTACGAAGAAAATCGGACCTAAGGTAATGGAAATATCACAATCTCATTTTTATCCGAGATTGTTTATACTTTGGAATTTACTGGGGTGAATTTTATCATCCACATCCATGTTTCCTAAATATGTAATATTTACATCATTCTAAAATAGTTTATATCCAATATTACCCTTCGGTGAGTTTTTAGTAAAAGATATGAAAGGAATATTTTGTCGTTTTTCGTACGAGGTACTTTTTTGACTTTTCTAAAAAAAGTACGAGGAGAATGTTTTCTTTTAACTTATACAGCATGAATGGATTTTTAAAACATTATTTCCAAGAAGATTCCCTTAAAAGTTTTCAAGTTTATTTTTAATCAAATTCATTTAGTTTATAATTGTATGGCATGTTAAGAAAGGAAAAGTGTTTTTGAAGTAAAAAAGGATATTTTCCTTAAGAATGGAGTTCAAGCGTTTTATCAAAATTATTTTCCATCTAAGATAATAAAGGGTTCTGTTTCTATACCTATTATTACATTGATTTGATTATATTGTGATGGAATTATTTTTATTAATTCCTTTATCTTATATGAGTTGTTTTATGACGTCACGATGTTTAAGATTCCCATTTTTATTACATGGGTTATGCTATGATGTATGGTTTATGATTTTGTGGCACACATAAGAATGGTATCATTATTAGATGGGTGGGACCTATATCTCCCTCCAATTAATTGGGTAAAGATTTTATATATCATGATATAGACATGGATGGAACGACAAGTTATACCGGTTCATTGAAATAGGACTAAAACGAGGAGTGAACTCGGTTCAGAAATGGACTTTGTCCACTAAGATAGTCTTGGCAATGAGTCTTGACTAATAAGAAATGATTCTCAATGATTATGTGTGTATGCCACAAAGTTTAATTTTTTATGTTATGATTATTGGGATTACATTTCACTACTATGATTTATCCCATCTTATGAAATTATGATCTCTTTTGCAGGTTAAGATTTCCAAAAGTTATGTTCTTATGTATATGATGTGATTGATATTTCTTTTGTTTACCCTTACTGAGCATTTGAGCTCAACCTTTTGTATGTTTTATTTCCCCAGGTCAGGAAGAAGGTTATTAAGTAGGATATGCCAAAAGGGACTCCAGATATGATGAAATAAATGGGAGGCAAAGTAGATGCTTTATTGACCAGTTGTTTATGTTTCCCAGTTTCTAAACACTCTATACATATACGGACCTTTCCTGGTTTTGTTATATGTTGTAATAAGTGTGATTCAATTCTGAAGTAATAACAATTTATGTAAAGTATGGGTTGTTATAATATATATTTCAAAATTATTTTATACTACCTTGAGATAAAATTCCATTTTTATCCACATTCCCTTTAAAGTGATAATATATAATTGAAATCTTATAATAAATTACATTTGTATCCAACACCTAACATTTAAAATGGAACCTCTTAGCCTCCCTTATTCACACTAGTTTATCATTGTATCTAAAAAAATACATTCTAAAAAACCTTCATAAAATCATTTCCCTAACCCTGGATCTTCTAGTAGTCTCATATGTCCATACATTAAAGGATTAAGGAGTAATCCAAAGGAGGTCTCGCAATAAATAGGTATAGATCTTAACTGAGGTCTTTAAATTTTATTTCTTCTCATACATCCTATAATATTATTTATCAATAAAAAATGATGACTACAGAATCTTCAATATAATTACTTTATATTATAGTGATTTATAAACCCATTACCATCACTTCCCTGTCTAATAGAAGATGAAAGTACAACTTGTGCATAAGTACAGACTACCATCTCTACGTAGTGATGCATTTTATTTTTCATCACCACTTTATATAATTGGAAATAAATATGTATATAAATAATATAGATGATATTTATATCATTATATAAATTCTTGAGATTAAATACCCATTATCAATATCAAAGGACCATAACATCTGAATCAAAACATACATATAGAACAGAGTAGTTAACACCTGAAATGTTTGTGATAATGAATGATTTATTACGAATGGGTGATAAAATGTAATAATTAAACCATTTAAGAAATTATAGATATTATTTTTATTATATTACTTAATTATACTAAAATTTAAAATTATTATATCAGATGTGGGAGGAATTATAAAGAAATACGTACTAGAGGTAAGAGTTTTATGTTACAATCACATTTTTATCATGCTTATTTGTGATTAAATTATATTATGATAAATTCTAATATATATATCTCACAAATATTAGGTAATTTATTATCCTATATTTATTACTATATATTTTAAGTATCTCTTTCATTTTTCTCTATTTAATTTCTAATGATACCGAAATAATGTTTTCAAGGAAAATCGATCTTGTTTCTCCGTTTAGTTGTGAATCATTTCTTCCGTGTCAATATTTTCTTTAAAATATTTTCAATAATATTTTCAATATTATCCAAAAGATTATTTAATTTTAATTTTTTATAGTTTTTTTCCTTATCTAGGTTTATGATGAACATTATTATCTTCTTCCAACCATTTCACTTTTAAATTTTTATTGAAAATGTGAATGGAATTATTGATTTAGCATACACTACGTAAACAACATTCCCAGAAATCATGATTATTATATTATTTTAAGATTCATTTACATGTTTATTTTTTATACATGAAAGTAAAATGTTTTCTTAATCTTTTTTTGAAATTATAAGATTCAAAATTTGTGACTTCAAATTAAAAGGGGTATTTTTCTTAAGTATTCTATTGATCTTGTAAGGGAATTTTTATTCAAAAAAATACTCTAATGTTTATTATGATTTATTGAGTATATTTTCCATTATTAGAATCATTAATAATTATTTTTATGGTTTATGATTATGATGATGAAATTTTTATGAAACACATATCCTTTCCAATTGTTATGATTTTATGATATAGTTAATATTTTATCATGGGATAATAAGGATTATAATATGGTCTGAACCCATATTTTTAAGGTACATTATCCAATTACATGGTATTGAGAGTGAACCGTAACTATGTAAATGATAGAATAGGCCGTGAACCCAATCAAATATGATATTATTGGAAGTGAACATTGTCTAAGGAAATATTTTATATAACTATTTTTATACCAAAAAATTATTCCTTATTCATGTGATAATATTTCCTTAGTTATGATTGATTATTGATGATTTTTCACTAATTTTTCTTATTTATTTTTTCTGAAAAATATTTATTCCATGTTTCTTTGATTATGATATGTGAATTGATGGGAATGAATTTCTAATAATAAGATCATTTCTCATAGAAATATAAATATATTTATCTCACTTTTGATCATTTATTGATATATATTATTTTTACCTGTACCGAGAAACTATGTTCACTATTTCTAATGTATTACTTCCCATGGTTATAGAGAAAGGTATTATGTATGTCAGTTTTAAGAAGGGTTATGTTTGTCAATAGACTAGTGGGAAATGATATTGATATATTATACATTATATATTTATGTATCCATGATTCTAAAGATGCTAGACCATTGTGGGGTTTTTAATGGATTATACTGATATCTAATGGATATTTTCATTAAAAATATTTAGTTTTCATGTATGAAAAGTAAGGGTTTCTATATTTGGTATCAGAGTAATTTTTTTAACATTTAAAAATAATGACGAGGAAAGTTTAGTGAGAACCATTAGGACAATCATATTTATAGGATTCCATACTATATTATAGTAAATAAAGTTATTTGGTTTCCAAAAGAAAATAAACCCCTTTTTGGATACTTCACGTAGAAATAGTTTTGGAACACATGAATCTAGGTAAGATAACCCCGAAAACCGTTGGTTCAGAATATATATTACATTATTCTAGTCGATGGTGAGTGATCGCATATAGCACACCTTGTTTGAAACTCTCAAGGTTTATGATTAGGTTAATTTATATTTTCTTTAAGATCCATTATGAAGGATCTGAATATATAATAAACATGGATAACATAGGATAAACCTAAAGCTTTATAGACTAAAAAAAGTTCCATGATTTAGATATACAATAAAATATTTTTTGATTATATGATTTCCCACTATTATTATTGTTTCTAATACTATGTTTTTTATTTTTATTCAATGGTTTGAATAATAATAAACCATGATAACGCTAAATGTGATGGAAAATGCAATGATGTTCTCCCTAAACAATAAAAATTTATGGGAGATGGAATGAAAACTCTCATTGCTTTGGTTACACAAATTTATTTATCCAAGAATCAGGTTGAGATTATAAATTTAAAAAAATAAGGAAGTGAATATTGTCGAGTCCTTAATAAGGAAACTTCAACCTTCATTATTGGGTCTTCCGATCCACTAATTTCTAAGTAATGGATCATAACCACTTAAAATATATTTTATATTATGTAGTGCTAAGAATATGAATCAGTTTTTTGTGGTGTTTATAATTTTTAAATTGGAGAGGATAAATGGTATAATCCGATAAAAAATACAAGGCAGTGAACAGAAATTGATTGCATAGAGTGGGATGAGTATAGAATGTTACTTTTTAAAAACTATATTCCCCTTATTATTCAAATGAATATGGATAATGAATTCCTTGATCTTAATTATAAGTATTATGATTATATTGTTACATATGATAATTTTTTACAAAACTTATGATGTACAATTTAGGTTTTTTTATTAAACGAGAAAGGAATATTTATCGATTATTAAGTATCTTAAAACCTAGTCTCTAAATAGTGTTATACATAAGATACATAAAAATATCTGAAGAAATAATTATATGTGTTATCAATGTGTAATTAGATATTAGATTCACCCCTAAAACTAATTGTTTTACTAAGAAAAGAAATATGGAATTAAAAAGAAATTATAATTAAAATCCATGTAGAGAATAAGTTGTGTTTTTCTTTATTCTAGATTTTTGGGAAGAATCATGGAGGAAATTTTGTTAAGGGAAATGGTAAATGATTTTTTTTGTATAAAATAATGACATCACAAAATAGAATGATTAATTAATAGGAAGAAATTATCTAAAGGTGAAAATATTAAGAAACAACCCCCCCCCCCACCGATTCACCCCTCACTCTAATGACATAACTACAAGAAATCTGGATATTATTCTATCTAGTACTCAAATATAAGGTTAAATGATGATGACCAGTGTGAAAAATATTTAAAGATCATAGAAAACGGGAAATATTATATGATTTCTATTTCTGATGTGGGGTGTGATAAAGAAGAGTATAAAGGTACACTTACCGTCCACTATATAACTACTAATATAGAATTTAATTATGGTTCTATGTAGTCATTTATATCTGAAATATTTTCTGAGGGTATCACATTACATCCTCAACCTAAATATTTTGAAATACCATTAAAACTCCATTATGGAATAATGATCACAACTCAAATCAAGTAAAATTATTGAATTAATTTTTGAAGTAATTTCTCTTAATTTTTTTTATTCTTCCTCTAGTTGGAATTTATGTGATTTTGGGCATGAATTGCATTTCTAAATATAAACCCCATTTCAATTATTATGGAGGGGTAGTAAAATTTTTTATTATGAAGTAGAAAATGTGTTTTTTAATTTTTTTAGGATAAATATAAAAATTTAATGGAAATTACACCCATTTCATGTTTCATGAATAATATTCAAGGTGGTTATGTATCATATATGGTTTGGGAGAAACTCAACATCAAAGATATTCCTATTATAAGGGAGTTTATTGATGTGATACTCGAATAGTTACCAAATCTTACTCTAAATCATGAAGTCCATTTTTCCATTGATATAATACCCAAAGGAACACCAAATAGAATGACTCCATATAGAATGTCCATGATTGATCTGTAGTAAGTGAAAAAGAAACCCATGGATAATATTTTTAATGGATTAATTTTTCTAAGTTTGTCACCATATGTTACACCCTTCATATTTTTCATGAAGAGAGATAGAACAATACCAGTATGCATTAATTATAGGGAAGTTGAAAATATATTAATAAACAATAATTATCCTATGCTTAGTATTGGTGATTTAATTGATCAAATATGAGGAGCTCAATTTTTTTCCATGAATAATCTTCATTTTAGATACAATTAATTGAGGTTAAAAATTGAATACACGCCCAAGATAGCCTTTCGATCGTGGTATGTACAATATGAATTTAAATTCATGTCTTTGGGAATTATTAGTGACTCCACCATCTACATGTATTTATTGAATGGTGTCTTTATACATTACATTGATGAGTTTATGGTAGTATTTATAGAAAATATTATTATGTATACTCAAAGAGTATGGGAGAACATGAATGTTAGTTGTGGTTTGTACAAAATACCCTATGTATGGAGAATTTGTACAAAAAAATTACTTACAATTAATTTTACCTACAAAAATATATATTTTTAAGTGATATAATCTTAAAAGAGGGTATATTAATGGATCAATCAAAGAACAACAATATTTATCGGTGCACCAGACCGACCAATATGACTAATATTTCTATATTTCTGGGATTCGATAGATATTATTAAGGATTTTTAAATTATTTCTCATTGATATCTAATCCAATCATCATGTTATCTTGGAAGCGAGTTAAGTTCCTTTGGTTTGATGAATATAATGACAATTTCAAGGAACTAAAGAAAATATTGGCCAGTACACTTGGGTTTAAACTACATTATAGTAGAGAAGGATTTGTGATTTATAGTGATTAATTAAAAAAGGGGATGGGGTGTGTTCTTATGATGAATTAAATAATGATAGGTTATTCATGAATCTAGTTGATTGTTCATGAGAAAAAATTACTTAGATCATGATTTATAGTTATAAAAATCAATATTAATATTAATGATATAGAGGAATTAGATATATGGAGAAATGTGTTACATATATACTAATAATAAAAGTTTAATGTATATATTCACCCATAAGGAGTTAAATATTCACTAAAACGTTTTCGAGATTTTGATAAATATTACAACTTCTCCAAACATTAACACCCTAGGAAATGAAAAAAGGTGGATGATTCTTTGAGTTTAAATGATCATTCTATATTATCTATGAGGAGAATAGATACAATATTTAAGGAATTTAAAAGGATGGAGCTTGATGTCTTGAAGGAAGGGGAGAAATATTTTCATTTTCAATTGAGTGTTTAACTACTAATCCATGTAAAGAGAAAAGAGGCATAAGAGGGTGTGTAGCTCTAAAGAAAGGTGAGAAAATACCCTGAGTACAAACTTATTAGGATGGAATGATAAGGTTAATAAATCATTTATGTGATCCATAAGTACTCTAACTAATGAAGTAAATATTATAAAAAGATTATAGATCATTATTTTCTATTCTTCTTGGATGTATGTTAATGTATAGAGATTTGAATAGAATTTATGGTGGGATAACATAAAGAGATATATTAGAGATTATGTATCTTTGTTCTTTGTATATCAAGAAGTTTAGGATTAATGAATGGTGTATTAGGTGATGCTATAGCCATTACCCATTCTAGAATGGAAATGGGAATCCATCAACATGAATTTCTTCCCCAGAGTCATCGAAACATTTAATGGTCTCAATTATATTTGGGTTTTAGTCAACCACTATATAATGTTTGTTCATTTAATTTCTATCAAGAAATATTTATATATTGATCATATTTATAGGATATACATTATGGTAGTTTTAATGTTACATTAGTACCACATTCTATTATATCAAAACCATATTTTAGGATTCCCTTAATGCTCAAGATATATTCTAGAAAGATCTAGATAAAGAGTTGTGTTTTAGTACTTCTTATCATCATTATATAGATTGTAATTATAAGAGAACCATAAAAAATATGAAGGTTATTTTTTATAATATTTTCAATAATTCAATTGTGGTTTAGATTAACACCTCCATTGAGTCATTTTTCTACCAATAAAAGCTTTCACTGAATCATTAAAATGAATTTTCTTGAATCCATCTACGGAAATTAGTTTTAAAAATAGATATGATGTGATGTAGTTGGAGGGAGAATGATATTGGTACCTAATATAGTTGAGGAAAATACTAATAAGATTATATCCACTTACCAATACACTAAGGCATCTTAGAGTTAACAGAAGTGTAATTTTCTAGACCCAAAATCTACTAAACCAGTGCTCCAAGTTGGGTCGTTACATAACCACAAGGATGCCACCCCGTATGCCAGAGGTTTATGACAAGTAATAAAGAGAAAGGAACTCCTTGGATACCACTTTGTAACCTTCTCGACCCAGAATCCACTAAACCGGTTATCTGAGCTAGGTTGTCACATGACCTCAAGCGCACCTCCCTATACACCAGAGCTTTTCCACTAGCAGTGAGGGTCTAATGATCATATGGGGATACTATACCATTTTTAATAGAGTAAGACATATCATAACACAATATAAATAGTGGAAACAATACAAACTACCAATAAACATGCATAACCAATCATTTTCTAAATGGGGTACAACCACAAATCAAATACAATAATGTCATGCCATACTAGTAGTGAAAAGTTAAATAAACCCAAAATAAAACAAACAAATCAAACTCAAAATGGGTCCTGAATCTAAATCTGGGTCCTTCTCCATGTGTATACCAATCCCAACTTAACCTCCTAGAGTAGGACCTTCTCCCTTGTCCTGACCTGCAACCAAGAAGTCTGGTCGGGTACCCAACAGTGGCCCGATCAGGGCGTGAGTACAATACTCAGTAGGCCACCACCAACAGCGTCTACAAAATATACAGTCTAATATATAGTGCATGAAAGAAAAAAATAAATGGTAAGTAGAAAATAGAGAGTTGATGTGCCATTAGTTAACAATGTACACTTAATTTATGACTAGAATTTAACCCAGTTCCATTTCTTATAACATCTTCATTACATAAGAAATAGTGATCACATGTTCCATGTGTTAGGCATAGATATCATCTACACAAGGGTTTAAGGAAATCAATCACAATTCATAGGGGAAACATATCAAGTCTCTATTTCACTAGGAACACACATATCACATCAACACATTATCCTCACATTGAAGCCTCAGTCTAGGTGGAATGCAACCCTTTGTGGAATAGAGCCTTTTTCCCCTTCCTTAACCCTTGAATTTTTGGGTGGAGTTTAGAGCCTCAGTCTAACTCGACCAGTGGGTGTAGAACATCAAGTCAATACCAAACTCTACCAAGACACTAGAACCTGATTATTTATCAATTCACCACAACTATACAATAACAAAACCAAACATACTCAATGAATTTGGATATCACAACACATAACAACAACAAGGGAATTAATACTATGCCATAACCCATTACTACATTTACCATTTACAATTCATATACATTTAGAAATATTACCATTCCTATGTCATAACCCATTAGGTGTATTCAACAACCCCCTATTCCTTATCCAGATTCATCATAGACCATTCATTAACCCATTTATCCCATTTAACGTTTCGTAAGCATTTACCCACTTATGTATTTCAAGTACATTTCTCATATCACATAACACAATCCCTTTATTACATTCAACCATTTAGTTGTACCACCTAATTCTCATGTATTAGCCCATTCCACATTTTTATTCATTCCCTTAATACAACCCATTAACAAATTCCCCATTTCTCATTCCATTACACAATTGCAAGTTCAGCATTTAAGATTCCCTAATCACCTTAGGAATTTCTAACCAAATTCATGAAATGATCGACATAATTTATTTCAACGAAAATTCCCATTTCCATGTCATTCCAAAAACATCTTATTCCTTTATCTACCTAGGAATATTTATAATTATTCAATTTATAACTTAATCAATCATTATTACACATTCTACCTGGGTTTCACATTCTTATTCGGCAACACACCACTTAACCCTACCACACTCTCAATTCGAGTTTGCCAGCGCACCCCATGGGTGGCCCTAAAATGGTCTAGTCTTCCTCAACACATCCCATGAGGTATGTGAAGGTATCAATTGGTCACATAGACACCCATTTTTATCAAACACTTCAATGGAACAAGGAACACAAAAATGGGGAAAAAGAACACCAACTTCCATGCACAAATCCAAAATAAAACTATGGGATCATACTTGTAGAACACCTACCTCAATTTCGAAGATCAACACACTCTTAATCATTGACTTCGATCTGGATTCGAGCATCAAATGAATCATAATCCTAAAACTCACCCAAAAATAGGTTTTTAGAGATTCAAAAGAAGACGAGATAAGGATACGAACCTTAATTTAACAAAGGAAGCAAGGAGAGGATTAGCCTTACCCGGAGCTTAGATCTGCAACAGACGACATCCAAAATGGCTATGAAATGAGTGATATCGATCCGTGTGAGATCTTTAGGTTCTTGGCGTATCACTAAGGTTGTAGAGGGTGGAATGGAGAAGAAAGCAGTGTTCGGTTTTAAAATCCCATAATGGAAATTATGTAAATTTTCCATCTTTTCTAGGCCGAATGGTTTACCCACACAGTTTTCCAAACCGTGCAAAAACCGTGCAGAAGCTACTACCCAAAAATCACCCCTTTCACACAGATTCCTGGTATTTCTACATGTTTTTATTAACCGTGAACCAACCATACATAAGCCTTTTTTCATGGTTGCACGGTTCCCGCACGGTTTGCACTAACCGTGCAACATGCCTAGGAACTCCCTTTTCTTCTCCATTCATGTCCTGACCCCACGGAACACCCTCAAGTTTTAACAAGAACATGGGGAAACACTCATCTATCCAAAAAGAAGATTATATAACCAAAAATTAATAAATAACATACCTTAATAAGATTCGGGATCCTACAACCTCCCCACCTTATAATATCTCATCCTCGAACCACTCTTCCATGAATCACTAAAATTCAGGAACTAAAGGTCTTTCCATTATGCCTATCTATCCATTCCCATTACCCATATTTCTGGTTTCACATCAAAAATCCCCTCGAACAAGAAACAAGGTCATAGACTATCCCCACAATCATTCATCACTACAACCAATACAAGAGCTGAAAACTCCATAAGGATGCATCCACTTCAACCATTCCCACCACGAGAACTCCATAAGAAAAATATTAGGTGACAACACCTAACTCAAAACACATAGATACTTAACACATGGAGTCACATCATTATGTAGGAACTAATCAATACCCTATAGGCCTGATCCTCTATAAAACTCATGAACCAAATAATTTCGAGTAATTTTTCTCTATTTTCCAAAATCTAAGGGTGACAAACCTAGTATCACCCATAGGAGAACACATGATCCTTCCAATTACATCTCCCAAAGATTTCATTCCAAAACCATACAACCAAATTCCACTCAACACCTCTAGGTACTCAACCAATTAAACTCGCACCAAGGCTCTCTACCAGGGCTAACCCACCCGAACGGTTACCACTCGAGTCCTTACAACCCGAATCCCTGCTCAAGTCATCAACCAACCATTTATCCGGTATGGTTCTTTCCACCGTCTTATGTTACATGGAACCTCCACTCTTGACGAAGGTCCACTTAAGCCCCATTAAAACATTCACATCACCAGACATGTTCCAACTAACTATGCCCTAAAATCCATAGGTGCATTACCCTGCCATGGAATCCATCCTCACCATCACAATCATTGGGAAGACATCCCTACAAAATCCATTCAAGGACTAAGATCATCCTGACCTCACTCAGGTACATCTTCATTTCCTAGAAGGTACTTTCAACCACACATCAACCCGGAGGTTGTTCACTCTCACATCACCCATTCATGTTTAACATCTCATTCCTGACTACACTGGACTGGCTTATCCTAGAACACCCACATTCCACTGATGGTATACTGTCCCCTTCTCTCCTTTACAAGGTGCTTACTAACTTGAATCCTATCATTATCATCCCATGCACCAAATGAGGTCATTTTCTAAATTCCAGTATCATTCTATTATCACAGAATTACCACCCTTCAAACTATCATCGAATTAACCCTTGTATTGACACCACATTACATGGCCAAGGTTCACCCAATGTCACGATGTCATAAAACCACACAAGTAAAATTGACCTGAGTCTAACCTCGATATCCGTTGGAGTTATAAAAACCAAACTTATATTGCCACCACCTATTATCAAATCCAATCACACACTTCTAAGACTCTTCTCAAACATCATAAGAATCACTTGGAACCACCCTAAGATCAAATCCCACTCTTTACCCATTGGCCACCACATCCAAGTACCACACTTCTCCTCCAAGGAAACTAACATGAACCTCACAGGTTCCTCATTGGCACCCCGATGCCACTCTGTTGACTCGATGTTCTCTTCCCCACATCCATGACTGACTTATCACTCCCCACCTTAGGAGTGTTTTTACATCTTCTCTCAAGAGGGATTAAACCAACTATTCTTACACTCGATCACATGTCAAACCCCAAAACATAGACATGGCTATCTAGATTTTTCCCAAAACAAGAAAACAAATGTCTCCTAGTTCCCATTATCAATTCCCGTGAACGGAACCCATGATTTTTGTCTATATCTGGTCCATCCCAAGGACCTCACCCCAATCCATAGAGGATGTAAATCCCACCATAAAGCACCAAATATACGGTTTCCTGGAATATAAAACCCATGATGTCCCTCATCCAACAAAAAACTCTCAAGTATCCTAGAATGAGCTAGATATTTTCAATGTACCTGGGATGATATCAGAATATTGGGCAAGATCATCACTAGTTGAGGTACTCTAACATGTTTTTGAAGAACACCACCACCAACTTCTCCATTTCTGATGTTAATCTTTGGGACACCATGACCGACCATGGATCTCAGTCTTCCTTATCGAATGTGTCACATCAACACTTAACCACCACCACTCAGTTTTGATTTCCATCTAGGTTCAACCATTGCTCCAAAACCAAACTATTCAAACAAACATGTTCAGCCACTTGACCAACCTTACCTCGGGTCTAACCATCATGTGAAAGAATATAACCACACTCCATCCACCTACGTCTCTTCCAATTGAAATCAACCTCAACCTCTATTAATCATCATCCAAACTGGTGAGTAAGGAATCCATATGATACAACCCTTTGAAAAAAAAACCTTACATCCTATCACGAGCACACGGGTTCCCTTACAAAAGGACCATGTATAACTATACCATTTAATAAAATATGCTGGTACTCAATACGCATTAACACCACCTCTGAAGCATCTCCCATGCTTCATATTCTGAAGTACCTGCACTGCTGGGCTAACCTCCAACATGGTCACCCTTCAATTGCGGTAACTATATGCACATAACTATATCTCGAGTATCACAACCAACCCTCAACCTTCCCACTTAGCCCTCTAGGAAAAATCCACACCATACAACTCCCTGAGTTCCACTATCAAAGTTCCAGACATCAACATGTGTGAAACACACCAAAAAATACTAGATGTACTATCTTACCTCTTTCATATTCCACCTTGAAGGTTTAATGATACCAACTCCCTAAATTGGAGTTACTACTAGGAGAATCCATTAGTTTTCTCTCCAAACCATTCTTATCATGAATCTATAAAATCAATGCTAATGAATGGAACTATCACTCCCATTCCGATGCACACTATGCCTCACACACCAACAACCATCCACTCCAGGTTCCACGCCTAAGGAGTACACATTCATTGACATTACGCGGAAAAAATCATCTCTGAGATTCAAGACACAAATCGCAAGGTCTCTACATGCAAGGTCACCAAGACCCAAGAACCATCCTTAGGGTCTAGCATGTACTCCGTACGGCCATAAACCACAAGAGTTCTCTCACTAAAATTACCGAACAACACTCCTAACCCAAATTCCACAAAACTATAAATAGTTCCCTAAATACACTACCAGGGACATATCACAACCGGCAAGGCCTTACAATTAAAATCCTAAGTCTCAAACTAGATCACTCGCACTACCCCAACCCCCACACACAAAGGTCCAACTAACAACAAAATGGATACCCACTATTGAACTCAATCATTCTAATTTTAAACTTACCATTCACTTGATGCTTTGAAGAATGACCAACAGGACTTAACCAAATATGGAAAAGGTCTCATGCTAGAAACATCAAACAACTCATTCTTCATGCTCTAACCCGACGATCATCATCACACTTAAAAAACTGCCCCTACCATGCCTACCATGCGCCATGTTCAACCTGAAGTAACCAATTCACTTAATCAAAAGTTTTTATTTCACACCTCTTCAACACAATTATTCATTTAAAACACAATTCCTTCCCTATTATTCTTAGTTACCCTTTCATAACTTGTTAAAATATCCATTCTAACAAAATTATACCTTTCATTAGGCAAATTAATTAACAATTTTATAGTTATTATGCAACCTCTATTTTAGACACAAAAACAGCCCTTACGATTTATCAAAACCCGAAATTTTAACTTGGTCACATCATTTCTTTATACACGATATTTCTTAACTATTCATTTTTATTATATTAATTCACCCAATTTCATTACCATTATTAGGCATCATTTCCTTCATATTTATCAGAAAGGTAAAATCCATTCTACTCTATTTTCCCTGCACACCAATTTCATGTGTGTGCTTATAACAATGCATGCCACCTATATTCTCAGGCGCCTAAAATGATGCATGAATGAAGAACCTAATTCCATTTTATCCATGAGTAAATTATCATAAATTAGTCAAATACCAAAACATTTTCATCCCACATTGGTGAAATATCATTAAACAGTAACAACACACATCAAAAATAACAATTCCCACCCAGGGTAACTTGGATTTTCCCTCATACATGGGTGAGATACTCCCATGAACAAGCTCATTACTGTGGACCAACACATCATAATCCTGTACCTACCATCCCCAAATAGTATGAAAGGGTAAAGAAATCCTTTGATACCACTTTGTAACATTCCTAACACAGAAGCCACTAAACTGGTGCTCCGAGCCTGGTCCTCACATGACCTCAAGAACACATCCCTGTACACTAGAGGTTTTTTGACTAACAGCGATGGTCTAATGAGTCACGTGGGGATACTATACCCTATTTACCCAAGTAAGACACAACGGAACACAATATAAATAATAGAAACAATAAAAACAACCAATAAACATGTATACCCGAACGTTTCCCAAATGGGGTACAACCACAAATCAAATATAACAATATCATGCTATACTAGTAGTGAAAAGTGAAAGAAACCAAAAGTAAAACAAACATCCAAAACTCCAAACAGGTCCGGCATCTATGTCTAGGTCGTTCTCAATGTACATACCAAGCCCAACTCGACCTCCTAGAGTAGGTACTTCTCCCTTTTCCTGACTTACAACCAAGAATTCTTTTCGGTACACAATAGTTGTCCGAGCAAGGTGTGAGTACAATACTAAATAGGACACCACCAACGGTGTCTACACAATATATAGTCTAATAGATAGTACATGAATTTAAGAAATAAATGGTATTTAAATAAGGGAATTTCAGGTGCCATTAGGTAACAATGTTCACTAAATTTTTGACTAGCATTTTTCCTAGTTCCATTTCTTATACCATCTTCATTACATAAGAAATATTTATCACATGTTCCATGTGTTAGGCATAAATATCATCGATAAAAGGGTATATAGAAATAAATCACAATGAATAGGGGAAATAAATCAAGTCCCTACCTCACTAGGAACACACATATCACATCAACACATTATCCTCACCTCGAAACATCAATCTGGGTGGAATGAAACAGTTAGGGGAATAGAGACTCCATCCCCTTCCTTAACCCATGCATTTTGGGGTGAAGTTTAAAGCCTCAGTATAAAAAAATCCATGAGCTTGTGAGGTTATTAGGGAATCAATAGATCTAGAGAGGGTGGAATGGAGGAGAAACCCAAGTTGGGGTTTAAAATCCCATAATGGAATTTTTGTAAATTTTCCATGTTTTCTATGCTGCACGGTTTACCTGCACGGTTTTCCAAACCATGCACAAACCGTGTAGAAGTTACTTCTTGAAAATAAACCCATTTTAACCATTTTTAGGGAATTCTTCATTGTTTTCTTAACCATGCACAAACCATGCATAAGCCACTGCCCATGCCCGCACGGTTCTCGCACGGTTTGCACTAACCGTGCACAAACCATGCCACATGCCCAAGAATACACTTTTCTTCTCTTTTAGTGTCCTGAACCCCCTAGAACACTCTTGGGTTTTCATATGAACATGGAAAAACACTCATTTATCCGAAAAAAAGAGGCCAAAACCAAAAAATTAAACAAAATCATAAGTAAAGAAGATATGAGATCTTATAGAAGTGTTATGCTGACAATCATTGGTGAGATATTTAATTACATGTTAGTTAGAAGGATTTCCAACGAATTTATATATAGATGAATTTAATGAGACATTAAATTAATGTAAATATGAACCCTAGTTATATTGTACCCTATAATATTATTGATCACATAATGAATTTATCTTATCGGTTAAAAATCATACCAAACCTCTCTCAGGTTCATGATGTGTTACATATATCTCTCATGAGGAATTATATGCCAATTCCTTAAAATTTACTAAAAATTAACTTTATATTGATGGATAATGATATTTAATATGAGGAAAAATTGGTATAAATCTGTTATTGTAGATGTATTCTTCTTCATAAAATGAATACGTTACTAGTTAATGTTCTTTTCAAGAATCATAAATTTGAGGAAGCTACATGGGAAGATGAATATGTGATGAAAAAAGTGATATCATTATTTTATTATATAATAGTGATATAATTTATATGGTAAATTAATTTTAAGTGGTATAATGTATCACATAATTATTATATATGTTATTTCCATTGAAATAAATTTTGAAGTTTTTTATATCTTTAATCACACGAAACCCCAAGACTGTACGAACTGTGATGTAGTGAACCATAAAATTAGAAGGTATAAATGCTAAAATATATTTATAAAAAAATATAATGTAACTTATTAATGTTAATTTGTTGATTAATTCATAATAAATAGGTACAATATTTTCAGTAATTTCATTTTATGCTCAAAAAATATTTTTCCATCCCAAATGGTTTCTACTATTTTTCTGCCTGAGATCATTGTAATTAATTTATACCTATTTTGTAAATTTAAATTGTGGAAATAAATACCACTTCTAAAATCATAATATCAATATTATTTGAGGCTGAATTTATATAATTATTCTAAAATTATTTACTCTTTAGTGAATAGAAAAAAATAATTTTTTTTGTAAAAATGATAATTTTTTTAATTTTAAAAGATAAATTATTTTTTAAATTTTATAATAAATTTATTTAATTATCCTTTAATTATGAATAATAATACTAATTATATAACAATAAATATTATTGTATATTATTATATAAGTTAATTTTTTGGCTCAAAACACATTTTTGTAAAAACTATTTTTATACACACAATGAAATTTTATCTTAATAAATTAAATTAATCTCAATATATTAATGGTTTAAATGATATTTATATATTATAAATTTAATCATATATTTTAACATTCATTTGGTGTTTTTTTAAAGAATGTATTGTATGAAAATAATGTTTAACACTTAACGATTCATTCTCCTAAAACAAGTTTTCATTGCATGTTTTAATATTATTTAAAACTAAATTCCATCAATTATAGAAATTGAAATTGTAAAATGTATTCAATAATTTTATTCATAATAATTTATATAATATAATACTATCAAATTAATTTTTTTATAGAGTTAAGAGTAAAAATAGAAATATATTATTACCACATTTAAGATTAAAACAAGATTACTAGGGGTTTGATAAACCAAGAGATAAATATAGGATTTCAACCAAAAACCAAAAAATTATTATTGGATTAGTATATTTTAGCCTTATATTTCCCTTCCTTATATTTCATATCGATTTGGATCCATATTCCCTTTAAAGTGACAAAATATCATTGAAATCTGTTAAAAACATCTATGTGTTTCCCTCTCCTCACTTATAAAAGGTCACCTCTGCTTCTCCATTATTAACCCCACTATTTCATTATATTTTGAATAATAATTTATTTATAACCTTTAAATATTCATTCCCCTCATCCTAGATCTTATGTTCTACTCATATGAAAAGTCTATGAAGGCGTATGGAGTAAGCTAAAAGAAGGTATCTCAATGAAGTGGCATAGATTATAAACATGTTATTCTAATTTTATTTCTTATTGAACTTCCTATAATTTTTTTACATATCAAAAAATCATAAATATAGTATCATAATTATACTAATATGTCATTATAGGTATTTGAAAACCTTTTACCACATATTCTCTATAAAATAATATACGAATTTATCATTCATTCGTATATACGGACTACGATATCTATATAGTGATGTAATTTATTTTTCATCATTGATTTATAGGATTTGTTTAAAATGCATATATAAATAATATATAAGTTTTATATGCCAATATTGAATGTCTTGAGATGAAAAAACCATGATAAAATGGTAAGGATCATAACTACTAAAAAGAACGCACATGAAAAACAAATTAGTTCACACTCGAAATGATAGAGGTAATGAAGTATTGTTAAAGAATGGTTACTAAAATTTTATAAGTAAACCATTTATGGTAAAATGAGTTTTAATATGGTTTTTTTATATAATATAAAAAAATTAAAAAAACTTATGGGAAACTAGAGTGCTTACGAAGCAAGATAATTTTGAGATAAGTGGATTATGATATAATGTCATTTATACTAGGATATTTATGCTTAAATTTTATGATAATGAAATTGTTTGATTTATATATCCTAAATAATATTTATTTTTTCCTTATCTATTTAAGTCTATATATATATATATTTCATTCATATAATTTTCCTCCCAATATATACTCAAGATATCAAATGAATTTATTTAACAAAAACTAACCTTTTTTATTCATTTTTATGGAATGTTTTCTTCCATTTTCATATATTAGATAAAAGAATATCTATAGTTTTTTAATATTTTTAAAAGGTTATTTAAATTTATTATTACTACATTTTTTTAACAACTGTATTTTTTTGAAATATCATTTTTCAAATAAATTTAAATTATTTAATAGATTTTATTACACACAATGCATAGTTTATCTTACATCACACACAACACCTTGGTTATCTTTTATTTCACATAATAGTGAGACCCTTTGATGAATTATGTTACAGACAATCCCTAGTCTTACCAGACAACAATATACTATTTGTATTATTTATTTAACATACTAGTTATCATCTGGCCATTGAAATGGATATAATTATTATGAACCACTCAATTTTGAAATCATAACGTACCCATGTTTGTAAAATTAATTCATTGGTTAAAAATTAATTAAAAATGAAAGTGTATATTTGAAAAGAAATGATGTGTTTTTATGAAAACTATTTTTATGACTAGAATGTTGTTTTATCTTAATAAAATATAGTATTAACTATTAGTGGAAGATATTAATTAAATTTATATTTTATATATTTAATGAAATGTTTTTGAATTAATCTAATTATTTTGATATGGATATTATAAGAATAAATAGAATTTTAAACTTAATGACCAGTGTATTTTTAAAAGACCAATTTACTGCCTTTTAATGGTTAACAAATTTTAAATATATAATTATGAAACGTTTAAAATTTTTATTTGAAAATACAAAATTAACATTTTAATTTGGAATATCAAAATTAATTTTTGCTGAAATTTTTTTATTTTTCTGAGAATTTTTTAATTTTGATGAATAGTGAATGACACCGAATTTTAATTGGAAACTATTTATTTTTCCTAAATAATTTATAGTGTTAAATTATATTTTTAATTTCCTTTAAAGTATAATTATAAAAAATTTATATCATTTAATCCAATTTATGTCATTATAATAAATTTCACATTGAAATTAAATATAAAAACATTTCAAACATTTCAACTTTTCTCTTGAATAACCCGATGTCTCATCCCGTCCACATGAATAATTTTAAATTATTTTTTTCCAATTATATGATTAGAATTTGGAAAAATTGATTCCATATTTGGAATCATAATAACTTATAATTTATAGTAATTTTAATATAGTTTTTTACCAAATAATATTAGTGAATGTAATTAAAATTAATAACACTAATTAAGTTAAAAATGAGTTTACTTAGTGACTAAACATTGAATATAATGTATCAAAATCACCCTAAACATGTCTAAATTTTGTTTTGTTTGAATATTTATACCATTAAACCTTTAATATTTTATTAATGATCATTTATTTCCCTTGGGGGAAAGTAAAAAGTTTGGAGCACTCAAATCTTTTAAAAAATGCCAAATGTATCCTTTTCCCCACTTATAAAAGTCTTCTTAACCTACCCCACTATTCACACAACTAAAGAACTTTTTTATCATCCAAACCCTTCCCAAAAAATTTCAAAAACAGCCCTAATATCATACTATAAGCCTAAATATTTTTATTAATCAATCTATGGAAGCCCATTGGCATAAACCAAAATGAGTTACCCAAAAAAGAGGTAACATTTTTCAACGATCAATTTTATTTTATTTCGTTTTCCTCCCATTAAAATTTTCTTATTAAATTATTATATTATAAAATTAATGAAATAAATCTGAAAATATGTATCTATGTTATGTTTTAGACCAATACCTACAAAAAATGTAATTAAATGGTAACGAAATCACTATTCGTGTATATGAGGAATGACTACCTCACAAAACGATGTCAATTGTTTTTTTCTTCACTACCTATTATGGTTGATAATTATGATGTACATAATATTTTTATATTATATTTATATAATTTATAATTCCTTAATACTTATATAATTATTATATAACACATTCCTTCATTCTTTCCCTTTTGTGGGAATATGATAACATCATTTCGGGAATAGTGGACAACTGCCTCCTCAAAGCAATGTGATATGATCACCCTTTTCAAGGAATGTATTAAATATGAATTTAATAAAAATACAAGATATAAATAAAAATTTTATGGTATTAATTAAATAATTATTTCCTTGTACATTTAACATATCATTTTTTTCTTTCCATTTCACACACTGACAAAGTGATAACTTCATTAGTGGACGTGTGGAAAACCCCTCATCGAAGCGATGCAATTCTTCCTTTTTCATAACCACATTAAAATACTATAATATATATAAGAATATATAATTAAAAAATATGTTACTTATGATATAATTCTCATTCATTAAAGATTAATTCTACTTATCTTTTTTCCAGAATGATCATTGATAAATGGGAATGTTACTCATGCGTATATATAACCAACTGTATACATTATTACAACATTATTTAATGTTTTTAACCATATTTAATGCATGAATTTAAAAGTATTATTGAACTAATAATTTGATAATTATTTAATGGTTATTATTCTACAGATATTTAAATAATGACCTCATTTCCCAAAGTCTACCTATAAAAGTCTATTTTGATACATATGTCGAATACAATGAAAACAACTAACTTAAACCTTATTAGATAAATAATTATGTATAACTTGTTTCTAAGTGAAATAAAAGTAATAATAAACATAAATAAGGTTCTAAAACATGTAATTAATTTACATAAGTATATTATTCATGAAGATAGAGGACATGTATGAAAAATGGGACTCCAGGTAAGGGGTTTCATCTAATTTTACATTATATTGAGACTTATTTGTAATTATGAACCTAGTTACTTTTATATGGTGTATCTGCTAACCTATGAATTTTTATATTAGGAGTTTAATTTATTTAATGATATTATAAATTTTAAATTATTTTATTCTTTCACGCATCCCATGATTCAAATGTTACTCATGTTGTAATGGATTTCTTATAAATCTTTTTCATTTCGGAATTTCTTGGTTTTATTCACCTTTATTCTTTAATAAGCTGTATAAACTAATCCTTTTTCATATTATAAAATTAATGTCCTTATTTTCATGATATTATAAGTTTAATTTGACTTTATTCAATTCATGCGGCTAAGGATTCAAATATCTCAATGTGGTATGGGATGCCTTGGAATTCTTAAAAATTATTGACCTAAAAAATGTTTTAACAATCATTTATGGTAATTTCTAGTCATTAATTTCAAAAAAACATTGTTTTTTTACTTATCCTCAATTGAGGATACTTTTTATTGATTCCATCCACATTATTTAGTAGAATATATTATGTTTGTTTCAAAAATATTTTTATGAAACCTTTTTCTTTTCCATGGGTTGACTACTTCCTAAAGATATTGTTATGAAACTCATTTCCTTTCAACTGGTTGATTATTTCCTAAATATATTATTATGGATCTTAGTTCTTTCCCATGTGAGAATAATTTTTGAAAGAGATTTTTTTGTAACCCATTTCTTTTCAATGGGTTAACACTACTGGAAAATAACCCTATACCCACAATTTTTCAAAACTGTGGGTATAGGGGTATTATGGGAGCCTATACCCATGGTTTTTAAAAACCATGGGTATATGTGTTTTTTGAATACCTATTCCCATTTTTTTCTATGACCATGGGGAAAAACACATATACCTATGGTTTTGACCAAAACCATGAGTATATGTGTTTTTTTCAGGGCCTATACCCACGGTTTTTTCCAAACCATGGGGATAGGGGTTTTTCTGAAGACCTATACCCAATGTTTTGTAAACCCATGGGTATAGGTTTCCCACATTATGGCGAGGAAAAAATATTCCACTTGACATAAAAAATATTTGGCAGGAAAATCTATACCCATAGTTTTCCATCCTATACCCATGGTTTTTATTAATATATTTACATAGATACAAATATATAAAAACATATTTCTCTTAGACTAGTTGGTGAGGGAGTATTTATAAATTTTTGTAGTCGTAGGAGCAAAATATCGTTGTCGACTTTTTTCTAATTTTGGATGCAAGATTAATATATTAGAATAAATATCGCTACATTTATAAATAATCAAATTTTTTGGGTTGGTGAGGCATTTGACGCATTAATAGATAGATGAGGGATCGAAACCCACACCTTTTATTTTTTCTAATAGGAGAATCTATTAATATATTTAGTGAAATATATATATATATATATTATTAATTGACATCTCTTGAGTCGTGAGGAACCCTAAATATTTAATGCATGTCACAGGTTCAACACTGGCTGCTGGTTTTTTTTTACAATTTATACCCATGGTTTTTGAACTGTTGGTATAATGATTTGGTAGCAAGACACATGGTATGAGACCTTGACATAGTTAAAAAAAGCTATACCCATGGTGTGAAAAACCATGGGTATTGGCTGGGGACCTATCCTGACTCCTTAGTTTACTACATTTCCCAAATTCATTGGTATAGGATATACCAATAGTTTTTGGGGATATACCCATGGTTTTGAACAACGAATATATGTCATTTTCCCATAGTGTAATCATGTCTCAAAGGGGTTGTCTTGTAACCCATATCTTTTTTATGGGGTAATCATTTTTCAAAGAGATTGTTTTAGAACCCATTTCATTTACATGATTTAATCATGTTTCAAAGTTATTTTTTTGGAACCCATTTCCTTTCCATGGGTTAATCATGTTTTCAAAGAGATATTTTTGAAACTCATTTCTTTTCTATAGGTTAATAATATTTCAAAGATATTGTTTTCAAACCCATTTCTTTTTCAGGGTTCAACCATATTTCAAATAGAGTTTTTTGGAACTTGATTCATGTTCATGGTTTAATCATGATATGTAATGAATAAGTTTTTTATAATGTATTTGGTAAAATTCTCTTTGTATTCATTTATTGGACACTGTATATTATGGGTACACCTTGATAGAATTTGGTGAGACCAATATAGATTATACGATGGGTTAACCCAAATAGTGCTCTGATGTATTAACTACTCCAAATATGGATATAGAAAAAAAATTATTCCATTTGTGAAGGTTTTATATGGGTTCTATAAGGTTTATATGAGATGATGTTCCAATATTCCAACATGTTATATTCTTTTTATTGGTTTATGATGTTTCTTTTGATCAGTATTGATATCAAATGACTCATGATTATCAATTTTTACGACTATATCATTTATTAAATACTAATGAAATGTTTTCAGGATTTATGATTCTGGAATTTATGGGTTTTAATATTATTATGTTATAATCATTAATTTTGATTATGTCATCATGCTTATATGATCTTATTATGCTCACTAATGTCATTAATTTGTTAATGCTTTTGTTTTCCCTTATTGATCATTTTAGCTAACCCTTCTTAGGTTTCCTTTTCCCTAGGTTTTAATGAATTATGTTAAATTATATATTTATATAATGGATTTCACAAGGATGATGTTTATGACCTACTGTGAAAAAAGAAAATTGTGGTTAAATGGTAAAAATATTATTATAATGACTTATGAATTGTTTATATATGAATTTTTTTAAATTTTCTAAAAATTTAGACCTAAAAGATACTATAGAATGTATGTTTTCCAAGATTTTTTTTATTTTGTATTATTTTGATGAAAAATTGGGACATAATTATCATCATCATATTAGTAAAGGTAAAGTTATGTATTTCTTCATAGAATCTTGGAGTACAGTTCATGGGATGTTATAGATGGTATCATATGGAGGTTTAGATAACTTTTTAAGTTATGATGTTTTTATATGAGGTTGTCTTAAGAGTTATGGATATCATAATAGGAATATATTCTTAATTTTGATAATAATTTAAAATTCTAATGACACCCCACATGAGGTTTCTACGTAGTAAAAATGTTGATGTTATCAATAATTTTTTTTGAGAAATTTTTCATTGATTTATTTGTTTATCTATAGAGGATTTACTTTTCATGATTAAAAAAAAATTATACAACCCGTATACTAGGTGAAAACCCATTGCATCCAGCTAGGTGGTGGGTCTTGAAACTATAACTGAAGGATGATAAGGGTTTCATGCAGTACCACTGTCCTATACAATGTGTCGATCGACATGATTTTTTTATATTATATTTATTTTGGAGAACTATGATATTTATTAATGAATAATTGTTGATTTATCATGTAAGTATATATGATCAAATACTTATAATATCTAGGTTTAAAACAAGTTTACGAAATGTTTGAAGAGTCTTATGGATATTAATTTATTGAATAATTTAGATTTGAAATTTCAGTATTGCTATTGAATTTTGAATATTAGTCTATCATTTAATTGTATATTAATTTTTGGAATTATCTTACCATGTGCTATCCATTTTATTTATTTTTAATGTCTAAAGATAAGTGGAATAACCTTATTATCCCTTTTATGGTGATTTTGTCTTCAAAAGTTGATTTTTTTCATCAGGAATTAAAAATTAATCATCAATACTCATTTTTTAGAAAAAAGTTGTGGTTTTCATAGAACTTGATCAAAGTATTAAATTATACTCGTCATGTAAGTATACTTCATTTTTATTTTTGTCTTGGTCAATGTAATATCTCATTACTATTCATGTATTTCTAAACCTCCTTGTGTTAAATTATTAATATCTTAAGTGGGAAAAATGAATTATCTGTGAGTTTTTGATAAATGTGTTAATGTCCCTAAAAGATAGATAACATATTAGAATATTAAATTGAATATTTTTTTGTTTCGACACTATTTTAGTGTGTGATTTTGAGGCCTAAAAAGTCTTGGCAATGGGAGAATAAAAATATTCATTATATTATATTATGCACACAGTTCTTATTCAAAATATTTGAATAACTCCAAAATGGTTTTTCATTTGAGAAATATGAGACCACTGTTATGTCTGAAATATGGGTTTCACCCTAGGAGGGTATAAAATTCAAAGGCCCCAGATATTTGGATGCCTCGATCATGAGATAAAGTTATTAAATAATATTTAAGATATTATTTATTAAAAATAATTAAATATCTCCCAAACAATGCATCGTATGGAAAATCCAAGACCACTGATAGGTCCACAATGAGGGGTTTACCATATTCACTGTATAACATATATAAGGGTTGGGTTCTTGGATTCCTCGTTCGCAAAAATAACCCTATTATTTTAACTAATTATTTATTCCACTTCATAAATAATAAATCATTAATATATCTCAAACGGTGCATAATATGAGAAATTGAAGACCACAATTGTGTCCAGAATAGGATTTGTACCCTTGGGTTGGCATAAATTTCATTAGAAACAGGCATTTGGTCATGTCGACGATTAATTGAAGTTTTTAATAATGACATAAAATAATTAATTATATTATATTAATTTAATTATTAAAAAAATGGAGCTTACTACTCAATAATCTTCCATAAAACCGTAACACCCATTTTATAATGCTTCAAGGTTTAAGAAACTCTATTTTTGAACTGTTTTCACCAGATTAATTCTGGAAATATCATTAATTTTTGAGTTAATGAATCATTATTCAATTTTAGATTGAATTGTGCATTTAAAAAATGTATTGAATCACCTGTTTATATTTTTCCATAAGGGGTTTGTCTTAAAGTGGGAAAATCATCATGGATTCTAGATTGATTAATAATATTGAGTCTTAGTGAACTCAGTTCTTCTTACCAATGACCAAGAGTGTGTGATCGATGTTCTTCTTTCCACAACAAGACTTACAGCGGCCAAAACTCCATAGCGTCGATGGTTTCATTTTTTAATTAAATTTTTTTCATTTTATTTTAATTACTCTTATATAATTATGGAAAATTAAGTGTTTGAATTTAAATTAAAATAATAAAAATAGATTAATCAAAAATTATATTGAAGTTAAATATCAAGGGTAAAATAGAAAAAAAATATTTATGATAATTAGACCAAAAAGTAGTTTATCAAAATTATCATCCTATAATTACAAGGATTTACAAATGATACTTATTAATATCATTAAATGATAATTTCTTGAAATTATCAAAGGTTAGGTATTGTTGAATTTATCATAACATTAATTCATTGTTTTATTAGATGATAATTACATCGATAATTTATTTTGATAATATAATCTTGTTAAAAGAATGGATAATCAAAAATAATAATCAAATAATGAATAGTTAGGTGAAATTTTCATTCAATAACTAGGATGATTTAACAAATTATAATTTAATCAAATTATTGAATGGATAATTGTTTAAAACATTCAAATAAAAATTATATAAATTATAAAAAGGTAAAAAATTATCAATGTATATATATATATATATCAATAAACACAATTGGGATAATTTATAAAGAATTATCTACTTTTATTTATTATGAATATAAATATATATTTATATAGTTAGATATATATTTTTAATATTACATAAAAAGGTACGGATAATTTAGTTAAATATAAATTCATCAACGTTAAATTTCATGAAATATTGAGTATATTTAAAAACACATGTGTTGAAATAAAAAGATAGTCCAAATATTATCCACAAGAGAGAAAATTTTATCGCACGTAATATTTTAATGAATAATTTAAAAATCATCCAATATGGATAAAATATTATTGCATCTAACATTTTAATCGATAATTTGAAGATTTTCAAATAGAGAAAATATATCATCATATGTGATATTTTCTTTTGAAATAAAATAACTTTTATTGGTTCTAGGAACCCTTGATGCAAATTTACTATTGGTTTGTCGACACTTATAATAATTATGTTGTGATGAGGTGTATTGAACCACATAGGGTGGTTTATCTTCATCACTAACACCAGCATCGTTGTGGTAGGTGGTTCCATCCCATTAACAAAAATTTTTAACCATGTATTGGTTGATTTACTTAAATATTTTATTTAAATTAAATTTATTGAAATCACTTTCAATTGAGGTAGTAAAATTTCATTCTAGTGAATTGATAGATTTGAAATGTATTTGGTGTGAGAATTGGAAAACCCCCAATTCCATTGAGTTGGGGTCAATTAATGGAAATTTGTTAATTTAAATTGTTCAATTTAAAAAAAAGATTTGATGGAAACTATTTCAATTAAATTATTTAATTTAATTTCAGGAATGAATTGTGATATTATGGATAAGGTTTTGAATAGATTTCAAACTAGTGAAATTGGAAAAAAAATGTTTTGATAGAAACCCAATGGTTTTATCTTGTTAAATAGGAATGTTTTTATTGAAACACGTTTTTATTTTAAATAGAAAATTGGAATTGAAATAAAATAATTATACTTAATTTTTTTTTGAGAAGTCTTAAAATAAATTTTCCATCATTGATTGTGTAAAAGAACATACAATCCTTATGTAATTTGTGAGTTATTTGGACACACTCTATGCTATTACAACATTCTAAAACATACATGCAGCAGGTCATATCCCATAGGCATTGGTGAGGAGCCCTATCTTACCAGTGTCTGGAGGACATATGTGTACACATACTACTGTGATTACATAGAGAGTGTGGAGTCCTATAGCGGGAAATACCATTGTTACTAGTTTGAAGATGACCACGTTTCTCGCTTGTATCTTGTATTTGATATATAAATGTATGACAATGTTTTTGAACTATTTTATATGCCCTATAAATTTACAAAAACTATTTTATGTAATTATTTTATTTAATCCATTGTTTTAGCAATATTCCATCATTTGTAAAGCCTTTTCTTAAAGTAAATTTTCCACCACTTGAATTGTGTAACATTATTTGATTAATTATGCTTTAAAATTACAAACCTATTTATCTTTAATAATTGAACGCATTACTTTGGTTGATCAATTATTGTTATATTTTATGGAATTCATGGTGAAACAATATTGGGATTTTTAGCACACATCCTACCCGTGGCATTGGGAGTTTGTAGATTATCTTCTTCTAGGTACGAGCAAAGGGGAAGGATCACTTGGAGGTGGACCCAAATACTAAAAAATGGTCTTAGTAAGTTTCTTCCATAGGTACCTGTGTTGTGTTTTCCCTATTTTAGTACTTGGGTTATAATACCTTGGGATTGTTTATGACATATTATATTTTTGTACTTTACTCTCAGTGTAGTTTCTTTTCATATGCATACTGTCTTCTTTCTTTTACATCGTCATTATTAGTGGAAAAATTGTTCCCACATACCTATTGTATGATTCCAGGTGCTAGTTGACATCTTGTGGGGATTAAGAATGCTCCTCGGGATATGTCATGGTCGACTCGATTATCGGGTTACTAGGGTACCTGTGCTGGTTCATGAAAAAATGGAATCAGAGGCAGGTTGAGATTTTGTCTTGAAGTCATTATGCATTTGTGAAATCTTTTTGGGACAAAGTAGGTTGTTGGGATTGTGTGTCTGGACAGATCTCATCACATTGAATCTTAAGCCACCAAGGGTGGTTAGGGAAATGCATATTGTGTTTTAGTTCTAGTATTTACCCTATTGTGATTCGAATAGATTGAAATCCAAGACTTGTTTGTTCCTTCAATTGGGATTAATTTCCCTTATCACTCAGTTGGAGTGTTAATCTAATGTATTCCTATTTAATGCAGATATTTTGTAACATTATGCCTATGAGAAAATGTGTGAATCAGATCTAGGAGGATCCGTCTACTGAACCTTAGTGAGAAAATCTTGTTGTGGATCTGAATCTAGTTGAGGTGATTGTGCGTACTATCCATGCTTTGGGATAGACACCACCACTAATCCCCATTTAGGCTCTAGCTATAGATCCTCGGGGGTATCTTCTTAGAAATAATTCTCATGAGTTCCTTCTCTAGAAACCAGTTGTTTTAAAAGGCTCTAGTGATCTTCAAAATGATGGAGAATGGTTGGGCGGGATAGAACATCTGTTTGAGTTCTTGGTGACACTAAAAGAGATCAAGGTGAAGTGTAAAAATTTCACATTGGAGGGACCATGAAAGAGATGGTGGGACATGATAGTGACAATAGAAATACATAAGGGCTTAGAGTGGAAGGAATTAAAGGTTCTTTTCATAGATCATATTTTTCCATAGTCAATAGTGTTGGCCAAGGCTGTGGGGTTTTTCTAGATCGAGCTGGTGGACAGAAAAATGGCTCCTAGATATTTTTAGGGAACTTTTTAGAAGTTCTAGCACTAATATTCCACTCCATGGAGTGGAACAAGATCATCATCACCTTAAAAACAGTAGGTAAATCAAATGGTTAATGTACAAATGGGTTCCTAACACATGCATCCAGAACAAAGCTTCCTCACACAGTAGAAGACTCTCCATTGGAAGAAGATACTGGTCTAATGATCGTGAGAGGTACAATTATTATAGCTTCATCAATAGTGACTACTCTATTTGATACCAGTTCTTCTCACTTGTTTATTTCAACCCATATCCTTAATATTCTTAATCTTCATATAGATCGTTTATGTTGTGAAATGGATATTATGACACACCTTGCTATGAAGAGAGAGTAGGGTCTTCATAGTCTCACCTCTATCTTCTCTCTATCAGATGACGAGTTTTCTTTGAGTTTTCTGGTTCTTGAAATAGAATATCTTGACATCATATTCCGAATGGATTATATCATTTCTAAAAAATACTTGATTCATTGTTTTCTCTGACGGGTTTACCAAAATAGACCTAGTGTGCCTCTTATATTTCAAGGAGAATGAGTCTAAAGGTCTAGCTGACCCAGAAAATCTTATCTATTGTTGGGGAAACTTATATCCATGTTTTCTTTTGAGAAAGAGTAAGATTTAATGAGTGGTGATCTCCCAATAGTCATTTTTGAGTTTCCTAATGTGTTTCCTTCTAAATTATCTAGTTTTATTTTAGTAAGAGAGGTAACGTTTTCTATTGTCATAACACATGGTAATCAACAATTTGGAATTATATATTACCACATGACTCCAACAAGACTTAAAGAGTTTAATACCCAGTTGGATGTTTTGATGAGGATATGCTTCACTCATATGTTCTTGAATTTAGTGACTCTTAGGGTGATCATTTGGGGTTAGTTGAGTTTTACTATAATAGTAGTTACTATTACGTGATTAGAATGGATCCTTTTGAGGATTTGTATGGTTGTCCTTATAAATCTATATTGTGTTGGTCATAGATTAGTGAATGTTCCTTGGTTGGACTAAGTTTGGTCCGAAAGATGAAAATTATGATTCAGTTGATTCATTAGTGAATGTTAATATACCAGATCCAATATAAGTCCTATTTTTATCATCACTATAGATGTTTCGAGTTCTTATTTTGTGACCAAATTTTCATAAAGGCTTCACCCCGATTAGATCATCAACGACTAGGAAGGAAAGAAATGCTTTCTCCTCATTTTGTTAGACCATTCGAGGTTATTGATCAGATGGGGAAAGTTTCATATCATTTGGCACTACCACCATAGATGACATAAATATAGAATGTGTTTAATTTATCTCAACTTTGAATGTATTTATTTGACACATATCATGTTCAGAGTTAGTGTGATCTTAAAGTGAAACTTGGCTTTTTTATGACTAAATATCCAGTCAAGCTTGTTGATTCTGAGACCAAGTTACTTCATGGGAGGATGATACCTCTGTTCCCTATGTTATGACAGTATGGTTCTCTTTTTCTTGAGGTGTGGGAGAGGGAGCCACAAATGTATGAGTAGTGACCACATATTTTTGATGTGGAGGCTTCTTCGTAGGATTTCTAGGGACAGAAAGTTCCTATGGTGGGGAGATTGTCACATCCTGTTACTGTTCTGGTATTCCTAAACCCTATTGTGTAAAATTATTAATATCTTAAGTGGGAAAAAATTATTTTTCAGAGAATTTTTTATAAATGTTTTAAAGGACCTAAATTCTAGTTAACATCTTCGAATATCCAATTGAATATTATTGGGGTTATACACTGAGTTAGTGTGTGATTTTAAGGCCCTCAATGTCTCGGTGAAGGGTGAATAAAAATATTATTTGCATTATTTTAAGAACACACTTTTTATTAAAAATATTTGAATAACTACAAAATAGTGCTTTGTTTGTGAAATACGACACCATTTGTATGTACGAAAATATGGTGTTTACCCAAGGAGGGGTATAACATATGAAGACGCCAAACATTTAAATGTCTCGCTCATGAGATAATGTTAATAAATAATATTTAATATAATATTTATTAAAAATAATTAAATATATCCCAAATGGTTCATCCTATAGGAAATTTGAGACTACTGATGGGTTTGAAATGATGGGTTTACCCTAGATGGGGTATAACATTTTTATGCATTGGGTGTTTGGAAACATCACTCAAAAAAATAACCCTTTTTATTTTAATTAATTATTAATTTTGTTTTTTAAATAATAAATCATTAATATCTCTCAAACAGTGTGTCATCTAAGAAATTTGAGACCATCATTGGGTTAAAAATAAGATGTTTACCCTAGGCGGGGCATAACTTTCATTAGCAATATTCATTTAGTCACGTCGCTAGTTAATTTATGGTTTTAATAATTACATTAAATAATTAATTATATTAAATTAATTTAATTATTAAAAAAATGAATGTTACTGTTCAATCATCTTCCCTAAAATTGTAAACCCCATTTTTTGATGCTTTAATGTTTTAGAAACTCTATTTCTGAAACCTTTTCAACAGATTAATTTAACAAGCATCATTAATTTATGAATTAATAAATCTTCATTCAATTTTATATTGAATCATTCATTTAAAATAGATATTGAATCAACCGTTCATATTTTACCATAAGGGGTTTGTTTTAAAGTGGGAAAAACATCACAGATTTTAGATTGATTAATAATCTTGAGTCTCATTGATATCGATTCTTTTTACCCATGACCAAGAGTTCCTGAGGAGGGTTCTTCTTGTCACAACAAGACTTGTAGCTTCCCATCCTCCCAACATCCAAGGTTTGATTTTTTTAAATAAATTAATTTTCATTTTCTTTTAATTACTCTTCTCTAACTATGTAAAATAACGTGTTTGAATTTAAATTAAAATGATAAACATAGATTTATCAAAAATAATATAAAAGTAAAATATCAAGGGTTAAATATGAAAAAATTATTTATGATAATTAGACTGGAAAGTAGTTTATCAAAATTATCATCCTATAATTATGTATATTAACAAAAGATAATTATTAATATCATAATATGATAATTTCTTGAAATTATCAAAGGTTATTTATTATATAATTCATCACTTGATAAATGAAATGTTTTATTTGATGATAATTGCATTGATAATTTATTTTGATAATATAATATTGTTTAATGAATGTATAATCACAATGAATTATCATGTAGGGAATAATTAGGTGAAATTTTCATTCAATGACTTGTATGATTTAACAAATGATAATTTCAAAAAATTATTTAATGTATAATTATTTAAAATTATCAAATGATAATTATTTGAATTATCAAATTATATATATATATATAATGATAAACACACTTGGGGTAATTTATTAAAAATTATCGAATATTATTTTTTTATCAAAAGATATATATATATATTGTTAGATATATATTTTTGATAATTACTTTGTAAGTTAATGATAATTTTATTAAATATAAAATTATCACTGTTTAATTTCATGAACTACTGAAGGATAATTTCAAACACATGTGTTGTGATAAAACAACAATATGAATATTATCCATGAGAGATAAATTTTTATCCCATGTAATATTTTAATCAACATTTTAGAAATTATCTAAGAGAGATAAAATATTATCACATAAAACATTTTAATCGATAATTTGATGATTTTCCAAGATATAAAATGTATCATCACATGTGATACATTATTTCATTTTGAAATAAAATAACTGGTCTTGGTTCTAGGAACACATGAAGATCATCGACTATTGGTGTGTCAATGCTTATGATAATAAGGTCGTGAGGAGGTGTATTAAACCACAGAGGGTGGTTTATTATCACCACTAACATCTATGACCTTGAGGTATGTGGTTCGGTCCCGATTATCCAAATTGATTAACCATGTATTTATTCATATACGTCAATAGTTGATTTAAATTCAATTGCTTAAATTCCATATCAATTGATGTAATAAAATATGAATCTAGTGAATTTTTAGATTTGAAATGGTTTTGGCAGGATATTTGGAAAATCTCAAATTCTATTGAATTAGCGTATGTTTATATAAATTTGTTAATTTAAATTGTGAATTTAAAGTAAATGATTTTAATTAATTTGTTTAATTTAGTTATGAAAATTAATTTTGAAATGATGGAATTGGGTTTGAATGGATTTCAAATTGGTGAAGTTGACATATAATGTTTTAATAGAAACATAGTGGTTTTATCTTGTTAAAGAGGCATGTTATTGATTAAAACACAATTTTTTAATTGGAAAAATGGTGTTGAAATGGAATAATGTAACTTAATTTTATTTTAAGTAGTCATAAAATAAATTTCCCATCATTGATTGTGTATGAGAACATGTAAGACTTAGGTAGTAGGTAAGTTATTCGAACACACTCTATGGTATTACAAAGTTATAAAACATATATGTACCCGGTCACATCCATTAGGCATTGATGATGAGTCCTCTCTGACTAGTGTTCAAATGACTTTTGTGTACACATATCACTATGATCACCTAGAGTGTGGAGTCCTATAACCAGGAATACTATCGTACCTAGTTGGAAGATGACCATGTCGCTTGCTTATTGCATATAATTGAGATATAAATGTATGCTAATTCTTTTGAACTGATTTACACGCCTTCTGAATTTACATAATTTTTTATGTAATTTTTTATTTAATCTACTGTTTTAGCAATATTCCATAATTTTTAAATCCTTTTCTTAAAGTAAACTTTCCATCACTTGAATTGTGTAACATGATTTATTTAATTATACTTTAAAATTACAAACCTTATTTCTTTTAAATTTGAAAGAATTCCTTTGGATAATAAATTGTTGGTATCTGTTATGGAATCCATGGTGAGGCCCGACTTGCATTTTTAGCTCACACCCTACTTATGCCTTTGGGTGTTTTTATATTATCTTCTTCCAGGTACGAGCAAAGGGGAAAGATCACTTGGAGGTGGATCCAGATACTGAACCATGGTCTTGGTGATTTGTGTCCTTAGGGACCTGAGATGTGTTTTCCCTATTGTAGTACTTGGGTTATAGTACTTTGGGATTGGTTATGCCTTATTGTACTCTAGTACTTTACTCCCAATGGAGTTTCTTTTTATATGCACACTGACTTGTTTCTTTTACTTCCACATTGTTAGTGGAAAAATAGTTCCCACATACATTTTGTATGATACAATATGCTAGTCGCCAACCCATGGGGATTGGGAATGACCATTGAGCTATCTTATGGTTGTCTTGGTTATTAGGTAACCAAGGCACTCGGGCTGGTTAGTGATAGTCAAGATGGTATGAAAATTATTTAGGTCTAGGAAAATGATCTTGAAATAAAAAATTATTATCTCAGTACCATAAATAATGATGAAACAATGGTCTTTCTTTTATCATCACAAATTTATGTTTTTAGGCCCTTATATTTCTATTGATCATTCACTGGTTTGTGATTAATTAACACAATCACTCTATAATTATTTACACATATCCCCTATTTCCACCTGTGTTTTACCTTTTAGAATCCTAGTTATCCATAACATCTGGGGACATCTATGTTTCCCGATTTAACTTTTTTTGAGGATGTTTTATTTACTATTTTTAAAATGTGGGTTGCAATAATATAATTCTTGAAAATATAATCATTTTAAAATATAGAAAATTTTCTAGGGAGAAATTCATTTTAATGTGGGTATGATGGAACAAGAAAAAATTGTATGATATATCTTCTTTCTAATTAATTTAAATTATTTTATTTATTTTCATGCGAATAATACATAGTTTATATTACATCACATGAAACACAATTTTTATCTTTCATTTTGTGCAACATCAAGTACCTTTGATGACTTAGGTTACACACAAGCCTGGGTCTTACATGACAAAAATAAACTATGAATATTATTCATTTAACCCAATCGTTATTACTTATCCATTGTATGGGAGGAAAAAATAAGATAAAATAAATTATATAATTATATTTTACATATTTTTATAAAATTAATTCATTTTTTACCAATTTATTATAAATGAAAATAAATTCTAATTGAACATGTAGGATGTGTTTTTTATGAAAACTAATTTTATGACTAGAAATAATATTTATATTAATACATTAAATTAATAACTATTATGGAAATATATTAATGAAATTTAAATTATATATATTTAATAAATATATTTTAAATTCATCCAATACGTTTTATTATGATAGTATATAAATAATTCCAATTTTAAACATAAAAACTGTATATTTTATAAAGGCAATTTTATCACCTTTATTTTAACACATATTATAAATATTCTTTTTCAAAATTTTATAGTTTTTAATTAATAATATAAAGTTAATTTCTTAATGTGTAATATCAAAAATTAATTTGGATATTTATTTTTATTATTCTGAGAATATTTATATTTTGATGAATAGTAAATGACAGTGAATTTTAAATGGAAACTGTGTTTCTCATCTAAATAATTTATAGTGTTAAATTATATATTTTTAATTGATTTTAAAGTATAATTAGATAAATTATATATCATTTTAAACAATTTATCTTTTTTTAACCAATTTTACATTGAAAATGAATATAATAACATTTCAAATTGTTGATGTTTTCTCTTGAAAAACTCATTGTCTTGTCCTGTCTGTGAGAATAATTTTAAAGTATTTTCTGCAACTAATATGATTGAAATTTATAAATATTTATTCATTATTTGTAATTATAATAATTTATATTTTCTCTTAAGGTTAAAGTAGATATTTACCAAAAATATTAATGGATGTAATTAAAATTAATCACAGCGATTAAGGTAAAAATGAATTTACTCAATGATTAAAATTCAAATATAAGGTATAAAAATGATTGTACACTTGTATGTAAATTATTTTCTACACATATTTTTGACCATTTTACCTCTATAATACTATAATATTGTAATTTTCACTATTTGGGGACATTTAAAACATGGGGATCAATCATATATTTTTATGAATTCTTAATATTTTATTTTCCCCACTTATAAAAGGCCTCCTATACTCCCCCTCTAATTACACCTCTAAAGCCCATATGTCTCATAAAAATTTGGCCCAAATATACTAAAAAATACTTCATCTCATTCTATAAACCTCAATTTTTTCATAAAGAAAACCAACGTTGACCTTTGGTGTAAACCAGAAGGAGTTACCCGAAAAAGAAGTAACATTCTTCAACGAGCACTTTTGTTTTCTTTCATTATCCACCACTTCAATAATTATTATTATGTTATTATATAATAGAATTAATATCCCCAATATACTAATATATTTTTATGTTATTTTGTTTCAATATACCTACAAACACTTCAATCAAATGGGTAATGAAATCACTATTCATATTTATGGAGAACTACCGCCTCACAAAACAACATCATTAATTTTTCATTTAACAACTCTTATGGTTGGTAATTATGATGGAAATACAATTTTAAGATGATATTTATTAAATTTATAATGTATTAATTAATATATAATTATTATATAACACATATCTTCATGATTTCCAATTTTTGGGTATACGATAACATCATTTGTTGAAGTGTCAACTACCACTTCTCAGTGCAATGTGATACATTCACTTATTACATAGAATGTATTAAGGGTAATTTTAAAAAAAATATAATATATAATTTAAACAGTTAGTATATTCATGAGATAATTATATATATGGGAAAATATCACATTATTTTCTTCTTTCCATTTCACAGACTAAAAAATTGATAATGTCAATTGTGGATGTGTGGACATCAATCTCCTTGAAATGATGTGATTCTTCCATTTTCATCACCACATCACAATAATGATATATATATATATATAAGTATATATTGTTAAATAATATTGTATTTATGACATAATTATATAAATTTTAATGTTACTGACCTTCTTTCCATATTTATAACTGAAATATGGGAACGTTAGTTATACGTACGTATGACCTACCGTCTCCATGATCACAACACTGGTTCGTTTTTTATAACCATATTTCATGTATTTTTTAAATTTATAATTGATTTAAAAATGTGATTGTTATGTCATTTATATTATTTTAGATATATTTTAATAATGAAATCATTTTCCATAGTCGACCTATGAATGTTATTTTTGAGACATAAAATGAGTATGGTCAAAAAATCTGACTTAAACCTTATAGATTAAGTAAATATGTATAAATTTTTTATAAGTAAAATATATGTAATAATAAACTTGGAAAAAGTTATAAAACTGCTATATAATTTACATATGTATACTATTCAGTAATATATAGGACAAGCATGACTAATCAAACTCAAGGTAATAGGTTTCATCTCAATTTAAATTCTACTAAGACTTACTTGTCATTATGCACCTAGTTACATATATATGGTGTATCTACCTCCATATGAATAGTTATATCATGAGTTTAATTTATAACCTGAAATTCAATGTTTCGATTCATTTTATTCTTTCACGGATATCATGATTAAAATGTTACCCAATTCTTAAGGGACTTCATCTCAGTCTCCTTTCACTGAGGTATATCTTGGTGTTATGCATATTTATTCGTTTATAAGGTGTATATAATGATCTATTAAAGCGTCCTATTATGAATATACTTATTCTCATGATATTATATTCTTAATATAATTTTATTAAAATCGTGTGATTAATGATTCAAAAATTTCAAAGTTGTTTTTGATTCATTGGAATGTTTAAATATTATTTTCCTCAAGAATGTTTTTTGGATATTTTAATGTCAGTTCCATTCATCAATGTCAAAAAATATATTTGAATCTTATCCAAAATTGGGGATATTTTTTATTGATACCATCGTCATTCTTTAATTGGATGGATTTTTATTTTTTGAAAGATATTTTTATGAAACCCATTTATTTTCCAAGGGTTGACTATGTCCTAAAGAGATTATAATAAATCTCATTTCTTTTCCACAATTTGGTTATCTATTAAAGTATTTTTTATATAACCAATTTATTTAACAAGGTTTAATCTTGTTTAAAAGATAATTTTTTTGTAACCCATTTATTTTCCACAGGTTAATCATGCTTCAAAGGGGATGTTTTATAACCCATTTATTTTACATAGGTTAATAATGTTTCAATGAAATTATTTTGTAACCCATTTATTTTCAATGGGTTAATCACATTTCAAAGAAATATATTTGAACAAATTTATTTTCCATGGGTTAATCATGTTTTTAAAGAGATTTTCTTAAGAAAAATTATTTTCCATGGGTTAATCTGGTGTCAAAGAGATTGTTTTGGAACCCATTTCTTTTCTACAAGGTATATATTTTTTAAAATTATTTTAGTGGAAAATGTTTCATTTTCTAGGGTTAACCATGTTCTAGAAATAATAAAGGTTAATTAAATTGATTTTGATGAATTCTAAATATATTCAGTGTTGGAAATTATATTGATGGGCGTGCCTAAATAGTATCGGGTGAGCCTATTATAGTTGAAATGATGGGTTCGACCAGATTTTTGTATGATCCCAACATTTCTTTGACTTGTATCAGAATAATTTTCATGTAATATTTTTCTTTGTTTTGAGTAAATTTTATTTCGGTGTTACCTTGAGTTTTTTTCGCATTGAAAATTGATAAAAATGGAAGAAATATGGTACTACATTATTGGAACATAGTTTTCCCTAACAATGTGCCCCACCCTAGAAAACTATGCATCCTTTGATAGAGGGGGATTACTCGGTTAGTGCATGGTTTGTCAAACTATTATCCCTCTTAGGAATAACAGTGAACAACTATAAAATAGGATTATGATTAAGGAACATGGTTAGGGGAAACCATGCAACCCTGAAAAACTAGTCATAAGAATTAAATTAACCTGAAATTTTGTTTTAAAATTTCCTAAACTCCCAAAACACACCCAAATTGACCCCAATTCAACCCATGGTGGTTTTTTTAATCAATTTTAGAGCCTACTAGATGAATTAAATTACGTCATAACTTCTATTATTGGGTTTTTAATCCCATTTCAAAGATTTTAATCTCTCTTGGTAAGAGGATCACATCTGAGTTGCTTTCCCAGTCCTTCTCCTTTTTTCTCCCATTGGTAAGGGGATTTATTCTATTTTTTGGTTACATATATACCAAGTTATATGTATATTGATATAGGATTTTTTATCTAGATATTGGGATAACAGATCTTGATTTGTCCAATCTTGATTTTGGTTATAGTTTAAAATCTCTTTTTAAGCTGTTACTCCATTGGATATTGGGGATTTCAGTTGGGTGACTGTTCCTAGAATAATTGAGGAGGGTGGTATATTATTCAAATACCATAGTCTTAATATCAATTTCATGTATGTGATTGTATAATTTATATGTTTAAGTTAGTGATTTAAATTCCTAAATTTAGTTAATTGTTCTGGTCAATTAATTATTTGAGGAATTGGGGATTTGACTGAATAATTAAATTTTGGAATTGAGATAATTGATTGATTAATTAATTATAAAAGTATTTAATTGTATAATTGGTATAATTAATTGATGAATTAAATATCAAATTATTGAATTTTAGAATTGAGATAATTAATTGATGAATTAATTATCAAATTATTAAATTATGGGATTGGGGATAATTTATTTTTGGGTTAACTACTAGAATGTTGAATTATGAATATGGGAATAATTAATTGGTGAATTAATTATGTGATATTGAGACCATTGGATTATATTAATTAATTGTTCGATTAACTATGGGAATGTATAGGATTAATTAATTGTTAATTTATTAACAAAAGATATGTGATTAACTAATTATAGAATTAATTAATGGGATAGAAATGATTAATAAATTGTTGAATTAATTAGGGAAATCAATGTGATTAACTAATCATAGGATTTATTAGTGAAAAAAATGAATAATTAAATATACGAATTAATTAATGGAATCATTTGTGAAATGGTTATTGGTTGTATGTCACTTGTTTGTGATTACGTGGGTGTGGAGTATCATATAGTTTAACCGCAGTGTGAGTGAGGGATTACCAAAATAACCATGAAAGACTATGGGGAGGAAGGCTATGAGATATTCTATCTTGATAACCAAAAGTACCATGAGAGACTCTAGGGAGGAAGGCTGTGAGAGATTCCATTTTTATTTCTAAGGGACTATGAGAGATCTTTGAGTTGGGCCATAGAAAGATCATGATGGATTACTCCATTGCCTAGAAACTAATTATAATTCGTTTAGTCTCACTAACATTAGACCCTTATGGTAAGATCTATATATTAATAATACTCATTCCAGACTAATTTAAAAGTTTTATGAATTCTGTTAGATATTAATTATGATAATGAATGGTAATAATGGCATTCAAATATATGATATCCCTTTTAGAGAGTTCATAATCCAACACGGTATGAAGTAGTTATTGAGGTTCTAGTGTCCATGGGAACCTAGGAGTTTATGTAGTTAAATAAAGAATAATTAATTATTTGATAACTATTTACATATTCATTGTACTTATTTAATTATAAAACTACGTACACTATTTTTGAATGGATATTGTTTTAGACACCATTGGTGGTGGACTACTGAGTTGTACTCAAATCCTACTCAGGTTGCCTGATCAATGACTGAACTAAATTCTGTTTTCTAAAAATGATAAGGGAAAAGACCCAATTTTATATGTGTGAATTTGGGTTTGGAGAATTGATGTGGGGCCCAAATGTGGTTTAAGACCTGTATGTGATTTGGAAATGTATTTACTTTTTCTGTTTTCATTTATAAACATGGAACATAATTTAACTTGGTGTATCTATAGTTTAGTTTTGATATTGTATTCCCACTTTTGGTCATCTTATGATACATGTATTGTTCTATTTCTGGTTATATGTTATTCATATATTGTTTCTTATTTTAACTCATGTATAACTCTGAATAAAGAGAGTATAAACTCCCTAGGATTGATATATCAAACCATTTCTACTATTATAATGCCTTTGGAAGATTAGTAGGCATGAATAAGGTAATTTGGTAGTCCAACTCAGGGCACCGGGGCAGCGAATCCGGGCCGAGACATTATAAAGTGGTATCATACGAGTTTTCCTTTCATTTAATTTGTATTGCTATTTTGGAATCATATACAATAGATTAGGGAGTTTTGGGCCTTAGACATGAGTTTGTGCATGGGAGTTTCAAACCCACATATGGGATAAAACCCAAGTACCTACTTTAGAATTTATTTTAAATATGTGTCTCATTTCAATTGTATATTATTTCATTTTCAGTAGTGCACGTGTTATGTGATTTGATTATTCCTTAAAGGATTTGTTTATATTTTTAGAGTTGTGACTCGTAGACTAGTAAGGAACAATAGTTGTGTATTCATGCATCATTTTAGGTACTCTGGATTATTTTTTGACATGCATCATTTTAGGAACACATGAGAAAACTGGATTTTAGAATGTTGTTGAACATGAACTCTTTTTCCTTGTATGTGAAATTGAATTTAAAATGGTACTAACATGAAATGAACCATGAAATGATACAAGATGAGAATAAATCGGTGTCTAATAGAATTTGAATAATGAAAATATTTTTACCCTTGTTAACCAGGACCTAGGTATGGGGTGTTTAAGGGTAGTGATAGCGCCTATGTTTTGACCGCGTGGTGAGGTTTGAGGAAAATACTTTTTGTGACTTCTTTTTGGATTTTCCTATTATGTAATTTGATAATGTTTTTTATAATTCTAAAGGCATATTTTTTTAATTTGAGATATACGCCTCCATGAAAATTATTTTTGAGAGGATTAAGGGAGTATATAGATGGATATGATCCACTAATAGTGAAACCTGAGGCACTGATAGTTCTAGTTGAGGAAGTGGGGGATTGGTTTCAAGAAAAATTTTCTAACTTCATGAAATTCATGGAAGGAGACCTTTGGAGGGATGTGAAAATCATGTCTGATCATAAAATGGAATTTTAGTTTCAGCATGCTTCTATGTTTTCAAGATATTATGGTCTTGAGGGAGCTATGTCCTAGATAGTGTCTATCTAGAATATACTTAACCACATGGGAAATCTGACTGAGAAGATAATAAAATTGGATGCCAATATGCTACGTGGTCAAGTGGAACCATGGTGGGACATCAGGACATGGGATGTAAATTTAGAGACTATGGAATGTAAGGACTTTTAAGATAAGTTCATGGTGTAGTTCTATCTAGACACACTAAGACATGAGAGGGAAGTTGAGTTCCTGAGATTAAATTAGGGAAAAATGTCCATAATGGACTATACCTACAAATTTAATGATTTGAAGTGATTTTCTACAGTATTGGAAGTGGATGAGTTTACTTTATAAAAATGGTTTATGTATATACATAATTGTGAAATTATGTCCCAAGTGAATATATTCAGGATGAATAAGTTTTCTGAATTATTAAATCAGTCTATCATATCGCAGGGGAACATGAAGAATGCTTCTAGTGGCAGACATATGGTTTCTACTAGACGATTAGGTGGTGAAACTTCTGAGAGTAGGGAGAATCATTATAATAACATTATCTAAATAAGTTGGAAGAAGAGTGGCTAGACAAATAGATTAGTTACTCAAGACCATACCCGAGTACTTGTCCACATGTGTGGTAGGTAGGGAGACTTTTGTAAACATTAGTACCACCGACTAGTGGAGTGCCAAGGCAATGAAAAGATGTTACATTTGAAGGGGTTCTATTGGAACCCACAACAGATAGTTAGTGATAGAGGAGCAAGGTATAACCAATGTGTAGGGAGGGGATCTTCTGCACTATATTAGTCTATATTCTAGAGTTGTACTAACCAAGGAAGTGGAAGTAGTGCTTTTTTAAAATAGATCATGTATCAGCAGAGTGTCACAACTCAGGGGAGTCAGAATACATCACAGAAAAAAGGTGCAGGATAGTTACATGACATCCATTCTACACTTGTGGATTGAAAGGATGGACCTTAGATAGTGAGAGGTAATATTCTTGTAGGTAATATATTATCTACTGCGTAATTTTATAAAAGTTCTTCTCATTAATTTTTATTTACAAAATTGTTAGTGGTTTGGTCCTAGAAGTGGAGTTCATGAGTAGGGTTATGAAAATAGATACATTGTTGGGAGTATTTTCTAAAGACATCTGTTAGAGAAAGGGGTGTTCTCTTGAGATCAGAGAGTACTGATTTGTCGAGGAAAATTATATCCTTGACATGTTAGGATTCAACCTAATTTTGGTTATGGACTAGATAGTCGTATTATGAGCCCACATAGATTGTTACCAGAGGATATTGACTTTTACATACATATAGGTGACCATTACATTTACCGTAGAGAGTAGAATATGTAGGAAATTCAAGTAGGGTGAATCGATCAACAATTGGGATATTTCATAGCCTATTTTGGAAGTCTATTGATAGATGATGGAGGTTTAAATCATAGTGTCTTACCACCAATAGTGGAATAGTTTTTACTTGTTTTTATTAAATACTTTTCTAGGAATCCACCTGAGAGAGATTTGGAATTTACTATTGATCTCATGTTGGGGTCAGAGCCAATTTTAATTCCACTATACTGAATGGAACTGACGGATCTTTAGGAGCTAAAAACATAGATGGAGGAGTTACAATGAAATCACTTTATCCTATTGAGTATATTCCCTTGGAGATCAATAGTTTCATTTACTAAAAATGATGATGGGACTTTGTACTTGTGTGTTGCTTACCAAAATATGAACCAAATGACTATGAAGAATTGGTATCCATTTTCATGCATTGATGAATGTTTTGACCTGTTGAGGAGAGATTGTTTGTTTTAAAATAATGACTTGATATAAAGGTATCATCATCTGAGAGTTATAATTTCTGATATGTTGAGTATTGATTTCAAAAACAGTTATTGTCTTTATGAGATCTTTATAATTCCATTTGGGATGAAGAACACACTAGAATTATTATTAGACATGATGAATATAACATTCCAACCATATCGAGATCATCTTTTTATTGTGCATGTGGATGAAATGCTAGGGTACCTCACGACTCATTACGATCAAGCCCAACACCTTGACAACATCCTACATAAAATGAAATAGAATCTTCTATATTCCAATACATGTAAGTGTGAGTTTTTTATTTATCAGATACACTTATTTGGTCACATAATATCATAGGAATGTGTTTCTATGTAACTAGAGATGGTATAAGAAGTGGTTTTTTAGGAGAAGACGAAGAAATTTTTTGATATAATAATCTTTCTAGGTTTATCTAGATATTATCAAACATTCATCCAAGACTTTTTCTAATTCTTAGTGCTGGTTAGGGGATTAACCAAAATGGGGATAATGTTTGAATGGTCAGAAGAATATGAGAAGGCCTCCCAGGCATTGAGGACGTGTTTTTTAACATTCAGTTACCGTTTTAACCAGTGCACCCTTAACCTCATCATGATTCCCATCTCCTTTAAGATTGGGAGGATACATATAATGGTGAAGTTATAGATTTGTTTTAATTTCACTAATAACCATGTATTTCTATAGAATAATGAAAGATTTCACACTGTGTAACTTGGTTACACGCTGTGTAACAATTTCTAGGTGTCAGGTGTGAAAGAGGATTCTTATTGTGAATGAAAAAAATCATGAAATATTGTTTCATGTAATGACTTATTTAAATAAATTATTTCTAATTAGAGGTGATATATTTTTCATCATACTAGTACAATATGGATTTCACGACATGTTACTATATTACACATCATGAAATGGACCGTGTCCAGTTTTTAAAATAGTTTAGAGACTATTTTTTTAAGAATCCATTTACAAACCACTTGGATTTCAAATTAAAACTCATCCTAGGTGATTTTCGGAGACTCTGATCCCCCTAGATTATTATTTTCAACACTTGATCTCCATTTCATTTGTGGTGCACCTCTCTGGGTAAGAAACTTTTCTTCTCCTTTATTAACATTGATAATAGTATCACCATGGGGTGGCATATTTGTATTTTTTGTTCTAATGCTGGTTTTAACACCCCAAGCTTCCACGGTATGCTTCTCTTTGAATAATACAGTAGCGTGTGTTATACACAACTTCAAGTTCTAACACAAACCACAACCAATCAACCTAGCTGTTATGAAAAGTAATACCTACTTTTTGAAATTTTATAAATTTTATCTCTTAAAATGGAGTTCATTTTTGGATTCTGAGTATCGAATTTAACTAAAGGTGAAATTTCGGTACTTTTCGGATAACTTTTATATTTTGATGAATACTGAAAATTACTAAATTTTAATTAAAAATATATTTTTTAATTAGAATAATTAATAGTGATAAATTATAAATTTGAGTGGTTTTAAAGTATATTTAGAATATATTTTTACCATTTAATACATTGTTGGTCATTAGACATAATTTCACAATTAAACAGGACATAAAAAAGTATCAATATTTTGATAGTCATTATATCTTAAAAACACGCTTTTTGTTTTAATAGTGGGAATTAATTTTTAATAAATTTTGGCCACTTATGTGTTTTGAATTTGGAAATATGTATTCCATATTTTCAATCAGTATTTCCAAACTGTGTAAATAGGTAACTTTTATTTTTATACATTTTGAATAATTACTTTGGTAAAAATTTTATTTACCATGGCTAAAGGGTAAATCCGGTAAATAAGGGTTAAAAAAATAATATTATAATAATACTAAATTACCCTAAAACATGTCCTAAACTTTTTGGTGGATACATGTCTGACCATGGGAATCTTTGGGTCGATTTAGGGACCCCATGGAGCCACTTGTAGGTGATAGGAACACTATATTTTAATTAAGTTAAAATAAATAAAAAAATGAAATAAGCATATATCTTTTAAAAAAACAATTTTTACATAGAGTTATATATTTTGGAAGATAGAATATAAATATTAATTAGAAATATAAAAATATTTCATACATAATGGTATTTTATTAATAATTTTTAGACATTACATAATTTAATTTATTTATAAGACAATTGTGATGTTGTAATTACCTAATTAATGAATAATTAGAATAATTAATATTATAAATACCCAAATAAAAGTAATTTGATACTTTTTATAAATAAAAATAATTTTATAGGTTAATATGAAATGTTAGTATTGATTTAATTAACCTTTTTGGAAGTAATCATTCTGTTATGAGTTTTAAAAAAATCAGTTATTTAATAGTGTCAAAATTGACATAAAAGATTTTTTAAAAAAACTATTATATTATTAATTGATATTAAATTCATAAAAATCTAAGGCTTGGCTAAGAGACTAATAACATGATAGGTGTATCATTAATGGACCACTTGGGGGTCTCTTGGATGTATATAGTATGTTTATTAACCATATAATATAAAAATAGAAAGAGACATTGTAAAAGAGAAACTAATTAACTAAGAGTTAATACTTAAAGATAAGGTTAATATAGTAACCCAATCCTGTCTAAATCCTATTGGTTGAGTGTTTTTAGAACTATACCCACCTTAAACATTAAATAATCCACTTTGTATCCATTAGAAACCGAATATGAATTTATTATAAAATAATATTTCTAGCTTTCCCAAAGGTGCCCCTCACGCCTCTTTTAAAAGGGCACTCCCCCTTCTCATTAATTCACACCTTCAAAGCCTGTTGGTTCGTCAAAAACAATCCCAAATACTCTCTCAACTTCCATAAATTCATCCTAGAGGCCATGCTTTTGTCAAAAATCCAACCTAAGGAGTCCTTTTGATCAAATCAAAAGGAAGATCCCGAAGAAGAGGTAATGTTTTCACCACCCCCTTTCAAGTTCCTTTCTTCTTCCACTTCATATTTCTTTGTTATTACCATTATAAAATTATAACACCAGTATATTATATATACTTTTGTGTTATTATAAACATTTTATGACCATATTTCAGTATTCTATCCATCCTTTTAATGACATGTCACCAGACGTGTGTACGTACAGCTTGGCGTCTCCACGTCGTAGTGTAATTGTTATTCAAAACATTATTATTTGGATGGGTATAATAATTATGTGTAATTCATGTAATTAATAAATATAACATGATAATGATTCTGTATATATGATATACCATCCAATTAAATATTATTTTAATATCAAAAGAATGATATTGTCGCTCGTGTGTACGTACGGACTACCGTCTCCACGAACGCGATGAGATTCGTTCCCCATCATATCCATTCAATTATAATTCTCATTTGATGATTAATAATAATGTTTAAGGACTTAATATCATTCTAGATATGAATAAGATACAACCTATCCATAAAAAACATGGCTTATGTAACAAAACATATGAAATAAAATGAGTAAGCTAACACCCGAAATGACGATAATACTAACAAAGCAATGTTAGAAGATCATATATGATATAATATTAGTGTATATGATTATTGTATAATTTAATAACAATTATTTCACCATTATATAGGAGGTTAACCTACCCCAACCAAGGAAAAGTACAAGGTAAGGGTTTATTTGGCAGTCCCTTCATTATCTGAGATTGTTTATATGTAATAATCTACTGGGACTTCCTTATCATCCACATCTATGATTATTAAAAATGTATTTAAAAACATTTTTATTATTTACTAGAATATGGGTTAAAGTCATTAATACCCCTGTTTGACTTTTTATAAGTGTTTTATAAATGAATCTTTCTGTTGTTTTCCAAACAAGGTCCTTTTAACCTTTTCAACAGAATTAAGGTAAGAATGTTTTTTTACATATACGGCGGGTGAAGCTATTTTCCACCATTATAAAATCTTCGAAGCTTCCCTTACAAGCTTATAAGAATATTTTCAAACTAAAAGTTTTATTTTATAATTATTTTACTTTTAAATGATTTCAAAAAAAGAGATATTTCTCTCAAATAGTTTTGATTTCATCTATGTCAACAACCTTTGATGGATTTTAAGCTTATATGATGTTTATTTATTATGATACAAAACTTCCATATTGTATCGAAGGTTTTGTGATATGTTTGACTGTGGATGTGTTATTTTTATACCATTCATGGTTTATGGAGAAAGTATTTACATTTCATGTGATAGTTTTAATACGAATGTTTATGTTATGTTTAAACCTATTCATATGAGGAATGCATTGGACTTAATATGTGACGGGTGGAGCCCGCTATAGCTCCTCGATCCATCGGTAGGTCTCACGAGACAAACTAGTGTCTTGGCACAAGGCCTTGAAAAAATATTATTTGTAGTCTTGGAACGAGGCCTTGGATATGTGGTTATGATAGTCTGGCATTATGCATTCCATCATTATGAAAGTGGTTATTGATATTGCATGTGATTATTTGACTAGTAGACTATCCATGTGAATAAGTATATGGAATTATTTCATTTTATTTCTTCCATATTATACTGAAGTTAAAGTTTTAAAAGTATTTTGTTTTTGTTATACATTGCCTTAAATGTTTATGCTTATTTATGAAAGTTTCCGCTATATTGTTATCCTTACTGGGCATTTGAGCTCACCCCTTTCTATGTGTTATTTTTCCAAGGATGTGAATAAGTATTTTATGAATGACCTACATGGATAGTATGGGGGGATAAGAGTGTGGAGTATGGAGACTATATTGTTTTAGTTTTCATTTTATGATGTAATGTATTCTTTATTAATGTATCTAGTTATTCCAAGGCTACTAAACTAATCCGTATTTCGAGACATGGTCTTTCTTGTGATCATGCCAATGTCATGTAATAAGGCACTGACTCTGGGTAACTGGAGTCAGGGCATTACAGTTGGTATCAGAGGATGTTTAGTACAAACCTTGGAAGCTATATTTAGATAAACTCTGACTAGAGAACGTAGACCTAAGATGGACTTTGAGGATTAGTATAGAAGAACTTCCTCGAATTTTGGTATTGTAGAGATTTTGTGAGTTTTCTAAGAAATACAACCCTGTCTGGATACGAGAAGGTAGAGGTGGCTCTGGAACAGATGTACCTAGGGGTAAAACCCAAAAACACCGCTTTGAGCTAGACTCGAATGGGAACTGGTGCACGACAACGGGCCTTTCTCCACTCTTGGATACGACACTCCCAGGGTATATGCTTAAGATAACTCTTATTTTCTTTAAAAATCATTATGAAGGGTTTATGACTATATACAACCTCATAGAAAACATTTTTTATGATTATGGATTATATCTATAAATATTTCAATTTATCTTATGTATTTTATAAGTATGGAATTATGTATTTTGATTCATAAACTGATCTAGTTTATGCCATTGTTTAGAATTGGCGCCTAGTGGAAGAAATGGAAACTGTATAAATGCATGCACTCTATGTAGGGATTTCCCTCATGGTCAAGATAATTATAGTGGAGATGGAGATTCAACCGGTGCTGATCAACTAATCACCATACTGGGACAACTCACTCAGGTTATGAAAAATAACCTTACCCATATAGAGCACCCTGATCCATAGCATGGAGGATCAATGTTAGATCGCTTCATGAGGCAGAAACCACCAACATTCAATGGGAGTAAAAATCCATTCATAGCTGAGAAATGGATAAGTTCCCTAGAGAAAATATTTCAGGCCTTGGGGAGTATTGAAAGGGAAAAGGTTATCATGGAAGTTTACCGCCTCACTGGAGATATTGATCAATGGTGGTCATTAATTCAAAACAAGAAGGAAGATGATGAAGTATCAAATATTAAATGGATGGAGTTCAAAGATCTATTTTTAGAAAAATAATTTCCTCGTGACCATCGAGCAGATATGGAAAGACAATTTCTGAGTCAGAGACAAAAGGAGGATGATAATGTCGCAAAGTATGAGGCTAACTTTACAGGGTTGGCAAGGTATGCTGGAGATTATATACGTAACCTAAGAAGTAATATTGATCGTTTCTTTGATAGGTTAAAACAATTTCTCTGTCGATAATTAGTCTCACAATCCTTCTCATCGTATGAAGACACTGTCTCATGTGCTATCAAGACAGAGAAGGAATTATCTATGTCTTATGACTTAAAAGAAAAGATAGAGAAGAAGAGATCTTCTGATCAATCTTGGAATGTAAATAAAGGGAAGAAGGGAATGGTTTAATATCCATCCTCCAGTAAATGTGGGAAGAAACACCCTGGTACTTTCTTAAAAGGTATGGGAGTCTATTACAAGTGTGGTGAAAAAGACCACCAAGCTCGTGATTTCAAGGGGAAGAAGGAAGCTACCGACGTCCAATGGTACAGTTTCAGGGAGATGGGACATTATGCAAATGAATTTCCTAAGAGTCAGGGGAACTTACCTCAGAAAAGGCCAAGGGATCAAGGCCAAGCTTATGCTATCAATACTGCTGAGGTAGAAGCTCCGAAAGACGTGGTGGTAGGTAATTTAATGGTTTCCTCAAGTTTAGAAAATGCATTATTTGATTCTGGATCATCTCATTGTTTCATAGCTTCCCAGTTTGCTAAGAAAATTAGTTATTTCCAATTTTATTTAACAAGGTAGCTATCAGTTAAAACTCCTAATGGAAGTATCATTTCAATGATGTTTTGTGAATCAGTACCCATTAGAGCACATAAATGTTCTTTATCCGCTGATCTCATATTCATACCTATGATTGAGTTTGATATAATCCTCGGTATGGATTGGTTTTAGGACTATGATGAAAAGATTTATTGTAAGAAGAAGTATGTTAAGATTTTTGATGATGATGATAAGGAACACCATATCTTTAGACATGAATTATCACCACCTAATTCTTATCTAGATCCACCCTAAGTAGCTCAACTAAATTCAATTATTGGGGAGGAGGAGAATGAAATGACTGTGGGTGAGGAAAGTAATGTTCGAATAGAGGATGTACCTATTGTGAAATAATATGTAGACGTATTTCTGGAAGATTTACCTATACATCCTCCAGAATGAGAAGTTGAGTTTTCCATTGATTTAATTCTTGGATCATGGCCTATATCAAAGACCCCTTATAGAATGGCCACTGTGGAATTAGTGAACTAAATAAAAAACTAAAGGAATTGAGTAATAAGGGATTTATTCTCCCTAGTTTTTCTCCTTGGGGAGCCCCTGTTTTTTTATTAAAAAGAAAGATGGATCTATGAGGTTATGTATCGACTACAGAAAGATTAATGCTATAACAATAAAGAACAAGTATCCCCTACCTCGCATTGATTATTTATTTGACCAACTGCATGGAGCTCAATACTTTTCAAAGATAGACCTTCGGTCTGTATACCATCAGTCGTGTGTGAAGAAGGAAGACATTTTGAAGACAACATTTCAAACCAGCTAAGGGCATTACGCGTTTACGGTAATGCCTTTTGGGATGACTAATGCGCCCCATGTATTCATGGATTTTATTAATTGAGTTTTCAAGTGATATCTAGATTAATTTGTTGTGGTATTTATTGATGATATCTTGGTATACTCCAAAAGCTAGGAAGATCATGAAAATCACTTGCGCATTATCCGGAAGACTCTGAGAAGACATGAATTATATGGGAAGTTTAGCAAGTGTGAATTCTGGCTTCAAGAGATTTCTTTTCTTGGCCATATTGTCTCTAAAGATGGAATCTCTGTTGATCCTTACAAGACCAAGGCACTCCAAGAATGGCCTACACCGATTAGTATAACTAAGGTATGAAATTTTATTGGTTTAGCAGGTTATTATCGATGTTTCATCCAGCATTTTTCCAGATTGGCTAACCCATTAACAAAGCTCACAAGTAAGTGGGTTAATTTTTTTTGGAAAAAAGAGTGTAAAGAATGTTTCGAAGAACTGAAGAGAAGATTATTCAATGCTCCTATATTGACTCTACCATCGTGGAATGATGGGTTCGTAATTTATAGTGATGCATCGAATAAAGGACTTGGTTGTGTCCTTATGCAGAATGATAGGGTTATTTCCTATGTATCAGGACAGTTAAAAATTCGTGAACAAAACTATCATACTCATGATCTTGAGTTAGAAGCTGCGATCATTTCTTTGACGATATGGAGGCACTACCTCTATGGTGAAAAATGTGAGATTTATACTGATCACAAGAGTTTGAATTATATTTTCTCACAAAAATAACTCAACATGAGGCAATGGAGATGGCTTGAATTACTCAAGGATTATGATTGTACGATACACTACCACCAGGGGAAGGAAAATAAGGTGGAAGATTCTTTGAGAAGAAAAGATCATGAAGTTTTGAACATGATGAGAATTGAATGGGATACAATTTTAATGGATCTAGTGAAGATGGATATGGGAATTACCAAGGAAGTTGAAACATCAATACTTTTTCAAATGGTATCCAAACCATCTTTACTAGAAAGGATAAAGAGTTCCCAGACCGGTGATTAAGAGTTTCAAAAGAAGATTAAAGTTGTGAATGATGGGAGATCGAATTACTTTGGGTAGGAAGATGGAATTTTGAAATTTGGGAAGAGACTTTGTGTTCCCTATATACCTGATCTAAAAAGGGAATTGTTTGATGATGCTCACAGTTCCAATTTCTCTATTCACCCTGGGAGCACCAAAATGTATAGAGACTTAAAAGAACATTTTTGGTGGGACAACATGAAGAAAGAGATTTCTGATTTCTTGTCAAGATGTATGGATTGTCAACATGTGAAAGATATAAGGAAACAGCCTGGAGGAGTCATGAAACCTCTTCCCATACCTGAGTGGAAATGGGATAATATTACGATGGACTTCGTCATTGGGCTACCAAAGACTCACAGAAAGAATTATGCAATATGGGTCATTTCTGATTTTCTTACCAAGTCAGGACATTTTCTTTCTATAAGGGAAGATTTACCACTTTTACGGCTTTCAAGACTATATATTAATGAAGTTGTGAGACTTCAGGGAGTACCCCTATCGATTTTTTCTGATCGTGATCCCCATTTATTTCAAGATTCTGGAAAATTATTCAGAAAGACTTGGATACTGAACTTCATTTGAGCACTGCCTACCACCCTCAAATAGATGGACAATCGGAAAGGACTATTCAAACCTTAGAAGACATGTTGATATCATGATTACTTGACTTTTAGGGTATGTGGGATCAATATTTACCTCTGGTAGAATTTTCAAATAACAATAGCTTCCATTCAATTATTCGGATGGCGCCGTACGAAGCGTTGTACAGAAAGAGATGTCACACACCAACCTGTTGGGATGACATTGGTGAAAGAAAAATTTTAGGCCCAGAACTGGTGGAGGAAACAATGAAAAAAGTAAAGGTAATCCAAAACCACATCAAAGAAGCTCAAAGGAGGTAGATGAGATATGTCGATAATTGAAGGAAGGATTTGGAATTTCAAGTCAGTGATCATGTTTTCCTGAAGTTATCTCCATGGAAGGGAGTTATAAATTTTGGTAAGAAGGGTAAATTGAGCTCCAGGTACATCAGACCTTTTGAAATTCTAGAACGAATTGGGGCTGTAGCTTACCGTTTGACAATGCCGCCAAGTCTCTCCAAATTTCACGATGTGTTCCACGTATCACAGTTGAGGAAATACATGCCTGACCCAACGCAAGTACTCAACTATGAGGAATTAGAACTAGAACCCGATCTACCTTATTGCGAAGAGCCCGTCAGGATTCTTGATACGGGAGAAGAATTACTGAGAAACCGGACGACTCACCTGGTAAAAGTTTTGTGGAGAAACCATAAGATGGAAGAGGCAACATGGGAACCCGAGGAACTTATGATAAAGAACCACCCGAGTCTTTTCATGCGGTAGTATTCTATAAATTTCGAGGAAGAAATTATTTGAAGGAGGGGAGAATGTAACACCCCAAGCTTCCACGATATGCTTCTTTTTGAATAATACAGTAGTGTGTCTTATACGCAACTTCGAGTTCTAACACACAACACAACCAATCAAACTAGCTGTTATGAATAGTAATACCCAATTTTTGAAATTTTATAAATTTTATCTCTCAAAATGGACTTAATTTTTTGATTCGGAGTATTGAATTTATCCTAAGGTGAAATTTTGTTACATTTTGGATAACTTTTATATTTTGATGAATAGTGAAAATCACTAAATTTTAATTAAAAACAACTTTTTTAATCAAAATAATTAATAGTGATAAATTATGAATTTGAGTGGTTTTAAAGTATATTTAAAACATATTTTTACCATTTAATACAATTTTGGTCATTGGACATAATTTCACAATTAAACTGAACATAAACAAGTATCAATCTATTGATAGTCATTATATCTTAAAAACAGGTTTTTTGTTTTGACAGCGGGATTTAATTTTATATTATTTTCTGCCACTTCTGTGTTTTGAATTTGGAAAAATGGATTCCATATTTTGAATCAGGATGTACAAATTTTGTAAATAGGTATCCTTTATTTTTAGACATTTTGAATAATTATTTCGGTAAAAATTCTATTTACCATGGTTAAAGGGTAAATCCGGTAAATAAGGGTTAAAAAATAATATTATAATAATAATAAATTACACTAAAACGTGTCCTAACCTTATTGGTGGATAACTGTCCGACCATGGGAATCTTTGGATCGATTTTGGGACCCCATGGAGCCACTTTTTGGTGACAGGGACACTTTATTTTAATTAAGTTAAAATAAATACAAAAATAACAAAAGCATATATCTTTTAGAAAAAAATATTTTACATAGGGTTATATATGTTGGATTTTTGACTATAAATATTAATTAGAAATATAAAACAATTTCCTACATAATGGTATTTTATTTATAATTTTTAGACATTAAATAATTTAATTTATTTATGCCACAATGGTGATGTAGTAATTACCTAATTAATGAAAAATTAGAATAATTTATATTATAAATAACCAAATAAATGTAATTTGAGACTTTTTATAAATAAAAAAATTATAGGTTAATATGACATGTTAGAATTGATTTAACTATCTTTTCCTGAAGTAATAAATCTGTTATGATTTTTCCAAAAATCAATTATTGAATAGTGTCAAAATTGACATAAGAGTGTTTAAAACAAATAATATATTATTAATTGATATTAAATTCCAAAAAATATATGTTTCGGACAAGATACTTATATCATGATATTTTTATCCTTAATGGACCACTTTGGGGTCACTTGGATATATATAGTAAGTTTATTAACCATAGAATATAAAAATAGAAAGAGACATTATAAAAGTGAAACTAATAAACTAAGAGTTAATACTTAAAGATAAGGTTAATATAGAAACCCAAACCTGTCTAAATCCTATTGTTTGAGTGGTTTCGAACTATCCCCACCTTAAAATTTAAATAATCCACTTTAGAGACATTAGAAACTGAATATGAATTTATTATAAAATAATATTTCTAGGTTTTCCAAAGGTGCCCCTCACCCCTCTTATAAAAGGGCACTCCCCCTTCTCATTATTTCACACCTTAAAAGCCTTTTGGTTCGGCCAAACCCTGACGAAATACTCTCTGAACTTCCCTCACTTCAACCTAGAGGCAATCCTTTAGTCATAAAGCCAACCTAAGGATTCCTTTTGACCAAATCAACAGCAAGAACTCGAAGAAGAGGTAATGTTTTCACCACCCTCTTTGAAGTTCCTTTCTTCTTCCACTTCTTCTTTATTTGTTATTACCATTATAAAATAATAACTTCAGTATATTATATATACATTGATGTTATTATAAACATGGTATGACCATATTTCATTATTCTATCCATCCTTTGAATGACATGTCTCCATACATGTGTATGTACGGCTTACCGTCTCCACGTCGTGGTGTAATTGTTATTCAAAACATTATTATTTGGATGGGTATAATAATGATGTTTAATTCATGTAAAAATAAATATAACATGATAATGATTCTGTATATATGATATACCATCCGATTAAATATTATTTTTTATCAAAAGAATGCTATTGTCGCTCGTGCGTACGTATGGACTACAGTCTCCAAGAACACGATGAGATTCAGTCCCCATCGTATCCATTCAAGTATAATTCTCATTTGATGATTAATAATAATGTTTAAAGACTTAATACCATTCTGTATATGAATAAGATACAACCTATCGATAAAAACACGGCTTATTTAACAAAACATATGAAAGCAAATGAGTAAGTTAACACCCGAACCAACGATAATACTAAAAAAACAATGTTAAAAGATCATATATGATATCATATTAATGTATATGATTCTTGTATAATTAAACAACAATTATTTCACCATTATAAAAGAGGTTAACCCACCCCAACCAAGGTAAAGTACAAAGTAGGGGTTTATTTTTCAATCTCTTCATTATCCGAGGTTCATTATATGTAATAATCTACTGGGACTTCTTTATCATCCACATCCACGCTTCATAAAAATATATTTCAAAACATTTTTACTATTTACTATAATATGGGTTAAAGTCATTTATACCATTGTTTTACTTTTTATAAGTGGTTTATAAAGGAATCTTTCAGTTTTTTTTCAAACAAGGTCCCTTTAACCTTTTCGACAGAATTAAGGTAAGAATATTTTTTTACTTATACGGCGGGTGAGGCTATTTTATGCCGTTATAAAATCTTTGAAGCTTCCATTACAAGATTATAAGAATATTTTCAAAGTAAAAGTTTTATTTTATAATTATGTGAGTTTTAAATGATTTCAAAAAAATATATATTTCTCTCAAATAGTTTTGATTTCATTTATTTCAACATCCTTTGATGGATTTTAAGCTTATTTGAAGTTTATTTATTATGATACAAAACTTCCATATTGTATTGAAGGTTTTGTGATATGTTTGACTATGGATGTGTTATTTTTATACCATTCATGGTTTATGGAGAAAGTATTGACATTTCGTATGATATTTTTAATACGAATGTTTATGTTATGTTTAAACATATTCATATGAGGAATGCATTAGACTAAATATGTCACGGGTGGAGCCCGATATAGCTCCTCGATGCATCGGTAGGTCTAATGAGATAAACTAGTGTCTTTGAACAAGGCCTTGACAAAATCTTATTTTTATTCATTGAACGAGGCCTTGGCTATGTGGTTATGACATTCTGACATTATGCATTCCATCATTATAAAAGTGGTTATTGATATTGCATGTGATTATTTGACTAGTAGAATATCTATGTGAATAAGTATATGGAATTATTTCATTTTATTTATGCCATATTATGCTGAAGTTCAAGTTTTAAAAGGCTTTTGTTTTAGTTATACATTTCCTTAAATTCTTATGCTTATTTATGAAAGTTTCTGCTATATTGGTATCCTTACTGGGCATTTGAGCTCACCCCATTCTATGTTTTATTTTTTCCCAAGATATGAAGAATTATTTTATGAATGACCTGCAGGGATAGTATGAGGGGACAAGAGTGTGGACTATGGAGACTATGTTGTTGTATTTTTTATTTTATGATGTAAATGTAATCTTTATTAATGTATCTAGTTATTCCAAGGCTACTAAACTAATCGGTCTTTCGAGACTTGATCTTTCTTGTGATCATGCCAATGTTATGTAATAACGCACCAACTCCGGGTAACTGTGGTCGGGGCATTATAGTTGGTATCAGAGGAAGTTTAGTACAAACCTTGGAAGCTAGATTTAGATAAACTCTAATTAGAGCACATAGACCTAAGATGGAATTTGAGGATTAGTATAGAAGAACTTCCTAGAATTTTGGTATTGTAGAGGTTTTGTGAGTTTTTCGAGCAATACATCCCTGTCTGGATACGAGCAGGTAGAGGTGGATCTGACAAAGATGTACCTAGGGGTAAAACCCAAAAACCCCGCTTTGAGCTAGACTCGAACGGGAACTGGTGCACGACAAGGGGCCTTGTTGTACTCTTGGTTACGACACTCCCAAGGGATATGCTTAGGATAAATCTCATTATCTTTACAAATAATTATTAAGGGTTTATGAGTATATAAATCCTCAAAGAAAACATTTTTATGATTATGGATTATATCCATAAATAGTTCAATTTATGTTACATATTTTATAAGTATGGAATTATGTATTTTGATTCATAAACTGATCTAGTTTATGCCATTGTTTAGTAATGGAACCTAGTGGAAGAAATGGAAACGGTATCAATGCACGCACTCCATGTAGGGATTACCCTCCTAATCAAGATAATTATATTGGAGATGGTGATGCAACCGGTGCAGATCAACTAATCACCATTCTGGGACAACTCACTCGGGTTATGAATAATAACCTTACCCGTATAGAGCACCCTAATCCACAGCATGGAGGATCAATGTTAGATTGCTTCATGAAGCAACAACCACAAACATTCAATGGGAGTAAAAATCCATTAGTAGCTGAGAAATGGATAATTTCCCTAGAGAAAATATTTCAGGCCTTGGGGAGTAGTGAAAGGGAAAAAGTTATCATGGCAGTTTACCGCCTCACTGGAGATGTTGATCAATGGTGGTCATTGATTCAAAACATTAAGGAAGATAATGAAGTATCAAATATGGAATAGAGGGAGTTCAAAGATCTGTTTTTAGAAAAATACTTTCTTCGTGACCATCGAGAAGATATGGAAAGGAAATTTATGAGTCTGATACAAAAGGAGGATGAGAATATCACAATGTATGTGGCTAAATTTACATGGTTAGCAAGGTATGCTGGAGATTATATACTTAACACAAGAAGTAAGATTGATCGTTTCTTTGATGGGTTAAACCCGTTTCTCTATCGAGCATTAGTCTCACAATCCTTCTCATCATATGAAGACATTGTCTCATGTGCTATCAAGACAGAGAAGGAATTCTCTATATATTATGACTGTAAAGAAAAGCAAGAGAAGAAGATATCTGCTAATCAATCTGGGAATGAAAATAAAGGAAAGAAGGGAAATGTTGAATATCCCTCCTGCAGAAAATGTGGGAAGAAACACCCTGGTACTTGCTTAAAAGGAATGGGAGTCTATTACAAGTGTGGTGGAAAAGGCCACCAAGCTCGCGATTGCAATGAGAATAAGGAAGCTACTGATGTCCATTGCTACAATTTCAGGGAGATGGGACATTATGCAAATGAATGTCCTAATACTCAGGGGAACTTACCTCAGAAAAGGCCAAGCGATCAAGGCCAAGCTTATGCTATCACTACTACTGAGTTAGAAGCTCCAAAAGACATGGTGGCAGGTAATTTAATGGTTTTCCTCATGTTTAGAAAATTCATTATTTGATTTTGTATCATCGCATTGTTTCATAGAGTCCCAGTTTTCTAAGAAAATTAGATATTTCCAATTTGATTTAACAAGGGAGCTGTCCGTTAAAACTCTTAATGGATGTATCATTGCAACGATGTTTTGTGAATCAGTCCACATTAGAGCACATAAATGTTCTTTATCTGCTGATCTAATTGTCATACCTATGATTGAGTTTGATATAATCCTCGGTATGGATTAGATTTTTGACTATGATGCGTAGATTTATTGTAAGAAGAATGAGGTTATGATTTTTTATGATGATGATAGGGAACACCTTATCTTTAGAGTTGAATCATCACCACCTAATTCTTATCTAGATCCACCTCTAGTAGCTCAACTAAATTCAATTATTGGAGAGGAAGTGAATAAAATGACTGTGGGTGAGGAAAGGAATGTTCGAATAGAGGATGTACCTATTTTGAATGAATATGTAGACGTATTACCAGAATATTTACTAGGACATCCTCCAGAACGAGAACCTGAGTTTTCTATTGATTTAATTCATGGATCAAGGCCTATATCGAAGACCCCTTATAGAATGGCCACTGTGGAATTAGTTGAACTAAAGAAAAAACTATAGGAATTGAGTAATAAGGGATTTATTCGCCCTATTTTTTCTCTTTGGAGAGCCCCTGTTCTTTTTGTTAAAAAGAAAGATGGGTCTATGAGGTTATTTATCGACTACAGGGAGATTAATGCTATAACAATAAAGAACAAGTATCCCCTACCTCGCATTGATGACTTATTTGACCAACTGCATGGAGCTAAATACTTTTCAAAGATTGACCTTCCATCTGGATACCATTAGTTGTGTGTGATGAAGGAAGACATTCCGAAGACAACATTTCGAACTAGGTACTGGCATTAGGAGTTTATGGTAATGCCTTTTGGGCTGACTAATGCGCCCTCTGTATTCATGGATCTAATCAATAGAGTTTTGAAGGAATATGTAGATGAATTTGTTGTGATATTTATTAATGATATCATGCTATACTCCAAAATCGATGAAGATCATGAAAATCACTTGCGCATTATCCCGAAGACTCTGAGAAGACATGAATTATATGGGAAGTTTAGAAAGTGTGAATTCTAGATTCCAGAGATTTCTTTTCTGGGCCATATTGTCTCTAAAGATGGAATCTCTGTTGATCCTTCTAAGACCAAGGCAATCCAAGAATTGACTACACTGACAATTATAACTGAGGTACGCAGTTTTATTTGTTTAGCAGGTTATTATCAACGTTTCTTCCAGAATTTTCCCCGATTAGCTAACCCATTAACAAATCTCACATGTAAGGGGGTTAAATTTGTTTGGACAAAAGACTGTGAAGAATGTTTTGAAGAACTGAAGAAAAGATTATTCAATTCTCCTATATTGACTCTACCATCGGGGAATGATGGGTTCATTATTTATAGTGACGCATCGAAGAAAAGACTTGGTTGTGTCCTTTTGCAGAATTATATGATTATTGCCTATGCATCACGATAGTTGAAAATTCATGAGCACAACTATCCTACTCATGATCTCGAGTTAGAAGCTATGATCTTTTCTTTGAATATATGGAGGCACTACCTCTATGGTGGAAAATGTGAGACTTATACTGATCATAAGAGTGTAAAGTATATTTTCTCACAAAAAGAACTCAACATGAGGCAAAGGAGATGGCTTGAATTACTCAAGGATTATGATTGTACGATACACTACCATAAGGGGAAGGCAAATAAGGTGGTAGATGCTTTGAGTAGAAAAGATCATGGAGTTTTGAACATGATGAGAATTTAAAGGGATCCTATTTTCATGGATCTAGTGAATATGGATATGTGAATTACCATGGAAGGTGAAACATCAATACTTTTTCAAATGGTTGGAAAACCATCATTACTAGAAAGGATAAAGAGTTCTCAGACTGGTGATGAAGAGTATCAAAAGAAGATTAATGTTGTGAATGATGGGAGATTGAATTACTTTGGGTATGAAGATGGAATTTTGAAATTTGGGAAGATATTTTGTGTTCCCAATATACCTGATCTAAAAAGGGAATTGTTTGACGATGCTCATACTTCCAATTTCTCTATTCACCATGGGAGCACCAAAATGTATAGAGACTTAAAAGAACATTTTTTTGTGGGACAACATGAAGAGAGAAATTTCTGATTTTGTGTCAAGATATATGGTTTGTCAACAAGTGAAAGATGGAAGGCAACAGCCTGGAGGAGTCATGAAACCTCTTCCCATACCTGAGTGTAAATGGGATAATATTACGATGGACTTCGTCATGGGGCTACCAAAGACTCACAGAAAGAATTATGCAATATGGGTCATTGATGATTGTCTTACCAAGTAAGAACATTTTCTTTCTATAAGGGAAGATTTACCACTTGTATGGCTTTCAAGACTATATATTAATGAAGTTGTGAGACTTCAGAGAGTACCCCTATCGATTTTTTCTGATCATGATATCTGTTTTACTTCATGATTCTGGAAATGTATTTAGAAAGCCTTGGATACTGAACTTCATTTGAGCACTGCCTACCACCCTCAAACATATGGACAATCAGAAAGGACTATTCAATCCTTAAAAGACATGTTGAGATCATGCTCACTTGACTTTCAAGGTATGTGGGATCAATATTTACCTCTGGTAGAATTTTCCTATAACAATAGCTTCCATTCAAGTATTCGGATGGTACCATATGAAGCGTTGTACGGAAAGAGATGTCGCACACCAACCAGTTGGGATGACGTTGGTGAAAGAAAATTTGTAGGAACAAAACTGGTGGAGAAAACAATGGAAAAAGTAAAGGTAATCCAAATCCACTCCAAAGAAGCTCAAAGTAGGCATAAGAGCTATACCGATAATCGAAGAAAGGATTTGGAATTTCAAGTCAGTGATCATGTTTTCCTAAAGGTATATCACTGGAAGGGAGTTATACGTTTTGGTGAGAAGGGTAAATTGAGTCCCAGGTACATCGGACCTTTTGAAATTCTAGAACGAATTGGGGCTGTAGCTTTCCGTTTGGAAATGCCGCCAAGTCTCTCCAAATTTCATGATGTGTTCCACATATTACAGTTGAGTAAATACATGCCTGACCCAACGCATGTACTCACCTATGAGGAATTAGAACTGGAACCCGATCTGTCTTATTGCGAAGAGCACGTCATGATTCTTGATACAAGAGATCAAGTACTAAGAAACTGGACGACTCGTCTGGTAAAAGTTTTGTGGAGAAAGCATAAGATGGAAGAGAAAACGTGGGAACCCGAGGAACTTATGATGAAGAACCACCCGAGTCTTTTCATGAGGTAGTATTCTATAAATTTTTAGGATGAAATTATTTGAAGGAGGGTATAATGTAACACCCCAAGCTCCACGTTATTCTTCTCTTTGAATAATACAGTAGCATGTGTTATACACAACTTCGAGTTCTAACACACACCACAACCAATCAAACTAGCCGTTATGAATAGTAATACCTACTTTTTGAAATTTTATAAATTTTATCTCTCAAAATGGACTTCATTTTTGGATTCTTAGTATTGAATTTATCCTAAGGTGAAATTTTGGTACATTTCTGATAACTTTTATATTTTGATGAATAGTGAAAATTACTAAATTTTAATTAAAAACAACTTTTTTAATCAAAATAATTAATGGTGATAAATTATGAATTTGAGTGGTTTTAAAGTATATTTAAAATATATATTTTTACCAATTAATATAATGTCGGTCATTGGAAATATTGTCACAATTAAACCGGACATAAACATGTATCAATCTTTTGATAGTCATTATATCTTAAATGCACGTTTTTTGTTTTGACAACGAGAATTAATTTTAAATTAATTTCTACCACTTATGTGTTCCGAATATGGAAAAAAATGCTTTCCATATTTGGAATCAGGATGTCCAAATTTTTTAAATAGGTAACTTTTATTTTTAGACATTTTGAATAATTACTTCGGTAAAAATTTTATTTACCATGGTTAAAGGGTAAATCCGGTAAATAAGGGTTAAAAAATAATATTATAATAATACTAAATTACCCTAAAACGCATCCTAACCTTATTGGTTGATACATGTCCAACCATGGGAATCTTTGGGTCGTTTTTGGGACCCCATGGAGCCACTTGTAGGTGATAGGGACCCTTTATATTAATTAAGTTAAAATAAATACAAAAATGACATAAGCATATATCTTTTAGAAAATAAATTTTTACATAGGGATATATATTTTTATTTTCAACTATAAATACTCATTAAAAAGATAAAATGATTTAATACATAATGGTATTTTATTTATATTTTTTTGACATTAAATAATTTAATTTATATATGACATAATGGGGATGCAGTAATTACCTAATTAATGAAAAATTAGAATAAATGATATTATAAGTACCCAAATAAATGTAATTTGAGACTTTTTATAAAAAACAAATAAATTTTTAGGTTAATATGACATGTTAGGATTTATTTAATTGACGTTTTTTATGTAATCATTCTGTTATGAGTTTTACAAAATTCAATTTTTTAATAGTGTCAAAATTGATATAAAAGAGTTCTTAAAACAAATATTATATTATTAATTTATATTAAATTCCTAAAAATCTAAGGATAGGAAAAAATACATATATAATAATAGGTGTATCTTTAATGGACCACTTGGGGGTATCATGGATGTATATAGTAAGTTTAATGACCATATAATATAAGAATACAAAGAGACATTGTAAAAGTGAAACTAATTAACTAAGAGTTAAAACTTAAAGACAAGGTTAATATAGTAACCCAAACCTATCTAAATCCTATTGGATTAGTGGTTTTAGACCTATCCCCACCAGAAACTTTAAATAATCCACTTTGGAGCCATTAGAAACCAAATATGAATTTATTATAAAATAATATTTCTAGCTTTTCCAAAGGTGCCCTTCACCCCTCTTATAAAAGGGCACTCCCCCTTCTCATTAATTCACACCTTCAAAGCCTTTAAATTCGGCCACAACCTTCCAAAATACTCTCTCAACTTCCCTCACTTCATCTTAGAGGCAATAAATTAGTCAGAAAGCCAACCTAATGAGTTATTTTGATCAAATCAAAAGGAAGAACCCGAAGAAGAGATAATGTTTTCACTACCCTCTTCCGAGTTCCTTTCTTCTTCCACTTCTTCTTTATTTGTTATTACAATTATAAAATAATAACTCCAGTATATTATATATAAATTTATGTTATTATAAACATGGTATGACCATATTACAGTATTCTATACATCCTTTTAATGAAATGTCACCATACGTGTGTACGTACAGATTACCGTCTCCACGTCGTGGTGTAATTGTTATTCAAAACATTATTATTTGGATGGGTATAATAATGATGTATAATTCATGTAAATAATAAATATAACGTTATAATGATTCTGAATATATGATATAACATCCAATGAAATATTATTTTAATATCAAAATAATGATACTGTCGCTCGTGTGTACGTACGGAAAACCGTCTCCACGAACGCGATGAGATTCATTCCCCATTGTATCCATTCAAGTATAATTCTAATTTGATGATTAATAATAATGTTTAAGGACTTAATATTATTCTGGATATGAATATGATACAACCTATCAATAACAAACATGGCTTATGTAACAAAACATATGAAAGAAAATGAGTAAGTTAACACCCGAAACTACGATAATACTAAAAAAGAAATGTTAAAAGATCATATATGATATCATATTAATGTATATGATTCTTGTCTAATTTAGTAACAATTATTTCACCATTATACAGGATTTTAAACTACCCCAACCAAAGAAAAGTACAAGGTAAGGGTTTATTTCGCAATCTCTTCATTATCCGAGGTTGTTTATACGTAATAATCTATTGGGACTTCTTTATCTTCCACATCCATGTTTCTTAAAAATGTATTTAAAAATATTTTTACTATTTACTAGAATATGGGTTGAATTCATTTATAACCTTGTTTGTATTTTTATAAGTGGTTTATAAATGAATCTTTCTGTTATTTTCCAAACAAGGTCCTTTTAACATTTTCGACAGAATTAAGGTAAGAATGTTTTTTTACTTATACGGCGGGTGCGGCTATTTTCCACCATTATAAAATCTTTGAAGCTTCCCATACAAGATTATAAGAATATTTTAAAAGTAAAAGTTTTATTTTATAATTATGTGACTTTTAAATGATTTTAAAAAAAGATATATTGCTCTCAAATAGTTTTGATTTTATCTATGTCAACATCCTTTGATGGATTTTAATCTTATTTGAAGTTTATTTATTATGATACAAAACTTCCATACTGTATTGAAGGTTTTGTGATATGTTTGACTGTGTATGTGTTATTTTTATACCATTCATGGTGTATGGAGAAAGTATTGACATTTCATATGATAGTTTTAATACAAATTTCTATGTTATGTTTAAACCTATTCATATGAGGAATGCATTGGACTTAATATGTGACGGGTGGAGCCCGCTATTGCTCCTTGATGCATCGGTAGGTCACATGAGACAAACTAGTGTCTTGGCACAAGGCCTTGACAAAATCTTATTTTTATTCTTGGCACGAGGCCTTGGCTATGTGGTTATGATAGTCTGGCATTATGCATTCCATTATTATGAAATTGGTTATTGATATTGCATGTGATTATTCGACTAATAGAATATCCATGTGAATAAGTATATGGAATTATTTCATTTTATTTCTTCCATATTATGCTGAAGTTCATGTTTTAAAATTCTTTGGTTTTAGTTATACATTGACTTAAATGTTTATGCTTATTTATGAATGTTTTTCCTATATTGTTATCCTTACTGGGCATTTGAGCTCACCCCTTTCTATGTTTTATTTTTTTCCTAGGATTTGAAGAAGTATTTTATGAATGACCTGTAGGGATAGTATGAGGGGATAAGTGTGTGGACTATGGAAACTATGTTGTTGTAGTTTTCATTTTTTGATGTAATGTAAACTTTATTAATGTATCTAGTTATTCCAAGGCTACTAAACTAATCTGTCTTTCGAGACATGATCTTTCTTGTGATCATGCCAATGTTATGTAATAATGCACCGACTTTGGGTAACTAGGGTCGGGGCGTTACATTGGTGATTCTTCTTGGTTTCTTCCTAGATCCATTTTGCGATCTCTATCCGAAGTCCTTCTATTTCATTGGTTGTAGCGAAGAAGGCATTCATGTTTGAGGAATTTATATTTCCTCTCTTCCACTAACCCCTTTTTTTATAAATTTTATCAATATTGATGTGAATTTTATTTTAGGGAGTTTGTTGATGTTTCTGGGTTTCTTTGATTTTGGATTCTGTTGTGGGAATGTGTGATCCATGTATTGTGTTTAGTGGTTCATTCTCTATTCTATGATAATGGATATTATTATTTTTATTTGTAAACTAATTCATATTTAAATTGGTAGGATTATTTTGTGTGAGTAGAGAAGGTGTTTTAATGAAAAATGGTTTTCTGTGGTTATTTATAAGTTAAAATGGGTATTTTCAAGGCATTGAAATTGAATTTCTGAAATAGGTTTTAAATGGATTTAAAATAATAGAAATGAATTATAAAAAAGTGAACATGGTTTAACTTGAGTACATAGGTGGAAGGTTTATCTTGGTGAGATAATCCATTGTTTTTTTATTATCAAGGAGGTTTTTCTTGGGGATTTCTTCTGTTTCCCAGGCCTATTTTTCTAGGGGATATTGACATTTTGCGGGTTTTATCATGGCGTATTCCTCTAAATTATAGAACCATTGTTCTAGGATTGGAATTCTTTTCACTTGATTGATTGTAGTATGAGTAGTATGTGACCTTGACCAATATAACAACAACCCTGGGAAATAGTTGAAATCCCCTAGAGAAACCTATTTGACAATAAAAAAATAATAGATGATGGTCCCAAACTAAACCTTCCACATAACTACTCATGGTAAAACATATTGAAATCTTGGATATTTCCAATGTTTCCCAGGCCCGTTGTTCTAGGGCAGTGGTATTGACATTTGGGGGTTTACTCATGGGATATTCCTTGGTGTTTTGACACCTATGCTTCTTTTTTTTATTTCCTAGTTTTTTGAGTCAACCTTGATATGCATTTTTTCCTTATGGAAAATGATATATAAAATGTGATTTGAAATTGATATACCTACTTTTGTTTTAGAGCTATGAAAAAGGGATATTTTTATCATTTTTTCTATAAAAACTACTTTACCGTTTATCATTACATGTTATTTATAAAATGAGAATACATGGATTTTTTATACAGAGACTTATTATAGAACACCTGGGTGGGATCCTACAGAGCTTTTTAGCTCACACCCTATGCACCACTTTGATGGTGCGTAGACTATTATTTGTCTTCTAGTGTAGGGAAAGGAAAGGCACTACAATGATGTATCAAGGTTCATGTTAGCTAGTTGGGTAGCTTGTGTTGATATGGTGGGAGTCTTTCTTTACCATTGTTTAGAGTAGGTGTTTGGTTTGTAGTGCTTTGTAGATGGACTTGTCATGGAGGTTTTAGCTACTTTATTTTTTTTTTCTATTTCTACTGATTTCATACCGTTATGGAATATATATCTCTTTAATCTTCTGAATTTTTTATGGTTATATATATATATATACATATAAATATACATATATATTCTATGTAGTTGTTCAAGTTTGGAGAAATCATTCTCAGTGTTTTGTTGATCAATGCTCGGGTGTTTCTCACCAGCCCGTGGGGATCAGGAATGCCCTTCATGTAAGTGATAGATCGAGTTGAGTGGTAGGTTTGAGGGTAACCCAAGATGGTTCATTAAATATTGGTATCAGTGGGGGTCTTCCCTAATGATTCCATGTGTTAGGAAATCTGTTAGACTAGAGATATAATTGTTTGGACTTTAGAGGTATGTTCTGATAAGTTCATGGACAACTGTTATCATTATAAGACTCAACTTACCATGGGATGTTGAGATGTGTGTCCCTAATATTCATTTTTCTTTTAAAAAAATTAATTTTTTCTTCAGTATTTTTTATTTTGAGCTGAGATTTGTTTTGTTGTCGGATCATTCTTATGTTTTAGTGTGCAATATTATTCCTCTATGACGTCTACCACAAGTTCCTCAAGAAGGTGCAACTGATTTTCCCCAATGGAACCCACCTATAGATCATAATCTCATCGAGAATATCATACATTAAGTCCATTATATTTATCAATATGTACCATGAGTTTAAAACAAATTTGTTGGGGTATAACCAAGAACAAGAGGAGAGAGATATCGATCCCGAGATTTTTTGCACGAGAAGCCACCATCTTTTAAAGGAATGACTGAACTTCAAGAGGCAAAGTACTGTTCGGATTAGATTGACCAAATCATCAAATTTTTGGAGAAACCTCATAAAATTATGGTAATGTGAGAAATGTTCAGACTATAGGGGTCCGACATGTGATTGTGAGATTCTGTGGTCCAGGAATACAGACATGTATACTTGGATTGGAAGGGATTCAAAACTACATTCATTCAACAGTTTTTTCCAGAGTCACTGATACTAGTGAAGACATTGGAGTTCCTATCATTACACTTGGCAAGGAATTTGGTGTCAGCATACACCGATTGTTTTTATGATATTTTACATTTTTCTTCAAACGTGGTGAATAATGAACAACTGAAGGCACATAAGTACTTTCATGGTTTTTGACTGAATATTATATCAACGGTGTTTATTCTAAATATTTCTACCTATGAAGAGATGGTAGATAGAGATATAATGGATGAAATGAATATGGTTGTAATGTTTTTATTTTCCAACTATTCTCTTCCATCAGGTGGCAGCTTCAGTGGTGCACATGGGATGAAGAGGAAGGGACCAGATCATTATAGGGGTAGTGGATGTAGGTATCAACAATGAGACTCCTCTGAACCATATGTTTCATCAGGTAATGTTCCTTTGAATCTCTATTAGTGTGGCAAGGGAGGACACACCATTTTTTATTATCCTCTTCCCATGAAGACATGTAACATCTATGGAAACGTTGGTCACTTATATTGCTTCTATCAGGAAATGACTATGCCTGGTTATGTTATGGGTTCATTGGTTCTAAAGGCTATTTCAGTGAAGTTAGAAGCTTCAAAGATTATATGGATCCATCCATAGGCCTCAGGAGTGAAGAATTTTCACACAGTAGATGAGTGTCTAGTGGATGTTGATGCAGGTCCGGTAATAGTGAGAGTTTTTATCCTTATTGTATCCATAAGTGTAATTTCTTTTTTTGATACTGGTTCCTCCCACACATTTATATCATTATGTTTTATTGATGTTCTTAAACATAGAACAGAACATATGTCCTTTAAAATGTATTTAGCAACACCTCTTAGTATTAGTAAAGATTAGGTGTTCATTTTTCCTTTTTATTTTTTAACGATAACTGATATAAAGTTGGTCTGGGATTTTCTCATTCGTGATCTGGATCTATTTGAAATCATCATAAATATGGATTATATTGTCCCTAATTGAGCCAAGGATGATTGTTATCATCAGTGTGTTTTGTTTTTTGATACCGATTGGAGCTCTCATGTGATTCATGGGGAGTGGGACTCGGGGTCTAGTTGTGTAGGACCTTCCCATGCAGATCTTAGGAGTTTGTTGGTTTCTGTTGTGTTTGATCCTAATGATGTTTCTTCAATTGATTATCTTCCCATTATTTCTCAATACTTTCCAGACATTTTCCCTGATTATTTTTTTAGTATTCCTCCAAAGAGAGAAGTATAATTTATGATTTATCTAGTTCTAACTACGCATCCAATTGGTTGATCTATTAGAAAAAGGTTTTGTTCAGCCTTTCATTTCTCGTTGGTAATCCTATTTTCCCATTGTCAGGAAATAATATGGTTTAATTTGTATATGTGTAAACTATTAGAAGTAGAAATCTATAACGATTAAGAAAAATTTCCTTTTCCTTATGTGGATGATATGTTTGATCACTTAATGGGAGAAAAGTGGTTTTCAAATATCTATCTTCAGTCGGGTTATCATTAGCTCAATGTTTTAGACTCTAATATACCAATGAAATCCTTCAGGAGTAGGTATGATCATTTAAATATCTTTAGTTCCTTCTATTTTGACTAACACTCCTATTGTTTTATGGATTTTTTGAATTAGATATTCTATCAATATCTTGACACTTTTGTGGTAGTGTTTGTGGATCATATTCTTATTTATTAGAATTATGGGAGTGGGTATGATCACAATCTATGATTGGTTCTAATTTTTTTTGAGAAGTTACTAGTTGTAAGAAAATATTTCGAAATGTAGTTTATGGATTCAAGAAGTGATGTTCTCAGGGAACAGAATTTATGAACATGGTTTATCAGTTGATCCATAGAAGTTAAAGGCTGTTTTGTCATCAAAGTAATCGTGAAATGTCTTTAAGAGATAAATATTTCTTAGTCATGCTGGATATTTATGATGGGTTCTCAAGGAATTATCTAAGATAGCATCACCATTGAGTAATCTTACTAGGTAAGCGGTGAAAATCAACTGGGCTGCAATGTGTTAGACTTATTTCGATGAACTGAAAAGGCTTTAGAAATCCTCTCCTATTCTAATCTAACATGAGCTCAGGTATGGGATATGTTGTGTTTCTCAATTCTTTTGGTGCTAGTTTGGGACACATTATTATATAGGGTGACCATGTGGTATCTTATGTCTCTTGTTTTCTTAGATCACATGAGAGGAATTACCCCACTCATGATTTATAGCTTTTGGCAGTTATGTTGTCACTTAAATGATTGTGACACTATCTTTTTTGAGAATGGTTTACAGTCTTCTTGAATCATAAGATTCTATGTTATGTCTTTTCCCAGAAGGATTTGAATCTTAGACAGAGTAAATGTTTATAATACCTTCAGACATTTGACATAGATATCACCTACACCCCAACGAATGGAAATGTTGTTGTAGATACTCTTATTTGGAAAGTACCCTCATATGAAGTTCTAGAATCGAAGGAAGAGTGGACCCTTATAGGGATCTTTTCTTAGTTTCATCCGGATTCTCAAGGAAAGGTTTCTAGTATGGTTATGACTACTTTTCAGTTATCATTTTTTCTCTTCAAGTCCATTTTTCAGAGTTATTAGCAGGATGATGAGTTTCAGAAGACCAGGCAAAGCCTTTATGGTGGGGAGTCTATTTTGGGCCGGTCTCCCTCTCCAAATGAAATGATTTACTTCAAGAAATAGATTTTCATCTCAGTATTTCTGAGAATTTTAGTCTTATTTGATTTTTATATCCCTTAATTGGACGTTCATCGGAGAACAATGAAGATATATTATGACATGCGGAGGAGATTCTTGTGGCTGGGTATGAAGTGTGACATCACGGAGTTGTGTCTTACTATTACACCTACCAATAGATAAATACATAGTACTTGAAACATTATGGGTTGCTTCAACCTCTTCTGGTGCTGATCTATAAATGGTCTTAGGTATCCATGGATTATTTTTTTGGATTTCCATTGACTCACTGAGGAATTAATTATATATTGGTGGTTATTGATTTGTTAACAAAGTTTTCTCATTTCTTTATGATCAATGATAACAGTAAGTTTGAAGATCTAGGTATGGTGTATGTGCAAGAGATTGTGAGGTTACATGGATGTCCTTCTTTTGTTGTTTTGGAGAGGGATCCTAGGTTTACCTTGTAGTTCTAGAGGACTATCTAAGATAAAATGTGAACTCATGTCAAGATGAAAACATCCTACCATCCACAGAAAGATGGTCAAACAGAGTGAGTAATTTAGATTCTAGAGGATATGCTACGCGCCCGTGTCTTGGATTACATCTTATCATGGGACAACCATATCAGACTGGTTGAGTTTGTTTATAATAATAGTTATCAATCGTCGATAAGAATAGATCCCTTTAAGGTGTGGTACTGTATCCCATATAGACAACCTCTTTATTGGGATGATGAGGGATAAGTATCTTTAGTTGGATGAAGTTTGGTTCAAGAAATGTCTTCAAATATTCATAATGTACATCCACTTCTGGTTTTAGCTCAGAGTCAATAGAAATCATATGATGATCAGTGATGATTTCCTTTCGAGTTTTACATAGGAGACTAGTTTTTCTTGAAAATTTATCTTCAGTTCGGTCACCGTCAATATGGAAATTAGATAAAGATGGATATGAGATTTGTTGGATCGTGTGAGGGAATTGGGAAGCTCAGACATGTTTCTTATCAGTTATCATATCATGTTTAGTTGAATTGTATTCATGATTGTTTCCATATATCTTAGCTCAGAAAGTATCACCCTGATCCCACTCAGATTCTTTTTTGGGAAGAAATTGAGTTAGGGCATGATGCTTACTTTGTAGAGAAACCAGTTGAGATCTTTAAATCTCAAGTGAAAATATTACATGGGAAGTCGATTCCATTAGTGAGAGTTCTACAGAAACAAGCATCAGATTCTCAGGAGACAGGGAACGTGAATCATTATTGAGGGAGTAGTGGCCTCATCTATTTCTAAGAATTACATCTTCCACATGACATTGTATGGATGCAAAGTATTTATGGTTGAGATTTTGTAACATTTCATTTCCATTTTTTCAGGTACCACCTTAACATTGTCATGGTTTTCCCCTCCTTTGATATTGGGATGATACCTATAATGTTGAAGTTAGAGATTAGTTGGACTTTCAATAATAACTATTCATTTCTTCAGGCTGTAGAATGATTTCAATCCATGTAACTAGGATACATGCGATTTACCTGTTCCTGGGTGCAATATGTTAAAGGGGATTCACGCCATGAAAGTTACACATCTTGAAATATGATTTGAAATCATGAATTATTTAAATAACATATTTTTAATATGATAATGGATTTTGCGGCGTACATGTACACCGTGGTTTTCACGACATGTAACTATATTAAACGTTTTGAAACATCCCACTTGTTGTTTTAAAAATGACTGAGAAACTATTTTATCCTCAATACTTCTCCAAACCTCTTGTCTCTCGATCCTTGAACTCCTTCCAGGTGATTTTGGGAGACTCCAACCCACATTTATCAATCCATTCAACACTCGATCTCCATTGCAATTGTGGTGTGTCTCTACATGTAAGAGGCATTTCCAATCCTTAGTTTCCTTTGATCATTGTATCACCAATGGATGGAGTATTTGGATCCATTTTTTTATTCTTTTTTGTTTCTTACTCGATCTATTTCCTGATTTCATTCCAGATTCCACCTCTTCCATTGGTCATAGTGTGGTAGACATTCAACTTTGAGGTATGTGGGGTTCCTCTCTTCCATCGATACCTTTTCATATAGATTGAATCAATATTGTTGTGGATTTTATTATAGGGCCTTCATTGACATTATTGGGTTTCATTGATTTTGGATTCCATTGTAGGTGTGTGGGACACAAGTTTTAAGGTAGGTGTCTTCATATCTATCCTATGATAATGGATATTATTGTTTTGATTTAAAAATTGATTCATATTGGAATATAAATGATTGTTTTGTGTGTGTTGAAAAGGATTTTTAATGGAAAATGTGATTTCCCTGGTAATTGATAAATAGTGTTAAAATTGGACTTTTCAAATCATTGAAGTGGAATTTTTTAAATGGTTTTGAAATGTTTATCAATGCATCAAAACGAATTGTGAAAAAGGGAACATGGGTTACCTTGAGTAATTAGGTTGAAGGATTATCTTGGGTCCATTATCTATTATTTTGTTATTATCAAGGTGGTTTTTCTTGGGGATTTCCTATGTTTCCAAGGATTGTTGATCTAGGGGACTGATATTGAAATTTTGGGGTGTTTACTAATGGTGTATTCCAATGCTTCCTATTCTTATTATTCCAGGATTAATTTTTTTCACTTGATTTATTGTGGTATAGTTAGTATGAGTCTTGGAACTATAGTAATCCATGATGTTGTGATACCAATGCCTCTATTTTGTATTGATTGGATTTCTTAGTTATCCATGATATGTAGGATTATTCATATGGAAAATGATATGTAAAATGTTCTTAGATATTGATATACTTACTTTTGTTTTAGATATTGGGTAAAAGGGAAATGTTTACCTTGTTTTATATAAAACTAATTTAATGTTTATTATTCCATGTTCTATTTAAAATGAGAATATATGTATTTTTTATATGAGGACTAGTAATGGAACACCTTGGTGGGATCACACAAATCCTATTAGCTAACACCCCGTGCACCTCTTTGGTGGTGCATATACCTTTGTATTTCTTCTAGTGCAGGGAGAGGCAAGGCGCCATAATGATGAGGCAAGGTTCATGTCATCTCATTAGGTATCTAGTGGTGATATAGTGGGAGTTCATCCCTACCATCACTTAGAGTAGGTGTTTTGTTTTTAGTCCTTTTTATTTGGAATTGTATTAGATTTTTTAGCTTCTTTTGTAGTTTTCTGATATCATTATTTTCTTATAGTTATGTAATATATAAATCCTTCATCTTTCACTATTGCATCTTGATATATATATATATATATATATTTCTTGGGATTGTTTAGGTTGGGTGAAATCATTCTCTCAATTGTGTTGTTCGATACCCATGTGCTTGCCACCAGCTCATGGGGATCTGGAACACCCTTTGAGTATGTGACAGATCAGCTTCAGTGCCAGGATTGAGGGAAACCTGGGTTTAATCAATACTAGTTTGACGTTAGCACCGATCCAGATCCTAATCGAGTTGGGTGAGGAGTATACAGTGTATTAATACACTTCTAGGATCAGAATCAAATCTATCTTGATACAAGGAGATAGAGTTGTGGTGTATGTGTCTTAGGAGTTGAGGCCACATGAGCAAAACTACCCTACACACAACCATGAGTTAGCTACAATGGTGTATGCTTTCTAGTGTTGGAGACACTACCATTGGGATAAAATTATATTTTGTGTAAAAATCATAATATCTTGAAGTATATATTCTCATAATGAGACACGAATATCCAGAAATAGATATTGGTTGAGTATATGTAGTCATTTTATATTGAACTAGCATATGCACCATGGAAAGTAAAGTGTGTCTTACACTATGACCAAGAAAAATCAGATTCATCCTTTTCATTAGCCTAGTTCTAAGTGGAAAATGATGACTCCACTAGAAGATTAGCCTGTTGTGGTTCGGGAGAGCCTGTAGCAGATGACTCTCATATCGGTTTTAGTGGAATCTACACTTTTGAGACGAATCATGGATAGGAAGAATGAGGATATAGAATTTTTGAACATGAGGGAATTTCATAAAGGGTGAGAGTCAGCATCATATTTTAGAATAGGTGAGGATGAGAACATTTATTCCAAGAATTAGATAGTTGTGATGATGATCATGCGAGTGGATTTGATGTTGGAATTTTATTCCTTGAAGTGGTAAGTACCTTCTGGTTTTATTAAAATGTACCATGTCCTATGATGAATGTTTTGGTCATTGGGAATGAAGACAAATATATAAGGGTTTTCTACACGATGCTACACCTATCCGTAGTTGAAGGTAGACAATCAATGAAATGGTGGTTTAATACATACATTTTCCATTGCATAATGGAAGTGGGATGATGTAAACGTGAAATTTATGGGGGGGTATTCATAGGACTCCTTTGAAGATTAATGATATTTTTGTTTTTGTGGATAGAATATCAATGGTAGCATTTTTTTTGCCTATATGGGATAATTTATCAATAGAGAATCTTAGAGACTTTTATGTTTAGTAGATAGTCCATCTTCATGGGGTGCCACATACTATTTTTTTAAAACCACATATCAAGCATTACTTTGCACTTTTGGAAGGGATTACAGAATCCACTTTTTACATAGGATTTATTGACTAAGAATTTCCACTTACAAATAGATGAGAAGTTTTATAGTACTATACAGGTTCTTGAGGATATACAGCGAGTGTGTGTCCAAGACTAGAGATGATCTTGGAGAATCGCCAAGATTTTATGGTGTTTTCAAATAAATTTTGTTATCACGAAATGATACAGATCATAGTAATTGAGTCACATAATGGTAGTACGTGCATTATGACCTATATATTGGATGGATGTAGGTGATTTTGAGTTGTTGGGACGAAGACTCATGCAAGAGACATTATTGATGTTTCAGCTGATTTGGAATGGTATGGAAACAAATAAAAGTAGTTAGAAGTTATATGATGATAGATATTGATAACCCCTTGATTTTACTAAGGGTGGACATGTATTCCTATGGGGTCTCCCTGATTAGTCCACCACATGATATACTGATAGCGAAAGTTGGCGCTCGGGTTTTTTAGAACATTTGAGGTTGTGGAGATAATCGGGCCGGTGGTGTACTGATTGGATCATCCATAGTAATACATTGCTATGAACGATGTTTCCCATATTTTATAACTCTAGTGTTATCATCCCGACCCTTATAATGTGATCGAGGGGGATGATTTTGAGCTTAATGAATATGCTTCCTTTGAGGATCATCTAATACATGTATTGGATCGAAGGGAGAAACATTTTTGGTGAAGTACCATACAATAGTTTGTGTGTTTTTGACACATGAGTGTGTACATATAGAAATGTGGGTAAGGGAAACAAATATACAGAATTAGTGGCCCAATATTTTTTACTCAGAATCTTAGAGATTCTTGGGAGTGCATCTTGAGAACGATTTCTTATGAGGTGGAGAGATTGTAAGATCATGACCTTTTCTGGAGTTGTCTAAGGATCAATTTCAGGCATGATTTTTCCATTTTTAGTAGTTTCATTTTTGGTTTTAAATTGGGGTTTGTTATCATGGAGATTTGAGAAAAATGAAATAAATAGGGAAGTGCATGGTTGGAACATTATTTTCCCTAATTGTGCGCCCCAATCCAACAAACAGTGGAAAGCTAGACTGAGGTGAATTACATGGTTGGCACACGATTCTTAAAAGAGAATTACCAATTTAGAGTAACCATGCACCCCTATAAATTTGGGGCACTATTTAGTTTCACACTTAAGGGAAACTATGCACCCCATCCGACCAAACTGTTCACATGAATTAAATTATCCTGAAAATTAGTTTTAAAATTACTCAAACACCCAAAACTCACCCAAATAGATCCCCATTCAACCCTTAATGTTATTTATTGATTTCAGAGCCTCCAAAAAAAATTCAAAAACTCTTTAACTCAGTTCTTTTTTGTTTGACCCCGGATATTAGATTTTCCCTCCCCCCGGTAAGTGGATACAATCTCGATGGCTTTCCCAATCCTCCACCATTGTTATCTATTTATTTAAATGGATTCATTATCTATTTTGTTTAGATATATACATAGTTATAGGGATCTAGATCAAGGATTGTAGATCTAGATCTATATTTAAAAGATTATAATTTTTTCAATCTTGATTTAGGTTTTAGATACGGCTCTCATTCTTCCCTATTACTCGGTGGAATTTTGGGGATTTCTATTAAGAGATTATTCATCAATGAATCAAGGTGGGTGGTCAACTATTCAAATCTCATAGTATAAATATAAATTCACTGCTAAAAATAGGCCTTTAAAAAATATTAGTATTTTTCATCTTTAGAAAAAATTCCTGATAAATCGCATATTTTTCATTGATAAAGAAAGCGCTGATAAATTTAACATTTTATCAGTGCTTCAGTTTTCATGCTGATAATGATTAATTTTATTAGTGCTATTAAAGCGTTAATAAAGTTCCAGATAAATAAAATGAAATAATTAAATAAATAATGAATAAAAATCATTTTATTAAAAAAATATAAATTTTTTATTAATTAAATAATAATTGATATAAATGAATACATTGATTCTACATTATTAAATAATAAAAATTTTATTAATTAGATAATTATGATAATTAATGTTAATAAATTGTATATATTAATTATATAGATATATATTAATTTATATATATATGATATTTATTAAAAACTACTTATGCAATTTACATTAAATAGTCTTATTTTTAAAGAATAATTGTTTATAATTAAAAATTAATATGAATAAAAAATACTGAAAAATTGCCTAGTGTAATGGATATATGATTGAATGTCATTTGATTTTTCAATTTAACATCGATCAAATGCGATTAATATTGATTTCACATATACGTAATTAATGCATTTTTATATAAAATTAACACACACAAATGTTATCCATCTTTTTAGTATTGTTAAAGTGTAATTATTTTTAATTTATTCAATTCAACTCATTTTTAACATATATGCATGCACTTAAAATTACATATTTATTAATAATGTTTAAAATATATTTTAAAATAAATACATTTATAAATGTACATTTACTATTTTAATAAAATTACATATTTATAATTATAAATAAATAAATATTTTTTAAAAGTATTTATATAATTATAAATATATATATATATATATATATATTTAAACAATTGTTATATTTATAAAAAAATTACATAAATAATTAATATACATAATATATATATATATATTAAATATATATATATATGTATAATTATTTAAATATATATAATGATATAAATATTATTTTTTACAAATATATCCACACCTATAAATGAATAACTATAAAATTATAATAAATAAATTTAAAAAGGATATATTTACTATGTTTATATTTATATATAATTATTATGTATATATATATAATTATTTTTATTTATAATAATATTTATAATTCCTTTATCAGCGCTTAAGTAATAAGCGCTGATAAAATCGTTATTTATTAATGCTAAAACATTAGGATTGATAATGTTGGATTTTATTAGTGATAATAACATTCTGATAATTATTCTTTTTATAATCTCTTATTACATAATCAATGGCAGAAGGACTCTTTATTAGTTCTTATTTTTAAGAGCTCATAAAATTTTCCCTGTATATTTAAAAAACCTTAACCATTTGTGAACTCATAGTGATATCAGAATCTTTCTACAGAAGCCACCAACTATCATTGCTCCTCCACAGTGAATCAAATCTTGAATCAAACCACTATAAAAACACCAATTGTAACTCCCAAAGCTTCCACAGTATGTTTCCCTTTAAATAATTAATTATATTGCGTTGAACGCAACTCAGTGTTTTAACACATCATGACCAATCAAACTAGCCGTTATGAATAGTACTACCGAATTTTTCAAATTTTATAAATTTTATTCTTCAAAATAGACTTCATTTTTTGATTTATTATATCAAAATTGTCTTAGGGTGAATTTTTGGTACTTTTTTAAAAACATTCAATTTTTGATAAATAGTGAAAAATACTAAATTCTAATTAAGATCGACTTTTTTAATCGAAATTATATTTTGTGTTAAATTATAAATTTGAATGGTTTTTAACTATAATTAGATTATAATTTTATCATTTATTATGATTTAGGTCATTGGATGTAATTTCACATTTAAACTGGAATAGACAAGTGTCAATCTTTTGATATTTACTATTTCTTAAAAACACATTTTTTGTTTTTACAATGGGAATTTTTTTCAAATTAATTTTTTCCAATTTTTTAGTTTTAATTTGGAAAAATGGATTCCATATTTGGAATTATGAGTTCCAAATTTTGTAAATCGGTAAATTTTATTTTTAGACATTATGAATATTTACTTCAGTAAATATTTTATTTACCATGGTTAAAGGGTTAAATCTGGTAAATAAAGGAAAAAATAATATTGTAATAATATTAAATTACAATAACAATTGTATTATATCTATTTTTTGACACATTTACTACCATGGGCATCCTTGGGTCTATATTGGGACCCCATTGAGCTACTTGAGAGTGATAATGATACCTTGTATTAATAAATTTAAAGTGAAGACAAAAATGAAAAAAACATATATCTTTTAGTAGTACAATATTTATAAGGGGTTATATATGTTATGTTTACGACCAAAAATATTCATTATAAATATAAAAATATTTCCTATATAATTGTATTTTATTTATAATCTTTAGAAATTAAATAATTAAATTTATTTATAACTCAATGATGATGTAGTAATTACCATATTAATGAAAGATTAAAATAATGTATATTATAAATATTCAACTAAATGTAATTTAAAACTTTTGATTAATTACACTAATTTGATATGAAAAATTATGCTCTAGGGTTGATTACAAAAAATTTTTTATGTAACCATGCTGTTATGATTTTCACAAAAACAAAATACTAAATAGTGTCAAAATTTACATAATTGACTTTTAAAAAAAACTATATCATTAATTGATATTATATTCATAAAAATATAATATTTTGCCAAAGGACTTATATAAGGTTATATATATTAATAATTAACCACTTGGGGTTCGTTTGGATTGTTATAGTATGTTTATTAATCGTATAATATAAAAATATAAAGAGACGTGGAAAATGTCAGACTATATAACTAAGAGTTAAATCTAAAATATATGTTTAATACGGTGACCTAATACTACCTAAAAACTATTGGTTGAGGGATTTTCTAACCATACCTACCATTTAATAGAAATAAATCCTTTTTGAGACATTAGAAACTAAAAAATATTTTATTATAAAATAATATTTCAAGATTTTCTAAAAGTTACCCTCACTCCTCTTATAAAAGGGAACTTAACCTTCTCTTAATTTAACACCTCCAAAGCCATTGGGCTCGGCCAAACCCTACCCAAATATCCACCCAACATCCCTCAATTCATTCTAGAGTCCTTAATTTGATAAAAAAATCCAACCTAAGGAGCCATTTTGATCAACTCAAAAGGAAACACCCAAAGAAGAGGTAATAATTTCACCACCCTCTTCCAAGTTCTTTTCTTCTTCCACTTCTCTTTCTTTGTTGTTACCATAAAAAAATAATAACTATAGTAACTCCAAAAAACTGTGATGTTATTCTAAATATGGTACAACCATATTCGTTATTCTATCCATCCTATGAATGACAAAGTCACCATACATGTGTACGTAGGGCTTACCATATCCACACCATGGCGATGTTTGTTATTCAAACACTTTATTATATGGATGGGTATAATAATGTGTATAACTGATTTAAATAATAAATATAACATGTTAATGATTCTGTGTATATTTTATACCATCCAATTACATATGATTTCACCATCAATATAATGATATTGTCGCTCGTGCGTACATACAGATTACCGTCTCCACGAACGTGATGAGATTCATTCCCCATCATAATTATTCAAGAATAAATTTCATTATATGATTAAAAATAATTTTTAAGAACATAATATCATTCTGGATATGAATAAAACAAATCTGATCCATAATAAACATGGCTTATGTAACTGACCATATAATGGAAAATAGATCAGTTAAAACCTGAAATGATGATACTACTAAAATATTATTAACAAAGAAATTTTAGAGGATCATATATGATATTATATATATATATATAGTTCTTGTATAATTTAATTAAAATAATTTAAACATTTTATAGGAGGTTAATGTACCCTCGACCAAGGAAAAGTACAAGGTAAGGGTTAATTCTACAATCTTTGTACTTATCTGAGGTTGTTAACACATAAGTATCACTAGGACCTCTTTATCATCCACATCTGTGTTTTCTTAAAAATGTAATTCAAAACATTATTACTATTTAATATACTATGGGTTAAAGTCATTTATACCCTTATTTGACCATATATGTTTGGAAAGGAATCTTTATGTACTTTAACAAACAATGTACTTTATGAAATTTTTTATAAAATTAAGGTAGGAATATTTTTTAACTTATACTGAGGGTGAATCTATTTTCCACCATTATATCATCATCTATTCTTCCCATAAAATATTATAAGAATATTTTCAAAATAGATGTTTTATATTATAATTATGTGACTTTGATATTATTTCAAAATATAAAGAGGTATTTATTTTAAATATTTTTCATTTAATCTATGTCTACATACTTTTATGTATTTTAAACTAATTTGAAGTTGATTTATTATGACAAAAATCATCCATATTTAATTGAAGTTTTTGTGATATGTTTGACTGTAGATGTGTTATTCTTACACCATTCACGGTTTATGGATAAAGTATTGATATTTTATATTCTAGTTTTAATAAGAATGCTTATGTTATGTTTAAACCTCATCATATAAGAAATGAGTTAGACTTAGTAAGTAATAGGTAGATCCCACTATATCTCCTCAATGCTTTGGTAGGTCTCATGGGACAAACTAGTGTCTTGGAACAAGGACTTGAAAAAATATTATTTGTATTCTTGGCATAAGACCTTGACTATGTGGTTATGAGGTCTGGCATTATGCGTTACATCATTATGAAAGTAGATATTGATATTGCATGTGATTATTCGACTAGTGGAATATCCATGTGAATAAGTAAATGGAATTATTTGATTTTATCTTTTCCATCTTCTACTGATTATTAAGATTAAAAGTCTTTTGTTTTAGTCATATAAATTAACTTAAATTTTTATGCTTGTTTATGAATGTTTCTTCTATATTGTTATCCTTACTAAGAATCTGAGCTCACCCCTTTATATGTTATATTTTTTCCCATATGTGAATAAGTATTTTATGGTTGACCTGTAGGGATAGGCTGAGGATCTAAGTGTGTTCAAAGGGGACAAAATGTTTTTGATGTTTTTATTTCATGATGTAATCTAAAACTTATGAATGTATCCTGTACTTCTAAGGCTACTAAACTGATCAATCTTTTAGGACATGATTCTTTATATGATGCCTATATTTTGTAATAATTCACCGAATTAGGTTAACTGGGGTCGGGGAATTAAAGATGGTATTAGAGGAAGTTTAGTGTAGACCTTGGAAACTAGATTTATAAAAACTCTGATTATATAACCCTACCCTAAAAAAAAATTTTAGGGTCAGTATAGAAAATATTACAAGAATTTTGGTACTGTTGAGATTTTTTGAGTTTTCCAAGAAATACATCCCTATCTGGATATGAGCAGGTAGAGGCGGCTCTGGCATAGATGTACCTAGGGGTAAAATCTGAAAACACCACTTTGAGCTCGACTCGAATAGGAACTGGTGCACAACCAAAGGCCTTGTTTCACTCTTGGTTACTACACTCTTGGGGGATATGGTTAGGCTAATTATCATTTTCATTTCAAACCATTTTGAAGGGTTTATGAGTATATAACTCATCAATGAAAAAATTTAAATGATTTTGGAATATATCCATAAACTGTTAAATTTATGATAGCTATTTTAGAATTTTTGAATTATGTATTGAAATTCCTAAACTAATATAGTGTATTCCATTATTTATAAATGGAACATAGTGGAAGGAATAGAAACCGTATCAACCCACATAATATATGTTGGGATTTCCCTCCTTCTAAAGATAATTATCGTGGATATGGTGATGAAACTGGTGCTGATCAGCTTATCACCATACTAGGACAACTCACTTAGGTTATGAATAATAACCTTAACCATATGGAGCACCCAGATCCACAATGTGAAGGATCAATGTTCTACCTCTTAATGAGGAAACAACCACTAACATTCAATGGGAGTACAAATCTATTAGTATATTTTCAATGCATATGTTCATTAGAGAAAATATTTCATGCTTTGTGGAGTAGTGAAAGGGAAAAGGGTTTCATGGTAGTTTATCACCTCATGAGGGATGCTGATCAATGATGGTCAATAATCCAAAACAAAAAGCAAGATGAAGAAGTATCAAACATAGAATGGATGGAGTTTAAATATATTTTCTTATAAAAATACATTCCTCGTGACCATTGAGAGAATATGGAAAGACTATTTCTGAGTCTGAGGAAAAACTAGGATGAGAATGTAACAAAGTATGAGGCTAACATTACAAGGTTATCAAGGCATGAAACATATTATATACATAACCCAAGGAGTAAGGTGGATCGATTCATTGATGGGTTAAAACCATTTCTCCATCTAGAATTAGTCTCACAATACTTATCATCGTTCAAAGATATTGTCTCGTGCGCTATCAAGACAGAAAAGGAAATCTATAAGTATTACGACTTTAAAGCACTTCAAGAGAAGAAGAGATATTTTTAACACTCTGGAAATGGAAATAAGGGGAAGAAGGGAAAATCTGAATATCCATCCTATGGTAAATGTGGGAAGAAACACATTGGTACTTTCCTGACGATAATTAGAGTCTGTTATAAGTGTGGTGAAAATGGCCACCAAGATCATTATTGCAAGGGGAAGAAAGAGGCTGTAAAAGTTGAATTTTAAAATTATAGAGAAAAGGGGAATTATGTAAATAGATGTCTTAAGCACCAAGGAAACATACCCCAGAAAAGGCCAAGGGAGAAAGGCCAAGCTTATGCGATCACTACTGCTGAGGTTGAAGCTCCGAAAGATGTGGTGGAAGGTAATTTAATGGTTTCCTCAATTTTAGACAATGTGTTATTTGATTTTGGACCATCACATTGTTTCATATCTTCCCAGTTTTCTAAGAAAATTAGATATTTTCAGTTTGACTTAACAAGGGAGTTGTTAGTCAAAACTTCTAAGAGAAGTATCCTCACAATAATATTTTGTGAATCAGTTCCCATTAGGGCGTATAAATTTTCATTATCTTGTGATCTCATCATCATACCAATGATTGAATTTGATATAATCCTTGGTATGTATTGGATTTCATACCCTGATGCTAAAATTTATTTTAATATGAAGGAGATTACAATTTTTATGATGATAAGGAGTACCTTATCTTTAGAGCAGAAACGTCACCACATGATTCTTATCTAGATATAACCCCAGTTTCTTTACTAAATTCAATTATTAGGGAGGAATAGAATTAAATAACTATGGGTGAGGGAAAAAATGTTCCAATATAGGACATACCTATTGTGCAAAAATATTTTTATGTATTTCCATAGAATTTACCTAGACATCCTCTATAATGAGAAATTGAGTTTTCCATTGATTTAACTCATGGTTCAAGGCCCATATCAAAGACCCATTAAATAATGGCCACTATGGAATTAGTAGAACTAAAGAAAAAACTAGAGGAATTGAGTAATAATGTATTTGTTCTCCCTAGTGTTTCTCCATGGGGAGCCCCTGTCCTTTTTGTTAAGAAGAAAGGCAGATCTATGAGGTTGTGCATTGACTATAGGGAGATCAATACTAGAACAACAATGAAAAAGTATCCCCTACCTTTAATTGATGATTTATTCGACCAACTTCATGTAGATCAATAGTTTTCAAAGATTTACCTTTGATCTAGATATCATTTGTTGTGTGTGAAGAAGGAAGAAATTCCAAAAACAACAATTTGAACAAGGTATGGGCATTATGAGTTTATAGTAATGCCTTTTGTATTGACTAATGAACCCTCTGTTTACATGGATCTAATGAATAGTGTTTTCAAGGAATATCTTGATGACTTCATAGTTTTATTAATTAATGATATCTTGGTATACTCAAAAAGCTATGAATATCATGAAAATCAATTGTGCACTATTCTGAAAATCCTCAGATGAAATGAATTATATGGGAAGTTTAGCAAGTGTGAATTCAGGTTTTAAATTATTTATTTTCATGGCCATATTTTCTCTAAGTATGGAATCTCTATTGATGCTTCAGAGACCAAGGAAATCCAAGAATGGTTAGCACCGATGAGTATAACTGAGGTACACACTTTTATTGGTTTGACAGGTTATTATCGACCTTTCGTCCAGAATTTTCCCCAATTGGAGAACCCATTATTAAAGCTCATATGTAAAGGGGTAAAATTTGTTTGGGAAAAGAGTGTTAATATTACTTTTAAGAACCTAAGAGAAGATTATTCAATGCTCTTATATTGACTCTACCATCAGAGAATGATGTGTATTTTATTTCAAATGATGCTTCAAAGAAAGGACTTGGTTGAGTCCTTATGAAAAATGAGAGAGTTATTGATTATGCATCATGGGTGAAACAAATTAATGAAAAAACTATCCTAATCATGATCTTGTGTTAACACTGGTAATCTTTGTTTTGAAAATATGGTGACACTATCTCTATGGTGAAAAATGTGAAATTTATACTAATCACAAGAGTTTGAAGTATATTTTATCATAGAAAGAACTCAACATGAGGAAAAGGCGATGCTTGAACTAATCAAAGATTATGATTGCACTATACACTACAACATAGGGAAGGAAAATATGGTGACAGATTCTTTGAGTAGAAAGGATCATGAAGTTTTGAACAAGATGAGAGTTAAAATGGATCCTATTTTCATGGATCTAGTAAAGTTGGATATGGGAAAAACCATGGAAGGTGAAACATCAATAATTTTTCAAATCGTTACAAAACCATCTTTACTAGAAAGGATAAAGAGTTCTCAAACTGACAATGAGGAGTTTCAAATCAAGATTGAAGACGTGAATGATGGGAGATTGTGAGACTTCGTATATGAAGATGGAATTTTGAAATTTGGGAAGAGAAATTGTGTTCCTAACATACCTGATCTAAAAAGGGAATTGTTGGATGATGCTCATAGCTCCAATTTCTCTATACACCCTGGTAGCACTAAAATGTATTGATATTTAAAGGAACATTTTTTGTGGGACAACATGAAGAGAGAGATTGCTGATTATGTGTCAAGATGTATGGGTTTTCAAGAATTTAAGGCTGGAAGACAACATCCTAGAGGATTTATGTAACCTCTACCCATAAATAAGTGTAAATGGGATGATATTAAAATGTACTTTGTCATATGGATACCAAAGACTCCTAGAAGTAATGATGCAATATGGGTCATTGTAGATCATCTTACCAAGTCATCTCACTTTCTTACTATAAGAGAATATTTACCACTTGATCGTCCGGAAAGAATATATATTAATGATGTTTTAATACTTCATGGTGTACCCATATTGATTGTTTCTGATCATGATTACCATTTTATATCCAGATTCTAGAAAATTCTTTAGAAGGCCCTGGATACTGAACTTCATTTGAGCACTGCCTTCCACCCTTAAACTGATGGGCAATTAAAATGGACTGTTCCAATCTTAGAAGATGTGTTGATATCTTTCTCACTTGACATTCTAGGTATGTGGGTTCAATATTTACCTCTGGTGTAATTTTCCTATAACAATAGCTTACATTCAAGTATTCAGATGGTACCATATGAAGCATTATATGGAAAGAGATGTCGCACACCAACTTTTTGGGATGATGTTGGTGAAAGAAAACTCGTAGGCCTAGAACATGTTGAGGAAACAATGGGAAAATTTAAGATTATCTAAACCCACATCAAATCATCCCAATGTAGGTGAAAGAGATATGCCAATAATCAAAGGAAAGATTTGGAATTTCAAGAACAAGACCATGTTTTCTTGAAGGTATCTTCATGGAAGGGTGTTATACATTTCACTAAGAAGGGTAAATTGAGTCCCAGGTACATCGGAACTTTCAAAATTCTAGCAAGAATTAGAGTTGTAGCTTATCATTTGGAAATTCCTCCAAGTCTCTCCAAAGTTCATCATGTATTCCAAGTATTACTATTAAGAAAATACATGCCTGACCCAACACATATAATCACCTATGAAGAAATAGAACAAGAAACAAATCTGTCTTTTTGAGAAGAGCTTATCATAATTCTTGATACCAGAGAAAAAGTGTTGAGAAACTGGACGACTTGTCTGCTGAATGTTCTATGGATAAACCATAAGATGGAAGATGCAATGTGGGAACTGGAGGAAATTATGGCAAAGAACCACCCGAATCCTTTTATACAGTAATATTCTAGGAATTTCGAGGACGAAATTATTTTTGAGGAGGGGATAATGTAACACCCCTAGCTTCCACAATACATTTCCCTTTGAATAATGTTGTAGCTTGCATTGTACGCAACTTGGAGTATTAACACACCACAACCAATCAAACTAGCCATTATGAATAGTAATAGCCACTTTTTAAAATTATATAAATTTTATTCTTCAAAATGGACTTCTTTTTTGGATTCGGAATATCAAAATTGGATTTTTGTGAATTTTAGATACATTTCTAAAAACTTTTAATTTTTGATGAATAGTGAAAAATATTAAATTTTAATTAAAAACAACTTTTTTAATCAAAATAATTTATAGTGTTAAATAATAAATTTGAATGGTTTTTATGTACAATTAGATTATATTTTTATCATTTAATATAATTTAGGTCAATGTATATGGTTTCATGTTTAAACAAGACATAAACAAGTGTCAATCTTTTTATAGTCATTATTTCATAAAAACACGTTTTTTGTTTTGACAAGAAGAATTAATTTTAAATTAATTTATGACACTTATGTGTATTTGATTTGAAAAAATGGATTCCATATTTATAACCTGGAGGTCTAAATTGTGTAAATTGGTAACTTTTATTTTTATACATTATGAATATTTTACTTTAGTAAATATTTTATTTACCGTGGTTAAAGGGGTAAATCAGGAAAATAAGAGTAAAAAAATATTATAATAATATTAAATTACAATAAAATGTTTCTTATTTCTATTGGTTCACACATGTCTAACAATGGTCATCCTTGGGTCGATTTTGGGACCCCATGGAGCCACATGAGAGTGATAACAACACCTTATATTAATTAATTTAATGAATAGAAAAAAATGTCATAAACATATATCTTTTAGTAAAAAAATTTTTACATGGGGTTATGTAAATTATCTCTTCAACTAAAAATATTCATTAGGAAGATAAAAATATTTATTACATAAAATAATTTAATCAATAATTTTTATACATTAAATAGTTAAATTTATTTATGACACAAAGATGATAAAGTAATTACCTTATTAATGAAAGATTAAAATAATTGATATTATAAATATTCAAATAAAGGTAATTTGAGACTTTTGATGAATTCCACTAATTTTATAGGTTAATATGACCATTAATAGTTGATTAAATAATTTTTTGTTGAATTAATCAAGATGTTATGATTTTGAAAAAAACAAAATACTAAATAGTTTCAAAATTGACATAATTGAGTTTTTAAACAAATACAATATTATTAATTGATAAAATATTCCTAAAAATCTAAGGATCAGCCAAAGGAATTATATAAGGTTATATATATTAATAATGAACCACTTGAAGTTCTATTGTCCTATTATAGTATGTTTATTAACCATATAATATAAAAATACATAGAGACATGGTAAATGTCAAACTATTTAACTAAGAGTTAAATCTAGAAGATAAGGGTAATATGGTGACCTAAACCTATCTAAAACCTATTAGTTGAGAGGTTTTCGACCCATAATCACCTTCTCATAAAAATAAATCATTTTTCATCCATTACAATCCGAAAATTATTTTACTATAAAATAATATTTCAATCTTTTCTTAAACTGACTCTCACCCCTCTTATAAAGGCACTTACCCTTCTCTTAATTTCACACATCCAAAGCCATTTTGATGGGCCAAAACATTCCTAAATATCCTAAAAACATCCCTAAATTCAACCTTGAGTCTTTACTTTGATCATATATCCATCCTAAGGAGTAATTTTTAAAAACTCAAAAGGATAAACCTGAAGAAGAGGTAATAATTTAACCACACTCTTTCATGTTTTTTTCTTCTTCCACTTTCTATTTATTTGTTTTTACCATACCAAAATACTAACTCCAGTACCTCCTAAATACTGTTATGTTATTATAAATATGGTACAACCATATTCATTATTCTATCCATACTATGAATGAAAATGTCACCATATGTGCGTACGTACAGCTTACCGTCTCCACATCGTGGTGAAGTTTGTTATTCAATCACTTATTATTTGGATGGGTATAATAGTGTGTATAATTGATGTAAATAACAAATATAACATTTTAATTATTCTATATATATGTTATAACATCCAATTATATATGATTCACCATCAATATAATGATATTGTCACTCGTGCGTACGTACGGATTACCGTCTCCACGAACGCGATGAGATTCATTCCCCATCGTAATAATTCAAATTTTTTTATGATTAAAAATAATTCTTAATAATTTAATATCATTATGGATATGAATAAAATACATCCTATCCATAACAAACAAGGCTTATGTAACCAAACATATAAAAGAAAACAGATCAGTTAACACCCGAAACGTTGATACTACTAAAATATTATTAACAAATCAATACTACTCGATCATATATGATATCATATTTATTTATATAGTTCTTTTATAATTTAATAAAAATAATTTATCTTTTATACAAGAGTTTAACATACCCTCTACCAATGAAAAGTACAACGTAAGTGTTAATTCTACAATCTGTTTACTTATCCAAGGTTGTTAATACGTAATTATCTACTTAGACCTCTTTATCATCCACATCCATGTTTTTTAAATGTAATTAAATTTTTTTATATTTAATATAATATGAGATAAAGTCATTTATACCATTATTTGACCATATATGTTTTGAAGGAAATATTTCTGTCGTTTTTCAAAACAGGTACTGTATGACCTTTGTGAAAAAATTAAGGTAAGATTGTTTTTTAACTTATACGGGAGGTGAGGCAATTTTCGGCCATTATATCATCTTCAAAGATTCACATACATGATTATAAGAATATTTTCAAAATATATGTTTTATTTTATAAATATGTGACTTTTAAATGATTTCAAAATATAAAGATGTATTTTATTCAAATAGTTTTAATTTCATCTATGTCAACATCCTTTGATGGATTTTAAACTTGTTTGAAGTTGATTTATTATGATACAAATCTTTCATATTATATTGATAGTTTATTGATATGATTGACTGTGGATGTTTTATTTTTACACCTTTCATGGTTTATGGATAAAGTATTGAAATTTTTTATTCTAGTTTTAATACAAATGTTTATGTTATGTTTAAAACATTTAATTTGAGGAATACATTGGACATAGTAAGTAATGGGTGGAGCTCACTATAACACCTTGATGCAACGGTAGGTCTCATGTGAAAAAACAGTGTCTTGGATTATAGTCGTGCAAAATCTTATTTGAGGTCTTGGCACAAGGCCTTGTCTATGTGGTTGTGAAGTCTGAAATTATGCATTCCATCATTATAAAAGTGACTATTGATATTGCATGTGATTATTCGACTAGTTGAATATCTATTTGAATAAGTAAATGGAATTATTTTATTTCATATTTTTCCATTTTATGCTTATGTTTATGTTTAAAAGGCTTTTTTTAGTCTTATATATTCCCTTAAATTTTATTGCTTTTTTATGAAGGTTTCAGCAATATTGTTATCCTTACTAAGCATCTGAGCTCCCCCCTTTCTATGTTTAATTTATCCCAGGATGTGAAGAAGTATTTTGTTGTTGAAATAAATGGATGGGATAAGTATATTATTTTTTTGAAAGGGGGAAAAATGTTGTTGATTTTTTCATTTCATGATGTAATGTAAAACTTATGAATGTATATAGTACTTCCAAGGCTACTAAACTGATCGGCTTTTTAGGACATGATTCCTTATATCATGCCAATATTATGTAATAATGTACAGAATCTAGGTAACTCGGGTCATGGCACTACACCAATTACTTTAACATATCATTCGATAGTTGATGTTCGGTTGTAATTAGGGTTTTCAAAAGGGGTCTTGGATTTGTTTCAACCTATTGAGGTAAGCCTTCTGATTTTATTTGTGTATTTTTAGTTTTTTATTTCTTCTTTAATGAGGTCATTATTTATTTATTTTCCAATCATTATATAGTATTTTGATTTTATATTATGAGTAGAATGATTTGTTTATGATCAGTTTTTTGATTGAATACCAATTGTATATATTTTTTAGTATTTTTAAATTGTTGTTTTGAATCAATTTTATTCTCTATCTACATATGTACCCTATCTTTATTTGCAATCATAGATTTTTCACTAATTTTAAATGAAAGATAATCACCTATGGTCCTCTGATAAACCAATTAAATAAATTTTTTTTCACTATATAAATTGAAGAGGTTTAGGATATAAAAAAATTAAATTAATGAGAAAATTGATTTAGCAAACCACATCTTAGTATCACGATGTTGCGAAGAAACAACAGAAGATGATTTTATGAAACTCATGTATGGGAATTTATTTATTTAAAATATTCTTTAATAATCTAGAATAAGGTATTTTCCATAGAACTTTATTTATTTAGAATTCTGTTTTATTTATTTTAAGAGAAATCATAGTAAGGGTGACACTATATTTATTTATTTTCAATGGCTCTCTATTTTCAAAATTAGTATGGGGTTGAATTTTTTTTACAATGTTGTGATATTCTACTGTAATGGTTAATTATATTTATTAATATTTAAGTTTATTTTATAAATATATATATACTTATATACATACATATATATATGTATAAAGATAAATCTTTCTTTATATTTATATGATTTATCAAAATGTATAATGTGAGGGTGATTTTATAATTATTTGTTCACAAATTATGTTTTTGTATTTCCATATTTATATGATATTATATTTATTTTTGCTAAAAATTATGTATAAATGTCTATTTTTTTCAATTATGTGTATTATAAATTCCATTATATATATGTTAAAATGATTATGGGATAGATGTTGCAAGGGTTGGTGTGATTGTGTCCCTTGTTTGTGATATATCATGTTTATTTGTATTATTTCCTTATTCCATCTTCTTCATAGACCCAATAGTATAGATATGAATCAAATATGGATTCAAACTATTTTTTGACAGATGAGTATGAATATAGAGATAAAGAATTCATCAAGTTTGCAAAAGATAATGCAGACGACCCTTCTAAAATCATCTCTCTTTATTTCCATTGTTGCTATTCAAGAAAAATAAATTTAAAAGAGTTGGAAGAACATTTGATTTGTTATTGAATTGATAAAATATATAAATGTTGGACAAATCAAGGATAAAAATAGAATGTGGACACACATTGGTATGATGTTGTGGTTTATGAATCATTTGATATGAATTCCTTTGTAAATAATGATAGAGATCGAATTGAATAATTGACAATACCAATTGAATATGAACTTTGTGATTTTTGAAAATATGTTTTTATATTTATAAATTAGATCCAAGAAACCATTGTATATCTATTCTACTAAATACACAACATTGTCATCTATATTGATGTTATATAATTTAAAATCTAGGAGCAGATGAAGTGACACCAGCTTTACAGAACCACTTGGTCTCCTGAATGATATTCTACTAGAAGAAAATGAACTATGGTGCTAAACGAATGTTACGTTCAATGGTCAGGATCTCTAAAAAATGAATTCTTTTCCAACTTATTGCATATTTTTTCGCAAGGACCATGAATCACTCATAAAATGCCCTATGTGTATCGTAGATCGATACAAGAAAAATGAATCAAGACCTTCGAAATATATATGGTAAATTGGTATCATTCAACGGTTTTGAAGACTTTATGGATTCTAGGAAACCACGAGATAATTAACATGGGATGTAGATAAAATAATTAATGATTGGAACCTATGTAATCCAGTAGATTCTCCTTATTCGAATAAAATTGATTACATGTTTACAAAATTTGAAGATGATCTGAGAATCATTCATCTAACAATATCTTCAAATAGAATAAATTATTTTGGTGTATATAGTATTATTCACAGTATATGGCCCATCATGTTGGTAAATGACAAGTTTCTTCCATGATTATACAAGAAGTGAAAATAAATTATGTTGTCTCTGCTTATATATAGAACAAAGGAATCCAGTAATGATATTGATGTTTATTTGGCTCCATTGATCGATGATATGAAATTGATGTGGGATATAGTTGTTACAATGTATGATGATCATAGAGGTAAATAATTAAAATTGAAGTCTATGTTGTATGGAATGATAAATGACTTCCCCGCTATTCGAAAATGATTAGGCTATAGCATTAAAGGAATTTTGGGGTGTCCCATTTCTGAGAAACACACATAATCAGTTTTGATGAAACATTCATCAAATTCTATGATTTTAGGAAATCATAAATTTTATCCTCGATGAAATAAATACCAATCCTTAATGAAAACATTAAATGGGAATGTTGAACAAGGTACAAAACCGTCTCCAGTAATGGTTGATCAATTGTTCAAAAAAGTAATCAATATTGACACTATATTCAATAAACCATTTTGAAAAACCTTACAAAATCTGGTTGGAAGAAGGGATCAATTTTCCTTCTATTATTGTATTGGAATTGTTTGTATGTCAGAAAAATCCTTGATTTTAGGAATATTGAAAAAAATTATTTGATAATGTTATTGAAACATTACTAAATGTTTTTAGAACACCGAAGGATGGAATCCATGCTTGGTCGAACATGATTAGAATGGGGATAAGGGAATATTTGGCACTGGTGAAGGGTAAAAGGTGGAATTTTTTACTGCAGTAGATTACAGTCTATCTAGTTAGAAAAAATTAAAAAATTTCCATTTCATTACTAGAATAAAAGTTCCAAAGGGGTATTCATCAAATATAAATAATTTAATGTCAACGACTACTTTGAAGTAAAATGGACTAAAATAACTTGACTTTCATGTTTTGATGAAAGAATTAATTTATGTTTCTTTCTATTCTACTGTACCTCAAAATGTATGAAATAAATTAACCAGAATATTATTCTTTTTCAATTCCATATTTATTAAATTTGTAGCCCTAGTAAAGTTACCCATCATGAATAAGGATATTGTAGTCAAATTATGTGAAATAGGGATGTTTTTGCACCATCATTATTTGATACAATTGTCCACCTGATTTTTCACTTTGTTAGAGAGGTTAAACTATGTGATCCTGTCAATTATAGATGGATATACCCCATTGAATGATATATGAAGATTTTGAAAGGGTATGTTAAGAATATAAGTCGGTTAGAAGGTTATATTGAAGAATGATATATTATCGAAGAAGCTATAGAATTCTGTATTGATTACCTATTATATGATGAAAGCATCGGTCTCCCAAAGACTCATAACATCAACCACATTACGGGAAAAGAGGTTTTCAGAATAAATGTTGTCACAATTTTCTTGATATAGAGGGATAAAGAAAACCCTTACATATTACATAATATTGAATATTTTGATCCATAAATTGCATCCCACAAAGAAATTCTTAGAGTGTTGAGTCCATCAGGGGATGAAAGATAGATATCAAATACACATAATAAATAGTTTATATGATGATTCATAGATTAATTTGTATGAAGATTTCTGAAAGTAGGAATTAAATTTTCTAACGACAATATGGATATTCAGGGGATCAAATGAAAATGTTATATCTTACAATAATTTTTTAATCATTGGTTATATGTTCCATACAAAAGAACATGATGACTTTAGTATGATAAAAAATAGTGGTTTAATGATTGTGGATGAATCCATGTACATATATGTTTCAAAATATAGAAATTCAATTTATGTAAATACATCATATTTTGGGCATTATCAAACCGATATATGATTTTTATTATCCAACATTTTAAGTTCCTATTTTCTATTGAAAATGGGTTGACAATATCATTGGAGTGAAAGATGAAGAAATGGGATTTGTGATGGTGTATTTCAATATAGAAGGGGAAAATGATGATCCATTCATAATGGAATCATAATAAATGCATAATGTTTATGTCTCTAATCTAAAAAACAATAATTGGTTTATTCTTCTACTAGAGAGTAAAAAAATGTCTAGTTAGATTAAAATTCAATCGAGGATGAACCTTTCATTATGACATCACTATTAGTTCATGTTAGTACCAATTTAGAAAATGTATTGTATGTTTAGAGGATGCCTAAAAGAGGGGGTTTGGATTTATTCTAGATTAACCAAGTCCTTGAAACATTTAAAAAAAGGGAGTTCAATGAGAATGTAAAAGTGTTTTTAATATATTATTTTTTCTTCATAATATTATATATTATCTACTGAATCAACTCAATATAAATTAAATGTTTGATAAGTCAAGAATACAATATCTTCTACACATGATGATGTTACCAATCTCTCAGAAGAACAAATTATAATAAAGGAAAACCTTTTGGAAGATGTAAAGGTAATGTTACAATATACTTTCTCTATTTTACCTGAAAATGATATAATGGAAAATTGATTTAATTTTAATTATTAAATACAAAGTTCTTTTATTTTATAATTTTTTTTCAATGGGAGATGAGTTTTCCGGAATATCAATGATGTTGTCATTAAGCAATCACAGGGGTAATTTTGATGTTTGCAAAGTAAAATCATTATCCATAGAATTAATGTATTTTTTCATATTTATGTTTAAATTTTTTTATTTTTTGTAATACTAACATAATTTTTTTTCTTTGTACAAATAGATTCTTTTTATTGATTTGGGGTGTTCTATCTATCTTTCATTCCCTCGTACAATGAAATTTCTACATATTTCTTCTCCCACAAAACCATTCACTCTTACAGTGTTGAAATTAACCATATTACTTAAATTTCCCTCCACTACTCAAGTTACCTCCATATAATTAATGAATTATATCATATTTATGTTTAATTTTTTTCTATTTAGTATTACTCAGAATAATTTTTTTATTCTACCGGTGGATTTTTTTATTTGAGGTGGTTTGTTCAAACCTTCTCATGCAGTGTTTGCAGTTTGAAAAAAAAAGTTAATAGAAATCATGGTAACATTGAATGTCATGATTTTTTTTTGATATTTTGGGATGTTTATGAATTATTAATACCTGAATCCGAAATACGATGTGATCTGTTTGACTCAATGTACATAAATATATTTATAATTAACATTAATTTTAATAAAAAATAAATTGACATACTCAAAACCAAGAAACCATAATCAGATTGTTTTGATACTTTAAGAAAATGATCCATATGTTATTTGTGACACGTAGGAATCAAACAAACCTTGATCAAATACACTATGTGACTGATATGACTCAATGTGTATGTTATCATTTTAAAATTGACATTTTACATTAAAAAGTGCCACTCATTTAAAACCAAGAAAATGAATTAGTATTTTCTTAATAATTTATGGAATCCATTCATAAATAATTTTTAACATGTATAAATCTGTCTCTCATAAAATTGATACATTATGTGATTTGTATGAGTCAAAGTGCATGTTTCAAGTTTAAAATGAAATTTTAGTAAAATAGACAAGTGTATAGTCAAAAATGAGAGAACAGATTTTAATTGTTTTGATAATTAAGGAGAAAAATACATCAATCATTTGTATCATATAGAAATCGTCTGCACCTCAATCTAATGCAGGGTGTGACCGGTTTGACTCCAAGTGTTCCTTTATTTAAAATTTACATCAATTTTAATATGAAAACTATCTGACATACTAAAAACCAAACAACCAAAGTCATATTGTTTTGATATATTAAAATAATGATCAATAAGTTATTTTAGACATATATGAATCATCAAAATCTCAATCTGATATGGGGTGTGGCTGGTATGATTCAACGTGCATGTTTTTATTTAAAATTGACATCGATTTTAGTAAAAAGGCCCCTAGGCCTACTCAAAAACTGGAAAAACACATTTAGTCTAATTAAATTCTTTAGGAAAATGATACTTAAATCATTATTATTATTTAGAATCAACAGTACATCAATATAACATATGATGTGCCAGGTATCACTCAAATGGTCTATTATCAGTTTAAAATCAACATTTATTTCAACAAGTGAAACTCACAAAAAACCCATAAAAACAATTAACTTTTCTTGATAATTTACAACATAAATTAGTAAGTAATTTGTGATTTTTAAGAATTAGTCTCCTAGAAAAAAGATACATGATGTGATTAGAATGAGTCAAAAGTGCATGTTTCCAGTTTAAAATGAAGTTTTAGTAAAAAATACAACTAACACATCTAAAACTAATAAAACAGAATTTTATTTCTTTGATAAATTAGGAAAATGATTTAAAAGTCATTTTAGACATGTTGGAATTGGAAACACCACAATATGATGCATAATGTGACTAGTATGCCTTTATATGCGCCTTTTTTTAAAAAGATTGACCTCAATTTTAGTAATATTGACACTTTATGTTAATTTGTTTATTTATATTGTTACTAACATAAGATGTTTTTATTATATAGGTGCATTGTTTTCTTGAGAAAGGGGTGGTTTGATTAGAAATAGCATGAGTCGAGTCAGGATTAAAAGGAAAAGGAAAAATGATTTTTTTATTGTATATAATAATTTTTATTTATGTAATTGTATAAACTGATGTTTGAAATTTCTATTATATAGTTTTTTATTTCATATGTATTGTAAATTTCATTTCATTTAAATTATTTATTGGGACATTTTTTTGTTAATATCTATTGTGTTTCTGGTTCTACGGTGTGCTTTACTGCACACTAGAGAATCACCCTTTTCCATCACTTTTAAAAGATTTTGTTAATGAAACATTTATTAATGCCTTTAAAAGTTCTGATAATGGTCTACTTTATTAGAAATTATAAAAGGTCCTTTATTAGTAATTTTATAATAACTGATAAAGGGTTCCTTTAGTGTCGCTAAATAAAAGTGCTGATAAAGGCGTCCTTTATCACCACTTTTAAAAGCGCTGCTAAAGGTCCCATTTATCTGAATTTTTTAACACCGATAAATGATTCCTTTATCAATACTATTTAAGCTCTGATAAAAGACCATCTATTTTAACCTCACACATGTAGTTAGTGCTTTTCTAGCACTGATAAATTCCATTTATAATGCTGTTAAAGTCTTGTTTTTGAGTAGTGATTACATAAATGTGATTGAAGATTTGATAGGGTTCACTTATAAATTTCAATTCCTAAATTGAATTAAGTAAGGAGTTCAACTAATTAATTGAATAATTAAGGGTTTTTTTGAATAATTGATTTTTGGAATTGAGATAATTGATTGATTAATTAATTATCATTGTATTGAATTGTGGAATTGAGATCATTAATAAAATAATTAACTATCACAGTATTGATTTTTTTAATTGAGATAATAATTGATGAATTAATTATAAAAATATTGAATTGTGGATTTGATGATAAATATTTCTGTAGGTAACTATTATAATATTGAATTTTGAATTTGAGAATAATTAATTGGTGAATTAATTATGGGATATTAAGATTTTTGGATTGTATTAATTAAGTGTTGAATTAAATAAGGGACTTTATAAGGTTAATTAATTGTTGAATTAATTAATGGGAGATATTTTATTAATTAATTAGATAATTAATTAATTGGATATAAATTATTAATTAATTATTTAGTTAATAAATTAAATTTAAGTGATTAAATAATCATTGGATTAATTTAGGTAAACAAGTTTGATTAATTAATTCAATGAATTAATTAATATAATTATTTATGAAATGTATTTTTTTGCATGTCACTTGGTTGTGATTATGTTGGCATGGAGTAACACATGGGTTAACCAAGGTGTGAGAAAGGGATTACCCAGTGGAATGTGAGACCCTTCAGGGTGGAAGACTGTGAGAGATTCTATTTTGTTTACCCAAAGTACCATGAGATCATTCAGGGTGTAAGACTGTGAGAGATTCCATTCTGATAACCAAATTACCATGTGATCTCTTAGTGTTGGGCTAAGGGAAACACCATTAAATTTTCCCTATTATCTTTCAAAGCTATTACGATTCATTTAATCTCGTTCACATTATTCCCCTGAGGTCAGATCCCTATTTTAACATTACTCATGCCAGATTAATTTCTATGTTTTATTAATTTTGGTAGATATGAATTATGAAAATGAATTGTAACACTGTAATTCTGATATATTATATCCCTTAGGCTCATTTAAGACTCTAGTATGGGCTGATACAGGTATGAAGGTTCAGGTGTCCACTAAAATTGACAAGTTTACATGATTAAAAAAATTAATAATTTAATAAATATTTATATACAAATTTTACTTCTTTCCTCATACAACTTAATACACTTTTATTGTTTGGATATTTTTTTATATTCCTTGGTGGTGTCCTAATGATTTGTACTCACACCCTGCTCAAGCTACCTAAATGAGGCACCCAAATAGAATTTCTATTTTATAGACATGATAACGGAAATGGATATATGCTGGATTGTTGAATTTGTGAATGGATCATGAAAGAGGGAACTAGATGTGGTTCTTGGGATGTTTGGGAGTTGGCGGTGTCTTCTCATTTTAGTTTTCATATTAAAACATGGCACATAATTTATCATGGAATATCTATAGTTCATCTCTTATGTTGTATTCCTAGTTTTGGTCATCTTGTTCTACTTAAACTATTATGTTCCTAGTTATATGTTATTAAGTCATTATTTATTGTTTTATGATGATGTATTGCTCTGAAAAATGAGGGTAGAGTCTCCCCATTATTGATATATTAGACATTCGCTACTAGTATTTATCCTCTAGAATATGGGGAGGGGAGCCTAAGTTCATTTGGTGGTTCGACTTGTGGCACTGGGGCTTGGCACCCGGGTTGGGATTTTAAAATAGCTATACGATGATTTGGGTACTCCAAAGATGGAACTAGACCACATTGGTTGTTAAAATTTTAACGTTTCTATAAGGGTTCTATAATGGTTATATGAGATTATTGTCATAGATAGAAAGATGTTTTATATATTCCTTCATTGGGTTTATGATGTTTCTTTTGATCAGTCTCTATGTCATATGGTTCATGATTATAGAGTCATATGACTATTTACTTCATTAAATACTTATGCCATATTTTCATGTTTGATGATCCCAGTATTTATGGGCATAAATATTCTTATGTTAAACTTATGCATTTTGATTATGTCATCATACTCATATTCTTTTATTAGGCTAACTGATGAAATTCATTTGGTAATGGTTACTTTTTACCTTACTATGAATTTAATCTAACCCTTATTATATTACATTTTCCATATGGTTTACAAAATTATGTGGAATGATTTATGAAAATAAATGATTTAAAAATGATAATGTTTATGACCTATCGTGAAATAATAAAATATGCGTTAAATGGTATAAAAGTGCTTTTAATAACCTTTGTATTATTTATATTGGATTTTTCCCTAACATTCTATAACACTTAAAATAAAAGGATCTATATAATGTAAGTGATTCATGTTTTACTTTTGATTTTGTAAGGTTTTGATGGATAAATTTCGGCTACAATTTTTGGCATCATATCTAGAAATGTAAAGTTATAGATTTGAGCACCAAATCTAGGAGGGCAAGTCCTGGGTTTTTATAACTTTTCTTTCTTGTTCAAGGTTTAAAATAAACCTTCTTATTATTTTAAATAGTTGTATATTTTATCTTTTTTAACAAAAATGTGAATTGAATTTATGTTTCTACACACATTAAATGAGCGACTTTTCCTACAATAATGATTGTTATTTTCATTAAACAACTATTTTAAAATTTCCTTTTTAAAATTTCCAATATCCAAATGATGATGATTAATCCATTTTCAGATATATAATGGAATTAAATCATATTAATGGAATATAATTCATCAACCTCATTCCTCTATCTCTTTTATTTTAGAAAGGAAATCATTGTTCGTGAGGTGACAATTTACAACCTTCATGGATGACCGATTTCCATCCTTCAATTTCTCCTTCAAAGATGGAAATTAAATCATATTTATGGTTAAAAAAGTCTTTAATATATGTATTACAACCTTTATTATGTTCTCTAAGTAACATATTTACATAATACTAAATCATAAAACCAAATGAGTTTGTTATGATCAATAATTTTGGTAATAATGTAAACGATTATCACTAAATGTATTATCAAATGATTCATTCTCATACCATATATATATATAATATATAAATATTTACACATATATATGTTCATTAATTTTATATAAATTTAATTATGTATAATTATACCCATTATTCATGACGTTTCATACTCTTATACAAGTATACTTATCGTGAAAACCAAAGAAACGAGTTCTCTCAATTAATAAAATTGTATCTTATAAGTCATAAAAATGGACAAAAAAGGACCTAATAAAATTATAATAAATCTAATAAATTTATAAAATTTTATGAATTAATTTTATTATCCAGGACATTAAGGTTTAGTGCAATACACATTCATAAATAAGTTGAGGGGTTTCTCATCTCACTTTTATTTCCATGAGATTTCTATTATTCACCACATATTTCTTGTATGTGGTGTATGTATAATTCGCGTTAATATTCCATATACTGAATCCCATTATATTAATGGCATTAAATTTATTATTTTATGATCATTAATTTTATGGGGTATATGGTTTGATTGATTACAAAGTGGTAAGGGTTTTCTTCTTGAACCTCCATTTTCATTCAGGTTATTCTTTCTTCCATTATACCCCAATGTAATTATTAATTATTTCTATATAATTAATCTAAATTATATATAAGTTCCAATATCATATTTCAAGATCATTTCATCATTATTTATCAGATAATAAATTTTTAAGGGGTTCCTTTCTCAATTCTTCCCGATGAATATGCCCAGTTCAAGGGAATTTCTCAAATTCATTCCTATTTTCTTGTGCACTCTATAATTTGTTTTCAGCCACCATTATTTTTCAAAAATCACACATTTTAATATGAAAAAACTATCTTTTATCACTTTTGGTTTCATACAATGAAATTTTTTCCAAATTTACTCCTCTTTTCAAAGTAAAAGAGTATCTATCCTAATAATTGATTGATGATTTTATAAGTGTATTTTCATCTATTTCTACACTCTTGTTGATTATTATGTTTAATTGGGATTAATATTTATTGATATAATCTAATATATTTTAAATAAATGTTTATTATTAGTTTGATTATAGATGTGTTATCTCTATACCATTCACCATATTACCCTGAATGATTAGTATTTTTGCTTACTAATTGGGGAAAGTTATTTACATTTCATATGTTAGTTTAAATATGAATTTATATATTGATTATGTTTCACCTATTTCGTGTAAGGGATGAATTGGTCTTAGTATGTGTCATGAGGGGTCCTCTCTAGCCCCTAGATTCATTGGTAGGTCTCATGAGACAAACTATATATGGTTTTGGATGAGGCCTTACCCATTTATTAGATTATTAGAATGAAGCCTTGAAAACAAATAGATTCTTCGTATGAAGCCTTGAAGGTATGTTTTTGATATCCATAATTATAAAATTCCCTCATTACGAAACTAGTAATTGATAATCCATGGGATTATTGAACTAGTATAATATCCATTGTTAATTATTGTTATATTAGTAATTAATTAGTTTATGTTTATAACATATTATTCTAATGTTTACTTTTAATGGGATGTGTTTTTAGTCATTCACCATGCCTTATTATTTATTTAGGATTTTGTTGTATTACATACCCTTACTGAGAATCGAATCTCACCCCTTTCTTATGTTTTATTTTTTCCTCAGGATGTGAATATAGTTAAAATAAATAACTTATAGGGATAATCTAGGAGCATATGTGTGATTCAAAAAAAGTAGATATATTGTATTTCATTTCATGTTGTAGTATAATTTCATATATGTAAGATGGTTTTTCAAAACTACTAAACTATTCATACCATTGTTATACAAAATCCTTGTAATAATACTAATGCAATAAAGTAAGGCACCGACTCTAGGCTACTGGGGTCATGGTCTTTAGAGTTGGAATTACATTAATTTAAGTAGAAACCATGGAAAACAGATTTAGAAAACATTTATTGGGGAAAATAACACTACGATTGACTTCGAGGATAATAATAAAAAAAATTCTAAAATTTTGTTAAAGAAGTGATTAATTGAGTCTCCCAAGAAATACATCCATGTATAGATACTACAAGTGGAATTGGTTTTGGCACATATGTACCTATGGTTAACTACTCCGACATGGTGTCTTGGGCCTAACTCAGGGTAACCGAGTACATGAAAATGGGCCTTACGGCGCACCTAGTTTGACACTCCAAGGGGATATTCTTAGGATAAGACACATTTTCTTTACAAAAAACTACGAGGGGTTTAAAAGTAAATATCTCCCCAGGGAAACCATATTTAGGATTATAAGATTAAAAATGAATAAAACATAAATTTATGTTAAATGTTATTCTATTTTGAGATTATCACTACTGGAAAACTAACCTTTACCAACGGTTTGGAACCGTTGGTATACGCCTCCAAACCTTTGGTATAGCCTATACCAACGGTTTGGAGAACCGTAGCCATGTAAGCCATTGGGATAGGTCTATACCAACGGTTTTCCAAAAACCGTTGGTATAGGTAATATGAAATCTATACCAACGGTGATGGAACCGTTGGTATATAAATTCCAAAAATAAAACATATGCTGGGATTTGATCCCAGGACCCCTCGTTTATAATTGAACGACTCAACCACTAACCTAACATGACTTTTGTGATCATAATTACATAAATATATATATGTATTCTCATAAATATTTTAAATTTTGATTTATATAATGTTCTCGGTATGAAGGTCCGATAAAAAATGAAAGTACATATACCAACGGTTGTTAAAACCGTTGGTATAGGTCTATACCAACGGATTTAACAACCGTTGGTATAGGTCTTTGGTTGTGATTTTCATTCTGTGAATTTTGTCCCACTTTTCCCAACGGTTTGGGCAAACCGTTGGGAACGGTAGACCTATCCCAACGGTTTGGCCAAACCATTGGGAAAAGTGGCATATTTGGGGACCTTTCCCAACAGTTTGGCAAAACTATTGGGATAGGTCCACCTTTCCCAACGGTTTGTCCAAACCGTTGGGAAAAGTGTCCAATTTGAGGGTCTTTCCCAACGGTTTGGCCAAACCCTTGGGAAAAGTGGCCAATTTGGGGGCCTTTCCCAATGGTTTGGCCAAACCGTTGGGAAAGGGGACCTATACCAATGGTTTTTGCAAACCGTTGGTATAGAAGCATTGGGAAAGATCTAATTTCCAGTAGTGTATACATTACCATTCATAACATATTCAAGTGTATACCATTTTTTTAAAAGGATCCTATTAGAATGAATGGAAACCATATCAATGAACATGTCCCATTTAGGGATTTCCCTAATATGCAAGATAATAATGCCTGTATTGGAGCTGAGACAGGTGATAAGAAACATACAACTATACTAATAAAACTGACTCAGGTTATGAATAATAACCTTATCTTTATAGACCTTCCTGATCCACAATGTGGATGAGAAATGTTAAATAGCTTTATGAAACAACAACCCCCATCATTTAGTAGGAATAAATCCCAATTTGTAGATAAGAATTTGATAGGTTCCTTAGAGAAGATATTTTACTCTTTGGGAAGTAACAAAATGGAGCAGGTGGTCATGGAATTTTGTCTTCTATTAGGAGATGTAGATCCATGGTGGTCACTAATACCAAACACAAAGGAGGATAAAATGACATTTTTGAAATGATGGATTTTAAGGAAATTTTAATAAAAAAATATTTTCTTCATGAACAATAAGTAGATATAGAATAGAAATTCTTGAATATGATGTAGAAGTAGGAATAGAATATTTCCAAGTAAGAATCCAACATTACAAGGTTAGCACGGAATTTTGAAGACTACATACATAATCCAAGGTACAAGATTGACTATTTCTATGATGCTCTTAAGATAATTATAGGAAGGGAATTAGTCTCGCAAAAATTCTTATCAAATGAGGATATAATATCTTGTGCTATCAATAAAAATAAATTATTCTCCAAATATTATGGTTTTGATGTTAAACAAGAGAAAAAGAGGATGAAGGAGAAAAATATGTATAAATGGAAGAAGGAAATAATGGATTTCCCATCATGTGATACTTGTAGAAGGAAAAAACACAGTACATGATTAAAAGGAAAAGGAGATTGTTTCAAATGTGGTGAAAAAGGCCCGTATGCTTAGGATTTTATGTGTATGAATGAATTTTCTAATGACCAATGCATCAACTATATGCATATGGGGAACTATGGAAATGAACTCCCTAAGAAGCAAGGGAATATACCACCAAATAAGCAAAGGGATCAAGTATAATCTTATGATGTTACAATAGTTGAAGTGGAAGAGTTAAAGTATTTGTTTTTTAGAGTTATGGTGTACTGTAGTACTTCTTGAAGGAATTAGAAGAATGCATGTTTTATAATGGTTTAATGGTAATAATGGTATTCATATTTTTTGCATGTGACAATAAGACACACATTATGTTTTTTTGAAGAAAATATGATCTTAATTGACCATTCTTATAAATCATTGGACATTAAATTTTGGATAGACACAATTTGGATGAGTATTAAGGTTTACTAATTATATAATTTATTATATCTAAATATTATTTTGGATCGCTTGTTCCAACAATTTTGGTTTTAGAAAAAAATTAATGTCTCAAGGAATGACTTGTGAATTGTTTGATCAAAGTGATTATGGTATAACAATTCATCTTGAATATCCATCTTTTGGTTTAATTAATAATGTGAAGATATATCGAAGCACAACAAAATAATGATATTATAGCATCAATAATTTTTTTAAAAAGTTATTATATGGATATTAAAAGAAACCCTCAACTATTAGAAATGGATTTTGGAAAAAAAACATCATCTAGTTACTTTTCATTCAATGAAATCAATGGTCTTTTAACAGAACATAGATTTATGGTTTTATTAAGTTTTACATTATAATTACTATGTTCTCTATCACTCTCCATCAGAACATGATGGTTATATTTCTCTTTCATGGCTATGTTTTTACCTTACAATAATGTTTTGTTATTCAAAAGCTTAATATTGTGGTGACATTGGCATTTCTTTTTTCCCTCTAAATAAGAGCTTGTTCAATAACAATATTTCCAATGTGGGTTTCCAAAAAAAGAATTTTCAAAAAGCAACCCATGTTTTTCAAATTAGAATATCAAATTGTGATGATGAAATTTATTAAAAGAGGGGGGAATGTAACACCCCAATGATTCACAAATAAATTTAATATATATTGTAATTCAAATAACACAATTTCTCTACAAAATAACATTTTTTTACAATGAATAAAATAAGATAGTAATAAAATTGACATTAAACATAATTTTATCATTTCTATGAATTGAATCTCCAAAAATGGACAAAAATGGTTGCGATCAATAAGATATTTAGAGTCTGATAGGATCAACTTAATTTTTTGTAAATAGTAACCTGGCCCTTTTGAATAGTAATTTTAACATTACGAATAGTAATATGACCCTTATGACTAGTAATATGACCAAATTAATAGTAGCCTCACCCTTGAAATTATAAATAAAATTTAGGAATCATATAATTCAATGTATGATATAATTATATGATAGTATAAGAAAATAAATATAGTAACAATTATGAATTAAGTATTGGTATTTTTCTGAGACATATATATTTAATTAAAATTTTATAATTGATAAAATGATTTAAAAGAGAATTAATTTTCATTAAATTTATTCATAAATCATTATTTTTTTGTCTTATGATAATTTTATAGGACCCTACATAATTTTTGAAAGTGTTATAAAACTAGTTATAGATTTAAAATATGTATTTTTTGCGTAAAGGATGGTTTTAATTAAAAATTAAATTTCTCATATTTATAAAATTATTTTTAGTAAATGGGGTTAATTTATTGATTCTATATGTGAAAAAATGGTAAGCATGAATTTTTGGGATTTTTAATAAATAGTATATTTTTTTGTGAATAGTATAATACTATAATTTATAGTATTTATAAATTATAAGTTAAAAAATAGTCTTAACATTATGAATTATGTAAGAACCCTTGGTTTTAACTCACGTTCTCTTATTACTATAATTAGTCATAAGAAACAACACTATTTCTGGTCTTGTGAAAAATAATAAAATAGTGAATAATATAATGAGAAATCACCCCTCTCCTCCACTACAAATACCACCCCTCACCACCATTCCTCCTCACACCTTCCCACCACTCCTCACACCTTCAAAGAGTTGAGAAATTTCAAATTTCTACCCAACATTCTTCCCAATATTCTCCCCCACATTCAAGAGATCTTGGTATCAACAAAAGAAATAAACCACTCACCATAAAGAGGTTCTCAATGAGAAGTATTAAAGAGGTAAAATCCTCTTCCTTTTTCTTTTAATTTATTTTCATATTATCTTATTTTGTTATTTTATCCTCAACTAATATATCCAAATGATAATTAAAACTATAGTATCATATATATACTAGAATTATATCATGTTAATGGAATATTTTTCCTTAAACTCATTTATCTCTGTATCTTTTTTTTTCAAACGAAATCATTGTCTCTGAGATGCTAATTTACAACCATCATGGACTATTGATTTTTATCCTTAAATTTATCCTTAAAGGATGGAAATAAATCCATTTTTATAGTAAAAAACTATAATATATGTATTAAACCATTTATTATGTTTTTATAGTAACATATTTATATAATAAAAAATGACAAAACAAAATATGTTCGTTAAGATAATTAAATGTCGTAATAATGAAAGCGATTATCACTAAATGTATTATATAATTATTCATAATCATTACATTTAAATAAATCATATATATAACCATTTACACTTATTTATTTTCATTAATATTATATAAATTCAATTCTTTATAATTATACCCATTTTTCATGCACATCCACACTCATATACAAGTATACTGATTGTGAAAATAAAGGAAACCAGAGCTCTTGAGCAACAAAATTAGATCTTATAACTCTTAAAAAAGGCCATAAAACATAATAAAATTATATTCAATCAAATAAATGTAAAAAAAATCTGAGTTAATTAATTATTTTTTTAATTTAATTATTTAGGACATTTAGGCCCGGCACGGAACGCATTCAAATATAAGGTAATCAATTTTTCATTTCACTTTTATTTCTCTGAGATTTCCATCACTGATAAATTATTTCATGTATTTTGTTTATGTATACATCCCATTGATGTTATATATTATTAATATCATTATATTTACATTAGTAAATGTATTATTTTATGAAAATTAATTTTATGTGGCATATGGACCGATTAAATACAAAGTGGAAAGAGTTTTTTTCTAGAACATTCATTTTCATTGGGGTTATTATTTCTTCACTATAAAACAATGTAATTATTCCTTATTTATATATAATTAATTTGCATTATATATATATATATGTTCCAAAATCATATTTCTAGATCATTTCATCATCCTAAATGAGATAATAAATGTTTTACATGGTTCCGTTGTCAATTCTTCCAGACAAACAAACCCGATCCAAGGGAAGATCACACATTCGTACCTATTTTCGTGTGCACTCTATAATATATTTTATGAAACCATTATTTTTTTAGATTCACACATTTTATTATGAAAAAAAAAAATTAGATAACTTCTAGTTTTATACAAATATATTTTTTCCAAAATAACTCTTCTTCACAAAGTAAAAGAATATTTCCCCAGGAATTACTTAAAGAATTTTTAAAAACATTTCCATCTATTTTAAAACTCATGTTGATTATTATTTTTAATTTTGATTAATATTTAATGAAATCATATAACTTATTTTAAATAATGGTTTATGATTATTTTTACTGTGGTTGTCCTATCTTGATACCATATATCATATTACACCAAATGGTTAGTATTTATGTTAACTAGTCGAGGAAAGCTATTTACAATTCATATGTTAGTTTCAATATGAATGAATAGGTTGATTATGTTTTACCCAATTTATATGAGGAATTAATTGGAATTATTAAGTGTTGTGTGAGGTCTTTTATATCCCTTTTATTCATTGGTAGGTCTCATGAGACAAACTATATATGGTTTTGGATGAGGACTTACGTTTTTTTAGATTTTTCGTATAAACCCTTGTAAATAATATATTATTGTTGTGAATCCTTAATGGTTTGAATTAGATATAATTTTTTTCAATTACATCATTATGAAACTAGAAATTTATATTCCATGTGATTATTCAACTAGTAGAATATGCATCCTTAATTATTGTTGTGGAATTATTTAATTAGTTTATATTTTTTCCAATATTCTTCTCAATTTTAATTTAAATGGCATGTTTTTTCAGTCATTAAACATGAATTATTTTTTATTTATGATTCTTATATAATACATACCCTTACTGAAAAACTAATATCATCTATTTCATATGTTTTATTTTCTCTCTAAATATGAAGATGATTATTATGAATGACTTGCATGGATAATCTAAGAGTTTATATGTGATTTAAATAGGTCAATATATTGTATTTTATTTAAAGGAGTAATGCAATTTCATATATGTAATATTTTTTTTCAAAAATAATAAACTATTCGGACCTTCAACATATGACTTCTTTGTATCCATACCAATTTAATAAAGTAAGATACCGAATCTGGAAAACTAGGTTCAAGGTCATTACAGTTGGTATCAGAGGAAGTTTAGTAGAAACCATGGAAACTAGATTTAAAAAACATAGATTAGAGAACCTATCCCAAAGATATACTTTCTGTATAAACATAGAAGAACTTCCTAAAATTTTGTTAAATTAGATATTATGTGATTATTCATAAAAATATGTCTGTGTCTAGATAATAAATGTGGGTGTGGTTCTAACACAAATATACCTAGGTGTAACAAATCCAATAAGGTGTCCCATGCCTAACTCAGGGTTACCTAGTATACAAAAATGTACCATATTGCGCACATGTTTTGACACTCCTGGGGGATATACATATGTTAATTCACATTTTATTTAAAAACCATTATGAGGGATTTAAAAGTAAACATGTCCCCAAGGAAACCACATCTATCATTGTGAGATTAGATATGAATAAAACATCAATTTATGGATTGTGTTTTTATATATTGATATTATACATTATGATTCATAACATAATGTAGTGTATTCCATTATTTAGAAATGGTGCCTAGTGGATGGAATGGAAACTATATCAATGCATGTATCCTATATAGGGATTTACCTCTTTTGAAATCTAAGGATATCGGTATTGGAGCTACGACTGGTGTTGAGAAACATCTAACTATACTGAGATAGAGGACTCAGGTTATGAATAATAACCTTACCCCTTTGGAACTTCATGATCCATAAAGTAGAGGAGCAATTTTAGACCATTTTATGAAACAAAAATCTCTATCATTCAATGGGACTACATATACATTTGTATATGAGAAGTGGATATGTTCCTTTTTGAAGATATTTCTTTCTTTGTGAATTAATGAAATGGAGAAGGATTTCATGTAAGATTATCATCTATTGGGAGATGCAGATCAATGGTGGTCTCTAATACTAAACACAAAAGAGGAGGAAGAAATTAAATTTATGGAATAGAAGGATTTTATGGAAAATTACCTAGAAAAATATTTTCCTCACGAATATAAATCGGATATGGAAAGGAAATACTTCAATCTAAGGAAAAAAGAGAAATTGAATGTTCCCAGGTATGAATCCATATTTACAAGGTTAACAAGGAATGTTGTGGACTACGTACATAATCAAAGGTGAAATATTTAAAGTTTCTTTGATGGTATTAAGACAATTATATGAAGGGGATTTGTCTCCCAAATACTGTCACCATTTGATGATATAGTATCATGTGCTATCAAAATAGAGACATAATTATCCAAGTCCTATGATTTTGATTATGGTCAGGAGAGAAAAAGGACAATAGAAAAAAAAACATAGATAAATGGAAGGAGTGAAATATGAATTTTCCAACTTTTGATTCTTATTGAAGGAAACACCTTAGTACATCCGTAGAAGGAAATGTAGTTTTATTCTTGTTTGGTGAAAAAGGCCACTACTATTAGGATATCAAGGGAAAGAAAGGGTTTTATGATGTCTAATGCTTCAACTGTAAGGAAATGGGTAACTATGAAAATGAATTCCCTAGGAACCATAGGAATATACCCAAAAGATGAAAAGTGATCAATTTCATGCTTATGTTGTTACAATAATCAAAGTTGAATAATTAATGTATTTTTTTAGAATTAAAGGGTTTTACAGTACTTCTTTAAGGATTTGGAATCATGCATGTTTTATAAAGTATTAAAGGTAATCAAGGAATTCATATGTATTTGATAAGATTAGATACATTATGTTATTTTGAGTAAAATATGATGTTAAGTTACCTTTTTTATAAATATATTGACATTTAATTTTGGAAAGACATAATTTGGAAGAGTCATAAGGTTAAATACTTATAGAATTAATTAAGACTAATGTATGATTTTGGATAACCTATTCCAATAATTTTGGTTTTAGTAAAAATATAGTGGATGAATGAATTACTTGTGGATAATTTGATCAAAGTGTTTTATGTAAAAAAAATTCATCCTAAATATCTATCTTTTCGGTTATGAAATGACGTGGAGATAGATCGAAGAACAACTGAACAATGAAACTATAACATCATGTATGTTTATTTTCTATAGTGCTTCTATGGATAGTAAAAGAAACCCTCCACTCTTGGAATTTGATTTTATTGGGAAAAAAACATCTAATTACTTTCCTTATATAAAATTAATGATCTTTTAAATGACCATATATGTATGGTTTTATGTTGTTTACCATTCTAATGACTGTGTTCTCTATCAATCTCCATCAAAACTTGATGGTTGGATTTCTTTTCTATAGATACATTTTTACATTATTCTAATGTTATGTTATTCAAAGTCCTAATATTGTGGTGACCATTGTATTTATGATTTAGGTATTATTAAGATGATTTTCTATAACCCTATTTCAAATGGGGGTTTCCCACAAAAGAATTTTCAAAAATCCACCTCTATTTTTCAAATCACAATATAAAATTGTGAGGACATAATTTATTGAAGGGGGGGATATAACACCCCATGGATTTACAAATAACATTAATATATATTGCAATGAACATAATACTGATTCTCTACCAAACAACATTTTTTCTATAATTATTTAAAAAACATAGTTATAACCTAGCCATTAAACGTGATTTTTCCACTTCTATGAATTGATGTTTTAAAAATGGACATGCATGATCGTGAATATTAATATATTTAGAGTCTGATATAATCAAATTAATGTTTCTATGAATAGTAACTTGACATTTTTCAATAGTAATGTTACCTTTATAAATAGTAATATGACCCTTATGAATAGTAAACTGGCCAAATGAATAGTATCATCACCCATGAATGTAAAAATAAACTTTAAAATTATTATAATTGAAAGTATGATATAATTATACCTTAGTATAGGTAAATGAATATTTAAAAAAAATTATTTATGTGTTGGTAATTTTTTGAAAAATAAATATTTAATTATAATTTAATAACTGATAAACCGATTTAACATAAAATTTACTTTCATAAAATTTAACCCTAAATCAGTTTTTTTTTTCTAATGATAATTTCACAATACATTAATTTTTTTTGAAAGTGTTATAAAATTAGTTATAGATTTTTTTTTTATTTTTCTAATAAATGATGGTTTTAATTTGATATTAAATTTTTATTAATTATTAAATTCTATTCAAGAAATGGAGTTCATTTTTTGATTCTACACATCAAAAAATGGATAGATATATTTTTTTAGTTTTTTCTAATATAATTGATTTTCTGGGAATAGTTAAATGTGATAATTTATGGAATTTATACATTCTATGTTAAATATATTATTCATGACATCATGAATGATATAAAAACCCTTGATTCAAATTCAGAAAAACACATTACAATAATTAATGAAGATAATCAACAATATTTCTTATCTTGAGAAAAATAATTAAACAATGAATATAATAATAATAAATCACCCCTCTCCTCCACTATAAATATTGTCCCTCACTACCTCTTCTACTCCACTATAAATAAAATCCCTTCACCTTTATCAAACAACACTTGCATAAGGGTATAATTAAAAATAATCCTACCTTTCACTATAGATGGTCCTCGATGATCATCCTAAATAACATGTTCTGCTCCATATAATTGTTTCATCGCAACACTTTTCTCCTTGGTTCCCTAGTGAGATTTCATTATATAATGTTTCATGTTATTCCTAGTATAATCATTCCTAGCTCTATTTTTCTAATGAGAGTTATTCTTCTACCCTCACCCTGTCGAAGCATATGATGCCCGTGACACAAAAGAATTTTCCCGAACACCCGACACTGAAGCAATGTGACAATAGAACTAAATATACCACATCTTTTTGAAATTGTGGCACGCCCCCCATGGTTCCATAAAATCTCTATTTATATGTTTGAGAAAACCACATTGGAAGCATCTATCTATATTCATGGTTATCAGGTGAAGATTCATCGATCCTGACGTCTTATTTTTATTCATGTTCCCACATTTGAAATACTTTTCCATCTTTCGCTTACTCCCAGCATTAGATTTCCCATCTTTTCCCCTAGGCAATGAAATACTTCTTCCTCCCATAGATCCTGATATTTCCCTTTTAACTACTATATCTCTATTGACTATCTCTATATAATCCGTAATATAGAGAGAAACAATCTTCAAGAGAATATCATGTATCTGCCTCGATTAAAAAATACATGCCTCCAAGTATGTAATATCATCAAACATGGGTTAAAACTGCACACAATTCATGAATTTAACTTTATACTCTATTAAAAAGTGATTGTCGTAGTTCAAGATAAAGAATTATGTAATTATATTATTATTTTACATGTGATGATAGAATTTTTTATTGAACAGTTATTAAAAATCCACCCATGTAATCCCTTGGTCAGATTTATCCTGAAAAACTAAATCCCACCACTGAAATTCAAGATCTATTAATATATAATTTTCCAGCTTGAAGTTTTTACTTTGCTAGTGTGCCGATGAAATTAATAATATGATTCATCCAATTTAGCCACACCACACCATTTTCTAGTTCAGAATCACCCTGAAATATGGGTGGATTCTATTTATGGAATTGGATGGAATGATCCACTTGTCTTGGCCCACACCTCAGGATCCCTCTATTAAAATTATGAAATTCCTTGACATTACTCTGAATCATGTGTTGGTTCACCGGGGCTCAAGTGCAACCACATTCAAATAATCTTCATCCTTCTGGTTTCATAGACACCTACCAGGTACAATTTTATAGAAAAACAAAAACTTCATAAGTCTTACTATATGTTAACTTAAGGTGTATTATTTTGAAATTATATCACATCACATTATCACCAAAATTCTTTCCAAAATGAACCATTTTTGAAAAATCTATACTTGATTTGAAAATCATACCATTTTCATATTTTTACAACCATGCACTTTTTAAAAATTTCACATTTGAGAACCATTTCAACGTTTTTCAAAAATCAAAACATTCTTACCAAATAATATATTATTAATCAAAATTAAATATGTAATCCTAGTGGTAATTAATTATTATAATGTATTTCATGGGAATCTCATTGGCTAAACTCCTGAAAATGATATTCCAAAACCTATAAATGTCTCCAAAAACCATATGTACCAAATCCCTAGCAACATGATGTTCGATAAAAAGGTTAGCTCTATTTTTTATGCTCTATATTTCAAGTCCTAATAATAATTATAATTTCTAAGATCCCAACTCATGGAATAGACCAGAAATATTTCAACTCCAAGACCGACAACAAATACCAAGTAAAATTCCAACCCAGATGTAGACCACATGTTCTATAAATGAAGGACCAAGATAATACCACTTCTCTCAAATAGATTTTTGGACCAAAGAAACAAATATCAGTTGTAATATCTCACCCTTTCTCATTGGATTGAGATGGTTGTGTAAGGTTACTTGGCCTTAAGAAATGTCCCCCAAATTCCACAAGATGGAAATAAATGATGAAGGGATTCAATACATGTGGGGAAATATTTTCCATTTAATAATAAAAATACTATAAAATTTCTAAGAAAATACAACCACCATATTATTCATGATAACAATGAAATAAGACTCAACATTTCATTTATCAAAATAAAACTAAAACCGAGTATCACAATAGATGAGTATAATATCAAATTAAAAAATGGAAGAAAAAACTCAAGGATCCAAAAAATGCTACATGATCTAACTCTACAATATCCCAAGTATCATGAACGACTGCTAAATATATGGGATAATTTACCTTTTCTCATGTATTGATGAAAAAATTCTACAAAAGCACCAAAGTGCCAAAGCAGTGGTGGGTAATGAAGCTCAATATTTTTTCCCAAGGACTTCCCTACTCTAACCATTAGGATTGAACATGTTAGACCATTTATATAAAATAGTGTATATAAAAAATTTCTAAAAGAGTTTATATCAAAATATAAACACATACCAATGTAAAATAGTTTCCTTAAACAACACCAGTTCCCAAAGAAATCAACCAGACATTGTTCCAAAACCATTTCATTAATTCCATGGTGGCATACCCCATTTCAATCCACACTTCCACACATATACACATACATACTTCATTATGGAAGATCCATTCTCATGAGTGCTTTTTTTTGAACTACCAAGTCATCAATAAGTAATTAAATCTCATGTTCCATTACACCTTTGGCACGAATGAAATTTTCATATTACCACCAAGCCTCATAATGCAATATAAACACACACACCAAGTATTCCCAACAACCATGCCAATATAATAACGACAAAACCATTTCAATAAAACAATATTTTATTGAAAACCATTTTCCATAAACTGAATCAAGAAACTATTTTAAAATCATCAATTTTAATTGATTTATCATTGGAATTTAAATAACCATTATATGATTTCACACAAATCCACAAACCATCAATAAATAAGGTTTCTACTATGCATTTCACACAAAATTCACAATCAATATAATTAATTTTAAACTAATCCTTCATGATATAAATAGAGGAGTCAAGAGTAAAGCCACCTACCTTAGGATTTATGAAAAAAATGAATAACAACACTTAAAAACCCATGAAACAATGTTTAGTCTCCCCAAACCTACCTTAGACATCTTCCCCTATCAACAACTGGACCAAATATGAACTTATTTGGAATCCATAACCTTAAATCTACCCAGCACAGAAATATTTATTTTAAAATGAGATAGAGGGGGATATAAATCTATGGAAAACTAGAAAACCCATAAAAATGATGGAGTTCCATGAGAATAGATCTTCAATAGACCAAGGAGTGACTCAAGATCTCTTCCAATTTGATGGGGATAAGTTTTACAACCTTTGAGAGAAAAAATCCCAAGTTAGGGTGTTATTAGGAAAATAAGAAAGGATTTATATGGTAAAATAAGTGGGGTCCAAAATTTTAGGATCTAAATTTTATCTTATTCATGGTTATTCACACAATTAGGAAAACTGTGAGCTAGTTTTGTGGAAGGCATTGCCTCAAGGGATGAACCTCAGATGGTTGGATGACACAGTTTCCAAACCATGTGCCAAATATTTCAAAGACCAATTTCTTAGGAAGCATGGTTTCACCTAGGCTGCCACACAGTATTGAAAAACTATGTGTTTCTTGTGTGCCTTTCCCTTTTCCTCTATCTCACTATGCATGACTTTCTATAGGAGTTTCACGGTTGACCCAAACCATGCTAAAAACATGCACCTATATAAAATGCACAAAAATTTCCAAAAGGTCCCCAGAACATCCCAAACATAACTCACATACATTAGATACATAAAAAACATAAATAAAGGGTAAATTACTTGAAATGTGAGGGTGATACAGTTTGGGCTTATTATTCTAATGTAATTAAACTATTCGGTATATTAGGATGTGATCTATTGTACTTAGTACCAATGTAAAAATTAAGGATCCAGCTCTGGGATACTACTATCAGGGTCTTTATAGTTGGTATTAGAGGAATTATAGGAGAATCATTGGAAAATAGATTTAGAAAAACAATTATTAAGAAAATATAACCCTATTTCCTACTTTATGTATATACCTAGAGTAACTAATCTTATAAATATGAGATTAGTTATACTTTAAGTGTTTCACTTTTTTAAAAATTTTATAATCTAATATATTATATTCCATTTTTTAAATGGATTATGGGTGAAGGAATGGAAACTATATCAAAATATGTATTCCATGTAGGGATTTCCCTCTTATATAATATAATGATATTGGAGATGGATGGGAAACTGGAGCTGAAAAACTTGTAAATATACTAGGTCAACTAACATAGTTTATGACCAAAAACCCCACTCAAAAAGTGTATCATGATCCATAATTTGGTGTTAAAATATTATATTTCTTCATGTAACAAAGTCTTCTTTCATACAATTGGACTAAAAACCCATTTTTAGGTGAGAAACGGATATATTCCATAGAGAAGATATTTCTCACTTTTGGATGTAAAAAAAGGTAGATGGTTGTCATGGATGTTTATCATCTCATAGAAGATGCAGACCAACATTGGTCATTAATTCAAAACAAAAAGAGGGAGAGATAATTTAAGATATGAAATGTAAGAGTTTTATTGAAATTTTCTTGGAAAATTATTTCCCTGGAGAAGAAAGATAGTATGTGGTGAGGAAACTCCTCAGTCAGAGAGATAAATGTAAAGAAAATGTTTCTAAGTATGAATCCAACTTTACAAGGTTAGAAAGGCATGTGACAGAATATATATTCAATCCGAGTAGAATGATTTACCATTTCGTTGATGGTTATAAAGAAATTCTATAAAGGAAATTAGTCTCATAGAAATTCTCATCATACGTGGATATAATGTCATGTGTCATTAATATAGATAAAAAGATTTCAAATCCAAATGATGTTTAAGGTATGAAAGATAATAATAGTTATGTTGAATACTCTAGAGTAGTAAATAAGGAAAAATAGAATAAGGGAAGAATATAATTTACAACATTCAATATATATGGAAAGAAAAATCATGTAACATGCTTATTGTGAATGGGAGTTTGTTATTAGTGTGGGGGAAAATGCCAATATACCTATTATTGTAAGGTAATTAAATAATTAATAAATGTAAAATGATTCATCTTTAAGGAGACTAGATATTATTAACTTTAATGTCCTATATGTTAAGGTAAAATTCCCTAGAAAAGAACAAGGGAATAATGCTATAAATTTTCAATCACAATAGCTATGGTTGAAGTTCCTAAATATGTGATAGATTGTAATATAATAATATCATAAAAATTAGACAAATATTTATTTGATTCTATACTGTCTAATTCATTTATATCTTCTAAGTTTTTTATTAAAATTAGATATTTCCAATTCACCTTAATAAGGGATTTTCAACCAAAACTCCAAGTGGAAACCTTATTGAAATAAAGACATCTCGAATAGTAGCAATTACATCACATAAATGTTCTCTTATTGATTATTTTATTATCAAACATATGGGGGATTTTTTTTAATCCTTGTTGTAGAATGGCTTTCAAAACATAGTGATTTTTTTCAATGAGAATAAAATTATGATTCATGATGATGATATTGAATTTATTATATTTAGGGGAGAATTCACCATCTAAGTCATATATGGATCCAATTACAGAAGCTCTTCAAAATTATATTCTTGGATAAAAAGAGTATATAAAACCTACTAATGAAAAATTTGATCATCAAATTGATGATGCACCTATTGTAAATAAATAAATTGATGTATTTCAAAATGAATTACATGGACAACCAATAAAGAGGGATGTCGAGTTTTCTATTTATTTAATCCCTGATGAAAGACCAATATCAAAGACTCCTATTATAATTGACACAGTAGAGTCAATATAGTTAAAGAAACAACTAAATTTATTGAGTGACAAGGGATTTACTTGCCATAGTGTTTCACGTTACGGAGCTCCAGTTCTTTTCATTAAGAATAAAGATAGATCTATGAGGTTGAGCATTGACTATAGGGAGATAAATATTATTATGATAATGAAGAATTATCTATAAAAATTATTTGATAAATTATTTTACTAACATCATGGAGCTAAATATTTTTCAAATATTGATCTTTATTCTGGATATCATCAATTATTTTTCGAACAAGCTATGTAAATTACGTGTCTATCAAATTTCTATATGGACTAACTAATACATCCACTATTTTTAGGGATCTAATGAATAGTGTATTCAAGAAATATATTGATAATTATTTTTTGGTATTTAATGATGATATCTTGGGGTAATAAAAAAATCTATGAGAACTATGAGAACTAAATCAGAATTATTCTAGAAACACATAGAAGAAAATTGTTATATGAGATGTTAATCAAGTATTAATTATGGTTTCAGATAGTTCCTTTTATTGAAAATATTGTCATAAAGGAAGGAATATCGGTCAATCCTTTAAAAAAGGGTAATCTAGGAGAGGACTACACAAAAAACATGACTGAGGTATTCATTTTTATTGGTTTACATGGTCACTTTTGGCATTCCAGTCAGAATGTTTCCCAATCAGCAAACCCATTAACCAAGAATACTCATAAAGGGTTTATGTTATTTTTGATAGATCAATGTAAATAATTGTATGAGGAATTGAATACGATATTAGTGAATGATCTGATATTGATTCTACCATTGATAAATGGTGGATTTTTTATGTATAGTTATGGATCGAAGAAGGGAATTTGATGTGTCCTTATATAGAATGATATAGTTTTTTATATGAATCATGGAAATTAATGACTCATGAGTAAAACTATCCAACTCCCAATCATGTGTTACCATATGTATTAATTTCTCTGAAGATATGGAGATACTATCTCTCTGGTGAAAGTGGTAAGATATATAAGGATAATAGAAGTTTGAAATATATATTAACACAAAAAGAACTCAACATGAGGAAAAGGTGATTGCTAGAGCTACTCAAGGATTATAATTGTTCAATACACTGCCACACAAGGAAAGAAAATAAGATAGTGGATGCATTGTACATGAAGTATCATGGAGTTCTAAACAAAATGAGGATTGATAGGGATCCAATATATTTGTATCTAGTAAATAAGGACATTGGAATTTTCAAGGAAGGTGAAACATCAATACATTTTCAAATGGTTTCCAAAAAATAATTATTGTAAAGGTTAAAATGTTATTAATTCGATGATGAGATTTTTCAAAGGAAAAATAATGCTTTGAATCAAGAGATTTTTTTTACTTAGTATATGAATTTTGAATTTTGGAATATGGGAAGAGGCTTTATGTTCCCTCTATACCCAAGATAAAAAGAGAATTATTAGATGATGATCATAGCTCATATTTATCAATACAACATGGTAGTACTAATATTTATAGAGATTTGAAGAAACAATTTTTTGTGGGATAATATGAAGTGAGAAGTTTTGGATTATGTGTCAAGATTTTTAGTTTTTCTACAAGATAATGTTGAAATACAACATCCCAGAGGAGTTATGAAACCTCTACCAATTCCCATAGAGAAATGATATGAAATTACTATGAATTGTTTCACAAGATTACCAAAGACTCCAAGAAATAATTACCTAATATGGGTAATAGTTAACCGACTTTCCAAATACACACATTTCTTACCTATAATGGAGGGTTTTACATTGGATAAATTTGAAAAAAACCAATATTATTGGATTTTTAATACTTCATTATGTACCTCTATCGATTATGACTGATAGAGATCCTCATTTTGCATCAATATTTTGGAAGACCCTTCATACAACCATGGATATAGAATTTCATTTGAGTACTGCATATCACCCTCAAACCAACAGGTAGTCTATAAGGACTACTCAAACATTAGAATACGTGTCCCGATTTTTCTCACTTGACATTAAAAGTATATATGATCAGAATTTAGATTTCATAGAATTTTCCTATTACAATATATTACCTTAAATTATTCAAATGGCACCGTATGCTGTGTTTAATGAAAAAATGTGTCGTACGCCAACTTGTTAGGTTGAAGTTAGGTAAAATAATCTCATTGTACTAGAACATATTAAGGATACAATGAAAAAGGTAAAGTCTATTCAGGTTCATATAAAAGCAGCATAGAGTAGGAAAAAATCTAAGCCGATAATTGGAAGAAATATTTGGAGTTTCAAGTGGGAGATCATATATTCTTAAAGTAATCTAAATGGAAGGGTGGTATATGATATGGAAAGAAAGGAAAATTAATCCCTATATACATGGGTGCTTTTGAAATACTATAAATAATTGGGGTTGTAGCTTACTGATGAGTAATGGAACCAAGTCTCTCCAATGTTTATGAAGTGTTCTGTATCACATTGTTATAGAAGTACATACCATACCCAATGCATGCTCTCACATCTAAGGAAATATAATTGGAATGTGATTTGTCTTACTTTGAAGATCATATCAAGATTCTAGACACTAGAGAATTGGTTTTCAGGAATTAGACGACTTGGATAGTAAAGGTACATTGTAAAAATCATAAAATTGAATATGGGACATGATAACCCTAATAAATTATAATATATAAATACCCAAATATTTTTATAAGGAGAAATTCTAGAAATTTTGAGGATGATATTTTCCATGCGGCCAAGAATGTAACACCACTTGATTTTATGGTATTTCTGTTTTAAAATTTAACATATTTGATATCTTAAATTTCATGAAACACAAATCTTAACCAAACCATGATATACTATTATATTTTGACAGAACCATCAGAATAGTGATGTGACCATTAGAAATATTAATATAACCATTAGAATAATAACCTTACCTATGATAGTATTAATAAAATATTGGTACCTCATAAATGAAAATATAATATATTTATATCATGGAATAAGTAAATAAGTAATTTAAAAATGATCATTTCAGTGTTGGTGTTTTTGTGAAATGGGAATATTTATTTACAATTATTGAATTAATAAAATTATTTAAAATAAAATTTATTTTCATAAAATATATTTATAAATTAATAATTGTTTTCATTATAATTATAATATATTTTTACAAGACCAGAATTAATTTTTCAAAATGTCATAAAATCTTTTGTAATATTAAAATCTATATTTTTTGAATAAATGATTTTTTTATTTTAAATTTAAATTTATCATATATAGAAAATTAATTTCATAAAATGGAGTCAATTTGTTAAATCTAAACATAAAAAAATTATGGTAAATTATTTGGATTTATAAAAAATATTGTAATATTTTGGTGAATAGTGAAATACAATAATTTACTGTATTTAACATTATAAGTAAATAAATGAATTTTTTATTCACCATTGAGTTATGGATGATATACATTTCCATTATCTAGAACTCAAATTCCTTAGTAACTATACACAGTCACAAGAAAAAAAATATTTTTATTTTTGATCAAAAATAATAAATTAATGAATAAATAATCATGAAACACCTCTATCCTCCCCTATAAATACCACCGCTCACCACTCATTATCCTCACACATTACAAGACCTGTATCTTTCTTAAGGTATTCCCCATTACACTCCCAAATATGTTCCCCACATTTTATTTTAAAATTACATTTTCTATGTGCCTTAAAGTGGTTGTCAAGGAGAGGACATTCAAGATGTAAAACTCTCCCTCTTTCTTTTTTAATTGACATTCCTTTCGTATCTTTCCATCACCTCCCTTTCCCAAAGTAACATGATATATTAAATATAAAATATATACTTTAATTTTATTTTTTTAATGTAATATTCATCATCAAATCTCTTCTCCTCTCATTTATGTTTTAAAAATGAAAACAATGTTTGTGATGTGTCGATTCACTACTTTCATGGACGATGATTTCTCATTTTTAACTACCAACTTCAATTTTTCTCCAAAAACCATTATTACAGTTTAATAATATTTTATTTCAAATTTTTAATTTATATCATTTTTATGAATAAAAATATAAACATAAGATTAAATAAAATGAAACATGTTTGTGATGGTCTTAAAAATAGCCAAAATAATCTAATACATTTTAATCACCATTTTATCTAATGAATCATCCTCTTAAAATATAAACAAATGACATATGTTACCATATAAAATTTTATAATTTCATTAATACAATATACTTTATCTTTTGGAGAATTTATCCCCATTTGAAAATAACTCCCAAATATATATTTAGTGGAATCATCCATAAAAACCTAAAACGAACACTCCCAGAGCAATGAAATTGAACATTATAACCCATATAAATGGTGAAAAATGTACCAAATAATATTATAATTAATATAATATATTTTAAATAGTTTATTAATTAAATAATTAAAAAATCGAAATTTATTATCCAAGATGTTAATTACAAGGGTCCAACGCTTTCATACCTAAGGTAAGGGTTTCTCATGTCACTTTTATTTTTGCGAGATATGAATTATTCACAAATTATCTATTGTTCCAGGTGTATGTATAATTCCGTTTCACATAAATTTTCATTAATATATTTTCCTTAATTATATTAAATGTTTTATATGATTATAATTAATTTAATGGGGTGTATGGTTCATCAATTTTCATAATGGTTATTGAATTCTTCATACATTTTCCATTATTTTGGATGAAAATATACTCTATTCATTATAAAATGTTATTATTCAGTTAAAATTAAACCTTACTGCCTTATGTGTTGTTTCAACTTGTTTTATGTTGATCTATTTTGGAAATATAAAATTAACCCATTTGGTTAATGATAACACTTTATTTTAAAAATAATCTTAATTTTTTTCGAAAATTAAAAAAGAATGTTCTCTTTTTACTTATACTAAATTATTGGATTTTCATAATTTAATAAAAACTTATTTTTTATATTTTTTTACATTTTTATAACGTTATTTTTTTAAAAAAATTATCTTTTATAATATCCTGTCTTTTTAAATAAATGATTCCAAAGTAAAAAAGGGTATTTCGCTTGAGAAATTTTGAATGATTTTGTTAGAGTTTTTTCATATATGTCAACTCCCACTGTTGAATATTATGATTAATTGAGGTTGATCTATTATGATGGCATATACCATATTTTATTGGATGATTTATGATCATTTGGACTAGGGATGTACTATATTGATACCATTCACCATATTAATTTGAATATATTAAGATTATGTTTACTGAATAGGAAAATTATTTACATTTCATATCTAGTTTCAATATGAATATATATGTTTATTATGTTTCAATCATTTCATATGTGAAATTCATTATACTTATTAAGTGTTGGGTGGGGACCTCTATAGCCCCTCGCTGCATAGGTAGGTATTACGAGACAAACTATGATGGGTTTTGGATGAGGCCTTACCATTTATGTAGACTTGTGGGTAGAGACCTTGATGGTATTTTTATGATGTCCCAAATTATTCATCCCATATTTATGTGATTAGTTTTTGTTATTCCTTGTAATTATTTTACTAATATAATATATATTGGTAATAATCATTCTCATTTTTTTATTTATATGCGGTTATTTGATCATATTTTATTCCTATTATAATTTGATTAGGATTTTGTTTTAATGGAATGATTTTTTATTTATTCACCTTAACTTATTGTTTACTATTATTTATGTTAGCATCCATTGAACTCATACACATAATAATCATCTAATCTCACCCCTTTACTATATTTTTCCCTAAGAATCCATGATACATATTATGTCTAACATTCAGGGAATATCCATGAGAATTGGGGTTTCTCTAATAGTTTTATTATATTTTCTTTAATCTCAAGTTGTAATGTAACAATTATTTTTGTATCTATTTTTAAAAATATACTAAACTACTTGGTCATTTTGGATATGATTCCTTATAAATAGTAGCAATATAAAAAACTAAGGCATTTTTTTAGGTTACTGGGGTAGGGGTCTGTACATTGAGATGATGGGATGTTTCCCATATATCTCATGGACTAGCAGTAGAAGGTTTTGGGAGTCATTTCATTTGGTTTCTAGTACTTATAACTTATTATTATTTCCCCATATTTGGATGTATCACTTTTTATCTATGTATTTAATTATGGAATATTTATTTTTACAGTATTTCTACATATACATGCTATTAATATTATTTCATGTTTGTAAAATCGTTCCCAATAGTTATTGTTGGATGAATAGCTACTAGTCACCAACATGTGCTGATAGAGAACACCCATCAATTCATTTAATGATCTATTTTGGAACCTAAATAGATTTATCATCTAGGAAAATTTATGATAGTGGTGGCCTATTGAGTTTTACTCACAACTTTCTCGAACGACCAAAAAACTATTATACATGAGAAAATTTCATTATTTATAGGCTTATGATGGGTAGAGGCATAGTGTTATAGTTTCAAAGATGATAGCTTTTATGGAGATCTAAGATATGTCATGGTGATTTTTGTAGAGTATCCATGCATTTTTTCTATTTTTTATATATGATAATCCAAGTGGGTTATTAGTTGTGATTCATGCTTGTATAATATAATTATATTTTTTATAGAATGAATCAGGTTTATTAGATTCTATATATATGGATTAGTTATTCTAAATTGTGTTTTATTCCTTTATAGTATTTGTTAACTCTGATACAAGGGTATTGTCTTACAAACAAGGTAGGTTTGCCAATTTTTAGAAAACACTCAATCTAGAAACTGATGATTGGTCGCTTGGCTAGGGTGTCAAAATGTTCTATCAAAAAATTTCACAATTTTCATTACAGTTTATGATATAGTATGTAGGATATTGGAATTCCAATTACATGTTAAAGAAACTGTATCATGTTCCTGTCCATCACCAGTATTTTTAGAGATCCCATTTTCCAAGGATTTGAGACTTCTATTCATTGTTTTCAATGATACAATTATGTTATTTTTTGTTGAATATGGTGTTTTATATTATTGATTGGTTACTTATTTTTCACTCTTTGACCTCAATGGAAAGGTTCATGCATTCATACATCAAATTGGGATATTATTTCATCTTACATGAGCATGATTTCATTTCATTATGGAACCCTTTATTAAAAAACAATGACACATGAAAGAAATGTTTTGGCATGTTTACTAAATTTTTCAAAAACGTTATATATGGGGTTTTACTATATATAATTTATGGGATTCATACTAAACTAAAACATATAATTTTACATTTCTACATAGGTGTAGCCTTTATTCTTATTATATGGTTTCAATTTTTTAATTTACATAATAAAATTATTCTTTTTTCCTCCAAAACATGTGAATGGAATTTTATTTAACTGAATCATGGTCATGATACATTCGATAAGAATAATAAGAAGGGGATTTTATATATATGCATATATATGGAATATATAATGGTCCAAAATGGGTTATTGTGGTATTTATATACCTAGGGTGGATTAATTCCCTTGATTATGTAGTTTTGTTGATTATGAGATGATTGGCATGTATATGTGAGCCCTCAATGGGGTTTCTTGGAATTTAAAATTTCTTATGATATCTAAAATTGGAAAATGGGTTATGATTTTTGAGTTATAAACTATTTGGAGAGTGATTTATATAGTTTTTTTGATATTCATGTGATTTTAAGACATGGCTTGTGATATTGGTGTGTCGGGTTCGATGAGTGAGTAATAGGACATCATCATATTATTGTATGAGTGAGCTATGATGTACATGGGTAAATTGAGAGTGGTTTTAACCCAATACTATGTATGACTTAGAAATGAGAAACTTGGTCAGGTTCTTCAAGTTATGTGATTTATAAATGAGATGTGGTATTGAGTAGGTGATATAGTCATGGATATGCCATAGAAAATATATTTGAAATCATAGATAGTACATGGATTTTGAAAATCCTGACAAGGATGGGAGGATTTAAATGTTAGAAAATTAGCTTTATGAACTAAGGACTAATAGTAATTACTTTAGATGATATGATTTTTGTGATATAATTTGGTAGCATGGATGTGAACACATTCTAGAGAGTGCCTTATTTTATTAATGAGGGTTGTTGAAAACTATTATAATAAAATACTTATGTAATGAAATGAGGATTGAATAAAGTGGTTTAATAATAATTTTATCCTTAAAATATATCATGGATCTGTTGTTTTTGAGTTGGATTAGTGAGGTATTGTTTTTTAAGGTTTTGAATATAATAATAGGTTTTCTCTCTAGGGAGAGTGGAAACCCCATTGATTAATTTTTGTACCTTCATAAAAACAATATAACATTATATAATGAAATTTTTTGTTTGTAAAGGATGAGAGTGGATCAGTATGTGTGACACATATATGAGAATAAAATCATTTAGGTGTTGCATTTGAGCAGTGGTGTTAAAAAAATATAATTGTGGGGATAAAACAATAGATAATATAACTTTATGGAACTTATATTGAATGATATTTAGTAAATTTGGGGAGTGACATGTCAATAAACCCAACATGGATTTTTCTTTGATTTTTTTGATAACTCTTACATGTAAGAAGCTATGAAATATGAGTGGAAAGTGTAAAATAACATGACATAGAATGTTAATAAATTAGGTTCAAGTTATGTTTGAACATTATTAATTGCTGAATTATTTATATAAAAAATAGGCTAATAGGGTAACAAGGATTATGAGGTAATAATTCTCGAGAAATGTATTTTAAGATATATAGGAAGATAGAGCCTTATGTTGCAGATATAGTATTGATACTGGAGTGTGGATTCTAATGAAAATGGGTGGGTGGTTCTTGGGTTTGACAATGAGTGGATGACAGATTGATTTATATCATTAATTTCAACTAATAATGTGTTATTTCAAAAAAATATTATTCATGAATGCCAAAAGAATTGGAAAATTTTCGTAGTGTTGGTGGAAAGAATAAGAGATGTGATACACATGCTAATAGATTTTGAGAAATAGAGGTGATTTGATCATAATATCATCCCAACCATGATTAATGAGATGTTTAGAAATTTGGACAATGTATTGGGATCCAAGTGTAATGATAGTTCATGAGGTATCTGTGAGTAGGATTTTAGGGGGAAATATTTTTTAGATGGGAGGTTTTAACAACTCATTCCCTTACAGTTTTGTAAAATTAGTGGAGCATTAAATTTTGGAATTTTTAGACATGAAGATATAATTGTTATGAAAATTGGGAATTAGATTATAATTTTGATACCTGATACACCTTTATTTAATGTTTTAATATCTAGTTAGAGGACCAAGAGATGCCTTTATTTCTTGGTTGAATGTGGGAGCATGGTCTGTTTGGTGGCCCAAGTATATGAAAATATAAATTTGAATATATTGGAGGTATTTGGAGTGTAAAAATTTATCAAGGATTGAACCCTGATATAATTTATAGGTTTTTTAATATTTCATTTTTATTTCACTATAAAAATAGTGACAAAGAATCCATATGGGTTCTACAACTGGTTTGGAATTATTTGGAATGGTTTTAAGTATTTTTTTAATTTTTTCTATTTTTTGAAATTTTCCCTATGTATAAAACCATTTCCACCTCTTTTGGATGAAAATAAATTTCACATATGAGAAAATAATATTTTATTCATTATAAAAATATTTTACAAAATATTTTATCAAATATATAAAAGACCAAAAATATATAAAAAATATTATATATGGGTGAAAATATCATTCACATGAAAATATTATATAACTTGTGAAGATTTTAAAAATAAATTTTCATACCTATAATACTTATTATGTTACATATTTAATATATATAAATATATATTAATATACAAAAACATAAATAAATATATACTATGTATGTTTTTTAAAAAATAAAAACCTTACATAAACTATTTTTCTAGTTAATTTAAAAACATCACATGTTGAAAAATATGTTACATATAGATAATTTCCTATAAAAATGTTATAGATATGAAAATATATTAAGTATAAAAATATAGTTTATGGGATATTTATCACATATAAAAGTTTGATAAAGGAAAAAATATTATTTATAATTAATTATGATACACTTGTATTATGATATATTAAATATTAAAATTACCCTAGGGAAAATCATATATAAAAAGCATTATGTATTCTATAAGAATGTTACACATTGAAATTTTTCCTTGTAAAAACTATTATATATGAGTAATATAATAAAAAATTTCTAAAATATAGGACACATTTTTTGAATTTATTAGGCATGAGATAAATTTTATACATATAGAGTTTTTCCATTGAGAAAACCCCTATTTATGGTAAAATATGTTTCTCATATCATAAAATTAGATATATCATCTATAAAAAAGGGTAAAATCATCTGTACAGTGAATAATATGTTTAATAATAGTTTTTAATAGAAAAACCTAATTTTTTTCTCATATATTTTATCTATTAAGGGAGAAACAATAATTTTAGTAAAACCCATACATGAGATATTATTTTATATCTTAAATAGTAAATTATAGGGAAGAATTCGTTTTATGATATAGTGTAGAATCCCAAAATTGTGAAATTTTAATAAATAAATTATTTTTCCCAAAAAATCTGAAATATTAAATAACTTATTATAACGATTTTTAAAAAGGAAATATAGTATTTTCACAACTGGTACCTGGGGAACTCAACCAAATATTACTCTCATTATCTTATCCACCAAATAATGAGATTTTAATTGTATATTAATATATTCAAATGTTTTTTGATCCCAATGATTACATGAGGTATTGAGTGATTATTGAAACATAGCATGGAAGAATTCTCTTGATAAAAGGGTGATTTTGGTTAGTATGTATGAATGAGATCCAAGGATGATGATTGCACTGGGATTAATGAATATATCATCACAATATTTTTATTATAATGTAACAATTAGATATTGGGGTGGTGTGTAATGATTTTATCAAGTATTTTATCATAAAAAGCATCTTGGGACTGATGTTTATGGATATTGGAAAAATCAGAGTTTGTGATCTTTGAAGAGGGTTTATGAGCTTACGATAAAATTAATAACTCCATGAACAAGGTTGACGGTCCCTTAAACATGTCCCTATGTATATGAATTTGATTATATAATATGTGATCTTCGGTCCTACCCTATGTGGATGATCAATTTTATATTAAATGTTTTTTAAATAAATTTTCATAAATTGAACAAAGTATGAAGGCAAAATAGTGGACACCTGAAAAGTGGCTTAATGCATCAAACTACAATTACTAATTCCATCATTATAAAAGTTTTTTGAAATATATTTTCTCCCTCAAGATGTATAGGTAAAATGACAAAAATATAGTGGTACTCATGGGAGCTTACCTAGTTCTCTCTAGGTAGTGAATAATGGTCTATACGATATTTTTCCCTTTTAGTAAATGATGGATCCCTAAGATACCTTTTAGAATTATAGATTTTATTTTTTAGAGTGGGGTGAGTGTCCCTTCCCCACTAGTATATGTGTATCTTGGTTATTATTCCCTATGTTGGAAACTATATAGGTATGAAATGAGTGGAAAAACCTTGAATACATGGGTATTGATATGGTCAGTATGTCATATATTTTGTTTGATGTCAGTGTAGTATTACCTTTGAGGTTGGTAAGTTTGTAATATAATCATGTTAATTCTAAATAGCCCATGTAGAGTGAGTCTAATAAGATGTTTTCTAGGAAAATTATTCAGGTTCCCCAGATTATAAGGACCCCAATGAGGGTTTGGATTGAATGGATAAAATTGATATACCATTTATTCATGTGGGGACTAAAACATGATATGTACCTGAGATCCCAACATTCTCATTGTTTGATAGGTTTGGGAGCATGACTAACCCGTGTGGGAATATTTAATGATTCTAGAGTTGGGTTCCATTTCCTCCTTGATTTTATAGGATATAAAAGATATTTTGTGGAGTATATTATCTCCCTGATTATTACTTTAAATTCCAAAGGGAAATTTTTTTCCCCAATTATTACACAAGATGTCCTGATGCCAATTTGGCCCCTAATTATTATTATTATAAGATATTATGGGGTGGGAACTGCACCCTCAACCATTACATGAGATATTAGGGTGTGAAATATTCACCCCCAATTATTGTTTTGTGATACTATGATGTGGGTTATTTTCCTCTTGATGATAATAATGGGTAGGCCATGATAACCATTGATTGTTTATATAAGAATACTAGGTGGGATAAAATTTCCCTTATATAATTTATTTTGGATTATTGGGAGGTCCATAATTCTTCCATATTTCTTATTTACTATTACCCTCTGGGATTATGTTCCCATAATAGTGTATAATGTATTGATGAGTGGGATAAATTTCCCTTATATTATATTATAAAAGATTCAATTTGATACCAATTTTCCCACTATTTGGAGTATATAAGATTTGAGGTGGGTATGGTATTCCTTTTGATATTTGTATATTTGATTTGATCTCAGCTGTCAATTTTCACCTTAAGTGATCATGTATACTAAAATATGTGTGTGTGTGTTTGTGTGTGCGTGTGTGTAAAATTTTGTGGAAGGACATCAATCCCCCTGATGGTTATATGACTTCAGTCGGGGTGTTGTGGTATTGGAAAATGTATATTTTGTAAAATTATTACAGAACATTAGAGAAATAGAATCAATTATGATTTTTAATAAACTTTTTTACTTTTTAATTGTTCTAATAATATCATATTGTTCATAAATCCTCTATACTGGGTATGTTAGGTACATTATTAGTGGTGGCCTACTGTGTTTTTACTCACACCTGGGTTTGGTGTCCATAATTGTTTATTACCTCATATGAATTCAAATTTGTAGGTTTAGTTTGGGAAGAGGCCCAATGTTAGAGAACCAAGATTGATACCAAGAATGTAATTGCGATATGAGGCTCATGGATGGTTATAGAGTCTCATTGAAATTATTTATATTGTTTATTTATTTTGATATGTGGGATTGGACTTGTGTGTGATTATTAATCATTAATGATTTTATGATTCCATTATATTTTCTATCACATGATTATTTTCTATCATTTTTAATATATTCTTTTTATTTATAATTTATTTTGTTTTATTGTTTTTCATTATATTTTTAATCTGATGTGGGGGTATGGTCTCCCCATGGTAATACCAATGACCAACATTGCTAGTTATAAACACCTAGAATAGAGAAATGTGTGACTAAGATTAGATAAAACTCCATTCCACTCAACAATGTGTTCCATCAGGCAATGGGGTATTACATTTATCGATTGTTGAGAACAAAGTTAACGTCTTCTTAACTTGGGTACAAATCCACTAAAGAGAATATTTTCAATAAAATTAATTTGTTCTTAGTATTGTACTGTTCTATACTAAATTATAGAAAATTAAACATTAATGGTGACATTTATCTTTTGAAAAATAAATCCATTAGAAATCATAAGACATATATTTTTAAACAAATCACAAATACAGAACATCACATAGTTGGAAATATGTAACTTTATAAATGTTATTTTACTAGAATTAATGGACACAATAAATTTTGGGTGTGAAACTCTTACTCAATTTGTTTTAATAATATAGATTGAGTATGATGGATCATAAAATATTGTATACATACAACAGTTTTCCTTGGTAAATGTATATTGAATAACCCAAATATAAAAAAAATACTAGAAGTAATGGGTGGACAAGGGACATCCAGTGACAATGTGGAAGGGGAATTTTATTTTATGGGTATTTTTTTCTTATTATAAATTTAATTTATAATAATATTTTAATAGGATGGATTATGAAAAATATTATTAGAATTATTAAACTATTTGATTGAGTTTACATTAATAATTTTTTGAATGACATGTGTATAAATTTAAGGCCTTCATTCTTTATTGATTTTGATAATCCACCTTTCAAGGGGTGAGGTGGAACCCTTACAAGGCCCATAGGCATAAGTATTACATGGCCCATAGGCCTTAGAGGAATTCATTACCCGTAGGCTTCAAACATTACAAACAACCCAGACCAACTACTTGGAACTGCTCCTCCCAAGTATCTTTATCATGAAATCATCTCTCCACCTTCGCATGGCTGTTCGGCTAGGCATTCCCGTGCATGCACAGGCTTATCCTGATGGCAGGTGTCATACCCTCTCATTCCTGCAATCCATTTAGCTTTTACTTTGGTGAAATCTCCTTGCTCATCCTCCTTATAGAGCTTGTTCCTTGTAGGTTGTCTGGTTTGCATCTTCACTAAGGTGGACCGAAGGCCTTGAGGTGGCCCAAAGGCCTTACTGACCTGAATTTCTGGGTAGCCCGAAGGCCTTACAGGACTCAGGGACCAAATCAGTGGCCCAAAGGCCCAAACAGGGGCATATTCTGGGATGCTATAGTGCCAAACAGTTCCTGCTACAGTACCTACTACAATACTGCACAGTTCCCGCTACAGTACTGCTACAGTACTGCTACAGCACTGCTACAAGATATCGTTTGGTCCTTAGATAATATATCTATTCTATGACTATTATATTATCTACAAGAACCAAAATTTTATTCTATCATATTTTAAAACCCTTTCCAATATAGAAATAGACATATGTCAATAATTAAGTTCAAATTTGTATCCTCAATGTTTTTTGGTTTATATTTATTACACATAGATATTCTTAGTCCCAAAAATTAAATATTACTAGAAGGGAAAAAATATGTGTATGTCCTAATTGATGATTTCATGAGATATGGATGCACTTATTTTCTAAAAATTCAATTGATATAATTATTTATTTTTAATTTATTAATCATGTTCATATAATTAAAACACTACATTTAGTAACTATCTTGAGTTATAAATGTTATGAGTATGTAAATTCTAGTTTTGAAACTATTTGTAGTAAAATAATATTAACTTAAAATTAATTAACATTGGGAACCCCACAAAAAAATTGCATAGTTTAACATAGAAATAAAAACCTAAAATGAGGTACCTAGATTATATTTTGTTAGTAATTAATTGATATGATCTTTTTAAAACCCATTAGAAAAACCATCTACTATATAAATCATATTTTAGTTCATTTGGTCATTAACAAAAACCATTTTAAGATGTTGAATGATAGAATACCCAAACTAAGTTACCCTAAAATTTATGGATCTGATTTGTTAGTTTCTAAAAAATACATAACATATTTAAAAATTTAATTCCAAATACAATGAAGGTGTATTTATTGGATATTCCACTACTAGTAAGTCACAATGATTTTTCAATATGTTGATATATATTTTTAAAGAAAAATTATATATCATGTTTAATGAAACCATCATTATTTAAATATAATTTTTTTGATGTCAGAAATATTTTTTTTTGTGTTTGGAAGAACAGAAGTTTTTTAAAAAGGGATGAACCCCACAGACTAAGGATTTACATACTGTAGATTATACTAACATAATAATAAATTCCAGAAGCTAAAATAATTCATATGAGTCCATTAGTAGATAAAGATCAACATTATTTTTTTTACCTTGGAACAATAATATCTTGGTGAAAAATACCACTGATAATATCCTTAGTGATGTGTTGAAATCAGTTAAAACCAAAAATTCAATATGAAATGAATGTGGGAATCTTTTTTTATCTCATCATGAACCAAATTTATAGGTAATCTTGGTTGATAAAAATATAGAAATGAATAATCAATAAGAGATTTGTTTAATAGAATGAAACAAGGATTAAAATTTTGTTTAGAATCCAAAATATCTTCAAGTTACAAGAGTGGAATGGATATTTTGGAATAAATTTAATGAAAATGCTATTGTTTTTTAGAATAAAGAAAGACTCGTTTCTAAGGGTTATAATCAATAAGAAGTAAAAGATTATAGAGAAACATTTGATCTGGTAACCAGGATTCATTCCATTAATATTTTAGTCATATTTTAATTTTCCTCAATATCAAATAGATGTAAATATTTACTTCTATAATTGACATGTTTATGAATAGGTATTTATAGAATAATCCACTAATTTCGAAAATATAAACTCTGTTGAACAAGTTTGAAAACATTCAAGATATCTTTTTGACTAAAACGATCTGTAAGATCTTGGTATGATTCACTATATAGTTTTCTCAATATTTTTTTAATTAATAGATGATCCCATGATTTTATTGATATGTTTTTGAAGGATACTATATTTTTTAAGATTAATTTTGATGTATTTTATTGTCTTAACATAGAAAAACATCAAAAGTAGAATCTCAAAACATATACATAGTGGGTTAAAAATGAGTATATCAGGTGAACATAAATTATTTTTATGATTAAATATATTTTAGAGACAATATTGAAAAAAATCAACTTAATCTAAATATATATACGATTTACATATACTATTTGGGATTGACCGAGAATCTTGTTTCGATACTCTATTTGGTACATATTATAAACATGGTCTTGATGAATCTATGAAACTATTTTATCAAAATTTATTTAGTCGTATGATTATAAGTGAATTATACTTGATATATAAATTACTATATGTTATAAACATTATAATATTATATGTGTGGTTTGATTAAAATATGAAGGAATACCATCTTACGGTAGTTGATGATACATTTGTCAGCCATTAGGGAACTTCGGGTACAAGTGTTTAAAATTCATTTGAAAATAAATTTACATTAAAACTTTTTTATAAATATGAATTTAGAATATATAAAATATATCTATATAGATCTTACAGATCATTTAATTTCATAGGTTAGTATTTAGTTTCATAGTATATCAATAAGAAATAATCAGTTTCAATCTCCACTATTGATGCTAAATATTTTGAATTTTGAATTTTTTATTTTATATTATTATAAATGAAACACACCCTCATTTTTACCATATGAGATTTTCTCAAAGTATTTTTCTTTGTTATTGAAAAGGTAATGTCAATTTATACTTGAATCTAAAACATAACTCACTCATAATGTTAATATAAATGATACTCTACATCCTTTGGGACTGAACATAAGAATATATAATTCTGACATTTATTAGAACTAAAAAAATATTATTGAAATTTTCACTAAGTGATTAAATTATGATAGATTATAATATATAAAACAAAACCTAAGTATTATCAATGATAAGTGGTCATAATAACTATATATTATTTCAATTATATTCTACTATTAAATAACTCATTGATAAAGGAGGAGTGAATTGATTTATTTATAATTAAATAAAAAACATATGTTGTATTTCTTTCTATTTTAGATGTTCAATGAATGAATGTTCAATTGAATGAACTTATCAAAATGAATATGAAGTTTAATTGGGAGAAAACCTAATATATGTTACCAATTTTTAAGGTTTAATAAAAATTTACTACTATAAGGTGAAATTTACTTCATGGATTATTATTATTGGAATATAACATATATTTTAAAAATATAATCCTATAATATTTAATTTTCTTTCTATGATTCCTTTATAAATATTTTATTATATTATGTATCTCTGTTTCACTAATGTAGAAGAGTTTATATTTTTTTATGATATTCTTCTATAATACTTTAAAAATATTAGTAACTCATGAAAATTTGATATTTGATTTCATTATTTTTTTCATTGTTTCCTATCTTTTAAGAATAAAAAATCCATTTTAACTATTTATTGAATGAACTTCATTAGAAGAAGGCCATCAATATGTATCAAAAGTCCAATTTTTTTTTGGCTTAATCTTTTTTATCATATGAATTTTTGACCTTTTAACTTTGGCTTTCTTCTCTATGTTTGTTTTCCACATATTGGGTATAAGTATACTCCCAATAAAATAGAAATTATAACTATAAACATGATTTATTTTATTTATTAATTTTACATCATAACTAAGTTAAATAAATCATTATTCATTTACTTATCTATTTTAATTATAATTTTTTGACTATTAACGATTATTTTTGGTTCCTTTTTACCATCATTAATTTAGAGAAGATTAAAGAGGGAAAAGTATTAAGGGGGATGATTTTTTAGTTTATATCCATGTTCATCAGAATTAACTGTGGTTGGTATTTGGTAAGTGCATATATAAATATAATTTGGTAAGTAAATTATTTTTCCCTTATTTTACAATGGAAGATAAACTGTTATGTTTTCCATTTTTTCATAAGGGGGAAATCTTTAAAAAGTGTGAATTTTCATTAAAAGGAATGATTTTTTTCTTATTATAGTTTTATTAAATGAGAAAATCGTTGTGTGACTCTTTAAAGAGATATTGATGTTTTATTAGACATTATATTCAATGTGAGGATAATTTTATAGTTAAAAATAATGGTTGTTTTATAATTAAAATTATTTCCAAAACATACCTTTATTTGATTTTCTGTATTTTCATTTTTATTTTTAAGAGGGGTTTATTACTAAGATAATGACTCTTAATATCCTTAGTTTTGAGAAATCATATTACACTTCATTAAGGTTGTAATATTACCTTTTTTTGGATGTTTAAGTCGTTTTGATGGTGGTTTTGTCATATGAACGATATATTTTGATGAAATGATTTAAACCGATTTGTACTTCTATCAAATATTTCCAAAATCTGTGGGGGACAAAAGATTTATTAAATAGTAAGATAGAGTCTAAATATAGATCAATTAGAATATGGTGAGTATCATCTGATACTGATTCAAAAAAGACTGAATGACTACCGATTAAACCATTTATATTTTCTATAGTGGACACATAAAAATTTAACACATGTCTTTCTTGATTATAATTGAATTAAATGTTATAGAAATAAAATTATTTATGAATCTATCCTAGTAGGTCATTTATTTTTAGTTATATTGATTTTAATCTTTTTCCATGCGTGCTATGATTTCCATCTATGACATTTTAATTTTAAGGGTACACTCTTTTATCATTATAATTTGTTATCTTCTAATCATTCTTATTGAAGATGGTTTTGGATAGTCATTGGATTAATCAATACTATATTATTTATGAGATTATTTTTGTGGAATATTGTATTATAATATTTTATATTTATTCGTTCTAATGATAGGAATAAAATTCTTTCTGAGAGGGTTATATTAAATGAAGTTTAGTTTACATGGGATTTATGAGTAGAATTGGTATGATCTGGGGATTCTGGGGATAAGAACAGAACAACCATGTGATAAGTTCTATTTTTGGGGACATTTAATTTTTTTTAACATGGATACATAGGATTAGGTTTATATGCCCTCATATGAAATTTTATAAAACAATTTTTTCTAGTAAATTTATAATAGTTTTCTAAAAATATTCATTATGAGTATTTGAATACATATTTGATACCTCAAGAATTTGTTTTTCTAATTTCACATGTTAATTTAATTTATGTTGTGTATTTTTTATTTTTTGGTTAGTATTTTTTTCTAATAGATCTATTTTCAACATATATTATAAATTTTTTACTATGACTATATCAAATGTTATATCATCCAATGAAACTACACCTATAGTTGGATAAAAATTGATAGTAAAATTTTAAATTATAATTCACCCACTCTTTTCATGCTATATCAACTCACCTTTTTGGACAATAAAAAATTTATAAGAAAAAATAAACCAAATAAAATTTATAGAAAACCAAACATGGATTGATTAAACCAAAAGTATATTGACTCTAACATTTGAGATATTCCTGTAAATCTTTATAGGTATGTAAAAAATGAATATGGATTATTTAAATAATTATTGAAATCATTTACTAGGAGTTACTTAGTCTAAAAAGTATGTATCCATTTATACTTTTAAAAATTATGAAAAAACTATCTCATAATACTATAATATATGAATAAATTTACACATCACATGACAAAACAAATATAATCTATAAATTTTAAGTAAATATTTCATAAAAGAAAATAAAAAAATACTGGGAAATATTATCTATAATTACGAAATATAAAATACAAAATTATTTTTTAGTTTTCATTTATCAAATCAATGGATGGATGTTATTCATCAATATTTACATACTAAGAGGGAGGGAAACATAATACCCTCAACAAACAAGATGAAATACCTCTAACATTGATCTAGAAAATCAAATATAGAGGATGTATGTTCATTATGGTGTGCATGTATTGGATAAAAAAATGAAATATTAAATGCTCATGTTAATACCATATTAAACCATGTAAAATAAAAACCTTTTTGGTTTTAATTTTTCAAAAAACAAAATTATTTCCCAAGCATAAAAACTATGAAAAGAATTAATTTATAAGAAAATATTTAAGATATGAAGTCATTTTAAATTAGAAATTATTATGTTGAATTTTATAATAGCATGTGATCCATAAAAACATCTATTCCAATATAAGCTAAGGAAACCATATTCACACCTTCTTAAAACATGAAATAGAATATATCAGTATATACAATAACCTGATGAAATCAAAATAAAACTTAGGAAACCCCCATGGAATGGGGTAATGAGAAATCTTAACAAGATCATTTCACGAACATGAAAAAATAAATTAGTTTTTTAAAAAATAGATAAAATGCATACTTCCATAAATCATAAGTTAGATGAAGATCCAGCCTAACCTCAATGTAAAATGGGGTGAATAAACACTAACAAATGTATATTGGTATTTCCTTGGTATTGACTCATAATTCGTTATATATATCTTATTTAAAAAAATTGAACAACAAGTGCTCCTACATTATTCCATTACCTATTAGATAAATATTTTTATTCTTATTGTAGTAAGTTAAATACATAATTATATTACATAAATATTATTGATTATTAAAACAACATTTTCAATCAAAATCCTAGTCCTAATAACAATAATTTATAACAATTATGTTTTTAATGACAATAGTTTCTCAAAATATACAAACACATCTATATAATTAAGAAAGGTAATTTAAATAAAATTTATAAAAAATAATCCACAGAAAAATTATAAATTCCCTAAACATGTAATATAATAGAATATATTAACCTTTAGTAGCTCTAAGAAGAACATACATTATTCTTGACTATTATAAAATCCCCTACCATGTAGTATTTCATGTTCCATAAAGTTTAACATATAATATACAGATAATTTGGATCCATTTTCAATTTTATTTTCTTTGTTAGTGTAAATATTTAATAAATAATGTTTTTACATACAAAATAATATCTATCATATATTTGGTAAAATATTTAGTGGCTATGGACATATGAGGTTAGAAACATGGTGTTTTGGAATTTGGTTTTAGAATGGTAAATAATATGATGATTTTCTGGATGCTCTTTTTTTTTGTATTTTTTTTATAAATTATAAATATGGTATACTAGTGGAGTTTTTTGGTTACCATGATAATATTTTGACTGAAAATACTGATTTTTTAGTTATCATTTATAAACATTAATTTTATCCATAAAAAATTATCAAATTTGGATAAAAACTTCATAATTAGTCAAAAAATGGTGAGTTTCTATTTGGAACATGGAAAATTTTGATATAAAAAATATAATATATATTTCTAATTTAAAAATAGTAAAACATTTTACATAAAATAATACCAAATTAATCTTTATATTTAAACATGCTTTGTCTGGTCTAGTTTCAGGATGAATGACCTCCTAGGATGTTTTCATGGTTGTGTGTGAGTATCGGTAATGAAGACTGAATGAATATGTGTTTTCTTATAAGGATGTTATTTTTTTAAAAAGTGACCATTAAATTTTTTTTATTGGTTTAATTGTGGGATGAAAGTTGTATCTTTGGTAAATAATAGTTGCATAGAATCCATGATCTGAGGTCCATATGGGGTGGTGGGTGTTCTTATTCTAGACATAAGGGAAAGGTTGTTAGACTTATTACTTGATCTAATACCATTACTAATGTGAAATGATATTTTCAAGGATTGTGTTGGGGGGTTCAAAATGACTATTGTTTACATTAACAATTCTGTGGGTGTGACACCCCTAAAAAAGTGATTCCATTAAATAATAATTAGTTACACCCATATCGATTTGTAGTAACTATCCTATATGAATCATAATTGAAAATAAATCTATAATTAATCAGGATTTTCATGTATTAGTGTCAGGAAATGTTACCACCATGGAACTCTATCAGGGTTTATTTGAATGAAGATAAGATATTTTAAATAAACTATGTTGTCTTGTGGGGACTATTATTAGTATGATAATGGAAATTTTAGTCTTATAGATGGTCTAATAGATGTTATGTTAAAAATTGAAGGTTAAAAGGATATATTATATGGAGATAATTCCACTATTACCCATACACTCATGGAAATGCGAAAAATCACCATGGATCGTGTCATTGGAATAAAAAATATGTCGATAGGAATCAATTTTATATACATTGGTGTGGGTCATATTATAAATATATATCACTTTATCATAAATTGATAGGAAATTTCACTCAATCAACTTTCAGAGATATACATCAGAGAAGTCATGAGCATACATGGAGTGCCACTTTAAATTTTATCCGATCAAAATCATAGATTTACTTCCATGTTTTGAAAAAATATCCAATAATATCTAAACAATGATCTTAACATAAGTATATACTATCATCCAAAAAACGATGAATAGTCAAAGAAGACTATTCAAACACTAGAAGATTTGATCAGACCATGTCTTATGGACTTCAAATAGGCATAAGAGAAACATATCTCTTTGAATGAGTTCTCATAAAACTAAAATTTCAACTCGAGCCTAAAAATGGATCTATATGAATCAATCATTGGAAAAAATTTGAACACCAACTTGATTGGATGAATTTGGTTAATAAAAGATTCTAGGACATGAAATGGTCAATTAAATGGTAGAAAATGTGAAATCCATTTAGTATAACATTAAGGTATCCAAAAGTCAACAGAAGAGCCTTGAGAACAATCATCGAATATACCTTGAGTTGATGGTTGGAGACATGTTATTCCTCCTCATATATCCATGGAATATGATCATGAGGCTTGGGAAGAATGGAAAGATGAATCCCAAGAACAACGACCCCTTTGAGATTCTTGATCGGGTAAGATCTATTGCTTTCTGGTGGGAACTTACACCTACCAAGTCTCATGTACATGATATATTCCACATTTACCTGTTTAGGAAGTATATACTAGATCCCTTGCATATACTGAATCTGGAGGTTGTAAAAATAGAGAACAACATCTCAGAAGAAGAGTAGTTGGTAAAGATCATGGACGGTAGAGATAATATTTTACACAACAAGACTACTCACCTACTTAAAGTACTATGGCAGAACCATAATTATAAAGATGTGAAATATGAACTAGATAAATCAATAAAGGATTATTACCCTCAACTGTTTTCACCTTAGAATATGAAAAAAAATTCGATGGAAAATTTATTGAAGGGGGAAGAATGTTACAACCCAAACTTTTATCAATGAAATTTTCTTTTTATAGTTATGTTATATAGTATAAAACACATAAATCACATGGAGAACCTAATAAAATAATTATTTTAATAAAATAGGAATGAAATAAGTGGTATTTACTGAAATTATGAAACCTATACTAATGGAATAGTAACATGACCATTGGAATAGTAATGTGAAAATTTATAATATTAACTCGTTTAATAGAATAGTAACCTCACCTATGAAATTATAAACATAATTTAGGTATCTTATGAATGAATATGTAATATATTTATATCATTGAATAAGTAGATAACTGTTTTTAAAATAATAAATTATGTATTTATATTTTTGTGAAACATAATTTTTATTTATATTTTTTACAATATATATTAATAAATTAATATATATTTTTTATAATGCTTATAAGATGATTTTATTAAACTTTACTTAAAATTTCAAAGTGTCATAAAATCAATTGTTTTTCAAATAAATAATGTTTTAATTAAGAAATCAATTTCTCATATATAGAATGTTATTTTCAAAAAATATAGTCCATTTTTTAATTTTACATGTTATAAAATGGATGGGATGATTTATTTTTTATTTTAATAAAATATTTTTATTTTTTATGAATATTGAAATATGATATTTACATTATATGTAAAAAATGAATTTTTAAGTCTTGGTTGAGTACTGGATGATATTAGTGGTCATTATCTCTCACTAACATGATCTATTTACTTTACACCGTCACAATAATAAACTCCATTGATAGTCTTCATCCAAAATAACAACTAGATTAATACTATAATAAAAAATAACACTCTCCTCCCACTATAAATACCACACCTCTATGCCTCTTCTAATCACACCTCAAAAACCATGAATCTTGTCCAAATTCACCCAAATACTCTTCCCAAGTCTCTCCCCAATGTCTAAGAGCCCATTTTCAGAAAAAATACACAAACCCAATTTTCTTAAGGAGGCTCTCAAGGAGAATAATATGAATAGGTAAAATTCTCTTTCATTTTCTTTTAAATTCTTTTCGTTTACTTTTATTTTCATATCATCTACTCACCTACAATTATAAAAGTTAAATGATAACTCTAGTATATTATATATACTATAATTTTATTATTTTAATAGAGTATGTTTCAACAAACCCCTTATAATATCCATTTTATTATAAAAAGGAAATCATCTTCCATGATGTGTCAATTTACTACCATCGTGAAAGATGCGTCTTCATTTTCCATTAAAACATTAAAAGATGGTTATAATAACATTATTATTGTTAAATTTGATTTTATTATACATATTTTATGTCATATAATTTTCTGGATCCAACTTATAAGTATGATATTAAATAAAATTATATATGTCTATGATGGTCATAAAAAAAAGAAAAAATAAATTAAATCAAGTTTCATTATTATTTTATCTAATGAATCATCTTTATAACATTTAAAAGAATAATATATAATACCATTTATACTTATATAAGTTCATTAATAACATATAATTTCAATTATGGAGAATTATTCACGTTTTATATGAATATCCATACTCATATAAAAGTTAACCGATCTTGAAAACCAAGAATATGAACACTCCCGAAACGATAGAATTGAACAATATAACTCATCTAAATGGTGATAAAAGAGAATAAAAAAATTATAATAAATCAAATAAATGTATAATAGGTTATTAAATAATTAATTAATAGATTTAATTTGAAAATCCATGAAATCATGTACAAATGAAAAAATTAATTCAGACATAAGGTATGTGATTCTACTCAATCCTTAATTTTTCTCTTTCATGTTACACTTTCTCTCACAAAAACCCCAATTTAATTATTAATTATTCTTAAGTAGACCTCCTAAATTATATGTTTTTGTTCCAAGCATATTTTCGTGGATCAATTATTCTCTAATTAATGGGGAAATACATGTTTTTATTTGGTTCCCATATCAATTCCACCCAATAACAAAGCTCAGTTAAAAGGAACATCCAAATTTCTTACCAATTTTTATGTACCATCCATAATTTGTTTTAATACCCCATTATTCATTTAAGTTCAATCAATTTTTCATGAAAGTCATTCTTGGTTCATTTATGGTTTTATATAAATGACTATTCATTTTTCGATTTAAATGATCTTTAGTATTTTCGTCAAACCGCACTAAAATGTTTCAATTATAATGTTTCTCAAACACTATTTATATATATTCTAACTTATGTTAAAAATCACATATAATAAAACTAATTTCATAATGTTTACCATAAAAAATATTTTTTATACTTCTTTATTTTTAATAATTTTTTATTCCTTTTTATGTCATAATGTTATTCCTTCTAACCCATGTTCTATGATTTACTTCTATTTTTATTCTGTTTATAAGTTATTTAGATCATCTATTTTGTTCATATATTCCATATTCTTCCCAATGCACATGTAAGAGTTAAAAAATATTAGAATCTCTCTACAAATAATAAATAGAAAATTTTTTCTCAGTCTCATTTTTTCTAATTATGAACTTAATCTTCCAAATACAGTAGAAATTATGATCCTTGTTTCGTATTTCATGGTTAATTATGCTTAAACTCCTCTTATAATATGTGTAAAAGGAAAGTGTCATTATGTCAATGGTTCAAATTATAATTTTATCCTTATTATTCAAGAGTTTTATGTAAAACTTTTCACAGAAAAAAATATATCTTGGATTCAAAATTTTTATAAAGTATTTTTGTTGTACACTGGGGACATTAATGTCTACAATGGCCAATGGATACATTTAGATAGTTATTCTTAGTGAATAAAGACTCATGATCATCACTTGAAACCTTTTAGTTAATAAATTTGAAAAAATATATCCTCCTCATTAATCGTAATGACCCAGTGAAGCCCTACGATGAAATTATAGGCTCATGGTGAAGTCTCACATTTATAAATTATGTTGCAGCTAATGTATTATGATTCAGACTTTGTGAATTTTTTTAAAAATATGAAGTCATACAGTGATTACATATTGTGATTAAATACTTAATATTGAAATATATATATGATTATGCATAAATTATTATTATCAAATAAAATATTTAACCAAATAACTTGAACTTATATGTTCAACATCAAAGTATTATGATGACAATAGGAAAGATTTATGTTCAGGACTTGTCCATTTATCATGAACTCTAAAATAGAAACATATGCAAGTTGTTAGGAAAAAACATGGTCTTTCTCCAGCTAATCTACAGAACTCTTAAAATCAACTCAAAAATTATTGAAATGATAGTTATAATTATTGAAATAATTCGAAAATCCTTCAAAGAATTACCATGTTGTCATATAATACAGAATAGTCAGATAATATTATTTCTAAAAAATCATATTTCATATTAGGTGTAACCTTATTTAATAAATCCAAATAAATATCTATTTATATTAGGCTTCATCCAGTATTTTTACGAAACTGATTTATGTAAAATATTTTATTTTTTCTCCTCGTATGATTTCACCTTATTTGGTTTATTTAAGAATCTACCAATAATTTTCCATTATAGTTATTATTAGGAAATAGATTCCACATACTTTAGGTGGATCCTTTCTCCAATGAATTGGATATATCCTTTTAATTATCACATTAAAAAAACTAATTCAAAAAATAAAATCAAGAACAATTTGGGTAATTAACTCTCACCTTTTTTATTCGTAATCAATTCCAATTAAATTCCAACACATCCATATTTTATCTAGGGGGGAATGTGATATTTATCCAATGATATATTTCTCACCCTAATTGAAAATAAATTAAAAATAATATTAAAATATCCTACTATTTGAAACACTATAATCATGATTCATATTTTTTCTATCCATTTATTTTCTGATATCACTTGATATTGATACCACTTGAGCTACAAATTGAGATTACAACTATTACCAATTAAAATATAAGGGAAATTAACTTTTCAAATTCCTACCCTGTGATACCAAGAGAAGAATTTCACTAATACATCTCATATCTAAATGATTTATCCCAGTTTAGAGAGATCGAATCAACCATTTTATGACAAAATAATTTCAAATTTAACCTCTTACCAATTTTATGTTATTTTATGAAGTACATGAAAAAATAATCTAATATTATCTCTGAATAAAATTTTATTTAAAGTTTCATTAACAAATACACTACAACTCTACATGTGAATTTTTTTTATATTATAAGTGTGAAATTTTTAGGTTTAGAAGTTGTACTCATTATCATATGTGATACAAGTTTTTTTATTTCCAACTTTGGGGGAATAAAATAGATATTTTTTAAAAATATTGTAAACTATTCTAGCTTGATGAAATATATCAAATAAATTCATGTGATATTCCATCCCCAATTTATTTAAAAACACTCACTTGTGATAAATAAAAAAAGGTATATACCACAAATTGGAAAGGAATGTGAACTCATACCAATATCTTCATCATTATTCGGGGACTCCCAAATTCTAGATTTATGTAAAATTGATATATATCTGTTATTCATGAATTCTTTAGTATCTTCCATCATGAGATTCTCCCCATTCAACACTACATTTGATTTTCATCCCATAAGGATAATAAGAATGGCATTAGACAATGTGGATATTCTATTACTCTAGGTTTGTAGCATATGGGAATGGTCTTTTTCTTAAACTCGGTAGAACTGTTTTTTGATGATATGAAATTACTTATCTTATGATTCATTCATCCACTTTATCTATAGATGTTTGTCTCCATTTCAGTAGAATGGACTTATTTTCATTTCATCTTTTTTTCTTATCTGTAAATTGTTTTATACTTGAGCTAGAATAATAGTTTTAGTATTCGATTCTTGCTCCAATTTCCATTCTTCTTCTAGAAGAATACTAAACATATTTTCCAAAACATTAACTCTAATCATAAAAAAATAATAAAAATTTCAACAGATGACCACTTACAACTATGAGTAGATTCAAGACACATATAATCCTTATCTTTTTTTTATTATTCTTTATATTCATTAACATCAAATTTATCATATTTTTATAGGGTTAGATGAATAAAATTTCATATTTAATAGGACCAGATAGTGAATTATTAATATGAAATTTTTTCCAACCATCTCAAAGATACGCATCATATTGGATCTTTTCTGAGGTAACAATGCATTTTTTTAGTACCATGTTAATTTCCTAGATAAATTTTGATGCACTAGGAAAGGAGAAGTGAATCAATGGTATATTTTATAAATCTATTCATTTTCAATTTATCATCATATTTTTTTAGAATCAACCATCACACTTTTTATTACTCGTATCCTCAGTCATGTAATTTTTGAGATGAAATTTTTACTTTATTCCATTTTTATAATTATTTTAAAATATCAATACTAACATTATTAATACTATGTTTTACTATTTTTATATTTTACATGCCATTTAAATATTTTATATAGATAACTTTTCAATAAAATGGATTCAAAAAAATCTCAAAAATGATTAATATAAACTTTTTATAATAATTTTGGTCCATTAGATTGAAAAAGTATTGTCCATTAGATTAATGAAGTTCTATCCATCAGAATAAGGAAATAAAATCCATAAGACTAAGGAAATCATGTTCATTGGAGTGACTAATTATAGTCCATTGGACTGACAGAGTTTATTCCCTCAAAATGATGAATTTTACTTCTTCATTATAATGATTCTATCCAAATAAAATCAGAAGATGGGGTTTAAAACCTGTTGAAATGTCCAATTAGTGCTCATATGATGAAATTGAATCCAACCCATTAAATGACTAAACATATCGTTTTGAGTTGTTCCTATAAATAATGCGGATGTTTTGGAGTTTGGATTTTGTTATTTTATGACCCAACTCATCTGAAGCATATTCTATTGTAACATATTATTACTTATGCTCTGTGAGCCTTCGAAGAGTTTTTTTCTTATATTATTTGATTGAGGATTATAAATCACTAATTACATTTTCAATTATTAATATTTGTGTCTAATATGGTATTCGATCAGGGTATTCTAGTGATTAGAATACTACTGATTCTAGTCAGTATGATCAACGTATTCTGAGGATATGAAGATAGAGCAGATTTCGAACATTAGGGTTGGGGTTTTTCTTACTATAGAAATACATGACTTGCTATTATGATAAAATATGAAGATACCCAATTTCAGGGGTTGTGACTTCCTTAACTCTTATGTTTAAATGGTACACATATTTTCAAAATCATTTTCTAATTCATTGTTACTTTTATTCAATATATGTTTTCACTTTATTTTTTAAAGAGTTCTTTTTTTTGAATTTTTATAGAATTTTTACTTTATTAAATAATTCTAAACACTAATTTCGAAAAATATTATGTGTCTGATATATAAAATCTAATCATTGAATGAAATATAAGTCTGATAAATTATAAAATATTATTTTTGGTTTTTAGTTTGATAAATGATTTCAAACTAAAATTCACCACCACTTGAAGCCATTTATATACACTTAAATTATACAATTATTATTAGAGCAGGTTCTACTTATTAATTTTTTTCACTTTTATTTTTTTAGAATGATTTTGATATTTTAAAACTATTTTTTAAAAAAAAATTTACAATTTTTCTAAACTATATTACTGTAACATGTAATTTTAAAAAAGTTTTTTTTTCTTATTTACAAAGATGTTATGTTTAGTTTCAAGAAATATTTAGAGTATTAAAACTATTTGGCATATGGTTTTTTTGATGGGGATGATTATGAGAATTAGATAGACATAATGAAATCTTTTTTAATAGTACTAGAGTAGATAAATTTTTAATGGTGGTTAGAAATAATAAAATTCTCAGTAAATAAGTTTCTACATTTAATAATAATGAAAATCTTTAATATAAATTGATTTATTATGTGAGAAATAATTTTATGTTTTCTATGATTGGAAATACCTATTGTCAATTATATTCTTGTGAATCTATGAATATTATTTTGAGAATGTTGAATTATTAAAAGTTTTTTACTTTTAAGTTGATTGATACCATAAGTGATGTTATAATATAATATTATCAATCTTTTGATTTTCATCATGGTGATTTTGTTGCTATGATTCATCAGAGGTTTTTGAAAACTATGAATTTTTCACAATATTTTGGTGAAATGGATCTTACTAGTAGAATTATAGTAGAAAACATCATCGAAATTATGCTCAAATTATGGGGATAAAAAATAATAACATAAATGACACTAGAGGATTAAAAATTTGATGTTTGATGATTTAATTTAAACTATCATGTCTTAGAAGGGTAAAATAAAGAGATATACTGAGATGGTGAAGAAAAATAATGTAGTATTTTCTTTTTCAACTGCATCAAATGTTACAAATAATTTTTTTTTTCAGTTGAAAATGTTTATATCTCTTTTAAGAAAAACAATGATCAAGTTCAAACAGATATAAGTTCTTCAATAAATTCAATGAATGATGCGGTGAATCATGTTAAGATAAATGAAAAATATTATTGGGGAAAATAATTTTGATATATGTACAAAAATAATTATAAGGTAAAAATGATAAGAAAGGATTTTCTAATTCTATTTGTTATGAGTGAAAAAATAATCATCATATAAGATCATATTTTCCCAAGATTTTGATAAATAAGTTGTAGGATATAAATTTTGAGATTAATTCTAAGATGAAGTACAGACTTAAATGTAAAAAAATGTGTTAGACACTTTGAGTATTAGTGTAGGTGGTAGTTTGTCATAAATTTTTTCAGATAGTGAATGTGGAGATTAGAGTATAATTAATTTCTTTTATAAAACGTAAAATAATAACAATTGATTTATGTCAAAGGTACCAGCTAAATCATTTAAAAATATTACATTGAATTGTAATTATCAATATATTGAAAATGAGAATAATTATATATCCTCAAATGAGTAATATGCTTTATCAGAAGAGAATAATAAATCAGCTAGCATTGAAAGTTTCAATATTTTTAAACATTTATAAAAATATAAAAACAATGTTTCTAAATAACGTGATGTAGTAGAGGAAAAAACATCGAAATAAAATTCAACAATACATACACTTACTATTGGATTTTCATTATTTAAATATGAGTTTTAGGAATAAAATTTTTAGTTAACTAATCTTTAAAAAGTGTTATAGAAATCTAAAGTTGAGAAAACTAATTTTTAAAAATATTTTGAAAAATATTATTCTAGTAAAACAACTATTCAAATTAAATAATTTGTTTTTAAAATAAAGTAAAATATTTCAATATTTAAATGTTTAATATAAAAATTTATTATTAGTAATGAAAATTTTTATAAATCATATATACAGATAAAACCCCGTACAGATGAATCTAGAATGGGTTTTACTGATAAAAAACTAATTTTTCAAAACAACTATTTTGGTCCAAATATTTCCCCATTCTATATAAAATGTAAAATATGAGAACATTCATATAAGAGATATTATTTAATTAAATAATTATATTTAGGCTTTCATAATGAATAGTTTTCCAAATAATGGACAACTACTCTACATGGTAATGTTGGATAGATTTGGATTCTAAAAAAATTATTTTCTAATAATGCTTGAGCCATGTTGGTTTCGTATCCAAAATACTAATCTTATTAGTTTCATGAAAAAAATGAAGTGTAATAAAAATAATAATATTAGGTTCATGAATGGTTTATTTTCTAGGAATATGACTATGAAAAGGGATTTCTTTAAATATATTATTAAAATTAACGTTGGAAAGGTTACCTTTAGTGATAATTCTCAAAGTGAAAATATTTTAATAGGATATATATCGACTGTTAGATCAGATATGGTTTTTATATTGTTCCATAAAATATTGGAATTGGAATGGTTTCTTCCTAGTCAATCATCAAAAGTGTTGGTCACTATATTCTCTGTTGATTTTTAGACTAATCTCAACACATGAACCTTAAATGTTTGTTGATGAAATTGTGAATTTTGATGTTCTAATGGAAAGGTTAATAGAAAAGATGTGATTTTTATAATACTGATTCATTTCTGAAAGAATTCATCTTAATTTAGGTATGGAAAAGGGGTTTTATCAAAAAATAACATGTTGATATTCACTATCATTCTACTTTGAAGAAGTTCTATTCTTTTTTATTTTTCAACGATGAAGATTTTTTGGAGGTTATTACATTAAATAATATTGATGAATGATATAATAATTGTATTATAGAATTAGAATATTTGGAGGAATTTCCTTTGGAAGGATAATCATGTTTAGTTACCCACAAGATTATGTATAATCATATTATTTCTAAAATTCTAATGATGATTCTTCATTATTCCTTCTTCAGAATAGATTAAGAATGTGTTTCATTTAAAAATAGATGTAAGAGTAGTACTTATATAGATGAAAAGTGTATCTTATCTCAATAAAATGGGATAGTGATAAATTAATGGTTTTGGATACTATTTTATGGTCAATATGATGATTTTTACTAAAGTGAATATAGTTTATCAATCGATTAAATATGTTAAGAAATATTATATAAAGTTGATAATTCTTTTCCATTTTTCATCAAAAAATGTTAGGGAATATTATGTTAGTGGTGAAGAATAAGAACCAATTATTTGCTATTAGAAATATGGTTTCTTTGATTAGTAAATAAAATATTTATATAATGAAGTTGTATTTTTTCAGAGATGAAAAGGATTATTAAAAAATAAGACAGTGTTGCGTCTGATACTGAAGTCCTTCACTTAAAGTAGAATATTCATTAGGAATGATAATGTATTTATTCCCCTCTATTTTCAAAATTAAATGTGAATAAAATGTATGAATATGTTAATAGATAATTGATGAAAAATAATTACAAAATGTTTCATAGAGATCCAGTGATTAGTCTTGATAATGAAGTAGCATTAGACTATAAGGATAGAACTAATTTAGTGTTAAAAGATAAAGAGAATACTAAAAATAAGGAAATTATTTTAGGAATATAATTTTCTTGGAAGTAATTTGATTGGAGTGGAATTATCTCGTAGTTATTTTTGTACATCAGATGATGAATGAGGTATTTTTATTTCTCCCTTTTCAATTTTTGAACCGACACATCCTTTTTTGAATGTTTCTAGACCAATTCAATAATAAATAGAACATGTTGGAAAAAATGCACATATTTCGTAGAGATTATCTTCCACTTCCTTTGGGTGGATCTTATCTCAAACAAATTTGATATATAAATATCATTATCACATTGGCATGAATATTTTAACAAAATTCAATAAACTTTGAGTATTTTAATATCACCCTTTGTGTTTGATATCAATTAAATGAAAATATAAAAAATCATCCTTTCATCAGTGGTGAATTCGATATTTCTCCAATGATATATTTCTCTTACTAATTGAAAATTAATGAACAATGGTAGAAAAATATCCCACATGTTTTACAGAGTATGATCATGAATAAATTTATTTATTTCTAAATAATTGAAATTACAACTGATAGCAATTTAAAAGTAAATTAAATCCCTTTTTCAAATTTCTACCCCATAACATAACCATGAAGATATCACTAATATATATCATCTCTAAATGATTTCTCTGACTTCAGAGAAATCCAATCGACATCTATAAGGGAGAAGGATTTTTTATTGAATCACTTACTAGTTTTAAGGGAGTGTATGAACTACTGAATAAAAAATATCATATGATATTATCTTTTCATGAAATATTTCTTCGTATCATTCCACCAACAAATCCACTCTAAGCCCACATGTCATAATCCTTTTTTAAATAGGTGTGAAATATTTAGGTTAAAGAGATATTATTATTTAAACATGGGAACTTGTTATTGTCTTTCCAACATTTAGTGAAGCATAGAGATATTTTATATAAACACTATGAAACAATTCTTACTCGATAAAAATTAAAAAAAAAATCATGTTCCATGTTATCCCTACATAATTATAAAAAAATCCACCTTGATATATAAAAAAATTATAGACTACAACTAGGAAATGGGAGTGAAATCATACGAATTTCATCATAGATTTTTGAGGATGTCCAAATTCTATATTTATATAATAATTATATATATTTGGTATCCTTTAATTCATCATCATCTCTCAAAATTCCATGTTCTATGTACATCAGCACATTCAATTCAAATGCCATAAGTATAATCAGAATGACTTTGGAAAGGGTATATCTTCCACAACTATATGGTTGTAGCAAATGTGAAGGGACTTCTTCCTCAATCTAGTAGAATTTTTATTTGAATATTTGATATTCATTATCTTCTTGTTTCACGAATCCTCATTAGGTTTTTATATTTCTTTCACTTTTGGTAGCATAGAATAGTTTTCATTTTTAGCTTGTTTAGTAGTTATGACAACATTGTTTACTTGGTCTAGAATAATATGTTTAATATCTAATTCTTTATCTAACATCCTTTCTTCTTACATCCAATATATCAATATGATCAATATATAATTAGGTATATTAAATTATTCCAATTTTGTGAAAATATTCATTTGAGAATTTGATTTTAAAAATAGTATAATGGATTTCATTCCTTTCTCTAATCATGTTACATATTTTGGAGGACATGTTATGAAACATAAAGTCTTATTATCTACATTTATAAACCTTCCAAACCCCACTTATATAACATTAATGTTAACCATATTCTTCAACTTTTCTACTTCTTCACAATGAGTGTAATACACTAATATTATCCCATATTTTCTCTCTTGTATGGGTTCTCTTCTTACCTTTAGTTTACTATCATTCTCTTTGAAATTCATCGCTATCTTGTTTTGCTCCATTATTTGTCCTATCTTAATAAAATAGAAGAATTTACTTCTTATGAGATTAATATTGTTATCAACCAACATCATTTACATATTAAGATATTAGATTCATATTTCTGCCTCAGAAGGTCAATTCCCATTCATTCAACACCTAATTCCTAGTCTAATATATTTCACTTTTATCTTCATAAAATTTATGATACTATAATTATTTTACAAAAATATAATCATATAATTGTCTATTAATCATGAACATATCACAATTTTTTTAAAAATATCAAATATATTATTTAGGTAAATATTTTTCTATTTTATTGAATCTAATACAGTAGTTTTGTTTCTAATTTATAATTTCCATCCCTTTACATTTGGCCTCCTCTAATATCTACAAGAGGATATACTATGCTAATAATCAATGGCTCTGTATATGAATACATAATAACACCAATATCTAGAAATAGACCATTATTGTTTTCATGCATTTTCAATCATTCTAGCATAACATTCTTATTACTCTTATAATGGATCCCCAAATTTTTGTGATTTGTTTTGGTTGATGGTTGATAGTTAATGATCACCCAATTTATATAAATATTGGGTATTTTCCCTCCATATTTACACTTCAAAAATTTTACAAACATTTTATTTTGTCTTCCACATATATAAAATCTAGAATCTTTACAGATGGATTTAAATGGATAGTGGGATTCCTTTTCAAAAGAGGATTGGGTGTAGTATTATTCACAATTTAGAAAAATCCCTCTACCACAAAAATGAACCTCATTAAAAAGAAAACAAATTTTTGATACGTGGGTGGTATTATCTCTCTTCTATGTCATTTGGCAAGGTCCAACTTATTTTGATTCTATATCTTTTAGCTGTACTCAAGATCTAGACACTTCAGGTTGTGGGTAATCTTTCAATCATCTGATTATCTCAACCATAATTAGAATTTACTCTTTTTTCATGAACATTATCGATATGAATCTCGATTCTATGTTATAGAAAACTATCAATATCATTTACTCTTCAAGATTTCACATGAAGCTGTGAATATTTGACATTCATAGTCACTTTTTTATCTGTTCCAATTCGTGAAATTTACAATTAAAAAAGATCCATAAAATGTTCCATATCAAGGACTATTATTTAATGTTTATCATCAATCAAGGTCATTTTATCATCTCAATGTGAGGATTTTTCCAATGGGATTTCACTATTTTTAAGGGTGTTCCATATTTCATATTTCATAGAAAATTCATCTTTCATTACTCTAGCTTCATTCACTAGATGGGGTATTTAATCAAATAGGTCTTTGATAAAATCAAATATATATGTAACCAAATCTGAAGGAACCACCTTCAAGGAACATTAAACATGAGGGTATGATACTTTAACTATTTGATTATATGATTACTGGGTATATTCTTCACAATATGAACATTAATTGTCAAAAATATATTTAACAAAAGTTTCACCAGATGATCACTTACAATTATTAGTATAATCACCAATTGTTTGATACTTAGATTTATTTTCATCTTTAATTTTCTTCTTTTTCTCTTTATTCAACATATTATTAATTTATCTGATTCTCCATGTATTAGTTTTAGATAGTATATGGATTTATTTTGAGACTGAGACCTGAGAAAGCATGTAAATATACGGCCTAATCTGCCCAAAATAATTTTTTGAAATATATTAAATATATTAAACAGAACCTACTATCAATTTTACTAAAAAAGTGAAATAAACTGTAAATGGGTTCCTAGATTTGGAATATGAGAGAACCATTCAGTTCAGAATGGGAGGTTTATAGTAGGTTCCATTTAACATTATTCAGTGTTGGTTGTTTGTGGAAATCTCATCGCAGGCACAAAAATTAATAATATTAATTTAAAATTAATTGTATTTATAGTTTATTAACCAAAGAAAAGTTATTAACTAAAAATAAAATTATTTCAAAATTCTAGGGTTATCTTTATAATTTTGGAGGCCTTGGAGAACCCTTGGACAGACCATTATAGAATTCTATTTATCAAATAACGACAGGATCGTGGATGGATGATTGATGTGCATAAAAATTCAATGGATCCCACCATAAAATGTGACAAAACATTGTTATTCATCTACAATTGATCCAAATCGATGTAGGGTGGATTTTTTTATTTTATTCTTCCCCGTTCATGGTATTTATGACGACCAAAAATTAGTCAACGAATAAAATGATTAACAGTTCGATCATTATGTGGGATGCGATTTTTTATGGTATTTTGATGGGATAATATCTTGTGATTTGATATATTTTGATTTCCATTTAAGGGAAATGATATAATAATGAAAAAAACATCAATCAAGGTCTATTCATCCTATTAGGTCTTGTGATTTTCTCCAACAACTCTACGATCATCATGAGAATTCTTTGACTGGAATGAGACTCGATAGCTCTCGATCAATCCGTCGTTGTACACACGTTACATGGTAGAACGATCCCAAATAATAGATATAGGACCCTAATTACATAGAGGAGGATAAATGATAGAGAATCAATTATCCAGAATATAGTGGATACCTGATTTCATGTTCTTCATTGCGAATAAATATTGACCTTTAGATCCATTTTCCGAATGGATTATATGTATGAATGTAATTTTAGATGGATAGAGAGGCTTGAGTGAGATGATATTTGATTAAACATTCTATTAATGATTATATATGAGGTGTTAGTGGCACATGAATGCATAGAAAAGAGAATGAGGGTTCTTGGAGAAACCTGATAAACATGTAGTGTAATCTAGATCTATATGATGTGTGGGGTCCCCCTGAGTGGTGGAAAGGGGTTTCAATAGAAGTTATGTAGAACATGGCATGTGGCCCCTATCACATAGCATGTTTCTTCTCCTGTATGACTCAGAATGTACTCAGGAAGTACACAGAAATAGAGTTGACTATAAGGGTTGGAGCATATTAGGTACTCCCCCATACGTGATTGGACTGGATGAGGTACACAAGGTGGAACCATGTATTGGGACATGGGTAGGCCAGAGATGCATTCTACATTTTTTTAGTACTACATGAAAATAGATGGATTACATGATCCATTTACATTGGTAGGACCCAGGGTCAAGGTACACTGTATGAGACCCCTACAAAATCCATTTATTCTTTTATAAATGGCATGTAGCCTTTATCCTCCAAATATTTGACAAGTTTTGTTAGGTGATGTTTTCATTATTCTTTCCCTGAAGGATGATATGGAATTGTCTCCTACTCCTAGGAATATGATACCTTTAGCAGTAATTCTTGGATAGTGTTTTTTTAATCCCTCTGAGAGGCCCAGAGTGAGATCCTCTATTTATCTTTATTCCCTAAGTGGAGTTATTGGTATCGTCATGACCAGAAATACACAAGAATAAATCCCCTACTTAGTGGGTTAATACTGATTGAGTTTTTGGTATCACCCCATGGCCTTGGTAGTGATATCATCTTTCTATCATTTAGACTTTAGACTGTATGCTTGTTCATTCTAATGATGAGACCCCACAAGTAGTATCTCTCAGATAGATGCCATTAGTGATATCAGACTCAACAATTTGATCTCCTAAATGAGTGATTTTTGGAACCTTCAAGAGAGAATCCTATGTTGTTATACTATGGTTGTGACATACTTCTAGACTTTGTATATTTTTTTATTATATTTATAGGTTATTATTATATGTGTTGTGGATATATACCTATGTAGATATTATTTGATTTCATTTGTTTTAATCATTGTGGTTTGGGGGATTCCAAATAAGTATCAGTATACTCACCCCTGAAGGGTATTTTCCCACACATGCCATGTATTTTCAATATATTTGACCTTTTGATAGTGTCCTAGGTAGACTAGGACTATATGGTGCTTCGTGAGATCGGAAAATCGCGGTGCGTTCCTGTGGCTCTCTGATAGTAGTCCCACAACATAATTCTAGGATGGAATTGTCTTTTCAGAATTTGTTGGGTGGGCTTGAATATGGACCTTTTTTATTTCATTTACTTATTTTCATAATCTGTTAATGGTATTAGATATATCATTCATTGTTTTTGAGTTGTTTTTACATTTCATCATTGTATAGGCTTTGAGATATCTGTGAGTGTATATGTTCTTAGGCTAAGGTCTCCCATGTTAATGATATGCCTTTTCAGTGAAAGTTTCTATCATGTGGCCTATTAGAAGAGAGTTTGAAGAGTCATCACCTAGGCCCCATTAGGATGAGTAGTGATTGAGTGGTATCATAGGATCTCTGGTATAATTTAAGACAATGAGTCTATGATATTGGATTGGGGAAACAATGTTAAGTGTTTGAGTTCAGTTTTTAGGCCATGTAATCCAGTGTTTGTGTGGCTGCAGACATATCCATATACTAGGACTTTGATCACATAATTTTTAACTTGATACATGATAAAACTTTTTTTTGGGGAAATATGGTGTGCATATCATGTAAGATTGTTTTATTTATTCAATTTACTTCTTGAGTCATCCCTCCATATATACTTATTGATTGTGGTACGTCCTTTTTGTTTCCGGATTCCTTCACCTTGTACGCAATCTAGGATTTAGTATCAAGGTCATAAGGATGATACCCTCTGTGATGAGGCGTCGATATAGGGACCAGTTCATGAGATATTACCTCTATGTGATGCACCAGGCATGCAATAACCTGTAGATTAGCATGGGGAACTCGTAGTACCAGCGGTTGAAGTGCATAAGCTGAATGCACCTCACGTGTTTTAGTGACAGCGACCCCTCCGGTTCTGAGGTGATCCTGACAAATAGGAATTTAAATAATTTCTTGATGTAGTGACTCAAGTTTTCCTTATATTCAAGAAACTCGCATATCATATGGTGGTCTTGGTATCGATTATTCATCATGACTCAGCAGGGTGATTGTCGGGTCTGATTACCTAGTCTTATGATGAGGCGACTCTTCCATGGATAGAACTTGAGTTCTTTAAAGTGAGGAGTTCTCACAAGATACACTGTGGGTTGTATGTATCTTGGAGCATCTATAACTCCAACAGGGGAGCATGACAATATCTGAGTACTCACAGATGTTTTCTGACCTGTCTATGTACTCTAAGGATATGGTTCTTGATAAGTTATTTATGCATCATACCTTCAATCGAGGTATTCAAAGAGACATATGATCTACTGTTATCCCTATGTGTATTCTTAACTATCCTGGTGTGTTAGAGTGAGCTTTAGTGTGTGATAGTTTATTGGATGAGAAGATACAACTGGTGGTTTTCGTAGTGAGAAACCAGGAGTAGAGAACTCAGCATCAGGGAGCTGATGTTAGTCTCAAAGACTTGGATGTGTGATATATTTTAGGAGGAGGCCTGGCATAGAGGAAATTTTATTAAAGAATCAAAGGGTGGGACCAATCATCCCAGAGTGAGGTGGTGCTACTCATGTAAATTAAAGGGAAATCTCTCCTGATATTTTCTAACCCTCCATACAACTGACAGAGAGACTATGGATGACCAACCAAGCTAGAGACATTGGGAGGAGAAGAAAGGTTTGAAGGGTGGAATAACTAGAAGAGGTGTTGGTAGGTAGTCATAATGTTTTCAATATTTTGAATTGTTACCACAATTACCCCCAAGTGGTCCACGGTAGGCTTGGGGATCTAGAGGAAAGGAATGGTGACAGCTGCAGCGGGTCGAAGAATATAAACAATTGGATTTGAAAATGATATGAGGTACACTATTTTTTTTCTACCTTAGATTCAGTAATTATAGACACAAGTTCTAGTAATTATATAATTTCCATATACCTTGTATAGGACATAGAGATTCTAGTTGAACCTTTTTCTTAACCCTTACACTTAGATACAGATACTAGAGAAGACTCAGTGATCATGAACATGTGTTGATATTCTGACCTGAATCATGGATGAGAGAGTTTCTATTGGGATATCTTGGTTGTGAAATTGATGCCTTAAGACTTAATTCTTTATATGAACTAGTTATTTACAGTTCATTCCAAGACCGACTATTTTATGCGAAGGATGTGATGTGTCTATAGTAATGGAACTGGATTTTCCTTTGTTGTTGAAAATGGAAAATAGGTATTGTAGGATGGAATTGTTAATAGGAGGGTGTAAATGGTTACTCATACTTTAGATAGTTTGACACTTAGTGTGGTATATGTTCTGAGTTCCCTATTTTTTTGTAGTGGTGAAATATGAGGATATATTCCTTGACGATGTTCCAATATTACCTCTGCACTGAGAGATAGACATCTATATTCATATACACCCTAGGATAGAACTAATATCTACAACATAATATTAGATTGTTCCCATGGAGATTCATTAGATAAGGTTGCATTCGGAGGACTTACAGAGGAAGGGGTTCATTTGATTACTATTTCACCCTCGGTAGTCCTAGTTTTGTTTTCTAAAAATTTGGATGAGAGCATAAGTTTGTGTTTGAAATACTTGTGTCTAAACTAGATGATCATGAATAAAGAGTATCTAATATCGATGATTTATCACCTATTTGATCAGTTATTAGGGTAAAGATGGTTCTAGAATGATTACTTCAATTCAGGATATCACCAATTGAGATTATAGGATGCAGATATACCCAAAATGACATTCAGATGTTGGTATAGTCATTATAATTACTTGGTGGTTCCCTTTGGTGTGAAAAACACCCCAGCAGTGTTCCCGAGACTCATGAACTAGATATTTTGGGCTTAATTAGAACAGTTTGTGGTCGTATTAATTGATTATATACTTATGTACTCAGTATCCGATGATGAGAATGTGAGACACTTAAGGATAGTTCTGAACATACTAGGAGAGCACCGTCTTTATGGAAATCTCTTTAAGTGCTAGTTTTCCATTCTGGTGGTCCACTTTCTTGGAAAGGTTTTGCTATGATATAGTGGTATTGGATCCAACCATGGTAAAGGAAGTGTTATCTTGGGATCCCCCAAAGAATGTGATAGAGCTGTGGAGCTTCTGTAGGTTGGTAAGCTATTTCTAGAGATTCATACTTGATTTATCTAGAATATAATTACCCATCATAGTTTTGTCTTGTAAGGGGAACCATTTCATGTGGATAGAGAGGTATTAGTAGTCTTTTTAACACTTTATATAGAGTTCGACGAGTGCTTCCATCTTTAGATTTCTAGAGGAGGGTGTCGAGTATGTAGTGTTCTACGATGCATGGGGATCATGATGTGGTTGTGTTATTATCTTTAAGAGAGTGGTGATTGAATATATTTTATTATAGTTGATCCCACATTAGTAGAACTATGCGAACCATGATCTGAAGCTAGAAGTAGTAGACCTTACTTTGATGATGTGAAAATACTACCAGATCGGTGTGCAGTTTATCACATACTTTGATCACTGGAGTCTAAATTATATCTTCTCCTAGAAGTACCTCAACATCATACTAAGGTGGTGGCTAAAGTTCCTCATAGACTATGAATATAAAATTAGTTATAATTCTAGGAAGAATAACATGGTAGAATAATCCCTTAGTAGGGGATCTTGATTTCGGTTACTGAATGAGGAACTAGAACTTTTGGACTTGTTGTATTTATCATTTGTGGATGGAGATGGTGAATCCTAAATCTAGTTGATGGTTGTCACTCATATTCTATTGTAGGGAGTTCGGAAGGCACGACTTATGGATACTGACTGTGATACACTACATATTGAGATATCCACTGGACATGATCTGGATGGATATCCAAAAGGTAGTATTCATGTCATTCTTTTCAAAGGACGAATGATACGACCAGTGATGTTTGAGGAAGAATTTATAAGATATTTTCATACATCTCATTTGATGGTACATCCATGTGTGGAAAATCTTTTCTAGGACCTCGGATTTCATTTTTTGTGGCCATGGATGAAGAGATGAGTTTCAAAGTTTATCTCTCGATTCTTTACTTATTATACAATAAAGGTTGGGACCAAGTTGTTGTGGGTTTAGCTGAACACCAAAAGGAGATAGAGTGGACATTTTCTGAGATATATATGGAATTCATGAAAGGATTACCATGTTCATCTAAGGGACAAGATTCTTTCTGGGTGATCATAGATCGACTAACCAGTTCTTGCCACTTCTTATCTATACAAGTGAAGAGTTCAATATAGAGCTTCAGACACCTCTATGTGCAGGCGATAATATGAATCCATGGAGTTACACTAACTATATTTTATAACTATGATACTTTCTTCACATCTCAGTCTTGGAAGGGATTAAAATAGGCATTTAGTTCTTAGTTATTCTTGAGTATAGCTTTCCTCCCCTAAACTAATGACCAAAATGAGTGGATCGTACATGTTCTGGAATAAATGTTATGAGATTACATGTTACACTTCATCAATAGTTGGGAGGATCACCTATCACTTATGGTGTTTTCATACAACAACAATTACCATTCCACTATCACTATGATAAAATTTGAGAATTTGAATTGGTGAACCTTTAGGTCCCCACTTTCTTGAAAAAATCCAAGAGATTCAGCACTCATTGGCCTGGAGTTTGTGTGAGCTATAATAGAGAAGGTGCATCTTATCTTGTAGATAATGAAGACTACCCAGAGTCTTATGAAGTCTTATGTTGATAGGATATGAAGGCCTTTGGAGTTTGAGGGGGGAGACTATGTGTTACAATGGGTTTCACCACAACATTGATTATAGAGATTTATCTAGGGGTGAAATAAATCTTTAAGGTTTATCAGACCTTTCTAGATACTATGATGAGTGGGTGAGGTGGCGTACTACTTAACTCTACCTCTGTGGTTGGGAAGGGTACACTAAATCTTCCAAATGTCACAACTGAGGAGGTATGGGAATTACCCATAACATGTTATCGACTGGGGAGAGTTGGTCATCGAGGATGGGGTGGCCTTGGCGGAGTACTCAATAGGGATCAAGGATCGGTAGGATATTATCCTTTGTTGGAAATTGATTCTATTCGTGCATGTCCAGTGGTATCACTTGAATCTCTAGGAGTTAACTTGGGAGTGGGAGGCTCAAATTCTTGCTCAGTACCCCAATATTTTTTAGTATCCCACACTTTAGATTTTCAAGGATGGAAAGACCCATGGTGGGGAGAATGTAATGTCTTATATTTTACCATGTTTTATTATTTTTTGATATTATATGGATCAATATTTATACCAGGCGCTAAGAAGATATCCGATTTTGATTCCCTGTGCTCCCAAAATAAATGATTAAAATATATTAAATATATTAAATTGCATGTGAATTTATTTTTCCTAAAAAAGTGGAATAACTACTAAAGTGGGTTTCAAATCATTAATCTAAGGTCCTTGTTGAGTTCAGAATGTGAGGATTGCCAAAGGCGCGACTCAATGGTAGTCGGCTCGGGTTGTTTGTGGAAAATTCATTTCAGGAATATAAATGAATAAAATAATTTAATAAATTATTTTATTTTCAATTCTTGATGAAGTGACTAGTTAGTATTTAAAATTACTATTATATTAGAATTATAAGGTTAGCTGCATAACCCTGAAGATGTTGGAGAAACCCTTGAGAGACCGCTGTAGAATTATCTCAGCAGACCGAAGACATGATCATGGATCGATGATCAATACACATAGAATTTAAAAGATCCTAAAAATGGAAATGTTACAGATTATCTTTCCATGAGTGATTGATTGAAATCGAGGCAAGTTTAATGATTTTATTTGATTCTTCCCCATTCTTGATCTTTACGATGAACACGAATCAATCAACGAACAGATTGATCCACAGTTCAATTACCATGTGGAATGGGTTGTTATATAGGGTTTTTATGAGAGAATATATTGTGATTTGATTTATTTTTATTTTTATTATAACTTAAATGAACCAGGAATGACAAATATATCGATCAGGTTTCATTCTTAATATTTGTTACGATAGTTTTTCCCCTCGTTCTACATTCATTGCATGCATTCTTTATTTGTCCAATGTCTCAAAATATCCCAAATAATCGATTTTTAACACCTATTTCTTGGATAAATGATCCTAAATAATATATACAGTATCATCACGACACAGAGGATGTGCGAAATGGGATACATAGTGATTCAGATGATGCTAGATATGCAATTTCACGTTCTTCGGTGTTCTTTGGCGTGGAACAAATAAAAAACTATAAATTTGTTTTGGGAATTAATTTGACATTGGAATCTATTTTTTGAGAAATATAAAGGATTAGGAGAAAAAAACCTTGATTAATAGGATTGTTGGAGTATATATTTGAGTTGGAAGTGGTATAAGAGAGTGATGAAGGAAGAATGAGTGTTTCTTGAGAAACCTGATCAAAATGATGTGTAATTTGGTTCTACACACAATGTATGCTCCCCAAAGAGGCGGATACAGTTTCGAGAGGATGTTAAATATCCCAAGGCTTGTTACCCCTATCACAAGGAATTTGGTCTCTCTCGGATGACTCATTGTGTACTCAAGATGTTCATGGACCCGTGGTTGACTACATGGGTTGGAGAACACTGTTTACTCCCCCACACAGCCACAAACTTTATTAGGTACATGAGATGGAGTCATGTACTAGAACATATGTATACTAAAATTATAGCCTACATTTCATGTTGTACTATAAATACACTTCTTTATGACATGATCCATTTACATGGGTAAGTCTTTTGGTGAAGGGACACAACATGTGACCCCTACTACATGTCATGTGATCTTTTATACATGGATTACAAACCTTTTCCTATATATCATGGACAAGTCTTGTTAAGGTACATTACCCTAATCATTTACTTAAAGTTTGTTATATAAACTTCTACTAATCCTTGGACTATGATCCCTTTAGCTAGACTTCTTGGATAGATTCATTAGAATCCACCCCAGAGGCCTGGACTGAGATCCCCTATTCATATTATTTCCCTAAGTTTGGTTCTTGGAATCGTAGTGAACAACAGTACATGGGTGCTGATCCTATATATAATGGTCTAATTTATATTAAGTTCTTTGTATCACCCTATTCACATAGTAGTGATCCTCATCTATGTATTTTATTCCCTTTAGACAATAAGTGTGTTCTTTCTAATGATGAGACTCGATGAGAAGTACCTCTCGAATATGCATCATGAGTGATATTAGATTCATGAGTGTGTTCTAATGGATGAGTTATTTTTCCAATATTCAAGATGGAATCTAAGGCTGTGATACTACAGTTGTCACTTACCTCTATACTTTTTTTCCTTATTGATTTTATCAAGATATTTTTTTATATGTGTTTTAGACATATAACTACATAGACCTGATTGATCTTCCTTTGTATTATTCCTTTTGGTTTAGGGGATTCCTACTTAGTATCATTATACTCACCCTGGAATTGTAATTTCCCACAAATGTCATGTCTTGTGTAGATAATAGTCCTTCTAAAAATGTTCTAGGCAGACCAGGACCAGACGGTTCTTAGTGAGACCAAACAGACCTATGTGTTTTCCCATAACATTCCTACAACAATCCCATTACTTACTTCTAGGTTGGACTTGTATTTTCAGAATCTTTATGGTTTAATTGTATTTGCCCATTTTTTTCTTTCTTTAACTTCCCTTCATACTCTTGTTATAGAAGTAGTGGTGTTCCTAAAACATTTTTCAATTGATTTTAGATTTTAAAATTGTATAGTCTCTGAGATGTTTGTTCTGTACATGTACATAGGCTATGTCCTCCGATGATAGTTATATTCCTTCTTGTTGCTACTATCCATCAATTGGACTATTGGATTTGGGCTTGTGGAGTCACAAAAAGGTCCCAAATGGGATGAGTCATGACATAGTGGTATCAAAGGTCGTTGATTCTACGTTAGGACTAGGAGTCTATGAGATTGGTTTGGGGAAAAAGTGTTAAGAATTTTGAGTTTGGCATTTAGGCTAGGGACCCCAGTGATGATACAATGTCCAATGTATCCGTACACAAGGACTCTGATCTCCTAATTTTTGAATCAGTACATGGTATCCCCAGTTGTTGGAAAAATAATGGTACATGAATCATATTGGAATGGTTTTTTGTTTCCATATCCTTCTTGAGTCATCTCTCTAGATATACTCAAGGATCGTTGTATATATTTTCTATTTTTGGTTGCCTTTGTGATGTATTCAAGCTTGGATTCGGTATTTAGGATCACAAGGATGATTACCTCATTGATGAGAAATTGATACACGGACTAGTTCACAAGAATTTACCTCCATGTGGTGCACCAGCCATACCAAAACCTATAGAGCAGTACATGGTACCCACAATACTAGTGGATGAGGTGTGCATGATGATATCAATTTAAGAGTTTCAATTTAAAAGGGTCCTCTATTTATGAGGAGATCTGAACCCATATAATAATGATAGTTGTCTTGAGGTGGTGACCTATGTTTTCTATCTAGTTAGGACACTAGCATATTATATTGTGGTTTAAGAAGTGATCCTTCTTCATGTCTCTACAAGGAGATAGTGTGGTATGACTACCCAATCTTATGATGAGGTGAGTATTTCATGGAAGAAGGTCGAGATCCTTTTCAAAGAGTTTTTCTCATCAGCTACACTGAGGAATATACATATCCTATAGTTTCTTCAGCTCTAGCATGAAAGACTAAGAGTAACTGAGTATTCATCAAGGTTTACCAACCTCTCCAGGTACTCGAAAGATATGGTTCCAGATCATTTCTTCATAGATTAGACCATATAATGAGGTCTACATATAGACATCATATCGATTTTCATCCCTATAGTAATTCCTACTTATGTTGGGGTTCTAGAGAGAGATTTTTTGGTTGATATTTTAATAGCTGAGTAGATAAAACTGATGGTTGTTAGTAGTGGGATAGAAGGAGAAGAGACCTCCGATGTTGGGACCTGACATTAGTCTCGATGGCCTCAACATGTGAGAAGTTTTCAGAAGAATTCCTTGGACATTGGATATTTTAGTTCAGGGCTCATGGGGTGGGTATAATTATCTTAGAGAGACGTGGTGCTACTCATGTGAATGTGGGGTACAAATATCTCAAGATTTTCCGACCTTCCATACAACTGATGGAAAGACCATAGTTGAGCCACCAAGGCTGAGACCCAAGCATGAGAAGGAAGGATTATAGGGTGTAGGATGTGCAAGATGATGTGGGATAGTAGTAATAAGTGGTCAGTATTTTCACTTGTTACCACCACCACTATGAGGTAGTCCATGACAGGCTTAGGGAGGTGGAAAACAAGGCTTGGGAAAACTACATGCTATCTAAGATTATGACCCAGAGGCTTCAAGAATGATATGAAGCTCCATAATTATATTTTATAACATAGCTATAGTACTAATAAATGCATGTCCTATTTATTCCTTTCATACACATACAATGTACACGACCTATGGATTCTAGTTTAACATTTTTCCTGACCATTACCCTTGGAGACTTTTATTGGAGACGACTCAGTGATCTCACATTTGTGCCAATAGTGTGACGTGAATCTTCAAGGTGATAGTTTATTTTGGGATCTATTAGTATTATTTTTGCGCCCTTATGATGTAATAGCCCAGGTTTTTAGGTTCCATTACATTGTGAAAATATCTTGTTGGGTTTTCTAGTCTGGGAATCTCGGTGAAGTTTGACCTAACAGTAGGGATATCAGTAGCCTTAACCTACCGATAGTATGCCTACTGGTAGCTCGGTCTACCGGTAGTCGCAGCCTACCGGTAGCTCTGTCTACTGGTTGCTCGGTCTACCGGTATCTGCAGCTACCGTTAGCTCTGTCTACTAGAAGCTTAGTCTACCGGTAGATACAGCCTACCGGTAGGTTGGTCTACCGGTAGCTGTAGCCTACTGGTAGCTTGGTCTACCGGTGGCTCTTGCCTACCCCCGTTGGGTTTTCCCAGTAGTGCTCCCTTTTGCACAAATTGGGTTTTAAACCCTATTTTGACCCCTTTAAAAAAATCCTGGTGACGCCCATGAATGTTGTAATTAAATATTTAATGAATTAACATGGTGTGTGTGTCGGTTTAGACCCCTTTAATAACGTGTGGGGTGTCTCAACCACGTGGTCAACCCACGACCCCGCTCCTTACGTGGTTTTGCGTTCTTATCTCAACAGTCCCCGACTTTTATAAACTAAAAGGGTTCTCCTGGGTTTCTTTTCTCAATCACCCTGTGCTGGAGTTCCCTTCGTTCATATGATCATCTTTTCATTCGGACAAGCTGTATCGCTATCCGTGAAGTTCCACGCCCGGGCTTAGCGTCGATCGTTGATAATGGGTAGGGAATTTCTCCTTCATCTCTCCCTTTTGTGTATCTTACAAGGTGGGCGTGCTTTTGTTTCTGTAGAATTGGATGGACCAAACCTTAATGAAGATAATAAATGTAATTCTAAAGAATGGAGGGGAAGGGGTGTGATTGATGATGCTTTGATTTATGATCTTCCATGATTTATGATTTCTGAATTGTACGGGCTTACGCCTACTTAAAATCATGGTTGTTGGCGGTCTTTCTCTGTGCACTAATGAACCGCTGGTGATGTTTAAATGGATTTTTTTGTAGTTGTGAACTCCTGTTGTGAAAAAGGAAATTGGTTAATCACATATATCCGGCTAAATAAATTGAGGCACCGGGATCAATCCTTCTGTGAAAACCCCAGTTAAAGCAAACAAGAATCCAAATCATGGAGCGTGTTAAATCTTATAAATCTGAAAAAAACGGCATGGGCCTGCTTAGTGGTGGTGGGTTGGTTGTTTTTCCTTTACCGGCCCTTTGTTGGGTGATGTGGGTGGGGATGGGATCCCCTGTTATTATACTCTCGGTGGTTGTGAAATTGGGGATGGGATCCCCTATGTTATGCTTTCGGTGGTTGTGAATTTTACGACCGGGTGGTTACCTTGTTTATATCACGAATCGGGGTGGGATCCTCTGTTGTTGAGAAACACCTTTTTTCCGCTGGATATTGGGCATGGGGGTGTAACTTAGGGTTCTCTTTGGTTTATGTGGCTTTACGAGAGAATTGGGTGTGGATGTTGTAGTTAATGCTTGACAGTTTGCTTTTCTGGACTTGTGCATATGCTTACTAGTTTCCCAAGTAGGTGCAGAACTTAATTAAACATCATTACTGAACATGAAAACAAGGATGAGACAATGGGTTTTCCTTTTGTATAAGTTGTCACTCGGACTTAAGTTCTATTTGCGTTCCTCAGGCTGGCTGAAAAACCTAAACTTGGGGGAGTGCTTGTTACCTATATATATACTTGTAGTTTTTTGTTTCATATTCGCGCCCCATCCAAGTTGAGCACTTAGTGCCGAAAACCCCCATTTAATGGGGGAGGGTGTTTTATGAACACTATTATTAGTGGATGGTTATTATCTCTTTTTCTGCTCCCTTTCCCAGATAGCCCAAGTATCTTCAGGCAGGCTGTGATGGCCTGAGGTCCATTATTAGCCCAAGAACCTTCGGGCGGGGTAGTGTGATAGTTGTGGCCTAGGTGTGTGCAGGTAGGTAGTTTCCCAAGTATCTTCGGGATGAGGCCCAGGTGTCTTCGGGCATGGTAGTGGATCTTCTATCCCATGTGTCTTTGGGCATAGCGGTGGTTATTCTGGCCTAGGTGTTTATAGGCGTGGTTACGTGTGACAGTTATGGCCCAAGTGTGTGTGGGTGGGGTTTGGCAGTGGGACTGCATGAGGTTTTGGCCCAGGTGTGTGCGGGCGGGGTGTGGAAATGGGATTACGGTGAGAATGGAGGGATTGATTCGATGCATATGATGTCTCAATAACCAGTGGGAAAGTGGGGCGGGGTACCCATACATCGATGTGCTTTTATTATCTTTATATTACCTGACTTGTGTTATTTGGGGAGTGCGCCTTGGTGAGGTTTAGGTGGATAGTTTACCTTGTTAGGTGTTTTGTTTACTCTTTTTCTCAAGGGACTTTAGTACGATCCCACACTTGTGCACGAGAGTCTTTGGTTTTCCCTACTGAGTATACTTGTATGCTCACCCTATGTATATAAAACTGCTTTTAGTTTTCCAGGAGGACTTCGGGGATCGCGTAGGACCATACTAGCACAGGACCTTTGGTACATTTGTAGATGTTGTTTTTCTTTCTTTGGTACTTTACCTTTGTATTCACTTTGTACCTTGTGGTATTTACTTTTGGAACATTCATATGGGAATGGTTGTTTTGGATTTTCTTGCACTTTCAGTTTTGGTGTTGTGTGATTTACTATCTTATCTCCCGATCCTAATAAAAGAAAAAGGGTAATGCCTTCCATTTAGTGAGTGATTTTATACCCATGGTGCTGGTTGCCACTCCAAGACCTATTGAAGGCAGGTTTCGGGGGTCATTATCTCTCCTTCAACATAAAGAAGGAAGGGCCTGGCAATTTGCTGACCCTTCCCTCCTTTTGGTGAAGGCGGGTCATGACAGAATGGTATCAGATCTTATGGTTGAGAAATAGGATGGATTCTAGAGTTAGGCAGAGTGAGGATTGTATGGGATGGTAGGGAAATAGTGTAGGGTGACCTTGGTGCATTAATTAGGTTGGGGAAGGCCGGCTAGGACACGGGATTTTTGGGCCCCCCGTGATCCAACGGAAAGACTCTAGACCTACCAAACGACCAAGTGAGGCCACGCTGATTGTAGGGTAGAGACCCTAGGAAAGGTACATGCATCATAATGACTTTTGTTCTTGTGTTTCTAGGGTGTCTTGGGAATTAATAATAAATAAAAAAGTTTAATAAGTTTTAAGAACAATATTATGCACTACATGGGCTTAGGCATTCCTTGTTTACCTTGCAGCTATGGCACCTAGAAGGCGACCATGATTGGTACGGGCAATTGAGGCCCCAGAGATTACCTTGGGCGATCAGAAGAGAGCTGATCGAGAGGAGGAGGATGACCAGTGGCATAAGACACTTTGGCCCTTCCAGCGACAGACCCTCGAGAAGTATGAGGGAAGCACCTCTGATATGAAGATGGAGGGCTGGCTAGAGGAGCTGGTGATAGCCTTCGGCTTGATCTGGGCTCTGATCGAGTACTGGGTTCCTCTGGCCATCATCCAGATGTGGGGAGCCGCACGACAGTGGTGGACACTTTACCCAGGGGAGAGGAGAGAGGCTAAGGTGGCATGTGCTGATTTTGAGAGGGAGTTCTGGGTGGAATTCATCTCTTCGACGATGAAGGTGGAAAAGAGACAGGAGCTACTCTCCCTTCAGCATGGGAGTATGTTAGTGAGGGAGCTAAGAATAATTTCAAGGATCTCCTACATATTTCTCCAGACCTCTTTCCCGACGAGGAGTCTCGGGCAAGATGTTTGGAGGAGGCGCTCTGACCCTCCCTCCAGTATGTTGTTACCCCCTTTACCCTGCCGATGTACTTGGAGGTCCAGAAGAAGGCTGAAGTGGTGGATAGGATGCATGCTCTAGGAGGTGTGTCACGAGAGGGGATCCATCTGGGACCATCGAAGGGGAAGGTCATCAGTACCAGGGCTCCAGCGTCAGGACCCTCTAGGTTCCGACCAGCAGGGAGTAGGCCACAACAGTTCCAGTTCTGGTCCCCAAGTCCTCGCCCTATTCCTTCCGGCCCGGGACCGTGGTGCTTTGTCTGTGGGAGCCATGGACATCTTCGGAGTCAGTTCCCGGACCAGGTACAGTACGGTGGTGGCGGACAGCCCCAGCACCTGCCCTAGTAGCACCTTCCATCCAGGCCTTTCCAGCAGTAGCTGTAGGGACAGCAAGCTCCCGCTTCTCCGAGGGAAGATGTAGGAGGAGGTGGCCGACCTCAGGGCTCTCCTCAGGGACCTCAATCGGGGCGTGGTCCAGGAGGTGGCCAACAGCCGGGAGCAGAGTAGCTGGGCGTGGACAATTACACGCCGCAGAGGTAGTAGTTCCAGTAGGGCCGGAGGTTGTCCGAGGTACGAACATTTTGTTCAGTACCCTTGATTATTCCTTGTTCGATACCGGAGCTTCGCACTCCTTTATTGCTCCCAGTCTAGCCGGTGCCTTGGGTCTAGATGCCGAGAGACTTCCAGTGCCCCTGGTGCTGATCACACCAATCAGAGTTCAGACTGAATTGTTATTTGTTTGTCGAGGATGCATACTGATGATAGGGCCACATCAGTCGGTTAGGAATCCTCTTCTACTATAGATAAAGCCATACAATGTCATCCTAGGCATCGACTGGCTATTCTCTGTGTGTGTCGTCATCGACTGCTTCTGAGGAAGTGTTTTGTTCTCAGACTTGGGTGGCCGGCATGTTACCTTCACCGGTGAGCAGAGCATTCATAAGGGCAGCAGGCGAGAGGAACCATTCCTCTCGTTGTTAGCTGAGCTGTCAGTAGAGTCAGTAGATGCTAAAATGGTGGAGGTTCCAGAGATCATCCGTGAGTTTATGGACGTATTTCCTTAGGAGGTGAAGACTCTACCCCCTCGACGTGATATCGATTTTGGGATAGACTTGTAGCCTGGTGCTCGGACAATCTTGATGGATCCTTATCAGATGGAAACTTCGGAGCTACTGGAGTTTCGGATTCAGATTGACGACTTGATGAAGAGGGGTTATGTTCGACTGAATGTGTCACCATGGGTTGCTCTAGTCTTGTTCGCAAAGAAGGAAGATAGTGGTCTCAGGTTGTGCATATACTATAGGAGTCTGAATCAGGTGACGATCAAGAATCGCTACCCTCTTTCGAGGATAGATGATCTTTTCGACCAGCTGAATGGGGCATGGTGGTTCTCAATGATCGACATGTAGTTTCGATATCACCAATTGAGGGTAAAGGAGAGTGACATCCCGAATACGGCCTTCAGGTGAAGATATGGACACTTGGAGTTCATATTCATGCCTTTCGGTGTTAGTAACTCCCGAGCTGTGTTCATGGGGCTTATGAACTCAATAATCTGGGAGTACCTGGATCGGTTCATAGTCATGTTCATCGACGATATCCTGATCTATTCAAGATCGTAGGAGGATCACGCAGACCACCTGAGGACAGTTTTGGAGGTCCTCCGACAGCACCAGCTCTATGGTAAGTTGTCAAAATGTAAATTCTAGACATGAAAACTACACTTCTTCGGGCACATGGTCTCCGAGCAGGGCGTAGCGGTGGACCCATCAAATATTGAGGTAGTTGTTTCCTGGGTAGCACCCAAGAATGTGGCAGAGTTCTGTAGTTTCCTCAGGCTGGCAGGTTACTATTGGAAGTTCGTACCCAACTTCTCCCGAGTAGCATCCCCTTTGACATCCCTGACCAAGAAAGACAAGGTTTTTCATGTGGAGTGAGGAGTGTGAGTCATCCTTCAGCTATCTGGAGGAGAAGTTGGTTAATGCCCCAGTGTTGAGATTACCAGAAGTAGGGGCAGCATTTGAGGTGTTCTATGATGCTTCAAGACAGGGCCTGGGATGTGTGTTGATGCAGCGACAAGGGGTGATCTCTTATGGGTCTAGGATGCTACGCCATCATGAGAGTAATTATTACACCCAAGACATGGATATTGCAGCAGTCGTTTTTTCACTGATGTTATGGCGGCACAACCTCATCGGAGAAGGATTTTTGGTCTTCACAGATCAAAAAATATTGAGGTATATCTTCTCCCAATGGGACCTAAAATTACGGCAGTAAAGGTGGATGGAGTTCCTCCAGGATTACGACTTCGATATCTCCTACACTTCCGGGAAGGGGAATGTATTGGATGATTCCTAGAGCAGTAGATCACAGAAGGATGTGGTCTGAGAGTCGGCAGACACCTGGATGTCAATGGAGGAGTTGGCTGCCTTACACCTGGATGCGAGGATGGATAGCGGTAGAGGCTGCCTATATCAGATGACAGTGCATTCTTCTTTGTTTCAGCAAATGGAGGAGTCTCAGTGGGGAGACCCAGAGTGCGAAGTGATGCGTGACTGAGTTAACCAGGGCAATGCTCCGGAAGGATGGACAGAGGATGGTCAGAACCAGATGCTTTTCCAGGGAAGGTTTTTTTTCAGAAGTGATGCACGGAAAGGTTCTCAGTGAGTTCCAAAACCCACCCCTGGAGGTACACCTAGGATTTTCCAAGATGTACCAGGGACTGAAAAAACAGTTTTGGTGGCCCGGAGATAAGTGAGAAGTGGCAGTGTTTGTGGCCAAGTGCTTAGTGTGTCAGTAAGTGAAGGCTGAACACCGAGTTCCAGGCGGCCTACTGCAGTCTCTAGATGTCACTGAGTGGAAGTGGGATGACATCTCGATGGATTTCATCACGAGACTACCCATGTTCCAAGGGGGATACGACGCCATCTGGGTGGTAGTGGACCAGTTGACGAAATCGTCTCACTTTCTCGTGATCCGGGAGTCGAGTGCAGTTGATGCTTTGGTACAAAGGTACATGGATGAGGTGGTTTTATTTCATGGAGTTCCAAGGTCTATAGTCTCGGATAGGGATGCATGGTTTAACTGGAGAGTCTAGAGAGGATTTACGCATGCTTTTGGCACCCAGCTGTGTCTTACCACTGCTTTTCATCCCCAGATAGATGGACAGACAGAGCGTACCATCCAGACCTTGGAGGATATGTTGCGGGCATGTGTTCTGGACTCAAGGAGATCATGGGTGCGACACTTTCCTCTGGTAGAGTTCACCTACAATAATATCTATCACTCTACCATTGGTGTGACCCCATTTGATGCCTTGTACGGGAGGCCAGGTTGCTCACCTGTGTGTTGGACCGAAGTCGGAGAGGTGGGCATCCTTGGTCCAGAGGTGGTGTAGAGCACGAAAAAGAAAGTTTAACTTATACTGGAAAGGATGAAGGCAGCCCAGGACCGACATAAGTCGTATACTGATACCAGGAAGAGGCCCTTGGAGTTTGAGGTTGGAGACCACATGTTCTTGAAGGTCTCCCCTTAGCGTGGACAACGTAGGTTCGACAAAGGAAGTAAGCTTTCTCTGAGGTTCATCGGACCCTTTGAAGTGTTGCAGTGGGTGGACGAAGTGGCTTATCAGCTAGCGTTACCACCGCCGCTACTGAGGACACATGATGTATTCCATGTGTCCCAGCTTCGTCGTTACCTGCATGATGATTCACACATCCTCAGCTGGGGAGAGATGGACATCTAGGATGACGTGACTTTTATGGAGAGACCAGTGATGATCGAGGATTGCAAAGAGAAGGTGCTTCGTGGGAGAACCATTCCTTTGGTTCATGTGTTATGGAGACATGGTGGGATTGAGGAGAGTACATGAGAGAAGGAAGAATATATGCATTCCTAGTACCCAGAGTTGTTTTGAGTTTTGTAATGTTCAGTTTGTAGCTATTGTGGGGGAACGTTTTACCAAGTTGGTTATGAAATACTGGTTTTCTTTCCTCTGAATGTGTGTGAAAAGCCCTGGCTATGGGGAGGAGAGGAACAAACCCCTAATCAAGACGAATTAAGGTGGATGCGATTAAACCCATGCAGGTGAGTTAGTACTGCCAAAAGTGGATAATATCTTGACATGGGGGAGGAGACTCCCCAACCCTCATGCCTGGGAAGTTTGACATGGTATGTTTCTTGGTTCTTGATAGGAAAGTGTTCTTAGTTAACGATGAGGTTCACTCCTAATAGGTATCTTTCTAGGTGGTTTTTCGGACCCTCTCTTTCCTTCTGGATTGTGTTGATTCTCGAGGACAAGAATCTTTTAAGAGGTATTTGATGTAATAGCCCGGGTTTTGGGGTCCATTACATTGTGAAAATCTCATGTTGGGTTTTCTGGTCTAGGAATCTCGGTGAAGTTTGGCCTAACGGTAGCCCTACCGGTAACCTCATCCTACCAGTAGTAGGCCTACCGGTAGATCAGTCTACCAGTAGCCATAGCCTACCAGTAGCTCTGTCTATCGGTAGCTCTCAGCTAATGGTGTCTCTCGCCTACCCCCGCGGGGTTTTCCCAGTAGCGCTCCCTTTTGCACAAATTGGGTTTTAAACCCTATTTTGACCCCTTTAAAAAATCCCAATGACACCCATGAATGTTGTAATTAAATATTTAATGAATTAACATGGTGTGTACATCAGTTTAGACCCCTTTAATAATGTGTGGGGTGTCTCAACCGCGTGGTCATCCCACGACCCCACTCCATACGCGGTTTTGCGTTCTTAACTCAACTGTCCCCAGCTTTTATAAACTAAAAGGGTTCTCCTGGGTTTATTTTCTCAATCACCCTATTCTAGAGTACCCTTCGTTTAGATGAGCAGCTTTTCTTTCAGACAAGCCGCATCGCTATCCGTGAAGTTCCATGCACGGGATTAACTTCGATCGTTGATAACAGGTAGGAAATTTCTCCTCTGTCTCTCCCTTTTCTGTATCTTGGGGGGTGGGTGTGCTTTTGTTTCTTTAGAATTGGATGGACTGAACCGTAATGAAGATAATAAATGGAATTCTAAAGAATGAAGGGGAAGGGGTGTGATCGATGATGCTTTGATTTATGATCTTCTATGATTTATGATTTCTGAATCTTACGCCTACTAAAAATCATGGCCATTGGTGGTCTTTCTCTGTGTACTAATGAACCACTGGTGATGTTTAAATGGATTGTTTTTTAGTTTTGAACTCCTTCTATGGAAAAGGAAATTGGTTAATCATGTATATCCGACTAAATAAATTGAGGCACCAGGATCAATCCTTCTGTGATAACCCTGGTTAAAGCACACGGAAATCGAAATCATGGAGTGTGTTAAATCTTATAAATCTCAAAATACCTGCATGGGCCTGCTTAGTGGTGATGGGTTGGTTTTTTATTTACTTTACGGGACCTTTGCAGGGTGATATGGGTGGGGATGGGATCCCCTGTTATTATACTCTCGGTGGTTGTGAAATTGGGGATGGGATCCCCTGTGTTATGCTTTCGGTGGTTGTGAATTTTAATACAGGGTGGTTACCTTGTTTATATCACGAATTGGGGTGGGATCCTCTGTTGTTGAGAAACCCCTTTTTTCTCCTGGATATTGGGCATGGGGATGTAACTTAGGGTTCTCTTTGGTTGATGTGGCTTTACGAGAGAACAGAGTGTGGATGTTGTAGTTAATTCTTGACTGTTTGCTTTTCTGGACATGTGCCTATGCTTACTAGTTGCCCAAGTTGGTGCATAACTTAATTAAACATCATTACTGGACATGAAAACAAGGATGGGACAATGGGTTTTCGTTTGGTATGAGTTGGGACTCAGACATGAGTACTGTTTGCGTTCCATAGGTAGGCTGAAAAACCTAAACATGGTGGAGTGCTTGTTAACTATATATATACTTGTATTTTTTTGTTTCTTATTCGCGCCCCACCCAAGTTGAGCACTTAGTGCCGAACACCCCCATTTCATGTGGGAGGGTGTTTTTCCCACCACTATTATTAGTGGATGGTTATTAGATCATTTTCTTCTCCCTTTCTCGGATAGCCCAAGTATCTTTGGGAAGGCTGTGATGGTATAAGGTCCATTATTAGCCCAAGAACCTTTGGGCGGGGTAGTGTGACAGTTGTGGCCCAGGTGTGTGCAGGCAGGTAGTTTCCCAAGTATCTTTGGGATGAGGCCCAGGTGTCTTCGAGCGTGGCAGTGGATCTTCTAGCCCGGGTGTCTTCAGTCGTGGCGGTGGTTGTTCTGGCCTAGGTGTTTGGAAGCGTGGTTACGTGTGAAATTTGTGGCCCAGGTGTGTGTGGGAGGGGTTTGGCATTGAGACTGTGTGAGGTTGTGGCTCAGGTCTGTGCGGGAGGGGTGTGGTAGTGGGACTGCGGTGAGAATGGCGGGATTGGTTCGATGTGTGGGATGTCTCAATAACCAGTGGGAAAGTGGCACGGGGTACCAAGATATTGATGTTCTATATATATATATATTACTTGAATTGTGTTATTTAGATAGTGCACTTTGGTGAGGTTTGGGTGGATAGTTTACCTTGTTACGTGTTTGGTTTACTCTTTTTCTCACGGGACTTTAGTACGTTACCCCACTTGTGCACGAGAGTCTTTGGTTTTCCCTACTGAGTATACTTGTATGCACACCCTATCTATATAAAACTACTTTCAGGTTTCCAGGAGGACTTCGGGAATCGTGTGGGACCATACTAGCATAGGACCTTTGGGATAGTTGCAATTGTTATTTTTCTTTTTTTGGTACTTTACCTTTGTAGTCACTTTGTACCTTGTGGTATCTACTTTTGGAACATGCATATGGGAATCATTGTTTTGTCTTTTCTTGCACTTTCTGTTTTGGTGTTGTGGGATTTACTATCATATCTCCTGATTCTAATAAAAGAAAAGGGGTAATTCCTTCCATTTAGTGAGCAATTTTATACCTTTGGCGCTGGTCGCCACTCCGGGATTCCTAGATCGACAGTTTTAGATAAAGGATGTGATGTGTCTATTATGAAGGAACCATGTTTTCCTTTTTTAGAGAAAAGGAAAACCATGATGAATAAGATAGACTAGTTCATAAGAGGGTGAAACCAATTAGTCATCAATTGGATAATATGACCCTTGGTATTTCTGATGTTGTGAGTTCCAAATTTTCTACAGTGGTGGTGGAATTCAAGAAGATCTTCCTTGAGGATGTTCTAGGATTACCACCCCATCAAGATATGCACTTATCCATTGATCTACAGGCTGGGAATCCACCCAATATTTGTGCCATCATATAATATGGATCTTGGGGAGGTTTGAGAGATGGGGTGATGTCGTAATTCTTTTGAGAAAGGTCTTTGTTCAAACAATTTATTCCCTAAGCATCTTATGTTTTGTTTTCCAAAAAGGCTAATTGGATATTGAAGATGTGCATGGACTTTAGATGCTTAAACCTGGTGACCATGAAGAAAAATTATATACTAACAAGGATCGATGAACCCTTTGATCATTTGGGAGGGGAATGATAGTTATTAAAATTTACCCTTAGATCAGTCGATCAGTAGTTGCGAGTAGGGGATGAGGATGTGCTAAAGACAAAATTTACATGCCACTATGTGGCTATGAGTACCTGGGGATTCCATTTGGAATTAAAAACGTCCCAGAAATGCTCATGGGACTCCTGAAACAAATATTTCATCCTTAAATAGATTGTTTTATGGTGTAATTTTGCGATGATATCGATGTGTACTCGGCATCAGAGGAGGACCATATGAGACACTTAAGAATTGTTTTTGACATACTCTGAGATCAATAGCTTTACAGAAATATCTGGAAGTGCCAGTCCTGGATTTAGGTTGTCCACATTCTGGGACATGATAGAGAATGAATAATATTTTCCAAATGAAATACATTTCATATAATTATTAAAATATTCATATGGAAAAAATGATAAAAAATACACTTATAAAGTTATTTTTTTTAGTTCAACAAGGCTGGTCATATAAGATCATATTGTACCATGATTAAGTGAAATGAAATGATGGATTGAAATTATGAGATTAATTATATGAATTATAACAAACATAAATGTTTTAAATGTTTGAATGTGTCAAACACTTAGTGTACCAGTTTAGTTGACAGTTCATCAGAGAATGTTTTAGATAGTGAAGGTGAAGAATAGATGAAAATTATCTTATTTTTTGAAATTCCTAAGAATAATTTTTTATTTATGGATAATGTATCTACTAAAAACTACACTATTCTTACATTGAATTCAAATTATATTGACTGAGAAAATAAGAATAATTAAATATCTTTTGATGATAAATCTGCTTCATTATAAGAGAATATACATTACCAAGAATAGAAAAAGTCTGATTATTTGTAAAACTTTTAGAAAATAGAAATTTCAACGAGTCTAAAAAACTTGTTCCTATTATGGAAAAAATGATAAATAAAATTAAAAAATACCTAAACATAATACTAAAATTCATTACCTTTTAAAATAATTAGAGAAATGAAATTTTGAGAAAAGTAATATGTAAAAAGGGTTAGAGAAATATAATATTGAGAAATGTATTTTCTAAAAATAAATATGATAACATATTTATATTATAACTTATATTGAGGATAAAATTTTAGATGTGAAAATAAATTATTAAATTTGAAACATGAAAAAATTACTATAAAAATTATTACTGGTAAATAAATTTTTTAAAAAATGTATGGATTTATAAAATCTCATAATGATGTATCTGGAATGAGTTTATGTAATGAAAAACCAATTTTTAAAACAACTATTTTGTACTAAAGAGTGCTCTATTCATTATGAAATATCAAAGTAGAGGAAATTAGAAGAATTTATGTTCCTTAAATAATGTATAATTATTAGGCTTTTAAAAATCATATTTTTCTAAATAATGGACAACTCCCCAAAAAATTAAAGTTGGACAGATGTGGATTCAAAAAAATTAATTTTCTAGTAATGTTATACCCATGAAGTTTTGAGTTCCTAAATACTAATCATCTTCCATTCGGGAAGACAAGTAGCGTACCAATAATAATTGAATTTTCATAGGGATAGTTGATTTTCTATGATTATGAATCGTAATAATGAATTTTTTTCAAAAATATTATTAAAATGGATGGTGGAAAATTTTCCTTTGGTGACAATGATCATGAAATAATCATAGAATATGAAAAATAATGATTTTCATATAATATATGTGTTTTATTTTGAGATTTCATATTTTTGGAACTCAAAAGGTTTCCTAGAATCCTATTAATAAAATTTTGTGTTACCACATTCAACATCTATTTTTGGACTGATCTCGACCCTCTACCTCAAAATTTATTCAAATAAAATTATGAATTGGAAAGTTGTGATGGAAAGGATAATAAAAAAGTATTTTTTGATAATAAATATTTGTTACATAAATAATTAATTATTTTATATGTATGGGAATAGTTTTTTATCAGAAAATAATATTTTTATCTTCATTATCCTACAATAGTGAGGAAGTTTTGTTCTTAAATATTTTTCAGCATTGAAGATGATGGATAGGTTACTATATTCAATCTTAATGATGCATAATATAAGCATAATTCGGAAAAAATTATTATATTTGGTATAATTTAAATTGAATGGAGTGGAATATATAGTTACCCACATGATTCTAGATAAGCGTAGTAGTTTTGAAAATTCTAATGTTATGAATTCATTGCTTCCATTTTCTGAAATGATTAGGAATGTGTTTAATTTAAAACCAGATGTAAGGTTTGTACCTATTTTGATTAAAGGTTATCTTGTGTTGATAAATAGTGATATAGATAAATTTAGGGGTTTTATATCTTTTTTTTTGGATTTCATATTGAATTTTTGGATGTTATATAAAGTGATATTATTTTAATCAATTAACGATATTAAGAAAAGTTATATGAAGTTGCTAAATTTTTTTATTTCAGTGTTTCATCATTAAAATTTTGTTGAATTTTATGATTATTATGAATATTATGAATCAATACATTTTTGTAATACTGATAGTTTCTTTGACTAGTGAGAAAACATTTCTACAATTAATATGATTTTTGGGCCGGACATGAAAATATTTAATTAAAAATAAAACAAAGTTGTGTACAATACTAAAGTCCATTATCCTAGGTATAAGATTTAGTAGAAAAGGATACATATATATTCCACACCTTGGTTGAAAAATAAATTTATAGAAATTTCTGATGAGGTATATAGATAATTAATGAAAAAATGATGAAATAATTCTTTTCAAACTAGTTTTTGGTCTTGATAAGTTATAACCATTAACTTTGAAGTAGAAAACTTATTATTGATTAAGATTTTATGAAAAGAAGAACATGACAATAATTTTTAAAACTGATGATTTTGAAAGTAATTTTAATGTCGTGGAATGAGCTCATATATATTTTCATAATGCTAATGAGATAGGACCTCTTTGGATTTTTCCATTGACAATTTTATAATTTATACATACTTTGTCCGTTGTTGGTCAACCAATTAAATAAGAACTAGAACAAGTTTTAAAATTACAAGTTCCTATTTCTATTGATAAAATAAAATGAAATGTTACTAAAATTTAAAAATATTCTTTAGAACCTATTGAATTATAAGTTCAATAATGTTTTATGAAACATGGTAAAGTATATTTAACAATGGATTCATTAGATTATCACTTAACACTATGAGTATATTCACATAGTTTCTGATACATCTCTTTCGTTTAATTTTTCTTTTTATTATTTTCATATTTCATTACCATATTTTGTATGGTCTATGAAAACACTCACATTTCATATTTTGTAGGACCAAATAGTGAATTATTGATATGAGATTCTTGTCCATCCATCTCAAATATACACATTATCATGGATATTTTCAAAGGTAAACTAGAATATCAATATAAATAAATTAAATACCCTAATAAATGTTGAAAAATAGAGAAGGGAGTGGAGAATATATGGCCAATTTTAAAAATTCACGCCTTTTCAGTTTATCCTCAAAATTTTATTCAGTATTAATCCACTAACGTTTTATTACTCATACCCTAACCAATATAGTTTTTGAGTAAAATGGTTGAATTTCTGCACTTTATATTCTTCTATTTGAAAATACCAACATAATTTACTAAAAAATTTATTAACTTTATATATCCCAAGTCTCACAGGGTTATTTTAGAATTTTTTTTGTTATACTGCGTGTAGAAATAATTCTAAACTATTTAATATAATATTTTTAAAATTAAATCTTATCCATGTAACTAATAAAGTCTATTACATCGGCCTGATGATTCCATATAGATTTTAATAAATAATTCTAGTCCATCATACATAAGAAATCATATCCATTGGAATTACCATGATTCGTCCATTTAACTAACAAGTTTTTATTCCATCTGATTTATTATGCTTAGTCAATAAGATTGATGAAGTGTAGTCCATAGGATGGAAATATTCTAGTCTACTGGATTGAATAAGTCATACACATTAGACTAATAATGTTTTAAACATTTGTACTAAACATATTTTATTCCATTAGAATAAAAAAAATTATAATTGGACGGTGATAATTATTTATATTATATGGAATACATTTATACCATTGTGATGATGCTATCAAAAGGACATATAGAATATTCTAAGATATCAAACTAGAGCACAAATGAGTCAATTTCAACAAACTATGAGAATCAAGAAATAAGACCACTTGAGTTGTGCCAATATGTAGAGTTGAATTCAAGGAGCAGTGAGATGATAATTTTTCTAATCCACTCATTTGATGCTTTCAATGATGTAGTATCTTGCTACTTTTCATTTATAAATATTCAAAGATATTTTGTTCTATTGAATCTGAGTGAGGATTCTAAATTCCTTCTAAACATTTTCATTTGTATTGGTTGTGTCTAGTCTAGATTTAGATTGAGGGATTCCAAGGATTGGAAGAATGATGATTTCAATCAGTATAATTGAGGTATTATGGGTATATTAATACAGAGATAATATCAATATCTACAATAGAGATATTTCTTGGATTAAAAATATAGAACTTATGGTTATGAAGAATATTGAAGATACCCAAAATCAGTTTTTCTAACTAATACAACTCCAAGGGTTGAAGGGTAGAAAAAATTTAAATGTTTTACATATTTTTTTATTTATTTTGTTTTAAGATATGTTTCTACATATTTTTTAACATATTATTATTTTCAACAATGAATTTTTATAGAATGTTTGTTTTACAAAGCTTTTCTAAAATATTATTTTTAAATGTAATGTGTGTCCAATATAAAATCATTCATCATTTGATGATATCTAAGCCCAATAAATTATAATAAAATAGTGTGTGATTTTAAATAGTTAATGGTTTTTAAACTAAAATTCACATCCTCTTGTAAATATTAATATACTCATTGATCCAACAATAGTGTCATAAATTATGCCACAACACAAATATTTATGAGGTTTGTTCTTAAGATATAATACTTTTCAGTATTGGTTGTTTTTCTAAATCATGTATTCCCCACTAAAATCCAGGTGACTATTAAGGGTAGTTCTTCTTAGATATGAAAATCTAGAGTCTCACTAGACATATAAATACTTGTTTCATATAATAATTTCTTTAATAGCATATCATTTATATTCACAGAGTCACTTTATGAACCCAAATATACTACCACATGGGTTTTATTGAGTACCATCATATATATAGAATTGTTCATATGAATTTATTCTTGGAAAATTATATGCATGTCTACACATGATGCTTCTCCATCAATTATATAGATCTCATTCTTCTCACAAGTAGATTCTTCAAATTTCAACATGTCTGGAAGAAAGCTTTGAAGCTCGGTAACAAGTCAAAACATCAAATCACATAAAATATTTTGAAAATAATCACATGGTTTTATGTCTCAAACATATAACATTTTAAGGTTTGAAACCAAAAAATAAAAATATGTACACTAGTTTAGACTTTCCAAATATCAACTTTTTTTCTTTTATTTTTTCAATTGAATTAATCCAATTGTACCAGTTGAAAAAATAATCCACTATTATGCACATCCATTTCTTATATACTTAATGGATGTTCAACATAAACACTAATTTAAATAATTCTTATTCATCTTATAATTATTTTTAATATTATTTTTCAAGAGTTACCTTTAATATTTGTCAAAGAAACATTAAATAGATCTTGGTTACACAAAAAATAGGTGTTCTTGATTCTATCTGTTATATCTATTCTTGAACTCCATAAACTCACATGCATCGGAAGATAAACTAAATAAAATATTAATTTTCTTAATATCATAAATGATATTTAGATTTATCAAAATGAATTCAAGTTGAAAAGATCCGTAATAAAATAACTAGTTTAGTTTTCAATGAATTGATATGCACAAATATTTCATCTTGATGAGTATTCAAAAAATAGAACTAATAAATACTTATCAATACATAAACATTAAAAAAATAAAATATACTTATATTAATCACAATTAATAACTTCTTCTGCATAAAATAATCCACTAAACTCATGTATTAAATCTTCTATATGTATGAAGATAAAAGAATAAAAATATATGTGGTGTTGAACTCATTATCTATTTTCCTTCTTGTGAATGTTCCAGGACCCCTTTTTAATTTCACTTGAACACTCAAATAGCCTCAGATAAACAACATTAAGATAATTAAAAATATAAGAACTACTTTGATAGATCTTTGTATGCATATTAATTGATTAGTTGAAAAAACTAATTTTAGAATTAATAAATACATGAAGTGGTTCTGCTAATTCAATCAAATCAAAAAAGGCTATGAATATGGCCTGAATAAGAATCATTATGTTACAAACCAAAAACATAACACAATAACCTTCAAAGTTGTATTTTCTCAGAATAAAATAATTCTGGATACTTTCTTTTCTCATGTATGTAATGACCCAAAATTGTATTAATTGAATTTTTACCTTCTTATAATTATGTTATATGTTATAAGACACATAAATAACATATATATCCAAATAAAAACATCATTCTTAGAAATGAAGAATGATATATGTGATATTTAAATAAATTAAATAACCTATACTGATGGAATAATAACATGACCATTGGAATAATAATAAGGGCGTTAGGAATAGTAATCCGACCAATAGAATAGTAACCTCACCTATGATATTTTTAATTATATTTAGGAATATTATAAATGAAAATATGATATAATTATAAAATAATATAAAAAACAAATTTTTTAAAAATAGCAATCTAAGTGTTGGTATTTTGTAAAACATTAATTTTTAATTGTAGTTTTATGATTAACATAATTATTTAAAATCTATTTTTCTTAAAATATATTTATAAATTATTTTGTTTTTATTATGATTATAATAATATTTTACAAGATGTTAATTAATTTTTTAAAGTGTCATAAAATCTATTATAATTTTAAAACTGGTAATTTACAAATTGATGCTGCTTTTATTTAAAAATTAAATTTTACATACATTAAATAATATTATCATAAAATGTAGTCTAATTTTTAATTCTAGACATTTCAATATTTTCAGGGTTATATTTTGGTTTTTTGTAAAATTGATGGATTATTTGTGAATTGTAAAATACGATAATTTATGGTACTTAAAATTTTAAGCCTAATACATGAATTATATTGTCATTTATATTGTAAGAACCATAATCTATAAATATATTTCTCTCATTACTATATTTACTCATGGGAATCAGCATTATTTTTATTCCTAATCTTAAATGATAAACTAATGAACAAAATAATCAAAAAACACTCTTCTTCTCCTCTGTAAACATCACCCATCACCACCTCTTATCCTCACAGAATTTAATCTACAAATATTTTATAAATTCTACCCAATCCCCTTAAAAATCATCTCCCCACTTCAAGGATCTTCTAGTATCAATAAAAGACCAAAACCATATACCTTAAAGAGGTTCTCAAGGAGATGAATGTCAAGAGGTAAAATCCACTTTCATTCTCTTTTACTTTATTTTCAATTAAATGCCTTTTTCTAATCCTCTTATCAAATCCTTATCCCAATGTGGATTGATAAATATAGTATCATATATATATATATATTGTAATTTCATTTAATTAATGGAATACTCCATCATCAAATCACGTATCCCCTCCTTTTATTATAAAAACAAAAATATCATTTGTGATGTGTCCAATCACTGACTTCATGGACTATGAGTTTTAATTTTCCATTAAAGCTTTAAATTCTTGTCATAAAACCATTATTATGGTTATTTCATATTTTAATATAAATATTATGATTTATATGATGTTTTTTAACAAACATATCAACATAATATTAAATAAATTTATACATGTTTATGATGATCGTAAAAACTGTGAAAATAAATTAACACATTTTAATCAATGTTTTATCTAATTAATAATCCTCATAAAATATAAAAATTGATATATAAGTCCGTTTTAAATTCCATAATGTCATTAATAACATATACATTAAATTTTAGAGAATTTTTCCAATTTTTCATTAACATTTATTCTTGTATACAATTGAACTGATCAAGAAAAAGAATAAAATGAACACTCATATATGGATAAAATTGAACACTATAAATTTTAAACATGTATATACAAAAACAAAATAAAATTAAAATAAATAAAATACATGGACATTAGTATTTTTATTTATTAATTAATGATTATAATTTGACTATTGAAGATATTACAGTGAAGAATGAATCTTGACATAATGTGAGGGGATTCTCAAACACAATTACTTTCTTTGGGTTATTCTCTATTCCATAGTATAAATGATCCTATTATGTTCATAAAATATACATCTTATATCATTTTTAGGATTTAAATTTTCCCACCACGTTAAAAAATGTTATAATAAAAATATCTTTTTTTAATTAGTTCAATTTCCAAAACATCTTGTTTTACTCCTCTAGAAAAAAATCTTCCACTAATTAATAATGAGGTATTATGTTCAATTATGACTTTAATTATTCATTTTGGAAACAAAAATTTTATCCATGAAAATATTATTTATGATATCCTTATTAAACCCACTATCATCCTTGGGTTTACTTCAAGGAATTGAATGATATATGTTCTATGTGGAATGCATAATTTTGTAAATGTTATGATGTGACTGGCGGGACTGAAATTTTATATCCCTTCAATGAATTGGGTAATATAATGTATCTAATGAGATAATATGAAATATTAATGGAAATGATGATGGATGTTTTCCGAATGATGATGTTATGATTATTTACATATGTTATGCATGAACATGATGCTAGCTGTATTCACAACTTTGTGTGGTATTTAACCACTAAGTTATGATGTTTTATTTTTATGCATAAAAAAATTCAATTGCATTATATAATTATTCCTCTAATGATTATTATTATTTCCATGTGGTTATGTTATGATGATGATTATTATTCTATTCTATGTTATATTGATTAATGTTTTTATGTATCCTCTTTCTAGGATTTTATCTCACCCCTTTCTTTTATGTATATCCTAATTTGACTATATGTACTAACAAGATCACGATCTTTAGAAGGATAAATAATTATATTTTTAAATGTTTTATTTTATTTTATTATGTATATGTGATGTATTATCCAAATTTCCCTAAGACACTAAACCATTGATACAAGATTGTAATGCTGTTATGATTATTTTAAAAATGATGTAATACTTGTATAAGAAAAAATAAGTGTCTCTATAGTTTGTATCAGAGTGAAGTTTAGTTAATTTGTGAATTAGGATTAGAGAACATTAGTGTAATCCCTTAGTATGAGACTAAGTATATGTATTCATACAATAATCATTATTTAAAAATGATTATAAACATAGGGATCCCACAAGATATTCCTTTAGAGTTAATTTAAAAATGAAATAAATTATTTATTCATAACTTATTGACATGTTTTGAGAAAACCTTATCTATTTTATAAAATGGAGAGAACTAGGAGAAACTAGGCCAATATCCCGTATGAGGGACATTGTATGGATTCTAAAATGAAATACCATATTCTATTGGTTGGGTATTTCAAAATTTCATGGCCAAGATTACCTATATATCTCAGGATATGAACAATAACTAAAATAATTTGTAACATCTGCCTTTAACAGTGAGGGAGAATCTGTCTATCGAATATTTTATGTGGATACAACCACTAACATTTAGTGGATATCCTAATACACTCTTTATGGAATAGTGGGTTTACTTACTGAATAATAACTTTCTTTGATCCACTTTTCTGAGAAGGAGAAGGTGACTCTTATTGTCTATTGTTTAGATGGAGAGGCTGATCATTGGTAGTCAATGATAATGAAGACCAAGAAGAATGATAAAATTGAAGATACGTAGTGGAAAGACATTAAGAAAATATTTCTTAATAAGTATTTCACTCTAAATATTATTAAAATTATCGAGAAAGAATTAATAGAGCTGAAGACAAAGGAAAGTGATTTTTTAAGGTTTATGATGAAAAATTCACAAGGTCGTCAAGGTATGACTTGGGTTTTTTTATCAAACCTCATATAAAAATAGATATATTTTTTGGGGTTTTAAAACCACACCTTCGAAATTCTCTATAAATCCAAGACATTGGGAGTTATGAATAAGTGGTTCGATGTTCTCCCAAATTAGATATGAAGTTAAGATAATGGTCCCATAGTTATGGAGATAAGAAGAGAAGAATGTATTTTCAACTTGTTGGATTAAATGATAGAGGAAAGAGAATCCAACCACCCATGATTCAAAAATATTGGAAGAACAATTAGGGGAATTGACTCATTGGGATGGGTAAATGATCCATGTGTTAGAGAGAAGGCCATTAATATCATGAATGTTGAAGAGACATAAATATGCCAACCAACATGACAGAGGAAAGGAGAGTACCACCAAAATCTCAATGGTTCAACTATATAAAAAAATGGTACTATTCAAGGTAGTGCACTAAACCATGATTCATTAAGGGTAATCAATGTTAGAAACTAGAAAAGGAAAATTGGTGTGGGAAAGCTTATTCAATCACAGTGACTAAAGTGGTTCATGAAAATGATTTTGAAAAAGGTACACTTTTTATTCATGCAAGAATGGAAAACTTCTTATTTGATTTAGCTTCTACACATTCCTTTGTATCTTGCATGTTTTCGAGAACTATTGAATTGAATCCTTGAAACCTTTATGTAGATATATTTGTAAGGGATCCTAGTTGTAGAACCATTGAACCCAAATATTGGACTCTTACCATGTTGGTGAATGTGGGAAGATTATTCTAGAAAATATCAGCGTATATACCTTGGTGCAATTCAACAGTATACTCAGAAGGGATTTAATATCATTATATAGAGCACACATCGGGTATAGGGAAAAATAAAAATCTTTTCAAATTCTGATCCACCCCATGATTCTCTAAAAATGCAAGGAAAAACATGAATCTACTTTGTAAATTCCATCAATGGTGTGGTTGTGGATTATATATGAATAAACCTAACTCACATAAATGGTTGAATTATAGGAAGGTATCCACCTTGTGGATTTTTCAATTTTGGGGGAATGTATTAATGTATTTCCCAATGATTTATCCAGACTTCCCCCAGATCGTGGGGTCTAGTTATCAATATAACTCATACATGAAGATACTCCTATCTCAAAATGACCCTATAAGATAGAATCTATAAAACTGGAGGAGTTAAAGAAGTTGTTATAATAGAATTTGTAAAAAGGTTTCATATACCCATGTGCATCAACTTGGGGTGTGACAATGCTATTTGCAAAGAAAAATGACAGATCAATATGATTGTGTGTTGATTATTGGGAGCTTTAAAAGCTGTCCATGAAGAACAAGTATCATCTTACAAGGACTGATGACTTATTAAATCAATTATATAGAGGCCAATACTCCTCAAATGTGGATATCCATTGTGTATATCATCAACTAATGGTGAAGAAGGAATATATTAAAAATATTGTTTTCCATACAATTAATGGGCACTATGAGTTTCTAGTGACGCCATTTAGAAAAGTTAATCCCCACTTCATATTCATGGATTTGACAAATATAGTCTTTAGACACTAACTTAAAAAAGTTTTGGTCATTTTTATCAATGATATTATCATCTAATCTAAGATAAAAAATCAAAATAAAAAATATCTAAGGATTGTGTTGTTGAAATTAATTAAAAATTTTATTCCAATTTTAGAAAGTATTACTTTTGGATGTAGAAAGTCACATTAATGGGTCACATGATCACAAGTTAAGGAATTTTTATGGACCCTATAAAAAAAGGCGATTTAGAAATGGACAAGACCCACCAGTTTTATATAAATCCATAGATTTATTGAATTAGCTGGGTATACTAAAATTTTGTGCGAAATTTCTCATGATTTTATAGAACGATAACTATGTTTACAAGGAAAGGTGAAAATTATGTGAGTATGGAATAATGTGAGGGAATATTCAAAGGGATAAAAAAAGAATACTGGTACAACTATACTCACATTACCAAAAATGGATAATGTTTTGTGATATAAAGTGGTCATTAAAATAAAGTCATGGGATGTGTACTCATAACAAAAATGAAAAAGTGATTGCCTAAACCTCATAGAAGTAGATGATCCCTGAGAAGAAATACCATATTCATGATTAGGAGGTAATAATTATGATATTAACATTAAATATTTTGCAGAACTGCCATTATAGTGAGAAGTGTGACATATATACCAATCACCAGAGTTTATGTTTATATTCACACATAAGGAACTCAGCATGCTTCAAAGAATATTGTTAAATATTATCAAGAACTATGAATTCTCTATTCACTGTAATCCTAGAATGGTGAACGAGGTAGATAATTCTCATAGCACAAAAGAACCTTCAACCCTATCCACGAGGATGATTGAGAGAAACCCTATATTTATGGATACAGATAGGATGGATTTGGAAATCGTAATGGTGGGGAATACATCCTACCTTTCTAAAATGATTTTTCAACCCTCAATCTAAGTTAATATTAAAGAGAAACAAAGGGATGAACCTGTTCTTCAAAAGAATGCTAAAGAAGTAAAGGAGGCTAATTTACAAGAGTTCCATATCAATGATGAGGGTGTGATTCAGTTCGGAATTAGGCTATGCCTACATTCATCACCTTAGATAAATAAGGATCATTGTTCTCTATTCAACATAGATGTAAATAGATGTATCATGATCTTTAAGAACACTTCTAGTGGGAAAACATGAAGAAGGATATTACAGATTATATCTCAAGCTTCTTGATATATTAAAATTTTAAAGAACAGTAAAAGAATCCCAAAGGGATGATGCAACCAGTTCCTACAACCACATCGAAATGGGAAAATGTCACTATGGATTTTCTTAGTAGTCTCTCAAAAAAAATCTAAAAGAAACAATGCAATATGGGTTGTGGTTGATTGACTCACTAGGACATACCACGTTATCATTATTTTTGAGGATCTGTCTCTTAAAATTTTTTATAATATATATATATAAAGAAAGATGTTAGGCTGCCTGGTGTTCACATTCAATCATATTTGATCATGATCCAAGATTTACATCTAAATTATGGAGAAGTCTCCATCATACTTAGAGTGATGAATTAAATTTTATTATGGTATATCACAACCAAACAGATGTTAAATTTAAAAGTAAAATTTAGTTGGTTAAGGAAATTCTATGATCCTAATCAATATAATTAAAAGGAGTATTGGATCAACATCTCAAATTGGTTTAATTCTCATACATTAACATATTCCCATTGAGTATTCAGATGGATCTATATGAAGCTCTGAATGGAAAGAGATGTATAACTCTTACCTGTTAGGATGAATTAAGAGAATGAAAGGTACATGGACCAGATCATGTGTATGAGATGACAAATAAGGTTCAATGTATGTAGAAACAAATCAAAGGTGATCTGAGTTGGAAAAATAGCTTGGATAAAAACCATTAAAGGGGCTTTGATTTTGATAATGGAGATAAAACTTTCCTTCGTATATCACCATGGAAGAGTTTCATGTAGTTTTTAAAGAAAGGGAAGCTTAGTCCAAGGTAAATTGGCCCATTTTAGATCCTTGATCTCATAGGAGAAGTGGTCTACCAACTTACACTTCAACCAAATATGGCTTATGTTTGTGACAGGTTCCATGTATCACTCTTATGTAATTACATACTTTACCCCTCACATGTACTAAATCCATAGGAGGTATAACAAGATAATGATCTCTCATACGAGGAGAAATAGGTAAAGATATTGGACCACAAAGATAAATTCCTATGAAATAAGATAACTCTCCATGTAAATGTGTTGTGTATGAATCATAAGTATGAAGAGGTAACCTAGAACAAGAGGAATAAATCAAGGAGATGCAACCTCACATACTCTCACCTTTGCATGTAAAAAAATTTCAATGGTGAAATATTAAAAAGGGGAAGAATATAACAACATAAAAATTTATCAATACATTTTTCTCTTCTTATAATTATGTTATATGATATAAAACACATAAATAGCTTAAGTATCTAAATAGAAACATATTTCTCATAAATGATGAATCACGTAATTGATATTTAGAAAAAATAGGGAATATATACTTATGGAATAGTAACCTGACCATTGGAAAAGAAATATGCCCATTAGGAATATTAATCTAGTTAATATAATAGTAACATCACCTATGGAAGTATAAATGAAATCTAGTAATCTTATAAATGAAAATATGATTTACTTATATCATATTATATGTAAGTAATTGATTTAAAATTTATAAATTTAGTGTTGTGTTCTTGTAAAACAGAAATTATTATTTAAATTTTTTAATTAATATAATGATTTAAATGAAAATTTATCTTCATTAAATATATTCATATGTTTATAGTTTTTTTATTATGATTATAAGATAATATTATGATACCTTAATTAATTTTTTGAAGTGTTGTAAAATCGATTATAATATTAAAATAATTTTTTTGAATAACTGAAGATTTTATTTAAAAATTAAATTTCATATATATAGAAATTTATTATCATAAAATGGATTCCATTTTTTAAATATTCACATCAAAAAATTTTAAGGGTAAAAGTTTTGTATTTTTCTAAATTAGTTGAATTTTTATGAATAGAGAAATATGATAATTTATAGCATTTGACATTTTATGGAAAATACAAGAATTTTTGAGTCATTGATGATGTAAGAACCAAAATTTCCATCCATCCTTCTCTTTTTACTGTATTTATTCATGATAAAAAACTATTTATAATCTTGAGACAAAATAATATAGTAAGGTATTAAATGATCAAAAAATTAAACTCCCATCCCATATAAGTACCACCCTCACCACCTCTTCTTAACACACATTATAAGACTGGATTCTTTTCTAAATTATACTAAATCTTATTACCAAGACTATCCCCAATGTCTTAGATCATATGTTCTTAAGAAAATACCAAACCCATGTTCCTTAAGTAGGTTCTCAATTATATGAAATTCAAGAGGTGAGATCTTGTTTCGTTCTCTTCTATTTTCTTTTCAATTGATTTTCATTTATATTATTATCCTTTCCTACTATAACAATGTGTAATGATTATAGTAGTATCTTATATATAATTTAATATTACTATTATATTGGAATAATTTATCATCAAATCTCCATTATCCTCCTTTTATACATAAAATGAACACATTTTATCTGACGTGTTGATTCGCTGCCTTCATGGATAATGAGTTTTCATTTTCTATTTACTCCAAAACGGCGGGTAATAAAATAATTATTATGTTCTATTTAGATTTTAATATAAATGTAATAATTTATATGACAATCAAGAACAAACATATCAATATAATTTTCAGTAAAATAATTCAAGTTCGTGATGATTGTAGAAACAACCAAAATAAATGTAAACTTTTCCATCATGGTTTTATATAATTATTCATCCTCATACCATATATAAAAATGATTTATATAAAAATTTAAACTTATCTAAGTACATTAATAACATATAATTTCAATTCTGTAGAATTATTCTTATTTTAAATGAACTTACATACTTTTCTACAAGAAATCCGGTCATGAAAACCAAGAAAACAAAACACACCCAGAATGATGACATTGATATCTATAACTCATAAACAATGGACATAAAAGAAATTAATAAAATTATAATAAATCAAAAATATGTATAATATTTCTTGGATTTATTTATTAATTAATATATTTGTGCTATCTAAAATATTAAAGTGAATAAATAATTCGAATAAAATGTATGAAATTTTTGAACCAAATTCCATTATTTGGATTATTATCAATTTCATGGTATGAATGTTCATATTGTGTTATTAAAATGTACTTTATATTTCCTTATAGTATATACATGTTCTTTTTGGGTCAAAAAAATTCTAATAAAATCTCTTTTTCTTCAAAGTGACTTTAATTTCCAAAAACAACGTATTTTATTCCTCTTGATATACTTTATATCCACTCAAGATTAATGATGTGTTATATTCATGTATGATATAACTTATTCCATTGGGAACCAAGAAGTTTATCAATGAATGTATTCATTACAAAATCCTTATGTATGATACTGTCCTACTTTGTTTTTCATCATAAATTTGATTGGCATATGTATGTAGCATGCACGATTAAAATAATATTATGATGTGCTGGGAGGGCCTAGAATTATATAGCCCTCCAATTTATTCAGTAATGTTAAGTTTCTCATGATATAATGTGGATTATGAATGAATATTATTCTATATTTATTCACAATGATGATATTATGATTATGCACATATGTTATGCGTGAACATGATGCTAACTTTCTTAACAACTATGTGTGGTATTTGATAACTAAGTCATGATATTTCATTTCTTTGCATTTCCACATTACATTCCCTTATCTAATACTTCATATAATTATTATTATGATGTCCCAATGATTATATTATGATGATTATTATTATTCTCACCCATGATTTATTTATTCTTTTCTTGATCTATAATATTACTTGGATTTTATATCCCCTTTTTATTTGATCTATATCATCAGGTGGCTATATGAACCTTAGAGATCATGAGATTTATGAGGCTAAATAATATGATTTTTAAATAAATTTTTATGTTTCATTATGCATATTTTATATATGGTCCTTATTATCTCAAAACACTAATCCCTTGATCCAAGATTTTAACGCATATATGTTGTTTATATTTAAAATGATGTAACAGCTATGTAATAAAATGAGGGGTCTCCATATTACAAATTTTATATTCCATTTAAATGGACGAATATAATATCCTTTTTATTCTAACGTTTATTTAAAATCAATTTCTTGGTTTTTGTAATGTTCTGTACCATGATCAAATAAACTTTATATCATATTATTTAATCTAATATTCATCAGATTCAAAACCTAGAAACTCATTTCCTTAATCCATCCAAAAAATTATCTTATAATAATATGTTGATTTTATATACTGGGGACATCATCATATGAGGTTCTACAATGATTTCATTTAGAGGATTATGCTATGTGGAAAAAATCTTATGCTCATCTTCAGTAGACTTACACTCAATTCCTTTTCCAAAATCATTCAGTATCTCTAAGTCCTGTGTTCCATTGATTTTTTATGATAACCATATAGGCTTTGATTTAATTCCTATAATCATGACATATATTGTAGATAAATTTATTTAATCAATACATTGCAAATTTTCAATAGAATCAAATGTCTTATGATGATGTCTAGTAGTTAGTAAAAACTTATGAGTGATAATGATATATGATGAAGTTTAATGTCCTGTAATTTATTTAAAGAATTATCCTTAAACTCTAAATTATTATAGTTGGAACCTAATTATTACAACACAATATCCCATACATTTAATTTAGTATGTTTCAATTTTTCATTAACTAAAAAATGCATACTTTTGTAGGTTTCATCAACAAAATTGGTCATGCTCATTTGTATTTCCAAACTTATGTAAATAACCATGGTACATATTCCAATCATAGTAATAATTATGAAAATAATTTAAAGTCCATTAAATAAATTTCTAAGGTACTTTATCATATATAATACTAAAATAATATTATTTACATGAAATTATATATATGTTTAGACGCAACCTTCTTTATTCAATTCCAAGCCATCTCTATTCACATAAACATTCATCTTAGATTTTTTTAAAATAGATTATGTTATCCAATATTACTTTTTCTCCATATATGGGATATCCTCTTTCATCTATGTCATGCCACAATTAAGAAGTTCTCTAGCCATTTCTTCTTGGCTTCTTTCACACCCGTTCAGTGGATCCCATCACCCACAATGCTGATATCACCTTTAAATTAAGACATTGAAAAAACTAATTGAACACAATTAAAGTCAATAACCATTGGGTACATAATCTAATCATTAAATGGTTAATTTTTTTAGGAATGGGAGTGATTTATTCTCATGTTCAACTATATTAGTATTTTATTTCATTATGCAGGTTAAAATAACTATTATTGTTAATATATTATTTGATTATTATTATATGATTATATCTTTTTGATTGAAATTTTTTAATGAAATATAATGGATTTCAAATATATAATATTCATCATGTTTTTTCCCAAAAATTGACATATAAATTTATGAGATTTATTTTCATGATGATATTTGATTTTATTTTATAGTTAGGTGAGATCATCTAACAAAGAAGTTATAAAATTCATCTATTCTAAGAATTCTAAATGAGGGACAACACAAGTGGTGTTTTTTAATTCATGTCATTTAGTCATAGGATGTCTTCCAATAAATTATAATGATATTATTGAAAATGTATAACAATAAATAGTGTTATTTTCATTACAATTTTATTGATAACTCATTTTTTAGATACTTACTCATTATTAGAGATTTACATAATCGGTTTTCATCCAATTTTTTATTTGATATTTTAGAGGTAAAGATCTAAAAAACTAAATTAATGAGCTGTGGATAAAACAAAATTATATTATTTTATAGTAATAATTAAAATATTGAGCTTTATACATTATTTTTTAAATCCACCCCACCATAGGAGATTGAGACATGAGATATTATGGTAACCTAGTTAAAAGTTTAACCAATTCTTCATTTTATTATTCCATTAAATTATAATGAAAAATGGGATTAAATTGTAATTACCTTAATTATTTTGAGTATTTCAGATGAAATTTTAATTTTAGGATATAGAGAAGGAGTTGGTCAATGAATTGGAATTTTGATTTGAATTTTGTTTGTTAGTGTATCTACATGAGGTTTTTTACAAGATTCTATATTTTGTTCAGAGGATCATAGTGGTTATAGAGGTTTGGGTCCTAGAGATAGTGGTAGTGGATCACTATAGATGGCGACGAGTTCTTACTTTGGTTACATCGGGTACTTAGTGACTAATGGTTGGTTTTTTAAAATTTACAGACACTATATGGTAACCAATAGGTGGTACCAAATTCCGAATGGGGTGGATAGTTTTGTGATCCTTCTATGAGGGTTACTGGGTTCACAATAACAGTGATTCATGTAAGTAGTAGTTACAGCTTTTGTTTTTAAATAAGGTATGATCATCAATTATAGAGACCATATTTGGTCCCCCATTAGGTGTCTCCTTATTTGGCCTGATAACCTAAAAGGATAATCTCCCTCTCTCCCTCTCATTATGTGACTTTTATTACCATTGTTTTGAGGAATTATGTGCACTGTTATTCATGAAAAACTAATGTAAAACTTCCCCATCATCCATTATTGTTCTCCGCCATTGTTTCCATTATTTTTTTGGGGTTCCTATTATATGATTCGTGTTGTATTTCATCGATTCTGCGTGAAATTGAGAAAAATATTTAGGGAAACATGTGTTTAAATATTGATAAAATATAAGGATGAATAATTTTTCATGTTTCTAACTGTTTCAATAGAGGTATGATACCAAGGGGATGTTTCTATGGGGTTACACAAAGTTATTCCTAAATTGATATCGAATTTAATCTTTTATAATGGTAATTGTTTATTGTATTTTTAGGGCATGCCATTGGTTTTTAATATCGTAGCTCAAGGCTTTTTCTATATGTGGTCACGTGGAAAGATTAACTTATTTATTTTATATTGTTTTAAAGTTTGAAATTAATTATAAATTTATGTTATTCATTATAGTGAATTTTTGGATTGAGATAGGTTCCTATAATTATTATTTTGATCTTGGATTAAAAGGAAGGAATTGTTAATAAGTATAATTTTTGAGGTTAGTGATTTATTTAATAAATAACAACATTGGTGTATATATTTCAATTATATGTTCATGGATTATGATACGGATTATTGATATGGTAACTCAATATAGATGGCATGGTAAATCCAGATAAGTGAATTAGGTAATGGGTAATCCTTTTATTAAATATTTGTGAGAGTTGTGTATGATTTAGGGATTAGAGAGACACTTGATGATTATTACAAAAAGAGAAAAGTTGTGTATAATTTTTTAAATGGATCTAAAGTAGTATTGGATAGTTTAGTTATGTGTGAATTACCTCAGATGATCCCTGTTGAGTGGGCTGATTCGATTCTAATTTTCATACATTGAGGGATGGGTTAGTTTTTTGTAAATCCTTAGTTAATTGTATGAGAATGTATATGTTAATGGATTTTAACCCCTAATACTCATTGTGTGAGTATATTAATACATAAGAAATGTTTTTAGTTGTATATGGTAAACTATTGTGATTATAATACCTATATTATTGGAATATTGAAGAGAATCCCATTTCGGTATGTGTATTCAGAACCATCTAATTATGGTTCATTGTTAGAATGGTATTCCTTGAGTAAGGATATTTTTGAAAAGTTAAAGAGGATCAAGTGATGGTATTAAAATTTTAATGTGAAACCTTGAGATTCATAGTTTTAATATGTTTTATAATTCCATTATTTTATCATAGTCCCATATTTGTTATTATGCATATGGTCTTATTGTATGAGAGATGTTGGAAATGTAACTATGGGTATAGGGAGACACCCATAATTGTGCATGGTTTCAAGTAGTCTGATAATGATTGGATCATTTCATGGATATTGGGGGAAATAGAATTAGTGTGATATTCAGATTAGGTTATGATGTGATTATGACATGATGTCTCGATATCATTAAATAGGCTATGTATTTTTAGTCTATAAGATCATTTTCATGATGATTTTTGTCAATGTCGGTTGTGTTAAGATGTATTGGGAACCCTTTATCTGAGATCGTGGATTGTACGTATGGGAAGTGATAACTATGTTGTGGGATATTTTTTCTGGGCTTGTTGTTTGTATTCCTTAAACAAATAGTTCCCCAAAATCTTTTGGATTAGCTATGATAACATGATTGAGTTTGTGTGGTTCGAATCATGTAAGTGGTTGGATCTAAAAATAATTTCCCCCATATTATTCCTTGAATCATATTAGGGGCATGTGACCCCTTCTGAAATAAATTTTAAAAGTGGGATAATTGATATCCCTCTTTGTTTTAATATATAATAGGTTATAGAAGAAATGAAAAAGAGGTTGTAATTATTTAAATTTATCCTTTATTACTATTGAAAATTAAATGTAATAAATGATTCTAAAATTAAATAATTAATTTAAATGAATTAAATGTTAAAGTAATTCTTGATGCATGGGAATTTCAGGATATGATCCTTAGATTGATTCATGATACTCGTCCCTTGTGAATACTGAGATTACCACCATAGATTCAATTTTCATACCTAGATATTGAAAATTATGATATGAGATCCTTGGATTGCATATGATTCTTGGGTATTAGGAATTTTTGGATGAGTGCTTTGATGCCATTTGACCCTTGATGTTTATGAATGATGTGATTCATATTAAAATTACATATAATATATGATTCTTTGAAATTTTATATTGTGATTGTAGATTCCCTAGAGTATATGATTCTTAATAATTCTAGGATGAGAATATGGATTTCATGTAAATGATGATGTTGAGGAACACCATAGATTAACCAATGATTTTGGTCATTATGAAATTGTGGTCTGAGATATCTGACATTAGCCAAAGTATTTATTTTCAACCCATGTTTCATCACTGTATTCGTGGGTCAAGGGTATTTATTTAATTATTTAATTTCTTTGATCAGTTAATTTTATTACGAAAATTATTTTCAATAATGTTAGTGTAGAGACACAAATCTTGATGTACATAGACATTACATTACTTTAGCGGAATACTTAGTACAAAAAAAACAGACACATAAGGACCGTAATAGTTTAGTGTCTTTGGAAACTTGGAATGTAATCCTCTAATCGTGGTGAAATATCTTCAATATCTCCCATAAAGATCTTCCCTTTTTTTTCTGACCTAAAACCTTTCTTTATATCCTGGGGAAAATAAAACATAAAAAGGGTGAGCTCAAATGCTCAGTAAGGGTAAGCATGGATAAAATAAAACATACCATATACATTTGAACTTAAAAACATGAACATAATGTTTAAACATCAAAAGCTTGAGAAATGACACAAAAAATGGAAGTACGTAAGTCATAGATCATAAAGAAACATTAATAATGATAAAATAGAATGGGAATAAAACATGTAATTGTGGAAACCATTAATCACATGATATGATTTCCATAGTATCCAAGGCATTGCTTCTAAGACCATCTTAGTTGACAAAGTCCCTTTCTGAATCGAGTTCACTCCTCGTTCCAGTCCTGTATTACTGAACCGGTTTAAATTGTTGTTACAGCCATGTCTATCTCATGAGATATAAATCTTTACCCAATGCATTGGAGGGAGATATAGGTCCCACCCATCTCATAATGAAATCATTCTTACTTGTGCCACAAAATAAACATACATCATTCATAGTAACCCAATAAATAAAATGGGTTTCATAAACATTATCCAATAATCACCTAATCCATATAAAAGAAATGGATATCATTTCATAATAAGAAAAGTGAAACCATGTAAATCATAGATACTTTATACTTGAAACATACACATATGAAATAATGTCATCTTAGATGGAAAAAGGTTTTGATAAAACACTAAAAAGGAATTCTTGAAGAAAATATCATTTCTTCTTCAAAATCAATTTCTTTTCACAAAACGTAGTTCTATTTTAAAAGAAAGGGATTTTGTTGAAAATATTCATGAAATAATTTTAGGAATCATCATGAAAATAAGTATTTATAAAACTGTAAAAATATGTCTGTTCTGTATAAGTTAAAAAACATTCTTCTCATACTTTTGTCGGAAAAGTAAAAAAAGTACTTTTTAATGTAAACAAAAGAAATATTCCTTACATAATATGTATTAAAAGTCAAAAAATGGGTAAAAAGGACATTAAAAATTCATTAATACACTTTTATAAAACATGTACATGGATGATAGCAATAACCCCAGTAAATACTTACGAATAAGTAATCTCGGATAAAAATGAGATTTGCACAATTATCCCTTACCATAGGTCTGATTTGCTTCGTAAGTGTCCGAACCTCCTGTATAATGATTTAAATAATGTCATTGACTTATTCCAGAATCATACTCATTGTTATGATATCATATATGGTTCACTTATGACTTTATTTTACCCGTTCTTTTGTAAATTCCATGTTAAAGAGCGTTTTGGGTAAAATCGTTTCATTTGTCGTCCGTGTTTTGACTTGTAATTATTCATATGATTACTTAGATCATGATTACCTAATTTCAGAATATAAAAAATTATTTATATATAATATATATTCAGAATATACATATATATAATAGATCAATAAATGGAAATAAATACACTGTTCATGGAGACGGTAGGTCGTACGTACGCATAAACACTATTTTCGTTTCCTTATTGAGTTGAATGGAATTAAGTAGATGAAATTAATATATATACACATAAATCCAGTATCATTATTATTTCATATATTTCATTATTATTTATTATATAGACTTTATAATCATTCATGAATGGTTAACATGGAAAATGAATCTCATCGCGTCGTGGAGACGGTAGTCCGTACGTACGCACGAGCGATGATAACGTTCTCATGATCATGGAATTGTGTTGGAGTGTATTTATACTATTTCAGAATTAATATAACTTTACAATAATCATATATAGTTATTATGTACACCATTGTACCCATCCAATTATGGTGGTGGTGGAAAATAGATTACACCACAGCGTGGAGACGGTATTCTGTACGTACGCACGCGCGGTGATTTCGTTTTCCGTAGGATGGATAGTTGGTGAAATAGGGTTGTTTCATACTTATAATAACATATAATTATATGAGGGATACTTATGTTATTACTTCATAATAAAACAACCTAATAATAAGAAGTGGAAGAAGAAATAATGTTGAAAGAATCGGTAACAGACATTACCTCTTCTTTGAAGCGCCTCTTTGAGATCTCTATTTAGGGCACTAAAATTGGTCTTTTAGGAAGACCAGAACCTCTAGGATGTTTCTAGGGAAGTGGAGAAGAGAATTTGGCAGGGATTGGCCGAGCTTGAAGGCTCAATGTGGTGTGAGGAAGAGAGGGAGGAGGTGCCCTTTTATAAGGGAGGAGAGGGGCACCTTTGGAATAACTAAAACTCTTATTTTATTATAAAGAAAATTTCGGTTTTAAATAGCTCCAAATTGATTTATTTCTAAGATAAGTTGGGTATGGGTCTAAATCCTCTCATAAAATAGAATTTATACAAGTTTAGGTTCCTATTTTAACCTTATCATTTAGATTTAACATTAAGTTATATAATTTTACTTTTATAGTGTCTTTTTGTGTTCTTACACTATAAGGTTAATAAACATACAATAAGAAGACAAAAGAACCCCAAGTTGTTTATTATTAATATATATAACATTATCTAAGTCATTTGGCCTAACCATAGATTTTTAGGAATAAAATAATTATTAATAATATAATATTTGTTTTAAAAACTATTTTATTTCAATTTTGACACTATTTAGTAATTGATTTTTGCGAAACTCATAACAGAATGATTAGTTCAAAAAAAGTTAATTAAATAAACAATAACATGTCATATTAACCTAGAAAATTAGTGGAATTCATAAAAAGTCTCAAATTACATTTATTTGGATATTTATAACATCAATTATGTCAATATTTCATTAATAAGATAATTACTGCATCATCTTTGTGTCATAACTAAATTAAATTATTTAATGTCTAAAAATTACAAATAAAATACCATTATGTAGGAAATAGTTTTATCTTAATAATTAATATTTATAGTCGAATTTATTTTATGTATAACCCATATTAAAAATGATATACTTATTAAACATTGATTTTAACTATTTTAACCCTTCTTTAAATAAATTAATAATAAATGTCCTAATCTAATCCATGTTGGCCTAAATGGTCATATTTTATTCCTAAGGTTGTTTTTGATCTAGTTACACTTATCCAATAGAATTAGGACATGTGTTAGGGTAATAATAATATCATTTTTACCCTTAATTACCCTATTTACTTTTAACCGTGGTAAAAAAAGTAAAAAGCTACTATTCACAAAAAATTATTTTCATCTCATTGAACCAAATTTTACTTACTGACATCAAGCGTGTCTCTCGTATTTTTGAAATTCCACTCATAGAAGCGGTAAAATTATGTTTTATGAAAAATTCATTTTTTTAACTACCACTTAGTGGTTTCACTATTCATCAACAAATGAAAGTTTCCAAGAAAATTACCAAAAAATAGGCATAAGCTATATTTGATATTATGAACTCCAAAATGATTTCTATTTTAAAAAATTCAAAACATATGAGTTGCATTAATTAATTTAAAAATTAATTCCCGTCGTCAAAACATATTGCGTGTTCTTAAGAGATAATAACTATCAAAAGATTTTCATTTGTTTATGTCTGGTTTAAATGTGAAATTACATCCAATGACCAATATTGTATTAAATTGTAAAAATATAATCTAAATATACTTTAAAACCACTCAAATTAATAATTTATCACTATTAATTATTTCGATTAAAAAGGTTGTTTTTAATTAAAAATTAGTAATTTTAACTATTCATTAGAAAATGAAAGTTATCTGAAAAGTACCAAAATTTCACCCTAAACTAATTTCGATATTCCGAATCCAAAAATGAAGTCCATTTTGAAAACTAAAATTTAAAAAATTTCAAAACGTGGTTATTACTATTCATAACGGCTAGTTTTAGTAATATTTTAATGGCATATCGTTGTTTAGTGAAACTTGGTATTGCGTACTACACACTCTATCGAGGAAGGTCGTGATTGCGTGTAATGCAAGGAAAGTCAATGATGCGTGTTGTGCAAGCTCCTTTTGGTGTAGCGTACAACAGAAGACATTAATGAAATTAAAAAGAATATTTTTCATAAAATCTCGGGGTGTTACAATTAGATCAAACTAGATATACTTTTAGACACTATTTGTGGAGGCCTACTGAGTTTTTCTCACACCATACTTGTGCGACTAGCTGGTACCCCTATAGAAATCAAGGATACATTTGAGGACATAGTGAAAATCACCATTGATGATGCATGATTTGGGTAGGGATGGAGCATAGGAGTTGAGGATTGAGCTAGTAATGAGTCCTCTCGATGTGTTTTTTAGTTTTTATTTCTCTTGGGTGTTATTAATTATTTTATTCTTCTACACATGACCATTATACATTTATGAATCACCAATTGTGAAAAATTAGTATTTTTAGAATTGGTTATATGGTTATATATTACCAACATTATTCATTGCTTTATTTATTCATGTATAAATGGATGATGCTTCAATTATTTACTAATATGTTTCACACTCTCAGAATGAGGGAATAGTCTTCGAATGGTAACCTCATAAGCCTTATCCACCTTTTGGAAGCATTTGACAAATGGGGAGATGCACATGAGGCTATGTGATTATTGTATTTATGATAACCAATCAATGATTTGGGGTGACATGACCTTACACATACATTGGTTTTATTTTCATAAATCAAGTATGTTTTATGTAATGACCCAAACTTTTAATAATGGAAATTTCTCTTGATCTAGTTAAATGAATTATTATCTGAAATGGTAATATAACATATGCACTTCATGGTTTTTTTATTCTGGATTTTTAAAATACTATTAATAATTGTGACCATTGATAATATAGTAGGTGAACATCGATCACATGATTTGTATAAATATATGGCTTTAACAAATCCAATTTACTCAGAAAAATGGATCGATGACCTCATCTAGTAGACATTCCTCATATGATGCCCATTTGTCGGAGATTGGAAAAGAGGTGGAATCATTGGGCTTCTCTCTTAACCAATCCCATGCTGATCTTCAACATGTTAAGCTCAAACATAACCTCCTACAAGAGCAGTGAAAGTTGATAGAGATTACCACCCGAGTGATGTTATCTGAGCCACCCCAAGTGTCTTTCACCATCACACACCTTACTATTTAGTCTTATGCGGGTGTTATAAGGGTTTATGTAACAATACCTTAGCACTATAATTATGTTCATTATTTTTTTATATAATAATTAATATACATTCATTTTTTATTGTTACATTGTAAATAATTTTTAAAGAACATATATTATTTTTAGTTAATATCCGACAAAGGAATTGATTTTGATAAATATATGGATTTTTGAATTAAATAATATTTTCATAAAATATTATTATTATTAAATTACTTTTTATTAACTATAAATGGTAATATAAATTTTATGAATACAATTTTAATTTTTATTACGGTTTGAAAGTTTTTTTGTCAAAACTCATGAATTTTCAATAAATATCAGTTTTAATTTTAAAAGTGAAAATACACATATTTAGAAACTAATTTGGATAAAATTAATATTATATTAAGAATCAAGAATTTGAAATTATCCTATGGTGAATGTTTCCTAATTTTCAGAGAAAATCAATTTTTTTGGGTAAAAATAAATACCATTTAAATATATAATGTGTTTTACAACATCATAATGACCCAATAGTGATGTAATAAAATACTATAAACATTATTTTCGGAAAATACACATTTTAACATTAAAATATTTTGTTTTTAGGGTTTTTTTATTTATTTTAAAATGGCTTAGTGGACCTTCCAAGATTTATAAAAAATTTAGATTTTTAAATTGATTTCATGGAGAGTCTGACTCACCTCCACATAAGAAGCCCTATTATTTTAATATGTTCATAAATTTTTCTTATAAAATATTTTTTCCCAATCCCCTTTTCCAAAAACCATGGGCAAAAACCATGGACTAGTTTTTGGTTTTTATTAGTTTAATGTGTGGTGTTCCAAACCTAAATAATAAAGAATTCTCTCTTCTTTCCTATATAAACTCACCCAAGATCCCACATCCTCTTCACTCAATTAATTTGGAGTTCATCCAACCTCTGACCTCCTCTCTCCAAAATCCTCCCATGTTTCCCCAAACTCCCAAGACTCCTCTATCAAGCCTCTCACAAGCCTTTGGGATCACACTTCCAGGTAAGGGATTCCTTCCTTTCTCATTTTATCCATTTTCCATAATAGTGTTATGCCAGTTTATTTTTAATTATAAATGTTGGTGTATGATTTATAACCTCCCCTATACTATACTATTTATATTTTAATGATTTGATACCCCATTCCCTATCATTAATTCCCTTCATTTATACATGTTACCATGCTGAGATTCCATAAGGGATTTCTTCCTTTCTAATTTTTGTCCAAAATTCTATATGTTGTTATGCCCTTTAATTTTCGATTACAAATGTTGGGGTATGATTTCTCACCTCACCCATAATTCCCTCTTTATTTTTTAATTATTATAGATCACATTTCTCTCTCATTAATTCCTCCAATGAACACCTGTTTCCATACCGAAATTCCGTATGGAAATTCTCTCTCCTCATTTACATTCAAGCAATTCTTTTGTATGATGAATCTAAATTACATTAAAAATTTTGGGACATGTATCTATATCATCCCATTACTAATTATTTAATTTACATATTATGAGACACCCCTTTCTCTCTAATCAACCATTTTTATGAGTTTTTATCTCATGTCATTCTGCTACCGAAATTTCACCGCGATTTTCCGAGACAAAGTCATTGTGTAGTGAATACCATGACCATTTAAATATAAAGTGTATTAAAATTTATGCACATTGACTTATTGTTTAATGAGTTTTTTTGTATGTATCCAAAATTACTTTATCGTGGAAAAATGATGATGTTGAAATATTTAATGTAGTATGATCCATGTGGCACACTTATGCATTAAATGAAATGTTTAAGAAGGGTGTGCCTTGATAGCGCTCTAATGCATTGGGTGAAGATTAGTATCACGATATGTCATGTGAAATGATTATTTACTCATGATGATTCATGTGAGATGTGGCTTTACTCATGCTCATTCTAGTGTATTAAGGATTTACTCATTCTAAATCAAGTGAAATGTGGGATTACTCATTCTCCATGTGCAACGAGCCTTGGCTCATGCTAATTCCATGTTAAGTGTTGTTTCCACATTTCCATGTTATGAAAATCATGCTATATCATGCCTTTGTGTTACGGTTTCATTCATGATCCATTGATATGCTTATTGCCTAACATGTCTTGTATTATTCATGTTATTCCATGTTTACTCCCTTACTGGGCTTTATAGCTCAACCTTTTCACATGGATGTCCCCAAGTTATCCCATGCAATGCTATGTATGAGGGGATTTCGTGGTCATGTAAAGTATGTTTTCAATAATATGTCGAGTTTTATGTTTTAAGTTGTTATGTAATGTTCCTAATCCCCAAAGACACTAAAACTATCAATCTTCCAGGTTGTATCAAGTGAAGTGGTTAAGTAATAAATCATGTTTAAGTGTGTAATAATGAGCAGGGTTGTCATATTTGGTATCAGAGAATAGGTTTAGTTATTTTTGGGTTTAGGAGTAGAAAACCCTAGTGAAAGACTTAGGTATACGACTAAGTATAATAACAACATCCCTAATTTTTTTGAGTATTGATTAATTGGTTTATTAAGAAAATACATCTTGTCTGGATACGATCAGGTAGAGGTGACTCTGACATAGATGTACCTATGACTAAAAACTCTGACAAGGAGTTTCGAGCTTGACCTGAGGTTTCTTGGTACATGACAACAGGCCTTGATGCACTCTTAGTTATGAAAATCTTAGGGGATATACTTTGGTAAATTCACAAGCTCAGTGTGAACCATTATTAATGGAATTAAAAAAATTCCCCTATGAATATATGTCTTAAATTATATCATGGATATTTTATATTGAATCCTATAGATTCATAATTTAAGGATATAAATGAAATTTATAAGTCATCTATTTTTTTCCTTGGATTACCCTTTATGAGTTACCACAAATTTTTATTTCATTAAGGAATAATAAATCATTAGACTTAAAGTAGTTTAATATCAAAAGTTTATCATGTCTAGAGGGTAACTCAAAATTTGAAATGTTTTGTCCGCATGATAAAGGATAGTTTCAAGATGGAAGGGGAAGAACCTCATACAACACTCTTGTCCATTCCTAAGGACATACTAGTTATAATCATTGCGAATTAAGATCACATATCATCAAATCCTTTTCCTATGTTCAAATTTATTTCAAGATGCTCTACGAAATATCAAAAACCTCCTCCATACCACAGAATCATTAGGGATCATGGAACACTAATAATCAAATATTAAGCTCCCAACTCTACCAGATTTCAAGACGAGAGACGTACCATCAGGGTATTTTCAAATATTTCACCCTATCCAGAGATTATGATGCACTATTTGATTTTAGAATAGCATCTGAATATAGAGACCTCTAGAAAGCATATATATATAGTCTTGTCTTCCTATATTTTTGGAAATATATAAAATATATTAGAAGAACCACATTTCAAAAATTTTAAACCTGACTCTGTAAGACTATCTTCAAAAAACCTGGTACAATGTGATGTTTTGAAAATATACTTTACATACAATGTTTTTTTTCAAAAAGTGCATCATATTTTCCATCGGTACGATCCAATTTTCACGAACTACGTCTGTACTATGGAAGTGGAAGACTTTGAATGTGAATTGAGGTATTGTTGCAATAAGTGGACACTTTCTCCCCATTATCGACATCATAATGAGGATTGGGGAATGCTTAATGGTAGTGAGTAAGTAACCCTGATGTTATGTTTAAATTTTAGAGTTTTTTTTATATGTAATCAAATTACGAGGACGCAATTATTTTAAGGGGGATGATTGTAACAACCCAAACTTTTAATAATCAAATTACTCTTGATATAATTAAGTTTATTATTATATAAAATGGTTATATAACATATTCACTTATTTAGTTTTATGATTTTAGATTTTTAAAATACCATTATGAATTGTGACCATTGATAATATAGACATTGAATAGTGATCACATGATTAGTATGAATATAGGGCTTTAACAAATCCAATTTACTCAGACAAAGGAAGTGATGGCCTCATCCAGTAGGGTTTCCCTATATGAAGCCCATTTTTCAGGGCTCGTAAAGGAGGTGGCATCATTGGGAATTGTTCTTGACCAGTCCCAAGCCGAGCTTCAATATATAAATCTTGAATGAAAACTGCTTACGGGATAAGTGGATGTTGTTTGTCATTACCACCAGAGTGATGTTATCTGATCCACCCCAAAATTAAGTCACCATTACACACCTTACCCTTTCGTCTTATGTGGGTTTTATAAGGGGTTATGTAACAAGACCATGTCACTATGATTATGTGCATTAATTTTTTATATAATAATGAATAAACATTCATTTTATTATTGTTACTTTGAAAATAGTTTTTAAAGCACAAAGAGTATTTTTAGATAATATTCAACTAAGGAATCTATTTTGATAAACTAATGTAATTTTGAATTAAATAATATTTTATTAAAATATTATTATTATTAAATTACTTTTTATTAACTATAAATGATTGTATAATTTTTATGAATACAAATGTAATTTTTATTATGGTTATTTTTTTTCAAAACTCATGAATTTTCAATAAACGTCGGTTTATATTTTAAGAGTAAAAATTCACATATTTAGAAAATTATTTAGGTAAAATTAATTTTATTTTTGTAATAAGGATGTTGAAATTATTCAATGGTGAATTTTTCATAATTATCTGAGATAGTTGAATTTTTGGGTAAAAATTAAAAACTGTTTAAATATATAATGTGTTTTATAACATTATAATGTCCCAATAGTGATGTAATAAAATAATATAAACATTATTTTATCCCAATGTATGTTTTACCATTAAAATAATTTTATTTTAGGTTTGTTTGATTTATTTTACAAAGCCTTAGTTTGCCCTCCAAGACTTATAAAACATTTTAGCATTTTAAATTGATTTCCTTGAGAGTGTGACTCTCTTCCACATAAGAAACACTATTATTTTAAGAATTTAGTCCATTGTATTTATAAATTAGTTTTTTCCAATCCTCTTTGGAAAAAACCATGGTAAAAACCTTGGTCTGGTTTGTGGTATTGATTAGTTTAATGTTTGATGTCCCAAAACAAAATAATAAAGAATTCCCACTCCTTTCCAATATAAATCCACTCTAACTCCCGCATCCTCTTCACTCAAATCCTTTGGAGTTCATAAAACATCTGAACTCCACTCTCCATAATCCTTCCAAGGTTCCAAAAGATCCCAAGAATCCTCTCTCAATCCTCTCCCAAGCCTTTGGGATCACACTTCCAAGTAAGGGATTCCTTTCTTTCTCATTTTATCCAATTTTATTAATATTGTTATTCCCTTTTATTTTCAATTATAAATATTGGAGCATGATTAAAAACATCTCCTATACTATCCTATTTATTTTTGAATTATGAGATACCCCTTTACCTCTTAGTGACATCGTCCATTTATACCCGTTACCATGCAAAAATTTCGTAAGGGATTTCTTCCTTTCTCATTTTTTCCAAATTTCATTACATTCTTATGCCCTTTTATTTTTAATTAAAAAATTTAGGGTTTGATTTTACACATTCCCCACACTTCCCTATTTATGTTTTAATAATGAGATACCCCATTTCTCTTACATTAATGCCTCCCATGTACACTTGTTACCTTTCCAAAATTCCGTATGGAATTTCCCTCTCCTCATTTACATTCAAGTAATTCTTTTGTATCCTGAATCTAAATTTTGTTACAATTTTTGGGACATGTATCTATATAATCCCATTATGTACCATTTCATTTAAATATTATGAGACACCCCTTTCTCTCTCATCAACCATTTTTATGAATTTTTATGTCACGTTGTTATGCTGCCAAAATAGAATCGCAATTTTCCCAGCCAAACTCATTGTTTAGAGAATACCATGCCCATTTCACTATCAAGGGTATTAAAATTTATGCACACTTACTTATTGTTTAAAAGGTTTCATGTATGTATTCCAAATTCTGTTATCATGGAATAAATGATGATGTTGAATGATTCCATGTTGTATGATCCTTGTGTCACACATATGCATGAAATTAAATGTTTAAGAAGGGTAAACCCTAATAGCGCTCAAATGCATTGGGTAAAGATTAGTATCATGATTCATCAATTGAAATGAGTATTTACTCATGCTAGGTCATGTTCAATGAGAGATTACTCATGCTCCATGTTCAATGAGCATTGGGTCATGCTAATTCCATGTTAAGTGGTGTTACTACATTTTAATGTTATGATAATCATGTTATAACATGTCTTTTTGTTCATGTTTCTTTTATACCCCATTGATATTCCTATTGCCTAAAATGTATTGTATTATTCATGTTATCCCTTTTTTACTCAATTACTGGGCATTATAGCTCACCCTTTTCACATTTATGTCCTCAGGATATCCCATGCAATGCTAAGTATGAGGGAATGATGTGGTCATGTAAAGGATGTTTTCAATAAGATGTTGCATTTTAGGTTTTAAAATGTTATGTAATGTTCCTAATCCCCAAATACACTAGACCTCTCGATATTCCAAGTTGTATCAAGTGAATATTTTATGTAATAAATCATTTTTAGGTGTTTAGTAAAGAGAAGGGTTGTTATATTTTCCATATATTCTGAAGGACTTTCTATTAGTTTTTTTAGTTTTTTTCCCTCTTTTATGATTATTGGTTCACCCGTGGTTGGATAATAGTAAAATTTTATTGGTCAAAATAGAATAACATATTGTTATTTATAGAAAATTATATGTATGAAAATATTTAACTATTATTCACTCATGTTTTTCCTATGAATTATTACACCATTGAGGATAATCAATACTTCATCAATTAATATCATAGATAGAATTTCGTTAATTATAGGGCCTACCCAAATGTTATAAGGGAGAATGGGATCACAATATCTAGATATAATTTTCAAATTTCTCTTGATATATATATATATTTATTTATTTTATACTTTTAACAAACTCAAACCGAAACTCCATGATTCATTACTGAAGTAATAAACATTACATTTTTTTCATTAACACCGATAATTGTGACCCAAGTTTTTTCAATACAATCCTTACACATGAAAATGAAAATTTTGAACACATTAATTTTGATGGAACTTTTAGGTTTAGGTTTTTATGGAATTATGAAAAAAAAATATAAATAAAAAATACATATGTATTAAAATGAGGGTTTCTCTGACTTAACCTAACTTTTTGTATTTCACGTTAAGTCATTATCATAATCCATATAAAATCCATTCTTGACATAATTAATTTAACACCATTCTTTTTAAATTAGTGAAGTGGGAACATATGAAGGGTAATATTAAATTCTCAGTAAGGGAAATCATAAGAATTAAAAATGTAATGTAATCTATGAGAAAAGGACGAGAATAAGGGTATTATGAAAAAATCATAGTGTATGAGAGATTCATAAAGGGACTCATACCCATCAATACCTGAATCAAAATTCATAAAATATGGAATAAGTATTTAAAAATTAAAAGTTTCATAAGAATTAATAATCATGATCCATTAGATATCAATCTCGATTAAATGAAAAATTATAATCCCATGGTTATCATAGATAGAAAATATTGGTATCTTAGAAAATTATCATTATAGAACACTTATAAAACCATTAAAAAAGAATAAAAAATAGTTTCAACATTTAATATAGTTATCAAGAAGAGATAATCAATACCCAATTCATTGGACCTATATCTTGGTGAACCCATCATAGAATCTATATGAGGATCAAAAAACACTATCATGGTGAATCAATCATATATAATGTACAAGAAACATAATAAAAATATGGTACATACTGATTTTATAAAAACAATCATTATTCCATTCATAGCATGATTATCATGTGAAAAAGAAATGGGATCCATATTAATCACTTAGAATAATGATTAACCCATGTAAAGAAATGAGTTACACAAAATTATATTTAATACATGATTAACTACTGGAAAAGAAACAAGTTCCATAAAAATCTATTTGAAACATGATTAATTAGTGTAAAAGAAAATAAGTTCTATAACAATCACATTGAAACAATCTAAACGCTTTGAGAGAAAGAATGAGTATTTTATTATTACAAACTATACCTATGGGGAAAAAAGAAACAACAATGGTAATTAATGTTAATTACTGTTACTACCATTTAAATATCATTTAACTCATTTTATAGAATATAAATATTTAATTTTGAAAAATCACTTTTTAAAAAATATCAATTTCTAAAATATTTATAAAATTATTTTCATTGAACACAACCTTGGAAACATATAAAGGATGCTTTAAAATAATTTATAAAATACCATGGAAAAAATATCATTTCTATTTTGAAAAACAATTGTTAGAACGAAAAATATTTTTAATATCATTTTCTTTAAAACTAACCTAGAAAACATATCAAGGAAGCTTCAAAGAAAATAATGGTCATGATGGTAGAAAATTTCATTCATGTCGTAAATGTAAAAACATATAATCCTTTAAAATTTTTGGTAAATTACAAACGAGCATTGTTTGGAAAATGACATGAAGAATCCTTTAAAAAATATTTTTTAAAAATTAAAAAATGGGTAAAAATGCCATTAAAAATCACTTAAAATGGTAAATAATTTAGGAAAACATTTTTACAATAGTTTATTTTTCAATACAAAAATTGTTTGACCAAGATAGAAAAACATATAACTTTTCTTGAAACATTTTCTCAATTAATTTAAGTACTAAGGAGTTAGAAGTGGAAATATTACATGAAAATATCATGAATAATTATAGGATATGAAATTTCATGATTATTATTGATATATTGATCATAATTGTTGATCAACGGACACATAATCATAAACAATCTCAATTGACAATAAGATTGTAACATAAAAATATTACAACATTGGAAACCGTGAATTTTGAGAACCTTGTAAGGATAAAATTAATTGAAACATAAAATACCATTGTAACAAATAAATTAATTATATTACATGTAAAATGGACTATACATAAACCTCATAAAATAATATAGATGCATAACATGACATAAGTCTCAAAGACATAAAATTTATAAAAAAATCCTTTACCACTTTCGTAATATTTTGAATCATAGTGTCCATTAAAGAGTAACATAAAATAAAATTTTAAATGTCATTAAACTAATGGGATTCATGAAATAAAATTTTATAGGGGTAGTACATTTACTGCACAAAATAAATTATTGTGGAATTTTCATATGTCTCCTAGAAGTAAAAGAGAGACAAGAAATCCATTACATTTAGTGTGAATTGTCACAGACATTCTTTAACATTTAGAATAAAAAACTTATGTTAATTATTTACTTTCTTGATATACTTTTTTATTTTTATTATGACTTTTACTTAACTTGTAACCATGTTATATACAATTACTTAATACATTATGTCTATGTTTTGTGTTTCAATAATATTTGGATTATGTGTAAAATGTAAATTTTATTCGTTGACCATTAGTGAAATATTTCATTATTCAACATCTTCGGAATAATAATAATGACATGATTATTATATTTAAACCTGAATTATACTTTGGAAACAATCCATTAATTATTTTTATGAAAAATTAACTATATTATAGTCATTTTTATATTAGGTTGTATGTATTCTTGAGAAATGATTCCATTTTTCAATGATCATTAGGAAAAGAAGGAATGTTTTATTTTTTCATTATAAAATTATAAAAATATGATAAATACCATATTAATTAATTTAAAATACTTATATATATCATCTATCTGATTATTTGATGAAAAAAGTCACACCGCTTCATGGGTGGTGGTAGTTCACACATACACGAATGATGTTACCATTTTTTAGAGAGTAGAAAGGTAAGAATAGAATAGATATATTTTATTTTAATAATTATAAATAATTAATCAATAAAATAATTATTTAATGTATATCATATATATTTACAAACATTATCCGTATTAAGTTCCATATAAAGTGTTAGTGAAAAATGAATCCCATCGCATTTGGAGGTGGTAGTCAGCCATACAAATAACTGATGTTATGGATCAACATTTAAGGAGGGATTGAATGGATAAATATTATTAAATAAATATAATAACATATTAGTATATGGGATATATTTTTTTAATTATATTGGATTGTTTATGACATAATTGGAAGTTGTAAAATAAGAATGAAAAAGATGGGTCTTCATTAAGGTGATTACATTCTCTTAGGGATACCTCTTTGGAATACATTCTTAAAGATCCTAATATGACCATATCATATAGAATGTGGATATGGATGTTAGGGAGTGATTATTTCAGATTTTGGTTGATCCAAATGGCTTGGTATATTTGAATATGTGAGGATAGTGAGTTCCCTTTGATAGTTTAGGGGGAGTGATTTTTTTGTAAATTCTCATGTGTATTCTATAATGGGAGGTCACTATCACCTCACGTGCCTCCAAAATTTGTAAATAATATAGGGGATAGATAATATGGGTGATCAAACCCCATATAAAAAAAAATTCATGTTCTAGATATTTTATTCTTTATCCTTAAATATTACTCATTTTTAACACTTTAGTTTTCACCATGGTAATTAATTTTTTAACTATGTAATTAGATCCTTAATGTTAAAATAAAATGGTCCATGTTAGATAATTTTTACACAATTATTATAATTATAATATAAACTTTACTAAATATAATTTATGTCTATTGAAAATTAATTTTTGCACAAATGCATATAATGTGAAAAAACTCTGATTTTACCTTAATTGCAGTAAATAATTTCTATTTTCATTAGTAATTATTTTTTTTTAAAAGTAATTTGAAATTATTAAATTATAATTTAACCATGTAAATTATTTTAATGAAGTGGCATTTTTCAATAAAAAAAATAATAGTCACTATTCATAAAAAATGAAAAATTATATAAAAATCCCAAAAATATTGTTTAAGATAATTTTGATATCATGATTTAAAAAAAATATTTACATTCTTGAATTAATCTTATAAAAGTGAGTAAAAAATTATTTTTAACATAAGTCATCAATTTGTAAAAAAAATTGTTTAGTCAAGTAAAGCTTTTAAGAATTAAAATGGATTTGTTCATATCTTTTTCCAATAAAACCTATTGTAATAACTTAAAAAAAAATTATTGAAAAATATAAATTTTATTAATATAATTCACTATTATTGATTAATTTAATTTATTATGATAAAACACCTTTGCGTGCATAAAAATAGTTTTTTAATAACAAAAATTCATTTATATTTAATTGGTTTTTTATTTTTATTTATAATAAATTGAAAACCGGATAATTAATTTTATATTCTTGAAAACCATAAATTTTCAAAAAATATATTATAATATTTTTTCATGAAAAAAAATAAAATTCAAATAAAATTACATTACTAAAAATGGATTAATTATTTACTAAATATTTATTAGTAGTTTATATAGAGTAGGACACACACACCCATACACACACACACACACATATATATATATTAAAAAGTAGTTAATACTATTAATACACACCAATTTAATGGCTACGTTATAAAGGTTACAAATATTGTGGGTTGTGTAGGCTCGGTGTTGTGTGTTGAATACATTATCAAGCATAAAAATCATAGTGTTACATGTACCAAAGCTGTCTAAGAGATTAAATTTACTTAAAAACAAATATATCGTAAAGTCACAAGTTGTTACATTCTTGACTAATCTTAAGGTTTATTTTCATGTACACTATCGGACAAAATATTATTCTTTTAAAATCTTTTTGTATTACATCTCTCCCCAATAATTTGCATCCTCTCAATTTGAACATTATATTACTAATAAAAGGTTAGATATGTGATTTTTTTATTTCTAAACCCAAATCATAAAATGGGTTAATAAAACATTGACTTGATAAGGGAGAGAAGGATACATACTAGGTCTCCAAATAGGATAAAATTTTTTGGAGTTGGAGATTTATAGATGAAAGAAAAGAATAAATAGTTATGGAGAGTGATATATATCTTTGATCATATGAAAGTGAATAATTAATAGAATGTTAATATAACGTCCCAACCCAGCTTACCATCAAACCGGTAGCAAGACCGGTTTCCACATGACCTCAAGCACATCTCCTCGTATGCCATAGGATGTTTGTAACGCCCCGACACCAGCTACCCAGAGTCGGTGCATTACTTCGTAACATTGGTATGATCACAAATGATCAAGTCTCGAAAGACCGATTAGTTTAGTAGCCTTGGAAACACTACATACATTCATAAGTCTTTCATTACATCATAAAGTAAAAAAACTACAATAACATGGTCTTAATAGTCTACACTCATATCCCTTTATGACTATCCCTGTAGGTCATTCATAAAATACTTCTTCACATCCTGGAAAATATTAAAACATTGAAAGGGGTGAGCTCAGATGCTCAGTAAGGATAACAATATTACGGAATCTTTCGAAAATAAACATTAACATTTAAGTCAATGTATAACTAAAACAAAACCTTTTTTAACTTTAACTTCAGCATAATATGGCAAAAATAAAATTAAATAATGCCATTTACTTACTCACATGGATATTCTACTAGTCGAATAATCACATGCAATATCAATAACCACATTCATAATGAAGGAATACATAATGCCAGACTATCGTAAACACGTAGCCAAGGCCTCGTTCCAAGACCAAAAATAAGATTTTGTCAAGGCCTCGTGCCAAGACACAAGTTTGTCTCATGAGACCTACTAATGCATCGAGGAGCTATAGTAGGCTCCACCTGTCACTTATTAAGTCCAATGCATTCCTCATATGAACAGGTTTAAACATATCATAAACCATAACATAATTGTATCACATAAAACATGCATAAAGGAAACATAAGATTCCCACACTTCAATCACAATATATCAATACAACACATTGATGTAATAAAAACACTTTCAAAACCATTTTCAATACCAAAATTAAAGAAAATTAAAACTTTGTATTTATTTTTCATTTTAAAAAGTTATGGCTTGTAAAGGAAGCCGAAACTCAAATAATGGTCACGACGGTGGAGAATTCGTTGTTGCCGCATACGTACGACAAAAACATTCCCTTTTTTTAGTAAAACTCTACATATAAAAAATATTCCTTTTGGATAAATGTAAAAGTCAAAGGGTTTTATACACCGTATAAAAGAAGTATGTGTATAAAACCAAATATGCCTCAATGAATGGAGATTGAGACGAAGTCCCTTAAAAAGATCATTTTTAAATAAAATATATATCTTATGTGTATTCACTATATGTACACATAATGAAAGTATAAATTCAAGATAGGACATAATAATATCATGACATAATTTGAAAGTAGGAGATTAGCCCAAAGAATGGAAATTGGGTTAAGAAGTTCCCTTACATTGCGTCCTGTCTTGACTCAACCATTATTTAACCTCATAAATAATAAACTAGAGTTAATTTATAATTTCTTAAGAACATTTTTTATGTTCATTATCCCTTTTATATCACTTATTACCATTTTATGAACATTATGTAATTATTTAAGTTAATAACAGTCATTTTGTCGATCTTAGGTACTTGAGTCAAAAATAAAATTCTTATAATTACAAGTTGTTCATGTGGTGATATATCCATTATATCCAGAATTATATTCATGATATAGATATCATATATCTCATATATATCCAGTATATACATTCATTTATAATATTCCATAACGTTTAGAGGTAATAAATGAAATGCACCGTTCATGGAGACGGTAAGCCGTACGTACTCATGAACACTACTTTCATTTCTATTTCGTATTTAATGAAATCATAATGATATAAAGGTATATTATAATTCCAGTATAATATCATATATAATATAAATTACTCCATCCTTTATACATCCCACGTATGGTATTAACGATTCAAATCACTTTGAGGGGGCGGTAGTCCGTACTTCCTAAAATGAAAATATCGCGTTTACCCATAATGGAAACAATAAAGGTATGCCATAAATGAAAAATACAGAACCTTAAGTAAAACATAACCATATTATATATCACTTATAAATATAGTTACATCTTAATGTCCACCTTTGAAGGTGCTTTATGAGTGTTGAATAATCATCGTTTCGTGAGGCAGAAATTCGGCATCCACAGAAACTGTATGTTCTTTAACCATTAGATGTAGGTGTGTGTGTGTAATTGTAGATAGAATACTCATTATATCAACATCCTTGTATATTTATGATACTTGTGTTGTTACAAAATAATGGAATAAAAAGAGTTTAAGGGGTTGGAGAAGCAAAATAAAACAAAACAGCATAAGAGAAGACATTACCTTAACATCGGGTAACTCTTTTGATTTGAACCAAAGGCTTCCTTGGGAAGACTTCTGCCCAAGGTGAGGCTTCTAGGAGTAAGGGATGAAAGTTGTGAGAGTATTTGTTCAGAGGTTGGCCGAGCCAAAAGGCTTTGAATGTGTGAGTAAGGTGGTAGTGTTGGGGGCCTTCTATAAGTGGAGAGGAGGGGCATTCTTGGAAAGTAATAAAATGTTACTTTATTATACAATGGTTTTCGGATTCTAAAGGTCCCAAAATTATTTAATTAGAGGATAAGGTGATAATGTTTCGAAATATTCTCATCCAATAGGCTTTGGACAAGTTTAATGCTTAGATTTTACATTATCTTTTCATTTTATTTAAATCATTAATTAATGAGGTAATCACTGCATCATCATGGTGTCATAAATAATTTAATTTATTTAATGTCTAAAAATTATAAAAAAAATATAATGATGTAGGAAATATTTTTATCTTTATAATGAATATTTATAGTCAAAAATATTACTTTTATAACCCCATTTATAAATTTTTTTAGTAAAACAACTTATGTTTGTGACATTTTTAATTTAACTTTAAATAAGAGTTATTTATGTCATTTTCCTACCTAAGTGGCTCCATGGGGTCCCCAAGTTGACCCATGGATTTTCTTGGTCGGCCATGACACATCCAATAGGGGTAGGACAAGTGTAATGGTATTTTCATATTTTTATAATATCATTTTTACCTTAAATTTCATTAATTACCTTTAATCGCGATTAATTAAATTTAAAAGTTACTATTCACCAAAATATTATTTTAATCCCATTGAACCGCATTTTACTTCCTAATTACAACCATGTATGTTGGAGTTTTGAAAATTAAATCACAGAAGTGTTAATGTTTCATTTAAACGAAAAAATCTGTTTTTTAACTACCACTTAGTGGTTTCACTATTCATCAAAAATTGAAGTTTTTCAGAACAATGACAAAATTTCACCCTAAGATATAATTGATATTCCAAATCCAAAAATGATTTCTATTTTACAAAATTTCAAACATATAATTTGCATTAATTAATTTTATAATTAATTCCCGATGTCACAGCAAATAGCGTGTTTTTAAGAAACAATATATATCAAAAGATTGACCATTGTTTATGTCGAGTTTCAAAGTGAAATTAATTCTAATGATCACCATTGGATAAAATAAAAAAATATATTCTAATTATACTTTAAAACCACTCAATATTATAATTTATCACAATAAAATACTTTTATAAAAAAATTTGTTTTTAAGTATTTTTCACTATTCATAAAAATTGGAAGTTCTCAGAAAATTACAAAAAAATCAACTTTGGATAATTTCGATATTACGAATAACAAAATGAAGTCCATTTTGAAATATAAAATTTCTATAATTTTAAAAAGTGGGTATTACTATTCATAACGGCTACTTTGATTAGTTGTGGTGTGTGTTAGAACTCGAAGTTGCGAACAACACATGCTACTGTATTATTCAAAGAGAAGTGTACCGTGGAAGCTTGGGGGGTTACATTCTCCCCTCCTTCAAATATTTTCATCCTAGAAATTTGAAATTTTTCTTTGAAAATAAAAGTTTGAAAATTGAAAATACCTTTGTGGAAAACTCACAACGATTATAATGTAAATAAAAATATTACTTTAAAAGAAAGAAAGATAAGTACAAAGGTCACCCGAGATAGCCCATACTAGGATTCTATGAAAATATGGATATGGAAGAAAAAACAACCATCATGGTTTGATGGAGAGTTGTAGAAAACTGGATTAGGAGAAAGTTAACCATAATAAAATCACAAACTTGTGATTGGTTAAATAGTCATTGAATCCCCAGTTGGAAAAGTTAACCGGCAACGTTTTTGTTTTAAGTTACCTTTTATAAAGTTGAGGAATTTATTTAAGAGATTTACTAAGAATATAAGGGAATATACATACTTGTTATGTAGACTTTCATTATTTAATAAATTTTTACCACAAACCCATCATTCACTCTAAAAGGTAATAGAACTCAAAAATATTCTATTTATCCTAATTGTATAAGGTTCCAAATATTAACACATACCATTTAGATTAGTAAAACTATTTGTAATAACCAGGGACTTCCTGTAGGCTAGTGGTAGGTAATAAAGGCCTGTCGCACTATGGTTGTGGGTTCGATTCCTGTAGCTTTGTCCGACGCGACGGGTTATGCCCCACCCTTCAGGTTGTCCTTTTCCTAAAAATATAGTATTATAATATTCCAAAAATAATCTTCATAAATGTTTTAACCTTAATCAATACTATTCAAAGTTCAACTTAATCCATCCCAACCTTTGTAGTTATCCAAAATACCTCTGTCCAAACTTTCTCTAAAAGGTCTCTTAATTCCAAAATCAATTTATCATATTTCCCAAACAAAGTAAATTTTCTCTTATTGTCACATACTAAAAATATGATTACCTTCATCATATTAAAACCTTACTGAAACAACAACTACTGCAGTACAATCCTTATATATATATATATATCACATTATTCTAATAACCATAATATAATCCATGAGTCCAAAAGCACCAATACATTAATTATTCCGCTTCAATTGTAGTCACAGCATAAGATTGGCCTTGATCCCTTGCCCTTTTCTGAGGTAAGTTTCTCTGACGCTTAGGACATTCATTTTCATAATGACCCATTTCTCTACAATAGTAGCATTCAACATTGATAGGCTCTTTCTTTCCCTTGCAATCACGCGCATGGTGACCTTTTTCTCCACATTTATAACAGAATCTCATTCCTTTTAGGCAAGTACCAGGGTGATTCTTCCACAATTATCACATAATGGAAAATCCTTCTTTCCCTTTTTCCCTTTATCTGTCTCTTGTTCCACAGTTCTATTCTTCTCTTGCTTTAATTTATTTTCATAAGATTTAGAGAATTCCTTTTCTGTCTTGATAGCACATGAGACAATGTCTTCGTACGACGAGAAGGTTTGTGAGACTAATGCTCAACGAAGAAATGGTTTTAACCCATCAAAGAAATGATTAATCTTACTTCTTGGGTTACGTATATAATCTGCAGCATGTCTCGCTAACCTTGTAAAGTTGGCCTCATACATTGCGACATTCTCATCCTCCTTTTGTCTCAGACTCAGAAATTGCCTTTCCATATCTACTCGATGGTCAGGAGGAAAATATTTTTCTAAGAAAAGCTCTTTGAACTCCCTCCATTCCATATTTGATACTTCATCATCTTCCTTTGTGTTTTGAATCAACGACCACCACTGATCGGCATCTCCAGTGAGGCGGTAGACTGCCATGAAAACCTTCTCCCTTTCACTACTCCCCAAGGCGTGGAATATTTTCTCTAAGGAGTTTACCCATTTCTCAGGTACTAATAGATTTGTACCCCCATTAAATGTTGGTGGTTGTTGCCTCATGAAGCGGTCTAACATTGATCCTCCACGTTGCGGATCAGGGTGCTCCATACGAGTAAGGTTATTATTCATAACCTGGGTGAGTTGTCCCAGTATGGTAATAAGTTGATTAGCACCAGTTGTATCTCTATCTCCACAATAATTATCTTGAGCAGGGGGGAAATCCCTACATGGAGTGCGTGCATTGATACGGTTTCCATTCCTTCCACTAGGTTCCATTTCTAAACAATGGCATAAACTATATTAGTTTATGAATCAAAATACATAATTCCATACTTGTAAGATACATAACATAAATTGAACTATTTATGGATATAATCCATAAAACAATTTTCTTTGATGAAGTATATACTAATAATCCTTCATAGTGGTTTGTAAGGAAAATGAGAATTATCCAAAGCATATCCCCTGAGAGTGTCGTAACCAAGAGTGCAACAAGGCCCATTGTCGTGCACCAGTTCTCGTTCGAGTCTAGCTCAAAGTGGTGTTTTTGGATTTTACCCCTAGGTACATCTGTGCCAGAGCCGCCTCTACCTGCTCGTATCTAGACAGGGATGTATTTCTCGGAAAACTCACAAAATCTCAATAATACCAAAATTATAGGAAGTTCATCTATACTAATCCTCAAAGTCTATCTTTGGGCTATGTGCTCTAATCAGAGTTTATCTAAATATAGCTTCCAAGGTTAGTACAAAACTGCCTCTGATACCAACTATAACACCCCGACCCCAGCTACCTAGAGTCGGTGCATTACTTCGTAACATTGGCATGATCACAAATGATCATGTCTCGAAAGGCCTATTAGTTTAGTAGCCGTGGAAACACTAGATGCATTCATAATTCTTTCATTAAATCGTAATGTAAAAAAAACTACAATAACATGGTCTTCATAGTCCACACTCATATCCCTTTCTGACTATCCCTGCAGGTCAATCATAAAATACTTCTTCACATCCTGGAAAATATTAAAACATCGAAAGGGGTGGGCTTAGATGCTCAGTAAGGATAACAATATTGCGGAAGCTTTCGAAAATAAACATTAACATTTAAGTCAATGTATAACTAAAACAAAATCCTTTTTAAACTTTAACTTCAGTATAATATGGAAAAAATAAAATTAAATAATGCCATTTACTTACTCACATGGATATTATAATAGTCGAATAATCACATGTAAAATCAATAACCACTTTCATAATGATGGAATGCATAATGTCAGACTATCATAACCACGTATCCAAGGCCTCATGCCAAGACCACAAATAAGATTTTGTCAAGGCCTCATGCCAAGACACTAGTTTGTCTCGTAAGACCTACCGATGCATCGAGGAGCTATAGCGGGCTCCACCCGTCACTTATTAAGTCCAATGCATTCCTCATATGAACAGGTTTAAACATATCATAAACCATAACATAATTGTATCACATAAAACATGCATTAATGAAACATAATATTACCACACTTCAATCACAAGATATCAATACAACACATTGATGTAATAAAAACACTTTCAAAACCATTTTCAATACCAAAATTAAAGAAAATTAAAACTTTGTATTTATTTTTCATTTTAAAAAGTTATGTCTTGTAAAGGAAGCCGAAACTCAAATAATGGTCACGACGGCGGAGAAGTCGTTGTCGCCGCATACGTACGAAAAAAACATTCCCTTTTGTTGTTTAGTAAAACGCTTCGTATAAAAAAGATTCCTTTTGGATAAACGTAAAAGTTAAAGGGGTTTATACACCGTATAAAAGAAGTATGTGTATAAAACAAAATATGCCTTAATGAATGGAGATTTAGACGAAGTCCCTTAAAAAGATCATTTTTAAATAAAATATATCTATTATTTGTATTCACTATATGTACACATAAAGAAATCATAAATACAAGATAGGACATAATAATATCATGACATAATTTGAAAGTAGGAGATTAACCCAAAGAATGGAAATTGGGTTAAGAAGTTCCCTTACCTTGCGTCATGTCTTGACTCGACCGTTCTTTAACCTCCTGAATAATAAACTAGAGTTAATTTATAATTTCTTAAGAAAATATTTTAAGTTCATTATCCCTTTTATATCACTTATTACCATGTTAAGAACATTATGTAATTATTTAAGTTAATAACGGTCATTTTGTTGATCTTAGGTACTTGAGTCAAAAATAAAATTCTTATAATTACAAGTTGTTCATGTGGTGATATATCCATTATATCCAGAATTATATTCATGATATAGATATCATTTATCTCATATATATCCAGTATATACATGCATTTATAATATTCCATAACGTTTAGAGGTAAGAAATGAAATGCACCGTTCATGGAGACGGTAAGCCGTACGTACGCATGAACGCTACTTTCATTTCTATTTAGTATTTAATGAAATCATAATGATATAAAGGTATATTATAATTCCAGTATAATATCATATATAATATCATTTACTCCATCCTTTATACATCCCACATATGGTATTAACGATTCAAATCACTTTGAGGGGGCGGTAGTCCGCACTTCCTAAAATACAAATATTGCGTTTACCCATAATGGAAACAATAAAGGTATGCCATAAATGAAAAATACAGAACCTTAAGTAAAAAATAAACATATTATATATCATGTATAAATAGAGTGAAATCTTAATGGCCACCTTTGAAGGTGCTTTATGAGTGTTGAACAATCATCATTTCGTGAGGCAGAAATTTGTCATCCACAGAAACCGTATGTTCTTTAAACGTTAGATATAGGTGTGTGTAAGTGTAGCTATAATAATCATTATAAAAACATCCTAGTATATTGAGGATACTTTTTTTACAAAAGAAATGAATAAAAAGAGTTTAAGGGGTTGGAGAATAAAAATAAAACAAAACAACATAAGAGAAGACATTACCTTAAAATCGGGTAACTCTTTTGATTTGAACCAAAGGCTTCCTTGGGAAGACTTCTGCCCAAGGTGAGTCTTCTAGGAGTAAGGGAGGAAATTTGGGAGAGTATTTGGGCAGAGTTTGGCCGAGCCAAAAGGCTTTGAAAGTGTGAGTAAGGTGGTAGTGGTGGGGGCCTTCTATAAGTGGAGAGGAGGGGCATTCTTGGAAAGTAATAAAATGTTACTTTATTATACAATTATTTTCGGATTATAAAGGTCCCACACTTATATAATTCGAGGCTAAGGTTATAATGGTTCGAAATATTCTCATCCAATAGGCTTTGTACAAGTGTAATTCTTATATGTTACATTATCTTTTCATTTTATTTAAATCATTAGTTAATGAGGTAATCACTGCATCATCATGGTGTCATAAATAATTTAATTTATTTAATGTCTAAAAATTATAAAAAAACTATCATGATGTAGGAAATCTTTTTATATTTCTAATGAATATTTATATTCAAAAATATGACTTTTATAACCCCATATATAAATTGTTTTAGTAAAACAACTTATGTTTGTGACATTTTTATTTTAACTTTAAATAAAAGTTATTTATGTCATTTTCCAACCAAAGTGGCTCCATGGGGTCCCCAAGTTGACCCATGGATTTTCATGGTCGTCCATGACACATCCAATAGGGGTAAGACAAGTGTAAAGGTATTTTCATATTTTTATAATATCATTTTTACCTTAAATTTCACTAATTACCTTTAATCGCGATTAATTAAACTTAAAAGTTACTATTCACCAAAAAATTATTTTAATCCCATTGAACCAAATTTTACTTCCTAATGACAACCATGTATGTCGGATTTTTGAAAATCAAATCATAGAAGTGGTAATGTTTCATTTAAACGAAAATCAGTTTTTTAACTACCACTTAGTGGTTTCACTATTCATCAAAAATTGATGTTTTTCAGAACAATGCCAAAATTTCACCCTAAGATATAATTGATATTCCGAATCCAAAAATGATTTCTATTTTAAAAAATTCCAAACATATAATTTTCATTAATTAATTTTATAATTAATTCGTGTTGTCACAACTAATAGCGTGTTTTTAAGAAACAATATATATCAAAAGATTGACCATTGTTTATGTCCAATTTCAAAGTGAAATTAATTCTAATGATCACCATTGGATAAATTAGTAAAAATATATTATAAATATACTTTAAAACCACTCAATAGTAAAATTTATCACTATAAAATACTTTGATTAAAAAATTTGTTTTTATGTATTTTTCACTATTCATAAAAATTGGAAGTTCTCAGAAAATTGCAAAAAATTCAACTTTGGATAATTTCGATATTAGGAATACAAAAATGAAGTCCATTTTGAAATATAAAATTTCTATAATTTAAAAAGTGGGTATTACTATTCATAACGGCTACTTTGATTAGTTGTGGTGTGTGTTAGAACTCAAAGTTGCGAACAACACACGCTACTGTATTATTCAAAGAGAAGTGTACCGTGGAAGCTTGGGGTGTTACAATGTTGACTACCTGTGAGGGTGTAAGGATAGTCAGTGGGGAAACTGTACCTTCATATCATAGTTTTTAGAACATTATGAAAATATATAAATATATGACAACAATATAAGTAGTAAAAAGAAATAACTTATGTTGCATAAGTCAATTATAATATTAACTCAGTAATTAAAATGGTAGTTTATACTATGAATGCATGCCATGGTGACACATAAATTAAAGTAGAAAAAAAAAACAACAAGCATTACATCTCAGTATATAAATAAAGAAAAAAATCACTGTCATAAGGGTGATCTCCAGAAGCATCCCGATCTCCCACTCTGGATGTTTCTTCTAACTACTAGGTACATGAAAATAGCATAGTCAAGAGCCTATAGTCCAGCCAACATGTAGTGTCTACATGGGTACTAATGGTACCCGAGTAGGGTGTGATATGATATTCATAGTAGTCTGGCACCCACTGGTGTCTATCCCAAAATAGGTAATGAATAACATTTCAATAGTGCAAATATATATATATATATATATATATAATAGAATAATTGATTAAATAACCAACAACCTTTCCAGGATCCTAAGGGGCACATGACGATGATACCTACTTTAGGACATGACTAGTATGTCTGATAATGTAAATTATGTGTGTGTATATATATATAGTAATAGTGTGTATATATATATAAATAGATAGATATTCTTATCATCCTCCTATATTATCCATGCATACACCAACACCAAATGAACATATACCCTGGATACTATTTCCCACTGGACCAGGACGGAATGCAAAGACTTTCATTACCAGGGGAAGCACTCAAAATCACTCCACTAGTCCAAACTGCAAGATCTCTCATAGTCTCATGGAAATAAAAATGGAAGCTCACATGATCTTCCTAACCAATTCTCTCACGACCCTTTGGAAAACGATGATGGATGGATTGAGATGTAACACATAGACATCCATCACCAAGAGTAGTGCACACAGTCTATCCTCTGACCCATCTCCACAAGCTCTCACAGTCTCTGGAGTATCAACCCAAAAAATAACATATTCATTCTCCCAAAGGGTTGTCACAATCCCTTGGCTCCCCTTCCTATACAAGGAATAACCATTCAAAACATATAGTACACTGAGAAATTAAATATCTATATCAAAATCAATTCCAAAATTAAATATCAAGACCATAATATCAAAGGAATATAATTAATTCAAAATTCATTATCTTAACTCAGCGAATTCAATATCCCATAATTAATTTCCCAATTAATTATCTATATTACAATCTCATAGAATACAATTAATTAATAATTAATTATCTCATGTTAACCAATCTAATATACATCATAATGTCTTGCATGATTAATTACCTCAATTATAATTTTCAATGCAAAAACATTATTCACAATTAATTAACTGAACATAGAAAATTTAATATTGCATAATTAATCCCAAGATTAATTATCTCAATTACAATTCTCCAATCACATAATTAATTAAAAATTAATTATCTCAACTTAGCATATTTAATATTGCATAATTAAATCCTTGATTAATTATAAATATTACAATCTAAAATCATATAATTAATTAAAAATTAATTATTTCAACCTATCCAATCTAATATATATCATAATTAATCTCCTCATTAATTATATCAATTATAATTTTCAAAGAACAAAATTAATTCACAGTTAGTTATCTCAACATAGAAAATTTAATATCTCATAAATAATCCCCCAATTAATTATTTCAATTACATTTCTCAAAGGACATAATTAATTAACAATTTATTATCTCAACTTAACCAATTTAATATACCATAATTAATCCCTCAATTAATTATATCAATTACAATTTTCAATGACCATAATTAATTCACAATTAATTATATCAACTTAGCTAATTTTATATCTCATTATTCATCCCCTCATTAATTATCTCAATTACAAATCTCAAACACAAAATTAAATAAAAATTAATTATTACAACATAAATAATTTAATATCTCATAATTAATCCCCAAATTAATTATCTCAATTACAATTCTCAAATAATATAATTAATTCATAATTAATTATCTCAATATACCCCACTCAATAATTCATAATTAATTATCTCAACTTATCCCGCCCACTACATGAAATTACCACTTAACCCAAGTTAGTTAACATGTAAGGGCATAAATAGAAAAACCCATATCAGCAAGATAAACTAAAATATCAATCTAATAATTATGTTTTTATCTTAAAGGAAGTTCACCTCCTTTGGAGGGGTTTTATTACAAAAACATGATTTCGTAATCTAATTATTTTTTTCATCCAATAAACAATTCATTCAGAATTTGAAGTCAAATTTCCCAACAACATTAATTATACAACTGAAGCATTTTATTAATTAAACAACGTTGAGGACCCCACATTAAGGAATTGGATGAGCTGATTCTTTCTAACTCATACTGCAATCTTCTCACATACCTACACATCAAAAAAAGTGCATGCTCAATTCTAATGTATCACAACACCTTATAACAACAATTGGAACAAAAAATATGTGTTGTGAGGACCAACTTATACCAAATTAATAAACAAAAACTCAAATAAACCATAAGAACCAAATTCAACATTTGAGAAACCAAATTAAATTGTAAAGCCTTATGCAAGTTTGACAGGGGTAAAGAAAATTAGCTAAATTTCCTCTCCTTTAGAAGCGATCGCTAGGATATGGGTCAACATGTTCTGAGATGCACGTTGCATAACCATAGAACAGAAGAATCAAGAAAACCCATCAATTATGAACCTTAGGGTTTCAGCCGTGCAGATAAAGTAAAGATAAAGGTGAAATGGCTGAAGGGAAGAACGAAACACACGAAGACAGACTCACCTTTTCGAGATAGACGACTTCCATGAAGAGACCATGGGGAGACGGGCAGACCAAGAGGGATCCAGGAGGATGGGTGGTGTACCAGACCATGGAGGAGAAGGCGGGGGGTGGGAAATTCTCCTCCTTGAAGGGGTGGGTAGGGGGAAAATCTCCTCTACATAGGGGAAGGGGGTGAACCTACCTCTTTCCACTCCCTTAAACTAATTGAAAACAATAAAACCCTAAAAAATAAAAGGATTTATATTTTTTGGAAAATAATAAAAATAACCACCATGTTATTATTATTATCCTTTAATTATTACACAACTTTAATAAACCCCAACTCCCCGGTTACACATCATTTAATTAAACTCTTTTCAACTGAATTTAATTAAATAAATTCTCTAACTCATTTAATTAAATCCTTCAGTTTAAATAAATTAACCTCCCATTTCACATCAAATCATTATATTCCTCTTAACCATCACATATATTAGATTAAAACCCATGTTTCATGTCAATTCATTAAATTACCCTTTACCTTCAATTTAATTAAATTAAAACCCTTGTTTCTCATTAATCATTAAATTCTCTCAAAATTCAATTTAATAAAATTAAATCCTTAGTTTCACATCAATTCAATAAATTCTCTCAACATTAAATTTAATTTAATTAAAACCCCTGTTTTGCATTAATTCATTAAATTCTATCAACCTTCACATTAATTAAATTAAAACTCATATTTCAAATAATTCATTAAATTCAAAATAACCTTTAATTTAATTAAATTCAAACCCCCATTTCACACCAATTAATTAGATTCATCATAACATTGAATTTAATTAAAAAGCTCTCCATTTCACCCCATTTAATTAGATCCCTTTTTACCTTTGGATTTAAGGAAAATGTTTTAACCCAAACTCAAAAAATGGATAATCCACAAGATTTGACTCACACGGTATGATAGAACGTGCACAGATCATACATTTTCTACATGATACTTGTTATCAGATGATATGCTCACCGGTATTGTTTGATTAACTGTGTGCAACCTGTGAAAACACTTATCCTGGTTCTCAACCTCCTGAAACCCATAAAACCACCCAAGAAACTCCATTATCCCTTATCCAAGACAAATATAGACACTTTAAATGAACCCAACATGCAAAGCATCATCCCATGTCTTGGTTTAAAAACTGACAAGTCAATAAAACGAAAAAGTTCAAAAACATTCATATTTTAAACGGGTTCCAAAAACTGGGTCTTTACAATCTACCCATTATAAAAACTTTTTCCCCCCGAGAATCCAATTAGACCTAATATAATAAAAACTAACTAACCAAGGTAAAAATGTCTTGTTTGAACGACTATATTCCATTCCCAAACACCCAACACAACATTCAGACATCACAACCCAAATAGGTTAATGCTTTAAAACATGAGGCAAAGTTCCGAATCAAACCCAAAACATCAGAATGACACATAACTGATGCCCCACAACTAGAGACATGATCTCATCATCGTGTCATCAACCACCTACCCATTGGTTCATTGCATCATTGACCTTATAATTTAATATGAAACACCCAAAACACAACTCTTTCCTTGAAAGAAATCAATGAAATATTAAACTCACACTCCCCCTACAACCACTAACGTTCCATTAAAACAATGCCATCACCAATCATAAAAATACCAAAGTCTCTAACCATTGTCTGATGAACTTCTCCAGACAATCCATCACTTGTATTTTTCAAAAATATTGTGCCCCATCACGAATAAAGGCATAAAACAAAAAACCACACATCCCACACACAACCCAAATAATTCCACTTACAAAGCAAGATGACTTTTAAAACTTCAACATGGCTTAAGATATACTCTATATTAGTGTATCTAGGATGATGTCAAGATAGTGTACATTCTTATCTCTTTTAGAATAGCACAATAAGAGTATATCCATGTCACTAAAAAGATTAGCCGAACTTTCACCAGTCAAATCTTTATGACAAGAAGGTCTTCACCTTATGATGCATCACCAACCAAAACCTGATTCCTATACCACCCAATGAATCCCACATTATTTCAAAGATCACAGTTGAAACTCTTCCAAAAACTATGGAGTTTCTAATGGTCTGTGTACACCACTATCCTTACTGAATTAGTGTAAAAAAACAAGCATCGACGCGTATACCAGAACCAATGTGACACAACCCACCTTAGGAGTGTCCATGTCATATAAAGAAAAGTATATCCATTCTAAAGAGAACTAGATCATAATCACCTTAAAATCATGTGTGACGTTCCACAAACCATGATCACCACATCAAAATCTCGGATGAAATATAATAGTTAAACCGAACAGCGTGTCAAAACACATGAGTCCCAAAAAATTCCTCCCAAGAAGTTGAATGAATATTCCATAACTCCCCAAATGCTTTACTCCAGTGTTAAATACAAAATCTCTTTAACAGCTCACCATCTTTGAGGAATTTCTAACTTTTTTAACCAAGAATTCCTCAATTATTATTAACACATCAATAGTCATGATACAATGACCACCCATCGAAAAAAGGCATCTCTCGTTGAAACCCAAAATTCATACTGAGGAAAATGAAAACCATATAGTATCAATGTTAAAAAGATCACATTGGAAACAAGACAACTCAACTCTAATGGTGCTACCTACCATGGGCTAGTCCCTTACAAGGAATACGTGTCGACCTTATATCTTGGTCATTAAAAAAAACACAACGCTCTAAATCCCTTTTTATTTTCAGACACTTCATTAATTCATTATGACCTTTTAATCTTTTGAATGAATTTTAAACAAACCCACAACTACAATTTCACAACAAGGTAATTTGTTTTCAATCAACACTCTATGGAAAAAACAATAAAGATTTAACAAAATTCATATTTAACTATTTAACATTCAGTTCCATTTCATCGTAAAATGGTAATTTAGCATCAAAATTCCTTTTATTCGGAAGAAGACCTCTGAGGTTTCCATTTATTCAATCTTGTTTCTTCAAAAACAATCCCAAAAAGTGATATCAGTGGCCATATACCAATCCATAAAGTTCCAATACACTTTAATGGTGGAATTTGGATCCCATTTAATCAATTAAAATTCCATTTAACATTTTAACCTTAACATTAAATTTGTTTCAATGGTTCAAATACCCAAGTTTCCCTTTTTCCACTTCTATGGTGACCATACACCTTATCACTAAAACTTGATCCCATTATAAATTCAACCAATCCATTTTCACCCATGCATCCATTTACACATAAAAACATCTATACCATATAATCATAAGAAATTACAAATAAAACATGCTAGGACATATAAGTATTGAGCAATAAAAAAACATGCTAAAAACACATGCATCATGGAATATAAGCACCCAAGAATATAAAATATGTCACCAAAACATGCTATCTAAAGAGGCATACTAAAGAAGATCAGAACATGGAATTCCACCCAAGGAACACAATCCCAATTAGTTAGAATCCTACTAATGCAACTACATGGCAAGTTATATGCATGAAATGGGAATATCTATGTGAATAAGATGATGCATGTAATGAAATATCCTCTCCATATGAGGCCAATGAAAAGTTCCAAAATTCTCAAAATCAATAAGAAAAGGAAAGTACACCAGTCACCCAAGGTGAAATCATATCAACTGTAAACTCAAACAGTATAACATCAATTCCCATCCCATGCCACCGGTCTATTTCTCGTGTGTGGGGTGATCAATACCAAGAATGGATTTTCACTGAGAGTCAACACATTCCTAGTCTCCTTTTTACTAGCCCAAAACATAAATACAAAGGAAATGGAATGAACACTGGTCCTTTTAAACCACATTGTAACATCCTGACCTGGATTACCATCAAACCGGTAGCAGGACTGGTTAAGGCATGACCTCAAGCACACCTCCCCATACACCAGAGGATTCCAACTAGCAACAAGAGTGTATGGATAATCAGTGGGGAGACTATTCACTCATATCAAAGTTTTCACAGTGGTATAAGTATAAATAATTTAATAATAACAGTGAAAAAAGTATAAAGTAATAACTAATGTAGCGTAAATCAATCATAATATCAACTCGATAATGAAAATGGATGTTTATACAATGCATTAATGTCTCGGTGAAACATATATGAATGTAGTAAACAAAACAGCATGCTTTACTTCTTAGAAAAAAATAATGAAAATACTCAAATCCCCAAAGGAAATCTCCACGAGCATCCTGACCTCCTACTTGGTACTTTTCTCCTAACTCAAAGGTACATGGAAACAACATAGCCAATAGCCCATAGTCTTCGAAACAAGTAGAGTATAATAAAGTACCAATGATACCTGAGCAGGGTGTGAGATGAAAATCTTAGTTGGCTGGAACCCACCGGTGTCTAGCTCGAACTATGAAGTTAATTACATTTCAAAAATGTGAAGATATATATAAGTAATAATATAATTAATTAAAAAACAGTCCAGGTACCTAAGGGACACCTGATGAGGACACCTACTTCTGCGCACATCTGGTTTTTCTGATCATGTCAATTATGTATATATATAGTAATATTATATATATATATATATATATATATAGATATCTATTCTTATCATCATCCTATATGAACCAAGTGTGAACCAACACCTAGTGGACATATACCCTGGATACTATTTATGGATGACCAAGATATAATGAAAAAACATTCATTACTAAGGAAAGTGATAACGGTCTTCCCCCGGGTGTAAACTCCAAGAGCTCTTACAATCTTAGGGAAATCAATATGGAATATCACATAGTCATACTACCCCATTCGCTCACGATCCTTTTGATAACTATATGGATGGATCGAGATGTAACACATAGACATCCATCACTAAGAGTAGCGCACATGATCTATCCCCTCTCTCAACTACACAAGCTCTCACGGTGTCCGGAGTATCAACACAAAAGCTAACATTTTCTTTTTGCCCAAGGAATCTCACGGTCCCTTTTCTCCCCTTCCTATATAAGGCTTAACCATTCATGACATATATTTCATGATGAATTTAAATTTATTGATCAAAATAAATTCCACAATTAAATATAAAGATCATAATATCAAAGCCACATAATTAATTCACAATTAATTATCTCAACTTAACCAATTCCATATCTCATAATTAATTCCTCGATTGATTATCTATATTATAATCTCAAAGTATATAATTAATTCACAATTAACTATCTAAACTTAACCAATTTAATATATATAATAATTAATCCCTTGATTAATTGTCTCAATTATAATTTTCTAGAAACAAAATTAATTCAAAATTAATTATCTCAACTAATCCAATTTAATATCTCATAATTAATGCCATGATTAATTATCTAAATTTAATTTCTTGTAGCATATAATTATTTCACAATAAATTATTTCTAAATATACAATTTAATATCTTATAATTAATTCTTTGATCAATTGTCTAAATTATAATCTCAAAACATATAATTAACTCACAATTAATTATTACAACTTTACTAATTTAATATATATCATAATAGTCCCATGACTAATGATCTCAATTAAAAAGTTTCAAAGTAAAAAAATTAATTCACAATTAATTATCTCAACTAATCCAATTTAGTATCACATAATTAATCCCTTGATTAATTATCTCAGTTTAATTTCTCAAAGAACATAATTAATTCGCAATTAATTATCTCAACTTAGAGAATTTAATATCTTTTAAATAATCCCCTGATTAATTATATCAATTAAAATTCTCAAATCGCATAATTAATTCACAATTAATTATCATAACTTAGCCAATTTTATATCTCACAATTAATTCCACAATTAATTATCTCAATTACAAATCTCAAAACACAATGTTAATTCATAATTAATTATGTCAACTTAACCAATTTAATATCTCATAATTAATCCCCCAATTAATTATCAGAATTATAATTATCAAAGGACATAATTAATTCACAATTAACTATCTCAATATATCCCACTCATTATTTAATAATTCATTATTTCAAATTATCTCGCCCAATACTTCTAAATACCACTTAACCCATGTGTGTCAACATGTAATTGAAGAAATAAATAAACACATATCAGCAAGCTAAATGAACACATATGTCTAATCATTATGTTTTTATCTTTAAGGTAGTTCCCCTTCATTGGAGGGGTTTGATTTCAAAAAAAAAATTGTAATTTAATAATTCATTTTATTCCAATAAACAATTCATTCAATATTTGGAATCAAATTTCCCATTAACCATAATTAAATATGTACTGTGTTTTATTAGTTAAGAAATTTTGAGGACCCTACATCATGGAATTGGCTGAGCCAATGCTTTCTTACTCAAAACGCTATCATCTCATATACTTGTACATGAACAAAGTGCATACAATCTTGGAATTTATCCCCACAACTTTTAACAACAATTGGAACCCAAAATAAGTGTGATGGGGACCAATGCATACCTAGTTAATTAAATACAAAAAAACTATAAGATCATAATAAAGTGGTTTAAAACTAAATCACACTGTAAACCGTTCCCCAAGTTCAATGGGGGCGAACCAAATTCAACTGAACCACCTCACCTTCGGAAGCAGTAATCGGAATACCGGCCAACAGGACCCGAGAAGCCCATGAACAACCGTAGAATAGAAAAATCAAGAAAACACATCCATCCTGAACATTAGGGTTTTGGCTATGCAGATAAGGAGAAGAGGATGCCGAAATGGTGGATGCGAAGAACAAAACACATAGAGACATACTCAACTCTCTGAGATAGATGACTTCTAAGAATAAATCAAGGGGAGACGGGTGCACGAAGAGGGAGTCGAGAGGATTGGTGGTGGGCCACACCATGGAAGAGAAGGTGGGAGGTGATTCTCATTCACATAAGGGAAGAAGAGGGTGTGCATCCCCGTTTTCTCTTCTTTAAGCTAATTGAAAAAAAATAAAACTCTAATAAAATGAAAGATTTATATAATATTAAAAATTAATAATAATAACCACCATGTTATTATTATTATCCTTTAACTATTACACGTCTTTAATAAACCAAAACTCTCCATTAAATACCATTTAATTAAATTCCTTTCAAATGGATTTAATTAAATAAATTGTCCAACTCATTTCATTAAATCCTTAAATTTAATTTAATGAAATTCCATTTCTCACAAATTCATTAAATTCATCTTAACCTTCACTTTAATTAAATTAAAACCCACATTTCACACCAATTCAATAAATTACTCTTAACCTTCAATTTAATTGAATTATAACCCATGTTTCACATAAATTCATAAAATTATATTAACTTTCAATTCAATGAAATTAAAACCCCCATTTTGTATCAATTCATTAAATTATCTCAACCTTCAATTTAATGAAATTAAAACCCCCTTTTCTCATTAATTCATTACATTCTCTAAGCCTCTACTTTAATAAAATTAAATCCCTTATTTCATATCAATTCATCAAATTTATATTAACATTTAATTTAATTAAATTAAAACCCCAGTTTCACATCAATTTGTTAAATTCATCTTAATCTTGATTTAATTAAATAAAACCCACATTTCACAACATTTTTTTAAAACCATTTTTTACCCTTGGATTTAATTAAAATATTTTTACCTGAAACTAAAAAATAGGTAAACTACACAGTTTGACTCTTAATGTCTGATAGACCATGCCCAAACCACGTGGGTGCCACAAGATACGTGGTATCTCTTGCACGGTTGACCTTCATAGTTTGACTAACCTTTCACATCCCAAGAAAACACCTCTGCTAGGTTTGGTTCTCACAAAACCAATCAAACCACCTAGTAAACTCTGCAGGCCATTACATAACCACTATATAAACAATTTCAATGAACTTAACTTGGAGAAATTCATCCCAAATATTTTTTTTAAAATTGACCCATTAGTAAAATGAAAATTTAAAAAAAATCGTATTTTAACCCTGTTAAAAAAACATAGGACTTTATAGTTACAGAAAAAAAACCCATAAATCTATTATAAGTGAATAAACCATCAGTCAACCAGAAATGAATTTGTTAGGATATAATTTTTGTTTAATGAAAATTTCCCATTAGTTTTGGAATTATTCAACCATATAGGTTGAGAGAATAAGGAAATATACTTACTTGATGAGCCAATTTCCACAATAATCCATGTTTTTATCCAAAAATTATGTATTAGAGATGACTTTTTAACTCCTAAAGCACTTAAAGAAACATTTAAAGACCAAAAAACCATAAGAGGGATTACAATATATATTAACTTTCATTAAAATCTAGAAAAATAAAAATGGTTAGCATATGATAAGATAATTCAAAAAATGAATAAACCTTCATATCATTAATATCCAAAATTATATAGTAAAAAAAAATCTCAAACTAAATCATACCTAAATAAAATCAAAATAAAAGTATTTTCTAACCTAAAATATTATATCATACCTTATATATTTCATTCCCAAAACATATACATCTTCTTTTGTAATGAAAATAATTTCTTAGAAACCAAATCACTTTTCAATCATATGGTAATTTATACGATGACACTTTGGTTCCCATAATTACCTCAATATCCAAGATAATATAAACCCTACAGTTTATCAAGACCATAAATAATATTTCTCCCAAATTTATATTCATAATTCAAGTTAAAAAAATATTTAGATATACTTAAACCTAATAAAATGTCTCATGATATTTCATTAGTCAGTTTAAGATATCATCACTACAAACCTCAATAAAGTGTCAAATACATTGAACTTATGATAATCCTTATACTAATATTCCTATGATCATATCATTAACTCTTAATATAAACTCTCATGAAATTATAGTAATATCTAATGTTATATAAAACTCACTTTGATACCAAATGTAACAACCCCATATATACTCTCTCAAATCCTATGCTACAATCTAAATATTATATTTCTTTCGTTGGTACTAATTCTTATGGCCCAATTTTTTCCATCCAAAATTGACAATAAAAAAAGGAAAAATGGATTCCTTAAATTATAAAGGACCTTTTAGGATTACAGTTTGAGTAAATTTGGAAAAAATCTTATATATACAATATTGATGTTGTTAAATGAATATTTATCCCACATAACCTAGATTTTATTAGATCACATTATTTCATCATCATCATCATAATTATGAAATCCCCTCCGCACATAATTTTCTCAACCTCGTTCAATACATCCTAATGAAGAGGAAACATAATAAGGATGATCTCAAATTCTCAGAAATGGTAAATAAAAGCACATACAATTGAAAGTCATTAATGATCATAAATAAGGGTATGATTAAATATACAAAGTGCATGAGCGATTCATAAAATAACTCATACCAATAAATACCAAAATGATCAATCATAAAACACGTAATAAAGATTTAACAAAGGATAGAATAATAAAAATCAATAATCTTGATCCATGTGATATCAAACTTGATCAAATGAAATATAACAATCCAATGGAAATCATAGATAAAAATGTTGGTATCAAGAATAATCACATTCATATAAAACATATAGAACCCATACAAATACCTTACAAATAGAATAACCATATGACCGAAATCGAATATAATTCTCTAGAGGAGATAAAAATTATCCAATGCCTTGGAACACTATCTGATTATTCCCATTGTATAATCTATAGCAGTCTTACACGTTTCTATCTTTGGACAAACATCATATATAAAGTATATAAACCAGAACATGAATAATGTATATAGTTCTTCCATAAAATATCATTATTCTCTTTATAAAATGATTCACCCATGGAAAAGAAATGGGTTATATATCAATCAATTTGAAAAATGATTAATCAATAGAAAAAAATGGGTTCCATAAAAATATATTTGAAACATGATAAACATGTGGAAAACAGATGGGATTCATAAGAATATCATTATAACTAGATTAAATTGTGGAAAAGAAATTGGTTCCATAATAATATGTTTGAGGTAATCATAATACATCCATATAAAAAATATAGATGATTTCATTAAAAAATATACCCATTGATGGATAGCAAACAACAAGGATTGTTAAAATTGGTAAATGAGGATACCATTAAAATTTTATTAAATATATTTTGAGGAAAATAACCTTTTTTATTTTGAAAAATAATTTCTTAAAAAATTAAAATTTAAAAAATATTACAAAAATTATTTCCTTCGCAAAATATTTTAGAAATATATAAAAGATTATTTAAAGAAAATTTACAAAATTCATGAGGAAATTATCCCTTCAATTTTGAAAAACAATTTTTGAAAAATAAAACATTTTTAAAATAACTTTTGATGAAAATAACATTGAAAAATGTAAATTAATATTCAATGAAAATAATGGACATGATGAAATAAAATTTTATTCATGAAAAACATGTTAAAAGAATTATTCCTTTAATAGTTTTGGTAAAAGAGAGATAGTCATTTTGTGGAAGAAATGAATATTCCTTTAAAAATATTTTCTGAAAAGTAAAACGTCATTATATTTTTTTAATTAATCTTTTTAAAATTTATTAATACATTTTTAAAAACAATTTTAGAAATCCTGGTATTTAATGGAAAGGGGTTTGAAACCGAAGAGAGAAATAAAAATGTTTTCTCATGAAAACATTTTCTCAATTATTTTAAGTAAAAAAATGTATAAAAAAGTTACTATTATGTAAAAATATCAGGTAATAGCATATGAGAATAAAATTAATGATAATTATCAAGATATAGAACATAATATTTCCACATTGGATATATAATGATTAATAATCCTGATAAACATTTAGATTGTAACATAAATATCTTACCACTTTGGAACCATTGAATTGAATGACCCATGAATGGATATAATTTAATGAAACACAAAATATCTTTAGAATAAATAAATTCATTATATTAAATTTAAATTTTTTTGTATAAATAGCTGATTAAAGAGGATAGGTGCATATGATGAAAAATTTCTTAAAGAAGGAAAATTGAGGCAAAAATATTATACTAACTAAGTAATTTTTTAATCAAAATACAAAATAAATAATAACATAAAATGAAAATTTTATTATATTTATAATATTTTTATTCTTGATATAAAATTTAAATGGTGAATTATATACACCATAAAAAATAAATAAGAAATAAATTTCTACGTGTCTCCCAAAAATAAAAAAGAATACTAGAAAACCCTTTATCTTGATTCAAACTAATCACATAATTTTTTTATCTTCCTAAGTAATAAAAATAATTTAATTTTTAACATTCATGATATTTTTTTTGGACTTTATTATTCATTTAATATATCTTATCACCTTTTTATATGCAGTTACATATTCAATTAAGTATATGTTGGTAGTTCTGAAGATATTAGGATTATGAATAAAAAATGAGTTTGGTAGGTTGACCATTAGTCAAAGAAGTCCTTATTAAATAGAACCAGAATAATAATAATTAAATAATTAAAATATTTATACATATATTATTTATTTAAAATTAATAATGAATTATTTTAATGAGAAATTAACTACCTTACAGTCATGGAGATGGCAGTACATATGCATGAGTAACATTTCCATCATCCAACGATCATTATGGAAAGAAGGTATATATTATTTTATCTTTATATAATGATTATAATTTAATTAATATCATATTACTTCCATAAATATACTTATATATAAAAACCATTTGATTTTTGGATGAAAAAAGTAGCACATCACTTCATGGGGGGTTGTATTCCACACGTAGCTTGACGACGTTATCATTTTTCAGTGAGTGGAACGTTAAGAAATAAAATGAAATATTACATTTCAGTAAATACTAATATGATATTAATATCATAATTATTTTATTTATATCATATTTATTCATTTAATTTATACTTATTACCTTCCATGTAAGGTATTATTGAAAAATAAATCACATCACATTGCAAATTTGTAGTCCTCTGTACACATGAGCGATGTTATTAGTACCCATTTAAGGGAAGATGATATGGATAAATATTATTAGATCAACATAATATAATATTAGTATATTATAGATTATGGTTTTATTATATTTGATGTTTTAATACATAATAAATAGTTGTAAAAGAAGAATGTAATATAAAGTGATTCGTCAAGGCTATTACCACCCCTTAAACAAACCTCCTTTGGATCTATTATTAAGGGTTGTGTGGATGTAATTATAGTATGACCAAAAACTCTATAATGTTATTATAGATGTAGGATATGTATTTTTATAATGTTTGGTCTAGAAAAATTTCTTTTTTAGGTTTGAATAATTGGGGGGAAGTGAGTGCCTTTTAATAATTGAAGAGGAGTGTCATTTTTGTAAATACCCAAAGGTATTCAACAATAGGAGGTCATTCCTTTCTATTGTAGCCCTAATATTGATTAATAATGTATGGTAGATATTATATGGTTTATAAAAACCCCCAAATAATGAAAAAATTTATTAAATATGTTATTTCTTTTCCATTAATTTTAATCACTTTAGCAACTTTAGTCTACACCATGGTAATTAGTTTTCTAAAACTAGATAATTACATTTTTATTAAAAAAATAAAACAATAATTTTTAGATAATTTTTTACCAGTGATTCAAATGATGATATAAAATTTATCAAAAAAAATACATGTTTCTAAAATTATTCATAACACAAATTCATGTGACGTGAAAAAACACCCCTTTTTACCTTAATCGTAAAATTATTTTTTTGTATTTACTTATTATGATTATCTATAATTATGTTGAACTTATTATATATTATTAAATATTCTAATTAAAAAATATATAACCCTTTTTATTATGTTACATTAACCTAATTGGATGAATTTAATTTTAAATTAAACATGCAGACATGCTGAAAAAGTGGGTCTCCAAAGAGAAACTTTTAATAAGATTCAAAATATTTAACATAAAAATTCAATAGTAAATTGATTACAGTAACTAATATTATATTAGTAAATATAAAATTCAGCTAATTTTCCTTGAAACCCAATTTAAATGATAATTTTACATTTTAAATTATTTAAATTAAAATATAAACATCGATAAAAACCAGTATTTTCACTATTCATGAAAAAATAAAACATTACAAAAAAATAAAAAAATCTCAGCATAAGATAACTTTTATATTCCTATATAAAAATATACAGTAAAATTAATTTTGTAAAAGTGAAAAAATTTTATTTCTAAAATAAGTGTATAAAATGGGCCAAAATATTAAAATAAATAAAAAATAATTATTATTTGAATTTATTAATATAAATCACCTTTTTCTCAAAAAAAATTATTTTTAAAACATTTACCTTATATTCAACTTGTAATTATTTTCATTTAAAATAAATTAATAACCAATGAAATCATTTTATATTTATGTAAACCAGATAGTTTCAAAATTTTATTACAATATTTTTTCTATGAGAAGAAACAAAAATCATATAAAATAACATTACTAAAAATTTATTGAATATTTATTAAAAAATTACAAATAATTTATATTGAGTAAGAAGGTCATATATATATATATATATATATCATAAATTAGTTAAAACTATTTATACCCTACATTTTATTAACTAGTTTATAACAGTTATATATATCATGGGTCGTTAAATCTCATTTTTTCATATTGAATACACTATCAAACATAAAAATTACAGGGTTTCATGTACCTAGAGTCATCAATGATATTAAATTTATTTAAAAATAATTATATCTTAAAATATAATGTAGTTACCTTCTCATATATTCTTAAAGTTGGAGGTCATTTTGTTATCAAACATATTTTATGACTTTTAATATCATGTGTTGTTACAATACTAGTTTACACTGACCATTTAAATGAAATGGAATTAGTTAATTTTAATTATTACTAACCATGTGGACATATTTACGTAATGTAGTCATTAAAATTTTAATATTATTAGTCTCATGAGTGGATCCTAATTTTTTTTCTATAAATTAAATTCAACATTCTCCATTGATTCCCCTTTCATATGTATCCTCAATTAATTTTTATTATGTTAATATTATATTTTAGATTTTTCTAGTTCACATAACATTATAAATAAACATTACTTAAACAATTGTGATGCATTAATAATTGTTTTGGAGATTACAACTGGGGTTCAGAGCTCCTTTTGAAAACCAAGTCACACATTCAATATTCTATGATTTTTATAGATGGTAATAATTTATCAAAAATATAAATTATAAACAATTTCTACCTTGAGGGATTGATAACAACAATCATTATCAAGATTTTGGTGTCCTTTTCCCGGTAGAATATAAACTAATAATAAATAGAAAACCAATTAATCAGATAATTTTATTCTTTATACTCATTTATATTTTTGAATTTTAGTTTAGTTTTTGATTTTCTTCTTTATTGTGTTTTTGGTATGTTCATAATTCTGTGTATAGGTTTGGTCAAATCATGAATGGGTGAAATGTTAGACCATAAAATTCCATATGATATCAATAAGATCCTACATTATATAAATTTTTAAATTTTCTATTATGATAAAAATAAGAAAAATGATGTAGTGATATATACTCCCATTGATATTATTCACTACATGATCAATAATTGAGTGGATCCCACTAACAACCATTCGATGGAGGTCTATAATTTAAATTTTTACAAATCCAATCACTGGATGAGTAATTCTTTCCAGGAGAGAATATATTTCTTGTTCATCAATAGATAAATTCATTGAAAGGGTTTATTGAAAAACTCTTTAAGTACATTTCAATAAATGAAATTATGATCAAAGTAGAAAAAGATATTCTTCATGACCAGGAAGATATATCCAAAAAAATTCTTCAAAATTTAATAAATTTCAAATAAATTAAATCAACTTATTTTTAGATCATGATATAGGGGATGAGAATGTAAATAGCAAGGTACAAATAGATAATGTTTTTTTTAAATGAAGAATATGGTGGAAGTGAAATGATTAATTTAATTTTCTAATATTTTTGAGGAAGATAAACATCCAATAGATAAATAAATTTTATCAAATTATATTCAATGATAATTGAATTTATTTTTAGTTAAGGTATATATAAAATAAAATAGATATTTAATAAAGGATTAATAATATGGTATAACTTGTGAGAGGAATTGGAATAAAACTACATATAGACCATGATTAGAACACTATGATCTGCATAATTTATGTACCTTTTTAAATTGATTGTAATTAATTTATGTATTTGAGTATATTAAAAGGTATTTTTCATCATTATTTTATATATTATTTATTATTTTATATTGATATTTTTGCATGTGGAAACAAAGATGTTTATGTGTTGAATAATTTTATTAATATAATTTATACATATATTTTATGTGATTTTTCTTATATTTATTGGAAATTTTTTCATAATGTCTATTTTTCTACTTTTTAATGAATGTGAATGAGTAGTATTGTACATTAATGTGTGTTTTTTGTTTTTTTCTAGATAATGGAGAATAATTGAGAGTGTTATAAACCATATGAGGTTAAATTCAATGGGTAAAACCTTATATATGAGATAGTTGATATATAAGAGTATATGATACATATATAATGGTCACTACATTAAAAAAATATATATTAGTGTTGATATTACATGAAATTGTATATTTAAGAATCATTCCTTTTCAATTGATGTAAATATAATGATACATAGGTATCATTGGATGATATGTAAAGTTGACTCCTTTTGAAAATTGCTAAATAATTTCAGTCTAGGTTGTGACTTATTCCTTTGTTTTTTGAGTATACTAATGAATGAGTAGGTTTCAAGGGTATAATTTTTTTATTACGAAAAAATTTCCAAATCAATCATAGAGGTGTTAATGTGGAGATACATAAGAACATAATATTCATAGAGTTATGTTGCATCGAGGTAGGGATTTCTATGACATAGTATGAAGGATAAATCATGGTTTTCATGTGGTGATGAAGGGAATTATCAATTGATGCTATTATAAGGATGGTTGTAGTGTGGTTCCTATTATTATTTCAGGTATTGAAATTTTTTTCCATAGTGAAAACCTGAAATATGGAAATTTTTGTAATGAGAAATCACATGGTGAATATTGTTCCCCAAGGGTTCTATTTGCAATGTGGATGGATGAAAAAAAGATGTTGAGTAATGTGGAGAAGGTGGATATAGTGTGGTTTTTATCATTATTCCATTGTAGGTAATGAATAGGTAGTAGATTGAGCTATTTGATTTATAAACTTCACACTATAACCCATGTCTTGTATTATAGCTTAGTCGATTTATGATAAAGAAATTAAATCCACTATTGATAAAATTGTACTCATTCCCTAGGTTTAAGGATTTCAATTATTTTGAGCGTTTATATATTTTATATCATTGTATATATTTATTCCTTTCACTATGATGTTTCTCATCGATATAAGATCTCGAGGTTTTGTTTTTTAAAGAATTAAGCGGTTCTGAATTAATGATTTTGGAGATTTTGTAAAGAAGTCAATTAACTAGGTTTCTAAAGTTCATGTTTCAATATTTTTGGGATCCTAAAAGATATTTTCATGATGGATTTTGAAAAAAATATAAAATATTATTGGTATGTATTTTATTGTCCTCTTTGGCTTGGAAAAAATTCGGAAAATACATCATAGAAATATTCAGGTGAGTAGGGAATCAAAGACTGACACCATCATCTAACATCCACCACGAAGAGAAACATAGAATGAATTTCTTTTTCCCTTTTAAAATATAATAAGTAATCACATGACTTATGAATTTTTTATATTTTATTAATATAGGTTTTTTCTATAAATTCTCAATATGTTTTATAGTTATATTATCTCATCTATGATTTGTGGTACCCTCATGACCAAAAGACACCAAACTAAAGGTATCTAAACACATAGAGGAGTATGAGATTAATGGGAATGGATTCATATGAAATGTTTTACAATACTATATATTCATTATTTTTTTATTTTTAATTCATATCACATTAATTATAATTATTTCTAATTAATGTTCCCAGATCTGTGTTAGATCAATGAGGGGGGTGGGGGTGAATTTGTGATCAATTTTTCTAATTAAAAATTATTTAATTTTAGAAAAACCAATATGGATAGGTAAAACCTCAACCCATTATTCTTATTTCTCTAAATATTACTAAAAATAATGAAGTAAATATAGAGAAAAATAACAAAAAGATTTATAAGGTTCATTATAAATACCTAATCCTTTTCATTGTTTCATTGAGAAAAGGATTTCAACCAAGAATCATCATCAATGTGGGTATATTGTGGATCTATTGTTGATTGTGATGGGTTTATATCATAAAAAATTATTAATATATGTTTTCCATTTCCTCACTTTTATAGAAAATCTCGATTGTTCAGCCATCTGTAATTTTGTACATACCTACTTTCAAAAGGTAGGCGGTCACTTGGGTTTTTAGGCCCAATGATACTTGGGTAATCACATTAATAAAGGAAATGGGAGGTCAGGATCATCATACCATTTGTGTGGAATGGTTTCCTACCACTAGGATCTCTTATAAATTTAATACATGTTAACTAATCTCTTTATAATCCATATAAAAGACACTTTACCCTAACAAAATGATTATGGGTTATGTCTCTCTTTGTGCATAAGATGGGGATCTTATTAGTTGATCCATCTTTATGTATTTGAGGATACACATTCAGTTCCCAATAATGAGTAGAAACTTATTTGATAAATCCATATAACTAGGATCTTCATAATTTACTGCCACATAGGGAGGTAGTTAATATTCTGATGAGGATATTGATTTAGTATTAGGCATCCCACATATCCTAGTTATTAAAGGAATCTAAAACCATGCATTTAATTAAAATGATTTAGTTAAATGTCTTATATAAAGTAAATATATGAGTTCCCTAAGGCATCATATATTCAAACTCAAGTCCTGGGAGGATAACCTATGTATCCTGATAAAGAAGGGAATCCAATTTTTATTAGATCACTTAATTTCTATGTCCACTGAATGATGAGGTATAATGATTATACATTGGGAATGATTGGGTCCTGATGGTTGAGGTGTCAAATACATGAGAGTAAATTCAACGAATTGAGTGCCCATTTGAGCTTGGGCCTTCCAATGGAGTCCTATGTATCCTTTTCATTATAGTAATTAGAGTTCTCATAATTCATTCACAACCTTCTAACTGTCCCTAAATTAGATTACCTTGTATGGGATAGATTTATATCATTCTAGTTATTTATGGATCACATATTGGGATTATAATGTCTAGTGGAGATTCATTATGTAAATGATCTAATTAATGAAACTCTCTAATCCCACATGAGCTATGCTCGGTGTGAGAAACAAGGTAAAGAATAAATAAGTCTTACTAGATACAGATGTTGCCATTTTTTACTGGGAAACTCATTCAGATGTTTATTATTGATCTTAAACCTTCATGAGGTGTCATTCGTATCATATTTATGGAAGGAATAATATTTATATTAGTTCCACTAATATGGATATATACACTAAGGTTTCCATATATATGGGACATATCATATTATGCCACTGATTAGGGCTTACACTCTATGTTTTCCCTTTCCTGATAAATTAGGGGATTATTTTCTCTCATTAAGGCCATGTGAGAAATTCCTAATGTGAGAAATGAGTGATGTTAAATGATCATTCTCATTTATTATATATGGATGAAATATGAAGCTTGAACTCCCATTAGAAGGTTAATATAGAGCTCATGCCTCAGAGATGCATCCAACTTATCTTGGTTATGATAGGAATAAGATAAGTCATAATTAAATTGATTGGGGATTAGAAAATGAGATTTCCCTATACACGAGATACATCATACTGTGTAACTTATCAAGTATTACACTATAATGTTCTCTAAAATTGGGGATTAAACATTGAGTATGGACAAGTAAATCGGATCCTAGGATTCCCTCACTAAGTTGGAATGATTTCCTTCCTGCCATGTGCTAATTTTCTATTCGATATATCTTGATTGCATGCACGATATGTCAGATACCTTCTTAATAATAGTTCTAAAAACAATATGATAAAATAGACTTTTTTCAGAGGACTTCACATAATATGGATGGCATATTCATAGGTTTTTGTATTATCAAGACTGACTTTCCTAAAGGGCATCGTGAGTCCTAACTGGTTGATCCTAGAATCCATCGCATGATCTTAGAAGGCCTTCCAAGAGGGAGTTTCATGATTCAACTAACACACCCATGTCCCATCACGAGAGCTAGATGGAATGCTTGGGTTCTATCATGAGACCCAACAAACATATACTGGTTCCATTAAATGAGTCGTGAAACATGGATGAAGGATATCAAGAGTCTTGAATAGAAAACTCTGAGGTTTTTGTGAAACATGGGTGGCATGCACAGGGGGAACCATGTAACTTTATTCTATATATATGAAGTACTAACAATCAACCAAATAGTATTCTTAAGGGACGTTATGAGATCTAGGCGAAATTCCCAGGTGATATTGCATGTTCTAGGGGTTTCACACGTAGTGAATGATGATCAACATATATATCATTATCTTAAGTATCTTATATTTTATTCTTTGTTATAGTATTTATATTTAGAATTCCATATATTTTTTTAGTGTTAGCTTGAATTAAGTATCACGTGATCTCACATGTTCATAGGATGTCCTTCGTGTGTCCTGTCAGAAGTCATTCGTGTGATTAATGGATGATAATGTGAAGTGGAATTGTATGTTTCATGATCTCCCAAACTATTTATAGGTATCTTACCCGATGGAAAACATTCTTGTTGTGAGATAAATCATTCCATGAAATCTTATATAGTGCTACCACATCTGATTTTTTGAAGGAAAATTGTTCATTTAGATATTTGAGGACAATTATTCATGCTAGGGTTGGTGATTTATAGGCCTCACCACACCAGTTGTTTGACACTTTGTGAAGAGTGTATCATGTGAATCCAAGATGGATTTAGTGAAGATCATTGATGTCAATCGTCTTCACAAGGTCCGACCATAGGTTTTCTAAGAGGCATTGCCTGATTTTTAGTGACCACATGATCATCATGTCAAGGCATCATTTATGGATTATTTCTAATTAATGGGGATTTTTTAAATCACACGGAGATGTCAAGGTACTTTCATGTTATCATTTGGACAAGTCCAATTACCTTCATGTCATTGAGGAGCCTCTATACGACTTTCACGTGATCTTGGGTGACTCGTATTGGAAATATAGTGATATAATTATGGCTTGTCAAAGGGACTTAATGGGATCAAAAGAACAATCTAAGGTGTATTGTGAGACCATGATGATGATATCCCTAGCATTTAGTGATATTTTTACAACAATTGTAGGTTTTAACCACACCACACTTTTAATTTCCTTTTCCTATAGTACAAATTTTTTAGAGTTAATGAGGTTTTTTAGGTTTCCTTAGGACAATCACTTTACCTCCGGGTGATGTGTCACATGAACAGAAAATGTAATGTGGAGATGCATGAGCCATTCATAGAAATGTAAATATAACTTTCCTTAAGCAATAAAATGGTGATCATATTGTTTCCTAGACATACATTAGACCCTTCATGTGAGTAGGGAAACAAGCCAATGGTATTTTTTGAGATGATTTAGATAAGTCTCTTGAGGCATGCGATGTCCTGAGAACTGCTAGGGGCACGACACATGACATTTTTGGCTATGAGAGGCTCCTGAAACCTCCTTATTTATTCCTTTTTTTATTTTAAAATGGTCGGGGAGTTCATGAGTTTATTGCAATGTTGTTGAGTAAAATCATTATCTTCATTGGTGATTCGTCATGTGAGCTTCATGACTGTAAGAGGCTCCCCCATTCAATATATTTTCCTCTTATTTAATATGTAATTTTTGTGGTTTTCATTTGTCCACCTGTTGAAAATAATCATGAACTTGGGGGTATATCTAGATGCCATTTTATAACCACTTATTGTGTAGATTTCCATTGTGGGAGTAGAAGGAATTTGTCAAAGGGACATTGTGGAACCGTCTGTAGGCTATTTTTGCACAAATGTATTTTATGTGACTTCAGGATTGTCACGTGATCACATATCCCTTAGAGGATCACATGATCCATGGGTCTCATCCACCTTTTTCCCTTTGTTTTTTCATAGATCATAGTACTCATATTCATGTATTTCATAAATTGTGAATTTGTCAGTGTTCATTTAGTAGGAGTCATCAAATTCCCTTATTTATGAAAGATGCCCCTAGGGACAAAGGATTGGTTTTGAGGATGGAAAATTATTTCCTAAGTATTTGGAATAATATCAAACCAGTTTCTTGGGTGATGTTTGGTCTGCCAAGTGATCATTGGTATTCCACAGAATGCCTAACATATAGTGGAGCATAGATCAACCTCATTCACTAATAACTTGATCTCCGGAACTCTCTTTTCCCTACATCCCTCACATTTCCTTATATAATGACCATTTTTAAAAAAAAACCAAGAGAATCTATCAAGAACCCATTTCGATAGACCTACTCTACCAGCTTTTTTTCCCAGGGTCCTATGCGAACTAACTACAAACTATACATCTGTAATTTTCTCGAACATTGGCCAAGAGGATTAAATTATCCTGAGGGTTTCATAGTATATGTGGGATTCATCATATGTTCCTTTTGACTATTATACATATTGTGTTATCATGTCTTGGACACACGATCGCGATTCCTTAAGGTGTCCGTGGATTTTTCAATGCCCTGTGGGTTTCTGCAACTAGAGAGATCTTTGAGAATCAAGAGATATGCAATTTCCTTTTGTGGTTTACAAATACCTTGTCAATTCAGGTGATGTGAATGATGTTTCTATTTTATTATTTCTTTCATATGATTGTATTTTATTTTATATTTCTAAAAAATGGCACTTACTTCAGTTCAGATGGATTCCATTTCTCACAAAGGTTACTCTGTTCCAGTCAATAAAAGGGCCATAGTTTCTTGAAACTTCCATACTGACCTACGATATCACATGTATTATGTTAAACAGATTTTAAATTGGTTTCTCTCATACAAGCTTCATGATTATCCTCTATCTCTCTAGTTTCCTATGTATGGGTTTGGTATGGTGGAAGAAGTTGTTATCCATCCTCCAGACTTCAATCTTCAATCTCTCTGGTTGTCAACTTCTTCTCACTATATTCAGATGAATTTGTTTGAGAATGGACAGTTGGTCGTAGATCAAGCCTAGGTTTTTTAATTTATGTTGTAAAACACTTCCTTCGGTCTAGATGGATGTTATTTTTTCTCATCATCCTATTGATCATAACTAATCGAGTATATTATACTCTTGTATGAGTAATCTAAGAAGAAGATAGAGCTTGAAATATGATATTTTTTAGTAGTAATTGTTTTAATGGATGGTCATTTACCTTCAAGTTCTGAAAAATATGAAAATATTTCACTGATCAGTTAAACATTGTCCATCTTTATAAAGCTGTGTGGATTTTCCAATTCATTGTCTATTGATAGCATGATGTTCTTGATATGATATTGGTGTCCCAACACCAACACATTCATCTTGTCCCTTGGTGAAGTAGACCTCAGCCTATGGGACATCTAAAAACTTGTGGGAATACCCCTCTCAAAGATATTAGTTCTATATTCCTCCCTACTTCATAAGTTTGGGATAATCCCTTACCAACTCGAGTTTTGGAGAACTGTATGCTTATCACCCTAAAGGATTATATAATAAAGGAGCTAGGAATGTGCTCTATCATCTCTTTCAAGGGATGGGTTGATATTTTCATTTTTTGTAGTAGGTTTAGGCCAATTTCTATCCTTACACATAAGTTTCGTTCTTAGAAGGTATGTGATATTGTTGTCTTGGGGAATCCTGGAAGATAGGGACTATACCTCCTTGGGAAATATAGTGAACTCAAAGATCTTTCTAAGCCTTAGTCTGGGGGGTTTTATGGATATATTTTTAATGGATGTATTTTTTCAGCTGTGGATGCACATTCATGAATCCATGTCAGTAAATTGGTGATGGAGTCATGGCTTTCGAAGGACAGTTACTCAATTTGGTAGTTCCAATCCTTGCATTCCTTCACCAAATCCTTGGTTGCATTTAAAAATGTTTTATATCCTATATGACCAGTGGTCATTTCTTGGTTTTTTTGGGTTGGATAGGGGATCTTTTACATTGTTATGAATACAATATTTCCACTAGGATCGCATATTCCTTATCCCATTCTATACTGATGAACATATTTGGAGTCAGAACCATGTCACTAAGCCCTACTGATTTTAATAATGCATTGAAAAGATATGATATCTTTCATTTTACCCCTTACCGTGCAACGTCTTGGTCAATTATTAATAATAGTTGTTTTTTATTGAAAAATCATTATATATGATATCTCATCAGAATGGGGTTCTTCTAGCCATGGTGATTGAGATGATCATTTATGAGCTTTATTCACCTTATCAGTTTGATCATCAATTTGGATACACCTAAATTGTCTTGCCTCTTCCTTTGGCTGGCATACAAGGATAGCAGATGCATAGAGTCATCCTCCAGTTTTGTATGATGTTGAGACATGAAGATACTCCTGTTAAGATAATTATTCCACTTGTTGATGCTCTTGAATTTTTTAACCATGATTATGTCTAAGCTTGGGTAGAAGTTTATTTGGATGTGGTGCTAATCCAGCTAGTCCATCTTGTGGATATACATTTTTCCTCACCAAATTCTCTATCTCTAGAGAAGATGGACTTGATCAATGACTTAGGTGAGGCATCAAGAAATCTCCCTCTTTCTAGTAATGACTACCCTGATAATAACATAAAATATGTTGTGGAAATTATTTATATGGCCTATTATATGGATGATATACCTATTGATAGAATATAATATGAGACTTATCCCCCTTATTCCATTCTAGATCAACTGGTTATTCCTCCTCCTACTGCACCTTCTCAATCAGTCATAGTGGCTTAGACACATCAAAAGCTGATCTGGAAATAGATTCACACATTCATTTCGGAGACTATTTAGGAAGTATTCTGTGAAAATGACAATTCCTTAATCGGATATTTTAGTATATGGGGTACATCGTTTTAATAAAAAAACCACTATAATAAATATTTTTGAAAATCACACTAATTCATATATATTTGACCAAAAATGAGAGGGAATTGTACAATCTTGCATATAATGTCCCCTTTATAGGAAGATGAAGGAGAATTCAGAGTAATTATAAGTGGGTCACCAATTGATATCTTAACTAAAAAATCAAATGGATTCCTAGACCACCCTTATGGAGGTATTAAGAAATCATATTCAATATAAAGCACAACATTTCAGCATAATCATCTTCAAAGGAAACTACCCAGAAGAGTGTTGTGGTTTTTACTACATTACTCAAGACTCACCATCCTAGTACAGAATAATAAGAAGCGGGTTGAATGAAATTCAACCATTCAATAGAATCCTCCCACCAGACTATTTTCAACATGTAAAACTCAACAATATAATCTTATTCTAGTTTGATCATTTTCATTTATTTTTATTTTTATGCGATCCTCAGAGAGACTTTGAAATTTGGAGATTCCTCCACCTTTTTATATGGTATTAGTGAATAGATCTTCTAAACATTATATGTTGCCGTCCAATTTTTCTTTTATTCATCATGTGCATGAAATTTATCTTATATTATATTATATAAATCACCAATGATACTCATCCATTTCATAATATCAAGTAAGGATGAATACCAAGAATTTATTGGTGAAATTTTGACAGATTATTTTTTTGAAATTCTCTTGAATTCCAACTAACAAGATATTATTCATTGATATATCTATTCTATTTATCTAGAGATCACCTGATTTGAAAAAAAATGGTTATAATTTATGTCCCTATGGGAGGTTTATCTTTCATTTACCAAATCTAATAGGCTTAATGAGCATAGATTGGCTTTTTCTAAACCTTTATGGTAACCCTTACAGGATTTTTCATTCTTTGGGATAGATTGATATCTTGTTTTATTTTAATGTATTGTAGATTGTATTTTCCATTACCATACTTAAGGGTCTTTTAGGTCATACCTTCTATCTCTTTATTTTATGGTATACTTACTCGGACCTTCTATCACTTCTATTTAGGTTATTTTATCTGGTCTCATCAATCGAACTAGTATCGGGTATTTTAGCTTGGACCTTCCATCTCTTTTGTTTAGGGAATTTTTTCTCAAACATTCTCTCTACTTAGTTTAAGTTATTTTAGCTCAAAAATTATATGGATTTAGTTTAGGGTCTTTTAGTCTGAGTCGCCAATTTCTTTATTTTAGGGTCTTTTATCTTGGACATAATCAATTATCATTGAATAATTTATAGACAGGCTAGGAATGAACCAAAACAAATGGAGGTGTTGGGTTCTTCTGTGGTGTCATCGGTTCTCACAAGGATCGGAAATAAATTTTTGAAAAGTGAAACATTTGGTTGACCACAATATGTGCATATTTCGGAGCCATAGGAATACATAGATAGTCATTGAAAGGGGATCTAGAAGCCGAGTATCCCTTCTATGGGATATGAAATATTTATGGAGGTAATATCATTTGAGTGTTAAATATTAGGGATCATATATCTACCTTGATAGTTGGAGCATGGATGATGTATTTTTTAACAGAAAATTCTGATTCAGCAAATATTGGATGAAGAATACATGCCAGAAATGACTTGTAACACTTTGAGGTTCCAGGTTCCACCATATTATTTCTAGTGCTCAAGGGTATTAAATATCCTTTCTTGTAACGAGTATATACCTTTAGTTTGTGGGTGAAGACCCTTATGACTTGGTGGCATGGTAAAAATGAATAATAATTCCACTCCTTTTAGAGGTCCAAGAATGATTTGTGAAGACTCAAACATCTATATTATGAGGTTAGGAAGAAAGGAAAGCTATCTTGGAAGGATTATGGAACACTGGTGAATTTAGGATATGGTATTGTAAATAGTGAGACCCACCCCTTGTTCTTTCCAGCCACAAAGCATGGGACATCAACATTTTGGGAATGGAGTGTCGCAATATTTCATTGAAAAAGGGTAAAAACAGAGTGGTGTATCATTGAGGATATCAAATCCACTCAGATAATTTGGTAAATAGATTGTAAATAATATTCTAATGTTATTGGGTTAGGAGGATGATATGGGTTATCATATCGTTAATGACCCAAAACACACAAGGTTGTTGGGTTATGTCGCAGTGATGTTAGGGATTCCAAGTATCAGAATTCCCTTACTGCCGAGTGACTCATTTGGTACACAGCTATAGGTTCATATGCAGAAGCCATAAACATATGTGCATAGTTGAGAAAAGGTTCTGTTGAATTTAGGTATCCCTTCTAGGGGACTTGGAAGGTTTCAGTTATCTATGTTACTGAAATCAGGAAGTGTGATATTTTAAAATTGTAATATTCAAGAATGGTTCAAGCACCCAAAAAATTGTTTTACCACATAGGGAACACAATATTATAGTGAGGAGATGTGTAAAATCATTACTCTATATTTTTCTTGAATCAAGTGGTCGAGCGAGTATAGATTGTATTTTACAAAGGATACGAAGTAAAACCTAAGAGATTTACTCATTAATCATTTTCACACTAATTTTTTCCAAAACCATATAGATGAAAAGCTTAGCAGGAAATGACATCACTTTTACTCAGCCCACCCTTTATGGGTTTTCAACCTAAAAAAATTTGTTCCACATTCTCTAAAATTTTATGGTATTGAGATTTAGACCATTATAGGATAGTGTTTAAGGTCATAAAACATTTACCAATGTACAGGAAGTTTATGGTTGTGACGTGCATGTACATGACATGAAAGATTATACAAAAGAGGTCAATTAGAGTACTAAGGGACAATATTACACCAACATCATTTTGAACGGGATATAAAAATGCTGGAAATCATGGATCGATTTCCTCAAGTCTTGAGTAATGATATGGGATAATCATACTGTGAGTAGTTCAAATCACACTAAGGTGTTGAGTTCTAACATTATGATGGTAGGCCTCACAAGGATCTGAAATCCCTTTATAGAGTGACACATTAGGTTTATGATCATAGGGTCATATGATGGAGAAATTGGAATACATACATAGTAAATAAAAGGGTCACATGATTTTGGGTACCTTTTTATGGTCCATGGAATGTTTTGGTTACCCGAAGAACATGATACATGAAGTGGGGGTTTATGGATTGAGGTTCCTTTAAAAGATAATGGAAGCACCCTGTACTCAAGATAAATTGGGTAAGGATCTTGTGGTCCCCTAATAGGGGATAAAAATGGGTGATATCCTACATAGTTTATCCTCATACAGTGGGAACATTTTCAATGAATTTTAACGCTATGTGGTAATGACATAAGGAAGGCAGTTTATCATCACGTGATGAGGGAAATATTGTTGTATTATTTTAATGTCATGTGAAAAAGACATTTTCCTTTTTGTTTAATGTTATATAGTAATTATGTGGGAACTGATGTGAAATAATTATAAATGAAATATTATTTAAAAAAGAAATTTTAATGTATATTTGTCTTATACATTGGTAAAAATGAGCTTCTGTAACAAGACCCCTAGGTAGTTAGAGTCCACTTCTTATTATTTTTTGTAGCTAGACCTGGGATTGGATATCAAGACATCACTACATATCAAGTGATGATAATAATCAATACACGTAGAGTTTTGGAATGATAAAATATCTATGTAGGTCTTACCCATACATAGATGTTGGTGTTGTTTTAGTTGATTGTTTTATATGGGAATACGATTAGAGAATTGGATGTCACTATGTATCATGTGATGAAAGGAATCAAGCCACCAGTAGTTCTTGAAGAACCATGCATTCTAACATAATGTGTAAAGGGCATGGGATTCCTGACATGAAAAGGGGAATTATGGTTTAACCCAATGATGGAAATCTATGAATCACTATGTATTCAATGGTAATAGGAATCAAGCCACAAAGTTCTTATGGAAAGTCCCTCCTGTACATGTCTGACCTATATACAGAGAGGATGTATTGTTATATTTTTTATGATTAGACCTAGGGTTTAATATCTAGGAATCTCGAAGTATCCAATGATATCAGGAATCTAGTCACACATTGTTCCTGAATGCAGGTGTGGTATGAAACCATCACCCACGAAGATGCTTCTCTTAGGGGAGGTCAATAGGAAGGTACAATTTTTTGTTATGAACGGGACATTAACCATAAAATTTCTTGTCATGCGGTGAGGAATAATTATATTCCTTGTCAGGTCTTTCATTTAGGACCATGACGAGCTTGTTGTAGGCTTGTATGCCTGGTTTTTGTGGGGACTCTCTTATGGAAATTCTTAGGCCCATGTGAGCTATGATCAGTGTGAGAATCAAGGAACTTCATAGATTACTCTCATCATATAGAAGAAATTAAGGATTAAATATGGGTATTGTTCATCATGTGGTGGATGGATCCAGATATAGGATTAAGGGTTCTCTATGTATATCATTGAAAATTAGAATCAAGTCATATGTAGTTCAAGAAATCCGGTTTTGTGTAATTTTGTGCTGAAAGGACATTAGCCGTGCAGTTTAACATCATAAGGTAAGGGCATGGATCGCCTAACATGAGGGAAAATGAAGATTGTGATTGGGACTAAGACATAGTGGTCCATGCGTCCAAATATATCTTATGATGACAGGAATAAGAAAATAAATATTTCATTAAATGAAGTGAATATCTAGGTGGAGATAACTCTCATACAGGGAGGGAGGAATTTCAACCTTCCTTCTCATGGATCTGGCTCATGTGACAAGATTTTTTAGTGAGATCATGTTTTCCATGTAGTATTACATCATATGCTGAGGACCTGATCCATGAAATTTAACACCCTATGCTATGGGTGTGTGATTCTATGAATTTTACTATCATATTTCCCGGATGACCCCTTACATTTTAATTCCATGTGGTCATGACGTAGGATATTGATAAATTTAAAGTATTTCAATTAAGACTTGAGGTTTTGGATAGTTTATAATCGCAATTCCAAGAAAATCTTGTGTAGTTTAACATCATGAAACCGAGATGATAGGTTCTATTATTAAAAACTATGAAAATCATTTCACTATAAATCTCTCACTGGTTAGACATGTAACACACTCCCCATCCATGGTATCAAATAAGGTCCACTGTGATAGACCTTATGTATGATGTAAGGCACTTCCCATTTTGGTTCGGGTTTTAGATTTTTCTTCCTTGGTATCATTGGCGTTATAATAGCCAACATCAATTCTATTTTGTAAAATAAACAGAGGTGAAACTTCTTATTAAAGTCTTATTAAATCTGATTATTATGGATCCCTAGGTTTTGTAGTGTATGAAAAAAGTTCTCATCAAGACGCCCCAATTCAATAAGATACTTTTCTTGATTTCTCATCAAATGAGAGTTTGTTTCAAATTTATATTCGTAGAAAAGCCACATGGACCTCTATGGGTGAAACTTGTTTTTCCTCATACACTAATGAGTGTGGTGTTTCTTATGCAGCAGTATGCATGGTGCAGCTATAGGACAATAAAGTATAAAAGAGATTGTTTTTCCATGAATTTTCATGCATATTCACAATCTTTTATAGTATATTTTAAATAGTCTTATTTAATTCCTATATCTTCACATTTTTAGTTTCACGATATAGACACGAGTTTTTAGAATCGATATTATACTCCTGGTATAGTTTCTTCAACTCTATAGAATATAAGTTAGTGCTATTTTCCATGTATATAATGTGAGGGACCCCAAACCCAGTGATGATCTGGGACTTTATAAAGGTGATGACATTTTTATTCCTAACATTCACAAGGGTAATTTCCTCATCCCATTTGTAGAATATGTTATTATCCCTAATGATGTACTTGAACTGCTTAGCTATATCCATGGGATATGGCCCCACAACAACCATTCCCTATATGGAAAATGGCTAGGGATATTTAGTTGTATAGAGAAATTATGTGGGATGATGGAGAATTATTTCATGGATTTGGAATTCATGACATATCTTGAAAAATTATAAAAAATCATATATTATGGTTTTCATGTAATATCCCAACCTCTTGATTTTGTGGGAGAGCTCAGTCCTAGACATTTGGGAACCACAAGAGCCTACATAGAATTCTTCCATGATGGAAAAAATATCCCCTTCTACTATGAATCTGGTGAGGATTCCATAAAAACCTCACTTGTAGTGGGTTCTTTGTTAATTTTTATTGTCCGGCAGTATGGAGTTCACTACATGACACTAAATCTATTTTCTTTTATCTCAGTCTATCGGGAGAGCCCTATTTTTGTAGATAATTGATTATGGGATACATCTATATATTGGTAGGCCATTGGTTCATAATACTCTGTGGTAGTGTTGATGTAGTTTATTTCTTCTACATCACATATGATGATCAATGAGACCATTCCCATATATGTGATACAAAAAATTGGTTCCTCGAGATTGTGGTTAGTTGTGATGGTGGGTACATTAGAATGTGTGTCAGTATGAGAATTTTTTGATTGGGGGGACTTGATTCAATGTGGGATAAAAATGTAATTCTCCCATCATTCCCCTAATGTAGCTAGTGAGAGTGTCCATTTATTCTTTTTAATTTCATATTTCCCATTATTCTTCATTATCACTGTTTATGAATTCCCATTGATATTATGGTAGGTTATGTGAATGTGTAGGGATAATTCCAACCAAAAAATGAGGGCTTTTTATTCTACCTCTTTGTTTGTGTAGCCTTCAGATAGTGATAAAGAGTAGGAAAAAATAGATTTTTCTAGAGATACAAATAAAATCACTTTCCTAACCCAATTGAGCCATGTGTTTTCCATACTTTTACTAACATGACTTCAGGAAGCACCATAAAAATACATCACCCACATCTAGGGAGTGTTATAGACATATAATACCTACTCAGATAGGAAATCACTATCCACCAGTGTATTCTTCAGGGTGGGATGCACTATGAGGAATTCATTGGGGGATTTCCCTTTTACAAAGTTCTATTATATAAACTGATTTTTTTATTGTTGCAGAATGACTTCCCGTCAGGATAGATTCCCATTAAACATTATAATTCCAAGTATATACTTTATAATATCAATACAAGTAACCATATAGGAATCTTGGTGATGCATGTAATGCCTATGATTTTTAACTATGAAGATGAGTGTAAAAATGTTAACCTAACTAGGTTATGTACCGTGATAGGGGGTGAATCAATGCATGAGATATTAAAAAAACTACCCCTTTGTATCTCGTTTCATCCTTAAACAAAACACACTTCTTTCCTTCTACCATAGAGATTTATGAAAAGATATAAAATTTTTCATGAGACACAAAAATTCTACCTGGTACACCCTCACTGGGATACATACGAGGAGTATACGACATCAATGTGATGATATAAAAATTCCTCTATGGATCAATACTAATATACATTGTTAAGGATAGATCAATTTTATGCCCATGATCACTACATTTACAGGGTTTAGGACTAGCTCACTAATTTACCAAGGGTCACTCCCTGCGTCTCTTTCTATGGATCACTGTCGGTGTAAAAGATCACCATATTCCTCTTCCTTTTCATACTACTCGTAGAAGGGATTGACCCATATTTTATGGACATGTAGGTCCCTTAAATATCACTAATTAATACATCCTAAATTTTAGATAGATGCGCTATTTATGTCCCAATTTAATTCCATTTTTTGAATACCAATTTACCACATATTAACTAAGAAATCTATTTATGAATACCTTTACAATTCTCACTGCATTAAAAAGAGTAACTCTATTGTGAAGCTCACTTAGCTTTTCGTAAATCACCTTACATTCAGTATTATCAATAAATTTGTGAAGATAACCAATTTTTTAAGCTCATACAACCTTAAAAAATATCTGAAAATTCTGTCAACTTTTTATTTCCTTCGAGAAATCCCTTAATTTTAAAATTCTCATGATTTCTGGATGTATTTTATTGCCTTCACAAACTCTATTCATTTTTTAACTTTCATCGAATGACCAAATTCATGAAAAATCGTCATGAAGTTGAAGCCTAAAGATATTTTTTTAAGTCTAGCTACATTTCTGAAGGGGGTAGAGGCCCATTTATAGTCATTTACACTAATTCCAAAATCTTCTAGCCATGTCATTACCATTTCATGATGCTCCCTCATTTTTTTGCAGTACTCCTGGTCACACAAAGCACCATATCAATGATCCATTTACGGATCCTCTCATAATCATGGAGATTATAGTTAACTTCATTTTTTCTTTACCAAAACACATTCATGAAATACAGTCTTCGTGAAACTCATACATTTATTATATTTTCATAAGGCCTTACGGGAAATCAAACTCTCAGGATTCTCATCATCGTACAAATTTTTTACCCCTAACATTTTTCAAACACTAGGAAACTATATCACCTTATGTATGAAATTTTATGTACCACTTCTAGGGAATCCATTCCTTTTCCTTAGATTTTTTCAACATTCCTATTCTATAATTTATCTGGAGCTCCACAATTTCCCTTCGAAACCGACTTTGTCAACAAAAAAAATCAACCTAGATAGCATCACAACCTCCCAAGATTCTCGGTAATCATATGCCAAAATCCATAGATATTTCATCCTATTTCTAGTTGGGGATATCCATCGGTTGCAACAAACCACCAGGAACACAATGAACTACCTTTATTATCTAGATAACCAATCACCTTTACCTAAATGTTTCCACTACCTATTTCATCTCGAGACACCCAAACTACAGCCTCAATCCATATAACATCTTATAAATCCCTATGTGTACCACCAAAATGATTTATATAATTCACAAAAAACACCCTTGTGAATTAATACTAGAATAGATAGCCTCCCTAGAAATGAAATATAATTCTGAATATCCTCCATCCATCCCTCTAAATCATCACCATGGCTTGCACGATCTCATAACACCTCAACCTCCATGTCTCTCCACTAAGACTCCTCCACCTACTACATCAAGGAAGTCTGGATGGTCATCTAAAACAAACATCATCTTACACCATCCACTGATGAATCTATGTGTAGGGATTCGAAATCCTCTAACACTCTCCATGAATCTACAATATCCTAAAAAACATCCTTCTTTGAATTTATACTCAAAGCATCGGCCACAAAATTTTACCTTCTAGATGTGTAGGAGACTGAAAAAAAACATAGTCTTAATGAAACACCATCCACCTCCGCTATGGAATATTTATATCAGATCAAGAAAATACACACCCCCACCTCTTGTGATCCATGAAGACCACAATGTGTTTACCATTGTGGTAATGTCTCCAAAATTTTAGTAGAAACACATTTTTCTATAGCTCTAAATAATGTGTGTCATATTAAAGATCATAATGTAATAACAACTTACACCTATAAGAGATCAATACCTTCTACTGAAATAGTAAAATCCCTAAACCATATAGCACATGTCATAGAAAAACTCAAACAACACACACTCCCCTATAAACTAAAGAACTAGATCACTAACCAACATCTCTTTTAGGGAATTGAATGATGAATGGAACTGATTTTACTATATGATACCTAATTATTTACTTGTTAATGAAGATAATGAGGTTGAAACTTGAGATAAATTTGGAAAAAAAAACTCTAATAATAACCTGTGATACCAAGGAAGCTATAAAATTCTACCACATTCTTAGGTTCCTTCTAGGAAACAACTTCTTCGTCCATCTTTGGGTAAACTTACACACCCGTATAAGACACCAAATGAAATTATAAATGTACCTTTCATGTCCAAAACATTCAATTTTACAACCCTCCATAGACCAGGTTGTGTTGAAGAACCTGGAAAATAGTTCTGGGATGTTCGACATGATCCTCATCTGACATTGAGTAAATAAGTATGTCATTGATGAAGAAAATGACAAACCGGTCAAAGAAGTAATGAAAAAAGGAGTTCATAATCCCCATTAACACTTATGGTGTGTTAGTAACACCAAAATTCATGACTACAAACTAAAAGTGCCCATACCTGCATTTGAAGGCAGTCATCCAGATATCACCCTCTTTCACCAATAAATAGTGATATCCAGATCACATGTCAATCCTAGAAATCCAACTCCCCCACTCATCTATTCAAAAAGATAATTGATCCTCAAAAGTGAGTACTGATTCTTGATTGTCACCTAATTCAACATTTGATTGTATATGAACAACCTCATACTACCATCTGACTTCTTAGAGAAAAGTATTGAAACACCTCATGGTGACACACTAGGCCAGAAGAATCCTTAATTCATCAGGTCATCAATATGAATCCTCAACTCCTGAAACTCAAAGGGTTACATTTGATAAAAAGAAATCAAAATCATAGAATCATCGGTCTATAAGTCTATCACAAAATCAACATCACATCGATGGGGTAGTGACACAACCACCTTAGGGAAAATGTATAGGAGCTCTCTAACGACCTTGGGAACCTCTACTATCCTAACATCCACTATTTCCATTGAAAACTCATTCAATAATGAATGAAGGGGTTCAACATGTCTTTTTCCCACCTGAAGTCTATTCTCGCCAACAAAAAGGGCACACTATCCTTCTATATCCAATAATAACATTCTCATCCAAAATAATTCAATAAAAATATTAACATAATAAAACTAGTAAACGAAAATTATGACATCGTATTGATGAATATTAAGCAAGATAGGTTCCACATATGACTGATGTTTCCCCATCATCAGTGCACATCCCTAATAAACAGTAAGCAAGCTGGTATGTCCTCTGATTTGTGTGGTCAACACCAAGGAAAAATAAGCCTCTCTTTGGATAGTATTAGAGAATATACTAGATAGGGTGAAATAATGTAGTGTGAATCTCTTAAATGAAACATGTCACAAACAATGTTATATGATTAATCAATCATACCTCTAACAATATCTATCACATCTAGTGTTTCTACCTCCACTGCATGCAAATGAACACACCCAGATAGACTTCTTGGCGATTCAAGTAATTCTTGATATTTTTAATTGTGAAGTTGGGTGTAATAATTTTCTTCTCAATATTAGAGTGGCAGGTATTGGTACATTGCCTAATTAATATGATTAATTGGAGAATGTTCTCTCCCACCACATCATTTTTCTATGTGTGGAGGATTCTTAGTGAGTATTTCATGGCTAACACATACAAGATTACTGCCCTCCCTTCAAATAGAGGCATTAAAATTCGTGGGTGTAGTAGTTACTACTTGAGACATTCAAAGTATTTTTGAAAATCAGTTTCCCATTGATAGTTGATCCCATTATTTATCTTGGTGAAGGAGGTAGCTTTATCGGATAGGCTGGATATGAATCTTCTAATATAGGTGAGGTTACCTAGGATCCCCATTAGTTAATTGAGATTTATGGGGGCGATTTTATTAAATAAAACTAGTATTCTTTGTTTCCACCTCAATTCCACAGTTTCATACCCCAAATCTAAGGAACTTCGATAATGTTATCCTGAAAGTACATTTCAGTGGATTCTTATTTAAAATATTCTATTGAGTCTTGTTGAATAATGTTAAGAGTTCTATGAAATGATCTCATATCTTTTGGTATTTTACATAAATTTCGTTGATATAACATTATACTATCATTCCCATTACTTTCTTAAATATTGGATAACAAGATCATTGGTATGTGCTTCCAGCAATCCTTAACCCAAAGGGCATGACCTAATAGAAAAGGAACCCTTGAGGTTATCTGAAGGCCTTGGACTTTTCATATTTGGTGGTAATATTTATTTGATTATACCCTAAATACCTATACATGAATAAAAGGCCCTGGAGTCCAATAGTTTCACAGATCTAGAGTTCTGTGATTGGAAATGGGACTTCATCATTTGGTAAATGACGATTAAGGTATCTGAAATCAATGAAGTAAATAATATGAACATTACATTTCATTAAAGGGAAGATGTTGGTATTCCATATTCGGTATTTCACATCTAGGGAAAATATGGATTTGATAAGTTTTTCAACATCCACCTCTACATTTGGAACATGAGGGGGTAAATCTTCTTGGAAACCTATTTGAAGCATGTATTGTGTTCTAGTAAGCCAAGATGGCATACAACCACATCTGGATTTAATTAATGCATTTTTGAATAGTTCCAAGAAAAAACATATCAATTTTTCTTGTGAAATGTGATGTAAATATCTTGTTCTTCGCGGTGAATTAGAGAACTAATCAGAGTAGTTCGTTGGTCTTCTTATGTTCCCTGATTTATCTCCTTGGTCTCATTGATGATGGTGGAGGAACCTTCTTTTAATGTGGGTAGAGCATTCTTGAGGCCACCCTCATATTCCTATAATTCTGAGCATGTGGACACATTTTCAGATGAAGAAGGAAATCCAGGGGTTTCTCCATCACTATGAGGGTGAGAGAGGCCATGAGAAGAGACATTACTGTCCCCTACAACTTAATTCATTGTATATAGATGTCAAAGCTTATTTTTCTACACTTTCATTAGTGACATGAGAAGATTGGATATTTGGGATAAGGTCCACTACCTCAACAAAATGTTTGGGGAGCATATAGTTGATGTTGAGAATACCCCAAGGGTTGGTAGGGGCTATCCCCAAGCCATTGGGAGCTACAACCTCAGTATTATAACATATTGTTGGTTGTTTTCATTCTTTTTTATATAATCTTGCTTCATCATAGGTAGATTCACTAGTTTTAATGGGGTAACAATCATCATGTTGTATGTCGACTTTTCCATGAGTGGGTTATTTCATACATTGATGGAATGTTGAAGATACTTCCACGTGGCTATGGAGCTAGGGCTTTCCAAGTAGGACACGAAATGCGATGTATTTCAAGATAAATATAAACATAGCTTAATATATGAGCTCCCAAAACTAATTTTTTAGTTTCATCATCTCGATAAGTTTTTTTAATTCTTATCATACCCTTGAATGGTAAAATTTTTGGGATATAAATCACATTCCCTATTTCCCAAACATCTGAGGGTTTTAGTTGGGATAAGGTTGATCTAGGAACCATTTTCCATTAGATATACTTAGATGCTGAAATTATTGAGTCTTCATAACCAATATTGGGGTATGATGTGTTGTTGAATTACATCTTCCAGATTATTCTTTGTGAATGAGATGTTGATATTACATTGACATAGTCTCCATTTGATATACCTCAACTGCAGAGAATACGGAATTCAAATAATATGGGATTAATAGGGATTTAATGATTTCCTCTATAAGTTCATTTGAAATATAAAGTTCATCATGTATTAAAAACATGTATTGGAAAACCACCATCTTCTTCAGAATGTCGTATTATTGTTCCATAGGTTTACAAATCCTGAGGTGGGTTTTCTTCAGGACATGTTTCTTTGGAACTAAGGAAGAGGAGATAAAAGGGCTTGGTGATTGTTTAATGGTTGTGGGAGAATATTCTTCCAATGAAATAGGTTATGATGACCTTCCACATTGCCTTGATTATCCGATAATTTTACCCCCTCTAGTTTTTTATGCCATAAAATTTGGTGTGGACGACCATTAGATGGTTTTAGAATTAATCAATGTCATTTATGAGCCCATTTTAGTGCCTTTCCATGGGTCCCAGCAGTATATATGTCCTTTGTGGGGGAAGGAACGAAATGTTGGGCCTGACGACTCCTATTTTGCCCCATGCATCCTCAGTTCATGTGCATTAGGTCTCTCATTCCCTGGTGATGTGTGGGAAACAAGTATTATAAGGCATATTAATCTTTAGAGAATGGTTATTACAAGTGTTTTCAAATTTAAAAAACTTAATATGATATCTTAATCAAATGAGGATTCACTTTGGTGGGGCGGTGGTTGTGCTTCAGATGTTCTAGGGAAGAAATATTAAAAATTTAGACCTTCATTTGGATTAGAATGTAACTCTTCGCCTTATATATATTCCTTCTTTTGGTGGTCATTCCCACCCTTGGAAGGAATATCTAGTTATACCTTCTTAGGTGGTGGAGCTATTATGTGTCGCGAATCTATGCTCTCGGGGTGGTATTGGATTAGTCCACATTTTTTCATGTCATCTAGTGTTCTAACTTACATGCATGCATGGATTGGAATATATGTCCATCATACATTTCTTTTGATTGTGCTATGGTTATGTAGGACACCATCTCTGAGGAGTTATCTAGAACCACATACATCAAAATAGACCATTCCTTGATGGGCATCTTTAATGATGAAGAAATTGTGGATGTTATAACTCATCCTTCTATGGAAATAGCAATAGTTAGGAAGGTTAGTGGGGCTGACCTCATATAGATTCCAGGGCTATGGTATCCCATGCAGGATATTGTCTATGTCGAATAGAAAATAATCAGGGACTTGATAATTTCATAAGTAATATGATTTATTCATCTTTTCCTCAAATATCGGGAAACCCTAATTTTTCTATGCTTCTATCCGAGGGTGACTGTGTGGTTTAAGGTTCTCCAAAGGAGACATTAGGTGGTTTAAGACCTTAATATTTTCAAGTAAGGGCACCACTATTAGATTGAGAGTGAATTTTGTAGCTTCTTATTTTCTGAACCTTTTACCCTATTCTGATAGCAGGATCCAAGATTTGGATCGGGTTCATTGAATGTCATATTTGAGGCCTTTCCCATTATTTCAAACTCCCTGAACCTACCTAGATACTTCATTAGGATCAGTAGCGTCTATAGCTCATCTAAGATATTATCAACACAAAGCTCCATAAATTGTTACTATGAGAGAGGGATGTTGTGTGAATAGGTTAAATCCATCAACCTGGCTATAAGATCATAAGACCTCTCTTTTTAGAATTACTTGCAGTTCCTTTGGACAGTTATTCTCATTTTCCTCTGAATGTAGCTGAACTAATAAATGAACTAACGATGAAGGTATTACCATCCTATAATGGATCCTACTAGAAAACTATTATACCCAAAAGGCTACCATGTCAGATTACACATAGAGCACATTATCTTTGTCCCTTCATTTTGAATTCGATAAACCATCATCAACCAATGTTGGGATATGAATTGTGTGAGATGTAGTTTTGGGTCTCTAGAACCATCAAAGGTAGAGTATGTAGGATTTCCAAAATTGGGTGGAGGTAAAGTTTTATCCACCCACTCGGGATATGGATTCGTCTTAGGCTAAACTTGTGTTCATTGTCATTCCCTAGCTTCCATTCCAGTAGTTGGGGAATCGATGATGTTATGTAGATTTGGGGGTACATCTTTTTGAGACACCTCCCATATACAGGGAGTGGGCGGGGGTCAATGGGGTGTCACCAACTACATCTCCAACTAATTATTGATTAATCCTAAGAATATATGATTTACCTGGTGAGGGAGATATTATCACCCCAATAGAGGGAAGTCACAATCATTTTCGACATTCTCAACCACGTAAACTGGATGCCTAGATATGGAGTGAGTCTGACATTCAAATGCTACTTTTTCTAGTATATTGGGTCCCATGGGAGAAGATATATTTTATTCAGCCTAAAGATAACACCCAATAGGGATATTTACCCTTATTATATCCTCATTGTGTTTTCAGAATGTTTTTATTTCACTTTCTTATTGTGAAAACCATTCATCCATGGGAGGAACCTCAACTCTTCTAGGTGGGGATTAGAATGTGGCCACAACATTCCCTTTTTAACTTCCATTTTTCCACTATAGAGGTGGAAACTCATTATTTAGAGGCACCATATTTTGGATACTTATTTGGTTTTGGGTACATGAATCCTCGATTGGTGTATCCAAATCACCCTCCACTCAGGGACTATTTTTGAGGTTTCAACCCTCTGTATTTTTTCCTTGTTCATCAATATATTCTATATTGGCAGTGATGAAATTCACAGAATCATATCAGGAAATGGTTTCTGATTTATTACATTTAACATAATAGGATAATTCCGCACTACCTTCACCATGGTTATTATGAAAAACCTTTTCCATATTTGTTCATTCTTCCTTGCAACCTCGGTGGGGTTTGATCTCCTTCACTGCATGCTCCTCCCATCATGGTCTATGAATAGTGACCATGAAGGAGTTTAAATTTATGATTTCCAAATATTCCTTAAATATAAGTGGTTCATTTTGTAGTGGGAGGAACATGTGGGATGTTGACAGTTTCTATTTTCCTCTCAACTGACAGAAGAATGATTCACTTTGTGGTGGTGATGATGGTGATAATTCCCTCATCCCTATGGATTGGGGGTTATTAAATGCCACAATTGGAATTGATTTGTCCCATTTTTGAGAATCCACTAATTCCAGCCAAGGATTTGATGACTCCTAAGAGGGAATTGGAGTTAGAAATCCCATAATATAGTGGGATGGGGGTGATATAGAACAACAGTTATATCCATAGTACTCTTCAAGGGATGATGAACATAGTGATGGTGATTGAGATATAAATCCACCAACATAGCATGATACAATTTATTTAAAATGATGATGATATTTCTTAAATCCTATTTATAATTGATGATCTAAGGGGTGGAGGAATTGGTAGATATTCCCACTACCCAGTGGTCCAAGTGCTCTTCTAGACAGAAACTATTGTAGCAACTACAATGGCCCTTTTTATGTGGAGAATCTATGCTCTCATATGAGTTGGGTGCAATGGAAGTCTGTGATTAGAAGTATTCTTTATTGGATGTGTTCTAGTAGATCGTAGCTTTAGTCTTCATGAATGAAATTAATTCTCATGTATTCAAGGAGACTATTTTGAAGAATATTTTATTTCCCCCCCCCCCTTCATTCATGCTTTATGGGAATCATTGATGTAAGGGAAATATATTGCTTTGGATAACTTTCCCAAACATTACCTAGTCCCTTGATCTTTTCGGAAGATATAAAAATTTAGGACACCAAGTATGAGGGGTTATGTTGTTCTAGTGGTGCAGTAAAGTGTAATGCTACAACTTCCCCTCATCCTAGAATACGGATACATGATGTGTCTTTAATGATCATCTACCAAAGGGTTATGATACAATAGCATAAATTTTGTTGCATATTTTCATTGTGATTTTCTGGTGTTGGATCTGAGGCTATAGAGATAGAATCCAAGACTAGTTGAAAATAGAGTATCTTGATTTTATGAATGTGACTCTCATATCCTAGATACATAGATGTTGACCCTTTAGTCCTTAAATAGTGTCCCACAAATTTTGGTGTGGATAAAGAATGCACTCATTTTCTAGTTCATATGTAATCTCCTAGTTAGGTAATGAGATAGGACAAAACTACATGGGGACATTGTTTCTAGATATATCTCTCTATATTTCAATTTCGGCCTCCTCTTCATCAGTCTTAAACACCTCTATCTAGTCAGACCATAGAAGATTCATCTGACGGTTTCATGCTCACTATAGTAGAGTGATAATGGAAGTTGATGGGAAACCATATACAGTTGAATCCCATGTTTTGAGTACCTCTATATATGAAGGAATCATATTTTTGATCACCTCTTTATACAAGGGTGTATGGGAAATGGGAGGATCTCTTTATCCGTCGGAGATATCATCGTGTATAGGATGACTATAGTGGATGTCTGGAGTAGAGTCCTTGAAATCCATCTTAACACTACCAAGAAGAGAACAACCATGGAAATGATCATCTTATATTATTTTTGAAGAGTTTATAGACTCTAGAGTGGTTGATAATATGTATATAATGACCTAAAGGACACTGTAATTGAGTATATTAGAAATATGGGTAACATTTTGTGTGATGGACAGAATATGTTGACCTGCCTTTTGGAATTGTACAGGGATATGCGCCTACTACATGATCCTTGCTGGAACATTTTTATAACTATATGGTGCTATGGGAATATGTTCCCACTATTGAGAATCTATAGGAATGTAACAATGATATATCTCTTTATTTACAAGAATTTGAGGATGTTCTAAGGCATGTATCGAAATAACTTGTTGAGACTCGGCCAAAATGGGAGTGTGATATCGATCCTGAACCTTTGGGATATGCCACTAGTATTTCTTTGCAAGAATATGAGCCTTCCCTGATTGGTGTTCCTCTTTTACTTAGTGATCCCTAGTTTGAACATTAATATGATCCAAATACGAATATGAATTCAGCACCAGAATATGCTGATATGCCTCCATACTAAAATAATGGATATGAGCGTACTCTTGTATTTATTCAGAATGATATTGATGCAGTCATTCATTTTCAGAAGTAGGAATATGTGTCTAGATTCTTTGATATGATGGAATATGCCACACAGATTCACTAACATGAATATTAGGAAATTATAAGTCTTATTACATTGTCACATAGTTTTACCCATCTATAATGGGGATATATACCCAATCCTAGTATTTTGGGGGTACATCACTGGAATACATCGATAAGAATATGACCCTTTCTCGAGGAATGTTCCTCTTTCATTTAGTGATCCCCAACCAGAAATGGGATATGATTTCAATCAAGTGCCTTTGGAATATGCATCTAGAATTTTTTAATTGGTAGGTACCCATATCATGAGGCATGTTCTGATCTCCCATAGAGAGCCCCATTTGGAATGAGAGTATGAGCCCAGTCCGGTGCCTTCTCCATTACCATAATATGTCGTTAATCCCCGCGAATGTGATAATGAATGTGTGATTACACCAGAAAACCACATGTTAGTAATAACCCAAGTGTTGAGCTATCATGGCTATTAGTATAAGAGTATGTTCATGTCTCTATATATGTACCAATTTTGGAATATCATGGAAGAGTCCTTGAGCTATTGTTTAAATATATTGGTATGTCAACAAAGTGTGTGCAAAGATATAATCCATAAAATTTTCCATCTCTTATATATAATGGAATACATATTTGATTGAAGTGAGGATATGGTCAAACTTCTATCCTCCTTGTGCCATAAAAATATTCTGATGGTCTTTATGCCTAGGGGTAGTGATATGTGCCTCCTCCATGCCCGTTGTGGGAAGATTCACATAGACTTGCTTTGAGTGATCTAGGATATGAACCTAATTTCAGGATACCATTAGAATATGATAGGCGACTATGTTAGTGGGAGTGGGGATATGATCCCACTAATGGATATCCTAAACCTTCCAGACCAGATGTGTCTTACTTTCATTCCATGCATGGGCATCAGAGGGGGTAGCTTGTCGGGTGGTACCCTTAGCAGGCGATCAGTGGGTACCAGTGGGATGGTGTTGGAGATGACAAATGACAGGTTCCCAACTCAGTGGAACCTGAACTGAAAGTGATCCATATTTGAATCCCTTTTCTACCTTCATCATAGACTGAACGTGGAACATGTTGTGATCTAGGAATAAGTTTTCGAAGTTCTTGGTTGTGACAATTATTGCCACTGGTTTAGAAGCAACTTTCCTTGGGCAATGCATAATTTTTGGTTTCCATACTAAAACCTTTGTAGGTGGATTACAAGGTTGGGATTGTACCATATTGGTGGTACACCCAGACCATTGTGTTTTCCACATGAAATTGGATCTATCGAGCATGTAAGATTCTTATGTGACTTGTTGGGGTTGCAATAATAGGTGATTTAACATATAGATTTCTATATGAGGAACACATTGTCTCAAATCAGGATACTATTGACGAGAGTAGTATCTATAGACATGCAGACAATAATGAAAAAGGTTATCAATTGGTTCAATATCATATGCATGACATTCTCAATCATACATTCATGTTTAACACAATAGTCCTTTTATTCACGATCTAGCCATTCTGGTCACTTGGACATATCAAAGAGAGGATGGAATTATTTATTGGCACCCCAATAATAGAGGATCAGCTGTAACATTTGTGTAATGATTAGTATCTTTATTTGTGTAGGATTTAGAAAACAATGTGGCTTGAAATATGATTAACCAACAATTATGTTATTTGATATTTCGACATAATAGTTTACATTTTTGTTCACGTATAGTCTATAAAAAAATTTATTGGTAGATAATAACCTAAGAATTTTTTTATTTTATATATTCACATCGGGGTCACCATTTAAATTTTTTGGTAAAGAGAGTGTGACTAAGAACCCTCATCAAGGTGGGTGTAGTCTGGATCGATGGGTAATTGTGGGGGGTTTATTTCATGCACAATAATTAACATCGGGTTAACATTATTACTCTTTAAAATAAACTCCCAATTTCCCCCATCCATAACTGGGTATATAATTTGTTTATAAATTCATGTGGTCACTAGGTTTTACAAGCCTAATGATACTTAGTGACTCACATTGGTTCAGAGAATGGGAGGCCAGGCTCAGCTCACACTTTTGGCGAAATTGTTTCCTACATCGAGAACCTCTTTTAGATTTAAGATATTTTCAAAAATATACTCTTAATCTCAATACAGGTGTGGTTACCCTAATAAATGATTATGGGTCAAGTCACATTTTTTCTAGAAGATAGAGATATCATTCTTGAATCGATATGTTTGTATTTGAGGTTCTTCAATTTTTTCCCTAGTAATCATCAACTTCTTATGTGATGAATATGTATATCCAAGATATTCAATATTTACTACTACACAAGGAGGTGATTAATATTTTGAGGATGGAATTTTCCGGTTATATGGAATCATACATATCCTGTCTATTTCAGTAATAAAAAAATCATGCAGTTCATTAAACACACAAAGTTAAACATCATAGGGAAATGACATATATAAGTGATCTAAGGCTTCAGATATTATAGATCGAGTCCAAGGGGCACGTTATACATAAACTGATTATGGAAATAATTAGATTATTCATAGTTACTTTTTTCAGATTCCAATTAAAATGAGGTTGGATGATTAGACCATGAGAATTATTAGGTCCAGAAGGTTGAGGTTGAGTATAGATGAGAGGAAAAACAATGAATTGGGTACTTATTTGATCTCAAAAAGTGGAAAGGAGTCCTACATATCTTGGTCATCATAGGAATCATATTTATCATAGTTAATTCACACCATTAAGACTAACCCCAAGGATATTTCCCTCAAATTGGAGAGATTTAAATAATTCCACTTACCATGGCTTACATACTAGAATTTTCCAAGCTGATGGAGATTCATAATGTGAATGATTTGACTATTGCAACACATTAAGCCTACACGGGCTATGATCAATGTGAGAAAAATGGATAACAAGTAATTGATATCACTATGTATGAATTCATGGAATATATGCTAGGAAAACCCTTGGGATATTTATTATGGAGCTCTGGCTTCAAGCAGGCATCCTATATATCTTGGTTACAGTAGGAATCAGATTTCTCATAGTTCTTCCAATCGGGGATTACACTCTAAGGTTTCCCTATATACAGAACTTATTATATTATTCCACTGATCAATGTATACACTCTACAGTTATGCTTTCTTAATACAAGATTATAGTTCATGTTATGTGATTATTGAAACTCCCTAATTCCACTAGAGCTATGGCTGGTGTTTGAAAAAAGGTATATAAAATGATCATTCTCATAGATTATTAATGTAGAATATATGAACTGGAAAAACCATTTGTATGGTTAATATAGATCTTGGGCCTCATAGAGGCATAATTCAAATCCTAGATAAGAAAGGTATCAGAGAAATCATAGTTCAGTTCATCCGGGAATACAAACTGATATTACCCTATATGCGTAACATATTATACTATACTGCTGATTGAGGATTACACTAATAGGTTTCCCTATAATCAGGGTTTATGCATTGAGGATAGAAAAATTCATCAGATCTCACGAATCCCTCACTAACAATTCCTTCTTTCGTTGCAATACATGTGCTGATTATACATTCGATAAGCCCTGATTTCCATCTCGACGTGTTGGAGAGTGTCTTCCTTACATGTCCAAAGACAATTATATGCTCCAAATGACATGTCTAGATGAATTTTTATAATTTGGATGGAATGTCTATAGGTTGTTGCATGATGAAGTAATAATTTTCAAAATAACATTGTGAGTCCTTGCTAGTTGATCTCAAAATCCATCACATGATCCTAGAGGACTTGTCTATAGGGTGTTATATGATCCGTCTGGCACGTTTTTGTGTCATCGTGAGAGATGACTGACATGATCAAGTGCTATTACGAGACTCATCAAACAAATGATGGTGTCACTATATGAGTCAGAAAATATGTTTAAAGGGTATCCAAAGGCTTGAATGGTGAATCCAAAGGGTTTCATGAGACATGGGTGGCATGCCTGAGGGGAACCATGATACATTCTTCCATATATTTGGAGGACCTCACATGAACAAAATAGTATACTGAATGAACTTCATGTGACATGGTAAATATGAATTGGTTTTGTCACATGTTCTGGGTGTTTTACATTAATCACATGAGGATCAACGTGTATTAAATTTGCATAAGTCTTACCTGTTTTAGTATTTGTTCAAGACTTTATATTTCAAACTCCCTAGGTTTGTTCTGTGTTATCTTACATTATGTTTTATATCATCTCACTATTTTGTGGGATGTCATTTGTGTGTCATGAACAAATTCATTCTCAAGATTTATGGGTGATCACATGAATCCCCTATACTTGTTTCATGATCACCCTAATTGTTAACCGGTATCTTACTTATTGAAAAAAATGTTATTCGAGAGATCTCCCACATTGAGAAATAATCTCTATCACTGATGAGTCTTGGTACGAGATGTCCAAATCCATATTTGAGGATTTTTTGTTCATTTTTCATGATGGAGTGGAGGATTTTTAGGCCTCGCCACCCCGATTGTTATTCGCATTGTGAGGAACGTATAACGCAAATCAAGTTTGGAGCAGGTGAAGGGACATAACATCATGCATCTTCACAAGGTTTTTCTCTAGGTAGCCCCAGAGGTGTCGCTTGATTTTTAAAAAATATGGAATCATCCTATCAATTAATCCTTTATTTGATTATTTCCAATTATTGGGTATTTTTTAATGACGTGAGCATTTTAAAGAACATTCATGTTGTGCGGTTGAAATTTACAACGGTCTTCGTGAGATCGGGGAATCTTTAGATGGCCTTCACGTGATCTCATGTGACTTGTATAAATATTATCATGAGATAATGATAGCTTCAAAAAGGGACCTTTACAGTATCAGACTGACTTTTCATGCTGTATTCTGAGACAACTCTAATGACAACCTTAGCATGTCATGAGAGTTTTATGATGTTGAGAGGATTCTGCCTCATCACACTTTTTATTATTATTTTTTTGTATTACAATGGTTGGGGAATCCATGATGTTGTTTGGGTGTCATAAAGGACAATAAAAATACCTATGTGTGATAAGTATTGTGACCAAAAATGATACTACGGAGTTTCATGATCATTTCATTTACAATTCCTTATTCATTTCCTTATGAAACCAAATGGGGAGCATGCAATTTTATGGACATACCAGAGGACCCACCATGTGAGTATGACGATCCTCCAAAGGGTTTTGTGATATGATGATGATGTTTAGCTAGGGGCTTGTTTATTTTTGCAGACCACTAGGGGAACATCATATGACTTATATGACTGTGATAGGCTCTTTCTCCCTCCCTAGTGATTAAATTTCTTTATTTTACAGTGGTTGTAGAGTTTTTGTTTCTTTTTAAATATTGTCACGTACAATCATTATCCTCATTGGTGATGTGTTTCATAAGCTTCATGACCTCAAGAGGCTCCCAGCCATCTATATATTTTTCTCCTATTTTTTTAAGGACATTTGGATGGTGTTTTCGGAATATGATAGTTGAAAATACACATGACCTAGGGGATCTTATCTGGTTACTGTTGCACAACCAATGGTTGTCCATGGAACCTTTACGATATAATAACATTGTCAAATAGACTTCATGAGATTTTGTGCTAGCCATTTTCTATGAAAGCACTTTTTTGTGACATCATGATGGTCATGTGACCACATATCCTTTGGAGTATATGTGATTCTTGGGTCTCATAAAACATCTTCTTAATTTTCTTATGTAGGGAAGACAATATCAATATTTTTTCATTTCTTCATTTCAGATTTTCCAATGCTCAATTTATGATTGGTAATTGACATGTTGGTAATTTTACCACTCTCAAATTCTCAACTACAATTTTATAATCAATTACAATGTTTCATACCAAATAACACAATATCCCACCTGATTCCTCATAAGAGGATCTTTATACATCATCCCATAGTGTTATCAGAATACAAACTATCCTATACCATAATCAACACTAGAGACTCCTTCTCTTGAATCACACATGATATTTCTTCTTCACCAAACTTAAACTAAGAGAATTACTCATTTATTCAAGTCTTGATCCAATTATAGGATGATATATTCATCTTCCTCTATGATATCCAAAATAAAACATTCTCATATGCCAATTCACATGTATTTACAGTCTACTAGAATTCGTCAAATATCTTTGATCATCTATACATGATCATATTACACTATGTAACCATACTCGGGAAATTATTCCATATATCTTATGAAGTACCATCATTAATTATTGTGTCCAAAATATTCACAAAGAATCATCAAGATTATATTATGTATTAAATGATATTTCACAATGTCCCTCATTATACATTCCTAAATTCTCATATCAATTCCCACATGAATGAAATAAATCATATTACATAACCATTGAACTTAATCATTTATAATTCAATTTATTTATGTGATTTCTGAATTCAATTACATAATATAAAAATTACTAAAAATAATTTAATCTCCTCGATGTATTTTATTTCCATTTTATTTAAGTAAATATATATTCTTAGATACTATACATTTCATGTTTGATTTTCATGAAACAACCTACTTCTTTCTTGTGAAGGGATATTGTTGCCTCTCATTTCCTCCATTACATGTCCAGGTAAGGTTCCCATGAACTTCTATCCTTATATCATGCTATATTCTCTTACATGTTTCTCGTGGCCATGGGATTTTCCACGAGCTCCCTAACATCACATAAGATTTTTCCTTGGGTGTTCCTTTTTTCTTTCATGTCGTCAATGCTCGTAGGATCACATTGGATAAATTTTAAGTTTCATGTGACTTGAGCTATGTCTACGAGGTATCATTCACTTAACATAGGTGGGATGTGGGTTTTGATTTTTCAAGACAAAATATTTTATTCAAGTTATTTGCAATTTCATTTTTTAAGAAAGAGTTTCTTTATTTAAAGGATTCACATAATAGAAGGTGACTTCTATAGGTTATTCTTAGCATCTTTTATGTAAGAAACTCCTTCATTGTAAGATTATATTTGCATGAAACTGGTTATACATGTTGTTTCATTCTAAAATTTCTTCATGTGACCAGATGAATCTTTGGAAAATCATTCTTGTAACCAGAGTAGTTTGTTGAATATCCTTTACATGTTTGGATCATGCATTATTAATTTCATTCACAAGAATAAATCATGAGAATGTTCTATTTTCTTGAGATCTCTCACGATTTTGTCTGTAGATGAACTGTTTGACAAGAAATAGTTTATATAGGCTACCCTGCACTGATTTTCATACCATTATGAACAATTATATAATGTTGTAGGATCTGAATGTATTTCATGTATTTTGAATTTCTCAAACACTCGACCACATCATATGACATTGAGTTTATCATATTTTCAATACAGTAAACAATATGAACATTTACATATTCTTATGACTCGAATTTATAATCATGTTGTATTTAAAAAAGGTTGGTTTTATATATTAACACTTCCCAAAGTACAAAAAAATACACTGAAAAATTTGAAACTGTATATGTACCTCCTCATCGAATCTTCAATAATCTTGTTATATCAAAACTCACATATAGAAATCAGCTATGAGAAACCATTATAACAAAAAATAGTTACAAGGATTCATTTCAGTATTAAACTGTGTGAGATATTTGTGTATGTGAAAAAACCATCTATAAAACTTATTAATGAAAAAAAACTAAATGTTTTAACTCCAATAAATATAAAATAGGCTATGAGAAATATGTATGTAAAAAACAGACTTTGTGATATTATTTAGAATTCAACTACATGGACATTCACTTCTCAAAATTATCTATGTGGGTCAAATAGATATATGGATTCTTTATCCAAATGGATACATAGTGATAAGGTGTTTGTGATTGAATCTAGTGTGTGGTTCGCATTAGAAAATTTATATGTTGAAAAATGCATATGTGGATTCTTATGTTCATTAGAAATGAAGAAAACTCATTCCCATTTAAAAAATTTCTCCAATAAAACTATTTTATTTTATTTTATAACATGTACTAACTTATGGATTAAATAAATCATTATTAATGTAGAATCTACTTTTTAGGCTTCTAAAACTCATTCAAAATAGTTAGTGTGTTCCTGAATATTAGATATTCTTTGATGCATAATTCCCCTCTATACATTATACTTCAAGAAATTTTTTTTATAAAGGGATATTAGTTACTCCTAAAAATCCAATCTAATACTTATCTTAATAAAAATCTATTTTTTTCTATGATTAATTCCTGGAAATCACCAAATTCATTCATTAAATTACATTTTTCATGTAAATCATTAACTTATAGTAAATATGATTCACAAAAAAATGATTCTTCTTTACATTTATTTGATATTTAAAATTCATTTCAATCAATCATCACATTTTACTGAAGGATAATTTTCTATGTTTGAAGTCCAATTCCATTTCCTGTATCCATAATAATTTTCCATACATCACCACTTTATCCACAAAAACATATTTACTACTAACAAAAAATGAAATCTACTCTCAATAATCAACCCCTTCAAAAAAATTTAGCATAAAAACATATCAATCAAGTCAATATTTGGTGAAAACTATGTCTCCCTAATTGAAAATAAAATATAATTGGGACGTGGGGTCTACAATTCTCAAAATTATTCTCAAAAACATGTTGTCCTCAGTTTAAATATTATTTATTATACTCTTATGATAGAGGGATGATATCACATGGTTTTATTTCCAAAAATCATTTAGTTAATCAATTCTATGTCTATATGGTCTAATGTAGTCTATAAAATAATATATATATATATATAACCAATTCTTTCTATGTTGACCACAAACGGCCATGCATGAGAAATATTTCTCATAAATTATGAATTATCATTTAAGGGGTATGGAATTTACAAATTTAATTGTGAAATGATAAATCCTATATACTCTTAAAAAAATACATCAGAATGTTAATGTGTAAAATATATAGCTCCCCCATTTCCCCATATAATTATCTACCAAGAAATTCCCATTAATTTATATAATTAATATAATTAAAAATTAAGTATGAATGTGTAATTGACATAACACATCATCTAATTTTAAAATATTGATTAAATGTTTCCCATTCACAATTTTGTGAATCTTTAGTACCGTATTCCCATCAATATTCCTCCATAAAGTGAAGAATACATATCCTTTAATTCACTACATGTTAGTGCAGAAACATTAATATATAAGGGAAAAAGGAGGAAACACTTGGTTTATTAGAAATAATATTCATACATAGCGATTAATCTTAATATGATATCCATATCCTTCTTAGATTCATCATGAGAAGTGTGTCCATTATAGTTTTTAGAGCATCTAATTTACTTTTTCTCATCGGTTGGTACTTCATGTATGGATGTCTCTTTATCTCTTGAACTAAATTTATTAATTTTCAACTACAAAATATTCTTCATGATTTATTATTAGACTAGTAGAATTAATATAAAATATATTATGGAAGGACAAATGTTTTCACACATTTCACATTTAAGGGTTTTCATGTAATCATTTGTAGATGAATTCTCATCATGTTTATCTTTCTCACCTATCACCACTTGGTTTCCTTTTTAATTATCAATTTTATATTGTTTTTATATTTTTTTCATCCTTTCCTAATTGATAATGATAGATAACTAAAGTTTTTATTTAAATGATATGGATTTTCTAATCTTGTCACATAATAACACAAGGACTAAAATTTCACCACTAATCATATTATCTTTAAATCTACATTATGTGAGATTTCACATGGTGAGATAACTCTTCATTTCTCAAATTTGTGACATTCATGACCACATCATCATGAAACATCATCCAAAATTCATATTTTTTATTTTTTGAAATCATAGATGATGTCTTTGCCAGAATATTTTCTTTCTGATAATATGATATCATATTCTTAAAATTTCTTCCCCTTGATTCAGGCCTAATTCATTAAAGTGACATTTTATACCATCATGAATAATATCTTTGAGAAATCTCCAGAAAAGTAGTTTTAGACTCTAATCATTGATATCTATACTAATAGTTATTCTATTATAAAGATTCTTCTTATTGTATTTTCATAGTATGTGGGTGTTTCTACTTAGGATATACCTTCTATAAGAATTATTTCACTATTCCATTTTGGAATATGTTATTTTATTTTTCTCTTTTGGTCAATCTAAACTCATTCTTGTCTCCCTAGACAAAATTATTAGAAATATAATTATATATTCCAATTAAACTGAAATTGGTGTAACACTTTTATGAGGAACCTTCTTCTGTGTAGCTTTAGATTATTAACCCTTAAGCATAAAATCTTTTGAGAAGTCGTTTTTTATATTATTTAACACTATTTGAGTTGAAAGGTGAAAATACCATGTAATAGATAATTCTACCCCTTTTTTAGTAATATTACATTAATATCACTGACTATCTTTTCACATTCATATATATTTAAACTAGTTTTCTTTTTCTCTTTAGTTAATTTAGTTTCAATAATAAATAGTTCCTCTATTCGAGGTTAATTTTATTTATAATATTTTAATTTCATTTCATTCATAAATACAGTCATCACATATTCTCTTATGTCATTAAGGTGGGTCTCTTACATCTTAACATGTTCTTCATTCACTTTTATCAGTTTAATTTTTTTATTCTCGAGATTCATTTAAATCACACGAGTAGATTCTTGATTATTTTTTATTTTCCATACTTTCTCAGTTCTCTCTTAAACTTATGAACCTTAAAATGTTTCGTTCGATATTTTTGATTTTCCCATAAATCTTACCTTATATATAGAAGGTCATTATTCTTTTATACCACTAATGGATTATGAGGATTCATCAATTTCACTATTAATCAACTTCCTTCTATTTTTCTTTGAGTACTTACTATTTTTACTCTCATAGTTACCATTTTTTACTTCTTATATTTTTCTTGATGTATTTTTCACCTTCATCAAAATAAACGGCATTGGATTTATTCTTTGGAGATACATAAGTAAAATTTTCATAACTCACTATCATTGTATATTTTTAGTGTCTTATTTCCCTTTTCTCTTCTAACCCTAGTATACTTTATTGTAAACATGGATCTTATTTGATTGTAGTCATCATAATCATCCCCATATTTTGAATCACTGGATTATAGTTCCCCATCGACTATAGTTTTACCTTTTTTTATTTATTTAAACTGTATATAATCATTAAATTTCTTATTAAAATATTGTATTTTACTCATTTCATATTTTATGGAAATATTTCAAAAATTAAACAACTGATTGGTCATATTATCCTTCCAATGAAGATAATTCTTCATGAAATCTATCATGAATTTTTATCATCAAAATATTCTTAATGGTTGAGTCATAAAACTTCCACCAAAACCCCTTATGCTACAAAAAATAATTTAATATTTTAGAGTATTCATAATCACTTTTATCATCACCCATTTTTATTTATTTAAATCTGTTGCTCATGATTTTTAAATTAGCTTATCTGACATTAAATATGACTTCATTACTACTTTTGAGTATATCATATATATCCTTGGTGGATTGGAGACCCATTAAATTAGTGTATAAAATTTCTAAATAGCCATATTTATTGAATTCAAATCCTTTCCATCCATTTATATGTTCCTCCTATATTTTAATTCCATATGATCATTTTCAAAGTAGGGTGGAAATTCCACTATAACTACATCTCTTACTTCTACCCCAATTGATTAGAGATATGATATCATCATAATTTTCCAATCAAAATAGTTATAACTATTTCAATTTGTAATTACCTGATTTTCTACTGAATTATTGTTATATATCCTCATAATTTTGATGGGTCATTTAGAGGTGACATTTTCATTGATACTAATTGAATCATGCATATCAGTGTTCGGTCACTAATAGGGGTAGGGGGAGAATAACATCCCTTTTTTCTTTTTATAAATTTATGATTTTAATTTAATCTTATGTGTCCAGTTAAATCCTTGATCCACTACCTATTATGTCTCTCAACCATACCATGAATAATTAAATAAATATAAAGAAACTGAACATAATGATTTACAAGTTTTGGTATGAATACTTAATCTTTTTTTGGTATAATATTCTATAAAACATGGAAACTACACTATAATTTTATAATCAATTATAATAGTTGATATAGAATCACCCAATATTTCTCCTAATTACAATTAGGAGGATCTTTATACTATATCCCACAAAGTTGGTAGAATACACACTATAGCCTACTCCAGAATCCACACTGCAGACTTACTCTCCCAAATCAACAAGAGATATCTCATGCTCTAAGCTTCAACTGAGAGGATTCTTACATAGATAATGGATTGTTCCACTAGATCATGATATTTTGATATTCCTCCATGATCTTATTCAAAAAACATTCTCTTGTACCTGTTCAAGTACCCTTATAGTCATTTGGAAATTCTTATTTATCTTTGATCACCTGTACTTGATCAGTTACCTCTGAGAAACCATGCATGTGGAATTATTCCATTTGTATCATGAAGTCTCCACATCCATTAGTGGATACTAGTAATCTAAAAAACTTATTCAAGAATATTCTATTCAAGAAAAGGTATTATAAAATATCACTTTATTTTCTTTCTAGAATTGTGATATCAATTCATCCATGCATTCTATAATGCATAGTGCATGATTATTGAAAATAACCTTTTATCATTTTTATTATTTTATATTCTTTTTAAAATAAACTATTTATTACAAATATTACTGAAGAACAATTTAATATTAGCCTTTTATTTTTATTTTCATGTTTATGATGTAATTTAGTGCTGTTAAATAGGATACATGGAATGAATTGATTGCATGGGAATTCCTCCAACTATTGCATAAAGGGTTCGCATGATGTATTATCACAAAATTTTCATGACATGGCAAGGTTTACACAAACTGTTATCCTTATATCACACTCACTTCAAATTAGTTATTCCCATGACCAAGGGATTGTCTTTAGGTTCATTATAGTGACAATAGATTTATCCTATGGTGTTTTTTCCTTCATTCACGTGATCAAATCCTACAGGATCATGAAAGATACTTCTTCTATTTTATGTGACCAGATATATATCTATGAGGTTTCTTTTTTTCATAAAATAGGTGTACCATGAGTCCCTCAATTATAATAAAATTTACTTTCTACATGTTCTTCTCATGTAACTTCTCAAAAGAAATAGCATCACCAGTTAAAGGATTCACATAACTAAAGGCTCTTCATGCTATTTATTTTTTAACTTCCTCCATGTAAGAATGTGGTTCTTAATGGTATGACATTCATGTGTGATTGTTTTTCTCTATGAGTTCATTGTAAATAAATAAAAAGGGTTACAGAATCTTGTAATATTTCTTCACATATCTAGTTTGGTTTGAGGAATTTACTTCGCATGTTTGGATCATGTGGGCTTCCTTTCCTTTCTGTGAATGCGTCAAATGAGTGATCCATTTTAATGATTCCTCTAATGATTTTTTCATCAGGTAAAATATAATCTAGACCTCGGTTTATATTTGAATCTGTCATCATATTTTCATGTTTTTTTGGAAAATTACTAAATATACAAGGATCTTGGTATATCTCTTGTATTTTAAATCCTTGAAACTATCGGCCTAATCGCACAATGTTAAGGTGATCATCTATTAATTACTCTGAAAGATCTACTCATTTAAATATTCTAAATACTCATTTAAATATTCTAAATACTCATTTAATTATTCACAATATATTATGAAACCCATTTCTTTTTTAGATCATCACTTCATATAGCATAATTAATATACTGTAATTTATGAAAGGCTACGTGAAGCTCTTTAGAATATTGTCTACATTATTTTAACCTCAAAAATCATATGTAGAAATCAGCTATGTGAAAACCTTACATAAAAATTTGATATGTGGCTCTTATCCATCATTCAACTATGTATTATTGTCTAGTACATAGAGAATTCATCGACATCAATACTTATTGAAAAATACATTATTATTTTACTTTCGTACATAGAAAATTGGATATGTGAAATACTTTTGTAGAAAAATCCCTACATGAAATTATATGTCATTAAACTACATTAACACTCACCTCTCAATAATAGTTATATGGGCCAAAAAGCTATGTGTCATCCTTATCAAAATGGATATGTAGTGATATCATTTATGTGATTTAGTTGGCTGCATGGTTCAATTCAAAAAATTCATACATAGAAAAATGAATATATATTATTACGTTCAACCAAAACATAGAAAACTCAATCCCATCAAATTATTTTCCTATATTAATGTGTAACTATTTGAATTTGATATCTCTACCCCACTAATACATTAAATATAGCCTTATCACTGTAATAAATGTTAGTACGAGAATCTAAAAATCAGCGATAGTAGTTCATGGGTGCATGAATATCAAATATAACTTGGTATATGATTATCATCCGTAGTGTGGGATTTGAGAAAATCTTTTCATCATGGTAGAATAGTTCAACCAAAAAATTCTCAAATTCCTTGCTAGTAAAAATCAACATCAAAAAATATTATTTTCTATTATTCTTTCATGACATCCCTAAATTCCATCATGAAATGCCATTTTTCATGGACCACCTTAACTTGTTGTAATAAATTTTCAAAACCAAAATAACCTTATATACATATATTTGATATTAAAATAGCAGTTAAATAAAGAAAAAAATTATAAATGTTGATAATTTTCCTTGTGTGACATCAAATTCCATTACATGAATCTATAACAAATTTCCAAGTATTTACACTTCATACACCAACACATATTAACTTATTGCATTAAAATGAAACTAATATCGACATATTATCCCTTAGTTTCCAAACAAGTGTAATAGATATTAAGGGATGGACCCTAATATGATTGAGGATAATTTTATAATGATATCAAAACTTGATTTTTGTTTTAATATAGTGATATATATTAAATTATCATGGTCTTAATCAGTTACCCTAAAAATAATAATTGGATAAGGTTGTATTTATTATCACCAACCAAATTGAATTACATACCCCATGAAGTCCTGTGAGTATTAATTTGATTAATCTAATGAGTCGATTTGAACTTATTTTGATAATTTTAAACAATCCTTGGACATTGATCCCCCTATTTCCTTTCTCTACATTGTTATTTAACTCATTAACTCAGTAATATAGTTTTATTTATTTTAGAAATATTTTTATATGTAATATACATTTATTAGAATATTATAAAGATCTAACATTTGGTTTAGAGATTATAATTGTTCTTATTAGTTATTAAAGGGGATGAATTTAAAATTTCTCTACTCCAAACATTTTGGGTCAGTGTCATTATGAGAAGAAAATAAATTCTGAACATTTTCCACCATAAGATATTAGTGACATCTCATAATAGGTATCCAAAGGACCACTAAATAGAGTCATCATATGTTTCATTCCCTAGGATCATCATGAGAGGATCCCTAGTTGTTACATACACTGATTTTGGGTATGTTTTTTATTCTATTGATTAGATTCATATAATATGTAGGTCAAGCCAATATATTACCTATATTTTTTAAAGCATGTCAGGTCAAGTGCTTTTCTATTGAGAACATGATGAACTGACATGATTTCATGTATTGTGTACAATACTGATTGTGTTATTTCACAAACATGCATACACTATATATTACATTTTATATAAGTGATTAATTGGTGTAACCTTAATGTGATTCATTCTATTTGAAAAATTTCCCAAGAAAAAGTGGATTTAAATTATTTGGGGTGCCCCTTGACTTAGGTGGAATCCCTTGAACACCAAAGGATAAAACTAAATTCCAAGGGATTATTAAAGAAATGTGGTATGATATTCTAATTAAACTATAAAAAAATCCATGGAAATAATAAAAACAATTTAAATATATGTGTTCACTGAAATGTAAACATTGTAATTAAAAATCTAAATCTAATCAATATCAAGGAAGCATAAATAACAAAATATCACCTCTAAAAAATCCTAAAGGAAACTCGATGCATCAAAACTAATGTGTAATAACACTTACTAATCATATTGATCATCTATATTCTAAACAATCTATCCCAAATTATGTAGAATCATGATGATCCACTTGGGAAATAATATACCTTTCCTTTTTCTATATCATGATAAAAAAAATCTATATATAGACCATGGTTGTTATGGAGGGGCTGAGTATACATCCTTGTATGTTATCCCTATTAACTTCCCAACACACGAAACTTGAAAAAAAACAAGTTAAACCACATTTTAGTGAACATATAAAATAAAAAAGGTAAAAAACATAGTTTACAAACTAAATTGAATGTTTTTAAACTTCTTAACCATTAATTCCCTCCACCAGGCATATCCAATTCCATATAAGACCCAAATACACATGTATTTTTCAAACCAGGGGTAGTCCTGGATCCCAATAAGAGACCTATATTACTAGATAGGTCATAAATAGAGTGTAAATATATTGTACATTATGTATAACCCCTTTTTTATAAAATATGATTTTAAAAAAAAAAATTCTTCTATATCTTTCATTACACACAATACTGAGTATTAACAAACCATGATATATTATTAATATTATTATTGAAACATGGCCATTATAACCTAGTAATTAATATGGTTGTATTAAGAAGAAAAACTGTATTTTTAAAAATAAATATAATGGTTAAATATAAGAAATACCCATTAATAAAAATGTATTCTTTTTTTGTAAAAGTCTTTATATGCTTCGAAAATACTATTTTATCAAAAAATAATTTTCATTACCTCCTATAAAAACAAAAAAACATCCACCTTTTGAAAATTTATTTAAAATAATTTTTATAATTTTTGTCATAAAAGGGTCAAAATTAACATAGGTTTAATTTTTTTGGATTTTTCTGAGAAGAATAATTAGTTGATGAATAATGAAAGTACTAGTTTATATAGAAAAAATGAATTTTTTAAATAATCTATAAGATCTATTTTGTTTTAAAAAGGAGATAAAATTAAAATTAGATCAATTATATTATAATTAAACTACTTTTTAATTTTAATCAATTATGTTTTGAATCTTTATATAAGACCATTTAAATATCTTGGAAACAAATTCTTTGGAAAAACTCATTTTCATCACGTCTGTAGATAGAATTAGATACTAAATTTTTCCACTTATATTATTGGAATTTGGTAAAATAGATTAAATATTTTGAATAATAAAAATTAATATTATATAATATGGTCAACTTAAATATTGTAATAAAAATGATTATAATAAAGTAGTAAAAAGTAATTAATATAGTTAAATTTAATAAGGGTTTAACATTAGTTAATTGAATGATATAAGGGGTTAAATAATCTATAAACATATATAGAAATGGATTTATTTAAATTTTTAGAACTTATAAAATATTGTGTTTTATAATGACCAATTGTTTTTCTTTTTTCATGCGAGAAAAGTGGCACACTTTATTCTTTTCAAATATTCCATTGGTGTCCTCTCCCCAACTAATAAAAGGACACAACCTCTCCTTTCATATTCACACATAAAAACATTTCTAAAACCCAATACCTTCAAAAATATATTACTTACACCCATACTCACATATTATAGTTTATATTTTGATTATTAATTCCATCTATGAAGTCTTTAGTTATAAACCTAAGGTGGCTCTCTAAAGAAGAGGTAAACTTCCTAAACATGTGTTTTTTGAATTATTTCCTCTTTCACCGACATAAAATATTATTCAAATATGATATTATAAAAAAATATAATATATAATAATTTTTTATTATTTTAATTTCATAACCTACAGCTATTTCCTATATCATAAATCGATAAATGAAGTCATTGATCATGTGTACGGTAGACTAATGACTCACAAAGTGACGATATTCATTTTCCATTACCCCATATCATAGTTTGATATAATGATTGATTTAATGTTTATATGTGATATTTATGATATTACTATAATTATAAAATTATAATATCACATAATAATTTTTATTTTATATTCTATGGGAATATAATAGTGTCTCTCATTTGTACGGTGGACTACAGGCTCAAGAAGTGATGTGATTCATTTTTCACATACATATTACATAGAAGTTAAGGAGGATATATTTTAGTAATATATGTGATATATAATATTTAATAATTTATCTCTATTGGTTACATAATTTTAATCTTCCTTTCGTTCTATTCTTAGAGAAATTATAAATATTGTCTATGCATATGCACAAACTACTGTCTCTGTGAACTGTGTATTTCATTTTTTATATCAAACATTTATGGAAATATAAATACATATGTTATGAGTATATATTATATTTATATCATGGTAAAAATTATGTATTTTATTTATCCATGATCAAATTAAAAAGACCAAAAATATGAAATCAAAAAAACCCTGAAAAACAAAGCAGTTATTTCCCCAAACATGATTTTAACAAGGATTTGTTAAAGAATGTGTAAAAAGGGTCATTATAAAATAATATATGGTATGATTTATGTATATTTATGGTAATATAATATAATAATAATAGACAAATTGTTATTATATAAGAGGTTCAAACATGTATTATGGAAGTTGATAGTTTTGTTATTGGTTTTGTGTGTCAACTTGTCTTATTTGGGACATACAGTATGTTATGAATACATCAACTTATATGAGGTGTATATACAACCACATTGAAATTTAATTTCATGATTTTATTAATTATAATGATATATTATGTTTCATTTAATTTTATTATTTCTTTTTTCATATGATTCAAAAGAGACCAATGATGTAAATGTCTTATGTTACGATATTATTGTATTTTAGGATTGATTATGATTATGTATATGATGACTAGATGTTATGATATATTTATGAAGAAAAACATGATTTTTAAACTTCTATGGTTATTTCATAAAAATACAAGTTTTCAATTCATTTTCATCTCTTCATTTACATATGTACCCAAAAGATTGTTTTTAATGAAAACCCGACATTGTTTCTCTCTTTTGTCAAAAACCTTCTTCAAAAACATCCATGATTTCTAAAAAAATTCATAAATGATTTAATATTACTCAATAAATATTTGATTTAATTTTAATGATGTTTTATTTGTTTTCAAATTTTAATTAAATGAATATTCTTATCATTTAACAAATAAGTCTCATTTTTATTTTATATAAAATGTTAAAGGAATCATTATTTCAACATGATGGACATAAACAATATTTACTTCCACCATAACAGATCAATTAATTAATTATTCCCTTACTCGATTCAAAGGGTATTTTGAAATAAAATTGATTCTTTAATATATGAAATATATAAAATTTAAATAAATGAAAATAAATTTTCCAGCTTTGTTTGAAAATAATTTCCCCTATTAGATGACATACTTTGATATTACTTACTATTTACTAGGGATGTGATCCAATGATACCATACATATTATTTCTCTATATTGGTATATATGTATGATGACATGTTTTTTGGGAAACCATGTATTCTTCCATAGAATATTATATAATGAAATTTTTTATTTAATTCATTTATTTTTATGGGATATGATATGAACAATGTTTTTAAATATTATGGAAAAACAATTTAGGGATGGTGTCATAGGTGTGTCCTATATCTCCCTGAAATAAATTTGGTAATTATCAATATTATAGGAGCTTAATGGTTATATGGTTGGATTTCTCAATCCTGAAAGAGGGTACACCAGATGTTTTCTCAATATTAGAAGAGGGTACATCAGAGTTTATCCCAAGCTCCATGTAGGCACACAAGTGGTTATCTAACGGCTAACATGTTATTAATGTATTAATGGGTATCCATTACATATGGTTTTGTATGTTTATGTTTATTCAATAATTCAATGTATTATGAAAATGTTATGCACTCATAGATTATGTACATTGATTCTATTATGATTCATGTCTTCTAAACTACCATGATTTATTCCATGACTCATGTTTATGATCTATGCTATATAAGGCATGGTTTTAAAATGTTAATCTCATGTTATAATACATTTTTTATCATGCTATTATTATGTCATCATTGATATATACATTTTTTACCGTTACTGAGCATCTGATCTCACCCTTTAATATATTTTCTTTCATAGGTCATAAAGAATGATTTTATGATAGATAATTTTAACAAGGGTACCAGATATAACAAAATTACTGGTATAATATGTATTTTAGCTATGAAATAGTTGTTTATGATTCCATGTTTCCAATGTCACTAGAACTAAATGATTATATCATGGATAATTTTGTTATTTGATGAATATTTTTCTATTAATATTTAATGTTTATTTTTGAGAGTTATCAGTCTTTACAATTAGTATCAAAGAATATTTTAGTAATTTTTTGGAACTAGGATGAGAAATATTTTGTCGAATCCCATTAGATATTTGTAAGGATAATTCTATATATAGGAAAATATCCAAAAATATTAGTGATAGATAGAACAAGTGGTTCCTAAAAAATTAGTTCCCTTACTAGATACTATAAGAGGACATGAATCTAGAATACATGAACCTAGGGTTGATAATAAAAATAATTTATTTTGATCATAACTCGAGCATTACTTATCACACAATAATGGGCTATAATACACACCAGATTTGACACTCCTGGTGATATGTTTTATAAAGTCATTAACTATTCATGAACTATCTTGTAGGATTTAAATAATGAATATGAATCTACATAGTTAAGACTAAGGTGTAATATATTGAATATATAATTTCATGATTTGAAAATATTATATGTGATTATTCAAAATTTTATAGTTTTTCACTATGATTATTGTCTCTTACACTTTGTTTTTTGGTTTTATTCAATGGATGAAGCCTGAAAACACCGTGTTAATGGTAAATGAAATATATATTAAAATTTATTTCCATATAACAATCTAAATTTTGTTAGAGATGGGATAAAAAATAATATTAATATACTCACCAAAATTTCTCAGTCTATGAATCAGAATGAACTTCCAAAAAAACAATGTGGGGAACAATGTTCTGTTGAGTCCTTTATCAAGAAACATCTAGGTTATTTTATTGGTTCTGCTGATACACTAGTATCCATGAAATGAATAAATACTAATGAAAATATATTTACTATTATATATTGTTCGGAGAAGGTAAAAGTCATTTCATTTTTCTATAATTTGGAAGGGAAATAAGATCAGTGGTTGGATATTATTCGAAATTCGTGGTAGAAAGATAAAATTGATTCCATAGAGTGGGATGAGAATAACATCTAATTTTTAAATAATTACATTCCTTCTTTATTAATATGAAGATATATAAGGAATTTCATAAGATAATACTAATGAAAGTTGAATCGATTAGTTCCTATATCGAATATTATACAAGTATTTTTAGGTATTCTTCTTGTATTTTCACCCAACCTAAATGTATGTTTTATAAAATCCTTAGTTTCTTAAAACTAGGTTTCTATTTGAAATTTTCAATAAGGGCCTTCAGTATCTATAAATAAACAAATCCAGGTGATATGGTGGTGGAAATTGAGATAGGATTTATCCACAAATATAATGGCATTGATAAGAAACAAAATATGGGATACAATAGATATTATAAATGATTGGTATAAGTTAGTTAATAATTAGAATACATGGAAATTTCTACATAATGCAGCACCCAGGATTAATTTCTTCATGTGTATAGACATTTTGAATTATATGAATTAATACCCAAATATAAGGGGTAATGATTATAATAAGACAAAAAACCATTGAAGGAAAATTAAAAAAGAAAAGATTTTGAAATCACAACAATTTATATGAATCATGATATTTAGGGAACACATATAATTAATATTAGAGTTGGGAATTTGATGTTGGAGTTTGTATGGATGATACCAATAAAAATATTTTTAACTCCCTATTTCATTTTATCCAGTTCATTTATTTCACTCTATACATGAAATATAGAATAAAAAAATCACATTTTCTATTCTATTAGTTCAAATATTAATCCAAGAACCCAATGTAATTTTCAATGCATATGATACGAGAGTATTTAAGGAATAAATTTTGAATTAACTTTTTAAATTATGTATGTATCTATGTTAGAATAAATCAAGAGTTTTGGATACAATCATGGGATAATGAGTATAGTTTTGATCATTATAATTAAGTTGTATACACTTTATTTGAGTTTTTATGTTATTGAGGTTCATTAATTTTAGTGATATTTTGAGAAAAAATTTTGGAAATACAATCCTTTGGAAATTTATATGATTCATTGAAAATTTTATTTAATGAGCAATTCCTTTTATAGAAATTTGATTAATGGTATTGATAACATTAAGATTTTATCTTATCTTTTATTTTGAGTTAATTATGAGTTTTTTAAAATTGGGAATGTTTTAGGAATTATTTCAATATTTTTTTTGAAAAAGTATAAGTCAGAGGTCAGGATACAATATATCGTATATGGGAAAGAAATTTGGATTTAACCCATATTCAAAGGATTAAAATAGTATAAATCCTACAATCATCTTACAAGGAAGCGTATTTATGGTGAAAAAACAATACTATATATATATTATTTATCTCAATTTTTTTATGTTAACATGTATATTATTTCAGACAAAAGTCTAGTGGGATGATGCAATAATTAGTCATTGGACTTCACAAAATATCTAAAGGGAATAGTAATATATGGTTCAAACATGACATTATTAAACAGCTAGAGCAATTAATTGATATTAGAGAATAATTATCTGTTGATAATATTTCTAACAAATATATTAAAGATCTAATAAGGTTTTATAGACTTCCACACTTTATTATATCTGATCGGGAATAGATGTTTACCACAGAGTTTTAGTGAACTCTTTAGTAAGCTCATGTTACAGAGTTTAAGTTCATAATTTTTTGTCATACATAGATATATGTTCAACTTGAGAGACATGATTCAAATCATAGAGGATATATTGTGGTCGTTTTCTATGGATTTCAAAGGGGGTTTATATGTACACTTTCCTCTAGTTCAGTTTTTTTAAACAAAATTTTTCACTCAATAATTTAAATGGATCCATATGAATCCCTATTTGAAAATTAGTATAGAACATCGACATACTATAATGATGTTTCAGAAAAAAATATATTGGGATCTTATATATTTTAATAAATGATATAAATTGATATATCCATTAAACAATCTATATGGTCAGCGCAAATTCCGAAGAAAAGTTATGTTAAAAACCATCAATGTGATCTAGAATTTTAAGTTAGTGAGATGGTGTTTCTATAAATTTCTACATGGAATAAGGTAATGAGATTCCAAAATAAAGGAAAAATATTCCCCTACTATATTCACCCCTTTTAAATTTATAACCATGTCCTGATTTTATCTTCTCATTTGGGGCGCCCACTGAACCTCTCTCAAGTTCTCAATGTATTCCATATATCTCTCATCAGGAAGTACATACTTCATTAATCACATATACAAAACTCATGGGTCATAAAACTAATAATGATATATACTATTAGGATAAAACATTAAATATTCTTGATAATACAATGATAATTCCATTAAACAAGACCACTCACCTTGTCACTATTTTATGGTGAAACTGCCAACTTGAAGAAGCTATGTGGGAACCTGAGGATGATAAGAGGTTGAAGTATTCTCATTTTTTTTCTTTCAGAGTAAGGAAATTAAAAATATAAAATCATTTTAATATCTTATAATTTAACACCGTAAATTTTTATGAAATATTTCTCTCCAGATTAGTTTTTTTCGTCAATTTCTTGTGATACATGAAACACCGAGTTTTAATAATCCATGATATAATTTTAATATTATTTTTTTAACAAGACCATTTTAAACAATACATTAAAATTGGTGTTATGAATAGAAATATTTTTTTGATGATTATTTATAGATATTATATATAAATAAGACATATTAATAAAAAATACTACATTTTTGGTATTGTCATTATATTCATTGAAAATACATTTTCTCAAAAAATGATTTTATTGTTTTTTATGAACATATAAATAATCTTTTTAACAATTGAGGAAAACATATTTTACAAAAATTTACATCATTTTTTGAATCATCATGTAAAATTTATGTTAGGGTGAATTTTTTGGAATTTTATAAATTATTTAATTTTTCATTGAAAATTTAAAAATAATGGGTTTTATTAAAAACTAAATTTTATTTAAAGAATTTATAAGGATGAATTTAATTTTTAAGTAGTTTTAAAAGTAACATAAGGTAAATTATCATATAATTAATCCAATTTTTATCATTGGAATCTATTTTAAATTGAATCTTGATATTAAAACTATCAAATAGTTGGTAAATTTTCTCTTTGGAAAACATCTTTTCCATCGCATCTATGGGTTTAATTTTAAAGTGATTTTTTTAATTAATTGAAAGGAATTTTGAAACTTGGACTTAATATTTCTAATATTGACAAAAAATATTATTTAATAAGTTAAATTTAAATTTTAGTGGATATTATTAGTAAAAATAGTTAGAATTAAATACTATTGTTAAGGTTTAAATGAGTTCCTCAGAGTTTAAAATAAAAATATAGGGGGTAAAATGACCTATAACATTATCCAAAACTAATTTAATTGACATATTTTGACCTTACCACCCATAAGTATTGATAATTACCCATTTAAATCCTTTTTCCTGAGGAAAAATGGGTACAGATTATTATTTTTAAAAACAAAATAAGTGTCGTCTCTACCACTTAAAAAAGGCCATTCCCATCTCCTCTAATATTCACATTACCAAAACCATTTGGTTTATAAAATCCCATCCCAATTATCAAACTTAAATTACTCCATAGATCTTATATGCTGTATTTTTAATAGTAATACCTCATAAAAATTCAATTTGTATAAACCTAAATAGGCTCTCTGAAGAAGTGGTAAAATTCATAAACATGAATTTTTTTTTATTTCTTCTTCCACCTCATTAAAAAAATGTAAAACTATGATAATATTATCACACCAGTATATCCCATATTATGAAGAATTATTATGTTAATTAAAATAAATAAACATATATCTTCTACCATAAAATGTGAAACAAAATTGTCGATCATGTGTACTGTGGACTACCACATCATGAATTGATTTTATTCATTTTCATCACCACCTCCCAAGAATAGATATAATTATTTATATAATATATATATATATATATATATATATATATAATTTATAAAATAATTATACTTATTAAATTATAATATCACATATACCTTTTTAATTTCCTTTCTGTGGGAATCTGAAAATGTTGCTCATGTGCATGACAGACTACTGCCGCATGAAGAGAGGTGATTCATTTGTTCACGTACGATTTACATAAGAAGTTAATGGGGGTAATGTTTTTACAATATGTGGTATATATGAAATAGTCATTAATATTTTAATTTTATATTTTATTTTTCTTCCTTTTGTTTCATTTTTCAAAAAATTGGAAATGATGTTCATGCGTATATACGACCTACTATCTGAAGGAAAGTTGTATTTCATTTTCTATATCTAAATTTTATGGATTACTCTAAATAAATATATAATGAATATATATAATATTTATATGTTATTTATATCATTTTTTACAATCTAGATAATATGGAATCACAAAAAAATTAAATTCTATTAAAATACAAAATCGAAACAAACAAAACAAAAACAAAGCACTTATTACCTGAAACATAATTTTAGCAATGAATGTATTCTTGCGTAGCCTTGACATATGGTTTTCTATATTTATGTGTATGCATAAAATTTTGTTATTATTCCAATGTTATTCTCTCATGGATTAGCTACTTTGATTCATTTGTGATTCCTATCATATAAATTGTTGGGTTGTATTCCATAAATCGTGTTTATGATCTACGATATAAACGTTCTTTTTTTCAAATGTTAATATCATGTTCATATACCCTTATTACTATATAATTATTATGTGATCGTTGAAATCTCTCTTGTTTACCCTTATTGTGAATCTTATCTCACCCTTTATTTTGTTTTATTCTATTGGTTAGAAATTTTTTTATGTATGATATTTATTATAAGGGTGTTAGATATGAATAAATTAGTTGTAAAATATTTAGTTCAGTTGATAAATAGTTTTTTATTTTTCGAAATATCCAACCTAACTAGAAATAAAAAAATTGGCATGTATTGTTCTGCTGTGGAATGAATATTAATATATTATGATGTAATATTTATGTATGAGAGGTTTGGTTCTTTACGCCTTGATGACACCAACCCATTTTATGAGCCTAACAAGACATAAAACAATGTAATATTAACCCAACAAATTCCATTTTTATTCCAAGGTCTCACATAAATTCATTTATTAAAATAAATTAATCTATTAAAACATTTAATCAAAAATATTTGAAGTGTTAAACCAAAAACAAAATTTAAAACTATGTAAAAAAATGTGTTTTTTAAAAACTACAAGAATCCAACATATACTATTTAAAAATTGAAATTTATTTATAGAATGAAATAATAAAATGTTTTTTTTAATATGGGGAAATAATTTAGGTAAAACTAATATTTTTTATTTTAGACCAAGTTTATAAAAGATTAGGGTCACTTACCAAACAATAGATCTCACTCGACATGAATTGGTCTTCCATGATTTCGTATAACTAATAATTATTAACCATTTATTCAAAAAAATATAAATAAATATGTATAAAAACAAGAAAAATACAATATATTGATGTATAATAGACATTATATAAGGTTATTTTCCATTGTAAGCATCAAATTTAGAAAATGAAGAAGAACTTGGATCATACCTATGATCTCCTTGTTCCAATACTCTCTGATCCATTTAAATCAAACATCAGTGAATGGAATATCTTAAACAATTCATAGGGTAGGGACAGCATTCAAGGGACTAGGTTAGATGAGTGATAATAAATGTTTTTTGGAATTTTCATGGTCTTTATATAATTTTTAGAATTTAATTTTTCAATCACACTATTGGTCTATGTGGGTTGGTCAAACCATTAACATACCAATCAATTTATCTTTATCAATTAAATTTCTACCTCACATGGTTATGAAATGGTCTGTAAAATTTGGTCATGATTTTTACAACTACCAAGATGACCTCTCCAACTCTTACATAGTTTTCTATGGAATTTTCATAGTTTAGATTAACTGTTCTCAAACCATACACCCTATAAAACCTCTCCAAAACACTCCAAAAACATTTAAAACCATCGTAGAGTATAAAACATCCATAAAAAGCTTATAAATATTCGATAAAATTCCAAATAATAGAAATTGGTGGTTTTACATTCCCCCAACCATAATTATTTCTGTACCTAGAAACTAGTGGCTAGTATTATTGAGACATAAGGTCAACCCTCTAATCCTTTATAATGGAATTGTTATCCAAGTTTTTTTTATGAGATTCACCTATTTTAGAAATACATAAATACCAAAGGTTCTTTCTAACTGAACATTATTTTTATATACCTGTCATAAGATACAAATTGTTGTAAGAACCAATTAGAATAATTGACTCAAGAGAAATAAGAGAATAAGAAAAATGTAAGTCGAATATGACATGCACACCAACCATAAAGTATATATATCATTACATGAACGAAACTAAAAAAGAGATTAAATTTGACCAATAAAACTATCCCATTAAAAAAAATATTTCGATCACTTTTCTAGTCAACAACCTTTCAACCCCAAGAATATCTGAGAAACATCTGATTTTATGATAAAAACACTACATTTCAATGACCAAAAAAATAATAATACAATAAATTGGGGAAACTCAAAGTAAAATACTCATATAGTTATGTATTTAATGTATATGAACATTTTGAAACTAATATGTTATCATTGAATGATAATATATCCTTTCTTTAACTACTTTCTTCCATCACCTGCTACTTTCTAGACTAAAGATTTTATCGGTTTCCCCTTCAATATAAAGTGGTATCATGTATTGAAAGTTAAGACTATTTTAAAAGGATAATATATTAATCCTGAAGTCCAATAGTAAACTAGGTCTTAGTGGAATATAATAATAATTAATAGATGGATCAAGGTGGTTAGATCGCTAACATACCCAATGACTTTATATTCACAGACATTATTCCTTAAGCATGAATGAAATTTTTGACTTGATAATTTAGTCTGCATGAACATGATAACATTAAAATTGTGAATAAAATAGGTTCCAAATCCTCTTTTAATTATACATACCTTCTATGGGGTATATAGAATCTTCAAAACATTCCTAGAATTTAGTATGTGACATTTATTACCCTAAATACTTTCCTTACATATGGCTGTACAATCCAATTATTGTTTCCTTGACATAAGGAGGAACACAAATTGTATCCCAATAAAATAGAGAGATTTACCATACTATTTCCATCACGAGTGACTCCCAACAATTATTTTTTATCTTAATGGTAATAAAAATCATATTTTACTACTGAACATCTTTGGACTTAGTCACCCAAATCATAAATGAGTTCCAACCAATAGAAAACCTTGAAATCATCTTGATCCTCATAACTCATTTTCATGTCAATGACTCAAACCTTGAATAATATATGATATAAAATATTTTAAACCTATAAAATACATACATGGAAGATATGAAAATCACTAACCAAATGATCATTTACATAGAGATATTTTTAGAGTTTTCATTATTGACACCAGACAAGAGAAAACAAGAATAATCATCTAGAAATAAACCATTGCACATAGTGGGTACCCATCTTTGATGTATCTATGAAAAAATATATTCTCATGGATAAATCATGGGATAAGACCCTGAATGAAGTCATATTGGGGAAATCTTACAATGAGGGTACCAAACTCGAACTACTCTCAACAACCAATATCAATGATTGAAATTTTACCCAGAATAGATTGAAATAGACAAGAGATAGTTTTTAGACCATATCAATTAATATTTCCTGACTCATGTCCAATCCACTATGGAATTATGAGTATATACATTATAATGTACAAGGGTAACCCTTCAATAAGAGCAATCAATATTCCATTGAATGAGAGGAGCCACTGTAATCATGTAATTCCAACATAGAAACCATGAAGAAAGTGAATTGTACTATAGGTAGACAATATAAAAGGTTATTGAGCATGGTAACTATTTTAAAACCTATAATATCCCACTATCAGTGAGAAATATTGATTCTCATTCCATCGGGCATCATCTATTTATGAATCTACTATTTCTATTCCATTTTTTATGTCTCTAAAAAATTTCATAGGAAGGATAAGTTAATAAAATCATAACTAACACACACAAAACATAATCAATATGTATTAAAAATAATTATAGTAACATGGAATATAATTATAATTAGAATTATATAGGAATATGTAGTATATAAGTAACATCCAACCCCACCATTCTGAAAGAAAATATACATCCATATCATTATTTCTTAAATTAACTCAATATTTATCATTCTTGAACACGATTATGGTTTCCATCCCCCAATTTAGTATTTGAAAAATTACACTAAAAAAACAAAAAAGTTATCAAGTTCTAGAAAATGACTAGATTTTTTATAAATATGATCTTTCTTAAGACCTCAAATAAAAAATTATTTAAATCCTTTCTAAAATTTTAACCCTAGTGAAACATTTGTAATTAATTATATAAAAAATAATAAAAAATATGCATGAAATAATGATACCATTATAAAAAACATTCAAAAAATGATAAACATAAAAAATTAATTGATTTCCTTTTTAAAATTATTCTTTAAAATTATAATTAAAGAAGGGAATTTAATTATTTAACAAAATTGAAAATATTTGACAATTTTCATAAAACCATCAAGAAAATAGTTTTTAAAATACTTTTTAAGTTTATAAAATATATTTAAAATAATGTCTATAAATATCATTATGTAATTTGAAAACCTCATTTTAATTAAAACATTTCTCAACAACTCAGATCACATGCACATGTGTAAAAAATCATTTAACCACTAAGAAGAAACATAATATTCACCAATTATCTCAAAGACTTAAAAAGGTGACCAAGTGTTTTATTTACTCATGATTATTCAACTTGTTAAAGTTATATAAAATTTAATTCATGTTCCAAAATCTTAACCATATACAATTATTTTCAAAAGGTAAAACATTACGTGAGAACAAATCTCTAACATATTTCATGCCATTATATTCTAAGGATAATCATATTATTAAACAAATTCATTTTATAATCAAGGACCCTCAATTAATGAAAAAATTCAACAATAAAAATTAATGTATAATAATTCAACATACTTACATTAGTAATAAACTATTTATTAAAAGGAATATAAAACACATAAAACATTAGATTGGGTTATGACTATTAATACAGTAATTATTTTCCTGTTATTCTACTAATAATATTAAAATTCATCACAAATTACATATATCACAAGGAAGAACTATAAAATGATATTTTTATTATGGTTTCAAATTAACAAAAATAGTTTCATTTTTTAGAATTAATTCATGGACTATTACTCAATAATTCTAATGTTCCGAAAATCATGAAAACTAGTGGATACATTTAGAAGAAACCACCTCATCTTGATATGCTATTTATTACACTAAACATGATTCAATATTTATGAATATAATAATTAATAACAAAATAATTTTATTATTTACAACCAATCATGAAATTTCCCATAGAAATAATAAATCAAAGGAATAACGTTCACTTTGTTTAATCCTAGCCAATATGCATTAAAATATATGTAATTTAATTTAATTAACATATGGAATGTTATAAGATGCATAAAATTTATAATCTAAAAAAAAGGTAGTTAGATATGTGTAAATTTTCTCTATGGTTCTGACATATAATTAATTACGATGAATATAAAATAAATAGCAAGTAAATATGAAATTAAGTACTTTTCCTATTTTTTTAAAAAATTAATCCTAAAATAGAAATTATTTTAATTACTATTTAGTTTAAATATATTTATTACTAGTTGAAGTTATAGTTTTAGAATAATATCTTATTTACATAAATAATAATCCTAAAATAAGAACTAAAACAAAAAAAATTTAGAAAAAAATAGCTTACAGACAAGGAAAAATACATTTTACCGTGGATTAAAATTCATCTCATAGTAATCATTAATTTATTTTGTAGGCATAATAATAATAATAATATAATAAGTTTTTCATGATATCGTCTTCTAAATAATAACTAGAAAATTTTCACATGAATAATTAAATCCTTGTGGGAATCATTTTTATTAATGCAAAATACACAACTCTCATCGGTTAAACAAACGACGATGAGGTGAAGACAAACATAGAAGTGTTTCACAACCATTTTTGTACCAGATAAACTTTTTAATCACAAAGTTCATCATAAAAAGGTATGACGCACATTTTTATTCACTATATTTGAATTCTTGATATAGCTTATCTTCATTCCTACCATCCAAACTAATTGACTATAAAAAAAATTACTTTTTTAACATCCAACATCTACTGATTAGCTTATATAGAGATGAGGTGGAACTAACTATAAGTGAAAACCTCTTGAATAAAATATATGAAAATAAATGATGAGGGTTTAATAAACCACTGAAAAATTATTTTCACTTTAAAAAAACATAACATATCAAGTGAATAATGTAAAAAACAAACCCAAACCTATATGATGTGTGAAAAGTAAATTAGACATCTCAAATTCAAAAAATAAAGAATAATAGAGTAGAAATGGAAAATAAAAAATGAAATAATAATTATGAAAAGGACAGCCCAACTGAGAAAAAACATTGTGGATCATCCAAACTATATAAAATGATCATCTCTAATCTCTACACACTATCAAAAGTAATAATGCATCATTATGCGCCACTAGAGAAATAAGAGGCCTTTTATTTTCATGTATCATGGTAAAAAATGATACATAAGAACCAAGGTTAAAATACTAGTGGTGAGTAAATTATTAATAGGATATATCTAATGAATTCCTAACACATTTCCCCAAAAAAAGAACAATTTATCTCATAATTCAATATACATGTAAAATAGATGATATAAAATCCAAAGTAGTTTAATAAATAAATTAAACTAATTTAAAAAACCAAAACATTAATTCCATCCACATGGAATACCAAATTCCAAACCAAAAAAAGTCATAAACATATCAAATTAAAATATATCATAACTCATTATTATAATATTATCCTACTAGTCAAGTTTTTACATGACCATGACCTAATTATACCTCGATGGTAGTGACCCTCGTGTGCAAACAACAAGGAATCTTACAAAAAAATATGAACTAAACCTATTCAATTTTTATTTAAATGAGTCAAAACCATTAATTTATTCAAATAAATTAATATTTTAAAACCTTAATAAAACATATTTTATGTGTAAAACCAAAACAATAATATAAAAACATGTAACAAAAGGTGTATTTTCTAATAACAATTCAAATAGAAATGTTTCTAATTTATAAACCGGAAGGTTTTTCCTAAAATAAGTTATCCAATGATTCTTAATAAATTCCAAGAAAATAATTTATGAAAAACTAATCATTATTGTACATGAACAAGTTTAGAAAATAGATAATCCACTAATATTACAATGGATATTTCTAACACAATTTTGTTTCAAAATTTTATATTTGAAAGATAGAATCATTGTTCCCTCAATAAATCATTAATTTGTTTTAACAAAACATGACCAATAAAATAATTCTAAGTATAAATACTTTGGTCTAAGGTCCTATTGAAATTTAAATGATTGTATATTGAAATGGAAGAAGAATTAGTCTCTTACCATTGATCTCTAAGATGAAACACCCTTTAATCCATTGATATTTAACACATGAAGAAGAAAATATTAAAACATTACAAGTAAAGGACCATGGTATAATATCCTAGGTTAGAGGAGTGACACTAATGCTTTTCAAGAACATTTGGTCTCTTTAATTTAACATTTCCATTTAATTTTTTCATCAAATTTTTAGTTCGTATATTTTCGATAAACCGCACACCAACCATAAAGATTATATCTTTCTAAATAAAATAATAGTTAACAAGTTTTCAAATGGATTGTAAATACCATATTATAACATTCTTCCTAAATAAGAAAATTCCTCCAAATATTGAATGGATTCCTAAGGAATTTTTCGAGTATCTCCTAACCATGCTCAATCCATGTGTCCTTCAAAACCTCTCCAAAACACACTAAAAATAACCAAAACCATCCCGAGTCCATACTCATCCATAAAAATCACTAATAAGATGTTATAAATCCTATAAACAAAAAACATATGGTTTTACACTCATAACCATCATGGGAACCATGGTTCACCAGAATTCATATATTATAAGTTCAGGTGATCAACTGTACAAGGGATTGAGATGATGTTGTTGGATGGGGTTTTTATATAAATTTATTATGTTGGACTCATCTGTTTTAGTTTAATATCTTATTTGTTTGTTTGTAGTTTTTAATTATATCAATTGACCTTATGGGTGATCCTTTTGGTATGAATACATGATCAAAATGGTTAGATTATTATTATATTAATTTGATGTTTCTTTATTAGTAATGGTTATTCTTTAGCTATAAGTCCATACTATTAATTAGATATTGTATTTTTATTCTGATATTAATATTTCATTATATATTATGATTCAATGATTATTGTAACCCTATAATGTTTATAGACTCACATTGCTAATTCATAGCCTTTGGAAAACAGTGAGGTACACATGTTGTAATTCGGTGCTCAATATCAAGGAAAATGAGAGAATGTTTTACTATGGAATAATATAAATGATGGATAATTAAAATTGTGTGAAATAAGTGAATATATAATGTAAGTTATAGTCAATATGTATTTTAAATATGGTATTATAGGGTCTGGAACATAAAATACATGCTCATCTATATGTACATGGGACTTCCCACTTAATATGTGATGGTGTTGGTCCTTGATATATTATTACACATTTTTATATTGGTCAACAGTGGTAGATTATAATATTTGATAGCTATTTTATAATTATATTTCAAGAAATAGTGAGTATGACTTGACTGGTTCCCTTTTTAATATTTTTTGAAATATTTTTAGACCAATGTTAATAGTAATTCATATTACATATGTTAATTTTATATGATATAAATGTGAAATAAAATACTATCAATGTTAATTGAATGAATTTTTTTTGGAATTTTAATGTTATTTGGTTTCTTTAGTGTGAATGTCATTGATGTAAATATGATTTTATTGAATATGGTATATAAATGAGTGTACTTAGATGGTAGTGGAGTATCATAGACATTGTAATGTTAAGGTATAATTAAATAGCTCCCTAATAATTGATTATAACATTTAAAAAAATAAATGTTGTATTTTTTTCTATTCTATCATGATTGGTGGAAACTATGGTGTTTCAAGGTTTAATTTGTGATCTAGAAGTGATTTCATGGATTGTGGTGAAGGTTGGGTATATATTTTTTAATAATATGTACGGTAAATAATGGAATGATTATTTTATTTACAATGAGTGAATTCATAGTTCTAAAGTTGTTTAAGTAATTATTTATGATTATTTTCTTAATCAACTACATATAAAAATAAGGAATTATTTATTATTTCCATATATAAATGTTGTTATGACAGATCACTCAACCTACTTTTTTATATAACTCTAGTCAATTTTTTTGTCATAAAGGTGTATGGTATCTCATTTCAATTCAACGAACAATTCTTCTAAGGGGGTACATAAGAGAAGATTAGGGTTTTATTTTTCTAATTTAAATAAAATAAATTTTATGTTGTCCCATTATTGATTTTAATTTGTTTCTTGTTTGAATTAATAAAGGATAAATAATCATGTAAAATGATTTTTTATTAGATCAATGAGTTTTCTTCTGACCATGATATTAAAGTTATAAAAATTTGTATTGATTTTTGAGATGTGTTATGATTTTTTGGGAATCATTTGATAACGATATTGGATATGATTAAATATTATACTATGAGCCTCTATAATGTTTCTTCCTAATTGTGGGGAACATGACACTATCTCAATAGAATAATGTTATTTTATGGATATATTAAAATAATTTTCATTATGGAATCAAAATTTTTTGTTCGAGTTACATTGAATGTTGTCAAAATTTATCTTTCATTTTAATGATTTTGATAGTTTTATAATGCTATATATTGGAATATAAATTACATACTTTCTTACCTTTTAAGGGGAAGGATGGAAAATGAGGTTTTATTATGTTATAAAATAAATCCTTGATTTTTTAATAAGGGACCGTAGTATTATAATAATGAGTTCATAATGACCACTAGCGTGGTGAAAAATCTACATTTGTATTTAATGATTGATTGACTGGACTTTCTATTAAACTATTATTTGAGAAATTTAATTGATGGATTGTGAAAATTTTTATTATTCATATTAAATGAAACATTTATTTTGAGACGATGTTAACATTTCTTAAAATAATACATGGATAAGATATCAACATTGGGATAAATGACAACATAATATCTTTATTTTTACTCATTTACATCAGTACATATTCTCTTAGAATGATACATGTGATTAGTTTATGGTCATAGAATGAAGTTTCCTATTGGTGAAAAGGAAATTGTGTCCTCCTTGATAGTTAGTTGATTGAGATTAATAATATATAATTTTTTTTATATTAAATATAAATTATATTATATATATTAATCCGAAAATTGTGATGATTTATTCTTAGTTCACATTATGATGTTGATTCTAAATTATATGGTAAATATTTATATTTATAGGTTGATTTTGGTTTAATATCTTGAGGTATTTTTTCAATTTATTTCCAAATTTTTTATAATAGACATTAATAATTAACTTTTTTTGTGTTATATTTTATATATTTTAATTTAATTGATAGACTAAGGTTGTCTTCTCATATAAAATTAATGTTTATGAGGTAAAATGGATGTAATATTTATGGTATTTATAATTTCTTTTATTGGGAAATTTTTTATGGCCAGTAGAATATAATATTTGAGGTTCCTTTTAAAAATAGATTAGATTATAATTTCAATATAGATATAGTTTAATTTAATTTTATTAATTGGTTTACTTATTTGAATATTTTTACCAACTTTTGGTTGAATAAATTATTATTATAATTTTGGTAAATATTATGTTAGTAAGGACACGTAGGGTTATAAAGTTTAATGATTTTGATTTTTTTTGAGAATGTGTTGTGTCAACCCCAAGATAAAAAAATTAAAATTCCATAGACTGATTTTTTTAATTATTAATATATACTTATACATTTATCTAATATTTTTTTTTCTATGAGTTTGTTCTGTTGTTGAAATGGAAATTGGAAGATGTATTGAATAATGTAAAAATAATAAAGACCAAAAAATATATAAATTGACTCTAATATAAGATTCCTCAGTAAAATAGAAAATTAAAAAGACCATCAATGACTGTAACTAGTTTTATTTCTAGTGGAATTCTAGTAAAAATTCAATGAAAAACTAATTAGATGAATGAGAAAGAGAGTTATGCTTCAATAAATTCATCTTTTTCATCTAATCCTTGTTTTACTGTGGTATATGAATGATTTGGATGATATACCGAATAGATAACATAAAATAAAATTGAATAGTTTCATAGAATCAACATCATTATCATTTCTAAACTTAATTTAGTAGAATGCCAAGGCTGAAAAAATGGAATAATATTTTAATGTATAAGTAAATCATAAAAATTATCCATGTCTCTCATTTATTTTACCACTTCAATAGGACCTTTATTATTTTAAAATTAACAAAATCCAAGAATTGGAAAATACTGTATAATGTGTATACTTTTTATGGACAAGTGTCACCTTCAATGAATATATATTCATATTCAATTTTTTAAATAAATAACCACATAAAAATTAATAGTTATTATATAATAGAAATAATATGATATATGATGTCTGATATGACAACCAAATGGGTGAAAATCAAATGGGAAACCATATTAGATTCGACAATAATATTTATAAGTGATCATATTCCAAACTCTATGAATACTCGTAAGTATTAATCATTTGATGAATGGATTATTGGGATATCTAACGTAACACCCCAAATTTGTTTTTTTAAACTATGTTTGATAGTGTATATGACACACAACACCAATTCCAAAAGAACCATGAAAATTTTTTAATTAGGTATGATCATTAAAACCTAGATATTAAATTTGAAGGCATGAATATGGTTGAATATTTTATGATATATATATATATATATATATATATATATATATATATAATTCCTAATCTATCAACATTTATTTAAAAATTCATAGTAAATAATCAATCAATTTTTAGTAAATTAAATTTATTCTTCAAAAATAATTTTTGTTTAAAAATAGATTATATTTTCCTTAAGGAAAAATATTTTATGTAATTTTTTGTATACATAGAAATTTTATTTCTAAAATGATACTATTTTTGAAATAATCATATGAAAATTATCTTACGGTAAAAGTTTTGGATTTTTATGAAAATGATAGTTTTTAATTGAATAGTGAAAAATAAAGATTTTTGTAAAACAATAATTTCTTTTCATTTAATCAAGTAATTTGAAGTCTGGTTATATTTTGAATTTTTAATTAATGTTAAATATGATTCATTTAAATTATAAATAGTTAATTAATTTTATTTTTATCAAAAATTTCATCATTTTGATATAAATCAATTTTTATGCTTAAAACACATTTTTTCTCACAACTATTTTTAGTTGGATAATGATTTTCCATTTTATGAAATTAAAATAAATTTTATTGGGGAGCGATTTAATGGAATTATATTTATTATATTACTATATATATAAATTTAAATTCATATATTGAACATATGGGATTATATATATTATATTACTGTATTTATGAATTTAAATTCATATATTGAAAATTACTAGTCATAGAGCTAATGTAAAATCATATTTTCCTTAAAAATGCATCTTTCTAAAAAACAACTTTTCAGTGAACTTTGTGTGTTTAAATATTACTTAAATCATATCACTTATATAAATTGAATCATTAAAAATTTAATACATATTTTTAATAAATAGGTCCACATTTTATAAATGGGAACCTTTTATTTTTTGTCGTTATGAATAGTAACTATAGTAATTAATTATCACCAAGGTAATGGTAAATCATGTAATTAGAGTTTATAATCATATGATAAGAACAAAAAATTGACATTAAAACCTATCTTTGTCTTATTTATTGATTTTAATTATTCCATTTCCATCCATTTCTCAAATATAAGGCCACTTTGTATCATATTTCTTTAGTTTAGACTATTATAATATTTAAGTAAAACATAACGATAAAAATGACACATTCCTGTTTTTAATTACTATATAATTTTATTATATGGATAAAACCAACATATGATAAGTTATAAATAATTATTTCATATACAAATTATTTTTATCATAATATAGTATTTATATTTTTTTAATTACTAAAAAATTATATTAAATAGTTATGCAACACTAACATGATATTATCTCATTTAATAGAAAAAATAAATCATTTTAAAAATATTAAATGTAACATGAATTTACAGGATTATTTTTTTCCTCATATTTTTTATATAAATATAAAATTTTATTGATATATTAACAGATTAGGATCTAATTCTATTGATGTATTGTCATTTTTAAGGTTAATTGAAAGGAGTACTTCTAAAAATGATTTTAATGATAATTTGTAATAAATAATATTTGATAAATTGATTTAAAATTAATACAACACCAGTATTTGAAAAATTTATTTGAATATGTATGAAAATATAATTCATGTTCCATTTATTATCCATTTTTCATTTTATATTAACTATCTTTGAAACTAAATAATAAAATTATTGTTATCATAGAAATTGTCAATAAAGGTAAATAAAGATTGAAACAAAAATCTAATGGTATAAAACTAATATAAACATGTCTAAATTCTATTGGATAATATTATTTAGACATATATTCATCCAATACTTGAATTATTTTTTTGGATCTATTTTCTAAAGATTAATAAATAATATTAATTGATTACTTTAAGAAATTCCAAAAGTTCCCCTCCACTCACTTATAAAAGGGAACCCACTATCCTCTTTTACTCACATTTAAAGAACCAATTTCATGGAAAATACCTACCCAAATACCTTCCTATAAACATTATAATTATATTTTTTTTCTTTTATAATTAGAAAACCAAACTATGAATAATTTTCGAGTAAACATGAAGAGTTTTTCTAAAGAAGAGTTATCATTCATAACCAATAATTTTATGGTTTCTTTCTAAACATGCATAAAATATTATGGAACCATGATGATATAATAAAATAATAATCTCCAATATACTTATAGTTTTTAATTTTAATGGTATACCATATATGCATATCATCTTCCGTCAAATAAGAAATAAAACTATTGTTAGTGTGTATGACAGACTACCGCCTCATGAACCGATATAATTCATTTTACATCACCAACACCCATGAATAGTTTTAATAATAGTGTTTTTATATTTTCCTATATTATATTCATGAAATAATTGCAATTAGATAAATATAATATATAATATAATTAATTACCTTTTGATTCATTTAAACAAGATAACATTGTTCTTGCATATGTGTGGATTACCACCTCCATGAAGCGATATGATTTGTTTTTCCTAACAAAATAAAATGACATATATTTAATTTTATTTAATAAATAATCTAATATTTATTTTTATAATTATAATACTTAAATTATAAATTTATATATATTTTCTTTCCATTATGATCATTGAAAAATGGAAATGTTACTCATGCATATTTACAGATTACCGTCTCCATGATTGTGACATAATTAATTTTTTATAACCATATTACATGGTTGGATTTAAAATATAGTTTTTGTATTAAAATAAAAAAACCATAATTATTATTCTTTAGATTATGTAAAAGTCATCTATTTTACCATATTCGACCTACAAAAGATATTTTCTCCCTGTGAACCAAATATCGTAAAAACAAATGATGTGAATTTAATTGAACAAATAATTAAATATAACATGTCAATAAATAAAATAATATTATTAATATAATTAAAAAATCAAAATAATGTATATTGTAAACATGATTTTATAATTCTAGAACATAAATAACATACATGACTATTCAGACCTACGGTAAGGGTCTTTGTGTAAATTTCCTTTCATTGTGGAAAAATTTTAATATTATGCATTGGTTTTATTTTATATGCTCAATATTTTACCCCTATTACATGTTATGTCATGATTCATTAAAAATTCATGGTATTTTATTTTTCGATTCAAACTATTCAACCAGGTGGATTTTAGATGATTGTTACATTGTAGTATGTGTTTCTTAACTAAATTTTATTTCATTAGGTTATATCACTTGTTCATTGATTATATATTTTCATTATTATATATTAAATTGAATTTCTGAAATTTATTTTTTTATTTAAACTTTTTATTGTATTTTCATTTATTACATATACTCAATTCATTGATTAATTATCATTTCAATATTATGATCATTTTATCCATTCTTCTCCTTCAATTGTCTTTTTTGGGAAATATGTTATCTTATAAATTTATATTCATTTATAAGGATTATCTAATTATCATTTGATATAATATATCATGATTAATGAAATGTTCATGGTATTTAAGGTTTCATTTGATGTTATTTCCTTAATGGGGATCATTATTCTAATGTTACAAAAATTGGTAAGAGTTTATTTCAAGATTGAATCATTATCTGAGATGGTTTTTAATTAAGTATTCATTAGGATAATTATAAGACCATTTTATTTTAATCCAAATATATTTTATTCTAATATGGTTATTTTTTAGTATAATATATTTTATTTAAACTTTTCACATTTATATAGTCAGGATATCTGGGGATTTGTTTTAATGGAAATTAAATTTTTTTTCTATTTAGTAAGGAATCATTTTCATTGATGTCTTATTTCCCTTAAAATATTAAAAAAAATGTTTGTAATATTATCCAATAATGTATTAATGAAATTTTTATCCATTCAAGGATTTTTATAAAATTGTACAAATGAAATATTTTTGTCATTTTCTAAATTAGGTAGTGATATTCATTCTCTAAAACAAGTGAAAAAGAATCATTATTTTAATATAATAGTCAAGATCCAAAATTACCACCATAATGACCACTAAATAATTTTCATCATACTTTTTAATTTTCCATGGTCCTTTTCAAAAAAAATTCTTAATATTACTGAATTTTTTAATATATAAATGTAAATCACATTGTGGAATGGTTATTTTCTCTAATAATTTTTTTAATAAACTTTTTATAGAATTTGTATTCATCGAGGACTACAAAAATTCATTTTTATTACACAGAATTGGGTATATACTATAATTATACCATCTTTATTATTTCACTAGATATTTATGATCACTTTGACATTGGACAGAACTACCATTCCTTATAGTATATTTCCCTATACAGATACTTTTTTAATAAGTAATGTTAATTATGTTTTATTATTTATTTATATAATGAATGCATTAAAATTATTTATTGACAAGTGGGGCCTGAAATTATATTTCCCGTCGATGCATTGGTAGGTCTCATGAGACAAAATAGTTTAGTTTTTTGGTGGAGGACTTTTCCATTTTTTAAGATCTCCTGGAATTAGTCTGTGACGGTATATTATAATGTATGACATTTTTCACACCATCATTATAGAATTAGATATTTATATCTATGTAATTATTTTATTAATTGTGATATTATTGGATAAGTTTCATGGTTTTGTGATTATTTATATGGTATTAATTGATCAAAATTTATTGTTATTATATTATCCTTTGTGATCATGTTATTGATTAAATGTAATTTGTTTTTAGTTTTTTACCTTTCTATATTGATTATTTATTATTTATTCATTATAGATGATATTGTATAAAACCATTTCTGATCATTTGATCTCGCTCTTTTTTTTCATTTTTTCGTGATATGATGAAGGAATATTTTTATCATTTGAAAGATTTAGAGTATTTATATTCATTATGGTTTTGAAATATATGTTTTCAAATGTATTGTGATATTTAAGTATGTATATATAATAAAAATGCCACCACTACTAAAAAATACACATATACCAACAATTTTTAATTGTGGGTAGATCACCTAAAACAATGAAATAGGTTATAACCATAGTTTTCAAATATGTGGCATGTGGAGGCATCCGTATAGATATATTCCCACAGCTTTCTATAAAAACCCATTGGTATATGTCCCATAGATTATACCATATCCACTGTTTTAATAAAACTATGGGTATGTATCTATACGTATGGTTAAAAACTGTGGGTATATCTTTTCCCATATGAGAATATATACCATTGCTATTTAGAATTATGGGTATAGGTAGCTGCCTGCATTTGGTAGAAACACCACCACCTCTTCCTCTATCTTCTGAAAATAAAATAAAACATATAGTATGTAAGGACCCTGACCCCAGTTTCCCTAATCCAGTGCTTTATATTATTACATTAGAATATATACAAGTAATAAAAAATTTCACCAAAAAATTTATTAGGTTAGAAAAACCATCTACGTACACAAGTTCAACATTACTACATGAAATAAGTGACACCATAGTAAAAATATTGGAATCACCCATAAACTTCTAAACTATCCTTTAAAGTCATTCATAATATACATCTTCACATCTGGAAAAAATAAACATAAGAAAGGGGAGAGATATGATACTAAGTAAAGGTATATAATATAGTGGAAGCTTAATTGTAATGCATGCGGAATAACTAAATGTAATCATGCCATTAAAACATAATCTTGAGCATAAAATGGAATGAATTAAAGCCTGATTAAATAATTCCATAATAAGACATGAAAATGGATATTATATTATTTTAATTATCAAATTGACATTAAATTACTAGTTTCACAATGATATAATGCATAATATGGGGAATCATAACCATATTGTCATGGCCTTGTGCCAGGACTGTATATAAACATGTAAAAACTCAAACTATTTTGTCTCATGAGACCTATTAATGCACAGGAAGGATATAGAGAGCCCCAAAAAAGACTTACTAACTCCAATTAATTCTTCATATGAAAGGGGTGAAACATAATTTAAAAATACATTCATATTTAAACTAACATAGGACATCTAAATAACATTCCCCAATCAGTAAACATAATAACTAACTATTCAGAGTAATATGGTGAATGTTATCAGGATTGAACAATTAAAGTCAAAAAAATCATGAACCATTTAATAAAATTTAGTAGTTGATATGATAAAATATTAATTCCAATTAAAAGAAAAGAATCCATAAGATTGTTTTAATAGATTAAAATTATCTTATAAAATCATCGAGTAATTCATCGAAGAAATACTCTTTTACTTTTCAAAGAAGAGTTACTTTGGGAAATATATTTGTATAAAACCAGAACTTAACTAATATATTTTTCCATAATAAAATGAGTTATTTTATAAAAATAATTCTTTCTTAATATAGATTAATCAGTTCAATTGAAAATAAGTCGTAATTCAGGAAGATCCCTTGAATTTTGTTATTTATTAGGAATAATTTGAGAAAGATAGTTTTAAAACATATAAATCCTATTAAAAGAAAGACAGAATCTGATTGGTATATATATAAGGAATTCACATATAATTTATGAGGTGTATATAATAATAATTAATAATTTCATTGGGGGTAAATGTATAAAAAAGCGTAACCCAAAAGAAAATGGTGGTTCTTGTAGAAAACCCTGACATCATGTATAAATGTGTTATGAACTTTAACTTATAGTCTTCTCATATAAAATTATTCTCAAAAATAATTTAATTAAGAATCTATTATAACTTTATTGAGTTTATTATAATTTTTTAAGCTCATTCATAGCCTTTTTTATAATTTATATGATTGACTTTAATCGTCACATAGTGTTCAATTTGATGATTTCATGATCGGTTCACTTGATTATAAGTAATTGAGTTCATGTAAAATGTTTATAATTATAAAAAATTGAAATTACATATTATTAATGAAAAAAATCATTTTAATGGGTATTATTTATTATTATTTTCCATATATTAGGATGAAACATTAGATAACATGATAATGATAATCGTTTAGCTTAATTTTATCAGGTTTTCAATCCTAATGATCTTTTATTATTCTATTATTATATATTACGTATATACAGTGTTTCAAGAACATTACGTAACATGTAATAAATATTATTTAATCTGGTTTAATCATAAAAATGTTTTCATGACCACCCTTGAAGGATAAATTAATGAATGACTGTTCATCGTCCCTGAAGGTTATAAATCGGATCCTCCAGGATGATGATTCCATTATTGAAATAAAATAGAGAGAGTAAGGTGATTGATAATTGATATTACATTAACATGATATAATTATATTATATATATTATACTAATGTAATTATGATAATTTTTATACAGGGTATGAGAATATGATAAGAAAATAAAATAAATTGAAATGAAATTAAGTGAAAAAGGAAGAGGGTTTACCTCTTGAATTATCCCCCATGAGAACCTCATTAGGGAAAGGGGTTTTGTCCATTTGGTAAGTCCAAGAGCTCCTAGGAGGGTGGTAGGGACTACATAATATTATTTTGGTAGAAATATGACAAGATTCGTGTCTTAGAGTTGTGAGGAGAAGATGGGGTGAGGGTGGTATTTATAGTGGACGAGAGGGGTGATTTCTCAATACTTTATTCATTTTTTTATTATTTTTTTCAAGACAAGAAATAGTATCAATTATTTTGGCCAATTATAGTAATAATTTCCTATGAGTTATAACCAACAGTTGCTACATCAGGTATACATTATCTAGGACTCCATAATTCATGTATTTAGCATTAATCCTAAATTATCATATTTTACAATTCACAAAAAAATCATGTGTTTTTGGAAGAAATCAAAAATTCATCATAATCATTTTTTAATTTCTAGAATTAAAAAATCAAACCCATTTTATGATTTTTTTTCTAAATATGAGGAATTTAGTTTTCAATTATATTGATCATTTACTCAGAAAATACACCTTTTAAAATTATAACTGATTTTATAACAAAATGAAAAATTAACTAATATCTCATTAAATTATATTAAAATCATTATATATTAAAATAATTATTTATGAGTACATTTTAGAAAAAAATATTTTCTTTTAAATAATTTTATTAATTATAAAATTGTAATTAAATATTTATGACTTTAAAAAATAGCAACACTTAAATATATTTTTTCCATATTCACTTAATTATACAATAATATAATTATATCATTCATTCATCTATAATATTCTTAATTTCTTTTTTAAATCCATGGGTTGAGTTTCTATTATTTAGGCCAATTTACTATTTATAAGGGTAATATTACTATTCCTAAGTTCAAGTTACTATTTCATCGGTATAGGTTCTGTAACTTCTAGAAATACCTCTTATTTCATTAATTCTTCATTTATGATGTTTTTATTATGATCACTATGTCATTTTATGTGATCTATACTATATAAAATAAACATAATAAGGGAAATTCTTTGACATAGTTTTGGGTCATTACATTCTACCATCCTATAAAAATTTCATCCTCGAAATTTCAATATTATCACCAGACAAAAAGATTTGGGTATTTCTTCATCATATTCTCCTCAGTATCCCATGTCACCTATTCAATTTCATGATTTTTTCAATGAAAATTTAACAATAGAGCCATCATATTCCTCAACACCTATTCTTTAGTGTCAAAAATCTTGTTAGTATCTTCATCGTAGGATAATTTATGTTCCAATTATATTCCTTTAGAAGTGAGTATATGTGTTGGGTTTGGAATGTACTTTCATAATAAAGAGATGTGGGACACATTGTGTACCATATAAAGTCTAGGTGGAATTTCCAAACAAAAATCCATAGCTCCAATTATCTCCATAATTTCAAAAGGACCAAGGTACCAACGGATCAGTTTCAATTTCTTCCCAAATCTTATAACACTCTTCCATAGTGATACATTCTAGAAAACATGATCTCCCACTTGAATTTTTGAATGCTCCCTTTCTTTATATGCATAGTTATTTTTACTACTTTGAACTACATTCATATGGTTTTGAATAGTCTTTAACTTTTATATTGTTTTCTCCACAAGCTCTGGTCTTACAAGCTTCTTTTCACGAACATCATCCCAACAAGTTAGTCCATGACACATCTTTCCTTACAATGCTTCATATAGTTCCGTTTGAATAATATAATGGAAACTGTTGGTGTATGAAAAATCCACCCAAATAAATACTAATACTATATACCTTGAATGTCATGTGTGCATGATCTCAACATTTCTTCTAAAGTTTAGATCATATTTTAAAACTGCCTATTAGTTTGAGGGTGATAAACAGTACTCGATAATGCTCAATATCCAAATATTTCTGGATACTTTTCTATAATTTAGATTTATATCATGGAACATGATCAGAAACAATTGATAAAGGTTCTCCGTAAAGTCTTACAAATTGGATAATATAGATTCATGTAAGGATCTCTAGTGAAAAACCCTCCCTTATAGTGAGGTATTGTGCAGATTTGGTATGTCAATCAGCAATCACCTAGATTGCACCATTCATTCATTGGGTTTTTGGTAATCCAATAATAAAATTCATAGTGATATCATCCTGTTTCCATTTTGGAATAGGTAGTAGTTTCATGAAACCTCTAGGATGTTATCTTTCATCTTTCACCTTTTGACAAACTAAACATCTTGATATATAATCAGAAATTTTTCACTTCATATTTTCGCACCAAAAATATTCCTTCATATATGTATACATCTTAGTGATACCAATGTGAATAGAAAAATCGAGCTATATAAAACATCCAATAAATCCTTTTCTAGCTCGTGTATAGAAGAAACACGTATCCTCCTCCCAAATTTTTGAATTCCATCCTCACACACAATTTCTAGAAACATCCCATCATTCACAGCTTTAATTTTATTTTGAAGATTCTCATCTTTTCCTAAGAACATTTAATTCATTAAAAATATATATAGTTGGTCAAATAGTTGAAAAAATAATTATTTTTTACCTTCCATTATAATTTCGATATCAATATTTTCTAGATACATGTACACAAGATCTTTTTCAATCGTTGAGTTGTTCAGAACTCCATAATCCTTCCTTCTTAAAGAATTAGCTACCTTATTTTCCTTCCCTAATTGGTATTACATTGAACAATCATAATTCTTGTTTATCTTGATCTATCTCAATTCCCTCATGTTTAGTTCATTCTATGATAAAATATATATTTAACTCTTTTAATCCATATATATCTTACATCCTTCACCATAGATATAGTATCTTCATGTCTTCATGTAAAATATTATAGATTCTAACTCGTGATAATGATTTATAAATCTTTGTTCATGATTTTTTAACTGCCTGGATGCATAGGAAATAAATAATATATTCTTCATAAGGACACGACCAAGGCCTTTATTTGATGCAACATTATAAATCACAAACCAACCACTTCCTAATGGAAGAGTCAGGATCTGATCATTCATCAATCTTCTTTTTATGTCCTCAATACATTCTTCGCATTATTTTGTCCATATGAATTGATCCCTATTATGAGTAATCATGAATAACGAGTTAGATAATTGGGAAATCTTATGAATAAAAATGTGATAATAACCTGCTAAACCAATAAAACAACATACCTCGATTAGGTTCATTGGTGTAGGCCATTCTAAGACTACCTTTTTCTTTATAGGATTGACTAATATTCCATCCTAAGAGACTATATGATCAAGAAAAGGAACTGTTTGAAGCTAGAAATTCACACTTTCTTAACATCCCATTTAACCTGATTCTTCTAAGAGTATTTAGAATAACACAAAGGTGTGTCTAATGTTCATATTATATTTTTTATTATTTGAAGATATCATCAATAAATACCACAAATAATTCATCATGATATTCCTTGAAAACTCTATTCATTAGATCCATGAAAACATAGGGTGCATTATTCAGTCCAAACAGAATTACTATAAACTCATAATGCCCATACCTGGTTCAAAATGATGTATTTGGAATATCTTGCATCCTCACATGAAACTTATGATATCTTGATCCATGTTCAATCTTCAAAATATGTTGGGATATGTGAAGATGATCAAATAAATTATCAATGTGAGGAATAGGATACTTTTGTTTATTGTAATAGAATTGATCTCCCTATAGTCAATGCCCAACCACATAGATACATCTTTATTATTAATGAAAATAACAGGGGATCCCCATAGAAAAACACTAGGTTGAATAAACCACTTAATACTCAGCCCTAGTAGTTATTTATTTAGCTCCACAAATTACATTTTGGAAATTTTATATAGACTATTTTATATAGGCCTTGCACTATAAATTAAATTAATAAAAAACTAAATTTCCCAATCTGTAGGATGTCAAGGTAAATCCTTTGAAAAGACATCCACTTATTCTTGCACAATAGGTACAAACTCAATTTGAATATTTCTTTCCTCAACCATAGGTATTTTTCTCCCCCCCCCCCTAAATTTAATTTAGTAGATCTACTAGGGGTGGATCTAGATAAGAATCAAATTATTTGGTTTCTTCTCAAAAGAAAAGGGATTCCACATCATTCATAAAAATTTTAACTTCCATCCTATTGTAATAGATTTTCAAAACATAATTTGAAATATAATCCATAATTATTATTATATAAAAATAAACCATAGGTATGATGATATGGTCAGAAACAAATTCACTTCTAATTGTCATAATGGGGAATGTTCTACTTATCTTTGTTACAATAATACTCCCCTTAAGAGTTTTGAATAAAAATCATTTATTAAATAAAATTGGAAGTGTCTAATTTTTTTTGAAAACAGGGAAGATATAAAATAATTTTATGGCCCTAGATCAAATAATACCTTTTTTAAGTTTGAGGAAATGATTAAAGTACCTACTACAACATCATTAGGAACATCAACCTCAACAGTTGTGATAGCATAAGTTTGGCTTGTCTCCCTTGGCCTTCTCTTTGGAATGTTTCCTTGAAGTCTATGACATTTATATTCATAATATCTCATCACATTGTAATTATATCATTAAACATTGGAATATTCTTTCTTTCCATTGAAATAATTGGGTTGATGGCCTTTTCCTCCACACATGTCACAATATCCCATTCCCTTTAATAATTTTTCTAGTTATTTTATCCTACAATTACTATATTGTTGAAAGTCAACTCTTCCCTTCTTCCACATTTACTTATTTCATTTTCTAGAGTGTTCATAAACCCTAATATCCTATTTCATTCCTTTAAAGTTCTAAGACATATAGAATTACTTTTATGTCATGATAACACATGAGACTATATATTCAAACGATGATAAATTTTCAGATACCAGTGCCCTTTAGAGGACTGGTTTTAATCCATCAATGAATCAATCAGTCATTCTCCTTAAATTATGTATGTAGTCCACAACAAGCCCTACTAATCTTATACTTTTGGATTTTTACTTTTACACATATTCATTCTCTTTCAATCTTAGACTCAATAATTTGTTCTCTATATCTGCTCGCTGTTCGCGACGAACATTTTTCTCGAGGAAAATATCCTTAAAATTCCATCATTATATATTTGGGATTTCTTCCTCCTCAGATGTGTTTTTAATTAGTGAAAACCATTGATCCTCATATCCCTATACACGATAAACTTCCAAGACAACTTTATCCCATTCGTTACTTCCCAATGTGATAAATATCTTTTTTAAGGAACTTATTCGATACTCTACAAAAAATAGGTTTCTAGTCCCATTGAATGATGGAGGATGTTGTCACATAAAACTTTCTATCATTTCATATCCACGTAGTGGTTCAGGAAGCTTCATACAGGTAAAGTTACTATTCATAACCTGAGCCATCTTTCCCATTATAGTTATAAGTTACTCAGCATTAGCTGCAACTCCAATACCAACATCATTATCATACATCAGAGGGAAATCCCTTCATGGAATACATGCATTGGAACAATTAACATTCAATCCACTATGTATGATTTCTAAATAATATCATGTACTACATTAGTTTATGAATCACATTGTATAATCTAAAACCAGAAAAACACATGACATAAAATTGAATTTTTATTCATATCTTATCTAATAATAATAAAAAGGTTTTATACGGACATATATACCTTTTAAATACATCATAATAGTTTTTAATGAAAATTTGACTTATCCTAAGAATATCCCATGGGAGTGTCAAACTAGGTGTGCATGTAAGGCACGTTGATGTGTACCGGGTTACCCTAATCCAGTCATAGGACACCTTGTCGGAGTTTTTACCCCTAGGTCTATCTGTTCCTTGACCAAATCCACTTGTAGTATCTAGATATGGATGTATTTCTTGGAATATCCACATAATATATACACTAAAAAAGATTTAGTTTGTTATTGTATGCTTTTCCTCAAAGTCTGTCTTGGGATATGTTCCCTAAACTATGTTTTTTAAATCTATTTTTCACGATTTCGACTAAACATTCTCTAATACCAACTATGAGAACCACAACCCAAAATTACCTATATTTGGTGCCTTATTTTGTTACATTAAAATAAAAAAAAAGTAAAATGAATCCCAAAGAACATAATAGTTTATCTATTTTGGAAAACTAGATACATACATATGTTCAACATTACAACTCATAATAATGTACAACATGGTAACTATATTGGAAACTACAAAAAACTTCTATATTAACATTGAAATTAATTCATAATATACATCTTTTCTTCCTGGGGGAAAATAAACATACATAAGGGGTGATATATGATGCTTAGTAAGGGTAAGTAATACAGTGGATGCATAAATTTAAATAATTGTGAATAACTAGAAATACACATGATATTAAAACATAATCTTGAGCATAAAATGGTCGGAATTAAAATATAATTAAATAATTCCATAATAAAAAATAACCATGGGTATTATATTACTCAAATAATCCCATGTAATATTAATTACTAATTTCCTAATGGTAGAATGAATAATGTGGGACATTATAACTATACCATCAAGGCCTCATGGCAAGACCATATATAAACAGGTAAATAAACAAACTAGTTTGTCTCATGAGAAATAACGATGCACCGAGGGGCTATAATGGGACCCGAAAAACACCTAATAAGTCTAATGAATTCCTCAAATGAAAGGGGTGAAACTTAATCAACATAGAAATTCATCTCAAAACAAACATATGACATGTAAATAACATTCTGCAATCATGTAAACATAATCACTAACCATTTGGAGTAATATGGTGAATGGTAACAAGATATCACATCTATAGTCACACTAATAATGATACATTGAATAAAATATGGTTGATGATATCATAAAATATTAATCCCAAATAAACATAATAATTAAAAAGAGTGTTGAAATAGCTGAAAATACTCTTATAAAATCATCAAGTAATACTTTAGAAAAATACTATTTTACTTTGTAAAAAAGAGTTATCTTGGAAGATGTATTTATATAAAACTAGAAGTGAAATAAGATAAATTTTTCACAATAAAAGGATTTATTTTCTTAAAATAATGGTGTATTAAAATATAATATAGAGTTCACTGGAAAATAGGTAAGAATTCGAGAAGTTCCCTTCAATCGAGCTTGTTTATCGAGAAGAATTTGAGAACGATCCTTTTAAAACAAGTAATTAGCCATAATATAAAGATGTATTATGAATGGTACATATATATAGAATATTTAAAAAGAATTTATGAGGGTTAAAAAAGAATAATAAAAAATATCAATGGGGTAAAGTGAGAAAAAGAGTAACCTGAATGAAAATAAAGGTTCGAGTAGAAAACCATGACCATATATCGGAATGTGTTCTGAACATTAACATAAATTCCTAGAATATGAAAATAGAATAATAAATAATATAATGAATAACCTATTAGAAATTTAATTGGTTTATTTTAATTTTATAATGTTTATTTATGGCCTTTTTATAAGTTATAATAATTAATTTTGCCCTTCCTAAGTGTTCATTTCCTTGATTTCATGATCGTTTCACTTGAATATAAGTAATGGAGTTCATATAAAATGGTTATAATTCTCCATAATTGGAGTTACATGTTATAATTGAACAAATATAGGTTTAATTTGTATTATTTATTAATTTTTCCCATATATTTTGATGAATCATTAGATAACATGATAAGGATATTCGTTTAGCATAATTTTATCAGTTTTTTGATGATAACGAAATAGTTTTGTTCTATTATTTAATATCATGCATATATAATGGTTAAATAACATTAATAAGATATAATACATATTTTATAATCTGGTTAAACCATAAAAATTTCTTCATGGCCATCCTTGAAGGATAAATTGAAGAACGAAAGTTCATCACCCATGAAGGTTGTAAATCAGAACCTCCCAGAAGATCATTTCATTTTTAAAACAAAATAGAGAAAGAGTAAGGAGATTGAGAATGGATATTCCATTAACAAGATAAAATTATAATATATAAATTTTAATGGAGTTATCATGAACATTTTTACATAGGACATGATGATAGGATAATAAAATAAAATAAATTGAAATAAAATTAATAGAAAAAGAAAGAGGGGTTACCTATTGAATTATTATCCTTGAGAACCTCCATAGGGGAATGGGTTTTGGCTTTTTTAAAAGAAAAATAGTTGTTGGATGTTTGGGAGAGACTATGGAAGATTATTTGGGAAGAATGTTTTCATGATTCATTTCTTAGAGGTGTAATGAAAATAGGGTTGAGGGGTGGTATTTATAGTGGAGGAGAGGGGTGATTTCCCATTATTTTATTCATTGTTATATTATTTTTATCAAGTCAAGAAATAATGTTAATTCATATGGATAAATAAAATAATAAGTCCATGTGATTTTTAACCAAAGTTTCTTATATCATCTATGCATCATCTATGACTCTATATTTCTTGTATTTATTATTTATCCTTAATTATCATATTTTACTATTCACCAAAAATTATGGTTTTTTAGAAAAAACTCAAAAATTTACCGTAACAATTTTCAAATGTGTAGAGCTATAAAATGAACTCCATTTTATGAAAATGACTGTCTATATATGAATATTTTCTTTTTCCATTATATTCATCATTTACTCATAAAATACTATTTTTAAAATTATAATTGATTTTATAAACCTCTAAAAAATTAACTAAGGTCTCATGAAATTATACTAAAATAATAATAGAAAAAATATTCATTTATGACTACATTTTATTATCAAGTATTTTATTTTAAATTATATTATTAGTTATAAAATTGTAATTACATATTTAACACTTATAAAAAAACCCAATACTTAAATATTAATGTTTAAAATATTTACCCACTAATACTATTAGATAATTTTATCATTACTTCATTTATAAGATGCCTAATTTTTATTTATACATTCAAGGGTTAGGTTACTATTTAGTACAGCGATTTACTATTCGTTATGGTCTTATTACTATTCCTATGTTCAAGTTACTACTTCATTGGTAGAGGTTCCTTAACTTCTTGAAATACTTATTATTTTATAAATTCATTATTTATGATGTTTTTATTTTGTTCACTAAGTGATTTTATGTGATATATACTATATTAAATAAACATAAGAATGGAAATTTAATTGATGGAGTTCTAGGTTATTACATGTTATCTATTCAATGCAATACAAATTTTCAACATTTGGTATCCAACCCACATCTTGTAATAGTTTTCAAACCATATAAAATACTAAACCATACATATACATCCATAAAACAAATCAATTCAATTCAGTACAGAATCTAACATGGCATCATTCAAAGAATGCATCAATTTCATATATGAATAGATAGTAGTATCATTTCCCAAGGGAATTGATGGACTTAAATCCTCTGTAGATTTCTGGAATTGTTTGGCGGCCATCTTACTTCCTTCACACTTTTTTGACTTATTTCATGATCCTCTGATGATATTTTTTCCCTCATCTACTTCTGAAAGAGTGATTTATGGATTTTTGGTCATATATTCTTGATATGAGCCCTATGAGGACCAATACAGAGTGGGTATAATGATTTTCCCTGGTCAACATCAGACTCTTCCTTGGTTCTCCTCACCTAATACCTATCTCAAATGAACATTTTACCCACATTTTCCATATTCTTTTTCATCAAGGGCCTCTAAGTAAGTTTTTGAAATTATAATCAATAATTTTAATTGTGAATTTCCTATTAATATTTGAAATATAAATGAAAACCCAACAATGTTTTCTTTGGTTATTTCACTTACTACACTTCCATCCTTTTTCTTCACCCTTGAGAAAAATAATTTAGCTCAAGGTACGTGACCATTAATGACCGATACATCTTTCTAAAATTGATATTTACAAGTATAAACATATTCAAAATGTTAACATTTTATAATAATCAATAATAATGAAACATAATTATTATTAAATCAATTAAAAAATTCATAAATTAAAAAATGTGATAAAAATTGATGAAAAAATCATATATAAAAGAAAATAATAAACACTTTATAATTTTAGGTACTCGTCATTAACATTCAATAATATTGAATATTAATGATTTATATCCATTTCATAATATGAATTCCATATTATTCATTATATGGCCAATAATAAATTAGGTATAGAGTCCAACTGGCCATTAGGTAAATTGGCCATTATGCTTAGAAGTGGACTGGCCATTAGGCCTATAGGTCAATTGGCCCTTAGTCTTAATGGAAAATTAGCCTATAGGAGTAATGGCCTAATAGCCAATTTTCCAATAGGCTTATTGTCCAATGAGAATACAGGACTAATGGCCAATTAGCCTATAGCCCTAATGGCCAATTGGGATATAAGACTAATGACCAATTAGGATATATGCCTAATTGGGAAATCAACCTATAGGGATAATGGAAAAGTGGCATACAAGACTAGTTTCCATTAAGACTATAGTAAAATTTTCTAGTAGTCCTATATTCCAATTGGAAGATAGAATTGTGGGCTAATTGTCCATTAGGATTAACAGTCAATTGGCCTCTACGGCTACTGGCCAATTGGCCACTAGGCTTAATGGATAATAAGGCCTAATGGCCAATTGTACTATATACATAATGTCCAATTGGAATATAGGTCTAATTTGAATTATCCTATAATCCTGGAGGACAATTGTCGAATTGGCCATTAGGTTTAGAGGACAATTGAACAATTAGGCCTATAGTCCAATTTTGCATTCGGCCAATATCCTAGTTGGTCATTAGGGTTGTATGAAAGTTTTCAATTAGGCCTATAAGATTAATTTTCCAATAGTCATAGACATTAATTTTCTATTTTTCATATGGGACAATTGGCCATTAGGACTAGAGGAAAATTGGCCATTATGTATAGAGGCAAATTGGCCATTCGGCCTAGAGGTCAATTGACCATTAGACCTATAGGCCAATTGGCCTTTGGGACTAAAGGCCTAATTATCTATTTGGTATAGAGGTGAATTTTCCATTAATCCTATATGAGAACTGAAAATTCGGAAAATTGTTCATTAGTCCTGTTGGGCATTAGGCCTATGGGCCAATTGGCCATTTGGCCTAATGGCCAATTGGCCGATAGGCCTAATGCCCAATTTTCCTCTAGGACTAATAGAAATTTCAAATCTAGGACAAATGGACAATAGGAATATATTCCAAATGAATAATTGGAATAATAGACATTTGGAAGGAGTATTTTCATCCTTATATTAAATGGATTAGTGAAAAAAAACATAAAATTTGGAAGGTAAGGCTAACTAAGTAAGAATATAAATAAGAACATTATAACTATTTGAATTAATGTACATGGTGATTATCATGATTTGGAATTTTAGTGAACCACAATGTGTGTGTGTGTGTGTGTGTGTATGCCATTGAATATTTGTTCTTTTCTTCCCTACCGCTTCCTAAAAAATTCAATAAATGTAACAAGGATTAAATTTTAAATAAAAACCATTAAAGAATGGGAATACATTAAAATTATTTGTCTTCCAATATGAAATCATTTTTTATATTGGGTTTTTAGATATTCATTGAATATGGGTACACCTTCTAAATCATAATCTAATATTCTCTTTCAACCAATATAAAACTCGTGCTTGTATGATGGACATAATTACCCACGACCCATCAACCTTTTAGTTTTAGTAGTTTCACCATTGAAAATTTTAAAATGACCCTACAATGAACATATAAATTCATATAAATACAAAAATAATAAAGTTATAAATTTATAAATATTTCTTTCCCACATCCAGTACCATGATTTTTACTGGATGTTATTACAAAGATGCCTCCATGAAATCAGTTCAAATGGAATGATATCATGGTACATAACTAATGTGGAAATGATAATTATACACTGACAGGGATTTTTCCTACCATCTTCTTTTATTAATTGTAATATTCCATTATCAATGTCTCGAAATTCTAGGTAATGTCTCATAAGATGATGGAAGTTAATGAATTGGGATTTCCTAGATCTTCATCCATTGAAGGAATTGTCTATTCCAATGCACTCTATGGGATATATTCATGAATTGGAGTGGAACATGATTGAACAATATCATAAGATACTGGATGGATGTTCGGAAATGGAGGTGGTGTAGACATGGTAGAATATGGGTAGTATTTTGGGGGATAAATAAATACATATAGTTATGGTAAATTTGGGAACATATGTGGTGGAAATATAAAAGTGGTATATGAAGAAGAGGCTAAATGAGATGATAGAGGTATGAGTGGGAACATCCATGGAAGCTAAAGTAGATAATGGAAAGATGTGGTAGATGGGGTTTCTGCTAGTGGGTTAGTGTGGGAACAGGTATAGAGGGCACTCCATCTAGTTCTTGGTGAATTCTTTATCAAGGCCATGTTAATAGGATGTGAAGTCAACTATTGTGGAACTGAATTTCCATAAAAGTTTTGATAAAGAATATTAAAATAACATTATATGAAATTAAGAAGGAAAATATTAAAATTATTAATCATACTAAGGGAAATGGAAGAAATGAATGATTCCACACCTTTAGATCAGGATCAAATAGTTTATTCCATTGAATTTATAATTTATTTTATATAATTTGTATAATAATTACAAGTATTTTTTTTAGAAAAAATTTTTAAAAATCACGCAAACAAATCAGAATTCAAAGAAGGAATAATCAATTTCATAACCTCTTTTAGTAAAACCATGTTATAAATTTTTTAAAAACTCATTTTAAAAAAAAAATCTAAATTGAAACTAATTTAATTGAATGAAATGAAACCAAAAAATAATAAAACAAACATATAATTTCAAACTAAAACAAATTAAAGTAATACTTATCTGAGAAACACATTTTTACATAAGCTGAATGAACATTGAACATATGTGGTGACTTCTATATATTACCCACCACTAATTTAGGTTGAACATAATCTCCCAAAATGGGATACATGGGGATATTAAATGAAATATATTGTTCAACACTAAGGGGGGAATCAATGGTGGAAGCTTCATCCCCTACCTAATGAAAAATATGTAGTGGGATTACATCATTAATGACACCATAATTAAGTATAAGATGATCTTTCACATAATTTTTTCCATTGATTCCAAAATAAATGGTTCATTGATATACAGGAATTGACTCACGTTAATAACTTTGAATCCATAATCACCAAAAAAATGTACCTTGTTGCACAATTAAATCAATGATTTTATATTTTATCATTATGACTGAACCTTGAGAGTAGTAATCCAATAAAAGTATTTTCTCAATAGGTATATAATAATAGGAATCATCATATCAAGAAATAATATTTGTTGCACTTTCATAACAATAGGATATTTCAGTTAACATAACTTTATCATGTAGTGTTACCATTTTTACCCATAGATCAGTTGTGTCAAATTTATACCCATTGATTATTAAATATTTTCATTCGCAAACCAATGAAATGGGACAAAAATCCAATTATCTTAATTTTATAGAAATATAATCAATGGGTAATCTCAATACATAGAATATATATGAATAATACAATTAAATGTATATCTATATTAGAATCTAATTAATGTAGTGGTCACACCATTGATTTCAACCAATCAATGAACTTTAGGAAATATAATGCCTTTTTCTTTCTCAAAGGAAAAGATTGATGAACTCTACTTATATTTTTTTTGTTCCTAAAAAACGGTAATAAAGCTCTATGGTATACATGAAAATCCATAATATAAGATAACATATAAATTTCCAACTACTTACATTATATATTCCTAAAAACCCATATTTAAATAGGACTCTGTGATGTGTCATATCTCACTCTTCAATGATCAGTTTATCTAAGGCATATAACCCCATAATTACTCATATTTGGGGAAGACATGGAAACAAGGGCTCAATATCCATACTATTCATCTTCATTTATCATTGGTCTTTTATGCATTGTGCTCATATTAGGCAAATAAAATGAACAAAAATCCAAATATTCTTGATCCAGATAACCCCTCAAAATCAATACTTTGGGATTATTCTTATTTCAAATATATGATTTCATTGTGTACATTTTTTTAAGATGGATACATCTACTGAAAAACAACTGGTCCCCCAAAAGGTGATTCAGCTAGAAGATGGACTATTAAATGCAGCAAGAAGGTGAAAAATTATGGACAATTTTTTTTCCATATCACCCAAAATTAATGGAACCTCCTCCTGTATTTTTATCAATAATGACTTTGATATCCTTTTAGCATGTTAGTCTTCAAAAAATGGAATAATTGAAAAAAATCCACTATTATATTATTGGATAGAAAATGTCGAATTTCTATTGGAATCAATTCATGAAGAAATATGTGATAATCATGAGTTTTTTGGAATATTATTTCCAAATCACTTATGTTAACTTGTTTAGATATGTTGATAGAATATACATTGGGAACCTTGATATTCTCCAACACTCCCAAAAAATGATCTTTCTCTGATGGTGTCATCACATAAGAAGCACAAAGAACATTCTATTTGTGTCTACTAATATAGAAAGGATAATGTTTTGGTCTAATTACCTAATCTAACAAGTCCGGATGAAATCATAAGTCATATTTGGTGTTCCCCTTCAGAGTTAGAAGAATTTCAAGAAAGATATCACAAATATTTTTCTAAATGTGAATTATGTCTAAATAATGACGTAAAAAATTTGTAAACCAATATGGAAACTCATAAAACATAACTATATTTTTAAAATTGTAAGTGGGTTTAGTGTCAATATTCTTCTACTTTTTAGATTTTAGGTGAACATTCCCTAATGAAAAACTGAAATATTTCAATTCATTAAGCACGTCACTACCTAAAATATGTTGAGGCAGTAGTTTAGTGTCAGTGGTATTATGAATCCTCTAACAATTCTGCCTATATTGATGATCCATTAGCAATAATTGTTGATACCCCATGAAATTGAAACTAAAATGATATTTAATCCTTCTTGATTATGTATTCTTCATACATAGAGGACATGATAGTTTTCCATTTTTTCTCCAATAAAACATTATTTCATAATCAAGGAAATCAATTATAGTCCATAGAAGGGTATAACACATCTAAAATATAAATTTTCATGATGAATTGAATGGTTGCACGCCCATTTCCCATAAATTATTCAACACTCTTATTAAAGGCTTCAAGTATATACATATATATCATTGTTGGGATTATAAGGTCCAGATATCAGTATTCTCAAGAAAGTGAATGGTTTTTTCACAAACATCCCTAGAGGAAGATTATAAATATGAATAAAAATGACCACATGTTATGAGCATTATGCATCTAACCAAACAGATTAAAACCATTATAGGATAGACCCTACCAAACATTACACACCTCAACTACAAAATCAAGATGATGTGTATCAAATATCGTACATGATAATCCATTTGTAAGATAAACTAAATCATCATTACCATTAATTCTATCAGTATCATTCCATCTCATATTGGATGAGAAGTTGGTAGACATGAATAGATTTTGATGTATGGTAAGTAATGGAAAGTGCCACACTAAAATATTTGGAGCATGAGATGGTGTTCCATATAAATTTTACTACTATAGATATGTAACAAATTCTTTACAATCATTAGGTCCAGCTGCTTCTTAAAAAAATAAAGTGTAATCTTTTGGATAAGCATGAACTTTATTAGTATCAAATCAAATCTTCTTAATTAACATCCATTCAATATAATGATTTGAGGTAATATATTCACTAACCTGAAGAGAGTCTTTCATAAAGGAATGAATATAATATAGAGAGGATTTATAAATTCCACACATGGTTTTTTCATGATATAATCACATTAAAAAATCCAACATGGTCATTTTCTTACATTCTTGATATACTAGAGTTCTGGCTTCATCCATTAAATTTCTTACTCTCTCAATATCATAATCTTCATTATTTTCTTCATGTGTATTTAAATCGTTTCCTTATTTCAATGGAATACTATCTCTCCCATAATGATGCAAAATAGAAACCAATAAAATATCAAATTCTTCATTCTACTAATTTCTTTTTTTTTATGAATAGTAGAAAATTATCTCCTCTCTCCTTGGTGATACAAAACATATTATTTGGTTTGAAAACAAGCGTTGGCTATATGTTAGATAACTTCTTCAGGGATTAACCATGGTCTTCCATCACATTTATAACATGGACACTATATAAAACCCCAACTTGAAGAGTTGTTAAATTAAAAATATAAAACATTTTCGAAATTCTTTTGAAACATGGTGGAAATCCGATCGTTATAATACATCCATCTTCTATCCATTCTAATACAGTGGAAAAAATTAGTGTTTCAATCAAAAATATAATCCATTATTAAAAAATTCATTACAACCAATTTTTATATTAAATTTATCAATGTATATTGGTATCTTGAAAAACAAAGAATAAGAGAACTAAAACATGCTATATTCAATGAATCTAAATAACGAATCAAGGTGGGTACCCCTAGAATGTAGGAATTCATTATCATGGGGTGTGAATTGAATACATTGATACTAAAATCCATATTATTCCATTATAATCACTTATGTTTCAATAAACGAACCCTGTCTATGTATCCATATACACAACCTTGTCTACCACGAGGATATAATTTCATTCCTGGTCAACTAGGTCTAGCAGAAATTTTTAAATACATCAAATTACAAAATGGAAATGATTTCAGTTTAATAAAAAAAACCATAAAAATTTATTACATTAGGGAACCTAGGATGAAAATGTCATATATTTTTCATTAATAAATATAAAATTAGCATTTTCAAAATAAATAATATTCAAACTCATAATAATAACATAATGAAATATTAAGTTTACTATAAAACAGAAAGACATAACATATAACCATAATAACTATATTTTAAATATATTCAACTATCATATAAAAAATCCAAAATAATATTTAGAATAAAATGATGAAATTCTATTCTGAAAAATATATAAGAATAAAAAATTATATGAAATAAAAGTAGAAAAAAATAAATTCAAATATAAATCAAGTTTAATCAATGAAAATATGTTCGTAATAGTCGTGATATCATTCCTCGTTACAACATATTGTGTTCATAATATTAAAATTAGTAATAATAGTGGAAAAAATATATTTATATTATTTATTATTTCCACTACTATTTTTATTTATGGTTTCAAAATGGTTTACATAAGTGGAATCTAAAAATATAATATTTTTGGTAATTTTTTAATAACAAGGGAATATATTATAACTATCATCCATTATTATGTCATCCAGATATATCCTTTTAATTTAAATATATTATTATTGAAAATTTGATTCTATTCACGATAATTTTAATTTATTGGATTTAATTGAGAGGGGAAGTGGATATGACATTTTTTAGGTGTGGTTGGGTGGTCATTTTCTATATAAAAATTGATTAATGTGAAACTAATTAAAATTTCAAATATATTGGCCCAATAATTCCATAGGGATAATGAAAGGCCATTAATTATTTCATCCACTTGATTAATACATCAAATTGAATAAAATTTATTTTTTTAATACCTCAAATGTCTATTTAAGGAGAATAATAATATTAAACTTTGATGAAACATTTATATAATAAAATAATTTTGTTAAATACTATATTACTATTTCATTTATTATAATTTGAGAATTAAATATTTTTCGACATATTAATAAAAAATATACATATTGGATACATGCTTATTAAATGGACATATATTGAATGACCTTAATCCTAATAACTATATTTATAAGCACATATATCAAGTGACCAAATATATAATGGCCTTATTTAATTTTTATATACATCCTTCCATATATTTATAAAATCATTAATCATTTTTATTTCATTCTATATCAGTATTTTAATTATATTTCTAATCCCTAGTGGTTGAAAATAAGTACAGAGTGATCAAATAAACCATTGGGAATCTTTTTCACAAAAAAATACATAAACTAAAATGTAAAATCATGCATCTGTAGTCTAAAAGAAAGAACACCATCGAATTGGTGAAATATAACCTGTGGGGACACAAAATTCACTTGAGGTGGGTAGTGGGAGGCTGAAAATTTCTAACGAGGAGAGGTGGGATTCCAAATTTTCTTGAGTAGGGGAGAGAGGAGGCCAAATTCATCCAAGGTGAGGGGGGAAGGGCGGATGGATGGGGGATTAGGGTTTGAATGTGGAGAAGGGGAGGAGGATCCAAAGCAGACCACAAATATCAAAAAAATCTATACCAATGGGGTTTAAAAATTGTTCGTATAGTTCTTCAAAACACCTTTATACCCATTGTTTTACAAAACAATGGGTATAACTCCATTGCAATGATGGATTTTAGAGTACTGTGTTAAATTACTCATTCCTTTACATTTTTATTTCTTATATCTAGATACAATTTAATAATATAACCACTATCTTTGGGAAACTAGGGTAAATGTATTTACCTCTGATAAACAAGTATAAAATGATTTAAGGAGCGATCATACATCTTGAAACCACAAATTCATATTCCTAACCTTATTTTTATTTATTTAAATATCATTAAATGAGATAAATTTTATTATATTCATTATTATATTATTCTTAAAACCCATTTTTTCAATATTTTCATTTTAATTTAGATTTTTTTAAAGGATAAAGGAAATTAATAATGAATTGTTCCACCACTCCACTACCTGTTCCTATCAACAATTAAGTCACAGAGATGAATATTTTTATGCTATTAAAATTTCATTGAAGATTATTTTGGAAAATATTAACATTAATGATCTTTTGATAGAGGGAGTCATTATTATATGGTCTTGTTTATTTATAAAAAGAAGGTATTTCTTTTATATAGTGTTTATTTGGTTTTTTATAAATTTATATATTTATTTATGATTAATCATGATAAAACTTATGATGATTGTAATTTTTATATATTTAAATATAAAAAATAAAGGTGTGGGAATTTATTTTCCTAATCCACATTATTATATTCTTTTATCCATTCCATTAAGTATTTTATTTTATTTATTTGTCTATCTAAATTCAGAAAATATATTTATTTATTTTAATATATTTTTTCAGTGAATTACCTATTTTAGATACCGAACCTAAAATATTCACTAAAAATATTCAAGAGTATGGTTTTATATTATATTTATTTATTAGTTTATATTAAATTTTTTATATCTCATTAATCAATCACATAAAATTGAATGCACCAAAATTATTTATCAAATAAATATTTTTTGAAACTCTCATTTTTCTTCCATTTCCTAAGGATAATTTTAACCATCTATTTATGATTTAAAAAAATACATTTTTTTGAATGCTCATTATCTATCTACTAATGTAGTTTATCTTTAATGAACGCGATTTATATCATCACCATTAAAGAAATAGCTGTCAATTAATATTTTTTAAATAATAATTCATTTTATCACTAAAATGATAGAGAGAAATGATCTAATTAGAATCATTTTGTATTTATATCTTATATATAATAAGTATTATTGTAACACCCCAAGCTTCCATGGTACGCTTGTCATTGAATAATACAGTAGCGGGTGTTATACGCAACTTCGAGTTCTAACACACACCACAACCAAACTAGCCATTATGAATAGTAATACCTACTTTTTGAAATTTTATAAATTTTATCTCTCAAAATAGACTTCATTTTTGGATTCGGAGTATCGAATTTAGCCTAAGGTGAAATTTTGGTACTTTTCAGATAACTTTTATATTTTGATGAATAGTGAAAAGTACTAAATTTTAATTAAAAACAACTTTTTTAATCAAAATAATTAATAGTGATAAATTATGAATTTTAGTGGTTTTAAAGTATATTTAGAATATATTTTTACCATTTAATACAATTTAGGTCATTGGACATAATTTCACAATTAAACCGAACACAAACAAGTATCAATCTTTTGATAGTCATTATATCATAAAAACACGCTTTTTGTTTTGACATCGGGAATTAATTTTAAATTAATTTCTGCCGCTTCTATGTTTTGTATTTGGAAAAATGAATTCTATATTAGGAATCAGTATTTACAAATTATTTAAATAGGTAAATTTTATATTTAGACATTTTGAATAATTAATTCGGTAAAAAAAATTTACCATGGTTAAAGGGTAAATCCGGTAAATAAGGGTTAAACAAATAATATTATAATAATACTAAATTACCCTAAAACGTGTCCTAACCTTATTTTTGGATAAATTTACGACCATGGGCATATTTGGGTTGATTTTGGGACCCCATGGAGCCACTTGTAGGTGATAGGGACACTTTATTTTAATTAAGTAAAAATAAATACAAAAATGACAAAAGCATATATCTTTTAGAAAACAATTTTTAAATAGGGTTATATATGTTGGATTTTTCGACTATAAATATTAATTATAAAGATAAAAATATTTCCTACATAATGGTATTTTATTTATAATTTTTAGACACTAAATAATTTAATTTATTTATGACACAATGGTGAAGTAGTAATTACCTAATTAATGAAAAATTAGAATAATTAATATTATAAATACCCAAATAAATGAAATTTGAGACTTTTTATAAATACCAATAATTTTATAGGTTAATATGACATGTTATAATTTATTTATTTAACTTTTTTAGAATTAATCATTTTGTTATGATTTTTACAAAAATAAATTATTGAATAGTGTCAAAAATTGATATAAAAGAGTTTTTAAAAAAAATATTTTCTTATTAATTGATGTTAAATTCCTAAAAATATATGTTTCGGCCAAGAGACTTATATCATGATAGTTGTATCATTAATGGACTAATTGGGAGTCTCTTGGATGTATATAGTATGTTTATGAACCATATAATATAAAAATACAAAGAGACATTGTAAAAGTGAAAACAATTAACTAAGAGTTAATACTTAATGGTAAGGTTAATATAGTAACCCAAACCTATCTAAATCCTATTGGTTGAGTGGTTTTCGACCTATACCCACCTAAACCTATATGTAATCCACTTCGGAGCCATTAGAAACCGAATATGAATTTATTATAAAAGAATATTTCTAGCTTTTCCAAAGGTGCCCCACACCCCTCTTATAAAAGGGAACTCCCTCTTCTGATTAATTCACACCATAAAAGCCTTTTGGTTTGGCCAAACCCAGACAAAATACTCTCTCAAATTCCTTAAATTCATTATAGAGTCCATACCTTAGTCAGAAATCCAACCTAAGGATTCCTTTTGATCAAATCAAAAGGAAGGACCCGAAGAAGAGGTAATGTTTTCACCACCCTCTTTCAAGTTCCTTTCTTCTTCCACTTATTCTTTCTTTGTTATTACCATTATAAAATAATAACTCCAGTATATTATATATAATTTTATGTTATTATAAACATATTATGACCATATTTCAGTATTCTATCCATCCTTTGAATGACATGTAACCATACGTGTGTACGTACGGCTTACCGTCTCCACGTCGTGGTGTAATTGTTATTCAAAACCTTATTATTTGGATGGGTATAATAATGGTGTGTAATTAATTTAAATAAAAAATATAACATGATAATGATTTTGTATATATGATATACCATCCAATTAAATATTATTTTAATATCAAAAGAATGATATTGTCGCTCGTGCGTACGTACGGACTACCGTCTTCATGAACGCGATGAGATTCGTTCCCCATCGTATCCATTCAAATATAATTCTCATTTTATGATTAATAATAATTTTTAAGGACCTAATATAATTCTGGATATGAATAAGATACAGCCTATCTATAACAAACACGGCTTCTGTAACAAAACATATGAAAGAAAACGAGTTAGTTAACACCCGAAACGACGATAATACTAACAAAGAAATGTTAAAAGATCATATATGATATCATATTAATGTATATAATTCTTTTACAATTTAATAAAAATTATTTAACCATTATACAGGAGGCTAACCTACCCCAACCAATTAAAAGTACAAGGTAAGGGTTTATTTCGCAATCTCTTCATTATCTGAGGTTGTTTATACGTAATAATCTACTGGGACTTCTTTATCATCCACATCCATGCTTCTTAAAAATGTATTTCAAAAAAAATTACTATTTACAATAATATGGTTTAAATTCATTTATACCCTTTTTTTACTTTTTATAAGTGGTTTATAAAGGAATCTTTTTGTCATTTTCCAAACAAGTTCCTTTTAACCTTTTCGAAAGAATTAAGGTAAGAATTGTTTTTAACTTATACGGAGGGTGCGACTATTTTCCGCCGTTATAAAATATTATAAGCTTCCCTTACAAGATTATAAGAATATTTTCAAAGTTAAAGTTTTATTTTATAATTATGGGACTTTTAAATGATTTCAAAAAAAGAGATATTTCTCTCAAATAGTTTTGATTTCATCTATGTCAACATCCTTTGATGGATTTTAAGATTATTTGAAGTTTATTTATTATGATACAAAACTTCCATATTGTATTTAAGGTTTTGTGATATGTTTGACTATCGATGTGTTATTTTTATACCATTCATGGTTTATGGAGAAATTATTGACATTTCGTATGATAGTTTTAATACAAATGTTTATGTTATGTTTAAACCTATTCATACGAGGAATGCATTGGACTTAATATGTGACGGGTGGAGCCCGCTATAGCTCCTCGATGCATCGGTAGGTCTCATGAGACAAACTAGTGTCTTGGAACAAGGCCTTGAAAAAATCTTATTTCTAGTCTTGGCACGAGGCCTTGGCTATGTGGTTATGATAGTCTGAAATTATGCATTCCATCATTATGAAAGTGGTTATTGATATCGCATGTGATTATTAGACTAGTAGATTATCCATGTGAATAAGTATAAGGCATTATTTAATTTAATTTCTGCCATATTATGCTGAAGTTCACGTTTTAAATTGATATTTTTTAGTTATACATTCCCTAAAATGTTTATGCTTATTTATGACATTTTCTACTATATTTTTATCCTTACTGGGCATTTGAGCTCACCCCTTTATATGTTTTATTTTTTTCCAGGATGTGAAGCAGTATTTTATAAATGACCTGTAGGGATAGTATGAGGGGATAAGAGTGTGGAATATGGAGACTACGTTGTTGTAGTTTTTATTTTATGATATAATGTAAACTTTATTAATGTATCTTGTTATTCCAAGGCTACTAAACTAATCGGTCTTTCGAGACTTGATATTTCTTGTGATCATGCAAATGTTATGTAATAATGCACCGACTCTGGGTAACTGGGGTCAGGGCATTACAGTTGGTATCAGAGGTTGTTTAGTACAAATTTTGGAAGCTATATTTAGATAAACTCTGATTAGAGAACATAGACCTAAGATGGACTCTGAGGATTAGTATAGAAGAACTTCCTAGAATTTTGGTGTTGTAGAGATTTTTTGAGTTTTCCGAGCAATAAATCCATGTCTGGATACGAGCAGGTAGAGGCGGCTTTGGCACAGATGTACCTAGGGGTAAAACCCGAAAACACCGCTTTGATCTAGACTCGAATGGGAACTGGTACACGACAATGGGCCTTGCTGCACTCTTGGTTACGACACTCCCGGGGGATATTCTTAGGATAACTCTTATTTTATTTAAAAATAATTATGAAGGGTTTATGAGTATATACATCCTCAAAGAAATTTTTTTTATGATTATGGATTGTATCCAGAAATAGTTCAATTTATGTTAAGTATTTTATAAGTATGGAATTATGTATTTTGATTCATAAACTGATCTAGTTTATTCCATTGTTTATAAATGGCGTCTAGTGGAAGAAATGGAAACCATATCAATGCATACACTCCATATAGGGATTTCCCTCCTGCTCAAGGTAATTATAGTGGAGCTGGTGATGCAACCGGTGCTAATCAACTAATCACCATACTAGGACAACTCACTCAGGTTATGAATAATAACCTTACTCGTATGGAGCACCCTGATCCACATCGTGGAGGATCAATGTTAGATCACTTCATGAGGTAGAAACCACCAACATTCAATGGGAGTAAGAATCCATTAGTAGCTGAGCAATGGATAAGTTCCCTAGAGAAAATATTTCTGGCCTTGGGGAGTAGTGAAAGGGAAAACGTTATCATGGTAGCTTACTGCCTCACTAGAGATGTTGATCAATGGTGGTCATTGATTAAAAACACGGAGGATGGTGATGAAGTATCAAATATGGACTGGAGGGAGTTCAAAGATCTATTTTTTGAAAAATACTTTCCTAGTGACCATCGAGCAGATATGGAAAGGCAATTTCTGAGTCTGAGACAATAGTAGGATGAGAATGGCGCTAAGTATGAGGCTAACTTTACAAGGGTATCAAGGTATGCTGGAGATTATATACGTAACCCAGGAAGTAAGATTGATCTTTTCGTTGATGGGTTAAAATTGTTTCTCCATCGAGCATTAGTCTCACAATCCATCACATCGTACGAAGACATTGTCTCATATTCTATCAAGGTAGAGAAGGAATTCTCTAAGTTTTATGACTTTAAAGCAAATCAATAGAAGAAGAGATCTACTTATCAATATGGGAAAGGAAATAAAGGGACGAAGCGAAAAGTTGAATATCCATCCTGCAGTAAATGTGGGAAGAAACACCCCGGTACTTTCTTAAAAGTAATGGGAGTCTGTTACAAGTGTGGTGAAAAAGGCCACCAAGCTCGTGATTGCAAGGGGAAGAAGAAATCTACCGATGCCCAATGCTACAATTGTAAGGAGATGGGACATTATGCAAATTAATGTCCTAATCGGTCTTTCGAGACTTGATCTTTCTTGTGATCATGCCAATGTTATGTAATAATGCACCGACTCTGGGTAACTAGGGTCGGGGCATTACAATTATAATGTTTTATCCCTTCATTTTTCTCACATGATGGGTTTGAATAAATGATACCATAAGTGAATTATTTTAGATATTTCCATTTTATTTTTGAAACTGACAATTTTTAACATATCATAGTATTAATTTTTATCTAAATATTCTATAAAATAAGAATCCTTTATTTTAATTACTTTATTTTCAAAATTCACTAAAAATGGATTTTAATTTTATATTTTTACTTTTTTCAATGTGATTTATTTTTTACCAGTATGAAACGATAATTTTTTTCATATATATATGATTCTTCCCCAATGAAATATCATTATTAAACCTTATTGTATTACTATAACAGAGCTAATATTCTCATTACTATGTAAATATTAATGATTGATTTAAATATATATATTTTTAATACTCTATCATCTTATATGATTAATTACATTCAGAAAAGTTTTTCTTTTTATTACACATATCTTTATATATGAAATTTTCATGAGTTTACCTTAGATAAGGATTTACTAAAGAACACTTCTACTTGAGATACTAAACATCCTTTAGATAATTTTGTATAATTATAACAAGATAAAATACTCTCTAATTTTAAATCTATATATTCAACATTAACAGATGATAAATAAAAAATGTTTAAAATGTATATTATCATACAAAATCTTCATCAATTAGTGGAATATGTGATTAAAATTTTATACTTCACCATTTCTCATTAAACTATCATTTTATAGAATTAAGGAATAACAAGTCTAATGGTGATGATATACCTATCTTCTAACTATTCTTAGTGTATGAGTAATCAAATAGAATTATAAAATAATGAAACATAAATTATATCATTATTCTATTTATTAATATTTAAAAAATTAGGAAAATGACCCATTAAAAAATTTTACACTAAATAGTTATCCATAATAAGAAATAAGATCATTGGAGTTGTAATGACAATTATGATTTGAACATTTATATCTCAATGATCAAGAAATATACTCATGATTTACAAATAATAATTTTTTTTCAATTTTTATAAAGGAACCTAGAATTGTTGAATTATATAAATTCAAAATATAATAAAATCAAATTATTATCTTATCAACCAACAAAAATATAAAATTATTAATCCTCAAATATTATACATAGAAGATTTTTCAATGATTTTTTTTAAATTAATCTTTCAAAGATCAAATGGATATAATAACCTAGAATTATAAAATAAATTTCTATATAATGTCTTTAATACAATTAATGGGGGAAAATAGAAAAAAATTCGTTCACTCTAAAAACCACAGATGTAATGATACATGATTTTTTATTCTATAGGAAGTTTAATAAATTTCTTTGAGAAATACTTTATTTCAAACAAGAACTTTTCAATTTTTTCATGACCCAACACACTTTGTCCCACTTGAGTAACTATTATACAACTATAACTACCCCAAGACCACCTCAAATAAGATAGGGGTTGGAGACCATTACTGAGTAGGTATATAACTCACACATGATGCATTATCCTAATGTACATATACCCACAAACATATCTCCATGCCCAAAAAATACTGAAATTTAAAACAACACAACTAATTTCAGTACATGCCTAACATATATTCAATAATTATATTATGAAGAAATTACTAGAATGAAATAAAGGGAAAAATAAAAGGCCACACAAGTTGTAAAATAATCCCAAAATGATCATATGGAGGAGACTTCAATCAAATGAAACACCAGTATAAACCTCCATCTATCTATCCCAAACTATTCTCCATCTTTTCTCATTACAAAGAAACTTTATAATGGTTTTCAATCTACATAAGACAAAACATGTGTGGGAAGATCCTGTGAAGTGGTGAGTTTAAAAATACCTAGTAGGATACCCTGAAATCTCCAAAAATAATTAATCAAGAGTAATAATCACATCAATAAATAATTATGGGAACAAGATAAGTTAAATATTAATAATAAAAACTCAAATAGACACATAATATAAAACCAATCTTATGTAGTCTCAACCAACACATCCAACCCCATGATTCCTCTTGAGGATTCAAGGTAATGCTCATCTAGTAGATTTACCACCATGAGTTATTTTAGGACTGATGACACTCACTCGAGAGCTCTTGATCATCATGTATAACCATAATAATACATACACTATAACTAAAAATATATTGACACCTAGATAGGGGAGCAAAACTGGGTTGTTTGTGTACACAACTTATTATATTCAAATAACCCACTATTTAGGGGATTGTATGTGTGATGATATTGTGAACCCAATAGGGTTAAAATTCTAGACAGGAGTTTTATTCCCTATTCATTTTGGTTACACTAATACCAAAAACTCTACCCATGGTGGATGAATGAATTATATAGGATCGTAACTAGGACCACTGAGGGAACCACAAACACTATTTGAGACACATCCCATTGTGGGGATTACAATCCTATAATGAGTACGTAATAATGAAATGTGCACTCTTATAAACTGACCAAGGTAACTCACTTAGTAAAATAATATTATTATACATTAAAAAGGAATGAGGGAAGATTCAAAACCTCATACCTAGGATGAAAAGAGAAATAAGGCCTCCAACCTTCCCAACATGTAGCACATGTCAGGTCCATTGAGGGTATATGAATTGTTTCACTAACCATGTCACTAACCATGTATCGTGCTAATAAGAAATTAATATATTATAATAAATTATGTCTCCCAAGTGTTACAAACCATTTATATGTCATTCTAGCATACAGAGTTTTGTCTTCCAAAGTCCATATAATATAGCCCACGCCCCCAAAAATACATGGTGTGTTCCCTAAGATTCCCAATGTGTGTAGGATATTCTGAATCATTTCATGTATCATCTTACCATGATCTTGTATGTAATAACCCGGTTTTTTCTACGAAATACTTTGGAATATTCTTGATGATATTCCAGAGCAGAGCCTTCAGACGACGTGCGATTCCGAGCCACGGAGTGGCCGGAATTAAATTTTCTGTGCGTTCACACTGCAAATGATAAATAAATGGGATAAATCCTAAACGGTGATCCAGATCATGAATCTGAGTGTACGGATGGGTCCATAATGGGGTTTTTACCCTAGGAATGACATAAAACTTGTCGGTGAGGGATGTTTGGACCCCTCGCTCGCTTCTGGAATGTTAAACGGATTAAATAAATTAAATTAATTCGTTTAATGTTGAAACGCATGTATCTCTTAAACGGTGGCTCGGATTGGGAAACCGAGGGCACGTTGTGACGGAATGTTCCGTTTTCCCTAGGAGGGGTATAACTTTCTCGGGCGCGGGCGGTTTGTGAAAAATAGCCCCAGGGGCGTTTTCGTAATTTAGAAGCTTCGGACGTTAAATTTTATAACTTTTGAACAGGGTCTTGGATTAAAATTCCAAGACCGCCATTGTGCTCGGGAGGTGTTGTTTACCCTAGGCGAGGCTTAACCTCGACCCCGTCGGGAGTTCGGGTTCGGGCCGACAGGCGGGTGGTTAAGCGTTTTCTATTTAAACGCTTAAGTCACCCACACCCTCTTCCTCTCCCTCACCTGGACAATAGCAAGGAGGAGCTCTCCCCCCTCCTTCTCCACTCTGGCGAGACAGCTCAGGCGAGGCGTGGTGGCTGGAAAATCATCACGAAGCTTCGGGCGAAGCCCCGCGAGGTTGGATGTTGCGTTTACATTTTCTATTCCCGTACCTACTTTGAGCTCATTTGGCACTGTCGATTCCTTGTCAAAACTTCGATCAAAGCCCATAAATGCATAGTATACATTTTTATCTCTCCAACGCATATTTCGAAATCAAAATCTGAGCTCAGAGGAGGCCGGGGTCGATCGTCGAATGTTGCGGGTTTTCTGGTGGTCCGGCGAGCCCTGGCGCGACGGCGGCATCAGGCGGTGTCACGGCGTGCGGCGGGTGGCCTCAGGCGGTGTCCACGGGCGTCAGCGCGGGTGTCCGGGGGAGGCGCTGGGTGCGGCAGGGGTGTCTAGCGGAGTGCCCGGCGCGGTACGAGTGTCTGGCGGAGCTCCCGGCGAGGCGGCGGTCGCCAGGGAGCGGCGACCGCGGGGTCGCGTCGCGCGACCCCTGTGCGGCGACAAAGACCTGCGCCGCGCAGTTCTTCATGCAGCGGCCGCGACCGGTCGCGCGGCTAAGCCACGGGTAGGCCCAGGCCAGTCAGACCGGCCGGTCCAGGCCTGTCCATCCCCAGGGGCCTTGCCCCCTTGGTGTTCGGACACCCGTAATTTCCGCTACATGTGTCTGTTTTGAGCGCCGTCTGCGGCGGTGAAACCATATTGACGAGACTTTCTTTTGGAGATGGTTTCGGTAAATTTTAATTCCTGAAAAGAGGGGTCACGGAGGCGCGATGTGTCATTAAGTGGATGAGCGTAATCCCCGAGATTCTTGTTTTGGACGGCGCGGACGCGTCCGACGTCCGTTTTGAGCGCTGTCAGTGGCGTTGGGACCCTGGCATCGAGGCGGAGCTTTCCAGGGTGGTTTCGGGCATTGAGGCCGAAGTTGAGGCATGGGCCCCACGACCCGTCTTTTGAGCTGCGTGCAGCTTTTAGCGACTTTTTCCTCGGTCGTCCGTTCGGGGCGTGCGAGCAGTCGATGTTGGGTGTTTTTCCGAGGGCATCACGTTGGCGCAGTCTGTCCGCTGTAATTCTGCACGATGGTGCGGGCCCTGCGAGGGCATTTTCGGGAGTTGACGGTGATTTCCAGTTTTATCACCGGGCGACCACTACGGGAAAAATGTGTATTTGCGACGGGTTATTTGCGACGGGGATAAATCCCGTCGCAAATAGTCCGGTTAGAAACTTATTTGCGACGGGGGAATTTGCCCGTCGCGAATAAGTAGTTATTTGCGACGTGTTAGCTTTCCCCTTCACAAAAGGACTGGCGCGCTTTGCGCGCCATATCGCGGGAAAGTTATTTGCGACAGGCGGTTACCGCCCGTCGCAAATAACCAGCGGCAGTAAAAGATATTTGCGACGGGAATCTACCGCCGTCACAAATAACCGGCGGCGGTAAAAGCTATTTGCGACGGAAATCTACCCCCGTCGCAAATAGTATGTCGGCAGGTTATTATTTACGACGGGTCCCGTCGCGAACAACTATTTAACCGTTGACTGTAATAATTGAGGGCTAAGATATTTGCGACGGGATACCAGTCGCAAATAGACCCGTCGCAAATGAGCTAACCTATAAATACGCCCCATCCGTTTTTTTTCATTCATTCTCAAACTCAATCTTCTCCTTCTCTCAAAATTCTATTTTCAGATTTCAGCGTTTCTTAGGTTTAATTTTTTTTTTCCGGAGTTGATATTGAAGTTTTCAACAACGATCAGAGATCAACCTCAGATCAATTTTAAAGGTATTTATGTTCATTTTAATTTAATATTTATTTTAAATTTTTTATTACTTTCAATTATTCTTAATTAGTTGTAATTTAATTATGTTTACATTGTTTTGTTACTTAATAAATTTAAATTATTAGTATTCATTGTTCATAGTTAATGGTACTTAGGAATAATTAGTAATAATTTCCAATAATTAAGAATAAATGCTAATAATTAGTAATAAATACCAATAATTAGGAATAATTAGTAATAATTACCAATAATTACCAATAATTAGTAATAATTAACAATAATTACCAATAATTAGTAATAATTAGTAATAATTAAAAATAATTCGTAATAATTACCAATAATTAGCAATAATTTCCAATAATTACCAATAATTAGTAATAATTTCCAATAATTACCAATAATTAGTAATAATTAGTAATAATTACCAATAATTAGTAATAATTAGTAATAATTACCAATAATTAGAAATAATTACTAATAATTAACAATAATTAGTAATAATTCTTAATAATTACCAATAATTAGTAATAATTAGTAATAATTACAAATAATTACTAATAATTACAAATAATTACCAATAATTAGTAATAATTACAAATAATTATCAATAATTAGTAATATTTACAAATAATTATCAATAATTAGTAATAATTACAAATAATTATCAATAATTAGTAATAATTACCATTAATTATCCATAATTAGTAATAATTACCAAGAATTACCAAGAATTACCAATAATTAGTAACAATTAATAATAATTACCAGTAATTAGCAATAATTACCAATAATTAGTAATAATTAATAATAATTTCCAATAATTAGCAATAATTACCAATAATTAGTAATAATTAATAATAATTACCAATAATTAGCAATAATTAGTAATAATTACCAATAATTAGTAATAATTACAAATAATTACCAATAATTACCAATAATTACCAATAATTAGTAATAATTAGTAATAATTACCAATAATTAGCAATAATTGGTAATAATTACCAATAATTAGTAATAATTACCAATAATTGGTAATAATTACAAATAATTATCAATAATTAGTAATAATTACAAATAATTACAAATAATTTTCAATAATTAGTAATAATTACCAATAATTACCGATAATTAGGAATAATTAGTCATAATTTACTGATTACCAATAATTATCCATAATTAGTAATAATTACTGATAATTAGTCATAATTAGTAATAATTACCAATAATTAGTAATAATTACCAATAATTACCAATAATTACCAATAATTAGTAATAATTGGTAATAATAAGTAATAATTACTAATAATTACCACTAATTAGTAATAATTAATAATAATTACCAATAATTCGTAATAATTAATAATAATTACCAATAATTCGTAATAATTAGTAATAATTACCAATAATTACCAATAATTAGTAATAATTACCAATAATTAGTAATAATTACCAATAATTAGTAATAATTATCAATAATTAATAATAATTACCAATAATTACCAATAATTACCAATAATTACCTTTAGTTAGAAATAATTACCAATAATTATCCATAATTATTAATAATTACCGATAATTATCCATAATTAGTATTAATTACCAATAATTACCAATAATTACCAATAATTAGTAATAATTGGTAATAATTAGTAATAATTTCCAATAATTACCACTAATTAGTAATAATTAATAATAATTACCAATAATTAGTAATAATTATTAATAATTACCAATAATTAGTAATAATTAGTAATAATTACCAATAATTAGTAATAATTACCAATAATTAGTAATAATTACCAATAATTATTAATAATTGCCAATAATTACTAATAATTACCAATAATTACCTATAATTACCAATAATTAGGAATAATTACCAATAATTAGGAATAATTTCCAATAATTAGGAATAATTACCAATAATTAGGAATAATTACCAATAATTAGCAATGATTCGTAATGATTACCAATAATTAGTAATAATTATCAATAATTAGTAAGAATTACCAATAATTAGGAAAGATTACCAATAATTAGGAATAATAACATTATTACATTATTAATATATTTTATTATTAATATTAAAATAATATAATTTTTTATATTATATACAATTCTCTTTTCATCTGTGTGTTTTCTGTCTCCACATGTAATATTTGTATGTGGAGACAGAAAACACACAGATGAAAGGAGAATTGTTTATAATAGAGAAAATTATATTATTTTAATATTAATAATAAAATATACTAGTAATGTAATAATGTTATTAGGAATAATTACCAATAATTTGGAATAAAAACATTATTACAATATTAGTATATTTTATTATTAATATTAAAATAATATAATTTTCTATATTATATACAATTCTCTTTTCATCTGTGTGTTTTATGTCTCCACATGTAATATTTGCATTCTTTTTCAAAATTATCAACCTACTCACTAATGGAGAGGTGAAAGTGAATGCAAATATTACATGTGGAGACAGAATGTTAAACACACAGATGAAAGGAGAATTGTATATAATATAGAAAATTATATTATTTTAATATTAATAATAAAATATACTAATAATGTAATAATGTTATTATTATATAATTAATATTTATGAAAAAATAATATTAGTACTATGAAAATAATTAAAAATTTATATAATATTAAAATTATCAATATTTGTAACAGGTTTTGCTTTATTCTCAACATATTCAATTCTTAAAGGGTCAATTTTTAGGTCTATCTCAATAAAAAGTTTGCATCAGTTGTGTATGATGTAAACTCTATAATTATCCTTGCTTGAGTGTTTTTTCTAACAAATTATTCAAAACCAGTAATGCTTTTATATTTTATAGAAAAATATGGAACAACGAGGTCGTCAACAATAATTATTAGATGACTGCATATGGATAAATAAATGTAGAAATCCAAACGGTTCCGGTTTAAATCCAGTGTATGTAGAGGGTGTGAAGACTTTTTTATCATTTGCGGCATCAAATCCAGAATTTGTTTAAGAAGGCAAAATAAAATTCCCTTGTAGAAAATGTGCATTGAGAACGTTCGACACGTTTGACAAAGTGAGGGGACATCTCTTGCGTTTTGGTTTTCAACCAAATTATGTTTTTTGGTATCAACACGGTGAATGCAGTTCCAGAGAAGGTGATACCAACTTGATTCCGGATCCATCTCGGATACAAGATTTAGTACATGATGTTGCAGGTTCATCTGTTCAACATACAGAAACTCCGGCTGATATAGCTTCAAATCCTAAGTTGGCACCATCTGAATTTTATGAGTTGTTGAGGTCTACTGAGGATGCATTATATCCTGGCTGCAAGATGAGAAAATTAGAAGCAGTTGCAAAATTTATGGCTATCAAATCAGATAACAGAATGTCAAACACCTGTTTTGACTAGATATTTTCTTCGCTTAAAACACTGTTACCCGAAGGAAATGTTTTTCCTGCAAATTACTATGAGAGTAAGAGGCTGGTTCGAAATTTGGGACTTACTTGTCAGAAGAGTCATGCATGTTCAAATGACTGCATTTTATATTCTGGGGAAAATGAGTCGTTGGATAGTTGTCCCACATGAGGGAAATTGAGATATAAAGAAGGACAACATGGGAAGTCTGGTTTGATTCCTATAAAATAGTTGAGATATTTTCTGCTTACATCCAGACTTTAGCGTTTATTCATGTCTAAGAATATAGTGACAATGATTTCATGGCATTAAGAGAATATTTCAACTGATAAAAGCTTGAATCATCCAGCCGATGGTGATTCATGGAAACATTTTGATAGAGTGCATCCATCCTTTGCTTTAGAAGCTAGAAATGTTCGACTGGGCCTTTCCACTGATGGTTTCTGTCCGTTCGGATCTTATGGTAGTCAATATTCATGTTGGCCTGTTTTTTTAACTCTGTACAATTTACCTCCATGGATGTTGATGAAGGAGCCATATATCATTTTGACTTTACTAATTCCAGGACATCCGAAGAAAAATATTTATGTTTATTTGAAACCATTGATTTATGAATTGAGTTTATTGTGGAGTACTGGTGTCAGTACATATGATGTTGCAACGAAACAGAATTTCATACTGAGAGCAGCATTGATGTGGACAATTAGTGACTTCCCGGCTTATGGGATGTTATCTTGCTGGAGTACACATGGTCTGAAATCATGTCCTTACTATATGGGAGAGAACAAAGAATTTATGCTCATTCATGGAAAGAAACCTTGTTATTTTGACTTTCATCGCAGATTTCTTCCAGCTGATCATCCTTTTCGCAGAAACAGATCTCATTTCAGAAAAGGAATAGTTGAAAGGGATGGACCTCCAAAAATGCTATCAGGTTCGGAGTTAAAATCAGTTGTATTTTCATTACCTCCCATCACTTTTGGTCTCACAATAAACCAACAGAAAATTTTTGGTTTTGGGAAAGAACACAATTGGATTAAACGTAGCATATTTTGGGATTTTCTATATTGGTCTGATTTGTTGGTCCGACACATGTTAGATGTCATGCACATTGAGAAGAACTGTTTTGATAATTTGTTTCATACATTTTTGGATACGCCAGGAAAGAGAAAAGACAATTTAAATGCACGTTTAGATCTTGCCCAAATTTGCAGGCGTCCAGAACTGGAACTCTTTGAGAATGTTAGAACAGAAAGGTTACTGAAACCAAAAGCATCTTATACACTGTCTAAAGAAAACCATTTATTATTTTGTCAGTGGATTGTAGATTTGAGACTTCCAGATGGATGTGCTTCCAATTTGGGTAGATGTGTAAAGAATGGTCATATTACTGGATTAAAAAGTCATGATTGTCATGTTATAATGGAAAGACTTCTATCCATTGGATTAAGAGGTCTGTTGAATTCTGTGGTTTGGGATTCCATAATAGACATGTATCATTTTTTTCGGGAAATTTGTGCGGCTACAGCAGATTATGATGCTCTATGAAAACTTGAAAAAGATGTTGTTGTAATTATATGTAAACTGGAAAAAATATTTCCGCCTTCTTTCTTCGACTCAATGGAACATTTGATGTTACATTTTCCATATGAAGCCAAATGTGGAGGTCCAGAACAGTTTCAATGGATGTACCCATTTGAAAGATGCATGAAAAAATTGAAATGAAAAGTACGTAACAAAGCACTTGTTGAAAGATCTATTGCAGAAGCTTATTTGCAAGAGGAAATATCTTTTTTCTGCTCCCATTCTTTTGAATCTGAGTATCCTTCAAAACACAACCGAATGGGATGGAACGAGAGGAATATTGATGAAATCGACAATCAATTATATGTTTTCAACCAGCCAGATCTTGGTTTTGGTGGAGTTTATGAACGCTGGCTTTTGAATGATGAACATCACAGAGCTCATACGTATGTTCTACTCAACTGTGAAGAGATGACATCAGTTGTACTGTAAGTGTTTATATCACTTATTCTATCATTTATGTTACAGTAAATAACTTTGGTTTTTATAGGTTGTATTATAATCATATCAAGAAACAAATTCCACAAATTACAGCAGCTGCTCACGAAGAATGCCGACTGAAAAATTTCTCTCAGTGGTTTCAAAAACTGGTAACATAAATTCTTTATCTTTTAGCAACTCATTCAATGTATAGTTTACTATATTGATAATTATTTCACAAATTTTCAGGTGTCTCGACATGCTGATAAAATTGACAAATGGTTGTGTATATTGAGTAACCCACCTTCCAAACATGTTAAAACTTATAATGCATATGTGGTGAATGGATTTCAATTTCACACACATGCATATGGGGAATCAAAAAAAACAATGAACAGTGGAGTAAGCTTGAGAGGATCTCATCATCGAGAAAATGAAGTCGACTTTTATGGCATACTTGATTAAATCATTGAACTCTGTTATCTTGAACAACATTACATAACCATGTTCAAATGTCGGTGGTTGGATACAGAGAGAGGCGTGTGTGTTCATCCGACTAATGGAATCATCGATATTAAATGTAAAAGTGTTCTCGCAGTAAATGAACCATTCTTATTGTCTCAACAGGCACATCATGTTTATTATGAAAAGTACTGTGCTACATCAACAGACTTGACTAATTGGTGGAGTGTAATAAAAATCAAAATTCGAGACAATCAGTTTAGTCAAAGTGAATGTGCTTTCACTGATGTGCAAAGAATTGAAGTTTTTCAAGAGAGTCATCAAAATCAATCTTTTTTACAAAGAGACATGAGTATCAATGACGACACCCCAGATTTAAGTTTCGGTGATGACGATGATGTTAATGATGTCACATATGAATTTGAAATGGTAAGAGATGAAGCAACTGGAACTCGAATGGATATCGATGATGTTGAGGAGGAATATGAAGATGACATTGACATATATGAAGATGATGATGAAGATGAACACTGATAGAATTCCATGGTAGTTATATACAATCATAATATATATATATGTATATATAATAGTAATTATAAATTATTTGCTAACAACATTAACATTTTCTGTTTCAGATGGACGACAAGACATTTCATGAGTTGGCGGATGCTGACCTGCCTTTCGATGCGGATGAGTTGCTGGCAGATGACCCTCAGCCTACAGGCGCTCCAGGGAGTACGCGGAGGGGGCGCGGTCTTGTACGATTGATGATTCCTGAGCCCATCCCCGAGCGACGTCCATGTCTTGGGTTTGATCCACGCACACGGAGGTGTGATAACCTGTGTGATAATCTATGGATTTGACTAAGATTTCATTAATCTATTCACATAATAAATGTTTATTATTTTTACAGTTTTCCGCATATAGCAGTCGGACAGGGTAGCGCTATTTTGTGCAACTATTTCTATCAGCTGTGGACCACATGGGAGAATATTCCCATTGATGTGTAGCAGGCCATGTTCGGCCATTGGTTGGTACGTACGTAAATAAATAATTTTTATTTTGAAAATTATTTCATTTCTAACTTGATATTTTGATTTATTTGTAGGGTTTATGGTATCTGATCGAGGATACCATGTGTGACGCCATCCAAAATGCATGGGAGGTGGCCATGCGTGATTAGTTTCATCAGTTTTTGCACAATTTAAGAAAAGCTTCCACGAAGAAAGCATGAGTGTTAGATTTTGACGAGTCATGTAGAGCACACCAACCAGAGTACATTTCATCCCATGTATGGGATGGATTATGTGCGCACTGGTTGAGTGGTGCCTTTCAGAGGAGATCATCAGTGGGGAGGCAGAATCAGGGGAGACAGGAAGTGACTCATCGAGTTGGGAGTCATTCTTTCAGTACTCATAGAAAGCATCTGGTGCGTACATTATTTATAAATATTTTATATAACAATAAATATTAACAGTTTATTTTTTATTCTTATAGGCTGTCGAGCACCCCGATATTACGAAGTACGATGTATATCAGAGGATGTATAGTGATCCAGCTACTGGGGAGCTCAGAGGTGATCGTCAGCATCACATCGTGGTCAATATTATTTGTTTTCAAGTTTAAAAATTAACTGCATATAATATTTTCACAATTTTAATTTTAAATTGAAACTGCAGGAGTCATATGAGGCCGCAGCATCACAGACCCGGCCTGATAGTCAGGACGAGTCATCAGATCAGACCACTGGCCGTCAGTTTGATGAGGCGGCATGGATGCAGGCCACCCAGTATGCGTTCGAGAAGGGCAGGGTAGTTGGTATTAGCTCTCGACTGACTCCCGGAGATTATTATGGCAGTGTTGTGATGTCGGCGTCCAGCTCGAGAGGAGCTCGTGCATCTTATTCTACTACACAGTATGAGGATCAGTTTCAATCTCAGACTGCACTGATAGAGAGTCTCCAAAAGGAGCAGGAGCAGATGCGTCAGCAGCAGCAGCAGCATGAGGAGGAGCGTCGACGCCAGCAGCAGCTGTACGAGGAGCAGATGAGTCGGTGGCAGCAACAGCACCAGGAGCAGATAGAGTACATGCGTTGACTCACTATGCTTTAGGGATAGAGTTTCCTCCACCAGTATCTACAGATCCCCCCCTCCCCCCTCCTTCAGATTAGAGTTTGTTTTTATGTTATAAAGTTTGTTAAATCAAAATATGAATTTTTTTCTATTCGTAGTTTTTGTCTCATTATAAAATATTAATAATATTATATTTTTAAATAAAAATATTAATATGAATAATAATATTATTTATATTTTATAATATTAAATTATATATATATTAAAATTTTATAATATTATAATTTAATTATATTTTTTTGTAATATTTGAATTATTTTAATATTTGAATGTAAAATAATTCTATTATTTTTATATTAATTAAAATAACTTATTAATATTTTTTTATTTATGAATTATAATTATAATTTTATTATATTAATTAAATCATTTATTAATATTCTATTATTTTTTATTTTTGAATTATAATTCTATTATTATTATATAAATTAAAATAATTTATTAATAATTTATTATTTTTATTTGTGAATTATAATTCTATTATTATATTAATTAAAATCATTTATTAATATTTTATTATTTTTTATTTTTGAATTATAATTGGATTATTATTATATTAATTAAAATAATTTTTTTTTTATTTTTTTAGAGTATTTGCGACGAGATACTATGTCCGTCACAAATAGTATTATTATTATATCCATTAAAATAATTTAAAAATAGTTTTTAATTTTTTTTAGAAAAAGTAATTGCGACGGGTCCCGTCGCAAGTACTATTTGCGACGGGCCCGTCGCAAATACCTGTTGCGACGGGGCCCGTCGCAATTACTATTTTAAAAGTTTTTTACAAATATACGGAGTAATAATTGCGACGGGAAGGATACCCTTCACAAATAATATCTTTAGCGACGGGCCCGTCGCAACTAATTGTTGTTGCAATGGCGTTTTCTGCAACGGGCGATTTGTGACGGGATCCCGTCACAAATGACCCGTCCCACATACCTGTTTTTCTAGTAGTGGACCGTTTTGGACAAGTGAATAGTCTATTTCGTGTAATTTTTCGAGAGGATCGCAACGGTGCGATCCGTTCGTTGAGTTTCAGGACCAGTATGCGGGTCCCATGTGGCACCGCTCGAGTGCGGTGCGTCGGGATGCATCTTTTTCTCCGGATATCCGTTGCACTCAAGTGAGTAGTGCTTTTGACGTGTTTTCCTGCAGGGATCGCAATGGTGCGATGCGCCCGACTGTTTTCGGGGCCGAGGCTTGGGATCACGGGACGTTGTTCGGGCGTGAGGCGGTGTTGGTGCCTTTTCCGTCGGATATCCGTTGGAGGCAAGTAAGTAGTCGATCTCATGTGTTTTTTCACGAAGATTACAATGGTGTGATCTGTTTGGTTGTGTAGAGCCTATTGCGCGATCTTATTGAATGTGGAGCATGAGAGGTGCTCTGGCGGCGGTTCGTCTTACCTTGTTTGTAGTGGACCCTTGGCGTGTGATCGCACACTCTTGGGAGAATGATACAAATGGTTCAAAAGTTGTGGTTGGTCGTGCCTGGGCCTTTAAGGTAGAGTTGTTATGTCACGCCTTCACGTTGACGCTGGGTGTCGTGTGCACGATAGCCTTTGGGCTGTGACGTCGTATACTCTAGGAGTATACGGGAGCGCTTGGAGGAACGTGTGGTTTGTACCTGAGACGTTTGTGCGCTCAGTTGGGGTTGATGTGGGGCCGCATGCCGTGTGGTCCCCATGTGCGTGCCGGGTTCTGACTTGCGTTCTTGGACCCCTCGCAACGTATAGGGTCCCTTTGTGCTCGTTTGTTTGGGCTAGCAGGGTGGAGTTTATCTCACCTGGCTTTGTTCTTGTTTGTTGGACCAGCAGGGTTGAGTGGTCTCCCCCTGTTTTCACTCTCGATGGATCGGCCGGTAGCGGTGCTGGTGTCCCCTAGTGATGTAACATGCGCTAAAACCACTTTGGGTGAGTTGTACTAGAGTTGGGTGGTCATGAGATACCCACTCCATGTTCGGTTGGCTAGTATTGTACCCTCCAGTGGGGATGGCCAGGGCAGTTCTGAGTTTTACCCTCCAGCGGGGCTGGGTAGTGGGTTACTGATCGACTTCTAGGGTTTACCCTCTAGCAGGGCTGGGCAGTGGGTTGCTCACCGATTTCTAGGGTTTACCCTCCAGCAGAGACTGGGCAGTGGGTCACCCGATGCTCTTAGGGTCTACCATCCAGCAGAGACTGGGCAGTGGGTCACCCGATGCTCTTAGGGTCTACCCTCCAGCAGAGACTGGGTAGTGGGTCACCCGATGCTCTTAGGGTCTATCCTCCAGCAGAGACTGGGCAGTGGGTCACCCGACTCTATTAGAGTCTACCCTCCAGCAGGGTCTGGGCAGTGGGTCACCCGACGACCTCTTAGGGTCTACCCTCCAGCAGGGCTGGGCAGTGGGTCGCCCGTCGTCTAGTTTCAGGTCTACCCTCCAGCACGGCTGGGCAGTGGGTGGCCTGTCGACTTATTCCAGGTCTACCCTCCCACGGGGCTGGGCAGTGGGTCGCCTGATTATATGTTAAGGTCTACCCTCCAGCAGGGCTGGGCAGTCGGTCACCTGATGATATGTTAGGGTCTACCCTCAAGCAGAGACTGGGCAGTGGGTCACCAGACGACCTCTTAGGGTCTACCCTCAAGTAGGGCTGGGTAGTGGGTAACCCTTCGTCTAGCTCCAGGTCTACCCTCCAACAAGGCTGGGTAGTGGGTCGCCTGTCGACTTATTCCTGGTTTACCCTCCAGCGGGGCTGGGCAGTGGGTCGCCGGAGGATGTGTTATGGTTTACCCTCCAGCGGGGCTGGGCAGTGGGTCACCTGACGGCGTATTAGGGTTTACCCTCAAACAGGGCTGGGCAGTGGGTCACCTGATATCATATTATGGTTTACCCTTCAGCAGGGATGGGCAATGGGTCACCCGATATCATATTATGAATTACCCTCCAGCAGGGCTGGGCAGTGGGACACCGGTTGGCATTCCAGACTCAGTCCTCTCGACTAGGCTAGTCTGTGACTTTCCTCCGTGGTTACCGGAGCGGGACCCTTGTTTATTCGGGTCAGTGTTGTGACGACTAGACTGTGAGGAGACCTCTCGACTGCAAGGCAGTGATGAGGTATGGTTTGACTTTCCTGGAACTCTCAAGTACGCGGGGCGCTTTCCCCACCGAGACGTGTTCTTGTGACGCGGTCTATAACCGTGCGGGCAAGTCAGTTCCGCCCAAAGCGGATAGTGTCGAAGTGCGGTGATTGAGACCCTTGGCTTGCAGTTCAAGGCAGACGTGCGGGATATTGGGCATCGATGATGGTGTTTCTTCAGGGACTGTTGGCTACTCTTTCTTGGGCTGAGCTATGGGACGGAGATCCCCTTATGAGCTTGTTAAGGCTTCTTGTCGAGCATACATATATGTATATACCTTGTTCAAGTACCCACTTCTTGGGTCTGGTTACTCTCCTTCCAGGAGAGGCTAAGACGCGCGGGGTATGCCACGTGCCTTCCATGTCTAGATTCTCGTGGTTGGACGAGTCCACTCTCCAGCTATAGGTAGCGAATACTCGACGATAAGTTCATCTTCTCACTGTTTCCAGCTTCTTGTGTCTGGACGAGTCTACTTTCTTTCTTTTGTTGGGTTGAGCTGGACTCTCTGTTGTGTTGTTACTCTTTACTGCACCCTCGGTTGTACTCCTTTACTTCTCCCTGTTCGCTCTACTGCTCACCCTTTGGTACCTCCTTTGTTTTTCCCTCGAGCCTTCGGGGTATCCTACTGAGTATTTTTATACTCACCCCTGCTTGGGCTTTGCCCGCACTTTGTCTTCCCTTGCAGACGACGGACAGGTGGAGCGTGACTTCAGTGGGGCGTAGGAGCATGGGATCTTGGACCGAGTTCGGTGGTCGTGGCCGGGCTCCAGGTGGAAGACCCGACATCTGTTTCTTTTTGTTTACCTGTTGCCGGGTTGTGGCACCTTTTCTAGTTGGGAGCATGTTTTGCCCCCTTTTTATTTTTCAGTTTACTTTCAACTTGTACCTTGTGCTTGTAGAGGTCGATGCACTCTTGTGGTTATTTATAGCAGTTGCCCTTTCTTTACTTGTCTTTTCTTTTACTCTACACTTTGCATTGAGTGTGCTGCGTGTGGGTGTGTTCAGGTACCTAGGCAAAGGCCTCCCCGAGTTGTTGTGCCTTCGGCGCTGGTCGCCAGCCCCTGGGCTATGGAGGCGGGCTTGGGGTTGTTGCGGCTCGAGCCCGGGTAGGGTCGGGTCGTGACAAAGTGGTATCAGAGGTGGTTCGTTCCTTGGGACGTTGTGCAGACATCCCTAAAAGAGGAATTGGTTGGGATTTAGGGAAATAGTGTTAATGTGTCTCGAGAGCGGCTCTGAGGCCATGGGGTCCAGTGATGGTGCGGCGGCCGACGTATCCATTCACCAGGACCTTGATAACCCGCTTGTCGACTCGGCATGCTGAGACACTTGTTGCAGGGAAAATTGGTTTGTGCATCACATAGGACCGAGTCTTTGACTGTCCTTCTTGAGTCAACTCCCCATCGTTGTTGTTGTGGTATATACAAATATGCTCATCTGAACGCGGCCCTCCTTGATAATGTTCAGGATGTCTCCGCAAAGACAGCCAGCCAGGATACCAGCATTGGGTGCATGAAGAAGACCCCATGAGCTACGAGGCCACAGTCTAGGTCCCATTGTGCGAGCCCTTTCTCCGGGTGGGCCGGTAGTAGCACCCCCACCTGTTGAGCAGCAGACAGTTTCAGCAGAGCAGGCTGAGCTTGAGCGTAGGTTGAGCGCGCTCCGTTAGTTCCAACGGTAGAGGCCGCTAAGGTTCAGTGGTGAGCCAGACCCTCGGGAAGTAGAGGTTTGGCTCGAGGTAGTGGTTTTCCATTTCAGTCTTGTGCAGACGCCAACAGATCAGAGAGAGACTTTGGCAGCCACCCGTTTTTGGTGGATCAGCTTGGCGTTGGTGGAGTCTGGTGACTCAGTTTCTTGACGAGTCGTCGCTTTCATGGGGTGACTTTCGGTTTTTGTTTTGTGAGGAGTTTTTCCCCTCTTACTTGCGCTCCATTCGGATTCAGGAGCTCCTGCAGTTTCAGCAGGGAGGGATGACGGTGGCCGAGTACGCGGCTAGTTTTGCAGATCATGCACGCTTTTATCCGGACTTGGTCCGTGACGACAACCTCCGAGTGCGGAAGTTTGTGCAGGGTCTCTGCCGAGATATTCGTACTGTCATTGTACCCTTGGGAATTTCCACATATGTCGGGGTGATAGAGCAGGAGCTCATGATAGAGGGTTTACTGTCATGTTCTGGATTTGGTGGTGGCAGTAGACACGTTGGGGCCGAGACGTCTGCCATAGCTAGTGGGTGTCGGCAAGCAGGACCTCGATGCAGGTGGCTTTCTGACAACCGGACTCAGGGGCGTGGTCGTACACCACAGTGGAACTGGAGGGCACCAGTGCAACCCAGAGAGAGTCAGTGCTATGCTTGTGACGGGCGAGGTCACTTGGCACAAGACTGCCCGACCCGAGTTGCTGGGAGTTTCGGGCAGGCAGCAGGTGCACCACCACGACAGAGGCAGTGCCGTGATCGGAGTAGTACCCAGAGAGGTGGTGCTAGCAGAGGAGCGGGAGGAGCAGGTAGTGGGGGACGACATTACGAGTTCTTCCCATCACCACTAGGGGGTCCATGTCAGACTCCGGGAGCTGACCGTTGGGACCGCGGGCAGCCGCGAGCTTTGGATTTCTACGATCCTGCAGAGCATGAGGAGATAAGAGGTATGCTCTATAGCTCTTATACCTTTTTGTAGTAGAATTGTTAGACTCTGTGTGTGATCTGCTTTCCTCCCTGCTCCTTGTTTGATGTGTTATCAGGGTGATGCAGGGCGTCGGGTGTGACCCTGTGTTGGTAAGGAAAAAGGTGTGAGACCTTTTCCTTTAGTCGATGGTGTTGACTCTTTCGCCTTTTGAGCGTGTAAGAGGGCATAGACTGTGGAACCTTGCATGACCAGATATCCTTGGGTGTTTCACCATATGGATATTCTAAAGGAGGGAATCACCGGGCCTTGTTTCAGGTGCGGGCGGTGATTCCAGTCGCGGCGTGCGACGTAGAATTTGGACCGGGGAGGTGAGCTACCCCCGAGGGCCTTCGGGCCGTTTGAAACCGTGAAAAGGGATGGTGAGGTACCCTACCACCTTGACCTAACCCCAAAGTCTGGAATGGGTGCACAACATCAGCAAGGGCCGACCTCACGTGAACATATCAATCCTTTGGTCTGTGTGCGGTGACGCAGAGCTATGCGTGGGTTCTTTTGGGTACGGGAAAGCCAGGTGTGGGATTAGTACCCTGTGTTGTTCCCTGGTTTTTCTTTTCGAGGATGAAAATCTTGAAGGAGGGAATGATGTAAGAACCTTGTTTTTTCTACGAAAGACTTTGGAATATTCTTGATGATATTCCAGAGCATATCTTTCAGACGACGTGCGATTCCGAGCCCCGGAGTGGCCGGAATTAAATTTTCAGTGCATTCACACTGGAAATGCTAAATAAATGGGATAACTCCTAAATGGTGATCCGGATCAGGGATCCGAGTGTACGGATGGGTCCGTAATGGGGTGTTTACCCTAGGAATGACATAAAACTTTTCAGCGCTGGATGTTTGGACCCCTCGCTCGCTTCTGGAACGTTAAACGGATTAAATAAATTAAATTAATTCGTTTAATGTTGAAACGCATGTATCTCTTAAACGGTGGCTCGGATTGGGAAACCGAGGGCACCGTTTTGTTTGGAATGTGTTGTTTACCCTAGGAGGGGTATAAGTTTCGCGGGCGCGGGCCGTTTATGAAAAATGGCCCCAGGGGCGTTTTCGTAATTTAGCGGCTTCAGACGTTATATTTTATAACTTTTGAACGAGGTCTCAGATTAAAATTCTGAGACCGCCGTTGTTTCCGGGAGGTGTTTTTTACCCTAGGGGAGGCTTAACCTCGACCCCGTCGGGGGTTCGGGTTCGGGCCGACGGGCGGGTGGTTAAGCGTTTTCTATTTAAACGCTTAAGTAACCCACACCCTCTTCCTCTCCCTCACCTAGACAGAAGCAAGGAGTACCTCTCCTCCCTCCTTCTGCACTCCGGCGAGACAGCTCCGGCGAGGCGTGGTGGCCGGTGAATTGTCGCGAAGCATCGGGCGAAGCCCCGCGAGGTAGGATGTTGTGTTTGCATTTTCTATTCTCGTACCTACTTTGAGCTTGTTTTCCACTGTCGATTCCTTGTCAAAACATCGATCAAAGCCCATAAATGCGTAGTATACATTTTTATCTCTCCAACTCATTTTTCGGAATCAAACTCCGAGCTCGGAGGAGGCCGGGGTCGATCGTCGAACGTTGCGGGTTTTTCTGGTGGTCTGGCGAGCCCCGGCGCGGCGGCGGCCTCAGGCGGTATCACGGCGTGCGGCGGGCGGCCTCAGGTGGTGTCCACGGGCGTTAGCGCGGGTGTCCGGGGGAGGCGCTGGGCGTGGCAGGGGTGTCTGGCGGAGTTCCCGGCGCGGCAGGGGCGTCTGGCGGAGCTCCCGGCGAGGCGGTGGTCGCCAGGGAGCGACGACCGCGGGGTCGCGTCGCGCGACCCCTGTGCGGCGACAAAGACCCATGTCGCACGGGTCATCACGCGGCGGCCGCGACCGGCCACGCGGCTAAGCCACGGGCTGGCCCCGGCCAGGCAGACCGGTCGGTCCAGGCCGGGCAGACCGGCCGGTCCAGGCCGGTCCAGCCCCAGGGGCCTTGCCCCCTCGGTGTTCGGACACCCGTAATTTCCGCTACAGGTGTCCGTTTTGAGCGTCGTCTGCGGCGGTGAAACCGTATTGACAAGACGGTCTTTTTGAGATGGTTTCAGGAATTTTTAATTCCCGAAACGAGGGGTCGTGGAGGCGTGACATGTCCTTAAGTGGACGAACGTAATCCCCGAGATTCTTGTTTTGGACGGCGTGGACGCGTCCGAAGTCCGTTTTGAGCGCCGTCAGTGGCGTTGGGACCCTGGCATCGAGGCGGAGATTTCCAGGGTGGTTTCGGGCGTTGAGTCCGAAGTTGAGGCATGGGCCCCATGACCCGTCTTTTGAGCTGCGTGCAGCTTTTAGCGACTTTTTCCCCGGTCGTCCATTCGGGGCGTGTGAGCAGTCGATGTTGGGTGTTTTTTCGTGGGAATCGCGTTGGCGCAGTCTGCCCGCTGTAATTCCGCACGATGGTGCGGGCCCTGCGAGGGCCGTTTCGGGAGTTGACGGTGATTTCCAGTTTTATCACCAGGCGACCGTTTTGGATATGTGAATAGTCCATTTCATGTACTTTTTCAAGAGAATCACAATGGTGCGATCCGTTCATTGAGTTTTGGGATCGGGATGCGGGTCCCACGTGGCACCGCTCGAGTGCGGTGCGCCGAGATGCATCTTTTTCTTTGGATATCCGTTGCACTCAAGTGAGTAGTGCTTTTGACGTGTTTTCCCGTGGGGATCGCAATGGTGCGATGCACCCGACTATTTTCGGGGCCAAGGCTCGGGATCACGGGACGTCGTTCGGGTGTGAGGCGGTGTTGGCGCCTTTTCCGTCGAATATCTGTTGGAGGCGAGTAAGTAGTCGATCTCGTGTGTTTTTTCGTGAGGATTACAATGGTGTGATCCATTTGGTTGTGTGGAGCCTCTTGTCTGATCTTATTGAATGTGGAGCATGAGAGGTGCTCCGGTAGCGGTTCATCTTACCTTGTTTATAGCGGACCCTTGGCGTGTGATTGCGCACTCTTGGGAGAGTGTTACAAATGGTTCAAAAGTTGTGTTTGGTCGTGCCTGGGCCTTTGAGTTAGAGTTGTTACGTCCCACCTTCACGTTGATGCTAGGTGTCGTTTGCACGATAGCCTCTGGTCTGGGACGTCGTATACTCTGGGAGTATACAGGAGCGCTTGGAGGTACGTGTGGTTTGTACCTGAGACGTTTGTGTGCTCTGTTGGGGTTGACGTGGGGCCGCATGTCATGTGGGCCCCATGTGCATGCCGTGTTCTGCCTTGCGTACTTGGACCCCTCGTGGCGTAGTCGGTCCCTTTGTGCTCGTTTGTTTGGGCTAGCAGGGTGGAGTTTATCTCCCCTGGCTTTGTGCTTGTTTGTTCGACCAGCAGGGTTGAGTGGTCTCCCCCTAGTATCGCTCTCGATGGATTGGCCGGTAGCGGTGCTGGTGACACCCAGTGATGGAACAGGCGTTAAAACCCCTTTGGGTGAGTTTTACTGAAGTTGGGTGGTCGTGCGATACCCACTCCGTGTTCGGTTGGACAGTGTTGTACCATCCAGTGGGGATGGCCAGGGCAGTTCTGAGTTTATCCCTCCAGCGGGGCTGGGCAGTGTGTTACTCATCGACTTCTAGGGTTTACCCTCCAGCAGGACTGGGCAGTGGGTTGCTCACTGATTTCTAGGGTTTACCCTTCAGCAGAGACTGGGCAGTGGGTCACCCAATGCTCTTAGGGACTACCCTCCAGCAGAGACTGGGCAGTGGGTCACCCGATGCTCTTAGGGTCTACCCTCCAGCAGAGACTGGGCAGTGGGTCACCCGATTCTCTTAGGGTCTACCCTCCAGCAGAGACTGGGCAGTGGGTCACCCGACGCTATAAGGGTCTACCCTTCAGCAGGGTCTGGGTAGTGGGTCACCCGACGACCTCTTAGGGTCTACCCTCCAACAGGGCTGGGCAGTGGGTCGCCCGTCGTCTAGTTCCAGGTCTACCCTCTAGCACGGCTGGGCAGTGGGTCGCCTGTCGACTTATTCCAGGTCTACCCTCCAGTGGGGCTGGGCAGTGGGTTGCCTGATGATGTGTTAAGGTCTACCCTCCAGCAGGGCTGGGCAGTGGGTCGCCGGATGATATGTTAGGGTCTACCCTTTAGCAGAGACTTGGAAGTGGGTCACCCGACGACCTCTTAGGGTCTACCCTCTAGCAGGGCTGGGCAGTGGGTCACCCATCATCTAGCTCTAGGTCTACCCTCCATCCAGGCTGGGCAGTGGGTCGCCTGTCGACTTATTCCTGGTTTACCCTCCAGCGGGGCTGGGCAGTGGGTCGTCGGATGATGTGTTATGGTTTACCCTCCAGCGGGGCTGGGCAGTGGGTCGCCTGAAGACGTATTAGGGTTTACCCTCCAGCAGGGCTGGGCAGTGGGTCACCCGATATCATATTATGGGTTACCCTCCAACAGGGCTGGGCATTGGGTCACTTGATATCATATTATGAATTACCCTCCAGCAGGGCTCGGCAGTGGGACACCGGTTGGCATTCTAGACTCAGTCCTCTCGACTAGGCTAGTCTGTGGCTTTCCTCCATGGTTACCGGAGCGGGACCCTTGTTTATTCGGGTCAGTGTTGTGATGACTGGACAGTGAGGACACCTCTCGACTGCAAGGCAGTGATGAGGTGTGGTTTGACTTTCCTAGAACTCTCAGGTACGAGGGGCGCTTTCCCCACCGAGATGCGTTCTTGTGACGCGATCTAAAACCATGTGGGCGAGTCAGTGTCTTCCAAAGTGGATAGTGTCGAAGTGCGGTGATTGAGCCCCTTGTCTTGCGGTTCAGGGCAGACGTGCAGGATGCTGGGCATCGATGATGGTGTTTCTTCTGGGACTGTTGGCTACTCTTTGTCGGGCTGTGCTATGGTACGGAGATCCCCTTACGAGCATGTTAGGTCTTCTTGTCGAGCATACATATATGTATATATCTTGTTCAAGTACCCACTTCTTGGGCCTGGTTACTCTCTTTCCAGGAGAGGCGAAGACGCGCGGGGTATGCCATGTGCTTTCCGTTTCTAGCTTCTCGTGGTTGGATGAGTCCACTCTCCATCTATAGGTAGCGAAGACTCGACGAGAAGTTCATCTTCTCACCATTTCCAGATTCTTGTGTCTGGATGAGTCTACTTCTTTTCTTTTGTTGGGTTGAGATGGACTCTCTATTGTGCTGTTACTCTTTATTGCACCCTCGGTTCTACTCCTTTACTTCTCCCTGTTCGCTCTAATGCTCACCCTTCGGTACCTCCTTTGTTTCTCCCTCAAGCCTTCGGGGTATCCTACTGAGTATTTTTATACTCACCCCTGCTTGGGCTTTTCCCGCACTTGGTGTCCCCTTGCAGACGACGGATAGGTGGAGCGTGACTTTTGTGGGGCGTAGGAGCTTGGGATCTTGGACCACGTGCGGTGGTCGTGGCCGGGTTCTAGGTGGCAGACCCGTTAGCTGTTTCTTTTCTTTTACCTGTTGCCAGGTTGTGGCACCTTTACTGGTTGGGCGCGTGTTTTTCTCCCTTTTTCCTTTTCAGTTTACTTTCATCTTGTACCTTGTGCTTGTAGAGGTCGATGCACTCTTGTGGTTATTTATAGCAGTTTCCCTTTCTTTACTTGTCTTTTCTTTTACTCTGCACTTTGCATTGAGTGTGATACGTGTGGGTGTGTTCAGGTACCTAGGCAAAGGCCTCCCCGAGTTGTTGTGCCTTCGACGCTGGTTCCCAGCCCCTGGCCTATGAAGGTGGGCTTGGGGTAGTTGTGGCTCGAGCCCGGGTAGGGTCGGGTCGTGACATTGTACCTTACAAAGTATACAAAATGTTCCCCACCACACATGGAATGTGGGACCACATGTTATCCAAGGTGTGTACTCTATGTACACACTAAGGATTCACCTAGGTGTATATAGTGTGTGACTTGACACACATGGTGTGTAGTGACACTTGGATTCCTTGGCGTGTACTCCCCATAAAAACCGATCCTTCCAACTAATTTTCACATGGAATGGGGTCCCACAAGACACTATGTTATATTTACATCCTATGTATAATACCTAATTGTCTCATATATAGGACTATCTGGCATGTGTTCCTGAACTACACTCTATGTATTCAAAAATTTATTAAAAACACTATAATGTTGATGCCTCTAGTGCATGATTCTCAATTTACACCAAATCCACTACAAAACCTTCTAATAAGTATCCATAAAATGTAAACCATACACACCCCAGTCAGTGGCCAGATTTTGACCACTTCAACCAGTCAAGAAACATTTCCTATTGCACCACACATTCATTGTCCCTCAATACTGCAAATTACTCGTCATCCCAAGATAAAAAACCCTAATCAAATATCAATTGAACATTTCACCACAAACCTTAATCAAATTATAGATCTCAAATACAAACCCATAATAATGATCTATTTAACCAAATATTGACCATGAAATGATTGGTTTCCAGTTACTCATCAAACCATCTTCCAAAAACAAATACAGATGATTAACATACATAGAACGGGGAGAGCAATGATTAAAATATAAAAATCAATAATAAAACTTTTCCAATGTTCATTTTTATATCAATCCATTATCAAGAAGGTTTCAAAAAAGTTTTATTATGAAGTAAAGTATTTTTTTCTCTAAGAAACATAAATCATCAACTAAAAATAGACCATTAATCCAGGAACAAACTTTTCTTGGTAAATTGTTTCAAGTTTGACATGTTATAACAAAATATGGTGGATAAAAAAATTACCCTATCAATGGTGTGGATCAATCACCGATGAACAAATAATATGCATTGTCATCATTAGAGAGACCCAGAATTTGTATTATAATTTCCAATCATTGTGGTACTTCGATTGATTTTCCATGATCATGCCATCCACCAATGATCCTATAATATCTATTCTCAATTAATAAGGTTATAAATATAAACCAATGAATAAAATAAAATTATGTTTAATTTGGATAGGTTTTGTTCATTAAAGAAAAAATAATTAAATAAATAAATTTCATTAATTAATTAATGAATTTTATTATTTTCACCCACTACATCAATTTACAAAAACTCTTGACGCTAATAAATGTTATGTTCCACCAAGGGTAAAAAATAGATTATAGAATCAATGATGGTGTCATATTCCTGATTGAAGACTCCATTTTTGATTTATATCATCATTTTAGAAAAAGTGTGCATGCCTGATATAATAGATTTAAATTTTTATTATATACATACCTGGCTCAAAGGGCCTCAGAATCTCAGGTCATCTAAATTTATGGATTTGAAAATATTCCTAATATTTTATTTTTTTATTTACTAGAAAAATGTTTGTCAAATACTCCCCACCTTAATGTTTATTCACCCCCATAAGAGAAAAACTTTTCACAAGTTCAGACATTGAGCTCTCAATTAGGCTTCCCACCCCCATGACCTCTTATAAATGTTCTTGTTCTTTAAATAGACATACATACCCAAGGGAAGAACTTTCCCATGAATTTTATCCTTATTTTGGTACTCAAACACTATCGATATCCTTGAACTCATCATAAAGGTAACTCTACTCTCAATTCCTCTCTTATCCTAAGAGACATAATGTAATTAGTCGTGCGTATGCATCCTTAGTTTCAATTTTTGGAAAACACCAATCACCTGTTCAAACAATGTTCATAGGGTATAGAGGTACTCTAACTAACTAACAAAATGTAGTAACTATAAAATAAAATGTTTTTAAAAACCCTAGAGATACCCTACCATCCCAACCAAATACCCATCATCCTCAAACATGGGAGATCTCTTTTAACAAACAATGTTTTCATACCACCAAAAAGGTCACTAAAACTAACTCTTGGCCCAAAATAACTATCTCTGGTTGAATATGACATGTATACTAGTGACATGTAGGGTCTCTAATACATAGCGTCACATGGTGCTACACCGATGGTAGAGATTTATTCTTTACGATACATAACTCCACCAATGGTAGATGATCCTCCCAACTATATCCCCAATGGTAACATGAAATCCTAAAAGAATTTCTCCATTACCTGAATGGTCTACTTTACCTGGACCACTATATACTTTATAAAATTCATTCTCAACCACAATAGTTTACCAAATTTTGAATTAGACTATACCCACATATGGATAGGAAGTGGGATGACATAGTGAGTTTCTCAGACAATAATCAGATAACATTGGGACCTATCACTAGTTATGGAATCTCCAACACATAAACCACAGTGGTACAATCTTATTTCAACATTCATCTCGGAACATCATCATTCACCCACTAATAGGTGAAACATCAAGAGTTAATCTTAGAGACATTGTACAACATACTTGGAAAAAAACTATTCAAAAGGATCCACATAAATCCTAATCTCTCCTAGATGTATGGAATTGGGAAAAACCTCATTACCATGTCCTCTTATAGCATATAGGTTACATCATCCATCCTCAAATAAGGATGGAATACTCCCCACCTTTAGAAAGTACATCAAAAAAATTCCCATTTGATATATGTTCACGCAAGACCTCACAATTTATAGCCCCAAGATATACCTCCCTCAATCACTAAAAAACCACAAGGGTAACAACCAAAAACTGGAGATGTGTTGCATCATACTAGTCCTAATGGGGAAACTATAAGGAGTTAACCTTCTTCATAAACACCCTTACAAATAGTGTATCTAAAACCCCATAATGAGCATCTAATACTACTATCACGCTCTCAAGTGTCTCCCAATCTAGAACTGACTCAGGATTTATTGGCTTCATTATCACTCAATTTTCTAAGAAGAATTATTTCAATTAGTAGACCTAATGAATCTATAATAGACACATTTGGAGATCTTCCTACAACTTTTACTCTCAAATCATGTCTAAAACCATCTTCATGTGTCTCACATGCTTCGCCTATGATGTCGAGTGTAATAAACAGGTTTTTAATATGAGGTATGGACATATTTAGTTTTAGTTTAAACTAGTTTACTATCCTTATAAGTGTTACCTCTGGTCTAAATATATAATTGAGAGTTCATAGGGAAAGTTATGAACACAGAACTCCATTTCGTGGAGGAAAAATAATAGGTTCATGGATTTCCAAATTGTACACTTGAGGATAAAATGTTTGGAAATAATGTGCATTGTTCTATAGAGTGTTCATGGGATACACATGATATTTTTAACCATGGACCTATCCCGGGTGAGGGGGTTTCACACAGAAAGTTCATATCTAATGTGGTGTACATGTTTTGATAAGCCCTGAGCAGAAATCATGCAAGAAGTAATTCATTGGGATAGTTCCATCCGCATGGATAGTGAATAATTTAAGGAACCATGCAATAAAATCATGTGATTCTTGAAAATTTATATGAATTATTGTTTTTCCCACCATTCAATGAAAATGGATAAACTATTTCCACCAACAAATTTTTCTACTATTATTGATTCCAAAGAGAGATATAAATTACTCTTGATTGGATTTAAATCCTCTTATTTATTCATCCTATAATTCAAGTTCTATCTATTACATTTGATTTCCATGAGTATGTGATTTAAACTGATTAATTTCTTATTTAATTCATATCACTATCTCCAGTGATATTTTTTTGTAATCTCATATGCCCTATTTTTGTGTTGTTTTTCTATTTTTATATTTTCATCCAATCTGGACAAAACTAATGGCTGATACTAGAAGAGTGTTCCTCCAAATGAATAAGGTAGGTGGTCTAGTGAATTTCTATCAAGTCATTTTATTTATATTATGCGTGGTGATATTGTATGATGTATTTTCCATGTGATTCCATAAAAATAAAATTTTACCATTTTTAATTTTGTAGTATTTATAAAAATGACCATGTGGCTTCTAATTCTTATTGGGATAGGTACCCATCAACTGATACTACCCTCTAAGGTGTTCCTATGAAATTTCCTCGTAGTTTAATAGGATATTATGTGACCAAACCACTATCTATGTGGGTTTTTATTGACACTTAATGTATTGGATATAGTGAATTAAGTTGAATATAATTGGTATAGACATATAATTTTTTATAAATGAAAAATAGTTAATACATTTTTTAATTGGATAATTAATTACTTTTGAAGAACTTTTACTACATATACTTTTGATACTTAGGTATGGCCTCCCTAGTTATATGATACTCAAGCATGAAGTCCCATATACTTATGTTACTTGGGAATGATGTCCCTAAATATATAATTCTAATGAATGGACTCCCATATAATCATGGAACTCAATCATGAAATCCAATATACATGTGATACATGAGAATATCGAACCTAATGACTTATAAGCCTAGGAATGGTGTCCCCTACTACCTTTAAAGACTCGAGTGACTAGACATGGACACAAGAGTTATGCCTTGGGTCCTAGATATCACTACTTAAGTATATATATGACTATGAGAATCATTATGTATGTATAATATATATAAATATACATGCATTTATATTAATAAGTTCGTGTTATTTGTGACATCTGTTTAGATGTTTTCATAACATGGGAAGAAGCTGGTAGTGTCAGTCCGGTTTCCTTCAGAAACTAGTGCCAACCCATTATAGTTTACATTAATTATTTAAAATTGATATATATACACACTAATCATATTACATACACTAGATAGATAATTATAAACACTATTTATGGTGCCCTATTGAGTATATCTCACACCCTATTCGGGTTCCTAGTTATTACCTAAAAAGACTTCATGGATGTAGGTAGAGACATGGGATAGGACCCTGGTATGGATGCATCATTCCTTATTACATGGGATCTTGGGAGAAGAGGATCGAGATATGGATCATGATTCTCTTAATAGATTGTTTTTTGGGATTTTTTTGTTCTTTTTCTATACCAGTACATATGTTATTTTCCACCATGTCTTTCTATTTCTTTTTTTAGATACAAGACATTACATCATTTTTTATATGGCACTGCAAATTGATGATATTGATTGTTTATTATATCTAAATGATTTATCTTCTGATATTTGTTTCTATTTTTCTTCTAACGTTTACTCACTAATTATTACACTGTTTTACTTTGATCATGATGGTATAGTCTCCCCACCATACCATTATAGACCCTTGCTACATGTTGGGAGCCTCTCAAGTATGAGGATGAATACTTGAGGCCATGTGATTGGATAAGATTTGTTACCTATGAGTGAACCAGGTCTAGAATGTCCCAAATTAGTATTAAAGTCTTTCTATTATTTTTCTTTTTAATTTGGGGATGGTACAAAAGAGACTAGAAAATGTATTAATTTTCTAATGCTACTATTCCGTGGAGTAGCTAACCCATGAACAAATAAAATCCAAATTACTATGGATGTGAATTGCTATTTTTTGGATCCCATTTCTTAAAAGTGTTTTTATTTGACTATTGGGTGGTTCACATGATAGGTTATTGTCATTATTATTATGATTGAGGATTCCATTTCATCCATATATTTTTATGGGGAGTAATTTTTGTCTCACATATCATCATAGGAACATAGATATTCACATGTCATTAATTATGCCATTCCATATAGGTACATCTAATTTCTAGTATATCATGTGATTTATATGACTGCGTTAAATGTTATATATATATATATAGTTTTACCAATGTTTCATGAATGTTAATGGGAAACATAATTGGTTGCTTGAAGTGCATGAATAAACCTAACAATGAATTTATGTATAGATTAATGTTCATGTTTTTTCGTTGTTCATTAGTCCCATGGGCTAGAACAAGTTTATGGTTGATATTAAATGGCTTCCATAATTTAATTTATAATGTGCACATGCATTTATAAATGTAGATTGATAATATATATAATTCAACCATTTAAAATTATTTTTATATAAATAAGAAAAACATAAATTAATTTAAATTCAGGAATTAATTGGTTTCCATTAAATGGATATTCTAATTGAAATTTAAAGGATGTTTTCCAGTATAACATGAAATTAACACTCTGTATACAAGGACCCATGGCCTATAGAGGATACATTGACCCTAACCCACCCTTATTAGTGAGTATTAGGCATTATATATTGAGTTGCGTATGATTTTCACATCACCAAGACATTAATTTAGCTGCATGAATAGGGATGTGAATTTTATATAAAAGAGACTTGAACTGGTTCTATTTCTATACCAATGTCTTCGAAAATTATAAAATAATTTATGAGGTGTGTTCTTGGATTTATTAGATCTATTCCACCATGATTCCCTCAGTTCATGCACTAGGAGACTGATGATTACCATTATCCGAATATATTAATAACTGATCCACCAGTGTACCCTTTTTTTATGCCACCTATGACACATTCTTCTTTTCTAGCCATAGGAGATGATGTATAGTTTTGAGATTTATTCCTATTTATTTTAAATATTATATATGGGTCCTCATGAACACCCCTAATATGGTGGATTTAATTTTATAATTTCTACAACATCATCCACCCATGTTTCTAAAGGATAGATTCTCCTAGGCTGTAGAATCATGGATGGATTCCATGATATATATCATCAGTAACCTCTAGACACCTCATGAGATGAGAGGAAATATCTCTACATTTATAAAACATGATTATTCCATGATATTTTGGGATGTTATCACCCAGAAATACTTTCTTTAGGGTATGTCCTGGGTAGGATTTCCTATAGTCTTCTATGACTATTTCTTCCCTAAAACGATAATAGCATATAGGGATTGAGATTTTATGCATCTAAAATAAGGTAATATGACCATGATGGAATATACTAATTGGTATATGGATATGTATCATTATGCACCGACTCTTACTGGTGATGAATTGGCAACATTGATATTTTTTTAAGATGGGATCATATTTTCCATTCGATCATAGGGGAATATCTTTTGTTTGACCATAATTTCTGAAATAGTAAACTAATACCTCATAACTGAGTAGAACATAATTGAAGAAAGTAGTGTTGGATAAGTTGGTTTAGAAATGAGTAAGGTATTTGGATCGAGTAGTGGCTGAAATATCTCTTTGAGACTCCACATGGGGGTATTGGAAGCTGGGTAACACCCGCTGATAGTTATGTGGTGTAATATCCCATCCTAGGTTCCACATACCAGTTCCCCAAGTCGGTTCTTTATTTAACCGTAAGAACACCTCCTTGTATTCTAGAGGTATTTGACTTGAAGAGAGGGTCTAAAATTTATAATTGGTATACTATACCCTCTTTATCAATGAATCACAATAGATGAAATTAATAGAAAATTTCAAATAGATAATAAACAATAACCAAGATAATACCTTAATAAATAAATAATAATTTCATATAAAAAACCCAAAACATGAATAAAGACCATAAACCAAATAAGTAAACTTTTCATTCCATAAATGTTTCTAGTTTCTACTGAAAAAAATAAATACACACTTTCATCACCCATGTGGGTCTAGATATCATGTCGAGTTCCCTCATCATTCTTTATCCAAAATCTCAACTCATAAAACTAACAAAGGCTACTTTCCCTTACCTCTTCATGCAGACAAGAAGCCTTTTCGGGTACCGATCAAGAAAACCAATTTAGTTATGAGTAAAAATATATAGGCCATCACCAATGGATTATAACACAAAACATAGTATATGATAGTTTATGAAAATTAATAATGAATAAGTTAAAAATGATGACGTAAACAGTTTCCAAAATTAATATTATTTAATCAACCAGATAGGCCCTCAGGTTTACAGTGACACTCAAACAAATCAGAAATGATTCGGCTAATTTTGGAGTTAGAACTATATACCATATGGAATCACATTCTATTCTTCATGATATCCATTATTCATTTAATTCCATTTTCATATTCATGCATCAAATCCTAGAGTACAAATCTAGAATCCCATGTCTATTTGGATCATTAGTCCCTGAATCATAACTCGTTGTTAGTATTCATATATAAATATATATTGGTGGCCTACATCATCAGTATGTAACACAGTGGGTATTTGGAGAAGCATTCCCTATCCATGAAATCATTGTTCACATGATTGAATCAGGGTCCTGGAGCATTAGTCAGACACCCCAAGGGTATTTGGAGCATTAGTCCTTAACCCACACCACATTGATCAATCAATGTCAATATCTCATATTTCATATAAACATTGAGTTTCAACATCATTAATCTTATATACAAATTTTAACTTCACGATTCACAATTTTATTTATCAAACACAACATTGATTCTCTACATTAATCACACAAAATAATATGAATAAATTAACATTAATACATTTATCTTTAATTAATCACCTATTTTATTAAACCTTAAAGGTTATACCACCCAAACCCTTAATTTCCATTATTAACTAGAAATGTGGTTTTAATTCAGTTACAATTACCCATTATTTCTATTTTTACATTTCATAATCATGATTTCATATCTGTGGAACACCCCATGGGATTCCCTCAATACTAGCCACAAAATATCTAATGGGTCCAACAGGATACCGGAAGGGTTTCCCAATTTATAATAATTAAATTAAACTTTCTCATTTCAAATGAAATTCCAAAACAAGGAAACAAAATGGTACATTTACAAACACATCATCATAATCATGACTATTGGGATTAGTAATTAAAACAACTTCCTTAGGATCTTTAACGGATGTTTTCTACCTTATATCCATCAAGTTAATGAAGAGAGGTTGAATTCAAAATAGTGGATGAAAACTATGATTGAAACCTAAGATCATGATTTATACCCAAATTCGACCATGATCAAGAGATTCCATCACTTAATAGGAGTAATGAGGAATATAAGAAGACCAAATAGAAATGATTATTGGGAATCCATCATCATGATATGATTATAAGAGAAAATTAAATCTGTCTAGGTCAACTAGGACTCAACCTTGGGTCGAGATAAGAAATACTGCATCGATGGAATGTAAAATAAGCAGTACGGTTCTACTTAAAACCACTGGTCATGAGAAGTACATGGAGTGTTACCACAATAGACATTGTGTATTTCTTAATAAAAGGTTACAATGAAAACCCCATAAACTAGGATTATAATTGAACATAGTCTATTATTAAACATTGTGTGATTAGGTTCAAAATCACGTATTATATTAATTCAATATACCATTTCACAGAGTAGAACCATTCACAACATCTATTTGGACAATTTTCAAACAGTTTAACCCATTTACATGATGTGCAAATGTTATGTAGTATTATTTTCAACCCAATTTCTACATAATGATCTGAACCACCTCTAAAATACTAACAAAACATGGAAAAGGTCATAAACACTTTAATGAAAATTAAAACTCAAAGGGGGGTACCTGGGAATGGAAAACATCATACAATCTCCCAATATTATAAAAACTTTTCCTCAAGAAGCAATCTCATGAATTTCTAAGTGTCTTGGGTGAAAAATCAGTCCAATAGGACCCGCATATTTTCATCCCTCACATTTTTCTTCATAAACCCAAAAATGATTCCATAACAAATAGACCAACGGTACATTAAATCCCTAAAAAAACCATCTCAATGCAATCTATAACATAAATTTGATGCTCCGTAAAGGATTCATCATCCTCAAGATCAACATCATCAATATCAATCACATGAGAAGAGTCGAGGTGATACTTTTTAAATTACGACACATTAAAAACATTATGCATATAACTACACCTATATAGAAGAGATAATCAGTACGCCATCAGTTTAATCCTTTACAAAATATAAAAAGGTCCATGAAACATAGGTTCCATATTTCCCTACCTCTAAATCCTTCACTGACCTAATATTTGTGAAACCTAAAGGAAAAAAATGATCACCAACTTTAAACTCAAGGGGATGAAGATGTCGATCATCATATGACTTCTTCCCATTCTAAGTTGTATCCATATATATATATATGAATTAATTGATCTTGTTTTGATATCTTCAGCATGAGACATATTCCCTACATCTCTGACTCACATGCCTCTATCCAAAAAAATGTGATCTACATGGACTACCATAAAGTGCCTCATATAGTTCCATATAAATAGTCATTTGATTACTGGTGTTATTAGAGAACTCAAGGATTTTTAATTGCTTCTCCCAAGGTCCACAAAAATCAAGGACTCGTTATATCATCATGATCTCTAATACCTAAATAGTATTCCATGATTTCCCATCCATTTGTGGGTGAAAATACATAGTAAAAAATACATGGGTACCCAGTGCCTTAATTATTTTTTTCCTAAAATGTGATGTAATGCATGAATCATGGTATGAAAAAATACTATGTTGCACAACATGAAAATATAATTTATCAACAACATACATATCCTCTAATAAATATATAATTAATGTCTCTAAGATTGGAAATAAATTGGATACTTTAGTCTACCAGTCCACAATTACCCATATTGCACCATTATTATATGGTTTCCTCAAAATACCCACCATAATATCCATGGTAACATCCTCCCACTTTTATTACATAATAGTAAATTAATGTAGTAAAACATTAGGCCATTTATACTCATCATTCACCTACTGATAGGTGTAGAATAATTTCATGAACCTTGCAATGTTTTTTCATACCCGATGACCAATATTATCAATGTTGGTCACGGTACATTTTTGTCAAACCAGGAAGCACCACCCAATTTGAGTAATGAATCTCATGAATTTTATCATCATGAATACCTGTAGTAAAAACTACATGATTACAGAAATATATTTTCTCATTCCCATCTATAGTCCATTCGAAAGGTGACTCCCCGCCATCAAAGATTTCTCTAAAGGACCAAAACTCTGGATCCTCACACCACCTTTCCCTAAGTTGAGATATAAATGTGTAATTGTATGATAAGGATATGTGGGAAATCTACTCCTAGCCCTCCAGAACATCAATATACATCTCATTCAAAAAATATATTATGTTTTAGTTGCAATGAGAAACCTATAATATTTGATTCTATGTCGTCTGGATCAAATCATCAACAACATCGTTTCCCTTTCATAGTGTATAGGCTAGTAGAAAAAATCATGGAATATACTCAACCCATATCTTTTATCTAAGGATCAAATCCCCTTAAAATAATATATATTTTAATCTATTATGATTAGTATACATAGTAAAATTTATAATTAATTGGTGATTTCGCTAGCACTTTAAAGCATAAACCATCATGACCAACTTGAGATCATGCATTGGAAAATTCTATTCATGTTACCTTAATTATCATGACCCATATTCCAAAAATTGATCTCCATAAATCAACACTACTCCTTGTCTAATCATATATGCATCATAAAATAAGGCATACTCCTCACTCAACTCAGGTAGTAACACCGTTTCTCTTGTAGTCAAATGATTCATTATCTTTTGGAAAGCATTCTCACATGCTCAAGACCATTAAAACATGATCTACATCTTGGTCAGACCCAAAAGAGATTATTCAAAATTGAAAAAATCATAGAAAAGACACTAATAATAACCCAACAACCAAAAAAAATTGGATAAAAAACATTTTTGTCCAATTCCCAAGAAACAACAACTTGAACTTGCACTATGTCCACTAACAATCCTTCATCAAAGATGATGTGCCCCATGAAATGTACCTAGTTGATCTAAAATTGGAACATAAATAGCATGGATTCTAGTTGATTATCTCTTATCGTACTGAGGATAATGTTATGATGTTTTGTATGATCATTATGAGTCTTGAAGCACACCAAGATTTCGTCCACAAAACAACCAAAAACTGATTCAGGTATAGGTTAATGATTTGGTTCATCAAGGCCATAAATAGATCCATAGTGTTCATAATATTTTAAGGTATCATGATTTACTTTAATATTCCACACCTACTTCTAAAATTAGTACTTGGTATACCAAATTTCTAAATATAAACTGATAATACCTCTCTTTGAAGTAAATCATGGAGAATAAACAAGATCCTCTCAACTATTCAAATATATTATCGGTACATGGATGAGGATATATGTTCTTAACTATCATCATATTAAAATTATAGTAATAAAAACATAAACAAAATGTACCTTCATCATTATTAGGGAGAAAATAGAGAACCCCAAGGTGATAAACATAGATAGAAAAATACCATAAACATCAACTGTTCCATATGATTCATTAACCAATGAAGATCTTTTGGTTCCATTATGTAAAGTTGAATGGATACTGGTTCATCTTTTAAGGTGAGATACATCTTAAACTCAACGCATCTCTTAGGGGGAATCCTAGTGAAATCTACAGGAAACATGTCCAAAAATAACTCCACTATGTTTGTAAAGGCCTCACTCTTTAAAACCTCTTAATCTAATGAAAGACATTAAACATGGGTGGTTGGGTCCCCAATTAGCTGATGAATCATCCCTTCACTATCTTCATGGATATCACATTCTCCAAGATGAATATAATTCATACCTTCAGTTGATGTAATGTTTACTATCCTATAGTAACAATCAATGAGGGATTGGTGTGAAAACAAATAATCCATACCCAAAATCAAGTCATAACCTAATATTAAAAGTATGTAAAATTCCCAAATCAAGTGACACTCACCCACCTTGAAGGAAAAAACCTTTCACAAAAATATTTCCTTTGATCTTACTCCCAAAAGTGTGTTGAACATTAAAAACCCACTCAAAAAATTCACTTTTTTTCCCAAAACTATTCAAAGGTTAAGAAGATATAAAATAATGTGAGGGTCCTTCTTCAAAGAAAGTTCTTGAAAACATAGAATAATGAAGAGTACTACCTCTGACTATATAAATTCCATCCTCACTATCAAAAAGTGAAGGCTAAACTACATGAAACTGGATGTCCCTCTACCATGTGTTGTAGCCTGAGTCCCTTGAGCAACACTGCTCTGATGATATGGGTTTTCTTCCCCTAAAGGACCACATCTGATACCTCTAATTTCACAACAATTATTACTCCAACTATTGGACTATTGAGGTGTATAATATACCTTCCTTTATTTTAGTTTAGTCTTTCTCCTCCACAACAACACATATATCAGGGGTTCTTAATGAACTATTGTAGATGTCACATTCTTCTACAAGGATGAAATATTTTCTACGGTTGAGGACACCGATTACAATAGTGACCTAGCCTACCCCACTTATGGAAAAGATCTTGATCATTTCATTTTTTAACTAATCCATCAACCTGGCCACACAAATTTCCTCTACTATGGGTAATTTTTTTATTATGATGATTCCTACCCTTGGATGATATGCCTTCTATTCATCTTGAAGAAATCACTTTCTTCCACTAGAATCCCCATTCAGGCTCTCCTCAGAAATGAGTGCCTAATTCACCACCTCATGAAAAATAATCAATCATAATATGTTAATCTAGGACTTAATCTCACATTTAATTCCATCCTAGAAATGTCATTCCATAGTTTACTCATCCCTTAGCAGCACTGGAATAAGGAACTATAATTCAGTGAAGTGACCAACATACTGCATCATAGAGATACTCCCCTATTTCAACTACATAAACTATGATTCCATCTCCTTTCATAGTTTATCTATGTTGAATAGGTCCAAGATATTATGTTGAAATTTATTTAATACAATGTTTTCTAAATACTCATCTTGATCCTGAATATTCCACAATTCCATCATTGATCTGTACAAAAAATAAGTATCCAACTTTACTCTCATCATTATAGAAGTATTTAAATGATCAAGAATTGTTTGGATAAAATCTATAAAAAACTCACCTACCTATGGCTCAACATCTATGGTGATATTCAGTGGGTGGTGAAAATGAAACTCCTAGGTCAAATCAGAGATATTACTCATAGCCCACCTGGGGTCTATTTCCATGAACTTCATTAAATGAGAAAAGTTCACATTAAAAATATCACTCTCTCATTCACTGAAACTATCAAAGTCCTTGGTTCCACTACTAGATGAACATTTCCATCAATTTAATCCTATTATCTTATCAGTATTCTTCATTTTGGTTGAATATATCTACAAATCCAAACACAAATCCTAAAATAGTTGACGTAGTACTAAAACATTTTGATAAATGAAATTCTCAAAAATCCATAACAAGTCATCCCACATAGTCAAAACCAAGGCACTATCACTACCATCATGCATCCCTCACAAATTTCATGTCTAAAACAAGGTAATACACATTAATATTTAAAATTATATCATTAGAATCCAATTTAATCCATTTCAAAATACCACATTTATAATCATTTTCAATTCAATATTTATAATTAGGAACCACATCATATTATAGTACCCAAATTCATAATTCTAGGTTCATTTTTCATAACCCATTTATAAGTTTCTTTTATATGAATTCCTAAAATTACGCATGTCACACAAATTCTTGTGATCTTATAATGATGCATGTATACTCAACTCACATTACATATCATAACTTGAACAAAATTTCTGAAAAATAATAAAATCAAAAAAAATTAATATCATAAGATGAAATAAAATTCATGTATAATAGAAAAAATCAAGGAAAACAATCCCACACTAGGTACTTAGGTTTTCTCCAAAACATGGGTTAGCTACACCCATGCATGAGCACATGACCATGGTCTGACTCATCCTAGTCTCGTGTATACAACTCCCAAGTAATAAGGAAGCTGGAAAAAAATAAACCTCCATCTAGTAACACTTTTTAATGTGTCGACCCATGTTCCACATATTGGAGCCCTGTTCTGGTTCATTGCACGACCTCTGGTTCACAAACCCTTATGTCAAAAGTTTCTAACAAGATGGGATAGTATAAAACATAATGTGGGGTGACTATAACCTCTTTATCAAGAAGAAAAACAAAACAAGGAAATAGACTTCATCAAAAAGAGAATAAACAAGATCCAAGATAATATAATTATCAATAAAAAACTATATAACATGAAAACCTCGAAACATGGATAAATACCACAAAAAATATAAATAAATATATCATTTCATACAAGTTTTATGTGTCGAGTGAAAAACAAAAATAAAGACACACTGAAATCTCCCAAACAGTTCTTAGCATCATGTTTGGTTCCCTCATCCATTCTCCATCTTGAAACCCATCTCATCCATCAAACATAGGTCAATTGACTTTATCATCTTCTGCAAACATAGATTCTATTAGGGTACTGATCATACATAGTAATTTTGGTTTGTCTATAACTCATTAGGCAAAAAAACATGAATATAATGAAATATCTAGTCAATGAATGTGTATGTAGTTGTATAAATAATATTGTAAAAATGATAAAGTGAAATGTTTATACATCTATTTTTTTTTAAACAACCACAGAGGCCCCCTGTTTTATGGTGAAACCCAAACCAGTAATATATAATTCAGACTATGTCGAGTGTAAAAAATATACCCTAGGGAATCACATTCCATTTTTCATGGAATTCGTTGTTCATTTACTTCAAATTTCATAATAATGTATCATGGACAAGAGTAAAGGTGTATAACCCCATGAGTATTTTGAGAATTAGTCCATAACCCAAACCATTTTATTCATATTGAAATATAAATATATATTGGGGGCGTTTTGTATTAATATAGAATTCTAGGGGTATTTTGAGCATCATTCTCTGTCCCACAACACATTTGGAACATGCATGAATTAGGGTCCTAGAGCATTATTTTAGAACCCTATAGGAATTGGAACATCAGTCCCAAACCCACACTTCATTGATAAATCAATCAAAATATCACACATATCTTACACAAATCAAGGTTCAAAATCATTAACCTTAATAACCAACATTCCAATCATGTTGCAGCATTTAATTTATGAAAGAAAACTATGGTTATTTATCTTAATCATATTGAATAATATGAATAAATCACCACTAATCCATTTATCATCATTTAATAAAATTTTTCATTAAACATTAACGGTTATTCCCAACAACCATTTAATTCCAATTATTTTCATGCAACAAGGATTTAATTTGATTACAATATCCTATTATTTACATTTTAATAGTTCATAATAATTATTTCAAATGTATTCTAACACACCATCCGTTTTCATCAAGCATAGTTTCATAAACTCCAAAGGTTCCAATAGGATTTGTGAAGGGTTACCCAATTTCTAATAATTAAATAGAAATTTTTAATTTAAAATGAAATTACAAAATGTTGAAACACAAAAATAATTATATACACTTGAATGTAAACAAGACTATGGGAATTAAAAATTAGACCACTTAACTTTGGATTGTCGATGAAAAATTTCCAACACATAGCCCTCAATTCAATGTAGAGCAGTCGATTCACATTAGAAGAAAAAAACATTAATAGAAACCTATGAACAAGATCAACACCCCAAACCAACCACAGTTTATAGATTCAACTAATTCATTGGAAGATCGAGGACTAGATTTTTAGGAATCAAACACTAATCCATGAATATCGTAGATAATGAAGTCCCTCTATATATTTTTGGAGTCACCCTAGGGTCCTGAGAAGAAAGGATACACCAATGGAATGAAATATCAAGAAAATAGTGACACTGAAAACTTATTCTTTCTATAAGTACACAACGTGTAACCACATTACACATTGTGTATTTATTCATAAATGGTTATACTAAAAAACATGTTGCCTCTATTTAATATCCACTCCATTTAGTTTCTACATGTTGTGTAATTAGGTTTCGTGGTGTGTATTTTTTTTATACCAAGAACTAGTTCATGACCTTAATACATTAATGGCATCTGGCTTGTGATATTTGAATTTTTTGTAACCCATTTGAATAGAGTGGAACAATTCCATAGACTATTTTTCATCCTATTTACTTCATAAATATCTAAACAACCTCCAAATACTTCTAAACCAAGAAAAACATTTATGAACCCATTAATGAGAAATAAAAATCTATGGGGGAGTACAGTTAAATGGGTTAGATCTTACATTTAGTTCTTCACCAGTGGGGGATCTAGGAAATAAGAAGCCCCATTGTTCCAAATAACCCATAAAGTTATAAGGATACAGAATTTTGGGGAAACATTATAATTTATATAGGACCTTACCATATAGAATATTATGAAATGATCCATATTAGCTCTTAATTCAGTATTGGGATCAGTAGAACCTCTCTATGAATATTTTGGGGGTATTAATGACCATTTAGGTAGAGGTGGTGTTGGAGGCCAAGGTTTGAAGTCTTAAAATGTACAACCCCATCAGGGTGGACCTTCATAGGGTAGGAATGTTGTATCTAAGGGATTAGTATTGAGCTATAAATATGTTGTATAGCATTTTAAGGGATTATAGTGTCTATCTATCTACAGTTTGACGTACTATTCAAGTAGCCACTACTATTGTGTCTGCCTTATTCGATACAGGGTCTTCACACTCCTTTGTTTTTAATTTTTTTGGAATGTCATGGGATTGAAAATTAGTACTTATTTGGAATGATCACACTTGATACTCTATTGATAATTCAATAAAATAGGGTTCTCCAATGAAAGGAATGCAGTCTTTTTGTTTCGAAGTTATCATTTATTATGGGACCTCTTCTTCGTCAGGTTCCCGAGATTTGTGTTATTCTCAATATGGAATACTTGGTCATATATCCTGCTAATTTGGACATCTGTTACCATAGGGTATCATTTAAATCACCAGTGGGTAGATTCTATGTTCACAATGTTTAATTGGATATATTGGAATGTATAATAATACTAAAGCATCTAGGGCTGTGTGGAGTGATAGACCATGTGGCTAGTCCTTATATGGAGGATCAAGGAATACATTAGGATGATTTTCCTCCTGTACCAGATCATTAAGGGATGTATTCATTGAGGAATTTTTAGGATATCCTATTAAAATGTGAGGGGGTGAATTTGTCTATTGAGTTACTACCAAGAGAAGCACCATAATCCATTCATTCATAAGGAATTGATACTACAGAGTTTCAAGAGTTCAAGAGGTAGATGGAGCACTTGGAATATAAGTCCATTATATATCCTAGTACTTAATTTTAGAATTCACATGTATTTTTCACCAATATAGGAGATTGTAACCCCCAAGAATTATGAGGATTACCATTAGTTGCACCATGTTATATCTAAGAACCAGTATCCATTTCCTCATATATATTACTTATTTTATAATTTCCATGGAGTGAGAGTTTTCTCCAATATCTAATTGGGTTAAGGTTACCATTAAGTTTGAGTTAGACCTCCAAAAAAAACGTGTACAATGTTTAATATCATGTATGGTATTTATTATTATTAGATTCTTTTTTTAGTCTCATGATCATGGTAGCTATTTTTAAGTTGTTGATGAATTGGGTTTCCCATCCATATCTAGATTCATTTGTGGTTGTCTTAATTGATTATATTTTAGTTTATTCTCTCACTAAAAAGACCATGTAAAACATCTTGTCATCACAATAAATACACAAATAGAACACCAATTGTATGAAATGATTAAAAAATTCAACTTTTTGATAGATAGGGTTCCCTTCCTGGGATATATTATTTCAAAGGTAGGAGTTTCTATTGACCTAGAGAAGCTGAGTCACATAATGTCTTAATAGAATCACAAGAATATCTTGGACGTATGGATATTATTACATCAATATGGTTATTAAACACTCTTTATTTAGGAAAATTCATTCATAGTATAACCACTTATAGGATTGATTATGTATAGTGTGAAATTCATATGGTCAATATCATGTGAGACATCCTTTCAAGAGATAAAAGGAATACTGACTTTAGTTCCGATCCTAATTCTTCCAAATACAAGTATATTATATGAAGATTATTATGATTAATTATGTGTTGAGATAAAATTATTTCTAATGAAGGAAGTCCAATTTGGGGTATACGAGTCTGATTAGATGTGGCCGAACTAGAGTAATTTCCTGAGATACTATCATGAGTTAGTTGATGTTATACATACATTACATTACTGTAGGAATTAAATTTTGGGAGAGAAATTTGTGGGTTTTATAGACCATAAAATCATTTAATATATATTTTCATAGTTTGATGTGAATCTTAGGTAGTGTAGATGGGTTTAATATCAATAGTCATTTGACATTGATATTTATATTCCTGGTAAAGGCAACGCAGTGGATGATGTTCTCGGAATATGGACTCACAAATGGGTAGTTCGAGAGGCCAGTGGTGAATGAAAGTGGTGAAAATATTTTATAAGGTGCATATAATGATTCAGGAGGGCCACTAGTAGTTATTTCTCATAGATCTAGCAGTGAATTCAACTCTTATTGATAGGGTAAAGATGATCCTTCTGATCCAATAGTGCAATTCCTATGGGAGATCATTTCTGGTATGGGTCCACCATCAAATTGGACCACTGATGTGAATAAGGTTCTACAAATCCATAGTCATGTATGTGTACTAGAAGATATTTGGGAGGATATTACGTGAGATTCACATACATTATCTAGGTTAGTACACCCCCAAGATTACAAATAGGTATGGTGACCTACAACACTAATATTGGAGGCCCGATATGAAAAGGTAGTTAGCTATATTTCTAACTATGTGTTACACCTATTAACATGTGATAGAGGTACCCAGTAACTTGTATGGGTTTTAAAGCCATTACCAATTCTTGAGAGGAAATTGGATGATGTCACCATGGAATTTGTGACTGGTTTACTAATAACCCCTCTTGAAAATGACACGGTATGAGTGATCTTCAATAAGCTCATGAATCTATCTCACTTGTTACCTATCAAGGATACAATACATTAGAAGATAATTGAAGGATATTGGTCTTGGATATTATATGAACTCAAGGAGTTCTATAGACTATTGTGTCAGATAGGGACACTCATTATAATTTATAATTTAGAAAAGTGTTATAGAGGGTGTTAGGTACATAGGTACTTTTTAGTACAACCTTCCACCCCAAGACAGATGGGAGTCTGAGCGGATGAAAAAAGTCCTATAGTAAATGATTTGATCTTGTGTCCTTGTTTTCATAGGGTCTTGGGAGAAACATACAATTTCCATTCCTCATACAATAATAGTTTTTAGGTGATGATTTAGATGGATCATTATGAATCCTTGTATAGTAGGCCATGCTGATCACCTATATTCTCTTAAGTGGTTGGGGATGTAGTGATTATTGTACTTTATCTCATTAATGATATATCAGAAAACGTACATATAACAAGGAATAGGTTGTAAATGTACTATTATAGGATGAAATCATATTTTGACCACCATCAAGGACTTCTAGAGTTCAAGGATAGATATTGTGTATTCTTTTGTGTTTCATCTAGACTGGGCATCGATGGTTTAGGAAGAAATTTTAGATATCACCTTATTTTGTTAGACCTTTTGTGGTTTTATAAAGGGTCAGATTAGAATCTCATTGGATAGAACTCCATGAGAAATACTATTCTATGCTTGAAATGTTCAATTATCTCCATTTACATCATTACTACAAAAACATGACTCACATATTTCACCATAATGAGAATGAGATGGAGGTAGAAGCATCCTTTGAGGAGCATTATATATGCATCATCAACTCACGCATAAAGATTATATAAGGAATCTATACCCCTCCTATATGGGTGTTATTCTAGAATGATAGTGTACATGCTGGGAATGGGGAGAGATTAGTCGATATTACTTTTCAATGGATTGAGTAGTTCTTATATGTTTCCTTTCCACCTTAGAAGACCAACTTGTGGATGAGTTTTCCTAACCGAGGGAGGAAGTAACAACCTGGTTTTTATATGATGTATAGACTTAATATTTTTTATTTTAGAACCTTTTTTACCCTTATCAATGTTCCTTATGGCCTATGGAATGAATTTAAAGTGTGAAGGAGATTTTTGGAGCCCAAAACTCCTTGTTTTGGGGCAATAAACCAGTCACATGTTTTTTAAAGAATGCACATGTGGCCACATGGTTTGGAAAAAGTGTTTGGTGTTCTATTGAGGCTGTTCATTGGCTATTCATTATTTTTCTAACCACTCATGTATCCCATGCAATGGTGTGTCACCTAGAGAGTTCCAGCTATATGATTGGCACACAGTTTGGAGAACCATGTATCCAAACTGTGTGCCTCATAAAAATTGGTCATAATTATATCGTTCCCCACTTCTTTTAAAATAGAAAACCCACTTCCTTCTCTATTATTTTCCTAGTGGACCACATGCCAATTAATATATCCTCTCCTATTTATATTATATGCCTCTTCTTTATCTATCCTCTCATTCGAGTGTCGTCTGTCATGTTAGATCACCATCGGTAATTGATTTAATCTATTTCCTTCCTTTCTTCATTTATCTTCCCATAGTAATTGATATTTTGATGCAATATCATATGCCATATTTTCTAGGAATTTACCTTCTTTTATATTTAATTCTAAATAGGTCTATACTAGTGTTTAATACTAGATGAGTGTTCCTCAAATTCATATTGTTGATGGTTCAATGATTATCCCTAAATTCTTGATTTTTTATGTTATGGGTTGTGATTCATCATGATATATTTTCCATGTGTTTCTATAAAATTAAACCAATCTTGTATTTTATGTTTTATAATTTAAAATAATGACTTTCTTCCCCTAATTGTTTTTGGGATAGGCCCCCATCGATTGATACCACCCTTTGAAATGTTCCTATAGAATTTTCCCTTGGTGTTGTAAATTCTTATATAACCAAACCACCTTTTATGTGGTTTTAAATTTAATCTAAATTAAATAATTATAAATAATTAAATTTATTGTGAGTGGTATGATCAGATCACTTGATTTTACATAAATAATGGTTACATCGTAGTTTACATGCATTATTAATTAATTGTACATCCTTTTTACTAGATATTATTATGATAATATAGCATGATGTCCCTAATTATATGATACAGGAATTGCATTTGGTATAATTTTGATACATCAGCATAAAATCCATATTGATATTATACTCAGGCATTAAATCCCATATACTAGTTATACCAAGACATGAAATCCCATATACATGTGATACATGGGCATGGAGACCCTGATGACTTATGATACTCAACCATAAAGACCCTAACTACATTTAAAGTCTTTATTGGACATGAATGCATGAGTTATGCCTCAGGGCTATGATAACAGTTTGTAGGTATATAGAGGACTATAAATGTAATTATGTATTTAGAACATATATATACATACATATAGGTACATTTATATGTATGCATTCTTGGTGACATCTGTTAAAAAGATTTTACCAGAATCGGATAAAGCAGGAAGTGTCACCCTGGTGTCCTTTAGAAACTAGAGCCTTCCCCTTAGAGTTTACAATATTGATTTACCATTTATATATTTGCACACTAATCTTATTATATTCACTATCATGATACTTCTAGAAAACAATTGTGATGGCCTACTGATTATATTTCACACCCTAATCACTATTGACTGGTACCTGGACAGACATCATGTATGCATGTAGGGAAAGTAGAAATTACCCAGTTATGCCTATGTGATCGATTATATCATAGGATCTGGGGAGAATAGGGTCGAGATATGGCTGATAATGCTATCTCAAGATAATATATATATTTTTGGTTATTTTGGTATACCTGCATATATGTTTCCCTTCTTAAATATCTAGCTATTTGATTTTATTAGATTAATTACATTACATCATTTTTCATATATTACTGGATATTTTTGTGGACAAATTTTCATTATATTTGGATCATTTATCTTTAGTTTTCTGTTATAATTCTACTTTCACATTTTATTCATAGATTATACTTGTTTGTTAGTATAATCGGGATGGTGTGGTATCACAAATAGACCATCATGGAACCTCAATTCTTGTTGTAAGCCTCTATCATAATGGGGGGTGTTCTTGAGTCCATTAGACTGACCAGGTTCATTTACATTTGAGTGAATCGAGTCAGGGACATTCAACTGAGTACATAATGAATTCAAAAAGGAAGACTACCACAAATTTTTTCAACATGGTCAAATGATAAATATCATAAGTCACACAAATAATTTCACTAAATATAAAATGAATAAAGAAATCATGAAAAAAACCGAAACAACTATTGAGAAATTATAACGAATATTCGGTATATCCTTCACTCAAACCGAGAGATAAAGACAAAATGGCATGAGGTTAAACATTGAGAACTATTATTCCACTAACTAGATATTGAGGAAGTCATCAATTCATGGAGGTGGAAACCCCTCTTATAACGTCCCATAATTCATGTGATATCAATCCATATTTAACATCATGATCTCATCCACCTTATAGGTGAACAATATAGGGATTCCCAGGTGAACAAAATAGGTTAAACCAAACCCCTTCTGTTCATATTTATCCAACTATACCTTCATAACTCATAGATATATCAGGTCATCATATATACTCTCATAGATATAAGATTATCCATTGTGAAATTAAATACATAAAATGAACTTTTTATGGGGATATAATCAAGAAACAACCCCATTAAATACATCCAAAAACTCCTAGAACATTATTGGAAACTAAAATGTCAAAACATATAATACAATGATAGTCATACTAGAAAGATGATAATGTGTATATATCCATGTACAACTAATCTAATCCTCTACACTAATGTAATAAATTTATTTAATCAATATATGATATAGAAAGATTCAATGGGAGGCCCTCCCTCTCCTTTAGTAATAGGTCACATTTCCAATAGAAGGGTCTGATTACCTAATCTCTTGATAAAAGCCTCTGAACACAATTTATTAACCAACTGTTCAACTAGAAACTCAATGATCACACACTAGGGGAATAATAAGTAAATAGAGGTCGATTATGTGTCTATCAAAACTAAAAAATGTCAAAAGAAACATATTATACCTTGAATCATTCTCAAAGCTTATGTGTTATAATCCCCCTACATCTTCATCTACCCATGTCCCCAAAAACCATCACTTTGAGACTAGAATGGACCAATTAGGGGTGGTGTTAATAGATTAATGTTATAACTTTATCCTAATTCCCTCCAAGATCTTGTAACTCATCGGCCACTAACGCACTCTTGTCATAAGGTATGGAAGAAGAAAATTTATATTCCTAATAATGTACAGTGGCTGAACAGGCTCGTCTCACTTCAGTAGCATTATAGTCAGTTCAATCATTTATTCTAATTCTCCTTATGTAATTTTTTTTTATTTTTTTCATTAATATTTACTAAAATAACGGTTTTATTTTTTGAAAAAATGTAATTAAAATAATGCAATGCAGAATTGAAATCAAAATGTTGATGCTGATGCATACATAATGAAATTATAGAAGAAATTTCTTGGTCCTAGTGTTGGATAACAGGGGTTCATTAATTAATTATTTTTTATATAAATTCAATTTTTTAATTCATTTAGTGAAACCTCTTTAATGAATTACTCCCCATTTATTTATTGAGTGTGTGATTTTTGGCATGTTTCTAACACACCAAACCACACCTCCTCTAGTAGTCAAGTAGGGTAACCCCTCAACTGAGAATGTTTTTCCTAAAGGACTCGGCTCCACTGTATTCCATTTCATCCCTTATGAAAACCCCAAATCCACCATATAAAAGTTTTTTCTAAGAGAAGGGTGGTAAAATGGATGAATCAATGGAATGAAATGGATTTGGAAACAGTGTCATGGTGGACGACTGCCACACCAGTTCAATATTCCTGCCTCCACCACAAATAGAATAAAAAAAATAATTGAAGCACAATAATGAAGAACACCATGAAACCTCCCCCAGGTCCAAGACATGATATAATAACTTTCCATAGATAAGTGCATAGAGATCAATATGGAAATATAGAAGAGAGAGAATGAGAATTAGAGTTGGAAGATAAAAAGTGTAGAAGAAGAAAGGGGAACACTTTAATATAAAACATATTAATGCATTAAAATGGAAATGAAAACTAAAAAAATTAAAATAAAGAAATAAAATTTCAAAATGGATCTTGGCCTCCTCACCTTGGATCCACAGATGGTGTTGGGAAGGATTAGAATGCTTTGAGAGGTAGGAGCTCCTCTCCTTTTATATGCATAATTTTGTCCGCCACAACGTTTCTCATTTTTTCCCATTCATTGGATTATTAATGTGTGGACCCCTTCATGAGAGTTTCTCATTAATGTGTTGTACATTCACCCTCTAAATTTCCACTCATTTGGCCACCAGTTTATGAGTTATGAATTTGTCATTGGCGGTTTCTTTTTCTGGATGAAGGATCTAGGCAGCATCCTCTAAACATTTGTCGTTCAATGGATTCCTTAATGGATTCTGAAATCCATTTAATTTTTTTAAACACCCCAATTACACATATTTCATCCCAAAGTAGAAGACACTAATTTGGGGTTGTTTAGGATGAGACAGATGTTCGTTATGGTGGTGGGGTCCACACTATCCCCCTAAAAATATTACAAATTCATCGATTTTTTACGGCCTCTGGATGATCGATTCCACCCCTGGTCCAGAAAACAAAAATGAAGGAAATAAAATTATGATTCTAAAAAAATGATTTAATCAATTTGGATTTATATTTTTCAAGAAATGACTACAATACCCTTGATGTAAAAATCTGTCCAAAAATCCATAATTAAGAGCTTTTCACCATTTGGTTCAAAACACATCATAAATCCAAAATCGATTCATAAAATATCAAATAGATAATTTGGGATAATTAAAACAATTTAAATGCATAATCTTTTTTTGAAAATATTAGCTCTATCAATTCCCCCACACTTAAATCGTGCTTGTCCTCAAGCATAAAATCTCAACATGTAATTCGGAGGAGACCAATGAAACCAATATTCAGATTCCAAAGTAATAAAATTTTACAATTTTCAGTGTCAAATAAAACATTAAAAAATTCACATAAAATATCAATTTAATTTCCCATTTTTTCAGAGAAACAATTAATTCATATATTTTACTTTTCTCATTTGAAAAATGATGTAACTTATTTTTTTCATTCATTTAGGCTTCTCGATCCATTATTATTAAACATGCCACATCATCATTTATCTCCCAGTTGAATTGTGAGTCTCATCTATCTTGATACAATTAGTGTAGAGTTATGCTCATATCATGATCAGATGCACCTTATCCATAATCCTATAAAAGAACTACATTATCCACTTTGTAAAGACCAAAGGCACAAAAAATCATGAGGACTTTTCAATAATGTTTCAAATGACTCTGAGGCTTAAGTTTGGTTGGATTTGAGGTTTTAAAAATAAAGGTTCATGGATGAGGATTATCTCTTATGTACAATTCATGATATCAAAAAGTGTAATGAAATTATCCTATTCAAAGTAGTAAAACACACTTCCCCCAAAACTCAAAGCAAGGTCATGCTCAAAGTAAAGAACAACGAATGATTAATTCACCCTCTTTTTTTTAAATTTTGTACTTTATTTTTATTTTTTCAAAAGTTACGATCAAATAAAACCTCACATACATCACCTTATCCCATATTATAATAGTTTCGTCGGTCTAGAAAAAGGTGATTTTTGGTTTTCCCAAATCACAACCCATTTTTCTGATTTTTTGGTTCTTTTTTCGATTTTTTTATTTTTTTGTTTTTAATTCAATAAAGGGAAAACATGAAGTAAAATTAATGATTCCACAACCATTTACAATTCCCACAATATCACCCCCAAACTTTTTCCTTAAAATTTATAACATCCCTTCCACTGTGATTCCCTTCACCCCTAGACTTCATTTTTAAAATATTATTCAAATACCAAGAGTTAGGTTAGAATAGATAAAAATGGATTAAAACATGGAGCATCCCCATAAAGTCCATTCATGTTCTCTATGGGATAAAAGAAGTATTTATGTAAAGGTAGTCTTTAAGGATAATGGATTTTCCAAATATGCCTCAATAATTTTAAATGTGCTTCTGTACAGTCCTAGATTTGACGAGTTCAAATGCATGTTCTAGTCAGTGACATGTCTCAAGATCACTAAAGAAATATTGTCAAGGAAAAAATAAGATTTACATGGTCTAGAATTCCTTTTGGGAATGAGAAATATAATATTGGAAAATCACTCATGGCATGACTACTAATAACAAATCAATTCACCTGAACTTTAGACCTTCCAAGCATGAAAGATGATAGGGAAATTTCATTTACATGAATCAATTAATTCCTCCAAATCATGATTCATCATTTAAATATCCATGATTCACATTAAAAATACAATAATAAATTTTAATCATTCAATATTATTAACATTTAAATCTAAAACATGTCATCAGTGGATTCCCATGAAACTCATGTCTCCTAGAAAAGACAGGTAAAGAAATAATTCAAGTGCTGACATGCAATTTTATTTTTAAAGCTCAAACTATGTTTTGGACCAAAAAAGTAAGGAGTTTAAATGTCAAAACATTAAAAATTAACTCCCTTTTGAAATAATTCTTCAGTCATGTTCCTCTATTTAAGGATTCTTTTTCTGATATATGAACCTACAAAATAGAATTACTCACTTAAGAATGAGGATCATTTCATTAATGCTTAAAAAGTTAAGGAGGAGTGGGCTGTATTCTGAACTAATATAAAAAAAATGTAAATATAAAAATAATTTAAAGATAAATCTTGGTATGATCCCCCAAGTGGGCCTTGAATTTTTACTACCTCCAGTAGGAAGAACCAGTTGTTATCCATAATCTGATGGTGGGTGGATCTTCTTTTACTTGACCCACCACATATGTCTTTTCCCATCTTATAGTTCTTAGTTTTTTTAGGAGGACTCCATGGATAGAGTACACCAGATCCAACCCCTTTGAAATGTAGTACAGTTTTCATGGCACGGGAGGGATGAAGGATAGATCCTCTTCGTCTTTCGTTGCAACTTGTGCAACATTCTCTTTGTCTTCCATTACTCACTTTAATGAATGTTCGTTTTCTTTAGGGAGCTTTATGTTTTCCTCAACAAGTGCATTTTTGTTTTCATATTCTTATAAGGAAATGTGAGTATTGAATAAATCTGAAAATTAAAAATTATAAGCAGTGATACTGAAATTAGATTGAATGAAATCAGAAAACGTAGAATTCATGGACGAATCATCTCCCTGAGTTAGTTCTGGTTCAATCTCAGCCTCATTGGTAATTTCCTCTTGGAGTAGATTCTTTGATGATGGAGATAGGTAGGCGGACTTATCCATCTTGAGTTTGGACTCTACTTATTAGATGTCTTCAGTGAAAACTGGGGGCACTTTTTTCTTGTACTTAAATCATTGCAAGTCAATTTGGAGTTCTTTTATCATGCTCATCAAAACATGTGGTGAGATCCATCTCTCTTTGACTTTTTGAAACTATTTTAACATTATCATAAGTGAGTCCCCCCTTCATTGTAGTTCATCCTCATTAAAGTCTATTTCTTCCTCTTGCACCTATGAGAAATTATTCCATTCACAGTAAATTGATTTTTAAGACATCATGGAAAGAGTATTTTTATATATTTTTTCAAATTAAAGATAAATATTTACAAAAATGTGAATTTTGAAACTCTGATCGAAATAACTACTTAACTCATCGACAACGGTGCTAGTTTTTATGCACACCTATCGTTGGACATGACAAAAGCAAATTTATATTCCTAATACTGCACAATAGATGAATAGGGTCATCTCACATGAAGAGCTTTGTAGTCGGTTCAATAACTTATTCTAGTTTGCCTAATCTAATTATTTTTAGTTTTTTTCTTCAATATTTACTAAAATAATGGTTTTTGTTTTTGAAAACATGTAATTAAAATAATGCAATGATGAATTCAAATCTAAATTTTGATGTTGATATAGATAGAATGAAATTATATAAGAAAGGTCTTGGTCCTGGCGTTGAATAACACAAGTTCATTCATTATTTATTTATTATTTAAATTCAATTTGATAATTCATTTAGTGAAAACTTTTTAATGAATTAATCTCCATTTATTTATTGAGTGTGTGACTTTAGAATGTGTTCGAAAAACTGAACCACACCTCCTCTATTATTCATGTTTGGTAACACATCTACCAAGAATGTTATTCCTAAAGGATCTGGCTCCACCGTATGCCATTTTATCTATTATGGAAACCCCAACTCCACCATATGAAGGGTTTTCCTAAGATAAGGGAGGGAAAATGTTTGAATCAATGTAAAGGAATGCATTTGGAAATATTTTTGTGGTGTAATATTTCTTCACCCATGCAATATTCCCGCCTCCACCACAAATAGAGTAAAAACATTTTGAATTGAAACATAATAATCAAGAACACTGTGAAACCTCACATGGGTCCAAGCCTCGAGTTAATCAATTTCCATAGAAAAGTGCATAGAGATCACAATGTAAAGATGGAAGAGAGATAATGAGAATTAGAGTTGGAAGAGAAAAAGTGTGGAAGAAGAAAGGGGAACACTTTAATATAAAAAAGGTTAATGCATTACAGTTGAAATGCATACAAAAAATAGGAAAATTTTAGCTCTATCAACCACCCCACCAGCCTTTCTATTCTATCCATTTCCTCTCCCTAGGTAGTCAAGTGATTGTTTCTCTAAATAAATCATGATGGGTAAAAAAAATCACGTGACATTTAATCCTCCATATACTTCATTACAACACCTATGTGTGAGTGATCTGAGTTGTCATTATGGTCCCTGTGAATGCCAAAACCTACTATGACATGCCTTGCATCATACAAGAACTATCCCCAAGTCCTTCTCACCCAATATCCCATGAAATCACAAACATAAAACATCATGATATAAATTAAAACCCTACTCATCATAACACAACACCAATAGAGCCATCCAAAACTCATTTTTTCATGATTAATCCATCTAAATCACGGTAGGAGTGTCTATGCGGTGATCAATGGAAGAAAGAACCACCAATGATCCACCCATAAAGGAAACAAACTTATGACTAGGCTCCTACATGAGTACCTAATCACACATCATGTCATGATCATAACCATAATGTGAAAACTTCACTGGCTGTCATCATGGACACATCCTAAAAGAAGACAAGACATATCATAATCAATGAGTATATATGGGTAGATGGATGAGAAAGGACATTAAATCCACAAAAAATTCCAATATTATGTATATACCAATTTTCTGCCAACAAAAAGTCTATACATGCATGATTCAACATTTAAGTTATCAGTGTCCTGGTGAATAGATACAATGGCCCCCACACCCGCACTAGAGTCCCTTTCCTGAAATCCATAGTTAAAATTATTATCACTTTTTTCATAAATACAAAACCAACCTTATAGCTAGAACAAACCTACACTTTGTTCCTAAGGTAGAACCATCTACTCAAATACCACTATGTTGGCACCTAACCTACTCAAAATCGTCTGTATAAAAATAATATTATTGCTCCCACCCCAAGACTACTACTAATAGGCTAAGGGATAGTGACTAACGCTGCGTAAGAATATCACACACATTGGTGGCATTTTACTAATATACCTCTACAAATACACATATCAAAGATCCTACAATTATAAAATGTAAAACAAAAAAACTTATACCTATTTATTCATAACAACTATCACACAATCATAATATGGAAAATGTGCTAGTATTTTATAAAGGGATAAATAAAATCCCAGCAAAAGTTATAAAATAATTTCAGCCTTCTTAGTAGGAGGGGACTGATATCAAATACAACACCAGAATACCCCTCATTTTATCTATCCTAAACTATGATCCACCAATTCTCGCTCCTCAAAGTGCTCCATAAAATGTTATATCATATTCATAAGACAAGACATGTGTAGGCACAACCCATTCATGGGCGAGTATAAAAATACCCATTAGGACTCCTTAAAATTAAAAAAATAGAGAATTGAGAGTTGTTATCTCATCAATACATAGTTATTACAATGATATAAAATACATACCAAAAATAAAAACCCATATATACTAATTACATACAACAGGTCTCAAGTTTTCTCAACCAACACAACCATCCATAAGATTCCACTCGAAGATTCAATGTAATGCCAACATGAGATATTTAAATTCATGATAAATGATCTCAATAATTATGCTCACCTGACTAGTCATTATTGTCGATTATAACCATTGAGAAAAACTATAAATTCGTATATCATGAAACCTAGATAGGGTATCAAACTGAGGGACATTGAGGGATATTAAGAATATAACTAGAATAACCCTCTGAGTATGGGATCATATGTATGATGGTACCATGAACCCTAAGGGGTTATCCTACTAGATATGGGATCGAATCCTTGTGCATGGTAGTAACAATAATACCTTGAAACCTACCATGGTTAGATGAATGAATGATAGAGGATCTCACCCAATACTACTTGGGGACACCATGAACCTCATTTGAAACTCATCTAGTAGATGGGATAAAAATCTTCAGATAATGATGTAATGATGCATTTTACCGTCAAAGAGATAGAACAATTTATTTCACTAAAGTGATACTATTATACATAAGAAAATAGTATGAAATAAAACACCTAAGCTCATACTAGATATGAAATAAAAAGAATGATGGAACCAACCTACCCTCCAAGTAGTGCAAAGCATGTCCCATGAGGGTACATGGTGCATCACATGTGGGCACATGATGTGTCTCACTTAACCAGGAAATACCCATGTCTCATGTTCACCTAGTATGAATATATCTAAATACATGACATTTTATAAGGGATAAATGGTGTTTAATGTTTAATCTAACACTTGATGTGATGGATAATTGAGATTATGTACTATAGACCGTTCACTAGAAATACATGCCTTTTTTCCTATGATACACATTGTGCAGGTTTTGTGTCGGCACTTAGGGTGTGATATCTACCATGCCTGTGTACCTTAAGAATTATAAAGTGTGTTCCCCAAAACACACGGTTTGAGTGGCCACATGAACTCTTGGGTGTGTAATCCTAATACATTTAGATCCTTTATGAAAGGTTACAGGGTGAGTGACCTAGAACACACACCTTGTAGTGCCACATGGATTACTAGGAATGTAATACATATACATGTTATGTTATCCAACTATGTTTCATAAGGAATATGGTCCGACCCTGTGAAATGAAATATTTTTCTCCTACGTTGAAACCCCAAACACTTCATAAATGGGAATATATGGTGTGTGTCCCTCAACTACAGGCTGTGTAGTCCAGAATTTCATATAAAATATAAAATTCTCAAGAATCATCCTCTCACATATCCATCACATATAAACTGTAACAAATACTATATGGGATATCTGAATATGATTTTACTAGCCTCGCTGCCTCTTTTCACCAGATTGACGCCACATCCATTGCTCAGGAAACCATTCATGTCACACTTTATTGTCATTGTTGCACCAAACAACAAACCCCACAACAACCCAAGATAACTGAACCCCTAATATGATCTCAATCCAACAATGTTATCATGAACATAAATTTACGCACCTATTTCAAACCTAGACCTACAAAAAGGATCTGTTTCACCAAATATCTAATGTTAAAGGGTTTTTTTTGAGTATTCATCAAACTTGCATCCAAAATAAATTAAGATGGTGAATGTGTGTGGCATGTGGGGAGAAATGAAAAAAAAATAACAAACAAACATCATACAATTTTTATGTTAGACACAATTATTTTTTGATAAGGTGATAAATAAATATGATTACACAAAAAATAAAATCCAATTTCACAAGATAAAACTCATCAACCAAAAATAAACCATCAATCAATAAACCCGTTTTTCTTAGGTAAAATGGTTCACATTTGATATGGAATAAAAAATGGCATGAATCCAAAAAAATAATATCCCAACTTTATCATTGGATCAATCAATATTTAATAATTAATTTATCTTCCCATTTTTTATGAGATCACATGTTTTGTTTTCATTGGTGCTTTTTACGGTACCCTGATTGGCGATCTATGATCCTATCATCTTCCAACACTACTATACTCCCTCCATTAAATTTTATCTGCTATGAAGCTAATAATGAGAGTTGGATATAAATATTTTTTTCATAGGAGATTGTTTAGTCTCTATGGAAATAATAAAAATAAATGAATTTAATTAATTAATTTTTTTATTTTATTATTTATGCCCACACTAGTAATTTACGAAAACGATAGACATAGATAACAGTTAAATGACAACTTCGGTAAAAAAAATATTTTGGAGTCAATGGAGGTCTCAGATTTAAAATCAAATACTGTTTTTTGATATAATTTCATTATTTAATAATTAACTTGCATGTGTGATATAATATATTAATTATTTTTATTCTATACGTGCATGGTTCTTTAAGACACAAAATCTCATTCAATATTAGTGTCCAGCTCATTAAAAAGACTATAATATTATCAATATTATTACAATGAAAAATAATGTACAATATAAATACTAGGTAATTATTTCACTATTTCTGTTTAAATCACTAAAAAAATTAATGATAAACACATAATGTTTTAGACTAACTTGATTTTTCCTCTCTAAAAATATGGTGAATATGGAGATAAATGAAAAACTAATGGAATCAAAGAAAATTTAGATTGAAATGGAATTATTATATACATCTCATAGACCTAAGAATATGTATACTGTAAAATACAACATAACCAACACTCAATAATAATTCTTATCGAACTTAATGAGAGTCAACAATTGTGTTAATAAAAAAGTCTATAACGTATTTGATGAATCACATCAAGTAATACCTTTTATTTTTTTAATCTATAATTAAAATTCAATGATCAGGATTTATACATTTAATATTCTTTTTTCTTGAAATAAATAATTTTTTCTGTCATTACCCATCCCCAATGGGAACCCCTCCTTGGATGATACCTACAACAAAAGTGACCCCATAAGATCACATATAATTGGTAACAGGTTAGTGACTAGCACCATGTATATAACACACACATATGGGAATAATTTAACTCCTTAAACAAGGTGAATTAATTAAAAAGACCAATCAATTATATGTGATATAAAATAAAACCCAATGAAAAATTCATGTGAAAATCTTATATAGTGATTTTCTAAAAAATAGAATGCCATGATATAACTCTAATGAGAACAAATCACAAGCATAGAAAATAAATGTGAGATATTACAGTATACATTGATCACCAAATCAATCTATAAAACCAATATATATATATATATTACTATGAGCCACAATTTGTACTCAGTTGGATCATCCAAAGAATCTATAATTAAAATATGGAAGAAGAAATAAATTTTGAGAAATTAAATAACAAATAAATGATGAAAGCTATCATCTATCGTTAATAAGTCTCGCTAAAACTATAGAAATGATTACTATAAGAACATTTTATTAGAATAATATATCATAAAGGTACTCTGTTGTCATGTTTCCATTAATCAAGTCTCTCTCACACCCCCAAAAACATATGTTCTATTATGAAATACCTTGAATTTCCACATATCCACATAATCACATAGCACATAACATATATAAAAACATATACACCATTACACACAACATTTCCAACATACCTGACATCATCATCACAATAGGGAAATGTGAACATGAAGGAAATTGACCTTGTTCCCTCCCCCAACCATGCACATCATCTAACTTGTATCATCATCAAAACCAAAAAAACTAAGTCATAAAGTTTATGTATAATATACCATTAAGTTAATAAATATTACATATATATATACCTTACATGATCAATTATATCTAGTAATACATATAAATGGAGAGTGAGGAAGAGGGAGTAGTTAACTAATGATTACTTTTATTACATGGATGTGGGGAGGGACACATAGAATACATGTATGTATATGGGTGTTAGTAGGGTTAAAAATTTCCTGTGATGGTGTCTTATAAATAAAATGTAAATATAAATTTTATAATAGTATAACTAAGATAAATTGAAATTTTGTTTCTCAAATGCAACAAAAACATCAACCTAACCTCTACATAACACCAACTGCTTCCACCACTACTAAACCAACATGCCCTGGAATACCAAATATTCACACATCAAGAAATAATATCCAAATTGTTTCCATAATTATTATGTTATATATTTACCATTATGACCAGAATTATTATAAGTTAACCCTATTTAATTTCTAAATAGTCATTATTAAATAATCAGGTTTATTCCCACATTTTGAAATTCCAAACATGCATCCAGATTACGTACTCCATTAAATAGTCAGATGCCCATCAATTCTGTCCCAATATTCATTTAAAAATTGATTAATTTTATCCAATCCCCACATTATTTTTAAATTATGATGACACAAAAAATAACAATGACCAAAACCCTAACAACCTCCTTCCAACACAACTAAAAACCAAAACATGAATCAAAACTGACACCCACAACAAAAGTATTACTAAATCACGCATCATCTATACCATAATAGCAATAAAAGAAACATATAATAACCCCTATATTTTTTTAAAAAAACCACAGCACATATACCCAAAAATTTAATCCAAAAAAACTCATCACCAAAACCTCCTTGAATCATAACATTGATACCCATAAAAATACAAAATAGAGGAACACTAATTACCAAATAAAGGTGCATAACCTCTTTCAATTTCATTATGATTTTATTTTATACCAGCACCTCATATGTACATGAAAATATCAAAATCAATATTTCCATAATAATGGTTCATTTTTTCCTTTATGTTATTAACTCATTTTTGAAGTTGATTAAAAAAAATTCAATCTTAAAGAGAGGGTTCCTAAGAAAACATTTCGTTCATGGAGAAGAAAACACATTTTTATTATGATATAATAAATTATAAAAATGAGAATCACCCCTACACCCAATAATTGTTTTTTCAATTTTGGTTATCATATTATTTTAGATCAATTTATATTTTCCACATAATGGAATAAAAAACATGACAATACTATAATTACGCATTAATAATAAAGTTTTAATCTCAAATACATTAACACAAAATATTCATGAATAAATTATACATGTGAAAATGGGGAAACAATGACCAAAGAACTGAACACATTAGGTTCAACCGGAAATCCTATACATGGTCATCCCCCAAAAAACCATAATATAAGAAGACCAAAAATAAATCCACAACTCCCAAAATCACCCTATTAATAATGAATAGTATGTAAATATGAAAATATTGGAGAGTTTCTCATATTATATAAAAGGATATCAATATCAAGAATCCATGAATTAAATTAACACTAAATATTTATGAAGGGTCACCAAAAATGATCCAATTAGTACTTGGTGTATGAAATATTTCAAAGGACTTGGATGTAATCCAATTGAATAGAAAAATATAGAGTTATTATAGTTAAACATAAACATCTCAATATGATAGGGGTCATTATATTACAACTCAAACATGATCTCAAAATCACGATGTGGTTTTATAAAATATCATGGGTAAAACATCCTTGAAACTCATTTAATTGAAGAAAGCCATGGGATGACTAAATTGATCATGCCAAACAAATTTAAATGTTGAGGATCATAGTTAAATCCTTGAACTTCTCCCTCAGTATATGTGCGTCCAAATAAAAATAAGGTTGTAATTAAATGCACCATAGTGGAATAGTCATCATAAATAATGATCCACTAAAATTTACCACCAATTCATACACAGTACATTGAATGTTATTGTATCATCATATCTAATATATAATATTTACTAAAAAATTATCGACACTCATAAATTTCATCCCTGGTAACATAACACCGCTCTATAAAACAACAATATATATACATACTTAAACAAAAGTCCTTCATGCCATAACAAAAATCCATAAAATCATAAAAGGCTTTTATATTCTTCTATAATGACCGACTGAAACTTGATTTTTATTAATCAAGGGGAGGGAGAAGATCCCTACACAAGGGCTTCAATGAGGTCAAAAGTGATAGAGGAAAAAGGAATCACCTTGTATGAAAGCAATACATTCATACGTAAGGGAACCCAAGGAATCATAGATGACGAGAGCGTCCACTTGGCTTCCCCTATGGGCAAGAGCGTCCACCGCAAAATTTGACTCCCTCCAGCTGTGATGAAGAATCTTCCCCTTCTTGGTCTCTAACGAGCATCGGCAGGTCATGTAGACAAACTCCCAAGGTTGCATGTGACGTCCCTAAATGGATTTGACCAGGACCACCGAGTCAGATTCAACTTCATCTACCAGAATCCCACTTCTCCTGCAAACCATCAGGCTTGAGAGGAGCTCCCTCACCTCCGTGCCTAAGGAGCTTCCTGGATCGTAATAGGCACTGAACCCAGCAAGACTAAACCCCAGGAAGTCCTAAGCACCCCTCCTCCCCTCATGATCAGTTAAATATCATGTATTTTCCATTATATTGTAATGTAAACCTCAAAATACATCTAAACATCTAACAAAACAATGAAAAAGACCATAAAAATTCATCTATTATAAATAAATTATCTTGTTGGAATTCACAATGAACACTGAAATAATTGAAAAGAAAATAAAAAAACTAGTAATTCATATAAACTCCTAAAAACCTCATCTGAAAACCTCGAACTTCTGAATGGTGAAAATGAATAGCTTGTGCTGGTCTATAATATTACATTAAATACCCCATTAATGATTGTTAACTTTGATAATAAAAAATAAAAAATAGAGATATAATATTCCATGAAACCTTTGCATATATAAAGGATAGGTATCAAATAGGAATTTCACCATCACCAAATATGAATGTAGAAAAAGGAAAATTAATTAAATTTAAATTAATATAAATCCATGAATCATAAGATGAAGAAGAAACATGATTAAAAAAATCTTGAGATATTGAGTAAACGTCAATGAGTCTGATTACCACAAACACTCATAGAATTCATCATTACATCCTAATACATGAACTAATAGAATGATATTCATGAAAAAAAATTCTCTTGATGGTTCAAAATATAAATTAGTTACTCCACATACACCGCATCATTATCAAATCAAAAATTCCCTAATAAAAAATTTTTGAGTTGTCATAATGATATTTAGGAATCTATGAAAAATTCAATATTTAATTTATATAATCTATCTATATATGATGATCTAATCTATATTCCACATTTTCCACACTTTCCCAATCAATTAATGGGTTTATAAACTATGTATAATGCATAGTTTGTATACTAAAACTCAACTTTCATTGATGAATAGTGTTCTCCATGAACACATTATTAGTGACATCAAACACTATAGAAATCCACCAATGATAAATAGATAAATTCTTATAGTTATTAAATATATTGTCCTACAGATGAATCATATCCGTCTTCCTTTTAATTATAAACAATTCATCTAGTTAAAATACCACTATCTCCCTAACCGGATTGTAGTGTAATATAGTCATTACCATATTTCAATATAACATGTTTAATGGATACATGAAAATAAAATATTGAAAGTTGTAGTTTTATGAAAACTAATCCAATACAAGGTGTTTCACCAATAAAACACCAAAATATTTAAAACAATAATGAAACATGTCTAATGATATTTAAATTTTTAAATTGATTTGATCATTTATCTAAGCATAGAAAGTAGTGATAATTCATAATTGAGATCCAAAATCATGTTAAATAACTCCCCAGACACATGAGATAATTTGTGGATCCTTATAAAATTATGTCCACCTTGACAATGAAAAATATAGTGCTAAAATCTATCACAACGTTCTCCAATTTACACTAAATGGTATCAATTTTCTGTAATAAACCTATTAGGAAATGATCATCAGCCTCCACACAATGTTAAATAAAATTTTGGTCCCCATAATACACCATGAACACATTATCCTAGTCCACTATAATTGAACCAATAAGTTATAATACATACTAAACATAAATGGATTAATATCCTAGAGTAAGCTATAATGATCATGATGAAACACCTCATGCATCATTGAGATAATGAAAAACAGCCCCTAAAAATATATTAATATGTGTAATCTCCTATCCACCCCATAATAGAATGAAAAAAAGTCAAAATATCTCATTAAAACTCTACATCATGATCTAAAAATTAAAAATCCAATACTATCCACAAAAAATTACTTATTTATCATAAAATTATATAGACAACCTTCATAGCTAGATTCCTCAAGATTAAGATTCATTTCTATGTAGTCCTATGTAACTCTCCATGCATTTCCAGAGTATCAAAAAAATTTACCCTAATAATTAATATATAAAATTGAAAAACTATACTAAATTTATATGAGGAATAGAAGAATTTGAAATCATAATAGTTCTATAAGTCCATCCTCCTTCACTGATGAAAACTGAAATCATATTAAGAAAAAATATCACTTATGGTTTTATTATCTATGAAAACTAAAAATAAATCATCAATATGGTAATTTCATCAAGGATTCATGGAAAAGCCACAACTTCCAACTAGATATTATGGGATGAATAGTTAATCTCATGGGGTAATAACCATTGATATCCATAAGAAAACATCACCATATTCTATGTAATGGAACAATATAAACCATGATGAGAAGAATTATAGAAAACCTCATACATAAGTCAATCTAATAGAAACTAAATTATTGTTTTATTGATCATATTCCCCTATAGGTCTTCCAAAGCTACCATACACAGACCAATCCATATAAATTTTTTGTCCTTCCTAACCATGGATGTGAATTTGGCATCAATCTAAGAGAAATTAGTCAAAAAACACTATTAATATTCTACAATACCGAAGAACATACATACCTTTATGTAATTATTGTTTGATTCCTAATAAATAAGTACATTGAACTTCAATGAATTTAACAATACTCATTTATATGAAATGATATGTCCTAGAAAATATATGTATTGTTTCGAACCCATTTGTGATAGGTTAGTTTCTAATGGGGTTTCTTCATGGGACTAGAAGCACCGAATGGATCTATACCCATGATGACTCATAGAACTACTTTCAAATATAATGTGTTCATTGGGTAGATTAGACAATGACACTTAAGAACTCTTATTGGCCGAGAGGATGGGTTATTGAGCTTATCACATCCTTTTAGGGGGAATTATTTCCTATTCTGAGACTATATTATAGATTTAGGATTTTTTTCACGAATCATTTGTTCATTTACAAGTTTTATGTGCTTCACCCTTGAATTAATAATCAACTATTAACAAGAATCAATTTGGAATCATCAATTTTTATATGAGTTTCTCTATTAATCGAGCATGTGGACCAGAGATCCTTGGGTAATTTTTTATTATGATACTGGTTTTATGCCACTTGAAGAGGCACATTCGAATTTACTATAATCTAGGGAGATGTGAATTTATTTGATGCCTGAATTAAAATAATAATATGGGTTTTTATATATTCTTTATAGATGAATCATAACCCACATAGTTCAGTTCCACATAACAGGAAAACATCATACCTAAAAATTTCATGTGATAAGGACTGAAATTGTTCAGTTTAATGTTATGCATTAAAGATTTCTAGGAGGAAGGTTCCTAGTCCATGTTTGGTGTTGTTTTTCATATATCTTTCCATAGGGGGTCTAGAAGATATGTGTTTTACAAGGTAGGGTATGATATTATCTATAATGTGGCCCAATAACGATGGAACTGAAATAGGCTTAGAAGGGATAAGGTCCTCCATGTTGGATGTAACCCTATCGGGGATATGTCTTGGGAACATTATAGATAATTCAAGTGTTTTATTGGGATCTTATGGAGGCTTCCTACATATCCCAGTTATTTAGGAATCAAGGCCCCTATAGTTTAGATGGATCAAGGCTTAAACTAATTTAGGACACCCTTAGACTTACATCATCATGAATATGACCTTTTGAAGGTTTGTCTCGCAGGGAATATGGTCCTGTCAAGGAATTTTAACATAGATTTTTAGGATTACACCAATATAGGAGGTCATTGATCTGGAAATTATGATGAAAATCTCAACTCTGTGTTATTTTGATTTTTGTTTGGGGATTACACTTTAGTGGATTCCCAAACATCTTGAGATCATGTTGATTTCAGGATCACTACCCATCTCTAAGCCCATGTGAGACATTATAGGTGTGAGAAATGAGAGGAAGTAGTAGATATGGAATCCAAAAAACCTCACTTGTTTATTGCTTTAAAAGGAATGTCCCTAAAGGAAGAGGGAAATAGAGAGAGCTCAAATTCCCATCTCCTCACCTATTTTCATATCATTGGCCCCAAGGGAGGTAGAGAGGGGGTGTTTAGGTTCCCGTCTACACTTTTGTTATGGATGCAAGGATATTCACATTAAATCCCTACTATGACTAATATAAAGAGATTACCAATAGGACCTCATTTTTCCATTGGTATGTATGATTGGGAGTACAATCTTATGTTCTAGGTGATTTTATCACACACATCTGGTGGTTTTGGGAGAGACCATGGACTAATATCATTAGAATGGTCTGTGGAGGGGCCAAATGGGTTATAATATTATTTTGGAAGAAATCCATGAGAGAAGAAAGTTGGAACACGATACGAGGACCCTTTTTTCATAGTGTATTCATATTCGGGACTGGGTTCCCTCTACATAGAACTTGACTACACAGATATGGGTGTAATATCTGTAATTTTTTTCTACATGAGTCGTATATTTTTTCACATAGAACATTGCTACACAAACTTGGGTATCCCTCACATAGTATATTCAAACATGGTATTAAGTTCATTCAACATATCATATTCTAATATGGTACAAGGATCCATTTATGTATCTTTTTTACTATGTGGGTGATGAAACACAAAGAGTCCATCTAGTTACACTTCAAATAATGGCGTCTGCATAGGGTTTTGTGTTTACAAAAGGACAAGTGAATTTGTTTCCTACCTTTTTTTCGGTAGGTTTACCTAGTGTAAATCGATGGATCCCTCACTATATCACACATTTATTATACATTATGTCCCTTTTTCTTTATTTTTTGGCTCCCATCAGGTTGTTTTATGGAGGAATAGATGTAACTAACTATAGGGATGGTTGGTCGTCCACTGTGGTTTGCAGGGATCTCCTTCCCAGGGAATGGAAAACATCACCACACCTGAAACTGATTTCTTCATCGCCTAGGGATAGAAAAGGGATTATCTACCCATATATGACATCTTTATTCCCCAGAATCTGTGAAAACACCATATCACGTTAATTATTTCGTTATCAGGACTCCATGTTGAGCAGTGGTCCATGTAGTGAGTTTTTCTACGAGGATCGTACCCCTCCATTGCATCAGGGTGTCCTCATAATTTTTCTTCTTTAATTTTATTTTAACTTTAAAAATTTCCTACAATCCTTTTATTCTTATCCTTGTATGAAAAGTTTTCATGACCGAAAAAATCCCATGTCCGAATTTTATTTCTTCTGGATGAAAAAGACATGATTTCATTGAATAAATTGGTCCGGTTTTGAACCAATTTGGGGTATGAATGTGGACCCATAGAGGGTACCATGAAAATAAATTGGGGACCTGTATCATTATTATTTTACAAATTATCTCATTAAACTAGCACTATCTATACTCATGATCACTTTTTTCTCCCATATAACATTATCTTTTAAGGAAATAACATTCCATATAATCAAAGGTTGTCACTTTTTAACTATAATTACACCATCCCATATAGTGATAATCACCTGCATAGTAGCTAGATGGTTTAAATACTGAGAACCTTTCAGACTAAACTTATTTTGGGATAATGTCTCGCATACCAATAGTTCATGGGCCAATGGTTCACAAGAAAATGGTTTTCTGTTGGATTCTTCACGTGACAATGGTTCACTTGCTGAGTTCCATGATACGTGGTACTTTAATTCATTATCTTTTTATGAATATTAACCCTTTATTTTATAATTTTTATATAGTAAATATAAAGTATTGATCCCTCACAATAAATCTTCACTTGTGATTATTTTATTTCTTCTACTAAGGATAGAAGGGATTCCATGATTGAATATATTGATAACAATAACAAAATTAAATTAGACATGTTCTATTCGTCATTTATGGGAATAATGATTGATGGACAAAGGGGATTCTTGGTGTCACAAAGGATACTCTTTATGGTATTGGGCCACCATTAGACATTTCAATCCCAACATTGTGTGGAGTGAATCATTATAAAATCACAATATTCAAGAACAAAAACATTCCACATGACAACATCTCGTTAATGGGGTCATTCATAAGGGAAAACTACCCTCCTAGATTTCATTTTAATTATATTCTTATGTCACTAGAAAAAACTATGTGGGTTCCCGATGATGATATCTATTGATACCAGATCATTTCATGGAATTCCATGGTAAGTGAGAAGATATAGTGGTTTTCAAAATGGGTCCTTCACCCAAGAGGTTCATTTATATTGGACTAGGGGTGGCCTTTTTTAGTTCTTCTATAGTTTTGAGGAATTTAAAACTGAGTTAAAGTGTGTAGGTTTTTATGTGGCTATCTGGGTATTTTAGAATTACTCGAATCATAATTAAACACTTATCATGAAACTACTTAGCCTATGGATCCCAGATACTAATACATTCTATATAGTACATGGGGAGGTTTGAATTTGTCTATGGGATGTCTGGATGATTTTCAGAGCACCCATGTTGGGAAGTATGTATGATGAATTTGTGCATCCCTCTTGATCGTTGGATGGTGTGTAGAGGACCCCATTACATTCCATGAATCTTACTTCCTATGAAGTGGGACATCTAAAGGGTGAACCTCACTTGAAGTATGATTCTTAGTATTCGAATATGATCAAGGATTTTTATAATCTTAGTTGTCAGGAACATTATACAATACATCCAAGGACATGCCAAATTCTTGAAACCCAAAGGATTATTAGTTCCTATTGGCCCATCCTTGAGGATGTTTAGTCCATCGAGTTGGGTTGTAATATATTCCCTAGCATTGACTGGTTGTTCTTATTTGAATATTTTCCATTCAAGTTTCTCAGTTATTGGATTCTTTGAGTGTATGAATCCGACACTGGGTTAAGAGTTGTGAATTTTCAAATGGAATCATAGTTGGACACTCAAAGTAGTATTAATTTCACCATCATAGTGCTTTAAAAACTTAAATTTTTTTGGAATGCATCATCAAATAGAAGTCACCATACTGGTGGGTGGTCCCATTCATGTTATCTAGGGATTGGTTGTAGGTCACATGGGAGGTTATGAATTTATCAACAGTCAAAGGATCCCGAGAGCTAGTTTTTGATCATACCATCATAGCTTAAATGGTTTAAACCCATTGGAATGGAAGGATAATAAAAAATAGATCATCAAAACTACCCTGACCATTTCACATATACTTATTTTTATTCCCATTATGGAACATTATAAATTAATTCTTCTATGGATCATTCTAGGAAAGGTTATCTCATTTCATTGATAAAGGGAATCATATTCACCATAATTGAAAGGGATCTTCAATTCTATGTGTATGGACCCTGCAGATTTTTGCATCAATTCTACTATATCTAGATGAGATTTCCCCAAACTATAAATAGTGTCCACAGATAGAAAAATATAATGGCAGTTCAAAAAAATTGGATAATGTTCGATAGGGAAGACACACATCGTTGTATTGGGATTATAACTTTTATGGGTCTTATTCTAGTACTCACCAGGGCTTACATCAAAGCCTGGAACTGATCATATGGAAATGACCAATTATAAAAACTACATCCTGCTACACTGATACTCGAGACTGAGGGGGATCAAAGGCAAACAACTGGAAATTAATGGTTTTGGTTGAAGCTAAGAAAATATATAATCTCTAGACCCCTATGAAAGATATTGATAATCTAGGGTTCAACCTCATATGATTTTGGAACTGCCTATAAATCCCCAGTATCGACCCACCCTAATATTGCTTATCCAATATCAAAGAGGCAGTGTGATACATTGAAGAGTTGTACACTCATCCCTGATGTATGGCACATTATTTAGGAGAAATTTATTTCCTTACATGTATATGGATATATATCATCACCTGGTAATAAATCATGTGATGGTGATCCCAATATGGTTAAAACCTATCTTTATGATCTTGAAAACACTATTCACTCACTGAATTATTGATGTCGATATACCCGGTGAGTTCTCTAAATAGTTTGGAATGAGTTCACTGAGATTTAAGAGGGTAATAGTAGCACTTCTATAGGCATAGATAAGACCAAGACTTATGCTAAAACTGGGGTTGGGGACATTCCTCCTTCCTCCCACATATTGTATCATAATCACCCATCACTAGAGCGTCCCATAGTGGTTGAGGTTCCAAAGGAGTAAGTATGGTGGTTGAAACCCACCACACTTCCCTAGAGGGATCCTTAAGAATTATCCATTCCCATTACTACAACCTTCTGAAGGCTTGTAAAAAATGGAATTCCTAGAGAGTGAGGTCATTTATAGAATAAGTATTGGAAACTATTCAGGATGATAATGAAAACATTACAGTATTTTAGTTGATCACAATATCCAAGAACATTTCTTCTTCATAGAATCCTCATGATGTGAGAACATATCTAGAGGAGATAGCCACATTTATTCACTCATTCAATGGTATAATTTGTTGGTCCTATTTAGTCATTGATATGGTCATATCCATAGTGTGGAAAGATTATTTCAAAGAAGTGGTAACATGGTTGTTTGAATCAACTATTCTTATTATTACTGTGATCTTTAATCCTTGGTCCTTTTATTTGTACGATGTTGAGGATATTCTTTTACACATCCCTTCTTTTTAATACACCCTAAATGGTAATTCTATTGGGGATAACACACCTTAGAGTGAGGGAACTGCTGAAGAAGGCTCTTCCAAGGTAGTTTATTTTATGGAGGTTGTTATTGTAGATTTCACTTGCACATTTACACCCCTGGCCCTACCCACTATATCTATAATGAGACCATATCTATGGAATTCTACAAAAAATCAAATGGAAAAAATTCAGTTGATATGTCATCAGCATGGGTTAACAAGAGATTATTTAATCACTTTACCTAGGCATTATGTTTCATATTTCTATGTGTTGATTAACTATCTCACACATGAATTATAAAATTTTTGGTGAGTTATAAAACATCAATCTCCTAGGAGCATGTATCCTCTATTTCATTAGATACAAAAGTGACAACACTTCTCATTGTACCATATCCAAATGGGTTACCCATACAAATTAAGGACATTAGGGAGATTCCAAGCCATAGAGGAAAAACCTCATTATCAAAAACCATGTGACCTATTATAATGAGAGCCTTTGCGGGCTTAAATTTAGACTAGGAATACTAGTATTTCCCCTATAGATAGAAAAATTATGGAAGAGGTAATTACTTAGGCTCAAGGGGAGTTAGACCCAAATACCACTCCTGATTCCCTAATAATTATTTCTATAAGATTAAAATCAATGAGAGACCACCTATAGTATATTTACATAGTCATTCATTATAATGCACCATATGGGTACTTGGATGTACACGAATCTATCTCAAAAATTAAAAACACAACATTGAATTTTCAATTCACTATGTTAATGGCAGTTAGGGAAACCCACTCCTCAACAAGTGAAGGTGAGTTCTCTGCCTTTGAATTCATTATATTCACCTAAGATGTTTATTTAGTGAAAAAATTTATCATATGACTTCAAAATCACAACCAAGAACATCTATTGTTTCAACCAATTCTCTATCATCTCAACTCGCTAATGTTTTAAAAGAGAGTCTCTTGCAGTAGAGTCAAGACATGACAAAGGTGCCGAGTCATGAACCTCTTTGATGGATTTAATTCATAAATAAGTTACACTATCACAGAGTGAGTTTAAAGTAGATTTGGAGGATTTTAAAAACCTTTATTTCACCCATAAAATATTATAGAAGGATATATAGAATATAAATTCCTAGACCCCCAGATAAACTTTCCAATAAAATTAACCAAATTTTTCTGCATGCTTCCATTTTTTGGGTATGGGGGATTTTATTATCATATCATACATTATGTGGTGAAAAAATTCATCTCCACTTGATGTAGGGATTTAATTCTCCAATCTTATATCTCAAATGAGATTTACATGTATCGTATTTCTACATCCATGAGAATGATTCTTATGAAAGACTCTGAGTAGGCCGGAGTGGCCGTCAGGAAATAGGGTCATGTTCTAGAGAAAATATCCTTAGTGGGGTGTCTTCATCAAGGGTTGGAGAAGCTTCTCTAATAATTTGATCGGCTCAATCAAGAACTAGATAATGTGGATGTGGTCATTGATGAAGGTCATAGGTTGGTGAATGAAGTGAAAAAAGAAGGATTGAATGTTACATAGAAGGTGGAGGTATTTTTAGAAGGTGCCAACATAAAAATTACAATGTTATCTAAGATGCATATATCCATAGATGATTTATATCATTAAATGATTCAAATTTATGAATCTATTGAATGGGATTTTTAACTAAAAATTATTTCTCCTATGGAGAGAATCTAGGATGTGGATTTTCCTCCTAAAATTTTTTGATGAATACAAATGTTAAGATTCTCAATCGTCTATCTCTTACCTCAATTATTCCTCTGTAACATTAATGATAATACTAGGGATGACTTATTTGGATGAAAGATCATGTTATTCTATAATTTTTTCCTAATACAAGGGACATAGAATGAATAGTTATAAAATTTTATAAGGTTACATGACCAACCAAACAAAAAATGCATTTTTCAATTACCACAGTAATATTTTCCCTTGCCTGCAATGATTTATACATATCAGGTGTGACTTTAATTTTTTTAGGCTTCCCTTAAAATTTCTTGATCCTAAATATTTTTATATTATTTTTTTCAATGTTCAATTTTTCCTAAACCATTAAAATCATAGGTTTAGTGAGTTGGGGATAAGATTTTACATAGGGTTCCTTTTGAAGGACTTTATCCAGGAGAGTATTATGTATCTTTTTGTGGGTTGTTTAGAGTTCATCAAGTATGAATAATGCAATTGATGTTTTAGATTGAAAAGATTTGGCCATGAGTTATGGGGTGGTGACCCAAAATAATTTTTAAAAGTAAATTATTTCACAATACTTATAGTAAATATGAAGGGGGGATTTATTCATAGATTCATTATTTAAGGATCTAGAGTGTAACATCCCAAGCTTCCACGGTACGCTTCTCTCTAAATAATACAATAGCATGTGTTGTACGCAACTTCGAGTTTTAACACACCAAAACCAATCAAACTAGGAATTATGAATAGTACTACCCACTTTTTCAAATTTTATAAATTTTATCTCTCAAAATGTACTTCATTTTTTTTATTCGGAATATCGAATTTAGCTTAGGGTGAATTTTTGGTATTTTTCTAAAAACATTAAATTTTTAATAAATTGTGAAAAACACTCACGTATAGTTTAAAACCAAATTTTTCTTTAAATAATTATTTATTTAAATTTACTTGAGGTCAAAATAGATACCTAATAAATATATAAGTTCAATGTAATTCATTATAGTCAGTTTATAATAATTTTAGATATATAAGAATTTTATTGAACTTTTTACCGTCTTTTACCCACCTCCTAATAGCATTTTTGAATTTACATAAATCATAATTCTACTGCTTCTATGCGTTGAATTTAAAAAATCTGAGAGTCACGGTTGATATCAGAAAGTAAAACTCTGTTCAATAAGATGAAAATATTATTTTGGTGAATAGTAACTTTTTAATTTTATTTTCCATAGTTAAAAGTAAATAGGGTAATTTTGGATAAAAATGATATTATTATTACCCTAACACATGTCATAATTCTATTGTATAAGTATAATTCGACCAAAAAAACCTTAGGAATAAAATATTAACCTCTTTGGTCCACATGGATTAGATTAGGACATTTATTATTATTTTATTTAAATTAGAATTGAAAGAGTTAAAATCAAAGTTTAATATCTAAATAATTTTTAATATAAGGTTATACATAAGATAAATTACACTATAAATATTATTTAGAAATATAAAATTATTTCCTACATAATTTTATTTTATTTCTATTTTTTAGACATTAAATAATTTAATTTATTTATGACACAATGATGATGCAATGATTACCTAATTAATGAAATATTAAAATAATTGATATTATAAATATCCAAATAAATTTAATATGATACTTTTTATGAATTGAACTAATTTTATTTGTTAATATGACATGTTAGGGTTGGTTATATGAATTGTTTTCTAGGTAATAATGCTGTAATGAATTTATAAAAAACAAAATACAAAATAGTGTCGAAATTGATATAAAATAGTTTTTAAAACATATATTATATTATTAATTTATATTCTATTCCTCAAAATCTAAGGTTCATCCAAGGGTCTTAAATAATATTATATATTCCATTAATAAACCACTTCATGTTCTCTTGGAATTTTATAGTAAGTTTATTAACCATAAAATATAAAACTAAAAAGAGACATCGTAAATGTCAAAATATTTAACTGAGAGTTAAATCTAAAAGATAAAGTTAATATAGTGACCCAAACCTGTCTAAAACCTATTGTTTGAGTGTATTTAAACCCATCCCCACCTTATTATTTAAATAATTAATTTTTGGGCCCTTTGAAAATGAGAATGATTTTATTATAAAATAATATTTCTAGCTTTTCCTAAGGTGCCCCTCACCCCTCTTATAAAAGGGCACTCCCCCTTCCCTCAAATTCACACCATCAAAGCCTTTTGGATAGGACAAACCCTTACCAAATACCATCACAAATGACCTCCATTTATCCTAGAGGCCTTCCTTTTATCATAAATCCAACCTAAGGAGCCGTTTTCATCAAATCAAAAGGAATAACCTGAAGAAGAGGTAAATATTTCATCGCCTCTTTCAAGTTCTTTTCTTCATCCACTTCCTCTTTATTTGTTGTTTCCATTCTAAAATAATAACTCCAGTATCATATATATTATGTGATGTTATTATAAATATGGTACATCCATATTCATTATTCTATCTATCCTTTGAATGACATGTCACCATGTGTACATACGTACTGCTTACCGTCTCCATGTCATGGTGTAATTGTTATTCAATAAATTATAAATTGGATGGGTATAATAATGATGTGTAATTGATGTAAATAATAAATATAACATGATAATTATTCCTTCAATTTTATATACCATCCAATTATATATTATTTTAATATCAAAAGGATGATATTGTCGCTCGTGCATACCTACAGATTACCGTCTCCACGAAACATGATGAGTTTCATTCCCCATCATATCCATTCATGACTATTTTTCATTATATGATTAAAAATAATGTTTAAAGACATAATATAATTCTTAATTTGAATAAGATACATCATATCCACAACAAACATTACTTATGTAACGAATCATATAAAGGAAAAAGAATCAGTTAACACCTGAAACGACGATAATACTATGATATTATTAACAAAGTAATGTTAAAAGATCATATATGATATCATATTAATGTATATGTTTCGTGTATAATTTAATAAAAATTATTTCACCATTATACAAGAGGTTAACTTACCCTCAACCAAGGAATAGTACAAGGTAAGGGTTAATTTCACAATCTCTTTATTATCCGAGGTTGTTTTTACCTAAGTATCTACTAGGACCTCTTTATCATCCAAATCCATGTTTCTTAAAAATGTATTCCAAAACATTTTCACTATTTACTAGACTGTGGGTTAAATCCATTTATAACCTTGTTTTACTTTTTATAAAATCATTTGAAAGGAATGTTTCTGTCATTTTCCAAACAAGGTAACTTATGACCATTTCGAAAAAATTAAGGTAAGAATGTTTTTTTAACTTATATGGTGGGTACAGTTATTTTCCACTATTATAAAATCGTCAAAGATTCCCTTAAAATATTATAAGAATATTTTTAAAATAAATGTTTCCTTAAATTATTTCAAAATATAAATATATTTTTCTCTAAAAAAGTTTTTGATTTCATCTATGTCAACATCCTTTGATGGATTTTAATCTTATTTGAAGTTGATTTATTAAGATACAAAACTTCCATATTGTATTGAAGTTTTTGTGATTTGTTTGACTGTAGATATGTTATTTTTACACCATTCATGGTTTATGTATAAATTATGGACATTTCATATGCTATTTTTAATATGAATGTTTATGTTATGTTTAAACATTTTCATATGATGAATACATTGGACTTAGTAAGTCACAGGTGGAGCCCGTTATAGCTCCTTGATGCATCGGTAGGTCTCATGAGACAAACTAGTATCTTGGCACAAGGGCTTGACAAAATATTATTTGTATTATTGGCACAAGGCCTTAACTATGTGGTTATGAAGTCTTGAATTATGCATTCCAACATTATGAAAGTGGATATTGATATTGCATGTGATTATTAGACTAGTAGAATATACATGTGAGTAAGTAAATGTAATTATTTTGATTTATATTTTCCATGTTATGATGATGTTTATGTTGAAATGGCTTTTGTTTTAATTTTATACATTGCCTTAAATGTTTATGTTTATTTATGAAAGTTTCTACTATATTGTTATCCTTTCTAGGCATCTGAGCTCACCCCTTTCTATGTATTATTTTTCCCAGGATGCGAAGATGTAAATTATGACTGACCTATAGGGATAGTCTATCAGATCTCAGTGTTGTCTATGGAAACAATAATGTTGTATTTTTCCATTTTATGATGTAATGTAAATCTTATGAATGTAACCATTACTTCCAAGGCTACAAAACTAATCGTTCTTTCGAGACTTAATCTATTGTGATCATGACAATGATACATAATAATGCACCGAATCTAGGCTTTTGGTGTTGGGGCGTTACATAGAGCATGATATGAGACATGTACATCAGTTTTAAAACTAGATCATTTATAAAATTTGATTTCTGATGTGATTTTTTAGGGGATTATGAAGATAAAATATGTCTCTCCAAGGGATGAACTTTCATCTAGATAATTGGGCCCATTTGTTTCTGCTAAATTTATACAAATCCACAAAAATCAAATCCATTCATAGTCAATCATAGGTTTCTTCAGGGAATTAGAACCCTAATATCAATGACCATATCATTTTTTATTATCTATATTTCTTACACAACCCTAAGGTGGGTTGTTAAGGGAATATATCCAAGAATGAAATGGGAATTTGTATCGTTACTTTACATGAATGGGTAAACCACTCCAATACAAATTAGATTTTATAAACGTGGTTTTATGCATTTTAAATTCTAATTTCATTTTACTATGACATGGAACATGAAGTTTAACATCTTAAGAGAAGGATGTTTTGGGGATAAAATTTAATGTCACTTAGCTTTTACTGAATGGTTAATATTTTATTATTCCATGGTAATTTGACCAAAATTATTCCTCTATATTCCAAAATGAATGGAAAAGTATTCAAGCATCTATCTTGGGTTTTCTAAATCAGTGGAGTGACACTATAAAAAAGTTTTTTTGGGGCTTAAAGATATATAAGTGGTATATCTTGATAAAAAAATTATTTTGGTTGATAAGACTTTTTTGTGGGAAATTCATGTAAATAAAACTATAATGAATCATGAAAAGTCCATCAAAGGTGTACCTTGGACACTAAACCTCCATTTATGATTGATATAGAAAGCTTATAGAGATTCAAACATACCCAAACATAATGTTTTGTTTTCTTAAGGAAAGATCATGAATATGGGAATAGCATTTAAAATCAGAATTATCTAAGAATAAGTAGAAATATATAACATTTTCAAGTCTTACCCATAAATTAGAAGGGATAATTTGGTGTTTTTTACTTCTATACTTGATATATAAGGTCCAATCGTTTCTATATATATTTTCCTACTGTTAATTAGTCCATATGTTGTTCTGGTAATGGATCACCACATTGGTATATTTCTTGTGTGGATTTTGGGTAATTGTTATCTTTGAATATGAGATCAAAAGTGGGGTGAGACCCATAATGGATCATCCCATGTAGATATATCATGGAAATAGGATATTGGGGGTATTATGTATAGATATAATAGGATCTAGGATTAGAAAGTCCCAACGTATCTCTGAAGGGTGATAATCAATCCACACATGGTTCTTATGTGAAAGTTCAATGTGAAGGTCTGACCAATATATGGGGCTGGGGAATTTTTTTTCTATGGTTGGACTTGAAATTGTAGATTCAGGTGTCACTGTATATCCTAGGATAATGAGAATCAATCCAAACATAGTTCTTGAGAAACCATGTATTTTAATATCATGAAGCATCGACGTAGGCTACCCAACGTGAAAAAAAAATAAGGCATAAAGCCCCAAAAAATCCTACTTTGGGATTCATGAAATCACTTTATAAGAGCCATATCATGTATTTGATATGGGAATTCCAAATATGGATGATCAAGGAATCATATACTTGGTACACAAGGTAAGAATATATTCTAACTTCATGTGATGAAGACATTGTCGCATAGTTTAATGTCAATTGACTAAGATTATATGGGTTCTTGAAGTTTTAGTTCATACGACTTAGACCAAATATCATGGAAATGATGACTAATGATAGGATCATTAGACCAAAACACTCTATCATTCCATGAATGTGAAGATAAAAATTTTAAACCATGATTCATGGGGTATTTGAATCCGGAGAAATTAAATGGGACAAAAATTCCATGGGGATCACAAATATAGAAGGGGTATCTCATGAGGATGAATTTTGATCAGATTGACACACCTTTTGTGTGGCCAATTTACAAAAATCCAACTAGGGGATATTATGTATAGTCCAAAAAAAGTTTCATCGGGGTACTAAATTTCCATATTCATTGGCCAGAGAATGATTTTGGGGATATGATATTTCCCAAACATTGATTTTGGTTAGTGGAAGTATAGTGTCTGAGTATGTACAAGTTTTTGGGGCCGCTATTTTCAACTTATTGTGGAATTACCTGCATAAATTTGACTCAAGTGTAGGTAATGTAACATTTTTTAGGATGTGGTTAGTCCATGATTAATGATTCGTACATTTCTACATATACTAAGTTGAATGAAATTAAGACACAATTAGTTCTAAATCCCGTCATGGTAGGTGAACAATACTAGAAATTATGGTGTCCTCTATGGAATGGACATTGAGTCATCATGTGGATGTCATGAGGCATTCAAAATATTTAGTGTGGGGTGGTGATACAATTTTTCAATGTGTATTAATTACATTTTAATTGATTCATCTCATACATGGTTTTTTGAGGATTATCGATTTTCCCAGAGGGTAAAGACATAATTTATCGCTATATAGCATTAACCCCAATGGGGTGAAAATGTACTAAAGGAATTTTTTAGATAAAAAATGATGAATAAATGTGTATATGTATACATTTTTCAAAGGGACCACCATCTTGACGTTGAAGGTTATGGAATTCTTGATGAGTTTATGATGGGGTTAGACCTGGGATAAGGGACCCGGGAAATGGTATATATCCCATTTGAATGGGAATCAATCAATCTGTAGTTCAAAAAGACTCTCTATGTAGGTCTGATAGATACTTGAGGAGGGGGTATTTTTGTATTTTTTATGGACCCATAATTAGTGATTTGGGCATTAATATGTATATTATGATGACAGGAATAAAGCCATGCATTGTTCTGAATGAGTTAATCTCTACACAGGCCCGACACATACATAGATGAGGGAATAATTACCTTTTATTATTGTAGATTGCCTTCATTATTTAGATCTATGCATCACTATGTATCTTTTGATAACATTAATAAGCCTCAAATGGATTTGAGAGAGGTACCCTACAATGTTCTGACTCATGTGGAGAGAGGGGGAATTTTACTTATGATAGACCTATAATTGAGTTGGCCCATGTTGGAGTTCCCTACATCGATTCTATTTGTATCATGGGGCGATAAAATTGTACATATTTCTCATCTTGGACTAGGACATAGGTTCTAGGCATAACTATGTATCTCACTAGAATGAGAATCATGGAACACATTGTTCTACGTCATGGAATGATGGAAGACCACTGTCGAAGGCATTGTCCTCTCTGGTGAGGATATTGAAATATCACATTCACAACACATGGCTTCCCATTCTTGTTACATAGGTCCTGAATATAGTTTAACATTTTGTGCTAAGTAATTTAACCATTCTCTTTCAATTCATGCAGAAATTAATTTTTCTGTGTAGTTTAATGTCATGAGACAAGGGAAGTATGGTAAAATATAGTTTAACATAATAGAATGATGATTTTGGTTTCATGTAGTTTATCATATTGTGACATGGATGATGGTGATTGTAACGACAGGCATGATGATTTTTCAAACTAGTGAGAAAATAATGTGAAAAAGGGACTTAAGGCCAAAGGACTGTGGATATCATCTTATGATTGTAGGGATGTTTATGGTTGGGATGAAAATAGGAGGTCCAAGATTCACTACATAGCCTGTAATGATAAGAATCAAGACACATTTAGGTCTTAAATTTATATATGGTGGGATACCCACAACAAGGGAAGTATCCCACTTAGGTGAGGTCCAAAATAATGTTATATTTTGAATCCTGAGAGGGACATAAATCGTGAATTTCATCATTGTTCGATGAGGACCCATGGTGTTCCTTTTATGGTCTTGAATTCAGGACCATTCTAACCCTATCATGTGATGGTATATAATAATAATGTAGGGAATAACTTACTAGAATTACTAATCTCACATGAGAGAAACTAAATGTGAGAAAAAATAAATGGAAAAGGTTAATCATGACATATAGGCAATTGGAAAAAAAAGGAAGGGGAATTTTGTTTCATGTGGTGTGTGGGCCAAGATAATGGATTTAAGAGTCACCACATATCTCAGGGGTACAAGAATCAAGCCATTTTTACTTCTAGAAACCCATTCAGTTTAACATCATATAGTTATGAAGTTATTTTGAAAAATTTTATCATCATAAGACATGGATGATATGGTTTCATGCTATTTACATCTTGCTTTCAAGATGATGTGTCATGATTTTCAAGGTCATGTAAAAAAATACTAACTCTGTAGTTTAACATCATACATCTAGGATGATTTATCATGTAGTTTAATGTAATGTTATCATGAAAAATGGAACCATGTAGTTTAACATCATAAAGTAAAGATGTAAGTATTTTACTTACAATAAATACTTCTTCGAGAATCTCTGATTGGTGGGGGTTGTGGTATGTTTTCCATCCATTGAGATCAAGGAATAATATCTATTGAATTGATATTTGTGTATATTATATTGTCCCTCTAACTTTAGTTCTGAATTTGGAGTTATCTTTCTAGGTATCATCAGAGTCCTAAGGACCAACCCCATCTGTCCCTCAAATAATTATCAGAGGATATCTGGTTTGTTAATGGATTGTGTAATATGGTTTCAGTGTACTTACAAATGATGAAATGTATGTGGTCTCTTCGCATCTAGTTCTCAAATTCATCCATCCATTTCCATGATTTCTCATCTATGGATTGGTGATCACAAAAGGAAATGTTAAGAGAGGGTAATTTAACTTTGATTTGATGGAATGCCTCTGTCCCATATACTAATGAGTACGGGGTTCCTTGTGTAGAAGTACAGTTCATAATCTATTAGGCCCATAGAGAATACATAATCTTATTCAGCCATGTCAATTTTCTATATCTACCATATTTTGTATTATATTTTTTAGGGACTTTTTGAAGGCCTATATATGTTAGTTTTCCACTACATGGCAGTGAGATGCATGGGTGGACTCGATATTTTACTCTTGATATGGATTTTACAACTCTTCATAATAGAAACTAGTGAGTTTACTATATGTATTGTTTGTTTGACACCAAATCCAGTAATGAGGTAGGTTCTCACAAATATGAGAACAATTATTACCCTGATTTCTTTGAGGGGTACTACATCATCCCACTCGGGGAAGAATTCTATTAAAGTAATAATTTACTTGATCTTCTTGGATGTGGCATGAGGATATGGTCCGATTACATACATTACATATATGGAAATTTTCCAAGATTATTTTTTAGTATGTAGTAACTTCAGGGGTTGATGAATGAATTTAGATTTCACCAAGGAGGAATGATTGTTTTGGGTAATGTTTTTGAATTCCAACATCATAGTGGGCATCCAGTACCAATGTCTCCATATTTTATAATAATGCTTCATCCATAATAGATAGACATCGTAGGATCTAGTGTGGAATTATCTCAAGAAAGATGAGGTATCTTCTCCAACAAATAACCTATCATGGACCCCATAAATCCCCCTCTTATTGAGGATTTTTAATTATTTTTTTCATAATATAGTAAAAAGTTAATTTCTCATCATTTGATTTTCCCTTTCCCTACTTTTTCTGATGGGAGTACTCCATTTTTAATGTAGTTTTTAAGGGGTATCACCATCCAATTCATAGGTCCATATGGTATGGGGATCATACTAACATCCTCAATTGATTCTGTATTGGTTCAAACAAAAAGTGATACTATATGGTGGTGTTCAATGATGATGTGTGTTCCATATTATTTTCGATCTTCCAGATCCATGGGTACATTTTCCATGGAATTTACCTAGGCATTTTTCAAGTGGGGGGCATGGTTCATTGTTGATTCCAAAGATAATTCCACCATTATTTCTCAGGTGTGGTCTACAAGTGGATTATGTATTCCTTTTATCACATAATCACCATTGACCTCAATGATTAACAACTATGAAACAATCTTTATATTAAAGTAACTTACTAATATATGAAAAGAAATATCTATCCCTATAATGATTCCTGATACTCTGATTCGTTATTCGTGCTTACTTCTAATTGCATTAGGTGTAATATTGGGATTCCTTTTATAAGAAAATGTGCTTGAAACCCAAAACAACATTTCTGAAATTGGGGTTTTATGTTCTCATCCGTACTGGGATTTTGGATGCACCATTAAAATTAATTTCCCATATTAATGGGTCCTCTTGAATAGATAAGATTTATTCATCATGAAGTTTAGTATCAAGTGAGATCATTTCTAAAAAGGGATGTTCTTCTTGGAAGTCTACCAAATCCAAGAATTTGTAGCTTTATAAGGCACAAGCAGAATATAAAACTTTTACAAGATCACTGGCCATTATGAAAGATTCCCCTTCAAAATCATATGGATCAGAATATATTTTAGTGGGTTTCTCCAAGAGACTAAACTGAGAGATATTGAAAGTAATTTATTAGTTTCTAGACTATAAATAATAGTATGAAACTTATTTTCTCAAAATATTAATAAAACATCTCCTCATCAATCATGGTTTAGAAAAGGAAATAAACATTATTTTCATTATTGGAATCATTTTTTTGTGAATGTAATCCACCTAGTGATATCTCTAGGGGGTTCACATATAAATTGTTCATTGTTACTGCATGGTGGCCATTAATATGTCACTATATTTATATATGATATATATTATGTTTATGTTTTCCTTATGCTTCTGTATTTTTCATTTGGGGCATACCTTTATGGTTTCCATTTTGGGTAAACACGATAATATCATTTTAGGAAGTGCGGACTACCACCCCCTCAAAGTGATTTGATTTGTTAATTCCATATGTGGGACATATAAAAGATGGATTTAATGTTATTATATATGATGTTATACTGGAATTATAATATACCCTTATATAATTATGATTTCACTCCATTAAATACGAAATAGAAATGAAAGTAGCGTTCATGCGTACGTACGGCTTACCATCTCCATGAACGGTGTATTTAATTTCTTACCTCTAAATGTTATATACTATTATAAATACATGTATATTCTGGATATATATGATATATATGATATCCAAATCACGAATATCATTCTTTATATAATGAACCTTTGACCACATAAACAACATGTAATTGTAAGAAGTCCATATTTGACTTAAGTACCAAATATCGAAAAAATGAACTTTATTAAATTAAATGATTAAATAATGTTCATAACATGGTAAAAAGTTATATAAAATGAATAATAAACTTTAAAAAGGTTCTTAAGCAAGTAGAAATTAACATTAGTTTATTATTCAAGAGATTAAAGAGCAATTGAGTCACGTCGTACACGAGGTAAGGGAATTCGTCTCAATCTCCTTTCGTTGAGAAATATTTTGTTCTAATAAAAGTCTATATTTTATACGGTTTATAATCCCCTTTGACTTTTAATTTTATAAAAAAGGAATCTTTTTCTATGAAGTGTTTTACAAAACGACAAAAAGGAATGTTTCTTTTAACGTACGCGGTGACAATGACCTTTTCTGCCACCGTGAGTATTATTTGGTCTTTGGCTTCCTCAACAAGTCGTGATGTTTTTTTAATGAAATAAATACCATATACTCTTTTATGTATTTTGGTATTGAAAATGGTTTTTATAAATCATTTTTTATGTCAATATATTTAATTGATATATTGTGTCTAAAATGTGGAAATGTTTTCTTTCCAATACATTTGTTTTATATCTTATGGTTTTATAATGGTATTTGGACATTTGACGGGTGGTTATGTGATAATCCATATAACGGTTGGTTCCATGAATACCAGGATGAGTGGTTACATTATAACCTCCAATGCATTGGGTATGGAAGTTGGCTGTATGGCTATTTCATTAAGTGATATGTGTGGAAGTCGACTGTATGGTTATTCCATTTAAGTATGTTTATGTCCCAGGTTACCTTTATATGTTATGTGTACTTTATATGGGTTTTATGGTAATCTTTTGGTTACAAAAGGGTAAGTAATGATATTTTATTCAACGAAGATTATTTTCTAGTTCATAAAGGTGAAAAGTATTACTCTGATAAAGTATTCATGGTTTACTTGTTGTTTTGAAAAACTAACTGTTATCCTTCTTTGTGTATCCCTTACTGAGATTTTTATGCTCACCCCAAGTTTTTCTAGAAATTTTTTTCACAGGACATAATGTGGAATAGGGTCAAGGATGGGATCAAGGAAAATTTATGCTTTCTTAAACATGGAACTAGAAATGGCTTTTTTTTGGAGTTCATGTTTTGAAAAAAAAGGAAACTTTGTAGAAGTGTCTACTGTGTAATCTTTTGAGATGTAATAGTTATGATCAAATTCTCTAAAACACTAAACCTGAAAATATCCTCAATGGGAATTATTCATTTCATTCAATATTATGTAATGTTTAAGGATGGGGCCTTATAAAGCACCTACCATAGGTCCACAGTAGACGACTCGTCTTGTATCAAGATCTGATTCGGTCTAGATTTGAAGAAAATTGGAGAACTAATAAAGACACTAAAAATATGGAATATTATCTTGAACCTAAGTAAATTCATTGATATTAATTAAGGTTATGAATGGAACAAGATTAATGAAGATATCACCTATTTGAATTCAATCATACCAACAATGTTTGATTTTGAGTCCAAATAATGAAACGGTGGAAAAGACTATAGATTGGATTTCATAGGATCTCCCAAGCCTCGTAGTTATTTCTAATGGAGGAGAAAATAAAATATTTAGGTTTTAAAAAAATTTAAGGGCTAAATGGTAATATCTCCAAGAAAAACTAGTTTGCACAGGTTTTCTGAATGGTTCGCCAAACCATGTGCCAACTATGCACCATTCATTATGATAAGGGGCGCCCCACATGATTTCATGCACATCGTTTGGAAAACTATGTGAATAACATGTATCAACGACTACGAAAAAATTCAGATCCCCACACATGGGCATGCAAAAACATCCAAATGATTTACTTAAATAATGTGCCTCTAGAAAGAGACCTTGATAACCTTTCATGGTTAGTAGTAGCCATGTGGCCAGTCCCATGTGGTTTCATCTAAAAATTCATCCAAACTTCTTTTTCCAAAAATTAAGTTTCCAGACATTGAACAATCCTCATACACCCCAGATACACCCATGATCCCATTAAGAACTCAAATTAGGCCATAAAAACCATTAACCCTAAAAAATATTCATACCGCATAATAAATAATGAGATCTTAAAAAAAATTTCCCCTTAAATAAATTTGTCGATGAATCTCGCACACAAGGGTGGTCAAGAATCACCTAAGAATAACTCCATATACATAGCATTTGCGTCGTCCTATCACTCCCATGTCTCATCCGATAAATAGGTGTGCTTCTAGATAACCCATAATAGAGGAACTAACCAACCTCATAGAACCTTCACGGTCCAGTCAATGAGACATATAGGATGACCCACAAAGGATGAATTTTTCTATAATTCATCCTCATATAACATGAGATAGTTCTGAAAAATAATGGAAAACTGAGATTCATAGAGGATTTCATATGTGGCATGGTACCTCTAAGCCAACATCTACCAATAGGTTACAATCATGACTCTACATAGGATCCTGAACGACATCACATATTTCTTTGAAAGAATACCCTATCTCCCAGTCCATCTGTGTCCCATCCTCGGTGATACATGTAAAAATACATGATCTTAGAACAGAAACTATAGAGTTTTTCGATGGAGATCGACATATGATGTCACAAATCGTCCCCCGGGGCCTATGTTATGACTTCCCTAAGCCTGCCTCCTGAAGTATAGGGCCTGGAGACTAGTGTCTATGGCATCAATCTACAAGTGGGAGTCATTTTACTAATTACCTGTATTCACAAAAAATGACCAACCAAGTCCCACAAACTAAAATGGGGAAAACATGTACACTGAAACAAGTTCTGAGTAAATGTACAACTAAAAAAAGTGGTCTAGAATACAAACCCAAGAAAAGACTATAAAATAGAAAATTAAAAATGGACTTAGGTACCCATCCACTGAAAACCCCCCTTGAAGGTAATAGTAGTATAGCTACTAGAATCTGGTGTAGTACTACATGTCTGCATAATCCTACTGGGCATCACCTAGTCCTAGGCCACCAATTCCTTCATTGAAGCATCATTCGTTTTCACTAGACACAAAATGTGTAGGCGAACCCCATGCAGGGGTGATTAACAAAGTACTTATTAGGTGACCCTGAATCACAAAGGAAAGACGACAAGGAAATCCTCAATAAAATCACGAATCACAAGAACAGAGTAAGAGCACAAAGCACAAGAATGAAGCACACGATATCTCAAACTAGGTATGCATCAAGGGTAGTGATGGAAGAATAATCTGTCACATCATCAAACACCTCAGATACTGGATAATTCTTCCACTATGAGTACAATTTCCTACTGGGTCACATAGAAGCCACATGCCACTAACATTGGACTCTTGATGTACACCTCCCGATCGCATATCGTGGGCCTAAAAAGTCACACAAAGGTGCTTCCCCCCTTGGAAAACTAAGGTACTCCTCCCTATCACATACCCTGGATCTTCCAAGTCACACAGTCTCTCTCCCACTGTGTTCCTACAATATCACATGGAGGTTCTTCCCATTGTGCCATAGTTGAGTCACACAGAGTCGCTTGTCAGTAGTCTTCAGGTATCAGCCAACCATAGGGCTCCGTACGTAGCACGCTTGGGATAACCACTCCTCTAGAAAATTTTTCATCTCATATTCATTGAATGTATCCTTAGATCATACAAAAAGATCTTTTTTGTCAATAGGGTACCAACTCTGCAAACGAATAATCAAACGGACACCCTATTTTCTAGTTATTGGCATTTTAGTAATCAGGGGCCGGTTGCGTATGGGCCCTGTCCGAACCAGTCGGACTGACCCAACCAACCTAGACTTGGGGTCCCACATACCTAAGTTTGATTCTATTAACCTTTCCTAACCTAGTTCGGGTCAAGGAAGGTCCAGTCTGGCATATCCAGTGGGCCATGCCCAATGGGCCTCGCTGGACCCGACCCATTCTGGTCAAGGGTCCAACATCCTGGGTCACCCGGCGACCCGGTATCCTTTATCCCGACCTTAAGGGCATGTGTTCGGACTACCGACATGGTTCTAGTCTGCTTGGAGTCATTCGGTCCCACCGGCGTGGGTACAACCCACTAGGTACGGGACCAACACGTTGGATGGGGTGGCGACCCGCCAGTAGAAGCCTGGCCCGCACGTGGAATCTGGTGGTGGTCTACCAGGTCGGGACATGGCCGGTTACTATATCTTTCCCCCTTTGCTGCCCCATAGACACTAGCCTACACACCTACCATGTTTGAGCGACTGTAGCTCGCTATCTCAGGCAGGTGGCCCGGACATGGGTCGCTACCTCCACACGGCATTGGTCTACGCCGCACTCCCATGCTATCACGTTGTGCCGATGAGCACGCCACCTCCCTCCCCACATGGTCTCCACCACCCTTTTTCTGTGGTCGACACCACATGCCACCACTTATTCATTATACGGTCCACTGGAGTTGCTTCGGTGGTCCGTTTCACGATCTTCCAATGCCTACGGGCTCTGTAGGGTGTCACCGTAACCGCGGTGGTCTCCGGTGTGCCTTGCTGCCATCTTGGAAAATCTGTTCACAATGAGCGCACATGTAGAGGTGATCAGGCCATGTTCATGTCGGCCCATGAAATCCACATTAGAGTATTTAAAACCATGGGGGAGGGAGGGGAATATTTTAAATCCATGATAATTTAGTCCGATGTTGAACCCCAAAAAGAGTACCCTCCCGCAAGAATGAAAAAACAATAGATCAACATGTTCGTGGGTTGATTTGAGTTCATCATTTATAAATAAAGGATGGTAAAGAATTAAAAATAAAACCACCACCCATTTAATGTTTGTTTCCATAGTGTTTCATCCTTGAGGGTCTAATAGGTTGATGGCGTTCATCATTCGACGGGGTACATCAAAGTCGATGACGTCCCACTAAAATTCATCATTCTTCGTTTGGGGGAAAATCTTTCAAAGGTTCTTTAGAGAATCCTCACATTTTAAACCTCGTTCCACCAATAAATAAAACTATTAAAAATAGAACGCATTGTTTTATTTCGATTACACTATGAAGTCGCGTCGTTACGCTGTTTCATTTATGAAACAATGTCGTTGTTATTCATCATTAATGTGTTGATATAATGCGTGTTAACAAGACATTAATGAGCTCCATTAATGCACCTCGTCATTTCCCTGTCGTTGCACTGCAGTGTCTCCATGTCACCGCTCAGTGGTGAGAAAATATATAAAATAACCTTTTTTTATATTTTATTATTTTTATCAAAAATTCTAAAAATTATATTTTCAGTTCAACCCTTGCTGACATAGGTTATTTCATTTATAGGGGAATCCCAGCACTTTGAATTCAACTGCTCCCTCATATTTTTATTTCATATACTAGTTCAAAAGTTATAAAAACCCACGTGCACATTTACTGAAGGTACCTTAAAAAAAGTTCAAAACTCCATTCTGAACTCCCCAGGCCTCAGAATCACATGTCGTCAGAGTGTTTTGTGTCTAAATAATTCCATATAATTTAAATAAAAAATAACATAGAAATTATGAGACATTACATATGATTTCTATCAAGGTTGTTTATTATCCATCCAATTCTTAATCAGTCGGGCCTTCTCTAAAGTCTCTTTCCTGAGAAGTGTTCCTAGTAATCCTACAACAATCTTCTATAGGACTAGGCCCGATGAATCTGATAGGTTCCTCATCCTCACTCTATCATAAATATTAGAGGTCGTAGCTATGGATAAATGAGAGGTTTTTATATAACAATATGCAACTTCATTTACATCTCTAAAAATAAGTCCATATGCTGACACTCGATGTTGGCCTCCTAATCTATCGGTATCTGAGTCCTCCTACTTAGTACATCAGATAGTAAATTTATATCACCAAAATTATAGGCAACTCAAAGTCCAAAAATTGTTGCTACTCAAACCACCTTCAATTACTTATATTTACATCATTCTATGTAAATATGTACTTGAGTATTTTTTGCATTCATTTACTCCATAAAATGATCTCCCAGTAAGTAATATCTCCAACAGTAAAAAAACATGAACAACTGCAACTAACTCCCAATCATTCATTGGACAATACCTATCACGTGGCCTCAATTACCAATACCCTTAAGGAAGGACTCTATCTCATTAAAAAACTACTCCGATTATGATACTAGATGTGTCACAATAAACAGTGTATCTCTTACCCGATACTGGTAGAATCTAGACTGGTGCTGAGGTCAGTATCACTTCTTACACTTAAAAGGCTAGATCGATGGTATATGTCCACACAAACTTCACACACTTCTTACTCATACACATCAATGGAACTACTAAGCATGATAATTCTTGTTTGAAAAACATATAATATCCAGATAGACCCAATAAACTCTATATATCAAATATTATCATGGGAGGCTATTAGAAAGCTATAGTTCTCACCTTATCTAGGTCAAAAAATACTCGTATATCAATGATAATATGACCTAGGAAGTGAATCTTATCCATATAGAAGTGGACCATTGTGATCATAGAAAATATTTGATTCTCTCTCTATGTATCAAAAATTATCTCAATATGTGTTTCATGGTTGCCTAGATTATGAGAATAAACCAAGATATCATTCATGAATATCACCAAAAATGAATCCATATAAGGATGTAAAACAAATTTTTGGTCCAAAAGGGTCCTAGATACCCTAAGGGGGGGTGAATTAGGGTATAGATATTATTTTAGATAATTATTCTGGCCCCATTGGATCTTGACCTCTTTTTTACAGTGGTCTCTTTATTTTCACATAAGTGTTAATATTGATCTTATTCTTTCATTATTTTTCTAATGATGATGCTTAAAATGTAATACAGGAATGAAAACTCATAAGAACACATATTTTTACTTCGTTCAACCTCACTAGGAAACTTCCAAGGAGCATACAATGAAAATTTATTGATCTATCAATCCCACTGAGGCTCACTACCAATTACCACGTTCTGACTAGATCTTCTAGGCCTGGGATAACTTCCTTTACAAGATTTAGGGTCTTCTCACTACATTCCCAAGGGTCAATTAAAATGTCTCTTCTTCTAGCTCACTACCAGTGGAAAGGATCAATGTGTTCATCTTCCTTATCTCACTACATTTGGGAGGTATCCACTCATAGATTTTGGAATTTTAAGTCCTTTCATTATCATAAATGAATTCATCCTCTACTATTTGTAGATGCTCTATTGATGTACCACCTACATCAACTGATGAATAATTCCTTTACACATATGTAATGGGAAACTAAAAATCATTTATGTAACCCTTACTATGTGTTGCATGTAAATTTAACACCTTACACATAAGATATAGCATTTTTCAAAAATTACATTGTTCCACACAACTTCAATCTTACACACAACTCAACTCTTACTCACAACTTCTTTAGATTTTGTGAAACTCCAATTCTTTCACACAACTCCCTTTATATGAAATTATCATGATATATGGTGGTCAGATTCTCTCTAAGTGTTGATCCTTTTAGAATAAGGGGTCACCTCTTGTTTATAGGCATCACAGACCCCTTTACAGAAGATTCAAAGCATCGTGCAAGATGCCCTTTGTGCGTGAAAAAACCAATTGGATGTCTCATCGGGTGTGCATGATTCTTTCCCGAAACCTCATATTTCACACACATTTCAAAATCATTCACAAACATCATTCCTTTCCAATTTTTTGATGATTTGATCCAGAAAAATTCCTTGCGTGCAAGTTTCTAAATCACATTATATCTATTCTTTTTGTACCACCTCCCGATATTTCAATCCCTTGACATGGTTCTTAGTCAACATATGTTGTCAAAAATATCTCTGGAAACCAAAACTAACCAAGGAAATTATTTTTATCAAAAAATACAATCAACCCCAAATGCTTCGATTTTATCATACTGGATTTTTCCCCAACAACATCAGTGATTAGAACCATGAAAATTTGTGTTTCATTCATGAGACCTAACAAAATTACCTTATTCCCATATAGACCATACCACTTATGAAAATTTGTATGATGTATTCATTCTAGTCCAACATAAACCTGGTGATAAAACATTCTCGAATCAATATTCATGATCCCCTGATCATCTAGGATATGAAAAAAAAAGAACATATATCCACTGAATGGGATAACGCTCCATAACTCTAAACTAGTTCGATTTTCAAATATACACACTTTACATGACGGTATCATCTGACTTTTTCTTAAAAAACTACTAGTGAAACGCACAGAGAATTATTGGTTCATATAAAACCCTTTTCCTCCAAATCTTCTAGATACCTTTCAAACTCTTACAAATCCATTGTATCCATCATGTAATGTGGAATGGATATCAGTACTACTCTTGGAACTAGCTAGATAGAGAACCCCTCCAATATCTTGTGAGGTAAACCATAAAACTCAATTGGGAAAATGACCCTAAAATAATGAACCACTATAGTGAATTTTTTATGTGATCTCTAATCATATATATACAAACAAGAAATATAGGATATCATCACACCCAACCCACGATTCTCTAGTCTAGCTTTGGCATCTTGGACATCCCATTCATCCTTGTAAATAAAATCTCAATATTTTGGTGATTTAAAAGTTACCCTTTGATGATAGAAATAAACATGGTCCTGATAAGAATCTTTCTAATTGTTTCTTATGCTTTCTGTTAGGCACACCCGTATCACCATCCACCTAGATCAGGATGAGATGCTTTATTCCCCTAAATTTCTACTTTCCAGAAGAATTTTACATTCATCGCTTCTTCAGCATTATATTCTCCATTATTGAAATGGGATGATGGGATGTTGTTTCCTCCTTTAATGGATTCCTCCTTATAATTGGTCACATAGTCCAGGTATCCCTTATAGATTAATAAATTGTTCATGAACCTCATTCTTGGTGTCATCTCTTTGTGGAAACTGATTAATTATGCTCTTTCTGTCTGGACATTCTAAGGGGTCTAGCTAGGCCTGCAACCTTCATTCAGGTGATTTGTCATGTTGTCCACAACTAATCATGTATAGACATTGTAACACTATACAACCTTTATTCCACCTCTTAATAGTGCTTCTAAAAGGTTTGAAAACTAGATTCATCCCACGTTGATTACAAGGTATCTTATGTCAAAGGTATGTATTCTAAGGTTTTCCTCGACATCCCATGTTTAACATGGGGTATGACCTGAGTTTAATGTCAAAAAAAGATGGATTGGACTGATTAGAATACTTATGAAGGTGGATTATATGGTTTTATCCCTAGGAGGGATTGCCTAGAATTTTTACATGATGGATGTATTAGAATGCCCAATGAAGATAGACCTAGGATGGTGCATCCCAAAAAATGGAATGATTTCACACTGTGAAGCCATATCTAGACACCACTGAGGGTGGATAAGAGAAGGTAGAACCCAAAGAGAGGGACACCATGGTTTACCATTTACCAAGATTTATCCTCATAGATTTTTCATATATACCTTGTATAGAATATATGTATCAAAACCCACATATTTCTAATGGATGGTTCTAAGAGCAGCAATGATGTGGGTGAGATGATCTCACCAGGCTATAGAGGCCTGGGTAAGAATCAGTATGGAATTGGAGTAAGTGATTATTTAGAATATGGTGGATGATATGGAACCAACATGAAGATGGTGGTGCTAAGATTGAACCTCTAGGAGGCTTCCTACATATCCCAGTTGGCTGGGAATCGAAAGCCTTGTAGTTATGAAGGGGTACGTTAGAGCTTACACCTAAAAAAGAAGACTAAGCTTGTGGTGTGGAGATTATACATAAAATATTCCTAGTTTAATGGATCAAGATGCCTGAGTGTGGTGGATATGGGGGATGTTTCCCAAAAATGGTAGATGTCGCATCATGAGGTTATGTCCCCAAGAGGGAGAACCGATGTTTACCATTGGTTGGGATCAAACCTTAGATTGGTTTTCTACATACACTTTATAGATGAAAGGGATCAAAACCTACATAGTTAGGCAGTTAGGGGATTATTAATTTCTAGTTGCTTCAATGAAAGGTTCCATAGTTACTTCTAACCTCTAAGACCATGTGAGTCATGCTCGGTGTGAGAAACAAGAATAAGCAATAGACTGAATAGTCACATCAAAAAAGATACATTGGTGAGGAGTGGTGTGAGGATTATGTCTGTTTAGCATCACAGGGATATTGAGATTGGGGATTACAATAGGATGGATTCCAAAGGAGGGTTTCCTATTTTATGTGTAGGATCTCATTACATGCGAGTAAGATCAAATTCTGTTCCAGTTGTACATAAAGCACCTTATTAAGGTGTGTTGATTCTTACATGGAGACTTCCCAAGGAACATATGGAGAAAAATCGCAAAGGAAAATATATAGAGAGTGAGAGGGATCTAGTACCCATCCACTTTATGGTATTTTCAATATTTTCAAACATGAGGCTACCATAGTTTAACGTCATGTGCTGATGACATTGGTTCATGGACGTTTAACCTCCTGCAGCTTGGATAGAGTGGTCTCACCCCCACCCCTATGACACAAATAACTAGTCGAAACCCACTATTGGGAAGAGAAAATCCCCCAAAATTCCAAAATACAATATGGTGTAGGAGTGGTCAATTGTGGGGTCCTTGTTAGCGTAGTCATGAAAAGAAGAAACATTTTTTAGAAAACCTATGCGAAGAAGCATTAGGTTGGGAAACACAACATGAGAAACCACACAAGGAACTATAAGGTAACATTGTACGTGCTTGGAAGGCCACACAGAATTGGGACTTATAAATGTAGAGGGATTACTTAGAGGGGCTTCATGAAGCAAGGGTTCTTTGTGAAGGAAAGACTCGTGGATCATGGATACACCTTGTCATTGGGGTCATTATTAGAAGATTTCTCTATGAAGTATTAATGATTCATGGATCCTCAAGAAACCCATAGTGGATCCCTCCCTTGAGAAGTGTGTATTCCTTCATGAAGGGAATCCCTACCATAATTATGGTCCATGAAGAATAAAGGTAATGTCTACTCATGATAATCATGTACCTTAGGCGATCCATTTTTTCTCAAGGATTCACGGTGATTAATAGATTCACAAAATGGAGAAAAATATTCTAATCGGGGAGTATGTACAGAGTTATTATAACAATGAATCTCTGACAGAGCTCCACTCGATCTCCCAGAAAGACTAATGGATGTGAAAAAGTTTTCTGCTATATGGATTTAGATTTCTGGATGATGTCCTTATATCAAAGGCAAGGAGAGATGATCTAACCTACTACTTCATGGTAACACCAAGACAATATCAGTTGTACAAGGCTACTTAATTCCATATCAGGATGGACCATACCCATGTCCAAGTAGAATGCCTTTACAATATTCCCAACGACATTAATGGAAAGTTGTTGGAGAATGAAGCATCCCCACCATAGTACAAAAAAAACATCAAGGTATGGTTTGGAAACCTAGAGAAGGGGTGGACAAATGGTTGGGATATAAACTAGGGTGGAAATTTCATGGGGGAGTGGGACTATCCCTACTAGGATTTCACATCTTGAGTAGAGTTAGATATAGTTTTGAGGTGAGTAGGCTTGTATGAAGTAGCATGGTCTTCCCAATTCCTTGTCACTCAACCATGGGACGTCATACCAGAGCTACTGAGCCGGTGGCCATATGATACCAATATGTTCCACCAACATCATGGGAAGTTTTGTATCAGCATCTAGGATCTCTATCATATCTCTAGAATCTTGATCTGGGGAGGCATGTATGACAAATTCATCCCTGCTGAGAATTCTTGGGATGATGTAGAATAGATGACACCTCTGGCGAAGATATTGCTAGAGATGGTGTTGGGATTGAACAATAAAAAGAATAAAATCAAGGATTTCCACATCAGGAAATGGTTTGGTTACATTTTGAATATTTCAGTGATGAAGCTATCAGATGTAAAGGAAGCACACAAGAAACTACTAATGAGGTCATGTACCTGTCCAAGGTAGACCAGTGATTGAAATAGATCCTGAATCCGAAAGGATAAGCTGAATGATATAAATTCACCTTTTTCTAGGTGATCTATTTCCATAGGGGAGGATGCACAAGGTTTTCACATATTGATATGGGACTACCTCACAGAGAAATTATAGTAAAGTAGATAGAACATGGATGCTACTTGGTGTCAGAATAAATCATATGAAATACAGAAGTTCCATGAAGTTGAACAGTGAATTCATTGCCTTGATGAATAGAAAAATGAGTGCTCCAAATTCATAAACAGTATGTTAGAACTAATTGGATGACTAAATGTCCATTTTATGGAATCCTATGAGTAACTAGAGTAGGAAAGTCATCACGTGGATGAGCTCCAAGATGAATTCAACCGATTGCATATTGGGGTAATGATATCTTCTCTGAAATTGTTGACTAATAGAGGGAGCTCAAGAAGAAAAAAGAGGAATTGGAAGAAACATGCTAGAAGGTGGCGGTGATGAATTATTCCACTAAATGAGAAGATCCTTGAGGGTCGTGTTTTTGAAAAACCTATGAAACATGATTTTCCTAACTACAAGATTGTTTAAACTACATAAAAGGACACATTTTGAGCTTTTTTCAATTACTACACCTTGATAATATCTATGAAGACACTAAAGATAAATCCCTAATCTCAAATTGGTTAGGACCGGTGTGAGAAAATTGGTATGGTCATATAATTACCACCATTTTTATGAGAGTTCCAGTCGATCATCGAATACTTGGGGTTTTCTATTTCTGACTGACCACCTAGAGTATTTTAGATGATATAGATTGTGACTAGATAATAGGGATCTTAGAATAGCCAACTCTGCTTTCCCAATGTGCTCTAGTACACTAGCAGGACAAAACCAGGTGAATCAGAATCAAACTAATCAAAAGGGGAAGGGAAATTATGAATCAAAATTCCCAAAAATTCAAAACATAGTATTCTAGCATGGATAAAAGAGATAATAGGTGGAAATATTCTAATGGAAGTATCCATAATGTCATCCTAAAATGGGGGAAAACAAACAAGGGTCTACCGATGACCAGGATCAAAACATCGGACCAAACTCAAAATGTTATCTGAATCTTCTGGGGTCTTGGCTCAGATTGGTGGGTGAGCCAAATCAACAGAACCAAAATATTAGTGGTCCCTTCATACAAGAAAGCGGATGAGGATCCAAATGAGGGGAATGAAAAAGCGTGGAGTGGTGTGACAATATGTTCGAAATACTTTCAAAACACTTAAAATTACACCCCTGTGACTAAGAGTAAATTTTTGTTTGTGAATTGGGGTGAAAAAAGATCAAACCCACCATACATAAGAGCATTATCTCAAATGCTGAACGAAAACTAAAGATAAGAACAATATGGTACATAACTAGCATTGTAGGATAGGACCTCTGAGGTGAGGGTCTGGGATGCTTTTTGGTTTTGTTTAAGTGAGGATGACGAAAATGTAGTTTAAAATCATAAGTAAATGAAGGTGTACGGTATTGTTTAATGTCATATGACATGTACATTTCATGTAATAGTTTAACATCCTATGACCAGGATATATCACATAGTTTATTGTCATTTTTCTTGGACTATATTCAATAATACATAGAAAATGATGTTTATTCATAGAATTTTTTCATGGAATGGAGGGGATGATCCTAATTTGAATGATCCAAAGGAGGCCTATGAACCATATAATCACTAAGGAGTATAATGGGAGGAATATGTGATGAGGTGAGGGAAAACCAATAAGAATGAGGACCTAGTAGGATCGACGCCACACTAGACATTCTCTACTGGACAGTTAGTTTATGGTCATAGATTTTGGACCAATGACCATTGTTCTGGCTCAACCATATTGGTATCCTCTCTACCAGAACTCCTAGGCCTATGTGATCCATGATCAGTGCTGGAAACAAGGAATGGTACATGGGGGTTTTCTTCAAATGTGGGAGAAAAAATCAAGGGTGAAACCAATGATGGCATCCCACCATGATACAAGAATGTGAAAAAGATGGCATGTTACGACTTTTTAGGTCTTTATGAAAATGTGATTTGTAAGAAAAGGACAATTTTTTAACCATATTTTAAACATAGGACTCCCTACTTGCTTCCAAAGTTCTATTGGGGTGTTGACCTAGGATGGGAAGTGTCCTAAAGATGGAAAGAGACCATCACCGTTAGGGGGATCTATCTGGATTTCAAGGATGATAAAAAAACCCAAACTAATAATGACTTGATGTATGGAATAAGAATATCAGAGAGTGAGGTTTAGTCCCCGACATGAAAATTGTGTAACATTATATTGTATAAACCATGGAGAAAATTTTACATTCATGTTTCATCGACTAATGTAAGATTCTCAGTCTTAGGGTATGTATACAGCACATGGGAGGCAAGAACCGATGTGAATGGGGACCAAAGAGGCTCACATGTTTCATACATGGCTTAGGATGAACGTATGCCAAAGGGTTAAAAAGGTGTAATGAACATGTGGATGGGACTGATATAGAATGTTTGATCATATCTATATATCCCATAATGATTTGAATCAAGTTGCACATAATTCTTGATTATAGTGTAAATAAGGACCAACACTGACGGGGAAATCCTCTTTGTTGAGGAAGTTAATGAATCGTGAAATCATCATAATGTATCCTAATATTTCTCAGGGTATGGTTACAATTTACACTCATGAATTGAGGACCATAGGGTCACAGTTTTAGGTCATAGAGTTTAGACCCTAGAGGGTAGCTCAAGTGGATGTGTAGTGTAGTGTTATGAGAAACCCATCATGAATGAGTCCAATGAGTCCTAGAACCACAATAAAGATCCCAAAGGAAGAATTCATATAGTTTGAAGTCTTTTTTCTTGTACCAGAAAGAGGAACACTCATTAAAAGGGAACACATGTGGCACACAATAGGTAAAACCTGATGTAAATGAGGGCCAAAGGAGACCATGTGTGACATGGATTTATTAAGATGAACTGCATACAATTTATGGTCATAGAACATGGCCCTAAGAATCTATGTATGAGCCCAAAGAAAAAAAACGGGTGTCACTACTTGTCCCATAAGGATGGGAATCAAGCCATATGTAGTTATGAAGTCCTGCACAATTTAACATCATGTGGTAAGGAAGAAGTTGATTTGACTTGAAAAGGCATAATAACACCATGGCCAGACCAGAGATGGATGATCTAGGAATCACTATGTATCCTATAAGGATGGGAATCAAGCCACACATAGTTCTGAATGCCCATGAAGGTCTATACCATACACATAGATAATTTTCATTAGATATTTCTTGTCTGATTTTTTGTTATTATAATTTTTTACAGGCTGGAACATGATATAATTTATAGGCATTGTTATAGGAATCAATCTATATATAAGTCTTTATTGTTGCGAAAATGTATGACCCGTGCCAACGGTGATGCCCTCTGAAGTGAGAACACCACAATTTTATTCCATTTTTCATCATGAATCCATGATGAGAATGTTTTAGTTTATGTTTGTATAATAGGGCTAGTCCATTCCCTTTTAACAATGTGAATTAATTAAAAATATTCCATGCTTTTTATGGTTATGTGACTAGAAAATTATGGGAAAAGGGGTGTCTTGGATAAGATGTGCAGTTTGGTGCCATGAGGTAACCCAATGTGAATGAGGAACAAGGAGATCCACACACCACAACACACACTCATGGGAGAACCATGAAGAGGATCTATGTTTAAGGTCAATGTGTTTGGAAATGAGGGTTGTGTGGACACTCTATTCAGATACAAACCATATCAAGATAGCTAACCCATGCGAGCCTTTCTCTAGGTGGAAAATAAGGAGCGATGCTGTGATTTCCCCATCATATGAGAGCACTGAATGATGAGAAGGAAATGTCTTGAGGTAAGGTCCCAACTGTACAAACATTCCAACTCAACATGCGCATATGCATTGAGGGACAATGACCGGGGTGTTATGGATCAACTAGAACATAGTGAGGACGAAAATATGAATCACTACACCAAATATCTAGAAAATAATGAGGGTGGTGTGATGATATAGAATAAATTATAACCCTATTTGAGAAATATCATTCATATCATGTTACTAGGAATGAAGATAAACATATGAAGGATGCTCGCTGACCATGTTTGAGATACGGGGACCTAACTCAAGGTTTCATGTAACGTCTTTGAAGTAGTTGGCCCAAAATAGTAGGTGATCCAAAGCATCATGAGACTATTCCTTCAGGGGGCCCTTAATATGGTAATGATGATGGAGTTCCAGATAAAGGGACATGTGATGCGTAAAAATGGATTGGGGGAATTTCCCTGTGGAATCCAATAATCGATATATCATACCACTTCCCATTCAAGAATGTCAGTGAGGAATATTCGTAGGAAGGATCAACTATTCCTTTGAGGATCGAGTTTCTAGGTGAGGAATTGAAAATTGTTTAAAGGGTCAAATCCATACAGTTTAACATCATGAAATAAATATAAAGACATCACACAGTTGATCATCATGTGACTAGGACATAACATCTCCAAAGAGAAGTGTGTGGTGTGGAATATAACCTGACATGAATGAGGAGCAATGATGTCTCACACTAAACAACACACTCTCAAATGGAAACCTGGACAAAAGGGTAAAAAAGGTTGAATTTACAATTTTGTGGTTTTGGTTGGAGTCAAGATGTATGGGCATCACTAAATATCCCCTAAGGATGGGAATCAAGCCATACGTTGTTCTAATAGGTTGCATGGAGATGGAAAATGCCAAAGGAAAAAGGGGAGATATTCTCTCATATGAGAACATTAGGTTTGTTACCTAGTTTATTGTCATGCGACAAGGACACTAAAAATATTAGATTAAGGTCATAGAGTTAAGACAAACTAATGGGGATATTTTTGGTGTGGTGACATGAGGAACCCCGACATGGACGAGGAAGAAGGGGGTCTCCGCACACCACACACCCTCAAATGATATCCAAGACAAAAGGGCGGAATGGGAAAGTTTGTAACCTTGGGGATGGGCCTAGGGATGATATGTATGGGAATCACTATATATCCCATAAGGATGAGAATATATTCACAAGTAGATATTATAGGTGTCATGATAGATGGACAACGCCAAATATTAATGCCATCTCAAGTGAAGACATTATAAAATTGAGTAGTTTATGATAGTACATCCATGAAACAGAATACATAGTTTAACATCATATGATAAGTACAAGGGATTTTATGAATTTTATCATCATGAAACAAGGACATTGGGGATCCTTGTTTTGGGTCATTGGGCTCGGACCATAGGGCACTGTGAATCTTCGATGTGGGTAAAAACCCTACCAAGACCCCTAAGTCGTTGTGATCCATGATCGATGTGGGAAACAAGGGGTGGAGAAGATTCCTATGAAACATGGAGGAACACAGCATGGGAATGAAGAACTAGGTAAATGGTGTCCCAATGACACCGATCATCCATTTCAATGCGCAAAGAAGCATTGGTATCATTGAGGGAGTTGAAGTTCAACCTAGACCTAAGGATGTAGATAGGGATGTGAATCATATTATCTGATATTTGTGACACAATGGGGATGGAGTAACAATAGAGGGTAACATATGGACTTATTCGAGACACAACATTCATATCATGTTTCCTGAAATAAGAATATGAAAATGACTATTTACACATGTCCATATTTGAGATGTGGAACCTAACTCAAAGTGTTGTCCAAAGTATTCTAGGGCATCATCCCATGATGGTATGGGAGACATAGTGGCCAAACACATGTAATTAGGGGGTCCCTTCAGACATGAAATATGACGAATCTCTAAATAATGGGACATGTGAAGCATGGAGATGGATTCAAATAATTTCAATGAATAATCCAACACTCTAGGTTGTACATCACAACCCATATGATCACATTAATTAGGCATATCAGATAGAAGCATCTAAACCCCTTCTTTAGGGAATAATTACTTAGAGGGATCTTTGATATGGGATGGTAATGAACCAATGAAAAATGAAGAGGATGGATAGTGATAAAAGAGTGTTACAGAACCAATGGATTGACTCAAAGATAAAATATCTGGACATTCCTATATATCCCATGAGTATGAGAATCAAGCCATATCTAGTTCTTGATTTCAATGCAGCTGAACATCAGGTGGTAAGGATAAATGTTGTGACATAGTTTATTATATTATGAGTAGGACATTGGGAAGAGTTATCCCGAAGGGGATGCACATGGAATTGAATAATAAACATGACATGAATGAGGACCGTGAAAATCCACACCACACCATGTGCTACCAATAGAGATCTCATAATGAGAGGCCAAAAGTATGAAACTACATATAGGACTGAATACTAAATGATTAGTCATTCTTAAATATCCCATAATAATGGGAATCAAGAAAAATGTAGTTCTGAAAGTGGATTGGGGAGTGAGAAATTCCAAATATGATTCCCTCTTAGATGAGGACATTAGGGTACTGTGTGGTGTACCATCATGTAGCTAGGACAGACCGTTGAATTCCACCATGTAGGATGAGGAAGTTTATCATCATGTAGGAAATTGTGGAACATAGAATTTAAGGTCATTTACAATGTATCATAAATGTTATTAATTTTAGAATATTTCTAGTAGGACGTTGTTTTTTAACGTTATGTAGGACAGAGCATCACAGTTTATTGATGTGTCACTTTGAAGAAAGAGATTGTAGTTTAATTTCATTAATTTCGGACAATCAGATGAATCTACTAACATATATAGGTGTACTGTGTTTTTATGAAGCAACGTGATGTGAGTGAGGACCAAGGATGTAACACCCTGACCCAAGAAACCTGGAGTTGATGCATTATTTTATAACAATTGCCTGATTATAATGAATTAGGTCCCAAAGAACCGATCAGTTTAGCAGTCTTGGAAAATAGATTACATACATGAACTTCACATTTCAATTTCAAACATAAAATACAATATAGATAATCCTTCGATAATTCCATTATTCTCCTAGCTTACACCTTCATATAAATCATAATACACTTATTAGAATCCATGTAAAATAAAACATAAGAAAGGGGTGAGCTCAGATGCTCAGTAAGGATAACCAATATTGTGGAAGCTATCATAAATAATCAATAAATTTTATGGAAATGTATCAAATTGAAACACAAGCCCTTTAAACATAAACTTTAGCATAATAAGGAAAAGTTATATCAAGTAATTCCATTTACATATTCACATGGTTAATCTACTAGTAGAATAATCACATGTAACATTAATATCTAATCTCATAATGGTGGAATGCATAATGTCTGGCATCTTAACCACAAAGTCAAGGCCTCGTGCCAAGAACCTAAATATAAATTTTTTCAAAGCCTTGTGCCAAGAAACATGTTTGTCTCATGAGACATACCGATGCATCGAGGGTTTATAGAGGTCTTCACCCATCACATACTAAGTCCAATGCATTACTCATATGAAAAGGTTGAAACATAACATAATCATTCATATTATAACTAGCAGACGAATTGTCAATTCATTAACCATAAACCATGAATGTTATAAAAAATTCACATCCACAATCAATCATATCATTACTCATTCAATTAGATATTGAATATTCTATTATAATTAATCAACCTCAATGAATAATAATATATAGTAAAGGATTTTGACATTGTTGAAAATGATGATTGAAACACTTTGAGAGAAATATCCCCTTTTTCATGAAATCATTTCAAAGTCACACAATTTATAGAGGAATTAATTTGTAATAAATTTTTAATCAATGTGTCCAATACCACTTTGAATTTTTTTTAATGGAAATAATATTTTAAAAAAACCGTGTCTATATAAATAAATCCTTAAAATTATTTTAAAAACATGGACATTAATTAAAAATATTATAGAAATAAATCTTTAAAACATTTAAAATGATGAAATAGTTAAAGATACTCTTCCATAAAACCTTAAAAGATTAATTTTTAAAACACTTTTATAAAACATGGACTGTCACGAACCAAATCTGGTCGCCGCCCAAACCGGCACCAAACCCAGCCCGTGACATGACCCGAAGGGCATTCCCGATCCCCACGGGCTGGCACAAGTTCCCGAGTATCATTTATTTAGGTTTGGGAACGATTTACCCGAATATGAAGTCATAAAGCATTAAAAACAATCAATAAACTGAATCTAAAAATTCATACCAAATGATGTTTAAACAAAAACCAGAACTGAATACACAGGTTTAGAGTCAATACAAAAGGTCCAAAGACACAATGGAACAGAAAAAAAACAGCCCCATGGACTCCACATGACAAGGGGTCATCACCCCCAAGTCGTCTCCACTACTCCACCCCAAGGATGAGGACTAACACCCTGAACCGCCATCACCCTTAGCCTTTCCTTTACCTGGGTCAAAAAAAGGGTCTACTTACACCCAAGGGGTGTAAGTAGGGTGTGAGCCTAAGCCCAATAGGGTACCACCCTATGATTCCAAGGTGCATGAAATACAAGGTGAAAAAGAAAGCAGTTTTAATATGCAATTAAAAGCGGTGAAAAATTCCACAAAATGAAACTTTAAATTGAAAACATTTTTCAAGATAAAACTTTCAGAATTTTAACACATTTAAATAGGAATATTAGATACTGAATTATAATTCCAAAGACACCCAAAAACAAGGGCAAATACCACAAATACACAGAGCAACAAAACCGGGAACACCCCTAGGCACTAGATAGTCTCAGGCCCCATGTACCTCGTACCTCAGTGTAATGTAACCATAGTAAAATCCTTTATCGTGCATGAGCCACTAGTAGGGAACATACCCATAACCTAGTGGTTCCCAACCATCATCCACATAGTTTAGTTAGAGTTGTCATTATCAAAATGCTAAGTGAAACAGGGACAAAACCCATCTGGTCCACTAGCCGTACTAGTACAAATCCGCCCCACCTAGGTACACGGGCTTCCCCCTTTGTGCTCAAACAATTTCAGGATTTAACACACATCCATTTATTTTAAAACACCACTACTGTTCACATACACCAAATACAGTAGCTATATCATTTTATACCACTTAAAACACACAACAAACTCTTTGAATTTGAATAAATCAATTTCACAAAATCTCGTGTAGTTTTGCACACAAAACCCCTTAAGAAACCCACTTGTACATGATGTTCACAATTGTAAGTTACCAAAACAGTAAAGTCATCCCAATAAATATCAATTAAAATAACAAATCAATTTTTGGGCATCCTCATGTTAAACAAGAAGTGTTCTCTTTGTAAAACCTTCATTTTCACACAAAAGTGGAACCAAAACTTCACTTTCTTTACAAGCACAATTAAAACTCATTATTTTCATCAATTACCAAAGGGGATAAAAATTATAAATAGTATTTTATGCCTTATTACAGATCAATAAAAACAAATAAGTATTTATATGGCATCCCTAAATAAACAAACAAAACACTTCTTTGGAAAACCCCCAATTTCACACCAAATTGGCATTTTAAATTAAATTGCAATGGAAACATCATTAGAACCAATTTTTGTAGCAACAATAAAATTATATAAATCTGAAAATATGATAAATACAGCATGCTAATACACAAATATTGCATCAACATTGGAATCACCTACCAAATCAAATGAAACCATTAAATCCTTTGTGAGAAAACACAAACGCACCACCGCCGCACCTCAAGAAGGGTAGATCAAACCTAAAAATAGAAAATTGGACCAATAAAACCCAAGGCTAAACCTTAGGTTCGAACCCCTACCCACTGATCATTGTTCACTTCAATAAAAAGGGAGGAAACCCTAAAAAAATAGAATGAAACCCTAATCAATTTGAAAGGGGAAAAGAAATGGACAAACTTACTTGAGAAATCTAGAATCAATCTCCCCAAAACACTAGTATCTGAAATTTAAAACGGCCAAAACTCAGGGGATGGTCTCACAAGAATTATTAGGTCATTTAGGAATTGTAATTGAGGTAAAATATTAAGAATAGAAGGAGTTATTAAAGGATCAATTTACCTCTCCAAAATCTGGACGATTTCTGAAATCCAGAAAGTTTCGACTATTTTCGCGACTCTATCGAGCTCAAAATTGTGGGCAGAGGGCATGGGGTCGCGCCTGGGCTTCTTAGGGTCGATAGGGAGGTGGAATCACCGAAAAATCCATTTTAATGAATAATATATTAATAAATTAATGAAACAATTTAAAACTGGAAAATGGGCCTTCGGGTTGGCCCAACTCTCAAATAAAAACAAAAATCCCCCATGCTTATGGATTTATAAAGGCCCCAAATTTAACTTTGGGGTTAATATATCAGGGGCGAACAATTAGGAGTTGGAATGAGTCAAAAATATTAAAAATGAAAAAAGTTATAAATGAAACAAAATTTATTTTTAAATCTGGAATTGGGCTCGCAGTTTGGCCCAATTCATGAAAACTCACCTATTCTCAATAAAACAATTGGAAACCACCAAAACAAATCATGATTGGAAAATAAATTTAAAATAAACCTAAAATAGGTTACGTACGTGACAATTCTCCCCACCTTGAAAACTTTCCGCCCCGGAAAGTCACAGCAAGGTCAAAGCAACAACCAAACCCAACTGAGAAACCAATAGGTACACCCTTGCCAGGTTTCACCCCCAAAGGTCAAAACACCTCCAATGATCAGTGATGGAAGGAATACTATCACAAACCAAACTTACACCACTTTCCTGAAACAATAAAGTACATTCAGGATTTATCCCAAATGAAAAATCCTCAAATACAATCTGAACAATACTCAATCAATTTACCCAAAAAAAACAACAACATTGAACAAGGTTACACTTCCCTACTATAACTAAACCATTGGAAACTCTCCAATATCAATGTTTACCCAATGAATATGTAGGTAGTTAGATATCTTCGAATGATAATACCTACTTCCCAGACAAGTCCAAAGAAAAAAAAAATGAGTTACTCGTATGAAGAGACACAAATGGGCTCCCCACCATAAGAGACAACTTAAATTGTTTTCCCGAGACAGAATCAAGACACTAATAGTGGGAGGCCCAAACATACTCTCTAGTAAAAGGGATATACTTCCATTAAATGTTTATGAAGGAATATTCATGAGAATCATAGTGGGTCTCCCCACCATAAGAACTGACCATCTTAACCGACCAGCATGGGCCGACACAGAAAGACCCAAAAAGAAATCAAAGATTTAGGAAGGGCGCAGGATTAGTATGCATGGTTTGGGAAACTGTGCACTAACTATGAATATAATTCTTTCTACATGGCTTCCTAGCACACGGCCAATACTAAACGTGCACAAACTATGTTCTCAACCATGACAATACCATAGGTTTGAACTATTCCCATCTTTTATACTAAGGATAGGACTTTGTACAAGGGTTTAAATGGCCCTGGGATTTTCCCTGACTACGAGCCAGCTTCTCTCCGAGACCTATGGCTGGAGCTCAAATGATTGAAGCATCTTCGGCCTCGTAGTTAATATTTGGAAACCCACTGAAAGAGAATTCTTGTTTTCGGTGCCACCAAAAACTACACCGCAGTCCCAAATAAGTTTTCTAGACATAACACATTCCAAACTCACTTTACCTTATCCCGATATTTCACTGAAACAAGGGCTGAGAAGATACACACACATCACAACTTGTTTCTTCAGGTGAGAAACAATAGAAGTAAAGAACACCTACACTCACATTCCTCTAAAATAGATGATTTTGAAGTTTTTCCAAGGGAGACATTTGCCCAACATAACAGAGACTCTCAAAGGATTTCACTACTTTCACCTATACAGTCAATCGAGTACATGACATCATAATGCATCACCAAACATGACCATTTCAACTGATATAAACAATTCATGGAGAGGGACCTTATACAACATCCCCAAACAACACACAATTCTAGAAAGTGGCCACAATATCCTATCGTGACCATATTTCCCACACCGGTGGTTTAACATGAATTAATGCATCAAAGAAACTTTGAAGAACCCAAAGGTCCTCTTAGACACCATCGAGACACTCATCCACACTTACAACCAAAGAAAACTTCCACCTTCGATGAATCATGAAACATTAGAAACTATGGTTTCTTTCAACCTTCCACAATAACTTTACCACTACAAGAGGATCCAAAAATCAACGAAATGAATGGGTGTAGACTCAATCAACAATGATCGATAAAATATTCCTTATATTGATCAACTGGAGGATTTTCCAATGGCGAAACAATATGGATTGCACTTCAGTTGTGCATTAACCCTTAATGGGGGCATACCTTATCCAATGAGAGAACCTAAGGACCCAACCAATCTGGTCCATTAGTCAAAACATGCCTCAAACCAGATCCAAACACAGGAAGGGAACGACCGTAGAGGCATCCCAAAACATTTTTCAAAAGAGACCACTAATCGTCCCTACAACACAGCTCACCGACCAAACACAAACCCAAAACACAGTTCAAACAGGAGGGGTTCTTGGACTCAAAACATCCCACAACATCAACATTATCAAAAACCCATAATAAAAACTATACCAAACTATTCATCAATACATCATGTTTTTCTTTAAAACTATTTCTTTGAAAACAAAAGGTTTTGCAGTAAGAGTATCCACCAATGGTACCCCATGGGCCTCACATATGCATGTTTTTGTGTCACACCGGGAACCCTCCTCATAACCATCCTAGCCCTCATCCAGTCATGCCATCAACCATCCATCATCCCATATAACCCCATGCATGTGGTCACTCATGGAAATACCGAAGGGTAAAACAAAAATTCCTTCCACTTTTCAAAAACAAAATGCTCAAACCAACCCAACCTTTTTCTCAAAACTGCTAACAATGAGATCAAAATCCCAATTCACATCTTACAAAACATTTCATAAAGACACAACAATTTGGAAAAGAACCCACATTCAAGATATTCATATCAATATCAAAACATCTCATCCCATTAAAATACCGTTTTATTATTTAGAAAACTCTATTGGAAACACTTTTAAAAACCAACTTTAATATAGTTCCTTATTTCAAAAGAGGTATAAGAACACCATTTTACATTTCAAAACAATTATGAAAATTCAATTCCTCAATTTCATAAACCGAACCATTCCCTCTTTATTTTAAAATCATTTCATAAAAACATTACACTTATTAAAACCAAGTCACCAGAAAACCAAAGTGCCAGGATTTCAAAACTAAAGCACAAAACAATCCGAGAGGAAACTAGTTTCAATGGGTGACTTGGAAATATGGTTGGCAGCCATATTCCAATCACTTCACTGTCACAGAGAGTGTTTTAGGGAATATCCCCAGCTTCACATGGCTTTCCAGGCCCTGCGAGCTCACTGAGACCATTAACCCAACTCTCTTTTCATTTCCCCTAACCATCATTAAAACAAGAAAACCAAAGGACTTAGATAAATCCTGACTTCCCATGGCGACTCAAATCCTGTCATGAGGTGTGGTGATCAGTCACACTACCCATAACCGAACTACCAAGTCCCAAAAATCATAACTTTATACTATCCCGACTGTTCCCCAAATAACGTGACCCAAAGAGTTAACCAGAACCTTCATTTGATACCATTTTGTCACGAACCAAATCTGGTCACCGCCCAAACCGGCACCAAACCCAGCCCGTGACATGACCCGAAGGGCGTTCCCGATCCCCAAGGGCTGGCACAAGTGCCCTGGTATCATTTATTTAGGTTTGGGAACGATTTACCCGAATATGAAGTCATAAACCATTAAAAACAATCAATAAACTGAATCTAAAAATTCATACCAAATGATGTTTAAACAAAAACCAGAACTGAATACACAGGTTTAGAGTCAATACAAAAGGTCCAAAGATACAATGGAACAGAAACAAAACAGCCCCATGGACTCCACATGACAAGGGGTCATCACCCCCAAGTCGTCTCCACTACTTCGCCCCAAGGATGAGGACTAACACCCTGAACCGCCATCACCCTTAGCCTTTCCTTTACCTGGGTCAAAAAAAGGGTCTACTTACACCCAAGGGGTGTAAGTAGGGTGTGAGCCTAAGCCCAATAGGATACCACCCTATGATTCCAAGGTGCATGCAATACAAGGTGAAAAAGAAAGCAGTTTTAATATGCAATTAAAAGCGGTGAAAAATTCCACAAAATGAAACTTTAAATTGAAAACATTTTTCAAGATAAAACTTTCAGAATGTTAACACATTTAAATAGGAATATTAGATACTGCATTATAATTCCAAATACACCCAAAAACAAGGGCAAATACCACAAATCCACTGAGCAACAAAACCGGTAACACCCCTAGGCACAAGATAGTCTCAGGCCCCATGTACATCGTACCTCAGTGTAATGTAACCATAGTAAAATCCTTTCTCGTGAACGAGCCAGTAGTAGGGAACATACCCATAACCTAGTGGTCCCCAACCATCATCCACATAGTTTAGTTAGAGTTGTCGTTATCAAAATTCTAAGTGAAACAGGGACAAAACCCATCCGGTCCACTAGCCGTACTAGTACAAATCCGCCCCACCCAGGTACCCGGGCTTCCCCCTTTGTGCTCAAACAATTTCAGGATTTAACACACATCCATTTTAATGTAAAACACCACTACTGGTCACATACACCAAATACAGTAGCTATCTCATTTTATACCACTTAAAACACACAACAAACTCTTTGAATTTGAATAAATCAATTTCACAAAATCTCGTGTAGTTTTGCACACAAAACCCCTTAAGAAACCCACTTGTACATGATGTTCACAATTGTAAGTTACAAAAACAGTAAAGGCAGCCCAATAAATATCAATTAAAATAACAAATCAATTTTTGGGCATCCTCATGTTAAACAAGAAGTGTTCTCTTTGTAAAACCTTCATTTTCACACAAAAGTGGAACCAAAACTTCACTTTCTTTACAAGCACAATTAAAACTCATTATTTGCATCAATTACCAAAGGGTATAAACATTATAAACAGTATTTTATGCCTTATTACAGATCAATAAAAACAACTAAGTATTTATATGGCATCCCCAAATAAACAAACAAAACACTTCTTTGGAAAACCCCCAATTTCACACCAAATTGGCATTTTAAATTAAATTGCAATGGAAACATCATTAGAACCAATTTTTGTAGCAATAATAAAATTATATAAATCTGAAAATATGATAAATACAGCATGATAATACACAAAGATTTCATCAACATTGGAATCACCTACCAAATCAAATGAAACCATTGAATCCTTTGTGCGAAAACACAAACGCACCACCGCCGCACCTCAAGAAGGGTAGATCAAACCTAAAAATAGAAAATTGGACCAAGAAAAACCCAAGGTTAAACCTTAGGTTCGAACCCCTACCCACTTTTCATTGTTCACTTCAATAAAAAGGAAGGAAACCCTAAAAAAATAGAATGAAACCCTAATCAATTTGAAAGGGGAAAAGAAATGGAAAAACTTACTTGAGAAATCTAGAATAAATCTCCCCAAAACACTAGTATCTGAAATTTAAAACTTCCAAAACTCAGGGGATGGTATCACAAGAATTATTAGGTCATTTAGGAATTGGAATGGAGGTAAAAGATTAATAATAGAAGGAGTTATGAAAGGATCAATTTACCTCTCCAAAATCTGGACGATTTCTGAAATCCAGACAGTTTCGACTATTTTCTCGCCTCTATAGAGCTCAAAATTGTTGGAGGAGGGCATGGGGTCGTGCTTGGGTTTCTTAGGGTCGATAGGGAGGTGGAATCACCGAAAAATCAATTTTAATGAATAAGATATTAATAAATTAATGAAACAATTTAAAACTGGAAAATGGGCCTTCGGGTTGGCCCAACTCTCAAATAAAAACAAAAGTCCCCCATGCTTATGGATTTATAAAGGCCCCAAATTTAAATTTGGGGTTAATATATCAGGGGAGAAAAATTAGGAGTTTTAATGAGTCAAAAATATTAAAAATTGAAAAAGTTATAAATGAAACAAAATTTATTTTTAAATCTGGAATTGGGCTCGCAGTTTGGCCCAATTCATGAAAACTCACCTATTCTCAATAAAACAATTGGAAGCCACCAAAACAAATCATGAGTGGAAAATAAATTTAAAATAACCCTAAAATAGGTTACGTACGTGACATGGACATGGATGATAAATATGTTCTAGTAAATAATTACACATAAATAATCTCGGATAATAATATGATTGAGGAATTAACCCTTACCTTAAGTCCGATAATCTTCATACATGTCTGAAACACCTGTATAATTTTTTTAAACACATTACTAACATATAGAAGAATCATAATAATATTTATGATATCATATATGATTCTATTATGAATTTATATTACCTATTTATTTATAACTCTATGTTAATGCAACATTTCGGGTAATATCGCTTTGTTTATCGTACGTGTTTTGACTTGTTATTCTTGATCATATTACTTAGATAATGATTTACTTACTTCTAGAATGTGTAATATTATTTATATATCATATATATTCATAATATAAATATATTTAATATATAGATATATAAAATGGAACACACAATTTATGGAGATGATAGGTTGTACGTGCGCATGAACACTGTTTCTCTTTTTATATCGTATTCAATGGATGTTAGTGAAGAAAATATATGTGTATATATATATATATTCTAGTAGCATAATTATGTAATTTATTAAATATTTATTAATAATATATATTTTTATAATCATCCTTGAATGGTGAAGGTGGAAATGAATCTCATCGCATTGTGGAGATGGTAAGCCGTACGTACCCACGAGCGATGATAAAATTTACTTCATGACTAAAATTTATGGAATTGGATGATATATTAAGTATAAAGAAACATTAAAATGTTATATTTATTATTTAAATCAATTATACTCATTATTATACCCATCCAAATAATTATGTTTAAATAACAAACTACACCCCGACGTGGAGACGGTAAGCCATATATAAGCACGTATGGTGGCTTTGTCATTCATAAGATGGATAGAATAATGAATGCGGTTGTACCATATTTAAAATAAAATCTCATTATGTTGAAGTTACTGGAGTTTTTATTTTATTATGGAAACAACAATGAAAGAGTAAGTACAAGTAGAAAAGAACATTCAAAGAGGTGATGAAATAATTATCTCTTCTTTGTGTGCTTCCTTTTGATTTTAACAAAAGGGTTCTTAAGGTTGGATTTTTTATCAAAGTAAGGCCTATAAGTTGAACTGAGTGTAGTCCAGAAGTGATTTGATCAGGTTTTTGCTGAGCCAAATGGCTTTCGAGGTGTGAATTTTAGAGAAGGAGAAGTACCCTTTTATAAGAGAGGTGAGGGAATTGTAGGAAAAGCTTGAAATATTAATTTATTATAAATTATTTTTAGTTTATAATATCTCAAAATGGATTTATTATGTGTATAAAGTGGGTATGTGTAGAAATACTTGGATAAAATACGTTTTAGACAAGTTTAGGTCCCCATATTAGCCTTATCATTTATATTTAACTCTTAGTTAGATAGTTTAGCTTTTACCATGTCTTCTTGTCTTTTTATTCTACATTGTTAATATTGTTACAATAAAATGATTAGGGAACATCAAGAGGTTCATTAATGACATATATAACATTATATTAGTAATTTTTATGAATTTTATATTGTTAGGAATATTAAATCATTTAATAAAGTAGTATTTGTTTTAAAAACAAATTTATGTTGATTTTGACACTTTTTAGTATTTGGTTTTGTTAAAGTCATAACAACTTGATTACTTAGAAAAAAAATAAATTGAATCAACCCAAACATGTGATGTTCACCTATAAAATTCTTGTATGGAATAAAAAGTTTCAATTTACATTTTTTTAATATTTATAATATCAATTAATTTAATCTTTAAATTATAAGGTAGTTAATTAATCATCATTGTGTCATAAATAAATTTAATTATTTAATGTGAAAAAATTGTAAATAAAATAGCATGATGTATGAAATTTTATTTTCATTATAATGAATTTTTATATTCAAATTTATCTAATTTTTATTTCTATATTAAAAATGGTTTAGTTATTAATCATTTAATTTTACACTTTTAACTCTTCTTTAAATAAAATATAATAAATTTCCTAATCTAAACCAAATTGTTCAAAAATGATCTTATTTTTGTAATAAGGTTGATTTTGGTAAAAAAACCCTTATATTATAGAATTAAGGCATTTGTTGGGGTAATTTTAAATTATTATAATATTATTTTTACCAATAATTACCCTTTTTACCTTTAACTGCGGTAAATTAAATTTCAAAGTTACTATTCCCCAAAAATTATTTTCATCCTATTGAACCACATTTTACTAACTTCCCAAAATCGTGTCTATCGGAATTTTGTAATTTAAATCACAAAAGAAAATAAAATTACATTTTATACAAATTTATAAATGTACCTAGAAGGTGGATAAAAGACGTTAAAAAGTTCAATAAAAATTTATATATCTAATCTTATTTATAAAATGACTCCCATGAATTAAATTGGACTAATATAGGTATTATGTATCTATTTTTACATTAACATAAATTTTAATTAAAAATATTATTTAAAAGAAAAAGTTGATTTTTAGGTACTATGTAGTATTTTTCACTATTCATAAAAAATTGAATGTTTAGCATAATACAAAAAATTCACCCTAAGATAATTTTGATATTTCTAATTCAAATATGAATTCTATCTTAAAAAAATAAATTTCTTGGAGTGACTAAAATTAATTTTATTATTGTTCACAAATGGACATAAAATATAGTTCTTTTAAGAAAATATTTTTTTAAAATATATAACTATTTTAAAGAAACTTATACATTTTTTATAAATATGTGTTATTTATGTGAAAACAATATAATAAAATTTAATTTTTTTACTATTAATATTACAATATTTAATTGATAATTAAATATATAATTTAAATAAATATAATAAAAATGTGATGTTTCACAGAAACTCAAACACGCGTATAACTCAAGACAAGTCAGTGTTGCATGAAATATAAGCTATTAAATTACTTTAAATAGATAATTTACTATGAAATCATGTGGTGTTACATTATCCCCTCCTTCAATAAATTGCATTCTCAAAATTTTAAATTGTTCTTTAATAATAAATGGTAGAAAAAATAAAATACATCTTTGGAAAACCCACATTGGAAATAGGGTTAATAAAATTTAATCTTAATAAGGGGGAAAGGGAAATGAAAAATTCACCACCAAATTAGATTTTGGAATAGGAGAACATTGGTGGCAGTTAGAGACCCATAATTGGACTGAAACATAAATATTTATACGGAGCGATTGACATCACCAATAAAACCAAGTGAAGAATAAATGGAAAAATTGATGTCATCAAAGCCATAAACCTATGATAATTTAAAATATAATCTATTCAATAAAATATAAGTTATTAGGAAAACACATTTTTTAGATACTTTTTTTGAATAGGAGGGGTTAATTTAGTATCAAGATTAGAACTCAAGATAAAATACTTGATTTCATTACCTTTGATAATCATAATATCATCATTTGGTTGTGCTTCGATTTATTTTCACTTCAACCCTTACACTAGGAAATGAAAGTTAGAAAATTATTTTTTACACCTAATGTGATTTTTATAAATCATAAGGTCCACAAGTATTCCCTTAATCCCCTAAATGTTTGCTGAAAACCAAAATTTTAGGTCAATGTATCCAATAAATCATACTTTAACTTCAAACCAAGTATCAAGTGTTCAACTTATTGCACTAAAACCTTTAGAATTATCCAATATACTTCTGTCCAAACTCTCTATAAAAGGTTTCTAAATTTCAAAAGTCCATTATAACATCAGATTCCCTAAACAACGTAATGTCTTTCTTATTGTCCCATACTGAAAATATGATTACCTACATAATATTAATACCATAAGGAGAAAAAAAAATCACTACAGTACAATCCTTATATATATATCACATTCTTCTAATAAGCAGAACATAATTCTAGAATCCGAAAATACAAATACATTAATTATTCGACATCGATTGTAGTAACAACATATGCTTGATCTTGATCCATTTTATATTTATGAGCTATATTTCCTTGATGGTTTGTTAAATCGTTTTCATAATGTCCCATGTCATTAAAATTATAACATTACATGACTTCTTTCATTCCCTTAAAATCACGAGCCTAGTGGCCTTTTCTCTACGTTTGGAACAAACTCCCATTCCTTTTAGAAAATTATCAGGGTGTTTCTTCCCACAATTATCACATAAGGGACAATCCTTATTTCCCTTTTTCCATTTATCTGTCTCTTTCTCCACCATTCTATTATTCTCTTGCTTTACTTTAATGTCATAAGACATAGAGAATTCTTTTTTCTTGATAGCACATGAGGCTATATCTTCATACAATGAGAATGTTTGTGAGAACAATGCTCATTGGAGGAATTGTTTTAACCCATAAATTAATTGATCAATCTTACATATTGGGTTACGTATGTAGTCTTTCAAACCTTGTTACGTTAGCCTCATAATTTGCAACATTCTCATCATCTTTTTTTCTCAGACTAAAAATGTTTCTTTCTATATAAGATCGTTGTTCACAAGGAATGTATTTCTCTAGGAAAAGTTCCTTAAACTCCCTCAATTCCATATTTCCTACTTCTTTATCCCCCTTTGTGTTTTGAATTAATTACCACCATTGATCCACGTCTCTTAAGAGATGATAAAATACGATGAAAACCATTTCCTTTTCATTACTTCCAAAAGAAACAAATATTTTCTCTAAGGAACTTATCCACTACTCAGATAAAAAAGTATTTGTATTCCCATTTAATGTTGGAGGATGTTGTCTCATAAAGTAGTCTAACACTGATCCTCTGAGTTTTGGATCAGGATGCTCCATACGGGTAAGGTTATTATTTATAACCTGAGTCAACTATCCCAGTATAGTTAAATTATATTTAGTACCAATTGTGTCACCATCTCTACTATCATTATCTTGCATAGGAGGGTAATCCCTACATGGATTACGCGTGTTGACATGATTTCTATTTTTTCAGAAGGCTATATTTCTAAACAATGAAATACAATTGATTAGGTTATGAATCATAATGAATAATTACAAACTAGTAAAATAATTAAAGTAAATTAAAAAATTTATGCATATCTAATCCATAATCTTAAATATGGTTTCTGTGAGGACATATTTACTCATAAATCCTTCATAATGGTTTGTAAAGAAAATATAAATTATCCTAAGAATATCCACTAGGTGTGTTAAACTAGGTGTGCTGTAAGGATCATTATCATGTACCAGGTTACCCCAAGTCAAGCTCAGAATACCTTATCAGAGTTTTCAACCTTAGGTATATATGGTATAGAACCATGTCCACATGTAGTATCTAGAGATAGATTTACTTCTTGGAATATCCATGTAATCCTGAATTTACCATAATTATTGGGGGTTCTTATATACTTATCCACAAAGTCTATCATAGGGTTAGGATCCCAAATATTAGTTTTCTAATTATATTTACATGGTTGTTACCAAAATTTCTCTGATACCAACTGTAACACCCGAGCCCCAGAAGCTCGGAGCCAGTGCATTATTTTAAAACATTGGAATGATTACAAGGCATCAAGTATCTAAGTACCGATCAGTTTAGCAGTCTTAGAAAATAGTTTACATACATGAACTTCACATTAAAATTTCAAACATAAAATTCAACATAGATAATCCTTTGAGAATTACATTATTCTCCTTGATTAAACCTATATATAAATCATAATACACTTCATGGCATCCTGTGAAAATAAAACATAAGAAATGGGTGTGCTCAGATGCTCATTACGGATAAAAAATATAACGGAAGCTATCATAAATAATGATAAACTATTACGAAAAGGTATAAAATTGAAACACAATACTCTTAAACAGAAATATCAGCATAATATGGAAAAGACAAATCAAATAATTTCATTTACTTATTCACATGGATATTCTACTAGTCGAATAATCACATTTATCATTAATAACTAATCTCATAATGATGGAATGCATAATTCCGGACATCTTATCCAAAAAGTCAAGGCCTCGTTCCAATACCATAAATATAAATTTTCTCAAGACCTTTTTCCAATACACTATCTTGTCTTATGAGACCTACCAATGAATTGAAGGCTATTGCAGGCCATGACCTTCACTTACTATGTCCAATAGATTACTCATATGAAAAGGTTGAAACATAATATAACCATTCTTATTAAAACTAACATACAAATTTTCAATACTTTAACTATAAACCATGAATGGTGTAAAAATAGAACATACAAATTCAAACATATCATTACGCGTTCAATAAAATATGGAATATTTTATTACAATTAATCAACCTCAATGAAGAATAATATCCAGTAAAGGATCTTGACATTGTTGAAAATGATTAGTAAAAATCTTTGAGATAAATATCCCTTTTACATGAAATCATTTTAAAGTCACATAATTTATAAAGGAATTCATTTAAAAGACACTTTTGAATCTAAGTTTCCCATACCACATGGAATTTTTTTAATGTAATTAACATTTTAAAACAATCATATCTATATAAATAAATCATTAAAATCATTTCGAAAACATGGATAGTAATTAAATAGATTTAGAAAAATAAATCATTAAAACATTTAAAATGATGATCTAGTTAATGATACTCTTCCATAAAACCATAAAATATCTCTTCTGAAAACATTTTTATGAAACATGAACATGGATGATAAATATGTTCTAGTAAATACTTACACATAAACAATCTCAGATAATAACGAGATTGAGGAATTAACCCTTACCTTAGGTCTGATACTCTTCATACATGTCTGAAACTCCTGTATAATGTTATTAAACATATTATTAACTTATATCAGAATCATAATAATATTTATGTTATCATATATTATTCTTTTATTATTTTATATTTCCCATTTATTAACAATTCCATGTTAACGCAACATTTCGAGTAATATCGCTTTGTTTATCGTACGTGTTTTGACTTTTCATTCCTAGTCATATTACATAGATCATGATTTAATTACTTCTAGAATGTATAAAATGATTTATATAAAATATATATTCATAATATAAAGATATATAATAGATATATATATATATATATATATATATAATATAATACAACGTTCATGGATATAGTAGGTCGTACGTACGCATGAACGTTGTTTCCGTTTTCGTATCGTATTGAATAGAAGTAACTGAATGAAATATATGTATATATATATATATCTAGTAGAATTATTATATCATACGTTACATACTTATTAATAATATCTACTTTTATAATCATACATTAATGTTGCACGGGTAAATGAATCACATCGCAACATTGAGACGGTAAGCCCGACGTATGCATGAGCGACGATATCGTTTCCTTAATAATTAAAAGGTGTGGAATTGGATGGTATATTAACTATAAATAAAAATTAAAAAGTTATTTTACTATTTAAATCAATTATAATCATTATTATAACCATCAAAATAATTAAGTGTTGAATAATAAACCACACTATGACGTAGAGACGGTAAGTCGTACAGACGCACGTATGGTGACTTTGTCATTCATAGGATGGATAGAATAATGAATATGGATGTACCATATTTATAATAAAATCTAAGTATTTTGAAGGTACTGTATTTATTACTTTAGTATGTAAACAACAAATAAAGATAAAGTATAGGAAGAAAAGAGCTTTGAAAGAGGTGATGAAATAATTACCTCTTCTTTGTGTGCTTCCTTTTGAATCATAAAAAGGGCTCCTTATGTTGGATTTATAATCAAATTAAGGCCAATATGTTTAATTGAGGTTAGTTGATAGGATATTTTAGAAGGGATTGGCTGAGTCAAATGGCTTTTGAGGTGTGAATTTAAGAGAATGGGAATTTCCCTTTTATAAGGGAGGTGAGGGGCGCTTTAGGAAAAGAATGAAATATTAATTTATTATAAATTATTTTTGGTTTTTAATAGTTAAAAATGGATTTACTTCTTGGATAAGGGGGTATGGGTAAAAATAATTTAAACCAATAGGTTTTAGACAAGTTTAGGTCACTATATTAACCTTATATTTTATATTAAACTCTTTGTTAAATAGTTTAACTTTTACCTTGTCTTCTTGTATTTTTATACTATATGGTTAATATAGTAACTATAAAATAACAATAGAATCACAAGTGGTTCATTAATAAGATATATGAAATTATCTTAGCCCTTTTTCTAAATATGATATTTTTACAGAATTTATGTCATTTAATAAAATAGTATTTGTTTTAAAAACTCATTTATGTCAATTTTGAAACTATTTAGTATTTGTTTTTTTTGAAAGGCATAACAACTTGATTACTTAAAAAATCATTAAAACAACCCTAACATGTAATATTAACCTAGATAATTAGTTTATGGCATCAAAAGCTTCAATTTATGTTTATTTTAATATTTATAATATCAATTATTTTAATTTTTCATTAATAAGGTAATTACTGCATCATCGTTGTGTTATAAATAAATTTAATTATTTAATGTATAAAAATTATAAATAAAATAACATAATTTATTAAATTCTTTTATCTTTTTAATTAATATTTATAGTCTAATTTATCTTATGTTTATCCCTATATTAAAAATTGTATAGTTATTAATCTTTGAATTCAACACTTTTAACTATTCTTTAAATAAGATATAATAAATGTTCTAATGTAACCTAAATGGATCAAAAAGGATCTTATTTTTTTCCTAAGGCTTATTTTGGTCAGAAAATACTTATCCAATAGAATTAGGACATGTGTTGGGGTAATTTTAAATTACTATAATATTATTTTTACCTTTAATGACCCTTTTTATCTTAAACCACGGTAAATAAAATTCCCAAGTTACTATTCACAAAAAAATATTTTCATCCTATTGAACAAAATATTACTTACTGATGAAAACCGTGTATGTCATATTTTTGAAACTCAACTCACAGAAACGGTAAAATTACACTTTATGCAAATTTGGAAATGTACCTAGAAGGTGGGTAAAAGATGTGAAAAAGTTCAATAAAATTTTATATATCTAATCTTATTTATAAAATGACTCCAATTACTTAAATTTTACAAATATATATATTATGTATCTATTTTGACTTTAAGATATATTTTAATTAAAAAATATTATTTAAAAGTAAAAGTCGGTTTTTATGTACTATGCAGTATTTTTCACTATTCCCCAAAAATTGAATATTTTCCAAAAAATTCCAAAAATTCACCCTAAGATAATATTGATATTTCGAATTAAAAAATAAATTCTATTTTACCAAATTCAATTTTTAGTATTATCTAAAATTAATTTTGTTATCGTTCACAAGAGGACATAAAAAGTAATTCTTTTAAGAAAATAGTTTTTCTAAATATATAACTATTTTAAAAAAACTTATACATTTCATTATATATATGTTTTATTTATATGAAAACATTATAATAACATTTAATTTTTTTACTATTTATATTACAATATTTAATTAATATGTAAATATATTGTTTAAATAATTATAATATGAATGTGTTGTTTCACAGAAACTCAATCTTGCGTATAACTCAAGCCATGTCAGTGTTGCGTGAAATATAAGCTATTAAATTACATTAAATAGATAATGTACTATGAAATAAAAGGGTGGTACAAAGGAGTTCCACACCACACCATGCATTTTTTGGAAGAACTCACACATAGTTTAACGTCCTAGGGGATGCTGAAAAAGGGGTTGGGAGAGCTTGTGGATGGGACCAAAGATGAATTCCGGGGGTGTCACTATGTGTTCCATAAGTATTGGAATAAATCTACACATTGTTTGTTAATTCCATGCATTTTAATTTCACATGGTAAGAAGGAAATTTATATTAGTATATTTTCATAGAGCTTTGACCATAATGTGAAGACTGTGCAGTTTATCATCATGAAGGAAGATCAAGATGAAACAGATTAATTTCATATAGGATGAAGCAATTTAGAATTGTGTAGGATGAGGAAGATTAGTTTAATGTCATGTTTCATCGATGATGGTTATTAGCAGTTTAACGTCCCACAACCCATATAAGTTTGATCTTAGTTTATGGTAATAGATCATGGACCGTATAGAAAAGTTTCACATTTTATCTTCATGCATGAAAAATTAAAAACAGAAACCTCACTCATGTGAAGTACTATTTTAGGATATTTCCATTGGTGTGAGGAGTAATTTGGTCTCCATTTATAGTTACCAAAGAGTATGCATCATTGGGATATACTTTGAGGATGATGTGTGGTCCTTCCCATTTGGGTTCCAACGTTGTTAGTTTCATGCCAGGAATCATCGGTTCTTGAATAGCCAAAACATGTCACCCTAAAGGAAGGAGAAGAGGGGAAATATCTTGTAGATATATCTAGCTATATTGTTTTGCTTCCTGTTCATATTGTGCAAGGCTCAGAACTTATTCTCTTTGAGGGCCTCTAGTTTGACCGGATAGAATTATTCTACTCTTTATAATGTATTTTGATCATAAAAAGTTGTGAAAGGTGATGGAAACTAAATCTCAATGGGTTGGACTACCTCTATTCCATATTCCATGGAATATAGAGTCACCTGTGTGGAATTATGGGTTGTCATCAGATAATCCCATAGAGTGGTGGGGAGCTTGTTTTACCATCACTTCTTATTTGGGTCCACCATATTTTGTATAATTCTAGAGAGGGTCTTATTGAACACCTATATCTACCCATTTTCTTTTTCATGATAATGAGAAGTATGATTGGACCAAATAATATACTTGGCATACAATATCTTCAGCTCAACTTCTCAGATGTTGGTGTTGTTATCCGTGATAATAGCACGAGGGACTCCAAATCGATGAATGATGTTGGAGCTAATGAAATACAATATAACCTGGGAATTGAATTCCTTCATATGTATAGATTATTCCCACTAGGATAGGAAATCAGTTTCATTCTGAATGAACCTACACTGGCGAGTTGTTGATGGTGGGAATGGCCCCATGACATCGAGTCAGCAGACCGTAAATGACCAAGAGTTCTTGGTAGTGTAAAGAGGATATAGTGGTTGATGAAAAAAGTTGGAGTTAATATTTCACATGTGTAGCCTCTTGGAAAACTCCATAAAGTCATGGACTGGGGGGCTAAAAGTATCCAAACCTTAGAATCTGGTGAGAGAGTTTTGACACTACCTGATGAGAACCATAGGATCTGGAATGAACTGCCTACATAACCTAGGTAATCTCATATTCTTGAATATATTGGAGGATAATTCCATCAAACCCACATTTTTAGAGGATATATTGAAGTATAGGATCACTCTAGAGGGTGAACTACAAAGCTCACTAATAGATCATTCAAGGAGGTCATGTAAAGGACCATCAGCTTTCCAGAATCAAGTGGAATTAGAACAAGAGGCTATAGTAGATACATATTAATCTCCCCAAATTCAATTTTATAGTCTTCATCCCATTTTCAGAAATCAAACTTATTCATGTGTTTGGAAAATGGATTATGATTTCCATCTAAATTCGCAAAGAATCAATGTATATAGTCTAAGTGGCCTTGAAATCCTCAAATCTCTCAATGGTTTCTCGGAGGATGCCTATGAGTGATAGCCTTGATCTTCTCTAGTTCAATCTCAAGGCCTCTATATCTAACAAGGAAACTGAGGAACATCCTAGTGGTAACCTTGAAAGTATATTTCAAGGGATTCATCATTAGAGAATGGGATAAGAGGAATCCAAACACTTTCTCAAGGTCTCTGAGATAGTGCTGAAACTGGTGGTATTTGACCACAAAATTGTCCAGATATAATTCCACTACCATCCTCAGGATTAGTTTTAATATGTGGTTCATGGCATTCTGATAGGTTCCCCATTCATTCTTCAAACAAAAATAAATTACCTGATAATAGAAGGTACCCAATAACACTTTGAGGGTAGTATACTCCTTATCTTTATAGGCCATTATTGATATGATTATACATAGAATAACCATCTATGAAGGAAAGGTCCTAAAATCTAGCAGTAGCATCAATCAGAAACTCTATCACAGTAATGGGAAATCATTCTTCGGGCAGTTGCAGTTGAGATCCTGGAATTTGATATAGAATCTGATCTGTCCATTCTTCTTCCTAAGGGGAATGATATTTTCTTACTATATGGGTTATTTAAAATCCATTAATAATTTTTCATTTATGATTTTATCAACTTTTTCCTTGACCATGGCACCATGAGACAGGTGCATCTTCCTATGAGAATGCTAAACCCACTATGACTTAGTAGGAGACCATGAAGGGGGATGGCGATCTAAGGGTCTAACCCTATAATCTCTTCATAACTCTAAGAAAAAACATAGTGATGTTTCTTTAGGAAATCCAAATACTATTTTTTTTATTCTGTAGGTTTGGTTTCACTGATTAGCTTGAGCCTTTTCTCTGTCTTAGTGTCATGATTCACCTATACCAACTCATCGGTAGTGGTGGAGGCACCCACTTCAAATATGGGAGGGCATCTTCCAAATCCTCTTTATCATCTGAGGAAAGAGAATCATTTGAAATAGTCAATTATTCATAATTATATAACCCTAGAAAAATATAGGTTCCATCTTGAGTGGTGGTGGAACCTTCATCAGATGTCTCATTCACTGTTGAACCATGAAAACAATAGTTTTCTACCTAATTCCATCAGGACATTGATCGTGTGTTCCATGATTAATGATGTTAAATAAGTGGTGGTGGGTTAGTCTATTTCAACTCTAACCATCCTAAGGAAACACAATGTTATGGTTAACTATTGTAGCCATTGGGTGAACATCCTGATACCTTATAGGGGTTATAGGATCTGGTATCACTATAGCCTATCCTATTTAGGCATACAAGGAAATATTCTGACCTTCCTTGTATATATGAATGTCTCTTCCCCTCATATCATAGATGAAGAATAAATGTTCCATGTTATGTATTGTATCATCTATCTGGTTAATTATAAGGATGATTTCATTGTCCAAATCCATCCTGGGGTCCGCCATAGTAGTAGTCTGAGCAGCCTCATTGGTATGAACTCATTTTTCCTTTCTATTGTAACATTTGGCATCAAAGTAATATTATTCACAAGAGAAAAAAGGTGACATATAACCATATAGAACGTGCACTTGACCATTGAGGGGTTATTTGAGGCATTAGTGATATGAGGAGGGAACTTCTGTATATAGATGAAACCAAGGTATACCCATTACCACATTGTTGAATGTTTCTCATGAGACAACCATGAAATAAGTGCTTGTAATCAGGCAATAGAACTAGGTATTTAGGTGAATATTTCCACATGGACTCTACCCAGTCTTATCATGACCTCGAATCTTCAGGTCAGAGGGACTCAAATACTCTTTAATCAGTCCTAACTTGTGGACCATCTAGGTTAGGAATAGATTGATCTCAAAACCTATGCCAACGAGATAACAATGAACCCCCTTCCATTGAGCTATCCTACGATGCAAAGTGGGTGAATGTTCCATAGTATGGGAGAACCTTCATCTTCTCATGAGAATTTGATAATGGCTCGACATTCTTCTTTCTTGGATTCTTCATCATGGAAGGCCTCTGTAGTTGCTACCTCTATTTCAAACTGGAATGGGATTTTAAAAGACTCTATGTGGGATTCAGGAAATTCTTATGACTATTGGAGGGACACAAGAAAAATGATCCTTACAGTAATTCTAGAATGATTCTTGAGAATTTCATAATTCTGTGCTGGATGCACATTTATTATATAGGGAGGTTTCTCCCTAGAAAGAGGTATGATGTAAGTTTCTAGTCAAATTGTTGGATTATGGATGGTTCTTGGAACATCCCATTTCTTACTAGAAAAACTATATGAATTAATACCAACAAACTTTTGGTTAGTTGAGGTCAATCCATAGCTATATGTGGCTGATCATGAAGTGGCCATGGCGACTCTACTTGGTTGAGTAGATGTAACGGTGGGGGCTGTGAATTTAGAAATACGGGATGAGAGAAATGCTCCAGCTAGGCACTACACTGATCCTATTATCAGGTCCCGATAAAATGTATGGCTTGCCTTGAATAACTGCCCTAGTAATCCCAACGACTCACATATCCATGGCCTCATTGATGATGGCATCGACTGAGAACATTTGGAGGATCTTCTCGGTGCTCCTCATTACTAGGAACCATGTAAGGGTAAACCAGCTCTAGATTATTCAACCAGTCATACTCTTGATCATCTCTTGAAGAATCCTCCAACACTGGGTGAATTTTTGGGGTGGCTCCCACCACTGGGGTCATAAAATTTATAAGGGGGTTAGATGGGTTCATCACCGGTATAGATCACTTATTTACTTTATAACATCATTCATTTCCCTTATGAGAGGTGGATACAGAAGTGATAGCTAAAGAAGATATGGATACATCATGAGGCTTGGGATGATTTAAATAGTAACATATGAATCGAAATATGCAATGAACTACCATATGAGCAATCCAATCATTGTACCTCTATGTCCCGCATCTAGATACATGTTCCAATCATCTTCACTATCACTGTCAGGATATCCTGAAATGCATGATACATATTCCAAGGCAGGGACCAACCTGACAATATAGTTATCAATCAGGTCCAATAGCCAGTCCTTGAATATATAACACCACTTGATGGTGTTTCTATGGAGGTGATATGGGAAGTATCTAGGGTGATCAATGAGATTGGCCTCCTCGGGTCTTCTACATTCTGCAAGCTTCAGAATAACATGGCCCAAGTCGATATGGTAATAACAAGGAACCTAATACTTATTAAATGAGTAGGTATGGTCTCTTCTTCCTGTTTTGGGTGATCTAGGATCCATGCCTTGATTAGGGCACTAAGCCTGATTGACTTTCCTAGGTGGCAGTTCTTGATGGGGTGGTTCTGGCTGATTCTACAGTAGGTAATGATGAGACTAATGTTGGGCACGCGGTTGATTCCCTCAGCGAGGCTATAGAGAAGTCTCTTCTAGTAAAAATTCTACTGGACTGAGGGGATATACCTATGAAACAACATTATTCTTGGGCATGTAGGCTCTTTTTACAGGAGCTGTGAGAGGAAACATGAACACCTTCTTTGCATTCTTTAGGGTTTCCTATAAGCATTGAGCCTTGATATAGATATACTAAAATAAATTAGAGAAATTATGGGTGATGAGGGAGGGAACCAATTCAATATTAACATTCTCCATTCACATATTTTGTATCTATTATTATGTCAGTGTCATGTCAAGTGAATACATGAGTCCCTTCCACCTAGATACAAAGTCGGAAAGTCACTCATTTGTTCATTTTTTGCACTTGTAGAGGTGTTAAATAAATTTATTTTTCATTGTGGATCTTAAATGACAAAGAAATTATCTATGATATGTGTTCCCAACCATCTATAGACCCAATGGATAACTATTTATAGCAAACAAACACAAACCCTTCAATTTTTTGCACAAAAAATTAGAGCATGGTGGCTTTCTTCTATGATGGAGTTTACAAAAAAGGCCCACACCTTTAAAGAATGTGGGACAAGTGTTACAGTAGGTCACCCATCTAGTTAAAGGGGGAGTAGGTAGGATTCAAAAAATCTGATGGTGTTGACATATCATTATCCAATGACGGATACAACATTTCTATTAGATGGGATCCCCACCTATCAAATCACAAGGGCCTCAAGGAGGGCGATGAGATTAGACATCGGTTCCCCTTGGAAAGGATTCCTTTCTAGGTGAGGATTTATGAACACCAATGCATTTATAGGGTCATTAACATGGTAGGAAGGCCCAAAGGATCATGGAGTGACTAGTAGATCTGTTAGAGGAATGGCCTAAGGTGTTTTGGAGGAATAACCTGACTCGAGTCTCAATTAGTATTCTCACACAATTCAGTAAGAGTGGGTGATAAATGCCATAATTTATTTCAATTGGCTCTGATCTCTACACATCAGGATGTAATGAATTTTCATGATTGATGGGAAGTATCTTCCCAAGGAATTGTTGTAGCCCTTACTGCCCTAATGGATAATTGAAAAGATTATATCAGGGATCACCATAGTCTAGACACCACTCAGAAAGAATCTAGGAGATGATCCCTTCTATTTGGAAAGTTGTTGAAGAAAGGAAGACGTAGCGGGATCGACCTCCGTCTTCTACACTGAACAAGATGGATCAAAGGTATAAAAGGTCCCATTTAGTCCTTTACCCTTGTTGAGGTCTCAACCTAAGAGAAATTAATCAAACGGCTTCATAAGTCCAAGAACCAACCTTTACTGGAAGTTAAAAAACACCTAGGGGTCCAACATATTTTGCTTTTCCCCAAGGGTGGGTCCTCTTCCTTGGAACCTACATTATTGTATCTCTCGATATGTTTTTCAAGATCTTCCATATTCACTGTGACTACACTAGGAGACACATTTTCGATGTAACAAAACATATTTATATGTCACAATATAGGACTGTAGTGGAAAGCCGCATACTACCCCCATCTACAAATCTTCACATGCGGGATGCTTCCTCAATAATTATAAAGAGAATAGTAAATCTCTGGATGCATAGTTGTTGATGGGTCTAGTGATATCTGGGTGATGCGGGGGTAGAGCCATTGGGAATGCTACCAACTGAACCATGAGGCACTACTAGATAATTTTGTTGAACTGCAGATGGTTCTTTGGATAAGCCAAATGATAGTTATGGAGGCAGAAAGGTTTCACCCCAATAGTCGCGAGAAGGAACAAAAACAGATCCTGAGTGAGTGTGCTTGTAATTTCAATGTCAAGAGTAGCAATCGAACAAAACATATTAGATAAATAATCAGTGTCTAGAGTGTCCCACAAGTTTCTCTGCTCAGAAGTGGTTTCCAACTCACGGTTTCCTCATTCTTCAATTGGAGGTGGTTTAGGAACTAGAAAAAAAAACTAATATTGACCATTTCCATAGTGTACTTGATAGTGGGGAGAACATTTTGTGAGCTGAAAACCTGACACTTACTAGATATTTTCACAGATATGGTACTGACTGCATCACCATGTCCTCGTGATATGGATTATTTTACACTGCTTCATGTTCATGGGCAGCGGCTGTATATATAAAATCTTGTGAGTTCTCTCTTCCTATCAATCCCCATAATAACTCTTTGTGATCTCATGTTGCGGTAAAGAATAACTTTGGAGATGGTCGAGAAGACTGCAAAGAGAGATTCATGAATGGAACCGAATCTTCTTCCACTTGCATGTTCCTGTGAAGAGATTCCAGGATCTGGTACATCTCATCTTTTTGAATGATGAAACTCAAACACTGGGCTCCTTCCCCAGGATCTTATATAGATGATCAGGTTGAGAGCTTCATCAGTGGGTCCCACTCAACTTCGGAACATGAGAATCAAATGGGATTCATTACAATCTGACACTTCTTTAAATTTTTACTTTGGTGGAGATGGTTCTCCCTTCATCCCCAAGATAGTTAATCGGTAAATGTAAAACCATTGGCATGGGGAGACCATTCATGTGGGATGGAAATACTATGGGGAGGACCTCCTCTTGATGTAGACATTCAATAAAGATTTCATTCATATCTTTTGTCGTGGGTGTGGGAATGACATCATCTTTGGTGTTCTAGGGTGCGTGGAGAACCCAATAATATGTCAAATAGAATAAGAGGAGGACCTTTATTTCTGCTTATGGATGTATGAGGAGGACCTTCATTGTTGGGAGTTTTGGAGAGAACATGAGGAAGACCTCCATGTCTATTGGTAGTGATATTATGAGGAGGGCATTTGTACTGGTCGATTTGGTCCTGAGAAGGATCTCCATGTTTGTCATTAAAGTGGGTAGGGACTCTTATTGGATGTTTTTTAGAGTGAGTAGAAACTCCACTAAAGATGATGAGAGCATTGAAAGGGCATCCATTCTGATGGGTAATGGATCTCTGAGGACCTTCACTCTGGTCAATTCTTCTATGGTGAATACATCTTCTTCAGTTGGCAGTGACACAAGGAGGATATTCTCATTTATGATCTGAGACATGGCGAGGACCTTCATATCTGGAATCATAGTCACCAGGAGGACCTCCATGTTGGATTTCAATAATATGGGGAGGACCACCTCTTGGACCAATCCTGGTGATAGGGGAAGACCTTCATGTTGAGTGTAAGAGTGGGGAGGACTTATAATCTTGCTGGTGATAATATAGGGATGACCTCTGTACTGGATCTCATCATCACGGGTTGTACCACAATGGCTACAGATTGTGTCAAAAATCAAAAGATTCATTCTAGCCTACTTGTGGGATGGTTGAGGTATCGATCCCAATTGTTCATTGGAGTGAATGTACTCTATTGTAGTAGATAACTAGTAGTATACGTCGGTGGTAACATGGTCCACTGGAGTTGATGGAGATGATTCCCCAAGATGGAAATATTCCAGAACTTGGGCCTGATACTAGTGTCAGGTTATTTGGACTGTGGTAGCTAGGACAGTGGGGTCGACCACTTGTTCTTCAACCAGAGAGACCATTTAGTGGCACTAACTTGGCCTAGTGGGATCCCTCCTTGGAGAATCCTGGGTAGTTATCATAGTCGTGATGACCAATATATCCCTTACCACATCAGCATAGGGGAGTGAGTCATAGGATCACTCAAGAGAGAGACTAATGAATCTGTTGAATGTGGGAGTGGAGAGTACCATCTCCATGCATAGCCCTTAGGGTGGTGTTGATGATGAGGAAAATAAGCCTACAAATCCTGGCGGGGTGTGCCCCTCATGGGAAATACCCCCTTTGGCTCGTATCGACAAAAAAGGGTTTATATCACCTCTTTATGGATGATTACAAAGGGTGATATGGGGTGTGGGAACCTAGTATCCATGGTCATGGATGAATTCATGGAAGTGGTAAATTCATACAGGATTGTTGCATTGATGCTCCTTCAGCCCCAACATCTATAGGCGTGGGTGATTGTATTATTTTTGATTGGATCCCACGACACAGAAAAATTCAAATATCAATATGGATACAATTAAATCGATTCCCAATTCCATTGAACTGTCCAATATTCGAGGGAAAGAGGGATAGATCCACGCTGACAATGTCACAATATGAAATGAACAATGATTAACTACCCCAAATTATGGTGATTTTCATACCAGGACCAATATTTTCTTGGTGGGAACTGGTTCCCGATATCTAGATCTGGATACAAGCTCATATTCTCATATATCATGCGTTTCTAATTCAATATCGAGGAGAAGAGTTCAAGTCAGGTTCACCATTTCTATTTCTGACACCTTCCATCGGGGTTCACTTGTGTCTCCATATGCTTGGAGTGGGATGAGCTTCATTATTTTCCTGCATTCTTATTTTCCCAAAGTGGTGGAAATTTATCACTTTTTCACCATTGCCTACTCCTTGATCAAAACAGAATGATGGGATACCAGTTCCTCCATCCGTGGATTCCTCCTCAAACTTTATTTCATAGTCTGGGTCTCCATTATAGATTAATACATTTTTTTTGAACCACATTCCGAGTTCCATCCCTTTGTGGATGCTGATAAATTTAAAAAAAATTGTCTAGAAATTCCATGGGGTCTATCTAGGGAAGCAACCTTTGGTCTGGTAAGTTTTCATGTTTGAAATCACTAAGTTTGTCTGGATAATGGAACATTGGAGAACCTATATTCCTCCTCCTAAGAGGCATTCTCAAGAGAATGGAAACCCGAGGAATCCCACATCGATCATGGGGTATCTTTTTTCAGATTCATGCCTTCCAAGATTTTCCAAGGCATCCCATGATTAACACAGTGTATCCTGTGATTTTAATTTCTAGAGAAGACAAATAAAACTGATTGAAACAATAATTAAGGTGGATCAGATTGTTGTATCCCTATAATGGAGTGCCTCGAAAGATTACAAAATGGATAGATTAGAATGCCCAATGAGGACAAACCCATGATGGAGCATCATAAAAATGGATAGACTTCGCACTATGATGGATAATCTAGATACCACTGAGGGTGGATCGGAGAAGGTGGAACCCGATGAGGGGGACATTTGGATTTACTATTGGAAGTGATTTAACATCATAGAGGCATCCTACATACCTTGTATATATGATAAGGATCAAATCCCATGAAGTTCAAAGGGATGCTTCTTAGAGCAGTGATGATGTGGAAGACATGATCTCAGAAAGATGTGGATTCCTGGGTAAGAATCTATATGGAAATGGAGCAAGTGATGAAGTATAATAGAGTGGATGATACAAAACCCACGTGAATATTAAAGTGGTGGTCTGGAACCTCGAGGAGGATTCCAATGTATCCAAAATTTCTAGGAGTCAATATACACATAGTTCTAAAGGGGTGCATTGGGCTTATGCCAGAAAAGGCGACACAAGAATTTGGTGTGTGGATTACGTGTCAATGTTTCCCAAGTCTATGGATTAGGACACCTAATGGAGGTTGATCCATGTTATGTGACCAAAAAAATAAAATATGTCACATCATGAGGTTGCATCCCCATGAGGGAGATCCATATTTTACCATTTGTTGTAATTGAACCTCATAGATGCAGCCTATATACCCTATATAGAATACAGGGATTAAAACCCAAGTATTTTAGTAGTTTGGGGCTTTCACATGGCTAGTTTTCTAGATGAAAGGGGTCACAATTACTACTAAATTTTAATTTCACATGATCCATGATCGGTGTGAGAAATCGGAAATATTAGTCGACTAGACAGTCATGTCATGAAAGATGCATCAACAAGAAATGGTGTTGGGATAACACATGGTTAGAGGCATAGTGATATGGATATTGTAGCTTTCTCTAGGATGGATGCTTGAGGAGGATGTCCTACTGTACAAGGAGGATCTCATTATATGGGAGGAAGATATAATTTTGTGTCAGTCATATACAAAGCATCTTATCAATGTGTGTTGGTTCATTCATGGAGTCTTCCTAAGGCTCACATGGAGACAAATACCAAAGTGTGGGACAATGTGAGAGGGATATGGTTCCCATCCTCTTTCTAGTCTTCTCATACTTTCCATGCATGAAAAAACTATAGTTTAAATTCATTTTTTGAGGAAATTGGTTCTTGGTAGTTTAATATCCTACAGCTAGGATAGATAAAACTCGCTCCCCACCCTTTGGACTTATGTGAGTGTTACCCTCCCACAATTGTGGAAGGGAAAGAATCAGAAATGCTAGGATACAACAAGGAGGATGAGTAGTCAATTATGGGGTCTATGTTAGTGTATCTATAAGAAGAATAAATATATGTTAGCATACCTATGTGAATATGTGATTGGTATGGAAATGTGACATGAGATACCATATGGGGAACTACGAAGTCACTTTGCACAAGCCTGGAGGGTCATGCGGGAAATGGGATCACAAAACCATATGGCTCACCAAGAGGGGTTCATGAATAAAGGGTGCTTCATGAATGAGAGGCTCTTCACAAAGGAATGTTGATTAGGGAAGGGAAGACTCTCATAGATCATAGCCTCACCTTATTATATGGATCATTATTAGGAGTGTTCTCCATAAAAGTATTAATGCTTCGCAGAGCCTCGAGAAACCCATAGGGGATCCCTCCTTCAAGAAGGGTTAAGGAATTCATGAATAGAATCTATACCATATGTAGGGTCCATGAAGAATAATGGAGGTCATATAAATTTCTAGGTAAAAATGCTTATGAGGGGGTTTGAGCTAGTTATTTATAGGTAATGGGGTTTCGTGATCCTCATAGGGCTTGTCACGAAGAAAAAAGTAAGCCACGAAGCAACATGGATCCTTTAGACTCATTTAGGGACATTTAATGATGTTCAGTCGTTGTTCTCTTTAGACTCACAGAGGCACTGTCATGGATTTTCAGTCATGGTGCTTTTCAGACTCATAGAGGCGGAGAATCTCCATGAAGGAACATCACGAAATAGACTCCTTGATGAATTTTGATATAATTTGAGTCTGAATTAGCTTTCAATTAGCTGTTACCTTGACCATGTATTAAGTATTATGATTTTTTTGCCAAAAACAATCCATATTGAGTATGATTTTAAACCCTTTCATCTCGAGGATAAAAATATCCCATATAATTTGACACCCACTAACCTTAAAGGGGAACTCCCTATACTGGCGTACATCCTACGTTCTGATCCCGAACTAGTATCCATGGCCATAAATCCATCAAATACTAAACCATGAGTCCAAGTATATACACCATATGTATGGATATGAAATTATTTGATGTAACTATATCGAATAACTAAAGATACTGAAGTATGGGAAAATAATATCATACCATAAAATGTAGATGATCTAACACTCTGCTCTTAAGTGGTATGTTGTACCCAATATATCTCTCTTGAACCATGGCCCTATGACACAACCTCACTACATGGATCAATCCAACTCTACTATCAAGGTACGTCTTGTGGCTAAATACCTCATACACAACCACCACCTCAGCCTGAACGACTAGCACTTCCCTAGCTTCTAGCCTGATGGGGAGATATGAAACCCGCTGCTGAACCTAGAGCCAGAGCTGACCCCAAACACTAAATGTTGGATGGATAGTATTATCAAAATTTCGACTGTGTTCCATCCTACCAAAGTATTAGAACTCTAATGGGTCTCAATCACACTGATTACTCATATGATCCCATCTTCCTTACTGATTATAGAAAAATGATCTACTAGTAACAACATATGTGCTGGTACACATTTAATAGGAAGCCTAAAATAATCCCTTCCAACCACTAGATGATGAACCCATAGGTCAAGAGATTATACTTCTCTTCAATGAACCACAATCTTCTATTAGGATCCTCTTTTTAATAAGCACTTGATTCACTATCTTAGTAATAGTCGTCAACTTGAACATGTTGACATGTGATGGAAAGGAATATCTAAGACATTCCTCGATGTGTCTCTCAATTGATGACTCATCAGTAAGATATATTGGTGAAAAATTAGTTAGCTCTATAATTCATGTCAGATAATCCATAACTGTTGATATATCATTCTCCAGATGTATAAAATCACTATCCCACTCTACTCTTAGAGTCTTAGGGATCATGTAATGGTAATATTGGGTTGGAAAATCTCTCTAAAATAAATCTCACAGCCTGTTAGCCAGGTTCAATACATCCCACTAAGGATTATCTACTCCCTAAAGAAAAGTTTTTCTGAGATTTACTCCCCAAACATGAGGTGTCTTCAGATATTCAAATATCAAAAAAAATTGTCATAATATAACGATCAGTAGCCTTTGGACCTTCATTCTTAAAAAACATGGGTGGATGTAACTGCTAGAACACACGTGTAAGATCGAACATAGGGAAGGTAGTGTTTAATTCTCCCTAAAAAGTTTGTATATAGCATAAAAATGCCTCACAAAACTGTTCCTAAGCACCTCTATCTGGTAAAACTACTATTACATCAACTAGAACTAGATGAGAATTTTCTAGTAGCCTATAGACCACCGACTCTAAACTTTGGTCATCACCACCCTCCTGGAAAATTAATGGAGGTATTCATGGTGGCATGTAAAAAAACCCCATAAAAGATCAATAACCATAAGTTTTTATATAAAAGAATATGACTATTCAAAATGTTATTATAAATATTTCACAACCCTCTTCCTATTTCTAAATCCAATAATATTTAATAATAAATATTTGTAACATCACTTAATATGTTTCATAATCCCAACTCAAAAGTCAGGTCAAGGTCAAGCTATCTATTTGAAAATTTAAAATTGAATTTGAAATTTAATATTAATTTTACAAATTTCATCCATTTTTTGAACAAATTGGTTCAACACTTTCAAACCATATGATCACAGACACCTCATTAATCGAAATATTGCATCATATTAATCCATACAATAACATGTTACAGTCCATGCGACCGATGGTCTCTTACTCAATGTGACATAATTAGATACTTAGTGTGTCAAATGTTTCCTAATTAAGAAAACGCTATTTTGATCATTGTAGGAACTCTAAGTACAAATTTTTTTTCCCAATTTCATACACAAATCATCTATAAAACATTAGGCATATTAATTTTAAAATACAAAATAATGACATGTAGTAAAAAATCAACCCTATGTGGCATGATATAATGCATGGAATATGATATCTTATAAAGTTCCTAAAATGATGAATTAGATAAATACCCACATCTCATTAGTAAATGATAAAAAAAATACCCAATCATATAAATTATAATATCACAACTCAAGTACATCACCAAATAGCAGGTCAAAATCTAATTAAGTGTTTAAATTCTAGAAAATAAAAAATTCCATCAATGGAAATTTTTCTTTTATCATTTAATGGGTCAGATACTCCTAGGATATTCCCATAAATAATTCCAAAACGTTCATAATATCATTTCCATTATCATGAGATATTAATAAAGAAATGAAAAAAAGTATCTGATACCACTTCATAAAGTCACGACCTAGAATCTACTAAATGGTGCCCTGAGCCGGTGGGTCACATGGACTCAAGAATGCCTCCCATTACATCAGAGGACACTAAATAACAATGAGGTCCTAGGATGTGTCTTTGGGGAGTCTTCACCATCATGTTAGAGTGTAGAATAATGGTAGTTATAATAATAGTAAATAAAAAAGTAGTAAATCATCCAGATAAAAGATAAACATCTATGAAAGGGATATATAACCAATATAAAAGATAATCTCATATACAAAATGATGTTTCATGTCATGTCTCTACAAATAAGGAAACAATTATATATATATATATATATATTGTACTATACACGTATCAAAATACCAAAAAAGGCCAAATGGAACTATCCCAGAGAGAATCATGATCTGAGGTTGGTCTGGTGCTCCCCTACTCCTAAGCATATCAAAAACCAAGGATTGTAATTTGGGAACTTTCCCAGATCCCTACTAGAATCCATGAATTTTTTTCAGGTAACCAATGGTGTCCCGAACAAGGTGTGAGATAACACTCATTAGTAAACCACCCATGGTGTCTATAACAAATCCATGTTGTGTATACAAGCTAAAGCCGTGTGTAATATATCATAGGTATAAAACAAGTTGAAGTAATGTGACAATGGAATATATAACAAATGTAGAGTAATGATTTCTAGCCAAATAGTGATCCCTATGAACAATAATTAGGATCCAATAATAATTTAAGTGATAAAATATAAATAATAAATTAATACTATTCATTGTACCCGCTATACTAAAATTCCCATATTAGGGATATATGTAATGTATATATAAGATATCCACCAAAACCATGCCATATAAACAGGTGTATTACATCCATCACATCCACACAATATAATCCTCTAAAATAAAATTCACCATGTCCACTCAATATAATCAATTCATCCACAATGGCGATTCCATTTAATCAAAAGTGTGTGACAAAAATGGCCAGATCGAATATATAGAAGGCTAAGGAATTTGCAACGAGTTCTAGTAACATATCAATGGTAACATGGTACTGAATTTGGTGGGGTCCAAGGAGAATGTCAACTTACCATGTCCACTATAATCCTAAGAAATCCAGATCCATGTGGTAGTGAGGCCTATGGAATCCTAAAAAATAAACAACTAAGGAGGAAACTGGTCCAAGGAGTCCACTACTGTAAACAATGATCCATGGGGTAAATTTTCATAGCATATAATGGAATCAAGGTCCAAGGTATACCAAACAAGTAATAAACTACAGTTTCAATTCATCCTCTCATTTCAATAATCAATTCAGAAACAATTATATTCCATGATTTTACCCACTAATTTCCATAATCTCCCTAAAAAAATTAAATCAATTAAATCAATCAACATCATTTAATCATAATCAAAAGTAGGAAAAACTTCTCATAAACATTCAATTCAATTTTCATCAGTTATAAAGGGCTTACTCTAACTAGGAAGTCACACACACACCCCATAGTTGGTATAACAAAATGGAAATTACAAATGCACACCCCAGGGGTATCCTAGGTTGGGGATACAACCTCAAACAATCCTAGTGGAACTAGTGGGCATCCCTAACAGGTTTCAATTAATTTGATCCAACCATTAAATTAATTTTAGGGGTTGCTCTATAAATTCTAGTTTGTGGAACAATAATAACTACGAATATAAAACAACAAATTCTTATGGAATCATATATATCAGCTACCATAGGTCTATATTAATGAACTTCTCAAGTATGGGGCTCTAATTTAGTGTAGATATGAAGAAAAATGAAGAATAGACAAAAATACTGAAAATAGAGATTAATAGCTTTCACCTAATGAACACTATATATATAAATTCAAATGAATAATGACATAAGATGAATTAAGAACTCAACATAGTGAATCCAATGAGATTGAATGTGTTTCAGTCCATGTCTGATTGGATAAATGCAGGAAAATCTTATGGAATTTCTTTCAAATGATCTCCCATGACTCATGTCTCTTTCCCAAAGAGGTGGAAAGAAAATAATTTGGTTTTCAAACATTTTATAGGGGAAATTTTAATATCCCCCAAAAATACTAGGATGCACAATTTGGGTTCATGGTTGGTCAAACCATGTGAAAATCATGCTACCATCGCTATGTTAAGGGACACCCCATACGGTTTCATGCACTCAGTTCAGAATAAAATGTGAAAACCATGTCTCATCCACTATAACAAACATTTAAGTTCCTCGCATGGGAATACACCCCATACACATGATTTACGTAAACCATGAACCTCATGATATATTCCCCAACCACCACACATTAATATGAGTAACTGTAAGGCCTGTCATGCATAGTTTCTTCTGACCATGTAGCCTACCTTATTTTTCAAAAATATATGTTTTTTTATTAAAACAAGCATCGATCACCCCTAATACACCCATGATTACATTGGAAAAACATATTAGGCCATAAATAAATAATTAAACATTAAAACAAAATATTTGTACCTTGAAAGAAAACATATGATCTTATAATTAATAGATGTATAATATCTATATATTTATTATACTAGATGTTGGAATATGTCCAAAGGATATTGATACTTATTGTAAGGGTTTTTTCCTCTAATTTCTTTCTTCGAGACATAAGTTATGTTATCAACCTATATTCATTAATGATGTGTATATTATAATACTTTGAAATTTTATACCATAAATTTCGTTGTCTTAATTATATATAATGTTTTATAAGATATTTTTCTTGAATGGGGATTATGATTAAAAATATACCAAAATGGTAATTGATTAATGTTAAAATATCAATATTTATCAGGATTTTTTATTATTATGTTTCTAATGATGAAATATTATTATCTACCTCTAATGAATCTTTTGTATTTTCATATCATTTGGTCATTTTTAATGAAATGTGTTCCATTAATTTTTCTATTTCAAAGGGTTAATTATACCAAATGAATGTTTTGATGAAAAAGAGAATTTATTTCTCTAATTTGACAGGAACAATTTTTCTTCAGTATATAACTTTTCTAAAAAATGATTCAAATTATTTTAACATTCTCTATTGGATTTCATAATTAAATTATTACCCATTTTTTCAATTTAATTTTTGTTAAGGGACATTTTTGTGCTTTTCCTAACATGGACCCTTTTTATTTTACTAAAAATGTCAAAGGAGTAATTTTTTTTAACATGAACAGAATAAATATAATTCCCTAACACCATGACCATTATTTTCTATGAAGAAATGATTAGAATTATTAAATGATATTTTTAATGAAATGGATTACCAAAATATCTTATAAATTCATATCTATGAAAATGGGTTTTTAAAAGAAAGGTTATTTTCCGCAATAAATGTTCCAAATAATTTTTCATTCAATATAAGTTTCCATATAATATAACATCACTTGATGTTACTTAATCATTACTAGGGATCTGATCCAATTATACAATATTTATTATTTCTTGGGATGGTAAATTTTCATTATGAAATTATTTTTATAAAACTTATTTCATTTCCATGGGTTATGCTATAATGAAATGTTTTATGAAACACATTTTTCATGGATTCTGATGTGATGAATGTTTTATGAATCCAATTTCATTTCATGGGTTCTAATATGAGGAATGTTTTATAATCTATTGGAATGAAAATATATGTCTTATTTGATGGGTGGGACCTCTATATCCCTCAATTACATAGGTAGTGAAATATATATAATGAGATAATGATGGGGATTAAGTCAACATACTTGATCCAAAATGGGAAATAGGAAAATTAGATTGATCCACAATGGGAAACATGGTGGTGGGATTGATCCACAATGGATAACATCTGAACATTCCTGGTCCCTTGTGTTTGATTGTCTTAGTAGTTCACCTAGACAAGTGAAATGGTTTCTATACCGATGTTGGTGCCACAATTTTATGACAAGAGTTTACGTTTCATAATTTCAGATGATTTAACACTCTGATTAATCAGATAATTTGGAATGATAATTCGTTATTCCATGACTCATTTATATGATCATTGATAGGTATAGTATGAACATTGTATGTTTTGTGTGTGATATTATACCCTTAAAGTAATTAAATACTTTTACATAATTATTTAATGATATATCACATTTTTACACTTACTAAGCATCTAATATCACTCTTTCTCATGTTTCCTTTCACAAAGTTAGGAAAAATATTTTTATGTTGGTTGTGTTTATAAAGAGTACAAAGGGGGTGGTATTTTGGAGGGATATTGATGATATTTCTTGAAATAAGAAGATTTTATACCTAGTCTCAAAATTAAATAAATAATTATTTTCCTTGGGCGTGTATTTGTGAAATGTTTTGAATAGTCATTTAAAAAGATGTGATGTTTATGTATGAAGGTCATGGGTCATTATAACCCTAAAAACAAATGTCACAACACCCATCTTCGTTATGAAATCAACCTAAAAAATATTATCCCAAGACCCTTTAATTTAAAACTTATATCCATTATTCAATAGAAAACATTAAAAAAGAAGATATAGTGACACTAAAATATCATGAATTATCCCTATGTAATAGTTAATACCTCATTCCACAACACACTATTTATGATCCAAATTAATCAAACCACAAAAACATCTCTTCCCTAAAAACACTGATCACATGGTAATGATAAATGATCATGGAATGATTTGAGATGATAATATAAAGAAGTTCATTAATTACCATTAATTACCACTTTACCACCTATAAATACTTCCAACTATTTATGGGTGAAAAAGGACCAATTCAAGAAGGTACATCCATTACATATACTTTTTAAAACCCATTTATTTATGAAATTGTTGGAATTAATTGTAATATTCGTAATACATGAATTAAATGGATTTAAATTTTATAGAATATTATTTTCCCATACATTAAAATTTTATATTAAAAATACACAATTCCCTTTTTTATTATTATAGATATAGTAAACATTCATTTATTCAAACACATTACTTGAGGGAATCTTTGTTATCTCATCTTGAAATCCATTTCATATGTTTTTCGGTCTTCTCTATTTATTTCCCCATAAATCTCTATACAAAAATTTCATAATTTAAGAATGAAAATTTATTTTTGTTTATCTTCAACAAATTTTTCCTACCATTCTACATATTTTTATAAGTTCTATTTGAATCAACTATGTAATGATGAAATTTTTTATATTCTGTGCTATCCTGTTGGTTGACTATCTCTATGATAAAATTTTGGAGAATATTTTTACCTTGTCTTCCACTATTACAAAATATGGCTTTAAGTTAACTTGGATAATGTTTGTCCTCATGTATCCATATAACAATTCATTTCCTTTCCTTTTAATGGGACATTTTTTAATAATTTTAATCAATGTGAATTTTATTTACACACCACTTTATGATTGGGATAAGATAATAAAAAAATAAAAATAGATGGAAGAATTGATAGGGAAATTGACGATAATATGGACAAAGAGATAACAAAATAGTTGTAAAAAGTGTTAAATGATGAATTTCATTTTTCATCTTCAATTTTTATAAATAAAGAGCATTCATGTACACAAAAATATTTTTGATTTATAATTTATTATAAATATTTTTTTATGGTTTAACTATAATTTTTTTGATAATAAAATAAAACTCATGAGATTGGTGACTAAAAAATTCAATCCTTGTATAATATTAGATGTTCATATCCATGAATTAAATTTTTTTTAAAATATAAAATATTTTTTGAAACTGGTTCATGATTTATAATCATGTTTTATTTAATATGAAATGAAAAATATTCCATCACTCAAATTTCATAATCATAGTAGTTTATCATTTATAACATAAACAATTTGATGAAATCAAATGAAATATTATAAATGACATTTTTTATTAAAATCATAAATTATATACTCTATTAAAGTTAATAATATATATATAATATTATTTTTACTAAATATTTTTTTGTTATTCATTATAAATATTTAATAATAAAAATGGTGAGAACTCTTTATTTTATTATATTTTATTATAAACCTATAACCTTTCACTATTATAGTTGATCATAACTCAATAAGATACTATATGTATCATAAATGTTTTTTCCTTATAACTTATTTGATAGTAAATCTATATTATTATAAATAAAATTATGTTATTTTCACTTTTATACATAATCTATTTAACATAAGTGTATTTTTATCACTTCTAATTGTATGAGTCCTATCTATTTTTCACTGATGGGAAATCCTCATTTCTTATTTCACAAGGGGTATGAAAATTTTCATACCACCATCATTGAACATAGGGGTTCATTTTTAAAGGAAACAATACAAGACCACTTCTCTTGATTATACATTTCTTGATAAAAAATTGGAAGATTTGAGTTGAATCCAAAGTTGAGTTTTAAAACAAAGAGTTAAACATTATTTTAATATTTTGGTTTCGAAAGATGTATAAATTATCTAAAAAAATCAATGAAAATATGATATATTTTTCATACCCTTTAATATATTGTATCATGTGATAACTAAAACGGGTATATTGTTGGGTCGTCTTATACTAACAAAAGTTAACTTCTTCTAGAAATGTGTGTTCTATTGATAATAAGGAACTTGTATTTTTTATTTGACATATATACCTATTTTTTTGTAAAAGAATTATAAAATGGTAGATACTAGGTATTACTTATAAAAAAGAAAAAAAATATCAAAATTAATTGGAATATCATATTCATAATAGATGGTGGAAATTGAAGTAAACATGGATATTCTAAAACAATATGGATTTATTAAGGAATATCAAGTAAAATAGATGACACAGTAGATAAATTTAGTAGAATTAAGCTTATTAAATTAATAGAATCATATTAATCATCATAAACACATTTTTTATAGCATATCATGGAATCAGATGATGCACTAAATGAATAATGGGTATGTTTAATAAATAAAACCATTTAATCAAAACCAACATCTAGAATTTTCATATCAGAATAGAAATATAATGGTAAAATTGAATGAATAAATATTAGAAAAACTATATAAATCATGAAGGATATCTGAGGCTTTTATTTAGTGTTTCTCCTTTATTGAGTATGGATGATTGGATAATGATCAAGCATTCATTACTGTATAATAATGTTTAATGGAAATATTTTTTACATCTATGTACCACCTTGAATAGTAATATCATCCCATATTTATATACTGATAAGAGAAATAAAATATTTATCAAGACCCATCCAAGTGGGTCCAGCACCGCGACTCCAAAAACCCGACTCCAATAGGCCAGGGGCTGGTGATTAGCATCGTGTTGGCATATCACTAATATGGGAGGAATTTTCTAGGTACATGTACATACACACACACTCCTACATGCCCATAGATACTAAAAAGAAAAAACCCCTAAGGAAACAAAATTCATGCATACAACTAAACCCAATCCGCAGAGTACAACAGATGTAATGTGAGGAAAGTAAATAGTTCCAGAATACAAAACCACCAAAAGAAAGAGTCTGCAAACTAAAAAGTTTAACCTTTAAGAAAGATGGAGGTACTAGGACTGGTGCTCATAGATGTAGGAACACCTCATCCTGCACGAAACCTAGAAATCTTGGTCTCGTCCTAGTCCAGCATAGACTCCATCAAAAGGCAGCTCATCTTTTCAAGGAACGACACATGTGTGAAAAGACCATGCATGGGTGAGTATATCAATACTCAGTAGGGGAACTAGAAAACCAAAAAGCAATAAAAAATTAGAGGTATAGTTTTCTCTATATATTATATGTATATTGAACCTATATCAATAGAAACACATCTAGATATACTCAAAACCCAGACCTGCAGTCCAGAGTTAATTCATAACGACCACATACCCATTCTAGGTATTCAATTTTATGATTACACAGAGCACTCATCATGGAGAACTCACGCCAAGAGTTTGATAACTCTATTGACATATTTATGAGAAGTGATATTCACTGGGAAAATTGATGGGAGAGATAGAAGCATTGATATATCTAAAGAGAGAATAGATACACTCATTCTGGTAGAACACACTCCTACGTGGGAAAAGATCACGATACAAAGACGAGGATCACTACCAGGGACTTGGCGGATACCACGATTCCTCTAGATTCACCTGATAAGTATAGGATCGGAACCCTGTAGGATTAGTCACATCGATACTTGAATCAACCTAGGGTAAACAACGGATAAAGGATCTCGCTCCGAGACTCTTAGAGGGACACCTAAATCTATCTCGGAATGTCGTGTTGAAAGGATCATACTCTTGTGGATGGAAATAATTTTTGACCACTAAGGGAAAGATCAACAGGTCACTAACCCAAATGAATCATATCCATGGAATAGTGTACAATAAGATCATGCCTTGTACAGAAAATTACACGACCTATAGAAGGGTCACACACTATGTCCTCTGACCCTGGATACTGCCCATGTACAACAGCCCACGTCGTAAGGATTTTCATGTAGAAGATGGAATACACAGGGTGTAAGATAATGACACTCCTTGTTCAACTATCTGGGAAAGAATACTTTTACGTAGGAAATGTTCATGTACACATATTCATCCTATGTTTCCCATACCATGTACCAGTACATGGTGAAGTCTGAGTATCCATCCGTGTCTGGCTGTGTATCTCTCGAGATACACACCGGGCCCGCATAAGGACCCACACACCATGTGAAGAAGGTACCATACTGTGTTAGTGCTTTCTGCTTCCTGGAAATCCAGCCACTGCTTGGTGGGGTCCAAAATCCATGTCTCTTAAGAGGCACGTCATGTTCTTTGCTGGGTGCAGCGTGAAAACCCTATCCGCCTCCATGATCATCCCAGCTGGTGTGTCTTTTGGGGAACATGTCATGTTCTTCTGAAAATTCTAGAACATGATTTTCTTCATTACCGCACCTCAGGTGATCCTCCAATATTTGATTCGGACAACCATTTCTTTCAAACACATGGTTCATGGTCGACCCATCATAGAAAAGCTAAATCGGTATGTTTTGGGTTTCTGATCGGCCCCGAACACATGTTTTGATAAACCTGTACAAAGAATGGTCGAAGAACGATTTCTTCTCAACCATGTCAATTCTTATTCTGCCATTGTCATTTCACCTTCATTGAGTCTTCACAATTTCATATCTAAAATTTTGGATCATTGACCTATGAAAAGGGTGTGAAATGACATTTTGTTCATCGCCCCGTGAATAACACGGGGAAAAGGAGGAAGAAATTTGATAAACAAAGGAGGAATGCATATCTGATATTGTTCATCTCGACATAGATCCCTCCCATTATTGGGTTTGACTGAAAATCATATTGAAAATTCAATAATTATCATAAATCAAATCCAGGATCAAAAACCCCAGAAGAAACGGGAAAAAAACCCTCCCTCAATAATGCATAATCCGGAGATCAACCTGTTTGTGGATTGATATGTGTTCATCATTTAATTCAATAACATAGAAGGACTAAATCAAAACAACAAATCCCTACCTTGATTCAATTGAATAATGATCTTCATGTTCTGTTCATTGGAACAGTTCTTCAAATCTAAGATTTGTCGATCGATTTCTCTGGCATGGTTCGTCAATGGGTTCTTCTCCAAAGCTCCAATGGAAATCACCACTTCACAGGGTTTTGTGGCTAACTTAATGAACATTATGTAAGAATGTATTTAAATGAAAGGAATTATGCTGTGGAATTAAAAATAAAATCAAAATAAAATAAATTATTTATTTATTTTATTTCCTTCAAAATTTCCCAAAATTAACTTTTGCAGTCGACCCTCACCGATCAATGTTAGACCCCACCAAAGGTAAATTTGATGCACTGAACGCAATAATGTCCTCAGATTTATGATCTAGAAAACCATTTAAAAGTTATTCTAATTTTTGAGGGAAATCTCTCAAACGTTCTATTTAGAGTTTAATTTATTTCAAACATTTATTTCGGACAGCCTGGGCCTCAGAATCGCACGCCGTCAAAAATATAGTTCACATAATAATTCAATATAATATTTAAAAATAATACCTGGAAAATCTGAGAAATTATATTCTTCCAATATTAGGGCTTTACATTTCATAATTCCATAGGAAAAAAGAAGGGGATACTCAAAATGATGATGGTAATATGCACAAATCTGAGCCTCCCACTCCAACGTGATCTCTTGATAAATCTCGTGATTCCACTAGACACGCACTAGGGAAATCACTCTTCCAAGAAGGATAATCTCCTAGTGATCCTCGACCACCATTGGGTATTCTGTGATGGTTTCTTCATCCTTGATGTTCAGCTCACCCCAGTCGATGATGTGTGATAGGTGATGCACATACCTCCTCAACTACGACACATAGAATACTTTATAAACCCAGTGCAACTATAGCGGTAGATCTAGGTGGTAATCCACCTCGCTAACTCTGTGAAGTATCTAAAAAGGGTTGATAATACATAGTGACAACTTGTTGCACCGAGAAAATCTATGCAACCCTCATCATGTTGAGACCTGAAGGAAGACATGGTCCACCTCCTCGAACTCCAGATGTATCTGTCGTCTGTCAGCAAAAGACTTATGCCAGGTTGGTGTAGTCTTCATTAGCTCCTGGGTTATTTGCACCTTCTCGGTGGTAGCTTACACCAACTCTAGACCCATGAGTTCTGACTCTCTAGGGTCAGTTTAGAAGAGTGGTGACTATAAGGGTAGCCTGAATAAGGCCTTGTAAGATTCATGCCAATGGTGGAGTGGTAGCTGTTATTCTACGAAAACTCTACTGATGGTAATTAGTCCTCCCAACTATAACCAAAGTCCATGATCCCAGCCCATAACATATCCTCTAGAACCTGAATGGTTCTCTCCATCTGAAAATTGGTCTCGGAATGGAACGTTGTGCTCAAGCGTAGCAGAGTCCCAAAGAGCTCCTGCAATCTCTTCCACAACTGGGATGTGAAGCACGCATCTGGATGTGAGACTATTGTAAAAGTGACTATAACATCCCTTCCCTTTATTACACAATTAATCATTATTTATTACATAAAATTTCACTTAATACAACTATGAGGATATAGGGGTCTAGTGTCTTGGGAAATTTTGAAAATTAAATAACGACAAAAAACATGAAACAAAATATATTTATTGAAAACTTTTTTACATGACCACTATATTCCATGTACTTATCATTGCATGGGATAACCCGAGGACATTCATAAGAAAAGGGTGATCTATAAATACCATTAAGGGAGTAAAAAAGGAATACCATGAAGAATATAATACATGTTAGGAAACATGAATATCAATGGAGTATAAGAGAAAGAAGAACAAAAAGGCATGATATAGCATGATAATCATAACATGGAAATGTTGTAATAACACATAACATGTTATTGGAATGAGTGAAGCCTCATTGTACGTGGAGCATGAGTAGACCCTCATCTCACTTAATGTATCATGATATTAATCTTTACCCAATGCATTTGAGTGCTATCAGGGCACACCATTCTTAATCATTTCATTTCATGCAAAAGTTTTCCACAAGATCATACAACATGGATTCATTAAACATAATAATTTATTCCACGAAAAAGGAATGTGTAATTCATACATGATAACCTTCCATAAATATATAAATTTTCATAAAGGTGAATACCTTTGATAGAGAAATGATCATGGTATTCACTACATAATTATTTTGTCTTGAAAAATTTCAGTGCAATTTTGGAAACTTAAGGATGTGACATAAGACTTCGTAAAAATCGTTGATGATAGAGAAAAGGGTGTCTCATCAAATGTACATGAAATTTACAGTAAGGGGTTCATATAGATACATGTCCCAACATAATTAATGGAATTTAGATTCATATCACAAAATAATTTATTGAGTGTAAATGAGGAGAGAGAAATTCCTTATGGAATTTCGCAATGATAATGGGTGTACATGGAAGGAATTGATTAGATATAAGGGTGTCTACCATAATTAAAACATAAAAAGGGAAGTATGGGGGAGGTTAAAAATTATACCCCAATGTTTATAATGGAAAATAAAAGGGAATAAAAATATTAATAATATTGTAAAAAATGAGAACGAAAGGAATCCCTTACTTGTAAGTGTGTTCTGAAAGGCTTGGGAGGGGCTTCAGAGAGGATTTTTGGGAGATTTGGGCACCTTAGGAGGATTCTAGATAGTGTAATTCAGAGTTTTGAAGAACTCAAAAGGATTTGACTAAAGAGGAAGTTGGATATTGGGTGGGTTTATATAATAAAAGAGAGGGAATTATTTATTATTTAGGTTTTGGACCACACACATTAAACTAATGAAAACCAAAAACCATCCCATGGTTTTTGCCAATGTGTTTTTCCAAAGGGGAGTGGGAAACATTATTGTATATGGCCAATGGCCTAACTTTATAAAATATTTTGTTTCTTTATGTGTAGGTGAGTCACATTCTCAAGGAAATCAATTTAAGAAGAAAAAATATTTTATAAGTCTTGGAGGGTCCACTAAGGCTTTGTAAAAAAATTAAAACAAACCTAAAATTACATTATTTTAATGGTAAAACATATCTTGTCTGAGCATAAGTTTTATAGTATTGTATTACATCACTATTCAGACATTATTATGACATAAAAGACATTATATATTTAAACAGTATTTCATTTTTACCAAAACATTTGACCCTCAAAAAATTATGAAAAATTCACTATTGTAAAATTTTAACATCTTGTTTCGAAAAATAATATTATTTTTATCTAAATAATTTTCTAAATATGTAAAAACTGACATTTATCAAAAATTCAAGGGTTTTAAAAAAAACAACTTTCAAACCATAATAAAAATCACAATTTTATTCATATCAATTATATGGTAACTTATATTTAATAAAATTAATTTAGTGATAATATTTTATTAAAATATTATTTAATTAAAAATACATTAATCCATAAAAACAGTTTTCATAATTTAATATTAATGAAAATTACTATTTTTTCTTTAAATACTATTTACAAACTAAAAATAATAAAAAAACATGTATAAAAAATGTAAATAATCATATTAATAGGGTCTTGTTACATATCCCATTATAACACTTACATAAGACTAAAGGGTAAGGTGTGAGATGGTGACATACTCTTGAGGTGGCTCAGATAACATTGCTGAGGTGGTAATCTCTATAAACTTTCACTTCTCCTGTAGGCGGTTCTGTTCAAGCTTCACGTGTTGAAGCTCGGCTTGGTCTTGGTCAAAAGCACAACCCAATGATGCCACCTCCATCATGAGATCTGAAAAATGGGCTTTGTCTAGAGCAATTCTACTAGATGAGGTCATCGCTTCATTTTTCTGAGTAAATTGGATTTGTTAAATCTATATATATATACTAATCATGTGATCACTATTTAATAGAAATATTAGCAACCGTCCCAATTCGTAACGATATATTAAAATCTAAATACATTAAATCAAAGAAGTGAATATTTTAAATAAGCATTTTACATAATAGAACATTTAATTATATCAAGTTGAATTTTCATTAAAAAAGTTTAGGTCGATACAATCTTCCCCCCTTAAAAAAGTGCATCCTCCCAATTTAGTTACATGAAAAAAGAACTCTACAATTTAAACACAGATTTAGGGTTTCTTACCCACCACCATTATGCATTCCCCAACCCTCATTATTGCATCAATCCTAGAGAGAGAGGGTCCACTTAGTGCAACAATACCTTAATTACCATTCAAATTATTCTACTTCCTTAGTCCAGATGCAGTCCGTGAAACATGGATCCTACCGATGGAAAATATGATGCACTTTTTGAAAAACATTGTTTCTATCATATATTTTCAAAACATCAACATGTACCGGGTTTTTGTAAAATAGTCTAACAGAGTCATATTTGAAATTTTTGAAATGTGGTTCTTCAAATATATTGTCTATGTTTTCAAAAATACTGGAAGACAAGAATATATATATAGGCTTCTCAAAGGTACCCCTCTTTGGTAGCTATTCTAAAATCAAAGAGTACATCATATTCTATAGATAGGGTGAAATATTTAAAAATACCTTGATGGTACCTCCCTCAACTAGAATAGTGGGAGAGTTGGGAGGTTATTATTTGATCATTGGTGAGCCATGATCCCTGATGATTTTGTGGTATGATGGAGGTGTTTGATATTTTGTAAACTTTCTTGTAAGAAAGTTAGACATTGGAAAGGGTTTCAATGCTATGTGAGCGGGACTTCGCAATAATTGTTTCTAGTAAGTCCTCAAGAAGGGACAAGAGTGTTGTATGATGTTTTTCCGCTTCCATATTGAAACTAATTTTTATCCTTTTGACAAATCATATCTAATTTTGATTTAGCCTCTAGACATAATAAAATTGTGATATTAAACTACATGAAGTCTAAAGATTTATTATTCCGTAATGAAATGAAAGATGTGGGTAACACAAAAAGGGGAATCCAATGACAAAAGGGATAACATATAAATTACATTTATATCCTTAATGTATGGATCTATATGATTCAATCTATGTTATCCATGATCTACTTCCCAATATTTATTCTTAGGGTCATTTTTTATTTCCTAAATAATGGATCATACAAAGCTTAGGAATTTACCAAATAATATCTCCCAGGAGTGTTGTAACCAAGAGTGCAACAAGGCCCGTTGTCCTGTAAACAAATACCCCAGGTCATGTCCAAAAATCCTTGTCAGAGTTTTCACTCCAAGGTACATCTGTGCCTGATCCGCCACTACCTTCTCATATCTAAACATGGATGTATTTTCATGATAAACCACCAACTCAATACTCAAAAAACATTAGTGGTGTATTTATTATACATAGTCTTATATCTAAGGCTTTACTAGGGTTTTCTAATCATAATACAAAAAATAACTAAACCTATCCTCTGATACCAAATATAAGATCCCTACTCATTATTACACTCTTAAACATGATTTATTACATAAAGTTTCACTTAATACAACTATGAGGATCACTATGTCTAGTTTCTTGGGAAATTTAAAACATTACGTAAATACCTAAAACATGAAAAATAACATCTTTATTGAAAACTTACTTTACATGACCACTACATTCCCTCATACATAGAATTTCATGGGATAACCTGAGGAAATGCATAAGAACAGGGTGATCTATAAATCCCAGTAAGACAGTAAACAAGGCATAAAATGAAGATTACAATACATGATAGGCAACATACATATCAATGGAAAATAAAAGAAATAAGAATATAAAGGAATGATATAGTGTGATTATCATAACATGGAAATATGGAAACAACACTTAACATGGTATTAGCATGAGCCAAGGATCCTTGCACATGGAGAATGATAAAACCCTCATTGAACATGAAATAGCATGATTAAACCCTCATTTCACTTAACGTATAATGATAGTAATATTTACCCAATGAATTGGAACTCTATCTGCGTGCACCCTTCTTAATCATTTCATTTCCTTCATTAGTGTGCCACAAGATCATTCAACATGGATTCATTAAACATCATAACTTTTTCCATGATAAAGTAATGTGGAATTTATACATGAAACACTTATATAAATAAGTAATTGTTCATAAATGGGAATATCCTTGATAGATAAATGGGCATGGTACTCACTACATAATGATTTTGGCTTGGGAAATTGCAGTGCAATTTCGGCAGCATAACAGTGTTACTTAATACATCATAAAAATGGTTGACAAGATAGAAAGGGGTGTTTCCTAATATTTAAATGAAATGTACAATAAGGGGGTCATATTAATACATTTCCCAACATAATTAATGGAATTTAGATTCATAATACAGAAGAATTTCTTGACTGTAAATGAGGAGAGAGAAATTCCTTATAAATTTCGGCATTGTAACCGGTGTACATGGAAGGAATTAATGAAAGGGAAAGAGGTCTCCCATCATTCAAAAATAAATAGGGCAGTATGGGGGAGGTGCTAAATCATACCCCCACATTTATAATTGAAAATAAAAGGGCATAACAATATTAAAAAACATGGATAGAATGAGAATGGAAGGAATCCCTTACATGGAAGTGTGATCACAAAGGACTGGGAGGGGATTGAGAGAGGCTTCTTGGGAGATTGGGGAACCTTAAGAGGATTATAGAGATAAGATGGAAGATTTTGGAAAAACTAAAAAGTATTTTAGTGAAGGGAATGTGGGAGATTGGGTGGGTTTATATAGGAAAAGTGAGGGTCCACTAAGGCTTTGTAAAATAAATCAAACATATCTAAAATTACATTATTTTAATGGTAAAAAATTAATTGGCAGAAAATAAGTTTTATAGAATTGTATTACATAACTATTGGGTCGTTATGATGTTATAAAACATATTATATATTTAAACGGTATTTAATTTTTACCAAAAAAAATCGATTGTCTCAGAAAGATATGAAAATTTCACTATTGGATAATTTCTACATCTTGATTCCAAATAAATATTCATTTTATATAAATATTTTTTTAAATATGTGATTTTTTACTTTTTAAATAAAAACCAACATTTATATAAAATTCATGGGTTTTGAAAAAAAAAGATTTCAAACCTTAATAAAAATCACAATTGTATTTATAATAATTATATGGTCATTTATATTTAATAAAATTAATTTAGTTATAAAATTTTATTAAAATATTATTTTATTGAAATATGAATTAATTTATTAAAATAGATTAACTAATAATACTATTTTTTATTTAAAAATTATTTACCAAGTAACAATAATAAAAATAATGTGTAAAAAATAATGTTCATAATCATAGTGCTAGGGTATTGTTACGTATACCCTTATAACACTCGCATAAGACCGAAGGGTAAGGTGTGAGATGGTGATATACTATTGTGGTGGCTTAGATAACATCGCTTGGGTGGTAATCTCTATCAACATTCACTTATCTTGTAGGTGGTTTTGTTCTAGCTTCATGTGTTGAAGCTCAGCTTGGGCTAGGTTAAGAGTGAAGCTCAATGAAGCCACCTCCTTTCCGAACGCTGACAAATGGGATTCTTATGGAGAAATTATACTGGATGAGGCCATCACTTCCTTTGTCTGGGTAAATTGGATTTTTTAAACCCCTATATTTATATTAATCACGTGATCACTGTTTTACAGCTATATTAACAATGGTCACAATGCTTAACGGTATTTTAAAATCTAAAAACATAAAACCAAAGAAGTTTATTTTTTATGTAACCATTTTCAATAATAATTTATTTCATTAGATGAAGACTAATTTTCATTAATGAATGTTTGGGTCATTACAGGGACGTCATGAATCCAAATTATCTTCTGCATGTAGAGGTGTCCCAACCTCTCTATGGAACTCTGATTCCTGATAGCTAGGAAGTGAGCCAACACGGTGATTCGGTAAATTATCACCAAAATGGAATTGTCTCCCTTGCGTTTTGGTGGTAATCCTATCCCAATATCCATCGATATCCCATCCCACTCCAACTCTAGAACTTCTAGGGTTGAGCCAACCCCGCTGTAACATGATGCTAAACCATCACCTGCTAGCACGTAAGGCATTGACAAACGAACTCTACTACCACCATCTTTACACTTGTCCACAAGAGCTGAAGATGGAGGTCCTGATAAATTTTTTCTACTCTACAATTTATCACCAAGGGGGATGTATGAAAATCCCTCAATAAATCCTCTCACAATGCCACTGGTATAACTGTGCACCTTATGAAAAGGACTACGTGATCCCCACCTTGCGAATATCCATCAAGAGCATGTCCTATGTATAACTGAGCACCTAAAGTATCACAATAGAAATCCTCTAGTTTTTCCTCCCAGACTCTCTATAATATTGGATGGGTGACAACCATCAACTAGAGATAAGTTGAATTATCTCCATCCATGAAGGATAACTATAAGGACCAACTGATCTGACTCCTCACACAGATACTGCAAACATGATATCCTACTGAGATTATCTACCAAAAAGTTCCCCTTACTAGGAGTATATAATTTCATGGAGTCATAATCCTGGAGGAACTCAATCTATTTCCTCTACCTCAAATTCAGATCCTTCTGTGAGAAGATGTATATGAGGCTCTTATGGTCACAGTAGATGATAAACCATTCTCCCATCAGGTAGTGTCCCCATCTCTTCAATGAATATACTACCACTACAAATTCAAGATCATGGGATACATAGTTCTTTTCATGAGGTCAAAAAAGGCATCAACCGTAAGTAATCGCCGCCTGTCTCTACATCAGGACACAACCAAACCTGATCCGTGATGCGTTGCTGAAAACTACATTCTCGAAACCCTCTCCTGGAAATATCAAGATAGATGTGGTTTTCAAACATTGCCTCAACTATTATAAATCTTGCTATAACTTCTCCATCTATAAAAAGTGATATCACTTCTAGGTCAAGGATTTCATTGGGTATAATATATAGGAGAATCCAGGGATAAATCTCCTGTAGTATCCTTCCAGCACAAGGAAGCTTCACACCTCTGTCACACTCGAGGGTGGCTCCCATTCTAACACAATAATGAACTTGAAAGGGTCTACTAGTAGTCTATCTACTAAGATGACTTACCCCAGAAAGTGGGCCCTATATATCTAGAATAGGAACTTCAAGAGAATCCCATAAATCTAGTGCTCTTAGAGTTTGTCTAGAACCATCCACAGGTGTCTCGTGTGCTCCTCCTCTGACACTGAGTACACAAGGATATCATCGATGAAGACCAATACGAACAAGTCTATATAGGTCTCTAAGATCCTGTTCATAAGTCCCATGTACACTGTGGGGGTGTTTTCCATGCCGAAAGGCATATCCAGGTAATCGTAGTGACCGTGGCGGCATTAGAAAGCTATATTCAATATATCCTTGTCTCGTACTCATAACTGGTGGTAACCCAATTGAAGGTAAACCTTTGAGAACCAATGTGACACACTTATCTGATCGAAGAGGTTGTCAATCCTCAGTAGTGGATAACATTTATTCACTCTTACCTTATTCAGTTACCGATAATCCAGGCACAACCTCAAACTCCCATATATCTTCATGGAAAACAAAATTGGGGCTTTACAGGGTGAAACATAGGGTCTTAAGAAGACCTTACTCTTCAAATCCTCCAACTTCACCCTCATCATGCGAAGCTCCACAATATCCATCTGGTACGCTGGTGAGGATATCAGTGCCTTCACAAGGTACATGTCGATGGAGAAGTCGATCTTCCAGTGGTGAGGTAATATCGGAACATCTTCTGGAAAGATATCCTCATACTCCGCCACTACGGATGGAAAGTGGAAGCTCACAACATCTACTGCTCCAAGGGTAAGGCTATCAATATCATGATTGATAGGCTGCACCCACCTATGGATGATCTCATTCTGTGCTGCCTGGGTGTCCTTTTCACCAATAAGGGAAAATATCATTCCATCACTGTGGACACTCCAAACTCTTCGCCTAAATTAGTCAATCTGTTCATGGAACGAAGATAACCAATCCATAAAGATAATGATGTTGTAAGTCCTCGATGATTCCACTAAGAGTTTACAACCAAAACACTTGCTTCCAATGTAAAGATGACACTCTTTACAAAGATGTGTGATCATCGAGTATTGTAACGACCCAAAGTGTCATTAATGGAAATCCCTATTGATCTAATTAAATGTCTCTTTATGTTTATAGAAAATGTCAACTTATTTGGTTTTATGTTAATAATTTTGACCGTTTCTAATATAGCCGTTGAACAGTGATCACATGATTAGTAAAAATATAGGGCTTTAACAAATCCAAACTTACTCAGACAAAGGAAGTGATGGCCTCATCCAGTAGAATTTCCCCATTCGAAGCCCATTTTTCGGAGCTCAGAAAAGAGGTGGCATCCTTGGGCTTTGATCTTGACCAAGCCCAAGCTGAGCTTCATCATGTCTAGCTCGAACGGAACCATCTATGGGATAAGTTGAAGTTGATAGAAATTACCACCCGAGCGATGTTATCCGAGCCACCCCAAGAGTCTGTCACCATCGCACACCTTACCCTTAGGTCATATGCGGCTGTCTTAAGGGGTTATGTAACAAGTAAATAGTACTATGTTCATGTACATTATTTTTTTGTATATAATAATGAATATACTTTCTTGTCATTATTGATACATTGTAAATAGTTTTTAAAGTACAAATAGTGTTTTTAGTTATTATTTAATTTAGAATTCTATTTTATTAAATTAAGGGATTTCTGAATTAAATAATATTTTAATAAAATATTATTATTATTATTAAATTAATTTTTATTAAATATAAATGATCTTATAATTTTATGAATGCAATTGTATTTTTTATTAAGGTTTGAAAGCCATTTCTGTCAAAACCAGTGAATTTTCGATAAATGTGAGTTTTTATTTTAAAAGTTAAAATTAACATATTTAAAAAATTATTTAGATAAAATAAATTGTATTTCTGGAATCAGGACATCGAAATTATCCGACGGTGAATTTTTCATAATTTTCTGAGATAGTCAAATTTTTGGGTAAAAATTAAATACCATTTAAATATATAATGTGTTTTATGACATCATAATGACCCAATAGTGATGTAATAAAACTCTATAATCTTTATGTTAGACCAATATATGTTTTTCCATTAAAATTCTATGATTTTAGGTTTGTTTGATATACTTTTCAAAGCATTAATGGACCCCTCAAGACTAATTAAACACCTTGTCTTTTTAAATTAATTTCCAGGGGAGTATGACTCACCTCCACATTAGAAACCCTATTATTTTAAAAAGTTCAGACTTTGGCCTTATAAAATATTTTTTTATTCCCTTTTCCAAAAACCATGCGCAAAAACCATGGGATGGTTTGTTGTTTGGATTAATTTAATGTAAGGGGACCCAAACCTAAATAATAAAGAATTCCCTCACCTTTCCTATATAAACCCACCCAAGCTCCCACTTCATCCTCACTCAAAGCCTATTGAGTTCATCCAACCTCTGCCCTACACTCTCTATAATCCTCCCAAGGTTCCCCAAGCTCCCAAGAATCCTCTCACAAGCCTCTCTCTAGCCTTTGGAAGCACACTTCCAAGTAATGATTTTTTCTTCTTTTCTCATTTTTGTCCAAATTTCCTTATGTTGTTTTTCCATTTTAATTTCAATTATGAATGTTGGGGTATGGTTTCGAACCTCCCTCATACTGCCCTATTTATGTTTGAATTATGGGAGACCCTTTTCTCTCTCATTAAATTTCTCCCATGTACACCCGTTACTATGCCGAAATTCCGAAAGGAACTTCTCTCTCCTCATTTACATTCAAGAAATACTTCTGTATAATGAATCTAAATTCCATTACAATTTTTGGGACATGTATCCATATGAACTAATTACTGTCCATTACATGTAAATATGATGAGGAACCCATTTCCCTCTCATCAATCATTTCTATGAATTCTTATGTCACGCCGTTACACTGCCGAAATCGCACCGATTTTCTAAGCCAATGCCATTGTGTAGTGAATACCATGGCCATTTCTCCATCAAGGGTATTCACCTTTATGCACATTTACTTATTTATTATAGTGTTTCATGTATGAATTCCACATTCCTTTATCATGGAATAAATGATTTTGTTTTATGAATCCATGTTTTATGATCCATGTGGCACACTTATGCATGAAATGAAATTTTTAAGAAGGGTGCACCCTTATAGCGCTCTAATGCATTGGGTAAAGTATAGTATCATGATACGTAATGTTCAATGAGTTTTGACTCATGCTAATTCAAGTGCAACAATTTTTTACTCGTTCTTTATGTGCAATGAGGATTTACTCATGCTCCATTTGCAATGAGGCTTGGCTCATGCTAATTCCTTGTTAAGTGTTGTTGCCACATTTCCATGTTATGATTATCTTGCTTTATCATGCCTTTATGTTCATGTTTCTCTTATTCTCTATTGATATGCCTATTTCCTAACATTTATTGTACTCCTCATTTTATTCCATGTGTACTCCCTTACTGGGCTTTATAGCTCACCCTTTTCTTATGCATGTCCTCAGGTTATCCCATGCAATGCTATGTACGAGGGAATGTAGTGGTCATGTAAAGGAAGTTTTCAATAAAGATGTTGTATTTCGTGTTTTAAGTTTTTATGTAATGATCCTAAGCCCCAAAGACACTAAACCTCTCGATCTTCTATGTTGTATCAAGTGAATTTTTATTTAATAAATCATGTTTAAGTTTGTAATAAAAGCAGGGTTGTCATAGTTTGTATCAGAGGATATGTTTAGTAATTTTTGGGATTAGGATTAGAAAACCCTAGTAAAGCCTTAGAGACAAGAATAAGTATAATAAAAACATCCTTAAGTTTTGGTGAGTATTGAGTAAGTGGTTTATCAAGCAAATGCATCCCTGTCTGCATACGAGCAGGTAGAGGCAGCTCTGGCACAGATGTATCCTAGGGGTAAAACCAGAAAACACCGCTTTGAGATTGACTCGAACGGGAACTAGTCCACAACAATGGGCCTTGCTACACTCTTGGTTACTACACTCCCGGGGGTATGTTTTGATAAATTAACAAGCTTAGTATAAACCCTTATTAAGGTAATTAAAAAAATTCTTTAAGAATATATGTTAGAATGTAGATCATGAAAATCCTTGATTTAAGCATATAGACTCATGAGTTAAGGAAATAAATGTTTATTTTTAAGTCATCAACTTTTGTCTTTGGATTACCCTTTATTTGTTACCCCTAAATTTCCTTTTATTCCAGCCAATGGCTGGTAATATGAGGACTCAGGCTAACAACCGATGTGAAGATTAGTGTGATGACTGTACTAATGAGATGCCCAATCCAATGGGAGTGGGAATTACAAACTTTGTCATGCTTCTCTCTCAGATAACTCAAGTTTTGAATAGAAAAACGGTTCAAGAGGAATGTTCAACCCCCCCTAAGAAATAACAAGTCTCTATCAAGATATTCATGAGACAAAGGCCTCCTACTTTTAGTGGATCATCTGATCCCACGATCACTGAACAATGGATAAACTCCATTGAAAAGATCTTCTCCATTCTTCAATGTTCTGAACAAGAGAAGGTTCTCCTGGAGGCTTATTTTATAGAGGGTGAAGTTGATCAATGGTGGACGTTGATAAAAAATACGAAGCCTGAGGAGGAGATCGAGGCGTTGGAATGGAAGGATTTCCCAAATATGTCTTTTGATAAATATTTTCCGTGAAACCTCTGGCTTAATATGGAAAGGAACTTCCTTTCCCTCAAGAAAAAAGGCGAAGAATCTGTTGGAGCGTACGAGGAAAAATTCACAAGGCTTGCACGATACGCTTCCAGCTTTGTCATTACCCCAGAATGAAAAGTTGACCGCTTCTTTGGTGGGTTGAAGCCTAGTCTATGGAAAGCATTAGCAATCCGTGAATTTGACAGCTATGAGGAAACTGTCTGATGTGCCCTCAAGGTCAAAATGGAGATCGGAGAATCACATGGGTATCATGGGGATATGAAGCGTAAGGTGGACTTCAATGCTGGGGGTCCAATGGATAAATCCAATGGTTCTAAGAAGATCCATCACCCTACTTGCCAAAAGTACGGAAAGAATCACCCTAGAAATTGCCTTAAGGGAACGAGGAAATGCTTCAGGTGTAGAAGAGAAGGGAACCTAGCTGTTAACTATCAGCAAGAAAGACCCGCAGTTGTGAAAGAAGGGAGGAACACTCCGCTCGAACCTCAACACATTGTTCAATGCTAAAAATGCAAATAACTGGGTCATTTTTCAAATCAGTGCCCTAATCCAAGGGTTTTTGGAGGCAACCGACAACCTCCAAGGAAGTAAGGAAGAGCTTTTTCCATCACTTCTGCCGAAGTGAACCCCGACAATGAAGTGGTGACAGGTATGCTAGTTATTCATTGAAGAATAGTGAATGTACTTTTTGATTCAAGTTCTACGCATTCATTTATATCTCGAAAGATTAGTAGAACAATCCCAGCACCACCACAAATCATGGAAGTTAAGATGTCAGTGAGTACGGAAAATGGGGCAATCATTACATCCCATAAATATAATTCCTCCCATGTTATAATCTGTCAATTAAATTTTTTGGTGAACCTCATAATACTCCCTCTGGTGGAATTTGATTCAATTCTTGTCATGGATTGGCTTTCCTTATATAGAGCCAACATAAATTGTCGGGAGAGGCAAATCACACTCCATATGGAGAATTGACCCCCGATTCTTTACAAGTGTAAGGAGGAAGATGAATCTCTTTTAGCTCCATCATCTCAAGCATGGATATTACTGCCCTATGAGCACACGTACTTGGATCAAATAATTGAGTCCAAGGAAGAAACCATCCTTGAAGAAATGCCTATTGTGAGGGAATTCACTGAAGTGTTTCCCGAGGAACTACCCAGTCTTCCTCCTAGAAGAGATGTTGAATTCTCAATTGAACTTATACCTATGGATTTACTAATATCCAAGAATCCATATAGAATGGTTGTTGTAGAGATTGAAGAGATGAAGAAACAACTACAATAGAATCTGGATAAAGGGTTTATACGCCCAAGTGCTTCACCATGGGGTGCACCAGTCCTCTCCATCAAGAAGAAGGATGGGTCAATGAGGCTTTGCATCGATTATTGTGAACTTAAAAAAGTCACTATAAAGAACAAGTATCCTCTCCCAAGAATTGATGACTTGTTCGATCAGCTGCGTGGAGCAAAATAATTCTCCAAGGTGGACTTGCGGTCGGGATATTATCAAGTAAGGGTGAAGACGGAAGATATCCCCAAGACTGCTTTTCGCACAAGATACGGGCACTATGAATTCATAGTAATGCCTTTCGGACTCACTAATGCTCCGGAAATATTCATGGAAATAATGAATAGAGACTTTAGAGATTACCTAGACAAATTTGTGGTAGTCTTTATAGATGATATTCTAATATACTCTAACACCAAGGAGGATCATGAGGAGCATTTAAGAACTGTACTGGAGACTTTGCACAAGGAGAATCTCTATGAAAAGTATAGAAAGGGTGAGTTCTAGTTGAAGGAAGTATCATTCGTGGGCCATATCATCACAAGCAATGGGATATCTGTGGATCCCTCCAAAACATATGAAATTGAGGGATGGAAGAGGCCAACATCGATAACAGATATCTGTAGCTTCTTGGGGTTAGCTGGATATTATCAATGATTTGTGAGAAATTTCTCATGATTTTCCAACCCTCTAACCAAGCTAACTCAAAAGGGAGTAAAGTTTTCTTGGAGTGATGAATGTGAAGAAAGCTTCAAGGAGTTGAAAAATAGGCTTATCCTTACGCCCATGATCACTTTACCCACAAGTGCGGAACTTTTTTTGTTTTCAGTGATGCTTCAAAGAAGGGCTTAGGTTGTGTGCTGATGAAAAATGATAAAGTTATATCCTATGCCTCAAGGCAGTTGAAAATCCATGATAGAAACTATCCAACGCATGATATGGATTTGGCAGCGGTGATCTTTGCCTTGAAAATCTGGCGGGATTATCTCTATGGAGAGAAATGTGAGATTTATACTGACCACAAGAGTCTTAAATATATATTCACAGATAAAGAGATTAATTTGTGCCAGAGAAGATCGATATAGCTCATCAATGATTATGACTGTTCAATCCATTACCACCCTGGGAAAGCGAACAAGGTGGAAGATGCCCTAAGTAGAAATGATCCAGCGATTCTATCAATGATGAGAGTTGAGAAGGATCCAATCTTATTAGACTTGATGAAGATGAGCATTGGAATCATAGAGAAGGGAACATCATCAATCCTTTCAAAAATGAATGCTCAATAGTCTCTTTTGTAAAGGTTAAAGGATGCTCAAAAGGATGATGTGGGAATTCAAGAAAAAGTGGAAGCTATCGAAAAAGGGAAATCCTCGGAGTTTAATGTTAATGAAGAAGGAATTGTGTGGTTTGGGAAAGACTATGTTTTCCATCTCATTTGGATCTGAAGAAGGATCTTTTGGATGATGCACATAGTTCAAATTTCTTTATTCACCCAGGGAGCAAAAAGATGTATCGAGATCTCCAAGAAAACTTTTGGTGGGATAATATGAAGAAGGAGATCGCTGAATATACATCAAAGTGCCTAGTGTGCCAGCAAGTGAAGGTAGAGAGGAATAAGTCTAATGGAATGATGCAACCATTGCCCATACCAGAATGGAAATGGGAGAGCATCACCATGGACTTTGTCACCGGACTTCCGAGAACATCCGAAGGCAACAATGCAATCTGGGTTTTTGTGGATCGTCTTACAAAGACTGCACACTTCATTTCTATTCAGGAGGATTTATCATTGGATCAACTTGCACAGATATATATCAGGGAAGTGTTAAGGTTTCATGGAGTACCACTATCTATTGTGTCTGACCAAGATCCAAGATTCGCCTCTACATTTTGGAAGAGTCTTCAATATGCTCTGAATACTGAAATGAACTTCAGTACGGCCTATCATCCTCAAACTGATGGCTAATCTGAGTGAACTATCCAAACACTTGAGGACATATTGAGATCATGATCAATGTACTTTAAAGGATTATGGGATCAACATATTCCTCTGGTGGAGTTCTCTTATAATAACAGTTTCCACTCAAGCATCCAAATGGCACCATATGAAGCCCTTTATGGGAAAAGGTGCAGAACACCGGCATGTTGGGATGAAGTCGGTGAATGTAAGCTACTTGGACAGGAAATGGTCGAGGAAATAGTGGAAAAGGAGAAAACCATTCAGAAGCATATCAAGGAAGCCCAGAGTCGACATAAGAGTTATGCAGATAATCATCGATGAGACCTTTAGTTTAAAGCTAGAGACATGGTTTTTCTACGCATATCTCCGTGGAAGAAGGTCATGAGGTTTGGAAAGAAAGGGAAGTTAAGACCAAGGTACATCATCCCCTTAGAGATTCTTGATCGTGTTGGGGCTGTGGCCTATCGACTAGCACTTCCACCTACTATGGCCAAAGTACATGTCATCTTTCATGTATCCCTCTTAAGGAAGTACATACTGGACCCTTCACATGTACTCTCTTCTGAGGTGGTACAATTGGAATATGATATTTCTTATGAGGAGCAACCAGTGAAGATCTTAGATCATAGATAAAAAGTTTTACGAAATAAGACAATGCCCCTAATCAAGGTGTTGTGGAGAAACCACAAGTTTGAAGAAGTTACTTGGGAATCGAAGGAAATGATGAAGCTGAGTTACCCACATCTTTTTTAGTGTGGGAAAAGGAAAATTTCGAGGGTGAAATTTCTTAAGGGGGGAATATTGTAATGACCCAAAGTTTCATTAACTAAAATCTCTCTTGATCTAATTAAATGTCTCTTTATGTTTATATAAAATGTCATCTTATTTGGTTTTATGTTAAGAATTTTTACTGTTGCTAATATAGTCTTTGAACCATGATCACATGATTATTATAAATATAGTGATTTAACAAATCCAAATTTACACAGACAAAGGAAGTAATGGCCTCATCCAGTAGAATATCCCCATACGAAGCCCATTTGTCAGAGCTTAGAAAAGAGGTGGCATCCTTGGGCTTTGCTCTTGACCAAGCCCAAGCTTAGCTTCATCATGTCAAGCTCGAACGAGACCATCTATGGGAGAAGTGGAAGTTGATAGAAATTACCACTTGAGCGATGTTATCCGAGCCACCCCAAGAGTTTGTCACCATCGCACACCTTACACATAGGTCTTATGCGGCTGTTTTAAGGGGTTATGTAACAAATAAATAGTACTATGTTCGTGTACATTATTTTTTTGTATATAATAATTAATATACTTTCTTTTCATTATTGATACATTGTAAATAGTTTTTAATGTACAAATAGTGTTTTTAGTTATTATCTAATTAAGAATTATATTTTATTAAATTAAGGTATTTTTTAATTAAATCATATTTTAATAAAATATTATTATTATTATTAAATTATTATTTATTAAATATAAATTATCTTATAATTTTATGAATTCAATTTTAATTTTTATTAAGGTTTGAAAGCCATTTCTGTCAAAACCCATGAATTTTCGATAAATGTCAGTTTTTATTTTAAAATTGAAAATTAACATATTTAGAAAATTATTTAGATAAAATAAATTTTATTTCTGGAATCATGACATCGAAATTATCCAATGGTGAATTTTTCATAATTTTTTGAGACAGTTAAATTTTTGGGTAAACATTAAATACCGTTTAAAGATATATTGTGTTTTATAACATCATAATGACCCAATAGTGATGTAATAAAATACTATAATCTTTATGTTCGGGAAATATATGTTTTAACATTAAAATAATGTGATTTTCGGTTTGTTTGAGTTACATTTCAAAGCATTAATGGACCCTTCAAGACTAATTAAACACCTTGTATTTTTAAATTAATTTCCATGGGAGTATGACTCACCTCCACATAAGCAACCCTATTATTTTAAGAAGTTCGGACTTTGGCCTTATAAAATATTCTTTTCCTCTTCCCTTTTCCAAAAACCATGGTCAAAAACCATGGGATGGTTTGTGGTTTGGATTAATTTAATGTAAGGGGACCCAAATCTAAATAATAAAGAATTCCCTCACCTTTCCTAGATAAACCCACCCAAGCTCCCACTTCCTCCTCACTCAAAGCCTTTTTATTTCGTCCAACCTCTGCCCTAATCTCTCTATAATCCTCCCAAGGTTCCCCAAGCTCCCAATAATCCTCACACAAACCTCTCTCTATCCTTTGGAAGCACACTTCCAAGTAAGGATTTTTTTCTTCCATTCTCATTTTTGTCCAATTTTCTTTATGTTGTTTTTCCCTTTTAACTTAAATTATGAATGTGGGGGTATGGTTTCACACCTCCCTCATACTTCCCTCTTTATTTTTTAATGATGGGAGACCCCTTTCTCTCTCATTAAATTCCTCCCATGTACACCCATTACTATGCTGAAATTCGGAAAGGAACTTCTCTATCCTCATTTACATTCAAGAAATACTTTTGTATCATGAATCTAAATTCCATTAAAATTGTTGGTACATGTATCCATATGACCTCATTAATATCAATTATATGAAAATATGATGAGGAACCCATTTCTCTCTCATCAACCATTTCTATGAATTCTTATGTCACGCCGTTACGCTGCTGAAATCGCACCGATTTTCTAAGCCAATGCAATTGTGTAGTGAATACCATGCCCATTTCTCCATCAAGGGTATTCACCTTTATGCACATTTACTTATTGATTATAATGTTTCATGTATGAATTCCATATTCTTTTATCGTGGAATAAATTATTTTGTTTTATGAATCCATGTTTTATGATCCATGTGGCACACTTATGCATGAAATGAAATGTTTAAGAAGGGTGGGCCCTTATAGCGCTCCAATGCATTGGGTAAAGTATAGTATCATGATAAGTCATGAGCAATTAGTGTTTACTCATGCTAATTCAAGTGAAACTAGGGTTTTCTCATGATTTATGTGCAATGAGGATTTACTCATGCTCCATGTGCAATGAGCCTTGGCTCATGCTAATTCCATGTTAAGTGTTGTTGCCACATTTCCATGTTATGATTATCATGCTTTATCATGCCTTTATGTTCATGTTTCTCTTATGATCTATTGATATGCTTATTGTCTAACATGTATTCTACTCCTCATGTTATTCCATATGTACTCCCTTACTTGGATTTATAGCTCACCCTTTTCTTATGCATGTCCTCAGGTTATCCCATGAAATGATAAGTACGAGGGAATGTAGTGGCTATGTAAAGGATGTTTTCAATAAAGATGTGGTATTTCATGTTTTAAGTTTTTATGTAATGATCCTAAGACCCAAAGACACAAAACCTATCGATCTTCTTTGTTATATCAAGTGAAGTTTTATGTAATAAATCATATTTATGTTTGTAATAAAAGCAGGGTTTTCATAAGTATCCTCTCATAGGTGTCTTCAAGCGTAAGTGTCAAGTCAATGACTCTACCAGAATCTCAAGGATTCGCACAAGACATGTGGCGAGGAAGGAATGTCTAGAACCTATGTTCATGAGTATGAAAACTAAGGTAGAAAAGACACATATTGTACCCAGATCATTCCTGGTGTCCCTATGTTGTATTTCACTACTGCTTATAGTGGTCCTCGCCCATGTCCCTCAGATCCCTGAGCATGGTTTGGACCTCCTGGGGGTGGTGGTGGAAGTAGATCAAAGAACCTTCCACCACCTACATCTCTACCTACTCCTCTGCCACATCCAATGCCTGTCAAATCTGTGTACTCCACTCTCTGCCTCTACCTAGGTGGTTCATCCACCTCCTACCTATCAGCAGCTCAACGGGTTAGATAGTCTCTAAAGAGACATCCTTTACCATTGAATGAGTAGCATCACCTCTCCCTAGGATGATAGGATCCAACATGAGACCCTATTGATATCGATCCCGTATCATAGGTACTTCGGTGTCATCTCCCACATCCAGAACCTTGTGACTGATATAGACTCTAGGCTACCGAGGTGTCCGCACTTGTATAGATGCTGATGACTACCATTAGTTGTCTCCACTCTTCCAAGAAGTTCTTGATTTCCAAGAATCACTCGTGCTCTTCAGCATAGGTTGAGATGCATAGAGACACTACACTTGCTCAGATGTCCCACCATAGACCTTGCTCGAAGGTCCGAGATTTGAAGAACTAATCCCTGACCATATCCAAAGAGTACCTAGCGAGGGTTGTGAACCATGATGAGTAGTCAACTGCCATCAAAATTCCCTTCTAGAACTATATAAGATCACAGATACACACTTCTCTCAGTGTAACTAGAGAAAAATCTTCCCTAAAGAGTCACTCAAACTCCATCTGTGGAAGAGTATCCTTGTCGTGAGTCTGTGTGGCCAAACTCCCCCATCGTCCCACTAAACCATGAAGAAGGATTGCTCCTTGGATCACCATCTGGTCTATTGGAATCCTCACATGACCAAATACTTAGGTCACCACCACATTCTAGTCCTCAGCCACATGAGGGTCGGGATCACCTCAGAACCTTAGGGGTCTCTGTCTCTGAAACTCACGGAGCATGCTCAGTCTAAACTCCTCATCTGCTGGTACTGTAGGTACAACGTGCTACTCCACTATTGGTGGTATATCATGTGCACCACCTAGAGGTAACTCCTAGGGGATTGGTCCCTCTATCAAATCCTCATCACTAAGAGAGTCATCCCAGTGATCAGGTTGTTGTATCTTAGCGGGTATGCATCATATAGGAATCATGTAAGGAAGTAAGATATACCATGGTCAATGAGTATATGTGGGTTTCTGAAACAACAGACATGGAAAATACCACCCATTCCTATATGATGTTGGTACCATTTTTTGTTTCCCTGCAACTAGTGGTTTCATTTACTGAGTGGAAAAGAAGGTTATTAGAGTCCCATTATATGTATATGTCAGCCGCCTGTACCAAAACTAGAGTCTTTGGCCTAAATATCGAGCTCCAAACACTTAACACTGTTTCTCAGAAACATTCCCACAGACTCTTTGTCCTATGGTAGAACCGACCACTTATGATACCAGTCTGTGATGACCCGTCCCAATGGGGCAGGTTCCATGACCTGCCAAACCAACCTCCAATAGTCTAGGGGGTGGTATCTAGCACCGAGTATGCAAATCACTAACATGGGAGGCATTTCTTAGGTACTTTGACACTCTCACAAATCTCCAAGACCATAGATGCTGAAAAGTAAATTCCACTAAGGAATGAAATGAATGAATACAACTAAACCCAATCAACAGAGTACAATGAAATTAAAGTGCGGAAAGTAAAATGGTCCAGAATACAGTCCCCCCAAAAGAAAGAGTCTACAAACTTCAATGTCTAATCTGTATGCAAGAAGAAGGTACTAAGACTCCTGCCCATAATTGTAGGAACACCTCATCCTATATTGATCTTAATATGCTCGGTCCAGTCCTGGTCTGCCCTAGGCTCCATCAAAAGGCTACTCATCTACAAAAGACACGACACATGCATAAAAATCCCGTGAAGGGGTGAGTTTACAATACTCTGTAGGGGACCCCAAAAACAACAAATAATTACAAAATGAAAAGGTATTGTAATCTCTATATAGTATATTTCTACTCAACATATAGCAAGAGAAACACATCCATATATACTCAAATCCCAGACCTATAGTCTATAATTAAGTCATAATGACCATGTACCCATGATAGGGATTTAGTTCGATGATTCCACGGAGCACTAGACTGGTAGAACTCACTCCACGAGTCTGATATCTCTGTTGATGTCTGTCCAAGATGTAATGTTCATCAGGAAACTCCATGGGAGAGAGAGACACACTAATAGATATTAAGAGAGAAAAAATACACTCATTAAGGGAGAACACACTCATGAGTGGGAAAATATCATGATACATGGATAAAGATATCTTCCAGGTCCTCAGTGGATATCACGGCTCATTCGGATTCACCTGTTAAGTAGAGGAGCATCATCTTGATGAACTTGTCACTCCGATACCTGATTCTACCTAGGGTCAGGAATGGATAGAGGATCTCACTTTGGGCTTCTCGGAGGGATATCTAACTCTATATTGGAATGTCTTACTGAAGTTATCATACTCATGTGGATGGAAATGATAACAGTCCTTCAAGGGAATGACCAAATGGGAACTAACCCAAACAAAACATGTCCAATGAACAGTGAAAAAAATCATGCCTTGTACTGAGAAGTACACGATGTGTAGAAGGGCCACACACTGTGTCTTCTGACCATGGGTACGTTCTATGTAGAACGACCTATGTCATATATATTTTCATGTAGAAGAAGTTATAAACAGTGTGTAAGAAAATGAAATGCAATGATCCACTATCCGAGGAAGACTCCGTGTACGCTGGCCATGTGATCATAAATGGCTTCAACCTTCATGTCCCAGACCGTATACTGGTACACAGGGTAGTTTGCATATCTGGAAGGGTCTGACCATGTGTTGGAGTATATTCCACATACTACACCATGTGTTCATGTATCTCCCTAGATAAATGCCAAGTCCGCATTGGGACCCACACACTATGTGATGATGGTCACATGCCGTGTTAGTTCTTTCGGCTGCCCAGAACTTCAGCCACCGCTGGGTGGGGTTCACAAATCATGTCTCTCTGGAGGCACACCATGTTATTCACTATGTGAAGTGAGAAAACCCTAGCCGCTGCTATGCTGGTCCCACAGAATGTGTTCATCGGAGAACACACCGTGTTCTTCCAAAATTTCTAGATCACGATGTTCTTCATTTCCGCACCTCGGGTGATCCTTTGATCTTTGATCTAGCCATCCTATTTCTATGAAACTCAAGGATCAAGGTCACCCCAAAATATCAAAGATAAATCGGTAATTTTTGGGCATCTGATATGCTTCGAACACATGTTTCAATACCCCCGCATGAAGAATGGTCGAAGAACAATTTCATCCAAACCATGTCAATTCTTATACTACCATCATGTTCTCAAATTCATTTATTTTTTGTGATTTTGGATATCTAATTTGGGATAATTTCATTGAAAAAATGGTGTTAAATGATCCATTCCTCTTAGCCACTGGAAGAACACGAGGCAAAGGAGGATGAAATTCAATAAAAAAGGATGAATTCACCTCTGATGTTTTTCGTCATGGTGTCGATCTGCTCCGGTTAATAGGTTTAACAGGATAATCAAAACAAAAATTAAACAATTATCATAAATTAATTCCCAGATCAAAAACCCTGGAAGAAATGGAAAACAACACCCTCTTACAAGAACGCATGATTCGCGGATCAACAAGTTTGTGGTTTTATCCACATTCATCATTTAATTCATGAATGGGGGAGGAATAAATCATAAAAAACCCTACCATGATTATATTAAAGAAATATCATCATGTGGAATTAATTGGAGAGGTTCATCGAATCCAAGATTCGTTGATCGATCGCTCAGTCATCGTCCACCAACATGTTCTCCTCCAAAGCTCTAGTGGAAATCATCAATTTGCAGGGTGTAACATCCTGGTTCCAGAAGCCTCCCAGAGGTGCCCCGTACCTGGTTGGTCAAATGTCCTCAAGTGTATTTCCTCGAATGCCATAGGCTTTGTACTAGCAGTGAGGGCCTTGGGTGTGATAGTGGGGAAACTATTCCCTCATTGGCAGAGTAACACAGTGAAAATAACTGATATACAATAGCAGAAGCTGTAAAAGCATGCAATAAGTAAACAACAGAAGACTGAAGAAATAAACCACTGGAGCACATATCTATAATTATTCATGATACATATGTCCTGGAAAGTATCCATACAAGTCACAATGCTATAATACAATAGTAAATAAAAGTACAAAAGAATACAGATAAAATCTAACAGCATCGCAGGCCTCAGTTTGGTCTCACGCTCTCTAGCTCTATAACAATCAAGTGCCCGAAGTAGAAGGGTGCTGGACCTTATCTATACCTACAACAATATAATCTATTTGGGACAAAAAACATGACCCAAATCGGGTGTGATATGAATTCCAATAGGAAACCACTGAAATATTTGTACCTAACAGTCAGTAAAAATATATGGCATGCAAAATGAAAAAGAAGTGATAAACATGGAAGTACTAAAAAGTAAACATTTCTACCAATTCATATACAATAAATTTACATTTAATAATTTATCCAACCAATTACAAATAAAAGCAACCCTCTGGGAAAGATCTCACAACCTATCCCATCTGGTTCAGCTAACAATATTAAGTAACCCTCTGGATAGTTCTCACAACCTAACCCCTCTAGTTCAATTTACAACAAGGATATAACGATGATTCTCTAAGGAATTAGTCACCATAAATTGCCCCTATAGTCGTGTATAATCAAAGAAACTCTGAGGAAGAACTCACCCTCAATTCCCCCTATAGTCATTTAATGGTAAACTAAAAACAGTATAAGGAAGCACTCAATGTCAATTCTTCCTATGGTCTCATAATGTATCTATAGACATTCTGAGGGAGCACTCAATGTCAATCCCCCATATGGTCTCCAAATGTGATAAATATAACAGTCACTCAGGGAAAGTCCTCAAAATCAATTTCCCCTATGGTATCACTACACCAGGTTTCCATAGCCCCATGTAAAGCTATCATACACGAAGGATAATCAGCAGCCAAATCAAACTTCAAAGTACTACATAGCTAGAAAGCTACAAGTCATGGAACAATATATTAGAAAAAATCACTCCAACCTAACAGTACTTGGCATGGAAACAAAGCATCCTAACAGGCAAGCGAGACCAAACAGTCAATAAAAAGCATAGGAAAAACATTCATATCATGGAAGTGATAACCCTATTCAAAACAATTAACCTCTACTCAAACAAACAAGCCATATTAGGAAATAACAAGGAATAACCCTTAAACATGAAATTCCCTGAACAAGGGTATTGGAACCTTTGCACATATAACTCAAATAATATCTACATAAAGTCACAAACCACCTACCTTGGCATTGTATGGATTATTTACGTGAATTTTAGGCCATGAATCACCCTATAATTCCATAGATCTACAAAAATGTTAAAACGTTCAACTCTGGATATCCCTTAGAAGAGGAGAAATTAAGAGATGATGTTCAAGAAGAAGGGATAACTCACCTATGTGAATCCAACACAATCAATGAAGTTAGAAATGGATAACGGATGAAAATTCAGGGGCTTGAAGAAGATCTATGTCTATACAGATGATCCTGGATGAGACGGAAGAAGAAGAAGTGTGTTCTGTCCGCCTGACGCGAACCTAACCCGTTTAATGAAAAAAAGTACATTGCATGTTCTTTAAAAGTACATATTGTATACTTGCCTTTTTCGGCCTCCTCTTTTTGAATTATTTATGTCACCACACACGGCCATGTGTCGGCCCTTACACGGCCCACCCATAGTCACCCACAACAACTGGGTACATGAAGTTTACTTAAAGTACACAGCGTGTACTCCTGAAATTTCCAGAACTCCTATTTTTTTCAAAAACAACCAGAAAAGAAATATGTACCTAAAAAAGAAGTTCTGGAATCTTAAAAACTTCCCCCTTAAAGAAATGTGTCTTCTAATTTCCCTAGCAGGGTGACGTAGTATAAGAATCCTCAAACAGCTCTGGCCACTGTGATCCTACGTCAGCCTCCCTCTCCCATGTCTTGTCCTGTACTCTCCCATTCATCCATGGAACTCATACCAGAAGAATATACTGGCCACATAGAACCTTCTAACTTCGATCAAAAATCTAGAGGGGACACTCCTCGAAAGAGGCATCCACCTCTAACTTAACCTATTCAGGTTGAAAAACAGGAGACGGGTCTGAGAAGTAATGTCGAAGCTGAGAAACGTGAAAGTCGTCGTGCATATCCTAGTACCTATGAGGTAACTGCAACCGATATGCAACCAGACCAACTCTCTTCAACACCTCAAATGTCCCGACATACCTCGGTGAAAGCTTACCCTGTCTCCTAATCCTCTTGTGTCCCAACTTTGGTGTGGCATGCAGAAAAACTTAATCTCTGACCTCAAACTCCAGAGGTCTTCTTCGTCGATCAGCATAAGACTTCTATCGTGACTATGCAGTAACCATCCTCTTCTGAATCAACTCTATCTTCTCTGAGGTATCATAGACAAGACGGGTCCTAACATAGCTTCCTATCCTTCCTCCATCCAGCATAAGGGTGATCGGCGTGTCCAACCATACAAGGCCTCATAAGTTTCAATCTGAATAGTTGCTTAAAAACTATTATTGTAGGAAAACTCCACAAGACGTATGTGTTTCTCCCATGAACCACCAAAATCTAGGACGCATGCTCAAAGCATGTCCTCTAGCACCTGAATCGTATGATCGGACTAGCCATCTGTCTAGGGATGATATGTTGTAGTCAGAAGTACATGTGTACCCAAAGCCCTCTAAAGTCCCTGCCAGAATAGAGAAGTAAAACAGGCATCCCTGTCTGAAACAATGGAGTGTGGAACCCCATGTAGATATAAAATATCTCATATGTACAACCTTCTTAGCTCATCAACACTAAAGGTCTACACGATCGGAAATAAGTGATAAACCTTCATGAGTATGTCAATGACAACCCAAACAGTATCATTCCCTTGAGGTGACCTCAGAAAACCTATCATGAAATCCATCATGACATCATTCTATTTCCAATTGGGAATGGGTAAATGATACAAAAGACCTACTGGTCGTTGATGCTACACCTTCACCTGCTAATAGGTGGGACACCTCATGACAAAATGAGCAACATATCTCTTCATATATGGACACCAATACTGATAGTGTAGATCTCGATACATCTTGGTGAAACTAGGATGAACTACCCAAACTAAGGAATGAAAGTCTCGATTCAGCTCCTAGCGTATGTCTCCTAGCTCCCACACGCATCCAGGAAAATGAAAGATCTCATCATCGCCAACCTTCCATCCAGGAATAAGGTCATCTCTTGAAACACTCTCTTGTAGGACTAGACCATCTGAATCTGATAGCTTCCGCATTCGCACTCGATCAAGAAGAAGAGAGGTTATAACTACAGAAGATAGAAACGTCTTCCCCTATCTGTCATGAACCTCCAAATGGATTTTAGAGAAAAAATCCATAAGCTTCCACTCACTGCTAGCCTCTTGAACTTCCTGTACCTAAGTCCTCTTTCTCAACACATCAGTCATTGCATTTCCCTTCCCATGCATGTGGGCAAGCTCAAACTCAAAATACTGAAGGTACTCAACCCACCTTCATTGTCTCAAATTTAGGTCACACTGAGTGAAGATGTACTTGATCCTTTTATGGTCGATGAAAACCAAAAAATGATCTTCCAACAAGTATACTCTCCAATAGCGTAAAGCATGAACAACTGCATCCAACTCGAGATTGTATGTCAGATAATTTCTCTCATTTAGCCTCAACTTCTGAGACATGTACGCAACGAACCATTCTCCCAGCATAAGTATTACTCCCAGCCCAATACCTGATGCGTCATAGTAAATAGTATAGCTCTTGACCAGCTCTATAAACACTAGTATTAGCACTGAATTCATCCTCCCATTTAGCTCCCGAAAGGCTGACTCGCAAGATTTTGACAACAAGTACTTTGCACCCATATTATTCAGTCCCATCATTGGAAATGTTAAGCCTGAAAAAGTCATGTATAAAGAATTTTTAGCAACCATCTATCCCCTGAAAACACTGTACCTCTAAGAATTTTTTTGGTTGGTCCTAGGAAACGACTACTCTCACTTTCTCTAGGTCTATTTTTACTCTTATATATGAGATAAAATGACCCAAGAAGTGGATCTAATCCATCAAAAAGTGTAATTTTGAGAGCTTAGCATATGACTGATGTTATCTTAGTATACTCAAAACAATCTCAAGATGGGTGGAATGGTCATGTCTAGTGTGAGAGTACACCAATATATCATCCATGAAGACTACCACAAAAGTATCCATGTAAGGATGGAACACTCAGTTCATCAGTGCCATGAAAAATGCAAGCGCGTTCATGAGACCGAACGACATAACAACATTCTCATATAGACCATAACTGCATCGAAAGGCTGTAAGAAGCATAATTGATGGTCTAATGTGAAAATAATGATAACCAAATCTCAAGTGAATCTTCGAGAACACTCGGGGTCCTCAAAGATGAGAAAATATATCATCAATAGTTGGTAATGGATATTGGTTCTTGACCATCAACTAGTTCAACTTTCAATAATCCACACAAAGTCGGAGGATATCATCCACCTTTTTCACAAACAGGATAGGCGAACCCCAAGGAGAAGTACTGGGTCGGATGAAGAACTTTTCCTACAACTCCTCCATCTACTTCTTGAGTTCTTATAATTCTACTGTATCCATATTATAAGGAGTAATGGACACCAGTGCTCTCCTGGAATAATATTAATAGAAAATTTCACCTATCTCTTCAGAGGAAAAACTGAAAATTCCTCTGGAAAGACGTCCCGAAAATGATCCCCCACTAGAGGTAATTCCATCTGTGAAGTCCCCTGTTCATCCAGAAATAGACTAGAAAACTGGGCTATAACTCCTCCCAACCCATGATTCTCAGTTCCGGCACGGCTTTCCTGAAATCCCACTCTCCTTTATGAAGAAACTATCCGTTCTCTAGAGATGTGAAACTCACACTACGATGATAGAAATCGGAAAAATCCTAGAAGGGAACCAACAAATCAATTTCAAGAATGACATCATAGCCCATCATCTCCAAGAAATAGAGGTCCCAGAAGAAGTGGAACCCACCAACCTTAAGAGGGCACTCCTTGCACTAACGTACAGTAGCCATTCTAGTTCCCAACATAGTGTCTAGCATCAAGACATCAGCTGATGAAATGATATAGAGCCCACAACTCTCCACAATAGAAAGAGATATAAATCTATGGGAATCCCCAATACAGAAAAGTGAAGAAGCTAAAATTGAGGCAACTAGGATTGTACCTCGAACTTTAGAGGGTCTGGGATCCGGCTCTGGTTGGGTCTTCTCCACAGCAAAAGTCTGACCAGCACCGTGACCCTATGACCATGCCTGACCACTCTAAGCTGATCCACCCTGTTGTCGTTGTAATATTGGATACTGGATACCACGACCATGACCTCCACCTTGGCTGGAACGTTCGGAAGAACTCCAATTCCCATACTGGTGAGAAACTGGCGGTGCTACTCCCGAACGAGGAGACATAGAAGAACCCCTACCACCAGCTGCTGGTGAGAAGATCTAACATAATCAAAAAAGATGGCCCATCGTGACACAAGATCGACACTACACTAGGTCTCTTGGGAAATGTGTCCTTGTATGCCTGACCCTTCCACACTGGTAGCATACAACCTTGCTACATCGAGTTGTATCCCACCTACTCAGATCTCCATGCCTAGAATCCCTGCGGTGCTTCCTACTATTTGTCGGAAAGTCACTGACTCTGGAAGCATAACTGTCCAATCTCATTGCTTTGTAATCCCTCAGGTTGAGCTCCGTAATCAGTTCCTGGTTGACTATAGTGGTGATGGAAGTAAAACTAAAGATGTTCACTAAAGCCCTAATGTCTTACATGAGACTATCCTCAAACTTCCATGCAAGAAATAACTCATCTCCTCCTAGAAATGGAGTAAAGTGCGGCATATCTGTGAATAAATAAGAATATTCCTTGACTGAAAGAGTACTCCGCTCAAAACTCATGAACTCTCGGGCTCGATCGGCCCTCAAGGTCTCCGGGTAGAAGTAGTCATAAAAGGTACGCTGAAACTCGTCCCACGCTATGACCTGCTAGCATCCCTCCAGTGAGATCACATCCCACCATCTCTTGGTGGAATCCTAAAGCATATACACAATGAGCCTGACCCTCTTCTCCAGAGGAGTCTCCAGATTCTTGAAGATTGTCATAATGGATTCTATCCATGAATCTGTAGCCTGGGGTCCTCCATCATTTGAGAAAGTGGGAGGATGCTGCTGCTAAAAGACCCGCGTCAATTCTGCCATCGATGGGGAATGATGTGGTACTTCATGGAAGGTCTGCATAAACCACAAAAATCCCTCTCAAAATTGTGCCTCAGAACCTTTATCTCGGATGACGGCTGGTTCCAAGACTGGCACAATTGAAGGATATACTGTTAATCCCTGCTCAGCCTTATCCGGTGTCTGATCACTTCCCTGTAACTGGCGGAAAACTAGAGGACTTCTCGGTGGAATGACTCTACAAAGCATGAACTGACCTTAGATAAATATTAATAGGGATTGAAACATAGAAGTGTAAGAAGGGAACAAGAGAAAGAAAGAATTCATGTTTTTAAAAACATGGATACATGGTGTGTATAATTCCTACCCTGTGTGTTCCCTTAAGCCTTCACATGGGCGTATACATCTTCCAACCTAGGTCGTGTAACATAACATACACACGGCATGTTGCCCTAATACACTACGTGTATTTGAATCCTCTTCCTCTACTCGAGTTCTTCTACATGATTAAGACACACGGTTCTCTTAGAACTATACTACACAGCGTGTTAGTGCTAGAAGCAGCGTGTACTAGACGAACATCACTGACCCATGTTGTTTGTTATATGGCTGGTTACACAACTCACAATACACGGCGTGTTCTAGATGTACACGACGTGTACCAGAATGATTTCATTGCCCCATGTTGTTCATTACATGGCCAGATATAAGTTTTACACTACACAGCGTGTTCAATCTTGAAACGACATGTATAACATAAGTTGTATCTATTAGTGTCGTTAGTCACATGGGTTGACACATGGTCTACAAAACACGTCATGTACAACTGGTACACGGTGTATTCCCCCAAATATTTACCAACTTGTGTCTCTGACCATGCAACCAGTGACACAGTTAGAGACTATATAGTGTGTATATACTTTACATGGCATGTAATTAAGAAAACCAATTCCTTCCTGAATAAAAGGACACATGGTATGTATTCATCATTACACACCATGTATTCTGGGTTCTTCCAGACAGTAAGCCTAAAAAACTACTCTGGAACCCAGAAAACCCTGAAACAAACATTAAGGTTCCAAATTCTGATTTGTGAGGGCCCATAATCTCCACGAATCCAAGCTTGGCATCTTATACGTGTCATTTTCAAGCATAACAGTGTAATGATCCACCAAATTTAAATCCATGAGGGCCCATAACACCTAAAGAACCAAAGTTTTTTGTTCATTAAAACGAAAACTTACAAATTCAATACCCTATAAAAAGTAGGTATTCTATCAAGGAAATGTTCACAACAGCATGCATATCTAGCACAACATCTATCACAACAACATGCAATCACAAATACACCATAAATGGTATGGCAGGAATGCATGGAATTTCATTTCTAACATGTGCCTATATGATGCATGAGATGGAATACCCTCATCTCATCGGGTTTCTACAGAAATAGAACCTTAATAATATCAATGATAATAGAAAAAAACATGTGAATCACCCAACGGTGAAATGAAATCAACTGTAAAATTACAAAACCAGAAAAATTGAAATAACGAGGTACATTGGATTTTCCTTGTACACAGGTTAGCTACTCCCGAGAATAACTTATTACCAAGTACATATTCCTTCCTATCCCTGGATATAGGCTCCAAAATGTAAGTCAAGAAGAAAATAATTCCGCTGATACCAATTTGTAACGTCCCAGTTCCGGACGCCACCCAAAGGTTCCCCGTACCAAGTTGGTCACATGGCCTCAAGAACATTTCCCCAAATGCCAAAGGCTGTTGACTAGAAGCGAGGGCCTTGGGTGTGATAGTGGGGAAACTATGACCTATTGGAAGAGTAATTCAATGGAAATAACAGATATACAATAGCAGAAGCCGTAAAATCATGCAACAAGTAAACATCAGAATACTGAAAAAATAAACAATTGGAGCACATATATATAATAATGCATGATAATTGTTTTTGGGAAAGTAGCCAAACAAGTGGAAATTCCAGAATACAGTAGAAAATCAAAGTACAAAATAAAATAAGTAAACTTCAGTAGCATCGCAATCCTAATCTTGGTCTCATTCTCTCCATCTCCACAAAAATGAAGTACCTGATGTAGAAGGGCGCTTGACTTTATCTATACCTATAAAAATATAATCTATTCAGTCCAAAAAGCTTTACCCAAAAAGGGTGTGAGAAGAATCCCAATAGGGAACCACCCAAAGATTTGTGCCTAACAGTCAGTGAATATATATGGGAGGAAAATTGAAAAAGAAGTAATAATCATAAATGTACTTAAAATTAAACAGTCCTACAAATTCAATTACAATGAATTTACATTTAACAATCTATCCAACCAATTAAAAACACAAGTAACCCCATGGGAATGTTCTCACAACCTATCCCGGACCCTGGTTGGTAACGGGGCCTCAAGTACATTTCCCCGAACTCCAGAGGCTGCCGACTAGTAGAGAGGGACTTTGGTGTGATGGTAGGGAAACTATGCTCTCATTGGTAGAGTAACGCAGTGGAAATAATAGATATAAAATAACGGAAGCTGTAAAAGCATGCAAAATGTAAACAATGGAAGACTAAATAAATAAAGAACTGCAGAACATATATATAATGATGCATGATCAATATGTCTAGGAAAGTAGTGAAACAAGTAACAGTGCTTGAATATAGTATTAAATCAAAGTACAAAAGAAAACAGATAAACTACAGCAGTATCACAACCCTTAGCTTGGACTAATGCTCTCTAGATTCACTGCAATCAAGTACCTGAAGTTGAAGGGTGCTTTCCCTTATCTATACCTGCAATAATATAATCTATTTGGGCCTAAAAGAATGACCCAAATAAAGTGTGATATGAATCCCAGTAGTCAACCACCCAAAGATCTTTGACTAATAGTCAGTGAAAATATATGTTAGGAAAAATGAAAAAGACGTAATAAAAATGGAAGTACTCAAACGTAAATTGTCCTACCAATTCAACTACAATCAATTTACATTTAAAAAATTAGCCAACCAATTACAATTATATGACACCCTCTGGGAAAGGTCTCAAAATGTATCCCCTCTGGTTCAACTAACAATGTTAAGTAACACTATGGGTAGTTCTCACAGCCTAACCCCTCTGGTCCAATTTACAGTAAGGATATAATGAAGACTCTATGATTAAGCACTCACCGTCAATTTCCCCTATAGTCATGTAGAATAAAAGACACTTTAAGGAATCACTCAACATAAATTCCTCCTATAGTTTTTAATGGTAAACTACAAACACTATGAGGAAGAGCTCAACCTCAATTCCTCCTATGGTCTCGTAAGGTAACTATATACAGTCGGAGGGAGATGTCAACGTCAACCCCCCCCCCTATGGTCTCGCAATGTGATAATTATAACAGACACTCTCGGAAAACCCTCAACATCAATTTCCCCTATGGTCTCACTAAACCAGGTTTCCACAGTCCCGCGTAAGGAAATCATACAAAAATAACAATCAGAATCCAAAGAAAACCTCAAAGTACTACTTAGATAAAAGCCTACAAGGCATGGCACATCATATCAGATAAAATTACTCCAAACTAATATTACTAGGTATGGAAACAAAGAATCCAAACAGGAAACCTAGACCAAATGGTAAATAACAAGAAAACATGGGCAAAACATTCATATCATGGCATGGTTAACCCTATTCACAACTATTAACCTCTACCCAAACAAACAAGGCATAACAGAAAATAACAGGGCTAAAAACCATAAAAACGCAATACCCCAAACAAGGGTATTGAAACTTTTGCACATATAACTCAAAGACTATCTACAGAAAGGCACAAACCACCTACCTCAGCATTGTACGGATGATATACGTGAACTTCAGGCCCTGAATCATCCTAGAATTATGTAGGTCTACAAAAACGTTAAATATTTCAACCGAGGATATCTCATGGAAGAGGAGAAACAAGGAAATGATGTTCAAGAAGATGGTAGAACTCACCGATGTGATTCCAACACAATCAAAGGAGTTCTAATTGGAGAACAGACAGCGAGTTGGGGGCTCAGAGATTATCTATGGCCATTCGGACACTCCTGGATGAGATAGAAGAAGAAGAAGTGTGTTTTGTCTATCAGACACGACCTTGGCCCGTTTAATGAAAAAATGAAAGTACACAGTGTGTTTTTTAAAAGTACATGGCATGTACTTTCCTTTTCTAGCAATAGCTTTAGCTGGTCTCTAGGTCACAACACACGTGGTCGGCCGTTACATATCTTGTACAGGATCACCCATGGAAACCGGGTACATGATGTGTACTTAAAGTACACTGTGTGTACTCCTGAAATTTCCAGAAAACCTATTTTTCTCTAAAACAGCCAGGAAAGAAAAACATACCTGAAAAGAACGTTTGGGTTCTTACATATTGTTATGTGGCTAACCCTGTGAACATTCCACAAGCATGTATTTAAAATGGAAGAATTAGGCCATTTCATTGAAATGGAAATAAAAATAAAAAAATTTATTTATTTATTTTATTTCCTTTAAAATGTTCAAAAACTACCTTTTGCAGCCAAGCCACATCGGTCTATGTTAGGGCCCGATTATGGTAAACTCACTGCTCTAAATTTAACTGTGTCCTCATATTTCTGATTGGGACACCCGTTTAAATGTTATACCAATTTTTCAGAAAATGAACTCATGTTTTCAATGTAGAGTTTAATTTATTTCAAACATTTATTCAGGGCACCCTTGGCCTAGGAATCACACGCCATCTAAATTCCTGGTCTCATAATAATTCAATATAATATTTAAAAGTAATACACATAAAATTTGATACATCACAATATCCCTGTATTATAAATAAAATTAAAGTTAAATTGTTAAAATAGAAAAAAATCTTAAATGGTAAAATAGGAAATTTATACAGGGGAATCTATGCATACTTTGTAAACTATATTCCTTAATAGAGGGATTACCAGCTCTAGAAAAACACATTCTGAGTACTCATTTTTAGCATTGATTGTAGAGATAATAAAAATAGATAAAAAGGTGAATTTAAGGATAGATCTATATCTTGATACCTCCAATTTTTTATATTAATACTTGTTAAGGATTTGGAATCATATTTTAGTATTCCTTATCATTTTGTCCAATTATACTTAAGAATTATTTTATTGTTTTCCTGGCACCCTTAAAAGAATTCAGTGGAACCAAAAAACATTATCTCATTATCAATCCTTCCAATGTTCCATTTGAAAGAAGAAATCCTAGGTAAAAGGAATTCAATTTTATAAATCATTTTTTTTCACATCCTAACCCAGTTCAATATAAAAACAATAACCATACTAGATGTGAATATGGCCTCAAGTGTGCCTACTCATATGCTGGAGGCCGATGAGTTGCAGTGACATCCTGAAGGTGATACAATAGGGAGACCATACCATCAGGATCCATAAAGAATATAGTGGAATATTAAATAATGAAAAGCATCAGAAGATAATAATAACTGGAAATAAATAATAAACATGAAACCTAGAAAGTTAAATAAACCCACCATACAAAAACATTGTATGTCATAATACAATTATTCAACAAAGAAAAGGTAATAAAACCAATATGACTAGAATTATTAAATAATAAATATATAAAATTAGTATCTCTAGTAGAGATACTAAGTACAAGCCTATCCCTAAGATACCATTTCAAGTCCTAGCCTCTAGTAAATCAATAGATAATAAACACAATCCAAGATTATGGCTTGTAACTAAGAGATCTATTCATGTACAAAAAGGTGGCTCAAACATGGTGTGTGTAAAACTCAGTATCCCACTAACAAAGGTGTAAAATAAGAATATTGTATTTGAATATAAAATGAAATAGTGTGTAGTTATAATAATCAATGATAAAGTATAAATGTAAATAAATCCATATTGAGATCAAGTTCCTCTTTCTTGGAAAACTACACCCATTTCAGCCAAAGTCGTAGGTCTCTGAACATGGGAAGAGAAAATTATTTGATTATCAATGGATATAATCTTGGTGTCCATATGTAACACTTTCTATATGGGATCCACAAGGAAGAAAATGAATCCATAAATATGATGAAGTTCTTATAAGGCTCTACATTTAAAAATAGTGGAATCAATCCACTCATATAAACTAATGGAATAAGAAGAATCATTTCCAACAATATCATTATAGTATAATAAGGAACACCATGTAAAATAATGAGGAATTACATGTTTGAGAACCTCCAATGAATTATAAGGAACACCATGTCAAATAATGAGGAATGACATGTCCAAAAATGTAGAATACCCTATTTAATATTGAGGAACTCCATGTCCAATAAGTTCAATAAATGTTAGGGAATGCACTATCCAATACTATGGAATTCCATTTCCTTGTTCAAAAAAACAATAAGGAAATAAATTTCTGAAACATCAACAATTAATAAGTAACACAATTCCATAACATAAATGAATAATTTGGAATGCAATCTTCATGATCTCAATAAATAGATGGGGAGAACCATGTCATGAACCACATAGAAATTCCGAATTCATAAAATTCAACATTCATTAGGATCCAATCCATGTAATTCCATATTGGGATTCTAGATATCTCTCAAGGTGTAAATATTAAGTAGGCATGTTGCATTTAAAATATAAACATAGGTTATCAGAAAGAATCTATGCTACTCTATGATTCATGATAATTCATTTAATTAGTCAATCCCCATTCTTGTGGAAATAAAACATAGGTATGTGTACATTCCATTTACCATTTAGAATCATTCACATAGAAATGTTAAGTGTCTAATTGATGGTATTAACCTTTCATATACATTTAATAATTAAGACACCCTCTTAAGTGACATGTTAACAGATAATATTAACCTTTTGGAAATTTATTCACTTCTAATTCAACTTCCACTAACAAGTGTACATATACACACAACTCAAGGGAAATTTAATATCATAACTAATATATATGGGTCATGGGATAATAATTAAAAAACCCATGGGGTGGTTCAAATAATGATAGATACCCTCCATTAGCATAACTAGGTACAAGAGGGTTTACTAAATCAAGGAATTACGAATTACTAAATTATCATCACCTTTGAGGGAGACAATTAAAGGTTTGGGGCATGTAAAAATTAGGAATTTTATACCCAACAAATCATTTATGGAAAAATTATATAACACCTACAATATACCAAAGAGGATTTACTCATATGTTATCCTGTTATCATTTTATATAGAAAGAGATAAATTGAAGAAATAGGAAAACATCATGAAAATATGGAATATGGGATCACATAGAAATAATATCCAAAATGGAAAAATAAAACCAGATAAGAAGAAAATAATCAATATAATAACAAATGGTGATCCAAAAAAACCGAATGTGACTAATTTCGAGCCAGTATGATAGAGATACATGAAATGCTACGAGTAGAGGAGAATGACCTCTCATTTGGGAGTTGCGATGCAAAAATGGCGCGAAATAAAGGGTGGATTTTAGGTAAAAATAAAGAAGCGGAAAATCATAAATTCATCATTTTTAAAGGGTTGTATGGTCTGGTAACACTTTTAGAATAACACTTTGAAAACCACGCGCTAGAACTATCAAAAGGTAGATGACCTCACATGACAAGGAACATGGTTTGAAAACCCATTCAGAGCCTGTGAGGAGATACATTACATGATCATCACCCCAAAATATGTCCAAGCACATGGTTAATCAAACCATGTGAATCCCATTTGATTCACCTCTCAAAAAATCTACATTGTTGTACACTGTCTTGTGACCACACTTTCACAACAAGAAAAAACGTTTAAAAACTCTAAAAGGACACACAATTTTGGTGAATGGTTAGAACTAACCATCTATTAACCATTATCCTCCCCATATCTTTCCAGAAAATCAAATTTCAAATCCGAACACTCCTAAAACTCTTACAGACACCCAAGACACCACTCAATCCTGAACCCCTATCCATAAAAACACTTTTAAGGGTTTCAACTCTAAAAATCCCATTACAATCATCAGTTTATGTTTTTCCCCATACATAAAACTGAAAAATCAAATTACATTAACATTTATTAATCATTTCAGTACATGAGAACTTACAACAACACCACCATAAAAATTATCTTCTCCGAGTTTCCCTTTGGCATAAAAAAATGACCTGAACATTCGAGGATACAATTTTCCACTTAGACTGCCTCATTTCATTTTCAAATCCCTAACATACCACCAAGGTATAGTTGAAAATAAAATACATAATACATTAAAAATTAATCCAATTATCATTTCATAAGACGAAATGGAAAAAGGTTCTTACATGAGATCATATATGTTGAGACATAGTCATGTCATCTTCTCTTTCATTAAGTTCCATATCGCACTTCCCACTATATATTCTTTCTTCAAATGGAAAAATATAATCTATGGTACTATTACTTTAGTAATTTACTGTTTAAAAATGTCTTTAATTCCAAATGATGATCCTAGCACATTTCTCGACAACATACACCTAATAAATCATGATGACACAACTTTTTCTTACCAATTTAGTTTAAATTATTAAATACCAGTCGAACACAATAAAACGTTTCATGCTGAATTTTTCATTAAAAATATACGAAAAAAATAAATATCAAAACATATCATCCCAAATACATGAAAAATATGGTTCCCCGCTGAAATTAGACAACCACTCAAGAAACCTCATGTCAAACTACCTTCGGTTGAGTAATTGTTAAATGCATGTCCGGAACATCTGATGCATTTCCAAAATTAGATTCTAAAAGTTATTAATCTGAGGATCACTAAGATCATTTATATAATTCTCACTAAATATCATAACAAAAATCTAGTGAATTATCATCACCAAACCATCCCAAGATAATATCACATTGTCATGTCTCCTCACGTACACCGGTATATACCCAATCTAGTATCCTTGGACTGTTAAAAACTATGAAAGATCTAAATTGCACACTCATACTTGACATTAGTTCATATTTGAATATATACCTTGAATTTGAAATGAAATAATTCCATACATTTTTTATTTATCCAATGGAATATAAAAACTAAAATGACCATCCAATGGCTAGTCTCATGATCCCTTAACCTCTCTCACATGTGGTTCACCCATCAATGAAACTTTTCTCACTCCCCACCAAAGAAGTATCCATTCTATAATACAATTGAAATGATTTTTTCCAATTAATACAACTCATTTTTCGTCCATATAAGTAAATAATGACTACCATGGATAGATCCCACTCATCTTCAAGCAAAATAACAAACATTAACCATCCTTTATACCTACATCCCAATAATTCTTCAAATGATATTTACTGAATTAAAAATTACAAAAAGGGTCACAATCCTCAAATGAAACAATGTGTACTCCCCACCATATGGATTAATTTAAACCATTTCTCGAGTATGATTCAATCTAACACTACTAATGATGATGTCTAAATATAGGGTATTCTCATATCTTCTCCAAGAGCACACTATGTATATCACCCTCAGTTTTGTGAATAATTTTTTTAATAAATTGATTTTTATTTAGGTATTGTATTTGAATAATTCAAAAATTCATTTCACATGACACCAACATTTCATGTGCTACACGACACCAAATTGTCTTGTGTTACACACAACACCAACTTGTCGTCCGTTACACGCAATACCAACTGGGCGTCCGTTACACACAACACCATGTTTAAAAGGGATTATAATAACCCAATAATTTACAATATATTAACTATATTATATAAATATAATATATTATATGTATTCTAATTCTAACCACACCTAATTATCTTTCATTACATACAATAACTACTTTATTTGATAGCTACACTACACACAAGACAGAATATTATAAGACAATGATATATTATTAAAACTTTATTATTTAATATAATAAGATAAAACCTCACATTTATATCAGTAGTTATGAATTTTATTTTTGAACTTACGAAAAATTATGTTTTATATAAATATAAAATTATTTCATTGGGCTCCAATTTATAATAAATTAAAATTAGAACCAAATGATTATAAGAAGAATTATTATTATTATTTTCATGCTTCCAAATGACTTATCTCTTGATAAAATAAATTAATCAGAATCAGTGAGTGATTTTAATGAAATATATATATTACATATTCAATAAAATATTTTTGATATTCATTTATTATTTTTGATTGGCATAAGATAAGAAGAGATATAATATCACACATAAAAATCAATTTATTTATTAAGGAATATTTGACGCCTTTTAATGGAGAAACCATTTTAAATCAAAATATTGTTCCCTTAATACATTTAATATATATAAATAAACAATATATTTTAATAAAAAAATAAATATTCTCTTAGGATGAATTTTTGGTATCTTTTGAGAAGATTCGGTTTTTATTGAATAGTGAAAACTACTGAATTTTAGTTCAAACTACTTTCTCATCTAATTTATTTATGCGGATAAATTTTGTTTTACATAGGTTTAAAATTTTAATTAGATCATATTTTTATAAATTATTCCAATTTATTTTATTGAAATCAATTCCAATTTAAAAATCAAAATAAAAACATAGTAATTTTTTGAATGTTTTTACTTTAAAAACTCATATTGTCATCCCGCCTATGAGATGTTTTTTAAATTAATTTTTCCCACTTATATGATTGGAATTTAGAAAAATGTATTTCATATTTGGAATCATAATAATATATAATATAAATTAATACTAAATTTTATTTTTACCCAAAATATTAGTGAAAGTGATTATAATTAATTACAGTGATTAAAGTTAAACTGAGAATAATAAGGGACTGCACCTTAACATTAAGGCCCAAAACAACCTATAAACTTGTACAATAGATTTTTATGGGCATATATTGGCCCTATAATAACTTTTCTAGAATTTTTTCTATTATAAAAGACACTTTCAATTTGAAAAACATGTATGGAATTCCTTTGTCAAAATATTACAAGAGTTCCACTCCTCCCACAATATAAAAGGCCACCACTTATCCCACATCCTCAAACCTATAAAACCACATAGGTTTAGTTAGTATATGAAGAAATAGCATCCCAATGTCCCTCCACCTTCCCTTGAATCCTCCATTTTGGAAAAATGCCTTCCATAGAAGCCCATTGGCATAAACCAAAAGGAGTTAACTATTTTTAATGTATCATTTTCCAACTATCTATTTTCATTCATTTTCTTCTCCACTACTTATACTCTTCATCTTCCATGATTACATAAAAAACCAGTATAATAAATATAAAATTATGTTTTATGTTATTATTTATACCTTCACATACAAAACAACACCATTTAATTGGTAACGAATATACAGTTTCTATGTACTGTGAACTACTACATCATGATATAATGATTGTTCATTTTTTATTTACCACCTATCATGGTGGAAATTATGTTGGAAAATATATTTATATATTTCATATATTATATTTATTACATATTTAATCTCCTATAATCTTTTTACCGCACGTATCATTATACTTTCCATTCGGTGTGAATATGATAATTTCGTTTGATGAAGTGTGGAATACCGCTCCTTCAAAGTGATGTAATTTGTTTACACAATACACGGAATGAATTATAGAGGGGTTTAGTGAAATTATATGATGTATATTATATAAAAATACTAATTTGATAATAATATTTATAAATATATATTCATATATTTCATTTACCTTCATTCTATCAATTCGATAATTAAATATAAACAATGTTCATGTGTACTTACGTGCTACCGTCTCTAGGAGCGGTGTAGTCCATTTCATACTTATTTGTTCTATAGATTACTATATAAACAAAAAAATTAAAAACATGATATTTATGTCATGGTTTTCATGCAGGAAATCATGATATAATCATAAGGACCTAATATATAAAAAAAATTAAGACCATCCGTAAAACAAAGAGGATATTACCCGAAGAATAACATTAAGTTGTAATTGCTAAAAAGAGGGTAATATAAAGTCATAATAAAATAATATATGGTATTAAATATAAAAATATTGTTCTGTAAAATATTTATAATAAACATATATTTATTATACATTAGTTCTGAATGAGTATGATGAGATTAACGACACAACGTAACATAATTTCATGGAACATTTTAACACCTTGTGATACATGCCTCATTCACCACTCGATATTATTGTGTAGTATATGCATTTCCCTTTGAAATCTTATGTAATGAATATTCTTATTTTCATGATATTATAATATTCATTAAATTACCTTTTCAACATGGGGAGAATGATTCCGAGTTACGAAGTGGTCAGATTCTACTGAAACAATCCCATCGTTTATTAAGATTATTTATTACTATGCTTCAATTGATTACATACCACGACCCATATCTCAATAACAGGAATGAATTATCCTATACTCTAGTTTACCATGATATATTCATGTATTATTTCAATTTTTCAACTCTTTGGTACATAGTATAATGAAGAAAACCATTTAATGAAAATCTGACTTTATTTCTCCTCTCAGTTGGAAATTGGTGTTCTATCAAAACCCAGATTTCAAAAAATGTTTTCAATTTTTTTTAATTTTATCATATTATGTTAAATTAAATATTACCAATGTTTTATCTTCAATATTTTTAGATATAATCTTCCTGTTGTTTTCTAATAAATCCACTTTTCAAAACTTTTATCATGGAAAAAAAGGAATTTTTGGCACATATGGACTTAATAACATTGTGACCGTCATTTCCTAGAAACATCCATTATATGTTAAAATGTTTAATTTAAAAGAATATTTTTTGATAAAATCTGTATATTTATTATTTTTAAAGTGGTTTTCAATTAAAAAGGATTACAATAATGTCTTATGGTGTTTTCACAGCTTCCTTTAAAATATTTAAAATCTATTTTCAATGAAAAAGGTATTGATGGATGTTTTATTTTTAAGAAATGTTTTAAAAAATTTCAACCATTATTTATAATTTTTCAAACAAAATGGATTAAAAAATTGACTTCAACTCCTTATTTATATGTTTTAATCATTATTATCATTTAAATGGTTTTCAAAAGGTTTTATGTTTTAAAAATTAATTTTTTCAAGAAGGAATGTTATTTTCCTCAATATGTGTTTTGAAATGATCATTCCAATTTATTTCCCATATAATATGACTTCTTTTGGTGTTACTCATGACTTTATAGAAACATTATTCATTAAATCAAAAAATATTCATTCTATGAGTCGTTAATGTTTTGATGTATTTATTTTTATGAATAATGTTTCTCTCTCTTGGGTTATAAGATTTTGAACCCAACATCTTTTCATGGGTGGTAATTATGAAACAAACCACTTTTCCATACATAATGATATTATTAAATGTTCATGATTCCTATCTCATTTCATGGGTTACGATATAATTTTTTTATAATCTTATGGAACTATTTTGTATGATTTTTTATGTCATGGGTTTGATCTATATCTACCACTAATGCATTGGGTAACAATGGATGAATCATGAGTATATATGTTTTGTGTGAACCTGATTTCATGTACACAATGCCATACATGAACCATATTTCATGGTCAAAATGTTATTCCTGGACCTAGTTACAATACCATAAGATTATGTGTGAACTTGATTACAATATCACAATGTTGTGAGTGAACATTATAATATGTTTAAAATGTTATGCATGGACCTAGTAACATGTCCATGATTTTATAAGTGAACCTGATTACATATTCAAAATGTTATACATGTACCTAATTACATGTTCAAAATGTTATGCATGTACCTAGGTTTCATATGCATAATGTTATGTGTGAACCTAATTACACGTTAATAATGTTATGCATAGACCTGGTTTCATATCTATAAGTTTATGAAGGGTCTTGATTTAATGTCCTTTACTTAACGTGTGAACGTGTGTATACATATACAAGTTTACAATGGAATAAGAAACATTTCATGCCACAAATTCCATTTCTTATTCCGATGTAATGATTTCATAAATTATGCTCTTAATTATTTTATGATCCATGTCTTATGTACAACCAGACTTTATTATGATCTCTAATATGCAGTATATGGTCTTTAAATTTTATACTCAAGTTCCATACCCTTGGTTCTTGTTATTCATTTTCATTTCCATTATTTACTCTTACTGAGAATCTAAGATAACCCCTTTCATATGCTCCCCTTTCATGAGGTTATGAAGAGAGGATTTTGGTAGAATTACTAATGTTATAGATCTTTATGGGAGAGTTGGAAGATATTTTACTGGGATAGAATACTTTGATTCCATGTATCCAAATACACCAAACTATTATGGTCCACAAGCATGTATTTTTTTGATGTAATGAATATTCATCTAAAATGATCTAATATCCATGTATGATAAGCCTGGGTTACTATAGTTGGTATCAAAGGAAATGCTGAGTTAACCTTCGGAAAATATGATTTGAAAACCCTAGTGATATACCTAGGGGTATTTCTATGACTATTTCTAGGTATGTCTCTAAGGACAATTCTACAGATAAAGAAAAGTATAGGAAAATGTCCTGGAATTTTAGTAAAGTACCAGGTGAGTGGTTTCCTAGAAATATGTCTCTATATGGATATTAAATGTGGGTGTGTCTCTCTAACATATGGACCATGGAGTAACAACTCTTACAAGATGTTTCGGTCCTAACTTGGGGTAATCCAGTACAGGACAATGTGCCTTACTACAGACCTATTTTGACACTCTTGGTGGATATGCATTAGAAATTAAAAAACTCTTCATGAACCATCATAAAGGATTTTAATATAATATGACTATTAATAACATATTTTAATCTCAAAAATTATCCATTAAATATTTTTAAATATTATATGGTTTAATTTCGAGACAAGGTGTTGAGACAACTAGTGATTTCGAGACCAAGTGTGTCCAGAATAAATGATTGAATAATTTTAAAATTTAAATAGCCCGTGCGTGCGGTTTTCCTATAAAAATGGATTAACTTTTAAATGTGTTACTATACCAGATATATGGGGGCATCATCGTGTTTAGAGTTGAAACATTACACTAGGAAAGGCCTAACATTGGCTAGTGCAGTTCCGCTATGAAAATTAGTTTTTGGACATTATAATGAATAAAATAAATTACTCATTTATTTTCTTTTGATGTTATGTCAATGAAGGGAATAATTGATGCTATTTATTTCAAATAAATAGCTAGTAAAGGACCTAGGGTTTGAATCACAACCCTAAAAGTTCCCTGGAATCTCTGGAGAGAATCCCTAGAGAAGTATCTCTTCGGATAATGATGAGATCGGGATCAGAGACCATTCTTGAAAGATCCCCAATGGGAATCAGTCTTCAGTATCGAATGATCCAATTCCTAGTTAAGATGTGTTATTTGGATTTTATATCCCCATTCTTATATTAAAATATGAACACATAACAACTAATGAATAGGTTGACCCCAGTTTCGATCATTCTTATTTGATGGGATTTAATTGTGGGATTTATTGGATTGATTAATTTTTTCATTATTGATCATTTTTATGAGAACGGATCGAGGCCAGAATGAACAATAGAAGAAGATCATTCCTTGGATTTGTTCTTTTTTTCTTTTCTCCCCCATGGGTTCTATACATTCTTTTTACATCATTTGTTTATGAATTATTGATCATTATGCCTTCATTTCCTTGTTAAATAACTTGAAATTGATGATCCAAGACTGGGACGACCAAATAGAGGTGCGGTGATGATGGTAGTAGACGAATTAAAGTGATTTGGGGGATATCATTCTTCAAGTGATTTTTCATCAGATAGAATTAATGTGGTTTTCTAAGCCAATATAAAGCTCTAAACACCATTATTTTGTGTTAGGGTAATGAGTAAACCATTGATCTAGAGTTTTGAGATGAACAGATCACCAAAATGGGATCGAGAAGATCAACTGAGGCGCACGGAGGAAGAACAGTGGATTCTAGAAAATCTCGAAGAAAACAGCATGTAATTTGGATTACACGGCATGTGGCCCCCACGGAATAGATGACAGGGTTTCAAGAGAGTGTTAAATGTCACACAGTGTGTAAACCTATCACATGACATGTATTCCCTTCTCAAAGACTTGGTTAGTATCTCAAGAGGTACATGGACATGAGTTGTAGTACATGGGTTGCCTACACGGCATGCACCCCACCACATCACTTGGCCTAGAAAAAGTACACAGACTACCCCATGTATTAGTAAACGAGAATAGGCACACAGGTACACACTGTGTATTGGAATATGGTTAGAGTACATGGGTGGACCCCAGATGGATGGAAACAGCATGTGACTTCTTCTACACGTGTGTATCCACCGTCTTCATGACACACTTTGGAATGACATGGGCCATTGTACATAGATAGTATACGAGGTCAAGGAAAATGGTATGTGACCCTACTACACGTCATTTTCCCCTTATGATAGGTCTCTATTCACTTTCCCATCGTATCTTGTAAATGATTCACTAGGGTTTATACCCTTAAATTTTTTCCCTAAAGGTTGATGTGTATCATTTCCTACTCATATGAGTACGATCCCTTTAGTAGTACATCCTAGAAAGAGTCGTTGGAATCCACTGAGAGGCCCAGTGTGGGATCCTCTATACATTTTTTTCCCTAGGTAGATTCCTTGGAATTTATGTGACCAGCTTCATTAGGTATCTACACTCTACTTAGAGGTTAATCAAGATTGAGTTGTTGGTATCACCCTATGCTACTAGATGGGATTCTCATTTGATGTATCGTATCTCCCCCTTCAGATAAATCATTGTATCTCTTTGATGACGGTTCCCAAAGAATAGTATTCCTCATATAGATGTGATCAGTGCTATCAGACTCAGGAATGTGTTCTCCCTGATGAGTGCTTAATGGAGTCTAGGAGCTGGATCCCTAGTGATGGTATGTGGTAGTTGTGACATACCTCTAGTCTGAATGTCTTGTAATGAGTATATCTGGATATTCTTATTATATGTGTTGTTGAAATATTATTTCTAGAGATGGTTGTATCATTCCTTTGTGTATTTATTTTTGGTTTTGGGGTGTCCTATTGAGTATTTTTATACTCACCCCTACATGGGATTTGCACTAACATGACATGTCTTGTGTAGAAAAGAAACCTTTTGACAAAGTCCTAGGGGACCAGGACCAGACGGTTCCTTGGGAAATCAAGTGGACCGAGGTGCTACTAGAGCCACAGACAATAGTCCCAACAAATTTTCATACAGGTATGACTTTTGGTTACAGACTTCTTTTTGGTGGGTTTGTATTTGGCCTAGTTTCACTTTACATTACTTTCCAATCAAACTATGTTGTTTGGGATATAGTTATATGAATTCATCTTGTTTTCATAGTGTTTTTTTTCATGTCATCATTTTTTTTTATTGGAGATGTGTGTGTGCGTACATGTACATAAGAAATTCCTCCCATTTTAGGGATATGCCTTCTCGGTGCTAGTCACCAGCCCCTAGTTTATTGGAGGTGGTCTTATGGAGTAGCATAATATGCCCCACTAGGACAAGTCATAACGGAGTGGTATCAGATGTGTTATATTCTACATTAAGACAATTTGTCTATAATATTGGTTTGGGGAAATAGTGTTAAGTGTTTTGATTTCAAATTTCAGGCCATGGAATCCAATGTTGGTGCGGGTGACTGATGTATCCATAAACCATGAATCCAATAATATTTTTTTCAACTAGTTACATGAGAACATTGGTTTCATGTAAAACAATGTTACATGCATCATATATGAATGGGTTGTGGTTTCCATGTACTTCTTGAGTCGTCTCTTCATATATAATCAATGAACGTGGTACATTTATTTTTTTATAAGATTCCCACAAGATGAATATGAGCTTAGATTCAGTAGCTCGATCGTCAGGATGACCCCCTTAGTGGTGAGACATTGATATAGGGACCAGTTCCACAAATGTCATTTCTAGGTGGTGCACCATTCATACTACCACCTATGGAGCAGCACGTGGTACCCACAATACCTGAAGATAAGGAGAATAGGCTGAGTGTGCTTCACTAGTTTCAGAGGTAGGGACCCCTCAGGTTCTGAGGTGATCCCAACCCTCAGACGGCTAAGAACCAATTTGAGGCGATGACCCATGTTTTCTATCAAGTCAGGACACCTGCAAATCATATGGTGGTCCTAGAGGCAAGCCATCTATGTGGATCAGTAGGGAGATGGAGATTTTTATCTTTTGAAACTCACAAAAAGGTGACTCTTTCTTGGATACAGTTCAATCATCTCTTTAGAGAAGACTTATCACCAGTTACGATGAGAGATGTGCATATACAAGATCTTATTCATCTCCAACAAGGTAGAATGATAGTGGTTACTTATTCTTCTAGGATCACCAAATTTACATGTACTCAATGGATATGGTGAGAGACCAGTACTTCAAAGCATGGATCTATAAGTGAGGTATACGTGGAGACATATGAGAGAAAGTTATCCCTCTATTCATTATGACATATGCTGGGGTTCTTGAGAAAGATTTTGTGATTGAAAGTTTTTTTATGGGTATATAAATTCAGTGATCGTTATTAGTGGAATAGTAGGTGTAGAGACCTTGGAAGCAGGGATCCAACCCCGGTCTCAGTGATCCAGTTGTTGGAGACATTTTAGGATGAGGTCCTAGGAAAAATGAAATCTAGTTCAAGGCTCACATGGTGGGTCAAGTCATCTTCAGGAAATTAGGTTCTATTAATGTAATGATAATGGACATATCAATCAAGATTGTTTGAACCATCGTGCTGCTGATAGATAGATAGTGGATAGACCACCAAGGTGAAGATAGTGATAGGAGTCGGTATATTCGCAGGGTAGTGGATGTGGAAGAGGGGATGGGTGAGCAACAGAAGGTGGTCGACGTTTTGACTTGTTACAACCACCACCCACAGGTGGCCCACACCAGTAAAAGGGGGATAGAGGGTATGGGAGAGGACAATCGCATGTTGTTGAGGCATATGACCAAGGGGCTTTGTGAATGATTCAAGTTATGATCTGTGTCTTTTATACTTTATATGTAGTACTAATAGACTTATGTTCTAGTTATTCCAATCTCACAAAATTTCCTTTTTGAGACATAGATATTCCGGTTCAACCGTTGGCTCGACCCTTATGGTTTGAGACACCTACTAGAGAGAACACAATGACCACACATCTATGCCAAAAGTGTGACCTGACCCATAGAGGCAAGAGTATCTATTGGGACCACTTAGTAATAGCATTGAGACCTTACAACACCATTCTTGGAATGGATTGGTTATTAGCAGTACATGCCCAGATTGACTATTTTAGGTGAATGGTGCGGTGTGTCTTCGACGATGGAATGTGGTTTTCCTTTATTAGTGAAAATGAATCCCGGGAAGCATATAATAGACTCATTCATAGAATGGTGTATCCAATTACAAATTATTTATCTAGCCTGGCCCTTAGTGCATTATATGTTATGAGTTATAGGTTTCATGCAGTGGTGGTGGAGTACGAGGATGTTTTTTTTGAAGATGTACTAGGAGTACCTCCCCACGAGGAGATAGACTTCGGCATTAATTTACATCCTCGGTTTGCACTGATTTATATGCCAACATATCAAATGTCTCTCATAGATCATCAAAATATGAGGGTGTAGTTGGAGGAATTTAAGAAAAATGGCTTTTTGAGACCCAGTATTTCACCATATGGGCCCTAGTTTTGTTTTCCCAAAAGGCATACAGGAGATTGAGGTTTTTTCTGGACAATCAGTGCTTGAACCAGGTGACCCTAATTAATAATTATCAACTAAAGATGAATGATTTCCTATTTGATTAGTTGTGTGGAACAATAGTTCTCAATGTTTGACCTTAGATTAGTCTATTAGTAGATGTGAGTACGGGATAAGGATATATTGAAGAAGGTATTTAGATGTCGTTACAGTCACCAAGATTACTTTGTGATGCCCTTTGGTGTGATGAATACCCCAATAGTGTTCATGGGACTTATGAACCGGTTATTATAACCTTACATAGACCGGTTTGTTGTAGTCTTCCTCGAAGATATCCTTGGGTACTCAGCATCTTAGCAGGATCATGCAAGATTTTTAATGATGGTTTTGGACGTACTTTGGGAGAACCATATTTAAGGGAGAATCTCAAAATACTAGTTATAGATTCTTGTAGTCACTATATAGTTCATGTTATCTCATAGGATATAGTGACTGTAGACCCGGACAAGGTTGTGGTTTCGTTATCATGGGATCCATGTAGGAGTGTGAATGAGGAGTAGATCTTCCTTTGGATACCAGGATATTACCAAGGTTTCATACCAGATCTCTCTAGAATATAAGTATCGATGACTGATCTAAATCAAAAGGGGAAACCTTTCATGTGGAATGTGAAAGTCCTAGTATACTTTTCAATAGTTGAGTTAGAGTTTGACAAGCACCCCGATCTTGAGATTATAAGAGGAGGATTTCGAGTACATATAGTTCTGAAATGCATCTGGTACCAGGCTTTGGTTGTGTCTTAATATAGAGGCAAGAGGATATTGCATATGGTTCATGCCAGTTGGTACCACTTGAGAATAACTACATGACCCATGATACTGAGTTAGCAGTTGTAGTCTTCGCATTGATGATGTGGTGACACTACCTGATGGGTAAGTAGTATATCATCTACTCTGATCAAAATAGTTTCAAGTATATATTCTCTCATAATGATATGGACTTTAGGTAGAGGTTATGGATAGAGTTCCTCCAGGACAATGATGATGAGATTGTTTATACTCCTGGGAAGGGGAATGTGGTGGTATATTCCCTTAGCAGGAGGTCTAGTAAAAAGTTTATGAATGAATAATTAGATCAATTGGTCACATTGCAGTTATCTTTTATGGATATAGATGGATAATATTACCTCTATTTGATGGTTGTTACCCCCTAAATCTTACAGTGAGTCATAGAGTCATAGCATAGGGATACTGAATACGAGACCCCACATTCTCATATGTCCATGGGGAATGCATCCAATGGATATTTGAATGATTGGGATAACATCGTCATTTTTTGGGAATGTACAGTAGTGACAGAAGAATTGTGGGAGGAGGTGCTGAGGGAGTGTCATACATCCCATTTTTAGGTAAAATCATGAGTGTCGAAGATGTAACTAGACTTTCGATGATAGTTTTGGTTTCCAGGAATGATGAAATCAGTGGCATAATTCATTTATCAGTGCCTTACATGTCATCATGTGATGAAAGGGCACCAAGTTCTAGTGGGTTTACCTCAGCACCTTGAGGTTCCAAAATGGAAGTGGGATGAGATACCAATGGACTTCATGATTTTTTTAACACTTTTCTCCATGGGACACAATTTGAGTTGGGTGATCATTGAATGAATCCCTATGTCGGACCACATATATGATATCTGAGATTTGAGTTATGTAGAGAGATTGAGATTCATCCATGATAAGGAGGTATTTTTTCTCCATGGAGTTCCATCAAATATTTTTTCAGGTTATGACGCTCATTTTATTTCCCGATTTTGGAAGGGATTATAGGAGGTGTTTGGGACCCAGTTATGCATGATCATAACATTTCACCCACAGATGGATGACCAAACATAGAGGACCATTTGAGTTTTGGAGGACATGTTACAGGCTTACATGTTAGACTTGAACTATATTTGGGAGGATCACCTACCACTGGTGGAGTTAGCATATAACATCAACCATTCCACCATTGTTATGACTCCATTCGAGGATTTGTACGGGTGTCCATGCATGTCACCACTTTTCTAGAATGACCCAAGAGAGTGATTACTAATGGTTCCAAAGTTGGTGCGAAATATTAAATAGAAGGTGCAGATAATCATGGAAAATATTAAGACTACCCAGAGCTGCCATATGTCTTAGGCTGACAGACGGCAGAGGCCATTGGAGTTACAAAAAGGAGACAATGTATTTTATCATGTTTCTCCTCAACAGGGATTGCAGAGATTTGGCCAGTATGGTAAGTTGTCTTTGAGTTTTATCGTCCCTTTTTAGATAATGAATAGATTTGTCGAGGTGCCATACAAATAATCTATACCTTCATAGTTAAACCGGGTACATGATGCCTTCTACATGTCGTAGTTGAGGAGGTACATGTATGACCTATTGCAGATCATCGACTGGGGAAATCTAGATGTTGAGGATGGAGAGACTTTTGCTGAGTACCTAGTATAGATCATTGATTGGTAAGAGATAAACCATCATGGGGGAGTGATTCCTTTGGTATGTGTTTGGTGGCCATATTGGAATCTCCAAGAGAGCACATGGGAGTGGGAGTCTCACATTTATGTATAGTACCAACATCTTTTTTGGCCATTGTTTTAGCATTTCATGGATGTAAAGACCCAATGTGAGGAGAATGTAATGTCCCATATTTTCCACGTATTATTTATAAATATTATATTGATTAATTTTAAGACTAGGAATTGAGTCTACATGTGATTCTGAGACCCGGTGTGTCCAGAATAATGGGTTGAATAATATTAAAATTTTAATAGAACACGCACTTAGTTATAAAAAAATGATGAATAACATTTATACGGGTGCCAATATCATAAATATGAGGGCACTATTGTGTTCAATGTTTCTCCTTCACCCAAGGTGATGTATAACATCAGGCGACATGGGTTGGCTATGAATATTAGATTTCATACATTTTAAAGAATAAAATAAATTCCGGATATATTTTATTTTGATATTACATTGATACAGCAACACAATGACACTGTTTATTTTAAATAAATAGCTAGGTAGGGACCCAGGGTTAGACTCATAACCATGAATGTTCCCTGGAGTCTTTGGAGAGAATCCATTGAGATTCCTATCAGTGGATGATGATGATACTGAGATCAAAGATCATTATTCAATGATTTACAATATAAATCAGTCTTCATCATTGAATTATCCAATTCTCTGATAGGATATATTATTTGATTTCCATTCCCCATTATTAGACTCAACTATAAATGAGGACCAACAAACGAATAGGTTGATCCACAGTTTGATCATTATTACGGGATGATCATTAATTAAGGGATTTAGGGGGTTGATTATTTTATTATTATAGATCATTCTTATGAGAATAGATCGAGGAAAGAACAAACAATGGATGAGATTTGTTCCTTGGATTCATTCTTATTTATTTTCTCCCCCATGTGCTCTACAAGTTATTTATTATTCATTGTTTAATGAAAGATCAATCTTTCCACCTTTTTTCATTGAGAAATGATATGAAATTGAGGATCCAAGACTAGGATAACATAAAGAAGGTGTGATGACAACAAATGAATTGAAGGGATTTGGGAGATATCGTTCTTCGGGTGATTTTTTGTCAGATGGATTTAATGTTTTCTTAGAGGTGATTGAAAGCTCAAAACACCTTGATTTGATGTTAGGGTGATGAGGAAACCCTTAATTTGGAGTTTCAAGACAAACAGATCACTGAAATGGGATTCAAGAGATCCATTAAAGCACACAATTGAAGAATAGAGGATTCTTGAAATCTCAAAGAACACAGCAAGTAATCGGGATTCCACTGCATCTAGACCCCACTATATGGAAACTAGGGTATGATGAGAGAGTTAAATTTCACATGGCATGTGACCCTGCCACACTTTATGTAGGCCCTTCCAATAGTCTTAGTTTGTATCTCAAGAGATACATGGACAAGGGTTGGAGTACATTTTTGTCCTACATAGCATGTACCCCACCACATGACTTGTCCTATACCAAGTAACCAAACTACCCCATGTACTAACTAATACATATGAAGAGATAAACGGGTTGACACCATGTACTATAAAATGTATTGAGCACATGGTTGGACCTCTTATAGAATGAAATGGCTTGTGAATTCGTCTACAAATCATGTATCCATATTATACCTGACCTAGTTTGGAATGACATAGGCCTTTGTACATGAGCAGTACATGAAGTTAAGGAACACATCATGTGACCCTAATACATGCCGTGTACCCCATCCAACATGGATTGATTCAATTTTACACTATATATTCAACATGTTTTGTTAGCATTAATACCCTTGATCATTTTACCTGAATGTTGATGTGTATCCTTTCCTACTCATAACAGTATGATCCCTTCAGCAGGACTTCTAGAATAGAGTCCTTAGAATCCTACAAGAGGCCTAGTGTGGGATACTCTATTCATTCTTCATTCCATGGGTTGATTCCTTGGTATTGACGTGACCAACTTCACTAGGCACCGATAGTATACTTAGCTGGTTAATTCATATGGAGTTATTGGTATCACCCCATGGCCCTAGCTGTGATCCTCATCTTTTGTATCGTATCTCTCTCTACAGATCTATCATCATATCTCCCTCATGATGGTTTATGATGATCATTACTCCTAAAAAAGACACCATTAGTGGTATCAGACTTAGGAGTGTGCTCTACAATACGAGTACTTCATGGAATATTCAAGATGGAACCCTGGTGTTAGTATGCGGTAGTTGTGACTTACCTATAGACTGCATGTCATGGACTGAGTATATGTGGATATTCTTTTTATATGTTTTATAGAAATATATTGTGTAGAGCTGACTATATAATTCATTTATGTACTACTTTGAGGTTTGGGGTGTCCTACTGAGTATTATTATAATCACCCTTTCATGGGATTTGTAAGCATGTGTCGTGTCTTGTGTAGACGAACAAACTTTTGATGGAGGCATAGGTGAGATAGGGCTAGATGGTTCCATGTGAGATCAAGTGGGATGAGGGGTTCCTACACTGAAAAACAATAGTCCCACTACCTTTTATTCTTGGTTGGACTTGTGGTTATAGAATTCTTTTGGTGGGATTGTATTTTAACTAGTTTCACATTAATTTAATTTATTGTTGTACTCAGTTTGTTGAGATATTGTGGTATACATGCATCATATTTTCATATATATTTTTTTACATTTCAAAATTTTTTGAGACTGGAGATGTGTGCCTGAGTACAATTACATAATCCATGCCTTCCATGTAAGTGATTTTTCTACTCAGTGCTAGTCACCATCCCCTAGCATATTGGAGGCATTCATGGGAATTCATAGCAAGGGCCGCACTAGAATGGGTCATGACACGTAGGATAAACTGAAGGATCCATATATAAAGGATGGTGAAATAATTTAGACATCTTATAAGTAATTCTTATGGGTAGGTGGATTTATTCTATGTTATGTTTTTTCCACAACATGTTTGGTTTTAGTCAATAGAGATAACTAGAAGAATCATGGATAAAATTGAATGTTTTAGATGTGGATATTATATGAATTATGAAAATAAATTTCCCAGGTGAAAATATCATAAATAGAATAAGGAATGTGATATGAGTATTGGTTATAGTACTGAAGATAAAGAGACAACAAATGACATGTGAAAGGTATGTGTTGTTCTTTCAGATTCTTTTACATTAATCATAAGAATAATGATTAAATTGAAGTTGAGAAACCTTAAGTCATGATTCATATTTTCTAGGAAAGAGGTATTAACAAATATGTTGATGAATCATGAGTAATGGTTTAAGAATAAATTTGGATGAATGATGTACTTATGTTTTGGAATTCAAATATTATGTTATATGAATCATAAAATATATAAGTATTTTCAGTATAATTTTTCATGAAGGATTGAAAAAGGATAAGTTTAACAGTGATGAAGACATAAAAAAGTTATATTTTCATTAAGTTAAGGTAACCATTAATGTGATGAAGATGTTTATACAATTGTGTTTCTATTGGAAAAAGAGATGATTGATTAGGATAAAGTAAATTGTATAGCACTGATTACCTCCGAACTGATAATGGTTATTTTGAAAAAGTATTCTATGTTATCATTGATGTAGTTTAAGACTTCATGGATTTAAAGAATATATCTATTATCCTTTTCAATAAAGAATCATGAATTTTTTTTCAATAAAGATTTATGGTAATCAGCTAATTAGCATGTTTCATGATAATATATGATTAGGACATTCACATGTTTGAAATGAAATAACAAAGAGATAATTTGTGATATATTGGGATCAATATTAAAATTATTTAATTTCAGTTTTTATAATGTTTTTTATTTTTTCATTCAGAAGGGTTATAAAGTAAACTATTTATAGGATGTTTATGTTAAAATTCAGATGAAGCTTATGACATCAAAGTGTTATCTCACCACATGGGCATTTAGTCATTTTGGAAAACCTTCCCTAAAAAATTTATATTGATGGTAACTAAAGAGATATGGGATGAATTATCATAGATCTCAAGATCTGTTAGTGTGTCAAGAATGAAAAATTCACCTTCCTTTTTAGACAAAGAGGAAATGTGGAAATTGGTCAATACATGACCAAAGGGTGAGATATTTTATGTAAGGGAATGAAATCATGTAATTATAACTTCTCAAGAAAATTATTCAGCCTTAGGGAAATTATTTTGAAATAAAAAAGGATATACTAATACCTTATTTTTTTATGTATCAAATGATCCCCTATACAATTGTAGATTTTTGGCTTTCTAATTGTTATGTTTCTCCTGATGAAGTTCTCTATCACTCTCTATCAAAACATGATAGTTAGACTTCTCTTCCATATACATGTTTTCACTTCTAACCTATGTTATCCAATATGGAAACTGATTTATATTTTATATTGGGTAACCATTAAATTTCCAAATTTTCATTTTAAAATTATGTTTTATTTTTCTTTTTATGATGAGGGATTCTATGAAGGGAACTTTCCAATATAAAACCTTTTATAACCCATATGAATTTTGGGGGATAAATTCATTTTAAGGGGATAGAATGTAACACACCTTGATTTTGTGAACTAGTTTTTCTTAAATAAATTAATTTTAATTGAGGTATTGTATTTCACTAATTGAAACATTCCTTTCACATTACACTAACTTCGCATTCACTACACGACACCAACATGGATTGCGTTACATGAAACACTGACTTGGCATCTGTTACATGCAACACCAAGTGTAAAAGGGTATATAATAACCTAATACATTAAAATATATTTACTATCTTAAATAAATATAATATATTATATGGATTATAAATAAATCCAAACCTTGTTATTTTGTGTTACATGCAAGATAAAATTTCTTTGATAGTTTACGCTACACGCAAGACAGATTATTACTAGACAATGATATATTGATAAAACATTATTGTTTAATATAGTAAGATATAAATTATACATTAAATTATTAGTCATGATTATTATTAAGAAATTATGAAACTATATGGTAAATATTAATTTAAAATGAATTTATTGGTTACCAATTAATTATAAATGAAACTGATAACTAAATGGACTTAAAAAAGAAAAATTATTATTATTTCCATACATCAAATGGATTTATGTCTTGATAAAATAAATAAATCACAATTAGTGATTGATTTTAATGAAATATATATGTTACATATTCAATATAATGTTTTTTATATTCGTCCATTATGATTTATATGGAAAAGATAATAATAAACCCAATTTCACACATAAAAAAAAATTTATAAAGGAAATATTACTGGCTATTTAATAGAGAACATAGTTTAAATCCAATTTTTGACCCTTTTAGAAATATAATATGTCAAAATAAACATAATATTTGGAATAGAAACAAAAAAAATATCTTTGGGATAATTTTTTTTTTGAAGATTAATTTTTTAATGAATTGTTAATAACCCTGACAGACAGAAAATTAAATTTTTATTATTCAATTACTTTAATGGCCAAAGTAAGAAAACATATGTTCAACCATAAAATGAAATAAAAAAAACCACTAAAGTATAGTATAAGACTACCAGATTTAATCTCTCAAAATAGCATCAAAGATAGATTGTTTTCCTAGGTGTTTGGTTCATCCAATAGAGTAATTCAAACTGTAATGCCAAATTGTCCCAAAAATTTATGTACTCCTCAAGGTTAATATTTCTATTATTGAATACCCCCAAAAGAATATGTCCCTTCTTGTTGATCCAGGTATAATATTTCTCATTCAGTTCACCCTCAAAGACCTCCCCAACATTTTTTAACATTTTCTTCAGCAACATTATCTGAATGAATCTGTTCACCCACTTATTCTTTGAATCTCATAAGAAGTTTCAAAGATTGATCGATGCATCACCTGGTTTCCACTACTAAAAAAATCTTTTGGGGGTGGGGATCACTTTCCATCAACTTGTATTTCAACTTATTCACAGAATGTTTCTCCATTGGAAGTGAAAAAATGAGCAATACATTCCCTCTTTTTAGATAACTCTCTAGCTTCTACTTCTCCTCGGCCTTGGGAGATTACCACCCTCAACTGCATCCTCTTCTTCATCTGTAGAAAAGTCATAACTATATTAATTTCCATGGATCTTAGTCCCATCCATAGAGTGCCTAATTGGATCTTCCTTGGACTTCTAATAATTATTTGATCATTCAAAGTTATTTCCCAGCTTAATGGATTCCTCATCCCTTTGAGGACTTTTCCTAAAGCCTATAGAAATACCCTCTCAGGGTACATTAGAGACATTATGCCCAATACCACCCTAGGTACACTCAAGGAGTGGATAGTACATAAGTTCACCCCTACAACCAAATTACCACCTATAGGTCCTCAATTTGAAACCACACTAGTTCCTCCATGGTTTTCACTAATATTTGCATCAGTTCCCTGATTCAAATAGATACGAACTATATGATCATGATCGTTGCTAGGATGCATTGACTAAGCTTAGGGAAACAACATGATGTTAATAGCCTCTTCATAGGAGTTTTTATATAAGGTATTAGTGACATCCCCAATATTAAAACAATCCTTGAAGGGATCTATGCAATTTAGTTGGATACCCCAAGATCCGACCTTAGATTATTGAAGATGTTAGTGATTTTTGGATTAACAACATGGGTTCTTCTTTATTTTTAAAGCAAAGCACTGCATGTATGAACCATAACTATCTTACATGGAATTTTTATAGACACAATATTAGGGTTCATTGAAATTGGGAGTCCCTGATTGGCATTATATCCACAATGACACATTTGGGTGAGATGGACCAAATGTCCGCAGGAGAGACAAATGTCCGACCAAGATTCATAGACAACCATTTGTTTGTACCTAAACTTGTCTCAAACCGAAATCCACATCCACTCCAAATACATCTTGGAGACATAATCTTCATCATAGATTCATGGAAAACTTCTATGGAAAACCTCATTCATTCTAACATTAGAACACATGTACCAGTCAACCAACTTCCTAAGAAAAAGAATGATATATTGATTTTGAGAAGGTAAAGGTTATTGCTGGAACCTTACCAAAATTGGAATTGACGGATTATCCTTCTTTATATGTATATCATATGACCACCGAATAATATGTATGTGGATTCTATTAAAACACATAGTTCCCAGTACCAATCCCATATGAAGTCCTTTGAAGAGGCAAAGTGTATTATAATATGTTGAGGATCGAGCAGACTGGCCATAGCGCGATCTTGAAAATACCATGAGTCGAAGTCGAATATATCGAATGAATCTACCAATGAATAAAGATATGTAAAATTCACCACCAATGTAAGATCCAAAAGTTCTATGGCTGTAGAAAACTCATAGATCGAAATATGGTGTCAAGGTGAACTAGAAGAAAGACCTGGAACCTTCGAGAAAATCAAAATCGTTGGAAACAGTGGGAGGAAATATAGACACAAGAACAAAGAGAAAAATCAAGTCCAGATCTCTAAATAACCCAAAGGATGAAATCCCCCTCCACACCCCATATGAGGATGGGTTGGACTTCCATCTTCCACCAGGGTTTCATGATCCCTCTATGTTCCTTTCCTTCATGATAAATACTGAATTTTTGTTCAAAAATGAATTTTCATCTAAATTATTTATAAGTTTAAATTAGGTTTTATATGGGTTTTAAATATTAATTAGAAATTATTTTTATAAATAAATCCAATTTAGGAAATTTTAATCAATTAAAATTTGAATTTGACTATAAAAACATAGTAAACATTTGAACTATTTTACATTAAAACCCGATATAGTCGTCCTGTCAACATGATGAATTTTAAATTAATTTCTGCCACTTATATGATTTAAATTTTGAAAAAATTATTCCATATTTTGAATAATCATAATATCTAATTTTTAATAAGACCAAAAAAAATTTTACAAAAATTATTAGTTAAAGTGATTTAAACTAATTACAATGATTAAAGTTAAACTACGCATAATAAGGGACAAAACCTTAAACCAAAGGTCCAAAAAGACCTATAATCTTGTCCAATATATATTTTCTACAATTATATATGAACCCTATCCTCACTTGGAAATAATTGGGTACTTTTATAGATCCAATTTCAATGTCAAAAATTTGTATGGAATTCCTTGTTCAAAATATTACAAGAGTGACACTCCTCCTCCACTATAAAAGGCCACCACTTCTCCTACATCTGCACACATCTCAAACAAATTACGTTCCTATATCATCTTCCCAAATAGAACCCCAAACCCCTACCCCCAATCTTGAATCCTATAATTTTGTATAAATACATAAAAGGATCCCCTATGTTATAAACCAAAAGGATTTACCTGATTGTAATGTAACGTTTTTCAACAATCTCTTTTCTTTCATTTTCTTCTCCACTCCCTACAATATTTTTATTCTATGATTACATAAATAAAGTATCATAAAGTTAGAATGATGTGTTTATTTTATTATTTATATCTAAATATACACACACCTCAATCTAATGGTTAAAAAACATATTGTTTCTATGTATGACGATCTACAGCTTCGCGAGACCGTGATTGTTAATCTTACATTTACCACCTCTCATGGTGGCCATTATGATGGAAACACTATTTATATATGTTATTTATTATATTAATTATTTCATTAATATTTTTTATTATTTTTACCAAAAAATATTTAAACTTTCCATTGGGTGTAAATACGATAATTTTGTTTGAGGGAGTGTGGACTACAACTCCTTCAACGCAATGTGATTCGTTCACGCACTACATGGAATGTATCAAGGATGGGTTTAGTGAACTTAAAAGATATATTTTATATTTTAATTATAAAATAATAATGGAATATATTCATATATATATATATATATTTATTTATTTATACATATATTTCATTTTCCTTCTTTCATTCAATACAATAATTAAACTGAAACAACATTCATGCTTACACACGACCTATTATCTCCTTAAACGGTGTATTACATTTAACGCTTATTTGTTATATATATTAATATAAAAAAATAATGAAAATAAGTTATATTTATATAATTTTTTTCATTATTGAAATCATTATATAAGTATCAGTACCAAAGATATAACAAACTAATACCTTACAAAAAAAATGCAGACATTAAATAAAGCATGAACTTAAAAGGGAATTAGTAGTAAGTGGGTAATATAAAGTCATAATAAAATCCTATTTGGTATCATATATATAAAAATATGGTTTTTTAAAATATTTTCAATAAATTTAAAAATATTTTATAGGAGTTTTGAACGAGTGAAATGAGATTCAAAACATAATATAAGGGAATTTCAGCTCACTGTTTATTACGGTGAGATACAGGCCTTATTAACCAATAAATATTATTATATGGTATCTTAAACTCCATTTGAAATATTATATAATGAATATTATTTTTTTCATGATATCATAAGCTTCATGATATTTCATTTTCTTACACGAGGAGTATGATTCAAAGTTAATAAGAAGTAAGAGTCTATTGAAACAATCTCATTGTTTATTGAGATTGGTTACGATTATGATTCAATTGATGAAATATCATGTTATATTTCCCAAGAACACCAATGAATTATATTTTACTATTAGTTTCCATGATATATTAATGTATCAGTAATATTTTTTCACCCCTTGGTACTTAGGATAACTAAAAAAACGTTTTAATAAAAATCTAACTTTATTTCTCCTTCTGATTAAAAATTAGTATTCTTTCAAAACCCTGATTTCATAAAAAATTTTCCAAAATGTTTTTATTTTATCATATGATATTAAGGAAATATTTAAGAATTTTGTTACCTTTTATGGTCTTAGAATGAATCTTCTTGTCATTTTTCTATCAAGGAACTGTTCATTATTTTTTAGGTAAAATAAGGAATGTTCGGCACGAATGGACTTACCACATTTACAACAATCATTTCCTTGAAAATTCCATTGTATGTTGAAAATATTAATTTGAAGGAAAAATTTTTTCTTTATATTATGTATATTTATTATTTTTAGTTTTATTTTTAATTAAAAACGTTTTCAAAAAAAATTTAGTGTTTTTTCCAAGCTTCCATTAATATATCTCAATGTTGTTTTTGAAGAAAAAGGGTTAAAATAATTTTTTACGTTTAATAAATGTTTTAAAAAAATTCAATAATTATTTATATTTTTTCAAGTAAAATGGTTTTTAAAATGATTTCATAGCCTTATTTACAGATTTGTGAATTTATTTTCAAGGAAATTATTTTTTAAAATTTAAATGTTTAGGGAACCAGTTTTTAAAATAAGAAAGGATATTTTCCTCATGATGTATTTTTGAAAGATATTTCCAAAGTCTCTCTCATATTAGATGACATGAATTGGTGTTAGTCAACCCTTTAATGTGAAATGTTTCAATTATTCCATTCATATTATTTTTATGAATGGTTTATGAAAACCATTTCTCTTTCACATGTTATATGCTTTTGAAACCCGATTCTTTTCATGGGTGGTGACTATGAGACCTACCTATTTTACATAGTTAATGATATGATTAAATGTTCATGATTACTACCACATTGCATGGGTTAAAATTTTATTATTTATTATTGTCTTGTGGAAGTTTTATGTATGATTTTGTTATGTCTTAGGTTAGATATATATCTCCCTTCAATGCATTGGGTCGTGATGGATAACTCATGAGTATATATGTTATGTGTGATTTTGACTTCATGTTCAAAATTTTATGTGTGAACCTGATTACATGTTCACAATGTAATGAATTGACTTGGATCCATGTCCATAAGTTGAAGTGTGAACCTGATTAAATGTTCCCAATGTTATGAGTGAACCTTATTACATGTTCATAATGTTATAAATGGACCTAGTTGTATGTACATTTGTTTATGCGGGAACCTAATTACATATTCACAATGTTATCTGTGATCCTGATTTCATGTTCAAAATGGTATTCATGGGCATGTTTTCATGTCCATAAGTTTTTGCGTAAACCAGATTTCATGTTGAAAATGTTATCCATGGACCTGGTTGCATGTCTATAAGTTGATTTTGGGGCCCGATTACATGTCCTTAACTTAATGAATGATCATGTTTCTACTAATACATTTTCACAACATTATAAACCAATGTGCATGCCACAAATTCCATGTATTATTCATATGTAATTCATTAAGGAATTATGCTCTTAACTCTATTATTATCCTTGTATTATGAACTTCTACTTGTTATTATGATCTCTAATATGTAGGATATGATATTCAAAAATTATGCTCTAATTCCATATGCTTTATTAATGTTATGATTATGAATTTCCTGAATTTACCCTTGCTAGGTGTCTGATCTCACCCCTTTTTTATTTTTTTTCTTTTCCCCAAGTTTTGAAAAATATATTTCGTAGAGGTAATAAAGGTGGAGATATTTATGTGAGATGTTTAAGATCTTTCCCCATGATAGATGATTTTGTTTCTATGTTTCCTAAGTCACTAAACTATTACAGTCCTTAGACCTTATTTTTTGAAATGTATTGAATATTCATCTAAAATTATTTAATATCCATGTATGTTAATCCTCAATCACTATAATATTAACCCATCGATAAAAGTTTATTGATATACTGATCAATGATCATATCAACCAGGATATACTTTCCTTTAACCGACCCCAATCACTATGTACTTCTAAAATTCATGTCAAAGTCCTTCCATAGGTCAACCATCTCACAATAGGCTATACAATTCTAAATTCACCATCATCATATGGGAACATCATTTAAATTTTTACAAATATCTGAGTATTCATGCCCACAAACATCATACATGTATCTATCGATCCTCGACTCAAACATAGTTGATCCCCAACATCACATGATAACCAATTAACACATACCTCGGGAATGAACTAAAATTTTTATACATAGTGAGTGTACATTCTCATACCACCCATTTCAAGATCCATATCATATTCCCACAAGGTTTCCATCCTCAATACTAGGATGACCATCTTACACAGCACATCATTATTAACAGTCCATGATATCTCTTGGAAATTGATGTAATAATTAGGCACCTCACCTATTCCATGATTTATCAAATGAACATTCTCTTAATGAAATCAATTAATACAGTTGAGAAATATATGCATAACCACAGGTCAACTACTTCATGCAGCAGAATAATTTTACCCCTTGAAGCTAGTTTTGTTAGGAAATCAACTTTGTTGTTTCCTAAAAAAAATAAAGGCATCCCCATGAACATATTGAAAGCATGAGATCTTATAATGAATTAGACTCAAAATGAGAATAAATCTAACCTCAATATATCAAAATTATTGATAAAATCTAGGGGAAATCCCTCTCACAGTATTTTATCAATCATTTAACTACTGACTCACCAAGGCGGAAGTAAAATCTATTGGACTATAGGCTTTTATCCTAGACATAATGATAAAAAATAAAAAATTGGTTATGAGTCCTCTCTGTATAGACCTAAGGTTTGTTATATGATAACCATATCCACTTATGTATTCCAAGAAAATGGAAACTAATTTTCCTTTAAAGTATCTCTAGATAGGTAAAACTAAAGGTAGGTTAAATTCATCATCCCATAGGGGTTAATAATGTCTATATAAGTCTAACAACATAACCTTCCAAGATTCATACAACATGGTATCAATCCTCTCCACACATCCTAATAGGTGAGTTCTCCATAGAGGGCTATAATTTTAATGTAAATGATAAAGGGATAATACCCAACTTATATTCACAAACGGTAATACAGCATCAATGTTCAAATTACTATAAAACCTCCCACCTAAATGGGGGTTACATTTAATCAACATGTAACCTATCCAATTTATGTAATTGAGAAATGTTAACCAACATTCCTATAAATTGGATAATGATAATACTATTTTATTATTCCCAATGGTGTTTCCACAATACGATAAACTCTCATTCACTCAAGGAGTCAACATTTTAAACTAATTACATTCCTAAAATTTCACTAGGCTCTACATCTTATCCATTAGATCAAACACAACATACAAAGGACACTAAAAACTATGAAAACATCCATTTTTCCATTCAAGTTAACTAATCAAGGGAATTCTAAATACAACCTTTACACAAGTATTTTTTTCCATAAACAAATCTAAATTTTTCATTTAATCAATTAAATCTATTCACATTTATTAAAAAAATTAAGAGGCTTGGGTTTATCATTTAACAATAAATAGTTATAAAGTATAGAAACTTATGGACTGTAACTGGAACTTTATACAACTGATTCTCTTAGTATTCAAGGAAAATTATCACCTAATTTTTGTTTAACCATTATTCAGCCATAATTTCTCACAAAAACCATATTTAAATAAAAAAACTCACAAGGCATATAGAAAAAAAATATTTAGGTTCCAACTATAAATTTAGTTAAGTAAAACCTTATATTAGCAATGCTCAAAAGTGAAAACATGTCTTTTATCTTTAATGAGGGATTGGTTAAGTAATAATCCATCATAAACTAATATTAAAAATAATATGTGTGTCTAAAACCACATTAAAAAACTATTCCATTTATCACAAACACATCCCCATCGGGTTAGGTACATAGGCATATAAAGATAAAGGTGACCTATGAGGGACCCGTCATGAAAACATGGGTTCATTTTTATGGATACCCATTCTCAAATTATAGCGTCATTTATCTATAAATTACAATTGGAATGCCATTAATGTGAACCCCAATAAGAAGTTATTTATTACAGATTAATCATTCCCTTGGTGGGTTTATTTTAATTAGCTTACCTTGCCAAAACCCTACTACAAGGGTTGAGTTTGTTTATCCAATGATCATAATGTTCCAATAATGAGCTCATTGGTCCAGGTTAAGTTATTTTTTTCCTATAATAATAATATTCTATGACTGACCTTCTTGGGAAGACTCCATTATAAATTTATTCAGTTATATGGGTTTTCATTACCTTGTTATAGTGGTAAAACACATTCTAATATTCACTTGATGAAACATTTAACTAAAACCCATATAAAATATCTTTAATTTATTAAAACAATTAAAATTATGTTTAAATTTAATGAATTATTCTTGGAAAATCATTAACTATTTAATATCACTAATCAATTTTAGGATGATTAAATAGATTTACATCATCAAGCTATATGGGAAAAACCATTATGGTCAATGCAGACAATTTTTCTAGCTAAACATATATCATAAAAATAATATAGAATTTTTTCACATAAATAAAATATATAGGTAGACAATAAAATAGTTAGATGAGCATGGTATGCCAAATCATAGCACATAATCACTCATGCATGGTATACAAATAGGCACACAAATGAAATATTAATTATATTTTCCTGAAATGTTTCATGAATTCACATATTATCTTTTGATACTATATCAAGAGGTAAATCTCATAAATCAATAGCATGCAGAAATACATAAATCACTCAAGTTGAAATATTTATCAACTATAATATTAAAAAACATGAAAAATCATCACATTAGTTGAAGCTGGATCTTTCTCTTTTATATGGGTTTTCCAATCCCTTAAACAATATATATTTACAAATTAGTGAAAAATTCCTAGACTCCTATGTATTGTCCAAAAAATTTAATAAAAAGGAAAAATGAACACTTAAATACCAATTTTTCAAGTCCCGACACGATTTTATATAATAATAGTAAGTGGACAGGTTCATGGCAAGGCCTCAAATGTGACTCTTTATATGTTATATGATGCTAGCTGATAGGGAGGTTATAAAGGTTTTATAGTGGGGAGATAATATTATATATATCAATACAAAATATAGATAAATCATAAATAAAGAATGAACGAAGAAGATAATTACAATTGAAAAGTAATAATAAACCTCAAACTACGCAGGTCAACAAAAACTTTCCATACCTGAACATGTCAAGTCATAATAAAAGAATTCAATAAATAGATGGTAATACATAGATCAGGACTAGACTAACAAGATGTTAAATTTTTTAAAATACCCAACTCTAGAGGTATCCCGAGTACATTCCTGGTCCCCTAATCCGATGTCAAGTCTTAGCACATACTAAAGAAATAAAAAAGAAGAGAAATCCAAGATACTAACATATAACCCGAAGATCTGTCTAGATACCCAATGAAGGTTTGAATAGGGTTTGAGTGAAACCCATTAAAACATCACCAGAGATGTCTAATGAAAATGAAATTTGTGAATATATAATGAAATAGTGTTCATGTATAATAATAAAAAGTAATAAAAAGGCTAATATAAACAGGTCCAATTCACATTCTTCATGGGATACCAAGTCGATTATACTTGCTTCATTGAAATAAATATTTCTATGAACATGATAATAGTAATGTTGAAATTTGAACTATGGTTATAATCAAGGTTTCCATCTGTAACACTAGTCATATAGGATCCAAGTAGAAACCAAGGAACCCCATAACATGATGAAGATCATAGAAGGTTCTATATTTTGAAAACGGAGAATCAATCCATACATCTAAACTAAGAGAATATCAAAATTCATCTCCAAAAATATCATTATATTATAATAAGAAACACCATATCCAATAATGAAGAATAATATGTTTGAAATTTTCTAATAGATGAAAAGGAACACCATGGCCATTAATGAGGATTGTTCTATCAAATGATGAAGAATTACATACCCAATAATACAGAATTCCATGTCCAATTATTTTAAAAAATAATAGTGAGTACTATGTCCAATAATTAGGAACACCATGTAAATAGTTTCAAAAAATAATAAAGAACACCATATCCATAAATTAAATATGTAATAATGGAATCCATGTTTATTACATCAATGAATAATTAGGAACACTATGTTCATGATATCAACAAATATATATGGACCGCCATGTACAAACCCACATAATAATTCATAATTTATAAATTTCTACAATCCTAAATATCCCATAGATGTAATTTAATATTAGGAATCTAGGTGTTTCTCAAGGAGGAAATTTTAAGTAAGAACTATGAATTTAAAATATAATATTATGCCATGATAAAGAATCCATTCCATTTCATGATTCACTATAATTCATTTCATTAGTTAGTCCCCTTATAAGAGGTAATAAAAGAATGTTATGAATATATACCATTTACCATTTATCATCATTCATTAGGAAATTTATTAGGATCTACATTATGGTATTAACCTTTTATATACATTTTATTATTTATCCATTCTCATTAAAGGAAATATTAAGTGAAGGTATCGACCAATTGACAATTCATTCAATTTAAATTAATCTTCCACTAATAGGAGTCCATATAAACACAAAAAAATGTTGGTTTAATTAGATATGTAAGTAATATGGGTTATGGGTGCATAAGAAATACACCACAATTTTTTGGTTTATAATGTGGTGTTTATCCTCCTCTGATGAAACAAGGAACACGATGGATAAAAAAATGGAATTGGGAATTAATAAAATAAATTCACAATTAAATGGTGATTTGTGGATGTCCCACTATGAAACACAAAGAATTTATTTTATTTGACTTAACTTTAATGACAAACTATATAGTCTACCAAACATAGACCAAGTATGATTCACTTGTCCATTATCAGTATTTGATTTGATATGGAATGAGATATATTGAATAAATGGAAAAATTACATGGAAATATGAAATATGTGATCTCATGAATATATAATTCAATATAGTTATCAAAAACAATATAAGAAGTAATAGGATCAATAAACTGACTGAGTGTGATCCAATGCAACTTGAAGTGATCAATTTTGAGATCATATGTGTATGATCTACTGAAGACTAAGATGATGGGATAAAGAGCCATCACTTGAGATATATTGTGCACAATTGAGAACAAATAATGATTTCATTAGGGTTAAAATAATTAATTTTAATGGAGTGGAAATATTATTAATTATGATAGAATAAATTTTTTTCAAAACACTTTCTGGAGATTAGGGCTAAAAATATTTAGTCGTTTCTCGGTATGTCAATAAAACTTCTCCCCATAGAGTATTGGGATCTTTTATTCCCCTGGATATAGTTTGTATTCATCATTTTAGGGGTTTATTTAAAAAATTTATCACCATATTATCTACTATAAAAACATATTTCTTCAATTTAGGGGATGGATTATTCTTGTTAGTTGTGTTATTTCACCCATTCTAATGAATGTTTTACATTTTTTAAGGGATCCCAAGGATATTTTCAGAAAATTTGAAAATATCATGATTTCCATCAAATGTTATGTACATTGTGATGTCTGTTGTTATTGGGACTTGTGGGGGTGGATAGATAAGCCATTGGAGGCAAATGGTATCAACTTGTGGAATATTAAAGACTACATGCACTACATGCAAGTGAATATGTAATGGGATGCTTCAGAAGGTAGTTAATTGTGGGATATGTCTATTTCACAAATATATTGTAAAAACCTAGAAATTATAAATGGGTCACCTCAGGTATTTGGAAAAGGAACCATCATAACAATCATAATCTTTAGCTCTATTCTCAATTTATTATCATCCACAAAGATATATATTTTTTGAAGCATAACTAGGTGGGATATATATAAGGTTTAATGGGGTTTCTAACTCTATATATTATTTTCTATTAGTAAAGCATGTATCTAAACATAATCCTAACCATTTTAAACTAAAATCAGTTAAAAAGTATCTAAATATCACACAGAGTAACTATCAATATAGGCTGATTTTTATGAGGTCCTTGATGGGTTTTTTCGATAAAGGATTATAGTTATTTGATACCTGAAAATCATTCTTGGGATTAGTGGGGATGTGTACTATGGTGTAGTGATATCCCTATAAATTATTTCATCATATTTTGGTCTATTAAATTTAATTCCATCTCCATAGACAATGAGGTTAGACATAAGGGCATCTCTATCACCTCTAAATGTAATTGTTTCACAAAATACAATGGATAATAAACTCAAAATGTATTCTTTCAAAGAAAATGGGTGGCTGAGGTTTTGGAAATATTGGGGATATATTTGGATTCATCTTCTAGTTTCACATCACTAATGAGTTTATATATAACTAGTTTTAGATAAATTCTAATAATAATTAGGAAGAGGAGGCAAGATTAATCCTATTGACTATGGGTTGTGGGGGTATTTGGAATGCCTCAATAAATATAGGATATGAATAATCTGTAAGATCTCGAGTGTCTTTGGTATCTTGATCCAAAATCCTAGAGGCAAATATGGGAATTCTATAGAAACAATGGGAAAAGTATCCTTCTTTACATTTGTTCATGTATTTAATATCCTTCCTTTCATCATCTTTGGTTCTGAATTCTTGTGGTAATTGCTTCAAATGGAGACCTACAAGGAGTGGTCTCAAACTCAACATGTATGGTTCATGTAAAAATAGTCACATGCAGGGATAAGTTATTGTTTGTGACTCTAGGGGCTTAGTTTTCATGGAATTATATAGCTCTTAAAATTTGGTAGATTCACTTCTTGTAGACGTATGCACAACACTAAATGGGATCAAGGATTTCCTTGATACAGGTCTTAAATGGAGTAGGGAAAAACAGAATATTTGATCAACTACAAATCCTTATGTGTTATGTATTCTATCCCCTGGTCTATCATTTATCATATGAGAAAAACCAAGATACTTCTTAACATTCTAGGGGTGTAAGGAACACATGGAATGAAGGGAATAAAGTCCTTAATTTTCTTACTTCTTGATCAACTCTGGATTTATATTTTATTATTTTTTCTAAAATGGTATCCCCTTCCCCATGAATGTGTTGATTTGGTGAGGGATTATACCCAGGGGATTCATTATTTCCATCCTCTATGATGTTTTGTGGATTTTGTCATTATTTTTCATTTCTAATGAAATTTTTACTTTTGATGATGATGATTAGAATACGAAAAATACTTGTCCATAATGTTGTCAGGATCTAGTTATTGGATTTTAATATGACATTAGGTTATAGTAATGAAACTTCTGAGGAAAAGATCTTGTTATACACACACACACATATATATATATATATAATTGTTGAGTAGGGATTTATTATTTTAAAAATATTTTAAATTTTCCTACATCCTATCCATCTAAAATGTTCTTTACTTTCCTATACTAGTTCACATGACATATCACATAGTTTATAATAATTATATATTATTTCTAGAGTATAATGAATTCTAGAGAGTTATTCCTAAGTAAAAAACTCAATATTAGCCCATGAATATTTTAGTACATGATTTTATTTTATAATTATTGTATGTTTATTTAATATAAATTAATCTCATAAAATCATGTTGAATGGATTCATTAATCTAGGAAGTATTTTTTTAATGATCATTAACTCATAAATTCATAATTATTATTTTCTCTATCAATTTATACATAAATAGTATTCTTTTCTCTTTATAAAAATTGTGAACTCTAATATTTGATGATCACATGAAGTTTTTTATTGGTTATTTCTCAAGTTTTTAAACTCATAATGTTTCAAGTAAAATTTTATCTAGTGTCCATTATAGGAAATCATAGGCACTAAGTGTGAAAAATAATGGTTATTTTAATATAGGTTGCGAACAACCTCTCTTCTACTTAATTTTTGAAAATATTCAACTTTATAGAATATTTTATGATAATAATTGATATATAGGATATTATAGTGGTTTTTTGAGTACTGTGATATATTGTAAATAAAATATTTATTTTAGAATCATTATAATAAAATTATATTCTTTTCTACTAACAAAGTGATGAATTATAGAACAAAATTTGTTATTGAGTCTGTAACATGGATTGTACTTTCGGAATAGTTTTTAATTTTGATTTGACATAGTTAAACATTAATGTGTTGTAATTTTTTTAAGATATAATGATAAATTCAAATGCAATATTTCATATAAATACCCTTTATATATAAAAAATCTCAAAGTAATGATGATAATTAACTAATATGGGGAGGGAGAGTGAAACAAACTATTAAATTAATTTTAACATTCTCCATAAAAAACTATCAAAACATGTAAATGTGATTGAAATGATCAATTTCCAAAAATGATATAAACTCCTATGGATAAACACAATAAGAATATAAGTGTTTTTACAAGGTTTTATTATCAAAATGAGAAACTATAACTTTGTAAAAAATAAAAATAAATTATGATCACATGATCCAATATTTTCAAGATGTTAGATAAAATGAATATTGATTATATTTGAACACATGATAAAAAGTGTTTCCCCTATCATTTATAATATTCTCGCATATAAATAATTAAATATATTATGGAATAAAGAAAACTAATAATAATCTAAGATAGACTTCCATAAAATTATTCTTTTTCTTATTCCCCTTTCTCTGCTTATTCAACCCTTCTTAATCTTATCCATAATATTCTTCTATATTCTTTATGTTTATTATTTTAAAAACCCAACCTTATATATTATTCTCATATTATTAAATTAAATTTTTACTACAATAGGGACACTATATCTCCCATAAAATCTGAATTACCTGTAAAAGTTTATGTGGTTAACTACTGCTAGACCATTACCATGTTTTAATAAATATCAGATCAAACCATACATTATTTTAAACATTTTATATGAATTATGGGATTAAATGATCATTTTATAGTATCCCTTTATGAAACACTTCATTCATATCATTAAACTAGTAAAATTTTATGTTTTGTTAATAGTAGTGGTGTGAAAATGATACTTATAGCATGATAATTATAATTAAAACATTTGTTGATGTGTAAAAGAATAACGTAGAAATTATCTGTTAGTATATTTTAAAAAACCAACTAATTTAAGTAATTCATGGATATATTTTTTAGTGACTACTAAAACATTCAAAATCATGAGAAAAACAAAAACACATCTTTCTAAACATTAAATAATAATAAAATGTGTATGGTGAAATTTACATCCTTATAGAATAATTCCACTTTCTTAACCCACTCAGTTTTCTTTTCTAGGTAATTTGTTGTGTTAATTTTATATTTCATGGGATAAAATTATTTTATTATAAAATAATTAAAAAAACTCATAAATTATCTTATGAAATTATTTCAATTTCATAAAAGAATATATCAAACATCATTAGATACAGAATTATTTCATTAGATGATTACTTAGGGCATGACCTGATTTACTTTGGCTTCCAAAAAATTTGATATTACTAATCATATATTATTTTGTGAAAAAATAAAATATGTATTTATTTAATTTATAGCTCCAGAACTCTTTCAAAATCATTATCTTCTCAGTTCCAATATTCTTACAAATTTTTCTAATAATACAATCCAACTTCATGAAATGTGAATCAAAATTATTTTGTTAATTTTGAATTTGATTCATTAACTGAACAATTATTTAAAAATATTGGCAACAAAGTAAATACTTATCACATACACTTTACCATGACAGAACATCATCAACCACCCCCCTTTAAAAATAATTATTATTAAGGAATCCATCATCCACAATCTTATTAAACGCCACCAACTTTTTTCATCTCAATAATCACCCATGACATTGTCTCCATAATATAACCCTTTTCTTACAATCATCAAATTAAAATAGTATTTGGTTCCATAAAATTTTTGTGGACCATTTTTCATAAAGCTACATTCAAAATTTGAAATGAATATTGATTAAAGTTTTCTGTGTCTACATGTGTTATCATAGTGTAGAAATAACAAACTATCAATAGTAGTAAAAATTCTATTTATTTGGGAAACATAAATTATATCCTTAATATTTTATTCCACACCTATCAATTTTAATCATTCTAAATCATTCAAAAATATTACAATATGTGTCAGAACTAAATATATTTTACGCATGATCAACCAAAATAATTTGATCAGTTCTCATATTTCCCTATAAAAAATGATGAACTCATTGGTTTCCACTTTTAGATAGATTAAATACATTCTCCTCTAAAGGCAAAAATATTATTTGAATATAATAATTAATTAAACCCATTTTCACAATGAAAATCAATTATGATGACAAGGAGTACATTTTCACCATACACAATCGTTGAATGAATTTTGGTTGACATCCCATTATCAATTTCATTTTCTGAAATATTTATCTTAGTAGTAGATTAATAAAAATGCCAACTATTTTTTTAACGGACACTTGGTTCATCAACCCATGATACACAATCTCCATGATAGGGTGTTTATTTATAGCAATATTCCTTGATCCATAATTATATGCCAAATTTTAAATAATATTGATGGAAATTTTATTATTACAACCTATATGAATCAATAATTAGACACCAACCTTTATATCATCTAAATGAGTATTCATCAGCACTAATTAGGTTATTATTTTAGATAAATCAATATATTATTCCTCATTGGTATAAAAGGTCACTAAAAATTTATTCCTTTCATTCCTTGGAACACAGATTTCTCCAAGATAGAAAAATACATAGATATTGATCTTATGTAATTGAAATATCTGGTTGAATCTATATCAACATAACCATAGAGATCAAGACCTTATTTATTTCAATATTCAATCAATTATTTAGTTCACATTTTACAAATCAAAAGATCAATATTGAAACAAACACACATGAATAATATAAAACACTTCAAAATATATAACATATAATAATATCTAACAAAAAACTGATATAAATAATTCATGTACTAAAACTATGAATATGTTTTTAGATCACTCTAGAATAAACACCCTTTCCATATGAATCCTAATAAAACATATTTTTTTTTAAAACTAGGTTAGAAAATAATTTTTAATCCTTTACTCCAATAATATATATATTTCCATCAGAATACTTCTCTTGATAATGAATGATATAACCTTTCGATACAAATTTTTTTAAACTGAATAATTTTGGAATTAACTAATAATGTAGACATTTAGAATATTCATTATCACAAAATAGAATAATCACAAAAAAATTATTCATTTATATCAAAAATTATGGAATCTATATAGATGATAATAATTAAAGATACCACTTTATAATTTATGAAATATAGGTTTCTGTGAACTATTCACTTATTGAATTTAAAATACGTAAAATAGGAACATAATATAGAAAAAAATGTTTTTTGGTTTGTTTTAAATTATATATATCCATCTTTAACATGTAACCATATCTATTATATTTTTCAAAAATGAATCCATATGGCTTCATAATGTAAATTTCCTATTCCAATTCTCTATTGAGATAGGGTAGCTTTCACTTTATATGGAAGATCCTAAGATTACTTTGTGATGTGATTAAAAGAAAAATAATAATGGGGTCAATTATAAAAAAAAGGTGTGAAAGTATCATTAAATAAATTACGTCAATGAATCTATAGCCTTTAAATAATAGTCTTTAATTTTTTGACATTGGATCTTCCTTTTTTCACTTATAATAGAATTATAATTTTGTTTTAATAAAATTAGAATTATTTATCTTGGGTATTAGACCCAAAGTATCATTATTTTTTTTGTTATCCAAATACACATTCATATAATTGATACACCGTTGATTCATTAAGGATTTATTTACATGTTAGAGTTTACCAAGAGAAAATCAAGAGATATGGTTTGCAATCCCCAAATTTCATTATGTTTGAATTTTTATTTGTGATATCCAATGATATTCTAGGTCTGAAACAACATTATTAGACTCAAATGAGTTGAAAATGGTTGTTCTTAAATAATTAAAATGGTTATAACATTATTTTGATCTTATTCTTTTGTTGAATCCCCATTATTTTATATAAATTCATCTTATTTCTAAAAAATCTATGTTAATAAGTTAACTTCAATACATATACATCTTGATGTGAGATATTTTCAATAAGTGTTTCATCACTTTAAAACTATATTTATCCTTAAAAAATAATAACTGATTTATTGTATAAATTACACTCTTTCATTTTAAGCATAACGAAGGATAATACCTTATACTACACTTTTCTCAAACATCCCCATAATTTCACAATCCACCATAATAACACAATGTATTCGAAATATCCTAAATTATTTCAAGATTTGGTTTTTTATTTTAATATAAATCAAATAGAATCATATATAAATTATTTTATCAAGAAAAATAATTTTAAATATGAACCATTGTACAAATATCACTCCTCCAAAAAAAATTGTGAACTATCATGCTATGCCAATATGGTGTGAACCATTTCCATTAAACACATATTAATTTATTTAGAAAGTATGTTATGTCAACGGTGATATGGTATATCTAATTGAAAATTAAAACCATATTTTTTAGATATGCTTTGAATTTTCCACTTGTGTATTCAGCACCATTGTCCATAATTAATTTAAACAATGAGAGACCCCACTCTTATTTTACACATATTTTTAAATTATTAAAAATATTAAAGTAAATTAAGTTATATTTCATATTCATAATTCATGTAAAAATATTGTTTTTATATAAAAAATAATCTAATAATCTTTATTGGTAAATCAATTCTTCATTTGTTAATAAAAATGAATGAATGGGATCTGATTGGTGAGAATTTTGAATATCCACTTTTTAGTGAAGTGTTTATTGTCTTACCTATTGAAAATTTTTGAATATTAATTTTTTTTATCTATTTGAAATCATAAAAACATGAATATTATTTACATGGGTATCCTTAACAAAATACTTGATAAAATATTTCAAAGTCTTCCATTCCACAATTGATTTTATTCTTTAAAGATAATATTCCATGAATGTTAAATATCAAAAATATAAAATAATATTCCATATGTTATTCATATAGTTAATACACATCTATCATTCTAAATATTAACCAAATAATCATCATTTGAGAAAGAAATTCACTACCATTATCCCATAGGTGGGGCACCATTATAATGTTTTGTTTCAACTAATTCACAAATAAATTGTTATTCAATTTCAACATATACTATCCAATGACTACTGAACAAACTCTAATTACCTTATGTGACAATTAATTTCAAAAATTAACATGTACTTACATAAATTTCAAAACATATTTTAAGATATTATAATATTCTATTATATGTGAATATCGTTCACTATCCAAGATCAATAAATAGCCCTTTTATGGTTATTTGAGTGTCATATCACCAACTAATTCCTACACGTTCCATTATATTTATTCTTATTCGAATTTTTATTATTGAAATTATTACATTGTGGGATTTATATTATAGTGATACAATAATATGTATGGTGAACCATTTTTACAATCCATCCACAAACTTATTCAAATGATTGAATTTTGTTTCCCATCATCATTATAGTTCTTTCAAATTGATTCTAAACATTTTTTCATTGGCTATATTAATTACCCCTAAAAATATACATACCATATCTTATAGTTTCATTGTGAAATTTTTATTTAACCTAATGTCACCATAACATGTTCCCAAATCCTGAACAATACCAGAATTATACCTAAAGTGAGTATTCCCCTTTAAAAATTACTAGATGTGCCATTGTAGACTCCTATAACACTTCCTCCTTTTAAAAGAAAAACAATTATTACTTTTAAAAAATATAATTATTTTAGAATCCTAAAACATTATTCGTCATACATGTTTCATTTCACGACTTTTCTAAATCACTATTTGTGTCATATTGTTCATTAAATTATTCATTCATAGACTATTCATATTTGGGAGACTTTTTACCCTTGGAAACAAATTTTATTTTCTATACTTTTGACTTGGAATCATACTTTTAAACCATGACATTATTTTTTTCATTATACATATTCCTATATGTATTTTTAAATTTATGAATTTAACTTGATTGATTTATTTACTATCTTCATTAGTTTCTATTCAAAAACTGAAATCTTCTCCTTCTATTTAACATGCACATCCAGCCTAACATTTAACTTCATTTAGTTTGTTAAAAACTTCACCAAATTTTCATCATCTTCAAATTATACTACATTTAAAAATATATTTTCTCATTATTTATTGGTGAGTGAATATATTTATTTATATTATTTTTCTCCTTATCTAATCGCAATATCATATATTACTATTTATTGAGTTAATATTTTAGCACGAACACCATTTTTGTTTCTTCCTTATTTTTATTATTTATATTGATGTGAACTTTAGATAATATAGGCCCACTAAGAAGGGGTTTGGATTGAATTAGTGTTACCCTTTCCAAAGAATTTAAAATTCTCTTAACTATCCCCTCTTTATATTAGAATGTTTTCCTCAGTGAATATTTATGGATTTTTAATGAGTTCCAAACGCACAACATCACATTCAAATAGGTAAATAAATATGATAAATATTTATTAATATTTTTATAGGTTTCAAAACAATATAATAATATACTCCTATCTATTTTTATGATTTTTCTATGTCATAAATGTTTTTCATTGGTGAAAAAAATTAATTAAAATTTGGTGACATGTTGAAGAAACCCTATAGTGTAATTTTTGATGTTTTTCTATTTTTTCAACCATTTCAGTTTAGCAAATTTTCAGTATAGTTAAAAGACTATGATAGGTTTAATTAATGAATTATCATGGGTATACACGACACATCCCCTGATATGGCTTCCACAAGTTGGAGATTAGCAAAACAACCAAACAAGTCTCATTAATAACCATGACAGAGATAATTCAACATAGTAAAATGTAGAATAAATTTAAAAAACCATTAGACATACAACATCAAGCTTAAAAGGCTAAATATGTAAATAAAACAAGTCAAATAAAAATACAATCTTACGTAAGACCAACTACCACCACCAAACCACCTCACCATGAATGTAACAAAAACCAATATAATACATTAATCTATAAGTCACTCTTCCCTTTACCTGTTTTATATAATTCCAAATCTATAAATCACCAAGGTAAAAGAATGGCATGATAATAAGGACTTTTAGGGTAACACCAAGAATCTATATAATTTTTAATAGTATACAATTACTAGTTATTTGTTTAAAACTAACCCGATTTATAAAGGAATTTCAAATGAAAATAATTTACATAAAATGTGTTTTTTTTTCATGACATGAATTAGATATTAACATAAACCTAGGACATGAAAATAAATAAAATATTAAATAAAGGGACATGTATAATCATCCATGGATATACAATGATAAAATCTTGTGAGAAATCAAATAAGATATAAAAGCACAAAGTATAAAGCCTGAAAAAAGTGGGCTTTATCCTATGAGAATACATAATTGGAATCTTTAAGGAAGACTAACCATAATAAATATAATCCTACCTATATCATGTAATTCCACAATATATCAATATTAACAAAATAACACATAGTGTTTTTTCACTAACTAAGGATACAAATTTCTTAACCCGATGCACCCTTAATTTACAATATTCTGCATTTTCCATAAAAATTAAATAAACCATAATTTCTTTTATAAAACTAAATTGATGAAGAATCAAGACATAGATATATGCAAATCCATTTATAGAGTCAATTTCACAATTCAAGAATGTAATCGAACACATAAAGTTCATAGATGGGTTATTAATAAAAACACCTTAAAAAATCCATTGCATCAAAAGATACCATCAACAAATCAATTTAAAAAATTGAACCAATGTATGTTAATATAAATTTAACCTAATCATCAATTAACACCATTATATAGTGACACCTACCAAATGAATGATGAAATAACATTTCCATATTAAGTATAGTAATGGGAAACAATGATATTGGATCGTTAAGATCCTAAACAAATTGTAAACACTATCAATTACCAATACCTATGATAAATGATATTATTTAGTCTCATGAAACATCAAAATAATGGAGAAATAGTCAAGAAAATATATTAAATGGTTCCCTATTACTAGATTGTAATGAATATATTTACAACCCTTCTATCACCTCAATGATTCCCCAAATAGAGTGGGAGATGAAAAAAACATCACTAATGGGTCTATAAAATTGAGAAAAATAAAATTAGTTTTAAGGATTCAGAAAAGGGGGATTAATAAAAAATTTCAGACCAAATGAAAATTATGTAATTACTACTCGAGAGGTTGGAAATAGGAACATATGGTAGGTGGTGAGGCTAACTACACACTATTAAGATGAACGCTTTCATTAACAAAAGGGATAAATCTGTATTATTAGGTATTATTCTTATGATGTCAAGCCTAGTTTCTATATTATTTGATGTGGGTGTGTAATGATCCATTATATTAGAGAAGTTGAACAGAAATCTGGAGTGAAAAATACAATATCTATATCAGTGATTGTGTATATAAACACCCTTAGTGGAATAATGGAAGGGTATATAGATTTATATTTAGTGAACCATAATGATCAATATCCCTAGGTTCCCCTATGACTAATCTCTGATAGATATTTATTATTTTTATTTGATATTCATGATGGATGTGTTGAAACATTATCGATAACACACTGATTTTTATTACTGTAGGTTATCTTTAACATACACATAGGGAGACAATTATATCTATTTTATTAAGCAGTTTTTATAGCTAGGCCCTTTTGGACCCAACCATTAGTAGATAAATGATATAATAACTCAGTTAATAATAATTTAATTAAGTGTTAGAAGATGCATGTTGTGTTCCTTATTTCCATTTTGAGGTCAATTTTACGGTTGAGCTTATGTATGATGAATATAATATATCAATTTTTCCACGCATGAAATATCATATAGAGTTGTTAAAGTTAAATACAACCCTAGTGGATTTAATGGGACATGTATTCATCCACTCAATTTTTTCCTCTTGGGGTGCCCAATTTTTTACTCTAATAAGGCATATAGACTAAAACATTTATTTGTGAATTGTGGATGTTTAAAATAGATAATGATTAAGACTTTACATCCCCTTCCATGATTCTAAAAACTATTTTGAAAATTGTTGGGATCCATGTAAATCTCTATGATTGATCATAATATAGGCTACAACCAATTAATATTGTGGTCTTATGATATTATGTATACTAACATTAAGAGTATTCATAACATATAAGATTACTTGTGATGCAGTTCAGGTTAATAATCATACCATAGTTGATTTTATAGTTTTCATATTTTTTTAACATAATTTTCAATGCTATATTATGTTTTCAGATATTAAAGTGGCACTTAATCCATGTATAACAAATGTTATACTGAATTTTCATGATTTAATTGTTGTAAAATTGACAAATTTTAGGTTAAATGAGAAAATTCATAGTTTCTTAGTAAGACACCTTCAGTTCTTACACTCTTATATAGCCTCAACCCTTACATGATCATTTTCTTAATTATTTTACTAACTATAGCCAATAAATAGCATTTCCAAATCATCTCAAATCATCACCATATTTTTTAACACATTAATAAAAACCTAAAAACATCAGTAAATAACAATTCCATGAAGAATGAAACCTCTACTAACCTTAATTTTTTTACTATAACAGTTCTATAATTGAACTTCTTTCTAATTCACATTTTTGTGGTTCCCACATAGTCTCAATTTTGGTTTTTTTTGTTACTTAATATATCTCAAGTAAAATTCATCCTCAGAAGAAAAATAACTTATTTACCTGTCTAAGTGTTCATTTGAAATTACCTCAGATGAAAACAAGATAGGATTATATAATTTAGTGGTAAATTAATACCCCTTATCTATAAGAAATTATTTATTAAAAAATAAAAAACTTTGAATCATCATTGGAATATCCCTATCTATATTCAGATAAAACTCCATTATTGTATATGGATCAGTAATAGATCCCCTTAAATGGTTTATTTCTAACTATTCTAGTTGTTAAATATTGTAAATAAACATCCCCCCCCTTTGATTGATGTTGTTCATTTCCCAGAATTTTAAAAAACTACCGAAGGGATGTTTTGTGTAAATACATTAGAACACATACTAGATATGAAAACATATGGAGAGAGTGGATTCCCTTACATACCAAAGATGGGGGAAGTGATAGAACATCACGGTTTACCTGATTAATTTGAAACTCCAGTGAGGTCATTATCTTTAGGGAATATATTTATTTATTTTTAAATTTTTCAAATATATTTCATCATGATCACTTTTTTATCTACCATATTATTGATTAAATGGTATAGAATCTCAAATAAATTATGTAATAATTCTATACTAGATTCTTTGTCTACTCAATAATGAATTTTTTATGATAGATTATGAGCATTGATACTTTAGATCATCATTGAGATCCTTTAGTTTCTAATTCAACTATAACCACTAAATAAATTCCATTATATCTATGATAAACTTTTCTTTATCCTTGTAAAGTGATGCATAATTTATTTTCATTATTTACCATAGGATACACTTTATCCTTAAAAAAATTTATCCTCAACTTATGTAATTTATATCCAAAACATCTCCATACTTATCTAAATATGAATATATATAAAAACAATGATCAGTCATTTTATAATAGACCAAATAATTTTTGAGTGTTCTTTCAATGTACTCATTATTATAATTGAAATATATAGAGTTTTTTCATAGAACTAATCTTAAATTGATAAGGGATGAATATGAAATAAATTATATATGGTATGTTTTCCATTTTTTGTAACCAATTTTAAATGAAAATTTGATGAATTTTTACATAAACTTCTCTTCACCCATTGTATGTTCTATACATGGTGATAATGAAAACCATGCCAAAACTGGTCTCCATTCTTTTTTCTCAAACCTATTCAATAATAGTATAAAATATTTCACTTATTGAATACAAGTAAAATCCTTATTTCGAGTTACCACTAATCTATGAAGACATATCATATGCCCAATAAATGAAATCTAGAATTCTAATCCCATTAATATTTTAAACCAAAACATTGATTTTAGGTGGCTTCTACTGAATATAATATTATAAATATACCGTAATAGATCAAATTCATCTTCATTAGTAAATTTAATATGAATTAATTTATCGAAATAAATTCTCATAAATTTGAACATCCTCATGTAATTTTCAAATACAGTATACTAAAACTAAGGGGATCGCTATATGATATATAATTTTTTATTTAATGTGTATACGATTATTCATAATAACCAATTTGGAAGACAACTATTTTTTATGTATGAATTTTCTCCTCCAATACTCCATAATAAATTTAGTATTGACATAGATTTGATTTAATTGAATGAATTTTTTTTAGTAAGAAAAATATTATTTTTGGATCTAAATATATAACCAATGTGAAAATTTCATCCATGCTAAAAACATCATATAGTGTATATCCCTTACACACTAACCACTACTTATTTAAGTTGATATGATCCACCCCATAATATTTTTGTAAATAACCATTTGATTATGATTATGTTATGATATATCAGTCTCTTCACATCCTAAATCATCTGGTTTGTCTCTATTTGGAATAACTCTTCATACATGTCCTTGACCCATTTTTTATCAATCTAGGATTATTAAATGGATTTTTCACCACTTTTTATAATATATTAGTGTTATATATATTCCCCATCATCCATGTTGGTTTGGGGTTATTATTTTTAATTGATTATGTTTTATTGACAAATATTAGAATCCATATTCATCTATTGAGTTGATAGTTGACTATCTTAGAAATAAATTTTTATTCATATCAACCATAGAATCCTCTTCATGTGTTGGACCCTAAAGACCACCAAAATGCTATTTAAAATCATCTTATTCATCATAAACATCAACATAAAATAAGTTTTTAGAAAAAATTCGTTTCCAATCATGAATTACATTTGATATAGTGAATCTAAAAATTGAAATTAATGTATTATTAAAGTATTTTTAGGTCTTTCACTAGTTATATTTTTATAAAATATCACTTCATCCACTATATCACCATATTTTCCTTGGATTTTCATCCATATTTGGGATATAAAAATTATTCAAAATAATCAAAAGGATTTTGGTGCTTCCCTCCATCCATGAAACATATCACATAATGTCTTCTCTCCATGAATAGAAAAAATTGATTTTGTTGATAAATAACCACACACATCACTTACATCCAAAAATTCATTTATATATCATACTTGATGAGTAGTATATTTTCCATAAAATTCTACTTCCTCTTCATCTATTCCATGAATGCATTATCGTATGATCACCTCTTGGATGAAACATTAATATTGATTCTTGAATTCTAGAGACATTTTTCAACCACAATTGAAGGGTACTACATGCCATTATAAGACATCATATTCTTGATTGATATTTTGATTTAATTTATATATTTAATTTGAAAATGATTGATAGGTTTTATGAAATTATAAATGGATGGTTGGACCATTATATAACCAATTATAATATATTGATGAATAAATATATATATATATATATATTTCACCTCATTTTTTAGAAATCACCACTGAACAGATTACATTAGTGTTATTTTTCTATTATAGGCTTTATACCCTTAGGTTCTTTGGTTGGTAATGATTTCTCCACAAAATTCCATTTATACAATAATTAAAATTATTCTCAAGATCATGATTTATATTTTGAATATCCAATTTAGAATTTATCTTGGATAAATTCTCAAGGATTTTTTGTTGTATATTCACATATATTTGATAACATCCATTATTATTATATGCCACCCAAAGTAAATATGTATTCTAATTACCATGTAATTTACATTTATTTTCATTTATTCTCCAAATATTCATCAAAGAATTTATATCCATTAATTTGATTAGAAATCCCTTCTTGTGGAGTATGAATTTGTATCTCTAGTCACATAGTTTGATAAAACATAAAAGGTTTTGTCATCATTTTCTCACATTAAGTGTAATTATCCATTTTTATTTTACCTTACCCATCACATGATCAGTCTCACGACCTAGATCGATGAGAATTCCCAATCACTTGGGCCAATAACTTGTTCATAGGAATCATGTTACACTCTTGAGAATAGCTTCAACAAATAAAAAAACTAAAAGAAACATCTAATGAAAGTATAGTTCACCAAAATTGATAAAAACCAGTAATAATCTAAACTAAATCTTAATTGGATAATGAAATTAATAAAATTTATGGAAACTCACATTTTAATACACCTTAATTAATTATTTACTAAAAAAATACACATAATAAAGTCTTGATTGATCATGAGTGATAAGTACATTTAATGAATGTATTTTGAGGTGTTTTGATAAATAAAGTCTTGTAAGTTAATGAATAATCATTCCAATTTGTGAGAAATTTGAATTGATTTATGTTTTATCATAAGAAATGATGAATATTTGGAAGGAACAAAAAGAGGAAAAATATGATCAAAATGACCCTTTGCATTGTTTCACTTCACTCGTGGCACAACATTTTATTTTTAAAGGAAAATAAGAGTTTGAAAATAGAGAAAAATGGGTACACGATGTGTAATGGTATTTCCCACCATGAATTCATCTAGTCAAGAAGATCAGTGTAAGGAAAGTCATGATAATGTTATGAATTGTGAACTGAAATTACATGTCATGAGTTGATTTTTCACAACGTGGCCATAGTCAAAGTTAGTAAATGATATTTGTGAGGATTGAAAAGATATGTAGGAAAACATGAGAGATTACAAGGATTCTAACCTAAGTAAATGTTGTGATTATAATGATGTGCGAAAAATAAAACTAATGTTGCAAGACACGCTGGTGAATTTGGCTATAAAAAGAGCCCTTGAGCCACCTGTCCGAGACAATCCAGAACCAGCTGGAGTAAGTGTGACACCAACAGACAAAAAAGTGATTATTTGATTCCCCACTTTACTACCTTTGAACTTTGGGTACCCATGATACTCTTTCTCATCAGGTTTAGAATGAGTGATTAGTCCACTTAGTGTCAAGTTATGTGTTTGTTGGGGGTGTGATGATTAGGGATTATTTTCTATTTTCTATTCTTGTTTTAAATTTTTGCAAACAGATTATCATCTACAATTCATTATATTTCTGAAAATTCATGACCATTTCTAACCTTATGAGGATTTTTATTTAATTTCATCAATTTATTAATCTATTTCTTATATGACCATTATGCAACATTGGTTAGTTATGTTTAAATATGGTTTTGAGACACCTATTTCTGTGATTGAACCAAGTAGATGACCATTCTAAAGGTGAAATCATTTGAGTATTATTGGATACCAAGAACAAGGATCCTTGTTGACCAAATTTTGACAAAAAAACTGAATAAACCTATATCAATTGAATCCCTAGCACCTAATCCCAAAATCACTAAACCTAGTATGTATCCCATATTAAATTACAACCCAGTCATTAATGTTATTATTTCTATTATCTCAAATTAATTAAATCAATTCTATTAAAATTTATTTAATTAATTTATAACATACATACTGTATATGTGGGATTGATACAAAACCTTTCTTATACTATATTTTAATTTAATGAGTAGCATAATTTGGGTTTTATAAATTTGTTTTTTCATAGTACCATAGGGACTTAATGACACCCTATGTGAATATTAATGAGTCCTACTGTCTTTGGGAAATTTGGTATATAGAATAATAATTTTCAATATATATACAAATAAATTATTTAAAACTCCATGACATGTGCTAAAAATCCATTGATATTGTAATAATTTATAGTATAAACTGGGGGAAAAGTAAGAATGGGGTGAGATACAAATATCAGTATGGGAATAATCAAAGAATTTATTTTGGAAAATAAGTACATGTGAGTAGAGAAGAATTCCCCAACAAATTAAGTATTGGTATATGTAGGTGTATACCTTCATGTGTAAATTGGGATAGGTATTCACTATACAACGATTTTTCATTGAAAATCATAGGATGATTTATACAACATAACTATAGTACATAATGATTCATAGAAGGGTTTAATGAGAGTTAAAGATATATCTAATTAAATTTTAATCATATGAATAGTAATAGTGATGGTTAAAAACATATCCAAACATGAAAAACTCAAAATATAATGGCATAAAATAAATAATGTACTTTAATAAGGGGAAGAAGGATATGATCCCTTACCTTGAGAGGGCGCTCATAAAAAATTTGGATGAGATTATTAAGAGTTTCATAACACCTTGGGAGGGATATATACTGGGAAATATATATTAAATTTGTTCTAAAAATGTTTTTAGTGACCAGTAATGGGAGTTTCGCTGGGTTTTTTATAAAAAAAGTGTGGGAAATTCATTATTAATATCTAATCATGGGTTTTAGAGTGTATATGATATACTATTCTGAACCAAAAACAATAGCATGATTCATAAAAATGTTTTTTGGGTTTCATTATGTTGTATTCATAAGAAAAAAATCATTAAAATAATTTCCATGGTGATGTGGAAGTGAGTCATGTGTATAAATAATTGCTTTTAAAAAATTAAATTATAATATATGTTTTGGAGGATTTATTATGGGTATTTGAAATTAATAAAATAACCTTAATACATAATAATTTAAAGTGTAAGAATAATTTTTTTTAGTTATATTCTTTAAAATATTTATTTCATCACTTTTTTGGATTTTATGATGTTATAATGCATACTGTATATTAATAATGTATTTAATTTTAAAATAAAACATATAATATCTTAGAAAATTATAAGAAATTAACTTTTTTAGAATTTCTATTTATGTCTTTCCAAAACAATATTTATTTTATCAAAATAATTACTTATATTTAAAAATTTACAATTTTAAATAAAAATAACCATTTATTAGAAAAATATTGGTTTTTACAATGATAACAGTTTCTGAACCATATAAAAATTAATTTTGAATTCATAAAATTATATTATCATATTATATTTAATAATTATTATTTAATAATTATTATACAATAATATAATATTTATCTAAAAATTTATTTAATTCCTCAAAAATAGTGTCTTAATTGAAATTATATATATCAAAAAACATATAATTTGTGTTTCATCATATAAAAATCTATTTTAATCAAAATCATAATTTAACTAATTTTAATGTAATAATAGAAATGATAAAATTGACCATTATTTAAAAAAAATATAGTATTACTTTCTTAGTACATAACCCTTATTACACTATAATATGACCTAAGGGCATGGTGTGCGTTGGTGATACATTATTATACTAGTTCACCGAACATGGCTTGGATATTGATCCTAATAAGCCTAAACATATCCTATAATTGGTTTTTATTTCACTTTTGTTGTTGAATATCAGATTCCTCTTAGTCATTTGAGAATCTATTGGATTTCAACACCCATGGATGCTCCAATAAATGGGCTTTATATGGCACAATCCAACTAGTTGAGGACATCACATCTTCCACCAGTGTCAATTAGACATTATCATAACATTTAATATACTAATAATAATGGTCATTGTGAAATGACTATATTATCAGATATTATGATGCTTAATGGTATTTTAAATCCAACATTCTATATAACAGTAAATATTTTACAATGTAATGGATTTTAATTCTATAGTAAGATTACATGATAAGGAATGTAATCTTAAAAATGAAAATTGAATTTATAAAACCTATGGTCATTACATTCTCCCCACTTTATAAATTTCTCAATCAAAATTTAATTACATACCATAAAATATATGATGGTACTTTTGTTTTATCATCAATTCTTGTTCTCAAGTGCCGACCTCAAACTGTTTGTTCCACCAAAACACTTCAACTAGGTTATTTTTCATGTTTCATAGAACATGGTCTCAATGATTAATGTTATACAGTAACTACTCATGTATAAATGTTAATTCTCCATGTGTAGAACATTTAAATTCATTACATGTGGGGGGGGTCTCATATATATTTCATTATAAGGGATATTTAGAACAAATCTTGTACATGTTATACATTTTTTTGGACAACAATTTGATAGACAAAAGATCTAATGAGATCAAGGAAGTGAAATGGGATGATGTATCTTGAAAAAACACTTCCCTTTTTCCAAAAATCGTGAATTTCTTCAATAGTGATATATGAAGGAACACCTTATCTCTGACCTCAAACTCTAGTCTTATTGATGATTTTATATATAGTTTTTCTATCGATTTAATATAACATGGAATTGTTTCATCTTTATCTATCATCTCTTGGATAATATTAGGTCACATCACTATTAGTTCTCCAACTTCATCCAAACATATTGCAGTTTGAAAAATCATCCCATACAGAGCCTCAAAACATTTCATTTAAATTATAAAACCGAAACTATTATAATATGATAACTCTAATAATAGAAGGTTTTATCCCAAAATCCATGATTTTTTTAAACGTGGTCTTTGTATATGATCCAGATATTAAATAGTCTTTTTAGACCATCCATCTATATAATAGTGATAAGTATTACTCGAGATCCACTCTATATGTAATGATTTATGAAGTATTCTTTATAACCATGAGGTAAATCATAGATCTATGTTTGGTAAAATGTAGAGTCCCACTCCAAAGATTCTTACCAATACCCCTATTTACATATTAGAATGTTATTCGATTGATAAATTTTCTTTAATATTAATTAAACTTGTTGTTTTTATAAGGTGATTGGATACCTTCTAGATGAATGTATTTCATTATGGTGTCCTAGGGAGTCCTCCAATGAAATCCATGGTTTTGTTTTCCCATTTCCATACTAAAAGAGGAAATAGTTGTAACATACCTTTAAATTTTTTCATACTGATTTTCCATGTTGGAATACCAAGAATTGAAATACCGATTGTTTAATCTCCCACTTCATTTTATGCCACCATTACTTTTTATTTTTATTTTTATATATCTTATTATTTATTAGAATAATATATATTGAATATTTTTATACATTACAAAAAACATCCCTATTTAGTTCTAGTTTTTATGGGACAAAAATATATGTACCAAACTATACAACTATACTTTTATAAATGTTAAATATTGGAATATTCACTACATTTTAAGGTAGCACCTCATCACCATTCTAGGGATCCTCGATCCTCTCAACAATAGGTGACAGAGAAGTGATTTTAGAAAGATAATATGAAGTTCCATTTTTATTACCATGACCATCCCTTTTTCATGAAGATTCGATACATGCAATCCTTATCATAGATAAGGTTTCTAGATCCTTTCAAATTAGAGAATCTTCTACTTTTTTATCCTTCTTATGATAGAAATGGATTATAAAACATAATCCCTGATCAACTATAAAAACCATTTTTGGTTTATATTGAGATCCTTTTGTGTGAATATATATTTTAGTCTTTTATGATCCATACATATGTAAAACCTCTCAAAATAAAGATAATTTTCAAAATATTCAATTTTAGGATCACACGAGACAATTATAGATCACGTATTGGTTAATATTATTCATGAATATTTTATTTATAAAAGGAATAATCTATCTGTTTTTCATATTTCATGAGATCAAACCCCAATCCCTTTCTAGACGTGTCAATGTATATCAGAAATCCTTCCCCACTGGTGGAAAATATGAGCACTGGGGTAGTAATTATCATCTTCTTAAACTATTTTAGTCGTTCTTCGCATTAATCAGTGTAGAAAAACATGAGTCCTATCAAAGTTTTTTTGGTTAGTGGGCTTTAAAGTCAAAATTAATTTCTCAAAACTTAATGATAGTACTACATATTTCCATCATATATTTTAGTCTAATAAATCCATCAATTTTCTCTAATTTTAAGGAACCACATATATCCCTTATCTGGTGATAACATTCCCCATGAATGTTTCTTTCTCTATCTAAAACTAAGATTTACTATAAATTGTGATCAAATTTTCTTTCCAAAAATTCTTATGTACCTAATTCAAATGATCCTAATGATACTCCTTATATTGTAGTAGATAATATATCATCTATAAATATTACCATATTATTCTTACTATAATCACTAAATCCTATATTCGTTAATTCCATAATGATTTTTGGATCATAAGTTCCCATACAATGTTTTAAAAAGATTATTGTGGACATTCTTTCTCATAAACATTACTTGATAATATTATGACTGAATATAGACATTAGATAAGAACTGGTCTTAACATAACTAACATAAAAAAGGCATGAATCCATGGAAGAAGATACTTTTTCATTATCATTATCTTTTTCAGCTAATGATAATCAATATAGAAGAGCATTGACCCATAATCCCTCTTAATGAATAGGAATGGTGCACCATATGGTGAAGCACTTGGGAATATAAACACTTTATCCAGATTTCCATCTAGATTCCTCTTAAACTTCTCGTATTTAATAATGGCCATTATATATGGAGTTTGAGATATTTGAAATAATCTATGTATACGATCGACTGAGAAATCAATATCACATCTTAGCTAAAGTATTTATTTTTTATTTAGGATTAAAAAACCATGGATTAACTAATTACACATGAATTGAGTGGTATAAAATCCAACTTAATTCCCTTTTATAAGATTCCCAGTCAATTATTATTTTAGACCCAGGGATCAGCTACATTATGGTTCATGTTATATTTCACCTTACTCATGTTTATATCTATATATTTTAATATATATATATATATATGTGGATATATATATATATGGATATATATATATATTAACATTCTCCAATTAATTAGGATCAAAGACCCCATGATCGACTATGGTTTCACTCCATTTATACTATTTATTATTTAAATTTGTATCTCTTCTAGGCTGAACATATTATATTAACAAAAATTTAAGACCTCAAGCTATAGAAAAACTATTTTGGGTAGCCTAATGAGATTTATTTCTCATTAACTATGCATTAACCACAGTGTGCATGAAGAACTTATGTATTCTTTCAATGTTAGAAAAGATATATAATGGTAAGGATGAGCGATATGGTTAAATGATAGAGGAGTTCTTCTCTTAGGGATTTTTATGATCGATCTAGAGAAGTTTCATATTGTCTAGAGACTGAGTATGTGGTATATCTTAGAGTTATAAGTAGAGAACTATTATTTTATATCATTTTTCTCTAAGTACTCTTGTATTTGTGTTCAACCTAGTGGGGGATCCGTGTTATCTGTATGACATGGTATTTCAATACATTAATTAATTTCATTTATTGTCACAAAATTCTTCTATTTTAGATTATTTTCATCTTACACACTTTTTTTATTTACATATTTGGATGATATATGGATATTTACAATATTTTTTACTTAGATATGAGGGAATAGTCTCTCCACAATTACACTTTAAGCTCTCTAATCAAGTCTTTATCCTCTAAAATATGAAGATTTGTACTTGAGAACTTTTGTAATACTGGATCAGATCATTGGTTTAGTGGAATCAGGGCCAGGACGACACAATTCAAAGCTTCAATATTCTATTTTATATTCTCATCATCCTGATAAGAACATTTCATCATTTCAATTGAATATTATTTTGAAATCATTTGAAAAAGTTGTAATTTCTACCCATAAATAATAATTCCTAGCTCAATATTCACCACCTCCATGAACATAGGATCCCTCTCAATCATTTTTTTTCTCAGCAGTTCATGATATTTCCAGATCAACGCATCTACTACCTTATATTCCTTCCTAGTTGGTAGTTTATTGATCATTCATATTCATATAGTATCACGATCCATCTATTTTCCCTCATGTTGAGATCTTTTGGTGAAAATATATATTTCAAAATCTTACGATCCATATATATGTCACAATATTTATCATGGGTATAATGTCTCCAAATCTTCAAAGCAATGATTACAGATACCAATTCATGATCATGGTTTGGATTGTTTTGTCCTTGAATCTATGACTACCTTGATGAAAATGAAATAACTTTATCATTCAGTATAAGGAGAAAAAAATCCATTCATCAGTGATTCATTATATATTAAAAATCCATTATTTCATAATAGTATACTCAAAATATGATAATTTATCAATATCCTATTCAATTCTCTATAAAATTATTCACATTAAATTTTCTATACTAACATAACCCCATAAAGTGTAATGATTTTTAAAATTTTAGATAATCATGAAAATTATTAAAAATTAACTAATAATAACCTATCAAACCAATGAAACTATATACCTTGGTAATGTTATTTAATGAGTTTCACTCTTAGATGACCTTTTTCTTCATAGGATCAACTAAGATTACATCGTTGGAAATAATATGGACATCAAAAACATTTTAAATACATAATTCTAACATTATAAATTTCACATATAAATATTTTATTATAATAGTCTCAAGAATTTACTACAAGTTATTCTCATGATACTTACGGTTTTTAGAGTACACAATGATATCATTAATAAATTCCACAACAATTTCAATAATATATTCCTTAAATACTCTTTTAATTATATCCATTATAATATAGGGTACATTATTTAATCAAAATGGAATTATTAAAAACTTCTATTTTTCATTCCACATTCAAAATATTTTCTTTGGAATATATTCATTCTTTACATGCAATTGATGATACCCAGAATGATGGTCAATTGTTTGAAAATATTATTCGTCATAATTTTATGGAATAATTTTTAAATGTGAGGTAGAGGATAAATTTTCATTTTCATAATACAATTGAATTTCCAAAAATAAATATATATCCTCACTAATCCATCTTTCTTCATAATGAAAATATCAGGGTCTCCCAACAGTGAAACACTAGGCAATATAAAATCAGTATTACATAAATACAATAGTTTTTTATTAAATTAAACTAATTAAATTTTGGTCATTCTATATGGAGTATTTGATATAGATCATACATCTAGGATTAAATCAGTAAAAAACTCAACCTCACACTCTGGTGGATATCTAAGTAATTCCTATGGGAATAAATCAATATATTTCAAAACAATATGTACATACTCAATTTGAAAATTACTATTTACATATGTAGATTGTGTATTCACTTATTACCCATGAATAGATTTTAGAATATCTATTAGTGTATATTAAAATGACTAAGATGGTGAATTCTTCCCCTTAAAGATAATGAATTCAACATCTTTTTTGAGAATTGTAATTAACTTATCTTTACAATAAATCTTTTCATCAAAATTTGAAATCCAGTACATACCAATTATTATATCAAAATCAACCATATGTATAATAATAAAGTCCAAATTTTTTTATTTTTTATGTGTCATAATGGGAACTGACTTTTACATCCTTATTGCATTGATACTTCCACTATGAGTTTTTAATGATAACTCTCTACTTAAGGTTCTAGGGAAATATAAATTATTCTTGTAAAACATGGAAAATATAAAATATTGTGAAGATCCAAAATCAAATAAATCATTATCTAAATTTTAGGAGATGATTAAAAGTTACTTCAACCACATTATTTAGAACTTCAACCACATAAGTTGTGATTACATAATATTTTTTGTGCTCCCCTATACATTTCTGGTGAAAATTACCTTGATGATTTTGATATTATTTTTTATAGTACCCAATACATTTGTACTTGAATCATTTGACATTGTTATTATTTTCACAAAATTCAAATCATGATCCTAGAAGTCTTTCTCTCAAAAATTACAGAAAAATCTCATTCATAGTAAGCATGTTCCGTGATGTTTTTATACAAATTTATTATAAGCTGGAAATTCCACCATTCACATCTTACCTTTTCCATATATACTTTTACATTATGCTCATTATACCAATTTTTATATTTATTTTCTTAAAATACACATGAATTGTAAAATTATTTTTCTTTCATGATATCCTAGGATATTAAATCCTTATATGATTAGAGTGTTTGGGAGACTGGTTCCATTTGAAGTATTGGTGTAATACCATCAAGGAAACAATCAATATTGATCTTTAGATTAAATATGGCATCCAAAACATGACTTTCTGTTATAAAAAATTTATTCAAACATAGAAACATTTTAATCTATTTATTTACATAGAATATGGAATTTATCTCTATATCTGCTTGTTTCTCTCAAGGAAATTTGTTTCCAACAAGAGTACATAAAGATATTTCCATTAAATGTTTGATATTTACTCTTCATCTAAAGTTTTTTGATTAAATTAATATTAATGGCCAGCATCTCTTAAGATATGATAAACTACCATGAAAACCTTCACCCAATCATTAATTCAAAAAATGAGAAATAACTACCTTATTGAAATTATCTATCACTCGACTACAAATGGATTGGTAAACCCATAGAATGATAGAGGTTTCTAAAGCATGATGTGGTCTAACAGTGTTACACAACATTATGTATCAGTATATTACCTCATACAGGTAAGGTTATTGGTTATAACATGATTCACCTTCCCCAATATCGTTATAATTTTTTTAACACTAGATTCAACCCCATAACTAGATTCATTATCATATCCAGGAGGGAAGTTCCTACATGTGTTACATGCATTGATAAGGTTTCCTTTTTCTTCTCCTAGGTTCCATTTATAAACAATTTTATACACTATATTATATTATTACATTATGAAATATAATTTATAATACCAAAAAAAGTGAAACACAAAACATAAATTAAAAATTAAGATATAACTAATATTAAAATGATAATCTTGGTTTTGTTGATAATATTATCATAGTCTATCATAGAATTATATTCCCTAACATCTGTTTTCCTAAATATAGTTCTAAAAAATTTTACTAATGTTTCTCGTTACAACATATCAATAGTAAATAATAAATAGAATGCGGTTTATTTTTGGAGATAAATTTAATTACCACGAAGATTTTATTAGACAAACTTTTTTGGGGAAAATCAACTTTTCACATTGAAAACCACATTAAAAATCTAAAAAATTAAAAAAATTAAAAAAAATTATCATTGAAAAATAATCATGGAATCTTTTAATGGAATACTAAATGTAATGAGTGGTCACAATAGTAGGTAATTTAATCATTCATTGTAATTTAAACAACATTTATTTAACATAACTGTAAAAATGTCATAAAGTACCTCATTCTGAAATAAAAATAAAAATATTTATTTCTAGTCATTTTTTTAAAAAATCATGGTTAAAAATTTAATAAATAATTTTTATGTTTTTGAGAGTATTTTTATAAAACATGGATATTGAGGGAAAATGATTTTCAATTAAAGAGAAAAATAATGACATATTTCATTAAAAAAAGTCATATTAATTTTATGTAATAAAGGAAGGAGAATTGTTCTATTACATGATAACTTATTGGATAAAATGATTATGATATAATATATTGGGTTTATGGTACTAATATAGTACAATTCCTCCTAGTGAGACTTAAAAATAAACAATCTCAAATAAGGATGATATTTTGAAATAAACCCTAACATCTAGTCTGGTTTCTTTTATATGTGTATGAGAGTCGAATATAATAAATATAAATTTAATTCAAATATAACCCTCTCATATATGTAATTACATTATTATTTACTTAAAACATTTTATCACCTTTCTCTTTATAATTCACTATTAAATCACTATTCTGGGTGACAACTACTTCATTTTTCATGTATGTTTTGGATTTGTAGTTTCAATAATTTTTCCTTGTTCAAGGATTCATTATATAAATAACATTAATTATAATTTAAAAATAATATATATTCATTATATTAAAATTTATACTGATCCATAAAATTTATAGACGGAAAAATTAATTACACCATGCATAATGATGGTAGGTTATACGTATACATGAACTTTTTTTCATATTTTGACAGATGGAATGAAAGAAAGACAAAAATAAATCAAATTTAAAAATTAATTATTATTTCATATATATAATATATATTAATTATATATATTTTTATTACCATCCAATTAAATTGAAAATGAAAAAAAATCACATCGCTTCTTGAAGGTGGTAGTCCAAATGTATGCATGCATGAAGAAATAATTTTCCAATTGATTATAGGGTAAGAAGGTAGGTATGGTATTATCATTAATGAATCATAATAATTACATAAATATAATATAAAATCACTAATCATATCATATTACCCATCCATAAAACATGGTGATGAAAATTGAATTGTATCTCTATGTGAAGACAGTAAGTCATACGTACGCATGTGCGATACTTTCACTTTAAATTTTGATGAGAATATGATGGATAATGGTGTTTTCAAAATAAAAATAAAATTTAATTATATTTAGGATACCTGATGTATTATTTTATGAAAAATAAAGTATATTTAGAGGTGGAAAAATAAAAAATAAAAATAAAGTGGTCAATTTAGAGATTACATTTTCATTGAATGACCTCCTCTAATAATTCTCTTAAGCACCCTAGGGATGGTATTTTGGGAAAAAAATTAACCATTATAATGTTTATAGGGAATTTTATTTGTTTTTTTTGGTATTGTTGTTCTATATTGAAAAAAGTTGTGTAAAGAATATATAAGATGGATTCCATTTTATAATTTAGGTGAGTTGATCTTTTTGAATTTCATAAAAGGTTAAAATATAAAAAATAAATTCTTTAGAAAAAGTTCATAAAAAATAAAATATATTATCTAGTAATATATAATAGGGTTTTAATAACATTGAAATAGAAAAATAGATAGTTTTATTTTTTATTTTGGACCATATATTTTGGTTTATCCCCTTAGTTATACCATTTTAACATTAACCGTAGTAACATACTTTTCACTATTTACTGGTTATAATTTTCAATATAAAGTGAAAATTACCTAATAAATATAAAATGGAATACATTTTAGAACATTTCTTATATCGCTTTCCCTCATTCAATATTTTTATAATTATTGAATTCTGTAATAAAATAGAATCTTGATAAAATATCATTAATGTCAATTTTGAAACTACTCATTTAATTTTACTTGATTGAAATAATGAGAAGAATGAAATTATAATGTAATCCCTTAATACATCACTAATATAATTTAATAATCTATAAAATTATTCAAAAAATATAAATCATTCAAATTATACCACTTTTATGTTTTTTACATCATTTATTTTATTTTATTACTAACAGAAGAAATTTACCATCTACACTATATAATAATTTTATTATAATATTTAATTTGAAAAAATAAAAGATACATTTACATCATGAAAATAATTTTATATTTCATAAATTTTTCATCAATATACATCATTAACTTTGTTATGTCTCTATGTGGACCCATAAGAGAAATTTAAAACTAAGGGAGTGACACTTTTTAACTTTCTTTGGTATAAATATTATATATGTGATTTTCATGTATAGGTACATTAAAAAATATAATTTGAGACTATTGTGACAAGGTTGGAATAAAATTCATCAAATAATAACTATTATTAAAATTAATGGCATTATCAATTTGTTTTATCCTTGATTATCCTGATTTACCCCTTATGGAGGTGATAAATTTTACCTCAGTTACTATTCAAAATGCCTAAAAATAAAATAGAAATATTTTGAAACATTGAACCACTTGATTCCAAATATGGAATCCATTTTTATAAAATTGTGAACATATAAGTTATTGAAATTAAATATAAAATATGTGTGGAAAACATGATTAATATTTCTTTATAGAATAATATAATTTTGAGCATAAAATGGATTTATTATTATCCCACTAATAAAAAAATATTATATTATTGTTAAAAAATTTGATTGAATATATAATATATAAATTTTCTTAAATTATTTCACCAATAATTATTATTTTAATTATTATAAAAAACCATTGTGTGCATAAAAATTGATTTTTTATATCAATACTTCTTTTACTTTCGAATGGTTGTATTTTAATTTATAATTAATTGATAACTAATGAATTTATTTTATAATTGTGAAAACCATATAATTTTCAATATTTATTTAGTTTTATCTTTACCATTCTATTTAACAAATTGGTTTTAACAGTATACTATATTACAATTCATTTCAGCTCAGGGATTCATGTACTGCAATCTATCAAATATATTAAATATATTTATAATGAAATATATCATAAATACTTGAGTTGCTATATTTTAATTACCTTGTGTAGTTATAATTTAATAACTATTTTTTTAAAATTATTAATCATTAAATTAATTTCAAAATTTAGAAACTGCATGAAATCACTTACCTCAAATAAAGAGGCAAACCAGAACAACAAGACAGAATGTGACTCCATTAGTGGGGAATTATAAAAAAAAGTAGTGATATAATACTAAAATCCATAAACCAAAAAATATCGTGAAATTAAAACAACCCTAATAGTGAGATTCATCTCCCATGGATATTTGTTACATGGAATGAGTTGTAATCATAGTGAGAACTGATATAATAAGGAAGGATGGGGAGTAGAAAATAATCTTACATAGTGATTTGATGAGGAAATCACCAAATAATCCAAACCAAATACAAAGTGGTGGATATAAATAGAAATTTTATTTGATAGGGTAGGATCTTGGGATGTTGGGTTTAAAATGTTGAAGCCAAAGGAGGATCCCAAAACTAAATGACCAACTTAAAAAACCCAAGTATGTTTCTCTGTTTAGCCCCACGATTTACCAAAATATATGGTAACCATGTAATAACTACTATAGAAAACAATAGGGGATTAATTATTTACTCTATATATTTTTTTAAATGATGCACAAAACCATTAATCTCATGAAAAGATCCAAAATTTCAGAAACAAATTCCAAAACACTCCAAAATCAAGGAAGATTTTAACCTTATAAATATATAGAGGAAAGTGAAATTTTTTATGTCATATTTCTCTGCACCATTACACATTAATACCATATAAATTTATTTATATTGAAGAAAAAAAAATCAAGAAAACCCAACTCTATATCCCCATGAGAGTTGGATGCATAGGGAAATAAATAGGATGGTTATAAAAGAAAAGTTCAATGATCACAACAATCTATTCTAGAACAATGGATCAAGACCAAAAAATACGCATTTAATATCTAAGTACAACCCAAATAGAGACTTAAACAGTGTCAATCAGCCAAAAAAAATTAGGTATATGAAGACATAAAATAGGACTCCCCACAACTTTGAGTTTAACTAGAATGGTGAAATTACAAACAATACAGAGACCTTCAGAATAAATGCCACTAAGAACCCAAAAATGGCCAAAACACATGCAATCTTCAACCATTATATAATTAAACATCCACCAATGAAGAAAAATATGGATTATTAAGAGAAAACACAAATCCCATAAACAACTCACAAAACCAAAATATGTCTAGACATGCATAACCATGATCCACATGGTCTACTGGGACCTCATCCATAGGCATTATCTCATGATGGACCCATAAATTAAATCTACTACCATCATATGGAAATAAAAAGAAACAAAGATCCTAGATACCAATTAACAAACCTAATGGTTTTCCAATGTCTATTCCATCAAGAAATAACCTTTAAACATAACAACCAAAAGAAACCAAAAAATATTAGAGGAATAAACCCAAATATATAAGTCTTAGGAAAAAACCAAAAATAAACTTATGAAATAAAATGAAAATCAGGAACCTACAGGAAGAAACCATAAGTTAAAAGAAAATTCACACAGACAATGACCATTATTATCCCTAACAGAACATCCAAAAAATGAAATTACATACCATCATGATTATAAGAGGTCAACCGAACACAACATCAATAAAAAATGACCCATATAGTTAATATCACCCATGAACAGCAAAAATCATTCCTAGGATCACTTCTTAAGAAATACCAACTCATAAACTATTTATGATTAGGCGAGTGACCACAAAAATAAAACATTCTGAAATCTATGTAATAAGGACACTATGATTGACACATTTCTCTATAGTGTAACTATAGAAAAAATATATCTATCCTTTGAGACAATATATTTTACTCAACAATCCCATATCACTTTTCTACAACCATCTACTATTTCCCACTAAAGGAAACATATTTACTTGATTCCACAAAAGTTGATGCATTGGGTTCTTATTGAAGAGTAGAGGACAATTAAAAACCTGATCTATATTTTGGCTAGAATAAGTGGGTGAGGGAACTAATTATACATGACTAAAATACCATATTGAAGATAGGACAAAAAATATATATTTTCTACACTTCCTTTAATACACCTTTTGATTCATACTCTAAATTAAAGAAAAAATCCAATCAGCAAACATTCAAAAAAACCTATCAAATATTTTCAAATAAATATTAAATTTCGAAAAAACCATTTTCATTTTCATAAAAATATTATAAAATTAATTATCCTTTAGTAACCCCCACCCCCAGCAAAATATCATTAATATGGTGCTATTAAATTTTAACCCCACAAACAACCTTTATAAACATCTCACATTAAATTAAAAAACACAACCCCAACTCAGAAAAATATACTTATATTAACAAAATACATAATAGAAAAAACAAAATTTTTTCTAAATAATTTATATTTCAAAATCCATAAGAACCCATTTGAAAATAGAATCCCATATTCCTCTCCATGAATCATAAATACCATAATATTAAAAGTGTATATCTCTAGGGAAACAAAACAACACTATTTAAATCCTTTCATGAAACCAAAAGTATTCATAAATGTCAAAATATTCTATTTTTGATCCCAAAACTGAATCTCCACACATGAAATAAACTGTATAAATGAAGATCCAAACAAAAAGATATAAAATTCAGTAAAATTAATATATCATAACATTAATATATATAATAAAAACACCTTAATTTCACTCACATTAATGGTAAACACAATCAGATTCAATTTAAAGTAAGAAAACTAAAAACCAGATCTAGGGTGAAATAAATAAACGTATTGGTTTGATGTAAGGTATATAAAACCATGTTCCAATCAAGAAAAAACTACTAAAATGGTTTTTATAACCAAATGCCTAGGCACCACACAAATCTTCATACCATGTATTAGAAACTGAGAAACCTTTATTCCATCATAATTTTAAACAAAGATCTTTAATGAGATTAATGAAATCACCTATTCTCCCCAAAGGGGATCTAAATATCTTTAAATATCACGAAAAAGTAATTAAAAATTATTAATCAAATACTATCTTTTCCTGTTAACACATATTTCATAAAAATATATGTTGGGTAAGACCCCATCCAATATTTAACACTTGAATTTCAATAATGATCCAAGTCTCATGTATATCCAAACACACCCAAAATAATATAAGGGACATTAAATAAGTAGGGATCCCTATAAAAAATCAAGTATTTAGTGAATTTTTTTCATGAACAAGCATGATCCAACCATACCTATAACCCGAGGACACCCCATACACAAAAATAACTATGATAATAATGTTAATGAACAAAATGGTATATAGAGGCTAAATAAAGGTCAATACACATATTTGAGTTTATTGAGAATGATGAATTTCTAAGAAAGTTACAAACCCCAAGATGAAATGACAATAAGAACCTCATCTCCACTAAAAATGAAAGTACTCTCAAACCATGAAATAATTCAACTTCAAAAAAACAATAAAACATTGAAATCTAAAGGGAAATATAAACCCTTAAGAAATCCTCAAAACCCAGAATTAGTTATATATTTGGACCATTATTCTCCACATGGTCATTTATGACCTCAACCGTGATAATTATCTCCAAATAGACCCATCAAATAACTTTAGCTCCCCCAGGTTCTTATTGGAAGAAACAATAATCCTAGACACCAAAGAACTAACTCTAGTGTCTTTTCATATGTAATAATTCATGAAACAACATATAAAAAACTTACACACAATCACTCATAACCACCATGTGAAAATATATAAATCCAAAAAATATTCAAAAAAACTTAATATCACATTATGCCACATAATGAAAATATGGAAAGCCTAGAAAGACTATAAGATCCTATATTTTTTAGGTAACTCTCTCTATGTATTTTTTAAATTTTATATTTTCTTTCCTTATCTTTAAAACTTGGTTGTTGTATTCCACTGTGGATGTTTTTAATTTGCATAAACAGAATTTTAGGTTGTGAGGAAACTTCAGAAAACTAGAGAGGATCTACATGGGAATCCTTTAGTGGGGAAAATAACATAAATTTCGGTAATTTATGTTTCTTTGAATTAATTGATTCTCGGTGTAAATATTTCAAGTGTTATCACGAGTTCCTGGTATGTTGAGAATATTTAAAGGGGGTTGAGTTGTTTAATAGGGAAATGGGATGAAAACCCATTTTTAGAACATTTACACACTATGTAAATTTATTAAACATCGTGTAATGTTCATTTATTTCAAAATTCAGTAATGGAGATGGTTTTTTTAGATTATACCATTAAAAATATTTACACGACATGTGACTACATTACATAATGTGTAATTCCCTGACCAATTGTTTTAAATTGTTTTGTGTTGCTGAATTATTATTTCCTCTCACTAAAGTCTTCTCTAATATACGAGATGGAATTATATATGTGATTTTATAGTTCCAAACAACATTCCAAATGTTATAATAATATTATTAATACATAGTTAATATTTTTGGTAACTTTTTTCCTTTGTCTCTTCTATTTTTGCATCTTTTGTGGTGTAATCCCTTTACTGTGTGAATTGTTGGTTTTGATCATCATTAGTCATGTTCAGGGAACATCTTTTCAATCATCTGAACCTTCTTTCTCGTTACAGTATTTCATTAGAAGTGTTGTTTTTCTTCTCTCATTAAGGTAATGGTTCTGAACCATAACCCTGGGGTTTGATATTCTCCCTGTATATGAAAAATTGCGATTTCACCAATATAACTTCTGTATGAATTTATTAAATAATTAATGGGATTATTCCTTGAAGTCTATTGGAATCAAGTGGTAATTGAAATGTGTTATGGATACCAATTTTGTGAGAGAATATTGAATATAGTTTCTTTGTGTAACAGATTAATGTGTTTTAGCTTGACATCGATCCATAGATGATTTCATGATATAGAATCCCTAAGTTATGGATTTATGCATATTTATTGGATTATTTATCAATTTTGATATAAATAAAAGAGATAATTAAAAAAATAATGGTAATTTTCATGATTACCCATCGAGGATTATGGTGTGATATTTTTATATCCATGCTGTTGTGACATGTTTTGTTATCCTTATGAAAATGCTTATATATTGGGCATGGCCCTGCAACACACACACAAACAAAAACATATATGATGTAATAATGATATTGTATGGTCTCGTCTAAGTCCCATGTTGTGATTATTATAGTTATAGGGCATAGTGTAGTCTCATATTGTAATTATTTTTGGGATTTGTTCTGGACGTTGTAATGTTTATATGGATTTGACCCAGTTTGTGGATAATTTCCATGGTTATATGATTCTGGATGACATGGTTATGATACATGATCAAATATATTCTATCATGACACTGAAGAAGGCCATTTTACCATATTTATATGGTTGTGGTTGGCATTGTTGAGATACATGCTCATAGATATTCTGTCATGAGGCCAAAACGCTAATTTTTACATGGTTACATGGTTATGGTTGGAATGGTTGTGAGACATACATAGAGATATTAGGGAATGGATCAAATTAGGTTTCTGTGGTATTTTATTAATTCTTGAATTGATTAATACACATGTTTATCACATTATTGCATTAATTTCTTATCATAATTGTTTGTTTAGAAATGGTGGCGTTGAACTAATGAGTTATAATCACACCATATTAAGTCCACCACTTGGTACCCAACCAGATTATGTGGATTTTAGTTTGGAAAAAGAAAGAGGACCTTCCTGTTGACTTTTTTTTTGCTAGATGGGACGCAGTTTTGAGGTAAGACCAACATAGGGTTTGGGACCATGGTCTTTGGAGTCTTTATTTTAGTTTCCAAGTCGTTTACATGTATTGTTTCTAGAACTACTTTTATTCATTCTAGAACATCATCACATTATTCCTACTATTATTTATTGTATCATACAATTATCTTTTATTGTTTTCTTTCCATTGTATTGTATAATTATATTATTTTATGTTATGTATATTTGTCTTATTTATTGTTTTTATATGGATTATTTATACTACATTGACACATTATATCATGGGTTATACTCTCCCCACTATACATTTCACACCCACACTACTGGTCAGTAGCCACAAGCATATAGGGAGGTGAGCTTGATGTCTTGCTACCAACCCTTTTTACCGACGTGAGAGAGTTTTGTATTAGGGAAATTATAATGTGGTATCAAAGGAGAAGGTTTTGTTTTCATTTTATTTACCATTTTGAAATGTTAGAATGGAGACTAGGATGTATTAGGACATGGTAAATAGCTTATTCATGGTAGTATCTACCCCATGTATAGTATAAAATATGAGTACCTAGGTATGGGGTTGATGTTTATATCATTTTCTTATTATAGTTTAAGTTACTTCACATTAGGGGATTAAAATATTGGGGGAAGTGATTATTTAATGATGCAATTGATTCTGGATATTTGTCAATGTGTCCCAATATATTGTGAGATGTAATGCATTCAACATAATAGGCACACATGGATATATATTGACATGCATTATTCATGGTAGGGAGATATTTATTTTCATGTGATATATACTTTCCTATAGATATATGATATGAGATATCTGTTATATCTAATAAATGAAATGAATTTACATGTCACAATAAAACACTTGTAATCTATTTTTAAAGAGAGTAGGGTTTAGTGGTTTTATGTTGTAGTCACCTATTGAGGCTGACCTTATTGTTATCTAGTTAATAGAAAATGATTCCTCATTTTCGTAGACTTTAGACTTGGGAGGGTGGAAATCAACACACTTATAACATAGCTAAACCGGAGACTCCTATTGTTATGGAGTATAAAATTGACGTTCATCTTCATGAAAAAATATTTAGGGTCATGGAATCCATGGAAATGGAGACTATTTGTATTGTTCTTTTGATATATGAGATGACAAGAGAGTTTTAGTTGTAGCATCCACCTACATTCACTAGGGAAAGAGGATCCTAGGGGTGGAGTTTTGGATCTAGTTAATAGAATTGATTTTAAAGCGTCTTAAGACACCCGTAAATGGTTGGGTGATTCTTACTATGTATATGCATTGTGAATCTCCCATGAATTGGTGAGATTTTTTAGCAGAATCTGGACGAATGTATTAGATTTATTTGAGGGACATTGAGATGACATTCTGGATCCATTTCTATCCTGAGATATTGTGGGATGAAAAATATTATGATTTCATGCATCTAATGTAAGAGGGAATGTTAGTGCTAGACTATGCTTGACATTTTACTATCCTATAGTGCTTTTCACCACATTTGGTAGCTGATGAGATCATTAGGGTGATATGTTTTTCGGATGGTCTTTTTTACGATATCTGGTTAAAAGTGAATATTTTCCATTTTAAATTTTTTGAGTACATAATGATCTAGGTACTCATCATAGTAGAGAGTCTTAGAGAGGCCTTCAGTAGAAGCAATGATTACTTAGTAGAAAGAACTAGGATATCTTCCTCAAATAGCAACAAGTTCTATTATGATAGTTTTTTTCCAAGGTAGTAGTGGGATGAGCAGTCATGGAAGTCTAATTCCATCTTAAGACTATGTTCCATTACAGTGCTTTCAGTGTGGAATGTTTAAACACAAGCACTAGTATTGTCCTTACCCCGTATTCTGGTGTTATCTTTTTAGCAAACTGGTTTATATTCAGATATTCCATTAAAAAATTGACAATAAACTAGGGGAAAGGGATCAGGATGGGAACCAATGTTAGGATGCGGTTTAGCTACCCCTTAACAGGATTGTAGATGGAATTCCCTTGACCATTCAGGACGAAGTAGGAGATGTGGTACCACAGTGTGGGAGAAGTTGTACCAGGGATAGAAAATAGATCTGATTAGTCAGACTAGAGCCTAAGGAAGTGGAAAAATTCAGTTGAAAGTTATAAAAACTTCTCTAATTACTATGGATTTTGGACCATCAACTGTTAGAATACGATTTTTGTATCACCTACCTTGGATTTTTTTTGTTTGATACAGGAGCATTACATTCTTTTAAATAAGTTATTTTTTAATGTGTTTTTGGATTGGATATAGAAACATTTGATATTTATTTGACCATTAACATAACATTGGGAGGGAGATTAGAGAATATCAAATGTAGAATGGTGTGTTTTCTAGAGATTGGTGGTTATCGTTTCTTTTGCGAACAACTCCTACTAGAAATGATAGGAATCAACTTGATTATTGGTATGAGTTTTTGAGATCTATACTAGGCTGATATCGATTGTTACAAGAGGAGATTTACCTTTTTTATGTCCATTAGGAGGTATTCATTCTCACTAAGGTGGTGGGATCTTCAGGATGGTCATGAAATTCTAATTCAGTGTAGATTGGATTGTCTCATGGGTCAAACATTCATTATCTCTCAAGATTATGGTAGAGTGCATTAGGATTATTTAAATATAGTGGAAGATCATTTTCAGGATGTTTTTCATGATTATTTCTATAGTTTATTATCCAAACAAGATATTGAGTTAATGATTGAGTTGGTGATGGGAGAAGATCCAATTTCTATCCCTCCTAACAAAATGGCTCCAGAAGAGTATCATGAGTTGAAATTTCAATTGGAAGATCTAAAATCTAAAATTTTCATAAAGTCTTTCACATCTCATTCAGTTTTTCTAGTTCTCTCCACCAATAAGGGTTATGGGTCTTTGCGCTTATGTGTGGATTATCATATGTTGAACTAGATAACGGTCAAGAACTAGTCTCTTCTTCCATTCATTGATGATCTTTTTGATCAGTTTAAAGGTTCATAGAACATCGCCATGATTAATTTTAGATTAGGATACCATCATTTACAGGTGAAAAAAATAGATACCTTATAAATAATTTAATAGAAGATTTTGATTGTATGAATTCATGGTAAATCCATTTGGGTTGACTAATGCATTGTAAGAATTAAGTTCCTCGAAGAATATGATGTTTCATCCTTTTTTGGAATAGTTTATGGTGTTTTTATTGATGAAATATTAGTATAAAACCAGTCAATAAATGATCATGCCCAACATATTTAAATAATCCTGAGTCAATTGAGGGAGAACCATCTTTAATTCAATCTAACAAAATTTAGGTTTTAGATTTTTAAATTTCCCTTCTTGGGAAATGTAATTTCATGTGATGGACTTTCAGTAGACTCAAAGAAAGTTACAATTGAGTTATATTGGGAACATCCTAATAAAATCAACAATATTTATAAATTTCTGGATCTAGAAGGTTATTATCGGTTCTTTATCCAAGATTTCTCCCATTTGGCAGAACCAATGTCTGGGATAACTAAGAAATGGGTGAATCTTGTTTGGTCAAATGGTTGTGCTAGAGCTTTTTAATAGCTAAAATCAAGGCTAACCTCAGCACTAATCCTCCCTTTACATATGTCATGTAATGCATATATCTTATACTATGATTCATCTGTAGTTTTACCTATAGTAGTTTTGATGCAGAAGGATCATGTTCTTGGTTATTCCTCTAGGTAGCTGAGCCTGCAATAGAGAAATTACCTTACTCGTGATCTAGAGTTAGTAAAAGTGGTTCGTTCCCTAAGATTTTGGAAACACTGTCTCATGGGTGAGATTTTTGTGGTATTCAAGGATCAAAGGAGCCTCAGGTACCTCAATTCCTAGACAAACTTTAATCTCCACCATATAATTTGGGTTGATTATATGAAGTCCTTCAAATAAAAGTTGGATTATAAATTGGGAAAGGGATACCTAATTATAGATGAATTGAGCTGAATGATACTAAAAGAGACATTATGGGATTCTTAGGATGAGTGTATAGTAAATGGTCTCTTTGTAGACCTGCATCTAGATGTTCAAGAGTCACAAGGTCATGGAAATCTGAATTCAGTATTTATTATACCAATTATTTTGGACCAGATCAAGATTAAGAAATTTTCAGATCTGTAGGGATTAGTTCTAAGTTAATAATTATATGTTGGTGCGCCACCATCATGATGGTCTCATAGCATTTGAAATTATCTTCTTTTTTGTGCCTATGTACGGGTTCTTATAGGTTTACATGAGGACCTAACAAGGGAGTTTAATGCTCCTAGATGGGTGGTGCATCTTGGTTTAACAAATATGTATTATGATATCAATAGATAGTGCTAGTGGTCATTAATGAAGAATGAGGTAGCAAACTTTTTGGATATATACTTTAATTTTCAGCCAGTGAAATTTTATCATCAGAGGTGAGTTGGGATTTTACACCATTTTCCAATTCTTGAGTGGAAATGGGATGATGTCACTATGAATTTTGTGATAGGATTTTTGAGGACAACCCATATCAATGATGCATTATGGGTGATTTTGTATCCATTTATGGAGGTAACTCAATTCTTACCTATTAGGTATACATTCACAGTTGATGATATGATCAATATTTATGTGTATAAGCTATTACATTGCATGTATTTTCAAGGAGTTTCCTTTATGATAGAGATCCTTGTTTCACATCGCATTTCATGTACGGTCATCAAAAGGATCTGGGATAATATGTTATTTTTAGCACAACCTATCATCCATAGACTGATGGTCAATCTATGTGGAATATTAGGGTTCTAGAGGATATGTTACAATCATGTGTTTTGGATTTCTATGGTTCATGGGAGAGAAATATATCCCTGATGGAGTTTCTATATAATAACTGCTTCTAGGAATTGATCCAAATGACACCCTTTAAATCTTTGTATTGAAGGACATGCATTGACCTCTTTGCTGGTTACAGGTAGGTGAGTCAACACATGTTGGGCCCAGTCTTATGTAGGATATTTTTATGAATGTTTAGTAGATCATACAATGGTTGGTGACAATACATAGTATGGAAAAAGTCTTATACTACCCATCAGAGATGACCTCTATAATTTCAGGTTTCCCATAATGTTTTCATTCAGGTGTTCCATAGATTGGGGTAAATCCATATTAGGAACAAGGGAAAGCTATCATATAGGTTGGTAAGTCCATTTGAGATAGTGGCAAGGGTCGGTCCAGTGGCGTACAATTTAGCCCTTGAATTATTCTATAATTCCATGGATGACATATTCCATGTGTCATAGCTTTAGAGATATCATACAAACCCTTACCATGTGATATTATAGTATAATTTGATCATTGTCTCGATGTTCCCTTTGAGAAGAATTTGATATGGGTTTCGGATCATTGTGAAAAATATCTTTGAGGTAGGACTACATTGTTAGTTTGAGTGAAATGGTATCATGGGCCTGTTTTTTAGGTGAATTGGGAGGGGGAGTATGATATGAAAACACAATGGATATACTTGTTCATTGAGACCTCACAGTGATCGTTGGAGTATCTCAAGGATGAGATGTTATATGTTGGAGAGGATGTAAGATCCTATCTTTTTCGGGTACATCTGTCTCTATGTTTTTCATTCATTCTTATTTCGTTTGAGTTTTTATCATCTTTAAACCTTGGTACAGTACGACGAAACATGCCTTTGATATCACTAGAATTTATTAAAACTAGAAAAATGTGTTGATAAAGTCCGTTTTTAGCTCTAAAATAAGCACTAGTAAAGAGACCCCTTTATCATTGCTAATAAAAGTAATGATAAAAGACAACCTTTATCACAGCTTTTTTAACACTAATAAAGTGCTCCCTTTATCAAAATTTATTTTATCACTAATAAATATTACCTTTTTCAGTGGTTTATTTTTAGTATTGATAAAGGATACACTTTATCATCACTATTTTTAATGCTAATAAAGATTAAAAATAAAATGAAATAATTAAACAAATAAAATGGATATTAACAATTTCATTATTTAAATAATTAATGTTAAAAATTAATAAATGAATATATATATATATAAATTTTAAAAATAAATAAATAGTATATATTAAATATATAGTTATGTAAAATTAATGAAATGAAATAATTTAAAAAATAAAAAACTTAATTGAGTAAATTTATAAAAATATTAACCATTTTATTAATAAAATAATTGTTGATAAAAATGAATAAATTTAATACACATATATATAGAATATATATATTAAAAAAATATTATATATTAAATATAGATATATAAAATGAATATATTTTAATAATTAGACAAAATAATTAAAAATGAATAAGTTACAAAATTATTTAAAATTTTATTTTTGTAACGATTATGAATAAAAATTAATAAGTATAATATATACATATATATATTAATTACTAATAGTATTAAATAATATATATTAAATATAAATATATATAAAATGAATAAAATGTTAATTAAAACATATTAATGTCTTAACTATTTTTAGTGTTGTTCTATTTTTCAATTTAACATATATCAAATGCCATGTGTTACAATGATTTTAAATATATATATGCGTGTATATATATGTGTGTGTAATTAATGAATTTTTATAAACAAATGCGTACGAAAATATATTTACTCAATATATAGAAACACGTACTCCTAATATTTGGGTAATTTATTAAAATTTTAGAATTGTTTATAATTTTATTATAACATGATACATTTCCAGTTGTATGTTTTTACTCGGTCATTTTTTTTGGTTTTAATACTATTATATTTAGGGTATTCATTTTTAATATTTTTTATTTTTTATTTTATTTTTAAATTTTATCATTTTCTATAATTTATTTATATATATTTATTTAATATGGTTTAGCCTTTTCAATATGTATTCATCTAGTTCAATATATATACATTTTTGTTTTAATAATTTATTTTTAATTAAAAAACTTTTCCATTTTTTCAATATTTTTTATGTTTACTATTTTTTAATTATTTAATTCGACTCATTTATAAAATGCCTACTAATAATGTTAAAAATATATTTCTAAATAAATTTTTATAAATAATTATATCTCTAAATTTATATTTACTATATTTATAAATTTATAAATTTATAATTATTATAAATAAATAATTTTTAATTTTTAAATAAGTATATATATAATTATAAATAAATCGTTATATATATTTAAAAAATTGAAAAATTATAATATATATATTTAAAAAATTATTATTATGAAACCTTTATCAGGGATTTATTATTGCTGATAAATGCCCCTTCTATCAGTGCTTATGAATTTAGAACTAATAAAAGGGATCTTTACCAGCGCTTTTCTGAAAGCACTGTTAAAAGTGTCCCTGGTCTTTTTAGATGAACCCTAACTGTGACTCATTCACTCACAATTATAAATCTCTCATGAAACTTCTATATTGTCTGACTGACTACTCTATGTTCCATTGGATTAATTAAGGATAGAATCCAATGTATGTTTTTTATACTTTTTCTCTATCGTTGTATGATTTTTTGGGTTATTTGCTTTTTGTTTTTGTGTTTTTCTTAAACATGACGAACACTATATCTCATCTCCTCACCACTAAAATACAAGGAGTGGTTTTATTTCATAATTTTCATCCAAAAACAATGGTTTCAAAGAAATATAAATAATCTTTCATATGGTAAGTTCAATCAACAAATGTGTATGGGTCGGTATGGATAAATAAAATAAAGTTTTCACCACATTATATAGTAAAGGTAATGTTGTCTCTATTCACAATAAAATTATGTTTTGTTAAACATTGAAGAGGTTTAAACATTTCTCTAACATGTTACCTATATCCCATAGAATTAACATGAGACTATAGTGATTCAGAAGCATGTTTGTGGTGATGTACTTACCTGAATTGGGAACTATTTGGGAATACTAGGTCAAAAATCATACAAAATGGAATTAGAGTGAAACTAGGGATATTGGTAATGATTATATCCAAAATAAAAAACATAAAAAAATAATAAGTAATCCATAAATATTTATTGATAGAATAATTATGTAGGATTCTTTAGTTACCATATGAATTGTAGGTTGTTTTTTGTTTATTTTTTTCATTGACTTATCTTCTTGAGTCTCATGCCTTTTATTTATGAGTTGATAGGTAGGAATCAGTAATTATATATGAATTATCATTTTCTTAGGTGTCTTTGTTAAATTTTTTTCTAGAATAAAATACAAATTTATATTAATAGAAACATGAATAAGAAATAAATAGTGCATTCTAATTTACTTATTAGGGATTATTAGGTTTTTATAACTTATTAATTGATTGAGTTTATTTATTTACCCCCGTTATTGATAATATTAGTTAGTTTATTCATATTATATTTATAATAATGATTCTAAAATCCATTTAATTATATTTAACATTTGAAAATACTTATTAAAAATTAAATGTATGATAGAGAGGGGTAGGAGGTTCACATTTAATATAGATTATTTTGTTCTTATTTCTGAAAGAGTCTTGTTTTTAGAAGAGAAATATTATGTGAATCTCTATATTAATATAGAATATGTCACCAATATAACCCCTAGAACTGAATAGGAAGGAGGCAATGAAAATCCTCTGTATTTTAGAACATATTTTTATCATCATGTCTTAGAGGTAATTGTATATCTACATCATGCTATTTGGTATAATTTTCAGTGGTGGGAACATATAGTATCAATGGTTCCTCTACAATTTTATGTTAATCTATCATAATAATAAATTTAGGATTACATTGAATAGATTAATTCCATTTATAATAGTAAAGAAATTCTAGATCAATACACAAAATATGATTAAAAAGTCACCCTTTAAATGGAAGTATGTTATTGGGGGGATATGATGGTGGATTAAAAAAATATCCAAAATTGAAAGGTGTTGAATCCTTGAGTAAACATAAGTGATGTATAATATAGATGGTCTGAGATTCATTTCATTAAGTCCATTATAGTGGAGTTATTCCAATTCTTCATCAATTGGGGAGGCTTTTTTAGTGATTCCAAAAGTGTAGGTTCCTAGGACAATTTAATCCTTATTTTTTATTTTATGTGAAACATTTTTATCAATGTTGTTAGTTGGGGAACTTCCAATGGTCCTTTTGATCAATTCTATATAGGAAAGGTCACTAGATATAACCGTTATTTTATTTATTTCCAAGAAGTCTATAGATTAGGTGAGACAAGGTTATTCTATAGTGATAGGTATAATTATAGTATATTATAATCTTCTTAATGGTCTCAGGACACAAAATATTCCTATTATTTATTTATTATTATATTATATTTCATCTCATATTGGGATTATAACTTATTAATAATTTTATTAACATAAATATTCTCTATAACTAAACATATGGAAAAAGTGTAATTAGTGTCAATTTTATACAAAAGTTGTAGGCACAAATGGGTATATATTCCTGAATTGAAATAAATGTTTCATCATTTTTTATGAGTATTGATAAACCTAGATAATATAGATGTAATATGTGGTAGATTTCCAAATTTATAAGTTATAATTGTTATTTATGGTCATTCTAAATATTTTTATATCATTGTTAAGATATATTTTGATTTTTTTCTCATACGAGACCACTTTTAACTCCATATTCATCCACAATTGAATGAATCTTTCGTGAAAATTATTACTCTCCAATGGAAAGATATTATTATTCAATAGTATAGTAAAAATAACCTTCAATACCTTTAATTAATCAAATCTAAAATACATGTTTTACTTACATATTTTGATAATGGGTTTTACTCCCTCTTTCAAAAAAGCTTTCCTTCCATCATTGTGGTTCCAAAGTTACTAAATGTCATACCTCCCGCTCTAATTGTATTCATTAATCTCCATAAATACCGCTTCTATGGATTTGAATACTACATCTCCCAACTCATTCTTAAACTATTTCGTCCATTAAACCTCTTCATTTACTACTTAATAAGAAAAAAATGACATCGAAAAATTAATCAAAACATAATGAAGGGTTTTTTGGTTTCCTGATGTGAACTTTCTTATAAAAATCACTCTGCTAATTTTGACAACACATCATAAAAAATTAAATTTATTTTGATTGATGTCAAATTTTATCCTATTATAACTGCATAGTTAAGAATTATTGGATGAGACTACTACTAGGATGAGTGAACTCTTGATAAAACACATGTTGATTTTTTTTTAAAAGAACACAGCAAAAACACCTTTTGATTCTCTTCCCCTCCACCTTTGATAAACTTAAAAGGGTTCCAATCTCACACTAAAATGTATTCCTCCCAAAATTAGTATATCTCTCCAAACCTATTTTTGGCTTCATATTTAGGATACTTTTTCTTATCATCTTCGAGAATTGGATGGTTTCCAATCTCTCTCATCTTCCTCGAACCAATACACCTCATGTTTATATCTCCTCTAGGCCCTTACAAAAAATGAAACATTTCTGAGGAAGTGGGAAATAATAAATGTCTATGATTGAAAGTAAATGAGTACGAAGGAATCCATGTGGACTGTAATGTTAATTCATTCAATTTTGTAATGTAGTATGTTTGAAGTCATACTTAAAATTACATTCAAGTTATTTTTAAACCATAGTGGAAACTAAACATTCATATCTTAGATAGTTATTATGGAATTTTTTTCTTGAGACTCATCCCCCATAGATTCTATATTGTTTGAACTATTTTGATTAGTATTCATCTAAAATGATCACTAGTACATTGTATGCGATGAAATTTTGTTAGAGTACTTTAAGAAACATAGGTGGATTTAAAATTTGATAACAGATAAATATAAAAAAAAGGCAATAATAACTCTTCAGGAGGTATGTCATCAATGAAATTTTGAACCACAATGACTGGAGGAAGACTATTTTGAAAGATGGAATCCAATCCATCATCAAGATATGGAAGGAAATAAACATCTAATTATAGATTGAATAATGGTAATGAAGGATAGTTCTACATTAGTATTAAATTATTATATCTCTATTCAGGACATTAACAATATTCACGTAGGATGCAGGAAATTTTTCACTTTTATGCATGGAGTGCATTGTATTTTTATTATTAAAGAAAAATTAAACGGTTGAATAATAATATGTTCAATGTTTTCTAAAAACGATGATGTTAAAAATCACGAGGAAGAACAAACTGTTGATGATGAACAAACAAAATTATTAGGGGATCCACATATTGTTTATAAAAAAACAAAAACGATGTAGCATCACAGTTTTGGATAAAATTATCATGGAAAGAATTTAGGGTATAAAATTTTATTTCGGTTTGAATAAAAAATCCCAACCTATTTACCCCAATAGGTCAACTTTCATTAGTTATCTTGGGGTCACAACAAGAATGAATGTTCTGATTGATATTGACTCATGGCACCGTGTCCAACCTGTATCAAAGAAAATCATTTTGAATGATATAATGGTAATGTTACAATATATATTCTCTATTTTACTGAAAAGGTTATATAATGAAATTTTTATTTAATTTTCACTATGCCTTACATACTTCATTTATTTTAGTATATTTTGGTAAGAAATTTGTCTTAATAGATGATGGAAAATCCCAAAAAGGATTCCAGAATCTTTAGACAAAGTTACATCTTAGGGGTATTGTGGTGAAAATAAATCCCTACCTCCCTTTAGTTAAGAACACATTATAACACCGGAAACATGGATGACTTTCATTAATCGCCACAATGATAAATCATTTCTAGTGCATTGCAGTTGATAATATATTATTTTACATTTTTTATTTTATCCAACTTGATTCAAAAAATTTAATTTATGAAAAAGAAAAAGAGTGCTGAGAATAAAGATCATGCATCAAATCCAAAATACCCCTATCATAAAAGAAGGATGTGGTACACTTCATTAGAGAGTAAATTGGTACGTATTTTAGATCAAAAATAAAATTTTATTTATTTGATATGAAACAACATATGGGCCTTTTTTATATGCATATTTATGAATCCAAGTATGAATCCACTTCCATCCCCCATCATGTGCTACAGAAGGAGTCTTGTGTTAATAAGAACGGTAAATTAGTTGATGAAAACAAAAAAAATTATACTGGAACCATGCGTAAGTATGACATATTTGTAATTCATTATGATTTATATCAATATTAAATAAAAATATCTATTTATGTAAATATTTTGTTTCTATGATATAGAAACAAGAATCGAAAATGACCTCACTAGAGGAAAGGAAACTTTTAGTATCTTTGAAGTAGCCTGAAAATATGTTCTTGTTAGAGGATTGAATTTTAGTGTCTCTCTTCAAATATATTTTTAGATGATAGAACCACATGAAGAAACATATAATATGGAGAGACTATTGCAGAAAAAATTAGACTCACTATAATACATTATTTTGTAGTATGGTTTGGATAAAAAATGTATAAGAAATGATCAATGAAAATAAGTATTGGATAAAATATCCGCCCATGCACCAAATGATCCCACTATCTTTGAGTCTAGTAATTCTCCCCAACCACATAACTTACCTGAGGTAATGAAAATTTTCATTACTCATTATCTTAAATGTGATTCAAACATTTTCAGATAACATTATATTACTAAAATTATACAGGTTATAGTTATATGTGATTTCAATCTATCATCAACCACATACCACCAAGTTATGATGGGTTCAATGTATAATATATCAAGAGACTAGATACACAATAAAGACCTCTCAAAAGATCACATGAGAGTGGGGATTAAGTTATATTATGATCAAACTACTGATCTTACTATTCATATTGATGGTCTGGATATTACAACGGTTAATGATATTATTTGAGGTTTCATAGAATGGTCGTCTAATCTTATAAATATACATGAGGCGGGTCTTTAAGAAAAAATTTAATTATGAAAAAAAAATAATTGTTGATGACAAAAGATCTTAAGTGAGGTATGATATTATAAATGGATAAATCAGCAGAGAAATGGAATATCAAATCAAGAAAATCTAGTGAATCCACCAAGAAAACAAAATGACATTCCGAGAGTACCTTCTCCCTGTTTTTTCCAAAGAAACATTTATTATCATTACAAAATTCAAACTAATACCACATTTAAATATAATATTATTTCAAAAACTGAATTTGAAGAAAAAATATATGGAGAATCCTTCACAAAAATAATTGGTATCTAGACTCTAACTAAGATTCTTAAGCATGAATGGCTAGGAATCTTAGTTGTGAATATATACATATGGTACATTGTCATAATAATTTTTCAAATTGTGATATAATATGTTTATTAAATTTATTAATGATTCATATTTTGTATATAAATTTATATAACAACTTTATAAATGGAAGATCTTGCAAAACACGATTTGGAATTTGTAATCCTTATATCATTTCTAAAACCTAGTTACTCAAAAGAAGAATTAAATTTATTTAGAGACTAGTGGGAAGTATACATTTTGTCAAAATGTATTTTAAAACAAATTAGGTGATTACCCTCTATTTTTTGTGATCTAGTGTGAGTTATGACTTTTTAATGACATTTGTGGTGTGAAGCATTATTGTTAGAATGTTTATATATTATGTTTGGTCTCTTTATCAAGAAGAGGAATAATGAAAGAAATCAATTTTTTTAGAAGAAATGACTTGTAAATAATGAAATTAATGGAAAATTGCAGAGTCAGTGGTGGAGGTAGAGGAAGTGGTGAAGGAAGAGGTAGAGGTGAAGGTGGGGGCCGATTCGGAGGTAGAGCCAGAGTCAGAGGCTGATTGAAAGGAGGAGGTAGAGGAGAGGACCTAGGTGAAGACCAAGGTGGACACTGAGGTGGAGGAGGATAAGAAACACTGGCTTACAAACAATAAATTTATTGGAAAATGAAGTATAATTAGGATTATACCCAATTTTTTTCTAACAAAAATTGTTTAGAAGTCCACACAACACTTTCAACATAATATAATAGACATTTCGAAAGTGTTTTAGGTGACTTATGGAACAAATGTTTTTCACCACCAGTTTAAGTGATTTTATAAATGGTTGTAATCCACCTGTAAGTTCATTTTCTATTGGAAGCATCAATTTATCCACTAGTGTTATCGAAGAACCATCTGTATAACTCTCAGTTATCAAACATGTATATAATCAGACTTAAATTTTATAATAAATATGTGTTTAATCAACCAAAAAAGTCAACAGTTGTTTGAAAGAACTATTATTGGTAATCCATCGTTGATATATCATGGTCATCGAGGAGGGATGGTGTCAAAGTGTCTGTAATCAGTTTAATATCAACATTTTAATATAAAAAAGTGTCACTCCCTGAAAACTGAGAAAAGACGCGCATATTATATTTATAATTTTGGAAAATGATACATAATTAATTTGTGATGAATATTAATTATTATAACTTCAAAACCACAAATGATTCCACCTTAATGGATTAAGGTGTGTGTTTCCATTTTAAAATGACATTTTAGTAAAAAAACACAAGTGGTATACTCAAATCCAGGGAAACACATTATAATTATTTTGATACTTTAGAAAAATGTTACATAAATCAATTGGGACATGTAGGAATCATCATCACCAAAAATTGGATGCATGATGTGACTGTATGAAATCAATTGTTCCATTTTATTCAAAATTCACATTAATTATAGTGAACAATAGTTGACATACTCAAAATTAAGAATATGCATTCTGATTGTTTTGGTAATTTACAAAAAATGACCCATAAGACTTTTGTGATGTATAGGAATTAGCCTCACCTCAATTTGAAGCACGGTGTTATTGATATTACTCCATGGGTCAGTTATCAGTTTAACATTCACATTTTAATACGAAAAATTATAAATCACTAAAAACCAAGAAATATTTCTCAGATTGTCTTAATAATTTTGCAAAAATATTCATAATTAATTTTTTGTGAGTATGAATCAGTCTATTGTTAAATAGACACATGATGCCACATGTATGGCTCAAAGTGTGTGTTATTAGATTAAATTGACATTTTACTAAAAAAACACAATTTCCATGATAAAAAACAATTAAACACATTATTATTGTTTTTATACATTAAGAAAACGAACCATATGTTATCTGGGACATGTTGGAATCAGCCTCACCTCAATCTGACACACAGAGTGACCTATATGAATCCAAGTGCATATTTTTCTTCAAAATTGACATTAATATTAATGAAAAAAACAACTTACATTCTCAAAATTTAGAAAATTAATTAATATTTTCTTATTAAATTTATATAACTATCCATAATTCATTTATGATGTGTATAAATTATCCACACATCAATCTGATGCATAGTGTTCATGGAATGACTCCAATTATTTGTTAGCAGTTTAAAATTGAAATTATAATACAAAAATTGTAACTAAGTAAAAACCCAGAAAACACACTCAAATTTTCGTGATAATTTGGTACATTGATTCAAAATTTATTTTTGATGTGTACGAATCAGACTTATATCAAACTCATACAAGATTCCTCCTATATAGCTCAAAGTGTTTGTTTTTAGTTTAAAATGATATTTTTATAAAAAATAAGTAGCATAATCAAAACTAATGAAATTCATTAGGATTTTTTTAATACTTTATTAAATTTATCCTTGATTCATTTGGGACATTTAGATATCATCTAAACCTCAATCTGCTGCACGGTGTGAATGGTATGACTCTAAGTGAGTCTTTTATTCAAAATCGACATACTAAAAACGGAGAAAAATAATTCATATTGTTTCATTACTTTAGGAAAATGATCCATAATTCATTTTTATTTGTGTGAATTATTCACACCACAATCCAACACATAGTGTGATTGTTATGACTCTATGTTTTTGTTATTAGTTTAAAATTGACATTTTCATTCAAAAAATTATCACTCACTAAAAAATAGTAAAATAAACACAGATTGTATTTCTAATTTGGGAAAATTATTCCTAATTAATTTTTTACATGTATGAATCAGTCTCCGATAAAACCCACACATGATGTGACATGTATGTCTCAAGGTATGTCTTTCTAGTTTAAAATGAAATTTTAGTAAAAAAACATAATTATCATACTAAAAAATGAGGAAACACATTCTGATTGTTTTAATACTTTAGGAAAATGACCAATGGGTCATTTGGGACATGTAGAAATCAACTGAAACTTAACATGATGCACGGTGTGATCGATATGACTCAATGTGCATCATTTTATTCAAAATTAAAATTAATTTTAGCAAAAAACAAACAAATGACATATTGAAAACTCATAAGACGAATTTTGATTTTTTTTGGTACTTTATAAAAATGATTCATATGTCATTTTTGATGTTTAGGAATTAGAAACACCTCTATCTGACACATGGTGTGACCGATATGACTCCAAGTGTGTCTTTTTATTAAAAAATGACATTAATTTTAATAAAAAAATTAAATAATCCAAACAGATAAAACACATTCAAATTTTCTTGGTACTTTAGGAAAATAATATATAATTTTTATTGACATATAAGAATTAGTCACACATCAATTAGACTGATGGTGTGAACTGTATGACACCATGTGCACCTTTTTATTAATAATATTCATTAAAATTTGTAAAAAAAATAACATACTCTATAATATTGTTTACATTGTATTTGTGTTAAAATTTTTATATAACTTAAATTTAGTATTTGTATTTTATTTTGGTAATTTCAGTTTATATTTCTGGTGATGTAGTTTGTTGGTATAGCATAGTGTATCTATTTATAGTGATGTAGTGTGTTGTAGAATCACACCACATTTTTCACCCTTATCAGTGCTACAAAATTCACAAATAAAGATAGCATTTATCATCTCTTTTTAAAGCATCGATAAAGGTTTCTTTATTAGTTATTCTATGATAAATGATAAAGGATAGATTTAACAGTTCATGTAGAAGAACTGATGAAGTATACTTTTATCATCACTTCTTAAAGCACTGATAAAGGAATCATTATCATAAATGATATTCTTCCTCTTGATCAGTGCTAAATAAAAGCACTGATAAATGGTCTCTTTTATCAGCTCTTTTATTTGCATTGATAAAGCCTTGGACTCTTAACCATGATGAGGTATTCAGTTCTTTTTTAGTTCAGATAAATCCATATACTAGTGCTGTTAAATATTTATTTTATAGTTGTGGTAGTTGTGTTCCATCATGGATGTATGTCACTTGAATAAAAATTGACTCCGGTTGTGAGGAAACTTGACAAAACCTGAGAGGATCTATATATAGATATTTGTTTATGGAAAATGACTTAAATTCCAGGGATGTGTACTTTCCTAAACTAATGGATTCTGAGTATAAATTAGTCAAGTGTTATAATGGGTTCTTAGTAATTTGAGAATCTTTAAAGGTGGTTCGGGTTGTTTAATAAGGAAATGGGATGAAACCACATAGAAAGAACATTTACACACTGTGTAAATAGATTACACATCATGTAATGTTCGGTTTTTTTAATATTCAACTGAGATGATGGGTTTTTAGTGTATCCCATTAAAAAGATTTACATAGATTGTAACTATATTATATGCCTTGTAATTACCTTACCTTCTATTTTCAAGTATGCTGTGTGGATGAGATTTTATTTATACTTGTTTTAGTCTTCTCCCCTAACCCTAGGGAATCTTCATGGTGATTTTGGAGTTCCAACCTACACTCCTAGAATTCCAATAATGGGATCAATCCATATTAAATCATTTTGTCGGTTTTTTATTTCCCTCTCTTATTTTTTCATTTTTTTTGTTATAACCCCTTGACCATGTGCATTTTTGTTTTGATATTGACTATTTTTTTGTTACAACCTATTGGAAATCATATTCACTTTATTCTTCATAGTATTTTTCCATTAGAACAGTTTCATTTTATTCCAGTGAAGGTCGGATGTCTAAATCATAACCCTATGGTGTTATATTTTACAAGTATATGAAATATTGTGATTATTCAAACATAATATATATGTGAATTAATTAGATATTGATAGAGATTATTACATGGAGTATTTTGGATTCAATTGGTTATTGACCCGACATATGGCTACCCATTTGGTGAGCAGACCTTCAATATAATTTATTTTGATAATTTCTTAAAGTGTGTTTAGTATGACATGCAACCATATGTGAGTTCATGATATATCATCCCTAGGTTATGGAATACTTATTATTGATTTTACTATTGATCAATTTTGATATAAATGAATGATTTATGTGAAAGAAAAATGGAAATTCACATAATTGACCATTGATGATTATGATGTGATATTTTGATATCCATGATGTTGTGAAATTTTTTTTGATCCTTTTTGAAATGATTTTATGTTTCTAATTTCTCCCACACATTCACACTTATATGTTGTAATACTGATATTGAGCAGGCTTGACCCAGTCCCTTAATATAGTGCTTATAGTTAGTGGGCACAACCCAGTCCCTTGTTCTAATTCTTACATGGATTTTGCACATATATTTTATTTCTTATAACTTTTGACATAGTTTGTGGATACTTTACAATGGTCATATGGTTGTGGTGGTAATGGTTGTGAGAAATTCTCGTAGATATTTGGAAATGAAACTTAGTATGTTACTTTACTATGGTTATAAAGTTTTGGTTAGCATGGTTGTTAGTTATGCTCAGAGATATTTTAGTATGATTCTGATGCATGCTATTTTACAATGGTTATATAGTTGTGGTTAGCATGGTTTTCATACAAACTCATAGATATTCGAGCATGAAAATGGTTTTGGTTATTTTACCATGGTTATGTGGTTTTAGTTGGCATAGTTATGAGACATTATTAGAGATATTTTTCATGGTGATGAATCATGTTGTTGTTGTGTTTTATTAATCTTTGAATTTATTAATACATTTGTTTATCAATTTATTCCATACACTTATTATCATATTGTTTTATTTAGACATTGGAGGTGTTAACCTACTATGTTATAATCACACCTTATTCAGGACACCATTTGTTACTTAAGAAGATTTTTTAGACGAGGGTTTGGATAATGGAAAATTACCTTAATATTTCTTATTACTTTCTTTATGGGATAGAGTTTGGAGGTGGGAATGACATGGGGTTTGGGACCAGGAAATTTTGTTTCTTTATTTGTGTATGAAATTCATTAACATTTATTGTTTCTATAATTATATTTATTTACATTCCATCTCATCATTACAATATTCCTAATATTATTTATTGCATTATTCAATATGATTGTAATGTTAGATTTCTTTTATATTGTATAGTTCTATTATTTTCTACTCTATCCATTTCCCTAATTGCTTCTTTTAATATGGATTATTTATAGTACTATTGCACTTAAACCTATGGTATATAGTTTCCCCATTATATATTTCACACCCTAACTGCAAGTTAGTGGCCTCTAGAATATGGGGAGATGCGTTTTAGGTCTCATAACCAACCCTTTATTACCACGTGAGAGCGTTTTTGATAAGGGGATGTTACAAATAGACTAAATGATAATTGAAAAATACCACAAATAGATACAATTAATATCCTTGATGAAACTACCACAAAAAACCATTATATATAATCAAGATCCCAAAATCAAAAAATACATTGAAAACTATTAAGAAATCCATAAATAGTGAATATCTTTATAGAAACACAAATATTATCCCCAATATCTCATATTTCAATACATAATCTCCTAAATACTTTGATGATATCCTAAGATGACACACCAATGAAACACACTCAAAGATTTGAAATAATAAAACCTCAATTGACCTACTCTTTCACACTTTAAGAATAAATTATATCTATTTTTCTCTGAGACATTTGGATCTTCTCCAAAAACTAATTCCCACTCAGGATCAAACATCTCCTAATTCCTACCGAATTAATCTTCTTTACTCAAATCCAAAAAATCCAAAACTAAACTCTAAAATGATTGGATTTAATACATGTAAATAGTAATATGAATCCAACACTCGATCTAGAGTAATTGTGGAATTAACGGGTGAGAGGACCACTCCAAAATCCTGGGAAGATATACCAATAAGATCGACCCAACAAAAAGGATTTACATTCTTCATTAATTATTAATTTTCAGGAATACTCTGAATAATATAAAAAGAAATCTATCCAAATAAAATTCAAAAAATAATCAAGAAATTTAAATTAAATGAAATATTTCAAACAAAACACCCGTAATTTATTTCATTAGTGTAACAATTGAATAATGAAACTATAATAAAACCCCTCCACTAAATTTATTAAAGAATTATTGATTAAAATATAGAGACCCGGAAATCATTTATAGGAAAAATCATTAATTTAAATATCAAACCTCCCATTTCAAAAAAAAATTCTTCAATTTAAATAATCCATCAAAAATAAAATAAAATTTTAACTAGGGAATTTTCCTTCCAAAATATTAAAACACTCATTTTAAAATAAAAACCCATAATCCATTTAAAAAATCTTAAAAATTATAATTTTAAAATATATTAATTTTTTTAATATAGACCATCTCCAAATTAAAATAAATCATAAAATATAAATGTTTTCTTAGTTGAGTAAAATATTCCCATTCCCATCCCAAAAAATAATATCAAAACATGGAACTAATGATTTAATTATGGTCCCACATAAATAAAAATAAATTCCAATAACATAAATCTGTATTATAGAAAAACATTTAATTATATTAATTCTGATGTTAAGCAGCATCATTGCCAAAATAGATTTTTGAAAACCCAAAAAAACCCGGGATAAAAAATTCATTGTATAGTTTTTTCATATGGGATTGTAAACCATGAACTAACAATACAAGAATTACAGGAATCGTTTTAAAAATATACTATGTGGGAACCACATGATTTTGAAGATCATATAGTAGTAACTATTCTATTTGGATTCTTATAAATGTTTACCCTCAAACATTAAAATGATCCCAAAATAATTGATTTTCTCAAAGTAGTTGGTCTAAATTTCATATAAAAATTACTACAATGTATCTCAAAATTAATACTCAAATCTCTACATTCCATGGTAAATAAATTTTCATCCTGAAGGGTAGTAGTCAAAAAGAAATTTGCTAATTACATATTAACTACCCATGATGAGCATAATCTTGTGTCTACCCTGATGCACCCCAAATAACACTTGTTCTTTTCAAGAACACATGATCTTAATGATGAATCAAGATTTTGAAACCATTTTTCATCAATCATCCAAAGTTTAACCAACCCATCACTCAATATCCTCAAAATGCCCCAAATGGAATTCCTATATCCCTCATGGTGGTATCAAGTTCTTGGGGATAATGAAAATCTTTTGGGAATGGTTTTTTAAAAAAAATACTAAAAGAAAAATCAAATCAATGTATAATAGAACTGACCTAATAAAAACAATTGAAAAATTAAAGCTCCATAGAATAATATCAATAAATTAAAAATAATCCATGCTTGATTAAATAAATAAAATTAATTGAAATTTCATACATATACACCCCAAATATAAGAAAAAACCTATTGTGCACCACACATCTTTGTGTTATATTTGTTCACAAAACATAAATTGAACCAAATACAATATTTCTAACCTAAACAGCAAATTAGAAATACCGTACACCCTTATAGACCAAAATTTGAACCTTAAAAATTAAATTCACTAATTGTTGTATGCAAGGTTTTAGAAAACCATTATTTATTGTATTTCACCATATAGATTGTGAAACAAATCTGAAAACGAAATTCAATGATGTAAGTTTGAAATAAAATAAGAGAATATGTTTTTTCATGAATAGTTTTCACCAAATAAACAATTAATAATTCATTTTTAATAAAAAAAATCTAGTTATTTTTTTGAAATACAAGCATAGTAAAATTATATTTTTTATAAACCCTTTATAACATCACTCATTTAAATTATGATAAGATCATTCAAAAAACAATTCTTTGAAACCATTCATGCTTTAAAATTTAAATATTTTTTTATTTAAATACTAATATAAATTGTTTCCAAAATCCATTATAAATCCAACTCACACTGTATAAATATAAAAGGACAATTGAGTGGAACCATGTTATCAAACAAAAAAAACAAGAACATGAAAGAAACTAATCAGTGGTTCTAAAAATTAATCAAATAGGTAAAAAAAATTATTTCATACATCAATCCACTAGTCATGGAATATGTGTCATGGGTTCCTCTATAGGTCCAAGTTATGGATAGTCCTAGGCATTACCATACAATGCCCACTGGCCTATATTGCATCCTATACCCATGATACCTAACTCAACTACACACATATAGTATTATCTATCACTAAAAGGGTCACTATTAGTGTGAACTATATATTATAGCATAAATATAGACTTCCCACAAAGATACTTGATTTCCAATGGATAATAAAAAAGTGATGAAATGAAACTATCATCAGACAATGATATCATCACTATAAGAAAAATAATTCATCCTCACTACCAACTCCCTCAAAATATAAATCTTCTTGAGATCCATCACCCAATCTTTATGCATCAATTGGCACTCAAAAATTGAAACAAGTGAAAGAGGCACTAGGATGGTCTCACACAACCACATATTATGAAAAGCATTGAAAAATACCATAAATTCCATATTAAATGATAACCATGTGATGTTAAATCATTTATACAAATTTGAAAATAATTTATTAAAAAATTCCTTCAAAAGTATGTTTGAAAAAAGTTTAAATAAATCTACACCAATTTTATAAAACCATTTAATGTATTAAACATCACCCTTAGCATTCCTTGATGAACCAAGAGAAGTCAAACACATTTTTATAACATACCAATTATTTTTTGAATAAATACTTTTCATGATTTATTAATATTCATTAGTTAGATTCATTGGATTTATATTCAATATAGGAATATTTTTTAATTTTTTAGTCAAAAGGAAAAATGAGTTATTTCTGACCAAATTGGATTATCATAAATTATATAGTTTTAGTTAAAAACATGATTTTAGAATTTTAGAATTTTAATCTAAAAAATGGATTTATATTTTGAATTAATCATGTAATAATTATCTTAGGATGAATTTTATACAATATTCTACGAAAAGTGATTATTTAATTAATAGAAAAAATACCAATTTTTATTGAAAATTTTATTTTCTTTTCAAAAATATAAAAAAAAATTATATTTCACATATTTTTTAAATTTAATTAAGTCTGTTTTATTTTAAAGAATATAATTATAGGTTTTGAAATTTTATTTATATTTTATGTTGTTATTAAAAAAATTATACTTTAAAGGTAGTTTTATGAAAAAGTACTTTTTTCAAATTTTGTTCAGTTTAAATTTAAAATGAGATTATGACACTCTTATGTTATTAATCGTGAAAAAATAATTCTATATTTGTAATTAGTGGGTCTGAAATTTGGTAAATAAGCCCATTTTATTTTTGTACATTTTTAATAGATTTGTTTTTATTTTTTGTTACCACAATAAAGGATAAATCAAGTAATGGAAGAAAAAAATAAAATTATAAGGACTATATAATGACCCCAACACTAAAATAAAATTTATTGGATGAATATATCTCATACATGACCATCTTGTATCTTATATGGACTATGTTTCCATTTATCTATGATTTTGACCCTTTATATTATGTAACATAAAGATGAGAAAAAAATGTCAATTTTATGTTGTATTATTTTTAAATATTTAACATAAATATAAAAAAGGATATGTATAGTTATAAAAAAATGATTTGAAAGATATTTTTTTCAAACAGGTAATTTATTTTTAATTTTTAGTGCAAAAATATTTTCCTTAAATTCATATACAACACAATCATGATCCAAACTGGGTCGACCCTAAACCATTCACTTGAGTCGGCCCACGACAAGGACTCAGATGCATTCGTGGTCATCCTGATATGCAGAAATGTGACAAGCATCAAAATATATCTTTGTGGGAATGATTTATACAAAAATAAAATGAAACAAATACCAATCCAACCTGATAGGCATGATCACCTTGTCACCACCTGGTCAACACCATCAATAAGACCAATCTACTCCAATGTCCAACTAAAACCTAAACCTAAACCTTCAAAACATCTTGGTCCTACCAATATTCAGTTGCACAAGTAGGGTGTGAGAATAGAATCATAATATGTAATCATCAAATAATCCATACATATACTTTCAAAAAAGAGTCCATAAACACTATTTTTAATTACATTTTTTAAATAAGGCACTGTCTTTTTTAAAAAAACGAATAGTATTTTCTATAAATTCCACTTTGAAAACAAACATTAATACCCATTTTGGAAACAAACTAGTTTGATAATCCAGAACCTAGAACAAAATCCAAAACAAATGATCAAAGGTTTTATGCAAGAAAATAAAGAAAACAGAGCAAGAAAGTAATATAATAACAGAGTAGGTAACTAAGGGGTAGCATAAGAAATAGAATAAAATACAAATAATAATCATGGTCATTTCCTAGGCATCACTAGAATAAATCCTAGGATGTAATCATTTTGCGCTCACTTGCTAACATATGGTATAGCTCCATAGTCAATAACAAACTCTCCACTCTAAACTATCCAATACAGTGCCACTTCCCACCTAGCCTATCAAAAAATCCAAGGGTACCAACCCATCTAATTAGGGTCAATAATCAATAGTTATCCAACCCTCTAGATGAAACCCATTAATCCCATTACACAGTACATTGTGAATAGGGTGGTCCTCACGCACATAGTATAAACTAATAACTCACATGCCACCATGCATTCCTAGACCAAGAACCAACACTACTTATGTGATGAACCTCAAATAGTACAGTTAATTATAGAGGTTCCTATCACACATAATGCCATATACAAGTGTCAATCTGGCCTTCATGTCACATGATCATTCATAACATTTTCCAAACCATTATGAAATACCAACTATTCCTACATATTATATAACAATAAAACCAATTTCCCTAATACAGAACTAGGTAAGAATAGAGCCTTTAACATTTCAAATCAAAATCCATTTCTAAAATAGATTCCAATTCCAACATGTAAACATTATTTAACATGAAGATTTCAAATAGGCCTCTCTATCATTTAGTCACCAAACCACCTTATAAAGTGCCAAACAAGCAAATAATTGAAGGAATAATTTGAAACCGCATTATGATATCATTTTGAAAGAAATAATCCATTTAAAACACATAGGGGTTTTAAAATATCTATTTTATAGGAAAATTTATAATTAAAAGATGAATAAAGAGATGAAAAAAGGTTATTTTGAAATATGTGGTTCAACAGGCACATTTGTTGAAAAATCCATTACCATTTGTGTGGATATACATGAGTAAACCATGTTCATAGATGCATATTCTCACATCAAATGGAACAACAAAAGAAACCATTAAATACTAATGGATTAGTTTAAGGAATCACAAAGATCCTTACAACCCATCAAAATAGTCCACATATAAGAACCATACCATGAAAGATTCCAAAACCAACACACATCAAATTCATTTTACAATGAAAACCATAAAACCCAGGTATAACTAGGGACATTCATATTTTAAATTTCTTAATTTCCCATTTAAAGACCAAATTGATTTTTTCAAACATCTTGTGTGAGTATACATATAGGCATGGTTAATAAAACCCTTGAAAATCAATTTACATCAAATTTTCAACAAAAAACTGCAAAAACAATTTTTACTAACACATAACAATAATTAATATAACAATTTAAATATTTTTATGAAATCGCAAGAATCAATGGTATGTTCCATAAAGAAAAATAATGAAACAACAATTTCAGGATGGATAATCGTGTAACCTTTTATGAAATACACTAAAAATACACTCCTACCATAGATTAAAATGCTAAGATACAAACCCCCCCCCCCCCCAATTTTTCACCACACAAGTTATCTAAATTATCCAAACATTGGCTCTGGGTTTAAAGGATATGGATAAATGGTTTAAAGCAAAGGAGAAATAGATGGGAGACCAAACCTTTCAATCAGGGTGAGGAATCAATAAGAAACAACCTTGAGTTACACTTATAGGGGATTGGAGGATACAAAAAGTTCTTTGGGTGGCTTCCAAGTTGGAGGAATTCGTGTGGGTGTCTAAGGAAAAAACACCACATAAAACGAAGTAAAAGATATAAAAATATGCCTCTTTAGTGGTTTTCCTGGTTCAATCAAATGGTTAAAAAAATCGTATGAAAACATTACAATTACCCACTATTATGAGTTGCAGGGGTTTGACACACAGGCAACATAAATAGTTTAACCATTCTCAAATAGTGAAATCCCTATCCTTTATAGATTGTTCATTTTGTCCAACCATTCTAAAACCTTTCAAAAACCATGCACAGGGCCAAGAACATTATAAAAATCTATAAAATTACAAATTTCTATAAGGAACTCAACCCTAACCTCAAACCAATGAACTATACTTAGAAAAAAGATTAAAATAAAATAAAAACCAAGGATGGGGTGTTATAATTCACCCCATAATAAAAATGATCTTCCACCATATAGTATCCAAGTCGAATGAGAACCAAAACTCAAACCTCAATCCAAATGAATCCAAATAGAGCCATGAACCTAAGGTTGCCTTTTAAATCCACAAGCCACGCCTGACCTATGCTAGAGAAACACAACATGGAGAGAAGAGTATTGGGTTCTACCCACCACAAGAAACCAACCAACACTGACCAAAACTAAGATAGGGAACTCCCCACATGAACTTAACCCTCAATGCAAGGAGAAACCCTACCCAACAAAAAACCTAACCACCACTCATATTTTCAAAAAGAAACATGAATCTCCAAGGAGAGTTCATTCCAGAACAAAAACTAGTCTGTGAAAAGGATAATTACACACAAGGAAGAGGAAATAATAAATGGATCATCTCAACAAGGGGATAACCACAAGAATTACACAAGGGAAATACCACCAAGTCTCAAGGAAGATAATACCACAATGATTTTAAAATAAAAGAGGGAGCTTTCAAAATTTAAAGTATCAATATTTGGGGGACTTAAAATTTCTCCACTCCAAAGGCGGAGAATAAATTTGGACCAAGGTTACCTATACCCCACCTCCCTCAATGATTCATAACAATGTAAAGAGAATCACTCTTGGTCCTATAGTTGGAGCCCTAATGTCTTGAAGAATTTGATAACTCATAATTAGGAGAAGATATACTACAATTGAAACGTCCTTTTACGGCCAATCCACTTTCAGATCTTCTCTAGGTTACCCAAACAGCCACATCAATGAGATGCATTTGGAGTACAGTGACAAGACAACTTTGAATACCCAAACCATCAGTATTGGAAACATATGATCGAATAGTATGAAAAATGAGAAGATAGAACCTATGATGGAATATTCTTTGGAACAGGTTTCTATGGAATACATATATCTCCAGATGAGGAACATTTATGATCTCCAAGGGAAACTAGATTGATAATCTCACAATATTGTGCTCTAGGAAATGACTCAACTAAGAATTCCTCATCAACCAGCTTCCCAAACTAAACTTCCCAAGATGAAATAACTCTCTCATTAATCTCTATAAAAATATAGTAAATGAAGAGAGGAGATTTCATACGATCCTAGAATTCTATCACTGGAGAGAAAAAAACATTTCATTGAAATGGTTAACACAAGCCTTCACTTTATTCTGACCATTCTGAACACTCAAGGGCTATGTCTCTTTCCTTTCCATAACCTCTTAAAGTAAAAACCAATATATGAAAGTGGTCGTAAACACTTCCCATAACATCTTAACCTTCAACAATGCTATGAAAATAACCTTCCATCAATCCAAACCTAATCCTTCAATTGAACCCCAAATAGTAAGCACATTCATGGATTCAGGAGTTACCAATGACATGAAGACACCTCAGAATTCCACAATATACTTTTCGGCCATTAACAAACATCAATTTACATGAATGATAGGAAACCAGCATAGTGGTATCAACTCCACAAATAAACTGTGAGTTTCAGTTGAACATAAAACTAGAGGAGACTCACTGAAAACATTTGGGATCTTTCACAAAGGCATACTATGAACAAAAAAAAATCAAAAAAACCCAAATCAACAAGTAATCAAAGCTTAGAAAAAAATAAGACTTCGATCCAAAACAACCATATCATAATCCAAACATCAGAAACATAACAAGAATCCTATTTTCAAAAAAAAATATTTTGTTCTATTTTCCAAAATCACCTTCTTCTAAGGCCACTATCCAAATATCAAATTCATCATTCAAATCAAGTTTCAAACACTAATGATGGATTTTCAAACATACAAAACCTTGAAACCATTTCCATGTGAAAACCCTTTTTTGACAACCATTTTTTGTTTCAAAATATAAATATACCAATCAAAGAAATACTAATACACAACTCACATGGAAACACCTAGAATAAGGGACTAATGACTGTGTAAGACTTGTCCACATGGTTTAGTTGACCATGTCCGAAGAAAGAACCAATCACTAGGAGTATCTTGAACCGTGTACTTAGGTTCCACATGGTTCACTCCTCAGTATAAGACCACCATGTAACATTAGTACACTTTTAATGTCTTACCCAACACACTCACCCAAAACCAAAAGAAAGGAAAAAAAATTGTCTACCCTTAGAGGAAAGTGATTTAGAACAAACACGAGTTCACGATAATCTTCTTGAACCTACGTCTTGTGTCTCAATAGTCATAATCTCAATTATAAATAATTCCCCAAATAACAAAGGTGTCTTATAATACAGTTTTGCAATGATCCAACATTGGTTGACCCCAAACCGGTCACCAGATCCGGCTCATGATAAGGCCTGATAGACATTCTTGATCCACCCAGGTTGGTGAAAATCTCTAGGTACCAAAGATATCACCATGGGAATTATTTATCCCATATGAAACTAGTATCAAATCATCGTAAATGAGAGAAAAACATAACCAATAACCACTGAAAATAAATAAACCCAATCCAAATCCAGATACAACAATAACTGAATGAAAAATAAACTAATAAATTAAACAAAAAAAACAACCCGAATGAAATGATATCGATGTGTCCACCAAGTCGCCACCATCCATAAGACCAACATACTCCAACTTCCAACCAAAATAGAAAACTAGACATGAAAAATATCTATGGTGTACCAACATCGATTGGAACAATTAGATTATGAGAAAAAATAACTCAGTATGTAAGCACCAATGAATCCATACATGTACATTCCCAAAATAGTCTATAAACACTAGTTTGAAATACATTTATGAAATTAGGGTTTTATCTCTTTAAAACAAATTCTAGTAATTAAACTTTTAAAATAAACCATGATACCCATTTCTTAACAAACATTTTTGAAAATCCAAAACCCAACTCAAAATCAAAACCAAATGGTCAAAGGTTCTATGATTGAAAATAAGGAAAATAGAACAAGTAAGGAAAATACTAGCTGAGTAGGTAACCAAGGTGAAGTAGAAGAAAAATAAAACATATATATAATAATTGTGGATATTTTCTAAACACCACTAGAACTAATCCATGGACATTCTCAGTTCTTACTCACATGTCGTCATATGGTGCAACTCTATATTCAAAAACCAACTGGACTCTCTAAACGTGACAACCATGTGGAACATCCCACCTAGGTTGTTAGCAAGCCGCAAGGGGACCAACCCATCTAATCAGGATTTATAATCAATTGTCACACAACCCTCTATATGATTCCCTAGATTCACATGATGTAGTAAATGGGGAATGGGGTAGTCCTCACATGTTTGTAAAATACCAATAACCCACATGCCACTTTGTTATCAAAGACCATTCACCGGCACCACCTATATGATGACCCTATCCTCAAAACATCCACTATATATGTACATCAATCCATAATAATTTCCAACCAATATTTTATGTCACATCAAATTTGAAACCATCCGCTAAATAATTTGGAAATACCTACACATCCTATATATAATGGAACTATAAAAAAAAGTTTCCCAATGATATCATAAGGTACTGATTGACCATTTATCATTTCAACTCTAAATCTATTTCTAAAATATCTTCTAAGTCCATTTATTTCATTTATTAAACACTCTATATGCTTTACAGGAAATTGGATTTCCTAAGAAGATTCCTTCATTAATCTTTGATGAAATTTTGTCATAATTGTCCCTAGTATTAAGGATATATACATTGCAACTGAATACTTTGAAGTATCTAACGTTGTATTTTCTATTGTTCCACAACTCCTATGGAGTTATTTTAAGAATAGGTCTAATAAATACTCAATTGATAATATAACATGATGTATTTACAGCTTCAACCCAAAAATAAATAGGTAAGTCATATTCACTAAGCATGGTTCTAGAAATCTCTGGCAGAGTTCTATTTATTCTTTCTAAAACTCCATTTTGTTGAGGTGTTCTAGGGGAATAAAAGTTATGAATATAGCCATTTTGTGAGCAAAAATATTAAAACTCTTGATTTTCAAACTCATGACCATGATCACTTCTTAATTATTTAATTCTAAGTCCACTAAGATTTTCTACAGTTTTGGAATATTTGGTAAAATGAGAGCAGGATCCACTTTTGTGAGCCAAAAGGAATGTCCATGTATATCTAGAAAAGTCAACTAAAAGAACATAAACATAGTGCCTCACATTTAATCTATAAAATCAAGATGGTCCAAACAAATCCATGTGAACCAATTTGAGAGATTGATATGTTGACACTTCTTTCTTTGGTATGAAGGGAATTTTGTATTGCTTTCCCTTTTGACAAGGATTACAGACTTTATAATTTAGAAACTCAATTTTGGGTAGGCCTTTGACTGAGATTTTTCTAGTTAACTTTCTAAGGGAGTGAGTGTTACAGTGTCTTAGTCTCCTATTCCAAAGCCAAGACTCCTTGTTAAACAAAAATAAACATTAAGCATTTTTAGAAGCTAAAGAACGTATGTTAATAGAATATATATTTTCATTTATTAGTGTAGAAAACTCTAAATAATTTTTATAATTAAAAACATTAGAAGCATCATTTTCATATTGGACATGAAATCCATCATCACATAGTTTTGAAATACTAAGAATATTATTTTTCAATCCATCAACAAAAAGTACATTTGAAATTAAAACTGAGTTAGAGTTACCGATTTGTCCAAGGCCGATAATCATTCATTTGGCATTGTTACCAATGGTGACATATCCTCCATCGATTGTTATTAAATTCTTGAAGCATGAATAGTCTCATGTAAAGTGTCTTGAACACACACAATCCAAGTACCATAAGATTTTATAGGAACTGTTTAAGAAGCTTTTCTATAAAATAGTCAAATAAAAACAAATTTTGGTACCCATACTTGTTTGGGTGCAGTAATATTAGTGACTAGTGCCTTAGGAACCCATATCTTCCTCATAGGTTTTCTATAAGAATTATGTAAAGTATTTAAAAGAAAAAAACTATTTGGTCTAGAAAAGCTTGAAATAGTAGAGAGTGTATCATAAATTGAACTAGATAAATGTTTTCAAGAATTGGGAGTAAGGATGTATGTCTTAGACTTAGAAACAAAATTAGTTCTTCCAAAATTTCTTTTACCAGGATGATAGCCAATTCCAGTAGTATATTTAGGAGCAATTTTTTTACCTATCATTTGTACCAAGGTTCCTTTACTATTAGTAAACCTTTCAAGATACTTTTTCAATTTATCATTAGAAAATTTTAATTCATTTTTCTCTTGAGTAATTAAGAATTTCTCTCCCATTATACAATGAGTTTAGTTTTAATAGTTGATATAAGATCATGTTGTTTTTTAAATTACTTGTATTTATCTTTTAGATCATTGCATGTTTCTTAAATAATATTAAATTAATCAAACATTTCTTCATTAGACATATTTTCAGAGTCAATATCATCTCCAAAATAATAAGGATTGTGTACAAGAGATTCTAGTGTTACCTCAAATGTTTTTTTCATAAAACATGTATTTGATTTGTTATCCTGTTTATCATGTGATGATTCTGAGTCAATTGAACTGCCCTAAGAAGCACTCCTTGTTTCATTCATTTCCCTTTTATACTTTCTATATTTTCCCTCATATTTCTTCTTTCACTTGATCATGCATCAATCAGACTTGATATGTACCTTTCACTTATATTCATAGCAGAAAATCTAATCAGACTTGTCACTTCTTTTCTAATCTTTCTTCCAACTTCCTTTTTGATCATATCTTCCCTTGAAGTGAGGATTTCGTAAAATTTTATTCTTCTTGTAAAATATCTTAAACCTTCTAGATAATTAATTCATCTCCTCATCACTATTAGTTGATGATTTTTCATTGTTGTAACTCTCTACAGAAACTTCCAATTTCTCTTTTTCTTTGTGTTTAGAGGTGGTGGTCTTGAACGCAATAGATTTTCATTTGGGTTTATCCTCCTCTTCCTTGCTAACTTTAAGCTCCTATTAATATATCATCAGTTTTCCAGTTAGTTCTTTTAGAGGTATATTTTTTATGTTTCATTACTCTCTAATAGATACATAGGTTCCTCTCTATCTGTGAGGTAGGCATTTGAGAAGCCTTATGATTTGTTCTTTGGAAGTGACTTCTCTTCCAAGAGAAATCATTGTATTGAAAATTTCATTGATCCTAAAATACATGTATGAAATAGGCTCATCAGGTTTCATTTTAAAGTTATCATATATAATATTATAAGTATTAAGTCTCATTTTTTCACACAAGAAGTTCCTCCATGTGAAACAGACAAGTTATCCCAAATTTCATGGCCAGTTTTACATGTAGAGATCCTATTAAATTCCTCCTCTCCTATAGAGAAGTATAAATAATTCATATCTTTGTAATTTTTATTATAGTCAGTTTTGTTAGGTTCATCCCAAGTGATTCTATAAGTAGTAGGAACCTTATATTCATCTATAATTGAAGACCATATTTCAAATCTCGTACTTTCTAAATGAATTTATATTTTAATTTTCCATTGAGAATAATTAGTTCCATTAATGAATGGTGGTATGTTTGTTGTATCCCCATCCAATATATTATCCATAATAAAGATATACTTTAAAAGATCTAGAAATTTATAATAAATAGAGATTTACATATCTTTAAAGTACAACTACAATAACAGTTGAATAGGGTCAAAAATCGAGTCTTAATAAACAATCCTCTGATACAAAATTTTGGTTGGAGTAGAGTAATAAAGAGGGGGGGGTTGAATTGAGTATCTATAAAATTTTTTGTTTAAAAATTATTCTTAAAAAGGTTCCCTAATAAATTTAAATATAGTCTAGTTAATTAATTTCATACGGTTATGAAAGTTTGACTGTTTAAATAACTTCTCAGAAGATTGATTAATTCTCAGTAATCTTAATATCAGTTATTAACATTACATTTGAATCTATTATAATAAGGAAAAAAATTATAACTTCTTTCCAAGATTAACTATAAAAGTAAATTTAGTAGTTTCTGAATTAAATAGTAAACCTGAAAAAACTAAAATAAACAGCACAACAGATATAAAACAAGTGGTTCAGTCTCATTCTGAGACCTAATCCACTCCACATGGTGATCAACTTCCACCAATCATTTTATATAAATAAACTTTATCCACACCCTATATTTGGTTTAGTAATAGTACACAAGACTATGTAGGTCACACGACCTCTTTAACAGTTCTTCGTGGGTATGAATAAACAGGTCTCACAGGGACCTCTTCGAAACTTATCTGTGGGAATACACAAGTGTAAAATTATTTAAGAGAAATAAAATATTGTATCCTTTAGTTTTATGTATGATATAGTGCATTTTTTTATACAGCCACACACACTCTTCTCGAAAGATAAAAATAATATACAACAAAGCAGAAATGATGAGATAAGGTTATAAGTAGTCGTAGTGTTAGTCTATGCAACTCTGGACTTATAAGATGAATCAGATGTAGAAATCAATTCCTCTCATGGAAAACAGAGTATCTTAAGTCAGCTAGATCTCAATTGAGTTCGTCGTGAAGTTGATAGTGTGGAAATGTCCTCAACTCTAGTATTCAAGTATACTTTGTGTGTTCTTTAGAAGTGTCAGTTTTCATGTTTCGATTATTATTTCACCAATTCTTATGCTTCTTCATTATCATTCAAACACTTGTTTTATATTTCCACTATTATTGTTATTGTTACGTTCACCCTCTACTAATACCCACGTTGTTCTTTTATTTCTTATAATTCATGTGTTGGATCCAATAGGATGCATGTATTCTGCACCTCATACCTCGTACTGTTAGGTGAAATGTCTAGAAAGAAACAATAATTATGTCAGTGCATTTAAAAACATCAAATAAAACCCTTATAAATTAAATTAAAAAATGAAAAAACATATTAAGAAATGGTGTCATAGTCGGTCGGTAAATGGTGTCTCCATCAAACGGTGTCTCCTTGAAATGGTGTCTGGATGTTCATGGTGTCTGGATTGTCATAGTGTCTTGATGGTCATGGTGTATGGATGGTCATGATGTATGGTCACGGTGTCTAGTCACAGTGTCTGGTCATGGTTTCTGGTCACAGTGTCTGGTCACGGTTTCTGGGTCCTTTTCCATAAAAACATAACTGGTGGAAAACTCATGGTGTCTCAGACTTAGCCAAAAATCTGTACACAGACATAAACAGTGATATTCCTAAAAATAATTAAACTTGATCATTCATAGGATAATTTCATTATAAAAACTATTTTACTGTAATTATTTAATTCATGATGAAACTAATCATATTTACACATGATTTTACATAGATTAAACTAGATTAACAGGCATTACACAATGTATAGTATTTGTGATCATTAAAACCTGATTAACACCTGAGGATTCCAACAAAATCATTATGGGATTATGAATTATGGGATATTTATAATTTCTATAACAGATCAAATAATGATATAATATAGTAGATAACACCATTAAGTTCAAAAAAGACTCATCTATACCATCTCTATAAACATTGAGGTCACCTCCAAACAATGAATCATCAATATTGAGATAACATATCAAAAAATTAATTTTCATGTAGGGGTGTTGATAAAATACACATTAATCCTTGACTAAAATAATAGAAAGGATAGAAAAAAATTCAGATAAAAACAATGTTCATAAATAGACACAAAGATATATAAAGGGTTATGGATCCATTGGGTATAATATTTTACTTTTCATTTAATGATCATCTCAAATGTGGTAATATATCATAGGAAATAAGAGGAACTTTTTTTATTATAGGAAATGAAAATATAAACTAATGATATCTATAAAATTATCCACAAATATATATTAACCATATTATTGGATCCACACCTCAGGAAGAAATATATATCTTTTTGAGGGGGCACTAAAACTTATGAAGGACCAATACATGATAAAGGAATGTTTTGTGTCAATTGTGGGGGTAATGACTCCTTTAATATAAGATTTTTTCTCTTTATTTTTTGAGTAGGAGGTTAACACTTCCAAAATATGTGTGGGGAACACCTTCCAAGTCATGATAAATGGGATACTGACCTCATTAATGAACTAGAGTAATATAACATATTAATGGAAAATATATATAAAATCAAGGGAGAACTGAATACAAGGGTAGAGTATTAGCGATTCATCGTTTAAGTGGTTAGGGAGTAACCAACACAATTTTTCATATAGGTAACCCATTCCTTGTTATGATCCTAGGAAAATTTAGCACATTTCAAAAATTTAGAGAATAAAAACTGAATTTGAGGGGTGGAGGTGGGGGATATAATCATCATTTAGTGTATAGAGGGCCCATTTAATTATATGAAAATGATGTAATATGGGTTACTTGAACTATATTGTCCTAAACAAATTCTCCTAAACACTATTGTGGAATCTAAGAAGCTGAAGTGCTCATAGATTTTAATAACACCTCTCAATTTACATCTACTGGAAATGGAAAACCCATAATCATGAATTTTATGGAAGATTTTTTTATAATATATTATTATTATTTTGAATTTTTATAGATAGTGGAGAATAATCATAATATACTATAAATACTGATGTATATAGAATATATTTCACTATGTAATGAATGTGTGTCCCAAGGGGTGTGATGGTCTTTTACCATTTCCTTTGAGTGAGGTTATTTCAACATATATAGTGTGTTATACCTATGTATATGTCATGTGAGATTCATGGTTATCCAAACATATACCATGAATTCCTATGTTATGTAGTTTTTTGGAATGGAGTGTTCTTAATAGATTTATTCTGCGTACATTCAATTTGACTTCTAAGCATGTATTCCTTATCTAAAGTGTAGTTTACTAAAGAAAACATTTTTTTAAAAGACAAACACCATGTTCCATCAAAAGGGGAATCAATGATATGAATTTCTTGACTTAGTTGTGTACCTTAGAAAAACCCAACATACTCATGACGGTTATATGAATAGTGATATCATTATTTTTTTTCTAAACCCCATATCTTCCTGAAAATAAGAGACACAACATCTAATTAATTGAAACATGTCAAATGATTAGGTTCTCTTAGAAAAGAATCAAATGTGGGTTAATGATATTCATTCACCAGTAAATTTTTATTTATCGTGCATAATACCATCATTCTCACTATCATCAATAATCACAACTATCGCAACAAAGAACACATGCCCACATTGTGCTGACATACCATTATTTTAAACATGTATAGTCAGCACATAATCATGGATCACTTGAAAATGGGAATCCATCAAAGACCCATGAATTACTGCTATCTTTTTCAATGTGTCATGCCCCTATAATCTAATGGTAACTCTCACATTAAAATAACCTCTAATCCATCAATATCCATGAGTTACAATGATGATAATTTATTGCAATGGATGGGGATAAGATTTGGTGAACAAGATCAGAGAAATATATATATGGTTTCCTTGATATTGGAATCCATTTATTTTCTTCCATAGTCTATTTCCAAGGGATTTAGGTTTTACAAGTGTTTGGAATGATAATGGATACAGAGAGGGATTATTGTGATTCATTTTTCACATATTCTTTATTCATAAAGAAATTATATGTTGCTATCCTATAATAATAAATTTTTTAACTCAAAAATAATTATTGATGTATTAATATCAGGATAATATATATTTGAATATTATTTATGATTAGGGTTTGAAAATTTATTTCAAATAATAATATTTTTATGAATCATATTAATATCTGACAATCATTTTGATATTCCAAACCATTAATAATCAGACTTCAATTATGAAATTATATTTCATATTATCTTTAATGAATACAATCATAAATTATTTCTAGGTATTGAATTTAATATAATCATACACTAATTTAAAAAATAAACACGATGTTTATAATATCTAACAAGGATAATTAGATATCATTTTTAAATATCTTAAATAGGCCTTGCCTGGGGATTGAAACTCTAATAAAAATAATACATTTCCATGGATAAATCTATATCCTGAGTCAACCTATGGTTATATATTATCTAAAAAAGTTTCTATTTAATATAAAATTATGATTTCACATAATTCTCATGTAATCAGGATAAAATATTAAAAATTTAATTTAAAAAAATATCTCATATTCCATTGGAATCGAAAATTGAATCTAACAATGTGGTAAAATTTTAAGTAATGTTTTTAAAATATTTCAAAAGATACAAAACAAAATCGGAAATTGTAAAACATTATGGTCCATGAATTATTAAGGAATCTATATTTTAGATGGATAAATGAAATAAAAAAAGATCATATCATTACACCATGAATAAGGAATTGGAAGAAAAGATATTAAATGTGTCATTGTATAAAAAGAGGGATCCAAACATACTATATCATTGTTAATAACAATATACATGTGTTTTATTCTTTCATATATATAAAATTTTGTAGATAATTTACTATTTAATTATGGATATCTTTTTACCATATATAGAAAAAAATATTAAGAGAAAGTATAAAATGAAGATATGGTAGGCCAAAAATAATATCCTATAGAGGTGAGATTCAAAATGTCAAATACATCAATAAATAATATTCCAATATATATATTCACACCAAAATCTAAATAATGTAAACTATTAAATAAATGAACCTAATTTCTTGTGAGTGTAACCATGTTGTGTTTTGTTAGGAAATAAAAATATTGTATATTTGTATCTTATTCAAAAGATAAAACTTTTCAAGAGATTACTAGTTCATTTAACTCCATATTTATTAATGTTTTTGATAGAGAGATTTAAATCTATAGTATATATGAAAATTCATCAATTATTTAAGATATTAATGGTATTTTTTTAAATTAGGTAATCAATATAATGAAAGGGTTTTAAAAACACAATGGGACATATATACTGACAAGAACTCACATTAATAGGGTTATTTACCATGTTTTATATAACTTGATAGTATAGTAGAATAAAATGTATAATGTTGAATCCATTGAGTTGTATTTAAAAATGTATAAAATGTATGTCATGGTGATAGTGAATTTATTAAATTTATATAATTAAATGACTTATCAACATGTTATTTTATTGATTATGATTGTTTACACATTTTTATTTCACTAAATATACTCATTAACTGTAATTTTTACTACATTAAATTTCAAAAAAAAATTATGATTTACTAGAGAGTTATAGACCATGAGAGAGAGGTAATCATTTTAAAATTTATAAATAGTATTTCATTTTTTAATAATTTATCAATGTTTAGTATATAAACCATTGAAAATTACAAAATAGGGTAAAAAAGTAAAAACATGTTCTTACTATATTATTTTGGTTACACGAAATGGAGTAGCTGTGAGGGTGTATTAACTAATAATATAAACATGATTAATTAATTGGTGAATAGTGTTGAGAAACTATTATGTTGACTTACCTTTATTCACTAACCCACTAAGGGAATATTTATATTCATTCAAAATATGTGTTGTCATTGTGAGGTGTTTTTATTAATAGTTCATTCACTGAACTAATTTTTATAGTAGAAGTTAATATCAAGTTAATTTCAATAATTATTTAACAAAATTTTTTATATGGAATAATCATATGTAGCTTTAAATTTAGTATTTTAGTATGTATTTAACACTCGAAATAAATTTTTTATTATTTTCAAAGAAAAAAATTCTAATGGATGAGGTTGAACCAATAAAAAATCATAAATAAACTATCCTTGAAGGAGATACAAAAAGATTGCACTGGGATTGGGTATTCCAAATGTTGTTCCCAAGTGTTATATTTCATATAGTAAATTTGAAGATATAAAGATGGTATATGATGAAACTATCATGGAAAAAATTACTTGAGTAAATGGTATTGCTATAAATATCTATGGATTTGGTGAGATGAATGAGGATTATATAACTATTACAAAAATTATGAGAAATTTTCAAGATTAATTTTCTTCAAAAATTTCTTCAATGAAAGAAATATAGGATTTGTATCCTGATGAATTACACAATACAATCATAGATTATGATATGGGGAAAATTCCATTTTCTAAGAAGGAAAATATTTTAAGGCCTTAGAATTAGTGAAAAGGGGATATGTTTAAATAATATTTTGTTGAATCCATTGATTATTAAGAAGATGAATATGAATATTAATTCAATAATATTTTTTATTTATATTCAAAATGGTTTGGAAAATGGAAGGGGATACAAAAAACACTAATTTGATATAATTTTAATATTCATAGAAAATGTTCCTAGGATTTTCCACAAAATAGGGGGAAATAATTTTAATCAGGTGGGGTTGAGGAGAGACCCTACTATAAGATAGGGGATAATAAGAAGAAGTACCCCACATTAAAATGTAGATGTTTTATGATAAAATATATAAGGTCGGTTTATTTAATAATTCCATTAATTAAGTTACTAAATCTTCTCATATTGAGAGAGGATTTTTTTAATAAATTAGTGATGATGAAATAGAAGAATGTAATGTTCTTGAGTGAGAACTAAAAGGAAATTTTATATATTTCCTTGAATAGATTTAAAAAATTAATAAATTGATTCAGAGATACTCTTCCCATTAATTGAAGAATGTGGAAAAAGATATAATTTCCCCAAATAAAAACAAGGAATACATTTTCATAGGAAATATAAAATATAATTCCACATATATTTAGATTTTATCTAAAATATCACAATTCCGTGGACATTGCTGGTGTTGTGGAATGTAGGGCCTGAAAGCCTATTCCTATTGGTATAATATGTATCTTCTATGAATGTGGAAAAACATGGGTAAGTTTTGATAATATGTTGTCTATAAGTGTAAAAATTATGATTTATGTCAATAAAGGAAGTTCATATATTTGATGAATTGAATGCATAGGCTTAGGTTAAATTGTCTTCTCAAATGTTACTTCTGAGATACATTGTGTTTCCTCCTTATTGCATATTATTTTTTTAGAAAATATATAGGCAATTGAAATAGAATATTGGGGATTTTGATTTTTGGTAACATGAAGAGACTATCATTCATGGAGTCTCGTAACTACTATAAAATGAGAAAGATGAGTTCATAAATATAGAGGGAGCATAAATAAGATTTGAGGTATTCCTATAACACTCATATCCATCACTTATAATTACATTTATTAAGGATGAGTTATTGGTTGATGAAAATATTAGAAAACTAGGGAGATATTATTTTATTTCACAAGAACATAATGATGTATTTATTTAAGTGTGTGAAGGATATTGTATTTATTTTTTAAACATATAATATCTATAAAATTTAGAATTTATAATCTTTTTATCTCTTGTATGATAAATAATAGACCACTTATATGTTCTTGGTTATATATATCCAATTTTCTACCCCAGTTATTATAATAAATAATTAGAGTAGGATAACTAATGGATATTTTATATGTGTACCATGAGATATTAACCCTCTTTTGTAATTTTTAATTAAATAATATTATATAGGAAGAGAATATGTTTGGGAAAGAAATATGATATTATTATTACCCCTATATATCATTTTCAGTTTATTTTCAATAAGGGGAAGAAAAAAATATGCACCATTTATTTTCTTTTATATTTTAAAGGTTTGTTGGTAAGAAAAATAAAAAAGGATAGATTCTTCAGCCTAAGTGTTTAATTTGTTTTCAATGATTCAATATGTGATGTAATGATTCATTGATAAATGTTTTGAATTTAATTAATAAATATTCATGTAAATATTGAGAAATTATCTATTAAATTTGATGATTTTTAAACCATTAATTATAAAGACCCACTATTTTCATACAAATATATTACATATAAATAGATAAATATTCATATTACAATAAAACCACGGCAGAATTTTATGGGTTTAGTGACTTTAGAAACATGGAAATAAAAAAACATGTTCATAAAACATTTACATTTCCTCCTACTTATTCCTTCATAACTAGAACCCTTTTTTACATATCGAACATAATACCTTTCTTCATATTATGGGGTAAATAAGAATAAGAATATGGTGAGATCAGATGGTCAGTTAGGGTAAATAAGGGGAATATAAATAGAAAAATAAACATAAGGGTATAATAATATGATCATACCATTTTAAAGCAATACCCTTCGTATCAAATATTATAATCACGAGTCATATAAAAAATCATAAAAAATCATAAGACATGATTCATGAAAGAATAACTAACCATAAAACATGGAATTTAGGAAATCACAAAATAATAGAAAATAATTTCATTATTAGTAAAGGCTGTTTTCCAATACTATCATAGTGGAATGGGTTTAGACCATAAACCATCATAGTATTCAAGGTTCACTCCCAAGGCTATCATGTCAGACATAGTCCTTCACTAAATAGGTTTCACTTCCAGTTCTAGTCTTTTCTGAATCGAGTTCAATCCCCATTCCAGAAATTTCTATCGCATGAAATATAATATCATTACCTAATTAATTGTATAGAGATATAGGAACCAAAAATCACAAAATGAAAACCTTATATAAAATAAAAAATCATTTATCATATCAAAACCCATGAAAAAATAGGTTTCATAAATATTTCATCATGGAATAACACATGGAAATGAAATTGGTCTAATAAATATAAATTATTAATAAAAATAAAAAACCAATAAAAATAATAAGGATTATTCCTTTAAAAATTTCTGTATTAATTCATATGTAAAATCAAATAATGTTATCATATATTGAAAAATAATTTTGATAGATCGCTTAAAATAAATCTTGAGTAAAACATTCTTTATGTTTAGAAAAAATATTTTTAAATCATTAAAAAATCTTCAAAAACGTTCTCATTGATGATAATATTAAAATTTTATAATTTATTCTTCCAAAACAACCACTTTAAACATCTTTTAAATGATTTCCTTGAAAAAGTGCATAAAATATCATTTAAAATCATCATTGAAATAAGATATTATATTTGGAAAAAAAAGGCCATCAATGAGAGAATAAAATTATGTGAAATATATAATATCAATAAAATAATTAGATTCATGATAAAAAATTTAAATCATAATTATATACACAATATAATAGAATATAGTTTTGTAACACAACATGTGTCTCAAAGGATGAAAAGAGAGAAAAAACTACCTTAGCGATTTAGTAACTTTTGAAATGTAGACCCCATGAAAGAGAGATCATAAAATGGATATTTAAACATCCATAAATTAAATTATAAGAATAATATATTAAATATATATGTATATATACACTAAAAACAATAAGTAGTGGATAAGGCATATATCTCATAAAAGAAAAAGTGAGACGAGAAACCCTTACCTCATGCTACCCTTATGTGGTGCATACTTTAACCACCTTTATAGTGGTTAAAAAAATTATTAACTAACTAAGAAACTATATTAATGTTTATAATAACTTATTTTATGATTTTATAACATCTTATAAGCAATTAATTAATAATATTTAAATTTTTATGGTTTTGTGTGCGTTTATTTCCAGGTTTCATGATTGGTTCATTTCTGTTAAATTGTGGATGTTCATGTAAAATTAGATTAAAATTGAAGAATTAGTATGTTATAGTATTAATGAATATAAATAATTATTAATGGTATTATATTTAATTTTTATTTCATACATTAGTACAATTCATTAGATAACATATCAGTGATAAATGATTAGTTTATATTTGTGGGTTTTTCTAAATATCATGAACTAGTTTTTTATTTAATATTATTAGTATATATTTTTTCTAGGACATACAATTGGATATTATATACTTCATAAAATATCATTTAACAATAATAATAGTTTTATGACAATACAATATGTCATATATGTAAAACCAATGAAAACATTAAACACGAAGGCAATTAACAAGAATTATATGGACAACGGTTTTGTTTATTTGAATAAGATGATGTAATAAAAGGGATGGGCATAAGAGATTACAATATAAAAATAAAATTAAATTATTTAAATGATACTATAATTATTATTTTTTGTTCTATGAAGGTGGTGGATAGGAAGAATAATAATAAAAGGAAACAAGAGAGGTCTTTCTAGAAAATTACCCCTTTGATATCACTTTTTTGGAGGACCCTTTGAGGACTTTAGAATTTTTAATTTGATGATACCAGAATCACTTTGAGGTTTATATAGTAGGGTAGTTTTTGGAATTTATTTTGGTTTCATCAAGTCTTTTGGGTCGAAAAGGGGTGGTGAGGGTGATATTTTCACTTGAGAAGAGATGGGTTTAAGTGATTAAAATAATTATTATTTTAAATCTAAAGCCAACCACATTGAAATGGAATTAATTTCCATGAATTTGGATACAAAAAAATATTTTATAGTCTATTTATGGTTGATCATTACACCAAAACCATTAAATTTGGTAATTTGAAGTAATACTATGATTTTACCTTTTAACATCAACCCTCAACACTATAATTCCTATAATGAGGTAAATAATTTTTTTTTACCATGATGACTTATTTTATACTTAAAATGAAATTTTACATAAAAATTAATTTTAAACATATGATTCAAAAATTTGAATACATTTTTCAAAATTAAATTCACATAATTGGAAATATTATATTTCAAATTAATCCAGAAAACATAACGAAAGAACATATTTTCAAAGAAAAATGTAGAGAAGTTTGGAATTTTTTTATATTTCATTAAGATATAAAATTTATTAAAATAAATTATACTGGTTTTAATGATGTATAATTTAATTAATTAAAAATCAAAACCAATTTAAAAAATAGTTTAACTATATCAAAATTAGATGAAAAAACAATTTTCAATTAAAATGTAGTATTTTTCACTGTTCACCAAAAAATGAAACTTATGAGGAAAAAAATATAATATAATTATTATATCTGTTTTCTAAAAAAGAATTTTATTTTATCTAATTATTTTAATAAAATTTAAATATTTAGTTTTAATATTCGTGTTCCATTAAAAGGTGGAAAATTCCCTTTTAGAAAAACAATATCACTTTTTAAGCTCAAATTTTCAATTATTCTTATCATGAACCTTTCAATCATATAATATAAATTTTAAAATATTTTATTGAATATATAACACATAAATTTATTTAATCTCATGTAATAATACTTATTAATATAATTTATTAGGATAAAATTCAATTATGATCATAAACACGTTTTTTTTATAAAAGCACTACCATTATGTTCAATTGGTTTTTATTTTAATTCCTAACTAATTGGTAACTAATGAATTTATTTGATAAACATGTGTAAAATATTTTTTAATATTTTTTTTAATATAATTTATATCTACCATTTCAATTTCTATTTAATAAATATTTTGTTAAAATAATAATATTTTGGAGTTCTTTAAGCTCTATGTTTTGTGAAAAGAAATATATTGAATAAAATAGATTTATTTTAAAAAAAGCCTATTGTAAAATTTTGGGGTGTCACATTCTACCCAAAAATAAAATAAATTTCACCCTTGAAATTAATTACTTAGATATAAAAATATGAGGATACCTTTTCTTCATCACATCCTTAGGGTCCCACATAGCTTTCTCAAATTGGTAGTTTCACTATAAAATGTTAACCATATGAGTATTATTATTTATTATAAGTTTATCTATATGATCTAGAATCATTACTGGTAATTCATTATAATAATTATTTTACTCTATTGGTATGAATTTTATGTTTTCTACATGTGAAGGATCTGGTATGAACTTACTCAGGTGAGTTACATGAACCACATATTGAACTTGAGAGAGATTTGGCAGAACCGTCAATCGATAAGCTACCATCCCGATAAAATTAATAGTTTCTATGAATTTCATCCTAGATATTTTAAATTTCAATTTGAAAATCAAATATAGTTGTATAAAAATTTATTTCATGGGGAAAAATCATTAAAGGGTCAATAAAACATCCTCTTCAAAATAGGGAATGTAAAAGGTGTTGATCACCACATAACAGGGTTTCTAGTTAGGATAATATTAGTGGAAATTGAAAACATGGACATGGAAGATAATTATAAAAATAATTTTATGATGGATAATGATAGAGAAAATAGTCCTCAAAATGTTGATGAAAAAAATCATAGACTATATAGGTATTAAAAAGGTCATTGATATCATCATAAATGATTATAATAGGAAAAAAATTTATTTCAAAATCATTTGGGAAGCTCTAATTTCTTAAATTCATCTCATAGGTACAATTTCACTATCTAGTTGTGTCTTGATCAAATTATGCTCTATTAATTACTCTAAGGAATTATGTTTAAGTTGTAATGACTTTAAAACTAGAGGGTAATAGGATCCATAATGTCATTTAAAGTCATTCATTCTATCTATATTGATCTTCATAAAACAAATGGTTAGCATAAGATATTTTATATACATAAATTGTATTATATTTTAGTGATAAATTAATATCTAAAACCTCATTTAAGTCTCACAATAAATTTTTCATAACTATTTAAACTTATGAACATTCCAAAATATTTAAATCCAAACCTTTTTAAATAAGGTTACTAAATTTTTAAAATCAACTTATCATTAATCCCTCAAACAACTTGATAGAACTCTTAATTATCACACACCAAACATGTGTTGATCATTATCATGTATTATCTTGAAAAATGTTAATTACCTAAATTAACATAAAACATAGTGAGAAGATACATTATTTAAAAAATTAACTCTTTCCTTATACCATAAATAAATCTATAAAACAACATGTCATCATATTACTTATTCGTTCATAGGTAATTAATATTATCCCATTTATTTTATCCAACAAAACATATCTTTATCTCAATATTAACTTATCATTATGCATATAATAAGAGTTATCATTCTAGTTTTTACATGATCTCCAAAAACCATACATTATTAGTACATCACTTTTACATTCAATCAATATTATTCAACATAACCTTTCAAATCCATACAGAAATTCTATAGTGGACTGATCCTTATATGTTTCATTATTACATAGTACATAAAAGTACTTAAAAACATTATTCATGATTTATAATACATAAACACTCAATCATTCAACTACAACAATTTTATAATCTACATTTCTTACAGTGATCACATGTGATTTTCCTTTGTCTTTAGCCTTATGAGGGTTATAATGTCATTCATCATCGTTAACCCTTGGATTTGGGAATTGATTATTATAATTTCCAATTTCCTTACACTTGATGAATTGATGTGTGGGGGTGCATTTTCTGCAGCTTTCTCTCTATTAGCATCATTATATAATTTAATCCCATCATGTCAAAACTCAGTTTCCCAGTGACTATATTTAACACATTCAAAAAATTTACCAGTTCCTTCAAGAAGATTTCCTCCATGTTTTTTCTCACATACAGATCATAAAGGAAATATCATCTCTTTATGTAAATTGTTTATAGAATATCTATTGAATTATATTTTTCTTTTCTTATGAAAATTGTTTGACTAATGGGTAACTCCAATTTCTATCTCCACCTTGAGATAACATTGAAAAATTCCATTGTAGGTACTAAATTATCATATGGATGATTCCCTTCAATTACATGGTTTTCAAACACCAATGAATCGATCATTTTACTTTTTGGGATTATGATTAAACTAAAGGATTACCATGAAAGTCTTGTAAAATTTTCCACATATGTACTCATGGATTCATCATCCTTTTTCTTTATCTCAAGTAATTATTTCTTCATATTTATACTTAAAACATGAGGGAAGTACGTACTAAGTAATATCCCATTAAACTCATCTCTTTCTATTGATTCAATTTCATATTCTTTCCACATATAATAAATTATATTCCACCATTGATCTAATTTACCTTCTAAATAATAAATAGATAAGACAACTTTTTCATGTCTTGATCATTGAAGACTAGAAAATATTTTTTCAATGGTGTTGATCTATTTATCATTAACAAGTGGATAAGAATATCCACTAAAATAATGTGTACATTGCCTCATGAATGACTAAATATAATGTTTTTCTCTTCTTCTCTCATTTGGTTTTCCAACATGAATCACAGCTTTTGTGAGTAACGTAATAATATTTTTCATTCCATATCCCATAACATTCAGGTTCTTTGGAGTAAAATCGCTTCATTGACCATTTCAGTCATCATTAACATGATTATTTTAGGTTCTGTCCATTAAATCAAACCAAAAATACTTGTATGATCATTACTAATCATACTTGGAAAACCATAATGTCAAGGGAAAATACTTATTAAAATTCAATCCATGATACTGTAGCTTTAATCATATGTTATTCATGATCATTACTAATAATCTAGGATTGTATCCTAGACTTACACTTAGGTTACTTTCTGTTCTTTTCTTATCCTATTTTACAATGGTTAACTAAACATTTATCTTATACAAACTATAACAACCCACTCTTTCCATACAAAGATATTACATCCAATTTGAAGAATATTTCTGTTACAAAAAAACCATAGTATAATAATATGGTTTTATTATATTTGGAAATTTGGAATCAAAAAACAAAATATTTCTTAAAATGACTAAATTGTCTCAAAATTATTCAATTGTAAATAAAACCCTTTTTGTATATCAAATCTAATACATTTCTTCATATCCTAGGGAATATAAACCGAATAAAATAGTGAGATCATATAATTATTGGGGTTAAATAAGGGAGATATGTATCAAAAAAACATAAGGGCATAAGAATATGATCATAAAATTTGAAAATCATAAATTTCATATCAAAAATCATAATATATAGTCATATAATAAATCATAAACATTCCTATGACATGAATCATAAAATAATAACTTCATTTAAAAAATAGAATTATCAAAAAAACATAAGTAGAGAAAATAATTTCATTAGTAATGGGGGATATTTTCCAAGACCATCATAGTTTAATGGGTTCACTCTATGAACCATTTTAGTAGTAAAGGTTCACTCCCAAGACTATCATGGAAGAAAAAGTCTATTAATGAATCAGTTTCAATTCTCATTACAGTCCTATGTGAAACAAGTTAAATCTCCATTCCAGTCATGTGTATCTCATGAGATTTAATATCATTAAAATATACATTGGATGGAGTTATGGGTTTGACCCATCAGATAATGAAAAAACATAATCACATGGTCAACAAGTTCATAAATCACTCACTGTAACAAAACCAATGAAAAAATAGGTTTCATTAATATTTTATCAAACCATAAAACGTGGAAAAAATGTGTCTCAAAAATATCAATACATCATAAAAAGTAAGATGACCATAAAAATAATAAGAAATATTTCATTTAATAACATCCCAATTAAATCATAAGTAAAAAAAATAAAGTTATCATTGATCGGAAATAATCTTGAGGGATCAATCAAAAATAATTCTAAAGGAAAATAAACTTTATATTTTTTAAAATGGTTTTTGAATAATAAAACCTAAAGAAAAACTTTTTCATTGAAAATAAAATTTAAAACATATATATTATTTATTGAATGAAATAATTTTAAACATCTTTGAAATACATTTCCTTGAAAAATGCATAAAATGTCATCTAAAAAAATTTAAAAACATTTTTAGAAAACACAAATTTTGAATAAAAAACTTCCAATATAAGGGAGAATAATATAAAATGAAAAAAAATTAATATCATGAAAATTATTATATCAATGATAAAAAATTTCAATTGTACGTATATACACCATATAAAATAATATAGTGGCATAACAAAACATGTGTTTCAAAGAAGAAAAATTGGGAAAAAATTACCTTAATGATTCAGTAACTTTTAAAATGTAAATCCCTAGATATAAAAATCATTAAAAATATATTTAAATAACCATAAATTAAATTATAAGTATCATATATTACATTCATGGTAATTATATATACCACACAAAATAAATAAGTTGTTAATAAGGTATATATATCACAAAAGAAAACGTGAGATGAGAAACCCTTACCTCATGCTTCGCTTAAGTGGTAAAAAGACTAACCTCTTATATAATGGTTAAAGAATTATATTAAATCATTACAGAACTATATTAATACATATAATACCTTTTGTGATAATTTTATAACATATAATTATCCATTAATTAATAATATGTCATTATTTTTATAGTTTTAGGTGTCTTCATTTCACGGTTTCATGATCCCTACATTTGTGCTAAATTATGGATTTTCTTATAAAATTGGATTACAAATCCACAACTGGGATGTAATATTATTAATTAAAATCCTTAATAATTAATTTTACCATATATATTTTATTATTTCTCACATTAGTATCATTAATATATAAAATATTGATGATAAATGATTTGTTTATATTAGCGGTTTTTTCTAAACATCATAAACTAGTATTGTTTTGTTTACTATTATGAGTATATATTAGTTATAGAGCATTTAATATGATATAATATAATTATTAAAATATTATTTAACAAGAATAATTTTTTTATGACTAGACAAGAAATAGTTAATAAAAAATTAACAGAAAAACATTCATCACGGAGGTGATTAACGAAAATTACATGGACAATACTTCCAATTCTTTTAATTATAGGAGGTAATAAAATGGATGGATTTAATATTTTATATTATAAAAATAAATTTATAGTATTTATAGTATTATATAATAATTATTTCTTTATTTATAGAGGATATGAAGAGGAATTAGAAGAATAAATGGAAATAAGAAATGAGTTTTGGTAAAATTAACTCCTGCATATCACCTCCTTGGCGGACCCCTTGAGGACTTTGGATTTTCTCTTTTGATGAGACCATCATCACTTGGATGTTGAGATATTGAGAAGGATATTTTAAGGTGGGGATTATAGAATCTTCAAGGCTTTCATGTTGAATGGGGTAGTGTGGGGTGGTATTTATACATGAGGAGAAGTGGGTTTTAGTGATTAAAATAATGAATATTTAATGATTAAAGCCTACAACATTGATTGGGAATTAATTTCAATGAATTTGTATGAAAATTAATATTTTCTATGCTGTTAATGATCGATAAATAAGTCAAACAACCATTAATTTTTTTTAATTTTTAGATATGTTAAACATTTACTATTTAACTTTAACCCTTGTCCCTATTTTACCTATACTGCGGTAAATAAATTTTTTACCTTGATAATTTTTTATAACTGAAATGAAAAATTAAATAACAATATAATTTATACTTTATGCTTCAAAATATGTAAAAAAAACCTAGTTCAATTCAAATAATTTGGAAAATTAAATTTAAAATGAATCCCATATACACAATGAAAATGCGGGGTTTAAAATTGAAATGTTCAAACTTTGGAAATGTTTTTATATTCAATTTCAATATAACATTATTTCCAATAACCTAAATTGGTTTTATTTTTTTTCTAATTGATTTAAAAAATTATAAAAAATCAATTAAAAATTTAGTCTAACAATAGAAATAAATTTGATGAAGAAATAGTTTTCAATTAAAATGTAGTATTTTTCACTATTCCTCAAAAATGGAACTTCTCAAAAAATACCTAAAATCAAAAAAAAATTGACATTATGATATAAAAAATTAAGTCTATTTTTGAAAATTAAATATATATATATATATAAGTGGAAAAATATAGTTTTAAAATAGATGCGCCGTTAAAAGGAGGCAAAATTTTCTTTTAGAAAAATATATCTTTTTTTGGCTCCAAATTGAATTTATTCATATCTTGAGCCTATCAAACATGTTGGATGAATTTCAAAAAAAATATTAAATATATAACCTAAATATTTCATTAAAAAAATTCTCTAATAGTTATTATATTATAATAAAATTCCATCATAAGAATAAAAATAGTTTTTTATAAAACACTTATTTTTTCATTTAGTTTTTTCATTACTAATTATTTGGTAACCAATATGTTAATTTTATAAAAAAAATTAAAATACATTTCTATATTTTAGATGATATCATTTATATCCACCATTCTAAATTCTAGATGTTAATAAGTGTGTTAAAATAAAAATATTTTGGAGTTCATTTGAGTTCTATTTTTCTTGCAAAGTAAGTTATCAAAGAGATTAAATTTATTTAAAAAAGGAATACTTTAAAATCGTAGTTTATTAAATTCATCATGCCAAAGACATGTGAAATTTTTTTAGAGTTTCGACAATTATTACAACATTTGGATGAATAACTATAATTAATGAATTTTAAGCAATATAAATATTGCTGGATGAGGAGTTCTCTTTTGCTGGCCTTAGATTGGTTTTGTTTTAATATAAATACATGTATAAAGGTATATTGGGATTTTTACTAAAAATGATAAGATAAAATGGGAATTAAATTTAATATGTAAAGATAGCCCCATCTACTATGTAAAAGTAATATGACATTTTAAGGGTGAATGGATAATGTGTAAAGGTCAAGGAAATTGTGTAAGGGTCATATTGAATTCAAATGACCTATATCAGGGTATTGGGAAGATGTGTAATTGTAATTTTTATAATCATAAGGCTGTATTACTTTATTAATTCCCATACATAAAGGTATATAGAAACCTATTTGAGGGTAACTAGTTAATGTGTGAAGGTAAATAGCCTTGTATAAGGTAGGAAACCTTAACCATGTAAAGTTAATCATTGGCTATTTAAAGGTAACTGAAGGACATACAATGGTACAACCTTGCATAAGGTTATATAAATAATCTTTCAAAAGGGTAAAACATTGCATAAGGGTATAGATATTGTCTTTTGTAAAGGTATAAACTTGCGTAAATGTGGCTTTATCTACATAATCAAAACCCTAGGTAAATGTGAAAGGTCGTGTAAGAATAATCTACAAGGCATCTATTGCATGTGGGGATTTCATAGACTACATCAACCAGATCAAACCAAATCCACATACATAATAAAATAATTCAGTTTCAACCTCCTGAGATCAATATGAGTTTTAAGAATATGTTGCATATGATATTGAAACAACAAACCTATATGAACAAAAGATTCTTATGACAACACATATCATTTAAAAACTATTTTTCAAGATTTTTTATATAAAGGCCCGCATAATTCTATCCAATAAGAATAAGAGGCCTAGTTTATTTTGAAAATTATTTACATTGAACAAAAAAATGAGACATGGATACAATGAAATTATTTTAAACTCTACAACATGACCTTAAAAACCATTAATCATTTAATACTACATAGGATAATCTAGGAATGTATATAAGAAATGGTTGATATATAAATCCTATTTAGGGGATAATAAAATAATAAAATTTTAAAATTTTAAAAAATAGTCAAGAGAAATATCAATGTGCCATAAAATGATTGATTTTCATAAACATGAACAAAAAAACATTATATAAGTTGACAACAACTAGGAACATACGAATTTGGAAACAATATAAAATGTGAAATCATAATCATAAGTGAAGAATTAATGCTAAGAAATCATAACATAGTGTTCCTAAGATAAAATTATATGCACCATACATGGTATCTCATGATTTTAAAACATTACGTAATGCATTAAAGAGCTATATAATTTTGAGAAAACCCATCACATTCATATCATAAACATGAATTTTTTTCCATATAGAGTATACAACATAATAATGTATTTAATCAATATTAGCCCCATGATTAACGATTGTGGGTTATATAAAAGGAATAATCCAATGAATTAAGGATTGGTACATCTTGTTGAATACCCATTAGTTGAAATAGAGATGGGTATTCACTAAATACTCTTTGACATGAAAAGTCATAGCAAAAGTTTGGCAGCATAATAGGTGTACATAAGTATTCAAGGAAGGGTTTAATGAGAGTGAAATGAGGTGTATAATTACATGGAAATGAAAAGGATAATAAAAGTGATTTGTAAAAAAATATGAATATATGAACAATAGGCAATCAGATGGAATAGTATAAAGAATGTTCTTGAATAAATTGGAACAGACAATATGTTACCTTGAGAGGGAGATTTTAAAAACATCAAAGGAGATTAGTAAGAGCAAAATTACCCCTCAGGAGGGATTTAAAGATGTATATGGAGTTGGATCTCATGATAATTGGGTTTTTTGTTAAGAGGGATGGCATTATGGGTGGGTATTTATTGTAAAATATAAGGGAATGCTTTATTAATTTCTAAACATAGGTTTTAGACTCTATATGATAAAATAATAAAATACAGAAACCTTACAATAATTTTTTTACAATGGTTTCATCCAAATTGGATTCATTAAAAAAAAATTATAATTCCATGAATTGAAAATATGAGAATAATACCATTGGTGATACAAATTTCAGTCGTGTTCATTACGAATTTATTTTAAAACATTGAAATATAATATAGGTTTTGGAGGATTCATTATTTGTTTTTAAAATAAAAAAATTATCATTAAAAACAAATTATTTGATAGGTTAAATATATATGTGGTCATGGATTCCACTTATAGATTTTATTGCATCAATTTTTTCTATTATGATGTCATAATATAGACTGTATATTTATAAAATATATAATTTTATCCTAAAAATTAAATTGTCTTAGAAAATTAAGAAAAAATCACTAATGTCTAATTTGAACATGACTATTTCAAAAATATTATTTAATTTATCAAAATTTGTTTATTTCTATGATAAATTATAGTTTAAAATTAAAATCATTATTCACTGTAAAATACTAGCTTATACGACACTAAAAAAATTATAACCCATAGAAAAATTATATTGACATCATTAAATTAGATTATAATTTTCCTTTAAATATATGATATTTAATAAGAATATTTTGTTAAATTAAAATTCATTTCAAAAATTCATGAAATTACCAAAAACAATGGTTTAGTTGAAACTATATAATTCCCGAAAATACAATTTTGATTTCATTGTATCAAAATATAATTTGTATCAAACTCATAATTTAATCATTTATAAAGTAATAATGAAAATGTGTACATATAATAATTATTTTATCTAAAATTTGGTTTAAAAGGTTATACTTCTTGGGGATTGATACATAACCCAGTGTTAAGCCTCCACACACCATAAGGTTATCACTACAGGAAAAATAGGCTTTTGCGATGGGCTATTTGCAATGGGAATTAATCATGTCAAATATAGTCCATCCCAAAGTTTATTTACAATGATGGGGTTTTCTTGTCGCAAATAACTTGTTATTTGTGATGGGTTTTGGGGTCCTGTTGCAAAAGGCAATGCGCGGTTTGGCGCAGGGTGCACACCAAAGTGTGGGAATGTTTTTTGCGACTGGGGGATCCCCCCGTCACAAATAGTGTGTCGGTCGACACGCTATTTGCAATGGGTCCCGTCGCAAATTCCGGCGGTAGTAAATGGGTTTGTGTGACGGAATGTTGTCCCGTCGGAGAAGGTGTGTCAGCATGTCACTTTTTGCGACTGGGCCCGTCGCAAATACCATCTTAACCACCAACAAAAATTAATTTGGGCAAAGGTATTTGCGAAGGGCTCCGTCGCAAAAAGTACCTTTTGTTACGGTAATCTCGCCGTAACTAATCAAACCTATATATACGCCACTCCGTTTTTTTCTCTTCCTCTCATTTCTCTCTTCCTCTCTCTCTCTTAAATCTATATGTAGAGTAATAATTTCTCTGAGATAGTTTTTTCAGAGAAGTTGTGAAGTCACTTATATCAATAGGAGATCAAGTTTAAAGGTATTTATATTTTATTTAATTTAGTATCTATTTCATATTTTATGTCAATTTTAATTATTGTTGATTAGTTGTAATTAAATAAGATTTAAATTATTTCATTATCTATATTTATTTGTAATAATAAATTGAAATTATTAATATTTATTCTTAATAATTATTAATAATTAATAATTAGTAATAATTAATAATTATTAACAAAAATTAGCTTTGTCTATAAATAATTACTTGTAATTATGAATTAGTAATTATTAGTTGGAAATTGTAGTTATTAATATCAATTAACGCTAATTAGTAATAGTAATGTTTAATTAGTTATAGTTATGTTTAATTAGTAATAATTACGAGAAATTAGTAATAAATAGAAATAATTAGTAATAAATAGGAATAATTAGTAATAAATAGAAATAATTATTAATAAATAGTAATAAATAGTAATAGATAGTAATACATAACAATAAATTGTAATAAATAATAATAAATAATAATAAATAGGAATAAATTTTAATAATTAGTAATAATTATTAATAATTAGTAATAATTAGTAATAAATAGTAATAAATATGAATAAATAGGAATAAATAGGAATAAATAGTAATAATTAGTAACAACTAGTAATAATTAGTAATAATTAGTAATAAATTGTAATAAATAGTAATAAATAGTAATAAATAATAATAATCTGTAAAAATGAAGAAGAATTAGTAATAAGTAGAAATAATTAGGAATAATTAGTAATAATTAGGAATAAATATGAATAATTAGTAATAATTAGTAATAATTAGTAATAATTATTAATAATTAGTAATAATTAGTAATAATTATTAATAATTAGGAACAAATAGTAATAAATAAAAATAAATAGGAATAAATAAGAATAAATACTAATAAATACTAATAATTAGTAATAGTTAGTAATAATGATTAATAATTAGTAATAATTAGGAATAATTAGGAATAAATATGAATAATTTGGAATAATTTGGAATAATTAGGAATAATTAGGAATAAATAAGAATAAATAGAAATAAATAGGAATAAATAGGAATAAATAAAAATAAATAAGAATAATTAGTAATAAATAGGAATAAATAAGAATAATTCCGGATAGTTTGGAATAATTAGGAATAATTAGGAATAAATATTAATAAATAATAATAAATAAGAATAATTAGGTATAATTAGTAATAAATATGAATAATTGGTAATAAATAAGAATAATTAGGAATAATTAGTAATAAATAATAATAAATATGAATTAATATGAATAATTAGGAATAAATAAGAATAATTAGTAATAATTTAGAATAATTAGTAATAATTAGGAGTAAATATGAATAAATAAGAATAATCAGAAATAAATATGAATAGTTAGTAATAATTAAAAATAAATATTAATAAATAGTAATAATTAGCAATAATTATGAATAATTAGTAATAATTAGTAATAATTAGAAATAATTAGGAATAATTAGTAATAATTAGTAATAATTAGGAATAATTAATAATAAATAGGAATAATTAAGAATAATTAGAAATAATTAGGAATAATTAGAAATAATTAGTAATAATTAATAATAATAATTAAGAATAATTATGCATAATTAGTAATAATTAGTAAAAAATATGAATAATTAGTAATAATTTTTAATAATTAGTAATAATTAGTAATAATTAGTAATAAATTGGGATAAATAGGAATAATTAGTAATAAATAGGAATAAATAGCAATAATTATTAATAAATAGGAATAAATATGAATAAATAGGAATAAATAACAATAATTAGGAATAATTAGAAATAATTAGGAATAAATATGAATAATTAGTAATAATTATGAATAAATATTAATAATTAGGAATAAATATTAATAATTAGTATAAATTAGTAATAACTAAGAATAATTAGGTATAATTATGAATAATTAGTAATAATTAGTAATAATTAGTAATAATTAGTAATAATTATGAATAATTAGGAATAATTTGGAATAATTTGGAATTATTATTAATAAATATTAATATATTGGAATAAATAGGTATAATTAGCAATAATTAGAAATAACTGGAAATAAATATGAATAAATAAGAATATATATGAATAATTAGAAAAAATTTGGAATAAATATAAATAATTAGGAATAAGTATTAATAATTAGTAATAATGAGTAACAATTAGTAATAATGAGTAATAATTTTAACAATTAGTAATAATTAGGAATAAATTTGAATAATGAGGAATAATTAGAAATAATTAGCAATAATTAGGAATAATTAGAAATAATTAGAAATAATTAAAAATAAATATGAATAATTAGTAATAATTTGGAAAAAATATGAATAAATAGTAACAATTACTAATAATTAGAAATAATTTGTAATAATTATTAATAATTAGTAATAATTAGTACTAATTAGTACTAATTAGTACTAATTAGTAATAATTAGTAATAATTAAGAATAAATAGGAATAAATATGAATAAATAGGATAATTAGTAATAATTAGGAATAATTAGGAATAATTAGTTATAATTAGTAATGATTAGGAATAATTAGTAATAATTAGGATTAATTATGAGTAATTAGTAATAATTAGAAATAAATAGGAATAATTAGTAATAAATAGTAATATTTATTAATTATTAGTAATAAATAGTAATGTTTATTAATAATTATTAATAAATAGTAATATTTATTAATAATTATTAATAAATAGTAATATTTTGTTATAATTAGTAATAAATATTAACAAATAGAAATATTTAGGAATAAATAGGAATAAATTTCTTTTAATAAATTGAAATAACTTGTAATAACTTTGCACAATTTTCAGTGGATTGACGACACTCCTTTTTCTCGATGACTCTTCTCCTTTCAACTTTCACTAACTCAAAAAATTACGAAAAGTATGCTTCTACGTATGCATATCAAATCTCAGATACACGAGTTTGAATATGAGTTTGTATGACCAGATTTAGTATAATTTTTTCAAACAAAGATAGTTGTAAGAAGATGATTCATCGACAAAAAGGGGGCTCTTTTGTATGTCCGCTCATTTACTTGCAACTATCTCACAGAGAAATCACAATGAAGAATCTTCTTGATGTTACGCATATTCATTATCGTACAAACGAGAATGAATATGTGTACCTCCAAGACGATTCATCATTCTGATTTGTGTGTGAAAAAAGTTTCAAGTAAATGAGTCGTCAGACAAAAGATGAGCCGTCAATCCAATGGAAATTGTGTCTCCCGTAAGTAATGGTGATTATTAAGAAGTAGTTATAATTATTTATCTTTTTTTAGTTTTTTTATAATTTCAAATTATTCCAAAATAGTAATGATTTTATATTTTATTAAAAAATATGGAATAAGTAAGTCATTAACAATCATTATTAGATGATCGTGTTTAGATAAATCAGTGTAGAAATCCAAACGTTTCTTGTTTAAATCCTGTATATATTGAGGGTGTTAAAGCTTTCTAATCATTTGCATCATAAAAACCATAATATGTTTCAGAAGGAACAATAAAGTGTCCTTATAAAAAATGTTCTTTAAGAACGTTTGAAACATTTGAAAAGGTTGGGGGACATCTCTTGTAGTTTGGTTTTAAACCAGATTATATTTTTTGGTATCAAACTGGTGAACGCAACTATAGAGAACATACTAATAACTTGATTCTGGATCCATCACAATTTCAAAATTTAGTACATGATGTTGTTAGTCCGTCTATTCAACAAGATGAACTCAAGATGATATTGGTTAAACTCATGAGTAGGCACCATCAGAATTTTATGAGTTGTTAGGGTTTGGTGAGGATGCATTATATCCTAGTTGCAAGATAAGAAAATAAGAATCGGTTACAAAATTTAATTCTATTAAATCTGGTAATGCAATGCCAAACAACGGTTTTGATTAGATATTTTCTTTGGTTAAAACACTATTACTAGAAGGAAATGTGTTGCCTATAAATTACTATGAGAGAAAGAGGCCGCTTCATAATCCGGTCCTTAGTTATCATAAGATTCATTCTTATCCAAATGATCGCATATTATATTCTGGTGAAAATGATTTGTTGGATATTTTTACCACATGTGGACAGTCGTGGTATAAATAAGCTCAACCAGGAAAGTCTGGATCGATTCCAGTAAAACAGTTGAGATATTTCACCCTTACACCTAGGTTGCAGCATTTATTTATGTCTCAGAACACGTTATCAATGATTTCATGGAACAAAACCAAGATTTCAACTGATAAAAGCTTGAATCATCAATTTGACGGTGATTCATGGAATCATTTTGACTGTCTGCATCCGTCTTTTGCTTTTAAAGCCTGAAACGTGATATTGGGTCTTTCTTCTGATGGTTTGGGTCCGTTTAGTTCTTATGGTAGACAATATTCAGGTCGGTTTGTCTTTACAACTCCATAAAATTTACATCCATGGATGTTGATGCAGGATCCCTATATCTTTTTGACATTATTAATCCCAGGACATCCAAAGAATAATATTTATGTTTATTTGAAACCATGGATTGATGAGTTAAATGCATTGTGGAGTGATGGTGTTTCTACAAATGATGTTGTTGTGAAACAAAATTTATATTAAAAGCTACATTGATGTGGACGATTAGTGACTTTTCGGCATATGGAATGTTATCTGGATGGAGTACACATGGTCTGAAATCATGTCCTTACTGTATTAAAGACAACACAGCCTTTATGATCTTAAATAGAGAAAATCTTGATATTTTGACTGTCACTATAGATTTATTCCAACCGATCATCCTTTTGAGATAAAAAAATATCATTTCAGAAAAGGTACAATTGAAAGGGCCGAACCTTCAAAAATTATCTTAGGTACAGAGTTAAAATCAGTTGTATTTTCATTACCTCTCATCACATTTGGGCCAACAATAAACCAACAGAAAATTCATGGATTTGGGAAAGAACATAATTAGATTAAACAAAGCATTTTTCTGGGATCATCCATATTGGTCTGATTTGTTGGTCTGCCACATTTTGGATGTCATGCATATTGAGAAGAACTGTTTTGATAATTTATTTCATACAGTTTTGGATACTCTAGGTAAGACCAAAGATAATGTAAAGGCACGATTAGATCTTTCCCAAATTTGCAGGCGACTAGAACTTGAACTATTTGAAAATGTCAGATCATAAAGGTTAATGAAAACAAAAGCATCTTATACACTGTTAAAAGAGAGTCAATTTCTATTTTGTTATTGGATTGTAGATTTGATACTTCCAGATGGATATGATTCCAATTTGGCCAGATGTGTTAAGAATGGTTATGTTACCTCATTAAAAATTCATGATTGTCATGTTATAATGGAATGACATATGCCGATTGGATTCAGAGGTTTGTTGAATTATATGATTTGGGATTTGATAACAGACATATCATATTTTTTTCGAGACATTTGGGTAGTGACAATAGACTACAATGTGCTAAGAAAACTGGAAGAAGATGTTGTTGTAATTATATGTAAACTGGAAAAAATATTTCCACCAGTTTTCTTTGACTCAATGGAACATCTGATATTAAATTTTACACATGAAGCTAAATGTGGTGGTCTAGTACAGTTTTGATGGATGTACCCATTTGATAGATGTATGCAGTAATTTATGAAAAAAGTACATAACAAAGAATCAGTTGAAGGCTCAATTGCTGAAAAAAAATTGCTTTTTTCTTCTCTCATTATTTTGAATCGCAATATCCCTAAAAACACAATATCAATGGATGAAACGAGGGTAATTTTAATGACTAAATGGAAAATCAATTATTATTTTTTAATCAACCAAATCTTGGTTTTAGTGGATTTTATGAATTATGGCTTTTAGATGATGAACTTCACAGAACTCATACATATGTTCTGCTCATCTGTGATGAAATGACATCATTTGTACTATGAGAGATTATATCACTTATTGTAAAAATTATGTTAAAATATGTAAAATTATTTTATTTGTAGTTTATATGATAATCATATGAAGAAAAAACTTCCAAAAATTACAGCAGCTGCTCTTGAAGAACACAGACAAAAAAAATTCTCAATTGTTTCAAAAACTAGTAACATAAATTATTGATGGTTTACCATCAATTTTGTTTATTATTTATCATATTTATAATTGTTTTACATATTTTTAGGTTTCTCAAAATACCGATCAAATTGATAAGGGACTGTTCATGTTGAGTAACCCACCATCCAAAATGAATATATCTTATAATGCATATGTGGTGAATGGTTTTAGATTTCATACATGTTCATATGGGGAATCAAAAAAACAATGAACATTAGAGTTTTACTGAGATGATCGCATCACAGAGAAACTGAAGTTGAATTTTATGGAAATCTAGATGAAATTATTTAGATGTGTTATCTAGGACAGAATTACATAATGATGTTTAAATGTCAGTGGTTGGATACTGAGAGAGGCTTCTGTGTTCATACGACTCATTGAATCATCAATATTAAATATAAAAATCTTTTTTCAATAAATGAACCATTTTTACTGGCTCAACAGGAACATCAAATTTATTATGCAATGTACTGTCCTACTTAAAGGGATTTGAGTGGTTGGTGGAGCATAATAACAATGAAATCTAGGGAAAATCATTTTACTCAAACTGAATATGGTTCTGCTGAAGTGAAAGGAATTGGAATTTTTCAAGAGACTACTCAAAATCATTGTTTTTCACAAAGAGACTTGAATATCGATGATGACACTCAACAATTAAGGATCGATGATGATGAATATGTTAATAATGTTAAAAATGAATTTGAAATGACAAGAGATCATGAAACTAAAACTTATATGGATATTAATGATGTTGAGGAGGAAGATGAAGACATTGACATTGATAGCTATAGAGATGAGGATGAATATGGACATTGACACAGTTAAATATTGGTTATAATCATAACTTATATATATATATATATAATAGTTATTTTCAAATATCTGCTAACAATAATCATTTTCTGTTGTAGATGGATCATGATCTATTTCACAAGTTACAGGAGGATATTCTACCTTTGGATTAGGGGGATTGTGGACCATCTAACCCTCAGCCTACTATTGGTTCAGGGGGTACATGGAGGAGGCACGGTCTTGTGCAACTGATTATTCGTGACCCTATCCCAGAGTGACATCCACATCTTAGCTTCGATCCATGCACACTGAGGTGTGGTAACCTATATATTTTAGTTATCTTTCATTAATTTATTTATATATATAATAATTGTTTGATTATTTATTCCTTTTTCATAGTTTTGAGCATTTAGCTATTGGACAGGGGATCCCTATCTTGCGCAATTATTTTTCTCAACCACGGATCACTTGGGAACAGATTCCTGTTGATGTGCAGTGCGACATGTTCGATCATTGGCTGGTACGTAAATAAAGAATATTTATTTTGAAATTTATATTATTAATAAATTTATATTTTTAATTATTTGTTGGGTTTATGGTATCCCATCAATGATAGCATGCGTGATGCTATCCACCAGGCATGTCAGGTGTCTATGCATGACAGTTTCGGTCAGTTTTTGCACAATTTGAGAAGAACGGGCATTAAGAGAGAAGGAGTGAAAAAATTTGATGAGCTGTGTAGAGAACAATGACCAGAGTACATTTCATATCACGTTTGGGATGGATTATGTTTACACTGGTTGGGTGGTGGATTTCAGAGGATATCTTCAGTGGGACGACAGAACCGTGGGAGACAGGAGGTGATGCATCGATCTGGTAGTTGTACATTCAGTATGCATAGAGAGCATCTGGTAAATATATATTTTTTAAATATTTTATATAACTTTAAATATAAATAGTTTATTTCATATTTCGGTAGGCACTCAAGCATACCAATATTACAGAGTTCGACGTTTATTGGAGGATGTACAATAATCCAGCCACTGGAGAGATTAGAGGTGATCGCCAGCATCAGATTGTGGTTAGTATTATTTTTTAGTTTGAAAATTAACTGAATATAATATTTTCAACATTTTTATTTCAAATTTGAATTGAAGGAGTCATATGAAGTTGTGATCTTTCAGACACAGGTTGAGAGTCAGGACGAGACGACTGAGCAGACTAGTGCCCACCACTTCGATGAGGCAGTATGGATTCAGGTGACTCAGTATGTCTTTGAGAAGGGCCGAGTAGTTGGTATCAACTCTCATTTAACTCCTGGTACTTATTATGGTACTACTGCGATGTCGGCATCTAGATTGAGATGAGCTCGTGGAGAGGCATCATCTTCTGCCTCATGGTATCAGGAGCAGTTGCGAACTCAGGCTGAGCTTATAGAGAGTTTGTAGAAGCAGCATGAAGAGAAGTGTTGGCGGTAGTTTTAGCAGCAGTAGCAACACGAGGAGTATATGTGTTGATTGTAGCAGCCGGAGCAGCATCATTATCATGAGCAGTTGGGATACAAGCGTCGTCTAACTCGTAGTTTAGGGATGGAGTTTCCTCCACCATATCCTACAACTCCTCCACATCCTCCATAAGACGACCCCCTAATGATTTATTTTTATGTTAAAAACATTTGAATTGAAGATTTATTGTAATATGAATTATTTACAGTTTCAGTCTTTTATATTGGTGAAAATATTGCATAATTTAATTTTTATTATTTTTAATATTTTATTATTTATTATTAGAATTGTATTTTTTTAATATTTGTTTATTTTACTAATAATAATAACATTTTATGATTTTCTTATATTTTTTGTAAATAATGAGAATTGTAATAATTTTTTTATTTTTTTATTATTTTAATAATCTTAATATTAATTTTTTATTAATCATAATTTTAATAAGTATATTTTTTTAGTATTATATTTCTTAAAGTTTTTTTATTTTACTGATAATAATATTTTTTATTTTTTATTATTTTAATAATATTAAAATAATTTTTTCATTAATCATAATTTTATAAAATATTTTTTTATTATGGTTAGTATTTGTAACGAGACTTTTTGCGACGGGATCCCGTCGTAAATAATTTAATTAGAATTTTTTATTATTAATATTTACGATGGGCCCATCGCAAAAGATTTATATATATATATAACATATATAATCGGAGGCTTATTTGCGACGGGGAACAACCTCATCGCAAATACTATTTGCGATGGGGAACTACCCCGTTGAAAAATTTTTATTTATATAATGTAAATGATTGGAGAATTATTTGTGATTATGTTTTCTGCAATGGTCTATTTACGACGGGGCCCCGTTGCTAAAGCCTATTTGTGACGGGATCCCGTCACAAATAGCCCATCACAAATACATCTAATTCCAGTAGTGTATGATGTGTGATAGTTGTTCTATCTTGGGGTGGTTTGAAAAATATGGTGCAAGGAATTATCTCGATAAGATTAATTTGTCCTAAAAATAGTTTTTCTTGATATTTAGTTTTCGAATATCATATTTTTATTGGTCATGGAAAAAACCTAGAAATTCAATCTCCCTTAATAAGTAGTCTTCAAAGGCTTTGATCCTACTGGTTGATATCATTTATTCTTTCATCTATGTCAATTGAAATTTTTAATAACCCTCAATATAAAACCATAATGGTAATTATTAAATAAATATATTATCAATTATTAAGATAATTTATGGTAATTTTGATCCAAAATACTATATTTTATAATTCTAAAAAATATCTATATCAGTGCATGTGTTTTCCATGACAACATTACTTAAAATGAAAATTATTCATTATAATTTTGATTTTATTTATAAATCTAAAGGCTGTTATATTCTTCCCCTATTTATTAATTTCTCACTTAAATTTTTTTTATATATGAAAATAAATTATGGTAATTCTATATCATCCCCTCTTTCTATTCCCATGTCTCCTCTCCAAACATGTGGTTTATCCATAGAACATTGACTTCATGAGTTTCCTTTTTTTATAGAACATTGTCTCTATAATATAATATCTCTAATGACTATTACTCATATGAAATATCCTTCTCCATAGGTACCACCTCATGATTCAGTAAATATGAGGGGCCTTTTATGATCTTATTTAAGAGGGATACCTAAAAAACATCAGGTACTTGAGATAAGTTAGGTGGGAGTGTTATTCAATAATCCAAAACAACGATGTCATGAGTTACCTCAAAGGGGCCAATGTAGTTGGGATTTAGCTTCCATTGTTTCCCAAACACCATGAATTTCATCCATGGAAATATACAAAAGAACTTTTTATCTCTAATATAAAACTCTATATCTCATCCATAATTGTATATGTATCTATTTTTCTTACTATTTTTGTATTTCCTAAGACATTAAACGTTTTTATACCTTCCTATCATATATTAAATGATATCATGTCTAATTATATTTCACTCACCAACTTCATCACACAATGTTGTAGTCTGAAACACCTTCCCATATAGACCCTCATAATGTTCTATTCAGATGATTGAATGGATACTATTTTTATAAAAAGCTCTACTAGGGTATGGTTTGGATTCAAATATCCTTTAAAATTAGTTTAACACTATCTCCACATAACCTCTAAAGGCTGAATTTTTAATCCAGAATATACATCTTATTGATGATGAAAAGAAACACATAAACATTGATTTATATCCAACAATTATGGAAGGATTATCCAGAACCTCAATGTAACTCTTATATCTCTGTCATAAAGAATTTAAATTGTTACTCCATGTAGTTTACCAATTCTCTTATGTATATCATAATGAGTTGGTCAATAGATTACTATTTATTCATAGAAACAAAATGAACTGACATTGATAGGATATTGACTACCAACCAAATGGTTTTATTTCATTATATATACCAGGGAGTCCTACATTGAAATCAGTGGTTATGTTTTCCCATTTAAAAAATAGTATGGGAAATTGTTTCATTATAAACTTGACAACTACCATTAATCCTTGAATTATTATCATACCATGTACTAGGATACAAATTCTAAGATCTCCTATTTTTTATCCCACTAGATGTTTGGAGTCAGATCTATATAAATCTTAGTGCTTATTAGAATAATATATAAGGGTGAGTTTTTTGTATCAAACATAAGTTATATCTTCTACTATAGATTTTATTAAACACATATCCATGTTCCAAACTGTATAAATAAATATGTAGGAATGTTGAATGTTAGAATATTTACAATCATCCTCTGTAGCTTCTCATCTTCTTTTTGGGATCCTTTGATCCTCTCAAGGATGGATCTATGATCAATTATTTGATAAAGTTGTGATGATAATTATTTTATTATTCATATGACCATCCTTTACATGTCCAATTAAATTGGATCCCTTTCAATTCGCATCATAAATATGGTTGTGAGGTCCTTTATACTCATATCATATACCACTACATTCGACTTCGCAAGAAGGGTATAGATTGAACAATAATTATCCATGATCATCTCTAACAACCATTATTAACTCATAATGATCTCAGATTATGTGAATATATGCATGACTCATTTATGATCAATGTATATGTTAAAATTATCCCCATAGAGATAATCTCACTAAATCATTAATTCAAAGACCACTACAGCAAAATATATAACATGAATTGGGTTATTATTCTCATGAACATTTTTTAGTGGGAGGCACAGGCTATAGATTTTTTATCTTTCATAAGTAAAAAACTCAATCCATTTTTGGATGCATCTCCATAAATGACAATTCCTTACCCACTAGTGGGTAATGTGAGCATAGGTGTTGTGATTATAATGTTTTTTATCTCTTTAAAGTTGTACTCACATTTATAAATGATTAAAATTCACTCCAATCCAAATTATGATGGTTAGTTATATCTATCATGTTGATAAGTTTCTCACAAATTGACGATATTACCTAGCTAATCCAATGAAACTACAGATCTTTGTCATAGAAGTTTTTCTAAGTCATATGCTAATCACCTCTATTTTTGAAGGACTTGTAGATATCACTTTTTTTAGGACAACACATAAAATGAATGTTACGTATTCTATCAAAAACTTCCATTTAATATAATTCACAAATAAATTATCATATAAAGGTATTTAGTACAACATTCAAATATTCATTATATTCCTCCTTTATTTTGGATAAGATAATTATATTTTCTATAAATACTACAAAAAAATTATCTAGGTAACCCTAAAGACACTAATAATTTAGTCTATAAATATGGCTAGAGCATTAATGAGTCCAAATGGAAATATTATGAACTCATAGTGACCGTAAACATTATAAAAATAAGTCTTGGGGATATCCTCAATCTTTAAAATTAAAAGATAATATCATCACCAAAGATATGACATATATAATAATTGGGATCCAGATAGATTGTTGAAAAATTCTTCAATATTTGGAAAATGATAATTTTTATTGTGATTTTATGGAGATCATGATAATCAATATAGATGTTCATTGGTACATCATTCATACTGATGTAGAGGACCAACACACCCCATGGTGATTCACATAGACATTAGAAATGTTTTCTAGATTATCATATAGTTTCTTCTTCATCAATTAAATTTTAATAATGGATATTTTGAATAGAGTAATGGATATTTAGAAAGATCCATTTGTGAGTTCAGTTGATATCTAAACCTCTTGGCTATGAGGAAGACTACGAAATTCTTCATGAAATACATCAGTGAGTTACATCACAAAGGGGATGACATCATGGGTTATATTTTTCTTCTTTTAAATATTTTATTCTAGATACACTTCTTCATATAGAAATAATATCCATGTTTGGGATGATAATTTCAAAGGGGATCCATAATTCTCCTAAAATTTGTATTGAATGAGAGAAATATTTTCATTATGAAGTGAGATTTCATTCTCTTTTCAACCGATATTGGTTCTATATAAGTAAATTCAATCCATACGCAATATTTCATTGAATTTATCAAAATTGGTTATCTAAATGTTTTATTTGTGGTTAAACTAGAAAATATGGACATAAGAGAAGTTATATTCTTTGGTTATAATAATTTACCACTTTTTTATTTTTTTTCTAGTAGTACAAAATCAATGTTTTGAGGGTGTGTTTGAATAATTCTAAAAAAGGTGTGTGGAATTAATGAATTCATAAAACTCGAATCAAACATCACATTTATGATCCATGAATGAATAACAAGCACACGTACCACCACATATTTATTAGGATATACCTTAGTTGTTATGATGGAATAATAATTACCTTACTATTTCGGCCTTAGAGTTTATTTTTAGTTATTGTTAACAACCCTTAGATTAGATCATTTTTTCACATTTTTTCCTTATTACATTCATTTGAAATATTGGGAAATAGGATTATGGTTGACTCCAGAATTCCTTTATTCTATCACATTGATGGGGTTTTCCCATAATAATTTCCTTAAAAAGATCCCTTCCTGATAGCGCCAAAGATATTTTCTTTATCCCGTCTGGAAATTTATTTTCTTCCCATATTTTTGAAAAGTTTATTTTGTAATTTCTTATTCCCAAGATACTTCTCCATAACTCTACCATAATAAAAAACCTTTCTCTAATTTATATCTTCAAAACCATGTGATCCATGAGATTCATTGATCACTATTCTGAATTTGGGGGAACATCTAACAATTTCCTCATTGGATTTAAATTCACAAATCTCTAAACAATTTCAGAGCATCATATTTTTTCACTAAATAAGTTTACATATTTATATTTGGGGTTAATGAAAATGTCAGAGACTTATTATCAAAGTCTATTGAATTTTTTAATAGTGGGTTCCATTGGCCTAACTGAATAATGATTTTTTATTACCATTTCATGTATACAGTGAGATATACATGAAGTTCACTTACTAATATAGTGTATACATTATTGTATCCACTAATTAAATGGTAATTTACATATATTAATTATGTAATAAATAGGCAATAAGGTATACCATTCTATAATTAGAATTAGATATACCGTGAAATTAATCGTAAATAAATTTATTGTGGTCTAGATACCTCATACTGACTAAAACATTTGATGCATGAAAATCAGGTGTTGAGGGATTATATTCAGCGAGGATTCTTCTCATGAATTTCACACATAGTGATCTCTAGTAGGCGATATCATGAGGAAAGATTTTCTTATAAGAACAACACATGTTTTGGGTGTCATTGTATGTTCTAATATATGGACATGTCTATTAGTATCAGGACTTGAGATCATTATCAATTTTCTTTATTTGATAGCATACATTGATTCAAAGAAAACCCATTATAAAAAAATCATGATAAGGAAGCTTTTGTTGGGTGCGTCATTGGTGTTATGGCATTTATTGAATTGTAAACACAAAATTTTTCTCTTCCATATTTAAGAAGTAATATATTAGGCCTAGTTGGTTGGGATGGTAGTACATTTATAAATCAATATTCATGGTAGTTGATAGTAAATCCATCAAGATAGATCAACAAATAGTAAATCAATAATGGATGAGGACAGAGTTGTGCTTGTATCTTAATGAGATATCTAAATACAAAGATATTACATTACACAGTGCATGTTCAAAGGATGGATGTTGTTGTTATAACTATTCCATATCTCTTTGGGTTCCTTGATGGGTTGAGAGACTCCACTCTTTTTATATAAATACTTTTCACAACTATCAAGATAAAGGCCTATAGGGTTATAAACAATACCGTATACAAGATTCTTCCCTATTCAGGTGAATAGGTTCATATGACATTGTGGGCCCCACCACTATGGCTTGTGATATGTCTGAGGATACACAATCACCATAGAATAAATAAATTCTTATTATTAGAGTTTATAATAATAAATATTGAATTTATTTCATGAATTTATTTTTAAGTATTTATTTAAATCAATGAAAATTATTATATGAATGAATATAATTTTAATATTAAATGTTATATAATATTTGGAAGAATGATAAGTTTATTTAATGGATTAATTTTATCATGTAATATATTTATTATATTATAAGAATGTAATAAAACTATAGATGATATTTAGGAATCATTATTGTAGTCATAATATATCAATAAAAGTTTATATAGTGGGTAAATAATATTTTTGAACTTTGGAAAATTTTGTATGTAATTTACCAACTCACTAT